>OY728141.1:960149216-970149216 GCA_963277665.1 Viscum album
CCCCAAGATATCTATACATTGATACTAGATAATTTAACTTCATTATTATCTTTTTTTCTCAATTCCCATGAGACCTATGAAAATCAATAATTTCCATCTCAAATTTCAAGATAACAGTAGAGGCTTTCCTCAAAGTTATAAAATTGGTAAATTGATGGAGATTTTATAGGACTTAGATTTGGTACTCTAATGAAAAAGTAAACATTATAATTGATTTTAGTGAAAAGATAGTGTAATACCAATCTTTTCATGTCATGTTTTCTATATAATAAATAATTGGTTTTTATCCATTCAGATTATTCAAAGAAACAAAATTTCTATATTAAAATAGATAAAATATGGGAAATATTTATTGATAAATATTTTCATTAATCCATCACAATCCATTACTCTATTTTCATCAATGGGATTCATGTACTTGTTAAGTACCCAACACTGATTAGATTTTATTTATAAATTATTAATAGATAATATAACTTTTTCTTTCTCAAAGAATTAGTAGATATATAATATCATCTAAATAGAATTTCTCTATTACACTATAATAATTGAATTAGAATAAATACTCGACATGGAATGCCTATGACATATAAACATCCAAACCAAAACGTATTCCTTCTTGGGGGAAAGAGTGATTTAAACATGATTCATGCTACAATTCATAACCTAATAATGTTATGATAGTGCCATCATAATTTTATCAACTAAAAAACCATTATATTAGGAGTAATATTTTATAAACCCATACGTTTTCCAAAAAATAGTTTATTGGAACTAATACTTCTATTTTTTTCCATGTTTTGTGATAAAGACAAATTAGGTGTAAGATTACTCAAATTAGTACCTATATAAAATGTAGGGAATAGACATTAAAAAATAAATTTAAAATAACTCATAAGTATCATTTATATCATAGGTTATGAATTTATAGGTTTTAATCAAATTTTTGTAGCATTATTTTCTAATTTCTTTTCTATCAAAATCAAAAAAAAATTAAATGGATATTTCTTAAGTACAGACTATTAAAACCCATGTCTCATACACATATTATTACATTATTTTTAACAAAAAATTACATAATACACAACCCAAAAATTTATAGGTGTAATGTCTGTAGGATATTATATACCATAATCATAAACATAAAAATAAACTACAACATCCATGTTTCAAACTACATAGTGTTTTTATAAATCTCTTTGATCTTCTATTTATGCATAGTGTAACCTATAAAAAACTATTAATAAAATGGTGAGCAATAAATCCTAATGATAAAAAAATGATTAAGAAAAATATCATAAGACTCAAAAGGAATAACATGATATCATAATATATTATAATCCCATGCAGTAATGGAATAATAAAGTATATATCATAGGATCATGGAATCATAATAATTTTCTAGTGTTAAAAAACCAAATATCATAACTATATGTTATGTTGGATTCTATGAACAATAACATAGTGTCATGGGCTCAATACATTTTTATCACATGCGGTATATAATAAGACGTAAACATTCCCCAATACAATAGGGGGGTTTATAATTATGGGTTCAACCATCACAGTATAATATGTAGATGTATATTTGTTCCAAAAAAAGGAAATCATTTATATTGAATAGGCATAAAAATATCCATTAAAAAGAGTGGGTTATATGATCTTATATCAAAAAATAACAAAATTACATATCATATAAAATTATAAGATAAAAAGAAATTGAATATTTTTGGACATTTAAATTTTAATAAATATGAATATATCACAAATAATAATTTATGATGAATAAATGCTATAATTTTAGTTTAGAGATAGTTATTGAATTTAATTAAATTGGAGATGTTCTAAATTGTGAGTAAATATCCTTTGAATAAGGTGACCATGTGCTGTATTCTACTAAATAAGTAAGCATTTTTAATTTTCCTGCATAAAATTGTTGTTCTGTTTTTATATCATGTAAGGGAACAAACTTTAATAGATTGAAAAAAGGAAATGAAATTAAATTAAAAAATCTCAATTTTTTCTATTTTGTTTAAAATAAATATTGAGAAGTGGCCATATAAAAAATTTAAATCCACATATAAATCATTGAAAAAAATAGTTATATATTTTAGTAAAATATATATACCTTTCCTAATAAATTACACAAGAATAATATAGTGAGTATGTGAGATGGAAAGGCTTTTCATAACCTGAAGGAAAATATAGTTCTTCAAAAGATCCATTAACTCGAGTCCTAACGTATATGATACTTGTTCTAAAACACAAAAACCAAATTTATTTTATTACATACATTATTTAGATTCTTTTAATATATATTTCAACTATTAAGGTCTATTTGATTTCATATTTCATTGATTTATTGTATATTATTTTCAATCATAAACCACTGGTAATTTTTTAGTCAATTTCTAAAAAAGTATATCAATATGATGAACTTGGTAAAATGTGTTTTAAAATACTTCTAAAAGATCTTTATTTGAATAATTATATTTTATTAATCATCTGGGTAGCACAAAAGTTTTACATCTCAAAATATTTTCCAACATATATTCAAATTGTGAAAGATGGATGAATATTCTCATTTTTGAGTTGTTTAAATCACTATAATAATTTGATATTAATATGATTTATATAACTATGATTTTATCATTTTAAATTCATAATCATAATATATATCATATTTTTTCCATTTTATACTTTTATAAGCCAATACATATAACATGGTAATGAAAAATACATGGATTGGATGAAGGTAAATAATGTTTATTTCACCAACAGAAATATTTATCACAATACTAAGGATAGTGATGTAATTATTATAAAATGGGTATTTTATATTAATAGAATGATGTTGAATAAAATTTAAAGGAATATAAATGAGAAATTGATTGGTAGTTGTTAACTTAATCCTTTTGATTACTCTTATTCTAATTGCATTATTCCTTTCAGGTTATATTTTGATGAGAAACCCCCACCCCTAGGATGTGTGTAAGAGTGTTGAAGAAGGATTTTGGTAGGTCTTTCTTTTGATATGAATTATAATGTGTGAGGATTTTGGGGGAGGTAATAATATCCTTTTATAAGTTAGAGAGTTATCATTTTGTAATTATTTATTTATAAAAACAAAAGAAAATAATTTTTGTCACGATCTAGGTCGGGTCAACCCTGAACCGGTCACCCGAGCCAGTCCGCGACATGGCCCAAAGGGCGTTCTCGATCCGCATGGGCTGGCAACTAGTTTTGGGCATCAAAATAAACCAGTTGGGAATGATTTGTCCCATAACGAAGATAAATAAACAAAAACTGAAAAAGAATATAAATAAATGGAAATTAACCAAAATAACTTGGCTGTGGAAAAAGGAATTAACGAATTGACTTGACATACCTCAGGTGACCTCGTGGGTCACTGCAGGATGTAAACCACACTCGCTCCCAAAAGCAATCCAAAGCTGAAACCTGCAACTGAAGAGTAATGTAGGCGTGAGCACTGAGATGCTCAGTAGGAATGCTAAAATATAACCACATCCTATCTCACGCCTTTAGTAAGAAATCCAATAATGTCAGTTTGAAAATAAGATATAATAAAATAATATTTCTCCTTTTCAAATTCAAGTAACTATTTTTCATTTTCAGGTAAATCATTTTACTCCAACTACATTTTCAAAATAGGATCCAAGCATGCATTAACGTTTCAAAATGAAATCAAATTTGGATTAAAATATGGTTTTCACAAACAATACATCAAGTATGAAACAATTGAAATGAAAGTTACATCGCAAGAAGCATGTCACAAATGAGCACCATGGGTAATCCCTATAGGTAGCTAGAACAAGTGGGAACCTAGAGACCTCATACATTGGTGAAATGTGTCTTAGAAACCACGACCCTCAAGAAAAATGTGGCTTAGAAGGCCATGAACCGAAGAAAAACATTTCATAGAAGGCCAAAACCCTCAAAAATTGATATGTTTAGTTAGTGTTGTTGTGTCAATCCTGCTAGACAAACTGGGACAAACCTTTGATGTGACGTATACCGTACTAGTGCTAGTCACCCACCTAGATACCCAGGTTTCCTATCATGCTCTATTTCAATTGGTGGTGAGTTTTCTTTATCAAGCACGCATATATGTACATAAAACATTCCTTATCTAAAACTAATTTTATTTATTTTTCATGAACATGAGGCAGGTTTCATGGTGACCCGGGAAAAGTCATGTAGCTTTGAATACACCACTCCATGCACCAGACGATGTCAAGGTCGAAGCATTTATTCATCATCAAAATGAAAAATTTTCAAACAGGCTTGGATCGCAACTCAATAGAATGTTTCAAAATCTGATAAAATATTAAAATAATATTAATTTAAAATTTTGGGTGTGACAATTCTCCCCACCACAAAAACATTCTGCCCCCAGAACGTCTCCCAGCTGAAAGAGGAATCAAATTCGAGTTTGACACAGAACAAGGCCTACAAAAACATGAACTCGGTGTGAATTTTCACTCAATCAGTCACACCCGACCAACTCTGAGGGAAACTGAAAAGAGAATAACCATTAGGAAACAAGGAGGGTTCTCCCCACCATAAGAACCTGACTAGCACAACCAACATTGAAACTCTCAGCATGAGCAAACTCTGGAACTGTTACCTTTATCCAAGAGAAAATCTCTACACATACCAAACCTCGAAGAAAGCATGATAAGATTCATGGTGGGTCTCCCCACCATTTAAGAACCGACCATCTTAAGCCAATTAGCATAGACCAACACGAGAAACCCAGCACAAACCAACCCATGCACTCTCTGCATAAACCACACCCTCACTACATGGGGACATCGATGAAAGACCCTAAACCGAGTAGTGGACCAAACCCCTATTCATTATTTCCCAAGACACATGTGTCTCAAAAACGATAACATCCAAAAACAAGAACAGGTCACCAATGGAGCTAGACACATGAGTGGGATAATCATTTTGAGACTCATAGCCATAAAGGGACAACTCCAAGGATTATATTTGAGGTGTCACAACTACCGTAATTACAAGAAAACAAGATCTCTATGCCTTTTTACAACCACGATAGGGTATTCAAAGAACAAAGGCCACAACGAGAAAAAAATGACCTATACGCCTCTTACAGTTAAAAGGAACCTTCAAAGACAAGGAGTTACAAAAAATAAATTCAGACCGTCCCTATTTCAGTATTGGAGACAAAAATTAGACCAAGGTGACACACACCCAATGATTCCTGACTGCCTGAAAAGATTCACTCAAAGACTTGTGGCTGGAGCTCTGATGTCTTGAAGCATCTTCTACCCCGCTGTCAGGAGCTGACATATGCCGGTTGAGAATCATTATGATGCTTCCACTAGCAAAGCCTCTCTAAGTTCCCCAAATAGCCACACCGATGGAGGGTCTTCAATGGATGACGACGAGGTGACTTAAAGTACCCAAATCGGCCACACAAGAAGTGAACAAGAGAGTGGTCCGACTAATAGAAGATGGAATTGACAAGAAAACTTGTCTGAGATGGGTTCCTCCATCTCGCTCTCACAGAATGGGGAACCATCCCAAACACTCAAATTAATCAGTACTTGAACAATAGACGATGATTCCACATAAGAGAAACTTTAACAGATTATGCGACGTTATCTTTGGAGAAAAGGCAACTAACTCCTTGAGATGCCCAACATAGTCCTTCGCTATCTTTTGGCCTTTATGGACACTAACGAGCCTTTTCACTTCCCTCACCTTCACTTCCACAAATATAAACCATCAAATGAGAGTGGTCCTAAACACCTTACAAGACATCCCATCATGCAACGACGTCGGAATTTCCTCCTACATCAATCCACATTTGAACCCTCAAATGAACTCGAATCATCACGAACTCGCATAGCTTTAGGAGTTTCCAATAGCCTAAAAACACCAGCGATTTCACCAAGATAGTCTGCTACCTTCGATAGATCACGATCACCATGAAAAGTGGACAACAAAAAAAATAATTCAATTCCACCACTCTTCTAAGAGTTTAGGTAGAACCGACAACTAAAATAGACTCACTAGAAACCTATGGGACTTTTTTGGCTGCATACTCAAAAACAAGAGGCACAAATCTTCATTAAAAATTATTCATAAATCAAAATTCCCGACAACAATCACCCACTAAATCTCAAACTCAAATCACTATTCCAACCACAATTTAGTATGTCAAAACCAAGAACCCATGAATAATGTTACCAAAAATGAAAAGAGAATACTAAACAATTTCTTACGCACCTTTCAAAACATTTCAATTAAACATTTTGAAAATAATTTTTTTAAAACAAAACAACATAAATATCCACCATTAGTATTCCATGAAGTCTCACACATACATATCCATGTGCTAGATCAAGCACCCACCACCACCAATCTATATTTATATTTTCTAATAACACTTTTAAAGGGGTATGTGTGAACCAAAGACAACGTCAACTAGTACAAAGCACAAATTCCCAAAAAAAAATTGTGAAAGTTACTTAGCATTAAAGAAACACATTTTCAAATTCCAAAACGTTTTACTTTTCAAAAAAAAATTTCCACTCCAATGATGTCACGACCCATCCTCGGGACCCATGCCGTGACTACCCCACGCCCATCTTCCATAGGCCAGGGGCTGGCGACTAGCACCAAAGGCGTAAAATCCTGATATCTGGGAAGGCATTGCCTTTATAAAAGAAAACAAGCACCACAGAGTACAAGAGGAAGCAAAACACTAAGTATCAAAGAAATTCTGAAAAGTAAATGGGCTAGAATACAAACCCAAAAGAAAGTACGACTACAAATGAAAAAGGTACAACAGAAAAAAGACAAACAGCTGGATGAAGAAAGAAGCTCTTGGGTCATCCTCCTCGGATCCTACATGAAGGGTAGGTACAGATAGTGCAGCTCCTGGTCACCCACCATGGATCCTACCTGAAGGGTAGGTACAAATAGCCTCCTCCACGCTCTCGTCCGTCAACCTCCTCTGTGTGTCATCTCATCGTGTAGTCAACCTCCGAGTACTAACTCGTCGTGTAGTCCGCCTCCGGGTACTGACCAGTCCTCGAACGCTCGGCCTCCATCAGCACTGCCCGTCGTCTGCACCCAACACAACGAGGTGCCGGCATAGCCCGTGCAGGTGTGTGTATAAAGATACTCAGTAGAGACCCCGAGACCCTGAAGGTCTCTCTAAACCAACAAGGGTAACCACAAGAAGATCTCAACAGATAACCTCTACTTAGATATATTCCCATACATATACCTAAGTTATCAAGTAACCCATCTCAATCATGAGGAAACACAAGGATCATGAAATCAACGGATAACCACTACCCAGGTATATGCCCATACATATGCATAAGTTATCAAGTGACCCATCTCAATCATGAGGTAAACACAAAGGTCAAAAGTCTCACCTCAAACGTGGATTTTCATTATCGAAACTGTAACTGCTGAAGAGCTCCGTCTCTGGAGTGTACTGTGGTCCTGTCACGACTCCGAGGTACTGCTCACTAACCTAAGACTGTTGAAGTACTCCTCTTGTCGAGTACCTCGGGCCTGCCACCTCACCCAGTAATGCTTCCCGCCGAGGTTTGCCACCCAACACAGTAGTGATCCCCCCCTCATAGCCTACCGAGGTACTCCTCCTGTCGAGTACCGTGGGTCTGCCACCTCACATAGTAGTGCTCCTCCGCTGTGGGTCTGCCACCTCACAATGTAGTGCTACCCACTGGGCTACGTAAGTCACTCCGAATCGAATCGGACAAGCAGTCTTCAGGACTTTGCCGGCTATACGGTCTCCGTACTCCGTACGCTCGTCTCTAGGAGGGTCCGCTCCACGAGATACAAGTCGATAGTCCATTTATCTCAATGTCCCATGAAGAAATATCACAAAGGACCACCTCGTTATAGGGGTCTCAACGCAATAGACGACGGGTCAATCGGACACCCGGTCTGTGTGTTATTAGCCTTTTCGTCCTAGGGGCCCGGTTGGTTTCTTGAGCGAACCAATCCCGGCCGTATCTCAACTGTACCCCGAACTCTCATAGGGTATGCTCATAGGGACCGTTTCTCAACATGATCACCAACGCCGCTGACGGACGTCCAGTCTGAAAGATATCAACTTTTCCGTTCCAGGGGCCCGGTCGGATTTCGGGTGCGATCCAACCCGGCCACTACCAACTGTATCCAAAACTCGGTCGACAGATGCCAAATGTTCCGTATCGTCAATAGGAATGCAACGAGACAGACGGCGCGTCAATCGGACGCCCGGTCTGTGAGTTATTGGCTTTTTTGTTCCAAGAGCCCGGTTTGTTTCGTGAGCGAACCAACCCGACCACACTCCGACGGCATCCAAACCTCGATCAGAGTAAGCCAAAAGATCCGTCTCACTTAGAGGAATTCAACAAAGTTAACGGCACGTCAATTGGACGTCCGGAACTCATGTTACGAGTGTTTCCGCTCCGAGGGCCCGGTTGGTTTCGTGTACGAACCATCCCGGTCGAACCCCAAGTTCTCCGAAACCTTGAGTGTGATATACCGAAACGCCCGACTCGATCCATGGATCGCATTTCCGCTGACATCGAGTCGTTTGGAGGACCGTAGCTCAAGTTACATTCATTTGACCGAAAGTGCCCAGAAAATGGGGGTCTGTGCCCGGCCCGACCCCCCCCCCCCCTGGGTCGGCCGCGCCGGGTGGACCCGACCCGGGTCCGACCCGGCTAGTCCTGGCCTGGCCCGGCCCGGCTCGGTCCGGATCGGTCCGGCCTGACCGGCCGGCCGCGGCTCGGCCAGCGTGGCCGAGCCGAATCGTGGGCGGGGCACGCGGATCCCACGCCCTTCGCCGTTAATTGAGGCCGGTGTTTCGCGGCCGCCCCTCTTCCAGCGGCGCGCCACCGCCGCCGCCTTCCGCAGACCACCGAATGCGCTCCGGTGGTCTGTTCCTTCTTCCGTCTTCGCCTATGGTCCCCCCGGGACCCCGCCTTCACTGTGAAGGAATTCAAACGCCCAAACGGCATGCTTCGTCATCGCCCGTCAATCCACACGTCAAAACGATTAGCGTTGTCTTATAGTTTTCCAGCGCGACCCGATGGCGCCGCACCCCTTCGTCGCGGTCTGACTCTGACCGCGGTTCTTTGGTTTTCTTCGACGCGGCGTGACGACGTCGCATTCTTAAACTTTCTTCCACGGCACGACGTGACGGCGTTGTGTAATACTTGCTGTGTGATTCTCGCGTGGTGTGACTGTACCACATCATTCCGCTCCATCCACAAGAATCAAACATGAACATATGAGGGGGGTTCGGCTGTGTTTGTGTGGTCCGTCCCCCTCGCGTTATTCGATAAAAGGTTTTAAACCACGAAGAATCATCAAGTCGGAATTCTCGAACAAATATAAACAATTGAAACAAACCCCTACCTCGTAATTGTCATTCATTGATGATCTTGGAAAAATTGCGGATATCGATTCCACAATTGTCGTGTTCGTCACACACTCCCAAATTTCACGCTCATGCGTCGGAAAGGAAGAAGGGTACTCGTCGTTGGTGGATGAGCGTTCGGAGGTGACGTCATCGTTGACGATGTTCTTCGCAGGCGATGTCTTCTCCTTTGACGAGGATGAAGGTCGTTGGAGATGTCGCGGGCGTCGCTTCCCTTTCCTTGCCTCGGTTGAAGACCGATGAAGAAGATGGCGTCGTCGTGCCTCAGTGGCAGAAGAGACGTTCTTCGTGTTCTTCGCCGTAGAGAAAGAAGGACTTCGGATTTCCTAAGCTTTTCTCCAAAGGCTCCCAATCAACTAAACTCCTACTCAAATAAAATAAGTTCTAAACTTATTTTATTAACACAACAAAGCATTTGAAATTCAATTTTTTGAATTTCAAAAACCTACATGTAACTCACCAAATTAATTACAACAAGTTGTCTAATATAAAAGAAGGTGAGTTAATGGGGAGTTAGAATGTGAGGGGTTAAGAGGGGTTAAGAGGGTTAGGGAGTTTAAGGAATGTGAAAAGGTGTGGGGTTCGTGTGGGCCCCACCCTTTCAAATATCCACACATGGGAAGTTGGATAGATGTGGGCCCACCACCAACATCCCATGGTAGAAGTTAACCACACAACATGAAATAAAATTGATTCAAAAATTTTATTCACTTTATTTAATTAATCCCCCAAAATTAACTACTTCTCCCACACAAACACAACTACGGTAAAGGTTCCCTTAAGTGATTATCGGCGTTGCGAGTTCATCGGTGCCATCAGATTTCAATTCCGAGCACCGGTTCAAATGATAGAAATTCCCGCTCCCTCATTCACTGAACGTACCCGAGTGAAACTTCGGAAATTAATTCCGGGAACATCGGGCCTCGGAATCAGGCGTCGTAAGAAACTGCGTTCTTGTAAAATTCCAAAGAAAATTAAGAAAAAAAATTTTCCTTGAAATTTACGGGTCTTTACATTACTCCCACCTCAAGGCTTTATGTCCCCGTAAAGTTTCACCACAAACATAGGGAGACAATGGCGGTACTGAGCACGCATCTGAGCCTTCCACTCCCATGTGCTCACCTGGAGGTTCCCGTGCTTCCAAAGAAAGTGCACAAGAGGAATCGACCGTCCTCCTAAGTTCTGCTCCTGTCGATCCTCGATCCCCAAAGGAACCCATGTAGAAGTCACCTCATCGCCACTGTCCAGCTCCTCATGGTTGATGATATGCGGAGGGTCGAGCACGTATCTCCTCAGTTGAGATACGTGGAAAAGGTCGTGCACCTAGTGCAACTGATGTTGATGGGTCAAGCGGTAAACCACCTCGCCTACCCAACTGAGGACATAGAAAGGTCTGTTGAACCTCAGAGATAACTTACCTCCCTGGCCACATCTTCATAAACCTCATCGAGGTGAGACTCGTATAAGGACGTGATGGTCATCCTCGAACTCTAGAGGCCTCCAAGTCCTTTCAGTATAAGGCTTCTGTCGGCCCTGTGCTGTCCTCATCCGCTCTTGGATGGTTTGGACCTTCTCCAGTCTCACAAGAGCTGCTATGATTTCTTCCTTACTGATAAGAGAAATCTGGTCTCATCCCCTGGATGAACCACATTCGTTGCCTAATACAGTCAATCCTGACATGAATGATGCATTAATGCCATGGATGACGTCGTAAGGCCTCAACGTGACTACCAAGAGATCCAACTGTCACTCTTGCCTCCAAGGGTCGAGTCACACTGTCGGAATCAGTGTGAGGTCTCTGGGGCTCCTCCAGTAGAAATCTCGAAAGTGAGGGTCAAGTCATCAATTTAACCGGGACCACTCAGTATCAACCAAACAAAAGGACAGGAAAGAAAACAAAGATAAGTGCCTTTTTATTATTGCAGCTCATAGTACAAGTCACAAAGCAACTACAGACAAACATAAACAAAAACAGAAGCAAGAGGATCAATAGCCTCCAGGTCGGAAGCTAATCCCGCTCCTGTCCATCTGCTTCCAGAGCTCCATGACCATAGGCCGCAACCACCTGAAGATGATCTCTCCCATGTCCTCCTGTCCCCTGCGGTCTGCCCAGATCGAACCTCTGCCCCTGCCTCGGAGGTTCTTCATTTAACTGCTGGTCATCTGCATGGCGGGTCGGATAATCACATGCCATGTGACCAATTCCGCCGCAGGAGTAACACTTCACGGCAGGTCTGGCTCTATCACTTCCCTTGGTTCCTCGTACTACCGACCCTAAGTCACGCGGTCGACCACCTGTACGTCTAGTCCTCTTGGACCCCTGCGTCAACTGTCTACTTCCCGATACAGAAGACTCTGCCGCATGCCGGCTAGTGGTGGGTCTTGCTACGGGAGAATGCTCAGCAAAGAAACTCTCCACTAAGAGGGCTCGCTCCAACACTCCTGTCTGCATCGGAATGTTGTGCGATACAACCAAAGCTCTGATCTCCCGCCTGAGCCCCTGCTTGAAGGTTCAGGCCCTGAACAACGGGTCTCGTACCATATCTGTGGAGTAGCGTGAGAGGTCTGTGAATCTCGCTGAGTACTACGCCACTGACATGTTGACCTACCGTAGCTGAAGTAGCTCCTGTATACGCACCGCTCGAAGGGTGACTGGTACAAACTCTGCCCGGAACAGGCTCTCGAAGTCTTCCCAAAGAAGTGTCACCTTGTCATGCATCTGGAGCATGAGGCTCCACCATCTGCCTACTGCTACCTGAAGAAGGCTGGCAGCAAGGATCACCATGAAGTCTGACAGTGTCCCCACTAGCCTAAAGTCTTTCACCACAGCCTCCAGCCAATCCATAGCCGCCTGCGGGTCTGTCCCTCCCTAAAACCTGGGTGGCTTCTGGCGCTGGAACTCATGCAGTACGCTCAAGCGATGTGCATCCTCTGCTGCTGGGGCTGGGGGCATCGGTGGCCCAACGGGTAGTAGTACCGCTGGTGCCTCTACTAGGATAGGGCCCTGTACTGAGGCCTCATCGCTCGGCGGGCTGTCAGTATGCACCACTCTCGGGGCTCTAGCTGGTCGTCCACGGGGAGGCATCCTGAAAGAAACAACATGACACGGTCAAAAGATTTATACCTGGAGAGCTGACCTGGTTTGAGCTAAAATTTAAATAAAACTTTTGGATAACACACACGCAATCAGTGTTTTCATGCACAAAGTCAGAAATCAGTTGTCAGGGTCCTGATGTATTGATACGTCGGCCGCCCGCACCAACACTGGACTCCCTGAACTGAAAACCACACTTGGTACTCCTAACACTATTGCTTCACATAATGAAATATCAGAGTTATAAGTTCTGTGGTAGAACCGAACTCCTCTGATACCAATTTGTCACGACCCATCCTCGGGACTCGTGCCGTGACTACCCCAAGCCCGCCTTCCATAGGCCAGGGGCTGGTGACTAGCACCAAAGGCGTTAAATCCCGATATCTGGGAAGGCATTGCCTTTATAAAAGAAGACAAGCACCACAGAGTACAAGAAGAAGCAAAACACTAAGTACAAAAGAAATGCTGAATAGTAAATATGCCAGAATACAAACCCAAAAGAAAGTACGACTACAACTGAACAAGGTACAACAGCAAAAAGACAAATAGCTGGATGTAGGAAGCAGCTCCTGGGTCATCCTCCTCAGATCCTACCAGAAGGGTAGGTACAGATAGCACAGCTCCAGGTCGGCCACCACGTATCCTACCTGAAGGGTAGGTACAAATAGCCTCCTCCACGCTCTTGTCCATCAACCTCCTCTGTGTGTCGTCTTGTCATGTAGTCCACCTCCGGGTACTGACTCGTCGTGTAGTCCGCCTCCGGGTACCGACCAGTCCTCGAACGCTCGGCCTCCGTCAGCACTGCCCGTCGTCTGCAACCAACACAACGAGGTGCGGGCAGAGCCCGTGCAGGTGTGAGTATAAAGATACTCAGCAGGGACCCCGAGACCCTCAAGGTCTCTCTAAACCAACACGGGTAACCACAAGAAGATCTCAACAGATATCCTCTACTTAGATATATGCCCATACATATACCTATGTTATCAAGTAACCCATATCAATCATGAGGAAACACAAGGATCATGAAATCAACGGATAACCACTACCCAGGTATATGCCCATACATATACCTAAGTTATCAAGTGACCCATCTCAATCATGAGGTAAACACAAAGGTCAAAAGTCTCAGCTCAAACCAGGATTTTCATTATCGAAACTGTAACTGGTGAAGAGCTCCGTCTCTGGAGTGTACAGTGGTCCTGTCACGACTCCGAGGTACTGCTCACTTACCTAAGACTGCTGAGGTACTCCTCCTGTCGAGTATCGCGGGCCTGCCACCTCACACAGTAGTGCTTCCCGCCGGGGTCTGCCACCCATCACAGTAGTGCTCCCCCCCTCATAGCCTACAGAGGTACTCCTCCTGACGATTACCGCGGGTCTACCACCTCACATAGTAGTGCTCCTTCGCTGTGGTTCTGCCACCTCACAATGTAGTGCTCCCCACTGGGCTACATAAGTCACTCCAAATCGAATCGGACAAGTAGACTTCAGGTCTTTGCCGGCTATACGGTCTTCGTACTCCGTACGCCTATCTCTAGGAGGGTCCACTCTTGGAGCTACAAGTCGATAGTCCAAGTATCTCAAAGACCCACGAAGAAATATCACAAAGGGCCGCCTCGTCATAGGGGTCTCAACGCAACAGACGGTGCGTCAATCAGACACCCGGTCTGTGAGTTATTAGCCTTTTCGTCCCAGGGGCCCGGTTGGTTTCGAGAGCGAACCAATCCCAGCCGTATCTCAACTGTACCCCGAACTCTCATAGGGTATTCTCATAGGGACCGTTTCTCAACGTGATCACCAACGCCGCTGACGGAAGTCCAGTCTGAAAGATAACAACTTTTCCGTTCCAGGGGCCTGGTTGGATTTCGGGTGCGATCCAACCCGGACACTACCAACTGCATCCAAAACTCGGTCGAAGGATGCCAAAAGTTCCGTATCGTCAACAGGAACACAACGAGACAGACGGAGCGTCAATAGGATGCCCTGTCTATGAGTTATTGGCTTTATTGTTCCAGGGGCCCGGTTTGTTTCGTGAGCGAACCAACCCGACCGCACTCCGATGGAATACAAACCTCGAGCGGAGTAATCCAAAAGATCCTTCTCACTTACAGAAATTCAACAAAGCTGATGGCACATCAATCAGACGTCCGGAACTCAAGTTACGAGTGTTTCCGCTCCGAGGGCCCGGTTGGTTTCTTGTACGAACCAACCCGCACGAACCCCAACTTCTCCGAAACCTTGAGTGTGATATACCGAAACGACCGTCTCGATCCATGGATCGCTTTTCCACTGACGACGAGTCGTTTGGAGGCCCGTAGCTCAAGTTACGTGCATTTGACTGAAAGTGCCCAGAAAAAGGGGGTCTGGGCCCGGGCCGCCCCGGCCCGACCCCCCCTCCTCGGGTCGGCCGAACCGGGTTGACCAGACCCGGGTCCAACTCGGCTGGGCCCGGCCCGGCTTGGCCGGCGTGGCCGAGCCGAATCGTGGGCATGGCACGCGGATCCCCCACCCTTCGCTGTTAATTGGGGTCAGCGTTTCACCGGCCGCCCCTCTTCCGGCGGCGCGCCACCGCCGACGCCTTCCGTGGACCACCGGACGCGCTCTGGTGGTCCGTTCCTTCTGCTGTCTTTGCCTATGGTCCCCCCGGGACCCGACCTTGACTGCGAAGGAATTCAAACGCCCAAATGGCCTGCTTCGTCATCGCCCGTCAATCCGCATGTCAAAACGATTAGCATTGTCTTGTAGTTTTCCAGCGCGACCCGATGGCGCCGCACCCCTTCGCCGCGGTCCGACTCCGACCGTGGTTCTTTGGTTTTCTTCGACACGGCGCGACGGCGTCGCGTTCTTAATCTTCCTTCCACAGCGCGGCGTGACGGCGTTGCGTAATACTTGCCGTATTATTCTCGCGTGGTGCGACGGCACCACGACATTCCGCTCCATCCACAAGAATCAAACATGAACATAGGAGGGGGTTCGGCCGTGTTTGTGCGGTCTGACCCCCTCGCGTTATTCGATAAAAGGTTTTAAAACACGAAGAATCATCATGTCGGAATTCTCGAACAAATACAAACAATTGAAATAAACCCCTACCTCGTAATTGTCGTTCATTGACGATCTCGTAAAAAGGGCGGATATCTATTCCTCTATTGTCGTGTTCATCACACACTCCCAATTCTCACGCTCATGCGTCGGAAAGGAAGAAGGATACTCGTCATTGGCGGACGAGCTTTCGGAGGTGATGTCGTCGTTGACGACGTTCTTCGCAGGTGACGTCTTCTCCTTTGACGAGGATGAAGGTCATTGGAGATGTCGCGAGCGTCGCTTCCCTTTCCTTGCCTCGGTTGAAGAACGATGAAGAAGATGGCGTCGTCGTGCCTCAGTGGCGGAAGAGACGTTCTTTGTGTTCTTCGTCATAGAGAAAGAAGGACTCAGGATTTCCTATGCTTTTCACCAAAGGCTCTCAATCAACTAAACTCCAACCCAAATAAAATAAGTTCTAAACTTATTTTATTAACACAACAAAGCATTTGAAATTAAATTGTTTGAATTTTAAAAACCTACATGTAACTCACCAAATTTATTACAACAATTTGTCAAATATTAAAGAAGGTGAGTTAATGGGGAGTTGGAATGTGAGGGGTTAAGAGGGGTTAAGAGGGTTAGGGAGTTTAAGGAATTTGAAGAGGTGGGGGGTTCGTGTGGCCCCACCCTTTCAAATATCCCTAGATGGGAAGTTGGATGGATGTGGGCCCACCACCAACTTCCCATGGGAGAAGTTAACCACACAACATGAAATGAAATTGATTCAACAATTTTATTCACTTTATTTAATTAATCCCCAAAAATTAACTTCTTCTCCCGCACAAATGCAACTACGGTAAAGGTTCCCTTAAGCAATTACCGGCGTTGCGAGTAAATCGGTGCCATCAGATTTCAATTCTGAGCACCAGTTCAAAAGATAGAAATTCCCGCTCCCTCGTGCACTGAACATACCAGAGCCAAACTTTGGAAATTAATTCCAGGCACACCGGGCCTCGGAATCAGGCGCCGTCAAAAACTGCGTTCTTGTAAAATTCCAAAGAAAATTAAGAAAAAAAAATTTCCTTGAAATTTCTGGGTCTTTACAAATGACCACATTCCATTTTGAAAATACCTTCACAAAAATCCATTTTCATTTTTGAGATCTACTCACACCAACCAAAACGAAGGTCAAACATAACTCACATCAATATTTCTAAAAAACATAAGGGACTAGTGGCTATGCCAACCTGGTAACATAGCTTAGCAGACCATGCCCCGAGTGGGAATCCACCATAGGAAGTATCTTGAACCGTGCACCCAGGCTGTACATGGGTCGCTACTCCATGCAAGTCTGCCACGTAATACTAGTTCACTTCCTTTGTCATCCCTCATCCACACAGACCAATCCAAAGAAGAAAATTCAAATCCCAGACTACCCCTGGAAATTTGATTCTCGGAATGGGAAAGGGTTAATTACGTCCTTCCTAAAAATACCTCTCGATTCCTGACACACCGAATCACCAAGCTACTTGACATCCCAAAAAACAAGGGCCCCTCTAATACCATTTTTCAGGAATGAGGCCAGGTCAACCCTAAACTGGTCACCTGATCTGGTCCGCAACATGGCCCGAAGGGCATTCCCAATCCCAACGGGTTGGAAGCTAGTGTCGGGCATCAAAATAAACTTGTTGGGAATGAATTTTCCCATAAAAAAGATAAATAAACAAAAACTGAACAAGCATATAAATAATGGGAAATAAACCAAAAAAATGGACAGTGAAAAAAGGAATTAAAGAAGTGATGTGACATACCTCAGGTGACCCTATGGGTCACCACGGGACTTAAACCACATGCGCTCCCAAAAGCAATCCAAGGCTAAACCCTACAACTGAATATTAAAGTAGGCATGAGCACCGAGATGCTCAGTAGGAATTCCAAAATATAACCACGTCCTATGCCCCTGCCATTAGTAAGAAATCCAATTATTCCAGTTTGAAAATAATATATAATAAAATAATATTTCTCCTTTTCAAATTCAAGCAACATGTTTTTATTTTTAGGTAAATCATTTTACTCCCACTACATTTTCAAAATAGGTTCCAGGCATGCATTAACGTTTCAAAATGAAAACCATTTTGGATTAAAATATGGTTTTTAAAAACAAGAAATCAAGTATGAAATGACTGAAAAGAAAGTTACATTGCAAGAAGAATGTCCCAAATGAGCACCATGGGTAATCAATATAGGTATCTAGAACAATTGGGAACCTAGAGACCTCTTACCTCGGTTAAACGTGGCTTAGAAACCATGACTCTCAGAAAAAACATGGCTTAGAAGGCCATGACCCTCGATAAACGTGGCTTAGAAGGTCACAACTCTCAGAAATTGTTATGTTTAATTAGTGGTGTTGCGTCAATATTGCTAGACGAACTGGGATGAACCACTTCCATGTCATCTATCATACTATTCCTGGTCACCCACCTAGTTACCCAGGTTTCCACATCGTGCTCTATTTCAATTGGTGGTGAGTTTTCTTTATCAAGCATACATATATGTACATAACACTTTCCTTATCTAAAACTCATTTTTTTGTTTGTCTTGAACATGAGGTAGGCCGCATGGTGACCTGGGAAAAGTTACGTAGCTTTGAATACGCCATGACATGCACCGGACAATGTCAAGGGCGAAGCATTCATTCATCAAAAAAATGAAAAAATGTCAAACAGTCTTGGCTCGCAACTCGATATAATGTTTCCAAATCTGAAAAAATAATAAAATAATATTAATTTAAAAGTTCGTGTGTTACAATATTCAAGTCATGAGGATCCTTAAAGGATAAATATTTAAATAGGATAAGGGGAGGACCAATTTCCTACATCGATCAATTTAAATAAGTGGTTTTCTCATATTTTTTTACATTATACATTAATTAAACAATTTTAGCTCATTTTTTCATTTACTATAGTGAATAACATTTACTTTTGAAACCATTTATTTTCTCAAAATTTAAATTGACTCTATCACCTAATTCTGATTATATATATTCCAAATATGATTTAAATTATTTAATTCAATTTTAAATTGCGATTAATATTGTATTATATATGTGTCAAAAAATTAATAAAATCAATTAAAATAATATATTTTTAGGAATAAAAATGATTTCATAATTAATTGGGATAATATTCTTGTTAACCAAGATATTGTTTGTTTTATAATTATTCAAAGGGGGTTTGTTTTTCATTCAAGAAATACCAAAACCTGATTTAATCTTTTTATATCTTAATAAATTTTAATGTTCTAAGAATTGTTTTTTAATCGAATAAGGGTTAAAAACATAAAATGTTTAGAATGACTTATGAACATTCAACAATGTATATAAATGGTAATGAATGTATTCAAGATAAAATTGGAGTGGATTTGATTTAGAAGAAGATGACTGAGACTAGATGATGACGGTTTGACCATGTTTTATGAAAACTAAGGGATACACCTATTAATAGGGAAAACATATTGACTAAGTACATTATTAAAATAAGTCGAGGTATACCTAAAAGGTCCCTTAAAAAATAATTCTTTATGCTCCTTTCTAAATGGTTTCAATGAAAATATGGTCTTTCATACATCTAACTTTAGATGTTTTACCCAGGTAGCAAACCCCATTTCATTGGGTTAAAGATCATTTTTTTAGATATTTAATATAACAAGGTTTAAAAATGATAAAAATTGCATTAAACATTAAAATATTAATTCTCAATGGGTTATTTTACTCATTAAGAATAATTTTTTTAAGAAAAATTTTCCATAATATTTTTTATTTCTTATATAATGTTGATTTCATGAAAGATGCGGTATTAAAAAACTATAATTTTATAGTTCAGCAGAAATTTTTTTTCAATAAATACTAAACATTTAAATTATTATATAATAATGATGGTGATTAAAAATCATTAATTTATACCAAATAATTTTTAAAATTTGAAAAAATTATTTATTATATAAATTCCTTCAATTTTTTGAAATGTAATTTTTATAAAAACATAAAATTTATAATATATAGAAAATGTAATTGTGTATTTCTAAATTATATTATCATTTACATACAAATAACTAGTGTTTTTAAAAAATATGAATAATTACATTTATTTGAATTTTCAAAATTATATTTTATTAAAAAATGCTATTTCATACCAAAATATAAGCATTCTTTAATTATGTCAATCATTGTTTCCAAACATATATAAGAATTTAGTTTGAATTTAGATTTCTATAAGATACCTTATTATTACATTAATATACTATTTAAAAAAATATGTCACATTTTAAAATATAAATGGAATTTATAATATAAAATGTTTGGTTGTAATAGAAGGACACTCTCTACATAGTTTAGTTATTTCACCATTTCTATCAAACATTATCATGAAAACCATTATTCTAAACCAGAAGAGGGTCTTTAATCAATTTTTAATGTATTGACCCATACCTAAGTACCCATCTACGAGCTAAATAATTGAAATTTCATAATGAGACCTACCAAATATAGAATTTTCATCTACCATGATAATGACATCATTGATCACATCTTGAGAAAAAATAAATCATGAAATAACCAAAGTGGTCTCAATTAATTAAAAAACAATCAGTAATTCAGTTCGAAAAACATGGAATAAGATATTGATTATTCTTTATATAATTGAAATATGTTTTTTAAAAATGTATCCACCAAAATATGTTATTTTCACTAGTCTTGAAAAATAATTTTTCATTCATGCAATTATTTATGATCCACAACTTGTCATGCAAATGTGTATGTCACCAATGTTCAAAAATGATGAATGAACTAACACTATCTTACTATCCTAGGTGAAGATTGAAAATAATAAATTACAATTCATCACCATAACATCATACCATAATCATTGCACATTTAATTTCTATAAAAATACATGACAATATATCTTGTACAAAGAGTATATTCAACATTCATTATACAATGTTTATCTACGACTAGACATAGGTTACATCAGATACTCATACAACACTCCCTACCACCAAATAACACCATAAAATTGTATATCGATCAAAAATAGATCTCTAACCCCATTTTATAGAAACCTTACAATTATTTTATCAATGGAACCCAAGACTATGAACCAAACTACATATGGAATATGTTATAGTCTCCCAACTAAAGGAAATATCTTATAAACATTGTTGCGAGGTAGTACACTCAAAACTAACAAAAATAATAATTATTATTAACAGAATATTATTAAATAAATTAAATGTAAATTCATGAAATAAAAAAATGAACAAAAAAATTATAGACAAGAAAATTATTCTAAAAAAATTCACTTGTTGATCAAATAGTTATATAAAAAGGTTCACTAATTGTTATGGACAAACACAATACCAAAAAGATGTAAATTGCACTACTAAAGTTGTCACACCTTTTGGACCTTCTACAATCCTATATCACTAGATCTATCCAAATACTTATTTCTGATATCTCATACACCTTATCACTTAAAATAAAAACATATTATTTTCCATGATAGTAGGGTGATTGTACACCCAATGATTATAAAAATCGATAGGTTTTGACCATGTTCCACTTATATAATCAATCATCTTATTAAATGCATGATGGAAAAAATAAATATATATTATTCTAGGATGCCTATATTCCTATCATGTGATAACAAGTCCATCATGATAAATAATGTCCACTACTTCAATAAATTCCATGGGATAATGTTATCTAACAGCACAACTATTCCAATTACCTGTTTCTCATGTCAAAGACCTAAAACTGAGTCTTTCCCACTACCCTCTAACTCAAGGTGGATTCTCAAAAAATGTTTGATCTCATGTATTTTCTTTTAGTGCTCCCCCCTCACTTAGTGTGAGGCCTCAACCCACCCCATATACCATAACTCATACTGACACACTCTCAACCAAGGAGAGGTCTTATATAAATTCACATTCATACCTTATACCACCACCCTCTCACTGAGGATAAGTTCTCATACCTAATGAAAAACCACATCTTAGGCGAACACCAACTCACTTAGGTAAATGGATCATTAAATATAACATAAAAAATCATTCCAACACCCTCTCACATTTGGTGATATTTCATATGACATCTCACACACCTCAATATCACATGATGTGAGGTATCATAATCATGTTTCACACCTCCACCTCCACAATCAGTATGTGGTTTCATTAAAGTATTTATATTTCACCATATCACTCATGTTGAGGTAATATAAAAATATAATATATAGATATCATCAGGAACACATGAAAAATATATCTTATACCCAAACTCTTATAAATACATGACACCTCACCCAGTACATGGACATATCATAAGACATAAAACTCTACATCATGAAACGTTTACACTCTTTTAATCAAGATCCCTCACTCTCTATATAGATACACAACACTCAATATATTTTAAAAATGTAGGATATACCTAGCAGAGATGTTATACCCACGAGTATTCCCTCAATTCATTTTTCACTAAACCGCACACTCTATCTGTGAACTACCTAGAAGGGCCTCATAATGACATGTATCCCAAAATTAACTATAACACTAATATGTGGTGAAACCTTGGAGGTCTACTACATGATTTTAATCCCCACTTTACTACTTCCCATGAACTAAGTCCTCTTATTCACTAATTAATAAAACACTATTTACAAATTAGAGTACCCTTACCAGAACATAGAAACCCTCATAATGATTTCCTCAAACCATATATTCTAATCTCTTAATCCCATCATGCTACCCCAAAATCCACAGACTCAGGATACACCAAACCCCTCTTTATAATAAAATTGTGGCGCATGGATGAAAAACAAATTATTGTGGTTCAACACTCCAACATCTAATCACATGAATATCCGAAATCACAAGTCATTGTAAGTATCATAAGGATAATTCTAATTATCTTAATCCTCTAACTTGTGTATTTATAGTGTTCCAAGTATATCCAATTTTGTTACTCGTAAAATTACATAGTATCCAAAAATAGGGACTAGTGACCATTATTATCAACATTCTAGGATACATAAATCAAATCACTCTAGATCAGCCTTTTCTATACATAATTAACCTAATGCACTAGGAACACTTTATTGTTAGTTAAGTTAGTCTCAATATGGAACCTGATGGATGAATAACAACATCATTTTCATGAATTATCCCACATGATTTTAGAACATTATGCTAATATAAAAAAGGAACTCTATATCCCTAATTTAAAATTACATACTCATGCTTCCCATTTCATGTTTAAAAAACATGAAAATTTGGAATATGTTTGCAATTAGTAGCACACATAAATATTATAAAATGTTAAATGGACTACATACATAAATATATAGTTACAATAATTGAACATAGAAATCCATAACTGCTGAATATTTAAACATGCATCTATAATCCCCAAACACTCTATTTCACATAGTAAAATATAAATAATTAATTTTAATCTATTTTAAATAAATAAACAATTTAATTCAATAATGAGTATTAATTGAAATCTCATAGAGTGTTCTCATCCATTTGAAACATTTTTCAATCACAAAAAAAAGATAGTGGAATAATTTTCAAATCCCAATAAATAATATCCCCTTTTTTATACTCAATAGATAACTAATTATAATCTAATCTAATGGGAACCTTTGAATTATTCACCTAGTGAAAAACAATGAATGAAATGGTATTACTCAACTAGAATTCCTTCTATTAAAGAATCTACCAACCACCAAATCATGTTTCCCCAACAAATAGTAATGATTTAACCATGATATAGAAGAATATTTAATAAGACCTAAGAGGGGACCTTTAAAAATAATAGAGAGAACAAAAAATAAGTGGATATATTATATAAGTTGGAGTTTATCAAGAACCCATGTAGTAAAATGTTACCCAATTAATCTAAAATATATAGAGGCTTCAAGAGGACATAAAATAGAAGAAAATATAGTGGAGAGGCTACTAATGTCCATTAATTATCTACATATGAAGAAATTAAGAGAGGGGTTTAACCCTGATATGACCCGTCCTCCCTATAAAAAACAACATTGAAAAAAAAAATATTTAACCAGATCAAATTGAACCAAGAAACCGATACCAAAAAAATCCATTATTTTTAGTACCACTAACGAGATAGTGTAACTCTAGGGTATACTACAATATTCTCACACCATCATTTACATGTTGGATCCCTACATGGATGTTAGCATCACTAGTGCAGAAAACGTTTTTTACGTCACCATTTTTTACGTCGGTTATATAAAACCGACGTCATAATATGTAAAACGAGGTTTTTTATGTCGGTTATTTTTATAACCGACATTATTAATCGCGCGGCTTCATTTTTTACGTCGGTTATACATTAACCGCCATAAAAAACAGAAGCGGGGGGTGTTTGTTACGTCGGTTATTCAATAACCGACGTAACAAATCGACAAATGTATGAGTTATTACGTCGGTTATGCAATAACCGACGTAAAAAACGCGGTTTTTGAAGGCCTTTTTACATCCGTTATGGAATAACCGACGTAAAAAAACGCGGATTTTGAGCCCTTTATAACGTCGGTTATAAAATAACCGACGTAAAAAAGAATCGGAGGAAGGTTTTTACGTCGGTTATTGAATAACCGACGTTATAAATGTTTTTAAAACAATTATAACATCGGTTATTGAATAACCGACGTGATAACTCATTTAAAAATTTACCCAGACCCGTGGATTGTCATTCGCGAGTTTACCTTCGACTGTCGCGACTCATCTCTCTCGTGCGTAAACCCTAATCGGCTCGTCCATTTCGTTGGTTTAGATTCGTTTTGCGATCATCGTTTCTCATATTTAATCTCCTCGGATCAATCATCTAAACTCACAGCACTCAGGTAATCCTCCCACTCGTTCGTTTTTTTTTTCGCGGATAGTATATATATATGTGTTGTGATTTTTTTGTTGAAACTAGCTAAGATTATTCGATTGCGAACCGTTTTAACTCGTTTTGGCACCATAATCTTATTTATCATCACTAGATCTACTAGTTCGACATGCAATATTGACTAATTTTATGATTTCACTAATTTTTCATCGTTTTCTATAAATCCCCGAGAGGGTTGGGGCGTGTCCATTTGGATGGGTTGCCCTTTTACAGTTGTTACTACTTTATTCACACACAACCATGGCATAGGTGCATAGATTTGGGATCACATCACCATTTTCACCCCCTGCAAACAAAGTTTCATGAGGAGGAATCGCCAGATTTCCCCTCAGCATGTAAAAATTTTTAGATACCCTCTTTTCAGAAAGTAAAACATTAACTAGTTTTTTCTTCACTACTTATCCTAAACAAATAAAACCACCATTCTTTCTAGAACCTCTACAAGATCCATTGCATCCATCAACATACATATTTGGATCTGAAAGAATCCCTTAAGCCTTATGTTCGATGCTAACATCCTTTACTGAGGGTATTTGGGGTTGTCCGGGTGGGTGGGGGGCTATCCAAGTGGGTGGCGGCCTCTCCAGAGGGTATTTGGGGTTGTCCGGGTGGGTGGGGGGGGCTGTCCAGAGGGTTGGGGGATGTCCAGGGGGGTGTCCAAGGGGGTCGGGGGTGGGGGGTGGTGTCCAGGAGGGGCGGGGGGCTGTCCAGAGGGGTCGGGGGTGTCCAGGGGGGTTTACAAGGGGGTGGGTGGGTGCGGGGGGCTGTCCAAGGGTGTGGGTGGGTGTTGGGGGGTGTCCAGGGGGGTGTCCAAGGGGGTAGGGGGTGGGGGTGGTGTTTAGGAGGGGTGGGGGCTGTCCAGAGGGTTGGGGGGTGTCCAAGCAGGTCGGGGTGGGGGGTTGTGTCCAGGAGGGGTGGGGGTGCTTTCTAGAGGGGTCGGGGGCTGTCCAGAGGGGTCGGGGGCTGTCCAGGGTGGTGTCCAAGGGGATGGGTGGGTGTGGGGGGCTATCTAAGGGGGTGGCGGCCCGTCCAGAGGGGTCAGTGGGGTGTCCAGGGGGGTGGATGGGTGTGGGGGGCTGTCCAAGTGGGTGGTGGCCTCTCCAGAGGGTATTTGGGGTTGTCCGGGTGGGTGGGGGGCTGTCCAGAGGGTTGGGGGATGTCCAGGGGGGTGTCCAAGGGGGTAGGGGGTGGGGGTGGTGTCCAGGAGGGGCGGGGGGCTGTCCAGAGGGGTCGGGGGGTGTCCAGGGGGGTTTACAAGGGGGTGGGTGGGTGTGGGGGGATGTCCAAGGGTGTGGGTGGGTGTTGGGGGGTGTCCAGGGGGGTGTCCAAGGGGGTAGGGGGTGGGGGTGGTGTTTAGGAGGGGTGGGGGGGGCTGTCCAGATGGTTGGGGGGTGTCCAGGGGGGTGTCCAAGTAGGTCGGGGGTGGGGGGTTGTGTCCAGGAGGGGTGGGGGTGCTTTCTAGAGGGGTCGGGGGCTGTCCAGAGGGGTCGGGGGTGTCCAGGGTGGTGTCCAAGGGGATGGGTGGGTGTGGGGGGCTGTCCAAGGGGGTGGCGGCCTGTCCAGAGGGGTCGGTGGGGTGTCCAGGGGGGTGTCCAAGGGGGTGGATGGGTGTGGGGGGCTGTCCAAGTGGGTGGCGGCCTCTCCAGAGGGTATTTGGGGTTGTCCGGGTGGGTGTGGGGGCTGTCCAGAGGGTTGGGGGATGTCCAGGGGGGTGTCCAAGGGGGTAGGGGGTGGGGGGTGGTGTCCAGGAGGGGCGGGGGGCTGTCCAGAGGGGTCGGGGGGTGTCCAGGGGGGGTGTTATATCTTACTATATTTTGTTTAAAAAATAATATTCAAGCATATTTTTTTAAATACACATCGATTTGTTTTATATTTCAAAATTTTTTACATTCAAATTATGATTTTTTTCATATAAACATATATTTGTCTTATCTAAAAAATATATATATATTTGCTATTTGTTATAGGTAATAATGAGTCGAAGTTGGATTACAGCACATCGAATGAGCAATGAATATGAGGAAGGTGTTGATGCCTTTTTGGAATTTGCTAAAGGAAATGTTCCAAGTAGTGACATTTTTTTCTGTCCATGACTGAAATGTCTGAATATGAAGAAGTTGAAAAGTAGAGAGATAAAAGATCATCTGATTTGTCATGGTTTCAATCCGAGTTACAACCCTTGAATTTGGCATGGCGAAACTGGACAGAATGTCACTGATGATAATGATTCGCAAGATGGTAACTCCGATGGAATTGAAGAAATGATTCGCGATATTGTAGCAGAACAAATTGAGATAGAACCGACAGTTGCACGTCTATATGGTGATGCCGAAAAACCATTATATCCTGGTTGTATAGATTTTACGGTTTTGTCGGCGGTGTTAAGATTGATTAACCTGAAGGCGAAACATGGATGGAGTGACAGACGTTTTACAGAGCTGCTACAATTGATGAAAGACATTCTTCCAAAAGATAACGATCTTCCAGATTCACATTATAAGGCCAAAAAAATATTATGCTCGATGGGATTGGGATACAGGAAAATACATGCCTGTCCGAATGACTTCATTATATATAGGAAGGAATATGAATTTCTGAAACAGTGTCCTAAATGTGGGACAACACGGTATAAGGTGAAAGAAAAATCACAAGCTGATGTAGAGATTACAAAGCTCCCTTCAAAGGTATTTTGGTATCTTTCTATAATTCCTCATTTCAAACGTTTATTTGCTAATTCACATGATGCAAAAAGGTTAAGATGGCATGCTGTTGAGCGGGTATGTGATGGAAAAATACATCATCTAGCTGATTGTCCACAATGGAAGAAAATTGATGCCCAGTACCCTACATTTGGAAATGAAATTAGAAATCTGAGACTAGGCTTGTGCACAGATGGAATGAATCCATACCGAACCCTCAGTAGCACACATAGTTCATGTCCTATTTTATTGGTAATTTACAACCTCTCTCCTGAAGTTTTTATGAAGCGCAAATATGTCATGTTGAGTATCATGATCTCTGGTCCAAAGCAACCCGGCAATGATATTGATGTATACTTGTCACCGCTGATTGATGATTTGAAACTGTTATGGGCTGATGGTATTAGGGTGTATGATTCTTATAAAATGGAATATTTTCAACTGCATGCAGTGCTTCTATTCACTATAAATGACTTCCCAGCATATGGAAATTTGTCTGGATACAGTGTTAAAGGGCATAAAGCATGTCCAATTTGCGAACAACAGACGTCATCTTGTCAATTGCATCATGAGAGGAAAACAGTGTACATGGGTCATCGAAAGTTTTTGCCTATGGATCACCCTTATAGAAGACTAAAAAAGGCATTCAATGGCTCACAAGAATTTGATACTGCTCCAAAACCTTTATCTCCAGATTTGTATTTTGAGAGGGTGAATAACCTTGATGTGACATTGGGAAAGACACAGAAATCTGGTAATGATAGACATATTTGGAAGAAAAGGTCAATATTTTTTGAGCTACCATATTGGAGGTATCATGAAGTCAAACATAATATTGATGTCATGCACGTGGAGAAGAATATCTGTGATTCTTTGATCGGAACATTGCTAGATATTAAAGGAAAGACAAAAGATGGGTTGAATGCAAGGTTAGACCTACTATCAATGGGAATACGTTTGGAGTTAGCTCCCACTCCTAAAGGAAGAAGAACATTTCTTCCCCTGGATTGTCATACATTATAGAAGAGGGAGAAAAGTAGCTTCTGTCAGTGTCTTCATGATATCAAAGTGCCTCAAGGTTATTCTTCAAATGTAAAAAAATTTGTCTCATTGAAAGACTTGAAGTTGATAGGTATGAAATCACATGATTGTCACGTCATGATGCAACAAATTCTACCAGTTGCACTGCGTGGAATATTTCCCATCCGTGTCAGAAAGACTATAATGAGGTTGTGTTATTTTTTCAATTCAATTTGTAACAAGGCGATTGATGTGAATGCCTTGAACATTTTGGAAAAGGAAGCAATTTTTATACTTTGTCATTTGGAAATGTATTTTCCTCCAACTTTTTTTGATATGATGGTGCATTTAATGATTCATCTGGTTCGAGAAATAAAGCTTTGTGGACCTGTATATCTTCATTGGATGTATCCTTTTGAAAGGTATATGAAAATATTAAAGGGTTATGTTAAAAATCCATATCGACCTGAAGCCTCCATTATTGAAAAGTATATTTCTGAGGAGGTAGCAGAGTTTTGTACGAGCTACTTGGCTACGGCGCAACACATAGGTTTGCCTCCATCTCGCCATGAACGGGTTAATAATGAGGGAAAGGGGATTCGTGGCTTGAAAGTCAAATCATTGTCAGCTGAACAGATGAAGAAGTTAGAATCATACATCTTGAATAACATAGCTGATGTTCAACCATATATCACATTGCATATTAATGAGTTGAAACAATGTCATCCAAAGAAGAAAGAAATGTGGATTTTGAATGAGCACAACAAAACTTTTTTGCCATGGTTTAAAAAGACCTTGCTTGGTAGATCAGATGTATCAGAGACATTAAAATGGATAGTGGGTGGTCCATCTTTAAATGTGATAACATGGTCCGCTTATGACATTAATGGCTATAAATTTCATACGAAAGCTCAGGACAATAGAAGTTCAGTTCAGAATAGTGGTGTATTGGTGTTTGCAGAAGCAATTCATTTTTCGAGTGCTAGGAACAGAAACCCAATTTCGGCATCAAGTGCATATTATGGAGTGATTGAAGACATATGGGAGGCTGATTACTTTAAAATTAAAGTTCCTGTTTTTAACTGTAAATGTTTTATCAGTAACAAAAGTGTCAGACATGATGAATTTGGAATGACACTTGTTAATCTGAATAGGTTGGAAGACACAGCTGATTCTTTTATAATGGCAACACATGCCAAACAATTTTCTATATAGTAGATTAATCAGATATGCAGTGGGCTGTTGTTTTACAAGGGAAAAAACAATATGTTGGTGAGGATGAATTTGATGAAGATGATGATTTATGTGAGATCCCTACTTCCATAGAAAGATTAACAGAACATAATGATGAGTATGTTGAAGACATGGTTTGTGCCATAAGGAACGATCACGACGAAGGAATTTGGGAAAACAATCCAACTGTACATTCCTAAAATTACAGGTAACACATGTTTATTTCTTGTTTACATTTAGCTTTTTCATATAATGTTAGATATTGTAAATTTTTTACTTATTAAAACATGTATCAAACCAAAATGATAAAACAATAAAAACCATAAAGAGGAGAAGTCCTGGGCGCACCGGCTGGCCGGTGGTGGATCACCGACTGTGTTTACCATGTTTATCATTGTTTAACATGAATACCATATTACCAATGTTTACTATTATGTAATTTAGTACACTTTTCTATTTTCTGATTAAGTAGTATTATAATATTTGAATTTGTATATTTGTGAACTAATGTTTGTTTTTTTATTTGACGGAAAATGACAGATCAATCAGTTGATCAACCACATGATTCTGGAGATGAGCATATTGGTCATACATCTGGGGAGGAACATTCACATTCTCCTATTACGAAAAAGAGTTCAAAGGTTGGTAAGCATGGGTGCACACGTTTACCAAAATTATCACTTGCCCGTACGAAGGAGGAGAGGATAGTCATGGAGTTTGATGATGATGATCTTCCTAGAGGTCCAAATGCTAAAGATTTTAAGGGTTTTGTAGCAACTCAGGCTAAGAGAAAAGTAAGCATTCTCTATGATGATTGGAGAAGTGTGGATAAGGTGATAATTTCTCAGCTGTGGGAGATCATTTTGGTAAGATCTTTTGCTATTGTTTGACTGTTCTTTAAATGTTTCTAGTATATATAATATTTTTAACTTCTTTTTTATCAGATGACATTTGATATTCCTGACACTGGAGGAGTCAGGAAGAAATGCTTATCGTTGGCTGCTAGGAGATGGAGGGATTTCAAATCAACCCTCTCATCTGATTTCATTTATGGTCATAGGAGTCATGAGAATCCATGTCGTATATATCCTTTTATAGATGAAGACACATGGAGACAATTTTTTGAAAGTAGAAGAAAAGAATCATTTTTGGTAAGGGCAATGTAAACTTTTATAAGCTTTATTATATAAATGATCTTATTATTGTTTTGTTAATGATTACTTATTCTTAATTTACAGCAAACAAGGAAAGCTCATCAGGAGATCCAATCTAAAAATGTATACCCTCATAGTTTATCTCGGGGAGGGTATGCATTATTGGAAGAAAAAATGATGGCAGAAAAATTTCAACAACTAAGAGCTGAGTCTTCAAGCTCTGGAGAGGTGGCCCCTCCATCCCCTCCATCTAGACATGAGAAATGGAAAAGAGCTCGGAAGGGCAAAAAAGGACAATATCTTTCGGAAGAATCGAGACTCGTAGTTGAGAGGATTGTAAGATATCTATTTTATTTATTTAAGTTTAATATTTTCGTCATATATTTCCAATCATTATAGAAATGTTCAATTAATTATTACAGGACTCTCTTGAGGAGCAGAGTTCACAGGGGACATTTACACCATCTGGGAGGGATGATATTTTATCTGTGGCATTGGGAAAGCCCGAACATCCTGGCCGTGTAAGAGGATATCCAGCAGGTGTATCGGTAAGAAAAGTGTTGCCACGTTCCTCAACTTCTAACGTTGAGGGAGTTTATAAAAAAAAATAGAATCCTTGGAGGCTGAAGTCCATAATATTAATGCGACAATGGAGGACAAGATTAGAGCATCGGTGCAGTTTATGTTTGCAGACTTGCAAAGACAATTTTAGGGTGCAGCTCCCACTCCACCTCTCCCAGTAGCTCCCACTCCCCCACCTCAGCATGCGGACCCCATTTTTGATCCTCCTCCTCCGCCGTAGCTACCTACTTATTGTGAGTTGTATGTTGATGATCCTAAACATCATATAGTTGCATATGGGATGGTATATTGTATAGGAGATACAGTTCATCATCAACAGTTAGAGGTAGAGAATCAGAGGGTCACTGTACAGGATATTATAGATAGATCAGCTAGGATACCATTACCTACAGATGAGGTGACGACAGTTGGACATAGTATCGGCCATTTTTTACTTTGGCCATCCACAGTTCTTCGACTCATTACCATAGAGGTATGGATGTTATATCTTTTATTTTATATTTTTATTAATGTTTTATCATTTGAAAACAAATATATTTTTCAATTTATTTTTACAGGAATACTTCAAAGGTAATGAAATACTGTATAGAAAACAACAAAGACAGATAGCTATGACATCAGATGCAGATACTATCAGTCTTGACAAATTGTCAAGATATTCAAATTTTTTGGCGGATCATTATGACTTTACAATGGAAGCTCATATCTGTGGATGTGAAATAAGTGTGGGGATTATGAAAACTGATATCATGGAGTTAGTCACTGGAGATAAGTTGGGCATCAACGTGGTGCAAATTTTTATCATGTAAGTCTTAACACCTTTTCCTTGCGTTATATTTATTAAAAATGTACACTTATGTCTGCTTTGTATTAGGTATCTGTATAAAATTTGTGAGAGGAATGAGCTGACAGATGTATATGGATTCGTGGACCCACAATTGATTTCCCCTGAAGCATGTGCATTGGATGAGGAACAAAGAATGATTTATATTGCTGATAGATTTGAAAAGAATGTAATCACACAGTGTTGGATGATGCCTTTTTGTGAGAGGTATGAAACACATCCCTCTCAAAGAGTTAATTATATTTTAACATAAAAAACCACTAACGTTAAATTTACTTTTATCAGGGATCATTGGATGTTAGGGGTTTTTTGCCCTAGGGAGAAAGCACTTTATTGGATATGCTCTCGCCATGATGATGTGCGAGAAAGTTTTAAGAATATATTGGAAACGTAAGTTTCAATTTCACAATAGTATTATATATTATAATGAATTTTAAATTTACCCCATTCGTATTATTTTCTAACAGGGCATGGGTCCACTTTCGAAAAAGCGCAAAGAAAAGGAATTTCAAGATCAAATATGTACATGCGAAGGTAAATATCCATTTATAATTTGTACATTTTGATTTATTACATAAAAATGATATATTGAATTTACACTCATTCAAACAGAAATGTCATGAGCAACAAGGCATCATCGAATGCGGATATTACATGTTATGATTTATGTATGAAATAATAACAACTGGGACAGTTCAGAGTTTTGACTTGGTAAGATTTCCTCTTTCTCATAATATTGCAATTTGATTAATTCATTATACACGTTGACTACTATCCTTTTCCTTTGTAGCTTTTTGATGACCCTCAACCCTTTACTGCTGAAGATATCAAACACTTACAAGTGGAGTGGTCAAATTATTTTACAGGTTTGATTCACTTTTAGTTGTTTGTAATGTAAAATGTAATTTTGAATATTGTCAATGTAATTGTGTATTTCGTAGTTGTTTAGGTTGGATTTAGTTTTTTTTGAAGTTGACAGTGTAAGTTTTGAATGTTATATAACTGAATGTTTAATGTTTCTCTACTTCTTGTTTTGGTCTACTGTTGATGGTTTTTCTGGTCTGGATTTTGGTATGGGGGGAGAGGTTCCAAGGGGGTGGGTGGGTGTTTGGGGGGTGTCCAAGGGATATGGGAGGGGTGTCCAAGGTGTGTTTGGGGCTGTCCAAGGGGTCGGTTGGGTGTAAATGAGGGTGGGGGGGCTGTCCAAGGGGTGGGGGTGTCCAAGTGGTGGGGGGTGTCCAAGGGATATAGGAGGGGTGTCCAAGGGGTGTTTGGGGCTGTCCAAGGGGATGGGGGGGGGGGGGGGTTTCCAAGGGGTCGGGGGGGGGGGGGGGGGGTGTTCCAAGGGGTCGGGGGGGTGTCCAGGGGGTGGGGGGCTGTCCAAGGGGTGGGGGTGTCCAAGGGGTGGGGGGTTTCCAAGGGATATGGGAGGGGTGTACAAGGGGTGTTTAGGGCTGTCCTAGTATTCGGGGGGTGTCTAAGGTGTGTTTGGGGCTGTCCAAGGGGTCGGTTGTGTGTAAATGAGGGTGGGGGTGTCCAAGGGATATGGGAGGGGTGTCCAAGGTGTGTTTCGGGCTGTCCAAGGGGTCGGTTGGGTGTAAATGAGGGTGGGGGGGGGGGGGTTGTCCAAGGGGTGGGGGTGTCCAAGTGGTGGGGGGGTGTCCAAGGGATATAGGAGTGGTGTCCAAGGGGTGTTTGGGGCAGTCCAAGGGGATGGGGGGGTTTCAAAGGGGTCAGGGGGGTTTCCAAGGTGTCGGGGGGTGTCCAGGGGGTGGGGGGCTGTCCATGGGGTGGGGGTGTCCAAGGGGTGGGGGGGGTGTCGAAGGGATATGGGAGGGGTGTCCAAGGGGTGTTTGGGGCTGTCCTAGTGTTCGGGGGGTGTCCAAGGTGTGTTTGGGTGTAAATGAGGGTGGGGGTGTCCAAGGGATATGGGAGGGGTGTCCAAGGTGTGTTTGGGGCTGTCCAAGGGGTCGGTTGGGTGTAAATGAGGGTGGGGGGGGGGGGGCTGTCCAAGGGGTGGGGGTGTCCAAGTGGTGGGGGGTGTCCAAGGGATATATGAGGGGTGTACAAGGGGTGTTTGGGGCTGTCCAAGGGGATGGGGGGGTTTCCAAGGGGTCGGGGGGGTTTCCAAGGTGTCGGGGGGGGGGGTCCAGGGGGTGGGGGGCTGTCCAAGGGGTGGGGGGTGTCCAAGGGGTGGGGGTGTCCAAGGGGTGTTTGGGGCTGTCCTAGTGTTCGGGGGGTGTCCAAGGTGTGTTTGGGGCTGTCCAAGGGGACGGTTGGGTGTAAATGAGGGTGGGGGGTGTCCAAGGGATATGGGAGGTGTGTCCAAGGTGTGTTTGGGGCTGTCCAAGGGGTCGGTTGGGTGTAAATGAGGGTGGGGGGGGGGGGGGGCTGTCCAAGGGGTGGGGGTGTCCAAGTGGTGGGGGGTGTCCAAGGGATATAGAAGGGGTGTCCAAGGGGTGTTTGGGGCTGTCCAAGGGGGTGGGGGGGTTTCCAAGGGGTCGGGGTGGGGGGGTTTCCAAGGGGTCGGGGGGGGGGGGTGGTGTCCAGGGGGTGGGGGGGCTGTCCAAGGGGTGGGGGGGTGTCCAAGGGGTGGGGGGTGTCCAAGGGATATGGGAGGGGTGTCCAAGGGGTGTTTGGGGCATGTCCTAGTGTTCGGGGGGTGTCCAAGGTGTGTTTGGGGCTGTCCAAGGGGTCGGTTGGGTGTAAATGAGGGTGGGGTGTGTCCAAGGGATATGGGAGGGGTGTCCAAGGTGTGTTTGGGGCTGTCCAAGGGGTCGATTGGGTGTAAATGAGGGTGGGGGGTGTCCAAGGGATATGGGAGGGGTGTCCAAGGTGTGTTTGGGGCTGTCCAAGGGGTCGGTTGGGTGTAAATGAGGGTGGGGGGGGGGGGGCTGTCCAAGGGGTGGGGGGTGTCCAAGTGGTGGGGGGTGTCCAAGGGATATAGGAGGGGTGTCCAAGGGGTGTTTGGGGCTGTCCAAGGGGATGGGGGGGGGGGGGGTTTCCAAGGGGTCGGGGGGGAGTTTCCAAGGGGTCGGGGGGTGTCCAGGGGGTGGGGGGGGGGGGGGGGCTGTCCAAGGGGTGGGGGTGTCCAAGGGGTGGGGGTGTCCAAGGGATATGGGAGGGGTGTCCAAGGGGTGTTTGGGGTTGTCCTAGTGTTCGGGGGGTGTAAATGAGGGTGGGGGGGCTGTCGAAGGGGTGGGGGTGTCCAAGCGGTGGGGGTGTCCAAGGGATATGGGAGTGGTGTCCAAGGTGTCTGGGAGTTCTGTCCATGGGGCCGGTTGGGTGTAAATGAGGGTGGGGGGGGGATGTCCAAGGGGTGGGGGGTGTCCGAGGGGTGGGGGTGTCCAAGGGATATGGGAGGGGTGTCCAAGGGGTGTTTGGGGCTGTCCAAGGGCTCGAGGGGGTGTCCAGGGGTCGAAGGGGTGTCCAAGGGGTCTGGGAGGGCTGTCAAGGTGAGGGGGGGTGTCCAATGGGTGTTTGAGGCTGTACTAGGGGTCTTGGGGGTGTAAATGAGGGTGGGGGCGCTGTCTAAGGGGTGGGGGTGTCCAAGGGATATGGGAGGGGTGTCCAAGGGGTGTTTGGGGCTGTCCTAGTGTTCGGGGGGTGTCCAAGGTGTGTTTGGGGCTGTCCAAGGGGTCGGTTGGGTGTAAATGAGGGTGGGGGGTGTCCAAGGGATATGGGAGGGGTGTCCAAGGTGTGTTTGGGGCTGTCCAAGGGGTCGGTTGGGTGTAAACGAGGGTGGGGGGGGGGGCTTGGGGGAGGGCTGGCATGGTTATTTTTGTTGTTTGGTTTCTGGTTGCTTTTTGGTGAGAGCAGTGAAAATATTTTAAAAAAAAAATATCGCTTTCACGTCGGTTATTTTATAACCGACGTTTTAAATAAATCGGTAGGGGTTTATCACGTCGGTTTTTTCGAGAACCGACGTGCTAAACTGTTCCCGGGCCTTTTATCACGTCAGTTCTTAATATAACCGACGTTCTAAAAGGCCTGGGAATCGATTTACCACGTCTGTTATCCAATAACCGACGTGCTAAAACGTTTCCCATGCCTTTTTATCACGTCGGTTCTTTAAGAAACCGACCTGATAATAGGCCCGGGGAAGGGTTAATCACGTCGGTTATGTCACAACTGACGTGATAAATGATATCCCGGGCGTTTTATCACGTCAGTTTAGAAATAACCGACGTGCTAAACCCCCCCCCCCCCCCACCCGCGGTTTATCACGGCGGTTATATAATAACCGCCGTTATAAATCCTAAACCCCTATCATTTTTAACGTCAGTTATTAATGAACTGACATGATAAACACCGTGATGTTAGGGATGTTACGTCGGGTTTTATATAACCGACGTAAAAAACGTTATTTATAACGTCTTCCGTATTAACGTCGCCTAAAAACCGACGTAAATAATTAAAAATAACCGACGTAAAAACCGTTTTCTACACTATTGCATTAACTATAATAAAGGATGTAGTTCACAATTTTGTTCAATATTAACTAGATCATGAGTCACATGTCCCAATCCATTTGAAAAATCCAAAATCAACGTCGAGATTTGTTCCATCTCTCTGAAATATGATGTTAACCATATTTTCAACATTTACCATTGACATGATCTTAAAATTTATCTTTCTTCTGAAATATGTTTATTAATAATGGTGTGGGTCGTGACATAAAACATTTAATATACATTAAAAATTCTCCTAATTTTATTAATATTAAGACACTATTTTGGGAAACATTTATTTTGGGAAATTGTTGTGAAACTTTCATAACATGATGATAAATTTTTTTAAAATTAAATATATTCTTATCTATCATGGTTAAACTTTTACTTAATTTTTTATTGACGATTAGGAGAAAAAATTATGTTCGATCTATTAGTATATTAGAATTAAATTGAGTTCTAGAATAAAAATTTTGACAAATCAAGTGATGTATATATTCCTTAGAAAATGAAATTCCCATTAACAAATGAAATTTAGTTTCATTGGGTAATGAAATTACTCTATTAAAATGTTAAATACATTAAATGAGAGTAATAATACCATGTCACCATATCTAATTACAATGATTTATATGAATTAATAATGTTGGACTCTATTATGTTCAAAATTAAATGAAAATATTATATCATGGAAAAATTAAACACCATATTTATAATTAAGACTCTATCACAACATATGATACTTCCATGATTTCAAGAAACTATGATGCTTTGTTTCAAGGATCACAATATAGTTTAAATATAGTTATATCAAATTATATGAATCTATATTATAGTTATGAAGGGATTTTTTTGGGGTTTTTAGTTCATGAATTTCATTTATCCCTATCATTAACATATGGATATAAGATAATAAAAACCAAAAAAGTTATAAACAACCATATATCACTTCCCACATCTCTAAATCTAGTTATGATATGCTTTGGGAAGTAAATATAAAAAAATTAGGCTAGAAGAAAACTTTAGTTTCTTCTATTATTTAAATTTAATATCTTAAATGTTTCCTTATTTATTGAATATTCACACAATTAAAACAATCAGTAAATCCATCCATGGAAACTATATCAAAAGACTGAATGATTGATACTTCATATACACTAAGATTTTGATTAATAATGACCTAAAATATAATTTCATTATATAGAGATGATAAAAACTATATATGAAATAAAATTAAAATTTATAACATTACTTATACAAGTCGTTCAACTAAATTAAGAAATTTGACCGCATCATCTCTATAGGGAATAATCTCATAAGTAGTGACATGGGGTTTTATGAATCTACCATCATTCCCAATATGTATTATCATATTATCCACTTCATTGAGATTATTCATTATACTAATAAATTATTATTACGTACAAAAAAAATAAAAATCAATCCTTTCATTCTGAGTAGATGATAAGTCTATTGAAATAATTAAAGGGAGATAATTAATTGATGACCTATGTAAAGTAAGTAGTTGGGAGTAATCTGACATTAAGAAAAAGACCTCTAATAGTTAAAATTAATAATATTAGACAAAAAATTTAAAAGGAGGGGGTGTGTGTGATAACATTATTGGATTTTATGATTTTAATTCCCATGAACTTACTTTTATATATGACTATTTGTAGATCAGATCTATGATAGTTGAATATATTTAGAATTTTTGTTAACTTAATTACTCTTTTATTTTATAGAATATACATATATGGATATTGATATCATTTGTTAATATAAATTATGACACTTTGTGCTAATGATTATAGGATCATAAGATATATATATGTATATATATATATATGATTGAATAATGGTGGAAACACAGGTAGTGATAATGTAAATAAAACATTAAAAATTTACTGATGGTATCATGTATTGAAAACTCATACAAATATCACCTAAGAACTAAATCATAATTCATAGTCCCTTACATTACTTTCATAATTATAAAAACATCAAACCATAGAGTTTTATTCTTTAATTTTGTGAATATAATGGAATCCCACAATAATCAAAGACAATTTTTTATATCCTTTGGATGACATTAAAAATAGTTACAATACATATAGAAGTTTATCCTCGCATCACAATCATAATATGTAGGAAGATTTAATTTGATCAGTTATGTTCCCCCCATGTTATCTAAATCAAATATCATTGAGTATCTATGGAATCATAATAATTTAAACTCTTATTTAATTATAGTAAGGTAGAATATGAATTTTTTATTTTAATGAAGTATTCATTTTTTTAGTTGTGTTTATATAATTAAAATGTAGATTTGGAGATTAATTTTCAAGTTGAAAAACCCCAAATTTTACACCTATAAATTTAATAAACTAATTAAATTTTTGTGCTAGATGTAGTAGCAACCAAGAACTTGATATTGAAAACATTGTTTCATAGTTGTGAGACCACTAGGATATTCAAGTTGGTTTTTCAACAGGATGATCGGTAGTTATACTTATATAACCCAGTAATCCATGTGTAAAATTTCGTAATATGGGAGGTTAATTCCTAGATCCCATTTCATATAACCCAGTTAATGGTAGTTTTTATATAATGGGTTTTATAATGGGAATAAATATTTTTTTCTCCTAAAATTCTTTCTTCATTCACTCAATTGTTTATTATTAATTTTTAAATGTAATTTAATGAATATGGATTGAATTCTTCAATTAATTCCTCCACAAACCATTCATAAAAATTTCTATACAAAACTCAGGATAATACATTATTTGATGGTGATTAAATGGATTCTTCAATAAATCACATTGTTCCAATAGGGATTTTTATAAGTTGTTACAATAGTTTGAGAGATATTACTTGTAAGTTTTATCTCATAATTTCAATAAAAGTATTACAATTATTATATTATTATATAGTATTTATCAATATATAATTAATTTCTTATATAAATTGGATTTAAAATAAGGTATTTTGAAAATATATACTAATTTGGGAATGAATAGTAGAAAACACTTTGTTTCATGAGGTTATGGAAAGAACAAACCAAATATTATGCTTTACAATATCTTGATAGACTAAAATAAATATATATTAATTTTAATAAAATATGATATGATCCAAGTAAAACATTCACACGTATTATATCATTTTATAGTAATATTCAATAAATATCAAATAAATTCAATCCCAATAACTGATATGATTTTCTCTTTGGGGACAAGGTGAATTTTTTTTTATTTTTCAATATATCTTCAATAATTTGAACAAAATTTTCCACAAAATATATCATCATATACATATAAATGATAATAATTATTTCCATTTAATTTAAAATGGAAACATATGAAAAGGATTATATTTGATACTGAATAATGAATAGATAAGAAATCATAATCAAAGAACATTGTTAGTATATGGTAAACATGTCGCTATAAGAAGAGAAATTAAATTTGAGAAAATAGCATTGAAAAATCAGACACAATAAAACATTGATCATAAATCAATATTCCTGAAATAAGAATTCTTTTCATAAAAATGACCTCGGTCATAGGAGAGTTGAATCACGTGTCAAAAATCAAAATACTAAAAAACATAACATTGGTATTTTCCACCAAAATTGAATATTTATATATAATCTTGAATATGAATAATCTATAAAATTATTATTAATTTCAAGTAGAAATACCAAGGAAATCGTAATATAGTGGACAGGGTCCCATTTTTGATTGGGTTCACTCCAAGGTCAGAAAAATACAGCTAAAATACTCCCTTTGTTAGTTTCACATCCCATTCCATGTCATAGAATGATATATAATTATTTATCCATTACTGTATAGGGATATATATTTCTTGTATCACCTGTAAATTAGTGTATAAATCCCTATATGGGATTGATTTCTCTCCCTATTCATAAACAAGGATTATATACTCCCTTAGGGGCTAGATTCCACCCACTATTCCCTATAATTAAATGCGATGTAATGATTTCCCCAAATAATTGTAGGGATATATGATTATATAATAACCTTCCCCGTAGGGGATTATGTTAACTCCCAATTTCATAATATACTAAGAAATAAATATTTTCTCAGTGTATTATATTTTTTTATAATATTTTTTCAATTATTCAAATAATGAAAACCCCTATGTATGTGTGTCGTGTAAATTCATTCATAATTGCATCATTATATAGTTAAACAATGAGAAAGAAGTAGGTTTTAGGTAAATCTCAATGAGGTACGATCATTATCCATCAACATAAAGTAAGAATATGTTATCATTTGTGCATATCCCTAGTGAAGAATAAAAAACATTAAAGGATATTGAAGTTTATGTGAAAAATACAGAAGTATTAGAAAATAGGTTGAAAGATTTAAATAAATATACATTTAATTTTTATAAAGTTTAATTTAAATGGTAATAATTTTTAAAAAATACTTTTAGAATGTAATAATATAGTGAAGAAAAATTACAATGGAAAACAATAAACAAATGTAATGGATATTTTATAAAGAAGACCCAGGTAAACGATGGAAGAATGAGGCCATGTAGACAATATTAAAAAAATATCCTAAAAACATATTATTAAATAAAAATTAAATAGGTGATAAACATAAGTAATCCTGGAATTATAAATGAACAAATTGCTAAAATATTAGGAAAATTATTGAATTGATGGAGAAACATTATTGACTAAAAAATATATAAGGTCTCATCTACTTACAATAATAATTTTGATATAATTGTGAACCTAGGGAAAGTTAAAAAGTGGGGAGACATGTAATACCCATAAATAACAAGAAAAGAATAAAATATATGGGTTTCTAAAGATAGTGAATATTAAATTATAATGTATTTATATTTTTTGGTAATAAATATTGATTAAATTTGACATTGGAAGGAAACTGTTATGATATTGGAAATGTTTGAATCAAAATACATTGAAATAGAAAAATAAGATGGATTTAAAAATACCATGAATTCAATGAAATGTATGAAAAATGGATTCCATGGGATATTATATCTATCACACAAAAAACTAGTGTTTAATATTGGTCATATATTATCCAGTTTAAATTGAATTGGGAACCCCTAACAGCTTTGATAGTTAATAAGGAAATTGAAAATGAAATATATAACATTACATCAAACTGTAAATAAAATAAATAATTATGGAATTCTGATATATTATATATAATAGATATTATATACACCATATAATTGAATATAGGTTCATAATACAAATTATAGCCCAATAAAGGGGTATTGGGATAAAAATCATTACCATTGATTCTCCTTTAATCATACTCCCTTTAAACTCTTTAATGGAATCAATCCTTCTTGTATTATTTCCACAAATAATAAAGAACTAAGTCATAATTTTTTGACTAAAAGAAACCAAATGAGTAATAAAACCTCATAAATGAAATTTAAATATGCATTAAATAAAAACTAAATGGAAGAAGTGGTTTATTTCAAGTGCCAGAGATCTCCCTTTATAATTGAAAATGAGGGATATTTCCTTGGAAACATGGTTTAGGTGAAGTGTAATCATTGAATCACATTTGAGTTGGGTGATTAATCTAATGAAATGAATTTGGTAATTATAGTCTGGACACTCATACGTGTCTAAGGCCCTCCAGAATGAGTTTTTATTAATTATCAAAAATTTGATCCATGTAATGTTTTTCGAAATTATACAACTTTTTACATTGTTTAATTTCTTACCATGGTTAATATTTTATTTATAAATGTATAAGAAGGAAAATAATTATTATATTAAATGTGTTTATTATAAATAAAATATTTATTCAATAAAATATATTTTTAAATTTGAGTTATTTTTAATTAAGAAAAGTACATATGATATATAGAAAAAATGTTTTTTCTAAAAAATTACATCTTGATAATAAATTGTTGTTTTTATTATTTCATATTTATTACTATAAATTACATAAATTATAAGATATTTTTTCAACATATTAAATTTTAATTCTAAAAATTTCATCCCAAAAAGGTAAAATAATTTTTTAGAAAAAATAAAAATGAATACATTTTATTTTAGAAAAAATTATATTAAATCATAAAATTTATTTTATTATTATACCATATGATGTAACAATAATTATATGATTGATCAAATATTTTAGTATATAAATTAAATTTCATTTTCATTAAAATTATTCCTTAATAGAATTCAATAAAATTTCATAAAAAAGCTACATAACATAAAAATATTATACAAAAATAATACATGTTAACATTAAATTGTTCTATATTTATAACTAACTAATTAATAATAAATGAATAAATATTTATTAGTTATTTAATTATATTAAAATAAATTTCATTAATTTTTATACTATGTATATTATAATTTTAACTTCTAAAAAAATATATAATATATAATAAAATTTAAATTTTTAAGAAATATTATTTTCGTTGGCAAACGAATAATTAATTTTTTATTAATTATATTTAGATAATTAGTTATTGAATTTTTTAAATAATAACTTCTTCAATTTTATAAATAGATTTTATTAAAATAATTCTTTAAATCTCATAATTATGACAAAAAAATAATTTAAAAAATATTTTACGTCTAATATGTCTTATTTTCCAAATTGAATAAGCATTGTAAAATTTTCATCAAAAATAGTTCATTTTATTTTAAATAAATTTTTTAAAATAAGAATTTATATTTCATTTTTTATCTAATATATATATATATTTTTTAACTATATATTATCAATCCCAAAATAGTACAATGATTACTAGTATTATTACACAACAGTTTTAACAATGGATTTATAATGACTATATTACCCACATTACATTTATAAACTCATTATATTGTGTATTTAAAAGTATAACATCTTGCTAATATAGTTTTAGTATTATATTTTTGGAAATAATTTCTAATTTCATGATGTTTTCTCTCATTACAGGTATTGTTCTCTAATTGTTTGTTATTAAGTGTGAAGTTGATAGGGTGAAATTACTAGTTATAAAAATTAATATTATTTTCTATTTATTATCATATTTTTTTTTCATTTCTATGTGATGTAATCATCCCAGATATGTAATAATCTATAGTATGAAATATATAGATTCAAGTAATGTTGTTATAATTCTCCATTATGAGAGGATAAATTGTAGTTAATTGCACTAATTTTTTATAGTATTTATTTATTACTTATGTTTGGATTAATTATAATGAATAAAACATATAGCATATAGAAATAAAATGCATACATTAATCTATTATGTAATAGTTTTATCCTCTTAAATGAGATCTATCATTGAAATTTTAATCAATCCCACCATTGAAAATATATTATGGAATTATTAACATATTCATGACTCGAAATTTAATTTAAAATGATATATAAACTTTACTATCTTCAAAAATACTAATAAACTCATATTTTCCCTCGTTGTAGGCATAAGGTTATGTATTTAGTTTTTAAAACCATATTTACTAAATATTATTTCATATAAGAAATGTAATAAATATCATTCCTATATCCAAATCAGGAATTAGGTAATTTTTCACATGAACATGTAATAGATGTCAATCATATGCTATTCCCAAGCCATTTTTTCTATAGAAACATCCAAATCACTTATATGAGGAATTTTTATATATAACATGCCTTTCTCAACTACAGTGTAGTGTGATTATAGGTGTTTTGACCAACCTTCTGTTGAGATCATGAAATTGTTTTACATTCATATATGCAAAGGAACGTGACACCACTCATATTAAATAGTACAAATACACATTTCTTGATTGGTATTTATAGGAAAGAGGGACTATAAACTCCATTATGATGAAATATAAAAAATAAAACCCCTATATAGAATCTATTTTAGTTTCATTATCAATTGATCTAATTTACTAGTGTCTTCTTTATAAGGATTCGCCAATATAGGTATAGAGACACATACATTTAATATATAAATACTACATCATTTTATATCAATATTAAATAAATTTCAAAATAATACATTCCTAAGGACCATAATGGTTTTGTTTGTTTGGAAAAATGAATACCTAAACAACCATTACGTAACATACCTATATTAATTACCATTAAATTATTCATAATAGGTTCCCTTATTAGACATAACATAATTAAAATGTTTTTCCATAAGTTGTGGAAGAGAAAAATTATAATGGTTAGAACCATATTTTCAATATGTGTAAATATAAGGGATATCAAAAAATGATCATATGTGAGAATAAAATAAACATATGGGTATTATAACATGGTCTAAACATTATAAAATCATACCCATAAGTTCATATATCACAATCATGAAACATGACATATTGTTAAATTACTTGAAATACATAAGGAATAAGAGTGTGGTAGCATCAATAATCAATCCTGATCTATGAAGAAATAACATTATAATTAGAAATATATTTTTAGATTGCACATAAGTATATAAAATCATTTCCATAGTTAACTAGAAATATTATCATATCATATTGGGTTCACTCACCATTCAATTATTTCCATAGTTATAGTATACACCCACTAATATCTTATTAGAAAATGTGCATTCCTTATTTTGTTAATTCCACATTATAATCTTAATTATCTCAAGTGACAATAATATTTACCCAATTTATTTGATTGATCTCTAATTTCATTCCCACCACTTAAAAAATAAAAAACATAATTAGTGTGTCCTAAGATCATAAAAAATTATTCGTATCATCAAATCATATCATGTATAAATGATATGATTTCATTATGATTTCATAATCATAATCATAAACCATATATATAAATAATAAAGATTGTAACATTGGATCATAAATATATTTAATCATAAGAAATGTCAAATTATGTATATATAGAAAAAATACCTCTAAAATAACACTAGATCATTTAATTAATAAAATACCATTTTAATTTGAAATAACATATTTAGATTATAAAATATTAAAAATTAATATGGAAAAAATTTTCATTAAAATATAAAATAGAATCTGATAAAGTAGTCTTTAATGAAATAATTATTCATGGTGGAGGTGAAAATCATTCATGTAGAATATGTTAAAACAATACATATTTTCACACTTTTGGTAAAGATTCAAAAGTGAAATGTTTGGAAAAAGGTAAGTAGGATCCCTTTAGACCGAGGTATATAATGTAAAATATAGTCATAAACGACATTAAAGATTCTTAATATAATGTTAAAAAAATTCTTAGAAACATTTTAAAATAATAAGGAATTTGAAGAATAAAGACATGAATATAAAGAAAAAAAAGTTATTTCTACATTAGAAACATTCTTTTAGCATGTAGATTACATAATCCAACATCCCAGATTAATAAAAGGAAATAATATATTTGATATCACATGAGATACAAAACACCATGCATAAACGAATAACTAAATATTGTTTGTATATACCCATTATAAAATATCCATTAAATTAGTGATGGTGAATAATATTAACTGAATTATGAAAAATAAAATTTTCCTACTAATAAATAATGTATTAATAAATTATTATAAAATTGTGCCCTTAATTTTATTAGTCATTTTTTTTCAAAAACAATAGCTTTAAGAATGTTTTTTCTTTATTTTGTGAGAGAAAAATATGATTATTTTCAAGAACTTTTATAAATATTATTTAATAAATAAAAATATTGAAATTATCATATCAAAATTATCTTATGGCTAAATTTTGGTCATTTTCAAAAAAAGTTTTATTTTTCAATGAATAATGAAGAATACAGATTTTTATTGAAAATTGTATTTACTTATCAAGTATTAAAAAATTCAAATTATATTTTAAGATCGGTTTCAAAATTTAATTTTTTCCATTTGAATTTTAAAAAAATCCATTTTTGAATTTTAATTTTGGATTTTATTATTCAATTTAGTATAAAAACATTTTATGTTTCAAAAGGGAATTTTTATAAAAAACAGGTTTTTGTTGTGTTTTCTTAGTTTAAATTTAAATTAAATACGGGAAATTATATGTTTGGAATTTTCAAAAATTTATTACATATTTGGAATCATGGGTTAGATATTTATTAAATATGACACCTTTACTTTTTGGACAATAAGAACAATAACCATAGTAATATTTTTTACCATAGTAAAGGGTAAATCATGTAATTAAGGATATAAATATAATTATATGTACTAGAAAATGACACTAAAACTTCTCCCAATTTTATTGGAAGAGAAAAAAAAATTCATAATAATTAATGGTTCATTTATATGACCATTTATGGATACTTAGTATAGATTATAACCTTTATGATATTTTATTTAAATAAAAGTCAAACATATCACACTCTTTTTTAAATAAGTATAATATTTTAAAATATGGTGTTACCCAAATGATTTGTTATACTATAAATATTATTTTTAAATCTAATATATATATATTTAACATGGTAATTTAATTTGAAATTTTAGTAAAAAAATTTAATTACCCTCAATTCTTGCACAACACTGATGCGGTAATTAATTAGTTAATGGAAGTATCAAATAAATAATATTAAAAATAATAAAATAATTTTTATATGAAACAATTATTATAATAAATAATTTTTATAGATTTATTTGACATTATAGGGATGTATAAAAATAAATTTCTATGTCATCTTATTTTATTGATATTTTAAAAAGTCGAAGTAATGAATAGTGTAAAAATTAAAGTTAATGATATTTTGAAATAAATAATATTTAATTAAAATATATAATATTTAAAAAAAATATGAAATTCAGACAAAGTTTTTGGATAAGGTTTAAAACATCAAACATGATCCACTTTTTGGATGTGTGGTATTTTATAGTAACAATATTGGCCCTCAAAGAGTAAAAATCAATATTCTCATGGTAAGTGTTAACAAGGATAAATAAGGGCTAAAACTAAATGATAAGTGCGTGAATGTGACCAAAACATATATAAACAATTATTGGATGATATAATGTATACCCATAGGCATCTTATATTTTAAATAAATCACTTTTAAGCAATTTTGAATTTAAAATTAATTTATACTAATGTAATATTTATGATAAATTCCAAGAGTCCCCCCCCCCCCGTCCTATAAACAGACACCTTATATTATCATTTAAACACACTTTAAAACCCATTTGGTTCAACCAATCTCTTCAAAAATACCTTACTAAAATCCTTAACCTAATTTTATAGTTCTTAGTTTTGAAATAGAACCATCGTTACTGGTTGTAAGGTCTTAATCAAATGGGGTTTTTCTAAGAAAATGTATAGTTTTATTCACTTGTTTTAATTTTGTTTCCTCAAAAAAATCATTAAAATGTTGTTCAACATTGGTAAAATAAAAAATTTAGTATCCTACATATACTTATATTTTATTATGTTAGTTCAATGACCTATATTCATCTCCACTTCCATCATATTAGAAAATAATTAATCGCTTTTGTGTATGGTATACAACTGCCTCACGAATAGATTTAATCTGTTTCAATAACCATATCACAATATTGGTTGTAATGATGGAATTAATGTTTATATGTGATATTCTTAAAATATATATATCATTTTGATAAGATAATATAACCTTATCTTTCTTACCTTTCCATGCATATAAAGATGATAATGGTTTTCATGCATACACGTGGATAACCACCTCCACAAAGCGATGTGATTTTTTTCTTCATATCATCACATAGATGATATATATATATATATATATATATATATATATTTAAGAAAATATTATTATATATTTTATATTATGATCATTATAAGAATTTTATACTTACCTTATTTATGTAATGATCATTGAAAAATAAAAACGTTACTCATTCTTAATTAGCACAAGTTCATGATTAATGAATGAACATTGTATTTATTATTAGTAAATCATAATTTAAATATATGATGAAGACTTATATAAAGAGTTTAGGATTCCAAGATAATTTTAATTTATCCTTCTAGTAGAATTGGATTTCAATCATGGATAATTATTCATGAAATGGAATTGGATGCCAAGCTAGGATAGTTATTCTTGGTATTCTAAATTGTGACGATTGTTGTGTTGATATCAATGACCAAAGAAATGATTAACTAAGGATAATTTACATACAAAAAAGTGTATAATATTTAATGGAATATGGATTTTGTATTTGAGAAGTTTTGTGTGACTAGAGTTTTAATTAAATAATAATTCTACAGATTTTCATTTTATAAATAAAACAAGTTGGGACCATACCTTTATTAAAAAGATAAAGAAAAATATACAAAAACACTTTTGGACTTAGTTAAATGAGAACCCATTACAGCCCCGGAGTCCAAATGAACGCAACCTTATATTTATGTGGCCCAAAATCTCATTAACATAAATCCCATAACAAAAAAACCAACTAAAAATGTCCAAACTAGCTAGACCAAAGGACCAACTCACTTTGAAAAACGCCGTAGAAAAACCTTAATCGCTAACGTCGCCACCACCACACCATCCTCGTCTGAAGGTCACATACACACACTCACCTATAAAATACAATCTACTCGTATTTCCAAAACCATATCCACCACATAGATCATTTTTGTGCCACCTCATTCATTTTTCCCCATCATTGTGACCCTCCTCACTGTGACCCCCACCACCGAGTCATCTGTCAAGGACAACAACTTCAGATACCGCCTGGAACCAATGATCCTATTTAGAACCACTTTCATCACCAAGCCCCTTACCAATTTTCCACTTTTTTGCTAAGTTATAGCATAGAGAAGACCCTTTTCATCATCAGTTGAGATGTCACTAGAGTTATCCAAACTCAAAAGCTCGACGGCACACTAAGATACTGTTGTATCACCCACTCCATCTTATTGCCAGATATTTGAATCTTTAATCTATTGCAACACATGATGTGGATGCCACCCACTGACCACTGCCCACCAAAAAAACACCAGATACCGCAACCATCACCTTTAAAGAACCCTCACGTGGCTCACTAATCTAGAAAAATTTAGACCAAGCCACATGGTAACCTAGGCTAGTAAACCAAGGGCTCATGTGGGACACGAAGGTCATTTATAACCCTAGGAAAATACATGTCAAAGAAAATAGTTAGAAGAGGTCCTATTAGGACTGGGTAGGGCCATGTATAGGGATTGTGGAGTGCATACCTATAATCATGCCTGGTCTGGCCAAGAAGCCCATGAATAGGAGGTAGAACCACCTTACGGGGTGGCATGGTGGCAGGGGGTTGGAATTTCTGACTAACCCATGGAACAAATTTTATTATAAAGGGTATAAAATTTATTTTTATGTTTCAATTTGGGATAGAAGTATGTTGTTACTTTTCATCCATTCATTAAACACACAGACATAACGTCAATCATCTGATCTGATCTTCTGTTTGAACTTGAGTTATCTAATCTTGAAGAAAATATATTTTTCATCTAATGAATTATTTCTTCCTAGATGATCACCTCACATGAGAGGGTTTTTAGACTATGATCTAGCATGGCAGTAGGGGGTTAGGATTTATAATCAACCCATAGAATGAAATTTAATATAAATGGTAGAAAATTCATTTTAAGTTTCAATGTAGGATGTCAGTATATGGTTAGTTTTCACCCATTTATTAAACACAAAGACATAATATAACGAATTTGACCCAATCTCTAGTTTGAATGTGATCCATATGATCTCATGGGAGATGTCTTCTTCCTCCCAAAAATTATTTCATACAAGATGATCACCTCACGTGTGAGGGTTTTTCATACCATACCCATACAAGATTGGTTACCTTACGAGATGCTCAAACACTCTTCAAAAGTTTTAAAACTCAAATTATGAAATTTTACACAAATCAAAAATTGTGATTTCCGATCTTGAGCGCTTTTTCGGATGTTTTTTAATAGATATTAATTCCTAAAAGACGAACCCATTATGGATGTTACAATGTATGGATTTTGGATGCACCCGTAAAGGGCTCCTGAGTTAGGGGTTTAGTCTCGCCGCCGCCGCCCCTTCGCTGCGGACGGTGTGGCGTTTCCTCTCGAGATCGGTGAGTCGGCTAGGTTCTCTTTGGCGTCGCATGGTTTTATGGTCTTCTTGTGCTGTGGAGTTTCTCTTGGGGCTTCGGTGGTTGCTGGTTCAGTCCTGCGGGTGTAAGACCAGTCCCCGTTGACGGTATTCTCTTCGGAGCGCTCCTGGGTTCATTCTCGGCAGCTTGTCGGTGTCCTGCAGTGTGCTTCTCAGTGTCTGATGGTTGAACTCTTGTGTCAGCATTGCTTGGGGTCCCGGCCTTTCTCAGGTGAGTGAGGTGGGTTTCATCGTGCATGAAGCAGTCGTTTTGGTTGGTGGCGGCAGGATCTTCAGATTCAGGGAATTGCTTGTGCGGTTCGGTGGTGTTACTGTGATTTCTAACCATTCAGAAATGGTTTTTGATTCTTCCTTTAATCTCATTTCTTGGCGATGTATTTGGTGATGGCGATGGAGATGGCGATGGTGTGGTCGGTTCTCGCCGGTGATGTTGTTGATGGTTTGTCATTGAAAGTTTCCACTGTGTTTCCACCAGTGGTGATTACGTGGTTATGCCGAAGGGAAGATGTTGTTGCGGTGTTGACAGAGGCTGGAGAATCTCGCCGGTGATCTGGTGGTGGTTTCAGACCTGGTGAAGGCGCACGGCTCGAGGCGGTGCAGTCTTGCAGTTCGAGATGATGATGACGATTCTGTCGTCGGTGAAGGGTGGCGTGTGACGGTGGACTCGGGCTGTCGCGTGGACTTCGCAAGGTGTGCGGGCTGATCATACAGGAACTGTTGTGGCAGGTGCACGGCTTGAGGCCTGTCAGGTAGGTTGAAGCTTGGGTCGCGGCTCAAGGAGGATGGCGGGGATTTTGAATTTGTTTTTGAAATTTGAAATGTGGTTCTGTTTTGGATGTGGTGATGTTACTGGATGTGGTGAAATGGTGTTTGGGTACCAGCAACCCCTTAAACCGGCCATATGAAAATGAAAAATATGATTAGCAGGATGAACCCCTTGTGGATGAAAGAGTTTTTTCCATGTGGGATAGTGCATTTTGGTGAATAAAATTCATGTTATCATCTACAAACAATGTAAATTGTGGATAACGGTTCACCATGAAGTCCTCTGCAGTTTTCCATCCAGTTTATGGTGATGGTTCCTTGTGGACAGTAGATCATGGTGATGGTTATTTGTGAACAATATTGCATAAAGACCCCTTGTAGACACAGTACTTGTTTGATGATATTTATAGTATGAGAATAAATTGGTTTTCCATGATTATTTAGTGATTAATCAATGTGATTTTGTGTACATCTTTGATTTGTGGGTAAAGAGATTTGAATCAGTTTACTGTGATAGTATGAAGGCAATGTAAAGTTTCAGAATTATGAGGAGATTATTTTTGGAGAAGGGATAGTTTTGGATTTCCATGAAGTATATGTTGACTATAAGTTAAGGACTTATATGGATAGTAATTTGTGGATGTGTTGTTTCTAAGTGGATAAGTGTTGACGCACTTCTTTACACTGTTATGCATGATCACAGAATTATCATGTGATAACTGCTTCAATAAAAAGTGGATATTTTCTTATAGATATATTATCAATTCTAAAATTAATTTTGTATGATTTTTTCATAAAACATATTCATAATAGTATTGAGATGTAGCACTAATGTTTAACATGGAAAATTTTCTGAATAAAATCATGTGTCACTCACAGTGTTGATATTTTTCTCACGAAGCAATAAGAATTAATTTTAGTTAGTGTGTGATAGTGTATATAAATATAGTCATCAGTTTACAAATAAATATTTTATCATGTAGATAGTACGTGGTAGTATACATATTTTATTAATTTACATATAGTTAAATTCTCATACTATATGAGCAGCACATGTTTTTGAGACTGAACCCAGGCAGGACATGAAAATAATTGATATTTGATTTGATAGTGTTTTTAGGATTATAGAAGATATTATAAATTTATATTTTTAAATTTCTTTATTTTACATAAATATTCTTGAAGAGTTTTTTTCGCCACTTGAACAAAAATTGTGAGATCGGGACTTCATCATCAAAATAAGGAATCATCTCAAGCATTTGTTGCACTAACAAAACTGTTCAAATACAAGTGATTTGAAATTTTTTATCAAGACCATCAATCTTTGAAAAGGTTCATAAAGATTAAATAGGAAAGTTTGATCCATAAATATCATGGATTTTGATCAATAGATCAACGTACAGTGGATCAATCCTTGAATAATGCATGAAGTCTCTTGTATGGATTTTGGATAAGATATATGTTGTGTGACTCAGGAGCAGAAGTATCTAGTATGGATTCTTGATTAGTCTAGTGTGGATTATGGTAAAAATGTGAAATATAGTATAAAGAACCTAATATGTGGGTTCAGTAGAAATACATTTTGAATCCCTATTAAACATTGTAATTTTTTATGAGATTATAATGTAGAATCTGTGTTGGGGAGAATAACTGACAGGCCAATGAGTAGGTCATTATACTGAACCATGTAAATACTTGTGTTCTTTAATTTTGAATTTATATAATTATTTAAGATAAGTCTCATAAACACAAGAATAGGGGATCAAGTCTTTAACCATTCATATAGGTTTAATTTAATGTAAAAAATTTGTAAAAAGAAAAGTGATCACTGATTCACACCTCCCCCTCTTAGTGATCTCACACTGATCTGGGAACTTCAATATGTATTAGAGAAAAGGACACCTATGAAAGATACAATATAATTATGAGGATTTAGAATATAAATTCAGTAAAAATTTAGTTTTATTAATATATTTAATGTTGATAACTATCATGTATAAAAAATAGGATGATATCATATCTTCTATCACTTCACATAGAAGTGAGAGATGCAGTTGTAGTGGGATAACCACCCAACATTGAGAATAATCCTAATATTTTTAAATATAAGTGTAACTTAGATATGGATGGAAAGGAAAAAACTGAAATATTTATTGATTTTTTATAAAAATTATAAAATAATTTGATGGGTCTCCAAACTACCAAGTAAATATGAGATAAAATTAGAAGTAGTTTTAAAGGAAAACTTAATTTCAAAGAAGCTAAGATGAAAAAATGGAGAAAAAGATTTGATGATAATAAAATGGGTGATGACGAAAGTGTTTATGACTATTTTACAAGATTAAAAGAGATTTTTAATGGCGTCATAGGTTCCAGTGAGAAGTTATATGATTCAACCATTGTGAACAAGTCAATGATAAACATTCTAGATATATTTGATTCTAAAGTTTCTACACTACAAAACCGAGAAGATATATCACTATATGAAATCCATAAAATTATAATAGAATATTAAATGATAACAATGACATATTTTAAAAATAAAGAGAAGGATGATATGTCTTTGAAATCCATGATAAAAGGTAAAACTAGAGTTGAATTGAATCCATAGTCAAGTGGTTCTAAATATGGGGAAGCATAAGATCACTATAATAAAATGAGATCCTTGTTTGCAAGGATATACAGTAGGGATATAAGATAAAAGGAGAAGAATCCATTAAATATATTAATCTATCCTGAGTTTTTAAATTTTTTATATGATTTTCCAAACAATAATTCCAATATCATCAAATCTAAATAAAATAAAGAATACATCAATAAAAATCCTAAGAAATATGAAAATATATCTATGATAGGAAAAATAAGAATTAATAAAACAAAAATAGAAGGAATTTTATGTGAAGGTAAATTAATGACTCTTTATCACCAAGCAATGGGATGAAATACGAACAAACCACTAAAAAAATATTTGATTAATGGGAAAAACCAAAACACCTATAGATATATTTGAAGATGTAGAATGTGAAGAGTGAAATAAGGTATAATGGTATGTTAATTATTATAGAGAAGCTAATCTTAAGAATAAAATGAAGATCAATAAATAGAAAAAGAAAACTGATAAAGGAAAATGAATAACATGTCAAGAAAGAAGAGACACATATTAATGAGATAATGGAATATGTGAATATGGTATATGATCTTGAAGGGAAACTGAAATCTTATAAAGAAAATTCCTAAATAATAGAATAATTCATCAAAGATGATACTAGGTTCATTAAAGAGAAAAAACAAAACATTTTGAAGATAGATGAACTTCATAATATGATGAGTGGTCATGAATAAAAGTTTTTGATGAAAGATGTAGAATTATCTGAGCCATGGTATATATTCCTTTAAACTCAATGTAATTTTAAGAAGATAAAAGAAGACATCACTAAAGTTATTGATATTAAGGGTGAATCTTCTAAGAAGAAAGGTCTACTTAATAGGGTTTCTTCTATAACTAATGAATCTCAATGTTTATTTTTTATTTCTGAAAATGAATACCTAATAGAGAATATTGAATCTGAATGGACCAAAAGAATCAATCAGAAAACATTTTCTATAAAATAAGATTGGAATAATTCACCTAGAAGGATTCCTCATAAGATAGAATGCCCACAATCTATGAAGAGACAACAAAAAAATATCAATGTATATTTATTCTCAATCTAAAATACCAAGGTTTAGAGGATACTACAAATGTTGTGTGGTTTTTTTCATTATTCTTATTCGTGATGGTATAACATGTCACTACCCGGAATGAGGCATTAATCAAGGGGATAAATTATGAAAAAATTAGATCATATTATCATAAAGAGAGTAATATGACCAGGAAACCATCCAACCTATAAACACATAACAAATATGAATTCCTAAAGGTGTTTTGTGGAATATGTTGTCAAAATGGTCTTAATTTTGAAAAATATCAATTTTTCGTACCAATTATATATAATGTAAGTTTGAAGATAATACAATTAGTAAATGAAGTAATAGTCACAAGTGTATTTTGTGAGAAACTCAAATAGTTTGAGAAAATCAAGAAAGAATTTTTAGTTATCTTTATTGACCTACTAGACATGACTAAATAAATAGAGAATGATTATAAAATTTTTAAATAAAAATTAAAAAAAGTGGTGATAGTTGAAGAAGTTATAGTTGATAAGAATTCATCTATATATGATTACTTGAAAATCATTAAGTGTGAAAACTGTGAACAAATTGGGCATGAAATAAGATGTTTTATGACAATTTTACCATCCCAAGAAGAAAACATGAAGAATATATGGCTAGAAAAAATCAATTAATTTGATATTGAATAAGAAATTATATCCACCTCCTAAGTATCAACTAATGATGAAATATCTATCACATATTCCATGGAATATAAGTAGAATAAGAAGTCAAGATTGAGAGGAAGCTCTCAGTTTGAATGTTATTTTTGAGAAACTAAGAGTTCCCTCATTATTCCCTCTAATATGAATGCTTTTATACTAACATGTATCAAATTAAATGAGATAGATTAATCCCTTAATGGGGGAGTGATTTATTGATTTCAAGATAATACAGTCGGGAAAAAATATCATTTTCAATTGAATTTTCTGATTTTTTTTGTTCAGGTATGTTCTATAAAAAGTATTCCATTGATGAATTTGATTATTTCCCATTACATTCATGAGAGTTTAGAATTTATGAGCATGATTTAACATGAATGATATTTTATGGATTTTTATTACATCCTTGGTTTTATCTGTCCTATTTTCTACAATGAGTGATCCCATGTAGAATTATAGTTGGTTTACTAAATGATATTTTCTACGAGAACCATGTGAGAGAGTTCCTCTATTTGAAATTATTTTAAAATTTTCATATAATGGAGATTAGTTTTTTTGATAAGAAACATTAGTTGATATGACCACATTTTCCTATTGCTTTTATTGTCAATAAGGGAGATAAAAATATTGACTTTATATAGTGAATAAGTATCAATAAAAAATAAAAATTAGGAGATTTAATATCATAAGTTCAGGAATTATGAATGAATTTTTTATTTTTTTAGTATATCCAAAATTCAGTATAGGTGGAAGAATTATATTAGGAGATAAGGTTTCTTGTAGAATTATTATATATCCATATAATATAATTGGATTTCATACTTAGAAAATTATTCTTGAAATGGAATTAGATGTCACTCTTGGATAGTTTTTCTTGGTATTATAATTTGTAATGATTATTTTATAGATCTTAATGACCAAAGACATGTGTCACTGGTGATACATTTATTAAAACAAGTGAACAATATATGAAGGAAGGGGTATTGGATATTTGAGAAGTTGAGAGTGTCTTGAGTTTTTATTAAATGAGAGGCCTTTGGATTTTAATTTTTTTCATAGAGTATTTCTAAGTAACACAAAGGAGGTTCACATAAATGTTTATTCCAAACCACATAGAAACCTAGGACACTCAATAAAGGGATCATGTGGGACCTGTAGGATAGCCACACCTAAGGGAACAGTCCTGGAAAACCCCATGGTGGAAGAGTGATCACAAGGAGTGGGGAGGCCTACATATAGAGCTCACTGAGTGTGTTCCCAGACAGGCACATGGTTTGGTCTACAAGCCTAAAGACAAGAGGCATCTCCACCGTGTAGGGAAGCACGGTTGTAGGGGGTTTGCATTTCTAATCAAACTATGGCATGAATATTCATACTAATATGAGGAAATACTATTTTATGTTTCAAAGTAGGATGTAAGTACATGAATAATTTTCACTCTTTTATTAAAAACATGGACATAACATTGATCATTCGATTCGATTTGCATTTTGAACGTGATATATATAATCTAATGTGAGATCTCTTCTTCTTTCCATTAATGATTTCTTTGTGGATGAACATATTGTGTATAATGGTTTTATAGACCAAACTACTATAATCTCAGATATAATGCATGATTCTTTAACACCCTTTAGGAAATTGATAAATTAGCTAAGGATGATTTATTTAAGGTAATATTACTATTTTTTATGATGAGTGCTTTGTGAGACAGTTTTTCATGGAGATGAAAGCCTCAAGGAAAAAACATAATGGATGAAAGAGCTTCTTCCATACAGAACAGTTCATTTCTGAGAATAAAAAATATCATAATCATCTAAAATTTATATATATTCTGAATAGTTGTTTATGGTAAAGTACTTTGTGGGTTTTTAGGAATTTTTCAGTGATGGTGCCTTGAAAATAGTGTTTTGTGGTGATGTAACTCTATAGATAGTGTTATGAAAAGACCCTTTTCATACACCATAAATTTCTATGATATTTATAGTATGGTAAAAAAATTATTTTCCATGCAATGTTGATGAATAATCAAGGTGAGTTTGTGGATATTGTGTCTTTGTAGATAAATAGACTTGAATCAGTTTACAGTGAGAGTATGCTGCTAGCATAATGTTTGATAATTACGTGAAGAACATTTATGGAAAAACATCACTTGTGGAATTATAATAAGTATGAGGTAACTTAAAATGATGATCCTATGTGGATAGTTCTTTTTATATGTGGTGTTTCAAAGCATACATACAGATATGAACATCTTTAAACTAATATACTTGATTTCAAAATAATCATTTGATAACCACGTTGATAACTAGTGCATATTTTCTTCTCAATACATATTTTATTCTTGGATGAAGTATGTGTGATATTTGTATAATAATATTGAGAAGATTGGTGATAAGTGGCACTAAAGTTTAACATGGATAACTTTTTTTATGAAAATCAACTGTTTCTCATAATGATGAGATATTTCTCGTAAAGAAATAAAAATTACTTGTATTCTGTATGCATTAGTGTATATAAGTGAAATCATCTGTTTGTGAATGAATATTTTAGCATACAAATAGTACATTGAAGTATAAATATGTCATTACATAATTTTTATTTCACATATATATAAATTTTCATACTATATGAGAAATGAGTATTTTTTATACTGAATCTAGGAAGAATTTCAGAAGAATTTATATCTAAGATGAAGGTGTTTGAGAATTCATGAAGATTAGATAAGTTGATATTTTGAATGTTCATTATTTCATATAAATATTCATTAATATTTTTTGTACAAAAATTTCAAATAAAAATAGATGTTGGGACATCATCATCAGAATAAATAATCAGCCTAATTATTTTTTGTGCAGAGGCAACTGGTTTAATATAGTTGATCAAAAAATTGTGTGCAAGAATGGAAATCTTTGCAACAGTTCTTGAATAGTACATTTGAAAGTTCCATATAGTGAGCTTGTAGAGGAAGATAAACAGATCAACCTAAAGTGGATCATGTCTTCAATAAAGTATAATGTCTCTCATTTGGACTCAGGAGCAGAAGTCTCTTATGTGACTCAAGAGTAGAAGACTCTAGTGCAAATTCTGGACTACGCCAGCATATATTCTAGTAACACTGTCAGATACAGTGTAAATAACTTCATTTATGGATTTAGGAGAAATAAATTGTGACACATTATTGAAAATAATAATTTTTTATGAGATTATAGTGTAGAATCCAGGAAGAGGAGAATAACCAACACAAAAAGGAGTAGGTCTTCGTACCGAACCTTGTAAATACTTGTATTATGTACCTTTGTATTTACAACATTATTATAGTTAAAGATGAGAGACACTAGAATATTGGGTCGATGATATAACCAAAAAAAGAGGTTTAATTTAAAATAAATAATTTATAAGAAGAAAAATGGGCCACTTATTCACCTCCTCCCCCACTTAGTGATCTCACACTGATCTAGGAAATTCAATGCTTACGTAAGGTCTACCGTCTCCCTTATTATAACATAGTTCATTTTTTAATAACTACATTTAATGCATTAATTTAAAATTATATTTATTGAATAAAAATTATAATTTTTTAATGAATATTCTTCTGGAGGGGATGGAATGATGATCTATTTGACCATAGTCGACTTACCAAATCCATTTTTGACTTAGGTTACAAATATCGTCAAAACCTCCATCACGAACATAAATGATTATGTAATTATATAAATCATAGAAATTAGTGATATAAAAGAAATAATAAACATGAAAAACGTTCTCATGAAAGTAAAAATTAACCTATATTTATTATTTCGGAATATAAAGAATATAACTAACGAGTCAGACTTATGTTAAGGGAAACTTTAACTAAAAACCCTATTTTTATATTTTTAATGATTTACCTTTTAAGTCATTATATTTCATGTCCATTATTTTAAAATTATTGAAATGAATTTATTTATTTGAAAAATATGGTTTTAAAATAAATTGTTTTTATTTTTTTATTAGTAATATTATTTTAAAATAAGTCATTTTCCACAAGGAATATTTTTATGATGCAACCATTCATGTTTTATGATTATGTTATGGTTCTTCAGTATTTTTTATGATGATGGGTGGTTATATAATAAACTTTGGATGGATGAGTCTGTGATATCCCTCTAATGCATTGGGTTTGTTTATATTTGAAGTTGATAGCGATGGTTATTCTATGTGTAACTGTTATAGTTAAATTAAAGTATAATTGTGAGGGTTATTTTAGGGTAGTGATATGGATTACATCATATGGTAACTATGAGGGTTACATAGTAAGTATGTATGATAGGAAAATGATGGCCTAATTTATCAATAAAACTCTTATATACATGATAATTATTTTTCATGGAAATATATCGATATTCAAATAGTACGATAATGATAGAAAAGATTATTCTTTTTATTAATTAGAAAAGGATTGTTTCTGAGAAATACTTTTATTGGTTTTCACCAGAGTAATTCTCTTATTTCTTTTATATCAATTACTAATATTTTTTATCATAATTTTTTTAATTAACACTTTCTAAATAAAATTAGGGACAAGTATTGTTTTAATAATAAAATTCTGATGATTTTTCATAAAATGAAATCATGTTTTATTTTAAATAATTTGGTTTTATGGAAATAATGGATACTCTATAGAACATTTAAATTACAATGTATATGTTTAATTTATAAGATTTTATCCTAATTCTAAAAAACTCTAAAACTAAATGATCCTTTTAAATAAAATAATGTGAATTATAGTTATAAAATAACTAGATTTTGTATTCTTATGGGCAGGTCCATACTGTTAGTATCTGAGGAGGGTTTATATAACTTTTTAGATTATGATGTTTTCAGGTGGTGTTATCTTAATATTTATGGATAACATCATGGTTTTATAATTTTAAGTTCAATCATAAGATTAATATATTATAAATCCCTTTTGAGAATTTATGTTATGAAAATTTAAGGTGACTAATTATATTTTTGGACACATTTATCTTATAAGGTGATTATGAGTTATTAATTTTTTCTATAAAAATTGAAAATTATGAGATAAAATTTGAGGATAAAACTATTATTTAATGTTGAATATATTAAAGATGTTTTGAGGATCTTATGACATTTTAATGAATGATATAAGGATTATATTAATATATTTTAAGGAAAGGATAGACTTTAGAATTTATAATAAACCATCACATCCGAGAAGGTTGTGGGGATTTAAACCATAACTGAAGGGTGACAAGGGTGAATCTACTACCACTATCCTACAATATGGCTATGTTATTATGAATTTTTCATTTTAGTTAAAAACTATTATGGATGAATAATAAGTTGATTTTGAAATGATATGTATTTTCTAATAAAATATAGTGAGATTGAAAATTTATTTGGGATATAGTGATTAATGTTATAATTTTTAAAATCATTAAACGAATATGGTATAAAATGCTATGATACATTATTTTGAGTAATTAAGGTTGAATTAACTTTTTGAATCTTTAAGAGGTATGTAAATGATTAGCATGTCGTAGAGACTAGATGATTTTGATATATACTTTTTGGTATAATAAGTCAAGAGTAATTAATGTCATTTGGAAAAAAATATTAAAATTATATTGGGCAAATATGTGATCAAATACTATTGATTTTTGAATTTCAAACTTATTCTACAATATTCTAAAGGATTTTTAATTATATATTGAACTTTGGGTAACACTTTTGAATTTTGGATATTAATATTACATTTTTTTCATTTGATAGTTTACCCATTTTTTATGTTTACATTATCTTATACTAACCATTTTTTGGTTTTTTAACTCCTAAAGACATGAGGAAATGATTTTCATCCTTTTTTTATTTATCGATCCCTTGATGTTGATTAAAATGCTTCCGGAGTGAAAAAATCATCTTAAATACTCATCATTTCAAAAAAAATGATTAAATTGTGGTGGAATATATTAAATAATGAAATTAAACTTATAATGTATGTATATTATTTTATGTCCATCATCTAGGTAGAAAAAAAATTCCTCAACTCGAGGTAAAAGATATTTAAAAAAATATTTGTTTCCTTTTCATATAGAGAAATCAATAATATTTTAAAACATTTCATATTTGTGGTTTTTTGGTGGTTAACTTTCTCATGAACACATTCTCTATCACTCTATATCAGTCCTTGAGTGTTAGTTTTATCTTCAATTTTTAGGATTTACTATATGGAAATCTAGTATGTGTTACCTCACATGATCTTTTTATTTTATTTTCTCTGTTATAAAGTGAATGTTTAATAATCCTTTTTACAATGTAGGATTTTAAAAAAGGTATGTTGAAAAGCCAAACCTTTTTTACCAAACCTAAATTAAAATCTTTTAGGGCATAACTTCAAAAGGTGCGGGAGAATTTAACATCCCTAGTTTTTTAAGGAAAGACTATGTTTGAGAGCGTACAAGATATGAAACATCAAGCTTAAATGAACAACTAAATATTTTTTTGTCCATTATAAAATAGCCATTAAATTGGAAGGAATGAATAGTATTAACTAAATTATGAAATATAAAATGCTCTTAATCATTAATAATATATTAATTAATTCTTATAAAATTAATTACTAATTTCTTCTAGTCATTTTATTTTTCAAATATAGTTTCTTCAATAATTTGTTTTATTTATTTTGTGACAGAACTATATAATTAATTTTAGGAAATTTTAGGAATTTTATTTCATAAAAATAAATATCGTTTTTGAATTAATCATATCAAAATTATCTTATGGTGAAATTTTGAAAATTTTATGAAAAGATTGATTTTTTAATGAATAGTGAAAAATGTTGATTTTTATTGAAAATTGTAATTTCATTTAAATTATTTAAAAATTAAAATTATATTTTAATTTTTTTACTTTTAATTTATTAATTTTGATTTTAAATATTCTAATTATTGTTTTTAAAATTATTTTATATATTAATTTATTATAAAAACATTTTATCAAATGTTATTTTTCTGAAAAATTGTTTTTTTTGCATTTCTTATGGTTTAATTTTAAAAGAAATTACATAAATTATGTGATTTGAATTTTTTAAAATAGAAATGATATTTGGAATAATGATTTACAATTTTATTAAATGGTTTACTTTTATTTTTGGACAATATGAATAGTAATATTAGTAATTTTTTTACTATGATAAAGGTTAAATCATGTAATTAAGGGTAAATATAAAATGATATGTACTATTTAATGACACTAAAACTTGACACAATTATATTAAATTATTATTATTCGCCTATAATAATTAAAGGATCAGTTATATGACCATTTATGGTTACTTGGACTAGATTATGACCATTATAATATTTTACATAAAGAAAAGTAAAACATGTCACACTCTTATTTTTTATAAGTATAATATTTTTAATATAGTGTTATCTAAAGAATATTTTTAAATATAAAAATTATTTTTGAAATATAATATATTTATGATTAGAATGATATTTTAATTATAATTTTTACTGAAGAAATAATTACCTTAAATTCTTTCACATATATGATGCGGTAATTAATTAATAAATGGAAAAAAATTATATTTGAAAAATTAAAAAATATATTATATGATATAATTAATCTAGAAAATAAACTTTTTAGATGGATTAAATATTGGGTATGTATTAAAAATTTTGGTTCGAATTTATCTTGTTGTATTGATATTTTTAAAAGTCAAATTAATAATTAATGTCAAAAATGAAATTAATGATATTTTAAAATAAATAATATTTCATTAAAATGATAAAAAATTCCTAAAAATCATAAATTGTAAAAATTTATTATGATGAGGTTTAAAATATCAACCATGATCTAATTGTGTTTTTTTTTCACTTTATAGTAATAGTATTAACCCTTAAATATTAATAATAAATGATGTCACGATAAGAGTTATTAGGGTAAAAATAAGGGTTAAAAATAAATGATAAGGGTATTGAAGTGATAAAAACTAATCTAAATTTTTTATATATTAATTATACCTATATTCATATTATCATCTAAATAACTCACATATAATTCATTTTTAACAAAAAATAAATTTATATTAATTTAATATTTTTTGAAATTCCTCTAGTGACCCTCTCCTTTTCTATAAAAGGGCATCTCTTCTTATCATTTCAATACACATAAAAAAATTATTATAAATTCTCTTAAAAAATACTTAAAATAATCCCTAACCTAATACTAGAGGATTTTTTTGTAATAACACCATCTTTAGTGGTTTTAAGGTTCTAATCAAAAGAGGTTTTCCAAAGAAGATGTATAGTTTTATCCACTTATTTTAGATTTTTTTATTCTTACACATATTTAATATTCTGTTCAACCATTATAAAATAATAACCCCAGAATCCTATATATACTGATATTTTATTATGAAACTATAAAGAAATATATCTATCTCTACTTCCATAAAAAAAGTGAAAATAATTAATCTTTTGTGTCTACAGCGAACCACTTCCTTGCTTATCGATTTAATTTTTTCCATAAATATGTCTAAAAAATGCATAATATGATGGAATTAATGATTATATAAGATATTCATGACATATTTACCATTATTAAAATATAATATAACATTTTGGTTCTTACCATTCTATGCACAAATAAATGAAAACGTCATTTGTGTGTACGGGTGGACTACCAACTCTATGAAACGATGTAATTTTTTTCATAACCATATCATATGAATTATATATATATATGTATAAGTATATATATAATGATACAGTGTGATATATATGATATTATGATTAGTTTTTAAATATTATACATACCTTATTTTTATAATGATCACTGAAAAATGAAAATTTCACTCATACGTGTGTACGCCCTACCTCCTACAAGATTATAAAGTAGTTTATTTCTCATAAATATATTTAATGGTTTAATTAATAAGAATAATTCATGTATAAAAAATATAATTATGTCATTAATATTATTTTATAGATTATGTAATGATGACCTATTTGACCATAGTCGACTTACCAAATCCATTAGGTTTATGTACCGAATATCATCAAAACGCATGATGTGAAAAAAAAGGATTGTGTAATTTTATATAAGAGAAATTAAATAAATTAAAGGATTAATAAACATGAATTTTTTTCAATAAAGTATAAATTAACTTGAGTGTACAATTCATAAATATGAAGAACATATGAAACAATTCAGACTTAATGTAATAGACTCTTTAACTAAAACCCACTTTTAAAATTTTTTAATGATTTATTTACAAAATAATTATATTTAATTTCCATGTTTTGAAAACTAATTTTATAAAATAATTTTTACGAAAAATAATATTTAAATATTTTTTCTGAAAAAAATTCAAAATAAGTATATTTTTAAGGTTTTATGTAAGGGAATTTCTTTTAAAAATATTCTTCAAATGTTTCTTTTTAAAAAAGTTAAAAGGAATGTAATTCCATCTTATAAGGCATGAATAGATTCTTCTGATTTCATGATGGACTAATTTTTTTTCTTCCTTCATAAGTTTACATGGTTATTTTCAAATAAAATGTTTTCCATTTTATGTGTGTTGTATTCTTCTAAAATAAGTGCTTTTACTCAAGGAATGTTTTTTTGATGAATGGATTACAATTTCATGATTATGTTACGGTTCATGGGAATTGTTTATGGTGACATTTTGTTCCCTTATAAACAAAATATGGGTAGTTCCAAGATTTTTATCCAATTAATGGTGTATTTTTATTGTGGAATATTATTATGATGGTTATTCCAAGTATAATTGTGATTGTTACAGTGAAGTGTAACCATGATGATTATTCCATGGTATCCATTTGAGTTACATCATATTGTAACCATAAGGGTTAAATAATAAGTAATTATGATAATAAAATGAATCCCAAATATACGTACTAAACTTTTTGGTGCTTTTAAATGAGTTTTCATGTAAATTTATTGATTTTAAAATGGTAAGATAATGAACATTTTAAAAAGATGAATCTTTTTTGAAGTAAAAATAGTATGTTTCTATGAAAAAAATAATTATGGGGTTTCACTAGACTATTGATTTTATTTATTTTATGTATCTTAAGGATATTTTGTTATTATACTAGGTTTTGATATTATTTTCATAGGGTTTAAGGTAAATTAGGGACAATGATGAGTTCAATAAGAAATTTGTGAACATTTATCATAAATAAATCATGTTTTATTATAAAGAATTTTTTTTAGAAAAAATGGATACTATGTAGAATTTACAACGTTTATTACATGTGTTTACATTTTAACATATTTTTAATTCCATAAAACTCTAAACCTAAAAGATCCTTGTGATTATAATAATGTGAATTCTAATTTTTAAAGTAACCTGAGTATGTATTGTTTATGGACAGGTCCTTACAAATAAAGAGATGAAAATAAATGCATTAAATAATATATATATATATATATAAACATAGAATAATAAATTTTTTAATTATATGGGATATATAGATCATATAATTTCATCATCAGAAAAATTATGCAGAAATAATGCCAAAATAATTACATAGTAACATAAAACCATTTTCTCTTGGGTTAATTTTGAATCTGACCCAAATGAAAGTAATGTCTCAAAATAAAACTCTAAATACAATTAATATAATTTTATTCAGGATATAACATATAAAATATTTGTATATGCATCCCATAAAAGAAACAATTGGTGAAAATGTCATATGTATCCGAAAAATATAAGTGAGATGAGAAATCATAACGACATTAGTAATTTTTTGACTATAAAGTGATTGGAATCTTGAAAAAATAACAATTATGAAAATTAATTTTATGAAATAATAACGATTAAAATAAAAATTTATCTTCCATTATATACACTAATGAAATAAAAACTAATGAAAACATTAAAACATTCCGCAATAAAGAGAAATTGAGATAAAGAGTTTAAAATTTTCGTTTCGTTTGAACCAAAGGAAATTGTAAAGAAAGAACATGATATGGATATTAAAATCTGATGAATTCCATTTATATTTTAAAATAAATTATTTTTTTTATAAAAATACAAAATTAAATAAATGATGGTCTGCAATATCAAACATGTCTCATGAATTATAAAATCAGACAAAGAAACTCTTACCATATGTCTAACTTGAATTATAACAGTTATGATCCTTGAACATTGATCATGGTTCTATATATCCATAATCTTAACCAAAATATAATTAAATTATATAATCATTATACATATATTTGTAATCATTCATATAAAGAGGTGATGAATAATGAATTTTCACACTTTTGGGGATGATAGTGTTTACGTATGCATAAATGATGGTTGAACTTTTCAACAGATGGAATGAAAAAAATGAGAAATTAAATTTATATTACAAAATGAATAAATAAAACATAATTATTATATATAATTATGAAATATATCATAATAAAAGAATATTAATTATTGAGGTGAAAAATGAGTCGTATCACTTTGTGGAATTCATAGTCCACACATACGCATGAGCGATACATTCATCTCCCATTTGACTAATAATACGATTTAAGTGGTTTTTAAAAAACTATAATAATATCTAATAATATTTATGGTACTATAATTATCATTTTTTGATGTATAAATAATGTTTAGAGGAAGTAGAAGAAGAAATAAAAATGAAATTCCTTTGTTAGGATCTATAACTCTTATTTGAGATCCCTCCTTCGGAAAACGATTATGTGTTAATGGATTGTACATAAGTGAATAAAATAAAGAGTAGGATGAAGATAAGGAATCAAGGAAGGATTTTTTGTAGAAATTTTCTGACCAAGTAGTCTCAAATGGTCTAAATATGGGATGAGAATAGGTTCCCTTTTAAAAGTGAGGGGAGGCACACACATCGAATTTCTAAAAAATATTTCAATAATTTAAGGTCACCATCATTAGAGTGCAGTACCAAATAGATGGGTATTAAAATATAAGAGAGTTTTAGGTTTAAATTCATCAAACAATAAAAATTTTATATATTTCTATTTAAATGATACATTATCTCATAAGTTAACCCCCTTGGAAAGCTCATTTTAACCTTCATTGTGGAAACATATTATTATTTTTCTTATTATTTACTGTGAAAGAATTATTTTGAAACTATTAAATAATATTTATTATTATGAAAATAAATTTATATATCATTTTAATATATTCAATTTATTTATGTGGTATAAATTAAATTTATTTAATCACTCAAATTGTAGAAAAACGAGATTTTAGAATATTAATTTTAAAGAAAATAATAATAATCTAATTCTATTCCATTTCTTGTAAAAAAATAAAAATAAGGTTAAAATATTATATTGAAAATATAAAGTATACATTTCATTAAAACCATTAGTCAATATATATTATATATTAATTTATTAAGATAAAAATACATTTCACGCATATAAATGTTTTGAAAAAAATGTATTTTAAGCCCAAAAATCATCATATATAAAAAATATTTAACGACGATAAGAATATAATTAATTTGAATATTTATTAATATTATATTCATATGTTAATTTATGATCAAATTAAATAAAAAATGGAAAATTTACTTGAAAAGAAATGACAATTTTCAAAAAAAAAAGTTATTTTTACTATTCATTGGAAAATAAATATTTTTAGAAATATCTTAAAAAATCTCCCTAAGATAATATTGAAAATATGATTTTAAATATAATATTTATTTTCCAAAATAAATTTTTATTAAATGATAGAAAATAATTATAATTTTTACATAAAAAAGGTGATAGAAATCATTTTTTAAGAATACATATTTTTTGTAGCATAAAATGAAATTACTAGAAATGGGGTACTTATTCATTATGAATTAATACATACATATATATTAATAGAAACAATTATTAATAATTTTCATAAATTTGTTATTACTATTCATACATATCAATTTAATGGATATTATATAACGGTTTACTATATTTTGGTTGATAAAGACATGGTGTTTTGTTTATGTAAATATATTTAATACATCGTGTTTTATTTCAATGGTAATATATATAAAATCATTGGGTGTAACATTATACATTGCATAAATTGAATTTAAAACAATATTTTTTTCAATTTACTATGAACAAGTAAGAATATGTCAGCTGTATCCCATCCTTGGGTTCCTATATAGCATACAAAAATTCTATATTCCTCTAATAAAAATTTACCAAGTGATTTTTTTTCTATAGAAGTTTATCTCTTTAATACAAGATAAATACTAGTTATTATTCATATTAATGATCATTCTAAATTGGTATAACCTCTAAATTCATTAAATGGGAAAGATCATGTATTTATTTCTTAATGATAGATACATGTAGCACGTCATGAAATTGAGAGAGGTTTCCGGGGAGTGTCAAGTGATAAGCTACAGTACCTAATCAATAAAAAATCTTCAATCGACCAATATATCTAGTGAACTAGTTTCCCTTCAATATTAATCTCATGAACACTTCTATGGGTAATTTCTCAGGAAAACCTTCTCCCCAATGTCAAATTCTAAATCTCACCAACAATTGTCAACATAACTCTTCTGTTGGCTCTGAGCATTCATGATATATGGCTGAAAGGATCTAACCTCCTCATACATTTTCTATGTTATCTTAGGACTTAATAGATATATTTCTCCAACTTAATCATAGTATATTGGATTTACACACTTATTTCTATATAGGTATTCATTAGGATCCCTCTAAATATCAATTGAATAAAATTTCTGTATAAAAAAACGATAAGAGGAAGGTGTCAATACTAATAAACATTTAAATCATTTAAATAAGATATAAATATATATTCAAAATTTTAAATGGTCCCCTCAAAATGAAAATTGATTTAATTATGATATGCAGTACTAAAACACGACATTGTATCATTATCTTTATAGAAACTTATCTAGATCATCAAGATAAACCTCAAATTATAATTATATAATGTATAATATGGTAACCAATGTAAACACTTCATAAATGTATATAATATAAAGATTACAAATTTAAAAATATTCTACGATATAAACAAGTGAAATAAATTTATATGGAAAACAACTATAACACAAATTAAATTATGACATTTATATGTTTTTGATATTCTGACAATGAAATCCATAGTTTTGTATTCAAATTTCCATTATGGTATTAATAATGGTTATAACATCACTTTAAAATTATATATGTAAACCTTAATTTAATTACATGCAGATAAATTAGATATTAACTTCCAAATATATCTCTTCGTGTTATCCCACCATATATACTCTTTCATATCTTTATCAATCTTTTAACATCCAAGATGAACAATTAATGATGAGCTATGAGAATGTTCCTATATTTTATTTTTCAGGTCTGGTATTGATTGAAATTATAATTTTTTATTGGACCTTATTATTCAATTATAATAATGGATGAACATGGGAACATTTCTCATATTCTTTTGTAGCTCCACATCCTCCTTTTTCACCTATTTAAATTTAAATGGATAGATAGTTGAAAAATTATTAGATAAATATAATATCTTTCTTCGCCTATATGGATTTCACTATCCATCCTTAGAAAATAAATAAAACATTGGATCATTTCTCTACCTTGTCATCGATATTCTAGCATGATCCTTTTGACAAAAAGCATTATCCACCTTCTTCTCTTTCCCTAGTATAGAGTGTATTGAGTAGTCAAAATCATTAATCTAAACCAACCATATTAATTGGAGAATATTCGAATATTTCCTGGTGAATGTTATTTGTAAATTTAAAATCATTATATAATTTACACCATTCTCTATATACAAATTTCCACCATATCATCAAATATATATTACGACTAATAAAGAAAAAGATTTGGTTGAGTAATTTTTCTCATGAACCTTTATTTAGAATAAGGCATAATCTATCACTAAATCATCTTATAATATATCACATGATAACCCTTTATTTTATGCATCACTATATATCAATACCCCTTTTCCACTACAGATTAGTGTGTGAATTAGTGAATTGACTAAACTTCTCTTCAGTTCATTAAAATTTTCTTTACATACATCATTCCAAATGAATGCTTCTCCCTTCTACATTAACTTGATGATTGGATTAGATAGATATAATAATTCTATCAAAAATAGTCAATTATATCCATATAATCCATTAAACTATGATTTTTAGTCATAGTGGTAGGTTTATGCCAATTATCATTTACTTCTTTCTTTGATGGATTCATAGATATACACTATAATGAGATTATATTACCCAAAAATTAAACATTATATAGCCAAAATTATCACTTCTAAAATTTTATATAGAATATCTCTATACATATGGTCTTCATTAAAATCTTTATATTATCTTTGTTCTCTTAATTTCTTTTAGAATATATAATAATGTCATTTATAAAGACTAACACAAACTAATTATATAATATCTAAATTTTTTAATTATTAAATCCATTAAGATAGTTGAGACATTAGTAAGATATTATATAATGACTATAAATGCATTTTTTGTGCATATCCTGATTGGAAGAATATAATGGGAAAATCTTCCATTTTTAAATACAACTGATAGTATCCATATTGAATAGAAATATAGAAAAATATTGAGATCCCCATAATTGACCAGAAAAATCATAAATTCATAGAAGCGGATACATATTCATGCTCATCATCATATTCTATTCCTTATAATTAATTTATAGTCACATCAATCCATCTTTCTTTATAATAAAAAGTATTACTTATCCCTAGGGTTACGTATTTGGATGAATGAATCACATATCCTGATTCACCTAAATTTTCTTCTTCAATTTTTGTATCTCAATCAGTTCCATTCTATATGGTTTCATTTAAATAGGTGTATCACAGAGTGTGAGTTATATTGAAAACTAGACTTTAGAATTTATTATAAGAAAAGGTAACTCTTCTGAAATACATCAACATACTCTCGTAAAGTAGGCAAATCATCAATACTGAATTTATACCCAAACATCTAGGATAAATAACCTCTTTGATTAGGAATCAAGACCCATGAAACTAAGGAAATTTTTATTAGGTGATCATATTTATAATATCACCATTATAAAATCATGTCCATTTTAGAATATAAAATATGATTTCCAATAAGTAATAATTGATATGGGATTATTAGAAATAAATACAATCCATTTCAAAAAGAATATCAAATTCAACTATGAAATGAACAAATAGATTGGTAGGAAGAACGTTATATGAAAATTAAAATGGGGGTGAATCATATACCTGATATGTAATTAGTGTACCATAACAAGTTCAATCTACAATATCAACTTCTATATATCTAGGATATGAATAAACATTCCTTGATATATTTCACTACATAAATGAAAACATATTACTAGGATAAAATAAGATACTTGAATATTTGAAAGTACATGTCACCATATCATCTTCATCATTACATATTCAATCTTTTAATAAAACAATAATGGATAAAATAACACTAAATCATCATTAATCAGTGTGATTTGTCATGAAAAAACACTCCTGTTATGTCAAAATAATAACAATTTTTCTTATCAATGACACTAATGGATTATCCTAGTTAATCCATGGTAAATATATATTAAATCCTTCAAAATAGATCTTAATGAAATTGTCAATTAACCTATGAATATCTTATAATAGTGTCAAAATACGGGTTTGTTTAGGGAAAATTCACCACGCACTAGAATTATGGTCACAAAAAACTCGGCCAAATCTTTTCAGGGCTTTCACCCAAATTCTCATATATGCCAAATTTATGTCCAAATGTATTATCCAGATAGGTATGTATTTTATTTTGGAAACCACAATTTTTTCTTTATGATATTAGATGATGTTCCACAATTTTTATTCTTATTCAAAGGGCTCTCAAAAATGTTTCCACATCCTTGTATAAAAAAATTGTATAAAAATTACCTCTCATACCAACTATAGATACCCATAAATTTCATATATAAATAATGCATAATTTTAGATGAATATTAAATAAATTTAACAATAATAAATTTTTGAGGACCATATTATTTTATCATTATTGGAAACATATAGACATTAAAAACTTTTACCACAAATATCGACATTATTTCACTTTAATTTTTTCCTAAATAGAACTCATATTGGATAAAACATACATAAAAACTTTGTCTGTAACATTGCTAAGGGAAACATAATAAAGGGTGAGATCAGATGATTAGAAAGGGTAAACATAAGATATATAAATAAAGGATAATAATTGTGCATGAGACAATAATAAGTGTTTGAGAACAATATCTAAACATTAGAAGATCATACCAATCAATTCATATATCATAATCCTAAAATAAGGCATAATATATTATCAATAGAAAGTAATAAGAAATAAGAATGTGGAATCTCTAATAATCATTCATGATAAATGAAAAATTTTCATGATCATCAGGAATAAGTTTGTGGCTTGGACATATTCATACAAAATCACTTAAATATTCATGTCACACTTCCAAGACTATCATCTTTTATTATGTCCACTCCAAATTCCAATATTTCCATTGTCAAGGACCACTATCTATATTATATTATTGGAAAATGTACAATAATGAACAAGGTATACTCCCAATTGTTGACCTTATTTTCACATATGATATCAATCATTAACAAATAAATAATAGGAATATATAATTCTTATCCCACCCATCACATAATGAAAATTATACATATATGTGCACAAGATAAAAAAACATTCATCATATGATACAATCATAATCCATGGAAAAGATATGTGTTTAATAAACATTTATTCATCATAATTGTAAACCATATAAAGAAGAAATAATGAATGTAACATTGGATCATATCCCATTTTCATCTTATGGAATATCAAAACATTTTCTTAAATAGAAAAATTATTTTATAAGGTAAGTAGAAACATTCTTGAGGAAAATAATATTTTTATATGAAATGAAATATTTAGATTCCAAAAAAAATCAACATATTAAGGAAAAAAATTCATTTAAAGTAATAAACTAACCCTATAAGGTAATTATAAAATAAAATTTTATTCATGATGATGGGGAAATTCATTCATGTAGTGTATTATAATCCAAAAATCCCTTTCATAATTTTAATAAAATATAAAAAAGTATCACATTTTGAAAATGATAATGTGTTTTATTTTAAAACATGTTATAAAAATTAAAATATATGCAAAAACAAATTAATAAAATATTTGGAGAATAAAAAAAATATTGAAAACATTTTAAATAAAATATAAACATGGAATAAAATATACTCTAATGAATGGAAAATAGGGTATATTTTACCTAAAAATACTTTCATTCTATTGAGTAATTTATGAGAGGGAAATGAAAGGAAAATATGAAATATATAAAAATAAAAAGATAGGAAGAAAATAAATAATACATTTTTTATATAGAGTTCATGAAATATAATTATCCGAATATTTAATCATAAATAATCCCAGTAAAAATTAGATTATAACATAAAAAACTTACTGCTTTGGTAACTTTTCCATCATAACCCCCAAAAAAATATCATCAAATTAAACTTTAAATGAAATTAATATAAAAATCTTCATGATATAACAGTTCAATGGTATAATATAAAATACATGGAAAAAATGGTGAAAATGGAATATGTGTCACATAAATAAATGTAAGATGAGAAACCCTTAATGATTTAGTTTTTAAAAATTTTAAATTCATTCAAATACTGGATATGATATGATTATATAAATCTATTAATTTAAATATTATAATATTATAGAATATATTCTTGGTTAGTATATACACCATAGAAATTATAAATTGATGCATAACATTAAAACCAGTCATAATGAAGAAAAATTGAAATGAAGCCCTTATAACTTTGGTATATATTGAATCAAAGTTCATGTAAATAAATGAAATGATATGGATATTCAAACTTAATTAATTTAATATATATTTAAATAAATTTACCTTATAGTAATCATAAAACATTTAGTAAATGATGGGGTGAAATATGAGTCATGTCCCTTGAATTTTAAACTGAGTCAAATAAACCCTTACATTATATCTGACTTGATTTGTATGTGCTCTAATATCGTTTATAATAAATTTTAATTTAGTATAATTATATAAAATATTAAAACTCATATATATAGTATCATATATGATACACTTATATCATTTCAACGCCTATTTATTTAAAAATATCAATTAATGTTGTCATTTCGTGTGTATGTTTCTTCATTTTTAATTAATGTTTTAGTTCGGTGGTTATGGTACAGGAAAAAATTGGTTAATAAATCTACAAAATTTTAAAAAAATATAATTAAATTATATAATTATTGTGTAAATATTTATAACTATTCATATAATGTTGTTTTTTAAAAAATGAATTTCATCACTATAAATTGACGGTAGCACATATGTACTCACGAGTGACATTTCCATTTTCTATTGATGGAACAAAATAAATTAAAATATAAATTCACATTTTTAGATTAATTATTATAAAATTAATTTCTTATATGAAAATTAAATCTATCAAAATAACCAACCATTAATGTTCGATGTGGAAAATCATTTGTATCTCTATATAAAAGTGGTAGTCTGCACGTATGCACAATACATAACTTCAGCTACCAATATATTGAGAAGAGGTAGAAAATGAATGTTCCATCATCACAATCACATCTTATTATATTTATTATACATTTTTAATGTTTAAATTTATACAAAATGTCAATTTTATGTCGAACAAGAAATAAAATTGAAAACGCTTGGTTATGATCTATACCTATTCTTTGAAGGACCTCCATTGGATTAATCCGAAAGCCTTACACGATTGGTTTTCAAAGAGTAATAAAAGAAGTATGGTAATTAAAATTATTCTAGGATGTATTTTGAGTTTGTATTTTACAATATATAATGATCAAATTTTTTTAATAAGTCTGGAGATTAAATTCCATTTTATAATTGGTGGGAGGAACGCACCTAAAATTTCTGAAAATATTTCAATAATTGAATTCCAATTTTTTGGTAATGTTGCATATAATATACATGATTAAAATTTAGTATAATATTATGTAAAAATATCTTCAAATAATTATAATTTTATATGTGTGGGTGGAAACCGAACCCTTGTCTCATTTTTTAATCACCCTTGTAAACTTGTTTGAACCTTAACAGTGGTAAACAAAATTTACTTATTTTTCTATTTATAATACCATAAAATTTATTTGATCCTTTTAAATTATATTAATTATTAATATTTAAAATATTTAATCATTTCATTAGATTCAATTTCTATTTTTAGAGGAATTTAATTTTAATTAAGCGTTCAAACTGCAACGATAACTCGTTTTCAGAAAATGAATTTTTATGAATAAAATAAAATTTACTTCTATTACATGTAATTTAAATACCTTAAAATTAATGTGAAAATATTAAATTAATTATTTAATTTATCAATATAATTTAAATTTTAAAATGAACATATTATTTTAATTTTTTAATATAAAAACACATTCCACTTATAAAAACAGGTTTTTAGAGAAATGTGTGTTAAACCCAACAGAGAAAGGTATTTGGAAATCATGTATAATAATGATTCCTAGGAAATTAATTAGATTATTTATAACTAACGAAGACTTTGGTTACATTAAAAGAAAATTAAAATCAGAATTAGACATTGAAATTCACATAAATTAAATGTTTTATAAAAAAAGGTATGCGTCATCATTCTTTGAAAAAAAAATTAAGAATCCAAATAATTCACACTAAGCTGATAATTAAATGATGATTTAAAAATTAATATTAATTTTATCAAATAAAATGTCTGAAAATTATTGAAATTAATTATATTTTTCACATTAAAATTTTTGACTCAAACTATTTTTTAAGAAAGCATTTTTTGAAGCATAAAATAAATTTACAAAAAATTGAGTTCTTATTTATTATTCATTAATCGATAAATTTTAATTAATGAAAAATAATATTTTTATATTTTGGTTATTAATATTTATATCATAAAAATAATGGAAATATTATAATGGTTTACTATATCATGGTTCATATAGACTCAGGGTTTCATGCAAAGAAAGCTATTGAATAATTGAAGTTTTATATCAATAGTAGAACATATAAAATCACGGGGTGTTACATTTGATATAACAATAAGCATGAGCTCTAAGAAAAATTAGACCAAATTATATAGGTGAATCCATGACTAGTATTCTTGAAAAAACATAAATGTATCCATTCACAATAGACATATCCTCGTTATTATGTTTCTCCACAACCATATAAAGAAAATAACCTCAAGAATGGTTAATGAGACCCATTAAGGGAATTAGTTAATAGATGTAATTAATAGTATGTGTCTCACTAATATAATTTAATATTTTGATTTGGGATATGAAATTTTTCTTCCCTATCTTTATAATTAATATTTTCACTATTTAAAGAGATTGAATAAATAAGAAAAATAACATTTAATTCATCTAAAGGGAGAATAATAATAGTTTTTGGTTAAATATTCTAAAAAAATATAACAAGGGAATAGTATTATACATGTGGTGTAACATACCATAATTTTATAGAATTTGTAGTTATTACTTATCTTTGATATCCTTTTTTGGGTATTTTTTGGGTTGCTACTATTGTTTTTTGGAATTTATTGAAAATTTTTGAGTTGTGCAAAGTTGGTGAATTGTTATCGAAAACGATATAGTTTGTCCTATGAAATAATGTTTCATGGAATGAGGTACTAAAAGGGGGTACATGGTTAATTCAAATCTAGTATGATCCTCTATAAAACTTGTGCCAGGGGAAGTGGATATTTTCACGGTTGGAACATGGTTTTTCAAACCATGAAGACAAAATATGAACCGATATTATTAGCCCAAGGAGGATTCCTTGGTTGGTGAACTTTTTTTCAAACCATGTGGAAAAACCCTGAAGATCATTCAGAGTCCTATGGAGGTTTCATAGTTAGGCACACTTTTAGTACTTACCATGTATCCTAAGACAGAAAAACAAATTGAATGGTTTTTTAATCCTTATTAAATTGTAAATATAATCTTGAACCACCTATTACACCTTGTAAATATATCCTAATCATTCTTAGTTTTATCCTTTGTATATTAGGTAGTCCTTATAAAATATTGTTTCATATTCAACCCCTCTCATATTTCATTGGAGTGTTATAGGATGTGATTGATCCCTCTGTAGTAAGTGTAATCTTTTTTCTTAGAATCCTTCTTCCTTATCTTCTCTAAATCTTCGGGACTAATAGATATTCCTGTTATTGATAGATATAACTATTGATTTGATATATTATAATTCTAGGTATTATTATTTTATCTATCACACCTTCAACACTATAACACCCTCATATTTTGTGAAATATATATTTTTCAAATTAATTTAATCTTTTCATTGTACTGATTTACATGCATCACTATGTTTATCTTCAGTTACATGTAATAATGTGTATGGATTTCATTACATAGAACACCAAGCTTATATTTCATTACATTCAACACTATGTTTAAGTGAAACATGAAATATTATTAAAAATTTATGATAGTTTTCACATAGCCATTGGAATGGCTGATAAGAATAAGATTCAATAAATTATGAAATTTTGGTTTTATATGTATAGAAAATTATTTCATTGGTGACCCATTAATTAAAAATTAGAAGAAAACCTTTTAAATAGAAACTAGAAATATTTCTCTAAAAACTATTTTATGCATAGATGTGTCTTTTATATTAATAAATTAACCAAATAAAGTATGGTAAATTATTTTAATGAAATTTATATAAAATATTCTCAATAAAAATTTTAACATTCATCATATGGGTTTTCTAGATAAAAAAGTATAATAAATACAATTTTATGCTCACAAACATTTCTTTTCTAGAAACCAATTTTTCCACATTTTCATCAAATTATAATAATAATAATACTTGTAACTTTAAAAAATTAATATTAGAAAATATATTGTTTTTTAAATCATAATTTAAAAATTAGAATAGAGTTAATTTTATGGATTTTTCTAACAAGTTTCATTTTTTGATGAACAGTGAAAATACTAGATTTTAATTAAGAACTAACTTTTCATTTAAAATAATTATAATGTTAAATTATATTTTGAATTAATTTTAAAGTAAAATTATTATAATTTTATATCCATTTTTCAATTTCATTCATTAGAATCATTTTAATATTTAATTTTAATATAATAACATTTCATACTTTAAAAAAATCTTTTTAAAAACATGATTTCTCATCAAGTTTGTGAGATTAATTTTCATTTAAATTTTTCCACTTATGTGAATGGGAGTTGGAAAAATAGATTCCACATTTTTATTCATCATAATTTATAATTTTAAATATGGTCAGATTAATTTTTGACCAAAATGAATGGTGAATGTTGTGAAAATGTATTATTGTGATTAACAAAAAAATGGGTTTACGAGGGGTTAAAATAATAATATAACTGTAAAAAAGATTTATACACTTGTCTAAACACTATTATATGTCTATATTTCAACCATTACCCTCTAAGGTTGGATAATTTAAAAATTTAGACCCTTGTGACATTTGAAAAATGTGAGGGAAAGTATTTCCCTTCAAAAATTCCCTATGTGTCCTCTCTCACACTTTTACAATGTGAAACACTCTAATATATTATTCACATGTATAAATATATTTTTAGGCCATTCCCTACCCAAATAACTTCCCAAATTCCATATTCTCAACCTAAAAATCCTTAGTGATGACAGATTGCCAACCTATAAAGGCATTAGTGAAAACCTCTGGATGATACCTCGAGAAGATGAAACTTTATTCAATGAACATATTTATTTTATTTGTATGTTTTTTTATTAATTTCATGACCTAAAACGTTATATACTACTATTAAACGGGATAATAAATTATCATTCAATTGTACAGAGGAATATCGCTCCACAAACCGATGTCATTTGTTTTTCCATTACCACCTCTAACGGTTGGAAATAATGATGGATTTATAGTTTATATATGATATTTAAGATATTATTATTATTATTGAATTATTATATCACACATGACTTTATTATTTCTATTTTATGTGAATTTTATTACATCTCTCGTGTGTACGGAGCACTACCACCTCATTAAATGATGTGATTCATTCACGCTTTATAAGGAAGGTGATAATGGTAAATTTTATAATTATATGCAATATAAATGATATAATAATATTTTTAGGACATATTTATCATTCTGAAAAGAAAATATATATCATTTTATTCCTTACCTTTTTACTCAATAAAACGTGATAATATCACTCGTGTATGTGTGGACTACCCCTTTCACGAAGTGATGTGACTCTCTATTCATCACCCAAACATATGTATGATATGTATAAATTTATTTAAATAAATAATATGTTTTTATAAAATTATTATTATTCTTAAAATATAATATATTTCTTAACCTCTTTTCAAAAAGAAGATTAAAAAATTGAAACTTTTCTCATAGGTATGTAGGACATATCGTCTCTATGATCGTAACATACTTCATTTCTCAAAATGATCTTTCATGACTATTATTAAAAGTATATTTTATGTATAAATATAATAACTATGTTATTATTATTATTATTTAAGTGATAGAACCATGATAAATGTAATATTACCAAAAATAACAAATCAAAACATATATGAAAATCATAGTGGTTATTATGAGAAACGTGACTTTAACATAGTATTTTTAATAAATGGGTAACAAAAATAAATAGGTAAATCATATATGGTATGATATATATAATAATTGTTTTTTAATAAATGTAAAATAATCTTATATTTCTTATATAGTAGGTTTGAACCAGTGAAAAGGAAGTCAATAATTAAGTTAAGGGATTCCAATCCCACTTTTTTACTTTCGTGAGACACATGTCATATTCACCAACTATTTTTTAATATAGTGTAAATAATTCCCATTAAAGTATAATATGATTCTTCTAATAAAAACTATTTTGGTTTTTATATCTATTTTATGATCTTTCCTTCATGGGGTTTATTTTTCAAAAGTTATAAATTGGTAAGTTATTTTTTTTATCAATTTTCATTCTTCGACACACATGTTATGTTATAAACCTATATTATTATACAAGATGTATATACAGACCCCTAGATATGTAATAACATGAATTTATTAATCCTAAATATATTTTTAGTTCCATTTTATGTTATTTATATTATGGGGCTTATGATTCAAGGGTACCAAAGTTTTAAGGGGTTTATGTTTAAATCTCATTGTTTATTGGAATTGTTTATAACTAATTATGCAATATTGATATATCATAATATACCTCTCAAAAATTCCCTTGAATATTCTAAAAATCATAATTATCCATGAGAATACATGTTTTTCCTCCATTTTCCTCTCTTTTTGTACTAAATAGTTAAAAAAAAGAAAATTTGTTATTTCTATTGAAAACCATTTTTCTTCCAAAACCATTATTTCTAAAAAAATTATTTATAATTATTCATTATATGTAATTTTTAAATACAATTTTATATAAGTTTAAAATTTAAAAAAAATGTATACTTCTTTTTATTTTAAAAAAAATGTATGTGTGGATTTTTCTAAAAATGAGAAAGGAATATTTGATTTAACATGTATGATATTGTTTTGAATAGAGAGATGGATCTCTAAATGATACATCTCCCTCGTCTTCATTGACAGCTGTGGCCACCGCTCCTCTCCCTTCCCCCTCCACTAGGGAGGGATCTTCGTCGTACCTTGATGGAGCTCGTACTTCCTTCACCCCTTATTCATCCCTGATTTTCAACCCCAATTCCCTAATATTGGGCATTTATTTAAGGTTCCAGAGTTGTTTGAGGGTTATATGAAACTCCCCATCTAGATTCTGGAGTTTGATACAACCTCGTCTCTTCATATATTGACAATGATATCTCGATTCTTTAATCGTTGGCCTTTGGTGGACTCATTTGATAGATTTTTTTATGGATTGTGGGATCATTAGAACTAAGATATGGTGGGATTGTTAGATGAAATCCATATCATGATTCTCTTTGCGATGGAAGAGGATTTGATTCACGTTTGGTCCTCATCCCCTCGAATATTCAATGGATTCAAATTCTTCCACTTCAAATGGAATTTTAATCTTCACATGAACCTAGATACACCTTCAACTGCTACATGGGTTAGATTTATGTAACTTCCCATTCCATTACAAAATCTATCTATCATTTTAATGCTCAGGAACCTTTTGGGATGTTAACTATACATGGATAGCCGGACCCAGGTGGTCTGTAATTCGGTTTCTCCTAGAATTTTTTTTGATGTTGATTCATCCAAATAACTAATTGAGTATGTTTTTATTGTCATTAGTTAGGGATTTGAATACAAACATCTAGATATTTTTGAGTCATGTGTGTATTTATGCTTGTCTTGCAAGAATCTGGGTCATTCTAGTTTGGTATGTAGGAATGGAAGAAGGATCGGAAAAGATATGGGGTTGTATATGGTGACTGGTGGACGTAGAAAACCTACAATGAGGGTGAGCATAGGGGATGAGTTGGTTTTAACTATTGTATGGGATGTTTTCCCTCTAAATGAGGCCCAAACCTTCCCCCTGAGTTGAAGGTGAGCACAGTTTTTGAGGAACTATTTTATGACCTCGGCATTGAGCGTGATATGGGGGTGGTGGAAGCTGAAGAATGCAAAAAAGGTTCAGATGCTGTTTTGAGTTGTGGTGTTGATGTTGTAGCTGGTGCATGAGTTTTTTGATCTTCTTCATATTATTTTGACTCATCTGGGCTTGTGGTGGAGGATAGAACCATCATTGATGGACTGGCAGAACATTTTCATATTGGTAGTGTCATTAAATCACAATGTCTCATTGTGTAATCGGTATGCAAGTTTGGAGTCTGAGGAGCTGATCGTGGAGCAGTAAGACACCCAACAAGGACCGAAGGAAATAGTAATGCTCATTTATACCACTGATGTAGTGTCTAATATTATTTTTGTTATAGGAAAGGATATTGAGATGAATGAAAAGGATTTTTGGTTGGAGTAAAGTCACTTGGATTAGAATGATTTTTCTAGGATTGCAGAGAGGCTTCTTTGTGTTCAGAATGAGGAGAGTGAGGTACAGGGTCCACAGAATTCTTGTGACGGATATGAGGGAGAGAAATTGGTCTATAATTATTGTGATGGGAATGATAAAAGGAAATCAGTTTATAGTATTGTAATGGAGATGAGGGTAGGTTGATGGGTGTAGAACATGAGGTTATGCACTTAGTTCAAAAGCAGTTGCATCTATTTTCTTACACTGATCATGAGGTGAGGGAGTATCAAATCATGCATTATATTCTAGTGGTGAACGTTGGGATCAATTCTATGATTCCTCATGGTCTTGTTCTAGAAGATATGGTTCTGGAGGACACCATTGTGCATCCACAGGTTCCAGGTGATGGGGATCTTGGGAATGTACTATAACAGGTTAGTCTTTATGAGGAATTCCAAAAACTCCACAATTGTTCGTGAATCTCTTAGTAATGGGGGTATGTGTATAATGGAAATAAGGATGATATTATTAATTCTGGGGTACTGAGTGTTGTAAATGTATCAGATATTTATTTCATCACACATGGTAGGGATAAGGTGGATGAAGGTTTCATCTCTTCTCCCTAGATGATGAGGCCAAATAAAGAGTATTCATGTTTTCCAAATCCAATTTCCACTAAGTACTCTTATAAGGACTCTAAAAATAATGATAATGATCCCAAGAGAGGGAAGTCTAATAAGGTTACTTCCAAATCCCATCTTAATTTGGAATAATAAATACTTAGGGATATTAATATTGCGCACTTCAAGCAATAAGAAGATTTAGAATCTGAATGGGAGTCGGAAGATGATGGTGATGCCTCTGATTATTGATAAAGTGGTGATATTGACACTTTTGATATGTAGTTTCGTTTGGGTGTTAGTTTATTGAACCTAACTTTTTTCTTGGTTTTCTTTGCTTTTATTTTCCTTAATACATTTGGGGGGGGGGCAAGCACTCTTGTTCCTGAGAATTATTTTTAAACATGTATGAAGTGAACAAAACATTTTATCATCTTGACAATTATTTCCCTTAGAGATTCCTTTATAATTTTTCAATTTTATTTTTAAAGAATTTTATTATGAAAATGTTTTATGTTTTCAAAATTAATTTTCAAAAAAAGCTAATTTCACTTATAAAATGTTCCAAGTGATATTTCAAAATCCTTCTCCATCATAAATGATATATTTTGAGGTTACTCTTGATTTACTATGGAAATTATCCAAAAATACCATTATTATTATTTCTCTAAAGTTTTAATATTTATGATGATTTGATGTTCCAGAAACCCATTTTGGTTCTGCAGGTTATTCCAAGATAAAATGATTTTGAAACCCACTTCTTTTCATAGGATATTATGTGATGAAATTATTATGAAACCTATCTCTCTTATATAGGTTATGATATGCCTAAATACTTACGTGACACATTTTATTTCAAGGGTTATGATTTGATGAATGTTTATGATATTTTGCAACACGTAAATAAGGTTTTTATTATATGAAAGGTGTGACCTATATATCCCTATAATGAATTGGTTAATGATTTATATCTCATAAGACAGAAAGAATTGGAATGCTGAGTGAACATGGTTCAATGAGGTGGGACATGAATGGGGAGTGAACCTGGTTCAATATGATAGTACTAGAATGAGGAGTGAACCAAATTTATTCCATGATTCAAGATTACTATCTTTGATAAGTATGGTATGGTTTTCATATGTAATTATCATGTCCTCATACCCATATACACATGTTATGTTTATGTATTTACCCTGGTTACCCTTACTGAGCATCGAGCTAACCTTTTCTTATGTTTCCTTTCCAAAGGTTTTGAAGAAAGGTTATTATGTATGAGTAAAAAAGGGGAAGATCGTTATGGGTTACATTGAATATATTTCAAGAATAATGAATATCGTGTCCCATGTTTCCAAAGGAACTGAAATATTATGGTACATAGGAGTGTGTTTGTGTAATGTAATGAATATATACCTGTATGATATTCTTGAGTCGCTATAGTTGGTATCAAAGGAAATTATTAGTTATCATTTGGAAACTAGGATTATAAATATTTAGTGAGATCCCTATGGATATATCTAACAATATGTAAATGGATGGATCTAAGGATAAGTCGAAGGATGATTTAAAGTATAAGAAAATGTCCTGTAATTTTGGTAAATGATAGAGTGAGTGGTTTCAAAGAAAATACAGCCCTATCTGGATACCACAAGGGCGTGTGGCTCTAGCACAGATGTAAGTTGGGGTAACAAACCTAAATGTTCCGTATTGAGCTAGAATCGATTTAGAACTTATGCATGAAAATGGTACATACATCACATCTAGTATGAAACTCTTAGGTTATACACTTCAAAAATTCCCAAACACTTTATATACAATATTAATGTATTTAAATAGATGATCTCCATGGATAACCTTGGTTAAGCCTAAGGTTCAATAAATTTATAATAAGGTTTCATAATTAAGATATCATATAAGTAATTTATTATTATAATAAGGTTTTCCACTATGATTTTTGTTTCTCACACTATGATTTTTTATTTCAGTATATTGTTAAAACTAAAAGAAACTGGGTTAACACTGAATTTGATAAATAATTATCTCATGAGAGTCCAAATAAGATTATGACTTGAGTGAAGGATATTATGATTATACTTAATCAGTTATCATAGAACATGATTAAAAACAAGTATTTAAACCAACTATCACACTAACCAAAGAATATAATGATATAGTTTACTAAGATATTAGGAAATAGAGATAATAAAGTAAAGAAGATTCAGATTCCTATATGTGAATAATGTGGTAACAAGCACTCAACAGAATGTATCAAATGAATGAGAATATGTGTTTTGTGTAGAGAATAAGGGAATATAGTAAAAAAATTCTAAGAGAATATAAAAAGATATGTTAATTCAATGGATGGGAATATTTGAATCCTTATGTTATTTTCAATGGTTAAATACATTAAATGTATAATTTATGGGAATTATAAAAATTGATGTCTAATTAGGAAATCTAGTTAAGGGAATAAACAAGGTGGTATAAGTAATGGTAACATTTCTGATTATTAAGGGACTGAAAATGACATATGAAAGGAAAACAGTGGCACTAACTATGAATATGAATCTTTGTTGATGGTTTGAGAAGGAAGTGGGATGATTTTATTTATTATTAATTAGAATTAAAATATTATATTATATCAATCATGAAATATGAAATTATTGTTTAGTATATGTTTTTCATAATATAGTTTCAAGAATATGTTAAATGGTACTAATCATCTAAAAAATTGATTTAATTTAAAGGTAATATACTGATTATGGGATGATAATACATAATATGATCCTGAGGTTTAGAAAAAAGCTTTTATATTGGATAAAGAGATGATTTATATGGATAATATAAATTGGATAGTACTAATGACAAAAGAACTAATTAATGAATTGTGGAAAAATTGGATTATGTTATCATTGATCGATTTTACTACATTATTGGATTTATGGAATATATTCAATGATCTATGGTTTATTCTAGGAATGAGGAAGAATTTATTATTTCAATAAGGTTTAATGGAAATCCAGGCTATTAACATGTTTCAATAGAATATATGATGGCAGTATTCACATTTTTGTTACATGATAATTGGGAGCTACTACATGTTATTTTTTGGATTAATGTTACATCAATTTTAGTAAATTTATTGAACTTATTTATAAATTATGAATTTTAAGGGATCTAAGGTTAACCATTTATGAAATGTTTTATATTTAACTTTAGAAGAGGCTTTAAGGATTAATGTAATAATTCACCATATAATGATTTATCCATATTGAATAACCCATGATAAACATTTTATTGTGTTGATAATTAGAGATATAAGGAATTAAATATAATTATATTATGGATATTATGATCTATTATAAAATTAAACATTATTTATGGGATAATAGATGAAGTGTAAATTGATCATGGCACAACCAAACGGTGATATTGTTTCTATGAAATAGAAAGAAATCAAGAAAGTATATCTTCTCATGCAAGTTATAGAGGTCAAATCTTTTCCAGTTATAACATTTTTTATGATATCAATGAAATTTTTCATGACTCTTTGTTTTATGTATTTATGGTTGTTAACCTTCTCTATATAACCCACTTTCTTGTGACCAATGTTCTCAATCACTCTCTATCAGTATATGGGTGTTATTTGTCTCTTCTATGTCCTTGTTATCACTTCCCACCTATGTTATCCCATTTTGAAACCTAGTCGGTTTTATACTGGATGTCTTTGGAAGAACCCTTTATCTTTTTTCTAGAGGATATTTTATTAAACCTCTTCACTGTGTGGGTTTTTATGATTGAATTTTCAAATATTAAACCATTGATGGTAGAGATGAATTTTGAGGGAAAATAATTTTAATGTGAGGTAGAATATAATGCCCTAAGAGTTTGTGAAATATTTTTTACCAAATTAATTTAACATTTTTGATTTTTTGATTTACATTAAACACTATCTTTCTCTTTATTTACACATAACACTTTTTTTCTTGCATTACACAAAACATTGACCTTAGCTTACATTACATGCAACTCTATGTTTAAATGAAACATGACATATTATTAAAATATTTATATGGTAGTTTACAACTATCCATGGCATTGGTGGTGATGAATAATATTTACTAAAATATGAATATATGATTGAAAATATATATATAAAATGAATTATTTGGTGGAAAATAAATTATAAATTAAAATAAAACCCTTTTAAAATTAAAAAAGAAATCTTTCTTTGAAAAACTAATGTTATGCGCAAAATTGTGTTTCATGTAAATAAATTAAGAAAATCACTTTTTTTATGATTTCAATTAAATTTATATATTATATACTCAACCAAATTTTTATGATTAATTTTATGTTTTTCCTAGATAATAAATAATAATAAATCCAATTTTATACATAAAAACTGTATCTTTTTCTAAAAACAGTTTTGTCATTTTTTCAATATAATGAAATTGATTTAAAAAAATTCTAAAAAAAATAATTTTATATAATAATAAACATTTTTTAAATTGTAATTTAGGAAATATGTTAGTGTGAATTTTTTAAATTTTTTAAAAAAGTTTCCTTTTTAGTTAAATATTGAAAAATACTGAATTTTAATTTAATGATTCAAATTCATTTAAATAATTTATAATAGTAAATTATATTTTGAATTTATGTTAAATTAAAATTAGTAAAATTTTATTTAAATTAATCCAATATAGGTCATTGTAATCAATTTCATATTGAATTTTTATATAAAAACATTTAAAACTTTTGAACTTTTAAAATTTAAAAACTTGTTTTCACGTTGTATCTACGAGATTAATTTTAAATTAAATTTTTCGACGTATATGAATGGAAATTGAAAAACAATATTCCATATTTGGACTCAAATGTGTAAAAATTTCAAAATAAATTTTTATCAAAATGAATAGTGAATGTAGTGATAAATAATTATCGGTTTTATGGTAAAAATTGGTTTACCAGGGTGTAAAAAATGAAAAGGGTATAAATGAACTATACACCGGAAAAAAATATTTTTTATCTATATTTAGACCATTCCACCTCTATTGTTCAATAATTTTTATATTTGGACCCTTTTTACATAATAATAACCTTGGAGAACTTATTTCTTTTCAAAAATAACAATTGTGTCATCTCCCCCAATTATAAAATTCATCCCCTCTCCTATCTTCTTCCCACCTTAACACCAATTTGGATCATCCAATACATACCCAAATCACTTAAAAATTTACCTCCTCTCATCCTAGAATCCAATTTTTTCACATAAATACATTCTAGGAAGGATTTGGTGAAAAAAAAACGAGGATACATGAAGAAGAGGTAATGTTCTAAAAAGAGCATCGTTATTTTATTTCTTACTCCACAAAATTAAATTATATTTAAACCATGATGATATAATAACATCATTATATTATATATATATATGTGTGTGTGTGTGTGTGTGTGGGGATGTTTTTATGTGATAATCATGACCTACAACCTTATCCACTTCTATTAAATGTGTTATCGAATCATCATTCATGTGTACACTAGATTACCTCCTCACGAACAGTTTTCATTCATTATTCGATTACAAACTATAATGGTTGGACATGAAGATGTATTTATTATTTATATAATATATTTTTTATTTTATTATAATTCTATAATTACTATATCCCACATACCTTTATGCTTTCCCTTTTGTGGGATTATAATAATGTCGTTTGGGTGTTTGATGAACTACTTCCCAAGAAAACGATGTTATTTGTGCATACTTTACAGAGAAGGTTATCATAGTAAAGTTAATGATTATATTTTATATATATGAAATAATTATGATAATAATTAAATATTTAAAATTATTAAAAAATAATATATATCATTTTTTTATTATCTTTTCACTCAATATAAGATGATAATGATGCCCGTGTATGTGTGGAATATCTCCTTCATGAAGCAATGTGACAATATTTTCATCACCACACCATGTGTATGATATGTATAAATATATTTATAGGAATAATAATTTTTCATGATATTATGATCAATATGTAAATATAATATATTACTTATCTCTTTTACATACTGATCATTGAAAAATGGAAACAATAGTCCTGCTTACGTACGGTCTATCGTCTCCTTGATTGTAACAAAATTAATTTCAAAAAAACAACATTAATGACGGGTATTAATATTATATTTTAGGTATAAAGAAGATAATTATTTAATTATTATTATTCTATAAGTTATGGAACCATGATAAAAGTTAGATAACCAAATTAAAAAATCATAACAAATATGATAAACAAAATGGTTAATAACCAAAATGTAACGTTAACAAAGAATTGTTAATAATTGGATAATAAAATGATATAATTAAATCATATATGGTATGATATATATATAAGTATGGTTTTTTTTAAAATTTATAATAAATTAAAATTAATTGTTCAAAATTTTAGAATGAGTGAAATGTAATTCAAGACATAGTGTGAGGGATTTCCATCTCACTTTTTTCTTCTATGAGACACATGTCATATTCACCACCTATTTATTTTATGTAGTATATTTACTTCCCATGAATTTATATTATTATTAATCAAATAAAAATTATTTGTTTTTACATATCCATTTAATTATCTCTAATTCATGGTGTTTACGGTTCAAAATTTAACCATTCGGTAAGGTATTATTTTCTCAATTGGCCTTTTTTGAGACACACAATTTGTTATGCACCTATATTCATTCATGAGGAATATATATTTCATCATTGAAATGTAATATAATTAATTTATTTTTCATAATTATATTTTTATTTATATTTTATGTTATTTATTTCATGGTTTTTATGATTCATGGTTACCAAAGTGAAAAATGATTTATATTATAATCTCATCATATATCGAGAATGTTTATGATTAATACTCCAGTGTTTATACCTCATGATATACCTCTCAATTATTATCATAAATTCTATTATCCTCTATTCATTCCAAGAAAGTATATTTTTCCCTTTATTTTCCTCTCCTTGTGTATTCAAGAGTACAAAAAATAATGTTTTTAAGAAAAATCATATTTTCGGTTGAAAATCGTTTTTCATCCAGAACCATTTTTCTAAAAAAGGTTTGAAAAATATTTTTAACATGTAATTAAACGTATTTATTAAATATATTTTTACCCATAAATTACTATACAAAAAACTTACAATAATTATTCATTTATTTTCCCAAAACAATTCTCGGTTTTCTTTTACCAAGTATATGAAAGGAATCTTTATTATGACAAGTACGATATGAAAGAAATATCCCATCATCATGAACAATATTTTTCTTGAATCTTTTTTTATAATTTTTCATGGTTATTTTTAAAAAAAAATATTTTGAAAATGTTTTATTTTTTAAAAATTAATATTCAAATAATGGTTATTTACCTTATGAAATGTTCCATGTGATCTTTAAAAATACTTCACCAACTAAGATGATATCTTTTGAGGTTACTCATGATTTTCTAGGGATATTATACAACGATACCATTATTATTCTTTCTATTAATGGTTTATTTTTATTTTTAAATGATGTTTATGAAACCCAATTCTCTCCCAGGGGTTATTTCATGATAAAATGATTATGAAACCCTCTTAATTTCATAGGTTATTCTATGATGAAATGATTTATAGTCCTATCACTTTTACAAAGGTTATTATATGATAAAGTATTTATAATACCCATTTTATTTCATGCGTTATGATATGATTCCTGTTTATAATCTTGTGGAGAACATAAATATGGTTTAATTATATGATTAGTGAGACTTATATCTTTATTCAATTCATTGGGTAATGAACTATATCTCATGAGATAGAAATGACTATAATGAGGAGTGAACCTAGTTTAGTAAACTAGGACTATAATGAGGAGTGAACTCAGACCAATAACACAATACTAGAATGGTGTGTGAACTTGGTTTAGTAAGATTGGGTTGGATTGGGGAGTGTATGTGGTTCAGAAAGGGACTTTGTCAGCTAATATGGTCTTGGGAGTGATCCTTTTCTAATATGATGGTTTGGGGAGTGAAACCATTCTAATAGGATTTACTTGGAATTTATCCTTGAATAATATGGAAATGGTTTTATTTTCTTATGTGTATGTCAAAAAATCCATTTTTTATGATAATTTTATGCACTTGTGGATCTTGTTATTTGTTTATCTTATGATTCATGTCTTATAAACATTCGACCATTATTATATGATTCAAGGTTATGATATTTTATGTGAATGGTATGGTTTTTAGATTTTATTATCAAGTCCTCAAACCCTTATACTCATTTTATTCTTGTGAATCTCCCTTGATTACCCTTACTAGGCATCTAATCTCAACCATTATTATATTTCCTTTCCCCAGGTTAAATAATGGTTTTAATGTAGGAGTAAAAAAGGGTAATAACTTTATGGGGTAAATTGATGATCATTCAAGAATTAAGAATAGTTTTTTCAAAGTTTCTAGAGGCACTAAACTATTATGGCCCTCATGAATTTTTTTGTAATGTAATTAATATTCATCTAAAAAGATGTAATGTCCATGTATAATAATTTTGGATCACTATAGACTCTTCATTGGTGGTTCCTATTTCTGGTGATTCCATTATCATGTGACTATGATAAGTTATTCCACAAGGATCTTACTGATATAAGAATCTGTGATTACATTCTTGAATTGAAATGTATTCTCATTCGTATTTCCATGATTTTGTAATATTTAAAGGTTGGTTTTAAAAGGGAATTTATATTAAAAATAAAACCCATTTTAAATGGTTTGAAATTTTTTCGTGAATTTTTAGAAATAATGGCTTGAATTTATAATTTATTTAATGAAATAATATCATTTCAATTCTTGAGAAAATGTATTTAAGTGAAAGCTGATTTTAAAATTCATGAATTTGAAGAAATCTTATTAATAAATTTTAAAATTTAAATGGAATGTTCAAACATGAAATTGTGGTTTTGAACTATGAATGATTAACTAAATTGAATATACTGGTTATAAATGAATGAAAGGATATTTTATTGATTGAAATAACAAGTGCTCCTATGTAGTTAACAGGTGATTAAGACAAGTACAGTAGGACATTGACATTCTAGTAATGGATTGATAATGAAAACACTAACTAAACTATGTTTTTAATTATTTATCCTGAAAGTCATGTTGATTTATTATATATTTGTTTCATAATCCTTATATATGTGTGCGGAGAAAAATTGATATTTTTTTTACTGAATGAGTAGTGTGAGGATCCTAGATCCATAATATAACAAACCTCATGGCATATGCTCATGGTCCATTTTTAAGATTTCATTATTATATATTAGTTCTTATTTATATATTTATATATTTTCAATTAATTTTATTAAAATATTCATTTATTTTTTTGACATACCTTCAATATACATGATTTGAAAGACTACTTTTATGGAAAATGTGAAATTATTTTCCATGCCATGATTTATTTAAACTGAAGTATAATTGATTTATTTATTATAGAACTACCTGTGGAACATTTGGTTGAATCCTACTAGTATTCTTTCTCACATGATACCTTTTACTTCATGTGTTTATAGATTATGTTATCCTTGGACATGCAAATGAAAAAATGCCACTTAAAGGTTGTGTGTTTCTTTGACTTGTGGGATCTTGGTTAATGGTGGTGACTGGTCGAGTTGTGATCCACATAATAAATCCATATGATTTAGTTTTTATTGATGAGTGTTTTTTCTCCTTTTTATATGATATACATATTTTGGATTTATATTAGTTATCTTTTGGTTTACTTTACTCCTTGAGGAGTGTTTGGAATACCGACTATTCATTATTTTACCTTCATCTATTTTATATCCACTATACCACCTTAGGGTGAAATCATTCCCACTAATCATTTGATGAGGTCAAGGAACTAGTCACTACCCCATCTAAATCAATAACACCATACAAATCACATTATTTCTAGCTTTGGTACTTGTGTAATAGGGTATATCGTTTTGATCATAAAAATTGAATCAAAGGATGGGGTTGTGTATCTCTCCTTGATATTAGTATGTGGTATTTAATGTACAGTAATATAAGAGGAAGTATTTTCCTGATCTAATGAGTAGTTTAGGGGTGACCTACCATCCATTTATCCTTATAGAGAGCCTCGAGTCACCATAGGTTTTAAAAAAAAGAATCTATGATGAAATAAATTGATCTTGTTATATTCTTTTCCCTATATTTGATCTGATTATTTTGAAATCACAAGTATTTAATACTATATGATAGAAATTATATTTCCTATATCTCGTGATTGATTTGATTATTTGAGTATCATTGATGAAATTTTCTTGTTTCTTGTTGATGTTTTCAAAACCTTTCTCACAAGAAGATATTTCAATAGAACTCAACTAGGAGCATTTGATGAACCAATAAAACCATCTAGTTGATCAGAACATTATAGAGATAGTGGTGCATGCATTCCAATTTCTTGGTTAGGTATCCTCACACATTCACATTGAGGATCTTATAGTATAATATCAAAGGGATGAAACTACAGATCATGCTTGTGATTTTCTTCTCAATAGAAAAATATCTTTCCCACACTCAAATGATCCTTAGGAGGTAAATTATTGGTTAAAGAATACTGGGTTGATTTTTGAGATCTTGGGAATGTTACATTAAATAATTTTTTAAGTGTGGAAACTTTATACTTTAAGGGGATAGAAATATTTCGTGGGATTTGATGTTTATGGATAATAAACATGAATTCCTGGAGTTAAAATACTTCCAATATCATTTTATAGAGAATTTCTAACTATAGTTGATGGTTTTGTTGAGGTCTTTCGAATTTATCACGCATAAACATGTTTGGAAGACCATGAATTAGTATGTAAAAATATTTGTTGAACATGTTCAGTTTTCTCTTAAGGTAGTAGTGAATGAGAAGATAATGGTCAGAATATTTATTATGGGTACTTGATATGATATTTCATCTCATTTTATCATACTAAATATCACCTATTTTGTAGATGTTCTAGATAGAACACTGATAGATATTATTGACATGGAAAACATGTCAGGGTTTATGGAGGTTACTCCTACACATAGTGGTAGTTCTATCAGTTACATAAAATTAAATAGGAATCATGATGATTCCTGAGGTGGAAAAGGAAAATATAACTCATCTAAACATTCTTCACTGTCTATAAGAGTCCTATTTAATTTCATTCAATTTGTAAATGTTAGTCATTTTAAGTGACTTTTTATTGAGGCACCAAAGATTTGTGGTTTATGTAGTCACTCAAGCCACATGCAGATGTTCAATCATGAATTTTCTGACCCACATATTTTCATAGGACCACCAACACCTAAAATTATTATGGTGAAATTATATAATTCAGAAACATAGGGTTGACCTCAATAACAATCTAGAATAAATATTCTTTGTATAGTGGATTAGCCTCAATAGTAAACTGATTTGGGTCAAATGATAGTGAGAGGAGCCCTCAATTTATCTTCATTATTTATGACTTCTATATTTGATACCAATTCATATCATCGATATATATTGATTCATATTGAGAATATGATTAAAATTTTCATATAACTAATGTCTTATGTGATGAATATTTTTATGACCCATATAACGAAGAGAGAGAAGGATATCTAATTCCCTATATGTTTCTTCCCATTATCGAAGATCGTGATCACTTGGGTTTTTTTGGTTATTGATATGAAACCTTTGGATGTAATATTCAGGTTATATTAGTGAATTTCACATAAATATGAGATTCTCTATTATCTTTGGTTGTTCTTAATTATTACCTCAGATGGGATGTATCGTGTTTTCTTGGAATAATGGGACCCAAGGTCGAGTAGATCTAGAACACCTCTTCCAAAGTTTTGAAGGATGGTATTTGTGATATATTTTGACCTAGAGAATAAATACTTGATTAGTGATATAACTCTAGTAGTATTCTAGATTCATAACATGATTCCATCAGAATTATCCAGTTTTCCACTAGTATGGGAGGGAGAGGTTTTTATTTCCTTCTTACAAGGAACATAGACTATCTCACTTATAATCTACTACATGGAAGCATTTTAATTAAAAAAATTAAGAGTCAGATATATGATTTACAAGATAAGTAATTATTTTCCAGAGTGTTTCTCCATAGAAACTAAAAAGTCCTAAGAACCATTCACTTTTTCATTGATTACACTAAACCCAATCAAGTAATGACAACAAATAAGAACTTATAACCTTATATTGATGATTGGTTTGAATATTTTAATGTAATGAAGTGGATTTCAATGATATATATTTTGTCTAGTTACCACCAAAATATAATCAAGTATTATGATATCCAAAAGACCTCCTTATTTAATATATATAACAATTATGATTTCCTTTTTATGCCTTTTTTTCTGACCAATGAACATATAGTTTGTATGGCTCTGATAAACTGGATGTTCTCCCTATATCTCAATTTTTCATGGTGGTGTTTGTGAACTACTTCTTAGTTTACTCTAAATATGAGGTGGACCATATATGTTATATAAAATAAGTTCTTTAAATTTTAGATTTTATAAACATTATTTCATGCTATCAAAATGTATTTTATGGATTTGAGAAGTGAAAATCACGGGAGAAATGGTCTCAGAACATGCTATTTCAATTTATCTATAAAATATAAAGTATTTAATTTAATGGTATTAATTTCATAATGTTATTTAGATTCAAGGATTATGGGTATTAGCGGGGTATTATCATTGGGTTTTTCATAATTTTTCAATGTTGCATTCCATGATGAACACTCTCACTCTGAATGGATTAATGTTATATTGGGTTTTGAAATTTTATAATTATTTTGATGAGTGGAAGTTCTATTTGAATTCATCCCTAGTGTTGACACTTTTGGAGGTTAGTTAGGGTTTTTTTGTCTTTCTTATACATCTAGTTTAGTTATTGTCACATACATAAATTAATTTAAAGGTATTTATAATTTAATTTTCATTCTTGATTTGTTTTTTGGGTTTCCCATGAATTTTGGTGGAAGTGGTGTGTTTTCGAAATTTGGGCCAAACCGTGAGCCCATTTCCAAATTTAATAATAAATTGTGTTTCTTTTATAACTCCTTAAATTTTCAACATTTTTTATGCATTACAATTTAAAAATGGGCTCCCCTGACCTATTAACACCACCATTTAAATTTGGTCCCTTTAGGAATCCATAATAATGGTGTATTTGGGTTTTTATTTACGAAATTGGGCCAACCAAAAACACTTTTCCAGTTTTTTATAAATTTTTTTTATTTAATAACTTATTAATTTATTATTATTTATATATGATTCCAAGTGTCACCCAATACCACTAAACCCAGACACACACCCATTATCATTCACCCCTCTTTGGAGCTCGTATGAATCATGAATTTGGGTAGAACTACATAGGGTTTCTCAAATAGTCTATATTTTAAGAGGTAACTTCTTTCCTTCATAATTATTTCAATTATTACTCTTTTCCCCCATTCCAGTTCCCACATGACATTATCTTATTTATTCAAACCTCAATTTCAATTTTTTTCGTTTTTAAATTCAGCTACTGGTGTATTTGGGGATGTTTATTTAAGATCTCTTAAGTAAGTGGGTATCCTTCATTCAAATTTCAATTTTCTTAGGGTTTCATCCAATTTTTTAGGGTTTATTCCCTCATCCTTGAGGTTACTAATATCCCGAAACTAGGGTTTTTAACCTCGGGTTTGATTCTAAATTTTATGGTCTATTCTTTTGGTAGGTAATTTAATGTGTATGCAATTTTTTTTAATTTTATTTATATTTTTATGATATTTTAATGTTTATTTCACATATTATTTCAACAAAAACTGGTTTTAGTGGTGTTTGTAATGCAAATGAATTTCAAGTGCCAATTGTATGGGAAATTGGGGGGCTCTTCCATAGAAACATTTTAATGGTTCAATTGGGGATGCCCTATAAATACTTAGTAGATTTTATAGAAATTTAATAGGTCTGAAAATTATATTTTGAATGTTTATACCCAATGGATGTTTCTACGAAAATTGGTTTTAATGGTGTTTGTGGAACATGTGAACTTTAAGTGCCATGTTTGTGTAAAATTTGAGGTTTTACAAAAATATCATTTCATGGTTCACATAGGGATGCCCAAACATTGATTTTTTGTTTCTTTGAAATTTATTTGAGATGAAATATTTATTTTGGTGACTTGTAAGTATGAACATGGTTTGAAAAGAAGGGATTTTAAAGAGTTTTTGGTGAAAAATAATGTAGAATTTTTGAGAAATTGTTTTATTAAAAAAATCAAATTGTTTTGTTGTGTGTTTTAAGTGTTATAAAGTGTGTATAGGTACTATACTATTTTTATGTGACCATTAGTGATGTTTTATATGAAAATTGATATATGTATCATGCTGAAATTGTTTGAGCACATAGGGGGATGCCCGGGTACATAGGTGGGTGGATTTGTACTAGTATAGTTAGTGAATCAGAAGGATTTTTTCCCTGTTTCACTTAGCATTTGGATAATGAAAACTATAACTAAACTATATATATGATGAATGGGGACCAATAGGTTATAGGAATGTTTCCTACTAGTGGATCATGCATGAGATTGAATTTTTCTATGGATAATTTACACTGAGGTACGAGGTACATAGGGCCCGAGACAATCTTGTGCCTAGGGTTATTCCCGATTTTATTGCTCATTGGATTTTTGGTATTTACCCTTGTATTAGGGTGTCCATGGATTTAATTTATAGTATATATCATTTCTTATTAAAATGTGTTAACATTATGAAGTTTTTAATTTGGAAACTGTTTTCAATTATAAGTTATGTTTCTTGGAATTTATCACTGCTTTTCTTTACATATTAAAATTGCTTGATTAATCACCATGTATTGCATACTATTGGGAATATTTTAGTTTTATACCATTGGGATTAGTCTTAAACCCTACTTACAACCCTTGGGTGTAAGTATACATGGTTATGTTTGACTTAGGTAAAGGAAAAGCCTAGGGTGAAGGCGGTTCGGGTTGTTAGACCCCTCCTGTGGTGCAGTGTTCTGGAGACGGCTCGGGGGTGAAGACCCCTTGTAATGTGGAGTCTTTGGGGATGTCTTAAAGATGTATTTATTTTTATTTGGACCAATTTTACTATATTTAAACCCATGTATTCAGATCTGGTTTTGTTAAAACTTGTTTGGCATCAAAATTTCATATTCATATTATTGATTATTTTAAGGTTTTGTGCTTTGATACTTAGGTAAATCCTTCCCAATCCTAATTTATCGATACCTGGGAACCTGTGACAGCTCATGGGGATATGGAATGTCCATCTAGATTTCCCACAGTTTGGGTTTGGTGTTAGTATTGGTGGAGAATAGATTCGATTGATGACAAAATAGTATCCAAGGATGCCAATGTTTTGGATTATATTACAATTTTGGGATAAGTCGGGATAGAAAGAAGCTAGGATTGATGGGGATCGAGTTTTTGGTAGTGAGTAGGATGCCTAGCCCTCACCCCTCATGACAGACGTTGAGTCTCTAGGGGAGGTTGGAATTGTTTGATTGACTTCGCTTCCACGTGATATGTGTGGGCTATAACCTCACGTGGACATCGGGTAGGGGTGGAGTTGTTGTTTCTTTTATTACTGTAATGTGTTTAGTTTATTTATATTTTATGTATTTGATGAAAATTTCTAGAATTATGGTATTGACTATTTTTTTCTGACTATTTCATTTTTTAGCATCATTCTTCCCCAAAAATCTCACATGCGCCCATGGGAGGAACTGCGAGAGAGTTCTCCCTAACCTATTGATCAGAGACTAGTCAAGGACATGGTTCAGGCTGTACAGCCTCTAGGACAGGGACCAGATCTTGTTCCAAATCTTGTTAGAGAGGATGATAGCAGTCTTAGAAAGGATAAGGCCTAGATGTTCCTGAAAAATATGCCTCCCACCTTCCAACACATCATAAAACCCCAGGAAGCAGAGGAATGGATCGAGAGGATTGGGCTCATGTTCGAGTTCCTAGATACACCCAAGGAGCTTAGGGTTAAATGTTCATCATTTCTGTTGGAGGGTCCCAACCACAAGTGGTGAGAATCGGAACTTCATACTGGGAAGAATGAGGAAATGCGCTGGGGATATTTCATGGACGTCTTCAATGAATAGTATTTCCCTGAGGTGCTGGCTTATGCTAGGTCAAGAGAGTTTGTGGATATTGTTCAGGGAAATCTATCTATGATGGAGTACGCCAAACATTTTTTTGATTTGGTTCGGTATGCTCGAGAAATCGTCTCCAATGAGTAGGCGAAGTCCCAGAGGTTTGAGAAAGGCTTGGGACCAGAGATATACTCTCAGGTGTTCTTGGTTAAGATGAGGACCTATGTTGAGGTTGTTGATTGGGAGATCATGATGGAGATTTACAGGAAGGGTAGGTCTAGTTTCTATGGATCACTATCAGTAGTGGACAGTGGTATCTCCTCATATTAGAAATAGAAGTGTGAGGAACATGTGAAGAAAGGAGGTGGCAGTTTAGGCCACTCTTCCAAGCAGTTTCATTTGCGAATTATGATATGAGATCGGTCATGTTCCACCAATGTGGGATTTCAGGGCACATCTGACCGGTATGACCACTTCCACCAAATCCTTGATACCAGTGTGGATGTATGGGGCATTTGTAGCGCTTCTTCTGGGTGGCACGTCCACTTCCGAGTAGGGCAAGTTCAGTGGCTTCCAGAGGAGTGCCAGTAAAGTTAGATCCATCAAGGACTGTGGGATCTCAATTTGGTGGATGTGGTAGTAGATTTGGGTCATCTTATAGGAGGATCTAGTTTTTGGAACATCCATGGACTAGGGTTCATCCTTCGACAGAGACCGGACATCTTCATGTAGTGGATCAGGCACGAGAAGGATCCGAGGTGGGGTCGTCGACAGTCGGAGGTACCATTCTGATCACATCTTCTATAGCTGCTACTATTTTTGATATTAATGCCTCTATTTCCTTCATTTAGGCCCGATTTGTGGAAATTATTAATTTACCAAATGGGTTGTAGTCTTTTGCAATGGATTTTGTGACGTCATTGGGAAAAAAGGAGCAGGGTCTCAGGTTCCCGTCATATGCACTCTCTGTGTCAGGGATTGAGATGGATTAGGAACTCTTGGTCTTATATTTGGAACTATTTGACATAATACTTGGCATGGATTGTCTATTACACTTCCAGGAACACATTGATTTCTATAGGCAGTGAGTGAGTTTCAAGGCACCTGATGGGAGACATCATGTTTTTCGTGGATAATGGGATCCCCAGTCGGGTCGCACAAGACATCCACTCCCAGATTTTGGATGTACTATCTTTCAGTTATCATCACTCGTGGTAGAGGAAGGTGGTCCTTCCATTAATGTTTCATTAACTCATGTAGTGAATGTGTTTCTTGAGGTATTCTTTGATTATTTTGCAGGTTTTCCCTTAGAGTAGGATGTGGAGTTCTCGATTGAACTAGCGCTGGGGACATAGCCAATATCTCTTCACTCTTATCGCATGGCCCCCATAGAGCTGATGGAATTAAATATACAGATGGATGACTTAGAATCCAAAGGATTCATTCACCTGAGCATCTCTCCTTGGGCCTCTCTTGTGTTTTTCAAGAAAATGTCTGATTGATCCCTCTGGTTGTGCATTGACTATCAGAAGCTGAATAAGGTAACAATTAAGAACAAATACCATTTTCCCAGAAGAGAATATTTGTGTGATAAGTTGGAGGGGGAAAATTAGTTCACAAAAATAGACTTATGTTCGGGCTATCATCAACTCAAGTTGAAAGTGGCAGATATCCCAAAGACAACCTTCCAAAGCAGGTACATCCACATTGATTATTTGGTCATGCCCTTTAGATTGACAAATGATTCAGCGGTATTTATGGAACCCATGATTATGCTGTTCTATTAGTACCTTGATTCCTTCACTGTGGTGTATATGGATGACATTATAGTATATTATGGATCTGAGGAGGAACACGAACATCACTTGAGGATCGTTTTGGGAACTTTGAGGGATCACCACCTCTATGCATGTTTTCAGAGTGCAATTTCTGGATTAGGGATGTGAAATTTCTAGGGCATGTGATCTATGAGTAGGGGGTTTCAGTGGACCCCAAGAAGATCAATGTGGTCATGTCTTGGGAGAAACCAAAGAATGTGTTCGATATTAGGAGTTTCCCCAGTGTGTCCAGTTATTACAGGTGGTTTGTTTGGGATTTCTCTCTAATTTATTCACCGATGATCGCGCTCACCCGGAAAGGGTTGCAATTTGTATAGGTACAAAAATATAAGGCATCATTTGAAGAGATGAAGAAGAAGTTGAATAATGCCTTCATTCTAATTTTTCTAGATGTTGGAAAGGGTTGCGTGGTCTATTGTGATGCTTCATGTGTGGGTTATGGGTGCATGCTTATACCGGATGATCACATGGTGGTGTATGGTTCTGACCAACTCCGACCACATGAAAAAAAACTACCCAACCCATTAATTGGAGTTTTTAGTGTTGATTCATTATTTGAAGACTTTTCATCACTATCTCTTTGGGGAGAAATTTTTTGTCCACTATGATCACAAAATCTTGGCCTATATCTTCTCGCAGAAGGACATCAACTTGAGGAATCGTCGTTGGATCGAGTACTTGCAGGTGTTCAAATTTGACATTGCCTATACCAAAAGCAGGGGTAATGTGGTGGCCAATCCCTTGAGCAGAAGAGTTCTAGTGAAGGCCTTGAGGAAGTCCAGTGATGAGTGTACTTGGATGGGTCTCTTTGCTCAGATGCATGTAGAGACCAGGGTGCACAATGGGGGTATGTTTTTGGCGAGCGTTCAGTTGACTTCTTCTCTATTTGAGTTGATTCAGTAGGAATAGCCTAGTGATGAGATTTTTCAGTGGTCAAACCAGTTTCATCATGGTGGGAAGATGTCCTCTGATTCGTCATCATCTCCCGATGGAATATTCTGATTCAAGGGCCACTCAGTAGTGCCGTTGTCTCTGCCGAAGGTGGTGATGCAGGATAGCCACCAGTCTTAGTGGGATGCCCATTCGGGTGAACCCAAGATGTATTCTGATGTCTGTCAGTAGTTTTTGTGTCCAGGTATGTGACAAGACATAGAAAACTTTGTATCAAGATGCTACACATTCCAACAATTGAATGAAGAGAATCAGAGGTCATGTGGTTTGCTTCAACCATTACCCATTCCTACCTAGAAGTGGGATGAGATAACCATGGACTTCATTATTGTCTTTCTTCGTATGCCTTAGGGTAAGAATCCCATTTGGGTGGTGATTGATCATCTAACTAAATCATCCCACTTCATTCTGATCAAAGATACAGCTAAAGTGGATGATTTGGGCCGTTTGTATCTTTAGGAGGTGGTGATACTTCATGTCGTGCCATCAGCAGTGGTCTCAGATAGAGACCCTCTCTTCACTTTTAAATTTTTGGAAGGCATTCATAAGGCCTTGGGGTCTCAGATTAAGATAATCATGGAATAACACCCTCAGACAGATGGTCAGGCAGAGCGGGCGAATCAGATTTTGGAGGACATGCTTCCTTCTTGTGTCTTGGACTTTAGAGGTTCCTGGGATAGCCATTTGGGATTGGTTGAGTTTTCTTATAATAATAGTTACCACTCTTCGATTTCAATGGCTCTTTTTGAGGAACTCTAAGGTCATCCTTGTTAGTCCCCCCTATATTGGGCTGGGGTATGTGAGACCTCACTGCTGGGGCCGATTCTGGTGAAGGAGTGGTCTAAGAAGGTAAAGTTGATCAGGTAGTATTTATTGAAAGCTCAGAGTCACCATAAATATTATTCTAACTAGAGGTGTCATGTCACGACCCGTCCTCGGGGCCCGTTCCGTGACTACCTCAAGCCCACCTTCCATAGGCCAGGGGCTGGCGATTAGCACCAAAGGCATAAATCCCGATAAAAGGGAAGGCATTGCCTTTATAAAAGAAAACAAACACCATAGAGTACGCAAACTGAATTAAACACTAAGTAAACTTTATACACAAGTAAATGCTGAAAAGTAAATGGGCCAGTATACAAACCCAACCGAAACTATAGTACAACTGAAAGGAAAGTACAACAACTGAAAGTAAATAGTAACCACCATGTCGTCCTCCAGAATTCCCACTTGAAGGGTGAGTTAAGACAGTCTCGTCTGCTCCTCGAGTCCGGTCGTCCTCTCTGTGTACGTCCCACCTAATAGACCTCCTCCAGGTTCCGTCCTGCTCCTCAAGCCTCAACCACGATCAGCACTGTCCATCGTCTGCAACCAACACAACGTAGTGCGGGCGTATCCCGTGTAGGGGTGAGTATACGATACTCATTCGGGACTCCGAGAATCCTTAAGGTCTCCCAGAATCCAAAAAGGATAAACCACAAACGAAAAACACGAATACGAAGTATCAACCAACACTACTTAGTTATATTCCCATACATATACCTAAGTTATCAATTCTAGTACGGCTCCAACTTCTGAGTCCATGTTCAACCCAGTTCACACAGGCTAGTACAACCCAATCCACAAATGAAAGCACAACCCAATCATATCATAGAAAATGATTGAAAGTCAAGACTCAGCTCACACAGGTATACTATTCACGAAGATGGGTGGAGATGATTGATGTAGCCTCTAAATCATCTCCTTTGTTGAACCCACGTTGGATCCATGTATAGATGTTGTCACTACCGAACCCACATAGGATCCAAGTACAGTCGTCCTCACTACCGAACCCACGTAGGATCCAAGTATAGTCTTCCTCACTGCCGAACCCACGTAGGATCCAAGTACAGTCGCCATCATTGTCGCGGTCGCGGCCAGTTCTAGGATTCCCGCACACAGCACATTCGTTTCCAGGAGGGTCCACTCCATGAGCCAAGGGTTCGATACATAAACTGTCACGAAGTACAGAATTGATGTATCACAAAGTTCTGTCTCGTCAATAAGAACCCAATGTGACTGACGGTGCGCCAATCGGACGCCCGGTTGGAGAGATATCAGCTTTTTCGTCCGAGGGGCCCGGTTGGTTTTTAAGATATAACCAACCCGACCATACTCCATCTGCGTCCAAACCCCTATCGGAGTAAGCCAAAAGGTCCATCTCACTAATAGGTAACCAACATAGTTGAAGGCACGCCAATCGGATGTCCGGAGATCAAGTTATAAATGTTTCGGTTCCGAGGGCCTGGTTGGTTACGTGTTCAAACCAACCCGGTCATAGCCAAGGTTCTCTGAAACATTGAGTGTAATATAATAACACTACTATCTCGATCCAAGGATTGCTACTCAACTGAAGGTGCATCCATCGGAGGTCTGTAGCCCAAGTTATGGGTGTATGAACGAATCTATCCGAGAATAGGGGGTTTGGGCCTGGTCCGACCCGGCCCAATACCCCCTGGGTCGGCCCTAACCGGGTCGGCCCCAACCAGGTCGACCCGACCCGGGTCCAGGTCTGGCCCATTTGGGCATGGCCCAGCCCGCCCGGCACGGCCAGGCCCAGTTGGCGCCGCTCGGCCCGGTGCGGGCCGCCCGGCTCAGTGCCGGCGGTCCGGCCCGGCGCGGGCGGTCCAGCCCAGCACGGGAGGTCCGTCCCGGCGCGGGTAGTACTACCCAGCGCGGCAGCCCGGACTGCGGCCCGGCTTGGAAGCCGGTCGCGGGGCGCGATGGGGGGGCGACCCCCCTTTGTTTTGAAACGGTGGTCCCCATCTGGTGGGGTCCTCCCTAGGTGGTTGGCTGGGGGTTTCAACCACCCGGTATTTCTTGAAATGGTTGGCCATAATGGTCGGCTGGTGTGGCTGCTACGGGACCTACGGGGTCTCGCCTCCCGTTGCACCGGCGGCTGGCCCAGCCCAGCCACCTCATCTGAAACCGCTGCGGCCTTAGGCCGTAGCCCCTGTCCGACCGGCACGGTGCGACGGTGCCGAGCCCCTCCGTCGTGGCCCGCCCTAGCCGCGGCCCCTTGGTGCTCTGGCGCCGGGCGACGGTGCTGCGCTCGTCCGTCACGACCCGCTCTTGGCCACGGCCTTCTTCGACCTCACCGGCGTGGCGCGATGGCGCCACTTACCATCGTCGTGGCCGGCTCCGGCCGCGGTCTTCATCGTTCCCATGCGGTGCAATGGCACCACGCTGTCTTCGCCTCAAACACCAATATTAATAAACAACACACTGGGAGGATAATCGGCCGTGTTTGTGCGGTCTGATTTCCTCCCGTTATGGTGGTAGCTATTTGAAAAACTAAACGTGACACGCCAACGTTAATTCAAAGCACAATCTTAATTCTCCAATAATGACTTAAACCCCTAGCTCAACAACGATGATGAAAGTCAGCGTCGCGGTTGACAGCATCACGTGGTGAGGTTTTTATGACAGAGTAGGCGTGCGTCCAAGGATGTAACGGCGTTGCACACTAGCTGTGGAGAGATGAAGTAATGGTACGTCGTCGTTCCTTGCAGTGCCGGTGTTCTTCATTGAAGGGTGTTGTTCTTCACAGGAGGATGAATCTCTTCAAAAAATAATAACTCAAGAGCTCTCTCCCCTTTTCTTCACACAAAAAAAGCCAACCCAAAAAAAATAAGGATTTTCCTTATTTTATTTACTCATGCCAACATTTCAAAACTTCGAGAAAATTCAAAACAACTAATTCAATTAATTAAAGGGGTTCAATTAATTTAATAAAAGTGTGTTGGCACTCAATTAATATGAGAAGAGGAGAAGTCAACTTTTAGAGGGGTTAGAGGAGTTAATGGAATTCGAAAAGATGGGGGCTCGTGTGGGCCCCACCGCCCTCATAACCACACATGGGATGTTTGGTGGTTGGGGGCCCCACCAACAACTTCCCATGAGAGAGTTAAACTTCCATGGTTAATAAAATAAAATTGTTCTAAATTTCATTTTCTTCACACTTAAACCCAAAATTTATCTTCTTATCCTGAGCAAACGCAACTCTAGTAAAGGTATTATTAAGAAATTATCGGAGTTACAGTTTCATCACTGCCCTCAGATTTTGATTCTGAGTACCGGTTTAAAAGTTAGAAAGACCCTCCTTGTTCGTTCACTAAATGTACCTGAGCGAAACTTCAGAAATTGATTTCGGGCACACCGGGCCTCAGAATCAGGTTCCGTCAGAAACTGCGTACTTGTAAAATCACAAAGAACTTAAGAAAAAAATTTCCCTTGAAATTTATGGGTCTTTACAGTACTCCTTCCTCAGGGCTTTACATCCCCGTAAAGATACATCATAAACTAGGGAAACACATGAGGATACTTAGCACGCATCTGAGCCTCCCGCTCCCATGTGCTCTCCTGGAGGTTCCCGTGCTGCCACCTGATTCACAATAGAGGAATTGACCATCCACATAGGACCTGCTCCTGTCGATCCTCGATCTCCACTGGATCCTCCGCAAAAGTCACCCCGTCATCGATGTCCAGCTCCCCGTGATCAATGATATGCGTCGGATCATGCACGTATATCATCAACTGAGATACATGGAAAACATCATGCACCCTATGCAACTGAGGAGGAAGAGCCGGGCGATAATCCACCTCGCCTATCCTGCTGAGAACCTGAAATGGTTCGATGAAGCATGGAGATAACTTGCCACCCCGGACAAATCTATGTAATCAACGCCGAGGTGAGAACCGTAAGATAACATGGCCTCCATCCTCGAACTCTAGTGGTCTCCACCTCCTGTCAGCGTAAGACTTCTGTCGGCTTTGAGCTATCCACATCTGCTCCAGGTTGACGTAAACCTTCTCTGTCGTGGCCTGGACCATCTCTGGTCGCACAAGTACTGACTCCCCAGGGTCTTTCTAGCATAGAGATGATCTGCAAGGTCGGCCGTATAATTCCTCATATGGTGCCATCCTGATGGTGGAGTGGAAGCTATTGTTGTACGCAAACTCCACCAAGGGTAGGTGATCCTCCCACTGCGAACAAAGTTGAGGACACATGTGCGGAGAATGTCCTCGATAGTCTGAATGGTCCTCTCCATCTGACCATCTGTCTGAGGGTGAAAGGCGGTGCTCAGGCGTAGCTGCATCCCAAATGCCTCCTACAACCCCATCGAAAGTCGGGAAGTAAAGCGAGCATCTCGATCGGAGATGATAGATGATGGAACACCATGAAGTCGTACGATCTTCTGAATATAGAGGCGTCCCAAGCTCTCCAATGAGCCCTGTTCTCTGATGGGTAATAAGTGGGCTGACTTAGTGAGACGGTCGATAATCACCCAAATGAATTCATTTCCTCTGGAAGTACGTGGAAATCCAGTCACTAAATCCATAGATATCTCGTCCCACTTCTACTCCGGTACCTCCAAGGGTTGTACCAAGCCTGATGGTACCTAATGCTCTGCCTTCACCTGCTGGCAGGTAAGAAATCGTGAAATGAACTCTACCACAGCCTTCTTAATACCCAGCCACCAGTGCTGTCGTTTGAGATCCTGGTACATTTTCACTACTCCTAGATGTACCGCTAAAGGGGAAGTGTGAAACTCTCTCAGCACCTCCTCCTATAATGCAGCTGGTACCATGGTACATCCTCTGAAAAGGATGATGTACTCTCCTCCTACAGAAAATTCATCAGGTGCATGTCCTTTGGAAATATGTTCATGCTACGTCTCACAGTCAACATCCCCACGTTCTGCCTCTATGACCCACTGAAGAAGTGGTGGAGTGACTGTGAGCGACTGTAGAAAGGCTTCCCCATCTCTATCCATGAAGGATATCTGCAACGCGGCTAGCTGCTTCGTCGCCTCTCCAAGTAGCTAGATGTATGTACTCCTATTGAGAGCATCGGCTACTACGTTCCCCTTTCTTGGAGTATAGACTATCTCAAATTCATAGTCCTGGAGGAACTCAAGCCATCTCCATTGCCTCAGGTTCAGGTCCTTCAGTGAGAAGATGTACCTGAGACTCTGGTGGTTAGAGTAGACTGTAAAGTGCTTTCCCATAAGATAGTGCTGCCACATCTTCAAGGCGAAGAACACTAATGCTAACTCCGGGGCATGGGTAGCGTAGTTCTTCTCATGATGCCTCAACTGTAATGAACCATAAGTGATCACTTCCCGCTCCTGTATTAGGACACACAGGAGTCTGGTCCCTGATGCATCGCTGTAAACTATTTACCCTACGCCCTCCTCTGGTAGCCTCAAGATGGGTGCACTAGTCAATCTCTATCTCCGCTCCTCGAAGCTCTGATGAAATCTATCCGACCACATGAAGGTTTTCCCCTTCTTCATCAATGCTATATGTGGTGCTGTAACTCTAGAGAAGTCTAGCACAAATCTCCGATAGTACCCATCCAAACATAGGAAACTCTTAACCTTCGTCATGCTCTTGGGTGGATCCCAAGCTAGAACTTCCTCGATCTTTGAAGGATTCACCGCAACTCCCACCTCAGAGATAACGTGCCCTAAGAAGTGGACCTCACTTATCAAGAACTGACACTTCGAGAGCTTACCATAAATCTGGTTCTCTCGGAGTGTGTCCAGTACAACCCACAAGTGATAGGTGTACTCCTCCTCAGTAGTCGAGTAAGTCAATATGTTGTTGATGAAGACTATGACAAATCGATCGAGGTAAGGCTGAAAGATACTATTAATGAGACTCATGAACACTGATGGACCATTGGTTACGCCGAAATGCATAAACAATAATTCATAGTGTCCATACTGACACCTAAAGGCCTTCTTCTTCACATCCTCGTCTCAAACTCTGAGCTGATGATATCTTGACCTGAGGTCTATCTTTGAGAACCATTGTGCTCCCTTGAGATAATCGAAGAGGTCATCAATCCTCGGAAGTGGATACTTGTTCTTTACAATCACCTAATTCAGGTGACGGTAATCGACACACAGTCGCAAGCTCCTGTCCGCCTTCTTGGCAAACAAAATCGGGGAAGCCAAGGGTCAAACACTGGGTTGGATGAATCCCTTTCCCTGTAAGTCCTCTAGCTGTACCCACAGCTCATGAAGCTCAGCCAGAGCCATCCGATATGTTGGATTTGATATTGGGGTTTTTCTGGGGTACAAGTCAATATAGAAGTCTACCTCTTTGCGAGGAGGTAGTCCTAGAACGTCGTTAGGAAAAACACTCACATACTGATCCACCACAATAGGGAAACTCGGACTCCTCACGTCAACTACTCCTAGGATGAGGCTAGCCAACTGATGATTGATCGGCTGTCCTATCCTCTGCGTGAGTCCGTCCTGCACTGCAAAGGCTCCCTTCTCACCGGTAAAGGTGAACCTGCTCCCATCTGTGTGGACACACCGTACATTGTGCCTAATATAGTCCCTCTGAGCATGGACCGTAGATAACCAATCCATGACCAAGATGATGTCGTAAGGCCTCAACGCCGCTACAAGAATATCCCATCTAAAGCTCTCAACTCCTAGAGTAAGCTCATACTTCCGGCACCAGCGCATAATCATCGATCCTACTCCCGTAGTAGTCTCTAGCCATAAGGATCGAGCCAACAGCTCCGTCCTAATCTCTGAGCTCTGAAAAAAGGCTGTGACAATGAAAGAATGACTCGCTTCTGTGTCTAGAAAAACTACAGCAAAGGTGGAGTAGACAACGATAGTACCTCGAATCATCTCAGGTGTGCCGTAGTCGTAGGCCTCCACTGCATGAACTGAGCCTGCTTCTGTCCGCCAGCTCCCTGTGGTCGGGGTGGACCTCCGTGTGGTGGTGGTGGTGGTAAATCCTCAAGACATCGTCCACCACCTGTCGCTCGGCCAGCTCCTATGCTTCATACCCCAGCCCCCTGCAGACTACCATGGTAAAACCTATGCCTCTACCTGGGTGGTCCCTCAACCGTCTGATACTCCTCTACATGGTGGGTCGGGCAGTCACGAGCCATGTGGCCATACCCGCCGCATGCATAGCATTGTCTGCCTCTCGTATGACTGGCTCTTCTGTGTGTGCCCCGCACCTCTGAGCCAGTATCCTGAGGTCGCCCACCTGATGGTCTGGTCTTCTTGGACCCCTGTGACATCCATCGACTAAATGCTGCAAAAGACTCCGCTACGTGCCGCCCTGCGGTAGGTCTCACTACTGGTGTAGGCTCAGCAAGAAAGCTATCTACAAGAAGCATTCGGTCCAGTACTCCTGCCTACGTTGGTATGCTGAGGGATATCATCGAAACCCTGATCTCATGCCTCAGTCCATGCTCGAAGGTCCGGGCCCGGAATAATGGGTCTCATACCATGTTCGTGGAGTAGCGTGAGAGATCGGTAAATCTTGCCGAGTACTGGGCAACTGTCATGCTGCCCTGCCGCAGCTGTAGTAGCTTCTGAATGCGCACCGCACGGAGGGTGGCTGGAACGAACTCCGAGCGAAAGAGGATCTTAAAGTCCTTCCAAAGAAGAGATGCCTCGACGTGCATCTGGAGAATCAAGCTCCACCATCTACCTCCTACTGCGTGCAAGAGACTTTATGCAAGGATCACCTTGAGGTCAGTTGGTGTCCCTACTAATCTGAAAACTCGAACAACAGCCTCTATCCAATATTCAGCTACCTGAGGATCCGTCTCCCCATGGAACCTGGGCAGTCTCTGATGCTGAAACTCGTGCAGTGCACTAAGGCAACGAGGACTCTCAGCTACTAGGGCTGGTGCCATCGGTGGCTCGGCGGGTAGCGGTACCGCAGGTGCCTCTTCTGTAATGGGACCATGCACCGAGGCCTCATCGCTCGGTGGGCTTTAGTCTCGCATGAAGCTCGGAACCCTAGCTGGTTGCTATCGTGGGGCCATCCTAAAAAGAAACAGGTGTGCCACGTTCAATATAGTATACCTGGTGAGCTGACATAACGTAATCACAATGAAAACTTTGAAACACGCATGCAATCAATGTTTTCTTGCACTGATTCAGATATCAGAAATTAGGGGCCTGTTGTATGGATATGTTGGCTGCTGCACCAACACTGGACTCCCTGGACTGATAACCACACTCAATACCCTTAACACTATTGCTTCATGTAGAAGAGACATCAGAGTTCAGAGTTCTGCGATAGAACCAAACTCCTCTGATAACAATTTTTCATGACCCATCCTCGGGGCACGTGCCATGACTACCCCAAGTCCTCATTCCATAGCCAGGGGCTGGCGACTAGCACCAAAGGCGTAAATCCCGATAAAAGGGAAGGAATTTCCTTTAAAAAAGAAAATAAACACCACAGTGTATGCAAACTGAAGTAAACACTAAGTAAACTGTATACACAAGTAAATGCTGGAATGTAAATGGGCCAGTATACAAACCCAACCGAAAGTGCAGTACAACTAAAATGAATGTACAACAACTAAAATTAAATAGCAACCACCACGTCGTCCTCTGGAACTCCCACCTGATGGGTGAGTACAAATAGTCTCGTCGGCTCCTCGATTCCAGCCATCCTCTCCCTGTACATCCCACCTGATAGACCACCTTCGGGATCCGTCCTGCTCCTCAAGCCTCAACCACGATCAGTGTTTTCCGTCGTCTGCAACCAACACAACGTAGTACGGGCGTAGCCCGTGCAGGGGTGAGTATACAATACTTAGTAGGGACCCAGAGACTCCTAAAGGTCTCCAAGAATCCACAAAGGATAAGCCACAATGGAAAGACACGAATATAAAGTATCAACCAACACTACTTAGGTATATGCCCAAACATATACCTAAGTTATCAATTCCAGTACGTCTCCAACATCTGAGTCCAAGTTCAACTTAGTCCACACAAGAATGTACAACCCAATCCACATATGAAAATCACAACGCAATCATATCGTAGATAATGATTGAAAGTCAAGACTCAGCTCACACAGTTATACAATTCACGAAGAGGGGTTGAGATGATTGATGTAGCCTCTGAATCATCTCCTCTGCCAAACCCACGTAGGATCCATGTACAGTTGTCATCACTGCCGAACCCACGTAGGATCAAAGTATTGTAACCATTGCTGTTTAACCCACGTACGATCCATGTACAGTCATCATCGCCGATGAACCCATGGAGGATCCGAGTACATTCATCCTCACTGCTGAACCCACATAGGATCCATGTACATTCTTCATCGTTGTCGCGGTTGTAGCTAGCTCTAGTGTTCCCGCACATAGCACGCTTGTTTCTGGGAGGGTCCACTTCATGATCCAAGGGGTTGATACATCAACTATCATGAAGTCCAGAGTTTATGTATTACAATGTTCTGTCTCGTCAAAAGGAACTCAATGCGACTGACGACGCATCAATCGGACGCCCGGTCTGAGAGATATCGGATTTTCCGTCCCAGTGGCCCGGTTGGTTTATAAGATAGAACCAACCAGAACATACTCCATCTACATCCAAACCTCGAGCGGAGTATTCTAAAAGATCTGTCTCACTAAATGTTAACCAACATAGTTGACGACACGTCAATCAGACATCCGATGTTCAAGTTATAATTGTTTCTATTCTGAGGGCCCGGTTGGTTTCGTGTTCGAACCAACCCGGTTTTACCCAAGGTTCTCCGAAACCTTGAGTGTAATATACCTAAATGATCTTCTCAATCCAAGGATCGTTACACAACTGACGGTGAATTGATTGGAGGAATGTATCCCATGTTATGGGCATTTGAATAGATCTATCCGAGAATAGGGGGTTTGGGCCCGGTCCGACCCGGCCCAATACCCCCTGGGTCGGCCCGAACCGGTTCGACCCGCCCCGGGTCCGGGTCTGGCCCATTTGGGTGCGGCATGGCCCGACATGGGCGGTCAGGCTCAGCATGGCGGCCCGGCTTGGAAGCCGTCCGCGGGGTGCGAGGGGGCCCTTTGTTTTGAAACGGCATCCCCCATCTGGTGGGGTCCACCCTAGGTGGATGGCCAGGGGTTTCAACCCCCAGCCCCCCTGGTATTTCTGGAAATGGCCGGCCATAATGTTCGGCCAGTGTGGATGTTGTGGGACCCGTGGGGTCCCACCTCTTGGTGCGCCAGGGGCCGGCTGAGCCCGACCGCCTTCTCTGAAACCGCTGCGGCCTTAGGCCGTGACACCTGTCCGACCGGCACGGCGTGACGGCGCCATGACCCTCCTCCCCGGCCACGGTCCCTTGGTGCTTCGACGCAGCGCGACGGCACCACGCCCCTCTGCCATGGCCCTCTCATGGCCGCAGCCTTCTTCTACCTCACCAGCGTGGTGCGATGGCACCACGCACCTTTGTCGTGGCCCACTCCAGCTACGGTCTTCATCGTTCCCGCACGGTGCAACGACACCAAACTTTCTTCGCCTCAAATGCCAATGTTAATAAATAATAGACAGGGAGGATAATTGGCCATGTTTGTGTGGTCCGGTTTCCTCCCATTATGTTGGTAATAATTGGAAAAATTAAACGTGACACGTCAACATTAATTCATAGAACAATCTTAATTCACCAATAATGTATTAAACCCCTACCTCAACAATGATGACGAAATTCAGCATCGCGGTTGATGGCGTCACATGGTGAGGTTTCGATGACGGCGTAGGTGTGCGTCCAAGGATGAAACGGCGTCGCACACTAGCTGCGGAGAGATGAAGGAACGGCAGGTCATCTCTCCTTGTGGTGGCAGTGTTCTTCGTCGAAGGGTGTTTTTCTTTGCGGGAGGATGAAGCTCTTCAAAAGGATTAACTCAAGAGCTCTATCCCCTTTTCTTTTCTCAACAAAAGCCAACCGAAAATAAAATATGGCTTTGCCTTATTTTATTTACTCATTCCAACATTTCAAAACTTCAAAAAAATTCAAAACATCTAATTCATTTAATTAAAGGTGTTTAATTAATTGAATAAAAGTGTATTGGCACTCAATTAATGTGAGAAGAGGAGTAGTCAACATTAACAGGGGTTAGAGGAGTTAAAGGAATTTGAAAATATGGGGGCTCGTGTGGGCCCCACCACCCTCATAACCATACAGGGGAAGTTGGGTGGTTGTGGGCCCCACCAACAACTTCATATGAGAGAGTTAAACTTCCATGGTTTATAAAATAAAATTGTTCTAAATTTCATTATCTTCACACTTAAACACAAAAATTTTCTTCTTCTCCTGAGCAAACGCAACTCCATTAAAGGTCTTGTTAAGCAATTACCAGCTTTGCGGTTTCATCGGTACCCTTGGATTTCGATTCCGAGCACCGGTTCAAAAGTTAGAAAGAACTCGCTCGTTCGTTCGCTGAACATACCCGAGCTAAACTTCAGAAATTGATTCCGGGCACACCGGGTCTCGGAATCAGGTGCCGTCAGAAACTGCATACTTGTAATATCTCAGAGAAATTAAGAAATAAATTTCTCGTGAAATTTACTGGTTTTTACATGTCGAGACCTATAATTTTCTGTGGGTGATAGGTTATTCTTGAAAGTGGCCCCTTGTCTGGGCTATCGTCGATTAGGAAAGTAAGGGAATCTGACACAACAGTATGTCGGACCTTTTGAGATCACTGAGTATATTAGAATGGTGGAATACATGTTTTCTTTACCATCTCAGTTGACATCCATCCATGATGTCTTCTATGTCTCCAAGTTGAAAAAATACAACCCAGATCCATCCCATGTACTGAATTGGGAGGAGTTGGATATATAGCCTGATTTATCTATTATTGAGCGGTCGGTATAAATAGTAGTCTTCCAGGAAAAGGTGATATGGGGAAATTCTATTCCATTGGTCTAGGTTCCTTGGACGCATGGGAATGATACACATGAGACATGGGAGTGGAAGTCATGGGTTGAGGAAGAGTACTCGTTCCTGTTTTCCGATCAGGCATCAAGTTGACTTTCTAGGAAGGAATGTTTTCATAGATGGTAGAATTTTTACATACATAACTTATTTAAAATGTATTTTTCATTTAATTCCCATTATTTATTTTTTGGGGGGTTTCCCATGCATTTTGGTGGATGTGGTGTGTTTTCGAAATTCAGGCCAAACCGTGAGCACATTCCCAAATTTAAAAGTAAATATTGTTTCTTTTATAACACTTTAATTTTTAAACATTCTTCATCCATTCTAATTCATAAATGGCCTCCCCTAAACTATTATAACCACCATTTAAATTTGGACCCTTTAGGAATCCATAATAATTTTGGATGTGGTTTTTTATTTAAGGAATTGGGCCAGCACGAAGCCCATTTCCTGTTTTAAAAAAATGTTCATTTAATAACTTATTCAATTTTTATTATTTTATGGTGATTAAAAGTGTCACCCAATACAATTGAACCCATATGTGCACCCATTATCTTTTCCCCATCTTTATATCTCTTATGCATTGCGAATTAGGGAAGAACATCATAAGGTTTCTCAAATCACCCAGATTTGAAGAGGTAACTTGTTTCCTTCAAAACTCTTTCAATTATTACTCTATTTCCCCTTTACAGTTCCTACACGACCTTATATTTCTTATCTGAATCGAAATTGATTTTTTTACTATTTTCACATTCATATACTGGCGTAGTTTGGGAGATTTATTTAAGATCCCTCAAGTAAGTGGGTCTCCTTTATTCTTCTTTCAATCTGCTCAGGTTTTCATTCAATTTTCTTAGGGTTTCTTCCCTTATTTTTGAGGTTACTAATGTCCATAAACTAGGGTTTAAAACCTAGGGTTTGATTATGGATTTATTGTTCTATTATTTTGGTTTTATTCTTAACATAAGTCCCTTTTGTTTTGGCGGTGGTGCGGTTTTAGTTTAGCACAATGATTCATGGGTTTTAATTATTTGGGTAAGTGATTCCATGTGTATGATATTTCTGTGAATTTTCTTTCTATTTTTATAATATTTTCATGTTTATTTCATTTGACTATTACTGAGAATACTAGTTTTAGTGGTGTTTGTAATGAAAATGAATTTTAAGTGCTAATTGAATGTGAAATTGGGGGGGGGGGGGGGTTCCTAGAAATCATTTAATGGTTCAATTGGGGCTTCCCTATAAATACTTAGTTGATTATATAGACATGTAAAAGGGCTTAAAATTCATTTTTTAATGTTTATACCCTTTTGTTTTTTCTTTGAAAATTTTTTTAATGGTGTTTGTGGAACATGTGAACTTTAAGTGCCATGTTTGTGTGAAAATGGAGGTTTTACAAATATATCATTTCTTGGTTCACATGGGGATGCCCTAAAATTGATTTTTTTGTTTATTTAAAATTTATTTGGGATTAAATTTCTGTTTTAGTGAATTTTAAGTATTTACATGTTATGAAAAGTGAAGATTTCAAAGAGTTTTTTGTACAAAACAATGTAGGATTTTTGATAAATCGTTTTATTAAAAAAATCCAACTGTTTTGTTGTGTTTTTTAAGTTGTATAAAGTGTGTATAGAAAATATACTGTTTTTATGTTACCATTAGTGATTTTATATATGAAAAATGATATATGTTTCATGATTAAATTGTATGAGAACAAAGGGGGAAGCCTGAGTACCTAGGTGGGCAGATTTGTACTAGTACGGCTAGTGAACAGGATGGGTTTTGTCCCTGTTTAACTTAGAATTTTGATAAAAAAAACTCTAACTAAACTATATGGATGATGATTTGGGACCAATTGTTTATGGGTATGTTCCTTAACATTAGCTCATTCATGATAATGGATTTTTCTATTGTTACATTACACCAAGGTATGAGGTACATAGGGCCCGAGACAATCTAGTGCCTAAGGGTGGTCCCAGTTTTGTTTCTCATTTGATTTGTGGTATTTACCCATTTATTAGGGTGTGTTTGTCTATAATTTAAACTATATAACATTTTTTATTAAAATTTGTTTACATTCTGAAATTTTTAGTTTGATAACTATTTTCAATTGAAAGTTACGTTTCATGGAATTTATCACTGCTTTTCTTTACATATTAAAACTTCTTGTTTAATCACCTTGTATTGCATAATATTTGGAATATTTGGGTAGTATAATATTTTTATTTGTCTCAAACCATAATTAAACTCCTTGTTTTTAATTATACTTGGTTATTTTTGATTCAGGTAAAGGCAAATCCTTGGGTGAAGGCAGTTCGGGTTGTTAGACCCCTCCTGTGGTGCGGTGTTGTGGAGACAACTTGAGAGTGACGACACCTTGTCATATGGAGTCTTTGTGGATGTATTTCTAATATATTTATTTATATTTGGACCTATTTTACTATAATTAAATACATTTATTCAGATATGGTTTTTCGAAAACATTTTTGGCATGAAAATTTCAAATTCTTATTTTTTGTTATGTTTTATGCTTTCATACTCGGGTAATTAATTCTCATACCTAATTTATTGATACTCGGGCACTTGTGCCAGCCCATGGGGATATGGAAAATCCTTAGGGCCTTTCCATGGGATAGTTTTGGTAACATTATTGGTGGTGAAAAGATTCAGTTCCTGACAGGTATGGGTTACGTTCTCATATAGGGAGGTTGTGTTTTATCTTATGGTTCTCAATAGAAAAGGTCACATGATAAATACTATCCAACTAATGATATCGAACTCATATATGTGAGGAATGATCTTAAGATCTGGTGGAATAAATTTTTTTGTGAAATTATTACCATTTCATTGGATCAAAAAAGCATGGTCCATATTTATATCAAGAATATTTGAATCTCTATTGGAGTCTATGGGTGGTATAACTACAATATGTTTATTTCAATATATCCCACACCACTGGTAATAGAAATATTGTCACTAATATTTTGCGTAGGAAAATTTAAACCAATGATGTAATTGAATCATCTAAATAGTAAAAAAGATGGAAATATTTTATCATATTCAATTTGAATATTGGTAGGATAAGACCATGTTTTTTTGGAATGTCTTCAATTGACATCCACTCTTCTCAATAGAATTATGGGAAAAGCAGTCTGATTATTAGTTTCATTCCATTAAGGACTATATTTATAGTGGTGAGACTATCTATGGGTATTAATTAACTTTTAAGTGTATCCTATGTTTCTTTAATTGGTACATCATACCTTTTCCCATGGAAAATCTATATTGGAGGGTATTTTCAAAATTCCCAATGGGTGTTACACCCTAGAACCATGAAGATTCTTTAATATGTGTAGAAAAAATTCATATTTTAATGTGTGAAATTTGACATCATAGATTTGTTTTATACCTATTAGTGGGTTATGGTCAACCAACAAATAATTTTTGGAATTCTTCATACCCTTCCTATGCTAACATGGAAGTGGGATGATATTTTGATGGATTTCATGGTCGACATTCCACTTACTCTAATGGGGAAGAAATTATTTTTGGTAGTAATCAATAATATGCCCTAATCATCTCATTTTATTCATATTTAGGATAAAAATAATTTTGGGGACTTTTTATGTACTTATGTGTATTACATATATAGATTTCATAGATATCTATCTATTATATATTTTGATGTGGATCCCTAATTCACTTATCATTTTTCATGAGGATACTAAGAGGTGATAGAGTCCCAGTATAGATTGAGTATGACTTATCATGAATAGAATTACTTCCAACCCAAATGAGATATATAGGTTCTTGTATAAATTATTCTTTCTTGAATTCTCAACTTTGGTAGATCTTAGTATAGCCACTTGGGACTAGTTGATTTTTTCTATAACAATAGTTACCATTATTCCATTAGGATGGAACCCATTGATTTATTATAGCACCATCCATGTTAGTATAAATTTTTATGGATGAAGATTAGTGACGATTCAATATTTTGGAATAGTTGGGTTTATGACATGATAAAAAATGTTTAGTTGATTTGTCTAATAATGGTGATAACACAAAGATTTTATAAATCATACCATGGTTTTCATCAATATTTCATGGATTTATCTGTTTATGATTAGGTTTTTTTGAGAGTATCACCTAGTTTTTATGTGTCACCATTCATTTCCATCTGAGTTGACATTGACACATAATAGGTTTTGTGTTTCACCATTCATAAAGTATATCTCTGACTCATATCATGTTTCATGTTGGGAAAACCAAGATGTGGAACCTAATTCATCCTTGAAAATGTAGCTAGTTTAAATAGTTGATTCAGAAAAAATGATTTTTCAATGGAATTCTATACCCGTAATTTGGGTGTTTCGCTAGTGTGTCACTTATTAACATGATACTTGGGAGTGAGAGGAACTAGTGAAAGAGTAGTGCCCTCATTTCATCACCAATGATACTTTTTGATAGGATTTCTTGGGTAAGAAATAGATTATGGTGGGAAGAATGTATTATCTTATTACTAACATTTAGGTACATTTTCCAATGTCTTTGATCACATTTTTTTTGGGTTTTGTTACGGTTAATTTTAGGAGATGTTTTCTAATGTTTTTTTTAAATGTTTTGTATTTTACATGATTATAACATGATTAGGTAAAACCATGTGGTTTATCAATTGAAATTGTGTTCCATGTCATGGGGTTCTTTAATGGGTTTCATGGTTATTTTATACCAGGTGACATAACCCTTAAACTATGTGTCATGGGACAGTGTGGATTTTCTTGGTTGGAATACTATTTTTCAATTTATATAGAAAAAATGTTCTCTTTTCTTAGTATCCCATCTAAGAGATCATGTTTCCCACATGGTTTGTCATATTGTGATTCCAAACCTTGAAATTATTCTATAAACCTAGTAATGGTTTATAGTTAGGCGCATTGTTAGTACTAAATGTGTGGCCTAACTTAGGAATTCATTCAAATGGATTTTATATCCACTAAAAATTGTAATGAATATAAGTAAAAACCCTTTATACATTATACACACCTTATTATCAATCATAATATAACCCTTTTGATTTTAGAGTCTCTTCATAGTGTATTTTGGCTTCTCCAACCCCTATCCTCTCATATTGAAGTGTCAGTGGATGTTATTGATACCTCATTGGTAAGTGTAATATCATTGATTTGGAATCATCCTTCTATATATTATCTCATTAATTAAGAGTTATGGATCCCCATGTTTTTCATTGTTCTAATCCAAGATTTTATAGAGTGTAATTTTAGGTATTCTTCATTTAACTTAATCACCATTAACTCTCCATTAGTGATTCTCATTTAGGCTGATTCCTTAATCTTGTGACTAAAGGTAGGTGTTTCTATAAGAATTTTCCCTATACATCAACCCCTGAATTTAGGTTTTATTTGAAATTTATTTTCATTTTAATTTCTATAATTTTAAAAGTTATAATGTTTGAATTAAAAATTAATTTTTTTTGAAATAAAACCATTTATAAGAAGATTTAAATTATTAAGTGAATTTTATGAAAATTTATCTTCAAATGAGAATCAATTTTATTAAATTATTTGATTTTGGTTGTTAAGAATAATTTCATTAAATGAAGTATGATTTCAAAATGAATGAATTATACTAAAATAAATATTTTGGTTTTGAAATTAAATTAGAATGTTGAAATATTAAACTATGAAATTCAAATATTAACATTATATTAAATTTAAAAGAATTATTTTTCATAAATTATTGAATTATGGATTTATTAAAATAACATGAGATGTTGAGTAGTTAGGGGCGGGAAGGTAAAGTATTCTAGTAATCAGACTCCCAATAAATTATTTAAAGATGGAAACTCTATATAAAACAAGTTCATAATGATTTCTACTTGATCGGGTGTTAGTTGATTATATCCTAAAGGTATGAGCCTTAGAGACATTCACACACACACACTTCAATATATGTTTGATTGACTATGTGGCGTGATGGTTGTAGATCAAGGAAATAAAAAAACTTGTGGAAAATGAATGCGGTTCTTTTTTTAAATTTGTCTGTTACTTGTTAGTTTTTGTTTAAATATTTATATTATGAAAGTTTTTTTAATAAAATGTTAATTTAATATTGTTTTTAATATACTTTCCATCTTCACAATTTGAAATTACATTTTTAATAAAATTGAAATGATTTTCTAATACATATTTTATTTAAACAGGTTCAAAATCATATTATTTTTCATGGAACTCCTTATGGAACATTAAGTGCAATCTTATAGGGACTCTTTATCACACCCTGCCATTTCCATAAAGTGTTTTTAAATTATGATTTTATAATTCTAGTAGAAATAAGTTTTCCCCTTGGTGTAGATGGTGGTGCTTGACTTTTGGGACCATGGGTCTAGGTAGTGATCGCTGGAGATATGAACCACTCATTACTAAGAGATTTTAAATTTTTTATAGATGGATATTATTTCTCCATTTTAGATTATGTACCCATTTAATATTTCTAGCTATCTGTTTTTGGTTTAAATTTCTTCTATACGACTGTTTTTTCACAAAAATTGTTCATTTTTAATCTTTTTATTTATTATGTTTGTTATTCCTCTTTGGGGTGAAATATATCCGATTGAAATTTATATGATTCCCAAGCGCTCTTCGCCTTCCTGTGGTAATTGAGAATTATCTTCAGGTCATGTTAGTGATGGTAAAAGTAAAGGTGCACCAAGATATCTTTGTTGGATCTTAACATGGGATGTGATCATCATACAACTAGGTGTTTTTACTGATGATATTATATTTGTACATTCATGTGGTGTTTTCATGATCATAGAAAACATTCTGGATATAACACTCACAGTGAAATAGTAATTTAACAATAAAAATGAAAATTTTAGTGTATAATGAGTTTATAATTCAAAAAATAAGTTTTTTATGACTATTATATAATTTTGATTTGATAGGAATTTCCTTATTCCAATATAATTAGTGAATGTAGATATAATTTTTCCTTATTAACCATTTAGTCGGAACATTTCACTATATAGTCCCCAAATTCCAAAAATTTCAATCATTAAAAAGTTATTAATACCTTAAGATATAATTTATATTCCTATATATAGTTGAATAAACTCATATTTTATCATCAATAATATGTTTCCCAATGAACTAATTTACCACACATAACACATCTTCCAGTTTTGTTAAGACAATCCCCTTGGTGCATTATCCCATAATATTTACATGTGTCATATTGAATCTTCATTAATCTATGTATTTATCACCTAAACATCGATGTATCTCCAGTTTTCTCCTTTTTGTTTTGTTTTGAAGATTCATATGGTTTAGGTAGATATTTATAAACTATTATATAATGATAATAAAAACTCTAGGTTTATCCACACTAGATCCCATCTCATTTACATTCAATGTAGGAATTTCCATCTATTATCCATTTCATCCATTTTAAACTTGATTACTACTTGTTTCAAAAGTTATCTAAAACCACAATCATTAGTAGTGGTATTAAAAATAATAAATAAGGTATGAAATATTATTATAAGGGAAAGTAGTCCTAAAATTTACTAAATTATGGAACCTTCATTACAAACTATGACATATTTGGTTTATCCTACATAACATTTTGTTTCAAAATGATTTTTTAATTTATATGAATCTATTATACATATCATAATCTAAATAATAATTGAACCAAACTTAATACTAACTAAGATGACCTGATCATAACATAAAAATATATTACATCATCTAATTATATATTCATTACATTTGATAATAAATCACTCTACAAAACTGATAAATTTATTATTGTTCAACATTAACTACATGATATTATTTATGTACCATAATTATTTTAACACTCTATAGCAATATAAATATATGATATTAATATATAAAAAACACACATAATACTCCTCTTCATTTATTTTTTTGACTGGAAACATATGAAAAGTGTTCTCTCGGATTCTTTATATGGGTAAACATAAGAGATACCGCTCAAATATAATACATGAAAAAAGATGAACATGTGGTTATCAAAATGTAATTAGGTTGAACGCACCTAAAATAAGGAAATGATTCCCAATAATATGCACATCATAAATAATGGGTCATAAAATAAAGATTTTAGAATAGCATAGGAAATGGTTTATTGGAATGTGGAAAAATGAGACAATATTCATGATACATGAAAACATACCATTGGAAAATTACATAATATTAGGTTTCTAAATAAGAATTTGGAATGTATATCATCATATAAAATCATTCCTTATGTCAATTTTCATTGGAAATTTCATCATCATAGAGTGGACAATTCCCTATAGTGGATCGGGTTCACTCCTCAATCCATTAATTATCAAACTAGACATAGTCCCATGGGGCTTTGAGTTCACTCCTAATTCCTTATAATATAACGGAATATAAAAAATTAATCAATGAATTATAGATATATATATATATATATTTCTTCTCACATATCACTTAATTGAAAGATTCTGATATGTAGTTATGTTTTCTCGCCATTCATGTAAACACATAGAACGGAGCCCATGGGGATTTTTGGTTTATTACCAATTATCTATCACCTCATGTTTTATAAATATTTACCCAATATAATGTAGGTATGTGTGATTCTAGGCTCAATTTTCTATTAGGGGATCATTAATGTACCAACCTGGGAGCCACTAAACAGTACCCCGAGCTGGTGGGTCACATGGCCTCAAGTGTACCCCCCATACGCCCAAGGTTTTTGAATAGTATGATGGGTCTAAGGTGGTACAATGGGGATATTGTTCCCACATAATAAGAGTGTCACAATAATGAAATAGATAAATAAAATGGGTTAATCTTAATATAAATTGGTAGCTAGAAATAAAAATACAGATGAAAGTAATTGTAAACAAAGCCAAAAGGAATTTCATATTCAAGATAAGTATTTCATTTATCTATAAAAATGGAATTCAATACATGGTTATAACAATATATTACAATACATGATTCACAATTAAAAAAAAGGACCATAATGAACTATCTCCATATAACATCACAAGCATATCTTTGACTTGTGCTCTCCTTCTCCTTAGAATTTCAATCAAGTATCGTGATGTGGGTGCTTTCCCAAATCCTTACCTAAATCCAAGAAGTTTTTCTGGATACCCAATGATGGCTATAATAGGTTGTGACATGACACTCAGCAGTCCACCACCAATGGTGTCTACAATAATTTTAGTATGTTTATATAAGATGAATTAGTGTGCAATATTTAACAGGAATAAAGTGATAAATGTAATTGAGATATTTTCCATCATACCAAGGCTCACTATAAACAACCAATAATAAACAAGGTCAATCAATAAATCAAGGTAAAACATCCATTTTAGTCTATGTTGATAAATCCAGTGTCAGACATACATGTTTTGGATAAAAGGTATAACATGACCAAGGCATCATCATCGAGTCCATAGAGAATCTCCATAGAAAACATGGTAGAGACTTGGGTGTATCATGAGGAGCATGTCCATATATTATGTCCAAGGTGGTCGAAGAAATCTATATCCAAGGAGAATAAATTTCATTGGCATATAAATTAATCATGACACACAGAGTAGAAATTTCCATGGAATCCAATGTAATCAGGACCCGTGGATTAGAATTTTATATGGAAACCAATGTTATCATTACCATTACATTAAACCATTTTATAATATTATACATCCCATGACTTCATCAAACTCATTCCATGTTTTCCATTTAAACCATTTAACCATTTTAATAACTTGTAATCTCATGGAAATGAGGCATAACCCCTCTACTAATATCGCATTTAATTCAATACATTTCTGTTTAATAAGGTTATCTAACATGCACCAAATGGGGAGGTATATCATGAGGTAGATACATAAACAAACCTCATGGGTAGTCTGGGTTGAGGTTGAAAGCCTCCAACCATAACATGGTTCTATATGGGAAAACTTTTCACAAACTGAATCTGGTCTCCATCAAAACCGGCACATGACTTGGTCTGTGAGAAGGCCCGAAGGGCCTTTCAGATCCCCATGGGCTACCACAAGTGCTCGGTTATCATATATTTTGGTTTGGGAACGATTTACCTGAATATGGAAACATAAAACATCAAAACCAATCGATAAACCGAATCAGAAGAATTCATACCAAACAATATTTAAAAAAAATTATAACTGAATACATAGGTATAAACATAATACAAGACGTCCAAGGACACATAAAAACATCATCAAAATAGACCGAATAACTCCACACAATAAGGGGTCATCACCCAAAATACATCTCCACAATGCAGCACCACGGAAGGGAACTAACAACCCAAACTGCCACCACCCTAATATTTTCCTTTACCTATTTCAAACATGAAAAATTATACTTACACACAAGTGGTGTAATTAGGGTGTGATAATAATCCCAATAGGATACCACCAAGATATTCTATAGAGTAAACAATACAAAAAAATCATGCCAGTTTTGATAAGCATAAAATGGTGGAAATAATTTCTCAAGAATGAAACTTTTAAATTTAAAATGTTTTCAAAGGGAATTTTCCATGAGTGAGAACATTTAAGTAAAATATGTAAGATACTGTATTTTCTATAAAAAAACCATATTCTAAAGATAAATACACAAGAGTCAATGAGCACCAATCTCAACAACACCCCTAGGCACAAATTGGTCTCGGGCCCCATGTACCTCGTACCTTTGTGTAAAGTAAACACATAAAAATATATTCTCATGCATGATCCACTAGTAGCGAACAAAAAAATAACCTAGTGGTCCCCAATCATCATCAATATAGTTTTTTATTGCTTTTTTATCCATTTTTCTCAGTGAAACAGGGATTAAACCCTTCCACATCACTAGCATACTAGTACATATCCACCCTCCAAGATACCCAGGATTCCCCCTTTGTGATTGAACCATTATATCATGATAAAAATATCCATTAGCACATAAAAAATAATTTATGGTCATAATCAACTCAAAACGATAGCTACAGATTCTTTTCACCACTTACACCACTTAATAAAACCTTTAGGATTTCAATAAAATAGCTTCAGAAAACATAAAAATGTTTTGCACAAAAAATTCCTTTAAAACCACACTTTTAGCACCATTTTCATACCCATATTCACCAAAACATAATTTTCAGCATCCAAATCATTTCTATAAACCCATTACATGAGTTATAGAACAACCCCATTTGGCATAACATAAAATAGACATGTAAAACACATAATTTAACACCAAATTGGAACCTAAAAATCATTTTCTTAACAAATGTCGCCAAAACTAGATTTATAAATAAAGATAATGAAGTATAAGTGTGATAAAAATAGAAATTCCGCAATGATAACTCATCTAGCATTGATTACCCATGTAATCACATACCTATTTTTTCAAAACCCTTGAATCGTTGGGTGAAACTTCAACCACACCACTGTCGCACCACAAGGATGATAAATCGAGCCCTATAACACAAAATTTCACAAAAAAGACTCAAGTGTAAACCCAAGGTACGAACCCTAGATGCTAGACACTTTAGAACGTCATGAAAGAGGAAATAAACCCAAAGGAATATGGATGAAACCAAGAAGGAATTTTCTTATGTGAAAGATATTGAGGTTTCTCCACCAAATTCTCCATAAAAATGAGTTCCATGGGATCTTGAGGGAAATTGGAGGCCTCCCATGGTTGATAGGGTCGAATGGGGGAAGAATGGGGAGGATAAGGTTTATTTCCGGGAGGAAAAAATTGGAATTTAAAAAAATAATAATGATATGGACACCCTGCATGGTTTGGCTGCAAGGATTAGTAAACGATGCGGAAAAACTATGAGGCTTATTCTAGACACCCAAAAAGTGATTTTTTTCCGTAATTCCAAGGGAGTCCAAGTGGTAAACCTAGGGGGAAAGATATTTCAAGGATAGGGGACAAAAATTCACAAAATAAATGCACTCTTTTCACCCCAAACTCATCCAACTCATGGGTAAAAACCACCTCAGCAACTTACCCCACCTATAGTGCCACTATGAGTGTCACAAATCAAACTCCAAACCACCTAAACCTCATTCCATACCTTTGAAAAAAGAGGAGTACATGTACCATACAATAGCCCCAATACAAATTTCATAGACCAAGAACACAGTAGATGCTAAAACATTAAACCCAGAACACCTGGAAACCAAGAGAAATATGTGAACCAAAAGAGGATATGAAACAAAGTATGGAATTGAAATTAAGGGTTTGAAAATTCTCCCCACCATAAAGATTTCCACCCGTGGAAAACCACAGTATGTCTGAAATAAAAAACCAATCCAAACTGATAGACTTAAGTGGACTCTTTTTCCAAGATTCTCCACCACCAAAAAAGTTAAGATATATTTAGTTGATCAATCAAGGAATGAATACTCTCACGATCCAAAACATACTCCAATTTATTGTAACAATCAAGAACATTCTGAATTCATCCCAAAAAAAATCACTAGGAACACCATCTAAACAAAACTCAAGTAGTTTACCCAAATGAATAATAACATCGAAGAAGGTTACACTGACCTTACATTAACTAAACTATTGGGTGCTCTCTGATCCCAATGTTTACCCAAGGAAGATGTTGGTAGTTATATAGGTCCGAAAAAGACTACCTATTTCCAATCCAAGACCAAGGAGAAAATTGAGTTACTGATACAGGTAGACACAAATGGGCTCCCCACCATAAGATACAACTTAAATTTTTTTGAGACCGAATCAAGACACTAACAGGGGGAGGCCCAAACAGAATCCCTGTCATAAGGGTTAGAATATCATTAGCTTCCTCAAAAAGAACTTACATGAGACCCATAGTGTGTCTCCCCACCATAAGAACCAACCATCTAAACAAACTATCATGTTATGACCTGAAATGACCCCAAAATTCAAAGAGTTGGCAGGACCACACAGTTTGTCCACACAGTTTGGGAAACTGTGCACTAACTATGCTGAGCATTTTGTCCAAAGGCAAAACATTACACAGTTACATGGGCCAAGGCATACAGCTGTGTGGGGATTTTGTGATAGCTAATGTCTCTTATCGCACGGTTCCCTATGTTAGCCCATTATTACTACTACCCATGTGAAAACAGTGTGCATTAATCTTCCTACCCCAAATTTCAAACGTCTCTCCAAAAATCATATAGGAAACCAAAGGGAGAAAGTATAAACTCATTCTATAATATGTAAATGAGGTCCTCCCACATCTACCACCAAACAAGAATAACTATAACAAGATGATGACATCGGAGGTTTAAACTGTTCCCATATTTCAAACTGACGATAGGAATTATACCAAATGTTTTAATGACCCAGGGATTTCCCTGGCTATGTATCATCTTCACTCCAGGACCTATGGCAGGAGCTCAAATGATTGAATCATCTTTGGCCTCACAGTTAGGCTTTTGAAAACCCCAAATTTAATTTATTCTTCCGGTGCCACAAACAACTACCCTGAGATCCCATATGGGTTCAATGATACATAAAACACTCCAACCTCACTTTACCATCACCCAAAATTTTACAAAAACAAGGGCTTAGAAGATGTAAACAGATCAAACCTTGTTTCTTTAGATTAGAAATGGAAAGAGGAAAGGACATATGGAAACACCTTCCTATAAATCAGGGACATTGAGATTTTCTGAAGGGAGACACACTTCCAAAAAGAGGATACTTTCATAGGATTTCACAACCTTCACCTTTAAGTCAAATGAGCACATGAAATCACAAGGCATCACCGAAAATGACCAGTATGACTGATAAAAACAAGACATGGAAATGGATCTTATTCCAAGTCCCAAACAGTACACGATTCTGGAAGACAGCAATAACATCCTATCTTGACTAGATTTTCCACATGGGTGGATTTACATCATCCCTCTCTTTGAAGAGACTGAAAAAGGACCCAGAGGCCCTCTTAGAGAATATCCATTATGGAGAACCCTAAACTATTGTCACCATTGATGAATTAGGTAACTTAAGGAACTATGGTCCCTTTTAAACTCTCGTGACCACTATCCCACTACAAAATAATCCACAAAACCAAGAATAAATTTGTGTAGACTGGATCCCAAAAGATCGAGAAAAATATTTCTTATATTTATCAACTGGAGGACCATCCAACGGAAAAAAATTCAGGGTTTCACTTTAGTTGTGCACTAACCCTTAATGAGGGCATGTCTTATCCATCGAAAGAACCCAAGGACCCAACCAAGTTGGTCCATTGGTCAAGACACACCACAAACCATATTCAAACACATGATTGGAACCACCATAAAGGCGTCCTAAAACATTTCTCATAAGGAGACCACTGACCATCCCTTCAACCCAACTTACATAAGAAACACAAACCCAAAACACCATTCAAACGAGAGGGGTCCTTAGACTCGAAAATACCATTAAAAATTACATTTCCAAAAACACATATGACACACAATCCCAAACCAGTCATCAATAAATCATATTTCCTTCAAAATCATCTCTTTCAAAAAAAACGGTTTGGTGGTTAGTGTATCCACCAATGGTACCCCATGGGCCTCACACAAGCATGTTTCCATGCCACACGGAGCACCCTCCTCATATCCATCTTGACACTCATCTATTCATGCCATTAACCATCCATAATCCCATGTAACCCCATCCATGTGGTTTTCCATGGAAATACCAAAGGTTAAAACAAAAAATCTTTCCACTTTTCAAAACCAAAACAGTCAACCAATACTTATTTTTTATCAAGACCACCAACCGCAAAATAAAACTCAATTTACTTCTTAAAAAACTTTTTATAAAGGCACAATCATTCATATGAAAACTCACTTTCAATCTATTCACACCAATTTCAAAACATCTCAACCCCTTTCAAAACACTTCTTGTTTTATGACAAACACCATTTCATCAACACCAATTCATTGAAAAACACATATCATTTTTTTTAAACATGGTTACAAAATTTCATAAAACTTTTCAAATTATATCTAGTTACCAAATCAATTTTCATTTAAAAACTCCACACATAACCTACAAAACAATCCATCCCATTAAAACACCTTTCAATAGTTTAGATAACTCTATTGGAAACTCATTTTCAAAACCAACGTTAATATAGTTCATGTTTCAAAAGAGTTGTAAACACACCATTTTCCATTTCAAAAAAAATCTGAAAATTCAGTTCTACAATTTCACAAATCAAAAAAATCCCTATTTATTATAATATCATTTCAAAAAGGTTCACATTTCATAAATTTAGTTGTTTTTTTAAAACAAGTTCCAAGATTCCAACACGAAGAGACACAAGATAATGTGAGAGGAAACTAGTTTTGGTGGGTGACTTGGAAATATGGTTTGAATCCATATTCCAATCACTTCACCATCATGGAGATTGTTCTAAGGAAACACCATCGGCTCCACATGGCTTTCCAAGCCCTGCGAGCTCACTGAGACCATTAGCCCAACTCTCTTTTCATTTCCCCAAATCATCATCAAACCAAGAAAACAAAAAGACACAGATAAATACTGACATTACATGGTGACTCAAATCATGTCATGAGGTTTTCTTACTAGGAACCCTACTCACAATCAAAATTTCAAGCCCCAACAATCCTAACTCCAGACTATCCTGACTCTTCCCCAAATAACATCACCCAAGAGAGAGAACCTTCTCTAATACCATTTTGTCACGAATCAAATCTTGTCACCATCAAAACCAGAACCCAACATGGTTCATGACACGTACCTAAGGGAATTATAAACCCTCAGGGGATGAAAAAAGTTCCCGGGTATCATATATTTTGGTTTGTGAAGAATTTACCCGAATATGGAAATATAAAACATGAAAACCAATTGATAAACAGAATCTGAATAATTCATACCAAAAAATATTTAAAAAATAAGAACTGAATAAATAGGTCTAAAAATAATACAAGAGGTCCAAGGAGACATAAAAACATAATAAAAATAGCCTCAAGTACTTCACACGACAAGGGGGAATAACCCACAAGTCATCTCCACATGCCGCACCATGGAAGGGAACTAACATCCCGAATCGCAATCACCCAAAGCCTTTCCTTTACCTGTGTTAAACATGACCAAGTATAATTTAAACAAATGTGTGTGAGTTGGTTGTGAGACTAATCCAAATAGGATACCACCAAGATATTCCATAGAGTATATAATAAAATATAAAAAACATGCCAGTTTCGATAAGTAGAAAATGGTGGAAATAATTTCTGAAGAATGAAACATTTAAATGTAAATAGTTTTCAAAGGGAATTTTCCATGAGTGAGAACATTTTATTAAAACATTTAAGCTACTTAATTTAAAAAAAAACCATATTCCAAAGTTAAACAAACAAGATTCAATGAGAACCAATCTCGTGAATACCCTAAAGAAGTAGTTGGTCTTGGGCCCCATGTACCTTGTACATTGGTGTAAAGTAACCATAGAAAAATCCATTCTCATGCATGAGACACTGGTAGGGAACCTACCCAAAACCTAGTGGTCTCTCATAATCATCAATATTGTTTTTTTATTGTTGTTGTTGTCCATTTTTCTCAGAGAAAAGGGGATAAAAACCATCTGGATCACTAGCGTACTAGAATATATCTACCCTCTTAGATACCTGGGATTTCCCATTTGTTCTCAAACCATTATCTTAGGATAAAAAAATCCATTAGAACATAAACACATCAGTTACGCTCATAATAAACGCAAAACAGTAGCTACACATTCATTTCACCGCATACACCACTTAATAAAACCATTAGTATTTCAATAAAATAACTTCACAAAACAAAACAATGTTTTTCACACAATATCCCATTAAAACCCCACTTTTAACACCATGTGCATACCAATATTCACCAAAACAGAATTTTCAGAACCCAAAAAATTTCTATAAACCCATTATGTGATTTATAAAACAACCCCATTTGGGATAACAAAAAATAGACATGTAAAACACCCAATTTAACAACAAATTGGTACCTAAAGGTCATTTTCTTAACAAATGTCACCAAAACTAGATTTTGTAGAAATGATAATTGATGATAAGTGTGCTAAAAATATAAATTCATAAAAGATAACTCATCTAGGATTTATTACCTATATAACCTCCTATTTATTGTGTAAAAACCCTTAAATATTGGTGTGAAACATCAACCGCACCACTGTCACACCACAAGGATGAAAAATTGAGCCCTAGACAACAAAATTTCACCAAAAAGACTCAAGGTTAACTCTATTTATGAACCCTAGATACTGGAGACTTTATAACTTCATGAAATAAGAAATAAAACCAAAAGACAATGGATGAAACCAAGAAGTAATTTACTTACGTGAAAGATATTGAGGTTTATTCACCAAATCCTCCAAAAAAGGAGTTCCATGGGAGCTTGAGGGATCTTGGAGGCCTCTCGTGGATGCTAGGGTCGAATAGGGGAAGAATGGAAAAGATTAGGTTTATTTCTGGGTGGTTAAAATTGAAATTTCAAAAGGATTTTAAATGATACGGACACCCGGCATGGTTTGGCAGTATGGTTTAGTAAACCATGCGGCTATACTGTGCGCCATGTTCTAGCCACTGAAAAAGTAATGTTTTCCCCCAATTCCAAGGGTTCCAAGGGGGAAACCTAAGGGGAACGATAGTCCAATGATAGGGGAGGAAAATTCCCAAAATAAATCACTCTATTCACCCCAAAACTCATCCAACTCATGGGTACAAACCGCCTCAATAACTTACCCCACATATGGTTCCATTAGGAGTGTAAAAAATCCAACTCCAAACCACATAAACCTCATAAAATCCCTTTGAAAAAATAGGAGACCAAGTACCATACAATTCCCCCATGACTAAGTCATAGACCAAGAACATGGAACACACCAAAACATTAAACCTGGAACACTCTGAAATCAAGAGAAAGATGAGAACCAAAAGTGCATTTGATATAAAGCATGGAATTGAAATTTTGGGTGTGAAAAACCTGACAAGGATCCAACAATTTAATCAATGCATTCAATTAATTTAGAAGAAATTCCATAAGTTTTAGTGTATGGAACAATGGAACCAGGGTACAAAACTACTTTGCATTATGGTAAAAGGTATAGAACACCTACCTTATTCTGTGGTAGAAAAATCATCCAGTATCAACTCTTAATTAGACTATAATAAGAAAAAATGTAAAAAAATAAGAATACCCTCAAAATAGCGAATATTAGCATGGACCAAAAGAGTTTCACTAGTAGCAATGAAAATAGAAAAATGTGTAATATTAATATAGAATTTTCTAGTGTGCATCCTAATACATGAATAAATCTCAAATTAGATTCCATATCAGAGATTTATTAAATGACCTAGGCTAGGCTTCAAAGAATCTCATTCGGTGGTCCTTCAGTTCGAGACAAAAGGAGGGGGTGGGCATATACCAAAAAAAGGATTCCCTGAGTGTTAATTTAAAAACTAACCATGGGAATTTAAATGATGTGTAAATTAATTACACATAATTTAAATATTAGGATTTACCTTCTAGGGAAATATAACTACATATCATAAATTAGCATACTTGATCCAATACACATTGTGTATTGAGTGCCCACAATGTATTACAAATTCATGTTGTGTAATTTGATTGAATCCTACCTTTAACCCCCTTCTTCCTTCCTTCATAAAAACTCATCCATCAGACGGATCTTGATTTAGGTTCTAAGACAAAAATATAACACAAATAATATTAACTGAAAATAAAAGGATTCATACTTCATTGAAAATCCTAGATCTTACCATCTCCCCCTTTTATGAATATTTATCCCAGATTTTCTCTTTTTAGGGTGGTGAAGATTCTAAAAAGAGTTACATCCATTGAGAATGTATGTCAGCCTCCTACTCCCATGTATCATCTTATAAATAGAGGAGTTTCAATAACACCTATATGTGAGGGGAAGAATAGTCTCGAAGAGCATTCATGCTTCGATCAATGGTACATATAGGATGCTCCTTGAAGGAAACAACTACATGTAACTCAACCTCATCCAAGTTAATAGTATGAGATGGTTCTTAATGATAATGAGGTATATGAGATATAAAAAATATGTCATTAATGGCTCGATAACGTTGAGGTAATTGAAACTGATAGGCTACCATCCAAACTCTCTCCAGAATCTTGAATGGCCCAACATATCGTTGACAAATAATAACTTTTCCTTGAACCCTTTAATACCATATCCTTAGAGAGATATGTTAAAAAACTAATCCCATAACTCAAACACTTAAGGTCATCATTGATGACCAACATAGTATTTCTATCTAGACTATGTTGTAGTCATCCATTTCCAAATCAACATAACATGATCTTAAGTCTCATGGACTAGATGTGGTCTGAGTAGTGTTACCTCCCAATACCCTATCCAGGACAGAAGTGATCGGCATGGAATACCATACAATGCCTCATAAGGTTACATCTGTATAGCTTCATGGTATCGATTGTTGTAGGAAAAAACAAACTGGTGTACATTCCACTCCCAAGAGCCACCAAAATTGAGGATGCATGCTCTAAGAATATCCTCTAGAACTTGTATTGGACACTCTAAATGCACATCAATATGATGGTAGTATGTCATGATCAAAATCTCCTATATACCCAATTCCCTCAGTAATCCTTTCCAAATACAAGATGTAAACTGAGCATCCCTTTATGATAAAATAGTACAAGGAATCCAGTGAAGGTGTAGAATCTCACTAATATAAAGTATCCCAATATAATATGCTAATAAGGTCTCCATGATCTACATGAAGTGGGAAACATTTATCGTCCTATCCAAAACAATATATACCACATCACTACCTTATGGTGTCCTTGGAAACATCGTCAAGAAATCTATTAAAATATCATCTCATTTCCACTCGGGAATACATAACGGTTATAAGAGCCTATATGGTTGGTAGTGTTTTTCCTTCACCTATTGATATGTGGATCACCTAGTGATAAATCTTGATATTTTCTATTTCATACTAGGACACCAATACTGGAGTCGTAAATCCTGATACATCTTGGTAACATTGTGATATACTTCCCAATAATATGCATAAATTTTCCATATCTTCTCCTATTGGATGTATTCTCAAACCTAGAATGCCCCGGAATATATATAATTTCATCCTCCACAATCGTCTAACTAGGTGGTGGGTCCTCACCTTCCACACACTCCATTAGGTATAAGCCCTCATAATATGTAAATTTTCTCATCCTCACCCTATTGAAAAGAGTGGATGTCACTACCATGTATGGGATAATATTCTTCTCATGAATATCCTTCACCTCCAAGTGAATATTCAAGAAAAAGGCTATCAATTTACATTCACAACTAGACTCATGAACTACCTCTATCTGGGTATTCTAGCTTAGATCATCTGCTACTAAATTTCCTTTACTAGGTGTATTGGCTAGCATTAAAAAAAATGACTAATGATGCTCAACCCATATTCTATAATAAATGTTATATTCAAACTATGTAAATATGTACTTGAGTATTTTGTGGTCTTTTTAAGCCACAATACGCTCTTCCAGTAAATAGTACCTCTAACGAGATAAGGCATGAACCATAGCTGCAACTTCATATCATGCATTATATAATTCTTATCATGAGGTCTAAACTGGCGGGGTTCATACACCATGACTCTATCCAACTACATCAGGATATATCCTTGATAAATTCCCAATACATCATAGTAAACCATATAAGTTCTAAATGGACATAGAAATATTATTTTTAGCATTTAATTCAACCTCCCCTTAAGCTCGTGAACATATTTTTCACATTATTTAGACCATAAAAATTGTATCCCCTTCCTAGTAAATTTCGTAAGAGGCATAGAAAGATATGAAAAGTATTTTATGATCCACATGATATAACTATCCAATCCTAAAAAACTCTAAACATCAAAGGAATTATTTTTCTACTCATAATAAACCACAATACTCACCTTCTTTTGTTACATAGATACTTTTGTGTATAAGAAGGTGTTACCTAATAAGTGAACATTATATATCCATGACTGACATTGTTTGAGCATGGAATGATTCCTATTCTCTCTTAGTGTATTTATAATGATGTAAAGGGGATTTAAATGAAGATTTTAATTTTGATAATACGCAAGGATATCTTCAACAAAAACCACCACAATAGAGTCTAGATATTGGAGGAAAACCCAATTCATCAAAGCCATGAAATCTACTAACGCATTCATGAGACCAAATGGAATAACCATTGTCTCATAAATTCCATACCTACAAATAAATTCTACATGAGTTATTTCTATTGGTCTAACACATAACTAGTGATAACCATGGCTCAAGTTAATTTTTGAAAGAAAAAAAATTGACCTCATCTGAGTTGATTGAATAGGTCATCAATAGAGGGTAAAGGATGTTGATTTTTAATCATCAATTGGTTCAATTATCGGTAATCCACACATATCATGAGGATTAAGTCTACCTTTATGGATAAAAGAACCAACAAACCCCACAGTGAAATAATGGGTAATATAACCCTCTTTTCTTCTAAGTCCTCCAACTGTTTCTTGAGCTATTTCCGCTCTGTAGTGGACATTCGTTAAAGAGGAACAAATACAAGTGCAGATCCTAGAACAAGCTCAATTAATATCTCCACCTCTCGCTCAGGAGGTAAAATAGGAAATTCATCAAGGAATATGTTGTTAAAATTATCTAATACTAATTGTAATTCATCCTATCACATTCCTTGATCATCTTGATATTGGATAGAAATATGGGTTGTCATGACACACAACCCATGATGCCCTAGTCCAACTCTACATGCTTAGACATCCCACTTGCCCTTGTGGATATACCTATCACCATATAGTGATGTGGATGATACCCTCTAATGATAGAAATTAATATAGTAATGAAAAGGAACTAACTAATCCACTCCAAGTATGACATCAAATCTTGTCCCCTATAGAACAAAGAGATCCTGTAAGAATAAATACACACCTATCTCATGGGGGCACTCCCTACACTGGCATATATTATCTAATCAAATCCCCAATGGAGTATCAAGTGTCACAAATCCATCATAAAAATTTACAATGAGACCAAAATTTACCACAACATCTACAAATATGAATGATTGTGATGCACCTGTATCAAAAAAAGCAGATACTAGAGTAAAATCTACTAAGATAATACCTCTCACAATAAATGTTCGAGAACTATTCTCCTTAGGTATTAGAAATACTGAATATATATATCCTGAACTATAGCCCTAGGAAATGGATTGGCTATCCCAAGTAGGACCATTATGCTATCGAGGTGAAATTGTTGTCTAGATCCCCCATCCAGGAGAACCCCCTCAGCATGATGGACCAATAGTATTATAGCTCTCAACGAGACATGGATTTGTGAATCTTGCACCAAAACCTAATGATGGTTTTGAAACCCTCTCACTAAATATTAGAGGAAAATCTTGTAGAATCTCTATATATGGCACATCTGGTTGATGTCTCATAACTCAACTAGGCATCTATCACACTGGTTCCTCATGTGTTGTCACCTTCTACATTAATGATAGGAGATAGAAATACCATCACTCACACACTGGATAATATTCACTTCATAATAATTCCCAAAATATCTCTTCCTTCCAACTGACACTAAACCACTATGTCAATAAGATACACTACCTCACTCTAGGCCCCTAGCTTCCCTTTGGTTCCATTCAGTAATAACCACCTGATTCACTATCTCAATTATAGTATTCAATCGAAATACATTACCATATTCCTGAACAACATTCTTAGGATCTTATTCAAATCATTTTTACCAATATGGATCATCAGTAAGATACACTGGTGAAAAAACATGAATCTATGTAAAAGAGATATGAATACTCTATAACGGTCATACAACCCTAATCGAAACGAATAATATCAATATCTCATTCATCTCTCAGTGGCGTAGGAATCAAATAATCAGAAAATCTAGATTGAAAATCCCTCCAAGCCATATTCTGATGCATATCATCCCAGTTCCAAACATCCCACTGACACTTACTATCTCCCTAGATCATATATGTCACAAGTGTGACTCTTCAATCTGGAGGAGTCTCCAAGTTCTTGAATATTGACAAAATAGTCTCGATCCATAGCTCAGAAAGTTGTGGACCACTTTCTCCAGAATATGTGGGTGGATGATACTATTGGAACACATGCATTAGATCTTCCATTTTTTAGATTGTCCATGGGGCTCCCTAGATGGTCTTCATAAATTATAGGAATCCCTCTCAGAATTGGGCATCATCACCCATATTAGAAATAATGGGTGGTATCTCAAGTGGAACTACCAGTGGTTCTACTAGCAACTCTAGGGAATCACCTCTAGAGAAAGTCATCAAAACCCTATTGGTGCGTGAATGGAGTTCATTGTGGAGTAATATCTATAAAAATTCCCAAGATTCCTAAAAAAATATTCAGTTTCAACCATATCATAGAAATAAAAACAGGACATTCGCATTCCTTCATAACACAAGTCAAACCTCTCTACGTACTCTTATGACCTAGACTAGGTAATATGAATGATTGTAAATAACACCAGAGATATGTCATATTTCCCACTCCTAAAGTCTGGTCTTGGAAAAGCGGTCTATTTCATAGTATGATTCCCAGTATATTGACTATCAATAGAAATTTATTGGGGAAACACACTTTAAGTTGTTTTTGGAAACTCCATTGGTTGGTTTCCTTTCCATTTCAAAATTAAAATTCATTTAAAATTCATATTTTCATTACAATTCTATTTAAATGGTTTAATTATATACATTACCATTTACCATTTATAAGGGCCCATAAACCTTATAAATTAATGTGTGACATCCATTTAATCCCAACCATATCACATTTTGGCCCATGAAACCAATGGTATATAACTCAACAAGTCATAATTGACAACATAAGATATCTACTATAGAATATGTAAGAAAATACTATTTATGTTATAGAAGGAACTTTAAGTACCAATTATGTTTCATAATCTCCAGCACTAAATTTTATTCCATAAAAATTATATAACAGGTGGAACACATAATAAATGTCATCCAGTTAATAAATTATGCCTAAATGGAATGGAATATGCATCTCATGTGAATCTTGTGAGCTTCCTACAAGGATTATTCATCCATGATTCTTTTTCATATCATTCTAAGGAAAAAATTCAATTCATTGATCATAGAAACAATAACATCACATATCAGGTGCATCACCCAATGGTGGAATCAAATCAATAGTAATAATAAAATAATTGAACAAAAATTCCTCATTCCATACAACTTAGTAATTTCCATGACTGTGGGTTCACTACTCCCAGACACAGCTTATAACCAAGTTCAAATTCATTCCTAATCTCTTTTTTATTGTCTAAAAATCGTAAGGCAAGAAAAAAAGTTCTTATATTACATTGTATCGTACTAACACGGGAGCTGCTAAATGGTGCCTCCATCAAGTGGGTCGTATGACCATAAGTGTGCCTCCCTATATTCCAGAGGTTATAGATTAGTACTGAGGATATAAGGTGGTATAGTGGGGTGACTAAACTCTCATAATCATAGATTCACAATGTATCAATCAAAAAATGAAAAGATGGAAGAATAATAAAAATAGGTAGGAACATATAAACATCCATATAACAATAGTAATAAATAAAACTGAAGGAAATTACATTTACATGATGAGTATTTCAAGTCTCTATAAAAAATATTTGGAAATATATGGTAATGTAAATTTAGTACAATACATGTTTCAAAATTACAAAAAGACCAAAATGAACTATCATAAAAAAGAATCATGGTCATAGCTTGGTATTTTAATCCCCTAATCATATGTATATCACTCAATTATTGTGAAGTGGGCCATTTCCCTATTCCCTACCAGCATCCATGATGACTTTTCAGGTTCCCAACGGCGTCCTGAACAAGGTGCGAGATAATACTCAATAGGCCACCATCAACAGTGTCTATAAAAATTATATTCAATGTATATAAGATGAAGTTGTATTCAATATATAATAGGAATAAAATGGTACATGTAACTAAGATACTCTTCAGCCTACTAAGGATCACATTGAATAATAAATCATAAACAAGGGGTATATGTAAATCATGGTAAAACATCCACTGCATACTATGCTAAGTAATCTAGTGGAAGACCCACATGGTCCAGATCTAAGGTATAAAATCACTAAGGCGTCCTAATCGAGTCCATGGATAATCTCCATAGAAAAATTAGAAACTAATTGGGTGGATCCCATGGAGATAATATATGGATCATGTCCAAGGTTGTCTAAGAAAGTTGAATCCAAGGTGTAGAAATTTCATTGGCATCCAAAGTAAATAGGATCTGTAGTGTAGAAATGTTAATAGAATCCAATGTAATTAGGATCCATGGAGAAGAAATGTCCATTGCATCCATGTAATCATAAACATTCCATTAACCAATATCATAATCATATAAAATCCATGAGTTCATCCAACTCATTCAAAAAAATTCATTTATACCATTTAACCATTTAAATTACATGTAATCACATGGAATAGAGGCATAAACCCTCTCCTAATATCACATTTAATTAATTAAGGCTCCATATAAGAAGGTGAGATCACATGCACTAAATAGGGTGGTATATCATGGGGATGATACATAAACATACCTCATGTGTGGTCTAGGTTGAGGTTCACAGCCTCCATCCATAACAAGGTGAATGTGGGAAACCTTATAACATTTAAAAAATTTAATGAATACATTCAATTAATTTTTGAGAAACCCTAGATTGTTTGTCTTACGGAACAATAAAAATAGTGTATAAAACAACTAGACATTAAGTTAAATGGTAGAGAACACCTACCATATACACCAAGTAGAATACTCATCCAATATCTACTCCTAACTTGACCCATAATGGAAGAAAACAAAAAACCGGATGAATACCTTGGAAATAGGGAATATTATCTTGCACCAAAATGGCATATATGGTCTAAAGGAAAACAGTGAAAGGTGGAATAGGAAAGTATAAATGACCGGTGTAGATCTAATGATATGAACATCACTCAATTCAGATTCAATGTTAGATAGTTTTAGCAAAGCCTAGGCTATGCTTTGATGAATCTCCTCTAACAGTTATTATGTGTGAAAGAAATGGATGGTTCGGCTTTTGTAAAAAAAAGGAGGCCCAAACTCTTATTTTGAAAATTAACCCTGGGAATTTACATGTCATAGAAATGAATTACATATTGAGTAAATAGGAGGATTTTCCTTCTAATTAAATCTCATTATATGTCATGAATTGTCTTACCTAGGAAAATACATGATGGTTATTGAGTACACGTCATGTATTCTAAATACACATTGTGTACTTGTCCTATAGCCCTCCCTCATCCCCCAAATTCTTTATTTCCAAAAAAAATCATAAATAAAATGATTCATACCTCATGAAAAAGCTCGGATCATACATTCTTGAGTTAAATATTTATTAAATTACATCTCAGTAGATAAAATTAATTACATAATATATTGGAGATATAAACAATAATAGGTCCACCCATCACATAATGAAAAATAATTCATATTTATGTATAATGAAATAATTCATAATTCCATCATGGATTTATTACACTATGTAAAAGAATAAGGTTTTATTAAAAATTGAAAATACAAGATCATAATAATTTTATTGAAAGATGGTGGATGGTATCATTAATATAGATCCCAAGTGATTGATTAGAAACATTAATGGTTATTAACAAAGTTAACACACATAGTACAAGAATATCTAAAATTTTCACTGAAAAATAAGAGGAAATATTCTTTAATTTATTAATAACATTTATTTTAAAAGGTATAAATTTAAATATAAATAGTTTTATAAATATAAAAATAAATTAATTTTGATAAATATGAAAAACATTAATGGAATTTTATTAGATAAAACTTAATACATTCAATAATTATAATACAAATTACATTGAGGATAAAGACACCAGACCAAAAATATTTTATAAGGATGTCACCATTTAGTTGAATCCATTTTATTTAATTATAAGTCAAAGGGTGGTGAAAGATCAAGAAAACATGAAAAACCTTGAGATGACCATATATGAATAAAATTTGAATTTCAAAGATAAAGTACAAAAAATTTTCCAAAATGCAAATTAGTACAAAATTATATTGATCTCAAGGTGATATTATAAATAAAACTTGTTCCCTTGGTAAATTTTGAATCAAAATCCATTGAGAGGGAGAACCTATAAAAAAATTTAAATCCCCTAGATTACAATTAAATTATGGAAAAAATAATTCCATTGAACATTATATATACCAAACTGGATAAAATAATTTTTTAATGTAAATAATATCACAGTGAAGGGTAATTGATAAGAGAAATGATTTTGAATTTGATAATGAATAAATAAATTGAAAATTAAAGAGAGAAGATGAAATAGAACTTCATATATAATTAATAAAATTAAAATAATGATAATAAGTGAACGATAGGTGGTATATAATACATATAAATATTAATATGTTCATATTATGATGCATTTCTCAGTAATAAATATTTCAGATGAAAAATCCATACAATGGATTCCTACATTACTGTAAATTCTCTAATCTATTTGATGGATTCACTAAATCTCACAATTTCTTCCATTAGAATAAAGGAATTAGGCCTCCTCATTTTGAAAAAAGGATAAAAACCATATATGAATACATTATGATATGTAATTTTTGTAGGGATTATATAGCTACCTATTGTAGTTGGTAGAACTATTAAAAATAGGTCTCCATGCTTCAGAAACAACCACTTGTTCCTCTTTATGTAAATCAACTAGAAGATCACAAACATGTGACTTTTTATACTTCAAAACATATCTCTAAAAGTCCCCTTCCCTATTGATTGAGTGTACTTCAATTTGGTAGATAATAACACTACTCACTACATAATATCCATGATCATTGAACTCTTATGATGTTTCAAATACATACAAAGTTCTGAAAATACATCCAATGGTAAATAATGAAATTTAATTATATAACACAATAAAAACATAAAAGGTTAACATGATTTAGACGATGTTTCAAACATATATAGGGGGACCACACTACTAATTTATTTTACTAAAACAAGAATATTATAGGTGATTACAAACTAATTAAAAAAATGTAATCTTCAGCAACTTCTGATCTCTCTAATAAATTCATAGTTGAATCACAAATTTCACTAAAGGTCCTCCACACAAATAGACTATGTGTCATAGGGTCAGCCAGTTTTAACTTATCCCCTAAAATCATGGATCACTATGAATCACCCGATGAGAAATATTTTTTACCTATTCACACTTTATATATGTGGAGATCTTGGTTATTAAATGCTTTATATTACATACATTAATATATATGATTTTATTATGGTTGTCATTACAGAAGTTATATTTTCCTTTTCTAAAACTTAAATCCATAAAAATATGTGATGTATGAAATTTCATTAAACATAATTTCTATAGAAGATACTTTCGTGAAATGAGACATACATTTCCTCCAAAAAATATCCCACATGAATTTTATTCCATTGATATTTGAAAAATTTCCAACAAATAGCATATATCACAGTTTTACATTTCTATATGCCTCTATTCACCAGAGTCCCACTGAGAAAAGATTTTACCTAGGATTCCCTAAATGACAACCTCGGTGACATCATCTATAAGATCTCAGTATCCAACAATCTTTCTTTATTTTAGTTCCTTTTTCTCTAGAAAATATCAAAAGAAACTATATATTAATTCAACATTCATAGCTCGATAATGGAACAAAAAATATTTGTCTAAGTGGATTGATAATTATCTTTTATAGGAACAAAATTCACCTTACTAATTGATATTAATTTCCCTATAAAATCTTTTGAACCAAACCATTTTAATTCAAAAATATTGGTAGTTGTATACTCCACTTCTGTTTAAGATAGAGTAACAATTAATTGCTTTTTTGATGACTAGGTGGCAACTATTCCTCAAAAAGTAAAAATAATACTTTTTATATATTTCCATTATACATTTCATCCATAAATTATAAATCCATGCATTATTATAATATATCATTTATTCAAAATAATATGGATTTTTCATCTTATATATTCAAATACAACAGGATCCATTTCAAGGCCTCCTAGTGTAATTTTATAAAATTATTCATATACTGACACACAATATGCACATCATAGGTTATGTTCATCTAAGTATAAACTATAACATACATTAAATATTCACCCACAAATGCATATGGTTCTTCATCTATTTACACGACTTCAACATCCATTACTAGTTCTTAAATGATATATTATTCTATGTTAGAATCAAAAGGGGTTGAGGTATGATTTATTTTGATCATCATAAAATATTAAATAATATTCTAAATATAGCGTATATATGATTGATCCAAGTTTCTTACACTCTTATATCTCTTGATCATGATCCCTAAAATCTTATTTCACTGTCTAGGATTATTGATCCTGATTCATTTATAAAAAACACAATTCTACATATATATTTTCCAAACATCTTCTCCCACTATCAATATATCATCCACATATAAAAAAATGACATAAATTTTATACCATCCTATTTTTTAAGATAATAACAATTATCTACATTCCTCAGCTAAAACATTCTTCTAACATGAATGAATCAAATTTATGATTCCAAGGTTGATGGGATTATATTATATCATCATGGAATTTAATCATTTTTAAAATTAAATTTTGGTTACCTACTACTGAGAAACCTATATATTGTTTCCTGTAGATTTCATCCCCCATATCATTATGAAGAAAATCATTTTTTATATATTATTTCTAGGAAAATAACATATGATTCCACAATACCATGTACTATCTAGATTATATAATTCTTATCTACTGGTGATATGATCTTTGAGAAATAAACTATTTCTTTCTATTGAAACCCCTTCATAGCTATACGTGATATGAATATTTTATTTTTTTACACCCAATTCATTACTCATTTTAACCCATTTACTTTCTAGTACCTTTTTAACCTTTCTTATGTTCAGAAATATTCCATGTTCTATTAAAATTCAATGAATCCTCCACCTCATTCATGGCTAACTCCCACTATTTGAAGTCACTATATAAATAATATTATACTATATTTTTCAATTATCCTACATCCCTTTCATGTATAAGTTTCATATCATCATAAAATATTTAAATATTTATTTATTATTCTTTTTTATCTTCTCAACTAAGTAGGCTACTCGGAACAACACCGCTCAACTCGTCTTATCGGTGCTTAATCATTTGATGCTCTATCTTTTGGGAATCATATATCTGGATCTCTCACTCAAGAATCATATGCTCTTAAAAATTATTACTTATATCTTGGAGTTATAATTTATTCAATAAGAAAATTATTATTCTCTATTTTTTATATTCTACCTATAATATGATCAATATGAACATTGTCAACATACATTCCCTCAACTTTTTTTAGTCAAGCAATGGTAATTCCATAGGATTTCTAAATTAATGTAATCATCTATGTTTTTATTGTTTTATTTCTTTCTCTATCGCTTTTATTATATTTATAATTTTTCAACCATTAACAATGAAAATTTTCATTTTGGATACTTATTCATATTTATCATAGTTCTTAACATCTACATGTACATATGATAAACTACCAAAGACTTTAATATGATGACCATCTAGTCATTTTCCATAAAATAGTTACTTTTGATGTTATTACTCACCTTTTTATGTTAGACATTATTTGGTGATATAAGACACTATGTTGAGTGGATATCCCAAAATCACCTTATGCTTTTAGAGTGTACCCTCCTAATCCAACCATTATCTTTCAAAGAACTATTCATTTTTTTCAGTTAGTCCATTATACAATTGATTTCAAAGGAACATATTCTCATTAAATACTTTATTCTTTGGGAAAATTATCAATAAATTTTATATTTTATTATCACACCAACTTTCAATTGGTAGAGACATCAAATTCCAACACTTTTACCATTACACTATAGATTTCCTCTTAGTAAACTCTAAAAATATTTCATAATTATGATTAGGGAAATGAATCCATATATTCCAATTGGTATCATAAATGAAATTAAGAAAATAAATACAAACTCATTATGATTTAATAGGTGAAGTTCCCAACACATCTAAGGGTACATGATCAAACCTCTAATTCATGGGATTCAGACCATTTAAGTTGAAATACACTCTTTTATTCTATCTTAACACACACAGAAAAAATATAATATAATGGTGTTCTACATTTAGTATATAATTAAACTTTAAAACATTCAATTTCCATTCAATGGAATTAAAAAACCTATAGTTCCATACATCTAGATCATAACAAGATGACCATCAAATTATTGAAATTCTATTTGAATTTTCTATCATGTAAAGAGTCCCATCATGTACTAGTTTTGTGAACACCATGGATCTTCATATAACCTTGATAGATCCAACGTGGTTATTATTATCACTAATAGGGGTATGGGTGAATTAGTGATCATTTATATCTATGTTTTATTTCGTATAATATAACCTTAACCTCTAGTTTGAAAGAATGACTCTATTAAAAAAAACAAACAAGAACAACCATAATAGAAAAGGTATTTAAAAATTTCACTATTCAAGCAGACTAATTATTCCTTAGTATATAGTGGATGGAATAAAATACAACAAAAACCATAAAAAACTACAATATTGGTGGTTAAAACAAGAATATAATATCGGTTCACTTTTCTTGCATTATAGTCATTCGACAGTTCATATTATCCCAACAAAGAGAAATAATGTAATAATGTTTTTATAAAAACTACAAGAACCTTAACTAATATGTTTAAGTATTATTTTTCTAAATGATTAATGGAAATTCATTATATATTATCTTCTTGAATTTATTTCTTCTTATTCTTCTCTTTCATTCAAAGTATAGGGAAAAACCATCCTCCGGTTTTTGGTGGTTCTTCTAGTCATTAGGTATACTATTACTGGTGAGTATGAATTGTATAATTATACAAAGTCTATCTATAGAGTGTTTCCAATATGACATGATATTTTTAGGATCACCTCAAAATAATTTTTTATGATCTTATTTAACTTGTTTGAATAAACTTCTATCAATACTAAACTTTCGATACTAATAGACATGAATCTTATTCTCATATTCCTTATATTGATCTCCCTTAACCCTGTTTTTCTGATTAACTATGAACATATATATCACTTATACCTATATATAAAAATTCAAATTATTCTCTTGGTGCACAAAATTCAATTAAATAATTCGATCTCCACAAATATTTATGGAAAATAACAGAATTTATTTCAAACTTCTAACTCAAACCATTGAGTATCCTTATTTAAAACATAAACCCTTTGAATACATTTAATTATCTTAAACAAGGGTAGCCTTTATATTAGACAGAGAATCAAGAGTTATTATTCAAAAATTCAATATATTTTTGTGAGAGTCAGGTTTTTCATCCATGAGTTTTGGAATAATGAACATTCATCTTTGCAACATCATATCTAATATCATTATGAAAACATAGTAATGCTCATTGAAAATTTAATAATTCCAATTGGTTCATATTCTCAATAAAAAAATTATTGATGAAATATTGAATGATACTCCGTAAAATCATCATAATAAAATCATGGAATATTTTCACCAAACTTTTCATCCCTCTAATGAAGTGAATCAGAATACAATGAATTTTTCCATTGCTATGAATTCTCTAACCAATGAATTTTATACATTTACATATATCTAATGACTTCGACCATAGTATATTTTATGATAAATTTGGGACTTCTTCTAGATCATTTTGATACATCATTACATCCAATAATATACATTATAAAATATCATATGATAGACATTATCCACCAGTAATAACAAATCTTTCTGATTATCTTCACAAAAAATGGTTCATTTGTTGAACGCTAATCATTGACACTGTAAGATATTGTTAGATGTTATTCATATGATGATATTCCCCAACAACGTTATTTGATAATTTAAAAACCCCCTCTTATGATCAGAAGGATTTATATATATTTGAATGATAACACATCATTATAAAGACATGATTTAGTAAATTTTATCCAAAATAATTTTTAAAACGTCATGGGTTGATCATTGAATAGCTGAACCTCAAACATCATAAAAGGAAAAAAATCTCCCTTATTAGTCAATCTTGGATCATTAAATAGTTCAATAGTAATTATGTTTATAACTATAAGAAAAATAAATAATAAATATTTTTTCCCAAATATAAATCCTCTCTAATAGAAATTATATTGAAATATTGGCAGTTATTCAGTGAAATTATTAGTCATATCACATCAAACTACTACACCTCTCTGAAAAACTCAGTCAAGTATCCTCAAGTCGATCAAATCAACCTAATGAAATTTTTACTCAACAATTTTATATTATTTATGTTTAAATTTTTTTATGTAAATAGATTTAAATGATAATAAAAACACCTCCATTAAAACCTTCTTACATATAATATACTCATAACTCCATTAGCTTTATTGAAATATCTCTAAACATCTTTCTCCTAAAAAGAACCCCATTTGGATATTATTTCCAAATAAGAAATATAAATCATTAAAACTTTGTAAATCATGAATTATATTACATATCTCAAAATATTAATCGCATATAAATGAACCTATTGTAGACTAACTAAAATAAGATTTTTTATTTTTTGAAATCACTTTCATGGAAAAGGTGGGAAACCTTACACATTGAAACAAAAGGGCATTAAATTCCATCAGAAGTGACAAAATCATTGACCTAAAATTTTAGTTAATTAGTAAAATTTTCCCAATATAAATTTAAATTAATTGATGTTTCATTTGAATCCATATAATACTTGATGATATCTTTGAAATGATAAGCCATATTTCCCTAAGTTTAATTTTTTTCATTAAAGTATTCTATCAAAATAAGTGCTTTCATGTTGATCAAAACACACTACTATTCATTGGTCATTAATAAAATCAATATCTCATTCGTCCTTTAAACCTCCTATTTTGAGGCATCAATTAGAAAATAACCTTCTAACATTTCTCCCTCAGAGGTCATAATAATATCCCATCATTTTTCTCTTTTTTCAACCTGCACACCTACCACCCACTTTGAGACTTTCATCACATATTTGGAGAGTGTGGCCAGATCAGTGATGGAATCACCTTTTGGACCATCCTCAGTAATAGAATATTCCTATATCTAATCTAGATAGTCCATACTACTATCTAGATATTGTTCCTTCACCCCACCACAAATGGCCCTTTGTGCTCCACTATAAAGATTCAAACTCCTATTCTATTATTGGACATTATCATTGGGTTCACCATTAATCGCCTTTAACCTACACTTTTTAATAGACCATTTCTCCACTAGATTTATAAATGAGAATAATAGTTATTCACTTTTAATTTATTCCCCATGAATAAAATACAACTCCATGAATATTAGTTTCCCTTATGCACCATCTTCTTCCTTAGCTTTTTAAGTCATCTATTATACCTTCCATCTATAGTGTTAGTTGAGAATTGACTTGGAGTCTCATCACCTGATTCTAACCCCAAAATCCCCTATCCTTTAGTGAATTCCTCTGCTTGATCTAATTCTCATTGATCTTAATCCAACCCTTTTTCATCCATCCCTTCAAATTAATTGCATAGATTAATAGGTAACCTGATCTTTCTATGAATAAACTAGTTCACTATGTACATCAAACCACCCTATACATCATGAGGGGACTATAAACAATTATCATGGGAATTGTGTCCCATTTACCCTTCTATGACCACATTAATGTCCTACTCATGTGTGGGTTTGATTCCAATACATACTGCCTCTAACTAAGATGAGGTTTTTAGTATTTTCAATCCTGGTTCAATAGAACCTGCAGTAGAAAATAAGAATTATTAATCAAAAATACCATGTTGTCAAAAATAATTAATTTAATACAGTTTTCTTAAAAATAATTAGAAACATCTTCAGTCACATATATATTTCGTCAAAAGAAACAAATTCGTCCTAAAATAACATCATCATGCATCAACATCAACAAACTGTAATAACAATTCACACATGTTGAAGTCACATCACAGCCCATTTAAAAACACCCTATAAATATATGATATTCATTAAAAAGTATATAACATACAATTGGATGGAGTTTTAATACATCATTTTTCTCCCCTTTGATAACACTATCCAAAAATAAGATAGATTCAGGAAGGATGTCACATACCTTAACATTGATCAAAGGGAGGTTGAACACCAATTATCAAACTCATATTATGAAATGTTTCCCTTTATAAATTTTTTGGATAAGATATCAGCAACCATCACTATTGTAGGAACAAAATCCAATATTAGTTTATTTTTTCCACATTCTCTTTAATGAAGTGGTATTTAATATCAATTATATTTGATAAATTATATTTTACTACATGCATCGTTATAATTATATCACTTCAACTATCGTAACCAAAGATAATGTGAAACGTTATATCAACCAACGAATATTATAGTTGTGTATTCATCCAAATTAATTTTGCAACATCTTGAGTAGTGACTACATAATCAACATAATCTATGATAAGATTCACCAAATTCTATTTCATAGTATTCCAACATACACATCTTTCTCCCAAAAAGAAAACTCTGCCAGATGTGGACCATCAGTCATCAAAATAACTTTCCAAAATTACATCCATGTTTCTAAACAAATAAATATATCCTAATATCTCATATTTTATTCCAAAATACACTATATCTTTTATATATTTTACAAAAAAATCATGTAATAAGCTGAGACTCTATATGATAACTTTTATTCTTGGAAAATAAATTAACATCATGCACAATATTTGGTCTTGAAAATGTTATATATAAAAAAAATCTATCCATATTTCTAAAAAATTCCGGATTAACCTATATTCTATCCTTAACTATAGGCAACATTTCTCTCTTAGATATATTTGTGGAAATAGGACTTGAATTTTCCATGAGAAACTTATTCAAGTGTTTAATATCATATTCATAATCAATCAAAATGAGGGAAATCTCTTGAATTTAATTTAATTATAGGTTTATATTGAACCATGCACCCTAACCGTGCGCCCCCACTATCTGGGGTTCACTGTTTATCCTAGATGGTTGCATGTTTTTTTTAATCATGCTAAAACTATAGAACCTCACTTTATACAATGGTGTATAGTTCCTATGGGGTGCATGGTTTGGGAAAGCAATTTGTCAATAGTGCACTAACCAGAAAACCTCTAAAAGCTTTCAAAACACTCCCAGACACAACTGATACAATTCATAACCAAAAGGAGATAAAAAAGGAAAAAAATATAATTAGAATGAGTACAATACATCTCTATAAAGGTTTGTATCTTACAATCTCCCAATGTTATAATATCTCTACCTCGATTTGTACTACCAACATCATTAATCCTCTAAGGGAAAAATATTGGGCCACTAGACCTTCATATTATCTTCCATCTCCCATGTTTCCTTCTAAACACATCCATTATGTCACAACACTCATAATATTGGTACGGTCTTTCCCCCATAACACTTTCTCACTCTGATCCACGACACAAATCAGATGCTCCTCAAAGGATTCATCAACATAAATCTCAACATCATTAATTTCGATCACATGTGTAGGGTCAAGGTGGTATTTATGAATATGTGACACAATAAAACCTTCATGCATATAAACATACCTATCTGAAAGATCCAATAAATATTCCAATGATCCAATACTCTACACAGTCTCAAACGGCCTGACAAACATGGGCACCAACTTTCCCTACCTCTAAATCCTATGGTGTCCAAATCTCGGCAACACCCAATGGAATACATGATCATCCACTGTAAAATTAAGAGGTCGATGATGTTAATCAAAATAATTCTTTTTTCTACTCTAAGTTGTACACATATGTTTCTGAATCATTTAAACCAAACCAGATTTATCATTCATGATACTCGGTCCTAATAACCTTGACTCATCTACCTTTATCCAATGTAAAGGTGATATAAATAGCCTATAAAAAATTATCATATGTTTCCATATAAAAATATATTGATAGTTGTTGTTGTAGGTGAACATAATGAGTTCTAATTGTTTCTTCCCACATCCACCAAAGTCTTTTATTCAATATTATAGCATTTCCTCCAACACCTGAATCTTACATACTAATTCCAAAATATCTATGGGTTAAAAGTAGTACACAAAAACACAAAATTTCCCAGTGAATTTTATAATCCATTCCAATAGAGTGAAGTAAAGCATGAATAACTATCTAAAACTATTCTCCATGGGAGAATGTGAAAATTTACTATCTCCCAAACATACCTATCCCCAAACTGATCAAATATGAATATTTCTTGTATAGAAGAGAAATGGAAAAAAAAATTAATCGGTCCACAATCGCCCATATCATGTCATTCTTCCAAGAGATCCTTAAAATACCCAGTAAAAATTTCCAAGGAAACATCATCCCCCTTCCAATCTATAATATGAAAAAACATTAATAGACCACGAGGTTGTTGATGGTCAATCATCCCATACTAAAAAGTGTAGCATCGTGTCACAAAACATGCAATTCCCTAGTTTATGCCCAACCACAAATACTTTCAATGTTTTTCATGCTATATTTTAGTCAAATTGGGATGAATTGTATAATTTGATGCATAAAACTCATAAATGATATCATTGCACATACATGTAGGAATAATAACATGGCCCCAAACATAGATGATCTCATTCTCATCTATGGTCCAATCAGGAGGTAGATCCCCAAATTCAAAACTATCCTTCAAAGTCAGACATTCCATGTCCTAATAAAACATTTCCTTGGTCTATTTTCGATGTTTGGAATAAACTGGTAAGGATACTAGGTTCATCCATTCCCACTCCACTTGAACATCCACATGCATCCTATCGAACAATGCCATCAACATTAGCTTAGATTTAGACTCTTGGACTTCCTTTATCTATGTATTCTGGCTCAAATAATTAGAATCATTGTTTCCTTTCACATGTTTATAAGCAATCTCAAAGTAAAATTATTTCATATACTCAACCCATCTCTAATGTGTGAGATCCAAATATCACTGAGAAAATATTGGTTAGTATACACAATATACAGTATTCCCAATAGTTAATTACACAAATACAGTCATCCATAAACCACCAAGTCTAAATAAAGATAGTTTATATGATAATTCCATTAAGGTGTTCTCAAATTTTCATGATCCATATGCCATTACTCGATCACTCTACATCAACACTTCCCAAATTCCAATATCAGATACATCAAAAAAAAGATACAATCATCACCCAAACCAAGTAGTATCAAAATTGATGCGGTATAAAAATTCGTATTCAAACCCTAGAATGAATTCAGACATGATATAGACCATTAAAACTTTATCCCTTTCATTATCAATCCCAAATGTGATGATTAAAAATAACAAAATTCTAGGATGAATCTCCAATAATATCTCTCTAAACTTAAAAACCATCAGATATCAAACACATATTAGGCTTCTCCCAAGAGAAAAATGCATGTACATTATCTGGGTACACTGACACACCTTCCCCAAAGATGACATGACCCAGGAAATGTACCATGTCTATCCATAATTGACACTTAAATAGATTTGTGTATAGATGTTTCTCTTTCAATGTACTCATGACAATGTTAACATGTTGGTAATGATCATTACGAGTCCTAGAGTGCACCAAGATTTCATCCATAGAAAAGCACACAAAATGATCATGGTATGGGGAATATTTTTGGTTCAATATGGCCATAAACATAGTTATAGAATTCATCATCCCAAAAGACATCACAAAAAACTCATATAGTCCATACCTTTTTCTAAAAGTAGTTTTAGTATATTAGAAGGTCTATCTCTCAAATGACGACACCCCAACCTCAATTCAATATTGAATAATGCACAATATCCTCTCAACTAGTTTAATATATAGTTAATATATGGAAGAGGATGTTGATTCTTAACAATCATCTGGTTTATCTTTGGGTAATTAGAACATAAAAATAACATCCCATTATCATTTTTATCAAACAAAACAGAATAACCCCAAGGTTATGTACTCAAGTGGGTAAATCCCTTATTCATATTTTCTTCATGACCGATCTTAATTCCTTGAATATCTATTAGTTCCATTTGGTAAGGTGGAATGGAAACCAGTCCATCTCTTAGCATTAGTTCAATTTTAAACTCAATATATATCTCGGGTGGAATTGAAAAGATGTATTTAGGAAACACATCCTGAAACTGATCTAATACGGATGGAAATATAGTATTATTCACACCCCCATCATCCAAAAAAATACTCACAAACTGGAAGGTGTGGTCCCTCATTTGGTTATGAACTGGCCCTGTATGGACTTCCTAGATATCCCATTCTCCATAATGAACATATCTATCACCCTCAGGGGATGTAAAGGTTACTATCCTATGGTAAAAATCGATTTCATATGGTTATGATACTATCCAATCCATATTGAAAAAATTTTAAAACCTAGAATTTCAAGTTCATAGTGATCAAAAAGGAAATGATACTCACTAACATCAAGGGAACATCCCTTGGATAGGTAGATTTCTGATGACCATACACCTAATGCTATGTCAATCATCATAACCGCACTGAAAAAATAAACCCCTAAAAATCAATCCATTCATAGGTTTTATAGATATAAAATAATTTTAATCTCCTGTATCTAATAGAGTGATAGAAAGTATAAAAGCTACAAGATTTCAACATTTGACTATCAAAGGCCTAACAACACATGCAACGATCTCCTACATAATCTTACAAAAATAAAGTATGATTCCAGTTCTGATTAAAATCTATCCCATTATGATGTAAGTCACAATAGATAAATGGTTTAATACATTATTGATTGGTCCCTGTCATTACTTTTTTAATCAAATTCAATAGTTTCAATTATTTTTCCATCGATCTGGATGAGAAAAATTTTCCCTTTGATGAATACGGTTAAATACTGAATACGATGGAACATCTTTTACTTTATAAACTTATTTAATTTCTTCATAAAAATAATCCTTCACATCCTTTAAACAAATATGCATCCATAAAACTCATAATGATGAACCCGAGACTATAATAATTAAACTCCACCAACTTTATTTTTTCAAAATCTTTACCTTGTATCATGACTTCTTTCATGACATTGACTACATTGAAGATAGGATTTAACATCTTCGAACTCATAATGGAATGTATGGAAACTTACCATTCCTCCATCAACTTATTATACTCTTAGTAACATCTTTATTTCTTAATCATCTTGAAAAAGATTAGTATTATTATGATCATACAAGATATGATGTCTATAACAGTTTCTCTTCCAATTAGATGCACAATTCAATTGTCAACACTTATTCTCCCACTTCATTTCATCAATATTTTATCATAATTTTTTGAACTTACTAATTATTTATGAGAACTCCAAGATCATCAAATCATCGTTACATTTATTTCGTAGTTATGGAATCCAATTCCCTACCATTACGATCAATCATTTCATTCCAGATTCAGTGTGAATCTGATGAACCATTTCTTCTTGCCATATTCTTCTGAATAAGATGGATATTTTCAATAATTGTGCATCTGATTCTCTAAATATGATGGTCAGACTAAATTTTAATGAAAACAAAGTGAGTTGATTTCTATGCTTCTTAAACTTCTTTTTCTTCCAAAACAATGTTGAAAACAAAAGACAACAGCTAAATATTATATTCTTATTATCTTGGTCCTAAAAATATCCCCATTTGTATTTTGTTATCAACAAAGATTCATAAATCATTGAACTTTGTTTCCTAAAGATTTGGATTACATATCAACAATTTTAATCCTATGTGACATAACTCATTGTACGAAATAAGAATCATTGATAGCAAAACCATGTTGTCCAAAAGTAGTGATTAATAAAACATTCTCAGATTTATTCCTCTTACTCAGCTTCCATACTCATCTTTTCTTCCTCAGTTATTTTTTCTTGGGATACAAAATTGTTGTTTCTTGCAACCACTCCAATAAGAATTTACAATAGTTCACACACTTATAATGATAAATTCACAGCTTTCCCATAACTACCCCTTCTTACATGAATTAAAAAAGATATATTTATAAAACAATTCTCCCCCAAGAAAACACTATCTATAGGTAAGATTATAGAGGGGGAAAAACATACTTCATATTAATAAGAAATAGTTTGGATGCCCATGGTCAACCTCAATTTAGAAAAGGATCCATTTGGTAAAGGTTTTTTGAAAATTTCAGAAACTTTTTCCAATGTAGGAACATAATCTAGCCTCAATTCATTCTTATCCACATTCTCATTGATGAAATGATATTTGATATCAATATGTTTTGAATGAGAATGTTGAACCGGATTCCTGGTGAGATTGGTTTCACTTTTATTATCACACCCCAAGAGCAAGGGTAACATCACTTCAAGAAGTAAGTCTTTTAATTGAGATTTTATCCACATAAGTTGGGTAGAATCTTGAGTAGCAGAAACATACTCAATTTTAGCTACACTAAGAGTTACTGAATGTTGTTTCTTTTTATTCCAACTAATAAAACATTTCTCAATAAATAACACTCCTCTAGTTGTGGATCTTCTATCATCAACATTTCCTACCCAATCAGCATCTTAATTGTAACTCCCCAAACAAATTCTCCTATAATAGTAATATTGAGCTTTTATTTTGTTATCCAAACAATTTTGCAAACTATAAATACCAAACATTTCATTTAAATAAAACACCATTACCCCTTGGTTGACCATTGGAGATGTTTGAGACTGTTGAATCCTAATGACTATAATTATAGCCATTGGACTTTTTGGTGGATTAACAAAAAATATATAATTTAGTTTTTCAAAACATTTAATTTATGAAAATGTAATATAACCTCTTTTTATGAAATTTAAATAGATAATGATTTGATATGTTGAACTACACTTAGTGTGATTTTAAAATGAGATGAGGATTTTAGACACCTTTCAAATATCTAAAAAATATTGTAAATGTTTTAATTCTTAATGATTAAACAATGTTTTAACTGAACTATGTTATGATTTCTATAATACTAGTATAAAATTTTTAATATTTATATACTAATGTTATAAATTTGTGTTTTAAATCATTATTGTTTATAAAAACTAAGGGTAAGTTTGTTTTGGAAAACACCTATTTATATGTAAGGAAACTTAGTACTAAAGTCTAACAAAAATAAATCCCACTTGGGCCAGGCCTTTACCCGGGTTGAGGGAGGAAGCATGTGCTAGGAGATTGAGCCTAGACCTCAGCCTTAACACAGGCTAGCCCAAGCAGGGGGCAGAGCTACCTCAAAGGGCAAACAGGAGTGCACGAGGGAACTAGAGGCACTACTATATGGGGTGGCACAGAGGCGTGGGTGGGTGCAAGAGCTCACCCACAGAACTCAGTATGGAGGGATACCGGGAGGGGGAGAGGAGATTTATAAGCACTCCATTAGAGTCTCAGGCTTATAAAAAAGTTGTGTGGGCCTCTCTGTTTTGTTGTGGGATAAGAATTTTCCGGCACAACGTGATCCAGGCCATTGGATCATGTCGCGCACGATCTTGGCCGTCGATTTTGATTCGCCACTCGATCATCAGCAACCGTAGAATACCTATGCATTTTAATATTCCTTCTGATATAACATGGATCTAATATCAATCGTCTGATATTTTTAAAACACTGAACTGAACCAGATCCATCCGATCAATCCTCAGATCTAATCGCGACCATCCATTTCTTTTTAATCGCCACATCATCTGTGGTTGTCTGATTTTCTCCATATGTAATGCTAGCCATCCAAATCATTCTGTATTTTCTTCTCCTTCACCGTCTTATTTCTCTTCCACCTACGCCAGGCCAGTTCCCTACTTCTCCCTTTCTCTTAATTTTCCTCATCTGTGACCCCACTAGTCCCCTCCTTTCACGCGTTTTCAACAAGGACTCTCCTTCGATCTTTTAATAATCCATATAAGGCTCGGTTTTAACAGAAGTAGCATTTAAAATATTTATTAAATTTTATACATAATATATATTATAAACAACCCGGTTGCACCCATTCCCTTGGTTGTACCTCCTTCTCCTCAAACCTCGACAAGCCTCCCTTGATGATTTCCTCGAGCCTCTCCTCCTCCTCAAACAAAATTAAGGGAATAAGTTTTCTGGTTTTTTTGTTTTAAAGGTATGTACATATATAGGTATACTTATATATACACCCTTGTGGTTTGGACATGAACCCCCATATACCCAATTCTAGGACTTCAGAATTATTTTGGGTTTATATAGTTTTTTAAACCTAAATCATAATTTATTTTCCTCAAGAAAATCATGTTTATATCCCTTGTATACTCGTTTATATATATATATATATATATAACCATATGGTTTTATATAAACCATTATTATGCCTGGTTTTATGACTCTTAAACTTTGGTTTTCGATGTTAATGATGAATTTTAAAATGAACATAATTATATTTTGTATAAAACTGTTATATATAGTATACATGGTCATATATAATTACATAGTTTATATATACACACTCTTTGGACCTAATATAAGTCTTTTGACTCCAATGGTCACATTATGCTTTCATAAACAAGTAAGTGACAAATAATTTTGGGGCGAGACCCCTATGTATACTCAGTTATGTGTATAAGTTGTATATTTTTACATAAACATGTATGTAAGTTGGTTTAATAAATAAAACTTTTAAAATTTATATTATGATTTAAGATTTAGGGACAAATGTCCATTAATGTGGCTTATATGTGTGACATTAGATTTATTTTTGGTTTAAACCCCTATAATACATAATGTGTATTCAGATATGTGAATATATGTTTATGAAAATGAACTTTGATCCTCAATTTTTCTTAGAATTTTCCATGGATTTATAGGAAAGTATAAAACATGTTTCTTTGGAAATATCTTTGGTTTTTGATTAAAAACAATACTTTTTATACCCTTATGTATAAACAGATTTACACGACACTAAACCCAAACTTTGGATAATCTAAATATTATACGTTTGATGTGATTAGTAATTGTGAAGAGTTCATGAGTATAATATTTGGGGTTTGCAACTCTTAAATTCATAAGTATGAATCACTTAATTTCATATTTATATTGAATGGTATTAGTTATGGTACATGCTTTCCATTTTTAACATTATGTGTGCCCTTGTGATGTGTTATGAAAAATCATTTCAGTAACAAATGTTCGAGAATCTATGTGTTTAATACCCTACATAAAATGTTTGGTTTACCTTTTAAATAATTATGTATTCGGATGAAATACAAATAGGTATTTGACTAATAAGTAATTTAAGGTTATCATTTTATGTGACAAAACTTGTATTTCTTTTTGTGCATTAGTTGATAACAAATATACTATAATCTGCTAACCATAATTTTCATTCATTTCCATGCATTGATAGAATAGTTATTAACTACTTTAATCATGAATTATGTTGTGTATAAAAATTCTAAAGAAATGGTGTTTTATGGGATAAAGATATTAAATTATTCAAGGTGGTATGAGACACTTTGAATAATTTGAAGTAAGATACCAAGTAATATGTGGCACTTGGAATGATAAGTGATTTAATAAATCAAAGTTGTAACAACCTGAGATTTTATAATATATATTCTTTTTAATTTCTTTCATATCTTTTGGTGTACACTACACCAATATTATCTTGCGCTATATGCAACACCGTTTTAGCTTGCTGTATACACAACACTAATCTTGGATCATGTTACACACAATTTCATATTTGATTGATAGTATTTATTCTATGCAACATTGAGTATATATATACGTATATTCAATGTATTTTGTTATACACAACATCAAAGGAGTCGTGCATTACACGCAACCCTGACTTGGCTTGCATTACACGCAATCGCGACCTTCCTCGATAGCGTGTGTTGTACGCAATACCGGGTCTTACTGAACAACGATATATTATTATAATATTATTATGAACTAGACGTTATGAATAGTATTAACTAAATATTGAATTCTATGACATTATTATTCATCTTAAACATTTTCTATAATATGGTATAAGAACTAAATAAATTTTTCTGGTAAAATAAGTATTTTTAAAAAAATGCAGTTTTACCGCCTTTTGATGACACACCCACATTAAATGTGGTTTTTGACATGTTTATAAGTTCAATTTTACAAAATAAAATTATTATTTGGAATCAGGATATAAAATTTTACCTTGGATAATTTTTTCATATTATTCTGATAACTTTCATATTTTAATGAATAGTAAAAACACGCTATATTTTAATTAAAAATAACTTTTTTCATCGTAATAACATATGTGAATAAATTATAATATTTAATGGTTTAAATTTATAAATAGAATATATTTTTACCATTTAATATAATGTATGTCATTATCCTTGATTTTACATTGAATTCGTTGGTTAAATAAATTCAATCTTTTGCAATGTTTTAAACAAAAACCCGTTTTCTTTCAACAACGGGATTAATTTTAATTTAATTTATGCAACTTATGTGTATTGAATTTGTAAAAATGGATTCCATATTTGGAATCAGTGGGTCCAAATTATATTAATATACTACTTTTTATTTTTGGGCATTATGAATAGTAACCACGGTAAATTTTATTTACCATAGTTAAAGGTAAATCAGGTAATTAAGGGTAAATATAAGATTATAAAATTACCCTAAAAACTGCCAAAATCCTATTGGATGACTAAATGTAGACCCATATCACCTAAGGGTCGGATTAAAATCATTTAATGGACCTTTTTCCTATGATAATAACTTAATTATTATTGAAACCAAAGAAAGTGACAACATGTCACTCTCTTAAATCTTATAAGTATATTAATTTTAATTTTGTGATAAACTTCATGAAACATAGAAAATGAATAGTATCCATAAATATAATGAAATTATGTACATCATATAAATTTATTTATAATTTTTAGGGATTAATTAATTATCATTAATTGTGACACAATATTGATGCAGAAATTGTTTATCTAGTGAAAATCAAGAATATTGTTTTTATTCAACTAATATTGACCATAAAAGGCACAAAACCCTGACCAAAACTTATTGGTCATGTACATTTAAACCATAATCATCCAATGGTACAATAGATGACCATTTTGAGCCTTATATAAGAAATTATGACACTTATATTATTTTATTTTAAACGATGCCAAAGTTGTCACCTTCATAATTTAATAAATATAACAATTTAAATATTGTGATTTTAAGATGATAAATTCTATTAGAATTATTATTGTTAAAGGTAATAGAATTATCTTAATCATAGGATTTTATTTTTAATTTTCATGCAACAAATATGAATGTTAATAAATTATACAAAAATGATGTAGTAATTATTTTATTAAGAGATAAACCAAATAAATGGTTTTAAAAATAATAAAATAAATATTATATGAACTATTTAATGTGATAAAATAATTTTTTAGATACATATTACCTTTTATTAATCTATAAAAGTTTTTATTTTGAACATATCTTCTGTATATATTTTATTTAAATTCAAATAAATGAATAGTGTCAAAATTAACACTATTGTTATGTTATAAAAATAACATATTAAAAATTGTTTAAAAATCACAAAAATATTTAAAAATTATAAATTTAATTTTATATGGTCAAAAATGTTATAAAGTATTAAATTATTGAAAATTCACAACATATAAGTAATTATTTGTTATAATTTAAAATTTAGAAATTTATTACCACAAATAAAATTAAATTGATTAAATAAGGATAAATCAAGTTGATAATGTTTAAAATAAATTCCTAACGTATCTAAAATTTATTTTTTGATGAGATTAAAACTCTATATTATCTAATATTTGAATATGAGTCATTGTTTGTGGTTTTAAGTGGGTTCATATTTATTATAAATTAATATTTTTTTATATTTTCAAAGGTGCCCCTCTCCACTCTTATAAAAGGGAACCTCCTCCCTCTCCTCCTCACACCAATTTGAGCCTTCATGCTCGGCCAAACCCTGACCATTTAACTTATCCACATCCCTAGAAACATCCTAGAGGTTCTGGTCTTCTTCAAAGACCAATATTAGTGCCCTAAGGGGAGGTTTCAAAAAGGCGTGTCGAAAGAAGAGGTAATATCTGTTACCGATTCTTTCAACTTTATTTCTTCTTATACTTCTTCTTCTTTATTTATTTCATTATTAAGTAATAACATAAGTATAACTCATACAAATATATGTTATTATAAGTATGAAACAACCATATTTCACCATCTATCCTTCCTACAAAAAATGAAATCACCACGCGTGTGTACGTACGGAATACCGTCTCCACGCCGTGGTGTAATCTATTTTCCACCATCACCTTACTTGGATGGGTATAATGGTGTAAATAATGACTATATATGATTATTGTAAAGTTATATTTATTCTGAAATAGTATACATACACTCCAATACAATTCCACGATCATGGGAATGATATCATCGCTCGTGCGTACGTACGGACTACCGTCTCCACAAACGCGATGAGATTCATTTTCCATGATTAACCATTAAAAAATGATTATAAAGTATATATAATGAATAATAATGAAATATATGGAATAATAATTATACTGGATTTATGTATATATATATTTATGTCATCAATCTAATTTCATTCAATTCAATAAGAAAACGAAAATAACGTTCATGCGTACGTACATCCTACGGTCTCCATGAACGGTGTATTTCATTCCATTTATCGATCTATAATATATATGTATATGATAAATATATATTATATACAAATCATGTTTTATATTCTGGAATTATGTAAATCAGGATATAAGTAATAATATCAAGAACGACAAGTTGAAACATATACGATAAATCAAATGATTTTACCCAAAACGCTGCTTCTACATGGAATTTACAAAAGAACGGGTAATATAAATTCATAATTTAAACATATATGATATCATAACAACAAATATGATTATTTAATGATTTAATGACATTATTTAAATCATTATATAGGAGTTTAGGATACGTACAAAGCATATCAGACCTAAGGTAAGTGATAATTATTTCAATCTCATTCTTATCCGAGATTGTTTATTCGTAAGTATTTACCTGGGTTATTTCTATCATCCATGACCATGTTTTATAAAAGTGTTTTCATGTATTTTTAAAGTCATTTTTACCCATTTTTTAATTTTACTACATGATATGTCAGGAATCTTTCTTTTTTTATGTTACGAAGTACTTTTTTGACTTTTTAAACAAAAGTACGAGGAGAATGTTATTTTTAACTTATACGGAGTGAACGGATTTTTTATGGTTTAATAAAGCCTTATTTTTTTGAATCTTCATCCAAAAGACTTCATGAATATTTTCAACAAAATCCTTTTCTTCTAAAATTTCATGACATTTTGTGAAAAAAAGATTTTGAAGAAAAAATGATATTTTCCTCAAGAATTCATTTCAAGTGTTTTATCAAAACCATTTTCATCTAAGATGACATTATTTTACATGTGTATGTTTCAAGTATAATGTATCTATGATTTACATGGTTTCACTTTTCTTATTATGAAATGATATCCATTTCTTTTATATGGATTATGTGATGATGGGATGTTGTTTATGAAACCCATTTTATTTATTGGGTTATTATGAATGACGTATGTTTATTTTGTGGCATAAGTAAGAATGATTTCATTATGAGATGGGTGGGAACTATATATCCCTCAAATTCATTGGGTAAAGATTTATATCTTATGAGATAGACATGGTTGGAATGGCAAGTTAAACCGGTTGAGTAATACAGGACTGGAACGAGGAGTGAACTAAATTCATAAAGGGAATTTTTCCACTAAGATGTTCTTGGTAGCAATGCCTTGGATACTACGGAAATTATATCATGTGCTTAATGGTTTCCACAATTACATGTTTTATTCCCATGATATTTTGTCATTATTGATGTTCCCTTATGATATATGCCTTACGTACTTCCATGATTCATGACTTTGCTCAAGATTTTGATGTTTATATTTTATGTTCAAGTTTTTTCATTCAGATGTTTATGGATTGTTTTATGTTCTCTATGTTTACCCTTACTGGACATTTGAGCTCACCCCTTTTATGTTTTCTTTTCCCAGGATATAAAGAAAGGTTTTAGGTAAGAAAATAATGGGAAGATCTTTATTGGGAGATGTTGAAGATCTTTCACCATGATTAAAAGATTTTATTCCGAGTTTCCAAAGACACTAAACTATTACGGTCCTTGTGTTTCTATTTTTGTTATGTAATAAGTATTCCGCAAAATTAATGTAATGTCCATGTACGTCACGTTTTGGGTCTCTACAGTTGGTATCAGAGGAAAGGTTTAGCCAACCTTTGGAAACTAGGATGCAAAAACGTTAGGGAGATCCCTACAGATATTTCTAAGGTATGTCTAGGGATGTCCCTAAGGTTAAGTATACGTGTAGGTTATAGTCCTAGAATTGCGCTAAATATATTAGAATTAAACCTAAGATGTTAGATATCGAAGGTACCCCCCTTAATTATGTTATTTTCCTTGTATGATTTTTTCCTCTCACGGAATTCTTTAGGTGTTTTAGTCAATGGAGGCAACCAGAAGGAATTCAGTTAACATTGCATCCAATGGAAAAATTGGTGACTATGAGCAAACAAATTGCATAATTCCTAGAGAGAAAGAAATTGTGATTATGCTGAATCAGTTATCGTGATATATGATTAACAAGGTGAAATTTAGTGGTATGCCTAATTCATCAAATAAGTGGAAGATAGACTTTTATGCATGTTCGCATGTTGAGGAGCATAATGAAAGGAAGATTGAGATTTCTAAAGAAGGGAAGAAGAACCTTGAGAAATACCTCAAATGGAGGGACAGATGTTATCTGTGTGAGGAAAAGGGTCATAGAGTGACAAACTTTTATGGATTTCAATGTCTTATTTGTGGAGAACATGGGCATTACCCAACTCAATGCCCTGACCTAAAAAGTTACTTCTAAATCAAGGAAGGACTTATTCCAGGATAATCATTGAAGAGGATAGATTGATGTGTTTATGTATTGGTATTCAATAATAATGTTGTTGAGGTACTTTTATGGTGTATTAGAATATTTTTGTGTTAGTCTATTGTGGTTTTCAATAATTTTATTGTATCGATAACCATGAAAAGTGATTCAAATATTTTGGAAAGCAAATTATATCTTCATAATGAAGGGATAAAGAGAAAATGAAATGTTTGATAGTATTCACGAGCTCCTGATTGATACAAGGACTAAGTGATATCCGGGTTTGAGTAGATATATTTTTGAGGATTTTGGTATGTGGAAAGTGTTAACTTTTAACTGCATTCATGTTTTCACTATGATTCAATGTGTATTCATTCTTCAAAAGAATACATGATTAAGGTATTCAACAAGATATATCTTATGATATATGCGGGATAAATGATGGAATTCACGTGATTGTTATGTGATATTTCAAGTAATCATTTTCTATATACTATGATCTTGGACCGAAGTATTTTATATAAGCCTAAAGATTGGAATGGATTATGTTGGACATAAGTAAGTTTTGTTTAAGGATAGAACTTTTTTGATATTATTTATGGGATGTTATAGTAATGTAATATTAGAAAAAGGACAACCTGCAGGACAGGCGACAGCCCATCGCGTCGGACAAGTCTGTGGGAATCGAACCCACAACTGAAGTGAGACAGGCCTTTATCGCCTACCACTGGCCTACATGAAGTCCCTGGTTAGTGGAAAGTAGTTTTATTTTATTAAGAGGTATGATAAATAAAGTATAAGTCCATTTCTGGAACCATATATGATTAATCTCACCATAAGATGGACTTATAACTTTTTCTAACCTTTTGTTTGAAACAGATGGAATGACCCATTATTCTATCACATGATCTGTTAATGCTTCATGAATAACAAATTCAACTTCATTTCTTTAAGATATGAAGTGGAAATTGTTCAATTCATGAACTACAGTGAGATTGTACCAAAATCATGTAAGTATTTCTTTTAATTCATCAACTTTAGGGAAATGATCTTGAAAACCAAAAATGTTGTCCAAGTGATCTTATATCTGCTGAATCAGATGGAACCTTTGATCATCATAAATTTATGGCTTTCTGATTGATGGTTTTTTCATCACCATGTTCTCTACCACTCTCCATCAGAACATGATGGTTAGATTTTTCTTCCATATCCATATTTTCACCTATGTTCTCTTATGTGGAAACCCATTGATGAGTTAATTTGGGTAAACAATATGTTTCACACTTCCATTTTTTAAATGAAGTTTTAGTTTTCCTTTTTACAATGTGGGTTTCTATGAATAGAAAACGATTTATAACCCAAACAAATATTGAGGGTGAAATTCTTTTTGAGGGGGGTAGAATGTAACAACACAAGATTTTATAAGATATATTCTTTTTAATCTCTTTCATATTTTCTTGTGTACGCTACACCAAGATTATCTTGTGCTATACGCAACACCGTTTTAACTTGTAGTATATGCAACACTAATCTTGGATCATGTTACACACAATTTCATGTTTGTTTGATAGTAGTTATTCTAAGAAACATTGAGTATATATATACATATATTCAAATTATTTTGTTATACGCAACAACAAAGGAGTCGTGCTCTACAGGCAACCCTAACTTGGCTTGCATTACACGGAATCGTGACCTTCCTCAATAGCGTGTGTTGTACGCAATACCGGGTTTACTAAACAACGATATATTATTATAATATTATTATGAACTTAGTCTTTATGAATATAATTAACTAAATTTTGAATTGTATAACATTATTATTCATCTTAAATATTTTCTAAAACATGGTATAAGAACAAAATAAATTTTTCGGGTAAAACAAGTATTTTTTAAAAAATGCAGTTTTGCCACCTTTTGATGGCGCACCCACTTTAAATGTAGTTTTTGACATGTTTATAAGATCAATTTTACAAAATAAAATTATTATTTGGAATTAGGATATAAAATTTTACCTAGGATAATTTTTTCATATTATTCTGATAAGTTTCATATTTTAATGAATAGTAAAAACATGCTATACTTTGATTGAAAACAACTTTTTTCATCGTAATAACTTATCTGATTAAATTAGAATATTTAATGGTTTAAAATTATAAATATAATATCTTTTTACCATTTATTATAATGTATGTCATTAGCCTTGATTTTACATTGAATTCGTTGGTTAAATAAATTCAATCTTTTGTAGTGTTTTAAACAAAAACCCGTTTTCTTTCGACAACAGAATTAATTTTAATTTAATTTCTGAAACTTATGTGTATTGAATTTGGAAAAATAGATTCCATATTGGGAATCAGTGAGTAAAAATTATATTAATAGACTAATTTTTATTTTTGGGCATTATGAATAGTAACTACGGTAAATTTTATTTACCATAGTTAAAGGTAAATCAGGTAATTAAGGGTAAATATAAGATTATAAAATTACCCTACCACCTGCCAAAATCTTATTTGATGACTAAAAGTCGACGCATATCACCTAAGGGTCAGAATAGAATCATTTAATGGACTTTTGTCCATGCTAATAACTTAATTATTATTAAAACCAAATAAAGTGACAACATGTCACTCTCTTAAATCTTATAAGTATATTAATTTTAATTTAGTGATAAACATCAATAAACTTAGAACATGAATAGTCTCCATAACTCTAATAAAATTATATACATCATATGAATTTATTTATAATTTTTAGGGATTAAATAATTATCATTAATTGTGACACAATAGTGATGCAGAAATTGTTTATCTAGTGAAAATCAAGAATATGGATTTTGTTAAACTAATATTGACCATAAAAGGCACAAAACCCTGAAAAAAACTTATTTTTCATTTAAATGTAAACCATAATCATTCAATGGCCGAATATTTTACCATTTGGGGCCTTATAAAAGTGATTATGACACTTATATTATTTTATTTTAAATGATGCCAAAGTTGTCACCTTCATAATTTAATAAATATAACAATTTAAATATTGTTATTTTAAGATAATGAATTATAGTAAAAGTATTATTGTGAAATTTAATAGATTTATCTTCATTTTAGGATTTTATTTTTAATTTTTATGCAACAAATATGTATATTAAATTATTATACAAAGATGATGTAGTAATTATTTTATTAAGAGATAAACCAAATAAATGGTTTAAAAATAATAAAATAAATATTATATGAACTATTTAATGTGATCCAATAATTTTATAGAAACATATGACCTTTTAATAATCTATTAAAGCTTTTATTTTTAACATATCTTCTGTATATATTTTATTTATATTCAAATAAATGAATAGTGTCAAAATTAACACTATTGTTATGTTATAAAAATAACATATTATAAAATTGTTTAAAAATCACAAAAATATTTAAAAATTATAAATATACATTTATGTGGTCAAAAAGGTTATAATGTATCCAATTATGGAAAATTCACAACAAATAAGTAATTATTTGTTATAATTTAAAATTTAGAATTTTATTACCACAAATAAATTTAAATTGATTAAATAAGGTTAAATCATGTTGATACTGTTTAAAATAAATTCATAACATGTCTAAATTTTATTGGTAGATTATATTACAACCCTATATCATCTAATATTCTAATTTGAGTCATTTTTGGTGGTTTTATGTGGGTTTAGATTTATTATAAATTAATATGTTTTTAGATTTTGAAAGATGCCCCTCTCCTCCCTTATAAAAGGGCACCTCCTCCCTCTCCTCCTTACACCAATTTGAGCCTTTATGAACGGCCAACCCATACCCATTTCACCTTTCCACTTACCTATAAACATACTAGAGGTTTTGGTCTTCTTCGAAGACCAATCTTAGTGCCCTAAGAGGAGGTTTCAAAAAGGTGTGTCGAAAGAAGAGGTAATATTCGTTTCCGATTCTTTAAACTTTATTTCTTCTTCTACTTGTTCTTCTTTAGTTGTTTCATTATGAAGTAATAACATCATTATCACTCATATAATGTTGTTTTATTATAAGTATGAAACAACCCTGTTTCACCATCTATCCATCCTAGGGAATATGAAATCACTGAGCGTGCGTACGTACGGAATACTGTCTCCACGCAGTTGTGTAATCTATTTTCCACCATCACCTTACTTGGATGGGTATAATGGTGTAAATAATGACTATATATGATTAATGTAAAGTGATATTGATTCTGAAATATTATACATACACTCCAATACAATTCCATGATCATGGGAATGATATCATTGCTCGTGCGTACATACAGACTACCGTCTCCACGAACGCGATGAGATTCATTTTCCATGATTAACCATTCAAGAATGATTATAAAGTATATATAATGAATAATAATGAAATATATGGAATAATAATGCTACTGGATTTATGTATATATATATGTATGTCATCTATTTAATTTCATTCAATTCAATAAGAAAACGAAAACATCGTTCATGCGTACGTACGGTCTACCGTCTCCATGAATGCTATATTTCATTCCTTTTATCAATATATAATATATATGTATATGATGAATATATTATATATATATATATATATTATGTTTTACATTCTGGAATTATGTAAATCAGGATATAAGTAATAATATCAAGAACGACAAGTCGAAACATATACGATAAATGAAATGATTTTACCCAAAACGCTGCTTCTACATGGAATTTACAAAAGAACGGGTAATATAAAGTCATAAGTGAAAAATATATGATATCATAACAACGAATATGATTATTTAATGAGTCGATGACATTATTTAAATCATTTTACAGGAGGATCAGATACATACAAAGCATATCGGACCTAAGGTAAGGGATAATTATTCCAATCTCATTCTTATCCGTGATTGTTTATTCGTAAGTATTTACTAGGGTTATTTATATCATCCATGTCCATGTTTTATAAAAGTGTTTTCATGTATGTTTAAAGTAATTTTTACCCATTTTTTACTGTTACTACATGGTATGTAAGGAATCATTCTTTTGTTTACGTTACGAGGTACATTTTTGACTTTTTCGACAAAAGTACAAGGAGAATGTTATTTTTTAACTTATACAGCATGAACGGATTTTTTATGGTTTTATAATGCCTTATTTTCATAATGCTTCCTCTAAAAGATTTCATGAATATTTTCAACAAAAATCTTTTCTTCTAAAATTTCATGACATTTTGTGAAAAAAATTTGATTTTTAAGAAAAAAGGTTATTTTCCTCAAGAATTCATTTCAAGTGTTTTATCAAAACCATTTTCATCTAAGATGACATTATTTTACATGTGTATGTTTCAAGTATCATGTCTCTATGATTTACATGGTTTCACTTTTCTTATTATGAAATGATATCCATTTCTTTTATATGGATTATGTGATATTGGGATGTTGTTTATGAAACCCAATTTATTTATTGGGTTATTATGAATGATGTATGTTTATTTTGTGGCACAAGTAAGAATGATTTCATTATGAGATGGGTGAGACCTATATCTCCATCCAATGAATTGGGTAAAGATTTATATCTCATGAGATAGACATGGCTGAAATAGAAAGTTAAACCGGTTCAGTAATACAGGACTGGAACGAGGAGTGAACTCAATTCAAAAGGGGACTTTGTCCACTAAGTTGGTCTTGGCAGCAATGCCTTGGCTACTATGGGAATCATATCACGTGCTTAATGGTTTCCACAATTACATGTTTTATTCCCATGCTATTTTATCATGATTTATGTTCCCTTATGATATATTCCTCACATACATCCAAGATTTATGTCTTTGCTCAAGATTTTGAAGTATATATTTAATGTTCATGTTTTTTCATTCAAATGTTTATGGATTGTTTTATGTTCTCTATGTTTACCCTTATTGGGAATTTGAGTTCACCCCTTTTATGTTTTCTTTTCCCCAGGATATAAAGAAAGGTTTTAGGTAAGAAAAAAATGGGAAGATGTTTATTGGGAGATGTTGAAGATCTTTCACCACAATTAGAAGATTTTATTCCGAGTTTGAAAAGACACTAAACTATTACGGTCCTTGTGTGTCTGTTTTTGTTATGTATTAAGTATTCCGTAAAATTAATGTAATTTCCATGTACGTCAAGCTTTGGGTCTCTACAAAAGTGGTATGAGCACTTTGATTTAGAGAGATGAGGAATGCATTGGACTTATTATGTGATGGGTGGGGTCCGCTATAGCCCCTCGAAGCATCAGTAGGTATCATGAGACAACTAGAAGAGGAATTGGATGAGGCCTTTCCCAACTATGAGTTAGGGATTTTGGTTTAGGCCTTTAGACATCTTCGTCGAGGCCTTGACATAGTCCGACATATGCACTTTCCTCACAATGGATATATAATTTAATTAACGAGAAAAATATTCAACCAGTATAATATTCTTGGTTAAGGAGCTTATGTTTATCAGAATCAAAAGAAGTAAAAGTTATGTCATGTTATTTATGCAATAATCATAGAATTATTGACCAGTGTATATTTCACAATAGTAAAGAATGAAATTTAATTCATTACCATTATGCACAACTCTGATTATGTATTACTCTTAGTTGTTGAAATTTTAATTGCATATTCATATTTCATACATATTTAGAATTTATTTTACTTATTACTCTAAATGAGTGTGCCTAAAATTGAATCATGTTCCCTTGTAATTCTATTAGTATGATTTTAATTGTTCACTTTTATTATTATGATATGTTACAGGTGTTACATCTTTTCTTATGTAAAATGTTTTATGGAAAATTTTAAATAATGTTTTCAAAAGTTATAACTAGTATTATTAGTTATTTTAAGACTCATTACTATGTATTTGTATGCTCACCCTACGTTTTTTGAAATGAAAATTTTCAAATATCAGTTTTTAGTAGAAGAAGCTTGTTAGAAGTAGTTGGTCTCCTAGAACCTGAACTGAATTCGATCCTCTATATGAGACAGGATGTGTAAAATATCAGTGCATTTTTATGTTAAAAATTTACACATCATGCCTTAAGGAACCGAATTCAGGTATTCTTGTGTTGGGCTGTCATAGTTGTTATTAGAGGAGTCAGTTTAGATAACTCTAGAAAACCAGAACTGAATTAAGAAAAATTTATTTAAGTAATACTAAGAATGATGTTTTCGTATTTTTCAGATGTAAAACTAGAGTAATAGGCTTTTGTCTCTTCCAACATACGTATTAGTGACCATAGTGGGAAAATCATGTGTATAAAACTATGAGAATTTTGAAAATATTCATTTATCATGAAAAACCCTCTACTGAGTATCCAACTCTCCTTGTGTACTCCATATTTACCAAGTAGTAGGTTTCGTCTATTACCTCATGATTAACTCTCAATTACCATTCTATGTACGACAAGGGAAATAATTTGAGGGCATCTTTAATTTTTTTACCCTAGCCAATAACTTATTTTCTCTTGAGGACTATGAGGAGGCTGCACAAGGGGGTAACCTACGGGCAGCATATCTATGTCAAATTTTGACCTGCATTCTTCATGGTCAAGTTATGGGATTTGAATCCCTTGAGAACGAGACTACTCATTTTCATTATTGGAATCAAGTTCATACCGATGTCGCTTAACTTGACACCCGACATGATACTCTCAATCTGAATTCTAGATTTCCACAAGTGGTTGATCCTAGTTGCACACATTGCCCATAGAAGAAGAAGAATGAAGAATTTTGAACCACATTGGGAATCTGTTTGTTTAAGAACTAGGGAAATCCCCAACATATGTGGAATCTATGAGGAGTCATCTTAGAGAACGTTAGGACATTAATTCTAGTGTTTTGTGAGGGGGAGAAAGAAATTATGTAATTTCTTGAGTTTTATAAATCATTTATAAATGAATGATGTTGTATTATCTATTTTGATATGATTTTATATAAAAAAGTGACTCTGGTTAAACTAGAATTTCCATACTGAAGGCTGACTTTTTAAAAATTATCAGTCAAAAGACATGAGTTCACCATCAAATATTTTATCTATTCCTACCAAAATTTTAGAGATCATAATTGTCAAGACGTTCTCCGAGGAGTACCATCCCTATGAAAACTTATGTCAGACTTGTAAACAACTCCATTGGGTGTCGAACCACCCAAACATTATCCATCTTTACCAAGGAAGCAATCTTGTCTATTATCGTATAACAATTGCACAATTTGTAGCTTATAGGAAAATGGAAATTTTTTAAGAAACTCTCTTTCTAGGTTTCACTTTGGATTATAACTACCAAGATGTAGCTAAATTTATAGAAGATTCTTTGGATGGTGACCATCGAGTGGCCTACCTATTCTAGGTCCTAAGTATTAGTATGTACAGGGAACTCTATAACATCAATATTTTCAAGCATGTAGTGGTGCGAGGTAATTATAGGAATTTGGTCCACTCTAAAATCTCTGTCCTCCTTACTTCTCATGCCTCTCTATGGAAGGTCGAGTTCATTAGGCACATGTTCGAACCTAGCTGTTCATAATGTGTATGGGCCAAGTAAATTGAGCAGCTGAATACAACCTTAGGAATCCACCTGAGGTCATCAGCACCCTACCATCGGTTGTGTTCCCAGTAAAGGGACCTCGTGGTGATGTGTATCCAGTGTTGTCGTGGTTGTGTATGAGTATTTTAGAATTTCAAGGATGCAATTCTTAGTAGGGTGAATAATTTAATTCCCAAAAAATAGTTTCTCTTATAATAGTAATATTGGGGTTTTATTTTGTTATCTGAACAAAATTGAAAATTATAAATACCAAACATTTCATTTAAATAAAACACCATAGTGTTTACATTACAACAAGATCAAAATGAAATCATGCTAACAAAAAATACCAACTAAAAACCCTATCATATCTGCTTGAAGGCCCCCTAAAGAAACAACGAGACCCGGTAAATAGAGAATCTCCCTCGGGTTATTCATAATGAAAAAACATCACAACCAGAATAATGAAAACCGTACTGATAATAAATGGTATATAATGCAATATATTATTCAATTGTATTGAATTTGGAACACCCTAATGTTTGGATTTATAAGGAATCTACCGGACCATTACCCCTTGGCTGACCGTTGGAGATGTTTGAGATCGTTGAATCCTAACGCTTATAATTATAGTCATTGGTCTTTTTGGTGGATTAATAAAAAATGTCTAATTTATTTTTTCAAAAAATTTATGTTATGAAAATTTAATATAACCTCTTAGTATGAAATTTAAAAGTACAATGATTTAATAATTTGAACTACACTTAAATTGATTTTAAAATGAGATGAGTATTTCAACCACCTTTCAAATATCTAAAAAATCTTTTAAATTGTTTCATTATTAATGCATAAACAATGTTTTAACTAAACTATGTTTTCATTTCTATAATACTAGTATAAAATTTTTCACATGGATATATTAAAGATATAAATTTTTATTTTAAAGCTTTAGTATTTATAAAAACTAAGGGGAATTTTGTTTTGAAAAATACCTATTTATATATGAGGAAACTGAGTACTAAAGTCTAACAAAAATAAACCCCACTTGGTCCATCCTTCTATCCAGGACGACGGAGGTTGGATGCACTAGGAGACTGAGGATATCCCTCAACCACACCACAAGGCAGCCCAAGTGGGGGGCATAGCTACCCCGAAGGGAACACAGGAGCACACGAGGGAACCAGAGGCACCGCCGTGCAGGGTGGCACGGAGGCGTGGGTGGGCGCAAGAGTGCGCCTGCTGAACCCGATACGGGGTGGTACCGGGAGGGAGAGAGGATATTTCTGAGCACTCCATCAGAGTCTTAGGCTTATAAAAAATCTTTTTGGCCCATGCCCTTTCGATGTTGGATGAGAATTTTCAAGAGAAATGCGATCCAGGTCATTGGATCGCGTCGCGTGTGATCTGGGTCGTTGATTTGGATCCGGCACTCGATCCTCAGTAACCACAGAATACCTCTGTGTTTTTGTACATCGTCTGATCCAACATGGATCTAATCTTGTTCATCTGAGATATCTAAAACACATCGTTGAACTAGATCCATCCGATCAAGCCGTTGATCTAATCTCGACCATACATTCCTTTTTAATCGTTGCATCATCTGTCGATGTTCGATCTTCTCCACATTTAATCCTAGTTGTCCAAATCATTCTATATTTTCTTCTCCCATGACTTCTTCTTCCTCTCCCGCCTGCACCAGGACAGTACCCTACTTCTCCATTTCTCTTTGATTTCCACACCCATGACCCCGATGGCCCCATCCTTTCACACGTTTTTCTCATGGACTTTCTCCCAGTATTTTAATAATCCATATAGGGCTTGGTTTTTTCAGTAGTAGTTTTTAAAATATTCATTACATTTTATACATAATATAGATTATAATCAACCCAGTTGCACCCATTCCCTCGGTTGTCCCTCCTTCTCCTCAAACCTCAATAAGCCTCCTTCGATGATTTCCTTGTGCCACTCCACCTCAAACCAAAGTAAGGGAATAAGTTGTCTTGTTTTTGTTGTTTTGAAGGTATGTACATATATAGGTATAATTATATATACACCCTTGCAGTTTGGACATAAACCCTCTTACACCTAATTCTAGGACTTCAGAATTATTTTGGGTTTTTGTAGTATTTTATTCCTAAAGGATAATTTATTTTCCTCATAAAAATCATGTTTAAATCCCTTGTATACTCAGTTATATATATATATATATATAACCATACTGTTTTATATAAACCACTATTATGTGCGGGTTTATGACTCCTAAACCTTTTGTTTCAAAGTTAAAGATGAATTTTAAAATGCAAAAATTATATTTTGTAAAAAACTATTATATATAGTATACACGGTCATATATAATTAAATAGTTTATATATACTCACTCTATGGACTGAATATAAGTCTTTTAACTCCAGTGGTCACATTATGTTTTGATAAACAAGTAAGTGTCAAATAATTTTGGGGTGAGACCCTTATATATACTCAGTTATGCATATAAGATGTACATGTTTACATAAACATGTATATAAGTTCATTAAATAAATAAACCTTTTAAAATGTATACTATTATTTAATATTTAGGGACTCGTGTCCATTAATGTGGCTTATATGGGTGACATTAGATTTATTTTTGGTTTAAAACCCTTTAATACATAATGTGTATTTGAATATGTGAATATATGTGTATACAAATGAACTTTGATCCTCAATTTTTCTTATAATTTTCCAAGGATTTCTAAGAAATAAAAAAACATGCCGTTTTCGAAATATGTTTGTTTTTTGTTTAAAAACACTAATTTTTATACCCTTGTGTATAAATTGATTTAAGAGAATCTAAACCCTAATTTCTGATATTCCAAATATTATACTTTTGATGTGATTCATAATTGTGGAGTGTTCATGAGTATAAAATTTGGGGTTTGTAACTATTAATTTCATATATATGAATAACAAAATTTCATATTTATATTCAACGACATTAGTTATGGTACATGCTTTCAATTTTTAACATTATGTATGCCCTTGTGATGTGTTATGAAAAAGATTTTCAGTAACAAATGTTCGAGAATATATGTGTTTAATACCCCACATGAAATGTTTGGTTTACCTTTTAAATAATTATGCATCCAGATGAAATACCAATACGTATTTTATTAATAAGTAATTTAAGGTTATCATTTTATGTGAAAAAACTTGTATTTATTTTTGAGAATTGGTTTATAACACATATTCTATAATATGTTTACCATAGTTATCATTCATTTCTATGCATTTATAGAATAGTTATTAACTCTTTTAATCATGAATTACGTTGTGTGTGCAAATGCTAAAGAAATGGCATTTTATGGGATAAAGAAATTAAATTATTCAAGGTGGTATGAGACACTTTAAATAATGTGAAGTAAGAAACCAAGTAATATGTGACACTTGGAATGATAAGTGATTTAATAAATCAAAGTGGTATGATCACTTCGATTTAGAGAGATGTGGAATGAATTGGACTTATTATGTGATAGGTAGGGCCTACTATATCCCCTTAATGCATTGGTAGGTCACATGAGACAACTAGAAGCGGAATTCTCCGAGGCCTTTCCCAAATATGAGTTATGGATTTCGGTCGAGGCCTTAATCATTAGACGTCTTGGCTGAGGCCTTGATGTAGTCTGGTATATGCACTTTCCTCACTATGGCTATGTAATTTAATTATCTAGAAGAATATTCGACTAGTATAATATTATTGGTTAAAGAGATTATGTTTATCAGAATCAGAAGAAGTAAAAGTTATGGAATATTATTTATACAGTACTCGGAGAATTATTGTCCAGTGTACGTTTCAAAATAGTAAATAATGAAATTGAATTCATTATATTTATTCTCAAATCTGATTATGTATTACTCTTAGTTCATGAATTTATACTTTCATATTCATATGTAATACATATTTAAAATGTATTTTTCTTATTACTCTAAATGATCATGCCTAAAATTGATTCATGTTCCCTTGTAATTCTGTTAGTATGCTTTTAATTATACACTTTTATTATTATGATATGTTACACGTGTTACAGCTTTTCTTAAAAAAATGTTTTATGGAAAGTTTTAAAGAATGTTTTCAAAAGTTATAACTGATATATTATGTTATTTTAAAATCCCTTACTAGGAATTTGTATGATCACCCTACATTTTTTAAAATGAGATTTTTCAGGTATTAGTTTTTAGCAAAAGAAGCTTGTCAGAAGTAGTTGGTTTCCCAGAACCTAAACTAAATTAAATCCTCTATATGGGAAATGATGTGTAAAATATTAGTGCTTGTTTCTGTTAAACATTTACACATCATGCTTCAAGGCACTGGATCTAGGTATTCTAGGGTTGGCATGTTACATGTATAACAAAACAAGTCAATACATTCTACGCTATCATAGCTGATTCCAAATTATATTGTGCCTTTGATGTATCTGAGAATTCATTTTCTTATAAGTAAATGTGATTCTTTTTTAGCACTCCAAAACATTTCATATAACATAATATCATGATAAATATTAGGGCTTGAGAAAGTAAAATACAAAAAACACTTCCAATTATATTTAGAAATTATTTTTGATCAACTTCTTTCCCTTATCCATCTTTATGCACATTTTTTCCACTGATATTCGTGTGGAAATAGTTTCTTAGTTTTCCATACTGAACTTATAAAAAAATTCCTCAGCATACTTTTCCTGATAAAGAAAGATATGTTTCTTATTTTTTAATATTTGTAACTCATGAAAGAATTTCATTTCCCCTGCATGGACATCTGAAAAAAAATCATTTATTCAACAAATCATTCAAAATAGCTTTCTTCATTCATAATAGACCTAATGTCATCAATATAAAAAAATTATGATGAGAGAATACTCCTGAATTTCTTTGATATAAATATTTCTATCAACTCTTCCTTTCATCAAACTCATATTCCTTAACAAGTATCCAATTTGCAATAACATGATCTCTATGATTATTTTATCCCATACAAGGCCTTATCCAATCTTCATACATAACATTCATCTTTACCAACAACAAAGCTGTAAGGTTTTTTAATGTAACTATCTCATTAGGATCACCATTCAAGAATCTAGATTTAACATCCATTTGAAATAATTTGTAACTTTTTTTGTGCAGTAATAGAAAGAAAAATTCTAGTCTTTTATAACATTTTCACTAGAGAAAATGTTTCAACTAAATAAACAACTTCAATTTGTGAGCAACCTTTGCACATTAATCATTCTTTATTTCTTATCACTTCAACTCCCTCATTGAGCTTGTTTCAGAAAACCCACTTCGTACAAATAAAATTTTTGTTTTTTGTTTTAGGAACAAGTTCCTATGTTTCATTATTTCCAATATAATTATTCACTTCATTCAGGTCTTCAACCCATTTTGGATACTCAAAAACTTTATCCACATCATTTGGATCTACTTTCGAATACAATGAAGTATGTGTAATAGCATTCGTTATTCTTCTTGTTTATTCCTATTGATGTTGATCTCTAATGATATTATAATATTTCACTTTTTTCCTTAGCCTAGGATGATATTTTTGAGTGTATTCCTAATCGTTGGGAATAGATGAGTCTGATTATTCTCTTTGATTAGGATTATAATTTTATATATCCTTATCATAATTTTTTTTCTTTATCATGCTCCACTTCCTTATCTGCATGAGTCTATTTATATTAGTCTTTTCAATAACTTTAAAAACATAAGAAAAAAAGAATTATTATAATTTCATTGTTTAAACATCTATATCATCTTCCTTTAAAGTCATATCCAAGAAAAATTCCATCTTTACCTTTCTTTTAAAACTTTCCCATGTTTCCACCTTTTTTATTTATAATGAATGGACTCCTGAAAACTCTTAAATGTTTAAAACATATACTTTTTTCATAAAACAATTAATATGGAGTCATGTTAGAACATGGACTTTAGAAACATTATTTTTGATTGTATACAACGGTACTCATGGATTTCCTCCAATAGTCATGAGAAATATCATGTTCAAGTAACATAGTTCTTCCCTGTTCAACCAAACTTCTATTGTTTCTTTCAGAAACACCATTTTGTTGAGGAGTGTTTGGGGAACTATACTTATTCTGAGTTATTTTCGTTTAATGATAACTATAAAATTATTAATTTATTTATTGACCACCATTGTCAGTTCTCAACTTATTCACTGAATACTCGCATTCTTTCTCAACTTTCATATGGAAGCTTTTAAACATTTTTAGAGAATATAATTTATGTTTCATATACATGTAACAAGTAATGTAAGTAAATTCATCAATGAAAGTGATGAAATACTTATCTCTATTTTCTTATTATTTTCTCATCAGCCCATAAGTATCAGAATGGATATGTTCTAGGGGTTGTTTTGAAGAAATATAAACTTTATTATGAACTAAATTTGAAATCATTTCTTTATGAAAAATTGTACAACACCAAAATCCTTCTCTTGTTAAATCAGGAATGTCTTGGATGTTATTTACTTTAGATAACTTTCTCGTGTTACTCTGACACATTTTTCCTATACTTTTATGCCATAATTAATTTTCCTCCACCATTCCCAAGTAACAAGAGTTATGGATACCACTGACTTGGAAAAAAATCCCCCTTCTACAATGGCCTCTTGTAACTATCTTTCCATTATTTTAACTTTTCATAACAAATCAACAATTCCTAAAAGTAAATTTTTTACCTTCTTTACACAATTTTGAAACACTCAATAGGTTATGTTTCATCCCATCAATATATAAATCTTTCTTGGATTTCAATTTTTCTTTTCTAATGATATCTCATCCAACACCTTTGATTATTAATGATTAATCATTGTAAAATGTCATAGTTACATCCATTAAATAATTTACATTCTTCAACAATCTAAAATCTCATGTCATATGAGAAGAATTCCCACTATCATGAATTTAAGTTTGTTCTCCTTTTAATGCTTAAAAAGTAGTTTCAACAACAAGATATTTTTCTTATTCCATTTCTTTCTTCACTTTTGGCTTCTAAGAATTGTTATGAAATTTTTGTTGTGTTGGAAACAAAACAAGACATCCTTTTTCAGGGTGTCTAGGTTTTTCATGTCATTCACAAATAGTTTCCAGGATTTCAAACCATTCAATATTTAATATAACCTTCTCAGGTTTCTTCAAAATCAACCTTTGTCCCCTTCTTTATTTGAAGATATTAACTCACCCCTAAAACATTGGCTTCTATAACCTGTGGAAAATTATAAAGTCTTTGGCTAAACCAACACATATTTTCCATTTGTTCAAATATACCACAACATCGGCAGTGTCTATATAAAGAGTATTTGCCTCTAAAACTTCCATATTGAATGGATTTGTGAGCATGTTTCTTAGAAACCTTCTTGTATTTCTTATCTAACCATCCTACCTTTTTATTATCAATCAAAATATTCTTTATATTTTTATACTTATAAAAATTAGAAGTATTCGGAATCTTTTTAGATCTAGAATGTTTAAGAAAAAAAATTTAGACTCATGGTATTTTGATACATTGAGTTCCTAACTTTGTTGGTCTTAGCCACATACATAACTTTCCCAGCTTTCTTATTTATAAAAACAATTACATATTTCTTCTCATCTTTGAAAGGAAATTTTTTTAACCTTCTCAAGTTTCTCTTTATGATATATTTCACCAATTTTAGAGATATATTTTTTGAAAATTGTGTTTCTCTATTCATCTTTAGAAAGTTATTGTTCAATAAGTTCCAAATATTCTTTTTTCTCTTTCATTTTCACTTCCAGATGATCTTTATGATTATTCTCTTCCTCAATAGATTTATTCAGATCATTAATTTCTTTTAATATCTAAACCTTCTCATCATGAAAGCATTCAATATTTCTTGTTTAGGAACATTCATCTTCTAACTTCTTATTTTGATTTTCAAGTATTCTAATCTTTCTCAGACATTATTTCAACACTTCTTTAAAATGAAATTCATTTTCTTTTTCTTTTTCTTTGTAACTACTACTTCTGAACTCATCATCATTCATTGTAACAATAAAAGTATTCTCAACACCATACTCAATATAATATTCAGATTCAGCATCACTCCCTTCTTATTCTTTATCATTAGATAAAAAACTTCTTCTTTTGGATTTGGATAATTTTCTATCTTTCCCTATGGAATACAATTTTCCTTCATATTATTTTTTATTCCATGACCTTCTTGGTATTCTTTCTTCTCCATAATTGTCTTCTTCTTTTTTTCTTTGAGGAAAATTTTTCACAATGTTCCTAACGACTCCATATTCAAAACATTTCAAGTGATGTTTTATTTTCTATTTCCTTGTACCTCATTCTACATGTTTTGAAAAAAATGATAAAATATCATCAATATTTTTACATACCTTTTTTGGAATTATCTTCATCAGCTTTATCTTCAATAAGAAACTTGTTCAGCTTCTCTTTCTTAGAAGCATTGAATGAAATTTTTTATCAACTTTTGTTTTTTTTCATAACATTCTCCATTATAGTTTCATAAGTAATGAGAGTGCTATGAAAATAAACTGGAGATAATGTTTCAGGATCTCTATCTTCCAATGAAGAAACATTTGCATCAAACATATTAGAAAGGATTCATAAGATCTTTTCTACAACTGTAGAATATTCTAACATTTAACCAATACATCTGATAGTGCTGACAATGTCAATCACCCGAGTAATGAATTCCCCAAAAGAATCAAATTCACCCATTTTAAAATCTTTATATTTCAATCTCCATATTTTTAGTTTTTTTTTTCTTCACATTCATGTTTCTTTCATTAATGTTTTCAATTTATCCCATTTACCTTGGCTATGGCAACACCTTTCACCCTTAAGAATTAAATTTCAGAAAATGATGATAGAAAATCATTCTTGGCCCTTCCATTATTCTCTAGATTTTTCATATCAACATATGTAAGGATAAATTTATCATCAATCGGAGGAAACACATCTGTTTCATCTTTAATAACATCATATACAATAGACATAAGATAATTCAACATTTAATCTTTTCATATATAATAATTATTTCCATCAAAAACTATAATTCCTTTACTATTCACATAATTTATATTCACCATCAAATTATCCTCAAAACATATGGAAAAAATAATCGATGGGAACCTATGCTCGGATACCAATTGTAAGTTCCCAGTTAGGATAATTGTATCACTGAGAGGGGGATAGGTGAATTAGTGAAAAAAAATCTTCTATGTTTCCTTGCGAATGAAACAACCTTCACCTCTTGTTAAATATTTTATTTCCCTACTAACAAAAATGAAACACACGTCCACAAGAACACAAGTATTTACAATGTTCACTATTCAATAAGAATAGATACGTCCTTTGTATATTTTGGAAAGAATCAAATACAACAAAATCAACTAGAAAATAATCATTTTATGTGGAATACAAAGTGTAGGATATTCCCGTTCACTCATGTAGCGCTATATATATAATACAATATTGTGTGTTCTCCTTCTAGCATAAATGAAGTTATACAAATTTTTTGTAACAATACATGTTACCTGTTCTTCTTTATCAACTTCCACAAATTTATTCTTTAAAACACAATTCTTCACTTTATTACCCAGAAGTGGGTATGAACTTCTAAGAATTTGATATGAAATTTAGTTTAATTTTCTAGTATGATTCTATCAATATGATCTTCCTATTCCAATTTCTCAATATGTAAAATATATCTCTATCAAAATATGGTTGAGACAATTCTTAACACCTTATTACTTAGCTCAGAAAACCCAATACGATAATCTCGATCTGATTATCTAACCTGATACGATGACTATCCAAATATGATGCCAGGAAGAATATGATAGATAACTAAATATGATGATCCATTTAATACAATGATCATTTGAATATGTTACAGTCTTTTATCTTCTCCTTCAAATTCTATCTGATGAAACTTCATCAGCAAATCTCAATATAGAAACATCTTATTATCTCTATAAAATTATTTAATGCTCCATCTTCTCTCCACTTTACCATGAACAATAGATCAGTTATAAAAGTATGATGTACACTTCACCTTTTATAGGTGACCTAAATATGGTTTTGGAAGGAATCTAAAATCATTTCCCGCTCAACCAAATTACCCTAATTTTTAAGATTTGTTGAATTTTGGGTACATCTTGACTTCATCCACGCATCTCAATTCTTCTCGATCCTTCTCTAATATTCTAAAAACTTTGACTTTCTTCTGACTTTCTTCTCAAACACCAGTACAACTATGATTCACCATACTGATTGTTGATATGATTACATCACTATCTTCTAATTCTGATTTTTCCATTATGATCAGCAATATAAATCAGTTTCAACTCTAATAATGTGGTTCTTGACCCACTTGATAAAAGCATCTAAAAACAAATCATGGTTATTCTTATTCTTCTGAATATGATACCCATCAAATTTATTTTTTGAATATTTATATATTTTTTCTTTTGGTATTACTAAAAACCAGTACATTTGGTTTCTCATATTTTCCATAAATCTTATCACCCTCCAAATTTGATGTTTCTTCTTTAACAACACATCAAACCATCACCTTCATACTCTTACCAAACTCAAGTTTAGTTTCAGTTTTGATTATGATCTCTCTCATCACGATGTAAGTCACACATGATAAATGGTATACATTATTGATCGATTCCACTCATTATGTTTTGTATTAGATTTAATAGTTTCAATTACTTTTCCATTAATCTCGATAATAAATTTTTTTTATTTTATGAATAAGGTGAAATTCTAAATACAATGAAGCTGCTTCAATTTTAGTAACTTCTTTATTTTCTTCATAATGATCATTTTTTCTCAACCATTAAAAAAATAAACATCCATAAAACTCATTATGATGACCCTGAGACTGGAAAACTTCAACTCCCCAAACTATATTATTTCACAAACATCATCTTGTATCATGCCTTCATTCATGTCTTTGAATACATTGAAGATGATCTTTAGCATCTTCTGACTCACAATGGAAAGTATGGTAACATCTCATTCCTCTTAAAACTTCTTATACTATCAGTAAAATATTTCTTTCTTAATCTTCCTAAATATAATTGGTATGATTATGATCATAATAGATATGATTTAAATCACCTTTTCACTTATAATTCTATGATCAATTAAATTTTTAACACTTCTTCTTCCTATTTCTTTTATCAAGATTTCATCATTAGTTTTTCAAATTACTTATGATTTATGAGAAATCCAAGATCAGAAAAGTATCATCATGTTTATATCATAGTAATAGACTATGATTTTACACCATTATGATAAATCATTTAATTATGGATTTAGTTTTAATCTGATGAACCTTCTCTTCCACTCAACCTCTCTTGAATACAATCGATCATTTCAAGCATTGTGAGTCTGATTCTCCAAATACGATGGTCAGTTTTAATTTCACCAAAACAAAGTGAGGTGATTTATTTTCTTCATAAATTTTTTTTATTCTAATGAATGTTTGAAAAAAAAGAAAAAACCAGAATACAAGCATTCCTATCATCTTGGTCCTAACAGGGCCCTCTTTTCCCTTTGCTGGAGTCACATTTTCAGCAATGTCCTCATGTCTTCTCACCAATAATTGTCATCAGAGTTGAATATATCTACAATTACGACAACATATCATAGGATATATAACACATCACACATTTAAACCATATTTATTCATATAAAAACAAAACAAATAATCCCACATATAATTACCTGTAATCAAAACCAATGTACAATCAATACACTCAACCATCCCTAACCTAAGCCATGGCTATCATTGGGTAAAAATAATAATTATATGGTACTAATTAGAAACCCTAATATAAAAATTTAAAATTACCATATTCATAGTCTTTTAATCATTATTATTTCATTATTAAGAACCACTATGTTTATAATACTCAAATAAAGAAATGAATTTTCATTTCCAAAAACTCACACATCACTTTCTTTTCGATGCGTCCCTAATATAATACATTACAAATCAATTCAACAATTCCTAGAATGATGCATGCATACTCAAATCTTGTCCCATACCGATCCATGAGTTAAAAATCACATAAAACAATAACATCACACAACAAGTGCATCACCAAAAGTGAAATATCATTATACATTAACAAAAAATATCTAGCAAAACAATCCCACCCTAGTTACTTGGGGTTTCTCCCTCACATAGGTTAACTACTCCAATGAACAAGCTCATGACCAAGGCTTGACTCATCCTAGTCTCCAGTATACCTTTCTAAAATAATTTGTAAACTAAAAATAAAAGAAAACATCATTTGATAACACTTTTTAACATCCCAACATGGGTTCCATATACCAATTCTCTAAGTAGTTCCACCACATGACCTCGTATGCACATTCTTGTATTCCAGAGGCTTCCAACTAGCAATGAGGGTATAACATTTAATGTGGAGAGACAATACCCTATTTATAAAAGTATCACTATAGTGTAAATAAATATAAAATATAACCAATATACTAAAATAATCAATAATCAACAATCAACCAAACAACACATAAATAACTCCAAAACAGGGAAAGTAAACATAAACCAAATCATTGGGTATGTGATTCCATATAAGTGTAATGTGTCAAATGAAAAAACAAAATAAATACACACAAAAAAACACCTAAGAGGCTCGTGACATTATATATGATACCCTCATCCATGCTCCATTCCAAATACAAACTCATCCATCTAACATAAGGTTTTTTACCTTATCATGTCCTGCAAACACTAAGACAATTTAGGTACCAATCAGGTTGCCTGAGTAGGGTGTGAGTATAACTCAGTAAGCTACCACCAATGGTGTCTAAAGAAATGTCTAGTCTATAATAGTGTATGTATTTTTGTAAAGAATAATGATAAAATGACACAAGTAAATAGGTTTCACTTTTATTATTCATTATTCAACCACATCATACCTACTTTGACCCATGAATGATTTTGAAACATACATAATGGGGATTTCACATTTTACTCCTTTTAAGGGATTTAATTATTAAATTTAATTCCAATTTCATTTGGTACTATCGAGCTTTATTCTGGATACCATTATCATGGATACATGCAGCGTCAGCCAAGCATTAATTCACATTCATGCATTAGGAAACTAGATCATCAGTCTGGAACCCCATGGGTACATGGGGAATCAGTTTGTTACCCATAACTCATTCTTCACATTAATATATAAATATACATTAGGGGACTAGAGAATTATTTTGGAACCTCATGGGTACTTGGACAATCAGTCCCTCGCCCATAACTTATTTCTCACAACTACATAATGATATATGTCAACGTTCTTCATTAGGGAAATTCTTATCAATCATTCACAACATGGGGAAACATTTTATTTATCAAAAACAATCGTGGTTGTTTAAATTTTAATCATAAGTAAAAACATCATAAATTCCCTCATTAATCCATTTATCATCAATTATTCCACATCTCATTAACCTTTCAAGGTTAAGCCAATCACCCCTTTAAATACCATTATCAAACCATGAAATAATGATTTTGTTAAATTATATTCTCCCATTATCCCCATTTTCATTTCAAGAATAATCATTTCAAGGATATTGGAATTCCCCACGGTTTTCCATCATGCTTGGTCTCATGATATCCAATGGGATCTATGAAGGGTTTCAAAAATACATAGGAATCAAATCATTTTTATAATTCAAAAGAAATTGAACAAAATGGAAATGTAGTTGTACAACTAAAAATAAAACATCATGATTAAGAATATAGGAATTAGAAATTAAACCACCTACATTTGGATCATTGATAATCAATTTTCAAACCTTATTCCTCAATTTGGTGTAGAATGTTTTATTTCACAATGGAGGAGGATATCTAAGATCAAAACCCAGGATCAAGATCCAAAGAAACAAGATCCTTAAAACCAAGATATAACCCATCAACAATGGGAAAATTTCATTCCTCTATAAAGATAGATGAGGATGATATTGAGAGGATCTTAATAAAGTAAGAGATCAAAAACTATATATTTGTTAATTACTTTTCATCATAACCTGGGGAAATGGAAACATAAGAAGGGATGAGATCAAACTATTGGTAATGGTATGTATAAGAAAAAAACACATTTCAAAAGCTATTATAAGATAAGAATTTAGGTATGATAATATAATAAATGATCCCAACCATATAATAGAAAAATCATACCCTATAAAACATGGATTACAAGACAAAAATCATCAAATGATGATTCTAGAATAGGGGAATCAAGATAATATGATCATGGAATCATAATATTGTTACAAAAAGATAATATATGACAACATAATCATATAAAAAATGATCATAACTATGGTTTTATAAAATAATATTACCAATGTTATTCAGCAAGATATAATTAATCATTACCATGGCATGATGACAAGGTATTAGAATAATTTTATCTACAAAGATTATTTATTAACCCAATGCATTGGACAGATATCTAAGAGCATCATTTCATACCTTATATGTACATTGTATAGGTGTATCCCATAAAATCAATCATCATCATACCATAACTAACCCATGGAATGAGAATGGGACTAATATTCTTTTCAAATGTATTTATATAAGTAAAACATTCAAAATTTCATCAATAAACATTATATAATTGTGAATATAAATAAGTATCCATCGATTGTAAGTAAAAATATATGTAAATACCATTTAGTTATATATATGGTGTTTACATATTATAGATAAAGGGTATATGGTTTAGTTTATAATTTCACTTATCAATGTATGTATAGAATCTATGTAAACACCAATCAATCAATGAATTGAAAAACATTATACTTGTAAAGGAATAGTGTTGAAATAAAAAAAACTTCCTATTAACATTAGATAGTTAGGTAAATAATAGGTATGGATGTATCAATACTTATATAAAAATGAATAATTAATAATAAATATGAGGAGAAAAATGTGGATGGTGACACTTTAACAATATCTTTGCTAAAATAAAAAATATATCCAACGATATTGGTATAGGTAAAAAAAATATTGTTTAGGATAATTGGAGAAATAACATTGGATTTGAGGAATATCATTGACATTTTAAAAATACTTTTTAATAAAATATTTTATAAAACTTATAGTAATGTAACTTCTGTCAAGAAAAATTAATGTGTAGTGATGAAGTTTCCAATAAAAATTAAATACGGTGGAAATATGTGTTGGTATAAAAAAATTAAAAAGGGATTCTATTCAATCAATAATGAGAATAAAAAATATGGAAAACATTAAATAATTATTTAAAACTTTTTAATAAAATAAAATTTAGTACAAAATGACCATAATATAATTTTTATGGATAGATGATTACATTCACAAAAAGATTCAATGAATATGGACAAGGAAAAGGGGTGGTTCTCGACCAAAAAGAAGAGACAGGTTCAGTTCAATATATAAGAAACACTTTGTGTAAAATATGGGTCATGGGGAAATTTAAAAAATTACGAATGTAAATAATTAATGGAGTTATAAAGAGCAAAAATTCCCTAGGTCAGTTATTATTCACAAACTATGACAACCCTAGTCTTTATTACACATTAATTCATTGATTTACTACATAAGAAAACATATATGACAACTCAAAATATTAATACGTCTAATGAATTTGGGTAATTAGATATATTACATTACCACTTAAAAATAGTTGGTACATCAGTATTATTTATAACTTCCTTAACAAGTTCATAATATTCCATTATTCGTAAAACTGAATTTGATAACCTGGGGACATACATAAGAAAGGGTGAGCTATAAAGTCAAGTAAGGGTATAAACATGGAATAACCTCAAGAAATTATTGAATGTTATAAAATAGGAATTTTAATGGGACATAAAATGGATGATAATCAAAAACATGAATAATGAAGCATCATTTATCATGATAATATAAAAGGTCACATGGGAAAGTTGAAACAACTTTAAACATGACATCATAAACATAGGTCAAGACTAAATTCCCAAACATCATAACATGGTGTAAAATTTCACATAATGGATTAGGTTAACTTTATAATCCCAAAAATGATGTCTCATGATACTAAAAAACTACCCAATTCTTTGCAGAGCTATATAATTTATGTTTCACCTATCACTTTCATATCATATACATGCATATGTGTGCCACATAGATCATTCAACATAAGATCATATTTCATCACATTTAATTCCATGATTTAGGATTATCGAATAAATAAATTTAATTACTCAATCATATATGTATAATTATTTCTAGGTGAATACTCTTAAGTGGAAATATCAAGGTTATTCACAATACAAACTTTGGGATAGAGAAATCACTATGAAATTTTGGCAACATAATGACAGTTCTAAAAAATTAATAACAACTATTAATGATAGAAAAATGGGTATATCAAAAATTTTAAATAAAGTGGATAGTAATATGGATATTGAAAAATATATCCAGATATTAGGAATTATAAATAAAAGGCATAGAATGAAGAAGATCCTTGGAAAAAGATGATAAATAAAGGATTATATACCTTGATATGGCGATTCCAAAAGCCTGGGAGGAGATACTTGAGAGCATGGGGGAACCTTGGGAGGAATATGGAGAGGAGAGGGAATATTAAGTAAGATATCCAAGGATTTTTAGTGAATAGTAATTGGTGTTTGGGTGGGTATATACAGGAAAAGTGAGGGGAGTTATTTATTATTTCCCAAACAGAGATTCCAAACTCTACATAACAATGTAATAAAAACCAAAAAAATAATATTGTTATTGCCTATGGTTTCTTCAAAATAGGATTGGTTTATTTCTATTTTATAATTCTTGGTTTCTAACTCATTAAAATATTACCAGTGGTGATGTGGAAGTGATTCATGTTATTAAAGAAATGATTTTAAAACCTAAAAATATAATATCAGTTTTAGAGGATTAATAAAGTAATTATAAAATTCATAAAATAACCAAAAAAATAACAGAATTTTAAATATAAACGTATATTTTTTTTATGTATACCTTTTATAGAATGTATTACATCACTTTTGGGTCATTATGATGACATAATACACAACAAATATTTATACTGTATTTAATTTTTACCCAAAAATTTGACTATCTCATAAAATTATAGAAATTCAATATTGGATAATTTTGACATGTTGATTCCAAAAATAATATTAATTTTATCAAAATAATTTTATAAATTTCTGAATTTTTACTTTTAAAACCAGAATCGATATTTATTGATAATTTTTGGGTTTTTATGACAATAACAGTTTTCAAAGCCTTATAAAAAATACATTTGAATTCATGAAAATTATATTATAATTTATATATTAAATACATTGTTTCATTTTATTATATTTTATAAAATATAATTTTTTTTGAAACTCATGAATTCATAAAAAAGAATATCTTAATTGAAATTTCATATTTAAAAAATAAAATTTGTGTTTTATCATTTCAAAATTGACATCCTTTACAATCTAACGTCAATAAGAAGTAAATATAATCACTATTATATAAAATTTAAATATTAATATTATTAGGGTCTTCATACATAGTCCATTATTACACCAAAAGTATCCCTAAGGGTAAGGTGTGTGACAGATATTTTTTTAGTTGTGGTTTAGTTTATATGGTTTGGGTTGTGATCTCAATGAGCATGAACATCTCCCATAACCAATTTCACTTGAGTTTTATTTTTTGTATATTGGAATAGGTTCGGTCAAGGGAAAATCACAGTGATGTTATATCCCTTGTAATCTCATATAAATTTGCTTCATAGGGTATGATCCTACTAGTTTAGGCCCTCACTTCCTTTTTCTATGTCAATTGGATTTATCGAAACAATATATATATACTAATCAAATGATCACTGTTCACAACTATATTATCAATGGTTATGATTTTTAATGGTATTTTAAAAATGATACAGTATAATAAAACTAAATAAGTTCATATTATTTCTATTATGATGATATTTTGTAGGGAATTTAATTTAGTCAAAAATAGAATTTTATTTATAAAATCTTGAGTCATTACAATATTCCCCCTTTGGAAATTTCACCCTAAAAATTTTCATTTCATGCACTAAAAAAGATTAGGGTAATTATTTTTCATCAATTTCTTTGGTTCCCGCATCATTTCATGGGAATTGTGGTTTCTCCATAACACTGTGAATTATCTTATTTCATCGAACATTATCTCTACAATCTAATATATTCACCAGATGCTCCTCATATGAATGATCTTTTAATAATGGTACCATCTATGGATTCAACACATGTAATGATCCTAGTATGTACTTCCTCAAGAGGGATATATGGAACACACCATGTACATTATATAAGCTAGCTGGGGGTTCTTGTGGATAGGCCACCACTCTGATGAGATCAAGGATCTAAAGGATTAAAATGTATCTTGGACTAATCTTTACCTTATTACCAAATCTCTTGACTTTTCCCATAGAGACATGTATATGAATACCTTATCTCCAACCTCAATGTCTATCTCTCATCGAATATTTTTAGCATATATATTTTTTCAACTCTGAGCAGCCCTGAAGTGTTGTTAAATCCTTGACCTTCTCCACCATTTCCTCAACCATTTTAGGACCCAGTAGTTTTTGTTCACAAACTTAATCACATAATGCAAGGGTTCCAAACAACTTCCCATAAATAACTTCAAAGGGTGACATAGGGATTGTTGAGTGGAAAAATTATTGTTTTAGAACTCGACTAGAGGAAGATGTTGATCCCATCATCCTTCAAAGTCCATAGAACATGCTCTAAACATGTCCTCGAGTGTATGGATGGTCTTATTAGATTAGACATCATTTTGAGGGTGATAATCCATGTTAAATTTCAAATTAGTATTTAGATAATATTGGAGACTCTTTTATAACTTCAAGGTAAATCATGGATCTCGATCAGATATAATTGATAGTGGTGTTCCATGTAGTCTCACCACTTCTGTAATGTATATCATTGCATGTTGATCGAGTGAGAATTCTTATAAAATTTTAATGTAGTGATCACTATTTGAATGCTGATAAAAAAACCTATATATAATTAATCCCTATAGATGTATTTAGAAGACTAGTGAAAAATTTCATGGTTATGTTCTCCCATTTCTATATAGTTATGGGTAATGTTTTCTATATCCCCTTGGATTTTTACCTTTCAACTTTCACTTGTTGAAATACAAGACACCTTTATGTATACTCCACGATCTACTTCTTCATATTGTCCCACCAATAGTTCTCTTAGAAATATTGATACATATTTTTTCTCCCTGGATGGATGGAGAAGGTCGGGCTATATGCCCCATCCAATAGTTTCTCCTTTAACTCTATATTTGATGGTACGCATAATTGGGACCCAAATATTATAATTTCTTCTTCATTAATTTTGATCTCTGAGGATTTCCATTTTTTTTATAATTACCACCTTCTTTTCAATTTTCATATCATCTCTTTGAGTATCCATTATCTACTCCGAAAGTGATGATTGATCAATCATTTGTGAAAGGATTGGTGATGTTCCTTATTTTTTGATTTCAATTTACATCATTCTCACTCCTAAGAAGATTGAATCCTTCTCAATTCTCATCAATGATAAAATTACCAGATCCTTTCTACCTATAGCATCTTACATATTATTTTATTTATTGGGATGGTAATATATGGAGATTTCATAGTCCATAATTAGGTATAACCATCTTCACATTCTCATATTCATCACATCTTTTGTGAATATATTACTGAGGATCATATGGTCCATATAAATTTCACATTTCTCCCCAAAGACATAATGCCACCAGATTTTCTGTGAAAATATTACTGTGGATAACTCCATATCATAAATTTGGTAGTTTTATTCATGAACTTTTAATTACCATGATGTATAAGTTATCACTTTTTCATTATGAATCAGTACACATCCAAATACCTTCTTTTAAGAATCTTTGTATACCATAAGAAGTTTCGTAGTTGTGGGTAGCGAAAGTAAAGTGCAGTGATAATACTATTTTTCAATTTAATTAATCCCTCTTCACATTCATTATCCCAACTAAACATGACTATCTTAAAATTTATCTTGATTATAGGGTTTTAAAATCATATAATGTTTCTAACAAATCTAAAATTTTACCTAGATAATATCTGGAAACTATGGATTTCCATCACAATGGTTGGTCTTAAAAAATAATTCAAATGAATTTATATTTTAACGGTCAATATATCCCATTACATTAGATAATGTGACCCAATAATGAGACTTTATTTAACCAAAACTCTCATTTTTTTGAATTTTCATAAATATTCTCCCTTCATAAGGTCATTAGAACAGTTTTCATATACTCCTCCTGCTCCTCCTTTCTTATAAAGTGTATTATAATATCATTTATAAATACTACCAAAAAATTTTCAAGGTGACCTATAAAGACTCTATTCATAAATTCCATGAATATTACTAAAAAAATTTATTCCGAATTAAGTTTCTTTCAACTCATAGTACTCGTACCTTATATAGAATGTTTTCTTGAGGATATAAACCTTCTTCACCCTCACTTGATAATACCACGGCCAAAGATATGCCTTAGAGAAATATTGTAATCCACATAGATAATTAAACAAGTCATCAATACATGGTAGAGAATACATTTTATTTATCATGATCTTTTTGAGCTCATGATAATCAATACAATGCACATTGATCCATCCTTCTTATTGATGAAGAGGACCAGTTCACACCAAGGTGAAGAACATGGGCATATGAATCCTTTATCTAGATTCTCCTATATTTTTTTATTTATCTTCTCACGTTACAAAATAGCCATTCTATATGAAATCTTGGATATTTTAAAAACTCTAGGTATGAGCTTGATTGAAAAATAAACCTCTCATCTAGGAGGAAGGCTATGAAATTCTTTCAGAAACACTTCAATGTATTCCCTCATAGTGGTAATGTCTCAAAGTATGATATTTTATTTAGACTCAACTATTTTATCTAGATATGATTTATTAGATGGAATTAATATTCATTCATGAGATGTTGGTGATAAATAATATTCATCCTCCTCCTTTTAATTGAATAGAATCAGATGATTATTCATGATATGGAGAATGATTTTCGTCACATTGAAGTTTATTTTGGCTCTATGTAAATAAATCCAATCCATACCTAGAATTGAATCAAATTACACTAAAGGGAGTATCGAAAGGTTTGGTGGGAATTTTATCCCACTAATTTTTATAGTGGAGGAATTTTATACTTGGGATTAAATAATTACCACATTATTATTTTTCACTAATATCTTTACTTCCATGCTTTGTGGGGGTGTTTGAATAGTTATACTAAACCTATGTGATATAAAGGAATGAATAAAACCAAAATAAAAAAGTAAATTCTCTATTATTTAATGAAATAATATTGGACCTATAACAACTTCATTTTCAGGATCCACCATAGTTGTTGTGATGGAATAAGCTCTTCCAGGTTTCCTTAGAGGTCGTTGGCAGTGATTGTATGCAACCACCCTTGGCATAGTTCATTGGATTACAATGTGAACTTTTCCCTCAGATTTTAAACATTATAAAATAGTTTTAGGTTTTATTGGATCATTCATCTCTTCCATTACTTTGGTATGTTCCTCCCATTAGCAATAAATAACTAGATTCCCTTCCTTCTCACACCAAAATAATTTTATCCTCCCCATTAGTCAATTTATAGGGTGCTTGGTTGAAAACTTTTAACAATTTAGATATTGAAATTTCTTACCACTATTTGATTTCACCATCCCACATCCATAATTAAACTCTAATTTCAAACTCATATCCCCATGAGGACCTTGTGATTCGTTAATATCTACATTGCATTTGTAGGAACATTGGACAATTTCTTCATAGCTATCAAAGTCTTAGATCACTAGTTCTTTTAATAGACTCGGTTTTAGCCCACAAATTAAGAGGTAAACTTTGTATTTGTGGGTAATGAAAAAAGAGGTAGTGTATTGTACAAGTGTTGTGATGTTTTCCTCATTCGACCTGATGTATTCCATATCTTTTTTCTTAAGATCAAAGAAATCCCTTTCCATTTTATGTTGTGGAGTGAGAGTAAAATATGTTTTAAAAAATTTCAAGAATTTCTTCTATCCCATCCCCTCGATATCTTACTCATACTTTTTATTCTTTATCAATTTCCACCATTAATCAGATTCTCCCTCTATATGATAAATACCTAGTATAAACTTCTCTTTATCAGAACTTTCAAGAATGGATAAGATCATCTCAATAAAGTTGATCCATTTTTCCATGATTAATGGATAAGATGATCCATTAAAATTTGGAGGAATTTTTCATATAAATGTTTCAATTTTAGATTGTTCTTTCATATGTGGATTTGGGAATTTATCATAATTCAAATTTTTATTCATAACCTAATTCAATTTAGAGATTATAATCTAAGGTTCACAATTCCTACTCTCATTAGGTTCAGAATATCAATCGGGAAGTTATAACATTTCCCTTCACATTGGTTCTTTACTTAGTTCCGCTTATTTCTATCCATTAGCTAGAATATGTGTAAAATTAGGGATGATTACTTTTAGACTATTAAAGACATAAATGGGAATCCAATAACATTAAAGGGATTATTTATAAATGTATTTTGGTCCTTAACTTATTAATTTCTTTGCTTTAATCTATGTTATACTAGATTTGTTTTATAACATATACTATTATAAAAAATTTTCACTTAATAATGGTTCATAAAAAAAATATGAATTTAACAAATCATATCCCCTAGATGTTTCAAACTATTTCTGAGGCAAGGAGTATTGTCATTTACTAGTTAAAATCGATTCTAGCTCAAAACAGTTTTTTCGGTTGTTACTCCTAGGTACATTTGTGACAGGGCCACATGCACACATAGTATCTATACAGAGATTTATATTCTTAGAAAACAATTACACTAAAATTTATCAAATTTTAGGGATTTATTATCATGTTTAGTCATATCCTTAAGGATTTATCATTTTTTTTAATCCCGATCTTAAAAATAACTAAACATTCTTCTGATATGAACTATGAAAACCCTTGTCTTTATTACACATTAATTCAGGATTTATTTCATAAGAACACACATATTACAATCGAGAAGATCAAGAATTATAGTGTCTTTTGGTAATTATGTACATTAAATTACATCTTGAAAATAAGTGGAACATCATCATTATAGAAAACTTTATTAACATTCTTATAATATTGCATCATTCTTAAAACCTCATGGGATAACCCCTAGACATAAATAATAAATGTGTGAGATATAAATCTTGGTAAGGGAAAAAAATATAATAAAATGATGAAATTGTTACATTTTAGAAAAATGGAATATTAATGGGTCCTCAAATGGGTGAGAACCATAAACATAAACAAACAAGACAGATTTAGCATGATAACATAAAGGTGACATGGGAATGTGGCAACGACATTAAACATTACATAAAAAACATAGGAAAATAATAACTTCCAAGAATTAATAAAATGGTTGGAAAAGTCCCATAATGGATTATTTTCACTCCCTAATCCCATACATTATGTCACATGAGACTAAAACATTACCCAATGTGTTGGAGTTCTATATAACAATGGGCGCACCCATCTCTTTCATATCACGTACATTCATAAGTTTTCCACATATATTATTCAACATAGAAACATATTTCATCAAATTTAATTAAAAGATTAGGGAGTTTGGAATAAACATATGGGAGTATCCAACCATTTATTTATAAGTATGTTTAGGTGAATACACTTTAGTGTATAGATCGATGGTATTCCTCATACAAAGGCTTGGAATGAAAAAAATGTAGTGAAATTTCAGAAGCATAACAACGATATATAAAGATTCATAAAATAGTTTAATGGGAGACAAATGGTTAAATCATAATTTTAACATAAAATGGATATTAATGGGTCTGTTTAAACCCACATCCAAACATTATGGAATAGAAAAAAAGGCATAAAATATAGAATATACTTTAATAAAGAGGAGAATGAAATGATCCCTTACCTTGAGAGAGTGGTTCTAAAAGCATGGGAAAAGCCTCTTGAGAGATTGGAGGAACCTTGGGAGGACTCTAGAGAGGAAATTTTCAAGCAAGGACATGCTAAAAAGTTTTTGGGTGAAGAGTAATAGGATCTTGTGTGGTTTCATATAGGAAATGGTAGGGGATCTCTTTATTATTTCTCAAACATTGGTTTTGGGATCTATATAATAATGTAATCAAAAACAAAAATCTTACTATGGTTTTGGACATTTTTTAATACCAAAATAGGTTTTTTACTTTATTTTATATGTACATGGGATGAAAACAATAAACTATTACCCTTTCTGATGTGGATGTGATCTATGTTCATAAAGAAATGATTTTAAAACCTTAAAATGTAATATAGGTGTTGGAATATTCATAAAGGATTTATAAAATTAATAAAATAACCTCAAAATGACATTATATTAAAGGGTAAACATTAATTTGATCATGGATACCTTTTATAGAATTTATTACATCACTTTGAGGACCTTATGAAGTTATATCACACACTATATATTTATACCATAGTAAATTTTTACTCAAAAAATTAATTATCTCAGAAAAATAAGAAAAATTCGTTATTGGATAATTTAGCCATGTTTATTCCAAAAATAATATTTATTTTATCAAAATAAATTTCTAAATATTTAAATTTTCACTTTCAAAATAGAATTGACATTTATTGAGAAAGACTAGGTTTTTTAAAAATTATTGTTTTCAAAACCATATAAAAATTATATTATCATTTATATTTAATAAACATCTTTTAATAGAATTATTTTATTAAAATATAATTTATTTTTGAAATTCATGATTTCTTTAAAATGTAATGTCTTCATTGAAATTTCCTATAGAAAAAATACAATTTTGGTTTTATCATTTCAAAATAAAAATCATTTAAAAATTAATGATGATAATATATAAATATATAAATTATTCCATACAGTATATATATTCATATTATTAGGGTATTGATGAATTTCCATTTTTTACACCAAAAAATGTCCTAAGGTTAAGGTTCATGATGGTGATATTTTCATAGGTTGGTTTAGCATACATGGTTTGGGATGTGATCTCAATGAGCTTGAGCTTCTCCTACAACTACTTTCTCTCATGCTTTGGTTGTTAGATATCGACATAAACTTGGTCAATCGAAATTCCTAGTAAAGTTATCTCTCTAATAAGCTCCAATAAATGTGATTCATAGGGTATGATCCTAAAATTCATGGTCATTACTCCCTTTTTCTGTTTCAAATGGATTATTCAAAACCCTATATTTATACTAATCATATGATCACTGTTCAACAACTATTTTATCAATGCTTATGATGGTTAATAGTATTTTAAATCTAATATGATATAATAAATCAAAATATTTTCATGTATTTTCTATCTCTATAATACATAATAGTACATTTAATTCAATCCCAAAGGGAATTTTATTTATAAAATTTTTGTTCGTTATACAATCATTCTTTATTTGAAAATAATAATGGAATCAAATCCCTTTCAGTTTGAGTAAAAAATAAATCAAAACCCATTTAAAGATATATCTTGAAGTTGATATCAAAATTCAACTAAAAAAATATAATATTTTTTATAAAATATCAAATTGGTAATCAATACACCCTGTAAAAACATGGTATATAAAATCAAACATGTCTCACTGATTTTAAATTGGGGAAAACACTTACCTTAATTATTGACACCCACAAAAGCAATTGGATCTATTATATATAAAAAATAATTATTTTAATCACCTAATTTAGTAAAATATTCATGTCCATAGCCTTTTATAAACTTTATTTATAATTATTCTCCAAATGAATATTTTTTAGTTATTATTTGTATTCAATATTGAGTGGGATTATTGTTTATCATTTTGAACGTGTTCCATAATAGTTGTGTTTCTCTTAATTCTTACCCCAAATATCATAACTCACATATCCTAAAAGGTAATTTAATTTATGATTTATAATTATATATAATGTTATAATATCATTTATTGGTAGTTTCGATTAATATATTTAATGATTAATTTGGCATGATTATGCTTGTGTGATTTTAAATGAATGGAAATTATTGTCCTAATTATTGAGTTTGATATTAATTTTACCATTCTAGAACCAAAATAAAATAATTATTTACTTATTTATTTCATATATTAAATGTAATTTATTTCTTATAGTCAATTGTCATATTAATTTATACAATTTCTTAATTTGGTAGCTAAACTGACTCACACATGAACATATCATAATTAATAGATTATTTTTAAATTGATTTATTTTAAATATAATTTTCCATAGGCATGTTAATATTTTTTTGGATTTATTAAAATGATAAAAAATAATTAAATATAATTAAATGGAGAGGTTATGGGTAAAAAACTATCTTATAGTACAAATTCACTTCTCCCCATAATACTCTTGTTTTAGACAGTTGTATGTAAAAAAATCATTTAGTGCTTATCTAATTGATAGATAGACCAAATTGAAATAACAAAATCCTAATAATTTAATAATCATCAAAATTATGGTTTAAAATTATTTTGATGACCAGACGTGCAAATTGGTGATGAAAAATAGAAAACAATATTCAATGAAGGTCGTAGTCTGCACGTATGTGTGGATGATGATTTCATTTTCTACATCTCAAGAGAGATGTATCAAATGTAAAATTATTTCATGGTCTAGAAAATATTACAAACATCATGTAACATCTTATTATCGGATCTCAGTTATTCATCGACCCTCCTTTAGATCATTCTTTTGTTGGATCTTGTTTATGGGTGCTTCGGGTGTAATTTGAAAAAAAAAATGATGTCGCTAGGTTGTGCATGGTTGGTGCATGGTTTTCACAAATGGTGTTCCCACCCTGTGAAAACCTTTCAACCTTGGATATTGGAATTTTGTATGTTTGGTGCATAGTTTGAAAAAGTATTCCCACACCTAGTAGAAATTGTGCACCCAAGTAGAGGGGTGTATGGTTAGGGCACCTGGTATGTCTCATCATGCGGGCCTTCCCAGCTGATCGTGCATGAGGAAATTTTCATTCTGAAAAATTACTTGAAAATTTATAGAACCACCATTTTAAATCCATATCGACCCTAACTCGATGTATCTCTAATTACTAGGTCTTGTAGGCTCTCATGATCTCGTTATTATATTCCAATCCCATTCTTAGTAGGATCAAATCATGATGTATCTCGTTAAACCCCTCAATAGTAAGTGATTCTCCACCTATAATTTCTCTCCCACTCCCGCTTTATTTCCTCCATAGTTTCTTTTAGATAATCATGTGTTTGATGGATCTAAACTATTTTGTCTTCGATATTGATTCCATGTTGGATTTCTAGATCTCTATTATCAGCGCTCTTTGTTGGAAAATCTCATTGTGGGTGTTGTGTTACATGATATCCATGATAAAGGTAGGTGGAACTATTTTAGTTTCCCTATAAAATTGAATATAGATTTGCATGATTTGGTTTGAATTGATTTAAATTAAATTCTGAAAACCCATTTAATTGTGAATTGGGATTGGAAATTTAATTTGTATGGATTATGGGAAGACCCCCTAATTCCAATAGAAATTGGAATGGGTAGTATTTTTTAAAATTAATGGAATTTAAAATTATTTAAGAATTGATTTTAGAAAAATGATTATATTTAATTTATGGAAACCTATTATTGGTTTTTTAAGGAATGAATTTATTAAAAACATGTTTTGGATTTGAATGTGAATTTTTATTTAAAAAGGAAAAGGTGGGAAATTAAATTGTGAATGATGATTAATTTGAAATGAAATGATTTTCACTTTTTCAATTGATTGATTGAGAACATGTGAGCCTAGGTAGTTAGTGGGTTATTTGGGACAATCATACAGGGATGGTAATTTCCTAGAAATGTATCAATGATTACAACTCTAAAAAAACCAAATTAGGAAGATCGTATCCTGGATGGGATGTTGATGGGTCTTATATGGACTAATCCTAAGGGACGTGTATACATATTATATGATCATTGATATAAAAGTGTGAAGATACTATAACTAGAAACTATCATACCACAGGAAATATTACCATGGTGCTTCTTATGATTGTTTTGATATATATATATATATATCATTGAATATCAATCTTATTTATTCATTCTAGTTGATTTCTATAAAAATATATATAAATTTTTTATTTAATCCATGTTTGAAATGTTTTCCATCATTCAGAAATTAAGTATGTTTTGTTTTAAGTATACAAATCTACTTCCATTCTTTTTTTTATTAAAATTGAAAGAATGATTTATTTTATTATCGTAGAACACATTGTGTGACCCTACTATGATTTTTTTATCACATCCTTCCTTTTCCTTTAGGAATTTGTATATTTTATTCATCTAGGTCCTTGAAAAGGGAAACATCCTCTTGGAGGAGGTGTATGTTCTTAATTCTTTGGCTTGGAGTGTTTTGACTCTTGGGATGTTTGTGTTGTCAAAATATGAGTACTATGATGATGTTATTTTTTGGGTCTTTGATATACATATTTTGTTTCTAGTACTTTCTCACTAGGGATATTTGAGTATACTGATATGTATCTATTATCTTCAACTATTTGTGCAGAAATTTTTTCCCTCTTTTATATTGTATAATTCTCGGTGTTAGTTTCTAACCCATAAGGATCAATAATTCCATTTAGGATATGTCGGTATCGGCTCGGGTATCTGGGTACCAAGGTATCTGATCTGGATCGTGACAAAGTGGTATCAAATTTGTAGGTTTAGAATCTTTTCTTAAGGTCAATATGTAGTTGATAGATCTTTTGGTAATTATAAAGTAGTTATGAGTGAGTGTCTATCAATATCTCATCATGAAAAGCCTTAAGTCACCATGTTTCTACTAAGAATATATGTGAATAGGCTCTAAGGGGAAGGTACTGATGAAACATAGTGATTGAATCCTATCATGGACCTGAATCTTTTTGAGATTGTTGTATGTGTTGTTCAAGCTCTTTTATATGCACCTACACCTATTCCCACTCATTTTCCAGTTGTGGAACCTCAGAGGGATGAATCTTGAAATCATTCTTAGGAATTACTTATTCAAAAATCATAATATTTACAAGGATCTAACTATACTCAAGAGGCTGGGGAGTAGTTGATAAATATAGAGATTTTGTTTGATTTCATAGAAACTCCCAAAACTATTAAGGTAAAGTGTGTTAATGTTATTATATAGGGAACAAGCATGATATAGTGGGATTAAATGGTAACAATAAAGAATCATGCATGTTTATACTATAAGGACTTCAAAATTATCTTCACTGACGAGTTTTATCTAGAGAATATGGTGTTGGCTAAGGCTATAATGTTTTTTAAACCTGAGGAGGCTGACATGACCATCATAAAATATGAAAACCATTTTGTAAATATTTTTAAGTTTACACGTGATGTTTTATCTAATGAAAATATTAAGACTCAACAGTTTGAGATAGGACTTCGATCTGATATTTTTTACTAGGTTTTCTTAGTGAATCTCTATTCTTATGATGAATTGTGGGATGGGGCATTAATGTTCGAACTTGATATATCTTGTAATTCAAGTTTAATGAGTGTTCCCTTTTCTCCTAGTGGAAAATATGAGAGTTACCATTAAGGGATAAGAAATCATGATGAGTCTAATTGTGGATATTAATATAAAGTTTCTTTTATGCCTCCTAAAATTCCTAGAAGAGTACCTTTGACTTTCTTCTAGTTTTTAAAGCATGGGAATTCAAAGTGGGTTTGTACGGAGGCACCCAATATCTACAGATTTTATAGATGTTTAGGAAAGTTTCAAAAGTTATGAAATATCTTTTCTACTCAACATAGTGGAACAAGACCATCAACACATAAAAGTATTGTAGTACAATCAGATGCGTCATGATCTAAGGGGTTTCATCCACATGCATTTGGAATGAAGATTCTTCAGACAATGGAAGAGCCTTCTATGGAAGTAGACACGGGTCTAGAAACTGTGAGAGGTACCATCACTATAGATTTATCTATAATGAATTATTTATTTGATACTAGTGTATATCATTATTTTATATTGAATCGTACTATGAACCCCCTAAATCATCCTATGGATATTTCATCTTATGGGATGGAAAATACTACACCCCTCAGAATGAAGTGATATTAAGGTTTTCATTTACCTTCTTTTGTCTTCTCTTTAGTAGAGATGGGTCTTATTTTGGCCTTTATAGTTCTCGACATGAAACCGTATGATTTCACTTTTAAGGTGGATTGGATTATTGATAACAAGCCCCAAATTTACTTTTATCTCTAATGGGTCTCTTTTACTGCACCTGAGGGGGTGTGTTGTATCTTTTATGGAGAATGGGACTCGAGGTCGATTAAAGACCGAAAATTATATCCAGAGTTGGGGGAAGTAATTTGAGTGCATTATTATTATCAAGAGAGTAAATATTGGAGTGATTATATCCGTCCAGTTTTCATCGAGTTTCTAGAAATTTTTCCTTCATAATTATCTAGTATTCCATTAGCAAGGGAGGTAGAGTTTTATATTTATTTAGGTACTAGTACTCAAGAAGTTTCTATTCCTTCTTACTATATGAAACTAGTTGAAATGAAATAGTTAAATCCTCAGTTAGATGATCTATTAGATAAATTCTATATATGCCCATTTGTGTCACCATGGGAGGCACCCATTCTATTTTCTAAATAAATCTAATGGAAATCTTCACCTATATTTTTATTATCAAAAACTCAATGACTCGGTAAAGAACAAGTATCAATTTCCATGTATTGATGGTTTGTTTAACCATGTGAAAGGGGTGAAGTGGTTTTCAAATATTAATCTTTGATCTGGTTATCACCAGCTGATTGTAAAAGAATATAAAAATTCAAAAACCATCTTTTAGAGCATGTATGTCCATTATTAGTACCTTTCCATTCCATTTAGTCTAACCAATTCTCCTGTCGTATTTATGTATTTGAGGAATAGGATATCCAGAATATCTTGAAACATTAATGGTGGTATTTTTAGATTTCATCCTATTTTACTCTAACTCTTATGAGGATCATGTGCATCATCTGAGAGGAGTTTTGGTATTGTTTAGAAATCACCGACGTTATCCCCAACTTCCAAAATGTGATTTTTGGATTTAGGAAGTTACGTTATAGGGACATGTGGTGTCAAAACATGGTATTTATGTTTATCCTAAAAAGGTAAAAGATGATATGACATGGAAACAACAAAGTAATGTTTTCCTAGTTTGGAGATTCTTGGGTTTAGAAATTTATTATTTATGGTTCATAAACAATTTATCGAATAGGGGTTCTCTGATGACCTCTCTAACTCCAAATAGAGTGAACTTTTCTAGGAATGAGAGATATAACAGTTATTTTTTTGATCTGAAACACATTTTGACTTATGTTATAGTTTTGGATCTTCCATAGGTTGTAAAAGTCTATGTGGGCTTCTTTGATTCATTGGTTTTGGGTTTGGGCTATGTTATTATGAAGGGTGATCACATCATTGCATTTGGATCTCAGACACTTAGGATAAACGAGAAGAATTATACAACCCCTGACCATGATATCATAGTTGTTAGGCTTGATCTTAATAGTTGGCAGCATTACCTTTTTATAAAAAGGATTACTATGTATTGCGACCACAAGAACATGAGTTATATCTTCTATAGAAAAGATTTGAATCTCCACCGGAGGAATTTTTAGGAGTACGTATAGTCTTTTGATTTTTTCATCACCTATACCCTAGGGAAAGTAATTTCATTAATGATTCTTTTCTAAAGAATCATATAACCTAGGTCATGAATAAATCATTAGAAGATTAAAAATTGATGGGAATTATTTCATAGTTGCATGTAGGAGTTCTAGAAATAGGGTTTGAGGTTTCCTTTTCCAGTGTTCAGTTGGCCCCAATTATTCTCAATATGATTCTTCTAGAAAAGTATCTTGAAATTGAATTATATAAAATTAGAGACTCTGTCTGTGGTGGGGAGACCATTTCTAAGTGCTTATTCTCTATGGAGTGTATTCAAGGTTTTTAGAATCTTTTTTTGTCAAGTTTTCTATGATCAAATTTGTGATGGGGGTTTCCATAATTCCTATTGGGATTCACACCCAGGAACCAAAAAAGACGATTTATGATATGAATTGTTGATTCTAGTGTACACGTATGAGGTAAGACATTTATAATTTTTTATCTAATTATAATACTTGAAAACATGTCAGGTCCAAGAAACATTGACCTTAGGGTTTTCTTTACCCACTTCCATTGTGGACTTGGATGTGGGATGATATCTCCATCAAATTTTTGTTAGGGTTTCTATGTACCCAGATAAAGAATAATTTCATATGAGTTGTGATTATAGTCTGAACAAATCATCTTACTCAATTCCCATTCACAAAATAACCAAAATTGAAGAGTTGAAAAATCTCTACATGAAAGAGATTGTTCATTTTCATAAAGTTCCATATTCTATAGTCTCTGATAGGGATCCATGTTTTATTTCTCACATTTTGAGTGTCCTCACAATAGTTACTAGTCCACGATCATAATGGATTATTTTGAAGACTAATATGTAAGGACTTATAAATCTTTATTATATTGGTCATAGATCAATTAATGTTCCTTGGTTATACTAAGATTGGTACATAAGATAATAATAAATATTCTGTTGATTCATCAGAGAATTTTGACTACATAGAGTTGGTATAAATCTTATTCTGATTGTTGTCACAAATCGTTGGATTTTTTAGGTGGTGACCATGTGTTCATGAAAGTTTCACCTCATTTTGGTCATCAACATCTAGGGAATTAATTTATTATTGAACTAGGTTTTTTGGAACCTTTGGTGTTTTTTAAAATCTGGGGAAAGTGGAATACCATTTAGAACATCAACCATAGATTATTTTTATACATAACATGTTCCATGTATCTCATCTTTGAAAGTATCACTCTAATCCATATCATTTTTTGAGTTGGAGTGATCTTTATATTGATCCAAATTTATCTATGACTAATCATCAATTCAAGATAGTTGATTGTCAATGCATTGTACTTAATGGGAAGATGAAATCTTTTTCTATGTGATTTGAAAGCATGGTTATGATACACAGTAGACTTGGGAGAGAGAACCACTAATGAGAGAGCAGTGGACTCATTTTATTAATATGGAAATTTATTAGTGATTTTTTTGGGGATTAAAAGTTTCTATGGTGGGAAGGTTGTAACATCCTATTACTGGTTTTTAGGTATTCCTCATCACTAATTTTTATCATACTTTGGTAGGATCTTGTTTAGGGGTGCTTTGGTTGGAATTTGGAAAAAACATTTAATAGTTTAGGTTGTCCAAAATTGGCCCATGGTTTTTCCAAACTATGTACCCACTTAATGCAAACCGTGCAACCCTGGATAGTGGAAGTTTTCCTGATTGGCCCATGGTTTGACAAATAATATGCACACCAAGTATAAACTATGCACCTGAATATAGGGGTGCATGGTTTTCCAAACCTTGTGGACCTACCCTTCTAACCATTCTTGTGGTAATTTTAATTAGAAAAAAATACTTTACAATTTCAAAAACCTCAATATCAACTTCTTCTTGACCCTAACTCAATTTTTCTCTAATTCATAGGTCTTAGAAGCACTAAAACCCCATTTTTGGATCCTTTATACCCATTCTTAGGTGGATATAAACAAGTATAACCTCATTAGATCCCTCCCTGATAAGTGATTCTCCTCTCATTATTTCACTTCTGGTCTCTCTTTTTTCCCTTCAGATGGTTTGTTAGATAATCATGTGTTTTATGGATAAAAACATTGTTGTCTTGGATCTTGATTCTAGTTTGGATTTCTAGATCTCTTTTTTCATCTTTCATCATTGGAAAATCACATTGTGGGTGTTGTGTTTCATCATCTCCATGATAAAGGTAGGTCATTTCATTTGAGTGTTTCCCTTGAATTAAATAATGATTTCATGATTTGATTTAAATTTATTTTGATTAAATTATAGAAACCCAATTCTATGTGAATTTTAATTAGAAATTTAATTGGTTTGGATTTGGGGAAAATCCCCAATTCCAATGGAAATTGGAATTTTAGGCGTATTATGGAAATTGATGGAATTTTGAAATTATTTGACAATTTATTTTAGAAAATAGATTAAATTGAATTGATTAAAACCTAGGATTGGTTATTTTAAAAGGTAATGAATTGATAAAAACACCATTTTAGTTTTTAAAGTGAATTTACATATGAAAATGAAAAATTGGGCATTTTAATTGTTAATTATGATTGATTTAAAATGAAATTATTTTCTATTTTTCAATTATTTCATTGAGAACATGCATGCTATTGTAGTTAGTGGGTTGTTTGGGAAAATCACCCTAGGGTGGTAATTCAATAGAAATAGTTTGATGATTACAACTCTAAAAAAAACTATTTAGGTATATCTTATCCCAAATGGTATGTTGATGATTCTTATTCATCTTGAGCCTAATTGATGTGTGTATACATATGTTATGATCATTGGTATAAAAGTGTGAGGATCTTGTAACTAGAAACTATCATTCCATAGGGAAAATGACCATAGTAATTATTTTGATTTTATATATATATATATATATTCCATTGATTATGAAACTATTTTATTCATTTAAATTAATTTATATAAAAAATTATATAAAATTTTTATTTAATCCATTTTTGAAATTATTTCAATAATTCTAAAATGAAGAATGTTTTGTTTTAAATATGTAAATGTGTCTCTATTCCTGTTTTGATTAATATTAAAAGCATGATTTTGTTTATTATTATGGAATTTTATTATGGAACACTTAGTGAGGCCCTACTAGTCTTTTTTCTCACGTTGTACCTTATCATTCAGATGTTTTTTAGATTTTCTTTTATTATGTCTGATGGGAAAGCACCTCTTGGAGGAGGTGGATGTTATTTATCCTTTAACTTGGAGTGTTATGACTCAATGGATGTTTGTCTTGTCAAACTCTAAGTACTATACTGATATTATTTATTAGGGTATTGATATACTTGTTTGTTTTATGGTACTTTTCCCCTGAGTAATTTTGAGGGCACTGATATGTGTCTTTTTTCTTCCTCTATTTTCATGAAAATTTTATTCCCTCTTTTATATTGTATGGTTCCTGGTGCTAGATGCCAACCCATGGGGATCGTGAATTCCCTTTAGGCTATGTCGATACAGGCTTAGGTATCAACATACCTGGGTTTCTAGGATGGTTCATGACATATCATACATATTTAATAAATTCCACATTATATCCATCGAGTTATGATGGTGATGGAAAATGACACATGATGCTTTATATGTAACGCGCCGACCCTAGTTACCCAGAGTCAGTGCATTATTACATAACATTGGCATGATCACAAGAAAGATCAAATCTCGAAAGACCGATTGGTTTAGTAGCCTTGGAAACACTAGATATATTCATAAGTTTTACATTACATCATAAAATGAAAAACTACTACAACAACATAATATCTCTATAAACCACACTCATATCCCCAAATAATATCCCATCAGGTCATTCATAATTTACTTCTTCACTTCCTGGGAAAAATAAAACATAGAAAAGGGGTGAGCTCAAATGCCCAGTAAGGATAACAATATAGCGGAAACATTCATAAATAAGAATAAACATTTAAGGCAATGTATAACTAAAACAAAAGCATTTCAAACTTGATCTTTAAACATTGTATGGTATAAATAAAATGAAATAATTCCATTTACTCATTCACATGGATATTCTACTAATCAAATAATCACATGAAAAATCAATAACCACTTTCATAATGTTGGAATGCATAATGACAGACTATCATAACCACATAGCTAAGGCCTCGTGCCAAGACTACAAATAATATTTTGGAAAGGCCTTGTGCCAAGACACTAGTTTGTCTCATGAGACCTACTGATGCATCGAGGAGCAATAGCAGGCTCCACCCGTCACATATTAAGTCCAATGAATTCCCATATGAAAAGGTTTAAACATAACATAAACATTCGTATTAAAACTAGCATAAGAAATGTCAATAATTTCACCATAAACTATGAATGGTATAAAAATAGCACATCCACAGTCAAACATATCACAAAACCTTCAATACAATATATAAGTTTTGTATCATAATAAATCAACTTCAAATAAGCGTAAAATCCATCAAAGGATGTTGACAAAGATGAAATCAAAACACTTTTTGGAGAAATATCTCTTTCTATTTTTGAAATAATTTAAGATCCATAAAAAATAAAACATTTTCTTGAAAATATTCTTATAAGCTTTTAAGGAAAGCTTTGAAGATTTTATAACGACAGAAAATAATCGCACCCGCCGTATAAGTTAAAAAAAACATTCTTACCTTAATTCTGTCGAAAAGGTAAAAAAAGACCTTGTTTTGAAAACGACGGAAAGATTCCTCTTATAAAAAGTCAAACAAGGGTATAAATGACTTTAACCCATATTCTTGTAAATAATAAAAATGTTTCGAAATACATTTTGAAGAAACATGGATGTGGATGATAAAGAGATCCCAGTAGATTATTACATATAAACAACCTCGGATAATGAAGAGATTGTGAAATAAACCCTTACCTTGTACTTTTCCTTGGTTGGGGTAGGTTAACCTCCTGTATAATGGTGAAATAATTGTTATTAAATTATACAAGAATCATATACATTTATATGATATCATGTATGATATTTTAATATTGATTTGATAATAATATCTTAGTATTATCATTGTTTCGGGTGTTAACTTACTTGTTTTCTATTATATGTTTTGTTATGTAAGCCATGTTTGTAATGGATAGGTGGTATATTATTCATATCCAGAATGATATCAAGTCCTTAAATATCATTTTTAAATCATCAAATGATAATTATACTTGAATGGATACGATGGAGAATGAATCTCATCGCGTTCATGGAGACGGTAGTCCGTACGTACGCACGAGCGACAATATCATTCTTTTGATATTAAAATAATATATAAAAGGATGGTATATCATATATACAGAATCATTAACATGTTATATTTATTATTTACATGAGTTACACATCATTATTATACCCATCCAAATAATAATATATTGAATAACAATTACACCACGACGTGGAGACGGTAAGTCGTACGTACGCACGTATGGTGACATGTTATTCAATGGGTGGATAGAATTCTGAATATGGTTGTACCATATTTATAATAACATCACAGTATATGTGAGATACTGGAGTTATTATTTTAGAATGGTAAGAAAAAAGAAAGAAGAAGTGGAAGAAGAAAGGAACTTGAAAAGGGGTGGTGAAAACATTACCTCTTCTTCGGGTTCTTCCTTTTGATTTGATCAAAAGGGCTCCATAGGTTGGATTTCTTATCACACTAAGGCCTCTAGGTTGTAGTGAGGGAAGTTGGGAGTGTATTTGGGCAGAGTTTGGCCGAACCAAAAGGCTTTGAAGGTGTGAGGAAATGAGAAGCAGGAGTGCCCTTTTATAAGAGGGGTGAGGGGCACCTTTGGAAAAGCTAGAAATATTAGTTTATAATAAATTCATATTCGGTTTCTAATGGCTCAAAAGTTGATTTTTTAATTGTTAAGGTGGGGATGGGTCAAAAACAACTCATCAAATAGAATTTAGGCAGGTTTGGGTATTTATATTAACCTTATCTTTAAGTATTAACTCTAAGTTAATTAGTTTCACTTTTACAATGTCTCTTTGTATTTTTATATAATATGGTTAAGAAACATACTATATATATCCAATCGACCCCCAAGTGGTCCATTAATGATGAACCTATCATGATATAAGTCTCTTGGCCGAACCTTAGATTTTTAAGAATTTAATATCAATTAATAATATAATATTTTTTTTAAGAACTCTTTTATGTCAATTTTGACACTATTCAATAGTTGATTTTTTTGAAACTCATAACAGATTGATTACTTCGAAAAAAGTAAATTAAATCAATCTTAATATTTCATATTATCCTAGAAAAATAGTTTAATTCATTAAAAGTTTCATATTATATTTATTTGGGTATTTATAATATCAATTATTTTAATTGTTCACTATTATAGTAATTAAGTTATCATCATTGTGTCATAAATAAATTAACTTATTTAATGTCTAAAAATTATAAATAAATTATCATTATGTAGGAAATCTTTTTATGTTTCTAATTAATTTTTATAATCTAAAATTAAACATATATAACCTTATGTAAATATTGTTTTGCTAAAAGATATATGCTTGTGTCATTTTTGTATTCATTTTAACTTAATTAAAATAAAGTGTCCTTATAACCTACAAGTGGCACCATGTGGTCCCAAAATCGACCCAAATATGCCTATGGTCGAACAAGTATCAACCAATAAGGCTAGGACACGTTTTAGGGTAATTTAGTATTATTATAATATTATTTTTTAACCCTTATTTACAGGATTTACCCTTAACCATGGTAAATAAAATACTTACCGCAGTAATTATTCAAAATGTCTAAAAATAAAAGTTAACTATTTACACAATTTGAACAACCTGATTACAAATATGGAATCCATTTTTCTAAATTCAAAACACATAAGTGGAAGAAATTAATTTAAAATTAATTCCCGCTGTCAAAACAAAAAGCGTATTTTTAAGAGATAATAACTATCAAAAGATTGACACTTGTTTATGTTCGGTTTAATTGTAAAATTATATCCAATGACCAAAATTATATTAAATGCCAAAAATATATTCTAAATATACTTTAAAACCACTCAAATTCATAATTTATCACTATTAATTATTTTTATTAAAAAAGTTGTTTTTAATTAAAATTTAGTAATTTTCACTATTCATCAAAATATGAAAGTTATCCGAAATGTACCAAAATTTCACCTTAGGATAAATTCGATATTCCGAATCCAAAAATGAATTCCATTTTGAAATATAAAATATTTATAATTTAAAAAAATTAGGTATTACTATTCATAACGGCTAGTTTGATTGGTTATGGTGTGTTAGAACTCGGTGTTGCGTACAACACACGCTTTCACATTATTCAAAGAGAAGCGTACCGTAGAAGCTTGGGGTGTTACATTCTCCCCTCCTTCAAATAATTTCATCCTCGAAATTTCTAGAATACTTATCACATGAAAAGACTCGGGTGGTTCTTCATCATAAGTTCCTCAGGTTCCCACGTTGCCTCCTCCATCTTATGGTTTCTCCACAAAACTTTTACCAGACGCGTCGTCCGGTTTCTCAGTACTTGTTCCCTCGTATCAAGAATCCTGATGGGATCTTCGCAATAAGAAAGATTGAGTTCCAGTTCTAATTCCTCATAGGTGAGTACATGCGTTGGGTCGGACATGTATTTCCTCAACAGAGATACGTGGAACACATCATGAACTTTAGAGAGACTTGGCGGTATTGCCAATCGGTAAGCTACATCCCCAATTCGTTCTAGAATTTCGAAGGGTCCGATGTACCTGGGACACAATTTACCTTTCTTACCAAAATTTATGACTCCCTTCCATTGATATACCTTCAGGAAAACATGATCACCGACTTGAAATTCCAAATCCTTCCTTCGATTATCGGCATAGCTCTTCTGCCTACTTTGAGCTGCTCTGATTTGATTTTGGATTACCTTCACCTTTTCCATCGTTTCCTCCACCAGTTCCGGACCTACAAGTTTTCTTTCACCGACGTCATCCCAACAGGTTGGTGTACGACATCTCTTTTCATATAACGCTTCATATGGTGCCATCTGAATACTCGAATGGAAGCTATTGTAATAAGTAAATTCTACCAGAGGTAAATATTGATCCTACATACCCTGAAAGTAAAGTGAGCAAGATCTCAACATGTCTTATAAGGTTTGAATAGTTCGTTCTGATTTTCCGTCTGTCTGAGGATGGTAAGCAGTGCTCAATTGAAGTTCAGTATCCAAGGATTTCTGAAGACTTTTCCAAAATCTTGAAGTAAAACGGGGATCACGATCAGAAACAATCGATAGGGGTACTCCATGAAGTCGCACAACTTCATTAATATATAGTCTTTCTAGACTTTCCAGGGTTAGATCTTCTCTTATAGCAAGAAAATTTGCTGACTTGGTAAGACGATCAACAATAACCCATATTGCATCGTTCCTTCTAGGAGTCTTTGGTAGCCCCATGACAAAGTCCATCGTAATATTGTCCCATTTCCACTCCGGTATGGGAAGAGGTTGCATGACTCCTCCAGGCTGTTGCCTTCCAGCTTTCACTTGTTGACAAACCATACATGTTGACACAAAATCAGCAATCTCCCTCTTCATGTTGTCCCACCAAAAATGTTCCTTCAAATCTCTATACATTTTGGTGCTCCCAGGGTGTATAGAGAAATTGGAACTATGAGCCTCATCCAGCAATTCCCTTTTTAGATCAGGTATATCAGGAACACAAAGTCTCTTCCCAAATTTCAAAATTCCATCATCATACACAAAGTCTCTCAATCTCCCATCAGTCACAGCTTTAATCTTCTTTTTAAATTCTTCATCATCGGTCTGAGTACTCTTAATCCTTTCTATTAAAGATGGTTTGGAAACCATTTAAAAAAGAAATGTTGTTTCGCCTTCCCTGGTTATTCCCATGTCCATCTTCACTAGATCCATGAAAATTGGATCCCTTTCAATTCTCATATTGTTCAAAACTCCATGGTCTTTTCTACTCAAAGCATCTTCCACCTTGTTTGCTTTCCCCGGGTGGTAGTGTATCGTGCAATAATAATCCTTGAGTAATTCAAGCCATCTCCTTTGCCTCATGTTGAGTTCTTTTTGTGATAAAATATACATCAAACTCTTGTGATCAGTATAAATCTCACATTTTTCACCATAGAGGTAGTGCCTCCATATCTTCAAAGCAAAGATCACAGCTGCTAACTCGAGATCATTAGTAGGATAGTTTTGTTCATGAATTTTCAACTGTCGTGATGCATAGGCAATAACTCTATCATTCTGCATAAGGACACAACCAAGTCCTTTCTTTGATGCATCACTATAAATAATGAACCCATCATTCCCCGATGGTAGAGTCAATATAGGAGCATTGACTAATCTTTTCTTCAGTTCTTCGAAACATTCTTCACACTCTTTTGTCCAAACAAATTTAAACCCTTTACGTGTGAGCTTCGTTAATGGGTTAGCCAATCTGGCAAAATTCTGGACGAAACGTCGATAATAACCTGCCAAACCAATAAAACTGCGTACCTCAGTTATTCTTGTAGGTGCTGGCCATTCTTGGATTGCCTTGGTCTTAGAAGGATCAGCAGAGATTCCATCTTTAGAGACAATATGGACAAGAAAAGAAATCTCATGAAGCCAGAATTCACACTTGCTAAACTTCCCATATAATTCATGCATCCTCAGAGTCTTCAAGATAATGCGCAAGTGATTTTCATGATCTTCATAGGTTTTGGAGTATACCAAGATATCATCAATAAATACCACCACAAATTCATCGAGATACTCCTTGAAAACTCTATTCATCAGATCCATGAATATAGAGGGTGCATTAGTCAATCCAAAAGGCATTACAGTAAACTCGTAATGCCCGTACCTGGTTCGAAATGCTGTCTTCGGAATGTCTTCCTTCTTTACACACAACTGATGGTATCCAGATCGAAGTTCAATCTTTGAAAAGTATTGAGCTCCATGTAGTTGGTCAAATAAATCATCAATACGAGGTAGGGGATGCTTGTTCTTTATCGTTATAGCATTGATCTCCCTGTAGTCGATACATAACCTCATAGATACATCTTTCTTTTTAACAAAAAGAACAGGGGATCCCCATGGAGAAACACTAGGGCGAATATATCCTTTATTACTCAATTCCTCTAGTTGTTTCTTTAGTTCGACTAACACTACAGTAGCCATTCTGTAAGGGGTCTTCGATATAGGCCTTGATCCAGGAATTAAATCAATGGAAAACTCAACTTCTCGTTCTGGAGGATGTCCAGGTAAATCTTCCGGAAATACATCTACAAATTCTTTCACAACAGGTACATACTCTATTTGAACATTACTTTCCTCACCCGCAGTTATTTCATTCTCTTCCTCCCCAATAAATGAATTTAGATGAGCTATTGAGGGTGGATCTAAATAAGAATTAGGTGGTGACGATTCTTCTCTAAAGATAAGGTGTTCCTTATCATTATCATCATGAATCGTAACCTCTTTCTTATTACAATAAATCTTCGCATCATAGTCCTAAAGCCAGTCCATACCGAGGATTATATCAAACTCAATCATAGGTATGACGATGAGATTAGCAGATAAAGAATATTTATGTGCTCTAATGGGGACTGATTCACAAAACTTTGTTGCAATGATACTTCCCTTAGGAGTTTTAACTGACAACTCCCTTATTAAATCAAATTGGAAATATCTAATTTTCTTAGCAAACTGGGAAGATATGAAACAATGTGATGATCCATAATCAAATAATGCATTTTCTAAACTTGAGGAAACCATTAAATTACCTGCCACCACGTCTTTCGGAGCTTCTACCTCAGCAGTAGTGATAGCATAAGCCTGGCCTTGATCCCTTGGCCTTTTCTGAGGTATGTTCTCCTGACGCTTAGGACATGCATTTTCATAATGCCCCATCTCCCTGCAATTATAGCATTGAACGTTGGTAGCTTCCTTCTTCCCCTTGCAATCACGAGTTTGGTGGCCTTTTTCACCACACTTGTAACAGACTCCCATTCCCTTCAAGCAAGTACCAGGGTGTTTCTTCCCGCATTTACCACAGGATGGATATTCAACCTTTCCCTTCTTCCCTTTATTTCCATTCCCAGATTGATCAGCAGGTCTCTTCTTCTCTTGCTTTTCTTTAAAGTCAGAAGACTTAGAGAATTACTTTTCGGTCTTGATAGCACATGAGACAATGTCTTCGTATGGCGAAAAGGATTGTGAGACTAATTCTCGACGGAGAAATGGTTTTAACCCATCAAAGAAACGATCAATCTTACTTCTTTGGTTATTTATATAATCACCAGCGTACCTTTCTATCCTTGTAAAGTTAGCCTCATACTTTGTGACATTCTCATCCTCCTTCTGTCTCAGTCTTATAAATTGCCTTTCCATATCTGCTCGATGGTCGCGAGGAAAGAATATTTCTAAAAACAAATCTTTGAACTCCCTCCATTCCATATTTGATACTTCATAATCTTCCTTCGTATTTTGAATCAATGACCACCATTGATCAGCATCTCCAGTGAGGAGGTAAACTACCATGATAACTTTTTCCCTTTCACTGCTCCCCAAATCCTGAAATATTTTCTCTAGGGAAAATATCCATTTCTCAACTACTAAGGGATTTGTACTCCCATTGAACGTTGGTGGTTGTTGCCTCATGAATCGATCTAACATTGATCCTCCACGCTACGGATTAGGGTGCTCCATACGGGTAAGGTTATTATTCATAACCTAAGTAAGTTGTCCCAGTATGGTGATTAGCTGATCGGCACCAGTTGCATCACCAGCTCCACTATAATTATCTTGAGAAGGAGGGAAATCCCTACATGGAGTGCGTGCATTGATACGGTTTCCATTTCTTCCACTAGGCGCCATTTCTAAACAATGGCATAAACTAGATCAGTTTATGAATCAAAATACATAATCCCATACTTATAAAACAATTAACATAAATTGAACTATTTATAGATATAATCCATAATCATAAGAATGTTTTATTTGAGGAAGTATATACTCATAATCCCTTCAAAATGATTTATAAGGAAAATGAGAGTTATCCTAAGCATATCCCCTGGGAGTGTCGTAACCAATAGTGCAGCAAGGCCCGTTGTCGTGCAACAGTTCCCGTTCGAGTCTATCTCAAAGTGGTGTTTTTGGGTTTTACCCCTAGGTACATCTGTGCCAGAGCCGCCTCTACCTGCTCGTATCCAGACAGGGATGTATTGCTCGGAAAACTCACAAAATCTCTACAATACCAAAATTCTAGGAAGTTCTTCTATACTAATCTTCAAAGTTCATCTTAGATCTACGTGCTCTAATCAGAGTTTATCTAAATCTAGTTTCCAAGGTTTGTACTAAACTTCCTCTGATACCAACTGTAACGCCCCGACCCTAGTTACCCAGAGTCGGTGCATTATTACATAACATTGGCATGATCACAAGAAATATCAAATCTCGAAAGACCGATTGGTTTAGTAGCCTTGGAAACACTAGATATATTCATAAGTTTTACATTACATCATAAAATGAAAAACTACTACAACAACAAAATGTCTCCATAAACCACACTCATATCCCCAAATAATATCCCTGCAGGTCATTCATAATTTACTTCTTCACTTCCTGGGAAAAATAAAACATAGAAAAGGGGTGAGCTCAAATGCCCAGTAAGGATAACAATATAGCGGAACCATTCATAAATAAGAATAAACATTAAAGGCAATGTATAACTAAAAAAAGCATTTCAAACTTGAACTTTCAACTTTGTATGGTATAAATAAAATGAAATAATTCCATTTACTCATTCACATGGATATTCTACTAATCTAATAATCACATGAAAAATCAATAACCACTTTCATAATGTTGGAATGCATAATGCCAGACTATCATAACCACATAGCCAAGGGCTCGTGCCAAGACTACAAATAATATTTTGCCAAGGCCTTGTGCCAAGACACTAGTTTGTCTCATGAGACCTACCGATGCATCGAGGAGCTATAGCGGGCTCCACCCATCACATATTAAGTCCAATGCATTCCCATATGAAAAGGTTTAAACATAACATAAACATTCGTATTAAAACTAGCATACTAAATGTCAATAATTTCACCATAAACTATGAATGGTATAAAAATAGCACATCCACAGTCAAACATATCACAAAACCTTCAATAGAATATAGAAGTTTTGTATCATAATAAATCAACTTCAAATTAGCGTAAAATCCATCAAAGGATGTTGACATAGATGAAATCAAAACACTTTTTGGAGAAATATATTTTTCTATTTTTGAAATCATTTAAGAGCCATATAAAATAAAAAAAAATTCATGAAAATATTCTTATAATCTTGTAAGGAAAGCTTTGAAGATTTTATAACGGCAGAAAATAACCGCACCCGCCGTATAAGTTAAAAAAACATTCTTACCTTAATTCTGTCAAAAAGGTTAAAAAGGACCTTGTTTTGAAAACGAAGGAAAGATTCCTCTTATAAAAAGTCAAACAAGGGTATAAATGACTTTAACCCATATTCTTGTAAATAATAAAAATGTTTTGAAATACATTTTGAAGAAACATGGTTGTGGATGATAAAGAGATCCCAGTAGATTATTACATATAAACAAGCTCGGATAATGAAGAGATTGTGAAATAAACCCTTACCTTGTACTTTTCCTTGGTTGGGGTAGGTTAACCTCCTGTATAATGGTGAAATAATTGTTATTAAATTATACAATAATCATATAAATTAATATGATATCATATATGATCTTTTAATATTGATTTGATAATAATATCTTCGTATTATCATTGTTTCGGGTGTTAACTTACTTGTTTTCTTTTATATGTTTTGTTATGTAAGACATGTTTGTAACGGATAGGTGGTATATTATTCATATCCAGAATGATATAAAGTCCTTAAACATCATTTTTAAATCATCAAATGATAATTATACTTGAATGGATACGATAGAGAATGAATCTCATCGCGTTCGTGGAGACGGCAGTCCGTACGTACGCACGAGCGACAATATCATTCTTTTGATATTAAAATAATATAAAAAAGGATGGTATATCATATATAAAGAATCATTAACATGTTATATTTATTATTTACATGAGTTACACATCATTATTATACCCATCCAAATAATAATATATTGAATAACAATTACACCACGACGTGGAGACGGTAAGCCGTACGTACGCACGTATGGTGACATGTTATTCAAAGGGTGGATAGAATACTGAATATGGTTGTACCATATTTATAATAACATCATAGTATATGTGAGATACTGGATTTATTATTTTAGAATGGTAAGAAAAAAGAAAGAAGAAGTGGAAGAAGAAAGGATCTTGAGAAGGGGTGGTGAAAACATTACCTCTTCTTCGGGTTCCTCCTTTTGATTTGATCAAAAGGGCTCCTTAGGTTGGCTTTCTGATCACACTAAGGCCTGTAGGTTGTAGTGATGGAAGTTGGGAGAGTATTTGGGCAGAGTTTGGCCGAACCAAAAGGCTTTGAAGGTGTGAAGAAATGAGAAGGAGGAGTGCCCTTTTATAAGAGGGGTGAGGGGCACCTTTGGAAAAGCTAGAAATATTAGTTTATAATAAATTCATATTCGGTTTCTAATGGATACAAAGTTGATTTTTAAAATTATAAGGTGGGGATGAGTCGAAAACAACTCAACCAATAGAATTTAGACAGGTTTGGGTACTTTTATTAACCTTATCTTTAAGTATTAACAATAAGTTAATTAGTTTCACTTTTACAATGTCTCTTTGTATTTTTATATAATATGGTTAAAAAACATACTATATATATTCAAGAGACCCCCAAGTGGTCCATTAATGATGAACCTATCACGATATAAGTCTCTTGGCCGAACCTTAGATTTTTAGGATTTTAATATCAATTAATAATATAGTATTTGTTTTAAGAACTCTTTTATGTCAATTTTGACACTATTCAATAGTTGATTTTTGTGAAACTCATAACAGATTTATTACTTAGAAAAAAGTCAATTATATCAATACTAATATATCATAGTATCCTATAAAATTAGTTTAATTCATTAAAAGTTTCATATTTTATTTATTTGGGTATTTATAATATCAATTATTTTAATTTTTTACTATTATAGTAATTAATTTATCATCATTGTGTCATAAATAAATTAAATTATTTAATGTCTAAAAATTATAAATAAAATATAATTATGTAGGAAATCTTTTTATCTTTCTAATGAATATTTATAATCTAAAATCCAACATATATAACCTTATGTAAATATTGTTTTTCTAAAAGATATATGCTTGTGTCATTTTTGTATTCATTTTAACTTAATTAAAATAAAGTGTCCTTATCACCTATAAGTGGCACCATGGAGTCCCCAAATCGACCCCAAGATGCCTATGGTCTAACATGTATCAACCAATAAGTCTAGGAAAAATTTTAGGATAATTTAGAATTATTATAATATTATTTTTTAACCCTTATTTACAGGATTTACCCTTAACCATGGTAAATAAAATATTTACCGCAGTAATTATTCAAAATGTCTAAAAAAAAAGTTACATATTTACACAATTTGAACATCCTGATTCCAAATATGGAATCCATTTTTCTAAATTGAAAACACAGAAGTGGCAGAAATTAATTTAAAATTAATTCCCGCTGTCAAAACAAAAAGCGTGTTTTTAAGAGATAATAACTATAAAAAGATTGACACTTTTTTATGTTCGGTTTAATTGTAAAATTATGTCCAATGACCAAAATTATATTAAATGGTAAAAATATATTCTAAATATACTTTAAAACCACTCAAATTCATAATTTATCACTATTAATTATTTTGATTAAAAAATTGTTTTTAATTAAAATTTAGTAATTTTCACTATTCATCAAAATATGAAAGTTATCCTAAATGTACCAAAATTTCACCTTAGGATAAATTTGATATTCCGAATCCAAAAATGAAGTCCATTTTGAAATATAAAATATATATAATTTCAAAAAGTAGATATTACTATTCATAACGGCTAGTTTGATTGGTTATGGTGTGTTAGAACTCGGTGTTGCGTACAACACACGCTATCACATTATTCAAAGAGAAGCGTACCATAGAATCTTGGGGTGTTACATTATAGAGGGTATTTTCTACACATGATTGTTGGATTTAGTTCCATATAAATAACTTCTTTTGTCATATATGATCAATTATATTCATTGTTTTACATATTAATAAATTCCTTTTCAAATCATGATTGTTATTCTGCGTAACATTTTATGTGATAATGTCCTAAGAGTACCTGTCTCACTAAAAGGTCATAGCAAATCCCTACTATGATGAGAAATCAGAAGTGTTATGACACTATTCTTGAATATTTTTTCTATAGCTGGATGATATCATTTGTGGGACAAAATGATATAGGCTATCAGGGGTAGAGACTCATAGGACATTGAGGCACATTCTTAGGTTATACTCCCTTGGTCATATCCAGTAGGATATTATAAGAACGATAGTAGATAGTAGGAAATCTACATTTATAAGTGTCATTGTATGTTCCTATCTACGGATATGTGTATTGTTCCTTATACATTAATATTATTATTAATGGACATTATGAGTCGTTCACTTAGATGTATTAATGAAAACCACGATGATAGATATTCACAAAGAGTTAGGAAATGATTGGTTCATCATGAGTAATATTGCCTTAATGAATGAAAGGCATTGTCATGGGTGCTCTCAAATGAAGTGTGATTTTTTGGGTACTTGGGTTCAGCAGAGTGGTTAACCAAGGTAGCCTCTCAAAGGAGGAAATAAATTAAAAAAACTTCTTAAAGGTATTATAAAAATAATATAAAAGAGAATAAAAACACTACTTGAAAGGATGGGGTGTTTGTTATCATTTATAAAACTAGATGAATTTTTTGGAAGAATATTTCATTATTTTGTTTTTAATTTTGAAATGAAGTTCGATTAAAAAGACGCAACAAGATGATTTTTTTAGAAAATATTTTAAAAGAAATAATTGATATAACTCTAACTATTTGTTTAATTATTAATCAATATCATCTAAATTAGTATCTACTTAATTATGATCCCTTAATTTGTTAACCCTCAAACCCTATAGGAGTTAACTTAACCACAAAGAATAAATTACTTAAACCCTAGGATAGCTTCTGAACACGCAATCGCAGCACCCTACTTTGATTGATGTTCTAAGGTTATATTATGGTCATTTATTAATTAGAGCACATATATATTCTATAAATTAGTATTAATTGAATAATGGATTATATATGAACTCTACAAACTTATCTTGTTTGGTCTTGTATTACTGATTAAGTTCGCGCTCTCACAATTTACACAAAATATCATCCTCGCGTGTTTTTGTGTTCATTATTCAATTAATTTCTTAGTATAAATTAAATAAAAAACTCAAATAATTGGTAATATTATTTAAATTAATGTATATCAATATTAAAAATAAATTAATGAATAAGGATTGAGGTCGATTGATTACTAAAAAACTACTCTTCCATGGGCAGTGTAGCCATCGTAGAAACGTTATGCAAGTGAAAAGGTTAAGAAAGGGTATAACTCAGTCTTGTTTGTACTCTTGAATAAAATCCCAAATAGAAATATTAATAGAATATGAAAATAAAAAATAAAAAAATTGGAAGATAAACTAAGAGTTTATTGAAAGCACAACAACATTACAACAATGAAAATGAAAAGAAGAGTATTTTGAAGGAGATCTAGCATGGTATCTTACGTCCTCCAATTGTGAATTTAAATTGTGTATAACCACTTATTCTCTTCTCACAATCTCTTAATGCACGTCCAAACCCTTCCAAATTAAAAAAAACTAATTTATAGAGTGGAGGAGAGGCTAGGTTTAAAAAGGTTTCAAGAGTGAATGGGGAATCTCAGCCAAATATTTTAATACAATTTTAACCACCCATTTGACCTTCAAAACACGTGAACCAGATTCTCTCCCAGAATAATAATTTTTTTACAATTGGGTTGGAGATCACCCCTCAAAATTGGGGCCCAATCAAATCTTTTATGAAGAAGTTTTGGCCCAAATAAAAAAACAATATCCAATCTAGAGGTTCCATCCCACCTTTGACTTCAAGGTTTATTTAGTCTAACCAAATTCACGATTTGGCTTCAATGTACTAAACAAATGTTGTATAAAATTATGTAAGGAATACATTAAAAAATTTCAAGTTCAAATAATAAAAATTAAAATATTTATCTTCAAAATACTACATCACACTATAAAGCGTAAAACTGGAATTTCATAAAATTTTCAATTGAATGATTTAATCCCAAATATTTTATAAATAAACATATTTAACACAATGTGAGGAAATTTAATAATTTATTATCAATAAAATATTCAACAAAAATGTTTTTTATCAACTCTCCCACACTTACCATTTTCACTCCTGGGAAAACCCTCATATCATTTATTTGAAAAAATTGTGACAAGATATGGATATTCATATTTCTCAATCCACTGTGAAAATATAAGAAAAGTAAAAATTCCATCAAGAGTCAATATAAATAAATTTTAAATTTGTTGTCTCATAAATTCTGTAAAATCAAAATCCAATGATATTCAAAACGATAATCATAGTGAAACAAGGTATGGGTCTACCATGCCACTAATTCTCCACGTGTGTGTGTGCCAACCATTCCAAGCTTCTCTATCAACCCTTTATCTAGTATATTCTGTCAATAAAAACTTTTCTTCTTACCTAATTCTATTCCACTCAACCTGTTCAACATCCTTTTCATTCAAATTCCAAAACTCACTCATTTAAGCGTTCCCATAAGTAAAACCATGAGCTGCTGACCTAAATATCCCCACATATTGCGCATTTCTTCACTCCCCTATTTCTTGATTTTTTTTTTATTTTGGATTTTTTTGTTGAATTTTCTTAGAGGTCATACTACAGTCAGATATTAGGTGCACAATCATAGGTCAATCTATTACAATGATGGAAACGATCGAAAGATAAATGAACGTATGGAAAGACCATGTTATAAGTTGAAAACAATTACTTACCCTGAATATACATTAAATTGGGTAAGAGAAACTCACAAGTCATGATTTTGTGAAAAATTATGTGGAGAAATCAATGAAACAATTTACCGTGAACAGATATCTCAAATAATGATGTCAAAATCTAAAAGGTTTTATAACAACACAATCATTCATATCATCGACAACTTAAATTTTTATAAAAATAAACAATTGATGATGAAATATTACTCATGCTTATAATTCTACCAATGAATTTTGAAAACATGCATTTTCCATATGTTTCACATGAAAATGTTACATGATATATTTGTTTTTGTTTTTTGTTTTTTTATATATTATTATTTTTTTCTTTCATTTAATTTTTTTTTGATTTTTTTTGATTTTTTTTTTGATTTCTTTTTTGAAAATGTTAACCAAAAACTTAATAGAAAATACACACAAAACACACAAATGAAAAGGCTAAATATCTACCCCAAAATGTTTTCCCCTCCCCCACACTTTAAAAAATTCATTGTCTTCAATGTGAACCTATGAGATGATATATGTACATGAAATGTATAATTTTAAATAAGACAATGAATATAAAAGTGAAAGGGTTAGGAACAGCCTGATATACACAAGTGATGATGGGGTCATGTAGTGTGATGAAATCTACTACATCAGTTGGAATTCTCACAATGTATTTCTTCAAACGCTTCTCATTGACTGTAAAAAATTTTCCAGTGTCCTCTTTTGATATCTCCACTATACCAAAAGAAAAAACATTAGTCACAACATAAGGACCTAACCACCTGGAATGCAACTTACCAGGCATCAACTTCAGTCATGAACTATAGAGAAATACTTTCTCTCCAACATTAAATTTTATTTTCTCAATCATTTTTTCATGAGCTACTTTTGATCATTCCTTATAGGGCCTTGAGTTATCATATGAAGACAAACGAATATCCTCAAGCTCTTGAGTTTGCAACTTCCATAGACTTCTTTCTTTGGCCAAATCCAAGTTACATTTCTTTATATCCCAATAAGTCTGATGCTCAACTTCCACAAGGAGATGACATACTTTCCCAAAAACAATTCGACATAGGTATATACCAATGGGTGTCTTGTGTGATTTCATATAAGTCCATAGCGCATCATCCAAGCACTTTCTCCAATCCTTCCTATTTGGAAACTCTGTTTTCTCCGAAATTTGTTTCAACTCATGATTTGAAACCTCAGCCTGGCCATTTGTTTGGGGGTGGTATGGTGATGAAGTTTTGTGTGTCACCCCATTATTCCGAAGGAGGGAAGCCAAATTTCGATTGTAGAAGTGTGTCCCTTGGTCACTGATGATGTCCTTTGGTACTCCAATCCTACAAAAATTTGTCTCTTGAAAAACTCCACTACAACATGAGAATCATCAGTTCTAGTGGCCTTAGCCTCCACCCATTTACTCACATAATCAACAGTAACCAAAATATACAAAAACCAAATGAACTAGGAAAAGGAACCATACATAAAAAATCTCAAAGACTAATATGTGTTGTTGGGGTATTTCTTATCTCCTGGAAATATTACAAGTGTTTTTGGAAACGTGAGCATGACTTATAAAACACATGAGTATCATGGAATAAACTAGTCCAATAAAATCTAGAGACTAAAACATTCCTAGCAATCAGTTGGTGTCCAAAGTGTCCACCAGAAGCAAGTGTATGACAGGATTGTAAAATAGACTCAAACTCATTATTAGGAACACACCTCCTGATAACTTTATCACTATACATGCACTAGAGGTATAGATAATCCCACACATAATATAGAGACTCACTTTTAAATTTTTGGACTTAATGTTTCTTTAAATTTGTAAGGATTTTAGATGTAACAAGGTAGTTTACTAAATTTACATGCCAAGGATGCGTACCTAAGATGGAATAAAGATGCTCATCAGGGAATGTTTCTCGAAGTGGTACTTTGTCAAAGGTGTCATCCTCTTGTGTGTGAGTAAGCCTACTCATGTGGTTCACCACCAGGTTTTCTGACCCCTTCTTATCCATTATCTCAATATCAAATTCCTTGAAGAAGGGGCATCCATCTAATAAGTATGGGATTTGCATCTAGATTCTTCAAGAGGTATATCAGAGCTACAAGGTCAGAAAAAACAAATACTTTAGAGCCTAATAAATATGAATGGAATTTATATAAATCAAATATGATGTCAAGAAAATCTTTTTTTGAAGTAGTGTAGTTTTATTAGGCTCAATCCAATGTCCTCGATGCATAGGCAATCACATGTGAACGTCCCTCCACCCTATGAGATAAGACAGCCCCAACTGCAAAGTTGGTGGCATCAGACATAAGCTCAAAAGGATGTTCCCACCGTGGGGAATGTATAATCGGTGGAGTGTTCAAACACTTCTTTAGCTCATTAAAGGAAGTCTTGTAAGAATAATCAAACGCAAAATTAGAATCCTTTTGAAGTAATTGTGACATAGGAAGAGAAATATTACTAAAATATTTGATGAAGCATCAATAAAATCATGCACTCTCTAGGAAAGATCTAACATCATGCACACATGAAGGATAGGGTTAGGATGAAATGATATATATATTAGATCTATCAACCTCTATCCAATGTTTTGACACTACATTCCCTAATACAATTCCATGCACTACCATGAAATTACACTTTTCAAAATTCATGACCAGATTCTTCTAAATACAATGATTCAAAACATTTCCCATACTAGTGCTACAATAATCAAATGAGGATCTATACACTGTAAAATCATCCATAAATACCTCCATGAAGGTCTCAACAAATAAAAAACAAATACTCACCATGAATCTTTGGAAGGTACCTAAGGCATTGCAAAGTATAAATGTTATCCTCTAGTAGGAAAACGTACCAAATGGACAAGTGGATTTCATATTATCTTGATCCTCCAGAGAAATATGAACTTGAAAATATCTAGAAAATCCATCCATGAAACAATAGTGTGTTTTCCCTGCTAGTCTCTCATGCATTTGATCAATAAATGGGAGGGGGAATGGTCCTTGAAAGTGGATTGATTTAGTTTCCTATAGTCAATACACACACGCCAATTGTTTTTCACCCTCATTGGAACTAACTCCTCTTTATTATTTTTAACAACAGTAACCCCACTTTTCTTAGGTTCAGCCTGAATAAGACTCACCCACTGAGAATCTGAAATGGGGTAGATTATACCTTCCTCAAGTAATTTTTAAACTTCTTTTTTAAAAACTTCCCAAAGAGTTGGATTTAGTATCCAATGTGGCCTCCTTACCAGTTTATCCCCATCCTCCAAAAGAATCATATGAATGAAAATGGAGGGTCTAATACCTGATATGTCATCCAAGGTCCACCCGATTTCCCTCATGTTCACCCTCAAAATATTCAAAAGTATATCCTCATGTTCAAAAGGGATATTGTTAGTAATTATAATAGGTAATTTCTCACCACTTAACAAGTATGAGCATTTGAGATTTGGTGGCAATGGATTGAGCTCCAATGAAGGGGGTGATGTATGGATGGATAAATTGAGGGAACTAAAATATATGCAAAAATAACATCAGTATCGGAATATGCATCATCAAAATCAAAGAATAAATCATCAAATCTATCAGCATACTCAACAGCCATGATATAATGAGAGTTCACATGATCAAAATATGAATATGAATCCATTTCAAAATCAAATCTAAGAGAGTCTTGTGCATTAGAAATAGGTGTGTAAGTACTCTTAGACATCAAACTAGAACCAATACTTATAATCTCCCTAAGCATAGGACAATCAAATTCCATGGGTTTTTTATTTGGTGGTTCAAAATGGGAGATAAAAAATGCATAATGTTCTTCTAAGGGGTACTTCATGGAGTCCCTGACATTAAATATCACAACTTCATCTCCAAACTCCATGGATAGTGTACCTGCATTGACATTTATGATAGTTTTTTCATTTTTGAGGAAGAGTTTACCTAAGATAATGGGAGCATGAGAACTTACCTGATCATCCTCCATGTTAATCACATAGAAATATTCTGTGAAGATCATGTATCTTACCCAAACAAGTACATCCTCAAGGACTCTCACTGGATATGTTGTAGCTCAATTTTCCAACTGCACCACTACTCTCATCAGATTCAACTCACCAACATGTAAAGAAGAAAATACAGTGTGAGGCATTACATTTATGGAAGCTCCTAAATCACAATGTGAATTAGAAAAGTGCAACTCCCCTATGGTGCATGGGATGGTGAATGTCCCCAGATCCTTTCACTTTATTGGCATTGCTTGAGTCGGTGTAATGAGTGCTGACACATTCTTTCCAGGATTTATCCTCTAATTTCCCATGATCCCTCTTCGATTGGTAAAAAGTTATTTTAATAATTTCACATGCTTGGGGATATTCTTTATGGCTTCATGTATATTGAGGTTGATCTCCACATTCTTGAATGTGTCCAAAACCTTTTTTTTCATCGCTTCCTTGACCATCTTCTTGCTTTATAAAACCCTGTTTGGAAATGGAAGAGGATTAGGAGGAATATCATCAATATTTTTCTTAACTTTATCTTTATCCTTGGGTTGATCAATATTTGGTGTGGAATGGGGATTTTCTAGAGTTGAGGTGAATCCTAGTGGAATGGTAGGTACATATGTACCATTCATTTTCTCCCCACTTCTTATTGTGATTTCACTAACATTCCCCTTGGGATTTAGAGTAGGTTGGGTTGGTAGATTTCTTGAATTTTTACTTACCGATTCATGGATAGAAGTGGAAATTTGGATTATTTGAGTCTTCAACACCCATAGCTCCAAAACTTGACTCTTCACCTCATTCTATTGATAAAGAAAAATTTGTTTCAAAATATCATCAGTGATAGAATCTACCTTAGTTTGGGGATTACCTTGTTTTTGACTTGTTGATTCTTGAGCTTCAAATATTATTTAGGGTTGTTGAAAACCCTATTGGTAAGGGGTAGGTAGTTGGATGTTTTATTGAAAGGGGGACTTTTTTTTCCAGATGCATACCTCATGTCTGGTTGATCCTTCCACCCTTGGTTGTATGTTGGAGAAAAGGAATCGATCTTCTTTTTGGGATATGGTTGTTTTTACTGATGATATAGTCTCCTAGCAAACACTGCTGCACAATATTCTATTTCTTGTAGTTGGGGGAAACAGTCAATTGGGTGGTCTATTTTAGAGAAAATGTCACACGGCCTTATAGAAGTGGGTTGGGATGTTTTTTGAGACAAAGAAATCTTTCTCACCATAGTGGTCAATTCTTACAACTTGGTATCAATCAAATGACTCTCATGAGAAGAAGTAATTACCTAATGTACTCCCCTGACATGTGGTGTACATCTATCAGAAAATTGTTGGGAGTTTTAGACCATTTTGTCAATTAATGCACGTGTAGCCACTAGTGTCTTGTCTACCAATTATCCTCTAGTCGCAGCATTCACCATGATCCTCTCCATAGGTGTGAGTCCTTCATAGATGTATTGTATGAGGAGTTTTTCAATGATTTCATGATTTGGGAGGCTTTCACACAACTTCTTGAATCACTCCCAGTGCTCATATATTGACTCCCATGGTCTTACTTGATCCATCAGATCTCTTTACAAATGGATGTGGTCCTTCATGCTGAAAAAAATCTCTGTTAGAAAAGACATTTCAAATTTTTCAAACATGTTACATCTTCAGATTGTAAATAATACATCCAATATTTTTCATCTTCATCAAGTGAAAATGGGAATTATCTTAGTTTAATTTGATCTTCAAATACATTTCTGGGATTAAGGGATGAGAAAACCACATTAAATTCTTATAAATGTTTGTTTGGATCCTCACCATATAGGCCATGAAATTTTGGAAGAAGGTGAATTAACCCAAATTTTAGTCTAAATTTTGATTTGAGGTTTTGGTATGCAATAAAATTTGGTTGATAATTAATATCTTTTATATCCAATTATTGAATGGTTCTATTAAGTTCATTTCAATTATTTTTAGACATTAGTTCTTCTTTTAGGTTTGATATAGAAGTTTTTTCAATTTTAATGTTCTTGGAGTGGGGGAATTCTCTAATTGGTTGAATGTTGAAACATTTCGTAGACTGAGAATGTCTGATTCGAGCCTGAAGGCTACATTCAATATCAGGATCAAGATCTAAAAGATCCTTGGGATTATTTCATGTCATAAATCAAATAGAAATTAAAATAAGTAAATTGGACCATAGTAAAAAATGAGAAGTTTGAGTTTATGGTCCAAAAAGAAGAATAAAATAAAATAAGAAGAACAACAAAAATTCAGATTTGGTTAAGAAGGTAGAAATAAGAGAAGAAGATAATAAAATGTAAAATAAAATAAATACCTCTAATTGGTTTAAATAATTACTTGACTCTCCATAAATTAAACCAATTTGAACTGCTCTATTGTGGGTGCTCTCAAATGAAGTGTGATTTTTTGGGTACTTGGGTGTAGTAGAGTGGATGACCAAGGTCGTCTCTCAAAAGATGAAGTAAATTAAAACAACTTTTTAGAAGTATTATAAAAATAAAATAAAATAAAAGAGAATAGAAACACTACTTGAAAGGATGGGGGGTTTTTATCATTTATAAAACTTGAAGAAGTTTACTGGAAGAAGATTTCATTTTTTTCATTTTGAAATTAAGTTTGATTAAAAAGAAACAACAAGAAGATATTTTTTCGAAAATATTTTAAAAGGCGTAAAAGATAAATATACCTCTTAATTTACTTATTTATATTTATCATTTAAATTAATATTCACTTAATTATGATCTCATAATTTTTTAACCCTTGAACCTTGCAAGAGTTAACTTAACCACAAATATAAAATTACTTAAAGCCTAGGCTAGCTTCGGAACACGGAATCGCAGAACCCTGCTTTGATTGATGTTTTAAGGTTAGATTATGGTCAAGGGTTAATTAGAGCACTTATACATTATTTAGTTGAGGATAAATTGAGTTTTGGGATTGTATTTTATCTCTACAAACTTATCTTTTGTGTTCTGGTATTACCGATTAAGTTATCACTCTCACAATTTACACAAAATCTCATCCTCATGTGTTTTTATGATAATTTTTCAATTACTAAATTGGTTTCAATTAAATTAAAAACTCAATTAATTTTTCATATTATGTGAATTACATTATATTTTTTATTCAAAATAAATTAATGAAGAAGGATATAGGTCGATCGGTTACTAAAAAAACTACTCTTCTGTGGGCGGTGTAGTCATCGTAGAAACGTTATGCAAGTGAAAAGGTTTAGAAAGGGTATAACCCAATATTGTTTCTACTCTTGAATTCCATCACAAAGTGGAATATTAATAAAATAATAAAATTAAAATAAATAGAAGAAGTGGAAGAGAAACTAAGAGTTTATTGAAAGAACAATAACATTACAACAAAGAAGAGTAAAAGAAGAGCATTTTGGAGGAGATCCTAACTTGGTAGTTTCCCTCCACCAATTGTGAATTGAAATGGTGTAGAACAACTTTTCCTCTACTCCTAATCTCTTAATGCACGTCCCAACCAATCAAAATGAGAAAAACGCTAATTTATAGAGTGGGGGTAGGAGGTTTCAAGTGTGAATGGGGAGTCTCAGCCAAATATTTTAATCCAACATTCACCGCCCATTTGACCTGTAAAATGTGTGAACCAGCCGTTCTTCCAAAAAAATGCTCACTAAAAAAATAATTTGGAGAGATACTCTAAAAATTTTGTCCCATTCCAAGTTCATATGAAGAAGTTTTGGCCGAAATACAGAACCAATGTCCAATCTAAAAGTTACATCCCACCTTTGACTTCATGGTCTATTTAGTCCAACCAAATGCATGATTTAGCTTCAATGTCCTAAAAAAAGTTGTATCTGATTAAGTCATGAACACAGTTACAAAAGTTAATGTTCAAATAATAAATATTAAAATTTTTATTTTTGAAATACTACAGTGCACTATAAAGGGTAAAACTGGAATTTCCATCAAATTTTCAAATGAATGATCTAATCCCAAATATTTTATAAATAAACATATTTAACATATTTTGAGAAAATTGTATCATTAATTATCAATAAAATATTTGATAAAAATGTTTTTTATCAATGAATAATACAAGAATTTATTTGTCCCTTCTGTTCTTTAATAGAAGATAATATCTCAGACCCTTTGATGGAAATGATATAGCCTAAATAAATCAATGGCCATGGTGATCAATAAGCAAGTTCTATTTTTGTAAATTAAAATAAAGAGATATCGAGCAAATAGGTTTATGTCATTGGCATTCAACCTATTTGATTAGTGACATTGTGATAAATGGGATATATTACATGGTAAGCCTTTGTATGAGGAGACATGTTGTTGCAGTATTAAATTCTTTCTATATGGGTGCATTGGAATGTTGTTAGACGCTAACCTTGGACTTTAGGTAGGTTCACCTAATGCCACTGATAAAGAGGCCTAGAGGGTCACACGCTAAGTGTATCTAGTATCTCAGTTAAATAATTTATTATTTAAAATGTTGAATAAATATTATTCCTAGTTTTTGTTTAATAATTAATCATGAATGCCTGATCGTATGTATTCTGTCACTAGTTATTCAATATAATATATAATGGTTGGAATCATTAATAAATACTGAGGTTGATTGGTGGACCGATTTTAATGGTCTAGTGAGAAATAATAATATTGAATATTATTTGATTAAATAATATTTAATTATAAATTTCAAGTTAAGTGCATGTTTGGAAATAATAAATTTTTTTAATATTTGAAATGAGGATTTTGCAAGGATTAATGAAATAATTAAAGGCACTTGGGAAATTTTTTTTTTATTACCCGGTTGAGATAAATTCTTGGTTATATTGCTCTCTCATTAGCCAAGGGCAAGACAAGCAATGCCTATTTGGTTGTGCACAACGAATTGGAGAAAGGGTCTCAGGCCTAGAGAGTTTTTTCTTCTCCAAGAACTCTCTAAAGAACGATAGTGATCCTCCTCCACCAGATCAAGGATAAGGATTTGGAAGTGGTTCTCAAGGAAATCTAAAGCGGACATCACAGGTGTAAGGATATTCCATGCTAGCACCTGAAGACTTCAACGGCGACGTTCAAAGATACATGGAACATGTGTGGATCACCCCTAGAGGAACCCTACACATTGATTCTACAATTAAATGGAAGTGCACTACAAATATGGGGCTAGACGCATCATCGAACAAGGAATAAACTTGTAGGTAATTATTATTTAATTAAATTAATTTTAAAACACATGTGTTGATATACTCTCTATTGGTTCCAATGTTTATATCCCTTTCTTATTCATTGATTCAATTCTATTGGTCATGAAAATAATTTTTAGAATATACCTCATATTAATTATCAATAATAGAAAATAGCAAGGTTGGGCACCATCCCTCCGAATCTTCTGCTGCGCCTGGAACCTACAAGTAGTATCAGATGGGTCACATGATTATTTATAATTATTTAGTTTCATTGATTATTTAAGCATGTATATTTTATTTATAAAATTCAATTTAATTGTTCTATAAATCTGAATTTTTGAGATCTATTTCTTCCACCATCATTTCTCATAGATCTAATAGAAATGATAAATTTTATATAAAATCGAGGAAATTAGCTGAATGTGCCAAGGATTATGACCGGATAACACAAGAGTACATGCCATGTAATCTTAATTACACATTGTGTTCTCATGATAAATAAAAAAATAGTTAATTCAGAAATTCTTCAACTTATGTACATTAATGGCATGTGGTGTAGTTAATTTATACACTACATATTAACTAGGACAGACTGGTGCACAGTCTGCTGAACTACACACCATGTGGCCTACTAGACACGGTGTGTAGTCCCTTTGGATCAGGGTCAGGCCATGTATTCCATACATAGACTACCTGACTAGTGATCATGTAACACATAGTCAATACGACGTGTGTCCCACTGGACATATCATGTACTCAAAAATTTACGAAGTAAGCCTCACACGCCGAGTCCCTAGGCATGTAATTCAGATACACTATGAAGAATGTAAACCGAATGTTGATCAGATCTACATGTTGTGTATGTTTATCAGTTACACATATTTAAAATTTATTATATTATGTAACCCTTGAGACATGTACTTGTTTGTGGATGTAAATATGGGCACTCTATTTTATAGGATTTGATATATGTGTATATAAATGTTTTATTAACATATATGTAATATTCACGATCTTCACATAATGTATGAGTTTTATTATAATTTTCATTCAATTTTAATGATATATATCACAAATAATAAATTATATACATGTATAATACATATTGGGTAGTTTTGGATTGTTTTTCACTAGGTTACCACCAAGGTACAACTTATGTACATAGTTAATTTTAAATGATTTTATTAATTTTTTTTAATTACAATGGATGAGAATCTTACGAAAATTCAGAAAATGTTTAATATAAAATGATTGATTAATTAAAGATAATAATTAATTGATTTGGGTGTGATTTAACATAAATAATAACAATTAAATAATTGAATACTAGTTTTATTAAATGTGTAATTTGTTGCATACATGTGGATGATCATGAGATATGAAAATCCTTTGTATGTGATTGGTTTCCCTTTAATTTATTATTAAAACAATTTTTTGTCTTGCATGCCTTCTCACATCATTAAAATTTAGGGCCTACATACCCATGGTTTATTTTATATAAACCCCCTTTTACCCCTTACCTGCATCTGAGTAAAATTATATTTAATAGATGGATCTCCCATGCTAGTGGAGGCTATTCAAGTTAGGAGTCAAGGAGAAACCAATCCAAGGAGATACAAAGGTGGACAGTTGGAAAGCTGTAAACACAAACCATAAATGGTTCAAGGTGTTTCTCACATAGATCAGTGGTTAGTTTAACAACCAATGGATAAAATAACCATTAGAACAAAATCTTAATCATACCTTTTATTTTAATTTTGTTCGTTTCTTAGTTATTTCATTATGGTAGTTTTTTTTGTGGTCACATAATTAATGGATTAATAATCATGCAGATATGGAACTAAAATAAATTGTATTATGAAAAAATATTATCTAAAGGCATGATTAATCACTTAAGTAATCCCACATAATATTAAAAAAGCATGTGAAAATATAATAATTATAAATTTATGCATAAAGTATAAAATCCCTCAATAAAATATTAATTCGGTATAGCCTTCCATTACTTCAGTTAGAATTGAACCATAGTTCGAAGTGATTGACCCGCCAAATTTGGGGTGCTTTTAATTATTGGGGAATTATAATTTAAGTTTTTGTGTTGACTTAACTTGGTTGACATTAAGGGTTGAATTCCAAAGCAGGACTTGGTGTAACTAAGAGGCAAAGGTTTAGGATTTCTAAATTAATGATTTTAGGATTGAAGAGTCCACTCAACAGATCAAGGAACTGTAAGATAATGTATTTGAAATTTGGAATTCCTACCTAAAACCATTTGAGTTTCTTGACCAATCAATGTTTGGGTAATAATAATGGAATATGGATCCTTGCCACTAGAATATCCAAGCGACAAGATATTCTAAATCCAATGGTGAGGGATTTTGGGTTTCGATAAAATAGTGGGATAATAATAAATATTTATTTATTTATTTTCTAAATTTACCAAGATAAAGTACTAAAATTATGCTCATATTATTTACAGAAATAGCATCAAAAATGACATCAAGAATATCATTATAATCCATACTCGAGAAGGAAAACCTTCTCACCAGTACTAATTTCCCAGAGTGCCAAAGGAGCCTATAGGTCATCCATCACAACAAAGGTGACTATGGGTAATTCTTTACCATGAAAGGAAACTATATGTACTGAAAGAACCTTTACCAGTTGCACTTATAAATGAGGTGAGTGATGAAGACCACTCTTTGTATGACAAATATATGAATGATGCTACAAATTTTCAACGCCTCATGATATCATCCATGTCTAATGTGCTCTTGAAGCAACATGAGGAAATGGATTCACATAGAATGATGTCTCGACTTTAGGATATCTATCACGAGAAGGAGATACCAGAGAGATATGAGATCTCCAATGCTTTGTTCATGAATAAGCTTGGAGTGTCTGTGCTAGCTGGGCCTCATGTAGTCAGGCTTATCAGCTATATTGAGCCTTTAGAAATATAAGGGATTAAATTATCGGATGAGTTACATATAGATATCATATATTCATAATTTTCCATAAACATCACTAGTTTTATTGTGAATTATAATATGAGAAATAATGAGAAGAGTCTATCAGAACTTATGACCTCAATTCACCAAGTGGATAAGGACATGGGCATGACAAACCCGCAGTACCAATGGTGAATAGGAAGAGGAAGGACAAGGAAAATGGACCTAAGAATTTTAAATAGTCTAAATCCACTAGGCACTGTCCAACTAAGAAGAATAAGATCAAATGTAATGGATAGGAAAATAACGTAGTATGTTTTGAATGTGGAAAGTTAAGCCACTATAAGAGGAATGACACACAGAGGCATGGGGAAGCAAAAGGTGCATTCATTATCGAGTTCAATATTTAAATTTCTACACATTGGGAATTGGATACAGATTTTGGTTCTCACATATGTATCCAAATGTAGGGACCAAGTATATTTTTAATGTTTTCTAGAGGACAGGTGGATATGTGAGATACTAATGGTGAAAGTCTAGATTCTATTTCCATTGTTGAATACCACCTTTTGTTGTTGATGGGAATGATTTTGATTTTTCATGATTTTTATTTTGTACCTATTGTAACCAAAAAATAATTTCTGTATCAAGTTTAGATACCAATGGGTTTATTTTCATGTTTTGAAATAAAATTTGTTTCTTTTATAAGGAAAACATATGCTATGGTATGACATATTTAAATAATGGTCTGTATGTATTAAATTAAGAAAATAAAGTGTTAGAAATTGATAAAGAATAATGTTCACATGACTCATATAACACCAAGTTGTGGAATCACCATTTTGGTCATCTAAATGAGAAGTGTCTGAAAAATTTCTATCAAGATAGTTATTTAGACTCTTCTGACCTAAAACCACTTGATAAATTCCATGCTTGCTTACAAGGGAAATTGACCAAGCCATCATTTGTTGGATAGGTAGAAAGGTCAACTGAGATTCTAGGATTGGTACACACTAATGTGTGTGAACTATTTCTTATAGAGGCTAGAGGTGTATATTATTACTTCATATATTTTATTGATAACCTATGTTGATATGGATATATTTACTTGATGAGGTATAAGTCTGAGTCCTTTCAAAAATTCAAGAAGTTCAAGAATGAAGAAGATAATCATATTGTAATGAAGATAAAGAAGATTCAATTAGATCAAGGTGGATAATATCTTAACCAAGAGTTCATCAACCTTTTATGGGAGTTTGAGATTCTATCTCAACTCACTCCACCTTATACACCACAGTGGAATAGTGTTAGTGAAAGGATGAATTGTACCTTATTGGACATGGTAGGGTTGATGATGAGTCATGCAAATATTCTCTTATACTTTTGGAGATATGTATTACAAACTACATCATACAAATTAAATTGAGTATCAAATAAAGCAGAAAATGGAATTCCCTTAGATCTCTGGAGTGGAAATAAACCAATTTTATCGCATATACATGTATTGGGAAGTGAGGCATTTGTTAAGGCCTTATAATGAAACAAACTAGCACCCTGGGGAACGAATTGTATCTTTATAGGGTATCCCAAGGAAATAAAGTGATGCTACCTATACAACCCCTCGGACAAGAATGTGATTGTTTCTAGATAAGTTGTATTTCTTGAGAGGGAGCACATCCTCAAAAATTATAGTGGGAACAAGATTGAATTCAAGGAAGTTGATTCTCAAGATACACAGGAGTTGCTACAAGAAAAAGTTCCATAGGTCCCTGTAGAATATGTAGTTCATGAAACAAAAGTATAATGTAGAAGTATAAGAGAGGTAAGGGAACTAGAGGGATATGGTTTTCTAGTCACTGAGGATAGTGACTCATTATTGTTGTACAATGATGAACATGTCTCATATAAGGAGGTAGTAGAGATCTCATAAGTGGAAATATGGATATAAGAAATGAATTCTAAGATGGATTCCTTGTATCAGAATAAATTTTTGGTTTTGTTCGATGTTCTAGTTGATGTAAATCATGTAGGATGTAAATGGGTATTCAAGAGGAAACTAGAAATTGAAGGTAAATTTAGTACCTATAATGCAAGGTTATTTGATAAAGGGTTCAAAAAGTGTCAAGGAATTGACTAAGATGAAACCTTTTTTCTAGTTTCAATGTTTAAATCCTTCATAATCATAATTTCCATAGCATCTTACCATGACTATGAGATTTTTAAAATGGATGTCAAAACTGTATTCCTTAATGGGAAACTTCTGGAAGATGTCTATATGACACAACCAAGAGGGTTTGTAACACGAGGTGATGCCAAAAGTATTTAAAAGTTACAGAGATCCATTTATTGATTGAATTATGAATCTAGGTTATCGAACATACGATTTGATGAATTTATAAATGAATTTGGTTTCATTAAAAATGAATGTGAGTCATGTGTTAAAAAAAGGTTTAGTTGGAATGTGATCATTATAATAGTAGTATATTTTTATGACATATTTCTTATTGTAAATGGAAAACTAGTCTTACAATTTTTTAAGGACTGGTTGAAAAGGTGATACTTCATGAAGGAATTAGGATAAGCAGCCTACATTCTAGGTAACAAGATCATTCGTGATAGATCCAAGTGGCTGGTTGGACTAATAAAAATGATAAATATTGACCAAATACTAAAGATATTTAGTATAGAACAATCAAAGAGTGGATTTTTTCAAGTGTCACATTGTTTACATATTTCTATGAAAATGTGTCGCCAAACACAATAGGAGAAAGATATAATGAGTAATATCTCATACACATTGGTGATAGGATCAATCGTATATTCCATTTTATGTACTATACTTGAGGTTTCCTATGCATTGAGCATTGTAGGAAGATATAAAGCAGATCCAGGAGAACAACATTTGACTGTTTATACCACTATCCTTAAGTATCTGAGAGGAACTAAGGATATATTTCTAGGGTGTGGAGGAGATAAAGAGATTGTCATTAGAGGGTATGTTGATGTTGATTTACAGATTGATCATAATGAACTCAAATCATAATCAGGATATGTTTTCTACCTCAATGGAGGATCTATGAGATGGAATAGTTCAAAGTAACAAGTTATAGCTAATTCTATAGTAGAGTCTGAGTACATATCAGCTTCTGATGCAGCCAAGGATGCTATCTGGATTCGAAACTTTGTCTAGGAGCTTCATGTAGTACCAAGCAGTAAAGACCCTATCACATTGTATTTTGATAATATTTTAGTGTTGGATATTGTAAAAGATCTAAGTTCACATCAACAGACAAAGAAAATAATCCATAAGTATCACCTCTTGAGGGTTTTTATCAAAGGTTTCAAGTTGGAGTGAGAAGAGTATCCATGGAAGTGAACGTGGTGTACCCCTTGACTCAAGGCATATCTCAGTAGAATCATGAGTATCATGTGAGAGCTATCAAACTAAAGGTCATTAACAGTTGGATCTAGTGAATGTGGGAGTCTGTTGGAGTTAGTTCCCTAGAACAAAATTCTTTTGTACTTTATAATAACTTATATTTATGGTTTTAAATATTAATAAATTCCTTATCATATCATGACTTTTATTCTATGTAACATTGTATGTGATAATGTCCTAAGTGTAACTGTCGCACTAAAAGGTCATAGAGGATTCCTGTTATGATGAGAACCCAGAATTGTTATAACACTATTCTTGAATATATGTTCTATAGTTGGATGATATCATTTTAGGGACACAAATGATACAGTCTATCAGGGGTGGAGACTCATAGGACTTCGAGGCACCTTCTCATGGTGTACACCCTTAGTGATATCAAAAATGATATTATGATAATGAGACCCGACATTAAGAAATCTACATTTATAAGTGCCATTGGATATTCATATCTACGGACGTGTGTATCAGTCCTTATACTTTAATATTATTATTAATGGATATTATGAGTCACACACTTAGATGCATTGACAAAAACTATGATGAAAAAAGTTCATGGGGAGGTAGGATATATTGGGTGCATCACGAGTAATATTTCATTAATGGATAATGTGAGAGTAGATTTATCCCTTCTATTCATTAACAGAAGATAATATCTCCGTAACTTTTATGAAAATGATATAGCCAAAAGAAATCCATTTCTGTAGTGATAAATAGGAAATTTCTATTTCTAGAAAGTCAAAGAAAGAGATATCAAGTGTATAAGTTAATGGAACTGGCATGAAACCTGCTCAGTTATAGATATTGTGATAAAGGGATTATATTACATGGTAGGTATTCATATGAGGTGACATGTCATTGCATCATTAACTTCTTTCTCTATGGGTGACTTGGTGTGTTTTTAAATTATAACCTTGGACTTTAGGTAGGTTCACCTAATGTTAATGAGAAAGAGTCCTAGAGTGTCACACACTAAGTGTATCCAGTATCTAAGTTAAATAATTTATTATTTAAGAAGTTAAAGAAATATTATTCTCAGTTTTGGTTTAATAATTATTCATGTATGCTTGATCACATTCATTATGTCACTAGTTATTTGATAGAATATATTGTGGGTAGAATAATTAATAAATATTGAGAAGTATTGGTGGACTGGTTTTAACGGTCCAGTGAGAAATAATAATATTGAATATTATTTTATTTAATAATATTAAATTATAACTCACAAGTTAAGATCATGTCTAGAAATAATAATATTTTTGTTATTATTTTACATGAGGTTTTTTCTAGGACTAATTAAATAATTAAAGTCACTTGTGAAAATTATTTATTATTACCCTAGTGAAATAAATGACCGATCATACTATTCTCTCATTAACCAAGGGAATTCTAAGAGATGCCAATTCGATTGTGCACAACGAATTAAAGAAAAGCACTCAAGCCTAGAGATTTATTTAGTCTCCAAGAATGCTCCTAAGATTGAGATTAATACTTCTCCACCGAATCAAGGAGAACATTGTGGAAGTGGTTCTCAAGGTGACCGATGGCATACATCTCAAGAACAATGATCTTACATGCTAGCACATAGTGACTCCTTCGGCAACATCCAGATATATGTGGAACACTTGTCATTCACTGCTAGAGGAATCCTACACTTATATTCTACAATGTAACGGTGGCGCACTACAGATCAGTGGCTGGACGCATCATTGATGAAAGAATAAACTCGGAAGTATTTCTTATTTAATTAAATTAATTGTGAACAAATTGTGTTGATCTATACTCACTTGGTTCTAGGTTTTCTATCCCTTACTTATTCTTTGATTCAATTTCATTGGACATGAAATTATTCATCATAATATACCTCGAATTGATTAACAATAATGGAAAAAAGAAAATTTTTTCACTATCCATCCAATGTTTCCGCTGCGCTCGGATCCTAAAATACACAAAATGGATGGTTTCTTGTTTCTTAAATGACCAGGTAAATGTGGAACATTTTTATTTCCAAAATATAACAACATTAAATACAATGAAAATAGTGATTTCATCATATAGGATTTAGAAAAATATATTTTAAGAATAATTATAAAAAAGAAACAATATTAAGGAAAAGTTAATACATACATTGTATTCTTTAAGTTTCCTTCATAGGATTACATGGAAATGAAGAACATAGGAAAATATCTTATTTATAGAATATTAATGAAGTGAAATAGGATTATAGTGTAAGTAATGAGGTTATTTATTAAAGTGGAAACACAAACATGGGAGTTGCTATGAAGGGGTGGTGAGATACCCCTTCATATTAATAAAAAGTGTGCATAGGATTTAACAGTTTAAAAGACTCCAAAATGGAAAATAATGGAGTGGAGATACAATTTGGTCATGATTAACCTCAAAAAAATAATTAGAAATAAAACAAAAAATTGTTTTACCATTAACCCTATTGGTAAACCCTTTCTACCCTTTTTGGATTTTATCGTGACAATTTGTTTTTTACCTAAATAATTCATTTTGTATACTTAAGAACAAAACTTCACGTATTATATAATATAGACCATATAATTCTAAATACGGAATAAATTTTATTATATTGACTTTCCTAATGTGATGAAAATAACATTATAATGATAAATGATTAATTTAAAAATATTATTTTTAGTGAATAATGTAACTGAAGTTCTAAAATAGATAACATTAAATTGTAAAAATTAACCAATATTTTTAAATATATAGTCTATATTATAAAATACATATTTTTTCAAGAAAATGATTTCATAAATTTAGAATTTATTAGTATATACTAATAATTTTTTAATAATCATGGTATTTATAAAATGGGATTTTTCAAAATTCACATAAAATATGTCTTTTTAAGAAAAAACTCAAAAAATTATACTAACCTAAAGTTGAAATTAAAAATAAAAAAGTGTAATTATATTTTTCTAGTCAATACATTGACATTTAAAAGATTATTTTTAAAATCTAAATTCATGATATAAATAAAGAATTCTTTTACTTAAAAATGTCCTTTTTGAAAATTATGTGTTTTTAATATTATTCCATACCAATTAATAATTTAATGAATTTTAACATATTAGTTTATAAATTTTAATATTATATATTACCATATTAATTATATAAAATTATTCCAACTAAATTATTAACATTTGATTGGTTATTTGAGAGTTAACAGTCTATTTAAATATCAAATTGTATTAATTATTTATCCTATAAATGTAATAATTTTTACTATATTTTTTTACTAAAGAATTTTTTATTTAAATAAAATTATTAATAATGTCCATATTTTTTACCATTAAATTTTTGTGTTCCATGTAGAACAACCTACTAACATAATATTTATTTATTGTAAATACATGGTTAAATCTCAATTTGTTACAAAAACATTCTTCCTTTATAAGGGGAAGTATTTACCTTATATAAAGAATCCTAACTACATAATAGAAGTATGTGATGTCTTCTACTAAATGTATTTAACATACCTCTTTGATTCAAAACATTAAATATTTATAAAAAAACTAAGGACCTCCAATATACATTCCTTAGTATAATAATAGTGCTCATGATAATCTATAATACCATTCATGGAATATACATCAACGAGTAGGATGATTATGGATCCCTGCACTTCACCCCACTTGTAGGTTATCCTAGTTCATTAAGGATCACAAAATTTAATGTTATTAATTATATAAAATCTCTTGACCCAATACTTATATATGTTAGTCATATTTTCAAGCAATGCCTTGGTATTCTTAAGGATTAAAAGTGATGTACTTGATGGGAGAAGTCCATTAATTGGATTATTCATGAATCAGACAAGAATGTTATGAAGGATTATTTTATGAGGTAATAGTATCCTATAACCATAGAAAATCCCTCATTGGATGAGGATCTCATGTCCAAAAAGGCACTACTCCGAAAAAATTATTAGGTAAACAACAGAAATATCACAAAATCTAAATTAGAAACTTCTTCTATATTATGACAAGAGAAACAAATACCACAACATTGGTGTAATTATTAAAAAAACCACCATAAATTGGGCTATCATAGACATAGTGGCTCAAAGCTTCTATGGTGTAAGAACCATTTCAAACCTATCCCATGGGTTTAGGGGAATTTATATTATATTCTCTTTCCCATCCTCAATAAAAATATGTATTCCCTATATTTGAGTCAACCCCACTATAAGTGCACTCATAGTTCCTCCCCTTATGTTATATGTCCCCTTCATTCCAGACCCATCTAGTTAAAGTCACTATATACTCTTATAAATTCACTATTCATGAAGGAGGTAAGATGAAGCCTTATATGTTAGAAAATGAAAAAAAATGTCCCTTATAATGGAAAATGTTAAGGAGGATCATAACCTAACCAAAATTATCTATTCTGAGAGTAGTGAATTCTCATACTACTCTAGGAAGGATGGGGAAATGAATCCTTATATATTATATTTGTTCCAAAATTTCAATGGAATTTGTGTTGAAATTACACTGAACAAGCATCTGATGGAGAAGGGAGTGATGATGTGACATACACTTGACACATGATCTGCACAAATGATATAGGTTTTCATAACCAGAAGAAGTGGTGGGATCAAAGTCTAGGTGATCTGCTAAATATTCCACCACTACCTACATAGAGTACCTTGTCTAATAAGGATGGGATTGGTCTTGCAACATCCATATCCCACCCAAAACATGAGGAAGACAATGTTCTTTTTATCAACGATCAGTTCACTCTATATAAAGTTGAGATAGAATAAATAAAGTAGATCAATAATGAATTACTCATATGAAATATTCCTAATGAGTACAACTATTCAAAAATCATAATTTTTCTCCTCCAGTATATATTCAATGGGAAGTAACTACTCTACTTATAAGATCAAAGTTAATAGAAAAATCTTGTTTCAAGATAAAACTTTAAATTATTTGAACATCATAGCCAAAGAATATTTCAAAATTACACCTTTGGATATCCAGTTACATTTAATGAAATCTAACCCTAAGAAAATAAAATTGGATATAAATATCCTATATTGGAAATAATAGTTTATCATCCTTTCCTATCATCTCCCAGAAGATATTACAATAAGGTTAAATTTCTTTAAAAAATCCATGATTACATTAAGTTACTTTCTTCCTAAATAGATGGTATGTAGGGGTAATATTTTCCCATACAACTAGATAGGATGATGTAAACTTGATTATATTAATGTTTACCCTCCACTTCCCAATTTTGGGAATATTATATTTACCATTTTCAATAGAATTTATGAACTATAGTAACACCTAAAACATTTTTTTTCTACAACTGGCACTTTTGTGGGAAAAATAGAGCATTAAGAAGTGGGAAATCATTGATTGTTTTTAAATCAATTTTAATTACTATCATTAATCAAGTAATGAGATATATTGGCAGATTATATTGTTAAATATGATGATTCATGACTATAAATCCTTTATCAGTAAAGTTGTATGTCAATGAATATAATTTCCCTCCAAAGACACGCATATGAGGGGTACCAAACTATACTTCCAAGTGGAAAGGATTGACCAATTAACTAATATTGATGCACTCTTATGTGAACCTTTTAGAGATATGCATTAAAAATATGAAATGGGAATCATAAACCACTAATTATATTAAAATAACCATGTGGTTTTAGATATTTTAATTTAGTTGTGAAATGAATGGAGGATTCCATAATATATTATAATTCTAGGTCTCATCCAATTCCATTAGAACAATCTAAGAAGGCCATTATATATTACATAACAACAGTCACTCTAATCATGGTACTGATACCAACTCAATAATATATACATGATAAATATCACATGGTGGCTCCTCTTGAATGATAGTAGAAGTAAATATTTCATCCTCAAGAGTGAAGTAATTATCCATATCATTAAATTTTTTACAACCATATGAATAAAGGATATTATTTTAGAACAAACTAACTTCTAGGGTATATCATTATAATCTGGGAGAATAATATCCTCAGACTACATGTGGAAAAAATTTCCAATGAAGTTGGTTGAAGTGAGATCCCAGATTACTACATCTTCTATCAGTTAATAGGTCACAATAACTATTAATGTACTATAACAAATTATATACTCTAGAATATGGTTCATTCTTATAAAGTTTAATTGGGAAAACCATTTTCATATTTTACTAAGATTTAAACCATTCTATCAGAAGGTGTATTGTAATGATAATAAATTATAAATAGATCTACATAAAAATTTGTTGAATGGATGGATAGTAGCATACTCATCTTCAAATACACTATACATAAGGATACTTAAATCATGTAGTTTGGAAAATAACTCCCAAAATAATTAAAAAGGTTTAGTATTGATCATATTAATCTTCCTGGGAATAGAGTAACCAAAAATTTCAAAAAAATTCATTGGGGGAGTCATTACCAATACCAATTTTGGCCCATTCCCTTTAGGTCATTTTACCATAATAACTTGAAGGAAAGGAATTACCCCAAAAAATGGGAGGATCAACATATTAAAATTCACAATATAGTTCTATCAATTTAATCCACATGTAAATTCCATTATTTGATTAAAAATTCATATGTGCACCCAAGTTACATACCCATAGTTAGGGAAAATGTTCTAAATACTGAGGAGATCGATGATGGTATGGAAAAAAACTTGAAACATAGAAAATATTTTATATTATGTTTTATATAATGTGGAAACTATAATGAAGGAACTCCAAAGGTCCAAACAATGGAATTTTTTTAGATCCTAAACCATCAAGGTCATAATTGAATTTAATTATATTTGAACAAAAGTTTTAAAATATTTATCTTTCATGTCAAAATCGGATCATCAGTTTTCTAAGAAATCCTAACCCTTTAAACAAAAAAAATGATACCAAATATTTTTTATGGAATGGGATACTAGAAAAATACTCTTCAGCCATACCACCTTAGAATAGGAAGTAAATCTTTATAGTAATTTATGGCCCCATGTCCAAATGTATTACATCATAAAACCCCTCACAAAAATTCAATCCAACAACTTGACTCTTAATATAAAAATCTCAAAAAATAACTTCAGAATTCCCTTGTAAATCACATTTTATGTCCCTAAGAGTTTGAGGAAAAAATCTCTATTATTGAGAGATGCCATGCATAGATCAACTATTTCAATTTTCACGTGAAAAATTCATTTATAAAGAAGGACCAAGAGACATCCATACCAAAGAACATCACAAACATTAATATATATATATATCAAGAAATTTGGGTGATATTAATATTCGGTGGTATCTAATAGGAATTGGTTATGGGATTATTCTCATAATGTTATAAACCCACCATCACGGGGTCTATAGAAAGGTTAAACACTCTCTTAATAATCTGAGTATTCAAAGTAATGAGAAGATTAAGATGAATCCACTTTGTATTATTAAAAAATATCCCAGTTTAGTGATCTTATATCCATCTCTGAATTCATTATAGTTACCTAGGTGGCATACTTCATTATCTAATTGGGATGACCATCGATTAATAATAATGTGGTGGTTTCGAAAACATATAACTAGTGGCTAAAATAATCTCTTGATGGAATATTCATGGTCTTATATGGTGATAGTTCCCCCATGGAGTCCTATTAATCTCTATATATATACATGAGTTTCTTTAAGATTGAGGGGAATAAATTGATAGAACATAACACCATCCAATATTCTACTCTTAATGGTATAGAAATAACAATTTCCTACCCATGTAGTGAACTCAATGATGACTATGTGGTTCTCTTCAACTAAATCAAGAGAATAATTACAGATTTGGGAAATCATCCCATTATTCGGATTCCATTTAGAATATTAGAGAATTAAATAATCTATTTATCAAATGATGATATGGTGAATTACAACATTGAGAATCAAACACTAATAGTGGAATTTCTAACCTCATAATCATTGTGAATCAATCACAACCCTGAGCACCCCAACATTATTACTAACCAAATTGATTGTAAAATGATATAGTTGAGTATCTTTGACCATGACTCCTGGTCAACGTGGTTGTCATGAGATTTTGAAAAATTTTCCATCATCCTTTTGATATCATTGCATAAATCTGACACAACCAAGTATAATAGAGATATAACCTTTCCCAAGAAAATAATACCCCGGAGGATTATGTCCCCACATCATCTCTTGAATCTCAACATATAATAATATTATCTAGTATATATGATTATGAGGTGGAAGTGGTAAATATCTTGAATTCCACTAAAAAAATTTTCTTAGGATATAAAAATTCCCCTTTTTCATCTTCATGGACTCCAAGTAATGTGTTATCATCTACCCTTGATAGTGAATATAGAGTAAAAAATAATTTTAGATACACCCCTCCAAAATATTATAATGGTTCCTCCACTACCATAAAAAACTCAAAATTGTGAATTTGGGAATAAAAGAGGACATGTAGCCAATTATTTTTAGTGGAACTATATCCCAAAAATAAAATTAGACATAAATATCCTTCCTTTAGTATAACTATGGTTAATTTTCTAGAAAAATACAAATATCCCTTGATTAGATCCTGATTTCGAAGCCCACCATCTAATTTTTTTTGGAAAATATTTTTTCCTTAAAAAGGTGGGTAGGTGGATACATAATACCCATTTTCATAAGATAGAATTTGTTGTTTATAAGAATATAAAATACAACTACATCAATAATTTTTATTAACATAAATGTATTGTATATCCTATATAGAAAAAATGGGAAAATAAGGGTCTACATCAATATTTGGGATCTCAATAGGCATTTACCAAAGGATGAGTTCCATGTCCAAATAAAGGAATTACTAATTGATACAGTGGTCAGTTTATAAGACCTATATTTTATGGATGGGTTCTCAAGAAATAATAAGATCTAGATGTCCTCTGATCCTGAGGAGCCAACTTCCTTTAGTGAACCCCATTGGGTATACCACTATCAAATTATTCTAATTGTCTTCAATATTGATGATGCAATATATTAAGGATCTATGAACTATGTATTTATAAAAATTCATTGGAGGATCGTGTAATTATATGTTAATGACATTGTGATATTGTCTAGATTGTGTTTTAGTCATTTGGATGATCTTAAGATAGTTTTCAATAGAATACAACAATACAACCAGGTAATGAATCCCTTAATATTTTATTTCAAGATAACATCATGAATATTTATCTAGTTGTATTACATCAAGTTATTGATGTTGATCCAAATTTTACGAAGGAAATATATGGTATGACAGTCCCTATAAATCATAATTAACTTAGAGGATTACATGGATGTATTTCAATTTTTTAGGCTTCCTTTCTAATCTTAATAACCCGGTGATGTTCTCAAGAAGTATCTTCTATTCATTCCAGTTCTAATTTTAATGCTAATAAGGATTCCAATCATCAATTATATAGATACCATAGAGATAATTCTATGTTCACTCATTTAATAGAAAATGGGTAATTAATGGAGAACAACCATAGTTATCATTGTATAATTGGGCTAGATACAAATACCCAATACTCTAAAATCAAGAATAACTTCAAATAATTGATGATTTCATTATGAAATCTAAGTCACTACCTATAATATATTGAGTTCCATATTATATCATATAATGAACAACTCAAATATATTCATGGTTTCCCAAAGTAAAATAGTCATATATAACAATGGAAAATCATTCTACTAAAATTTTACATCCATTTCATTTCTCAACATGTGACCAAATGGATAGTATTAGATGATTTCCTCCCAGCACACCATTTCCTAAAAAGGGTGCTATGCTAAGGAGAACAAGATTCTTCTTTTGTGGAATATTTGGTCACACCATGGATCACTATGATAAGGCCATGGACATCATAATTAATGGGTTAAATCTTATAAAATAAAGTCAAACTAGTCCAAAATAAAAATAAATGGACTAAAATGATAATGACCACACCTAAAAACCATGTGGGACTACCAAGAATGTTGTGAACAGTCAAAATGGTATACATGTAATATTTAGTTAATTTTTAGAGTGTAAATAATGTTGATGAAACAATCCTCATAGAAGATAATAAATTCCAGCATAATATTACACTTGGAAAAATATAATTTCATGAGGGTCTTTAATAAAGGATGAACAAAAATTTCCAATAATTTATGTGTGGAAGGTTCCATAAGTCTATACACATTTTAGATAATTTTTTTTTAACAATCCATCTCAAGAAGAAATGTGGAAAAAAATACAAATAACCAAGTGATGAATGTTCCTTGATGTTCAGTGTTGACAAGAAAGGTGCACACAAAGTTTCTACCAATGAAATTGAAATACCATTCAGCCCCAAACATATAATAAATTCAACAAAATGGAGCATAAATAATTTACCATCACATAGATCAGAAAATAATGTATTTTCATGATTAGAAACAATTCTCATCATTGTTTCTCCCACAAATAATAAAAGATAATTCACTATGATCCCATCTAATTTGTTTTTTCTCTTTATTGGTTGGGAATTTAAGGTGATCGATACACTCAGGGGGAAATTGATGAAGAGGAAAAATTTCTATATTTTCATGATATATTATTCATTATATGCTCTACCAAAGTCACCATCCTAGATTGAACTATATATTTATATCTTTAAAATTATTCATTGAAAAATATAAAATATCATCCTTTATAAAGATGATCAAGCTACCATATATGATCAAAATATTTGATGTTCCTATCATAGGTAGGTTCAAAATAGATATTATTCACATTATTTGGATTTTAAAACGAATATCTAATGAGATAATCCATCTTGATATAGTGAAAGTGGTGGTCATCCCTTAATGGAGGGAAATAAAGGAAATTCTATGGGAATTAAATTTCATGAAAAAATATATATCTCTGGAAAGTACTTGTTCAAGATTTTATTCATGATATATTGTGGAATAATCTCCTATGAATATTCAAAAAAATGAAATAAAGTATAATCATAATTATGAAATCATAAATGAATCAATGACATGAAAAAATTAATGTTGAAGAACTTCTAGGACTAGTTTCATGGATATTACTTACCGATTATGATTGAATGTTTTTAATCAGAGTGTTGAGATGACTGTATAAATTTTAGGTTGAATGTATCTAGAGAAAATTCATTATAAGTTATATTAGATAATTTAGGTATTCATTGTATCAATTGGTATCAAAAAATTACTATCAACCGAGAAACAGTTGAATAGTATCTAAGCAAAGAAACATTGTATTCTATATTAGTTCGTATCATATTATGAATTCATAATTTATATAATTCATATCTAAATTAGAACCTATTTTATCTACACTATATTATCCTCAGTATAAGTACAGCAGTAAAATTAATGGAATTTTTCTTTAGAAATAAATGGTGTTATCCACTCTCATTTGATTTTTATTTTTTTCCAATAAGGAGGACTGATAAAAATAAAAAAAAGAATAAATAAACAACAACATTTTAATATCTCATTTTCTACATTAGTATTGAAATATAATAAAAAGTTTGATTTTGATTATCCTACTTTGTGATTCTGTTATTCTTGTTTTCAAGTAGATTTTAGGTGATGAATAACTTGATGTCAATAGGTATTGGAGAATAAGAATTGCTTGTATGTCTAGTAGATATCCCAAGAAATATATTGAAGATGAGTTTCATCTATGGATGATCAAAGGTAATATATTATATTTTAGATGAAGAGAATATTTGGATGTCCCCTCCCTCCAAAGGTACCCCTCCTAGGATGGCAATGAATGATGAGAGATAATGACCACTGATTCCTACATCTAGTAGGCCCTGGGTTGGCGACTAACATAGATGGTATAAAAATCTAACATATGGTAGGCATTACCCTATGTAATAATAGTATAGGAAGATATGTTAACATTGATCAATAAAGTATATGAAGTAACATAAGATAAAGGATAATAAAACCATTCCACAATTATTTTGTAATGTAAAATAGATATAGATAAACCTCACCAAGTAAATACCCAATAGAGAAGTCCTATAGCACCGACTCAACGTCATCTCTAATGGTCTAGGCTAGTAAAGTCTAGAACGATCCACATTTTTTTCCAAGAAACCTAAAAATAGTTTTTATATATGTAGGGAAAGAATACAATTATACTCTATATGATTACACCTAGAGTATCCTATGAACATGTGAAAAATATCATACTAATGAACCCATGAGAAAATAAAGGAACCAACAACACTTAAGTAGGTCAACTAACCAATCCCATCATTAGTAAGGAGAACTCAAAAAATAATTCATCCTATAATAACATAATTATAATCATATCAAACAATGGGTACCCCCACCATTTTACCATAGTTTTTACACTCTCACACCCTAACAATGTACAAACTATTTATCATATATCTTCATAATAGTAATCCTTCTCAAACCCACCTAGTCTATATTATAATATCACATCTCTCATGAAGACACCTATTCTATCACATCACATAGCTACTGAAGATAATTGGTCCATCTCATAACATCACATCTCACCTGATGAAACCTAGGCCATAAAATCAAATAACATTCATAATCATAAACTGATTAGTATTGTATCTTGAACATAAAAGACAACAATCGTGATCCATCCTCCTACAAAAAATTACCCCCATAATATACACATCATCATATCATCAAAAAAACCACCAATAATTCACTTTTGACTACTAACCATCACATATTATGCATATATAAGTCGACTATAAAATATAGTGAGAGAGTGGGGGTAGCCATCCATCCATCCTCACCATCGAGATGTCTAGGAAAAACCCACTAAAACAATTGGTTGTCAGCGCATGTTTCTCGATGTAGGAGGGTTCATATAGAAATCATAAGGAGCATAGATATATATATATATATATATATATATCCAAACACAATTCAATCCTATGTTTTCATATAAAAAGAACTGTTCTAACTCACAACATCACCACCAAGCCTCACAAACTCGGTCACTTTTGCCACCAACACAAAATTCACAACACCACACAAACAAAACACAAGACACAAACAAAAAACAACTTTCCTCCTTCTATATATTGTAATGAAAATTTCGGGATATCAAAATTTTGACCCATTTCAATTATTAATCACATTCATTATCTAATCCGTTGATTTAAAATTTATGTGCCAAACATTTTCTCCACATTTACCATTTTAATTAAAGTGTTATTTAATCATTTCCGCCCATACCATTTTAGTTCACCATTAATATTTAATTCCATTACTACTTAGGAAACTATCACAACACATCACATTAAATAAACCATCTTCCTCATACAAAAATTCCCCACACAACAACCATTTCAAAACTTTAGCCACCTCACCAACATATCAACCACAGAGCATTCCCAAATCTCGGCACATCTACCACATACATCAATACCACACATCATATCCATACATCAGAACCAATAATTTCGGCCACATACCACAAACATACATCACAAAACCTTTCCCACAATTAAAATAACATTATTCAATATTTAAAAATATAGATTTTTATCACTTTTAATTCCTTATTTTAGGGAAATTCTCAAACAATTCATAATTTCTATGTACAACAAATTTATTATATGAATATACATTCTTATCTAATTAAATTTAATGTGAAATCAAACAAACACACAACAAGGTTTTAAAAACACATCAATCATAGCACAAACAAAGATATGAATGACTATGATTTTAAGTAATCCAACAATACCGTACAATCTCAAAATCTAGTAATATCAACATTGGTAAAAATATGAATTTCAATCTCTTTACATATTAATTTCAATTATAAAAATTCATTATCATTATTAGGATCATACAAAATATATTACCAAATAAAAACAATAGCACGATCCCTCCTACAAGCATAACTAGAAGTGATATGAAGGATCTTAAACCTCAAATGAATCATTCTAATTTATTATACAGGGTTGAATCAAGATTTAGTTTTCCCTAAAGACTCAAAATGAAGGATAACTCCCTTACAAACCAAGAACACAACATCCACATCATTCCCTTACCAAAAATCAATATATTATTGGTTTCATGGTAGAATCTTTTCCCCATATGAAGAATATGGAGTAAATAAGGAACGTAAATGAAGAAAACTCACCTAGAAACAACAACGATCAATCTCTAAAGTTTATCTTAAAAATAAAATAAAAGGGTAATGAAAAACCTAATTGGTATGCACTTTAGTTTCCCATGAAATGAGAATATAGATTGGAGAATTATGGGGTTCATGTGAATTTTTGAATTTATACCCATTCATAAAAATATATGACCATTGTGAAACCTCACATACTACACAAAAAAATTACTGAAAAAAGTGAGGGACTATGATGTGGTGATGAAGGACCACATTGCAGCCTTGATGGTCAAAGCAACCTCCTAGAATTATAATTATCTCTATGATGAATATCCAACAATATAGGGAAGGGAATAATTCAAAACCAAAGACACTTTACCATAGAACCCATATACCAATAATAAGGCTATGATACAACCTAGATCCATGGAATAGCTACACCAAAATTGGAAGAACCATCAAAACTCACCTATAGGACTCCATGGAATCGCCAAAACCCCACCACTTTATCCACTTGTGTAAGAAACCCATCCCCACACAATAACCTCTCTCTCATACGTAGATATGTTTCTTTTTACATTAGCACCAAAAAACTCATCATGAGCATCTACGCCATAGTATTCCTATCCACCTCGCAGCTACATCTCATTATAATGAAACTCTATGCTCCATGCTGCAAAACTCCCATCAGTTGTGATTTCCATCTTCAACCTTCCTTTTCTTTATATCTACCTTGGAACCTCACCTGAATAGCTCCACCAAAATAATTTACAAAAATTAATGGGATATAAGATCTAGTATGTTACATCAAATACCTTTGAAAAAATTCTGGTCCTCGAGAATAAAAATTAAACCTAAATAATGTGTGAAGGAGGTCCAAACCGTTATCCCTTGAGATACCTCCCAACAATATCATTCAACTAAAACACTACCACTATCTCACATAATTTTAAAGTCACATTCCAAACATAACTAACCACAAACAATTACAAATTTCACTTAGTGAAAACTAATGATTCCAAAAACCAACACACAACATGGCCTCATGCACACTTATCATGGAAATCCTGTTCCCACATCAAGATATTATCTGCATTGGGTGGCACTGACTCACCCATATAGTTTTAAAACATGTCATAGTATAACATGTCTTGATTTGGAATCAATTTATCCCCTATATATATGATAAAATCATTAAAAAATAGAACATCATGAAAAATAACATTTCGTAAACCAACAAAATCCAAGAATCCATCACACAACAAGAAAAAAAGATTGATGAGAGACTCAAAACAATTATAGGTTCTAGGTATGAATCTATGGATCACACTCCCACATACTCTCCTCTAGGCCATAATGCCTCTATATCACATGAACAAATGGAAGGTTCATTCCACATAATAATATTTCCTAAGGATATGGGATCTCTATCAGTCACTCCATGAATGTCACATCATCCTCAATATCCATCCCTCCCTAGTCAATGACATGGGAGTCATCATGAAGATATTGGTAGAGCTAAGAGAAATGGAAGACATCATAAATCTCATTAGGTCATGGGGGAAATTCCAACTAATAGTCTAAAACGTCAATTCATCTAAACTCTTAAAATGAAGGAATAAATAGGGGTGAGTACTTACACCCCCTTACAAACCTCTGTTGTCCATGTATATGATAAACTTTTAATAACACATGGTCCCCAACCTCACACTCCAATGTCCTCCTCATAAGATTGGAATATGAAATATTCTAGCACTAAACTATTGTAATCCTCCCACAAATAAACCAACCTTCTTTTTTGTTCTCTGAAACACATTAGTAACAAGAATTGAGATCTCCCAAACCTCAGACCAACATAAAAATAATTACATACCTAACTATAAAAATAATCAAATTGGGAATTTCTAATGGATGAGTGGTATATTTTATCATAAGAATACTCAAAAAAATCAATAGTTTCTCCCCTGATCCCCTGATGTCCAAGATGAATGCCTGAAACATGTCCCCTGATTTATGGATATTCCACTTTATCTTCCATTATGGTTGATGTTTAAAAGAAGTGTTGAGGGAAAAATATGTTTTAAATGAAATATTTAATCCCATATAAACTTAAGAGGTAGAATTTGATTCCTGGTCCAAGACAAGGGAGCTTTAAACTCTATGAAATAACAAAACCTCATAAATATTCCTCCTTGTAATTAAACCCAGGGAACCTAACTCTTTGATCATGTTGAAGTAATATCACTTCATCAACCAATCCATGATTACACATATAGAATCAAAACATCCCAAAGCTCTTTTTTATCCTATGGTAAAGTCCATTGATATATTTTCCCACTTCAACTTGGTAACATAGAGGGTCTATAAAAACATCTAGGAACGCAGTTCTTATCCTTTACCTATTGGTATTCCAAACATCGAGCCACAAACTATAACACTTTCCATTATATCCAAGGCCACCAAAATTGCATCATCCAGTAATTGGAAATATTAGATACCATTGGGTGTATCACCAATGGTGAGTAATTAAAATCATGAAGCTCTCCCTCATGCATCTTTACCCAAAAAAATATCCTCCCCTAAAACAAAATCTATTTTAATCTATCAATTGACCATGAAAATAGAGTACCTTCATGTCCAACAAGATCATGCATCACCTCTTCCTCCAAATCTCCCCACAAATATTCGTCCACCTACTACATCAAAGAACATTATAATATCATATGAAATAATAAACCACCACTATAAACCACCCACATATCTAATCTCATGGATTCTAACTCCTCTATCTCCCTATAACTATATTTAGAATCATAATAAAACATCGTTCCACAACTTCCAACTTAGTTAACAAAAGACACCATTCCCATTCCCAATGTGTAGGAGATATCAAAATTATAATCCTAAAGAAACTCCATCCACCTCAATTTCTACATATTCAGGTCACACTAATACAAGATATACCTCAAGATATTTTAAACTATGAAGACCATAATGAACTCCCTAATGAAATAATATTTCATCAACTTTACGCAACTACTATGAGTTCCAGGTCAGGAGTGGAATAGTAATTCTAGTGGGGTGTCACTAAAAATACCCATTTGAGATCACTACTTGATATTTCATCAAGACACACCCTAAACCCAAACAAGAATCATAACTAAACACCTCTAAAATAACCCCCTACACTAGTAACTGGATTATTAGGGAAAAGGTCAAATTCCCCTTCAGGTTGTCAAAATTAGTCTCCCACTGATCAGTACATATAAAATCATGTACCTTCTTAGAAAAAAATTTCAGTGAGGCTTAAATAAATGATAAATCGAACATAAACCGTACGTAATATCCCACAAGTCTAATGTAACTACAATAGTCTACCACATTATTGGGTGATACGCAATAAATAACTGAATTTTTGTTTGATGGTTCTATCACCACACCCTACTAAAGCACCACATGCCAAAAAAATTCATCTCTCATGTGTAGAAATTATACATGGATGAATTATCATAGAGTAAGTGATCTCAAATAACCTATATGATAGCTCTGACATGATTGACATGCTCCTACTATAACATCTGGTATATCAATATGTCATCGAGGAACATGACTATGAACATTTACATGAATTCATGAAACATGGACCTCGTTATCCCCATGAACACTTCTTATGTGTTCGTAACATCAAAAGGTGTGATGAATAACTCAATGTTCCCATACCAACATCTGAAGGATGTCTTCATGATATCTCTCTCCTTCCCCTCAACTGGTGATATCAAGCATGTAGATTGATCGTAGAAAACCAATAAGCCCCTATAAACTAGTTGAAATGATCATAAATTATTGTGAGTGGGTAAAAATTCTTGATATTCACCCAATTAATCATTATTTTTCTATACATAACCTCAGATAATTATCCACCTTATTAAGAAATAACACTAGATCACCCTACAAAAACATACTATTCTGGTTGAATCCCTTATTTATCATGTAATATATTTGAATCCTAAACACTTGTAACTCATTGGATTCTATATGTTAAAGATTAATTGAAATCACAGAATCAATGGGATGATGATATATCATGAACATGATATCGAATTATGGGGTAACATCACAACCTCATTAGGAAAAACATCCAAAAAATATATGATTAATTTGGGAGTCTCCACCATAAAAATCCCTATGGATTCTATGGAACAATAATTCATTAAATAATTAAGGGTATCCAAATATCTACTACCCACATGATAACCCCACTCCAAAAAAACCCATACATTAGCCATCCACATCGGAGAACAAGACTCTCCATCAAAATTCTTCAATAATAATACCCACGGAATACAATTATTCAATTTTAATAATGACTTTATACGACTGCATCTAAAGTAAGAGCAGATCCCAAAATGTATAGTGTGGCCCCATAATCAGTCTACACAATAGAAACACCTCAGAAAAGTTGTTCTAACCTATAAATGGCATAGTCAACACCAGTTAAACGGAAGAATATCTACATTATGTACTAGATCACTGACTATAGTGAGTGAAAAAAAGGAGTGAGAAACACATAAATCAAGTAACTCAAAATTAATAGTAGATGATAAAATGAATATACCTTTACCAATATTTTCCCTTATGGAGATATCACTTCTACTACAAGGAACAATCCAAAAAAAAATAATCTACATCTCTACTGACATCCACCTCCATGGATACACTCTGGTCAAGGTCCCTAAACATAAAGATCAAACTAAGGTTGACCTCTGTTAACCCCATATCCTCTTGTTGGAGCATAATCCTGCTTCTTTGGTTGCTGAAATGACCTCTCTTGTGGATACTGCTAAGTTAGATGAAAAACTAGATTATCTCAACCACACTTGTCTTGAAAAATTATTGGGAATTAATTATAACTATGGACACAACCCATCCCGATAATGACCCAATCCTTTTACATATAACATTTCATGATTTTATGCATAATTAATCATCAGAGTACAAGCCAAGGATTGTTAAGTCTAGTGTCTTTGAAGACTAGGAATATAAAACATAAAACGTGGGTCTAAAAAGCACTTCTTTATTTAATCTCCATAAATATATCCTAACTTCTTTTGGGCCCTTACATTCGCATAGGGTACCCTAGAGAACACATGAACAAAGGGATGAGCTAAAAATTCCAGTAAGGGAATGAACATAAGGATACATCTTAAGAACATTAGTTAGGAGGCATGACGTAATGATATCCAAAGCATGGAACATTTGAAATAATATCATATAATAATGGGATCATATAATCATGGAATCATATATATTTGGAAGAATCATAATACATTAATTTAGTACAGGTCAAGGCTAACTGCCAATCTCGTTTCCCATTTCAGTATGGGTCAATGCCAACCGCCAATCCCGTTTGACATCGCATCTCATGAGACTTAACATTACCCAATGCATTGGAGTGTTATCTGGGCGCACCAATCTCAAAATTTTAATTAATATTTTTTCCACATAAATATTCATACAACATATACAATCATACATAATCAAACATACATAAACATAAGGGTACCCATGGAAAGAACTGGGTACCACAATCATGACAAAAAAACATAACCAATGGGCGTATCACAAAAGTGTCCATGAAAGGAACGTATTAGAACATACATGGACGTTCATAGGGTAAAATAGTCATATAACATGTTAAGTGGTGTCAAACATAAGTGACAATATATAAGAAATGTACTTTAGAATCATTAGCGTTAAAACATTTTTGTGCGGTTTCATGGAAAATACTATAGATCTTTCAAATAGAAAAGATGACATTATTTTATATAAAACTAGAATTGAGCCAAGAAGGTTTTAAAAATAAAAAAAATACTGATTTTACAAAGGAAATGGTGTCTTAAAATAGAGGATATATTGCACTTGAATTTTGGTAAAAAATTCGGGAAATTCCCTCAAAACAAGTTTTCTTATCGGAAAGTACTAAGGATGGAATCTTTTAAAAAAATGTATATCCATAAAAGAAAGTGATGAAAGGGTCTTGATATAATAATTTTGTACAACTAAACATAATTTATAATATTCTCATAAATAGATAAGATAACACCATTTTGAAAGAAAGATAAGGCAACACAAGTAAACAAAAAGGGTTCAGGTAGAATTCATTACGGTTTATTGGTATGGTGTCGAGTGTACCCAAAAGGGCTTCAAGAGAGATAAAATAGGTTTATAAACACTTATACATCAAGAGGGAAGTATGGAGGAGGTGTGTAAACATACCCCATCATTTTTTATTACACACAAAAGGAATAGCATTGAGTACAATCTTTATTAAAAGATAAAAGGAGAGGATCTCTTACCTTAAATCTGTTGGTGTTATCCACTAGTTATTGAATACCTGAATAAACAAATTAGGCTTATTAATTAATAATTCTATAACCTCTTCTATATGTAATTTATTTATTATAACCCCTTTTTAGTTCTTTCAGGGCCTTTTTGATTAGTTATAAGGTTCAATTTCATTGTTCGGGTTGGTTTGTTTACATGGTTTTTAAATATCGATTCACTTATATTAACGTTTGGATTAACATGAAAGATGGAAGTGCTTGACCAGAAATAAAGTTATATTATATTAGTGAACATCCAAGAGATTACATGGTTTTCAATTTAATTTGGTTACTTAGAGTGATATAAAAACATAGTGACAACGGTTTTTGTTAATCGATGGATTTGATTTACAAAGAACTTGTTTTTCTTTATAACTTAATACCATTTTTACAAAAGATTACAGAACTAAAAATAGGATATATTTCATATATAATAATCTGGTTCAACCATAAAACAAGTGGTTTCAGGACCAAAATTAAAGATAATAATAATATTAATAATTCATAAACGGTTGTCCTTGAATGTGCTAAATTAGAACATCTCAAACGGTGCATCCATTTCTTTCAAATAAAAGGTGGGGAAATGAGAGAAGATAATTAAATATACCTTTAGAATGAAAACATTACAGTACATTTATGTTACTGGATTTATCATACTATTATGGTGAAGGGACGAGAGGAAAGAAACAAAAAATATAAGAACATAAAAGAAATGAAGGAATTGGAAAGAGGATTTTTCCTCTTGAGACTTCCTCCTTTGAGAACATCCTAAGGGGAGAGTTTTTGGTATTTTTAAGAGGCCCAGAGCTTTTGGACATGGGGGGATCTTGGGGAAGTATTTGGGAAGAATATTGGAAAGGAATAAGGCTTGAGAGGAGTGAAGAGAAGAGGGAGTGAAGAGGGGTTTATAGTGGAGGAGAAAAGGATTTTCATAATATTATAATCATTAATTTATTATTTCTTCACAAGAAAAGGAATAGTAAGTATTCCCTGACCAATAATAGTAATTTTATCATGTGACGCCAAAACAAGTGGGCTTATATCAGCAGAACATCATCAATGACTCAATAAATCCCTTATTTAGCATTTATTGTAAATTATCGTATTTTACTATTCATCAAAAATTCAAGTATTTCATAAAAATCCCAAAAATTCACACCAACCATTTTTTGACCTGTATAATCCAAAAATGAAGTCCATTTTTCAGAAATAATTTTCTAAATATGATTATTTTAATATTTAATTAAAATCATAATTTATTATAAAAACAATAGTTTAAAAACATTTTTTACTTATTCCAAAGCATAGGTATATCATAATTCCACTTGAATATCATTGGTAAAGTTAATATTCATTAAGGTATATCACTATTCATAAGGGTATGTTAATATTCATAAGGTTAGTTTATTATTCACCAAAAATTATGTTTTTCTTATCAGACTCTAAATAACTAACTGATTGCAACCATGTATGTTAGATTTTTAAAATTCCAAACATAGAAGTGACAAAATTATGTTTAAAGGTCACATATAACTTAGTATTTCATTATGTTGTGTTTTATTGTGATTTTATGACATATTTATAAGAAAAGAAATTCATTTATAAAGCATTGAGTCCTTACATTCTTCCCCCCTTATGAAATTTCTCCCTCAAAATTTTGTTTTACATTCTAAGCCAAAATAGGTGTGGGTAATTTTCCATCATTTCTTCCTCCAGTTCCCATGTTGCCTCTTCGTAATTATGGTTTCTCCATAGTACCTTTACGAGATGAGTAGTCTTGTTGTGTAGAACATTGTCTATACGATCCAAGTTCTTCACTGGCTACTCCTCGAAAAAGATATCATCCTCCAATTGTAGCACCTCTGAATAGATTACATGTGAAGGGTCTGGTTTGTACTTACTTAAGAGGGATACATGAAAGACATCATGTACTTTTGACATGGTAGGTGGAAGTTCCAGTCAATAGGCCACAGCTCCAACTCGATCACAGATCTTGAAGGGGCCGATGTACCTGGGACTTAACTTCCCTTTATTTCCGAACCTCATGATCTTCTTCCGTGAAGATATGCATAGAAATAACATGTCTCAAACTTTGAACTCAAGGTCACATCAACAGTTATCTGTATAACTCTTCTTTAGATTATGGGCTGCCTTGATATGCTGCTTAATAGTTTTCATCTTCTCCACCATTTATTCAACCATTTAAGGTCCTAACAGCTTACGCTCACCAACTTCATCCCAACATGTCAGTGTTCTACACCTTTTCCCATAAATGGCTTCATTTATTTCCATTCAGATGCTCGAGTAGAAACTATTGTGGTAGGAGAATTCCACCAGTGGAAGATGTTGGTCCCATCCTCTTTTGAATTCCATAGAACATGCTCTCAACACGTCTTCTAGTGTCTTAAAAGTTCACTCAGACTGGATATCAGTTTGAGGATGATAGGTAGTACTGAAGTTCAGTTCAATGCTCAGACCATGCTGGAGACTTTTCCAGAACTTCTAGGTGAATCTCGGATCACGATAGGATATAATAGATAGTGGTACTCCTTTCAGCCTTACCACATATTTGATGTAAATCTGTGAAAGTTGATCCAATGAGAAGTCCTATCGAACCGAGATAAAGTGAGCTGTCTTTGTAAGGTTATCCAAAATGACCCATATATCATTATTTCCTCCGGATGTCTTTGGAAGTCCAGTGACAAAGTCCATGGTAATGTTCTCCCACTTCCATGCTGGTATGGGTAGTGGTTTCATCATCCCCTTAGACTTTTGTCTCTCATCTTTCACTTTCTCACATACCAGGCACTTTGATGTATATTTAGAAATCTCCCTTTTCATATTGTCTCACCAAAATATTTCTCGGAGATCTCAATACATCTTTGTACTCCCTGGGTGGATTGAGAATGTTGAGCTATGTGCATCATTCAATAGCTTCTTCTTTATCTTTAGATCAGATGGTACACATAATCATGTCCCAAATCATACAACTCTTTCCTCATCAATTTTGAAATCAGATGATTTCCCATTTCTAACAGCTTCCACCATTTTCTAAATTTCCACATCATTTCTTTGAGAATCCTTTACTCTCTCCAAGAGGGATGGTTGAGAAATCATTTGCAAAAGGATTTATAATGTTCCTACCTTAATGATTCTCATGTCCATCCTTTTCAAATATAATAAGATCGGATCCTTTTCAATTCTCATCATTGGTAAAGATGGAGGATCATTTCTACTTAGAGCATCTTCCACCTCGATTGCCTTACCGTGATGGTAGTGGATTGAGAAGTCATAGTCTTTGATGAGCTCTATTTATCTTCATTGGCGCATATTAATCTCTTTATATGTGAATATATATTTGATACTCTTGTGGTCAGTATACATCTCACATTTCTCACCATATAGATAATGTCTCTAGATTTTCAACACAGAGATCACGGCTGCCAACTCCAGATCTTGCGTTGGATAGTTTTTCTAATGGATTTTTAGCTTCCTTGAGGCATAGTCTATCACTTTATCATTTTGCATCATCACACAGCCCAATCCCTTCTTATAAGAATCACTATACACCACGAAGAGTTCTCCACTTGTAGGCAGTGTGAGTACTGGCGCGGTGATAATCCTCTTTTTCAACTCCTTGAAATAGTCTTCACATTCCTATGTCCAGAAAAACATTACTCCCTTCCATTTCTGCTTGGTCATTTGGTTTGAAAATCATGAAAATTTCTTCACAAATCATCGATAATACCCAGCTAGACCCAAAAACCTGCGGATCTCCATTGCAGAAGTTTTCATGGGACTCTCTTCAATTTCCTTCATCTTGGAAGGGTCCACAGATATCCCTTTACTGGTGATAACATTCCCTAAGAATGATACTTCCTCCATCCAGAACTCACATTTACTATACTTTTCATACAACTTCCCCCTTTGCAAAGTCATTAACACCGTTTTCAAATGCTCCTCATGTTCTTCTGTTCTCTTGGAGTGTATCATAATATCATCAATAAAGACCACCTCAAATTTGTTGAGGTAATATGTAAAGACTCTATTCATTAAATCCATGAAAATTACAAGAGAATTAGTGATTATGAAGGGCATCACTATGAATTCATAATGCCCATACCTCGTTTGAAAGGTAGTATTATGAATATCTTCCTTCCTCACCTTTAATTGGTGATATCCCAACCGAAGGTCTACCTTTGAGAAATAACTAGCCCCATGTATCTGATCAAAAAATTCATCTATTTGTGGAAGAGGATACTTGTTCTCTATCGTTATTTTATTGAGCTCATGATAATAAATGCAGAGGCATAATGATCCAACCTTCCTCTTGATGAAGAAGACCAGTTCACCCCATGGTGAAGCACTCTGGTGTATAAAACCCTTCTCCATATTCTCGTATAACTGCTTCTTCAGATCTTCTAGCTCTACAGTGGCCATTCTGTAAGGTGTATTTGAGATAGGGAGAGATCCAATGATAAGTTAAATTGAGAACACAACCTCTCAGTTAGGAGGAATACCAGGAAACTCTTTAAGGAATACATCAGTGTAATCCCTCATAATGGGCCTGTCTTCAAGCATAATTCTCTCCTTTGTCTCAATCATTTGAGCTAGATATGCATGCTCATAAGGCATCAATATCCACACTTGAGACGATGATTTGAAAGGAGATCCATTTTCCTCCTTTCACTTGTAAGGAATCGGAGGATGTTTCTGGATGTGAAGAGTGATCTCCCTTCCCTAGCAGTTGATATTGGCTTTGTATAAAGAAAGCCAATACATGACCAAGATAGCGTCAAAATTCACTAAAGAAAGAATGACAAGATTTTCTGGGAGGTTCAGTCCACAAACATTAACCGAGGAGGAGTTATAAACCATGGATGCAATGATTTCTCCATTCGTTGTTCTCACAGATAACGTTTCCTCCAAATTTTGAGGTGGTTTTTGAATTGTTCTACTAAACTTGCAAGATATGAAAGAATGCGTAGAACTAGAATCAAATAGTATGTTCACTATTATTGAATGAATAACTAGCGCGCCTGTCACCACATCATTTTTTGGCTCCACCTCATCTGTAGTGATAGCATAATCCCTTCCTTGTTTCCTTGGAGTTTGATGCTGATTCCCTCCAATAACCCTTGGCTTAGGGTAATTGTTCGCATAATTCCCAAGCTCCTTACAATTGTAACATTACACCGAAGGACGAGTGTTGATCTGAACCTTCCTTTCTTCTTCAACATTAGCAGGATTTTTCATATCTCTTCGGTAGTTCTTGCCCAGAAGACCAAACTTTCCGCATTTGAAGCAATTCTTGGTTCCCTTGATACAGTTACCAAGATTCTTCTTCCCATAATTTTTTCAAAGGGGAAAGTTAGGCTTCATTCCATCATGGGATTTTTTTTATGGACCACCCATGTTGTTCTACATTTTCCACTTTTTTCACTAGGCCCAAAAGACCACTGAGATTATCAAATCTCCATTTCAACCTTGAAGGAACAACGGAAAATATCCTCATAACTGTCTAAGTCTCGAATCACCAATGCTCTTCGTAGACTCGGTTTTAGTCCGCTAACGAAGCGATCCACCCTGATTTCGGTGTTCGCGACAAAGCCAGAGGCGTACCATGAAAGCCTTGTAAAGTTTTCTTCATACGCCCTAATGGAATCATCTTCCTTCTACTTGAGTCCAAGGAACTCTCTTTCCATCTTGATATGGAGGGATCGAGGAAAATATTTTTTGAAAAACATCCTCTTGAATTCCTCCCAATCTATGGAATTGATTTCCTCTTGGGACTTTGTATTCTTGATCAGTGTCTACCACTGATCAGCTTCCCCATCAAAATGATATACTGCTAGAACAAGTTTCCCTTCTTCTAAGCACTATAGGATGAAGAATATCTTTTCAATGGAGTTAATCCATTGTTCTATGAACAGGGGATTAGAAGATATGCTAAACATGGGAGGCCTTTGTCGCATGAAGGATTCTACATCAACTTGAACTTTCCTTGGAGGAGGAGGACATTCCACCTGATTCATGTTATTATTCACAACTCGATCCAGCTAAGAGAGTACTACCATGACGTTTTGAGCACCCACATCCATCATATCAGGCATATCATTAGGGAAATCATCACATTGCCTATCAAATTGGTTGTAGGAACGTTTTTTTCTATTTCCTGCCATTAACTAAGAAAAAGAATATATAATTATAGGTTTTTTATGCTTAGATATTGAGAATAAAAAGGAAACATTGAAGATAAAAGGATAAACTTATAAAGAATAAGTACATTCTAACTTGTTATTCCTTAAGTTTAAATCTAGGTTATTTTCTATCTATTTCATAACATATATTCTTATGGGATTTTTTGTCCCATAATAATGGTTTGTACTAAACTCATGAATCTACCAAAGCAAATCCCCTAGGAGTGTCATAACCAAGAGTGCAGTAAGTCCCATTTTCGTGCACCAGTTCCCATTTGAATCTACATCAAGGTGATGTTTTCATGTTTTACCCCTATGATACATCTGTACCAAAGCCACCTCTACCTGATCGTATCCATACAGAGACGTATTTTATTGATAAATCACTTACTTGATACTGAACAAAATTTAGGAATGTTTTCTTATACTTAGTCTCATCTTTAAGGTTCTCACTAAGATGCTCTATCCCTAATCTTCAAAAATAACTAGACCATCCTCTAATACCAACTATAGCGACCCAATCCTTTTATATATAACATATCATTATTTTATGCATAATTAATCATCAGAGTACAAGCCAAGGATCGTTAAGTCTAGTGTCTTTGAAGACTAGGTACATAAAATATAAAACATGGTGCTAAAAACACTTCTTTATTTAATCTCTATAAATAGCTCCTATCATCCATTGAGCCCTTACATCTACATAGGGTACCCTAGAGAACACATGAACAATGGGATGAGCTAAAAAGTCTAGTAAGGTATTGAACATGAGGATACATCTAAAGCACATGAGTTAGGAGGAATGACATAATGATATCCAAATCATGGATCATATGAAATAATATCATATAAGCATGGGATTATATAATCATGGAATCATATAGATGTGGCAGAATCATAAAACATTTCTTTAGTACAGCTCATGGAAAACTGCCAATCTTGTTTCCCATTTCAGTACGGTTCAAGGCTAAATGCCAATCCTATTTCATATCGTATATCATGAGACTTAACCTTACCCAATGCATTGGAGCACTATCTAGGCGCACCCATCTCAAAATTTTCATGAATATTATTTTCCACACAAATATTCTTACTACATATACAATCATACATAATCAACCATACATAAACATAAGGTTACCCATGGAATGAATTTGGTACCACAATCATGACATAAAACATAACCAATGGGTGTATCACGAAAGTGTCCATGAAAGCAAATGACTAAAAAATACATGGACGTTCATAGGGTAAAATAGGAATATAACATGGTAAGTGGTGTCAAATAGAAGTTACAACATATAAGAAATGTAATTTAGAATCATTAAAGTTAAAACATTTTTGTGCGGTTTTAAGGAAAATACTATAGATATTTTCAAATAGAAAACATGACATTCTTTTATATAAAACCAGAATTGAACCAAGAAGGTTTTAATAATAAAAAAAATACTCATTTTACAAATACAAGGGTGTCTTAAAACATAGGATAGATTGCACTTTAAATTTGGGTAAAAATTCAGGAAATTCCCTTAAAACATGTTTCCTTATCGAAAAGTACTAAGGATGGAATCTTTTAAAAACATGTATATCCCAGAAAGAATGTGATGAAAAGGTATTCATATAATAATTTTTAACAACTAACCAAAATTTATAAGATTCTCATAAATATATAATATAACACTATTTTTAAAGAAAGATAAGGCAACCTGAATGAACAAAAAGGGTTCAGGTAGAATTCATTACGGTTTTTTGGCATGGTGTCGGGTGTACCCAAAAGGGATTTAAGAGAGAGAAAAGAGGTTTATAATCACTTATAAATTAAGAGGGAAGTATGGTGGTGGTGTGTAAACATAACCCATCATTTTTTATTACACACAAAAGTTATAGCATAGAGGACAATCTTGATTAAGAGTGAAAATGATAGGATCCCTTACCTTAAATCTGCTCGTGTTCTCCACTTGTTATTAAAGACTTGAATAAAAAAAAATTAGGCTTTTTAATTAATAATTCAATAACCTATTATATATGTAATTTATTTATTAAAAACCCTTTTTTGTTATTTCAAGTCCTTTTTGATTTGTTATAAGGTTTAATTTCTTTGTTCGGGCTCGTTTGTTTACTTGGTTTTAAAAGATCGGTTCACTTATATTCAAGTTTGGAAGAACATAAAAGATGGAATTGTTTGTCCAGAAATGAAGTTATATTATATTATTGAACATACAGGAGATTACATGGTTTTAAATTTATTTTGGTTACTTAGAGTGAAGTTTAATTATTATATAAAATCATAGTGACAACCGTTTTTTTTAATTGATGGGTTTGATTTACAAAGAACTTGTTTTTATTTATAACATAATACCATTTGTACAAAAGGATTACAGAACTAAAAATAGGATATATCACATATATAATAATCTGGTTCAACCATAACACAAATGGTTTCATGACTATAATTAAAGATAATAATAAAAATTGATAAATTGTTGTCCTTGAATATGCTAAATTAGCACATCTCAAACTGTGCTTTCATTTCATTCAAATAAAAGGTGGGGAAATGAGAGAAGATAATTAAATATACCATTATAATGAAAACATTACATTGCATGTATGTTACTAGATTTATCATACTGTTATGGTGAAGGGAGGAGAGGAATGAAACAAAAATAAAATATCTTAAAAGAAATGAAAGAATTGGAAAGTGGAATTACCTCTTGAGACTTCATCCTTTGAGAACCTCTTAAGGGGAGAGATTTTGGTATTTTGAAGAGGATAGGATCTTTTGGACATGGGGTAGGATATTTGGGAGAGATTTGGTCATAATATTGGCAAGGAACAAGGCTTGAGAGGAGTGAAGAGAAGAGGGAGTGAAGGGGGTTTTTATAGTGGAGGAGAGGAGGGTTTTCATAATATTATAATCATTAATTTATTATTTCTTCCTAAGACAAGGAATATTAAGTATTACATGACCACTAATAGTAATTTTATCATGTGATCCCAAACCAAGTGGGCTTACATCATTAGAATATCATCAATTACTCAATAAATCCCTTATTTAACATTTATTGTAAATTGTCGTATTATACTATTCATCAAAAATTCAAGTATTTCAAAAAAATCCCAAAAATTCACCCCAACCATTTTTCTACATTTAGAATCCAAAAATGAAATCCATTTTTCAGAAATAATTTTCCAAATATGATTGTTTTAATATTTAATTAAAGTCATAATTTATTCTAAAAACAACAGGTTTAAAACATTTATTTACTTATTCCAAAGCGTAGGTATATCGTACTTCCACTTGAATATCATAGGTAAATTTACTATTCATTAAGGTATATCACTATTAATAAGGGTATGTTACTATCCATAAGGGCATGTTACTATTCACCAAAAATTATGTTTTTCTTATAGGACTCCAAATAACTTACTAATTGAAACCGTGTATGCTAGATTTTTGAAATTCCAAACACAGAAGTGAAAATATTATGTTTAAAGGTCAATTATCACTTATTGGTTCATAATGTTGGGTTTTCATGTGATTTTATGACATATTTATAATAAATGAATTTTCAGTAATAAAACATTGGGTCATTACAATCCCCCCCCCCCCAATAATACATAATGAAAACCCAAGGACACTAAAAAGGAAAAAACATTTGTCCCTTATGGTTATGAATAAATGAGGCTAAGGTTAACTCCCCACTGGTTGAGACCGTGAAGGAAATGGCACTTAAGACCTTCAATTGACAAAACTGCACCTATAGGAACCCTTTTGGTTCCTCGTTCATGGTAAAACTCCTCATGAGTTCATATTCTTTATCACTTACTCATTTATATAAATTTCAAATTCAGATAGAAAAATAAAGGGAGTAACTACATGAAATATATAAGGATAGAGTTCCTGATCAAGATGACATGCTTGGGACTACTCATTAAGAAAAAGACCTAGAAACATATAAAAGATCCTGAAATTTAATCACAACTTCATAAAATACAAAACTGCCCTTATGAAGAGATAGAAACTCTAATAATATATTTACAACATTCATTATTTAGGAGAGGAACTACACTTAGAACTCCTTTTAAATTTTGGGCCACGAAACATATGAATTCTTATGCTCACCATGATATAGTCTCCACCATTGATGTATAGCTACACACATCTGACTTACCACCAATGGTATTAAGTACAATTTTAGGGACTAGATCAAACTAAAGGAAATCTCAAGATCATATAACCATCTCTTCTTCTCCATGTTAGAAACACTTCTTTCTTACTTCCCCAAAACCTTCCACTGAAAGGAACACAAGTTCTTATTATTTACCTCATCCACCTCTGTTATGTTGATCCTATGATGATCTTCTAGATCGTCCTACTAAACCTCCACTACCTAAAACACATGTATTCAATATCCATGAGAAATAGCTGAAAGGAAAATAAGGGTTTTCTAACCTCGTTAGTATTGAATGTTATTAATATATACATAAATTATTTTAACTTTCTCAAAATGACCCAACTCAAATGACAACACAATAAATCATGATACATGTACCTCTCTCATGTCTTTACCCTACAATAGAAATCACCGCGCACGATCATTAGATAGGCTCAAATTCCTTCCATTGTATCATGGAGGTACCTAAAAGTTCATGTCTTAGTAGTTATAACATGGACAATGTCACACACCATGATCAAAAGACACCATTTCCCAACCAATTGATGAAATCCTCACTATTTCTAACTAAAAAATTCATCTTATCCCATAACCAAACCCTTTGATATCACTCTTTCATGACAACCTCCCTTGATAGGTACCGCTCCTAGGTAGAAAATCAAGGATGATAGATAATGATCCCCAAGCCACGCCTCTTATAGGCTCTGGGTTGGAGACTATAACTAAGGGAATACAAAACTCACAACAACAACCTAATAAATTCCAATAATCCCCACACTTCCTCCATTTAACAATCATAGGAACCTCTTCATCCCATTAGGAACACACATTCCCCATATCTTAGCACATTTACACCATACATCACAACCACTCATCACAACAAACAATACCTACCATACATAAAAAATCACATCACAACACTTTTTACATTATTTTCATATCATTTTTTTCATATTTATCAATTGGATTATCATCCCATTCACTTTATTATTTCAAGTGAATTATAAAACAAGATATAATTTCAATGTGTAAACAATTTATTATCTAAATATACATTCATAGATAATTTCATTTAAAGTGATATCAAAAAATCCCCAAACAAGATTCCACAACACACATCGTCCCTAACTCAAAACAATCCCCCAATTTCTGACATTCTCATCAAGTATTTAATCCTGTATAATATCAAAATTAAATATTATCAAAAGTGGTAATGACATGTGTTTCAATTCACTTCCAATACAATTTAAATTATACCTATTAATTATCATTTTTAGTCCAATTTTTACTATCTTTCTATTGATAAACAGGAACATGATCCCTCCCATAGGTTTGACTATAAAGGATATGAAGGATCCCTTTCCTCAAATGAAGCATTATGATTCACTTTAGAAGATTGATTCAATAGGAAGGCTACCAACAAATACCACAATAAATGAGAATACCGATACCTACCTAGAACAAAAAAAGTAAATCATTACACTTCCGAACATCAACAAAATACTAGTTTCAATACAGCATTATTTCCCTAGATGATGTATAGGGAAGAAAAAAAGGAATGTAAAGAAGGAAACATACCATGAAAAAAAATTATTAATATCCCATGTATGGGGTTTAATTCCACTAAAATGATTCATATTGACCCCATTTGGATGTCATCAGGTTTACTAAGAAATAAGAAGAAAGTTAGTAGAATGAGGTGGTTCAGGGGTTTTTTTTGGATTTAAATCGAATCTATAAAACATAAGACCACAACACATCCTCACACACCAAACCACATAATTTTTAAAAAAGGAAGGGAATATGGTGTAGTGGGAAGCACCGTGTCACAACCCAGATACACAATGCATTTTATATGAATTGTGGATACATCCACACCACATATCCAACAAATCAGGGAAGGGACTATGGTGTAGCAAAAGACACTGGTTTGGTCCTTGGGTCCTGCAAGGCTTTCGGGCCACCCAAGGCCTTCAGGAGAGTTTATTATCAAGTAATTTTGGGCCACCTTAAGGCCTTAGGTCCACCCTAAGGCCTTCAGCCCACATGAATGCAGACGTACTAGTCAGACTACAAGGAACAAGTCTTCAGATGAGGATTTAAGGGCAGTTGCATTCACTAGAGTAGAGCTAACTGAAATTAGAAGAATGAGAGGGTATGGCTTTACCATCAGTACCGGGCCTGTGCAGCTTTGCATAGGACAGCTAGCTGACCAGCCCTGTGAAGGTGGAGTGCTAATATCATGACATATTCTGGGGAGGAGCAGTTCCAAGTTGTCTTATCTGGGTGATTCCCTCTAAGACCTACGAGTCATGTAATTGTCTCTGAGCCTTCGGGCCTTGTAAGGGTTCCACCTCACCCCTTGAAAGGTGGATTATCAAAAATAATAAAGAAAATGAAGTCCTTGAGGCCATTCCATCATATTATCCCATAAGGAGTATTGCAGAATTATTTGAGTATTTTTAAGGGTAATAATACAAAATAGTTTTAAATTCCTTGAAGAATTTATATTTATTTCTCATGTTGAATCACCCTAAAAAATTAATTGATTTTCCTTGGTAATTTCATACTTGGTAATTACCAAGTATCATTTAGGCCTTAACTAAAAAAATTGGCCAAAAAAATTGGCTTATCTAGGCTATATATATCCCACTCATGTGGGAGAAGAAACAACCACATGGAAGAACCATCCATGATGGATAGTTATGGATGTATCTAGTAGTCATATCTAACACCCACTAGGAGCACACCAGTGTGCACATAGGGTGCATAGGTGAGCTCAGATGAACCATAAAATAGTGTTGTGTGGCTCATGTGAGGTATGTGTCTTATGAATTTGGGCGTCAACCCCGATGCCTACATAAGCTGAAGATTATATGGATACTATTATTAATCATCATAGGAAAGAGACCCATCCCGATGTTAGACAAGGAAAGTTCATGATACTACTCATCCATTATAAAAACATATGTAAATAACATGGGCCATCTGATCAGTATCATTTAATCTAATGGAAACAGAGCATCTTATTCAGCCTCCTAATGCTCAATGGGGTTTTTCAACTATAATTTTTTCATTTCATAACTCTCATCATCGATTTAAGTTCAAATGATCATGATTTTGATCCAATCTAGAAAAAAACTTCATGCATACATGTTGCACTTTTCATGAATTTATTGGATCAAATAATATTATTATATTAGTTTATAACATGAGTTACAGCATGCCATTCATTCTTGAATGTGTTTAATGTTCTCGAATAATAATAAATTTGATTATTCTTTTCATGCATAAGTATATCTAACAATGAAGAGAAAACATGATCTCATGTAAGAAGAGATAGCATTATTTTTAGAGTCTGGATATTTAGGAAACATTGACCACTATAGTGTTTCAAAACCATCTTTGATTTGGATTCCTTATCATAGGATATGGTGGCACAATGATGGAGGTTTATTTCCTATAAATCATAATTCACTGAGCTACAAAGGTGGGATTCCATTAGTTTTTATTGAGTGGGTATCATTTTTTCCTTAATAGAAACCAGTTTTTCTCAGACCTATTTGGTTACACAAAGAAGCAGAAAGATCTCAAGATCCCCATAGATTTAATGAAGAAACAAAGATTCCAAATATACTTCATCTATTACAAGAAGAATCTATATATCCCATAAAGAGATAAATATTTTTTGAGGGCACGGACATTTGAACTTCATTTACTAGTGAAGAATAGACCTACACACATTTAGTTTCTTCAATAATATGAAGATGCAAAAATTTTCATACCCGATTAAAGAAAGTAGAAGAATTCATCATGTGTGTCTAGTCACATGAATAAAAATTATACACTAGCCTATTTGATAATCCTAGATTATCAGTTACACAATGATATATGAATATTAGGATATCATCTTGATAGGTGACTCCATCTAGGTTATTCTTTTTTTTAATAAATCATAATAAAACCACGTGTTCATGATGTAATATAGTAAAAGAAACTAGATATAGTTAGCTCATTTTATAAAACATTACTGAAGAATATAAGACAATGTGAAGAGAGATAGTGGGCAAAACATGCGACTGAACATGAGAATCACCTAAAATAATGGGAATAATAAAATGACTGTGTGAAGGATTTTATTCCAATATCAATCACCATGAATTTTATAATGTATGAATGAAGTGAATTTGAATAAATTTAACTGAATACTATAAGTTTTTGGGATTAAATTTATGAAATATGTAACAATGATATTGTGCAAGGTCATTATTGAATAAAATTAATATCAAAATTGAAGTGTGATTCAATTTCAAAAATATTTGATTCACCTAACACAATAGAAGAAAACTAATACAATTAAAAAAATTATATTTTTTATATAAGAACTTATAGATAGCCAGTCTATAATATATTTATATTATTCTAAATAAAAATGTAAAAGTAGAGGAATCAAATTTGATTATCATATATTTGAGACAACCTGTTAATTATGGTATTCAAGGAAGAAATTTTGATTATTATACATTTAGAAATTATATTATAATCATTTTTTTATATTGATGAATATTTAATATATATTACAAATCACTTCAAGAGGGATAGGACAACATCCTGAATTCTAGTTATTTAAATATAAATCTTTCATTATACATAGTTAGTTCCAGGAGAGTAGGTATAGGATCAATCCCTTGTCCGTGATTTATTTAATATGGTGAAGTAAGTAGTGTAAATGTGGTATAATGACCACAATACGCTGAGGATGTGGTCATATACACTGGATTAAAACCTTATTAAAACTCTAGTGGTTATTTTTATTTATAGTTTTTGTGTAAAGTATTACTAACTATAAGTGAAGAATAAAATTTAAATATTCACGGAATAACTTACATGCGTATAAAATGGGATAAATTTTTAAAAGTTAAAAAAATCATCCCACACTGATTCAACCCCCCCCCCCCCCATTATGTTCATCCCAATTTGATCCTCACAATTTTTTTCCAAGGGACTTAACACCTCTTATTGGATTCTCTATTTGGAATCTTGTTATGATTCAATTTTTATTCTCAATTTATAATTAAGTGAATAATTAGGTAATAAGTATCTATTAACGATCAAAATTATGTTTCTTTTGAGTCACAAAAATTAATAGAATGAAAACATGGAATATTTGTAACTACTATGGATCATAATTATATCTTATCAAAGACCTTGAAGAATAAAATGAAGAATAAATTATCAAAAATGAATGAGACATCCTTTATGTGTAAGGAGGATGCTGAATCAGTTTCCCAATTCATTATTTTTAAGTAAGAAAAATCATGGATGGGATTCAAAGAGTGTGTAGTTTATTCTACCACAAAAGAGAATGACAATAGTCATACCTCATATATAATCCCATCCTTAAAGGAAGTCGAGGAAAAAAATACCTTATTCAAATTTCCCTTAATAAGATCCATGTATTAGTGGAATTGATCATATATCTAAGGAATTTAATTTTGAATCAGTTTATACTTTGAAATATATGATCCATACCATTCCCAAATAAATATTCAATTTTATTTATCGGTAATTTAAAGTAATGGAGGAAATGTTCACTGATCTTGAATAAAATTTAGAATATGGAGAAAGATTTTGAAGAATATATTCAAGATAATATAAATAACTCCTATAATTTATAGTGAAAGAATTATATATAGATTAACATTAAGAATGATTCATATTTTTTGAAGATTAGTAGAAAACCATAATTCAGGGAAAAGATGATGTCATTAAGGAAATTTAAATTAAGATCCATTCATTAGATGAAAAATATAAATATATCATAGAGTCAATAATTATCTACTTGATATTAAAGAAAAAAAGATCAAAGATCATGAAAATTTATTATAAGAGATGAATAAAATGCATGATGATGCAATTTATAATATCTTAAAAAAATGTATATACATGATGAAATTTATGGAGGATGTGAAATTCAACCTAAATATGAAATGTGTTGATAATGTATTTGAACTAGAGAATATCGAAAAAAATTAGCTAATTCTTCATAATAAGATGAAATAAGAGCTATTAATACAAGAAATGAATCCACACAAACATTTAAGGAAGAAAAATATCCTAAAACGCTGTTTTTTGGTGGGTAAAATAGATTGATACCACCTGCTAATCAATCTCAAAGAGTCTCTAAGAAGAAGGTACCATTAACTTCAAATATATTTATCGGTGATAAACATATTTTTATGAAATGTGATGTTTCAAAATCAAAACCAATGAAAATAGTGGATAAATAAGGAAAATGAGGCTCTTACAAATAAATATATGGTAATACAAGATACATGTAAAATAATATGTTCCAATTGAAAATTCCATATGAATAATTCAGAGATAAAAAAATAGTAATAATGTCAATATATCCATTCTATAATCCAAAAGAATAGATCCAAATTTTTTTCTACTATTGGAACTCTTATCGATTTAGGAACATGTTATATGATTTTTGGTTTAATATGTTAGTATTCCAGAATCAAAGAATTCCTACATAAAGGGGGATAAAATATTTGATGAAAAAATTACACAAAAGGAAAATAATTATGTAACTATTATAAATATATTTTAGGGTTTCAAGAATCTCTATGATATATTCTCTTTCAATTGTCACACTAAAGTGGTACTCATGTATAAATTATTCAATAATAGCACCAAAACCATTTATAATAATAGGAAATTTAATTTTAAAACTATAGATAACCCTACATTGGGAAGGAATTGAAAAAAAATCATTATAAATTACGTTCCCAATAGGTTTTTTTAAGAATTCATGTAAGTATAATAGGGGTGAAAATAGAATAAGATTTATGATCAAGACAAACCTAAAAAGAAAAAAAAGGGTTCCACATTAAATAGAATAGTATGATTATTTTGTTGAAGAAAGGTTCACACCATGTATCAATATAAGTAGGCCATTTACATCATAATTTATGAATATAAGATTAAAAAAAGAGATAAAAATATCCAAAAGAAAAATGAAATTACTGAAATGGTAAAGAGAATACCTAAAAAATCATGTAGAACAACAAATAATGTTGTTCACATTTTAAATGATATATATCTAATCATTATATCTGGTTTGAAGAGGGTAAATAAAGTGTAATAAACAAGGTTGAAGGAATATGTGAAAGGAAAGAAGAATATTCCCCATGACAATTTTGAATTCCCTGATATCTTGTCAACAAATGATGACCAAAAAAATTCAGATGTTTTTTGTGGAAGGTTAAATAAGGATACATATATCGCAAATAATTGTTTATTCATAACTACAGATCAAATAATATATATGGATAAAGATTAAAAAATCACCATGTGATGAATATTCCTTGATTGGAATTATTATTAATAAAATTACACACAATGTTACTACTAATATAAGTAAAGATACCATGATACCCAAAACATTCATGAAATTTTGAAAAGTTAGAATTAAGAGTTCATGCTCACATAGAGGATAAAATAAATGAGTATCATGATTGAAAAAAATCATACTTTTTAATCTCATAAAAATTAAATGTAGATTCACTTAATTCTCATCAACATTTTGTTTTTTCATTATTTGTAGGGAATTAAGGGTGATTTGTACACTATGGGTCATAATTAATAATGAATTTATATTGTTATATTTTAAAGATTTAATAATCAATATAAGAATTATAGAATTCATTGTCCTTATTTGATCAATCTGTTGATATCTTGAAAATTATTTGTTACAAAAGAAAAAAGATCATACTTTATGAATATCTCCAAGATACCATAGATAATCAATAGATTTTAAGTCACAATATATATTAGAACACAATAATTGAGATTCAAATTAATTTTCATTCAGAAGAACAACTGATTAGAATATCCACCTTATAGAAGTAAAAGTATAGATCATCCCATGAGGGGGGTCTAAAGAAATTCGTAGGGAATTATATTTCATGAAAAATCATATCTCTATAAGGTATTTTTTCATGAATTCATTGATGAGGCATGTGGTCAGACTCTACTGTCATTATTCAAAAAAATAAAATGAATGTTAATCTTATGTGGGGGATATAAATGATTCAATAACAAGTAAAATTAATCTTGAAGTTGTTTTGGGATTGATTTAATGAAAATTATCTTCCTATTTTAAATGAATGCTTTTAATATATGTGTTGAGATGAGCACATGAATACCATGTCACATGCATCGGGATAATTCTATTTACAAGTGGTGTTAGGAAATAACCACTTTCATTTTATAAATTTTTTTCAACCAACTACAATAAACATAAAAACCATTGAGCAGTCTCTGAGTAATGAAACTATTTGTTCTATGTACTTTTTTATCATATTTAGAATTGATAATGGGCTGCATTGATGTCCAAATTATCCCCAATGTTTTCTATACCGGTTTATCACAAGTAGACTTATAGTGGAATAATTTATGGAACATTTATTAATAATAAAATGATTCCATCATCTATCATTTGTTATGTATTTGTTATTAATAAGTGGGAGAAAATAAAAAAAGGATAGGAAAAATCAAGAAGGATATATTGAAATCTCAATCTCTATATTCGTACTGAAAACAAATAAAATGAGGGAGATTGATGATCTTACTTTATGTTTTTTTCAATTTTTTTCAATGAGTTATTATGTGATTAATCATTTAATGAAAATATATATTGTAAACGTAGAATAGCCGGGAAGTCTACTATAGATCCCAGGGATTTTGTGGAATATTAGTTAAATTTATTGATGATAAAATTTCATATAGTATATTTTGGATAAATTGAATATGATTATGATGATTAATAGACCATTCTTTATTGACTCAAAAACATGTGATAATTTGTTTCAAATTGTTTAAAAAATCAAAAGAAGTGATGAAAAATCATTTATTGATTCTTTTGTATAAATATTTTTTATGTTGATAAATTAATATGTTAAAAGTATATAAAATATCTATATTATTACATGATAAGTTTTGAGGAATTATTTGAGGATATTATAAGAGGAAAAATGAAAATAATTTGTATTGGTCAAGAAAAATATATTTCTATGTTGCACGATGAATTATTTGAATAATGAATTGTGTTGTGATGAAATTTACATACATGGTAATTATAAAGTATCTTTTATTCCTTAACTAAAACAATTGGCCAACCATGATGTCTATTATAGTCCACATCAACCCCACACATGTGGGATTATTCTCATCCATGTGGGAGATCCTTCTAGGTAGTCTATCTATGGAATTAGGTATCAAGTTTGCATAGACACCACTAGGAGCACATTAGTGAGTGCATAGGATTTACGCATGGCCCCAATGGACTATGAAATGTTGTGATGTAGCATGGGTGACGCATGTGTGTTGTGTATCATGGTGTCATCCCCAGTGACGGCTTGAAATGATGTTGATGCTAGGAGTGTTATTAAGAGGCACAAAAAATAGCAGCGATATTTTTTCAGAGAATGCCTGTTCATTATACTTTTCTCTCATTTTAAAATTTTCATAAATTGCATAGGTCATATGATCAGTATGAAATGTTTCATCTGATTGAAACTTAGTGTCATCTTCAACCTCCTGAGGAAAAAATGGTTTTTACACTATATTTTTTTAATTCCTTAACTAACATCTTCTATCCATTCTCAAATGATCGATATTTTGAGGTTGTGAGGCCACAAACCTTCATTCATTCATGCTATGATTTTCATGAATTGATCAGATCAAAGAAGATGGTTCTTTATAAGTATAATGAGAGTTACAGTTTTCCATTTATGCTTGCATGAGTTTGATGTTATAAAATAATAATTAATGTGACTATTTTCAAATAAACATAAGAATATCACCATGAAGAGATAACTTAGGATCATGTAAGAACTGACTCCATGACTTTTAATGTCAAAATATTTGGGAATCATTGAGAACATTGCTAATTTAAAAGAAGGATTGACACATACTTTTTACGAGACTTTAAGACTAGTCTTCATACATATTTTTTATCATAGGAAAATGTAGAACAAAGGAAGTGGTGAATTTCCTATAAGTTCCAAATCACTAATCCTAAAATGTGGGTTGTTAATCATATATGTGAGCTGCCCAAATTTGTTCTTCAAAGGAAACTGAGTTTGTGTGATACATCTACATTACATAAAGAAATAGAAAGATATAGTGAGAATCTAAGGATTCATGAATAATATATTATAATTCATACAGACCCTCTGTTATTTGAAGTATATTTAGATATGAAAAAGAAATAAATATTCTTTTAACACATAAAATCCTGATATTAATTGTTTTGAAAATAATATAATTTTACTCATATAGTTTCATGAAGAAGACAAAGAAGTTGGAATATGTGTACTCTATCATGTGAAGAAAAAGAATATATTTTTTATAGTAAAATGAAATAATATTATAAAATAGTCTATCTATGAATCAATGATTATAAATATCATGAACAAACATGAAAATTGAGAGAATGAGTAGATACATTACACCATGTAGGTTACTCATTCTTCCATGAATCATAACAAAACCATGTGTGCATTAACACTGTACATAAAACATGATATATTCATATCATTTTTATAATTAATTACTAAATCATATAATATATCCTGAAGAGATAAATTGAAAAAACAATAAGATTAGAAATGTGAAGAAAATAAAGTAATAGAAATACTAAAATGTTTTTTTATAGAGTTTATTCAAATATCATGGACCATAAATTATATCATATATGCATGAAGTGAATTTGAATAAAATTAATTGAGAATTAGAAATGCATGAGTTGAAAATTCAGAGACAAGTGGCACTAAATTTGTTAAATATCATTATTTAATAAAATTAATATAAAATTTGAAGTTTGATTTAGTTTCATAAATATTTAATACATAAATATAAATTGAATATAAATGATACAATTAATAATTTTGATATTTTGTATCAAGGAATTATGAGTTAGCTAGTCTATAATATATTCATATTATTCTAACTAAAAATATAAAAAGAAGAGGAATCCATTTTATTATTGTATATTTGAGAAAAAAAAATATTTTTTTATTTGGGGAATCCATTTTGATTGCCCCATTTTGAGGAATTTTATCAAAATAATTGTCATCTATTGAATAATACTTGTTAAACATTGATGGTTACTTTAGGAGGGATTGGAAAAAATAATATATTCTTGTGATTCAATAATACAACTTGCATTGTTTCTAGTCAGTTATAAGAGAGTGTGTCCATGGCCGTTCCCATTATTATGTATCTATTAATAATAAGAAGGAAGTAGGGTGCATGTGGAATAATAACTAACATACTCTGGGAATGTAGTCAACCACACTATAGTAAAACCTATTTAAATATCTTAGTGTACTTTATGACTTATCTTGTTTGTGTGAATGCCTTTTTCTAAAGGTGAATAAGAAAAGACAACCATTAACTAAATAAGTTATGTAGTTATAAAAATGGATAAAATTTTTAATGTGATAATGATTTATCCCACACTGGTTACCCCCCCCCCCCTCAATTTTTTCATCCCTAACTTACACTAACAATATTGTTCTCTATTTTTATCTCAAGAATAAATATTATCATAAAATATCCCCCATATATAGAAAATTGGTTCTAGTACACCCTTACTACTATGGAATTATTCTCAAACGGATTAAAGGATATATAATTCATGGATTTATGTAAAAATGATATCTTCAAATTTGTGATGTAAAACATCATTGCTAGACTTTGTGTCCCTAAAACAATATTTATGGACACTCACACCAATTTATGAGTATATAATTTGAAACTGATGTATTATAAATAAAAAAATTGAGTCTAAACCCTCATAAAACATTATTGCAGTGTAAATTAGATAGATAGAGGCTTTTAATAAGAATCTTTCTAATATCCTTAAATAGAAAATAGACATATATAAGAATTCATGGCTATATAAACTCCTACATGATTTTATTTTCTTATCGAACCAAAAACCATAATACTACACAAGTGATTATATATCCTATTTTATATGTTATGGAGGTAGTATTATCCATTGGTGATCAGTAATCTGTTTTATGAAACAATATCTATAATCATTAATTTAAATATGAACAATCACAAATTTATTGGGTGAATTTTGGTAACTTGATGTGAGAAAGTTTTACAGACTGGTCAACATAAAAATCCTCCAAACCCATATTGAATAATAAATCAATATGAATGATTAACTAAACTAATTTATCTTTGTATAATTGGTTTTTTCTCTCATAAGAGAGATTATAAAATAAAATAATCCTTTAATACTTGAACTACTATAGGAAGTACCTTACACCATACAAAATTTCTACTTAGATGGGGCCTACTCTCATAGCACAATTTATGATGAGTTAATTACACTAGAAACCAATGTAATTTTTCTCAAGAATTTAAATACTTAATATCATGACAGGTTAACATCATCCTAATTACATGATGTAATACTACATGACATAATCCTTGCCAAATGGAATTAAAAAATCATGACATAATGTATTCTGCGCATAAAGTTAAGATTCATAATGTTAATTCCTCATTTGATGACCGTAATCTATATGATATTTCTTTAGAATGTCATTCAAAACTACAAGGTTAATGTATACCCATTTCATGTTATCTCATCTCGTATAGGTGATCTATTATATACTTTATTTTTCTCACACTAACTATGGCTCATGTTATATTAGAGGTCCTAAAGGATCACTCTGAATTTCATGATCAAGATGTATCATTCCAAAAGGTAGTGAGCCTATTCCTTGTGGAATAAAGTTTAAAAAATGTGTTTTATAGACCAAATGATATAAAATTAAACAATGGATCATTGTTTCCACATAACGAGATGTTAAACAACATCATCAAATGACCTTATTGTATGATGTTATACAATAGGGTATTGGATCTTATCATATGATCCAAAATAAAAAAATACATTTTCCTCATTGAATTATGTTAAATATCATTGTAACTAGTCCATCCTATAATAAATTAAACTACTTACATTTTTCATATTTAACAGCATAATTTACTTACATGAGGGCCAAATTTGTACAATAGTCTTTACAGTGCATGGAATTAATCCATTACCCAATGCTAGAATAAAATTAATTCCCTTAAATTCATGGTAATGAACTAGGATAAAATCATTTTACAACTCTAATGCATCATCCATATATATGTGAAAGCATCTAATATAAATCTCCTTACTAATGAACCAACGATGATAAGAAACACCCCTAACATGTTTTCTTAAAAATATGTGTGTCTTGATTCATGTAATCACATGATACATTATGAGGGTAGGATATTATATCCCAGGAATTAATGAAATTTCCACTACAACATGAGGTTTTCCCCTGGTGGTGAGACCATTAAAATTCATGTCAGGTTTTAGTGTTTTATAATCACAACTAATAACCCATAAATTTCACCCCACCTATTCTATATATCTTCTATATATATATATAGATGAATTCATCTAAGTGTTAACCTCTCCTTTATTCTCATGTTTTTTAATATGTAGTGATGCCTAGATTTTCCACAATATCCCCAACTACAAAATATATTGATAATCAACCATGAACCATTATATAGTATATAAATTCCCAATAATTTTTCCCTCAATAGGTTCAGTTATAAAAGTAATCCAACAAATTTTCACATAATCTATGTCATGTTGAGTTTCATGAAATTTTCATTGTTCTATAAATATAAATTTCATAATATTTGAGTATTTTTCCGATATCATTGAACTAAATGAGATACAGTTCATCCTACATGACTCCAAGCTATTTGGAATGGAAAAAAACATATGACCTTAAACTACTCATAGATTTTCATTCCATGTTATCTAAATTCATATATACTTAGATTACTGTTTCCCTCTAGAATTGGGGATGACCTCATTGGTTTAAGGTTCAAACATTCCAAGCGGTTTCTAATGGGTTTGTTCGTAGAACCGGAAACATCCAATGATTCCATATCCATTTGAACCTACTTTCCAAAGGTAGGCGCTCATTAGTTGTGGACTGATGAGGCTTAAGAATTTGCATTGGTCGAGAGGATGGGAGGTCAGACTCATCACACCTTTTTGAGGGGAATTATTGTCTACTCTGGGACTCTCTTTATAGATTTATGTTATGATCGTGAATCCTTATTTCCTAACCAAGTACAAAATGAGCTTTCCTTTATATCTAACAATCAATGATTAATATGTATGAAATTTAGAGAATGTTTTATATGTATTCGAGACTCTTCATTGATAGAGAATAATCTATGTTTATATAGAGATTCTTAGTCAATGGTATCCTTTAATAAATTATATAAAAGTCTCTTGGTTATTATGATAACCATACTGGATTTAAATCCACTCAGTGGGGTACTTGAAGTTTATTGTCATTCAGAAGAACATAGATTATTTCAGAGTTAAGATCATAACCGCAGATGGGATACCTACATATCCTTGTTTAGATAAGGAATCAGAACCCACATAGTTCGAGTAAGGGAGTATGATGTTTATGATTGATGGCTCAAAGAAATATGTCATAATTACTTTTACACTCTAGGCTCACGTGAGTCATGCTCGATGTGAGAAACAAGAGGTATAGGTAAAACCAGACAATTGTGCCATGAATGATGCAATCATAAGAAATGATGTGGGGCTTATGTATGTATGACTTCCCAGATATATGAAGATTAGGATTTACTTCAGGGAAGAAACCCAGGAACAGGGTCCAAAAAGGTATATGTGGTTTATAGAGATTTGGATACTCTAATCTTGGGGATTATTCCTAAGGAGGCCCAAATTACGGAAGACTTATGATTGGGTTTTACTCCTGAGAAGGAAGTCCGAATCAAAAGTAAATTATGACTGGTTACGATAAATTATGAATGGGGCTTATTCTTAAGAAGGAGGCCCAGGTTAAAGGGTTTTTTGGGAACTTGGGGCATACTCTTGAAGAGGATTCCCAAAATTATGGGAACTCGGGGCTTACTCCAAAGGAGGATGCCCATATTTTGAAAAATATAGATTGGGGCTTACTTTTGAAAAGAAGGCCCGGGTTAGGGGACTTGGGGGTTACTCCTAAAAAGGATGCCCAGGTGAATAGTATCCATAAAAGGTAGATGTGTTTTATTGAGATTTATACTCTTAATTTGGGATTTATCCTAGAAAAGGATGCCCAGAATTAAGGAGGGATCTTTGAATTATTATTGGGGATTAATACTAACAAGGATGCCCAAATTTGGGAACTTAGACTGGGGCTTACTCATGAGGAGGAGGCCCAGACTAAGGGTAGTTATGACTGGGGCTTACTCCTAAGGAGGATGCCCATGAAATAGGGTTCTCTCATCTTTAAAGGATGAGGTTGAATGAATGGAATCTCTAACCATAGTGACATAAAGATATGTAAATCACTATGTTTTGAGAAATGCTCCACAGAACTCTTTCAAATAAGGAAGTCGATCAAGAAAATATTCCATAAATGGCTTGGAAGAGTTTCTTTAAGACTGAATTTTGAACAGGAGAGGTGGAATGGCATAAGAGGGATGAAATAGGCAGAAAGGGCACCCAAAAAGGTAAGGGCGCACAAGTCCTGGGGAGTCACGCAACTACTGCATGGGCTCGCAAGTCATGGTCGCACAGGTATACCTACGCGACACATGGGTACTTGCGTGATTATTAACCAGTAGTGTAATTCTGGAGCGACCATTGTTCAAAGCCTTTAGAATCATCTTGAGGTTCTTCTAGAAGAGTGGCGCGCATGTTCTGTTGAAAGAGTAAGGCGACGTGCAAGTGTGGCCATTTCCCTTAAGGGCTTGCCACTCAGGCACGCAAGTGTTGATGAGTTTCAACACTTAGGGCTTCCTCCTCCTCTTTAGATCTTCCGTTCTAGGTAAGAAATTACCTTAGAATTGTTTCGGAAGCTTTGAGAAGAGACTAGGGTGCCGGGAGCTCAAATCTGAGTTTCTGGAAAAATTCCTCCCGAAATGGGGGGGCATAGGGTCTATTTAAAAGCTAGAGAAGACCCCGGGTGGTTATCACTTAGGGCATGCAAGATACTTGCGTGACCAACTTCGGCGCGCAAGTGTACTTGCGTGACCATTTTAGAACTTGCACGACCCTTGTGCAATGTTCTTTTTATTCCATCCTTTGTCAATTTTTGATATTTCTTCAAAGGATGACTCTTTTTTATTTGAAGTATTTCCCATTTCTAGTTGTGAAAAATGGATCGTCAAAAAAAGTCCTCCATCAGAGTTGGATCCGAAATAAATGAGTATTTAGCTCTGAGGAAATTGAGAATCAAAAGGAAATTGGGGTGCGCAAGGTAAGGCGTGCAAATGAGCTTTGGGCGTGCAGGGTCTAGTGCGTAGGGGTACGACCTTTGGTCACGTAGGGTACGGCACACAGTGTTATGGCTGCGTCTATAAATAGTGGGCTTCATTCCGCGTAAAGCACTCAACTCTCACAGATTTCTTGCTCTCAGTACACAGCTTGGCTCTCAGATTTCACTCGTCCGCGCAAGTTATTCCGCTATTTCGCGCTTCTAGTTTCTTGCGTCGCGCTTCTGTTAAGGTATTTGGACTTGCGCAGTGATACCTGTGCGACCAATACTTGTGCTACCGAAGGAGACATGCGCGCCAACCATGGGACTTTCGCACCTTAATGACTTAGCCAATTTCTTCAAATCCTTCACAAATTTTATGAAAAATCAAATTAATTTAGAGTTAATTTTTTAACTTCTGTGCAGATCCAATGGCTCCCAAGAGAATCAGAATGGTTGATGAACTAGAAAGCAAAAGAATTGATGATATGAAGAACATTATTGGCCCGGATTACTATTCTGTCTGTAAAAGTACTCTCCCGGAACTGGCCAAGTATCTGAAGAAATATCATCTTGATTTCCCACACAGCATCTATCTGCCTCTGTATGGCCGTGGTCATCTGCAAGATGTCAATATTCCAAAGGCAAAGAACTATCTCCCGCCTTCTTGGTTTCAGTCGTATACCAACTTTTCTTCAGCAAATTTCTCAATCACAGGAACATTTTCTAATGCTAGAATAGTAAAGAAATCCTATATAATGCATCATATCTCTTGTGAAACAGATCTGAAACTTCACAAACCTGAGCTTGAACAACATTGTTATCCATAAATCTTTCAAAATTCTCAGATGGATCAATCCAAAGGCTAGAAGGAGAAATGGGAATTATGTTTAGGAGGAGGGGTGAATCCAAATTGGATGTGGGCTTATTTGGTGCGACAAACTTGTGAAGAGTTTGTCGAGGATCTGAAGGTGGCTGCAATTTATGAAGTCGTTTGTGCTGGGCAGACGTACGTTTACAGAAATGATAATTTTGCACTGGAGTTTCTTAGCCGTAGGAGCCCAGAAACTAATTCATTCCACTTGACCCATAGAGAAGTAGGCATCTGTTTGTGGGATGTCTACAAGATCTCAGGGGTTCCAATTTTGGGTCATATGTATGACGAATTCATCCCTCCAAAGGTAACCTTGAATGATCCAGATAAGACTCCGGTTTTGGTTCAAGAGTTATTGATTATTTATCAAAAGATAAAAACCTCAAAGACTTCAAAGACTAATTCTAGAAGGGATATTCATCCAAAGGAATGAATAGATATGTTTCTCAAGAAGAAGGGAAAGGGGCCCACCTGTACTCGTCCTATTAGCTTCCCTAGAGAAGATAAGAGAGGTTCTCCTAGCACATTCTGGATGACTTTGGAAGCAGGAGAGTCTGAGAAATGGGGGTATGAATTGAATCTTAAAATCCCAGATAAAACCCATCTGGAAGGCTTTTTAGCCTTATGTCTCGGTGTCTATCTTTTTCCAGTTAGAGATTCGAAGGGAGGTGTCAGGCCCGGGACCTTCGTTATCGCAGCCAAGTTGGCTGAGAAGAAGATGGTGGGGTTGGCTACCCCAGTTCTGGAAAAGATTCACAAGAGACTACTCCATGTATATATGGGTAAGTCTCCTTTGAGATTATTGGGACCATTACAAGTTTTATGGGGATGGATCCTCACTCATTTCAAGACATATATTTTATAGAATGGAATACAGATTCCTGAAAGTTCTTTCAGGTCATCTGTTCAGTCCTTCTCTGGAATCTGTCTTTTGTCCATCAATGCCTATGATATTAGGCCAAGGCTGGGTATGCATAAGGAATTCCACTTCATTCCCTATGGAAATCCACCAATAGGGTGATTTGCTGATGATGGATCAGCCAGCTTGGAACAGAGGTCTTACATGCTGGCCTACAGAGATGGTGTACTAGCCACCAGAATTGATAGGGAAATTATATGTGAGGCATATGCTCCATATAGATTTTCACTCCAATTCAAGTGTCTGCAGACAACTGTTGTATCTCCTCCAGTGCATGTCAGATCCGAGCAGTATCCAATGGTTGCCTAGCAACTATGGTTGCTAATGGCTATAGAAAGGACTGGGGTTGTCTTTGATTTACCAGATACTGAAGTGGTAAGCAATTTGACCGTATGGTATGCTGAAAACTAGATAGTCTCATATCCTGAGGCCATATTGAATAAACTTGTTGACCGAGTTGGGAAGAAGAAGAGAACCATTGGGAAAGAAACAATTCAGGTTGTAGGTGATTCTTCCACTCCTGAAGCTGGTTCACCGAGTTCTTCAACTGGGGCTGATTCATCAGATTCTCAAGAGATACAACATGTATCAAAATGGCCCCGTGCCATATATAATCCTCCTGTCAGAATCAAGAGATCCACTCCATCAACTCCTAGTGAGTTACTTTATTAAGTCAATTTTAATTGAAAGTAACCTTATAGAGTAACAAGTTTTCATTCTCTTTTTTATAGATGAAGGAGTTGGGAAGAAGCTGAAATCAAATATTGTAGGACCCTCTTTGTAGCCTTCTATTACACCTACATATCTACGACCAGAGGCCATCCAGGCATGGCGGGATGTATACTACGATACTGAAACTATCTGGATGGAGCTATGTGAAGGGTTACGTCTTCCTGGAATAGGGACTCTTCTGGCTCCTGCAAATATTCATTTCAAGGATAACCCTGATGAAGTAAGAGCCTAGGTCAAAGAGTTGAAGGCTTACATATATGCCACTGAATATTCTATTCCTATCACCAAGCGGGTGAAGGAAATTATGGATCACGGTTGCACTGATGAGGAGTTCCATGAGTATGTGGCTCCTGAAGATGTAAGTTTTCTTTCCTTATTTTCATTGCAACTTGATTTCATTTGAAGCTTTGTTATTCAAGGAAATTGTTTTCTTTATCTTGCAGCTTGCCAAAACTATTGAGTTTCCTTCTCCACAGTATAGCCCTAGTGGTACGGCCATCGGGGCTACTGCTGAATCTCCTCATGAACCGGGCGAGATATCTCCAGGCCAGCAGGCCATGGATGAGGAGTCTCACATGGCTTTCCCCTCTCCCATTCAGGTGCCTATAAGGGAGACTATTGATACTCCTAAAAATCTAGAGGAATGAAGGCGATGAAGGAGTAATACTATAGCTAAATGCTTCATTAGCAGTGGTAAGTCCTTCATATAATCATGAGTTTAAACCCTGAAAAATATTGCTTATTTTCATTGGGATTGCAGGGGCTTCTTCAATTTTCCCTCTAAGAGAAAGGACTGATCCTCCTTTAAGGACCACAGAGGGTGTTGTGGAACAAATGAAAATTCATGATGACTTGGATACTTCTGAAAAAGAGCATACATCTATTCCCAGTAATTCTCCTACTGGTGTAATAAGTAGAGAAGAACCTACACCAGAATCATTAGCGGCTGTGGAAACTGAACCTTCCATCCTTCCTGAAGTAGCTGTCCAAGGTCAGGGGCCATAGAATTAAGGTTGCCAAGAGGACACATCAAATGCTCCCACTGGTGAGACTAACCAGGATTATGAAATATCATTCGATGAAATGATGAATCATGGCATGTATTTCGAAAAAATTTATGATCATGCTATGTTATCATGTGATTTAGAAGACCATGGGCGTGAGTGTTATCCTTCGCCCAGTAATTTTGTTTTATAATTTACACTTCTAATCATGACTGAAAATAATATGCATTTCCATCCATATAAGCTGCTGAACTGCCAATGCCTGAAGAGGGTGTGGACATTGATGTCAACCCTACCATTGCAGAAACATTATCTCAAGTGGAGCTAAATCCAGAAAACCCTCCTGAGACCCATCTTGATGATCTTGTTGAAACTGGAAAAAATGGGGAGGGGACTTCTCAAGCTGTTGATCTACCATTGGGTAAGAGATAACAATATTTGCGGCTGTACTTAATTTATAAGACATCCAATTAACTTTTGTAATCCTTTGAAACTAACCAAATCTTTAAATTGATTATGCTGGGTCATCAATTTCAGTGGCTAGATCTGGACGTGAAGCCTCAGCCTCCGCCCCAACGGGAATAGAAAGAGAAGCAACTAGGGTCTGGGGGGAAGGAGTATAACATGGAACTTTTTTAAGTGCATTAATCTCAGATTACATGCCCCCTTGTGATGATGATGTCGAATCAGACCCAGAGGTGCTTAAGGAACTCATCTTTTCACGACTCAAGGCATGGAACAACATATGCAAAATCATATCTGAAGTGCCACTAGAAGAGTTGTCATCGAAGGTCCCACAACTTTCATCCTTATTTTTCATGTTAGGACTTGGTGGTTTTGGATATAAGGAAATCCATACCGCAGTCAAACAAGTCATCCTAAGGAGGGAGCAGGAGCACAAAAGTCGTCAAGATCTGATCAGAGTAAGGCTGCTGACCAACATTACCGAATTTGAGGATGCAGTGTTCCGAGCTAAGGCTGATTATGCTGCCAAGATGAAAGAGTTGAAGCTTAAGATCAAAGATAAAGTTGTCCAGTAGATGCACCTTCAGCAACAGTTAGATGATGTTACTGGGGAACTTGACCAACTCAATAATTCATCGGAGGGAGCAAAAAAAAATGGTATGAAGACCATTGCAGATGACAAGAAATCACTCGATCAGGGTGAAAAGATTGAAGTCGGTTGAGTGCATGAACTTCAAGTTCCTACTGATGAAGCTCGAGATGATGTAAAAAAAATGATGATTTATGTTGATATCCTTTTGTAATTCTTGAAAAAGGTAAGAGAATCTAGTCTGGGGATGTCCATCTAAATCTTTTGCATCAATGAAAAAGACATTTCATCTTTAATCATTTGTAGCTTCATTCTTTTGGTACTTGCTTTAATTTTTTACCTAATCCAATGGACCTAGTAAGAATAGTTTGATTTTTACTAGGATTATATTAAACATAATCCTACAAACATTGAATCTTTTCATTGATCAATATTACCTAAATCATACAAAATGTATGTTTAGTGAGACAGAACTTGACTTTTATTCAGAGCTCCCTTGTCTTTTGTGGGCAGTTTAAATTCATGCACATCAGACATAAAAAGGCTAATGTTTATGGTCGAAATAGCTTTGACTGAATTAATTGAAATCGACTCAATTCCTTGACAATTTATCTGAAAACATATTACTATACTCAAGTATGAAGGAAAATATGTAAACTATGACTTAAGAAATTTTGAATCTGAGGAATTATATGAAAAAGAAATAAGATTCATTAGAATAAGTATTTCCATAGGAGTGAAGTTACCACTATTTAACAAACCTGTTAGGGGGCTTGAATTATGCATGGCTGCTAAAGGAATTGACTGCACTGTCAAATAATAGCATCTTTTGGCTGATAGGTCCGTTATATAGACTTTTTTATGCAAGGCCGCCTAAGGGAACATGCTGCATATTCAGGCAAAAGACCTCTCAAAAATTGACTTCTCTACTTCTAAAAATCCAGTGAAAGTTTATGGGGATTCAAATTTTCCAAAGCATGGAGTTTGTTGTATGGAGAGAAGTACTTGAATATAAAGAAAAATATTTCCAAACAAGATTTCCTGTGAACTGGATGAATGTCTCTCCTACGAAGGTCTGACCCAAACATAGGGAAAGAAAATATAAACCATAGACTTGAATACGTTCAGATCATGAAAAAGAACATGGGAAAAATATGTAAAGGATGGTTATTTCTGCGGATCCTTACATATCATCATTAATACAACTAAGGAAAAAAGAGGTTTTCTTCCCAACAATGAAGTTACCATTATTTAACAAACCTATTAGGGGTTGAATTATGCAGGGCCTCCTAAGGGCATTGGATGCATAGTCAAATAATGTCATCTTTTGGCAGACATGTCCGTTATGTAGACTTGTTTATGCAAGGCCACCTAAGGGCACTTTCTGCATAGTCAGGCAAAAGAATTCCTGGGTATCATGCATTTTTTTGACCATAAGTCAAGAAAAATGGTTACGGATATCTAAAAATATTTAAGGTAGGAGTGTGACACATGAAAATGAGTATTGTCCAATTTATGAAAGAGACACATATAGACCAATGTTTACCATAATCATGTTGTGGATGGGTCCTGAATTAAGATGTTGGACTTCATTGCATATCTCATTAGGATGAGAATCAATCCATATGTATTTCTTGAAATACAGTTTAATGTCATGTGGGAAAAAAAGAATGAAAGATCTTAGTTTAGGGTCATGAAGCTCAGACCATAGAAATAAATACACAGAGTGTGTTTTCTTAGGGACATTCATCCAGGGGACTGAAAGTGAAATTTGGGGTTAGGCCCAAAATACATGGGGCCAGATTCGAGGGATGCTTGAACGTTCCTACGTATCCCATAAGGGTGGGAATCAAGCCCACGTAGTTCTATAAAATACCCTCTATATAGATATGGTTCGTACATATGAAGGGTGAAAGGGAACTTCAGTGCAATGATGGTTGAACCAAGATAAAAGGTTCGGGCACTACCATGTATACACGTAGTATTTTGAAATATGACATGATTAGAGATCAATGTCAATGATGATTCCCTCTTAGGCAGGGGACAATGAAGTATAGTTTAATGTCATACAAGACGGAAAAGGGACATGCATAGTTTAACGTCATGCAGGACGGAAATAAATCAACATGAAGATATCATTTTTGGGCTTGAACCTTGGAAGGTTGCCTATGTACCCAGCCTAAAAGGCAAGGATCAAAGTCCGCGTAGTTCAATTAAAAATGAATTGGTGATTAGGTTTTATTTGAGAACAACCCAGAGATAATGTTAGGACTTATGCGTGATTAGCAGCCCAGAGAGAATGTTATGTTTGAAGCTTATTCTAAGCTCATGTGAGTCATACTCGGTGTGAGAAACAAGAAGAAACAAAAACCTTAACAATGTACAGTTTAACGTCATGCATGACGAATTAGGGACTTTTACAGTTTAACGTCATTTAGGACAATGATGCTAAACAGTTTAGTGTCATGTAGCAAGGACAATGCATAGTTTAATGTCATTTAGGACATAATTTAGGAATTTACAGTTTAACGTCATGTGGGACAAAAATACAACAATGTGAAGAGATTGGTTTGGGGATCTTCATGAATCAACATCATATGAGATGAAGGTGAACTGACATGAATAGATTCATTTTGGGCTTGAACCTCGGGAGGTTGCCTACGTACCTAGCCTAGAAGTCAAGGATCAAAGACTGTGTAGTTCAATTAAAAATGAATTATGGGGACACAGACTAACTTTGTGTTAGACGAAAATGGGACAATACATTTTAACGTCATGTTGGACTAACGGGCGAATAGTTTAAGGTCATATGCTTGGACCATAGTGGTGCAGTTTAAAGTCTTGCTGGACATAAGGGGACTGTGTAGTTTAAAGTCTTGCAGTGAGGACATATGAATGGATGTATAGTTTAATGTCATATAGCAAGGATGACAATTATGAAATTTAACATCTTGTTGGACATGTAAGCATTTGTATTACACAAAATACTTCTTCAGAAATCTGGCATTGGTTGGAGCAGTGATGAGTTCTCCATCTAATGAGATTAACGAATATGATCCATTGGAGTAGACCTTATGTATTGAGTAAGGTCCTTCCCATTTTGGTTCAGGTTTGGGATGTTTCTTTCCTGGTATCATTGGAGTTCTGAGAACCAATACTAGTTCTCCCTGAATGAATGAATGAAGACGAACTTTTTTATTGAAAGCTCGTGCTATTTGATCCTGATAGACTTCCAAGTGGTGCAATGTGCACAATCTTTTCTCATCTAACCTTTCCAATTCATCCAATCTCTTTTGAGATTGTTCATCTATAGATGACTGATCACAAATAGCTACTCTGAGTGAGGGCAGGTGAAACTCAATGGGCAAGACTGCTTTCGTTCCATATACCAATTAATATGGAGTTGACCACGTTGCAGTGCGGGTGGTGGTTCGATAAGCCCATAAAGCATGAAAGAGTTTATCAGTCCATGACTTCTTATCTTTATCCACCATCATTTTCAGTATGTTTGAAAGAGTCTTGTTGAAGGCTTCTATCTGGCCATTAGTCGTTGCACGATACCGAGATGAATGATTGGATTTGATGTTGTATTCTTGATACAACTTCTTCACCTCAGATGAACAGAAGTTGGTGCCATTGTCCGTCAATATGGTATGAGGGACACCAAATCTGGTGATGATTTTAGACATGATGAAGCTAAAAATGATTTTAGAACTAACTTCCTTGAGAGGTATTGCATCTTTCCATTGGGAGAAGAAGTCAGTACCAGTAAGAATGTACTTAAACTGCTTGGATGTAGCTGAAGGGTAAGGTCCCACCACATCCATTCCCAATGTAACAAATGGCCATGAGTATTTTGCTGTACAAAGCAAATATGAGGGATGATGAATGAATTTGGCATGTACTTTTCATGAATGACACTTCTTTGTGAAATCAACACAATCTTGTATCATTTATGGCCAAAAGTATCCAAGCCTTCGTATCTGATCAGACAGTCTATGTCCAGACTGGTGGGCACCACAGAATCCTGCATGCACTTCTTTCATGACATCCATTGTCTCTTCACCATAAATGCATCTGAATAGGACTCCATCAAAACCACTCTTGTAGAGAATTTTCTCTTGGTGATCTGGGCTGTCATAAAGAGTAAAATTGACCACACGTCTCCGGACGTGTTCTTTCTCGACTCTATCAAGTGGAAGTGTTTCATTTTCAAGGTAATCCCTGATAGGTATCATCCATCCTGTATTATGAACATACGGTTCAGAGATGGGAATAATTTTATTGATTTTCTTTGTTCTGGTTTGAACATAAGGTGAAATTGTATGACGGTGGGCAATACTGATGGTTGCCTCGTCCCAATTTGGATCTGCCAGAGCTGTGGCTATATTAGCCAGTGTATTAGGTTGGGAATTTTGTGATCTCGGGACATAAGAAAATGTCGGTTCTAAAGGAAATTCCTCCATTAACTCTCTAAAATAATCATACAAAGGGATTAATTCTTCTTTTTTGATGTCATAATCCCCATTAACTTGTTTGATTACCAGGTCTGAATCACCTTTCACCTTTAGGTGATTCACTTGTGCTTGAAGTGCTAACTCCAAGCCTACGATGAGAGCTTGGTATTCTGCTTCCTTATTTGTACCACCTCCCACCAATGAGCAGTAATAGGGTAGCACGACCTTTTCTGGGGAAATGAGTACAATTCCTATTCCAACTTTGTTGAATTTAGGATTTTCCACCTTCCTTCGTATTGGACTTCTGGAAGCACCATCAAAATACATTTACCATACTTGATGATTATCTTGGATAGAAAAGACGTATTCATCATTAATTTCAATATCTGAAGATATATCTTCTACTGAAGGATGTTCAGCAAGAAAATCAGCCAGAGCTTGGCCCTTTATTTCCTTTTGAGACACGTAATTGATATCAAATTGCTGCAAAATAACCACCCACCTTTCCAGACGTCCTGTAAGCATTGGACGACTAAGGATGAATTTGAGCGGGTTATTGCGAGATACCAATTGGACCTTGTGATGTTGCAGATAATGTCTCAACTTTTTAACTGCAAAGATTAATGCCAGGCAGCACTTCTAAATATTAGAATATCGGTTTTCTGCTTCAAGCATAGTCCGACTGAGATAGTAGAGGCTGTTTTCATTCCCAGCATCATTCTTCTGAGCAAGAAAGGCACCCATTGATCGCTCCAAAGCTGTCACATAAAGGATAAGTGGTCTTCATTTAACAGGTGTCAATAATACCGGTGGGCTCAAGAGATATTTCTTGATAATATCAAATTTCTCTTGACAATCTTTGGTCCACTGGTAAGTGACTCCCTTCTTCATCAATCTGGTAAAGGGTAAACTTTTTCCTGCCAAATTGGCGATGAAAAACTAAATATAGTCCAAGTGAAGTCCTCTCAATTCTTTCAAATTTCGAGGAGGTGACATACCAAGGATTGACTTTGTCTTCTCAGTATCGACTTCGATACCACGATGGTGTACAACAAAGGTGAGAAATCTTCCTAAGGTTACCCCAAAAGAACATTTTAAGGCGTTCATCTTGAAATTATATTGTTGAAGATTGTGGAATATGATATTTAGATCAGACAAGTGATTGGAACGTTGCCTGGATTTAACCACCAAATCATCCACATAACATTCAGCAAATTTTCCTAAAAAGGGTTTGAAGATACGATGCATAGCACGCTGATATGTTGTGCCTGTATTCTTCAAGACAAAGGGCATTACCCGATAGCAAAACACACCCTGAGGGGCTCTGAAGACTATAGATTCCTCATCTTCTAGAGCCATTAGGATTTGATTATTCCCAGAATATCCATCCATGAAGGAAAGTGCTTCATTGCCAGCCGTTGCATCAATTAAGAGCTCTGTAATCGGAATTGGAAAATCATCCTTAGGATAATGCAGATTAAGATCTCTGAAATCAATTAAAACTCTAATTTGTTTGTTCTCTTTCTTTACGGGGACAATATTAGCCAACCATTTGGGATATTGAACTTCTCTAATGAAGTTAGCTATGATAAGCTTATCCACTTCAGCTTCAATTTTGGAAGCATAATTTGGGTGTGTTCTTCTTGCAGCTTGATTGAATCCTTGATGTTCTTCTGGAAAATCCAAACAATGAGTAGCAATATCAGGATCAAGCCCGGGCATCTCTGTATAGTTCCAAACAAATATATCTCAATTTTTCTTTAGAAATGAAACATACATTTCTTGATCTTCAAGAGTCATTGCATCACTAAATAAAGTGGGGCATGGATCTTCTTTTGTACCCGGATTTATTTCTCTGAGTTCATCCACAGTGGAAGAGATACCCTCCTCAAATGCTGGAGGAGCATCTTTGAGATCTTCCGCTTCTTCTTCAACATGTGTTATTTCCTCTGTTTCTACTTGCATAGTAGATGATGAATTAGGATTTCCATTATCAAAAGAGATGTTAATATTTGAACATCTTGAAGAAGAGGCTTCCATTTCTGACCCAACTGATGATGAAGGGTCTTCCTTGGGTATTAAAGAGGAGATGATGGACTGAAAATCAACATCATTGTTCACCTCTGGCCTTGCTATAACTTTTTTAGCTTAGTTGGTGAAGTATAGACTTTCTGGACTTCAACTGATGAAATGAAGACATCCCCATTTAATTTTTCATTGTTTCTTGATGAATCACCAGTTTCTCCCATGTTGTCTGGCTTGATTGTCATAATTGACATTATGGAAGTTTCCATAAGAGTATTTGGATTTTGTTATATCCTGTCAATTTGACTGATAGGAAACAAATAATTTGTACTCACATGTGCAAGTGGATTTACTAGAATATTTTCCAAACCAAATGGAGCATTAACCTTGGTAACCTTGTTTGTTGTGGATTTCTCCGTACTTTTCATGTGATAGAATTACTCCTCAATGTATTGATATTCACTTGTCTTGAATGGGGATCTATCACCATACAATGTCCCAATTTTTCTATCAAAACAACATTTAAGACAATGATGGTATGATGAAGGTATGGCTGCATGTTGATGTAACCAAGGTCTTCCAAGAAAAATATTGAAGGTCGTATCGTGATCAACAACCATGAAATCTGAATTGGATACAAGATCTCCAAACTGAGTTCTGAGTGTATCTTCACCCAGTGGTTCTTGTTCATTTTTATCATACCCTTGCAACATCATGGTAAAAGGAGATAAATCAGATTTTGTGAGGCCCAATCGATGAAGTGTACGAATAGGGATGAGGTTGACTCCTGAACCATTATCAATAAATGCTCTTCGGACATCTACACCATTGAACTTTCTAGATAATTACAAAGGTATGATATTTCCATGCATTACATCATCTTCATCTTCATCTGTGAAAGATATCACTGCATGGAATTCTGGAGGATTATTCTCTACATGGTAGCCTTCAGCTGCAAAAATTTCAGTTTCAAACTTCTGAGGACTTGACAAATCCTCAATGAGTGCCTCCTGAAGATCCTTTGATAATTTCAAGGCATCCAAAATTGATAAATCAGCCAGTACTTGGGCCAGGTGTTTCAATACATCATACTTTTGATCCAAAGGTCTGTGTTTCCCAATAGGAACATGTGGTTTAGCAGGTGCCTTGGAAGTTGATGCTTTGGAAGTAGATGCATCTTGTATCGGAGTAGAAGTTGGAAATACTCTTAGCTTTGGAAGATTAGACCAAATAGGTCTATTTACTTGCTAAGAGGAAGAAGGTGTAACTGTTAACCGATCTTCCAAAATGACTATGCCAGGACTAAATCTGCCATGTGTATAAGAACTTGCATGCTCTTCTTGAGCCCGATGAAGTGATTTTCCATGAGTTTCTGCTACATACACAGTTCTAGCAGGGGTAGAATTGGAATAGTGGACTGTAAAAGATCCATGTCTTCCCCTGTATCCTGAGCCTCTTGAACTTCCTCTGATTCCTCTTTTTGATATAGGAAATTTAGGCTCATCAAAATCAAAACCGTGACTGGAATATGGATCTATTAATTGAATTATATTAACAGAATCGAAGATCAATTCTTCTTCTAATGAAGAATCTACCTGACTAGCCAATTTAGGTTGTACTATTTGATGGGGTGGTGCCCGTGGATTTGAAGTAGATGGCATAAAATCTGACAAAGTCAAAGACAGCTTGGGCTTTGACACAATCTCATATTCTTCTGATTGTTCTTCTTTCTTCTAATTATGCCTCTCTTTTGAGGATTTGCACACTGAAGAGGATTTTGATGTGGCATTCACAGCAAAAGACACAATTGGTTTCTTCAATTGTGTTTGCAAAATGAAATGAGTTCGATTGACTGTCTTTCTGACCATTCAATCATCATATTTCTGCACATTTTTTCTTTTGAATTCCTGCCACTCACCTTCTTCCTCTGGAATTGTAGCAGTAACACATGCTACCTAGGCTGAAGATCCTTTCAACATGACGTGTCCTGAGTCAGCCATTTTTTGAAGGAGGTCTTTGTAGACAAAACACCCCTGAATGGGATTCCCCAGCATCTGATGAAAGGGGAAATAGTTGGGAAAGTCTTCATCTCCTTCCTTGTTTGGCCTTTTGGGCCTTGGAAGCTGAACCAAATTATTCTCCAGAGCTGAAATGAAGAATCCAGGAACTTGTTCATTTCGGAAAGAATAAACTTTACTCTTCAACTCATCAAACTGTTTCCATCTTTGATCTCTTTGATCATCTTAACGAAAAGGTCTTTGTGGTTGACGCTCAGGAGGTGGATCCCTTCAAAAAGATGAAGGTTTGGAATTATGAGTAGGTATAGGTGCTTGTTTAAGTGTGACTATAGCAGTATCTTCTTTCTCCATTCTCCTTCTTAGAACCGATGGAATTACACGAGATTTAGCCTTAGTCTGTATAATAGAATTTTCAATCTTTTGAGCGATTGAAGTAAGGTCTCCAAACCCTCTTGTGTATTTCACAGGGATCAACAGTATGCGTAACTTATCACACAAATTTTCCACACAGATTGGCAATAATTCTTCTAGAGGGAGTGCTAATCTTAGAGAATATTTTAATCCCTTCCAGCGAGCAATGAAATCTGAAACCCTTTCATTATCTCTTTGCTTACAGTTTGTAAGATCAAAAACTGTTGTCTTTGGAAAATTTGATCTCAATGAAGAAGGAATTGTTGACAAAGATCTTCCCATCCGGTAATTGACCGGGATGGCAAGCTTGTGAACCAAACAAAAGCTGGTCCTTACAAGGTCTGCACGAAGCATCTGAGTTTCACTACATCTTGCTGCTTCGGAGTTCCCATCATAGGATCTAAACAAGATGCGTAATGCGTTAAATGCTATTCATGATCACCTGATCCATTGAAAATAGGGAATACAGGATTCCCAAAATTTGATGGGGGAGGGACTCGATCTACCCATTCAGGGTAAGCCCTCTTTTCCGGTTAGACCTATGCGCGTTTACCTTCCATAGCTTCTAACTGAGTTGTTAATGACTCAATAGTAGTTATTAACTTTTGAGAAACATCCGGTTGATCTTGGACTTGAACAGGTTCAAAAACTGGAGCTCAGACAGATGTGGTGGCTGGTATTGCAACTGATGACAATACCATCAGTTGTTGTTGTGCTTGACCCATAAGATTATATCTGTGAGGGTGTAATGATAGAGGAGGATATTCTTGATCCATCTCAGTAGCCACAACAAATTACCTTGGCTGACTGACTCCAACAGGCTTAGGAGGAAGACTACCCTGAAGTAGTTCTGCATTCATCCTCCTCAATTCCTTCATTTCTTCTTCTTGTTGTGCAAATATTTTCTCTAATGAGAGAGATTGGCCTTCTCTGGAGGAAGGGTACGTAACCCTATTCTTTCCTTTCCCCTTGTTGGATCCCTTTCGGAGAGGGGGAAGATGGTTACTTGAAGGAACACCTAGATTCTGGGTAAGCGTTTGATTTCATGTATGCACGCCTTCTTCATTTGTGTTTGTTCGTACAACCTCTTGAGCAGGAACTTCTTCATACGAGTCCCCTGAGTGAGCCTCATTATTTGTAGGATTAGAAACAACGGCATTGATGACATTAATTGATGAATAATGTATTGCATCCCTTCTATCACAATTTCTGCGATATTGTCTTTTTCCATGCCCCCGGCGAGACATTGCCTTTTGTTGATTTGACCCTTCATTAACTTCTTGATGAACTGTAATTTGGAGAGAATATCCTGACAATTTGACTCTTCGTTCCTCTTGTGGCTTCTTCCCTAATCGAGGTAAGAATGACTTTATCTGAGGAGGGGATTAGTGATTTGAAAAATTCCCCAGTCCAGTGGAATGGGGCTGTTCTTTCTGTTCCCGCTCAACTCCTCGAATCCTATGTGTTGATTCCGAGGGTTGGTTGAAAAGAGACCCCAATCTTGCAAGCTGGGGTGGTTCTTGACATGCTACATCTGAGACTTTCTTAAAAGCGCTCTTGATCTTGCGGACTTTAGTCCGGAAATTGGCCGGATGCATCAACCTACATGTACTTTTATCACCCGGTTCATATGACCACTGGATGATTTCTGACAATTCTGTCACTTGATTATGTGCAAGCTCTAAATGAGAAGCCTATTAAATATTCTCATTTTCCTGAAGCAAGAGTAATTCAACAACTTATTCCATGTATGCTGAATTTTGAGAAGAGCCAGTTGAGGCATGATCTTGATCGAGCCTTTGATTACAGACAAATCCAATTGGATGCGGTCAGCCATGGGCAATAACATTGCATGAGACCATCTTTGGCGGGCTTTGCTGACTAGAGAGAACAGTGAAATGTAGTTCTCTATGAACACCCCATCCAATGATATGAATACCAGATGGGGCATTGGAAATTAACTGGTGCAACCTTCTTAGTGCGCCAAGGCATGAACGCTGAAGGGATATCTGCTGCTTTTCAGCCTTCAGATATCGAGAGACTGAGAGAGATGCCAAGTTAATCTGGCATTGTAACCCTTCTATTATCTTGACATGATTTTCATATTCATCATAAGATAATACTTTCTTCTTCAACTCACAAAGAGTATTCCATATGTTGATATGAATATCATGAATTCCATCTTCCGTCAACATCTCTGGAATGTCATACTGAGAATCAGCCAGAGGCCAAAACATAATTGGCACTTCACCTTTCGCCAGTTGTTTTCTTATATACAACACTTCCTCTTTATCATTTGATGAAGATTATTTTACTAGATTAGACCAGAGTTGGTGCATCCTTGTTGGTTCATTGGATTCAACATGATCGGTAGGGAAATAATTGATTATGCTGGAAGATGCAAGACTTAGGGGTGGTTCAGAGAATGACCTACACCCTGGGCTATATTCTGATTGAGTAAGTATTTCACCTTCTAGCGATGAAGCATCAGACATGACTGACTTTTCATTTTCAAGTGCCTCAAGATAAGAGGGCTTTCTCGGCACTACATTGTCCATTGGAGCATTTTTCAGGCAATGTGCATCACTACTGCGGATAGGACTTTCATAGTGAAATTCATCATCATGGGGAGGAACACCATGATGGGTTACAGCAAAAGATGATATCTCTTTCTCCTTAGTCTTTTGACCAAATAGAGGGTTCCTATGGCTCTCATCTGAAGATGAAACTACCAGATCGACCAAAATGTCATGAAGCAAACCTTCATGAGGATGTGTCTGTTGAAGACCTTTGGAATTAATGTTCCCACTATTAGGAAATGAGGGAGTATAATCTTGGATTCCAATAGATAACTGTCTGAGGGCTTCAAGAACTCCAGTATCGAGAAAGTCCTTGTTACAGATTGGCTCTTGATCCCTTGACTATGTTGGGCGGGTCTTCTTCTTGGATGCCTTCTTACTCTCCTTGGAAACCACTTGTTGACGAAAGTGGCTACTCTGAGCAGGTGTATATGCCTGATCAGGAGAGATGGCCAGGTTAGGCTAATGATCCCCACTCAAATCAGGTGTATGTGTCTGACTTGGCTGTCCGTATGATACGGGGGAGTACGCCCCACAACCCTCTTGGACTAGAACAAATGTGTGTGTCTGTTCCGGAGTGAATTGTTGATGTGTCACTCCACTTCTAGGGAAAGATTTCTATGTCTTTCCCTAAGATGCTGATGAAGCTCTTATAATATCCTGGCATGCATCCATAATATGATCATGGATTTTCTTCTGCTATTTCACCATTGACAGAATGTACTTGGCGACTTGAGCTACTGGAATGGGGATATACTTCCATTCCGTGCATGGAGTAGGTGTATGTCTCTACTCCTGTCCTCCTTTTCCTGTCAGTGAATCCTGACAATACTCATGTGTGGGGGAAGAGAGTTGAGTCTTCCTCCTGTTTGTTGTCGGATCTTTCCGACTGACTTCTCCTATTGCTACCAAACGAGACTGTTGGTAGGCTTGATCAATACTAGCAGGTGTATGTGCCTGCTAATTGTACTTTGTCGAATGTGGTTTGAGAGATCCATCATATGTAGTCAGACGAACCTACTGACTGGTTGATGATGTATAAAAAGGTGTATGTTCCTGCCTATAGTAATCCTCTGTAATTTCCTCGTGGGATTGGCATGTTGCTGCCAGACGAGTCTGCTGGACAGTGGTATTAGAATGGATAGGTGTGTGTGCCTGCTCATTACTTGCCACCAAGTTGGATTGTTGGACTTCTCTAGAAATGGAAGAGATGAGAACCTGCTCACTGTTGATTGGAGTTCGCCTCTGGCGATTCGTCCTGCCTCCTCAGGTTCAAGGTGCCTGAGCCGAACGCCTGGAGTCGGTACCCTCATCATGTTTAGGGCACACTGCCGCACGAGTCTGGCGGTGATTGTTTGTGGGATCCCCCGGGAAAGACTCATGTTTCCTTGAATTATGGCCTTGAGGGGCCTGCTCATTCTCCTCCCCAGAATATGGGAGTGAATTGTGATTGCGTTCCAGGGATAACGACCCGAAACGGTTAGATATTGTGGTTAGCACCACCTGCTTCTTGATCACTGGTCGTCATTGTCCAGACGACCGGTGTGAGCTTTTCCCTTGGAGGGCTTGTCAGGAAGCCTCCAAAGTTAGAATGGTACCATTCTGACGGCACTCCCTAACCATTGCATTTGAAACCCAACGTTGAAGAGGCTGAGTTGGTGACATCATCCTCAGAGCGGACGAGGATCTAGCAGGAGTAGCAACAATGGCATTCGCAGTAGTGGTATTCACAGGTGTGAACTTGAGAGCATCCATTTCATAAGATCTTGGAAAAGAGTTCCTGTTTGATATAACATATGTAATCAAGATAAGTCTGGCCACTACATGTTCTGTATGAGCACATATGTTATTGATGTCTTTTTGGCCCTATTATTGAATTTAAATAGGGGCCTAACAAATAGGAAAAACATCACTTTAACTTGGTTAAGGATTCATGTAGGGTTCACCATTTTTTGTTTCCCTCTAGAATTGGGGATGACCTCGTTGGTTTAAGGTTCAAATATTCCAAGAGGGTTCTAACGGGTTTGTTCATAGAACTGGAAACATCCAATGATTCCATATCCATTTGAACCTACTTTACAAAGGTAGTCGCTCATTTGTTGTGGACTGATGAGGCTTAAGAATTTTCATTGGTTGAGAGGATGGGAGGTCGGACTCATCACACCTTTTGAGGGGAATTATTGTCTACTCCGGGACTCTCTTTATAGATTTAAGTTATCTTCGTGAATCCTTATTACATTAGCAAGTATAAAATGAGATTTCCTTTATATCTATCAATCAATGATTAATATGTTTGAAATTTAGAGAATCTTGTATATGTAATCGAGGTTCTTCATCGATAGAGAATCATCTCTGTTTATTTAGATATTCATGGTCAATGCTATCCTTTAATACATTATATAAAATTCTCTTGGTTATTATGATACCCATACTGGTTTTAAAGCTACTCAGTGGGGCACTTTAATTTTAATATCATTTATAAGGACATAGATTATTTTAGAGTTGGGATCGTACCCGCAGATGGGCTACCTACCTATCCTTGTTTAGATAAGGAATCAGAACCCACGTAGTTCAATTAAGGGAGTATGATTTCTATGATTGATGGCTCAATGAAAGATGTCATTATTACTTTTACACTCTAATATCACGTGAGTCATGCTCGGTGTGAGAAACAAGAGGTATAGGTAAAACCAGACAATTGTGACATGAAATATGCAATCATAAGAAATGATGTGGGGATTATGTATGTATGACTGCCTAGATATATGAAGATTGGGATTTACTTCAGGGAAGAAACCCAAGAACAGGGTCCATAATGGTATATGTGCTTTATGAAGATTTGGATACTCTATTCTTGGGGATTATTCCCAAGAAGGAGGACCAAATTAGAGAGGACATATGATTGGGTTTTACTCCTAAGAAGGAAGTCTGAATCAAAAGTAAATTAAGACTGGTTAACATAAATTATGACTGGGGCTTATTCATGAGAAGGAAGCCCAGGTTAAAGGGATTTTTTGGAACTTGGGGCTTACTCCTGAAGAGGATGCCCAAAATAAAGGGAAATTGGGGCTTAGTCCTAAGGAGGATTCCTATATTTTGAGGAATTTGGACTTGGGATTACTCCTGAAAAGAAGTCCCAGGTTAGGGTACTTGAGGCTTACTCCTAAGGAGGATGCCCAGGTGAACGGGGTCCATAATAGGTAGATGTGTTTTATGGAGATTTATACTCTTAATTTGGGATTTATCCCTGAAAAGGATGACCAGAATTAAGGAGGGAACTTTGAATTATGATTGGGGCTTAATCCTAAGGAGGATTCCAAAATTTGGGAACTTATACTGAGGCTTAATCCTGAGGAGGAGTCCCAGACTAAGGGAAATTATGACTGGGGCTTACTCCTGAGGAGGATGCCCATGAAATAGGGTTCTCTCGCCTTTAAAGGATGAGGTTGAATGAATGGAATCTCTAACCTTAGTGACATAAAGATATGTAAATCACTAATTTTTGAGAAATGCTACACAGAACTCCTTTCAAATAAGGATGTCGATCAAGAAAATATTCCATAAATGGATTGGAAGAGTTTCTTGAAGATTGAATTTTGAACATGAGAGGTGGAATGGAATAAGAGGGATGAAATCTGAAAGAAGGGAACCCAAAAAGGTAAGGTTGTGCAAGTCCTGGGGAGTCGCGCAAGTACTGCATGGGCGCGCAAGTCATGGTCGCGCAGGTATACCTGTGCGACACATGGCTACTTGCTCGATTGTAAACCAGCAGTTTAATACTTGAGTGACCTTTGGTCAAAGCCTTTAGAATCATCTTGAGGTTCTTCCAGAAGAGTGGCGTGCAAGTTCTATTGAAGGAGTAAGGCGACATCCAAATGTGTCCATTTCCCTTAAGGGCTGGCCACTCAGGTGCGCAAGTGTTGATGAGTTTCAACACTTAGGCCTTCCTCCTCCTCTTTAGATCTTTCGTTCTAGGTAAGAAACTACCTTATAATTGTTTGGAAATCATTGAGAAGAGACTAGGGCACTAGGAGATCAAATATGAGTTTCTAGAAAAATTCCTCCTAAAATGGTCGGGGGCCCACAGGGTCTATTTATAGGCTAGAGAAGACCTCGGGTGGTTATCACTTAGGGTGCGCAAGTGACTTGCACGACCAACTTCGGCATGAATGTTTACTTGCTCGACCACTGTAGAACTTGCGCGACCCTTGTGCAATGTTCTTATTATTCCTTCCTCTGTCAATTTTTGATATTTCTTCAAAGGATGACTCTTATTTGTTTGAAGTATTTCCCTTTTCCAGTTGTGACGATAGGAGCGTCAACATTTACATACAATCAATATATACATAAGCAGTAATTATCTATTTAAAATAGATTTCCACACTAGGTATATATCTCTCACTTGAGAGATATTATGTCCATGAGTACATTTAAAAATATGTCTATCATGACATTCCTAACCTACTATATGGTTATTAGCCCCACATATATCAACATTTTTAATGGCCTAATTCATGTAATTACTAAATACATAGGGATTCTAAATGACTCTATTCTAAGATCATTCAAAAATCATTTTTATTTTTCTCTTGGGTAATATATTCTTATCAACTCATGTAGGGATTAAAAATTTCTATAAAACATGATGTTAAAGAGAATGGTACATGTCCTTATCTTATGGCCTGAAAATAAAAAATTTATATATTTTTCCTCAATGAATGAAATTAAATGACATGTAATAGGGTATATCTTTCATAACTCTAAAAATATTAGACTAGTATAATCTTTGATAATTGATTTCTTAACATGAAATCAAGATCCATGTAAGGGTGCATGACATATGTGACCCAACACCATTAAAAAATTTAATATGTACCCTAATAATCATAGAGTTTGGTTCCAATATTAATATTTGGTTGTGCATTGGCCTATTTAAATGGATTAAATCATTGTATATCCTCTATTCCTCATCTCATACTATGATATTAATATTCCCCTCCTTCGTATTTGAGTAACATCGATTCATAGTCCATCCTTTATAAGTTCTATCTGTGGAATAATTCCTAGGTATATAGTGATTCCTAAAACATATATATTGTAAATTTTAAAAAACCAAATTACGGATACCTTGTATCAATTTTCCCTAAAAATGTAGTCATATTCATCATGACGCTATGTGTAACATCCCCAAACCCACACTACCATGTTTGGTGCCATGAAGATACACTTTACATTTCTATTTTTGATACTGATAAATGTGGCCCAATTTTTTCAATCCAAAATATACAACATTAAAATAAAGTAGTTGATTAATTAAATACCAAATTACCTTTTAGGAATATAGTTTTAGAGAATTGGTGAAAACTATTACATAAAAAATTTGATCCATAAAATACTAGTTCATAAATATATACATCATATCCAACTATTATTTTCACACCTAGTTACTTTCTTAGAAATAAATAAAAAAACGTTTCTTCAAAAACTAGGGAAAAGGAAACTTAATAAGGGTGAGATAAAATTCTAAATAAGGGTAAACATACGAATCAACAATTGAAAGTCATAAATAAGAATAAGATGGGAATAATGGTATCTTTACATAATCAAAGTTAATGAGCATAACATAGGAGAATTTATACACATCAATACCTAGATCATCAGTCATGAAACATTGCATAAAGGTTTAATAATAAAAATAGTCATATGAATCAATAGTCATGAGCCATGTGCTCTAAATCTTGATCAAAGGAATCAATATAGACCCATAGAATAAATAAAGAAAACACATTGCCATTATGAATCTTTATCTTTATATAACCCATAATGAAAACATAAAATTTAGAATAACCATATGGTCAGCTTCCAACATAATTCTTACTCCATTCATTAGAAAGTTGTAATGGGGATCAACAATCATATCATGAACTATAAGGTTCCACAACCCGCCATCTTATATCTATAATGGGGATGAAACTGTTGTATAATGATATTTAATAGGGATCAACCAATCATAAAAGTTGTATCATGATAACCTTTTATTATAAACAATTTCCAAGAACCATAACATGAATAAATTACATAAATATTTCATTTCATCATAAAAATTACAAGAATAACCATTATTCATATCATAATAAGATTAACCCATGGAAAAGAAATGTGTTCTTTGAAAATATATTTGAAAAAAAACTATAATACTTCTAAATAAATAATGTGTACGGAATAATTATAAAATATCCCCAATGGAGTATATTTAACATTAAGAGTTATTGATTTTTATGATTGAAAATACCATTAAAATATCATTAAAACATTCTTAAGGAAAATATACTTTTCACTTTGAATATCACTTTTAAAAAAAATAAATACTATCAAAATATATTGAAATTAATTTTAATTAAAAAGTAAATAGGAAAAATATAAAATAATCCTCCAAGAAAATAATGGTCCTGAAAGCAGGAGAATCCATTTATGTTGTAAATGTTAAAAATCAACATTCTTTTCAAATGTTTTGTAAAGGGAGTCCAAAGTAACACCTTTAGAATTCGTTAAGATATTACTTTTTAAAAAAATTTAAAATATGGTAAAGGGTAATTTAAAATAGTTATAGGATAAAATTTATATTTTTAGAGGAATATTTTTTGAAAACATTTTTGAGAACATGGATATGGTGGTGAAATATTTCTGATATAAAAGAAGATACAAAATCAATATAACATACAAATTATATCCCTGATAATTTTTTAATAAAAAGCGGTTTAAATCTTAATTAATCATGTAATATAAATTCATTACTATAATATAATAAAAGATATGTTATTTTAGAAAATAATATAACATTATTTCCCCACAAGGAACCTTTTATATAAAAAATCTCAGAAAGAAAAGAGATTATAAAATAAAGCCTTCTCCACTTTGGTAACTTTTCAATCATAAGCCGAATGACTGAATAACATAAAATTAAATGTTAAATACTATTAACATAAGAATAATTATGATATAAAATTTCAAATAGGAAGTATAAACACATCATAAACTAAGAGTTATAACCCTGTGAATGGAAATTTAGTTAAGAAACCCCTTACTATTTGGTAGCATTCAAATAAAATCCACTTAGATGAAAAAATTTAATTTGAAACATAGAATACCATGAATTATTATGGATTCATTATGTAACATGTAAAATTGAATTATATACACCATTCAAAATAAATTAAGTTCATATCAATAAAACATGCCTCAATAAAGGAAAATTGAGTTGCAATCCTTTACCAGGATTCAAAACTTTCCATGTATGTCCTTTAACTCCTATATAATAAACTCATATAAATTATTTTATTTCCTAATAAAATTTTATATATTTAATACCTTATCCATAAACCATTTATTTTTTTAATAAAATATTTAATTATATAATCAGTTAAGTCCATGTCGGGTATTTTGAGGATTTTCAGTTCATAATTATAATACATCTTTGGTGGGTTGACCATGTTTATAGGGGTAATTGTTACATAATATTCATAATAAAAATAGTGATATAATTATAATTTATATAAAATAATTATAATTTTAAAACCAATCACAAATGATGGCTATGAAAAATGAACTACATTACAATCATAAAGATGTTAGGTCGTACAAATGTATGAGTAACGCTTCAATATTTTAATGATCGTTATAAAAATATGTTAAGTATTATTTTATCCTTAAACATTATAATAATATCATTAATATTATATTATTTATTTGAATAAACATATCTATTATCCATGTTATGTGGTGATAAAAAATGAATAACATCACTTCGTGGGGGTGGTTATCGATAAGTATGCATGAACGACGTCATCATTTTTCAGTGTATGGACAGGTAATTAAATTGGTGATATAATATATTTTTATAAATTAAAAATATGTCTTGAATATAAATAAAAACCATAATTATATTATTATAAGTATTTTTGATAGGTGGTGATGGAAAACGAATTACATCAGTCTGTGAGGCGGTAGTCCTTCGTATACAAGAATGATGGATTCCTTTACCATTTGATGGAGTTAGGAGATAGATATAGGATATTAAACTATCATAATAACATAATATTATATTTTATACACCAATTATATTATATCATCATTATTTCATAAGTTTTTAAGTACGTGGAAGATGAAATATACTAAAATGATCAGTTAGGAATAGTATCTCTTCTTCGTGAAATGTTCTTCTATTTACACCTTAATCCATATGATGTTGATATTATTCCCAAAATAAGACCTATATAACGTTTTAATTAATTTTAGGAACTTATTTGGGTAGTTATTGGAAGAAAAAAATTGTTATTGATGTGTGAAGAAAAGAGAGAATATTCCCTTTTATAAGAGAGGGGTGAAGCTATTTTGAAATTTCTTAAAATTTTAATTAATCTTCATGTTTGAATGACTCTATATTGACATAATTAGAATATATTATGATTATGGGTCTAAATAATATAATAAAATAATTTTTAATTGATTTTATTAGGTTTTTACACTCTTCACTTTGTTTTAACCCACTTTAAACCTATATGATAATTATGGGGATAAAGATATTTTTACTCATTAAGGGTTAAGATAGTTACAATAAATGGATAAATAGACAATAAATGGAAAATATTTGATATTTTAAACAATATCCTAATCACATGGGTGATGGTATTATTTTTATGAATTTTAAATAATTTAATAAAATATCATTTATTATAAAATATAAGTAATAGAATTTTTGGAAGTATTCATTTAATTAGACTATTAAAACTATAAAAAATGGAATTAGAATATAAAGAATTAAAACCTCTATAATATGTAAAATTTATCTAAAAAATCATGAAACTTAGTAATTTATTTAAATTATATTATGTTTAATATTTTTAAAATCTGTTATTTTATTTTTATATTATTTGAGTAATTACTACGTCAGTGTTACATAATAATTTAAGGTAATTACCTCATTGCTAAAAATTAGAAATAAATTTCCCTGATAATAATAAATCATTTGTAATTCAAATATTTTTTTATAATAAAACATAGGTTTTATCTATCCCTAAAAAAATATTATTGTAGTTAAAATCAATAGTTTGACATTTTTTACTTTTCTTCATTTAATACAATATAAAATTCAAAATCAAGTAAAAATTGAAAAAACGGTCATAGATTTGAATTTTTTATGATTATGGAAAATATATGCTCATCCAATTAAATTAATTCAAGTTTTAGTTTCATTTTTTAGTCCTAATCGTATTATTTTTAACCATAATAGTCTGACAGACCAATTATCGGGGTAATAAAAATTGCTAAAGTTACTATTTATAATGTTCAAAAACAAAAATAGTCCTACTTACCAAATTTGAACATATTTATTACAAATATATATACCATTTTTTATAATTAAAAACACATAATTGGAATAATTTAACTTAAAATTAAATAGTAAAAACGTGATGAAAATGGTTTTCATGCGAATGCATTTTTAAGTATGAAAATATTTTTATACCAAGTTAAACAATAAAATTTATACCAATAAAATTAATTATATTGTTCATAATAAAAGTGAGAAAATTTTCATTCAAACAATTTCAATATAAATGGATCTTTTCAAATTCATTAAGAAAAATACTTTCCAATAAAAATCATTATTTTTCACTATTCACTAAAAGAGAAATATTTATAGAAAATTCACTAAAATTCATACAATGAGAATATATATATTATGATTAAAAAATTATATTGGTTTCATTTAATAATATTTATAAATTTTATAGAAATCAATTATATTATTTACTGAAAAAATCAATAAAACTATTTTTTGAAGAAAACATATCTTTGAAAAATAAAATGAAATTACTAAAAATTGAGTGATTATTTAATAAAAATTAAACAATACTTTTATATTGATTAATATCTTAAAATATATTTCATAATGCAATTATTACTATCATACCCACCAATTCAACATCTAGGATACAATGGTCACAAATAAATAATATTGTTTTGTGGTTTGTTTAAGTTTGGTGTTGTGTTTCTTGTACACTATCGAACAAAGTCATTCACTTAAAAAATGGGATATTAAATTCTCTAACATTAATAAAACAACCTCATATTTATAAATTGGTATTGTTAATCATGGGATTCAAGTTTTTAAATACCTTTACTAAAATCCAACAATGAAAAAAAGAATTAATAAAAACTCCACTTGAAAAGAGAGAATGGGAAGTATGATGGTCATCTAGGATGACAAAAAACTAGGTTTTAAAATTGGATAACATTTGTATGAATTTAAGATAATTTAATAAAAGTAAAATTTAATTTATAAATAATTATGGAGATTTATTGGGACCATTGATCATAAGGAAGTTAATGATCATGAGAATGTTAACAATAAAAAAACTATAAGCCAAACTTGTGTGAAAATGACCATCAATTCATCAAAAATAAAGGTAATAGGATAAAAATTTTCCTTCAAGATTCTATTCATAGAGTTGAGTAATTTTTTACTATATATATAGAGAGATCTAGATAATAAATATATATACATTACATTTTTAATTTCATCGTTTAATAAATTTCCACTATAATCTCCTTTTTTTCTCCAAATGATGAGTATTCAAGGTGAATTTTTCATACATGAAGCACTAAAATCAACTTATAATGGATAACATAATCCAAAAAGTCATAATAATATATTCCTCTTATCTTTATACAGTATCCAAAAAAAATGCTTAAAAAAGATAAGAAAATTCTTTAAATTAATGAACCTTCATACGGAGAATTAAAAATTTATTCTTAAACATTCAATAGTAATGAAAAATGTAAAAACTATATCATTCCATAAATAAATATCCTTGTAATTCTTCAAAATATTCTTAAAAATCTTGAAACACAAAAACTAAAAGGATTTGACACATATTCATCCATAAAAAATTTAACATTTATCTCCAAATAACATCAATCATTCTCAATGTCTCATACCAAAAATGAATATTCCCGAATAATATATTCTCAATGATATGATATGAATTCACATAATTAAATTTATTTTCCAAAGAGATAAACTAAAATCATTCCAAAATCTATTTCAACCCATATTCCTTAAAAAAAATCCTATGATATTAAATTTAGCTTAATTACAGAATTTTCCCAAAAATAATGAACTTATTCATTCGTCTCCTAATCACCAAATCAGTTGTCATTCCCATAGTAAGAGATATCATATTTTATATAATTTTAATAAATCCTAATTATATTAACATAAAAGATATGATAACCATAATGTTAATCAATAACATTAAACTTATTCCCAAAAAATTAATAGAATTCTTCCCCAAAAATTAATGCAAATTAAAACTAAGGGTTACATATACCTCAACCTAATAAAACCTAACCAAAAATGACATTAATCACCTAAATATTTCATAAATTTTTACAAAAAATGGGGTGTCTATGAATTTGAACTTATGATCAACCTTGAACTTGTAAACCCAGGATGGTGACCATAATCCTTCTAATTACCTCACATAAAGACATAATATTCTCTAATGGTATCAAAATTCTATTCTGATACCAAAAATAGTATCCCTATACCCAAACTCTCAGATCTGGTTCTATAAACATAAACCTTACATTTCTTTATTTTATACCAATAAATGTGACAGAAATTTTTCAATCCAAAACTAACATCCTTAAAAGGAAATAAAGGATCAATAATATACCCAAGGGACATTTAGGTATATAATTTATGAAAATTAGGAAAAACTCTTATAGAGTAACTTTTATATATAATTAATTGGTTCATCAAGATCTACATTATCTTTCACTAAGAATTTCACAACTAGTAACACTCTTAGGCATAACATATTTAATGCCTTTCTTGAAAACCAAGGGAAAATGAAACGTAAGAAAGGTGAGATCAAATCCTCGGTAAGGGTAACATAATCACTAAAAATTGAATTTAATCAATTATCATAATATGGGAATAACGGTGTGTTCACCTAATCAATGTTCATGATCATTAAATAATATAATTTGTATAAATCAATATATGGATACTAAATGCTGAAACATGGAATAATGGTATTACAAAATAAATAGTCATAGGAATCAATAATAATTTTCTATGTGTTTTCAATATTGATCAAAGGAATCATTATAAACCCATATAAGGAATAAATAAAACATGTTGGTATCTTATAATAGTATCTTTATATAACCCTTAAAAATAGGAAAAACCATATGATCGACTACTAATATAATTCTTACCCAATGCATTGGAGATCTATTATGGGGTACATCTATCATTTCTTGAGCTAGAATGGAGCTTAACCCATTGTATCATGAGCTATAATAGGGCTCAACCTATTGTGTCACTATATATAGGGGGTGTAATCCCATCATGTAAGATATATTGGGGTCACCCATTATTGTAAACAATTTCCTGGAACAATAACATGAATAAATTACATAGAGAATGCATTTTGTCATAAAACTCAAATTAACATCCATTTTTCTTTTCATAACATGATTAATCCATGTAAAATAAATGGATTACATGAGAATATATTTATAATAATTATAATTTATCCTAAGAAATAATTTGGATGGTATCATTTCAAAATACCCCCAATGGAGCATTAGTAACATCAGGGTTTTTTGATATTGATAAATGTAAATACTATTAATGGATACTTAAAAACATTCCCTAGGATTCATGATATAATATTTAAAAGTGATGGATATATACCATAGAAAAGAAATTAGTTTTTTAGAAATAAAACATGATTTAATGAAAAATATTGAGATGGAATAACTTACCTCAAGTCCAGATATTCCCTGTTTTTCCTTTAAAACCTGTATAATAAAATCATATCAATTATTTGATTTGTTAAGAAAATTTTACATGATTAATACCTTATCTTTAAAATATTTATTTCATTTTTTCTAGTGACATATTTAATTATATAATTAATAAATTTTGTGTCAAATATTTGGAGGATGTTCTATTCATAATCTCAAAACAACTTTGGTGGGATTACCATGGTAAAAAGGTATATTTTTTCATCATATTCATAATAATAATTTGAAATAATTATTATTTTTATACATCAATTATACTTTTACAAAAAAATCATTGATGATGATTATAGAAAATTAATTATGTGACAATCATGGAGACAGTAGGCTGTATGTACGCATTAGTGATGTTTCTATTTTTTAGCAATCATTTTAGAAAAAGGGTAATTTTTATTTCATCTTTCCAGAATGGTAATAATATCATAAACACAATATTTAATCTTTAGTTAAACATTAATATATCATACTTGTGATGTGGCGATGAAAAACGAAACACATCACATCATGGAGGTGTTAGTCCACACATACACACTAACGACGCTATCATTTTTCAGTGTATTGAAATAAAAAAAATGGGTTATATATTATATTTTGATAGTGTTAAAAATGTAATTAATATTATATATAAACATAAATTCTGTCATCATAACCAGTAGTGAAGGTGTTGATGGAAAATTAATTACATCGATTCATGGTGCCATAATTTGTCTAACACACAAAAGAATGATTACATTCCTATATCATGGAGGTTAGAGATGGATATATGTTATTAAAATATCATAATAAAATATCATTATATGTAATTTTTTGATGATATAATCTCATCATGGTTAGATAATATTTGAAGGAGGTTGAAGAATAAATAAAATGAAAATGCTCAATTATGAAATGTACCTCTTCTTCGAACAACCACTATTGGTTTACACCTTAAAACCACTAAGGTTGGTATTATACTAAATATAAAATATCCATAATGTGAGGTAGATTTGGTCTATTATAGGATGAAAATATTGTTCTTGAAGTGTGAAGAAAAGAGGGGAATAGGTTCCCATTTATTAAAGAGGGGATAGGAACATTTAGTATTTCTTAAAATATAAATTAATTTTCATCTAAAAATGGATCCAAAATTATAATATTGGAATATAATATGTGTATAGGTATAAATAATATCATAAAATAAAATTTTTACATTTTTATATTAGTTTTTTATCCTTATCGAATTTTTTTAACCTAAATTATCCCTTTCTAACAATTACCGTGAAAAAAAAGATTTTACTCTTTAGGGGTTAATATAGTTTCAATAAATGGGAAACCAATCCATAAATGGGCCATTATCGATATTTTGAACCATATCCTAATCTATTGTTTTATGATAGGTTTTTTATAAATTTTAAATCATTTAATAAATTATTATTTATTATAAAATGACATTAATGTCAATTTTGGAAGTATTCATTTAATTTGGAATTTAAAAATATAAGACAAAAATGAAATTAGAATAAAAATAATTAATACCTATATAGTTTTTAATGATTCTCTACAAAAATCATGGAACAAAATAATTCGTTCATATTATATTAATTTTAATAATTTGAAAATAATTTATTTAATTACATATTAATTGAATAATTAATCTATTGGCATTGAGTAAGAATTTGTGGTAATTATTTCATCACAATAATTATAAATCATTTACCATGGAAATAAAAATAATTTATATTCCAAATAGGTATTTATAATTAAAACATAGGTTGTATTTATCCCTATCTAAAATTATTACTGTTAATAAAACAAGAGTGTGATATTTTATTACTTTACATTATATAAAATAATATAAGGTTAAAAATCATAGGAAAACATCCAAAAAAGGTCATATATTTTATTTTTTGATAATTAGATATGATTTATAGTCATAATAAATTTAATGCAAGTGGTAAGGCTATTTTTTAGTCCTTATTATATTATTTTTAACATTATTTACCTTACTTTCCCATTACAATGAAAAAAATACTAAACTTAATATTCAAAATATCCAAAAATAAAAGTGGTCTATCTAAAAAATTTAAACCTAATAATATCAAATATATAATACATTTTTCATGGTTAAAAACATATAATATTATGAATTAAATGTAATATTATACCGGAAAACACGTGATGAAAAATCGTTTTTTTTGAAAAATTTCTTTAAAGTATAAAAATATTTTTATACCAAATTAAACTATAAAATTGATGCCAATGAAACTAATTTGATTATTAATTATATAATATAACTAAATTTAATTTTAAAAAAATTAAAAAAAATTGAAATTTGTGAAATCCTGAAACAAAAATACAGTTTTCATTAAAAATATGTATTTTTACTATTCACTAAAAATCAATATTTTCAGAAAATAAAAAAAATACCAAAGATAATACTGATATGGTGATTAAAAAATTATATTTATTTGGTATAATGAAATTTCTAAATTTGCTTGATTTTAATTTTATTATTCTCTCAAAAACCCATTTTTGAGGAAAACATATCTTTGAAGAATAAAATGATTAATAAAAATTGAATGATTATTTCATAAGAATTAATCAATAAACTTTTATATATTATTAACTTTGTATATATATAATAATTTTTTATTCATATTCATAACTTCAATTCAATGCTTAGATTAAAATGGTCATATTTGAATAATAATATTTTATGGATCATTTATATTTGGTGTTGCATTTCTTGTACGTTATCTAACAGAATATTTTTTTTAAATTAGAAAATTGAATTCCCCCCCCCACACACACAGACATTAATAAATCATGTCCTCATAAATTGAACTCTTGATCAGTAATGTCACAATCCCCTCCCTCCAAAGATACTGTAATGAGGGGATATAGATAATGACCTCTGAATTACACATCCAATAGGCCCGGGAATGGAACCTAGCACCAAGGGTATAAAAATATTATGTATGGGAAGCGTTAAACTCTATAATATAAATAATATTTGGGATATAATATGAATCAGTCATAATAAACTCTATGAAATATATAAAACAAATCCAAAAATCATCCCACAATGCATGTTTATATAAAACTGATGTAGATAAAATTCACCAAAGTAAATACCCAAAAAAACTAGAGCAGCAACACAACAACTATATAAAGTTCTAAGATATTAATATCCATCATGGTCCTTTAATTTCTCTTAAATACCGTAAAATATTTTATATATGTACGGTGATCATACAGTTATACTCAATTGGAAAACCAAAGTCTCTTTTTCACATATGAAAAGAGCATACTAATTCACCCGTGATAAAGTATCATAACTAATCAACACCTAAATAAGTATACAACCCAAACCCTAACCAAACCAAGGCTCGCTATATAAATAACATATCCAATTATAATAATATAATATGAATCATATTGATAAAGTGAACCTCTCATCACTTTCCCAATGATTTTGTGCTCTCACGCCCCAGCGTCATTCGTCCTGGCGCTCCCACATCTTCTGAATAATGTAACGACCTGACCCTAGTTACCCATAGTCAGTGCATTATTATATATCACTGGCATGATCACAAGTGATCACGTTTATAAATACTGATTAGATTAATAGTCTTGGATGTACTAGATAAATACATAAGTTTTACATTACAACATGAAATAAAGAAAAACAACATCGTGTCCCCTTTGAACACACTCATATCCATTAGCCTATTCTTTCAGATTATTCATGATATACTTCTTCACATCCAGGGAAAAATAAAACATAGAAAGGGGTGAGATTATATGCTTAGTAAAGATAAAAATATTGTGAAAACTTTCATAAATAAGTATAAATATTTAAGGCAATGTATAAGATTAAAATCCAAGACTTTTAAACTTAAATTTCAGCATAATATGGAAAATATAAATAAAATAATTTCATTTACTTATTCATGTGGATTTTCTACTAGTCGAATAATCACATATAATATCAATATATAATTTCATAATTATAGAATGAATAATGTCGGACATCATAACTACATAGTCAAGGCCTCGTGCCAAGACTACAAATAAGATTTTGTCAAGGCCTTGTGCCAACACACTAGTTTGTCTCATTAGACCTACCGATGCATCGAGGAACTATGGTGGGCCCCACCCATCACATACTAAGTCAAATTCATTACTCATATGAAAAGTTTGAAACATAATCTAAACATTCATATTAAAACTAGCTTATAAAATGTCAATATTTTAACCACAAAATATGAATGGTATAAAAATAGCACATCCACAGTCAAACATAACTCATTCAATACAATATTAAATACTGAATTATAATAAATTAACCCCAATCAAGAATAATGAAGTATATTGACATAGATTAAAATAATCATCAAAACTATTTGAGAGAAATATCCCCATTTTTCTTGAAAACGTTTAAAAGACTCACTATTTATCAAGAAGCCATTTAAAATAGATTTTTGAATCAAAGTATCTCATACCACTTTGAAACTTTTAAAAGGGATTTTAATTTTAAAATATTAATTCCCATATAAATAAATCCTTAAAACCATTTTTAAAACATGGACATTAATGAGAAATATTTAGAATAATAAATCTTTAAAACATTTAAAATGATATTTTAGTTAGAGTTCCTAACCAAATGAGAGATGCTTGAATACAAGTAATTGAGGTAAAAAAAAACTTTATAATATCATTAGAATAAAGGGATTCATGATATACTATGTCAAATTATATTATATATACCATATAAAAGTGAATTTCACATAACAACAAAGAAGTCTCAATGGAATGTAAATTGACATGAAATCCCTTATAAAGAATGTATCCTTACGTTAAGGATAAATCAATGACATAATTATGTGTGAAAAATATAAATACACTTAATATGATTCGATATTAAGTGTAAATCAATCATAGGACATTCAAACATATTCTTGTAAAAACAACACCAATTACTTAGATGTTTAACTCAATGAATAGAAATTGAGTAAAAATTACTCTTATCAAGTTCACATCGATGACTTGAGAATTTATCAATGGAGTGATTATGTGTATCAAAAGTATATCCACACAAAGTGGAGTGTAAATTACAACATAAGTAAATAAATATTGATTCAAACATAATCTGGGAGTAAAATAATCAATGATGTTTGTGTAAAACCCGATGAGTGGAAATTGAAATTTGAAATTCCCTTACAAATTTTGTAAATAACGAAACACACACCCTATGAAAGAAGGATCATAAAATGATGATTTAAATACCCATATATTAAATTATATTAAACAAAAAATACAATCATGGGTAAAACATACACTGCACAAAAGGTAATAGTGGAAAATATAGCATGAATCTCATGGGAATAAAAGTGAGATGAAAACCTCATACCTTGTACTTTTCCTTAGTTGAGGGTAAATTAGAATCCTTTATAAGGTTTAAATAATTTTTATTAAATTATAAAATAACCATATACATAAATATGATATCATATATGATCTTTTAATATTTCTTTGTTAATAATACTTCAGTAGTATCACTGTTTCTGGTGTTAACTGATTCATTTTTATTTATATTTTTTGTTATGTAAGTAATGTTTTTTATGGATAAGATGTATTTTATTCATATCAAAAATGATATTATGTTCTTAAACAATATTTTTTAATCATAAAATGATATTTATTCTTGAATGGCTACGATGGGGAATGAATCTCATCGTGTTCGGGGAGATGGTAATTCGTACGTACGCACGAGTGACAATACAATTATATAGATGGTGAAATCATATTTAATTTGATGTTATTTAATATATACATAATAATTAACATGTTATATTTATTATTTAAATCAATTATACTCATTATTATACCCATCCATATAATTAAGTGTTGAATAAAAAACTACACCACGACATTGAGACGGTAAGCCGTATGTAGGCATGTATGGTGACTTTTTCATTCATAGGATGGAATGAATAATGAATATGGTTTTACCATATTTATAATAACATCATAGTATGTATAAGTTACTGGAGTTATTATTTTGGTGTGGAAACAATAAAGAAATAGGAAGTGGAAGAAGAAAAGAACATTGAAAGAGGTGATGAAACAATTTCCTCTTCTTGGGGTGCTTCCTTTTGATTTGATCAGAAGGGATCCTTAGGTTGGCTTTAGGTTCAAAATAAGGCCTATAGGTTGATGTGAGGGTAGTTGTGAGGATATTTGAGTAGGTTTTGGCACAGAAAAATGGATTTGGAGGTGTGATTTTGAGATAAGGGGAATCACCCTTTTATAAGAGAGGTGAGGGTCACTTTAGGAAAACCTTGAAATATTATTTTATTATACAATCATATTCAGTTTATAATGGCTCAAACAAAGATTTATTTTAAGGATAAGGTGGTTATGGGTCCAAAACCCCTCAACCAATAGGTTTTAGACAAGGTTATGTCACCATTTTAACCTTATCTTTTATATTTAACTCTTTATTAAATAGTTTAACAATTACCATGTCTCCGTGTATTTTTATATTATATGATTAACAAACATACTATAAAATTCCAAGAGAACCTCAAGTGGTTCATTGATGACATATATATTATTATATAAGTCCTTTGGCTTAATCTTATATTTTTACGACTATTATATCATTTAATAAAATAGTATTTGTTTTAAAAACTTATTTATGTCAATTTTGACATTATTTAGTATATAGTTTTTGTGAAAGTCATAACAATCTGATTTATTTGAAGAAAATAAATTTAATCAACACTAAAATGTAATATTAACCTAGAAAATTTGTGGAATGCATCAAAAGTCTCAATTTACATTTATTTTAATATTTATAATATCAATTATTTTAATCTTTCATTAATAAGGTAATTATTGCATCATCATTGTGTTATAAAAAATTAATAATTTAATGTATAAAAATTATAAAAAAAATACCATGATGTTGAAAATAATTTTATATTTATAATTAATATTTATAGTCAGAATTATCTTATGTATAACCCTATATTAAAAATGTTTTAGTTATTAAAATTTTAATTTAACACCTTCAACTCTTCTTTAAATAAAATAATAATAAATGTGCTAATCTAAACCAAGCGGACCCAAAAGGATCCTATTTTATTCCTATGGTTGATTTTGGTCGAAATACACTTATACAATAGAATTATGACATGTGTTAGGGTAATTATAATATCATTTTTACCTTTAATTACCCTATTTACTTTTATCTGTGGTAAATAAAATTCAAAAGTTACTATTCACCAAAAATTATTTCCATCTTGTTGAACCACATTTTATTTACTTATGTCAACCATGTCTCTCATATTTTTGAAATTCAATTCACAGATGTGGTAAAATTATGTTTTATGCAAATTTGCTAACATGCCTAGAAGGTGGGTAAAAGACATTAAAAAATTTGATAAAATTTTATAAATCTAATTTTATTATTAAATGACTCCAATGAATTACATTGAACTAATATAGGTATTATGTATCTATTTTTACTTAAAATAAAAATAAAATAAATAATTATTTAAATAAAAGTCAGTTTTTAAACAATAACAAGGTGTTTTCACAATTCATCAAAAATTGAAAGTTTTTAGAAAAATAACAAAAATTCACCCTAAGATAATTTTGATATTCAGAATCCAAAAATGATTTCTATTTTACCAGATTTAAAAAATATAAGTTTCATTAATTAATTTAAAATTAATTCTCGTTGTCAAAACCAGAAATCGGGTTTTTGAGAAGTAAAAACTAGCAAAAGATTGATATGTGTTTATTTTCGGTTTAAAGTGAAATTACTTCTAATGACCAACATTGTATTAAATTATAAAAATATAATATAATTATACTTCAAAACCATTCAAATGTATAATTCAAAACTATAAATTATTTTGATTAAAAAAGTTGTTCTCAATTAAAATTTAGTATCTTTCACTATTCATCAAAATATGAAAGTTGTTAGAAAAACATCAAAAATTTATCCAAACTAAATTTCTATGTCCAAATTATAAATAAGAATTTAATTTCATCAAATTTAATATATAAAAGTGTTAAATATTGGATTTACAAAGGGTTCTCCATTAAAAGGCAGAAAAATAGCATTTTTTTAATACTTCTTATATCTGAAAAATTGAATTTGTCCTTATATTATGTCTAAGAAAGAAAAAGGAAAAATTTTAAAATTTTATGGGATATATATAAAATTAAAAATGTGGTAATTACTAATCATAACCGTTTTCTAAATGTCAAGTTTGATAGGTTGTGGTGCGCTTGAACACGGTGTTGCGTACATCGCACGCTATTGTATTATTCAAAGAGAAACATACCGTGGAAGCTTGGGGGGTTGCATTCTTACCTCCTTAAATAAATTGAATCCTCTCAATTTAAAATTTTTCTTCATAAATAAAAGGTTAAAAAAATAGAAAATACCTTTATGGAAATCCCACATCAGAAATAGGGTTTATAAAATTTAGTCATAATAAGAGAGAAAGGTAAATGAAAAAGTCACCACCAAATTAGGATTTTGAATAGGAGAACATTTGTAGCAATTGTAATTAGAGTAAAAAATGTAAATATTTATAGGGAGTTGTTGAGTTCATCAATCAGAAACAAGTGAATTGAAAATTGAGGTCCTCAAGACCATAAATCTATGATGAATAACATAAGGTATTAGGATAACACATTTTTTGGTTTAGGATCCTTTCCCTAAGGTTTAAGAATTAATTTCTTCATAGAATAAGAAAAAATACTTGATAAGTAGAGTTCCACCCTTTAACTAATTTCTACCACAAACTCATTTTCACTCCAAATGATGAGTATTCAAGATGACATGGTCACATCTGAAGTGCTAGAATCGACTTATAGAGAATCACATAATCCACAAAGGATTAACTATATATTTCTCTTATCTTTAGAGATTAACCAAAACCAAAAAGGTTAGTACAATATTTGATGATCCCCAAAAAGGATAATCGTTTAGAGAAAGAAATACTAATATTAATTTCTAAAATTAAACCAACAATACCCAAAGGTCAATAAATACCATTCAATAAATAATTTTCCTTAAAATCCTTCAATATAATCCAAACAAATATTGAAACCCAAAACTCAGAAGAATTTTATTATGTAGTCTTCCACGTTAAATTTTATCTTCAAATAACATCGACTACTCTTAAAGATTACATACTTAAAATTAATTAACCTAATCATATATTCTCTGTGATAGGTTAATAATTTCCATAAATAACCCAAATCACTAAAAATCCACAATAAAAACATATATAAAAATCCACCATTACACCTCAAATTAAATCCCATATTATACTATTTTCCTTAGGCATATAGTGTTCCAAACAGAGAGAACGTCTTCCAAAATAACATTTATCACATAATCACCAAATCATTTTCCTACACTAAGCATTTCCATTTGATATAATATAAGATTCCAAATCAACATATTATTGATCAATAAAATTATTTAACTAAAAATAATTAGCCACACTATCCAGGGACTTCAAGTAGTCCAGTGGTAGGTGATAAATCTCAGTCGCACTTTGGTTGTGGGTTTGGTTCCCATAGCTTTGTCTGACGTGACAGGTTGTCACACAGTCTGCATGTCGTCTTTTTTCAAAAACTATATTTTATAACATTCCCAAAATGAGATAAATTCCTCAAAATAACCATAACATAATTTAACCACAAATTTTATCTCATACCTCTCATTTTCATCCAAAAAATTAATAACCTATAATTTTCCCCAATTCAAGGATCATATAAACCCAAATGGTTATTTATAACTATATCCACAAAATAAAAGATAATTCTTCCTCAAATAGAATTTTCACATAAAAAACTGTAGGGTTGCACATACAAGAGAAAAGTCTTCCAATGTAATCCCATCAACAAAGATTACTAATACTTTTAAACATTTTTTCATCCATTTAGTTCCACAGAGGTTCTTCTTTGAGCAAGAGGTTATCCTATAGAATAGGGAATTGACTCAGGTAATTCCCAGGTCCCCTATATTTATGGAAAATGACTGTAAATGGATTATTGGGATCATTTTTATTTTATTCCATAGTACTCTTCATTTTTTCCTCTGCAATTTTTTACTTTATGTCATTATTTCCCACACATAAAGCATTTCTTTGTTCCATTGAGACACTTTTCTGGGTGTCTCCTTCTACATTTGTTTTGTGATGGAAATTGAGATTTATTTTCTCCATGGTATCCACTACTGGAGCTCTTATCATTCACCACCTTTATCTTCTTTGTTGAGTCCAGGAGTGGGTTAATATATATGTTATTGTTCATATTTTTGGAAAACTGATTCGGCATGAACACGATATCTTCTACGCCTATCAAAATTCAATTTTGTTGCTCATTTCCACCACCATTTCCACCTTGCACATCATGTTCAATGTTACTATGACTTCCTTGGAATCCAACCATTGACTAAAACCAGAAATCATTTTGTGAGTAACAATTGTCACAAAATCATTTAGAGAAAATAATGACGCCTTATTTTCAATCTAAAACACCTTAGGATTATCCAAGGTTATTTATTCTCATATTATATTAAACTCTTTAAAATCAGTTTGTAAATAAAATGTGAATTATCCTAATAATATCCCCCAAGAGTGTCGTAACCAAGAGTGCAACAAGGCCCATTGTCGTTCACAACTTCCCGTTCCAGTCTAGCTTAAAGCAGTGTTTTCGTGTTTTACCCCTAGGTACATCTGTGCCAAATCCACCTCTACCTGGTTTTATCCAGACATGGATGTATTGCTTGGAAAACCCATATAATATTTAAATTACAAAAAAAAATTGATGTTCTTCTATACTAATCCCAAAAGTCTATCTTGGGGTAATGTTCTCTAATCAGAATTTTACTAAATCTAGTTTCAATGGTTTGTACTAAACTTCCTCTAATACCAATAGTAATGCCCCAACCCTAGTTACCTAGAGTTAGTGCATTATTACATATAATTGGAATGATCACAAGATATCAAGTCTTGAAAGACCTATTATTTTCTTATCCTTAGAATTATTAGATACATACATAAGTTTTACATTACATCATGAAATAAAGAAAAACAACATTGTGTCCCCTTTGAACAAACTCATATCCCTTAGCCTATTCCTGCAGGTTATTCATGATATACTTTTTCACATCCTGAGAAAAATAAAACTAATAAATGGTGAGCTCAGATGCTCGGTAAGGATAACAATATAGTGGAAACTTTCTTAAATAAGCATAAACATTTAAGGCAATGTATAAGACTAAAACACAAGCCTTTTAAACTTAAATTTCATCATAATATGGTAATTATAAATCAAATAATTTCATTTACTTATTCACATGGATATTCTACTGGTCGAATAATCGCATGTAATATCAATATCAAATTTTATAATGATGGGATGCATAATTTCGGACATCATAACCAAATAGCCAAGGCCTCGTGCCAAGATAAAAAATAAGATTTTATCAAGGCCTTGTTCCAAGAAAATAGTTTGTATCATAAGACCTAACGATGCATAGAGGAACTATAAGAGGCTCCACCTGTCACATACTAAGTCCAATACATTCCTCATATAAAAAAGGTTGAAACATAATCTAAACATTCATATTAAAACTAGCATATGAAATGTAAATATTTTAACCACAAACCATAAATGGTATGAAAATAGATCATACATAGACAAACATAACTCATTCAATACAATATAAAACATTGTATTATAATAAATTAACCTCATTTGAGAATAGTGAAGGATATTGACATAGATGAAAATAATCATCAAAACAATTTGAGATAAATATCCCCCTTTTTCTTGAAAAAATTTAAAAGTCTCAATATTTATCAATAAGCCATTTAAAATATATTTTTGAATAAAAGTATCCCATACCACTTTGAAACTTTTAAAAGTAATTTTAATTTTAAAACATTAATGTCTTATAAATAAATCCATAAATCCATTTTTAAAACATGGACATTAATGAGAAATATTTAGAAGAATAAATCTTTAAAACATTTAAAATGATATTTTAGTTAGAGTTCCTAAACAAATGAGAGACGCTTGAATACAAATAATTGATGTAATAAAAACATTATAATATCATGATAATAAAGGGATTCATGATATACTATTTCAAAGTAAATTTTATACACCATATAAAAGTGAATTGGCGCATAACAACAAAGAAGTCTCAATGGAATGTAAATTGAGATGAAATCCCTTATAAAGACTGTATCCTTAGGTTAAGGATAAATCAATGACATAATTATGTGTGAAAAATATAAATTAACTCAATATTATTGGATATTTAGTTTAAATAAATCAGAGGATATTCACACATATTCTTGTAAAAACAACACCAATGACTTGGATGTCTAACTCAATGAATAGAAATTAAGTTAAAATTACTCTTATCAAGTTCATATCGATGACTTGAGAATTTATCAATGGAGTGATTATGAGTATAAAAAGTATATCAACATAAAGGGTAGTGGAAATTACTATATAATTAAATAAATAGTGATTTCACACATAATCTTGGACTAAAATAATCAATGATGTTTGCGTAAAACCCAATGAGTGGAAATTGAAATTTGAAATTCCCGTATCGATTTGGTAACTTACGAAACATAAACCCCATTAAATAATGATCATAGAATGATAATTTAAATACCCATATATTAAAGTATATTACACAATAAATACAATCACGGATAGTACATACACCGCAAAAAAGTTAATAGTTGAAAATATAGCATGAATCTCCCGGGAATAAAAGTGAGATGAAAACCCCTTACCTTGTACATTTACTTAGTTGAGGGTATGATAACCTCCTGTATAATGGTGAAATAATTGCTATTAAATTATACAATAACCATATACATAAATATGATATCATATATTATCTTTTAATATTACTTTTTTATTAATACTTTAGTAGTATTACTGTTTCGGGTGTTAACTTATTCTTTTTTCTATATATGTTTTGTTACGTAAGTCATGTTTGTTATGGATAAGATGTATTTGATTCATATACAGAATGATATTATGTTCTTAAACATTAATTTTTAATAATAAAATGATATTTATTCTTGAATGGTTATGATGGGTAATGAATCTTATCGCATTTGTGGAGATGGTAATCCGTATATACGCACGAGTGACAATACCATTCTGTTGATGGTGAAATCATATGTAATTGGATGGTATTTCATCTATACATAATCATTAACATGTTATATTTATTATTTAAATCAATTATACTCATTATTATACCCATCCAAATAATTAAGTGTTGAATAACAAACTACACCAGGACGTGGAGACGGTAAGCCGTACGTACGCACGTATGGTGACTTTGTCATTCATAGGATGGATAGAATAATGAATGTGGTTGTACCATATTTATAATAAAATCACAGTATGTATAAGGTACTGGATTTATTATTTTGGTATGGAAACAACAAAGAAAGAGTAAGTGGAAAAAGAAAATAACATTGAAATAGGTGATGAAACAATTACCTCTTCTTCGGGTACTTCCTTTTGATTTGATAAAAAAAGCACCTTAAGTTAGCTTTCTGATCAAAGTAAGGGCTATAGCTTGAATTCAAGGTATTTGGGAGGATATTTGAGCAGGGGTTAGCCAAAAAATGGATTTGGAGGTTTGATTTTGAGAGAAGGGGATGTACCCTTTTATAAGAGAGGTGAGGGTCACTTTAGGAACACTACTGGAAAATGATCATATACCCACAGTTCAAAACCATGGGTATAGACCCCAAAACTGTGGGTATAGGCTATAACCACAGTTTGGAGAACCGTGGTCATTGGTGTACTCGGTATAGGTCCAGAACCTATACCCACGGTTTGGAAAAATAGTGGGTATAGGTTTTGCCACCGTGTCATAACTCTATACCCACGGTTTGGAAACCGTGGGTATAACATAGTTTACAAAATAGCGGCCCACGGGATTCGATCTCACGACCAAATCTCTGTTCACGAACAGCCTTACCACTACCCCATCACTGCATATATGTTTGTATATATATATATATATTATTAAATATATTTATTTAAACCATGGGTATAGAGGAATAAACTGTGGGTATAGAACTCCGGCCCAATTGTTTTTCGTTCCTGCAGAAAAAATAAATTTCCCGCACACACGCGGGAAACCTTACCCATGGTTTTTGAAAAACCATGGGTATAGGTTTTTTTATCCGATGACTATACCCACGGTTTTGGGGAAAACCATGGTTATAGGTCACCCTATCCCCACATTTTTGGGAAACCTATGGGTATAGGCATTTTTGATACCCTATACCCACAGTTTGGAGAAACCGTAGGTATAGAGTAGCCTATGCCCACGGTTTGGGGAAACTGTGGGCATATGCTATCAAAAAATTCCTATACCCACGGTTTTTTCAAAACCGTCGGGATAGGGTGACCTATACCCATGGTTTTCCCCAAAACCGTGGGTATAGGTCCATTTTCCAGTAGTGGAAAACCTAGAAATATTATCATATTATACAATCATATTCAGTTTATAATGGCTCAAAAAAGATTTATTTTGAGGATAAGGTGTGTATGGGTCTAAAAACTCTCAACAAATATTATTTACATAGGTTTAGGTCATCATATTAACCTTATCTTTTAGATTTAACTCTTAGTTAAATAGTTTAACATTTACCATGTCTCATTGTATTTTTATGTTATATTATTAATAAACTTACTATAAGAATCCAAGAGAACCACAAGTGGTTAATTAATGACATATCTATTATTATATAAGTCCTTTGGCCTAACCTTATATTTTTAGGACAATTATATCATTTAATAATATAGTATTTTTTTAAAACTAATTTATTTCAATTTTGACATTATTTAGTATTTGGTTTTTGTGAAAGTCATAACAATCTGATTTCTTTGAGAAAAATAAATTTAATCAACCCGAACATGTAATATTAACCTATAAAATTTTTTAATGCATAAAAAGTCACATTTTACTTTTATTTTAATATTTATAATATCAATTATTTTAATCTTTCATTAATAAGGTAATTACTGCCTCATCATTGTGTCATAAATTTATTTATTTATTTAATGTCTAAAAATTATAAACAAAATACCATGATGTAGGAAATATTTTTAGCTTTATAATTAATATTTATAGTCAGAATCATCTTATGTATAACCATATATTGAAAAAAAAATTAGTTATTAAAATTTGAATTTAACACCTTTTACTCTTCTTTAAATAAAAGAATAATAAATGTCCTAATCTAAACCAAGTGGACCCAAAAGGATCATATTTTATTTCTAAAGTATATTTTGGTCGAAATACACTTTTCCAATATAATTAAGACATGTGTTAGGGTAATTATAATATCATTTTTACCTTTAATTACTTTATTTACTTTTAACCCTGGTAAATAAAATTCAAAAGTTACTATTAAACAAAAATTATTTTCATCTTATTGAACAATATTTTACATACTGATGTCAATCGTGTCTCTTGGTTTTTAGAAATTAAATTCAGAGATGCTGTAAAATTGTGTTTTATGCAAATTTGCTAACATGCCTAGAAGGTGGGTAAAATACGTTAAAAAATTCAATAAAATTTTATACATCTAATTTTATTATAAAATTACTCCAATGAATTAAATTGAACTAATATAGGTACAATGTATATATTTTGACTTAAAAAAATAAATAATTATTTAAATAATATTCTGTTTTTAAACTATAACCCAGTATTTTTTCACTATTCATCAACAATTGAAAGTTTTCAGAAAAATACCAAAACTTCAACCTAAGCTAATTTTGATATTCAGAATACAAAAACGATGTCTATTTTTCCAAATTAAAAACATATAAGTTAGATTAATTAATTTAAAATTAATTCCCATTGTCAAAACAAGAAAGAGGGTTTTTTAGATGTAAAACTATCAAAAAATTGATATGTGTTTATGTCCGGTTTAAAAGTGAAATTACTTACAATAACCAAAAAAAATTTAAATTATATAAATATAATCTCATTATACTTCAAAACCATTAAAATGTATAATTTATCACTATAAATTATTTTTATTAAAAAAGTTGTTTTCAATTAAAATTTAGTATCTTTCACTATTCATCAAAATATGAAAGTTATTAGAAAAACATCAAAAATTTATCCAAACTAAATTTATATTTCCCTATTATACAGAAGAATTTAATTTCATCAAATTTAATATATAAAAGTGTCAAATATTGGATTTAAAAAGGTTTCTCCATTAAAAGGTGAAAAAACTACATTTTTTGAAAAATACTTTTTTTATCTGAAAAATTGAATTTGTCCTTATATTATGTCTAAAAAATAAAAAAGATGAATGTTAAAATTATATGGGATATATATAAAATTCAAATTGTGGTTATTACTATTCATAATATCTTTCTAAATGGCTAGTTTGATAGATCGTGATGCGCTTGAACTCGGTGTTGCGTACATCGCACGCTATTGTATTATTCAAAGGTAAGCGTATCGTGGAAGACTGGGGTGTTATAAATAATATCACATCACATCCGACTCGCATAAACCTCATCCATCACTTCATATCATATCTCATAAATATTGCAGTATAGAATTTTGAACATGAAGGAAAACAACCACGTGCCATTCTCCTACCAGGAATGACCCCCACTATAACCATCTCATCATATCTCACCTGAAGATAGCTGGTCCATCACATCTCATCACAACACATGAATATAGTGGCAATATTTACTTCTATCCATCGCAACCTGTGCATATCATCAATGCATGTAAGAGGGAGTGAGAAAGAGTGGGTATCCATCCATCCATCCTCCCACCGGGATGTTGGTAAAAACAACCAAAAAGAATTTAGTGTCTACATATGGTGCTCAACATGGGTGGGGATCATAGAGAAATCACAAAGAAAATTCAATGTATGTACATATATATTCACACACAAAAATCCCCATCTTAAGGGTTCAAACCCATGGCATGAAACATCTCGCATAAACCTCCACCTCCACAGAAAAAATTAAAAGCACAACCCCACACCAGAAAAACACAATCCAAAATTCATGTTTCAGTCTTTAATTGTCATTAATCTATTTTTCAGATTTTATTTTACAAACCCTTTCCTTTAAAACAAGTACCTTCTTTCATATTTTCACCCTATTAGTTTATACAAAACATTAACTGTTTAATCCACATATCCCATCCTCAATTCATTCATTAAACACGCACATTTTAAATCATTTTAATGTATTTAGTTCCATTACTACTTGGGAGAATAGTGTGACCAATCCACCATCACAGCTCTACTGCATAACCACACCACAACCACCATCATGACCCCACTACACAAGCATATTTCAACCACCTTTTCAGCGCTACTGCACAACCATATCATAACCACTATGCCCACACACATCACAACATAGCTTCTTCCCATGCATCTCATCGTCAAAGTCAATCTGAAATATTCAACTTCCTTCAGAAACACATTATAGCACATACCACGACATTTTCTAAATTAGTCATATGGGATATCAATCAATTGCACTTCTTTATTTAAGGGTGTTATCATACAATCCATATATACTGGTGAAACTAATTCATTAGCTGGGTATAAGTGGTTAAATAGTTATTTAAGGTGGTTTCAAAAAAAATCACACAACATGGGCATCACAACATATATAAAAATTGAAAAACAGGGGCTACCAATAGCTATGATTTTCATTGAGGCATTACGTATGTACAATCACAATATCAATAATAATAATGCCTATAAAAACCATGTGATTGACATTCACCTACCCCATTTTAAATTCATTTAACCAAACTATTTATATTTTTTAACTTGGATGAAACCATTTCCTATTAGATAAAAAAATAACCCCTCCCAGCATGATACACATAAATAAGAAATGATGGAATTCCTTCATGGAAGAAAGAAGATTTACAAAAAAAATTGATGCACCAAAAATAGGGCGTGTGTATAGGATGAAACTACCTACATTTAGAACATGAACCAACACCAAAAATAGGGCTCCATGAATCTTGGGGAAAATACTTCAAAACCTCTCATCTAAATGGAAAGTAGGTGGGAAATAGAAAAGGAACGATCATTGCTATAGAAAGATGAGATCTGAAACTAGCAGAATTTGATATGGTTTCATTGACCATGAAAAGTGGATTTCTTCAAAATCACAATTTTGAACCATTTAAAAAGACTCCAAACACTAATTAAATAGAGTGTATAATTATCCTCCATTAAAATTTCTTTGAAAATAATTAATTAATGAATTAAACACATTTTTCATCATAAAAGATAGAAAAATGGAAAATCTATAAATTTTAGAAAAACAATAAACACTCTTCACTGCCACTACTAGGGTTCCACTACAAGGGTGCCACCATAAGGGTGCCACCAATAGGGTGCCATATCCAGGGTGACACTGTTTTCCTACCACTTAAAATTTACACTAGTAGGCTAACCTATCACTAGAATGATCAACCACCAAAAATAACCAACATCCTAAATGAACCACTGCCAGAAATGACCTACCACCATAATCACCAAATTCCATAAATTTTCATGATCCACCAAAACTCCCATATTTCCTCCAAAAACACCTCAATACTCCTCCCTTACTTCTCCCAAAACATATGGACTTTCCCTGAACATCTCAACCACCAGATTTTACATAAATTAATTGGTCGAAATGTTCATACCATTACATCATATAGCTCTCAAACAGTTCTCACCCTCGAGAATTCAAAACCAAACCGGAAGGAAAGAGGTAAAAGGTTCGAATAACAATCCATCAATATAACACTCAAGGGTTTCATTACACCTGAAACACCACCACCATCTAATCTAAAAACACCAACCAAAACACAAGAATCAATAAATTACACCATCCATGTCAAGATATTATCTTCTATGGATATATCTGACTCACCCACACAGGTTTAATCACATCATGGTATAATGCATTTGAATTATGAATTAGGTATTCAATTTTTCACATGTTATAACATTATCACACATCATATAGAACACATAATGTCAAAGGGGAAAATATATCATAAAATAACAAGGTACAAATAGCACATCTTAAAGAAAAATAGGTAAAGGAAAACTCAAAACTACTCCAGGTGCTGGGAATGCATCCACATATCATGATCCCAAGTACATAATCTAGGATTCCATGATTCCAAAACACACAAACCATAGGAATGGTCCATCCTAATAGTACTTTCTATCATCAATCTTGGATCTCCATTTCCTCCATAAATTTCACATCATTCTCGATATGTATCTCTCCTCATTCAATGAAATGGGATTAATCATGAAGATGCCAAAATATATGAGAAACATGGAATACTTCATGGTTCTGGTCCAGTCAAAGATATATTTCCTACTGATGACCCACCTTTCCAACATTCCCCAACACATCTAAGGGCCCAACAAATGATGTGATAGATTACTCCCCATAATGAACCTTTACTTCCCATGTAAAGGGAGAGCCTTTAAGAACACATGTTCTTCAACCTCAAACTCAAAGTGCCTCCTCCTAATATTGTAATAAGTTTTTTTGGTCATGTTCTACATTCATCCTCTCCCAAACCAACTAAACCTTTTCTATCATACTCTTCACCACATCTGGTCCAAGAACTACTAAATCTCCAAACTCATCTTGGTAAAATGGAGAATGACATGGCCACCCATAAAAAAATCCTCAAACGATCCACTCTGATTGATGAGATATAGTTTTTGTTATAGGAAAGCTCATCCAAGGGCATGTGTTGTGCCCATGATTCACCAAAGTCTAAGACACATTCCCATTGAATTTTCTATAGCATCTGGATAGTCTAGTTTATTTTCCCATCTATCTTAGGATGGAAAGAAGTGTTGAGGTGTAACTGAGTCCCAAAAGTATGCTTCAATCCCCTCCAAACTTGTGGTGTAAAATGTGCATCCTGATCTGATACAATGGACCACAAGACTCCATGAAGCTACACCACAACATCAACATGCCTCTTCTCCAAAACAACCATTATACTCAACTCCTTGATCTCTTGGATGTGATCCAATTTCATCAACTAATCCACAATTACCCAGCTAGCATCACCGTTTCTCAGATCTTAGGGTAAACCTATGAATAAATCCATCCATATGTCATCCCATTTACAAATGGAAAATTCTATGGGATGCATAAAACCTCCATAAACTCAATTATCATCATTTACCTACTGGAAAATGAGACATTGAGACACAAACTCCACCATTGAGCATTTTATCCCAGGCCACCAAAAGGACATCCTCAAACTCCGTTATGTCTTAGATATTCTCAAGTGTACCTCCAAAGGTGATTTATGGAACTCATGAAGGACTCTATCTCGAATCACTTCTAGAAAAAACAACTTCCTATGAACCTTCATATGGTTCTAACCATCCTCTGACCATCCCTCCAGAGCATCATTGTGGCCTACATTGATCACGCATCACCTAGACCTCTGAATCTTTCCACTAAGACTCCTTCACCTTCTTCATCAAATTAGACTACACTGTAATCTGGCCTCTATCATCATCCACCCTATATATAATTTTAGGGATTCCAACTCCTCCATCACTCTCCAAACATCCCCATGATCTTGACCAATATCATTATGAGACATTATGCTCAAAGCATTGGCCACAAAATTCCCATTTATAGAGGTATATGAGATATTGAAATCGTAATACTGAATAAAATCTATCAACCCCCATTATCACAGATTCATATCACAATGATAAAAGATATAACTTAATCTATCGTGATCTAAAAGAACAGAAATCACTTCCCAATGAGTTAATTATACCACAAATTTAGCACGAACAAAACTTCTACTAGCGCCAAATAATGGGTGACATAGTTACGCTCATAGGGAAACACCTTAATAGAACCATAATATATCACTACCTTCTACAACATCATGATGAATCCCAATCACATACAGGACATGTCACAGGATTCCAAGAACAACACACCCTCCTCTAAAAGATTAAGCATTAGTGTACTGACCAACATACCCTTCAAATAACTAAATGCTTCCTATAACTGATCTATCCACACAAAATCTTGGTCCTTCGTAGTAAATGATGTCAATGGGGATAAAACTCAAGAGAAATAAGGCACAAACCTCTGATAATATCATGTGAGATAAAGGAATATATAAACCTATACCACATTTTTGGGTGCTTCTAAATAAATAGTTATCTCAACCTTCGATGGGTCCACTACTATGTTATGTTAAGACACCACATTCTGGAGGAAATTCACCTCTCAGATTCAAAACATACATTTGGAGAAATTTCTATAGATTTGGTGGAGATGAAGAACTTGTAAAGAAGATCTGAGATGCTTGGCATGCTCCTCCTATGCCCTTGATTATATCAGTATGTTTTAAACAAACGCAACTATGAACTAGTCCAAAAATTAATGTAACATAGAGTTCATGATCTTCATGAACACAACTGGTGTGTCAGTGACACTGATTGGCATGACCACAACTCAAAGTGTCCATACTTTCATCTGAATGTTGTCTTTTTTATATCTCTATACTTCAAATTTGACTGGTGAAATCCATACTATGGATTTATCTTGTGTAACCAACTACCTCCCCTCAACTACCCACTTGAAAACCCCACACACCAATGAAAACCATGCATTGGCCATCCATATCTGAGAACAAAACTCTCCTATGAAAGTATTCGATAATAGCATACACAAAATAAAACTAGTTTATGCCAAGAATGAAATTTTATGGATTAATACGAAGTATAAAAATATTCATACAAGACTGATGTTTACTCATCATTAGTCTACACCCATGGTATAATTCAAACAAGCTAGTCTGACCTCTAACTAGTGTATTTAACGCCAGGGGAACTATAATCCTATCTACGTCTAGTCCCAGAGCATGGACTAGAGTGGGTGGAACAAATTATTGAAAAAATCATAAATCAAAAATGGCACAAAAAAGGGTATATGATCAACTGAGCATACCTTTAATGATCTATGGCCCCACTGGTGCTACAACCTCCACAACAAGCAACAGACCATGCCCAAATCCCCTACCTATCAGCTGAATACCACCTACAAAACCATTATTGAGTCTAATTCCCTAAACATGAGGAACATATAGTGGTCGGCCTATTAATACTCCATCTCCCCTCAGCAGAGTATTAGCCTTCTTTCCCTACTACTGAATTAGTCTTGCTACCAACTGTAGTTGAGGCTGGCATTGAACCTAACTACCTCAACCAAACTGAGCTCGAGACCCCACTAGGCACTGATCTTAATGATGAACGCAACCTCCATAGATGAAACAGAATATTTTGAAGCTCCCAAGTGGTTAGAAAGGAATCTGAGGGAGCCTACTCTTGGCTGGTGGAAACCTCAAAGGCCCTGGTGCCTAAGAGCTACCACTGACAACTCTACTCTTTGAGAAACCCTACTGGTTCCCCCCTCATGGTAAGCCTCCTCATGAGTGAATCCTCTCAAGAACCGCCCACTTATTTTGAACATCCAAGTAAGTGTGAAACAAAAAATTAGTAACTTCATGCTGAATCAAAGGATGGAGTGCCTCCTGAAGAAACCTCACTCAGGACTCCTCATTTGGGAAAATTTATTGAGAAAATAACAGAAGGTCCTTGAACTTGATCCCAAGATCATATGCTGACATACTCCCTTATTGATGAGAGAATAGCTCCTGCATCTTCACAACTATCACGGTCGATGAAAGTAACTCAAGAAAAAACTCTTTTTAGAATTCGACCCATGAAACATCTGCCTCCTTCTGCTCACCAAGGTACAACTCTCACTACTATAAACCTGAAAATAGTTTACAAACATAGGGTGAAAATACAAGTATACTCAGTAAGAAAACCAAAGTCTATCATGCACATGTGAAAAGGGCATACTAATGAACCCGTGAGAAATAAATAATACCAAACATAACCTATATAGGTATACTAACTGAAACCCTAACCTCACCAATGGTTGATCACCAAATAACTCATCTAAGTATAATAATGTAATATGACACATGCTGATGAAGGGTGCCCCACACCACTTTCCTGCTGATTTTACACTCTCACACCCCAACATTGTGCATCTTGATGCTCCCACCTATTCCAAATAACATAGAATTATATAACATCCTACTTGTAGACAAATGGTACATCACCTCACATTACATCTCAAAACTAATGTAGTAGTGAATCATGAAAATGAAGTATTTCTATCTTCTTCCCTCCTCCCACCATGCGCATCCCCCACCAAAAACCATCTCATAACCTCTTTACTGAAGACACGTGGGCCACAACACACAACCTCATTATGAAACACAATACAACACATACCATATCATTTTTTAGATTATGTGTTGGGGATTTCAATAAATTCTAATTCTTTATTTAATAGATTTATCCCAAAATCCATATATACTAGTACTACCAATTAATTAGCTAAGTATAAGTGGTTAACCAGTTATTTAAATTCATTTCACAAAAATCCCACAACATAGGCATCCCAACATATATAAAAACCACAAATAGGGGCTACCAATTACTATATTTTTTATCGAGTCATTACTTCTGTAAAATCATTATATAAATAATAATAAATCCTCTAAAAATCATGTGATTCACATTACTATGCCCATTTTTAAATTTATATAACCAATTTATGTATCTTTTAAAATTTGGATGCAACCATTTCCACTTAGATAAACATAATCACCCATACTCATATGATGCACATAAATAAGAAATGAAAGAATTACTATCTAAGATAAAGAATATTTACAAAAAATTGTTGTGCCAAAAATAAGGGTGAGCATACATGAGAAAAACACTACATGGATAAATTGAACCAACACCAGCAATAGGGATCCATGACTCTAGGGAGAAAATCCTTCAGAACCTATTATATCTAGGTAAAGTAAGATATTAATAAATAAGGAAGAATATTTTCTCTAGAATGATTAAATGAAAAACTATCATATTTTGATAGGGTTTAGTTGACCATTAAAGGATAATTTCATCAAAACCATGTGGTTGAACTATTTAAAAAATCTCTATACTTTGATAAAATAGAGTATAAAATTTTCTTCCATTAAAATAAACTTATAAACCATTAATTATGGAATTACACCCGTTTTTTGACAAAAAAATTCAAAATAAAAAATCTATAAATTTTTGGGAAAACTAGAAACATTGTTCACTACCACAACTAGTGCTCCACCACTAAGCTTCCACAGCCATGCTTCAACCACTATGGTTCCACCGCCACAGTGCCACCACTAGGGTTTCACTATTATTATGCCACCGCCAGGGTGCCACCGCCATGGTGCTACTGCTAGGGTGCCAATGCCATCATGCCACCACCAAGGTGCCACTCCCAAGATCCCACCTCCAAGATGACCTACCACCAAAATCAACTACCTTTAGAAATTACCAAACAACAGAATGGAATACCACAAAAAAATTTAGTTATCCCCTAAAACACACCTTCTTCATCGAAAAAACCTCAGAACTCCTCCCTTTATTCTCCCAAAACCTTTAGAATTTCCTCATACATCTCAACCACTAGATTTACCACAAAGTAATAGTCCGGAAGGTCTAGGACATTATAGGAAATCAAGGTAATGACATTTGATAATATCTTTGATGAAATCCAACATAAAAAAATAGATAACTTAACTTCCACTTGAAATGAGAGAAATGAAAGTATGAAGGTAATATGGAATGACATATAATTAGGTTTCCATATATGAGAACATTAGTGTAAAGCGAGCATAAGGACAAGGAAGAAAGTTGTAATGTGAATACAATGCTGGATATTGAAACATATCATAGATCACAAGAAATTGAATTATAATTATAATGTTAATGACCAAAAAAATATAAAAAAGAGTTCTAAAAATTACCATCAATTCATCATAAAAGAAGGTAATAGGGAAAATTTTCATCAAGATCCTTTTCTTAATGTTGAGGGATTAATTTTTATCTATAGATATATAAAAGAAATTTACTTACTTGACAAGTATAATTTCATAATTTAATCAATTTCCACCATAATGTCATATTTTTCTATAAATAGTGAGTATTAAAGATGAATATTCCACTCATGAAGCATTAAAACCAACTTCAAATAGATCACATAATCCATAATGAATAAAAAGATATCCCTACTTTCTTTAGATATTAACAAAAACTAAAATAGTTCTCAAAAGGTATGATAATTCTAAAAATAAATAAACCGTCAAATGAAGAAATAATACTTTAATCTCTAAATTTCAATAATAATACCCAAATTTAAAAATAAATCATTATATATATAATTCTCATTAAATTTATTGAAAATATTTTGAACCAAACTAGAAACTTGAAAATTAAAAGGATTTTATCACATATTATTTCTAGATAAATTTAACATTTATATCCAAATAACATCAACCATTATTAATTTATCATACCAAAAATGTATATTCGCAAATTATTTAGTCTCCAATATCTCATTATCATTTCCATAAATAACTTAAATTACCATAAAGATGTATTAAAATGATTCGAAAATCTAAATAAAACATTATTACTCAAATAATATAACATAATATCTTATTAACCTTAAACACATAATGTTCCCAAAAATAATTAACTTCTTCATTAGTAACATAATCACCAAATTATTTTTCAATACCATGGTAATATTTATCATACGTTTCCAAATATTAAAAACTCATTATTAACTAAACACCAATTATATGGTAAACCCTAATTGTCATAAAATCCATTAAACATATATCCACAAAATTAATGGAATTCATCCTCAAATTTTACTTCACAATAAACATGAGGGTTATATAAACCAAAAATGAAAAAAACTCCCAAAATATAATTATTCACATCAGATTTTCATTAATTCAAACCTTAAAAGGATTATCTATCACATTGAACTTATGATCAACCATAAACATAAAAAAATTAATATGGTATCCATAACTCCTAAGATTACCTCACATGAAAATATCATAATCTAAAAAGTTATCTAAACCCTTATCTGATACCAAATATAATAGGCCCAAACCCCCACACACAAATCCCATTCTAAAAACATAAATTTTACATTTCTAGAGTTGATACCAATAAATGTGACCCAATTTTTTCAATCCAAAACATATAACATAAAAATTAAATATTGTATCACTTACATCCCTAAGTACCTTTAGGTTGATCATTTTGGATAATTAGCACAAACTCTTACATAATAACATGGATACATAAAAACTGGTTCATCAAAATCTACATCATCTCCCACTATGATTTTTACATCTCTTAACCTTATTAGGCATAAAATACATTAAAAAACTTCACTTCTTGGGGAAAAACATAATAAGTGTAAGCTCAAATGCTCAGTCAGGGTACACATAAGAATTAATAATGGATTGTCATCAATGACCATAATATGGAAATAAGGGTATGTTGAAATAATCTAAGTTCATGGGCATAAGATAAGATAATATATAACCATCAATACATAGATCATATATAATTAAACATGACATTAAGTATTAACAAAACCAATAATCAGGAACCATGTTTTTTTAATATGGACCAAAGGAATCATTATAATACCATAGTATAAATAATGAAAATGTTTATGAATCTTAGAAAATTATCTTCATTGATCCCTTAAAAAACATTATATAACCCTTGTAAATTGTAATAACCATATGGATGAATTCTAATATAATTCATATACAATTCATTAGAGAGGTATAATGGTGATCACCCATCATATTTTGAGTATAATAGGGATAAAAGAATCATATCATGATCCATAATGTGGATCAACCCATCGTATCATAAGGAATAATGGGGATAAACCCATTATATAAGCTTTATTGAGATAATAAATTATTATAAACATTTTCCATGAATATTAACATGAATAAATTATATATAGATTTAATTTAATCATAAAAAAAATAAAAACAAAAATTATTTCATTCATAGCATAAATAAATCATGGAAAATAAATTGGTTCGATGAAAATCTATTTGAAATAATACTAATCTATAAACATCTATAATGAGGAGGAATCTTAAAAAAATATCACCAATGGAGCATAAATAACATAAATGGTTTTTGATGATGATGAATAGAAAACCCATTAAAATATATTTAAAAACATTTTAGAAGAAAATAAACACTTCACATTAGAAATTATTTTCAAAAACTAAAAGTCATCAAGATATTATGAAACTTATTTTATTTGAATATAATCATGGTAACTTATAAAGGAATATTCAAATAAATTAATGTTCATGGGTGTGTTAAAATTCATTCATCTTGTAAATGTTAAATATAAATATTTTTTTCAATCATTTTATAAAGGGAGTCAAAAGTTTGCCATTTGGAAAACACTAAGAATTTTAATTTTAAAAACATTTAAAATAAGTATGATGATTGTAAAAATATATTTTTTAAATAATTTAAATTTATAAAATAAAACATTTCAAAACATTTTAGGAAAATTTAATATGGTGGAGAGAGATTTCTGATCTAAAAGAATATTCAAGATCGATGTCACTAGAAAATGACTTCCATGACGTTTTATTAATAAACAAGGTATAAAGTGGAAATTTAACATGTTAAAAACATTCATAACTAGAGATAAATAAAATTTCTGTGGTTTAATAAAATAATAGGATATGATTTCCCCTAATGGAAACTTAATCATAAACAATACTAAAAATAAAGAAGATTTTATCATAAAGCCTTTTCCACTTTGGTAACATTTCAATCGTAATACCTATAAAAGAATAAATTATAATTAAACTTAAATATCATGAAATTAAGTATGTTAATTTTATAACATGTAAAATTATAATTATATACACATCATAAAATATGTTTGGTGCATATCATAAACATATGTCCCAAGTAAAGTGAATTTTTGATGAATAACCCTTAAAATATCATATCATTGAATTGGGATTTAATAAAGGGAAGTAATATTAATTAAAAATTAAAATAGACAAAAAATTGTTAATATATAATAATAAAAACTTGAGATCAATTGACACATAATCATTTCATAACAAAGTCACTTAATTATATCCCAAGAAAAGGAAATTGAATAATGAAACCCTTTACCAATTGGGGTCATTCTAATTATGAACCATTTGATAAAATAATTCAAATTGAAATATAAAATACAAGGAATTAAGAAGGATTTATGATATAAAACATAATAGGGTAGTATATACACCATATAAAATAGATTAGGTTCATAACAATAAAACCTGCCTCAATGAAGGAAAATTTCTATGAAATCCCTTACCATGAGTCTGGACTTTTTATCTATGTATTTAAACTCCTACATAAAAACACATATCAATATTTTTTGTTTATTAAGAAAATTTTGTAATATTAATCCCTTATAATTAAAAAATTTATTTCATTTATTTTAATGTCATATTTAATTACATAACAAGTTAAGTCCGCATCTTTTTTTAGGATGTTCGGTTCATAATTTCAAAAAATATTTCGTGGGTTGACCTAGTAAAAGGGGTAATAATTCAATAAAACGAATAATAATAATAAAATAAATATCATTTTAACACATAAATTATATTTGTAAACCCAATAATGAAATAATGATATGAAAAATGAACTACATTACAATCATGGATATAGAAGGCCACACATATGCCCGAATAATGATTTCGTTTTATATCGATCCTTTTAGAAAAAAGGTAAGTATTATTTTATATTTCCAAAATTTTAATAATAATATAAATACCATTATATTCATTTAAATACATATATATATATATATCATCCATGTGTTATGGGGATGAAAAGTTAATCACATCACTTTATAGAGGTGGTAGTCTATACATATGCACGAATGATGTTATAATTATTCGTGTATGGAAAGGTAAGAAAATATGTGATATATTATATTTTCATAATGATAAATTTTTAATGAATATAATATATAAAAATTAATTAAATTATTATAACCAACCATGATAGTTCATGAAGGAAAACGAATTACATCGTTCCACGAGGGGGTAGTCTACCATACACCCAAAGAATGAACTCCTTTAACATTTGAGGGAGGCTGGAGATGGATATATATTATTAAACTATCATAATAACCTCACATTATAATTTATATACTAATTTTATTATATCATCCTATTCATATAATATTTTAAGTATGTGGAGGGATAAATAAAATAATAAATTCTAGGTTAGAAACCGTACCACTCCTTTGGAAAACCTCCTTTTCATTACACCTTTATACCTATAATGATAATATTAATCCAAATATAAGTTCATTAAAATGTGGTAATGTATTTTTGGGGGTATTTGGGCAGTTATTTTCTGATAAAAATTTTAAAATCCCAGGGAAATAAAGAATATTACATTTTAATATTTATTAATATTTGTGAATAAAATATTAATATTACATTAAAGGGAATGCTCTGTTCGATGTCATACCCAATATGCAACAATGAGTTTCATTGAAATATTATGTTGCACACTAATAATATAGTAATTTTATTTTAAATGGTAGTTAATGCCTAGCTATTTTAATGGCGGGAATGAATAGAAGTAACTACAATATGATTATACGTGTTTGTTAAGTATTTTTACATTTATCCAACAAATTTTAGAGGCTTACAATAAGAATGAATCCAATTTTAAAGCATAAATATTCTAATATTCTTTAAAATGTCGATTAACCTCCTTTTGATGGAGAACATTTTTTTAAATCTACTCTTTGTCACTTTTATATGTTATATTTCAAAAAATAAAATCCTTCTTTAGAATCAAGACATCAAAATTTACTTTGTGTAAATTTTTCTTATTTTTCCGACAAAGTTCATTTTTTTAATGAATAGTGAAAAAAGCTATATTTTAATTTAAAACCTCCTTTTAATATAATTTATTTATATGGTTAGATAATATTTTTAATTCGGTTTGAAGTGTAATTAAATTATATTTTTACCATTTAATTAAATGGTGGTCATTGGAATTAATTTCACTTTGAAATTGGTCATAAACAAGTGTCAATATTTTGATATATATTGTTTATTAAAAACACGCTATTTGTTTTGAAAATGTGAATTAATTATAAAATTAATTAATGAAACTTATATGTTTTTAATTTTTTAAAATATACATCATTATTTAATTCGCAATATCAAATATAGCTTAGGGTGAATTTTTGGTACCTTTCTGAAAAACTTCAATTTTTTATGAATAGTGAAACTACTAAATGATAGTTAAAAAAACTGATTTTACATTTAAATGAAAATTTACCACTTCTATAAATTGAATTTCAATAATCTAACAGAAATGGTTGTTATTAGTATGTAAAATTTGGTTCAATGGGATTGAAATATTTTTTAGTGAATAGTAACTTTTGAGTTTTGTTAACCGTGATTAAAGGTAATTAGCGTAATTTAATATAAAAATGATATTATAAAAATATAAAAATATCCTGACACATGTCCTAACCATATTGGATGAGTGATTACCAACCATTAAAATCCATGGGTCAATTTGTGGGACCCCATGGAGCCACGTGGGTAAGATAATGAAATTAATACTTTTTATTTAAAGTAAAAATAAAAATGTCACAAACATGTATTGTTTTACTAAAACAATTTTCAAAAGGGGTTATACAAGTTATATTTTCAACTATAATTTTCATTAGAAATATGAAAATATTTACTACAACATGGTAATTTTTTATAATTTTTAGACATCAAATAAATAAAATTATTTATGACACAATGATGATGCAATATTTACGTCATTAATGAATAAATTAAATAAATAAGAATATAATGTTTAAAACAATATCCAAAACTTTTCTAATACCTATTGGATGATTTTATTTCGAACACGGGCCACCTTATATTCTAATTTATAGATTTTTGGAGCTTTAGAAACGAAATTTCATTTTATAATAAAATAATAGTTTCAAGATTTCCAAAAGAGCCCCTCCTCTCCCTTATAAAAAGACCTCACTTCCTACCCATTTATTACACTTCCCAAGCTCTTTGGATCGTCCAAACTCTACTCAAATAATCTCCCAATATCCCTCTCTTCCTCATAGAAGCCTCACTTTGGGAATAAGTCTTCCCAAGGAAGCATTTTTCTCAAATCAAAAAGAGTTACCCAATTTAAAGGTAATGTATTCTATTATGTTCTTTTGTTTTATTTTGTTTCTCCAAAACCTTAAACTCTTTTTATTCATTTATTTTGTAACAAAACCAGTATATTCAATATACTAGAATTTTTTTATGAGAAGGATTCTAGCTACACTTACACACACCTCCGTCTAATTGTTAAAGAACATACTGTTTCGGTGGATGGCGAATTACTGCCTCACGAAACGATGATTATTTTATATTCTCCTACCACCTCTCATGGTGGCCATTATGATGGAACTATATTTATTTATGATATATATTATATTTATTTCCTCTCTATGCTTCTGTATTTTATATTTAAAACATACCTTTATGCTTTTCATGTTGTACAAATGTGATAATTTCATTTGAGGAAGTGTGGAAAACCACCCCCTCAAGTGATATGTCTCATTCATGCAATACATGTATTGTATAAAGAATGAAATTAATGAAATTATGTGACATATATAACATATATATTATACTTCAATTATAATATATATATATATATCATTTAGTTTTAATTTTATTAATGTGACAAAGAAATGAAAGTAGCGTCCATGCGTGCGTACGACCTACCGTCTCCATGAACGGTGCATTTCATTCTTTATATCCAAATGTAATGGAATAGTATGAAATGAATATATAGTGGATATATATGATATTTAAATCATTAATACTATTCTGGAGATGATGTTCTTATAACTACATGAACAATTCTTTTCAAACAAGTTCATTTTTGACACATGTACCGAACATCAACAAAACGTCTGATATGAACTCACAAAATTAACTAATTATTATAACATGATAATATGTGATATTAATTGAATAATAAACTTTAAAGGAACTAATTAACAATTATAAATTGGCCAATGTTTATTATTCATGAATATAAATAAACGAACAAGACAAGTCGGACTTGAGGTAAGGGATCTTACCTCTCTCTTTCTTTTCAAGTACTCTCTTTTATGTCATCTCTTTTATGATCTATGTTCTTATGTTGGAGGATGTTATTTTATATTCATCTTACTGTAATTTGTATTTTCATATGATGAGATACCCCCTCTTACTCTCATCAATTCATTTTATGAATTTTTAAGTGGTGTCGTTAGGCTGCCGAATTTTTGTAAGGGACTCTTTCACCCTCCTCAATTTCAAAGTTCTATTTTATGTCAAGTATTTCAAGTTTCTCTTTATTATATTGGGGTATGATATCTATATCCATAATACTATCATATTTATGTTCATATGATAAGAGACCCTATTTGGTCTCATCAATTCATATTTTTGAAGTTTTAAGTGGCGCCATTAGGTTGCTGAATTTTCGTAAGGAGATTGCTTATCTCACTTTTAATTCTGTGAGATTTCCATTGTTCACCACATACTTATTGCATGTGGTATTTTGTACTAACCTTTCATATATTTTATCATTATTTTATCTATATTCATCGTATTATGTGATTCATTTTTTGACTATTATATTTTGGTCATACAACTCGATTGATCACAACGAGGTAAGGGGATTTTATCTCACTTTTTGTTCCCGTGAGATTCATGCTACATTTTCCACTATTTCATTTTATGTGGTGTATTTACTACCCATGATTGTATTCTTTGTGTAATATAATTTAATTTATGGGTATTTACATCTTCATTGTATGACCCTTCTTTCATGGTGTGTACGTTTCGAATGTTACCCTAATCGGTAAGGGAACCTTTTCCCTCCTCTTTTTAAAAGACTTATTTTGTTATGTCCTTTAATTTTCATATTATTATGTTGGGATATGTTCTTATATATCCATATTGATGTAAATTTAATGTCCAAGTGATGATATACCATTTTCTCTCCCATAAACACATTTTCTAAATTTTCATGTGACGTCGTTAGGCTATCGAATTTTAGTAAGGGAACTTCTTAAGCCCAGTTTCAATTCTTTAGGTTAAACCTATAATTATTGATTATGTCGTGCTATGAAAATGTTTGAATGGCCTCTGATTGTTTTACACTTAATATCCACTTATATTGGGTGTATTTTTATTTTTCACACATAATTTCATAATTGATTTATCCTTAATCTAAGGATACCGTCTTCGTAAGGGACTTCATCTCAATCTCATTTTATTGAGACATCCTTTGATTTATATATGAATTTCTTTTATACAGTGTATAAAACACTTTTTAATTTTACTTTTATTCAAAATTAATATTTTCTCAATGAAACGTTTTACTAAACAACAAAAATTATGTTTCTTTTTAACGTATGTTGCGACAATTACCTTTCCTCCACCGTGAGTATTACTTGATCTATGGCTTCCATAGCAAGTCGTAATGTTTTTAAAATGAAAACAAATACCATATACTCTTTTATGTATTTTGTTATTGAAAATGGTTTTGATAATGATTTAATTATATCAATGTGTTATATTGATATCTTATGAATGAAATGTGGAAATGATATGTTTCCTTTATGCATGTTTTATGTGATATGATTATGTTATGGTTCGTGGGCATAGTTTGTGAAATCGGGTGGTTCTGTGATAAACTAAGGGCGGGTGAGCCCGATATAGATCTTCAATACATTGGGTAACAGGACGGAGGTAAACATGAATGTTTCTCCTATAAGATTTATGGAATATACTGTGATGGGTATTCCAGACATAACCATGAGGGTTACTCCCTACGTAAGACTGTTATAAATGCCTCAAGTCACATTTAGGTCTTATGATTTCTATGAGTTATTCATGAATCTTATGATTTCATGAGGTATGCTAAGGTGCTTATGTTTTATGAGTAAAGTATGAATTCTTTGAATCTTATGTATACATGGACTAATGTTTTCTTTCCTTGATTATAACCCTTACTGATATTTTTATGCTCATACAGTTTTTGAAATGTTTTTCACAGGACATAAAGTAGAATATGGTCAAGGATGGGACAAGGAAATGTCATGTTGTCTAAAACATGGAACTAGACATTAATATTTTTTTCAAGAGTTTTTATTTTATGAAAAAAATGGAAACTGAGTAGAAGTGTCTACTTTTTAATCTTTTGAGATGTAATAGTTATGTCATAATTCTCTGAACCTCTAAACCTGAAAATATCCTCAATGTGTATTCTTGAATTAACTTAAGATTAAGTAATGTTTAAGGCTGGAGCCTTATAGTTGGTATCAGAGGTCTGTTTAGACAACTTTAGGGATTGGTATTTTTCGTTAGACACATAGTTAGTCCCTATGTCTATTATCTCAGTTAAATCCTTGTTTTATAACTTTTTCAGAACAAGGAAAGCCAGTTACATATGGAAGAAGGAGGATCTCAAACGATATTCCTATCTCTTCCTGATGATATTCTTTCAATAATTATTTTAAAGTCGTGTTCGGATGATTGTGAATCTTTTTCTAGCATACAAATCACTTCCAAGAATTTCTTTCAGATATCAAACACCTCCATTATACCGCGTTATCATTGTGGATCATGGATTGTATTTAGAAATATCCTATTTTCACAATATTCTCATATTTTCAAGAAAGGTAAATATTACCAAGGAATTTTTAAAAATTTTACCTTATCATAAGAATTTCAAGAATATTATGATTTTGGAAAAGGTGTTGAAGAAGGAGACCCATGTGCAACCTATTTATATTTTCTTTTACTATATAGCCTCCCAGCACATACCTATGGTATTTTAAAAGGACCATTAATTGAATGTCTTAACTCAAATTTGGTTCGACTGGTTTATAGAAATCATGTATTATCAAATGTTTTGAAATTATATGTCAAACATGATTATTTTCCAAAACTATTTTTCTGTGAACACCCATATGACCGATGTTGTACAAGGTGTATTTGGATGAAGGGGGAAAATGATTTGGAAGGATATCTAAATCATTTTTACGATGCATGGACCTTATACCTACGTGAACAAGATGATGATGAAACCAAATGGACACCATGATCAAGGTATGATTTTCATCATTATGGGGATCGTCTTATTTTATCATATGGTGGTGAAAAAAAGAGACAATGTATATAAGACTTCAAGAATTAAGATGTTGAGATCATAATTAATTGGGATGAAAAGGAGAGGTATATGGAAACCATCAAGGTCAAAACATGTTAGGGTTATTTTAGAGTTTTATAAAAAGGATAGCCCATAAGATGGGTGACAACCCGTCGCATCCGGTAAGACCACAAGAATCGAACCCACAACCGAAGGGCGACAAGGGCGCATCGCCTACCATTAGCCTACGTAAAGTCCCTGATTAGTATGACTTATTATTTTTAGTTAAATGATTTTACGGATCAAGAAGAAGTTGATTTTAGGAACTTATGTTTTATCAAATGGATATCCTTAGTGTATAAAAATGATTTGGTGATAAAGTAATAATGGTTAATTTGGAATATGTTCTCTTTTTCATTAAAACAATATATTCCTATAGAAAATAGAATACTTTTAGTTTTTAATTGAGGAGGAATGGTGGGATTTTATTTTGGAAGAATCTATGTTTTTATTATGGACTTATATGATTTTGGGTTATCTATGAAAATGATTAACCTATCATGGAGGATATGTGATTAGGTTAATTACTTTTCAATATGACACTTTAAGAGTAACTGATGTTATTTGGAGATAAATGTTAAGGTTTATCTTGGAAGACTATGTGATTAAATCCTTCGAGATTTTGGTTTCAATCATAGTTTGGATTACTTTGAATAATTTTATGAACAATTTTTTATCGAATGGTCTTTGTTGAACTTTGGGTAATGTTTAACAAATTTTGGAGATTAAGAGTAGCTTTTATTTTTATAAAGAATTATCCTTTTGGGGATTATCTGACCTTGTACTAACTTTTTGGTTTTGGTTAAGGTCTGAAGACATGGGAAATATATAGTTCTATTTTTTGGATTATTTTTTTCTCTATAAGTTGATTATATCCCACTTAATGTGAACGAGTCATCCTGAATACTCATCGTTTGGAGAAAATATGAGTTTTTGTTAGAAATAAAGTAAAAGTTGGAAGTCTACATGACAAGTAAGTATGTTTCCTTATGTTTTGTTATGATCAAAATAAATTCCTCAATGAAATGTAACTTAAAACAAAAACATTGTCTGTTATCTTTTCCTATTGGGGAATAAAATACCGCTTAACCCATCACAAGTTTGTTATTTTCAGATTGTTTACTTTCTCCTAATCGTGTTTTCTACCACTCTCCATCAAACCATGATGGTTTTTTTCTCTTCCGTATCCATTTTTTCCTACAAGTAATCTTAGTATGGGTTATCTCTGGTGACCTTTTTTACTTCTTTTTCTTTCTTTTAAAGTGATAGTTTTATTAACTCCTTTTTCGATGTGGGACTTTCAAGGAAGTTTCTGAGCCCAATTTGAAAATTGTGAGGATGCAATTCTCAAAAGGGGGGAAGGATGTAACATCCCAGGAAAATAAAGAATATTACATTTTAATATTTATTAATATTTTTAAATAAAATATTAATATTACTTTAAAGGTGATGCTAAGTTTGATGGCGTACCTAATATGCAACAACGAGTTTCATTGAAATCTTACGTTGCACACTAATAATATAATAATATTATTTTAAATGGTAGTTAATGCCTAGATATTTTAATGGAGGGAATGAATAGAACTAACTAAAATATAATTATACATGTTTGTTAACTGTTTATACATTTATCCAACAAATTTTAGAGGCTTACAATGCGAAGGAATCCAATTTTAAAGCAGAAATATTCTAATATTCTTTAAAAGGTTGATTAACCGCCTTTTGATGGAGAACCTTTTTTAAAAATATACTCTTTGTCACTTTTATATTTTATATTTGAAAAAAAATATCCTTCTTTAGAATTAAGACATCAAAACTTACTTTGTGTAAATTTTTTTTAATTTTCCGATAAAGTTCATTTTTTAATGAATAGTGAAAAAAGCTGTATTTTAATTCAAAATCTCCTTTTAAATTAATGTATTTATATGGTTATATTATCTTTTTAATTGGTTTTAAAGTGTAATTAAAGTATATTTTAATCATTCAATTCAATGGTGGCCATTGGAATTAATTTCACTTTGAAATTGGTCATAAACAAGTGTCAATCTTTTGATATATATTGTTTATTAAAAACACTCTATTTGTTTTGACAATGGGAATTAATTATAAAATTAATTAATGAAACTTATATGTTTTGAATTTTGTAAAATATACATCATTTTTGAATTCGGAATATCAAATATATCATAGGGTGAATTTTTGGTACCTTTCTGAAAAACTTCAATTTTTGATGAATAGTGAAACCACTAAGTGATAGTTAAAAAAACTGATTTTTCATTTAAATGAAACTTTACCACTTCTATGAATTGAATTTCAATAATCCTACAGACATGGTTTTCATTATTATGTAAAATTCGGTTCAATGGGATGGAAATATTTTTTGGGTGAATAGTAACTTTTGAGTTTTGTTAACCGCGATTAAAGGTAATTAGGGTAATTTAAGATAAAAATGATATTATAAAAATATACAAATATATTGAAACATGTCTTAACCTTATTGTATGAGTCATGGCCGACCATTAAAATCCATGGGTCAATTTTCGGGACCCCATGGAGCCACTTGGGTAAGATAATGACATTAATACCTTTTATTTAAAGTAAAAATAAAAATGTCACAAACATGTATTGATTTACTAGAACAATTTTTAAAAGGGTTATACAAGTTATATTTTTGACTATAAATATTCATTAGAAATATAAAAAAATTTCCTACAACATGGTAATTTTTTTATAATTTTTAGACATTAAATAAATAAAATTATTTATGACACAATGATGATGCAGTGTTTACGTCATTAATGAATAAATTAAATAAATAAGAAGATAATTTTTAAAAAAATATCCAAAACTTTTCCAATACCTATTGGATGATTTTATTTAAAACCTGGGCCAACTTATCTTTGAGTTTATAGATTTTTGGAGCTTTAGAAACCGAATTTCATTTTATAATAAAATAATAGTTTCAAGATTTCTAAAAGAACCCCTCCTCTCCCTTATAAAAAGACCCCACTTCCTACCCATTTCTCACACTTCCCAAGCCATTTAGATCGTCCAAAATCTACTAAAATAATCTCCCAATATCCCTATCTTACTCCTAGAATCCTCACTTTTGGAAGAAGTCTTCCCAAGAAAGCCTTTGGCTAAAATCAAAAAGAGTTACCTGATTTAAAGGTAATGTCTTCTCTTATGGTCTTTTGTTTTATTTTGTTTCTCCAACATCTTAAACTCTTTTTTTAGTTTATTTTGTAACAACACCAGTATATTAAATATACTAGGATGTTTTTATGATAAGGATTCAAGCTACACTTGCACACACCTCCGTCTAATGTTTAAAGAACATACTGTTTCCGTGGATGGCGAATTACTGCCTCACGAAACGATGATTGTTCTATCTTCTCCTACCACCTCTCATGGTGGCCATTATGATGGAACTATATTTATTTAAGATATATATTATATTTATTACCTCTCTATTATTTTTTATTTTATATTTGAAACATACCTTTATGCTTTTCATGTTGTGAAAATGCGATAATTTCATTTGAGGTAGTGTGGACTACCGCCCCCTCAAGTGATGTGACTCGTTCATGCAATACATGGAATGTATAAACAATAAAATTAATGAACTTATGTGACCTATATAACATATATATTATACTGTAATTATAATATATATATATATCTCATTTATTTTTTATTCCATTAATGTGACAATGAAATGAAAGTAGTGTTCATGCGTACGTACGGCCTACCGTCTCCATTAACGGTGCATTTCATTATTTATCTACAAATGTTATGGAATAGTATGAAATGAATATATACTAGATATATATAATATTTAATTCATTAATACTATTCTGTAGATGATGTTATTATAACTACATGGATTATTATTTTCAACCAAGTGCATTTTTAACACATGTACCGAACATTAACAAAACGTCTGATATGAACTCACATAATTAACTAATTATAATAACATGATAATATGTGATATGAATTGAATAATAAACTTTAAAAGAAGTAATTAAGAAATTATAAATTTACCAGCGTTTATTATTCATGAATATAGAGAAACGAACAAGACAAGTCAGACTTGAGGTAAGGGATCCCGCCTCTCTCTTTATTTTCAAGTACTCTCTTTTATGTCATCTCTTTTATGATCCATGTTCTTACGTTAGAGGATGTTATTTTATAATCAGCTTACTGTAATTTTTATTTTCATATGATGAGATACCCCCTCATACTCTCATCAATTCATTTTAAGAATTTTTAAGTAGCGTCGTTAGGCTGCCAAATTTTTTTAAGGAACTCTTTCACCCTCCTCATTTTCAAAGTTCAATTTTAGGTCAAGTCTTTCAAGTTCCTTTTTCTTATGTTGGGTTATGATATCTATATCCATAATACTATCCTATTTATGTTCATATGATGAGAGACCCTATTAGATCTCATCAATACATTTTTTTATGTTTTAAGTGGCGTCGTTAGGCTGCCGAATTTTCATAAGAAGATTGCTAATCTCACTTTTAATTCCATGAGATTTCCATTGTTCACCACTTACTTATTGCATGTGGTATTGTGTACTGAACTTTCATATATATTATCATGATTCTATCTATATTCATGGTATTATTTGTGAAACACCCCAGATAAATAAAGAATATGAAATTTTTATATTTATCCCTATTTGTGAAAAAAATATTAATATTACTTTAAAGGGAATACTATGCTCGATGGCATACCCAATACGTGACAACGAGTTCCTTTGAAATCGTACGTTGCAATCTAATAATAAAATAATATTATTATAAATGGTAGTTAACACCTAGTCATTGTAATGGCAGGAAAGAATGGAACTAACTAAAAAATGATTATGTATGTTTGTCAGATATTTTTAATTTTTACAATAAATGTTAGAGGATTAAAAATGCGAATGAATCCAATTTTTAAGCGTAAACATTCTAATATTCTTTAAAAGGTTGATTAACCTCCTTTTAATGGCGAACCTCTTTTAAATCCACTTTTTAAAAATTTTATGTGTTATATTTTACAAAATAAAATTCTTCTTTAGAATCAGGACATCAAAATTTACTTTGTGTAAATATTTGGTATTTTTCCGATAAAGTTCATTTGTTAATGAATAGTGAAAAATGTTGTATTTTAATTTAAAACCTCTTTTTAATCTAATTTATTTATATGATTAGGTTATATTTTGAATTAGTTTTGAAGTTTAATTAGAATATATTTTTACCATTTAATCCAATTGTGGTCATTGGAATTAATTTCACTTTGAAATCAGACTTAAACTAGTGTCAATCTTTTGATACTTATTGTTTCATAAAAACACGCTATTTGCTCTGACAGCGGGAATTAATTATTAAATTAATTAATTCATCTTGTATGTTTTGAATTTTGTAAAATAGACTTTATTTTTGAATTCAGAATATCAAATATAGCTTAGGCTGATGTTTTGGTATTTTTCTGAAAAACTTCAATTCTTGATGAATAGTGAAACCACTAAGTGGTACTTATAAAAACTGATTTTCCATTTAAATGAAATATTACCACCTCTGTATTTTGAATTTCAAAAATTCGACATACATGGTAATAATTAAGAAGTAAAATGTGGTTCAATGGAATTAAATTAATTTTTTGGTGAATAGTAACTTTTAAGTTTTTAATCGCGATTAGAGGTAATTAGTGTAATTTAAGGTAAGAATAATGTTTTAACGATATTAAATGACCTAGACACATGTATTACCTTCATTGAATGAGTCATGTCCGACAAATACAATCCATGGGTCAACTTGGGGACCCCATGGAGCCACTTTGATTGGAAAATGACATTAATACCTTTTTATTTAAAGTTAAAATTAAAATGTCACAAACATGTGTTGTTTTAATAAAACAATTTTTAGATGGGGTTATACAAGTAATATTTTTTACTATAAATATTCCATAGGAATACAAAAAGATTTCCTACTTCATGATATTTTTTTATAATTTTTAGACAATAAATAAATTAATCTATTTATGACATCATGATGATGCAGCGATTACCTCATTAATGAATGATTTAAATAAAGTGAAAAGATAATGTAAAATCTAAGCCTTACACTTGTCAAAGACCTATTGGATGAGTATATTTCGAACCCTTATCACCTTATCCTCGAATTATGTCAATGTGGGACCTTTAAAATCCGAAAATAAGTATATAATAAAGTTAACTTTTATAACATTCCAAGAGTGCCCCTCCTCTCCTCTTATAAAAGTCCCCCACCTCTACCACCATACACACACCTATCAAGCCTTTGGCATGAACAAACCCTTCCCATTTCATCTCCCCACATCCCTCTATTCATCATTGAAGCCTCACTTTGGGCATAATCCTTTCCAAGGAACCCTTTGAGCACAAATCAAAGAGAGTTACCTGATTTAAAGGTAGTGTCCTCTCTTGTGTTCTTATGTTTTATTTTGCTTCTACAACCCTCTAAACTCTTTTTATTCCTTTATTTTGTAACAACATAAGTATATTCAATATACTAGGATGTTATTATGTGAATTATTAGAGCTACACTTACACACACCTTCATTTAATGGTTAATGAACATACTGTTTCAGTGGATGGTGAATTTCTGCCTCACGAAACGATGATTGTTCAATATTCTCTTAACACCTTTCATGGTGGAAATTATGATGTCACTATATTTTATATATGATATATATGGTATTTTTGTTTTCTATATGCATCTGAATTTTATATTTAAAAAATGCCTTTATGGTTTTCATGTTGTGCAAATGCGATAATTTCAAACGAGGAAGTGTGGACTACCGCCCCCTCAAGTGATGTGACTCGTTCATGCAATACATGGAATGTATAAATAATGAAATTAATGAACATATGTGACCTGTACAACATATATATTATACTGTAATTATAATATATATATATATATATATATCTCAATTATTTTTAATTACATTAATATGACAAAGAAATGAAAGTAGTGTTCATGCGTACGTACGGCCTACCGTCTCCATGAACAGTGCATTTCATTTATTTTTATCTAAAAATGTAATGGAGTAGTATAAAATGAATATTTACTGGATATATATCATATTTAAATCATTAATACTATTCTGGAGATTATTTACTTATAACTACATGGAAAATCATTTTCAAACAAGTTCATTTTTGACTCATGCACCAAACATCGACAAAAACGTCTGATATGAACTGAACAATATTCTTTAAAAGAGGTAATTAATAAATTATAAATTTATCAAAGTTTATTATTCATAAATATAAAGAAACGAACAAGACAAGTCGGACTTGAGGTAAGGGATCCAACCCCTCTCTTTCTTTTTAAGTACACTCTTTTATGTCATTCCTTTTAAGCTCATCTTTCTTATGATTGGGATGTTCTTTTATATTACTCCTACTGTACTTTTTTTTCATATGATGAGAGACCCTATTTTCTCTCATCAATCCATTTTTTAAGTTTTGATTGGCGTCGTTAGGCTGCCGAATTTTCTTAAGGGATCCAACCTCTCTTTCTTTTTAAGTGATCTCTTTTATGTCATTTCTTTTAATCCCATATTTCTTATGTTTGGGGATGTTATTTTATATTCCTCATACTGTAATTTTTATGTTCATATTATGAGAGGCCCTATTTGATCTCATAAATCTATTTTTGGAAGTTTTAAGTGGCGCTGTTAGGCTGCTGAGTTTCCATAAGAGATTTTTCATCTCACTTTTATTCATATGACATTTATGCTACGTTTGACACTATTTCCTTTGAGTGGTGTATGTACTTCCTAGTATTATACAATTTGTGTAGTATAATTTCATTTATGGGTATTTACATCTTCATTGTATGACCCTTCTTCCATGGGGTGTACGTTTTGAAAATTACCCAACTCAGTAAGGGGACCTTTCACCCTCCTCTTTTGAAAAGAATTTTTTTGTTATGTCTTTTAATTCACATACTATTATGTTGGGATATGTTCTTATATATCCTTATTTATGTAAACTTTATGTCCAAGTGATGAGATACCATTTTCTCTCTCATAAACTCATTTTTTGAATTTTAAAGTGACTCTGTTAGGCTGTCGGATTTCTGTAAGGGAACTTCTTAACCCACTTTCAATTCTTTGAGTTAAACCTCTACTTCTTGGTTTTATTATGCCAAGATTATGTGTGGAATCTCTATGTTGTAATTTCCACAAACCTTTTTGTAGATATATTATTTCTACACATAATCATCTCATTGATAAACTCTTACAAACTTGTATGGGAAATCATAACTCAATCTCAATTCATTGAGTTAAATATCTATGTCATTGGTTTTGTTTTTCCAAGATTATGTGTGAATAAACTCTGATTGTTTCACACATAATATCCACTTATATTGGGTGTATTTATATTTCTCACTCATAATTATGTGATATATTTATCCTTAATTTAATGATACCATCTTTATAATGGATTTCATCTCAATTTACATTTCCATTGAGACTTCATTGTTGTTATGCACCAATTCACTCTTATATGGTGTGTATACTATCCTTTGACATATTATATCATGAATCCCTTTATTCTCATGATATTATAAATCTTGGATTACATGTTATTCTGCAATTATTTTTATTCAATAGTCTCTCATTTTGTTAAAAACTCTTTAACAAAAATATCATTTTAAATGTTTTAAAGATTCATTATTCTAAATCTTTATCTTTAATGTCCATGTTTTCAAAATGGTTTTCAGTATTTATTTATATGGACATTAATGTTTTAAAATTTTAATTCCATTAAAAGCATCAAAGTGGTATGGGACACTTTTATTCAAAAATCTCTTTTAAATGGTTTTTCAAAATGGATTGCTTAACTCAATTTCTTGGAATTAATTATTCTGATTACAAATGAAATGTTGATAATGAAATGTTTATATTTTCAATATTTTATGTGTAATGACTGTACTTGGACATTTTACGGGTGGTTATGTGATAAACCATATGATGGTAGGTGCCGTGAATACCAGGACGGGTGGTTATGTTATAACCTCCAATGCATTGGGTATGGAAGTCGGCCGTATGGCTATGCCATTAAGTATGTGTGGAAGTCGACCGTATGGTTATTCCATTTAAGTATGTTTATGTCCCAAGTTACCTTTTTATGTTATGTGTTCTTTATATGGGTTTTATGGTAATCTTTTGGTTACAAAAGGGTAAGTAATGATCTTTTATTCATTGAGGATTTTTTACTACTTCATAAAGGTGAAAATTATTACTTTGATAAAGTATACATGGTTTACTTGTTGTTTTGAAAATCTAACAGTTTTCATTCTTTGTGTATCCCTTACTGAGCTTTTTATGCTCACCCCAAGTTTTTTGAAATGTTTTTCATAGGACATAATGTGGAATAGGGTCATGGATGGGATCAAGGGAAAGTCATGCTATCTAAAACATGGAACCAAATATGTTTCTTTTTAAGAGTTTTTATTTTATGGAAACTTAGTAGAAGTATCTACTTTGTAATCTTTTGAGATGTAATAGTTATGTCCTAATTATATAAAACTCTAAACCATGAAAATATCCTCAACGTGAATTATTCATTTAATTCAATATTAATTAAGTTTTAAGGCTAGGGCCTTATAGTTGGTATCATAGGTCGGTTTAGACAACTTTAGGGATTATGAGTTTTTTTTATACACATGGTTAGTCCCTATATCTATTATTTCAGTTAAATCCTTATTTTATAACTTTTTTTAGGTCAAGTAAAGTCAGTCATGAATGGAAGGAGAAGGATCTCAAATGACATTCCTATCTCTTCCTGATGACATGCTTGCAATAATTATTGCCAAGTCATGTTCGTATGATTGTGAAACTTTTTCTTGCATACAACTCACTTGCAAACAGTTGTTTGAGATATCAAACACCTCCAATATACCTCGTTATCATCGTGGATCATGGGTTGTATTTAGACAAATACTATTTTCACAATATTTGCATATTTTCAAGAAAGGAAAATATTATCAAGTTATTTTCAAATATTTTACCTTATCACATGAATTTGAAGCATATTATGATTTAAAAAATGGTGTTGAGGAAGGAGACCCTTGCACAACCTACTTATATTTGCTTTTAAAATATATTCTCTCAGCACATACTTGTGGTATTGTAAAAGGACCAATAATAGAAAGTTTCAACTCAAATTTTGTCCAACTATTTTATAGAAATCATGTTTTATCAGATGTTTTAGAATTATATGTCATACATGATTATTTTCCAAAACTGTTTTTCTGTGAACACCCATATGACCCATGTTGTACAAGTTGTATTTGGATGGAGGAAGCAAATGATTTTTAAGGATCTATAAATCATTTTTGTAATGCATGGGACATCTACCTACGTGAATAAGATGATGATGAAACCGAGTGGACTCAATGATCAAGGTATGATGTTATTCATTTTGGGAATCGTTTTATTTTATCTTATGGTGGTGAAATAATACTTCAAGAATTAAGATGTTGAGATCGTAATGAATTTGGATGAAAATGAGAGGTATAAGGAAACTATTGAGGTTAAAACATGTTAGGGTTATTTTTTGGAGTTTTATAAAAAGGACAACACGCAGACCGTGTGACATCCCGTCGCGTCATACAAAGCTGCGGGAATCGAACCCACAACCAAAGTGTGACTGGTATTTATCGCCTACCACTTGACTGTGTGAAGTCCCTTTTTAGTTTGACCAATTATTTTTAGTTAGATGATTTTATGAATTAAGAGTAAGTTGATTTTGGGTTATCTATGGAAATTATTAACTTATCATGGAGGATATGTGATTAGTTTAATTACTTTTCAATATGAGACTTTAAGAGAAACTGATGTTATTTAGAGATAAGTGTTATTTTTTACCTTGGAAGACTATGTGATTAAATCCTTCAAATATTTGGGTTTCAATCTTTGTTTGGTTTACATTGAATAATTTTATGGAAATTTTTTTTTATTGAATGGTCTTCGTTGAACTTTGGGTTTTTTTGGACAAATTTTGGAGATTAAGAATAGATTTTCTTTTTATAAAGGGTTATCCTTTTCTGGATTATCTAATCTTGTACAAAACTTTTTGGTTAGGGTTTTTGTTAAAGTATAAAGACATGGGAAGTATATAGTTCTCTTTTGTGGATTAGTTGATTCTCTAAGAGTTGATTATAGCTCTCTTAACGTAAACAAGTCATCCTAAATACTCATCTTTTGGAAGAAATATGAGTTCTTATAAGAAATCTAGTAAAAGTTGAAATTCAACAAGACAAGTAAGTATGTTTCCTTGTGTTTAAGTTAAGCTCAAAAATAAATTCCTCAATGAAATGTAACTAAAAAAATGTTGTCCATTAACTTTTCCAATTGGGGAATCCAATACCGTTTAACCCATCACAAGTTTGTGATTTTCTTATGGTCAACTTTTTCCTAGACATGTTTACTATCACTCTCCATCATAACATGACCCTTTGTTTTTTACTCCATATCCATATTTTCAAAGATGGAATCCTAGTATGGATTAACACGGGTGACCTTTGTACTTCCCTTTCTTTCTTTTAAAGTGATAGTTTAATTTACTCCTTTTTCGATGTGGGAATTTCAATGGAGTTTCCAAGCCCAATTTTGAAATTGTGAGGACGCAATTCCCAAATGGGGGGAAGGATGTAACACCCCAGGTAAATAAAGAATATGACATTTTTATATTTATCCCTATTTGTGAAAAAAAATATTAATATTACATTAAAGGGAACACTATGCTCGATAGCGTACCCAATACGCGACAACGAGTTCCTTTGAAATCTTACATTGCACTCTAATAATAAAATTATATTATTTTAAATTGTAGTTAATGACTAGCCATTGTAATGGCAGGAAAGAACAGAAATAACTAAAAAATGATTATGTATATTTGTCAAATATTTTTACTTTTTATAATAAATTTTAGAGGATTAAAAATGTGAATGAATCCAATTTTTAAGCGTAAACATTCTAATATTCTTTAAAATGTCGATTAACCGCCTTTTGATGGAGAACCTCATTTAAATCCACTTTTTAACAATTTTATTTGTTATATTTGACAAAATAAAATTCTTCATTAGAATCGGGACATCAAAATTTACTTTGTGTAGATTCTTTGTATTTTTCTGATAAAGTTCATTTTTTAATGAATAGTGAAAAATGTTGTATTTTAATTCAAACCCTCTTTTTAATATAATTTATTTATATGATTAGATTATATTTTGAATTGGTTTTAAAGTTTATTTAGAATATATTTTTATCATTTAATCCAATTGGGGTCATTGTAATTAATTTCACTTTGAAATCAGACTTAAACTAGTGTCAATCTTTTGATACTTATTGTTTCAATGAAACACGATATTTGCTCTGACAGTGGGAATTAATTATTAAATTAATTAATGCAACTTAAATTTTGTGAATTTTTTAAAATAGGCCTCATTTTTGAATTTGAAATATCAAATATAGCTTAGGGTGAAGTTTTGGTATTTTTCTGAAAAACTTCAATTTTTGATTAATAGTGAAACCATTAAGTGGTACCTATAAAAATTGATTTTCCGTTTAAAAGAAATTTTACCACCTCTGTCTTTTTAATTTCAAAAATCCGACATACATGGTTTTAATTAAGAAGTAAAATTTGGTTCAATGGAATTACGATAATTTTTTTTGGTGAATAGTAACTTTTAAGTTTGTAATCGCGATTAGAGGTAATTAGTGTAATTTAAGGTAAAAATAATGTTTTAATAATATTAAATGACCTAGACACATTTCCAACCCTCATTTAATGAGTCATGGCCGACCAAGACAATCCATGGGTCATCTTGGGGACCCCATGGAGCCACTTTGATTGGAAAATGACATTAATACCTTTTTATTTAAAGTTAAAATTAAAATGTCACAAACATGTGTTGTTTTGATAAAAAAATTAGATGAGGTTATTCCAGTCATATTTTTGACTATAAATATTCATTAGGAAGATAAATAGATTTACTACCTCATGATATTTTTTTAATAATTTTTATACATTAAATAATTTAAATTATTTATGACATCATGATGATGCAGTGATTACCTCATTAATGAACGATTTAAATAAAGTGAAAAGATAATGTAAAATATAAGACATAAACTTGTCAAAGTCCTATTGGATGAGTATATTTATAACCCTTATCACCTTATAATCAATTTTTATCAATTTGGGACCTTTAAAATCAGAAAATAATTTTATAATAAAGTAAACTTTTATAACTTTCCAAGAGTGCCTCTCCTCTCCTCTTATAAAAGGCCCCCACCTCTACCACCTTACTCACACCTCTCAAGCCTTTTGCTCGGCCAACCCCTGCCCATTTCATCTCTCCACATCCCTCTATTCATCATTGAAGTCTCACTTTGGGCAGAATCGTTTCCAAGGAAGCCTTTGAGCTCAAATCAAAGAGAGTTACCTGATTGAAAGGTAGTGTCCTCTCTTGCGTTCTTATGTTTTATTTTGCTTCTCCAACCCTCTAAACTCTTTTTATTCCTTTCATTTGTAACAACACCAGAATATTCAATATACTAGGATGTTTTTATGTGAAGTATTATACCTAAACTTACACACACCTTCGTCTAATTATTAATGAACATACTCTTTCTGTGGATGGCAAATTTCTGCTTCACGAAACGATGATTGTTCAATCTTATCTTAAAACATTTCATGGTGGATATTATGATGTCACTATATTTTATATATGATATATATGGTATTTATGTTTTCTATATGCTTCTGAATTTTATATTTAAAATATTCCTGTATTCTTTTCATGTTGTGCAAATGCGATAATTTCATACGAGGAAGTGTGGACTACCGCCCCTCAAGTAATGTGACTCGTTCATGAAATACATGGAATGTATAAAGAATGAAATTAATGAACATATGTGACCTATATAACTTATATATTATTCTGTAGTTATAATATATATATCTCTCAATTATTTTTAATTACATTAATATGACAAACAAATGAAAGTAGGGTTCATGCGTACGTACGGCCTACAGTCTCCATGAACGGTGCATTTCATTTATTTTTATCTACAAATGTTATGGAGTAGTATAAAATGAATATTTACTGGATATATATGATATTTAAATCATTAATACTATTATGGAGATGATTTACTTATAACTACATGGACAATCATTTTCAAACAAGTTCATTTTTAACTCATGTACCAAACATAAAAAAAACGTGTGATATGAACTGAATAATAATCTTTAAAAGAGGTCCTTAAGCAATTATAAATTGACCAATTTTTTTAATTCAGGAATATAAAGAAACGAACAAGACAAGTCGGACTCGAGGTAAGGGATCCTACCCCTTTCTTTCTTTTTAAGTACACTCTTTTATTTCATTCCTTTTAAGCTCATCTTTCTTATGATTTGGATGTTCTTTTATATTAATCCTATTGTACCTTTTATGTTCATATGATGAGAGACCCTATTTTCTATCATCAATCCATTTTGGAGGTTTTGATTGGCGCCATTATGCTACTGAAATTTTTTAAGGGATCCAACCTCTCTCTTTCTTTTTAAGTACTCTCTTTTATGTCATTTCTTTTAAGCTCATCATTCTTATGTTTGGTGATGTTATTTTATATTCCTCATACTGTACTTTTTATGTTCATATTATGAGAGACCCTATTTGAGGTCATAAATCCATTTTTGGATGTTTTAAGTGGCGTCGTTAGGCTGCCGATTTTCCGTAAGTGATTTTTCATCTCACTTTTATTCCTGTGACATTTATTCTACGTTTTCCACTATTTACTTTGAGTGGTGTATGTACTGCCCATTATTAAATAATTTTTGTAGTATAATTTCATTTATGGGTATTTAAATTTTCATTGTATGACCCTTCTTCCATGGGGTGTACGTTTCGAAATTTACCCAACTCGGTAAGGGGGCCTTTCACCCTCCTCTTTTTGAAAGACTTCTTTTGTTATGTCTTTTAATTCACATACTATTATGTTGGGATATGTTAATATATATCCTTATTTATGTAAATTTTATGTCCAAGTGATGAGATAACACTTTCTCTCTCATCAACTCATTTTCTGAATTTTAAAATGAAATCGTTAGGCTGTCGAATTTCTGTAAGGGAACTTCTTAACCCACTATCAATTCTTTTGGTTAAACCTCTACTTGTTGATTTTATTATGCCAAGATTAAGTGTGGAATATCTATGTTGTAATTTCCACAAACCTTTTTGTGGATATAGTATTTCTACACATAATCATCTCATTGATAAATTCTTACGAACTTGTATGGGAAATCAAAACTCAATCTCATTTCATTGAGTTAAATATCAATGTCATTGGTTTTGTTTTTCCAAGATTATGTGTGAATGACCTATGAATATTTCACACTTATATTGGGTTTATTTATATTTCTCACACATAATTATTTGATAGATTTATCTTTAATTTAAGGATACCATCTTTATAATGGATTTCATCTCAATTTACATTTCCATTGAGAATTCATTGTTTTTATGCACCAATTCACTCTTATATGGTGTGTATACTATCATTTGACATATTATATCATGAATTACTTTATTCTCATGATATTATAAAGCTCGGATTACATTTTATTCTGCAATTATTTGTATTCAAGAGTCTCTCATTTTGTTAAAAACTCTATAACAAAAATATCGTTTTAAATGATTTAAAGATTCATTATTTTATATCTTTATCTTTAATGTCCATGTTTTCAAAATTGTTTTCAGTATTTATTTATATGGACATTAATGTTTTAAAATTATAATTCTATTAAAAGATTCAAAGTGGTATGGGACACTTTGATTCAAAAGTCTCTTTTAAATGGTTTTTGAAAATGGATGGCTTAATTCAATATCTTGGAATTACTTATTGTGATTGAAAATGAAATGTTGTTATTGAAATGTTTATATTTTCAATATTTTATGTGTAATTATGGTACTTGGAAATTTTAAGGGTGTTTACGTGATAAACCATATGACGGGTGGTGCGGTGAATACCATGACGAGTGGTTATGTTATAAACTCCAATGCATTGGGTATGGAAGTTGGCCGTATGGCTATTCCATTAAGTATGTGTGGAATTCGGCCGTATGGTTATTCCATTTAAGTATGTTTATGTCCCAAGTTACCTTTTTATGTTATGTGTTCTTTATATGGGTTTTATGGTAATATTTTGGTTACAAAAGGGTAATTAATGATCTTTTATTCATTGAAGAGTTTTGTACTACTTCATAAAGGTGAAAATTATTACTTTGATAAAGTATACATGGTTTAATTGTTGTTTTGAAAAACTAATAGTTTTCATTCTTTGTGTATCCCTTACTGGGATTTTTATGCTCACCCCAAGTTTTTTGAAATGTTTTTCACATGACTTAATGTGGAATAGGGTCAACGATGGGATCAAGGGAAAGTCATGCTATCTAAAACATGGAACCAAACATGTTTCTTTTTAAGAGTTTTTATTTTATGGAAACTTAGTAGAAGTGTCTACTTTGTAATCTTTTGAGATATAATAGTTATGTCCTAATTCTATAAAACTCTAAACCATGAAAATATCCTCAATGTGAATTATTCATTTAATTAAATATTAAGCAAGGTTTAAGTCTGGGTCCTTATAATTTGATTTATTTGGTGTCTATTATCTTTTGGTCATACGACTCGATTGATCACAACGAGGTAAGGGGTTTTTATCTCACTTTTTGTTCCCGTGAGATTCATGCTACATTTGACACTATTTCCTTTTATGTGGTGTATGTAATGCCCATGATTGTATTCTTTGTGTAATATAATTTAATTTACGGGTATTTAAATCTTCATTGTATGGCCCTTCTTTCATGGGGTGTACATTTCAAAAGATACCCAAATCAGTAAGGGAACCTTTTGCCCTCCCCTTTTTAAAAGACTTCTTTTGTTATGTCTTTTAAATTTCATGTCATTATGTTGGGATATGTTATTATATATCCTTATTGATGTAAATTTTATGTCCATGTGATGAGATACCATTTTCTCTCCCATCAACTCATTTTCTGAATTTTCAAGTGACGTCGTTAGGCTGTCGAATTTTTGTAAGGGAACTTCTTAACCCAGTTTAAATTCTTTGGGTTAAACCTCTACTTATTGATTATGTCATGCTATGAATATGTTTGAATGACCTATGATTGTTTTACACTTAATATCCACTTATATTGGGTGTATTTGTGTTTGTCACACATAATTTCATAATTGATTTGTCCTTAATCTTAGGATACTATCTTTGTAAGGGACTCCGTCTCAATCAAATTTTATTGAGACATCCCTTGATTTATACATGACATTCATTTATACAGTGAATAAAACCCGTTTTACTTTTCCTTTTATTAAAAAGGAATATTTTCTCTATAAAGCGTTTTACTAAATGATAAAAATCATGTTTCTTTTTAACATACGCGATGACAACATCCTTTCTGTCACCGTGAGTATTATTTGATTTATGGCTTCTTTAACAAACTGTAATGTTTTTAAAAGGAAAATAAATACCATATACTATTTTATGTATTTTTTTTATTGAAAATGGTTTTGATAATGTTTTAATTATATCAATGTGTTGTATTTATATCTTGTGAATGATATGTGGAAATGATATGTTTCCTTTATGCATGTTTTATGTGATATGATTGTGTTATGGTTCTTGGGCATAGTTTATGAAATCGGGTGGTTCTGTGATAATCTAATGGCGGGTGAGCCCGATATAGCTCTCCAATGCATTGGGTAACGAGACGGAGGTAAACGTGAATGTTTCTCCTAAGAGATTTAGGGAATAGACTGTGATGGGTATTCCAAACGTAACCATGAGGGTTACTCCATATGTAAGAATGTTATGAATGCCTCAAGTGACCTTTATGTCTTATGATTTCTATGAGTTATTCATGAATCTTATGATTTCATGATGTATTCTAAAGTGAATATGTTTTATGAGTAAAGTATGAATTCTTTGAATCTTATGCATACATGGACTAATGTTTTCTTTCCTTGTTTTATAACCCTTACTGAGCTTTTTATACTCATCCCAAGTTTTTGAAATGTTTTTCACAGGATATAAAGTGGAATATGGTGAAGGATTGGATCAAGGAAATATCATGCTGTCTAAAACATGGAACTAGACTTGAATCTTTTGTTCAAGAGTTATTTTATGAAAGAAATGGAAACTGAGTAGAAGTGTCTACTTTGTAATCTTGTGAGATGTAATAGTTATGTCCTAATTCTCTGAATCTCTAAACCTGAAAAGATCCTCAATGTGTATTCTTGAAATAACTCAATATTAAGTAATGTTTAAGGATGGGGCCTTATAAAAATGGTACTTTATGTGTGTAGAAAAGAGGAGATGATATGGCCTTTTATATAAGCGGTGGGGGTTCACTTTTGAAATTTTAGAAAGTATAAAATATTTTTCAGGTTCAAATAGCTTAGAATTGGAAATATTACAATATAATATGATGATATATCAAATTAATTTCTTCCATTAAAATTTTAACAATTCTATGTTATGTTTTTACCCTTTTAGTTTTCTTTATCCAACTTTAACCCTTTTGAAAAATACCGTGATAAAGAATTTTTTATTCTTTAGGTGTCTCGATAGTTACAATAGATGGAAAAATGGACCATAAATGAACCATGATTTATTTTTTCAAACATATGCTTATCACTTGGACTATGATAGTATTTTTTATATTTTTAAATCATTTAATAAAATGTTAATTATTATAAAATTTCATTATTGTCAATTTTGGAATTATTCATTTAATTCGATTTTTAAGACAATAATAAAATAATTTCATTAATATATGAAGCATTAAAAATAAATAGTATTTCATTTTTATCTACAAAAAAATTGTAACATAACAATTCATTCAAATTGTATTAAATTTAATATTATAAAAATAATTTATTTTATTTTTCTATTATTTGAATAATTATTATGTCGGTGTTACATAAGACTTTAAGGTAATTATTTTATCACTAAAATTTATAAATAAGTTACCACTATAAATATAAATAATTTATTTTTCAAATAAATATTTATAATAACACATAGGTTTTTTCACTATCAAAAAAATATCATATTTATTAAAAGAAAGAGTGTGGATTGTTTACTTTTATTTATATAAAACAATATTAAGGTCAAAATCATGACCAAATGGAAAGAAATGTCGTATATTCTAATTTTGTATGATTATTAATGAGATATACTCATTAAATAATATTAATCTAATTTTATAGCCCAATTTTTAGTCCTAATCATATTGTTTTTAACTATAACTACCTTACTTACCCTTTACCATAGAAAAATATTACTAATATTATTATTATGAATATTCATTCATAAAAGAGGAATATTTACCAAATTTAAACCACCAAATTACAAATTTAATATCCATTTTTCAAGATTCAAAACCCAAAATTGGTAGAATTTAATTGAATATTTAATTGAAAAAAATACGATGAAGAATGGTTTTTTCCTTAAAATTCCTTTTGAGTATGAAAATATTTTGGGACCAAATTACATTATAAATTTGTTTCAATTGAACATAATTTGATTAATAATAATATAAGAGATCAAATTTTACATTGAAATTTTTTTTAACTAAAATGAATCTATTTAAATTCTTGAAACAAAAAAGCAGTTTTCAATAAGATTCATTATTCTTCATTATCCACTAGAAAATCAATCATTTCAGAAAATCACAAAATTTCACTCTAAGATAAAATTGATATTCTGATTCCAAAAAAATATTTATTTTATAGAATATAATTTCAGAATTTTTTATATTTCAATTATATTATTCACTCACAAAAAGTAATAAAAATATTATTGACAAGAACATATCATTGAAGAATAAAATGAATTTACTAAAAATTGAGTGCTTATTAACTAGGAATTAATAAATTAATTTTTATTGATTAAGGCCTTTATATATATTTCATAATTTGGTTATTCTTATTCATTACCTTTAATTAAATTCTAAGGTTATACCATTCATAATTAAATAATAATATTTTGTTCTTTTTTTAAGTTTGGTGTTATTTTTCTTGTATGTTATAGAACATAGAATTTATTTTAAAAACATTTTATTTGACATTATAATGTTCCCATAACTATATGGATAATATTCACTAGAAAATCTCACATTATGAATCAATTATTTCATAACCTCCATAAACATTTATTTCAACCGGTAATGAGTGCATTCAACTTCAAGGGACACCGACAATGCTCAATCCATCGTATTCAATAATGAAATCAAGAGGAATCATCATCCTATATAGAAAGTAATATAAGCTCCATACACCCCAATATTATCACATCAGAATTCATAATTCAATTGTTTTTCATGTAAATCCCCTGTATTCTTGTCCCATATGACCATTTCCTAATTCAGATACCTAGGGATGTAAAATACATCATTTTCATTTCCTATTCAGGGTGAGTTTGGTTCTTTTATTTTTTATCCTCATCTAGGTTGTCATCCCTTAACTCCCCAAAACACTATTCTTGGTACTATGAACATAAAATGTGTGAAAAACATTCTAGAAACTCTATGGTAGTATGTGGCCTTAATTAAATCATATAATTTTTTCTTATTTCTTTTTCTATATACCAATCTATATTTTATTTTTTACCAATAAATATGACCATAAACTATGTAAAAATATCCTTGAGGTATTCCAAATCAGTATTACGTTTTCATTCACATTGGTTTTGTCTATCCATTTCAATATATGTTATATAACCTTCTTATCATAGTTATGTGACCTTAATCTATACCATCCAATGGTACAGGTTTCATGGCCCTTAAAATTTAACTGAAAGAGGAAAAAAATATTAGTTTAAATATTTTAAAATGGTGTCATGAAAAAATTAAGGTCTCCAATCATTATATAATTCATCCCCTAAACATATAAAATATAGAGTGCAGAAAAATAAGTATTACAACTTGTAGGGTCAACCCTATAGCCCTATTAAAATTTACATTATGTTCATTGGAAAAAAATCCATGAAACTTTAAGAGAAATTTTATTTCATATATCTTCACACACAACCATTGGTCAATATATTTTTTCATATCCTTTAAGGTGAAAGAAATATTATATGATACCCCTCCCTTTATAATCCCACTTCATTTCATGGGTGTTTTTATTAGTAAAATCTTTCCATGTCTATTGATAATAAGATTATTTATCTCTATGGGGTTCCTATGATTGGTATTTTTCAAGATTCCATATTTAACACTACTATCTAGAGGCATCTTTATATGGAGGAAAAATATATCTAATCTTCATACACCCAAATAGCATCGTAGTGGAGCCAGTTTTTTGACATTTTTGTAAAGTTATATCTTGCATACATATTCCATAGATTTATTTTGTGGTTAAAATTTTTTGAGTTATTATTTAAATATTTCACCACCTTAATATTCATATATGATTTTAAGACCCTTGATGGTAAACATTTATGCATCATTCCCAATTTTAATGGAATAATTGTATATCCTATTCTTGAACCTTTTTTTAGACCACTTCACATGACCCAACACTACATGACATGATCATCTAGAAATTATTGCCACAAACTATTTTTCCCAATTTTTAAGATGGTATATAATAGTATTAGACTTTTATTCATGTTGGGTTGTCTTATTTCCCTCACTGTATGTTCCACCACACATTTTTCTCAACCGTTCCATACAATTCACATTAGTAAATATTGTTACAATCACAATGAACTTAAACTACCTATATTATTCCCCACTAATTTTTGTATTCTTGACATTGGGTGCTTCATCCATATCATACTAGCATCACCCATGTTTCTTAAAATATTTCTTCACCATTAATTTTGAATTATCAATTATTTTTTAATAATAATTGTAACTAATTTTTTACTTATCAAATGGCCATAATCCTTATGAAATTATGTTCAAAGAATCATGTCCCCAAACTATGATCATTCACCCCTAGTATGGTTTTTGTCAGCGTTGGGATCCATTATTCATGTCGGGTTTTACATCAAATAATTTTCATATTAAATTGATTCATCATTTTTTCCAATAATGTATGGAATTAAGCATTAGAAACCCATGGTATAGATTTACATAAAATAAACTACTAGGATAAAGAGGAACTTGTGAGGAAAAAAACTCAAAAATTGAAGATTGATAAGAATCCATCTTTCAACCCACTATGTTATATGGATTCATGAATTAGGTAAAAATTAGGATCAATAAAAATAAACATGGATATTTTCAATGCTTATATATTATCCTGACATAATTCATTTCATGCCCACTATGTCCCATGACCTAACAAGAAGGTATAAAATCACCATGTTCCCCTAATATATTTGTTTACATGGTTGCTTTGAAATTCATAACGATATATCATTATTTTACATTATCCCTTTTGTACATGGCTATCCTAATTTTGAAAATTCCACTTGATAATTTACATTTGGTATGTCTCCCACCTCTAATATAAAAATGGGATAATTTATTGTATTATGATTGTGTATATTCTTCTATATTATGCTAGTTTATACCCATCTATGAGAATTGTCTGTGAGGAAATCACATCTCTTACTTGATTAATCTAACTATTGAAAATAGTGATGGATAAAATGATACCATATCAATCATAATGATAACTATCTACAGGAAAATATTCAAGAGGATACTAAATCACACTACCCTTTATCTCTCAAAACTCACCCTAGTATAATGTGATGGTATTGATTTTCCAATACATCGATATCCTATACCCATCTAATGGAACATTACTAGATGATAATGTGATGCTATATATTATATCCTTTAACCTGAAGCATTTAGATATCATTATTTACAAGTTATAATTTCATACAATTCTTAGGTGTATTTAGATATCTTGACATTACTTTTGTCAGTTTTGTAGAATATTATAGAGTGTTTTTCGAGTGGAAATGAGTTATTGAAAATATTATTGAAGAGAAAAATTCATTAATTGATATAAAAAGGGAAATGAGGATAGGATAATCCAAATTTCTTGTTCTCCATCATTATACATATAAAGAGGAATGAAAATTAATTTTGTTATGGGGAATGGGAAAAAATCCTAAAGAATTTATTATTTAATCATCTGAGACATTGATAACTAAGTGTAGCTAAACTATAATTGAATCCCCACACTATTAATTTGTAAATAAAGATTCATAATTCATATAAACATCCATCTATTTATTTTTTTTATTCAAATTTTAGATTTAGATTCCCCTTGATTTCTTCCTTGATGGGAGAAAGTTTATGATAGAGTTGAGATAACATGTAGAAATGAAAAATAGCTAAGGTATTTCCTTCTCAGATCTGTTACTTACTTATAAAAACATGAATCAAGTGGCCTAGATCTGATAGTTACATCATTACATTGGCACTAGATATAAGGGATATCATCACCCATGATCAATCAGTTTAGTATTCTTAGGAAACTAGATACATTCTTGATTCCCACATTACATTTGAAGAAATAAAATATAATGTAATATTTTATTTGAGGAAAATATTATTACCTAAAGAATATTATTTATTATTAATCATATTAAACTTCCTAGAATCCGATTTAAGGGAAATTATATATAAGTGTAATCCCAGAAGCTTAGTAAGGGAATGCATATAGTGGATGTTATCAATAAACAAATAAGGAATTAATAATATAAAAGTAATAAATGATGATAAATTAATTCTATATAAATAATCACATGATATTTAAACTATTCCACTTAAAACATAACATTTTTATTAAACACATTCCCAATAATAACTAATTTTATAATGATTCAATTCATAATTCTAGATAACTTAAACTTGCCTCTATAGACTCTTGAAAATACATCTTACATAAATGAGTAATTAAATGGAAAATTACCCAACCTATTTTTTCTAATGAGCCTTACTAATGAATTTAGGGTCTATGTAATTCATATCCCCACCCATCACATAATAATTCCAATGCATTCAACATATAAAGAAATAATGCAACATAATAAATATGATTTTAAAATCAATAATTGTATGTGTTTAAGTAACTAGCATATGAAATGTCAATGCATTTCAGGTAAAAATGATCATAATTAATCCAAATAAATATAATAGATGATATCAATAGAGTTTTTTCTCGGTATATAATATTATTAATCAATTTTTTTTATATATATTAAAATAATTTATCAGTATCACTAGAAAATATCTTGAGAAAAAACTTTTTCAACTTAAAATAACATATTTAAAATCTAAAATTTTCAAAAATATTTGTTAAAATAATTCATTTGGTAAGAACCATGAAAACATTAAATATAATCTTTATGAAAAATAATAGTCAAGAATGCATAAAAATTATTTCCTTTGGTAAATGTTAAAATAAATCTTCCACGTACACTGTTAGTAAAAAGCACCTCATTTAGAATATAGAAAAAATATTTTATTTAAAAGTTTTTATATTAATGAAAATCTACATAAAATATAACTTTAATAAATAATTTTACCATTGAAAAAACAGTATTGAAAATTTTTTAAATAAAATAATTTCATGGAATAAAATTATTCACGACTGAATAGAAATCATTGTTCGTTTTCCTTAAAAACGTTATTTTGATATCTTGAGTACAGAAAGAGTGGAAAATGAAATTAAAACAATTAATTTCTATAAATTACCATTATATAATAAATTTAATTATTTTTATGATAAATAGGACTTATAATTACCCCAACATAAATATAAATAAAATCAATCTTGAATTAAAATGAGATTGAATAAAAACCATCACCAGTTTAGTAACATTTGAATCAAAACCCTTAGATGAAATAATTGTAGATGTAAAATAAAATACAATTAATTTATAAGGATACATGAAATAAGATGTAAAATTTTATTATATACACATCCTAAACATAAATTATTGTAAAACATAACACATGTCTTAACGAAATAATATTTAGCTGAAGAACCCTCACCCAAAGTATTACTTTCTTTGTAAGTTCTTTTAAATTTATGTATAATATATAGAAATATTTTATAATTATATAAAAAACATATATATACTTATAATAACTTATATGGTCTACTTATAACATTTCAACATCTTATTATTAAAAATTATTTATTAAAACCATCATTTTCTAGTGTTTACTATTTCATTTTTCATGAAATTTTTGGTTTGATAGTTTATTTCAATGAAACTTTATCATGGTTACATTTTTTATAGAAAATTAATAATTATACATATAACATATTTAATAATTATATATATGTTTTGAATCATCCTAGTAATTCAAAAATGAAAAATTAGTTTCATCGCTTCGTGGAGGTGGTAGACTACACGTACACACGAGCGACATTATAATTTTTTAATAGGTGGAAGGGTAATTAGATAAATGATATAATTTATTCCCAAGACCATAATTATATCAAAATTGTCCAATATATTCATTTATTTCATATTTATAATCATCTAAGTAAAATGGTGATGGAAGAAATGAATTACACCGCTATGTGGAGATGGTAAGTCATATAAACGCCCAAGCAATGTTTTCACTTTCAATAGGATGGAAAAAGGTGATAAATGGTTTTTCAATTATCATAATAACATAATAGTATTTTTAATTTATTTTAGTTAATATTTTAGTTTTGATACAATATATTTGGAGTAATTAGAAGAAGAAATAAATTTGAAAAAGTTAGTAATAATGATTCCCTTCTCCTTAGTAAACCTCTATTAGATCCCATCTTAAGGACACTATGAATAATATTATAAGAACACACAAACTTATGATTAATTACAAGTGAATTTTATAATAGAATTGGGTAGGTTTTGGTTGGTCTAGGTGGCTCATGGTTATGTAATAAGAGATGTGAGGGGTGTCATTTTATAAGTGGGGAGAGGACACACATGAAATCAATAAAAAGACTAAAATATAATAAATTTATTTTAATAAGAAATTAGAAACATGTAATAATATTTTCAGTTATAAGATGTGATATAGTTGAAATATCTTCAGTAAATGAAACTATGACATGTTTATGTGGTATTTTCGATGTTATATTTTAGTTTAAACTCTTTGTTAACCAATTTTAACCTAAACAGTGGTAATCATATTTTCAATATTAAAGTGTTATAATTTTACATATAAGTTAAAATTAGGTTCATAAACAGAAAAGGGAAAAAAAATTAGACAATTTATCATCCTACTTGTCCCATTTAAATATTTTTATGATTTCTAAATAATTTTATCAAATTTTATTTAACATAAAATACTATTAATTTCATTTTACAAACCATTCACATTATTCGACTTTAAAGACATCAAGACAACAATGGAATTTTAATATAATCAATTTAACTATCAATAGAAAATTTTTATTAACTTTGAAATTCTTTTTCAACCAGAATATATCCCAAATAAATTATTTTTAATGTTTTTAACATTATTTGATATTATTTTTCAACTACTTTCAAAGGCATTGTGTCAGTATTATATAATATTTTAATGAAATTATATATCAACTAAAAACTATAAATAAATTATCATCATAAGTATAATTTCATTATGTTCAAATTAAATTTTAATATTCATTAAAAACTTATTTTTATCCCTATTTGAACATATAAGGTATACTTAAAATCAAGCAAGTGACATTCTGTATTTTTATTTAATTAAAATATTATATAGGTCATTGTTAAAAAAATTACAAAAGGAAATAAATTAAAATAATAGATGGGGATGGATAGAATAAAATCATCCAATATGGGAAACACATGTTTTAGGTACATTTTAAAGACTTTTCACATTAGTTTTAACCTTAATTAACCTGATTTACCAATTGTGGTGGTTATAACTATTTACCATACTTATTATTCACAATGACCAAAAATAAAACAAGACACATTAATAAATTTTTAAATTATTATTCTAGATATAGAGTCTGTTTTTTATTATTCAATATCTATAAATGTAATAGATTAATCTAATATAAAAACACAAAATTCATCAAAAAATTATTTTCTTAAAAATATCATTTAAGTTTAAAAGTATTTTTATGCTAAGATCAAGTACAATAATGATGAAAATAGTATAAATTGAATTATAATTAAAAACATGAAAATAATCACATTTTAAAACCAATCCAAAATCAAAATGGTTCTTAGAATAGTCAATAAATTAAAAAATATTTTTCATTAAAATTGGTATTTTCACTAATCAAAAAAATCAACATTTTCTAAAAATTCTCAACAATTCACCCGAAGATAATTTTGATATTATGATTTCAAAAATGATTTTATTTTTATAAAAATATAATTATTAATGTTTCGTAAATTAATTATAATATTTCTACACAAAATACTATAAAAGCCATTTTTATGAAAATATATTTTTGAAGCATAATATGACATAACTAAAAATTGAGTTCTTATTACATAAGAATTAATCAATGAATTTTTATTTATTTGGAGCATTATACATATATTTCATAATGTGGTTACTCATATTCATGCCCATTAAGTCAACAATTAATTTATAATGGTCATAATTAAATAATACTATTTTTCTATTATATCACAATTCAATTAAAGCATGATGTTTCATATTAATAAAGCTATCAAATATAGAATTATTTTAATCTAATTTTTTTACGATGTTACATTATGTATTTCTATAGTCACATATTGATTAGACTCAAATAATATAAAATATCTAAATATTCTATAATGCATAAAATCTATAACCATAGAGAGGATATATCCAAACTCTTGCTCCCTCTCCTGTTTTTGAAGGATCCCTTTTGTGGAAGTATATATAACATGATTGTTTATACTTCCATGTCCAATTTTAATAAAAATGATAGTAAGCCTGTCTGGATTTTCTCATAGATCCTTCTGGTGAATTTTGTAATTCAACCACCACATGTCGCACCACACAGATTTTTAGGAGGTGAGTCTTACATTGGTGGCCTCCATGTCTAATTTTGAGTCACACCATGATGATGTAATGTATTTAGGAACTAAATTAGTTAGTGGAATCACTTGTGAGTAATCCATTGTTCTTTCATGTTCTAGAATAACTACTTTATCTTGGTTTTATAGTAGTTGGAATGTGTGTTGGACATCCTATTCAATCGATACCTCCACTTATGATAAATGTGATTCAAGAAACATATAACCCATGTGTCAATTAGTGGGAATCAAAGTTAGTAAGAGGAGTTTTGAACACTAGATAATTTCTATTAGAACACTAGCCATGCCTACTGGTGTTTTTTCTCCAGGCAATCCTTATTAGCATCTCCTTTAGCAGATTCATGCCTGTATTTCATGAAATGGTTTTCAATCACTCATGTTTTCCAATTCATTAGTACAATAAGTGAATTATTATCACTCAAATCTTCTTGATCATATTCTTCACATGTTTTTAAAAAAGATTCCCTATATGGGTGAACATTCTAGTGGTTCATATAGATCCTCCCACATAAATTCATGATTTTATGACCATTATACATGAATTTTTATCATGGATATAATATCTCAATAGTATATCATCTTATCTATACTCATAATAGACAATTTTTATGAATTGAAATTTTATATTTATCATTTCATTTAGATATTTTCTAATTTAAAGTAGAGAGAACCCACATTCATATAGTTCCTTATTCAACTCCGTAATACTAGTCATGTAAGAATGGGAATATACTATAAAAATGATATAACCTATTTAGATGGATGATTCAATAAATGAAATATGATCTGTGATATAATAAAAGTCATCTGGGTGGTATAGAATTTGATTTCATACATTCAGTGATTTCCATCTACCCCACCACTAGCAGGAATGGTTGGGTTGGTTTTTGTCGGTGCTCCCTCAGCCACTAGATTGACCTGTCAGAGAAAGGAGAAATCAAGGATAATAAAATGTTAAATTATCACCTGAATTAGGTGATATAGTGTAATTCAATGTCTTACCACACTCACAATAAATAATTTTATTTGTTATAACTCCATTCCTATATTGAAACTTGATCATATGATTAGAAAAAATAGTTTCACTCTTATAATACATATACACATACATAGGAATGGAGAAAATGGATCAAAACCCTTATCTCCCTTCATTTCCCATTCTATGGATGAAATTTACTCCACCCTTTGGATGGATGAGTCTAAAAAAATTATCTAGCTCCCACCTACAACAAACCTAGTAGATTATATGGGAACACCTACATTTACTATACTCTGAAATAAAATGCTACAATTTGATGGTTAGGAAAGGATTTAATGTTAAAGATAATATTCTGGAATAGAAACTATAAAATAACATATATGACTGTGAAAAAATCATTCAATTAATAATCTTAGGAAAATAAAAACACCATAAATTTTACACCTGATTCCAATTTTTTACACCCTCTTTATAGTGGTAACAAATTTTTCAAGAAATAATAATAATAATTTAATGATATATATAAACTAGATAATTTCAATAAGGAGGTTCATGGGGTTAAGTTACAAGGGTGATTTTATATTTCCTTGATTGGGAATACATATATAACATTAAAGGTTGTCCAATAATTCTATGATATCTTCTATTAAATTATATTTTTTCAAAGGTGATGAATATAGGATATTAATTATCTAAATTAATTCCATCTATCCCCTTTTTAGGTCTGGAATAAGACTCGGGTTCTTTCATCTTTAGCTTCCTCCCAAGACTTGTTTTCTAGAACTCTGACCTCACCCTCATAATTTTGGGCTACATCATTTTATGTCTCTCTCAGGATATGTCCACCTAACTCTTTGTTATCAATTAATTTGGGTAAGAGGGTGATCTGATTCGTCATGATCTTATCTTAGAAAACAATTCATTTGTGACATCCTTATTTCCCACATCCATCTATCTTGAGTTAAATTAGAAGTGACCTTGGGATTCATCTGGATAATATCCCTTAATGGAATTAAAATATTCATTAGTGATAAATTTTATTTGATAGCCTGATGAAATTTTTTCCATGAGGAAACATTATCTTGGTCAGGGTAGTTTCTTGAGACATGATCACCAATAGTTTTCATACTACCATTGGCTTTTTCTGACTTTTTAAATTTAATAGTGTTATCATGGATTGTTACTATAGATATCAAAAAAATTGTGTTAATTGTTAATGCACATAGGCCTCATAAATAATTTCATATTTTTGATCCACTAGAACAATTTTTGTTAGATACATCATATATAACCATATCTCATATGTACTACTTCTATTGTTAGTGATTATTGCATAGGTATTCATCTTGTATGAAAAAAAGTTTAATTAAAAATGTAAAGTTAGGGGTTTAATAGTTGTGTCACCCTGTAGTGATAATTTCATAATTCTATAGGTGTATTTAATGGATTTATTGATTCTATATTTTTAAATTTTTAGTAGCCAATTAATAGTTTATACATTAAAATGAAACTATATTTATCCCCATAGTACCGGGAAGAGTCAAGATTTATGAAAAGTGTAATTCCCCTTATAATTATACAGTAGGAACTGGTTAAAAAAAGAATATATTATCAATGATAATCCCATAATTTCCTCCTCCTACAACTTTGTGTCCATCATGAATGTGTTTGACCTAATAACATTGTGGGAGTGGCGGATCTGAAGTAGGTACCTGTTTAACTATAAGGCATGGAATCTAAATAAATATTTCAGATAAGGGTTCACTTTATGAATTTCATGCTCCCAATACTCAGATTTTCCTTTATCTTATTATTTTAGTATATACATGGGATTCCTAGTTTTTTATAGAGGGATATACTAATGGGTGATTTCATGAGATCTTACATACTTGAGGAACTAGAAAAACTCAAATCCTTGTTTTTTAATTAACATAAATTTTTTAGCAAGGTTCCATCCCTATTGAATTATTATCCTTAGTTATCAATTCCTAGTCTAAATATGGTGATCTCTAGGCATTTATCTATATGAAATATGGTAGTGGAAACAACTCATACACAGCCTCCAGGAATGGCGCCTTAGATATTTTATATACATTACACAATTTGATTCATACTTCATCGTAAGTCTGGTTGAATATATATTTTCTATGGAATATAGAGATTCACCACATCTTGAATAGATTCACTATTTTTTATAAATTTTTCTATAAAATAAAATGGTATTTATAAATAGATATAGTATTCAGTTGGGTCTCAAATTCTACACATGTTTTCAGGACCCATGAATCCCATATTCATTCGGTATTCAGACCTCATCCAAGGAATAAGTCTCAATAATCATTATGTCCCTAGGATTGATCTATGAATTAATAATGACTGATTGAATAAAATTATTTTATTTAGTATCATATTATGTGCTTATGGTTATTATAAATAGTATTGGAATGAAATGATATACTGACTTACTATTTTCCCCTTTAGGGATATAGAAACCCTTCAAAAAAAATAATCGTGATTTCAAGATTCATATTTCCAAAAAAAACATGTGTTGGTAATATTTTCTTCTAGGTGAGGATTTCATCATAAATTAATATCCTTTCAAATTATTGTGTGAGTATATTTGATGTAGGATATTCTCAATGGTCCTCCCACTGGACTACTACAAATAACTACTAATAGGGTTTCTTCTTGCTAGTATATCAATTCTAAAACATCTTGAACTATTTATTTTACCTAAGAAGAGGCCTCATTGTCTATGATAGTTTTTTTTTCTACACTCTATTATTTGGAGGGTATGTTTCCAATGGGATTGGGTTCATGGAACCAAAAACACCGAATGGATCTCATATCAATGATGGATCATGGGCCTTCTTTCAAAAGAGAAGGTTATCGTTAGGGAACTTAATAAATTATTCTTAAGAACTCATATTGTTCAAGAGGATGAGAGGTTGGGAACATAGCACCATTTTGTGGAGAATTATTAACTACTCTAGGAATCACTTATAGATTTTATAAATACTCATGAATCCCTTTTAAATTCCAAATATTAAACCGGTCACATCTATGTTTTAACAATAAATTATAAGAATGTGGTAATGGAAGACCATATTTATGAATTAGATGTTCTCTATAAATAGAAAGAAAATTTTATATATATCAGATGTTCTCCATTGATGGAACCATATGTATGTATCATAGGTTCTCCATATTGTCTATATATTTTTTGGGAAGCCACACAGCTGGGTGCTCTGGAATTTATTATCATCCATGGAGATAAAAGGTTGATTTGATATTAGGATTGGGTCTATGATATGGGATTCCTATGAATCCTATTGAGAGGAATCTAAACCCACATAGTTTGGTGACAGTAAATGGGACATATCATACCTTTTAAGGTCATGTGATAATGACCAAACCATTTAGTTTTACATCATACGATAATGAAATCTGGTAGGAAGATTACTAGAAAAGGATGGTGTGGGACTTATGTTGAAGCAGCCTGAGAGACCTAAAATGGTTATAGATTGTTAGATAGGGGGAATCATCTCACAATAAATATGGACTAAAAATGATGGTGCACTACAAGAAAACTGAATATTTGCGACGGGCGATTTGTGTCGGGATCCCGTCGCAAAAGATATTTTGCGACGGGGCGCCATCGAAAATCGCCTGTTGCCAAAAACGGCGTAGCAAATATGTGTTTTTGCAGCAGTCCCGTTGAAAAAAGAGTATTTATGATGGTATTTTTTCCCTGTCGCAAATGGGTTTTCGTTTATATATAAAAAAGGTATTTGCAACGGGTCGTCGAAGATATATTAGTTGCGACGGATTTCTGACCCGTCGCAAATGTGGAATTTAAAAAACGTATTTACGACGGACCGTTGAAAAAATGTTTTTACGACGGGTATTCTTCCCGTCGCAAATGGTACAGTAAAAATATATTTACGACGGGAAATCCCGCCGCAAATACTAAAAAAAATAAAAAAAAATAAAATAATTAATACAAATTGTATAATATTATATAATAATACTAATAATAATATAAAAAATTATATTATTATAATATAAAAAAAATAATATATAAAATATAATTATGAAATATTAAAATAAAATAATAATAATATGAATATAAATAATATAATATAATATAATGATACTAATATTAATAATATAAAAAATTTATATAATATTATTATTATTAAAATTTGTATATAATAATAATAGTAATATTAATAATATAAATAAATTATATTATTAAAATATTAATAATAACAAATATATATAATATAATTATGAAATATTAATATCAAAAAATAATAATAATATGAATATAAATAATATAATATTATATATTCTGAAATATTAATATCAAAAAATAATAATAATAGTACTAATATTATTAATATAAAAAATATATATAATATTATTATTATTAAATGAAACATACATATTTATGAAAAAATAATATTAATATTAATAAAATTATAAAATTATAAACTTCTCAATATTATCAATAAATATAAAATATTAAAATTAATATTACTAAAATAAGCAGACATTAAAAATAATATTAATAAGTAATAAAATATTAAAAAAATAAAAACAAATTAAATCATTCAATATTCTTACCAATATGAAAGAGGAATTGTAAATAATTAATATGATAATAAACTACGAACTCAAATGTTTATTATATCTAAAAAAATCACTAGGGGGGATAATCTGAAGAACCTGGAGGAGGTGCTGGAGGAAACTTCATCCATAAACTATGAGTCAGACGACGCAAATACTCCATCTACTCCTGATGTTTCTCCTCATATCGACGTCTTTCCTCAACCTGATGCTGACGCATCTGCTCCATCCATCGACGCATCTCCTCATCATGCTGCTGACGCATCTGCTCCTGCCCCTGACACAAATCCTCTATAAGCTGACACTGATCATGCAGCTGCTCCTGATACTATGAGGCAGAAGATGATGTCTTTCCACGATCTCCTCTCGAGCTTGATGCCGACATCGCAGCAGTACCATAATAAGCTGCAGGAGTCAAATGAGAGCTGATACCAACAACTCGGCCCTTTTTTAAGCCATACTGGGTCGCCTGCATCCATGCTATCTCATTACAATGGTGGGCACTAGTCTGATCACCCATCTCGTCTTGACTCTCAGCCTGTGTCTGAGAGGTCGCGGCCTCATATGACTCCTTATGTTTCAATTAGAAATTAAAATAATGAAAATATTATATGTATTTAATTTGTAATGTGAAATGAAAATAATACTGACCATAATCTGACACGGGCAGTCACGTCTAATCTCTCCAGTAGTCGCGTCAGTGTACATCCTCCGACAAACGTTGTATGTTGTAATATCGGGCTGCTCGTCTTCGTATATGAATATAAAATAAATTGTTTATATTTAAAGTTGTATAAAATATTAAAAAAAGTACATACCAGATTCTCTCTATGCGCACTGAATGTACGACTACCGGCTCGATGCGTCACCTCTTGTCTCCCCTGATTCTGCCGACCCAATGCAGATCTCCTCTGAAACCCACCACCTAACCAGCGTGTACATAATCCATCCCAAATGTGAGATGAAATGAACTCTGGTCAGTGGGCTCTACAGGACTCATCAAATTCTGTCACTCCGGTTTTCTTCACAGCTGTCTTTCTCAAATTATGCGAAAACTGACAGAAATGGTCACGCATAGACACCACCCATTCCGCGTGGATAGTGGCACGCATGCTCTCGTCGATGTGATGCCATAAACCCTGATATAAAGTTATTAATGAATTAAATTTCATAGTAAATAATATTTAATTATGTACTAGCCAATGATCGAACATGGCGGCCTGCACATCAGCGGAAATCTGATCCCATCTGATCCCATGTACTTGAATTTATTTGATTTTTGATTAATTACTATTAATTATTACTAATTATTACAAAGCTCAATATTTCCAACAGATTTTTCTCTATTCTTAACATGTTCAAATCTTAAAGAGTCGTCAATTTTCAGGTCATGCCCAATAAAAATTTTGCGTCAACCATGTCCAATTTAAACTCTATAATTATCCTTACACGGTTGATAAACTCGCAAGTAGTGTTGCAATAGGACGACACAAGTAATGAGAAAGACATGACTTGGGTTGTCCTATTGCAATGCTACTTGCGAGGTGATCGGCCAAGAAAGAACAATTATAGAGTTTAAATTGGACACGGTTGACGCAAACTTTTTAATGCGCATGACCTGAAAATTGGCGACCCTTTAAGATTTGAACATGTTAAGAATAAAGAAACACTTGTTGAAAATATTGATAATTGTAATATTTTATAAATTTTTTATAATTTTAATAATATTAATATTTTTATAAATATTAAACATATAATAATAAAATAATTATATTATTAGTATTATTTAATTAATAATATTATAGTAATATAGTATTTTATATTATGTTACAATTTATGTTACTATTTATGTTACTAATTATACTACTAATTATGTTAATAATTAGAAATGCGAAGATATGCATATAGGTCGGGTGGTTAATCAATCATTAAATAGAAAAACAAACGTAATTGACCGCTCATCTACCTCAATTTTCTTTTTATTTGTGTGTTGAGGCTTGACAGGAAACTTCAGCCTCCACATTTAATATCTTCTTTTACTATCAAAATTATAAACCTCCACACCTCTATGTTAGCGAGAAGGTTGATAATTTTGACAGTAAAATCAGATATTACATATCGAGGCAGAAGTTTCCTGTCAAGCCTCAACACACAAATGAAACGAAAATTGAGGTAGACGAGCGGTCAATCACGCTTGCTAATTTTCTTAATTATTTTTAAGTCTTTCCTAATTGTTTTTAAGTCTTTCCTAATTGTTTTTAAGTCTTTCTTATTTATTATAATTGTTTCCTAATTATTATAATTGTTTCCTAATTAGTATAATTGTTTCCTAATTATTATAATTGTTTTCTAATTATTATAATTGTTTCCTAATTATTATAATTTTGTCCTAATTATTATAATTGTTTTCTAATTATTATAATTGTTTCCTAATTATTATAATTGTTTCCTAATTAAATCTAATTATTTCCTAATTAATTCTAATTGTTTCCTAATTAAATCTAATTGTATTCTAATTAAATATAATGGTTTCCTAATTAAATCTAACTGTTTCCTAATTAAATCTAATTGTTTCCTAATTAAATCTAATTGTTTCCTAATTAAAACTAATTGTTTCCAAATTAAATCTAATTGTTTTCTAATTATTTTAATTATTTCTTAATTATTTTAATTATTTCCTAATTATTTCAAATTAATTAAATCTAATTATTTCCTAATTATATGATAATTATTTTAATTAAATCTAATTAAATCTAATTATTTTCTAATTATATGATTATTATATATTTATTTCTAATTATTACCAAAACATCCTCTGGGAGTGTCGAACCAAGAGTACAACAAGGCCCGTTGTCGTGTACCAGGTTACCTCGAGTCAAGCTTGAAACACCTTGTCAGAGTTTTCACTCCTAGGTACATCTGTGCCAGAGCCGCCTCTACTTGTTCATATCCAGACAAGGATTATTTGGTACAACCACTTAATCTAATTATACTATATAGCTACTAAACATTCTATTAATAAAATTAAAATTAACAATTAAAATTAAAATTAACAATTAAAAATAATTTGACAATTAAAAATAATTTAAAAAATAAAATATATATATAAATACCTTTGATATTTTGAAGTAATCTTCGTCTTCTAACTCCTTCTCTCTGCTTCTCGAAAGATAAAACTAAAACAAAAAAAATCTTCACATAACTGAAAGTTAGAGAGAGGGGAAGAGAGATCTAAATGTTATTGAAAAATAACAAGTGGGGTGTATATATAGGTTAGATTAGTTATGATGGTCGTATTTGTGACGGGATACCGTCGCAAATACCTTCACCTGCATTAATTACGGGTGGCGGTTAAAAGTTTTTTACGACGAGCCCGTTTTAAATAGATGTCTATCGACACACCATTAGCGATGGGTGGATATTCCAGTCGCAAATTCCTATTTACCGCCGCCGTTAATGGCGATGGGCCCCATCGCAAATGCCTTCGCTCGCGTTAATTATGCGCGGCGGGTAAAAGGATTTTTATGATGGTCCCGTCACAAATATCTGCATGCCGACACACCATTAGCGATGGAAAGATATCCCCGTCGCAAATTCTTATTTACGGCCGGTGGTATTTGCAATGGGTCTCTTCGCAAATACCACCCGGTGAATATTTTTTGGCGACGGGAATATTTACCCGTCGCAAATAGTATTTACCACCACCGGGTATTTGCGATGGGTCGAAGGCGACTGTTGCAAATAGGCTTTACCGTGTCCGGTATTGGTGATGGGACCCGTCGCAAATAAAACCTGGTGAATAATTTTTTGTGACGGGACAATTGTGTCATTGCAAATACTAATTACCACCACCGGGTACTTGCGACGGGTAGCCTTTTACCCATCGCAAATAGGCTTCTTGCATTTTGGCGCGCAAACTGCGCCATTGCAATTGCGACGGGACTTCTATTTCCATCGCAAATAACTGACCATTTGCGACGGGAATATATTCCCATCCCAAATACGATTTTCATCAAAGTTTTTATGATGGGAATAAATCACGTCGCAAATAACCCTTTGCAATAAGCGTTTTTCCTGTAGTGGTGATTGATGGACCTGAAAGGATTATGGCCCTCCAGGTTGGATATGGCCCAATTGGAAATGTGGACTAGAAAAGATTAGGGTAAATTTGGGGTGATGGTTTTAAACCTTAAATAGGATTCCCATATATCCCATTTAAATAATAATCAAATTCCATGTAGTTTGGAATGTTTGGTTCTTACAGCTGTAGAGAAGTACCATGTGGTTTCTTCATCAAGAATATCTCCCTTTAAAGGTTTTTCTCATAGAGAATATGGCTCCTTAAGGGGGTGATAACATGGTTCAGTCTTATACGGAGTAGGAGGACTAATTATTATATTATCATGTTGATGACATGATATCGAATAACCTCTATGCACATGTAAGTCATGATCAGTGTGAGAAACAAGAGGAAGTTGACGATCTGTAAAACCACACAATCTTCTTTATCCAATGGTAGATGAGATTATTGGTATGAAATTATGGGGGTATCCTATAAGAATAATATTGGATTACTCCATGAGGGATTCCCAATTCCTATTTTTAGAGAGGTGGTGATAAGAATACATCATTATCCCAAATCAAAGGGAAAGAAAAGTGGTTCCCCTCACTATCTTAAATGGGGCGGTCCCTAACATTGAATCTAATGTTCGGGTAATATTTATTGAGGGTATTACAAATTTTAAATACCCCAAGGACCTTACCAATTAAGTAGGGTAAGTTTGGTATATCTTTGACTAAGGTAATGAACAATCAAATGGGAGACATGCTGATGTGTCTTGCATTTTAATCATTAAAATTTTGAGGACTTAGTGTATATTTTAATTTTATCCTCCATGGATGGGGGTCTAAAGGGATAAGATTATCTATCATTGATGAGATGATATAGGTCTTAAATGGAACATCTCCTAGGTGATACCTGGTAGAGTTGTAGTATTGTTTTCCTAGGTGATATTTGGGTGACATGGATTTGACTTTTCCCATGTGTTGTATAATAGCCCGATCCCGCTCTTCTGGTCTCACTACTTAAAATTTCTGTGTAAATTTTTTTTATAAAATTAACTGAATAATTACATAACACTTTAAAAAAAAGAGGGCCATTTACCAGTCTAGGTTCTAGAGGATTAGATAAAATATTACATTTATCAGAGGTGAACAATGATAAAACAATTGTTCACTATGCTTCCGCATGGGCTAACTCTGAATGTGATGACATTTGTAATTAAAATTCTACGATACCTATGAAATCATTTAAAAAAAGGTGATCATTCAATTTCCCATTAAGTAGTTTTCAAAACCATTGATAAATCTCATTAAAAATATCTCTTTGATAATATATTTGAAAAATTCAATTAGAAATACATTTGTAAAACAACCTTAAAAAAATACTATAACACTTTGATAAATAATTATACTTTGAAAATACTTTTAAACTAATACAGTGATTCGGTTGAAAATATTAAGCAAGAGCTTAAAAACAAAACAATTGAGGCCACTCGAAACATTGAAGTCTATCTTGGGCCTACCCACTTGAGGGATGGATTCACTATCCAATTCCCTATCGTATTTACAAAGTTTGAGTACCGGTTTTTATAAAACATTTTTCTCTTAGATTGACTTATATATATATAATTCTCACTGGTGTTTTAGTTTTTAAAATCTATTTATAATCATGCTTGGAACAAATAAATACTAATCTATTCTGAAAATTTCATATTTGACTTTGTATGATCAAATCTCGTGATACAAGACTTTTCATAATCACATTGAAGTTTAATCAACATCTACACACTTGAAATTTTAAAGACATATTTATTAAATTTCTTGTATGCATGATAAAAAAATGGACATGAAGGTATAAACTAATAAAAATATCGATCATATAATTCTATCTTCTTAAAATTAATCAATAATAATAGATAATTATGAGTCGCGCACAAAAATTATCAAAGGAGAATTTCTTTACTAAATAAAATAATCCTTTTATATGCACTTAAGTTTTAAGGAACATGAATTTATGTACATATATATATTAATGTATAAATTTCATGATAACACAATCATTTATGCATGGTTATAATCTTGAATTTTATATGTCATTCACATGATAAAATTATGACATTCCTAATTTATAAATTCGTATGTGAATTAATACATGACTAATAATTTATTTAAATCAATTATATACTTGAACATCATGTATGTGTGTATATATATATATATAATATTATATTTCCATGATAAATTAAAATATAAATACATGTTGATTTTGAATTAAATGAATATGTGATTTTCTTCCTTATTCAAATTTTCTTGAGAACATAAACTCAATTAGAATAAAATTGAAGACCCAACCTTTTGATAAATTTGAATAACACTTAAAATATATATATATATATAACATAGTAATAATATTTGAAGAGATGTTTTTCCCATGAAAATAAAATTGAAAATGATAAATTTAAAAATAAATAAATAAATATCCTTATTTCTAAAGAAGGTGTATATTTAAAGAATGAAATAACTAAAAGTATCATTCCCTTACTAGAACCCAATCATATATTAAGGATTAAATTCTGAAAAAAAGATTACACTATTCAATTAATTTTATATAATTTATATTTAATTGGAAATTAAAGAATAAAATAAATAAAAATGAGTTTCCCTTACAAGAAATTATATAGATTCTAATGAACAAAAACTCCATCAAAAATCAACTTTGAACATATAAGCTATTCATAAAACTAAATATTTTAAAATCAAATATTTTCTCTACAAAAAGTCATGTATGTATATGCACATCTTAAAATATAATTTTATATTAGCAAAATAAGATCTTATCATCAGAAATGTAAAACATAACTTTAAATAAATGATAACCCTTATTAAAACCAAAAATAGAAAATTATAACTTGAGATTAATAAATAAGGATCCCTTAAAGTATTTGAAAGTTGCTACAATTGAATTCAATAGATTGAGAAGTGAGATAGAGATTCCATAGAATAAAAGGTGTGTTTTTAAGATACTGAACTTGTTATTTATAACATCCGGAATGATTATTGTTCATTTTAAAAAAAATACATCAAGTTTATCTTAAAATAATTAAAGACTATTTTATGAATATAATAAAATATTGGAAGTTACAGTAAGGTTCAGAAAAAAAATTTATAATTTACACTCATCTTAGTTGGATAGGGACGGAAAACAAAAACTTAAAGTGATACAGATAATGAATTGAAAGATAAAAAAAATTATTAGGACACGCTATTTGGGAAAAAAGCAGGTGTTATGTTCATATAATACGATGGAAAAGAAATGTATTTTTTTATATATCATGATGAAGTTAGGGTAATACAGATAAAAATGAATAAATCCTTAAGATGCTTCAAAAATTTGACACTTTGAAGATTGATTTTGAAACATAAAAGTCATTTTTGTAAGCAGCATAATGTGTGGTTTAGAAGGAAGGATTTTTTAGCATGAAAATAATATGTTCAAAAATATATTATTTCTTAAGAAATAAAGTAAATATAATAGTGAAGATTCTTTGAAATGAGATAGATTGATCAAAATGATTTTCATTTAAAAATATTAGAATTGAATGATAACTGGATGAAAAATGGAATCAAATCCAGATAAAGCTCTTATAGTTATCAGTAATAAACTACGTTAAACCTATCAAATAAATGTAGGGAAACAGATAATTTAATGATGAAAAAGTGGATATAAATCCGAAATTAACCTTAGAAAAAGATTCGGATGGATACCTTACTAGATCTGCTAAAATCAGAGATTATGGGGAATAAACGACTAAAAATATTTACTCTCAATCCTTCAACTTCATTCGGACCTTTTTTGGCATTTGAAACCCGAGATTTATACTGGATCTCACCACCACACCTCGTACTCAAGCATTGGCCTTTCCTCACACCATTGAAGTCCTCTATTGATCATAGATCCGTAGTCGTTCAACCTCACTTGAAGACGAACTAGCCTCGTCTTGCACTGAGGACCTGCTTTGCCTCTTCATCTAGGTGCGGCTCAATTTCTCTAAAATAACCAAGTCCTGATTCTTTCATCCCTTTTTTTTAATTAATTTTTTTTATTATTCATTTCATTATTATTGTTTTATCATTATATATATATATAATCAGTTTTATTTTCAAATTAATCTATATATATTAATAATAATACATTTTATATGTCAAAATAATAATTATAATACATTTTATATGTCAAAATAATAATAACGATGATACATTTTATTAATAATTAAATTGTAATTTTTATAATTTTCATATTATATTTTGTGATTATGAAATCGTTATTTACATAATTATTTGTTTTATAAACATTATAGAAACAATATTTATAATTCATAATATTATAAATTATAATAGTTTGATTAAAATATCATTATTAATATCACCTTTACTTATTTTTAATATTATCATTATTTTTTTGAATATAATAATTTCAAATATATATATATATATATACATTTAAATTATTAGTTTATTAAGATATAAATAATAATAATTTATTTCATGAAATTTAATGTAATATTTAATGTTTTGAATCAAACCATATTTCTATTAGAACCAAAATTTATAATGGTTTTTATTAAATCTTGTCTTAATCAGTGTTAATTTATAAACAAATTATTAAATAATTACATAATTACTATTTAAATTTTCTTGGGATGTTACATGTTGTTTAGGAAGCTTAGGAGAACGTTTCTCAGGTGGTACCTAGTATAAATTTCTTAGACCACTATTAGGTAATGCATGGTTTAGTTGGATATGACCTTACCTAGGCAATGCTTTGTTAAGTTGTATTCACCTCAATATTTTCTACGAGGACTGTTAGGATTTTACCTAGGTGATACTTGGGTTATTCAGACTTGTCCTGTAACACCCCAAGCTTCAACGGTACATTTCAATTTCAATAATAGAGTAGTTTTCCCTATACGCAACTTTGAGTTCTATCACACCACGAAAAATCAAACTAGTCGTTTTAAAAGAAGTTATGAATAGTAATAGCCACTTTTTGAAAGTTTATAAATTTTATTTTTCCAAATGGAATTTATTTTTCTATTTGGAATATCAAAATTATCTTAGGGTGAATTATTGGTATTTTTTAAAGAACTTTCAATTTTTGATGAATAGTAAAAAGCACTGCGTTATTGTTTAAAACTGACTTTTTTTTAAAATAATTATTATTTTTATTTAAATCTATTTTAATTAAAAATATATAAATAATACCTATATTAGTTCAATTTAATTCATTAGAGTCATTTTATAATAATATTAGATGTGTAAAATTTTATTGAACTTTTTAACGTCATTTAGACACGTACTGGGCATATTTGCAAATTTTCACAAAACGTAATTTTACCATTTCTGTTAATTTAATTTTAAAAATATGATAGAAACGATTGATATTAGAAAATAAAATGCGGTTCAATAAGATGAAAATAATTCTTGGTGAACAATAACTTTTGACATTTATTTATCATGGTTAAAAGTAAATAGGATAATTAAAGGTTAAAATTATATTATTATTACCATAACACATGTCCTAATTCTATTGGAGAAGTGTATTTTGACCAAAATAAACCTTAGGAATAAAATATGATCATTTTGGTCCACTTGTATTAGAATAGGACGTTTATTATTATTTAATTTAAAGAAGAGTTAAAAGTGTTAAATTCAAATTTTCATAACTAAGACATTTTTAATATAGGGTTTTACATAAGATAAATTCTACTATAAATATTTATTAGAAATATAAAATTATTTCCTACATAACGGTATTTTATTTATAATTTTAATACATTAAATAATTAAAATAATTTATGAAACAATGATGATGCAGTAATTACCTTATTAATGAAAGATTGAAATAGTTGATATTATAAGTATAAAAATAAAGGTAAATTGATATTTTGATGCATTACAAGAATTTTTTAGATTAATATGACAAGTTAGGTTTGATTCAATTAATTTTTTCCGAAGTAATCATGTTTTTATGACTTTTGAAAAAAATAAATACTAAATAGTGTCAAAATTGACAGAAATGAGTTTTTAAAAAATATATTATATTATTAAATGATATAATATTTTTAAAAATCTAAGGATTGTCTAAAGGAATTATATAATGATATATATGTTATTAAGGAACCACTTTAGGTTCTTTTGGAATTTTATAGTATGTTTATTAGATATTTATTATAATAATACAAGAAGACATGGTAAAAGGTAAACTATTTAACTAAGAGTTAAAAATAAAAGATAAGGTTAATATAGTGACCTAAACCTTTATAAAATATATTGGTTGAGAGGTTTTTGACCCATCCCAACCTTATCCTCGAAATAAATCCTTTTTGAGCCATTATAAATTGAAAATTATTTTATTATAAAATAATATTTCAAACATTTCCTAAAGTGACCCTCACCTCTCTTGTAAAATGGTACTTCTCATTTTCTTAAATTCACACCAAAAATTCCATTTGGCTTAGGCAAAACCTACTAAAATATACTCTCAACTTCCCTAAATTAAAATTAGAGGACCTAATTTGATCATAAATCCAACCTAAGGAGCCCTTTTGATCAAATCAAAAGGAAGCACCCGAAGAAGAGGTAAGAATTTCATCACCACTTTCAAAGTTCCTTTCTTCTTGCACTTCCTCTTTCTTTGTTATTTACATACCAAAATAATAAAAACAGTACCTTCTACATGCTGTGATATTATTATAAATATTTTACAATCATATTCATTATTATATTCGTCCTATGAATGACAAAGTCACCATACGTGTGTATGTACAACTTACTGTCTCCATGTTGTGGTGTAGTTTGTTACTCAACACTTTTATATTTGTATGGGTGTAATAATGAGTATAATTGACGTAAATAATAAATATAACATATTAATTATTCTTTATATATGATGTACCATCCAATTATATACTATTTCACCATCAAAAGAATGATATTGTCTCTCATGCGTACGTACGGCTTACCGTCTCCACGGCGCGATGAGATTTCATTCCCCATCGTAACCATTCAAGAATAATTTTCATTTTATGATTAAAAAATAATGTTTAAGAAATTAATATTTTTCTCTATATGAATCAAATACATCTTATCCATAACAAACATGACTTATGTAACAAAACATATAAATGAAAATGAATCAGTTAACACCTAAAACGATGATACTACTGAAATGTTATTAACAAATCAATATTAGATCATATATGATATCATATCTATGTATTTGGTTCTTATATAATTTAATAAAAATTATTTTACTATTATACCAGAGGTTAATTTACCCTGGACCAAGGAAAAGTACAAGGTAAGGTTTAAATTTCACAATCTCTTTATTATCTGAGGTTGTTTATATGTGAGTACCTACTAGGACCTCTTTGTCATCCACATCCATTTTCTTAAAAATTTATTTCAATACATTTTTACTATTTACTAGACTATGTGTTAAAGTAATTTATAGCATTGGATGAATTTTTATAAAATATTTTGAAAGGAATCATTCCGTTGTTTTCCAAACAAGGTACTTTATGACCATTTTGACAAATTAATGTAAGAATATTTTTTTAACTTATACGGTGGGTGTGGCTATTTTATGGAGTTATAAAACCTTTGAAGCTTCCCTTACAATATTATATGAATACTTTCAAAATAAATGTTTTCTTTTATAATTATGTGACTTTTAAATGATTTCAAAATAGAAAGAGATATTTCTCTCAAATAATTTTGATTTCATCTATGTCAACATCCTTTGATAGATTTTACACTTGTTTAAAGTTTATTTATTATGATACAATATTCCATATTGTATTTATGGTTTGTGATATGTTTGACTGTGGATATGTTGTTTCTATACCATTCATGGTTTATGGGTAAATTGTTAACATTTCGTATGATAGTTTTAATATGAATTTTTATATTATGTTTCAACCTTTTCATATGAGGAATGCGTTGGGCTTAGTAAGTGACAGGTGGAGCCCTCTATAGCTCCTCAATGAAACGGTAGGTATCATGAGACAGACTACTGTATTGGCACAAGGCCTTGAGAAAATCTTCTTTGTAGCATTGGCATGAGGCCTTGCCTATGTGGTTATGATGTCAGGGATTAGGCATTCCATCATTATGAAATTAGCTATTGATATTACATGTGATTATTCGACTAGTAGAATATCCATTTGAATAAGTAAATGTCATTATTTTGATTTATATTTTCCATATTATGTTTAAGTTTAAGTTTAAAAAAGGATTTTGTATTAGTCTTATACATTTCCTTAAATGTTTATGATTATTTATGAAAGTTTTCTCTATATTGCCATCTTTACTGGGTATCTAAGCTCACCCATTTCTATGTTTTATTTTTCCTAGGATTTGAAGAAGTATTTTATGGTTGACCTATAGGGATAGGCTAAGGGATATAAGTGTGTTCAATGGGGAAAAAATTTTGTTGTTGTTTTTATTTCATGATGTAATGTAAAACTTATGTATGTATCTCATACTTCCAAGGCTAATAAACTAATTGTTATTTCGACACTTGATCTATTGTGATCATTCCAATGTTATGAAATAATTCACCAAATCTGGGTAACTAGGGTTGAGGCATTACAGCTGGTATCAGAGGAAGTTTACTACAAACCATGGAATCAAGATTTAGAAAAACTCGGATTAGATAACATTGCCCTAATATTGAATTTGAGGATTAGTATAGAATAACTTCCTAGAATTTTTTTAATTTATAGATTTTGTGTATTTTACAAAAATAAATCCCTGTATAGATAAGATTAGGTAGAGGAAGCTCTGGCAGAGATGTGCCTAGGGGTGAAAACTCTGACAAGGAGTTTTGGGCTTGACCTGGGGTATCTTGGTACACGACAACAGGTCTTGCTTCAATCATGGTTATGACACTCCCAAGGGATATGCTTAGTATAATTCACATTTTCTTTTCAAACCATTTTAATAATTTATGAGTACATAATTCCAAAAAAAACATTTTTATGATTGTTGATTATATCCATAAACTGTTCAATTTATGTTAAGTGTTTTACAAATTTGGAATTATGTATTTATATTCAAAAACTAATCTAGTGTATGTCATTGTTTATAAATGGCTCCTAGTGGAAGGAATGGAAACCATATCAACTCACGTAATCAATTTAGGGATAACCCTTCTACTCAAGATAATTATAGTGGAGCTGGTGATGCAACTGGTGTTGATTTGCTTATCACCATACTATGACAACTCACTCACGTTATGAATAATAACCTTACTCATATGGAGCGCCCTAATCCACAATGTGGAGGATCAATGTTAGACAGCTTCATGAGGCAAAAACCACCAACATTCAATGGGAATACAAATCCATTTGTAGCTGATCAATGGATAAGTTCCTTAGAAAAAATATTGCATGCTTTGGGGAGTAGCGAAAGGGAAAAAGTTGTCATGGAAGTTTATTTCCTCATAGGAGATGCATATCAATGGTGTTCATTAATTCAAAACACAAAGGAGGTTGAAGAATTATCCAGTTTGGAATGGAGGGAGTTTAAATATCTTTTCTTAGAAAAATACTTTCCTCGTGACCATCGTGTGGATATGGAAAGAAAATTTATGAGTCTAAGGCAGAAGGAGGATGAGAATGACACCAAGTATGAAGATAACTTTACAAGGTTATCAAGGCATGATATATATTATATACATAACACAAGGAGTAATATTTATCGATTCTTTGATGGGTTAAAACCATTTCTCTGTCGAGAATTAGTCTCACAATCCTTCTCATCGTACGATGATATTGTCTCATGTGCTATCAAGACAGAAAATGAATTCTCTAAGTCTTACGACTTTAAAGTAAAGGAAGAGAAGAAGATATCTAATGAACACTTTAGAAATATAAATAAGTGTAAGAAGGGAAAAGTTTAATTTCCATCCTATACTAAATGTGGGAAGAAAAACCCCGGTACTTGCCTGAAGGGAATAGGAGTCTGTTACAAGTGTAGTGAAAAAAGCCAACAAGCTCATGATTGCAAAGGAAATAAATGGATGTCAATGTTGAATGCTACAATTGTAATGAAATGGGGAATTATGAAAATTAATGTCCTAATTGTCAGGGAAACTTACCTTAGAAAAGTCCAAGCGAGAAAGTACAAGCTTATGCGATCACTACTGCTGAGGGTGAAGCTTCGAATGACGTGGAGGAAGGAAATTTAATGGTTTCCTCAAATTTAACCAATGCTTTATTTTATTCTGGATCATTTCATTGTTTTATATCTTCTCAATTTGATAATAAAATTAGATATTTACAATTTTATTTAACAAGGGAGTTGTCATACTAAACTCCTAAGTGAAGTACCATTGTAACAAAGTTTTTTGAATAAATTACCATTAGAGAATATAAATGTGATTTATCTGCTGATCACATCATCATACCTGTGATTGAATTTGATATAATCCTTGGTATGGATTGGCTTTTAGACCATGATGTGAAAATTTATTGTAAGAAGAAGGAGGTTACAATTTTCGATGATGATAAGGAGTACCTTATCTTTAGAGCAGAAACATAACCATTTGATTCTTATCTAGATCCTTCACTAGTAACTCTACTAAATTCAACTATTGTGGAGGAAGATAGTGAAATAACTATGGCTAGGTAAAGGAATGTTCAAATAGAGGATGTACCTATTGTGAAAAAATATGTTGATGTGTTTCTAGAGGATTTACCTGGACATCTTCCAGAATGAGAAATTGAGTTTTCCATTGATTTAATTCATGGTTCAAGGCACATATTGAAGACCCATTATAGAATGGACACTATGGAATTAGCGTAACTAAATAAACAACTAGAGGAATTGATTAATAAGGTATTTATTCCCCCTCGTGATTCTCCATGGGGGGCACCTATCCTTTTTGTTAAAAGAAAGATAGATCTTTGAGGTTGTGCATTGAATACAGGGAGATCAATGATATAACAATAAAGAACAAGTATCCCCTACCTCGCATTGACAATTTATTTGATCAACTTCATGGCACTCAATATTTTTCAGAGATTGACCTTCGATATAGATATCATCAGTTGTGTTTGAAGAGGGAAGAAAATCCGAAAAAAGTATTTTGAACCAGGTACGGGTATTACAAGTTTACAGTAATTCCTTTTGGACTAAATAATGCACCCTCTATTTTCATGGATCTAATTAACAGAGTTTCCAAGGAATGTCTTGATGAATTTGTAGTGGTATTTATTGATGATATCTTAGTATACATCAATAGCTACGAAGATCATGAAAATCAATTGTGCATTATTCGAAAGACTCTTAAAAGAAATGAATTATATGGGAAGTTTAGAATGTGTGAATTCTATCTTCAAGATATTTCTTTTCTTGTCCATATTGTCTCTAAATATGGAATCTCTGTTTATCCTTCTAAGACAAGAGAAATACAAGAATGTCCAGCACTGACGAGTATAACTGAGGTATGTTGTTTTATTGGTTTAGCAGGTTATTATCAGCATTTTGTCCAGAATTTTTTCCGATTGGGTAACCCATTAACCAAGATCATGCATAAAGGGGTTAATTTTTTTCGAAAAAAGATTGTGAAGAATGTTTTCAAGAATTGATGAAAATATTATTCAATGCTTCTACTTTGACTCTACCATTGGGGAATGATGGGTTTTTTATTTATAGTGATGCTTCAAAGAATGGAATTGGTTATGTCCTTATGAAATGTGATAGAGTTATTGCCTATGTATCGCGACTACTAAAAATTCATGAACAAAACTCTCTGACCCATGATCTTTAGTTAGAAGCTATAATCTTTTCTATACAGATATGGAGACACTCTATCTATGGTGAAAAATGTGAGATATATACTGATAAGAAGAGTTTTAAGTATATTTTATTACAGAAAGAACTCGACATGAGGAAAAGGTGATGGCTTGAACTACTCAATGATTATGATTGCACTATACACTATCATCTGAGGAAGGAAAATATGGTGGAAGATGCTTTGAGAAGTAAGGATCATGGAGTTCTGAACATGATGAGAGTTGAAAGGGATCCTATGTTCAGGGATCTAGTAAATATTGATATGAGAATAATCATGGAAGGTGAAACATTGATATTTTTTCAAATGGTTTCCAAACTATCTTTACTAGTAAGGATAAAAAGTTCTCAAACTGATGATGAGTAATTTCAAAAGAAAATTAAAGCTGTCAACGATGGGAGATTTATTGACTTTGTATATGAAGATGGAATTTTGAAATTTGGGAAGAGAATTTGTGTTCCTGACATACCCAATATAAAAAGGTATTTTTTGGATGATGCTCACAGCTCTAATTTCTCTATACACCTTGGTAGTACTAAGATGTATAGAGATTTGAAAGAACATTTTTTGAGGGACAACATGAAGAGGGAGATTTTTGATTATGTGTCAAGATGTATGGTTTTTCAATTGGTAATGGTTGGAAGACACCATCCTAAATGATTCATGAAACCTCTTCCCATACCTGAGTGGAAATGGGATGATATTATGATGTAATTTTTCATGGGACTACCAAATAATCCTAGATGGAATGATCCAATATGGGTCATTGTTTATCATCTTACCAAGTCAGCACATTTTATTGATATAAGAGAAGATTTACCACATGAAAGTTTAGAAAGACTATATATTAATGACGTTGTAAGACTTCATGGAGTACCCCGATTGATTTTTTCTGAACATGATCCCTGTTTTACATCAAGATTCTGGAAAAGTCATTAGAAGGCCCAAGATACTGAACTTTGTTTCAGCACTACCTACCACCCTAAAACTGATGGACAATAATAACAGACTATTCAAACCTTATAAGACATGTTGAGATCTTTCTCACTTGAATTTCATGGTATGTGGGAACAATATTTACCTCTGGTAGACTTTTCCTATAACAATATATTCCATTAAAGTATTCAGATGGCACCATATAAAGCATTATATGGAAAGAGATCTTGCACACCAACTTGTTGGGATGATGTTGGTGAAAGAAAACTCGTAGGCCCAGAACTCATTGAAGAATCACTAAAAAATGTGAAGATTATCCAAACCCACATCAAAGCAGCTCAAAGTAGGAAAAAGAGTTATGCTGATAACCGAAGTAAGGATTTGGAATTTCAAGTAGGTGATCATGTTTCCTTGAAGGTATCTCTATGGAAGGGTGTTATATGATTTGTTAAAAAGGGTAAATTAAGTCCTAGGTACATCGGAATTTTCAAAATTCTACAATGAATTGGAGTTATAGCTTATCATTTCGCAATGCCGCCAAGTCTCTCCAAATTTCATGATGTGCTCAACATATCACTATTGAGAAAATACATGTCTGGACCAACGCATTTACTCACCTATGAGGAAATAGAATTGGAACCCAACATGTCAAATTTTGAAGATCCAATCAGAATTCTTGATACTAGAGAACAAGTGTTGAGAAACTGGACGACTCGTCTGGTGAAAGTTCTATGGAGAAACCATAAGATGGAAGAGGCAATGTGGGAACCCGAAGAACTTAGGACGAAGTACCACCCAAATCTTTTTATATAGTAATATTCTAGAAATTTTTAGGATTAAATTATTTGAATAATGGAAGAATGTAACATCCCAAGCTTCCACGGTATAATTCCCTTTGAATAATACAGCAGCTTGTGATATATGCAACTTTGAGTTCTAGCACACCACGACAAATCAAACTAGCTGTTTTAAAAGAATTTATGAATAGTAATACCCACTTTTTGAAATTTTATAAATTTTATTTTTCAAAATGGACATCATATTTGGATTCAGAATATCAAAATTACCTTAGGGTGAATTATTGGTATTTTTATGAAAACTTTCAATTTTTGATGAATAGTAAAAAACACTAGTTTAATGTTTAAAACAGACATTTTATTTAAATAATTAATTATTTTATTTAAATTTATTTTAAGTCAAAATAGATACATAAAACCAATATTAATTCAATTTAATTCATTGGAGTCATTTTATAATAAGATTATATGTATAAAATTTTATTGAATTTTTTAACGTCTTTTACCCACCTACTAGGCACATTTGCAAATTAGCATAAAATGTAATTTTACCACTTCTATGAATTTAATTTCAAAAATATTATAGACACGGTTGATATCAATAAGTAAAATGTGGTTCAATAAGATGAAAATAATTTTTTGTGAATAGTAACTTTTGACTTTTATTTACCACGATTAAAAGTAAATAGGGTAATTAAAAGTAAAAATGATATTATTATTATAGTAACACATGTTAATGATTCGGAATATATTATATACCATCCAATTATATATTTTTTCACCATCAAAATAATGATATTGTCACTCGTGCGTACGTACGGCATACCATCTCCACGACGCGATGAGATGCCATTCCCCATCGTAACCATTCAAGACTTATTTTTATTCTATGATTAAAAAATAATTTTTAAGAACTTAATATCATTATTGATATGAATCAAAAACATCCAATCCATAAGAAACATGACTTACGTAACAAAACATATAAATGAAAACTAGTCAGCTAACACCCAAAACAATGATACTACTAAAATATTATTAACAAAGAAATATTAGGAGATCATATATGATATCATATCTATGTATTTGGTTATTGTATAATTTAATAACTATTATTTAACTATTATACAAGAGGTTAACATACCCTCGACCAAAGAAAATTACAAGGTAAGGGTTAAATTTCACAATCTCTTTATTATTCGAGGTTGTTTATACGTGAGTATCTACTGGGACCTCTTTATCATCCACATCCGTGTTTCTTAAAAATGTATTTCAAAACATTTTTACTGTTTACTATACTATGGGTTAAATTCATTTATACCCTTGGATGACTTTTTATAAAAAAATTGAAAGTAATCTTTTCGTCGTTTTCCAAACAAGGTACTTTATGACATTTTCATCAAATTAAGGTAAGAATGTTTTTTTAACTTATACGGTGGGTGTGGCTATTTTCAACCATTATAGAACCTTCAAAGATACCCCTGCAATCTTATAAAAATATTTTCAAAATAAATGTTTTATTTTATAATTATGTGACTTTTAAATTATTTTAAAATAGAAAGAGTTATTTATCTCAAATAGTTTTGATTTCATCTATGTCAACATCCTTTGATGGATTTTACACGTGTTTTAAGTTGATTTATTATGATATAATATTCCATATTGTATTGAAGGTTTGTGCTATGTTTGACTATGGATGTGTTATTTCTATACAATTTATGGTTTATGGCTAAAGTATTAACATTTCTTATGATAGTTTTAATATGAATGTTTACGTTATGTTTCAACCTTTTCATATGAGGAATGCATTGGACTTAGTAAGTGACGGGTGGAGGCCGTTATAGCTCCTCGATTAATCGGTAGGTCTCATGAGACAAACTAGTGTCTTAGCACAAGGCCTTGTAAAAATCTTATTTGTAGTCTTGGAACGAGGCCTTGACTATGTGATTATGATGTCCGATATTATGCATTACATCATTATAAAATTAGTTATTGATATTACATGTGATTATTCGACTAGTAGAATATCCATTTGAATAAGTAAATAGAATTATTTTGATTTATATTTTCCCTATTAGGTTGAAGTTTAAGTTTTGAAAAGGATTTTTTTAGTCTTTTACATTGCCTTAAATGTTTATGCTTATTTATAAAAGTTTCTGCTATATTGTTATCCTTACTGAGCATCTGATCTCATCCCTTTCTATGTTTTATTTTTCCTATGATGTGACGAAGTATTTTATGGTTGACCTGTAGGTAGAGGCTAAGGGTTAGAAGTGTGTTTAAAGGGGACAAAATGTTGTTATTGTTTTTATTACATTATGTAATATAAAACTTATTTATGTATCTAGTAATTCTAAGGATACTAACCTAATCAGTATTTTGACACTTGATCTATTGTGATCATGACAATGTTATGTAATAATGAACCGACTCTTGGAAACTAGTTTCGGGGCGTTATAGTTGGTATCAAAGTAAGTTTAGTACAAACCTTGGAATCTAGATTTAAAAAAACTCTGATTAGAGAACATTACCCTAAGATAGACTTTGAGGATTAGTATAGAATAACTTCCTAGAATTTTTGTAATGTATAGATTTTTTATATTTTAAAAGAAATATATCCCTGTCTCAATACGAGTAGGTAGAGGCAACTCTGGCACAAATGTGCCTAGGGGTGAAAACTCTGACGAGTAGTTTCGGGCTTGACCCCGGGTATCCTGGTACATGACAACGGGCATTGCTGCACTCTTGGTTACGACACTCCCGGGGGATATTCTTAGGATAATACACATTTTCTTTACAAACCATTATAAAGGAGTTATGAGTATATACTTACTCAAAGAAAAAAAATTTATGATTATGGATTATATCAATAAACTCATTAATTTATGTTAACTGTTTTACAAATTTGTAATTATGTATTACGATTCATAAACTAATCTATTGTATGCCATTGTTTAGAAATGGCGCCTAGTGGAAGGAATGAAAATCGTATCAACACATGTAATCCATATATATATTTCCCATGTAATCAAGATAATTATAGTGTATCTAGTGATGAAACTGGTGCTAATCAGCTTATCACCATACTGGGACAACTCATTCAGGTTATGAATAATATCCTTACCCATATGGAGAACCCTGATCCACATTGTGGAGGATCAATGTTAGACCGCTTCATGAGGAAAAAACCAACAACATTCAGTGTGAATACAAATCCATTTGTAGTTGAGCAATGGATAAATTACTTAGAGAAAATATTCCATGATTTGGGGAGTAGCGAAAGGGAATACGTTTTCATGGAAGTTTATCGCCTCACATGAGATGCAGATCAATAGTGGTCATTAATTAAAAACACAAAGGAGTATGAATAAGTATCAAGTATTGAATGGATGGAGTTTAAAGAGATTTTTGTAGAAAAATATTGTCCCCATGACCATTGAGAGGATATAAATAGAAAATTTCTGAATCTGAGGCAGAAGGAGGATGAGAATGTCGCAAATAATGAGGATAACTTTACAAGGTTATCAAGGCATCATGAAGATTATATACATAACCCAAGCAGTAATATTGATCGATTATTTGATGGGTTAAAACCATTTAACCATCGATCATTAGTCTCACAATCTTTCTCATCATACGAAGATATTTTCTCATGTGATATCCAGATTGAAAAGTAATTCTCTAAGTCTTGCTACTTTAAAGTTAAGCAAGAGAAGAAGAGATCTACTGAACACTCTAAAAATGGAAATAAGGGGAAGAAGGGAAAAGTTTAATTTCATTCCTCTAGTAAATGTGGGAAGAAACACCCCAGTACTTTCCTGAAGGGAATGTGAGTCTGTTACAAGTGTTGTGAAAATGTCCACCAAGCTCATGATTGCAAGGGAAAGAAAGATGTTGTCAATTTTGAATGCTACAATTATAGAGAAATTGGGCATTATGAAAATGAATGTCCTAAGAGTCAGGGAAACATAACTTAGAAAAGGACAAAGGAGCAAGTCCATGCTTATGCAATCACTACTACTGAGTTTGAAGCTCTGAATGACGTGGTGGTAGGTAATTTAATGGTTTCCTAAAATTTAGCCAATGCTTTATTTGATTCTAAATCATCGCATTGTTTCATATCTTCCCAGTTTTCAAAGAAAATTAGATATTTCTAATTTGTTTTAATAAGGGAGTTTTCAGTCAAAACTCTTAAGTGAAGTATCATTACAACAATGTTTTGTGAATCAGTTCCCATTAGGGAATATAAATGTGATTTATCTATTGATCTCATCATCATACCCATGATTGAATTTGATATAATCCTTGGTATGGATTGGATTTCAGACCATGATGTGAAAATTTAATATAAGAAGAAGGAGGTTACAATTTTCAATGATGATAAATAGAGTACCTTATCTTTAGAGAAGAAACATCACCATCTGATTCTTATCTAGATCCTCCCCCAATAACTCTACTAAATTCAATTATTGTGGAGGAAGAGAGTGAAATAACAATGGGTGAGGAAAAGAATGTTAAAATAGAGGACATACCTATTGCGAAAGAATATGTTGATTTGTTTTCAGAGGATTTACCTGGACATCCTCCAGAATGAGAAATTGAGTTTTCCATTGATTTAATTCTTAGTTCAAGGCCCATATCGAAGACCCCTTATAGAATGGACAACTGTGGAATTAGTGGAACTAAAGAAGAAACATGAGTAATTGAGTAATAAGGGATTTATTGGCCCTAGTGTTTCTCCATGGGGAGCACCTATCCTTTTTGTTAAGAAGAAATATGGATCTATGAGGTTGTTCATTGACTATAGGGAGATCAATTCTATAACAATAAAGAACAAGTGTCTCATACCTTTCATTGATGATTTATTTGATCAACTTCGTGGAGCTAAATATTGTTCAGAGATTGATCTTTAATATGGATATCATCAGTTGTGTGTGAATAAGGAAGACAATCCGAAAATAGCATTTCAAACCAGGTACGGGCATTACGAGTTTACAGTAATGCCTTTTGGACTGACTAATGCACCCTCTATTTTCATCGATCTAATGAACAGAGTTTTCAAGGAATATCTTGATGACTTTGTTGTGGAATTTATTGATTATATCTTGGTATACTCAAAAAGCTTGGAAGATCATGAAAATCACTTGCACATTATTCTAAATACTCTTAGAAGAAATGAATTATATGGGTAGTTTAGCAAGTGTGAATTCTAGATTTGGTAGATTTATTTTCTTGGCCATATTATCTCTAAGGATGGAATCTCTGTTGATTCTTCTATGACAATATCAATACAAGAATGAACATAAAGGAGGATTATAACTGAGGTATGCGTTTTTATTGGTTTAGCAGGTCTTTATTGGCATTTAGTACATAATTTTTCTTGATTGGATAACCCATTAACCAAGCTCACACATAAAGGGGTTAAATTTGTTTGGACAAAAGAATGTGAATAATGTTTTGAATAATTGAAGAGAATATCAGTCAATGATCCTATTTTGAATCTACCATCAGGGAATGATGGGTTTGTTATTTTTAGTGATGATTCAAAGAAAGGAATTGGTTGTGTCCTTATGGAGAATGATAGAGTTATTGCCAATGCATCACGACAGCTAAAAATTCATGAAAAAAACTATCTGACCCATGATATTGAGTTAGCAGCTGTAATCTTTTCTCTAAATATATGGATACACTATCTCTATAGTGAAAAATGTGATATATATACTGATCACAAGAGGTTGAAGTATATTTTCTCATAGAAAGAACTCAATATGAGGCAAAGGTGATGGCTTAAACTACTCAAATATTATGATTGCACTATACACTGCCATCTGGGGAAGGAAAATAAGGTGGAAGATTCTTTGAGCAGAAAGGATCATTGACTTTTGAATAAGATTAGAGTTTAAAGGGATCCTATGTTCATGGATCTATTAAATATGGATATGGGAATAATCATGGAAGGTGAAACATCGATAATTTTTTAAATGGTTGCCGAACCATATTTACTAGAAAGGATAAAGAGTTCTCATAATGATGATGAGGAGTTTTAAAAGAAAATTAAATCTATTAATGATGGGAGATTGATTGACTTCGTATATGAAGATGGAATTTTGAAATTTAGGAAGAGAATTTGTGTTCCAAACATACCCGTTCTAAAAAGGGAATTGTTGGATGATGATCATAGCTCCAATTTCTCTATACACTATAGTATAACTAAGATGTATAGAGATTTGAAGGAACATTTTTTGTGGGACAACATGAAGAGGGATATTTTTGATTGTGTGTCAAGATGTATGGTTTTTCAATAGGTGAAGGTTGGAAGACAACATCATAGAGGAGTCAAGAAACCTCTTCTCATACCTGAGTGGAAATGGGATGATATTACAACGGACTTTGTTATGGGTCTACCAAGGACACCTAGAAGGAATGATGCAATATGGGTAATTGTTGATCATCTTACCAAGTCAGCACATTTTCCTACTATAAGAGAATATTTACCACTTTAATGTTTAGCAAGACTATATATTAATGAATTTTTAAGACTTTAGGTAGTACCCCTATCGATTGTTTCTGATCGTGATCCTCGTTTTACATCAAGATTCTGGAAAAGTATTCAAAAGGCCCTGGATACTGAACTTTGTTTGAGAACTGCCTACCACCCTCAAACTGATGGACAATCTGAATAGACTATTCAAACCTTATAAGATATGTTGATATCTTGCTCACTTGACTTTTAAGGTGTGTGGGATCAATATTTACCTCTGGTAGAATTTTCCTACAATAATATCTTCCATTCAAGTATACATATGGCTCCATATGAAGCGTTACATGGAAGGAGATGTTGTAAAATAACATGTTGGGGTGATGTTGGTGAAATAAAACTCGTAGGCCCAGAACTCATTGAAGAAACAATGAAAAAGGTGAAGATTATCCAAACCCACATCAAAGCAGCTCAAAGTAGGCAAAAGAGCTATGTCGATAACCGAAGGAAGAATTTGTAATTTCAAGTAGGTGATCATGCTTTATTGAAGGTATATCCATCGAAGGGTGTTATAAGATTTGGTAATAAGGGTAAATTAATTCTCAGGTACATCGGACATTTCGAAATTGTAGAACGAATTGGAGTTGCAGCTTATCATTTGGAAATGCCGCCAAATATCTCCAATGTTCATGATGTGCTCCACGTGTCATTGTTGAGAAAATATATGTCTGACCCAACACATGTAATCACCTATGAAGAAATAGATTTGGAACCTGACCTGTCTTATTTTGAAGAGCCTGTCATAATTCTTGATACCAGAGAAAAAGTGTTCAGAAACCGGAAGACTCATTCGGTGAATGTTCTATGGAGAAACCATAAGATGGAAGAGGTAATGTTGGAACCCAAGGAACTTATGACGAAGAACCACCCGAATATTTTTATGCAGTAATATTCTAGAAATTTTAATGATGAAATTATTTGAATGAGGGAAGAATGAAACACCCCAAGCTTCCACGATACTTTTCCCATTGAATAATACAGTATCTTGCGCTATACGCAACATCGAGTTCTAGCACACCACGAAAAATCAAACTAGCCATTTTAAAAGAAGTTATGAATAGTAATACCCACTTTTTAAAATTTTAGAAATTTTATTTTTCAAAATGGAAATCATTTTTGGATTCGGAATATCAAAATTATCTTAAGGTGAATTATTGGTATTTTTCTGAAAACATTCAATTTTATTGAATAGTGAAAAACACTGTGTTATTGTTTAAAACCGAATTTTTATTTAAATAATTATTCATTTTATTTAAATTTATTTTAAGTCAAAATAGATACATAATACCTATACTATTTCAATGTAATTTTTTGCAGTCATTTTATAATAAGATTAGATGTATAAAATTTTATTGAACTTTTTAATGTCTTTTACCCACCTACTAGGCACATTTGAAAATTTGCATAAAATGTTATTTTAGTGCTTATGTGAATTGAATTTTAAAAATCTGAGAGAAATAGTTCATATCAGTAAGTAGAATTTGGTTCAATTATATGAAAATAATTTATGGTTAATAGTAATTTTTGACTTCTATTTACCACGGTTAAAAGTAAATAGGGTAATTAAAGGTAAAAATGATATTATTATTATCCTAACACATGCCCTAATTATATTGGGTAAGTGTATTTTGACCAAATTCAACCTTAGGAATAAAATATGATCCTTTTGTTCTACTTGGATTAAATTAGGACATTTATTATTATTTTATTTAAAGAAGAGTTAAAAGTGATTAAATCAAATTTTTATAACTAAGACATTTCTAATATAGGGGTATGAATAAGATAAATTCGACTATAAATATTCATTAGAAATATCAAATTATTTCCTACATAATGGTATTTTATTTATAATTTTTAGAGATTAAATAATTAAAATTATTTATGACAAAATGATGATGCAATAATTACATTATTAATGAAAGATTAAAATAATTGATATGATAAATATCAAAATAAATTTAAATTGATACTTTTGATCATTTGAAAGATTCGTCTAGATTACTATGACATTTTAGGTTGATTAAACGAATTTTTTTCGAAGTAATCACGTTTTAATGACTTTCACAAAAACCAAATACTAAATAGTGTCAAAATTGACATAAATGCATTTTTAAAAAAATATATTATATTATTAAATCATATAATATTCCTAAAAATATAAGGATCGTTCAAAGGACTTCTATAATGATATATATATCATTAATGAACAACTTGAGATTCTCTAGGAATTTTATAGTAAGTTTATTAACTATTAATTATAATAATACAAGAAGACATGGTAAAAGTTAAACTATTTAACTAAGAGTTAAAAATAAAAGATAAGGTTAATATGGTGACCTAAACCTATCTAAAACCTATTGTTTGAGATTTTTTAGACCCAAAACCATATTATGCTACAAATAAATTCTTTTTTATCCATTAGAAACTGAAAATTATTTTATTATAAAATAATATTTCAATCTTTTCCTATAGTGACTCTCACCTCTCTTATAAAAGGGTACATACCCTTATCTTAAATTAACACCTACAAATCCATTTGGCTCGGAAAAACCCTTATCAAATATCCTCCAAAATTTACTCAATTCAACCTAGAGGCCTTACTTTGATCAGAAATCCAACATAAGGAGCCCTTTTTATCAAATAAAAAGAAAGCACATGAAGAAGAGGTAATAATTTCATCAACTCTTTCAAAGTTCTTTTCTTCTTCCACATCCTATTTATTTGTTTTTTCCATACCAAAATAATAAATCCACAACCTTATATATACTTTGATGTTATTATAAATATGGTACAACCATATTCATTATTTTATCCATCCTATGAATGACAAAGTCATCATACGTGCTTACGTATGGCTTACCGTCTCCACGTCGTGGTGTAGTTTGTTACTCAACACTTTTATATTTGGATGGGTATAATAATGAGTATAATTGATGTAAATAATAAATATAACATGTTAATGATTCTTTATATATGATATACCATCCAATTATATATGATTTCACCATCAAAAGAATGATATTGTCGCTCATGCGTACGTACGGATTACCGTCTCCACGACGCGATGAGATGTCATTCCCCATCGTAACCATTCAAGACTAATTTTCATTTTATGATTAAAAAATAATTTTTAATAACTTAATATCATTATTTATATGAATAAAATATATCCTATCCATAACAAGCATTACTTATGTAACAAAACATAAAAAGGAAAATGAATCAGTTAACACCTGAAACGATGATACTACTGAAATATTATTAACAAATCAATATTAGGAGATCATATTTGATATCATATCTATTTATGTGGTTCTTGTATAATTTAATAATAATTATTTAACTATTATACTTGATTTTAACTTACCCTCGGCCAAGGAAAAGTAAAAGTTAAGGGTTAAATTTCACAATCTCTTTATTATCCAAGGTTGTTTATACGTGAGTATCTACTGGGAAGTCTTTATCATCCACATCTGTGTTTCTTAAAATTGTATTTCAAATTTTTTTTCCAATTTACTTGATTATGGGTTCAATTCATTTATACCCTTGTTTTAATCTTTATAAAATGTTTTTAAATGATTCATTCAATCATTTTTGAAACAATTTACTTTATGACCTTTTTTATAAATTAAAGTAAGAATGTTTTTTAAATTATACGGCGGGTGTAGTTATTTTCCACCGTTATAACACCTTCAAATATTTCCTTACAATCATATAAGAATATGTTTAAAAAAAATCTTTTATAATTATGTGACTTTTAACTGATTTCAAAATATAAAGAGATAATTCTCTCAAATAGTTTTGATTTCATCTATGTCAACATCCTTTGATAGATTTTACACTTGTTTGAAGTTGATTTATTATGATACAATCTTCCATATTGTATTGAATGATTGTGTTATGTTTGTCTATGGATGTGTTATTTATATACCATTCATGGTTTATGGGTAAAGTATTAACATTTCGTATGCTAGTTTTAATATGAATGTTTACGTTATGTTTCAACCTTTTCATATGAGAAATGCATTGGTCTTAGTAAGTGACAGGTGGAGCCTTCTATAGATCCTCGATGCATCGGTAGGTCTCATGAGACAAACCAGTGTCTTGGCACAAGGCCTTTAAAAAATCTTATTTTTAGTCTTGGAATGAGGACTTGACTATGTGGTTATGATGTCCGGCATTATGCATTCCATCATTATGAAATTAGATATTGATATTACATGTGATTATTCGACTAGTAGAATAGCCATTTGAATAAGTAAATGGAATTATTTTGATTTATATTTTCCATATTATGCTCAAGTTTTAGTGTAAAAAAAGTATTTTTTAAATTCTTATACATTTCCTTAAATGTTTATGCTTATTTATGAAAGCTTCCACTATATTGTTATCCTTGCTAAGAATTTGAGCTCACCCCTTTCTATGATTTATTTTTCCCAGCATGTGAAGAAGTATTTTATGGTTGACATGTAGGGATAGGATAAGGGATATAAGTGTGTTCAAAGGGGACAAAATTTGTTGTTGTTTTTATTTCATGATGTAATGTAAAACTTATGTATGTATCTAGTACTTCCAAGGCTACTAAACTAATCAGTATTTTGACACTTGATCTATTGTGATCATGCCAATGTTATCTAATGATTCACCAACTCCGGTTAACTACGGTCGGGGCATTACATGTCCTCTTAGGAGAAGAACCAGCTGGTAAACAATACATGGGAATTTTCATCCTCTAATATCTGAGGACCTCCTTGGGTGCTCTTGGAAGGGTCTCACACGGATGTTTAGTAAGGGAAGGGGACATCACCCTTGTAATTTTGGACTTAGGGGGATGTGGATCCTCACATATCCCATAGTGTTTGAAACTTTGGAGGAACCCTAAGCCCTATAATCTCATTAATATCCAGTTTATTTTATATTTTGAGAGATACCTATAAGGATTTGGGGAATTAGGTGAAGAACTAGGGATATAAGATCTTCAGTCAGACTCTTCAGCTTCCATTCATGTCAAAAGGGGAGCCCAAGGGCCCTATATATAGTAAATCTCAGGACCTTGGTCAATAGAGTGGATTCATGAAAGTCTATTATGTAGGTATCTTGCAATTGTATCTTATGAATATGGAAACCACATGAGTCTAGGAACTTAGGTGGGACCTGTGTGGGTTTTGCTACCCAAGTTCGTCCTACATTTTGTACTTGGTCTCATAAGTGAAATGACATGGGTGAAGGGTCTCCCATGTGGAATTTCATGGGCTAAGGGTCCCCCAAGTGTGGGTCTCCCAATTTTGGGTTTCCTACATGTGGTTCACCTATGTGTGGGTTAGTTAACTAGGTATAAAAATGGAAAAAAACCAAGTAGGGGAGGGCCATGGTTGTTTTCCCATGTTGGGGAGATGTAGCTTCACAAACAAGTAGGGAAAGAAAAGTTGTTAACCCATTAATCCTTCAAAAGTTCATTTATACCTCATAAAAATTGGAGGTTTGGGTCTATTTATAAGTTTACCTGTGGGACTTGGTCAAGTGGTTTCATGAGAGAGTTTCTCAAAGGATATGTTTGAATGGATTGTGTGATATAGGTAAAGGATTTAGGTGACTAAATTTCACAGAGAGGCTAGGTGAGCTACCTACATGAGATATTAACTTCCTTTGTCAAATTACCTAAATTCTAGCAGTCATAAATTTTTATCTGTAAGTCCTTTCAAGCTCTACAGGAATTCAAATTAAAGTGTGAAAAGTGGAGTACTCCAATTGATATAGTGTATACACTCAATTGAGGTGTTTTCTGATGCCAACAGTGTCTAGATTACCCTAATAAATTCATTTAAAAGGAATTGAAACCTTTTTATGTGTAATTTAAAAAATCAAAAATCTACTCCATGAGGTTTGTTCTCCCCACTAGAACACCATATTGGGTTGAATCTCTATGGAATCAATATCCCTCAGTGTAGAGAAGTATTATGTCACATGTAAAGTGTATAAATGAGGGGGGTTATTTTTAATCCCATCACGTCATGAACCTAGGTATGAGAACATTATGCACTAAACAACTAATGTGAAAAATGTGTCATATACCCACCCCCAACTCCATGGGGATCCAACCTACCTGAGAACATCATGCTTGTGTTATTACAGTGTTTAGATTATAATTTAATTATACTATTTATAATTGGATTTAGTTTCAATGGGGGAGGTCATTGTTGGAGCTCCATTTTGTAATGGGTATCAGATGATAAAAATTTTCAAGTATATATAATGGAAAGAGCGTATGTCTATGTGACTCATTTTATACTCTTAGATCAATAATCCAATTATATGCACATTGGTTTTCTTTACTCAACCAACACACATTCCATTAATTTCCTAGTTGAGTGCTCTATAGATTAGAATAAGGACATACCATGGATTATGTGCAAGGATCCATCATCATCTATGTGAACTACCTTGGTTTTTATCCATTTTTTTCCTATACCAACTAATTATCCATTGAATATAACCCCATGGTTCTCATATTATAGTTATGTCATTATTTTATAAATGATGAAGTGATTCATCGATCGATTTTTCCTAGGTCCTCCCTCTTCCTTGATGTTGGTTATTAATCATTAAATTGTTTGTAATAATCATTATTTTGGGGTAACATATTTAATAAAAGTATTAAAACACCAAAATATTCTCATAATATGAATTACACCCTCAATAACCAAAACTAGGGTGAAGGAACCTTTATGTAAAAGTCACTAACACACCTTGTGTAATTATCTTCAAGAACACAACACTACGGTGACACTTCACCCTATACCTCATTTAGGGAAACCACTTCACCATATAACCAAAATCAAGGGAACCACTCACCATAACCCTTTACTAGGTAGGAAATTTCCTTAAGGCTCTACTAGGCTGATCTGTCACCCTAGAAACCCACTCAGGCACCCCATTATCCCTATCTAATAATTTGGGATTCATTTTACCTGGAACTCTTACTAGGGACACACTTAACTATAGTCTACCATAGGAATAAAAAATTAACATAATTCTCCTACTTGGTTAACCACTTCTCTCAACCACACACTAAGGTAACCACTTCTACCTAGTCCCTTCCTATTGTTGCACTTCACTCAACATTACACTACGGAGCCCCATTCACCCAAAGCACTCACTGGAACACCAATTCTCATTGGTTGTTTATTATGGAGACATGTCTCCCATGAATCCTAATTAAGAAACCATTTTAATGAAATATTTTTCAAAATCCATATGAAATCATCGTTTTCCCCACATTCACTTTGGATACCTAAATTCACTAATAATATTTCACAAAAGTCCTTGTAGACACTTATTATCCCATTATAACTTTTTGTATGGTGGTTCATTTCTAGGAATCAACCTGGACATTATGAATTATAGGATAGGTTTGGGAACACCAGTGTATAGTATTTTATTCATGTATTCTATTAAAAAATGCGTCTATAACTTTTCCTCCCAAAATAATAGGTTCCTTAGGGTGTTTACAATCATGTATCCACTTGATAATGAGGGTCATTATCATGATGACACTAGTGAGACCTATCTAAGGACTGATTTCTCATCTTGAATACCCAAGTGTTGAGTTGGGTAACATGGTCCACTCAATTATCCATGAATTTTTTGGACTCTTTCATTGGGGTAGGGCATAATAAATTTTTTATTTATCATTTCATGAAAAGAAAGAATCAATGAGACAAGGATATCTGTACAAGATAAGCCCTTATGAATTCCCCAAACTCTTTTTCATGGGTCTATATCTTATATGAATCTAGTCTACCTCCCTAGTAAAAATCATCAATCAGTGGGATATATTTGTACTAGAGGGAATTATGTGTATAATCCTCAAAGTTATCCCTCATATTCTCCATATGGACCTTGGTATCCTTCCTTGGTATAATCTGAAAACATGTTCCAATTAATGACTTTATCACCATAAATCATGAATTATCCTTGTATATAGTACATAGGCCTCCTAAAATATATAATCCATAATTAATAACCTTCACCTAACTCACCTTCAAGGTCATGAATTCATGGGAGTTATCTATGTGTAATCCCTAACTCATCTTCACATGGCTATATCTCCAATGAAACCTTCTCAAAGGGTCATATTACCTATGGGTCACCTCCTTCAAAGTGAAATATTCCATGTGAAACACATATGGTAATCCCATTCATAATTCCCCCTCAATCCTTTATTTTCATGACTCTCATGATACAAATGACCTAGTTTCATTACAATGTCATTGATTCCTTCCATTTAGGATATATAAGAAGCTACATTGACTATCATTCCCAACATCCAAAACCATAACATCACTGGGACATACATCCAATGAAACCTTATCCTTAGTGGGGTATATTCCCCATGAAAATCATTCTCAAATGTAAATATTTCATATGAGATGATTCAAAAATGGTTACTCATACAGAATTCCTACACCTACGTTCACTAGGAATTTTTCACCATTGTGTAAATTTAACATAATTTTAAACAACATGGATTCGGTCCTGGACATATGAACATTAAAGGATATTATCGTGGTAATTATCATATATCTATAAAAAGGAAAAAAATCCCTTTTCACAAGACTGTAGAAGGTACAATGGGTCCCATTTAATGGAACTATACTACATGGGGCATGATTCCCTCCATAGGGATATATAGTAAGCTCTTCTCATTGGACCTATCAAAACTAAAAAATAACTATTAACTGACTATATGATGAAAAGTTATTATATTCTCATATCTATGGAATTAAATAGTATCTTAATAATTTATAAAGAGAATATAAGAGAAGTTATGATATATCAAGATGCTACCATTGATGTAGATCATCTGATATAAACATATACTCACAATAATAAATGGCATTGTTACAATTCCAATCATGGTGTTTTTCCAATCCTGCATCATGGTTTTTAATGTTTTCATAAAAATATATAATAGTGTTATAGGGATATAAATAATTCCCCAAAATAATATTATATGAGACTATCCACCCATCCTATCATCCAACACGCATTACATAGTGTTGTTGTAAAATATGAGTGACCCATTTCCTTTAGAAAGTAGGTTCAAGATGACTCAAAATGACATGAAATGGATGTATACAGGAAATTAAATGAAAAATAGTGACCTCACCCAATAAAGAAATATTTTGTTAGTAGACATGGTTAAGATACCTCACCCTCAGTGATAGAGTATTAGTACAATACATAGAAAAGGACCTCAACCTATGATATAGTGATATAGTGCAGGATGGGAATGAGACCATAGATTGAATGATAAAGTGTTGGAACATTATGATGTTGTGAGAACACTCCCTAAGGTACATGGTGTTGCATAAATACTTTATCATTGATCACGCCCTTGGTGATAGGGTATCGGTAAAATACTTGGTCATTACACCACTAATTAATTAATATGTTGTTGGTATAGGACTCTGCTGTTTACCTCACTAAATTTAACAAGGCACCAATTTATCTATATAGTATTTCTACAATGGATCTATCTTTAGGTTTTTTTAGTATTTTTTACTTGTTTTTAGTTATTCTAACATATCTAATACCAATAGGGCCTGAATTATTTGGGAACATGTTTCTTGATGTCCAAGTTAGCACATGATGACCTAAATGTATACATATTTGTATTATTTTTTCCTTTCTTATTGATATTACTAATGAATAAACATGTATATTAAGATGTATATTTTAAAGGATTTTGGGATTCCCTAATGATTATTATGATCACACAGTTAATAGGTAACATGTGGTGCATGTATAAATTTGTGTTATCTTTCATGTAACTTATTATATGGTATATATAGCCATAATTTCTCAATGAGTATTGGATATTGGGTTATGGGTGAGGTGAGGGGATATTAGTAAATTATTTTATAGTATTTTATCCTCTATTTAATTTTTTTAAGGGATCATCCCAGTGGTAGTCCTATTAGGATGTGTTCCATTTTAACTTGCATTATAAATTAGATATAGAATGATTCTATGTTATTTGGTTATGGTAAAAAATGGTTGAAATTACATGTACATATATTTATTTTTAATATCAGTTGTATATGATATTTAGTTATTTTCATTTCATTGGTGACTTTGAAAATTAATGTATAGTATCACCAATGTTCATTATAGTCTCTCGGTATAGGTTAAAAGGCTCTAGGGGAATAAGAAGTATGCCAAAGGTCTAGTGAAAACCCCTCCTCTTGTACCATTCAAGAAATAAAGTATGAGGAATTATATATTGATAAATGATCACTTGTTAAAAACCTCTATCATATGGAATGGTATTACTATTTTTATATAGTTACAAATCTTGTTTATTATTAAGGTGAACCTAGCCTGGGAAATTTCTTTTTTATTTCATGATATTGTTTTTTTTCGTAACATTGAGGACATTGTATATTGTCCTACATTAGGTTAACATATTGGATGAATTATATATTTTTAATTTTCTAGGAAACATATGTGTTGAATTTCATCATTAATAGGAGTTATCGTTGTGGTGATTTTTATTATTATTTTAATTCAGCTAATTATTTAATGTATGATGTTTTACATTTTTTATTGAGTATTTTACTGTTACATCATGGATAAAGTGTCATGAGTTCATACAATAAAATTTCAATTTAGGTTAAAATTAAATTTGTCTGCATTTATTTCATTATGAGACTAGTTCAAATAAATTAAAAGTGGTTATGTTATTCAAAAAAACAATAGTAACTTTCTTGGTTTTTTATAAAATTTAATTTTGATATAGTTCTAAGTAATTCATCTAGTTTTTAAATTATAAAATAATTGTCAAGATATAAAAATTAACACATTACTTACCTATAAAAGAACATAGGTTTACCCCTTGATTGAGAGACCCTACTATAAATTTTGAGGAAAATGTCATATAATTTAGAGGTGGTTTACTATCGATTTAAAATGATTTCACAACTTCATAAAAAATAGAGTATTTATTTGATATTATATAAAAAATTTGTAGATAAAGGAATTGGGAGATGAAAACAATAGTATTGACCATAGGAACATAGGTCTTTCATGTTACCAATTCAATAACATATACCATAACTATATGAACATATATACACAACAATTAATGTTCAAGAATTTTTTTAATGTCTAAGAAATTTAAATCTTAACAAAATATAGTTTAAAAATATAAATCATTCCATACATTTCATAAATTAATAAATCATTTGTTCTATGTTATCATTATAATAAATATAAATCATAGTATATCCCTACTGTATAAACTCCAAATAACCCTTATAAACTCTAAAAGTGTCCAAACCAACTATACACATAATATGATATATTCAAATAGGATCTGGTATACTCAACCCTAACATGAATAAATTTTTCTATTACATGGATCAATTAAAACATAGTATACCTAAATTCCATAGGAACATGTGCTCACTGAGATTACAACATATCACATTGTGGTTATAACCCAACCTTAGTAAGTCTATTATAAAACCATGTACAAAAATAAGGAATAAAATTTATATAGGTGGAGAGTAATTATACATAATTAATTAAATGAGTAATTTAAAAAACATGTCATGGATTATTATCTACTACTCAAGTGAAAATGTTAAAATACATTAACTCGTCACTAGTAATTTTCAGCAACTTCAATTAATCCTTTTATGAGATATTTCTCAACATTCAGGTAGTATACCAATCAACCAAAGGGTACCAGTATATCCAAATTATCAATCAACACCCATCCATTAATGTCGTTAGTGTGGATATACATATATATAAACACACAAAAATATAGATGTATTTATCAATCATCCGCCTCAATGGGAGGCCACACTCTATGCATACTGAGTAATTGTATTTGTGCATCATCTTCATCATCTCTTAGAAAGTCAATTATCTACTCATAGGATGGAACATATGCATTTATATAACCATAAAAAATATATTTACGTAAAATTATTTGATATAAGGCCTCACTCTGTAGAGGGATGAATAGATTATATTTATATACTCATATATCTACAGGTGTAGTACCCATGTCTCATGATGGAATCTATAAAATAATTCTCAGCACTGACATATAAAATACAATGAAATACCATTGTATATATATACATATATATAATATCATCAATGAAGACTCTAATAATTATAATCATAATAAAAACTCCTAATATTTTCATAACAGAGGGTTTCGAACAAAATAACAACTTTGACCTTAAAAACCATCTTGTGGAATATTTTAATGATCCTCTATATGAATATTCATAATTTTTGGGGTCTAAATGTCACTATGATACATTATTGGAATACATGGAACATATTTTAGAGAGACATAATTATTTTCATTCCTAACAATATCATAAACTAGTATTAAAATATGATATTTCATAAATATAACATCAATCATTATAAAATGTGTATTGTAACATATATCATAATATATTTTCCACTAGAATACATAATAAAAATTAAGGTGGAAAAAACATTTAATAATGCTTCAAAAGATCTAAAAAATAATAATTCCAACTTATTTGTTAAAATACATTTTAGTTATAAAGGTTTGTGATTGAAAATCAATTATTTGTTCACCCCTCACTCTACCCCATTTCCCTATAACTACATCACTATGAAATTATTAACAAAAGATAATAGGTCACCCACCTTATCCTCTATATATTTGAATCCCTATGTACAAGTAATTAGAAATGACATATAGAACTAGTTTAGGAATGTTTTATTAGATTAAAATGCTATTTTGATCACTTTTAAAATTGGAAAAATTCAAAAAAATAAATAAAAGTAACCTCACCTGATGACTGATGACTATGATGTCCTAAACTGACCTAGAGGAAAAATTACTAAAATATTTTTTTATCTAATCCATATATGTTGATAGATGTTGAACGTTATGTGAATCTACTAAAAAATACAAAAAATATGTAGAATAATACATGCATACCTTACCGGTGAAAATAGTTTACTACCATGAAAAATCTATGATGAATCCAAATGAAGACATTATTCCTAGCTAGAGGAGTGGGTGAAAATTATAGAATAAGGTCCTAAGAATACATATAGATATATAATGGAAGTAAATTGTTGAGTAAAACATTTTAAGGGTTGTTTATTTTTTATGTGAATGTTTAAAAATTATCACTCTTTAAAAAACAACTTATAGGCTAATGATGTAGCCGATATAGGTCCTCCTAGGTTCTCAGTGGGGATAATTAAAGACATAAACCCCACCTAGGACAATTTTGTATCATATTCCCTCCCACCTCGTACCCTATGTCATCCCAGTACCATGGTCCTCATCGTGTAGCGATTCACTATTCATTTTCACCCATACATCACTATGTTAAACTGATTTGTTATTGTAAATTATAATTATTAAAAAAAAATCACTTCATATTTTATTCAATAAATTAATTTTTATCACTTTTAAAAAGGTAAATTTCACTTTTTTTATGTTTTAATTATAGTTGGAGGTGATTTGGAGGGCTCATGATGAAGTTGAAGAAAAAATGGTCGAAACAGCTCAAGATTCCAAGTACCCTAGTGGAATCAACTGCCCACTTATACAAATATTTGAATCTAATTGGGATGATATTTTTTGGGATGGTCCAAAATTTAGTGGGCTATAACTTTTCTGAAGGAACCCAATCCCAATTATATCATCTGATAGACCAAATGAACTGATCTATCCAAGCTACTGAATCTGTACAAAGTCAAAAGTGGTGTGTTATGTTTCGGCCATAACTCAAGCTTTCATCCACCCAATGATTCCAAAAATTTGGTGGAGATATTAAATAGGTTGGTAAATAACTTTTTATTATTCTATAAATAAATATAATACTTTTTTTTATGTTGGAAACCATGAGCTAAGTGGTTTTATGAAATTGGTGTGCCCAAAACTACCTTCCACTTTGTGTATAAAATGGAACCTTGGGAATCCCATATGTAAGTTCAAACCAGAATAAAATATATACCATTTTGGAGTCCCAAAGGATTCCTCTCCTCATCTAAGAATTTCTGGAGTCCCCTATCCTCGTATGTGGATCAAGGATGAAGTCGAAGTTCCACCCAATCTATTTCTTCCTCTCAATGGTGAGCTAAACGGTGGACAGTCATTTTGAGGGAGATAAAAATACACGGGAGGGAGTTTAGGAACTTTATAGTATACTAGTTTTGTTTAATTTTTGTGTTAATTATTTTACTTATGTCTTATCTTAACATTACTCTCCTATGAATTCATTTCTTGGGTTTAATTAAGTGAACCAATTTTCATTTCAACACCGATTGGGTTGAAATTACAAGGGTGAATTTTAGGTTGTTCTGATTGCGAAACATAAGAATCCTCTTTCATTCACACATGTTAGATTTGGTTTCCTAGAACCAACTATTGTTACTTTGATTACATGAATATTTAATGTAATACATATTGTTCAATATTATGCATGACTATGATGTAATAATGTCCTATAGTATTTTATGCATTGATATGGTCATGGCAGTTCCCCGTTATGATGTGAACCTTGAAATTATATAAAAATATTCTTAAATACAGTTCTACAGTTGGATGAAATAATATGATGGGAAACATAGTATGCTGATCTTTTGGTGAAAATACTAGTAAGCAGGTGAGACTTCCTCTCATGAAGTTCATACTTGGTAATCTCCAAGACAAGAGATTATGAGAATAGACCCGCCAGTAAGAATTCTACATATTTTAGTGTCATCGAATATTCCTATCTGCGAGCCTGTGTAATGATCCTTGGACTTTAATATTATCATTAATACATGTCATGATTCATGCACTTTGATTTACTGACTAAAACTGTCACATAAATAGTTGGTGAGAAGTAGGGTACATTGGGTACATCACGAGTGGCATGTTATTAACGGATAAGTTGAGGAAGAATTTTTCCTTTCCATTTATGGAAGTTTATATCTCGGACATTTAATTTAAATAGATCCATCATGCAAAATTCCATGGTCATGGTGTAATGATGAGTTTATTTCAGGTAGTCAAAGAACGACATATCAACCACAAAGGTTGATGACACTATCATGAAACATGCTTGATGAGATATTACGACAAAGGGATTATATTACACAGTGAGTATTCATATATGGATGTCATTACTGTGGCCTTAAGTTCTTTCTCTTGGTTACCATGACTCGTTGCTATACATTACTCTTGGATGTTAGGCAATCCCACCTAATGACAATGAGAAAGAATCTTAGAGGGTCACACAGTAAGTTTTTCTGGTGGTCTCAGTTAAATTCTATTTGAATTTAATTAATAAATATTATTCTCAATATAATTAAATAATTTTATTCAAGTTAAAATGATTGCATAAATTAAATAATTATTTATTCATCGGATTTTTGGTAAATTTTATTTATTTATTTTATTGAACTTTTAATAAATATTTATTTACTAGTTTGTAAATAAAATATTTATTTCAGAGAATAAATTATTTATTTATTTATTCGGGTGTTCAATAAATGGAAGTTGAGTTAGAGAGGAATAAGGCCGGGCTGGTAGTAAAATAATTATTTGCAATATTATAAATAATAATTTAACTACTTGGCACAAATTAAAATAATTTTGTTATTATTTTGTGACATGGAATTTTCTTTATAATTCCATTTTTCACAAGTTGGTGCACCATAAATAATGACATGGTATTATTATTATTATCATTGGTTTTCTCTAAGGTTATTAATGTATTTAATTTTTGTTATGCAATTAAATATTGTAACTGAAACCCCATTTCAATAAAGAGAAACATGCGTCTATTGTGTCATGGACCAAACCGCACACTCAGTGAATTGAGAATTATTAAGATAAACAATTTCTCTCTTGAATCCTCTTCCCTCCCCTCTCAAGAACGAGATACGTTCTTCAAGGCTGAAGAACAAGCAATCAAGAACGACTGACACAAGACACTCGCTTCGCTGTTCTAGCACCAAGAGAATGAGTGGTGTCGATTTGAGGCCATCAGAGCACATGTGGATCACCGCTAGAGGGATTATAGTTTGGATCCTTGCAAGCGCAACAAGATAATCTAGAAGGGTAGTTCTGGAATATCAACATCATCAATAAAGAAAATACTGAATATCCAGGTATTATTTTCTTTATGAAATCAATTAAATTAATTATAAATATGATGTGAAAGATCCTCTCTAAGGGTTTAGGGCCTCTTCCTTATTTATCTAAATCATTGATTTTATTCTGTTGAGACTAGCGTTCATCATCATATTGATCCCGGAATAATCATTGATCATGGTAAAAATCAAAAATGGGTGCCGACCCAACTGCGGTTCCACTGTGCCCGGAACCTTCAAGTGGAATCAGAGGGGTTACATCGTAGTTTATAATTATTGAAATATTTCATTGATGATTTACACATTTAATAATTTAGTTGTTTCAATTCAAGTTAATCATTCTATAAATCTGAATCTTGAGATTTGTTCCTCCTCTTTTGTTTCTCATTCACCTTATTGAAATGATCTTTTCTTTTAATTTTGATTAAAATAAAATAGAGGATCTCATCCGAAGGATCCACAGGTTCCTAGCCGTACAACACCAGATCACACGGCGTGTATTCGAAAGTACATGCCATGTAGTCAAGGTTCAATACACTAGGTCTGGTCCACCAAACCAAGTCGTGTCATTGGAGTGTTTCTATGTCTTATTGACTCTATGTGTTGACCAGGAACAGGTGGCACGTGATTTCTAGATTACACGCCATGTGGCCCACTGGACACAGCATGTAGTCCCTTCGGGTTAGGGTTGGACTGTGTACCCCATACATGGCTTGCCCTACTGGAGACCGTGTAATGAGGAACTACAAGGTGTGTGACCCACTAGACACGTCGTTTACTCCAAGTATTTCCTAAGTACACTCAGACGTCGTTTCCCTGGGCGTGTACTATGGATGGATGGTGAAAAATAGTACACGCCATGTAGTTGGAACTACATGCCATGTACTTATTCAAATTATGTAGATTTATTAAAATTTATTATTATATTATACAAACCCTTGAGACGTGTACCATCGTGTGGGTGTAAAGCTGAGTCACAACACGTGATAGGTGTTTTATATATAGATTTTTAATTTAACATCTGTTTAATGTTCATTTCTACTCATTAGGTAGTTATGAATAGGAATTCACTAGGTTGCCTCCAAGGTACAAGTTACGTACTAAGATAATTTTAAACAAATTTATTTGTTTAAAATTATGATGGATGAGAATCTTAAGGAAATTCAGAAAAGAGTTTAAGATAAAAGGATTAATTTGTTAAAGATGATAATTAATTGATTTGAGCGTGATTTATCTTAAATGAGAATGAATAAATAATTGAATGCTATATTTATTTATGTGTAAATATCGTTTCATGTATGGATGACCATGAGCTAGACCAAGACCTACATATGTGTAAAGTTTATTTTAATTTATTTATATAAATTAAATTTTTTGGTGTGTGGGCCTTCTCCTCATTAATATATAGGGTATGCGTGCCCATGGTTTCTTTTATATGAAACACCTTTTTACCCCTCACCTATATGTGAGTTAAAAAAAGGCATATGTAATGTATGGAACTCCCAAACTAGTGTAGGTGGTTCAATCTGAAGTTGAGACGAAACTAATCCCAGGAGATACAGAGGTGGAAAGGTGGAAAGCTGTAAACATGAACCCAAAAGGTTCAAGGTGTTTCTACCCTAGGTCAGGGTTAGTTTATCAACCGCTAGATAAACTAGTCATTAGAAAAGCTCATGATCATTCCCTTTATTTTATTTCTATTAGTTTCATGGTTTATCATTGTGCATGTTTTGTCACGATCACATAATTAATGAATTAAACAAGCATGCAAGATGGAACTAAAATAAACCATACTTATGAATAAATATTATCAATACATGGTAAATCACTTAAGTAAGTTCCACTTAATATTAACAAGAATGTGATAATTATAATAATAAATTTACGCATATGAGATAAAAATCCATCAAATAAAATATTAAGTCAGACCAAGCCTCTCGTTACTCGATTAAGGGAAAAACTCAATAAAACTATGTGTTTGACCAACCCTCGTTAGGACACTTACTTTTAGACAGGAATTACTTATGAAAGGTTTTGGGTTAACTTAACCATATTACATCAAGATGAGTATCCCTTCCTAGACATGGTGTAATATTTGAAGCAACAGTTGAGGAAATCCAAAGTCATGATTTCAGGATTGGGGAGTCCACTCAATAGATCAAGGAGCTACAACCCCATAGTTGGAAAAGACATGCCTACCTAAATACCTTCTAATAGCTTGAACAACCCTTGTTGGGGTTATTCTAAGGGGATTATGGATCCTTGCCACTAGAATTTCATGTCAACCGGACATTCCGAGTTCAATGGTGATGGCCATTGGGAATTGATAAAATAGTGGGAGACTTAATAAAATTTATTATTTCTCATAAAATGTAATCAAGAAAGTACTAATCATATGATCTTTTAATTGTATAATAAAAATGAGAAGGTCATAAACCACACTATCCATGTGATCAATTCTAGATAAAGACAACATCTTCACTGGCAGTAACATCCAGGAATGGTTCTGAAGCCTTTGGGTTATCCTACGCCATGAACAAAAGTCTTACATGTTGGAGTCGGCATTACCTAATCCACCGTCTAAAGAGGCGAGTGATGAGGATTTATTGGTCTATGAGAAACATATGAACGATGTAGTCATCATTCAATGTTTGATGTTATCATCAATTTCTAGTGATCTCATAAAGTCTCATGAAAACATGGATGTTTATAGAATGCTCGAGAACGTCCATGGTCTTTACCAGGAGAGAGAAATACATGAGATTTTTGAGATATATAAGGAAACCTTTTAGAGTAAGCTTGGATAAGGTGCCCTAGCTGGGCCTCATGTAGTGAAGCTCATTGGATACATTGAGCTCTTAGAGGTTCTAGGGTTTAAACTCCTCGATGAATTGGGCACCGATCTCATTCTCGCATCACTCCCTCAGAGCTTCTCTAACTTTGTTGTCAATTTCAATATGAGCAACATTGAGAAGTCTCTATTTGATCTTCTTATCCTCATTCTCCAATTGAACAAAGATTTGAAGAATGAAAAGCCTTCTTTCCTTATGGTGAATAAGAGGAAAGGGAAGGCGAAGAGAAATAATCCCAAAGCTTCTTCATGTCCTTCTAAGAAAAGGAAGATCAAAGGGTAGGCAAGGGAATGGGAGGTTATTTGTTTCTCATGTGGCAAGAAGGGCCACTTGAAGAAGAACAACACCCAGCCTAAGAAGAAAGGGGAAGCTTTAGATGCATTTTTTATTGAATTCAATCTATATGTTTCTACAAATTGGGTATTAGATACAACTTGTGTTGCTCACATATATATCCAAATACAGGAACCAAGTAAATTCAAGAATATTGACCGAGGGGAGGTAGATCTACAAGCAGCCAACGGAGCCAGACTTACTGTTGTAGCTATCGGGGACTACCACCTCACATTTCTAACTGGGATGATCTTGGTGTTAAAGGGTTGTTATTATGTATCATCTGTTACTAAAAACATTATTTTTGTATCCTTATTAGATACAAATGGATTTGTTTTCATGTTTGGAAATGAATGTTGTTTCTTTTAAAAAGATAGAACTTTTTTTTGGTAGGGCATATTTATACGACGTATTTTAAGTGTTAGGGTACACAAACCAAGTAATGGTAATAGATAAAAAAAATATACTTCACATAACTCATACCACGCCCAACTTTGGCATCACCAGCTAGGTCATGTAAATGAGAAATGCTTGACAAAGTTACATGTAGATGGATATTTAGATTCTTTCAAACTAAAACCATATGGCGTATCTCATCCATGTTTACAAGGCAAAATGACCGAAGCCCTATTTAGTGTGAAAGTTGAAAGGGCTAAACAAATTATTGAATCGGTTCATACTGATGTGTGTGGACCATTTCCAATTGAATCAAGTGTAGGGTACTCATACTTCATAACTTTTACTGATGATTTTAGTAGATATGGATATATATACTTAATGAGGTATAAGTTAGATTCTTTTGATAAGTTCAAAGAATACAAGAATGAAGTTGAGAACTAGCTTGGTAAAAATATTAAGAAACTCCACTAAGACTGAGGTAGAGAATATATTAATCAAGAATTCATTGATTACTTATGAGATTTTGGGATCCTATCCCAACTCACTCCTCTTTACACGCCCCAGTGGAGTGGTTTGAGATAAAGGAGGAACCTCACCTTGTTGTACATGGTGAGATCAATGATGAGTCATTTGAGTCTTCCATTATCCTTTTGGGGATATGCGTTACAAAAAATGGTTCACATACTAAACCAAGTACCAACTAAATCAATAAATGGTATTCCGTACGAGTTCTGGAGTGGAAATAAAGCCATATTATTGAATTTACATGTGTGGGGAAGTGATGCATTTGTTAAGGCCTCTTCAGGTAACAAACATTCACCCCAAGGAACATAGTGTACATTTATAGGATACCTGAAAGAAACAAGGGGATATTACCTATACAACCCATCAAAAAAATGGTTACAATGGAAAGACACTCCATATTCCTTGAGAGGGAGAACATCTCTAAAAGAGATAGTGGGAGTGAGATAGACTTCAATGAAGTTGAGGATCAAGGTATATAAGAATTAGTACAGGAACAGATTCCACAAAGCCCCATGGAAGAAAGAACTATTCTAGAGACACAAGAGATGCGTAGGAGTAAAAGAGATTTTAGAAAACCGGAACGGTACGGTTTTATAGTTACCAAGGATGGTGACGCATTACTAGTTGATAATAATGATCCTCTAACCTACAAGGAATCTTAAGTAGAACAGATGTTCCCAAGTGGCAAGAAGCCATAAATTATGAAACGGATTCCATGTACCAAAACCAAGTCTGGATTTTGGTAGATCCTCTAGTTGATGTAAATCATATTGGTTGCAAATAGGTATTCAAGAAGAAACTGGACATGCAAGGAGATGTCATACCTATAATGCATTACTGGTTTCAAAAGGGTTCAAACAGCGTCAAGGCATTGACTACGACGAAACCTTTTCACTAGTTGTAATGCTGAAATCTGTCTGAATTCTATTGTCCATTACTGCTTACCATGACTATGAGATTTGGTAAATGGATGTCAAAACATCCTTCCTTAATATGAACCTTTAAGAATATTTCTACATGACACAACCTGAAAGGTTTATGACTCCAAAGGATTCCAATAAGGTATGCAAGTTTCAAAAATCCATTTACGGGTTAAATCAAGCATACAAGTCATGGAAATTCGTTTTGATGAAGCCATAACAAAATTTGGTTTTATCAAGAATGAATGTGTGCCTTGTGTCTACAAATAGTTTAGTGGGAGTTCAGTTGTTTTCGTAATAGTATATGTTGATGACATATTACTTATTGGAAACAAGATACCAATGTTACAGTCTATTAAGACATGGTCAAATCAATGCTTATCCACGAAGGAATTGGGTGAGGCAGCATATATTCTTGGGATCAAGATCCATCGTGACAGATCCAAGAGATTGTTGGGCCTATGTCAATGTATATACATTGATAAGACACTAAAGAGATTTAGTATGGAACATTCCAAGAGGATATTTTTTCCAGCATCACATGGAATTCATCTTTCCAAGAAAATATGTTCGCGGACACATGAGGAAAGAAAGATAATGTCAAGGAATCCATATGCATCAGCGATTGGGTCAGTCATGTATGACCTACTATGTAGTAGGCTAGATGTTTCTTATGCATTGATTACGGTAGGAAGATATCAAGCTAACATAGGTGACCACCATGGGATGTTAGTAAAGACTATCCTAAAGTATTTGAGGTGTACTAAGGATATATTCCTAGTTTGTGGGGGAGATGATGAACTAGTCATTAGAGGATATGAAGATTCTAGTTTCCTGAATGATCAAGATGACATGAAGTCACAAACCGGATACATCTTCACTTTGAATGGAGGTACAATGAGCTGGAAGAGCTCAAAGTAGATTCTGGTCAAAGATTCTACAGTAGAGTCCAAGTATATCATAGCTTTTGAGGTAGCTAAAGAGGCAGTTTGGATACGAAGCTTCATCCAGGAGCTAGATGTGATACCTAGCAGTAAAGATCCCATCACATTGTACTGTGATAATACTGCAGTGGTGGATCTTGCAAAAGATCCAAGGTCACATTAGCAGACGAAGCACATACCTCGGAAGTATCATATCTTGATGGATTTTTCTCAGAGAGGTGAAGTTGTAGTGAGTAGTATTTTCACAGAAAACAATGTGGCAGACCCCTTGAATAAAGCTTTGACTCAGCAGAAACATGATTATCATGTGAGTTCTAGCAGACTGAAAGTCGTAGGTAGTTGGCTCTAGTCCAAGTGGGAGTTTGTTAGAGTTGGTGTCCTAGATTCAAATATTTATACTTTGATTATGTGGATATTTAATGTATTACATATTGTTCATTTTTCTACATGACTATAATGTAATAATGTCCTAGATTATTCGTTGCATTAATAAGGTCATGACAGTTCCCCGCTATGATGAGAACCTTGAAATGATATAACAATATTCTTAAAAATAGTTCTATGGTTTGATGACATACTATGATGGGACACATATCATATAGCTTATCGGGTTCAAGTACTCGTAAGCATACGAGAATTCCTCTCATGTAGTTTGCACTTGGTAATCTCTAAGACAGAAGATTATGAGAACAGACTCATCAGTAGGAATTTCGCATGTTTTGGTGTCATCAGATATTCCTATATGTGATCATGTGTAATGATACTTAGACTTTAATATTATCATTAATACATGTCATGACTCGTGCACTTTGATTTACTAAAAAAACCATCACGGAGATAGTTGGTGAGAAGTAGGGTATGTTGGGTGCATCATCAATGGCTTGTTATTAATGGATAAGTCAAGGAAGAATTTATCTCTTCCATTTATAGATGTTGATATCTTAGTCCTTTGATTGAAATAGAACCTTCGTGAAAAATTCCATTTCCATGGTGTAACGATGAGTTTATTTTAGGTAGTCAACGAATGATGTATCAAGCACAAAGGTTGATGACACTATCGTAAAACCTACTTGATGAGATATTGGGAAAAAGGGATTATATTACACAATGAGCATTCCTATGTGGATTTCATTGTTGTGACTTTAATTTCTTTCTCTTGGGTGCCTTGACCCATTTCTAGACAATACTCTTGGACTTTAGGCAAGCCTGTCTAATTCCAAAGAGAAATAATCTTCGAGGGTCACACACTAAGTGATTCTGGTGGTCTCCGTTAAATTATATTTGAATTTAATGAATAAATATTATTCTCAAGACAATGGAATAATTTTATTCAAGATAAAATTATTTCATAAATTAAATAAATATTTATTAATAAAGTTGTGGGTAAATTTTATTTATTTATATTATTGAAAATTTAATAAATATATATTTACTATTTTGTAAATAAAATATTTATTTAAGATAATAAATTATTTATTTATTTATTCAAGTGTTCAATAAATGGAAGTGGAGTTTGAGAGGACCAAGGTTGGTCTGGTAATAAAATAATTATTTGCAAGATGATAAATAATAATTTAACTAGTTGGCACAAATTAAAATAACGCTGCTATTATTTTGTGAGGTGGAATTTTATTTAAAATTCTATTTTGTGTAAGATGGTGCACCATAAATAAGGATGTGGTATTTTTATTAATATCATGGATATTCTCTAAGGTTATGATTGTATTTAATTGTTGTTACGTAATTCAATATTGTAACTAAAACCCCATGTCAATAAATAGATACATATGTCTATTGTGCCATGGACCGAACTGCACAACCAGTGAATTGAGAATTGTTAATCTAAACAATTTCTCTCTAAAATCTTCTTCTCACCCCTCTCAATAATGAGATACATCCTTCATGGATAAAGAACAAGCGATCAAGAACAACCGACATAAGACAATCGCTTAGTCGTGCTAGTACCTGGAGAACGAGCGACGTCGATCGGAGGCTATCGGATCATGTGTGGATCACCGCTAGAGGGATTCTAGTTTGGATCCTTGCAAGCGCAACAAGATAATCTGGAAGGGTCATTTCAGATGATCAACATCATCAATGAAGAAAATACCAAAGATCTAGGTATTATTTTCATTATAAAATCAATTAAATTAATTATAAACATGATGTGAATGATCCTCTCTAAAGGATTCGGTCCTCTTCCTTTTTTATATAAATCTTTGATTCTATTCCATGGAGACTTGCGTTCATTGTCGTATTGATCCCGGAATAATCATTGATCATGATAAAAATCAAAGATGGTTGTCGACCCAACCGCACTTCCATTGCGCCCAGAACCTTAAACACATGCATAAGATATTAGTATTATTTGGTAGACTTCACTCAATACTTGAGGTCCAAACCGTGAAACCACAATTATTGTTTCAAGGGTTGGTACTTTGTGCGACGTTTTAAGAGGAAAGAGGGGAATTTAGATCTTAACAACCCTCAACCAAATAATTACATTAAAACATGTGCATATTTTAGAACAATGAAATATCCAAGATGTGTAGTGAACTTGAAATTACATCCTTCTCTCATAATTATTAAAACACCACCTTTATTTATCAACTATTAAACTATTTAATTAATTCCTTTTGTTTTTAAAACTGTTTTCAACCCCCCCCCCCCATCTTTTAGTAATCTTTATTAAAAATACACACTTTAAACATACAACACTACTTTAGAGATGGATTGGGGTCTTCCCTAGACATTAAATCAACTTTAAAATCTAAATCAATTTGATGTGTCATGACAACACAGTCAGGTCCCCTCATTTATACAAATATCAATCTCCAAAATTCACTAATCATTAAATAAAATTAAATTTTACATAAAAATGAAACTAACTACTAGAATTAAGGTAGGTAAATAACCCATAAATATAAAGATTTTTACCACCTCTCCATGATCAAGCTTTCAATCCTTGAGAAGTATCAACAATCTTTTGGATGAAAAAAATCACACAATTAATGTTGTACCTCATTTTCATAATACCAAATAATTTTTGAAACCCAGCCATACTTATTTCAAACACATATCAAAAGATTATTCTTTAATTATAATTTTTTATCAATATTTTCATGGAAAAAAATGTTTATTCCACCAAATAATCATCTACCTCTAACACCATGTGACCGACAATATAATATGTGTTTGTTCGGGTACATACTTCAGGACATGTGATATTTTGAAAATATCGTGCATTTCACTTAACAAAGGAAGAAAAGAAAACATGAAATCCATTTTCAAAAAATTTTGATGGGTCTAAAAGGGTCAAATAAACTGAGAATGACATTTTTCCATCATTTTAATCATTTAATAATCCAATTAAATGGAGACTCAATGAAATAAATTATCAAAATCCATAAATTCAGAGGGTTTTTCTAAGTCTATCTTAAGAATTTTTTTACATTGTGTTGTTGGTAATATTTATATTTATTCTATAAAAAATAATGATGATTGATAAATTTACCTCAATCCTAAATGAGAACAAAAGTTTCTACCATATAGTTCCTCAAATTCATACATTCAAATTGATTACTAATTGATGTTGTTATTGTAAAACTCCTATAGATATAGATGATCTACCATAATGTTGAAATAACAAATGAAATAGGCTCTCATCAAGTATTAGAAATTATGAATGGTATTCCCAAACTAAACAACCATGTTTGGGAGATTAATTTTGTAATAGTGGGTTCCCTACACCCAACTTAAATAGTATTTTTCTTTACCATATCATGAATATAGTGAGTTATTAATGATCTACTCTTACCATAATAGTGCTGATATTTATGCATCCAGTATTGATAGGGAATGTCCTTATAATACTTGTTATATTATAATGTTATAGTAGTTCCTAATATATAATGAGAACCTCGATATACTATGAAATTAATCTTAAACATATGTCATATGGTCTAGATATGTCACACTTACTAGATACAGATGGTTTTTGAATATCATGTGATGGGGGTCATAAGAATTAATACTTATTCCCATCTATCTCATACATGGTGGTATCAGGTAGAAGAGATCATGAGGATTTCCTTCCAATAGGAAAAAACACTTGTTTTAAGAGACAGTGGTTGTTCATATATGTAGATGCTTGTAATGGTATCTCTAATTGAGATTAATATCAGTGTGTATTGTTTTAAAACATATTTTGATTCATGAAGGAAACTATGGAAGTGATTTTATAGTGATATATCTTGTGTATGGAGCATCATTGGTTGTATGACATTGATTGAATAATCAATATAGAATTGGTCACTTTTTAAAGGAAGTAATATCTTAGGCCTAGTTGATCAGGGTGGTAGTACCTTCACTAATTCCATTGTTAGGATATAAGATGATATGTTTGTCGAGTTATGTCAACTCTTAATAAATCAAGAAAGGATGATGACACAAGGTTTGTATACTACTTTGTGAGAAATCTCGAGATACAGTGATTATATTACATGGTGTGTGTTTGTATGAATGTTTGATGTTGTTGTGACTTATCATTTTCTATTTAGGGGTCTTGATGGGTTTCTAGACTTGACTCATAGTCTATGAATTTTATTCACCTCTATCAAGATAAGGGCCTAGAGGATCACATGCCAAGAGTATTCAAGATTCTAACCTATTCTAATGAATGCGAGTTTATGATATGGTGGGACCCACCACTATATTATGGGGATATGTGAGATTTATCAATAGCCAAGAAATAAATAAATTCATTATTATTCAAGTATATAATGATTGGATTTGAATTTATTTATTTACTATATTTACAAGTATTAATGTTAATACATGCAAAAATATTATATGAATGAATATTATTTTAATATTCATGGTTCAATTAATATTTTTTCGAATATCGAGTTTAGTTAATGGATAATTTTTATCATGTAATATATTTATTATATTACATGTAAATGATAAAAATATGATGATATTTAAGACTTAGTAATTCTATCATAAGAATTCATTTATAATTTCTTTAGTGGGTAATCCATATTTGGGGGTGTTTGTGAGCCTTTTTGAGCTATTTGGAAACCAACTATAAATGGAGGAGGAAGCTCTCATGCACACTACTATTCATTGAATTATTGATTAGAGCCACTCTATAATCCCCCACTTACTAGAGATATATGAAGATGATCCATGCTCCTAATTTGGGTTTATCATTAGGAATTGGTGGACCGTCACTGTGGTGATCGTCGCGATGTCGATGGTGTCGTCGAATCTCTATGCTAGCACCTAAATTTTAAAGAACGATGTTCCTACAGACATTTGATGGCTGTGTGAAAAATATATGGGGATTCAGATTTGGTTCCTTTGAGAAATGGTCACCCGTGATGAGTGGATATCAAGCTTTTCTTCAGATCAAATGATGTATTATTTGTTTTTTTCTTGCAAAATATTATTCACAAGAGATCCTTAGTAGTTGTACCAGGTTGTGTGTCATCATAGTGACATATTTACATCAATAGTCAGGGACCAATTTTAAATCCCCAACCCATCTACTTCTTCTTCATATCATGGTATGTTCAATTGGTATCAGAATGATCGTGTGAAATTATTATGCAAAGAAAAATTATTTTTGTAATATATTCATGGAGAGGGTGTCGTTACGCTCATAAAGTCACAGACAGTGATTCAATCTAACATTGGATAGTGAAGTTGTGGAAGTCTGATGTTTTAAATCATATTAAATTCGATGTTTGTGGGTCTTAAATATCGAATAACTTATGTGTACATATGTTAACATTTTACCCAAATAAAGTGGGAGATAACAATTTTTGGAATTCTAGGACCTTTGGTCGGATTACCAGTGTCTATAATACACTACTATAGATCGAATTAAGGGAAGTGCCTGCTTTTATCAGAATTAAGCAGAAAGTGCTGATAAAAGTCTCACATTTATCAGTGCTAGCTAAAAGCACTAAAAGGTCACGTAAAGCAGCTCTAAAAAAGCATTGATAAAGGTGTATCCTTTATCAATGCCTTTTTTAGCATTAATAAAGGATAGAACTATCATCACTATTCTTGGCACTAATAAAATTCTTTAAAAAATTCTTATTAATATATATATAATTATTAAATTTATATTAAAAAATATTATTTATATACATTAATTAAAAGATGCATGTTTATAGTTAATAAAAATATGATATATTAATATATAATTTTTAATAATTCAAATATATATATATATATATAATGTTTTAAAAAATTATTTATAAGATTATAAATATAAATATATATGTTTAAATAATTATAAAATTGTAATAATTTTTTAAAATAATAAATATATTTTTTATATTTATAATTATATATAAATACTTTTTAAATATATTAATTTATAATTTTAATTTTAATTTTAATTTCAATGATAATGATAATAATATAAATTAATATATGTCTTCAATAAATTTGTTCAATATATATATCATGAGATAATGATGATATTCATGGACATGATTGCCATTATTTATGTTCGTATATTGATGTGTGACTATAATTGACGCAATATGATCATAAGTTTATTTGTGGACATGATTAAGGGTTACTAAATGTTAAGATTACCTATATTTTGATGATGCATGCATATGTTATGTATTCATCATGGATGTTCATTTAAACATTGACACCCTTATTATTCATGTTTTTCATATATGTGATTACTCGTTTATTAGGATGTATACTTTAATAGGTATTTCATTCATTCATGTTATACCCATTAACTTGTTATGTTCTCGTAAATACTTATAAAATTACAATAAATATATTTAAATAATAAATATATTGATTATATTTATAATTATAAATTTTTAATTATATATAAATACCTTTAAAATATAATTATAACTATATATATATTTAAATAATTATAAAATTACAATAAATATATTCATTATAATTTTATAAATATATATATATATATTAATTTATATATAATTATATAAAAATATTTATAAAAATATTTAATTATAATTATATAAAAAGTATATATATAAATATAAAATTATAAAAAATATATTTATTATATTTATAATTTATAAATATATATAATTATATAAATATATTTATAAATATATACAAATATTTATAAATATATAAAAATATTAATAATTATAATTATAAAGAAATATAGATATATTTAAATAATTATAACATTATAATAAATATATTTATTATATTTATTTATAAAATTATAAATAAAATGAATATATTTATTATAATTTTATGATTATTTAAATAAATATATATCTATTTAAAATTATAACTATAAATAAATATAATTTTATAATTATAAATAAATATATTTTATTTATAGTTATAATCACATAAAAATATATATTTATTTAAAAAATTATAAAATTAAAATGAATATACTATTATATTTATAATTTTATAATTATATATAATAAATATATTAATTATATTAATTTTATTAATTATATATATTTATAAAATTATAAATATAAGAAATATAGTTATTATAATTTTATAATTATTCAAATAAATATATTTATTTATTTATTTATAATTATAACTATAAATATATATATTTAATTAATTAATTATAAAATTATAATAAATATATTTATTATATTTATAATTTTATAAATGTATATAATTAATATGTTTATTATATATAATTATAAAAATAATAAATATATTTTTTATATTTATAATTTTATAAATAAATATAATAAATATATATTTATTTTAGTTTTATTATTATTTAAATATCTCTATATTTATTTTTAATTATAAATAAATATTTATTTATTTATTATATTAATAATTTTATAAATATATATAATTGTATAAATATATACAAATATTTATAAATATATCTATTTTATATATAATTATAAATAAATATTTATTTATTTATAATTAATATCATAAATAAAAATTTATTTATTTATTATATATATAGTTTTTTAAATATATATAATAATATTAATAAATTATTAACATTAGATATTTATCAACATTTTTTAGCACTGATAAAGATTGTCTTTTATCAGCTTTAAGAAAACACTGATAATATTATTCTTTATCAATGCTAAAATTTTAGTGCTGATAAAAACACGTTTTATTAGCGCTTTATTAGCACAGATAAAGGGATATTTTATCAGTGTTTTTTTATTTTACCACTGATAAAACTATCTTTTATCATCATTTTTTGAAAAGCACTAATTAATGCTTTTCCCTTCTTTTAAATGCACCCTAATCGGATAACTTCTCTCACACACCATCAAGCTCTTGCGGAAGCCGACTGTCGTCGCACCATCGCTCTCACTGAACCCCGTTGTCGCCGTTCTCTCCCAACTGCACTATCGTCGCTCCACCACATTGTCATCGTGCTTCCACTCTCGTCGAACCCTATTCACACCATTGTCGCTACTCTCACCGAACCCCACTGCCGCCTCACCGAACCCCACTTTCAGCGGGTCTCTATTGTGATTTTGCTAAACATTTTCGATGAATCAAGAACCTCAAAACTAAATGTATGTTATTCAAATCTTTTTTATGTATTTCTCAACTAATTCTCTTCATGGTTCACTTTTTTTGTTCTTCTCAAACAATAATCTGTGCAGCACCCCCTTTCATTTGAGTGTTATTTTGTTCAGATCGGATTCACCCCCTTAGTTTCTTCCTCATCACTGTACCCATTCATATTTGAACCCAAGGGTAAGGTTTGACCCTTTTTTCTTGTGATTTTTCTGCATCTAAGGAATATGGTTACTTTTTTTAAGCCTTGTTCATCCTATATTTGAATTTACAGACCATTCGTCATTGATTTGTGATAGGTTACCCCATGTGTTTGCCATTGTATTTGAGAACCATGATTTTTTTCATGTTTAACTTCTTGTTTTTTATATTAAATAATAGAATTAAATGTGTTTATGTGTTTTTGGAAAGGTAAATCAAGTTTTATGTGATTTTCATTTCAATTCCAAGGACTTCTCAATTGTGGAAATTGTTAAAAAATTTAATAAAACATGCACACCATGTGTCTGAGAAATTATATAAATTGTCTTTATAAATAAATTCTAAGATTTTATAAGGTGTTTTTGTCATCAAATTTTTCAATAGGCGCAATATTTTTACTTTTCATTTTAAATAATACTTGAAATTCCAAACATTGATAAAATATTTCATGATTTATTTAAAATAAAATACGAGGTTTAACATTTTTTACCATGTCTGGTTTATCGAATAATACAATTAAGGAAATATTTTAATCAATCCAGTGATTTTATATAGGTGGACTAATTTATAAATTTATTTTAAGGGTTGTTTTAAGTGTAATGTTTTACTAAATGTCTATTAAATGATTTCAAATTATTATATAGAGAATTGGCCTCTTAGTGGGTTTCTAAATGTCCTGGTTGGACCCTTAAAATGGTCTTTTGAACATGTGGGCATGTTAGAGCCACTTATTTCCCCTTATTATTTTTTCCCTTTATGGGTGATGTTTGATGTATGTCGTGATTGGGCGATAGATAGAAAGGGGTTATTTCTTGTGAGAGTGTTAGAGGTGTTGGCGAGTTTTTATTTGGGCTTAATGATGATTGTTTGGATTATTGATTGTTTCTCACCATTACTATTACTTCGGTCATGGGAACATAAGTAACTAAGTGAGAAGTATTTATTTATGATACACAAGATCATTTCACACTTCTAGATCCCATGGTTATGTATAGGGATAGTGGGGAGTGCCTTGGATTATAGGATTGGTTCAAGCTAGTCAAGTGACTTGTGTTAGAATACAATATATGCTTGCGGTTTGTCCCAATTTTATAAATTCTAGAACTATCTAACATTAAATCCAAGGGTTTATCCCATGAAATCTTTTCTCTGGTTGGTGGTTTTCCATTGGGGGTTCTATTGATCTTATTTAGTTCCCCTACATGATTGATGTGTGTGTGACCCTTGGAAGATTTCTTTTATTTCTTATTCTCATTTCATTGATGATTTAGTTCCATTCATTTGATCATTTACCTATGTAGAATGAGTGGGGTTTCTATAGGGTTTTCAAAATGGATTGAAAAGTGTATTTCATTAAATCCAAGGGTAGATCTCATGATACTCGCAAGTTACACCTAGAGTTTTTCTGTTAACCGTAAAATCGAGATCGATCATTTCATGAATGGACTAAAATCGAATAATTTTATAATTTTATACTTTTATCAATTTTAATTTTATATATTATAATTTTATACTTTTATAAATTTTTAAAACTATATAATTTTATAAATTATGTATACTTTTATAGCATATATGTGCTTTTATATAGTTTTATAGATTTATATACATTTATAAATTATGTAAATTTCGTTAAAATATATATTATTTTATAAATCATATATAGTTTTAAACTTTTATTTATTTCTATAATTTTATATACTAATATAAATTTATATAAATTTTTAATTTATACTTTTATACCTATAATTTTTTTTCAATTTATCAATAGTTTAATACTTTTATACTTTCATAAATTCAATGTGAGTGTTGAAAGTATTTTAATAGATAAAATAATTTATTTTTTTATTTTTGTAACCATTATTATATTCAATAGTCATATTTTCTATTATGAAAAGGGTTTTCAAATAATATAGATTTTATTTTTTCCATTATTACATTCAAAATTCGTATTTCATCAATTTTTTATAATGTAAATGTGATTTTATACTTCATTTATACTCATACAAAAAGGGTTTTGATCATTAAAAATATGAAGTTAAAAATAGTTTTTAAAAGTTAAATATCCTCCCTTATATTTATAAATTTCCTTCAATAATTTTTTGTTTTTTATCATGTGGGATGATAAACCATTTTTCAATCATTCCATTTTATTTCAAGAAATTCATCAGATCCATCTTCAATTGAACATATTTTGTGTATTTATTTTGTTAAATATTAATATTACAGAATCAAATAGGATGGATATGAATATAGAATGGATTGATGCCAATCATATGATAAATGAGTATAAAGATGGGATGAAAGAGTTCATCAAGTTTGCAAAAGATCATGCATATGACCCTTTTCAAATCCTTTGTCTATGTTTACACTATTGTTATTTAAGAATAATTAGTCCAAAGGAGTTGGAAGAACACTTGATCTATCATAGAATTGATTGAAGTTATAAATGTTGGAATAGACACAGGGAAAAGGTGAATGTAGCTAGTAATTGGGAAAGAACTGTATTTTATGGATCATCTTATATGATTACAAGTGTGGATAGAGAAGAAGACCATTTCGAGGATGTGATTACCAGTTTGAATGACGATGAAGATCATATTGACGAAATGACACTGAAAGTTGAAGATGAAATTATTGATTGTCAAAAATTGTTTGAGAAGTTAAAGAGTTTTTCAAAGATGCCATTGTATGCTAGTTGAACTAAATATACAGCATTTTTAGTTTTACTGATGCTATATAATTTGAAAATAGGCAACGGATGGAGTGACGCCAGTTTTACTAAAGTACACTACTGGAAATCCTAGTTTTACCAACGGTTATATCCTAACGGTTTACTAAACCATTGGGAATAGCCATCTATACCAACGGTTCTCAGAAACCGTTGGTATAGATGGTTTTATAGACACTTTAACCAACGGTTGTAATGAACCGTTGGTATAGAGGAGTTTTTACCTACGGTTCAATGAGAACTGTTGGTAAAAGTTGGATTTCGGTGACCTTTTACCAACGGTTCTCATTGAACCGTTGGTAAGGGTTTGGGCTGAATGTATATACCAACGGTTTTTAAAAACCATTGGTAAAAATTTCCCCCAAATTGGCAGTAGCCTGTCCTGTCCCCCATTCGCGATCCAGAGCCTTAAACAGGAGATATCGGCGATTTTGGAGGTGCTTCCGGTTCTCTTCCTCCATCTCATCCAAGGTGAGTTATTTTCTTTAACTTTCAGTTTTTATTTTCGATTTTGATGTGTATATGATTTTCTTTAGGAAGAGACCAATTTCTGTTGTCATATTCCCACCCAATTTATGTTCCATCCCTATTTATGTTTCAGTTCTTTATTAAATTCCATGCATATTCTAGCCCATATAGATTGCATTAGATGGTTGTCTAATTTTTTGATGTGCCTTTCATGTTTCATTACCAAGAAATTTTTATTATATGTTATAAAATTCAATCACATGTTTAGTTTTAACATTCATAGTTACTTTATTATCTTGTGTCAATAATTTATATTAATAATCTTTTCATATATTCCATCGTTGAGTGTTTTTAATTGTACAATAGAATTCCAAGATCATGTTACTTCATAGTGATTATTTAGATTTCAAAGTGTTTTATTTTTCATGTTAAATTTATTAAAAAGTTTTGGGGACTAATTAAAGTTTTTAGATTCCAATTTCCATGCTTCTATTCTTGTTAAGAATTAAATGAAATATGATGGTTGTAATTAAATGAAATTCAATGTTCAATTTTTATCATGTATGGGTGATTAATAAATTGGAATGTGATGAACCATTTAATTGAACCATTGTTGATGCAAATTATATACCAAAAGGTTATTGAGTAAAATTTATTCTTGTGAATTTCGTTACATCATAGATAAAATGGTTGTGGTTATATGAGAGATACCTCCGATGGTTCTTTGATCATTGTTTTATGGGGAATGAATGGTTTAGGTCCGGTATTAATAGTAGCTTCCAGTGAGACCATTTTAGTATAAGGGGAAACGAGATTATGATCTACATGGGGGTGATTGAGTTGGTAGAGACCAAACATTGCTTGTTCCTTGTGTTCAAGAACCATAAATAGAGTGTTCCAATTAGGTGGTCATTAGTAAAGTCGTAGGTAAGATTTCCATGTCCTGTTTCTTGAAGTTGAATATGTGGTGCTATAGTGGTTTTGGATTATTTGAGGTACTCTTAGTGTATTATAAACCCTCATTTGTTCCATATTCATTTCAATTGATTTAATATCATTTTTTCACACACACCATTATATCCTCTCAAACTATATTTAGAGTGTATTTTCATTCGTATGGTGTTAAATATTTTAGTAAATGTCCATACTAGCTTCTTTTATGTGTTCTAGGGGTTTAGACTAATGACAGGGCTGCATGATTATTGTGGGGGTATTCTTTTCATATAAATATACCAATACACCCCGACCCCCTTGGACAACCTGACCACCCCCACGGACAGCCCGCCCACCTGGACACCCCGACCCCCCTAGACAGCCCCCCACCCCCAGACGGCCCCACCACCCCCTAGACACCCCGCACCCCCCTGAACATGCCACACCCCCCTTGGACAGTCCTGCCACTCCCATGATCCTCATCCTACTCCTCATCCTGATCTACTTGAAGAAGTTAAAGTATAAAACTCATATACTCCCAACAAGACCCATAAGGATTATGTATTCCTTGATCCACTTCCAATATCTTACTGGTCAATCCTTGAATATAGGCATTAGAAATTTTGTATCTTATTTTCTTATATAAACTGTATTTTGTTGTATTTCTTAATATGATTCTCATATAGAGTAATGTGTCATTTATGCTTTTATATAGAGTAAACAATTGTCGTTTACGTAAAAAAAATTGATTAAAATTTAATATTATTAAATTAATTTGAAATGACTTATTGCGATTTTTTTATAGAATGGATAGAAGTTGGATGTACGAAACTGATCAGATTTCAACCGATTTTCAAAATAATTTGAACAGCTTTTTAGATTTTTCCTTTGACAAGGATTCAGATAGTGGTCGCATACACTGCCCATGTTTTAATTGTGTTGGAAGACCTTCGTTGAGCCGTGAAGCAGTTAGCTATCATATAACCAAATATGGTTTCCAAACAAACTATTATGTGTGGTATCACAATGGAGATAAAATGGAATCTCAAAATGTTGATGATCCAAATGATAGGAATGAATTGGAGAGTTTGATATATGATCGGTTTCCATTTATTCGACATCATGGGAAGGAAAGGATGTCCAACCAACAAGATTTCGATACAAGCACACATGATGTGTCCAATGAAAATAATGATGTTCATAGGGTGAAAAAATTGAATGATGCTGCGATGACTCCAGTATATCGGCAATGTGATAAAATGAAAAAGTTGGAAATTTTAATCCGATTGATTCATGGGAAAACTGTGTATGGGATTTCAAATACTGCAATTGATTACATTCTTACCTTCATGAAGGACTTACTTCCAGATGATGTAGATATTCCCTCAATCCACTATATGGCATGGAAGTTGGTTGATGAACTTGGATTCTCAAAAAAATCATGCTTTCTCGAATGATTGCAGCTTATTTTGGGAAGAAACTAGTGACAGAAATGATTGTATAAAATGCAGAACCTCCCGATGGAAGAAAAAAGATGATGGAACACCATCTCGTGTGCCAAAAAAAGTAATGTGGCACTTTCCATTGATCCCCAGATTACAGAACCTTTTCATGTTTGATGAAATATCCGTAAAAATGTGATGGAATGACACCGAGAGAAAAAAGAATAATGAAGAGTTGGTTCACCCTGCAGATGGATTTGCATGGCAGAGATTTGATGCTTGATATCCTGAATTTGCAGCCGATGAGTGTACTATGAGACTGGGTCTTTCATGTGACGGTTTTAATCAATTTGGGCATATGAATACTTCACACAACACCTGGCCAGTTTTCATACACATTTATAACCTCCCCCCTTGGTTGTGTATGAAAAATCCTTACACTTTCTTGAGTAAACTGATATCTGGTCCTTCTGATCCCCGAAATGATATAAATTTATACATGCAACCTTTAATAAAAGAGTTGAAACTTGTTTGGGATGTGGGTGTGCCCACATACGATGCATGTTCGAAAGACACATTTCAAATGCGTGCTGCACTTATGTTGACTATCAATGATTTTCCTGCTAATGCAATTTTGTCTGGATGGAGCACAAAAGGAAAATTGTCATGTCCTATTTGTATGAAGAATACTCGATCGAGAAGTCTGAAATATCATCGTAGTTTTAGTTTTATGGGACATTGACGATTCTTTCCAATAAACCATCCATATAGAAACAATCGTCGAAGATTTGACAATACCACGGAGAATGACGATCCACCTCAGCGTATGTCTGGAACTGATGTGATTATTGAATTGAAAGATTTCACTTATTCATTTGGGAAGAGTGTAATGAAATCTAGAAGGAGGGAAAATGTTTCCAATGATACCTGTTACAATTGGAAGAAGAAGAGTATATTATTTGAGTTGTCATATTGGTCAACCAACTTGTTACGTCATTGCTTAGACGTAATGCACATTGAAAATAATATATGTGAAATGTTTCTTTCGATTCATCTAAATGTCAGGGGGAAGAAGAAAGATGATTTACGATCTCGGCGTGACTTGGTAGATTGGGGGATCAGACCAGAATTTCATCCTGTCTGTATCGGTGAAAATAAATGGCAAGTTCCATGTGCTTCTTATGTGATGACTCCTGCTGAAAAAAATCAATTTCTGGAAGTGCTACAGACTATTAAAGTTCCTGATGGCTATTCAAGCAACATATCATTCAGAGTGTGTATCCTATTACTTACCATCATAACACCATAACTCTTCTATTTCATTATGTTCTTTTTATCATAATGGTTTTTCTATATTTTGTTTTTTGGGTTACACATTAGTTATCTGTTTCTAATTACTTCCATATTTTTTTCATTGCAGGAAATGACACCAATTGAAGAGAGGCGGCGGAAAAAGATGATAGATAATAATCATCGCATGGTACAAATGGGTGTTCCTCCACTCATCCCTGTTGTGAGTATTTTATTTCAAATATAAATATTTCAATAACTTTTAATATCATGTGTTTACTTTTCTTTCAAAAAAAGTTTTAGGATCCACCACCTAGACGACAGATATCGGACGAGGAGCCTGATATTGCTCCCAATAGAGAGGTTGGTGGTAGGAGGTGGGGTGGTGTCAAAGATGGACGATCATCTAGTGGTCCCGGTACTGAGGTCGGTGGTACGAGGGCTCGTGGGGTGAGAGTTAGACGACCCACTACCACAGACATATCTTCTACGCCCTATTTTGATACTGGCATGTCTTCAGGGACATATGAGATATTTAGACCTCCAATGTTTACACTACCAGCTGGCCAGACTACTATGCCATCATCTTTTGCTTCTGGTTCATTATCTCCGGGCTATTACATTCCACCTTCTTTGACTCCGGTTGCGACACAGTATGTGGCTGAGGAGCATACACTGAGGGACACTCCACCTGTACAGGATATTCCTTCAGCTTATGCACCCATTGATCCGACTACCACAGGTATATTTATATAACTCTATCAAATTTTTATACCAAAATTTATTTTTATTATAACTTGTATTGATATTATTTTTCTTTAATAACAGATTCATATACAGATAGAAGGCGGGGGAGGGGGTGTACTCGCTTGTGTGCGATATGGAACCACCAGAAACAGTTGATGGTTGAATACAATGTTGATGGACAAATGATTGAGAAATCTGGGCATCAATGTCGGGGTTTTTTGGCGACTCTAGCCAAATACTCTGATATCATTCCTGTCATCCCTCTCTCTTGGAGACATCTGCCACCCGAAGTCAAGGATAACGCGTGGGCACAAATATGGGTAAAAAATATATTGGATTTAATGTAGTATATTTTTGTATTTAAATGAACTAATCAATTTGGTTTCAGATTTGGTTTAACTTCCCTGATGGAAAAGGTGCACGACCAGCGTGTTTAAAAGAGCTAGGAGAGCTTTGGAGATCTTATAAGCATGAGTTGTATGTTGGCTGGTGTGATAGAGTGGGCACGGAGTTAGAGACATTACCTATCGTGGATTATTTCCCAATTGAGCAATATCTCCAAATGATTACCCATTGGGCGACTGCCAAAATTTAAGGTATTAATCTCATTTGAGTTATTTAAATGAGAGTTTTCATATTTTGTATTAATATAATCTTATTAATTATTAATCATTATTTAGAAATATTATGAAAAAACAAAAAAAACATTGATTCAAAGCAATACCTCCACACTTTGGGGCGCACAACTATGTCAGATCATGAGAGGCAGTAGGTACGATATAGTTGTTTATAATTTTTCTTTAGGACTTTCCCTTTTTAGTGGATCCTACTTAAATTATGTGATTTATTGAATAATGAATATATGATTATACTTTCACTTTATATTTTTTCAATGTCATTACAGAAGCACAAAATGAATATTAAAGGATGTATCCCCCGAGAAAAATTGTTTTGCTCAAGTAGAAGAAAAAAAGATGGAACTGTGGTAAATGAACCGACCCAAGAGAAGATTGTAAGTTTTAATTTTTTTTATTTCAAAGTTTAATATCTAATTTGAAATTTAATAATCTATTAATATTTTTTACAGGTTTCTTTAGAGGCTCTTTATGCCCAGTAGCCTGACAATTTTGGGCCACACGATCATTTATATCAGGTTTTGGGAGATGAGTACTCTGGTCGAGTACGCTGCCGACCTGGTAAGAATATAGTCCCGAAGAGGTATTCGTCGTCTCTAGGTATCCATTCTAGTACCACCGAGTAAGAACAGGTCATGGAGCATGCAAGACAGTCTGATAAAAGGGTCATAGAGTTGGAAGTACAATTTCAAACAAGAGACAGAGAATTTATGAAACTGATGAAAGCATTATCTTCATCACTTCCACCAGAGGCTAGTGCGTCTTGTCAGACATTTATGCCGTCGATGGGTGCATCATCCAATGCACCAGGCGGTAGCTCTAGTGGCGATCGAGATGATGACGTTCCAGGTGATGACGAGGATGCTGAAGAGGAAGAGGGCGAGGATGAAAATGTGGATGAGGGTGAGGATGGGGCCGAGGGAGAGGATGGGGCCGAGGGCGAGGATGATGCTGAGGACAAGGATGAGGCCAACGATGAGCATGGGGATAATGACGAGGACGACGATGAGGACAGAGATGGCGGCGAGGATGAGGTTGATGATGATAGTGGTGATGGTGATGGTGATCAGAGGTATATTGATCCATTGCATTTTTGAATTCTGTATAACTCTTTATTTTTTAACATGGTTTTCCACTTTGGGGTTTTCCTCTGCTTCATAGGGATGTTGCATTCGGATTCTGTTTTTTGCACTTGATTCTTATTGTATGATTAGTCTACTACCTAGACCTTTAGTATTCCTTGGTACTGTGATACTCATTTTTCTATTTTTTACTTAGATTTCTTAGTTTTCCATGTATTTAATGTTTATGCACGTGGAAAATGATATGGAAAATGTGCTTTGAAGTAGTGGCTGGCACCACTCAAAGTGTCTAACTTTTATTTGAAATGGACAGGATTTTAAGTGAAAACAACAACTGGCATATGGAAAACAGACCAAACACATTCAGATTCTGTTTATACTATAGGACAATGATCCATGGGTCATATGTGATGTGTACGAGTCAACCCCACCTCAATAAGAGGGCCGGTGTGGCCGGTACCACTCAAAGTGTTTTTCTTTTGTTTAAAATGGAAGTGCTTTTAAGTAAAAAAAACCACATACGGAAAATGGACCGAACGCATTCGGATACTATTGATACTTTATTACATGTATCCATGGGTCATATCTGATGTGTACGAGTCAAACCCACCTCAATCCGAGGCGCGGTGTGGCCGACACCACTCAAAGTGTCTAACTTTTATTTGAAATGGACAGGATTTTAAGTGAAAACAACAACTGGCATACAGAAAACAGACCAAACGCATTCGGATTCTGTTTAAACTATAGGAAAACTATACATGGGTCATATGTGACGTGCACGAGTCAACCCCACCTCAATCCTAGGGCCAGTGTGTCCGGTACCACTCAAAGTGTCTTTATTTTGTTTAAAATGGATGTGCTTTTAAGTAAAAAAAACCACATATGGAAAATGGACCAAAGGCATTCAGATACTGTTGATACTTTAGTACATGTATCCATGGGTCATTTGTGGCATGTATGAGTCAACCCCGCCTCAATACGAGGTGTGGTGTGGCCGGCACCACTCAAAGTGTCTAAGTTTTATTTGAAATGGACAGGATTTTAAGTGAAAACAACAATTGGCATACGGAAAATAGATCAAACGCATTCGGATTCTATTTAAACTACAGGAAAAGGATCCATGGGTCATATGTCATGTGTAAGAGTCAACCCTGCCTCAATCCGAGGGCCGGTGTGGCCGCAACCACTCAAAGTGTCTTTCTTTTGTTTAAAGATGTGCTTTTATGTAAAAAAAACACATACGGAAAACAGACCAAAGGCATTCAGATACTATTGATACATTAGGACATGTATCCATGGGTCATTTTTGACATGTACGAGTCAACCCCACCTCAATCCGAGGCGCGGTGTGGCTGAAACCACTCAAAGAGTCTAACTTTTCTATGAAATGGACAATAGTTTAAGTATAAACAACAACTGACATACAGAAAACAGACCAAACCCATTCGAGTTCTGTTGAAACTGTAGGAGAATGATCTATGTGTCATTTTTGACTTGTACGAGTCAACCCTTCCACAATCCGAGGCACGGTGTGGCCTGCACCACTCAAAGTGTCTATATTTTTTTTTGAAATGGACAGGATATTACGTGAAAACAACAACTGGCATACGGAAAATAGACCAAACACATTTGGATTCTGTTTAAACTATAGGAAAACGATCCATGGGTGATATTTGACGTGTACGAGCCAACCCTACCTCAATCCGAGGGTCGGTGTGGCCGGTAGAACTCAAAGTGTCTTTCTTTTGTTTAAAATGGATGCGCTTTTAAGTAAATAGAACCACATACGGAAAATAGACCAAAGGCATTCAGATACTGTTGATACTTTAGGACATGTATCCATGGGTCATTTTTATCGTGTAGGAGTGAACCCTGCCTCAATCCGAGGTGCAGTGTGGCCAGCACCACTCAAAGTGTCTATCTTTTATTTGAAATGGAGAGGATTTTAAGTGAAACCAAAAACTAGCATACGAAAAATAGATCAAATGCATTCGGATTCTGTTTAAACTATAGGACGAGGATCCATGGGTCATATTTGATGTGTACGAGTAAACCCAGCCTCAATCCGAGGGCCGGTGTGGCCAGTACCACTCAAAGTGTCTTTCTTTTGTTTAAAATGGATGCGCTTTTAAGTAAAAAAACCACATACGGAAAACGGACCAAAGGCATTCGGATACTATTGATACATTAGGACATGTATCCATGGGTCATTTGTGATGTGTACGAGTCAACCCCACCTCAATCTTAGGCGCAGTGTGCCCGACACCACTCAAAGTGTCTAATTTTTCATTGAAATGGACAACAGTTTAAGTAAAAACCACAACTGACATACGGAAAACCGACCAAACCCATTCGGATTCTGTTGAAACTATAGGAAAATGATCCATGTGTCATTTTTGACTTGTACAAGTCAACCTCTCTACAATCCGAGGCGCGGTGTGTCCGACACCACTAAAAGTGTCTAACTTTTCTTTGAAATGGACAACAATTTATGTAAAAACAACAACTAACATACGGAAAACCAACCAAAGACATTCATATTCCGTTGAAACTTTAGGAAAATGATCCATGCGTCATATGTGACGTGTACAAGTCAATCATGCCTCAATCTGAGGGCCAGTGTGGCCAGCACCACTCAAAGTGTCTTTCTTTTATTTAAAATGGATGCGCTTTTAAGTAAAAAAACCACATACAGAAAATAGACCAAAGGCATTCAGATACTGTTTATACTTTAGGACATGTATCCATGGGTCATTTGTGGCGTGTAGGAGTCAACCCTGCCTAAATCTGAGGCACGGTGTGGCCGGCACCACTCAAAGTGTCTAACTTTTATGTGAAATGGACAAGATTTTAAGTGAAAACAACAACTTGCATACGGAAAATAGATCAAACGCATTCGAATTCTATTTAAACTATAGGAAAAGGATCCATGGGTCATATGTGATGTGTACGAGTCAACCCCGCCTCTATCTGAGGGCCGGTGTGGCCGGTACCACTCAAAGTGTCATTCTTTTGTTTAAAATGGATGCGCTTTTAAGTAAAAAAACCACATACGGAAAACAGACCAAAGGCATTAGGATACTATTGATACATTACTACATGTATCCATGGGTCATTTGTGATGTGTACGAGTCAACCCCACCTCAATCCGAGGCGCGGTGTGGCTGGCACCACTCAAAGTGTGTCACTTTTCTTTGAAATGGACAACAGTTTAAGTTAAAAAAACAACTGCTATACGGAAAATGGACCAAAGGCATTCAGATATTGTTGATACTTAAGAAAATGTATCCATGGGTCATTTGTGACGTGTATGAGTCAACCTCGCCTCAATCCGAGGGCCGGTGTGGCTGGTACCACTCAAAATGTCTTTCTTTTGTTTAAAATGGATGCGCTTTTAAGTAAAAAAACACATACGGAAAACCAACCAAACGCATTCAAATTCTGTTGAAACTTTAGGACAACGATCCATGGGTCATTTGTGACGTGTAGGAATCAACCCCGCCTCAATTCGAGGCATGGTGTGGGCAGCACCACTCAAAGTGTCTAACTATTTTATGAAATGGACAACAGTTTAAGTAAAAACAACAACTAACATACGAAAAATGCACCAAACACATTCAGATACTATTGATACTTTAGGACAAGGATCTATGGGTCATTTGTGACGTGTACGAGTCAACCCTGCCTCAATCTGAGGCATGGTGTGGTCGGTATCACTCAAAGTGTATTTCTTTTGTTTAAAATGGATACGCTTTTATGTAAAAACAATCGGCATATGGGAAACCAACCAAACGTATTCGGATTGTGTTGATACTTTAGGAAAAAGATCCATGGGTCATTTGTGACGTGTACGAGTCAACTCTTCCTCAATATGAGGTGCGATGTGGACAACACCACTAAAAGTCTCTCTTCTATTTCAAAAGAAAATCATTTTAAGTGAATAAAACTGAAATTTACACTCATCAACAATAGTCGCAAACTATTTTTCATGAGTTGGGTAGTTTCACTAATGGGTTCATAAGTGACGAGACTCCTAAGAAAATACCTTTTCACCATATATTATAAAAAATACAAGTTCAATGCAAAATTCATCACAAATCATTACATACCCAAACCTAGGATCACAAAAAATAGATTTTAGCCAATTTGAAATTATTATTCAACTCTAATAGATATTTATCAAACTATTCTGCCTATTAGAATTTGATGGGGAGGTGTGCTGGTTGGGGGGTTGTGCATGGGTGAGGTGAATTACCACCGGATGATTGTTGTCACATGTGTTTCTTGGGCTATTTTCGGTGTTTTTTATACTGTTTGAAATATGTATGTGGTTTTTGTGATATTTTTTTTCAGTTGTATAGTGGAGGGTATATTGAGGGCTGTTGTGCAATTTTTTTTTATGCAGGTGGATGGTAGGGCTACTGGAGGCCTTCTGGGGGGTTGCTATGCAGCAACTCTGGCAAAGGTTATACCAACGGTTCAGAACCGTTGGTATATCTTTTTCCAGAATTCTGGAAAAGTCTATACCAACGGTTCTGAACCGTTGGTATTTGATTTTCCAGAAAAAAGATATCCCAATGGTTTAGAATTGTTGGTATATCCTTTTCCAGAATTCTGGAAAGCTTATACCAACGGTTCAGAACCGTTGGTATAGCTTTTTCCAGAATTATGGAAATCTTATACCAATGGTTATAAACCGTTGGGATATCTTTTTTTCTGGAAAATCTTATACTAGCGGTTCAAAACCATTGGTATAGGTGTTCCAGAATTCTGGAAAAGGCTATACCAATGGTTCTGAACTGTTGGTATAGGTTTTTCCAGAATTCTGGAAAGCATATACCAACGGTTCAGAACCGTTGGTATAGACTTTTCCAGAATTCTGGAACACCTATACCAACGGTTTAAGTGCAACTGTTGGTATAGGGCTTTCCTCACGGATTACTAGCCAATGGTTTGGAAAACCGTTGGTATAGTCTATACCAACGGTTTTCCAGCTTATGCCAACGGTTTTAAACCGTCGGTATAGCCTACTTTTTTAGTAGTGGTACTTTCTCTCTTGAATGATATTCCCCCAGAAGATAATGAGCTCCCTAGATGAACATACGAAAATAAATGAATTCTATCTTCAATTGGTATGATCTCTAAAAGAATACATATCTACCCAAATGATTGTATACTATTTCGTAATGACCACAAGTCGCTTAAAGAATGCCAAAAATGTGGTGCTTATGGATACAAGATAGATGAATCGAGTCCTATGAAAGTTATATGGTACATTCTAATCATTCCAAGGTTTAGAATCAAATGTGTGAGTGAAGATATTGCAATAAAATTAACATGTCATGCCGACACAAGAAATAAATATAGGAAACTTCATCACCTGATAGAGTCTCCCCAATGTAAGAGAATTGATCATGTGTATCCTAAATTCGGAAACAATCTGAGAAAACTTTGTATTGTGTTATATATATATGGATTGAATACATTTGGTTTTCAAAGAAGCACTCACGGTACATGGCCAGTTATATTTGTAATTTATAACATCCCATCGTGGTTATGCATGAAACAAAAATACATCATGTAATCTATGATTATATTAGGACCCAAACAACTGGGTAATAATATTGATATTTATTTAGATCCATTGATCAAATATTTAAAATTATTGTGGGATTCAGGTGTCACCTTGTATAGTGCTAACCGAAATGAAAATTTCATGTTGAGATTCATGTTGAACATGATGATAAATTACTTTCCTTATTATGAAAATTTTCTAAGATATAACATTAAAGGAACTCAAGGGTGTCCCATCTATGAACAAGGTACACATAAAATTAGGTTGAAACATTCATTAAAGTCTACATTTCTAAGACATCATAGATTTCTACCCCAATAACATAAGTACAAATCATAGATGACATCATTCAATGGAAGTTTAGAAAAATGTCCAGCATTGTCTCCATTAGCAGGTGATCAATTTCTTGAGAAATTAAAAGATGTGGACACTGCTTTTGGTAAACCATTTTCTAAAAACCTTACAAAAGCCAGTTGTAAAAATATATCAGTTTTTTTTAGTTACCATAATAGAATTTTCTGTATGCCAAACATTTTCTTGATATTATGCATGTTGAAAAAAATATATGTGATAGTGTAATTATCACGTTATTAAATCCACCCAGCAAAAAAAAGATATAATTAAGGCTAGGTTGGACATAGTTGACATGGGAATAGGAGAAGATTTGGCACTATTGATGGGTGAAAAATGAACTTTTCTTCCTCGAACTACTTAAACTTTTTCCAGGTAGGAGAGATATTAGTTTACAACATCTTGAATGATGTAAAGGTTCCAAAGGGGTATTCATCGAATATCAATAATATCATGTCAATGACTAATTTAAAGTAAAAGGGTTTGAAATCACTTAACTGCCATGTTTTGATGTAAGATTTAATTATTTCTTCTTTATATTTCATTTTTTACAAGAATGTATGTCATACATTAACCAAACTTTGTTTCTTTTTCAAATATATATATAGAAAAGTTATTGACTTGGTGAAATTACCAACTATATAAAATGAAATTTCCGTTATATTATGTGAATTGGAAATGTTCTTCCCACTAAAATTCTTTGATATTATGGTTCACTTCATGGTTCACTTGGTGAGAGAGATTCGATTATGTGGTCGTATACATTATAAATGGATGTACCTCATTGAATGGTATAAGAATATTTTGAAAGGATATGTCAAAACTCAAAGTTGTCTAGAGGGTTTTATTATAGAGTGATATATTATTGAGGAATCTGTTAAATTCTATACTGACTACTTGTCTAGAGTGGAAATCATTAGTCTACCAAAATATCATCACACTGGGAAACTTATAGGTGAAAGAATTTCAGAAAAAGATGTTGTCACAATTAATATTACATATCAGGAGCAGGCCCACCATTACATTTTTTTAACAGTTTAGAGGTTTCCCTATATGTTAAAACCCACAAATAAATTATTAGGAATTTGGATTCATCAAGGGATGAAATATAGATATAAAATACACATAATCAATAGTTTATAAAAAGGTTTTGAGACTATATTTTAAGGATTCAGATGAAAATACATATTCAATTTTAGAACGACTTTGATAGATAGCTAGAGGACCAAGTGTGTATGTATTATCTTATAATGGTTTTTTAATTATTGGTTATATGTTTTATACAAATGAACATGATGAAGGAAGTACCATAAAAATAGTGGAGTTACACTTGTGGCAGAAGCAATGCATGTTTTTGGTACTAAGGAAAAAAATCCAATTTATGTGATTATGTCATAAAAAATATGGGAGTTGGATTATACAACATTCCAAGTGCCTATTTTTCTATTCAAGTGGGTTAATAACAAGTGTGATATTAAAATAGATGAATTGGGATTCATTAATGTGGATTTATAGTAAAGAAGGGTATAAAGACATATCATTTATAATGGAATCACAAGTTGTTCAAGTATTTTATATTCCAAGTCCCACAAATCGGAAGTGATCAATTGTTCTATTATCGACCAAAACCACTGAAGGGTCAAATGAAAATTCAAATGAGGATTTCCAATTCATTGGGACGTCACAATCATTTTGCAGTAGCCCAATGTAGATAGGGTTTTGTATGTCATATGATAACCTCTTTATTTCCCTTGTCTCTTAGGACATTCATTTTCATAATTCCCCATTTATCTATAATTTTAGCATTCAACATTGACAACCTCTTTATTTCCCTTACAATCATGAGTTTAGTGGCCCTTTTCACCACACTTGTAAAAAACTCCCATTCCTTTTAGGCAAGTACTGGGGTGTTTCTTCCCACAATTATCACATAAGGTAAAAGCCTTCTTCCCCTTTTTCCCTTTATTAATCTTTCTCTCTACCATACTTTTCTTCTCTAGCATCCCTTCAAAGCCATTGGAATACGAGAATTATTTACTTATCTTATTGACACATGATATTATTTATTCATATGATAAGAATACATGGGAGGATACTTCCCTTCTAAATGTTGGATTAAGACCATGAACGATATGATCCTTCTTACTCTCTAGATCATGTGTATTACTGGAGTTCTCATTCCTTTTACTGGGCACCATTTCTAAACAATGGCATACACTATGTTAGTTTTTTATTTGAAATGCATAATTAAAAACTTGTAAAATACCTAACATAAATAGTTTATTCATATAATCCATAATCGTAAAAAAAAATTTCATTGAAGAAATATTTACTCATAAATCCTTCATAATGGTTTTTAATGAAAATGTGAATTATCCTAAGCATATCCCCTGAGAGTTTCATAACCAAGAGTGCAGTAATGCCCACTGTCGTGTGTTAGGATACCCTAGGTCAAACCTGAAACTCTTTGTTGGATTTTTCACTCCTAGGTACATCTGTTCTAGATCTGCCTCTATCTGCTCATATCCAGACACAGATGTATTTCATGGAAAACTCACAAAATATCTACATTAGCAAAATTCTAAGAAGTTCTTTTATACTAATCCTCAATGTCTATCTTAGTGTAATGTTGTCTAATCAGAGTTTTTTTAAATCTAGTTTTCAAGGTTTGTACAAAAAAACCTCTGATACCAATTGTAATTCCCTGACCCCAGTTACCCAGAGTCGGTGCATTATTCTAAAATATTGGCACGATTACAAGTAATCAAGTCCTGGAGGAATGATCAGTTTAGCAGTCTTGGAAACTAGATTACATACATAAACGTTATATTAAACTTTCTAACATACAACACATCATAATTAATCCTTTGATAACTCCATTGTTACCTTAGCTTAACCCTACATATCAATCATAAAACACTTCTTGGGATCCTAGGAAAATAAAACATAAGAAAGGGGTGAGCTCAGATGCTCAGTAAGGGTAATTAATTTAGTGAAAGCTATAAACATTTAAGTCAAGAAGTGTAATAAAAACAAAATCCTTTTAAACATAAACTTGAACATAATATGGAAAAAATAAATCAAACATTACCATATAAACATGCACATGGATATTCTACTTGTCGAATAATCACATGTAATAACTATTTTCATAATGAGGGAATGCATAATGCCAGACATCATTACCACATAGTCAAGGCCTCGTTCCAAGACTAAAAATAAATTTTTTTTCCAAGGCCTTGTTCCAAGACACTAGTTTGTCTCATGATACCTACCGATGCATTGAGGAGCTATAGCGGGCTCCAACCTTCACTTACTAAGTCCAATTCATTCCTCATATGAAAATGTTGAAACATAACATAAACATTTGTATTATAACCAGCATACAAAATATCAATACTTTAACCATAAACCATGAATGGTATAAAAATAGCGCATCCACAGTCAAACATAGCATAAATCAATAAATACAATATGGAAGATTGTATTATAATAAATAAACCTCAATCAATAATAATATCCAGTAAAGGATGTTGACATAGTTGAAAATGATCTGTAAAACTCTTTGAGAGAAATAACCCTTTATTTATGAAATCATTTAAAAGTCACACAATTTAGAAAGGAATAAATTTAAAAGACATTTTTTGAATCAAAGTGTCCCATACCACTTTGAAACTTTTTAAAGGAATTAACATTTTAAAACAACCATGTCCATATAAATAAATCCTTAAAATCATTTTTAAAACATGGACATTAATTAAAAAGATTTAGAAAAATAAATCATTAAAACATTTAAAAAGCTAATATTGCTAAAGAGTCCCATCCACAAATCCTTTAAATATTCATTTTGAAAAAAATTATGAAACATGGACATGGATGATAAAAATTTCCCAGTAAATACTTATACATAAATAATCTCAGATAATAATAAGATTGAGGAATTAATCCATACCTTTTACTTTCCTTCAGTCGAGGGTACGTTTAGCCTCCTATATAATGACCATAGTATGTTATTAAATTATAACATAACCATATTAATATTTATTATATAATATATGATTCATTTATGACTTTATACTACCCATTTAATATTAATTTCCATGTTAAAGTAAAATTTTAGGTAATAATCACTTTCTTTATCTTACGTGTTTTCACTTTTTATTCTTCATCCTATCACTTAGATCATGATTTACATACATCCAGAATATAAAACCTGATTTATATATCATATATATTATGAATATAAATATTTATAATAGATTGATTTATGAAATGGAAACACCGTTTTTGGAGATGGTAGGCCGTACATACACATAAACGTCGTTTCTGTTTTCATATCGCATTGAACAGAAGTAAGTGAATGAGATATATGTAAATACATATGTATATATATCTATATATTTCCAGTAGAATTATTATTTCATATATTACATGCTTATTAAATATATATATATATATATATATATATATATATATATTTATAATCATCGTTGAATGGTGAACGTGGAAATGAATCTCATCGCTTCGTGGAGAAGGTAAGCCGTACGTATGCGCGAGCGATGATATCATTATATTTATGGTGAAATCGTATGTAATTGGATGGTATATTACATATAAAGAATCATTAACCTTCTATATTTATTATTTACAACAATTATACTCATTATTATACCCATCCAAATAATGAAGTGTTGAATGACAAACTACACCACGACGTGGAGACCGTAAGCCGTACGTACGCACGTGTGGTGACTTTGTCATTTATAGGATGGGTAGAATAATGAATATGGTTATACCATATTTATAATAACATAACAGTATGTATAAGGTACTAGAGTTATTATTTTGGTATGGAAACAACAAAGAAAGAGGAAGTGGAAGAAGAAAAGAACTTTGAAAGATGTGATGAAATTATTACCTCTTCTTCAGGTGCTTCCTTTTGATTTGATCAAAATGGATCTATAGGTTGTATTTATGATCAAAGTAAGGCCTTTGGGTTGATTTGATGGTATTTGGGAGGATATTTGAGAAAGTTTTGGTTGAGCCAAATGGAGTTGGGGGTATGTAATTAAGAGAATGTGAAGTACCCTTTTATAAGAGAGGTGAGGGTCACTATAGAAAAAGCTTGAAATATTATTTTATTATACAATAATATTCGATTTATAATGGCACCAAATGGATTTATTTAGAGGATAAGGTAGTTATGGATCGAAAACCTCTCAACCAATAGGTTTTAGACAGGTTTAGTTCACCATATTAACCTTATCGTTTAAGTTTAACTCTGGGTTAAATAGTTTAACATTTACCATGTCTCCTTGTATTTTTATATTATATGGTTAATAATCTTACTATAAAATGTCAACCAAACCCCAATTGGTTCATTAATGACATATATATCATTATAAGATACTTTTGGCCAACTCTTTAATATTTATTAATATTATATTATTTAATAATATAGTAATTGTTTTAAAAGCTCATTTATTGCAATTTTGACACTATTTAGTATTTGGTTATTTTGAAAGTCATAACAGCATGATTAATTCAAAAAAATCATTGAATCAACCATAACATGTCATATTAATCTATAAAATATGTGTGTGGAATCCAAAATTTCAAATTATATTTATTTTGATATTTATAATATCATTTATTTTAATATTTCATTAAAAAGGTAATTACCTCATCATCATTGTGTCATAAATAAATTTAATTATCTAATATCTAAAAATTATAGATAAAATACTATGATGTAGAAAATCTATTTATATTTCTACTGAATATTTATAGTCAAAATTATCTTATGAATAACCCTATATTAAAAATGTTGTAGTTATTAAAATCTTAATTTAACACTTTTAACTCTTCTTTAAATAAAATAATAATAAATATCCTAATATAATCCAAGTGGACCAAAAGGATCATATTTTATTCCTAAGGTTGATTTTGGTCGAAATACACTTATCCAATAGAATTATGACATGTGTTAGGGTAATTATAATATCATTTTTACGATTAATTAACCTATTTACTTTTAACCGTGGTAAATAAAAGTCAAAAGTTACTATTCAACAAAAATTATTTTCATCTTATTGAACCACATTATACTTACTGATATCAACCGTGTCTCTCTAACTTTTGAAATTCAATTCATATTAGCGGTAAAATTACGTTTTATGCAAATTTTCTAACGTGCCTAGGTGGGTAAAAGACGTTAAAAATTCAATAAAATTTTATACATCTAATTTTATTATAAAATGACTCCAATTAATTAAATTGAACTAATATAGGTATTATTTATCTATTTTCTCTTAAAATAAATTAAAATAAAATAAATAATTATTTCAATAAAAAGTCGATTTTAAACAAAAACGTAGTGATTTTCACTATTCATCAAAAATTGAAAGTTTTCATAAAAATACCACAAATTCACCCTAAAATAATTATAACATTCAAAATTCAAAAATTAAGTCTATTTTACCAAATTCAAAACATAGAAGTTTCCTTAATTAATTTAAAATTAATTCCTCTTATCAAAACCAAAAAGTGAGTTTTTAAAAAGTAAAAGATGGACAAGTGTTTATGTCCAATTTAAATGTGAAATTAATTCCAATGAACAACATTAGATTAAATGATAAAAATATAATCTAATTATACATAAAAACCATTCAAATGTATAATTCTACACTATTAATTATTTTGATTAAAAAAGTTGTTTTCAATTAAAATGCAGTATCCTTCACTATTCATTAAAATATGAAAGTTATCGAAAAAACATCAAAAAATTATCCAAACTAAATTTTTATGTCCCACTTTTAAATAAGAATTTAATTTCATCAAATTTAATATATAAATGGGTCAAATATTTTATGTAAAAAGGGTTCTCCATTAAAAGCTGGAAAACTGCATTTTTTGAAAAAATACTTCTTTTATTTGAAAAATTGAATTTATTTTTATATTATGTCTAAGAAACAAAAAATATGAATGTTAAAATTATATGGGATATATATAAAATTCAAAATGTGGTTATTACTATTCATAATTGCTTTTTAACGGCTATTTTGATAGGTCGTGGTGCACTCGAACTCGATGTTGCGTGTAGCTCAAACTATTGAATTACTTTAAAGAGATAACGTACTATGAAATCTTGGGGTGTTACATCTACCTAAAAAATGTAATAACCGATATTGGATGACATCATTCAATGGAAGTTCAGAAAAACGTACAACCCCGTCTCCACTAACAGGTGATCAACTGCTTGAGAAATTAAAAGATGTGGACACTGTTTTTGGTAAACCATTTTTTAAAAACCTTACAAAAACTGGTTGTAAAAAGATATCAGTTTCTTTAATTACAATGCTATAATTTTCTATATTCCAGACATTTTCATGATGTTATGAATGTTGAAAAAAATGTATGTGATAGTGTAATTGGGACGTTACGAAATTCACCCAGCAAAACAAAGGATATAATTAATGCTAGATTGGACATGGTTGACATGGGAATACGAGAAGAGTTGGAACCAGTGAAGGGTGAAAATGAACTTTTCTTCCTCCAGATACTTACACTTTTTCCAGGTATGAGAGATATTAGTTTTTCAACTTCTTGAATTATATAAAGGTTCTAGAGGGGTATTTATCGAATATCAATAATATCGTGTCAATGACTGATTTAAAGTTAAAGGATTTGAAATCACATAACTATCATGTTTTGATGTAAGATTTAAATCATAGAGCTTTATATTGTGTTTTTTACAAGAATGTATGTCATACACTAACCAAACTTTGTTTCTTTTTCAAATATATATGTAGCAAAGTTATAGACTCAGTGAAATTGCTAACTATATAAAATGAAATTTTTGTCATATTATGTGAATTTGAAATGTTCTTCCCGCTAGAATTATTTGATATTATGGTTTACTTGATAATTCACATGGTGAGAGAGATTCAATTATGTGGTCATGTACACTTTAAATGGATGTACCTCATTGAATGGTATAGGAATATTTTGAAAGGATATGTCAAAAATCAAAGTTGTCTAGAGGGTTTTATTATGGAGTGATAAATTATTGAGGAATCCATTAAATTATTTACTGACTACCTGTCTGGTGTGGAAATCATTGGTCTACCAAAATCTCATCAAACTGGGTGGCTTATGGGTGAAGGAATTTCTGGAAGAGATGTTGTCACAATCAATATTACAGATTAGGAGTAGGCCCACCTTTACATTTTTATAATAGTTTGGAGGTTTCCCTATATTCTAGAACCCACAAATTTATTATTAGGCATTTGGATTCATCAAGGGATGAAATCAAGATATAAAATACACATAATCAATAGTTTATAGGAAGGTTTTGAGACCGTATTTTTAAGGAGTCAGATGAAAATAAATATTCAATTTTAGAACAACTTTGATGGATAGCTAGAGGACCCAATGTGTATGTATTATCTTATAATGGTTATGTAATTAATGGTTATATGTTCTATAAAAATGAACATGATGAAGGCAGTACCATGAAAAATAGTGGAGTTACACTTGTGGAAGAAGCAATGCATGTTTCTAGTACTAAAGACAAAAATCCAATTTATGTGAATATTTCATAATTTGGCATCATCAAAAAAATATGGGAGTTGGATTATACAATATTCCATGTGCTTATTTGTCAATGCAAGTGGGTTAATAACAGGAGTGTTGTTAAAATAGATGAATTGGGATTCGTGAAAGTGGATTTCAGGAAGGAATGGTATAAAGACATACCATTTATAATGGAATCACAGGTAGTACAATTATTTTATGTTCCATATCCCACAAATCAGAAGTGTTCAATTGTTCTATTATCGCCCAAAACCACTAAAGGGCCAAATGAAAATTTAATTGAGGATGGACCTTTCATTGGGACGTCACAATAATTTTGCAGTAGTCCCAATGTAGACAAGGTTTTGTATTTCATAAAAGTCCACAATGAAGGAATTTGGATACTCGATAGAGGGGTCAAATCCCTTCATCATTTAAAAAAATAGTTCAATAATCTGGTTATATATATTTTTAATATACATTGTGTTACCTTATGTTATTATCTGTTTGCGGTTGCATTTATGAAATATAAATTAAATATTAACCACTTATACAGATAGTGACTTCTGCACATTTTGGTTCTCATAATCCTAATGAACAAAAGGTTTCTCAACCTATTATTACTCCTAGTGTATAGTAACAACGACCTTCTATACATGATAGTGCTCTTAATCCTTAGGAACAGCAAATTTCTCAACCTATTGATGCTTCCAATCCAGAGGAATAATGACCCTCTGCACATACCAATGCTACCAATCCAGAGGAACAACATATTAACGATGTCTAATCTGAGGAAATGGTAGGCGATGAAGATTCGATGTTTTAGAAATAACAGGAGCACCATAGGGTAGTGATGTTAGTAAAAATTATTAAGGTGAAAAGCATATGCATCAAATATGAGGTCAGATGAAATTTGTGCAGCTAGTTTCTTAACCCCAATAAGGCCATGTTCAGTGATTACATTGGACTCGCCACTCGAAATTTTTTCGATTAATATAGATAAGTGGAACCATTTTGTTCCCACGCTTAAGGCACTGATTTGGGAAGAGTTTATGGTAACATTATGATATCTTTTATTTATTTTAATAAAAAATAAAATAATGAAACATTGAATTACTCTTCATCATCCCTTACAGAGTGTATTTATAGTAGATGACTCCCAAAATAAATATGTATTAATGATGTTTGGAAGGATTCACAGAGGCTTTCGCACAAATATAACAAGATTATGCTGAAGAGAAAATAAACTCGCACCCACCACTTATGTATGCACACTTGAAAACCAAGAAGTGTTGGATACATTTATTGGTCATCGTGAAAAGATATATTTTCAGATACATTGTGGATGGTAATAGATTGTTTGAAAATATATGTATTCATCACTTTGATTGAGAATTTTTTATTTATGAAACTAAAACTGAGTGCTAAAAATAATGAAGAGGCAGTGAAACCAACATTCCAATACTATAAAGCAAGGATGGGGTACGCTTCAATTGAAAAAAAAATCAGTACATATTTTAAATATACTATAATACTTTTATGTGACATGAAACAAAAACATAATTATGTTCCTTTGTTTATATGAGAATTGATGGATCCAATCCCAAATTCAATTCCATCCCACATCATGTGCTATGGAAGGAGGCACGTGTAAATAAAAATGGGATACTAATAGATAAAAACAGACAAAAATTGTGGGAAATATGTGTAAGTATGACATAATAAAAAAAATTCATTAAATTTCTATTACATAACAATGATTAATTATTTTCTTATATTTTATATCCAACTTAGTCACAATAATCATCAACACCTATACGAGATGAACACCTAATATCGGTGGCCTTGAAGTGGCCAGAACATTATGGTCGCATCAGAGATACAGGTTTTGGGGTGACACCCTGAATATGTTTTGATAAAAAAACAACATGAGGATAAAGATAAATAAATGGAAGAGATAAAAGAAAGATTTTATGCCCTTGAAGAAAAATTTCATTGGAAAGTTGAGTTTCTAAAAACTATTATGGGGGGAAGCAAAGAGAAGAAACAACTCAATAACAACCATTCTGTGAAGATCCCTCCCCACCCCCACCATCTTTGAGGTGAGTCATTCCCCTCAAAGGTATTTCTTAGTTGATGTAACAAATATTCTAATAATTGTTTCTATGAAATGTGAATCAGATAGACACTAATACCTTCCATGTATTAATATTCTATAGGGTTAAAATGGATATGATTTATATCTATCAACACCGACTCATCGCCTTGTTGTGAGGGCTACTGTGTTCAATATCCAAGATGAAATTCTACACAGTAGACCACTTCCAACAGGTCATTTGAGATTAGAGATTATCATAACTCATGAGCTGAGCACTGAGCTACCTGTTCTACTTGATGAAGTAGATATTCATACAGTCGACCAAGCATTGGAACATTCAAATCATGGCCATCAGATCTTGTAAAAAAACATTTCGACAAGAAGATGTTCATTTCTAATTTAATTTTCATGTTAAACCTTTAACAATTAATGAAAAAAGATCTAAAATAATGAATTTTATTATAGACGAACAAAGGGAAGGGGTGAAATGAAATGGTAACTCAAAACCATCTAAAGCATCAACCAACCAATAAAAAAGATCTTCCAATAACACTGTTACCCCACCCATTCAATTATCTCATTTATGAACATTGAAGGTTCATGTGGATACAAAGTTACAAAATGTTAATAATCACATAGATGATTTTGGAGAAAAAAAATGTATTAATATGACATTACAAACTACATTTCTCTTGATAATGTAAATGAAATCCTCAACTATGAATGGATAGGAGGCTCAGTTGTAAATATATACATGAGGTATGTTATCGTGATTAATTTTTTCAAAAGCTGATACACTATGTTAATTATGACTAAATACATGTCATATTTCTTGTAGGAGTATATATCAATACCAATTAAAGGGATTAATCCATGAACTTAAATTTTGACTCATTAGTCCTCATGTCAGTTTTACTGAACAAAATGAAATAGATTCAATAAAAATGAATGAAATAGTGAAAAAATAGGCCAAATCGTTTAAAAGAAAACTTACAGATGACATAATATTCTTAATACCAATGATGTAAGGGTAAAAATATAAAATTTAATCATATCAAATATATTTTCATTTCTTTCATTACTTATTACTTTTTGTGTTTTGAGGCAATATTGGATGCTCATTACGGTCAATTTTGATACTCCAAAGATTTATTTCTCAAATTTACTGTATGGATACCCAAAAATCCGACCACATGTGATGGCATTTTTCAATTTTTAATACACTACATCAAATGTTTTAGAACTAAACATAAAGTTATATAATTTATATTATGTTTTAATGATAATTCTATTATGATAGGGTGGTGTTTAAATATTAGGAAATTCATGGCATGAGGATAGGCGTTAAGCCTAAGGAGCGTGACAAGTTCTAAAACTATATAGGTATCAAGGTATATAAAATAATATTTCACTATCCAAACAAAACTAAAAAATTACTTATTTTTATCAATGTTTTTGTAGTGTATGAAAAATACAAATGGAAAAGATTGTGGTTATTATGTTTGTAAATTTATGAGAGACATCATATTCCATCAACAAACTAGAATCCCCAAAGAGGTATTTTAGAAGATAATTACTGTTTCTTTTTAAATATTTATTAATCATTTGTGTATTTATATTTTTCTATTACTAGTATGACTATTGAAAATACTCATATTCACAAGATGATATACATTTTCTTAGAAACGAATGGGTAGCATATATGATAGAAGAATGTACACAAATAGCATGAAGAGGTGACTTCCATAGAAGTAATGGATTCTTTAATATTTATTATTAATTTATTTCTCTTTAGTCTTACTCACATAAGAATTTTTTTTCTTATACTGGTGGATTCCTTTATTCTAGTTGGGGTTGTTTGATCAAAGCTTCTCATGCCCATGAGGGATTGGACTTCGAGGCTATAACTAAGATAATGAAAACAAGGAAATGGGTCAATAATGTATACAACCATCATGAAAAAGGTAAATTCCTACTAATTATTTAATTAATTTTTCATCATAATACCTACTATTTGAAAGTTACTTTCCTTGTCATTTTTATCTAATAATTATTTGTATTTTTTATATATATTTTGAGAAGTCATATTTTGCTTTCAACTATCTGTAATAAGCCACAAAAGAGATAACAAATTCCTTTCATACAATGTTACCATGCTTTACATTGTTTTTCTTTATCGAGCTATCAACACTACATATTGATTTAATGTTCTTAACTGAAAATACTTTATCATTGTTGAAAACATGAAGAGTAGAGGAAGGTTTTTCAACTAAGAACATCAACTCAATATGCAGTGTTGTTAGTTAAAAAAAGGAAGGTAATGGAAAGCGTGGTAACATTAGCATTTTATATTGTTTTGATACTTGAATACAGTGATCCAGAATTCATTTGGGATGTGTAGAAATTAGCAGCACCTCAATCTGATAGATGGTGTGACTGGTATGAATCTAGGTGCGTCTTTTTATTGAAAATTGATAGTAATTTTACTAAAAAAAACTGACATACTCAAAATAAAAAAAAACACGTTCAGATTATTTTGATACATTAGGACAACGATCCATAATTCATTTAGGACGTGTAGGAATCAGTTGCACCCCAATCTGACACATGGTGTGACCGGTATGACTCTAAGTGCGCCTTTTTATTTAAAATTGACATTAATTTTAGTAAAAAGACATCTCACATACTCAAAACTGAGAAAAATCATTCAAGTTGTTTTTATACCTTAATATAATGACCCATAAGTCATTTTTTACATAGAGCAGTCAACCTCACCTCAATCTGATACACGATGCACCTAGTATGATTCAATGTGTATGTTATCAGTTTAAAATTGACATTTTAGCTCAAAAAGTGTCACTAACTAAAAACTGAGAAAACACGCCCAAATTGTCTTGATAATTTTTTAAAACTATTAGTAAGTCATTTTTTATGTGTACGAATCAGTTTCGCATCAAACCGATACACGATATGACCGATATGACTCAAAGTGTGTGTTTCTAGTTTAAAATGAAATTTTAGTAAAAAAGATGAGTGATGTACTAAAAACTGAGAAAACACATTAAGATTGTTTTAATATTTTAGAAGAATGATTCATAAGTCATTTGAGATGTGTAGAAATTAGCTACTCCTTAATCCAACGCACAGTATGTACAATATGACTCCAAGTGTGTCTTTTTATTTAAAATTGACATTAATTTTAGTAAAAAAGACAATTGACACACTCAAAACCTAACAAACACATTTGGATTGTTTTTGATATTTTTGGAAAATGATCCATAAATCATTTTTGACATGTATGAATCAGTCTCACCTCAATCTAATACATAATGTGTTCGGTATGAATCAAAGTGTATGTTATCAGTTTAAAATTTAAATTTTAGTTCAAAAAGTGTCACTTTGAAAATTGAGAAAAAATGCTCATATTTTCTTGATAATTTAGGAAAATGATTAATAATTCATTTTTGACATTTAGAAATTAGACTCATGTCAAACTGACATGCTATGTGACCTGTATGACTCAAAGTGTGTGTTTCTAATTTAAAATGACATTTTAGTAAAAAATATAAGTGGCGTACTCAAAACTGAGAAAATAAATTCAGATTGTTTTGTTAATTTATGAAAAAATATCCATAAGTCATTTGGGTTGTGTAGGAATCAGTCGCACCTCACTCTGATGCTTGGTGTGGCTGGTATGACTCCAATGTGTCTTTTATTTAAAATTGTCATTAATTTTAGTAAAAAACAACTGACATACTCAAAATCGAACAAACACATTCATATAGTTTTGATACTTTATGAAAATAATCCATAATTTATTTTTGATGTGTAGGAATCAACCACAACTCAATCTAATACACGATGTTCCAATTATGACTCAAAGTGTCCATTATCAGTTTAAAATTTACATTTTAGTTTAAAAAGTGTCACTCACTGAAAACCAAGAAAATATAGTCAAATTGTCTTGATAATTTAGGAAAACGATTCATAAGTTATTTGTGACGTGTATGAAGCAATCTCACGTCAAATCGACACATGATGTGACCAGTATGACTCAAAGTAAGTTTTTTTTAGTTTTTAATAACATTTTAATAAAAACACAAGTGAGATATTGAGAACTGAGCAAACACATTCAGATTATTTTGATACTTTAGCACAACAATTTGTAAATCATTTTTGATGTGTAGGAATCAACCACACCTCAATCTGACACATGATGTGACTAGTATAATTCCAAATGTGTCTATTTATTTAAAATTGATATTAAATTTAGTTAAAAGAACAAGTACATACTAAAAATTGAGCAGACGTATTCGGATTGTTTTGATAATTTATGAAAAAGATTCATAAGTCATTTCTAATGTGTATGAATTGACCTCACCTCAATCTGATGCATGGTGTGACATGCTTAACTCTTAGTGTTTCTTTCTATTTAAATTGGAATTAATTTTCATAAAAAGAACAAGTGACATACTGAAAACTAAGAAGACACATTCAGATTATTTTGATACTTTAGGAAAACGATCTATAACTCCTTTTTGGTTTGTAGGAATCACCCACCTTAATCCGATGTATTGTCTGACATGTATGACTCCAAGTGTGTCTTATTATTTAAAATTGAAATTAATTTTAGTAAAAAAAACTAATGACATAATGAAAACCAAGAAAACACATTCGGATTATTTTGATACTTTAAGCCAACGATCCATTAGTCATTTATGACATTTAAAAATCAACCACACCTTAATTTGACAGACAGTGTGACCGGTCTGACTCAAAGTGTGTCTTTTTATTTAAAATTGACATTAATTTTAGTAAAAAGAACAAGTGACATAATGAAAATCGAGCAAATGCATTCGGATTCTTTTGATACTTTAGGAAAACGATCTATGAGTCATTTGTGAGGTGTAGAAATCAAATGTACCTCAATACAATGCACAGTGTGACCAATATGACTCCAACTGTGTCTTTTTATTTTAAATTGACATTAATTTTAGCAAAAAGAACAAGTGACATATTGAAAACCAAGAAAATGCATTTGGATTGTTTTAATATTTTAGGACAACAATCCATGAGTCATTTGTGGCGTATAGGAATCACTTGTAGCTCAATTCGATGCATGGTGTGACCATTATGACTCAAAGTGTCCGTTATGAGTTTAAAATTGACATTCTAGTTCAAAATATGTGTCACTCATTGAAAAACATGCAAATGCTCTCTGACTATCTAGATAATTTAGGATATTTATTGATAAGTCATTGGTGACGTGTATGAAGCAGTATCACATCAAACCGATACACGATGTGGCCGGTATGACTCAAAATGTGTGTTTCCAGTTTGAAATGACATTTTAGTACAAAAACAAAAGTGACAAGCTAAAAACCAAATAAACACATTCGGATTGTTTTGATACTTTAGGACAACAATCCATAATTAATTTGTGGCGTGTAGGAATTAGCCATAACTCAATCTCATGCATGGTGTGACCAGTATAACTCCAAGTGTTTCTTTATTTTAAATTGACATTAATTTCATTAAAAAGAAAAATTGACATACTGAAAACTGAGAAAACACATTCGAATTATTTTGACATGTTATGACAACAACCCATAACTCATTTGTGATGTGTTGGAAACAATTTCACTTCAATACTCTATACGATGTGATCGGTATAACTCTAAATGTATCTTTTTATTTAAAGATGACATTTTTTTAATGTATTCTTTCATATTAATGTCTAATTTATTTTTTTATCATATTTCTAACATAAGATTTGTTTTCTTATATAGGTGAATTATTTTTCTCAGGTTGAGGTGATTTGTTCGGCAACCGATAGCATGGGCAAACAATTTTTAGAGGGGATCACATGTGCCAAAGACGATGAAACATTAATGCTTTTAAATGTTTGTGGATAGTAATTGTAAATGTAATTGTTAATTTTTTATTTCCATATTAAAATCGACACCCCCCTTCGTTTTATTATATATGTTTTTTTATTATTTTAATTGCTCAAATCCTGGCCGTTGATCTGTTCAGCTGCCCGAATATTTCTGGCCGCCAGATCTCATATGTAGTTATGCTTTTGTCAGGTTTTTTTGGCATTTTTTTTCTTCTATCCCATTTTTCAAGGCAGTGTCATTTAAAAAAAATGGAGAGAGAGGGTTTGAGAGATTTGCGTTTCTGCATCGCACTGCTAGAAAACCCCCATCATTGTCGCTGGTTTCATCATTTGAGAAGCCATGTCACACGGATGGAAACCCCTCGCGCTGCTGGGTATTTGTCTCTTCCACAACACTTCGTTCAACAAGACTCCAATTTGAGGTTTTTGTGTGCATCGCTCTGGATCGGGTGTTATTCACGTCGTGCGGCTCCGGATTTGGCATTTTCCGGTCCAGATCCGCGGTTTCCTGCATGGCAGTTCAAGAACCATGGTTTTCTTTGGTCCAACGCACCTCTAGATCTGTGGTTCTCCTATCTTGTGTTGACTCCAACGCTCCTATTGAAGAGTTCTAGACAGTCGAACCACAATGGGTCGTGAGTATTTCTCCTTTCTTGCATTGTTTTTGTGAAATTTTTCTTGTTTTCTAGTTATTATCTGCTGGAAGTTTATTTCATTGTTTCAAAGCACTTTATAATGTGTTTTATTTGAGCATTAAATAATAAAACATGTGTGGTGGTGTTATTGCCGTGGAGTAGGGCCCAAAAGGGTTCTGCACCACGTAAATCTTGATGTCTTTTGCCAATTATACTTTCTACTGCATTGTTGTCCGTTGTTTTGGTTTTCTCGCTGCTGTCCAATTTTCATTTGTATTAATTGCAGCGTATTGAACATAAATTCTATGTTGTAAAAATAATTTTGCACCTATCCATTTATTCAGTGATCCTCGAATCATTGGTTGGGGGCTGTTTTCCGCAATTTCTCTCACCACAGTAATTATAGAAATCATTTTTTGAAATGTATATAATAGTGTTTTATTGTATTTGTGATGTAAAATTTATTTCCATTAAATTATATATTTTGTGTACAAGTTACAATTTTATGCAGTGTGTAATTATACAAACTACAAACTACACCAAGTAGAGCCTTTATGAGCACTAAATTAGCGGTGATAATGGAGGGACCTATTTTAACTGCGTTGAAGATAATAACATTTTTTAGTGTTGTTAAAAGTCTTTTTACGCCCTGTTAAAAGACATATTTCTAGTAGTGATAGTTATTTCCAACAAGTGAGATATTATCCGGGCAATAGATTTTTTCCCACATAGGTGTTGAAAGAATAATTATTATTTTATTTTATTTTGTATCTTTCAAAATATCTTAGATATTCTTTAGGGAAATTTTCTGAAGGATTGGAGCATATAGATTGAAATAAATAAAACCCCATAAATGGGTGGTTGGCCGACACTCAAATAAAAAAATTAAAACAAAAGAAAGTGGATGTTAGGACATTGGGAATGGCGGTGGTTGTCCATGGAGATCATAAAAAAATTAAAAATGTTGCTGGGTAGTGCTAGTTTTGAAAAAAAGTATAATAATTATATTTTAATGAAATGTGGAAGAATGTATCCCCCACCCACACCATATTTTCCGGTGCTAGGTTTCTCCAAGGACACCCTCCCCTAGGCCTCACTACCTTCCATCGCATCCAGCTATAGATTCCATCGGCCACCTAGTAGAGCTCCTGGTCTCCCCACTCTAGATGACCCCACCCATAGACCCCTCCCACACTCATGCCTCCAACACCTATCGTCACCCGACCCCTCACACGCATTGTCAGCTCCAAATCCTACCGCTCGCCCAGTGCTACCCTACATCTCCCCTTATCCCCGTGTGTGGTACATGGAGCTCCCTCTACTAGCCAACTCGTGGCACAATCGGGTCGACTCGACCCAGGCTAGGATATGTGGGGGACTTTCAAAACTGATCCGCTCATTTCGGGTCATGATTTGGCCAAAAACCCCTTTCAGTGATTTCCAAGTCTACCTCGGGCTCGAGAAAAATTAATGGTAAAAAAAATTAAATTTTCAAAAAACAAGCCAACAAATTTTAAAAAGATTAAATCAATTATTTTACTTCATTTAATTCCATCAAAATATATTTAATGTAAACTTAATTTTTATGATGCATTTAATTTATGTTTCGGCGAATCTTGAGCATCGATCTACCTATATATGTTAAGAATTTTATTTATTTATTTATTTATTGCAATTACGTTTGTTGTATGCAATAATTATGATTATTTGGATGATCTATGCATCATTTTTCAAGGGTCTAAGTATCCATCAGTATTATTATGTCTGTATTTTGAGCTTCTTGAGACCCCATTTCCTATGTGTGTCTATTTATTTATTATGGAGAGGATATTTTAAGATGTTGACCTTTCCCAGATGAGATTGTGAAACATTGGAATCAGATGCACATAGTGATAAAAGTCAAAAACAACTTAGATATTTTACACATATGGTCACAATTGATCCCTTGCAAATAAATATATCTAAAAACATCAAATTCTCAAGAGCAGTTGTGTTGTTTATTTAATTTCTTCGTTGTTTATTTTTATCCATTGTGTTTGGATGTTTACATGATCACATAAAATAATAAACTAAATGCATTAATTAAGTCAAATTTAAATAAGATGACTGTTTTCCTATTTAATGCATGAGTGAGATAGGCGAATGATTTGGGTGACTGACTTGCATGAAGATGCTAGGTGAGCTACCTGCATGAGATATTAAATTCCTTTATAGAATTACATGAATTCCAGCAGTCATAACTTTTTATCTATAAGTCCTTTCATGCTTGACAAGCAGTCACGTTAAATCGTGGAAAGTGGAATCCACCACTTCATACAGTGTATACACGCTATTGAGGTGTTTCTTGATGCCAAAAGTGTCTGGATAACCCTAAGAAATTCATTTTGAGGAATTAAAACCTTTTTATCTGTAATTTACAAAATCCACTGTCTACTCCTGGAGTTTGGTTGTCACCACTAGGACACCATATTGTGTTGAATTTATAAGTAATCAATATCCCTAAGTGTAGAGAAGTCTTATGACACATGGAAAGTGTATAAATGGTGGTGGTGGTGGGGGGGGGGGGGGGTATTTGTAATCCCATCATGTCATGCACCCAGGGATGAGAACGTTAAACACTCAACTGCTAATGTGAAACATGTGTGATATACCCACCCCCAACTCTATGAGGATCCAACCTACCTAATAACGCCATGCTTATGTTATTATAATGTTCAACTTATATCTTAATTCTGCTATTTCTAATCGGATCTAATTCCAATGGGGGGAGGCCTTTGTTGGAACTCCATTTTGTAATGGGTGTCAGATGATAAAAATTAACAAGTATAGAGAATAGAAAGAGCCTATGCCTATGTGACTCATTTTATACTCCTAGATCAATAATCCAATTCCATGCACACTGGATTCCTTTATTCAGCCTACACACATTCCATGCATGTCCTAGTTGAGTGTTATGTAGATTAGAACAAGGCCCTACCTTGGCACCTGTGCTAGGATCCATCATCACCTATGTGAACTACCTCAGTGTTCAACCATTTTTTTCTATACCAACTAATTACCCATTAAATATACCCCCCATGATCCTCATTTTATAGTTATGATAACATTTTATAGATGATGAAGTGATTCCCCAATCGATTTTCCCAAGTCCTCCCTCCCCATTTAAGTAGGTTATTAATCATGAAATCATGTTTAATAATCATTATTTTGGGCTAATTCATATTAATCAAGGTATTAAAACACCAAAAGATTCTTAGAATATAAATTACACCCCCGTGTACCAAAACTAGGGTGAAGGGAACGTCTGTGTCAAAGACACTTACACGCCTTGTGTAATGCTCTTCGAGATCACAACACTACGGTGAAACTTCAACCTAGGCCTCATGTAGGGAAACCACTTCACCATACACCCAAACTCAGGTGAACCCTTCACCATAACCCTTTAATAGGTATAAGAAAATTTCCCAAGCCTCCACTAGAGTGATGCATCACCCTAGAAACCCACTCAGGCACCCCCATTATCACTAGCTAAAAATTTGTGCTCCATTTCACCTAGAACAATTACTAGGGACACAATTCACTATAGACTCCCATAGGAATCCCAAATCAACATAATTCTCCTACTTGGGTAACCACTTATCTCAACCCCACACTAAGGTAATCGCTTATCCATTAGCCCTTCGTATTGCGGCACTTCACTCAGCATTTATGTAAGGACTCAGATTTACCATATTTTATTTTTAGAAATTATTTTGGAAAATTTAGAGACCAGATGCTGAGATGACGTGCGATTCCGAGGCCCAGGCTTCCTGGAATGATTGTTTGAAAAATGTTAAGTTTTTAGTAGCACACGTGCATGAATTTTCGGAAAAAGTAAAATAACTTTTAAATGAGTGCCCAAATTAGAAATCTGAGGGCATCATTGAGCTCAGAGTAGTGGCTTTACCCTAGGCGTGACCTAACATCGGTCGACACGAGTCATCTGTAGGAAAAGTCACCGGGGCCGTAACTGTAAATGAAACAATTAAATAAAAAATTATTTTATTTTTAAATCCGAATTACTCATAAATGGTAACAAGGATTAGAAATTCGAGACCACTGTTGAGTTCATAATGAGATGTTTTCCTTAGGTGGGGCCTAACCTTGACCGGTGCGGGTCGAGGGTGAAAGTTATATTTTGGATTTAAACATCATTAAAATATCTAATAAAAATACTTTATTGAACGTTACATGTTGATGCAACAATAATTTCCTTTTTTTTAATAATCCATGTCAGAGAAATTCAGGGTTATCACAATAACCTTGGAATTCCCCTGAGACATGGAGAAGGAAGCTATCTCCCGACGACGAACGCCGATGGATCGAGGATCGACGATGACACAAACCTCTATTCTTCGTCAACGACCGATCCAATCACCGAGTTAGGGTGTCGATCTCATTGGTATTTCATTTCCCCTTCTTCAAATCAAACGATGAAAGCAGACCAACCCATGAACAGGTTGGTCCCCTGTTCAATCGTTCTTGCGGGGTGGATAATTATTGTGGGATTAAAGGGAATAAATATTGATGATTATTCGGCTATTGGTTTCTTCATGATCTCACTAACATGAACGGATCAAGGTTGAATGAAGAAGGCCAAGATCTGTTCTTTGGGTGTTCATGGGCTTAATCCTTCCCCTTAAATCTATTATGTTCATCGCGCGTTCTTCCCCCTTTGAAACCCTACACGAACGATCGATTGTTTCCCCCACGATCCATAACGCAACAATCCGAGACCGAAGGTTGTGATCCACGACAACATTGCGGAGGTGCAACATGATCGCAGTAGGAAGGCGGTGGCTCACGGCGGAGGGTGCGACAAATGACAGGCCATCGGTAGGGTGGCCGGCAGTGAGGGTAGCGTTTGGCCCGATTGGGCACACAGTTGCGGTCCAGCGGGACCGCGTCGGAGGAGGAGCCCATGGCAACAGCCACGACGGGACGCGGCTCAGAGGCCTTATAGATGTAGGACCCCACGACAGCAGGTCTTTGGGACCAGGGGAGACTAGGACACGGTGTCGTCTGCATTGAACGTGGCGGTTGTGTTGACCAGGAGCACACGACCCGCATGCGGCGGGCCAGGATGAGAAAAACGGGACGCTCCGGCGGCCCAACGGGCTGGACCACATGGACCAACAGCCCATTGGTCTAGACCAATCCAACCGTTTTGGGTCGGGTTAGGTGAACTGGGCTAGGTTAGGTCGGCCGGACTGGATCGGGTCAGATCCGGACCAGACCAGACTCTTTTCACTAAATTGCCCGTATCATTCAAACCGTGTGTCCATTTGACGAGCTGTTTGCAGTGTTGGGACCTTTGCAACAAGATGGTAATTTTGAGATAATCTAAGTGAGTTTTTTGTTGAAGTTTTTTATGACCTAACGGCTTGAGGAGTAGTTTCTCCCTAAACAAGCGTGCTACGAGCAGAATCCTGCATCGGGTTGTGACTGTGTGAATTGGGGGACTACCTGACCCATCAATGCTCCATACGCAATCGACGCTCCGTGCTCCATCGATGATATGTGTGCCATCAACTATTCGGGCTCCATCGGTGCTCTATGTGCCATCGATATCTTGGACGCCATCACTGCTCCGGGTGTCACCGACGCTCCGGGCGCCACCGATGATCTTGGTGCCCTCGACGCTCCAGGTGCCACCAATGCTCTGGGCGCCACCGATGCTTTGAGCACCACCGACGCTCCGTGACCTATGGACACTCCATGCGCCACCGACGCTCTGTGCGCCACCGATGCTCCGTGCACCACCGACGCTCCGCAGGCCGCCAACACTTCTAGTTTTATATAGACTGAGAGATCTATGGACTACAACTGAAAATCCCTCTATTCGTGCTTTAGAGTTATACCTATGTGAGGTGACTGTATTGACTTTACTTTGTATTTTTCAGTTGTGGTTTACATCATGTGTTTCCTTTGTGGTGTACTTCTTATATTTCTTAGTGGTGTACCTTTGTGGTTTCAGGGTCCCTACTAAGTATTGTTTTACTCACCCATATATGGGCTATGCCTGCACATGTCATGTCATGTGCAGACGATATGTCATGAACATAACACATCCCATGGAAAGGAACAAAGAGTTTTCTCTTTCTCCATGGGCTGGTACAAGTATCCGCATATCTTAAATATTGGTTTGAGAACAATTTACTTTAGTTTAGAATCATTTAACAACCAAAGACAATTAATAAACTAAATCTGAAAATTACCAACCAAACGAGCCTTAAATAAAAATCAGAACTGAATACATGGTCTTAAACAAGACACAAGAAGCCCAAATATATATAAAAGTAGCAGAAAAATAGCGCAAGGAACACCACAAGACAAGGGGTCATCACCCACGAGTTGTCTCCACAACACTACACCATGGAAGGATAGTAACAACCCGAACCACCATCACCAAAGGCCTTGCCTTTACCCGTGTCAAACATGATCAAGTATGCTTACACCCAAAGGTTTATGTAGGGTGTGAGCCTAATCCCAATAGGATACCACCCAATTATTCCATATAGTAAACAATATAATATGAAAAGCATGTAAGTTTTAATGAACAAGAAATGGTGACAATAATTTCTAAAGAATGAACCTTTTAAAAGCAAAAACTTTTCAAAGGGAAATTTCAAAGAGTGAACACATTTCAATAAAACATGTATGATACTAAATTTTCCATCCAAACACACCATAGTCCAATGATAAATACCAAATAGTCAATGAGAACTAATCTCGGGAACACCCATAGGAATTAGTTAGCTTTGGGCCCCATGTACCTCTTATCTCGGTGTAAAGTAACCATAACCATATCTGTTCTCGTGCACGATCCACTAGTAGGGAACATAACCATAACCTATTAGCCCCCAATCATCATCATTATAGTTTTTTAGTGATTTCAATGACTAATTTTCTAAGTGAAACTGAGGCAAAACCACTCCGGATCACTAGCGTACTAGTACACGTCTGCCCACTTAGATACTCGGGCTTACCCCTTTGTGTTCAAACAATTTAGACATGTTACCAAAATCAATTTTCACATAAAAACATCAGTTCTGGACACACAAATTAAAAATAGTATCTAAACATGCTTTTCACCCTTTATATAACTCAATAAACCACTTAGAATTTCCATAAAACAATTTCAAGGAATGTAACCAAACATTGCACATAAAATCCATCTAAAATCCCTCTTTAAAAACACAATTCCCGCCAATATTACCAAAAAACATAATTTTTAGCATCAAAACATTTTAATAAAACCCTTTCATGAATTATAAAATAGCCCCAAGTGGTAAAACATCGAACACACATGGAAAACACCCATTTTCACACAAAAATGACATTTAAAGATCAATTGTTTAAAAAATGACACCAAAAATAATTTTCGTAGCATGAAAAATGAAGGAGGAGTATGATAAAAATATAAATAAAGTAAGGCTAACTCATCTAGTTGTTCTTACACATGGAATCACCTACCACAAGTGTCAAAAACACCAAATCCTTATGCGAAAGTTCAACTGCACCACCGCCATACCACAAGGGTTTTATATCAAACATAAAACCAAAATATTAGTCCAAGAAACCCAAGATAAAACCCTAGGTTTGAATCCCTACTTGTTGTACATTAGGAAAATCATGAAAAAAGGAAGAAACCCTAATCAAATGGGAGGATGAAGGAATGAAACCCACTTACTTGATAGATCTTGAAGAAATCGCCCCGAATACACCAATAGGTGAATCTACAAGCATCCAAAACATATATAGAGGTTATAATAAGTCTAATAAGGTCAATTGGGAACTAAAATGGGGGAAAGAGAGTTAAAAATGAAGGGTTTATGAAAGAAACAAATTACCTTTTCAAATCTAGATGATTTGAGAAATCTTGAGATTTTTTTCCCTAATTCACAATGAAGATGAGCTCCAAAGAGGTAGAAACGAACATGGGGGTTCACCTAGGGTCAGTGGGATCGATTGAGAGGTGGGATAACTTAAACATATTAAAAAATTAATAAGATATAAAATAAAAAATTATTTATTTAAAACTATAAATGGGATTATGGGCTGGACCAATACCTTAATAAATAACCCAAATCCACCATGATTATGGATTTCTATGGGGTCCAAATGGATATGGTAGTTTTAATAGGTTAGGGAAGGCCATGTGGGAAGTGGAATGGGTGAAAAATGATGAATGATAGAGGAGTTATAAAAGAAAATAAAATTTATTTTTAAATCTGGAAATGAGTTGAAGGTTTGGCCCAAATCTTGAAAACCCACCTTTTCCTCCAAAAATGCATGGGAAGCCCACAAAACAAAGAAATAATGGAAATTACATGAAAAATACCTTTAAAATAAGTCATGTATGTTATAATTATCTCAACCATTAAAGACTTTCCACCCCAGAAAGTCTGCTCGAAGCTTGATCGGAAAACAAGAATGGGTACTATTTCTCAACCCACAACTTACGTGCCCAAGTTTCATGGACATAGTTCCCATGCATCCAAAGGAACCAAAAGAGTGTAATATACTTTCCATGAAGCACCTTCTCTTGGGAATAAACTATTCACACTGTCTGCTCAAAAATATAAAAATTGGGCTCTATATCCAACTCCTTCCAATTTAGCACTTTAGATAGATCTGGGTTGTACTTTTTCAACAAGGAGATGTGGAAGACATCATGAATGGATGCCAACTGAGAAGGAAAATAAAACCTGTATGTCACCTTACCAATACACTCGGTGATTTCAAAAGGTCTGACATACTGCGATGTTAGCTTCCCTTGCTTTCCCAAACGATGATGACCCCGATAAGGGGACACTTTCAAGAATACATGGTCACCCACAAAAAACTCTAGGTATCAATGCTTCTGGTCTACATAATATTTATGAAGAATCTGATCTTTCAATAATCACTACTTGATCAACTTGACCTTCTCATATGTTTCTTGAACAAGGCTCAGCCCCAATAGTGAAGTCTCACTTATCTCAGCCCAACATAGGGGGGACCGATAAGGCCAACCACAGAACACCTAAAAAGGAGCCATTCAAATTGAGGATTGGTAACTATTATTATAAGAAAATTAATCCAATCCCAAATGGCTATCCTAACAACCTCTAAAGTCCAAAACGATTTCATAGAGCATGTCCTCCAGTATCTAATTCTCCCTCTATATCTAACAATCTGTTTGAGGATGGTATGCCATGATCATCTTAATCTGTGACTCCAAGGCATTTTAAAGGCCTTCCCAAAACCAAGAAGTAAAATAGGGGTCTCTATCTGAGAAAACTGATGATGGGACACCATGAATCCTTACCACCTCCTGAAGATAAAAACAGACCAACTCATCCACTTTAGTTGTATCTTTAATCGGAATGAAGTGGGATGATTTTGTTAAATGATCAATCACTACCCATATGAAATTATTACCCCTAGGTGTATGAGGCAAGACAATAATGAAGTACAAGGAAACCTCTTCCCACTTCCAAGTAGGTATGGGTAATGGTTGGAGAAAACCGGAGGGCCTTTGGGGCTCTGCTTTCACCTACTGACATATGTAGCATCTCGACATGAAGTTAGGTATGTCTCATCTCATACCTGGTCACCAAAACTACTGACGCACAACATAATACATCTTGGTGGAACTAGAATGGACAACCCACTAAGATTGGTGACTATCATGCATCACCTCCTTCAACAGAGACGATAGAACTATTGATCGGCCCTTGAAGCACAAGATGACCTCGGGAGAAGACGACCAATAAAAATAAATATCCCCGCCAAGAAGAAACTACCTAGACCACTAACAAAACTCATCAATGGGATGTTATCGCTGAATCAACTCTAAGAGATAAGGATTCAACTGAATTCTTGCCAAGAATGAACCTCCACTGTGCTCTTTGGTCTCCACATGCATCTGAGAAAAGAGCCCCATTCAGAGTCCACTAATCACTAGACTTCCTAAAAACATACACCAGTACTTTTCTACTCAAAGTATCCACCACCACATTTCCCATGACTGGGGTATAGAAAATGTAAAAGTCTAACCCCTGCAAGTACTCGATCCAACAGCACTACCTCAAATTGAGATCCTTCTGAGAGAAGATGTAGTCTAAGATTTTGTGATTATAGTAGACCAAAAACTTATCCCCAAATAGGTAGTGATTCCAAGTCCTCAAATAATGCATCACAACTGCTAACTACAAGTTTTGGGTCAGATAATTCTTTTCATGTGTTCGGAGTTGGTGTGAACCATACACCACCACGCGATCACCCTGCATAAGCACACACCCAAGACCCATACATGAAGCGTCGCAACACAACACATACCCCATTCCAATCTCTAGAAAAATCACTACATGGGAATTAATAAACCACCACTTCAACTCCTTGAAGGATTCTTGACATTATGGGCCCCATACAAACTTTACCCCTTTTCAGGTGAGCGTGGTCATGGGTGAAGAAAGCCAAGAGAAATCCTGAACAAACCGCCTGTAGAAACCAGCCAGGCTGAGGAAACTCCTAATATCAAACATGTTCTTTGGATTCAACCATGGTATAAACGCACTATTATTGTCGAGGTCCATTGAAATCCCCTTCTCTAAGATCACATGCCCTAGAAACATAACCTCCTTGACCTAGAAAGTGCACTTGGAAAACTTTTTATAGAGGTGGTGCTCTCGCAAGGTGCCTAACATGATCCACAAATGATGTTTGCGTTCCTCTTAAGATCTAGAGTAAACCCATATGTGATCCACAAATACCACAAAAAGAGTAAATATACTGGTGGAACATCCTATTCATGAGTGTCATAAAGACTGCTGGAGCATTGGCCAATCTGAAGAGCATGACTAGGTACTCAAAGTGGTTGTACCTGCTTTAGAATACTGTCTTCAAAATATCTACCTCTTTCACTCTGAGTTGGTGGTAACCCAAATGAAAGTCTATTTTTGAAAACCACTTTTCCCCCTTTAACTGTTCATAGAATTCATCTATTTGGGGAAAATGATATTTATTATTTATGGTTACCTTGTTCAGATTCCACTAATCAATACACAACCGAAGGGATCTGTCAGCCTTCCTCGCAAAAAGAACAGGAGCGGCCCAAGGAGAGATGCTCAGGAAAATGAATCCATTGGATTATAAATAGTATATATATATATAATTCTATCATCTTGGTGGGGGCCATACGATATTAGGGAGGAGATATTGGTTGTATTCCTAATGCCAAATCAATAGAGAAATCCATATCCTGCTCCGGAGTTAAGCCTGAAATATCATCTGGGAATACCTCTGGAAACTCATCCACTACATGAGATAGTCCACATTCAGAAGCACAGACATCATCCTCTAGCATGAGTGACAATAACTGGAATAAAATATTCCCCAACTCTGGAAGTGGACGTCCTGTATGACCCGACTGAGGATCCCAATCCCCAAGGAAAACCTGACGACTCTCATCTGGTACCGTGAAACTGACCTGTCACCTATAACAATCCACGCGAACATGAAAGTGTACCAGAAAATCCATTCAAGGTATCATGTCAAATAGATCTATATCTAAGGCCAAGAGTTCCCACTCCATCTCAACCCCTGACACGGAAAGCGCACATGACAGGCACATGAGACCTTGCTCCTTCTTCTTTTCATGTGGCATCACCAATTCTATCACAACATACAAAATATCAGTAAGAAAATTTAGTGTGTTCATAAAATGGGTAGAGATGAATGAAAAATAGCACCAGTATCAAAAAGAGCAGTAGCTATAGAAGATTCAATCAAAATGGTACCTCGTACAGTCGACGGTCCCGCCTCTGATCATACTGGTGCCTGATCCACCGCATGAAGATGCCTAGTATCTAATTTATAATGAGAACTCGCCTATGGATCTTCCCTAAATTGGATCTACCCATATGATGAGTACCCTACCAACATGGCCACCGAACTGAGATCCCATCATTCTAGATGGCTCTGACTTAACTGCCACCCCTTTGGGAGCCACAGATCCTACCCCACTCTGGAGTGGACATGCCATCCTAAAAAATCACTATAAGTGTCCCATAACTCCACACTAATAACAGTCCTTTAGAGGATATGTGCATGCTGGTCAGATGTTCCCTGGTCTCCCATATTGGTGGCACATGACAGACCTTGCATCGGAAATCCACTGAAGAAAACTACCTGGAAGGTGGCCTGAGCTGCCCACTCCCTTCTTCCCATGCTCCTCTAGCTTCATTTTATTCTCAGAATAACTACCACTTCCCATTCTTGCTACTATCCCAGATAAAAAATCCTTCTCCTTTTGGTCGATCTCCACCATGCAAGCTCCATCAACCACTTCAGCATAGGTTTTCATCTTAAACAGGAAGACCTGAGAATGGATCTCTGGCCGCAAACCCCTCTCGAACTTATGGGCCTTCATATTCTCATTGGAGACCATTTCTGAAACATAGCATACCAACTCATAAAAATGGTTAGCATACCCCATCATTGAAATATCTCTCTGAACAAGTTCCATAATCTCTCGAGATTGAGCATATGCCAAAACGTCAGGCCAGTACTAGTCATTGAAGATAACCTTGAAGTACTTCCAGCTCATCTTCTCGTGCTTCCCAGCTTGAAGCACTTATTCCCACCTCCTTATAATAGATCCATATAATAGGAAAAATTCACATTTCACCCTGACCTCCTAAGGTGTGTCCAAGAACTCAAAAATGACCTTGATCTTTTCGAGTCACTCCTCCGCTTCCTGGGGTTCCGTGCTACCTCAGAAAGTAGTAGGATTGTTTTTCAGAAACTCCTAGGATTTTTTCCTTCCTAGGACCGGTCAGGTATTCATTAAAAGAAGATGTAATAGAAGACTTTCTATATCCTAGATCTTGGACATCCAGAACCATAGCCTCTACTAGCCTCTATTCAAGCGGTGAGGGAGAACTCTCTTCAGCTTCCTCTTGTGGGTGCATGAGAGCTTTCTATGGAGGCATGTTGCTATAAAAGGAAACAGTCATAATAGAAAAAATAAGTACAATAATTCTGAAAAATTTCATCAATAACATCAAATATAAATAAGCCAAACACATGAAAACAATAAAATAAAAAACTACTTCAACCCCACCTGATGTCCATATGCAGTCTATAGCCCACACGTCTCACCTGGTAGTAAAGTCAAAAAAACAATTCCAACACCCCATGGTGACTCAAGGTATATCATGAGAGGTGTGGGCCAGGCACCCTACTCACAGAAAAAACTCTGAGCCCCGATAGTCCTATCTCCTATCTCGCCCGACTCATCCCAAAATAATAGTATATCCCAAAAACATTAACCTGCCTTTGACACCATTTTATCACAAACCGAATCTAGTCACCATCAAAACCAGAACTAAACCCAGCCCATGGAAAGGACCAAGGTGTGTTCCCTATCCCCATGGGATGAGACAAGTACTCAGTTATCTAAAATATTGGGTTGAGAATGATTTACCTGAGTTTAGAATCATTTAACAACAAAAGAAAATATATAAACTAAATTTGAAAATTACCAACCAAACAAGCCTTAAAATAAAATTCATAACTGAATGAATGGTATTAAACATGACACAATAGGTCCATATATATATCAAATTATAATCAAAACATCTCAAGGAACACCACATGATACGAGGTCATCACCCATGAGCTGTCTCTACAACACCGCACCATGGAAGGAAACTAACAACCTGAACCGCCATCACCCAAGGCCTCACCTTTACCTATGTCAAACATGATCAAGTATACTTACACCCAAAGGTATATATAGGGTGTGATCTTAATAACAATAGGATACCACACAAATATTTCATGTAGTAATAAATACAATATAAAAAGTATTCATGTTTTAATAAACAAGAAATGGTGGCAATAATTTCTAAAGAACAAAACTTTTAAAAGTAAACATTTTTCAATGGGAAATTTGAAAGAGTGAACAAATTTCAATAAAACATGTATTATAATTAATTTTCCATCCAAAAACACTATAATACAATGATAAATACCAAATATTCAATGAGCACTAATCTTAGGAACACCCCTAGGCACTAGTTAGTTTTGGGCCCCATGTACCTCGTATCTCGGTGTAAAGTATCCATAACCATATTCATTCTCATGCATGATAAACTAGTAGGGAATATACCCATAACCTAGTGGTATGTAATAATTATCATTATAGTTTTTTTTAGTGTCGTCAATGTCCAACTTTGTAAGTGAAATAGGGACAAAATCACTCCAGATCACTAGTGTACTAGTACACGTCCGCCCACCTAGATACCCAGGCTCCCCCCTTTGTGATCAAACAATTTACACATGTTACCAAAATACATTTTCACATAAAAACATCAATTTTGGTCACACACATTCAAAACATTAGCTACACATGCTCTTTACCCTTTATATAATTCAATAAACCACATAGAATTTCCAGAAAACAATTTCAAGGAATGTAACTAAACTTTTCACATTAAATTCATCTAAAAGCCCTCTTTGAAAACACAATTCCCACCAATATTACCCAAAACCATAATTGGTTGTATAATATTTTTTAATAAAACCTTTCTAGGAATTATAAAACTACACCAAGTGGTACAACATCAAACACACATGTAAAACACCAATTTCACACAAAAATGGCATTTAAAAATCAATTATTTATCAAATAACACTATAAATAAATTTTGCCTTAATAAAAATGAAGGAGGAGTATTCTAAAAATAGAAATAAAGAACGTATAACTCATCTAGTAGTTCTTACACATGGAATCACCCACCACAAGTGTCAAAAACAGAAAATCCTTATGCGAAAGTTTAACCACACCACGACCGCACCACAAGGGTGTTAAATCAAACCTAAAACCACATGATGAGACCAATAAAAACAATATCAAACTCTAGGTTAGAAGATCTACTTACTGGACATTAGTAACTTTAAGAAAAAAGGAAAACACTCTAAGAAAATAGGAGGAGGAAGGAAGGAAACCCACTTACATGGGATATCTTGAAGAAATCACCCCAAATACACCAATAGGTAAATCTAAAAGCAGCTAAAAATGATATGGAGGTTATAATAAGGCTGAGGAGGTCAAGTGAGAACTGAAATTGGGGAAAAAAAGAAAAAAATAAAGGAGTTATGAAAGAAACAATTTAACTTTTCAAATCTAGATGATTTGAGAAAGCCTAATACAGTTATCCCTAATTCATAATGAAAATGAGCTCCAAAGAGGGTGAAAAAAACACAGGGGTGAGCCTAGGTCCCATGGTCCTGAGTGAGAGATGTAATCATCGAAAAATATTAAAAAATGTATAAGATATAAATAAAACAAATTATTTTTTTAAAACTAGAAATGGGCTCACGGGCTAGCCCAATACCTTAATAAATAACTCAAATCCAGCATGATTATGGATTCCTAAGGGGTCCAGATGGATATGATAGTTTTAATAAGTCAGGGGAGGCCAAGTGGGAAGTAGAATGGGTGAGAAATGTTAAGAAATAGAAGAGTTATAAAAGAAACAAAATTTGTTTTTAAATCTAAAATGGGCTCACGGTTTGGCACAAATCTTGAAAACCCACCCCTTCCTCAAAAAATGCATGGGAAACCCCTGCATCAAAGTTAGAATGGAAATTACATGAAAAATAAATTTAAAATAAGTCATGTATGTGACATGATAGATACTTTGATGAAGTCCTTGGTGGACCAGGACCAGGTGGATCTTAGAGAGAGGGCCGATAGATGAGGTGTGTTTCAGTGACTTCAGACAGTAGTTTCTGTACCAACCCTTCAGGTAGGGTTTTATTCAAATTAGATTTAGGATATATTACTTTCCCTATTTGGTTGGGATCGTATTATGACCCCGTTTACTTTTCAGTTTTTTACTTTCATACTCTGTTGTTGGTATCTTAGTGGTATGTATGCTTGTTTACTTAGTGTTTTCAGTTTAACACTTTTGGGCTTTGAGATGGGTGTGTGTACATGTACTTAGGAAAATGCCTCCCATTTGTGGGATATTCCTACTCGGTGATAGTCAACAACCCCTGGCCTATTGGAGGTAGGATTGGGATAGTCACAGTACGGTCCCCAAGGGATGGGTTGTGACAGAGTGGTATCAGAGCCTGTCCGGTTATACCAAACGAACCAAGAGTCTTTGAGATTGGTTTGGGGAAACAATGTTAAGTGTTTCGAGTTCTTATTTCAAATCAGGGACTCTAGTGTTGGTATGGTGGACAATGTATCCATACACGAGGACTCTGAATTCTTCTTTTCAACTTGGTAAATGAAAACACTGGTTTTAGGGGGAAAAATAAATGGTACATGCATCATATAGTATTGAGTGTGTTCTCATGTCCTTATTGAGTCAATGTCAATTCAGCAGGTATACTCTATCGATTTTGGTATGTCTTGATCTATTTCAAGATTCCTCTATGCATACAACTAGCCGGGATTCTGATACGTGATCACGAGGATGATCCACTTAGAGATGAGGTGTTGGTACAGGGGCCAGTACCAGAGATAGCACCTCTAGGTGGTGTACCAGCGATACCACCACCCAAAGAGCAGCAGTCACTACCAGTGTTACCAGTAGAGGATGGTTGAAGGTTGAGTGTGTTGCATGAGTTCTAGAGGTAGCGGCCTCCAAGGTTCAGGGGTGAGTCATACCCCTAGGTAGCTAAGGATTGACTGGAGGTGGTTACGCATGTCTTCCTCCAACTGTGGATGCCTCTCGACCAGATGGCAGTCTTGGCCATGAATACTCTACATGGATCAGTGGGGATATGGTGGATATTAGTGATCCAGATGCATGAGGAGATGACCCTCACTAGGAAAAACTTCTAGCGTTTCTTCATGGAGGAGTTATTCCCAGTGATGTTATGCTCTGTGTGTATATAGGAGCTACTGCATATGTAGAAAGGCAACTAGATAGTAGCAGAATACATGATGAGATTTATAGATCATTCTTGCTACTCCATGAATATGGTGCGGGACCTATTCATCAGTGTCTATACCTTCAAGAAGGGGATATACTGGGAGTTCAGGTAATCCATGATATCCCTTAGCATTTTGATATATGATGGGTTAATGGAGCGAGCTCGGTTAGTAGAAAGATTTCTGGAGGAGAAGACATTGGAAGTGGGAGCAACCATCTGGAGTTAGGTAGCTGAGTCTTCGGCAGCAGGTAGTTGACAGTTGATGTAGGGATCCAATTATATCTTACAGTCTAGGGGATGACCTTAGGACATAGGGTCAGTGGTGCGAGGCTCCCAGGGCAGAGGGAGTCAGCCAAAGGACATGTTGTGCTACTCATGCAGTGGTTAGGGACACATGGCTCGAGATTGCCTGACTCATCGTATTGATGATTAGAATATGGTATAGGGACCACCAAGGTAGAGTTGAAGGTAGGAACATGGAGTTCCACCAGGCGGAAGATGTTGAAGAGGATCTGGAGGGGCAGTAGGAGGTGGGGAAGGTTCGAGGTACTACCACCACCACCCACAGGTGGTCCACTACAGGCATATGGAGCTGGTGGATAGGGACAAGGCCAGCTTCAGGTGATGGAGTATTAGGACCCTGATGCTCCAAATATAATTAGAGGTACGATATGTGTCTTTTCCACTATGCCTACTGTTTTGATAGACATAGGTGTCAGTCACTCTTTTCTCACCACAACCCTTGTTCGAGACATAGAGATTCTAGTGTAACCAATGACCAAATCCCTACACTTAGAGACTCATAAGGGAGTATATTGGATGATCACACACTAGTGCCGATAGTGTTCCCTAACTCTTGGAGGTGAGAGTTTCTGTTAGGATCTCTTGGTGTCAGTTTCTAGGCCTTACGACGCCATCTTTGGTATGGACTAGTTATCAAAAGTCCATTCCCAGATAGACTATTTTAGGCACATAGTGCGATGTGTCTATAGATATGGGACCAGGTTTTCCTTTCTCGGTAAAAAGGAAACCTAATCAGTGCAGGATGGACTCACACATAGGAGGGTGTAGCCGATCAAACACCAGTAGTCTAGCATGACCATTGGTGTAGTAGACGAGATGATTTCTTAGTTTCCTGTAGTGGTCGACAAATACGAGGATGTCTTTTCCCCTTGGGATGAAACTGATATCTACACCTGCATATCGGATGGCTCCCATAAATCTTCATGATTTAAGGGTACAACTGGAGGACTTGAAGAAAAAGGGATTTGTAAGACCAAATGTTTCACTTTCGGTATCCCCAATTTTGTTTTACAATAATGCATTGGGAGTTTGAGATTATGTGTGGACTTTTAGAACCTGAACCAGGTGGCCGTGAAGAATAATAATCCACTACCGATGATTGAAGACCTCTTCGATCAGCTGAAGGGAGCGATGTGGTTCTTGAAGATAGACCTCAGGTCTGGCTATCACCAGCTTCGAGTACGGGATGAGGAAATCCCAAAAACATCCTCCAGATGTTAGTACAACCAATATGAGTACTTAGTGATTCCGTTTGGTATGATGAACACCCCAACCATGTTCGTGGGACTCATGAACGGGGTCTTCCAACCTTACTTAGACCAGTTCATCGCGGTCTTCATTGACGACATCTCAGTGCACTCAGTATCTGAGGAGGAGCACATGATACACTTGAGGATGGTCCTTGAAACACTCCAAGAGTACTACCTTTATGGGAAGCTCTTGAAGTGTCAGTTGTGAATATAAGAGGTCCACTTTTTAGGATACGTCATTTTAGTGGCTAGAGTTGCAGTATATCCCGTGAAGACTGAAGCGATTCTTGCTTGGGAGCCACCCAAGAGTGTTACCGAGGTGCGGAGTCTTCCGGGTTTGGATGGATACTATCAGAGGTTTGTACCTAACTTATCTAGGGTAGAATAACCCTTGAATACCTTTACATGGAAGGTTGAAACACACGGACAATTATTTCCTATCGACCGGTCAAGGTTCTGGTGCTCTGCTAATGTGTATAGCAGCACTCGGGTCAAATCCTCGGCAATGATACTTTTTATAGTCGGTTGTTTTTAGTTAATTGTAATCTGATTGGGGGGTTTTTTTTGCAGAGGTTATAAAATAATTTATGGATGATGTTTGATTAAACAAATTGATAAATATTTGGTTGATTTCATCATTAGGTAGTTAATCTTGTGAAATCATTGAACCTTGCTTTATAATGCATTAAATTAACACCCACTTCACAAGATAATGTTGATTGGAATTCCTAAGTGTTAAGGCTTTAATCCAAGCCTTATCATAACTTAAGGTTCTAATATAAATCAGATCTTGTTTATGTTGGTGTATTTATGGTTCCAATAATCCATGGGGACCACACATTAAACAAAACAAGTCATTAATCCATGACATGTTAAGTCTAACATACACAATGTTAATTCAAAGAATATTCATCGTGCAAAATCTCTCAATCACTTAACATACCTAAATTATAACTCACCCAAATGAAATATTTACTCATCCATTTGGGTGTTTAATAATCTGGTTATAATGATTCTGATGATAAATTAAGAATAATAGAAAAAGAAAGGGATAAGAAAAGATTAGTGCGTCGAACACACACACACAAACAATGATGATAATTAAAAACGGACTTTCAATTGAATGAGGAAGAAAAATAAGGGAATGGGATTCAACTGTATTTAAAATATTTTAAGAATATTAATTTTAAACTAAATAATTTGGATTAGAATACGATATATTAATAAAGAAACATTCATTAAAACTGAATTACAAAAAAGAGAATTACAAGATTACAATAATGAAGAACACAAAAGTAAAAGGAAGCAAAGAGAGGAGGAAAGGTCTCTCAAATTAAAACATGAGTATTTAAGGTCCTAACAAGAATTTTTCAAGTCTTTTTTCATGCCAATATGATCTCCTTTCTTCTTCAATGCCAACCCATTTGAAGGAGAGGAGGGGAATGTATTTATAGCCCAAGGAAGTGGACCGTTGGCATTCCCAATCTTTCCCTCCACTTGGATCGACGGTTTGGACATCCATAGAGACGAATCTTGAGATATATCCTTCTTCAAAGTTGTAGATAATAATTGTTTCCAACCTATATCAAATTTTTGAGTCATTTGGACCTATGTAGCCAAAGTTATGTCGGTTTTTTTAAACACAGATAAACTGTCCATTTCAATCCATGCTTTTTTGATGGCCCAAATGTGAATGGATTTTTGAATAGGAATATTCCTTCAAATACGAATTATTTCTTCAAAAAGGTCGGCCACCTATATATTCTATTTCACACTGAAAAATCTCATCTTGATTTGATGACTAGATCAAGAGCCATGTCATGAATATTGTACTGATTTTAATTCCCGACCAGAATGGTGGGATGAGTTTAAATGAATCAATTGGGCCCCTTGTATTTAGATTTGGGATTTGAAATTTTTATCCAAGAATCCTTAAATTGTTCTCAGAACCTTTGACGAGAATTAAGGACTATTAATTTCTATATTGAGCCCATAAATTAAATCTCCATGGATGGTCTAGTTTCTTCACAGATTTTGTGGGCCTTCTTGTGTGGTCCATATGGGCCTTCAAATGGAAGAATTGGACCATGATCCATTCTAATGAAATGTTGGATATTGAATTAGGAATCCTAAAAAACAATAACCACACAATTTGGATCAGTATGGTGATAGTTAGAAAATAAAAAATTAAACTGACTCAATTGGACTACTTCTAAAAATGCTCAAAACTTATACTTAGTCTTAAAACATTAATATTTCACACAAATTATGTACATTTCATATAAAATCAGTAAAGGGAGTATATAATAAGTCATGAAAATATTGATAACATCAACTCTCCCACACTTATTCTTGTGCATGTCCTCATGTGCAACAAATATAATAACATGACAAAATCATTTTCACTCACCAAAAAATATTGAAATTTTGTATTCCCCGATCTAGGGAAGTTTAGACAATATCAGTCATCCATATTGAATTCCACCACAAGTTTTTACAGAAAAAATGTTCCAAAAACAATTCATTTTTTCATTCTCAAAATTTGAAATAGAAAATGGTGGCACACAAAACATACTCCTCTCAAGATGATAAGATTAATTTATGGAGCTTCACTCATTGACCAACCAAAAGTGAAAATCTTAGAGTTTGAAAGATCTCTCAGCTTCCAATCCCTATCCAAAGTGCAAAAGAATCAAGAGGTATTTTAAAGGTGTTTTTCTAGGGCTACGGGATGGTAGGAATATAATTTCCACGGAAGAGAAGAAGAGGGGTAAAACACCCACATGGAAAAAGCAATGCACAATTTTTTTTTGAAATGAGACAAGAAAGAAAATGGAAACACATATTTACAAGGGAATGAAAATGTGAAATAAGACACAAAAGAGGAATAAAATATGAAGGGAATGAAAAGATTGAATATTTAAAAAATGTGAAACTTCTCCCAATGACATAAGAATATCATGCAAGTGTTCTTCTTTTTTTTCTTTTTTTTCTTTTTTCAAAAGTTGAACCTGAAATAGATCTCACACTCACCTCCCAATTCATGATTGATCTCCTCAAGACACTAATTTCAATAGTTATAACAAGATTAGAAGTTGAGGAAGAGTAATTTTTGACCAACCCAAGACACAACCCATTCTTATTTTCATTTTTTTGAAATTTTTTTTGATATTTTTTTGAACACTTTTCAATTGTACAAGATAAACATATATACATTCCCAAACCCCACTGAAGGACAACCTCTCCCCCACATTGAAATGGATGATTTCACTCAAGAATATGAAAACTCGTTCAAAATCAATAAAAGGGCACCCAAAAAATGAAATCCATTACCCCCACACTTAAATTTCACAAGATTATGCAATGAAAATCCATGTCGATATTGGGTGGGATAAGGAATTGGGATTGTAATGTGGCTATCAAAGAAAAGGTTTTCATAGGCTTGAAGGGGCTTTCAATAGGAGGATTATTGTAAGGGATATGGGAGGCTATTTGGCTATTGTGATTTTCATTGGGTTCATAAAATGCCTCTGTCATATTAATGCACACTAAAGTAGGAAATTCAGTTCGAAGGTCCACAAACTCAAGACTCACAAATGGGGGTGAAAAACACCCATTTTAAAAAGATGGCCATAGGTAGCCTTGAAATGAAAGAAAATGTTGTTCCTCACGATTGGGGAAAATCATTTTCTAAATCAAAGATTGAGAATTCAAAATTTGTCAGTTTTGATACAAGATTATTTATCCAAAGTCACGATGAAAATACAATTTTTCTGAGATGAAAACATGTCTTCTGACTCCCCAAAATGGTTGGAAAAAATTTCAAAACAAGATGGCGAGTAAGTATGACTGATGATTTTTTGTATTTTTTTGTGTGTTATGATTCTTTTTTTGTGTAGGTTTTTTTTAGTTTTTAGTAAAGACACACCCACACAAAAGAGAAAGAGAAAAAGGAAGGGTTTGATAAAGAAAGTGGTAAAAAAATGAAAGGTAGAGGAAGAAGAAGAAAGAGGTAGAGAGAAGAGAGAGAGAGAGTTAAAGGTAAAGAGATACCCCCTGGTTGGGATTTGGTAGGTTTCCATCTCCATCTAGTGTTGGGTCAATAGTAGGAGTTGGGGATTGAATTGAAGTTGATGTGGTTCCATGATTGTGGGTCCTCTCATGGTGATGCTTTGACCGATGTCCATTAACCGTAAATGTCCTTCTGGAAGAGGGGTCTTGGACTTTCACTACACCAAATGGGTAAACATTAGTAATAATAAAAGGACCTTCCCAACGAGAATTAAGCTTACCTGGGTGAAGTCAAAATCAAGAATTGAAGAGTATTACCTTCTCACCTTCATGAAATACCTTTCTTAGGATGTGTTTGTCATGGAGTGCCTTGGATTTTTCTTTGTAGAGATTATAATTCTTTTAAGACTCAAGTCGAAGCTCCTCCAGTTCATCCAATTGCAACAATATTTCTACACCAGATTTTTCACAATCAAAATTACAGGTTTTCATATCCCAAAAATACTAATGTTGGATTTAAACTGGTAAATGACATGATTTACCAAAAACAAGCCTAAATAGAGACATCCCAATGGGTGTTTATAGGATGTTCGATAATCCCAAAGTGCTTCACCAAGTCTTTCAGGCCAGTCTTTTCTTGTGGGTTTTACAATTCTCTCAAGAACTCTTTTCACTTCTCTATTAGAAAGTTCAGCCATGCCATTTTTTTGGGGGTGATATGCAGTTGAAGTTTTATGTACAACCCCATTTTTTTTCAAAATATATTCCATGGTTCTATTACAGAAATGGGTTCCTAAGTCACTTATCAAGGAATGTGGTGTGCCAAATCGGTGGAAGATGTTTGTCTTTAAGAACTCAGTAATAGTATTTGAATCATCATTTCTAGTGAGTTTGGCCTCAACCCACCTAGAAACATAATCAACCGCAAGAAGGATGTATGAGAATCCATTGGAAGGGGGAAATGGACCCATGAAAGTGATCCCCCAAACATCGAAGATATCACAGAAAATTAAAGGATTTTGGAGAATTTCATTTTTCTTTGAAATTGTGCCAAACTTTTGGCAAGTGGGACATGATTGACAGAAATTATGTGAGTCCTTGAAGAGTGAAGGCCAGAAGAATCTAGAGTCTTGGACCTTTCCGGATGTCCTTTGTGGTCCAAAGTGGCCACCACCAGGCATTGAGTGACAGAATTCTAAGATGGAAGAATATTTATTTTCATTGACACATTTCCTAATTACCATGTCTTCCCTAGTTTTCCAAAGATTATTTTCTTCCCAAAAATAGTATTTTGAATCACTTTTCAACATCATTTTTTGTTATTTTGAAAATGTTTCAGGAAAAACACCAGAAACCAAGTAATTTACAATTGGGGCATACCATGGTATTTTTGGAGTGAGAGATGAAATGTGCTCAGTTGGAAATTTTGGATCAATTATTTTAGAATGAGAAGAATTATAAATTCTACTCAAGTGATTAGCCACATGGTTTTCTTTTCCTGGTCTATCTTTGATTTCAAGGTCATACTCTTGGGGCAATATAATACATATTATTAGCCTTGGTTTTGAATCACTTTTCTTGAGTAAGAACTTTATAGCAGAATGGTCTGTGAAGATGATGATTTTGGCATCTAAGAGATAGGGCCGAAATTTATCTAAGGCAAAAACCAGTACTAAATGTTCCTTTTCAGTGACAGTGTAGTGATATTGAGTTTCATCCAATGTTTTTGAGGCATAATAGATTACATGAGGAATATTTTCTATTCATTGACCAAGAACAGCCCCAGCGGCTCTATCAGAAGCATCATACATCAAATCAATGGGTAAGGACCAATCTGGGGGTTGGATTATTGGGGCAGATGTAAGAGCAGTTTTGAGTTCAATGAAGGCTCTCTTACAAACCTCATCAAAATGGAATGTGACATCATTTTGGAGAAACCGAGTGAGTGGGAGGGAAATCATACTAATGTTATATATGAATCGCCAATAGAAACCAGCATGACCGAGGAATGAACGAATGCCTCTAACAAAAGTGGGTTCAGGAAGTGATTGGATCACATTAATTTTTGTAGGATCAACTTCAATACCCTCTTTTGAAACAATATGACCTAGAACAATCCCATTTGCAACCATGAAGTGACATTTTTTAAAATTTAACACAAGGTTACACTTAATACAATTTTGAAGGACTAGAGAGAGTGAATGAAAGCATGATTTAAATGACTCACCATAAATGGTAAAGTCATCCATGAATACTTCCATGTAGTGTTCAATGAATTCAGAAAAGATTCTCATCATACACCTCTAGAATGTTGCAGGTGCATTGAAAAGGACAAAAGGCATTCTCTTATATGAATATGTTCCAAAGGGGCAAGTGAAAGTAGTCTTTTCATGGGCCTGAGGTGCGATTGGGATTTGTATGTAGCCGGTGTATCCATCAAGAAAGAAATAGTGTGACTTTCCGGCTAATCATTCCAGCATTTGATCAAGGAATGGAATAGGGTAGTGATCATTTCTTGTTTCAACATTCAATTTTCGGTAGTCTATGCACACACGCCATTTGTTCTTCACTCGGGTTGTGACTACCTCACCATGTTCATTTTTTACAATAGTTATCCCACCGTTCTTAGGTACAACATGAATTGGACTAACCCATTCACTATCAGAAATTAGGTAGATAATACCAGCTTGAAGATGCATGGTGATCTCTTCCCTAACGACCTCAAGTATGAGTGGATTGAGTCTTCTTTATGGTTGTCTAATCGGTTTGGATGATTCCTCAAGGTGTATGTGATGCATGAAAAGAGCGGGGTTGATTCCTAGTATGTCATCTAGGGTCCATCATAAGGCTTTTTTGTTTTCCTCTAACACTTGAACAAGTTTGGACTCCTCAGTTTTAGTAAGTGAAGTGGAGATAATGAAAGGATAAGAGTGATCATGGAAAAGGAATGCATATTTCAGGTGTTCGGAAAGTGGTTTTAGATTAGTCTCATCATTCATTTGTTGGTTAGACAACTCAAGAATGGAGGAAGGGCTTTCAGTTTCTTCAGATGCATTTTCCTTAATATTGTCTAGGGTGGAGTAGTAGATATCAGAGTTGATGTGGGATTCAAGAGAGTTTTCAAGATCATCTAGATTAATATAGTCTATGAATAAAAGGTCCACATCAACTTCACCATTTATGACTTGGTTAATCATGGTGCAGATTTCACAAGATCCTTTATCATCAGAACAGGATGAACATGATGGAATGGGGTTCAATTGGCTCTTAGAAATGTCCTCTGAAGCATGGATTGAGAAGATGGGTATCACATGGTTTGGAAAATTTTGAGCATGACTAGTTGGTCACAAAATTTCATGGATAAGATTCCTGAATGGACATCAATCTTGGTTCTTGCTATCATTAGGAATGGTCTTCCTAGAATTTGTGGAGATTGAGAAGAGTTCGTCTCACCTTCCATGTCAAGGACATAGAAATCAGCTGGGAAGATAAGATCATTAACACGAACAAGGACATCCTCAATTATACCCTCAGGACTAGCAGTGCTTCAATTGGATAACTAAATGACAACACCCATTGGATATAAGTGACCTAGATCAAGGTTGAAGAAGATGGATTTGGGCATGACATTAATTGAGGCTCCTAAGTCTTTGAGTGCATCATAAAATTTAGAACTTCCAATTTGGCATGGAACCGTAAAGGTCCCTCGATATTTTCACTTTATGGGAATAGATTTCTGGGTGGAAACATTTTCAAAGGTCCTAAGTTGCCACTTGTGGGGGAAAAATTCCTTAAGAAACTTAGCATACATAGGAATTTTTTTGATGGAATCTAAAAGATGAATGTTGACTTTAACACCTCTAAACATGTCGAGCATTTCAGGATTGGGTTCAAAGGACATCTTTGGCTTAGAAATGGCTTGTGGAAAAGGAATTGGGTTCCTAAGTGGAATGGAAGGAGGTAAGGTAATGGATTCAGGTTCTTTTTCAAGTTTCTTTTTCCTTTCATTTTCTAGGTCAACATTTAAAGGTGGGTTGGAGGACTTATCTTGAAACATATAAATTTTATTTCCCGATCTAGGTGCAATTGCACTTACATTACCCTTGGGGTTGGGTAATGGTTGAGCTGGAAGTTGGGAAGAATTGGATGGTTGCTGATAACTAAGGTGGGATGCAAGTTGACCAATTTAGGTTTCAATGTTCTTGAGGCTGGAATGGGTGAAGGAGGCAAGATCTTTCACCGCACTTTCCCATGGTTTCTTAGAAGAAGTGGCTTGCCCAGGATTGGGATTGTCTTGATTTTGGTTTTTGGGAAAGTGATTGTATTGGTTTGTGAATTGGGAAGTCTCACTAGGATAATGGAATCCAAGAGGAGGAAGAGGAGGATTGATCCTTTGAGGTTGAGGGACAAAAGGGTATGGTTGTTGGAAGTTACCAACAACTTGACCATATTGAAACTAGTTTGGGTTTTGAGGAGGGAATTGAGGGGGATGAGAGATGGGATTTACATATCTCATGCCTTGGTTATAGGAAGAAGAGAAGGGCTTAGAGTGAGGTTGGTTGAAGTTTCTAATGAACTGACCTGATTGCTGAGGGTTGGTGTTCCTCTAACCATATGCTGCATTGAGCTCCATTGGGCAAGATGCATCAGATTGATCCTCTTGAAGTTGTGGACATGTGTCTGTTGGATGAGTTGGTGAGTTGTAGATTCCACAGTTTTAGACAGGTCCAAGAAAATTTGATTGTGGATAAGATGAAGTTTGGTCTTTAGTCGCCACAACTAGTTTTCGCACAAGACCTGTAAGTTCACTCATCCACTCTGTCATCTTGTTTGGCTCTATCGACTGACTATCCTGGGCTTGTTTGACTTGATCATGTGCTTGAGTATGAAATTTTTGTGTGTTTTCAGCCATGTTACTTATGAGATCTCTTGCAGCTCCAAAAGTTTTATAAATAAGAGCACCGCCACTTGCGGCATCAATGAGAGTTCTCTCCATAGCCAATAACCCCTCATAGAAGTATTGGATCAAGAGTTGATCAGGAATTTGGTGGTGTGGGTAGGTTGTAACAAGCTTTTTGAACCTCTCCTAGTACTCATGGAGTGATTCACTTGTGAACTGACAGATACCACTTATTTCCTTTCAGATATAAGCAGTACGAGAAGCAGGAAAGAATTTCTCTAAGAAGAGTCGATTCATGTCATTCCATGTGGTTATGGAACAAGGAGGATGGTAGTAGAGCCATGACAAAGCAGTGTCATCTAGAGAGAAAGTTAATGCTCAGAGTTTTATTGGTTCCTCAGAAACCCCTTGAGGCTTCATGGTAGAGCACACCACTTGGAACTCTTTAAGGTGGAGATGTGGATCCTCACTAGCTATGTAACGACCCGAAATTTTTCAATAAATTTTGTTTCCTAATTTTGTGTGTTATTTTATTTTATACTCAACAAAATTATTTCATTTAATAAAATGAGTATGAGACCATTGGGTTTCAACTGTTATATGACCATTGGTCAGTATGACTGTTGGAAACTAAATGTTGCGATCATTGTCTCTAAATACAAGTGATTTTGGTTAATTAATATATAAAGAAGATTCAATGGCCTCATCCAGCAGTCTCGAGCCGATCAAAGCCCATCTAACAGAACTTGGTTAGGAGGTAGCACCACTGGGCTTTGCTCTGGACCAAACCCAAGCCGAACTTCATCGTGTGAAGCTACAACAGAATCACCTTTGTGAGAAGTTCAAGCTGATAAAAATCACCACTCGGGCAATGTTGTCCGAGCCACCCTCAGATTCTCTCACCTTAGCACACCTTACAATTAGGTCCTATGCTGGGGTTATAAGGGGCTATGTAAGGAGACCATAACTACTTTGTGTAATCCTTTGAGATAAATAAAATTGTGTTTTATTCTTATGGTGATGTTTGTAAATTTTCAAATGTCCAGATAAATGTTAGATGTATATTATTGAGGAATTTGAAAAAGGGATATTTTAAAATATTTTTGTAAACCTTAAATGATTAATGATCTTTAATGATTTTCAAAAAAAATGTTCTTCTAACAATGTATTCAGTAAGAAATTTAGAGTCTAATGAGATCAACATGATTTTTGGTTAATAGTGATTTATGAATAGTGATTTCATGCTTAGGATTAGTAATGTGAACAAATGGATTAGTAATCTCACATAAAGAAATTATTAATATAATTTAGGCACCTTGATTAAGTAATGTTATTCAATAAAATAGGTAAATAATTGTTTAAGAAACTATTAGTCATGTATTAGTTTTTTTGGGTGAATAGTGTTTTTTTAATTAAAAATTAAATTAAAAATATTTAGAAAATTATTTTTATAAAATGGAGTTCATTTTTGAATTCTGAGCATCGATATTATGTTAAGGTAATTTTGGGGGATTTTTATGAAATAAATGAATTTTCAGTGAATAGTGTTTTTAATTAAAAATTATATTAAAAATATTTGGAAAATTATTTTTATAAAATGGATTTCATTTTTGAATTCATAGCATCGATATTATGTTAAGGTGAATTTTTTGGGATTTTTTTGAAATGGTTGAATTTTCAGTGAATAGTAAATTACAGTTTTAGGGTTTTGGTATGTTTAATGACATCATGACTGCATCATGATGATGTCATGAGATATTTTAAGGGATGGCCGACTAAAGGGGATGAATTATTGTATGAGGTGTCCCAAGTGGTCAATACCATTGGAAAATACCATGGGAAATGCCATGGTTTTGCCAATACCACCGATGAGGTGTCCCTTGGCCATTAATGCCTTGTCCCCCCACTTTCCCCTATAAATACCAAGTCATTCTCTCATCCTTTGTAACGACCTGAAATTTTGAATAAATCTTGTTTCCTAATTTTGTGTGTTATTTTATTTTTATACTCAACAAAACTATTTCATTTGATAACATGAGTATAATTAAAATGAGACCGTTGGGTTTTGACTGTTATATGACCATTGGTCAATATGACCGTTGGGAACAAAATGTTTCAATTATTGTCTCTAAATACAAGTGATCTTGGTTAATTAATATAGAAAGAAGATTTGATGGCCTCATCCAGTAGTCTCGGGCCAATCGAAGCCCATCTAACAGAACATGGGAAGGAGGTAGCACCACTGAGCTTTGCTCTGGACCAAACCCAAGCCGAACTTCATCATGTGAAGCTAGAACATAATCGCCTTTGCGAGAAGTTCAAACTGATAGAAATTACTACTCGTGAATTGTTGGCTAAACCGCCCTCATATTCTGTCACCTTAGCACACCTTACACTTAGGTCCTATTCTGGGGTTATAAGGGGCTATGTAAGGAAACCGTAACTGCCTTGTGTAATCCTTTGTTTTAAATAAAAATTTTGATTTCTTCTTATGTTGAAGTTTATGAATTTTCAAAGTCCGGATAAATATATTATGCATATTTTTGATGAATTTTAGAGAAATGATATTTTAAAAATGTTTATGTAAACCTTAAATAATTAAGAATGTGTAATGATTTTCAAAAAATGCTCTTCTACAATTATGTTCAGTATGAAATTTGGATTCTAATAAGATCAACTTAATTTTTGATGAATAGTAAATTATGAATAGTGATTTTACGCTTAGGATTAGTAATGTGACCAAATGGATTAGTAATCACACTGAAAGAAAGTTTTAATATAATTTAGACACCTTGATTAAGTAATGTGATTCAATAAAATTGGTAAATAACGGTTTCATAAATTATTAGTCAAGTATTAGTTTTTTTGGGTGAATAGATTTTTTAATTAAAAATTAAATTAAAAATATTTAGAAAAATATTTTTATAAAATGGACTTTATTTTTGAACTCAGAGCATCAATATTATATTATGGTAATTTTTGGGGATTTTTCTGAAAAAATTGAATTTTTGGTGAAAAGTGTATTTATTTAAAAATTAAATTAAAAATATTTAGAAAATTATATTTATAAAATGGATTTCATAATTGTAATCAGAGCATCTATATTTGGTTAAGGTGAAATTTTGGGATTTTTCTAAGAAAGATGAATTTTCACTGAATAGTAAAAATGCAGTTTTAGGGTTTCAGTATGTTTAATGACATCATGACTACATCATGATGATTCCATGAGATATTTTAAGGTATGGTAGACTTTTTAATAGTAAGATAAGGTATGAGGTGTCCCAAGTGTCCAAAAACATGAGTAAATACCACTTTTTTTGCCAATACCACCAATGAGGTGTCTCTTGGCCATTAATCCCTTATCCCCTCACATTCCCTATAAATACCCATCTATTCTCTCATACTTTCTATTCAAAAATCATCCTCAATGAAATTATGGTCTCCTTACCTCCCAAGGAGTCCTCCCAAGGTTACCCTAAGCCCTCAAGGTCCCAACCTTTGAGTTTTAAGAGTTACGTTTTAAGGTAAGGGATCCTACCTCTCTCTTTCTTTTCAAGTAATCTCGTTTATGTCATTTCATTTATTCTCCATGATATTATGTTGGAGTGTGTTCTTTTATATTGATATTACCTTCCTTTTCATGTTAATATTATTAGAGACGACCTCTTTCTCTCATAAATTCATTTTAAGAAAGTTTAAATTACGTCGTTAGGCTGCCGAATTTTTAAGGGATTCGTTCACCTTTCTCATCTTTCAATGTCCTACTTTCATGTCAAGTCTTTCAAGTTCCTTTTTATTATGTTGGGGTATTATATCTATATATATCATACTGATATTTTATGTTCATATTATTAGAGACCCTATTTGATCTCGTCATTTCATTTTTTTGAAGTTTTATGTGGCACCATTAGGCTGCGGAATTTTTAAGGGATTCGTTCACCTTTCTCATTTTTCAAAGTTCTAATTTCATGTCAAGTCTTTCAAGTTCCTTTTTATTATGTTGGGGTATGATATCTATATCTATCATACTTATATTTTATGTTAATATGATGAGATACCCTATTTTATCTCGTCAATTCATTTTTTTGAAGTTTTAAATGGCGCCGTTAGGCTGCCGAATTTTTAAGGGATTCATTCACCTTTCTCAATTTTTAAAGTTCTACTTTCATTTCAAGTCTTTCAAGTTAATTTTTATTATTTTGGGGTATGATATCTATATCTATCATAATGATATTTTATGTCCATATGATGAGAGACCCTATTTGATCTCGTCAATTCATTTTTTTGAAGTTTAAGTGACGTCGTTAGCCTGCCGAATTTTCATAAGAGAAATCTTATTTTTGTCTTCCTTTCATGTTCTTCATTTCATATGGTATATATTTAAAATTTAATTACCATGTTCTTAAATCCTTTATATTCTGTTCCCCTACTGTTTCATGGATAATTTATGAGTGGGTGACCTATGTCCCCTCTCTTTTCAATGTTTTCTAAAACCTCAAAACATAGCCGTTTTGCTGCAGAATCTCCGTCTCAAAATGTCTCTCTATTATTCTCAAATTCATTTATTTTATTCAGTGAATACTCAATGATATTTCTCCAAAAGGGGTATTCACATATATACCAAAATTTTCTATTTTAAATTCTGTGATTTACATACATGAGACCCACTTTCCCTTTCCGTGGGTTTAAAGTGACATAAAGATCATGTCTTTAAAGCAGTTTTTAAAAAATTATGATTATGAAATGAAACCCATTTATTTTATTATATATGGGTTGTTTATGAAATGATTGACGATGATATATGTGGCTCACATGATAATAAAGACAAATTTAACGGTGCACCCTGATAGAGCTCCAATGCATTAGGTAAAAACTTAATCTCTAGAGATAACCATTTTTAACGACGCCTTGGTAAATAACCTTGGTAATTTTTAATGACACCTTGGGGATGGACCTTGGTGAAACAGAAATTATTGTCAATGTTAAATGTTGTATCCACATATTCAAGTTATGAAATACTTTATTTTTATTATGACTTTCCTCATGATTTCATTCTCATTCCTTAAATTTCTTTTTCATGACATTGTTGATGTACCACAAGTTCACATGTTAAATGTTTCCCTTGTTTCCCTTACTGGGCCTTCTGCTCACCCTTTCATTTGATGTATGTCCCCAGGTTATGAGATGCAGTAATGATCCTAGGATGAACATAAGGATAATCCTTTAAAGTGTTTAAGAAGAATGTTTTATGTTTTCATGTTTTATGTTCCTGGTTTCTAAGACACTAAACCTTAAAGATCCTCAGTTTTATGTAATGTAATGAAAGTTTATGTGATAAAAAATCGGGATGCCATATTTGGTATCAAAGGTTGATTTAGTTATTTTTGGAAATTAGGATATAAAAATTCTAGGAATAACCTTATAGAAAATTTTAAATATAGGAAATATTCCTAGTATTTTGTTGAGTATTGTGTAAGTTGTTTATCAAGCAAATACATCGCTGTCTAGATACGAGTAGGTAGAGGTGGCTCTGGCACAGATGTACATAGGGGTAAAACCCGAAAACACCGCTTTGAGCTAGACTTGTACAAGAACGGGTACACGAAAACGGGCCTTGCTTCACTCTTGGTTACGACACTCCAGGGGGATATTCTTTGGTAAATTCATAAGCTTAGTATGAACCATTATTAAAGGAATAAAGATAAAATAAAATAAATATTCACATAAGAATATATGATCATGGATAACCTAGATTGGAACCTAGGGGATCACAAGTTAGGATATAATTTTCTCCTACAAGTTTATCCTTCTATTCTTAAAGTTTACTTTTCATTATTATTGGCTATGTATTTAAGCCCCCCTAATTATACGTTCTTTTCTTATTTAATGGTTGGAAATGGAAGAGCATGTCCCAACAACCAATGTGATAGGAAATGTGACGATTTCCCTATTAATGTGACAGAGATAATGAAAGATCATGTTGAACATATTGTGAGTATGCCAAACCAGCTATCAAAAATCACAATTAATAATTGGTACCTAGTTGAATGCCCAAATTCATGAAGGAAGAAGAAGACAAAGTCTCAAGGATTTTCATCTGATAAACTTGATATGGGAAAGAAGACCGAATTTTTTTTGGAAAAAGTGTGGGAAAAGGCAACAAGGATAATGTCACAAAGGAACCGAGAGATTTTATATGTGTGGGAAGATAGGGCATAAAGTAGCCAATTGCTTTAAAAAAATGGATAATGTTATGAATGGAGATAAGGTTTGATCTAATGTACCTTATACATTTTGATGTCGTAAATGTGCAGAAGTTAGACATTATCCAAGGCAATGCTCTCTTGGAATGGGTGATAATAATGATGAGCATAAAAAATCTTTGATGACAAGGGAACAATGAAAGTCCTATGCTCAGATGGATCATGATGATTGAAGTACATGTAACGTCTTAGCAATAATTGTCTATGTCATGTTGTATTTTAGTTCATGCTCTATGAGCATATCTTTTATGTTTTCTAAGATCATTGAGTCACTACCTAAGATGATTTTATATCATTAAGGAAAACATCTATTGTTATGTACCACATGTTGATGTAGTGATGCAGTTCTTCTTAAAAAAAGGTGATTAGGGGATTAAAGGATTATTATTATTTTGGAAGACGTTCACTATTTTGGGAACCCAATATAATCGTGGTAAATAGATTACTACGGTATTTTCATTGAGGAGTAAAGGATGACTTATATTTTAAAGAATATATGAATTTAAGGTGAACTTATAGTAATTTAGGTTACATATGGAAATGATTAACCTATCTTGTGGAAAATGTGATAGGTTAGTTACTTTTTTTATAAGATGATAAGAGTGGTTGATGTTGATTGGAGATGAACGATAAAGTCTATCTTGGAAGACTATGTTATGAGATCGTTCTTATAATTGGGTTTCAATCTTTGTTTGGTTTATTTTGAGTAATTTTAAGGGGAGTTATTTATGGAATGGTCTATGATAAGCTTTGGGTAATACCATGGAACTTTGAAGATTTAAAAGTAGTTTCCCTTCCTATGGGATTCCTTCTTTTGAAGAGTTTTTTTGTCTTACCCATTCTGTTTTTGGGATAATGTTTAAAGACAGAAGAAATTTATAGCTAATCTTTTGTGGATTACGTGACTCTCAAGAAGATGATTCTTTTGTTTTCATGAGACCAAGTGTTTTTGAATGCTCATTGTTTGGAGAAAAGATTAGTCTTGGTATAAACTTATTAAAGGATGAAACAATACTTAAAGGTAAGTATTTTTCCTTATGTTTTTGTTCTATGTAGGAAATGAATTACTCAAAATTATGAAAAGTAATGTAAAACAAAAACGTTGTCTGTTAACGTTTCCTACTAGGAAATAAAATACCATTTAACCCATCATAAGTTTGTGATTTTATGGTGGTTAACTTTCTCCTAATCATGTTTTCTATCACTCTCCATCTGAACTTGACCCTTTGTTTTCTCTTCTATATGCATATTTTCCTACATGGAATCTTAGTATGGGTTAACATGGGTGACCTTTGTACTTCCCTTTCTTTCTTCTAAAGTAGTAGTTTTACTGACTCATTTTCCGATGTGGGACTTTCAATGAAATTTCCAAGCCCAATTTTAAAAAAAAATTGTGAGGACGTAATTTTTTAAGGGGGGAAGAATGTAAAGACCTGAAATTTTGAATAAATCTTGTTTCATAATTTTTTGTGTTATTTTATTTTTATACTCAACGAAACAGTTTAATTTGATAACATGAGTATAATTAAAATGAGACCGTTGGGTTTTGACTGTTATATGACCATTGGTCAATATGAACGCTGGGAACTAAAGGTTTCGATTATTGTCTCTAAATACAAGTGATCTTGGTTAATTAATATAGAAAGAAGATTCGATGGCCTCATCCAGTAGTCTCGGGCCAATCGAAGCCCATCTAACGAAACTTGGGATGGAGGTAGCACCACTGGGCTTTCCTCTGGACCAATCCCAAGATGAAATTCATCATGTTAAGCTAGAACGGAATCTCTTTCATGAGAAGTTCAAACTGATAGAAATTACTACTCATGAAATGTTGGCTGAGCCGCCCTCAGATTCCCTCACCTTATCACACCTTACACATAGGTCCTATGCTGGGGTTATAAGGGGATATGTAAGGAGACCGTAACTGCCTTGTGTAATGCTTTGTATTAAATAAAATTTTTGATTTCTTCTTATGTTGAAGTTTATGAATTTTCAAAGTCTGGATAAATATATTATGCATATTTTTGATGAATTTTAGAGAAAGGATATTTTAAAAATGTTTATGTAAGCCGTAAATAATTAAAAATGTGTAATGATTTTCAAAAAATGGTCGTCTACAATTATGTTCAGTACAAAATTTGGAGTCTAATAAGATCAACATAATTTTTGATGAATAGTAAATTATGAATAGTGATTTTACGCTTAGGATTAGTAATGTGACCAAATTGATTAGTAATCTCACTTAAAGAAAGTTTTAATATAATTTAGACACCTTGATTAAGCAATGTGATTAAATAAAATGGGTAAAAAATAGTTTCACAAATTATTAGTCATGTATTAGTTTTTTTTGGTGAATAGTGTTTTTTAATTAAAAATTAAATTAAAAATATTTATAAAAATATTTTTATGAAATGGACTTAATTTTTGAATCAGAGCATCGATATTATGTTATGGTAAGTTTTCGGGATTTTTCTGAAAAAAATGCATTTTTGGTGAATAGTTTATTAATTTAAAAATTAAATTAAAAATATTTAGAAAAGTATTTTTATAAAATGGAGGTCATATTTTTAATCAGAGCATCGATATTTGGTTAAGGTGAAATTTTGGGATTTTTCTGAGAGAGATGAATTTTCACTGAAGAGTAAAAATGCAGTTTTAGGGTATCGGTATGTTTAATGACATCATGACTGCATCATGATGATTCCATGAGATATTTTAAGGTATGGTAGACTTGTGAATAGTAAGATAAGGTATGAGGTGTCCCATGTGGCCAAAACCATGAGTAAATACCACTTTTTTTGCCAATACCACCAATGAGGTGTCCCTTGGCCATTAATGCCTTGTCCCCTCACATTCCCTATAAATACCAAGCCATTCTCTCATCCATTCCATTCCAAAATCATCCTCAACAATGTTCTGGTCTCCTTAACTCCAAAAGAGTCCTCCCAAGATGCCCCCAAGCCATCAAGGTCCCAACCTTCATGTTTTAAGAGTTACGTTTTTGGGTAAGGGATCCTACCTCTCTCTTTATTTTCAAGTAATCTCTTTTATGTCATTTCTTTTATGATATGTGATCTTATGTTGGAGGATGTTCTTTTATATTACTATTACTTACCTTTTCATGTTCATATGGTGAGATACCCCCTCTTTCTCTCATCAATTCATTTTATGAAAGTTTAAATGACGTCGTTAGGTTGCCGAATTTTTAAGAGATTCGTTCACATTTCTCATCTTTCAAAGTTCTACTTTCATGTCAAATCTTTCAAGTTCCTTTTTATTATGTTGGGGTATGATATCTATATCTATCATACTGATCTTTTTGTTCATATAATGAGAGACCCTATTTGATCTCATCAATTCATTTTTTGAAGTTTTAAGTGGTGCCGTTAGGCTGCCGAATTTTTAAGGGATTCGTTCACCTTTCTCATTTTTCAAAGTTCTAATTTCATGTCAAGTCTTTCAAGTTCCTTATTATTATGTTGGGGTATGATCTCTATATCTATCATACTGATATTTTATGTTCATATGATGAGAGACCCTATTTTATCTCTTCAATTAATTTTTTTTATGTTTTAAGTGGCACCGTTAGGCTTCCGAATTTTTAAGGGATTCGTTCACGTTTCTCATTTTTCAAAGTTCTACTTTCATGTCAAGTATTTCAAGTTACTTTTTATTATGTTGGGTTATGATATCTATATTTATAATACTGATCTTTTATGTTCATATAATGAGATACCCTATTTGATCTCGTCAATTCATTTTTTTGATGTTTAAGTGACGTCGTTACACTGCCGAATTTTCATAAGAGAAATCTTATTTTTGTCTTCCTTTCGTGTTCTTCATTCCATATGGTAAATCTTTCAAATTTAATTAAAATGTTTTTAAATCCTTTATATTCTTTTCCCCTACTGTTTTATGGATCATTTATGAGTGGGTGACCCATGTCCCTTCTCTTTTAAATGTTTTTTAAAACCTCGTAACATAGTCGTTATGCTGCATAATCTCCGTCTCAAAATGTCTCTCTCTTATTCTCAAATTAATATATTTTATTAAGTTAATACTCAAAGCTATTTATCCTAAAGGTTTATTCACATATATATCAAAATGTTCTATTTTAAATTCTGGGATTTACATACATGAGACCCTCTTTCTCTTTCCGTTGGTTTAAAGTGACATAAAGATCATGTCTTTAAATCAGTTTTTAAAATGTTATGATTATGAAATGAAACCCATTTCTTTTATGCTATATGGGTTGTATATGAAATAATTGATTATTATATATGTGTCTCACATGATAACACATTAAAATTTAAGGGTGCTTCCTCATAGCGCTCCAATGCATTGGTTAAAGACTTAATCTCTAGAGATGACCATTTTTAATGACGCCTTGGTGAATAACCTTGGTAATTTTTAATGACACCTTGGGGATGGACCTTGGTGAAACAAAAATTATTGTCAATGTTAAATGTTGTAGCCTCATCTTCAAGTTATTAAATACATTATTTTTATTATGAAATGCCTCATGATTTCTTTCTCATGCCTTAAAGTTCTTTTTCATGACATTGTTGATGTATCTCAAGTTCACATGTTAAATGTTTCCCTTGTTTCACTTACTGGGCCTTCTGCTCACCCTTTATTTTGATGTATGTCCCCAGGTTATGAGATGCAGTAATGAACCTACGATGAACATGAGTAGAATAATTTCAAGTGTTTTCGAAGAATGTTTTATGTTTTCATGTTTTATGTTCCTGGTTTCCAAGACACTAAACCTTAAAGATCCTCAGTTTTGTGTAATGTAATGAAAGTTTATGTGATAAAAAGTTGGGACGCCATAGTTGGTATCAAAGAATGGTTTAGTTATTTTTGGAAATTAGTATATGAAAACTCTAGGAATAACCCTATAGAAAATTTTAAATATAGGAAATCTTCCTAGTATTTTGGTGAGTATTGTATAAGTGGTTTATCAAGCAAATATATCCCTGTCTGGATATGAGCAGGTAGAGGTGGCTCTGGCACAAATGTACATAGGGGTAAAACCCAAAATCACCGCTTTAATCTAGACTCAAACGGGAACTGGTACACGACAACAGGCCTTGCTTCACTCTTGGTTACAACACTCCTGGGCGATATGCTTTGGTAAATTCATAAGCTTAGTTTGAACCATTAATAAAGGAATAAATATAAATTAAAATAAATATTCACATAAGAATACATGATCATGGATAACCTAGATTGGAACCTAGGGGATCAAAAGTTAGGATATACTTTTCTCCTACAAGTTTATCCTTATATGCTTAAAGTTTCCTTTTCATGATTATTGGCTAAGTATTTAAGCCCCCCTAATTATACGTTCTTTTCATAGTTAATGGCGGGAAATGTAAAAGCATTTCCCAACAACCAATGTGACAGGAAATGTGACGATTTCCCTATTAATGTGATAGAGATATTGAAAGATCAAGTTGAACATATTTTGATTATGCCAAACCAGCTATCAAAAATCAAAATTAATAATTGGTACATAGTTGAATGCCCAAATTAATGAAGGAAGAAGAAGAAAAAGTCTCAAGGATGTTCATCTGATAAAGTTGATAAGGGAAAGAAGAACAAATTTCATTTTTTTCAAAAAGTGTGGGAAGAGGAACCAAGGAGAATGTCACAATGGAACCGGGAGATGTTTTAAGTGTGGGAAGATAGGGCATAAAGTATCCAATTGCTTTAAAAAATGGATAATGTGATGAATGGAGACAAGGTTTGATCTAATGTACCTTATACATTTCGATGTCGTAAATGTGGAGAAGTTAGACATTATCCAAGGAAATTACCTCTTGGAATGGGTCAGAAGCATGATGAGAATCAACAATCTTTGAGGAAAAGGGAACAATGCAAGTCCTATGCTGAGATGGATCGTGATGACTGATGTACATGTAACTTATTCGCAATAATTGTCTATGTCATGTTGTATTTTAGTTCGTGCTCTATGAGCATATATTTTATGTTTTCTAAGATCATCGATTCACTACCTAAGATGATTTTATATCATTAAGGAAAACATCTATTGTTATGTACCACATGTTGATGTAGTGAAGTTGTTCCTCTTAAAAAATGTGATTAGGGGATTAAAAGATGATTATTATTTTGGAAGAAGTTCACTATTTTGGGAACCCTATATGATCGAGGTAAATAGATTACTATGTTATTTTCATTGATGAGTAAAGGTTGACTTATATTTTAAAGAATCGATGAATTTAAGGAAAACTTATAGTAATTTAGGTTATACATGAAAATGATTAACCTATCTTGTGGAAAATGTGATTAGGTTAGTTATTTTCGTTATAAGATGATAAGAGTGGTTGATGTTGTTTGGAGATAAATGATAAAGTCTATCTTGGAAGAATATGTTATGAGATCATTCTTATAATTTGGTTTAAATCTTAGTTTGGTTTATTTTGAGGAAATTTAAGGAAAGTTATTTATGGAATGGTCTATGATGAACTTTGGGTAGTACCATAGAACTTTGAAGATTTAAAAGTAGTTTCCCTTCCTATGGGATTCTTTCTTTTGAAGAGTTGTTTTGTCTTACCCTTTTTGTTTTTGGGATAATGTTTAAAGATTGAAGAAATTGATAGTTAATATTTTGTGGATTACGTGACTCTCAAGAAGATTATTCTTGTGTTTTGATGAGACCAAGTGTTTTTGAATTCTCATTGTTTGGAGAAAAGATTAGTCTTGGTAGAAACTTATTAAAGGATGAAACACTACTTAAAGGTAAGTATTTTTCCTTATGTTTTTGTTCTATGTAGTAAATGAATTACTCAAAATTATGAAAAGGAAAGTAAAACAAAAACATTGTATCTTAATGTTTCCTACTAGGAAATCAAATACTGTTTATCCCATCATAATTTTGTGATTTTATGGTGGTTAACTTTCTCATAATCATGTTTTCTATCACTCTCCATCATAACTTGACCCTTTATTTTCTCTTCCATAACCATATTTTACTACATGGAATCTTAGTATGGGTTAACTCGGGTGACATTTTTTACTTCCCTTTATTTCTTTTAAAGTAGTAGTTTTACTAAATCATTTTCCGATGTGGGACATTCAATGAAATTTCCAAGCCCAATTTTAAAAAAAATTGCAAGGACGCAATTTCAGAAGGGGGGAATAATGTAACAACCCGAAAGTTTTGAATAAATTTTGTTTCTTAATTTTGTGTGTTATTTTATTTCATACTCAACAAAACTATTTCATTAAATAAAATGAGTATGAGACTATTGGGTTTCAACTGTTATATGACCATTGGTCAGTATGACCGTTGGAAACTAAATGTTGCGATCATTGTCTCTATGTAATAGTGATCTTGATTAATTAATATAGAAAGAAGATTCGATGACCTCATCCAGTAGTCTCGGGCCGATCGGAGCCCATCTAACAGAACATGGATAGGAGGTAGCACCACTGGGCTTTTCTCTAGACCAAACCCAAGCCAAACTTCATCGTATGAAGCTAGAATGGAATCGCCTTCGCGAGAAGTTCAAGCTGATAGAAATCACCACTCGGGGAATGTTGGCCGAGCCACCCTCAGATTCTCTCACCTTAGCACACCTTACACTTAGGTCCTATGCTGAGTTATAAGGGGCTCTGTAAGGAGACCATAACAGCTTTGTGTAGTCCTTTCAGATAAATAAAATTGTGTTTTCTTCTTATGGTGAAATTTGTAAATTTTCAAATGTCCGGATAAATGTTGGATGTATATTATTGAGGAATTTGAAAAAGGGATATTTTAAAATATTTTTATAAACATGAAATAATCAATGATGTGTAATCATTTTCAAAAAATGATCTTCTACAAATGTGTTCAGTAAGAAATTTAGAGTCTAATGAGATCAACTTGATTTTTGGTGAATAATGATTTATGAGTAGTGATTTCACGCTTAGGATTAGTAATGTGACAAAATGGATTTGTAATCTCAGTTAAATAATGTATTAATATAATTTAGGCACCTTGATTAAGTAATGTGATTCAATAAAATAGGTAAATAACTGTTTTTGAAACTATTAGTCAAGTATTAATTTTTTTGGGTGAATAGTGTTTTTTAATTAAAAATTAAATTAAAAATATTTAGAAAAATATTTTTATAAAATGGAGTTCATTTGTGAATTCAGAGCATCGATATTATGTTAAGGTAATTTTTGGGGATTTTTCTGAAAAAACGAATTTTCGGTGAATAGTGTTTTTATTTAAAAATTATATTAAAAATACTTGGAATATTATTTTTATATAATGGAGTTCATTTTTGAATTCAGAGCATCCTTATTATGCTAAGGTAAATTTTTGGGATTTTTCTGAAATGGTTGAATTTTCAGTGAATAGTAAAATTACAGTTTTAGGGCTTCGGTATGATTAATGACATCATGACTGCATCATGATGAAGTCATGAGATATTTTAAGGTATGAACGACTAAAGGGGATAAATTATTTTATGAGGTGTCCCAAGTGGCCAATACCATGGGAAAATACCATGGTAAATGCCATGGTTTTTCCAATACCAACGATGAGGTGTCCCTTGGCCATTAATGCCTTATCCCCTCAATTTCCCCTATAAATACCAAGCCATTCTCTCATCCATTCCATTCAAAAATCATACTCAACGATGTTCTGGTCTCTTTACCTCCCAAGGAGTCCTCCCAATGTTCCCTCATGCCTCCCAAGGTCCAAAACATTATGATTTCGAAGTTACTCTCCAAGGTAAGGGATCATACCTCTCTCTTTCATTTCAAGTACTCTCGTTTATGTCATTTCATTTAAGCCCCATGTTCTTATGATGGGGATGTTATTTTATATTCATTCTACTTTTCTTTTCATTTTCATATGATGAGATACCCCCTCTTGCTCTCATCAATTCATTTTATGAATGTTTAAGTGGCGCCGTTAGGCTGCCGAATTTTTAATGGATTCTTTCACCCTTCTTGTTCTTTCAATGTTCTACTTTCATGTCAAGCCTTTTTAGTTACTTTTTATTTTTTGGGAGTATGATATCTATATCTATCATACTTATCTTTTATGCTCATATTTTTAGAGCCCCTATTTTATCTTGTCAATTCATTTTTTTGAAGTTTTAAGTGACATCGTTAGGCTGCCGAATTTTCATAAGAGAAATATTATTTTTGTCTTCCATTCAAGATTTTCATTTCATATGGTATGTCTTCCAAATTTCATTACCATGTTCTTATATCGTTTATATTCTACCCCTATACTGTTTTGTGGATCATTTATGAGTGGGTATCCCATGTCCCTTCTCTTTTCAATATTTTCTAAAACCCTGTAACATAGCCGTTATGCTGCAGAATTTTCGTCTCAAAATGTCTCTCTCTTTTTCTCAAATTCTTTTATTGTATTAAGTGAATACTCAAATATATATATTATATAGTTTAATTCAAATAAATATCAATATTTTATATTTTAATTATGTAATTTACATACATGAAACCCACTTTCCTTTTTCGTGGGTTTAAAACGACATAAAGATCATGTCTCAAAGGTAGTTTTTAAAATGTTATAATTATGAAATGAAACCCATTTATTTTATGCTATGTGGGTTATTTATGAAATTTTTGATGATGATATATGTGGATCACATGATAATAAATACAAATTAAGGGTGCTCCTTGATAGCGCTCCAATGCATTGGGTAAAAACTTAATCTCTAGAGATGACCATTTTTAACGACGCCTTGGTGAATAACCTTGGTAATTTTTAATGACACATTTGGGATGGAACTTGGCGAAACAGAAATGATTGTCTATGCTAAAAGTTGTAGCCACATATTCATGTTATGAAACACGTTATTTTTATTATAATATACCTCATTATCTCTTTCTCATTCCATAAAGATATTTTTCATGACTTTTGATGTGACTCATGTTCTCATGTAAAATGTTTCCCTTGTTTCCCTTACTGAGCCTTATACTCACCCTTTCCTTTGATGTATGCTCCCAGGTTATGAGATTCTGTAATGAACTTAGGTTGAACAAATGAAGAAGCCTTTCAAGTGATTAAGACGAATGTTTTTTGTCTCATGTAATAAGTTACTGGTTTCCAAGACACTAAACCTTAAAGATCCTCGGTTTTGTATAATGTAATGAATGTTTATGTGATAGAAAGGCGTGATGCTACAGGCTAGCCCGTGGAAATGAGGAAGAAGATGAATCAAACCCGATTTGAGTTCAAAATCATCCTATATGTCTGTATATTTAATACCAAGAGTTTGGTAATTCATATCAGGGTCATAAAGTTCTTTAAGTATTTGTTCCCTTGGTTTGGCCATATCCAATTCAATTGGTTGGCCAAGGACTGGTTCTTGAATGAGTTGATTATCTCTTATGTTCCTCCTATGTTGGTGAAGTGTTCGCTCAATTTCAGGGCTAAAAAAATCCGAGGGATTGATTGGGAGGATATGGGGAATTGATAGAGTTGTTAGAAGGAAAAGAAAGACGGGGTTTTCTTTGTCTTTTTTCTATTTATGATTTTTATGAGAAGACGAGTTTTTATTTGTGTTTTTTTAATCAATTTTTTTATTGTGTTTTAGTTTTTTTTACAATGACCAAAAACTAATGACTACATAAAGAATCATCCCAGACAATGAATCTATTTGAAATGCATGGCTGATTGTCACCTATCGACCAGTCAAGGATCTGGTGCTCTGATAATGTGTATAGAAGCACTCGGGTCAAATCCTTGACGATGATACTTTTAATAGTTGGTTGTTTTTAGTTTATTGTATTCTGATTTGGGGGTTTGTTTGCAAAGCTTATGAAATGATTTATTGATGATGTTTGATTTAAAAAATTGATAAAGATTGGGGCGAGTTCATCATTAGGTAGTTAAGCTTGTGAAATCATTGAGCCATGCTTTATAATGCATTAAATTAACACCCACTTCACAAGATAATGTTGATTGGAATTCCTAAGTGTTAAGGATTTAATCCAAGCATTATCTTAACTTAAGGTTCTAATCTCTATCAGATCTTGTTTATGGTGGTGTATTTATGATTCCAATAATCCATGGAAACCACACGTTAAACAAAACAAGTCATTAATCCATGACATGTTAAGTCCAACACACACAATGTTAATTCAAAAATATTCTTCGAGAAACAGAACTTAATCACTTAACATACCAATATTATAACTCAATCCAATGAGAGATTTAATCATCCATTTGGGTGTTTAATAATATAGTTATAATTATTATGATGATAAATTAAGAATAATAGAAAAATAAAGGGATAAGAAAAGAGTAGTGCGTCGAACACACACACACGAACAATGATGATAATTAAAAATGGACTTTCGATTGAATGAGGAAGAAAAATAAGGAGAGGGGATTCAACTGTATTTAAACTACTTTAAGAACATTAATATTAAACAATATAATTTTGATGATAATAATAGATATTGAAGAAGAAACTTTCATTAAAACAGAATTACGATGAAAGAGACTTACAAGATTACAATAATAAAGAACACAAAAGTAAAAGGAAACAAAGAGAGGTGGAAAGGTCTCTCAAGTGAAAACATGAGTATAGAAGGTTCTCCAAATCCTTTGGAAAGGCTTTGGTCAAGAAAATATTATCTCCTCTCTTTTAAAACTCCAACCCCTTTGAAGAAGAGGAGGAGAATGTATTTACAGCCCATGGAAGTGGATTGTTGGCATTCCCAATCTGTCCCTCCACTTGGATCGACGATTTGGACATACAGACACTCGAATATCGAGATATCTCATTATTCAGAGTTTTATATAATAATGTTTTCCAACCCCTCTCAAAATTTGGAGTCATTTGGACCTATGGATCCAAAGTTATGTTGGTTTTATTAAACAAAGTTAAATTGTCCATTTCAATCCATGCATTTTCGATGGCCCAAATGTGAATGGATGTTGGATTAAGAAGATGCCTTCAAATACGAATTCATTCATCAACAAAGTCTACCATCTATATCTCTTATTTCACACTGAATAATATCAGCTTGATTTGATGATTAGATAAGGATCCATGTCATGAATACTGTACTGATTTTAATTCCCATCCAGAATGGTGGGATGAGTTTAAATGAATCAGTTGGGCCCCTTGTGTTTGGATTTGGGATTTGAGAGTTTTATACAAGAATCCTTACATGGTCTCCAGAACCTTTGAGGAGAATGAAGGAATTTTAATTTCTATATTGAGCCCAGAAATTAAATCTTCATGGCTAGTCCAGTTTGTTCACAGATTCTATCGGCCTTCTTATGTGGTCCATATGGGCCTTCAAATGGATGAATTGGTCCATGATCCCTTCTAATGAAATGTTTCATATTGAATTAGAAATCCTAAAAAAATAACCACACAATTTGGATTAGTAGGGAGATAGTTATAAATATAATAGTAAACTGACTCAATTGGACTACTTCTAAAAATGCTCAAAACTTATACTTAGTCTTAAAATATTAACATTTCACACAAATTATGCACATTTCATATAAAATTAGTAAATGGAGTATATAATAAGTCATGAAAATATTGATAACATCAAAGTTCCAGCCTTTCGTGTGGACAGAGGATTTCCAAAAGTGCTTTCAAGAGATGAGGTAGAGGTTGACGAGCGCTCGCATCATGAGATTACCGGAGGAGGGTGTTGAGTACATGGTGTTCTGTGATGTATTAAGGACCGGGCTTGGTTGTGTTCTGATGTAGGGGAAAGAAGTGATTTTCTATAGTTTACACAAGTTGAGGCAGACTGATCAGAACTATGCAACCCATGATTTGGAGTTGTCATTGGTTGTTTTTTCGTTAAAGATGTGGAAAAACTACCTGTTGGGTAAGTGGTTTACCATCTACTCTGACCACAAGAGTCTCAAATATATCTTATCTCAAAAGGTATTTAACTTGAGACAGAGGTGTTGGATAGAGTTCCTCTAGGACTATGACTTTGAGATAGTCTATACTCCTCAGAATGGTAATGTGGTGGCAGATGCTCTCATCCAGAGATCGAGTTCACAACTACTGAATGAGGCATCTGAGCAGTTATCCTCATTGTAGATATCCTTCGTGGATAGAGATGAAGCAGATTATCCCTATTTTATGGTAGTTACCCCTCCACTCTTATATCAAGTTAGGGAGGCATAACTCGTAGATTCCAAATGTGAGACTCCATGCACTCAGATGTCCACAGGGCATACCCCTGATGGATATTCGAATGGTGGGGAGCACATCATTCTCTTTAGAGGGCGCACAGTAGTTCCATTAACATTACAGGAGGAGGTTTTGAGGGAGTTACATACTTTCGCTTTAGTGGTACATCCAAGAGTGGAAAAGATATATCAGAACCTCCAATGTCAATTCTAGTGGATACAGATGAATAAGGCAGTGACAAAGTTCATGTCTCGATGCCTCACTTGTCAGCATATGAAGGATGAGCACCAGGTTCTAGCTGGTTTGACTCAACCCCTTGAGGTTCCAGAGTGGAAGTGGGATGAGATATTGATATACTTTGTGACAGGATTACTATGCATGTACAGAAAACATGATACCATATGGGTGATCGTTGACCAACTCACCAAGTCAGCCCACTTTCTACTGATTTGTGACCAAAGCTCAGTAGAGAGATTGGGGTGCCTCTACATGTAAGAGGTAGTTCAAATTCATGGAGTTCCATAAACGATTGTCTCAGATTGTATTGCTTTTTTACATACTAGAAAGGAAGGGATTGTAGGAGGAGTTTGGGACTCAGTGTCACTTGAGCATGATGTTTCATCCCAAGATATATGGCTATACAGAGAGAACCATCCAGGTTCTAGAGAACATGCTATGTACTTGTATCCTCGAATTTGGCCATAGTTGGGAGTACCACCCACCACTGGTGAAGTTTTCATATAACAATTGATACCACTCCACCATTGGTATGGCATCATTAGAGTCATTTTACAGATAACCATATCGGTGACCACTATGTTGTACATACCCAAAAGAGTCAGAACTCATGGGTCTAGAGTTGGTATGGGCTACCACCGAGAATGTGAAAATCATTCGGGAGTAGATGAGGACTACAAAGATATAGAAAAAGTCATATACTGATAGATAGAAGAGGCCTTTAGAGTTTGAGGAGGGAGACCATGTGTGACTTTGGGTCTCACCTCGATAGGGATTGCAGATATTTGGCTGGGGTGGAATGTTATCTCTGATACAAATCAAACCTTTTTCATATTTTGAGTAAAGTTTGTGTGGTGGTGTACCGCCTAGCTCTACCCCTGTAGTTTCACTGGGTTCATGATGTCTTCCACATGTAGCAGATGAGGTGCTATTCACATGATCCATCACACATCATCGATTGGGGTGAGCTAGACATTGATGTTGGGATGAATTTTGTGGAGTACCTAATTAAGATTGAGGATCAACATGAGCGGATCCTTCATGGGCGTTGGATTCCTCTAGTGCGTGTTTGGTGGTAGCACGAGAATCTCCAGGAGATCACTTGGGAGAGGAAGGCTCAGATTCGTGCTCGGTACCCTCACCTTTTTCTTGAGTATCTCTTGTTTTGGCTTTTGGGGGCATAAATCTCTAAGGTAGGGAGAATGTAATGACTTGGATTTTCCCAATTTTATTTTTAAAAATTATTTATGAAAATTATGAGACCATGAACTAAGATGATGTGCGATTCTGAGGCATGGGGTGTCCAAAATGATTGTTTGAAAAATGATAAGTTTTTAATAGCACAAAGGCATGAATTTTTTTTTAAAAATAAAATAACTCTTAAATGAGTTCCTAGATCAGAAATCTGAGTGCACCATTGAGCTCAGAGTAGTGCCTTTATCCTAGGTGTGACCTAACATTAGTCACTGCGGGTCATCTATAGAAAAGGACAGAAGGGGTGTAACCATAAATAAAACAATTAAATAAAAAATTATTTTATTTTGAAATCCTAATAAAACATAAAAAGTAACTCGTATTGGAAATCCAAGATCACTGTTGAGTTCGTAAGGGGGTGTTTTCCTTAGGTAGGGCCTAATCTCAATCGACACAGGTCGAGGGTTAGAGTTAGATTTTGGATATAGATATCATTGAAATATATAATAAAAATACATTATTGAATGTTACAAGTTGACGCAAATTCAATTTTCCTTTTTAATAATCCATGTCATAGAAATTTAGGGTTATCTCCATAAACCTGGAATTCCCTTTAGGCAAAGAGAATTAATCTATCTCTCGACAACGAATGCCAACGGATTGAGGATCGATGATGACATGAACCTATGTTCTTCATCAACGACCGATCCAATCATTGGGGTAGGGTGTCAATCTCTTTGTGATTTATTTTCCCCTTATTAGAATAAAAAAATCTTACTAATCTATGAACATATTGATCTGCAGTTCGGTCATTCTTGTGAGGTGGATAATTATTGCGGGGTTAAAGGGAATAGATCTTGGTGATTATTTTGCTATTGGTTTCTTCATGATCATGCTAACATGAATGGATCAAGGTTGAATAAACAAGGACAAGATACATTCTTTTGGTGTTCATATGCTTAATCCCACCTAAATATATCATGTTCTTCGTGCGTTCTTTCTCATTTAAAACCCTACATGAATGATCGATCGTTGCACCCACGATCCATGGTGCAACGATATGAGACCAAAGGTTGTGATACGTGACATCATTGCAGAGGTGCGACGGGAGCGCAGTAGGTAGGAAGTAGCTCACATTGGAGTTAATGATGCACAACGGGCTGCCGGTAGGGTGGCTAGCGGTGAGGGCAGCGCGCAACCTGGTGGGAGGTCGGGTTCTAGCAGGACACACAGTCACAGTCCAGCAGGGCCGCATCAAAAGAGGAGCCTGCAGCAGTTTCATCAATATGATACAACTCAGAGGCCTCGTCGGAGGAAGAACCCATAGTAGTAGGGCCATGGGACCAGAGGAGAGTGGGATGTAGTTCCGTCCGCATTGAATGCAGTGGCCACGTTGACCGGGAGTGCATGGTTGAGCCATGCGCTGAAGGATCCAGCCCGCATGTAGTGGGTCGGGCTGGGCGAAATGGGCCTCTTTAGTTCAAACTGTCCCGGATGAACCAGGTTGGTTCAGGTCAGGCAAACTGGTTGGAACTGTTTGGGTCAACCAGATCGGGTCGGGTTAGACCTAGATCGGACCGTACCCTTTTTACTAAATTGGTCGTATCTTTCAAACTGTGTGTCAGTTTGATGAGCCATTTACTATGTTGTGACAGTTGTAACAAGGTGTTCATTTTGAGATACTCTAAGGGAGTTTTTTTTGGAATTTGGTTTATGACCCAATGGCTGGAGGAGTAGGTTCTCCCGAAACAAGCGTGCTATGAGCAGAATCCTACGGCTGGCTGTGACTATGCGACTTGGGGGACTACGTGACCCATCGATGCTCCATGCGCCATTGACACTCAGTGCGCCATCGATGCTCTGTGTTCCATTGAAACTCTATGTGGCATCAACGCTCCATGCTCCATCGATGTCCTAGATTCCATCACCATTCTGGGTGCCACCGATGCTCCATGCACCATCGACTCTCCATGCACCACTGACGCTTCATATGCTATCGATGCTCTATGCGCTGCTGACAGTTATAGTGTCATAGATACTGAGAGATCATTGGAATATAACTAGAAATCCTTCTCTTCATTCTTTAGAGTTATACCTATGTGAGATGACCGTATTGACTATACTTTGTGTGTTTCCTTTGTGCTGTACTTCATGTGTTTTCTTTGTGGTTTACTTTGTGTGTTTCCTTTGTGGAGTACTTTGTGTGTTTCCTTTGTGGTGTACTTCATGTTTTTACTTTTTGGTGTACTTCGTGTATTTCTTAGTGGCGTAACTTTGTGGTTTTGGGGTCCCTACTGAGTATTGTTTTACTCAACCCTACACAGTCTATGCCTAAACATGTCATGTATTATGTAGATGATTGACACTTTGATAGAGTCCTTGGTGGACTGGGACCAAATGGTGATTAGAGGGAGGACCGAATGATGAGGTGTGATTCAACGACTTCAGATAGAGGTTTCTATACCTACGTTTCAGGTAGGGTTTTCTACGGATGAGATTTAGGAGTTTTTAATTTCCCTTTTTTTGGTTGGGCTTGTATTCTGGCCTTATTTACATTTTAGTTTTTGTACTGTCGTACTATGTTGTTGGTATCTTAGTGGAATGCATGTTTTTTTACTTAGTGTTTTCAGTTTATCACTTTTGGGCTTGGAGATAGGTGTGTGTGTCCAGGTACTTAGGCAAATGCCTCCCATTTGTGGGATATTCCTACTCAGTGCTAGTCGCCAACCCCAGGCCTATTGGAGGTGGTATTGGGGTAGTCACAACATGGACCCCAGCGGACACGTTGTGAAAATTTCACTAGGGATCCCAATTCACCCCAGTCACTCACCAGAACACAAATTATCATTAGTTGTTCATTATAGAGACATGTCTCCCAAGCATCCAAATTAAGGAACCATTTTACTTAGCTATTGTTCAAAACCCATATGAAATTGTTTTGTGCCCTGCATTCACTCAGGATCCCTAAATTCACTAATAATATTTCATAAAATTCCTTATAGACACTTATTAGCCCATTATAACTTGTTGTAGGGTGGTTCATCTCTAGGAATCCAACTAGACATTATGAATTATAGGACTAGTTTTGGAACACTAGTTTGTAATCGTTTATTCATTTATTCTCTTAAAAAATGTGTTTATAACTTTTCCTACCAAAATAAGAGGGTCCTTAAGGTGTTTAACATCATGCATCCAATTGATAATGAGAGTCATTATCATGAGGACACCTATGAGACCCATCCCATCTCCCATTTATCATCTTGTCTACGAAAGTGTTGAGTTGGATAACTTGGTCCACTCAATTATCCATAAATTTATGTTACTCCTTCATAAGGTAAATGGATAATAAATTACCCATTTATCATTTCATGAAAACGAAGAAACAATGAGACAATGAAATCTATGATAATATATATTTAAAACTCTTGTGATATGTATATATCTCACATCATTCACCATAAAGACAGTGTCTTCATATCTTCAGAGCAAGGATTACAAATACTAATTAAATATCATGGGATGTATAGTTCTATTCATGAGTTTTTAATTGCCTGGATGTATATACAATAACTCTATCATTCTGTATAAGGACACAACCAAGTACATTCCTTAATGCATCACTATAAATAAAAAACCAACCATTTTCTGAAAGCAATTTAAAGATTAGAGAATTGACTAATATTCTTATCAATTATTCAAAACATTCTTCACTTTATTTTTACTATAAGAACTTAACCCCTTTACGTGTGAGCTTGGTTAATGGGTTAGCTAATCAGGAAAAATTCTGAATGAAACCCTTATAGTAACCTACTAAACTAATGAAACTACGCACCTCAGTTATGCTCGTTGGTGCAGGACATTCTTGGATTTCCTTTGTCTTTATAGGATCAACAAAGATTCCATCCTTGGAGATAATATGGCCAAGAGATAAATTTTCTCAACCTAAATTTGCACTTGAAAAGTTTACCATATAACTCTTTCCTTATGAGAGTCTCAAGAATGATCCTCCTGTGTTTCTCAATATCTACATAGATTTTAGAATACACCAGAATATCATCAAGGAATACCAAAAAGAAATCATCAAGATATTTCGTTAATAATATGTTCATTAGATCTATAAAAACCGAGAGTGCATTAGTCATTTCAAATGGAATTACTATTAACTCGTAATGTTCATACCTCATCTAAAAAGTTGTATTCAAAATGTCTTCCTTCTTTACTCGCAGTTCATGATATCCAGAACGAAGGTCAATCCCTGAAAAAATTGAGCTTCATGAAGTTGATAAAATAAATCATCAATGCAAGACAGAGGATAATTTTTCTTTATTTTAATAGCATTGATTTCCCTATAATCAATACACATCCTCGTGGATTCATCTTTCCTATTAATAAATAGAACAAAGTATCCCCTTGGAGAAACAAATGGGAGAATAAATCCCATTTTAACCAAATCCTATAATTATTTCTTTATCTCCACTAATCCCACATTGACTATTATATAGGGAGTCTTTGATATTGGTATTGTATAATGGATTAAACCAATAGAAAGCTCAATTTCACACTCTTGGGGGTTTCTAGGTAATTCCTTAGGAAATACATCAATGTATTCAATTACAATAGGTACATCCTCATTTTAAAGATCACCTTATTTATCCCCAAATGTTGTTTTTTATTGCTCCCTAAAAATTTAATTCAGTATATCTAATGGGGGTGGATCTAGATAATAATTAGATGATGGAGTTTCACCTTTAAAGATCAGAGATTCTTATTCTCCATCACAAATCATAATTTTCTTATTCTTTTAATAAAATTTAAAATCATATTCTGAAATCCAACCCATACCAAGGATTATATCAAAGTCAACCATAGGTATGATGACAAGGTTAGTAAGTAAATCTTATTTATGTGTCATAAAGGGGACTTACCAACACATATTTTTTGCAAAGAGAATCCCCTTATGAGTTTTGACTAAAAAAATCCTTTATTAAATCAAAAAGGAAATATCTAATTTTCTTTTCAAATTGGGAATATATAATAGAATGCAAAGATTCAGAATCAAATAAAACATTAGCTAAGATTAAGGAGACGATTAAAGTACCTACTAATACATAATTAGGAACTTCAACCTCAACATTTCTTATCACATTAGCCCGCCCTTGATCCCATGGCCTTTTCTAGGGAAAGTTTCTTTGATGATTAGGAAAATAATCGCATATTGTCCCATCTCCTTAGAGTTAAAACACTGTACATTACCAAATTATTTCTTTCCCTTGTAATCATGAGCTTGGATACCTTTTTTTCCACTCTTGTAACAAACTCCCATCCCCTATAGGCATGTTCCATGATATTTCATTCCACATTTTTTGTAGGATGGAAAGTCAACTCTTCCCTTATTCCCCTTTTCCTTATTTCCTTTTTTAAGAATGTTCACCATACCTCTTCTTCTCTTTCTTTCCCTTAAATTCATAAGACTTAGAGAATTATTTCTCTATCTTTATTGAACATGAGACTATATCTTTAAATGATGAGAAATTTTGGAAGACAAATTCCCTTTGGGGGAATGGTTTTAACATATCAAAGAATCAATCAATATTTCCATTTGGATTGCGTACGTAATCTGAAACATGAATTTCTAATCTTGTAAAGTTAGATTCATACTTAGTAACATTCAAATCCTACATTTTCCTCAGACATAGAAATCACCTCTCCATATTCTCTCATTGTACATGAGGAATATATTTTTCTAATAAAAGTTATTTAAAATCCTTCCATTCCATTTTTGCTATTTCTTTCCCCTCCTTTGTGTTTTGAATTAATGACCACCATTGATCCGCATCTACCGAGATATGATAAATTTACATGACAACCTTCTCCCTTTCATTACTTTTTAAAGAATGAAATATCATCTATGAAGAACATATCCATTACCCATCTACAAATGAATTTTCATTCCCATTGAATGATGGAGGTTTTTGTATCAGGAAGCGGTCTAACATTGTTTCTCCACATTGTGGATTAGGATTCTCTATATGGGTAAGGTTATTGTTCATAAACCGATTCATCTATCCCAGTATAGTTATAATCTACTCATCATTAGTTGCAGATCCATCTCCAACATCATTATCTTATATAGGAGGGCAATCCCTATATGGATTATGTGCATTGATATGGTTTCCATTCATTCCACTAGGAGCCATTTATAAAAAATAGAATACACTAGATTTAGTTTTGAATCATAAAGGATAATTTTTAAATAGTACAATACATAACATAAATTGTATAACTAATATCAAAATCTCAAGCATAGTTACTTTAGGAATACTCTCAAAGTCCATTATAGGGTTATGTTTCCCTAATCGATATTTTCTTAAATCTAGTTTCAAATATTTCTATTAAAATTACATTGATACCAATTGTATGGACCCCAAACATATTATCCCAGATATGATGCCTCACTTTATTACATTGGCATTGATATAAGATTTGAATCCCAAAGGAACTATTAGTTTAACAATTTTGGAAACCACATAAACCTTACATTACAATTTAAAATATAAAATACAACATAGATAATCCTTCAAGAACACAATTATTACCCTATATTAAACCTTCATATCAGTCATAATATACATCTTAGCATCTTATAAAAAATAAATCATAATAAAGGGGGGTTATTAGATGCTCAGTAAGGGTAATAATATAGCAGAATCTATTATGAATAAATAATAATAAACATTAAGGAAATATTTATAACTGAATAACAAGTCATTTAAACATAATCATATGCATAATATGTAAAGAATAAATTAAAACCAAATAATTCCATATAAATAATCACATGGATATTATAATAATTGAATAATCACATGGAATATCAATAACTGATCTCATAATGAGGGAATACATAATGATGGATATCATAAACATACTGTCAAGGTTTCAGCCAAGACACTATATATAAATAGGTAAGGCATTTTCCAATACCCAGACTAGTTTGTCTCATAAGAGTTATCGATACATTGAGGGGTTATAGTGGGACTCGCCCGTCACTTACTATATCAAATACATTCCTCATATGAAAAGGGTGAAACATAAACAACATAAACATTTGTATTGAAAAACTAGCATATGAAATGTGAATACATTAACCATAAACCATGAATGGTATCAAAATAGAACATGCACAGTAAAAATAATCATAAAACAATTAATAAATTTGGTAGATATCATCATAAGATATCAAAATCAATTAATCATAAAATCCAAAAAAGGATATTGACATAGATGAAAATAGTATAATAAAATCATTAAATATTTCTTGATAGAAATACCCATTTTTTAATTTGAAATCTTTTATTTAAAAAGATAAGAAGTTATAAAATAAAATGTTTTAATTGAAAAAACCTTGTAAAATTGTAGAGGAAACTTCAAAATATTAAGGCGTCATGATGGTGGTAAAAACTGCTCCTTCTGTATAAGTTAAAAACATATCCCATCGATTTTTTTGTCGAAAAGGTCATAAAGTAACTTATTTAGAAAACAAAAAAAATATTAATTTTAAATAGTTTTATAAAAATTAAAACATGGGGAAAAATACTTTAAATATTTTTAGGATAATAGTAAAAATATTTTTTAAAACACTTAGAAAACATGTACCTGGAAGAAAATATCCCCTAGTCAAGACTTAAACATAAATAATCTCAAATAATAATGAGATTGTGAAATAACCCTTACCTCATACTTTACTTTAGTTTAATATGATTTAGACTCATTTATAATGGTTTAAATCATGTTATTGATTTATAACAGAACCATATCTATATTTATGATATCATATATGATCTTCATATATTGTTTTTTTAATAATATTTCATCCTTGTTTTGGGTGTTAATTGCTTCATTTTACTATGCATGTTTTGTCATATATGTAGCGTTTATTTTTCATAGGATATATTTAATTCATATAAAGAATTATATTATGTTCATAGATATTATATTTACTCATTATATAGATTTTTGTTATCATTTTTGAATGGTAAACATGGAAAATGAATCATATCGCGTCGTGGAGATGGTAGGCCGTACGTATGCACGAGTGACGATATCATTCCCTTAATGGTAAAAGGGTAAGTAATTGGATGGTATATTAATTATAAAAATTAAATTAATTTCATATGTATTATTTATATCCATTATATCCATCATTATACCCATCAATATAAAGTGGTGATGAAAAACATTACACCACGACATGGAGATGGTAAGATGTACGTACGCACACGTGGGGCTTTCATTTTTCATAGGATGGATAAAAGATGTAATATAGTTGTCCCATAATCATAATAACATCTCATAATATAGATGATATTGTATTTATTACTTTATTATGGAAACAACACATGAATACGAAGTATAAGAAGAAATGAACTTGAATGAGTTGGTAAAACAATCACCTCTTCTTCGATGGGATTCCTTTACATATCTTCTTAAGGGATTTAGAGTTTATTTTTTTGGAAGACCAAGAAATCTAGGAATAAGATAATAATGTTGGGAGGAGAAATTTTTAGAGGCTCTTCAAGCTAGAAGGTTCAAATTGGTGCAAGGAAGTGACAGATGAGGTGTCCTTTTATAATTGAGGTGATGGTCTTTTGGAAACTCTCAAAATATTAAATTAACATAAATTAATTTCCTATTCCAAATGCCACAAAATTGAGTTATTTAGATTATAAGTTGAGGATGTTTCTAAATACTCTCAACCAAATTTTTTATACATTTTTAGGTCACATTCTTACCCTTATCTTTTGGATTTATCCCTTAATTAATCTTTTTAATTATTACCTTGACAACATGTATTTTTACTTTTTAGAGGTTAATATAGTTACTACAAAATTCAAAACGAATATTAAATGAGTAATGAATTTAATTTTGAACATTATCCCAATCGGTTGGACAAATTTTATATTTTTATGATTTTTATATCATTTAATAAAATAGTATTTTTTTTAATATAACATTAATGATAATTTTGATACTATTCATTACTTTGACTTTTACAAAAATTAATAAAACAAGTTATCTTTGAACCAAAACTTATAATATATCAATAATATGTCAAATTTATCTATAAAATTATTTTAAGACATTAATTATTTCAAATTATATTTATTTTAATATGTTTATCATCATTTATTTGATATTCCCATTAATTAAATAATCACTGCATCATCGTTGTGTAAGCCTTTAATGTAATTATTAAAAAATTAAAAAAAATTATCATGATGAAGATGAAATTTTTAGATTTTAAATTACTATTTATAGTCAAAGATATGTTCTGAATAACCACATATTAAAAATGTAATACTTATTTAAAACATGAGTATAACATATTTGGATTTTCTTAAAATAAAATACTATAAAAGGTTTAAAGTCATCCAAGTGGTTCCAAGAGGCCATAAAATTGTCCCGAAGATGATTTTGGTCGACTCTCACTCATTCAATAAAATTATAACAAGTGTTAGAGTAATTTCCTAATATTTATAATATTATTAACTCTTAATTACCTGATTTCCCCTTAATCGTGGTAATAAAAATTACTAAAGTTACTATTCATTTTTTCTAAAATAAAAGGGAACTATTTAATAAATTTGGACCTTTTGATTCAAAATATGGAATCCATTTTTCAAAATTCAAAAAACATATTGGTTAAAATTAATTTAAAATTAATCTTATTGACTGAACAAGAAAATGAGTTTATAAAGTGAAAATATTCAAAAGATTGAAATGTTTTTTATATCCAAATTCAATGTGAAATTGATTCCAATGACCTAAATTGGATTAAATGATAAAAAATTGATCTAATTATACTTTAATACCAATTAAAAATATAATTTAACACTATAAATATTTTAGATGAAAATATATTATCAGTTAAAATGCAATATTTTATCATTATTCATCAAAACATGAATCTTATCTGAAAAACACAGAAAATTAAACTAAAGTAAATTTTGATATTCTTAATTCAAATAAAAATTTTATTTTTTAAAATAAAATTTATAAAAGTGTCATCAACTAGTTTTAAAACAAGCAAGTCATCAAAAGGTTGTAAAACCAACTTTAGAAAAATATAGTATTTTAATGCGTAAAATTGAATTCATTCTTATCTTATGAATATAAAATATTTTGGATGAATGTTCAAAAAAAAATTTTAAATATATATAATATATAAATTTTATAATGTGTTTACTACTATTCATTCCTATTATTTTAATATCTAGTTTATAACATTCACTTATTAATAGACCGTAGTCTGATTGAACTCAGTGCTGCATACGACGCAAGATATTAAATTAAAAAATAAAATGTACCATAAAATCACAGGGTGTTACATTCTTCACTCCAAAAAATTTCACCCTCAAAATTTCTAGAATATCACCACATGAAAATATTTGGGTAGTTCTTCATCAAAATTTCCTCAAGTTCCCACATCACCTCTTCAATTTTATGATTTTTCTATTATACCTTTACTATCCGAGTCATCTGATTCCTCAAAACTAGTTCTCTAGTGTTAATAATCTTAATAAGATATTCACTGTAAGATAAATCAGATTCCAATTCTATTTCCTCAGAAGTGAGAACATGTTTTGTTTTTGGAATGTAATTTCTTAGAAAAGAGATATGGAACAAATCATGTAATTTAAAAAGGATAGGTGGAATTTCTAAATGGTAAGCCATAGTTCCAATTAGGTCTTGAATATCAAAAGCAATGATATATTTGGGGCTCAGTTTCCCTTTCTTGTTGAATCTTCTAACAACTTTACAAGGATATACCTTAAAGAAAATATCATCTCCCTCTTGAAATTACAAATCCTTCATTCAATTATAAACATAGATCTTTTTCCAACTTTGAGATACTTTGATATGGGTTTGAATAGTCTTTGCCTTTGTAGTTTTTTCCTCCACAATTTCTGGACCAACAAGATTCCTTTCAAAAACATTATCCCAATAAGTTGGTGTGTGACATCTCTTTCCATATAATGCTTCATATAGTGTTATTTGAAAACTTTAATGAAATCTATTGTTATATGAAAATTATACCAAAGAAAAATATTGATCTTATATACCTTGAAAGTCAAGTATGTAGGACCTCAACATGTCTTATAAAGTTTGGATAGTCCTTTCTGACTGCCTGTCAATTTTAGGGTGATAAGTGGTGCTCAAATGAAGTTCGATCTCAAGGGTCTTCTAAATACTTTTCTAGAATTTCGATGCAAAACGTGGATCATGATTCGTCAAAATTGAAAGAGGTGCACCTTGAAGTCTTATAACATCATTAATATTGAGTATTCCTAGGTGTTCAAGAGGTAAATATTCTATTATATCGATAAAATGTGATTATTTCTAAGGAGATCAACAATAAACAAAATCACGTCATTCCTTATGAGAGTCCTTGGTAGTACTGTGAAAAAGTGCATCATAATGTCATCCCATTTCCACAAAGTTATAGGAAGTGGTTTCATAAATCCTCTAGGATGTTGTCTCTCAGCCTTCACTTGATGAAAATCTAGACATCTTAAAACATAATTAGAAATTTATCACTTCATATTGTCCCACCAAAAATGTTCCTTCAAATATCTATACATCTTGGTGATACCAGGGTGTATAGATAAATTTGAGCTATGAGAATCATCCAATTATTCCCTTTTTCATCTTGGGTATAGAGGTAACACAAAGTCTCTTTATAAATTTCAAAATACAATCTTCAGATATGAAGTCTTTCAATTTTCCATCATTCAATGCCTTCATTTTCTTTTGAAAAGTATCATAATCCGACTAAGGACTTTTTATCCTTTCCAATAAAGATGGTTGGAAACTATTTGAAAAATTATTGATGTTTCACCTTCCTTGATAATTCCCATATCCATCTTTACTAGAACCATGAACACAAAATCCATTTCAGTTATCATTTTGTTCAAATCTCCATAATCATTGATGATCAATGAATATGCCACCTTATTTGCCTTCCTGAGGTGGTAATGTATTGAACTATCATAATCCTTGAGTAGTTTGATCCATATCATTTCCCTCATGTTAAATTATTTCTATTAGAAGATATATTTAAAACTCTTTTGATATGTATATATCTCGAATCTTTCACCAAAAACATAGTGTCCCCATATCTTCAGTGAAAAGATTGTAGCTGCTAACTCAAGATCATGATTTTGATAGTTCTCTTCATGGGTTTTTAACTGCCTGTATGCATATGAAATAACTCTATCATTCTGCATAAGGACACTACCAATTCCTTTCCTTGATCCACCACTATAAATAAAAAATCCACCATTTCCCAACAATAATTTAAATATAATATCATTGACCAATATTCTCTTCAATTATTCAAAACATTATTCAAATTCTTTTATCCATATGAACTTAACCCCATTACATGTGAGATTGGTTAACAGGTTAGCTTATCAGTCCAAATTTTGAACAAAAAACCGATAATAACTTGATAAACTAATGAAACTATGTACCTCGGTCATGCTCATTGGTGCAAGTCATTATTGGATTGAATTTTTAATTATAGGATCAACAGATATTCCATCCTTGGAGAAAATATGGACAAGAAAAGAAATTTCTTAATGCCAAAATTCATACTTGCAAAATTTACCATATAACTCTTTCCTTATGAAAGTCTCAATAATAATCAGTAAGTGATTATCATGGTCTTCATAGATTTTAGAATACACCAGAATATCATCAATGAATACCATAACAAAATCCTCAAGATATTCCTTAAAATACTCTTTTCATCAGATCAATAAAAACTAAGGGTTTATTAGTCAATCAAAATGGAATTAACATAAACTCCTAATGTCCATACCTCATCCAAAAAGCATTCTTCAGAATGTATTACTTCTTTATCATAGTTGATGATATCTAGAACAAAGTTCAATCTTAAAAAAATTAGATCCATGAATTTTATGAAATAAATCATCAATACAAGGTAGAGTATACCTTTTATTTATTTTAATTACATTGAATTCTTTATAATCAATACATAGTCTTAGGGATCCATATTTCTTCTTAAAAAGAGAACATGGGCTCCCCATGGAGAAACACTAGGGAGAATAAATCCATTTTTACCAAAATCCTCTAATTGTTTCTTCATCTCAAATAATTCCATCATGTACATTATATAGGGAGTCTTTGATATTGGTCGTTAATCATGCATTAAATCAATATAAAACCCAACTTGATGCTTTTGGGGGTGTCCAGTTAATTCCTCCAGAAATAGATCAATGTATTCTTTTATAATAGGTACATTCTCTAGTTTAATATTACCTTTTTTAACCCTGTATTTTATTTTCTCATCCTCCCCAATAATTTCATTCAGTATAGCTATTGGGGGTGGATCTAGATAAGAATTAGATGATGAAGTTTATGCTTTAAAGATAAGTTATTCTTATTCATCCTCAAAAAACATAATTTCCTTCTTCTTGCAATAAAATTTAACATTATATTTTGAAATCCAGTGCATTTCGAAGATTATATCAAATTCAACCATAGGTATGATGATAAGTTTATCAATTAAAGCAATTTTATGTTCCACAAATAGGACTTTCTAATACATCTTTATTTCAATGAGACTTACCTGACGTGTTTTTATTTAAAAATCCTTTATTAAATAAAAATGTAAATGTCTAATTTTCATTTCAAACTGGGAAGATATAAAAGACTGTGATGATCTAGAATCAAATAAAGCATTAGATAAGTTTGATGGTATGATTAAATTACCTAGAAACACATTATTAGAAACTTAAACCTCAAAATTTATGATCTCATAAGCGTGGCCTAGACCCCTTTTCCTTTTTTGGAGAATGTTTCCTTAATGATTTAGGAAAATCATTTTCATAGTTTCCATATCCTTATAGTTATAACACTGCACATTACCGACTCATTTCTTACCCTTTAAATCAATGTCTTGGTGACCTTTTTATCCACACTTGTAAAAAACTCATGTCCCCAATAGGCATGTTCCATGATGTTTCTTTCCACATTTATTATAGGAAGGAAAATAAACTCTTCCCTTCTTACCTGTTTCCTTATTTCCTTTTCCAGAATGTTCAATGACCCTATTTTTCTCTTTATTTTCCTTAAATTCATAAGTATTAGAGAATTATTTCTCTATATTGATAGCACATGAGACTATATCATTGTTTGATGAGAATGTTTGAGAGACCAGTGACCTTCATAGAGATGGTTTTAACCCATCAAAGAATTGATCAATCTTGGTATTTGGATTGCATACACAATACACAACATTCCTTAACAACCTTGTAAAGTTGGATTCATACTTAGAAACATTATCATTCTCCTTTTCCCCAGACTCGGAAATTTCTTCTTTATATCTGCTCATTATTCACGAGGAAAATATTTTTATAAGAAAAATTACTTAAAACAATTCCATTCCACATTAGTTATTTCTTCCTTTTCCTCCGTGTTTTGAATAAATGAATTCTATTTATCTTCATCTCCCGAGATACAAAAAATTTACATGACAACTTTCCCCCTTTCTTTACTTCCCAAAGTAAGAAATATCTTCTCTAAGGAACTTATCCATCACTTGGACACAAATTGATTTGTAGTCCCATTGAATGATGGAGTTTTTTGTCTCATGAAGTGGTCAAACATTGTTAGTCCATGTTCTGGATTGGGATTATACATATGGATAAGGTTATTATTCATAACCTGAGTAAGATATCCCAGTATAGTTATAATTTTCTCAAAACTAGTTTCATCTCCACCTCCAATATCATTATCTTATATAGGATGGAAATCCCTACTTGGATTATGGGCATTGATACAGTTTCCATTCATTCCACTAGGCTCCATTTCTAAACAATGGAATACACTAGAATATGTTACGAATCATAAAAAATAATTTTTAAATAGTACAATAATTAACATAAATTATATAACTAATCTCAAAATCATAAGCTTAGTTACTTTGGGAATATTCTCAATGTCTGTTATAGGGTTACCTTTATCTAATCTATATTTTCCTAAATCTAGTTTCTAAGATTTCTACAAAAATTTCTCCCATAACAACTATAAAGACCCCAACCGGAGTAGCATAGAGTTGGTGCCTCACTTTATTACATTGGAATAGATACAAGATTAAAATCCAAAAATACCTATTGGTTTAGTTTTTTTTTGAAACCAGATTATATACATAAACCTTACATTAAAGTTCAAAATATGAAATACAACGTAGAGAATCCTTTGAGAATACCCTTATTCCCTTAGCTTAACCCTGTATATTAGTCATAATATATATCTTGGAATCCTAATAAAAATAAAACATAAGAAAGGGTTGAGATCAAATGCTCCGTAAGGGTAAGATTACAATGTAATCTATTATAAATAAATAGTCATAAACATTAACTCAAGGTGTATAACTGAAACACAAGCCATTTAAATATAATCTTGAGAATAATATGGAGAGAATAATGAAAGTCAAATAAAACCATATAAATAATCACATGGATATTCTACTAATTGAATAATCATATGGAATATCAATAACTAATCTCACAATGAGGGAATTCATAATGTTGTACATCATAAACATATCATCAAATCTTCATCCAAGACACTATACATAAACAGGTCAGACCTCAGCAAATACCCAAACTAGTTTTTCTCATGAGACCTACAGATGCATCAAGGAGATATATCGGGCCACACCCTCACTTAATAAGTCTAATTCATTCCCCATACATAAAGGTTGAAACATAAACAACATAAACATTCATATTGATAAACCAGCATACGAAATGTGAATAATCTAACCATAAACCATGAATGGTATCAAAATAGAACATCTATAGTCAAAGTAATCATAAAACCTTCAATAAAATTTGGTAGGTGGTATCACAAGATATCAAACTCAATTAATCATAAAATCTAATAAAGGATGTTGACATAGATGAAAATATTCTAATAAAATCCTTAAAAATTTCTTAATAGAAATACCCATTTTTAATTTGAAATCATTTATTTAAAAGTTGTGAAACTATAAAATAAAATGTTTTCTTTGAAAATAAACTTGTAAAATTGTAAAGTAAGCTTCAAAACATTAATTCATCATGATGGTGGTAAAGTCCACTCCTTCTATATAAGTTAAAAAACATTCATTTTGTATTTTTGTCAAAAAGGTCATAAAGTACCTCATTTCAAACAAAATAAAAATATTAATTTCAAACAATTTTATACAAATTCAAACATGGGTAAAAATATTTTAAAAATTCACAGGATAATATTAAAAATCTTTTTGAAATCACTTTTAAAAAACCTGGACATGGAAGAAAATATTCCCCAATCATGACTTAAACATAAAAAATCTCGAATAATAATGAGATTATGAAATAACACTTACCTTGTACTTTCCTTTAGTTGAATGTGTTTTAACATCCTATATAATGGTTTAAATAATATTATTTATTTATATCATAACTATATCCATATTTATGATATCATATATGATCTTCTTATATCATTTTGTTAATAATATTTTGTCCTTATTTCAGGTGTTAACTGCTTCATTTTCCTATAGATGTTTTGTCATGTAAGTCATGTTTCTTATGAATAGGATATATTTCATTAATATAAATAATTATATTAAATTAATATATATTATATTTAGTAATTATATACATTTTTATAATCATTATTGAATGGTTAACATGGAAAATAAATCACTTCGCATCGTGGAGACGACATGCCGTACTTAAGCACAAGTGACAGTATCATTCCCTTAATTGTAAAAGGGTAAGTAATTATATGGTATATTAATTATAAATAATCAATATCAAGACATATTTATTATTTATATATATTATATCCATATTTATACCCATCCAAATAAATTGGTGATGAAAAAAAATTACACCACGGTTTGGAGACGGTAAGTCGTGCATAAACACACGCGGTGCTTTCATTTTCCATAGGATGGATAAAAAGTGGAATATCGTTGTACCATAATAATAATAAAATATAAGAATATATATTATACTATATTTATTACTTTATTATGGAAATAAACATTAATAGCAAGTATAAGAAGAAATGAACTTGAATGAGTTGGTAAAACAATTACATATTCTTCGATGGAGTTTCATTAAATATATTCTTAAGGGATTTTGAGTTGGTATTTTCAGAATAAAAAGATCTCTACAACATGGATAAGGATTTTGGGAGGAGAAATAGTCAGGGTTTGTTCGATATATAATTCCAAAGTGGTGTGAGTAAGTGAGGGAGAATGTTTCCTCTTATAATTGAGGTGAGGGTCACTTTTGGAAACTCTAAAAAAAATTAAATTGATATAAATTAATATCTAATTAAAAATTTATTTAAAGTGAATTATTTAGAATAAAAGATGAGGATGGGTCAAACCCTCTCAAAAAACATTTTTTAGAAATTTTTATGTCATATTCTTACCCTTATCTTTTGGCTTTAACCCTTAATTAATTCCTTTAACTCTTATTGTGACAACATGTATTTTTACACTTTGAAGGTCAATATAGTTACTATAAAATGAAAAATGATACTTAAATAATTCATGAGTGACATTTTAAACTTTATCCAAAAATGTTTTTCAAATTTTATTTTTTTATAAATTTTATATCATATAATAAAATATTATTTATTTTAATATAACATTAATGACAATTTTATACTATTCATTACTTTGATGTTAAAAAAATCAATAAAATAAGTTATATTAGAAAAAAAACTTCTAATACATCACTAACATGTCAAAGGTATCTATAAAATTAATTTATTACATTAATTATGTCAAGTTATATTTATTTTAAAAATTTTATAATCATTTATTTGATATTTCTATTAATTAAATAATTACTGCATCTTCATTGTGTAAGACATTAAAGTAATTATTTAAAAGATAAATAAAAATTATCATGATGAAGATAAATATTTTAGCTTTCAAATTAATATTTATAGTAAAATATATGTTCTGAATGACCACATATTAAAATTTTAATACTTATTAAAAACATGAGTATGATATATTTCTATTTTCTTAAAATAAAATACTATAAAAGGGTTAAAGTCATCCAAGTGGCCCTAAGAGGCCATAAAATCTACCCAAGGATGATTTTAGTTGACCCTCACTCATCCAATAAAATTAAAACAAGTGTTAGGGTAATTTCCTAATATTTATAATATTATGTTTAACTATTAATTACCCAATTTACCCTTAACCGTGGTAATAAATATTAATAAAGTTACTATCCATTTTATCTAAAAAGAGGGACCAGTTTACTAAATTTTTAAATTATGGTTCCAAATATGAAATCCATTTTTTAAAATTCAAAACATATATTGTAAGAAATTAATTTAAAATTAATCTCGTTGATGGAATGAAAAAACAGATTTTTAAAGTTAAAACATTCAAAATATTGAAATGTTTTTATATCCAAATTCAATATGAAATTGATTCAAATGACCTAAATTGGATTAAATGAAAAAAAATTAATCTAATTATATTTTAATACCAATTTAAAATATAATTTAACACTATAAATTATATATATGAAAATTTGTTTTCAATTAAAATGTAATATTTTATCACTATTCATCAAAACATGAATCTTTACAGAAAAATACCAAAAATTAAACATAAATAAATTTATATATTTATCTTTAAAAAGGTTTATATTTTCAAATAAAATTTATAAAAGTGTCAAAAATTAGATTTAAAACAAGTGCGCCATTAAAAGGTGATAAAATGGACTTTAAAAAAATATCATTTTATTACATAAAATTGAATTCATTCTTATCTTATGCCTATAAAATATTTTGTTTAAATTTTAAAAACATTTTGTTAAAATAGATAATACATAAATTTTATAATTTGGTTAATATTATTCATTCTCTCCATTTTAACAGCTAGGTTATGTCATTCACTTATTAATAGTTCATGATCTCTTTGAACTAGGTGTTGTGTGCGATAAAAGCGATTAAATATTAAAATAAAACATACCATAAAATCTTGGGGTGTTATATGATTTCTCGAGAAAATTTTCCCAAGTCCTCCCTCCCCCCTTAAGTGGGTTATTAATAATGAAATCATGTGTAATAATCATGATTTTGGGGTAATTTATTTAATCAAAGTATTGAAACACAAAAAGATTCTCAGAATATGAATTACACCCTCATGCACCAAAACTAGGGTGAAGTGAACCTCTATGTCAAAGACGCAACGAAACCATATGTAATGCTCTTTGAGAGCACAACACTATAGTGACACTTCACCTGAAACTCTTACTAGGGACACACTTCACTATAGCCTCCTATAGGAATCCCAAATTAACTTAATTCTCCTACTTGGGTGACCACTTCCATGACACACCTCATTTTGGAAATAATTTTATTTTATTATTTTCTTGGATTTGGGTATTCTTTTTAGGGTTTGTGTTGAGTCTCAGTTTAAAATTTTGAGTTTTTATTGAAAAATGAGTGTTTTGGACTTGATAGTATCTGATGCATAGGTAGAGCATGGTTTGGAAACCGTGCGGATTCACCCAAGTCACTGTGTGGCCTGCTCGATGTTCAAAATAAATAAAAATTTAAATTAATAATAAAATTAAAATTAAAAAAAAATAAAATACGAAAAGTAAAATGAAATTAAAAGAATATTTTAATAATAATAATGATAATAATATTATTAAGAATATTATTATTATTATTGTTGTTGTTGTTGTTGTTATTGTTAATACTATTAATAAGTTGTTATTATTATTGGTAATAATATTATTAAGTTATTACTACTACTACTACTACTACTATTATTTAAATTATTATTATGAAGTTAATATTATTATTTTTGGGTTAGGGTTTCTCCGCATTCTCCCTCTTTCCCCTCCTCCACACATAGCCCTTTCTCCCCCGTCTCCCTATTGCGCTACCAGCCCCTCCACCCTCTCCTCCATGTGTGCATGGCTCCCTTCAGGTGAGGATCCTTCAGAGGCCTCCTTCCCTCCTGCTTTGGCCGCCCCCCTTATGCGACCCCGCCGACAGTCCTCTCTCGCATGACCCCACCAACTCCATCCTTTACAACATGCATCCCCACCGGTACCCTCCCCTTTGGCAGTCACACCTCTTCCCTATGGCGGCTGCACCCTCTTCCCCTCTGTAAGTCTTCTTCTAGTTTATGTTGGTGATTTCTTTTCTAGTGGCTAGGGTTTTTTGGGGGTTCAATCTTGAGTATTTTGGTTCGATCTCTTGGAATAGGGTTCAATATTTCATCTTAGAGGTGTAGTTGCTGTTTTGAAACATTTTCAGAAGGTTATTCATTTGAGGTAGGTGGTCCCATTCCCTAACATTTCTTAATGTTTCCAAGATGCTTTTTTGTGCATTAATCCTTTCTCTATAAATTAATTATGCGGTGCGATTTATGTTTTTGAAATTTTTGTCATGCTTGTGTGTTAGAAATGAAATTTTAAGGAATTAAATGGCCATATTTGGAATTTTTGGTAATGTGATGTTTCTTAAAAAGGACTTATGGGTTTTTTGAAAGATTTGAGTTGAGTTTGGAAAAGATTCAAAGTGCTTTGGTATTGAAAAATGGATTTTTTGAGAAAATAGGCTATATTCCTTATGCGGTTCACATGTTCCTGTGTGTTTTATGCCTTTAATGTATTTGATAAAATGCGTGGGTGGTGTGAAACCCATTTTTAAATTGTTTTGATATGTTTATAGCTTAGAAGGGGTTTTCCAAAAAGGAATTGAATGTTTTCCTAGTGTAAACCCTTGTAGAGAATATTGAAAGTGTTTTACAAATTATGAAACATGTTTATTAAATTGTACAAGTGGTTCAGATCGTGTTTTGAAGTATTTTTTGTGCAAAAACTTTTTAGTTCTTCTTAATTTTTTTTATAATTTGTTTTAATGAATTATTAAATTATGTAAGAGATGTGAAACATGTTTGGGAAAGGTTTGGTGTGCGCATGATTTTAAAATGGATTTTGGGTGTGTAAATGGTGTCTTGTGATAGGTAATGATTTGTTTGGTTGATGAGATATGTAAGTGGAACTATGTTAAATGTGATAATTGATTGAGAACAAAAAAGGGATGTCTGGGTAACTAGGAAGACGGACTAGGACAAGATACTAGTGATACAAATGCAGCTTCATCCTAGTTTCACTTAGCTAGATTGACGATGAAAACACCAACTAAATATGGATGATGATTGAAGACCACTATAATTTTTTACGTTTCTCCTCAATAGTGGATTGTGCGTGAGAAAAATCTTTGTAGTGGTTTCTAATCCATGTTTCACCGAGATGTGATGTTTTTAGAATCCCACTTGAGCTAGTTTGACCCTAGGTATTTACCCATGGTGCTCTAATATATATGATGTGGTGCCATCTGTTGGTATACGGTGGAACCCTTATGTGTATGTTTGTGTGTTTTTTATAAATCCCCTTTTTATTTTAAGCAAGTGATTGTAAAATATCATTCCTTGGAAGTGCTCCTTTTTAAATTATTTACCTTATAAATGATTTTCTTGGAAATGTTTTAAAAGAATCTACGTAAATAAGAATTTTAGATTATCAAATAAATCATTTGGAATGGAATATTTTTATCTAGGTGGCATCCTATTTTTCTTTGCACCACACCCTATATACACCCTTGGGTGTATGTATACCTCGTTCTACATTTGTTCCAGGTGAAGGTAAGGTGTTTAGTGACAGTGGTTCTGGTTATCAGAGTTTCTCCTTATAGGTGTTGGTGATGTATTGAGAGTGATGCCTCTCTTGTCACAGAGAGGTAGTTGGGTTGTTTTCATCATTTCATTCATTATAGTGTTTTTAGTTATTTGTTGAAGTTACAAAACCTTGAATTTAAAATTTGTTGTACCCTGTTTGGTTGTGTGTTTTAGTTTCAGATTATTTATTTTATTGGTTTTTTATCTTTATATAACCGGGTTGATCATTCCCATGTTGTAATATTGATAACTAGTCACTTGTTTCCAACCTGAGGGTATTGGGAATGCCCTTCGGGCCTTGTCATGGATCAACTCAGGTGACCGGTTTAGGGTTGATCCAGGTTGGTTCGTGACCAAATGGTATCAGAGGAGGTTACGCTCTTTTGGGTCATGTTCCTTAGGGAAGAGTTTGGGTATACTAGAGATAGGATTGTTAGGACTTGACATTCCGATTATGTGTAGGGTTCCTGTCCAGCACACCTTGTAATGGGACTCAAGTCACAAGGGGAAGTCGGGTTTTATCTGAGTCGCTTGGTTCTTGGGGTTTTTATTGATAGTTGGAAAATGAAAAGGGAGTTGGGTTTATGGTCTTAGTGAGATCGTAGGGCTTGAAAAGCCATGTGGAGCTATGGACATTTCCCTAGAACTCTTTGTGACGATGGATTGATTGGTGTATGGCCACCAACCATATGTCCAAGTCACCTGCCAACACTAATTTCCTCTTGCATTATCATGTGTCTTTTACGGTTTAAAAAAATCATTTTTGAAAAGCCCTTATTTTGGAATCATGGAAACTTGATTTTAAAGTAAAAATAATTTTGTTTTGGAAAGGTGGAAAATTATGTTTCAGAATTTACCAAAAGGAAATTTTGTAAGTGTGAACTTTTTTAAAATTATTTTGAGTAAATGGAATGAGTTTATTGAGGGAGTATTTTTATAAATAATGTTTTTGGTCTATCAAAATTTGGTTGTTTTGAAAAAAGGGAAAATTATTTTTGAAAAGGTTTTGGAAACCAATTTTAAAATGAGAAGAGTTGAGTATTTAATTAAATGGTGATCGATAAAGTGGAGTTTTTTGTGTAACCAGAAGTGTTTTGAAATGGTTTGAAATGTTTTGAAATTGATGTGTGAGATTTAAAAGTGAGTTTTTATCTGAATGGTTGGTGCTTTTATGAAATGGTTTGTGAGATTTAAATTAGGTTTTGATTTTTTGGTTAGCGGGTTTGAGAAAGATAATGTGTGGGTTGAATATTTTGGTTTTGTAAACTGGAAAGAAATTTTGTTTTAATATTTGGTATGTGTTATATGTGGGAGGTGAGTCAGTTCACGATTGTTATAAGGACATGCATGTGTGAGGCCCATGAGTTACCATTGATGAATATGCAACCCACAAGTCCTTTTTCATTTCCAAAAGTGATTCTAAAAGAAAGTATGTAATTTATAATATTATGTAGTTATTTTGTTTATTCCTTTATGATTTGGGAATATTTCATGTAAGGTGATTTGTGTTTGAAAACTATTCTTGCTTAGAAGATGTTTCAGGTTGGGTTTTTTCAGTGAGTCAACTTGAGGTAATGGTTAGTGGATTGTTCTGAAAAATGTTTTGGGATGCCTTTGAGAGGGTTCCGTTTTTGTGCATTTAGTGTTTCTTGCAGTATGTTTTGGCCAACAGACCAGGTTTATTGGGTCCTTGGATTTACCTTGTTGGATAGTGTGTGCCCCCATAAAGAATTGATTCATGATTGAAGTGCAGCCATGGGTGATTCTCCATTGGTAGATCCTCTAGTTGATCAACATAAGGAATTTTCTATTGAGATTCGAAAATTGAGTCTACCTATCCTCTCTTTTAGTCAAGCAGATCCTCTTGCAGCCGGAGAGTGAATGTGGAAGGTTGAGAGAGACCTTAGTTTCTTAAGTCGCCTGAGTCATCAAAGGTGAAGTTTGACACCATCATTTCTGAAGGTCCCGTCTGGGGGTGGTGAAGGGAATCCCAGTAAGGAAAGGTGGAAATAGTCTGGGGTTGTTAGTGTTGGTCATTGTCTTGAAGGGCCTTTGGATCATTCGTACGTTTTTCTAAGCGAGGGGTCATGATAAGCCACCGGTGTAGAAAATTAGGTCATAAGAAGATGTTATGGCCATTTATAGTAATTCTGTTTCATTTAAGACTTGGTTTAAATTCATTTTTCCTTATAAGTCCTCTTATGATGCGATGGTCATGTTCAGTGACATTTTTCCGCATCCTATTCTAGTTCAAGTGTAAGGGTGGTTTTCGTCCCTATCATGGGGACGCTTCATGTTGAGGCCAAGTAGGTTGCAGGATGTGTCATGTTATAGTGGTTCTACCTGAAATTTGTTATAGTTTCTTGTGGAACCAGAAGGAGTCCTATTTGGGGGGTTTTAGCACATGATTGCGTAGTAGGAGATGATTAAATTATCAGATCTCTAGCCATAGGTCATAGAGTAAATCTGACATATAGTCAGGTTCCCCTAGGGGTGTAAAGGATCTTGGTTTAACCTTTGTCTCTGGTGTGGGAGATGGAGGCAGTTTGGGGTTATGGTGTGGCTGATCTACTTTAATGGACCTATTTAGTGGAAGAAGACATGGGGTATTTATCTATATGTCGTGACCCACATGGGTGGAATGATTCCTCTTTGGATATAAAAAGGTGTAGTTGTCTCGTTTCCTTGAACCTCGATGCTTGTTCCCTTGTAGATGCATATTTTTGTGTGGTTGTCCATGTATGATTAGCCTTGTGTGTCAATCTAAATTTTGGTTTGGGATCATATAAGAATGTTAATGCCTATGGAAGTGGTGTACCACATGGTTTCTTCTATTTGGTTTAGATTTATGTTAATCAGGTGCCTTGTAAATGGAGATTTGGTTGTGCAGGAAGCCCCCAAGTTAACCATGTTGGGTTTTCCATGTCAGCCCATACTGATCAATTAAGTAGGTTGGTCCTTATGGTGGGGAGACCCACCACAGGTCTGACTGGGATTCCTTCATAATAAATTCCTGTTAGCCTATTTCTTATGGTGGGGATCCCATTTGGGCCTCCATACATCAGTAATTATGATTCATTCCTAGTGTTGGCTAGGTGGTGGGTAGTCTAATTCAGAATCATCTAAACCTAGTTCCTTCTTTGAATGAATATTGGGATCGGAGTGAACCCAATAGTTTTATTTAATAAAGGTTGTGGTAGCCTTGTTTGGATTCTTTGTTCAATTTATATGGACTACATGAGCTTCTTGGGAATGTTTAAGGTGTTTGTCTCGGGAATTTGGAGTGTGTGTGGTAAGAGTATCCTTTCCTTTGATCGATCAACTAGAGGTGTTTTGTCTCATGGGGGTGGGTGGCATTTATTGGGGAGTCCATTTTGGTCTCTTAAGTTCGATTTGTAAGTCCCTTCTTATGTTGATAGTGTTCAACTTTTATTCTCATTCAATGTGCATCAAGAATCTCCTTAAGCTGTGAAAGAGAGTCAGTTATTTCTTTTGTGTTAAATCTTAGAATAGGTTTATGGGGGAAGAAAGTGTTATGGTGGAGACATTTCCACACCCCTACTTTTGGAAATAATTTTTTATTATTATTTTCTTGGATTTGAGTATTCTTGTCAGGGTTCGGGTTGAGTCATGGTTTGAATTTTTTAGTTTTTATTGAAAAATGAGTATTTTGGGCTTAACAGCATCTGGCACATGAGCAGAGTATAGTTTGGAAACTGTACAGCTTCGCCCAGGTCACTGTACTGCCTTCCCACTGTTCAAAATAAATTAAAAATTAAATGAATAATAAAATTAAAAGACAATAAAATAAGAAATGTAAAATGAAATTTAAAGAATTGTTTTAATAATATTATTAATGATAATATTTTTATTAAGATTATTATTATTGTTGTTGTTGTTAATATTATTAATAATTTATTATTATTATTGTTAATAATATTATTAATTTATTATTATTATTATTATCTATTATTATTATGAAGATAATATTTTTTTTTGGTTAGGGTTTCTCCCCCTTCTCCCTCTTCCCCTCCTCCACATGTTTCCCTTTCTCCCCCCTCTCCCAGTCGCACAACCATACCCTCTTCCATCTCCTCCTTGCGTGTGTGTCTCCCATTCAGTGAGCCTCCTCTGGAAGCCTCCCTCCCTCCTCCTTCAGTCGCCCTCCCTCGCGCAACCTCGCTAGCCACCCTCCCTTGTGTGACCCAACCAATGCCCTCCTCTTAGGAACACAACCCTATTGACACCCTCCCCTTCGACGGATACACCTCCTCCCTTTGGTTGTCGCACCCTCTTCCACCAGGTAAGTCTTATTTCAGTTTCCATTGGGGTTTTCTTTTCCAGTGGCTAGGGTTTTGTTTTGGGGGTTCGATCTTGATTATTTTGGTTCGATCTCTTAGATTAGGGTTTGATCTTGCTTCTCAGAGGTTCATTTTTGGTTTCACAACATTTTCCAGAAGGTTCTTTATGTGAGGTCGGTGGTTCCATGCCCTAACATTTCTTGATGTTTCTAATATTCTTTTTTGTGCATTAATCCTTGTTCTATAAATTAAGAATGTGGAGAAAATTATGTTATTGAAATGTTTAGCTTGATTGTGTGTCAGAAATGAATTTTTAAGGAAGGAAATGGCCATGTTTGGAATGTGTGTAAATGTGATGTTTCTTAAAAAATGTTTTATGGGTTGTTCGAAAGGTGGTAATTGAGTTTGGAAAAGATTCAAAGTGTTTTGGTATTGAGAAATGGATTTTTAGAGAAAATGGTATATATTGCTTTGGTGTTTCACATGTGACATTGTCTTTTATTCCTTGAATGTATTTGATAAAATTTATGGGTGGTTTGAAACCCTTTTGAAATTGTTTTGATATGTTTATGGCTTAAATAGGGTTTTTCCAAAAAGTAATTGGATGTTTTCCTAGTGTAAACCCTTGTGGTGAATGCCAAAAGTGTTTTATAAATTATGAAACATGTTTACTAAATTGTACAAGTGGTGAGGATGATGTTTTGAAGTAGTTTTGGTGTAAAATATTTGTAGTGATTCTTGAATTTTTTTTATAAATTGTATTAATGCTTTATTAAATTATATAAGAGATGCAAAGCATGTTTACAAAAGGTTTGGCGTGAGTATGATTTTAAAATGGAATTTGGGTGTGAAAATGGTGGAATGTGATGGGTAATGCTTTGTTTGGCTGATGAAATGGGTAAGTGGAGTTATGTGACATGTGAGACTTGATTGAGCACAAAAAGGGAATCCTAGGTAACTAGGTGGATGGATGAGGACTAGCTTCTAGTGATACAAATGCGGCTTCAGTCTGGTTTCACATAGCTGGATTGATGATAATAACACTAAATAAATATGGATGATAATTGGAGACCACTAAATTTTTTGATGTTTCTCCTCTCTAGTGTCTCGTGCATGAGAATGCTATAAGTAATGGTTTATAAGCCACATTTCACTGAGATGAGAGGTTCCTAGAATCCCACTTAAGCTAGTTTGACCATAGGGATTTACCCATGGTGCTCTACTATATATGATGTGGTTCTATCCGTAGGCATACAGTGGACCCCTTGTGTGTTTGTTTTTTTATAAATCCCCTTCTTCTTTTAAGTAAGTGATTGTGAAATGGATTTCTTTGGAAGTGTTCCCCTTTAAAATATTTACCTAATAAATGCTTTTCCTGGAAATGTTTTAAAATAATTTACTTAAATGAGAATGTTAGATTATCTCATAAATGTTTTGGCATGTAATATTTTTATCTGGGTTCCATCCTACTGGGCTTTGGCTCACACCCTACATACACCTTTGGGTGTATGTAGACCTCATTCTACATTTGTTATAGGTAAAGGCATGGTGTTTAGTGATGGTGGTTCCGGTTGTCAGATTTTATCCTTGCAGGTGTTGGTGATGGATCAAGAGTGATGCCTCTATTGTCACATGGAGGTAGTTGGATTGTTTCTGGAATTTACTTCATTGTAGTATTTCAATTTTTGGTTGAAGTTTAAAAACTAGGAATTTAAAAGTTTTGTACCTTGTTGGGTTGTGGGTTTTAGTTTCTGTTTATTTATTTAATTGGTTTATTATGTTTATGGAATCAGGTAAATCATTCCCATGTTTTAATAATGATACCCAGGCACTTGTAGCCAACCTGTGGGGACCATGAACGCCCTTTATGCCTTGTCACGAATTGACTCGGGTGACCAGTTCAGGGTTGACCATGGTTGGTTTGTGACAACTTCTCTCAACCACACACTAAGGTAACCACTTCTCCTTAGGACCTTGTTATTATGGAACTTCACTTATAATTCCACTAGGGAGCCCCATTCACCCCATCCACTCACTACAACACCAATTCTCATTCGTTGTTCATTATGTAGACATTTCTCCCATGCATCACAATTAAAGAATAATTTTACTTACCTATTGTTAAAAACCAATATGAAATCATCTTATTCCCCAAATTCACTTTGTATCCCTAATTTCACTAATAATATTTTACAAAATTACTTATAGACACTTATTAGACCATGTTAACTTGTTGTAGGGTGGTTGATCTCTAGTAATCCACCTAGACATTATGAATTACAAGACTTGTTTTGGAACACTCGTGTGTAGTCATTTATTCTTGTATTCATTTAAAAAACGTGTTTATAAATTTTCCTCCAAAAATAATAGGGTCCCTAGGGTGTTTAAAATCATAAATCCACTTGATAATTAGGTTAATTATCATGAGGAAACCAGTGCAACCTATCTCATCTCTCATTTATCATCTTCTCTACCGATGTGTTGAGTTAGATAGCTTGATATACTCAATTTTCTCTGAATTTCTATGACTGATTCATAGGGGTAATGTGTAATAAATTACCCATTTCTCATTTCATGAAAAGGAATAATCAATGAGACAATGACATCCATACAAAGGAAGCCCATATGAATTCCCCAACCACTTTTTCATGGGGCCATATCTCCTATGAATCTAGTCTACCATCCTAGTTAGAATCATTTAGTGGGATATAAATATACCATAGGGAAGTGTATGAATAATCCCCGTAATTATCCTTCATATTCCCCATATGGACCTGGGTATCCTTCCTTGGTATAATCTGAAACCATGTTCCAATTGATGACCTTATCACCATAATTCATGAATGCTCTATGGATATAGAGAACAAGCATACTAAAACATATAATACACACTTAATCACCTTCACTTGACTCACCTTCAAGGTCAATAATTCATGTGAAATATCTATGTGTAATACCCAACTCATATTCACATGGTGTTATCTCCCATGAAACCTTCTCAAAGGGATATATTACCAATGAGTCACCTCCTTCAATGGGAAATATTCCATGCGAAACACATATGGTAATCCCATTCATAAGACCCCCTCAATCCATTATTTTCATGACTCTCATGACGAAAATGACCTAGTTCCATTATAACATCATTGAATCCTACCATTTAGGATATGTAGGAAGCTACATGATTATCATACCCAACATCCAAAACCATAACATCACTGGGATATACTACCAAGGAAACCTTATCCTCAGTGGGGTATATTTCCCATGAACTTCATTCTCAAATGTAAATATTCCATATAAGATGATTCAAAAATGGTTAATCATATAGAATTCCTACACCTACTTTCACTAGGAATCTTTCACCTTTGTATCAATTTAGCATAATCTTAAACAACATGGAGTCAGTCCTAGGCGTATGAGCTTTAAAGGATATTATCATGGACATTATCATATGTATATAAAAAGGCACAAAATTGTCCCATGCAACAAGACTATAAAAGGTACAATGGGTCCCATTAAGTGGAATTATACTAAATGGGGTATGATTCCCTATGTAGGGATATATAATAATCTCTTATCATGGGACCTATCACAACTCCAAAATAACTATTAACTGTCTATATGATGAAAAATTATTTTATTCTCATCTACATAGCACTAAATAGTATCTTAATCAATTAGAAAGAGAATAAGAGAGAACCTATGATATATGAAGTCACTACCATCGACGTAGAATGTTTGATATAAACATATCCTCACAATAACAAATGAAATTGATACAATTCCAATCATGGTGTTTTTCCTATCCCACTTATTGGTGTTAAATTTTTTACTAAATATATCTTAAATATATAATGAATTTATAGAGACATAAATAATTCCCCAAAATAAGATTAAATGAGACTATCCACCCATCCTCTCAACAAACACACATTACAAAATGTTGTTATAAAATACTAGTGACCTCCGTCCTTTAGAAAGTAGTTTCAAGGTGACTCAAAATGATAATAAATGAATTTATACTAGAAATTTAATTAAAAATAGTGACCTCACCCTAGAAATCAATATTTTGGTACTAGAAATGGATATGATGCCCCACCCTTAGTGACAGAGTGTTAGTATAAGACTTAGAAAAGGACCTCAACCTATGATATAGTAATATGGTTTGGGATATAATTGAGACCATTCATTGAATGATAATGTGTTGGAATATGTTTGGGTTGTGGGACTATTCCCTAAGGGATAAGTTGTTTCATAAATACTTTGTCATTGATCTCACCCTGGGTGGTAGGGTATTGGTATAAGAGTTAGTAATTACACCCAAAACTAATTAATATGTTGTTGGTATAAAAATCTGTTGTTAACCTTAAAAAATTTAATAGGGAATTGTTTTACCTATATAGGATTTTAACAATGGGTCTATATTTAAGTATTTTTAGTATTTTTACCATTTTTAGTTATTCTAACATACAAAATACCAATAGGTCCTGAATTAGTTCAGAACATGTTTTATGGTGTCCTATTTAGCACATGATGGCCTAAATTGTATACATATTTGTATTGTTTTTTCCTTTATTATTGAAATTACCAATGAATACACATGTATATAAGGATTTATATTTTAAAGGATTTAGGGATTCCCTACTGAGTATTATGATCACAATGTTAATAGGTAACATGTGGTGGATGTATAAATTTGTGTTAGCTTTCATGTAACTTATTATATGGTATATATGGCCATAATGTATCAATGAGGATTAGAGATTGGGTTCTAGGTTAAGTGTGAGGATAATAGTGAATTATTTTTATGTATTTTATCCTTTATTTAATTATTTTTAGGGTATCATCCTGGTAGTAGACCTATTAGGATGTATTCCATTATAATTTTCATTGTAAATTAGATATAGAATAATTATCTATTATTTGCTTATGACATTGGTTGTAATTACATATACATATATTTATTTTTAGTATCAGTTTTATATAACATTTGTTTATTTTCATTTCACTGCTGACTTTGTAAATGAGAGTATAGTGTCACCAATGTTCATTATAGTCTCTCGTTTTTGGTTGGACGACTCTTGGGGATTAGATAGTATTCCAAACGTCTAGTGAAAACCCCTCCTTAGGATTCATTCAAGAAATTTAGTATGATGAATTATATATAGATAACTGATCACTTGTTATCAACCTCTAACACATGGAATGGTATGACTATTTTTATATAGTTACCAATCTTGAGTATTATTCAGGTGAACATAGACTGGGAAATTTATTTTCTGTTTTATGATATTTTTTATTCTTAACATCGATGAAAAAGTAGATTTTCCAAAATCAGGTTAACACATTAAATGAAATATATAATTTAAATTTTATATGAAAAATATTTCTGGAATTTCAACATTAAAAGGAGTTATGGTTGTAGTTATTGTTTTTTATTATTATAGTTTAACTAATTTTTCAATCTTTGATGTTTTATATTTTTGATTTAGTTTTTTACTATTAGATCTTGGAGAAAGTGGCATGAGTTCATACAATAACATTTCAATTTTGGTTCAAATGACATGTGTAAGAATGCATTTCATTATGAGACTAGTTTAAATAAATGAAAAGAGGTTGTTTTTTTTTCAAAACATCAATAGAAACTATCTTGGTTTCTTATAAAATTTCATTTTGCTATATTTATATGTAATCAAACTAGTTCTATAATTATGACATCCCTATTTGGATATTTGAATTGACACATGCTAGACCTAAAAAGGAACATAGGTTTTACCCTTTATTGAGATATCCTACTATAAAATTCGAGGAAAAATGTCATGTAAGTGGGAGATGGTTTACTATCAATTTAAAATGATTCCACAACTTCAAAAAAAATTGAGTGTTTATTCGAGATTATATAATAAAAATTGCAGATAATCAACTTAGGAGATGAAAATAGTAGTATTAACTGGTGTAATATAGGTCTTCCATGTTACCAAGTCAATAATATATACCATAACTATATGAAAATATATAGAAAAAAATCCATGGTTAGCTTTTTTTAATTTCTAAAAAGTTTAAATCTTATAAAAATATAGTTTACAAATATAAATCATTCTATACGTGTCATAAAGGTATAAATAATTTATTCCATGTTATCATTCTAATAAAGAGAAATCCTAGGATATCCCTACTGTATCAACTCCATAAAACCCATATAAAGTCTAAAAGTGTACTAAATGACTATACACATAATGTGATATAATCAAATAGGATATAGTATACTCAAAACACACGTGAATAAAATTTTCTTTTACATGGATCAATTAAAACATGGTATACCTAAATTCTATAGGATCATGTGCTCATTGAGAGTACAACACACCTCATTGAGGTCATAACCCAACCTTATCAACTCTATTATAAAACCATGTACAAAAATAAGGAATAAAATTTATAAAGGTGGAAATTAATTAAATATAATTAATCAAATAAGTAATCGGAAAAAAATTCATACATTCCTATATGATAGTAAAGTTTATAGTTAAAATACATCAACCTATCACCAGTAATTTTGAGCTGAATTAATTAATCCTTATGTGAGATATTTATCAGAATCCAAGTAGCATATGTTACACCTAAATTTTTTATTTTTTTAATTTGTTACAATTTTTTTAGTTCTTTTAATTTCAATCAAATCTAGGGTGTTCCGGATTTGAATTTGGAGTTTTTGTATTTGGATGTTTTTGGTGGTTTTTGTTCTTATTCATGGTTACTGTGAAAGGTACGAGGAGAAAAATGCATGATGGGGAGTTTTTGACACCCCTAGTGTAACTTATCTATGGGGTGTGTTTTATGGATGGTTTATCACCTTGAGTTAGAATTTTTATAGGGTAAAAAATGTTTATGTTTGGGGGAATTTCTCCAGATTGCATGATTAAGTTGCATGGTTAGTTTAACCATGTAGCCTAAGTGTGCACAAGTTGCATGGTTAAGGCGCATGGTTAAACTAACCATGCAGTCTAAGTGTGCAGCCCGTACAACTATAGAAAGAGAGGGATTTAATGGTTTGTGCATGGTTTTTTAAATCATGAGATATAACCATACAACCCACTTAGAAAAGGGTTTTTTTGGGATTTCTCCCTCTTTTTAATTGGGTTTTATTCATTTCGCTTCCCCAATTTGAACCATATGAACAATACACCTCCCATTGTGGTTTTTTGGCCCCACCAAGCCCCTACAAGTGGGTTTCAAGGTGGTTTCTTAGTGTTTATCCACCCAGATTGAAAGGTTATAGATCACCTCTCTTTCCCCTATAGTTTTCTTCAATCTTCCCTTTCTTCTCTACCCCTAGTGGCTATGTTTGGAAGATTTTGGTAACTAGGGTGATGTGAAATTGGGGGTTTTCATTATTAAGGTTCATCTTGGATGTTATTTCTTCCTTGATCCCTCATGGAGTCATTTTGGTTGGGTGTTGTTGATGCACATGTGATTTGAGGTAGGTTTTGATCATACTACGATTCAATATTTTATTTCACCCTTACACCACTGTGTTAAACTATTTTTTTATTGAAAAATATAAAAATAATAAAAAATTGAACATCATGTTTGATTTAATTATTTTATATTTATCTCTATTAAAAAGGTAAATTTTACTTGTTTTGATAATTACATTGTATGTGGAGATGATTTGGAGGGCCCATGATAAAGTTCAAGAGGATTGGGCCAAACAGCGTAGGATCCAAGCACACCAGTGGACTTAACTACACACTTATACTAATAAGTAAATTCAATTGGGATGATATTTTGTGTAATTATCGAAAACATAGTGATATAAAACTCTTATTAAGGATCCAAATCCCAATTCATCCACTAAAGTCCCATCCAATGTGATCTATCCAGGGAATTGAATCTTCACAAAGTCAAAAGTGGTGTTCTGTATTATATCCATATCACAAGATTTATTTGTCCAAATGGTACCACATTTTCTATGAAGATATTAAAGAGTTGGGGATATACCTTTTTAGTTTTCTTCAAATCTAGATAAGACTATCTGGATCTCAAAAATCATGGTCCAAATGGTTTTTTGAAATCTGGGGGCTCAAAACCACATTCTAGTTTACCTATAAAATGATACCTTGGGCACCCCATTTCCAAGTTCAACCAGGAGGCAAGGTGCTTCCAGTTTAGAGACCAAATGGCTCCCTATACTCATTCATAGTAGTTTTATAGTCCATGGTAAGTTCTCTTTCATCATCATTTTTTTCTCTCCTTCCATGGAGTTCTAAACGCCTTGTGATGACCTAGGGGGGAACGTGATGTAAATCCAAAACTTTGTTTTTGCGATATTCAAATGTAATTTTAAATTATAGGTTTTTGTGATATTTTTAATCATCCTGTATTCTTATTTAATTGATTTATGTACTTTTATTTCATTTTTAAACTCATATGATCATGTTTGGGGTACTATTTCATGTGATGGATCACACACAGTTTACATTTTTTTCTTCCCCATTTTAATTAAGGTGTTTGTGTGTTTTATATTAGTCAATTGAACTATTATAAACACTGTCAGGTCCATGTAAATTAATTTCATGGTATCAAAATTAAATAACATACAAACCTTGATAGTGCATCGAGTTCTTTATGTGTTTCCTTGGCGAGTTTTTGTTATGAAGTTGAACAAAAATCACCCAATCATCGGCAGTATTTGGTGAATCATTGCATGCTTCCGACTGAACCCTAGGAGGTATCCTAGTATAAAATCATTAAAATTTTGGTTATAGGTGTTACAAAAAAAGTATTAAAATATCTAAACCCTATCTATTGAAGCGATGAAGGATAAGAATCATGAGATTTCCCTAGGTTTATCATGCTTAATTCTGTTATTTTCTACTTTTTTTTATCAATTTCTAGTTTATTTTTGCTTCTTAAATCATCTAAACCACAAGTTTTACAAAACTCCATTCCATTTTTATTTTTATAATCAAAACCTTCTTTTTTTATTAATGATCTAATGCTCTATCGAGAGACAACCTAGGGTTCCTACTATACTACACAAATTCTAGTAAAAGTAAACATCTAATTTGTTGTGCTCAACAACGAGATCAAATTTTGGAACCATTTCCATGGATCCAATATCATTTTTTATCTTTATTTACTTTTATTTATTTGTTTTTCTTATTAATTAGTACTCCTTTCAATATCACCCCATCCCTTTTGATTGTTTCTATTTTTTCTTTTGTTTGTTTTTGTGTGTTTCTTGTTATCTCTCCCTATCCATCATTATCTAATTATATAGTATAAAATTCATCTTTATTTTTTCCATTCACACTTACTAATTGATTTTATTTTATCCATATTCAACCATAAAAATAAAAAGACAAAAAAAAAACAAACATCACAACTTATTTTCATGTCCCTATTAGAAAAAGAAAAATTTCTTGAATTTGACCCAGAAATTGAAAATACACTTCACTCAAAAATAAAGTCATCTAGACTAGGGAAATCAAGTAACATTGAGGAACACCTTGTGGAACCTCAATTGGTCCCAAACCAATAAAAAATTACACCAAATGAAACTCTATAAATAATGGATGAAATTAATCAAACCATAAAAGAACTGATCACCCCAGATATTGAGTACCAACCTATGTACATCCAATATCCTAAGGAAGAAGACAAATTTGAGATGATATCATGCCTTATCCACCAACTTCCTAAATTTCATAGTCTTCCTAGTGGGTACCCTCACAAATATCTTAATGATTTTCACATAATGTGCACCACCATGAAATCCCAAAAATATGTCTGAGAACCTCATAATGTTTAGGGCCTTCCCTTTCTCCCTTGATGTTGCAACCAAAGACTGGATATACCATCTTCCTACAACAATTGGGGGACTAAATGAACTTAAAAAACTATTTCTAGAGAAGTTTCTCCCTGCCTCATGAACTACATCAATTAGAAAATAAATTTGTGGAATTGGGTAATCATAAGGAGAGACCCTTCATGAATATTGGGAGAGATTAAAATGACTTTGTTCAAGTTTCCCCCACCACTAAATTAGTGAACAATATATAATTCAATACTTATATGAGGTACTTGTCCCTATAGATTATTGAACGATAGATTCTGTAGCTAGTGGTGCCCTAGTTGAGAAAACTCCTTCTACCACTCATGACTTAATAGCTAACATGGATCAAAATGCACAAAAATTTGGTACACAAGCAATTTCACCAACCTGAGGAGTTCATGAGGTATGTCATTCATCCCTAGAATAGAAGGTACATAATAAACTTGATGAGATGAATACCCTATTAAGTCAATTAGTTAAATTATAGGGTAATTCAAACTCTCATTTTGTTCCAATACATTGTGGTATTTGTTTTCATAACACTCATTTTTATGACCAGTGACCGCAACTTCAAGATTCATCTGAGTCTTGTGTAACATTATTCCTACGGAATCCTTTTTAGTAAGCACCACCCTTAAAGAAAGAATGATTCAGGCCAAATCCAAACCCTAGGTGGAAAGAACAACCTCAATACCGACAAGAAGGAAACTCAAGCTACCATAAATAGAACTGGTATCAATAAGCATAAGGTATGCAACTTTATTATCCTTCAACATATTGAAACAATCCTCCTCCTCCCAAATATATACTAAGACATGAGGACATGGTAAAGAAAATGGAAACCCATAACTTCCAGTTCCAACAAAGCACACAATTGGTTATTCAAGACCTACAAAGACAAGAGGGTAATTGGAAAACACGATAAATGAGATAAATATTCAAGTTTATGGACCAATACTATCCCAACCTATTTCTAATCCAAAATACAATGGTAATGTTTATGAAATCACACTTTGTAGTGGTAAATAAATTTCTTCTTCCAATGATTCTACCCAACAAGTATGTCCTCCTCTTGAAAACTCTCTTTCTCTACCCACAATTTTTTTAAGTGAATACAAAAAAGTAAAATTGGTTAAATAAATTATAATTGAGTATTCTCTTTAATAATCCATTCCTCTTTCTTCCCCCAATGACTCTATAAATCTATGAAATTTTTTGACAGTGATATTTATAATGAAATAATAGATACATTAAAAAAGATACAAGTTAATATTCCTTTATTGGATTTAGTTAAACAGATTCCCCACTATGCAAAATTTCTTAAAGAGTTTTTCATACATAGATAGAGACTAATAGGTAATGAGGGAGTCAACCTGTGAAAAAATGTCTTAGCCATAATACAACTAGAAATACCAACCAAATGCAAGGATCCAAGCACTTTCATGACACCTTGCACCATAGGGGAGACTTTATTTTCTGATGCAATTCTATATTTGGGTGATTTGATTAATGTTATGCCTTACTCTGTGTACAATTCTCCATAGATTAGAGAGCTTCAACTGAAGGGAATTTTCATGCAACTTTACAACCGAATCACAACACACCCGTATGGAGTGGTCAAGGACATCCTCATAAAAGTGAATAATCTAATCTTCCCCATAGACTACTACATTCTTGAGATGAAAGATACTCGAACCCAAGAACATACCCCTATCATACTGGGAATGCCATTCCTTAAAACATCAAATAAGATCATCAACATTCACAATGGTACACTGTCTATGGAGTTCGATGGAGAAAAGGTAAGTTTTGGCATCCTTGAGGCCATGAAACACCCTGTTGAAGATCACATAACTCTTCATGTATATTCTATGGATGTGATCTCAAATGATATAAACACACACAAAATTTTCTCCTTGACCCATACTCTGATTTTTCCTCTTCTTCACCCTTAGATGATTCAAGTTTTGATTCATGTTTTGATTGTTCTGTGGGTTCAAAAAAAGTGTAAATTTTGTTCTTTAATTGATGAGTGTGTTCATTCTGAGGTACCCATGACCATCGATGGTTATGAAAATATTATTTCCATTGATTCTCTTTCCTTGGAGAATAAACATGAGCAGATAGATAGTTGCATAAACCTCACTCCCCCTAAATCTCCACCCTCAATCCAAAAACCACCAGTTTTGGAACTAAAATAACTACCATCTAATTTAAAATATTCCTATATTGAGGGTATTGACCAATTTCTTGTCATTATTTCCAATAACCTCCCTCCACAGTAGGAATCAAAACTGACCAGCATTTTGAGAGAGTGTAAAAAGGCAATTGGATGGACATTGGATGATATTCTCGAGATGAAACCATCTATTTTATGCACCATAAAATTTTAGATTATGAGGCTAATCTTATTAAAAAATCTCAACACCGGGTGAATCCCACTTTCCTTGAAGTGGTAAAATTAGAAGTCAATAAATTACTTTCTTCTGGGATCATTTATCCTATATCGGATAGTAAATGGGTTAGCCCAGTGAAAATTGTGGCTAAAAAACTGGAATAATAGTAGTGTCAAATGAAAGGAATTAATTGGTTCTAACACATGTGAAAAATAGTTGGTGAGTCCGTATTGACTACCGTCAACTAAATTAAGCCACATGTAAGTATATGGTGAATAAAGTGATTTACTTAATTATTTTTATAATAATTAGCTACCTTCGACTGAATCAATCCACACAAAAGTCAATGGGGATGTGTGGTTCGTAGGTGGTGATGCCACACATATACCTCATTACCCAAAAACATTTTTTCCTATAGGAGAATGGGGGATTGGTTATAGTTATGTCCCCATGATCCTGAGGTTCCGAGTTTGAGTCGTCACAAGGAAATTCCTAAGATACCTTTAATAATTTCTTCTATACCCTCTACCCCATTGAGAAATGGACTAAGCCCAAGTTCAGCACCCTTAGGGATCACTAGGGAAGTGTGGAGCACAGGTGGTGAGGCCACACCTATACCTCGTTACCCAAAAACTTGTTTTATTACAGGGGCATGGTGGAGTGGTTACTGTTGTGGTGCCCAGACCCCGAGGTTCCAGGTTTGAGTCCTCACAAGGAAACACCTGAGATGCCTTTAATATTTAATCCTAGAATATATACCCCATTGAGAACTATCCCAAGACCAAGGTTAGGATCCTTGGGCCTCACTAGGGACATGTGGAATGTATGTGGTGAGGCCACACCTATACCTCATTACCCAAAAACATGTTTGTCACTTCGGCGGTGATGTAGTGGTGAAAGGTTGAGGGACATAGAAACAATGTTCGGTGAGGCATGGAGCTTGATTCTTAGGAGCCCTATCTTAGAGGAATTTCTACCTCCCATGCTCTGCTCACCTTGCCAGGTCACCTGGTGTCTCATCGGGTGGCCAGAAGGGTTCTACCCACCCAGCTGACAGATTGTTATGTCAAACCATCATTGAATGGGCTGTTACCCCATGGGATGCTCTGTTATCTCAGTTGGCAATGGATCCTTCCTAGATGGGTCTTCATCAGATGAACACTTTGTGGGTAGGGGGTTTTCTGGGTGTATAGGGTTCAAAAAGGCCCTTCCAAAGATTCCCTTTCTAAAAAAAATAAAAGAAAAAGAAAAAGAAGGACCACTTTCCTCTACTGTTTATTGACCAAATACTAGAAAGACTGGATGGTAAGTCTCATTATTGTTTACTTGAAGGAAATTTGGGTTATTTTCATATCCCTATATCCCCTGAGGATCAAGAAAAGGCAATATTTACCTATCCATTTGGAAAATTTTCATACATAAGTATTCCTTTTGGTCTATGTAATGCTCATGGTACTTTTCAGCAATGTATGTTGAGTATTTTTTATGAGTACCCTGATAATTTTATAAAAGTATTTATGGATTATTTAACTATTTATAGAACTTCCATTGATGACTATTTGGCACACCTATGTTATTTCTTCTACCGTTACATTGAAATAGATCTCGTATTAAATTATGAAAAATTCCATTTCATGGTTGATTGACGGATAGTTCTTGGGAATGTAATTTAAAAAGAGGGAATTCAGGTGAATAAATCAAAAAATTGAATTAATTTCATCACTTCCATATCCAAAATGTGTCAGTGAGGTGAGATATTTCTTGGGTCATGCAGGTTTTTACCGCTGATTCATTAAAGACTTTAGTAAGATCACACTTACCTTGTCTTTATTATTGCAAAACAATTCTGATTTTTTTGATAAAAATTGTGAGGATTCATTCAATTCACTAAAAAGTAGTCTCACATCACCTCCCATCATCCAACCAACAAGGTGGGATCTCCCCTTTGAAATTATGTGTGACACATCTAAATTTTTAGTTGGGGAAATCTTATAAAAAAGTGTAGGGAAGTCTCCTCATGTCATTAAATATGTCTCACATACCCTTGAAACTATTTAGGAAAACTACACCACCAATGAAAAATAACTCCTTTATATTGTGTTTGCCTTTGAAAAATTCTATTATTATCTTATCAGGCCAAAAATAATTGTGTTTTCAGATCATGCTGCCCTTCAATTTCTCTTAAAGAAACATGAAGCTAAGTCCTGCCTCATTCTGTGGATTCTAATCCTCTAGAAGTTTGACCATGAGATTCATGATAAGAGAGGTGTGAAAAATGTTGCAGCTAAACAAATTTTTAGAATTTCCCCACCATTGGACCACCATGTTGACTCATCCCTCCCCATTGGAGAATTCTTCTTTCATGAGAACCTTTGGGATGTTTTTGACCTTAACCATTGGTATGTAGACATTGTGAATTTTATAGCACCATCCAGGGTCCCCATAGACTTCATCACTTCATAGTCCTAGAGTCTTAAGCATGATTCAAAATGGTACATTTGGGATGACCCATATTTGGGGAGAACCTGTAGTGACTAAGTTATTCATCGGTGTATCCCTAGCCATGAGTTCACCTATGTTTTAACCTTATGTGACACTTTTTCTTATGAGGGCCACTTTGGATATCAATGTACAGCTCAAAAGGTCCTTGACTCAGGAATTTATTATCCAACATTGTATAGAGATTCACATAGGTTTTGTAAGTCATGAACTTGATTCCAATTTATAGGTAATATCTCCAAGAGGAATGAAATGCCCCAATAGCCCATATTATTTTGTGAGATCTTTGACGCATGGGGTATTGAATCTATGGGAAATTTTAAAAATTCATTTGGATTTGTGTATATCTTATTAGTTGTGAACTATGTCTCTAAATGGGTGGAATAAATGGATATTAGGATTGATGAATCTTGAGTGGTTGTTGATTTTGTGAGATCCCAAATTTTCAGTAGGTTTGGTTTGATGAGATTCATCATTAGTGACCAGGGTTCACATTTTTTCAACCGCAATAGGAAAAATTTGATTTTTAAGTATGGGGTTGTTCATAAAGTATCCACTTCATATCACCCCCAAACTAACATACAAGCAGAAATATCAAATCGGGAAGTTAAGAAAATATTGCAAAAAATGGTACAACCTAATAGGAAAGATTGGGGTTCACACTTGGATGATGAATTTTGGTCATACCGTACAACCATTAAAACCTTGATCAGAATGTAACCATACAGGATTGTGTCTGGAAAGGCTTGTTACCTCCTAGTAGAGGTATATCACCATGAATATTGGGTTATTAATCAATTTAATATGAATCTTTTAGATGCAAGTGATCATAGGATGTTGTAGATTCAAGAGTCAGATGCAATTTAGCATGATTAATATGAGAACTCTCAAATCTATATAGAGAATACAAAGGATATCCATGACCAGATGATTCATCAGAAGAAGTTTCATATTATTGAGAAGGTCCTCATGTATAATTCCAGGCTAAATATCCACATAGGTAAGCTTCATTCCTGATGTCTTAGTCCTTATACTATTACTAATGTTTACCCTTTTGGTGTAATAAAGGTCTTGTATGAGACAAGTGACCGAAGTATTACCGTCAATGGGAAGAGACTTAAACACATTTATGAGGATTTTACAAAGCACATTGTGGATGGAATACACCTTTAATAATAAACATACAATTAAAACCCACCATTTTTTATCCTTCCTTCCAACATTATCTTTTATTATAGTGAGGACACTCCACACTCTAGGTGTGGGGGTGGGTACATTCTTGGGTTCATTATTATTTTCATCATCTTTCTTCCTTTTTATTTTTTTATCTTTCTTAATGTTACTATCACTCCCCCCCCCATTCCCCCCACCTCACTTTTGTGTTGGAATGTCAATTTTTGATGCCCACTTTATTATGGAAAAAGATGACCACTTAATCATGGAAGTTATTAAAAATGCATGAGTAATTTCCCTACTTCATGTTGTTTTAACATCTATATTTTTTTGTTTCAATGATGAAATGTGTGTTTTTACATGAATTTAACATTAGGGTGTTATTTTAATTAAATTGGTTTTTGTTCGATAATATAAATGGTTATATCTCTTTGAAACCTTTGAGAAGAGTGGTACCCTTTGTGTGAGTAGTTTCTGGGAAATTGGGTCACTTAATATCTCCAAACATATTTTTCACCAAACCATAATGTTTGAATATTTCTTAATTAATATAAGGTGAATATAAGTTATGTTAATAGTTATTAGCATTATAAAATGATTTTTCCATATGTTTGTTCCTTATCCGATCTGTTTCATTACTGTACTGAACTGACCTATGTGTGTGTAAATGTTATCTGACTATTGTATGCCCTAACAAAAAAATATAACTAAAACAAAATAATTATTAAAAAAACAATAAAAAATATGGTTGTTTGCATGGGAAGGTAAAAAATCACTCTTTCACAACCTTTTATCTTGTTAAAACTATTAAAATTAGTGTTGTGAGGATATCAAACAAGGGTTGAGTGATGAGTGTGATATTTGTTCCAAGTTCAACTTTTGAAAAAAATATTAATAAATTAGGGGAGTGATGAAATTTACAACATGTGGGGATATCTAGGTCAGGAGCTTAAGGTTTGACTTTTGTGAATTCTTAAGTGAGTGGGTTTTAAAATTTGATTGCAAAGGATGTAGGGTAGGTTTGGTGGACAAAATCATTTAAGTATAAGAATGTTAAAATTACCTATATTTATTGGATTGAAAGTGGAAAGAATAGCATGGAATGGTTTTCACACACTCACATGGAGATTTAGTGTAATTATTTACTTTTTAATTCCTTGATCATATTGGTATCATTAATATCTTTGAATTTCATTCTAATACATTTTATGAGACACTGTTTTCCATGATCACTAAAAATAACTCATTGGTGTGATTTTTTCTTTGATCACATTACATTCATGAATTAAATTTTCATTTAATGTTAAATATTAATGAATCTCGTAATATATACATGCATGATTTTTCAAATGTGATTTTTCCTAGGAGTGCACATTTTTAGGTGTGGGGGTTCGCTGTTTTATTTCACCCTTACACCACTATGTTAAACTATTTTTGTATTGAAAATTAAATAAATAATAAAAAAATTAACTTCATGTTTGATTCAATTATTTTTTATTTATCACTATCAAGAAGGTAAATGTTGCTTGTTTTGATAATTACATTGAAGGTGGAGATGATTTGGAGGGCCCATGACAGTGTTCAAGATGAATGGACCAAACTACAAAGGATCGAAGCACACTAGTGGAATTAACTGCACACTTATACTAATATGTACATAAAATTGGGATGATATTATTTATAATGATCCATAAATCATTTTTCTACAACTATTATGAAGGAATTGATTCCCAATCCGTCCAATAAGAGGCCTATCCAAACTGATCTATGCAGGTAATTGAATCTGCACAAATCCAAAAGTGGTGTTCTATATTCTATCAATATATCAATTTGTAGTTGTCTAAATGGTTCCAAATTTTTAGTGAATATATTAAACACGTGGGGATATAATTTTTTAGTTTTCAATAAAGCTATAAAATACTGTATAGATGTCAAAAACCATGGGATAATTGGTTTCTAGAAATTTGGGGGCTCAAAACCGCCTTCTAGTTTTCTTATAAAGTGATACCTTGGGCACCCCATTTGCAAGTTATACTAGGAGGAAAGGTGATAACATTTATGATACCCAAAGGTGTCCTCTACTAATTACTATAATTTTTGGAGGCCATGGGAAGTTCTCCTTCATCACCACTGTCTTTCTCTCCTCCAATCGAGTTCCAAATTCCTAGTGATCACTCGGGGGAATGTGATGTAAATCCAAAGATTTGTTTTTGAAATATTTGAATGGTATTTTAAATTATAGGTTTGTGTGTTTGTTTCATCATACAATATTCTTATTTAATTGAGTTATATATTGGTATGTCATTCTCAAACTGATATGATCATGTTTGGGGTTAACCTTTCATGTGATACTTCACACACCTTTCACAATTTCTTATTCCCCGTTTTAATTATGTGGTTCGTGTGGTTTATATTGGTCAATTGAAGAATCGTAAAAACTATAAAGGACATGTAAATTTATATAATGGTATCAAAAAGAAATAACATAAAAACTTGGACAATGAATCAAGTTCTTCATGTGTTTACTTTGTGAGTTTTGATTATGAAGTCGAACACAAATCACCCAATCATCGGCGGTATCCGATGAATCATTGTGTGTTTATAAATGAACCCTAATAGTTATCCTAGTAAAAAATTAGTAACAGTATGGTTATATTAGTTAAAAACCAAGGATTAAAATATCTAAACCCTATCTCATAAAGCAATGAAGGATGAGAATCAATAGATTTACTTGGATTGATCACACCTAATTAATTCTGTTAATTTCAGCTTTGTTTTATCCCTTTCCATTTTCTTTTGGCTTCTTAAATCATCAAAACCCCATGTTTTACAAAACCCCATTAACTTTTTATTTTCATAATCAAAACCTTTTTTTATTAATGATCTAAGTCTTTGTCGAGAGACAACCAAGGGTTCCTGCTATATTTTTGAAACTCTAGTAAAATTAAATATCTAATTTGATGACCATGACAACATGATCAGGTATACCTTTTCACTTCCACATTAAATTTAAGAATAATTGGTTTCTTGTTTTTCTCACCTTCCATGGATGTTAATTAGTGATGTTTTATTTTTAGAATAATTGTTTAGCATGAAATAAAGTGATTTCCTTAATTATTTTGAAGTATATGGAATTGTTTTGTCAAGTGTTGCACACTAATTATTTGATAAAATGGCCAGTTGGATTTTGAATGTGGATTATGATTTTGAAAATCATGAATTTGAATTTTAAATGTATTTTTGGAATCTATAATGGTGGTTTGGGTTTCTAAAATGGATTTATATATGTTTTTTGACTTGAAAGCGGTGTGTGTTTGGTCCTTTGAAAATGGTTTGACATGTAATCAAAATGTGTTGGTTTCTTCATGGTAATGGGATATTTTTTTAAGGATGATTTGAGGACTAGTTTTCATTTTTATGAAAGTGGTATCTTGAAAAATATCATTGGATGGTCCTATTTCATTAGTTATGTTGAATGTTGTGGTAGGTTCACCGTGTAGGACTTTCAAAAGATCAAATGGTTGAAAAAAAGGACGTGTTCCTTGTGATAAATCGAGGGTAAATTATTGTGTGAGTTTCTTGTGTGTGATATATGTACATGTGATTGGATGCTCGATTGACATTGGTTATCTCACCACCTATTTAGTCTTGACATGAGAACCTGACATAGCTAGTGTATTTTTTTGTGAACATTTGCTACACTATCTTAGGATTTTTCTCTGGCTAGAGAACCTTAGTAGGGATTTTGTTTTATCTTTGGGATAGTGAACCATAGTCAGACCAGGTAGGGTACAATCAAGCATGTGGGTGAGTTTATTTTATTGGGTGACACATTCCTTTAGGATGAGTTAGATGTATAGTATGTTCTAGATTATCCACTGAGCTCCTAGGTTCTCCCATTTTTTCAAGCACTTAGTTATCTACAGAAGATGATTGAGATGCATCATTAGTTGGTTACTAATTTGTTTTATTATCTATTTACCTTTCCATGTGATCATTGATGTTTCCTTCTTCTGTGGTGTATCTTTTTGATAATGTTGATTTTATGTTTTTCAATGTTTACAAAAATTATTTTAGAATTATTTATAACTTATTTTATGCTTTTAAAGAAAACATCATCCTTCTCCCGTAAAGTTCTAGTGTTTCCTTCTTGGAAAAGATTTTATTTTAAATAAAAAAGGGAAATATACTATGTTTATTTTTAAAGTGGAAGTGTGTGTGAAAAAATTGTGTTTGTATATTGTATTCCAATCCTTAAATTTATGTATTTTTATTTATATGAAATGAATTGGGACTAGATTTTTCGTGAATGACTACTAAGTTTTAATACTCATGACTATAGTTCTTTATTGTTTTCAGATTTTGGTGTAGGTTCCAACTTCATTTCGATCACCATGGGTGATAGTTGGTTTTGGCATCAGAGAGTGATCCTCAGGGTCACATGGAGATGTTGTGGTCATTAGTTCCAGTTTGTGTTATGATTTATAGGTTTTTTGTATTATAATTTTTTTTTAAAATGATGTTCAATTTGAAATATTGTATTTATTTGGGCTGCTCTAATTATTTTTCATTGTTCAGTTTATTTTATATTGGGAAAAATTATTCCATCAATTTCTCTATTAATTCCCCAACTGTAACATCCCAACCTGACTTACCATCAAAATGGTAGCCGAACCGGTCGCCACATGACCTCAAGCACACTTCCCTGTATGTCAGAGGCTGATGACTAGCAGTGTTGGTGTAAAGATATTTAGTGGGGATACTATACCTTTATATCAGAGTTTGTGCAGCGGTATAACAGTGTATAAATAGGAAACAATAGCTAAAGTAGTATAAAGAAATAACTAATGCAGTAGAAGTCAATTGTAATATCAACTCAAAAAGAAAATGGACAATGCCAGTTTATACAATGTATGCATGTCATGGTGGTACATATCTGAAACCAGTAAACAAATAAGCATTATTTACCTATCAGTATAGAAAATAATGAAACGACCCAAATCCCCATGGGCGATCTCCACAAGCATCCTGAGTTCTCACTCGGTCCTTTTCTCCCAGCTCCTAGGTACATGGAAACAACGCAGTTAAGAGCCCATAGTCCTGTAAACAAGTATAGTCTACTAGAGTACCCCAGTGCAATGACAGCCTAAATAGTGTGTGAGATATAAATTTCAGTAGGTAGGGACCACCGATGTCTATCTCAATCTAGATAATGAAATAAAATTAAATTTTTTTCAAGTATATCAAAGCAATAACATAATTGAATAAATAACCAAAAACCCATCCAGGTTCCTAAGGGACACCTGACGGTAATACCTGCTTCAACCCTCGGTCGGTTTGTCTGATCATGTCAATTTTGTGTATATATATATATAACAACAGTATATATATATATATATATATATAAACAGATAAAAATTATTAGCATTTTTATATATGATCCAAGTGCATACCAACGCCAAATGAACATATAACCTAGATTCTATTTCGAGTTGAACCAAGATGTAATGCACAAACATTCATTACCAGGGGAAGTGAATATGGTCTTTCCCTTGGTCAAAACTCCAAGTGCACTCACAGTCTCATGGAAATTAACATGGAATCTCACACGATATTCCAACCCCAGGATTTCATGGTCCTTTGAAAACGATGTTGGATGAATCGGGAGGAAACACACAGACATACATCACTAAGAGTTTCACACACGGTCTATCCCCTGGATCAACTCCATGATCTCTCATAGTCTCTGTTGGATTATCACAAAAACTATCATATTCTTTCTCCCTATGGTCTCTCACGGTCCCTTGGCTCCCCTACCTATACAAGATGTAACCATTCACAATATATAATGAATGAAGCATTTAACCTCTCATACATTTCATTATCCCATTTCAATTACATATAAGAAAGCATATTCAGATTTATACTTAAGGAAAACCATCTTAAGTATTTCAATTAAAACATTAACATGGGCTGCACATTCAACTCAAAAACATGAGGCAAGGGCCTCTCATTCATATCATTGGCCATAATCAAATATATTAGTTAACTCAAAAATTAACTAGGTACATAAATTCAATTAATTAATTCATCAATTAATTAATCAATAACACAAATTATATCTCAAAATTAATTTCCCAGAATTGATTATCTCATTCTAAATCTTAAAGATCCATAATAAATTCCACAATTAAATATCTAGATAATAATATCAAAGGCACATAATTAATTCCTAATTAATTATATCAACTTATCCAATTCAATATATCATTATTAATCTGCAAATTAATTATCTATATTACAATCTCAAAGAATATAATTTACTCATAATTAATTATCTCAAATTAACTAATTTAATAAATATCATAATTAATCCCCCGATTAATTATCTCAATTACAAAAATCAAGGCACAAAATTAATTCATAATTAATTATCTCAAGGAAACCGTTTCAATATCACTTATTTAATTTACAAATTAATTATTTCTAATGTAACCATTTAAATGTCACATAATTAATTCAAAAATTAATTATCTCATGGAAAATGTTTCAATATCTCATAATTAATTCACAAATTAATTATCTCAAGGAAAACTTTTCAATATCACATAATTAATTCAAATTTTAATTCTGTATAATGAAACCATTTTGATGTCACATAATTAATTAACAAATTACTTATCTCAAGGAAACCATTTCAATATCTTATAATTAATTCACAAATAAATTCTCCCAAGGAAACTGTTTCAATATCACATAATTGATTCACAAATTAATTATCTCAACTTAGCCTAAATCAATATCTCATAATTAACCCCCAATTAATTATCTATATTATAATCTCATAACAAATAATTAATTCATAATTAATTATCTCAACTTAACTAGTTTAATATCTCATAAATAATCCTTTGATTAATTATCATCTCAAAGCACATAATTAATTCATAATTAATTATTTCAACTTAACCAAACTAATATCTCATAATTAATCCCCTGATTAATTATCATCTCAAAACACATAATTAATTCATATTAAAAAAAATCGACATAACCAAAGTAATATGTAATGTTCCGACCCCAAAAACCTAGATCTGGTGAATTATATTAATACATTGGAATGGTTACAAGGAATCAAGTCCTGAAGGACCGATCATTTTAGAACTCTTGGAAAATAGATTATATACATGAACTTCACATTAAAATTTCAAACATAAAACAAATCAAAAATAATCTTGTGAAAATGCCATAATTCCTCTAGATTAACCCTGCATATCAATCATAATACACTTCTTGACATCCTGGGAAAATAAAACATAAGAAGGGGTGAGCTCATATGCTCAATAAGGGTAAATAATTCAGTAGAAGCTATAAAATTTTAAAGAAAGATGTATAATAAAAACATTATCATTATAAAAAATAAACTTGAGCATAATATGGAAAAAATAAATCAAATATTACCATATAAACATGCACATGGGCATTATACTAGTCTAATAATCACATGTAATAACTAATTTCATAATGAGAGAATGCATAATGCAATAGATAATAACTACTACGTCAAGGCCTTGTGCCAAGACCATTCACAAATATTTTATCAATGCCTTGTTCCAAGACACTAGTTTGTCTAATGATACCTACTGATGCATCGAGGGGCTATAGTGGGCCCCACCCATCACTTACTAAGTCCAATGCATTCCTCATATGAAAAGGGTGAAACATAACATAAACATTCGTATTAAAACTAGCATAAAAATGTCAATAGTTTAACCATAAACCATGAATGGTATAAAAATAGCTCATCCACAGTCAAAAATATCATAACTCATTCAATACAATATGGAATATTTTATTATAATTAATCAACATCAATCAAGAATAATATCCAGTAAAGGATGTTGACATAGTTGAAAATAATCAGTAAAACTCTTTTAGAGAAATATCTCTTTTTCAAGAAATCATTTAAAAGTCGCACAATTTATAAAGGAATCCATTTAAAAGACATTTTTGAATCAAATTGTCCCATACCACTTTGAAACTTTTGAACTGAATCAACATTTAAAAACAATCATGTCTATATAAATAAATCCTTAAATCATTTTGAAAACATGGACATTAATTAAATAGATTTAGAAAAATAAATATTTAAAACATCTAAAATGATGATCTAGTTAAAGATACCCTTCTATAAAAACTTAAAAGATTAATTTTGAAAACATTTTTATGAAACATGGACAAGGATTATAAATATGTCTCAATAAATAATTATACATAAAAAATCTTGGATAATAATGAGATTGAGGAATTAACCCTTACCTTAAGTCTGATACTCTCCGTACGACTCTGAAACTCCTATATAATTTTTTTATAAATATTATTAACTTATATAAGAATAATAATAATATTTATGATATCATATATGATTATTATATGAATTTATATTACCCATTTATTAATAATTTCATGTTAATGCATGATTTTGGGTAATGTCACTTTGTTTATCGTATGTGTTTTGGCTTGTTATTCTTGATCATAATCCTTAGATCATGATTTACTTACTTACCGAATATAAATAATGATTTATATATCATATATATACAGAATATAATATATATATATATGTATATATAAAAGATAGATATATGAAATGGAATACACCGTTCATGGAGATAGTAGGTCGTACGTATGCATAAACGTTGTTTCCATTTTTATATCGTATTGAATGGAAGTAAATGAAATATATGTAAATACATATATTTATTTTTCCAGTAGAAATATTATGTCACATATTACATACTTATTAATAATATATAATTTTATAATCATCCTTGAATGGTGAACGTGGAAATGAATCTCATCGCGTCGTGGAGACGATAAGCCATACATATGCACGAGCGACAATATCATTTCCTTAATGATTAAATGGTGTAAAATTTTATGGTATATTAATTATAAAGAATCATTATAATTTTATTTTCATTATTTATATAGATAATAATAATAATTTTATCCATCAAAATAACAAATTTTGAATAACAACTTACACCACTGCATGGAGACGGTAAGCCGTATGTACGCACGCATGGTGACATTGTCATTCATAGGATGGAAAGAATAAGGAATATGGTTGTCTAATAATTATAATAAAATTTCAGAATGTAGAAGTTAATATATTTATTATTTTATTATGGAATCAACAAAGAAAGATGAATTATAATAAGAAAAGAACTTTGAAAGAGGTGATGAAATAATTACCTCTTCTTTGGGTGCTTCCGTTTGATTCGAAAAAGGGCTCCTTAGGTTGACTTTATAACAAAAGTAATGACTATTGGATTAATTGAGGGTATTTGGGAGGATATTTGATCAGGATTTGGCTGAGCCATATGGATTTGGATGTGTGAATTTAAGAGAAGGGGAAGTACCCTTTTTATAAGAGAGGTGAGGGGAACTTTAGGAAAAGTTTGAAATATTAATTTATTATAAAATTATTTTCAGTTTCTAATAGATCCGAATAGATTTATTTAGAGTATATTGTGGGTATGGTTATAAATCCTCTCATCCAATAGGTTTTAGAAAAGTTTAGGTCACCATATTAACCTTATCCTTTAGATTTAACTCTTAGTTAAATAGTTTAACTTTTACCATGTCTTCTTGTATTTTTATACTACATGGTTAATATAGTTACTATAAAATGACATGAAAACATCAATTGGTTAATTATTGACATATATAACATTATATAAGTCCTTTGGAATAATATTATATTTTTAAGAATATGATATCATTTAATAAAATAGTATTTGTTTTGAAAACTCATTTATGTTAATTTTGACACTATTTAGTATTTGGTTTTTTTGAAAGTCATAAAAACTTGATCACTTAGAAAAAAATACATTAAATCAACCCTAACATGTCATATTAATCTAAAAAATTCTTGTATGACATCAAAATTTTCAATTTACATTTATTTTAATATTTATAATATCAATTATTTTATTCTTTCATTAATAAGGTAATTACTGTATCATCATTGTGTCATAAATAAATTTAATTATTTAATGTCTAAAAATTATAAATAAAATACCATGATGTAGGAAATATTTTTATATTTTTAATTAATATTTAATGTTAAATTTATCTTATATATAACCCTATATTAAAAATGGTTTAGTTATTAAAATTTGAATTTAACACTTTTAACTCTTCTTTAAATAAAATATAATATGTGTCCTAATCTTACCCAAATGGATCAAAAAGGATATTATTTTTGTCCTAAGGTTGATTTTGGTCTACAAAAACTTATCCAATAGAATTAGGACATGTTTTTGTGTAATTTTAAATTATTATAATATTATTTTTACCTTTAATTACCCTATTTACCTTTAACCACGGTAAATAAAATTCAAAAGTTACTATTCACTAAAAATTATTTTCATCCTATTGAACCAAATTTTAATTACTGATGAAAACTGTGTGTATCATATTTTTGAAATTCAATTCACAAAAGTGGTAAAATTATTTTTTATGCAAATTTGTAAATGTGCCTAGAAGGCAGGTAAAAGATGTTAAAAAGTTCAATAAAACTTTATATATCTAATCATATTATAAAATGACTAAAATGACTTATATTGGAATAATATAGGTATTTTGTATCTATTTTGACTTTAAGACAAGTTTTAATTAAGAAAAAATTATTTAAATGAAAAAGTTGGATTTCAGGTATTATATAGTATTTTTCACTATTTATAAAAAATTGAATGTTATTAGAAAAATACCAAAAATTCACCCTAAGATAAATTTGATATTCCAAATTAAAAAATGAAGTCTATTTTACCAAATTAAATTTTTAAGAGTGTCTAAAATTATTTTTATCATTGTTCACAAAAGGACATAAAAAGTAGTTCATTTAAGAAAATAGTTTTTCTAAATATATAACTATTTTAACAAAACTTATAAATTTCATTATAAATATGTTTTATTTATGTGAAAAATTATAAATAAAATTTAAAATTTATTTATTACTATTAATATTACAATATTTAATTGATAAATAAATATATCATTAAGATAATTATAATACTAATGTGTTGTTTAGCAGAAACACAATCTTGCATATAACACAAGCCAAGTCGGTGTTGCGTGAAATATAAGAAACTAAATTACTTTAAATAGATAAGGTACTATTAAATCATGGTGTGTTAAATAATATCTCATAATTGATTCCTCGATCAATTTTTATCTCAAAGTGCATAATTAATTCATAATTAATTATCTCAAATTTAACCAAATTAATTACTCATAATTAATCCCTCAATTAATTATCATCTCAAAGCATATAATTAATTCATAATTAATTATCCTAACTTTTCCAAATTAATTACTCATAATTAATCACTAAATTAATTATCTAGTTTACTACCTCAAAGAATATATTTAATTCATAATTAATTATCTCATTCTCCAAATAAAAAATTTATCCAATAGTGCAAGCAACTTTATCAAAATTAGTAAATCAACAAAATTTAATTTTATTAATGAAGAAAAGTTAAGAACCCTAACTCAAGGAATTTTTCTTAACCAAAGCTTCCTAACTCAAACTATGGCCCGCTCGCGTACCCGAACCTCAACAAAAGTGACATAGACTCTGAATTTATCATCACACCTAAAATTTATTAACCATCACCCATAATTAGTATGGTGGGGACCAACGCACACCCAAAACATTAACTGTAACACTAAACATGTAGTACCCCCGGTTTTGGGTACATAACCCCTTTCCTCACATTTTTTAATTTGTGTGTCTTTGATTGGGTTTCCATAAAATAGATAGTTTCCATAAAATAGATAGTTTCCATAAAATAAATATTTTCCATAAAATATAGAGTTTCCATAATAAAGATATTTTTCATAAAGTGGTGTGTTTCCATAAAGTGTGGTGTTTCCATAAAGTGGGTTGTTTCCATAAAGTGGGGTGTTTCCATAAATTGGGATGTTTCCATAAAAAATTGTGTTTCCATAAAAAGGGGTAAAGGTGGAGTATTGGAGAATTTGGGGGTTTTTTAAGGAGTGTTGGGACCAAAAGTAAGGTTTCATGATCCATACACGGTTTTCACAAACTGTGTGGTTAAATCTTGCATAGAGGTCAAATCTAGATCCTATTTTCTAGGAGCTTACTCATTTTTGCTCTATATATTTCGTTTTTGATTCAAAACACTCCTACTTCGAGATTAATCTCCCTAGAAGGATGGAGAAACCTCCCCACACGAGTTGGAGCCAACCTATAGCCTTCCCTTGGTGGTTTCGAGTTTGATTCTTGAGGTATGTCACTATTCTTTCATGATTTGTCATGTTTTCGTATATCTGCTTAGATCTACTTCTCTGATCTCCATTATTTCTCATATATGAACCTATAGTGGGTAGATATACATTTTTGGATACCAAATAATTCAATGTTGAGTAGTAATCTTGCTAGGATAAGAGATCTAAGGCCGTTCTTGGAGAATCGACCCGATCTCTTGTGCGTTCTTCGTATATTGTCAAAGTTTCATAAAAAACATCAAGGTAGGTGGCTTCACTCTTATATCCTTTTTCCAGAATTAATTTTCTTATATTCAAATAGGTTTATTTATTGTAAAATTCATGGGAAATATTCATTAATGATGATTTACGGTTTTTGTGAAATTGTGTGATCTTGGTGAATAGTTGTACAAAGGGGGTTTAGTTTCATGAATTTAAAATGATGATTTTAAATTAAGGATTTTCTAGAATTTCTAAATGGTTGATGAAAATGGGGTTGTAAATAGAATTGGTTTTCAAAAAAAATGGATTTTTATTGAAATATTTTGGAATTGAAATTGTTTGGCATTGAAATGGTTTTGATGGAAATGGTTTTCAATAAAAATGTGCTTTTATTGAAAGGTTTGTTTTAGCTTGATCATTGTGAATATGTGGTGTGTGTTCATAGTTCATATATGAGTCTTGGTTGAAATATGACCTTGTCCTCAGTGCCAAAGGGTTAATGGCACATGGGAATTGCATATACGGGGTTTGGTTGAAATATGACCTTGTGCTCGATGCTAAAGGGTTAATGGCACATGGGAAGCAATTAACTTGTGACGACTTGGTAGATCGATGAGATACCGCTCATGAGTATAGAACTGTCATAATGTATCATGCATGGTTGGTTTCATGGGTTTAAGGAATGGTTGGGTATTCCGATATAGGAATATTGGGTAATGGTTGTAAAGATTGTTTGGTTATTTTTCTAGAAAAATATATTACTGGTAAAATTGGTTTCAATTGAACTTGTATGCTTTTGGTAATGAATAGTTTTGGAAACTTGTTTATATTTAGTTAGAAACTATTTTTGAGAATTTTTTTTATAAAATGTTTTATACAATTGTTTCTACCTCTTCTATACTAGTGGCGTGAGTAGGGAAGTCATTGGGGAAAACCTACTGAGTTTTATACTCACCCCTACTTTGGAACTTTGATTCTTTTGCAGATGCTATCTTCTGGGATAGGGGAAAAGGTAATGTTTCACACGTGTTTAGCACTACCTCATGATATTTGGGCTATTCAGAGAGTTTGGATCTTGGATCTTGTGGAGCATGGAGTCTTGGGGTCTTTGGAGAGTCTTGTGTAGTTTTTCCACTGTGTACTTTAATACATGGTTATTCTGCCATTGTTACTTACTTTGACGTGGTATTGAGATACATGAAGTTGTTGAGTTGTATTTCATTTGTTCATGCATCATATATTAAATGTTTGGTTATGGTTGGTAGGTTTATTGATTTATTTCTTAAAGGGTAAATCATCCCCCACTTGTATTTGAAACCCTTAAGCATTTATTGATAGCCTTTGGCATCTTGAGGATGTCTCTTAAGGCCTAGTAATGACTCATTGTACTCTCAAACCAATGAGAATTGGTGGGTCATTATAAAGAAACCATAAAACGCTAATTTAAAGGGGGTGTGAAACCAAATATCGGGTATATGGCCTTACATAGGTTTGATGAAGGAAAACCGAATCGAGCCAAACCGCCATGCCTTCAGTGGCGGTTGTCGAAATATGGACCAATGGGTCTCGAGAAATCTTCTGCACCACCTAGAACCGAAAGAAATGAGGAAAATGAATCAAACCTGAATCTAGGGTTTTGGACTATAGAGATCACATGACGGAGAGCCGAAACATCCGATGTGAATAATGAAACACTCGCAGATAGACTCACCTCATTGAGATGAACATGATTCGTGAAGAAACCTTCACAATCCAGTGCACGGAGAGGGACTAGGTGAAGGTGATGGTGTACCTCACCATAGAAGAATGAGGGGAGGGGGGTCACGCCTCACCCTATTCTGTGCGCCTCCCTCTTGTGCTCTCTCTCTCGAACTAAAATAAAAAAATCCCTAATTAAATATAGGGATTAATATAATAATAATAATAATAATAATCACAATTGTATTATTATTATTATCAATTAATTTAGAATACCTATTTGATAAACCTTGACACCTCATTAATCATCATTTAATTAAATTCATTCCAACTGAATATAATTAAATAATTTCTCAAATTCATGTTATTTAATTAAATTCTCCAAACACAATTTAATTAAATTAAAAAAATACAACTCATCCACATCATTTAATTAAATTCTCTCAACCATAGTTTAATTAAATAATATCCTCCATTTTGCAATGACTAATTGAATTATTCTTAACCTTGAATTTAATTAAATAAAACCTCCATTTAACATTAATTAAATAAATTCCTATTTACCCTATATTTATTTAAATTAAACCCCAAATCCTTATTTACACATCATTTAATATTAACATTTAATATTACCCTTATTTCATAACCCCCAAATACTCATTTAAATGTCATTTAATTAAATTCCTCTCAACTCACTTTAATTAAATAAATACTCAAACTCAACATCATTTAAAATAAATTTAATTCTTTTCATCTCAATTTAATTAAATAACTTCTCCATCTCAATGTCATTTAATTAAATTCTCTCAACTTTAATTTAATTAAATAAAACCCCCAAGAGATCATTTAATTAATTTTATTTCAACCATGAATTTAATTAAATTAATTTAATACAAAACTCAAAACTGGGTAAACCATACGGTTTAACTCACACGGTCAGATAGACCCTGTGCATACCATGCACCCACTACCCGATACCTAGAGTATCCTACATGGCTGACCCCCCCCCCCCCCCGGTTTGACTAATCGTACATAGCCCGTGATTACGCCTTTGTCTTTCCCTTTTAAAACAAAGTTTCTAGTTCCGGTCCTCCGAAAGCCCATCAGGCCACCCGAGAAACTCCTAGAGACTTTACTCAATCCCAATATCAACACTTCAAAAGAACCAAACTCGCGAAACTTGATCATGAAGCATGGTTTTAAAAACTACATGAGCATTGAACTAAAAAGTTCAAAAAATTCGTATTTTAACTCAGTTCAAAAACACAAGACTTTACAATCTACCCACCTTATAAAATTCTCATCCCCAAGAATCCAGCAGGATCTACTATAATAATAGCCAACCCAAAAAGGTCAAGAAGTCTCATTTGAAAAATTTTGTTGCGTTCCCAAATTCCCAACACTCCTTTAACCATTTTAGAACCCCAAGACATGATTCTTTCCTTAAAAGATTCCATTGATCCATGAAACCCATACAGGTTAAAAACTGGTGATGTGCCTTTAAAACGATTTCAATACCAATTTCATGTATACAAAAGTCCCTACCCAACTTTCGGTGACCTTCCCAACCCAATACAATACTGGGTTATTTCAAAAAATTGATGTGCCCCAGCACGAATAAAGGCATAACCCAAATAACCACACATCCCACATACAACCAAGATAACAACCACTTACAAATCCCAATTACTTTTAAAAATTTATAACAACTTAATACTGATGCTATCTTAGTGGAACCAAGAAAATGTCAAGATAAAGGACATGCTTGTCTCATTTAAAAGGTAATACTAGGAGTAACCCCTGATCACCAAGAAGATCAGTCAAACTATCACTCATTAACTCTTTATGAAAAGCTTGGCTTCACCTTTCGATGCGTCATCAACCAAAACCTGATGACTATTTCACCCCAGGAATCCATGTTTATTCAAATCTTACCACTAAAACTCTTCCTAAAACTAATGGAGTTTCAAAAAAATTCCACACTCCACCAGCCTTATCAAGTCATTCTACCAAGAAAGCACCAACACGTTTACCAGAACCTATGTGACACTACCCACCTTAGGAGTGTCCATGTCTTGGAAAGAAAAGACTAGATTCTCTCAAGCACGCTATTTTAGAAACACATTAAACACACGTGTGACATTCCACGAACCACGATCACCATGTCAAAATATCACATAAAAGAAAAAATTTTAAACTGACTAGAGTGTCAAAACACTTGAGTCCCAAAAAGTCATCCCAAGTAGTGGGATGATCTTTACCATAACATCCCAATCACTATACTTTGTAGTTAACTTGAGAACGTCTTTAACGACTGTCCATTCCCGAGGCATGTCTAACCTACCGAGCTAGACATTCTTCAATTCTTATTCCCAAACCATGAGTCAAGATACAATGACCACCCCTCAAAACAAGGTTATCATTATTTAAAACCCAAAATTCATAATAGGGACAATGACACTTAAATGGTACCAATATCAAAAAGATCATAGTAGAAACAAAGTAAACTCCCACTTTAAATATTCAACATTCAGTTTCATATCATTTTAAATAGAAAATTTATCATGTAAATTCTTTTTTATCACAAAGACGACATTTGAGGGTCCCATTTATTCTAATCTAGGTTCTTCCAAAATCAACCCACAATAGTTCATTTCAATAAAAACTCTACATTTTGACATTTATAACCATTTTTAGACACACTATGGTTATATAAGGCTAAAACACAAGGGATTCCATCTACCAATCAATAAGGGACCCATAGACATTACCATTGGCATTTGGATCCCATTAATCACAATAAAAGTTCATTTAACATTTTAAATTTAGAAGCCCTTTTTAAATCTTTCAAATACACGGGTTACCCTTTTTTAGCTATAAGGCTCCCAAACACCTTACAATTGAAACTGGATCCCATCGTAAACACAACCAATCAATTTTCACGAATGCAACAATTTATACATTAAAACATCTATAACATGTTATCACAAGTAGTAACATAGAATTATGGTATAATAAAGAAGCATAGAATAATAGAAAAGCATGTTAATCACATAGGAAAAATTTTATATAAACACTCAATCATGTTAAATATATCACCAAAACATGCTCTCTGAAGTGGAATGCTAATGTAGATCAAAACATGGCATTACACCCAAGGCACAAAACCAAAATTAGCAGGAATCCTAATAATGAAACTACATGGCATGTCATATGTATGGAATGTGAATCTCTAAGTACCTAATATGATACATGCAATGCAACTCCCTTATCATATTATGCCAAGGAAATTTTCCAAAATTCTCAAAATTAGTAAGCAGCGAAAAGTACAGTAGTCACCCAAGGAGAAATCATATCAATTGTAACTGAAAATAGTATCAACATCAGTTATCAACCCTCGCCACTTGGTCATTTCTTGTACATGTGGTCATCAGACCCATGCACGACTATTAACCAAGCACAGAAATTTTCCTAGTATCATGTCTACCATCCCAAAACAGAAAGACAAAGGAAAAAAGAAAGAAAACCAAAACCTTTGATACCACTTCGTAACCTTGGATACTATTTCTGGCTGGACTAAGATGTAATTCACATACATTCATTACCAGGGGAAGTGTTCACAGTCTTGTTCCTAGTCCAAACTCCAAGATCTCTCACAATCTCATGGAAATCAACATGGAAGATCACATGGTCTTCCTACCCCAGGCTCTCACAATCTTTTGCAAAATGATGTTGGATGGATCAGGACGTACCACACACACATCCATCACCAAGAGTAGTGAACATGGTCTATCCCATATCTCAACTCCATGATCTCTCATAGCCTTTGGAGGATCAACATAAAAACTAACATATTATTTCTCCCCAAGGGATCTCACGGTCCCTTAGTTCCCCTACCTATAAAAGGCGTAACCATTCCCAACATATAATGCATGAAGCATTTAACCTCTCATGTATTTCATTAGCCCATTTCAATTACATATAAGAAATCATATTCACATTTATACTTAAGGCAAACCATATTAATTATTTCAATTAAAACATTGACATGGGCTTCACATTCAACTCAAAAACATGAGGCAAGGGCCTCTCATTCATCTCATTGTCCATACTCAAGTCCATTAGTTAACTCAATAATTTATTATGTAAACAAACCGCATTAATTAATTCATAAATTAATTAATCAAAAACACAAATAATATCTCATAATTAATTTTCTAGAATTAATTATCTCATTCTAAATCTCAAATATCTATAATGAATTCCACAATTAAATATCTATATCATAATAGCAAAGCCACATAATTAATTCAAAATTAATTATCTCAAATTAGACAATTAAATATCTCATAAATAATCCTCTTATTAATTATTTATATTACAATCTCAAAGAATATAATTTATTCACAATTAATTATCTCAACTTAACTAATTTAATATATATCATAATTAATCCCCCGATTAATTTTCTCAATTAAAAAGCTCAAAGTAAAAAATTAATTCACAATTAATTATCTCAAGGAAACCGTTTCAATATCACATAATTAATTCACAAATTAATTATTTCTAATGAAAAAACATTAATATCACAAAATTAATTCAAAAATAAATTATCTCAAGGAAACCGTTTCAATATCTCATAATTAATTCACAAATTAATTTTCTCATGGAAACCATTTCAATATCACATAATTAATTCAAAAATAAATTATTTAAAATGAAACCATTTCAATATCCCATAATTAATTCACAAATTAATTATCTCAAGACAACTATTTCAATATCTCATAATGTTAGGTCCACTAGGTCGAATACCCTGAGGGGAAGGGGTGAATCCAGGTATGAAAAATTAAAACTTTATCCCCTTTGGATATGGTTTTGTTGTTAGACAATACTAAATTCTCTCTTCCTCCCATACCAATATATGAACAGATATGAAATCATGCATGAGACACATCAATTTTTACTTGGTTCACCCTTACTGGGCTACATCCAAGGAGCATACAACGATGGTATGTTGATGTACCAAATTCACTTAGGATCACTACCAATAATGAGTAAAAAGTTAGGGATACATATTCTATGCCCAAGATAACTACCTTTACAATATTTAATGTATTCTCACTGCATTCCCAAGGGCCAATCCCTATGTCTCTTTCTTTAGGTCACTGTCGGTTGAAAGGGCCACCGTCTTCTTCTTCCTGTACTCACTACTATTGGAAAGGAATCCACACACATTTTATAAACTTTTAGGTCAAACACAGTTTATAGACATGTTGGTCCCTTCATTTTCATGAATTCCTGCATCCTCAACTTTAGGTAGATGCTCTGTTGAAGATCATTTTTCACCTGCAGATGAATTCCACCTTCCTAGGTACTATTAGGTACTAGAAAAAACTTTCACAAACTGATTTGAATCATTTTCAAGACTCCTTGTGAAAATCATGAACCACCTCATTCTCCTACGTACTGAGTACTAGGTTTTCTATATGGAACACTACCTCCACATACTGTTGTAGATCCCACGAGCTGTTCTTCATCCACAGACTACTTCTACCTTCGCAGTCACATACCACTTCTGTGTACAGACTTTGTGAACCTCCTATGTGAAACACCCCCTGTCCACAAAATGTTCTCTATTCGAGGATTGCCTTTACTTAACCACCTGCATAATGCACCTTATTCTTCTGCATACCCTGTCCTATAAGAGTTATAGTTCTCCTAAAAAACCTTCGGCGGAATATCTTCTGCGCGAACCACTTCAGATTTCATGGAATTTTCCCTCATGAACTTCATTCGGACTTCACCGAAACCCCATAGAAAAAGGATTTTCTCTAATGATACTTGATCTCACTTCCAATCGGTGGTATTGAGATATTATTATATAGGGAAATATTTCATCTAAACCTGTTAATCCAAGATTTACCAATTCTTTGATTCGCTAAAACCTCCTCCGTATACCAATCCTCCTGCCACCATGAACCGTAAGCCTCCTGTGAACCATTTTTCTTATCTGGTCTACGTACTATCATTATTCCTACATGGATACTGATTACTTCTTCAAATGTTCATCCATCCTGTAGACCTCCGGCCTTCCACGTACCGTACACCATTCGCCACAAATCATCGTTGCGAACCATTTTTGGTTTTGCGAACCACTCCGGCATACCGTTCTTGCCGCCCTGCATACCAATCTCAGAACATGGTACGTGGTCCATGAATTATGATACACGGTTCTCAACTTTTTCCAATTTTCTTCAATGTTCTTCATACCATTCACTACTATGAAGAAATACTTCCTTTTCCAACATCAATCTCCTGATTTTGAGCCCCAAAAATTTAGAAAACACTGGAACACTGTGCCACCATAAAAATATGTGTTCGGAAAATACCAACCATTCTCATTCATGATCATCTGGCTTTTTCAACAAACAAAATCACACCAAAAACATGCCAAGAGGACACCTTGAGGGATTTCTTTCCAACAGTCTCCCCCTCTGGGTTTGTTGACAACTCTCTTTATAACAATTCTTCATATTTTGTTACCTGATTAAAACTCCTTCCATCTTCAACCACCATACGCTTCATGAAATAAAAATAGTGATCAAGGATTTACTAAACACATACTATAATCTCACATGAGCCATGATATGAAAGAGAAACAAGAGTAGTATGAAAATTTCCTCCATTAATCACTTCATTTCTGACACCAATTGTTGATACCATACTAATACCAATAAACTGATTTCATCATGAACCTCAGCTGTCGTGATATCTAATCTTTGATCGATCACTTCAAGCATCATTATATTTATGCCCCCTATATTATAGCTCCTCCAAATAAGTTCAGCTCATCTTTAAATCCCCTTATATCACTGGTCCACTTAACAAATTATCCTCATGTCTTTTCTCCCCCTAGAATAGTCACACTTACTCCCCCTTTGTCAATGAACCTGAAGGGCACGTCAAGGTTGTCTACAATAGGGTAAAGAACACATGTAAGTATATTAGGAAAAAAACACATCATACCTTAGGGAGAGGGGGACCTATATCCACACTTTTTCAAGTGTGGGAAGTGGAATGGACTCCCAGAGCCTATCGATGCATTTCAAATGTTTCTTAGGTTAAGGAATTTGTCAGAATATCTGCAACCTGTTGTTCTGTAGGCACATTCTCCAACTTCAAAAGACCTTGCTCCACCTTCCCCTTGATAAAATGATATTTGATTTCAATGTGATTTGTCCTTGAGTGATGGACAAAATTTTTGCTAATATTTAAAGCACTTGAATTATCACAATGGATTCTGATCAGAGATTTTATGGCAACCCGGCTTTTTATTACAACTTAAACATGCTTTATTACATAAAACTTCACTTGATACAACAAAGAAGATCGAGAGGTTTAGTGTCTTTGGGGCTTAGGATCATTACATAAAAACTTTAAACATGAAATACAACATCCTTATTGAAAACTTCCTTTACATGACCACTACAATCCTTCGTACTTAGCATTGCATGGGATAACCTGAGGACATGCATAAGAAAAGGGTGAGCTATAAAGCCCAGTAAGGGAGTACACAATGAATAACATGAGGAGTACAATACATGTTAGGCAGTAGGCATATCAATAGAGCATAAGAGAAACATGAACATAAAGGCATGATAAAGCATGATAATCATAACATGGAAATGTGGCAACAACACTTAACATTGAATTAGCATGAGCCAAGGCTCATTGCACATGGAGCATGAGTAAACCCTCATTGCACTTGAAGCACGAGTAAACCCTCGTTGCACTTGAATTAGCATGAGTCAACACTCATTGCACATGACGTATCATGATACTATACTTTACCCAATGCATTGGAGCGCTATCAGGGCGCACCCTTCTTAAACATTTCATTTCATGCATAAGTGTGCCACATGGATCATAAAACATGGATTCATAAAACATAATCATTTCTTCCACGATAAAGGAATGTGGAATTCATACATGAAACTTTACAATCAATACGTATATGTGCATAAAGGTGAATACCCTTGATGGAGAAATGGGCATGGTATTCACTACACAAAGACATTGGCTTAGAAAATTGGTGCGATTTCGGCAGCGTAACGGCGTGACATAAGAATTCATAAAAAATGTTGATGAGAGAGAAAGGGGTTCCTCATCATATTTACATGAAATGGACAGTAAGGAGATCATATATATACATGTCCCAACAACAGAAATGGAATTTAGATTCATGATAAAAAAGTATTGCTTGAATATAAAAGAAGAGAGAGAAGTTCCCTTCGGAATTTCGGCATAGTAACGGGTGTACATGGGAGGCATTTAATGAGAGAGAAAGGGTTCTCCCATCATTCAAACAATAAGAGGGCAGTATGGGGGAGGTGCAAAACCATACCCCAACATTCATAAATTAAATTAAAAAGGGCAATACAACTTAAAGAAAATTGACAAAAAATGAGAAAGGAAGAAAAAACCCTTACTTGGAAGTGTGCTTCCAAAGGCTAGAGAGAGGCTTGTGAGAGGCTTCTTGGGAGCTTGGGGCACCTTGAGAGGATTCTAGAGAGAGTAGGGCAGAGGTTGGACGAACTTCAAGGGCTTTGAGTGAGGAGGAAGTGGGAGCTTGGGTGGGTTTATATAGGAAAGGTGAGAGAATTCTTTATTATTTAGGTTTGGGACCCCTTATATTAAAATAATCCAAACCACAAACCATCCCATGGTATTTGCCCATGGTTTCTGGAAAAGGAAAAAGGAAAACAATATTTTACAAGTCCAAGGTCCGAACTTATTAAAAAATTAGGGTTGCTTATGTGGAGGTGAGTCACACTCCCATGGAAATTAATTTAAAAAGGCAAAGTGTTGAATAAGTCTTGAGGGCTCCATTAATGCTTTGAAAAGTGAGTCAAACAAACCCAAAACCTCATTATTTTAATGATAAAACATATATTGGCCGAACATATGGATTATGGTATTTTATTACATCACCATTGGGTCATTATGATGTCATAAAACACATTATATATATAAATGGTATTTAATTTTTACCCAAAAATTTGACTGTCTCAGAAAATTATGAAAAATTCACCGTTGGATAATTTCGACGTCCTGATTCCAAAAATAATAATTTTCTAAATATGTGAATTTTCACTTTTAATATAAAAACCGACATTTATAAAAATTCACGGGTTTTGACAGAAATGGCTTTCAAACCTTAATAAAAATTTTAATTGCATTCATAAAATTATAAGATCATTTATATTTAATAAAAATTAATTTAATATTAATAATAATATTTTATTAAAATATTATTTAATTCAAAAATCCTTTAATTTAATAAAATATAATTCTTAATTAAATAATAACTAAAAACATCATTTGTACTTTAAAAACTAATTACAATGCATCAAAAATGACTAGAAATTATATTCATTATTATATACAAAAAAAAAATTGTACATGAACATGGTGCTACTTATTTGTTACATAACCCCTTAAAATAGCCACATAAGACCTAAGGGTAAGGTGTGCGATGGTGACAGACTCTTGGGGTTGCTCGGATAACATCGCTCGAGTGGTAATCTCTATCAACTTCCATTTTTCCCGTAGACGATCACGTTCGAGCTTGACTTGATGAAGCTCAGCTTGGGCTTGGTCAAGGGCAAAGCCCAAAGACGCCACCTCCTTTCCGAGCTCCGACAAATGGGCTTCGTAAGGGGCAATTCTACTGGATGAGGCCATCGCTTCCTTTGTCTGAGTAGAAAATTGGTTCGTTAAATCCTTATATTTAAACTACCCAGATGATCACTGTTCAACGGCTATAAAAGTAACGGTCACAAATCTTGACGTTAAACTAAAGAAGTTGACATCATATAAAAACATAAAGAAACATTTAACTGGATCAAGAGGGATTTTCCATTAATGAAATTTTGGGTCGTTACAACATTCCCCCCTTAAGAAATTTCGCCCTCGAAATTTTCCTTTTCCCACACTAAAACAAATGTGGGTAACTCAGCTTCATCATATCCTCCGACTCCCAAGTTGCTTCTTCAAACTTGTGGTTTCTCCACAACACCTTGACGAGGGGCATTGTCTTATTTCGTAGAACTTTTTCTCTACGATCTAAGATCTTCACTGGTTGCTCCTCATAAGAAAGATCGTCTTCTAATTGTACCACCTCGGAAGAGAGTACATGTGAAGGGTCTGGTATGTACTTCCTTAAGAGGGATACATGGAAGACATCATGCACCTTGGCCATAGTAGGTGGAAGTGCTAGTCGATAGGCCACAGCCCCAACACGATCAAGAATCTCGAATGGGCCGATGTACCTTGGACTTAACTTCCCTTTCTTTCCAAACCTCATGACCTTCTTCCACGGAGATATGCGTAAAAACACCATGTCTCCGACTTTAAACTCAAGGTCTCGTCGACGATTATCTGCATAACTCTTCTGTCGACTTTGGGCTGCCTTGATATGCTGCTGAATGGTTTTCACCTTCTCCACCATTTCTTCGACCATTTCTGGTCCAAGCAGCTTACGTTCACCGACCTCATCCCAACATGCCGGTGTTCTACACCTTTTCCTATACAGGGCTTCATATGGTGCCATTTGGATGCTTGAGTGGAAACTATTATTATAAGAGAACTCAACCAGAGGAAGATGCTGATCCCATCCTCCTTTAAAGTCCATTGAGCACGCTCTCAACATATCCTCAAGTGTTTGGATAGTCCGCTCGGATTGGCCATCAGTTTGAGGATGATAGGCCGTACTGAAGTTCAGTTCAGTATTCAGAGCATGTTGAAGACTCTTCCAAAACTTAGAGGTAAATCTTGGATCTCGGTCCGACACAATAGATAGTGGTACTCCATGCAACCGTACCACTTCCCTGATATATATCCGTGCCAGTTGATCCAAAGAGAAATCCTCTCGAATAGCAATGAAGTGTGCAGTCTTTGTAAGACGATCCACAATAACCCAGATTGCGTTGTTGCTTTTGGATGTCCTTGGAAGTCCAGTGACGAAGTCCATGGTGATGTTCTCCCATTTCCATTCTGGTATGGGCAATGGTTGCATCATCCCCTTAGACTTCTGCCTCTCTGCCTTCACTTGCTGACACACCAGGCACTTTGATGTATATTCGGCGATCTCCTTCTTCATATTATCCCACCAAAAGTTTTCTCGGAGATCTCGATACATCTTTGTGCTCCCTGGGTGAATAGAGAAATTTGAACTATGTGCATCATCCAAAAGTTCCTTCTTCAGCTCCGAACTTGATGGGACACATAGTCTTTTCCCAAACCGCACAATTCCTTCTTCATTAACATTAAACTCTGAGGATTTTCCCTTTTTGATAGCTTCCACTTTTTCTTGGATTCTCGCATCATCCTTTTGAGCATCCTTTAACCTTTCCAAAAGAGATGGTTGAGCAATCATTTGTGAAAGGATTGATGATGTTCCCTTCTTTATGATTCCCACGTCCATCTTCATCAAGTCTAAGAAGATTGGATCCTTCTCAATTCTCATCATTGATAGAATTGCTGGGTCCTTTCTACTTAGGGCATCCGCCACCTTGTTCGCCTTCCCAGGGTGGTAATGTATTGAACAGTCATAATCCTTGATGAGCTCTATCCATCTTCTCTGGCGCATATTAAGCTCTTTCTGTGTGAATATATATTTAAGACTCTTGTGGTCAGTATATATCTCACATTTCTCCCCATAGAGATAATGCCGCCAGATTTTCAAGGCGAAGATCACCGCCGCCAACTCCAGATCATGCGTTGGATAGTTTCGCTCATGGATTTTCAACTGCCTTGAGGCATAGGATATCACTTTATAATTCTGCATCAGCACACATCCTAAGCCCTTCTTCGAAGCATCACTGAATACCACAAAAAGCTCCCCACTTGTGGGTAAAGTGAGCACAGGTGCAGTGATAAGCCTCCTTTTCAACTCCTTGAAGCTTTCTTCGCATTCATCACTCCAAGTAAACTTTACTCCCTTTCGAGTTAGCTTGGTAAGAGGGTTGGACAATCGTGAGAAGTTTCTCACAAATCGTCGATAATATCCAGCTAACCCCAAGAAGCTACGGATATCAGTTACCGATGTTGGCCTCGGCCATCCCTCAATTGCATCTGTTTTGGAGGGGTCCACAGATATCCCATTGCTTGTGATGATATGGCCCAAGAATGAGACCTCCTTCAACAAGAAATCACACTTGCTGTACTTGGCATAGAGCTTCTCCTTGCGCAAAGTCTCCAGTACAGTTCTTAAATGCTCCTCATGGTCCTCCTTGGTTTTGGAGTATATCATAATATCATCTATAAAGACTACCACAAATTTATCTAGGTAATCTCTAAAGACTCTATTCATCAAATCCATGAATATTGCTGGAGCATTGGTGAGTCCAAAAGGCATTACTATGAATTCATAGTGCCCGTACCTTGTACGAAAAGCAGTCTTGGGGATATCTTCCTTCTTCACCCTTACTTGATAATATCCCGACCGCAAGTCGACCTTGGAGAAGTATTGAGCTCCACGCAGCTGATCAAACAAGTCATCGATTCTTGGGAGAGGATACTTGTTCTTTATCGTGATTTTGTTAAGTTCACGATAATCGATGCAAAGCCGCATTGACCCATCCTTCTTCTTGATGAAGAGGACTGGTGCACCCCATGGTGATGCACTTGGGCGTATAAACCCTTTATCCAGATTCTCCTGTAGTTGTTTCTTCAGTTCTTCAAGCTCAACCACAGCCATTCTATATGGAGTCTTGGATATTGGTAGTGCCCCAGGTATAAGTTCAATTGAGAACTCAACATCTCTTCTTGGAGGAAGACCAGGAAGTTCCTCGGGAAATACTTCAGCGAATTCCCTCACAATAGGCATTTCTTCAAGGGTGGTTTCTTCCTTGGACTCAATCATCTGCGCCAGATATGCGTGCTCATAAGGCAGTAATATCCATGCTTGAGATGATGGAGCTAAAAGAGATTCATCTTCCTCCTGACACTTGTAAAGAATCGTGGGTCGATTCTCCATATGGAGTGTGATTTCCCTCTCCCGACAATTTATGTTGGCTCTATATAAGGAAAGCCAATCCATGCCAAGAATTGCATCAAATTCCACCAAAGGGAGTATGACGAGGTTCGCCGGGAAATTCAATCCACAGATTATAACAAGGGAGGACTTATACTCATGGGATGCAATGATTGCCCCATTTGCCGTACTCACCGACATCTTTACTTCCATGGTTTGTGGTGGTGCAGAGATTGTTCTACTAAACTTTTGAGATATAAAAGAATGCGTAGAACCTGAATCAAAAAGTACGTTCGCTATTCTTGAATGAATAACTAGCGTACCTGTCACCACTTCGTTGTCGGGGTTCACTTCGGCAGAAGTGATGGCAAAAGCTCTTCCTTGCTGTCTTGGAGGTTGTTGATTGCCTCCGATAACCCTTGGATTAGGGCACTGATTCGCAAAATGACCCGGTTCTTTGCATTTGAAGCATTGAACAACGCGTTGAGGTTCGAACGGAGCGTTCCTCCCCTCCGTCGCAGCCGCGGGTCCTTCTTGCTGACAGTTAACAGCTAGGTGCCCTTCTCTTCCACACTTGAAGCATTTTCTTGTCCCCCTAAGGCAATTTCCCGGGTGCTTCTTTCCACACTTTTGGCAAGTGGGGTGCTGGAATTTCTTAGCGCCGTTGGATTTATCCATCGGACCACCAGCATTGAAGTCCACCTTCCGCTTCTTGTCCCCATGATACCCCTGTGATTCTCCGATCTCCATTTCAACCTTGAGGGCACATCGGACAATTTCCTCATAGCTGTCGAAGTCACGGATCGCTAATGCTTTCCGCAAACTAGGCTTCAGCCCACCAAAGAAGCGGTCAACCTTGCATTCGGGGGTAACGACAAAGCCGGAAGCGTATCGTGCAAGCCTTGTGAAGTTTGCCTCGTACGCTCCCACAGATTCCTCATCTTTCTGCTTGAGGGAAAGGAAGTCCCTTTCCATCTTAAGACGGAGGGTGCGTGGAAAATATTTATCGAAAAACATCTTCCGGAATACCTTCCATTCCAAAGCCTCGATCTCCTCCTCAGGCTTCGTATTTTTGATCAACGTCCACCATTGATCAGCTTCACCCTCCATACGATAAGCCGCCAGGAGAACCTTCTCTTTTTCAGAGCATTGGAGGATGAAGAATATCTTTTCAATGGAGTTGATCCATTGTTCAGCAATCGTGGGATCAGATGATCCACTAAAAGTAGGAGGCCTTTGTCTCATGAAGCTTTCAATAGCGACTTGTTCTTTCTTAGGGGGGGTTGAACGTTCCTCTTGACCAGTGTTTCTATTCAAAACTTGAGTTAACTGAGAGAGAAGCGTGACAAAGTTCGCGATTCCCGCTCCCATTGGATTGGGCATCTCATTGGTACAATCGTCACACTGATCTTCACAACGGTTGTTAGCCCGAGTTCTCCTATTACCGGCCATTGGCTGGAATAAAAGGAAAGTTAGGGGTAACACATAAAGGGTAATCCAAAGACAAAAGTTGATGACTTATAAATAAACTTTAATCTCTTTAACTCATGAGTCTATAGGAATCAACCTAGGCTTTTCATGATCTACCTTCTAACATATATTCTTAGGGTCATTTTTCCCTTAATAAGGGTTCATACTAAGATTGTGAATTTATCAAAACATATCCCCTGGGAGTGTCGTAACCAAGAGTGCAGCAAGGCCCGTTGTCGTGCACCAGTTCCCGTTCGAGTCTAGCTCAAAGCGGTGTTTTCGGGTTTTACCCCTAGGATACATCTGTGCCAGAGCCGCCTCTACCTGCTCGTATCCAGACAGGGATGTATTTGTTTGATAAACCACTTACTTAGTATTTACCAAAATTTAGGGATGTTTTTATTATGCTTAGTCTTGTATCTAAGGCTTTACTAGGGTTTCCTAATCCCAAAAATAACTAAACCTATCCTCTGATACCAACTATGGCAACCCGGCTTTTTATTACAACTTAAACATGCTTTATTACATAAAACTTCACTTGATACAACAAAGAAGATCGAGAGGTTTAGTGTCTTTGGGGCTTAGGATCATTACATAAAAACTTTAAACATGAAATACAACATCCTTATTGAAAACTTCCTTTACATGACCACTACAATCCTTCGTACTTAGCATTGCATGGGATAACCTGAGGACATGCATAAGAAAAGGGTGAGCTATAAAGCCCAGTAAGGGAGTACACAATGAATAACATGAGGAGTACAATACATGTTAGGCAATAGGCATATCAATAGAGAATAAGAGAAACATGAACATAAAGGCATGATAAAGCATGATAATCATAACATGGAAATGTGGCAACAACACTTAACATTGAATTAGCATGAGCCAAGGCTCATTGCACATGGAGCATGAGTAAACCCTCATTGCACTTGAAGCACGAGTAAACCCTCGTTGCACTTGAATTAGCATGAGTCAACACTCATTGCACATGACGTATCATGATACTATACTTTACCCAATGCATTGGAGCGCTATCAGGGCGCACCCTTCTTAAACATTTCATTTCATGCATAAGTGTGCCACATGGATCATAAAACATGGATTCATAAAACATAATCATTTCTTCCACGATAAAGGAATGTGGAATTCATACATGAAACTTTACAATCAATACGTATATGTGCATAAAGGTGAATACCCTTGATGGAGAAATGGGCATGGTATTCACTACACAAAGACATTGGCTTAGAAAATTGGTGCGATTTCGGCAGCGTAACGGCGTGACATAAGAATTCATAAAAAAGGTTGATGAGAGAGAAAGGGGTTCCTCATCATATTTACATGAAATGGACAGTAAGGAGATCATATATATACATGTCCCAACAACAGAAATGGAATTTAGATTCATGATACAAAAGTATTGCTTGAATATAAAAGAAGAGAGAGAAGTTCCCTTCGGAATTTCGGCATAGTAACGGGTGTACATGGGAGGCATTTAATGAGAGAGAAAGGGTTCTCCCATCATTCAAACAATAAGAGGTCAGTATGGGGGAGGTGAAAAACCATACCCCAACATTCATAAATTAAATTAAAAAGGGCAATACAACTTAAAGAAAATTGACAAAAAATGAGAAAGGAAGAAAAAACCCTTACTTGGAAGTGTGCTTCCAAAGGCTAGAGAGAGGCTTGTGAGAGGCTTCTTGGGAGTTTGGGGCACCTTGAGAGGATTCTAGAGAGAGTAGGGCAGAGGTTGGACGAACTTCAAGGGCTTTGAGTGAGGAGGAAGTGGGAGCTTGGGTGGGTTTATATAGGAAAGGTGAGAGAATTCTTTATTATTTAGGTTTGGGACCCCTTATATTAAAATAATCCAAACCACAAACCATCCCATGGTATTTGCCCATGGTTTCTGGAAAAGGAAAAAGGAAAACAATATTTTACAAGTCCAAGGTCCGAACTTATTAAAAAATTAGGGTTGCTTATGTGGAGGTGAGTCACACTCCCATGGAAATTAATTTAAAAAGGCAAAGTGTTGAATAAGTCTTGAGGGCTCCATTAATGCTTTGAAAAGTGAGTCAAACAAACCCAAAACCTCATTATTTTAATGATAAAACATATATTGGCCGAACATATGGATTATGGTATTTTATTACATCACCATTGGGTCATTATGATGTCATAAAACACATTATATATATAAATGGTATTTAATTTTTACCCAAAAATTTGACTGTCTCAGAAAATTATGAAAAATTCACCGTTGGATAATTTCGACGTCCTGATTCCAAAAAATAATAATTTTCTAAATATGTGAATTTTCACTTTTAATATAAAAACCGACATTTATAAAAATTCACGGGTTTTGACAGAAATGGCTTTCAAACCTTAATAAAAATTTTAATTGCATTCATAAAATTATAAGATCATTTATATTTAATAAAAATTAATTTAATATTAATAATAATATTTTATTAAAATATTATTTAATTCAAAAATCCTTTAATTTAATAAAATATAATTCTTAATTAAATAATAACTAAAAACATCATTTGTACTTTAAAAACTAATTACAATGCATCAAAGATGACTAGAAATTATATTCATTATTATATACAAAAAAAAATGTACATGAACATGGTGCTACTTATTTGTTACATAACCCCTTAAAATAGCCGCATAAGACCTAAGGGTAAGGTGTGCGATGGTGACAGACTCTTGGGGTTGCTCGGATAACATCGCTCGAGTGGTAATCTCTATCAACTTCCATTTTTCCCGTAGACGATCACGTTCGAGCTTGACTTGATGAAGCTCAGCTTGGGCTTGGTCAAGGGCAAAGCCCAAAGACGCCACCTCCTTTCCGAGCTCCGACAAATGGGCTTCGTAAGGGGCAATTCAACTGGATGAGGCCATCGCTTCCTTTGTCTGAGTAGAAAATTGGTTCGTTAAATCCTTATATTTAAACTACCCAGATGATCACTGTTCAACGGCTATAAAAGTAACGGTCACAAATCTTGACGTTAAACTAAAGAAGTTGACATCATATAAAAACATAAAGAAACATTTAACTGGATCAAGAGGGATTTTCCATTAATGAAATTTTGGGTCGTTACAGATTTCACTTCAATTCACATATCTTCAAGTTGTTGTTTCATCCACAATAGCTGCATGCAAGCTTGAGTAGTCGAAATGTATTCATATTCTGCAGTTCCTAATGAAATGTAATGTTGTTTCTTGCTTAACCAAGAAATACACAATCCTCCAAGATAAAAGGCACCTTCGGACATTGATTTCCTATTGTCTGATGATCCGGCCCAATCTGCATTTGTATATCCCAATAACTCTGGTTGAGATTTTTCATTATACATTAAACCAAAATCCATACTTCTCTTGATATAGTGAAGTATTCTTTTAACTGAAATCATGTATCTCTACTTGGTATTACTTTGATACCTCACTTCTTAGTCTGTGAAAAATACAATATTGGGCCTTGTCGCTGTTAGGTACAATAGACTTACAATGATTTGCCTATATTCTGTGATATTAACTACCTTTCCTTCATTATCCTGTGACAGTTTAAACCGAGTAGCGACCAGAGCCTTAATCACTTTATAATTATCCATTCTAAACCTTCTCAAGACATCCTTGGAATATTTATATTGAGAAATAAAAGTGTCATCCCCTCTTTTCATCACCTTTAATCCAAGGGAAAATGAAATCACACCAATCATTGACATTTCGAACTTTCTTTTCATGAATTCAGAAAACTGTCTGCATTGAGATTAATCTGATCCACCAAAGATTATTTCATCAATATAAACTAGTACCATCATCATTTGACTACTGTCATTGTTGAAATACAGATTGTAATCAACTCCACCATGTTGGAAACTTATCTTATTTAGAAACTGATCAAGCCTTGAATACCATTCTCTAGGATCTTTCCTAAAACCATATAAATCCTTCTTCAGCCGAACTCATCTTCATGAATAAGAAAACCATATAGTTGATCAATGTAAACTTCTCCTTCCAGAACTCCATTTAGAAATGATGACTTGACATCCATCTGAAAAACCTTACACTTTGTTTGCTCTACTATTTCCAAGAATAATATGATTGTCTCCAGCCTTGCAACAGGTGAAAATGTCTCATCAACATCAATACCCTCTATCTGGGAGTACCCTTTTCACACCAGTCGTTCTTGGTTTTGAATAAAAACACCATCTTCATTTATTTTTTTATGAAAGAACCATTTTGTTCTGATGACATTGTTATTTGATGGTCTTGAAACAATTTCCCTTGTCTATTTCTTCTCAATTTGGGCAAGCTTTTAATTCATTTACTAAATCCATTTCCCATCTCTAGTAGCTTCATCAAATCATTTAGTCTCCACCTGTGATAAGTATAATTCTTGCTGTAGAGACTTGTTCCTCATTGTTTGCACAAGTGCTCTCTAATCACCAATTATGTTCAACCTATCAATTTTATCTCTTCTCACTAGTCTCTAGGTAGACACTAATTTATTTTCATAATCTAAGACTTCTTATGCATCTTCCGCTAGATCCGGAGTGACTCTTTACCAGCTTATCTCTTCATCACTATCCTCTTAATTCTGATCATGTATTTGCTGAAGATTCTGCTCATTCTCCACAACAGTCACAACATGACTTTCAACTATATTTCCTAGCCACATATTGATGCATTTATATGATTTTTTTTCTTTGAGTTGCCAAGAAATATCCCTTAATCTCCACGGGATTCAAACTTCTTATGTTTCTCCTTGTTGAGAAGGAAAAACATACTTCTAAATACTCAAAAGTACTTCAATGAAGGATTCTTTCCATACCATAACTCGTATGGAGTCTTCTCCTATTTCAGACAAATTAATGCTCTATTTGAAGTGTAGACTGTTGTCATCACGGCTTCTTTCCAAAATTTCTCTAGAAGATATTTCTCAATGATCATTGTTCTTTCCATGTTGTTAACAATATGATTTCTTAGATCAACTACTCCATTCTGTTGTGGAGTTCTTACACCTAAACCTTTATTCTTATCCCATGTTTCTCGAGATAATCCTCCACTTTGTTATTTGTGAACTCTGTTCCATTATATGATCAAATCGTTTAGATTTTATTACCAAACATCTTTTCACATTCCTGTCAATATCTTGTAATACAACTGAACACTTCATATTTGTGAGTTATTATTGATACTCATGCCATTGTTCTATAGTCATTAATGAAGAGAACATAATATCTCCTCCCATTAATAACCCTTGGTGAAATTGTCCCACACACATCTATATGCACCAACTCAATAAATCATACTGATCTTTACTCCTTTGGATTATATGTCTTTCGAATGATCTTCCCTTGTTGAAAGTCATCACACGTATGAGTATGATGACGTGATAATCTAGGGAGATTTTAAGCCGTATTCTATTTCACCAGATCTTCCAAGGATGATTTTATTATGTCGCCAAGACGCTTATGCCATAACTTGTTTTATTTATCTTTGGACAGAAAACACATATTTTCTTCTCCACTCATGAGGTAGAGATTTACTTTTGTATGTTTTCCTTGAAATACAACTGCACCATCCTTTGCCTTGATGATACATAATTTCATGGAAAAACTAATGGAATGACCAGAGTCACACAATTTAATTACACTAAGAAATTTGTGAGTAAGCCCCTCAACAACCAATACATCTGCTTGTCACATGCGTTTTCCTCAAAAATTGGCTTTTCCTGAACCAATAATTTTCAATCCCTCATCATTAACAAATATTACGATACCTTATTTATCGTACCTTATTCCTGGATCTATATCCTTATTACCCATCATGTGGGAAGTGAATCCACTGTCAATGATCTATATCTTAGTGTGGTCTGATGCCTTAAACACAATTTCTACAACCACCACCTGTTCTTACCTTTTCATTTTGACCCAAGTATTTGACTCCATACCTGTCATGAAATGATAATCTTGATCTTCCTTAGTATATGATGAACTAGCTTCAACTTGTAGGGATGAAAATTGATTTTTAATTTTCAGCTCTCTCGAAGATACATTAGGCTACTTCTTATGAACAAATTCAGTCCGCTTCGACACATTCTTCATCGTTATTGAAGTGCAATATCTTTCCATATGTCCAAGTACTTTACACCTAAAACAATAACCATTAAATGATGACTTAGAATTTGGACTTTGTATGACCACATCTATCAGTCTTGTTTCATTTGGTATCCATTTTCTATAGAGAATATATTTTGAGAGTGTCCCATCTTACCACAATAATAGCATTTATGTGAGGTACATTCATGTGTGTCAATAATGCACTACTAGTTGTCCCTTAGGTTCTCTGAATCTTCTGATTCTACATTGTTCCCAAATCAATCATCAATCTTGGAGTGGGATCTTGTAGTGTGGTATGAACCATAATTTCTTTTTGTTTTAGATCAAGTCTCATACCAGCCTTATCATTCAGAGTTGATTGTTTCTTCTATTCATCTGAACTACTCTTCTCAAATTTCATCTTCTCAATTTCCAGTATAATCTTATTTTATGATATTGAACTAAGAGTTAATATTTTCTCCTAATCTTTAGATGTTTTTCATAGACCAGTGAATTCCTCTTTGAGTTCTTTGATACGTTATATTTGATCTTTTCCAGTCATAGTCAAACTATCTATTTCAATTTTATATTCTTTAATTTTGAGTTTTTACTCGACCACCATTTCTGAGATTTCTCGTATTGAAGACTTCAACCTTTCAATTTCTATATTCATCTCAAAATTATATTGTTTTTTCTACTACATATATATTTTGGCATCATGGATAACTTTGTTATCTTTCTTTGTTTTAGATCTCAAAATATCTACCTCTTCAAGGGAAGCTTTTAATTCTGCCTAAAGATCAACTCTTCCTTCAATTTCTCCTTCTTCATTGTCACTTTATTTTCTTGTTAATTAATTTCTGAAAACTACCACCAATGTATGTACATTATGATCCTTGTAGTCCTCCAACTCTTCTTCCATAGATTCTTTTGAGCTTTTATCCTATTTTGGAAGCATAATCTTCTTTTTGAAGAACTTTCTCCTAGTACATCCCCTCACTTTCTCATTTGATGAATACTTATTTTAAGAATTTCAACATTCCTATCATCAACATCATCAAACTTCTTAGAACACTTAATTGAAAAATACCCAATATTTACGCATCGAAATCAATAAAATGTAAGTTTACCTTTGAAATTTCGTTTTCCCCTTTGTAGATTGGAGTAGAGAAATGAAATGAATTCATCCAAATTGTCCTCCTTAGGGATATCTTAAATATAGAGATTCCTCATGGCCTTGAATACCACCTCTTTGGATTTCTTATTTTCCATTTCATCGTTACCATTTTTTCTCATTTCATATGCGATAAGGGTACTGTCTAGGTTATACAATGTCAGCTCTTTTGGGTCTTTATCTTCCAATACTAAAACTTTCAGATTGAACTGTGGGGAAATTTTCTTGAAGATACATTTCACAATATTTATATACTCAATGACTTCTCCAAGACCCTTCATGTCTTACACAATAACATTTACCCAGTCAAATAATGCATCAATAGTCTCATTGGTGTTCATTATGGGATCCTCATATTTTTTCCACAGAACCCGCAGATTTTCTTCTCAGACTTTTGCTTCTCCCTCATAATTGTTTAACAATTTTTCCCACATAGCATGTGATGTTTTATAGAACATAAACTTTGTATAAATAGAATTTGATAGGGATCCTTCTAAAGAATTTATTACTTTAGCATCATCCTCCAATTCCATTCTTTCGGCTTCTAATAAAGCACCACTATTGATGTCAGCTGATATTCCATGCACAACTGCAATGAAGTCATTCATCCCTACTGATTAGAAGTAGTGTTTCATTAGATTAATCTATAGTTGAAAATTATTTCCATTCAATATAAGAATTCCTTTGTGATTGAACACCTCCATTTATTCTTCTTGAGAGAGAAACATAGACTTTCAACCTCACCCTGATACTAATTTTTAGGTCCACTAGGTCGAATAACCTGAGATGGGGGGTGAATTAGAGTATGACAGATTAAAACATTCTCCCCTGTGGATATTGTTTCATTATTAGAAAAAACTAAATTATCTCTTCCTCTGATAGAAATATATGAATAGATATGAAATCATGAATTGGAAACATGGATTCTTACTTGTTTCACCCTCACTGGGCTACATCTAAGGAGCATACAATGACGATATGTGGATGTACTAAATTCACTAAGGCTCACTGCCAATAATGAATACAAATTTTGGGATTAACCTTAGATTCCCAAGCTCACTAAATTTACAAGATTTAGGTTCTTCGCACTATATTCTCAAGGGTTACTCCTTATGCCTCTTTCTCTAGCTCACTACTAGTGGAAAGGGACATCGTCTTCTTCTTCCTATGCTCACTGCTTTTGGAAAGGAATCGACACACAATTTATAGACTTGTAGGTAAAACATAGTTTATAGACATGTAGGTCCCTTAATTTTGATGAATTACTATATCCTCAACTTTAGGTAGATGCTATGTTGAAGTTACTTCTTCTCCCGCATATGAATTCCACCTTCCCAGGTACTGTTAGGAACCAGAAAATACTTTCACAAAATGATTTGATGCTTTTTGAATCCTCCTTGTGAAAATCGTGAACCACATCATTCTCTTATGTACTGAGTACCGAGTTTGGTATGTGGAAAACATCCTCCAGGTACAACTGCAGCTCCCACAAACCATCCTTCATTCGCATACTTCTTCTTCCTTCACAGTCAAGCACCACTTATGCATACCGACTTCGCAAACCTCCTCTGTGAAACACCCTCTGTCCACGAAATGTTCTCTTTTAGTGTAATGCCTTCACTTAACCACATGCATACCACAACTTCTTCCTCCACACACCATGTCCTATTTGAGTTACAGTTCTCCTCAACAACCTTTGGCAGAATTGTTTCTGCGTGAACCACTTCAGCTTTCACGGAAGTTTCCCTCACGAACTTCCTTCAGACTTCACCAAAATCTCAGAGCAAAAGTATGTTCTCTAATGATACTTGATTTCACTTTTAATCGGTGATATTGAGATATTATTATATAAGAAAAGATATCTGATTAATCCATTAATCCAAGATTTACCAAATCTTTGATTCGATACATCCTCCACCGTATAAGGATCCCCCTATTTCCGCGAACCGCAAGCCTACCGTGAACCGTTTTCCTATTCAGATTTCGTACTATCTTTGTTCCTACACGATGAACAAATCATTCTATAAAATATCATCCATCCTGAAGACCTCCATCCTTCTACATACCATATGCCCTTCTCTGCAAATCATCAGTGCGAACCGTTTCCGGTTTCACGAACCGCTCCGGCGTACCGTTCCCGCCACTGTACATACTGTTCTCGGCTTACAGTATGTGGTCCATGAATTATGGTATGTGATTCTCAACATTTTACAATTTTATTCAATGTTCTTCATAACTTTCACTAATATAAATAAATCCTTCCTTTTCCAACATCAATCTCCCAATTTTGAGGCCCAAAAATTTGGAAAACACTGGGAAACTGTGCCACCTAAAAAACTTGTTTTCGGAAAAGACCAACCATTCTCATTCACGATCATCTGACTTTGTTAACAGACACAATCACACCCAAAACATACCGAGAGGACACCTTGGAGGATTTTTTCCCAACTCATAATTAATTCACAAATAAATTATCTCAATTAAACCATTTCAATGTCACATAATTAATTCACAAATTCATTATTTACAGGAAATTATTTCAATGTCACACAATTAATTCAAAAATTAATTATCTCCAGGAAACCATTTCAATATAACATAATTAGTGTAGTAGGGACCAAAACACACCCAAAAAATTAACCACAATACTAAACAACCATAAACAACTAATTTAAAGGGGTGTGAAACCAAATATCAGGTATATGGCCTTACCTGGGTTTGATGGCGGTGAACCGAATCTAGCCGAACCACTACGACTTCAGTAGAAGTTGTCGAAATATAGACCAATGGGTACCAATACATCATACACACCACATAGAAGAAAAATAAAGGAATAAAATGAACCAAACTCAGATCTAGGGTTTTGGCCTACAAAGATCAGGTGACGGAGAGCCGAAACAGTTGATGTGAAAAATGAAACACATGCAAAAAGTCTCACCTCACTGAGATGAACATGATTCATGAAGAATCCTTTGTGATCTATTTTGTGTAGAGGGGATGAGTGAAAGTGGTGGTGTGCCTCACTATAGAGGAATAAGGGGAGGGGGGTCGCGCCTCACCCTTTTTTTTGCGCCTCCCTCTTGGGCCCTCTCTCTCTCTGAAACTAAAATAAAAATAAACCCCAATTAAATATAGGGATTAATATAATAATAAAAATCATTAAAATTCTAGTATTATTATTATCAATTAATTTAAATAATATCTTTAATAAACCTTGACACCTCATTAATCATCATTTAATTAAATTTTCTGAAACTAAATTTAATTTAATAATTTCTTCAATTCGTGTTATTTAATTAAATTCTTTGAACAAAATTTAATTAAATTAAAAACTCCAACTCATCAAAATTATTTAATTAAATTATCTCAACCTAAATTTAATTAAATAATAACCCCCATTTTGCAATGACTAATTATATTTTTCTTAACATTGAATTTAATTAATTAAAACCTCTATTTCGCATTAATTAAATAAATTCCTCTTTACCTTTAATTTAATTAAATGAAATCCCAAATCATCATTTACACATCATTTAATATTACCATTTAATATTACCCTTCCTTGATAAACCCCAACTCCTCATTTACATGTCAGTTAATTAAATTCCTCTCAACTCAATTTAATTAAATAAAGACTCCAACCTAATATAATTTAAAATAAATTTAATTATTTTTATCTCAATTTAATTAAATAACTTCTCCATCTCAACATAATTTATTTTAATTATCTCATATTTAATTTAATTAAATGAAACCCCCAATAACTCGTTTAATTAAATTCATTTCAACCAAGAATTTAATTAAATTAATTTAACTTGAAACTCAAAATTGGGTAAGCCGCACGGTTTAACTCGCATATTCTGATTGATCACGTGTAGACCATGTTCCCACAACTGGATACTTGAATTATCATACATGGGTGACCCACATGGTTTGAATAACCATGCGCAACCCATGTGAAGGCCTCTGCCTTCCCTTATTAAAACTGAGTTTCTGGGTTCAGTTCTCCCGACACCCATCGAGCCACCAGAGAAACTCCAAGAGCCTTTACTGAAGCCCAATATCAACACTTAAAATGAATACAACTTGCGAAACATCAACTTGGATCATGGTTTTGCAATTGACCTGAGTATGAAACAAAAAATTTCAAAAATATCGTATTTTAACCCAGTTCAAAAACACGAGACTTTACACAGACACTAGTTGTCAGCCTAGGAGGGTCAAGAATGCCTCTCAAGCCCTTCCACGAATTAACTCTGGTGACTAGTTGAAGGTTGACAAGTTGGTTCGTGAAAAAATGGTATCAGAGAAGGTTGGGTTCTTTAGAGGGCCTAGCTTTTATAGCACCCTTTTTTTTGAGATGTCAAGTTAGATGGAGTCGAACTGTCTGAACATTGAGTGTAAGTATGAGGGAGTTTCTGGCCAACACTTTTGATATCAAACATTGGATTTCCATGGGAAGTCAAGTTTTATTTGGTTTATTTGGTTCTCATTTTTTTTTGTATTTAGGAAAATGAAAGAGGGTTGAACCAATGGTATCTGTGAGATCACAGGGCCTGGAAAGCCATGTAAATCTGGGTATATGGCCATGGAAGACTCTCTTTGATGGTGACATGATTGACTTATTTCCACCAACCATATGTCCAAGTCACCTATTGACACTAGTTTCCACTTGTGAGTTGTTTTGAGTCTTCTTGGATATTTATAGTTGTTTTGAAAACTTTTTTTTATAATTGTGAAAATATATATTTTAAATGATAATGTTTTGATCATTGGAATATAGAAATTGAATTTTCACATTCATTTTAAAAAAAAATTTGGAAAGTTTTTTTATGAAAGAAGATTTTTTTTTAAATGGGGTTTTAATCTAATGACTATTGATGAAGTGAGATTTATTAAGATGGTAAAAATATTTTGAATGGTATGAATTGGTTTTTTAGAGGGAAAACATGGAATTTTTTTTATTCAAGTGGAATAAAGTGGAATTAAGTGTAGAGTTTGAAATTGTTTTTGGTTTAGCAGTTGGTGATATTTAGAAAAGTATTTCTGAAATTTTAAATGGGAATTGAATTGAGAATTTGAATATTGGGTTGAATTTTCTATTTAAAAAGTTGAAAAGAAGTTGTGATTGACATTTTATATTCTTGGGAGTACTCACATGTTATGATGTGTGTGAAAGAGTGGATGGTTGATGGTATGAGTGGATGAGTTCCCATATTGGCATGAGAACGTGCATCTGTGAGGCTCTAAGGAATACCATTAGTGATTAAGGAACCTATAAAATTAATTTTTCTTTTAGAAATGTGTTTTTAAGAGAAAAATAAATTGTGATGTTTTGGTAATAAGTGGTTGTGTAGCTTTTTTTCTCTTGTTTTGAGAATGTTTTTTTGTGGTGTTTTTTTTTAGAAATCTTTTTTATGAATTAGATTTGATTGAGTTCTTGGTTTTCTTGTTGCTTTGTGTACACCCCCACAAAAGAATTTATGGATATCCAAGGTGAATCTACGAGTGATTCACCATTAGTGGACCCTCAATTTGATCAACCCATAGACTTCCTTCTTGAATTCCAGAATTTAAATCTTCCTATATTTTATGGTCAAGCAGATCTTCTTGAAGTGGAAGAGTGGATGAAAAAATTGAGAGAAACTTTAATTTCCTTGAATTTCCTAAGTCATTAAAGGTAAAGTTTCCTACCTTTATTCTTGAAGTTCTAAACTAGAAGTAGTGGAACTGTGTCTCTCAAAATTAGCCTCGGGAAGATCATATGTGGGATTTTATCATGGATTTGTTCATCCAAAAGTACTTCTATGAGGCAATGAAGGTGAGTAAGGGGATGAAGATGTGTGTTTTGCAGTAGGGTGATGGATCGGTGTTAGAGTTATTTTGTCATTTTTTGGACCTAGTTCCTTACCTTATGTAGTGGGATGAAGATGATTCCTTAAAGGCTCAATGTTTTGAGAATGGGCTTAATCTTGATATGTAGCTGAAGGTTTCAGATTTCAATATGACCACTTTTTACGATGTGGTGAGTCAAGCAATTCATGTTGAATCTATGCACGCAAGAGTGATTGAAATGGAAAACCTTCCTCCAATCTATAGAAGTGGTGATGTTAATTCCAATTAGGATATTGTAAAGAGGCCTGAAGCTAGGAGTGTTGGTAGGGGAATTAAGAGGCCTTTAGATCTTCGTTATCCTCTTTTGAGCATGGGGTCCTAATGTGTAATTAGTGTGGTAAAGATGATCATAATAAGTAATCATGATTGAATTATCCAAACACCGAGCATACCTATGGAAACCTAGGTCACATGAAATGGTTGTTTCAAGGTGTTTCCATAAAGTAACATAGAACTAGATCCACCTCTTTGAAATACACCCATGCATGTTTGTAGGAGTAAGGATCCGACTTTGTTTTAGTTTGAATACCCTTTCTATTTGACTGTTACTTATATTTTAGTGGTTGTGTTTTCTCTTGTTTTCATTTCCTTGTAACAAAAAAGGATGTTGGGTATATTTTGTGAACTTCTATTTTAAATAATGTGTGTCTTTTTGAAATTTTTAATTTTTTGTTCTAAGTGGAGGTGTGATCCATGTGTATCTTGTTCTTTATATATCTTATTTGGGGGAAGGGGGATGATGTGTGTGCATATTCAAATACATGTCTTAGTGAAAGTTCCATTTTGGATCAAAGTGATTCTCGTGGTGTTTCATGTTCTTTTGGTAATACCTAGGTGTTGTGTGACCACATGTGTGACCAAAATAAGGAGTTCCAATTAGTGATTATCAGCTCATGAATGTGGGGTAGAAAATGATTCAAGACATCAAGGATCTAGCCATAGGTCTCGGAGTAAATCTCTTGACGCAGTCAAAAATCATCGTGGGTATGGGGAACAATGGTTCAACACTTGTCTCCACCATTAGGGTGTAAGAATTTAAAATATCCTTTTTTGTTCTCCTTTTTATCAAAATATTGGTGGTCTTATCCTCATGTAATTCTAGTGGTTATGACTTTGCGGATGTGAGTCTATGATCAATGGATCTTTCATGTGCTTTTGGTATAAGCTGATCAGTTCTTAATGGAGGGGAGACCTATCATGAGAATTTTTATGGTTTATTGTTTTTTTCTTCGTTCCTCTTTCATGTTTCAAGAGATTAATATTTAAATGTTGAGTTTTAGGTTTATTTTCATTAGTTTCATGGTTTCAATGCATGGTTAAGGGGTAACCATGAAATCTCTTAAGGTTGAGTCTCTTTTTAATTATATTTCTTCTTGCATGGTTTGATCCCAACTGTGAGGTTCCCAAGAGAAACCGTGCAATATTTTAGGGTGTCTCTGGTCTAGGGTGCACATCCTAGGCATGGTCAACCAAACCATGCAGGAGGTGTGCACATGGATCTTCAATTTTTACAGAACCATATCACGGTTGGTGCACAGTTTTCCAAACCGTGCAACAAAACCATGCAGGTGCCCAGGTTGTTCAGTAAGGGTGCATGATTGGTGAACGATTTGGGAAAACATTTGTCTTAACCATTCATAATTCCCAGGTGTATTAAAAATGTTCAATAACTCTTTGGTTGGTTACATGGATAGATCTCTAAATTGGTTGGGACTCTATTTTGGCCTCTCGTGTTGATAAAATGGTTTGGTATCTGGTGTTAGTTTAGCAATGGGTAGTTTCTTACAGAGCTGTTTGATTTTGGGTCTTTATCATTTCTATGGACATCAGGTTTTTTGAGTACACCCAATGGTTTCTCTTGTGGTGATTGATGAAACGTTTTCATGCACACTCTCAACAATATTTATAACTAAGTGTATCCCAGGGGATGGCCTATGTCGATTTCTTGAGGAGATGTTGCAGTCAATAACTCAATGCTTCTAATTCAACTTTTTATTTTTATACATTATTTATTTATAAAATAAAATAATTAGAAATGGATATTTTATAAACAATAATTTGAAACTAAAATTAAATATGCAGATGCAATGGAAACAGAATGAATGTAGACAGAATGATGTTAGACAGAAAGGAGATCCTCCCCGGAGATTATCCAGAGTGAACCTTCATTGTCTCTTTTTTTAGTTTCAAATAAACTTAATTAAAATGATCCATCATATAAATGAACATCCTATAATTAAAATGTTTTCAATATATGGTACACTCAATGATCATTGAGATACTACATATCCACCTCCTCGATTGAGGGAGAATATTGCAGAAGTGAAAGTAAGCTTCAGGTGGCAAGTGGAGACACAAAGGCACCTTACCCACTAAGACCCCCCCGAAAAAACTATAAGAATATAAGAAACAAAAAACATGAATGTAAAATGACTTGGTTTTAACACTGTATTGATCCCATGAGAATTTTCTTAGGTTAGTTACTCATGATCATGAGTATAAGAGATCACGATGGAGAAGAAATTGAGAGGGAAACACAAATGATAAAAATATGAGAGAATGAGATAAATAAAAAGGAAAAAATATACTAATAATGTATAATACTATTAAAAAATAAATGAAACTAGAAAACTATAGGAAATGGCCTATAAAGGCTACCCCTAAGTTACAAACACTTTGAAATGAAATATGGATACACTTTTATAGGAAAAATATATGAATTTTTTGGATCCAAAATAATTCTCTAAAATTTTCCTTTTAGATGACAAAATAAATGATAGAAGTTGTAAACTTTTACTTCTTTAATGTTTTTAAACCACTTTATCCTTGTCTGTCCTTAAAATTTTAGCTTTAGTGGCCACGTGATTTAGGACTTATGACTGATTCAATCCATGAATTTAATTCTAGGCATGTTACTCTTCATATTCCAATTCTCCACTTTCCCATACATTAATGACCATGAGGATTATTGAATAATGTAGGACCACAGTAAAAAAATTGTTCCTATTTATTTATTATTCTTCTAGGTATAATTTGAGATCATTTTGTTAGGCCCTTTATGAGATATGGTCCCAATAATAAAATTATTTAGATATGTGCACAGTTTTCAAGCCTGACTTGTGAGCTAGATTTGGGACTCCAAATAGTGGATTAAGCTTTGGGACCAGAAGAATGAAATGAATCTAATCGAATATAGAAACCTAAAAAGGAATTTTTTTTTTTAATTTTAATCATTTTATAAAAATTTATGGATGAAACACTGAAATAAGTTAAAACTATTAAAATCCAAAATAGGCCATTTTTTCAATTAAGCTCCAAAAATGTTTTTAAACCATAAAATGTGACAATTTAACTTGAAATAAAACTTTTTTGGGATTAAAAAAATTTAAATTAAGAATAAAATAATTGAAATTAAATCCTCTATCAGCAAATTTGTGGGGTTTTTAGTTCACTTTTTTCGTTATTTTCCAAGAAGTGGTATTGGTTTCTGTTTTTTTCAGGTAAAAGTGTGTGTTTAATCTTGGTGATAGTTAAGGTTATTTTAAGTTTTGAGAATAAAATCTTAAAAGTGTGTGAAAATTTTTCCTTGAGTGATTAACAGGAAATTTTATGGCTTTCAGGGGGCAGAAAGCGTAATGGTGGGGAGAATTTTTGCACCCAGATTTTTTATTTTCGTCATTTTTTATGTTTTTTATTTTGGTTCTTGGTTTTTCTCTAAAATTCTAGGTGTTCAGGATTTGATTTTAGAGTTTTAGTATTTTGAGGTTTTTGTTGGTTTTTGGTCTTATTCATGGTTACTGTGAAAGGTATGGGGAGAAAATGGCATGTTGGGGAGTCTGTGACACCCCTAGTGTCACTTCTTTGTAATGTTTGTTTGATGGATGGTTTATACCCTTGAGTTAGAAGAGTTTTGGGGTGAAAAGGGGGACATTTGGGGGACTTTATCTAGGTAACAAGGTTAAAGTTCATGGTTAGTTTAACTATCCAGCCTAAGTGTGCACAATTCTCACGGTTAAGGTGCACAATTAAACTAACTGTGTAGCCTATGTGTGTATCCCGTGGAACACTAGACAATGAGGAATTGCACGATTTGAACATGGTTTGTTAAAATATGAAAGATAACCTTGAAAACCACATGGAAAAGGGTATTTTGGGTTTTCTAACTCTTCTTAATTTTGGTTACTTCCATTGGCTTCCCCTATTCAAGCCCTATGACCAGGATACTTCCCATGGTGGTTTTTGGCTCCTCCAAGCCCCTCTAAGTGGGTTTCAAGGTGGTTTCTTAGTAATTCTCCACCCAAATTGAGAGTTTAGGGCTCCCCTCTCTTCTTACTTTGTTTTTATTCCATATTCCCTTTCTTCTGTAACCCTAGTTTCTAGGTTTGGCCAATTTGGGTAACTAGGGTGGTGAGAAATTAGGTGTTTTTCCTTCTTAAGGTTTCTCTTGGATGTTCTGACTTTCTTGATCCCTTGTGTAGTTGTTTCTATCAGGTGTTTTTGAATCACATGTGATTTGAGTTAAGTTTCCATTTAAACTTTCCCTTTAAATTTAATATTCATTGGTTTATTACTATTCACACCTTCCATGGATGTTAATTAGGGATATTTCATTTTTAGAATAATTTTTTAGCATGAAATGAGGTGATTTACTTAATTTTTTGGAAGTATATGGAATTGTTTTGTTAAGTGTTGCACACCAAGTGTTTGATAAAATGTTTGGTTGTATTCTTCAAGTGGATAATGATTTTTAAAGAATGGTTTGGTATTTTAAATGTATTTGTGTCATTTAAAATGGTGTCTTTGGTTTCTGAAACAAATTAATAAATGGTTTTAGACTTGATAGTGGTGTGTGTTTGGTTATTTTAAAATGGTTTGACATGATATGGAAATGTATTGGTTTAATCTTATAAATGGGATATTTTGCAAAGGGTGATGTGAGGCTTAGTTATCATTTTTATGAAAGTGATATCTTGAAGACTCTCCTTGGATGGTCCTCTTTCCTTGGTAATGTTGAATGTTGTAGTAGGTCCGCCGTGTAGGACTCCATTGAGATCAAATGGTTGAAAGGAAAGGGATGTGTTCCTTGGGGTGACTTATTGTGTGATTTTCTTTTGTGTTATATATGTGCATGTAATTGGATGCTTGGTTGGAGTTGGTTATCTCACCTCCTATTTATTCATAACATGGGAACCTAGAATAACTAGCATATTTTAGGTGAAATGGTTGTTGCACTAGATTAGGATTTCACTCTGGATAGTGGACCTTAGCATGGATTTTTTTTCACTTTTGGGATAGTTCCCCTCGGTCAGAATAGATAGGGTGTGATTGAGTGTGTGGGTGAGTTGATGTCATCAGATGAGGCTTTCCTTTAGGATTAGTAAGAATAGTATGTTCTATATTATCCACTGAGCTCCAAGGTTATCCCATGTTTTTTGGAACTTAGTAATCTATGGTGGATGATTGGGATGAATTGTTTGTTGGTTTCTCAATTGTGTTATTGTCCATTTCCCTTGTTATGTGATCATTGTTGCTGCCTTATTGTGCAGTGCATCTTTTTGAAAAAGTTGATAAAATGGTTTTCAATGTTTATAGAATTTTTTTGAGAATGATTTAAAACTTATTTTACACTTTTAAATAAAAAATCACCCTTCTCCTCTAAAGTGCTAGTGTTTACTTCTTATAAAATATTGGATTTTAAATACAAAAGGGAAATGGACTATTTTTGGTTTTAAAGTGGAAAATATGTGTGAAAAATCTAGTTTTGTATATTGTATTTCAAACATGAAGTTGATTTATCTTTTATTTAAAGGAAATGCATTGTGAATATATTGTTTGGGCATGCCTACCGAGTTTTAATACTCACGCCTATAGTTATTTTTTTTAGATTTTGGTGTAGGTTCCAGCTTGGTTTTGATCGCTGTGGGTAATGGTTGGTTTTAGTAACAGAGAGTGATCCTCAGGGTCCCATGGAGATGTTGTAGTCATCAGGTTCAGTTTTGGTTTTTTTTGTATAGTTTTGTTGTATTTTCAGTTTTTGTAAAATAATGTTCAATTTGGAATATTGTATTAATTTTGGATACTCTATATATTTTTTATTGTTTAGTTTAATTTATACTGGGAAAAATCATTCCATCAGTTTCTATATTGATACCTTTACATTAGTTTCTAGCCCAGGAGGATCAGGAACAACTCTCGAGCCTTGGCATAGTTAGACTCAGGTGACTGAATTGGGGTTGACCTGGGTTGGATCATGATAGTATACCAATCAACCATAAGGTACCCGTCTATCCAAATTATCAATCAATACCCATATATTAATATAATTAGTGTGGATATACATATATGTAAATGCACAAAAATATATATTTATCAATCATATGCATCAATGGGTGGACACACTCTCCTTATAATGAGTAAATGTATGTGTGCCTCATCTTAATCATCTCCTAGAAGGTCACTTATCTACTCATAGTATGGAACATATGCCTATATATAACCATAAATAAATATTTACATTAAATTAATCAATATAAGTCCTCACTCTATATAGGGATGAAGATATCATATTTATATACTCATATATATCCATGTTTAGTACCCATGTCTCATGATGGAATCTATAAAATAATTCTCAACACCAACATATGAAAGACAATGAAATACCATTATATATATATATAAAATATCATTAATGAATGATCTAAGAATTGTAATCACAATAATAAATCCTAATATTATCATAATAAAGGTTTTCAAACAAAATAACAACCTTTTACTTGAAAACCATATTGTTGTATATTTTAACAGTCCTCTATATGAATATTCATAATGTTCAGGGTGGAAATGTCACTATGAGACATTCCTAGAATACACAGAACATATTTTAGAGAGTCATGATTATTTTTATTCCTAATAATATCATAAAATAGTATTAAAATATGATATTTCATAAATATAACATCAATCATTATAATATGTGTATGGTAACCTATATCATAGTATATTTTCCACAGGAATATATAGTCAAATTCAACGTGGCCCACACAATGAAAAATTCATCAAGATATCGAGAGGAAAAAATAATTCCAACTTAGTTGTTAAAATACATAATAGTTATAAATGTTTTTAATTGAAAATAAATTATTTCATCACCCCTCACTCTAACCCATGTCCCTATAACTATATAACTATGAAAATATGAAGAAAAGGGAAGAGGTCACATAACATAGCCTTTTCATATTTGAATCCATATGTCCAAGTATAATAGACAAGCCACATATAACTATTTTAGGAATATTTTATTAGACTAAAATGATATTTAGATCAATTTTAAAATTGGAAAAAAATTAAAAAAATTAACCTCAACACAAGATCGATGACTATAATGTCCTAAAAAGACCCAGAGGAAGAATTACTAAAAATAGGTTCTTTGATCTAAGACCTATAAGTTTATGGAAGTTGAAAGGAGTATTAATCTACTAAAAAATGTAGAAAATATGTGGAATAAGACATGTATACCTTACCATTGAAAATAGTTCACTACCATGAAAAATCTTTGATGAATCCCAATAAAGACTATAGGCCTAGCTGGAGGAGTGTGTGAGAATTATAGAACGAGGTCCTAAGAATATATATATATATATAATGAAAGGAAATTGTTGATTAAAACATTTAATGGGTTGTTAATTTTTTATGCGAAAGGTTAAAAATTATCACTCTTTAAAAAAAATTACATGATAATGATGTAGCTGACATAGGTCCCCTTGGTTCACAGTGGGGATAATTAAAATCCCACACCCCACATGGGACAACTGTGTATATTATGCTCTCCCACATGGTACCCAATGTCTTCTTAGTACCAAGGTCCCCTCATTTATACAAATATTTATCTCTAAAATTCACTAATCATTCAATGAAATTAAATTTCACATAAAAATGAAACTAACTACTACAATTAAGGGAGGTAACCAATCTATGAAGATAACAATTTTACAACCTCTCCATGATCAATCTTCCAATCCTTAAGATGAATCAACTATCTTCTGGATCAAACAAATCACAAAATTAATATTAAATGGTCTAGATATGTCATACTGATTGGATATAGTTGGTGTTTGAATATCATGTGATGGAGAATCATAAGAATTGAGACTTATTCTCATGTAGATCATACATGGTGATCACAAGTAGATGAGATCATGAGGATTTCCCACCAATATAAAAAACACATGTTTCAAGTGATAGTGGTTGTGTATATTTTAAAACATGTGTAATGGTGTCTCTAATAGAGATTAATATTAGTGTACATTATTTTACATACATTGGTACATGAAGAAAACTATGGAAATGATGTCATAGTGATATAGATTGCATATGGAGTGTCATTGGTTGTATAAAATCGATTGAATAATCAATATAGAATTGGACACTTTTGAAAAGAAGTAATATCTTAGGAATAGTTGATCAGGATGGTAGTACCTTCACTAATTTCATTGTTAGGGTAGAAGAATGTATGTACATCAAGTTATGTCAACTCTTGATAAATCAAGAATGGATGATGATACAAGGGGTAAATTCTACTTAGTGAGAAATGTTGAGACAAAGTGATTATATTAAATGACATTTATTCACAATAATGTTGTTGTTATGACTTATAATTATCTATTTAGGGGCCTTAGTGGGTTTCTAGACTGGACTCCTAGTCTGTGAATAGTAATCACCTCTATTGAGATATGGTTCTAGAGGATCTCATGCCAAGAGTATTCAAAATTCTAGCCTATTCTGATGAATAGAAGTTTCAGACATAGTGGGACCCTCCACTAGGTTCTAGGGATATATGAGATTTATCAACATCCAAGAAATAAATAAATTCATTATTATTTTAGTAAAAAATAATTGGAGTTGAATTTATTTATTTACTATGTTTATAAGTATTAAAGTAAATACTCACAAAAATATTATATGAAAAAATATTATTTTAATATTCATGGTTCATTTAATATTTACTGGAATATCAAGTTTAGTTAATGGATCATTTTTATCACATAATATAATTATTATATTACATGTAAATAATAAAAATATATTGATATTTTTGACTTAGTAATTTAATCATAAGAATTGATTTAAAATTTATTTAGTGGGTAATCCATATATGGGGGTGTCTCTGAGCCATTTTGAGCTATTTGGGAACTAACTATAAATGGAGGAGGAGGCTCTCATGCAAATTAAGATTTATTGAATGATTGATGAGAGAAAATCTATCATCTCCTACTTAATAAAGAGAGATGAAGACGATCCAAGCTCCTAATTTGAGTTCATCTTCACAAATTAGTGGACTGTTACTATGGTGATCGCCGTGATGTTGATGGTGTTGTTGAATCTTTATGCTAGAATCCAAATTTCAAATAATGATGTTCCTGTAGACATTCGAAGCCTCTGTGGAAAATATAAAGGGATTAAGATTTGGTTCCTTTGAGAAATGGTCAATGGTGATGATCGGATATCGAGCTTTGCTTCAGATCAAACAATATATTATTTTTTTCTTGCAAACACTACCACATATCTAGGAAAGGAATATGCCTGATTTTATCAGTGCTAAGTATAAAGCACTGATAAAAGCGTCACCTTTATCAGCGCTACCTAAAAGCACAGATAAAAGTGACTTTTATTAGTGCTGGTAAAGGTGTACCCTTTATGAGTGCTTTTTTAGCACTGATAAAGATAATCGTTATCAGTGCTATTCTTAACACTGATAAATATTTTTAATAAAAAATATTATTAATATTTATATATATAAATATATAATTATTTTATTTACATTTAAAAATAATGTTTATTTATATATATTAATTACATAACCCATGTTCATAAATAATATATATTTTTTAATTATTCAATTATATATATAATGTTTAAAAACGTATTTATAAGATTATAAAAAAATTAATATATATTTAAATAATTATAAAATTATAATGCATTTTTTAAATAATAAATATATTTATAAATAAATATATATTTAAATAAATATACATCTCCAATGAATTTGGTCAATAAATATATATAACAAGAGATAATTATGATATTCATGATTGGAATTATGTTCTTATATTATATGTATGAGTACGTATAATTGATGTTATATGAATCATAAGGTTATTTGTGTGGATTTTTTTGTTGGTTTCTATGTTCCAAATGTTAAGATTAATATTATTTTTGATGACAGATGCATATGTTATGTATTATTGACTCATGAATGTTCATTTATTCATTAATGACCCTCTTATTAATCATGCTTTCCATATATATGTGATGACTCTTTTTTTATAATCTATACCTTATTAGGTATGATTCATTTATGTTATACCCATTAACTTATTATGTTCCCATAAATAATTATAAAATTAAAATAAATATATTTATATAATAAATATATTTATTATATTTATAATTATAAAATTTTATTTATATATAAATACTTTTTAAATATATTTATTTATAATTATAATTATAAGTATATATATTTATTTAAATAATTAAAAATTACAATAAATAAATTATTATTAATTTGTATATATATATATATATATTTGTAGTTATATACAAATATTCATAAATATATTTAAATAATGCAGTTGGGGGGCTTTCCCGAGTGTTAAAGGATCCCTGTAATTATACATCAGACCTGGGTTCAAATCTGGGTGGAAGTGAATTTCCGCAAGCAGGTGGCGCCACAGACATGATGAAGACAAGTAGCGACGAAGACATGATGCATGCCTAATGACGTAGATATTATGATGTAGGCATGATGCTACACTCAACCTTTGGGTCTGTTTGCGAGCCTTTAGGAGCTAACTTGCTTGTATCATAAACCTTTTGAGTATAATAATATAAATAATTTATTAACATTGTATCTTTATCAGTGTTTTTTAGCACTGATAAAGATATCCCTTTATTGGTGCTAAAAAATGCTGATAAAAATATTCTTTATCAGCACTATAGCCCTACCACACTGAAAATCTTTCCAAACCCCACTGACACCACTTCTTCACTCTCCCCCAACTACACTTCCCGAACCCTGCTGGTTCCGTACGCCTCTCTCACCCAGCTGAACTGCCTTCGTGCTACCGATCTGCCAGACTAATGCCACATTTTAGACAAATCAAGAACCTCAAAACTAAAGGTATGATATTCAAATATTGTTATTGTGTATTTCACTATGATTTAACCTCTTATCCCCTTGTTCTTCATTATTCATTACTTTTTATTTGGTGATTAAAATATAAATGGCCATGGGGATTAACCTAGGTTAGGGGAGGAGGGTTTAATTAAATTTCATGTATTTCTTGGTTCTTAAGGATTCTTCTTTATAAATTCTATATGAATGTTACACAATTTATCATTTTTAATGTAGGAGTCTCGAAATATTTTTTCATTCCCTATGAACTTCTAATGTTCTTGATATTTCCATTAGTTATTATTGTAAAACATTATTTTGTTGAATTATTATGAATTATTGTTTAATTTAATGACTTATGTTTTCTAAAAAATAAATCCAATGTGTATTTTTAAAGGGAAACATTTTTGGGTGCATTGAGTGCTCAATGAAGTGATTTAATGGAATGACTTGGTTTTAAATAAATCATCAATATAAACTTTTATTGAAATATAACCTAGAAATTATGATTTTGTAATTAAAAACTTATAATAATTGAATTATATATGTTTGATTATTATTTTTACATAGGATACATTAGGTGATTTGGTAACTTGAATAGATGCAACGACTAATAAAAATTATAATCTAGAAAGGGATAGTAGTGTGGTTAGACTGAGTGTGTTAAATGGATTGATTAGTACCCTAATGATACATATGATATCCCTTATATGTAATACTTGGTTTATGTATTCCATCTTCTTTTCATATTGATAGTCTTTATATCCTCAAACTCACAGAGGTTTTATCACATGATGCATGATTAATGACTACATGTGATGTGATATCTTTACTTCCCTATTTATTATTGAATCTTGATATATCCAATGTCATCCGACATTGGTTTTAATTTATTTGACCATGTTCATGATTTCTATTATGAAAATATTATTTTAATGAATCAATAGCTTTTATGTCATTTTTTCAAACTAGAATTAATGGTTTCCATGGTGAAAAACATTATTTAGATTAAATGTGTTATCCTATTGGGATTTGCTTCACACCCTACATATTCTAAACGGGTGTATATAGACTTGGTTTTATAGGATACATGAAAAATAAAGGGTTCCATTGCATTTTTTCACTCTTATTGACCTGTTTGGTTAATTAGATAAGACAATTATTGAAACGTTTTAATCAATCAAGTGATTTTATAAATGTGGACTAATTTATAAATTTATTTCAAGAGTTGATTAAGTGTACTGTCTTATGAAATTTCTTATAAATGATTTAAAAATAATATATAGATAATTTTCCACTTGGCATGTTTTACAAGTGGTTTTATCCCATGTTATGGAATTATATTCAATGGTGAGTGTTTGGGAAAATTCCTAAATGGTTTTTTATAGAATTATTTTTGTTTTAAAATTATTGGTAATCACTGAATTGATGTTTTAAAAATTATTATTGTGTTAATTGGATTTCAAAACAAGTGTTTGGTTAATTTTATAGTGTAAAAAATGTTTGGAAATGTTTTTTTATTTTTAAAGTGGTGAGTTAACCCTTGTGATATATATTTAACACCACTTTTTTAGCCATGGTTAATTTTTATATCAATGTTTTGGGGTGTTTAAAGATTTTAATATTTCCAAATGAGATGAATAATTTCAAAATGGTGTGTTTTCCATTGTGGATTAAATTTTGAAATTTATTGTTTGAATGTTTTTTCAAAGGTCGTTTAAAGGGTAGTGTGAATTCCCATTTGAGTTTCAAATGTGTTTTGATAAAATTTGTCTAAAGAGTAGATTGGGGTGAATTTTATAAATGATAAAATGGCTTGGTATTCCAAGCATGTTTTGAAAAGAGAATTCCCATTTGAAATTTTATAAAAAATGGGTTTTCATAAAAGGTGTGATACCCTCTTAATACCCTTTCATTCTTGTATGGCCATTGTAGGTTGTGGTCCCATGTGGGGATGTTTATTATTGATGACCTAGTTATATGGGAATTTTGGGGATGTGGATAGGTTTAGTAGTGAAAACCCGGTTTCTTTATCCTCGGTTTAAGTCCTTTTATTAATACAGCCTAATAACGATGCCCATGACACTAGAATCCTTTTTATGATCATTTAGGGGTTTATCTCTCTACTTCTATTATATCCCCTTATATTTTTATTACTGTTTGAGACATATTTTCTTGTCATTTTCCACATGTTTTCTAAATTGAAATAGTGGTACTTGACCATGTGATTTCTTCCTTCTTTGTATGGATTGCTTTTAATTTTTTTTTTGAAAATGTATTATGAAAAGTTTTAAAGAAGGGAAAAAAGGAAAGAAATATTTTTAATTGTTTTCAAACTATTTTAATAATGAGTTTTAAAAGTGTTCTCAAATGAGAAAAGTTAGAATGGTTTGTATATGAAATTACAAGAATGCGTGAGTTTTGAAAATGTGGTTTTAGGCCACCATAACCAATTTTATGGAAATGGTTGGTTTTCAAAAAAGTTTTAGAAAAATGTATGATAGTTGGAAACCTCTTTGAGTTTTGAAAATTGTATTTCAAAAATTTGTGTTTATGAAATAGTTTAAAGTCATATTTTAAAAAGGTGATTTGAACAAGAGGTATTGGTTGAGGAAAAATGTTTTCCAAGTGATTGTTTTCATTTAATGAAAATCTTAGAAAAAGAGTTTTAACACAATTTTATGTGTTAATACATATTTTGTAAAACTTTATAGAAAAGGTTTATTTTTATAATGTATTTTAAAATAGATTATTTATAATTTAATATGAAAGTGATATCTTAGATTTGGTAAGTTGTGGTGACCTATTGAATTTTATATCACGCTTATATTTTATAGGTTTAGGTTTGTTATGTCTTGTTTCGCTTCCTTTAGATCTTCTGAGAGGGCTATATGGTTGGATAGTGACCCTAGTTGAACATATTTTGTGTATTTATTTTTTTAAATATTAATATTACCAAATCAAATAGGATGGATATGAATAAATTATAGATGTATACTAATCTTATTAAAAAAGAGTATAAAGAAGGAGTGAAAGAGTTCATCAAGTTTTCAAAAGATCATTCATATGACCCTTATCAAATAATTTGTTTGTGTTTACAGTGTTGTTATTGAAGACTAATTAGTCCAGAGGATTTGGAAGGAAACTTGATCTTCTGTGGAATAGATCAAAGATATAAATGTTGGAATAAACATGGGGTAAAAGTGAATGTAGCTAGTGGATGGGATAACACTGCATTTTATGGATCATCTGATATGATTACAAGTGTGTATAATGAAGAAGATTGTATTGGGGATGTGATTACAAATGTGAATGATGATTAATATTATTTTGAGGAAATTATAAGGATAGTTGATGATGAACATCATGATTGTCCAAAAGTGTTTGAGAAGTAAAATAGTTGTGAAAAGACACCACTGTAAGCTGGTTTCACTAAATATATAGTATTTTCAGTAATATTGAAGCTGTATAATTTGAAAACAGGAAATGGATAGAGTGATTCTAGTTTTATAGAACTACTTGATATCTTGAATGACATGCTCCCATATGATAATGAGCTCTCTAGCCGAACATATGATACCAAATAAATGCTACAATTGATGGGTATGATCTCTGAAAGAATAAACGCCCTCTTGAATGATTTTATATTGTTTCTCAAGGACCAAAAATCACTTACAGAATTCCCAAAGTGTGTTGCTTATCAATACAAGAAATATGAATATGGTCCTATAAAATTTGAATGGTACATTAAAATCATTCCATGTTTAAGAACCTATATATAAGTGAGGAGACAATGAAGAAATTGATGTGGCACACGAATAAAAGAAATAAATATGGGAAACTACATCAGCCTGTATAATCTCCTCAGTGGAAGAGAATTGATCATGAGTATCCTGAATTTGGAAATGAGCTGAGAAACCTTCATATTGCGTTATCCACAGATGGAGTTAATCCATTTGGTTTTCAAATCAGTACTCACAATATATGTCCAATTATGTTGGTAAATTATAAATTTTGATTTTTGGTTATACATGAAATGAAAATAAATCATATTATATATGCTTGTATTAGTAAAAAAACAACCGGGTAATGATATTGATTTTTATTTGGCTTCATTGATCGAGGATTTTAAATTATTGTGGGATTTAGGTGTTATGTTGAATAATGATTACAAAAATGAAGATTTCATATTTAGATCCGTGTTGTATGGGATGATAAATGTCTTTCCTTCTTATGAAATTATTTTAGGATATAGCATTAAAGGAACTCAGGGGTGTCCTATTTGTGAATAAGTTACATAGTCAATTAGGTGGAAACATTCATTGAAGACTATGTTTCTAGGACATCACAGATTTCTACCCTAATGGAATGAGTGATGATCCTGGATGAAATCATTCAATGGAAGTTCAAAAGAATATATAGCACCATCTCCACTAACAAGTGATCAACTATTTGAAAAAGTAAAAGATATGGACACTACTTTTGGTAAAACTTTTTAGAAAAACCTTATGAAAACTGGTTGGAAAAAGAGATATGTTTTTTTTGAATTACCAAACTGGAATTGTCTATATGTCATAAATTTTCTTGATGTTATGAATATTGAAAAAAATGTGATAGTGCCATTAACACTTTGCTAAATACACCCAAAAAACTAATAATGTAATTTAGTCTAGGTTAGACATGGTTGACATGGGAATATGAGGAGAGTTGGTGCTAGTGAAGGGTAAAAAAACAAAAATTTCTTCTTCCAGTTTCTTACACTCTTTCCAAGTAGGAGAGATATCAGTTTTGAAGCTTATTTAATGATATAAAGGTTTCATAGGGGATGTATTTATTGGCCTTCATGGGGATATTTCCTTTTAGGTACATTGTGGCAGGTAATAAATTTTGTTACAATATGTGTATTCATCACTTTGATTGAGAATTTTTTATTTATGAAACAACATCTGAGTGCTGAAAATAAGAAACAGGAAAAAAAACCAACATACATCTACTACAAATCAAGTTTGGGGTACACTTCACTTGAAAAAAAATTGGTAAGTATTTTAAATCTACCATAATAATTTTATGTGACAGAAAAAAAACATGATTATGTTCCTCTATTTATATTTAGATTGATGAATCCAAATCCAAAGACACTTCCATACCATATCATGTGCTATGGAAGGAGGAATGTGTAAATAAATTTGGGATACTAATAGATGAAAACAAATAAAAATTGTATAAAACATTTCTATGTAAGAAATAAACAAATTATTTAAATCACAATTATATAACAATTATTAATTATTTTCTTATATTTTCTATCTGACATAGTCACATGAATCATCAATACCTATGGCAGATGAACACCTACTATTGGTATCCTTGAAGTAGCCAGAACAATGTGGTCGCATGAGAAGTGAAGGTTTTGGGGTGACACCACGAACATATTTTGAGGAAGAAAACAACAGGGGGATCAAGATACTGAAAGGGAATAGTTGAAATCAAGAATAACTTCCATTAAAGATTTTTTTTAGTATTCTAAGTTTATATAAAATATTATGGGGGGGATTAAATAGAAGAAGTAACTTAAGAACAACCATTGTGTGAAGACCCCCACCCCTACTCACTTTGAGGATATCTATTCGCCTCAAAGAGTTTTCTTAGTCGCAGTAATAAATATTCTAATAATGTTTTCTATGAAATGTGAATCAAATAGACAATGATACCTTTCTTGTATTGATATTATATAGGGTGAAAATGATTGTGATTTATATCTATCAACACCCACCCATCACTTTGTAGCTAGGGCTATGGTGTTCAATATCAAAGACGACATGCTACACAATATACCACTTCTAACTGGTCATCTGAGAGTGGTGAATAACATAGATCATGATCTCAGTGCTGAGAAACTTGTTCCACTTGATGATGAGGATATTCATACGGTTGACCAAGATATTGGAACATTCATCATTTGGCCCTCAGTTCTTGTAAAAACACATGTCAAAAAAGAGGTATTAATTTCCACTATCATGCTAAACCTTTAACAATTAATGAAAAAAGGTCTGAATTGATGAATTTTATTAAATATGAAAAAAAGGAAGAGGGTGAAATGAAATTTTTGACTCAAAACCTTCTAAATTATCAACTGGATGATCAAAAAGATATTCTAAATGCACCTTCACCCCACCCATTGAATATATGCATTTACTAACATTGAAGGTTCATGATGATACAAATTTACAAATTAGTATTAGTCAAATAGTTGATTTTGAAGAAACAATGTATGAAGAGGAAGGTACTAACTTCATTGATTTTGATAATTTAAATGAAATCATAAACTATGAATGGATATGAGCCTCAGTTGCAAATTTATACATGAGCTATGTTTTCATGATTTAATTTTCCAAAATTTGATATACTATGTTAATTATGATTAAATACATTTCATATTTTTTTCTGATGTATATATCAATACTAATTGGAATAATTTCCCCATGAAAAAAAAATTGGACTCTTCATTCCCCACACCACCTCTACTAAACCGAACAAAATAGAATCCAAACAAATGGATGAAATAGTGGAAAACCTGGCCAAATCATTTGAAGGAAAACATGGGGATGAAATACTCTTCTTAATATTAATAATGCAGGGGTAAAACACTATAATTTAATCATATCAAATATATTTTCATTTCTTTCATTACTTATTCCTTGTTGTGTCTTAGGAAACATTGGATGCTCATTGTGGTCAATTTGGATACTCCAAATATTTATTTTATGGATTCACTACATGGATTACCAACAAACCAACCACACATGATAGAAATTTTCAATTTTTAATACACTACATCCAATGTTTTAGAACTAAACATCAAGTTATATAATTTATTATATGTTTTATTGAGGATTCTATTATTATAGGGTGGTGTATACATACTGTCTAAATCATGGAATGAGGACAAGCATTGCGCATAAGGACCCAGAAAAGTTCTACAACTAGATAATTATCAAGGTATATATAATAAAATTTCACTATCCAAAAACATGTCAAAATAAATAAATTATTTTACTCAATGCTTCTATAGTTGTTGAAACAAACAAATGGAAAATATCGTGGTTACTATGTTTTTACATTTATGAGAGAGATCATATTACATCAAAAAACACACATACCAAAAGTGGTATTTTCAAAGTTAACTACTATTTCATTTAAAATATTTATTAATCTTTTGTGTATTTATATTTTTTTAGTTATAATATAACTATAGAAAAAAAATCATATTCACAAGATGATATACATTTACTTAGAAATTAATGGGCATCATACCTGATCGTAAAATGTACACAAATAACATGAATATGTGACTTCCATAGAAGTAATGGATTGTTTCATATTTTGTTTAATTTATTTATTTTTTTAGTAATCACATAATTTTTTTTTCATACAGGTGTATTTGTTTCAAATTTATGGGTCAAAAAATGAATACAACCATCATGGAAAGTTGAATTCCTACTATATATTTAATCAATTCTGTTATCATATTATCTGCTTTTTATATGTTATTTTCCCTAACATATTTATCTAATACATATTTAGTTATTTTCATAGATCTTTTAGGAAGTCATATTTTTATTTTAACTATCTAAAACAATCCATAAGAGAGATAACATGTTTCTTTCTTCTAATGTTACCATGCTTTCTATTTCTTTGCTTTATCAAGATACCAACACTTCATATTGGTTTAATGTTCTTAGGGAAAAAATTTATCTAATCAATATGTAGTGTTAGTAGTCAATAAAATAAGGATAATGGTAATCATGGTAACATTGGAATTTTGGATTTTTTAGAGTTTGCGACGTATAGGAATCTGCAACACCTCAATCCAACACACGGTGTGACCAGTATGACTCCATGTGCGCCTTTTTTTAAAATTGACATTAATTTTAGTTAAATAGAAAACTGACATACTCAAAACTAAAAAACACATTAATATTGTCTTTATACTTTATTAAAATAATCCATAATTCGTTTATGACATGCAGGAATCAGCGACACCTCAAGCCGACGCATTGTCTGACCAATATAACTCAAAGTGTCTCTTATCAGTTTAAAACTGAAATTTTACTTCAAAATGTGCCACTCATTGAAAACCAAGAAAACATGATCATATTTTCTTGTCAATTTATTAAATCTATTAATAAATAATTTTTGACATGTAGGAGTCGGTCTCATGTCAAACTGATACACGATGTGACTGATATGAGTCAAAGTGCACGTTTCTAGTTTAAAATGAAATTTTAGTAAAAAAGACAAGTGACGAACTGAAAACAAATAAAACATATTTTTACTATTTTTATACTTTAGAAAAATTATCCATGAGTCATTTGGGATGTGTAGGAATTATCCTCACCTCAATCCTATGTACAATGTGACCGGTATGACTCTAAGTGCGTTTTTATTTAAAATTGACATCAATTTTAGTAAAAAGAAACAAGTGACGTACTAAAAAATGGGGAAAAAATTCAGATTATTTTAATAATTTATAAAAATGATCTATGAGTCATTTGGGACATGTATGGATCATCCTCACCACAATCCGAGGAATGGTGTGACCAGAACAACTCCAATTGTTTTTTAATTTAAAATTTACAATAATTTTAGTAAAAAGGATAACTGGCCTACTCAAAACTAGAAAAACACATTTGGATTATTTTTATACTTTAGGAAAATGATACATGATTCATTTGAGACATGTAGGCATAAAAAAACCAATATTTGATGCACAATGTGACCGATATGACTCCAAGTGCATCTTTTTATTTAAAATTGATATCTTTTTTAGTAGAAAGGAATAAGTGACATACTGAAAATAGAGAAAAAGAATTTCGATTGTTTTTATAATTTAGGTCAATGATTAATGAGTTAGGAATTAACCACACCTAAATTCAAGGCACAATGTGACCGGTATGACTCTAAGTGTGTCTTTTTTATTTAAAATTTAAATCAATTTTAGTAAGAAGGACAACTGACCCACTTAGAACCTAGAAAACACATTAGGATTATTTTGATAATTTAGTAAAATAGTCCATGAGTAATTTGGGATGTGTAAGAATCATCCAAACCTCAATCTGATGCATCGTGTGACCGGTATGACTCCAATTTCATCTTTTTAAAAAAATGACATCAATCTTAGTAAAAGAAACTAACGACATTCTGAAAACCAAGAAAACAAATTCAGATTGTTTTAATACTTTATGTAAAAGATCCCTGATTCATTTAGGATGTTCAAAAATCATTTACAGCTCAATCTGAGGCATTGTTTGACTGCTATGACCCTAAGTGAATCTTTTTTATATAAAATTTACATCAATTTTAGTAGAAAGGACAACTGAACCACTAAAAACTAAGAAAAAGAATTTGGATTAATTTTATACATTATGAAAATGATCCATCAATTATTTGAGATGTGTATGAATCAGCCTCCCCTTAATCCGATATGTGGTGTGACCAGTATAATTCAACGTGTATCTTTTTATTTAAAATTGACATCAATTTTAGTAAAAAGGTCAACCAACCTACTCAGAATTGAGAAAATTCATTCAGTGTAACACCCCAAGGATTTAAAAATAAATTTAATATATAAATATATGCACATAACACTAAGACTCTAAAAAACAACACTTTTTTATTATAATTACTCAAATGAGATAGTTATAACCTAGATGTAAAAAATGGTTTTTTAAAAAGTTACAACTACTATTAAATGTTATTTATAATGGTTTAACATAAATGAAACATATTTAAAATGAAATGTATAATTTTTTTATTAAAATAAACATCATTTTTTAATTTTTAATGTAAAAATTAACTTAGGGTGAATTTTAAGTATTTTTCTAAGACGTTTCATTTTTTTAGGAATAGTGAAAAATACTAAATTTTAGTTTAAAACTGTATTTTTTGTTTAAATAATTATTATACTTTAAATTTATTTTTTAAGACACAATAGATCAATTATACATATATTAATCCAATGTAGATCATTGAAATAATTTTTTTATATTGAAATTAGATATAAATACTTATTAAACTTTTGAAAATTCTTTCTCCCCATCTTATCGCCAAACTTGCAGGATTATCATGAAACATAATTTCTCTTCTTCTATGAATTTAATTTTGAAAAATATAGATACATGGTTTCTATCAGTAAGATATTTAGAGTTTTATGGGATCAACTTAATTTTTTGGTGAATAGTAACTTGACACTTTGGAATAGTAATGTTACCCTTATAAATAGAAATATAACCAAATGAATAGTAACCTTACCCATGAATGTATAAATAAAATTTAGGCATCCTATAAATAAATGTATGATATACTTATTTTATATTATAAGACAGTGAACATTTTAAAAATTAATAATTAAGTGTTGGTATTTTTGAAAGTCATAAATATTTAATGACAAGATTATAATTAAATAAAATGATCTAAAAGAAATTTTATTTTCAGAAAATATATTCATAAATTAATATTTTTTTGTATTATAATTTTAGGATAATTTTACAGGACCTTAGTTAATTCTTCAAAGTATAATAAAATCAGTTGTAATTTTAAAATCTCTATTTTTCAAGTAAATGATATTTTTAATTAAAAATTAAATTTCTCATATTTAGAAAATTAATTTCATAAAATGGCATTCATTTTTGAATTCTATATAGTGAAAATGGTTAGGGTAAATTTTTTATTTTTTTTAAAATACTTGAATTTTTGGTGAATATTAAAATATGATAATTTATGATAAATGTTAAATACATGAATTATTGAGTCATATGTGATTTATGGCTGATGTAAGCCCATAATATCGAACTCTCCTTCCATATTTTAATATATTTGATGATAATTATTAAACTATTCCTAGTTTTGAGCCAAAATAATAAACTATTTATAAAAATATTCATAAAACACCCCTCTCATCCACTATAAATACCACCCCTCACCACCCTTTCTCCTCTAAACTTCAAAGATTTGAGCCTTATTAAAATTGATTACAAACCTCTTCCAAAGCCTATCCCAAATTTCTATGAGCTCTTGGTTACAAAAAAAGACCAAACCAAGTTCCCTTTAGGAGGTTCACAAGAGAAGAATTCAAGAGGTAAATCCTTTTTCTTTTTTCTTTTAATTTCCTTCTAATTTTCTTTTTCATTTATTATCCTCCCCTTACCTAATCTGTCTAAATGAACATGATAAATCCATTACCATCTATATAATATAATTATATCATGTTAATGGAATTTACTTCATCAAAATACTTTCTCTGTCTCTCTCTTTTAGTTTAAAAATCAAACCATAATCTTTGAGGTGTCGATTTACAACCTTCATGGATGATGAATTTTTGTTCATTAGTTTCTCCTTCAAGGATGGTAATGAAAACCATTTTTATTGTTAAAAAATACTATAATATATTTATTAAATTCATTTTTATGTTATTTAAGTAACATATTTACATAATACTAAATAATAAAATAAAATGAGTTCATTGTGATCTAAAACCACTTAAATCAATCTAAAAAATTATCATTAACATGTTATCTAATGATTCCTCATAATACCTAGGAACAAAAAAATATATAAGAACAATTACACTTATTTATTTTAATTAATAACATATAATTATAATTCTACAGAATTATACCCGTTTTACTTAAATTTCTTTACTTATAAATATGCAAAGCGATTTTGAAAACCAGGAAAACGAATGCCCTCGAATGATGAAATTAAACTCTATAACTCATAAATAAGGCCATAAATGAACTTAATAAAACTATAATGAATCAAATACACATATAAAAGGTTCTAAATTAGTTAATTAATGGATTTAATTTGATTATCCAGGAAATTAAGGTCAAGTGTAGAACACATTCACACATAACGTAAGGGGTTTCTCATTTCACTTTTATTTCCATGATATTTCTATTATTCACCACTTATTTCTGGTATGTGGCGTATGTATACTGAAATTTGATTCATATAATATCCTTAAAATCTTTATCTAATGGTATTAAATGATTTATTGGATGATTATTAATTTTTGGGCATATGATTTGATTGATTACAAAGTGGTAAGAGATTCTACCCAATCCTTTATTTTTTCCTTTGGATTACTCTTTCACTATATTTACCCCAATGTAATAATTTTTTATTTTTGTGTAATTATTCTATATTATATTCCAAACTAATATATCCTAATCATTTCATCTTTCATTTATGTGATGTACATGTTTTAATATGGCCCTCTTCTCAATTATTCTTGATATGAAAACCCGATTAAAGGGAACTTTATGAATTCTTTCCCATTTTCAAGTACAATATATAATCTATTTCAATCCATATTTATTTTTCTAAAATCAAAATTTTTTTCTTGAAAAATTATATTGGTTCATTTATGGTTTCATTAAAACAAACAATGATATTTCAATTTAAAATATCTTTAATATTTTACTTAAACCACACTAAATTTTTTTATTGATAAAGTTTTTTAAAAACACTTTTTACATGATTTCAATTCAGTTGGACATAATTTATGGATCAAATATAATCAAAATTTATTTCTATTTTTTTATGTTATATACATTTTTACAATCTTATTTTATGAAAAATACAAATTACTTTCCAAAATAAAACTTCTTTCCCAAGTAAAGCAGGTTTTTATCACCTCAATTTTACTTTTGTGAGATATATGACTTGTTCACTAATTATTCCATGTGTGTTGTATATGTATCTCCCCTTGATACATAATTTCAAGAGTCTCCTTATTCTCATGATATTCTAAGTGATTATGATTTAAATGTTTCAATTGGTATGAGACACTTTGAAATTTTTAATGATTATTTCTCTATGATTCATTTAATTGTCTCATTTAAAATTACCATAATCTATGTCAACATAATTTTTTTTGAATATTGTACTTCATTGAGATTTATCTATTATGATACCATATACCATATTTTTTCTAAGTATTTATGATTAGTTTGACTGTTTATGTGTTATTTTACACCATTCATGATGTATGGTTAGAGTATTCACATTTCGTATGATAGTTTTTCAATACAAATGTTTATGTTGTTTATGTTTTACCTTTTTCGTATGAGGAGTGTATTAGACTTAGTAAGTGATGGGTAGGCCCCGCTACATCCACTCTATGCATTGGTATGCATCATGAGACAAACTAGACTTGGTTTTTACCAATTATGTATGGTGTCTTGGATGAGGCCTTGACAGTATGTTTATAATGCCTGAAATTATTCAATACCTCACAATAAAACTAGTAATTGATAGTCCATGTGATTATTCTACTAGTATAATATTCATGGTTATGTTTTATTATGACAATATTTAATCGGATTTTATTCCGGCCATATTATTCTTAATATTATGTATTAATGGCATGCGTAATTTTAGATATTCACAATGCCTTATTATTTATTCTTCCATTATATTACTTACCCTTACTGAGCATCTAATCTCACCCATTTATTATATTTCCTTTCCCTAGGTTATAAAGAATAATAAATTGAATAATATTTCAAGGATTTAGTTTATTTTATTTTATTATATATCATGTTTTATTTTGTTTTCTCAATGTATTATGGGTATTAAGAATTTAATCCAGTCTTCTAAGACTGCTAAACTGATTGGTCCTTTAGGATTTGATTCATTGTAATCATGCCAATTTAATAAATTAATGCACCAACTCCGGGATTCTGGGGTCGGTGTGTTACAATTGGTATTTGAGGAAGTTTAGAAATAACCTTGGAAACTAGATTTAGAAAGCATTGGTTAGGGTACATAACCCTAATATAGACTTTGATGATAATCATAGAAGAATATACTAGAATTTTGGTAAGGTAGTGATTATGTAGGTATTCTTAGAAGTAAATCCCTATCTAGATACTACAAGTGGATGTGGTTCTGTAATAGATGTACCTAGGGGTAACAATTCTGACAAGGTGTCATGGGCCTAACTCGGGGTAACCTAGTACATGACAACGGGTCTTACTACGCACCTAGTTTAACACTCCTGGGGGATATTCTTAAGATAAGTCACATTTGTTTTACAAACCATTATAAAGGATTTGAAAGTAAATATTTCCCCAAAGAAACCATGTTTACAACTTTGATTTTAGTTATATATATTTTAATTGATGTTATGTTTGAAATTATTCATTATGAATCATAGCCTAATCTAATTTGTGCCATTGTTTAGAAATGGAACCTAGTGGAAGGAATGAGAATCACATCAATACACATAATCCAAAGAGTAAGAATGATCATTTATTCAATGGGTTTAAGCTTGTATTTCTAAGGAAAGTAGTCTCAGAAATTTTTCCATCATACAAGGAAATAATATCATGTTCTAACAAGACATAGAAAGAATTATCCAAGTCTTATTGATTCAAATTGAAGTAAGAGAAGAATAGAGAAGCTAGAAAAATATAGATAAATGGATTAAGGGAAATAAGTATTTTCCCACATGTGATAATTGTAGAAGAAAACACCTTTGTATATACTTAATGGAAAAGGAGTTTTCTTCAAGTATAGAGAAAAAAGGCCACCATGATCATAATATCAACATTTTCAACGTTCAATGCTTCAACTGTAAGGATATGGGGCACTACAAAAATGAGTGCCCCATGAATCAAGGAAATATAGGTCAAAAAAAGTAAAGGGATCAAGGTCAAGCTTATGTTGTTACTACAATTGAAGTAGAAAAATTAAATTATTTGTGTTTTTGGATTCAAGAACTATGTTATGATATTCTTGTTATATGAATTATGAGATATATAAGGATTGTATTGTAGTACTTCCTCTTTAAGTAATTTGAAGCATGTGATGACACTACTAAAAAACCAGCATTTAACAACGTTGGTATTTATCAACGCTATAAAAAATGATGATAAATGGCATCTTTATTAGCACTAAAGAAAGCACTGATAAATTTAACATTTTATCATCACTTTTTTTATCCCTAATAAATGGATCCTTTATCAGCGCTTTATTTTTAATTTTGATAATGGGTACCCTTTATCACTACTTTTTTTGGCACTGATAAAGATAGATTTTATCAGTGCTAAAAAAGCGACGATAAAGGTCTGAATAAATAAAATGAAATAATTAAAAAAATAAAAAATAAAAATGATTTTATTAAAAAAAATAATACAAATTTTATTTATTAAATAATTATTGATAAAAATGAATAAATTTATTATACAATATTAAATATTAAATTTTTTATCAATTAAATAATTATGATAATTAATGTTAATAAATTGTATATATTAAATATATAGATATATATTAATGTATATAAATATTATTTATATATTATAAAATATTTATGCGCTTTACATTAAATAGTAATATATTTAGTGAATAATGGTTTATAATTAAAAATTAATATGAATTATAAATTCTGACTAATTGTTTATATAGTGTAAATGAAATATATATAATTGAACGTGTCATTTGATTTTTCAATTTAACATAGATTAAATGTGTGTTATATTGATTTCACATATACATAATTATTGAATTTTTATATAATATGCACACACACAAAACTTATCCATTTTTTCAATATTGTTAAAGTGTGATTGTTTTTAATTCATTCAATTTCACTCATTTTTAACATATATGCATGCATACACTTTAAATTAGATATAAATATTATTTTTCAGAAATATTTCTATAATTATAAATAAATAATTATAAAATTATAATTAATATATTTAAAAAGAATATATTTACTATATATATATTTATGTATATTTATTAAGTATATATATATATATTTACAATTTTTTTATTTATAATTATAAATATAAATAATTTATCATCACTTAAGTAATAAGCATGGATAAAGGTAGGTATTTATCAATGATTTTATCATGCTGATAAAGATGAGTCTTTATCAATGCTAAAACTTTAGTTCTGAAAAATATGGATTTTATCAGTGCTTTTTTGGCACTGATAAAGATCTTCCTTTATAAGTGCTAAAAAATCATTGATAAATATTCCTTTTATGAACGTTTATTACTTAAGCAATGATAAATGGAATCTTTATCAGTGCTTATTTGTAAACACTGATAAAAGTGTCCCAATCTATTTAAAAACCCATAACCATTTGTGAACCCACCATGATATCTCAATCTTTCCACAGAAGCTACCAACTGTCGGTTCTCCTCAGTTAATCAAAGCTCGAATCACACCTATAAGGCCCCAGGCTTAAACCTTACTTAATATTTAATTAAATGAATAATTCACATTGAGGTTCTTTTCAGGTTTAGAGTTTTAGGGAATTAAGACATAACTATTACATCTCAAAAGATTACAAAGTTGACACTTCTACTAAGTTTCCGTAAAATAAAAAACTCTTAAAAAGAAACATGTCTAGTTCCATGTTTTAGATAACATGACTTTTCCTTGATCCCATTCTTGACCCTATTCCACATTAAGTTCTGTGAAAAACATTTCAAAAACGTGGGATGAGCATAAAAAGCTCAGTAAGGGATATAAAAATACGAAATGAAAACATTAGTCCATGTATGAAATCATACTTTACTCATAAAACATAAGCATTTTAACATACCTCATCAAATAATGAATAAATCATATAAATCATAAGACATAAAGGTAACTTGAGGCATTCAAAACATTCTTACGTAGGGAGTAACCCTCATAGTTATTTTTGGAATACCCATCACAATATATTCCCTAAAATCTCTTCGGAGAAACCTTAACGTTTAACTCCTTTGCGTTACCCAATGCATTGGAGAGCTATATCGGGCTCACCTGCCCTTAGTTTATCACGAAACCTCCCGTCTTCATAACAATGCCCAAGAACCATAACATAATCGTATCACGTAAAACATGCATAAAGGAAACATAACATTTCCACATTTCAATCACAAGATATCAATACAACACATTGATATAATAAAAACATTATGAAAACCATTTTCAATACGAAAATAAAATAAAAGTAATACATGGTATTTATTTTTCATTTTAATAAAAAATATTGGTTATGGCTTGTAGAGGAAGCCGAAACTCAAATAATGGTCACGACGGTGGAGAAGTCATTGTCGCCGCATACATACGACAAAAAAACATTCTTTTTGTCGTTTAGTAAAATGCTTCGTATAAAAAAAGATTCCATTTGAATAATTGTAAAAGTCAAAGCGGTTTATACACCGTATAAAAGAAATTTGTGTATAAAACATAATATGCCTCAATGAAAGGAGATTGAGACGAATTCCCTTACCTCGTGTCTGATGTGACTCGATTTCTCTTTAATATCCTGAATAATAAACTTGAGTTAATTTCTACTTTCTTAATAACCTTTTTCAAGTTCATTAGTCCTTTTATATCACTTATTACCATGTCATGAATACTATGTAATTATTTAAGTTAATAACGGTCGTTTTAACGATCATTGGTGTTTGAGTCAAAAATAAATTCTTTATAATTACAAGTTTTCCATGTATCCATTATATCCAGAGTTATATTCAATATGTTGATATCATATATATCATATATATCCAGTATATACATTCATTTATAATATTACATAAAATTTAGAGGTAAGAATTGAAATGCACCGTTCATGGAGACGGTAAGCCGTACGTACGCATGAATGCTACTTCCATTTCTATTTCATATTTAATGGAATTAAAACATAATGATACATAATAGTATTATAATTCCAGTATGTTATCATATATAATATAATTAAATCTATCCTTTATATGTACCACATATGGTATTAACGAATCAAATCACTTTGAGGGGGCGGTAGTCCGCACTTCCTAAAATGAAGATATCGCGTATACCCATAATGGAAGCCATAAAGGTATGCCATAAATGAAAAATACAGAATATTAATAAAAAAATAAACGTATTATATATCATATATAAATATAGTTTCATCTTAATGGCCCCTTTTAAGGTGTTATAAGAATATTGAACAATCATTGTTTCGTGAGGCAGAAATCTGCCATCCACGGAAACAGTATTCTCTTTAACCATTAGATGAAGGTGTGTGTAGTTGTATCTCTAATACTTATCATAATAACATCAAAGTATATTTAATATACTGGTGTTGTTACAAAATAAATGAATAAAAATAGTTTAGGGTGTTGGAGAAGAAAAATGAAACATAAGAACACAAGAGAAGACACCACCTTTAAATCAGGTAACTCTTTTTGATTTGAGATCAAAGACTTCCTTGTAAAGACTTTTGCCCAAAGTGAGGCTTCTAGGAGTAATAGAGGGATGTGGAGAGAAAAAATGGGTAGGTTTTGGCCAAGCCAAAGGCCTGAGAGGTGTGGTTAAGGAGGTAGAGATGGTGGCCTTTTATAGGAGGAGAGGAGGGGAACTCTTGGAAAGGTATAAAATGTTAATTTATTTTCAAATGATTTTCGGATTTTAAAGGTCCCACAGTGATTTATTTCAAGGATAATGTGATAAGAGTTCGAAATCCACCCATACAATAGGTTTTTGACATGTGTAGGTCTTATATTTTACATTATCATTTCAATTTATTTAAATAGTTTAATAATGAGGTAATCGCTGCATCATCATGATGTCATAAATAGTTTAGTTTATTTAATGTCTAAAAATTATAAAAAAATACTATGATGTAGAAAATCGTTTTATCTTTTCAATTACTATTTATAGTAAAAAATATGACTTGTATAACCCCATGTAAAAATTGTTTTAGTAAAATAATACATGTTTGTGTCATTTTTACTTTTACTTTAAATAAAAGGCATTAATGTCATTATCTTACCCAAGTGGCTCCATGGGGTCCAAAAAATAGACACATGGGTTGTATTGGTCGGCAATTACTCATACAATAGGGTTATGACATGTTTCAAGATATTTTCAATTTATTATAATATCATTTTTACCTTAAACCACACCAATTACCTTTAATCGCGATTAATAAAACTTAAAAGTTACTTTTCATCAAAATTTATTTTCATCCCATTGAACCAAATTTTACTTAATAATGGAAATAATTTATATTGTATTTTTGAAATTCAAATCACAGAAGTGGTAAAGTTCCATTTAAACAAAAATTCAGTTTTTGTAACTACCACTTTGTGGTTTCACTATTCATCAAAAATTAAGGTTTTTCCGAAAAATACCAAAAATTCACCCTAAGCTATATTTGATATTCCAAATTAAAAAATTATGTCTATTTTACAAAATTCAAAATATATAAGTTGCATTAATTAATTTAATAATTAATTCCCACTGTCAGAACAAATAGCGTGTTTTTATGAAACAATATATATCAAAAGATTGACACTAGTTTAAGTCCAATTTCAAAGTGAAATTTATTCCAATGTCCACTATTGGATTAAATGGTAAAAATATATTCTAATTTCACTTTAAAACCAATTAAAAATATAATCTAATCATAGAAATAAATTAAATTAAAAATTAGTTTTGAATTAAAATACAACTTTTTTCACTATTCATTAAAAAATGAACTTTATCGGAAAAATACCAAAAATTTACACAAAGTAAATTTTGATGTCCCGATTCTAAAGAAGAATTTTATTTGGTACAATAGGATTTATAATAGTGACCAAAACTATATTTAATGACGATTCTCCATCAAAAGGCGATAAGTGGACCTTTAGTGAAAATTAGAGTGTATATGCCTAAAATTGAATTATTTTTGTATTTTAAGCCTTTATCCTTTATTGGATAAATGTAAAAACATTTAAAAACATGTATAATCATATTTTAGTTATTTCTATTCATCCCTCCAATGCAACGACTACATGTTAAATACCATTTAAAATAATATTATTTTATTACTAGTGTGCAACGTAAGATTTCAAAGAAACTCTTTGTTGTGTATCAGGTACTCTATCGAACATAGAAACCCCTTTAAAGTAAAATTAATATTTAATTCATAAATAGTAATAAATATAAAAATGTTTTATTCTTTTTTTACCTGGAATGTTACATCGTTCCCCCTTTTGGGAGTTGTGTCCTCACAATTTTATTCACTTATCAAAATAAGTGGGGGTATTTATCCCTCATAGAATTTTCAGATTCCCATGTTGCCTCTTTAACCATATGGTTTTTCCACAAAACCTTTACCTGGTGAATTACCTTATTCCACAACACTTGCTCTCTATGGTCAAGAATCTGGAATGGTTGTTCTTCATAAGAGAGATTCTCTTCCAACTGAACTACCTCTGGGCTCAAAACATGAGATGGATCTAGAATATAATTTCTCATCATCAAAACATGAAAAAAATTGTGTACCTGAGATAAACTTGGAGGCAAAGCCACTCGGTAATAAACTGATCCAACTCTCTCCAGAATTTCATATGGTCCAATGAACCTTAGACTCAGCTTTTCTTTCTTACCAAATCGCAACACACTTTTCCACGGTGAAACTATGAGAAAAACATGATCACATACCTCGAAAGATAGATCCTTCCTATTGTTGTATGTATAACCTTTCTATCTGCTCTGAGCTGTTCTCATGTGTTTCTGAATCAGCTGAACTTTTTCTGCCATCTCTTCTACCAATTCTGGTCTCATCAGCTTCCTTTCACCCACTTCTTCCCAAAAAGTTATAGTTCGACACCGCTTCCCATATAATGTCTCAAACGGTGCCATCTGTATACTGGAATAAAAACTGTTATTATATAAAAATTCAACCAAAGAAATATATTGGTACCAACTTCCTTGATAATCCATCGAACACGCACATAGCATATCCTCCAAATTCTGAATTGTTCATTCTGACTGCCTATCTGATTGAGGATGAAAAGCTGTACTAAAATTTAATTCAGTACCCAACGACTTCTAAAGGCCTTTCCAAAAGTTATAAGTAAACCTGGGATCACGATCAGATACAATGGATAAGGGAACTCTATGAAAACTGACTATCTATTTAAGATACAATCAAGAAATTTGATCTAGAGATAAAGTATCTTGAATAGGAAGGAAATGAGCAGATTTAGTCAAGCGATCAACAATCACCCAGATTGCATTATTACCTCAAGATGTCTTCGGTAATCCCACAACAAAGTCCATGGATATATTTTCCCATTTCCACTCTGGCACTGGTAAAGTCTGAAGCATCCCTTTCGGTAACTACCGCTCTACAATAACCTACTGACAAGTCAAACAATTCACAGTAAAATCCGCAATATCTCTTTTCATTCTATCCCACCCGTAATACTCTCGCAGATCTCTGTACATCTAAGAACTGCGAGGATGAACTGAAAATAGAGAACTATGAGTTTCACATAACAACTATCTCTTAAACTATGAGTCACAAGGCACACACAATATCTTCCCAAATATCAAAACACAATCATTATCAATGTTGAATTCAGTCAACTTACCCTTCTAAACCAGCTCTACCTTTTTTTGCAACTCACTGTCTTGCTTCTGTGCTTGCTTGATTCTATCTGATAGAGAAGATTTCACTAATACCAGAAAAAAAGAAGGACATCCTGCACCAACAACTTTTATTCCAAAGTTCATCAAATCCATAACCAAAGGATCATGTTCCAAACGAAACATTGTTAATTAAGCATTACTTTTTCGACTCAAAGCATCAGCCACTTTATTTGCTTTCCTTGGATGGTAATGAATTGTACAGTCATAATCCTTGATTAATTCTAACCATCTCCTCTGTCTCATGTTCAATTCTTTCCGAGTGAATATTTACTTTAAACTTTTGTGATCGATTTATATTTCACCCTTTACTCCATACAAATGATGCCTCCAAATTTTTAAAGCGAAAACAACAGTAGCTAATTGCAAATCATGTGTAGGGTAATTTACCTCATGAGGTTTCAACTGACGTGAAACATATGAAATTACCTGATCATTCTGCATAAGGACACAGCCATGTCCCTTCAATAATGCATCACTGTATAAAACAAACTCACCATTCCTGGAAGAAAGTGCCAAAAATGGATCATTCACCAATCTTCTTTTCAACTCTGGAAAACAGTCATCACATTCTTTTTGCCCAGATAAACTTAACACCGTTCTGAGTTTGCTTAGTCATTGGACTAGATAACCATGGAAAATTTTCAACAAACTATCGGTAGTAACCTGCCAAACCAAGAAAACTACGGATCTCGGTTACATTTGTGGGTCTTGGCCATTCTTCAACAACTTTTTTTTTGCAGGATCCATAGTTATTCCATCTTTAGAAACAATATGACCAAGGAAATAAATTTTTTGCAACCAAAACTCAAACCTACTGAATTTCCCAAACAATTTCTTTTCTTTTAAGGTTTGCAAAATAACCCTTAAATTTTTTTCATGATCCTCTTTCCTTTTATAAAACACCAAAATATCATCAATGAAAACAACCACAAACTTATCCAAGAACTCATGGAAAATTCTATTCATAAGGTCCATGAATACAGAAGGTGCATTGGTTATCCCAAAAGGCATTACTACAAATTCATAATGGACATATCTTGTACGAAACGCTGTCTTCAGAATATATTCTTCCTTAACCTTCAACTGATGGTACCCCGATATCAGGTAAATCTTTGAAAAAAACTAAGCTCCCTGGAGTTGAAAAAACAAATCATCTATATGAGGCAAAGGATATTTGTTCTTAACAGTGATATTATTCAAGGCTCTATAATCAATGAAATGTCTCATTGAACCATCTTTCTTTTTAACAAAAAAAAAACAGGAGCATCCCATGGTGATGTTCTAGGTCGAATTAAACCTTTCTCTAATAAATCTTGTAATTTCTCCTTCAACTCTAAATGTTCAGTTTGAGCCATTCAGTAAGGGGGTTTTGAAATTGGCTTAGCATCAGGAACTAAGTCAATAGTAAATTCAACCTCCCAATCTGGTATTATTCCAGGAAACTCATCAGGAAAAACATCAGGATACTCATTTACCACTGGCACATCATTAATCTAAACAGTTCCCTTACTTTCAATGATATGTGAAAGGTAAAATTCATTTCCATCTTTTACAAGTTTCTCAACCTCTTGATATGTTATCAACAGTAAGGGTTCATTCTTTTACACAAACTGAAAGTATTTCTGAAAATAAACTTCATTAGCTCTACAGTCAATCTTATCATGGTAAATAGAGAACCAATCCATACCCAGGATAACATCAAACTCTACTAGAAGTAAAACAATAAGGTTTTCATGTAGGTTCTTTCCACTGATATGGATAGGAAGATTCTTATAAATTATTTTTGCCTCAACATTTAACCCAGGTGTTTTTACCACAAGTTCAGGAGTCATTTATTGAGATGGTATTTCCATTTTACTAGAAATGTTTTCAGAGATGAAAGAATGTTTAGACCCTGAATAAAACAACACACTGGAATAATCAGAAAAAACAAACAAAGTACCCGATACAACTTCATTTGATGGCCCGACATCTACTGAAGTAGTTGCAAAGGATTTCACCACCCCTTTATGCTTGTAGTCTAACTGCTTCCCATCACTCAAGCTCTTTTTCAGACACTCGTTTGCATAGTGACCCATCTAATTGCACTTAAAACATTTCACTAACTGTAAATCAAATTTGGAATTACCATCACCTTGATCTTTTTCAGGGCAATCACAAGCCTTATGTCAAATATTACCACATCGGTAGCACTTTCCAAAATTCAGAAGACATTCCCCAGCATGCCTTTTACCACATTTATCATAAACTGAAAACTTAGTTTTCTTAGCAACATACTTTTTTGAAGAATTCTTCCCTTTCTCATGCCACCTTGGTCTCTTATTCTATTGGTTGTTATAGAACACTTGATCATCAGAAAACTCTATATCCACCTTCTCAGCACATCGAACAAGATTTTCATTACTTTTGAACTCACGAGAAGATAATGCCCTTCAATACTTTGGCTTTAATCCTGAGTAAAAACAACTGATTTTACTATCAAGGTCTCGGATAAAATTTGGAGCATACCTTGCCAATCGAGTGAACCTTTCTTCATAAGCAGCCACTGAGTTTTCCTCTTGTCTCAATTCCAAGAATTGTTTTCCATCCTAAGTCGAACATCCTTAGGAAAATATTTCTCAAGAAACATACCATTGAATTCATCCCAATCGAGAGCATCAATCACATCAGTGTCCCTGATATTTTTAACCATCGACCACTACTGATCTGCTTCAACCTCCAAATGGTAAATAACAAGACTAAACTTTTGATTGTCTGAACACCTCATGACATCGAAAATCTTATCCAGTGCTTTAATCCACCCTTCAGCTAGCACAGGGTCATTTGATCCTCTGAATGATGGGGGATGTTGCCTCATGAAATGTTCCACCACTGACATGTTCATCTTCGGTTGATCTGGCTGATATCGTGCATGGATACCGCCACCATTTATCGCTTGAGTCAACTGCGCCATTACAGCAACAAACTATTCATTTCCAATTCCGACCATCTCAGGATGCTGATTCAGAAGGTTATTTCTTTCTGTATGCCTTCCTAGCACTGCTTCCCTATTTCCTCTACAAAAAACCATTTTGAAAAAACATGTCTTAGATGAAGCAATATGGTAATATTCAAATGCTATATCATTTAAATTTGACCATAAAAAAATATTTTTGAATAATCATTTAATAGAATTCTAACTCCTAAAGTTATCTAAACCAACCTCCGATACCAACAATAAGGCCCCGACCTTAAAACTTACTTAATATTTATTTAAATGAATAATTCACATTGAGGATCTTTTCAGGTTTAGAGTTTTAGAGAATTAGGACATAACTATTACATCTAAAAAGATTACAAAGTAGACACTTATACTAGGTTTCCATAAAATAAAAAACTCTTAAAAAGAAAAATGTCTAGTTCCATGTTTTAGATAGCATGACTTTTCCTTGATCCCATCCTTGACCCTATTCAACATTAAGCCCTGTGAAAAACATATCTAAAACATGGGATGAGCATAAAAAGCTCAGTAAGGGATATAAAAGTACGAAATGAAAACATTAGTCCATGTATAAAATAATAATTTACCCATAAAACATAAGCATTTTAACATACCTCATAAAATCATGAATAAATCATAGAAATCATAATACATAAAGGTAACTTGAGGCATTCATAACATTCTTACGTAGGGAGTAGCCCTCATGGTTACGTTTGGAATACCCATCAAAGTATATTCCCTAAAATCTCTTCGGAGAAACCTTAACGTTTAACTCCTTCGCGTTTCCCAATGCATTGGAGATCTATATCGGGCTCACTCGCCCTTATTTTATCATGGAACCACCCGTCTTCATAACAATTCCCAAGAACCATAACATAATAGTATCACGTAAAACATGCATAAAAGAAACATAACATTTCCACATTTCAATCACATGATATCAATACAACACATTGATATAATAAAAATATTATGAAAACCATTTTCAATACCAAAATAAAATAAAAATAATACATGGTATTTATTTTTCATTTTAACAAAAAGTTAGGTTATGGCTTGTAGAGGAATCCGAAACTCAAATAATGGTCACGGTGGTGGAGAAGTCGTTGTCACCGCATACGTACGACAAAAAAACACTCCTTTTGTCGTTTAGTAAAACGCTTCATATAAAAAATATTCCATTTGAATAAGCGTAAAAGTCAAAGGGGTTTATACACCTTATAAAAGAAAGTTGTGTATAAAACATAATATGCCTCAATGAAAGGAGATTGAGACGAAGTCCCTTACTTCATGTCCGACGTGACTCGATTGCTCTTTAATCTCCTGAATAATAAAATTGAGTTATTTTATAATTGCTTAAGAACTTTTTTCATGTTCATTATACCTTTTATATCACTTATTACCATGTCATGAACACTATGTAATTATTTAAGTTAATAATGGTCATTTTAACAATCATTGGTGCTTGAGTCAAAAATAAAATCTTTATAATTACAAGTTGTTCATGTATCAATTATATCCAGAGTTATATTCATTATATAGATATCATATATATCATATATATCTAGTATATACATGCATTTATAATATTACATAACATTTAGAGGTAAGAATTGAAATGCACCGTTCATGGAGACGGTAAGTCGTACGTACGCATGAACGCTACATCCATTTATATTTCATATTTAATGGAATTAAAACATAATGATAAATAATAGTATTATAATTCCAATATGGTATCATATATAATATCATTAAATCTATCCTTTATACATACCACATATGGTATTGACAAATGAAATCACTTTAAGGGGGTGGTAGTCCGCACTTCCAAAAATGAAGATATCGTGTATACCCATAATGGAAGCCATAAAGGTATGCCATAATTGAAAAATGAAGAAGCTTATGGAAAACATAAACATATTATATATCATATATAAATATAGTGTCATCTTAATGGCCAACTTTTATGGTGTTAGAAGAATATTGAACAATCATCGTTTCGTGAGGCATAAATTCTCCGTCCACAGAAACAGTATGCTCTTTAACCATTAGATGAAGGTGTGTGTATGTGTAGCTCTAATCCTTCCCATAAAAATATAATATTATATTTAATATACTGTTTTTGTTACAAAATAAAGGAATAAAAAGAGTTTAGGGGGTTGGAGAAGCAAAATAAAACATAAGAACACAACAGAAGACACTACCTTTAAATTGGGTAACTCTTTTTGATTTGAGCTCAAAGGCTTCCTTGGAAATACTTATTCCCAAATTGAGGCTTCTAGGAGTACGAGTGCGATTTTGAGAGACACAATGGGAAGGTTTTGGCTGAGCCAAATTCTTGAGATGTGTGGGTAAGGAGGTAGAGGTGGGGGCCTTTTATATGAGGAGAGGAGGGGCACTCTTGGAAAGGTATAAAATGTTACTTTATTTTCAAATGAGTTTCAGATTTTAAAGGTCCCATATTGATTCATTTCAAGTATAAGGTGATAATAGTTCAAAATCCACACATACAATAGGTTTTTGACATGTGTAGGTCTTAGAGTTTACATTATCTTTTCATTTTATTTAAATCATTAAATAATGAGGTAATCACTGCATCATCATGATGTCATAAATAATTTAATTTATTTAATGTCTAAAAATTATAAAAAAATACTATGATGTATTAAATCTTTTTAGGTTTACAATTACCTTTTATAGTAAAACATATTACTTGTATAACCCCATGTAAAAATTGTTTTAGTAAAACAATACATGTTTGTGTCATTTTTACTTTTACTTTAAATAAAAGGCATTAATGTCATTATCTTACCCAAGTGGCTCCATGGGGTCCCATAAATAGACCCATGGGTTGTCTTGGTCGTCCATGACTCATACAATAGGGTTAGGACAAGTGCCAAGATATTTTAATTTTATTATAATATCATTTTTACCTTAAATCACACTAATTACCTTTAATCGCGATTAATAAAACTTAAAAGTTACTTTTCATCAAAAATTATTTTCATCCCATTGAACCAAATTTTACTTCATAATGAAAATAATTTATATTTTATTTTTGAAATTCAAATCACAAAAGTGGTAAAGTTCTATTTAAACGAAAAATCAGTTTTTGTAACTACCACTTTGTGGTTTCACTATTCATAAAAAAATAAGGTTTTTCAGAAAAATACCAAAAATTCACCCTAAGCTATATTTGATATTCCGAATTCAAAAATAATGTCTATTTAAAAAAATTAAAAACATATAATTTGAATTAATTAATTTAATAATTAATTCTCACTGTTAGAACAAATAGCGTGTTTTTATGAAACAATATATATCAAAAGATTGACACAAGTTGAAGTCCAATTTCAAAGTGAAATTAATTCCAATGACCAATATTGGATTAAATGGTAAAAATATATTCTAATTTAAATTTAAAAAAAATCAAAAGATAATATAATCATATAAATAAATTAGATTAAAAAGGGGGTTTGAATTAAAATGAAACAGTTTTCACTATTCATTAAAAAATGAACTTTATCGGAAAAATACCAAAAATTTACACAAAGTAAATTTTGATGTCATGATTCTAAAGAAGAATTTTATTTGGTCCAATATAATGTATAAGAGTAACCAAAAATATATTTAATGACGGTTCGCCATCAAAAGGCGATAAGTGGACCTTTAGTGAAAATTAGAGTATATATGCCTAAAATTGAATTCTTTTCGTATTCTAATCCTTTATCATTTATTGGATAAATGTAAAAACATTTAACAAACATATATAATCATATTTTTGTTATTTCTATTCATTCCTTCCAATACAATGGCTATGTGTTAACTACCGTTTAAAATAATATTATTTTATTACTAGTGTGCAACGTAAGATTTCAACGAAACCCTTTGTTGCGTATCGGGTACGCTATCGAACATAAAAACCCCTTTAAAGTAAAATTAATATTTAATTCGTAAATATTAATAAATATGAAAATTTTTATTCTTTATTTACCTGGGATGTTATAACACAGCTCGACTACCTTTAGTTTCTCGAACATCATCGGGCATCCGGTCTTCAGTTGTAGTTAGGGTTTCTGAAGAGGATTTCTTAAACCTAGTGAGGTAGGCCTTGCGATTTTCGTTGTGTGTTTTTTTATTTTGTTTTTGATATCTTGTTTGAAAATCTCATGAGTTATTTGTGGTCTAGTCCTTGTATACTATTTCTCTTTTAAATTACGAATATAATGATTTGTTTATGATACATTGTTTGATTTACTACCAATTTGGATATCCTATTTTGGTTTTTTTAAATTGTTGTTTTGAATAAATTTTCTTCACTCTCTACATATGTACCCCAACTTTCTCCACAAGCTTAATTTTGTCACTTTTTGAAATCTTAGAGAATCACTAATGGTGAATTCGTTCTGATTGTTAAATATTAAATAATTGATTGAAATCCCCAATTCATTCTAAACTATTCATATGGAAATCTTGAACATTTCCACCACATATGATTTATTTTTTATAATCATCACATTAGTTATTATGGTAAAGTCATCAACAATTTTGATGAAGTAAATATCACCCTAGTAGAATTATGTCTCATGGGTCTGAAAAAATAAAAATGTTTCAACTAAAGATGATTGTGGGACTGAATTTCCACCCTTTTATGACTGCCTTTAATGATGTTCCCTTTTGAATTGTTTTACAAACCAATCCCCTTTAGCTTTTGAGATAATTCAAGTCTCTTAAAACATATCAATTTTAATTTTATCACCAAATTCATTGAAAAATGTTACTCAACCTTCTATAAAATCATTGTTTCTCATAAATTAAACTCAGATAGATGGAATGGTTGGAGTCTCCATTCGGAAAAATATCCCCACTGGTCCTCTCATATGCATTAACAATCATTCCATATTTTATCCTATTTAATATTAATGTTTTATTTCAAAATAAAACTTCATTATAATCATCCCATAGCTAAATTAACCTAAAAAAATTTGAACAAAAAATCTTCTAACATCAAAATTAGTATGGGATTGTATTAATTTTACTATGTTTTCTTATTTTGCTGTAAGGGTTACACAAATTTTTATCAATTTAAGTTTATTTTATAAATACACACACACACACACACATATATATATATATAATTATAATAGTTTAGGGGGGGATAATTACAATGAAAATCCTAATCTACACCAACAGTGATAAATTGGAGAGACTCGAACCCAAGACATCATCGAGACCTTGCAGAGCCGCTACCAACCAAGCTGGACCTTGGGGACATATATATATATATATATTTGTTTGTGTGTCTGTAAATATAAATATATATATATATATATATTTCTATCTATTTATATGCATTTTCTAAACTTATAATATAAGAGTGATTTTATAATTATTTAATCCCAAATTATGGTTTTGGATTTCCAAATCAGGAAGAGATTTTATTTATTTTCATTAAAAATTATGTTTAAATGTGAATTTTTTATTAATTATGTGTATTATAAATTCCATATAATAAATTTATATATGTATGTTTAAATGTGTATGGGATAGACGTTGCAACGGTTGGTGTGTTTTCCTCCCTTGTTTGTGATATATCTTATTGATGTGTATTATTTCTTTCTGCCAAGTTCTTAATGGACCTCCCTAGAATATCAAGGATAGGTCACTGTGTATTATATGGCCTCCCTAGAATCTTTCATACGGTTAGATCTGATGCGACAACCTCCCTATAATCTTTGGGATGCATCGGTGTGGTGATATGACATCCCAGGAGTCTTGAGATTTTTTAAATATTTGATATACTATTAATTTTAAATTTAATAATTCCTTAGGTTTCTACATCACTTATTGCCAAAAATATAATGGAAGTTATCAAATTAAATATATTATAAATTATTGCAATTTTTTTCTTGAGACTCATCCCCTATATCATTTATAGACAACTGTCATCCTCATCACCTTCATCTCCCGAACATCCATTATTGCAATTTTTTGCTTGAAACTCATACCCCATTTATTTTATGTTTCTTTTACTACTATGATCATTGGTTATACCATGTATGATACTTCTTAGAGTATTTCAAGAAACATAGTTGTATTTCCACAAGAGATGAAGGATGTGTCAAACAAAAAAAATGAAATGATAAATGTTCTGGAGATGAGGTGATAAGGATGATTTGTCATTAAATTACACCTTTGAATGAATCCATTAGATAAAACCTACCATTCTTGAGTAATTATTTTCTTAAATCCAATTACCCATTTCTTCAACATACTAAAATTCTTTTAAATAATCAAATGTTGAGTTTTCATTATTATAATTGTCTATAACATTCACCTTTGATAATGAATATATTATGTGTATTTATTTATATATTGTAAAAAATTAATCTTTTATGAACCCAATAGGATAGATATGAATAAAAAATGGATTCATGATAATTTTTGACAAATGAGTATGAATATAGATTTAAGGAGTTTATCAAGATTACAAGAGAGTATGCAGACGACCCTTCTAAAATCCTATGTCTGTGTTTACATTGTTGTTATTCAAGAAAAATTAGTCTGGAAGAGTTGGAAGAACATTTGATTTGTCACATAATATATCAAAGCTATAAATTTTTGACTAAACATGGGAAAAACTGAATGTGGACACCAATTGGGATGCTACTGTGGTTTATGAATTATTTAATACGAATACCTTTGTAAATGATGATGGAGATCCCATGGAATAAATGAAAATGGAAATTGAAGATGACCTTAATTTTTGTCCAAATTTCTTTGAGGAGTTAAATAGTTGTTCCAAGAAACCATTTTTTACCACTTTTACTAAATACACAACATTTTCAGCTCTATTGAAGTTATATAATTTGAAATCTGGCAGTGGATGGAGTGACACGAGCTTTACAGAACTACTTGGTCTCTTAAATGATATTTGCAATGACCAAAAGTTTCATTAATGGAAATCCCCCTTGATCTAATTAAATGTCTCTTTATGTGAAATGTTTATATAAAATGTCAACTTCTTTGGTTTTATGTTAATAATTGTGACCGTTACTTTTATAGTCGTTGAACAGTGATCACATGATTAGTATAAATATTGGGGTTTAACAAATCCAATTTACTCAGACAAAGGAAGCATTGTCCTCATCTAGTAGAATTGCTGCATACGAATCACATTTGTCAGAGCTCGGAAAAGATGTGGTTTCCTTGAGATTCGCTCTTGAACAAGCCCAAGCTGAGCTTCATCGTGTCAATCTCAAACGGGACCGTCTACGGGAAAAGTGAAAGTTTATAGAGATTACCACTCGAGCGATGTTATCCGAGCCACCCCAATAGTCTGTCACAATCGCACACCTTACCCTTAGGTCTTATGCGGCTGTTTTAATGGGTTATGTTACAAGTCTCTAGTACTATGTTCGTCTACATTACTTTTGTATATAATAATGAATATACTTTCTTGTCATTGTTGATACATTATAAATAGTTTTTAAAGTACAAATAATGTTTCTTAGTTATTATTTAATTAAGGAATATATTTTAATAAATTAATGGATTATTGAATTAATTAATATTTTAATAAAATATTATTATTATTATTAAATTAATTTTTATTAAATATAAATGATCATATAAGTTTATTAATGCAATTGTAATTTTTTATTAAGGTTTGAATGCCATTTTTGTCAAAACTCGTGAATTTTTTATAAATGACGATTTTTATTTTAAAAGTGAAAATTATTATATTTATAAAATTATTTAGATAAAATAAATATTATTTCTGGAATCAGGACATTGAAATTATCCAATGGTGAATTTTTCATAATTTTCTGAGACAGTCAAATTTTTGGGTAAAAATTAAATACCGTTTAAATATATAATGTGTTTTATGACAACATAATGACCCAATAGTGATGTAATAAAATACTATAAGCTTTATTGTCGGACAATATATGTTTTATCAATAAAATAATGTGATTTAGGGTTTGTTTGACATGTTTTACAAAGCATTAATGGACCCTTCAAGACTTATTAAACATCTTGTCTTTTTAAAATATTTTCCATGGGAGTGTGACTCACCTCCACATAAGAAACCCTATTATTTAAAGTAGTTATGACTTTGGCCATATAAAATATTTTTTTGCTATTCCCTTTTCTAAAAACCATTGACAATAACCATGTGGTGGTTTTTGGTTGGGTTTATTTTAATGAAAGGGGTCCCAAACCTAAATAATAAAGAATTCCCTCACCTTTCCTATATAAACCCACCCAAGTTCTCACTTCCTCCTCACTCAAATCCTTTGGAGTTCGTAAAACCTATGCTCTAATACCTCTAGAGTCCTCCCAAGGTTCCCCAAGATCCCAAGAAGCCTCTCTCAAGTCTCTCTCTAGCGTTTGGAAGCACACTTCCAAGTAAAGTTTTTTCTTCCTTTCACATTTTTTTGTCCAATTTTATTAGTATTGTTATGCCCTTTTAATTTCAATTATAAATTATGAGGTATGGTTTCAAACCCCCCCATACTGCACTCTTATTGTTTTAATGATGTGATACCCCTTTCTCTCTCATTAAATGCCTCCCATGTACACCTGTTACTATGCTGAAATTCTGAAAGGAACTTCTCTCTCCTCATTTACATTCATGCAATACTTTTGTATCATGAATCTAAATTCCATTACAATTGTTAGGACATGTATCTATATGACCCCCTTACTTACCATTTCATGTAAATATGATGATACACCCCTTTATCTCTAATCAAATTTTTTTTATGAATTCTCATGTCTCGTCGTTACGATTTCGAAAGTGCACTGATTTTCTAAGCCAATGCCATTGTGTAGTTAATACCATGCCCATTTCTCTATGAAGGGTATTCAACTTTATGCACATTTACTTATTGATTATAAAGTTTCATGTATAAATTCCACATTCCTTTATCGTGGAATAAATGATTATGTTTTATGAATCCATGTTTTATGATCCATGTGGCACACTTATGCATGAAATGAAATGTTTAAGAAGGGTGTGCCTTTATAGCGCTCTAATGCATTGGGTAAAGTATAGTATCATGATACGTCATGTGCAATGAGTGTTGACTCATGCTAATTTAAGTGCAATGAGGTTTTACTCATGCTTCATGCGCAATGAGGATTTACTCATGCTCAATGTGCAATGAGCCTTGGCTCATACTAATTCCATGTTAAGTGATGTTGCCACATTTTATGATTATCATGATTTATATTACCTTTATGTTTATGCTTCCCTTGTACTCTATTGGTATGACTATTGTATAACATGTATTTTATTCCTCATGTTATTCTTTGTTAATTCCCTTACTGGTCTTTATAGATCACACTTTTCTTATGCATGTCCTCAGGTTATCCCATGCAATGCTAAGTATGAGGGAATTATGTGGTCATGTCACGAAATTTTTCAATAAAGATGATTTGTTATATGTTTTAAGTTGTTGTGTAATGATCCTAATACCCAAAGAAACTAGACCTCACGATCTTTCATGTTGTATCAAAGTGACGTTTATGTAATAAATCATGTTTAAGTTTTTAATAAAAGTAGGGTTGTCATAGTTGGTATCAGAGGATAGGTTTAGTTATTTATGGGATTAGGATTAGAAAACCCTAGTAAAGCCTTAGAGAAAAGACTAGGTATAATAAAAACTTCTCTACGTTTTGGTATGTATTGAGTAAGTGGTTTTTCAAGCAAATATATCCCTATCTAGATATGAGCAGGAAGAGGCGGCTCTGGCACAGATGTATCCTAGGGGTAAAACCTGAAAATACCGCTTTGAGCTAGACTCGAACGGGAACTGGTGCACGAAAACAGGCCTTGCTGCACTCTTGGTTACGACACTCCCGGGGTATATGTTTTGAAAAATTCTCAAGCTTAGTATGAACCCTTATTAAGGGAATTAAAAAATAAATTCCCATAAGAATATATGTTAGAACGTAGATCATGAAAAGCCTAGATTGAAGCCTATAGACTCATGAGTTAGGGAAATAAAAGTTTATTTATAAGTCATCAACTTTTGTCTTCAGATTAACCTTTATGTGTTACCCCTAACTTTCCTTTTATTCCAGCCAATGGCCGGTAATAGGAGGACTCATGATAACAACCGATGTGAAGATTAGTGGGATGACTGTACTAATGATATGTCAAATCCAATAAGAGCGGGAATGGCGAACTTTGTCATGCGTATCTCTCAGCTAACTCAAGATTTGAATATAATCAAAGGTCAAGAGGAACGTCCAAATCCACCTATTAAGGAACAAGTCACTATCGAGAGCTTCATGAGACAAAGGCCTCCCACTTTTAGTGGATCATCCGATCCCACAATCACTGAACAATGGATCAACTCCATTGAAAAGATATTTTTCATCCTTCAATGTTCTGAACAATAGAAGGTTCTCCTGGAGGCTTATCGTATGGAGGGTGAAGCTGATCAATGGTGGACGTTGATAAAAAATACGAAGCCTGAGGAGGAGATCAAGGCATTGGAATGGAAGGATTTCCAGAAGATGTTTTTCAATAAATATTTTCCGTGCACCCTTCGGCTTAAGATGGAAAGGGATTTACTTTCCCTCAAGAAACAATGCGAAGAATCTGTTGGAGTGTATGAGGAAAACTTCACAAGGCTTGGACGATACACTTCCAGCATTGTCGTTACACCTGAATTCAAGGTTGACCGCTTCTTTGGTGGGCTGAAGCCTAGCCTGCGGAAAGAATTAGTGATCCGTGACTTCAACAGCTATGAGGAAATTGTCCGATGTGCCCTCAAGGTTGAAATAGAGATCGGGGAATCACTGGGGTATCATGGGGACAAGAAGCATAAGGTGGAATTCAATGCTGGCGGACCGATGGATAAATCCAACGGTGCTAAGAAGATCCATCACCCAACATGCCAAAAGTGTGGAAATAACAACCTTGGAAATTGCCTCAAGGGGATGAGGAAGTGCTTTAGGTGTGGAAGAGAAGGGCACCTAGCTGTTAATTGTTGGAAATAAAGACCCGCGACTACGAAAGAGGAGAGAAACACTCCGTTCAAACCTCAATGCATTGTTCATTGCTACAAATGCAAAGAACCTGGGCATCTTGAAAATCAGTGACCTAATCCAAGGGTATTCAGAGGCAGCCAAAAACCTCTGAGGCAGCAAGGGAGAGCTTTTTCTGTCACTACTTCCAAAGTGAACCTTGACAATGAAGTGGTGACAGGTACGCTATTTATTCATTCAAGAATAGCGAACATACTTTTTGATTCCGGTTCTACGCATTCTTTTATATCTCAAAAGTTTAGTAGAAGAATACCAGCACGACCACAAATCATGGATGTAAAGATGTCGGTGAGTACAACAAATGGGGAAATCATTACATCCCATGAATATAAATCCTCCCCTATCATAATATGTGGATTAAACTTCCCATAGAACCTCATCATACTCCATCTGATGGAATTTGATGCAATTCTTGGCATGGATTGAATTTCTTTATATAGATCCAACATAAATTGATGTGAGAGGGAAATCACTCTCCATATAGAGAATCGACCCCCGATTCATTACAAGTGTAAGGAGGGAGATGAATCTTATTTTTCTCCATTATCTCAAGCATGGATATTACTACCCTATGAGAATGCATATCTGGCTTAGATGATTGAGTCCAAGGAAGCAACCATCCATGAAGAAATTCCTATTGAGAGAGAATTCGCTAAGGTGTTTCCTGAAGAATTGGCTGGTCTTCCTCCTAGAAGAGATGTTGAATTCTCAATTGATCTTGTACCCGGGGATTTGAAAATATCCAAGAATCCATATAGAATGGCTGCTGTGGAGCTTGAGGAGATGAAGAAACAACTACAGGAGAATCTGGATAAAGGGTTTATACGCCCAAGTGCTTCACCATGGGGTGCACCAATCCTCTTCATCAAGAAGAAGGATGTGTCAATGCGCCTTTTCATTGATTATCATGAACTTAAAAAATCATGATAAAAACAAGTATCTTCTGCCATGGATCGATGACTTGTTTGATTAGCTCCGTGGAGCACAATACTTCTCCAAGGTATATTTGCGGTCGGGATATTATCAAGTAAGGGTGAAGAAGGAAGATATCCCGAAGACTGCTTTTCATACAAGATACGGGCACTATGAATTCATAGTGATGCCTTTCGGACTCACTAATGCTCTAGAAATATTCATGGACTTGATGTATAGAGTCTTTAGAGATTACCTAGACAAATTTTTGGTAGTCTTTATAGTTGATATTCTAATATACTCCAAAACCAAGGAGGATCATGAGGAGAATTTAAGAACTGTATTAGAGGCATTGCGCAAGGAGATGCTCTATGCAATGTACAAGAAGTGTGAAATCTGGTTGAAGGAGGTATCATTCTTGGGCCATATCATCACAAGCAATGGAATATCTGTGGATCCCTCCAAAATAGATGCAATTGAGGGATGGCTGAGGCCAACAACAGTAATGGATATCCGTATCTTTTTGGGGTTAGATAGATATTATCGACGATTTGTGAGAAATTTATCATGATTGTCCAACCCTCTTACCAAGATAACTCGGAATGGAGTAAAGTTTTCTTGGAGTGATGAATGTGAAGAAAGATTCAAGGAGTTGAAAAAGGGGCTTATCACTGCGCCTGTGCTCACTTTACCCACAAGTGGGGAACTTTTTGTGCTATTCAGTGATGCTTCAAAGAAGGGCTTAGGCTGTGTGCTGATGCAAAATGATAATGTGATATCCTATGCCTCAAGGCAGTTGAAAATCCATGAGAAAAACTATCCAACGCATGATCTAGCATTGGCGGCTATAATCTTTGCCTTGAAAATCTGGCGACATTATCTCTATGGGGAGAAATGTGAGATATATACCGACCACAAGAGTCTTAAATATACATTCACACAGAAAGAGCTTAATATGCGCAAGAGAAGATGGATAGAGCTCATCAATGATTATGACTATTCAATACATTACCACCCTAGGAAAGTGAACAAGGTGGCAGATGCCCTAAGTAGAAAGGACCCAGCGAGTCTATCAATGATGAGAATTGAGAAGGATCCAATCTTCTTAGACTTCATGAATATGCGCAAGGGAATCATAAAGAAGGGAACATCATCAATCCTTTCAAAAATGATTTCTCAACCGTCTCTTTTAGAAAGTTTAAAGGATGCTCAAAAGGATGATGTGGGAATTTAGGAAAAAGTGGAAGCTTTCAAAAAATGGAAATCCTTGGAGTTTAATGTTAATAAAGAAGGAATTGTGCGGTTTGGTAAAAGTATATGTGTTCTATAAAGTCCGGTGCTGAAGAAGGAACTTTTGGATGATGCACATAGTTCAAATTTCTCTATTCACCCAGGGAGCACAAAAATGTATTGAGATCTCCGAGAAAACTTTTGGTGGGATAATATGAAGAAGGAGATCACTGATTATACATCAAAGTGCCTGGTGTGTCAGCAAGTTAAGGCAGAGAGGCAGAAGTCTAAGCGGATGATGCAACCATTTCCCATACCAGAATGGAAATGGGAGAACATCACCATGGACATTGTCACTGGAATTCCGAGGACATCCAAAGGAAACAATGCAATATGGGTTGTTGTGGATTGTCTTACAAGGACTACACACATCATTACTATTCGGGAGGATTTCTTGTTGGATCAAATGGCACTGATATATATTAGGGAAGTGGTAATGCTACATGGAGTACCACTATCTATTGTGTCCGACCAAGATCCATGATTCACCTCTAATTTTTGGAAGAGTCTTCAGCATGCTCTGAATACTGAACTAAACTTCTGTACGACCTATTATGCTCAAACTGATGGCCAATCTGAGCAGACTATCCAAACACTTGAGGACTTGTTGAGAGTGTTATCAGTGGACTTTAAAGGAGGATGGGATCAACATCTTCCTCTGGTTGAGTTCTCTTATAATAACATTTTCCACTCGAGCATCCAAATGGAACCATATGAAGCCCTTTATGGGAAAAGGTGCAAAACACCAGCGTGTTGGGATAAGGTCAGTTAACGTAAGCTTCTTGGACCGTAAATGGTCGAGGAAATGGTGGAGAAGGTGAAAACCATTCAGCAGCATATCAAGGCATCCCAGAGTCGACATAAGAGTTATGCAGATAACTGTCGACAAAACCTTGAGTTTAAAGTTGGAGACATGGTTTTTCTATGCATATCTTCCTGGAAGAAGGTTATGATGTTTGGAAAGAAAGGGAAGTTAAGTCCAAGGTACATCGTCCCCTTCGAGATTCTTGATCGTGTCGGGGATGTGGCCTATCGACTAGAACTTCCACCTACCATGGCCAAAGTACATGATGTATTTCATGTATCCCTCTTAAGGAAGTACATACCGGACCCTTCACATGTACTCTCTTCTGAGGTGGTACATTTTGAGGATGATCTTTCTTATAAGGAGCAACCAGTTACGATCTTATATCGTAGAGAAAAAGTTCTACGAAATAAGACAATGCCCCTCGTCAAGGTGTTGTGGCGAAACCACAAGTTTGAAGAAGCGACTTGGGAATCATAGGAAATGATGAATCTGAGTTACCCACATCTGTTTTAGTGTGGGAAAAGGAAATTTTGAGGGTGAAATTTCTTAAGGGGGGAATATTGTAACGACCCAAAGTTTCATTAATGTAAATCCCTCTTGATCTAATTAAATATCTCTTTATGTAAAATGTTTATATAAAATGTCAACTTCTTTTGTTTTATGTTAAGAATTGTGACTGTTACTTTTATAGCCATTGAACAGTGATCACATGATTAGTATAAATATTGGGTTTTAACAAATCCAATTTACTCAGACAAAGGAAGTGATGGCCTCATCCAGTAGAATTGTTCCATACAAAGCCCATTTGTCAGAGCTCAAAAAAGAGGTGGCATCCTTGGGCTTCGCTCTTGACCAAGCCCAAGCTAAGCTTTATCATGTTACGCTCGAAGAGGACCGTCTATGGGAAAAATAGAAGTTGATAGAGATTACCACTCGAGCGATGTTATCGGAGCCACCCCAAGAGTCTGTCACCATCGCACACCTTACCCATAGGTATTATGCGGCTGTTTTAAGGGGTTATGTAACAAGTCTCTAGTACTATGTTCATGTACATTATTTTTGTATATAATAATGAATACACATTCTTGTCATTATTGATACATTGTAAATAGTTTTTAAAGTACAAATAGTGTTTCTTAGTTATTATTTAATTAAGGAATATATTTTAATAAATTAATGGATTGTTGAACTAAATAATATTTTAATAAAATATTATTATTATTATTAAATTATTATTTTTAAATATAAATGATCATATAATTTTATGAATGCAATAGTATTTTTTATTAAGGTTTGAAGGCCATTTTCATCAAAACTCATGAATTTTCGATAAATATCGATTTTTATTTTAAAAGTGAAAATTAACATATTTAGGAAATTATTTAGATAAAATAAATATTATTTCTGGAATCAGGACGTTGAAATTATCCAACGGTGAATTTTTCCTAATTTTCTGAGACAGTCGAATTTTTGGGTAAAAATTAAATACCGTTTAAATATATAATGTGTTTTATGACATCATAATGACCCAATAGTGATGTAATAAAATATTATAATCTTTATGTTCGGACAATATTATTTTTATCATTAAAATAATGTGATTTTGGGTTTGTTTTACTTATTTTACAAAGCATTAATGGACCCTTCAAGACTTATTAAACATCTTGTCTTTTTAAATTATTTTCCATGAGAGTGTGACTCACCTCCAAATAAGAAACCCTGTTATTTTAAGAAGTTATGACTTCAGTCTTATAAAATATTTTTTTTCTATTCCCTTTTCCAGAAAAAATTGACAAAAACCATGTGGTGGTTTGTGGTTGGGTTTAGTTTAATGAAAGGGGTCCCATACCAAAATAATAAAGAATTCCCTCACCTTTCCTATATAAACCCACCAAAGTTCCCACTTCCTCCTCACTCAAATCCTTTGGATTTTGTCCAACCTCTTCCCTACTCTCTCTAGAATCCTCCCAAGGTTCCCCAAGCTCCCAATAATCCTCTCTCAAGCCACTCTCTAGCCTTTGGAAGCACACTTCCAAGTAAGGGTTTTTCTTCCTTTCACATTTTTTTGTCCAATTTTATTAGTATTGTTATTCCCTTTTAATTTCAATTATAAATGATGGTGTATGGTTTCACACCTCCCCCATACTACACTCTTATTGTTTTAATGATGGGATACCCCTTTCTCTCTCATTAAATTCCTCCCATGTACACCCATTACTATGCCGAAATTCCAAAAGGAACTTCTCTCTCCTCATTTATATTCAAGAAATACTTTTGTATCATGAATCTAAATTGCATTAAAATTGTTACAACATGTATCTATATGACCCCCTTACTTCCCATTGTATATAAATATGATGAGACACCCCTTTCTCTCTCATCAACTTTGTTTATTAATTCTTATGTCAAGCCATTACGATGCTGAAATTGCACCGATTTTCTAAGCCAATGCCATTGTGTAGTGAATACCATGCCCATTTCTCCATCAAGGGTATTCACATTTATGCACATTTACATATTTATTATAAAGTTTCATGTATGAATTCTACACTCCTTTGTCTTGGAATAAATGATTATGTTTTATGAATCCATGTTTTATGATCCATGTGGCACACTAATGCATGAAATGAAATGTTTAAGAAGGGTGCGCCATTATAGCGCTCCAATGCATTGGGTAAAGTATAGTATCATGATACGTAATGTGAAATGAGTGTTGACTCATTCTAATTTAAGTATAATGAGGTTTTACTTTTTCTTCATGTGCAATAAGGATTTACTCATGTTCCATGTGCAATGAGCCTTGGCTCATGCTAATTCCATGTTAAGTGATGTTGCCACATTTTATGATTATCATTCTTTATATTACCTTTAAGTTTATGCTTCCCTTGTACTCTATTGATATGACTATTGTATAACATGTATTTTATTCCTCACGTTATTCCATGTTTATTCCCTTACTGGGATTTATAGCTCACCCTTTTCTTATGCATGTCCTCAGGTTATCCCATGAAATGCTAAGTACGAGGGAATGGTGTGGTCATGCCAATAAAGTTTTCAATAAAGATGTTTCGTTCTATGTTTTAAGTTGTTGTGTAATGATCCTAATCACCAAAGACACCAGACCTCACGATCTTCCATGTTGTATCAAAATGACGTTTATGTAATAAATCATGTTTTAGTTTGTAATAAAAGTAGGGTTGTCATAATATTATACCTGGAGAAAATGAATTACCAGTCCAAACATATGATGATAAAATAATGTTACATTAAATGCGAATTATCTATAAAAAATACATGCATGTCCAAATGATTTAATTTTGTTTCTCAAGGACCATTAATCACTCATAAAATTACCTTAGTGTGGCATAGATCAATATAATAAAAATGAATCAAGTCCTTTGAAATATGTATGGTACTTTACTATCATTCCATGGTTTAGAAGACTATATGGATGTCAAGAAACTGCAAGACAATTAACATGGCACACAAATACAAGAATTAAATATGGGAACCTACATCTTCTAGTAGATTCTTCTTTGTGGATGAAAATTAATTGCAAGTTACCTAAATTTGGAAATGAGTTTAGAAACTCGAATCTTACATTATATACAGATGGAATAAATACTTTTGGTTTATAGAGTAGTACTCACAGTACATGGACCATCATAATTGTAAATTTTAACTTTCCACCATGGTTATGCATGACGTACAAATACATTATGTTCTCTCTGCTTATATCTGGACCAAAGAAACTTGATAATGATATTGATGTATATTTGGCTCCATTGATCGATGATCTGAAATTGATGTGGGATATTGGTGTTACAATGTATGATACTCATATAAATGAAGAATTAACATTATGGGACATGCTATATAGAATGGTAAATGAATTCCCCACTTATGTAAATTTATCAGGCTATATAATTAAAGGAATATTATGGTGTCCCATTTGTGAAAAACACAAATACTCAGTTCAGTTAAAACATTCCTCAAAGGATGTATTTTTATGAAATCAATTTTTTACCTCGATGACATAAACATGAATACTAGACAAAAACATTCAATAAGAATATCGAACAAGGTACAACACCATCTCCAGTAATGAGCGATCAATTGTACATTAATGTAAAAAATATTTAGTTTACTTTCGGTAAACCATTTTCAAAAAAACTTATAAAATCAGTTTGGAAGAAGGGATCAATTTTCTTTGAATTTTCGTATTGGAATTGTTTGTATGTCAGATATTTTATTGTTGACATTCATGTATAAAAAATGTATTTGATAGTGTTATTGGAACGTTACTAAATGATCCTGGAAAAATAAAATATGGAATCAAAGATATGTTGGACTTGATTGAAATGGGGATAAGGTAAGAGTTGGAACCAGTGAAGGGAAACATGAGGACTTTTATTCCTCCAGTAGATTACACTCTATCTATATAGGAAAAATTGTGATTTTTCCTTTTACTTACTAGTGTAAAACATCCACAAGGGTATTCATTATATATCAATAATTTCGTCTCAATGACTAATTTTAAGTTACAAGGACTAAAATCACATGACTGTCATATTTTGATGCAAAATTTAATGCCTTTTTCATTCCATTTATTTCTACCTCAAAATGTACAACATACATTAACTAGCCTCTCTTCTTTTTCTAATCCATATGCAGTAAAGTTGTAGATTTGATAGAGTTTTCCGTCATGAATGTGGATATTGCAAACATATTATGTGAATTATAGATGTTATTACCACCATAATTCTTTTATATAATTGTCCACCTGATGGTTCACTTTGTAAAAGAGGTTCAATTATGTGGTCCTATCCATTATAGATGGATGTACCCCATTGAATAGTATATGAAGATTTTTAAAGGGTATGCCAAGAATCGAAGTCAGATAGAAAGTTTTATTATAGAATGATATATTTTAGAATAATATATTGAATTCAGTACTGATTAACTATCAGATGTTGAAATCACCAGTCTCCCAAAGTATCGTCACAATAAATGCCTTCTGGGTGAATGGATTTCTGGAAGAGATGTTGTTACAATTACCTTGATAGAGTGGGAGAAATAAAACCTTTACATATTACATAATAGTGAGGATTTTGATTTATACATTGAAGCCCACAAATAAAATCTTAGATATTACAATCCATCAAAGACTGAAGGATGGATATCAAATACATATAGTCAACAGTCTATAGTATGGTTGAGATATATGATTTATAAGGAGTTATCTGAAAATCCAAATTCAATTGTTGAATGACTTCAATGGTTATCCAAAGGAATAAATACAAATTTTATACCTTACATTGGTTTTGTAATCAATGGTTATACATTCTATATAAAAGAACACGATGAATTCAGTACGATGGAAAATAGCGGTGTCACGCTTGTGGCTGAAGTGATCCACATATATGTTTCCACGGATAGAAATATAATTTATGAAAATATGTCATATTTTGTCATTATTTAATAGACATAAAAGTTATATTATACAACATTTCATGTTTTTCTTTTCTATTGCAAATGGGTTGACAATATCAATGGAGTGAGATTTGATGAAATGGGCTTTTTGAAGGTGAATTTAACTATGGAAGGGGAAAATGATGAGTCGTTCATAATGGAATCACAAGTAGTGAAAGTATTTTATGTCTATGATCCAACAAATAATAATTCATTGATTTTCCTGCTGGAGAGTAAAACAAATGTCGAGTCAGATGAAAATTTATTCAAGGATGACCCTTTCATTGGGACATCACAATCAGTTCATGTCAATCCTAATGTAGAAAATTTATTGTACATCATAGGGGACCACAAATAGAGGATTTGGATTCTCAACAGAGGAACCAAATCCTTGATACCTTTAAAGAAAATAAATATATTCCAATGAGAAGCTAAAAATGTTTTTTAATATATTATTTTTTTCCTCATAACATTATTTGTTCTTTAATAAATTAACATAATTTAAATTAAATTTTTGACTACTCATTCAGACAATTTATTCTACATATGATGATTTTATCAATCCACCAGAAAAATAAACTATAATATAGGAAATACTTTGGAAAGATGTAAATGTTATGTTATGATATAATTCATCTATTTTACTGAAAAATTATATAATAAAAAGATTATTTAATTTTCATTATTCCTTAATGAGTTCATTTACTATAGAAGATTTCTATCCACGTGTCATGCCTTCTCAAGAAGAGAAATGATGTTATCTCTGCTCAATCAAAAAGGTAATTTTAATGATTTCATGGTAAAATTATTGGCCAGGGAATTAATGTATTGTTTCATATTTATGTTTAATTTATTTCTTTTTACTGTTACTTACATAATAATTGTTTTCTTATACAGGTGGATTATTTTGTTAGTCGAGGCGTTCTGTTTGTCTTTCATGTGTTTCTACACCAAGTCGTCCACAGACTTCTTCTCCCTCAAAACCTTTTCACCCCTATAGTGTTGCATTTATCACATTCTTTAAAGTTATCTCCAATACCTTTGCAAGAAGAACAACAATGTTGTCCCAACTCAACCATAGAGGTAATCTTCATGTTTACACAGTAAAATCAGTGTCCATAGAATTAATGTATGGTTTTATATTTATATTTAACTTATTTCTTTTTAGTATTACAAACATAATACCTATTTTATTATACTGGTGGATTATTTTGTTCGAGTTGGGGTGGTCTGTCCATCTTTCATGCCCTTCTACACCAACACTTCCATAGGATTCTTCTCCCTTAAAAACATTTCACCCTTGTAGTGTTTCATTTATCAATTTATTTCAATTTATCTCCATTGCATTTTTTGAATGAGTAACAATGCCACATATTCTCAATTACAGAGGCAATCTTGATGTTTTCCCAGTAAAATCATTGTCTATATAATTAATGTATTTTTTTATAATTATTTTTAGTATTACTGACATAATAATTGTTTTCTTATACAGGTGTATTCTTTTGTTCGAGTTGGGGTGCTCTATCCACTGTTCATGCCTTTATGCACCAAAACATCCATAGACTTCTTCTCCCTCAAAAGTTTTCACCCCAACATTGTTGACATTTATCACTTTCCTTCATGTTTCCTCCACTGCCTTTGTAGTAAGAGCAACAAAATTGCCACTGCTCAATTACATAGGTAATCTTGATATTTTCATAGTAAAATCATTGTCCATAGAATTTACTTATTTTTTTCCTATTTATGTTTAATTTATTTCTTTTTAGTATTACTAAAATAATAATTATTTTCTTATATAGGTGGATTTTTTTTGAGTTTGGGTGCTATGTCTATCTTTCATGTCTTTCTGCACTAAAAATTCCACAAACTTCTTCTCCCTCAAAACCTTTCACCCCTGTAGTGTTGACATTTATCACTTTTTTTCATGTTCCCTCCACTACTCAATCATACAGGTAATATTGATATTTATATAGTAAAATCATTGTCCATGAAATTAATGTATTTTTTATTATTTATATTTAATTTATTTATTTTTAGTATTAATCATAATAATTTTTTTCTTATACGTCTGGATTCTTTTTTTTGAGTTGATTTGGTTTGATCTAAGCTTCTAATGTACTGTTGGTAGTTCGACAAAGAAAGTCAATGGAATTTTTTGTAACATTAACAATTAGGATTGTTTTGAGACTTTGGGATGTGTATAAATTATACACGCCTCAATCTCATACATGATGTGACTATTATGACTATAAGTACTTCTTTCTATTTAAAATTGACATTAATTTTAGTAAAAAAGACAACTGACTCAATGTGTCTACTAACAGTTTAAAATCAACATTTTATTTTTAAAAGTGTCACTCATTAAAAACTAAGGAAACCTGATCATAATTTCTTAATAATTTAGGGAATCTATTTATAAATCATTTGTGACGTGTAGGAATCGGTCTCACATAAAACCGATACATGATATGAATCTTATGAGGCAAAGTGAATTTTTCACATTTAAAATGACATTTTAGTAAAATAGACAAGTGACATACTCAAAAACAAGAAAACACAATCATATTGTTTTGATACATTAGGAAAATAATCCATAAGTGATTTTTAATGTGTAGAAATTAGTCACGCCTCAATCCAATACACGGTGTGACCGATATGAATCCATGTGCGTCTTTATTTAATATTGGCATCAATTTTAGTAAAAAAACAAACTGACCTACTCAAAACTGAACAAACACATTCAGATTATTTTGACACTTTAGGAAGATGATCCATAAGTGATTTGATACATGAATTAATTATCCACACCTCAATCGGATGCAAAATGTGACCTTATGAATCCATGTGTGTGTGTTTATTTAAAATTGACATCAATTTTAGTAAAAAGGCTAACAGACCTACTCAAAACTGAGAAAACACATTCAATTTTTTTAAAATACTTTAGAAAATTGACTTATAAGTCATTTTTTATGTTTATAAATTATCTACACAACAATATAATACAAAATGTGATCTATACGAGTAAAATTTCATGTTTTAATTTTAAAATGACATTTTAGTAAAAAAGAAAAGGGACATACTCAAAACCGAGAAAACACATTCATATTGTTTTGATACTTTAATAAAATGATCCATGACTCATTTGAGATGTGTAGTAATCATCCTCACCTCAATCGGATGCACGAGTCCAAGTATGTCTTTTTATTTAAAATTTCCCTTGATTTTAGTAAAATTGACAACTGTCCTACTCAAAACCAAGGAAAAACATTCATATTATTTTGATACATCAAAAAAATGATACAGAAGTCATTTTTAACATGTAGGAATCATCCACATCTAAATCCAATACGAATTTTGCACGGTATGACTCAAGGTGTCCGTTATTAGTTTAAAATTGATATTTTAGTTCAAAAAGTATCACTCACTGAAAAATGACCAAACATGATCGAATTTTATTGATAATTTAGGATAATGATTCATAAGTCATTTTTGATGTTTAGGAATCTGTTTCATGTCAAACTGATACATGATGTTATCAGAATGAGTCAAACGTAAGTGTTTCTAGTTTAAAATGACATTTTAGTAAAAAAGAAAAATGACGTACTCAAAATTGTGAAATCACATTAAAATTGTATTGATACTTTAGTACAATGATCCAAAAGTCATTTGATATGTTTATGAATTAGTATCACCTCAATCCAATGCACGGTGTGACCAATATGACTCCAAGTGCATCTTTTTATTTAAAATTAACTCCAATTTTAGTAAAATTAACACTTTATGTTAATTTCTTCATTTATATTATTACTAACATATTTTTTTCTTATACAGCTGAATTATTTTGTTTGAGCAGGGGGTGGTTTTTTTAGCAAAAACATGAGTCAGTTTAGTATTAAAAGAAAAAAGGAACATTAATGTTTTTGAGTGTATGAAATAATTTGTATTTATGTAATTGTATAAACAAATGATTGAAAGTCTATAATATAGTATTTTTTTTATTTGTGTTTTAAATTTCATTTCATTTAAATCCTATATTGGGAATTTTTGTTGTTTATAGATGGCATGTTTCTGGTGTTGCGGTGTGCTGTTACAACACATTGTAGTGTTGCGGTAGTGTGCCGTTACAACACATTACAGTATGACCCTTTATCAGCACTTCTATGATCACTGATAAAAGGTCCTTTATCATCACTTTTATAAGAGTGAATAAAGTTATACTTTATAAGTGATTCTATAAGAATTGATAAAAGGACCTTTTCAGAACTTTTATAAGCACTGATAAATGGTGCCTTTAGCAGTGCTAAATTAATGTGCCGATAAATTGTTCCTTTATGAGTGCTTTTAAAAGTCCTAATAAAGGTCCCATTTATGAGTGATTTTTTTTTTAAAATCAATAAATGATCCCTTTATTAATAATTTTCAGAACTGATAAAAGACCAGGGATTTTAGCCTTTATCATATAGTTAGTGCTTTTATAGCGTTGATAAAAGAAATTTCTAGTATTGTTAAAGACCTATTTTGTAGTAGTGTGAATAACACCAGCAATCAAGAGAAGTGATTCAGTTATAATTTGATCTTCTTGAAAAAACATGAATTTGGAAATATAACCCTAAATATATGTTTGATGTTTGATATAATAATAAATAGATGTTTATGGGAATGTATTGGAGACCATAAAGCTGGATAGTGGTTTGATGGTTTATGTTATACTAGAATTAGTATATTTTCAGAGTTAAGGAAAACCTGAGATTTTACTATTGGAAGAATGAATGTTTTCATAAAGGTTTATGTAATAAATACTATTAAATGTTATTTATAATGGTTTCCCCTAAATAAAACCTATTTATAATGAAATGTATATTTTTTTGGTAAAATAAAAATCATTTTTGAATTTGTAATGTCAAAATTAACTTATAGTGAATTTTATGTATTTTTCTGAGAAGTTTCATTTTTTAGGAATAACAAAAAATTCCTCATTTTAGTTTAAAACTATATTTTTAATTTTAATAATTATTAAACGTTAAATAGATTTTTAAAATCACAATAGATCAATTATACATATATTAATCCAACACAGATCCATTGAATCATTTTTATATTAAAATTAGATATAAATATTTATTGAACTTTTGAACGTTTTTTTACTCACCTTCTCTCCACACATGCAGGATTAACATTAAACATAGTTTTTCCACTTCTGTAAATTTAATTTCAAAAAAATACATACACAGTTACTATCAGTAATATATTTAGAGTCTGATAAGATCAACTTAATTTTTTGTTGAATAGTAACATGACCTTTTGGAATAGTAATGTTACCCTTATGATTAGTAATATGAACAAATTAATAGTAACCTCATCCATGAAATTATAAATAAAATTTAGGAATCTTATAAATGAAGTTATGATATAATTACATCATAGTATAATAAAGTGAATATTTTAAAAATTAATAATTAAGTGTTGGTATTTTTGAAAGTCATAAATATTTAATTACAAGTTTAAAATTAAATAAAATTTTCTAAAATAAAATTTATTTTAATAAAATTTATTCATAAATTAATTATTTTTTGTCTTATAATTTTAGGATAATTTTATTATACCTTAGTTAATTCTTCAAAGTGTTATAAAATCAGTTATAATTTTAAAATCTGTATTTTTTTAGTAAATGATGATTTTTTTTAAAAATTAAATTTCTCATATTTAGTAAATTATTTTCATAAAATAGAGTTCATTTTTGAATTATAAACATCAAAAAATGTCTAGGGTGACTTTTTGTAATTTTTTATAAAATACTTGAATTTTTGGTGAATATTAAAATACGATAATTTACGATAAATGTTAAATACATGAATTATTGAGTCATATGTGATTTATAGCTGATATAATATCATAATATCAAACTATCCTTCATTATTTTAATATATTTGATGATAATTCTCAAACTATTCATATTCTTTATCCAAAATAATAAAATAATGATTAAAATATTCAAAAAAACACCCATCTCCTCCACTGTAAATACCACTCCTCACCACCCTTACTCCTCACACCATGCAAACATTGAGCCTTGTAAAAATTCTTCCCAAAAATCTTCCTAATACCCTCCCCATGTCCAGGATATCTTGGTTATATCAAAATACCAAACCAAGGTCCCTTAAGAATGTTCTCAAAGAGAAGAATTCAAGAGGTAAATCCTTTTTCTTTTTCTTTTAATTTCTTTTCAATTTCCTTTTTCATTTATTATCCCCAACTCAAATTCTCTGTACAAATGAGCATGATAACTCCAGTATCACATATATACTAGAATTATATAATGTTAATGGTATAACCTTCATCAAACTGCTTTCTCTCTCTCTCTCTCTCTCTTCTATTTTAAAATTGAAATCATCTTCTATGAGGTGCCGATTTACAACCTTCATGGATGGCAAATTTTTTTTGTTGAATTTTTTATTAAAATATAGTCATGAAAACCATTTTTATAGTTAAACCATACTATAATATATGTATTTAAATCATTTTAATGTTCTATAATTAACATATTAACATAATACTAAATGATAAAACAAAATGAGTTCCTTTTGATCTAAAACCACTTAAATCAATATAAACGAATAAATTTAACATGTTATCTAATGATTCATCGTCATATATGAAAAAAAATAAGAGAAATTACACTTCTTTATTTTCATTAATTATATAATTCCAATTTTGGATAATTATACCCATTTTACATAAATTTCTTTACTTATAAACAAGCGAATCAATCATGAAAACCAAGAAAATGAATGCTCCCAAATGATGAAATTAAACTCTATAACTCATAAATAAGGCTGTAAATGAACTTAATAAAACTATAATGAATTATATTTATATATAAATGGTTTTTAATTAATTAATTAAAAGATTTAATTTGATTATCCTGGTCATTAAGTTCAAGTGCAGAACACATTCACACATAAGGTAAGGGGATTCTCATCTTACTTTTATTTATATGAGATTTCTATTATTCGCCACTTATTTCTTATATGTGGTGTATGTATACTGAAATTTTATATATAATATCCTAAATTTCTTTATCTTCATGGTATTAAATTATACGGTCCCAGATTATCTTAAGGTATGATTTTGTTTAACTTTTGGTTTGGGCCTCTTATTTTTGGCTAGATAAGTGTTTCCCCATGTTTATGTGAAGGCTCGGGGGTGTTTTGGGGGTTTGGGACATGAAATAGGAAGAAAAAGGAGTTTCTAGGCATGTTGCACTGTTTTCTCATGGTTAGTGCAAAGCATGTGGAATCCCTAGGAAACCATGTGAAGGGGGTGATTTTAAGGAAGTAGCTTCCTCATAGTTTGCAAAACAGTTTAAAAAACTATGCGGGTAAGCCGTGCGGCCCCGAAAAGTTAAAAAATTTACAAAATTTCCATCCTAATATTTTAAACCCCAACTCGGTTTTCTCTTCCATTTCAGCCCCTGCAACCCTAGTGATGAAATTGGACAACCCAAGCTTCCAAGAGGTGATTCTACTTCGATTCTAGTCCATTTAGATCGTTGTTGGTTGTGGATTGAAACCCAAGGTAAGTCTAATATCCTCCTTGCTTCCTATTTTCGATTAGGGTTTTCATATTTATCCCATATCATTCTGAATCTCTAAAACCCTATTTTTTCAATTAGATCTAGTTTGGGGATTCAAGGGGTTTTAATCCAGATCGAAGGCTATAATTAAGAGTGCGTTCATCATCGGATTCTAGGTAGGTGGTCTAAAAGTATTATCCCATAGTTTTATGTTGGATTTGTGCATGAAATATTTTGTTATTATTTTCCCTAATTGTGTTCTTGGTTCCATTGGAGTGTTTAATAAATAGGGGAGTCTAAGTGACCAATTGAAAACCTCATGATCCCCATGGGATGCGTAGAGGATGACTTGACCTTAGGTCAAACCATGGGGTGCACCGACAATCTTGGATCTTGAGAGTGGTAGGGTTAAGTGAAGGATTGTCGAGTAACAATGTGAGGCACATGTAGAACACGATAAAGGGTTTATTAAGCTGTAAATGGATTGATAATATATGTGCCTAGGGTGATAAGGCATAAGGGGGTTATTTGGAATGACATGAAAATGGGTAAATTGGGCCAAATGGGATTATGTCAATTTTTTAACGGATTTGGTTAAAATACCGAGGAGGAATAGTTAATATTAATGGTGGACTATAATGGGATGTAATAAGGAAATGGATGAATATGTTGAATGTGTTAATACATGGGAAGTTGTGGTACACCTAATGGGTTGAACGTGATAAAGTGATTGTGTTATAAGATATGAGAAATGTACTTGAAATGATAAATGGGAGAAATGGGTTAATGTTTGTCCATTGATGAATATTTATTAATTCATAGGGGTTTTTGATTAAACATAAAGGGTTAAGGAATGATAATGGGAATTTGGAAAAATTACTATGAGTTTTAATTGGTAAATGAGTTAATGGGTTATGGAATATTATTATTTCCCATGTTTTTTTGTTATGCATTGTGATTTAAAATGGAATTGGTTATAATTTGTTATATTATGGTATGATATGGTGATTTGATAAATAATAATTTGAACATGTCTTGGTAGAGTGGGGTTTTGACTTGAGGTTCTACACCTACGGGTCGAGTTAGACTGCGGCTCTAAACTCCACCCAAAAATGTATGGTTTAGGGAAGGGGATGGAGGCTCTATTCCCCTAATGGTTACATACCACCCATACCAAGGATTTGAGGTGAGGATAATGTATTGATGTGAAATGTGTATCCCTATTGAGATACGGACTTGTTTTGTTTCCCCTATGCATTTTGATTGATTTCCTTAAATATGTGTGTAGATGACACTTATTCCTAACCCATGGAACTTATGATCAAAATGGATTAAGTAATGATGATGGTATAAGAAATGAAATTGAGATAAATGCTAGGAATTCATTAAGTGAACCTTGGATATCTAATGGAACTTGAGTTGTCCTTTATTTACCTACCATTTTTTATTCTTGCATGCACTATCTGTTAGACTGGATATTTTGAAGACACCATTGGTCGTGGCCTACTAAGTTTTGTACGCACACACTGCTTGAGCCGTTGTTGGGTACCCAATCATACTTCTTGATTATAGGCCAAGACAAGGGAGAAGGCCCTACATTATGATGTGAGTTGGGCTGAGGATGTACATGAAGAAGGATTCAGACATAGAGTCAGGACCTATTTGGAGTTTTGGCCATTTGTCTTACTTTGGGTTTCATTCACTTTTCACTACTTGTATGTCATGGAATGGTTGTATTTGATTTGTTGATTGTACCTTGTTTAGGAAACGTTTGGTTATGCATGTTTATTGGTTGTTCATATTATTTTCACTATTTATATCTTATTATGCTATAGATTACTCTGATAAGGAGGGTATAGTCTTCCCACATTACTTATTAGACCCTCATCGCTAGTTGGAAACCTCTAGCCTATAGGGAGGCACACTTGAGGTCATGTGACGACTCGTCTTGGAGCACTAGTTTAGTGGATTCCAAGTTGTGGGTGTTACAAAGTGGTATTAGAGGAGTTCTTTTATCTTTCTTACTATTTTTTGATGGTAGACAAGATATTAAGATGTGTCGGGCCTTGTTAATAAGCTCGTTCTTGGGAGTAGGTAACCCTTGTATGAGGGAAAACCCAAGTCACCCTAGGTGGGAATTATTGTTCATGATGTGTATTATTAGAGTTTAATGATATTTCACCATTGATTGATGCACATGTTGTGTGATTTTACTGATTTATGATATTTTTAACATTGTCAAAATGACATGAGGTTGTGTGTGCATGCATCATTTTAGGCACTTAAGGGTATAGGCAGAATTCATCATTATAGGAACACACATGGGATGGGTGTGTGGGGTATATAGAGTATAATTCATTTTACTTCCTTGAAAACATTGAATAAAATGATGCCTAATAATGGTAATGAAAGTGGGTGAATGAAAATATAGTAAATGAATAGTTAAGGAATATCTTGTATAATGAAATTTTATGACTAGGTTAAAAATAATAGGTTGTGATAAATTGTAAAGGTTGACTCAATGTCTAAAAGAGAAAGATTTCATAATGATGGTAAAATTGTTAATGAATTTTTCCTAATGAAAGGTGTAAATGAGTTAAAATGATGATTTTAACAAGTTGTGAAATGGTAAATGTGACTAAGAGGAAGGAATCATGTTGTAAAAGAAGAATTGGTTTGAAGATGTGTTGAAGATATACTTGTGATTAAAAATAATGGGTACCCCATGTTGACCATGACCATAGTAGGTGTGGTAGAGGGTAGTTTTATAAGTGTGATGATGAACTTTGGGATAGAGTATGAAGAATGGGTTGTTTAGATTTGATAGAATGAGACATTTTCCTTATATAGGTAAACCCTGTTGGTCATTCTTCAAAGTGTAAGGTGAATTATGAGTTAAAAAAATGAGAATGATTGAGTTCAAAGGTGGGTATCCTTGTGTTGAAGGTTGTCCCTTGTGTGTGTGGGTTAGGGTAGTGAGTGTTCCCTAGTTTGAGACTTTAGATTTGGATTGTGAGGCCTTACCAGTTATGATATGGACTAGGTGGTGTGTTCAGGGGACCCTTGGTAGGGTTGTAGCCATTTTGTTGTAAGGAATTGTTTGATAATGTGAGTGTGAAAACCCTCGTGGTTTTTGACCCTACGGATTGCATGTTGGACCCTAAGGATGGTTCATGGGTCTTGGTGACCTTGTGAGTAGAGACCTTATGAGTTGAATATTGAATCTAAAGAGGTTGTTTTTCTCGTAGTGCCAATGAATGTGTACACCATTTGTACGAGACCTAGAGTAAATGGTTGTTGGTGTGGTAGGCATAGTGTGCATCAGAACTGGGGTGATAATTCCATCCACAAGCATTTCTTTGTTAATGTCATGATATGTATGGTTTGGAGATAGGACTAATGGATTTTCCTGGTTGTGACTCTAGTCTAGGGAGTTGGTATTGTTCAACCTTAAAGGTGACCTATGAGAGAGGTCAGATAGGGTCTCTAGTGCTTTTGGGTGTGTCTCTCACATGTAGATGCCTTGGACTTTGATAGTGGAACTCATAGTGTGGTATGGAGTAGGTTTGGACTAAAGGGCTAAGTAGGAAGGTTGATGGTTGGTGATGCTACTCGAGTTGTGGTTATGCGATGATTATTTCATAAAAATTAAGGGAGACCTTGTGGGAGGTTAGCCCAACGTTGTAGGTACCTCAGAACATGAAGTATGGGAGATGCTTTAGAGGTGGTGTCAATGTATACTAAGTACCCCAAGTTTTAGTGAATGGTATAGTTGTTCTTGGTTCTTTCATAAGGTCACCCTAGTGTTTATGATAATAGGTAAGGTTTATTTTGATGTTTTGTATCCCATGTATTCTTGACTCACCTGTTTGAATGATGATTTATAGAGGACTTGAAGTCGTTTTCAACAAGAAGAGACAAGGGCAGATGAAGTGTGGTTATATGCTTTCACTCGATGGTGACACCCGATGTGAGGGTGGTCACATGGATGAACTTATTTGTATAAATGGTTTGGTTGTTGGGTGATATATAGAGTATTCCTTAGGGACGATGGAGTTTAATAACCAAGATACATGGTTAGGTGAGTAAGTGGGAGATGGGATACACATAGATAAAGGTTGATTTGTGAGAGACCATTAGTTTGATTGGTGTGGTATACCATTGTGTTTAGGTTGTTAGTCATTGGGGACACATTAGAATAATACGAGGATTGTGGTGGAAGTAGTTACAAATGAAACATGGTTTACAACTGCTTATAGATTTGGTCATGGAATGATGGTGAGACTTGGTTGGAAATCACACCAGAGCGGTGGTGGTTAAGTGTTGATTAGATGCGTTCGGTACGAAAGCCTGAGATCCTTGACAGGTCATGATGTCCCATAGTTCAACACCAGAAATGGATAAGTGGGTGGTGTAGTTCTTCTACAACTTATTAGTGTACCTCAACTAGTGACGAGCATGCCCAACATATTGACATCATCCCAAGTACATTGGGAAGTTGTGGCTTTACACCAAGTGACTTGAATGTTTTTGGTTAGATGAGGGACATCACTGAGTTTATGTGCAGGGAAAAGGTATATTGGAACTTTATTATGGGATGTACACCCTCAAAGGCTTGGGGTTAGGTCCTTAGAATAGACTGAATGTCAACAAATTCCATGGGTGTCGTTCACGAGAGTTGAGAACAGGAATTGTGTGACATCTATTTTCTTATTTTGGAAAAAATATGGATAGCCATTTCTATGTTTTGGGGTTTGGATTTTGATCAAGTGTAAGACATAGTGGTTGGAATACCTCATAGAGAGAAATGGTAATGAAACTCCTAAGGTGGGGAGTGATAAGTCATTCTTGGATGTGGAGAGGAGAACATCAAGTTGATTTAATGGCACCAGGATGTCAATGAGGAACCTGTGAGGTACATGTTAGGTTCCTTGGAGGGGCAATGTGGGACTTGGATGTAGTGAGTGATGAGCCAAGTATTGTCTTTGAGCTCTAGGTGGTTCCAAGTGAAGCTTGTGATGTCTGTGCTGAGGCACAATAGGGTTTGGATGGATATGAAAATAGGTTATGGAAAGAGAGGTTGGGTTCTATGACTCCAACGAAGATCAGGGATTATAATTAGGCAATTTCTTGCTGGTTGGTTTTATAACATCTTGAAGTTGAGGGATCCTTGTCCATGTGATGTGGTTTCGTTCCAAGGGTGATGCCCGATGAAACTCTAGAGGAAAGTAATACCTTGATGATGGAATTCTACTGGAATTTAGGGAACGACCTCAGTTGTGTGCATGGAATGATAATGGTAGTCTTCCAGTTAGTAAACACCTTGGGTAGGTGAGAAAGGGGTAGAGTACCATCAGTGGAAGATGGGTGTTCTAGGATAAGATGGTCGGGGTTAATCCAACCTGAGATGGTAAACTTGAATAGGTGTAGTGAGAGTGACCCACCTCCAGGTTGATGTTGTGGTGAAAAGTGCTTTTTTATAATAATGTTTTACTTAGATGAGGCTACATTGATCTTAGTCCTTGAATGGATAGTGTAGGAATGTATTCCCGAATGGTTTTGATGGTGATATTGTATTCCAATGTAGAGTAATGCTTCTATGGATGTTGGGGAATAGTTAGTTGGAATATGCGAGGTGATGTAAAAGTTGGGTTGAGGTTTGAGTGAGATTTTTTTGAAAGTGGAGGTACCAAGCAAGAGAAGATAGTGGAGAGAACCATACTAAAAAATGATTGGTTGATGATGTGACTAGGGATTCAGGTTGGAATGACTTTATTGGACACCATTTAGGTGATTTAGCCCTAATTGAGATCTTTAGAACATGTTTAATTTGTCAAGTACCGAAGAGTTTTGGGTTGCATTTAGATGTATAGTTTTGGAGTGAAATCATTAGGAAATGTGGTTGGAAGGATCGTGTGTTTTCCTCCATGTGATATCAGGTTTGGTAGCCGCTAGAGGTTGGGAAACAGAGGAAAATGACACTATGTGATTTGGGTCAAGAGTTGTGTAGAGGATCGGGCAAATGGGGTACCAAATGGTTCCTTCATGATGATAATACTGTGTGTTAAATTTCCTTGTGTTGTGAGTTAATCATTGTTGTATAAGTTTTCTCTATTAAGTTCTAGTGGTTGGGTATGGTTGAAGTTGATGCATCCTTGAAGAGTTTTCGTCTCGTGTTGTGGTTGTGGTAAGGAAGACTTGTAGGGAAAGTCTGTGCCCTTGATCCTTTTTCGGTGGGCATCGTGACATGAAACCAGAAACACGAAATATGGGAATAGATATGCAGGCCTAGTGGAATGACCTCTAGTTATGGAAAATTAGTGATTCTTGGAAGATCATCTCGAGGATGAGCCGTTATAATACATGGAGGTTGTAAGGTCCCATATTATATTAAGGTATGTTTTTATTTATGTTTTGTTTTGGGCCTCTTCTTTTTTGGATAGATAAGTGTTTTTCTATGTTTATGTGTAGTCTTAGGGGTGATCTAGGGGTTGGGGACATGAAAGAGGAAGAAAAGGGAGTTCCTCGGAATGTCGAATGGTTTATTAATGGTTAGTGTAAACCATGTGGAATCCCCAGGAAATTGTATGAATGGGGTGATTTTTGGGCAGTAGCTTCCACATGGTTTGGAAAACCGTGCGACCCAAAAAAGGTAGAAAATTTAAAAAAATTCCATCCTGGGATTTTAAACCCCAACTCAGGATTCTTCTTCATTTCACCCATACAACCCTAGTGACGAACTTGGATGACCCAAGCTTCCAAGAGGTGATTCTCCTTCGATTCTAATCCATTTAGAGCGTCTTTGGTTGCGGATCGAAGCCCCAGGTAAGTCTAATATCCTCCTTGTTTCCTCCTTTTGATTAGGGTTTTCATCTTTCTCCCATATCCTTCCAAAGCTCTAAAACCTTATTTTTCTGGTGAGATCTAGGTTGGGGATTCAAGTGGTGTTTGAATCCGGATCGAAGGCTATGATTAAGAGTGCGTTAATTGTCGGATTCGATGTAAGTGTTCAATAAGTATTATCCCAAAATTTTATTTTGAATTTGTGAAGGGAATATTATGTTCTTATTTTCCCTAATTGGGTTCTTGGTTCTATTGGAGTGTATTATAAAAAGGGTATTCTAAGTGACCAATTGAAACCCTCACAATATTCGTGGTATGTGTAGAGGATGAATTGACCTTAGGGCCAACCATGGGGTGTGCAGGCAATCTCAGACCTAGAGAGTGGTAGGGTTAAGTAAAGGATTGCTGATAAATAATGTGAGGCCCATGTAGAACATGTTAAAGGGTTTATTAAGTTTTAAATGGTTGGATAATAGTTATTCCTAAGGTGACATGGAATAAGGGGGTTGTTTGGAATGACATGAAAACAGGTAAATTGGGTCTAATAGGATTAAGTCAATTGTTTAACAGATTTAGTTAGAAATGCCTAGAAGGAATAGTGAATATTAATGGCAGACTATAATGGGGTGTAATAAAAAAATGGATGAATATGTTTAATGGGTTAATACATGGGAAGTTGTGGTACACCTAATGGGTTGAACGTAATAAAGTGAATGTGTTATGTGATATGAGAAATTTACTTTAAATGATAAATGGACTAAATCGTTTAATATATGGACATTGATGAATATTGACTAAGGAATAGGGGTTGTCGAATAAACTTAAGGGGTTAAGGCATGATAATGGGAATTTCGCTAAATAACTATGAGTTGTAATTGGTAAATGTGTTAATGGGTTATGACAAAGTATTATTTCCCATGTTGTTTGTTATGCATTGTGATTTCCAATAGAATTGGTTAGGATGTGTTGTGTTTTGGCATGTTGTGGTGATTTGATAAAAAATCATGTGCACATGGATTGGAAGAGTGGGGCATTGACTTGAGGTTCTACACCCACGGGTCGAGTTAGACTGAGGCTCTAAACTCCACCCCAAAATTTATAGGTTGGGGAAGGGGTCGAAGGATCGATTCCCCTAACAGTTTCATTCCACGCAGGCCGAGGCTTCAAGGTGAGGATAATGTATTGATGTGAAATGTGTATCCCTAGTGAGATAGGGACTTTTTTCCCCTATGCATTTTGATTGATTGTCTTAAACCCTTGTGTAGATGAAATTTATGCCTAACCTGTGGAACTTGTGATCAAAATGGATTAATTAACGATGATGGTATAAGAAATGAAATTGTGATAAATGCTAGGAATTAATTAAGTGAACCTTGGATATATAATGGAGCCTGAGTTTTCCTTTGTTTATATACCATTTATTTTATTCTTACATACACTCTCTATTAGACTGGATATTATGAAGACACCATCGATGGTGGCCTACTGAGTTTTGTACTCACACCCTGCTCGGGCTGCCGTTGGGTACCCAAGCAGAGTTCTTGGTTGTAGGTTAGGACAAGGGTGAAGTCCCTACATTAAGATGTGAGTTGGGCTCATGATTTACATTGAAAAGAATCCAAACTTAAAGTCAGGACCCGTTTGGAGTTCTTTCCATTTGTCTTACATTAGGTTTTATTCACCTTGCACTACTAGTAGAGCATGGCACGGTTATATTTGATTTGTGTTTTGTACCCTGTTTGGGAAACATTTGGTTATGCATGTTTATTGGTTATTCATATTTCTTCCTCTATTTATATTTTACTACCATGACTCACTCTGATAAAGAGGGTATAGTCTCCCCACATGACTTATTAGACCCTCGCCACTAGTCGGCAACCTCTGGCATACGGGGAGGCACGCTTGAGGTCATGTGATGACTCGGCTCAGAGTACCAGTTTAGTGGCTTCTGGTTTAGGGGCATTACATAAATGATTCATTGTATGATTATTAATTTTTTGGACATATTATTTAATTTATTACAAAGTGGTAAGGGATTGTACTTGAACCTTTATTTTTTCCTTCAGGTTATTCTTTCACTGTACTTACCCCAATGTAATGATTCCTTATTTTTGTGTAATTCTTCTATATTCTATTCCAAACTCATATATCCAGATCAGTTCATCTTTCTTTTATGGGATGTACATGTTTTAATATTTTCCCCTTCTCAATTCTTCCCGATAAGCAAACTCAATTAAAGGGAACTTCCCAAATTTTTACCCATTTTCCAGTGAACTATATAATCTATTTTAAGCCGTCATTTTTTTCTAAAATCACACATTTTACCATGAAAAAATATCTTGGTTCAAATTGATTTTATAAAATCAAACAATTCCATTCCTCTTTAAAATCTCATTAATATTTCCCTTAAACCACACTAAAATGGTATAATTCTAAATTTTTTAAATAACACTTTTTACAAGATTTCACATAAATGGGATATCATTTATGCCTCAAATATAATTAAAATTTTCATTCCTTTTCTTTTCTGGGATATACATGTTTATAATTTAATTTGATGACACATACAATTAATTTTCCAAAATAACTCTTCATTCCAAGGTAAAAAGGGTTTTTCTCATATCACTTTTACTTCTCTGAGATATATAACTTGTTTAAAACTTATTCCTTTTGTGTGGTGTATGTACATCCCCTTGATATATGATATAAAGATTCTCCTTATTCTCATGATATTCTGATGGATTATAATTTAAATGTTTCAAGTGGTATGAGACACTTTGAAGTGTTTAAATATTATTTCTTTAAGAATCTTTTAATTGTAAAATTTAAAAGTATCTTCATTTATGTCAACATCATTTGTCGAATATTGCACTTCATTGAGATTTATCGCTTATGATACCATCTACCATAGGTTTTTGAAGTCTTTATGATTAGTTTGTTTTTTGGACGTGTTAGTTGATACCATTCATGGTTTATGGTTAACATATTCACATTTTATATGCATGTTTTTCAATACAAATGTTTTTGTTATTTATGTTTCACCCTTTTAATATAAGAAATGTATTAGAATTAGTAAATGAAAGGCATAACCCACTCTATCCCTTCGATGCATCAGTAGGTCTAATGAGACAAACTAGACTAAGTTTTTACCCATTATATATGGTGTATTGGTTGAGGCCTTCACGGTATGTTTATGATGTTTGTTATTATGCATTCCCTCTTTATGAAACTAGTAATTGATAATCTATGTGATTATTCGACTAGTAGAATATCCATGGTTATGTTTTATTATGACATTATTTAATCATATTTTATTTGTTCCATATTATGCTCAAGATTATGTATTAATGGCATGTGGACTTTTAGTTATTCACCATGCCTTATTATTTATGATTCCGTTGTATTACTTACCTTTACTGAGCATCTAACCTCACCATATTCTTATGTTTCCTTTCCCTATATTATGAAGAAGAAAACTTTGAATAAGCTTTCAAAGATGCAATTTATTTCATTCTATTATGTATCATGTTTTATTTTTTTCCCAATGTATTATGGGTATGAAGAATGTAATATGGCTTTCTAAGATCGCTAAACTGATCGGTCCTTCAGGATTTGATTCCTTGTAATCATGTCAATGTAACAAAATAATGCACTAAATCTAGGCTTCTAGGGTTAGGGTGTTAATTCAGATTTTTTTCATACTTTAGGAAAATGATCTATAAGTCATTTGTGACATGTAGAAATCAGCCACAACTCAATCTGATGCACGATATGATTGGAATTACTCCAAGTGCATCTTTTTATTTTAAACTGATATTAATTTTAGAAAAATAAACATGTGACATATTGAAAATTTATCAAACACATTCATGTTGTTTTGATAATTTAGGGAAACATTCCACAAGTGATTTGTGATGTTTAGGAATCACCTGCACCTCTATCTGATGCACGACATGACCGATATGACTCAAAGTGACAGTTATCAGTTTAAAATTCACATTTTATTTTTAAAACATGTGTCACTCACTAAAAACTAAGAAAATATGCTCCGATTGACTTGTTAATTTTGAAAAACAATTCATAAGCCATTTGTAACATGTAGGAAGCTGTCTCACATCAAACTGACACACAATATGACCTGTATGACTCAATGTTCATATTTCCAGTTTGAAATGGCATTTCTTTAGAAAACACAAGTGACATACAGAAATATGACCAAACAAATTTAGATCAGTTTAATACTTTAGGAGAATGATCTTTAAGTAATTTGTGACGTATAGGAATCAACCACAGCTCAATCCTATGCATGGTGTGACCGATATAACTCCAAATGTATCAATTAATAGATGGAATTAATTTCACTAAAAAGAACAAGTGATATACTCAAAACTGATAAAAATCATTCGAATTGTTTTTATACATTATGAAAACGATCCATACCTCATTTATGACATGTTGGAATCAACTGAACCTCAACACAATGATCGGTGTGACCACTATAACTTGAAGTGTATCTGTTTATTTAAAGTTGAAATTTTTTTAATGAATTTTTTATATTAATGTTTAATTTAATTCTTTATAATATTTATTAGATTTATTTTCTTATATAGGTGGATTCTTTTTCTCTGGTTGGGGTGATTTGTTCGGTAATAGATACCGTGGGTGGACATTTTTGAGAGGGATCATAGGTTCCAAAGACAATGAAAAAAATACTATTTTAAATTGTTTGTGGATATTTATTATAAATGTAATTATAAAAAAAAAATTAAATGTATATAGTTGTGTTATTTTTTTTTATTCATGATGTAAAATATATGTCAATTAAATTATATATTTTGTGTATACTTATAGGAGGTTGATGCAGTGTTCTGTTATATGCACAACACACTACAATAGATAGGGTCTTTATCACTGCTAGAAATAGCACTGATAAAGTGGGTCCTTTATGAGTGTTTTTGTAGCACTGATAAGACCCCCTTTAATAGTGCTGATATTAACAATGTTTTTTTAGCATAGTTAAAATCCTTTTTATGCGCTGTTAAAGAGCATATCTATAGCAGTTAAAATATTATTCACATGAGATCCTTGGTAGTGTATCGGGCTACATGTCCTTGGTAGTGACATATTTACATCAATCGTCGGGGAATAATTTTAAATCTCTAGCGCATCTTTTTATGATGCATACCGTGATACATTCAATTGGAATTAGAGTTATCACATGAAATTATTAAGCAATAAAAATATTTTCACGATATATTCATGGTGTGGGTGAGGCTACAGTCATAAAATCATAGACATTGATTGAAATCGAAATTTGATAGTGAAGTTGTGATTTTCTAAAGTTTTAAATTATATTTAATTTGATGTTTGTGGATTTTAAATAGCTAAGAACATATTTTTAAAAATGTAATCATTTTACCCTAATACAGTGGACAATAACATTTTCTGGAATTCTAGGAACTCAGGTTAGATTACAAGTGTCTATAATAGTTATTTCCGGCAAGTGCGCCATTATTCTGGCAAGATATGTTTTCCAACATATGAACAATTATTATTATTTTTTATTTTTTGTCTTTGAAAATATATTAGATAGTCTTTAGGAAAAATTTCTAAAGGATTGGAGTACAGAATCATTTCAGTATGAAATAAATAAAACCCAATAAATGGGTGGTTGACCTACACTCAAATAAAAAAATTTAAACAAAAGAAAGTGAAAGTTTGGAATTTGGGAATGGTGGTGGTTGTCCATGGAGATGGTAAAAACATTAGAAATATTGATGGGTAGTTATAGTTTTGAAAAAAAGTATAATAATTATATTTTAATGAAAAGGGGAAGAATGTGTCCCCCCACCCACACCACCTTTGTTGTTTCTAGGTATCTGCATCGACACCCACCCCTAGGACGACCTACTTTCCATCACATCCAGCTAGAGATTCCATTGGACACCTAGTAGACCTCCTGGTATCCCCCACCATAATGTCCCCACTGTAAAACCCCTCCCACACTCATCGCGCTGTCTTTCCCTAAATCCACCCTCACCTATCGCATCTCAACCTTCCTGACGCTAGCTTGCCTTGGCCACCGACCCATCGATCGCCACAGCTCACACACCTTGTCATCTCCCCATCTTTCTGCTTGGCTAGTGATACCCTATAAATCTACCCTTATCTTTGCATGTGGTACATGGTGCTCCCTCTACTAGCCAACTCGTGGCCTAGTCAGGTTGACCCAACCCAGGCTAGGATAGGTGGGGCCCTGTCTAAACTGATCTTCCCATTTCAGGTCATGATTTGGCTAGAAACCTATTTTAGGGATTACCTAGTCTACCTGGGCCCAAGAAAATTTTAATGTAAAAAACATTATTTTTTCAAATAACAAGTCAAAAAAATTTAAAAATATTAATTGAATTATTTTATTTCATTTAATTCCCTCAAAATATATTTAATGAAAACTTAATTTTTATCATGCATTTAACTTATATTTCGACGGATCTTGAGCATAGATTGACCTATGTATGTTAAGAATTTTATTTATTTATTTACTTATTTATTTTAATTACATTTTCTGAATGAAAAAATTATGATTATTTTGATGATCTATGCATCATTTGTCCTGCCTAATCTGATTAAGCGTCTAGGTATCCATCAGTATTATTTTGAGCTTCTTGAAACCACATTTCTTATATGTGTATATTTATAAGGCCCCAGCCTTAAACCTTACCTAATCTTGAGTTATTACAAGATTACACATTGAGAATCTTTTCAGGTTTAGAGTTTTAGAGAATTAGATCCTAAAATGTGCATTGCATTCCACATTCAAACAAAGTGGTTACATAAAAGATAGTATTCATTTTTTTCCCATTAACGGAAACATATTTAAAAAAAAGCATGGATTCTTTCTTGACACTTCCTTGACACTATCATCAAATCATGTACCTTTCCATTGACCTGTTAAAAAAATTTCAAAAAACTTGGGATGAGCATAAAAAGCTCAGTAACGGATATAAAAATATGGAAAGGAAACATGAGTACATGTATACATAAGAATGAAATCATACTTTACCCATAAAACATAATCACTTTTACATACCTCATAAATTCATAAATAAATCATAGAAATCATAAGACATAAAGGTAACTTGAGGCATTCATAACATTCTTACATAGGGAGTAACACTCTTGGTTACGTTTGGAATACCCATCACAGTATATTCCCTTAATCTCTTCGGAGAAACCTTAACGTTTAACCCCTTCATGTTACCCAATGCATTGGAGAGCTATATCGGGCTCACCCGCCCTTAGTTTGTCACGGAACCACCCGTTTTCATAAAAATTCCCAAGAACCATAATATAAACCTATCACATAAAACATTCATAAAGGAAACATAAAATTTCCACATTTCAATCACAATATAACATTTTAGTATATTAAAATAATGAATCCATTCAAAAAGAAACCATATCCAAAACCATTTAAAACATTTAATAAAGAGATTTTCGAATCAAAGTTTCCCATACCACCCTGAAGCTTTTAAAATTTTAAACCATTAATATACATATAAATAAATCCTTAAAACCACTTTGAAAACATGGATATTAATAAGAAAAAATAATTAAAACATTTAAAGCGATATTTTGGTTAAAGGGGTTCTACCAAAATTAGAGACACTTGAATACAATAATTGAGGAATAAAATTTATTCAGAACTTTATAATATCATGATAATAAATGGATTCATGATATAATATTCCAAATGAAAGTATATACACCATATAAGAGTGAATTGGTGCATAACAACAAATAAGTCCCAATATAAATGTCAAATGTGATGAATTCCCTTATAAAGAAGGTATCCTTAAATTAAGGATAATTCAATCTCAAAATTATGTGTGAAAAATATAAATACACCGAATATAAGTGGATATTAAGTGTAAAACAATAAAAGTTCATTCACACTTATTCAAAAGATGACATATTCAATAACTATATGTTGAACCCAACGAAATCGAAATTGGGTTAAAAAGTTCCCTTGGTAAAATTCGACAGCCTAACATCATCACTTCAAAATTCAGAAAATGAGTTGATGAGAGATAAAAAGGGAATCTGATCACTTGGACATAAAATTTACATCAATAAGGATATAAAAGAACATATCCAAACATAATATTATGTGAATTGAAAGACATAACAAAAGAAGTCTTTTAAAAAGAGGAGGGTGAAAGGTCCCCTTACCGAGTTGGGTAACTTTCGAAACGTACACCCCATGTAAGAAGGGTCATACAATGAATATGTGAATACACGTAAATGAAATTATACTTCACAAAGTGTATAATAATGGGCAGTACATACACCACTCAAAGGAAATTGTGGAAAATGTAGCATAAATCTCACGGGAATAAAAGTGAGATGAAAAATTCCTTAAAAAAACTCGGCAGCCTAACGGCGCCACTTAAAACTTCAAAATGGATTGATGAGAGAAATAGGGTCTCTCAACATATGAACATAAAAATTACATTAAGAGTAATATAATAGAACATCCCAATCACAATAAATATGAGCTTAAAAGGAATGACATAAAAGAGAGTACTTAAAAAGAAATAGAGAGGTTGGATCCCTTACCTCGGGTCCGACTTGACTCGATCATTCTTTAATCTCCTGAATAATAAACTTGAGTTAATTTCTACTTCCTTAAGAACATTTTTCAAGTTCATTATTCCTTTTATATCACTTATTACCATGTCATGAACACTATGTAATTATTTTTGTTAATAACGGTCGTTTAAACGATCATTGGTACTTGTGTCAAAATATGCTCTTTATAATTACAAGTTGTTCATGTATCCATTATATACAGAGTTATAATCATGATGTATATATCATATATATCATATATATCCAGTACATATTCATTTTATACTATTCCATATCATTTGGAGATAAAAAATGAAAAGCACCGTTCATGGAGACGGTAGGCCGTACGTACGCATGAACGCTACTTTCATTTTTTTCTTTTTCATATTAATGGAATTAAAAATAAATGATATATATATATATATATTATAATTATAGTATAATTTATATTTTATATAGGTCACATATGTTCATTAATTTCATTCTTTATACATTCCATGTATTGCATGTACGAGTCACATCACTTGAGGGGGTGGTAGTCCACACTTCCTCATATGAAATTATCGCATTTACACAACATGAAAAGAATAAATGTATGGTTTAAATATAAAATAAAGAAGAATATAGTAAACATAAATACCATATATATCATATATAAAATAAATTGACATCATAATGGCCACCTTTAAATGTGTTAAATGAATATTGAACAATCATCGTTTCATGAGGCAGAAAATCGCCAACCACAGAAACAATATGTTCTTTAACCATTTGACGAATGTGTGTGTAAGTGTAGCTTGAATAATTCTTATAACAACATCCTAGTATATTGATGATACTGTAGTTGTTACAAAAGAAATGAATAAAAAGAGTTTTTGGGGGTGGAGAAGCAAAATAAAACAAAAGGACTCAAGTGAAGACATTACCTTAAAATCGGGTAACTCCCTTTGGTTTGAGCTAAAAGGCTTCCTTGGGAAGACCTCTGCCCAAAGTGAGGCTTCAAGGAGTTATATAGGTATGTGGAGAGACAAAATGGGCAGGGTTGGGCTGATACAAATGCTTTGGAAGTGTGGGTAAGGAGGTAGGGGTGGGGGCCTTTTATAAGAGGAAAGGAGGGGCACTCTTGGAAAGGTATAAAATGTAACTTTATTTTCAAATGAGTTTCAGATTTTAATGGTCCCACATTGATGTCTTTTGGGGATAAGGTGACAAGAGTTCTAAATCCACCCATCAAATAGGTTTTTGACATGTTTAGGTCTTAGATTTTACATTATCTTTCCATTTTATTTAAATCGTTAAATAATGAGGTAATCACTACATCATCATGATGTCATAAATAATTTAATTTATTTTTTGTCTAAAAATTAATAAAAAAATACTATCATTTAGGAAATATTTTTATATTTATAATTAATATTTATAGTCCAAAAAATCATTTATGTAGACAAACGTAAAAATATTTTACTTAGGTGATACATTCCTTGTTACATTTAACATTCTTTAATAATAAAAAGATAAAAAGTCACTTTCTCAGAAAAGTGATTCCATGGGGACCCCAAGTTTGGCACAAGGAATCCCATGTTCGGCCATGAGACAACCAGTAGCCTTAGGACACATTTTGTGGTCATTTTTTATTATTATGATATTATCTTATTATCTTTAACTACTTGATTATTCATTAATCAAGATAAATAAAGATAATTACCGTTGTTACTATTCATAATGTCGAAAAACAAAAGAGCCTTAATTACATAATTTGGACCTTCTGATTCCAAATATTTAATCCATTTTACCAAATTCCAATCAAATAAATTGCAATAATTAATTTAAAAAAAACTTCCCGTTGTCAAAACAAATAGCGGGTTTTTTAGAAACAATATTTATGAAAAGTTTGGCACTTGTTTATGCCTAATTCCAAAGTGAAATTAATCCCAATGACCATAATTGAATTAAATGGTAAAAATATATTCTAATTACACTTTAAAACAAATTAAAAAGAAAATATATCGATATAATTAAATTATATGAAAAAGCAGTTTTGATGTAAAATGCAGTATTTTTCACTATTCATTGAAAAATGAACATTGTCAGAAAAATACCAAAAAATAACCCAAGGTAAATTTAAATGTCCCAATCATAAATAATATGTTTATTTTTAAAAACAGAGCTTATAAAATTGTCAAAAAGTGGATTCAAAAGAGGTTCTCTATTAAAAGGTGGTTAATCGACCTTTTAAAGAATATTGGAATGTTTATGCTTAAAATTGGATTCATTCGCATTTTTAATCCTATAACATTTATTTTAAAGAGTAAAAATATTTTAAAAACATATATAATCATTTTTTAGTAAGTTCTGTTCATTCCCTCCATTACAACGGCTAGGCGTTAACTACCATTTAAAATAATATTATTTTATTATTATAGTGCAGTGCAAGATTCCCAAGAAACTCATTGTTGCGTATTGGGTACGCCATTGTGCATAGCATCCCCTTTAAAGTAATATTAATATTTTATTCACAAATATGGATAAATATGAAAATGTCATACTCTTTATTTACCTGGGGTGTTACATCCTTCCCCCCATTTGGGAATTGCGTCCTTGCAATTTTAAAATTGAGCTTGGAAACATCCTTGAACGTCCCACATCGGAACAAGAGTCGGTAAAAAATCACTTTAAAATAAAGAAAGAAAAGTAAAAAGGTCACCTGAGTTAACCCATACTAGGATTCCAAGTATGAAAATATGGACATGGAGGAAAAAACAAAGGGTCATGTTCTGATAGATAGTGATAGTAAACATGTCTAGGAGAAAGTTAACCACAAGAAAATCACAAACTTGTGATAGGTTAAACGATATTCGATTCCTCCGTAGGAAAAGTTAATAGAGAACATTTTTTTGTTTTTGTTTTGTTTTTTTATTGAGGAATTTATTCATAAGGAAACATAATTACTTATCATGTTGACTTTCAACTTTTATTAGATTTCTTACACAAACTCATATTTTCTCCTAAAGACGAGTATTTAGGAAGACTTGTTCACTATAATAAACTTCTAGAGAATCACCTAATCCAAAAAAGATAACTATATACTTCCCATGTCTTTAGAAATTAACAAAAACCAAAACCAAAAAGGTTAGTACAAGATCAGATAATCCAGAAAAGGATAACCCTTTATAAAAAGAAAATCTATTCTTAATCTCCAATATTTGTCCAACAAAACCCAAAGTTCAAAGATGACAATTCAATAAACAAATTGTCCATAAAATTCTTCAAAGTAAACCAAACTAAGATTTAAACCCAAATATTTGAAGGATTTAGTCACATAGTCTTCCAAGTTAAATCGTAACATTTATCTCTAAACAACATCAGTTGCTCTTAATGTCTCGTGTTGAAAAGTAATTAACCTAATCACATATCCTCCATGATAGGTTAATAAATTTCCATAGATAACCCAAAATCAACTTACTCTTAATTCATAAAATCATCTAACTAAAAAGAATCAGTCAAACTAACCAGAGACTTCACGTAGTCTAGTGGTAGGCGATAAATACCAGTTTCACTTTGGTTGTGAGTTTGATTCCTGCAGCTTTGTCCAACGCGATGGGTTGTCACATGGTCTGCGTGTTGTCCTTTTTCCAAAACTATATAATTATCAAATCATTCCTCAAAAAGAGATAAAATCATCAAAAAAAACCATAACATAATTTAACCTCAATTTTATCTCATGCCTTTCACTTCCATCATAACATATAGTAACCCATAATTACCTCAAAAATAAGGATCATATAAACCCAAATGGTTATTTATAACTATGTCCACAAAAGAACAGATAACTATTCCTTGAATAAAATTTTCATATATTAAACATCGGGGTTACACATACTATAAAAAGTCTTCTAATGTAACCCCATAATCAAAAGAGACTTAATACTCTTAAGAATATCACCATAAATATTGAAGCCCTTATATGTTGACATCTTACTCATTCAACATTCTTCATGATCCATTAACCATTCCTTTACAACTTATTCTGAAATAATTCTTTCCTACAAACAAAATCATGAATCATATCCTAAGATTCCAAAATAGGAAAACAATAGTTATGAAATAATCCATACCTTTGATTGGTCATTTTCAGTTTCTTCATCCTCAATCGGAATGGCATTATGTATTGGTAAACGAACATTTGTATGATCTTGGTGATCCCATTCACGAAACTTCTTGATAGGACATGTGTTTGCATAATGACCATGCACACCACATTTAAAACATTCAATTGATCCCTCATAAAGAACTTATTTCCCTTTCCTCGAGTCAAATGGATGCTTCCTTTTTCCATGGCAGGTGATTGCTTTATGACCTTCATTTCCACATCTATAGCATATTTCTGTCCGTTTGAAACATTTTCCTAGGTGTTTCTTTCCGCATTTTTGACACATAAGTTTTTGAACACACTTACCTTTATGATTATTACCTGTAGTTCCATAGGGATTTGTTTCTCCCATATATGATTCCTTAGAGAAATCACCAAGGTTTAGGTGGTCAATAATGACTCCAGATAGTTGGTTGAGGATAATCACAAGAGTTCTCATTACATCTCCCATATCATTCAGTTGCTTGCTCAAAAAACGGTCACAGTTTCCTTCACATCCACTGTTACTTTGGTGACTGCTAGATCCAACCATTTACTAAAACCAAAAAGGTCAGTGTGAGTATATCAACAAAACCATCATATACTAATGAGGAAGATAAACATTAAGATATAATTACTCATTCACTTTATCTAAAACTAGGACTCTTTCTGAAATCCTAACCATTATGGTAATGTCACTTATGCTTAAAGAAAACCCTAACCTCTAAATTTATCTAAACCGACCTCTAATACCAACTATAAGGCCCCAGACTTAAACCTTACTTAATCTTGAGTTATTACAAGATTACACATTTAGGATCTTTTCAGGTTTAGAGTTTTAGAGAATTAGATCATAAAACTTGCATTACATTCCACATTCAAACAGTGGTTACATAAAATATAGTATTCATTTTTTTCCCATTAACAAAAATACATTTAAAATAAAAATAAAGCATGGATTCTTTCTTGACACTTCCTTGACACTATCATCAAATCATGTACCTTTCCCTTGACCTGTTAAAAACATTTCAAAAAACATGGGATGAGCATAAAAAGCTCAGTAAGGGATATAAAAATATGGAAAGGAAACATGAGTACATGTATACATAATAATGAAATCATACTTTACCCATAAAACATAATCACTTTAACATACCTCATAAATTCATGAATAAATCATAGAAATCATAAGACATAAAGGTAACTTGAGGCATTCATAACATTATTACGTAGGGAGTAACCCTCTTGGTTACGTTTGGAATACCCATCACAGTATATTCCCTAAATCTCTTCAGATAAACCTTAACGTTTAACCCCTTCGCCTTACCCAATGCATTGGAGAGCTATATCGGGCTCACCCGCCCATAGTTTATCACGGAACCACCCGTTTTCACAACAATGCCCAAGAACCATAACATAAACATATCACATAAAACATGCATAAAGTAAACATAACATTTCCACATTTCAATCACAATATAACATTTTAGTATATTAAAATAATGAATCCATTCAAAAAGAAACCATTTCTAAAACCATTCAAAAAATTTAATAAAGAGATTTTTGAATCAAAGTGTCCCATAACACCTTGAAGATTTTAAAATTTTAAACCATTAATATCCATATAAATAAATCCTTAAAACCACTTTGAAAACATGGATATTAATAAGAACAAATAATTAAAAAATTTAAAGCGATATTTTGGTTAAAGGGGTTCTACCAAAATTAGAGACACTTGAATACAATAATTGAGGAATAACATTTAGTCAGAACATTATAATATCATGAGAATAAATGGATTCATGATATAATATTCCAAAGGACAGTATATACACCATATAAGAGTGAATTTGTGCATAACCACAAAGAAGTCTCAATAGAAATGTCAATTATGATTAATTTGCTTATAAAGAAGGTATCCTTAAATTAAGGATAATTCAATCTCAAAATTATGTGTGACAAATATAAATACACCCAATATAAGTTGATATTAAGTGTAAAAAAATAAAAGGTCATTCACACATATTCAAAATATGACATATTCAATAACTACATGTTGAACCCAAAGAAATTGAAATTGGGTTAAAAAGTTCCCTTGGTAAAATTCGACAGCCTAACGGCATCACTTCAAAATTCAGAAAATGAGTTGATGAGAGATAAAAAGGGAATATCATCACTTGGAAATAGAACTTACATCAATATGTATATAAAATAACATATCCCAACATAATAGTATGTGAATTAAAAGACATAACAAAATAAGTCCTTTAAAAAGTGGAGTGTGAAAGGTCCCCTTACCGAGTTGGGTAACTTTCAAAACATACACCCCATGGAAGAAGGGTCATACAATGAAGATGTGAATACCCATAAATGAAATTATACTACAAAAAGTGTATAATAATGGGAAGTAAATACACCACTCAAAGGAAATTGTGTAAAATGTAGCATAAATCTCACGGGAATAAAAGTGAGATGAAAAATCCCTTACGAAAACTCGGCAGCATAACGACGCCACTTAAAACATCCAAAATGGATTGATGAGAGAAAATAGGGTCTCTCATCATATGAACATAAAAATTACAGTTATAGTAATATAAAATAACATCCCAATCACATGAAATATGATCTTAAAAGGAATGACATAAAAGAGAGTACTTAAAAAGAAAGAGAGAGGTTGGATCCCTTACCTCGGGTCCGACTTGGATCGATCGTTCTTTAATCTCATGAATAATAAACTTGAGTTAATTTCAACTTCCTTAAGAACCTTTTTAAAGTTAATTATTCCTTTTATATCACTTATTAAAATTTCATGAACACTATGTAATTATTTTAGTTAATAACGGTCTTTTAAACGATCATTGGTACTTGTGTCAAAATATGCTCTTTATAATTACAAGTTGTTCATCTATCCATTATATCTATAGTTGTAATCATGTATTATATATAATATATATCATATATATCCAGTAAATATTCATTTTATACTATTACATATCATTTGGAGATAAAAAACGAAAAGCTCCGTTCATGGAGACGGTAGGCCGTACGTACGCATGAACGCTACTTTCATTTTTTTCTTTTTCATATTAATGGAATTAAAAATAAATGATATATATATATATATATTATAATTACAGTATTATATATATGTTATATATGTCACATATGTTCATTAATGTCATTATTTATACATTCCATGTATTGCATTTACGAGTCACATCACTTGAGGGGGCGGTAGTCCACACTTCCTCATATGAAATTATCGCATTTACACAACATGAAAAGAATAAAGGTATAGTTTAAATATAAAATAAAGAAGCATATAGTAAACATAAATACCATATATATCATATATAAAATACAGTGACATCATAATGGCCACCTTTAAAGGTGTTAAAAGAATATTGAACAATCATCGTTTCATGAGGCAGAAAATCGCCAACCATAGAAACAGTATGTTATTTAACCATTAGACGAAGGTGTGTGTAAGTGTAGCTCAAGTACTTCTTATAAATACATCCTAGTATATTTAGTATACTGTATTTGTTACAAAAGAAATGAATAAAAAGAGTTTAGGGGGTTGGAGAAGAAAAATAAAACAAAAGTACTCAAGTGAAGACATTACCTTAAAATCAGGTAACTCCCTTTGGTTTGAGCTAAAAGGATTCCTTGGAAAGACCTCTGCCCAACGTGAGGATTCAAGAAGTTAGATAGGGATGTGGAGAGACAAAATGGGCAGGGTTTGGCCGATCCAAAGGCTTTGGAAGTGTGGGTAAGGAGGTAGGGGTGGGGGCCTTTTATAAGAGGAGAGGAGGGGCACTCTTGGAAAGGTATAAAATGTAACCTTATTTTCAAATGAGTTTCGGATGTTAATGGTCCCACATTGATGTGCTTCAGTGATAATGTGACAAGGGTTCTAAATACACCCATACAATAGGTTTTGGACATGTGTAGGTCTTAGATTTTACATTATCTTTCCATTTTATTTAAATCGTTAAATAATGAGGTCATCGATGCATTATCATGATGTCATAAATAATTTAATTTATTTAATGTCTAAAAATTATAAAAAAACTACTATGATGTAGGAAATATTTTTATCTTTATAATTAATATTTATAGTCCAAAATATCATTTATGTAGACAAAAGTAAAAATATTTTACTTAGGTGATACATTCTTTGTTACATTAAACATTCTTTAAAAATAAAAAAATAAAAAGTCACTTTCTCACAAAAGTGATTCCATGGGGCCCCCAAGATTGGCACAAGGCATCCCATGGTAAGCCATGAGACAACCAGTAGCCTTAGGACACATTTTGTGGTCATTTATTATTATTATGATATTATCTTATTATCTTTAACTACCCGATTACTCATTAATCAAGATAATTAAAGATAATTACCGTCGTTACTATTCATAATGTTCAAAAACAAAAGAGTCTTAATTACATAATTTGGACCTTATTATTCCAAATATTTAATCCATTTTACCAAATTCCAAACACATAAATTTCAATAATTAATTTAAAAAAAACTTCCCGTTGTCAAAACAAATAGCAGGTTTTTTAGAAACAATATTTATGAAAAGTTTGGCACTTGTTTATACCTAATTCCAAAGTTAAATTAATCCCAATGACCATAATTGAATTACATGGTAAAAATATATTCTAATAACACTTTAAAACAAATTAAAAATATAATATAACCATATAATTAAATTATATGAAAAAGCAGTTTTGATGTAAAATGCAGTATTTTTCACTATTCATTGAAAAATGAACATTGTCAGAAAAATACCAAAAATTAACCCAAGGTAAATTTCAATGTCCCAATCATAAATAATATGTTTATTTTGAAAAATATAGGTTATAAAATTTTCAATAAGTGGATTTAAAAGTGGTTCACCATTAAAAGGCGGTTAATCGACCATTTAAAGAATATTGGAATGTTTACGCTTAAAATTAGATTCATTCGCATTTTTAATCCTATAACTTTTATTGTAAAGAGTAAAAATATTTGAGCAACATATATAATCATTTTTTAGTTAGTTCTGTTCATTCCTGCCATTATAACGGCTAGGCGTTAACTACCATTTAAAATAATATTATTTTATTATTAGAGTCCAATGCAAGATTCCCAAGAAACTCATTGTTGCGTATTCGGTACGCCATCGTGCATAGTGTCCCCTTTAAAGTAATATTAATATTTTATTCAAAAATATGGATAAATATGAAAATTTCATACTCTTTATTTACCTGTGGTGTTACAATATTTATTTATTATGGAGAGGATATTTTAAGATGTGGACCTTTCCCAGATGATATAGTATTTCAGATGAGATAGTGAAACATTGGAATTAGATGCAAGTAGTGATACAAGTTAGAAACAACTTAAGTATTTTTCCCATAGGGTCACAATTGGTCCCTTGCAAATAAATATATCTACAAATATCAAATTCTCAAGTGTAGTCATGTTGTTTATTTAATTTCCTCATTGTTTATTTTTTTCCATTGAGTTTGGATGTAAACATGATCACATAAAATAATAAACAAAATGAATTGATTAAATAAAATTTAAATGAGATGAATTTTTTCCTATTTAATTCATAATCAGTTGTAAGTGAGATAACATAATATATGTATATTATATATAAAATGATTTCGTTCATTAAGAAATAATTGAAACCCCAAAATAAATATTAAACCATAAGGCCTTCCATTATTTCAATTTAAACAAAACTGGTTGTACAGGGTGCTCACCTTCTCCAGTTGAGGGTGCCTCTTACTACAGGGGTATTTCTTATAAAATATATATGTTTAATTAACTAGATATTGAAACAAAGATTTATCCATTGTAATATTTTTTTTATATTTAGAGAATTTTTTTTGAGTAAATCATGTATGTGATTTTTAAAAGTTGGGACTTCACTCAAAATTTCAAAAAACTTCAACTTAATGCCGTTGTTCATTAAAATTCCTATATTGAAACCCATTAAGTAGTGGAATAGAAATGACTTGGGCTATAAGGAGTGGATTCAATGATCTTTTCCACTAGAGCACTCATGTTCTCAATTTAGTATTGAGGGTTACTGGGGTTTGATAAAATAGTTGGAGACGTTGAATAATTTAATCGGTAATGTCTTTTCAGTAATCAAGATAAAATTAAAAATATTATAGTGATTATTTTTGTAGAAAATTGGAAGATAATACCATAGAGACACTGCAGTTAATTACAGACAATAAAAATTTCTTCACCAACATGAGATTCCAATTATAGTACATGCACCATTGAAAAGTACTATGCCATAGGAAATTCTTTTAGCTAGAGTCCCAACTACCTATTGATCCACCTCAAGAAGTGATAGTGATAAAGATTCTTATAGGTGACTCATTTATGATTCATTTTATTTTTACATCACAATGATATCAAAATATACAATGAGTTGTGGAAAAAACACCACGAAATGGATGATTTCATACATTATATGATCTTTGAGATGTTTATGAGGATAAAGTGAAGTGAGGAGTAGAATGAGATGATGACTAAACTGAATATGATCATATTTTAATGCTTATGGAGACAACGATGGCAAGGAGCTCTCCCCTATGGTGATGAACTAACCCTAATGCCATAGAGTTCTGCTCCCCCTCCCGATCGGAGGGAGGAGCTTTGCGATCTTACCCTAATGGAAAGGGAAACTCCTTCTTACCATTCTCAAAACCTGAGTATCTTCCATCCTTATTGAAGATATAGATTTCTCTGAAAGTTCTTGATCTTTTCCGGGATGTTCCTCAACTCTCTCTCTCCCCGACAGAGCTCAATAACGCCACAAACCGATGTAAACTCACCCTGGTGGCTCAGTTTCGTCTTCAACGCCCCTCAGTGGACGAGTTTGTCAGTTCGAATTTAATTCTTGAGATCTGCATAAGCGTTTGGTCCTTGGTTTCCTTGAAAGGAGTCACTTCATGGTCTAGTTTGATTCGGAGGAGGACCTGATCACTACCTAGTCCAGGGATCCTTGAAGGTGCAATGGATCTTTCTTTTACCTATTTCAATGGAGTTTTGAGTTACACTTGCGACGTGTTCCGAAGACGATGGTGACATGGGTAAGTCTTCTTGGTCTCCCTCTTTCTTTTTAGAATCCTTCTATTTTGTGCGTTCTCAGGAATATGATTTTACAATACCTATGCTCTAATCGGTGAACGAAGGTGGTTTTACATCCGGTCTATCTGCAAATTCTCATCGAGGTTGACGTTGTGAGGCCACTTGTTAATTGGATTTGGATCACGGATGGGAGGGAATTCATGTGGAAATAAGAGGTTATCATTGAGTCATGGATTCCTTTCTATGTTTCTTTTAGTCGATTTGGTCATCTGGAGTCGGTCTGTCATAGAAAAAGTGTGATTGGGACTACACATATGGTGAAGAAGAGGGGTATTGACCAATGTGTTGCTTCTGGTTTTGGTTTGGATTTTCTACTGGTGAGGATTCAGTCTGAGAATGTGACACTGCGTACTTCTGTGGGAGTCTCTCATGTGCAGGGAGTGTGGTGGCAGATAATTCCGTTGGCTGTGCAATGGTGGTGGAGAAATTACAGGCACATGAAGAGTGGGTGATTCAGTAGGTTGATCATATAGGGTTCTCTGCGATTGTTAATGTTCTGAAGGAGGTGCAGTGGAGGCCAACAGACCTGATAGTGAGTCTGATCATTGATCATATGAAGCATGATATTGATATTGGGAAGGTACCATCATTGGAGAATTCTGCAAGAATCTATCCCGCACAGCCAGCACCTATTAATGAGGGGATTTAGAACGTTGTGGCCAGTGAAAATGGTGCAAGGTTTATAGTTTCAAAAGGCTCAGGTGAGGATGTTTTTTGTGTTGGATGAATGAAAGGGAGGGAATAGAAGGGTTAAAAAGACATGATGGTCAAGGTCTCCACTTAAAAATGGTGTAATTTCCCTATTTGTAACCACTTTCAAGAATTGAAGCATGATGTGATCTCTCTTTTGGAGGAGGGTCCTCATGTTAATGAAGTTTCCAGCATTCAGCTTGATCTCTCATCTCAGAATGCAGTGACCATAAAAGGTGCAATGAGGAAGGAGCTACATGAAGAACATGATTCTATGGAGCACCCACAATGTTTAGCAATGATTGATACTAATATACAATATCAACAGGACCTAGGAGAGAATGATTGTTACCAAAACGTGCATATCCCTAGAAAATGGGGGGATGTCTCTGATAGTGACAAAAAAATGATAGTGTCAAGATTATACCATCCTATAGTGACATTAATTAGGGTGGGATGAATAAGGCGTCTGAATATAGAGAAGTTATGAATACCCCAACAAGAAGAAGGCTGAGGAATGAATATTTTTACCTTCTGAAGCCAGTGTCTATTGGGTCTTTTGTCAGGAAGGAAAGCATTGCTGCCCCTAGTTTGAAAAAGGGTAAGAAATATTCTAAAGAGTTTCTATATTTGGAGAAATAAAATCTTAGAGAGAAGTATGCCACGATTATGAAGCACTATGAAAGCTCAGAGTGGGAATAGACTACTACGGAGGAAGAAACCTATCATGGATGTGGTGATCGGTATGAATTTTATGATATATATTTTTCTTTTTATAGTTTATTTTCCTTGATTTATATACTTTTATTTCATTTTAATAAATGGTCATAGGTTCTCCTATGACTAATATTTTCTATTAAACTAAATATGTGTAAATTGAAAGACTAGTCACAATATTTCAATGCATCCAATTCTTATATATTTTTCACCAAATTATTCCAATTTCATTCAAAAATAAAAAAATGAACAGTCTGTAGAAAACACTTCATTACTTTTTGGGTAATTTTCACCAATTAGATAAAAACATAAAGAATTCCGAATCCATAATTCATATTTTTAACAAGATGAAAGATAGGAGAAAAGGAAAATGGAAAGTGCGACAATAAAAGAAAATTTGTAATCTCTTTCAAGGAAATTATAAAGATCATCATATAGGAGGAAATTTTTTCACATGTTATAAAATAAGAATATGAATGTTTAAATTCAATGATCTAAATTTAATACATAAGTAGTTTCTTCTTCTTTAGGTCTATTCATCATTGTATGTAATGTTTCTGTAATGTCCCAGACCTCTCTGGTCCATTCCCTTGCTGAAATATGGTGGTTGAGGTGTTCTGGGAGGTCAAGGTGACTCATCCCCAACACTTTTACAAATTTATAGTTCTATGAACAATGTTTCCAGTTTTATGAATAGTGTCATAGTGTTACAGTTACTGTCTCATAGTTACTATCTCAGAGTTACTGTCTCACAGTTACTGTCACAGAGTTACTATCTCACATTTACTGTCTCACATTTACTATCTCAGAGTTACTGTCTCACAGTTACTTTCTCACAGTTACTGTCTCACAATTACTTTCTCAGAGTTAGTGTCTCATAGTTACTGTCTCACAATTACTGTCTCAGAGTTACTGTCTCAGAGTTACTGTCTCACAGTTACTATCTCAGAGTTACTGTCTCACAGTTACTGTCTCACAGTTAGTATTTTACAGTTACTATCTCACAGTTACTATCTCACAGTTACTGTCTCAGAGTTACTGTATCAGTGTTACTATCTCAGAGTTTCTATCTCACAGTTACTGTCTCACAATTACTGTCATAGAGTTACTGTCTCACAGTTACTGTCTCATAGTTTCTATCTCATAGTTACTGTCTCACAATTACTGTCTCAGAGTTTCTACCTAATAGTTACTGTCTCAGAGTTACTGTTTGAGTGTTACTGTCTCAGAGTTACTATCTCAGAGTTACTATCTGAGTTACTATCTCAATATTGTTGTCTCATAGTTACCGTCACACAGTTACTCTCTTATGAATAGTGTTTCCAGAACTGTTTCATATTTCCTTTTCCAAATTTCCAAATTTTTCCAGTTTCACTAATTTAACATTTTCTTTGATATTAAATGCATTAAAAGCCTTGTTTTAAGGGATTTAAGGCTGATTCTAATCCCATAACTCCTATATTATTATTTTAAGGATCGAGATTCCTGTACTTGGTCAAACCGTATGGTTTAATGAAATCCACTTTTAATGGAAAATCCAATGTATCTTAAACCACTACTCCGTTAAATATTCTAAAGGGATGAGATATCTTCCTCCTGGTTCTTCATCCTTGTTCTCTAGTGTGAGACACTCAAACCTTTCATTCCTTCCCTTAGGATTTGTGCAATCAAAATTTATTCCTTGGATTAGTTCCCCTTGAATTTATTCTTTCTACAAGTGCACCCTCTGTTTTTTATGAAACCAAGCAGTATCGATAAATCTTTGATATAAGGTATGATCTATCGTCATTATTTTGGGTTCATCTCCTTTTATTTCTCCTTGACCTTTTATGGAATTCTATCTCCATGTTCCTAATGGACTTTTCTTGGGTGTTGGCTGATGTGGTGATGTCTCTACATCCCTGGGTGGATGTAGTCCTCCAAGATCGGCGATCATGATCTATTTTGTCAGTCTCTTCAAGGAGTATCAGAAACCTTTTCAGGTAGGGGATTCATTTCTTCTATTTTATCTTATGTGAAACTATAGAACAAGCATGTTTTAGCCCACTAGATCACAATGGAATTAACATAATAAATATTTAAACCAGATAAATAAATTGATATCGATCGTATGTTATTGCCTCTTGTTTTTTTATATAGTGTGATATCTATTATTTCTTTGTTTCGATTTTTGTTCTTGATGAAAATTGGTAAAGAACATAAACCCAAAATTAATTGATAATTATTTGGATAGAGATAAAGAGTCATGTCAATTAATCTATTTGTTCTTGTTTTAATTAGATGCTAATCAAATTGATATAGTAAGCATGTTTAATTATTTGCGATAGATTACTATTTAGGTTGCCCGTCATTGGAACATACGAATAATAAATCGGTTAATTCAATATTGATTAAAGAACTGGTTGTTTGATAAAAGATAATTCCTTATAGGGACCTGAGTTACCCTTTTTATTATTTAAGGGCCAAGATCCCAGTTGATATGATGTTTGTTTTCCTACTGCTTGTGTTTTGATGTGAGCCTGGATGGCTGTTGGGTTATGTGGGGGCAGGGAGGCCCATTGGTTATGGAAACAGTTGACGCCTAGAGTGGTGAGATGCATCAGTTTATGCATGTGGGTTTCAGGGAGGACACCGAGGATGATGAAATGGGTTGGATGTAAATGTTTGGATGATTGATGAATCTTGTTGGTTGTTTACCTGATTTACTTTCCCCACTGCTCAAGGTAGCTGGTCTTGCTTACCCTCCTTCCAAGATAAGTGAAGATGCGCGGGGTATGCCACATGATTTCTGTGTTTACATTCTTGAGTGAGGATGGGTATACACTCTTACTATAGGTGATAAAGACTTGATGGGTAGTTCAACTACCCAGTATGTTGATCCCCCTTATGTTTAGTAGCTTAGAATGTTTTTTCTAGAATGCCTGGGAATATAGGAAAGTAATAATGTTGTTAATAAATGATTGAATAAATGATGTTAACCCATGGGGTTGTAGCTTACTGAGATGAAGTGCTGAGGATGCAATTTAAAGGAATGGTGGACTTTGGGTGTGATGCTAATGAAATATAATGTGCAATTGTTAATATTTATTTAATTTTTATAGAATTAATTAACGTAAAGTGAAACTGATAAAAAGGGAATGAAGTAATGCAATCAAGCTCTTTAAATGGTTGTGTGCTTATAGGATACCTATTCATAGAAGTGGTAGTTGGGAGTCTGAGGGAGATTAGCTTCAGTTGAGTCTAAGACTAGGTTATTCCCATAATGTAGTTGTGAGCTATAGTATATTTTGTACTTTTTGTGTTTCTATATGGTACTCTACCCCGTTAGTTAGGGAAACTAACACCCCGATGATTCTGATCCCTGGGGGGAGAGTATTTTCCACAACATTCTGGTGGGAGGATGGATGGATGACTATCCCCTTTGGCCCCTCTCTCTTCTATTGGTAGTTACTTGTGATCATAGGACTAGCAGTTAGTTTTCTCCATATATTTGTGTAGAGGGCTGTAATGGCTTGTGGTTATTCACACACACATATTCTGGATATAGTTTCTTATGGAATACTATAGGTGTAATGTGTATAGGCTATGATGGATTGAGGATCCTTACTCAGGGTATGGGCTATAATGTATTGAGGTTTAATAACCGATGTATGATACACGTTATGCGAGATGTGGTAGATTCCAGAAACTTCTTGGTTACTATGCTCACATGGATGTGGTGGTTTTGTTGCACGAGGTGTATGTTGTGGTGCTTCGCTCAGGTGTCTGCGGGAAAGCCTTTTTGGAGAGAGATGCTTAGGGCGTGTGACGTTTGGGAAAAGCGGAAAACCCGTGGGGAAGTAGTAGCCGGGTACTCTTGATATTATTTATTATATTATATACTCTTGTATGAAATAATTAGTGATAGTATCCATGTTGATTCTAGGAACTTAGTATACTTTTTGAGGTGACGAGTTAGTTTCACTTGCTGTTCACTATACTTTAGCATGATTTCTTTCATTTTTCATGAGAGGTTTGAGGTAGGATCTTATTGAGTATACTATTATACTCACCCTTTGTATATATAAACTATTTTTCTGGTCACTTGGATAAGGTTGGAGATCAGGATGGTTACTACTAGCTTGGGGTTGCAGGAGCCGTTCGGGATTTGTGGTCACTGTTGTTTTTAATTTCTTTTGGTACTTGTAGTTTTACCTTTTCTGTTCTAGTAGTTTTTCTGGACATTACATATGTTCACTTATGATTTCTTTGATATTTTTGTCTGACTTGTAGTTGGTTGGTGTCTATATTATCTCTCTCTTTCTCATGTGTTCTCTTAGAGGGTAATGCCTCCCATTTGTGTGTTTACTATACCCTTGGTTCTAGTCAGCAACCCAGGGCCTACTAGAGGTGGTACTTGGGGGTCACTATCTTCTTTATCACATTTCCGGCCCAGGAGCGATGTAATTTGGGGGGAGGGGGTCATGATTGAGTGATATCAGAGGTCAGGTTGATGGATAGGATGGAGTTTGGTGTTATGTACAAGTGAGGTTACATGGGTTGGTAGGGAAACAGTGTCAGTCAAGTTTAGAAATTGATGTAAAAAGTGGAGACCAACTGAGACATAGGTGTTTAGGGCCCCCCTGTGATATGATTCATGGACCATTAAGTTTACAATGGCTAGTAAATGTGGTGATACTAGTTATAGGGTAAAGATCTAGGAATGAATCTTGCATCATTCCTCTTTATGCTCGTGTTTGAATGGGTATACCTTGGGATAGGTTAACCTAAAATGAATAAAAGAAAACAATTAATTAATTAATGTTGAGCCTTCCATATTCCAGGATTAGGATCTATAACTGTTTGTTATTTTGCAGGTATGGCTCTAGGTCGACGTCCTCATCAGGTTAGTGCAGAAGATGTCCCGTAGGCTGTGCCAGTAGATCTCCATAGGGTAGAGGATGATGACGTCAACACTTGGAGGAGGACACTTAGAGAGTTTCATTTCCAGAGTCCGTAAAAATACGAGGGTTCTATTTTAGATGTAGTCACGGAAGACTGGTTGGTGAAGGTCGAGATAGGCTTCAGTTTCATCCATGCTTGGACGGAGCACTAGGTGTCTTTGGTTGTGACGATGTTGTGTGGTGCAGCGAGGAAGTGGTGGTTCTTGTTCCTCGGGGATCGTAAGGAGTCAGTGATCACATGGGAGGAGTTCCGAGACAAGTTCAAAGTTGAGTTTCTTTCTTCGACCGTGAAGGAGTCTAGTCACTAGGAGATTCTTACCTTTTGATAGGGGATCTCCAGTGTGTGAGAGTTTGGAATCCATTTTAAGAGCCTTTTACGATATGCTTCAGACCTGCTCCAGATGAGGTGTACAGGGAGAGGCATTTTGAGGAGGCTTTGCATCCAAAAATCCAGTGCTAGGTCACCCCATTTATGTTTAGGACATATATTGAGGTACTGGTGGGGGTAGAGGTTGTTTATAGGACATTGACAAAAACTGGATCATTACGAGAGGAGAGTCATCATGATTCCTCACGAAGAAGAGTTGCGGTTCGGGGTTGCCGGTTTTCAGGGTAGAAGAATTTTATATTCGACCGGGGGTAGTTCGAAGCCCTCAGCATCTCATTTCTCTAAGGAAGGTGGATATTAGGAATATTATAAGGGATCAGGTGCCTATTTTTCCTATGGAGGGTGGGGTCATCAGCAATGAGAGTGCCCGAAAATTCTGAGCCTTCATCTTGCACCAAGTGTTCCACTCTAGGTTACTCTGTTGTGGATATTCCAATTGAGGCAACGACAATAGGTTGCACTAGCTTTGGATTAGCAGAGGGAAGATGGGGTAGGCAAAAGATAGCCCTGTGATTCTCCCCATCCATAAAGTGGAGATTCTGGCCATGGTGGTGGGCATCATCAGGGTTAGAGAGGCTATGGAGAAGGTTGCGATCAACTTCATGCTATAGCGTTTCCAGTGACAGGAAAGTCAGACGTCGTTCGAGGTTCCCTTTGCTTGTTTTCTACATGGGTGTATGCCCTGTTTGATTTAGGAGAGACATAGTCCTTCATATAACCTGAACTTTTCCATGCTTTGGTACTTGAGGTAGAGATGCTTCAAGTTCCCTTGGCGTTAACTACACTAGTTAGAGGTCAAGCTGACTTGTTTGAAGTATGTAGAGAATGTGAGCTAGTGCTGGGGAAGCACCGCTCTTGGGGGATTAACTATGTTTACAGATACAACCATATGATGTCATCCTCATCACGGATTGGTTGTATTCGGTGTACGCTATCATGGATTTCTTCAGGAGTTAGGTGGTGTTCTTCGATATTGAGGGACAGATAGCGGTGTTTGTTGGTGAGCGAGACCCTACGATGGGTTAGAGGCATGTTTTGTCCTTATCATCCTTGATGGTTGATCTGATGCTGAGTTCTTTAGAAGTTTAACAGTTGGCGTTTCCCAGGGTCGTAGAAGAGTACCATGATGTCTTTCTAGAAGAGGTTGTAGCATTACCCCCTCGATGAGAGATCGATTTTGGGATGTATCTATAGGTATGAGCATCTATTATTTCTATGTATCCATATAGGATGGCCCCTTATATGTTACGAGAGCTATGTATATATCTTGATGGTCGTTTATTGTGCTGTTTTGTTTAGCCTAGTGTATCACTGTGGGGTGCACCAGTTTTGTTCGTGAAGAAGGATGACGAGAGTTTGCTGTTGTGTATCGACTATTGTCAAATAAACAAAGTGACATTGAAGAAATGATATCCTCTTCTGTGGATTGATGATTTATTCGATCAAATGAGGGTGTAAGTTGGTTCTCAAAAATCTACTTGTAGTCAGGATATCATCAGATGTGTGTGAAAGATGAGGATATCTCAAAAACTGCTTTACATTATCATCATGGGAATTACAAGTTCGTTGTAATGCCGTTCGGGGTAACGAATGCAATAGCTATGTTCATGGGATTGATTAATGTTGTGTTCTATGATTTCCTGGATAAATTTGTGGTGGTTTTCATCGACGACATCCTTGTGTACTCTATGTATGAGGAGGATCATGAAGAGCATCTGCACGCCATTTTGGGAGTTCTTCATCAATAGAAGCTATTTGGGAAGTTTTCTAAGTGTGAGTTTTGGGATTGAGAAGTACATTTATTGGGGCATGTTGTGTCTCATTAGGGAGTAGCTTTGGATCCATCAAAGATAGAAGCAGTTGTGTCTTGGGAAGCCCCCAAGATAGTGGCAGAGGTGCGAAGTTTCCTTGGTCTCACAGGCTACTACAGGAGGTTCGTAGCCGATTTATCTTATGATGTGACTCCTCTAACAGCATTGCCTAGGAAGGATCAAGCATTCATGTGGATTGATCAGTGTCAAGAAGTTTTCGAGTATTTTAAGGAGAAGTTGGTAAGTGCTCTAGTTATTTGTCTTCCAGTAGAGGGAGTTCGGTTTTATGTTTTCTATGATGCTTTGTATCTAGGGTTAGGCTGTGTTTTGATGCAGTAGAGATTAGTCGTTTCTTATAGGTCACAAAAGTTGTGTCCCTATGAATGTAACTATGTCACCCTTGATCTTGAACTGGTGGGAGTGGTGTTTTATCTGAAGTTGTCGATACATTACCTCATTGGAGACCGCTTTGTGGTTTTCACAAATCATAATATGCTGAAGTATGTTTTCTCCCAGTGTGACTTAAACTTACGACAACATTGGTGGATGAAGATCTTATAGGAATACGACTTCGAAATCTTGTATACACCTGGGAAGGAGAATGTTGTAGCTGATGTGCTATGCCGAAAGTTACGTAGTGATGAAGGCATGAATATGGTGATTCCTAGAGAGTAAGGGAAGAAATTTCAGCATTACATCTCGATATAGGAGAAGTTAGGGGTAGAGTTTGTCTTTTTTAGATGACAATGCAGTCATCTATAGTGCATCAAGTGGAAGAGTCCCAGTTGGGGGATCTAGAGGTGGAGGTTTGGGGAGACAAAGTTGTTTGTGGTGAGTCCCCTAATGGTTGGTCTGAGGATGAACAACACTGATTGTTGTAACATGGAATACTTTTTGTTCCTTTTGTGATGAGTGAGATAGTTCTTATAGAGTTCCGTATTTCACCTTTAGAGGTACATATTGGTTTGAAAAAGATGTACCAAGCCTTGAGGAGTCAGTTTTTGTGGCCTGGGCTAAAGCATGCAGTTGCAAAGTTTGTGTCTCGGTGTTTAGTCTTTCAGAAGGTGAAGGCCGAACACCGTGTTCCTGGTGGTCTACTCTATTCCTTAGATGTTCCTCAATGGATATGGGAGGACATCTCAATGGACTTTGTTACTAGTTTACCTTGAGCTCAGGGAGGACATGTCATTATTTGGGTGGTAGTGGATCATTTAACAAAATCATCCCACTGCATAGCGATCAAGGAGTCAAGCTCAGTGGATGTTTGGTCAAGGCAGTATATGGAGGAGGTGGTGAGACTTCATGGAGTACCAAGAATAAACATTTCTGATCGATATCCTCATTTTACCTCTAGGGTGTGGAGAGGTCTTCATTAGGCTTTTGGTTCTCAATAATGCCTTAGCACTTCTTTTCATCCACATATAGATGATTAGACAGAGCGGACCATCCAAACTTTTGAAGACATGTTTCTCTCTTATTTCCTAGATTTTGGAGGTTCGTGGATGAGGCACTTACCCTTGGTGGAGTTCTCTCACAACAATAGTTTTCACTCCCCCATTGATACGGTGTCATTTGAAGCCTTGTATGGCTAACCTTGTAGTTCTCCACTGTGCTAGACTGGGGTTGGAGAGTCATCAATCTCAGATCCTAACTAGTGAAGAATATTACATAGATGGTTTAGGTGATTTGTGAGAGGATGCAAGTAGCACAGGATCATCATAAATCATATGCCGATCAAAGGAGGAGACCCTTAGAGTTTGATATTGGGGATCAAATGTTTCTGAAGGTGAATCCCCATCGTGGGCAGTGAAGGTTTGGTCATGGGAGTAAGATTTCTCCCCTGTTTGTTGGGCCTTTCGAGGTGTTGACTCATGTTGGAGTTGTGGCATATTGAGGAGCACTTCCCCCATAGACGATCCAGATACATGATGTTTTTATGTGTCACAACTCCATTATTATCTTCATGATGACTATCACATCATCGATTGGGGAGAGTTCAATGTTGATGATGATGCCACCATAAAGGAGCGACCTTTGGAGATCCAAGACCGCAAAGAGAATGTATTGCGCAGGAATTCTATCTCCTTGGTTCGTGTCTTGTGGTGACACAACATCATGGAGGAGTGTACATGGGAATATGAGTTGCAGATATGTGCTCAGTACCCAAATTTGTTTGATGTTTAACTCTTTTTATGTAACGATGTTCGCTTTGTGGTTATAGTCCTTTCATGTTTATAAGATGGATTTCTTTTGTTGCTTCTTTTAGCTTCCTATATTTTGAGAGGTATCTCAATGAGTGGTTGTTCGAACCCCTTTTCTGGTTCCTTTTGGTTTGGTTTTGGATTCTCAAGGACAAGAATGTTTTGAGAGGTATCTGATGTAATGTCCAGGACTTATATGGTCCGTTACCTTACTGAAATATGGTGGTTGATCTGTTTTGGGAGGTCAAGGTGACTCAACACCTTTCCAAATTTCTAGTTCTGTGAACAGTGTTTCCAGTTTTATGAATAGTGTCAAAGTGTCACAGTTACTGTCTCACAGTTACTGTCTCACAGTTACTGTATCACAGTTAGTGTCTCACAGTTAGTGTCTCACAGTTACTGTCTCACAGTTACTGTCTCATAATTACTCTCTCACAGTTATTGTCTCACAGTTACTGTCTCAGAGTTACTGTCTTAGAGTTACTGTCTCACAGTTACTATCTCATAGATACTATGTCTCAATTACTCTCTCAGAGTTACTGTCTCACAGTTACTGTCTCACAGTTACTGTCTCACAGTTACTATCTCAGAGTTACTGTCTCACAGTTACTATCTCAGAGATACTGTCTCACAGTTACTCTCTCAGAGTTAGTGTCTCATAGTTACTGTCTCAGAGTTAGTGTCCCACAGTTACTATCTCACAGTTACTATCTCACAGTTACTGTCTCACATTTACTGTCTCACAGTTACTGTCTCACAGTTACTGTTTCACAGTTACTGTCTCACAGTTACTGTCTCACAGTTACTATCTCACAGTTACTGTCTCAGAGTTACTGTCTCACAGTTACTATCTCATAGAAACTCTGTCTCAATTACTCTCTCAGAGTTACTGTCTCACAGTTACTGTCTCATAGTTACTGTCTCAGAGTTACTGTCTCACAGTTACTATCTCAGAGATACTATCTCACAGTTACTCTCTCAGAGTTACTGTCTCACAGTTACTGTCTCAGAGTTACTGTCTCACTGTTACTGTCTCACAGTAACTGTCTCACAGTTACTGTCTCACAGTTACTGTCTCAGAGTTACTATCTCACAGTTACTCTCTCATAGTTACTTTCTCACAGTTACTGTCTCAGAGTTACAGTCTCACAGTTACTGTCTCACAGTTACTGTCTCAGAGTTACTCTCTCAGATTTACTATCTCAGAGTTACTCTCTCACAGTTACTGTCTCAGAGTTACTGTCTCACAGTTACTGTCTCACAGTTACTATCTCACAGTTTCTATCTCAGAGTTACTCTCTTATATTTACTGTCTCATAGTTACTATCACATAGTTACTGTCTCAGAGTTACTGTCTCAGATTTACTGTCTTAGAGTTACTGTCTCAGAGTTACTTTCTCCGAGTTACTTTCTCGGAGTTACTGTCTCACAGTTACTGTCTCAGAGTTACTTTCTCAGAGTTACTGTCTCACAGTTATTGTCTCACAGTTACTCTCTTAGAGTTACTATCTCACAGTTACTCTCTCAGATTTATTACCTCAGAGTTACTATCTCAGAGTTACTATCTCACAATTACTCTCTCAGAGTTACTATCTCACAATTATTATCTCACAATTACTGTCTTACAATTACTGTCTCATTAATAGTGTTTCCAGAACTGTTTCATATTTCCTTTTCCAAATTTCCATATTTTTCTAGTTTCATTAATTTAATGTTTTCGTTGACGTTAAATGCATTCAAAGACTTATTTTAAGGGATTTAAGGCCAATTCAAATCCCATAACTCCTATATTAATTTTTCTAGGGCTCAGGATACATTTACTTGTTCAAACCATGTGGTTTAATGTGATCCACTTTTAATGTAAAATCCAGTGTATCTTAAACCGCTACTCTGTTAAATCTTATAAAGGGACGAGATATCTTCCTCCCTTGTTCTTCCTCATTGTTCTCTGTTGCGGGATGCCCAAACCTTTCATTCCTTCATATAGTAGTTGTGCGATCAAACTTTACTCCTTGGATTGGTTCCCCTTGAATTTCTTCTTGATACAAGTGAACCCTCTATTTTTGGTGCAACCAAGAAGTATCAATCAATATTTTATATAAGGTATGACCTGTCATCATTATTTTGGGTTTCTCTCCTTCTGTTTCTCCTTTCCCTTTTATGGAAAGCTATTTACATGTTTTAAATGGAATTTTCTTAGGTGTTTTCCGGTGTGGTGGTGTCTCTACATCCTCAGGTGGATGCAGTCCTCCAAAAGAGGTGATCATGATATGTTTTGTTAGTCTGTTCAAAGAGAATCAGAAACCTTTTGAGGTAGGGGACTTTTTTCTTCTCTTTTCTTTTACGTGCAATTGTAGAGTTAACATGTTTTAGCCCACTGGATGAAAATGGAATTAATATAACAAATATTTTAACCATATAAATAAATTGATATCGATTTTATGTTATTGCCTCTTGTTTTGATAGATAGCATGATATCTATGCTTTCTTTGTTGAGATTTTGTTTCTTAATGGAAATTGGTAAAGAACATAAACCTGGAATTAATTGATAATTATTTGGTTAAAGATAAAGAGGCATGTAAATTAATCCAGTTGTTTTTGTTTTAATTTTATACTAATCAAATTGATACAGTAATCATGTTTAATTATTTGTGATAGCTAACTATTTAGGTTGCCCATAATTGGAACATACGACTATTAAATCAGTTATTCAAGATGGATTAAAGAACTGGTTGTTTGATAAAAGATAATTTCTTATAGGGTTATGAGTTACCCTCTTTCTTGTTTAAGGGTCAAGAGCCCAGTTGATATGAAGTTTGTTTTCCTACTACTTATGTTGTGATATGAACCTAGATAGATGTTGTGATATGTGGGGGAAAGAAGGCCCATTGGTTGTGGTAGCAGTTGACACCTCGAGTGGAGAGATGTATCAGTTTATGCATGTGGGTGTCGGGGAGGACATCAGGGACAATGAAACAAGTTGGATGTGAATGTTCGGATGATCGATGAATCTTGTTGGTTGTTTATCTACTTTACTTTCTCCACTGCTCAAGGTAGCTGGTCTTACTTACCCTCCTTCCAAAAGGAGTGAAGATGTGTGGGGCATGCCATGTGCTTTCCATGATTAGCTTCTTGAGGGAGGATGGCTATACGCACTTTATATAGGTGGTAAAGACTTGATGGGTAGTTCAACTACCCACAATTGTTATCCCCATTGTGTTTAGTTTCTTATAATATTTTTATAGAATTCCTAAGAATATGGGAAAGTAATAAGGTTGTTAATAAATGATTGAATACATGATGTTAACCCGTGGGGTTGGATCTTGCTAGATGTAATACTAAGATTTCAATTTAAAGGAATAATTGACTTTGGGTGTGATGCTAATGAAATATAATGTGGAATTTTTAATGGTTAATTAATGTTTAAAGAATTAATTAACATAAAGTGAAATTGATAAAAAGGGAATGAAGTAATGTAATAAATCTCTTTAAATGGTTGTGTTCTTATAGGATACCTAGTCTTAGAAGTGGAAGACGAGAGTCTGAGAGACTTTAACTGTAGTTGATTCTAAGACTTGGTTATTCCCATAGTGTGGTTGTGAGCTATAGTATATTCTATAAATTTTGTATTTCTATACGCTACTCTACCCTGTCAGTTAGGGAAACTGACACCCTGGGGATTCTATGCCCTAGGGGGTGTTTTCCCCAACATTACAGTGGAAGGATGGATGGCTGACTGCTCCCTTTGGCCCTGATCTCTTCCCTTGGTAGTTACTTGTGTTGGTAGAAATTGCAGTTACTTTTCCCCATATATGTGTTTAGAGGGCTGTAATGGATTGTGGTTATTCATACACATATATTTTGGATATTGTTTCTTATGGAATACTATAGGTGTAACATGTATAGGCTATAATGTCTTGAGGATCCTTACTTAGTGTATGGGCTATAATGGCTTGAGGTTTAATACTGGACATATGATACACGTTATGCGAGCTATGGTGGCTCCCAGAAACTACCTGGTTACTTTGCTTATGTGGACATGGTGGTTTTGTTGCATGAGGTGCATGTTGTGGTGCTTCGCCCACGTGTCTGCGGGCAAGCGATTTTGGAGAGAATTCTTAGGACGTGCGACATTGGGGCAAAGAGGAAAACCATTGGGGAAGTAATAGTGGGGTACCATTGATATTATTTATTATATTATATACTCTTGTATGCAATACTTGGTGAGAGTAGCTATGGTGAGGTTGGGAACTTAGTATACCTATTTAGGTGACAAGTTAGTTTCACTTGTTGTTCACTATACTTTAGCATGCTTTTATTACTTTTTCATGAGAGGCTCTAGGGAGTATCCTACTGAGTATACTTTTATACTCACCCTATGTATATATAAACTCTTTTTTAGGTTACTTTTAGTAGGTTGGAGATCAGGCTTGTTACTACTATCTTGGGTTTGCAGGATCCTTTTAGGATTCATAATCACTAATGTTTTTAATTTATTTTGGTACTTGCAGTTTTCCCTTTTTTGTTATAGTAGTTTTGCATGAAATTACATATGTGCACTTGGTATTTATTTTATATTGCAGTCTGTGTTGGAGTTGGTTGGTTTCTTTCTTATCTCTCTCTTTCACATGTGTTCTCTTAGAGGGTAATGCCTCCCATTTTTGTGTTTACTATACCCTCGGTGCTAGTAGCCAACTCGGGGCCTACTAAAGGCGGGACTCACTATATCCCTTCACACATTTCCGACGCAAGAGGGGTACACCTAGGGGGATGGGGGTCATGACAGTTTCTATTGTACTTCTTGGGTATTGAGTACTATATTCTTATTAAAATATGTATATAGTAATTAAGTATGTATAGAAATGTCATAATAAGTAAGGTGGATTATCCAAGTGGCTAAGAAAGGGTGATTCCTAAGTTAGTGGTGAGAATTACACAACATACTATTTCTATTTTTAATGATTATATTTGAACTTTTATTGGTTATAACCAAGATAAAAATCTCATGATTCCATTGGAAATAAGTAAACATTATTCCATTTTGGAATTAATGTAGTTTGTGGTGTCTAATACTCAACTAAGAGTTCATTATTTCTTGAATCATTAACAATACCTAATCAATATATAAGAATGTAAGACTCATTTATACCTATTTGTGGATAGATAACTCATTGTCTAGTAAAAGTAAGTAGTTTTCAAGGAACTCAAAGTATGGTTTTTATACTCCTTAGTGTTGAAGACCATAGGTATTATCAACACATTTACATTCATAGTTTTGGACAAAGAAACCATTAGAAATAAATCTACACCAAAAATATTTCAGAATTAATTCTGATAGAGTGTGTGAACTATTATAATGTAAAGTTAGTTGAAAATATACTTTATAATATTCATTTAAGAGTATAAATAAATGAAAAAAGTGAACTATAAAAAATTAATGGTCATAAGAAAAGATTTTATTTGGGATCATGTCCCAAAGAATATATTGACCAAGCATTCTTCATTCACTAAAATGTTGTGTGGAAAAATTCAAAAATTAATATTTCCTTATACACTTCAATGTTATTATGTTGATAAGAAGAATTTATTGAGTCATACATGAAAACATTAATAATTAAAATATATCATCAAGTAATTCATAAAGACACATTTTTTACATATCTTAGTCATGATATATGTTAAAGGAGAATGTTTAGAATCATACCCATTTTAGATACATCTATTATTTTTCAATACATGATTTAAAAGTAGTGAAATTATCCTCTAACTATATTCAAACTATAATGAAAAATAGATAACATATGATTTATAGTATTATCAAAACCCATAATACCATAAGAACATGTGTTTAGATGAAATGATTTTATTAAGATAAATCAATAAACAAACATGCATAATAAAAAACACAATAAGAATCTAAAGTAATTATCCTAAAGGATAATAAGGATATTACAGAAATCCCTATGTCAGAAAAGTTATAGTCAAGTGAGAAGACTATATTTTCATAAAAGAGTTTCCATATTTATTTGATATAGTGGGAGAAAGATTGACTTGTATTTTTTCAATGCTAGAGATGTACAAATAGTTTTGATTAGAAGAATTTCCAAAATATGTTGTGGAAAAGTAATGTTCAAGACACACATACTGTGTAGGAAGGATAAAACCATGGTAATGGTTTTACTTTCACCATGGATAGCGACACTTTATTTAATGAGAGTTATTAATAATAAATTTAATTAGTAAATGGACATTATGTAAGGTATGAAAGTTCAATTAAAATTCGATAATAGATGCCATTAATCAAAAAATAGGTGCTTATTATTTTTAATAATATGGTTGGTATTCAAGTGAGACTATACATAGATGGTATGTATAGTCATGGTACCAATAAGGATTGATTTGTAATACCAAGTCATCATAATGAAATCCATTAGACTTGTATACATTCAATAGCTATTTTCAATGATCATTATGTTGGTAATTGAATTTCAAGTCCATAAATCATGGAATGTGTCTATATGATGCAACCAAAATGGGTTGGTGACAATATAAATGCCTATAAGGGGTGTATGTTACTAAAATATAGTTTTGGATTGAAGTAAGAAACAAGATCATAATATATTCATATTAAATGATTTTTTCCATATGTTTACATGAAGTTAGTGGGAGCACCATAGTTTTTCAAGTAAAATATATTAATTAATTATGTAGAAAAGTTATTGGTATTTTAGTCAGTTAAGACCAAAATGAATTTAACTCTCCAGGTATTAACTTAATGTAAAAAATAGAATTCTAGGGAATAAGGATGATTGAGGTAGATATAATGGTTTCATAGAACAATTAAAAATTACATATACTGACATGGTATTGAAAAATACATGTTGGGATAATTGAAGAGAGAATTTTTACCAATGTCACATGGCATAAATCTCTTTAAAAAGACATGAATGATACATAAGAAGAGATTAATGTGGTATACACTTTTGTGATGGATAAATCACATATTTCATGCTATGTAATGGATATGATATTGAAACCATATACATTATTCTATGAAATTTTTAGTTATATACCAGGAGAAATATAAGAGACGCAGTCAGAACTATCAAATTTTACATGAAAGAGTACATAATGAAAGTTCATAGTACATGGATAGAATGGGTCCTCAGGTTTAAGGGGACAAAAAATATTTTTCCATTATATTAATATAATCTAATATCACATTTAGGATAATGGAAAGGAGAAAGGTAATATCATTAAATCCAATGGTAATTATATCTATAAATATAGAGTGCGTTGCAACTTTTGATGTAGCTAATCAAGTTGTATAAAATATGCAACATTTTTTTCTTTTTATTATAATCACACCTAGTAATTAATGTTTTATCATAATATAAATTATGATAATACTACTATTCATTCTATCTAACATGTCATGTTTTGATAGTGTACAAATGAAATATACTCGAGTATATCATCTGTTGAGTAGTGGAACTCAAGGGGTGAAGTCATAAGTCACAAAATAACCGTGAAATAGAGATTTGGTAGGCCTAATTACTAAATACATAACTCATTTGAACCATGATAATTTCATGTGAGATCTAAAAAGGTTCCATAGAAAAAATTTCTATAGTGAAAGTGGATTTTTTATAATAGCATGTTACCTATCCCCACATAAACAATACTTTTCAATTACTATGTCATGTTTACAGTGATTTATGCATGATTTAATCTTACTATAATAGTGTTTATATTTTTACGTCCACTATTTACATGGTGATTTCCATATATTACATGTCATTTCAATTGGATACAACAATTCCTAGTATATAACGAGAACCTTGAGATACTATGACATTAATCTTAAAAATATTACCTATGGCCTTGATACATCATACTGACTGTACATGGATCATGATTTCTTATCAGGTACCGAGGCCATAATAGCATTGAAAACTCTTCTCATGAAGTTCACACATAGCGATATTGAATAGGTGAGATCATGAGGGTTGAACCGCTAATAAAACCACCACATGTTTTATGTGACAGTGGTTGTTACTATTTGCGAACATGTGTAATGGTATCTCGACATGAGATTGTTATCAGTATTTAATATTTCACTATTTACATTATTTTAAGAAAAAATGTATGTAAATGATATCATAAAGAGGTATCTTACATCAGTTGCATCATTGGTGGTATTACCTTGATTGAATAATGATGACATCATTCTTCACTTTAGAAAGAAAGTGATATCTTTGGCCTAGTTGATTAGGATGGTAGTAACTTCACTAAATCCATATCCATTGTAAAAGAACATAATTACACCAATTTTTTCCATAAATTATTAAATTAAGACAGGAATATGATACAAAGTGTACATCCTACTTTATGAGATGTTGTGAGATATGCTACACAAAGTGTGTTAATAGGAAAGGTGGTAATTTCTATGACTTATCCTTATCTATTTAGGGACCTTAATTGATTTCAATACTATACTACTTGTCTATAAATAGTATTCAATTATATAAAGGTAATGTTCTAGTGGGTCATAAACTAATATTATTCAATATTCTGGTTTATTCTGATGATTTATAGATCAGGAAATGGTGGGGAACACCCCTAGGGTCTAGTGATGTCTAAGACTTCTCTATCACCCTAAAATAAACAAATTCATTATCATTCAATTATAGAAGAAATTTATTTTTTTTAATATATTAACAAATATTAATGTAAATTCATATAAAAATATTTTATGGAAGAATATTTATTTGATATTAATGGTTCCTTTAATATTTGTAGGAATAATGAGCTAAGTTAATGCATCATTTTTATCATGTAATAAATTTGTTATATTAAAAGTATGTGGTAAAAATATTACTCATATTTTTGACTTAGTATTTCAGTCATAAGAAGCCATTTATAATTTATTTAGTGGGTTCTATATATTTAGATGGGCCAGGGATCCATTTCTAGGTATTTGGAAAATCATTGTAAAAGGAGGAGGAGTCTCTCATGAACTTTACCATACACTTGATGAGATCCTATATCTCCTTTACCAATTCTTAGAGATAGATGAAGACAATCTGAGCTCCTTTTCTGAGTTTACCTTCATGAATTGGTGGATCGTCTCTACAGTGATCATCGAGATGTCGAAGGTGTTATTAAATACACTATCACCCATATTTTAAAGAAAAATGCTCCAAAAAACATTTGAAGCATGTGCGGATGATTCAGAGGGATATATATTTAGTTCTATTGAGTTATAGTCACCAATGATGAGTAGTTGTTGAGCATGGATTCAAATCAATTAAGTTATTATTCATTTATTTTTCTTGCTTAAAATTATTCATGCGTGATCATCTACAGTTGTATCAAGCTGTGTATCACCAATGATGACATAGTTACAGTGATCATTGGTGAAAAAGTTTAAATTCCCACCCCATATACTTCCATTGTATTCCCTAATACATTTAATTACCCCTGCTTAGTTGTACCAGATTCTTGATTACTTTTAATAACCCTTCCCAAATCCATTATATGATTCTTGGGTCTTGTTCAAAGGCGATTCTTGATAAAACCCCAAGGAATAACACAATCATAACATCATAATTTATTCCCTATAAATTAATAGAAAATATCAAATTAACGAGTAATAAATAAGTATTCTAGGTTAGGTGGCATAAAATCACCCATATAACACATCTAACATTCAATGAGAATGGTAACCACATCCTGAAATCGATTGTGATCTCATCCCATTTCCAATATGGTATGTTATTTTAACACACTAACCATTATATATTCCTATATCATTACCTATTTAAAATTTATACATTTGAGACATGAATCTGTTATCTCTTATTTCATGTCAAGACATCAAAATTAATAATGCATGTCATGATACATATATGAAATTCAAATAAGAACGACCTGATAATTGAGGTGATACACTCGCATATCATTTTTTAAAATGTTGGTGGAATCCACCAGTATTCCAAATATATAAATCAATTATTTATAATATTAACATTAATCAAAAATAATTTCTCCACCATTGAGTCACTATTGAAACATGGTAAAAATATGATTTATGATGTTGGAATCCTTCACCTGTTCTATAAAAAATGATTTGAAATTAATATAAGGCACCAATATACTCATCCCAATCCATATAGATATATAGCTGGTGGTTAGAAAACACATACATGGGTCACTAATAATTCTTATCTTCTTTCAAATTATGTGGATGAAACATATTAATTAGGGTGTCAGCTATGAAATTTCATTTAATCAAAGCATAGATATGGTCAAAATAAAAAGATTCTAAATACTAAACTAGCATTAATTTCCTTAAATCTAAATTTATCTATGAAAATATATACTCTATAAATTTATATTCACTATATAACCTAGATTTATCATTGAATGTGTAATAGCTAAAATACATCAGTTCATGTAAAATAGTGGCTAGATCTAAATAATTTATTGGATTATTCCTCTCATGAGTTCATAGCTATATATTTCTATAGAATACTATATGATAGTCTTGTGTCAACACACATATATAAAATACTAAACAGTCATCGTAGAAATGTTTTAAACATTTAACTGTATCAGTAAATTTGATGATTTATGATTTTTAATCCACATATATAGTTATAAAAAATCCATATCATTTCATTTTTTCAAATAAAATATATCTCCCTTAATTATCATTGATTCCATTGAAGTATTTATATCTAAAAAATCAGGTTTAAAGAGGTGAAAATATCTTACATAGAATGAGAATTATTAGACCTTAATAGAATTACCAGTTACTTATGAGGACAATAGTTAATATACATTTTCAAGATCATAAAAATTATATCCTTCAATAATAAATTACTTATGAGTTTACCATATTGAATCTAAAATAAACACATTAGGATCTTCATATAATGTTTATGGTCAATTAATTTTTCCAAAACAATATAGAAATATATTTCAATATTCCATTGAGTTAGAAAATAAACAAGGACTTCATCTCCAATGACTATAAGAAAATATGATATAAATCAATTTGAAATATTATTCAATAGATCTCTGAATTTTTGGGTGAATTCATTAACCATAATGACATAATTTTTTTTGAATCACCCAAACTAAATTGAGAAATATATCTTTGTAATCCCATCATGTCTCACAAGGAGTTTATATGTACTAGATCAAATATAAATCATTAAAAACCATTTAAATATTTTAAACTGATTAGAAAAATAAATGATTCATGAGAAAGGTTATCAGTGCTTGATAAGAATCCTATTAAATATATTATGACCCAAATAGATGCATAAAATCCAAATTTCATCCTCTAAAAAATGTACTGTAGAAGCCCAAGGAGAGGTAGTATTTCGGATAAATATGGAATATCTAGATGAACCCTTAATCCACTTTGTACTGCTGGTAATATATGAAACATTGGAATTGAAATTATCTAATTTATTAACACTATATTTATTAAAAATTACATATAAAATTAATGAATAAACACTATGAAGACCTTTGGAAACAATTAAGAAAGAATTATAAAATATGATGGAACACATTTAGTATACATAATTCTATATCTTTGAGAATCAAACATTATATATGAGAGTTAATGACTCCAACCATTCCATGAAACCCCTAGCATTACATTACATGAATTCTGATTCATGGAAATTTATACTATATTTTATGTTGATAAAATAAAATTAGGTCACACAGTCATAAAAATTGATAGTAGATTTAAATTTTTTTAACTAGTTAATCACCATGATGATATTTTAGTTATTCATTTTAATAATAATTTTTTTTAAAGGAGTTTGAAATATTCTACTACAAGTACGAATGTTGTGAACCTGTCACTCTTTAAAAAAAATTCATAATAAAATTTTTATCATTTAATGTTCTAAGAAGACTCCACCTCTAATAACTAGGGCAATACCCATTTCTTATAAATTAGGGTGTGGTATTTTCCTGAATTAAAAAATATTAGATGAGGGTTATGGGAATTTAAACATTAATTCTCACCATATAATGACAATCACCAACCCTAGGCATCAACTACATGGATACAAAGATACAACCTGATCGATTATAGTGCCTCTATTTCTATTATTTGTTCCCTAATAGAGGTTCCATTGATATAATACTATACTATACTTGTCTATATCACTATCTAGATCTATAAAATTGTATTAGGTTTCTTTATGCATCCTTCCTACAAATATAATAATGAATATTTTGTGTCATCTAGGGTCACTGGTGAATACTTTCAAACCAATAAAAAAATAGAAGGTGTCAATTTGTTTTTACCAATATGACACTTCTTCATATTTAATGAATAACTGAAAATTTTCATCCCTAGTTCACCTCATGATAATCATGGAAAATGGGATACATAAGAATCATGAGTGGTAAAACTCCAACTTTTCAACCCATCATTGATAGCCAATGAGTCGTGTCTTATTAAAATCCATTTATACCACTACAAGAACCACAATATCCAATAGTCACATAGGAACCCATATGTTCCAGAATTTCCTTATATACTACCATTAAGATGGTCGAGAGGTTAAGAATCACCACATAAATTACCAATGCTTCCCAAATACCATCTCAACACTTTTGTCCATTGAATCCACATACCGAGTCATTTACAGATAGAAGTTTTTTGTTCAACAATTATATTGGTGTACTAAACCACATGAATCATTCCCAATTTTTGTTTTATAATAATTATTTATTTTCTTATAAAATACTATCCTCATAGAACTACTGTGTGATAGATTAGAAAAATACACTTCTAGATGAATCTCATATCCTTCTTTTCCTCAATCATCATAATAAACCATAATAAATAAGCCCCTTCTAATATAAAATTTGATAGATTAACCAAATGAAAGATTAATTTTTAATAATCTTATTAATTTATTTAATAAGTTCAACCAAATAAATTGATTATATAGGAGAAACATCATTATGGAATATAAGTGTGATTTGTAACAAAAAATCACTAATAAAATCAATTGATTAGGGATCTCTTTATAGTGATACCCATCATTTTGCTGGATGTAGCTGAGCTACACCATCAATAAATTTATGATTAGTGAGTATTCTAGAAAGTATATCTTGTTCATACTATCCCTCATATAGATCATTAGGGTTTTTACATGAAATCATAATATTTAAAAACATAGAGAATTAAATTTTATTCCATTCTATTAAATGAGTAATTATGAAATTAACTATTAATTATACTAATCACATTATAACCCAGTCTCCTAACATGTACACATTCTTTATAAATGATATCATGTTTAAAGTATTTTTTTTAAAATAAATGATAAAAACCATACATATAATGAATTAAAATAATAGAAGGTAATGTCGCTGTAAATAATTATTGAATCAATTGAATGATTTATACTTCCCTAATCATCACCATTTAATATGTAGACAAGAACTATTTATTTTTTATCTAGGGTTAATTTAATATAAGCATTCATTTGATTCAAAAAGTGAAATAACAATCATTGGAAAGTACAAGATATATAATTTTATCAACCATGTGCCTACAAATACAAGTTTATTCATGATGCATGTGACTCATAGGATATGATTGAAAAAAAAGAATTTCAAAATCAATGATGGAATAACCTTAAAATAATAGGTTTCCACTATAAATATGTTTTATTTCTATATTTATGGGTTAATTCATGAGACCAAACAATTATATCGCTTAATTACTCTCAATACCAAAAAAAACATCCCATAATTTTTTCAGATACCATTTTGTTTTGTCCTAACATAAAAAAACAAAAAAATACATGATATAGATTACCAGAACCCCTCATGTGCACCACTTGATCACTAGACGTTGGATGAAATACTGAGGTATAAATACTGTATAAATGGATAATCATTTACCATTTTTGTGAATGATTCAATAATTTTTTAAATATTTAGGTGGAGTAGCCAATAATTTGGTATAAACTTTTTGAACAATAGACCTTGGAGACAAAAACATCATTATTCATCATTACAACACATTTCACACATGTTATGCAGTCAACAACTGATCCCATAAACAAATAAACATTTTTACTCATTAATCAATGATCTAAAATATCTATATGGTTTATAAATACTATGAAATAAGATGAAAAAATAAAACACATGTAATATAATAAAAACATATCCTAAATGTATAAAATTAAAGTTCCATGCGAGTGAAATATCATAGAGAACACATGGGATGTCCCAAAAAATTATTCTTCATACATCCATTAGAAACTCAAAATGGGACCATCCTAACTCTACACACCAAGTGAATTGTTAACCAATTCCTTGATACACTAGGAGTAATATGTAGGGAAATTTCATTTATTCGAGTGATGGAAGAAGGTATGCATGAATTAAAATTGAACATTTTTAGTGTGTGAGGAAAAATTACACTATGAAATCCCCTACCGAACCATTGCTAGCCTATAATAATTCTAAGTGAAAAGTAATAATTCAAGGTTGTTAGTTAGCATGTAATCATATAAAATTTATGAAATGTCACAGTGTACACAAATTTTAGTGATGATTATTTACTAGTTATATAAATAACCTTCATGATTTAAAAAACACAAATAACAGTCAATGGTATTAGATAAACCTTTTATAAGAAATTTCATAGAATCCAATTAGTTTACATGTACACTATAAGGAACCAGTATGTCCAAAATATCAATCAGAAACCATACACTATAGGTTTTAGTGTATATATATGTTTTTATTTGTGTGTGTGTGTGTGTGTTTTTCAATATACATATAATTGTTTCTATCAAATTCCCTCCAAGGAAGACAATTTTTCCTTAATAGGGAGTAACTCTATATTCACATTTTCCTCATCCACAACTATGTGGACACTCACCTTCTCAATAAATATAACATTTAAATAAATATATCCAAAATAATTAACATAAACGTAAAAATTATATATATGATGCCTATATACTCTTATTATTTAAAAAGTTATATTCATATAATCAGATATTTGAATATGCACAAGGTAATAATTTCTAAATATTTTACTTACAAAATTGGCCTCAACAACTACATGTTCAATAAAAAACAATATCATTAAAAAAAATATGTAATATCATTAATAGAGTCTCTTATAATTTTATTAAAAATAACATCCAATAAAATTATCATAACATAGGGATTTTAACTCAAATACTAACTGACAAGATTCATTTCAATAAATCATAGGACATTTATACAACAATTATATTTATTAACATTCATGATATAAAAAACATCTATTTCTAAGAAAAAATTCCCCAAGAAATTGTTACTAATTCACCGAAAATAAATTCATTATGATTATGGAATTAATTTTACTATAATTAATTACATGTTAAAATGGAGAAAATATGTTATAGTAAATATCAAATCTATACCAAGCCATGTATTAATAGTGATAAATTTCATATAACCATAAAAAATGTTTGTAAAAACCCCTTTGGAGAATTTTATAGATTTTTTTGACATTTTGATAAAGGTTGTGATGTTTAGGTGATGATTATAGGATCATTATAGATTCATGTAAATATATTTATATGGTGGTGGATAATATATCTATATGGAAGATATAAACCACACCATGGATGCTACAATATATCATAGGATATATTGGACTTGAGAAATATACATAATAATGAATTCAGATATGTCATAGAGGAGGTCATAATATGGGATCTTTAGATGATTTCTATGTAGTTGAATCCATAGTTATTCCATAATAAAGGATATAAGGTGAAAAAATATGGAAAATACCACTAAAGTCCAATGCCGTAACATCCTCCAGATAAGCTGGTGGTTGAGTTTAGGCACCACACAATCAATCTAGTTGGAAGTTGTGTTCATGTGAAAAACTATGCATATCTGTATAGTTTCATGTGATGGTATTCAACATTGCATAGAGAAACATGTGAAAGGTTTCTTAGAAACTAAAATGTGGGCCGGAATAGTAGGATTTCCATGGGAATTTGTTCCAATCAGACTCATAAGCACTACTATGTGATATAGCTAGGTTTATTAAGAATCTGAGTTACATATAAGGATTAAATGCAGGATTTGAAGTTTGAAGCAACACCTCAATCAAATAAACCATGATATAGGGACCATACACTATATTATTTTATAATTTTTATGATATATGAAAATTCAGGTTTTGAACTCCATGGATCATAGTTACATCATAGCTATGCAGAGGAAGAGTAACTCACACCAAATATATGTATTGCATTATGAAGGGTTAATTCTTAATAAATATGGTGATTTTGGTGATCTCATTTACAACTAGTGGATATTCCACAACTTGATAGGAAAATTTCATAGGAGTTCATGTGTGTAATATCCCAAAATCGAGCTTCCAGATTCAGCGCTAAAACATGCCATGTATTTTTTGTATAGAAGATAACTAAAAATTACACAATACATTTATACAACTGAAGACCTTTTTTCTATGTTATGTAGAATTAGACAATACCATAAAATTTTTCAAATCTGTACAAAAATAAATTAAAACAACTAGTTCTTTTCATGTGCACTAACTTCATAAGAGATGTTATTCATCTTAAGAGTTATAACATACTTGTGAAAATATTTTTAAAACGTAAGATGAGCATTGAATTGACCATTAAGGGGTTTTAAAAACAGTGAAAAATAATTTTATAAAAACTAATTTAATAACTCTTTTAAAACTCTTTTAAAATACTTTATATTGAATAAATATTATATATATAGATATAAAATTTTCAATTTTTTTTTGAAAATTCATTTCAGATATACTTCTCTGAAAAAAATTTAGATTTGTCCTTCAATTGTTTTTTTAAAATAAAACTTTTTTAATGATTTTTTTTATACTTGGACGATCATATGAAAACCGTTTGGACACAATAAATATCATTAGTAGGACCACATCTCGTGAGGCCGTGGGTTCACTCCCCATTCCACATTCTTCATCCTGATACCCAAGTACCTAATCAAACATATTAGAAAACATTTTGAGGATCCAGCTTTCTCAATTATAACCCATCAAAACCATTTCAAATATTCTTAATTATTTTCAAAGTAGAAAATAATTATACTTTTATAAAAACCAACCTTTAGTAAATTCCATAAGCATTTTAAAGAAATCCATATTTGGAAATAATTCTTATAGAGAAACCACAACACTAAAAATTTACCTTAATGACACATACTTTAAATACTTTACTAAATAAGTAATTCTTATAAATACTTACATAAAAAGATCATAAGAACTCATTAAAATTAAGCAAGTGAATGCATTAAATTTTAATATGTAATAGATAATGGCCATATCTTACATAATGTATGAAATCCATGAATGTATAAAAACATTGCATACTTAAAGTTTTATCCTTTATTACATAAAACTTATTACAATTGGAAAATATACATAAAATGACAACTTACATATATTATATGGGTATAAAATATAATCAAATAAGTTTTTATAAAATCAATTACACTTTAGAATTTAAAGTAAAAATAATAGAAATAAAAGATTTATTGTTATATGTCATAGTTTAAAGGTAAAAACTCATGCAACAAAATAATAATTTTTATGAAATAATTTATATAAAAGTAATTTCATTAATATAAATGAAAAAAATACATACATATATTCATGACTAAAATGTTCAAAACACAACTTATTTCAAATTTTTAATAGATTGAAAATATTATCATATACATATATTCACTTGAAAAATAAATATATCCCTTACAATAATAAAAGAAATAGAAAATTTTCCCTCACCTTAACTGATTGACTAAGAATAATGGTCTATTGGTCGTTGGTTTACCGAGCTTGAGGGTGGGGTGGGTATATCTTTTTTTCAGTGTATAATAGGTGTTTTGATTACATTTTTATAGAATATTGTTGTGTATCTAATAATTCGGTGATTAAATGTGATATGAAACACACACACACATATATAAAATCATTTCCCACTATATCCTATAATTAGAACAAATGAAAATCAAAATAGACAAGAAATAAATTGGTGTTTTAATATACATGTATTAATTATGACCCAAAAAGGATGAAAATGATAACAAATTTATATTTTTTATCCCAAAAAACAATTTCGTTGTGTGATTAAACATTAAAAACTAGCCACAACTCCTAAATGAATCATCCACAATTTATTTTTTTAATATCCTGATTGAAGATCTTGATTTATTTTTTGGTTAAGAATTTATATCATTGGGCCATGGCTCAACATAGGTGGTGATATAGGTGTAGGAGGAGGAATAAAACTACTTTAATGGTTTGATAGTTCAAGCACGCAAGGGGGATGAATAGTGGAGAGAAAATGATTGTAGAGGGGAAGTGGACGGATCAGATTAACCTAATCTCGAATGAATTGCTGAGATCGTGTCCCGTGGTCTCAAAATTTATACCACATCAAAATGGAATGGTTTTTGGTTCCCCTTTATAATATAAAGTTCCACATTTCAATTTCCAAAATCACAAGAACACACACGGGTACTTACACATGGGTTTCTCATGTGCTCTCCCTAACCCAAACCATCATCTTGGGGCCCTATACATGGGCCTGTCTTCTGGATGAGGTATCTATGCTCCACCGTTGATCCACCTTTCTGCCTAGGTATATCTTGGGTAGATTCCTTCCACATGGGGTTGACCTCTAGTGGGTCCTCCTATGTGGTAAATGTATCCCTAATTTATCCCATGGTTAACCCATTTTTTAAATTTAAGCAAAAAAATAATATATCTAATTGAGATAATAAGTTCAATATTTTATAAAAAAAGTCACAATATCTATAAAAATTTAATTAGATAAAAAATACAAGCTTCCATAAGTTTCAAACATTTACATTTTCTTAAAAATAATAAATATTAAAATGTACATGTTAGTAAATTTTATTTGAAAACAAAGTTTAGTACATTATATATTAAAATTATGATTATAATTTATAAAAATTTAAAACTTATTTTAAACCTATTATTTCATTTTATCTTAAATTACTTAAACATATCAAAAACTACTAATTTCCCACTATTTTTATTTTTTCCAACAGTTAAAAATAAAATCCCTATAAATATCTATTTATAAGGGGATTCAAAAAACACATCAAAATTCCTCAAAGTTCATTTTTTTTCTTTCATAATGGTTCTATAATTTCCTCCTATTCTTAGTATTATTTCTATTCTACTTTCTACAACTTTTTTAAATATAGTAGATTCAGGGGAAGTAAGATACACATTAGACCTTCTTCTACTACTCGGTAGTGCTCAAGTTGTGTTACTATCACTATTAGTGAGTTTTTTGAATTAGTTATTTTATGGTAATTATGTATAAGAGTCAATGTATAAATATAATCTTTATCATTCCTATGTTTTAGTTCAAAATGTTATTTAATTACTGTATTTACTTAAAGAAAAAAATAAATAAAAACTTGGGATGTTACATTCTTCCCCTTAACTGAATTGTGTCCTCACAATTCATTCATACTTACAATATTCAAACATCAATCTTGATTTTCTTTACCGATGTTTCCATGGTCTCCAAATTTGGTGATCTTCACAAAAATGAGGATTTCTTCCAAGGAGATTAATGCTCATGCTGGCTTCAAATTCCTCTACTTTTTTTCCCATAAGCAACTTGTGCACATTGGGTTGTATTTAAGTAAACATTTGAAAGAAGTTATTATGAAATTAGATTCAGTATAAAACTCCAAAAGTCTAGTTTGGACTTGTTTCCTATATGATAGTCTAATTGAATTATCTTTAAATGTTTTAAAATCATAGTTTATTCTCTTATAAAAAAAAACTCATAAGTTCACACATATATAATGCATGGAGGTTTGCCCCTTCCCTAGGTTCATAAAAATTTGTGAGTTATTCTTATTGGTTGAACAAGGTAAATCATTTAAAAAGACCTTCATAATACATTTCTTGTTGTGCATGGTAAGAATGTTTTGTCTACAAGAGTGTAAAGTATAAAAATCCCAGTCCTCAATAGTATAAATGTATGTTAGATGTATTGGATATGTTATAAAGACATTTTAGCTAAGTAGAATGGATTCATAAGGATGAAACTCAGCTAAGAATGAATCTATGATAATCTTAACAAGTAGCTCTTCTTAAAGGGATAAGATATTTGTTCATGTTTTCCTTCATTCCATATGAAAATTATATAATAAATTATTTTTACAAAAAAGGATACTTAATCTAATGAAGTGTTCTAATTTTCCAAAATTATCTAGACGATTCCTTTGATACGAACTGTAATATCCCAAACCCATGCTTCCAGATTTAGCACTAAAACATGTTGTGTAATTTTTTTATAGAAGATAACTAAAAATTACACAGTACTTTTATACAACTGAGGACCTATTATTATCTAGGTTATGGATTATTAGACAATACCTTATAATTTATCAGAGTCGTGAAAACAAATTAAAACAACTAGTTTTCTTCATATGCACTAACTCAATATGGGAATTCATTCATCTTAAAACCTCTAAGATAATTGTGAAAATATTTTTAAAACCTGGTATGAGAATTAAATTACCCAGTAAGGGGTTTTAAAAATAGTGAAAAATAATTTTAGAAAAACTCATATTAAAACTGTTTTATTACTCTTTTAAAATAATTTATATCAATTAAATAATATATATATATATATATATATATATAAACCTTTCAAAAATACTTATTTTGAAATTTAATTTTAGAAATTTGTCTATGAAAACATTTAGATTTCTCCTATGATTTTTTTGGAAATAATAATTTCTTTATAGATTCTTTTAATACTTTCTAGATCCAATGAAAACCATATGGACACAATCAATATAACTGTTTGGACCTCATCCCATGAGGCCATGGGTTCACTCCCCATTCCTCATTCTACCACATGATACCCTAGTGATGGATCAAACTTTTATGATTTTTTTGAAGATTTTATTTTCTCAATTACAACCCATAAAAACCTTTTAAAAACTACTTAATTATTATCAAATTAGAAAGTAATTATACTTTTATAAAAAATACTCTTAAGTAAATTCCATAAGTGTTTTTGATAAATATATATTTGGAAATAATACATATAAAGAAACCATAACATTGAAAATTTACCTTAATGGTACACACTTTAAATATTTGTTAAATAAGTAATTCCTTTAAATACTTTCATAAAAATATCATAAACATAAAATAAGACTCATTAAAATTAAACTAGTGCATGCATGAAATGTTAATATGTTATAGGTAATGGATATATCTTACATAATGTATGACATACAAGACCTAAGTATGTTTTCTTTCTATGACTTGGGTTCCTTTCCTAGCGAGGGGTTGAGATTTGTTGTCAATGATGCGTTGGGATTGTAGTACTTTAGACCACTATAATGTGGTTTGTTGTTTGTGGTTTCTGTTTTCATATCAATAAAAATTGTAATTTTCAGTCAGTATGACATCCAAGAATGTATAAAAAATTTCATACTTAAAATGATATCCTTTATTAAATAAAAATTACTGTAATAGGAAAATATAGATAAAATGAAAACTTATATATATATTCCAAGGGAATAAAATATAATCAAATAGGTTTTGATAAAATCAATTACTCTTTAGAATTTAAAGGTTAAACAATCTGAATGGCCCGAAGGCCTTATACTTTTATTCATTTTTGATAATCCCCCTTTTATGGTTTGAAGGGGAACCCTTTACAAAATAACAAGAAAAGTTTTATTGTTTTATGTCATAGTTTAAAGATATAAATTCTTGAAATAATATAACAACTTTTATGAAATAATTTCTATAAAAGTAATTCCATTAATATAAATGAAAACAAAACCCATACATATATTCATGACTAAAATTTTGAAAAAATAAATTCTTTCAAAATTTTAATATCTTGAAAATATTATAATATACATATATTCACTTAAAAAATAAATATATCCTTTATAATAATAAAATAAATAGAAAAGTTTCCCTTACCTTAACTGATTTACAAAGAAGAAATGTCTATGGGTCATTGGTTCACCAAGTGTGAGGGTGGTGTGGGTCAATCCTTTTTCAGTTTATAACATGTGAGATGGTTCCATTTTTATAGAATATTGTTGTGTATCCAATAATTCAGTGATTAAATGTGATATGAAACACACATATATATAATCATTTCCACTAGTATCCTTTAATTCAAAGCAATGAAAATCAAAACAGATAAGAAATAAATCTATATTTTAAGATATAGGTATGAAATAGTATCCTAAAAGGTTTATAATGATAATGGATTTATAATTTTTTTTATCAAAACACAATGTCGTTGCGTGATTAAACATAATATAACCCGCTATAACACTTAAATGAATATACTATGGTTTATTTTTTTAATATCCTAACTTAAGATCTTGATTCATTTTTTGGTTAAGCATTTATATCGTTTGGACATGGGTCGACGTTGGTGGTGATATCAGTAGAGGTAGAGAAATTCAACTTTGTCAAGGGTTTTTTTTGGTTCAAGTACACAAGGTATATGAAGAATGGAGGGAAAATGAATGAGGAGAAGAAGAAGATGACTCAGATGAGCCTGATCTCGAATGAATGACTGAGATTGTATCTCGTATTATGAGAATTCATCCCACATCAAAACAGAATGATTTCTAGTGTCCCTTTATAAAATAAAGTTCCACATCTTGGTTTCTAAAATCACAAGTACACACACGAGAGCCTTATACATGGGCTCTGCATGTGATCTACCAAACATAAACCATCATATTAGGCCCTAATACATGGGCCTACATGTTGGTTGTGGTAGCTATGCTCCACCATTGAGACACCATTCCACCTAGGTATATCTTTGGTAGACACCTCCCACACAGGGGTTTACCCCTAGTGGGTACTTTTTAGTGGTAGAGGTGTGCCCAAGTTAGCCTAAAGTTGGCCCATTTTTTTAAAAAAAGGGAAAAATAATATATCTAAATTAGATACTAAGTTTTATATTTTCTAAAAAAAGAATCAAAATTACTATAAATTTTCATTAGATAAAAATATGAACCTCCATAAGTTGAAAACATTTTCATTTTCTTGAAAATAATGAATATCAAAATGCACACGTTAGTAAATTTTATTTCAAAACAAAATTTAGTACATTATATATTAACATTATTATTTTAAATTATAAATATTTAAAACTTATTTTAAACCTATTATTTTATTTTATCTTAAATTACCTAAACATATCAAGAACTACTAAAACCTCAATGGATTCCTTTTTTTTTCTAATGGTAAAAAATAAAATCATTATAAATGCCCATGTCTAAGGGAATTTGAAAAAAATATCAAAATTCCTCAAATTTAATTTATTGATTCCATAATTGTGCAATACTTTACTTTTATTATTAGTATTATTGATATTCTACTTGCTATAACTTTTCTAATTACAGAAGATTCAAGGGAAGTGAGCTACACATTTGGCCTTATTATGTCACTCAATAGTGTTCCAGTTGTGTTACTATCACTATTAGTGAGTTTTTGGAATTAGTTATTGTATGGTAATGATGTATTAAAGTAAATGTATAAATAAAATGTTCATCATTCATATATTTCAGTACAAAATCATATTTAATTACTATATTTATTGAAAGTAAAAGATATATAAAAACTTGGGATGTTACAATGTGTGTTCAAATGGATTTATAAAGAATGTGAGGAGATTGTGGGTGTAATTTAATCTAAATATATTTTATAGATCTGTTCAACAATAGGTGGCCACACTGAAAATTAGATAACATAACTTTATATTTTTATATATCCCCATTCATAGTCCTTTGGGATGATGTTATTCCAAAGTATATGAATAGAAGGATAATTAAATGTTACTGAATACCAAACCACACCATAACCCAGTATTTACTAGGATAGTTAACAATCATGATGAAACATTAGGTTTGACTCATTAAATTCTACCTAAATACTTTTTAACTATCATATTTATGCGAGGTTGATACATGGTGTAGTCTAGTGAAGAAAGTGAAATTTTTTATTGATCCTTACCATTGGATCAAATAAATGAAATTATATTGTCTACAAATTTATATAGAAGTTATGAAGAGAAAAAAATTAAAATTATTGAAACATTTCTTGAGAGGACCATGGAAGGATAAATGAGAATTTTTTTAGGAATGCTTGGAGATTTATGGAAAAAAATAGGTTGAAAATTTTTCAAGAGCGCCATCTCATTCGAAGGGAATAAAATTATTCTAAAGAGACACATCATTATAGTTTTTTATTCCTATTCTCATCTTATTAAGATGTTTGAGGTTTTCATGGAATGAGATGTTATTTCTCTTTTGTGAAGAGAGTAGTGACCTTTATCAATTTATCTTGATAGTTTTTTTCGATTCTTAGTGACAACATGGCACTATTTTAATAAAAATAAATAGAATGTCATAGTGTTTTGGTGCATCAACACATCGTCAATCATATGATCTTTATACTATCCTAGTGAGGCTAAACCAAGTTAAATTATCATGTGTTTTTAATCACTTATAGAGGGAATATTAGGGAGATATAATCGTTTTTCTCATATCAAGAGAACAAGATTATTTACATGTAAAAATGTTCTTAAAATACATGTTTCCCAGGTCCCCCCTCACACCATCCACTCTAAGGGTAATCTACTAGATAAGGTAACAAAAATTGTTATCAAATGAAGGTTTTTGAGGTTATGATCTCTCACTATAAATCATAGAAGATGTATAGGTTTTGAATCAAAAATTTATTCCAATTTTTAAGTAAACCACATCCAATTATTGATGAATAGAATTCATCACTACTACATGTCATCAGGGATGAAATTTTATATAATAGTTATCAATGAAATAACATTGAAATGGAATGTAGGTCATTATATCAAAGATTCCATAAGGATTTGGAAGCATAAGTGATGGAAAAGATTTCTAAATTGAGATAATTTTCTAACCCCATATACACTGCCAATATCTATTATAGCCTCACATGATATTGATGAAAAACTCTTTAATATTTATGATTTTAATTCCAATGTTCAAGAAGAATTAATTCATTTAAGGTGGAGTAAATATTAATATTTTAGGTTTTACTCATCCAAAAATATCAATTCATTAATTTATAATATAATAACTCTTATTATAGACATGTGTGTTCTTCGAGAAAATATTGACAATGTTAGGATTTTTTAAAGAATCTTGAGGTGAATACCACTATAGTTAAATAAAATTTTTTGTTTATTCTTGAAGAAGATTACATTAATGAGTATATATAGATATATCTCACCATATATTTTTTCCATTTAAAATGAGAATGAAAAAAAATGATGCAACATTGAAAGATATTTCAAAAGAGGTTGTGTTCAATGAAAAGATATAACTTTTCATAAATAATGCACCTAGAGAATATGAAGTAGATGGAGTGTTATATTTCCTTACCTCTCAAACTAAGAGTATTGTAACCAAGGTTGTTCTTTGTTGTAAATTGAGTCTAGTTTTTTTGTTTTCAATTCACACTGGGTTGATCTGAAAGTTTTCTAGGAAAGTGATCTTACAGTACAAGCTGACTACAGTATTGATGGTGGGGTAATTTCCTAGTGTTTTCCAAATTTTTGGGATAAAAATTTGGAGTAATAGGAAAGCATCATGAAAGGTGGTTTTATGGGATTGAGCCATCATAAATATGGTAAATTAATGAGTTTTTGAAAATCTTGGGTTTCACAAAGTCTAAGATTCATGATGATGAGGCGCATCACGAATGACACGATGGGTTGATAGTAATATCCATGACTAAGAGAAGTGAATCATGATGAAATGCATGAAAAGGGTGATAGAAATATTTGTGACTATAAGAAGCTTCATGAGAAGGTTTATTTCACTAAATATTCATGAGTGAAGGATCTTGGTGAAAAGGTTTTTGGAGTTTCCCAGAAAATTTGCTTGAGGCATGGGAGAATCGTTAAAGGATGAGCCTATAGATATGAGGATACCCCATTTCATTTGACATGAAAATTTTTGGAGAAAATTTCAATTTTATTTGATTTCTTGAAGGTTAATAGATTCATGAAATTGGGTTTCTATAAAATATTGATCATCATGAAAAGACTATTTATGTCTTTAATGATGCCAATATTTCTGAGTAATGGGAGTTTCATGATGATGAGGTATTTCATGATGAATCAGCGAGCTTTGCGAATACAGTTTGTTTCACAAAGGAATTTTTTTTATGAAGGTAGTGAGATTCATGAAGAAGATTTGTAAAAGGCAGTATTAAAAATAAGTTTTAAGTTAATAGTTCTTTCAAGTGAATCAACTTAGAACATTGATGAAACTTAAATTCCAATCTACTAAAGTAATCCTCAAGTTGGTGAACCGAGGGAGACTTCACTCGAAGTAGTGATCTAGGGGGAGTTAAAATAAGTTTTATGAGGGAGGAAGTTTGATTCTACTAAAATCTTATAGAGGCAATGTTCCTGGCATATAGTGACTATACCTGAACTTATGTATTCCATAACTAATGAATATTAGTGGATTTATGTACAACTGACACACTTTCTATGTATACTCATTATACTAGACCTTAGTGGTGAACCAAGTAAAACTACCATGTTTTATCTCTTCATGTTAATGTTAAAATTACCACACATTACCATTAGATTGATTTAATAGGTTCCTACCAATTTGGGAATAATATCCATCACTTTTGAAGAAAAAGTTGACACCCTGATTCACCCCGCGACTCTTAGGGTCTTCTAGGGTCCTTCAAGTGGAATCAGAGCCTACAGGCTTCTAGAGTTTAACTTGTCCTCTATTGTTATCATGGAGAATTCAGTAAATTTCAGGGGAGTCCCACTCTTTTTTTGAAGAAACTTCCTGATTTGGAAGAACATGATGAGATCAATTCTTTGATCTCTTAGAATGGATGTACTTTTTCATTTCATAGGGGATTCAGGACACTAATGTAACAATACTTTCTGACTAAAACATATCGAAAAATTCATAATGGAGATTTGAATTCACAAAATTCCCTTACTACAGCTCTATTTGATCAAATATATATTAAAGTGATGAGTTTAAGTTCAGACAATTATATATGGGGAAAACTAGAAAATATGTATCAATGTGACAATAAAGTGAAGGAGTAAAATCTCCATGTTGTACATAATAGGTTCGATGATCTGCAAATTAATCCTGATGATAATACATATACCTTTTTTAATCAAATCACAAAAGTTTTTGGAGAAATTTGATGACTTGGTGAAGAAATTAAAGATATTTACATCTTGAAGAAAAATATTTATAAGGATTCTACTTTTATATAATCAAAAATTGTGAGACCTTAAAGAAAGGGATCTATATAAACATTCACTTGATGATATGATAAGTAGTCTGGTGGATTATAAAATGAGAGTCAAACTATAAGATGAAACCACTCGAGTGATTAAGGAAATGACTTTCAAATCCATGGAAAAACTTGATGTTTCTAGAGATAGAGTTTATGAAGATAATCAGGAAGAAAAACTTTTTTCTCTTTTTGAAAATAAATTCAAGAGAGGAAAAGGATTATTTGAAGGAAATATTTCTCTGACTTGTTTTTGATGTGGAAGAGTTGGGTACATTTCCTCTTAGTGCTCAAGGAAGTTTGATGATAAATAAAGTGAATTTGGAAACATGGAGAAGCCTCAGAAATGGTTTCCCCAAAATGGATACATAAAATAAAGAAACAAATTATAGATAAAGAGTTTTATCTATAAATAATAAAAAAATGATAATGTCCTTTTCAAGGATGATGAACCATAGTTTAAATTTGGAAACCATGTGTCCATGATGGCTGTAGTTGAAAAGTCAAAACCTTCAAAATATAAAGATAATCAGTTGAGTGGTGTTGTTGATATCATGTTCAACTTGGAGATGATCTTGATAATATTTACAATCAAATAAAGATAAAAAAAGATAAGAGTCGTTTTGGAAGAGTTATCAGAGTATGATGATTGTCTTGAAGAAGAAATTGATTGACTTGATGAAGAATAAAAAGAACATTCAACAATTATTGAAATCTCAGAAGATGTTGTGGAATTTATGATCAGGAATAAATATTAGTAAAAGGTCATCAATGACCTTACATCCAAACTCAATGAGGAAGCTAATAAATTTTAAGGAGTTGTAGAATAATTTGTTACTCTAAGGAGTAAATTCTAAATAGAATCAAATTTTAGAAAAAGAAGAAGAAAATACAGTTATGAAGATTCTAAAATATAGAGCTATTAAAGAATTATAAGCATTGTTAAAAAAGATTAAAAAAGGATTTGAATTATAAAATATTCACAAGCATTGGAAAAAGTGTAATTGGTTGTGATTATAAAACATCAATGGTTGGAAATATGATGAGACAAAATAAAGGGAAGTAGAAAGCTGGACATATCATAAAGGAACTTGAAGTCCTAACAAAGAAATACTCAAATAAAACTAAAAGAGGAACTGAAAAAACATACAAGTATCCATCAAGTTTCTCCAATAAAATACTTTTCTTAAGGATGGGAGAATGAGGAGGAATAGAAGTGATAGGACATTTAATCTTATAAAATGTCAATTTTGTGGCTATCTGGGTTATACCATGTTATGCTTTGAAGAGCCAAGGATCTATCTGAATGGGGAATCCCTTGAAAGTCAAAAAATATAATGATACCATATCCTTACTCATTTAGAAGAAATAGTTTTTATGGATATTGTTTTAATTTTTTTTACTATGGCTATAAAAATATTCATTATAGGCTGAGGAAAGATGAGAATAATAACTATAGAACTCAGAGACAAGTCATTACTCAACAATCAAATGGAATTTCTATTACGAATAAGTATTATCCTTTGGAAGAAGATTATGAGTATGATGAACTCATTCATATTGGAATGATATTAGACAATCCATCTTTAGTATATACTCAATCAAATATCTCTTGGAAGAAAAATAAGAAAATTGAGAAATTCAACCTTGTAGAAATAGCTCTTAAAGATACAAAGAACAGTAGCACCTAGATTCTTGATAGCGGATGTTCATCCCATATGATGAGAAATGAAAATTTATTGAATAATGTTAAGAAAATTCTTGATGTAATAGTGAGTTTAAACAATGATGGTGCTTTGAAGATCAAAGGCAGTGGGAGTATAGAATTGGAAACCGATGAGCTTAATAAAAATAAAGTTCTTTATGTGGATGGTTTGTGTCACAATCTCCTGAGTGTGAGTCAACCCATGACATGTGACTTATAGTGACATTCAATCAATATAGGAGCACTATAAAAGTAAATACATGTAATTATATCATTAAAGGATGCAGAATAGATGGAAACTTATACTAGGTGGACTGTAAAGAGAACAATTGTTACTTAACTATTGAATAAGAAAATAACTTGTGGATCTAGATCTTGGGTAACATTAATAAAAAATGCATGTAAAAAATGTATAAACTGAAGATAGTCATCGATATCCCTAATCTAAAATGTGAATGGGAAAAGGCATTTGATTTTTGAATTTTAGGAGTGTTACTCTGTAGTTTATATAAACCAAATAAGAAAAGGGCTTCATATATTCTTGATCTCATCCAAACACATGTATTTGGACCAATAAATATGGATGGGTAATATGGATAAATGTACATCACTATTTTCATTAATGATTATAGTAGAATGGATTGAGTTATTATTATACACAAGAAAACAAAAAGTTTTTAGATTTTATTAAAATTTATCGTTGAATTGATAAAAATGATACTAGGTGCACAATCAAAGTTCTATGATCTATCAATGGAGGGAAATAAACATCCATTAAATTTGAATATTACAAGAAAAAACATGGAATAAAGAATGATGTGGCTGTAGTGAGAACCCCACAAAAATGAGTTTTCTTAATGAAGGAATCACCAACCGAACAATATGGTCGGAAGTATGAAAATTGAGAGTTGTATCTCTCATCATTACTGTAAATAGGATGTTTAAGTAATAGTGTACACTCAAAATATACCAAGTATTTATATGGGATAAACCAAGACACCATATGAATTATTTCATTAAAATAATCCCTTTCTAAATCATTTTAATGTTTTTGGAAGTAAATGTTTCATATGAAATAAAAAAGGAAATCAAGGAAATTATGTTGATACTACAGATGAGGGAACATTCCTTGGATATACAAGAATGAGTAAATCCTAAAAATGTGTCAATAATCATATTGGAATGATTTTGGAAAGTATTTTTGTCAAAATAATTGAAGATAAAACTACAAATACCTCAAGAAGCTCATATTTAGATATGATAGAATATGAAAAAGAAAGTGGACATGAAATAGATTCAAATGAATAAGTAGAGGAAGGAATAAAAAAATTCAAGGGTCATGAAATGATGACGATTCAAAAGAATAATCAGAAGAGGAAACCATGGCTAAAGAAACATCATATAAACCTCACAGGAGAAATAGGAGAGCAAAATTTGATCAATCCAAAATCATTGGTGATTGGATAGCTCCCACACAGATATAGAGAATCAGGAGTGAAGAACATTCTTCTTTCCTATCAATTGTAAAAGCAACCTCATTTGAAGAAGTAGTGAAGGATGAATCATGGTTTAAGGACATGAATGATGAATTGGACCAGATTGACAAGAACCAAACATGGGATCCCATTAAAATACTCAAAAATCACAATGTGATCGGAACGATGTGGATTTTTAAAAACAAATTCAATGAGAATGGAAATGTGATCATAAATAATGTGTTCTGAGTGTGTAAAGTCTATACACAAATATAATGAGTTAATATTGAAGAAAAGTTTTCTCCAGTAGTGAGACTGTAGTCGATAAAGATTTTCCTTGTGATGAGAATTTAAATAGGATATAAATTTTATCAGATGGATGTCAAAACAACATTCTGAAATGGATTTATTGAATAAGAAATATAAATTTAAAAACTAGTGGGATTTATGATATGAAATGATAAAGAAAAGGTTTTTAGATTAAATAAGGCCATCTATAGTCTAAATCAAGCATCACATTCCTGGTATTCTTTGATAGATACTTATCTAAATAATATTTAATTCAGAATTTGAGGTTTTTATCATAATTTATATCTGAAAAATTAAAATGAAGACAAATTTATATTTCTTGTGTAAATGGATGATATTTTATTTTTAGAAAGTAGGCATGAGTCAGTGGAAGAGTTTTCTAATCACATGAAGTCATAGTTTCAAATTTCTATGATTGGTGAACTCACATAATTCTTGGGGTTGCATGTGATTAAAAATAAGGATAACACATTCATTTCTCAGAAAAAATATGAAAGAGAACGGATGAAGAAATTCAATATGCATGATTCAAAACCAATGTCGAATTTGATAGTGGTTGAGAAAGAACTTGGAAAGCATGAGGATGGGACTTATATGGACCCCACTATGTATGGGAGAATCATTGGAAGCCTATTAATCTTGAGTGAAACATGGACATATATCTTATTTTAAACATGCTTAACAAATCACTTTCAAAGTAACCCGAAGGAAGATCATTTGGAAGCTGTTAAAAGAATCATGATATATAATAAAGGTAATAAAAATTTTGGATTGTACATTTCTTATAGAATAAATAATGAATTAAAAACTTTTTCTGATGCTGATTGGGATAGATACGTGGTGGATAGAATGTCCACAACTGGTGGAACATTCTTCATTGAAAATAAATGTGTGGTATGGTTGGGTAAGAAATAGGAAAGAAATTCACTTAGTATGGCTAAAGAAGAGTATATCTCTACTACAAAGGCTTGTAATCAGATACTATGGATAAAACAACAAATAACTGATATTGGTGTTGTGGTGAAATATCCAATGGCGATTCATTGTGACAACAAGAGTATTATTGATAATACAAAGAATCCAGATCAGCATTTTCGTACAAAACATATTGATATTAAATATCACTTCATCAAGTAAAAATTTGAACAAGGTGTGATGAAAATAGATAATTTTGGAACAAAAGATCAAGTGGATAACATTCTGACTAATCTGTTAGTAGAACATGTGTTTGAGAAACATTATTTAAACCTCAGTGCACAACCACCTCGCAATTCATGTGGAGGTTATGGTTCTTCCCCTCTCCCCATTTTTATCAACTATTTTAATCTATTTGTGGATGTGATGTAGTTTTATGTAGGAAATATGATCTATGATGAGTGTGTTTTGATATCCATAAGTTCAAATACAAGTTCTTTGGGTTTATTTCCAATGGGGTAGAATGAATAAATTCAAACATTAAAAGTTTTCTAGAAGTTATAAATGTTTTTTTTGTTATAATGGTCATAACTTAACTTTGGTATCGTTAATCATTCTAAATCATAAGGACCCAATTAATTCCACCCTTATTTTTTTCAATACAAGGATTTTCTCACATATACGTAGAGTGTTGGATGATTTGTTTCTTGAGTATTAGGTGTTGATAGAGGGTAAGTGATTTATTTAATTTATCTACAGATTTCCTACAAACCCAAAGAGTGAGATTGTTGTAACCGAGTATGTTTTTTTGGAAATGGATTAAAGTTTCTGTTTTTTGTCAATCCACACTGGGTTGATTAAGGATTTTTATTGGAAAGTGATCTTATAGTACAATATGACTACAATATTGAAGGTCGCATCATTTCCTAGTGTTTTAAAAATATTTGGCCTAAAAATATGGAGGAAGAGGAAAGAATTGTGAAATGTGGTTTTATGGGATTGAGCCTTCATAAATATGGTAAAGTCATGGATTTCCTGATGCATGGGTTTCACAAAGGATGATATTTTTGATGATGAAGAGCATCATTAATTACTTGATGGGTTAACGATAATCTCTGTGACTATGAGAAGTAGAGCATTGTGAAATGCATGAAGAAGTTGAATTTCATTGGATGTTTGTGAGTGAAGGAGATTGGTGAAATGGTTTTTGGAGTTTCATGTAAAATCCTCTAGAGGTGCAAGAGCATCGCAAAAGGCAAATCCTATAGATATAAGGATACCCCATTACATTTGACATGTAAATATTTAGAGAAAAGTTAGAATCGCTCTGATTTCATGAACACTGGGAGATTAAAAAATTTGGTTTTCTATAAAAGCTATAGCATCATGAAAAGAATAGTTAAGTATTGACTGATGCTAATGCTTCAGAGTAATGGGAGTTTCACAATGATGAGGTATTGTTTGATGACTCAGTGAGCTTCACAAAGGCAGTTTGTTCCATGAAGGCAATTTTCATCGCGAAGGAGCTCTGTGAAACGAAATAATAAACATCATGTTTAAATGAATAGTTATTTCAAGTGAATCAAATTTGAACTTCAATTCAATAAGAGTCACATGATTTTAAGGTATAAAAACTTAAATTCCAATCTACTAAAGTGACCTTCAAGGTGGGAAACTAAGTCATACTTCACTCGAAGAAGTGAGCTAGGGGGAGTCAATGAAAGTGTTCTGAGGGAGGCAATGTTCTTTACCTAAAATATTATAAAGGTAGTGTTCTTAGAATATAGTCAGTATTCATAAACTTTTGTATTTCACAACTATTTAATATTAGTGGATTTAGGTATGATCAATACACTATCGGTGTTTTCTGATTGGAATAGCCCTTAGTGGTGACCCAAGTAAAACTTCTGGGTTGTCTCTCTTCATGTTAATGTTTAAATTTCTACACATTACCATCAGATAGGTTTAATAGGTTCTTACCAATGTGGGAAAAAGATCTTTCAATTTTGAAGAAGAATTTGACACCTTGAATCACCCCTACCCTCTTAGGGTGTTCAAGGTTCCTGGAGAGGAACTGAAAATTCAAAGGAAATCCTTCACATGAAAATCAAAATTAAAAGGTAATCTTAAAAATTCCTATTTTTAAGGTGGTAATATTGAACATATATCGACTAATTTCTTTAAAAATATTCAAGATTATTATAATGGAGATAATATGAAGAAACCTATTAAAAGGTTATAAATCTAGAAGAAATCTCTTTGAAAATTATTTAAAAGGAAAAATATTCTATCTCTTGAAGATGTAAATTTTGATGAGTCAGAAATGGGTGAAGTTGAGGAATAAAGTTCTATTAGTGAATAGTATTTGGTGGTGTTGATAGAAAGGAAAAAATGTATGATAGTGATATTGAAAATGATGAAATCACGGGTAGAGATGATCTTCAGGGTTTAGCATAAGGTAGACATTGAATAACGTAACAAATGGAGGACAAAAGCAAAGAAGTAAAATGTATCGGTTCATGAATATGAACTATACATGCATCAACAAGAAGAATAAAAATCATAATTGAATTTAAATATTGAGATATTGAATCTATAATTTCAAAATTCTAGAATGGGGAAGTTGAAAACATGATCAAACTGAAATCACATGCCCAAATTACAGATTTCTAAAACTTTATAATAAATGAAATGATTAAAATGGATGAAAAAATTGAAGAAGATGTCAGGGATTAACAATGAAAATTTTAAGATCAAGAAAGTATCAATGCACCTAGAATAGTTTTGGATTTCTCAATGGTACCAATCCTAGTTGAGGATATAAAATTCCCAAGAGTTACCACTAAATATCATGTTCCCAACCTAAATATGTAGTGGTTTATAAGCAATAGGAAAAACATTATAGAGTATGATTAGAATAAAAATAAATCCATGTATTTTGAAAGAGCATAACTATAATCAAATTAAAGGAAAGTTTTCTAAGAATTATATTAGAATACCACCAGTCTATCTATAATTGATGGTTGGATGATACAAAAAATATATTATTACTACTTTGGAGAATTGGGACACATTCAATATATGATCTCAATTGAAAAAAGGTTTTCCAAATAGAAACAACACTAAAAATAGGTATGTAGTATTTCTTCATTTTATTATTATTCAAATTGTTATTCATTTTTGTGTGGATTATTTAGAGATAAGGATTAATATTTTGGCTCAAGGATTTAATAAGAAGTGTCTTAGGAGACCAAAAATGTATGAAACTAGCAGTTGGGAGCATCAGAAAATAACTTGAAAAATGAGAATGGAATCATAGTCTATCAAGATTAAAAGTAAATGAATGAAGAAATATATAATTATGGTTATAAATGATCAAAAAAAAATTTCAATGGTCATGGAGGAATTTTAAATAGTATTATAATAAAAACATAGCTCAGAATTCTTTAAGAGTAAAGGACATGTCTAGTCTATGGGTAATATACAATGAGTGTACCTCTAACTTGATCAATAATATAGATGTTATCATAAATATAATATCTAAAAATAGTGGAGTGGTCTAATTTAAAAATTATAAGGGATTCAATATCCTTAGATATAAGAATTATAAAGTAGAGACAAATATATTAGTAGGATATATATCCTATTTTTTCAAGTATGTGGCCATATTTTTCTATGTTTGATCAAGTTTTGTAATATAGGATATGCTATGGCCATTGGAAAGTAGGGGTGAAACATTGAAACTAGTGTTGTTTAATTTATTCTAGCGGTAAATATGACCAAATAGAATCAATTTTTGATTAGTGATTAAAATTTGTGTATAATTTCTAAGGAAGATGAAAATAGGCTATGAAATAAGAATTTAATTATTATGATACAAATATTTTTGGATAGACAAGTGAATAATGATAGAGTGTTTGATGTCCCCAAGAATTCATGTTACAATATGCACACTTTTTATTCATGTAAAAAAGGGAAAATAGTTAGGAATAACTAAAATCCATAGAATTTAAAATCATTAACTATGTTGGAGCTTTTACATTTGGATATTTTTAGTCCAATATCTACTAAATCATTTTATGGAAAAAGGTATTATGTTTTTTTAATGATTTTAGAAGGATTTCATGGTTGATGTTTATTGCACATAAAAATAATGTGTAAAATTGCATCACTTGACACATAAGTTAAGTTGAAAAAATGAATTCCATGAAAATTAAAAACCATCACTTTGAAATTGGAATATAATTCAAAAATAAATTCCTAAATAAAAATTTATAGGTTCATGAGATTTAACTCCATGTGTCAGTGGTGAGAACCCCTAAGCAGAATAGAGTTTTCTAAATAAGAAATCAAATAATTAACAATATTAAATATAATTTTCTCATTAAAAAGAATCTACCAACAATTTATTGTAAAGTGGTGGTTCTAATAATGGTTTTATCTCAAATTAGGCATTGTTATGTTCAAATGATCACAATACTATATAAAAATTATGTATGGAAAGAACACCACCCAAAAATTATTTCAGGTATTTTGAAGTAATTATGTTATTTTGATCAATGAAATGAATAGAAATTTCAATTAATATGGATATGAAGTAATAATAATTTAATACTAATTTATTGTTAAGGTATATAGGTACTATAATAAATATCTAAATATAATGGTTGAACTCAATGGTATGAACATTACTAAAAAATCATACCATGAATCTAGATGAGTATATTTAAACTTTTACTAAGTATAATTTTAAAAAAAGACAATATAGTTTTATAATAGGAATATAATGTTGTTGTTCCAGGTTTATGGGGAGTTTAAATGGGTGAAATAAACACTTATTATGTCTCTAATTATCAATAAAACCTAGTTTGAATGAAAGACATTAGACGAGATTTTATTATGGTTTAAATGACTGATTACAATACACTCAGTGATCAGAAAAATTCAGTTTTAATAAGAAGAAAAAATTTAATGGAAGATACTTTCAATATTTAAATATGTTAAACTAATATCATTTGATTATTATACCACATATTCATATTTTTTTAATGAAATAAATTAGGATCTTTATTAGTTTGAGAAAAAAATACACGGGAAATTGTATGAAGGGAAAAAGGTAAGAATGTGATTCGAACCAAATGGGTTTTCCAAAACAAACTCAATGATGATAACATGTAGATGGGAAATATTTCATGAGTTTTTTGAAAAGTATATTCCCAAATATATTTAATGGACATTGATGAGACATTTTCACCGGTGTCTTGACATGAAATTATCAGGTTATTTATAGCTATGACTATGTAAAAGGAATTTAGATTCTATCATATGGACATTAAATCAGAGTTTTTGAATGTATTAAATGAATATTAAGTCTACATAGAGCTGTAATAAGGATTTATAATTCATGATAATGATGGAAAAGTATATCAACTGATGAAATCTTGTTCAGGGATGAAGTAAATAGCAAGATCCTTGTACACTTAACTAGAGTAGATGCTGAAGAAGATTAGTTATCATCATTTAGGGGTTGACCATAAACATTACATAAATAATGATAAATTAAAGTTGATAGTGGTTATTATAAATATTGATTAAATCACACTTGAAGTCTTGGATGACACTCAATACATGTCTTTTCAAATTACACAATGTGGAAATTTTAGGTGTCCTTAATTGGTGAATTCTTATTCTTCCATGGGTTATAGGTAATCAAAAATAATGATGGGAATTTTATCTCTCCACACAAATATACCAAGGAGGAATTGAAATGATTACAAATAGACGATTCTAAACTTATTAAAACTTTATAGGAGACCAAAATTAAAATTTCTAAACATGTTTATGGTGAGATAGTTGGCGTGACACTATATAGGAAAGTGATTGGAAGCCTACTCTACTTAATGACCATTTTTTTGGACATTATGTTTTATACATGTCAAGATTCTCATTATCATTATCTTCTAAATGAAATTCACATGAATATTTGTAATTGTATACTTTTATATGTCAACTAAGTGGTTAATTTTGGGTAGTATTATTGAAAAATTTCATATAATCTATTGGTGGTCTATATAGATATTGATTGGGTATGTTAATTGAATGAATGAAAATCTATCTCTTGATTTTTTTTATATGGGAATCTCTTCCTATTTATGTAAAACTAATAAGTAGGACTACATATCCTTAATAACTGTAGAGGCCAAATATATCACAGAAAATCAAGAATATACTTAGATTATATGGATGAAACTATAGATTAAATACATTTGAATTAATGTGGTCTCTCCAATTATTATTATTTTTATTAAAACTATGGTTCTATAAATATTATAAAAATTCCATTAATTACTTTATAGTGAATCACATCGAGATAAAGTACCATGTATATAAGTATAAAATGGTATAATAGGATTTATTGTTAGAGTATTTCCACACTTAGGATCAAGTTGCTGATATAATGAAAAATTATTTCATGAAAATAGATTTCGAATGAAATTAGTTGTCTTTTGGAGTCCAACCAAATCTACCCCTTTAGATGAATTTAAATATGGGAACCCATCTACACCCTATGATTTTAATCTAAATAATGGTATTCACTCTTTCTATCACTCACATAAAGTAATTCCAACTCTAATTATTGAATTTTTATAGTGGTTATCTTTTTGTTCAATGAAAAATAGGGAGAATATATTTTTATGTTCATTGAAGGATGGAAAATGGACCCCTCTTTAGAAAATGGGGGAGAACCACCACTCAATGTATATTGTGTGATATAAAATCTGGGGGTTGAAGGATTTATGTGTTGGAAATAATAGTAAAGTTTTGTGGATTTTAGTATTTAGTTTAATGATGTTCTATTATATGAGAATTATTTAATTTAAATATTATTTCCCAAATCAAGCATTGTCTCATATGATATTTGTTACAAACCAACCCGAGTCGACCCTGAACCGGTCCGGTTACCCGAGCCGACCGTGACAAGTCTCGAGGGGCATTCCCGATCCCCACGGGATAGCAACTAGTGCCGGCAATCAAAACATAATCATTGGAAATGATTTGGCCCAAAAGATAAATAAATAACTAAGAATAAATAGAATAATAAAAATGAACTTGAAGAGAGGAAAAGGAAATAAATGGAATAACTCAACATACCTCCATGTGACCTACTAGGTCACCACCCAAACAAAAACTAACCTTGATTTAATGATGAGAAAATCAGCCAAGAGAACCTAAGAAAAAAAAACCTTTAACTAAAATGATGAAGTAGGCATGAGCATTAAAATGCTCAGAAGGATTTCCAAGATAAACCACATAATCCAATTTCTCCTTTCCCGAAACGATCCATTAACACATGTTTGAAATAAAATAATAAAATTATGTTTTCCATATTTGAATAAAACAATATCATTTACAAATTTCAAAAACCCAACACACACCACATGCCATTTCTAAAACAAATTAAATTTTCCAAACATAGACAAACAAGGAAAACAATGCAGTGCTAAACGAAATAGGTGACAATATAAATTGGAAAAACGTATATCTGAAAGTAAACAAGAAAAGAAAAGACAAACCATGTGTGATTCTAAACATCCCTAGAAGACCCCTAGATGTAATCAGTTTCAAAACCACCAGCCGATGTATGGTGAAGCTCCTAAGTCTATAACCAACTGGACACCCTATAATTGACCAATATAGTGGAAAATACCACATGTCCTAACAACCAATCTATGGGGTACCGACCCATCTAATTGGGTTTTATCAGCAACCATCACTAGATCATCTAAAAGACACCTAGGAACCCATGGTGGTTATAATAATACTGTGTAAGTAGGAAGGCCCTCGCACACGTGACTCATCTCACCGCACTTCCCTTCCCCAAACACGGATGCCTCCTATGCATTTACCCATAAATGGTTACCCTAGATAGGAGTTCCCCCCAAAAAAAATTCAATTATTTCACATTAACAAAGTGCCAACTAGACTGTCACACCATTTAACATTTAAACCATTTCAAAAAAATGTTCAAAGTTTCCAATCAGGCATACACTTTTTCCAAATCTCAATCTCCTTTAAAAGTTAGTACAAACATTACCCTTAGGTTAAAAGTTCCAAATGGGCCGTCACATTACTTAAACAATCAAAACACTTCTTTGAAAGTACAAGTGTTTCTAATTAGACCATTAACTTCACATATCCAAAACATTACCCAATATATCACACCAAACCACTTTTTCATTTTTAATGTCAAACAGTTCATTAAATATTTTATAAACAGATGAAAAAATCTATAAAAAATTTAATAAACATACCAAATAATTTATAAAAAATTTTATAATGAACCCAACAATTTGTTAAAAACATTTATAAATAGATAAAATAATTTATAGACAATTAAATAAACATACCGAATAAATTTTAAACAATCCATTCAAACTGGAAACACATTCACAACCTATTTCAGAGTATATCGAATGTGCGTGTCATGCTTAAAACATCATCAAAACAACATTTGACATCCATTGAACACATTTTTCAGAAGCACACATAAATATAACAAGAGAAAGTACTCCATAACTATTTCTATGAAGACTGAATAACTTTAAAACACTATAGAAAATTCACTAAGTTCGTTGAGAATGTGTTAACTAAGTAAAAAAATTAATTAAAAACACTCATGTATTAAGTGGACTTAATAGGAAAGGAAAACACGGGTTAATCTACCTCAAATCAAGAGAAGACATGACATAAACTCAATGGAATGAGGAGAAACGCCCTGCGGACTGAGAACACACCTAAAAGAAAGAGAAAAACACATGGAATTTAAACCGAACACAAGGGTTTTCCAAATTTTAAGGAAGAATGCAAAACCAGAGGAAGAAAACACTAGAAGGGAGGAGTCTTCATGCTAGAGGGGAGGTAGAGGCGCTATGTAGGAGGTTCGATTTCATGCTGTAAGAACACTGGAAACATCGCACAAGGGGGGGGGGTTCAGAGCAGCGGGTCTCCAGAAAATTGGGCACGCAGGGGGTTTGGAGTAGCGAATCTCTAGAGAACGGCCTAGCCAGAGGTATAAAAGGCCAGAGTAGGGTGGAGTGGAAAGGGAAGGTCGAGCCATTGGGACGCTGACACTGGGAGGTTGCTCCATTGTGGGTGCGCTTCTAGCCCATCACATGAAGGGGCAAGGGAGGAGAGACAATGTCCGGGGTGAGTGGCGAGGATGGATCGCAGAACTGGCATAGGGGAGGGTAGCTGGGGATATAGGTGTGGGAGGTGTGAGGCGAGGGCGCAGGCAGGGGGCGAGGGTGGCGGGCTGCGAGTGGGGGTCCAATGGTAGAGGGCCTAGGAATGGACACTGATGATGAAAAGGAAGCAGGGGTGAGGTTAAGGGCATGGGTGAGGGTGGTAGATTATGAAAGAGAAGGGGAGGGGTGAGCTGGGTGCTCCTCAGGCAGAAGCAGGGGGAAGGGAAAATGGGGGGCGCTGCCGAGTAGAACTAGGTTTAGGTTTTTTACATTCGTTTAATGATAATATTATTACAATAATTATAATAATAGTAAAAATAATAATAATACAAATAATAACAGTAATAATACAAGTAATAATAATAATATAATAATAATAAATCAAAAAATTGTAATAATAACAATAACAATAAAAAAGATAACAATAATAACAATTAATAAAATAATAATAATAATAATAATAATAATAATACAATGAATACGATAATAATAATAGTAAGAAAAATGAGAAATTTTCTAACTCTTGGGGCGACTGCCTGGCTACTGCCTATAGCGCGGTGACCGCGCATGGGTCTGAAGACCAGTAAAAATATTGAATGACAAAAATTTTAAATTGGGACCCAGCCTGGACCTTAGCACGAGAACCCAAAGCCAAGAAATATTAAAATAAAAATAAATTTAAAAGTATGGGCGTGACAATCTAAGAGTTCTTGATCGATGAATCATTGGTGAAATACTTAAATGAAAAAGGATCAGTAAGTGGTTCAGGTGTGTTTTTTAGGAAATTATCATATTTTCATGGGATGTAAAGCAGTTGTTTATGATTTTTTTAGTTTTTTAAAAAAGGTGGATATTTTTGGAAAAATATTTTTTAAGGTTTGTGTAGATTATGCTTGCTGAAAAGTCATAGAATGGTGTGAAGTCTTACTGATTCTTGGTTGATTGTTATAGATCCATGTTAATCCATCCTAGTGGTGGTGGAGAAGAGATATGTTTGGAAGACTGAACCTATAACATAGACCCTTATTTTTTCCATATGAAGTTTTGGATTTGGTATATATATACTATAGTGTAGTTGGTTATGACACAAAAAATATAATTACTTGGGAAACTAAAGATGATTTTGATTCCATGAAATCCCTCATTTTTTCACAATTAAATGTCGTATGGTGTGAAAAATATGGACAATAGTACTCAAGGACATCAACCATATATCTTCCATACAAGATGGTGGCTGATATTTGGAACCACACAGATGATTGGGATAATATTAGTGTGAGTGTGAACATCTATGTGTGGAGGAATAGGTATCTATAATGGCATAAAAAGGTATATGGTGAAATATAAGAAAGGGTTCCTTGAACCTCATGTGTGGGTCTTCACAGGAGGCTATAAGTGACCAGAAATTCTAGTTAGACATAAATATATATTATGATAAATACATGTTTATTATAAATTGGTGTTCCAAAGGAAATTTTGATGTGGGATTCAAATATTTCAGGCTACACCATAATAAAATAAAACATGATATAAGGTCTATCCGTAGTAAGATTTATTGATGTTTAGTTCTCCATAAAAATTTGGGGTTTCCATGTCATGTATTACAGTTACATAATTACTATATAAAGTATGATTCAATCACTATTTAGATATTCGTTATCTTGTAGAGGATTTTTATTTAACAAAAATTGTGATATTTGTGATGTAATGTATTATATGTGGCTGCTCCATTGCCTAATATGACTACAATATAAGTGGTAAAGTGAGTATAAACGGAGTTTAAAAGATCATGGAGATATTTTGGATACAATTAAGGATAACTATTTTTTTATTTGGTCAACTATAGGTGTAAACATAACATAGATGACGACAAGGACAAAAAAACTGATTTATCCAATTTTTACACCATTTGAGATGATTTTACGTTGTAGTATATGTAAAGAAAGAGAATGATAGGATGAATATGACTGTACCATTTTGAAACTGAGTAGTTATAGGGAATTATGAAATAAGATATTGTGCTCATGTTTTGAGGCATTTAATTTGACTTACATGTTCCTTAACTATCACATTTAAGTGATATTGACACAGGAATTATCTGGCGAAGGATGATGAAGTGTTGATAATTTCTAAACCTTGGTTCAAAATAATGAATTTATATTATATATAACTACATAGAGAAGTTAGGTAGAGAGAACATACAAATAATTGGAGAAATATTTATATAGAGGATCTCCAAATGGGAATGGATAGTCTTTTCAATAATGTAGGAAGACAATTAAAAAATAGGGTATGGGATTTATTGAAGGATTATCTTACTAAAGGATTATCAAACTATACTGAATCAAAACACCATTGAATGCATTTATTCACATTCTCATAATATAAATATTCTCGAGGATGCTATGGATGAAGTAGTGAGTTCCGTCTAGTGACGAGTGGTAGTGAGATTTCTCAAATTTTCTAAACAGTGAGTTTGGAGGATCAGTGAGACTACTACGAATTTTAAGAGAAAATAGGTAATGAACTCTAGTTTTTTAGTTCATTGATACCTCATCATTAAAATAGTCCTTGGAAGAGTATAGTGGTTGTGAACCATGTAAAGTTATACGTGTATTCTCTTTTTTATCACTTATGATTATATCATAGGGGAGAGATATGAGTGTTCCCCACATCAAGAGAACACGATTATTTTCAAGGTAAAATTTCATAAAATATATGTTTCCCTAATTCCATCCCTAGGGTAATCACTTTTATCATTAACCAAAAAATAAAAACATAAAAAATCCAATGCTTCTAGAGGTAGAGAGGGAAAAAACTTACAAACATAGTTGATAAAAATTATCATTTTTATAGATTTTATTAATTTAAATACTATTATATTTTATTCCTTACTCCACCACATTCCCCAAAAACTACAACAATTAAAAAGTATAAGAGAAATATAAGTGGTCACATAAATTAGTCTTTGTATTTTTGAATCCATATAGATAATAAAGATAGACACACCACCCTCAACAAGTTAAGGAAGACTATAATGCACTGGATATGCATCTTGGATGATTCCCTAATAATAAAAACCACTTCGATCCAAAATAGGAGTATCCTAACCTTGTGATAAAACCATATAACCTCATGTGACAAACAAAAGGAATATTAACTAAAAGAGGTTTATGAATTTGAACCCAAAAAGAATATAGGGTATATGTGGCATGTGAATATTCTAAAAAATTAAAAATGAGAAAATTATTAGAATAAGGAATCCTTGCAATAGATACATCCATTGTGAACTCCTGTGGCCTCTCAGTGATAATTATTGATGAATAATCATGTATATGATAATTTATATTGGCTAAAAATTGAAAAGAGAAACCCAAGTGTGTATATATACATATAATATAAGGGGAAACCAATGAATATGAATTTATGGTAGGTTAAGTGATGAATAAAATTGAATCCCCCCATAAGAATACACATTTAGGTCAATCAGATTCCAATCAAAGGTTCACCAAGTACTTAATAAGTATAACTAATTCCTATCTCCCAAAAATGGTCCATGATGTGCCTAGTTTTGTTCCATCTAATTCATGGTGCTAGCCTAGAAAATGGGTCAACTCATTTCATAACCATTTCATATCCAAAATCCTTTAATCAGCATGGGACATAAAATTTCACCAAAAAAAGAAAATAAATATTTAAATTTAAGGATTAAAATGAACTTTATTGTTGATAGTATTTACTTAGGAGATCTTCAAGATACACATTACAGAGTACTGATCATAGTGATATACACATGGGAGTGATGTTTATGACCACAAATATAGTAGTTTGTTTATTGTTATAACTGATAACAATGAAAGGCTTTGGATAGTATGAGGGAATATGATCTATATTGATATATTTGATACTGATCATGAGTAATACCATAAAACATTTCACATAAATGAGTTATAGTTTGTAGAAATAGTGATGGAGTGAAAAAAATGATTAGTCAGAATTCAATGAGTGTGGGGGGAGTTAATGAATTTAATTCCATTAAAATATCATTTTAAACAATAAACTTCAACAATTAATAGTAATAACAAGTTCACTATCATATACACCACATGAAAAAATTCATGAACATCAGATTTTACATGTTTCATTACTCAAAATAAGGATATATGTTTTATCATGATATGGAATTAATTGAGACAATATGATCTAACATTACCATCATTGTGGATTAAAAAACTTAGGTAATAACCTTTAAATAATACTAAAGAATTATCATATCTTAGTAATGTTTTCCCACACTTATAATGATACTAAATATATTTTAAATAACCATAAAGTCATTGTTAAGAACCGACTTCTATCATGTTTTTCAAATTCCTATTACTATTCCTCATCTTAATACTATTATTATAATTCATTAATTGAAATAATAAATCTTTTATTACTATTTTAATTCCCTAAATATGTTTTTTTTCACCCACTTATTTTTAATGTTACACTAAATATTTCTTTAACCGATAATTATATTTTCAATTTTATTTAAATCTAACAACATCCATTAACCGAATTTTAATTTAACTATCATAATTTTTATCTTTTAGATTATTAATTACTTCATATCCATAATTTATATTGTTAATGACATTACAGATTTAATACATATATATATTTAAGTCATCAACTAATCCAATTTATCTAATATGCTAAAAAATTTGAAACCATAACAACATGTACATTCATCACCTTGCCATTTTATACATTATTTTACTTTTCAAAACATTCACCTATAATTTTTTACAATATTTCAGTAGGAATTAATTTGATAATGTAATACTATATTTTTTTATTCACTAATTCTGAACTATAATGAAACTGGTCTAAATACACCTTCTCACATAGTGGGTTTTACCCTTTCTATTTTATAAAAGAATCCTATTTTTATATAATTATAGACATTATTATAGGGAATTCCTCATGTTATACCACAGATAACAACCATGTCATTTCATTCCCTAGTAATATGTATCCTCAAAGCTTCAATAATTTCCTACATTGATATCTATTTCAACACCACATGGAGGGAATTCCTATTTTAAGTCCTATATATTCACAATGTCATTGGAAAATTAATGTACCATTTCTATTAGATAAGAAATTTATACATATCAAACCCTATATAAAGATATTATCAATTTTTTAAAAATATACGCCATCCAAAATAACTTCAATCATGGATATAAAATGTCTTATTGTTTCCCACATGACAACAACTTAATAGAAATTCCCTCAAGAAACCTATTTTATAATTCATCTCCCCATTTAATTTTTATATAATGTTCTCCATTACATAATGACGTAGTATAACCACCATTATCATACTATAAAATGTTAAAACACATGTTTCCAATTCATCCATGACATTTTTTCTTCTCAATACATCCACATGATTATTTCTTATGTGGGCAGAACATGGTGATGGGACCCACACATAAAATATCTTCAAACACACCTCCTAGATCCTATAACTCCTACAATGTTATTACAAACATTAAAAATCCTTTTAATTATCATTTTATCAAATGAAACATCATGAAACACTTGAGTTTCATAATGAAATTTTTCTTTATAAAAAAGACAACATAAAAATTATATCCACTCATTAACTTCTCTAATTCATTATCCTTTTCTTATAAATTCCACACATTCGCATTATATGTAAAAAATCACCCCAAGGTTACAACCAATATTGATCTCCCATTCTTCTATAGTCATGGGATTTAAAATATATAACATTGTATTTTATTGGAAACCAATTAAAAAATATAACATTTAAACTAAAAATACATAATACTTAACTACTATTCATGAATTATATTCCTAAATTAGAAAATATGGTGTAGAAAACATGAAAATTGAATATAAATACTTGTTTTCTGTAATAATGACCAACAAAATTTTCTTCAATTCTCATATCAAAAATAAATTTTCATTAAAATTGAAACACCTATTAGTTGAACCTCTTTAAAATCAGGGTTTTTATTCCTGCTCACCATATATTGTTAAAAGAATTTATAACTAAAAATACTTAGGCATGCATAGTTTTTCTCACAACCTAACCCATTTGATCACTTTATATATATGTATACTCCACATAAATAATATATTTATCCCCAATTAGTTTAAACAAATATATTAAAATTCTACCTCTATATAAATTTCCACCTCTTTTTAAATATATTAATGTATTTAAAAAATGAATTTATATTTTATTTCTCCCACATTGAAAACAACATCAAAGGAACTAGTGAGATAAGTGATAGTTATAATATAGATTATCCTTGAGATCAAAGAGGGTAAACTATAATCATCAACATATAGAAATTGAAATGTATCCATTGGAATAATTTTAGTGAATAATAATGTTATATTCTAATTTGTTGGAACCAATTAAAACATCAACACATTTTTTTGTAGAATATAATTGAAAAATTGATACTTTATTTCAATGAAAATTAACCAATAATGTTGAAATATTTTTATCAAAAATTTTATTTCACTTTGATTATCATAACCCATTTGAATTTGTAACATTACTTATTTCTTGAGATATTTAATCTAAGTATTTATACATATCAATTAGGTTGTATAATGATATAAAACCACATATTCTTACATAAATATTCTAACGGTCACTAATAATTATTTCCTTATTTCCCAAAATACATGATATTCACCCAATAAAACCATCATGAATTTGTCATAGATAATCTACATATTTATACCATTAACATATGTATATGAAAGTAGTCCAAGATTTCCTCTACTATCTATTCTAGTCCATAGACAATAATGAAAATAAAATACTTTAGAATTTTATTTCCAATATATAAATTTGATTCCTTCAAAAAACCTTGAAAAATAGAATTTAGTTTAACATTATAAACTATTTTTTCTGTAGAATACATCAGGTATAAGAAAATACTATTATACTTCTAGAATTATTTTGAATCAAATTTATTTCATTTTTCATCATATGGATGATTGGTTCCATATGTAATTATGGTAGATATGAGTTTTGAATTATCCATGAAAAAATTCCATAGATGTTCTTGGTATACTTCAGTTAATAATGAATGATATTATATTCCTTAAGGGAAAATTCTAATAAAAAATTTACATTATTTCTCCATTCATTAAAATCTATAATAATGTATTCATTAAAGTGGAATAATATTCAAAACACCTTCTTAATTTATATCAAATATAATATCATCTATATTAGTGATAACAGTCAAGGATTTCTATTCATTTTCTTTGAAGTATAAACTGTTACCAAATGTACATTTCATGAATTTAACCATCTCTAAGAAATTTTATATTTTGGAATACTATTATCTCAAGGCATGTTTAAACACATACAAATATTTCTTTAACCTGAAAACTTTTATTTATTTTCTCTATGAATGAAACTAATAGGTTCCTCCATGTATATTGACAATTCCAACTATCCAATGGGGAAGGGAAACATGTAATGCATTTGGAAAATCATATATCAAATCTTTAAAACAATTTAAATAAATATCATAATGTTCTCTTGAATATAAATAAGTGAAAATATATATTACAAGTCAATTTCATCAACATTTAAGTACCCTTTTCACACTTGAGTTTCCGTATGTCATAAAACTTATCCTCTTTCATTCATCTTATTATATAAAACCAAATATTTTATATAAAATATGTATTTTATGGACTGGGTACTAACTCAAAAGATCTATTCACCTTGATTTGATCTACCTCCTTTTTTATTGCATCAATTCACTCTTGATTCTAAGAAAACTCTTTCAAAATATTTGGGATACACTTGAGAAAAAAACCATATATCTATTTATTCCTTCAACGTAAATCTAATATTAACATGTTTTCAAAATTTTATAATGATATTTTTGACCTCCACCTATATTCTTAGAAATTTATGAGATGAACATGATTTTTATTCAACACATAAAATGTTTTAATAGTATTCAACAAAATGTACTTCTTCTAAATTATTATTCTTTTCAAAAAAATCACTATACTTCTTAGTAAAAACATCTTCATCCCTACTTCTGTAAAATGTTTAAAAATGTGTGATTTCATAAATTCATTGTTATACAACCTTTACATCAATAATACTTAAAATTGTTTCTATATCATTATTTTAATAGTTTTATCCTCTTCCACTTAGATGATAATATACGAGGATACCATCAACTCCTTTCTCTCAAGAATCCCAATATTTTAACCTTTCACATTAATCATGAAAGGGATTCCAAAAACACATAAATATTTAAAAATTATCGATTTTTAATAGTATATCTCATATGATGATGAATCTTAATTTTTTAGATACAATAAATGATTTTGAATATGAACCACTACACCAACTAGTTTTCTAATGAAATATGAATAGATAACATTCTAAATAAACTTGTTAAGAACCAAAATACACAAACAAATTTTATTTTGTTCATCATTACCATTTCAATATAGAGTGATTGGTAAACTATATTAATTATAAATACTATAAATATAATGTTATTCTTATAATCATCCACTAGTATATTTATCCCCATTATATATCTATAATTTATTGATGAATAAACCAAAATTATTATTAGAACTTATTATAAAATTATTTAATAGTTTCACATCCTCTAAAATATGATTCATGAAAGGAAATCATGTAATATGAGTAAATTCAGTAATAAAGAATTAAAATACATAACTATATTTATATAATAATTCCCTAAATACCTCAAAATTACTAAATTAATAATCACTAATGGATGATAAAATTAAATCTCAAAAATATTTTATACATAATTATCAACATTCATCTTTTGACATAGAGAGAACATCCAGTTTCTCTCTTATTTTAATATAGGTACATAATGAACACTCCACCATGGGTGACCATGGTGTTATTATTTTTTAGATGATGACCGAGCCATTAGTTCAATATTCATATTTCTAATTTTATGATAAGATAATAAATTTTTCATTATAACTAATTTGGAGTAATTTTTATTATGTCGTTTTCCTCCAGTAAACACATAACAATATTTTAAAAATCTTCACCATGAAACCAACTTTTTGAAAAAACAATTAATTGCCTTCATCAAAGATCTATTATACACTTAATAAATTTAGTTTTTGTAGATAAATATATTAAATTTTCTTCAACTACAATTTATCCTTTCAAATATATAGTAATCCAATTCCTTTGATTTCATGTGACCTATCATTTAATGTGGTCATTAAACCTTTCTTGGAATTTTCATGAAATTTTATGATATTTAAATCTGCAATCATGTATAAAGAATACCCACTATCCCAAATCCATGTACAATCCTTTTTGGATTCATTGAGTCAATATTCAATCAATAAGTCTATTTTCTTACATATTTATCAATTATTATTTATTTTTTGATTATTATAATTCAAACATAGTTGGGTAGGTTGAATGGGGATATATTCTTCATCATAGTTTCCCAATTATTCACATCTTACACAAACTTCCTCCAGTGGTAGAAATATATTTTCAACCATCAGTCTATAATTTTTTTTCTATTTGTGAAGTTTTAATCTATGATTTGGATGATTCCCAATAACACATTATCTTCCAAATCATATAGTCATATAATTGATTTTAAAATAAAAAACCCTTTACATGTTCCAAAATCCTATATATTGAATATAGTACTAATAACATATACTGTTTCCCTAGAAAATAGTTTTTAATCTATAATTTGAAACATAATCCTCTTAAAATTTATAACTATAAATTATACACTAAAATTGTCAATTTTATTAATAAAAATCCAATAAATTATTTTTTACTCTATAATTCATTAAAAGCCTTTTTAAATCATCTTTTGTAGCCAATTCTTTATTTGATGTCAATGTTTGTATGATTTGAATATTTCAAAAAATCATATTTATTTTCCACTTTAAGGTCATTATTTACCAATGACATAGAATGAGACATTACAAAAAACACTTTGAAGATAATTATCCCCCATTAAATTTAATATTATATCGTTTAATTTAATCTAATCACTCTCTGATACTTCAAATTCTCCCTCAAGAATATTATTTTATCTTTATCTATCTTCTTTAATAGATTTATAAAAGTTATATCTATAATTTTCAAATTTCTTTTTACCACTAATCAACATGGGATAAAAGATATTATGATCATCCCCCATAATTTAACTCTTTATTATAACTTATGTTTTAAATTATTTTCTTATGAAAGTATATACATCATGTAATCAATCTCTTTTAGTAGCATTAACTTTCTTTTTTCATGAACGAAATAATTTTTTATTGAACATTGATAAACATCCATTAATTTTTTTAACTCAATATAAAATTTTGTGATCACTGAATGATATTTAATTTTTTATTTCTTCAAAATAAACGCTATATATGTTTCATCCTCACTTTTAGGAAGGCTACATTCAACACAATTAAAGTCCACCTTGTTCACATTTGAAAAAATAATTCATCACATTCATCTTTAGATTTTATATCCACATAATTATCACTATTATTATTACACTAAAAAATTTATAAGAACATTCTATTATGGATCGAAAAAATTTCTTTCCTTCCCTATTTAAAGAAAACATTTACTTGAAAAATTATGAATTGCATTTTTTAAAGAACTCATCGGATGATAAATTCAATATTAACAATATTACTATCCTTTGAATGAAATAATGTTTAATAAAAATTTCACATAGAACTACATTTGAAACATTTTATTTGTATTTTACCTTTAAATAGTTATTTTACACCTCTCACACTTAAAACAATTTGTTATAAGTGTTTTTTGAAAATTTTCTTCAATAACTTCTATTTTATTATAATATTATTCTATTAAAACTAAACCCTTATTACTAATTTACAATTTCATTGAATAAAATGAATTTAAAATTTTATCCTTTATCTTCTTCTAGAAGATACCTACCTTAAACATTTCACATGAAATTGGAATACTATAATAATTTAGTAAAATAAGTGTACTAGGATCATGGTATTCATGTGTCAAGAAAATTAAATCAATTATTTCATATGAAATGAAAAGTACTTTCTCAACCAAAAAATAATTTATCAAATTTTGACCAACATTTCTAGCAATGATAAAAATTTAATTAACATGGTTTTAAAATTCATCTTCATTTTCATCTTTATTAGTTTTGAGATATTTTTATTTCAATGACCAGACTTCTAGTTTGGAATTCTTCACATTTGAATTTCTAGCATAATTTTCTTTCAATTTATCTAAATTACTCTTTCTCATCATAGTTAATTTATATTTAAGAAAATCCTTTTCTAAATTGATGAAAAATAGAATTTTGAAAATTTCCATCATTATATTAATTTTTTTAATCACTTTTTATCATTACATCACCTTTATAAAAAGGAAAAAACATCATCTATAGTCTTAAATATATCCAAACTAATTAATAACAAATATAAACCTATATGATATTTCAATATTAAATATTTATTCCCATAGAATGTAGAAATACCCATTTTATGTACTAAAATTTTATTTCCCATATTAATAATAAAAAAATAGATACCAAATTTACTATAGTATCCAAACTCTTTCCCTTTAAAATTTTAAAAACACACCATCTTTGGAGGAAACATTATTTATTTGAAATAACTTGAGTAGGATGTAAATTTTTTTTTAGCAATTCACTAAGAGGTGGGGTTAATCAATGATTTAATTTCCATTAAAATTATATTTTTAATAAACCTTGTTCACCAATTAAGCTAAATAAAATTGCCATCATCACACAAACTATAGTAAAAACAAAGAATAAAAACATATTATCAATTTTTCAGTCCTCAAAATGAGTATTTAATCCAAGGAATGATTTAGAATCAACTTAGACCTTATAGTACACATTTAGCATAAGTAAGAATTTCAAATGAAAAGGTAATATCATTAAACCCGTGTTCCAAAAAATGTCTCCTAACTATGTAATGTTCATCTACAAAAATATTAACCTTGAATTGATTTTCCTGAATAAGGGAGAATTTAACATGTTGAAGCTTCCATCATGTTTCTTAGTGATTCTTCTCCTTTTTACACTTATTACTCATTATCTTCTATTTTTATAGTATAAACTTCTCTTTTTTTCTTGATTTCGTTATTATAAATATTTTCTATTCTAATAAAACACATATTTGAACAATAGTGTAAAGTAATTATTCAGGTTAAAATTAAAACATCAAAATTAAATTCAAATAAATAAATAAATATATTTCTTTAAATACCTATAAACTTCTCTCACTTTTTTTGATCCAATGTAACATTAATGATTGCTTAGTAAGTCTTTACATGTTTGATGGATTTATAGATAAACTAAAGATATCCGTTTGGGTCATAAAATAATCTAAGAAATCAAATATACTTAAAACATAAATCACTTCTTACAAAGGCTTGTACATTCATAATCTCCACATATGCTACAATATCTCACTAATCATGCCCTTCACTATAGTTTTTTGGAAATATTATCCTAGACTAAAAATTTCACTAAAAAATGCTATATTCCCTTCCAATTAAACCACTCTCAATTACCATTAAACTTATCTTAACACAAAATATGTCATGTTATGTTCTCCCCATTCCAAATCATATATGATTCCTTTTCTCAGACAAAATCATCTTCCAAAACTGAAAATCCCCATAGCAAACATCATTATTCATCCAGGCTATTTCATTTCATATGAAAAGGAATCTTAGATATATTAAAAAATTCTAAAAATAGAAAACATTTTATTACTATATAATGGTGTTTCCCATTCTAATTCACAATTTTTTATTGTTCTTTTGAAAAGTAAAATATTTTATGAGTAAATGATTAATGTCTCACATGTCAAACCTTTTATAAAAATTTTTCTAATTTTTAGACTATAAGGCCAACCACCAAAGATTTTAACATATCAAGAATAAGCCTCACCCATTACCATACGATATATTATCAAATAAAACACCTTATAAAATTTAATAATTAGAATTCATCACCCTGTTTCTTGGATATTAAATGTTATACATTTAATTTTGACATTTTCAACCCCACATTCTCATTACTTAACATGTTAAAAATATCACAACATGTGTATAAATTCCATATTATTTTATTATAATATATCAAAAAAAATCGTGTATGTTCATAATATGGTTATGTCACCTAAAACTCAAGTTCCATGAATCACAATTAATCAAATATAAAAATATTTCCTTATTATTAAAATCATTCTAAAACCATAGAACAAAATTATATGAAATTAAAATATCATGAAACATGTGATAATGAAAATTATTTTTGTGTTGAAGACAAAAGACTACACAAAAATAATATCCACATGTTTACATATCTAATTTGCATTATTCACATTCTAAACACAACATATTCTCCCTTGATCTTAAAAATATCTCTATGTTCATGAACATTATTGACCTCACATTGTTATATATGAAAGGGATTAAACAAAATCCATGTACTTTTGAGATAATTTTTTTCATATTAGTCAATATAGTACGTTTAATGAATTATAATATGCTTGAATGTTCAGTTTGAGGTAGCTTTTAGTAATGAGGGTTTTACGAGAGAGATATTTTTGGCTTGGAATATATACTCCTTTAGAGTTGTATAGAATTGGTTGATGGGTTTTTAATAAAATAATATAAATTTGATTTTTGATCATGTATTTTTCATGTAATAAAGGATTCTTTTGTTTATGTATAGATATGGACGTGTATTTTGTGGTTGTTATTTAATGTGACAACCATATTTTGAAACCACAGTAAGATGTCATACTAATTGTGAGTTCCTAGGAATGACTAATTAAAATGATTAATTATATTAATAAATAAATATTTAATGGTATCACTAATTTTTATAACTTGTCAAATATAGGATTTGATAGAAAATTGTGGAAATTTTATATTTTTCTGATTGTAGTCTTCAGTAGTCTAATCGCAAGGGGTTAAGGGAGTTGGTGTAATGACCCAAACTTCTTTATCGAAATTCCCTTCCTATAATTATTTCATATAGAATAAATCACATAAAATGGCCTAAATATCACAAAATAAACTTTATAAATGAATAATGAATTAATTAATAGGTATTTTTAGAAATTAATGAACTTGTGGAATAGTAACTTGAATTTGGAATAGTAATGCGACCCTTATGAATAGTAAACCAACAAATAAAATATTAACCTCACCTATAAAATTATAAATAAAATTTATCCATCCTATAAATGAATGTATGATATAATTATATCATAGTTTAATTAAATAAATGATTTAAAAATTATAAATTAAGTGTTGGTATTTTTATAAAACATAAATGTTTATTTATAATTGTATAATTAATATAATGATTTAAAATAAAATAAATTTTCATAAAATGTATTCATAAATTAATATTTTTCTCTTATGATTATAATATAATTTTATGACACCTTAATTAATAATTCAAAGTGTTATAAACTTAGTTATAATTTTAAAATATAAATTTTTTGAGTAAATGATGATTTTAATTAAAAACTAAATTTATCATACTTAGATTTTTTTATAAAATTGAGTTCATTTTTTAATTTCATACATCAAAAAAAATTTATGGTGAATTTTTTTAGTTTTTTCTAAAATAGTTTAATTTTTGATGAATAACAAAATACTATAATTTACAGTATTTAACATTTTAATCCAAATATATGAATTTTAACATCATTCATGATGTAAGAAGCCATGAGTTAAAAATCAAATGAAATAGTTTCTATACATAGTCATAATAATTCATACTATTTCTTGTCTTGAACCAAAATAATAAACAAATGAATAAAATAATAAGAAAACACCCCTCTCTTCAACTATAAATAAGACCCCTCACCACCTCTTCTCCTCACAAATCTTAATCCTTGAACCCTGCCCAATTTATGACCAATCCTCTTCCCAAGTCTATTACCTATGTTTATGAGGTTCGGGTCCCAAAAAAGACCAAAACCAATTTCCCCAAGGAGGTTCTTAATGATAAGAATTCAAGAGGTAAAAACCTCTTTTTTTCTTTTCTATTTTTTTGTTATTTTATCCTAACATCCCCTTAAAAAAGTGACATTATAAATAAATTATCTTTTATATACTTTAATTTTGTTGTTTTAATTGAACAACCCCTCACATTTTCTCTTCGCCTCTCCTTTTTTTCTAAAAATGAAAACATCATTCATGATGTGTTGATTTATCTCATTCAAGGATGATGAGTTTTCAAATTACTTTACCGCCATCAAGGCTGGTTATAAAACCATTTTTATGGTTAAAATGTATTATTATATTTTCTTTAAAACTTATTTAATTTTATATAACCATTATATATATATATTATTAACTAATAAAACAAAATTTGTTTGTAATGTTTGAAAATTCACAAAAAAAAACTAACGTTCGTCACTATCATTTTATCTAATGATTCATCCTAATAACATATAAAAAAAATTATATATACAAAAATTTAATATTATTATGTTTATTAATAAAAATAATTCAATTATGGTAAACTATTCTCATTTTACATGATTTTACATACATGTATACAAGTAAACCGATCATGAAAACCAAGGAAACAAACACTCCCAAATGATAAAACTTTATCTTATAACTCCTAAAAAGTCTATAAATGAAATTAATAAAATTATAATAAATAAAATTCATGTATAAAGGGTTCTAAATTAATTAATTTGATTATCTAGGACACTAAGATCAAGTGTAGAACAATTTTATACATAAGGTATGGGATTCTTTTTGAACCTCCATTTCTCATTCAGGTAACAATTTATCTCCCTTTAACCCAATGAAATTATTAATTATTCTTATATAATATTCCTAAATTCTGTATTTATGTTCCATTTAAATGTTCCTAGGTCAATATTTTTTTTTATTTCATGGGGAAATACATGTTTTTATAAGGTCCCATTCTCAAATTTTCGAGATAAGAAAACCCGATTAAAGGTAACTTTCCAATTTCTCACCTACTTTAATGTGCTCCCCATAATCTATTTCAAGACACCAATATATTTATAAAATCAATAATTTTATCCTAAAAACTATATTGGTTTATTTATGGTTTTATGTAATGAATTATGCCTTTTTCATTTTAAATAATCCTTAATATTTTCCTTAAACCGCACTAAAATGTTTTATTTCTAAAGTTTCTTTAACACCATTTTTACATGTTTACACTTCAATTTGACATCAATTATCATGATATATGAATATTTTTGTTTATTAATTTCCATTTATTATTTAAATACATTCTTTCATGGAAACTACTATTATACTTTCTTTTGTTATGCCTTTTGACATGATTATGATACCCAATTATTTCAATGGGTAACCCTTATGTTTATGATTAATTCCTTATGTGTGATTCTTTATGTGGATCAAACATTCATGATCATGTTATGATGGGTGTTCTCAGATAGTTCTCTAATTCTTTTTATAATTTTTAGTCTCATGATACGTCATGTGAAATGGTCTTAGTGGTTATCCTTGACTCATGCTCTATGTGGAACAGTCTTGTTGGTTGGCATTAAGTCACGCTCCTTGTGCAATGGTCTTAGTGGTTAGACTTGAATTGTGTTCCTATATGTGCAATGGGCCTTGAATCATGCTTATGTCATGTTTAATGTTGTTTCCACAATCTTATGATTCCCTGATTATATGATCCCATGTTATATATGTTATAATTCTTTAGTTTTATTCATGTTTCATGCTTTTTTATGTCATCATTTTATGCCTTCTAACCATTTTTCTATGATTAATTCACATGTTTATTCCCTTACTGGGATTTTTAGATCATCATTTTTATTCATGTATTTCTCAGGTTATCCTATACAGATGTAAGATCTCAATGGAAGTTAGGATCTCTTTATAGATTATTGAAATAAATATTTTTTATTATGTTTCCAATTTTCAATTTTATGTACCTAATCATCCAAATACACTATAATTTATGATCCTTGTCCTGTAATTTTATGTTTAATTTTGCTTAAAATCATGTAATAATATGTGAAAAAGTCTATGGTCACTATATTTAGTATCAAAGAAAGGTCTAGTTTTTTGAAGATTAAGACTGGAGAAATTTAGTAAGAATCATAAAGATAATTATATCACCATGGATATCCTATATTAGAACTAAAATAATCAAAATGTAGGATATAATATCTATTTACATGTTTATCCTTTTATGTTTAAAGTTTTCATTTTTACACGCTAATTAGATAAGTATTCAGTCCCTCTAATTGTGATTTCTTTTTCATAGTTAATGGTTGGAAATAGAATAACCCATGATAAAAATTAATGTAATAGGAAATGTGATGATTCCCCTAATGATATTCCAAATTTTATGGGAAAAGGTTCCCATAATGTCATGATAATAATTGCTCAGCTGACTCAAATTTTGAATAATAAATTGAATCGTGTGGAACACATTATTTCTCCTAATAAAGTGAAAGTTGCAGTTGAATCCTTTATGCGACAAAGTCCTAACATATTTAGTGGATATTTTTATCCCTTAATCACAAAATGAAGTATTAAATCCATTGAGAAGATATTCTCTATCATCCAGTTTTGAAAAAAAGATAACGTCATGTTGGAAGTCTATCATTTTGATGTGGGAAGTTGATCAGTGGTGGAAAATAATCAAGATAACAAATTACATGGTGGAAATTGATTCCATGGAATGGGAATATTTAAAGAAAATATTTTTCAATAATTATTTTCCCCAAACCCTTTATTTTAAGATGAAAATGGAGTTCCTCTGACTGAAGGAAAAGGAAGATGAGTATATTGGGGAGTATAAAGAAAACTTTTCAAGGCTTGCAAGATACACATCCAGATTTTTCATGAATAAATAAATAATTACAGATAACTTCTTCAGTGGACTAAATCCAAGTCTTTGAAAAGTGTTAGAAATTATATACTTTGACAACAAGAGGATATTGTCCGTTGTGCCCTTATAGTTGAAATGAAGATCAGAGACTCCCAACAGTCTTATGGGACTAGATATAAAAATTGAAAAATGGTGTTTAATATGGGAGTAACAATAGATAAATTACATGATGGAAAGAAAACCCAATATCCTACATGTCAAAATTAAGGGAAGAAGCATCTTGGGAACAATATAAAGGGAACTGGAAAATGCTTCAAATGTGGATGATCGGGGAATCTGGATAATAAATGCTGAAGGGATATGAAGAATCCTAATAATGTGGATGAAGAAGGGAAGGTTAAAATCAACAATCAGTCTATAATGAAGTGTTTCAACTATAAATAACATGGGAATTATTTTAACCATTTCCCTAAGACAAGGGTCGTTGGAGGCATTCATCAACAACAACATCCAAAGAAACAAGGAAGGTAATATTCTATCACTACTACTGAGGTAGAGATCAAAAATGATATGGTGATAGGTATGCTAGTTATTAATTAAAGAATATTAGAAATATAATTTGATTATGGTTTTATGCATTCTTTTATATCTTTCAAGTTTTTTAGAACTATTAAAACACCACCTAAAAATATAAAGGTTGAGTTATCTGCGATAATAGAAAATGGAAAAATTATTGCATCTAATGTTTATAACTCCGATCCAGTTAATGTTTGGGGAATAAACCTCCCAAAAAATCTTTTTATACGTCCTTTGGAATATTTTGATACTATATTGGGCATGGATTGACTATCTTTATACAAATCCAACATCAATTTCTAGGAAAGGTAGATCACACTTCACATCCATAAGCATCCTCAAATTCTATACAAGTGTAAGGAAAAGGGTGAATCTCATTATATATCATCATCTCAAGTGTGGATATTACTTCCTTATGAGGAATCTTATCTATCTCAAATGGTTGAGTAAAAGGAGAGAATCATTCTCAAACACATTCCCCTTTTAAGGGACTACATTAATGAGTTACCTATAGAGTTTCCTGGTCTTCCTCCTAACCATGATGTTGAGTTATCAATTTAACTTATTCCTAGATCACTGCCTATATGAAATACACCTTATAGAATGGAAACCATTGAGCTGGATGAACTAAAGAAGTAGTTATAGGAGAATGTGGACAAGGGTTTTATACACTCAATTACTTCACCATGGGGTGCACCAGCCCTCTTCATCAAGAAGAATGATGGATCAATGCACATTTTCATTGATTATCATGATCTCAATAAAAGTAAAATAAATAAAAAGTATCCCTTTCCATAAATAGATGAATTTTTCAATTAACAATGTGGGGCCATGTATTTATCTAAATCATACTTTCGTTCAAGATATCACCAATTAAATTCAAGGAATGAAGATATTCCCAATACTACCTTTTAAACGAGGCATAGAAACTTTGAGTTCATAGTGATTATTTTAGACTCACCAATTCTACATAAATTTTCATGGATTTAATGAACAGAGTCTTTAGATATTACCTCAAAAAATTTGGGGTAGTCTTTATTTATGATATTATGATATACTTCAAGTGAAAGGAGGAACAAGAGGAGTATTTTGAAAATTATGCTGAAGAATTTGTGAAAGGAGAAACTTTATGCAAAGAATAGTAAATGTGAGTTCTGGATGGAGGAATTATCATTATTGGGTTATGTTATCACTAAAAAAGGAATATCTATGGACCCATCTAATACAATGGTAATAAAAGAGTGGGTAAGGATAATATTTGTAAGGGAGATCCATAGTTTCCTTGATCTAGGTAGGTATTACTGATGGTTTGTGAATAAATTCTCATGATTTTTAAACCCACCTACCAAGATTACTCGGAAGGGATTAAAATTTTTCTAGACTAATGAATGTGAATATTTCTTTAAAGAGTTGAAGAAGAGGATTATCACTACACCAGTACCCACACTTCTGAAAACTGGGGAACACTTTGTGTTGTAAAAATATGCTTAAAATAAGGTATTAGGATGTATACCAATGAAAAATTATAATGTGATAGACTACACCTCAAGGAATTTATAAATTCATAAGAAAAACCATCCCACACATGATCTAGAGTTGGTAGATATGATTTTTGTGTTGAAAATTTCGAAGAATTACCTCTATGGGGAGAAGTATGAGATATATATTGATCACAAGAGTCTCAAATATATATTTACATGGAAGGAGATTACTATGTGATAGTTAAGATGGTGAAATATCATCAAGGATTATGACTACTTAATCCACTACCATCCGGGGAAATCAAATAAGGTGTAAGATTCTCTAAGTAGAAAGGATGTTGTCTTCTTATCAATAATGAGAATTGAGAAGGATAAAATCTTCTTAGATTTGTAAAGGATAGACATGGTAATCATTAAGGAAGAAACATCATCAATACTTTCTCAAATTATTTCTCAACAATCCCTCACTGAGAAAACAATGGATGCTCAAAGAAATGATGTAGAAATTCAAAAAAAAGTGGAAGCTATAAAAATGAGAAATTCTTAGAGTACAAAATGGATGAGGAAGGAGTCACGAGATATGTGTCATGGCTTTGTGTACCATCCAATCCGGAGATAAATAAATATCTTATGAATGATTCACATAGATTTACCTTCTATATTCATCTAGGGAGCACAAATATGTATCGAGATATCTGAGAGCACTATTGGTGGGACAATATGAAGAAGAAGATTGCTATATATACATCAAAATTCATTGTATGTCAGAAAGTGAAGTCAAAAAGTAAAAAGTATAAAGGGATGATGAAAACATTATTCATACCAACTTGGAAATGGGAAAACATCACCACGAACTTTTTCACTAGACTTATGAAGACATTCAGATGAAACAATGCTATATGGGTTGTTGTAGATTGTCTTACAAATATAGATCATTTTATCATAATTCAAGAGGACTTATCACTAGATCAAATTTCAGGGATATACATCAAATAAGTGGTAAGGCTACATGGAGTACTAATGTTGATTGTATACGAATGGGAATCGAGATTCAACTCTATGATTTGGAAAAGTATTCAGCATGATCTGAACACTGAGTTGAACTTCAGTACATCTTACTATCCTCAAACAGATGGCTAATCTGATCAAATTATTAAGATAGTGGAAGACCTATTAAGAGTGTGTTTTGTGGACTACAAAGAAGGATGCGACCAAAATATACCTCTATTCAAGTTCTTTAACAATAAAAATTTCCACTCGAGCATAGAAATGGCTCCATATGAATCCCTCTATGAAAAAGATGCATAACACCATCATGCTGGGATGATGTTAGTAAACATAAGCTGCTAGGACCTGAAATGGTCAGATAAACGATAGAAAAGTTGAAAACCATTTAGTAGCATATTCGAGTAGCCCAAATTTGATAGATGTTCTATGCAAATAATCATCTATGAGACCTTGAGTTTAAGGATAGAGACATGATATTTTTCCACATATCTCTTTAGAATAGGGTCATGAGATTTGGGAAGAAAGGAAAGCTAAGTCCCAGGTACATCAGCCCCTTTGAGATTCATTATTGTATTGGTGTTGTGGCATATCGACTACCACTTCCACCAACCATGTCTCAAGTACACGTTATATTACACCTATACCTATTAAGGAAGTGCATACCAGATCCCTCACATGTACTGAATTCAGAGGTGGTATAGTTGGAAAATTATTTCTCTTATGAGGAGAAGATAGTGAAGATCATGGATCGTATAGATAAATTTCTATGCAAAAAGACCAATCAACTCATCAAAATACTATGGAAAAACTGTAAGTATGAAGAGGCAACATGGGTACTAGAGGAAGAAATAAAGGAGAAGTACTCTAACTTGTTTTCCCCATAGTTTGTAAAACAAAATTTTGAGGGAGAAATTTCAGAAAGTGTGAAGAATGTAGTGAGCCAAAATTTTATAAATGGAAATTACACTCTTATAATTATTCCATATAGTATAAATCACATAAATTCACATAAATAACACAATTTTTTGATAAATGAAAAATGAATGAAATAAGAGGTATTTTTAGAAATTAATGAAATTTTGGAATAATAACCGGACCTTTCAAATAGTAATGAAACCCTTATGAATAGTGACCATCCAATAGAATAGTAACATCATCCATTAAATTATAAATAAAATTTAACCATCCTATAAATGGAAATATGATATAATTATATCATATTTTAAGTAAATAAATGTTTTGAAAGTGATAAATTAAGTGTTAGTATTTTTAAAAAACATAAATGTTTGTTTACAATTTTTCAATTAATATACTTATTTAAAAGAAAAAATATTATCATAAAATTTATTCATAAATTAATATTTTGTTTTTTATGATTAAAATATAATTTTATGAGACCTTAATTACCTTTTCAAAGTGTTATAAAATTAATTATAAATTTAAAATCGGTATTTTTTGTTTAAATGTTGATTTTAATTAAAAATTAAATTTATCATAATGAGGAAAATATTTTTATAAAATGGAGTTCATTTTTGAATTATACACATCTAAAAATTGTTGGGTTAAATTTTTGGGATTTTTCTAAAATAGTAGGATTTTTGATGAATGGTGAAATACAGTAATTTATGGTATTTAAATTTTAATCCAAATGCATGAATTTTTACCTCATGCATGATGTAATAAACCATTATTTTGAACTTAAATGAACTAGTTACTATAATTAGACACAAAATTCCTCATTATTTGTTTTCCAGACCTAATATAATAAACAATTGATTAAAATAATCAAAAAACACCCCTCTCTTCCACTATAAATACCACCCTCACCACCTCTTCTCCTCACACCTCTTAAGACTTGAATCTTGTAAAATTTATGAACAATCCCCTTACCAAGTTTATTAACTACGTCTAATTGGTTTTGATCTCTAGAAAATACCAAAACAATTTCCCTAAGGAGGTTCTCAATGAGATGACTTCAAGCGGTAAAAACCTCTTTATTTTTTTTATTTTTTTTATTTTCTTATTTTATCATCACCTACCCTTATCAAAGTTAAATGATAACTATAAAATATTTTATGTACTGTATTTTTATTTTGTCTATGGAAAAAATCTTCATCATTTATCTTACCCTCTCCTTTTTTTCTAAAATTGAAAATATCGTCTATAATGTGTTGATTTATCGTATTCAAGGATGGTGAGTTTTAAATTTCTATTTCTGCCTTCAATGATGGTGATAAAACCATTTTTATGGTTAAAAAAGACAATATTATGTGTATTAAAACTTATTCATTGTTTTTAACCAGATTATATTCATATTATTAGTTAATAAAACAAAAGTAATTTGTAATGTTAAAAAATTCACCAAAATAAACTAACATTCTTCACTAACATTCATCACTAACGTTTTATCTAATGATTCATCCTCATACCATATAACAAAAATGATATATATGACCATTTAGTATTCTATAAGTTCATTAATAAAATATAATTTCAATTTTGGGGAACTATTCTCATTTTACATGATTTTCCATACATGTATACAAGTAAACTAATCTTGAAAACCAAGGAAACAAATGATCCCAAATGATAAAACTGTATCTTATAACTCCTCAAAAGGGACATAAATAAATTTAATAAAATTATAATAAATGAAATAAATGTATAAAATGTTTTTAGTTAATTAATTAATATATTTAATTTTATAATCCAGGACACTAAGATCTAATGCAGAATGCTTTTGGACATAAGGTAAGGGATTCTTTCCGAACCACTATTTTTTCCTTCGAGTAACACTTTATCTCTCTTTACCCCAATGTAATTATCAATTAATATTATGTAATATTAATAAATTATGTATTTATGTTTTAGGTATTTTATTCTAGACAAAATATTCTTTCTTTTATGGGGAAATACATGTTTTTATAAGGTTACCTTCTCAATTATTCATGATTAGAAAGCCCAATTAAAGTGAGCTTCCAGATTTATTACCAATTTTCAAATTCTCTCCATAATATATTTTAATCCTCCATTATTTTTCTAAAATCAATAATTTTATCATTAAAAACTATCTTGGTTCATTTATGGTTTTATACAAACAATTCTTCCTTTTCTGATTAAAAAAATCCTTAATATTTTCCTTAAAACAAACTAAAATGTTTTATTTATAAAGATTCTTAAACACTATTTTTAAATGTTTTCAATCCATTTTGACATAACATATCATAATCTATGACTATTTTCCTTTATCAACGTCCATTTATCATTTAAATCCATTCTTTCATGGACACTATTATGGTATTACATTTTGTTATGACTTTTGACATGATTATGATACCCAATTATTTCTATGGGTAACCCTCATGTTAATTTTTGATTCATTATGTATGATTATTCATGTAGAATACATATTCATGAACCTTTTATGATGGATGTGACAAGATAGAGCTCCAATGTATTGGGTAATGTTTAGTCTCAAGAGAGGTCATGTGCAACGGTCTTGGTGTTTAGCCTTGACTCATGTTCCATGTGAAAAGGTCTTGGTGGTTCGCCTTGAATCATAATCCACATGCAACGGTCTTGTTGGTTAAATATGAATCATGATCCTCCATTTACAATGATCCTTGACTCATTTTTATTTCATATTGTTTGTTTTTTCCACATTCTTGTGATTCCATGATTATATGATCCCATGTTATACATGTTATGGTTCCTTATGTTTATTTATGATTCATTTCTTTTTATGTCATCATGTTATGCCTTTCTGAACCCATGTTATATGATTTATTAATACGTCTATTACCTTAATGGGATTTTTATCTCATCTATTTTTTTCTTCATATTTTCCCTAGGCTATCCTATGTAGTAGGAGCTATATAATGTCTTGGACCCCCCCAGTTCATTACTTTGTCAAAATATTGTGTTTGGATTGTTTTAGGAGGAAACTGTAGCTCATTTCAAGATTTTTCCAAAATTACAGCTTTTTTATCAGTGACTTAGGGTCGGTAGGTTGTGTCGGTAGGTGGTATCGTTAGCTCAACGTAGATAGCTTGTGTCAGTAGGTCAGCGTCAGTGGCTCATCATTGGTAGGGCGAGCATCGATAGGTTGGGCGTCAGTGACTCACGTCAGTGAGTTAGGTATCGGTGGGTCATTCCGGTGATTCGCTATTGGTGGGTTTCATTAGTGACTCGCTGTCGGTGGGTCTTGTCAGTGACTTGCATTGGTGACTCACCCATTGGTGAGTCATTTACAGTCATTTCTAGTTTTTCCAGTTTCACCACTCTTATGTTTTATTTGACGTAAATCAAGTTTAAAACCTTATTTGAGTGTTTATAAAGGTTTTTCAAAGGATATCAATTGTATCTTTAATATCCTAATGCTCCCAGGACATTGAAATTATGAGATCGCACAATATTGACCATGATTTAACTTTAATGTCTGTTGACACCATTTCCCTCCATTGATATGGGATTTGGCTCTTTTTATCCATGATCTTCTCTTCCTAGTTTGTTTCAATATTCTCTTAGTGGGTCGAGAGCCTTCTTTACCTGTGGAGTCGTGTATTGTGCTATGGACATCAGATCCAATTTTACTTGTATTCGTTCCTGCTACTTGCATGACCCCATATTTTTGGTGCATTGAGGAGTTTCTGATCGTCTATTTTTTGAGGTGGGGACTCATTTTCCCCTCTTTAAATTGTGTATCATGCGGGTTGGGTATACTGATGTATGATTTTAAAAATGGTAGGATCATTTTTTTTAAAACGAAGTAATAAATAAGGGGTGGGGAATATTATGATGGTGATTGCGTTGTTTTATCTATTATCTTTGATCCATGATGTGAATTGTGTTGGTCGTTTGCCTTATGAAAATCATGGTCATTGGTGGTCTCTGTTTTCATACTAGACTCATGAATACATGTTGTTAATTCTCTATTGAACGAATGTGAACATGAAAACTTGATTAATCATATATATCCGATTAATTAAATGGATTCCCCAAGATCAAGCTTGTTTTGTGATAACCCCTATTTTATCAATGTGAAATTAAAGAATGAGAGTTTCTAAATCTGAATACACCTTTCTATTTGGTGTGGATGTGTGCTATGTATGTTTTTGTTCAACCTTGTGTTTTGTGTTGGTCATGTGGTACTGTGGCTATACTGTGGCTATATGTATAGGGTGGTACGTGTGGTGAAATGGAATCTCAGGTTGAGATATTGGTGGATTGTGGAATGGATGAACTTATTTATTAGTGGGTCTACAACCAGGTTCTCCCAGGTCATTGGACATGGTCTATTTTTGTAGTGGAATTGCAAGATGGTTGTGTTTTTTGGTTTTCTAGATTTGGTTCTTTTCATGCAGCGAGGCTGTCAAGGATTGTTTGGGAGGTATAATTTTGATGAAGGATGGTGTTACCTTGTGTGGGCCTTTCACTCAGAGTTTATATGGGGGTTTGTGAAGTGTGTGTGGGTTATGATGTTACTTGTGTCGTGCTGTGTTTGGTAGTTTCTTAGGTAGTTTTGGGAAAAATAAATTAATTAATTGTTTAATGCACAATGATAATTGGTTAAGTGAATTTGATGGGGTTATGAATTAAGTATGGGGCGGGCTATATGATTATGAATTAGAGGTGGCATCATGAGGAGTTTTGGTTTTGGATGATTGTTTGTTTTGAAAACCCATTGGTTGGGCTGAGTGTTTGGTACCTATATATACACACATGTAGTTACTTGTGTATCTATACAGAACCCACCTGTGTTGATAAATACATGAAGAAAACACCCATTATTATGAGGGATGGTGTCCTTTCCAAACATCCTGATGGGAGGATGGACTGCTGGTCATTGGATCTTTTCTACTCCCCCTTCCAGGCATTGGTAGCCTGAGACGTTTTGAGTAGGTTGTGGTGTGGTTGTAAGGCCCGAGTGTTTGAGGGTGAGGTGTTCTTCCTAAGTGTCTTCGGGATAAGATATGTTGTACTTTCTAAGGTGTCTTTGATATGAGGTTGTGGTTTTGTGGCCCATCTTTCTGTAGGAGGGATGTGATGTGGTTGTAGTCGAGGTGTTTGTGGGTTGGATTCGGTATGTGGCCTAGGTGTGTGTAAACATGTTGTCAAAGTGGGGCTTATGGAAGAGTGTGGTAGAATCAATATGTTCTCTATTAGGGATGATAAGTCAACCAGTGGGAAGTGGTGAGGGGTATCCTATCATCGATGTGCTTACTACTTTAATTTACTTGAATTGTGTTATTTGGTGAGAATTCCTTCGTGTGGTTGGGGTGGATAGTATACCTTGTTAGGTGATTTTGTGTTTCTTCCATTTTTCCTCACAGAGGAATTAGTATGATTTTTCCACTTGAGAAAAAGAAACTCTGGATTTTACGACTTAGTATACTTGTATGCTGACCCTACATATATAAAACTATTTTTAGGTTTCCCAGGCTATTATGCAGACCATGATGGACCCTACTAGCTTGGGCATCGGGATAGTTTCGGTGTCTCTTCTTAGATTTGTTCTTTTGGAATTTACTTTCAAGTTTTTCATTGTTTTTTTAGTAGTTTTATTTTAAAAATTCATGTAGGATGGATTGTGGCTAATTTATATTTATTTCTTGGAGTTTTTTGAGGTTTATACATCTTATCTCTCGATCTTGGTTTCTTTAAAAATGTTAATGCCTCCCATTTTTTGAGATTTGTATACCCTTGGCGCTGGATGCCACCCTGGGGCCTACTGGAGGCAGGAGTCAGGGGTCATTATCTCTTTTTCATCTCGAGTAAGGAAGGTCACAACACTTTTCCATCCCTTCCTTCATCTTGATGAAGGAGGGTTGTGACATAATGGTATCTGAAGCAAATGGTTAAGAAATAGGATGGAGTTTGGAGTTAGACATAATGAGGATTTAATGGGTTGGTAGGGAAATAGCATGAGGTGATCTTGGTTCATGGCATAGGCGAGGGAAGACTAGATAGGACACAAGATTTAGGGCCCCCTGTGATCTAACTAAAGGAGTCTGATCTTACCAAATGACCAAGTGAGGCTACATCGTTTGTGGGGTGGATATCTTAGGAAATGTACATGCATCATGATGACTTGTGTTTTCATTTTTATTGGAATTTTTTTGGGAAATTAAAATAAACAATGAGTTAAATTAATCCTAAATAAATTCCATACTACTCAGGATTAGGAGTTCCTTATTTACCTTTCACCTATGGAACCGAGTCATCGCCCATGTGTGTCTCAGGTAGTGGGGGCTCAGTAAGCCAATCCGGCTGATCGGTAGAGGGTTGATCTAGAGGAGGAAGAAAACTAGTCGTAGAGAACATTACATGATTTCTAGAAATAGACTCTAGGAAATTATGAGGGCAGTGTCTCAGACATGGAGATAGAGAGTTGGGTCAAGGAGCTTGGGATCACCTTTAGCTGGATCCGTGCTCCAAAGGAGTACTGGGTTCCATTTGTAGTTAGTCAGATGAGGGGAGATGTGTGTCAATGGTGGATTCTATACCTGGGGGAGAAAAGGGAGGATGATGTTCTGTGGGTTGATTTCGAGAAGTAGTTCTAGGAAGAATTCCTCTCATTGACCGTGAAGGATGAGAAGCGACAAGAGATACTCTCCCCCGAGAAGGGGAGTATATCGGTACCAGAACTGGGAATCAAGTTCAATTATCTCCTTTTCTTTTCTCTAGATATATTTCTGGATGAGAAGTCCTGGGGTAGATTCTTAGAGAAGGTATTTTTTCCCTCTCTCTAGTATGGAATTACTCCCTTCACCTTGACGATATACATAGAGGTCCATAAGAAGGTGTAGGTAGTTGAGAGAATTCACTTGTGAGGATTTATACTGTGATAGGGGAGCCAACTAGGTCCTAGAAAATGGAAAGGCCTCTAGAAGCAGGTCTTAGGCTCAAGGGCCTTCAAGGGTTCGACCAACAAGGAGTCAAACTCATTCGTTTCAGTTTTGACATGTTGATCTACATGCTTTTCCCATAAGCTTAGGACCGAGGTGTTTTTCTTGTGGAGGCCACAAGAACCTTTAGAGTTAGTTCCTAGTTTGAGCTCAATATGGTGGAGGTGGGTAGGTTCAACACCCACCTCAACAGCAGTTACCGGTCAGGCTTTTTTAGCATCAGGGGTAGTAAGCTCTCACTTCATCGGGAGGAGATAGAGTAGGTAGAGGCCGACCTTAGGGACCTTAACCTAGATGTGGTCGAGGAGTCAGTCGAAAATAGATGGGTAGAGGATATGGGTGTGGTCAGTTTCATGTCGTAGAGGTAGAAATTCTTATAGGGCCATATATCATTCGAGATACAGTCAATGCGTTTATTAATCTTTCGTGTGCCTTGTTTTATTCGTTAGTTTTGTACTCCTTCATTGCACACTATCTAGCCCATGTTTTTGGACATGACATAGAGAGACTTTCTGTTCCCCTGGTGTTGAGAACACTAGTCATAGGTCAGACTAGTTTGTCTTATGTTTGTCGGGGATGTAGATTGATTTTGAGGTTGTATCAGTCTAGAAGGGATTTCTTCTTGCTATAGATGCAGCCATATGATGTCACCCTGGGAATAGAATGGTTGTTTTACATGCATGTTGTCATTGACTACTTCTGGAGGAGAGTCATGTTTTCGGATATGTATGGACAATGTGTTGGTTTTGTTGGAAAGCGGCGTTGTCTAGTGGGAAGACGGTGTATGGAGCCTCTTCTTTCCTTATTGGCTGAGATGTTAGTGGAATTACTGGATGCTAAGATGGTTGAGGTTTCGGGAGTTTTCAGGGAGTTATTGTCTATTTCCCCCAATGAGGTTGTGACTTTACCCCCTTGATGTAACATTGAGTTTAGGATAGACTTACAATCTGGTGCTAGTCCTATTTCGATGGCTCTATACCAGATGATGCCTTCTGAGCTATGGGAGTTGCAGATTTAGATTGAAAAATTGATGAAGAAGAGATTTATCTGTCCTGATGTGTCACCATGAGTTGCTCCGGTCTTGTTTGAAAAGAAGTCATATGGCTGTCATAGGCTGTGTATAGACTATTGAAGGTTGAATCATGTAACAATTAAGAATTGTTACCCTCTACTAAGGATTGATGATCTTTTCGACCAGTTGAGGGTAGATTTTTTTTCTAAGGTCAATATATAGTCTGAGTATCACCGGTTGAGGGTGAAGAAGGGTAACATCCCAAAGACTCTTTTCAGATGCAGGTATGGAATCTTTGATTTTGTGGTTATTCCGTTTGGTGTTATGAATGCACCAACCATGTTCATGGGACTTATGAACTCCATCTTTCATGAGTTCCTAAACCAGTTCATCATCCTATTAGTTGATGACATTTTTATCTACTTGAAGTCATAGGAGGAGCATATTGAGCATCTCAGGACCATCTTGGAAGTTCTTTGATGCCACCAGATCTATGGGATGTTTTCTAAGTGCAAGTTCTAGACAAGAGAGGTACACTTACTTGGGAATGTGATGTATCAACAGGGGATAATAGTGGAACTGTCGAAGGTCAAGGTAATTGTTTCTTAGCCATCACCCAAGAATGTGGAAAAGGATCATAGTTTTCTCAGTCTAGAAGGCTATTACTAGAGATTTGTACACTATTTCTCTCAACTAGCAGCTCCTTTGATGGCTCTAGAAAAAAAAACCAGGCTTTTATAAGGAGTGAGCGGTGTCAGGAAGCTTTCATCCATCTGAAGGGGAATTGGGTCAGTGCTTTAGTGCTCATGTTTCCATATGAAGGTGTGATGTTTGAGGTGTTTTTCAGTGCTTCCCATACAGGGTTCAGGTTTTTGCTAATGAAATAATGATGAGTGATCTCTTATGTTCCTAGGATGTTATTTACCCATGAATGTAACTATGTCACCCATGATATGGAGCTAACAAAATTCATGTTTTTATGAAGTTTTGGAGGCATTACCTCATTGGGGAGCGCCTTATAGTCTTCACAGATCACAAGATCCTGAGGTATATCTTTTCCCAGTGAGACCTGAACATGTAGAAATGAATATGGATGGAATTTATCAAGGATTATGGCTTTGATATATCTTATACCTCGTGAAATGGGAACATTTTGAAGGATGCCTTGAGAAAGAGGTCGTAGAAGGAGGTAGTTTGAGAATCTGCAAATGCTTGGAGGGTGATTGAGGAGTTGGATGCCTCGCAATTAGGTGTAGGAATGGATGGTGGTTGAGACTATCTATATTAGATGATGGTGAAGTTATATCTGAGGTAGAATATGGAAGAGTCACATTGGGGAGACTTAGTGGTGGAGGTGATGCGTGATCTCATTGACCAAGGTGATGCTTCAGAGGGAAGGTTAGAATCAAATGTTGTTCTATGAGAAGCTATTTGTTCCACTGGCGATACATGAGGGAGTTCTACATGAGTTTCATAGCTCACCCCTAGAGGTATACTTGAAAGTTTACAAGATGTACTATGTCTTGAGGGAATAGTTATGGTGGCCCAGGCTGAAGTGGATAGTGAAAGAGTTTATGGAAAAGTTCCTAGTGTGCTAGTAGGCGAAGGTTGAGCACCGTGTTACTAGTGGTTAGTTGCAGCCCATAGATGTCCCCAAGGGGAAGTGTTATGACATCTAAATGGATTTATTTTTTGGATTACCTAGGGATTAGGGAGGATGAGATGGATTCCAGGTAGTAGTGGATCGACTGACGAAATTGGCTCACTTCATAGAAATTAAGAAGTTGGGCATAGTGGATGCCTTAGCACAAAGATATGTGGATAAGGTGGTGCAGATGAATGGAGTTCCAAGATCCATTTTCTTAGATCGGGATATAAATTTTACCTCGTGAGTTTGGATGGGATTTTAGTATTCTTATGGCACTCAGTTACGCCTCAACATTGCTTTCTACCCTCAGAAATATGGGCAGACAGAACAGACAATCCAGATGTTGGAGGACATGCTACGAGCATGCGACTTGGATTTTGGTGGGTCTTAGGCACAATATTTTACTGTGGTAGAGTTTTCTTACAAAAATATCTATCACTATACCATTGGCATGGATACGTTTGAAGCTTTATATGAAAGGTTGTGTCGTTTACATCTGTGATGGATAGAAGTTGGGGAAATGGATGTTCTTGGACACGGTGTGGTGCAGAGCATGACATAAAAGGTTTAGCTCATTCATGAGAGGATTACGGAAGAACAAGACTAGTATAAGACATATTCCAATCATAGGAGAAGGACCTTGGAGTTCGAGGTTGGGGACTACGTATTCTTGAAGGTTTTCCCTCAACGTGGGAAGTGATGTTTTGGACGAGGGAGTAAGATTTCTCCAAGGTTCATCAGACCCTTCGAGGTGTTGGGGTGAGTTTGTGAGGTGGAATACTAGTTGAATTTTACACGATAGTTGGAGAGTATCCACAACATCATTCATGTCTCTCAGCTTCTCTAGAATATTCATGATGACTCCCATGTCCTTGATTAGGGAGAGTTGGATATCAAGGATGAAACAACATTCATAGAGCGGCCAGTGGAGGTCTAGAATCATCACTATAATGTGACTCATGGATGAACCATTCATTTAGTTCATGTGTTGTTGAGGCATGGTGTCCTGGAAGAGAGTACTTGGGAAAGGTAGACGCTTATACGTGCCTAATACCCAAAGTAGTTTTGACTTTTTCTTGTGTGTTTTTCTTTGTGATGTAGTGCTTGAACTTTATTTTCTATAAGATGGGTTTCATCCTTGTTTCGTAATGTGTGATGAATTCCAAACATGTGAAAAAGGGGAGACTAGATTCCTAATAAAGACACATTAATTGAGATGTGATTAAACCCATGAGAGCAATTTATTGTCGTCCAGAGTAGATAATATCTTGACATGGAGGAAGAAATTCACTAAATCATGTGTCTGAATAGTTAGTGCTTGTGTGGGGTATCTTTTGAATGTTTGGGTTAGAAAATGTGGGAGGAGGGGTTTTGAGATGTTGAGGTTTAACTCATTATTTTGAACAACATAGAGTGGTTAATCTTTGAGAGGTATTTTATGGGGTGGTTGTTCGGACCCCTCTTTCTTCTGGGTTTGGTTTTGAATTATCAAGGGTGATAATAGTTTGAGAGGTATCTAATGTAACATCGCAAACCACCCCAGTATATTAATTTTTCAAAATCCAGTGTTTGGGGTGTTTTTGGAGGAAATGGTAGCTCATTTCAATAGTTTTCCAAAATTCTAGTTTTCCATCAGTGACCCACCTTCGGTAGGTCATGTCGGTAGGTGATATCAGTAGCTCAGAATTGGTAGTTAATGTCGGCAGCTCAGTATTAGTGGATCAACATTGGTAGGTCTGGCATCCCTAGGTCATGCATCTGTAGTTCAGGAAACTGTAGGTCGTACGTTGGTAGGTTAGACGTTCATAGGTTGGGCATCGGTAGGTTGGGCATTGGTAGGTCGGGCATCAGTAGGTCGTAAATTGGTAGGTTGGGAATCGGTGACTCATGTTGATGAGTCAAGAATCAAGGGATCACGTCGTTGACTCGTTTTTGGTGGGTCATGTCAGTGACTCGCTGTCGGTGAGTCACGTTGGTGAGACGCGTCGATGACCCACCCATCAGTGAGTCATTTTCATCCTTTTCTAGTTTTTCTAGTTTTTCCCCTCTTACATTTTATTTAATGTAAATTGTGTTTAAATCCTTGTTTGAGAATTTATAAAGTCATTAAAAATGATATTAATTATATATTTAATATCTTAACACTCTCAAGACTTTGAAATAGTCAAACCGCAGAATATTGACCACGATCTGACTTTAATGGCCTGTGAAACCATTTCCTTCCATTGATATAGGATCTGGATATTCTAATCCAAGATTTTCTCTTCCCAATGTGTTTCTATTTTATCATGGTGCGACCAGAGCCTTCATTCCCCATAGAGTTGTGTGTTGTGATATAACCTTCAGATCTAGTTTTCTTAGAGTCCTTCCTTCTACTTGTGCGACCCCTATTTTTGGTGTAAGTGTGAGTTGCTGATCATATATTTTTTGAGGAATGGATTCCTTTTCCTCTATTTCAATTTTGTATCAGGAGGTGTCTGTACACTAATGTCCTCTTGTAAATACAGTTGGATAATTTTTTAAAACGAAGTAATAAATAATGGGTGAGGAATATGATGATGGTGATTTCTTTTTTTATATGTTATCTTTAATCAATGATGTGAATTTGGTTATCCGTATGAATTATGGAAATCTTGGTTGTTGGTGGTCTCTATTTTCACACCAAAATCATGAAGACCTATTGTTAATTATATATTAAACAGTTGTGAACAAGAAAACTTGATTAATCATGTATATTTGGTTAATTAAATGAATTCCCTAGGATGGAACCTGTTATGTGATAACCCCTGTTTTATCAAAGTGGAATTAAAGTATGAGGGTTTCTAAATCTGAATAAACCTTTCTATTTGGTGTAGCTATGTGCTATGTATGGTTCTGTTAGACCTTTTGTTTTGTGCTGGTAATGTAGTGCTATGGCTGGTAGTGTGGCTGTGTGTATGTGGTGGTATGGGTGGTGAAAATCAATCTTAGGTTGTGATATTGGTTCATTGAGGAATAGAAAAACTTTTCGAACAACGGGTCTGCATTTGGGTTGTGCGAGGTCCTTGGGTATGGTCTGTTTGTAAAGTGGGATTTCAAGCTAGTTGGGTTTTGTTGTTTTTATGGATGTGGTGCTTTTTGTGCAATAGGGTTCCTGAGGATGGTTTGGGAGTGATAATTTTAAATAAGGATGGTTTTACCTTGTGTGGGCCATTTTCCCAGAGCTTTTAGGTTTTTTTGTGAAATGAGTGTGTGTTATGATGTTACTTGTGGGGTTCTGTGTTTGGTAGTTTCTTGGGTAGTTATGGAACAAATAAGTAAATGAATTTTTTAATTCAAAGTGTTAATTGGTTATGTTAATTGGATGGGATTATGAATTAAGTATGTGGATGGATGTGTGGATATGCATTAGAGGTGGTAACAAGGGGATTTTTGGTGTGGGATGGTTGTTTTTTCAAAAACCCATAGGTTTCACTGAGTGTTTGGTACCGATATATATACACATGTAGTTCTTTATGTTTTCTATATACACCCCAGCCGTGTTGAGAAATACGTGAAGAAGACCCCAATTGTTATGGGGGAGGGTGTCCTTTCCCAACACCCTGGTGAGATGATAGATGACTAGTTCTTATCTCTTCTCTGATCTCACTTCTAGGAATTATTATCCCTAGACTCTTCGGGCAGGTTGTGGTGCGGTTGTGAGGACTAGGTGTCTATGAGTGAGGTGTTCTTCCCAGGTGTCTTTGAGATGAGATATGTTGTACTTTCCTTGGTGTCTTTAGGATTATTTTGTGGTTTTGTGGACAAAGTTTCTATGGGCGGGATATGATGTGGTTGTGGCCTAGGTGTGTTCGGGTAGATTGTGATAGTGGGGATTGTGGAAGAGCATGATAGTGTTTGGACATTCGCTGTTAGGGATGAAGAGTTATCTAATGGGAAGTGGTGCAGGTTACCCTATCATCAATGTACTTACTACTTTACTTTACTTGACCTGTGTTATTTGGTGAGAGTGCCTTAGTGAGGGTGGGGTGGATAGTATACTTTGTTTGGTGCTTTTGAGTTTCTTTTGTTTTTCCTCAATGGGGAATTAGTATGATTCTCCAACTTTTGCATAATAGAATTTGGTTTTTCCTACTGAGTAAACTTATATGATCACCCAATGTATATAAAACTATTTTCAGGTTTCTTGGGAGATTATGCAGACCGTGCTAGACCCTACTATCTTGGGCATCAGGATAGTTTCTTTGTCGCTGTTTAGCTTTGTTCTTTTGGTATTTACTTTGGAGTTTTCATTTTTTTCTAGTATATTTACTTTTAAATATTCATGTGGAATAGATTTTGGATTCTTTTATATATTTTTATTATATTTGTTTGAGGTTGATACATCTTATCACCCAATCTTGGTTACTATAAAAAAGGTAATTCCTCCCATTTTCATGATTTTTATACCATTGGTTCTAGTCGCCACCCTGGGGCCTACTGGAGGTGGGACTTGGGGGTCATTATATCTTTTTCATCTTCGAAAAGGAAGGTCATAACACTTTACCATCCCTCCCCTCATCTTGATGAAGGAGGGTCATTATAAGCTCAATGGAAGTTCAGATATCATTATAGATGATTAAAATAAAAATGATTTATTATATTTACACATTTTTAGTTTCATGTACCTAATCATCCAAATAAACTAGACTTTATGATCCTTATATTGTAATTTGATGTTTAATTATGCTTAAAATCACGTAATAATAAGTTAAAAAGGCTAGGGTCACATTACTTATCATGTGTAATTCATGGGTAATATATATGGTTGGATGAGCTAGTTTCAACTGGGGGATATAGATCATTGTGTTTAGTTATGAATTATTACTATGTATTGTACTTTTGGACATTTTATTGGATTATTTTGGAAAATATCTAATGGTAATTTTTCTATTCATGATTTACATAAGAAAAAAAGGGTATGTCACTATGATCATTGATGATGTATGATAATAGATTTAATGAATTCCTAGTATGTATGTTTGGATGAAGTGGGTCTAGTGTTAATTCTATTTGAGAAATGTTTATACTGTTTTGATTTTGTAGGTGCCTATATTTCATGAGTAGTATTGGAATAATTAAATGCTCTACTACATGTAAAATTTTATGAAATACTACTAAGTCTAAGTTAGTGGCAATTATTGAGGTGTTATATGGTATGATATTGATAATAAAACTATGTGAGACTTATTCATTGGGTTTTTAAATAGATACGTGAGTTCTCAATCTAAAATCAGGTTGAAAATAAAGTATGACAAGGACTGATTTAGGGCTGGTCAATTTTATAATGTATAATGTGACTTAATAGTTTGAGGTATGAAAATTGTTGGAAATAATGTTAATGTTATGTGTTGGTCATATAGATAAGTATTTATGAAAATTATAATTAAACTTAGACTCTCATCTTATATATTCTATAAATAATTACCATTTTAAAAATATGGGAAATAATTATTTATTTCTAGTGGAATGGCATCATAACTATAGTGACATGATACACAAGAGTGGTATGACAGAGAGTTATGGTATAGATTCTGAGATATATGTATATAGAATTTAGTTTTGGGAAGATTTATTATTTGGAAATTTTATTATGTTAGTGTGGTATACCTTGATGGTTATGGACCTAAGTGTGTAGCTTTTGTGTCAGTTTTACCTGGATATAATGAGCATGTCATGTGAGGTACAATGTTTAATAATGATGAATATGGGAAGAATGTTTGATGTTGAATAAGGAAAATAAACATAATATAGTGTAGAGTAATCCAAATATATAATAATATAATGTATCCTCATTTTAGTTGAGTTTTTAGAGGATAGATGGAATAGAGGGTACAATGGGGCATGATAGATTGTGTTTTTCTTTAATTTGTATATATAAATACAAATAGAATGGATTTATTTTGATAATTATGAAATTAAAATTGTGATTTTTTAATTATAATAACCTTTTATGTAAATTCATTTTGTAACTAATAGGGTTTGGTATTCAGTTATTGAACTACTAGGGTGACCATGTGTAGTTGAATATAGAAATTATGTATTGTAAAAATATTATCTAAAAAAATATAGGCATCATCAAACATAATGATTATTTAGTGGGAAAATATAATTTTATAATAGGAAATTAGAGAAACTATGGTGAAATTTTATAAAGGGGTGGACTAACATAGAATCATCATTTATTCTATATATATAATACATTGTAGACATAGATATGGAATTATGGAAACTAGGAGTGAAATGTCATATTTTATTTGGTTGATCTATTTGGTGTCCCTAAATGTATGAAATCACATCATATGTGTTAAGTAAAAGGTTTTATTTTGACTTTTATGTCTCATCTTTAGGAAATCACAAATCTTTTTATACTCTACTCTCAACCAAATGTTTTATTTTAAATACGGTTCTTTGTCAATCGTACTAACTCAGTCAATCGTACCTACTCTGTTAATCATACTGACTTTGTCAATCATACTGAATCTGTCAATCATACTGACTCTGTTTATCTTACTAAATCTATCTACCAAACTGACTATGATCAATGTACCCACTTTGTGCATTGTACTCACATTGAATCATATCAATACATTTCACTATGTAATATTAATTGTACTCATATATCATGCATACTTTTATTCTTTTTATTAAAACACTTGTTCCATATCAATCGTACTCAAGTTATCATTTTCTTATATATTTTGTTTTTAACCAAAACGATGTTGTGGAGTTAGTTATAAACTAATAAAAACGATGTTGTGTTTTCTATTTCAATATGACCTTTACAATGTGAGGTGTCCAATTCCCTCTGAGTTTTTTTGGTGAAATATGACCGTTGGAGAAAATATGACTATTCGAACCTAAGGCCTATAAATAAGTGGTCATTTGAAATAGATAGGATATTTTTTATCATCTTTTTCTTCTATAAAGTTCTAGAAAGAGACTATGTGACTTCTCTATTGCTTCATGCGAAATCCTTGGAATTAAAAAATGTGAATGAATCATTCTTAGATTTTGTATTTCAGTAAGATCTTTGTTTTGATTTGTGCATCCGATCGGGTGATAACGATTGAGGTATTCCATGGATAGGAAGACGGTGCGATAAATCTTTGTATCGAGGGATTTCAAGTGTTTTAAAGATAGATGTTCCAATTAACTATAAAATCGAGGTCTTGCGAGGATAACAAGATGGACATGCTGATCATTTTATTGAGGGCTTACCAAGGTGGTGGTTAGGAAGACCTTTTATCCTAGGTGAAATGATACCCATATCTTTGGGATAAAATAATTGTAATACTTTTACTTTCTGATGTTGTTTGTATTAGAAAGGGAATTTTATTTCATCCTCTTTCTTTTCATATTCATTTCAATTGTAATTGTTTCAATTATGATTCTTTCATTTCACATTGTATTAATAGATTTTATTTTCTGTATGGTATAATCTTTCTCATTTATATTAATCTGATTATTGTATTCAATTAGAGTACAATTTTTTTTACATTATTTATAATTTTACATCATATCATATCTATTTGATCCAAGATCATTTTGTGAGTTGAATTAATTTAATACCTCTTCAACTAATTTATTTATTGTCTAAATAATTTTATTTAAACTTACAATTCTCCCCCTCTTGTATTGTTCCATCTAATATACATATATTTCTATATTAAGATCCAACAATTGGTATCAGAGGAAGTTTCCACTAATTTGTATTACTTTCTTTATTTCTTTTAAGAATACAATTTCATTTCTATTACGAATTGTTATTTATAACTACTTACTACAATAACGCGTAGAGTGGAAAAGTGTTGTTTTATAATATGGAAGGAATGAATGTTGGATCAATTGAAAATCTAAATCCTTCGAGACCACCTATTTTTGATGGGAATGATTATGAGTACTAGAGAGATCAAATGAAGACATTTGTTATTAATACTGGAATAGATAACTTTATTATGCTTACTAGAGCTTACAAAATACCTGACAAAGAAGTCAATACTTTCACCAACAAAGAGAAGCAAGAATATCAACTACATTACAAGGATTATAATACTTTGTTATGTTCTATTACCAGGAATATATATAGTCATATATCATCATGTGAAGCAGCCAATTGCATCTGGAAGAAATTGGAAGTCACACATTTTGGTACATCTAAAGTTGTAGAAACAAGAAGAAAAATTCTCCAAGAAGAATATCATGGGTTTATTTTTTCCTTATGGAGTACCAGTATATAGGGTACAAAAAATATTTATAAAAATTTTCAATAGTCTAAAATCCATGGGTGAAAAGGGTCTTTATGATGAAGCACTTGTGGAAAAGATAATTGATATCATGCCCAATGAGTAGGAATAAAAAAGGACAGCTATTGATGAAAACCATAAAGTTACTCAATTCACTCTTGATGAGTTATTTGGAACTCTTCTACAACATGAGACAAGAATTAAAGGAGATTTTGATTTCAATAAGAATAAAAATGGAAATAGAAGTGTAAATTTTACTACTAAATCCAAAGCTAAGACACCAGAAATGATAACAAGATCCAAAGCAAATAAAGATGTAATATCTAAATCAAGTGATTGTGAACAATCTGAAAATAAGTTAACCAATATTTCTTGAAGGATGAAAAATATTATGGGAAATAAAGACTTTAAATATATATTTAAAAAAGAAATATGGGAAGGATATGAAAGACTCAGAAATAACATGTTATGAATGCAAGATATCAGGTCATATTAGGCCTGCTTTTCCTTTACTAAAAAGAAAATACAAAAAGGAGAAATATTCTAAAAGAAACACAAAGGTATTACATTCCAAAGAAAAAGAAATTATTGAAGTCAAATGATACTTGGAGTGCAAGTAGTGTTGATTCATCAGATTAATCTTTATAATATGAATCTTCCGGACAAAGAAATAATGGACTAATAACCAGATTACCTATTGAAGATCATTATTTCATGGCTAAGGTACAAAATTCTAAATCACTTACAAATATTTAATTATATTATAATTACAATGATGAGAAACATTATTACTCCTTGGATAAAGAATCTTCCTCAGTAGAATACAGTTTACTTCTTTTGAAGAAGTATCTTGATTTTCCAAATTACATGAGAAAAAAAATTCTATACTCTAGAAAAAGATTAATTAGGAAAATTCTAGAATAACTATTTTTATAAAATAAATATCAGATCTTTCAAAGGATCTTAATAAGAAAACTCTTGATTTTTTTATTTTGAAAAACCTTATGGAAGTAAATTTTGAAGAGGATAAATTTTCTAAGGACTTTGATCAACTTGTTTTAAAGAAAAATGTTTTAGAAACAAAAAATTATTCCAAAGAAATTCCTTATGAGAATAATAATTTAGTCACTAAACTACAACCAGAAATATTCTCTTTAAGGATGTTTCTAGTAAAATTTTACCTTAGGTAAGGAAAACTTGACAATTTGTATTCTTAAATTAGACCTTTAAGGAATCATTCTAGATTTGGTTATACTGATTCTAAATAGGTTTTTAGTCATAACTATTTTATTCCTCAAAGTTCCCCATTCTGTACTAAATGTCAATGTGGAGGACATTGGGAAAGAAATTATTCTCTTAATATAATTTAGACATTAGGTTTTCATAATGATCATTTTTCAAAACAAATTTGGATTCTCAAAATTCTCTAATCCTATATTTATTGATCCAAACAAGTTTGGGTTTCAAAAAACTAATTGATTATTTTTCCAGAAAACAAGAAATGTACAAACAAGAATATTTGGTACATGGATAGTTTTTGTTCTCAACACATGACAAGAAACAAATATTTCTTTGAAAAAATTATTGAAAAAAGGTGGAAATGTTACCTTCAGATTCAATGCTCAAGGTAAGATTGTTGGTATAGGTAATATTGTTTTCCTTAGTAATGTTTTAATTTCAAATGTTTTGTTTTTCAAAGGTCTTAAGAACAACCTCATCAGCATAAGTCAATTATGTGATGAAGGATACCTTGCAAATTTTAGGACTGATAAGTGTTTAGTTCACAATTCCAAGGATGAATTCATTCTATCTTCCCATAGGCAATGAGAATGTATATACTATTAACATAGAAGAACTTAGGATCCAATAATTACCTTGATTAAGTGGAATGGAAGATCAATCTTGGTTATGGAATAGAAGGTTAATACATTGTAACCTTATAAGCCTTTGTAAACATTAAAAGAAAATACTTGTTAAGGATCTACAAAATCTTAGGTATGATTCTTCAAAGGTTTGGGATCCTTATCAATATGGAAATAAACATAAAACTTGATTTAAATCAATCAATAAAGTTTCAAAGTCTAATGAATTATAGTTAGTACAAATGGATCTTTTTAGTCCTACACAAACTGGAAACATTGGAGGAAAATTCGGTGTATTTGTTTTAGTTGATGACTACAGTAGATTTACATGGTTTTATATTCTAGAAAATAGATCTGAAGCATTTTTCTATTTAAATACTTTTAGATCCAAAGTTAAAAATGAGAAAAACCTACCATTGATAACTATTTGTAGTGATCATGGTGGTGAATTCCAAAATTAATATTTTGAAACTTTTTGTAGTAGGAAAGGTATTAATCACAATTTTTCAGCTCCAAGAACACCTAAAAAAATGGTGTTGTTGACATAAGGAACCGTATTCTTCAAGAAATGACAGGAAACATGTTGGGTGAATACTCAATTGCTAAGAATTTCTCGGATGAAGCCATTAGTACTGTATGTCATACTATAAATCATGTTTTAACTAGACCTTTTTTTAATAAAACACCTTATTAATTGTGGACTGGCTGAAAACCTAAAGTTTTATACTTCAGAGTATTTGGATGCAGAGTATTCATATTGAATTCAAAAGATATTTTACACAAATTCACACCCAAATCTAATGAAGGAATCTTTCTAGGTTATTCCACAACTTTTTAGGCTTATAGTGTTTTTAACAGAAACTCATGTTCCTTTGTCGAATCAATGAATGTTAAATTTGATGAAACTTCCATCTTTGTTTTAAAAAAATGCTTACCTACGTCAACTGATGTATTTTCAAAAACTGATTATCAACCTACAATTGAAAACACTTCTGATAAATGGAATACTCAAGAAAATATTTCAAAAACATTTACCCCAAAAGACTTTCTATCTTTTTTTAATGAACAAGTTTTTCAAAACCCAAATAAATTTTTTCCTAAAAATCATTATAGTGATAATATCATTGGATATGTAAATCAACCTGTAAGGACCAGAAATTACTTGAGAAATGAAATAGAACATATTTCTTTTCTATCTCAATTTGAACCTAAAACACCAAGTGAGGCATTAGGTGATGAATATTGGATTAAAACAACTCAAGGTGAACTAAATGAATTTGAAAGGAATCAAGTCTAGAATTTGGTTGAAAGACCTAAAGAAACAACTATACTTTGTATAAAATGGGTTTTCAAAAACAAATATGATGAGAATTCAGTAATTGTAATAAATAAAGAAAGACTTGTTGCTAAGGGATATAATCAACAAGATGGAATACACTATGAAGAAACCTATACTCCTGTATAAAGACTTGAATATATTCGTATTCTATTAGACTTTTCAGCATACTTCATTTTCAAACTATTTAAAATGGATGTTTAATGTTATTTTCATAATGGTTTTGTACAAGAAGAAGTTTTTGTTGAACAACCTCTTAGTTTTATAGATTCAAAACATCCTGATCATGTTTTTAAACTTACCAACGATTTATATGTTCTTAAACAATCCCCTATAGCATAGTATAATATACTTACATGATTTATTTTAAAAAACAATTTTGAAAAAGGTACGATGAATCCAACTCTTTTTATAAAAATTGAAAATAAAAATGTATTGATTGTTCAAATTTATGGTGATGACATTATATTCAGGTCAACTCAGCAATCTCTAACTAATTCCGTTGTGAATTTAATGAAATATGAGTTTGAAATGAGTATGATGGGTGAGTTAACATTCTTTTTAGGTTTTCAAATCTCTCAAAAACCAGAAGGGACCTATGTTTCTCAACATAAGTATATAAAAGACTTACTCAAAAAGTATGGATATTAAAACACTAAGAGTATTATCACTCTAATCAGTACCTCAAATATACTTGATCTTCATGAAGCTGAGAAACCAGTGGATCAAACAACTTTTAGAGGAATAATAGGATGTTTTTTATACATGAAATCTAGTCATATAGAGTTAATGTTTTCAGTATGCTTATGTGAAATATACCAATCAAATCCAAAAGAATCCCATTTAAAAGCTGTGAAAAAGATTTTCCGGCATTTAAAAGGAACTTTGGATTTAGGTTTTTTCTATTCTTCTGGAAATGATTTTGTTTTGAAATTTTTTTAGATGTTTACTTTGGTGGCTGTAGAATGGATATAAAGAGTACATCCGAAACATTTCATTTATTAGGAGATTCATTAGTTTCTTTGTCATGTAAGAAACAAAACTTAGTAGCACTTTCCACTACTGAAATTGAATATATAGCAGTTGGAAGTTGTTGTTCTCAAGTGTTGTGGATGCAACACACACTCACTGACTATGGCATGAGTTTTTCCAAAACTCAAATACTATGTGATAATACTAGTTCTATATATTTTAGTAAAAACACATCACATCACTCATGTGAAAAACACATAGATATAATGCATCACTTTCTTAGGGATCACACAGAAAGAGAGATATTATTTTACAATTCATTGGAAGGCAAGAACAACGTGCTGGAATTATTATAAAACCATTTTCTTCTGATAGATTTGAATGTATTAAACACAATATAGGAATGATTACACTAAAATAATCATTCACATCTACTTTCTGTTTTTACACTTCTCCTTACATTAAAACACTCCTCTTCAAAGGGTGAGAACAATAGTATTTTGTTCTTTGTTTTACCTATTTTATATTATTTTGTTTCATTTTTTATTTTTTATATTTTATATTAATTAATTTTATTTATATTTATATTTATTATATTTTTTATTTTAACTTGACATTATTTTTATTGTTTTAACATTCTCTTTATGTTTATTGTTTTGTTATTCTTTTTATTATCTTGACAACCTATGATAATGACATATTTTCCATCAGTTTGACAACCTATGGTAATGAATTTGTTTTCCATCAGCTTGAAAACCTATGGTAATGTCTTTGATTTCCATTGGCTTGATAACCTATTGTAATTACTTTGTTTTCCATCAGCTTGAAAACCTATGGTAATGACTTTGTTTTCCATCGGCTTGACACCCTATAGTAATGACTTTGTTTTCCATTGGCTTAAAAACCTATGGTAATGACTTTATTTTCAATCAGCTTGATAAACTTTGGTAATGAATTTGTTTTCCATCGACTTGACATTCGATCATATTCACATTTTTTCATCGAATTGATATCTTATTGTATTATTTTCATTATTTAAACTATTTATTTTTTTATTGTATTATGTCTTTATAATACTATGAATCTAAAAACTTACTTGAAATATCCGACAGGTAAATTATCTTTTCTTTTTGTATTACCTTTATTTTGTGTTTAAAAAAAATATCAATTCCCTTTTTATTCTTCACTGTTGGATTCTTTATCCTCTAATCTCAACTGTAGACGACCAACGATCATTAAAATTTGCCTATAAATAGAGGACCCCCCCTCCTCAAACCCACACCAGTTTTTCATATTTCTCAGTGATGCTCTGACTCTCTTCATTAAGACTTGGTATGATCTTTTCCATTGACACTCATCTTTATGTCTTAGTCTTATGCTAACACTCATGTCGAAATTTCTTTAAAGACTTTTTTAGAGAAATATTTCTTCAGAGAAAGGCTTGTTTCCCAAGATTGTTTTAATAGTTATGACCCAAAAATCTGGAGGATTATTTTATTTCAAGGATGGGCCCATCTTTTTATTGAGAAAAACATATCTAAATACACGATTATTGTTGAAGAGGTTATAAAATTATACAATACGGTGTCTTTTGATAAGAATACGATTATTAAATTTTCTATGTACGATAGAAAATTCTCAATGTATGTAAAACAAGTAGTAAATTTCCTCAATGTTCCTATGGAAGGTGACTCTTTTTTTCCTTCTCATAAACTACCTAAGGATGTTGGTACATTTAATAAAGAAGGAGATGAAAAATCATTATTTCTTATAAATGAAGAGAAAAGGAAAGATCTGAAAATCATTATTTATTATAAATGAATAGAAAAGTAAAGTATCTCATTTATCTCCAGACAACTGGTTTGTTGTCCTTTGGATGAAAGGTTTTATAATACAAAGGAAAGGGGATAGAGAAACTCTTAAGGTTTTTGAAATCTTTATGCTCGATTATATTGTAAGAATGAGAAAGGTAAATCTCATGGGTTACATTTTTTAAACCATCAAGAATGTGAAGTAAAGAGTGATCAAGTCGCATCGTATCATGTATATGTCTATTCTTTCAAAGTTCATTCTTGAAAGTTTAATATTTTTTAATATTCCTCTGAAATGTGAATTGAAAGAGCTGAAGCCTTCTTGGATAAGTAAGAATACGTTGATGAAATTCTATGATTGTTTTGATGAAGAATCAAAACTCTTTATCAAATATGTGGAAGAAGAATTGGTCCCAAATCAATCGGAACCAAATAAATTGGTACCAATGCAAATAGAATTAGTTCCAATATTTTCTTATCAACAGTTATATCCTCAAAACAGTGTAAAGATAGATAATAAAACCAAATACAGTAAAGAGGTTTTAGACAAGTGGAGAAAGGAGAAAGAACAAAAAAAGAAGGTGATCCAAAATTTGGGCTTGACCCAGCTGAAGATCTATCTAAGAAGATAATGGTAGAGGATACTCAATAGGCTAAGAAGAAAAAGAAGACTCTTTTGAAAAGAAAATAAAAGATCAAGATTTTTATGTTTCTAGATTCCAAAAAGGCATTGATTTGGAAGGTGCTCAACTAACAGAAGAAGTGAAACAAGAACCAATTATACATACTTTTCTGGAGAAAGAGAAAAGGAAACAAATAGTGTAATAAGTTCCGGAATTTGAATAAGAGGTAGAATAATTTCTTTTGTAATTTCCTCAGAGTTCTAATAATAGTAGAGAATAATATTCTATTCAAAATCAGAGTGAAGGTATACATCAAAATCCTCATGCTGATCAAGCACCAACCCAATATTTAGAAACCCATTCCGAAAGAATTCCATCTCTAGTCAAGCAAGGAGCTCAAAGTTCTCATAATGAGAAATTAATTGTCATTAGTGACAAAGTGGAACAACAAAGAGATGAAAAATAAGTAAAAAGGGTGGAAAAGGAAAAAGAGGAAGGAAAAGGAAAACAGTCTGTTGAAAACACTAGTTAGTCAAATGAATTGGAATCGTACGATGATGACACTGATTTAGAACAAACAATTTATTTGAAGAAAAGTGATTATATTGTTTATGTTTTGAGAAGAATTGAAAATACTATTCCTTATTTTCCTTGAATTAAAGGAAAAATTGTCTTTATTATAGAAAACCAAAGGAATAAATTTGGTTCAGTAAGAGAGATCAAAAAAAGAGTAATGTCAATAGAATTTGATTTAAAAGTTTTAAGTGATAGTTTAGCTACTCATAAGAAGGCTTGGAACAAGATGAATAAGTGTTCATACAAAACAGAAAGCTCAGTGAATGAACATGAGGAATTAATTGAAGGCTTGAGGAGGATCTCAAATTATCTTTCTATTTCTTTCAATAAGCTTGACAAATAAACTATTGACATGTTGAATCAGATCTCAAAAAACCATGGAGATGATATTACTTATGTAAAAGAGTTGCAAGAAAGGATGAATGCTTTCTAATCATATTTTTCAAGGGTTTCATCTTTGAGAGATGAAATAGTTTTATTAAAGAAACAAAATACAATTTTAACTCAAGATAATAAGGATTTTGAATACAGAATTGATACTCTTGAAGATGTTATTAGAGTTCAAGAAGAGACTATCAAAAAACAGGATCAAATTTATTCCGATCAACAAGAGCTTCTAAAATCATAGGGTAATTCTAAATCAAAAGAAAATTAAGAGATAAAGAAAAGATGTTATTCATGAGTTGATCAAGAAAGAAAAAGAAAGAGAAAAAAATGAATGTTTTGTTGTATATTGCCTCATTTGTCTTGACAGTTGTTAATCTTTTAAGATTCAATGAACTGTATGTCTACATTTCAATTGTTTTACATTTTGTTTCTCTATAACCTTTTTAGGTAACTCAAGGTTACCTCATTCTTTTTGTAAATCAAAAAGAGGAGACTGTTTTTTAAGAAGGGGAAAAAGTTTCACAAAGGGGGAGAGTTGTTATTGCCTTACTAAATTGTAATACATCTAAATCAAGGAAAATCTCTGAATACAATCCTAAGGAAAGTATATAACTAAGGGGGAGTAAGTTTTATTCATTTTATTTTTCAGAATAGTTTTTATAACTCAGGGGGAGATAAGTATTTCTTTTAGATTTACTTTGTGTTTTGTGCTTTCTAAAAAGGGGGAGAGTGTTAAGTCAAAAGTCTTATTTTTTACTTTTATGTATTTTGTTTTGGAAATCACAAATATTTTTATACTCTATTCTTAAATAAATGTTTTAATTTGAATATGGTTCATTATCAATCATACTAACTCAATCAATTGTACTGACTCTGTCAATCATACTGACTGTGTCAATCATACTGACTCTGCCAATCGTACTAACTATGTCAATCGTACTGACTCTGTTTATCATACTAACTCTATCCATTGAAATGACTATGATAATAGTAACCACTTTGTGCATTGTACTCACTTTGCATCATATCAATACATTTCACTAAGTAATATTAATCGTACTCATATCTTATGCTACTTTTATTATTTTTATTAAAAAACTTGTTCCATATCAATCGTACTCATGTTGTCATTTTCTTATATCTTTTGTTTTTAACCAAAATGATGTTATAAAGTTTGTTATAAACTAATAAAAATGATGTTGTGTTTTATATTTCAATATGACTATTAAAATACCAGGTGTCCAAGTCCCTCTGAGTTTTTAACGAAATATGACCGTTGGAGAGAATATGACCACTGGAACCTAAGGCCTATAAATAGGAGGTCATTTGAAACAGAAAGGAGATTTTTTTTATATTCTTTTTCTTCTATAAAGTTATATAGAGAGATTCTATGACTTATCTCTTAATTTGTGAGAAATCATTGAAATTAAAAAATGTGAATGAATCATTTTTAGATTTTGTATTTTAAAAAGTTCTTTGTTTCTCTTTGTGTGTCCGATTAGGTGATAACGATTGAGGGATGTCGGGGATAGGAAGACGGTGCAACCGATCTTCGTATCAAGGGATTTCAAGTGTTTGAAAGGAAAAGGTGCTAATTACCTATAAAATCGAGGGCCTACGGGGATAACAAGAAGGACGTGTCGATCATCGTATCAAGGGCTTACCAAGGTGGTGGTAAGACATACCTTTTATCCTAGGTGAAAGGATACCCTTCCCTTTGGGATAAAATAATTGTAAAACTTTTAATTTTTACTGCTGTTTGTATTAGAAAGGGAATTGTATTGTCTCCTTTTTCATTTCATATTCATTTCAATTGTAATTGTTTCAATTATGATTCTTTCATTTCACTTTGTATTAATAGATTCTATATGTTTTATGGTAGAATCTTCCTCATTTGTATTACTCTGATCATTTTATTCAATTAGAGTACAATTGTTTTACATTAATTATAATATTAAATCATATCATATCTATTTGACCCAAGACCATTTTTTGAATTGTATTAGTTTAATACCTCTTAAACTAAGTTATTTCCTGTTTAAATACAATGTTTTTTAAACATACAATTCACCCCCTCTTGTATTGTTCAATTTATTGTACAAATACATCTATATTATGATCCAAAAATATGATTAACTGTGACATTTGGGGTAATGATGATCATGTTTGAAAGGTGGTTGAGAGGGGTTACATGTATATATAACAAGGATACTTTTTTTCCAAATGAATGGTTTATATAATACACCTATGTAAGATGTATCCAGAGACTTGATAGTTTTATAGGTATAGATATGGTGGGGGAATGCTATAACCAATGCAATGTCATGTTACATGATTTAGATTTTTTTATTTTTGGGTAGTGTGGATCATGTGATATAAAAATGGAGACACAAAAGGGATGAGAGGCTGTATCACATGATGATTTCAAATACCTACATCATCAAGTATTGGTTAAATGATATGAATTTAGGAATAATAGGAATTGATGCATGGGTGAATTTGAATTTTTGGTCTTTGCTAAAGAGTGTGAGTTTTTTTGTTATGTTTTATGTAGTTAAAATAATGTTTTAGAGGTATAGGAATTTGAGGATAACTGTTGATGAAAAATTTATTTTGATTAGTAAATAAAATAAGTTTTCAAGGTTCTTGTAGTATCCATTGGGTAGCTGACATTGTACCATCAGGTACTCGGTCAAGTGAAAAATTGAATGGGCCTACATGTTTGGACACTGTGTGGTTTGTAGAATATTATTAGTCATATAACTAATGTTTTTTCTAGAGTTTAACCCCTATTGTTGGAAATGTTTATCGGATATTTTTTAAAATTTGACGAAAAGCATCATTTCCAAAACCCTTTCTATAAAATCCACTTATTGTATATTTCTCAAGGAATCAAGGATAAAAGGGTGCAACACATCTTCCCCTATAATTCATAATTATTTCAAAAAATGGTGTGGTAATGAATTAGTTGGTTTTATATTTAATTTATAGTATGGAAATTCCACTTTTTTAATCACTATCTCAACCCTTCCCTTTTCCTTTAATTTAGTGGAATGGGAATTTTGGTTTGGATTTTAAATCAATCAAATCATGGTTAAATTTGATCACCTAAAAGAGATTTTTATGATACTATAGGTGTTTTTGAGAGGTTATTTATTATCAATTTAATTTTTTTTGGGTTTCTAATATAAAATACATGATTATTTTACTTTTGGTGAAATGGTTCAATGAATTTATATAGATATTGGTATTTTTTGTATAAAAATTTTGGGTTACACTAGGAGTGGGCTGAACCCAGCTAACTAATTCTTTACTAAGTATATAATATTAACTTTTTTTCTATTAGGTTTTCTAATAAAAATAATTTTTTTATAATTATGATAGTTAATTAAAAAATTATTATAATTAATTTGGATAATGGGTTTTATTATTAATAAAATCAATGAATCCATGGATAACTTGGATGTTGTTCATAAATCACCATATTATTAATAGATCCTTTTTATGTTGGTGATACTTAATATTAACTTAGATATATGCCATCAATCTTATTTTATGATATGTAAATTATGGTAAGTGAATGTGGATGTATAGATATGGATACATAAGAATTCCCACATATTTGAGAGGAGGATAGCATGTTTAGTTAGAAAACTGAATGTTTATGTAGGATTTATTCATTTATCATATAATTGATGATTCCCATGTTGGGTGTGAGGGTGTTCGGTAGTAGTGGATGGTTGTACTAGAAAGTGTGTCTAACCTTGATCTATGACTCTTAGGACCTTGATATGTTTATTTTGATAGAGTGTAATTTTTTCATTATGTGGTAGGCTTAGTGAGTGAAAAATGTTGGATCACAAAGTCACACCATTTAGTTTTAGGTTTCAAATATGGGTAACCGCCTATATGGATATAATATTTTAGATAATTTCTAAGAGTGGTCATGTGAGACATTGAATAAATATGCATCTAAAATGACTTAGATATTTAATAACTCAATTATAAGATAATAATATTGGTCTGTAGTGTAATGGGGTATTGAAAATAATTCTAAAAAATATACCTAAAATAAGATAACTATATATTTGTGAGTTGGATAATGTTATCGACCAACATGGTCTTTAATGGCTTCATGAACTGACATATCAAGGGTAAAATATTTCATTATTAATTGATTGTACTTTACGAAGTCCTGAAATAATTATGAATTTACTATTCTAGCATAAAATCATACAAATTTACATATGTGGGTTCTGAGAGGGTAGTGTTGATCATGGTTGAGTCCAATGGTTGTGTTGGTCAGTAACACATGTAATGTAGCTTGAAATGTTATAAAATTAATACGATTGGTGGTATAAAATTATAACCCTCATAAAGTATTATATCTAATAGTTAATAACTTATTTTTGGTTGATTGTTACCTACATGTGATTACAATCGATCCTTCTACATGGAGGGGAGATTTGGGTGGGAACATATTGGATTTTATTTTGATCCTACTATCAAAATTGGATCTTCTGAGGAGAGTTGTAACAACTTTTATTGAAACTATTATGAGGATATCTACTAGGTTGATATGGGATCAATATAAACCCTACAATTGAGATAGATATTTTGTGGAAATATAATATCATCATTGATTTTTCTATCAAGAGGGGATCTTCTAAAACTACATGGGATTTTTATTGGAACCTACTCTATAGAGGAGATTTACCAAGGCCATATAAGATCCATTTTAATACTTCTCTCTAAAGGGGATCATCAAGGACCATATGTTATCATTTTTAAGCCTACATTTAGGAGTGTACATTTTGGTTCTATATGGGATTTGTATTTGATCCAATAATCAAGAAGGAATATTCTAGAGTTATATAAAACCATTAGTATTCATGTAATAAGGAGGGAATATTCTAGGAAAATATGTGATTAGATATTATCATTCTATATCAAGGGGATATTTTAGGGCTAGATGTGATCATATTCTAGGATTTTTATGATAAAAAAGTCTCTTAGAGACATAGGTTTAGTGTTTTGATCTAGATATCAATAAGTTATTTTACAACATCTTGAGTCTGGAACTTCCATATCGTATGCTAAAACACCATGTATATATTTTCTAAAAGTAACTAAAATATAATAATTTACCATCATTTTAGTTTTGGATTTTGAGTGTTAGGAAAATCCTTATATAAAATCAATGTTATAAAAATTCTATAATAACTATCTAACATTTCATGTGTTATATATTTAGTTTAAACCAAAAAAATTGATCTTTTATCTATCACTAATCCTATGAAAAACATTTTGAAACATAGGGTGAGAAGAAAAATTACGTAGAATGGGGTTTTAACACTAGTATTAAAATCCCTTTCTTATAAATAAAATAAAATACCTTTAATAGATGTGAATTTTATACAAAATATAATATATTTGATGAAATAATGAACATTTATATAATTATGAATTTAGTGATTTCTTAAAATTCCATTGCATATTATGCATTCAAACATATTAGTAGTTAAATTTTTTAAAATCCCTTTCAATTATTTCCCTTTGAAAAAAACTCAAATTATTGGAAATATTCATAGAAACTTTTATTTGAAAATAATAATTTTTTATGCATTATAATGGTACTTGGAAAACAATTAATAAAACCATGGGGCCAATATGGATATTAAAAATCACTCTTTAGGACCAAATCTTTATGTGGTTTTGAGTTCACTCCCTATTTCTCATTAGCATAACCCATATCCTAGTGCCAAAATAAAAAAACATTTAACAGGGTTTTCCTTTCTCATTATAGGGCTATTAAAATCTTTAAAAAATTCATTTATTTATAATGTAATTTTCAAGAAGAAAAAAACAATTTCACATTGACAATATTTAACATATGTTTCTTTTAAATAATAAATCAAACTATTATAAATATTCCATATATTAATAGGAAACACTTCTAAAAATTTCGTGATAATTATATTAGATTTTTATTTTATAAATACAAATGTAATTTTTATGGTAACTATAGTGAATAGCCATACCTATATTCATGCATAAAATCCAAAATATTTAAATAATTTTTTTTTATAAAAAATGATAGTTTAAACACATAAATTAAATATAAAACTTGAATGAAAAATATACTCTTCTATTAAATGAATTTTGGAAATTAAAAAAAACATTTATCCCATAACCATGTTTTTTTAGAAAATAAAATAGATGTTATAAAATATAACAAAATAGGTTTTAAAATTGAGTTTAAATCAATTTTATCATTTGTAAAATTCCTAAAAATGGTTAAAAATTTATACAAGATTTTATTAATTAGAGGGTTTTAACCAAAAAACAAGAGTTTAATTTTGAAAATCCCTTATGATGTGGTTTTTTAAAACACTAAAATTTAATTAAAATACTTTCCCTTATAGAATTATTTTAAAATACATGGAATATGAGTTTTAAAATCGGTATCCCATACATGAAAACTAAATCTAAATTGAGCATATGTAAGGACATTATCCATTTATAAATAATGAAATTAAAAGTATGGAATAAGAGTAAAAGAGATAACTTGGATAGTAAGAGTCGGGGTTTCCCAATTATGGAAGATATTAACCACACACACACACACACATATATATAAATATATATATAATTTAGTTCAGTGAAAATTTATATATTGAATGCTAGGGATCCTGTAATGATTATAAAAAGAAAAAATATCCTATAATTTCTTATTGTTTGTATGTGGTATATTATCCATGTATTTAATAATCATGGTTTATATTTTAGAAATTTAGTGTAGAGCAGGGATTTGAAGTTTAAATTAATGAAAAAACCATAATTTTAGTATCTTTATCAGTATTTAGATCATAAACATATTCACAATAATGAAAAAATCATTTTTATGTGCTTCAAAGCATTATGATTCCAAATCATTAGGTAATATATAATAATAGAGAATATATGTATATATATATATATTGTCATCATGGAAACATGTATGTCATGAATTAAGAGGATAATGTTTTTTTAATTGTGAAGGGTTCATTCTCTTGTTTGGAAGTATGAGGGTAAGGGGCCTATCACCAGACAAAAATAATAGTAGGGGTAGGGAGGTATCAAGATAAAATATTTTTATGACATATATGTGGATGATATATCATATATGAAGGAGTGGAATAAGTGTAAAATGAGGGTTTTAGACATGAGGTTGAAGATGAAGGCATTTGGAAGATCAGACGAATCTCATCCATTTGATCGAACATTGAAACTTTTATATGGATGCTTTTAAGTAGGTGAATTGTAACCCATGTATGTCATCCAACATTGAAGATTTGAATGGTATATAACTAAAATATACTATTTTTTGTTTCTAACACCACTCAAAATAAAAGTGGTGTTCGACACTCAGAAGAGTCTCACATACCACTTGGGCTCACGATCCAGGATGACTCATACGGGATCATGCCCATGCATACACCTAATATTTCTCTGTGGGTGCTATGTTCTCACTAGAATATGAAGGTTCTTACCTTTTAGCATATGGAATAATAGATTTTACCATTTTCCCTACCTAATTATTGATTTCACAGGTCCTTGTCTACTCTATGGGTTGGCCATTGTTGTTAACACTAGTTAATTTTATATATATAAAATGAATAATAAAAATTTTATTTTAAATATTTCCGACTTATTTTGAAAGGATTTATATTATTGAAACTTTACATTTTTCATGTATATTATTTTCCACCAAAAAATTATTTAATAATAAATATTATATATAAGAAAACCATAATTTTACTATTTATTTTAAAAATATTCTTCTTAAATAAATTTTATAAACATATGTTTTAATAAACACACACAGAAACACACACACACACATATATTTATGTTATTTCTGGAAAAATTATAACATATTCAAAACTAGAAGTATTAAAATAATAAAGTTTTCAAAAGCCTACATTTTCATATCATAAAATATAAATATAATAAATTAATTATCACATTCATTCTTATTACACTTTTATTAAATAAAATAATAATATATAATTATTTAAAAAATTAAAATATTGAGTGAATACCTAATCATGTTTTCAGTAAGATCTATAAAAATATATTTTATATTATTTTAATTATAACATTTATTTAAAGGAAATTAATATATTAAAATTTTAATATATTTACAATAAAACAACATTTATATTCTCCAATAAATATAAAAATGATTTATTTTTTATAATTTGAATATTAAATTTTAACTAATATTTAAAAATTTGAAGTCGAAGCCTTAATTTATTCGGGGAAAGGGGCTACATTACATAGAAAAGCAGGCAACATACAATACAAGGATGCAATCAGTTAGACTCGAACATAAGACCTCACCGAGATTATCTTTATCTAATATTTATATTGATTAAGTTAAAAAATTTGGTTTAAATAAATATCCCTTACATTAAAACACTCATATATTGATTTAATTGTAAAAAATAATTTATTTAACATTTTTAAAAAGAAAAATATTCTTGTTTTCTTGGGATGTCACTTATATTCTATTGATAAATTTAGTTAGTATTGATAATTAATTATTCACCTAGTTGTTTTATTATTTCTTATAGATTTAATAAATTATGGTGATTGTACCATGGGATCATTAATCCATTTTGATATTGGTTTAGATAGGTATGAGTAGACTGTCATGTTTGATTCATGAGTGCACAATGTTATAGAAATTGTTATGTATGTGAATGTTTTATGGATTTTATTACATTTAATATAAAATTATATATATTTGTATATATGATATTATTAGGGACCACATTGGTGGTAGAAAACTATGTTTTATGTTACACCATGATTATTCAACTAAGTAGACATATAGACCATATTTTTGTAAGATATGTTAGAGAACAAACACTAGTATATTTTAGTAGGATGGAAGATCCTGGTTAGGTTATAGAGATGGGTTTATGGAACCGATGAATACATTTTTGGTTCTCTAATTTATTTTTTAGTTTGTTCAACTTTTTATATGATCGTTTTTTAAGATATCACTTTTTGAACATATGATAGTATTACCTAAATCAGTTATATCTATTTTATAATTTTATATATTTATTTATTATACTTTACATTACATCATAATTTTGAATGAGTAGATAGGTTTTATATTAGCGTCTATAATCAATGATTTGACTATTATTATTTGTGATGATAATATGAGTATAGTCTATCAACATGGTATTTTATGGTCATTAATAATAATTTTTAGGAACTGGTAGATAGGGGGTGTTCATGAGGTCTTATAGTAACCTAACTTTATTCATTTATAGGAAAATTGGGTCAAGGACATTTCCCCCTTCAATTGTACCCACTTCGAGGGATGTGGGAACTCACATTCTAAAATCCTAGTATTTATACTGTCAAAAAATTTCCTTATTTTTTTAATTGGACAAGGTCTATCCACCATATCCATTTACTTATTAAAATATAGCACACAAGTAGAAACATGTTTGATCTAAAACCTATCCATTTAGATAAATGACTTGGTTAAAAACATGTATTTTCCAAAAATTATCCTTCTACACTTTCACAGAATTAGTAAACATAATTCCTACCATTGTCTTAGATAGGAATATGAGATTTAAATAATTATTTTATTTTGGTAAAAAATATAAAATTGTAAACAATCATTAAACTACAAATTTGGGAAACACCTAAATAATATTTTCACTGATTATATAATTATTTATTTCATTTAATACCTTATTTCTTGATAAAGTATGTGTGTATGAACATTACCCGTGTTTACAGTATATCTTATTTAAAAAATAATTGATTCTATTATTTAATAATTTTTGAATGATTAATATATGATAATGAAGAGAAAATTAAGAAAAAAAAGATAAATCAATAGTAGTTATCATGGTACATTGGAGTGAATATATACTTGAATATATGGAGATAAGGTGGAGAGGTTATCCATAATATATATACAATGTTTGAAAATGTTATGATTAATTTCACCTTACATTAATGATTCTATTTATTTAATCTACAAAAATAAAATAAAAAATGCACCTTAAAGGTCTCTATAAGATTTTGAGCACAATAAATACACAAAAATGTGATGTCTTAACCCAGGATCCATTAAAATGGTGCCCCAATCCAGTCGATCACATGGACTCAAGCACCTGCATGTACTTTAGATATTGGTGACTATACGTGAGTGTCTAAAGGTGGTACAGTGGGGAAACTATACCATATGTATCAGTAATAAATATAGAGGAAAGATAAATAATGAATGGAAGTGGAATTAAATAATAATAATATGAAAATAATAATAATAAATTGAAAATATTTATATATCAAAACAAATATCCATGCATGAGCATGCTATGACATAAAGTAAAAACAACCAATAAAACCAGTCTACATACATATTAAATAGATAGAATATGTATGGAAATAAATCAAATACTCCGTCTCTAAGTGGAATCCCAAGTATGTTCTAAGACACTACACAAAAAATACCATGTCAATTACTAGTCCATAAAAATAAACATAATTGAGTACAATTAAAAGTACCATCCTGCAGTAAAGAGATCTTTCTAGGAACCAAATGGTGGTCTGAATAGGTTATGAGACAAACTTAGTATACCACCACCAATGATGTGTAAGGACCTATAGTCAGTTATTATACAAATTGAAGTAGTGTGTAGTTATATCAAAATAATAAGTAAAGCAATGAAATAAATTTAATTATACTCAAGTGAGTCTCAGGTTCCTCAAAGTCACTGGGATGACCATACCCACTTCAACCTAAGATGGAATGTATATAAACAAGATTCATCATGTGTATATATATATATTCAAACATGTGAACAGGTGTATATAGACATATATACATGCATCTTCAAGACCTAAGGTGTAAGGCCAAGTCATCCACATAATAATGTATAATATGTTTCAAACTTTAATTAAATAACATAATTCCTAGTGATATCAGATAAATAATAAGGTATTTCACGTCCAATAGTCTTAAATGAATAATAGAATTATAAGGGATAACTAATTATCTAAGGTTCACAAGCTCAATAATCTACATAGGGAATATTAGATTCCATTCCCAACAATCCCAAAAAATCATGTGAGGCGTCATGCCAACATCTAAGTTGAGGGGTATAGAATTTCATTTCCAACAACCCAAGGTGATATGAAATTACATATCCAACATCCTTGAATAAGGGATTATGAATCATAATTTTCAATAACCATAACTAAGTTCCCTTATTAATAACCCTTTATAAAGTAATCTCACTTTCCCTATGATCCATTAACCAAGGTGTTCTACAAATAGGATTCTGTTATAGCTCAAGGAACTGTGTACTTTGATTAGTATTTTGTATTGAATATTTAATACAGGAGATCTGAACATTAATTCCATCTTTCAATTAATGCTCTATAATTTTACCATTTCATTTATAAACATATAATAAGTCCAAGGGAAACACCCATGGCACCTTACAATTCAATTTTTTTCAAACATTTTATTTAAAAATTCACCCAGAAGAGATAAAGTGGCCCTAGTGTCGTATGATTTACATAATATAATTAATTTAATTTAATAATTTTGAAAAATTCATAACACCTAGTAATAAAATAAGCAATCATATACTAATAGGTTTATCCAAACCATTTAATTCAATACAGAATTTAAAAATTTAAAAAATCATTTAATGAATGACTAAAAGGGGTGGTTTAATCACAAGGTGAGGATGGTTGACAAAATAATGGGACTGAACACAACATAATAGGTGTTTTGGGTGTAACTCAATTACCTATAATCATCTCAAACAGTCTAAAGGACATCAATTCCAAGGTCTAATAATTTAATTTATGGAATTTCATATTTTAGGAGAAACATGTAGAAATCCCATTGTACAATATAATGAAAATATTATAAAAACAACAAAAAATTATAGGAAATACATATAAACACTCTTAATCATTATTAAGATGCTTCATTCATCTCGGATTGGGCTTTGAATTGATCTAAAATGAGCGAAATAATAAGAATAGACAAATTAAATGAAAATAAGGAAAATGAGATCACATTAAGATAAAATATGATATTTAAAGATAAATGAATAAATATAGATATAATATTGATAGATATACGTCAGGATATCTAGGACAACTAATAATAACTGATTCTAAGTCTGAACAAAGGAGATACCTCCATTCCTAGAGCATATGAAGATTGAGAGCTACCATGACTAGAGGAGGTGTTCTGCATGAAATAGGTAGTAAAGAGAAGAAGGAATATAAAAATTAAGTATAGGAGGAATCATATTTTTTACAAATTTTAATATATTAATGGGTTGGTCACATAGTTTATAAAACCATTCACCAACTATGGTCATCCAGTATCCAATGGGACACCCCCGCATAGTGGAAGGGCAAAATTAGACCAACCATATGCCAAACATGTGGTTAACCCTTTAATCCTACACCATGAGTCATAGTTCCCCTAGGGGATATATTGTTTTAACATTACATGTAAATTTAAAAAATAAGCGACACTGTTTTCTCCACATTCTTAGGAAAACTGTTTGATAACCATGCACCCCTATCTGCTACTCCCAAAATTGAATTTTTGGATCTCGAAGATCCTGAAACTCATCCAAATTTCCAAGAATCCTTCCAAGACTAAAACCATATCCAAAATAAATACTTTCAAGTGTTTTAACTCCCATAGTTACATTATGAATTCCAATTTAATATTTTTGAAATTCACCAAATGAAAGACTCAAATCGCATTGAAAATTTCAACTTGGTGCATAACACTGAACCTTATAGCATCCCTATCAAAGAACTTATCATCCCCAAGAATACATTAGGATAAAAAATATCCCATGAACTACATGGGTCTTGTAGTTTTGTTAAAATGGTCACATTATGTTTCTATACTTCCAACTCACCTTCATGAATCGTAATAAGCATTTGGTACATAAGCCATCAAAAATCATGAAAACACTCAAAACCACTACTAGAAAATTGATATGGAGATTACCTAATCCCATATATCCTAATACATGATCATGTAATAATATCATACATCATCTAGCCTATGGTCATCCCTACTAGGGGTCCTATATTTGAATGGAAAATTCTAAGGCACGATAGTCCCAATATCAAAATTACATAATTAAGTATGTCCTTAGTGTCCTAGAGAAACCCCTAACACATTTACTAGATTAAATGTGAGGGAAAATCCCTCAATACATGATTTTGTTGAAATGGAAAAATTTCCATTGATCAATATCATACTATTCATGTTGTCTTTTCCTTAAAAATAAAAAATGGCCTTTAATCTATACTCATCTCTCCTTGACAACATTCCCTATTATATGCTTCAATAACCACATCCAACTATTTCGGATAACTCAAGTAGAACTGCCTCTGGTTGACTAAATTCAAAGATTATTGGATTAATATTCAAGGTTTTACCAAAACCATATACTAAAAGACTTTATTCCAAGTTATAATAAGTTTGTTCCGAGAACACTCACAAAATAATGTTTCTAACTTACAATAACATATCGTGGTCGAACCATCTCTAGATTAAACTATCTCCCTTCTATAACACCATCAGTATCATATACCCGATCCAGATCCCTTGCATCATCAACAATCATTTTTATTTTTATGCCCACACTTAGAATTCACCCATTTTCATATTAAAACTTATACCTTACATTTAACAAGAAAACAATCTGTATAATGTTAAACTTAATCGACGTCCCATGAGAGACAAAATGACCATCCCACAAACGATATCAACATCCCATAGACCTTTTAAAATGATGGTCTCCTAGAATTTATGGATTTCCCACTCTCTTGTTTAGGAACATATTTTTCATAGCACCAATGACCAATTTTTCTATTATTATAACCCATGGCCCATCCATGTGTCAAAACAACGACTGGAATAGATAAGAAGAAAATAAGATTGATAGATAACATAAACATCATCCATTACCCATTATAGAATTTCAAGAATGGTTTCCATGATATAAACAAAATTAAAATCACATCAAGGGTCTCCACCCTTAAATAGCCATGGGTGTACTATGCACCACCTAGATTATTTTTAACCACTACTTGAGCACAACTCCAATGTAGTTCTTTGTCAAACCTTGAAATCTATTTTGATAGATGGATCATTATATATTTGAGGTTTTATCATAAAACATAATATTATTCCATGATAGGGTTCATAATCTCCATTAACTAAGTATACACTAAGATTATATCAATAGGAATGTATCTCTCCTTCCAATCCATACTCATCAAAATAAGGCATAATTTCGTTTATTTAACCCTTAACACCACCTCTATCACCCTTTCATGTCAAGGTATAAATATGGTTTGAATATCCTATTACAACTATATTATTTCAAAGTTATCCCACATCATGTGGAACATGCTTTAATTTTACTGAAATCACTATGTTATCATGACTACAAGCATCCAACATGAAACTATCGACCCTTGTCCCATACCTAAATTCTCACCAACATTCAATTTTAAAAAAAATATCATGTGTCACCAATGTGAACTAAACTTGAAACACATTATGAGTTTATATCCCCTACCAACTGATTAAATACCTAAATCATGCTTCATGATTCATTTGTCAAAAAATTCAAGCTGACCGTAATACATGGAATTTCAGTTTTTGACATGCTAAAGCACCCTTTAAACTCCACTTCAAAAACTAATACCTCACATATGTTATGATTTATCCAATTACCATGCATCACCCACAATTTTATTTAATAAATTAAATAATTAACCACATAAATGATAGTAAACAAGACTAGAAACCCATATAGTCCTTTATATTCATACCATTCTTGATATAAAGGCACTCAAGTTGTTTCTATAAGAACTTGGGAATCACTGTACCAATATTGAAAAACATAAGAATTATCCATGGATCAGTCTTTAAATGAGTGTATAAATGAAATTATTGCGTTTAAGAAAATAATCAACCCCAAATAAACCTTTACTAAATGTTTCCATTGATCAATCAAAATGAAGTTGGCTTCTAGGGTCTGAGTTAAAAGTAAAGTCCTCCAGGTATCCCTCCTAGCCCTATCAATAAAACCTAAAACTGCTCAACTATGTCCATTCACCTAGCCCTAAGGTATATTTCATGATAACCATGTCACACTAAAGGGATTCTATTACATGGTGTCCAATGCACTCATAATCTCCCTCTAAAGAGATTAAAACTAAATTCATGAATATGAGATGACACTATGTATCTATATATGGAATACCCCCTTGAGGAACAACTTAACATAATTACACACACCTTAATGGAGGTTTAATTTCATTTACTAAGATCCCAACCCAAGTAAAATGATCTAATTAATAGAAACTATTATACTTAGAATATCAAATTAAAATTCTATTGGTTATTCATTACCAAGGGAACAATCAAAATAACCATAACCTCATTTTAACATAAATAATCAACCCTTAAACAAGATTCACCCTTAAAATCTAATTAGACTCCAACACCTATCCTTTAGGTATAATAAACATGAGGAATAATCTAAATGAGACTTATAGGAAATCCCTAACATTTTTGTTCAAATTCTCGAGGAAACATTAAAACTTACACTTACATGTGGGTTATTAGTCACTAAAACAAATAATAAGTTGTAATACATCATTTTCATATATTTAAATTTATTAATATATTTAATAGGTTAAAATTTAATATATACATCATATTCTAGTTTTCAAAGAAACTGTACTAAAAACTTCAATCCAATGATTCCATGCAACATTAGGAAAATTATCTTATAATTCCCTTTTTAATGATTACTTAACTGAACTTGTTTTTATAACTGAGCTTTGTTAATGAAATATTCAATCAAAATCTATATAGGAAAACATGCTTTAGGTTTTAATTGTAAATTTAATTAACTATATATATATATAAGTAAAGATTAAAAATAGATAGAGGTCTTTTATAAAACTAGAATGATCAATTATATAATATACCATCATTCGTTTATATTTAATAAAATATAAATGTGTTTGAAATATTAAATTACCATAACACTAACATAAAATTATTCCAATGGGATTGAGTACTAAGGAACACAAATAATTAAAGGCGGCCTATGAGGAACCCATTAAGCCATTCATATAGTTTTGTATTCCCATGTAATATTGGAACATGACTTTATATATATATATAATTTGATTAGATGCATTACTATTAAAATGTTATAACAATAATTGCCTCTATAAGTTACAATTTTCATTCATGTAAGTGAGAAAAGGTTTTAACCTTTGAACTGAGAGTATAGAAAATTAATGTATGATGGTTCAATTATATTGGTATCCTTTTACAATTTATAAACCTTTATATTATTTGGGAATTTTATTTGGAACACATTTAATCATAACCAATCATGTTTCATCCCATACAACCAAGCACCATAGGGTCAAACATGACATAATAAGTTAGTTAAATAATATGATTCCATCAATCTTTATGGGAAACACTATTTAGGTTGATGTAGAACTTTTATTTAACTGACCATATATCATAATTACGATGGGGAAATGAAACTAGTAAACATGGAAATAATTGTGGAAAGATTCCATGTAAGAAGGAAACACTATAAAAATGGAAGGAAATCAAACAGTGATTGTATACAAATAAGAATCCACATAAATCACTCAAACGCGTTATACTAATAAAAATGTTAATAAATAACATCATGAACATCCAAAAACATCATGAAATATATAAATAAAATCTGAATATTATATAATATGCATGGAATGTGATTCTATATGTACTTATAATGATGTATAGAAAAACACTACCTTTCCATAGAAATACATGGATAAATATCCATAAATCAATAAATAGAGGAATTAAAACAATCACCCATAGTGAAACAATAACAAACTATAATAGCAGATAGTATGAACACAATCCCATCCCTAGAAACTAGATCTTTCTCTCATGTGTGGGTTGGTCAGACCTCGACATAGGCTATTTACCAAGTGATGAAGTGTTTTTAGTATCCTATCTACCAACCATAAAATAGTAAGACAAATGGAAAATAATCCTCTAATACCAATTTTTTATATCTCAACCTTGGAGCCACTAAAATGATGGCCTGATCTCATCAGCCACATGGACTCAAGGGTGCCTCCATGTACACCAGAGGTTGCTGACTAGTAGCGATGAACTAATGGCTGTAAAATGGGGAGACTATACCGTTGGGATCAATATTAAATATAAAAAAGAATAAATATTGAATTAAAGTGTAAGATAATAATAATAAACTGATAAATAATAATAATAAATTGATATATTTTCTAGATCCAAATGAACATCCTTGCAGGATCATGCTATGTCATAAAATTTAAAAAGTGAATAAAACTGGTCTACATACATAGTAAAATGATAGACTATCAAAAGAAATAAATAAAAGAATCCAACATCTGGAGCCAGCATTAGTATTTCCTCAGCTACCACACCCAAACTTCCATGTATAGTATTATTCCATAAATGTAAAGAGCATATAGTATAGTCTAAGTTCACATCCTACAACCAAGATATCTACACAGTTACCAACTGTTGGACGGAATCGGGCGTGGTAAAAACTTATTTGGCCACCACCTTTGGTTTCTAATTACATCCAGTCCAAGAATATAAAAATAATATATTTCCTATATATCAAAATAAATAGTAAATAAGTGCAATAGATGTTAATGTAATCAAGTTGGTCTTAGGTTCCTCTAAGACACCTAGTCGATCATTACTAATTTGGCCTATGAAAGAATGTCTCTAAAAAATTTCAATCCTTTCTATGTATACATACATGTAAATAGGTATATATACACAAATATACATTAACAATTGAGGACCTGAAGCATAAGGCCAATTCATCCTAATAAAAATAATATAACATATTTCACACATTAATTAAGGGATGTCATGCTGAATTATTTTAGATGCATAATAAGGGAAGTAATTTTTAAGTCTCAAATGAATAATAATATAATAAGGGAATCCTATTTTTATAAGGTGAATAAGACCAAGAATCTACATAGGTAATAATTATTCCATACCTAACAATCAAAAATAATGATGTGAAGTGTCATGCCAACATATTCATCAAGGGGGCATGGAACGTCATTTCCAATAACCCAAGGTGATGAGGAATTCCATTTCCAACATCTCCAACCAAGGGGGTGTGATGTATGGTATTGTATCCATTTTGATTTAACGTTTACATATTTCTAAGGCTTGAGGTTCCTGAAGGAGGCTTGGAAGAAGTCTGGAGTAGTCCGGTTGCTAGAATCTAGAAGTAGGGAGGATTTCACGTCATGAAAAGTTACACGACGTGAAAGAAGGTTTTAGGCCATGTAACATATTAGGGTTTGAAAATTAAATAATGGGAATAGGTGATGTGTTTTTCAATGAAAACCAAATTTCGACGATTACATGATGTTAAAGGAGATTACACATTGTGTAATTCCCCAATGCTATATGTTTTAAAACATTTCTAGGTGCTTGGGTTGTCAAACCATATGGTTGAAGTGGCTCTCTCTTGACTCCATGAGAATCAGAAACCCCCTATTCAAAATTTTGTGGATTCCTTTATTAGTGATCGATTCCTAGTTTCTATCTTCAATCCGTGTTGACCTGGGTAGATCCAAGGTGTGTTTTTCTATCATTTTCTAGAAGTTTATTCTAGTTTGATATCTGTTTCCACCTATTATTCTCACCATTCTATGAATATTTCTTAAAAATGGTTCTAATAGATTTTCTCTTGGTTTTTTTGGTGCGTTTGTTCCAAAACTTCCTCGGATGGATGCAGTTTTTATGGGAGTGATCAAAGATCTGTTTCATGGTTCGTTCTCATTAAAAGATAGTTGACGAACTTTTTGGGGTAAGGGATTCATATTTATCTATTTTTTACATGAAATCATAGATCTAGCATGATTTATCCCCTTATATCACAATGAAATTTATATAATAATTGTTTGAACAAAATTAAAAAATTGGCATCGATTACATAACGATGTTGCTGATTTGTACCATGATAAAGCTTTGCCTCTTGATTTTATAGATAGTGTGATATCAATTCCTTTCTTATATTATCATATTGTTCTTGATGGAAATTGGTAAAGAACTTAAAGTTGTAATTAGTTGATAATTAATTGTCCAAAGGAATTAAAGATGCATGTTTAATGAATCTGGTTGTTGTTGTTGTTGTTGTAATATGATGTTAATAAAATTGATACAAGTATGCATGTTTAATTGAATTGATTAATGAACCTGATGCATGTTTATTCTTTTTGACATAATAATTAAAGGCCAATTAAATTAATTTTTTAGTTAATTTATAATATCTTGTTAAAACATTCTTCTTAGAAAACATCATGATGATGAAATAGAATTATTTGGGTGAATATAAAATTCAATGGAATGTGCAATGATGGTCTTTATAATGCGATGAAATGTATATTTGAAAACATCGTGATGATGAAGAATTAGTTAATAATAGTCATGAATAACTACCTAGACCTTGTGGAGTTTTAATCTTCACGATGGAAGGAACAACCAACAGTTGAATCCTTCATGTGTTAATGAATAACTATTTTAATGGAACCTCTGATCCATTTATCACCAATCAATTGATAATTTATATTAAAAATATATATTTTTTACTTAATTTTTATGAATAATATAGTGTTACATTGAAAATATATTACTTAGAAGGATAATCTGACTAGTGGGGGATAATAATGATGAACACAAATCTCATGGTTAAGGTGGGTTCCATTGAATTGGAATACTTCATAAAATTATTTTTCAACAAATATTTTTCTCATACTCTCCAAACCAAAACTTAAATGAAATTTCATGAGTTCAAATAAAGTGAAAATGAATCATTGGGTAAAAATGAGGTGAAATATACATGGATTCTAGGATTTGTTTCAATATTTTTTATTGATTTTGCAGGGAAGATCAATCAATGTTTTTGTGGACGAAGACCACATATATAGAAGGCAATGGAAAAATAATATTTTGGGAGTTATAATAAGATAACATGATGATATATAAAATTTGAAATTTGGATCACATATTCCCAGTGGAATCATGTATATAAATACAATGAGATAATTATAGATAATGTTTTATAAATAATCTAGATTGGAATAATATACAACATCCCATGTGAAACAAATGTGGGATTAAAAATTTTAGTAATTTTCTACAAATAAGTGGAAATTTCTATAAGTGTGTATGATATTACTATATATCTCTAAACTATCATGAAAATGTTAAGCCTCAACATTTGAAAACTAATTAAAAAGGGAAGATGGCCCAAGCACAACCTATCATGAAATGATTCAAGTTTTGGGACTATAGATATTTTGCTAATCAATGTCCAATAAAAAGTTAATGGAAGGAAAATATCATCAAACACAAGATAGGCCATAGGAGAAATGTCATTAGTTTATAATCAAAACAACTCATGGCGAGGATACAATAGATGTTGTGGTATTCACATTAGTTAAACACACACTTCTAGTTAGTACATTTTTTGATTTTAGTTGCATAAATGCTTTTATTTCATTCATGTTTTAAAACGACATCAAGATAAACATTAAACTAATAGTGAATTTTTTTTTACTTAAAAATCTTGAAGTTACTACCCAGATATCAATGAAATATAGTGATTCCTCTATTAACTTTGGTACGTGAAATCTTTCCATAAACATGGTGGTCAGTCCCATGGTTTAATTTTAAATAAAAAATGGGATAGATTGGTTGTAAAATTATAATACCAAGAGAAAATAGATAAAAGAATATATTTATGTTATCTTCAAGGGAAAAATTGCAGGTATCTTAAATGGAGAGATATCACAACAAGAGTTTTACCATGAACCACATCCTATTAACTTAATTATATAAATGATTGGTGAATAAGTATAATATAGATACCTTGTAATTATTGTATATATACCAATTATTTGAGAATAATTTGATGTATTTTGTAAAGATGAACATGGACCTATCACATAATGATATGTATAGTTCTAAATTAAACTCTTAATTATATCCAAGAGAATATATTATACCCCATATATAATTGCTTTTGTTGCGTTAGAGGAATTAAAGAAGAAACTATAGGACCTCTTAGAAAAAAGGTTTTAGTCAACAAAGTGTGTTTCATATGGGATAACATGTTCACTTTGTGAAAAATAAATATGGATCTACATGGTTATGCATTGACTATAGAGATATTAATGTGATCACAGTAAAGAAAAAATACACTATCTTGAAGAGTTATGTTTTTTTCAACCAACTTTAAGAGGATCAATTCTTTTAAATGGTTAACCTTTTATTAGTGTATTATTAGTTGATCAAGAAGAAATAAGATACCCAAAATTCTACCTTCCAAACAAGATATGGCAATTTCAAGTTTATTATTTTTTACTTTGGTTTGACTAATTCTCCTTCTATATTTATTGATTTGATGAATAAAGTCTATAGGGAATACCATGAAAGATTTGTGGTAGTTTTTATTGATTATTTTTTGATATATTCTAAAATTTATGAGGAGAGTGAGAATAATCTATGGTTAATGTTAAAAACTATGATTAAGGATATGTTTTTTTGGTAAAATCAGTAAATTTTAATTCTAGTTAATTTTTTTTCATTTTTTAGGAATATTGTAACTGATGATGGAATATCAGTTAATACCATAAAGAAAAAGGCTATAGAGGAGTGGCATCATCATAAAATTAAAAATTATGTTTGTAGTTTACTTGGTTTATTTGGATATTATAGATCAATTTTGAAAAATTTCTCATGGATTCCTAATCCACTAATAATGTTAACTCGAAAGGGATACAATGTTTTCTCGATAATGGAGTGTGAATAATGTTTCTAAGAACTGAAGAAGTTTTTGGTTAGTGAACATGTACTAGATCTACCCTATTTAGGAGAATTTTTTTTATCTATAGTGATTCGTTATTAAAAGGGATTGGGTGGGTTATTATGAATAATTAAAAGGTAATCACCAATTTATATCGACAGTTAAACCCTAATTAAAAGAATTATCATACTCATGGCCTAGAGATAGAATTTGACATTATTTCTTAGAATATTTAGAGACACAATATTTCTAGGGAGGAAACTATGATATATAAAGAGAGAACCAATGTTTGAAGTATATATTCACACAAAAGGATCCAAATATGAGATGAAGGAAATAGTAGCATGTAACGCCCCGACCCCACCTACCCAGAGTCGGTGCATTACTTCGTAACATTGGCATGATCACAAAAGATCAAGTCTCGAAAGACCGATTAGTTTAGTAGCCTTGGAAACACTAGATACATTCACTAGTCGTACATTACATCATAAAGTAAAACAAAACTACAACAACATCTTGTCTTCATAGTCCACACTTATATCCTTTTCTGACTATCCCTGCAGGTCATTCATAAAATACTTCTTCACATCCTGGAAAATGTTAAAACATTGAAAGGGGTGAGCTCAGATGCTCAGTAAGGATAACAATATTGCAGAAGCTTTCGTAAATAAACATGAACATTTAAGTCAATTTATAACTAAAACCAAAGCCTTTTTAAACTTTAACTTCAGCCAAATTTGGTAAAAATAAAATGAAATAATTCCATTTACTTACTCACATGGATATTCTACTAATCGAATAATCACATGAAATATCAATAACCACTTTCATAATGCTGGAATGCATAATGACAGACTATCATAACCACGTAGTCAAGGCCTCATTCCAAGACCACAAATAAGATTTTATCAAGGACTCGTGCAAAGACACTAGTTTGTCTCATGAGACCTACCGATGCATCGAGGAGATATAGCGGGCTCGACCCGTCACTTATTAAGTCCAATGCATTCCTCATATGAACAGGTTTAAACATATCATAAACCATAACATAATCGTATCACATAAAACATGCACAAAGGAAACATAAAATTTCCACATTTCAATCACAAGATATCAATACAACACATTGATATAATTAGAACACTTTCCAAACCATTTTCAATACCAAAATTAAAGAAAATTAAAACCTTGTATTTATTTTTCATTAAAAAAAAATGTTATGGATTGTAGAGGAAGCTGAAACTCAAATAATGGTCATGGTGGTGGAGAAGTCATTGTCACCGCATACGTATGGAAAGAAAAACATTCTTTTTAGTCATTTAGTAAAACACTTCATATAAAAAATATTCCTTTTGAATAAAAGTAAAAGTCAAAGGGGTTTATACACCGTCTAAAATAATGTTGTGTATGAAACCAGATATGCCTCAATGAAAGGAGATTGAGACGAAGTACTTACAAAGATAATTTTTAAAATAAAATAGGTCTATTATGTGTATTCACTATAAGTACACATAAAGAAAGTACAAATACAAGATATGACACAATGATATCATGACATAATTTGAAAGTAGGAGATTAACCCAAAGAATGGAAATTGGGTTAAGAAATTCCCTTACCTCATGTCCGAATTCACTCGACCGTTCTTTGATCTCTTGAATAATATACTAGAGTTAATATCTACCTTCTTAAGAACCATTTTCAAGTTAATTATTCCTTTTATATTACTTATTACCATGTCATGAACATTATGTAATTATTTAAGTTTATAACTGTCGTTTTGTCGATCTTAGGTACTTGAGTCAAAAATAAACTTCTTATAATTACACATTGTTCATGTGGCCAAATATCCATTATATCCATAATTATATTGATTATTTATATATCATATACATAATATATATCTAGTATATACATTCATTTATAATATTACGTAACATTTAGAGGTAAGAAATGAAATGCACCGTTCATGGAGACGGTAAGTCGTACGTACGCATGAACGCTACTTTCATTTCTATTTTTGTATTTAATGGAATGAAGTTATAATTATATAAAGTTATAATATAATTTAAGTATAATATAATGTATAATACCATTTACTCCATCCTTTATACATCCCACATATGGCATTAACGATTCAAATCACTTTGAGAGGACAGTAGTCGGCACTTCCGAAAATGAAATTATCGCGTTTACTCATAATGGAAATCATAAAGTATGCCATAAATGAAAAATACAGAAGAATAAGGAAAACATAAACATAATATATATATAATATATGAAAATAGTGTCATAAAAATGGCCACCATTAGAGATGTTAAAAGAATATTGAACAATCATCGTTTCGTGAGGCAGTATTTCGCCACCCATAGAAACAGTATGTTCTTTAACCATTAGACAAAGGTGTGTGTAAGTGTAAACCAAATAATTATCATAACAAAATACTAGTATATTTTAGATACTAGTGTTTTTACAAAATAAAGGAATAAAAATAGTTTAAGGGGTTGGAGAAGCAAAATAAAACAAAACAACATTAGAGAAGACATTACCATAAAACCGGGTAACTCTTTTTGATTTGAGCCAAAGGATTCCTTGGGAAGACTTCTGCCCAACGTGAGGCTTATAAGAGTAATGGAGGGAAGTTTAGAGAGTATTTGGGAAGTGGTTTTCTGATTAAAAAGGCTTTTAATGTGTGAGTAAGGTGGTAGTGTTGGGGGCCTTTTATAAGAGGAGAGAAGGGGTACTCTTGGAAAGATTGAGATGTTACTTTATTGTGAAATGCTTTTTCGGATTATAAAAGTCCCAAACTTATATATTTTGAGGATAAGGTGATAAGGGTTAGAAATATACTCATACAATAGGTTTTTGACAAGTGTAAGCCTTAGAGTTTACATTATATTTTCATTTTATTTAAATCGTTAATTAATGAGGTAATCGCTGCATCATCATGGTGTCATAAATAATTTAATTTATTTAATGTATAAAAATTATAAAACATATATCATGATGTATGAAATCTTTTTATATTTCTAATGAATATTTATATTAAAAAATATGACTTGTATAACCCCATTTAAAATTTGTTTTAGTAAAACAACTCATGTTTGTGACATTTTTATTTTAACATTAAATAAAAAGTTTTTAATGTCATTTTCCTACCAAAGTGGCTCCATGGGGTCCCAAAGTTGACCCATGGATTTTATTGGTCGGTAATGACTCATAAAATAGAGGTAGGAAAAGTGTAAAGGTATTTTTATTTTTTTTATAATATCATTTTTACCTTAAATTTCACTAATTACCTTTAGTCGTGATTAATTAATCTTAAAAGTTACTATTCACCAAAAAATTATTTTAATCCCATAGAACAACATTTTACTTCCTAATGACAACCATGTGTGTCGGATTTTTGAAAATCAAATCATAGAAGTGGTAATGTTTCATTTAAATGAAAAATCAGTTTTTAATTACCACTTAGTGGTTTTACTATTCATCAAAAATTGAAGTTTTTCAGAACAATGCCAAAAATTCACCCTAAGCTATAATTGATATTCCAAATTCAAAAATGATATCTATTTTAAAAAATTCCAAACATATAATTTTCATTAATTAATTTCATAATTAATTCCCGTTGTCACAACAAATAGCGTGTTTTTAAGAAACAATATATATCAAAAGATTGACAATTGTTTATGTCCAATTTCAAAGTGAAATTAATTCTAATGACCACCATTGGATAAAATGGTAAAAATATATTCTAATTATACTTTAAAACCACTCAATAGTATCATTTATCACTATAAATTATTTTGATTAAAAAAGTTGTTTTTAAGTATTTTTCACTATTAATAAAACAAATTAGAAGTTCTTAGAAAAATACCAAAAATTCAACATAGGATAATTTCGATATTACAAATACAAAAATGAAGTCCATTTTGAAATATAAAATTTCTATAATTTTAAAAAGTGGGTATTACTATTCATAACAGCTACTTTGATTAGTCGCGGTGTGTTAGAACTCAAACTTGCGTACAATGCAAGCTTTTGCATTATTGAAAGAGAGGCGTATCGTGGAAGCTCGGGGTGTTACATAACATCTTCTTCAAAACTATGATTTCTCTTTTTATGTTTTCTATATAATAGTATACAAATACACATACACATTTAGTATGAATGATGTTGGTGAACTTGTAATGATAAGGATTTAAGTGTATCCATTTATCAAGGAAATAGTAATGTTTTTGAAGGGAATAATAAGGGATTGTACATCATCAATCATATTGAAAATTATTTCTCAACCATTATTACTAGAGAAGATCAAGAGACATCAAAGAGATGATCATTTAATGAAATAAAAGATAGAGGATATGAATAATGGTATGTTTCTTAAATTCAATATTAATCAATAAGGTGTACTAAATTTTGGTATAAGGATATGTATTCCATCTATTCTAGATAAAAAGAAGGAGTTGATTGATAAACCTCAAAACTCTACATTCCATATATATACCAAAATCACTAAAAAGTATAGGGACCATAATGATCATTATTCGATGGATAATATAAAAAAGGGATATGTTTTAATTCACTTCAAGGTGTTTGGTGTGTCAAAAAGTTAAAGGTGGAGTAAAAACATCCTAAAGGGGTATTATAACCACTACCCTTACATATTTGGAAGTGGGAAAACATAACCTTAAACTTTGTTACAATCCATTATATGACATCCAATTGAATCAATTCTATAAGGGTAATCATTAATAGATTGAAAATGTATTCTAATTTAATATCCATAATAGGTGATTTATCCATAGAGCACCTAGATCACCTCAATATTAAAGATATGAAGAGACTTAATGGAGTTCCGCTGGTGATTATTTCTGAATGAGATCCAATATTTACTTCTATGTTCATAAGGATACTTACAAAGGCTATATAAATGAAAGTAATATTGAGAATAAACTTTCATCCTTAAATATATTGGTTTTTAGGGCAACTTAAACATTAAAAGGCATGCTAAGGCCATGCTCACATGATATTCATGTGAGTGGGTATAATAACCCATGTAATGGTTTGATGATTAATTTTCATGTCTTATTAATATTCATTAGATATATTATATATATATATATCTTCCTTAGAATAATATTATGTAATTTTTCAATTAGAAGAAAAAATGTTTATTTCTATCAAAATTGGGGTATGATACACTATATGGATTTATTTAAAAGATTAGTTTGAAAATTTCTCAATTCTATTTTTATGAAATGAAAATAATTTTTCAATTCATGTTGTTAAAATTATCATAGGATTAATTTTGTATAATTTTATGAAATGTTTTATTTTTTGATAAATAGTGAAAAATACATAATTTTCTTGAAAACTGTGATTTCATTTCAAGATTTAAAAATATATATTTTATTTTAAATTTGTTTCAATTTCAAAAATAGTTAATTTATATTTTCAAAAATCCAATTAATTTTATTTTAATTAATTTTATACATGATTTTGGTTTAAAAAATTTTGTACATAAAAATGTACCTTCCTAAAAACATCTTTTCCATCGTGTTTTGTGGTTTTAATTTTAAATTTATTTCTTCATGTTTTAAAAATTGATTTTAGTAAAATGTAATAAATATTTTCAATTATTTGAATTAATATTAGAAAGTATTTTAAAATAAATTTTTAGGAATAATTATAATTAAAAACTATAGAAATCTATTACCATTGTTGAGGTTAAAATAGGTTTATCGAGGGCTAAATGGATTGCAAGAATGAGAGGGTATGGAACTTGCCATCGGGACAAGCCTGTGCATGCACGGGAAAGCTTGGCCGAACATCCATGCGAAGGTAGAGAACTGATTTCACGATGAAGATGCTGGGGAGTAGTAGTTCCAAGTAGTTAGTCTGGGTTGTATGTAATGATTGAAACCTACGGGCAATGAATTCCTCTAAAGCCTAGGGGCCATGTAATACTTACGCCTACGGGTCTTATAAGGGTTCCACATCACCCCTTGAAAGGTGGATTATCAAAAATAAATAAAAAATTAAGGCCTTCGAGCCATTAGAGGAGGGTTAAAAATAAGTGAAAACTGTTAGAATGAACTAAAAACTTGAATAAATTCTATTGTAGCGATATTTATACCCTATATCATATAATATTTCTAAATGGTTCAAATTTTTCATTTTTTATTAATAAATTAATATATTTTAATCTTTTAAAAAATTCCATGTGAGTTCTCTCCCTCACATATAAAAGGACACTTATCTCCTATTTTCTCATCACATAAAAATCATTTTTATCTAAATAATAAAAGGGAAAATAAAATATTTAAATCCATACTCATGTATTATAGGTATTTTTTATATCATAAAACCATCCTATGAATTATTTAGGTATAAATCAAAAGTGGTTTTCTAAAGTAGAGGTATAATTTTTAATTATCCATTTTTTGTATTATTTATATTTTTATTTCATTAAAATATGTTTCAACCATGTTGAAAAAAAATTATTTTACATATTAAAATATGTTTTTATGTAAATTTAATGAGATGTGTACATCAACTTCTTCCTTCAAATTGAAAATGAAACCAATTTTTGTGTATACAATATAGTATAACCTCACAATCCAATGTAATTCGTTTTAACTCACCTTATCTCATAAATGGTTATAATGATTGATTTAATTTATATATATATATATGATATTAATGATATATTTATAATTATTTGAAGTAAATATATCATCTATTTTCTTCCCTTTTAATCCATTTTAAAATAATAAAATCATCCGTGCATACTTGTCGACTAACACCTCCACAAAATGCTGTGTTTATTTTTTGAAGACCATATACCATCAATTCTATATAAAAGTATCTTTAAAAGAATAATATGATATTTATGATATAATAATAATTTTTTGAATATAATATAATACATAACATCTTTTTGTCATGTTCTTTGAAAAATGGAAATGTTACTTATGAGTACATATGACATATTGTTTCCTTGATCTCAACGTAATTCATTTTTAATAATCATATTTAATAGATATTTTAAATAGAATAGTTTATATATTAAATTATTAATTATTTTATTATTATTATTTAATATATGATTTAATAATTACCTCTTTTACCATAGTCAACTTACTAATGTCATTTTGGACATATGGGGAAAATATCATCAAAACATATGATGTGAACTTAATTAATTAAATAATTATTTATAAAATGGTAGTAAATAAAATTAAAGGATAAATAAACATATTTTTTTAATAACGTAATTAATTAATATAGGATTAGAATTTATGAATATAGTTAATGTATGTGATGAGTAGGACTTGAGTTAAGGGACACTTTCTCTAAAAACATTATTTTAAATGATTTAAGGATTTATTTTCACAATAATTTTCTTTCATTTACATATACGTAAAATTATTTTATTGATGTATTTTTATGTATATAAATTAATTATAAAGGATTTTTTTGTCAATTTTTTACTTTTATTCAATATGTTTGAAAAATAATCTTTTTTTTATTTTATATGGAGAGTTTTGATAAGAAGGAAAAAATGAATGTTATATTTCAACATATAGGACATAAATGGGTCTTACTACCCCCATAACTATTATTTGATATTTGGATTCCATTAAAATATTTAATGTTTTATACAATAAAAAACCATTATTACCTTGGTTCGTGGTGTTATCAAATGGGGTTTTATATGGAATAGATATTTCAATATAAAAAATTGTATTTCTTATGCGTGGAAATAGTATTTTTATAAGTATTCAAAAATTAATGTTTTATGATTATGTTATGATTGTTTAGGATTATTTTTTATGATAGGTGAGCCAGATATATCTCATTATGATGGGTGTGTCTGATATATCTCATGATGACAAGTGAGCCTCACATACCCCTCCAATGAATTGGGTAATGGAATGGATTTATCCAGTTAGATATCTCAAAAGAGAGTATTGAAATTTACCAAGTAGGTTATTCCATTTTTAAGGGAGATTTTGAGAGTGATATAAAAATTATTTTCCACGTTACATGCATGAATTATCAGTGATTTATATTGGGTTTTATGAATATATTATAATTTCAAAATGTAATCTCATTAGATTATCATGAAAGGGAAGTTTATGATAATTTGTAAGCATGAAATGTATAACATCGTGAAAACATTTATGTTGTTTTGTTGATTTCAAAGTGAAATTTATGAGTTTTATTTCATATATATGATTTATTAGGAAATTTTTATGAAAATAATTTTCATTGAAAGTGATTATTTTGGGAATTAAAAGTTTTATTTTGGGAATAATTTTTTTATCAGTTTTCATGGACTAACAAGTTTCGGTCTTTCTTATTATTTATATCTTCCTAGGACTTTTTAATCATCCCATTTTTTAAAATTTTATTTATATGTTTTTAAATATTAATATGTTTAAGGATGAATTCTATATTAAAATTGTTAATAAATTCATAAAAAAAGTTTGATATATCATAAAAGTTATATATTTTGGGAAAATTGATACTGACTGGAATTGTCCACATTGTGATATAATATTTATTTATATAAGGGTAATGACCTAATTCTATAATAATATAAACTATAAATATCCTTAAAATATAATAGATTTAATTCTTGACTTAATATTATATATTATATAATGAATAAGGATGGGTCATTATAGTTGGAATAAGAGAGAATGTATAAATAATTTTACATGTTAGGTTAATTTAAGTAAATACCCTTTATAGGTTTTAATTTATGGTTATAAAAATATATCATTAAAATATTTCCATGTTTATTTATCTAAACAACGTGTATTAAAAATGGATTTCCATAGAGTAAATAGTAATTCTAAAGTATGGAGGAACCAAGAGGATAATATCCTATTAAATCAATAACCAAGAATGTTTGAAAATGGATTTGATTAGTTTTTTATTGTGATGGATTGGTTTAAATATCCGATAAATGGTGGTGGTTTCCATGATAGTGGGAAACTAGATCTACCATAGGGTAACATATCAACAGTGGATAACATTATGAGATAACACCCTCAATCATTCAGTGAATCTTATGACTTAGTGGTATTTAGGGGAATGATTAATGCACTGAAAAAAATATATTATGTCATGGGTGTTATGAATCATCAAAAGATAACTCCTATTTACCTTTTTTATGGTGAATCTAACCAATGTTCGTCAATGGTTAAGAATACTATAGAAAGATAAGAGATTATTGAAATAAAATAAGATACATTTAAGAAATTTCTTCATGTGAAATGATTTACTATTTTTGTTCGATATAGGATAAAAAAAATAATTCATGGAATTAAGGGAAAAGGATGAAGATTTAGTGGTTTTGTAATATATCAAACCTCTCTGGTCCATTCTATTACAACAATCTGGTGTTGGAGGTGTTTTGGGAGGTTAAGGGGACTCATTCCCAACACTTTTCCAAATTTCTAGTTATGTGAACAGTGTTTCCAGAATGGTGTCATTTCCATTGCCAAATTTCTAGAATGGTGTCTTGAACAATGTTTCTAGAATGGTTTTATTTACTTTTTCAAATTTCTAGAATGGTTTCATGAACAATGTTTCTAGAACAGTGTCATTTCTTTTACCAAATTTCCAGAACGGTTTCATAAATAGTTTTTCCAGAATGGTGTCATTTCCTTTGCCAAATTTCCAGAATAGTGTCATGAATAGTGTTTCCAGAATGGTGTCATTTCCTTTTCCAAATTTCTAGAATGGTGTTATTTCCTTTTCCAAATTTCTATAATGGTGTCATGAATAATGTTTTCAGACGGGTGTCATTTCCTTTGTCAAATTTCTAGATTTTTCTAGATTTCCCATTTTTTCCCTTTTGACATATCTCTTTGATGTAAAATGAGTTAAATTCCCTATTTAAGTGGGTTTGAATCCATTTTAAGGGATATAAATTATATATTTTATTTTCTAAAAATCCCAAGTCTTTTAATTTGTCAAATTATGTGGTTTAATGTGATGTGATTTTAATTAAAATCTAAAACAAATCTAAACAACTACTCTATTTAGATCTTTACGAGGTTGAGATACCCTTCACGTTTTCTTCATTTTTTTCCCCTATAATGAGATTTTAGGACCTTTCTTTCCCATAAGAGTCATGTAATCAAACTTTCATCCTTGGATTGTTTCCCCCTTAGAGTTTCCTTACTACTTATGCGTATCCCCTGTTTTGGTGCAACCAAGAAGTGTCAATCGGTCTTTGATAAGGTTCGTTCTACCATTATTCTTATAGGTTCCTGGATATGTTTCTTCCCGTGTATCCTTTCCATGTAATGGACTATTATCTCCATGTTTCTAATGGATTCTTCTTGGGTGTTGGTTGATGCAGTCCTACCCCAACATCCTCGGGTTAATGCAGTCATTACAAGATGGGTGGATCTGATCTACTGTGTTGGCCCTTTATCGTGAAAAGAACATTGGAAACCTTTTGAGGTAAGGGATTCATTGATTTTATATTCTTGTCACGTGTAACTATAGAGTTAGCAATATTTATCCACTGGATTATAGTGTAATTAAAATAACAAACATTTGGACATGACAAAAGAATTTTTTTCAATCGTATATTGTTTCCTCTTGATTTTCTAGATAGTGTGATATCTATTCTTTTCTTGTTCAGTATGTTGTTCTTGATGGAAACTGGTAAATAATTTAAAGCTGGGATTAATTATAAATTAATTTTTCAAAGATAAATAGGCATGTAAATTAATCTAGTTGTTGTCATTTGATGATAATCAAATTGATGCAGTAATAATTTTTAATTATTTGTGATAGCTATGATAGCTTGGTGTTTAGGTTTCCCATAGTTGGAAAATACTAATAATGAATTGGCTAATTCAATATGGATTAAAGAACCATTTTTTTGATGAAATATAATTCCTTATAGGGTTATGAGTTAACCTCTTACTTGTAAGGCCGAGTGCCTTGTACTTTAGAGCCATGAGAGCTTATTGCGTGTGAAGGCAGAATGCCTTATTTAGGGTCAAGAGCCCTGTTACTTTTTTGTTTCCTAATTCTTGTGATATTTTGTGATCTTGGATGGATATTGTGATATGTGGGGGTAGGGGGGCCAGTGGTTGTGGCAGAGGTTGATGCCTAGAGTGGTGAGATGCATCGGTTTATGCATGCAGGTGTTAGGGAGGACACCAAAGATGATGGAACGGGTTGAATCTGGGCTTACCCATTGATGTGAAAGTGGTTTTTGTTGAATCTATTGTTTTTTATTTACTTTTCTTTCCTCACATATTTAGGCATATAGTCTTGTTTACCCTCATTCTAAAAGAGGCGAAGCCACGGAAGGTATGCCACTTTCTTTCCATGTTTAGATTCTCGAGGATGGATGTGTCTACGGTCCTATTATATGTTGTAAAGACTTGATAGGTAGTTCATATACTCACTATGTTGAGCCCCTTGTATTTGGTAGCTTATAATGTTTACTTAGAATACCTATAATTATGGAAAAGTGATAATTTTGTTAATAAGTTATTGAATAAATGATGTTGAACCCATGGTGTTAGAGATTTCTTGGATGCAATGGTGAGGTTACAATTTAAAAGAACTATGGAGTTAGTTTGGTTATTCCTAGAGGTCATAGAACATTGGGTGTGCTATTAATGTAATGCAGAATGATAATGGTTAATTAATTTTTAAATAATTAATTAAAATAAAGTGACATTAATAAAAATGGATAAAGTAATATAATGTAGGTCTTTAAATGGTTGTGTGCTTATTGAATACATAGTCTTAGCAGTGGAAAATGAGAGTCCAAGAGATGTTAGATGTAGTTAAGTCTAAGACTATGTTATGCCCATAGTTTGGTTGTGAGCTATATTATATTCTATACTTTTTCTATTTATATACACTATCCCACCCTGTTGGTCAGGGAAACTGAAACCCTGGGGATTCTGAGCCCTAGGGGGTGTTTTCCCCAACATCCCAATGGTAGGATGGATGGATTACTACCCCCTTTGGCCCTACTCTCTTCTCTTGGTAGTAACTTGTGCTAGTAGTCAAAGCTGTTAGTTTTCCACACATATGTGTGTAGATGGCTATAATGGATTATGGTTATTCAGACACATATATTCTAGATATAGTTCCCATGGACTACTATAGGTGCAACGTGTATAAGCTATGATGGGTTGAGGATCTTTACTCAGTGTATGGACTGTAATGAAATTAGGTATAATACTCAACATACGATACATGTTATTTGAGCTGTAGTGGCTCCCAAAAACTACCCAGTTACTTTTGGTCGTAAGGATGGTGTAGTGCTTTTCCCAGGTATCTATGATAAAGACTTAATGTCTCATGAGGTGCATGTTGTGGTGCTCACCTAGGTTTCTTCGGACCATCATTTTTTTAGGGAGAGATTCTTAGGACATGTGACATTGGGGAAAAGTAGAAAACTAATGGGGAAGTGGTAGATGATTATCCTTGATATTATTTACTATATTGTATATTCTTGTATACGATACTTGGTGAGAGTAGCAATGGTGAGGTTTGGAGATTAGGGTACCTATTTAAGTTATGAGTTGGTTTCACTTGTTGATTAATTATGCTTTAGCATGCTTACTTTACTTTTTCACGAGATGATCTAGGGAGGATCCTACTGGGTATACTATTATAATCACCCTATTTTATATAAACTATTTTCAGGTCACTTAGAGATGGTTAGAGATTAGGGTGTTACTACTAGCTTGGGGTTTATAGGAGTTGTTCGAGCTTTGTGGTTGCTACAGTTTTACTTTCTTTTGGTACTTTCGGTTTTCCATTTTTTTTGTATTAGTTCTTGAATGAAATTATATATGTGTACTTGGGTTATTTTTTATATAGTAGTCTGATATGGAGTTGGTTGGTGTCTATCTTATCTCTCTCTTTCTCATGTGTTCCCTTATAGGGAAATGCCTTATATCTAGGTGTTTGTTACACCCTCGATACTAGTCACCAACCCAGGGCCTACCTGAGGCGGGACTCGGGTGTCACTATATCCCTTCTCACATTGCTGGCCTAGGAGGGGTACACATTGTGTGGAGGGGTTCGTGATAGGTCGTGTATGAAGAAAAATTCACAAAATTAGAAAGTTAAAAACCAAATTGATTCAATGTTATTGATAGTAAAATTAATAATTTTTTCTCAAAATTAAATGAATGATATAGAAGGGTATTAGCCTTTGATGAATTTAAAAGTTTTGGAAAAAAATTTCAATATGTTGAGAAGGTGTAAATAGTTTTTTCTAATGATCTAGTGTTATATGATAACATGCATAAAAATGGGCCTATATTCCATAAAAATGGGAAGAATCAATTTAAAAAAATTTTATCCAAAAAAAATAAAGTTTTTAGTGTGTGATAGGTATGGTGAAACGAATATTTGTGAATGTATTATGAATTCTGGGAAGATATTTTAATTTGGTATGTTTTATTATATGGATCATGATTGAAAATAAAAGGATATTTTTAGGGGTAAAACCAAATTTAAAATCTTATAGTAATATATTTTATATGTAATGAGATTGGTCATTATACAGATGTGTGCCTCATGAAGAGAAATAATGATGGAAATCAACAAGACTATAAACAAAAGGGTGTACTGAAAAAATTTTCAACAAATTTTCTAGATGTTGTCCCATTGAATGAAGATTTAAAATATTCAATACTTTTTAATCTGATTATTTTGATGTTTTTTTTTTGATTCAAGGCCTATATATTATTTATTTTTTTATATTTTTCTGGTAAAATATTGTTCTCAACATAAGAAATGATGTTGGTACTTTTGGTAAAAACATATAAGTATATTATTAAGGAAAAAATAATTTACAATTATATTTTTGTTATCATCAGTTCAAGGTTTTACCATAAAAACCTAGTTGACTTTACCATTATAGAACATTACAGTATTCTATGTATGGAATGGAATCCAATTTATCATGTTATGATTGATTACAGATCCAAAGATGTTATTTTATGAAATAAGTTTTGGTTTGTTTATAATAATCAATTCACACCTTTTATAACATATAAATATGTTTAGAATCTGTTAATATATACAATTGAAAATTATTTTTCTCATATTTTTAAAAATAAGGAAAGTATTCTGATTATTGATGTTCCAATAGTTAAAAAATAACTTGAAATTTTTCTTTGTGAGTTTCTTGATATTGTAACTAATTAAAAATTTGAATTTAATTTTGATTTATTAACTGATGCTAATTAAATTTAAAAACTTCTATATCTAATTGTTCAAGTAGAACACCTGGAATTTAAAAATTTAGAATAATTTCTTAATTAAGGTTTCATTATTCAAAGAACATAACCTTAAGGTAAACCTATTTTATTTATTAAAAAATAAAAAGTGTTCCATGATACGTTTTATTGATTATAGAGCATTGAATAATATTACACTTAAGAATAAGTATCTTTTACCTCATATCAGGACTTGTTTGATTATCCCCAAGGAATGTAGAATATTCTTATGATTGATATTAATTCAAGTTACTATCAGTTGATGGTGAAGAAGAATGACACCCCTAAGACAGTGTTTCATTCTCTTCATGAGTATTGGGTTTTTTGGTTATTCCCTTTAGGTTGGTGAATTCTACTACTGTATTCAAGGATCATCTGAATATGGTTTTTTATAATTATTTGGATCAATTTCTATTTGTGTTCATTGATGATATTTTGGTTAATTAAAAATCTATAAGGATCATAAAAAAATATAAGAATTATTCTAAAAACTTAAAAAGAAAATAAGTTTTTCTGATGCTTTAGTAAATGTTATTTTTGGTTAGTTTTCATTTCTTAAACATATCATAAATAAATATGGCATAATTGTTTATCCTATTAAAACATTATTGGTAGATGAATTTCCAAGACCTATAAATGGTAGTAAGATTATTAGTTTTTATGGATTAAAATGTTATTATTGTTGGATTTTTGAAATGTGTGAAATATTATCAATCCAAATAACTTAGTTAACATGAAATGGATTTAGGTTTATCTATATAAAGGAATATGTTTAATGTGTCTATAAATTGAAAATATGATTATTAAATTCCCCATTGATATCCCTACCACCTATAAATGGTGACTTTGTTTTCTGGAATGATACTTTATTAAATGGATTGGGTTGTGTTTTAATGCAGAATTATCAGGTAATTTCCTATGCTTCATGTCAATTTAGAACTCATGAGAAAAATTATTCTACACACGATCCTAAATTGAAAACTATGGTATTTTCTTTTAATATTTGGATCCATCATTTATATGGAGTAAAATATGAAATATTTTAGTGATTTAAATGCTTAAAATAAATATATTTACACAAAAAATAGTTCAAAAAAATAAATAAGTGGTTTATATAATTGATAAATGATTATAACTATGCATTGTTTTCTATAAATTCAGAGCAATAAATATATATAATGTATTATATTAGAATTATAATGATACATTAACCATGAAAAATCATGAACATGATTCTTTGGTTGATGATTTGATGAAAATTGTCTTGGAAATTATACATGCATGAACTCCCTTTGTTTTGTTTCAGGTGTTATTACCATCATATTATTTAGATATGATTCAACATGATCAGAATAAAGATAATTTTGTAGAGGAAGAGGGAGTAACAGTCAATAAGGGTAGGTTTTAAGATCTTAATGATGTTAAAGAATGTGTTTTAGGTTTTATAAAATGTTTAGGTGATTCATGTGACTCCTAGTTGAAGAAAGAACTATTGAGTGAGACTCATTGTTTATAATTTCCCATTCATCCTAGTAGTACAAAAAATGAAAAGATAATTTCATGTACATTTATAGTGGTAAGTAATGAATAATTTTATAATTGATTTTACTATTAAATTTTTGAATTATCAAAATTTTAAAGTCGAACAACTATCATCAAAGGGGATGCTTCATAATTTTCATATTCTATAATGGGAATGAGAGAATATATCCATGGATTTCATGGTGGTATTACTAATTTCATCTTGAGTATTAACTATATTTTTTGGAAAATTATTCATAGTTCATTGGGTACAAAGTTAAAATTTCAATACATAATTTTATCCTTTATCTGATAAAAATTTAGAGATAATGATTGAGACATTGGATGATATGATTTGATTTTATTCAATGGATTATCAGGGATGTTGGAATCAATATCTATATTTTCTTGATTTTTTATATAAAAAGAGTTTTTATTTTAGAATAATGATGGAATCTTATGAGGCATTATAAATAAAAAGGTCTCAGACTCTATATGGCTACATTGAAGTAGGTGAAAGTATGTTTTTAGTATCATTATTGGTAGAATAAATGTTTGATACAACGAAGATGAATCATCAACACATGAGGATAGATAATAGTAGAGAAAAAAGTTATATAAATAACCATATTAAATGTATTTATTTCAAGGCATGACATCATGTTTCCTTAAAGTATCTCCATAGAAAAGTGTTATTATTCTTGGTAAAAATGGGAAGTTACATATATTGTTCATTAGAATATTCGAAAGCCCAGAGAAATTTGGATCATTTTCCTATCGAGTGGTCTTGGATTCATTTTTATCTCATGTATATGTATTACTTCATGTTTCATAGTTTATAAAATATGTGTCAGATGCATCTCATGTTTTGAGGACTAAAGTAGTTCAGTTGGAAGGAAACCATTCTTATAAGAAATATATATTACATATTCTAGACTATATATGGAAAGTATTTAATAATAAATTTATTTTAAAATTTAATATTTTATGGGAAAATCATATGATTTGAGAAGGAAAATGTTAATAAGAAAATTATATGATTTAAAAATAGACACACTTTCGAAAATGGCATATAATGTTTCAGGGATGCAATTTTAACAAATCGTGAAGAATGTGACATCCCATGTATGTTTAAGATTAGTAATTTCTACTTCATATTTATATTCATTATATTTATCTATAGAGTTATATTATTTATAATAATATTACGTAATTTATTAGTCAAAAGGAAAAATCCTCAATTCAAAAAAATAGTTTTTCATACATTATATGGTTTCATATAAAAGATATATTTCCAAATAATAGAATTTAAATTTGAAAAAGTGAAAATTAATTTTTAGTTCATTATGTGAAAATATTATTATAATTTTTTTCTGAATTTTTTGAAAGTTTTATTTTTTGAAGTATAATCATAATTAATAGTTTTTAATGAAAACTATCTTTTTTTCAAGAATATAAAAAGTCACATTTTTTTACAATGGTTTAAAATTATAAGAAGTTATTTTATTTTATTAGTAATAAAATTAAAGTCATTTTATCAAATGGAATTATTTATCTTCATATATAATATTTTTATACATACAAAGCAATTGTTTTTCTGAAAAATAGTTTGTAATCATGTTTTGTGAGATTAATTTTAAATTAAATGATGATGATTATATAGATTAAAATTTGGTAAAATGGAATTAATTTTTAGAATAATAATAACTAGTATTGGTTAATATTATTGAACATAATTCTTGGTCATAATGAAATGTAATAATATCAGAAGAATTTACCATGGTTAAGGATAAAACATGTTTACCAGGGGTTAAACTTAAGTGATAAGGGTTAAAATGATCTGAAATATTGTGTAAATTATTATTAATGAACATATTTGACCCCTATAACATCTAAAATTCATAAATGACCCATTTTGGTTTCATTATTCATGATTAAGAAATTAATATATTTTAATATTTTAAATAATTCCCAATTTTTTCTCTCCTATAATTATAAAAGGACACCCAAAATCCACTTCTCAATGCACTTTAAAAGAATTTTTATTACTCTATAAACTACCTAAATACCTTTTTTACAAACCTATACACATCCAAGATTACCTTTTTTTTAACATAAAACCATTCTAGTATGGATTTAAGTAAAAAAATAAAGAGGTTGTCTTAAGAAGTCATATAATTATTAACTGAGTGTTTTTGTTTAATTTTATTTATACCTCATTAAAATATTATTCAACCATTATTAAATAATAACCCCTATATATTGCATATAATTATATATATTTTTATGTTTATATAATAACCTATATCCATCTCATTCTTCTATTAAATAGGAAATGAATCCATCATTCTTTTGTATAAGAGACTATCCTCTTGTGAAACGATGCAATTCTTTTCCCATCACCACCTCTCATACTCAATTATAATGAATTATTTATATTTTATATATGATATTAATGATATATTTTTCCTTTTTGGAAAGATAATATACCATTAAATTTATCGTCTTTCAATCCATTTAAAAATGATAATGTTGTTCACGTGTATGTGTAGATTACCACCTCAATGAAGCGATGTGATTTGTTTTTCATAAAAAAGTCACATGAATTATATGCATAAGTTAATTTAAGGGAATAATATTTTCTTTATTATATAAAAACTATTCTTGAAAGGTAGAATAATAATTTCTTTTTTTATATCATGTTTTTTTAAATGGAAACATTAATCATGTGTTTATATGTCCTATTGTCACTATGATTGAAATATAATTCATTTTTCATAGTTATCTTCCATGGATAGTTTTAAAAGTATAATTGATTTATTGAAATGATAATTATTTGATGATAATTACTTTTTATAATATGGAATAATGTTCTCTTTAACTATATTCAACATACTAAAGTAATTTTTGACATATGGTTCGAATATCAGCAAAACATACAATGTGAACAAATTTGATTACGTAATTTCATATAATAGTTTGATAAATAAAATTAAAGGAAATATAAAAATTATTTTTTAAGAATGTAAATAATTAACATAAATTTATTATTCATGATGATAATGGAAATATGTGATGAGCGAGACTTGTGATAAGGGACACTTTGTCTTAAAGCCTTATTTTAAATGTTTTAATTATTTATATTCTAAATCATTTAATTCCATGTCTATATTTTTAAAAATATTTTATTTATATATTTATATATAATTAAATGAATTATAAATGAAATTTTATTCCCATTTTGACTTTATTTAAAATGTTTTAAAAATAAAACATTTGATATATATTATATGCAACATTTTGATAAGAAGGAATAAAGGAATATTTTCATTTTAACATATATTGTTTCAATAGTTTTTCTCACAACCATAACTGCTATTTCATGTTGGGATTCCATTATATATTTTCATATTTTCATTAATGAAAAATCCTCCTTCTCTTTTTTATGGGTATTTTAAAAAATGGTTTCTAATGGAATGAATATTTCAATATTCAAAAATGTTATTCTTATCGGTGCAGAGAATATATTTATGAATAATAAAGATTTATTTTGTTATGATTTTTTAATGATCATTGGTGTTTTATATTATAACATGTGATTTTGATTTATCTCATGGTGATAGATAATCCCGATATAGCTCATAATCGAAGGTGAGTACGAAATATCTCCCCAATGCATTAGTTAAAGGTATATAGTTAACCTGATAAGATTATCCTAAGAGATTTTTGGATTTTACAATGTGGATTATTATATTTGTAAGAGTGATTGTACTAGTGACCTATAAATTATGACCCTATTGACCACATTGGTTTCTCTATGTTTCATATTATTTATAATGGAAATCTTATGATTTCAAAAGCTAAGATAACAAGCTTATGTCCAAAGGGAAGTTTATGATACTTCTTAATGGTGAAATATATAATTTTATGAAAAAAATTCATGAGTGTATAATGATTGAAATGAAAACATTGGGAGTTTTATTTTTTTCATTACGATTTATTAATAAATGTTTCACTAAACTATTTTTCCCTACAATTTGATTTCCTAGGTATCAAAATGTTTATTTTGAGATCATTTTTTTATTCGGAAAAATATTTTTTTTCTTCTGAAAATTCATGGACTAAAGAGTTTCATTTATTCATTATATATGACCTGTAGAAAGTTTATGTGTTCATAATAATTTTTGAAATGTGTTTCAAAATGTTTTATTGATTAATAGAGGAAAGTATGAATTTATGATGAAAATTGTGGAGATACGTCCTGAAAATAAAACTTTTTATAACATAATAGTTTTATGTAGTGGAAAAAATGGATACAGAGTGGAAGTATCCAATTTGTGAGATAATATTTATTTCTATAAGGGTGATGAAATAATTATCCAAAAATCTATTTCATGGTGACCCTAAAAATGTAAGATATTGAATTCTTGACTTAAAACTCATGATTATTTTATATTTATTTTCAGTTCCTTATAGCTGGAAAAAAAATTTCCACGTTTTATGTTCTCATATAATAATAGTTACCACTAAACTAATCAAATGAAAATTTTTGGTGCACTATAAGGTAATAGGTGTAGAAATAAAACAACTGGTATATTGTTAGAGACAGGATTTTTTTGGAAAATACATCATAAAAGAGACTGTAGAGAAGAAACAATTTATTCATAAACATACCATGGATTCTCAGAGTTGATAGAAAAGTTTTTATTACAAAAAAAATAAAGGACATAGAATATGATGTCAAGAGTATTTTTTTAAAAATATATCTCCATTAAAAGAGGGTACGATATTTTTAATGAAGGGGAACATAGTACAAGTTAAATTGGACCATTTTAGATTCTATAGTGTGTTGTGTAGGTTTATTATAAATTATCACTACCTCTAAATCATTCCAATGACCACGATGTATTCCATGTGTCTCTATTGATAATGTAAATGTATAAACCAATATATATAATTTATATTAATGGTGTGGAATTAGAAACTGGATGGTCTTATAAATAGGAACTAATCCCTATTCAATATAAAAGGGATTATGTGTTGTGGAACAAAAAAGAACAACTTGTGAAATTAATACGGATAAATCACATGTTTGAAGAAGCTACTTGGAAACCTAAAAAAGTGATGAAGGAAAAATACCCTTATTTTTTGAGGCAATAGTTAAATTTTGAGTGATAAATATATTAAGGGGGATAATTTTACAATGTAAAAATTCCTTTTATGATTAATAGAATATTTTTTTGGTTGTGTATATTTTATTAATATTCAAAATGGATGTACATAGAAATACAATTAAAAAATTATATTACATGTCCAGTAATAAAACCAACTAATACAGTTAATACATGTATATTGATATAAAAACTATTGAATAAATACCAAATAATGGTGCACTCTATAGTTTTGAACTCTTACAAGAAGATTACACATTCTATAAAAACCGTGAAAAGAAAAATAAACATATGTAATATAATTGAAATTATCAAATGAATTTTAAAAATTTTTGGGAATGATGTATTAAATATTAATGTTTGGTTATTTATTTAAGATATAATTGAAAATATGACAATTATTCTATGACTATTAAGTTATTATTACATGACTATTAGTCAATACTACAATTTTCCACCATTACCATTGGTAATATAATTTTCCTAAATTAACTATTAGGATTATTTTATATTAATGTAAAAGATAGGAGTTAATTGAATAAATAAGGAATAAATGATGGCTATAACTAGTAAGATTATGAACTTCATTTACTATAACATGTGTGGGGGTAGCATCATTGGGTTTTACCATTGACTAAGCCCATGTTGAGTTTCAACAAATAAGGATCAAGTGGAATAAACTATAGGAGAAGTTCAAGTTAGTGGAAATCACCACTTAACTATTGTTAGCTGAGCCACCCCACAAAACTACCACTACCGCACGTCTTAACATTAGGGAATATGATGGTGTAATTGGGTGTTATATATTTTAAAATTATTACCATAAAAGATTAATTTTATTTGTATAAATGAAAAAAATATTTCTTCACTTTAATTTTTATTATTATTTTATTTAATGAAATACACATGAATACAAGATGGATTTAACAGATAGATTTTTTAGTTTAAATAAAACATAATTGTATTTTCCAAAAATATATACTCTATTATAATTTTACAAATTTAAATAAGATTTATTTTCACAAAACACTATAATACATTATAATTTATTTAAATAAAAATGGAAATATTATTTTATAATGTCCATGGAAAATTTTATAAGTGTCAAAATTTATACTATGTTGAAAGATCTATTTTTTTCTAGTAAAAAAGGTTTCAAAATTAAAAGTTATATTTATCATATTTAGAGAATTTTTTGATGAAATTAAAAGTATATTAAGAATCAGTTTGAATAAATTCGGTAATCATGAAATTTAGGGAATTTTCTCGAATACATTATTTTTTAGTTATTAGTGAAAATATAATTTTTTGTTTTCTTTATGTTTCATGACTTAATATATATGTAATAATGATTTAATAAATAATTAAAATGAATCAATAACCAAATATATGTTTTTTATTAATATTATATATTTTAATGAATTTAAATGAAATTGTAAACCTTTAAATGAGTTTTTAAATTTTAAAATGGATAATTTGATTTTAAAAAATATATATTTTCAAAAATTTATATATATATATGTCCAAATTAATTTAAAAAATGTATTTTTATTCTAATATACTTAAATATAACGAAATTTTTTATAAATTTCTAAAACAATGAGAAAAAAACCATGGGTAAGGCAATAGTTTTTTAATTTTCCCCAAACTAGAATTACATATCATATATTTAGAAAATTTTAAAAACTTTATACACTTTTACTAAAATACCCACTCATATCCCAATTCATCTCCACTATAAATACCCCAATAATGAAATTCCACTCATTTCCCCCTCACTAAATTACCTATATGTTGTATCTAGAGTCCTAAGTTTTCCCTCTTCAGGCTGTAGAAATGTACTTCCCAATGTAAGTAAATTTTCTTCATATTTCCTCTATTACATTCAAGTACTTCCTTTTTAGTTATGTATCTCCATATTTTTATTCTTCATGAATTTAAATGAATCCATTACTCTAAAAAATATTTTTAATTAGTGAGATAGATCATTTCCCTCTCATTAATCCAATCCAATGATCCTTTTTTCATACCTAATATGGTTCTAAAAAATTTAGTTTAATATTGTTCTATTTCCATTCAATGTCCTTATATGATGTATATAAAAACCATTTTTATATAATTGGGTAATCACCAAAAAATATTTATGATTCATTTACTTGGGAATACTAAATATGGAACTGATATTCCTTTTTTGTGGGTTAAAAATGATGTAAGACGTATTTTGTTATGATTTTATAAATGAAATGACATTTTCATGAAACTAATTAATTATTTCCATTGGGATACTAATTAAATGGTTTCTTATAATATATATGGAAGACATGAATTTAGTAAAATAAAGGGTGAACTCTGATAGTGATCCAATTCATTATTTAAATAATTAATCTCTATAGATGACATAATTTAAAATATATTGGTGAATAAACTTATTCATAAGTTTTTATGACTTCTTAATATTAAAATTTTATTATATTATTATGAATGTATCATTTTTTCATTGTAACCACATTTCGATGCAATCCTTCATGATCATTCTATTTTATATGCTTTATATTCTTATGATTATTCCCTATTGTTATTCCTCATGATCACATTCAAAAATTTGCATTCATTATTCCCTAACTAGGCTTGATGATGACACATTTATTATAAATTATTTTCCAATAATATTAGATATATTAAAAATAACCTAGGACTAATTTATGAATAATCCTCTAAATTACATTAGAATAAAGTGAATTTTTTTCATGTATTACATTACTAATTTCCAATAACCTATCCTTAAAATATCATATATTCTATTAAATTTCAAAAAATGTAAAGAATATTTTATATATTAAAAATGAGGGTTGAAATATATACTTTTATAAAGAATATATAATAAGTAATATAAAATAAGAATAAGAATACTATTTCAAATTAATTTTTCTTGAGGGAATATTGAAAAAAGATTCCCTTATAAGGAAGGTCATTTTTGTCATGACCCATCCCCCTGGGCTCGTGCGATGACTACTCCAAGATCACCTTCCATAGGCTAGGGGCTGGAGAAGAGAACCTAAAGGCGTATTCCGTAAAACATGGAAGGCATTGCCTTCATAAACTATAACTCACACAACCAATAACAAAGTACAGAAGGGCATAAGGTAAACTATATAGTAAATAAGGTGTGAGTATAAAGTAAAGGGGTCGCAATATAGGCCTAACTAGAAAGTATAAGAAAAACTATAAAGTACAAGTAAAACTGAGAAAATATCATGTGAACACCCACCAAGGATCCTACCTGAAGGGTAGGTACAGCTCTCGAATGATTGTCTCTGTGGATCACCTCGCCAAAGGTCCACCTCTGAGCAGTTTCTAGTCTAGGTACCCTCTTCCTCAGTCAGCACTATCTATCGTCTGCACAAGACACAATAAGGTGCGGACAAATCCCGTGAAGGGGTGAGTATAACTATACTCAGTAGGGACCCTGAGACCCCCAAAGGTATCTCAAATCCACAAAGGATAAACCATAAAACATAGAAACAATAGTCAACCTTCTTTAGGTATATGCCCATACATATACCTAAGTTATCAGAAAAATACCCACCTCAAAAAGGAGGGAAGAATACCACACAGGTATCACCACGAAGATAAATACTAAGCTCAAATTAGGTATAAAACTCTAAGAAATAGGATTTTGATGATGACCCACACAGAATCGCTCTAAAAGATGATAGCGAGCCACAATATTTTCTAGGGATAGTGACAAGTAACTTCCATAGTCAGAACGTCGAACACCTCAGCTGCTGGAGAACTACTCCTTTATCGAGTACAGTGGGCCTGCCGTGTCACACAGAGGCACCTTTCACTAATCTTGAACTACTAAGGTACTCCTCCTATCGAGTACCATGGGTCTGCCACATCACACAGAGGCACTCCCCACCATGGGTCTACAACGTCACACAGAGGCGTTGTCCCTTGTGGCCTGCTGAGGTACTCCTCCTGTCGAGTACCATGGGTTTGTCACATCACATAGAGGTGTTCCCCACCATGGGTATGTCGTGTCACACAGATGCGCTCCTCACTGGGCATGTCGAGTCACTCCGAGTCGAAATGGTGAGCAGTCATCAAATCTCAGCTAGTCGTAGGGTTCCATACGTAGTGTACTTGAGAGAACCACTCCCCAAGCCATCATTCATACCTCAACAACCCCAATGTCCCATTAAAGATTATCTCAAAGGTCCATCACATCATAAGGTATCCAACGCAACAGACGTCGTGTCAATCGGACACCCGGTCTATAAGTTATTAGCGTTTCTACTCCGAGGGCCCGGTTAAATTCGGGGTCTGATCCAACCCGAATGTGCTCTAACCATATCCAAAACTCAAGTGGATTATACCCAATGGACCGTCTCGATCCAAGGATTCCGGTGCCACAGGCGGTTCGTCAAACGGACACCCAGTTCAAAAGTTATGGCCACGAATGTGTAACTGGGCCCAGATGGGCCCAGGTCTGGTCCAACCTGGCCCTACTCGGTCGGAACCGAACCGAACTGGTTTGGGTCGACCCGACCCGATTCAAGTGCGGTTCGGATGTCCTGGTCCATAGAGGGCCTAGCCCGGACCACGAAGGTGATGACCCGACCCAGCCCTCTGACGTGACCCACTGCGGTGCGACCCGCTCGGCTGGTGGTCCGCCGAGGTGGGGTTAACCGTGACCGACACCCGGGGGGAGGCTCCCCCCCGGTCTTCCCGAATGGTTCATGGACCATTCGGCTACTAGAACAACAGACCCGCAAGGTGTCCCACCCGGTGTGGCGTGGCCGGCCGAAGGTCGGCCGGACTCCCTCCCAGCAGCACAGGTGCACACCGCTGCCCACCAGTGGTTGGCCAGGTGCCAGGTGCCATCTGGCCACCACCGGGACCAATCACCCACGACCACCTGCTCTGATGGTGCAAATGCGCACCACCACTTTGTCACGCGGACGCGCACCGCTGCTTCGTCACACAGTCTGCCGGATGCTGGCCACCACCCTGCTCCGCTTTGGCCGGTGGGCTGCAACCTCCTTAAACAGAAACACGGACGTGCACCGCCCCACCTACCTCGCAGTCTCCTGGATGCCATCCACCACTTCCTTCTATGAGCCATTACGGATTCGTTCCAAGACCAAAAAAATTAAACGATCACATATTCGCGATCCTTGTGTCGAGGGCTCCACATCCATATATCGCGATCAGAAAAACTCCATGTTTTCGGAGTCAATAAATATTTGGCGTTGAAGAACGGATGAAGAACACGTGCAGAATAAAAGAAAAAGGAGAAATGTTTATGTGTGGGACGATGGCCATGTTAATTTGGCCATCATTATCATGAATTTAGGATATTAATAATTAATAAAATAAATTCAAAAATATATATAAAACCCCTACCTCTATTTTCCATTGGAGGTGGCGTGAGGAAGATGACAAGTCGAAGAAGATGATGATGTCGGTGTTCATCACTCCCGCAATGTGCTTCTGATCTAGCTCGACGTCAGTTACTCGTTCTTCATTAGTGGTGGTTCTTCGTTGGAAAATATTCTCTCCAATTCTCCAAGGCTCTCCTCTTTTGCCAACTATTCTCCCGAGAGAGGTTTGGTGCCAATTTAATGAGTTAAGGATTAATGTTACCACATCAAGGTTGGAACATTAAATTTTCACAATAAATTGGCACAATGAATTGGAAGGATCCCAAGGGGTTTCCATACATTAAATAAGGGTTCGGTTAGTCCCCGCCACCAAAATTCAAAAAGGAGGTTTCAATTTCAAAAATAAAATAAAGCATGTTTATTTTAATTTATTTTTATTCTTCCACAAAAATATGGAAAAACAACTTCTACCCTCGACCTAATGTGGTCAAGGTGAAGGACTCCTTAAGAAAATATCAGCGTTGTGAGTTCAATGACATCCTTAGATTTCAATTCTGAGCACCAGTTCAAAAGTTACAAAAAGTCGCTTGTGCGTTTATTGAACGTACCTAACAAAAGTTCAGAAATTCATTCCAGGCACTCCAGGCCTTAGAATCATGCGTCATTAATTTTCACGGACTCATAAAATTCCCCTATAAGGAAAAAAACTTAAATGAAAAAATTTGGGTCTTTAAATTCTCCCCACCTCGGGGATTTGCATCCCTGAAAGCCACAAAAAAACTAGGAAAACAAGTGGGTGGGGGGGGGGACTAAGCATGAATCAGAGCCTCCCATTCCCATGTGCTCTCCTGGAGGTTCCTGTGCTTCCAAAAAACACGCACTAGAGGTATCAAACACCTATAAAGGACACACTCCTATCGATCCTCAATCTCTACTGGAACCTCCAAAAACATCACCTCATCGTCGATGTCCAGCTTGTTCCAGACAATGATGTGTGAAGGGTCATGAACGTATCTCCTCATCTAGGATACGTGGAAGACGTCGTGCACCTGGTGGAACAGAGGTGGAAGATCTTAGCAGTAATCCACCTTGCCAACTCTACTGAGGACCTGAAACAGTCTGATGAACCTTGGAGATAACTTGCCGCTCCGGCCAAATATCTTCAAACCTCATCGAGGTGAGGCCCATAGAAAGACATGGTCACCATTATCAAACTCCAGAGGTCTCTGTCTCCCATTATTGTAGGATTTATGCTTTTTCTGTGCAGTCTTCATCCACTCCTGGATGATCTGCACCTTCTTTGTGGTAGCACATACCATCTCTGGTCTCACGAGTGCTGACTCCCCTAGGTCAGTCTAGAATAGAGGTGATCTACAAGGTCGACTGTACAACACCCCAAATGGTTCCATACCAATAGTGGCATGATAATTTTTGTTGTATGCGAACTACACTAAGGGAAAGTGATCCTCTTAGCTGTGGCCAAAATCAAGGATGTATGCACACAACATATCCCCAAGGGTCTGAATGGTCCACTCCGTCTGACCATCCGTCTGAGGATGGAAGGCGGTGCTCAACAGAAGATGTGTCCCGAATGCCTTATGTAACCCCTTCCATAGCCGGGAAGTAAAACGTGCATCAGGATTGGAGACAATCATAGATGGAACTTCATAAAGCCATACAATCTTTTTCATGTAGAGGCATCCTAAGCTCTCTACTGAACCCTGATCTCTGATTGGTAGGAAGTGGGCTGACTTGGTGAGTTGGTCAATGATCATCCAGATAGAATCATGACTCCTAGACATGCATGGAAGTCCAGTCACAAAGTCCATGGAGATTCCATCCCACTTCCATTCTGGAACCTCTAGTGGCTGAACTAAGCCTACTAGAACCTGATGCTCTGCCATCACTTGTTGACAGGTGAGACACTGAGAGGCAAACTCTACTATAGATTTCTTCATTCCTGGCCACCAGTGCTGATGCCGAAGGTCTTAGTACATCTTTTCCACTCCTATATGTACCGCTAGAGGGGATGTATAGAACTCCCTCAACACTTCCTCCCTAAGTGCCACTGGTACCAAATCATGCCTTCAAAGAGGATGACATGCTCTCCACCTTTAGAAAATCCATCAGGTGCCTATCCTGTAGATATCTGAGCACATCGAGACTTGTAGTTAGCATCCCCAAGATGCTTCTCCTTAACTTGATGAAGGTGTTGGGGAGTGACTGTTAGAGACTGAAGATAAGCTGCTCCATCTCGATCCACATAGGATATCCGCAAAGTGGCTCACTGCTCCGTTGCCTCACTCAACAACTATATACCTGATCTCCTGATGAGTGCATCTGCTATTACATTACCCTTCCCATGAGTATAGACTATCTCAAAGTCATAGTCCTAGAGGAACTTAATCTAACACCGCTATCTTAGGTTCAGGTCCTTCTGAGAGAAGATATACCTGAGACTCTTGTGATCAGAGTAGACTGTAAAACGATCAACCATAAAGTAATGTCACCACATCTTCAAAGTGAAGACCGCTACTTCTAACTCCAGTTCATAGGTAGAATAGTTTTTCTCATTTTGTATCTTCTGTCAAGAACCATACCCGATCACTACTCACTCTTGCATCAGGACACATCCAACCCTGGTCCCTGATGCGTCATAGTAGACTACGTACCTAACGCCCTCCTACGGTAGCCTCAAGATGGGGTCACTTGTCAGTCTCTGCCTCATCTCCTAGAAACTTCGCTGGAATCTCTCCGACCACACAAAGGGTTTCCCCTTCTTTGTCAATGCTGATAAGGGTGCCTCAAATCTAGAAAAGTCAGGCACAAACCTCTAGTAGTAACTGGCCAATCCCAGAAAATGATGCACCTCCATTACACTCCTGGGTGGCTTCAAAGCAAGCAAAAACTCAATATTCAATGGATCCACCACAACTCCAGCCTCTGAGATAACGTGTCCCAGAAATTGGACATCTCTTATCCTTAACTGACACTTCAAGAGCTTACCATAAAGCTGGTGATCTTGGAGTGTGTCTCGAACTATCTGCAGATGATAGGCATGTTGCTCCTCCATCGCTCAGTATATCAGGATGTAATCGATGAAGACTACCACAAAGTGATTGATGTATGGCTAGAATATCCTGTTCATGAGTCTTATGAACACTTTTGGGGTGTTGGTCACACCTAAAGGAATAACCAAGAACTCATAATGGCCCTACCGACATCTGAAGGCTGTTTTATGCACATCCTCATCTCAGACTCTGAGCTAGTGATAACCTAATCCGAGGTCTATCTTCAAAAACCATCGTGCTCCCTTCAGCTAATCAAAGAGATTGTCAATCCTCAGGAGTGGGTACTTGTTCTTTATGGTTACCTGGTTTAGGCATCGATAGTCGAAAAAGAGTCTCAAACTCCCATATGACTTCTTGGTGAACAAAATCCTGACTTCCCAAGGAGAAACACTGGGCATAATGAACCCCTTGCTCTGCATGTCCTCTAGCTGTACCCGCAGCTCTCGAAGCTCCACGGGAGCCATCCGATATGCTGCTGCAGATATCGGTGCTATCTCAGGGTACATGTTGATGTAAAAGTCCATATATATGCGAGTAGGAAGACCTGGAACCTCATTAGGGAAAACATCAGTGTACTGGTGCACCACTACACGATATCTCAGACTATCAACATCAACCACTCTGAGGGTAAGGCTAGCCAATTGATGTGTGATTGGCTGCACCCTCCTTTGGGTAAGTCTATCCTGTGATGAAAAGTTTCCCTTCTCGCAGGTAAAGGAAAATGTGGTCCCATCAGTGCGGACACAATGCACTTTATGCTTAATACAGTCAATCTGAGCATGGACTGTAGATAACTAGTCCATATCCAAGATAAAGTCACAAGTCCTTGAATCTACTACTAGGAGATCCTAACTGAAGCTCTTACCTCTTAATGTAAGCTCACACTTCCAACACCAGTATGTAATCATCAAATCCGCTCCCATAAGAGTCTCTAGCCGTAAGGATCGAGCCAAAGGCTCCACCGGAATCTATGAGCTCCGAACGAGGGATGTGGAAGAAAAGGAATGACTGGAATCTGTGTCTATAAGTACTGCAAAAAAGGTGGAGTAAACACAGATTGTACCTATAATCATCTCTGGATTTTCGTGGTCGTAGGCCTTAGCTTCCTGGAGCTAAGCTCTTCCCTATCCTCCAACACCCTATGGTCTAGGAGGACTACTTGGCGGTGGTGACAGTAGAATCTCAAAACATTGCCAACCGCCTGTTGCATGACTTGCTCCTCTTCCACATCCACCTACTACCATTGGACCTCCTCGATTGAACCTCTATCTCTGCCTAGGTGGTCTCTCGACCATATGCTGGTCGTCGGTACGGTGGGTTGGGCCATGGGGACCCATGTGGTCCTACCCGCCGCATGAGTGACACTACATGATCCTCGCCTGCCCTGCTCTGCTTCGTGAGCCTTGCACCGCTGACCCTATATCCTGCAGTCATCCTTCTGTAGGTCTGGTCCTCTTGGACCTCTGCGTCATCTGTCTGCTGCCAGCTGCCGATGACTCTGCTACCTGTCGTCTGGTGGTGGGACTCGCTACCGGTAATCTCTCAGCCAGGAATCTCTCCACTGAGATCACTCGCTCTAACACCCCCGCCTACGTCAGGATGCTGAGAGAACCCATAGAAGATCTAATCTCCCATATGAGCCCCTGCTCGAAGGTCCGAGCCCTTAATAAAGGGTACCACACCATATCAGTGGCTTAACGCGAGAGGTCGGAGAACCTTGTTGAATACAGAGCCATAGTCATGCCTCCCTACTATAAGTGAAGAATCTCCTGCATATGCACTGCGCGTAAGGTCGCTGGGATGAACTTTAACCTAAAAAAGCTGTCGAAGTCCGCCCAGATGAGAGTCACCTCGTTTTGAAATTAGAGAATCATTCTCAACCATCTGGCCCCTACTGCCTGAAGCAGACTGGCGGAAAGGTTCACCATGAGATCATCTGGTGTCCCTACAAGTTGAAAAACTCTAACCACAGCCTCCATCCAATCCTTAGGCACCTGTGGATCTGTCTCACCCCGGAACCTCTGTGGCCTCTAGCACTAGAACTCGTGCAACACGCTCAAACGACGTGCACCCTCTACTATTGGGGCTAGTGGAATTGGGAGCCCAATGGGTAGTGGTGCTGTGGGTACACCACCCGATGGTACAATTGCCGTAAGGTGGCCCTCCATCAAAGCCTCGTCGCTCGGTGGGATTCCATCACAAACTATAACTGGAATCTTGGCTGGCTATCTGCGTAGAGGCATCCCGAAAAGAAACAGGTGCACCATGGTCATTAATTATATATCTGGTGAGCTGACCCAAAGTGATCAGAAAGAAAATTTTTCAAATACACACACACACACACATGCGCAAATAGTGTCTTTATGTACTTTGTCCGAAATCAGAAGTCAGGGTCCTGGTGTATGGATACTTCGACCGCCGCACCAATACTGGACTCCCTGAACTGAAAACCACACTCAAAACACTTAACACTATTTCTCCACATAGAAAAGATCATATTCCTAGTTCTTCAGTATATCCGAACTCCCCTAATACCAATTTGTCATGACCCATCCCCCGGGGCCTGTGCCGTGAGTACCTCAATCCCACCTTCCATAGGCCAGGGGCTAGAGACTAGCACCTAAAGGCGTATTCCATAAAAACAGGAATACATTTACTTCTTAACCTATAACTCACACAACCAAGCATAAATTAAAGATGAGTACAAGGTAAACTATATAGTAAATAGGGTGTGAACAGAAAGTAAAAGGGCCAAAATACAAGCCCAACTGGAAAGTACAAGAAAAACTAGAAAGTATAAGTAAAAATGAGAAAAGATCATGTGGACACCCGCCAAGGATCCTACTTGAAGGGTAGGTACTGTTCTCGAACAATCATATCTGTGGATCACCTCGCCAAAGGTCCAACTCTGAGCAGTCTCTAGTCCACGAACCCTCGTCCTCAGTCAGTGCTATCCTTTATCTGCACAAGACACAATAAGGTGTGTGAAAATCCTATATAGGGGTGAGTATACTGATACTCAGTAGGGATTATGAGACCCTCGAAGGTCTCTCAAATCTACAAAGTATAAACCATAAAACATAGAAACAACAGTCAACCTTACTTATGTATATGCCCATACACATACATAAGTTATCAGAAAAATACCCACCTCACATAGGAGGGAAGAATACCACACAAGTATCTCCACGAAGATAAAGAATCATCTCAAACCAAGTATACAACTCTGAGAAACATGATTTTTATGCTGACCCACACAGGATCACTATGAAATCTGATAGCCAGCCACAAGATTTTCTAGGGATAGTTACAAGTAACATCTCTTGTCACAATGTCGAACACCTTAGCTACTAGAGAACTCCTCCTATATTGAGTACAGTGGGATTTTCACATCACACAAAGGCGCTTCCCACTAATCCTCGATGGCTGAGGTACTTCTCCTGTCGAGTACCATGGGTCTTCCACGTCACACAGAGGCGCTCCCCACCATGGGTCTACCACGCCACATAGTGGCGCTCTCCCTCATAGCCTAATGAGGTACTCTTCATGTCCAGTACCATGGGTCTGCTACGTCACATAGTGCGGCTCCCCATCCTGGGACTGCCACGTCACACAGAGGCGCTCCCCACTAGGTCTATCGAGTCACTCCGAGTTGAAATGGTCAGCAGTCGTCAAATCTCATCCAGTTGCAGGGTTCCGTACGTAGGGCTCTTGGGAGAACCACTCCCCAAGACATCGTTCATACCTCAACCGCCCCAAATTCCCACGAAGAAGTATCCCACAGGTCCATTATGTCATAAATGACCAAATTCAATAGATGGTGCACCAATTGGATGCCCAGTCTGTAAATTATTAGCGTTTTCGCTCCGAGGGCCTGGTTGAATTCGGGGTCTGATCCAACCCTGTAATTCTCCAACTATATCCAAAACTCAAGTGGACTATACCCAACAGACCGTCTCAATCCAAGGATTCCAGTTCCATAGACGGTTTGTCAAACGGACACCTGGTTCACAAGTTATGGCTCCGAAGGTGTAACTGGGCCCAGATGGGCCTGGGTCTGGTCCGACCCAGACCGACCCGGCTTGGGCCGACCCAAACTAGTTTGGGTTGAGCCAGCCCGATTCAGGTCTAGCCCAAATGGCCTGGGCCATAGCGGGCCTGACCCGAACTGCAAAGGGCCTGCTGCGGCGTGACCCACTGCGGCGTGGCCCACTGCGGTGCGGCCCACTACGGTGCGGCCCGCTCGGCTGGCGGTCCGCCGAGGTGGGGTCCGTTGTGGCCGACACCCGGGGGAGGCGCCCCCCGGTATTCCTGAATGGTACATGGACCATTCGATTACTGGAACATGGGACCCCCCAGGGGTCTCGCCCGGTGTAGCGTGGCCGGACAGAAGGCCGGCCAGACTCCCTCCCAGCGGCATGGACACACGCCGTTGTCCACCTACGGTCAGCCGAGTGGTGGCAGCCGTCCGACCTCTGTCGCGACCTCCTGATCCAGCGGCATGGATGCACACTGCCGCTTCGTCATGCGGCCGGCCGGATGTAGGACTCCACCCTTCTCTACCGCAGCCGACAACCCACAACCTCCTTCTAAACTGGCAGCACAGACGCGCGCCACCCCACCTTGCTCACGGCCGACCAGTTGCCGACCGCCACTTCCTTCCACGATCCATTAGGGATTTGTTCCAAGACTGAAAAATTAAACAATTTCATATTCACGATCCTTGTGTTGAGGGATCCACATCCATATATCACACTAAGAAAAACTCTATTTTTCCAGAATCAATAAATATTTGGTGTTGAATAACGGATGAAGAATGTGTAAAAAATAAAAGCTAAAGCAGCAATGTTTATATGTGGGACGACGACCTTGTTCATTTTCCCATCATTGTCGTGAATTTAAGATATTAAGAATTAATAAAATAAATTAAAACATATATATATATATAACCCCTACCTTGATTGTCTATTAGAGGTGGCGCGAGGAAGAAGACAAGTCAAAGAAGATGGTGACGTCGGTGTTCCTCACTCCCGCAAGGAGCTTTCGATCTGGCTTGATGTCGGTTCCTCGTTCTTCGTTGGGGGTGGTTCTTCATTCGAGGATGTTCCCTCCAATTCTCCAATTCTATCATCTTTTTCCAACCATTCTTACGAGAGAGGTGTGGTGCCAATTTAATGAGTTAAGGATTAATGTTGGCACATTAAGGATGGCACATTAAATTGGCACAATAAATTGGTAGAATAAATTGGAAGGATCCCAAGGGTTTTCCCCACATTAAAGAAGGGTTCGGGGGGTCCCCACCACCAGAATTCAAAAAATATTTTTCAATTTCAAAAATAATATAAAGCATGTTTATTTTATTTTTTTTATTCTTCCTCAAAAACCTAGAAAACCAACTTCTACCCTCGACCTACTACGTTTGAGGTGAAGGTCTCCTTAAACGAATATAGGTGCTATGAGTTCAACAGTGTGCTCATATTTCAATTGCAAGCACCGATTCAAAAGTTACAAAACGATGTTCGCGTGTTTACTAAATGTACCCAAAAAATGTTTATAAATTCATTTCGAAAACTTCAGGCCTCAGAATCATGCACCGCCAATTTTTTGGAATTATAAAATTACAATATAATAAAAAAATTACATGGAAAAATTCAGGTTTTTACAATTTTATATAAATAGATTGAAATGATATGTTGATATGAGCGAGGAAAAGATAATTAAAAATTAAAAGGATCAAATAAATAGATGAGGGACTAAGAAATTTATTTGGAATTAAATTATATATTTTACCTTTTGAGTTGGTATTGAATTTTCAATTTGATACACATATTTATTATAAATTATTTTTGTAAATACGAGGAGTCTAATAAAAACTATTTGGGGAAGTAATTACACAATAATGGGAGATATATATTTACACTATAAATCATTTAACCCCCCTAAACATACAGAATAATTAAACTAAAACAAAGAAAATTATATATTTTTTATATATCAATACATTTTTGTGATTTTTTTATGAAATAAGAATAAAAGGTTGAATTTAATTTTATTATTAATAATTTAATGCATAATAATTTGGGATAGGATTTATTCTATGAGGTTTTATTGATGTTAATAAGAAAAAAACCTAGATGATCTATGAGGAGATAAGAAATCAATTGGTTTTTATGTTTAAATATTTTTATATCACCAAATATAAGGTTATAATCATTGATGATATGCACATGAACTGAATAAATTTACTATTTTGGAAAATTAAAATTATGTTTTGGTCAACTTGATATATCTCAAGAGAGATAAAATAGCATATTTTTAGAAATGATATCATTTTTGGGTATGAGAACACCATATTATTATGAGAAATTATTGAAATTAAATGGAAGTGGGATATTACAAATGGAAAATTGTCTTTCAACTAATTAAATCCGTTATAAGTTATCATCACTATATCAAATATAAATATATCACCATAAACCATTTATTAAAATTTTATGTCATGGTAAATTGAATAATGAACTATGGCTATTCAAGAACACCATTTTGTTTTCATTATCCATAATCACATCCTGATAATTTTTTATGTGATAATGTAGTACTATAAAGTAAATTCATAAATGAGGATATTATATAATTTACTTTTTTATGATATTAATAGTGAAATAATTCACTATAAAATTTGTTTAAAAAAATAATAAAATGGGAAAAAATATCCCCATGATACATGATCTCATAGTGATGTTTGTGAGATCATGAATATATGTTATTTTAGTCTAATGGTAACATAACAACGGTGTCTAAATTTAATTAAGTCTTTATTCTATTTCATAGGATTCTTGATCATAAATGAGAAATACTTAATCATAAAGATTTAGTTTAAGATAATTATTTAAAGAATAAAAAAATAGAGGTTTCTAAAGAAAAATTCATTTAAAAAAACGACATTAGAAAATATTATACATCATTTTATATTATATAAGAAATATGTTTAATATAAAATTAATAAATTAAAATATATTTAATATATATAATCCTCATTTCCTTAATCACATATAAGGGGAAGATCACATAGATGTATCCAAAGGACTTTTTCCAAGAAGTGTATCCTTGGGTTGATGAATCACACAATTCTTGGGTGGGATTCATATTTCAACCAAAGTATGATAGTACCAATTAATTTAATAAAATAAGGAAAATATATCTTTCATTTTTAGAGAGTCAACATGGATAAATGAAACTATTCTCACTAATACAAACTCCTTACACATTCATATAAGTTTCTTTTTAAAACATCCATACATAAATCCCAACATTATATATTGTTTAAGTAGTACATCATATACAAATGTTTTGTTATCCATCAACTATATTCATGAATTTAACATAAAAAATAATTAATATAATTCAGAAAAACTTTTATCATATAAAACATTAATTAATAATAATATCTTACATTGAAGTGGTCAAAATTTTTAATACAAAAAACTCAACTACAATTGTACATCATAGAATATTAATTAACCATATCATAAATTTGATGACATAATTTTATCATACTCCACGATATAAGTAAATAATTTTAAATATATCTCTTATAATGAAATTAATTATATGAATTATATTTGATATAGGGTATTTCTATATAAATAGCCCATATTCCTTAATTAATAATAAAAATTGTGACATTTCACTATATATTTCATCACATACAATAACTTTTTATATAATATCGGATACTTTTTTTGGATATTCCCAAAAAAAATTATAGAGATATCATATGTTTCACCATGTATCATATAATATTTATTATATTTTGGATATCTGTAAAAATAATCATTGGGATAAACTCTAAAACACATCTAGCTAATGTTAAATTATTTTATATTATCTTCCATTAAGTCAACCATAAATAGAGAACATAATTTCCATTTTTCAATTTAATAAAAAAATTTAACTCTATGATAAATATATATAATGAAATTATTCCTTTATTAATGAATCAGTGATACTAATTCCACAACTATATCTAGTGTAACCACTATCAATCAAAAGAACCAATTTATATCTATCCACTTTTTTATTTAATACATGAATTCATAACCATATAATCATTTTATGTCATCTAATAACTAATAAATAGAAATTGAGTATGTTAGTCATGTATGAATTCTCTTATATTCTTGATTCTCCATGAATAGATATACCATGTATATAAACTCAGCATGTTCCATTCACCCTAATGGATGCGCATATCACAAGACCTTAATTAAATAAATATGCATACAACATATAGAATACATAGGATGGGATGTTCACTCATTCAGTGGATCTACTTCAAGGTCCGAAATTTAATACTCACCAAACAAGAGGATAAATTTTATGATGTCTAAAATTCAACTTATGAAATGTTTGGAAACATATTATACCTCCACATAATATTCAAAACCTCAAGGCTTATGTGAGAAAGGTATACAAGTATGATAGTTCTTATGATAGGTATCGTGTATAATGTTATATATGTTGATTCAATATGAACCCCAAACCTATCATATTAATGATGCAGTGAATTCTACTCCATGTGGTATAGATTGTGGGTAATATTGAACAAAAACATGTTTTGTTTCTAAGTGGAATATTTTGTATCATTATTTGAAATCCTATAAATAAAAAGAATAATACTGCATCATAACCTATAATACTTATTTGAAGAATAATAGTAAGGGATAACTCAAAGATATACATAATAAGATGATGATTATTCCACATCCTGAGTAAATGATACCAATAAAAAAATATTGATAAGGTGGATATAGTCTTTTAATAACATAAAAAATTTTATATTCTCTATCCCCATTAAGAATACTTAATAAAATCATGAATAAGAACCAATATAATCATATTCAATATGGTAAAAAAATTAAAATACATATGATTATTACACTTTTTGTTTTTTTAAAATCCCCAAATATACCTAATCTCTATATGAACATTTGATAAAACCCCACACCAAACTCTATTAGAGAGTAACATTGATTAGGTAATATTTTCTAATAATGGTAAAATTTGAAATATTATTAACGATGTTTAACTCTTTGAAAAAGTATTATAACATCATTACATAAAAACATAATGATATTTAAAAAAAACATCAAGTGTAAATATGTATCTTTTTTCTATTCATAATTAACATCTTGAATGACTTTTAAGAAAAAAAATCATTGAGAAAGTATTTGAAATCAAATATATCTTATTATATTAAATTTCCTTACCACTAAACAATTAAATATATTAAGATATAATGTGAACTTCATTTTGAGTTTTATTGTTAAAATTATTAATTTTTTACGAAAAATTATATTCTAATAGTCCTTATATAATGTAACATTATGTTAGTATATTTAATGTACAAACCTTTTTTTGTTCTTTGTTCTATTCTTTTCTTGTTTATGTGTATTTATTTCTATTTATTTGTTGATTTACCTATGTTTCATAATTTTACATTTATTTAGATATTTTGGAAGGGTGTGAGGGAGTGTCTTGGTTATTATAATGCTGGATAAGAGGTGGTTGGTATTTTAATGTAGGAGTGGGAATTATAAAAGAGATGGAAATGCTTATGGAGGCCCACCAGCTTGCTACTAAAGGCCATTGACCAGCTAGTGGGAGTCTGGCAGTAGGGAGCTCCTATAGGAACTCCACTGATAGGCTAGTGGGATCCCATCACCTAGACGCTGGAGTGGATAGTGGTAAAATATTTCTTTCAATCCTATAAGGTTTTCATGGGGACTTCTAATAGTCCTAGAATTCTTCCAGATACCACCAGATAGTCAATGATGATGGAGTCACTATTAAATCTACGGTTAGTGTCATATCATCACTTTATTTGAACCTATTATTTAATCTTAATATTCTCTCTCAAATTTATCTTTATCGTAAGACCCATAGCGGCTCTATAAAGATGATTTTTCCTCTTAAAATCCTGATTCTTCAAGGATTGAAGTGTCAGTTATTGAATAGGATCTCTTCCTTTATGTGTAATCCGAATTTTATTATGGTCTCTCTTTTCCTCCTCCTCTCTATCAACCACTCTAAGAGCATTGGATCCCCAAGTTTTTGATGGATCTATATATTTACTTGATAAATTTAGATTATACTATTCACTTTTGATCATTTTATCCCTTGAATCTCTATTAGAATATCCTGTGTGTATTTGTTGATCCTGATGGAGGTATATTTTTTTGTAAGGAAATCTCTATAAATTTAATCAATTGATTATTAATTTAATTTAATTTTTTTTTTAAAATTAATTTAAAAATACTAAATTTAATCCCTCAATAAATTATTTGAAATTACATGGCCTATGTGATGAAATCCATTGAAAAATGGATTCGTAAAATTAAGTGTTTATTCCAAGAAAATGAAACTTATTTTAAATTTAAAATTTTAGGAATTATTTTTATGAGATGAAAATTCATGATTTTTTTATCTTAAATGAGATGATTTGATTTATAGGAATGGGGTTTTGGTACACAAAATTTTGATGTATGGTTTTCAAAAGAAATTTAATGTTTAGAAACTATAACTTAAGTATAATTTGAAATTATTGACCAAATGATTTGAGGTTGAATGAAATTAATGTAGGCCCTTGTATGATTAATTTCTCTGAACCACATTGAAGAGTTGGTAGTTTGGTTGTAAAAACACATGTTAGGAATGCATTATCTCTACTAACCATTGGATTGATGATTAAAATGATAATTAAACTATCATAATGGAATAGAGATCATTCTTTTGGGAGTTTATCCATACCACCTAGGTCTGAGATCTTGGGATGCATGCAACCATGGAGCCTTATTTAACTAAGATGTCTTAAAATATTTATACTAACCTAACCCTAAGACTCTTAAAAAAACCACTATGATTGTAAATTTTTTTATATTCCAATGATTGATTGAAATATTTTACTCATGATTATTTTTATAGAAATTATAATTCATTCATATTTTATAAATATACTTATATCTTTTATATTTGATGGAAATTCACTTTGGAACATATTTTATATAATCCATTGATTTTTTTTTATAAATCAAGTTTTAATTGAGATGATAAAAAAATTTCCATGATAAGTTATTATTTAAAATTGAGAAAATATAGTTTATATGTTATAGATTTCTTATGAAATGAACAATGAGATCCTATTGGGATTTGTTCGTCACACCGTACCTTTTCTTATTGGTTTTTTATTTTATTATGTCAGGTATTGGAAATAGGAAATCACCAATCAGTGGTGGTTGGTGTACTTGACTTGAATAACCTTGGGAGTAGGTGGTGAATGGTGGAATGTGCAATCCACTTGTTTCATGGAGAATTGGTCATTTTTTTGGTATCTTTGTTAGATAAATTTGGTCGATGTACTATTTTTCATACTTGTATCTTTCTACTTCTAATACCTTTTTATCTTGAGGATTGTTTTGTATACTGATTTTTTATAGTTTTATATCTAATTCTATGTCTTTATGTGTTACAAATGTTGAGATACTATTCCTTTTCATTTTTTCTTCATTCCTCAGATCTAGACACCAGACCACGAGGATTGAGAATCCCCTACAGTCTATGTTAGAGCTAATTTGGGTACAATAGAGGGAGGTTATCTGGGTTAGTTCATAACATTGAAAATTAATCCAAGTGGTAATATCATCAGATATTAGACATATTTATTTATGTTTGAAGATAACATTTTATACTAAAAGAGATAATATCAAATAACATACATTTTTAATATGTATATCATATATAACATTTTTTGTGGTTAGAGAAAATTTATGAAAAGAATGTTTTATTTTTTTAAATAGTCCATATATGGGTTTGGGGAATACTTTAATTCATATTTTAGAAAATAACAAAGATAAAAAATACTTTAATTATATTTTTTATCCATGTATTTATTTTTATTTTATCACATTATTAGATAAAAATAATCCATGTGTATCATAAATTCCATAAATGATATTGATAATAACCACTTTTTAAAATTTCACCTCATATCACTTTTGAGGAAAATAATATGGATATAGAAATTCATTTTTTTAATAAATTAAATATTAAATTTAATTCTCCACAACCATCTTCATGATGTAGTAAATGTTTGTCCCATCCCATGACGGAATAATCTATGATATATCCAATAACTCTCCAACAATTTTGAAATCCTATAATTATTCAAAATAATTATTAAATGTATTGTTTTTATACCATAAACATCAATATCAATGTATATATTTCTACATCATTAATAAATTATGTGGAAACTATATTATTTTTTCCTAAAACCTTATGGTATTCTATGAAATTCCATTTATATGGACCGGGGATTCCATAATTAAAATAATCCCCATCCTTCTCAACTCTTCCTATTTGTTTAGAAAACTTTTCCTAACTATGTGATGACCTTATTTTGAGTATTAAAAAAGCATTTTTCTTATTACAACTATGAATTATACCCTCTTATACCATTAATAATTCACTTTGTCAGATGAAACACTTTTACTTATCAGATATCCAAAATATTATATAATTATTAAGAAAAAATTTGAAATTAATCATGATGTAACACATAATAAATTATCAAAATATTTGAGTAAGTGACTCGAACATGATGATTTTTTATAGGTCATGTATTAATGGAGTCCCCATACAATTAATTTAATTGATGTGAACAATAATATTGAGTATATTTTATGAGTTTGAGGTTTCTTATGAAATCCTACATCTAAACAGCTCCATTGAAACATCAAACCTCTCAAAACTTACATATATTCATAGATAATTTTATGGTTATCAATCATCATAAAATAAAACATAGTCAATTGATTAATTGGTATCACATTATCCATGTACATAATCATGAATGCAGAAACATCTACAAAATATTTAAAAAACCTTTAAAAATCATATAGATCTTTTTGATGAATGATTAAGTGATTAGTTTCCTAGGAATTGGTTTCTCTGACACATCAATTTTCATTCAATTCTCAACATCAATTCTTAAGTTACTATAATATTCATAGAATTTTCTTTCATTAAGTATACAAATTTCATATATTTATCTCAAAGTTAACTTCGATGATGAAGATACTATATTATCTAGTACACAATCTTTTATCAAATGATTTTCATGTTTAAGTCATACAATAATAATTTCTATTAAAGTAGACACCGCTAATATAAAGAATCATTTGTAATTTCATCATATCAATTAGCATGTCATAATCCATATTTTACTATTATTAAGTATCTTTAGTCCTCATGTCATCACATAGATCTTTAGATAGAAAATATCTTCAATAATTATGTTTTGGATCTTGGATTGTTCATAATTTTCCAATCCATCATATTGAATTTAAAAATATTTTCCATATAGTATCTTATCTATTAGGGTTTGCTCGTGTTTTATTACACAATAATCATTATGGGATATGATTTTATAACTCTTAATGTTATAAATTTTATTCATTAAATGCGAAAGATACTTCGTGAGAACCAATCATTAGAATAGATACACCTTGTGGTATGATCGGGGAGTTGACATCTAGTTTCTCTAGAAGGAATCTAACATTTATTATTTTTATAGTTTTTTAATATCTTACCATCTTATTTAATGTATTAAAATTACAGGTTTATTTTTTCCTAGTGATTTAGTTTTTATATCCCTATTAATTTCACCATAACAATTTTTCAAAAGAATATTCATGAGTAATACTTTAAGCAACACATATCTTCTATTATTATCCCAAATTAAAAGATAATAATTTTTAAAAACATAAAAATACATCACATGTAATTAGTATATGATAGAATTTCATTTAATATATTAAATACATAAGAAATTAAATTTCCTTATAAGAGTAAGCGTAGTGTGATATGTAGCCTTTCACCACTTTTCCTAGACACAACACGAGTTATAAATTCTAATAATTTGTATCACAAAAATTCTTATTATCCATGGTTAATTACTTATGTGATAATCAATTAAATTAAAATTTTAACCCCTAATCCATATAAACAATGACAAACCATTAAATTATTGCTCAAAACACATAAATAATCCAATGTTACGGTAAAATAAATTTATATCAATTATCATACATGACATAAAACTCCATAAAGGTGTATTTGATAATTTAGTTATGTAGTTCAAACTAATATAAACTAAATCATAAATTAATTCATAAGTAAACTTTTTATAATGATTGATAGATATGGGAATAGTCTATATAAAGGAAAATTTCTAGAATTTAGACATGAGATAAATGTATAAGAATAATTCATTAATAATACATTTGTAAGCATAATAAAACATAGAATACATTATGAATGTTTCAAAAATAAATAATTAATAGATATGTTACATTTATTTCTAATTATAAATCCTTCATATTAGCATTTCTTATAGGTTTAATTAAATAATTTTTATTCAATTAACCTATATAATGTTTTTATTTCATATGACATATTAATATGTTACGAAAGAAAATTAAATAAAAAATAATATAAATTATTTAATATGATTTAAAAAAATTATCATTTCATTCATAAAATCTTATTTTGGTATAGTTCAAGTAATTTCTGACATACATCTATTAATTTGAACATTTCTGGTTAATAGAAATATAAAATTCATAATTTAACATCATTTTTTTACATTTTTCATATTTTTTAAATTATTAACGGTATATTAATTAACATACAACTTATATATGAATCAATTATAAAAATATTATTAGCAATTCTATATACAGTATAGTTATTTAATATTAAAATTTAGTGCCACTTAAATTTTCTGATTACATGCTTCTTAAACATTTAATAATTAATTATAAACATTTCATAACTAATAATTTTTATGATAGGTTATATGTTAAATAAATATCCTAATATTACTTTTTCTATTATTTATAATCTACATTTAAGGGGTTTAATTAAATTAGTAATTAAATGTTGATTTTTTTGTTCTATATCATTTTTAAATACACAATATTTATCATAAGTATTAATATTGTGCATAGTCTATATCAAATATTTTAAAAGGTACTAATGGTCTCTAATAATTAATCTTCACAATATCAATCATATATAAAAATATACTAATTTTTTTATGTTGTGACATACTTCTAATATTTTATTTCACATTATAACATGCATGAAGTGGCCTATAATATCACACATATTCATTTGAGAATTGTATTTTATGATATACATTTTATCATATAAGTGAAACAATTCTATTTTTATAGTGATATTAATAGTTCTAAGTATTGAGTTCATATTATAAACTTCTGCATTTCATACATTACAATATATCAAAAATAAATAATATAAAATTGATTATTTGTCATAATGTCATATATTATATAGTATGATCATATCATTGTTGTTCTATAAAAAATGACATTCATCAACTTTGACAATGAGTTGCATGTGCAAATAACATTTCTATTTTTTTCATCTGTTTTGTCCCTCCATCCTGTGCCCCCAGCGGTAGAGGCCCTTACCAAGAGTACCAATGTACCTCCTCTTACCTCACAAGCTCGGCCCATGTTTCCAGTGTTCTCCCTTACTCTCTCCTCTAACAAGGGTTGAATAATCTCTCTATCACATCGCTAAAAGAGGTACTTCATCAGTCTCTGCCTCCACCATCTAGCTCATTTCTGCCCATGAAAGATATTTTTCTACCCATGATCTCACCAGGCATTGTAGAGGGGTTCCCATAACTCATTTTTCTAAAAAATGAATTCTCCGCGACATTTTCGCTCCATCAATGAATCCTCATTGGCTCACTTCAGCAAAGATCAACTCCCTCCCGTGGTTCCAGAATCTAGTTTCTTCCTGGGGCTTATATGTCCTAGAGAGGGTTTTAGATCTATCTCACTAAATTTTTTGCATCATTCTCTCATTTAGAGATGTTTTTTTAGGAATGGTTGCAAAGACCCAAGTCTATGGAATTTTTTTTTTCAATATCTTCAAATGTTCTCTGGGATCCCACTCCAAATGAGATCCCCCATAGGCTATGATGTGGATCAAACTTCTAGGGTTACCACTTTCCTTTGACAAGACCACATTTCTCTATTCAATCATTGACACAGTGGTTTCATTCTTGTGTGTGGATGAGAATATCTCTCAGTTTCTTGATGTATCGATGACCCACATTTGGTTTGAGGTCAACTTATCCTCCCCCATGATGGACTACATACTCTTTAGGGATGGTGAGTTTTCATTGTGGTAGAATCCATTTCCATCATATCTGGTATGGTTTTTCTAAAATTTATAGCTTCAATTTCACTCAACAACATCATGCAGGAAATGAAGGTATGTCTCCTTGGCTACCCCCATCACTCCTACGCCTGCTGCTTTCTCATCCCACAACCTCGGGTGCTCCCCCACCACCTACTATAGTTCCTAGTCTCTCAATCTTCCCCTTTCAACTGGTCAAGATGCTACCCTTATTTATCCCTACCCCTCCTCCACTCCCCTCCTATAATGCTCCTATTCTTAAACCCCCTCCTCCTTTTCCACTTCCATGGATCATCCCATAGAGAGTCAGGAACTAGTTACTTATCAGGATATATATCTACCAGAGAGTGTTTCCCCATCCTCTCACAAGGTTCTTATTCCTTGTCCTAAATCCCCCTTCCCCAACACCATGCTAGTTGGCTCTTGTTCCCTTGAACTTTCTACCATTCCCTTATCTAATAACTTCTCTATTCTAGACACCCCCAATACTTCTGAGAATCTGATCATTTTGGATTTTTTGTCTTTCAAACCTACTTCTCCTCATACTGGGGTATAAAATAGATCTAAAAAGAGTGATTATCGATGATCCATGACTATAATAAAACATCTCCATCGATGGTAGGTTACAAAGACAAAAAATACCTCTTCCAATTCTCTCTCTCATCTTATGGAACTCCCATGGTCTGGGAACATGGGTAAAAAATGATTATATATACAGTGAATTTATTCAAACTCAATCATCAATGGCAGTAGTTTTTGAGCCCAAATAGAAGGGGGAAAGATTGGTTTTTTGTACGTAGAATACTAATCCCTAACTTCATGCATGCAGGTTCACTAAATCAACATATCTAGATTTCATGGAATCCTAACATCACAGTGGACTTAGAGGCAGCTCCAGAACAATATATCACAACCAAAATCAACACAGGTGTTTATATAATGTATTTTTAATTCAGGTATGCTAAATATAAATATCAGGCAAGAGAGCCCCTCTGAAATGAACTGGGGAGATTTGATCAAGGTGACATCCCTTGGTTGGTGGAAGGGGGGGTGGAGGATTTTAACATCATCTCTGATGAAATAGATAATAAGGGCCATAGTTCCATATCACTGAAGGCAAGTTAGGATTTTAATGCATTCATGACATGTAATGATATTTCAAACCTCGGGTATTCAGGTGCTGCTTCACTTGGTGTAACAACCAAAAAACAATCTAACTTGGTGTCATCTTAATTGATGATGGATAACATGAATATGATATCCTATTTCCATAATATAAATGTCTCCCACCATGTGAGAGGTCTCTCAAATCACTCCCCAATTATCATGGCCCTGTCTACAAGTGTTAATAGTATTGGATGGTTTTTATTTTGAAATACATGGATATCTGATCCATTGTACTAGTAAGTGGTAAGTTTGTCATGGAATAAACCAGTGTATGGATGAAGTTGTACTCACCTATATAAATTGGTCCAAAGGCTCATGGAAGACCTGCAGTCCTATGCTAATAGTCTTCCCTTGAATTTTTATCACATGGATTTGATTAAGGATTATATTGACCAGATAGAGCTCATGTTGGAAAATATCTAGTATGAAAGCATATTCAATGATTTGCCTCTAAAGAAGAACACCCTGGCTATGATCATCCTAGAATATGAGCATTCTAAAAATTAATAATCAAGGATTAAATTGTTATTGGAGGGAGAAAGAACCAAATCATTTTTTATGCATATATGAAATAAAGGAAGTGCTTCCTCATGCCTAATATTCCTATAGATTATGGAACCTTAATGGATGATTGTGACATGGTTTGTGGTATAGAAAACCTTCACTTCCACTATTTTCTTCTAGGTCCAAAACCTCAAATGGAAAGAGGATATCCTAGTAGTAACATGTAGAGCATTGATGGAATTCCTATAATTGTTTGTCTTGTATGAACTAGTACTTTGTTTCAATGATAGGGGATTAGGAGACATTTAAGGCAATGAAAATCCTCAACCTTGATAGCTCTCATGGTTGTGATGGCTTCCTAGGATTATTCTATATGGATTCCTTGAATCTGGTTAAAAGGGAGGTAGTCGAGGTGGTGCATGATTTATTTCATGGCATCTATCTTCTATACATTGGTAGTGTGAATACATTGGTTTTAATTCGAAAGGTTATGAATCCTTATTCACTCAATCAATATCATCATATAAGCATATATATGTTCTCCTATAATATCATGGCTAGTTTATTAAATAGAATACTATCAGTACTCCTACATTTGTTAGTCTCGAATAGGAAACAAGACTTTATTAGAGGTAGATCCATAGAAGGTTCCATCATTATAACATAGGAAATGATAATATATATCAACATAAATGCTATCAGATCTAGTGTGGTTATCGAGTTGGATATGGATAAAGAGTATGACATACATGAATGGGGATTTTTTTAAAGGTCCTATCATGTATGGGCTTCTCCAATTGGTCATGGGAACTTCAGTATATGAGCTTAAAATACTCTTTTATGGCTGTCTCATTCATGGATAAATACTGTGGTTTCTTGAAATCAATACAGGGACTCAGGAATGATGACCCTCTATCTCATATCATTTACATTCTTATGAAATATTACTTCAACTGCTCCATCAATAAACACCTTCTAGCAGGAAACATTCTCCATTTTTTGTGGATATTTTTTTATTAGAGTGTCTCATATCATGTAAAGATATGACACTATGATTTTTATTAATAGAAGAATAAGATCTATTTATGAACATACCTATACTCTTGAATAATTCTATCACTTGAGTTGACAACTAGTTAACCTTATGAAATGTTGAATTTATATCCAATCATGTTGTGCGGACATGAGAGTTAGCTATATAGGAAATTAGTTGGGTACTTGTAGGTGCAGTATCCTAATGAATTATCTTGGTGAACCTATATATCCAGGAAGGATTTTAATTCATCATTTCAAAATAACGGTGTACAAGATAACATTCCACATATGCAACTAGAAAAACATGTTTATATCCTTCGGTGCTCGTAATATATTAGTAAACATTATACTTACTACTATACCCATTAATATTATATCTATTATCAAATTTCTTACAGCTATAACAAGTATCATTGAAACCATCATCTCCACCTTTATCTGGGACACTAACGTAGAAGAAAAACATCATTGGGTATCCTGTTCTAGGATGGTGAGGATAGTTCTTGAGGTTGTTATTAACTTAAAGAGTGTTTCTAGTGATATGGATTCATCCTATGAAAAGATGGCATGGGAGGTTCTTGAAAAGATGCATGCTTTGGGGTAGGATTATTAATAAAAAATATGATCTTTTATCAATTCCTCCACATAGGAGTAGTTCCCCCTCTGGCTTGCAGTTCACCCACACATTTAGGATTGTTAGATTCACTCTTTGTGGATCACCAGTGATGGGAATATAAACTTATGAAAGCTAATCTGGTCTGGATACTTTTTGGACTTCAAGTATTCCCATTGCTGGACCTCCATTTTAGTTTGGTGAAACAATTACCTAGTTCCACCCAGGTAGTTCTTAATAAGTAGTAGCTGAAGATTTTAGAGCTTTGAGAGATTCCTTCCAACACAGATAAATAAATTTTCATCGGTTAATCATCGATCATTTTTTCGAGGAATCTGTATCATCAATTGTGCACATCTTCACAGGAACTGAACTAATGGGGATCTATTATATGGAATAAAGAGATCCTAAAAAAATTATCTTCTTATTTTGGAATATCTAGAATAAATCATTATCCATCAAAGAGAAAATCAAGTATCCATGCATCAATCTAGTGTCAAGGTGCTTCTATTATGGTAATTTGTGGGAGGAATCCACAATGCACTTATTTTTTGAATGTGAATGGGCTATAATTATGTGAAGTAAAATTGAACACTGGTTTCTATGCACAAATAGAAACAGTGCTAAGTAGATGGAGAGATCAATTATTTTATGTATAGGGTTGTTTTTATCTGGATGGCCTAAAATAAAGACAAATTCTAGGGACTCTCCTGATCGAGGTTGGATATTGATGTTACAATTATAATCTTATTGATGGAAATTTCCAAATATTTTAATAAATGGATTTATTCCCTTTCTATTAGGTTCTTCAAAATCTCCAATACCTCCTCCCCTTTTCACCTGCTATCCTCTGGGGGCATTGGGATAGATGGAAACCCCACAAGGGTTGTCCAAAGTTGATCATAGAGGGATCTTGTGACCAGTGAATGATACATGGTGGGAGGGGGTCTATTTTAGGATTCTAATAGATCTATTCTTCTAGTTTTCACTACTTTATTTGGTTATGGAGACTCCTTTTAGGCATAATCACTTGTTCTCCTCACAATTATTGAGCTCTATAGATAAAATAATATTCTTCTAGAAGTGGTCAAAAGAGGCTCAAAAATTATTTACAAATCCCTGCTCAGCTAGTGTGGTACCTGATGGAAGGAATTGTACTATACGTGTAAGTGTAAAGGACTCACTAACAAATGTATGGAAGTCCTCAATACTTGGAACATAAGTAATAAAGTGGTAGGATTTTTATCCACTAAGGTCTCTCAAGGGGAATTTGTGACTTATTTCTCCAGTTTGGATTATTTCTTGCCTGATGGAATTAGACTTGTCCTAGGTGATTCTCTTGGACTTCAATACTATAGCCCCCCCATATTTTTCTTTCGTTTCTTGAACTTTGGTCAGTGGACCTATCTTTATTCATAATAAAAATAAAATGACAATGATGATCATAACATGATTTATGATATAAAAAATATAAAACAAACCATGGTGGAAAATTTAAAACATATTTGATTATATCAATTATAGTTTACATTTTTTATCATTTCAAACATAATTTAATGTGTCAATTGTAACATTTAATTGAGTTGAAACCACCATGAGGTTTTATAGGATTGGATAATGGTTATTAATGAAAGGGAAATCATAAAAATACATAAGCCATGATTTCAATTAAATGAAACTAAAATAGAGTATAATATAAAAATATAACAATTTTATATACCAATGTTTTATATACATCTAATATTTAATCACATGCTTAATAAAGATAACATTGAAGCACCAAATATACTCCTCCTTCCTAGGGTATCCATGATTAGAAAAGTCACCCATTTCTTAGGTGGGATTCATTATTCATCCATGTCATGCTATAACCCATCCATGTGAAAGAAGAAGGATAATATGAATTTTAAATTTGTAAAAATGAAAAGGGACACACCCACCATTATCATGGATATGTATTTCTTATATTGTACATGGTGATACTCTCTTAGACATCCATGAATTTACTCAAAATTTACACAATGATTGAGTAACGTAATTATAAATGAAACATTTGAATTATTCAATGATCTAAATGAATTTAACACATAAATATACCCATCCCATGTATCACCTTGACATTTTTTAAAAAAATACTATGGTCGATAACATACACGACATGTAACCCCGAGCATAAACGAACCATGAAATATTATAATTTAAATATGATAGTTATAACAAATCCATTGAATTGATGGGTATGAATAAGAAAAATAATTTTATAACATTTATATAAATCTCATACTAAATATAAAATTATTTAATAATTCATAGGAAATAAAAACTCAGTTTTGAGAAAAGTTATTTTATGCTTCAAAAATATGTTTTGTTCAAAAATGGTTTTTGTTGCTTTTTATAAGAGAATATTTTATATAATTTCTAGAAAATTTAGAATTTTTTTTATAAAAAGGATATAATTTTTGAAATCATAATATCAAAATTATCATAGGGTGATTTTTAAAAAATTTCTAAAAAGTTTTAGTTTTCATTGAATAATGAGAAATATTTATTTTTATTGGAAACTGTATTTTATTTTCAAGTATTTACAATATTAAATTTCATTTTCGATTTGTTTTAAATTTAAAAATGTTCCTATTGATTGACCATAATTCAATTATGTTCTTTTAAATGAATGTTATACTTTATTGCAGTATGAAAATATTTTTATACTTAAATGCATATTTCAAGAAATCTGTTTTTCATCCCATTTTGTGTTTTAATCATAACATAATTTCTTCCACATATAGAAATTGAATCTGAAAAAATGGATTAAATATTTATAATTATGACTTTATATTATGGTTAATAGATCCCTTTTATTTTTTTACATTATGAATAGCAATGATAATAAATTTATGTTATCATGTTTAAGGTAAAATGTGTTAATTAGGGTTAAAGAAAATGTGTTAAGGATTAAAATTCATTCTGACACATGAATTTATTTGATTGGATGTTTCTATACACTACATATTCACAAAATAATTAAAATAATACGTTTTTTAAACATTTTTATTTGATTTTTTCATTATAATAATTAATTAAAATAGAGACTCAAAATCACTACTTTCTCGCTATTGATATCTGTAATATTTTGTTATAGGGATTAAAATATATTTATTTTCATAAATATATATGTTAATGATGAATTAATTTTAACCATTGTAATAGTTTTTTAGTGATTAAAGAATTAAATTTAATGTTTAGGTGACATAGACACATTTTATGTGCAAGTAGTAGAGAAATCATATAAAAGATTTTAATAAAACTAAAAGTAATATTTTTTTGTGATTTATTGTGTACTACCAATTTTATAGATAAATATAAAATATTAGGTATGTTTGAATGGTTTATATTTGTATCACTTTCCATTCATGTTTTTTTCAATGTCATATTAAATTAATAGTGTTAAAATGACAAAATTGATATTTTATGATAAATAATATTTTATTAAATTATTTAGTAAACATAAAAATATTTTAAGAGGAAAATTATAATGATAAATTCTTTCAATTTGCATTAATTTTCCATTTATGAGTTTTTTTTGCCTTAAATATAAAATTATAACCCTTTAATGTTGAGAAATTCATTACCATTGTTAGTGTTAAAATTGGATAATCGAGGGGTTAATCCAAATGATAAGGTTTAAAATATTATCTATAAATTTATATATTTGATTTGGAGAATATATTAAGATAATATCCTATTTTTTCTATTTTGTGAATTTTTGAAACAATTTTATATGAGTTAGACACATATTATATTTTAATATTTCTTATATTTCCAAAATTCATAGTAATGATATTTTGAAATAAAAAATAATTTATTAAGTGATTAAAAATTACAAAAATCCTAAATTCATCCTAGTAAATGAAATATGTTTTTAAATATAAACCATTATTTATTCATTATACACTTATTCTTTTATAGTATCTTTCATATTCCCTAAAGAGAAGGAATATTAACTTCCTTGTAATTTTTAAAAGCGTTAATAGTCTGTTAAAATAAAGAAATAAGGGTGAGAACAACACCTAAACATTTAAAAAATTTATTTTACGATATTATTTACAATAATAATCATATAATAATATAAATTTATCAATTTAGAACCATTTTAACATGGAAATTAATATATTTTAACTTAATACTATAAGAAATTTCCAGAATGTCTGTCCCCTCATTTATAAAAGGGCACGCCATATCCTCTACTCTTCAAACATCAAGATATATTTTGTTCAAAAAATAAATTCAAAAATACTTTACTAATAACCCTACCCATATTCTAGGTGTATTATTATAGAGGGAATAATTTGTAATTAAAAGGAGTTTTTCTGATGAAGATGTATAAATTTTAAATAAATGTTCTAGTTTAATTTATTCTTAAAACTCCATCAAATATTCTTAAAACATAATGAAATAATAAACGAACTTTACTAAATTTCATAAGATTCTATTCTCTAAAATACATAACCTATATAAATATCTTCTTCCACCAAATTAGAAATAAAGCCATCATTTTTGTGTACTATGGATTACTTCCTTACAAACCAATGAAATTTGCCTTCCATCACATCTTATCATGATAGGTTATGATGATGTATTAAATGTATATATATATATATATGATATTCATAGAAAAGTATTCATTTTTTAAATATAATTTATCATCAATTTTCTTATATTTCCTTCCATGGATAAATGATAAATTTGTTCATGTGTACGTGTGGATTACTACCACCATGAACTAATTTGATTTTTTATTCTTAACCACATCACATGGAAGATATATTTAAATATATTTAATGAAATTATTTGATATTTATGGTATAATAATCATTAAGGTAACATAAAATAATAATTTACTTCTTTCCATCACATTATTTGGAAAATGGAAATGTTACTCATGCGTATGTATGAGATACCTTCTCCATGATTTTCACAAGGATCATTTTAAAATCCATGTTTCATAATTTTTTATAAAAGTATAATTAATGCATAAAAATTATAATTATTTTAAGTTTCTTATTATAAAAATAATGCAATAATGACCAATTTTATAACATTCAACCTACTGAAGTCTCTTTAGACATATGTTCTAAATATCATCAAAAAGTACGATGTGAATTTAATTAATTAATTAATTTATTATAACATGGTTTTAAATAAATGGAATAATGAAAATGAAAATTTTTCTTATGATAGTAGAAAATTGAAATTATTTTATTATTTGGGATGATCGGTAACATATGTTAAGATTTGAACTTGAGGTAAGAGACACTTTAAATGAAAAACCATATTTTAAGTGTTTTAATAATTTATTTTCTAAATATTTTTCTTCATTTTCAATATTAAGATATTAAATTTATGTATGTTTTTATATGAACATAAGTTATTCATAATATTCATTTTAAGTCACTTTTAACTTTATTTCAAATGGTTCTAAAATGAACCTTTTTCTATATTTTTTAGGGAATGTTTTTTCAAACAGGAAAATATAATGTTCTATTTTAACTTATATAGAATCAAGGGGGTTTTACCCTATGTAAGTATTATTTTATGTTTTATTAATTTAAAATAATTCATATTTTATTCAAAGAAAACCCCTTCTTAAATTTTTCTCATTATTATAAATTTGAGTTTCAAATGGAATGGATATTTCAACATCCGAAAATGTTTTCATATGTGTGTAAATAATATTTATATGACTTTGATGGTGGAAATGAAATAATTAAATTATTATTATTATTTTATGGTTCTTGGAAATTTTTTATGATAGTTCTTGGTTCCACTACAAACTAATCATGGGTGGTTTCATTATAAACCATGGATGGGATATTCTATTATAAACACTAGATGGGTGGTTCCATTAGAAAACAAGAACATTTGAGCCTGATATGGACCTCAAAATCAAAGGGTAATTGTTAGAGTGATTCTAATAGTATATATAAATGACTTCTAATGAAACAAGAAATATTTATCAATTTATTATATGAGTTTTTATGAAAATATTAATATTTCAAAATGTAGTATATTAAACATCAGTTTTAAGGAAAATAAATTATACTTCTCAAGGGTGAAATGTATAACTCTTTTTGAATTTTTTTATGTATTTTATGATTTAAATGATTCCATTCGGATTTTTATATTTCCATTATGAAATCATATAAAATATTAATGAAATTAATTATGTAGATAAGATGATTTATTAGGTATGAAAATGTTTTTTTCCCATTTTTTATTCTTAAAATGGAAAATTATTATGTGTATTCATGAATTAATAGATTTTATTATTTATTTACTTCATTTTATGTATCCCATAATGATATTTTATGGATCATCATAAGTTTTAAAAAAATATAAGGGTTTTGAGGATGAGTAGGAACAAGGTTTATATTAATATGGTAATTATTAAGATATATGTTGAAAATAAAACATGTTATACCCTAAATGGTTTGTGTTATGGTATAAATTAATGTAATAACCTTGAATGATGTAACCTGGAGCCAATGTCTAATTTATTACATTGGGAAAGACATAAAGGGTAAAAATCCCCAAGTATCAATCATTTTTTTAGTTCTAGAGAACTATATACATACCTAAAACCTATTTTAGATTGGGAATAGATTATAAAACATAATACATAACACATAACAAAATAAAAAAATTGCAACCTTGAAAACTCATTCTAAGACCACTTCTCCATATCCTTGGTAAAGTAAAAAAATAAGGGTGATATCAAATTATTAGTAAGGGTTACATACAGAGGAATATATAATGATTGAATAATCATAATCAACATGAAAAGGTAAATAACATTACTATCTTCATTAGATATGGAATAATCAATAGGGATAGGTAAATAGCTAAAAACACATGTCATTTAATAAATAACAGAGAATGGAACACATACAAAGATAAAATACAAGAAAATTATTATGGATAAAACAATAACTAAATTAAAAATGTTGTAAATTTTTAATTATTGGACTTCATATCTTAGTAACAAGATACACCTACCATCAAGACCTTTCACAAGATGGTTTAAAACTACAAGTTGAAACCCATTTAATTTGGCCAATTGATTTGTCTTGTGAGACCTATCGATGCATCAATGAGATATCTATAAGCATTACCACTAATATCTTCATGTACAAAACATTAATCACATATCTAATAATTTATTTCACTCATGAAATTTTTTTATTATCATAAAATATCTATATTTGGTAAAGGATATAGATTTATCAATATTTCTTCAATTAATTAAAAAACTATAAAAATAAAAATGATATCTAAAAATGGTTTAATGAATAGAAAATGATCATAAAAATTATACAATAATATAGATATTTAACATAATTTTAATGTATAATGAAAATTTATTAAAAGAAGGTGATTGTTTTAAGAGAAAGTGAACAATCATAAAACAAAGTGTGATCGTACAATAGCTTTTACCACTTAGTAATTTTCATGTCAAATAACCTTAAATGAAATAATTAACATTGAAACCTTAAAATACAATGAATTATAAATTAAGGATGATCTTAAATTTAAAATGGAACTATATACACAACATAAAAGTGAATTTATTCATAATAACAAATAAGCCTCAATGGAATGTAATTTGAGAGAAAACATCTTACCTCATCACTCCTTTTGGGTGAATGTTATTTAATATAAAATATAATTGTTTTAAACATGTTATTAACTTATTAGAGATAAAATTAATATTTATAATTTTATATATGATACTCTAATAACATCTTATCAGCCTTTCATTAATAACTATTCTTCATTTTCATTGTATTATGTGTTAATTTCTTAGTTTTCTTATTGGTTCTTTCGCATAAAAGTTATGATTATTATATATATTATATAGATATATAATATCAAGAATAATAATAAAATAATTATCATATTTTTACCTCAATTATACATTTAAAACCATTCATGAAAGATGTATATTAAAATTGAATAATATTAAAATCATGGAGACTATAGGCCATATGTGCACATGAGTAACATTTTCATTATTCAATTATCATTATAGAAATGAGGTACGTTATAATTTCTAATTAAGTAATTATCATAATATTTTAAATACCATATTATTTGTTCAAATATACTCATAGGTGTCATCCATGTGGTGTGGTTATAAAAAAAGAGTCACATCACTTTATGAAGGTGGTAGTCCACACGTACCCAAAAGACGTTATAAACTTTCAGTGAGTAAAATGATAAACAAATTGATATATTATATGTGAATAATGATATATATTTCATTAATAACATAATTTTATCATTTATATCACATATATTCACTAAATTATTCTTTATCACCTTCCATGTAATGCATATTTGCAAGACTAATCACATCGCTTAATGAGGCAGTAGTCCTTCAAACACACGAGGGACGTTATCGTATCACCTATGGAATTAAAATAAAAATGTATATATATTATATAATTACTCAAGAGGTATAATTATGTTATATATATGTCATATATATACTTTATATCCATCATCAAGTCCAACTTTGGAAGTTGGTAGTGGGAAAATGAATGACATCAGTTTGTGAGGTGATAGTCCACCGTAAACGCGAATGATGATTTCAAAACCTATTTCATAGAAGTGGGGATGTTTTTAGGTAATTAAATTAATATAACAAAATTTAAATATATGTAATATACTGGGGATTTTATATAATAATTTTTTATTAAGAAATTTAGGAGGTGGGGGAAGAAATAAAGTAAAAAACACATATTGAATAATGTTCCCTCTTCTTCATGTAACCTCCTATGTTTGGCACCAAAAGACTTACTATGTTGTCTTTATGTCAAAAATAAGGATTCATCGATGTGGGGATGTAATTTGGGAAGTGTTTTGGGAAGTTATTGGCTATACCAAAATGGTTTGAAGGTGTGAATAATAGAGGAGAGGGGTGACCTTTTATAAGTGAGATGGGTGGCACACCTATAATGTTTGAAAATAAAAAGGGTCTCCAATGTTTTTCACAAGATAAAAGGATAAAAATGGATTATTACTATAAAATAGACATTATAAGGTTGAAATATTTCCATTATATATATTTTATATGTGTTTTAGGTCAATGTAACCCTTTTGTTATTATTTTTATCCCCAAAAAATAAGTTTTTACCCTAACCATTATAATTATTTTTTTTATTATTTTAACAATTAAATATAGTAAAGTTGACCTTATTAGATAGTATAGATTATTATAATTATAAATGTAGTTAAAATATATATAACATCTGTAAGAACCCAGTTTTTTTTGCGGAAGACTTTGGAATATTCTTGATGTTATTCCAAAGTAGTGCCTTCAGACGGCGTGTGATTCCGAGCCCCAGTGTGGACGAGATTAAATTTTCAGTGCATTCACACTGGACACACCATATAAATGGGATAACTCCTAATCAGTGATCCGGATCAGAATTCTGAGTGTATGGATGGGTATGGAATAGGGTGTTTACCCTAGGAACGACATAAAACATGTCGGCGGATGATGTTTGGACCCCTCGCTCGCTATCAGAGCGTGGAATGGACAAATTAAATAATTAATTTATTCGTTTAATGGTTAAACGCAAGTATATATTAAACGGTGGATCGGATTGGGAAACTGAGGGCACCGTTGAGTTTGTAGCATGCCGTTTACCCTATGAGGGGTGTAAGTTTCGTGGGCGCGAGCCGTCTGTGAAAAATGGCCCTAGGGGCGTTTTCGTAATTTGGCGGCATCAGGCGTTCAGTTTTATAACATTCAAACGGAATCCCAGAATCGAATTCCAAGAACACCATTGTGATTGGAATGTGGTGTTTTTCCAAGGGGATACTTAACCTCGACCCCATCGAGGGTTTCGAATGCGGGTTAAATTTGGGGGTTTAAATTAATTAAAATTTTAATTAATTTTCTTATTTAAACCAAACCCACCCCACCTCCTTCTCCTTTGGCAGCCCCTGGCGGAATATCTCACCCAAAAAGACCTCCACCCTCAAGATCCTCCTCTCCTCCTCCCCTCCGTCAGGGAGCGGTGCGGAGGCGGACCTCCATGAACCTCTGGGCAACGCCCACGAGGTAGGGTTTTGTTGCAATTTCCAATTCCATACATCCCGTTTTGAATTAATTTATATGAATTGAATTGTTGTTGAATCTAAAATTGAATTGCATAATCATGTAATATATTTTATGAGCTTTCCATCTCACCTTACGGATTTATAATCCGAGTTTCGAGGAGCTCACAAACATCCTCCGAAGTTTGCGGGTTTAAGGGTGTTTCCGGCCGTTTTTTGGGGTTCCCGCTGTTTAGCTTCAGCGCGGGCGTTCAGATTTGACAGCTGGCGCGGCAACTTTAGGCGGCTGAGGCGGCAGCCGGGCTCCCCCGAGTGAGCACAACAAAGGGTGGTCGTGGGGTCGTCGGCAGCAAGAGCTGCGAGGAGTGGGGTCGCGGCGGCGGTCCACTGGGGCTGCGGGCGAGCGGCCAGGGCGCCGGGGCAGAGGGTGCCGACGTGCGGGAGGCGACCTGGGTTGTTGGTTGGAGGAAGAAGGACCCACATCCTTTGGGTCCTGTTATGGAGGAGGAAGACCTGCCAAATCCGGTCTCCAAGGGGGAGCAAGGACCCATGAAGCGCGGGTCCTGCTGGCGGCGTGTGGAAGAAGACCGGCCCTCCTGGCCGATCTGGTTTTTGTTTTAAAAAAATGGATTATAGTAATAATAATATTATTATTATCATTATGAAAATTATTTTCATATCATAAATGGCGTCCGATTTGGGCACTGTCTACGGTTACGCGTCCCTTAAGTTGAGACGAACATTTTGAGATGGTTTCGGGAGTTTTTATCTCCCGAAACGGGGGCCTCGGAGGCGCGTCACGTGCGTTAAGCATATTGACATTTTTCCAGGGGATCTAGTTTTGGATGGAGCAGATACGTCCGACATCTATTTTGAGCATCGTCAGTGGCGTTGGGACCCTGACGTCGATTCTAAGCTTTCCAGGGTGGTTTCAGGCATTGAAGACAGAGTTGAGGTGTGGTCCCCATGACCGTCTTTTAAGCTGCGTGCAACGCTCTGTAACTTTTTCATTGGATGTCCTTTCGGGGCGTGCAAGTGGTTGATTTTGGATGTTTTTTCAAGGACATCGCATTGACGTAGTCTGCCTGGTTTAATTCCGCACGCTGGTGTGGGCTCCGCGAGGGCCGTTTCGGGAGTTGGTGGTGATTTCCAGCTTTATCACCGGGTGTCCGTTTTGGACAAATGAATAGTCAAACTAGTGTACTTTTTTGAGAGGATCATAACAACGCGATCCATTCGTTGTGTTTTGGGACTGGGATTCAGGTCCCACGTAGCACCGCTCATGTGCAGTGCGCATGAATGCATCTTTTTTTCCGAATATTTGTTCCACTCAAGTGAGCAGTCCTTTTGACATGTTTTTTCAGAGGGGATCACAATGGTGCAATACGTCTGACTGTTTTCGGGGCCGAGGCTAGGGATCACGGGACGCCGTTCAAGCGTAAGGCAGTGTTGGTGACTTTTTCATCGTATATATTTCTGGGGTGAGTAATTAGTCTATCTCGTGTGTGTTTTCGTGAGGATTACAATGTTGTAATTTTTTCAGGCAAGCGGAGCCTCTTGCGCAATCTTATTAAATGTGAAAATGTTAACGTGCCTCATGGCGGTTCTTCTACCATGTTTATAGCAGACCCTTGGTGTGTGATCTCTTGCACTCTCGTGTGAGTGAAGTAATTCTTGAATTTATGTGGTTGGTTGTGCCTTATCCATTGAGGTGGCAAGTTGGAGTTACTATATTATGCATTCGCGTTGACATTGGGTGTCGTGTGCACGTTAGCCTTTAGTCTGGAGACGTGGTATACTCTGGGAGTATACGAGAATGCTGGGAGGTATATATCGATGTTGGTACCTGGGAATTTCTATACTCACACGTCGTGTGGGCCCCATGTGCGAGCCGTGTTCTTCTTTACATACTTTTGACCTCTCGTGACGTAGAGGGTCCCTCAGTTCTCGTTTTTTGACCAACAAGGTTGAGTTTTCCCCCTGTTTCTGTTCTCATTTGGCTGGAAGAGACGGTTAGGTTCCTCTATTTCTTCATCTGTGAGGGGTTTCAGTACCATGCCCCTTTCATCTGACTGCAGCACCATTTGTTACTACGGGTGTTCTTACAGTGTGGGTGTTTTCCCCACTTTCTGGGATGAGTTGTCTCAGTCCACTTTGACAGTGACTCACTGGATTGGAGCATGATCGCCTTGAGAGACTTGAGGAGTTTCTCCCGTTCCTTCGTGATCCCTGGTAGAGTTCTTGTGGATTCGGTGTGACCAACACATTATGCGGGCACCGATCCTCTACCCAGGAGGTTGTTTCCATCAGGGCTGAGGTTGTTTCCAGCAGGGCTGAGGTTGTTTCCAGCAGGGCTGAGGTTGTTACCAGTAAGGATGATATTGTTTCCAACAGGGCTAAGGTTGTTTCCAGTAGGGCTGAGGTTGTTACTAGTAGGGATGAGGTTGTTTCGAGTAGGGCTCGCCAGTTGTACCATCCAACATTGACGTCCAATGCAGCGGTGTTCACCGAGCTATACCATCCAGTAGGGATGGCCAGAGCGGTTCCGAGTTTACCTCCACTGGGTTTGGGTTGTGGTCCTGATGCCGGGTTTACCTGCAACGGGGCTGGGAAGTGGTCCTCGATGCTGGTATTACCTCCAGTTGGGATGGGAAGTGGTCCCCGATGTCGGGTTACCTCTAGCTGGGCTGGGCAGTGGTCACGTCGCCGACTTTTTCCGGGTCTCCCTCCTGTGGATTACCCTTTTATGGGACTGGGCAGTGTGGCACCCATGAACTCTTGCTGGGTCACCCTATAGTAGGAACCCGTCGACTTCCAGGGACACTCAAGCGGGGCTGGGCAGGGGGTCGCCTATCGACTTTGAGGATACCTCTCGACTGCGGGGCAATGACGAGGTGTAGTTTGACATACCCCTAGAACTCTCAAGTATGAGGGGCGCTTTCCCCACCGAGACGTGTCCTTGTGAAGCGACATAAAACTGTGTGGGTGAGTGAGTGCCGCCCAAAGCAGATAGTGTCAATGTGCGGTGATTTGACCCCTTGACTTGCAGTTTGGGGCAGACATGCGGGATGTTGGGCATCGATGGTGTTTACTTTTGGGACTGTTGGCTACTCATTTCTTAGGCTAAGCTATGGGATGGAGATCCTCTTACAATCTTGTTTGGGCTTCTTGATTGAGGATATGGTTATTTATATACCTTGTTTTTGGTACCCACTTCTTGGGTTTGGTTACTCTCCTTCCAAGAGAGGAAAGGATGCGCGAGGTATGCCACGTGCTTTCTGTGTCTAGCTTCTTGTGGTTGGACGAGTCTACTCTCCTACTATAGGTAGAGAAGACTCGACGGTAAGTTCATCTTCTCACCGTTTCCTACTCCTTGTGTATGGATGAGTCTACCTTCTTTCCTCTTGTTGGGTTGAGCTGTACTCTATAATGTTACTCTTTACTACACTCTCGGTTGTACGACTTTACTTTTCTCTGTTCGATCTACTTCTCACCGTTCGGTACCTCCTTTGTTGCTCCCTCAAGCCTTCGGGGTATCCTACTGAGTATTTTTATACTCCCCCCAGCTTGGGCTTTGCCTGCAGTTGGTGTGCCCTTGTAGATGACGGACATGTTGGTCGTGACTTCAGTGGAGCTTAGGAGTTCAAGAGCATGGACCGCGTGCGGTGGTCGGAGTTGGGTTCCAGGTGGGGAACCCTTCCAGCTATTTAATTTTTGTTCAACTATTGTCGAGTTGTGGCACTTTTCTAGTTGGGAACATGTTTTTTCCTTTTTCCTTTTCCGTTTACCTTCAACTTACTTTGTAATGTTTAGAGGTCGATGCACTTTGTGGTTTATCTATATCAGTTTCCCTTTACTTTACTGGTCTTTTCTATTTTACTCTGCACTTTTTCATTGAGTGTGTTGCGTGTGTGTAAACAGGTACTTAGGAAAAGGCCTCCCTGAGTTATTGTGCCTTCAGATCTAGTCGCCACCCCCTGGCCTATGGAGTCGGGCTTGGGGTAGTTGCGACTCGAGCCCGGGTAGGGTCGGGTCATGACAAAGTGGTATCAAAGGTGGTTCATTCCTTGGGAAGTTGTTCGGACGTCCATAAAAAGTAATTGGTTGGGATTTAGGGAAATAGTGTTAACGTGTCTCGAGACCGGCTCTCAGGCCAGGGAGTCCAGTGATGGTGCGACGGCCGACGTATCCATTCACCTGGACCTTGATAACCTGCTTGTCAACTCGGCATGCTAAGACACTTGTTGAAGGGAAAATTGGTTTGTGCATCACATAGTATTGAGTCTTTGAATATCCTTCTTGAGTCAGCTCCCCATCATTGTTGTTGTTGTGAAAATTATATACATATATTCTCATCTAACCGCGACACTCCTTGATAATATTCAGGATGTCTCCGCGAAGATAGCCAGCCAGGATACCAGCTTTGGTTCACGAAGACGACCCTGTGAGCTATGAGGCCTCTGTCCAGGACCCATCATGTGAGCCCCTTTCTCCGGGTGGGCCGGTAGTAGCACCCCCACTTGTTGAGCAGAAGAAAGCTTCAGAAGAGCAGACTGAGCTTGAGCGCAGGTTTAGCGTGCTCCCTGAGTTCCAGTGACAGAGACCACTAAGGTTCAGTGGTGAGCCAGACCCTTAGGCAGTAGAGGATTGGATCGAGATAGTGGTTCACCTCTTTATGCTTGTGCAGACGCGAGCATATCTTATGGTGGCTTTGGCAGCCAACCTTTTTCATGGAGCATCTTGGCGTTGGTAGAGTCTGGTGTCTCAGTTTCATGATGATTCGTCACTTTCGTGGGGAGACTTTCAGTTGTTGTTTCGTGAGGAGTATTTACCCTCATGCTTATGCTCTATTCAGATTCAAGAGATCCTACAGTTTTAGTAGGGAGGGATGACAGTGGCCGAGTACACGACTAGTTTTGTAGACCGTGCAAGATTTTACCCGGACATGGTCCATGGAGAAAACATCCGAGCGCGGAAGTTTGAGTAGGGTCTCCGCCGAGAGATTCATGTTGTCATAGTACCCTTGGTCATTTCCATATATACTGGGGTTCTAGATCTGGAACTGGGGATAGAGAGATACCTATCACGATCTAGAGTTGGTGGTGGTAGTAGGCATGTTGGAGCTGAGACGTCTGCCACAGCTAGCGGGCGTCGTCAAGTAGAACCTCGACGCAGGTGGCTTTCTGATAACCGGACTCAGGGGAATGGTCTTACACCAAGGTGGCGTCGGAGGGCACCAGTGCAGCCCGAAGAGAGTCGGTGCTATGCTTGTGATGGGTGAGGTCACTTGGCATGGGACTGCCTGACCGAGCATGCTAAGAACATCGGGCAGGCAGCAGGTGCACCACCACGACAGAGGCAGTGCCGTGATCGGAGTAGTGTCCAGAGAGGTGGTGCTAGCAGAGGAGCGGGAGGAGATGGTAGTGGGGGACAACTTTACGAGGTCTTCCCATCACCACTAGGCGGTCCATGTCAGGCTCTGGGAGCTGACAGTTGGGACCGCATACAGCCGCGAGCTTTGGATGTCTACGATCCTGTGGAGCATGAGGTTGTAAGAGGTTTTCTCTACAACTCTTCTACTTCTTGCAGTAGAATTGCTAGACTCTGTCTGTGAAATGCCTTTATTCTCCCTGCTCCATTCTTGGGTTGTTACCAAGGTGACGTGGGGCGTCGGAGTGGCCATGTGTTGGTAAGGCAAAAAGGTGTAGGACCTTTTCTTTAGTCGATGGTGTTGACTCCTTTTCTTTCGAGCATGTGAGAGGCCCTTGGTTGGGAGACATCGACTATGTAACCTTGCGTGGACATCTTTCTTTCGAGCATGTGAGAGGCCCTTGGTTGGGAGACATCGACTATGTAACCTTGCGTGGACAGATATCCTTGGGTGTTTCATCATATGAATATTCTGAAGGAGGGAATCACCGGGCCTTATTCCAGGTGTGGGCGGTGATTCTAGTCGCGGCGTGCGACTTAAGGGTTCGGTTGGGGAGGTGAGCTACCCACGAGATCCTTTGGGCCATTTGAGACTGTGCAAAGGGATGGTGAGGTTCCTAACCGCCTTGCCCTAAAACCAAGTCTAGAGTGGGTGCACGATGTCTCCCACGTGGCTCACCTGAGAAGAGGTGTGTGTGATCCCATGCACAACATTGACAAGGTCAGACCTCGCGTGAAACAGATCAATCCTTTGGTCTGTGTAAGGTGGCGCAGAGCTGTACAAGAGTTCTTCTGGGTACTGGGGAGCCAAGTGTGGGCTTGGTACCTTGAGTTGTTCCCTGATTTTGATTTTTCGGGGATGAAAAGACTGAAAGAGGGCATGATGTAAGATCCCAGTTTTTTGCTGCAAAAGACTTTGGAATATTCTTGATGTTATTCCAAAGCTGCACCTTCAGACGGCGTGCGATTCCGAGACCCGTTGTGGCCGGAATTAAATTTTCAGTACGTTCACACTGGACATGCCAAATAAATTGGATAACTCCTAAATAGTGATCCAGATCAGATGATTGAGTGTACGGATGGGTCCGAAATTGGGTGTTTACCCTAGTAACAACATAAAACATGTTGGCGCGTGACGTTTGGACCCCTCGCTCGCTATCACAGCATGGAACGGAAAAATTAAATAATTAATTTATTCATTTAATGGTTAGATGCAATTATCTCTTAAACAGTGACTCAGATTGGGAAACTGAGGGCACCGTTGAGTTCGTAGCGTTATGTTTACCCTTCTAGGGGTGTAAGTTTTGTGGGCGCGGGTCGTCTGTGAAAAATGGCCCTAGGGGCGTTTTCGTAATTTGGCAGACTCGGGCATTTAGTTTTATTACTTTCAAACAAAAGCTCGGAATTGAATTTAGAGACCTCCGTTGTGCTCAGGAGGTGGGTTTTACCCTAGGGGAGACTTAACCTCGACCATGTCGAGGGTTTCGAATGCTGGTTAAATTTAGGGGTTTAAGTTAATTAAAATTTTAATTAATTTTCTTATTTAAACCAAACCCACCCCCTCCTTCTCCTTTGGAACCCCCTGGAAGAAGAGCTCACCCAAGGAGAGATACACCCTCAATATCTTCCTCTCCTCCTCCCCTCCACCAATGCAGCAGCGTGGCGGCGGACCTCCGTGAAGCTCCGGGAAACGCCCACGAGGTAGGGTTTTGTTGCATTTTCCAATTCCATTCAGCCCACATTGAATTGCTTTATATGCATTGAATTGCTGTCAAATCTACAAAAGAATTCCATAATCGTGTAACATATTTTATTATCTTTCCATCGCATCTTTCGGATTTAAAATCTGAGTTTCGATGAGCTCGAAAACATCTTCCGAAGTTTGCGGGTTTAAGGGTGTTTCCGACCGTTTTTTGGGGTTTCGGCAGTTCAGCTTCAGCGTGGGCGTTCGTCTTCGGCGGCTGGCGCGACAGCCTTAGGTGGGTGAGGCGGCAGCAGGGCTCCCCCAGGCAAGCGTAGTGGAGGGCGGTCGCAGGGTCGTCAGCAGCAAGAGCCGCAAGGAGTGGGGTTGCGGCGGCGGTCCGCTGGGGCTGGGGGCGACCGGCCAGGGCGCCGGGGCAGAGGGTGCCGGCGTGCGGGAGGCGACCCGGGTTGCCGATTGGAGGAAGAAGGACCTGTATCCCTTGGGTCCTGTTCTGGATGAGGAAGACCGGCCGAAGCCGGTCTGCAAGGGGGAGCAAGGACCCGCAAAATGCGGGTCCTGCTGGGGGCGTGTGGAAGAAGACCGGCCCTCCGGGCCGGTCTGGTTTTTGTTTTAAAAAAGAGGTTTATAATAATAATAATATTATTATTATTATCATTATGAAAATGAATTTCATATCATAAATGGCGTATGATTTGGGCACCTTCTGCGGCGACGCGTCCCTTAAATTGAGACGAACTTTTTGAGATGGTTTCAGGGGTTTTTAACTCCCAAAACGGGGGCCTCGGAGGCGCGTCACGTGCGTTAAGCAGATTGACATTTTTCTGGGGGATCTTGTTTTGGATGGCGCAGATATGTCCGATGTTCGTTTTGAGCGCCGATAGCGGCGTTGGGACCCTGGCGCCGAGGCAAAGCTTTCTAGGGTTGTTTCAGGCGTTGAAGATAGAGTTGAGTCATGTGACCCAAGGCTGTCTTTTAAGCTGCGTGCACTGCTTTGTAACTTTTTCATCATACATTCGTTCGGGGCGTGCAAGTAGTCGATTTTGGATGTTTTTCCAAGGACCTCACATTGGCATAGTCTGCCCGCTTTAATTCCCCACGCTGGTGCGGCCCCGTGAGGGCCGTTTCGGGAGTTGGCGATGATTTCTAGCTTTATCACTGGGTGTCCGTTTTGGACAAGTGAATATTTAAACTTGTGTACTTTTTCGAGAGTATCGCAATGACGTGATATGTTCATTGTTTTTCAGGACTGGGATGTGGGTCCCACGTAGCACCGCTCGTGTGCGGTGCACCAGAATGTATCTTTTTCTCCAGATATCCGTTCCACTCAAGTGAGCAGTCCTTTTGATGTTTTTTTTCCGAGGGGATCACAATGGTTCGATGCGTCCGACTGTTTTCGGGGCCAAGGCTAGGGATCATGGGACGTCGTTCGGGCGTAAGGTGGTGTTGGTGACTTTTCCATCAGATATCTGTTTGGGGCGAGTAAGTAGTCTATCTCACGTGTTTTTCCACGAGGATTACAATGATGTAATCTGTTCAGGCAAGAGGAGCGTCTTGCGCAATCTTATTAAATGTGGAAATGTGAAGGTGCCCCGTGGTGTTTTTTTACCATGTTTGTAGTGGACCCTTGGTGTGTGATCTCTTTCACTCTTGTATGAGTGAAGTAATGCTCGAAGAAATGTGGTTGGATGTGCCTCAGCCATTGAGGTGGCAATTTGGAGTTGTTATGTTACGCCTTTGCGTTGACATTGGGTGTCGTGTGCACGTTAGCCTTTGGACTGGAGACGTGGTATACTCTGGGAGTATACGAGAATGCTAGGAGGTACATATGGATGTTGGTACCTGTGAATGTTTGTGCTCTTGTTTGGGGTTGACTTGGGGTCACACGTCATATGGGCCCCATGTGCGAGTCATGTTCAACTTTACGTACTTTTGACCTCTCGCGAGGTAGAGGGTCCCTCAGTTCTCGTTTGTTGACCAGCAAGGTTGAGTTTTCCCCTGGTTCTGTTCTTGTTTGGCCGACAGAGATGGTTAGGTTCTTCTGATTCTTCAACTGTGAGGGGTTTCAGTACCGTGCACCTTTCATCAGACTGAGGCACTGTTTGCAACTACGAGTGTTCATACAGTGTGGGTGTTTTTCCCACTTTCTGGGATGAGTTGTCTCGGTCTGCTTCGACAGTGACTCAGTGGATTGGAGCATGATCACCTTGAGAGGCCCGAGGAGTTTCTCATGTTCCTTCGTGATCCCTGGTAGAGTTCTTGTGGATTCAGTGTGACCAACACATTACGCGGGCACCGATCCTCTACCCAGGAGGTGGTTTCCAGCAGGGCTGAGGTTGTTTCTAGCAGGGCTGAGGTTGTTTCCTGTAGTGTTGAGGTTGTTACCAGCAGGCTTGAGGTTATTTCCAGTAGAGCTGAGGTTGTTTCCAGTAGGGCTGAGGTTGTTACCAGCAGGGCTGAGGTTGTTTCGAGCAGGGCTCTCTAGTTGTACCATCCAGCCGGGATGGCTAGTGCAGCAGTGTTCACTGAGCAGTACCATCTAGTAGGGATGGACAGAACAGTTCCGGGTTTACCTCCAGCGGGGCTGGGCAGTGGTCCCCGATGTCGGGTTACCTCCCGCGGGGTTGGGTAGTGGTCCCCGATGTCGGGCTTACCTCCAGCTGAGCTGGGCAGTGGTTCCCGATGGCGGGTTACCTCCAGCTAGTCTAGGCAGTGGTTCCATCACTGACATTTTCCATGTCTCCCTCCAGTGGATTACCCTTTTACGGGACTGGGCAGTGTGGCACCCGTTGAATCTTATCGGGTCTCCCTATAGCGGGAACCCGTCGACTTCCAGGGACCCTTCAGCGGGGCTGGGTAGGGGGCCGCCTGTCGACATTGAGGATACCTCTTGACTACGGGGCAGTGACGAGGTGTGGTTTGACGTACCCCTAGAAATATTAAGTACGAGGGGAGCTTTCACCACCGAGACGCGTCCTTGTGACGTGACATAAAACCGTGCGGGCGACTCAGTGCCGCCCAAAGCGGATAGTGTCAAGGTGTGGTGATTTGACCCCTTGACTTACAGTTCAGGGCAGATGTGAAGGGTGCTGGGCATCGATGGTGTTTACTTATGGGACGGTTGGCTACTCATTTATTCGTTTGAGCTACGGGATGGAGATCCCCTTACAATCTTGTTTGGGATTCTTGATTGAGCATATGGTTATGTATATACCTTGTTTCTGGTACCCACTTCTTGGGTTTGGTTGCTCTCCTTCCAAGAGAGGCAAAGACGTGCGAGGTATGCCACGTGATTTCCTTTTCTAGCTTCTCGTGGTTGGACGAGTCTACTCTCTTGATATAGGTAGCGAAGACTCAACGGGAAGTTCATCTTCTCACCGTTTCCAGCTCCTTGTGTCTGGATGAGTCTTCCTTATTTCCTCTTGTTGGGTTGAGCTGGACTCTCTATTGTTACTCTTTACTGCACTCTCGGTTATACTCCTTTAATTTTCCCTGTTCGATCTACTACTCACCCTTCGGTACCTCCTTTTTTTCTCCCTCAAGTCTTCTGGGTATCCTATTGATTATTTTTATACTCACCCATGCTTGGTCTTTTCCTGTACTTAGTGTGCCCTTGCAGACGACAGACAGGTTGTTCGTGACTTCAGTGGAGCTTAGGAGTTTAGGAGCATGGACCACATACGGTGGTCGGAGTCAGGTTCCAGGTGGGGGACCCTTTCAGCTGTTTACTTTTTGTTCACCTATTTCCGAGTTATGGCACTTTTCTGTTTGGGCACGTGTTTTTCCCTTTTTCCATTTCCGTTTACCTTCAGCTTACTTTGTACTGTTTAGAGGTCGATGTACTTTGTGGTTTATCTATATCAGTTTTCTTTTACTTGTCTTTTCTCTTTTACTCTTTACTTTTTCATTGAGTGTGTTGCGCGTGTGTGTGTACAGGTACTTAGGCAAAGGCATCCTCGAGTTATTGTGCCTTCGGCACTGGTCGCCAGCCCCTAGCCTATGGAGGCGGGCTTGGGGTAGTTGCGGCTCGAGCCCGGGTAGGGTCAGGTCGTGATAACATCCATTGAAAGATGGGAAAAAAATTTAATTTAAAATCAATCCTATAGGCACGATGAGAAAGTGGGGTTTCAAGAGAAAATGTTAAAATGTTTTTAAATTTTTTAAATTCAAATTAATTATGGAAATAATTTAAATGTTTTTAATTTTATTAATATAAATATAATTGAACTAATTTTACTTTAAAACATTTTATAAATATAATTTAACATTATTAATAATTTAAATAAAAATACATTTTTCAATTAAAATTTATTATTTTCACTCTTCACCAAAAAATGATACAATTTAGAAAAATCTTAAAAATTCACTCTATGTTAATTTTTTTATTATAATTTAAAAAAAGGATAATTTTTTCGAATAAATTATCTATAAATCGAAAAAATAAATGTCAAATTGTGGGTTTGAAGAGCGACTAAACATTTTTTTAGAAAAAAAATAGAGTTTTATAAAAACATTTATTTTATTTATAATCAATATATAAAAAAATTTCATGGGGAAAATATATATTTTTCATAATTTATTTAGTTATATTAATAACCAGAAATTTTATTTATTAGTTAAAATGGAACTATTAAAATGATATTTTAATAAACTATCATGTTTTTTAAACCTGTTGTTGTGTGCATCCCAGTCTATCGATGAAAATAAATTTATTCAAATAGAAATATATTGTAAAATATTGGGATGTTACATTATTCACTTATAAATAAATTTCATTATTGAAATTTCATATATATTAAATTCTAAATAGATGAGTGTATCTCTTATTCATAATATCCCCCTGTACCCACATTGCTTCCTCTAGTTTTTTATTTCTCTAATGTACCTTTACTAGAAGAGTCACCCGATTCATCAATAATTGATTAATAATATCAAGAATATAGATGGTCTACTTATAGAAAGATAGATTAAGATCCAATTCTATTTCAACAGTAGTGAGTACATGTTCTGGGTCTGGCAGGTACTACCTTAACAAGGATATATAGAACACATCATGTACTTTTTAGAGATTTGGTAGCATTTCTAAATGATAATGAACAACTCAAATTATTTCAATAATTTCAATGGTTTGGGTGTACTTGAGGCTCAGTTTCCCTATCTTATCAAACCATATAACCACCTTACATGGATATTCTTTCATGAAAACATGATCTCCCACATGGAATTCCAAATCATTCCTCTAATTATCAGTATAACTCTTTTTCCTACTTTGTGATTCTTTAATCTAAGCCTCAATAGCCTTTACCTATGTTTTATGTCATAAACATGTTCTAGAAGTATAATTTTAATTTCACCAACCTTATACCAACATGTTGGTGTATATTATATCATTCCATATAATGCTACAAACATTGTAATTTTAATAATTTAATGGAAACTATTGCTATAAGAAAACTTCACCGAAGAGAAATTCTTATCCCATATACCTAAAATGTAAAGTGAGAATGAATTAATCATTTATTTCATTATATTAATTGTCCTTTTAGATTTTATATCATTTTAACAATGGTAGGAAGTGCTTAAATGAATCTTAGTATCAAGAGCCTTCTAAGTAATCTTCTAATATTTCTATTTAAAAAAGGGATCATGATGAGACATATTTTAATGAGTTTCACCATAAAGACATTAAAGTTCATTAATATAGATTATTTTGAGGTGATAAAGAGGTAAATATTCTCTTAAACAAATAAATATGCATATTGTTTTAGGAAATCAAGGATAAACCATATTACATCATTCAATCTAGGAGCCTTTGGTTGTACTGTAATAAAGTCCATACAAATGAAGTCTCATTTATTCACAAAAATAGAAATAGGTTGTATGAATCCTATAGGATTCTATATCAAAGATTTCACATATTGGAAAACCAAATATCTGGACACAAAATAAGAAATTTACCACCTTATTTTATCCCAAAATAAATGTTTCCTCAGATACATATATATTATTGTGCTACTATCGTGTATAGAGAAATTTTAGCTATGAGCATCATCCAAAAATTCCTTTGTTAGATAAATATAGATGTAACTCATAACATATTTCCAAATTTATGAAAGTGTTCTTCAAAAATTAAGTATGATAATTTTACATCATTCAAAACATTAATTTTATTATGAAATATATTATCATCAAATTAATGAATTTTTATCTTTTCAAGTAATGATGGTTTAGTAATCATTTAAAAAATGAGTGATGTCTCCTCTACCTTAATGTTTCCAATATCTATATTCACTAGATCGATGAATATAGAATCCTTATCAATCAACATTTAGGTCATAATCCCATGATTTTTCACACCGAATGAATCCACTACCATATTTTCATCTCTTTGGTGGTAGTGTATTTAGAAAATCATAATCCTTGAATAGTTCGATCCATTTCTATTGTCTCATATTGAGTTATTTCTGAGAAATGATATATTTTAGGTTTTTATGATCAATTTATATCTCAAATATTTTACCATATAGAAAATTTTACCATATATTCAAAGAAAATATTGCAGTTTCCAACTCAAGATTATGGGTTAGACAGTTCTCTTCATGAGTCTTCAATTACCTTGATGCATATTACATAACTTTATCATTTTTAATTTGGATACAACCAAGTCCTCTCTTTGTTGTATCAATATATATCACAAACCTATAATTTCCATATAGATGAATCAAAATCAGATCATTGATCTATTTTCTCTTTATTTTACAAAATTATTCTTCACATTTCTTTTTTCAAACAATATTAATTCATTTTTTTGTGATATTTTTTAACCTCTTATCTAATTAAGGCTAATTATTACCAAATCATGGATAGTAACTTAACAAAATAATGAAACTACATACCATAGTTATTTTCATTTATATAGGACATTCTCTAATAGCCTTTGAATTTTAGGATAAATAGAGATTCCAACCTTGTAGAAAATATAGTGAAGAAAAGAAACTTACTGAATTTAGAAATCACAATTAAAAAATTTACCATAACAATATTTTCATCAAAGAGTATAAATAATAAATTGAAAGTGATTTTCATGGTCCTCATAGATTTCATAAAACACTAAAATATCATCAATGAATACCATAACAAAATCATTAAGGTATTACTTGAAAACTCTATTCATTAGATCTATAAAAATATATAGTTCATTAGTAAATCGAAATGAAATAACTATAAACACTTAATGCCCAAAACTCATTTGAAATTTTTTAATCAAAATTTAATTCTTCTTTACTCTCAAATGACGATACCCTAAAAAATTGGAAATCATTGAAAAATATTAGGCTCTATGATTTCAATCGAATAAATAGTCAATGAGAGGGATATGATACATGTTATTTATTGTAATAGCCTTGATTTACCTATAATCAATGAATAGTCTCATGGATCCATCATTATTATTAAATAAGAGAATAGGGGCTCCCCATGGTGAAACATAATGGCATATAAAGCCCTTATTACCTAAATCCTCTAGCTGATTATTTAACTCTACTAATTCTATAGTGGCCATTATATAGGGGTTCTTTGATATTGTTCTTGCATTTGGGAATAAATCAATGTAAAACTCAAATTTATACTCTATGATATGTCTAGGTAATTCCTCAGTAAATACATAAATATATTATAGTATAATAGGTATATCCAAAATTTAATTATTAACTTCTCTATACCTATATTCGTTTTTCTTCATATCCAAGAATCTCATTCAGAAGATCTATTGGGGATGGATATAGATACAATTCAGATGATGAAGTGTATGATATAAAGATATGGAATTAAACATCCTACTCAAAAATCATAATTTACTTCACATAGGTATAAATTTTTTCATTATATTTTGAAATCCAATCCATAATAAGGTTTATATCAAATTCAAACATATAAATCATAATAAGGTCACAAAATATAGCACATTTATGTTTCATAATGGGGACTTCCTGACACATCCTTGTTATTGGGAGACAAACCTTAGGAGTCTTGACTGATAATTACCTTATTAGATTAAAAGGTAAATGTCTAATTTTCATGGAAAACATGGTAGATATAACTGTGTGTAAGGATCCAAAATAAAATAAATCCTTTGATAAATTTGAATATAGGATTAAAGTACCTACCACCACATCACAGGGTAATTCCACCTCAGTTGTAGTGATAACATATGTTTGGCCTTCTCCCCTTAATCCATTCTATGGTGGATTCCCTTGTTGTTTGGGGAATTCATTTTCATTGTGCCCATATATTTAAAGCTAAATCTTTAGAAATAATTTATTTGTTTCTCCCCCTGAAATTATTGAGCATGGTGACCCTTATCTCCGCACTTATAACAAACTCCTAATCCCTTCAAAGATGCTGATTGTGCTTCCTACATCAAAACTATTTGGGATAATATGAACCATAAATATGATACCTTTGACTGTATCCTCAAACTTAAAACTTTAAAGGAAGCCCTCATAGGATGGTGTAGATCTAAAAATAAACAAATTGATGCTGACATTTCTTCTCTAGAAGAGGATCTGATTCAACTGCAAACTCATAACACTAATTATGATTTTACTTTTGAACCTCAAACTGAAATAAAAATTTTCTTACAAACTTAACTCTTTTCTCACTTTCAAAGATAATATGTGAAAACAACTTTTTAAGACCAAATGGATCTCTTATGGGGGCAGAAACACTAAATTCTATAACTCGCTTCAAAGAGTTAGAAAAGCCTCCTGACCTCTTACTAACCTCTTACACAATGATCAACTCCTTGAATCTGAAGAAGCTATTTCCAACCATGTTGTTTCTTATTTCCATAACATCTTCAATGGTCCGGATGTCACTATTGTTCTTAGACCTAATATCATTCCTCTGATGGTTGATGAGAAAGACAGTGAGTCTCTTTTAACCATCCCTCTAGATCATGAAATTAGAGATACTGTTTTTACCCTGAAATCTGATAGTTCTCCTAGACTGGATGGTTTAGATAATGGTTTTTATCAACAACACTGGGAGGTCATTCATTTGGATGTCTGTAAGCTTGTGAGGTCCTTCTTCAGCAATGGTTATCTCCCTCATGGCCTTAATACACAATTTCTTACTTTAATTCCAAAAACTGACAATGCCTCTTAGATTCACCAATTTCGACTTATTTCCCTAATAAACACTCTTTACAAAATCATTACCAAAATCATTGCTAATAGACTTACTTTTATATGCGATAAAATTATTTCATGGAATCAATCTGGTTTCATAAAAGGTAGGTCTATTCAGGAATGCATTTGTCTTGCCTATGAATGTACTAAAAATCATTAAAAAACCATGAGGGGTGTAAATGTTTCTGTCAAACTCAATATTAGAAAAGCTTTCGACACCATTGATTTGAGTTTAATTATCAAAGTCTTAAAAAGTTTGGTATTCAATGATACCTTTGTCATGAGGATCCAAACCTTGTTTAAATCTAATTCAATTTCCATTTTGGTTAATGGTACCCCAAAAGGCTACTTCAAATGCACTAAGGGAGTCAGACAAGGAGACCCTCTCTCAGCCATACTCTTTGTTATTGCTGAGGATTACCTCAACAGACTCATCACACAACTTTTTAATCAAAATAAACTGAAACTCATCCAGGTTTCCAGAAATATTAGGGTCCCTACCCACATATTATATGGTGATGACATCATCTTGTTTTTACAATGGGATCAAAATAATATTCAGGTTCTTAAAAACCCTCTCGCTCATTATGATAAGGTTTCAGGTCAAGCTATTTCTTGGAAGAAATCACATATTTTCTTTGTAAAAAATTTCTCCCCTCAAAGGAAACCTATTATCACTTCTAACCATGGGGTCAAACAAGGTCTCTTTCCCTTCACCTATCTAGGGGTTATTATCTTTTGGGGATGACCTAAATCCTCCTATTTTTCCAACATTATTGATCAAATCATTAATAATCTCTCTTCTTGGAAAGGAAAGTCCCTTTCCATGGCTGGTAGAATTTGCCTTGTCAAATCAACCATTGTATCCAAGATGGTTTACTCTCTCATGATCTATAGGTGGCCCATGAGAACCTTAAAAAAAATCAATTCTTACATCAAGAACTTCATTTGGACAAGAAAATTTTTTGAAAGGAAACTTGTCACCATCCCTTGGAAGACCTATTGCAAACCCTTAGATAAGGGGGGTTTTGGTATTAAAAATTTAAAGTATTTCAATGATGCCCTACAAGATAAACTTACTTGGAAAATTAATCAACAATATCTCTAATGCTCTTGATATTCTCTATCATATATTTCAAAATAAACTTAAGAAGGGAAATATTAATCATATCACCTCCTCGATTAGGCCCTCCATTATGCACTCATTTCATAACATTATAGAAAACTCTAGATTGATGGTTAGGGATGACTTTGACATAAATTTATGGCTAGACAATTGGACTAGGACCCATTTAATTTCCATTATTTTTTCTAATTATACACCTGGTAACACTAGATGCACCATAAATAAGGTTTTTGAATCTCACAGGAATGACCTCCCAGACAATACTACTCAAATAATTGACAACTACCCTTATACTGTCTCTGATGATTTCCTTTTCTGGGAGTCGGCCCTAAATGGCATTTTTGACTCCAAAAATTTATATCACCTGAATTTCCGTGCAACTAAATCTAACTTTCAATTGTTAAATCATTTTAACAAACCTTGGATCAAACCTACTAGACTGACTCTTATATTGCGTATTGCTCACAACAGATTTCCCACTGAGGTCTGCCTTCAAACTTCTGGTATTAAACTTTGCTCTAGGTGTCATCTATGCAACCATCATAGAGAATATAATAACCATATTTTCTTATCATGTGCTACAACCTCTTATTTATAGAATTATATCTTTGAAATCTTTAACTACAGATGGTTTATAACTAACTCAATCTGTTCTCCTTTAAAGAAATGTGTTGGTCAGGATGATTCTCAGCAAATCAAAAAAATCATCCTATCTTCCATTGCTGAGCTCCTACATGTGACCTGGTATAATAGAATTGATATTATTCATAATAAATGCTCATTAAATCCCAATTCTAGAAAATCCCAGATTCTCATTGTAGTCCAAGAGGCTTCTTCAATCCAAAAAGGCCATTTTAGCATCTCTATTGGAGACTGGGATATACTGTGCAAAATCTGGGTCAATGGAATCTATCAACAACCCAAACATACCTTTGAAGTATTCTGGAAATCTCTTATTCCAGGATGGATCAAAGTGAACGTTGGTGGTGCCTCAAAAGGAAACCCTAGGCCTACCAGCTGTGGGGCAATTTTTAGAGATTCTTTTGGCCAGTTTCAGGGTTGTCTCTTTGGAAAATGTGGTATAACTTCTTCATTAGAAGAAGAAATGATGGGTTTCATTCATTTCATCAATTTTTCCCTTCAAATATGATGGAGAAAACTTTGGATCGAAAGTTACTCAACCACCATTATTCATGCAATCTGGAATGGGGTGATTCACCTAGCCTGGCCCCTCACTACGCTTTGGATGAAATGTCTAAATTCTCTCTCAGGGATCAATTATATATCCACTCATGCCTTTCGGGATAGTGAACACCATTGTAGATGCTCTTGCGAACAAGGAAATTCATCAGGATATGATTTGGCTGGACGATCTTCCTTCTGATTTATTTTATATTTTTGACAAAGATTGTGAAAAACTGCATACTTTTCATCAATTGTAACCCCTTTTATTTTGTTACATTCAATAAATTGTGCTTTGGTCTTTGACCAAGGCACCACCTTTTTAAAAAAATGATAGTTCATAAAACCATTTCATCATATGAAGAACAATTATAAGAGTTCAGTGCCCTTCAGAGACATGGCTTAAGCCCTCCAAAGAAATGATCAATCGGGAACTCTGTATTACATATGTAATCTGTGTCCTACCTATCTAACATTGTACTGGTGTCTTCATACTCCAAAACACTGTATTATTACTTTTTCATTATGATAATGATATCTCTATTCATTTCAATTTTTTTATTATGAGAAAAATATTTTTTTAATAATGTCTCCTTATAAGAGATAAATTCCATGAGTTATATTTTATTATTCCACCATATTATTCTTTATAAATGATCACCATTGATCAGTATCACCATTGAGACAATACACAACATGTTTAACCTTTCCCTTTTCAATTCGTCCAAAGGCCATAAATATCTTCTCCATCATCATAATCCATTTTTCAGCTGTTATTGTATTAGTATTCCCACTAAATGTTGGTGGATTCTATCATATAAAGTGATCCAATATCGGATAATCCCTTTTTGGAATAGGTTTATCCATCTGGGAATAATATTTTTTTCATAACCTTATTAATCTCCTAAAATATAACCATGATTTTTTTTAATTCTAATACTACATGTATTGGCTTCCTCATCGTAAAAATGTATATATTGGTCACAACTATTGGGACCCTTCTTCCTTAAAAGTTCCATTTCTAAAAAATGGAATACAATTTATTATATTATAAAATTATTAATTTTAAATATTAATGTAAAATTTTAAATATGGTGAAAAACTTAACATAAATTAAAATTTATGCAGCATTAATCATAGAATATAAAACTTGGTTTCTTTGTGGATATCATTATTTTAAAATCCTTTATAATGACTTATAAATAAAATTTTAATTGTCTTATGCATATCCCCTAGGAGTGTCAAACCAGGTGTATAGTAAGGATCTTTGTTATGAACCAGGTGATAATTGGGTCAAGACCAATGTTAACTTTTCAGATTTATTACCCTAGGTAATTCTATAAAAGAACCACATCCACTTATAGTATATAGATAGGGATGTATTACTTTGAAAAAACACGTAATCTATTCCTTATCAGAACATTTGGATTTTATTCTATGCCTATTCCCAATGTCTATTATAGGTTTATTCCCCATAATATATGTTTTTCTTAATCTATTTCCAATAGTTTCTACTGAACATCCTTTGATACCAAATGTAACATCATTTAATCTAGTAACCCAGAGTGGGTTTCTTCTTTTTTAAACTATCATAGATACAATGTGTTAAATCCTAAAGGGTCGATTAGTTTTGTAGTTTTGGAGAACCAGATACATACATGATACTAATTTTAAATTGGTAATGGAAAAGTAAAACATAATACATAAGAAAGGTAAATTAACTAAATCCTTGAAAACTCATTCAAAGATATATTCTTAATATCTCAGGGAGAAAAAGGGTGATATAAAATGCTCTATAAGGGTTTTTTACATCAGAATATATCATGAATCAATAATTATGATCAAAATTTAAGGGTAAATAACTAAACACACTTGTCATTTAAATAACATTACTATTGTGATTAGATAATTCATAATCAATATGGAAAGGTAAATAACTGAAAACACATTCCTTTTAATCAATAACTGATAATGAAATCAATATATAGATAATATCATAGTGAAAATATTAGGGAAAATAATAATTAATGAATTATATATGAAGGAAATTCATAATTATTGAAAGTCATATATAAAGAACATGATACCTCAACCATGAAGACCATTCTGAAGACATTTTATAACTATAGGTATAAACACATTTAATTTGGCTAACAGATTTTTCACATGAGGCATGTCAATACATCAATGGATATCTATAATAAGATCAAACCCAAATATGAATATCCAAATCAATCCTTATATATCAACTAATCAATTGAATTCATGACTAATGTGCCTTATCATCAAATATTCATATTGAGTATATGATACAAATTTATCAAAATATCTATAGTTAATCAAATAATTATCAAATAAAAAGCATATGTAAAAAAATGGTATATGGTTTTGGAAATAATAATTTCCATTATAAAATAATATGGATATTTAATATAAAAGTAATTTATAATGAAGGAAGATTACCGAAGGTGATTGTTTCTTCATAATGTTCAAAATTATAAAATAATGTGTGATTGTATAATAACTTTTACCACTTGGTAATTTTCATGTAAAACCCCCCTAGATGAAATAATTCAAATTGAAACAAAAAATACCATGAAGTATGAATAGATAATGATAATATATATCAAATTGTAGTTATATGAACCATATAAAAGTGAATTGGTTCATAATAATAAATAATTATCAATGGAATATAAGTTGATCCAAAATCCATTATCTGATGCTTACTTTTGGTTGAAATTAATCTATCCTTATGTATAGTGGTTTTAAACATGTTATTAACTTACACTGGAACAATATTAATATTTATAATATCATATACAATCCTTTGATAACACCTTATCACCCTTTTATTAATAATCATTCGTTATTTTCATTGTTTATGGTGTTAATCACCTTATTTTCTCATTCATGATTTATATTGAAGGTTATGATTCTAGTGAATATTATATAGTTCAATCGTATCTATAGTAATAATAATGAAACAATTATCTGATTTTTACATCAATAATAATTCTAATAATAATCATGAATGATGGTTATGAAAAATGAACTATGTTACAATCCTAGAGATGGCAGGTCATACTTATGCAATTGTAACATTTCCATTTTTCAATGATCATTATTTAAAGGGGGTAAGCAATATTTTATGTCATGAACCAAGAAAATATTATATCTAACCTAAAAACTAACCCAACCCATAGAAAGGCCCAATGAGCATTACCAATCCCCAGAAACTGGAAATGAGTGTATGGGCATCAAGTATCACATTTTGGAATGAATTCTCCCATAAGAATCAACCATAATTAAACCAAAAGAATTGAACATCACATCATAATAAATAACCAAAATATGAGATATCCCAAGACAATGCTACAATATGTGCGAATCATTAAACATTTACAACTGAAACTAAAATACCAAAATGGGGAGGGGAACCAATTACACGACCAAGACTCCATGAAACAAGAGTGTTAACACCCCCATGCCACATCCACCAAAACCTATCAAACGAGGAACCCCTAGAACATAGATCCACCATCACCACCATGAAAATACTTAACTTTACTTGGTTCAAACATAACAAGGTCTACATACTATCGAGGGTGTATGTATGGTGTGATCCAAATGCCCAGTAGAATACCACCAAAAGTGTTTCCATAAAAGGAAATTATAAGACAAATTAACAGGCAATTTTCTAATAAAAGAAGGATATAATGTTAAATGAAACATGATTTGAAATTTAAAAAAAGTAAAAAATAATATGGATAATAAGAATATCATGAGCACCATTGTCAATATCTAATGAACTAGGGATAGAGAGGCCCTAGGATCCTCATACTCTCATTGATCAAACCATCTACCAGATGCAACAATCCTTCTCAATCTTCCAATCATCATCACATTTATATTTGGTTAGTGTTGTGTTGTAATCCTACTAGGGAGACCAGACCTTTGCCCTGCCGACTCACCTATCATACTATAAAAACATTTCCCACATAGATACCTTGTATTACCTTGTTATTAATTCAATTCCCTATGTCATATGAACCACCTATTACCCAATCAAACTTCCAATAATATTAACACGGGAAAAACAACCACTTTCATTAGGAAAATCACCATTTAACCCTTATTCACACTAAAACCATTTAAAGCATGATTAAAACCACCCACACAATTTATTTTAACCCAGTTAGATAAAAATTGAAGAATAATAAAATCATAAAACAATGTCAAATCATGGAACTTCCAACCTATTTCTTATAAATCACCCAAAAAAATTTAAAAACAACAATTGCACCATAGAGATACCCTATAATGGCAAGCACACATCAAATTCATCAATATCTAACCCAATGAAACATTTTTTTAAAAAATAGCACAACCAATCCACTAGATAATAGATAACCCAATAAATAAGAGATAAGATACCAAGAATAAGAAAGAATGTAGGAAAAGAGGGGTTTACTTGAATATTTCATGAGGATTCCACCCAAATCCACCAAAATATTGAAGCCTAATGGAGTGAGAGCTGCTAGGGGGAGGTGTCTAGGGCTGTTTAGTCTAATGGGAGAAGGAAATGGGTGATTTTTGGTTAAAATTGGTGAGTTTTAGTATAATGACCATATCCCTTTACGTATATTATTACATGATTTAAGCATAATTATCCATCAAATACAAACCAAGGATTGTAAAGTCTAATGTATTTGAAAGATTAGGTACATAATTAAAAAGAATAAAACCAAAATAAAGACTTATTTTATTTAAATTTCATAATGAGACCTTAATTTCTTTGAGATATTACATTTTCATAGGATAACACTCAGAATACATGAGCAAAGAGATGATCTAAAAATCCGAGTAAGGGAATAAACCTATGAATAAAGAATAACACATGAGTTAGAAGGAATAACATGATGAAATAAAAATGAATGTCACAATAATAAACATATAGAATCATAACATATAGAACATGGGATCATGTAACCATGGAATCATAGGAGTGTTTCAACAACATATAATATGACATAAACATAAGTCAAGGATAACAACCAAGACTATATCACATGGTGGAAAAAGTCCCATAAAAGAATTAGGTTTTCTCCATATCCCAACATGATGTCTCATGAGACTCAAACAATACTCATTGTATTGGAGTGATATATAAGTGCACCCATATAAACATATTCATTCATATGTGTGCCACATTAAGAATCAAACACAAGGAGTATACATAATGGTTACCCATGGAAAGAAATGGGTATCGTAATCATATAAAAAGGCATAGCCAATGGGAGTATCATAAATATTTCCTTAAAATAATGGATTTAAATTATAGATGCACATTAATAAGGTATAAATAGCCATAAATAATTATATTTATTCCCAAATTAATTAAAATATGTAAAAATAGTGTTTAAGAAACTTTGGAAATAAGCCACTTTGGTGCGGTTTAAGGGAAAATATAAAAGAGCCATTAAAGTGGACAATGAATAATTGTTTTCATAAAACCAAATATTAACTAAGATACTTTTTAATGATAAAAAATTTTATTTTTGAAAAATATTGGTGGATTAGAACATATTATGGAGTGTACTTGAAAATGTGTAGGAAATTGAGAAGTTCCCTTTTATCGGGTTTTCTTATCGGGAGGAATTTGAGAAGGGAACCTTTTAAAATATGTATTTACCCATGAAAAAAGGATGAATTGATCTGGATACATGTGTTTGGAATATAGAAACCTAATTCATAAGAACTGAATAATAATAATGAATAGACACATTGGTGTAAAGAGAGAGAAAGTGTAACCCAAAGGAAAAATGGTGGTTTAGAGAGAATCCCTATATTATGTCTGAAAGTGTTATGAACATGAACTTGATGTCCTGGATAATAAAATTAGATCCATTTATTAGTTAATTAAGAATATATTGTAAATGTATTTTATTTATTATAATTTTTTATGTCTATTTATGGACTCTTTGATGAGTTATAAGATTCAATTTTATCGTTTTAGGAGCGTTTGTTTCAGGATTTTATGATTGGTTTCCTTGAGTTTAATTATGGGGGTACATGTCCAATGGAAGAAAATCACCCGAAGTTAAATTATATGATATTTACTCATGTATATAATTTTAAATTTTCCATTATTTTTCATATATGAGAATGATTTAGTGGATAAAATGTTAATGATTAACATTAGTCTGTTTTGGTGAATTTTTGATTATCACAAATTAGTTTTGTTTTATTAATTAATATTATGTATATATACTAGTTCTATAACATAAAATGAGTTTTAATACAAATTTGAAAATATTTTCAGACACTATAATGATTTTATGACCAACTATGAAGGCGATAATATAAAATTATAAATCATCATCCACGAAGGTGGTGAATCGACACATCATAGTGGATGTTTTCATTTTTAAGATAAAGAAGTAAATATAAGAGATTTGATGATGGATATACAATTAAAATAAAAAATTATAGTATTTTTATGATACTATATTTATTAATTCAGTTTTTATATTTTATTAAAGGATGAGGTATAATAAATAAATAATTTAAAAGGGAATGGGGGAGGAGTTTACCTCTTGAATAACGCCTCCTTGAAAACCTCCTTAAGGCAATTGGAAAAGGTATTTTGGTGAGAATAGAAAAAATGAATATGGGGAATATGATTGAGAGATTAATTGGGAATAATATAATAAATATAAAAGGCTTATAAGTTGTTAGGAGAAGAGGTGGTGAATGGTGATATTTATAGTGGGATGAGTGGGGTGTTTTTGATTATTTTATTCATTTGTTTACTATTTTGGCTCAAGACTATCAATTGTGTTGATTCTTGTGACTAAGTGATGTAACTAAGGAATGTGAGTTCAAGATAATGGCCACATACATCATCCATAACTCAACAATGACTAAAAAATTATTTTATTTAGTTGTAAGGTTAAATATCATAAATTACCGTATTTCACTATTCACAAAAAATCAACTATTTCAGAAAAATCCCAAAAATTAAATGATTTTATTTTTGATTTATAGACTTAAAAAATGGACACCATTTTATATAAATAATTTTCTAAATATGTAAATTTTAATTTTTAATTAAAATCATCATTTATTAAAAAAATACCAATTTTAAAATTATAACTTATTTTATGACACTTTGAAAAATTAATCAAGGCCTCATAAAATTATCTTACGATCATAAAAAATGAAATTATTAATTTATGAATCAATTTAATGAAAATAAATTTTATTTTAAATCATTATATTAATTATTAAATTGTAAATATATATTTATGTTTCACAAATATAGAAATAATTAATGTATCATTTTTAAAACATTTATTCACTTATTCCCTTATATAAATATATTCTATTTCCCCTTATAAGATACCTAAATTTTATTTATACTTTTATAGGTGAGATTAATATTCTTTTGGCTAGTTTTCCATTCCTAATGGTCGCTTTACTATTCTAGTGGTCAAGTTATTGTTCCATTGTTATAGATTCTTTAATTTCTACAGATACCACTTATTTAAATATTAATTTACGAGAATAATTTTATTTATTTTGTTCTCTATGTGATGTATGAGATTTATACTATATGAAATAATTATAAGAATGAAATTTCCATTGAAAAGATTTTGGGTCATTACATTCTTCCCCTTATAAAATTTCACCCTCAAAATTTCGTTTTACATCCCACGGTGAGAACATGTGAGGGTATTTCTCCTTCATCGCTTACTCAGGATCCCATGTTTCTACTTCATACTTATGGTTCTGCAATATTACTTTGACTTGGTGAGTAGTCTTTATGCATAGGGATTTACCTATATGGTATATAATAATCACCACTTTCTCCTCATAAGAGAGATCATTTTCCAACTCTACCACCCCTAAATTTAGTACATGTGAGGGATATGGTATGTACTTTATCAAGATGTATATATAGAATACATCATGTACATGGTACATGGTTAGTAGAACTTCTAGTTGATAGGGCGCAACTCTGACATGATCAAGAATCTCAAAGGGTAAAATGTACATGGGAATTTGGTTTCCCTTCTTCCCAAATATCAAGATCATCTTCCAGGGATATATTCAGAGAAATAACATTTCTCTATCCTCAAAATCTATCCCCTTTCAATGATTGTTTTCATAGATCTTCTGTTGACTTTGGACTACCTTGATGTATTGCTGAATGGTTTTTACCTTTTCTACCATTTCTTCAACCATTCCTAGTATTTTTAGCTTACATTCACCAACTTCATCCCATTAAGCCAATATTATATATCCTTTCCCATAAAGGGATCCATATGGATCTATTTGGATGCTTTAATGGAAACTATTATTATAAGATAACTCAACCATAGGTAGATTTTTGTCTAATCCTCCCTTAAAGTCCATAGAACAAACTCTCAACATGTCTTCTAGTGTTTGAATAACCTGCTCAGATTGGACATCAGTTTGAGGATGATAATCCATACTGAAGTTCAAATCACTTTTATAGTATATTGGAGAATTTTCCAACACTTAGGGATAAATATCGAATCTCGATAAGATACAATTTATAGTGGTACTCTATAATTCTTCACAAATTCTCTAATTTATATTTTCACAAGTTGATCATGTGAGAAGTCCTCTAAAATTGTGATAAAGTGAAATTCCTTTGTAAAACGATCCAAAATGACCCATATTATAAGGCCCCAACCGTAAACCTTACTTAATGTTGAATTAAATGAATAATTCACATTGAGGATCTTCTCAAGTTTAGAGTTTTAGAGAATTAGATCATAAATCATGAAATACATTCCACATTTAAACAAAGTGGTTACATAAAAAACAGTATTTGTTTTCCCATCAACGGAAACATATTTAAAAAAAACATGGATTTTTTCTTGACACTTCCTTGACACTATAATCATATCATTTACCTTTCCCTTGACCTGTGAAAAACATTTCAAAAACTTGGGATGAGCATAAAAATCTCAGTAAGGGATATAGAAGTACGAAAAGAAAACATTAGTCCATGTATGAAATCATACATTACTCATAAAACATAATAATTTTATAATACCTCATCAAATCATGAATAAATCATATAAATCATAAGACATAAAGGTAACTTGAGGCATTCATAACATTCTTACGTAGGGAGTAACCCTCTTGCTTACATTTGGAATACCCATCACAGTATATTTCCTAAATCTCTTCAGAGAAACCTTAACGTTTAACCCCTTCGCGTTACCCAATGCATTGGAAAGCTATATCGGGCTCACCCACCCTTATTTTATCACGGAACCACCCGTCTTCATAAAAATTCCCAAGAATCATAACATAATCATATCACATAAAATATGCATAAAGGAAACATAACATTTCCACATTTCAATCACAAGATATACATAACACATTTATATAATAAAAAAATTATCAAAACCATTTTCAATACCAAAATAAAAGAAAATTAAAACATTGTATTTATTTTTCTTTTAAAAAAAAGTATGGCTTGTAGAGGAAGCCGAAACTCAAACAATGGTCACGACGGCAGAGAAGTCATTGTCGCCACATACGTACGACAAAAACATTCCCTTTTATCGTTTAGTAAAACGATTCGTATAAAAAATCTTCCTTTTGGATAAACGTAAAAGAAAAAGGGGTTTATACACTCTAAAAAGAAGGTTGTGTATAAAACAAAATATGCCTCAGTGAAAGGAGATTGAGACGTAGTCCCATACAAAGACGGTATCCTTAGATTAAGGATAAATCAATTACATAATTATGTGTGACAAATGAATAAACCAAATATAAGTGGATATTAAGTGTAAAACAATCACAGGTTATTCAAATATATTCATAGAACGACACATTCAAGGAGTACAAGTTTATCCCAAAGAATCAAGATTGGGTTAAGATGTTCCCTTGCAAAAATTCGACAGCCTAACGACGTCACTTCAAAATTTAGAAAAAGAGTTGATGAGAGATAAAAAGGGTATCTCATCACTTGGACATAAAATTTACATTAATAAGGATATATAATAACATATCCCAACTTAATATTATGTTAATTAAAAGACATAACAAAAGAAGTCTTTTAAAAAGAGGAGGGTGAAAGGTTCCCTTACCGACTTGGGCATCTTTCAAAACATACACCCCATGAAAGAAAGACAATAAAACATTGATGTAAATACTCATAGACAAAATTATATTACACAAAGAGTAGAATAATGGGAAATACATATACCACTCAATGGAAATTGTGGAAAATGTAGCATAAATCTCACGGGAATAAAAGTGAGATGAAAAATCCCTTACGAAAACTCGGCAGCCTAACAGCGCCACTTAAAAATTCTAAAAAAAGAATTGATGAGAGCAAGAGGGGGTATCTCATCATATAAAAATAAAAATTAAAGTGTGGTTAATATTAAATAACATCCTCCAACATAATAACATGGAGCATAAATGAAATGACATAAAAGAGGGTACTTGAAAAGAAAGCGAGAGATCAGATCCCTTACGAAAATTCGGCAGCCTAACAGCGCCACTTAAAACTTCCAAAAATGGATTGATGAGATCAAATAGGGCCTCTAATAATATTTAAATATAATTTAAAGAAATAGTAATATAAAATAACATTCCCCAACAAAACATAGTGGATCTTAAAAGAAGTGACATAAAGGAGAGTACTTAAAAAGAAAGAGAGAGGTTGGATCCCTTACCTCAAGTCCGACTTGTCTTGTTCCTTTCTTTATATTCCTGAATAATAAACATTGGTCAAATTATAATTTCTTAAGGACCTCCATTAAATATTATTATTCAGTTAATATCACATATTATAATGTTATAATAATTGTTTAATAATGTTAGTTCATATCAGACGTTTTTGCCGACGTTTGGTACATGAGTCAAAAATGAAATTATTTGAAAAAATGATTGTCCATGTAGTTATAAGTAAATATTTTACATAATAGTATTAATTATTAAAATATCATATATATATACACTAAATATTTATTATATACTATTCCATATCATTTGGAGATAAAAAACGAAAAGCACCATTCATGGAGACGGTAGGCCGTACGTACGCATGAATGCTACTTTCATTTTTTTGTCATATTAATGGAATTAAAAATAAATGATATATATACATATATATATTATAATTACAGTATAATATATATGTTATATAGGTCACTTATTTTCATTAATTTCATTCTTTATACATTCCATGTATTGCATTAACGAGTCACATCACTTGAGGGGGCGGTAGTCCACACTTCCTCATATGAAATTATCGCATTTGCACAACAAGAAAAGAATAAAGGTATGTTTTAAATATAAAATACAGAAGCATATAAAAAACATAAATACCATATATATGATATATAAAATACAGTGACATCATAATGTCTACCTTTAAAGGTGTTAATAAAATATTGAACAATCATCATTTTGTGAGGCAGTAATTCGCCATCCATAGAAACAGTATGTTCTTTAATCATTAGATGTAGGTGTTTGTAAGTGTAGCTCGAATCCTTCTTATAAAAACATACTAGAATATGTAATATACTGGTGTTGTTACAATAGAAATGAATAAAAATAGTTTATGGGGTTGGAGAAACAAAATAAAACATAAGAACACAAGATAAAACACTACCTTTAAAATGGGTAACTCTCTTTGATTTAAGCTCAAAGGCTTCCTTGGAAAGGATTCTGCCCACAGTGAGGATTCAATGATGGATAGAGGGATGTGTAGAGATTAAATGGGCACGGGTTGGCCAAGCCAAAGTCTTGAGAGGTGTGTGTAAGGTGGTAGAGGTGGGGCCCTTTTATAAGATGAGAAGAGGGACACTCATGGAAAGTTATAAAATATTACTTTATTATAAAATGATTTTAGGATTTTAAAGGTCCCACAATTATATATTTCGAGTATAAGGTGATAATAGTTCGAAATAAATACATCCAATAGGTTTTTGACAAGTGTAGGTCTTATATTTTACATTATCTTTTTATTTTATTTAAATCATTCATTTATGAGGTAATCACTACATCATCATGGTGTCATAAATAAATTAATTTTTTTAATGTCTAAAAATTATAAAAAAATATCATGATGTAGGAAATATTTTTATATTTCTAATGAATATTTATAGTAAAAAATATGACTTATGTAACCCCATGTAAAAATTGTTTTATGAAAACAACACATGTTTGTGACATTATAATTTTATCTTTAAATAAAAAGGTATTAATGTCATTATCCAACCAAAGTGGCTCCATGGGGTCCGAAAGTTGACCCATGGATTGTCTTGGTCGGCCATGACACATCCAATAAGGGTAGGACATGTGTCAACTTCATTTCATATTATTAAAACATTATTTTTACCTTAAATTACACTAATTACCTCTAATCGTGATTAAAAACATAAAAGTTATTATTCACCAAAAAATTATTTTAATCCAATTGAACCAAATTTTACTTCCTAATGACAACCATGTATGTCAGATTTTTGAAATTCAAAACACAGAAGTGGTAAAGTTTCATTTAAACGAAAAATCAGTTTTTTTAAGTACCACTTAGTGGTTTCACTATTCATCAAAAATTGAAGTTTTTCAGAAAAATAACAATACTTCACCCTAAGATATATTTGATATTAAAAATTCAAAAATGATTTCTATTTTAAAAAATTAAAATCTTATATGTTACATTAATTAATTTAATAATTAATTCCCGCAGTCATGACAAATAGCGTGTTTTTATGAAACAATATATATCAAAAGATTGATACTAGTTTAAGTCCAATTTTAATGTAAAATTAATTCCGATGACCACTATTGGATTAAATGGTAAAAATATATTCTAATTTCACTTTAAAAACAATTCAAAAGATAATCTAATCATATAAATAAATTAGATTAAAAAGAGGTTTTGAATTAAAATACAACATTTTCACTATTCATTAATAAAATGAACTTTATCGGAAAAATACCAAAAATTTACACAAAGTAAATTTTGATGTCCCGATTCTAAAGAAGAATTTTATTTTGCCAAATATAACACATAAAATTTTCAAAAATTTGACTTAAAAGAGGTTCGCCATCAAAAGGCGGTTAATCGACCTTTTATAGAATATTAGTATGCTTACGCTTAAAATTGGATTCATTCACATTTTTAATCCTCTAACATATATTGTAAAGAGTAAAAATATTTTACAAACACATATAATCATTTTTTAGTTAGTTATGTTCATTCCCTCCATTACAACGGCTAGGCATTAACTACCATTTAAAATAATATTATTTTATTATTAGAGTGCAACGTAAGATTCTCAAGAAACTCGTTGTTGCGTATTGGGTATGCCATCGATCATAGAGTTCCCTTTAAAGTAATATTTATATTTTATTCAAAAATATGGATAAATGTAAAAATGTCATATTATTTATTTTTCTGGGGTGTTACATCCTTCCCCCCTTTTGGGAATTGCGTCCTCGTAATTTTAAAATTGGGCATGGAAACTTCATTGAAAATCCCACATCGGAACAAGAGTCAGTAAAAAATCACTTTAAAATAAAGAAAGAGAAGTACAAAGGTCACCCGAGTTAACCCATACTAGGATTCCATATAGGAAAACATGGATATGGAGGGAAAAAAGGGTCATGTTCTGAGGTAGAGTGATAGAAAACATGTTTAAGAGAAATTTAACCACAAGAAAATCACATACTTGTAGTGGGTTAAACGGTATTTGATTCCCCTGTAGGAAATGCTAATAGAAAACATTTTTGTTTTATGTTACTTTTCATTGAGGAATTTATTTTTGATCTTAAGGAAACATACTTACTTTTCATGTTGACTTTCAAATTTTACTAGATTTGTTACACAAACCCATACTTTCCGCAAATGATGAGTATTTAGGAAGACTTGTTTACATTAAGAGAGCTATAACAAAATACTAAAGAATCACCTAATCCACAAAAGAGAACTATATACTTCCCTTGTATTTAGACCTTAACCAATACTAAAACCTAAAAGGTTAGTATGAGATTAGATAATACCCAAAAAGGATAAAAAAATCTACTCTTAATCTACAAAATTTGTCAAAAAATACCCAAAGTTCAACAAAGATAATTCAATAAACAATTTGTCCATAAAATTCTTCAAAGTAAACAAAAATAAGATTGAAACACAAATATTTGAAGGATTTAATCACACAGTATTCCAAGGTAAAAATTAACACTTATCTCCAAATAACATTAGTGGCTCTTAAAGTCTCATATTGAAAAGTAATTAACCTAATCACATATCCTCCATGATAGGTTAATAATTTCCATAGATAACCCAAAATCAACTTACTCTTAATTCATAAAATTATCTAACTAAAAATAATAAATCATTCTAACCAGGGACTTCACGTAGTCCAGTGGTAGGCGATAAATACCGGTCGCACTTTGGTTGTGGTTTCGATTCCCGCATCTTTGTCCGACGTGACGGGTTGTCACACGGTCTGCATGTTGTCCTTTTTATAAAACTCCAAAAATAACCCTGACATGTTTTAACCTCAATAGTTTCCTTATACCACTCATTTTCATCCAAATTCATTACGATTTCAACATATTAATTCTTGAAGTCTTATTTCACCACCATAAGATAAAATAAAACGATTCCCAAAATGAATAACATCATACCTTGATCATGGCATCCACTCGGTTTCATTTTCATCTTGATCACATAGGTAGAAGTCCCATGCATTACAACAATGATTTATATATCCTTCAAAATCATTTGCTTTCTCCATTAAAATACACCTTGTACAACATGGGTCATATGGGTGTTCACAGAAAAATATTTTTGGAAAATAATCATGTATGACATATAATTCCAAAACATCTGATAAAACATGATTTCTATAAAATATTCAGACATAATTTGAGTTGAAACATTCTATTATTGGTCATTTTAAAATACCATAAGTATGTGCCGAGAGACTATATTTTAAAAGAAAATATAAGTAGGTTGAGCAAGGGTCTCCTTCCTCAACACCATTTTTTAAATCATAATATGCTTCAAATTCTTGTGATAAGGTAAAATATTTGAAAATACCTTGATAATATTTTCCTTTCTTGAAAATATGAAAATATTGTGAAAATAGTATTTGTCTAAATACAACCCATGATCCACTATGATAAAGAGGTATAGTGGAGGTGTTTGATATCTCAAACAACTTCTTGCAAGTGAGTTTTATGCTAGAAAAATATTCACAATCATCGGACATGACTTTGCAATAATTATTGCAAGCATATCATTAGGAAGAGATAGGAATTTCATTTGAGATCCTTCTCCTTCCATTCATTACCGACTTTACTTGACTTGAAAAAAGTTATAAAACAAGCATTTAACTGAAATAATAGATATAAAAACTAATCACGTGTCTAACAAAAACTCCTAATCCCTAATGTTTTCTAAACCTCCCTCTGATACCAACTATAAGGCCCCGGCATTAAACCTTACTTAATGTTGAATTAAATGAATAATTCACATTGAGGATATTTTCAGGTTTAGTGTTTTAGAGAATTAGATCATAAATCATGAATTACATTCCACATTTAAAAAAAGTGGTTACATAAAAGATAGTATTTGTTTTCCCATAAATGGAAACATATTTAAAATAAAACATGGATTTTTTCTAGACACTTCCTTGACACTATCATCATATCATGCCCATTTCCCTTGACTTGTGAAAAACATTTCAAAAACTTGGGATGATCATAAAAAGCTCTGTAAGGGATATAGAAGTACGAAAAGAAAACATTAGTCCATGTATGAAATCGTACTTTACTCATAAAACATAATAATTTTAACATACCTCATCAAATCATGAATAAATCATATAAATCATAATACATAAAGGTAACTTGAGGCATTCATAACATTCTTATGTAGGGAGTAACCCTCTTGGTTACGTTTGGAATACCCATCACAGTATATTCCCTAAATCTCTTCGGGGAAACCTTAACATTTAACCCCTTTGCATTACCCAATGTATTGGAGAGCTATATCGGGATCACCCGCCCTTAGTTTATCATGGAACCACCTGTCTTCATAACAATGCCCAAGAACCATAACATAATCGTATCACATAAAACATCCATAAAGGAAACATAATATTTCAACATTTCAATCACAAGATATCAATAATACATTGATGTTATAAAAACGTTATCAAAACCATTTTCAATACCAAAATTAATGAAATGTAAAACATGGTATTTATTTTTCTTTTAAAAAAAGTATGTCTTGTAGAGGAAGCCAAAACTCAAATAATAGTCACAGCGGCGGAGAAGTCGTTGTCGCCACATACATACGACAAAAACAATCCATTTTTTCGTTTAGTAAAACGATTCATAAAAAAAAGATTCCTTTTGGATAAACGTAAAATTCAAAGGGGTTTATACACCATAAAAATAAGGTTATGTATAAAAAAAATAAACATCAATGAAAGGAGATTTAGATGAAGTCACATACAAAGACGGTATCCTTAGATTAAGGATAAATCAATTACATAATTATGTGTGACAAACGAATACACCAAATATTAGGGGATATTAAGTGTAAAAAATCACAGGTTATTCACACATATTCATAGAACGACATATTCAAGGAGTACAAGTTTATCCCAAAGAATCAAAATTGGGTTAAGAAGTTCCCTTGGAAAAATTCGACAGCCTAACGACGTCACTTCAAAATTCTGAAAAAGAGTTGATGAGAGATAAAAAGGGTATCTCATCACTTGGACATAAAATTTACATTAATAAGGATATATAAGAACATATCCCAACTTAATATTATGTTAATTAAAAGACATAACAAAATAAGTCATTTAAAAATAGGAGGGTGAAAGGTTCCCTTACCGACTTGGGTATCCTTCAAAACATATACCTCATGAAAGAAGGACAATAAAACATTGATGTAAATACTCATAAACGCAAGTATATTACTCAAATAGTAGAATAATGGGAATTACATATACCACTCAAAGGAAATTGTTGAAAATGTATCATAAATCTCACGGTAATAAAAGTGAGATGAAAAATCCCTTACAAAAACTCGGCAGCCTAACAGCGCCACTTCAAAATTCTAAAAAAATAATTGATGAGAGTAATAGGGGGTATCTCATCATATAAAAATAAAAATTACAGTATGGTTAATATAAAATAACATACTCCAACATAATAACATTGAGAATAAATGAAATTACATAAAAGAGGTTACTTGAAAAGAAAGCGAGAGGTCAGATCACTTACGAAAATTCGGCAGCCTAACGGCGCCACTTAAGACATCCAAGAATGGATTGATGAGATCAAATAGGGTATCTCATTATATTTAAATAAAATTTATATCAATAGGAAGATAAAATAACATCCCCTAACATAACAAAGAGGAGCTTAAAAGAAGTGACATAAAGGAGAGTACTTAAAAAGAAAGAGAGAGGTTGGATCCCTTACCTCAAGTCCAACTTGTCTTGCTCGTTTATTTATATTCCTAAATAATAAACATTGGTCAAATTATAATTTCTTAAGGACCTATTTTAAATATTATTATTCAGTTAATATCACATATTATAATGTTATAATAATTGTTTAATAATTTTAGTTCATATCAGACGTTTTTGCCGATGTCTGGTACATGAGTCAAAAATGAACTTGTTTGAAAAAATGATTGCCAATGTAGTTATAAGTAAATCATTCCCAGAATAGTATTAATGATTAAAATATCATATATATCCGGTAACTATTCATTTTATACTATTACATATCATTTGGAGATAAGAAACGAAAAGCACCGTTCATGAAGACGGTAGGCCGTACATACGCATGAACGCTACTTTCATTTTTTTTGTCATATTAATGGAATTAAAAATAAATTATATATATATATATTACAATTACAGTATAATATATATGTTATATAAGTCAAATATTTTCATTAATTTCATTCTTTATACATTCCATGTATTGCATGAACGAGTCACATCACTTGAGGGGGCGGTAGTCCACACTTCCTCATATGAAATTATAGCATTCGCACAACATGCAAAGAATAAATGTATGTTTTAAATATAAAATACAGAAGCATATAGAAAACATAAATACCATATATATGATATATAGAATACAATGACATCATAATGGCCACCTTTAAAGGTGTTAAGAGAATATTGAACAATCATCGTTTCGTGTGGCAGTAATTCGTCATCCACAGAAACAGTATATTCTTTAATCATTAGACGTAGGTGTGTGTAAGTGTAGCTCGAATCCTTCTTATAACAACATACTAGTATATGGAAGATACTAGTTTTGTAACATTAGAAATGAACAAAAATAGTTTAGGGGGTTGGAGAAGCAAAATAAAACATAAGAATACAAGAGAAAACACTACCTTTAAAACGGGTAACTCTCTTTGATTTAAGTTCAAAGGCTTCCTTGGAAAAGATTCTGCCCAAAGTGAGGCTTCAATGATGGAGAAAGGGATGTGGAGAGATTAAATGGGCAGGGTTTGGCCGAGATAAAGGATTGAGAGGTGTTTGTAAGGTGGTATAGGTGAGGGCCTTTTATAAGAGGAGAAGAGGGGCACTCTTGGAAAGTTATAAAGTATTACTTTGTTATAAAATGATTTTCGGATTTTAAAGGTCCCACAATTATATATTTCGTGGATAAGGTGATAATAGATCAAAACCCACAAGTCCAATAGGTTTTTGACAAGTGTAGGTCTTATATTCTACATTATCTTTTCATTTTATTTAAATCGTTCATTTATGAGGTAATTACTGCATCATCACGGTGTCATAAATAAATTAATTTTATTTAATGTATAAAAATTATAAAAAAAATATCATGATGTAGGAATTTTTTTTATATTTATAATGAATATTTATAGTAAAAAATATGACTTATATAACCCCATGTAAAAATTGTTTTAGTAAAACAACACATGTTTGTGACACTATAATTTTAACTTTAAATAAAAAGGTATTAATGTCATTTTCCAACCAATGTGGCTCCATGGAGTCCCCAAGTTGACCAATGGATTATATTGGTCGTCAATGACAAATCCAATAAGGGTAGGAAATGTTTAAAGTTCATTTCATTTTATTAAAATATTATTTTTACCTTAACTTACACTAATTACATCTAATCGCGATTAAAAACATAAAAGTCACTATTCACAAAGAAAATTATTTTAATCCCATTGAACCAAATTTTACTTCCTAATGAAAACCATGTATGTCGGATTTTTTAACTTCATAACACAGAAGTTGTAAGGTTTCATTTAAATGAAAAATCATTTTTTTAAAGTACCACTTAGTGGTTTCACTATTCATCAAAAGTTGATGTTTTTCAGAAAAATACAAAAACTTCACCCTAAGATATATTTGATTGTCCGAATTCAAAAATGATGTCTATTTTAAAAAATTCAAATCATATAAGTTACATTAATTAATTTAATAATTAATTCCCACTGTCATGACAAATAGCGTGTTTTTATGAAACAATATATATCAAAAGTTTGACACTAGTTTAAGTCCAATTTAAAAGTGAAATTAATTCCAACGACAACTATTGTATTAAATGGTAAAAATATATTCTAATTTCAGTTTAAAAACAATTTAAAAGATAATTTAATCATATAAATAAATTATATTAAAAAGAGGTTTTGAATTAAAATACAACATTTTTCCCTATTCATTAAAAAAATGAACTTTATCAGAAAAATATGAAAAATTTACACAAAGTAAATTTTGATGTCCCGATTCTAAAGAAGAATTTTATTTTGTCAAATATAACACATAAAATTGTCAAAAAGTGGATTTAAAAGAGGTTCTTCATCAAAAGGCGGTTAATCGACCTTTTAAAGAATATCAGAATGCTTACACGTAAAATTGGATTCATTCGCATTTTTAATCCTCTAGCATTTATTTTAAAGAGTAAAAACATTTGACAAACATATATAATCATTTTTTATTTAGTTCTGTTCATTCCCGCCATTACAATGACTAGGCATTAACTACCATTTAAAATAATATTATTTTATTATTAGAGTGAAACGTAAGATTCCCAAGAAACTCGTTGTTGCGTATTGGGTATGCCATCGAGCATAGTGTCCCCTTTATAGTAATATTAATATTTTATTCAAAATTTTTGATAAATGTGAAAATGTCATATTATTTATTTATCTGGGGTGTTACACATATCACATTATTACAAATGGATATATTTGGATGTCTAGTGAAAATTTCCACAATGATGTTCTGCCATTTTCGTGTTGGTATGGGTTTTGGTTGTATGATTTAATTAGAGTTTTTCCTTTCATCCTTCATTTGATGACATACCAGGAACCTTGATATATATTCAGTGATCTCCTTCTTCATATTGTGCTACTAATTATGATATCAGATATATCGATACATATTTGTGTTCCCTGGGCGGATAGAGAAGGTTGAGTGATGTGCATCATTCATAAGCCATTTCTTTATCTATAGATTAGATGGTACAGATAATAATTCCCCAAAACATTATGATTCATTACTAATAAATTTTTACCACTTTGAATTTACGATTTCTTATATCTTTCACCTTTTGTTTAATTTCCATATCATTTCATTGAGAATCCTTTATTTTCTCCATGAGGAATGGTTTAACAATCATTTATAATGGAATTATGATGTTTCCTTCATTAATGATTTTCATTTCCATCGTTTATTAATATAAGAATATTGGATCCTTATTAATTATCATCATTGATAATATTTTAGGATCCTTTATACTTTGAACATATTCCACTTTATTTTCCTTACAAGGATGGTTGTGGATTGATCAGTCATAATCTATGAACATTTTTGGTCATATTCATTGGAAAATATTAAGCATATTATGTGTGAATATATATTTGAGGCTCTTATGATTAGTATATATCTCATACTTCTCCCCATAAAGATAATGCATCTTGATTTTAGATAGTATTATAACATCCACAAACTCAAGATCATGTGTGGGATAGTTTTCTCATTAACTTTAAAATTACATGAGGTTTTTGCTATAAATTTATCATTTTACATCATTAATAAGAATAATCCATTCTTTGAAGCATTGTTGTATAACACAAAGAGTTCCCCACTTTCTGGTAGTGTTATTACTGGTGCTTTGATAACCCTTTTTTCAACTCCTCGAACAAGTCTTCAAATTCAATACTCTAGATAAACATTACTCACTTCCATGTCAGATTGTTTAGTGGGTTTGAAAATCATGATAAGTAACTCACAGATTGTCGGTAATACCTAGCTAGATAGAGTAAACTATGGATATCTGTTACAGATGTTGGTTGAGGCCACTCTTTGATTTCCTTTTTCTAGGAAGGGTTGATAAATATTCTTGTGATGGTGATAACATTCTTCAAGAATGATACTTCCTCCATACAAAACTCACATTTACTGCACTTTTCTTAGAGTTTCTCCCTTCACAGGGGCATTAGCACAATATTAACATTCTTCTCATGTTCCTCATTGATCATGAAGTAAATCAGAATATCATCAATAAACACTACCAAAATATTTCTGATGTGATATCTAAAGACTCTATTCATCAAGTCCATGATAATTATTGGATAATTAGTGAGTCCAAAGGGCATCACTATTAATTCATAGTTTTCATACCTTGTTTGAAATGTAGTCTTGGGAATATATTCCTTTTTCACCTTTATTTATTGATATCTTGAACAAAGTTCCACCTTAGAGAAATAATTTTCCTTATATATTTGATTGAACAAGTCATCTATCCATGAAAGGGGATACTTGTTCTTTATTGTGATTTCGTTGAGCATAAGATAATCAATGTTGAGGTGTGTCGATCCATCATACTTCTTGAGAAAGAGGACTGGCACACTCCATGGTGAAAAAATAATGTATATAAAACCCTTATCTAGATTCTTTTGTAACTCCTTATTTAGTTCCTCTAACTCAATTGTGGTCATTCTATAAGGTGTATTTGATAAAGGCAGAGATATTGGAATAAGTTCAATTGAGAACTCAACCTCTTGGAAAAGAGGAATACTAAACAATTCTTCAAGTAACTCATCAGTGTAGTCACTAACAATGGGTGTGTATTTGATCAAGATTCTACCTTTTGTCTTAATATTTTGAGCTCTATATAATTTCTCACAAGGAAATAATATCCATAATTGTGACAATGATTCTGAAGGATATTCATCCTCTTCCTTACACTTCTACATAATTGGAGGATACCTTGGGATGTGAAGAGTGATCTCCCTTTCCTGACAGTTGATGCTGGATTTATATAAACATAACCATTTAATGCCCATTATATCATCTAAATCCATTAAATGAATTTGAATATTATTATCAATAAGTAAATTTCCATAAAATTCATCACATGATACAAAAATAATAGAATTTTTCCCTAATGAAACCAATTAATATGGGGTGGTGACTTGATGTACTTCAAAAACACATAAGATACTCTAACATGGAATGAATATAAATACAACAACATAAAAACAACTCTGGTGTAGAGGTTAATTTTACTTCAAAAATCGTGATCCATCTTAGTGTAGGGGCTTCCTAGTTCTGTCAGTCTTTTTTATTTTTGGTGATCATTATGATTTTCATCCTTTTTAATAGAGTAATGACTTAGATAATTCCCAACTTATCCAAATTTATTTCATAAAACTGCATATGGTACCCTACGTTGAATTTTATTTCCCTTTATATTTTTTGTAGGATTCTTAATTTTTCTAGGGAAATTGGCCTCTTTATGACCTTCTTTTCCACATTTGAAGCATCTCCCAGTCCCCTTGAGAGAGATTCTAGGATGATTCTTCCCACATTTTTGACACATAGGGAGTTGATTATTCTTTTTCATATCATCTTTATTACCTGAGATTCCATGATATTCCATCCTTCTAAACATTGATGTGTTGGGAAACTCAAATATGTTCCAGTAATTAATTTTAATCTGTGATAACTGGTTTGGAATAAACACAATATGTGTTACTTCAACTTCCTTTAGGTAAGGTATATCATTAGTGCAATCATCACATTTCCTATAAAATTTATTATTTTCATGGGTTATTCTCTTCCCATCCATCAACTAATAAAATAAAATACAATTAAGGAGGATTGAATACTTAGCTAATAAGCATATAAAATGGAAACATTTAACATAAAAGGATAAAATTATAAATGAAAATCATATCCTAACATGTGATTTTATAAGTTTCAATATAGGTTATCCATGGTGATAGAATTATCCCAAGGGTTCTTAATAAAGTTTTCAAGTCCTAATCTACAAAAATACCTAGTCTGTCCTATGTTACCAACTAAAATGACCCTAGCCTTTTACACATTTTATTACATGATTTTAAGCATAATTAACCATAAAATACAAACCAAGGATTGTAAAATCTAGTGTATCTAGAAGATTTGGTACATAACTGGAAGGCATGAAACCAAAATAAATACATATTTTATTTATACTATATAATGAGATCCTAACGTTCTTTGATCTCTTACATCTTCATTTAATAACCCTATGAATACATGAAGTAATAGATGAGCTAAAAATACCATTAAGGGAATAAATATATGAATAAAGAATGACACATGAGTTAGAAGGAATAACATGATTTTATAAAAAGGAAAGGAAAAAAATAAACATATATAATCATAACATATAGAACATAGGATCATGTAAACATGGAATAATGTTAATGTGGTAACTACATAGAAGATGACATAAACATGAGTCAAGGATAACTGGAAAGACTATATCACATGTGGGACAAAGTCCCATAAAGGAATCAGGTTTACTCCCTATCCTAATATAATGTACCATGAGAATAAAATATTACCCAATGCATTGGAGATCTATTTGGGTACACCCATCATAACATGTTCATGAATATGTGTGCCATATGAATAATCAAACATAAGGAATTAACATAAGGGTTACCCATGAAATGAAATGGGTGTCACCATCATGTCATAAGGCATAACCAATATGCGTATCATAAATGTGTCAATGAAATACTAGATTTAAATCATAAATGGAAATTAATATTTTAAAAATAGGCTTATATAATTAAAAATTATGTTGAACATAAGTAAAAACATGTAAAATGTGTGCTTATGAAACTTTAGGAATAAGCCACTTCAGTGCGGTTGAAGGGAAAATATTAAATACTCATTAAAGAAGATAATGAGTAATTTCATGCATAAAACCAGAATAAACTAAGGTAATTTTTAATGATAAAAAAGTGATTTTATTAAAATATTGGTTTCTTAAAACATATTCTGGAGTGTTCTTGAAAATGCATAAGAAATTGGAAAGCTCCCTTTAATCAGGTTGCTTATCCGGAGAAATTTAAGATGGGAACCTTTTAAAATATGTATTTACCTATCAAATAAGGATGAATTGATCTGTAGAAATATTTTTGGAACATATAAATAGAATTTAGAATAATAAAAATGAATAAATACAATGGTTTAAATTTATTGAAATCATAACTCGAAGGAAAAATGTAGGTTCAAAGGGAATCCCTAACCTTATATCCGAAAGTGTTATTCACTTGCATTTAATGAACGAAATAATAAAATTGGATTGATTAATTAACTAATCAAGAAACTATTATGCACTTATTTTATCTATTATAATTTTATTATCTTAATTTATGGAATTTTATGAGTTATAATATCCTGTTTCATCATCTCAGTAGCATTCATTTCAAGACTTTACGATTGATTCCCTTGAGTTAAATTATGGGAGTTCTTATCAAATGGAAGAGAAACTCCCAAAATAGAATTATATGATATTAATGCACCAAAATAATTTTAAATGGTCATTTATATCATTTTTTAGATATCGGAATTATTCATTGGATAAAATTTTAATGATGACCGTTAGTTTATTTTTGGTGAATTTTCAATTATCACAACGTAGTTTTGTATTGTTTATTAATATTAAGTGTATATATTTCTTACAGAACATAAAATAATTTATAATATAAATTTTACAATCTTTTTTGACCATTATAATGGTTTTATGACCTTGTATAAAGGTGTTAATAGAAAACAAAAAATCTTCATCCATGAAGATGGTGAGTCGATGTATCACAAATGATGTTTTTGTTTTTAATATAAAAAAGAGAAGATAATAGATTTTATGATGGATATTTAATTTACCAAATAAAATTCTAGTATACTTATGATTCGGGATTTATCATGTCACTTTGAAAATTGGAGGAAAGGATGAGGTAGGTGAATGAAATAATTTAAAAGGGAAAGGTGGAGGATTTTACCTCTTGAATAACGTCTCATTGAAAACCTCCTTAGGGCACTAAGAAATCATATTTTTAGTGATTCCATAAAAAAACATGGTGAAGAGGTTTTGGAGAGTAATTGGATAGAATATAAACATGATCCAAGTCTTATAATTTGTGAGGATAATAGGTGACGTGGGCTGGTATTTATAGTGGAAGGAGAGGGGTGTTTATGATCATTTTATTCATTTGTTTAGTTTTTTTCAAGACTATAAATGGTGTTGATTATTGTGATAAATTAGAATTATTAGAGAATTTGAGTTTGAGATAATGTCCACTTACATAATCCATGACTCATTCATGACTCAAAAATTCATTTATTTATTTATAATGTTAAATACCATAAATTACCATGTTTCACTATTCACCAAATATTTAACTATTTTAGAAAAATCCAAAAACTTAATCCTAATTTTTTTTGATAATTAGATTTCAAAAATGAACTAAAATTCCTTAAAATAATTTCGTAAATATTAGGAATTTAATTTTTAATTAAAATTACCATTTATTCAAAAAATACAAATTTTAAAATTATAACTGATTTTATGACACTAAAAAATTAATTAAGGTCTCAAATTTTTTTATAATCATAAGAAAATGAAATATTAATTTATGAATCTATTTAATGAAAATAAATTTTATTTTAAGTCATTATATTAACTATGAAATTGTAAATAAGTATGTATATTTCACAAAAAATAAAAATACTTAATTTATCATTTTTAAAAAATTTATTCACTAATTCCATGATATAAATATATTATATTTTCACTCATAAGATACATGAGTTTTATTGATAATTAAAAAGGAAAGGTTACAATTCTATTTTCTATTTACTATTCATAATGGTCTCATTACTATTCCAATGGTAAGGTTACTATTCCTTTGGTATAGGTTCCTTAATTTATATGAATACCACTTTTTTATTATTCATTTATGAGAATAATGTTTTTTATTGGGTTATATATGTGTTGTATGATATTTAAACTATATTAAATACTTATAAAAAGATTATTTCCATTGATAAAATTTCAGGTCATTACAGGTAGTTTAGGAAATTCAATTTTTTTAATGTTTTAGAAGGCCACAAAATTTGGATGCATGGTTATACAAAATGTGCTCCAATCATGTGTAACCTCTTTCCAATATGAAAAATGGATGCACAGTTTTCTTGGAGGGGGTATTCCCATGCACCTATCCATATAATTCATACAAATCCACTTTCCTAGGAACATAATTAGCCCACATGCCCGTGCACTAGGTTGTGAGATCTGAACAGTGACACAGTCTAAGGTGCATGGTTTCCACTGAACTGGAGAACAATTTCCGCTAATCATGTACCAATCATGTGCCTTCTTATATTTGTACCAAAACTATAATTTTCCAAAAACAAATCTCATGAAATCCTTGTAATAAATTTAAGACCAAAATAAAAGAGAAAATTACCTCAAAACAATACTACAGAAGTTAGAATTCTCCCCACCATGAAAACTTTCAGTGCTTAGAATGTCATTATAAATTATGATCAGAGAATAAGTGTGGGTATTACTTCTCCACCCTAAGACCTCCACTCCCATTTATCATGATCATTAGTCTAATTCTTCCAAATAACATGACCCAATGATATGGACTTAACCTGAATCACATTCTCTTGGGAATCCAAAACCCATAGCAGATGTTCAAAAACTGAAAAATTCGATTCAAGATCTAGTTCATCACAATTGAGCACATGAGATGAGTGTATATTATACTTATTAAATTGTATGACATTTATCAAATAATGAATATATATCAAATTGGATGAAAATTATAACATTTATTCCATCATACCAATTCTCCGAGTAATCTCCAAAGGCACAATCGAACTCTATGTTAGTTCTTCCTTATTACCAAGATGATTATGTCTCATGTGAGGGTACACCTTTATAAACACTTGGTCAACCACTAAGAATTACAAGGCTCAGTTACACTAATCAAAATAATACTTAAGGCGACTTTGTACCATCAATAACCATTTCTTGACTGACCTGACTTCATCTGACGTCTCTTGCAACTGGCTCGGTCCTAGTAATGAAGTATCACCCACTTCTATAATGAATAAAGGAAACTAACATGGTCAATAATAAAGAGACTCAAAAGGGGTCATTTTAATGTAGTATTGGTTTATATTTTTATTCTTAAGTTCAACTAATTCTAAATGGTTATCCAATGAGCCTCTAAAATCCAACACACATGGACAGAGCATATCTTCCAAGATATGATTTTCCCACTTAGTCAGACCTTCTGTTTTAGGATTTTATATCATAATGAGTTTAACCTATAATCCCATTACCTTATAAAGTTCTTCCTAGAGTTTAGAGGTAAATTGGGTGTTCTTGGATGAAACATTATTTGACAACACACCAGAAATCCTCACTATCTCCAAAACATACAACCAACCCTACTCACCCCATTGGACAAATTAATAATGAGAATGAAATGGGATAATTTAGTCCGTTGTTCAATAACCATCTAGATAGAATTTCTTCCCCGGGGTGTACAAGGTAAGCCAATGATGATTTCTACAGTGACCTCATCCCAATTCTATGTAGGAATGAGTATTGTTTTAAGAAATATGGGGGGACTCTAATTCTCATATTTTTGCTACTGACAAGTATAAAACCTAGATACAATGCCATCTATATTCTTCCTCATAAAAGGACACTATAACCATTTTCGAACATCGTAAAACTTCTTAGAGGTCCCATTATGAATGAAGCACTGAGATTGGTGGATATCCTATATCTCCACCATTCATAAATACAATGACATTGTAAAGAAAAATATTAAGAAAATAACTCCCTCAGAAGACAATGACCATTCTCTAGAATCTCCCCACTATTTAGAAACAGCCTAGAATACAGGTAAAAATCATCACTTGGATGTTGCACCATAATCGACTACAAAATGGAGAAAATTAGATAAACACCAGGTTGGAACATGCCTCCTCTATACTCCTTGGCCTCTAATTTCATCGGGGAAAATGATTAATCAATGTTCAATCGTCACTCTACTCTTTTACTACTTACACTGGTATCTTATTTCTTTAGGAATCTAAAACCACATTACCTCTAATTAGGGTATAGAAAATATAAAAATAGAACTTCTAAATATATTAGACCCAATGATGCTACCTCATATTCAAATCCTTTTGGGACAAAATATGGGGTATGCTCTTATACTTTGAGTAAACTAAAAAATTCTCCCCAAAGAGATAGTGACACCATGTTTTTATAGAATGCATCACCACTGCTAGTTATAATCCATGGGATAGGTAAATTTTTTTGTGCAGTCGAAGTTTGAGAGATCCATATTCCACCACATGGTAATCCTAAATCATCACATACCCAAGACCCATCCTTAAAGCATCAAAATTAACCATGTATCCATTTATAAATTCTGGTAAGATGAAAATAGGGGAAGTGGTCAAATGATGCCTGAGCTTATCAAAGGACACCAAGTTTTTTAGGTTCAATTGAAACCTTACCCATTTCCAAAAAAGTGAGGTCATGGGATAATCAATCTGAGAGAAATCCCTAATGAACCAACTATTATACCCTTCCATAGGGATAGAAGTAAAGGTGTTTCCATGTGGGCCGATTGTCTGTTTAAACCCATACATTGAGTAGATTGATTGTTTAACTATATGTATAAATTTTAGTTCCATGTGATTTCCAATACACACCCCACTCTTTTTGAGAACTACCTAAGAACACCCTCATTTCATGGGGGAGGGTATCTTTCCCAGCATCCTAGTGGGAGGATGGATGGATGGTTAATAACTTTCTTCATCGCACCCCCTTTAGTGTTCTTACCATCAAGCATATCAATAACACCCCGATATTTTATGAGACAAATTAATTTTAATTTCATTGATGTATTTTTTTGTACACTACACCAAGAATAGATTTCTCTATATGAAACACCATATTAGCTTTAGTATACACAACACAAAAATTGGATTCTGTTACACACAATTTCAAATGTGTTTGATAGAGTTAATTTCATACAAAAATGAGTATAGATTTTGTTAATTGTATAAAATAACTATGTGTGGATTATATTATACACAAAACCAAATTAATCTTTCACTAAATGTAATACTGATGTGGCTTGCATTACATGCAAGAGCGGCCTTCCTCGATAGCTTGTGTTGTACATAATACTGCGTTTCATTAAACAATAATATATTATTAAAATATTATATAAACTACCAGTTATGAATAATATTAACATAATTTTTTAATTTTACATAAAATTAACATTCATTTTTTTGTTTTTTCTAGAACATGATATAATAACCAAATCAATTTTCGGAGAAAAGATGTGTTTTTCAAAAATAGTGGTTTTGCCTCCTTTTGATGGCGCAATAATTTTAAATATATTATTTAGCACTTTTATATATTATATTTGGAAAAATATATGTCTTCTTTGGAATAGGGACATCCATATTTATCTTGGTTCAAATTCTGGTATTTTCATGATATAATTCATATTTTGATGTACAGTAAAAAATACTGCATTTTAATTCAAAACTGCATTTTCGTCTAAATTATTTATATAGTTAGATTATCATTTTAAATAATTTTATAGTTTAATTGGATTATGTTTTTATAATTTAATCCAATTTTAGTTATTGGATGTAATTTCACATATAAATTGGCTATAAATACAGGATAATATTTTGATAAGTTTTTACTTCTTCAAAACTTGGTTTTTCGTTTTGGCAGTGGGAATTAATTTTAAATGTATTTCTTCCAATTATTTGTAATTAATTATGAAAAATGGATTCCATATTTGAAATAATTGGGGCCAAATTATTTAACTAGGTTTCTTTTATTAGTTTTTATATTATGAATAGTAACTACGATAATTTTTATTTACCATAATTAACAGTAAATTAGGTAAATTTGGATAACAACCAATATGATAAAGATAAACAAAATTACCCTAAAACAGGAAGAAAATAATATTAGATGAGTTAAAGTAGACCAATATCATAAAGGGGTTGTAGTTGATTCATTTAATGGAATTCTATCCATGAAAGTGATGTAATTATAATTAAAACAAAAGAAGGTGATAACATGTCTCTCTCATATATCTTATAAGTATAGTAATTTTAATATAGTGATAAATGTGATTAAAATAAAAAAATAAATGGAATCAATAAATCTAATGAAATTATATACATCATGTTAATTTATTTATAATTTTTAGAGATTAAATAATTTCCATTAATGATGACATAATAGTAATGTAGAAATTATTTTATTGATAGAAATATAAAATAAATGGTTTTAAAAATATTAAAATAAATATCATACAAAATGATTAATGTTCTCTAAGAATTTTATATGTGACAATGATATGTTATGATTTTATTAAATACTTTTTTTTTAATTTATCTTTTCTGTGGATTTTATTGAAAGTCAAATAATTGAATAGTGTCATAATTGACACTATTGATATTTTATAAAAATAAAATATTATTAAATTATTTAAAAATCAAAAAAATATTTAAAAAATGAAAAGTGAAGATTATATGGACTAAAATTTCATAAATTATCCAATTATGTAAAATTTACAACACATAAGTAAATATTTATAACTATTTAATATATAGAATATTATTAACACAAATAAAATTAGATATATTAAATAAAGATAAATAAAAATTATATGGTTTGAAATAAAATCAAAAACTGTAAAAATTTTATTTTTTGAGATGATTTAGAACTGTACTCCTGAATTATTTTAAATAAATGATCTTGGGATAATTATAAACTGAAAATCAATTTATAATAAATTAATATTTCAAGACATTCCAAATGTTCCCCTCCCCTCTCTTATAAAATGGCACCTCTATTTCTCTTTTAATCACACCAACAAAGCCCATTGTCTTGGACAACCCCTAACCAACCCTCCTCCCAAATTTCCTCACTTCATCCTATAGGCCACCCTTTGGGTATAAAATCCATCTTAAGGATTCCTTTTGTGCATACCAAATAGAGATACTTGAAAAAAGCGGTAATTGTTTTATCACGTCTTTCGAAATTATTTTCTTATTATACATCCTATTATTATGTTTTCCTCAAAATAAAGAAAAAAAATATATTTTATTATACATTATGAGATGTTATTATAATTATGGGACAACCTTATACCTAATTTTATCTATCCTACGATTAATAATATCACCATGCGTGTGTACATACAACTTACCATCTTCACGTCGTGGTGTAATTTTTTATTCAACAATACCTAATTTGGATGGGTATATTAATGAGTATAATGGATGTAAATAATTAATATAACATAATTATTGTTATTTTTAATTCATATACCATCCAATTCTCTAGCATTTAACTATCAAGGGAATGCTATTGTCGCTCGTGTGTACTTACGACTTACCATCTCCACGACAAGATGTGATTCATTCTCCACATTAACCATTAATTAATGATTATAATATAAATATTATAAATAATGATGAAATATATGATATAATAATTCAATTGAATTTAGGTATATATATATGTCATTTACTTGCTTCTGTTTAATTCAAATAGGAAATAGAAACAATGTTCACGCGTACATATGGCCTACCGTCTCTATGAACGACGCATTTTATTTCATTTATCAACCTATTATAAATTTTTATATACAAAATATTTATGATATATAAATAATTTTTTACATTCTGGAAGTAAGTAAATCCTTATCAATGTAATAATATTCATAATAACAAGTCAAAACAAGTATGATAAAAAATGATTATTACCTAACATATTACTTTAACATGGAATTGATAAAACAAAAATGGGTAATATAATGGAATAAGTGAATAATATATGATATTAGAAATATTATTATTGTTCTATTAAAAGTTAATAATATGTTTAAAACCACTATACAAGAGTTTCTGACACATACAGAAGAAATCAGACCTAAGGTAAGGGATAATTTTGTAATCTCATTTCTATCTGAGATTGTTCTATACACAAATTTTCATTAGGGTATATTTTTCATCCATATCCATGTTTCATAATTATGTATTATTATTTCTATTATTCTAAACTTTTTAATGTTAATTTTACTCTTGGGTTAATTTTTATTAAATGGAATTAAAGGGATTGTTTGTCTTTATTCGATTTGAGGTACTTTCTGACATTTTCGGCAAAAGTATGAGGAGAATGTTTCTTTAACTTATACAGAATGAATTGTTTTTTACAATTTCATGACACCTTATTTCCATTAATATTAATCAAAATTATTTCAAGTTTATTGTCATATAAATTGTTTTCTTTTAAAATTGTGTGGCATTTTGAGAGAAGAAAATGTTTTCGAAGAAGAAATGATGTTTTCCTTAAGAATTATGTTCCAGTGTTTTATTAAATTTATTTTCCATCTAAGATAATGATCATTAAATAGGGTTATGTTTCTGTCCCTATTATTAATATGATTTTTTTTAATTATGGGATTATATTTTATATGAATTATGTTATGAAATAATGATGTTTAAGAAACACATTTTATTTCTTGGGTTAGGCTATGATAAATGATTGATGTTTTTGTGGAACATGTAAGAATGATTTAATTATGAGATGGGTGGGACCTATATCCCCATACAATGCATTGGGAAACGATTTATATATCATGAGATATACATGACTGTAATGGAATGTTAATTTGGTTCAGTAATATAGTGTGGGAACAATAAGTAAATATGGTTCAGTAATGCATTGTTGAACCAGAAAGTAAACCTGATTTAGTAATGGACTTTTTACAGTATGATGGAATTAGAATCATTGCCTTGGATACTATGGAAATCATATTATGTGATTATTTATTTTCCACAATTCCATGTTTTATGCTAATGTTATTTTATCATGGTTAATGTTCCTTTATGATCTATATCTTACGTACTGCAAAGATTTATTTCATGACCCCAGATGTGGATATTTAAACTTTATGTTCATGTTTTTTCATTCTTATGTATATGGTTTGTTTTATGTTCTCCATGTTTACCCTTACTGATAATTTTATCTCACACTTAATATGTTTTCTTTTCCCAAGGATATAAATAATGGTTTTATGTAGAAGGACAAAAGAGGAAGATCTGTATGGGAGATGTTGAAGATCTTTCACCAAGATAGAGGATTATGTTCCATGTTTCAGAGACACTAAAGTAAAACAGTCCCAGGGTGTATATTTGTGTAATTTATTAATTATTACGAAAAATAAATGTATTGTCCATGTATATCAATCATGGGTCGCTATAGTTGGTATCAGATATAAGGTTTAGTCAACCTTTGGAAACTTGGATGTGAAAGTTTTAGTGAGATCCCTAGAGATATTTCTAAGGTATCTCTTTCGATTTCCCTAAGGGTAATTATAACTATATGTTATAGTCCATGAATTATAGTGATGATCATGAATAACCTAGGATTAATCCTAAGATGTTAGAGATTGAAAGTACTCCCCCTTGATTATGTTGTATTCATAGTCTGGTTTTTTCCTCTCACACTATTATTTCTGGGTTTTAAATAATGGATGGAACATGATAGAACCGTGTTAATGATTAATGAACTGGGCAATGCAATGATTGTCCTACGGAACAACCAAATGTTATGTGAGTTGGAATGAAAAATCTTATTTCTATACTTACAAAATCTACGAATCATTCTGGACTTCCAAATGAGTAGATAATAGAAAAACATTCTATTGAGTCCTTCATGATGCAACATCCACCTTATTTTAGTGGGCCTTTTGATCTAATTATTTATGAACAGTGGATCAGTACCATTGAAAAGATATTTTATATAACACACTATTTATAACATGAAAGAGTCATTTTGTCTGCTTATCATTTAGATGGTGAAGGAGACCAATGGTAGACTCTAATAAAGAATATAAGGCAGTAAGATAAAATTGAATCCATGGAATGATATGGGTAAAAAACAAATTTTTCAAAAAGTACTTCCCTCGTATTCTTAAAAAAAAGTTGGAAAAAAAGTACCTTGAGCTTAGGCAAAAGGATAATGAATATATTGGTACATACGAGGAAACTTTTACAAGTCTTACAAGGCATGCTTCATGTTTTATCATCCAACCTGAAAGTAAAGTATATCAATTATTTAGTGGTTTATAACCAAGTATTCTAAGGGCATTATTTATAGGATACTTTAGTATCTAAAATTCATAATTCATCTAATTATGGAAAATTTACAACCCATAAGTAAATATTTATTACCATTAATATTTATAATATTACTAACACAGATAAAATTAAATTGATTAAATAATGATAAATCAAAATGATAAGGGTTAAAATAAAAGAAAAACTTTTTTTAAAATTTATTTTTTAGATTATTTCAACCAATAAAACTATTATATTTGAAATAAATGAATTTTGGATAATTATAAACCAAAAATATATTTATAATAAATTAATATTTCAAAACATTTCTATGGCACCTGTCCCCTATTTTATAAAAGGGATCATCTCCTTTACTTTTAATCAAACCTCCAAATCCATTTTTATTGTCCAGAAACTACCTAGATATCCTCCCAATATCCCTCAACTCATCTTAGAAGCCACAATTTGGTCATAAATCCATCTTATGTAGTCATTTTGTATATACAAAAAAAATATACATGAAAAAGAGGTAATTGATTTATCACATGTTTCAAAATTCTTTTTATCTTTTACTTCCTCTTATTATGTTTCTCTCATACTAAAGTAATAAATATAGGATATTTTACATTTTGAGATGTTATTATAATTATGGGATAACCCTATACCTTCTTTTATCCATCATACGAATAATAATATCACCATGTGTGCGTACGTACGTCTTACCGTCTCCATGCCGTGGTGTAATTTTTATTCACAAATACGGAATTTGGTTGGCTATATTGATTATTATAATGGATGTAAATAATGAATATAACATAATAATTAATCATTAAAATTTTTATACCATAAAATTCCACACCATTTAACCATAAAGTGAATGATATCATCGCTCGTGCATACATACAGCTTACCATCTCGATGACGTGATTAGATTCATTCTCCACGTTAACCATTAAATAATGATTATAAAATATATATAATAAATAATAATGAAATATATGACATAATAATTCTACTTCAATTAGTTATATATATATTTATGTTTCATTAACTTTTTCTATTCAATTTAATAATGAAACAAAAATAGCGTCCATGCGTACATATGACCTACCATCTCCATGAATGGTGTATTCCATTTAATATATATATATATATATATGATAAATATTTATATACTGAATATTTATGATATATAAATTATGTTTTAAACTCTATACATATTTAAATCATGATATAAGTAAAAATATTAACAATAAAAACTCAAAATACATATGATAAATAAAATGATTATTACCCAAAACGTTGCTTTAACACGGAATTGATAAATAAATAGCTAATATAAAGTCAAAAGTGAATCATATATGATATCAAAAATATTCTTATGGTTCACTTAAAATTTATTAATATGTTTAAACCTACTATACAAGAGTTTTGAATAGTTACGGAAGAAATCATACCTAAGGTAAAAGTTAATTTTTTAATCTAATTTTTATCTGAAATTGGTCTATATGTAAGTATTCACTGGGGTATATTTATATTACATATCCATGATTCCTAATTATATAATATTATTTCTATTCTTATAATTTTTTTTAAATTTAATTTTACCCATTCGTGAATTTTTATTAAACTATACGAAAAGAATTTTTTTTCGTTATTCAATTTGAGGTACTTTTTGACATTTCTAGCAAAAATTTCCGGAGAATGATTTTAGCTTATATGGAATGGATGGATTTTTATAGTTTTATGACTCCTTATTTCCATGAAGAATTCACTACATATTTCATAATTATTTTCAAATAAATTCTTTTCTTTTAAAATTTCTTTTTATTTTGAGAAAAAAATGTTTTTTAAAAAGAAATAATATTTTCCTCAAGAATTAAGTTCATGTGTCTTATAAAAATTATTTTTCATCTAAGATGATGTTGTAAAAATAAGGTTATGTTTCGATCCCTATTATTACTATGATTTTATTGTGTTAATGATGTAAATATATTTCATATGAATTATATTATGATAGAATGATGTTTAAGAAACCCATTTTATTTCTTGGTTAGGCTATGATGAGTGACTTATGTTTTTGTGTAAAATGTAATAATTTTTTCATTATGAGATGGGTAGGACCTATATCTCCCTACATTGCATTGTATAAAGATTTATATCTCATGAGATAGACATGAATGAAATGATAAGTAAATCTAGTTTAGTAATATAGGGCTGGAACAAAATGTAAATATGGTTCAGTAATACATGGCTAGAATGGAAAGTAAACTCGGTTTAGTAATGAACCTTATCCACTATGATGATCGTGGCATCAATTCCGTGGCTACTATGGGAATCATATTATGTGCTTATTTTTTTCCACAATTCCATGTTTTATGCCAATGTTATTTTATCATGGTTAATGTTACTTTATGATATATCTCTTACGTACTACCAAGATTTATTTTATGACCCAATATTTTGATATTTAAACTTTATGTTCATGTTTTTACATTATTATGTTTATAGTGTGGTTTATTTTCTCTATGTTTATCCATACTCAGCATTTTAGCTAACCCTTTTGATTTTTTCCTCTCCCAATGATATAAAGAAAAGTTTTATGTAGGAAAAAAGGAGAAGATCATTATGGGAGATGTTGAAGATATTTAAACAAGTTAGATGATTATGTTCTATGCTTTCAAAGACACTAAAATAAGACATTATTTGGGTGTATGTTTTTGTAATTTATTATGCATTCCGCAAAACAAATGTACTGTCCATGTACGTAAAACTTGGGTCGCTATAATATCCAGGTAGAATGTAATGTCTTGAGCTTTAAAACTATCCCATGATCATTTAGGTAGGTTTTGTTGTGGATGAGGGACCTAGGTGTCTACAGGCCAGGTTTGTTTCCCATGTTTCATCGGGATGAGGCCCAGGTTTTTTCAGGGGATGGGTGTGGTTCTTGTGACCCAAGTGTCTCCGGGAGAGGTATATGTGGTTTGTGGCCTAAGTGTGTGTGGAAAGATGTCTAGTGGGACTGCATTTGGGGAAGGTCCATAGCATTAAGACATTACCCATTGAGAATGAGCAGTTATCTAGTGGGGAAAAGTAGTTCAGGGTTCCCAAATCATCAATGTGATAATATTATTACCTTACTTGACTGGCATTATTTGGTGAGAAGCCTTGGTGACCTTAGGATGGTTAGCATTTTTCCTTTGTAGGCGTGGTTGGTTTCTGTTGTTTTCACAGGGGAATTAGTATACTTCTTCTACTTGTGTGTGAGTGACTTTGTCCCCATACTGAGTGTACTTATATACTGACCCTGAGTTATAAAAGTATTTTTAGGTTTCTAGAAGGACATTTAGGACCATTCTAGTCATTAATAGCTTGGGCGCCAGGATAGTTGTGGTGTTGCTGCTTAGTCTGTTTCTTTCGGTACATGCTTTGCATCTTGGGTTGTACTTTTGTCATAGTTTATAATAAAATCATGCATGTGTTGGAGTTTGGTTTTCTTTATATAAATTTTTGGTGTTCCTTATGATTTTCTACCATCTTATCTCCTGAACGTATTTTCATTAAAAAGGGTAATGCCTTCCATTTTGTGTGAGATTCTAAAACCTTGGTACTAGTTTCCACTCTAGGACCTATTGAAGGTTGGAATTGGGGGGTTATTATCTCTCATTCATCTTGATGTAGGTTGTGGAATTTTTCTTTCCCTTACCTAAACGTGAATAATGAGGGTCATGATAAAACGGTATCAAAGGGAATGGTTGATTGAATTTATGGAGTTTGGAGTTAAGAACAGTGCAGATTCTATGGGATGGTAGGGAAATAGTGTTAGGAAATCATGGTGCATGAGATTTTCCTGGGAAGACTGACTATGAAATAGGATTTTAGGTCCACCCGTGATCCGATGCAAGGACTCTGGGCATACTGAACGACCCTATGAGGTTACACTTATTGCAAGGTAGAAACCCTAGGAAAGGTACTGTCATCATAATTAATTTTTATCTTGTGAATATTTGGGTGTTTTGGTAAATCAAGATAAATAAAGAATTTAAATAAGTCTTTAAAGAAAATTTGGTACTACCCATGCTTAGGAGTTCCTTGTTTACCTTTTTAGTTATGGCACCTGGGCGTTGACCACATGTGGTATGACCAGTTGAGGCTCAGTAGGCTAACATGTTTATTCAGTGGAGGGTTGATCGAGATGAGTAAGATGACTCTTTGCAGAATACACTTCATTCTTTCCAACAGTAGACCCAGGGGAAGAACAAAGGTAGTGTTTCATAATTATAGATGGAAGGATGGATTGAGGAGCTTGAGATCACCTTTCCCTTGATCCAGGCTCTGAGATTGTACTGGGATCCTTTGGTGGTGAGCTAGATGAGTAGAGGAGAGCATCTATGGTGTATTATTTAGCTCGGGTAGAGGAAGGAAAAGGATGTCTCATGGGTAACTTTGAGAATGAGTTTCATGTAGAGTTCCTTTCCTATATGATAAAGGCTAAAAAGAGATAGGAGCTACTCTCCTTTCGGTAGGTGAGTATTCCAATGTGGGAATAGGGGATCAAGTTGATAGATCTCCTCCATTTTTTACCAGACCACTTTTCGAGTAAGGAACCTCGAGTGAGATTCTTGGAGTATGCCCTTTGGCCATCTCTTCAGTATGCAGTTACCCCTTTCACTCTACCGACATACTTAGAGGTTCAGAAGAAGTGTTAGGTAGTAGAGAGGATACACTCGTGGGGAGGAGAACTATATGAGGGTATCCATACTTGTTCATAAATGGGGAAGGTAGTCAATAGCAGGTCTCTGACATCAGGGAAATCTAGGTTTCGTCCAATGGGGAGTAGGCCACAACAGTTCCAGTTACGACTTTCAAGTCCTCACCCTATCTCCAGGGACCTAGTACTGATGTTATTTGTGTGTGGAGGTAATAAGAATTTTTGAAGCCAGTTCCTATTATGACATAAGTGTGGTGAAGGTGGGTAGGTTCAGCACCCACATTAGCAATAGTTATCGGTCAGGCCATTTTAGTAGAAGGGAAAATAGGCTCCCATTCCACCAAGGGAAGATGGTGCAGGAGGAGGCTAAACAAAGGGTGATCTTTAGGGACCTCTACTAGGGGGTGCCCGGGGAGGTGGCCGATAGCTGAGGGGTGGAGGAGATGGGTGTCTGATGTTTCATGTCGTTTAGGTAGAAATTCTAGTGGGGTTGGAGCTTGTTCGAGGTACAATGAGTCTGTTTAGAACTCTTGATTATGAATTATTTGATCTAGGATCATCACACTCCTTCATTGAACCCAATCTATCACATGATTTGGGAGTATAAGAAGATAGACTTTTTGGGACCCTGGTGTTGAGCATGCCAATTGGAAGTCATACCTGTTTGTTTGATGTTTTCTGGGGATGTAGACTGATGTTGGAGCGACATCATTTTAATGGGGATCTTCTTTTACTGAAGATGGCGAGTGGAGCTATTAGGTGTGAAGCTGATGTGTGGAGCTTGTCCTCCCTATTTTGGATGATTTGTCGATAAAATTTAGTGAAACAAAGATGGTGGGGGGTTACTGGGGTTTCCAAATAGTTCCAGGGTGTCTTCTTGTATGATTTGGTGGCTCTACCCACCTCAACATGACATTGAATTTGGAATATACTTGCAACCTCGTTCCCATTTGATTTTGATGGCTCCATATTAGATGGTACCTTCTTATTTTCGGGAGTTGTAGATTCATATTGATGACCTCATGAAGAAGGGATTTATCCAGATGAGCATGTCACCATAGTGTGCTGCAGTCTTGTTTCCAAAGAAGGAAGATGGTGGTCTAAGACTATTCATATACTGCCCAAAACTTAATCAGGTGATGGTCAAAAAATTCTAACCCCTCCTAAGGATCGACGATCTTTTCGACTAGTTAAGGGGAGATGGATTGATTTCCAAGATTGTTCTGTGGTATATATACCCCCATTTGAGGGTGAAGGATGGTAACATCCATATGACGGAATTTAGGTGTAGGTATTGGTACTTCGAGATCATGGTCATGTCGTTCGGTGTTACGAATGCACCAACCATGCTCGTGGAGCACATGAATTAAAATTTTTGTGAATTCATAGACCTGTTTTTCATTGTGTTCATCAACAACATCATGATCTTATCAAGATAAGAGGAGGAGCACACCAAGCATATGAGGACTATCTTGGAAGTCCTCTAACACCACCAGCTCTTTGGAAAGTTTTCCAAGTGCATGTTCTAATGTAAGAGGTGAACTTCATTGGACATGTGGTGTCTCATTAGGGGATATCAGTGGACCCATCAAAGGTCAAAGCTGTTATTTCGTAGGAATCACCCAAGAATGTGGTAGAGGTTCATAGATTCTTGGGTCACAAAGTCTATTAATGGAGGTTTGTACACGAATTCCCATGATTTGTAGCTCCATTTATATCTTTGACAATAAATGACATGACCTTTTTGTGGAACTATTAGTTTCATGCATATAGCAGATGTATAAAGAGGAGGTTGTTCAGTGCTCCTGTGCTCAGGTTTCCGGAGGATAGGGTGATGTTTGAGGTGTTGGGGTGATGTTTGAGGTGTTTTGTGATGCCTCCAACTTTGGTTTGGGGTGTTTGATGATTTAGCAGTGAGGGGTGATCTCTTATTGGTCAAGACAATTACATCCCCACAAACATAACTATGCCACCCATTATCCGGATTTTCTAGTGGACGTGTTTTTACTGATGTTGTGGTAACATTACCTCATTAGGGAGCGCTTTGTGTTCCTCAAAAATCATAAGAGGTTGAGGTACATCTTCTCTCAGAGAGACCTGAACTTATATAAATAGAGGTGGATGGATTTCATCGAGTAATATGACTACAATATCTCTTACAACTTAGTAATGGATAACTTTTTGGTTGATTCCTTGAGTAGGAAGTCGTAGAAGGAGTTAGTTCAAGAATACACAGATTCTTGGAAGGTAATAGAGGATTTGGTCACTTTTCATCTTGATGTGAGAGTGGATAGTGGCCATGGTTGTCTGTTCCAGATGATGGAATATTATTCCTTGATATGATAGGTGGGGGAGTCTTAGTTGGGAGACTCAGAGGCTAAAGTGATGTGTGATCATGTTGACCAGTGTGATGCTCCGGAAGAATGGTCAGAGGATGGTCAGAATCAGATACTCTTCCATGGGAATCTATTTTGACTGGTGATAATTTATGATGGAGTTCTCCTTGAGTTATATAGATCACCCCTAGTAGTACACCCATGAGTTTACAAGATATATCAAGGCTTGAAGGAATTGTTTTGGTGGCCCAGGGTGAATCGGGTAGTGTTAGAATTTATGGAAATGTTCATAGTGTGTCAGCAAGTGAAGGCTGAACACCATGTTCTCGGAGTTCTATTACATCTCTTAAATTTCCCTAATTGGAAATAGGATTAAATCTTGATGGATTTCATCATGGGACTACCCAGGGCTCAGGGAGGTTGTGATTCTATTAGGGGAGTGGTGGATCGGGTGACGAAATCAACTCACTTCTTGGAGATCATGTAGTCAAGTGAAATAGATGTCTTAACAAGGAGGAATGTGGATGATGTGGTGAAACTACAAGGGGTTCCCAGATCCATCATCTTGGATCAGGATGCATAGTTTAACTCATGATTCCGTAGGGGAATACAACATGATTTTGGCACCCAGTTATGCCTTATCACTATTTTCCACCCTCAGACGGATAGGAAGACAGAGGGCACCATCAAAACACTTGAGGATATGTTGAGAACATGTGTTATATAATTAGAGGGATTTTTGGTATAAAAATTGACTCTATAAGAGTTTTCTTATAATAATAGATATCATTGTACCACTTGCATGGAAACGTTCTATGCCTTGTATGGGGGACCGTGTAATTAAACCTTGTGTTAAACAGAGGTTGGAGAATCAATTGCACTTGGACTAAAGGTAGTATAGATAAGGATGGATAAGGATTACCTTTTGAGTGTGAGGATTGAGGCGACTCAGGACTGGAAAAATTAATATGATGATCACAGAAGGAGGCCCTTGGAGTTTGAGGTTGGGGACCACATGTTCTTAAAGGTTTACCATCGATGTGGGAAGCATGGGTTTAGGAAGGGATGGAAGCTTTATCCTAGGTTCATAGGGACCTTATAAGTGTTGGTACAAGTTGGTGAGGTTGAAAATCAGATTGTATCACCATGGTGGTTAGAGAGGGTCCACAACGTCTTTCATGTCTCTTATCTTTGTCTGTATCTACAAGATGTCTCCCATGTCATTTCCTAGGGAGAGTTGGATATCAAGGACGACGTGATGTTCGTGGAGTGGATAGTGGAGATATATGGCCATAAAGAGAAGGTGCTTCATGGATAGACCATTCCTTTGTTACATGTGTGATGGAGGCATAGTGGCCTTAAGGGTATTACTTAGGAGTGGGAGGCACAGATGCGTGCCCAGTACCAGGAGCTGTTGTGAGTTTTTCTCTAATGTTTTTCCTTAAGCTTTCCTTATGTGGTAATGCATCACATTGTTACTATTAAATGACGTGATTCCATTTCTCCAATGTGTGATTAGTCCCGATTTATGGGGAGGGTAGGACCCAATTCTTAATAAAGATGCATTAATTTATATGTGATTAAACTCTTGCAGGCGAGTTAGTACTGCTCAATGTGGATAATATCTTGTCATGGAGGAAGGATCTTCCTAATCTGTTTGTTAGGATACATTGATATTTGAGGTCCACAAGGTTTTTTGGGGTTGTGGCTGTCTGGGAGGTGTTCTTGTATGTCGAGATTTTCACTCTATTTTTGGAAGAACACGGGGTCTTTTGTCCTTGAGAGGTATCTTATGGGGTTGTTGTTCAAGCCCCTATTTTCTTGGGTTTGATTTTGGATTCTTAAGGGAGAGAATAGTTTGAGAGGTATCAGATGTAATTACCCAGAACTCTCAAACACATTCCTTTGTGAAAATCTAGTGTTTGGGGTGTTCTAGGGGCTATCAATGACTGATTTTGAAATTTTTCCAAAAATCCAAATTTTCAATCGGTGAGTCATTTTTTGTACTATCGGTGTTGGTGAGTCATTTGTATACTATCGGTGTCAGTGAGTCCTTTGGTATTGTTGGTGTCGGCAAGTAATTTTTGTATTGTACGTGTCGGCGAGTCATTGTTTGTACTATCAGCGTCGGAGAGTCCTTTTTGTACTGTCGGTGGAGGTGAGTCATTTTGAACTATCGATGTTGACGTGATGTTTTGAACTATCGTTGTTGGCATGTCATTTTGAACTATCAGTGTTAGTGAGTCATTTTGAACTATCATTGTTGGTATGTCATTTTGAACTATCAACATCATCATGTCATTTTGAACTATCAAAGTCAGTATCATTGTCTACGTCATCATCAACGTCAGGGTAATGTCAAGAATTTTTAGCTGTTTTTTTTTCAGTTTCGCCCCTCTTACATCTTTTTAATCATTAAATGGGACCTATCAACTTTTATCTATTTTTAGTGCCCTTTCCACTATTTCTGAAGGAAATAATTAAATTACCAATATTTATAATGTCCTGCAAACCTGTTAATAGCCTAACTTCATGGTCAAACCATGATTTGGTTTTCTGTAACACCCCAAGCTTCCACGGTACGTTTCCCTTCGAATAATGCGATAGCGTGTGTTGTACGCAAACTCGAGTTCTAACACACACCACAACTAATTAAACTAGTCGTTGTGAATAGTAATACCTACTTTTTGAAATCATATATATTTTATATTTAAAAATGGACTTCATTTTTGGATTCGGAATATCGAAATTATCTTAGGGTGAAATTTTGGTACTTTTTGGATAACTTTTATATTTTGATGAATAGTGAAAATTACTAAATTTTAATTAAAAACAATTTTTTTAATCAAAATAATTAATATTGATAAATTATGAATTTGAGTGGTTTTAAAGTATATTTATAATATATTTTTACCATTTAATTTAATGTTTGTCATTGGACATAATTTCACAATTAAACCAGACATAAACAAGTGTCAATCTTTTGATAGTTATTATCTCTTAAAAACACGCTTTTTATTTTAACAACGGGAATTAATTTTAAATTAATTTCTGCCACTTCTGTGTTTTGAATTTGGAAAAATGGATTACATATTTGGAATCAGGATGTCCAAATTATGTAAATAGGTAACTTTTATTTTTACACATTTTGAATAATTACTGCGGTAAATATTTTATTTACCATGGTTAAAGGGTAAATCCGGTAAATAAGGGTTAAAAAATAATATTATAATAATACAAAATTACCCTAAAACGTGTCATAACCTTATTGGTGGACACATACCCGACCATGGGCATCCTTGGGTCGATTTGGGGACCCCTTGGAGCCACTTGTATGTGGTAGGGACACATTATATTAATAAAGTTAAAATAAAAATAAAAATGGCATAAGCTTACATCTTTTAGAAGAAAAATTTTTACATAGGGTTATACATGTTGGATTTTCGATTATAAATATTCATTAGAAATCTAAAAAGATTTCCTACATAATGATATTTTATTTATAATTTTTAGACTTCAAATAATGTAAATTATTAATGACACAATAATGATGCAATGTTTACCTCATTAATAAATCATTTAAATAAATAAGATTATAATGATTAAAATATTATCTAAAACCTGTCCAATTCTTTTTGGTTGATTTTATTTAGAATATTTGTCATCGTATCTTCGACCTCAATGATTTTTGGACCATTATAAACCGAATATAATTATATTATAAAGTAATACTTTCACTATTTCCTAAAGAGCCCCTCCTCTCCCTTATAAAAGAAGACCACTTCTACTCATTCCTCACACCTCTCAAGCCACTTGGCTCGTCCAAACCCTGCCCAAATAAGCTCCCCACATCCCTCTCCTCCTCCTTGAAGCCTCCCCTTAGGCAGAAAGCATTTCAAGAAGTCCTTTGGTTCCAACCAAAGCGAGTTACCTAAATTAAAGGTAACGATTTCTCTTAAATTATTTTCATTTATTTTGCTTCTCCAACCCCCAAACTCTTTTTATTTCCATTCTTTTGTAACAAAAAAAGTATCCTCAATATACTATGATGTTTTTATAAGAAGTATTTGAACTACACATACACACACCTCCATCTAATGGATGATGAACATAATGTTTCTGTGAATGGCAAACTAACGCCTCACGAAACGATGATTGTTCAAATACATCTTACCGCCTCTCATGGTAGCCATTATGATGGCACTGTAATTAAGTGTGATATTAATGATACATATTTTATATATAATCTTCTGTAATTCCATTTTATTTCATACCATTATTCGTTTCATGTTGTATATACATACGATAATTTCATTTGAGGAAGTGCGGACTACCGCCCCCTTAAAATGATATGACTCGTTCATACCACACATGGAACGTATAAAGAATGGTGTTAATGAACATAAGTAACATATATAAAATATTATATTATACTGGAATAATAATATACCTATGTATCATTTGGATTCAATTCTTTTAAAATGAAAAATTAAATGGAAGTAGTGTTCATGCGTACGTACGGACTACCGTCTCCACGAACACGGTGAGATCCATCCTCCATCGTATCCATTCAAGTCTTATTATCATTTTAGGGTTAAAAATAATGTTAATATCATTCTGATTATGAATAAGATATAATCTATCCATTACAAACATGTCTTACGTAACCAAACATTTAAGAAGAACGAATCGATTATCACCCGAAACGACGATAATACTAAGATATTATTAATAAAGCAATGTTAAAAGATCATATATGATATCATATTTATGTATATGATTATTGTGTAATTTAATAACAATGATTTAATTATTATACAGGAGGTTAACATACCATCAACTAAGGGAAAGTTCAAGGTAAGGGATTCTCTTATCTCACTTTCAATTCCGTGAGATTTCCATTGTTCGCCACTAAATTATTGAAAGTGGTGTATTTTGTACGGCCATTTGATATATATTATCATGATTCTATTTATATTCATGTTATTCTGTAAATCATTTGGTGGTTATTAACTTTTGGCCATACGACTCAGTTGATTAATGTGGTAAGGGGTTTCTTATCTCACTTTTAATTTCGTGAGATTTCCATTATTCACCACTTAATTATTGCATGTGGGGTATGTGTACTGCCCATGATTGCATTCATTGTGTATTATACTTTAATTTATGGGTATTTACATAATCAGGGTATGATACTTCTTTCATGGGTGTATGTTTCGTAAGTTACCTAATCGATAAGGGAATTTGAAATTTCAATTTCCACTCATTTGGCTTTACGAATATTTCATTGATTATATTACCCCAAGATTATGTGTGGAATCACTATTCATTTGATTATGTCATAATTTCCACTCTCCTTCCTGTGGATATAAGTTTGATACACATAATCACTCCATTGGTAATTCTCAAGACATTGATATGAATTTGATAAGAGTAATTTTAACTCATTCTCCATTTGTTGAGTTAAACATCCAATTCGTTGGTATTGTTTTTACAAGAATATGTGTGAATGTCCTTTGTTTGTTTTACACTGAATATCCAATCATATTTAGTGTATTTATATTTGTCACACATAATTATGTCATTGATTTATCCTTAACCTAAGGATACAACCTTTATGAGAGATTTTATCTCAATTTACACTCCATTGAGACTTCTTTGATGATATACACCAAATCACTTTTATGTGGTGTATATAATGTACTTTGACATATAATATCATGATTCCCTTTATTCTCATGATATTACAAAGTTTTGATTACCTCAATTATTTGTATTCAAGTGTCTCTTTTGGTTAGAATCTCTAACTAAAATACCATTTTTAAATGTTTTAAAGACTTATTCATCTAAACCTTTCTCATTAATGTCCATGTTTTAAAAATGGTTTTAAGGATTTATTTATATGGACATTAAAGTTTAGAAATCAAAACTCCTTTTAAAAAGTTTCAAAGTGGTATGAGACACTTTGATTCAAAAATCTACTTTTAAATGGCATCTTGACAAATAGTGTGACTTTTAAATGTTTTCAAGAAAAGGGGGATATTTCTCTCAAATAGTTTTGATGATTATCTATGTCAACATCCTTCATTATTCTTGATTGAGGTTAATGTGATACAATAAAATCTTCCATATTGTATCGAATGAGTTATGTTTGACTGTGGATGTGCTTTTTTTATACCATTCATGGTTTGTGGTAAAAGTATTGACATTTCGTATGCTAGTTTTAAAACGAATGTTTATGTTAGGTTTAAACATGTTCATATGAGGAATGCATTGGACTTAATAGTGACGGGTGGAGCCCTCTATAGCTCCTCGATGCATCGGTAGGTCTCATGAGACAAACTAGTGTCTTGGCACAAGGCCTTGGCAAAATCTTATTTGTAGTCTTGGCACGAGGCCTTGGCTATGTGGTTATGATAGTCTGGAATTATGCATTCCATCATTATGAAAGTGGTTATTGATATTGCATGTGATCATTCGACTAGTAGAATATCCATGTGAGTAAGTAAATGGCATTATTTCATTTTACCTTTTCCATTTTATGCTGAAGTTAAAGTTTAAAAGGCTTTTGTTTTAGTTATAAATTGCCTTAAGTGTTTATGCTTATTTATGAAATCTTCTGCTATAATGTTATCCTTACTGAGCATCTGAGCTCACCCCTTTTAATGTTTTATTTTTCCCAGGATTATGAAGAAGTAATTTATGAATGACCTGCAGGGATAGTATGAGGGGATATGAAGACAAGATGTTTTTTTTATGATGTAATGTAAAAATTTATGGATGTATCTAGTTATTCCAAGGCTACTAAACTAATCGGTCTTTCGAGACTTGATCTTTCTCGTGATCATGTCAATGTTATGTAATAATGCACCGACTCTAGGTAACTAGGGTCGGGGCATTACATTTTCAATAATTTTGAAATTGTCTCCCAGATTTTAGGATCTCACCTTTTCTTAAACCGATATCTATTCCTCCCTTATTTGTTTTAGCTTCCCTTGGGGAACCTATAGAATTCCTACAGAAACAAGTCATGTGCATGTGCTAGAGCCCTCTCCTGTTCAATTTTTATTGGAGTTTCCTACTGCTTGTGCAACCCCCTGTTTGGCGCAAGGAGGAGTTCTAGTCATCTTTTGATCCATGTAGGGATCTTCCTCTATCTCCCATTCGTTGGGTATCATGTGGGATGGGTGTAGTACTACTACATGGGAGAAAATGGATGAATTATTTATTTAACAATAGCAATAAATGATGGGGGACGATGATGATAAAAATATAACAATACTTGTTATGATAACGTGAAGGGAATTGATGATGGATGAATTTTGAGTGATGTTTTATTTTATTATCTTTTTTTCTTGTTATAAATTGTTATGGTTTTAAGAACTTCTGAAAAACACGGTCATTGGTGGCCTTTGCTTGTGCACTGGTGATGTTTTTATTCTTATTGCTGGTACTCTGTGAATAATCACAAATATCAATCCATTTAATCATGTATCGTTAGTCAAATAAATGGATTCCCTAGGATCAAACATGTTATGTGATCACCACTATTATTTAATGTGGAATTAAAGAATGCCTCTTTCTAAATCTGAATATGATTGGATTAATGGTGTGTTTGTGTGTTGTTTTTTGGGATTCTTACTTCGTGGGGGTTGTGTGATGTTTTTATCGGTATCCATGTTATGAGTATAGGGGTGGATAGATTGAATGACTTTGGTTTTGGGGTATAACTTTTTTGTGCAGTGGGGATGCTGTTTGGTGTTGTTTTTTTGTGGGTTGTGTGTATGGGATGTCACATGAGTTGTGATGGAATCTCATGTTGAGAAATTTATTGATTTTGGAATAGATGAACTTTTAGGAAGTGGGACTGCCTTCTATGTTGCGGCCATCGAGCAACATCGTGTAGTGGGACTGCAATGTGTTTATGTGTTGTTTGTGCAATGGGATTGCAACTTGACATACATGATTATGTTGAGAATGGTTGTGGATAGCGGTTTCTTGTTTAGTGATGGACATAATTATAGTGAACTTATTAACAAACAATTACCAGTGATTAACTAAAAAAGGGGTAGGATTTATGCTTTTGTTGTGGCTATTGTGTGGTTGTGCTTATATGGGTGGCAGTAAAGGTGGTTCTGTGTGGGCCGGTTGTTTGTTTGAAATCCATAGGTTGGGCTGAGTGCATTTTTACCATTTTTTTAAATTGGGGTTCCTTTTGATTTTCAATACTCACCCCACCAATGTTGATCACTTTGTGTTCAAAACCCTTATTTCATGGGGGAGGGTGTCTTTCTGAACATCATAGTGGGAGGATGGATTGCTGGTTGCAGACATTCTTCCTAGAACCCCCTTTTGGGTTATTACCACTCAAGAATATCCGGGTAGGCTGTAATGGATTGAGGCTTCCAATTATCCCAAGATCATTTGGGAAGGTTCTATTGTGGATAAGGGGACTAGGTCTTTTTGGGCCAGGATAATTTCCCAAGTGTCTTAAAGATGAGGCCCAGATGATTCCTTGTTAGAGGTGTGGTGTGGGGACCTAGGTTTCTACTGTGGGGTATGTGCAGTTGGTGTCCCAGGTGTTTGCTGGTAGATATGAAGTGGGACTTTATTTGGGAAAGGGTGGTAGCGTCATGTTGTTAGCCATTATGAATGAACAGTTAACCAGTGTTGAAAAGTGGTGCAGGGTACCCAAATCATCGATGCGCTTATATTATTACCTTACATGAGTTGCGTGATTTGGGGAATGTGCCTTAGTGTGGTTGGTATCATTTTTATTTTCCATTGGTAGGTGCGGTTGGATTCGGTTATTTTCATAGGGGAACTAATATGCTTCTCCGACTTGTTGACGAGTGACTTTAGTCTACTTACTGAGTATAATTGCATGATCTCCACATGTTATAAAACAGTTTTCAGGTTTATATGAGAACTTTGAGGACCATACTGGAAATTACTATCTCGGTCTTTGGGATACTTATTGTTCTATTGCTTAGTCCCTTTCTATTAGTACTTACTTCGGTGCTTTGGTTGTACTTTTTTCATAGTATACATTTAAATCATGCATGGGATGGATTTTGGTTTAATTTATATAAATTTTTGGTGTTGTTTGAGATTTTTTACCATCTTATCTCCCAATCATGTTTTCTTTAAAAAGCTTGATGCCTTACCTTTTGTGTGAGATTTTATACCCTTGGTTCTAGTCGCCACACTAGAGCCAATTAAAGGAGGGACTCGGGGGGTCTTTATCTCTCCTTCATCTTGAAGAAGGAAAAGTGAGGCACTTTTTTGTCCCTTATTTCATGTTGAAGAATGTAGGTTGTGACATTATTCCCAAAAAAACAAAAAATATGTAGGATCTCAAATATTAAATTAATTACCATTATTCTTCTTTAATTGAGATTTGATCCTTTCATCCTTTTATAATTTAATAAAATATTATTTTTATTGAAGATAACTTCATTCCCATTATAATAAGGATAAATAACATTAAAAATATACTTCTTCATCTATTCCACATATTAAACATACTTCAATTTCATATTTTGAGCTTCAAATTCAAATAGTTCAATCTGCTTGATTTTTATGGAATAATCATTACCAATTATATCATATCTTCCTTCATTTTTCTCAAAACATATTAAAATATTCATATCTGTTTTTTTGTGTGAAGAATGTCCACTATCAATAACCTCAAACATTGTTCTTCAACTATACTTAAATGAAATATCTATTAGATTTTATTTTTTCTTATATGTATTTTAAATACTTGTTACTTTTTCAACACTATTAACATGTCTTGGAAAGATTATCGTAGAATTCACTAAACTATGATCCTACTAATCACACCATACTCACTATCTCTTAGAATAATCAAATCAACTATGAGATGGAAATTTGGAAATATAATTCTTCAAAAACTATATTCTTTGAGAATATTATTTCATCTCCTGTGGTTAACATTTCATGGATTTGTGCCTCTTTTTACGTATTCACATATTGTACCAACATGTATAAAATTGGTGAAGAAAAACTCCACAACACCATAAATAGTTATTGAATGTGAATCTTATTTCATCAATTGAACTATGACTAACATAATGTCAAAATAATTTTGTATGCACAAGTAAGGTCTTAATTTACATCTCCTTAGAAGGTTCATAACTTCCTAAAAATTAATTTTTTTCGAATAATATAGAAGAATTTTTCAACCCATTAATAATTATCCAATATTAACAAGATTTAGATCTTTAACCTATACTAGTAGAAAAATATGAATTATAGGTTGACTTATCTATGATAGATTTAACACAATGAATTGTGTATGTCCTCATATCCACATTGCAGGACTCAACCCTAATTTTAACAAAAAACATAAAACATGTTTAATTTTAGTCCTCTCATTATCAGCGATAAAAAAAATTATTGAAACAATGACAACTCTTCATATACTAGTGATATTCTAGATTCATGATATGAAACCATCTTTTCCTTTTTAGCCGATTTCAATTTAAACATCATGATTTCATTAACATATGTTGTCTCCATTTTTTAAATCTCATTATTATCTTAAGAAAACTTCCAATATCCTTCAACATCTATTTATTTTCATTTTTACCATGGTAATGTTTTCAAAAAAAGATTCAAGCTCATATTTCAAAAACTATTCCAACAAATTTTTTAATCATCTTCTCCACTTCTGGATGTGTCAACCCCTATTTTATCATGATCTATGAAATTAATAAATTTCTCAACATATTCACCGTTAGATTTACTTCTACTTAAATTATTACACTCTTCTCCTTTTCTCAATAGATATATATTTTTTATTCAAAAAAATATCTTCTTACTTATTCTATATTTATATGAATCATTTGATATTTTACCGTACTCCATTATTTGATATTTCCCATCATATTAAGATTGAAAATATTCATTATTTCTTTTCTAGATAGTTTAAAGGAAAATTTCCAATTCCATTTCATTTATAAAATATAAGTGGAATATTTTCATCTACTCTTATGCCTTTATTTATTGATATTATTTAATATAATAAAAATTCTTATTTTACATTTTCATACTCTTTTTAATCCTAGTATTAACATGGATGTGAAATATCCATATCTTATTTAATCCTCATATATCTCAGAGACTTAATTTCCATTTCATCTTTGATCATTTTTCTAATGGATGATATTTTTCACATCTCGTTAGCTAAGAGTATTTTATATAATTCATTAAATGAAATATTTTATCTATATTTAGTATATCATATGTTTAGGTTATAACTATCTCTAAAATTTTTTATATTTTTTTAAAATGTTATAAACATATTGATTTTTAGTGAACCCTCAGATTTTATTAACAATTTCATTTTCCACTATAAAATAATAATCAATGTAATCTTCAATAGTCATCTTGATGTATTCAAATTTGCATCTCGAAGTATATAATTTGGACTTCTTTATAATAACATTTATTTTATATCTAATTTCCATATTGTCCTTTATTTCATTGGATAATTGAGACCCATTTCATTTTTCTATATATATTCAAAAAAATACTTCATTATAGAATTTAGTTCCCTATTATTATCATCCATATTTATTTTATCTACAATGTACATTGAATAATTCTAATAAATGGGATGAAAAATAAAAAAAATAGAATATTCAACTTCCATTACAGGGGATAATATATATAAAAACATCATGTACATCAAAGAATGTTTTCCCATCCAATAAAACTTTGGCACACACTCTATTGTCACATGAATTTATATTTCCCATCTTGAGAACCTAAATAGATTAAATAGAGGAAAACATGATTTGATACCAATTGTAATTACTAGTATTGGTAACTAATAAGGGGGTTTGAATCATTGAAGACTATATTTTAATATTTATCTCAACTTAAATTATCATATAGGACATCTTAATTTTTTATCTACTCAAATATAATTTCCCAGCCTCTCCAAAAAAAGTGGTACATAAAAGGGAAATGAACATAAGTATTTTTAATAGGCTCATCTCCTTTAAGGGAAAATAACCTTTTTTAATCATGGGTTACTATCCCCGTCCATAGATTCTTCCAAATAAGTAAATATTCTTTAAATAAATCAAAATGAGTATAGTATCACACTATGCCTATCTAGAGTCAAAAAACACTAAAACGTTTCACTCTAATGAAAAAAATATATTTAAATAGATTAAAAATGATTTTTTCTAATATAAAGTTTCTTCATAAACATACGATCATGATAATCCTCAGCACACCACTAGAATATTGAAGAATAACATGCTCATTATATGAAGAATATTGCATTTACCTACTTCTTGATTCTTGAAATTATATGTGATTCACCAATTGATCGATCTCAATTAGATGAAGATGATTAATTCTAAATATTTTTCATAACTCTCTATTATTGCCCTAGTTTTTAAAAACATAATTAAATTAAACTCATATGGTTTTCCAATTATACATCTCCTTATATTAGACTAACTCAAAAACCCTTGAATCCAAAATATTCAGTAAAGACAATTTATATCTCATCATCATAAAATTTTCTCAAAATATAATCAAATATTACAATCTAATTAATTTCTTCATTAGGTTAATCTCACAACCATGACCCATTATCTCATTATATTCTCAATATTAAATGATTACATGTCTCTAGAATAATTCAATTGATAACCTTTTCATTTAGTTTTTAATTAAAAAAATTCATGAAAATTCTCCACTGTTGATCACCATAATAGAATAATTCACAAATAAAACAATTTTTGAATTTGATATAATATACACATTTTTCTTCTCATTGATCCATATTGTACTCATCATCATCAACCTACATATGATATGAGGAAATTATTTTTGGTGCAATCATTGAAACCACATCATATTTAATATTCACGCTCATAAACTCAGAAAAACATAGTATTAATAGATGAAAGTGATTATTTTAACTCCAAACCAACACTGTATCATAATATTAAAATACTATAATGTTTCCCTATTTTAATTTATTCCAAAAAAATTGATTCAAACTTCACATAATCTTTTCAAATATACCTTCTAAAAACATCCAATGGGTGTTTGAAAAGATCAAAACATTTGATTTCCCATATGGATCATCTTTAATAACATTTTTATTTGATTTTTATCCATTTTTGTTTAGCTTCATATTCATTGTATTTAATTTCATCATATATTTAAATTTCAGAACAGTAAGATTTTAAGCCTAGAAAGGCCTCAAAAAATCATCATGAGTTGATGCATATAGATATGAAATTTTACGTATATGGAAACAAGTTCTTTTATATAGATCATTATTGTGGTGAAATGATTCTCATGCATAGAAAAAATCATTCTTGTGGAGTTTTTTCATTTTTATGTGTAATGATAAATAACACTTATTGTCTTCTTATTTATACAGAAGTCATTCTTATAGTTGTTTCATCTATATAGTGAAACTAAAATGATATGTATGGGAAAATGATTTATATTTATGTCATCATAATTTTGGTGATCATAATTATGATAAATGATTCTTACAGGATCTCCCATTTTGGAAAATTATTCTTATTGGAAGAAACATTATTTTTTGGTTCCAAGAAGATAATTTTTCATAATAGATTCATGATTACAGAAAAGGACTTTGTAACAAGATGGTCCTTTATGTTCCACATAAATAATTCTTATAATGGATAGAAAGGATACTCAGGAAGTGTCATCTCATCCATACAGTGATTCCAAAAACATCCATATAATTTGGATGATGATTCTTAGGCATGATGACTTTATTAAAAATAATCTCTAAAAAATAATAGATTTTATAAAAATATCCACAGAATGACCTAAAAATGTCTCTAGAATAGTTCAAATCAACTCAAAAAAAACATCAGAGCTTCAATAAATTCCTCTGAAACCTTTTATTATTCTCAACCATGATTGAAAACAAGTGAAAAAACAACTATATGAGTTATTTAACATTAATTTTTATCTCTAATTTTTTTGTCTCCAATAATGTTAATCATAAATAAACTATAATGACTAAATATATTGGGTCCTACATTATATCATTAATTGTTTATTAGATCATTCAACTAACCATTCATGTTTAATATGTAAACACCATCAATATTCCATTGATTCATTTCTTATGACTTCAAATCAAAATTGATGGTAAGGGTATTCATTTTGGATCTGCATTTCTTCTAAACATTCTCCAAACCCAATTTTGATAAAAAAAATTGGTTGAAGTTTAATATAGTCATATAATTTGTAAACATATTGATAAAACCTTCCACAAAAATCTACCAACATCACAAAACTATTCCTCATCTCTATTTTCTTCTTAACATATTATGGAATATTGTTTATATTATGTTACATATATCTCCCCCACACCTCATACTCTATCAAAAATATAAAACTCAATTTCTCTTTTAAACTAAGCTTGACTTCTTCCATTATTTGAGAATTTAAAAAATCATAACTTTTTTCCATTTTCTAATAGTCACATTTGGTCCACTTCTCATGTGTTATATTCTATATCATAAACCAATGTCACGCTATGAAAACCCAATATAAATCATTAACACCATTATATATTGGTATTTAAATAATGAAGATCCTCAAATCATAATATAATTAGTCTCATCCCACTTAAAAAAATGATTATTTATTCTAACATGACCTCTGAGAAGATCATGCATAAACATTAATTTAATATGTTACTCTTATGTATATCAAATTTTAATCTTATATAAGATATTAAATTTTTGAGTAATACGTATTTTTTAACATGTTATTCACACAAATAATCAATGTTATTTTTATACATCCTCTGTGAGATATTTTGTATCCTTTGAAAATCCATATTTAATCTTATGTAGTGTCCACTTAATCTTACTTTATACTTTCATCAAAATATATCATGAGTTATTCTTATGTTGGAGTAGGTTAATATTACCTAGTAAATCAAACTACTAGTTAAATATTATATGAGCTATAGAAATTACACATTATTCTTATATATATGAACACTTTATGAAATTTTCATTTTCTTCAACTCAAAATTAGAGAATTCATTTATAGCATACTACAACATTCTAAAAACATCTTCATACACTTTAACTAGACTCAAACCAATATCAATAATATTTTAAAACAATTGAACTAATTAAAAACTTCATAAAAATCATCACAATGAGTTTATACTCATCTTATGTATTGATATAAAATAAAACATCATCATCCATGGGACTAATACATGGTTAACATGAAGATATATCTAGTTCATTAGATTTAGTGATCAGGTTGAGAACCATCATGGAATTTATTAAAAATAAAATAATCATTTTAGGAAATACATGGGGTTTTTACAAATACATGAGATAATCTCATCCGACATGTCCAAATGCACCAGTGGTGTGTAAAAATATAGAGTTTGGAAGGACCACATCAAGATTGTATCCATAATATCTCTCCTTAAATGGTATTTAGAAACATCATTGGTATCCCAATACGCATGTGAGAATTCCTATTTGGGATGATGAGTGGTCTTAAGACATTTTATCCATTATGGAAGAAAATTCCATGGGAGACTCCTTGTTCGGTCTTTTAGGGCTGCACCAACATGCTAAAAATCAGATTCAATCTTGAGGGACTTACATCCATGATGGATAATGTGTTTAATAGAAAGACCCATTTCCTATAATTCAGCCTCAAAACCAATTTCAATTCCCATATAATGAAAATAAAATCCTTTGACGTATACATGGTGGGTTCAGAAAAATACTCCAGATACAGAGGGACCTAGAATTCTAGAGGCCACACCATCCACATTGACATTGATCCAAGAATGGATAGGGGAATCCATCAAATGGATTTAATTACTATTGGATTCTTTATACATCCATTAACACCTAACTATCTCAATATATTAAAATCAGAAAGGGTGTTTCTAAATCCAACTATATTTATTTTGGAGGTAGTGAACAAATATATTTTTCATGGGCATAATTTTATCATGAATGGATTTCTTCTAATCATCAGATATCTGGGAATTCTAGTCCTTCCAGATGTAGAACATTATGGAGGCCAAAACTATAAGAGGAAAATTCTATAATTGGTCACTTTATTCATAAATCAACATGGATAGCAAAAAACCATCCAGTTGATTATTAGTGCATATGATGGTGAAAAATAATTCTTATTGATGATTCCAATGTTTTCTAATAAGTGAAAGATAATGAAAACATGTTGTAAATTTTTATCATTCCTTATCCATAAATGAAAGTCTTATGAAATATTCATACTATTTCATTGCATCAGCTCATATCTATCTAGTATATCTCTCCATATATTCTAAAGAAGTATCCACCGTGAGGTTTTAATGAATTTATTTCTAAAAATCAATATCCATGATGGATCATTTTTTACGCCTTCATACTTTATCATGTAGTAGTAATTGAAATTGAATAACCTATTTATATTTTATTCCCATGCGAGTTTTTATCTATATGGAAAAATATACCTATGTAGCTCAAGGGAAACATGGTATAGAATTTAATCACTCAGAATGTTACTATTATGGATGAATTTAAAAATATTCATATGTAATAGGAGGGGACATCTGTGTTTTAAAAATGAGGTGTGATAATGTACTGAGTGTCCAAAAATTTCAAGTTATATTGAAAGAATACCATCCATTTGAACATTCATATGATATCATTAAAATAATTTCTAAAGACAAGACACACATATGATGCAATATAATTAGAGTATTCATCTAGAAGAATAGTGATAGACATTTTTGATATAAAATTTAATCATATGTTATTAGATGTCATTAGTTCCCAAGTGAATTTTCTAAAAAGTGAATTATTAAAGAACATGATAGTTTTGATCCCCACACCACCCAAATAAATTTGATTTACATATTCTCTTCACAAAATAGTAATGATTTTTATTCATGGATAGACCCTATTTAGATGATGTTTTGATTTATTTTTCAGTTTACATTAGAGTCTTTCTTCCCATTTTTAAATATATAAATCCCAAAATAAACTATATGTGACCACTAAATTTATGAAGAAAACCCATCTATCATCAGACATTGATTTTCCTTTCCAACTCACCAATTGAGTGATAATGTTAGAATAAATAATTTCATGATATCAACTTCTCACTTTTCATTAAATGAGGGGGATCCCAATGAAAATAAAAGGGACTACACCCCTTTTCATTTCGATGGTTCTTGAAATTATATTTTTTATAGTAGAAGGTATTCAATCCCAAAAGAAAATAAAGGACTTTTTCTAGATGATGAATTAACCTATTACATATTCAGAGTGATTAATTATATATTTGATGTCAGATAGAGTTCTTTTAGAGGTTTTTCTGAGAATGATAATGTCATTAGCGTACAATTGTTTTGTGGTACTGAATTATACCCTACCATCCTTGATCTATTTATACAATCAAATTTGTTCATGCTCATTAATACATATGATAATTTAATATTCATTCATTCCAAATAGAACACTCAAGAAGGGGTTCCCTTATCTGGATCCCCTTGAACACTAGAAAAATCATCAGTGGATCAACTAATGAGAATGGATAGTCCATCAGAGTTGAGGATGGTACTAATTAATCATATTAATGCACTGGAGAATACATACCTCTTGATTATGTCAATAATGAAACTCCATTTTATTATTTCAAATTACCTTTAAATGTTAATTTTTGGGGAAATATTATCGTCCTTCACATTATATATCATTATGTTGATAATTAATGAAGAGGTAAAAAATAAATATTTTAATGTCACTATAAGGTATAAGCCCAAATGGATTTTTGGAAATAATGTCCCTTATGGCATCCCCCATCTTGTCATAATAATCTTGATAATTATTTTTAGGAAATTGTTACCGATCATAACTGGTCCGAATTCATTAATGTTGCTGGATATTTCCTTTTTTAGTATAAGGGAAAAAAGGTTGAATTGATTCCATAGCATATGGATGCATGATTGAAGAACTCCTTTACAACATTGGTCACCTCAGTATGTAGGATGTCCCAATGGAACACAAAAAATGTACTAGTGAATCCATCTTATCAAAGGGAACTATCAACATTGGGGGGAAGATATTTTCATTCATTTTTTTGTCAATGGGATCTATGATGAGAATTTTATTCTGGTGATCATCAATATCATTGGGTAAGTTATCAGTCATCATGTGGGTCTTTTCAATAACATCATAGAAGTAAAAACATTGGAAATGATCAATCACATCATTAGATATTTCATCTTCTGATGCAATGGTGAACCCATTGATATAGATGTGATTATCAAATCTTCTTACCCTTTCTCATTTTTCTACCAATGAAAGATATTCTAATTCCAATCATCTTATCCTGAGTATTTTACATTTATATGGTTATGTTTTAGCCTCTCCTTGAGTATTATAAGTTCATAATTCCTAAAAATTGACTAGATTTCCTCTCTTGATAGAGTATACTGGTTCTAATTTAGATGTTGTCATCAAGAAATATCTTCTTAAATATCTATTAAATCATCATCAGGCTTGTATAAATGTTTTTTTATTATAATCCATTACTCATTTTTTATTTTTTCAATTTTCGAGAATTCTTTTGAAGTGGGTTACCTAAGGGATCCCACATCCATGATTCAAGAATAAATTCTGTGTATCTATGTGTGAATATCTATCCATTATTGAATTTAAATAGTAAATTAGGCCCTAGTAAACTTTTTGTAGATAAAAATAATAATAGGGTTGTGATTTGAGTGAAATTTGGGGAGAGTTCACCAAGTGACCCCAATGAATGTATCCTTATAATAAATTTAATCTAAGAATCTATTTATCTTACTTTTCTAATATTTATACTGGATCTATTGCATGTAAATTCAGACCCAAAAATTGATAATTTAGTTAAATTGAGAATTTAAATGCAATTAGAAAGTTCTAAGGAGGAAATTTTATTTAATTTAGATGAATTGTTTTTCATATAGTCTTAATATGGTATTAAAATACCCCACAATGATCTATTTATCTATATTTTTATTAAAATTTTTCTATGACTCCCCCCATAAGTCTCCCCTCTTTATGTAAGAGTTAGAAGAATAGGTGAATGAGATATATAAAGTCTGTCAGTGTGTGGATTGAAAAACATATATGTGCTCATGACATTTCCTTCAATTCCTAAGATGAATTTTATCATGCTTAAGGGCCCATAGATGATCCATTTCATTTCTATATGAATTCTATTTGGAAATGTTGTATATAATATTGTCCCATTTAATGTATTTACATTTATCAAACATCATTTTGATTTTATATATTCCAATTAAAAGAGTATTTTGGGTCACAAGGAAGTGTATAAGGAATGTGGACATGGGTGTGTTCACAATCCCTTGATAGTTCCAGTAATGTAGTTTCATTATTTAAGGTATTTTCTTATTCTTAGAGGACCAACTTTGTCTCTTATCATTAATTGTACTTTTTTCTTTTCATTTAAACTAATTTTTCTTCACATATGAGGTTTTAGTCCCCATGTACATTTTAAATGTTTTAAATGTTCTATTCCCATTATATATTACTTCACTAGGTTGTGATAATTTAGTGTCATCATACCAAAACTAAACATTTAAAGGGGTAAATTTATTGCGGGATTTTATTTTCACAAATGGGCGTTCCTCATTTTAACTTCTCCTAACATACATGGATAGAGGATCATATAATAAGGGTTTATCTTGTTCATCCTAGGGGATCATTCTTTCAAGAATTTTGACATCTAGGATTGGTCGTTACATATAAGGAGGTTCCTCAAACTATCTTGATCCATTTATGTCCCACATAGGTACCAAATCATGCAGCAGGTAGGCTAAGACATTTCTAGTCATATCCTTATTAGTGTAATTGAATTCAGACTAGGTAATATCATCCCATGTGTTATCGGACTTAATAATACTTCCTTCTATAATCAATGTATTAGTATTTCTATATATAGTATCTACATCTAAATCTGTATCATTCCTATATGCATTCATATTATCATTATTGAACTATCCATGATCAGATCTCTACTCAGGATTAGTCTCCAAAAGTGAAAAATTTGAAAGGGGTGTCAAGTTGGAGTATAAGATCTTTGGAAACCTATTAAATTTCAATCACTCTAACAATAGCTTCAATAAAATTGTCTATATTTATCTCCACATCATAATGATTCTTAGGAGGTTGATATTTATGGACCCAAAATGAATCAATGTCCCAACATTAAGTGCATGAGGGAGAGGTATCAGTAGAGACCTCCCATAGGGGAGAAGCTTCAGGAATCATGTATTTTCATTTAGCCTTTCTAAAAAAATTCTTCATTCCCTTTATCATTGTATACATTGTGTAACAAGTCTCTATTTCAATCAAACACAAATTTTCTAAGGAAAATACAGTTTAATAGAATCTTGGATTTTCCCCATACTGGATTTCCAAATTAAGGATGAGCTTCCTTGTTGATCGAACCACTTTTTCATATGTGGTTCTAGCCAATAAAATTTTAGCCAAGACCCTAGTATAATACTCATACCTTGGGTTGTTAGTTTTATTATCTACTCTGATTGGATTATCCACAATTGATGAAATGTCCTATAGTATTGTCGGATGCCAATATAGCTAATATAGATTACAAATTTGATCCCATACCTATGCATGGGTGTTACTCACATTAAAGGGGATGAAATTCGTATCGCATTATTATCCTCTCAATGATGATGGATTTAGCATGATGGATCCAAAACTCCACACTCTGCATTTTAATTCATCAAAGGGGAAACTATATGGTAATTTCCTCTCCCAAGGACATTATTTTCCAATCCTCGAATTCCCATATACCCTCAATCCTCTAATAATATCCTTTAATTTCAATATTTGATCTCTTTTTAGGTTTGATATCCTCATAATTATATAGTACCGATAGATATTACATCATTCCCTCACAAAGACTTGGTTTTCAATGACATTTGGGATGTTATCATTTTTATATAGTTATATACATGCTAACAAAAAGTGATACATCAAGATATTTATAGTTGAATGATATGTCAACTATAGTATTTACCTAAAACATGTTTTTATTGAGGAAAATTATGGATATATATTCATAGGAAATTTAGTTCAATAAGAATCCAAATTTTATTTCCATTACTATTTTTAGGATTCCGTAGAGGAACCTTAGAAAGGGCAAATTTTATTGAAATTTGGATGAAAATTTTAAATATATAATTTATTTTTTTTACACTAAAAAGATGTTAATATTATTTTTATAATAATAAAATGAATATTATGGTTGACTATGGTTATGTGAGGGTATTTTAAAGTGAATATGATCATAGAAAATCATTCATCAATAAAGATGAGGATGCTAAAATAACTATTGAAATTATTGTATAGAAGGATAAACATTTTAAAATTCATGATTATGTCTAATATTCTACCTATTTGAAATATTATAATGAAATTTTGATCAACATAGTAGTAAATATTAGAATATTAATTCATTTTGATGCCAAAAAGATCATTGGTAATTAAATTGAATAGGAATTGACAAGAAGAAACTTCAAAATAACCCAACATAGAAATCATTTTTCAAATGAAGAACCCTAAAATATTAATCAAACATATAACTAAAAGGATGGATTAAAATTAGGAAAAAAGAGATGAATACGAACAAGATGAATAAATTATTGGATCATGTACTCTAAACAAAATAGAAAATCTTTATTTTCAAAAAATGAGACTACAAAAATAATTTGGGTGGGAAAGGTGAGGTTGATAGAAATAAATTTTATCTGGACTATAAAGTATACTCTCATATTGAATTTATAGATTTCTATGTTGAACTATCTTCTGTACATTGAATTCAGATCATTTGAAATTTTTATTTTATTATAGTAAAATGTAATTTTAAAATCATTCAAATAAATGTTAAATTTTTATTCATGAGTTGTGAGATGACACATTTTTTTCTTCATTTTCCAACCTAAGTGTATCAATTTTTTCTAAATATGTAAGAAGTTGATAAATATAAAAATGTTACATTATTTAGGAAAACAATCCCTATGTTTTTTTTATTTAAATATTGGTGATTTCTTCAGGATTATGTAATTTTGAAATGGAAAAATAGAATGCAACCTATATATGATGGTGATTAACAATAAATCACTCATTATGATTATATATGTTGATTAAATTATATTTTTTGTTGATAGAACATTCTATATTGATTTTTACTCACAAATGAAAAACTAATATGATATTTCCTTACTTGGTGAGATGAACTTCTTCTATAGATTATAAATTACCAAAGATTCTGGTTATCTTTTCATTTATCAGGAATAAATTTCAATGGTCGTTTAAAATGAATTTTTATGGAATAATTGAGAAAAATTCATACACCTATTTTAATGGTTAAAATTTAGTAACTATGTTAAAGGACACATATTCATAGAAAAAGAATCCAAAAAATTTATTCATAGTCACTTGTACATAACTTCCTTAAGGACAAACATTGACTTTTTTTCACACTCTATGAAAATTGCCAATGTAATATAAAGTATTCACAAATATAGGAAAAAAGGATACTTCATTATATAAATAAGAAAAATTAATATGTTATGTTATATGAGAAGAATATAGTATTAGGAGTACAAATCTTTATATATTCTAACTGGGATTGTAATGATTATTATGGTATATTCAAATCAAGATGGGAATTCTTTATTGTAGGCAGATGTGTGGAATGGAATAGCATGAAGTATCCATTAGTTATATTGATTACTGATAACCCTTTTGTTTGAACTATGAATGATATATTTATAATCAGTTTATATATAGCATAGTGGATAACCTCTAGGTCACTCTCAAGGAGGTGGTGAAAAATTATCTATTAGTCTTCTTATAACTCTTTTTTTTGTTTTTAAATGTTTTTAGAAATATAAATTAAAATATCATGAAACAAAGGTGGATATAGTGATGAAATAGTTAATGAACAAGAATACAGGGGAAATAGATCAAGAAATAGAGATGGATAAATGTCTGTGAGAAGAAGACTATATTCTTGTCAATCCAATCTCATATCCCTTTCATGTATCTTAAGATGAAGAAAATAGTCAACTCTCAAACTCACTCATTTCATGATTGATGGCTCAAATCAAAAACCTAAATCTTGTAAACTATAAATGCTCAATTATAGAAGTTTCTTAGTGCTTGGTAATTTTTATAGAGTGAAAAACGAATCACATGACGGAATTATTCTATCTAGGAAGTTATATAAGCTAGAACGATCCTACTATGATTATCATATAACAATACCATACTCACAGACTTATTTAATTAAATTGAGAGTAGAATAGGAAACATTAGCGAGAAAATATAGTATCAAACCATTCCTTTATATAATATCACTCTCACACCACCCTAATTAACTAGTAAAATCTTCTCGGGTGAAAAGAGGTGATAATCACCATAAATCATAGATCTCTAAGAAGCATCAAGTTTATATCCCTATATCAAGACTCATGAATTATACTTCCAGAAATAAAAGTTTGAGAACAAAAAAATAAGTGGAAAAAATAGAAAAAATTACAATTATATTGAAAAATAGAAACATAAAAAACATGGTGACAAAATCGGATTAAAATGAAGGATTTTTTGTTCTTGTATACTCTAATCAGAGTTGATTCCCATGTTTGGGGATTTGGAATAAAGATATCAATCCCCGTAATTCTTCAGAAAAACTAAATAGAAAATATTTTAAAAAATAGACTAATAGCTAGATTATCTATGCAGCATGCTCTCAAGTGTTTGTCATCGACCTATAGGAAATTTTCAAGTTAGTGTAACAAAATTACTCTCGAAAAAATTAAAATCATTTCCAAATCATCACATACTCAATGGAACCACATACTTAGTTCAAAAATATTTGAAATTTCTATTAACCTAAACAATCTATATATTACTACTTACAGTTTCCATTTAATTCTCTCTCATTATTATATCCCTTCTCATATTAAAATTATAATTTTGAATTTTAGGAAACCATATTTAAATTTAATCAACATGTGTTGTGCATAAGCAAAGTATTCTTCCCTAGGATTTGTTCAGTGTTGAGTTTTCAATTATGAACTAAAATCATCTAGTCTTATAAATAGTTCTCAAGGCACTCCTGAGATCCATACTTAGACTCATTCATGTGTACCATCTCAATTATAATCAAAACTAGTTCAAATTCACCTTATTAAGTTTAATTGATTTTTTTCAGTATCCTCATTGTCAATCACATCAGAATCCACAAGTGTGATGTGGATATTGGATCTATGTTTGGTTGGTTGGTTTAGCATTTCCATCCATGATGAAACTCTTAGGTGATGGTCCTCATTGTAATATGTTGCAACACATCATAATCGAAATCTTAAGGCTTTCGGTAGGTGTTGGAAACTTATTTAATTTTGGTTCCCCTCCTCCTATAATCCTTGATTATTGAAATATATCAATTTTTTTCATCCTCAAATCATATCACATTTCTTCCTCTGATGTTGGTTGGCATTGGATTCACATATTGACAAAAGGCTAAAATGGAATCGTTCACTACAAGATCAGTTTCCTTTTTATTTTTCAGATATGAAAATGAAAATGGAATCATCAACTCAGTAAAAATCATTATCAACCTAGATTTAGTCATATTATTCAAATTTCTATTCCAACTTCCATCATTCATAGGTTTTAGTGGGTCTATGGAGGGATTACAGTGATAGTGGAGGAGTCATGGTATATCCATTATAATATTCGGGTGGAATAAGAATAATGGTGGTGTGTATAGGGTGATGTTTTGATAGCTTTAGAATGGATTATCAATGGTAGTGTAGTGGTGGATTCATCAAAAGTAGGAAGGGGAAGGTTTTTGATAGCTACTTATGATGGGATTAGAGGTAAAAAAAATATTGAGGTAGGATCATACAACATGAGCTAGTGGTAGAAGATTCACTCACCAATAACACTTTCCTTGTATCACTAAGGATAATAGAATGAGTTATGGAAAAATAATTTGGTGGTAGAAAACTTCAAAATCATAGAAAAATATTTTCTCTGTGAAATTCTAAAAAAGATTTTAGAAAATAAATAAATAAATTATTACCCAAAATTAAAAATTGATTTATGATAAACATAATTCAACAAGAAAAATTAAAAATAAAATTATGGAATTTTATAAAATAATTGATTTATTTAAATTAAAAAAACCATCAAAATAAGTTGAAAAAATAAAATTCAATAAAATCAAAAAATTATTTTCAATATAATTTTTGTAAATGAAAGAGATGAAAATATATTCATTAGATCTTCCAAACACACATTTTAATTAATAATCTATGAATGTAGTAATTATGAATATTTATTTGAATATTAAAAAATTATCAATTTTAAGACAACATAATCATTATACATTATTTTAATTTAGTAAAATATGTTGTGACAATGCGTTTCAACTATATGCACATAAAAATCCACCACACTCAATAAATTTCACTCCTAGGAAACTAATTGCATTTTATTTACACCCAAACTCTCATATAAATAAAATATTTCTTTCCTTATATGGAATATACATAATGGAATTAGAGGGTCACTAAATCATTAACTCCCAAATGTGTTCATGCCTTATATGTGATAAACACTCACTGCACTTCTTCATCCCCTATTTAAATTATAGTTCTTTGAGTTATGACTTGTGAGATTGAAATAGAATTATATCTATATCAAGTTTCACTACTAGTTTTCACTCTCTCTTAGTTTCAACAAACAATAGTTATATTTCCCACTTTATTAATACAGATAAAAATAGTTTTATATAAATCAACTATATCCTTATTGATTTTTGTTCAACTACCCTAAATATTATTCTCATCACTTTAATGAACCCATTTTTTAACAAATCACATTATTTCAATTTTTTGAACCATTAATTTTTGTGAATCACTATGACCGATAATAGTTGAGTTTAGATTTAATTTATATATACAACACATATATAGCCCCTATCTCTATGATTCACCAGGGGTTCCTGATTGCCAATTTTAATCTGATTTCAAGGGACTCATATTAATAACGATTGAGTTGGATCTCAGATTTTTTCAATTTCACTATGTATAAGATTATAGTCTCATGTTAAAACATTTTATTTCCTCAATTTATTAATAAAATACCAAAAAAAATATTAACCATAAAACTTTATTAGGTTCCAAATAGTTCCTCTATAAAAATAGTTTGAAACATCCCTTAGTAATCATGCACTTCTATAAATTTATTAGTCAATTAAATCCATCAAAACAAACTTGAAATTTCCCACCTAATAAGGACACATTGATATTTTCTTTTTCCTAACCATGATATGTACTAAAAATGATTTTAATAATAAATAAAGAGAAAATTTTATTTACAAACATCCTATAATGATTCTTGAAAGGGTGTAATTTTTCTAAACAAATCGGTGGTATCAACGTATAATTAAAGCACATTTAAGGAACAATTAAATTCCCCAATCCCCCAAACATAAAAACCAACATTATTATCAATTTTGAATCCTAATGTTGGAGAAAATTTTCATTCAATAGAGTTATTCAATTTCTAAATTCAAATATTATTTTAAGGGTTACAAAAAATAAAAAACAATATATTATATATACATCAAAAGTAATACCAAAATAATTTTTTAAAAAGATCATGCTTTTGATCGTTATACACAGACACTGGAATTTTTAATTCATAAACAATGGATGAATGAAAAAATATTGAAATAAGAGAACTGAATGAAAAATAATTTGGGGGGTGCTAATAGGATTTTGAAACTTATGTTAAACATGATTTACAACACATTAAATATAAGCAAGATAAAAACCTGTGTAAACAAATGGGACTATAATTTTCAAAATATCATAGAATAAACTACCATATTTATTTTATAAAAGAAATATGGTCATTAAAAAATTATTACTAATAAGCTAAAATGGAAACTAAATGGGATAATCTTCGGATAATCATCCAAGGTGTTTAGTTTTTAGACTACCCAGATTCAGATGATCTTTTGTTCAGCCCAATAGGGTAGCAGATGTGGATTATTTACCAAGAACCAATAGATTAAATTAATTCTAGGTTTAGTAATTTTATATTTGTATGGAACACATTTTTTTAGTTTCAATGAAGTCTACATCCATGACATTATAGATATTATTGAATTGAAACCAGGATAGCTTCACCGTTGTATGTTAAATTGGATCATGTTGGCATCATTATGGTTAAGCCTGCCGACATCCTCAGGTGAGATATGGCTAGTGGATCTATGTTTTTGTAGGTGGGTTTTGTATCTATAGTCATTATTCAAATCCTTCTAAAGGTTATTCATTGGAATATGTTTCTAGGCCCTATATTTGATATCTTCTGGTTTCCATCTAACATCAAATTATTCTTCATGTTATGAAAGTCTATGCTCAGTATCTCAAATTGGTATACACTTCTATTTTTCTACAAAAAAAACATGTTGGGTTTTATCATCTATCATTAGTAAACATTGAATTAATGTATTCACGTATTAACACAATCTTCAAATGAAATATTCCCTTACAATATCTATTTCATCAATATTATTTAAATATGAAAATGAAAATGCATATATCCACTTAGTGTCAATAAAAATAAAATAGGCTTTGGTCATCTTCCTTAAAAGATATAGACATTATTCCATTTGTTTTAGGATGTGTGGCTCTATGTAGGTTATACCACAAAGGTGTAGGATGCAAGGTATATCTATGAAATGATAGAAAGTGGTTGGGAAACAATAGTAGCGTGTAATGAGTAAAAAAAGAGGTAGTGGTGGAAGAGATTCCTAATGGTACTGTGATGGAATATCCATCAATGGTAGTAAAGGGATTGGTGTAGGATATGGAATCAGGTGGGATGAGAAGTTGTAAAATATAGGTCATGGAAGCAAGAAACCGGGGTGGGTGGTTACAGATTCCCTTAATGGTATTACCATGCCGATTGAACTAATTGTAGAAAAATGATGGATTGTAGTGGATGATGGACATTGCAGACCTAAAAAAGAAAAAAATTGAAAACATAGTGATTTTAAAAAAAAAATAAAACATTATTAAAAAATATTCATAAGATAATAAACTATAGAAGTTAAATTTAATTCTATAAAAAAATATTAAAAAAATTCAAGAATTTTATTAAAGAATTGATTTTTTTAAATTAATAAAATAATAAAAATAATATTAAAACTTTATTTTCAATGAAATGATTAGATGATCTTACATAAAATATTTTGAATATCATATCAATGAAAATATGTAAACAACATCTCCCAATACATATATTTTAGGTAATATTTTTAATGAAAGAAAAAATTCATCAAAAATTAAAGGGATATTCAAAAATAATCCAATTAAATAATAATTAAGAATTGGGTATTTCATTAATTCCAAAAAAAATGACTTTCAATAGTGTATAAAAAATCACCACACCAAATACCACTAGGGATGAATATATTACTACATCAAACACAACTAAAAAATAGATATGAACGACTTCCCAATAATGACCCCATATCTAGTAGCCCAGATTTGGTGCGTAGTTATTACATTTCTATAAGATAAAAGTGTTCTCACCACCCAATATAATTCACTTTAGTAGTAATGGAAAAGAAGATACATTCTTGAATATCACAATTTATTTTAAAAAATTAAAACCATTTATATTTTCTTTGAGAATATTATTATTACCTCTTGAATTTCTATGCATGTATATCATAGTAAACTACTGAGAATACTGGGGAAAGGAAAAAAAATGAAAGGGTGATATTAGATGCTCGGTAAGGGATATATAAAGTGTAATCAATACTAAGTAAATAAGGCAGAATCAATATAGTATATTGGATTACAAAAATGCTTGTCACTAAATCAATAACATGAGTTTGAAGAACATCAATGAATAATTTCAATATAGAAATCAAATGGATAATTGAAACTAAATGTTTAATTAATTAAATGCCTAAGTATAAACATCCATGAACTTTTTATCAAGGCTGCACAACAAAAATTTCATTAATATTACTATCAAGGTCACTCAACCACGACAAGATTAAAAATTAATGGGTTAGTGTAAACAAAAAAACCATTTATTTGAACACTTTTTCACATAAAACTTTTCAATTCATCAAGGGGTCATCTACAACATGGACCAACCCATCACATACACATCCTATTAATTACCCATATATAAAATTATTAAAATAATTAATCCCCAAATTTTCTTATAAATATTCATTTACTTGTATTGAATCAAGACTATAGAATATATACAAAGTTAGTGAAATAAAACATCATGATCATAGGCCCTCTAGGGAAATAAGTTATATTATATAATTAGGGTATAACCTAATTAATTAATAGTCATAATCAAAGGATGTACACATAGATCAAAATACCTTTAGATGGGTATCTGAGTATTTATTTCAAATCATGAGGAAAATATCCTTCAATTTTAATAATATTCCAAAAAATTCCAAATTATTTGGAAAATTAATTTTATTGAAAACTAACAAGGAAACATGAAAATTATGTTTTAATGAAATTTTTTTCCATGATGGTAAGAAAATTCATTCCGGTTGTTTATGTTAGAAGAAGTTATTCTTTTTGTATTTTTATAAAAACTCATAAAAATGACTTCTTTGTCAAGTTCTTAAAAATATTTATTTTAAAAAAAATTGAAAAATAAATTAAAATATGTTTGAATTGTATTTAAAATTTCATTCCCTCATAGAAAATAATATTATTGAAAGATTTTTAAATAACACAAACCTGGATAAAAATGTTCATCGACCAAATAAGAAATAATGTCAGTTTTTGAAAAAAACATTTTTCGAATTATTTTCTTTAACAAATAGTGTAAAATAGTATTATTGATTTAAAATTATAGGAATAAACATAGGATAGGGAAATATATTTCATATTTATATTATCAGACACTTATTTTAATAATAATGTTTACATAAAAAATCTTGATTAATAATTGGACTATGAAATAAATCCTTATTATATTGGTAACATTTCAATATAAACCCATTAAAAGATAAAAATATAATTAAAACAAAGACTACCATGAATAAAGATGAATTATTTATATAACAGGTGAAAAGGATAGTATATACACTATAAAAAATAAATTAGGTTCATAATATAAAACATGCCTCATTATAGTGAAAATGAGAAGAAATTACCCTAACCTAAAGTCTAACTTTCTTTGTATAAACTCTAAATATCATGTATAATAAATTTATATATATATTAAATCTAGATAAAAATTATTTATCATACCATATGTGATTCATAGATAACATTTTTGTCACATTTTTAGTATCAATTTGTTATTAACATCATTATCCTAGTTGGTAACTGTTCCATATTTCATAAATGTTTAAATTTGGTAGTTCATATCCTTGTATATTGTTCATGGATTTCCATATGTAGAATATTATTAATGGTATAACTAATTTTTTATGAAATATAAAAAAATTTATAATCATTCCACAATGGTGTATCTGAGAAATGAATTAGATCGCTTTGTGAAGGTGGTAGTCCACACATATGAATGAGCGATGTTATCATTATTTAATGGGTGGAAGGATATCTAAATGTGTATGATATATTATATTTAAATAAATATAATTATGTCATAAATATCTTATATATGAAATATATTCATCATAATAACAATCAATAAATGGAGGTGATAAAAACCAAAATGCATTGCTTTGTAAGGCGATACTCTGCACATATGGATGAACGATTCTTTTCTTTACCATTTGATGGAGAAAATGATAAATATAGGTTGTACCGTCAATGTAGTAAAATATCATTATATGTAATATACTGATTATATTATATCAAAAATGTTATAATATAATTTTATGAGTTATAAGAATAAATAAAATGAAGGCACCTCGTTAAGAGCTATAACACTTCTTTGGACAAACTCTGTTTTATTACACCTTATGCTTATATGGATTGTATTTTGATCAAACGAGGTACTATAGTTCATGGGGATGGATTTTAGGAGAGGATTTTTTTATATAATTTTTTATATATAAGTATCATTAATTATGAGGAATAGACGTGAGGTAGTTCCCTTTTATTAGGGGAGAGAGGACAGAGTTGGAATTTTTCAGAAGAGTAAAAAAATAAAAATGTCTTAGCAAACACATGTGGCTCCAAATTAGATTATTCTATAATCTAGTAATATATATGATATATAAATATATATCCTATTGTAATTATACTTTTTTTAAATTAATATTAACACTTATCTTTTTAGTTTAACCCAGCCTTGTTAATCCATTTCAACCTTTACAATAGTATTGAATTTTTACATTGGTTGTTGTTCATAATATCAAAAGATTAAATTTTCCTATTTAAAAAAGTGTTAATTTATGATTCCAATTTTGGAGTTAATTTTATAAAATTCAATTTCTATAAGTGTAATATTTAAAGTTTAAATCAAACGCACAAAATGTGAAGAAATTTTGTCTATAGAAAAAATAGTTTTTGTCCCAAAATCAGGTATATTATTGATTCCAACGTAATTTCATTTGTTATATATAATTAATGGATAATTATTTCAATTTTTTATAAAATAAATAACTTAATTATAATTTAAAATTACTTAATTTAATGAAAAAAATGACATTTTTACAAAAAAAAATATATTTTTCACAATTCACTGAAAAATCAATATTTTCAGATAAAATCCTTAAATTTTTCCATGATCTAATTTTGATATAATGAATTTAAAATGATACTACTTTTATAAAATACTATTTCAAAATAATTCTTTTATTAATTTTAATATTCTCTAAAAAATCAACAAAATAATTTTTGGAGAAACAAATATTTGAAGAAAAATATGACTTTTCTGAAAATTGTGTACCCATTTACAATAAATTAATCGAGAAAAATTCACTATATATAACCTTTATACATATTCTTCATAAATTTTTCACTTTTATTCAATCCTATACTTTAACTTCGATGTTTTAAAGGTCACATTTATATTATATTGTAGTTCACATAAATCTTGGTGTTTTGTGTTATGCAAGCTATTGAGATTAATATTATTTAAAATTAAACATTAAGGATGTTATAAAATATAAATGAAGAACTTTTTTTATAATTATATAATTTTTTTATAATCATATTTTGATACCTTTTTCAAATATTTCAGTATAGAAACCATTATCAATGTACAATGACATAAAATATAATTTATTAAAGGAAACCATGGTTGAAGACATTTAAAAAAAACAATATTACATGTTAGGAGAAAATTATTGATATTCCCAATAAGTAACATTCAAAAAAGACTTTTCATAATAAAAGGGAGTGTATGGGTACCTAAACCATACACCAAAATTACTACAGTATATTATAAGGCTGGTCCATGATTTTAATTGTGTTTTATTTAATGAAATAAAGAAGATATAAGATGATTGGGAAGAAACCAGCTTATTTCTAAATGTTTTTAATATTTTTATTATGATGAGTATAGGGAATATTTTAATAAATATTCCTTATAATTTGGTATAAAATTCAAAAAAATTATGGACATCATTTATGAATAATTTAATCTCTATAGTTTTTTACATTGTAATTGTTCACATAGACATAGAGTTGACTAATTTATAAAACATTACTTTGGGGAAAGTGTTACCACCCCTATTTTATAAAGAATTCATTTATTTTAAATAATTTATAGAAAATAAGTAGTTTCATATTATTTTATTAGGCTATACTATTCTTCTGGGAAAATTTTTGAAATGACTAAACTAAAATATGTAGTAGTATTAAAAAAATATTGAAATGGGTTTATTTTTTGTCACATAAATGATGATGTTATATTTGATTATGTAAATATCATGAAAATAAATTAATTTTAGAATACTTTTATAAATGGTTAAATAATTTTTTATGTTTTATAATTTATTAAGACATATTTGAGATGAGTTCAAATGGTTGAATGTTTTTTAGAAGGTTAGAGTTGGAAAAAAATTACCTATAAAATTATAAGTTAAATAAAATTACTGTATAGAAATATAATGGGGAAATTAAGATTATTATTTCATTAAAACATCTTATGTAATAATAAACTCGTTTTTGAACTTAATATATAACAGTAATAAACTCTCACATTTTTAAGTGGTGGTTTTTTCGAAGGCACTAGATAAGAATAGTCCTCTTACAAATGAAATTAAGTTAAAATTTTAATAGGATATATATTATACCTTGGATAATACATAAGAATAGATATGTCCAAAAATATGTATAATCTGGTTATATGTTTGTATAACTCTAAAATTTCATATATTTTGTATGATAGAATTTATGGATATGTAAGAGAAACTAGTCATTTCAGAGTGTATCTAAGTTCATTTTGAACGTCATGTAATAATATAATTTTGACCTCTATAGTGGGGTAAGATTATTTTATAAGAAAAATTATTGATCCTTGTATTTTAAATATCCAGATTGAATGGAATTTGTCATTTATATTTTTATCACTGAGGGTGGACCAATTTCATAGAGATGAGGATAACATTTAAATAGTTTCTTTGATATGGCTATGAAATTAGTGAAAAGATAGGAATAATACTTATGGAAGCTCCCATGAGGGAATAATATGATATTCTTTATGACTCAAAGATAATATATGAATAAATATGACATTCATATATATTTTTTTAGCTTTAATGATAATCATTGTCTACTTATCATAGAGAATATCATTGAGAAATTTTATTTTCAGTAAGATTTATGGAAGAATACTATATATGATTTATTAAATATTTTTTTTTGCATTTCAGTTAGGAGGATATGATTTTGAATACCTAAGGTAGTTATTTTGTAGATTATTTTAAGAGATAAATTACGGAAGAATATATAATTTAACATTTCAAGAAAGGGTCATGCATCAGTCACTAATCTATCTTCAATAAAAAATTCCCCTATGAAATTCTTTATGACAAGTTAGTTCATATTAAATTTATTAGTGCCAGTATATATTAAGGTTTCAAGTACATTCCTTTAAACCATAATTCATTATGATGAAATGGTGGGAAAATATTTTTGTAGGATAGAAACCCTAATACACCATGTATTACATCAAAAATTTTGAGTGATCTTTTTAAATATCTTATGTGATATGCATATATAATTTTCACCATGTCACCAGATAGATATTTTAAAAACCACGAATATTTTATTTTAAAAATAAAAAGTTTCCAATATTAATGTACCCCCCTCATATAGTATTTCATTAATTCAATTGATCCTAATAATTCACTATATTTATTTTATTCCATGATGGAGGAGGATCATTAATAATATCATTGAAATATGTCATAGTTTCTTATAGAGAATTACTAGTATTGATTTTATGTCTAATTGTTGGTTTAGAAAACATGGGGAGAATTTTTTTGTCTCATTTTATTTTATACCTTAGCATGTTAATAAACCTAGAAATGATTAAGATGGCTGTACTCTGGAATCCTTAAAAAAAATGGATTTATGGAGTTTAATAATCTTGGAAAATTATTATAAGAGGATTATACATAGATACTCTTATATTATAATTCCTTTTAGAAACCTTTACTAATAATAGAAATATGTTTTTTAAGATGTGGTAATGTTAGTAATCTTTTGAATTCTCAAATAATTATTTGATGAGGTATTCATTTTATATATTTTCTAGGGAGGTATCTCATTATGATTAGTATTTTGATACATATCATCTAGTTTTAGGATGAATTTTGATAATCTAAATAGAATTCAATTCATATTGTTGTAGTTAGTTACATATCCATGTAAAAAAATTAGGGTACTCATGATTTTGAGAATACAGTAATGATCTATGAGTATAATATTTATATATATTATTTTCGTGTGGAATTCCTAATGGTTTTTTCCAATCATAAGAGATTTAGATATATTAGCTGTATAAAATATTTCCATTTATAGAAGACTATGTGAGTTTTATTTAACTATCATTAATAATTAATGATAATATATACTTCTACAAATGGTAAAATGGTATCTAGTAACTTCAGTCAATATTTTTATGGCTATAAAATTCAGTTCATGTGAAAGAAGTGGAAAGTGATGGAATTATTAGCCTCAATTATTTTTAGTTATAATGTGGTGTATGATGGATCCTATCTTTATCAAATGGTACTCTAATGAGTGATTTGTTGTGGATTTTAGATAAGTCATCCTGATCATAGATTGTTACGAGAGGATATTTTATAAGGTTAAAATATCATTGGGTGGGTCATGGATTGATATTTCAATGGTAATTTGAAGGTTGTACTTCAACTATAGTTTTTTAGTAATGATCTATGTCCTCATGATGTGTATATTTTTTTCATTATAGTGACCATGTATGATAATATTTATGATACATGCATGAGATTTGTTTCAATGTGAGTTTAGTGACACTGACCCTAGACTTTCAAATACATCCTATTTATTTAATTCACTCAATGAATAGAGGTAAGTGGTGAATCCTATTGGAACCTTAGACTCACCCATAATAGTATATATAAAAAGGTTTTTTATATAAATTAGTCATACTAAATGTTTCATTTTTTAATTACTATCCTATTGAGGATTTTCTTTTGGATTTGGATGCGAAATATATTGGTGGATCATGATTTAGCATGTTATCTTTCCATTATTCAGCTAAATGTTGATGAAAATTTGATATTTTATTTTATAGTATGTGTATTTTCCATAAGGATATACATTTTTTGTTTTGATTTATATTATTTTATTTTTTATCCTTCTTATGTATGAATAATTAAGATATTATTAATTTTATATTCTAGACTGTGGGATAATACTTCTGACATCTAATTAGCTTTCCATAGTTATTAGGAAGGTCTCATATATGTAAATGTATGGTGAATTTTCATATAATTTGTTTTGTAACTTATGAATTTTTTTAAGGGAATCCATTCCCCTAGATTGTTCAGTGGCACCGCTACTAGTTATAATTCTTTTCAATACAGGAATTTGTATATGAGGTTATAAGGAGAAACATACTGGGCATAATTCAATTGAATATAGAGAAGAATGTATAAAATTATATCATTAAACGTCCATATAGTATTAGTAAATGTTTCATTCATGTGATGGATCATGTCATTACCAAAAAAATGGGATAGATCAAGTATTTTGATATTGGAAATTGTTTGATTCTAGATAGAAGATATATATTATTTAAATATGAGTGTATTTATATCATTTAATATTATTTATTATTAACATTGACTTATATGTCATGTGATGACTTATTTTATAAAATATGATCATTATAGAGTTTGATAATAAATAATAATCAACGATGAATAAGGAATTGAAGTGTAATAATAATAGTTAAAGTGTGTGTGGATCATTTATGAATTTCTTTACTTATATGTATCATCCATTCGTGAATTAGGATTATAAGAGATTTCTTTTCATGATTTATTAGATTCGTATTTTTATTTTATTCTCTATAATTATCTATTATCTTCTCTATTTATTACACAAAAAGAGATAGTAACCTATCCTTTTTATAAAAACAAAATCCATTAAAAAAATTAAAGAAATTACATTTAGTGGGATTCCATTGGATGTAACAAAAATTTTGTTTTTGTGGAATACAACCGCCAATTACATTTAATAAAGATAAAAAGGTATGTTATTATTTATTCATATTTTATATTTCTCTTTTTCACCATATGGATGATCTATTCATAAGGATTTTTAAGCTTTCAAACCATTTAAATATGATTGGTATTATTAAAAACAAATATTATAATTAGATTCAACTTCAAAAAAGGATTTAAAAATATTTGAATTTTGAAATTGTTCCAAAAATTAAATATTTTTCTATATTATAGAAATTGATATGGTGTTATTACGGCCCTTTATTTGGATGTAACTTGTGATGTTTAGATTTCTCAATACATGATTTGATATTTATAATTCGTCTATATTTATCATGGTAACCCAAATAGTGATGTGGGATATCACTTCAAATGATAAGCCTTAAAAATGATATCTAAAAGAAGGGATCATAAAAGATTCATTATTGATTTCACATTGGGATAACTATACAAATATCAAGTTTTGGTGTTATCTAGAGAAACTATATCTCGATATTTTTGTTCATGAATCTTATCTTGGCTAGTGTCCAATGATTAACGATATATATTACAAAAATTTAAATTTTTTTATTATAGGAAATGATATATTTATTTAATTATGCAAGATAGATGAGATAATATTGTATAATATATGGTCTTTGGTATCACTGGATGTGATACATAAGTATCTTTTAACATAAAATAGTTGTTTATAAAAATTATTCTAAAAGTAAAATAAAAAATTTAAAAAATTTAAAAAAAATTAAAAAAATGTATGTAACGCCCCAACTCCAGAAGTTTAGAGCTGGTGTATTATTACAAAACATTGGCATGATACAATGAATCATGTCCTGAAAGACCGGTCAGTTTACTAGCCTGGGAAGTACTATATACATACATAAGTTTTGCATTACAACATCAAATAAAGAAAAAAAAATCACTGTGTCCCTTTTGGACACACTCTTATCACATAGAATATTTCTTCAAATTAATTATAAAATACTTATTCACATCCTGGGACAAATAAAACATAAAAAAAGGTGATCTCAGATGCTCCGTAAGGATAACAATATAGCAGAAACATTCATAAATAATTATAACATTTAAGAGAATGTATAATACTAAAACAAAATCCTTTTAAAACATAAACATCAGCATAATTTGGAAAATATAAATTAAAATAATTCCATTCACTTATTCACATGGATATTCTACTAGTATAATAATCGCATGCAATATCAATAGCCAATTCCATAATGATGGAATGCATAGTGCTGAACATCATAACCACATAGTCAAGGCCTCGTTCCAAGACTAAAAATAATAATTTTGAGAATACCTTGTACCAAGACACTAGTTTTTCTCATGAGACCTACAGATGCATCGAGGAGTAATAGCGGGCTCCATCTGCCTCTTACTATGTCCAATGTATTCCTCATATGAAAAGTTTGAAACATAACATAAACATTTGTATTAAAACTAGCATACCAAATGTAAATACTATAACCACAATCCTGAATGGTATAAAAATAACAATTCCATAGTCAAACATAACTCATTCAATATAGTATGGAAGATTATATTATAATAAATTAACCTCAATCAAAAATAATTAAGGATATTGACATTGATTAAAATAATCATCAAAACTATTTGATTGAAATATCCCCCTTTTTCTTGAGAGCCTTTAAAAGTGTCACTATTTATCAAGAATCTGTTTAAAATAGATTTTTTAATCAAAGTGTCTCATACCACTTTGAAAAATTTAAAAGTAATTTTAATTTTAAAACATTAATTTCCAAATAAATAAGTCCTTAAAACCATTTTTAAAACAAGGACATTAATGTGAAATATTTGGAAGGATAAATCTTTAAAACATTTAAAATGATATTTTAATCAGAGTTCCTAACAAAATGAGAGACACTTGGATTAGAATAATTGAGGTAATCAAACAATTATAATATCATGAGAATAAAGGGATTCGTGATATACTATGTCAATGTACATAATATACAACATATAAAAGTGAATTGGAACATAATAACAAAGAATTTTCAATAGAATGTAAATTGTGTTGAAATCCATTATAAAGACTATATCCTAAGGTTAAGGATAAATCAATTACATAATTATGTGTGACCAATATAAATACACTCAATATGATTGGATATTCATTGTAAATCAATCGTAGGACATTCACACATATTCTTGTAAAGACAACACCAATGACTTGGATGTTTAACTCAATGAATGGAAATTGAGTTAGGATTGCTCTTATCAGGTTCATATCAATGAATTGATAATTTACCATTGTATTGATTATGTTTATCAAAAGTATATCCACACAAATGGGAGTGGAAATTACTAAATAAGTAAATAAATAATGATTTCACGCATAATATTGGAGTAAAATAATCAATAAACTGTAAGCGAAACCCAATTAGTGGAAATTGAAATTTGGAATTCCATTACTGATTTGGTAACTTACGAAAGATACACCCTATGAAAGAACGGTCATTAAATGAATATGTAAATACCCATAAATTAACGTATATTACATAAATAATACAATCATGGGTAGTACATTCACCACAAAAAATTAGATACTTTAAATTAGAGCATGAATCTCACAAAAATAAAAAATTGAGATGAAAACCCCTTACCTTGTACTTTTCCTTAGTATAGGGTAGGTTAAACTCTTGTATAATGGTTAAATAATTGTTATTAAATTATAAAAGAACCAGATACATAAATATGATATCATATATGATATTGTAATATTGCTTTGTTAATGATATTTCAGTATTATCATTGTTTTGGGTGTTAACTGATTTGTTTTCCTTTAAATTTTTTGTTACGTAAATAATATATGTTTTGTACAGGATGAATTTAATTCATATGCAGAATCATATTATGTACTTAAATATTATTTTTAATCATCAAATGAAAATTATTCTTGAATGGTTATGATGGGGAATGACATCTCGTCGCGTTCGTGGAGACTGTAATCTGTACGTACGCACGAGTGAAAATATCATTATTTTGATGGTGAGATGGTATGTAATTGAACGGTATATTATATATAAATAATCATAAACATGTTATATTTATTATTTACATCAATTATACTCATTATTATACCCATCCAAATAGTGAAGTGTTGAATGACAAACTACACCATGACGTGGAGACGGTAAGCCGTACGTGCGCATGTATGGTGAATTTTTCATTTATTGGATGGATAGAATAACAAATATAGTTATACCATATTTATAATAACATAAAAATATGTAGAAGGCACTGGAGTTATTATTTTATTATGGAAACACCATAGAAAGTGGAAGTGGAAGATGGAAATAACTTGAAAGAGGGTGGTAAAATTATTTCCTCCTCTTTGGGTGTTTCTTTTTGAGTTGATCAAAAAGTCTCCTTAGGTTAACTTTTTGACCAAAGTAAGGCCTCTAGGATGAAGTGAGGGAAGATTCGAGGATATCGGGGTAGGGTTTTGTCTGATCTAAAAGTCTTTGGAGGATTTATTTTTAGATAAGGTGAAGTTTCCTTTTATAAGAGGGGTGAGGGTCACTTTAGGAAAAACTTGAAATATTATTTTATTATACAATCATATTTGGTTTATAATGCCTAAAAAATTATTTATTTCAAGGATAAGGAGGTTATGGGTCGAAATCCTCTCAACCAATAAGTTTTATATAGGTTTAGGTCACCATATTAACCTAATCATTTAGATTTAGCTCTTATTTATATAGTATGACATTTACCATGTCTCTTTGTATTTTAATATTATATGGTTAATAAACTTACTATAAACTGCCATGGGAACCCTAAGTGGTTCATTATTAATATATCTAAGCTTATATAAGTCCTTTTTTCAAACCTTATATTTTTAGTGAAATTATATCAATTAATAATATAGTATTGGTTTTAAAAACTCATTTATGTCAATTTTGACACAATTTAGTAATTTATTTCTGTAAAAGTCCTAAAAACTTTATTACTTATAACTAAATTAATTTAAACTACCCTAACAAGTCATATTAACCTATAAAATTCATTTAATTCATCAAAAGTCTCAGTTTACATTTATTTTGGTATTTAAAATATCAATTATTTTAATATTTCATTAATATGGTAACTACTGCATCACCATTATGACATAAATAAAATAAATTATATAATGTCTAAAAACTATAAACAAATACCATTATATAGGAAATATTTTTAGATTTATAATGAATAATTATAGTCGAACTTATCTTATGTATAACCCTATATATAAAAATGTTTTAGTTATGAAAACATGAATTTTACACTTTTAACTCTTCTTTAAATTAAATAATAATAAATGTCATAATCTAATCGATGTGGACCAAAGAGGATCATATTTTATTCCTAAGGATTATTTTGGTCTAAAAACACTTATCCAATAGAATTAGGCCATGTTTTAGGGTAATTTTAATATCATTTTACCATTAATTACCCTATTTACTTTTAACCATGGTAAATAAAAGTCAAAAATTACTATTCACCAAGAATTATTTTCATCTTATAGAACCAAATTTTACTTACTGATATCAACCATCTCTCTCGGATTTTCTAAATTCAATTCACAGAAGCGGTAAAATTACGTTTTATGCAAATTTCAAATGTGCCAAGTAGGTGGGTAAAAGACGGAAAAAGTTCAATAAAATTTTATACATCAAATTTTTTTATAAAATGACTCTAATGAATTAAATTGAACTAATATAGTTATTATTTATATATTTTACATAAAATAGATTTAAATAAAATGACTAATTATTTAAATAAAAAGTCAGTTTTAAATAATAAATTAGTGTTTTTCACTATTCATCAAAAAATGAATGTTTTTAGAAAAATATCTATAATTCACCCTAAGATAATTTTGATATTCTGAATCCAAAAATTATTTCTATTTTACCAAATTAAAATCATATAAGTTGCATTAATTTATTTATAATTAATTCCCACTGTCAAAACAAAAAAACCGGTTTTCGAGAAGTAAAAACTATCAAAAGATTGATATGTGTTTATGTCTAATTTAAATTTAAAATTTCATCCAATGACCAACATTATATTAAATTATAGAAATATAATCTAATTATACATCAAACCATTCAAATTTATAATTAAACATTGTAAATTATTTTGATTAAAAATTTGTTTTCAATTAAAATTTAATATTTTAACTATTCATCAAAATTTGAAAGTTATCAGAAAAGCACCGAAGATTTATCCAAAATAATTTTTATGTCTTTCTTCTGAAAAAGATGTTTATATTGTCAAATTGTATATATAAAAATGTCAAATATTGGATTTAAAAAAAATTTCCATTAAAAGGCTGTAAAATTGCATTTTTTGAAAAATTCTTCTTTTATCTGAATAATTGAATTTGTTCTTTTATTATGTCTGAGAAACACATAATATTAATGTTAAAATTATATGAAGTATATAAAATTTAAAATGAATTTAATACTATTCATTATATTTTTTTACTACTAGTTTGGTAAGTTGTGGTGCGCTCGAACTCGGTGTTGCATGTAGGCAAGCTATTTAATTTCATTAAAGAAAATAACTTACTATGAAATTTTGGGGTTTTACAATGTCCATATATTGTGTTTATATTTTAATAAATGAATCATTCATATTTATAATATATCTAAATAATGTAAAACATTTATGTTAATAAAAAGTACTTGAAATATTTATTAACTTACTTAAATTTTCTATTTTATGTTCACACTTATAAATTTGATATATTATGATTATTTTTTGTAATATATTATACAAATTCATTTATATAGATATTATACCTTTCATTTTATAAGTTTCCTACTTGGTATAATAAAATATTGAATTTATTTTAATAATAATTAATAAATACATTAGACATAATTCTAAAATAATATTTATTTATAACAATTTTTAAATATTTGGTTTATATATTATGTTTAAATTAAGATCCCTTTTGAATAATTATCTCTAAATATTGGACCTTTTGGCAGGATGTCAACTTGATTCTGGAATTTTATTCTAATAATTATGATAACGTTGGCTTCTTTTCATTCCATTTATTCTCTTACTAAATATAATTTTTATAATTATTATAATCCATTACATGGATTCAATTCATATAACATATAAATGAGGTGTATTTAGATATGTATTAAATATTATTATTTTATTTTAAAAGTTATAACACAATGCAAATCATTTATCATATAATATTTATAATGTACTCTTACTAAAACATGAATTTCTTTAGAGACATGGGATACCAAAATTAAATTACTCTACACATGGTTACATATGGTGAATTCCTGAGATTTATGTAAGAAGGGTTGATAATTTTGAAACCTTTTAAAATATAGGGTTTCATATTTTCACAATTTAAAACTCATGAGGTCCTTGATCATTCTATATGAGTGACCCTAAACGTTTAGTTCCTATTAAATATCATTTTTAGGCCATATTGGGTATGAAAAACACTAAAAGGTCAGTAAACACATCTAAATTTGGGAATTGTAACTCACAAAGTTATTTTACCAAAAAACTTATATTCCAAAAGTATTGGATTTAGGATTATTTATATGAGAAATCAGGGCGTGTTGTTGTCCATCTAACTATCTATGAGAACTATATATTTTAATTCACATGATTACCTATTTAAATATCACTATTAATGGGAGAAACTATAAAAATAAAATAATTCATATTGGAATATAAATCATAGTTTACTCATAGATATGATTTATAAGGTCATCATTTTATATGGATATATAAAAAAAATTCATTCATTGGTAATTTATAAAACAAGAAAAACAGTAGATAATAATGTGTCATTATAATTATAATGATATTAATTATATATGTTATGTTGACATTCATTCTAGAATGTTACTATAACATGTTAACTGTTCAATCTTATGAGTAGAAATAAAATGATCATAAAGTATTCCATGGTATAGAAATAAAATTTTAAAATTAATATACATGGGAATTTTATTCGGTTATACATCACACATATTATCTTATATACATAGACTTAAAATATATAAATGTTAAGGTAGAACTAGATAAATGATCAGGTAATAAGGAAATGATTTATCTTTTAGTGGTGGGAACATTCTAAAAACATATACGAGATAAATATTATGTATTGGACATATGAATAATTATTCAAATAATATTCAAAAAAAGAAGGGAAACATAAAGGATTAAAATTTCACTTAATTTAATCACAACCTCCACCAGCATATATATGTGGAAGGCATCTTATGTATACATAGATATTTATTATTTCAATAATTTTAAATGAATATTATTTTTATGATTGAATATTTATTATTAGTAAAATATACCATTGAATTTAAGAATTAGTGGACCAAATTAAATCATGGTTAGTCTTTATTTTGAACCTTTGGGTCATGTAATGGGACTCAAACCACTGGGCCTACAGGTCATGTAAGGGTTCCCCCTCAACCCTTAAATTAAATATTATCCATAATAAATAAAAATTTAAAGGCCTTCAGGACATTCCTGAACTGGAATTTTTCATTTATGATTAAAGGGAGGATGGTTGAATCATGTTTGGTATGGATTTGGGGATTTTTTGGTGGTTATTTGTTATGAAAATACCAAAAGTGTGTTTACATATGTTAGTGGATGAATCTTTATTTGATGAATAATATTATGGAACATTAATTACCATTAAGGAAGAATGAAAATTATTAATACATGATGGTAGGGGTCACATAATATATTCATACATGTGTGAGTTATTTTTTTGGGAAGGGATAAAAATGTAATGAGGGATTTCTGATTTGAATCACATTGTCATGTTTTAATGGGTGGACAGGAATTACAGGTGTATATCTAGAATCAGTCATTATAGTTAAGTAACGTTTCATTCAACCAATGGATGCTCAGTCTATAGCATAACCCTGTTATTCCTAGGTTGACAAAAAAAACATGACTTTGAAATAGGGTAATTACACCGGGATGTCAAGTGGAAAGATATAGTACACCCTTAGTATGATTATTAGAGGTTCCCTTTATAATTTTTATAGTACTATTTTATTACACCCTCATTCTATCTTGTTTATATCGAGTTAGAACGAGGGGTATCCCAATTTGGGGCTATGATTATTCCACTTTGTTTACCTTTAATCTAGGCTATTTGACAATGTTTTATAATGTGTATTTGAGATATGTCTTCCCATATATCTCCATAAGGTATTTTCCTTCCTTCTCCTCTAATTTAATTATTTTCATCTAGGTTTTTAGATGAATATTTCTCCTGATTATGGTGGAATTACATTGATTTAATTGGGGTATAGTGTCTAGTGTGTAGAGGATGAGTTGAGTTGATGGAATATCTTGATTTCACATAATTCACATCAAGGTGTCTCACTCAATGAATATCTTTAGGTATTGAATTTATTTTTTTATTGAATTTAATCCAAAAAAGAGTATACTATTTGGGTATTTTAAATGGATTAATATCATGTTCATGTTGTGTGTGGAAGTAACCCCTTCACATATGGTCTTCAAATCAAAGGGTTTTCTAGTGAGTTTTGAATTTATTCTGAAATTGTGGAATTTTGTTCGTAAATTATTTTAAAATTTATATTAGAGTGTTTATGGAGGATATATGGTCTCACTAGGTCATGGTTTATGGTAAATATTTCGGATTTGATTGTTGATATTTTATTGTGAAATTTATCTTTTATCCTTATAAGTCTCTTGATTTTTGGATTATTTTATGGTTTGGGTGATCATTTTTTTATTATGCATGGCATATCATGTTGAATTTAATTATATACACTCATTAAATTGGGTACAATTATATTGACCTAATTATTAAAATAGATTATACATATAATTAAACTATTTTTTGGTAGTTCAGGCTCAAATTACTTTATGTGTCACATGTTATGGTTTGATTTATAGTGTTCAATGGATTTCTGATTTAAATTGGTATCCCATTTAATTTTTTGTGATAATTTTTTTTTATAAAATAAATTTTATTATTAATTTTATTGTAAATAAGATAGTTTTAAAATAGTATATTAATGAAAAATTATGGTAGTTTAAAGGATATTTCATAGGATTTTATCCAGGGACCTAACATGAGTGAATAAGGAATTTTATTCCCCTTACAACTTTTAATTTCATGGGTTTAACAAAAAATTTAATTAGAATCCATGATGGCCATTTTTTATACTAATTTTAATTTTTTTTATTCTATATTTTTCAAAGGATGGTATAACTATGTAAGTTTCTTGATATTGTTTCCATTAATTCATATTATATTTTTGATGGAATATGAACCATTGTATAAATCATTAAATTGGTTTTGGATTTATTAGATTATATTTTTATGATCCTTTTATTTCCCCTTAGCTTTGTTCCATAGTAATCATTGGTTACAATTAGGATGGGTTGACCCATGTCATTTATAGAGTGATGTGTAACTTGATCACTATCATCTTTTGTAATTTCATGACATTTTTGTGTGTTAATGAATTTTTATTTATTTAAATAAATCTTGATGATTGAACTCGGTGGTTTTGTTCAGTGTTGTCCTAATGTCTCTGTGATTCAAAAAATATATAATATTAATGAGTAGTTGACTTAAAACAATGAAAATTCATGTTATGGATATAGATATAAAATTATAGGTTCATGTTACCTCAACATCCCACTAAGATGAGGATGTCGAAATTCTCACCCATTTGACATTGACTTACTCCTTACAATATGAAGTGAATGGGAATGTTCATTTAAAGGTTGTGTGACTTATGGGATAAATATACTTAAAGTGTATTTATAAGAATATGAGGTTAAATATATGATGAACCTTGAGATAAATGATCATCTTGAGGACCATGTGTTATATTATTTTGAGGTTTTTTATATTATTTTTTCCCAATTTCGTTATGGATTGATCAATTTATTCTATTCCAAGTGGGTGTAATGGTATAGAGTAATGGATAAGGATCCCCTATGAGGGATTGTAGCTGACTATTAGGAGATGATATGGGGTGGTATGAAAATGTAATAATAGGAATTTTTTCAAGTAACTATATTAGTTATGTAACACCTGAATGTTTTAGAATATATTTCTCTTCAAATAAATTATAAGTGTTCAATAACTTGTTTTTATGTAGAATTGAGTAAAAAATGAATAGTTAGATATTATAACATAGCCATTAAATTTATGGTTATGAATAAGATCAAACACATTATAAAATATATATAGAAATTTTTTACTCAATTAAAATGTATTGATTAATTCCTAATAAATAAGTACTCAATTTTTTTTGTAAAGTCATTTTAGGCTTCAAAAAATATGTTTTCATCAAAAAAATATTACTTCATTTTATGCACAATCATTAGGATTAAATTATATGATTATTGGAATTTTTTTGGAAAAAATATATAATTTGTTAAATAAACATTTCATTATTAGCCTAAGTTGTATTTTGGACATTTTTTGGATAATATTAATTTTTAAGAAATTGTTAAAAAATACTGATTTGTGTAATTTTTTTGGGAAATAATCTCTCAAGGTGACATTGCATCATTTTTGGGTTTGTTGTGTTTGTTGATAAATTGGGTTTCCAAGGCATGTAGTGGAACTCCAGAGTGATTTTTTACAAGGTATGTTGACAAGTAAACAAGAAAAAAGGAGTGGATTCCCTAGAAGTGCTACAGAAAATTGCATTCATAAGGTGACATTATTTCCATTGTTTTCCAAATTTTTGGGTTCCAAAATTTGAATTGTGGATAGTATTTAGAAATGTGTATTTCCTTAATGCCTTTATGAAAATATAGAAAATGCATGAATTTCATGAAGATGGGCTTTGCAATGTGTGTTTTGTAAAGGCCCGAAGATTTTGACGGTGACCTCTGTAAATCTGACGAGCATCATGAATAGTGAAGGTGAGGAGCATCATTAGTGTAGCATCATGAAGCCACAAGGTTGTGATGGATGGCTCGATGATTATGACAACCATCTCGAATTGTAAATATTGAAAAAGCATCATGAAAAAGTGGGCACCGTGAAGGAAATCAAGGATCTTTGAAAAATCATGATGCCATAGCCTAAATGTTTCTGGAATTGGGGGAAACACCTATAAATAGGCTTATTCCCAGTTTTAAAAATTAGTGAGACTTAATGAAAAATATAATTTTTCTAAATCACAGAGGTGGTTTGTGAAGGGTAGTTCGTGAAGGGTGGTTCCCAAAGGTGATATGAGAAGAGGTTTTTGGAAGCTGTAAATGTGAACTAAATGTTCTGAGCACTGTGGAAGTAAGGAAATTAGTGAAGGATAAGTAAGCTTCTTGAATGGAAGTAGATTCGTGAAATGAAGGAGCTTCGTGAAGGAAAGTTGAGATTTATGAAATAAGGTGATTCAGGAAGGCTATTTTTAGCTTCGTGAAAGAGGTTATTCGCGAAGGCAATGAGCATCATAAAAGTTGTTCATAAAGAATTTCCTAGTATATATGTGCAAAAGTGGTATTCATCTATTAGATGAAATAGTAACTTTGATAGAGATACCATATAAAATTGAGGATGTATTCAATAGAGATAATGAAGGGACATTCAAGTACACAAACAATGAGTGGATCCCTTCCAAGTGCAATGAGATAAGGAAGAAGAAGACAATGATCCTTTCCACAAGCAGTGATCCATAGAAAGAAACATGAGGAGGTACCCTTGGGAATACAATGGGTAGACCCTAAACCCTATAAAGGTATTGATCCTTGGTATAGATGAGATCTAGATCAAACCCTTATTATTAGCAGTGAGCCTTAGTAAATTTGTTAAAATCGGCACATCATCATTGTATACTCCTTGGATGTAGCCCAGTGAGGGTGAACCAAGTAAAAAATCAATGTGTCCTTTTTCTTTATTTCTTACATTACATTCAATGCATCATCATCAGATAAATAAGAAATGAATGAAATCATCATTAACATTAATGTGAAACCAAATTGACCCTTATAATATAGTGGTCAAGATCTATTGGGGAAGAATGAATTTATAAAAAAATTCAATACCCGGATTCACCACCCCCTCCCCCCTCAAGGTATCTTGGTCCTTTTTGAACCTAAAAATTGGTATCAGAGCATAGGTTTCTTTTATCAGATTTGTCTTATCTGACATTTTTCAGTCGAATTTTCATGTTAATGATTCAGTGTGATCTTATATTTCTATACCAAGGGAAAGGGAAGAACATCAATGAATTATCCGAATTCAGATGGTATTTCTATGTGAGGAAGTGTTTGCGGAAAAAGTGTGATTCAATTTTGACGAATCCAACAATTTTTTGAAGAATGTTTTGGATGAATCAGATATGAAAAGAATATACTCACTCAACGACATGGTAGGAATGATTGAAGAACTTCAAATTCTATGAGATGTTAAAACTACTGGTGGTGGAGAAATTTCAAGAAGGGAAAAATTGGATGTTTTCCATGAAACAAAGGAATTGGATCTAAAATTGGATGAAGAAATTAAATTTAATGATATCCCGATCCAAGCACTGTAAATTGAAGTCAACAACATAAGAAGATTAAATCAAAGGATTATTGACGTGGCTACTAACCTGAGGGATAAAAATTATTATCAAGCTGAATAACTACAAAATATTTAAAGAAAGATATAAAAACCAAAATCTGATTAAAATTAGGGGATTTAGATGTCAAATGATGTTTAGAATATGAAATTAAAAGTTACGATCTTACTACCCAATAGTGTGAACTATTTCAGAAGAACCAAAGGCTACAACAAGAGAATGCATGTTGTTCTGATTCTGTTGATCAAGAAGAAATTAAAGTAAAGGGGAAAAGTGACATGGTGGATAAGCTCACATGGGAGTTTGAAGATGATATGAATAGTGGTAAGAATCTCAAGAGACAACTTAATTCAATACTTGAATCATAGGATACAAAGATTCAACAATTATAGGAATAACTAGAATCAGTGAAGAAAGAAGTGGGGAAATCAAATACCAAAGGAAATACAAAGATAAGTGATTCCTTTCACTTACTAATTGATTATCCTTTGGAGGCGATGATGAAAAGAGAAGAAAATATGCTATTTCTCAAGAAAAACAAGAAACAAAATTCGTAACATAAAGGCCATACAGTTTCAGAAAAACTAATATTGTATTTGATGAATCTCATCCCATGAATGATAGAAAGAGAGTTATGAGTAGTTAAAAAAATGGGAAAAATCATGAAGATACTAAAAGCAGACCGATAAAAGATTTTACCCAATGTAATTACAACATATATTATTTCAATGGAACATGTGCTCATACATCTAGTTTTTTCAGTGGCATTGGAATATATTTCATGATTTGAAGAGAGAAATATTTCTAAATTTGAGAATAATAAGAAACATCTTGAGAAATATAAAAGAGAAGTTTTTTAAGTGAAGATAAAAAAAATACTACTATTTTGGAAGATATAGATGCAATATGAGTATGTTTCAAGAATCCCGATGGCACAATTTTAGAAGAATAACTTTGGATGAATCAACATCCCAACCAAGAAATTCGAACACAAGGTATGATTTCAATGGGATGTGGTTTATATGTTCTAAAATAGGTAATTTGGTAGGATATTATATCTGGAAGAATGTAGGGATAGAAAATGACTTTCAATGGAAATCTCTAACGATAGTGGTGTATAACAAGAAAACATATACCAAAAGACAATATGAAAAGATGAAAAATAGGTTAAAATTCTCAGAGAAAACACAAGTAGATCAACAAAAGGAGTTTCAACAACATCTTATACAACACTCACAATAAATTTTTTGTAATGAATGTGAATGAACTTAAAAGAAAAAAGGATGAGATACTCTTGTTGTGTGTAAGAATAATATAAGTTCATTGAATAACCCACCAACAACACGAAACATTGTGGAGACTTAAATAACTGATAAAAGAAAAACGAATAAAGGTTTTATTTACAATATTAAATGTGTCACAAGGTAAGAAGTGAAATAAAGGGAAATATCCCTATAATGAAGGAATAATCAAGAGAATAAGACCAATGGATAGATTACTACTCAGAGAAAGAATCACGAAAAATGGCATTTGAGTGGAGCCTCAAAGAAGGAAATTTCTTCCGGTGGATATAAACCCAAAATTTTGAAAAACTCCAAACCCATAAAACCTAAATATCATCAGAATTCATAGAATTTGAGTAGATAATTTTTATTCATCTGAACAGAATAATTGCGGTTGGCTGAGTAGTTGGAACAAGCACAAAAAGAGTATTGTTCTTTGCAAGAAAGTATAAAAGGGTTGATACATCAGGATCGACCACAATCCACATCTTGATAATTCTAAATAATCCTCTCTCTATAAATGTACAAATGAGTATATATGATGTTCATGTGTTTTAGGTACAAGGGGGGATACAATCCAAGTGGAAGTAGAATCAAAAGATGCAAAATGGTGATGTGATGTGCTTGAGAGTTTCAGCTAATTCAAACCAATCACAAGAGATGAATAATTAATATGGAATAATTACTTTTATGGAATTAATGGTTTATGTATGTAAGTTATTTAGTGCAATAGATAACAATTTTTTATTAACATTGTCTTTTATTTCTTACATTGAGTTCTAACTCAGTAGGATTTGAGTTTCTGTTGATGGATCATTGTAAAGTGCCACATGAGAATAAATGATGTAGTTGAAGATTGATTGTGGGTCAAAATATTGGGCCCAACAATAATAATATTTTAAAATCATAGGGTGAAAATTTAATATCCTAATCAGATGTAATATATTAATGGGATATAAAATATGAAACTTTATGTCATCTAACATCAAGAAGACAGATTGGGGGAGAAGCATAAAAAATCATGTAATTCATGGTTATCTATTTTTCTTTAGAAATATGGTATCACCTGACTACTTTTAGGGTACCAAGAATCTATTAGAGAATGTCAACAACCTTTTAGCATGAGGCTACAAAATTAGTTCAAATCAATGATGTCACTATAGTAGAGAACAAATAGAATCTTTAACAGAATAGTGAACATTTTAGTTATTGAATCAATGTGGATGTTAGAACACCAAGGCAATTGGAAGTGTAAAATGATGATTCAGATGAAGATAACGATGATGATCACGATGTAGTCAACTATATCTCTCCACAAAAACAAAATTGTGGAGATGAAATTGATATCTGAAGATGAGAACTATGTCTATTCTAGGAATGAAAAGGTTGACCAGATTGAGAAGAATGAGGAATGAGAGACTATTTTGAGTCTAATAGATAAGAATGTCATTAAGAAAATATTGTCCTTTTGCAACAAAATGAATGAAGATGGTGTTTTGATTCAAAACCAATCATTACTACTATGAAAAGGGAACTCCCAAATAGAGGTTATCTATATTGATGAAACATTTTCACATGTTGTGAGGCAAGAGTCAATTCGGTTATTCATGGCCATATTAGTGCAAAGAAAGTTAAAGGGTTTCAAGATGGATATCAAGTCAGAATTTATTAATGGGGTTCTAGAATAAGAATTTTATATTGATTTTCCACATTTTTTTCTCCTTCATGAATATTAGAAAAGATATTTCTAGCTAATTAAAGAATTATATGGTTTGAAGAAATCACAAAGATAATGGTATTCAATTGTTGATTAGTTTATAAAAAAATCTCAGTTTCTAGCATGGGGGAGTTGATTATAATCTATATGTCAACCATCAAAATAATCAAAGGATTATGGTTTTGGTATTTGTTGATGACATACTATTTAGAGGATCATATGAATCATAGTGCAGAAAGTTTTTTGAATTCATTGAAATTGAGTTTGAAATGTCAATGATTGGTGAACTGATTTTTTTTCATGGTTTATGGGTAATACATGGAAACAATGGAACATTAATTTCTCAATATAAATATGATAAGGAGGTTTTAAAATATTTGAACTGGATAATTCCAAAGATATACTTACTTCGGTGGATAACAAGAAGAAACTATCAAAAGACGATGAAGTCAAAGTGGTTAATGTCACAAAATATAGATAGATCAATGGAAGCATGTTTTTCTTAACAACAACATGACTATATATTGTTTTCTCTATATTTCATGCAACATGGTATCAATGAAATCCCAAGGAAACCCACATAGTTGTAGTGAAAATAATAATTCGGTATATCAAGGGCACAATGGATTTAGGTTTGATGTACAATAAAAACCCATAGCATGATTTCTTAGGATATACATATGCATATTGGGCCAGTTCAGCAGATGATAATAAATCAACAGTATGTGGTTCATTCTATCTTGGTGGATTATGTATTTCATGGATAATAAATAAATAAGATTTCATTTCATTAATCACTGTGGAAGCTAAACATATTGCGGAAACTCAAGTGTGCACACAACTATTTTGTATGAAGTAGCAGATTGATGATATGGGAGTTAAAGTAATGTCTCTGATCAGAGTTCATTCTGATAATTCAAGTGCTATTAATCTTAGAAAACTTCCATTCCATCACTCAAGGACTATGAACATTGAAATAAAGTATCATTTTATCATAGAGAAAGTAGATCAATGACTTGTGAAGTTTGATTCTGTGCCTACAGAATTATAGGTTGTAGACATTATGAAAAAGGCCTTAACCAAAGATGCATTTGATAGGCATCTATATGATCTGGGAGATCAGTCAACTCCCCTCATGTGAAAAAGTATGGATGTGGGAACCACCACCCCTCTCCCTATGGTATGGTGTGTTTTACATAATTTACTAATATGGGTTCTTTACCCTATTGTAGACCACAATGAAGTGACCTTCGAGTTCATTGATGAAGTGACCTTCAAGTTCACTGACAAAGTGGTAAAATTGCTTCCATAAAAGGGGAAAATGCCACTGTTAATAAATGGGGAGAAACTGACAAGTGTAATAGGGAGATAGGGATATAATCAAGATAGGGGGAGTATTAAATCTGATTATGGTAAATGTTTTCGATCAAAGGATATATATCATAACAGATGAAGTTTGTATTGAATGTAGTTGATTGGTTTTATGAATGAAGTGGTTCATTGATGAACTTTGCATATTACTCTTGTTTCTCACATCAAGATTGGCTCTTGTGAGCTATGTGTGTGTTATGAATAAATCATATATTTTTAGCTGAATAGCATTAAATGAGTATTATTAGTAGATGGAAGAAGGTTCCATGAGGAATTAAAATGTTAAGAGTAGAAAAAAACCCAAAGGTGAGATTTTTTGGGGAAAATCCTTCAAGGTAACATTGATGATTTTTTGGGTTTTTTGGGTTTTTTGACAAAGATAGTATCTAAGGTATGTTGTCGAACTCAAGATAGATTACTGACATAGTATATTGGAAAAGATTCAATACAAAGGAATGGATTCCATGGAATTGGTATAGAAAATAGAGTAAACATTGTGATATCGTTTCCCATTTTTCCCCCAATTTTTGGGGTCCAAACATTTGAGTTTCTCTAGAATTGTGAAAAGTATATTTTTATGAAGGCCTTATGAAAATATGGAAAAGTCATGATTTTCATGAAGTTGGGCTTCTCAAAGTGTGTTTCACGAAGGCACAATGATTCTGATGGTGAGATTGGTGAGTCCAAAAAGCATCACAAATGGTGAAGTTGAGGAGCATCAGAAGTGGAGCATCGCAGTGGTAAGAAGTTGTGAAGGAAGGCTCCGTGATTATGAAAAGAACTGTGAATGGTAAATTTCAATGAAGATTCACAAATAGGGGTACAACATGATGGAAACTAGGGAGCTTCATGAAATGGTAATTACATGGCCAGGAAGTTTCTAGAATTGGTGGAAACACCTATAAATAGGACACTACCCCTTCAAAAAAGTAGTGAGTCTGAACAAAAATATTAAGGCTCTAGAATCATGAAGGTGGTTCAAGAAGGGTGGTCTGCGAAGGGTGTTTCATGAAGGTGATATGCAGAGAAGTTCACAAAGGCTATAAATGCCAAACAAATGTTCAGAGCATCATAAAAGTAAGGTAATTTGTGAAGTAAAAGTAAGTTACATGAAAGGATTGAGATTTACGAAGGAAGATTGATATTCTTGATAGAAGGTGCTTCGTGAAGGATAGTTTTTTCTTTGTAAAAGAGGATCTTTGAGAAGGTAGTGACTATCATGAAAGTTGTTCAGAAGGAATTTCCCAATACATATATGGTAAAGTGGTATTCATCTTTTAAATGAAAGTTGAATTTCAACAGAACATCCATATAGGATTGTGGATGTATTCATTACAAATAATGAAGGGACTTACATCTCCATAAATTTTCAATGGATCCATTCCAAAACAATGAGACAAGGAAGAAGAAGATGGTGATTCTTTCCACTAGCAGTGATCCATAGAAATAGATATAGGAAGTGACCCTTGGTAAGTTAGTGAGTAGACCCTAAACATTGTAAGGGTAGTGAGCCTGGGTATAGATGAGATCTATACTGAAACATCATTATTGGAAGAGAGCCTTAGTAAATTTGGTAAAATCTATGCATCATCATTGTATGCTCCTTAGATGTATTCTAGTGAGTTTGAACTATGTAAAAATCATTGTATACTTATGGTTTCCTGCATTAAATTCAAAGCAACATCATGAAATAAACAAGAAAGAATAATATCAAAATTAAAATTTAATATCAAATAAATTAACCCTTGTAAAAAAAGGTTTTTATAAAATTGGGCATGATGAATTTATAAAAAGAATCTCAATTCCCATATTTACCCCCCCCCCCAGGGTAACAAGGCCCTTTTTGGACCTTACAACTGCCAGTTATTTTAAGTATCAATTAATTTAAAATATCAATATTTTTTAAATTTGATCATAATATAACATAATACTAATTTAATTTGAAAGAGTCTATTTAATTACATATAAAGTATTATTTTACTGTATAATGGTATAAGATCATTTTTAGGATTAAAAACCAATTTTTCTCGAAGATTTTTTTCATTTCATTTCATCAAATTTTTTAAAAAATTATTATTCACTAATGAAAAAACTATATATTGGACTCCATACAGTATGGATATAGTGGGATTAGTGTAATTATAAAATCATATATTTTTGTCAGGTGGTGAAGGATTTATACACCCTACTGTATCACTATGAGGAGATAATATTTTTTTTATTATGAATTAATATGGTTATATGAGGTTGTGAATCCACTATTGGGAAATAAATTCCATTATTATAACAAAAAGTACTCTTCACCTCATATTTATGAATATTTTGAATAACATTGAGGAGATAAATATTTTTTAAAGACTAATATTTGTGTTGGGTAACATTAACTATATGTAATGTAGGAGGATATTCCAAAGATAGTAATTCAAAAAATGTATGGAAATTATTAATTTATAGTAATTAAATTCGGATTGAATAAATAATCCATTGTTTTTGTTGATATATTGAATATATTGTTCATGTATTTTCATGATAATTTTTTTTTGTTATTTATTTATGATATCATGATATGTGGTAAATGTTATTATGAGCATAATAGTTATTTAGGAATCATTATAAGTAATCTTGTTGAAAATGAATAATATTTATTATTTATAAAATGTGGATTATGGATTCTATGATTTTATTTTATATTCCATATTGTCTCTAAGGATTTAATATCAGTTGATCCTTCAAAGAAAAAGGTAGTGATGGAATGGAGAACATGAATGAATATAACTTATGTGTGTATTTTCCTTTGAAGAGTAGGTTACTATCGATGATTTATTTCCAAACAAAATCTCTATTATCTTAAACATTAGACAATTTCACATATAAATAGGTTATGTTCATGTGGTCCAAAGAATGTAATAAATGTTTTGATGAATTAACAGGTTTTTTTCAATACACTAGTAATAATATAACCATTAAGAAGATAAGAAATTTTTATTTATAGTTATGAATCAAAGGACAGATTTTGATGAATCCATATAAATATTAATAAAGTTGTTACCTATGAATCAATTCTGTTAAAATTTTTTGAATTAAATTATCCAATATGTTATCTTCAATTGGAATTCATAATCTTCTCATCGATGATATAGAGGCATTGCCTCTATGGTAAAATATCATTAGTATTTATGAATCAAAAAGATATATATTCTTGTAGAAAGAGATCAACATGAGGAAACGTTTATTGTTAGAAATACTTAAGGATTATTATTTTTCAATACACTACTACCCAATGAGGAAACTAAGGTGGATGATGTGTTTATTGGGAAGGAACATGGAGTTCTGAATAAAAATTTTATTTTCAAATACTATAAATTCATGGATTTAGTAAAGATTGATTTGAGAATAATTAAGGAAGGGTAAAAATAAAATATATTACAAATTATTTCCAAACCATACTTATTAGAGAAAATAAATAGTTATCATCTTTTTTATAAGAGTATTTAAAAGAAAATCAAAGACATAAATGTTAGGAAGTTGGTAGAATTAATCTATGAAGATGGTATTTCAAAATTTGGATGAAGGAAACGTTTTTCAATCACTCATACAAAAAAAAGAATTATTATATGAATATCAAGGTTCAAATTTATATATACAAATTTTTAACACAAATATGTATCAGGATCTAAATGAACATTTTTTATGATCATAAGAAATAAGAAATTATGGATTATGTATTAGGATTATAAGTATTTAATCTAGTAAATTCTGAGAGAAAATACTATAAAGGATTAATTCTACCTCTACCTATTCCATTATAGAAATTAGATGATATTGATATGTTCATTATCACTAGTTTTCTATAAACACAAATAAATACTAATCGCATATGGTCTATTAATTATTATCTTACCACGTTTTCACATTTTCTCACAATTAGGGAAGATCTACCTCTTTATCACCAAATATGGATATATATTAATGACTTTTTTAGACATTATGGTGAACATATTTCGATTGTAACCAATAATGATCTTTCATTTAAATCAATGTTTTGGTTGGTCCTTCATATAGATCTTCAAACCAAGCTATGTTTAAGAAGTACATATCATCATCAAACTGATGGGAACTCTAATATGCTATTAATACATTAGAATATATTTTGATTTTATTTTTTATTGAAATATAAGGTTAGTGAATGTAATATTATAGGCTCAGATCATGTTGAGAATACAATAATGAAAATGAAGATTATTCAGAATCATATTATAGTAGGTCAATGTAGAAAAAAATTATACTTATAAATGAAATAATTATCTAGAATTTTGAGTTGGATAATATCATTTATTCAAGTTAGAATTGTTTAAATTTGTTTTAATATTTAGAAATAAAGGGATATTCATACTTTTGAAATTCTAGAAAGAATAGTAGTTATGTCTTACCATTAGAAAATTCCTACAATCCTCTATATCGTTCATGTTGCATTCCATATCTCATTATTGAGGAAGTACATTCCAAACCCAATCCATGTTCTCACCTATAAGGAACTATAATTTTAACTTGATTAATCTTACAATAAGAAGTCTATCTATATTCATCCTATTACAGAAAATGTGTTATGGTATTGGATAACTCGGTTGGTAAAGGTACTTTTGAGAAATAATATGATAGAACATGTAACATGATAACCTAAATTAGTTATGATGAAGAAATAACCACATGTTTTCAATAGGTTACATTATATAAATTTATATTTTTAATTTTTATTGGATGGAAGATTGAAACATTGGAGCTTCAATTAGAGTAAACTTATCTATATATAGAAAATATAACACAATGCATATATCCTTTTTTCATAAATGTGATGAAAATGTTCATTAAAAAATTATAAATTTATTTTTATGAAACGAAATTAGTTTCTAAAATTATATTTCCAAAATAATCATAGTGTTATTTTTTAATTTTAAAAAATAGTTTCATTTTTTGGTGAAAAGTATATAAATATCGGTTTATTTAAAACTATCATTTATTTCTATTAAATAATGTAATTTAAATGTAAGATTTTTTTTAATTTGATATTTAGGTAACATAAGATCCCTATAATTCTAAATAATATAATTAATTACATATTAATTAATATTATACTTTATTTTTTATTACTTCACTTTTAGGATTTTAAAAAACATTTTTCTAAACACAATTTTCATGTGAGCAATGTTTTTTTATATTAATAAGTTAAATAAATAACTATTTATTGATAATTGAAATTAAAATTATAGAATATATACACTATTAAATATATTTAGTATTCATTTAGTATTTTTTATAAGTTAATTAACTAATGTAAATTTAGTTTTATTCGTAAAAGTGAATTTTTCTAAAAATGATTATCATTTCATTTTAATAAATTATTTTAAATTAAATTTCTATCAATTATAGATATTGAGTCGTGTAAAATGGATTACATGTTTTTAATCAGTAGGATTTATAAAATTTAATAGGTTTAATATACTTTTTTCATAATGAATAGTAAACAAGGAATAATTTTGTTACCACGGTTAAATTCAAAACTGATTAATCAAGATGAGTTAAACTAAGAGTTAAGAGTAAAAATTCCACATAAACTTATCAAATATTTCTTTCTTGAAGCTATTTAGGACTTCTATTTTCATAAATTCAAATTAGTTTCCATTTGGATCCACATTCACATGAAATTGATCATATATTATTTAAATATTTTAAGTAATTTCATGTGTGTCCATCCCCTCACACATAAATGGAAATCTATTCTAATATATTATTTAAAAACATTTTACTATAAAAGATAATTCAAATCCTAAATAAATACCATACTCTATTCATTCCCTTCATTTTTTATCATCCCATATTCTCTTATTTGAATCTAATTAAGGCCTAAGGTGTAAGTCAATGGAGGTTTATCAAAGATGATCTAATATTCTTACTCAACTCCTTAAAGTTTTGTTTATTCTTATAATTCCTCTAAATATTGTTGAGTCAATAAGGTTTCCTTATGAATTTTCTATTGCTTCAGGTTTTGAAAATCACAAACACCCTATCTTAAGGAAAATTTCTTTTCCCCTAAGTCTTATTTTAATAATGAAGATATTCCTTCCTCAAGGAAATTTCCTCCTTACCTAGATTTTTCGTAATAAGGAAAAATTTTCCTTCCCTATGGAAAATTTATCCTTGCCTATTTTTCATTGTTCATATTTCATTATTTTTAAAACCAACTCATTTTATTTGTATGTGTAAAATTTGGAGATTGAAAACAGAATAATCTATACCTAATAATTTATATGATACTGAGGTTGTAGATAAGAAACCGAATTTTACACTTAGAAATATAATTAGGTGGATTTAGATAGATTGAAATATGAAAAATGAAAAATAGGTAAGGATAAATTTTCCTTGGGGAAGGAAAACTTTTCCTTATTTAGGAAAATCTGGGTAAGGAGGAAATTTCCTTGAGGATGGAAAATATTCTTTATTAAAATAAGTCTTAGGGGAAAATAAATTTTCCATAAGAAAGGGTGTTTGTGATTTTCAAAACATGAAGGAATAGAAAAGTCATAAATAAAACTTATTAACTCAACAATCTCCCCCTTTTTGGAAAGCACAAACATCCTTACGAAAAATAATATTAGGACTTAAAAATTTTATAGACTTGTAAATAAAAACTTATCTCCCATTAATTATGGGTCATAACGAATACGAATAACTCCCCCTCAGGCTTTTAAATCCCTAAGTATAGTATTCTTTATTTCCTGAATGATATTTTTGCATTATCTTGTATACGAAAATCTTCATGATAAAAACTCACTTTAGTTGAAATCCCCCTTACATAGGCAATAACTTCTTTAATTATAATTCATTTTATCATTCCTTTCTCCACATTTGTGATTTTCAAAAAGTAATAAAGGGAATAGAAAAGAAAGTATGGTACCTGAAAAATTAGTAACAAACAAGAAAATATAGAGAGCATCCAAAAATTACATTATTATTGGAGAAATTTGTACAAGTGAAAATAATACAATAAAATATCATATTTATAAAAAAGATTATCCTTATTTCTCCTTCAGCATTAGTTTCTTCACAATGGTTTTTAGCTTCATGAGCTCTTTGTGATCCGCTTCTGCACGCTTGAGCAACTGGTCTTGATCTTCACTCTTCTTTTCTAAGGAATTTATTTTCTCTTCCTGGTCCTTAAGAAATTCTTTCTAAGCTTTAAATATTTATTCTCAATTAAAAATATTTTCCTCAAACTCAATTCTAATATCCCTTTCTCTCTTCCAATTCATGGCCACTGAATTGAACTTCCCATTAAAATACTTAACCTCCTACTTTCAAGTAGTTTGTTCAAGGATTATCTTTTCCTAAAAACAATTAGTAAGGTCCTTGATCATCACATCTTCATTGTCAAAAGCATCCTTGACATTGTCATGAAATTCATCAAATTTAACATTTATAATTTCTTTAATAGTACAAGTACTTTTATTAAAAACTCTATAATCCTTAGAAGTTGTGGAGTAGCCTAAGAATATTCTTTCATCATATTTTGGTGATAATTTATGTAAACTATATTTAGTATTCAGAATGAATACTTTGCAACCAAATACCTTGATGTAGGAATGTCTAGGTTTTCTACCATTCCATAACTCATAAGGTTTTTTATTATGAAAAGGTATAATCAAAACTCAATTCATAGTATAACATAAGTACTTATATCTTCATCCAAAAAATGTTTATCTATTGAATATTCACTCAATATGGATCTTGTTATCTCTAAAAGAATTTTTTTTCTTATATCAAAAACGTCATTCAATTAATGGGTTCTTCGTTTTGAGAAGTTATGATTAATTCCTTTTTTACTACAAAAAGTTTCAAAATAAGAGTTTTGAAATTATCTTCCATGATCACTATGAAGAGTTATCAGTGGAAGGTTTTTATCATTTATTAATTGGGCTCTAAAACTTTCGAAATAATAAAAAGATTCATATTTATTTTCTATAAAATAGACCCATGTAATTCTAGTGTAATCATCAACTAAGAAAAACACATAATATTTTCCACCAATGCTTCTAGTTTGTGTTGGACCAAAAAGGTCCATATGCACCAAATATAATGCATTAGTTGTTGAGAATTCACTAATTCATTTAAAACATGAATTATGTTGCTTTATATGTTGACAAGGATCACAAACATTTGAAAAATCAAATCTATGCTTTGATAGATCCTTAAAAAGTATTTTCTTAGAGAGTTTGCATAGGTTTCTAAGGTTATAATGTCCTAACTTTCTATGTCATGGCCATGATTAGATCTTGGCTCAAAAGGTCTTATAAGTTTAGTGTATATACATTCTCTTGCCTATGGGTAGAAAGAATAAAATATTCCTCGGAATTGTGTACTAAGAACTTTTCATTACTAAAATTGACAAGTTATCCTTCATCACATAATTTACTTATGCTAATAAGGTTGTGCTTAAGACCCTTAACAAATAAAACATTTGAAATCTAAGTTTTTCCACGAAGAACAATGTTACCTATACCAATAATTTCTCTTTAAGCATTATCTCCAAAATTTACTTTTCCTCCTTTCATCTTGATAATATTTTAAAAGAAGTTTTTGTTACCAGTCATATTCCAAGAACATCCACTATCCATGTACCATGTATTTCTATTGGAACATTCTTTATTTTCTTGAAAATAAGAGTGTTAGGATTTCATATCCCAAACTTTCTTGGATCTGAAAATTTTAGCAAGAAAAATTTTAGGTATCCACATTTTCATAGAAAAATAAGCTTTATGAAAACCTAAAGACTATGTTTTAGTTAAGGAAAAACTATTCACCCAATGTCCACTACAGTTACATTTAATGCATAATAGAGCACTTTAAGGAATAAAATAGTTATTACTAAAAACTGGTTTACAATGGGTATAACCAAAACCATAACTATTCCTTAGTGGTCGAATTTGGGAATAAAATTTATCAAAGCTTTCCTTACTTAAGGTAAAGTTTGAAAAAGACTTCCTCAAAGAAAATATTACTGACATTATTTTAATAACAATGTTTTTAACCCCAAAAACATTAGTTTTAGAACTAGAGTTAGTTTCTAAAATATTTTTTGAAACACTTTCAAAATAAAAAATTTTCATATCAATATCATTAGAATGATCTAATACTTCCTTAGTAAGACTATAAATTCTAGAATTTTACTTACCAATCATTATCTTGATTTTATAATTTTCATTCTCAAGATGTTTAGGAAACCTAGAATCTTATTTATAAGTATTTAAAGTATTATCTTTATCAGAAGAATATTTTTCATATGAAGATTCATAATATTTTTCATCACTATAATTTTCATTTAATGAAACATTCATGATAGATTTATCATTATGTACCTTAGCCATTTGACAATGATTCTCAATAGGTAATTTGGCTAGTAAACCAATATTTTTCTAACAAGAATATTCATACTATGAGAATTCATCAGAAGAGTCTCCACCACTGGCACTCCAGGTTTCATTAGCTCTCAAAACATTCATAGATTTTATCCTTGTAGTACTTCATTCTATTCCTTTCAGAATGATTTACCTTTTTACCATTTTTCTTAATCATAGGAAAATCCAGCCTTTTATTACCTTATCTTTTGCGTTTATAGCATATAACTTCTAGGTATTTTTTGTCTTTCCTCTCTTTCTTCTTAAATCTATACTGAATGTCTTTCTTCCCAACTATCTTATTCATCCTTCATGAAACATTGTCTAGTTCATTCTGGGAATGTTATCTATCACTAGATTCAGATAAAACAGCAACTTTATTAGACTTGAATCATTTAACCCTTTTAAGAGCCTTTTCTTTAGAAGTAGTAAAGGCTACACTACCATTTCCATTTTTCTTCTTATTCATATCATCATCACTCTTCATTCTAGTATCATGTTGAAGAAGAGTTCCAAAAAAAATCATCAAGAATAATTTGAGATACTTTCTTATTCTCATCGATAGTTGTTCTCTAAGATTCCCACTCATTAGGAATGATATCAATAATCTTGTATATAAGATATTCATCATCAAGACCTTTTCCACCCATAGATTGTAAACATTTAACAATAGTCATAAACCTTTTTTGCACCTTTCATAATGGTTATCCATAATGATATAGAAATCTATGATATTATTCTCTAAGCATAGCTCTTCTAGTTTCTATAACATTGGATATACCAAAATGAGTAACCTCCAATTTCATCCAAATACAATTTGCAGATTCACAAGAAGAAATTTGACTATATATATTCCTAGTCATGGAACACAACAAAGTATTGTGTACCCTGTAGTTTAGTTGATATTCTGTCTTTTCATGATTAGTAAAAGTTCTGACTTCATATAAATGCTTTGATATAGAGTATTCTGTTTTCAGACTCTGAATTCAGACTCTGTATTCTCTGAAACTCAGACTCCGAATTCTCGGAAATTCATACTTTGAATTCTCTGAAATCCAGACTCCAGATTCTCTAAAATATACACTCTAAATTCACGAAAATTTAGACTCTGAATTCCTCAGAATTCAGACTCCGAATTCCTTGATAAATAGAATCTGAATATCCTGTAATATAAAATCTTATTGTTCAATTCTTTAGACTCCAAACTTTTTTTTAGACTCCGAAAATGGATTTGTTTGAGAAACCATGTTTTTTATACCTTGTTATGAAACGATGTCGTACATTATGTTATTAAATAACCATTTTTTGAGTGACATGTGTATAGGTCCCCCCAAGATTCAAAGAAAAATATGAATGTTGGAAGTGGGAGCAGACCATTGGAGAAGTGCCTATAAATAAGAGCTCATTTGAACGAGCTTAGGACTAGTTGAATGTTCTAGAACTCTAGAGACCACATACTGTTGAAGGGATTTCTTGATAGAGATACTCTCATTATTTATGCGTACTGAACATATTCTTCATATTTCTTCACACAACTCCGATTGTTTCTATGTATAAATGAGAGCTTCCTAGGATATAAAGACAGAGGTTCCGAATAACTTAATGTTTGGGGACTTCCTTGGTGAGGAAGATAGAGGTTCTAACTACCTTGAAGATTGAGGGCTTGCAGGGATAGCAAGACAAATTCTGATATTCCTATCAAGGGCTTACCCCGGTGTGGGTAAGACAGACTTTCTTGAATGTATAAATAGAAGGACCTTTGTCCAAGGTTGTTGGATACCCAACTCTTGGGGTTAAAAGATTTCACACTTGTTATTTGTTTTGTTTCAAGTTTATTTTCCACTGCATTTTGATTAATAATGAATGCATAACTATCTTATACTTTCTTATATTTGTATACTCTGATTGGTAAGATTCTATATGCTTTAAGGTAGAATCTTTTCCTTGTAAACTTTTCTTAAGTTTCATTTATGGAACCATATTTCCAGAACCTAGAAAGTTTTTACTAATATAAGGTCTTGTGAATTTATATTTTTTTAACATTTTTAAACATAGTTTTCCTTTAGGTTAAATATAAATGTATTTTACCAACCTTAAAGGTTCCAACGTAATTTTTAAAGTATATATTTCACCCCCCCCCCTCTTATATATTTAGCATCTAAATTATATTTTGATCCTGAAAATGTGATCTTCATAACCTAGAATTATCCCTCCATTATCATCAATATACTGATATTTTTTTATGATTATGGAAAAACCAGTTTCAACCTCATTTCAAGCCTATAGAAAATGAAAACATCGCTCATATGTACGTGCGACCTACCATCTCCACATTTTAGTGTAATTAATTATTAATCACAACATTAGTTGTATTTTTATAAGGATGTAAATAGTTAATATATATGGTATTTATTAAATAATTTTGATAATTTAAATATAATATATAATCTAATTTCATAATCTTTCATCGGTTAAAAATTGGTAGCAACCCTCATACGTATGTGTATACTGCCACCTCCATGAGTTGATGCGATTCATTTTTCATATCCAACATTCCAGGATGATTCTAAATATTTATATAATGAATATATTTGTTATTAATATCTTTACTATCATTTTAGATGTTATAAAACCATGAGGATGATATAGGGATGATATTTTTATTTCAATAATACGTTTTAGGGTGTCTAATGCACTGGTTTATGTAATTTAATTGATATTCTTTCCAATATTTGGATGGTCATACTTGTATTGTGATTTGGGGAAGGGTAAAAATTAAATTTGGAAATTGAATTGAAAATAAGATAATATTGAAATTGAAGTTTATTGATTTTCTGGACGGAGATAATGAAATTAGTAAATACATTTTTTATGATTCATTAAATAAGGTATACCGGGTTCAGTGATTTTTTTGTTTTTCTGCTAGGGATTCAATTGATAATGTTATAATTCATGAGTTACTTTTAAAATTAGGTCATTATGGATCCTTGGTCTTTTTACCCAACAATAATCCTATAATCATACCATTGGTATGATCAACTACTAGATTCGATCACATAAAAAGATGACCTAAAACCCTGTTCAAACAAAACCATCCAAGATTCCATATTTTTCATGTGAAACCCTAAGTAATTGATTGATGAAATAAGCTATTACTCCTCTGATAGAAAAAAATATATTAAGGAAAAATGAAAATTCAAAGAATATAAATTGTGAAATAGGGTTACAATATTCTATAACATTAAAATAAAATAAAAATAATCCCTAAGAAAAACTCCCCCCTACAGTCACATCACCCTGTATAGAAACAACTACTATCTCATTCTAGAAAAGATGAGAATGAGTATCCTAGATACCCAGAGAAGAAAAGTGATGAAGAAAATCATATTGGAGGTTATAAAGTCACACACCCATTTTTTCAGTTGTAAATGTCTCTCCCTTGGCTCCACATTGTCACAATGATGCATCTCGAGGGCTAAATATACATGACTTGACATCAATCCCTCATCACCAGAACATAAAAATATTGAGTTTTTGATTGGTTCATGACATGTATTTTTTCTTTGATGTGAAATCAGTGGTGGTGGACTATAAAAATATATATCTCCCAATGAACTAATTTTATATATTATTTATATAGAGTGTAATGTATTTTAATTTTACAGAGTAAAAGGCACCATTAAATTCAGCCCATCTATGTCTTGAATGAATGAAATTACTCATGATGTCCACTTAATTTATGAAGTGAAAACTACTTCCCCCAAGTTTTTTATTTATCTATAGCTTCGTGTGAATTTGGCTTCCAACATCAATATTTTGGTGTCACAACACGACTCTTCATGTCACGACACAAAGTTAATTTTAGCTCCTAAATTTTTCGGTTCTTGTTACTTTTTCCAAATAGTAGTTTTATCCTGTCACAAAATATAACAAATGTCAAAAAGTCCAAATATTATTAATAGTATCAAAAAAAATTTATAAATCATGTCATTAGAACACCAAAAGAAAAATTCATGAAATACACTAATCAAATACCCCCACACTTAAATTCAGAATTGTATTCAAGGATGGAATTTCAACATATTGTAATGGAAATTCAGTCTACTGTTCTCTAAATAGATTTTAAATAAAATAAATTGATTAAATGAGAAATTAAACATTCAACTATCACATAGTAAACTAAATTAATGCCTCATTTTTCTAATGAATCAATTTAACCGTGTATTTTATTATATATCTTTTGAAATTGACAATACATTTTCATTAATCCCTTTTAATTTTTAAATTAATTATTAAAATCAAGTACATTTTCAATTTAACTCACTTGGGATTTTTTTAACCATTATTTTGGAACAAATATTTATAGAATTTTAGACATACATAAACAATTCCCCTAAAATTGGCTTTCAGGTCATTTAGCATGTCTTCCACATAAATACAGAATTCAAAATTAATCACTAGGGCATCACTATTAGTATAAAATGACTCTAAGGATATAGTTTTATTTGGTAAATGAGTTAAATGAATAGAGGATCAAAAAGAGGGTTTGACTCTAAATTATAATGCAGGATATTAAAATATAATCTCAATAAAATTCTAAATTTAAGAATTTATTTTCACGTTTCCCCTCAAAAAACTCAAACTGGGATTATGATACAAGTGAGAATAATGAAATTATTAACCACTATTAATCATATTTTCTATTTTTTGAACGATATTATTAAGAGAAATATCACATCCACCACCTATATACATATAATCAAAATATTTTCAGTCTTCCAATGATGATTTTTTATCCTCCAAAGACAAAAACTTTTTTTCTCCTCTTTTAGACAAAATATATTTAATTAATTAATTAAATAAATTAATAAGATATGTGAATAATAAAATATAATTTAAAATACATGGCCTCTCCAAATATATGAAGGAAACCTCCATTAAAAATTATTTTTTTTATTTAAAAAATTAACAAGAGATGGGAATTATAAAGTATAATGAAAAATAAATAGCCTCTCCCCATATCAGAAGGAAACCCCAGCATAATCTGTTCAATAAAATATATCACTATCCACTATAGGAAGTCTCTCCCCAAAATTATTATTTTAAATATCATGAAATATATTTAGAAGAAGGTTCGAATTGATAAAATAGGCTTGTAACTCATATCATATCCTTAAAATGGTATTCACAGATTCTATCGTCTTAAAAAGGATTAATACAAGCTAGGTCCAAGGATAAAGGGTTAAATAAAAAATGAATAAATCATATTAGAAGTGATTATCATCAACAACATCTTCAAAAATATGCTAATAAAGTTCTAGAAGTAATCATGCCTATGTTTATGAAGAAATATACATTAACAAGTATTGAGAAATGTGAGGCTTAGAGGATATCTTGGGAATGAGAAATATGGTTAGGAAAATCACCCATGGTAATGCATAAGAATAAAAAAATAAACTAATAAAATATAATAAATTTAAGGAAAACCAAATATTTGAAAACTATTATTTACCTAAATTTACTTGCTCCCCTAAATCTTTATTTTCCAAATTATTATTCATATTCTCAACTCTACTAATTCATTTACCAATTTTTCTCATTCCAATTTCCTAAAAAGTAAATTTATATTCATTTCATGGTAATTATTCAAGGCAGTTTATGTCTCCTAGTACATCTGATTGAAGAAACAATCAAATTCGGGGCATTCAATTTCTAGTTAAAACATTAATTAAATTAAATGTAGGTTATATAGTAAAAAACATTGAATTGAAATTATTACATCCCTTTTTATGAAGCTTTGAATATTTATATATAGGAACTTCATGTACTTGATAGAAAATTTTTATTACACTCATGATTTGTATTTTCAATATGGAATGAACGTATTTTATGGCATGTAGTAGTCCTGTAGCCTCATTACATTCCTCATGCTAAATTCCACATGCTAGGGTCTTGATGGTTCAGAAAAAATAAAAATAAATAAGTGAATTTATAAGCCATTGTAATGAAATTTAAAATATTTGGGGAAGATTTCATTAGCCTAAAAATGGAAATAAATAAATAAAAATATTAAAATCTCAAGATTCCTCCCAGAAGTTCTTTTGATTACTATCATTTTCTTGACCTTACCCTTTCAGATTTATCTAGTGTGTGAGATCACTAAAAATATAGTACTCGGTCAGGGTCCAAGATTAGTCTCAATTGTTTCATGTAAATATAAGTTATTCTCTTTCAATTATCTGTAAATAAGTTCATTCTTATTGATAGAATCAAATGCTTGATTTCCATTGGACTGATCCACCATTTCATTCTCAATCCAGATGAACAAAATGAATGGTCATGTACCATCCATAACTATTTTCATTTTTCAAAGTAGTTGGGGTTTGTTTCTCTTCCAGTTTCCGTTCTATGTCCCCTCAACTTCTCTTTCTTTTTCTCAATAATTTAAATTTGGGTATCCCCTTTCACAATAGTAGTTATCTCATGTAATTATTCAAATTCAGTGATTCCCTCAACTTTGAGGGATTTTTATTCTCCAAAATTTGTTTCCTCTATCACATCATAGATCATAATCACTCAATGGATATTGAAAATTTCTTGTTCTCTACCGACTCTTAGCAATATCTCACCACATTAAAAATTGATCTGTGCTCTTCCTATTGCTAAAAATGGTCTTCCCAAAATGGGGACCAAGAAAAATAAAACTAAGAAAAATAAAAAATCGAAGTATAAGAAATAATATAAATATATGGTAAATAATAATAATTTTAAATATGAAGAAGAAAATATAGTTTAAGAACCACCACTATAGAAACCATGTCTACCATTTCGAGAGAGGACTAAATAAGTCATGTGGGATATGGAAAGAGGTAAATTTATTGAAAAATAAAAAAAAATCAAAATCAATATTCCAATTTCATAATACTTTTCTAATATTCCAACATGATATAAGTTCATTAAATATTTGGGTATGAATAAAATAAATCTCTAAGAGATCACAATAATAGAACTATCAATAGAATACTCTGTTGTGGTATCAAAATATTTACTAAAAATAAAACAGGATCTGGGTAGTTTTCTTATCTTTTTCCATGTTAGTTATAATAAATTGTGAAAATAATTATGTAACATAGGTTTTAGTGTTATTACCATTTCATACACAACCTTCAAGAGACTAGTATTGGATTGCTTGAATCCCACAAAAGATTCACTTCAATTAGTAGACTGAACATTGAAATTCCCAAGAGGATTGATCAATGATGTTTTTGTCAATGTTTACAAGTTTATCTTTCCCATGGACTTTCTATTTCTTATCATTAAATTTCAATATCTTATTACTAACCCATATATAATTTTATAATTCTTAATTATCTTATTTTATTCTTCATCATCTTAAAAAATTAAATTTCTCTAATCTATTTATATTTTCTAATTATTGTAAAAATTAAATTTCATTTTATTATTCTATATATTCATCATTTTATTTATTTTTAATCTTTATATATTCTTTATCTTTTTATAATTTTCCTATTTTATAATATCTTTTTAAATTTATCATCTTTTATGTAATATCTAGCATTTTATTTTATTCATTTTTTTACTTCAATATTTTTAATTATTTAGGTTCATCTAAATTTTCTCATGTATCTTCATTGTCCACATATATTCACTTGTTTTTTATTTACTTATTTATTTATTTTATAAGACTATTTATCTAATATCAAATTTCATTATTGAATACCACATCCTTATTTATCAATATTTGTTGACCTTTACTATTTCTCTTTACTGTAGATATTGGGTATAAAAAATTAATAATATATAAAACTCATACAATCTAAATAAAATGGTAGTAATCAGAAATCCTAAGTATCAAACCCAAAAGTGTAGTTAGTATACCCTAAATTGATTAATCAAATTTAAATAGAAATTTTATGATTTTTTGGAGACAGAGAGAGAGTGTATGTAGGAAATACAATGATTGAAATCAAGATAATATGCATTCCAGTATTAGTGGTATTTAGGTTCACCTGTAAGGGATTCAATTGACTATGGGTTCATTCATGAGTTGGTTTTTGAATTGGGTCTTTAGGGATCCATGGTCTATGAAACCTACACTAATCTTGGATCTTTACCATTGGAATGTTCATATACTAGGTTTAATAAAAAAACAAGGTGACCTAAAACTGTATTTAAACATAAACAATCTAAATTTCCTAGTGGTCATAAAAACTAGGGTATTTAATTGAATAAATAAAATGATACTCTATAGATAAAAAACAATGGCCATGAAAAATGAAAAGAAGAAATATTTTAATTAAGAAATATTGTTTAATCAATCCAAATCTTGAAAAGAAAATAGAGGTAATCCTTAACCACACGCCCCCCTACAATCAAATCACCCTGTACAGAAATAAATAATTCCTCATTAAATACATGATTAAAACAAGTAACATGGATTATTTTAGAGGAAATGTGGTGAATAATAACTGTAGTATGGATCTAGAGATGAGAACCCATCATCTGGTATTAATCTATGTCTTTCATCGAGATCAAATATCTCTCAATGTGGCGGTTATATGTTTGAATAATAAGTCTTCCTCATGAAATCCTCAAAGACACCACATAAAAATACAACTTTCTAATGGATTCATGAAATGAATTATTTACATGAAATGTAATATGAAATGGTGGAAACAACTCCTTATATTATCTATATTGAAACTCTCATGAAGTGAATTAATATCATGATGTGTATTTCCACAAGAGTTGATTATCCATTTCACAGCTATCTAGGATGATGATTTATTCAACAAATTCATGACATGAAATAATATCTTGACATGAAAATATCCAACTCTAAACTCTATAAATTTGATTCATCTTCACCCCAACTAAAATTTTTATTGTCACACCCTAGACTAATGTTCCATAATATGATGTGTTATTTTCACCTCATCTTCTTCTCTTTTCTATTACTTTACCAAATTTTAGTTGTATACTATAACAAATCAAAAAACAAGTTAAACAATCCAAATATTTGGAGGAATATAAAATAAATTAAAAAATATTTCATTAAAACACCCTATACCATACGAATTAAATAAATATCTTAAGGGACTAAAACTATAGAACCAAAATATATTTGAAAAAACAAAACAGTCATCACTCAGAAATGATGATTATAATAATGATTTATTAGTAAATAGGTTTTCAGATGTCATAAGTGGGTCATATATGATATTAAATGAAGGTATATGGTAATTTTATAGAATTATAAAAAATATAAATTTATTATATATGAGCTTAAAATAAATTATAAAGAAAGTCAAACCTATGGTAAGGGTTCTTCATCTCAATATTATTTCATTGAGAAATGTTTTTTTGTGAACATTTTTACATTTATATGATTTATAGACTACCCCTTTGAAATTATAAATCATATACACATCTTATTTCGCGGTATTTAATGTTAAAATTTAGGTTATTATAGCCAATTGTATTTTTTTCGAATTTTGGGGAATTGGTAAGTGTTTCTCATATCACTTTTATTTCTGGGATACATATATCATAGTAACCACTTTTTTATTTTTTGTATTTTATAAAATACTTGTTTTATAGGTTATCTCATTAATCTATTTATCTAAATTGAATTTAATGATTAATTTTAAGTTATCTATTTAATAGGGATATGAATTAGTAATTAATAAGGTGGAAAAGTTTTATTTCAAAATAATATCCTTATATTAGATTGTGTTTGTTTAAGATTCCCTTAGAATAATTATATAAAATTTATATATTAAACCACATACATGTTCATATATTTTTTTATTTCTAAAAATTACATGTTTCCTTTAATTTTCCTCTTCTTATGTACTTAAAATTCTAAAATAACTATTTTTTTTGAAAAATCGGATTAAGTTTTTCTATTCATTTGAGAATAATTTTCTTCCACAACCATGTTTTATTTAAATTTTTTTTATTAATGTTATTAATATTATCCAATTAAGTATTAAGTTAATTTTTACCCATATTCTAATTTTTATACTAAGTATCAATAGTAATATTCTTAACATTTTCTGAATGAGTCACTTTTTACCAATGGTGTTAACAGAATATTTATTTTAACGCTTACCATAAAAAATATTTTCTCATTATCATAGATAATATTTTCCTTGAATATTCCTTTAAAATTTATAATTGATATTTCCTATGAAATTTCATTCCCTAATATTCTTGAATATTTTATTTTTTAATATAATTGATTTTAAAATGTAAATGGTGTTTTCCTAATAAAAATACAGTTATCTTTTAAAAATATTTTTGACTACATAAATATCATTTTATGAATCCTACACATTACTATGATATACTTTGTTGATATCATCCATAAAAATAATTTATATGGATTGGGATCATTTTTTCTATTTATTTATTATGTAAAATATTAATATTTTATAAGATAGTTTTTAATATAAATATTGATAATCATTATTCATTGAATTTTTATTAATTATATTCATATGAGGATTGAATTGTACTTAATATGTTATAGTTTGGGCCTATTATATCCCCTCGATACATTAATTGGTTTCATGTGAAAAACTAGTTTGGGAATTTAGCATATACCTTTCCTATTTATGTAGGAAGCCTTTGAAAAATTCCCTAATGGTGAGATTATAATGTCCATCAATATTCATTCTATAATTATTGAACTAGTTATTATTCCCCATGTGGGTTTTTATGTTTCTATGCTATCTATGGATTTGATCCCTTTTTTAAAATTTTAATTATATGTTATATTTGATTATTATTTTTCCTCTTTCATATTATTCATGCATTATTTATTCTATGATAGATTTAGTTGTACTCTATTCCCTTATTGATAATTTAAGCCCACGCTTTATTATGTTTTCCTTTCCAAAAAAATTTATTTAAATAAATTTGTGTATGTTATAGAATAAATAATAGTGATTTCAAAATAATTGGAATATGTCTATCATAATTTCAAGTGTAACTTGAGAATCATGTTTGTATCTAGTCTCCTAAGATAACTAAACTACTCAATCCTTTAGGATGTGATCTAATGTATCTAATTCCAATATAGTGAAAAAACCACCTTCTCTATGTCACAAGAGTTGGGTTATTACATATGGTTTATTAAAGGTGGTCATGTGATTTTACTCTTGTCTTACTACTGGTCTTGGTCGGACCCGGGTGTGTCAATTCATGTCATATTTATGGTTGAAAAGAATCATTTAATAAAGGCCTATTTTTTTTATCAAACCAAAATTTCATGTTAGGTATGGATAATAAAAATAATTTTTACTTATCTACTATGAGTAAAAATCTCCTTATATATCTTAAAATATTATTTTATTCACATCATTTGTCAGTATATTAATTATAAGAAACACATGTTTTATAATGTAAATGAGGAAGAGTGTGAACATTTTCCTTAGGAAGAAGAATGCTATTAAATAATGGTACATACCTCAACAAAAATTATATATATATCATGTTATTTTAATTAATACTCTATACTACATACCATTGATGGGAACAATGGATCCCAAATTACTATTTCTTGTATTTTTCAATGATTTTGATATGAATTCTTGTTGATTCTAATGTATTATCTCTTAGAGAAAAACATACACCTGATATACTCATATTTTTATTCATGATAATTAATAATCCATAAGTATAATATATTTTTATTTGATTGAATATTTTACAATGAGGAAATCATGAATTTAAACAATTAAAATATTCCAGATATTAATATAGTGTTTCTAAATGATATTTTATTATTCATAAAATTTAGTTCATTATTATTATAATAAAACAGGGAAGTAAATATTTCTATTAAATGAAATTTTAAAATATTTCTTAGCATATAATTTAGTTTTTTATAGTATAATTCAAGTCATTTTAAGTGATGGATATATAAAAAGCTAATACCTTTAGTTTTATAGTATCTTCATAAAATACCAATGGTTTCAAGTGAAAATTTGTTGATAATCAACATCAATGGATGTTTATTATATTAATTCCATTTTTTAACAATATAACTAATAAATAATATTTTATTATGATTCATTCTTAAATTATATGGGTAAAAAATTTTCAGTGTGCCTCCTTGGTTATAATATTAAATTTCATTCCAATGGTAAATTTTTTTATTATTTAAAATTCCTTCAGAAATTTATTTGTAGATATGTAGTTAAAATATTGTTGATCATGTAAAATACAAAACCTATGTTTTAGTCAATACCTATTAAAATTGTTATCAAGTGAGAGATTATTGGGTTTTTATTTGAGAATGATTTCTAATAATGTTGTTAGTGTTTCTAGGACAAGTTTTCTGAATTAGAACTAATAGAACAGGGTTATAAATCAATTCACCTTAACCAATGGAAAACATGGATAGAGGGTATTAGTTATAAAAACACCATACACATTCTATATATGTGATATAGGACAATGCTTTTATATGGAATAATAGTTCCAGGGGAAGTGGATAATTTGGTGGATGACTACATCTGGTGATTTTTTATATAAAACATTAATCCATATTTGAATAATAATTATTTGATTATTTTAAATGGTGTGTAATATTAATATGAAAGGATAAGTAAGATTAATCGAGAATTATTGGATTAGTATTAATCTAAAATGATGTATAGAAACTGAATTCTGTGGTTCTAGATGTTTTCATGTCAATACAAGAAGAGATCTAAATATTCATAAGCATACACTGCTCTCTAGAGGTGATAGTTTAGGTGGTTATTCTCATTCTACTTCCATGACTGAATAGAAGGATTATTATGATGCTCATATGGTGTTGAAACCAATGGTTCCAAATGGTATCTATAAATCACCTTTACAAATAGAGGGTGTTGGAATAATTTGTTGGTTATGGAAGACTTTTGGTTGATGGGATTGAGTGAGAGTTGATATTGAGAGGGATGACATAGTGTATGTAATAGTCGGGGGAATTCAATATAGAAAAATTATGGAACTAATATTCAATTAGAGGTATTAAAATCCATACCATGTTATATGGTTTGGGCCCAAAACATAGGATCCTTTTTAACTTTGATAGTTCTTCATAATAAAATCATGAAGTGTGTTATCATGTGGAGTAATACTATTTATAAACCATATTATTAATATTTTCTATGTTTATCCAATTCATTTCATGTGTGAATGTTCTTCCCATTTCATTTTAATTATTGGAAGATAATATTATAAGGCTAAATACAGTAGATCTAGAATTATAGGATATAGGAACAATATGAGGATTTGGGTTTGAAAACATCCAAACATTGAGATTTTGTAGATAGAACATAATTTTTTTTGACCTTTTAGAGAACTAGTTTTACATTTGAGGTCTACAAAAAAACTATGTTCTAAGAGGATAGTTTGTTTCAATTCACTAGTTCCAAACCTTAAATGTGGTATAAGAAACTTGGGCTTTTCATAGTGAAGATTAATTGTAAGATTTACAAAATAAGAGGTATCATATTTAGTTTTGTTATTTTGATTCATACTATAATAGTATCGGAGAAGTTGGTATTCTTGTGACATCTACCAAAACATGTTGAATTAGTGATTTAATATTTATAGAATATATTAGATCATAATGTGTGGATTAATACACCTTTTATGCACCATGATGTAGTGGTATTGATATTGGATAAATAATATGGAAATTTTCAAACCTTGTATAATTATACATAGCTATTTTTAGTGGAATATTTTTTTACTTTGACATGTAGGAAATTTTTAAAAACTATTCCTAAACCCTTGGGGATATTTCATACAATTAATGATGATTATTTATAGAGGATTAATTTATACTAGGGTAAGGTTTGTATTCATATTCAAATGTATAAGTATAGGATTATGAAGAATATTATATTTTAGTACATATAGAATCCAAAAAAATCCATTGAGAGGACTTTGCAGTAAGTGAGAATATTAGTAGAATGTAGATCCATGACAACAAGCATAATGGAATGATTTAGACAGTTTATCTAAGTGATAAACTTCATGACCCTAGAGGATATTATGAAAATGATTTTTATAGAATCACTATAATCTATTTTAGAATATTGAATGATGAGTAGTAATCTTTTAGATGGTACCTATTTTACAACTAGAACTGTGATCATAAAGGGTTCATAAGATTTTTTTGTTTTAAATGATTATTTCAAAGAGTTATATTTTATAAGTTTATAAAATTCAATTAATGACAGGGGTGGATGTTATTGTTCACGGGTTTTCTCCTTCCTTCTTGATTCATTATTTTTTACTCTGTGTTTTTCATTAAAAAATTAATGATATAGGGAGAAAGTTTGAGTTTCCAGAAGCCTTTATTGGGATAAATAAGGATATTTCAAAAGGTTTTTATTCCATTAATATTATGGAATGGAGGTTTGGATGGATGTAAGGTGTGTACCAAATTAATGGATCATCTAGATGGTATGTTTCTATTATAATTTCTATCGCTGGTGTGAGATTTACATGCATGGAATTCAGGTTGTTTTAATGCATGAAATAAAATAATTTTTTCCTAAAGAGTATTTTCTAAAGGGGTTTTCATACCATATGAATAGTAATTTGAAATATAGGATGTTATATAATGAACTGTTTATCACAAACATTGTGTGAAGGAAGTGAAATAACATTATTTGTTGTTAAAGGATTTACTGGAAATTGATTAATAGGGAATGAAACAAGAATACATCATGTTCTAAAAAAGATTTTGTTGAATTAGAAGCTTTTCTAGATATAGTTGCCCTCAAAAGGAAATTAAATCAATACCATATTCAATGATGTGTTATTTCCTCAAGAAGAATCCTGAGGTTTTTTAGAATCTTCATTATAAAGAAAAATGTTCTTTATTTACTAAAATTTAGAACAATGTCTTGAATTTAATAACTAGGAGGTTAGTAATTTCAATGTATTAAGACTTCCAATTGATCTGTTGGAGGATTTTCTAGTATTTTTAAGATAATTTTCCTATAACACCAAAAAGAGGTTTTGTAGAAAGGATATTCATAAATCTAATATAAAATGTTACTATTAATACCTAATATTCATAAAATAATTTCTTAAAATGGTAAATGTTGAGGCTTGAAGATGTGTGTTCCATAAATAGAGTTATGCGATGTGTAGGTCTGGTTAAACATGTGAATAGTCTTATATATCATGGTTCTTAAGTATATATTTTTGAAAGGATATTTTGAAGGCACTCTAATTCACTAATAGAAGATTTTTTTATTAAATTACCCGTAAATTAATTTTAAAGTTGATCGTGGACAAGTCCATGAAATATGAGGAATAACACTAAATATCAGGGGTGTTTCATTACAAAGGAGTGTATAAGAACACCTTGGAATTTTCTATCTTCAGCAAAAAATATTTTTAAATTTATCTAATTTTTTGGAATTTCCTCTATAATGAAAGGGGGTCCTATTATTTTTTCAAACCTAGACTAATATAATATGGGTGAAAATAAACATCTCGTGCCTTGGTTCATTCATAGTATTGAAAAATCAGAAGGGGTAAAATGTTGTTTAAAAGAGAAATAAACTTCTCTCCTACTTAGTAAGGTATGTATTTTTAATTATACAATTTTTAAAATCATTATTCTATAGTAAGTTAATGATAAATTAATTTAAATAAAAATTATAGTTATAAACATTACTCATGTAAACAAAACATATTAGAATAAGAATAATACAAAAGAAACAAAAACAGGGTTCTTGATTAAAATATTATAACTCCATTAAATTATATAATAAAGGTTTATAAATAATTTCTAATTCATTGAGAATCTTCTATTTTTTTACAAATTTTATATGATTATATATACCTAGATCCGATGGATACAAGTTCTAAACCTAAAAAATTTTGAATTACATCGATTGGAAATTAAATGTTCTGCAATTGTAACTTCCTCAACATAATGTCTATAGTATGAATATCTACCCTAGGCTCTACCTAGATCAACCTGATAAATAGTGTATCCTTTCCTAGATAGTATTGAACTCCATATTTAAAATGTACAAATTCCTACCCCTAGAATCATGTCAAACAAAATGTATTGAAGTTACCAGATTTTATCCCCAAAACCACATCAATCGAGCATGATCGAAATTAAAAAAAATTCAAGAATAAATTTATATATATTTTATAATCAGTCCCTCATAAAAATAATCTCTATGTATAATTCTATAATTCAAATCCAAGGGAAATCACTCAATGAAATGAGATGATGTAAAACATAAAAAAATGGAGGAGTTACAAATTCTATGAAATCAAAATTTACCCACATGTATAACATGTTTGAATATATTAATATTCATCTCTTCAAATATTTTTTCTCCATTCAAATATGTCTCTAAAACAAACTTCATTAAATTATGTAGGAACATCAACAAAACTTTTTGAACCCTCTCTATATTTTATTTGATGTAATTCAAGTGAAATAACAATTATACAACATTTTAGTGTATTAAAATAACATCAAATTAACATATCAATAATATTTCAATTATGTAAGAATTATGATATTTTAAAAGAAAAATTTGTTCCATAGCATATATGACACACAACATCAAGATGAAACAAACCACAAAAATATTATTATTTCAATATGACTAATATAACCTAGCAGTTAAATTACTTTCAATAAAATAACATTAAATTATATTTGAAATATATATAAATCTAATTCTAAATATAAATTTATTGATATATTATTATTAAATAATCTTCCATCTTTCAGTAAATTCATTTTATATTTTAAAAATATGTTTTTATCAAAAATGTTTTTATTCTTTATTTTGGGTGTCGAATTTCTATCAATTTCTAAAACATTAATAAATTTTATTTTTTAAATTTAAAACTAATTTTTAAATAATTATATCAAAATTAACTTTGAGTGAAATTTTGGGATTTTCAAAAAATATTGATCTTCTAGTGAATAGTTAAAAATACTTCTTTTTATTGAAGCTGTATTTTTTCAAGTAAATATAGTCAGATATTATTTTAATAAATTTAAAAATTAAATGTAGTTATATTATATTATAAATAATTCAATTATGTTATTTATAATCATTTTTATGTTTTAATGTTTTATAAAAACATTTTTATAGTTAAAAATACATTATTTGATAATTTTCTCATGGTGTTTTTTGATTTCATATATAATTAATTTCTACCACTTCTATAAATTGAATCCAGAAAATTGAATTAATTTTTGGAATCATGTGTTATAAATTTTATAAATAATACCATTTTTTATTATAAATAGTAATATTAGTAAATTTTTATCACCATAGTAATTTTAAATATGGTAATTAAGGTTTAAAATAATTTTATAAGGACTAAAAATTGACCCTAAAATATCAAAAAATTTAACTGGATGAATTTATTTCATCCATAATAATCCACACTTAAATAATGTGGCATTTTTTATATATCTTTGATTTTGACCTTTATATTATTCTATGTCAAAAAATTGAAAAATGTCATTCCTGTTACTTTATTATCTCTAAATTTTACCAATTGGGATAAATAGAGTATATGTGAAGTTATAAGTTGTACTTTTAAATTTAAATTATTTTTTAATCATTTTAATTTTTTTTAATTTCAAGGGATAAAATAATTACCTTAAATTCTTCTTAATGAGGAAACAACATTAATTGAAGTAATCAAAAAATAAAATAAATCATTATAAAAATATCTAAAGTGATATAGTTTAAATAAATTATTGTGTCCCATTATTTTTTTAGATACTTATCACATTTTTTTTTTGTTTTTATTCAATTATATTCCAATAAAAAAATTCAGGATTTTCCTCAAAGTCGGATTAAATGAATGGTTCTAAAAATTACAAAAATGTTATTTTTTAATAAATAATATTTTATTAAATGATTTCAAATTAATAAAAAATTTATCCTTGTTCAAATGTATGGGATAATATTTAGAACATCAACCATGATCTATTTATGTATTCTGTCCTCATATGTTAACATTATTGACCATTAAAGTGTGGGAACATTTAATATTGTGGTAATTATCAAAATGATTAAAAGAGGTTAAAACTATAATACATGGGTTAAAAAAAATAAAACATGATTAAATTCAATTTTAAGAGATTATGTAGACACATACTCATCTAATATTCTAATAATATAAGTTTTATCTATTTGGACATGAAAAATAATTTATATTACTTTAATACTTTAATATATGCCATGAATTCCCTCCCCTAATATATAAAAGGACACCTTACCCTATATTCTCTACATTACATTGAGAAACCTCAAAGAAACATCCTATGAATTTTTATTATAAAAATATTTATCCACATTATAAATGTTATAGTATCCTCAAAAAACAAACCATAAGGCCCTTAAGAGGATATCCAAAAGCTTTCATGAAAAGAAGAGGTAACCGACTTATCTGATAATATTAGTTTTTTTACATCTTCTTTTACCTCCGATAAATATATTTAATTTATCATAAAATATTAAATTGATTATCCTAAATATAATTAAATGTTATTTTAATTACAAAACCACTATTATCTACCTGTTTCCCATCAAATCGAAAGTGAAATAATCTCTTGTGCATATTTATGCCTTACTGTCTCCACGTAGCGATACAATTTAGTTTTCATCAACATATTTTATTAATGGGTATCAGGATTATTTGAATATTTATATATTATATTTTTGATTTAATTACTCTTCTATAATGATAATATCAGTTATTCCATCTTATCTTCCAAACCGTTGAAAAAAAAACAATGTCACTCATGCATACATGGTGACTACCACCTCTACAAAGCAATATTATTCGATTTACCATTTCTATTTTATATATATTTTGTTCAGTACAAATGTTTTATAGACAATTTTTTGCTTTTAAGAAATTTAAATATTTATATATATATTTCTAGACATAGGCACGGAAGCATTGTGTGATTCTGTGGTTCAATGTACCTGGAATTAATTTTATAAAAATATTTAATATACTTTATATCACATGGATAAATGTTCTTAAAAAATAGGATAAATCTTAAATGGAATGTTAGATAAGAAATTAGATACTAAGATTGAGTCCGATATATAGTTTTTAACTTAGGTGCGACCTCAAATGGATCAGTGTCGGGCATTCAAACATCGCACACTTTGGCGCTATATTCAGTGTATCAATTAATTATGTAATTCATTCATTAATTAATTTTAACACGATGAAATTTATTTAACTATAATTTCGTGGAAAATTTACCATGTTTAGTCATATAAAACTTTAGATAATTCCATAGCATTTCTTTCTTCCTTCATTTGAGAAATACCTAAGATGACGATGAAACGACTGATCAGAGAAGATCGGAGCAGAGTACATACAACAGAGTCCTTCAATAATTAGAGATAATGTTCTTTGACTATGAACAATTCAATATCTAGGAAGAAATCATAATTTTTTATGCCAATTTTTTATTAAATTAATTGAGTAAATCAGCCTCTCCTATTGATCTGCACCAATTTTGTACTGAGTATGATTTTATGTACTGAATTAAATTGGTTATTTCACTTGTTTTCTAACCCCAATATTCCCATTATTGATTTTTTGGAAAATCAATATTGTAAATGATCCTTAAACCTTTTTTCTTGTACTTTTCTCCCACGTTTTCTTCTCATTCATCATTGGATAGACCCCATTGTCCAGGTTCGACATTACTGAGTGGTACGGAGCCCGATCAGACCACCTAAATAAAAAAGGATTCATGAATGAGGAATGTATTGATGAATCTAGAATAGATATTTGATGATTATGGTTTTTGGATAATAACTTCAATGATTAAAGGTTTTACCTTCAATGTTGTATGTTTTGGGATGTCTGGCAGCGTAATGGTTTGCATAAACTCAAAAGGAAATTGATTTCTAACCACTGGAGGGCCCAAACCGGATACCTGAATCTATATACACTATTCTCAATTGGAAATAATCCCATATTTTAATTAGTGGGGCTAGATTTGGGGCACATTTTACAAATCTGTATTCTTTAGAAAAACTTGACTGCACTCCATATAGATGGATGAACACATGGCATATAACCCCTTGTTGTGGCAGCTAGGGTTTCAAGAAATCATAAGAATGGCGAGGAATATATCCCTCTTACATGTCGTGTATCTCATCCCTTGGTGGATAAGTTTTATGACAGATCATGTTTGTGGTAATTTGTGTGGGAGTACCAAACTACACAGACATTGGGACATGTACATAGACATGGCCAGAAGGACAAGGCCCTCTCCCGGTAAGTCTGGAAATGATGCATTTTCCACCAATATAGTGTGTACTACTACATGAGTTAGGAGCTATGTGTAGGGTAGGGGAACATCCAGGCAGTGGATTGGAACCACACGCTGTGTTATTCCCCTCACATGTTTTAATCACTTGGTTCCATTTCAAGAAACTTCAAGGTTTCTTATCTCCGTAATTTGAACTCAAGGTTTGGAAAAAAATTTATCCATCCTGAGTTTCTTTGGTATAGAATGAAATTGTTCCCTTTGTTGTTTCTTTTGAGATATGGTGTGTAATGTTATGGGAATGATATTTGGTTAGGTGATGTTCAATGACTACAGAGTGGTACCCTCCAATAGAGTTGGGCAATGTGTCCTCAATGACTACCAAGTGTTACCCTCCATTAGATATAGGTAGTGAGTCCTAAATGGATATTTATTGGTACCCTCTAGTAGAGTTGGTAAGTGGGTCCTTGATGACTACCAAGTGGTACCCTCCATTAGAAAAGGGTAGTGGGTCATCGACGACTATCTGTTTGTCCCTTCCCATTGAGCTAGGTAGTGGGTTCTCAATGACTTCCATATTGAACACTCCAGTAGAGATGGAAAGTGGGAACTCCATAAGCTATCAGAGTTGACCCCCACCCCCCCCCCCCCGTACCAAGTCATGGGTCCCTTACCTAGACATTAGGGCCCCCCAACTATGTGTCACAGTGATGAGGAGTGGTTTTACATGAATGGTTACTTCGGTGTAGACATTTGATATGTTGGGCATTGTTGATGGACATTTAATACTATTAGAGGCTCTTCTTCCTGGGATGATAATTTATATGGAGATCCACTTACTTTATCATTTGGTGTTATTTTAATTAATGATATATATAATTTTGTATACATAACATTTCATTTGTTTACTCTGTTCCATGAGATGTAAAGATGCACGGGGTATGCCTTGTGCTTCCCATGTTTAGCTCCTCGTAGTTATATGAGTCAAATCTCTTGATATAGACGGAAAATAATGAATTTTTTTTCATCTATAAACTGTGTTGATCCCCATGTGTTTGGATGAGGTTATTTTACTTCTTGGTTTGGGTTGAGCTGTTCTCTTTCCCAGTATCTTTCATCCTCTATTCTATTCTACTGTCTTTATACTATATGTTATATCTTGTTCTACTCCCTATTGAAATTTTGAGGCATCCTACTGGGTATATATATACTCACCCATGAATGGGATTTTACCACACATGTTTTATCTTATGAAGATGTTGGATAAGTCAGTGGTGACTTTAGAAGAGCTTTAGGATACATGGTACTTCGAACCACAAATGGTGGTTGCAGGTTGGAGATCAGGAGCTGGGCTCTCCAGACTATTAAGGATAATAGTTTTATAGGTTGGGATATATTTATAGATGGGAGTATATTTTTTCCCCTTTAATTTTTATTGACTATTGTACTCTTGTACATTCTAGAGGTTTTACATGTTTGATCGTTCCCTTAGATTTTTTGCTTCTTTTATTTTTACTTCATCTAGAATTATGCATCGAGATGGTTGTGTGTGTGAATATAGGTACTTATGAAAAGACCTCCTCGTTTTATTTGTGTCTTCTTTACTGGTATCCAACCCTTGGACTATAGAGGTGAGCTTGGGGTAGTTACGGATCGAGCCCTGGCTTGGGTCAGATCATGACAAACCGGTATCATAGGTGTTTCGATAATTACAAAGGTGTTCAGAGTAGTCCCCTTATGATGATTTGGCTAGGATTAGGTAATGAGTGTTAGAGTATCTTGAGTAAGGATCTTAAGCTAAGGAGTCTAGTGACGGTGTGAGTATTCAACATATGCATTCACTGGTACCTTGACGTCATTCTTGATGACTCAGTATATTAATACATAAGTTGTAGGAAAAAATTGCACATGCATCATATAGGATTGATTTTTTGACTTTCCATCTTGATTAATATGACCATTTTTTGGTATATATATATATATATTCATCTTACTATGGTATATATGGATAAATTTTAGGATTCCTCCATGATAACAGCCAGCCAGGATACTTGTTCCTGGTCATGAAAATGATCTGATGAATGAAGAGGCCTCATATTAGGGTCCAACCCATGAAATTATTCTTTTGGGTGGGTAGGTATAAATACCTACACCTTTTGTTTATCCTATCATTCCTATAGAGAATTATGGGTATGTGTTCATGCTTAGTGTGTTCTTTGAGTTCATGCACCAGAGGTCGCTGAGGTTCTGTGGTGATCCAGATCCTCATGCATTAGAGGATTGGCTAAAATTTGTGGTTTGTATCATTAGGAGTATTCATAAAACCATGTATCATGTGGTTTCACTATAAGCTATCATTTTCCATAGATCAACTAGGAATTAGTGGAACCTTGTTACATAGATAAATGATGATTCAACACTCTCATGTCCTGACATCCAGCAGATGTTTTGTGAGGAGTAATACCCCTCCTGCTTATGTTCGATGAAAATTCAGGATCTTTTGGAGGTGCAGAAGGTATGGATGATTATGGTAGATTATGCAGCAAGGTTCAATGATCGTACATATTACTCCCTTGACATGATCCATGATGGATACTTCCAGGCATGAAAGTTTGATCAGGGAATCCACAGAGAGATCAGTGTCAGTGTAGTTCCCTTGTTCATCCCCACCTATAAAGAGATACTAGAACAATAACTAGGGATAGAGAAATTTATGTTAGAGGGATTCCAGAAAGATGGATCTGGAATTGAGCTTTAAAAATTTCAGTCATATATAGTAGCTATCGTGTGTCAAACAACGGGATCTCAGTGTCAAGGGCCCATTTGTGATAGACTCAAGAATGTGGTTTTCTTGTATAAGGATGATGTATAGCAACAAGGTATCCTAGGGAGGCTCAATGATATGATTGTCACAAGTGTGGTGACATAGTGCATGAATTCCTAACTGTATGTGTTAAGGAGCGTAGATATGGAGCTGATGGACCACCACAGCTAAGCTAGTGTTATGATCAATGATATCCTAGGCGAGAAATGTTGGTCCCTAAAGAGGAAAAGCTAACAGAGAAGAATGAGTAAGTGTGGGTGGTGGATGACTCTATGAGATACTTCCACTGCCTTTGACAGGAGGCCCACATTAGTTTTAGGGTGATGGCATTTGGTTCCATGTAAAGCTACAGGCTTTGGAGGGTTTTGACCTCATATCACAAGAGATTATTTGAGGTATAATATGTGTTTATTATACTTTTGATTCAGTATTATTATATGTAGGTATTAGTCTTTCCTTCATCTCTATAATCCTGATACGAGTGTTGTGGCTCCTAGTTGTGGTGCTAGCCCATTAACTTTGTCTTATGATTCCTCCATGGAACACTTTATTTTTATATTTTATCTACTAGTAGTGTGAGATATCTCTTGGTGGAGTGGGGTTCATGTAGGACATTTTGGTCTTCATGATGGGATCCTATGACATCATCTTGGGTATGGATTTTTTTTCATGGTCTAATATGATATTTACTCTCACCATAAATGAGTCATATGACTACACACTGATGGTACAAGATTCACCTTTATAGGATAGGTGATGAGTGGTTTTAGTGAGTAAGAGGCTACATCCCATCACCCATCAATTGGTGAGTTTAGCCCTTGGTGTAGAAGGTTTATCAGGTATCTGGTTTCCTTCATTCATAAAATATTATATGTACATAATAAGAAAGGAATTTATAGGACTACCTTTGAAGTGGGAGATGTAGTTTTATATCGACATGCATCTCGGGACTACTCCAATATCTTCTGCATCATATTGGAGGGACCCTACCGAGATTTAGGGGTAGTGGTTTCAGTTGGAGGACCTTCGATAGAAGGGTTTCATTAGGCCCAGTGAGCACCCCTAGTGGGGTCCAGTGTTGTTCATAGAGAAGGTTGATGTGATATTTTGGCTTTGTGTTGATTATCGTCACCTCAACCAGGCCATAATAAAGAAAAAGTTCCCCTTATTGTGGATTTATGACCGCTCTGACTAGTTCCAAGGTGTGAGGTTGTTTCCAAAGATTGACCTCGGGTCCAAAACCATAATTTGAGTGTTTGTGAGGATGATATTACACATATGGAATTATGATGTCACTACATACACAATGAGTTCCTAGAGATTCTATTTGGGGTGACAAACACCCCCACCATGTTTCTGGTTTTGATGAACTAGGTTTTACAACCATAATTGGACCTATTTTTAGTCATCTTCATTGAATACATACTCAACTACTCTTTATAAGAGTATCTACATGCAGATCACTTGAGGTTTGTTTTAGATTTTATTTGAGACCTCCAACTTTATGGTAAACTCTAAATGTGCCAATTTGGGATACAAGAGGTTCATATTTGGTTGCATGTCATTTATGAGAATGGTTTAGCATTGGAAACAGTGAATATTGATGCAATGATTTATTTGGAGACACCAAAGATCATGTTAGAGGTTTGGAACTTTCATATATTGGAGGGGTTCTATTAGAGGTTTGTGGAATATTTCTCCACAATTTCATCCCTTTTGACTATCCTGATGTGGAAATGGACATTTTTTATCCTGTCTAAGCAGTTCCAAAAGTATTTTGAGGAGATAAAGTTTATTTTTATGATTGATTATTTATTGATACTGGTGGATGAATTTGTAGAGAATGTAGTGTATTGTGGTTCCTCCGGATCCAGGATCGACTTTGTTTTGATGAATAAAAATGAATGTATTTCAAATGGGTCAAGACAGTTGAGACCCCATAAGTAAAACTATGAAACTCAGGACCTGGAGCTGGAAGTGGTAGTCTTGGCCCTAAGTATGTGGACATACTACCATATGGAAACACAATCTTTGGTTTACTCAGACCATCAGAGTCTCAGGTGCATATTCACACAGAGAGACTTAAACCTAATAAAGTGGTGCTAGTTGGAGTTCTTGAAGAACTATGACTTTAAAATAGTATATAAACCCAGAATGGGAAACTTCATAGAAAATTCCCTTAAAAGGATTTCCTAGGCTCACTGGGTGCATGAGGCTTCTGGGTAGTATGACTATCTATAGCTGACTCTGGTGGAGAAGGATTGTATAGATTTTATATAGTCGATGGTGTTGACTCCCTATCTTATCAAGCATGTGAGAGATTATCAGTTAGGATACATCTACTGTGAGGTCATAAAGGATCAAATATACACAAGGGATTCACCATATGAATATTATATAGGAGGAAATCATGTCATATTTCTCCAGGGATAGAAATTAATTCTAAAAATGATGTAGGAGGATGTGATGCGATATTTCCACACTACTCAAAATGTTGTACATATTGATGTAGGGAAGATGTATCGAGAACATCAGATGAATTTTTTTGGTCTATCATGAGATGAAGTGAAGCTTATTTCATCTATTTGTGCTCAATTTTCAGCAGGTGAAGGTTAAACACCAATTTCCTATAGGTGTTTTAATTCTCCATAAGATCCTATATTGGTAATGGGATGACATATCCATGGACATTGTGATAGGAATTCTTTACACAATGAAGATCCATGATGCCATCTATTTTATAGTTGAATAAATCATGAAGTTGTAAAAATTCATTTCCATCAACAAGTAGATTTCAGTGAAGATTTTAGGGTAGTTATAAGTATAAGAGATCATCCGCCTTCATGGGTTTCCCTCAATGAATGTATCTTATTGTGATTTTTTGTTTACATCGCTATTTTGGAGAGGGCTGTAGGAGGAATTTGATACCCAATTGAGGATGAGTATAGCCTTTCAACCCTTGATCAATGGGCAGAAAGAGTGAATTCTCCATTTTTTGAAGGATATACTGAGAACTTTTGTGTAGCACATTGTCCAAAGATAAGAGGATCGATTTCCCTTGGTAGAGTTTTCATACAACAATAGCTTCCACTCTAAAATCAGTGTGGAACCTTTTGAGGATCTATATGGGAGACCTTTCAAGTCACCCATGTTATTAATAGAGATCAGTGAGAAATCTCTTATGGTCCTAGAGATGGTATAAGTGATTATAGGGTAGGTTCAGGTCATCCGAGAGTAGATAAGGATAACCCATAGTAGAAAGAGATCTTACTTAGATCACCATCCTATGCGTTTGGAGTTCAAGAATGGAGATAACATTTCCTTGATAATCGAAACATGATGAGGATTATAGTGGTCTAGCTATGGAGTCATGTTTTCCCTAAGTTTTTTTGGGCTATTCAAGATTTTGAATAGGGTTGGTGATGTTTCTTACCACCTCACCCTACCCCACAGCTGGAGTGAGTTCATGACATCTTCCATGTGTCACAGATGAGGAGATATGTGCATGAATATATGAAAATAATCGACTAGGGTGAGATGGACATTGAGGATGGAGCCTCATTTTTTGGAGAACTCGATGGAGATCTAGGATCGGTAGGAGAATACCCAACATGGTTATAAATTCCCCTTAGTTCTCATTTTTTGGTACTATGAGAATGTGTCGAAGAGTTCCTAGGAGCGGGAGATCCAGAGAAGGCCATATTATCCCAAGTTTTCTGTTTCGTTTTTCTTTTTAGGGATGAAAATATTGAAGGATGGAATTATTTAGAGACCTTGTTTTTTCTTTTTAATATTTTGATATATATATATATATATATATATTTCCAGACCTGGGTGATGAGAATCCATCAAATTCTGAGGCTAGGTGCACTTGAAATTAATTTTTTCAAAATACTAAAGATATTTTATATCATCTATGAGTCATTTCATAAAATAAATTAGATAACTCATAAAGTAACGCTTAGATCAGAAATCTAATATCACAATTGAGTCTGGGATGTGGTTTTTACCTTAGCCATGACCTAAAATGGGTTGGATTAGGGAGTTAAAAAATCACCCTCGTTTGTAGTATGTTTAGTTTATTAATGAATTATTTCATTAATTATTTCTATTATTTTAACACAATGAAATTTCTATAACTTAACATCCATGGAAAATTTTATAGGGTCATTCATGTAAACCCTGGAATAATTCTTGATCTACAATTTCCTCCTTTAATGTAAAATCACATCAGACAATGATGAAATGTTGGATCAGAGTAGATCAGAGCACAAAAATGCAATGGAATCCTTCAATCATCAGAAATCACATTCTGGGAAGAATAATAATCCAATGTTCTGGTAGGACAAGTAAATATTTGGTTTACTCCCTCATTGATTGAATTGATTGAGCATGTTAACCTCTTCTATTGATCTGCATAAATTGTGGACAAATCATTCACTTACATACCACATTAAATTGGTTATTTCAATTTTTTCAATCCTCGGTCTTCCCATTCTTTATTTATTGGCCAATAATTCTTAGAAAAGATCCCTAAACCTTTTTTATTATAATTTTATCCCTCTTTTTATTTGTATTCATCGCTAGTTGGACCCCGTGGTCATGGTTCATCATTTTTAGGTTGTGCCAAGCCCTATAAGACCCTCAAAATCAAAATAGATTCATAAATGAGGCATGGATTGATGAATCTAGAATAGATATTGGATTATTATAAGTTTTTTAAGATCCTTTCAACCATTGAATATTAGATCTTTAATAGTGTATTTTTTGGGTCATTTGAAGGTGTATGGGTTCCCGTGAATTCAATTGGAGATCGATTTCTGGACAGCAGATGGCTAGAATCAGCCGGATGATGCTAGATCCACTATTCTTAGGTAGGTATATGCACATGGTTTCAGTAATAAGGCCAGATTTGCGGTTTTGATCATGGATCCATATTTTTTGAAAATATCTTACAACATTTTATGTTAATGGATTGACTCATAGTGTGTAGAAAATTGGATGAGGTAGTTAGGGTTTCAAGATATCATAAGGATTTTACAACGTGTATCCCTCCTATATGACATGTACCTCATCCCTAGGTGAATGAGTCATGTGATGGATCCCATGGGTGGGAATCCATGTGGGAGTACATGGCCAGGGCAAAGGGTCATGTACTGAAGTACACAGACATTGCTCAGGCACACAGGTGGCCTCCCTATGAGAAGCAACACACCATGTGCCGAAGTACATGGACATGAGGTCATGTACACAGACACGACCGGAATGACATAGACCGCTCCTAGTTAGTCTGGACCCAGAGTGTAGTCCACCAGAATAGATTTTACTAATATATGGGTTGGATCCATTTGTTGGTCACAGACATGACTAGGCGGTGAAGCGAGACCACACATTATCTAGGTCCCCACACACACTGTGTACCCCTTGGTTCCTTTTTAGTAAACATCATGGTTCTATATCTCCTTCATTAGGATGAATATTTTGGCCCATGAGTATCCTATACAATGTTTTTTTTTCATGTATAACATGATGGTTTCATCCATTGTACCTTTTCAGATACTATATGTAATGTTTTATGCATGAAATTTGTTTAAGTGGTTCTCAACAACTACTGAGTGGTACCCTCCAATAGAGCTACACAGTGGGTCCTTAATGACTACCCAGTGGTACCCTCCAATAGAGTTAGATAGTGAGTCCTCAAAAACTACTGAGTTTTAATCTCTATTAGAGATGGGTAGTGTGTCTCGATGACTACCGAGTGGTGCCCTTTAGTAGAGCTGGGTAGTGGGTCCTTGAACACTACCAAGGGGTACCCACCAGTAGAGATGGGCAGTGGGTTCTCAACAAATTTCATGTTGAACACTTCAGTAGAGCTAGGCAGTGGGTCCTCCATTATCTATCAGATTGGAACACCCCCCCCCCCCCTCTATTGTACGAGGGCATGGGTACACTACTTAGAGTTTGTGGTCCCTTGATTATGTGGAATAATTATGACGTGTAGTTTGACATGGATGGTTACTTATGGGAAGAAAAGTAAAATTTTGGGCATCGTTGATGGACTTTTGGAACTATTGGAGACTCTTCTTCCGAGGATGGGATGTGAGATAGAGATCCCCTTAATCCCTTTTTGGGATTCTATTGACATACCATATATATATATATATATATATATATATATATATGTATCCAAACCATTAGATTTGGTTACTCTCTTTCATTGAGATGTGAAGACACACAGGGTATATCATGTGCTTTCTGTGTTTAGAATCTCATGGTAGAATGATTCTTCTATCCTAATATAGGATTAGAATACACTATGTGTAGTTAATAGACCCACCATATTGAGCCTCTTATGTTTGTAAGAGTTTAATTTACTTAGTGGTTTTGGTTAATCTATTCTCTTTTCATTGTATCTTGCATCCAATGTATTCTTCTACTATCTTTCTACTTCTTATTCTATCTATTTCCTCCCTTCATATATCTTGGTTTCCTACTGGGTATGTATATACTCACCCTGGTATGGGATTTACCTGCATGAGTCGTGTCCTATGAAGATGACAGACAGGTCAGTGGTGGATTCAGAGGAGCTTAGGGATACATATTACATTGGACTGTGTACATTGGTCACACATTGAAGATCATGATCTAGGCTCCCTTAGGAGTTTACTTTTTCATTTTTTCCAGGTTGGGACCTATTTTTGGTTGGGTGTGTATTTTCCCCCTTTACTTTTCTATTTACACTGCCGTAATCTTTTAATATCTAGAGGTTTTCCATGCATGATAATTCCCTTAAATTTTCTTCTAATTTTACTTTAACTTCTTCTACACTTCTACATTGATGTGGTTGTGGGTGTTAATATAGGTAATTTGGAAAAGGCATCCCCATGTTAATTATGCATTTGGTGCTCGTCCCCAGCCCCTAGCCTATAGAGGCGGCCTTGGGGTAGTTGCATCTCGAGCCCCATCTTGGTTTGGGTCATAATGGATCTAATGAATTTTTATGGTATTTATATCATTATAAACATTCTTGAGATTATGTAACCTTGATCTATATAAAAATACAAAATCTATCAAATCAAAACATACATGAAAAGCATCACAGTTTATCCCCAAAACTATTATTTTAAAAACAATTGTTAATAAATAGGTGATTAAATTTTATAAGTAAGTCATATATGGTTTGATATACATATTTATAATAAATATATATTTATTATACAGGTTTCTCCAACATTTAACAAGGAAGTCGGACCTCAGGTAATGAAATTTGTCTCAATTTAATTTCATTGAGGAATGTTTTAATTTTATGGGCCTAATTTATTTTCTATGGTGTATATGATTCCCTTTTTGATGTTACATAATTAATACTTCATAATTATCTTTATTTTAGGTTGAAATTAAAATTATTTCATCAAAGATGATTTAACATTAGTTATATAAAGTGGTAAGGGTTTTCATAACTCAAATTCATTTCCATGGGTTATATTACATCTGTTGGAACCAAGCATTTAGCAGAAGCCCCAAAGAGGTGGGTTTTAAAATTTTCCACCTATAATCGACATAAATTTGTCAGCGTCGGTGAAGAGAAGCCCGATTAAATCTGAGGATCTCATATGAAGGGTTTTAAGCACAAAAATAAATCCTAAAAATATTAGGTTTAATTTTGAAGCCGCGCATGATTTCTGCTTTTCGTTGGTTATCATTTCTCGAAGAATCCGAAGTCTAATTTCTCTTGATCATCAACACATGCTTCATGGAATCTGCGGGAGTGCCGTTCATTGTAATCCGGTTTCTAGCATGTAATTTCGACGAAACCTTCGATGCTCCAACGATCACTGCATCACTTTTCCAGCGATGCACGAGAGAGCGCTCCATCTGAGCTCCTTGGATCCAAATCCTCTCTCTAGATTATGGGAGAGAAGAGAAGAGAGAGAATTTCCATGAATAGTAATTGGAAAAATCCCCTCCACTTCTATTTTTAGTTCTCAATTAAAATACCAGGTATCGCCTCACCGACCCCGAATACTTAACACACTATCAATGACATTTTATGACTACTAAACTGAGCCATAAATATTATTATAATTTACTTGTAATATATTAAAATATATTACACGATAATAATTGAGTCATTAACTCGACTCGTCGCTCCCATAAATATTAATTGAACCTTGAATAAATTAATATTCGTCATTTAATATTTTTTATGTATTTACTTAAAACTCGTAAATAAATTTAAAAAATAAATTCAATAATTAATATTCTAAACTTGAATAATATGAATTAATTTATTTTATTGGGGATCCTTTAACTTTGGACAAATCCCAGACCCATATGGTGGGGCCCACTATGTCCAAATCACATATTCAACTAAATAGGTCAGATTCTTGAATATGCTATTATGTGTAATGCTCTAGGCCCTTATTTCTACAGTAGTGAATAGTATTCGCAGACCAAGAGTAGGATCTAGCAACCCATCAAGGACCCTAAACAGATAAGGATTGTCACAGTAGCAACAACCAACCTATGAACACACACTGTGTAATATAATATCTTTGTCTGTAATATCTCATAGAGCTGGACTCACTCACATGTCATCACCCTTTTTCTTACATTATTGTTTTTTGATTTAACTAGATGGATTTAACCTTGACTGCCATGTCCATTGTCTTATAAAGGTACTACCATCCATATCAACATGGGCTGAGATATATTACATCCATAACTCGGAAGCAACAAATCCTTTCTTAACAATTCAACCAATGTCATGCCACTAATAACACACCCAACACAAACTACCTTGCCATGACATCAGTGGCATGGTTTTGGTCTTCCATCAATGTACACAATCATATTACATACATTGGTAATGATCTCAAGTCAGAAGACCATTACAAATGATCATAGACAGGAATATCCAATGACACCCGAAACATGTGGTGTTCCTATTGGCATGTCATTCCTCATGATCTCACTACTAGAGATCACCAAGTGAAAAATTCATGAGAAGAAGTCTCAATGCTTATGAGCCCCCAACACCTGATTGTAAGACATCTTCTATGTCCAATCACTAAGATGTATCTAGACCATAGAACATATATTTAAGATTAATGTCATAGTATCTAGAGGTTCTCATTATAGCATGGGAACTGCTATATCCTTTCGATATGACAATTAATAGTTGGACATTTCCATTTCAATAGTGGATGCAAAAATGTATACACGATATGTTGCAAAATCGCCGGGAGTCACAAAGATAAAAACGATAAAATGAAGGAAATAAAAGAAACAAGAACATGGAGATTTATGTGGTTCGGGAATAATCCCTACGTCCACAGGAGAGGAAAAATTTTACTATTTGGGAGCACACAATTACAGAGGATTTGTCAATAGTATCCCTAGCTAAAAAATGGGCTATAAAACAATGGAAAAGATTATCACTGTTCAAAAAGTGAGTCTGTGTCACTATAGTGAACAACGACCAGCTTTTTCAAAAGCGCTATAGTGGCTACCGACTAGAAGTCAAAAGTCCTACAGTCCAGTTGACCCCGAAGTCTAGACTGCTACAGTGCTTGTCAGTGTCGGTCAGATAGCTCCACTACAGTGTTAAGAGATTCTACAATGCTCGACCCGCGAAAATTGCGGGCCACAAGCATTCGGCCCAACCAGATCGGGATACACAAATCCAACAATCTCCCACTTGGATCCTGATCCACTGCACTACAAAGCTTCGATGCAACTGATGAAGACAACTTACTTAATTTGAGTTCATCCTCTTCTTCACTCACCATTGGTGTGCTCTCCATTCACAGAATCATTAAATACAAACTATTTTCCTCTTGTGCTCCCATAAGGTCCTCCATTATTCTACCTCTCATCCTCTGTTCATCAGCGGAGACCAACAGAGGCACAATAGTGCCTCAACTTCTGTATCACCATAGGTTTTGTCAACATGTTTTCGGGATTTTTGGTTCCATAGATCATTTACAAAGTTAGAAACCCATCCTGTATCAAACCTCTGATGAAATAGTACTTTAACTAAATGTTCTTCGTCCGGGCATGAAACATATGGTTTTTTTCAAGATGTATAACACTCTAACTATCACAGTGCAACATATTCTCCTCTCGCTTTCTTCCCAATTCATCCAAGAATTTCATTATCCAAACTATCTATTTCTGAGATTCTGTTACAGAAATGTATTCTGCCTCTGTGGTGGATAAAGCCACCACCTTATTCAATTGTTATATCCAACATAATACAGTTACTCCACAGGTAAAAACATAACCCGTGGTACTCCTCCTGGTGTCGACATCGCCTCCAAGGTCAGCATCTACATACCCATGCAATGAATTTCCTTTCCCAAAGCATAGAGATACCTCCTTGCTACCCTTCAAATACCTCATTATCCCCTTCACAGCATCCCAATGTTGTTTTTCAGGGTTAGCCATATACCTGCTCACAACTCCCACTACATAAGCGATGTTAGGTTGAGTACACACCATGGCATACATCTGGCTTCCAATAGCTGATACATATGGAACTTTTTTAATGTACTCCACCTCTTTTTCCGTCTTCGGTTATTGCTGCATTGATAGTTTGAAATGGATCACTAAGGGAATAGATACTTCCTTTTCTTCCATCATACTGAATCTTATCAGGACCTTTCCAATGTAGTATTCCTGTGACAACATTAATGTTCCAGCTGTACGGTCTATCTTGATCTTCATCCACAGAATCATTACAGATTCTCCAAGATCATTCATTTCAAACTCCTTAGCAAACTGTCCTTTCATCTCATTAATCCTCTGCATACATGATCCTGCAATCTGCATGTCATCCACATACAGAAGCAATATAATGTATTCACCACCAAAGTACTTGATGTAGTGACATAGATCCATGCCACATCATTTAAATTCATTTTAAGACATAAATGAATCAAACTTCTTGTTCCACTACCTCGGTGCCTACTTCAGTCCATATAAGCTCTTTTAAAGTCTGCACACCAGGTCTTCCTTTCTAGACACTACATATCCCTCTGGCTGCTACATGTAGATTTCCTCCTCCAGATCTCCATGAAAGAAAGAAGTCTTGACATCAAGTTGCTCAAGATGCAAGTCTTCTGATGCCACAATGCTGAGAACCACCCGGATGGTGGTAAGCTTCACTACATGTGAGAACATTTCAGTGAAATATACTCCCTCATTTTGTTGAAATCCTTTCACCACCAGCCTTTCCTTTAAAATCCACTTTCCATCATGTTCTTCCTCGACCCGGTAGACCCACTTATTCTGCAATGCTTTCTTCCCTCTTGGTAGAGGTGTCAGCTCCCAAGTGTTGTTATCATGTAATGAGGAAATCTCCTCCTTCATAGACAGCTCCCACTTTCTTGACTCCTTCAGCTTCATTACATATTCAAAGAATTCTGGTTCTCCACAGTCAGTCAATAATAAATGGTTTCAGGATGGCGAATACCTCTTCACAGGCCTTTTTACCCTTGTTGATCTCCTCAACACCACTGTAGTAGTAGGTTCCACCGGTTCTGATGTCTCATGCTTAGATACACCTTCAAGATCCAATTTCTCTTTGTATTCTGATTCAATGTTCACATTTTCATCTTCAACTACATGGTGATCTTTGTACATGACACCTTCATTGAATACCACGTTTTGGCTCCTGATGAACATCATGTTGAGATCATCCCAAAAGCGATACCCAAACTCCTCACCCCCATAGAAAATAAAGAAACATTTTTTGGACCTGGCATCAAGCTTGTACCTTGAATTAGCATCAACATGAACATATGATAAAATACCACAGACTCATAAATGTGAGAGTCTTACCACCATACCAGACCAGAGCTCCTCGGGTAGAAATTCTCCCATTGGCACAGAGGGACTCCTGTTTATGAGATATGCTGTTATATTCACTACATCAGCCCAAAAGGTCTGGGTTAATCCCGAATGTAGCCTCATGCTCCTAGCACATTAATTCAGTGTCCTATTCATCCTATTCAGTGTCCTATTCATCTTTACTCCTGACTCATTCTCCACCATGACTTTCAACTTCTAAAACATCTTAAACACATCATATTTCTTCTTCAGAAAGTAAACCCATACCTTCCTTATTGATTCATCGATGAATGTCACATAATATTGTGACCCTCTGAGGGATGGTACTGGTGCAGGCCCCCAAACACTTGTATGCACCTGGTCCATCTTTCCAGCCTTCGGTGTTCTACCTCCTTTTACAGAGGGCACCTTCTTCTGCTTTCCAAAGATGTAATCTTTACATAAGCCTAATTCCACTGAAATCATCTCTGGTATAAACCCTTTTATTGCCAGCACCTTCATCCCCTTTTCACTCATGTGACCGAGTATGTAGTGCCATAGCTGAGAACCTCTGATAGCTTCCAGAGATGCAGCCATGTCCATGCAAGTTTTTTTCATGTTGTATAGGGTGCCATTCTTTGCTCCCTGAGCTATGACCATAGCTCCTCGGGTGATCTTCTTTTCACCACCAGTTAATGTGGAACTCAACCATGCATCATCAAGTTGCCCAACAGAAATAAGGTTTCTTCTCAAGCCAGGGATATAACTCATGTTTTCTAGAACCAGCAAACTCCCATTGTTGTTCTTGATCCGTGCATCTCCTTTACCCACAATCTGCAAGGGCTCGTCATCAGTAAGATGCACCTTGCCAAAATTTCCAGAAACAAAATTGTTCAGGAAACCCTTCTCCGATGTAGAATGGAAAGACATCCCAATGTCTAAAATCCAAGAATCCATCAGGTTGTCTATGCTCAGCAGCAGCACACCATCGGTTCCTTCAGCTGTAGTGTTTGCTCCACTAGTTTCAGGTCCCTTCCAGTTATCTCAACACTCCTTCTTGACATGTACTTTCTTCCCACAAGTCCAGCAGGTAGGACCAGGCTCCTTTTCCTTGTCTCTGCTCTTTCCTCTTGACTTCGATCATCCTCTGTGATTGTCCTGCTGTGGGTACCTTCCTCTTCCTTCATTTTTCAAAGAAGAACTATAGAATCTGCTTGATTCTATTCTTTGAACATCCACCCTAAGGATTAGGTCTCGTGTATCTTATAGAGCTATCTTTGTATTCCCTAAAGTGCTTCTCAAAGCTATTATAGTTGCTTCCCAACTCTCTGGTAACGATAATAGTAAAACCAGCGCACATACCTCATCACCGAGATCAATTTTCACTGATTTCAACTGACTTATGATGGTATTGAATTCATTGATATGATCTGCAACACTTTTCCCTTCAACCATTTTTTGGATGAACAATTGTCATATCAAATGCACCTTATTTTCTACAGAAGGCTTCTCGTACATATTTGTGAGGGCTTTCATCAAGTCCACCATCATCTTCTCCTCTATGATGTTGAACGCCACGTTTTTTACCAACGTCTGGCACACAACACCCAAAACCTGTCGATCCAGTAGCTCCCACTCTGACTTCTCTATGTCCGCTGTCTTCTCACCCAGAAGTGGCAAGTGTATATTTTTTATTATGAAGATAATCCTCGATCTGCATCCTACGTAAACTGAAATCATTCCCATCGAAGCGATCGATCTTCACTTTTCCTTCATCCAGAGCCACAGTTGGAGAATTCTGAACTCACCCTTTGATACCAGTTGTTGTAGAATCGTCAGGAGACACAAAGAAGGAAATGAGAAAACGAAATAAAGAAAAGCAACAAGATCATGACGATTTACATGGTTCAGGAATAATCCCTACGTCCACGGGAGAGGCAGAATTTCACTATTCAGGAGCAGAAAATTACAAAGGATTTTTTAATAGTAACCTTAGCCTGAAAATGGGCTATAAAAAAATAGAGAAGATAACCACTATTCAAAAAGTGAGTTCGCGTCGCTATAGTGAACGATGACCAGCTTTGTCAGAAGCGCTACAGTGGCTACCAGCTGGAAGTAAAAAGTGCTACAGTCCAGTTTACCCCGAAGTATGCACTGCTACAGTGCTTGTCAGTGTTGGTCGGCAAGATCCACTATAGTGGTTAGAGATGCTACAGTGCTCGACCCAGGAATGTTGCAGGCCAAAAGCATTCGTCCCAAATGGATCGGGCTACACCAATCCAACACTATAATGGTAAGATCAAATCATGCATAGCTTTATGTATACAAGATATGGTAACCAAAAGCAATGAATTGTTGGGTCAAGGGATCACACTATTTCAACACTCCCACTTGTACTGGAACCAACTTGCTAACCAAACTGGTTAGCCACTCATATGATGAACAACATGTGTCTGCTGAGTAATGACTTTAGCTACTGGGTCCGCCACGGTTCTGCCGCATGGGTATTCTATTATAGAGACCTCATCTATTTGAGTTAAACTACTCAAGAGATGGTATCCCGAGTATATCTCACTTTTTCTCCAATTTCATAGCTTGAAATCTTAGCTAGTAAGAATTTCATAATTTATATTATGAAAATACTTTTCTCATTAGGTTCGATTCTAAGAACTAGAACATATTGTTTCATTTTTTCTTCATAGCTTCCTTAGAAGATGCAACGTACTCAGTCTTTGTAGGTATGGCTACCATGGGATTATATGATCTTTTCTTGCTCATAGACTCTAACTACAATAGTAAATCTCTTGATCTATGGAATACTAGTTCGTATCCCTGAAAACTAGTATCCTTTCTTCTCCACTTTCTAGGTACATATATTTTGTACCTACCAAAGTACAATTAGAGAGTTCTGACTATATCCCTTGTTGTAATCCAATATATAACTGATATTTTCCTATTAGAAAATATATCTTGGAAATATCGGTTCTTGTACATATCATGTAATACATGATTGATCCATCGCTCCGACGTATGGATTTCAATTAACCACATTTATCTCTTCCCATGTCATGGATAGGTCAACATGGAGAGATTATGCCATGTGACATAGGCAACAATTCTTCTCCTGAATTTTTCTAACATGTATTTTACAAAACAATGTCACTATATGTACGATTAACTAAGACCAAGAAACCTATAGGTATACCTTAGTATATCTTGTTCCCTAGAACATAGGTTGATACTTTAAGTCAATCATTGGAGATTAAATTTCATTTTGGTCTTAACTAACCATGAGGCTAATGTCTATTTTCCATATGTTTCCAAACATATTTTGTTTATAAAACATTGATGCTCCCACTAACCTCACATAGACAGATGAAAAACATTTTTTTTCAAATGTATTTCCTATGATCATGTTGCTTACATTAATCCTAAATTAGATTTTTGTAACCTATAACCTTTATTAGCATTCTGTGATGTGACCATCCCTTTCTGGTTGTGTCTTATAGACACCATCCATGATTGGTGGTCAGGACATCCAATGCTAAATAAATTGATCATGGATATTATCTATGATAAGTAAAATTCTAACGGATTTAGGCATAATGACTTGGTCAAATTAGTTAAGCCTTATTGTCACCAAGCTCGTACCATCCATGTATCAACTCAGTTGAATACCCACCGCAGTATTCAAAATAATAAGCCCCTTGTGCACTTTGATACATGGAATCCATTAATTGAATTTTAGTTGGTCTTATCAATTTTTAGTTAATGGCCTTATACTACTTACTTGTATGAAATATTATTCACATTGAATAATAGATCACTGAACGTAGTGAATATAAAAACCATCACCATGGTTTTATCCTTCCTATACAGGATGTGTCTCTGGTACATATTTTGTTCCACATGTGTTTGTGGAACTAGTTCCTATGACAACTATTTTGTACATCTTTAGAATTAACTAAACACAAGTCAATATAGCTCCCACTATCTCTAATAGTTATGTGCACCCTTATATAGATATTTAGTCCCTTACTTGACTGCAACTTTTTTGTTTTATGGATTTATGTTATATCCTAAGCAATCGTTCAGATAAGTACCTTAGATGCACAATGTGTTTATCTTGATGCAAGTTTGTATGTATCTGAATAAAATATTTGCATTGAAACACATATACTTATAACATAATGGATTTGTATCATACTATGACTCACATGATATCCATTTTTCATTATATATGGCATATGGTTGTAGGATATCATTGTTATTTTTAAAGAATTTCATGAAATATAATTGAATTTTCTGCTAGTTCAAACATTGATATTACTTACATCAATACTTTAGTGTATAAAATATGCATTTAAAAATTACTCCATGCATCATTTTGTTGATCAATGTTGATATGAAAGACTTCATCATCAATCCTACTCATTAAAATCTATGTCATGATGTCGATGAGGTAATGTGCGTTTAGGAATTTCTCCATTCTACATTATCATGATTTATGAATGCTTGGTTGAGATATTATTCAGTATCCCAACACAAAGCAACTCATATCTCCTGACCATGCATATACTTCACTTTTTTATTCCTTAATTACATAAAGGAAAATTTTGAAGTATATATACCTCTAGCTTATACTTGTAATAGTTAACGCTTACTAGTTGAACTATTTCCAAATACTTTGTGACATGACTTTATTTCTAAAGGATTATTTGCCCAAACTAAAGATGTCGATAATACAAAAAGTATTTAGTTGTGTCAATCCAAAATATAATACTTGGTATATTGATGACATTAAATTTTAGTATTATTTGACAATGAATTATCTTATCACAACTAAGTATAAGTCTTACATTTATATTCATCTTTAATTTCCTAAGATTTATGTTTTACTGAACTAGTGATTGAGTTTAGCAAAAACAACATTCATTCAAAAAAACTGAAAGAATGTCTCCTTGCATCCAAGGACACATGAGATAAATGTTTGTGGTTATACTCAACAATTTTTCAACACAAATCTTTCACTTGTAAATTAAGAAATCATGTACTCCTCACCATTTTCCTAGGCATCACCCTTTCACATCCACTTGGAGAATACACCTGACATCCATTAACGTTTCTATACTAACTTGGTTATCATATTAGAATAAACATATGTCACCAGCATATTGTATTTAATACCCAAGCAGTAAAAGGAAACAACACATTGATTAATATGCCTGATGTAGAAGCAACAACATGCTTCTTTAAATCAGTTTATTACTTTTAAACATTTATTGTTTTGTTTTATAATATGCAATGTAAATAGCCTTTGTTAATAACTCATTAATTGAAGCACGCCACGAATGTTCCATTGGAATTACTTTCCTTTTTACATTTTGGAATTGTCTTTCAATTTATTCTCCATAAGAATTAAAACTTAATTTTCTTTTATTCTTATTCACTTGGAGAACCTTACATAGATAGGTAATGGATCGTTTACACAATACTTGCTCATTTTATATCTTAAAATGAAACTTGAGTAATGGTGGTGAAAATGATATGAGAAAGGGATCTATTTAAAGATCATGGTCAATCTTTAAATTTACACATGTTGTTGTACATCGACTTTTTGATATCATTGGTTCGTTTTCTCCTTACAAACATCTCGGAGATGAGACTTCATGTTTATATCATCCATGTCATGGTGTAGTGACCGCAACTAACACCAGACATTGATGAAAGCATAATGATATAACAATCATATTGTTTGTTCATTAGTCTCCTATATTCAATTTTCACCCTTGCATATTTAGGTAGTTTAACATTGTTGGGGACACTGAAACCTTGAGTTTCCTATATCATAGTACTACGAACATGCACCTATACTATTCATGGATACTCGTGTTAGTGTGGACATTTAATTTTTCCATTATAATATTGTAGTTTTAATGTTGTGGTATAACTTGCAATTTTTTCTACAAAAATGAATTTTAGCAGATGAGTGCATTTTATCTGATTACCAGTTTAGAAATTTTTTATTTATTTCATAAATCATGAAATGTCTCCCACTATTTTATCAGATTCTAGAAACCCTCTATACTAGAATCAAAATACTCTGTTGCTAGAGAATTCTAGTGGAAAGGAGACCGAAACCACCTCTCATTGTCTACAAGATATGGCTACGCCACTACTTGGATGGTTTTAGGTGGGCTTTTGGCTGGCCAACGACTTTAACTTGTAGTTCCTTGACTTGTTGAGTTATGTCCCAACTTCTGAAAATAAGTACTTCATTTACTCAACGCTTGACTCTAAAATTACAACAAGCTATCTATAGAAAGCTAATTGCTGCAATTTTAGTTAAGTAGACCCATAATTCTTATAAGGACTCTCTAGTAGTAAAAGGCACCCTCAACTATGGCATGACTGACACGTCAAATAACAGGTTTTGTCCAAATTTGAATTACGGAAGGCTGTTTTGACTTAATATATTTTTGAGGGTTTTATTATTTTTCATGTGAAAAAAGAAATCATTTTTCAATTTTTTATAGGCACGTACTATGTGATATCCCTCATAGCTTTTCATGCAAGAAATATAAATTTCGTCGCATCACATGTTCATTTTATCTTGCATTCTTGTTTATTATTATACTATGTGATAGAATAATAAACTACACATGCTCAAAAATAATAAGCCATTAAGAAGTAAAAAATAATACCCAATCATGAGAAAGTATTATTCGTCGATCTGTTGAGGGAATAATGGACCAACCAAAACCTTAAGGATAAGTACCTTTTAGTTGCATGGCTTGCAACTTGAATAGCAGCTTCTGCTCATCCAATGCAACTCTTATCTGGTGTGTCGCTATCACTTGGTGCGAAGTGTGTCACACCTTGTCTTGCCATTATAGAACAATACTCGCATGTAGGCAAGGGGGTCTCTGGGTATAAAAGTACAACACTGATAATGGGCATGCAGACCCTTATAGATAAAATGACACTTCAGACAACACGTAGATCACCTTTTTTTAATTAAAATATTTATTACAAAACCATGAAATAATTATGTAAATAATTAAATAAATGCACAAAACAAGAATGGGTTGGGCTCAGCTCATGATAATCATACACATTAAACTCATGTATATTAATTAAATGATAAATAAAAAATCAAACATGCATTAAAAAAACTTGAGGGAATTTAATTAAATTAAAAACTTCACTCTTGTTTTTAATTCAATTTAACATCGTTCAGTCCAGGTTAATTAATTTAATTTTAAAACTAAAAATTAAATTAATTTATTAATATAATTAATCTCCTAATTTAGTTAATTATGATTCTTTTAATTTTTAATAACCAAAAATTAATATAAAAATAATTTAATTATCAACTTTAATTAAAATAATTTCTAAAACAATTTTTTATTAAATTAATCAACCATGGACCATAAAACTTTGGGCAGGGCCTGTGAGGGTCAGAGCGAACCTGCGCAGGCCCTATCTGGGCAGTATTGACTCTGTACAAGGGATTATTGGGTCATTCCAGACCACCCATGACCATTATGGGCTAGACAGATCTGCCCAGACTCTTTTTCGGGGTAGTGAGGTTAGCTGCCCGCTAGGAAGACCGAGCGACAGCTTGGATGAGGCTGGTCTGGGATGGTACGTGTTAGCTGAAAGCGGTGTGGCATGCTGCTCTACCTGATGGAGGAGTTCATTCCATAGTACCGGAACTAGGTGGTGGCCGGATGGATGGAGATAACTTGGGGGCTATTCAAAACTGGTTGGGGAACTGCGGGGCGTCGGTGTAGTGGTTTGGGAGAGAGCAGGCCGACATGGTGGATGGTGTACACTGCAGCCCAACACAGATGATAGTCTCGGGTTCACCGGATGGTGTCGGCCTATCCATGGTCTCCGTACAAGAGGATGTGCAGGAAAGGTTGAGGCTGGACAGGGTTGGCTTGCCTGGTGTGGGCTGGCTGGCCTACAACGGGCTATAGCAACCTACATCATGGAGGAGCCAGCCCGAGCTGATGCAGTTTCATCTTTATAGGAAGAGAACCTGGCGAATAGGGGGGGGCGAGGAGGAAGACATAAGCTTGTCCATCCTAGTCCAGCACTTGGGGAGAGAAGGAGGGCGGTCCAGCACCTGCGGTCTAGCACCGCTGCTGCCCTTCTCCACGAGGAAGGGAGGCCAACCTGCGGAAGGGGCCTCAGGGCAGAGCCCTATTCTGCGTGCTAGGCAGGCCGAGGTCGAGGCAGAGTGTTGAGATGTGGGGCGGTGATCCGGCCGATCTATGCCTCATTGGTGTTGGGCACTGCATGTTCGCGGGAAGAAGTCCTGCGCCTGGGACCGTATCGACGCCCTCTATGATGTTTAATGGAGATTTAATTTTTCTGACTTAAAATCGACACACGCTCCCTCTGATACCACTTGTTGGAACCGAACGTTCAGAGGAATCCCCTAACCGGTGAGTTTTAAAAAATTTCCACCGACATTCGATGTAAACTTGTCCACGTCGGTGAAGAGAAGCCTGATTAAAAATGAGGATCTCGCATGGAGGGTTTTAAGCAAAAAAATAAACCGTAAAAATACCTGGTTTAATTATGAATCAGTGCACAACATATTCTCTTCATTGGCGATTTTTGCTCAAAGAATCTGAAGTTGAATTCATCTATATCATCTACACATGTTTCAAAGAATCTGCGGGAGCGCCGTTCTTTGTAATCAGGGTGCTAGTTTGGAATTGCGAAGACACCTTTGATGCTCCAACGATCATCGCATCGCTTCACTAGCGATGCATGAGAGAGAGCTCCGTTCGAGCTCCTTGGATCAAGAACCTCTCTATCTAGATTATGGGAGATAATAGAAGAGAGAGAAGTGTGGTGAATAGTAATTGGAAAAATCCCCTCCTCTTCTATTTATAGTACTCAATTAAAATAACTGGTATCGCCACGCCGACCCCTAATACATAACGTACTATCACTGACATTTTATGACTACTAAACTGAGCCACAAATATTTTTATAATTTAATTGTAATATATTAAATACATTACGTGATAATAATAGAGTCATTAACTCGACTTGTCACTCACAAAATTATTAATTGAACCTTGAATAATTTAATATTCTACAATTAATATTTTTTATGTATTTACATAAAACTCGTAAATACATTTAATAAATAATTTCAATAATTAATATTCTAAACTCAAATAATATGAATTCATTTATTTCATTGGTGATCGTTAAACTTTGGACAAATCTTGGACCCATGTGGTGGGGCCCACTATGTCAATAATATGTATTCAACTGAATAGGTCTACTTCTTGAATATGATATTGTGTGTGACCCTCTAGGCCCTTATTTCCACAGCAGTGAATAGTATTCACAAGCCAAGTGCGGGATCTAGCAACGCATCATGGAACCTGAAGAGATAAGGATTGTCATAGCAGTGACAACTAACCTATGAAAACAAAATATGTAATATAATCTGTTTGTCTGTAATATCTCATAAAGCAGGACACACTCATGTGTCATCACCCTTTTTCTTACTTTATAGTTTGTTGATTTAACTGGATGGATTTACCCTTGACTGACATGGACATGGTCTTATAAGGGTACTACCATCCATATAAACATGGCCTGAGATATATTACTTCCATAACTCGGAAGCGACAAATCCTTTATTGACCATTCTACCAATGTCATGCCACGAATGACGCACCCAACACAAACTACCTCACCATTACTTCAGTGCCATGGTTTTCATTTTGCATAAATGTATTCAATAAAATGTCATACATTGGTAATGATATCATGTCAGGAGACCATTACACACGATCGTAGATAGGAACATCCAATGATACCTGAAACATGTGGTGTATCTATTGGCGGGTCAGTCCTCATGATCCCACTACTAGAGATCACCAAGTGAGAACTACATGAGAAGAAGTATCATTGCTTATGAGCCCCCAGCACCTGATGGTCAGACATCTACTGTGTCTAGTCAATAAGATGTATCTAGACCATAGAACATATATTTATGATTAATGTCATAGTATCTAGAGGTTCTCATTATATTCTTGGAACTGCTATAACCTTTCGACACGACAATTAATATTTGGAAATTACCATTTCAATAGTGGATTCAGGAACTTATACACTATAATGATAATATGACATCATGCATAGCTTACTGTATACATGATATGGTAATCAAAAGCAGTGAATAGTTGGGTCTAGGTAACCCACTATTTCAACAACATCTTCATTGTCTTTGATATTCCAAGATTCTGTGTGTAATGAATTTTGATTATTTTATATTGTATTTAATGTTATATTATGTCTATTTTTATTATTTAAGACAAAGTAACTACATTGGTTAATTCCCACTTCAATGATATGATCTTTTTAAGGGTTTATTTCACAATCTCATCATTATTCAAAATTTTTTATGTTTATGTATCCATTGGGGTAATTATATAATTCATATATCTTAAACCGAATAAATTTTATTCTCCTCTTCATATTTCAAAAATTTATAAATGTTTCATTCAATTTCAACTTTTAAATACTCAATATATCAAAATAATTTTTTAATGAAAAACTGAATTTGCTTTCACCTCAGACTTTAATATTTTTCCCCCATGAAATGTTCTCCATTAAACATTTAATGAAAAAAATTACTATTCCCTACCTTTTTATTAAAGAAAATTTTACATATGTTTTAATTTTGTGAATATGGCTTAAAATGAATCCTCGTTTTTGTTTTTAAGTGAGGTAAATTTTCACATTTTAACAAAAAGTGATAAGAATATTTATTTATGTATTAGGAATGAATGTAATTCCCTACAATCATTAAAATTATTTTATTTAAATATTACTTTATAAGTTTCCAGGATTATTTTCATTGATTTTTTTCACTAAAATGTTTTATATTATTTTAAAAAAAACAAGACTTCATAGTGATAAGGGTATTTTATTCAAGAATTTTTTAATGATCTTATTATGGTATTTATATTCAATAATTAAAAAATCTTTTATTTTATAATTTCTCTATAAAGAATATCATGTAATGAAATCATCATAATTATTTCTCCACATGGTGTTTGATCAGTTTGAATAATGAAATTATTTTCATTCCATATTCTATTTCATCTAATATGAATAGTTATTGAATATAATTAAATATTGATTAAGTTGTATTGTTTATTCATATTATGAATGAATCAGACTTAGTTATAATGGTAAGGTCGTGTTTAAGCCCCTCTATCTATCGATATATCTCATGGGAAAAACAAGCTTGGGTATTAGGTTGAGGACTTACCAAATTATGTAAGATATTTTAGAATGAGGCCTTGATGTTTGATTTTTGATATCCAGAATTGTGTATTCCATTATTGTGTGATTAGTTATTGTTTTCCATGAATTTTTTTGAACAATTATGATATCCATAAATAACATTCAAAATCATTTAATTATAGCATTATTTGATCATCATTTATTCCTACCATATTTTTCATTATGCTCAAGTTATTGATTAAATGGAATGTGTTTTTAGTTATTTACCTTCTTAGGTTGATTATTTATTAGTTACCCATTTTTACACTATATATAACCCTTAATGGGAATCTTAGATCACATATATTATCTTTCCTTTCACCATGATATGAATAATTCATCTTTCAATAATTTCTTGGATGCAGAATATTAACTTTCACTATGTTGTAATTTTATTTTTTGAAATGTAATTTAAAAAACAAGTTTGTATCTAGTTTATCATGAATAATAAATTATCAAATATTTGAGGATATGATTACTTATATATAGTTCTAATAAAATAATGTAACTACCAACTTTGGGCTTTTGGATTGGTGGCATTTACAAATTATGTATAAGAAAAATATATGCAATGAACCCATAAAGGATGTAAAAGTAAAAATCAAGTAGTGTTTGTTCATTAATAAAACAATTAATCAAGAATATTTCCTTAAAGGAAAATGATTATAAATTATCTCTAATTTTTTAATCAACAAAAATAAAAACACAAGTATAAATAAATAAACTATAATGAGATTAAACAATAGTAAAACCATCCTTTATCTTCCCAAAAACATAAAGTCTATATATATAATAAATTAATCACATTATTTTTTTTAAAAAATTACTTTTATTAAAAAATCTCTCCATTAGGAAGAATTCTTACTCAATTTTACATTAGAAACCTCTTTATAGGGCTCATTTTCTCCTTCATTATGAATCAATCTGGTAGTCATAGCCATTCATGACATAAACGTAATTCATATCCTTTTTAAAATGAAAATATTACTCATTTAATTCATTAATATAACATAAAATAAACTATATATACATCCACCTTTTATATTGTTATATAATAGAGTGGATGAAATGAAATTGGTAAAAACAAACGGGGGTGATAAAAAAGAGTAACAACAATAACTTCTATTGAAATGAATTCTATAATTCACCTTGTATGAAAATTAATATTCCATTAAAGATTCATAAACTTAGAAAACATACTTAATTGTAACCTTATGATTCATAACATTAATCCCAAGTATATGTACATGTAATATCAATAAATATAGTTTCCACAAGGGACATAGAGTCATGCATATATAAGTGAAAAATAAATAAATAAATATATATATAAATATATATATATATATACCTAGGAGGAGTATCATCATGTATGTGTAGAAAAATATGAGGTAAAATATACATTCCTAAAGAAAAGTACAATTATGTTCCTCAATAAAGATAAAATCCATAAGGTGAAAATTTAATGATAATAACATATACATCTTATAACTATTTTGGAATGTTATTTTAGAAATTATAAATTATTTGTATAAAAATTTAGCATAATTCAATATATATATTTAATTTATTTCTTATTTATATATAATTTTATCAAATTTATGAAAATATGATACAATAAGTGGATGATGATCAATTAATACTAATCACAACCTTATTAGTTTAACTGTATTAATATATTTTAGATTATAACTTATGGGAAAAAATACCAAGAATATAACATTTGTTTTGATAAATTCTAGAATAATGTCTCCATTTAATATGTGTTCTTGAAGTAAATGGTGTCTTATATGAACATATTTATACATTTGGTGTTTTTTAGGGTTCTCATACAATTTAATATCACTGGTTTAATCATAATTAATAATTGATTTAATGAAAATCAATCCAAAATATATGTGTGTGTGTTGTATCAACACTAACTTGGTCTAACGACATCTAACTACTACATATTCATCTTTAGTGGATGGAATTGTTTTATATTTTTCTTATTGGTAGAAAAAAAACAAATATTTCAAAATGGAATTGGAAATTTCTGAATTTACTCTCCCTATCTATCCTACAACCTATGGAATATTAATCTAATAAAATGTTAAGAATAAACATGGATCTGAATGACTAAAGTTATCCATATTATAATGCACTATTAACTTAATAATTGATACATTTTGATTCCTTAAGATATAACTCTTTAAAATTGGATTGGAATTTCACACAAAAACGCCCAAAGTACATAACTTCTTATTGAAATGAAATCATGTAAATTAATCTTTTTATAGTTCTTATAAATAGTGTTTTATCATTCATTATCCAAGATTCTTCAATATCCTCTTTACATGAGGTACAAATAATATTACCAATACTATATTCATTATTCAAATAAACACTAAATCAAATCCTTTATATATTTATTTAGTGTAAAAATAGTTCCTTTTAGTGTATATGTCATTTTAATTCCATGAAATTAATTAAGTTCAGCAATAATACTCCTCAAACATTTAATTTCCATAAGTTATAAAAAAAATCATCATTTTTTTGTTTAATAAAAATTAATGACATCGACATGTGTTTTTATTATAAACTTTTCTTTAAAATTTTTTTTAATAAAAAGTGCATGATATATCTTCCCTTTAAAAAATTTATTTTGTAGTAAAAAACATGGTATTCAATCATACCGGGCTCTTGAGGGATGATTAAGAACATAAAGAACATTGGTGTGTCTAAAAAAGTTCTGGAAAATTAATATCTTAAATATGAGGTGTTTCTTCAAAACAAGCATCATTGTGAACATAGCCCTTATATAAGGGACTATTTACATGTATTTTATATTGTGTAAAATTTTAATGATCTATGAAGGATAATAAAATATGAATTGATCAATTCCATCTATAGGATAAAAATTTTCTTTATTGTTTAGTACAAATTAGGGATTATAATCTTTACCAATGAGCCTAGCATTATTTAAAAAAAATTCTATTATCATCACAATTATTTCAGATGGCCAATTTACCTATTATAACTTAAAGATCATTTAGATGTTTTAATAAATTTCAAAAAAAAATTGTTTGAATTGATTATTCTCTTCATGAATATAAATTATAAAAATCTCATCTCTAAGTGTATCATCTATCTTTTGAAGTACTATTTAAGATTATAAATAATATTCCCATATTAAAATTATAGAAATTTCTTTTTCTAACTAATTATTCTATATCACCAATGATATTATTATTTGGATGATTTAATAACAGTTTATAATTTCATGGTAAAAAATAATATTGTGCCTCATATACAAGATGAATATATATTTTTTAGAATATATTTTGGAATGATAAATTTTGATATATTTTTTTAAATTTTATGATTTAAAATAGCTTTTATTTCATAAAAATAAATATTTATTTGAAAATATAGTTGTTTTAACTTTAAATAGGGAAGAAATTTAATAAAATTATTATATACACTTTCTTCAATGGTATGTGTAAACCTATTGGAAACATGGTATGACTTATATATAGTGGAGTGACCTAGAAAAATTCCTTCATCATATTTTTAATAAAATTTATGAAGATTGTTCTTTATATTCGAAATGAACACATCGCATCTGAAAACATTGATGTAAATAAGTTTTTCATTCCTTAAATTACATAATTCACAATGTTTTTTATTTATGGATGCGTGATGAAAAACATATTATATAGTGTAACAGGCAGTAATAATGGATTTATCTCTAAAAATATAAATAAAACATTCTCCGTACAACATATAACATGGAATTTAGTAAACAATTAAATTCCATTATTCAAAAAAGCATCCTATAGTGGAGTTCTTGATCCTAGAAAATTAGGTGAAATATGTTCTTTGTAATAAAAATTTCAAAATAATAATTAAAAAAATCATCAACATGATAACTCTATATAGTGAAAATTAATATATTTTTCATATTTTTTGAACAAATAATGAATATTTTAAAAAAACAAGAATGATTAAAATTTAAGGGAAATAAAATAATCACAAGTAAACAATGAATAATCATGAAATGATATACACACCATGTGTCTGCCTCTGATACATGTAATTTTTATTTGTATGAAAGGGTTCATTTTCACTAATTGTAAAGTATTAAAAGTTTGGAGATCAACATTAGGTTTAAAACTAAAATTATGTTATAGCCATATTTGAAAGGTTTATATATTTTAATAAGTATTCTAATTAAGTTTTATAAGTTCATTCATAAGACCACTTTTAGAAAGATTATTTGTTTCCCTAACATGGATGTTTCCTTTCCACTTGTAAAAATTCCAAGACTAATCCTCAACCACAATGAGACATATAATGTTTTAGAATGTACGTTCTTCTTGTACAATAGGTTAAACATTATCAGTAAAATCAAATAATAAAATGTGAACTGCTTCTAAACATATGATGATACATCCATTACTCCCAATCATTACAAAGTAACCCTCGCCAAATAATTGAATTATATTAATAATGTTATTTTTAATGCTAGTACATGAAGGAAAGTTTAAATTTAAGTCACTTATAGAATGTAAATATCACCAATAAAGATGATATGTCCTCTCCTACCATCACTAATTTTAAAATGTGCATACCTAAGTTTTTATAATTTTTTGAACTTTGAATTTTTCTAGGTCGTGTTTAGAGGAAAATAATTGTCCCTAAAATAATAATTTTATCTAATGGTGGAAAATTTTTTCCCAAATTTAAATAACACTAAATGTTTGTTACAAAAATTTTATTTGGTCTAGAAATATTATAAAACAAAATATTCAGAAACTGCATCTGTTTAATCATGTAGTGTTGACTAACTATTAGTTCATCCAAAAGATAATACCTATAAATTTCATGTTATTGATCCTTATTCATGGAATTTTTATTCATAAAATTAATTCCCCAATAAATATATGTTAAAATTGAATACATTTTAAAAACAAATAGTTTGGTTTTAAATATTAATTTCTTGAGGGAAACCAATTCTAGAATCTGATTTAAAAATTTTCTACATTCTTAGAAAATTATAAAAAATATTACTATCAAGAGTGAAATTAAAAATAAGTAAATTTATGTAATTATCATCATATTTCGATTTTACAGCCTCATTACAATAATTAAAAGTTGAAATACAAATAGAGTTATCACCTTGGACATAAATAAGTTTGAAATTCATCCATTAGCCTTAGAGAGTTCTTAAATATAAAGATTGAATTATTTATTTACCCTAATATATATCTTTTCTTGGTTACTAAAATATTTATCCATCACTTAATATGATTGATAATTATATTCATAATCTGAATTAAAATATTATGATTAATATAAAGCTAAATTTTATGTGACTTAGTTATAAGCTAAGACATAAATCATGATTCATTTTAATGATATTTTTCATAAAAATTAATTTCCTTTAGTCAATAGTCATACCTAATTTTTAATTAACTGTGGGATGTAAAATAAGACTTTCACTTACATTATTTGTACTAATAATTCAATAGATTCTTTCATTTTCACCTTGAAACCTCCAATATTATTTATAATTATTCTATAATTTGGGATTGTAAAACTCTAAAATTATTATTCATAAATAAAATACATGATTTCATTTTCTTAATATATATATGGAAATTGAATATGGTCTTGGAAAGTTGTTGGTAAGTCTTGTATATATTTTTGGAAATATTACTTCCAAAAAGAAGGTTTACTTCACCACAACACATAAAACCATGACATAAGGAAGAATCAGAGCCATGATGTGGTGGTTGTATCATGGTGGGTGCCTTAGTGATGAGACCATGATTTAGAAATATGCACTAAAATTTAATGGTTCCATACATCAAGGATCATGTCGTTTAATTTTCTATGGAAGTTGGGTCTATTATAGGCTACGTCGTAGTGCCTCAAACAACACTAGAGGGATCTTTCTATATCTATTACAGAAAGTTGTCCAGTTGTTTGGACTTTGTTGTTTAAGCCATTGAATTGTATGTTACATTTTTAATCCATATATTATTTTTTTATTAAATTAATTCCTCTATTGGACTCATAATGATCCTTAAATCAATGTGTATTTAACCTTTTAGATTCCCCTGTAAATACCTATTCTCCCATTGTTTTACTGAATTCCAGTTTCACAAAATGGTTATAGAAGCTTCTCTAAAAAAATGCTCCTCCCCATTATTTCGTAGTGGTTCATTACTTAGACTACTTATTTGAAACAATAGTAAAACACTGATATTGTATAAAATATTTATCTTTAAATAACTTTTTTTTGATATCTTGCATTACATGAAACACTGATTTTTAACAAAGTGTGATATACAATTAAAATAATTATTATTTTACATTATCACATAGTTTTTGGATTGGAAAGTATGAAATAGAATAACTAAAGTATTAAAATTTATCTTTTACACATGTATAAAATGAATTCATTAGATATCAATTAATTATAAATGAAAATAAAAAACAGTTGAAAATAGTGAAGATGTTTTTCTGATAAATTATTTTTATACGTGCAATTTATTTTGATCATAATAAATCTAAATGATCATTATTAAAAAGTAATTTTAATTAAATTAATATATTATATATTTAAACTAATTATTTAACATTCTTATAGTATTTGTAACATGAATTGATACTAATAAATCTTGTTTTATGCCTAAAAATTATTTTCCTAATAAACGATTTTTATGACGTTATTGTGAAATTAAATTAAAATTAATTTTTATCAATTATATATATTGAATTTTATAAAATTAAATCCATATTTATAATAAGGAGGTTCAATTTTTTTAAAGAATCCCCTTTTATTTTTTGTCAATATGAATAGTAATGGGGGTAAATTTTATCAACTTAGTAAAGAGTAAATCAATGTAATCTAGGCTAAAACTAAGTGATAAGTCCATACATTTTCATAATAAATAAATTTTAGTAATTTTAATTCAACTCTTATCACCTTATACTCTAAAAGGATTTTTTAATGGAATATTTCCCCTTAAAATTACTTATATAATATTTAAAACATAGAAAGTTACAAAGTGTCACCCTCTTAGATTTAAATATCTCTTATGTGTTCAAGTTCGAAAAAAAGAAAGATATGAATGAATATAAATGGTAATTGATAAAATAATGAAATTAAATCGATGATGAAAATTTATTTATAATTTTTGGTAACTATATAATTAACTTAATTCTTACACAATTCTAACACAGTATTTATTCAATTAATAGAAATATAAAATAAGTGTTTTTAAAAATATTAAAATTAATATAATTTGATTGAATTGTAGTGTTCCATGAGCTTTTTAGATGAATTAAAATAATTATTTATGTTCAAAATGAAAATATTATAATTTAAATTTATTATTAAAGTCTATTAATTTAAAATTATTTTCATTTATAAATCAATATCTACCTTATAATTAGAATTATTACCCTATAAAAGTGAAAAATTTGGTACCATGGTAAATATTAAAATGGGTGAACTAGGGGATTAAACCAAAATATATGGTTAAAAACACCAATTAAACCTATCAAAATATTATTTTTTAATGATATTACAAACAAGTAATATATCATCTTTGAATATATTCCAATTTTTTATAATTTTTATTAATAATTAATTTATAATAATTTAATCTTTTATGAAATTCAATGTGTATCCCCTCTGTCCCTTATAAAAGGACACCCGTCATTTCTCTTCTTCAAATCACATGTAGCCTTATAGATTATTAATACCATGAATAAATACCATATAATTTTCCTTATAAACATTATGTAGGTTATTTTTTCCCAAAAAACCCAACCCTAGGATCTTTAACATGATTCCTAAAGGATTTCTTTCAAAGAAGATGTATTCTCCTTAAATGATAACTTTCTTTTTTTTCTTCTAATTTTACCTCCTATATAACTATTATATGTATAAAAAATAAATAAATTATGTGTAATAAATATTTTTAAATGGTATTATTATTATTAAACCACCATTATCCACCCACTTTACAATTTAATGGGAAGTTAAATTATCACTCATGCATACATACAACTTGTTATCTTCACATAAAAATACAATTAATTTTTCCGCACCATATTTTATTAATTGGTATTATAATTGGTATAATTTTTATACATGATATTTATGAAATAATTAAATTTTATTTATGATAATATCATATTTATCTTATTAAATTCCAATTTTTTGGGGGAATGATAACATAGCTCCTATGTACATGTGAACTACAACCATCGTGAAGCGATGTGATTTATTTTTTGTTTCTATTTTGATTACATGGTAATCAGGATGGATTTTATTAACATATAATTTGTATATTATATAAAAAAATATTTTTTAAATTTGAATTATTAAATATCTTTATTTTTTTCATCCATGGAAAAATATAAATATAAATCATGCATACGTACGGCCTACCATCTCCATGAATGGTGTAATTCATTTTTTATATCCCTAACTTTTATGAATTAATATAAATATATTTACAATGAACATATAATAAATTTATATAATAATTAATATTTTATATATGATTTAACCTTGATCATTGTAAAAGTATGGAAAATACCAAACCAAATCATATATGAAAAACAAATAAGTGATCACAAAGAATAGTGATTTTAATAAATAATTGTTAATAAGAATGTGATAAAAGGTTCGAAGAAAATTATATATGGATTGATATATATTTGTATTATTTAATAATATATTTATAATAATCATGTATATATTATTCAAGAGTTTCAAAAACATGATTAATAATTTCAAACAAAGGTAATGGTTTTATGTAACAATATCACCATTTACCGGTATTGTTTATGATTTTGATTTTGATAATAAACTTTCATGACATACCTCCCATGAAACTCATGGATTTTCATTTCATATGGTTATTTATTTAGAATACATGTTTTCATTTCATTTTACACTATTTAAAAACTCAATAGACTGAAAACATGTTTTTAAGGAGAATATACTTTTTTGTCTCTTCGACAAATAATCATTTTTCTTCCATATATGTGTCTTCTAAAAATGATTTTAATAATATTTTTAATTTTGATATATTATTTATTAAAAAAAATAACTTGATGGATTTTTTTTTAAAATGTTTAAAAATTAATCTTCATACCATTTTCAAGAAGTTTTACATTTTTAGTTTTTAACCAAAATGTGAAAGGGAACATTGTTTTAACATACTCGGCCAGAATGGAATTTACTATTATCATGACCACTCAATATTAGGAATCATACATTAAAAACTTTTATGTTTATTTATAAAAAATATATTTTTTCTTTCCCTATATATTATTATATATGATTTTATTACTCTATAAAAGTATTTATTAATCCAATATTATTATATCATGGGTCGGGATCTCTGAATTCATTATGATTCATGTCTTATAACCTCCAAATATGTATTCCATCACACAAGATTATGATCTTTGATATTTAGGGTATTATTTTCAAATGATAAGCTCATGTTGTTGTACCCTTAATCTTAGGTTATGTTTTTTAAATTATTGATATGTCCCTTATTTACCATTACAGAGAATTAGAGATCACCATTTCTTATTTAACTTTTCAAAGGTTATCGAGAAAGGTTTTATGTATGATATGTCTAAGAAGGGTGATAATTATTATGAAATAAATTGGATATGACTTATATCACTTATGAACCATTTTTTATAAGTCCAAGATTTTTAAGGCATCATACCTATATGATTATTGCATGGATTATTATGGTGTGTAATGATAATTTATGAATTAATATGTGATATCTCTACATCAAAAGTATGGGTTACTATAATTACTATCAGTGAAATGTTTATTTAACCTTTGGAAGCTATAATTTGAAAAAAAAATTAATAACTCTATGGATAAGTCAAATAATAGAGAAATTTCATGGAATTTTTGTGAAGGATAGAGTGGTTGGTTTATAAGAAATTAAATTCCAATTTGGTTACTATAACTATATTTAGATGTGGAACATATTTATAAAAATAAAATAACTTTGAAAAGGTAATGTTGTGCTTTGACTTGATCATCACCTAGTTCATGATAATGATCTGTACTTCACACCTGGTTTAACACTCTCAGGGGATACGTTTTTGAAATTGACATACTCTTTACAAACCATCATGAAATATTTGAAGAGGTGATGACCATGAATGATCTTGGTTAAACATATGGTGTTAGAGATTGAAAATAATGATTCATGGTTTATACATCTAATTAATTATTTTTGATGATTATTTGGTTTCCCACTATGATTATTATTTTTCACAATATTCTTTTTAGTTTTTAGTCGATGGTTAAATCCCAAAAGACTCATGTTAATAAAAATTGTGATGGATAGTTCAATGATTTTCCTCCTGCGAAACAAAATGATATGAGAGCTTGAATACCAAATATCCTTTTTATGCTCACAAAAAATTTCCCAAACTATAAATCTGTATGGGCTTCTAAATGATAAAATCGGGGAATTTTTTTTTTTATACCCTTACAAGGAAACTCACACCTTCTTTAGGTGGGACAAATGATCATGAAGTCATTAAGAAATGTATTGCTACCACTGAAAATATATTTTTCAGTATCCTATTTTTTGAATATGAAGTAGTTATTTTGGTTTTTTTTCATTTATAAGGATAAGGAGATAAATGGTCAAATATTATCAATAACATGAGAGAATATGATTAGTTTGACTCCATATAATGGTACTTGTTTGAGATATTACTTATCAATAAGTAATTTCATCGAATTGTTCATTCAAATATTTATAAGGAATTCCATGTGATAAAGCATAAGGATTATGAATCTATTAGTTTTATAAAAATTTCACAATAATTACAAGTTATGATTCTGGAAATATAATCCAACCTTAAAGTAAGTTTGATCGATACTTTAGTGGATTAAAACAACATCTCGAAAGGGAATTATACATAACAGAATTTAGTAGATATGATAAATTTTTTTTATTCTATACCAATTTGGTAATGGATTTTGTAGTTACCCATAAAAATCATGATTTGGATTTGAAAAGAAAGATTGAATTCAATGAATACTCTAAAAACATTATAGATATTAATTTGAGCCTTCATTTATTCTAAAAGTGTGGAATGAAACATGAATGAAATTTTTCAAAGGGAACTGGTAAATTTTTCTTCTGTGGAAAGATATATTGTCCAAAAATAGAATGCCAAAGTAATAGGATAATGTTTACTAATGGTGAGAATAAAGAGAAAGCTCCACATTATGCACTACCCACACTTCAGTGTTTCAAATTGAAGTTGCATGAGAATTATGTTAACTAGTGACCAAATACAAAGGTAAGTGATAATGATTAATGTCTAAAACCACTAAATCCATGAGAAAAATAGAAATATCATGTGATAACTATTTTCGATGAGGGGTATGATTAAAAATGGTGAAAGGTATGCTTATCACCCATTCTAGAATAGCTAATATCTTTTTTGATTATATATCTACCAACCATTTTATATCTAAATAATTTTATAATGGTATGAAAATTCAACCCCAATGATTAGATATTAGATTATTAGTGAAAAACCCTAGTGTTATGCTAATCACATATCATGTCTATGAATATAATATAATTGATTTTTTTGGGAGCGTGATACTTGAAAATATTTTTATTCTCACCTTGGTTGAATTTGATGTTATCTTAGACATGGATTATCTTTCCCTAAATAAAACATACATCAATTTCTGAATAAGGGAGGTCATGTTATACATTCTAAACCATTATATGGTCATCTATCAATGTTATGATAAATATTAACATCCAATGGAGATAATATCCATTGTATATGTATTTATTTCTATTAAAATGGGTTGTTTATATCAACTAGTGTGGGGGAACTCAACATCAATGATATTTCTATTATATGGGAGTTTGTTGATATTTTTCCATAATAATTCCCATGTCATCCAAAAAATTGTGAAGTTGAGTCTTCAATATATATCATGCCTTTTTCTACACATATCTACAATATTCCTTATAGAAATTCCCTAATTTAGTTGTGGGAATTGAAGAAGAAACTCAATGAAAATATTGAAAATATATTTATTCATTAAATATTGTCACCTTTGGGGGGAACATGTTCGATTTTTTTGAAGAAGAAATATTGATAAATGGGACTCTATATTTATTATTAGGGATTTAAAAATATCACAATCAATAAAACGTATTAACTACCCCACACTGATGACTTGTTTAATTAATTTCATAGAGATCAATAATTTTCAATGATTTTACTTCATTATAGATATTATTAATTGAGGTTCAAGAAGGATGATATACCAATGATGTCCTTTTGTACAAGGTATGTTGAATATGAATGTAAATTTATTCTATTGGGTCTTAATAATTCCCATGCTATCATATATTTAATGAGTATAGTCTTTATATATTACCTTGATCAATTTTTTGTTGTATTTATAAATGACACACTTATAAATTAAAACATAAAGGAAGAGTATGAAGACTAATTAAATATTGTACTGAATACCGAGAGGAATGAAAAATTGTGTGTTAATTTTACAAAGACTAAATTTTGGTTACAATAGGTTTCATCTTTGGGTCATAGAATCTTAAGAGGGGTTATATATGTGGAAACTTAAAAGATATATTCTATGGAATGTTTTACCATACTAACCATAGTGAATAAAATTTATTTTTTTTCTTGGTTTGGCTAGATATTATTGACACTTTGTGGAACATTTCTCATGGACATCCAACCCACTAAAAATTCAACTTAAAAGGGATCCAATATTCTTTGGATATATTAGTGTAAGGAATTTTTTATGGAAATAAAGATAAAACTAGTTAGTGCAATTATTTTTACACTAAACTATAGTAGAGAAGGTTATTAATCTATAGTTGTGTATCGGAGAATTAAATAGGGTGTTTACTCTGGAAGACTAGTATGGTTATAAATAATACCTCATGAAAATTGATGGTCTATAGTAAAAATTAAGATACATAAATTTGGAGTTAGTTGTCATAATTTTTTAATTAATGATATAGAAGAATTATATTTATGGAAAATAGCCTAATATATATATTGATCACAAAATTTTAAATTATATATTCATAATGAAACAGTTGAAAATGTTCCTAAGAATATAGTTGGAGTTGATTAATGATTATGACTACTCAATGCATCACCACCCTGGAAAGCGAACAAGGTAGTTGATGCTTTTAGTTGAAAGTAAAATTCTATATTATCTATGATAAAGATCCTAAAATATCCTATTGTAAAATATTTTAAAAATATTTACCTACAAATATTAAAGGAATTAGATAAATATTATCAGGCTCAAATGAGTGTTAAAAAATCTATCCATGTGAGTATTAAAGAGGCACAAAAGGAAGATGTGGAACTGTAGAAAAAGTTCAGAAATATTCATAAGTTTAAACATTATTATGATGGATTAATAATGTTTATGAACTGTGTATGTCTCAGGTATATTCCTAATTTTAAGAATTATTTTTTCTGATAAATCTCATAGTTCTTAATTTTATATTCATCCGAAAAGTATTAACATGTATGAATAATAGAAAGGGTATTTATGCGAGCACAACATGAAGATAGATGTTAAAGATTGTGTATCATTGTGATTCATATATTTGTATGTTAAGGCTAGGACAATGAACTTTAAATGGATGTTATAAACATTAGCCACACTAGAATTCAAATGGGAAAACATATCCATATATTTTTTCTTTGGACTCACGAAAACATCTAAAGGGAATGATGTATTTGGGATTTAGTAGTTATCTATACAATCTCAACACACTCCATTGCTATCAGAGAATATTTCTCCCCACATCACGTTTCTGGGATATACATTAATAAATTGGTAAGTTTTCATGGAGTACAACATAAAAATGTATTTGATTGATATCCAAGGTTGAATTCAATATTTTAGAGATGCCTTTAGTAGGATATGGATATATAGTTATGTTTGAACACTTCTTATCATCCTCATATGTAAGGTTATTCTAAATTGACTATTCAAAAACAAGAATACATGTTGAGAGTTTGATTTATAGATTTCATAGGTTGTTGGTATCAACACTTTCTTTTGGTGGAATTTTCTTACAACAATTTCGTTCACTAAATAATTCAAATGGATCCTTATGAAAACATATATTGTATGAAGTGATTAACTCTAATTTTTTGGATTAAAGTTACATAAAGAGATATGTTGGGACCAGAACTACCTAGGTAAATAGAAGATATTGTTTGATCCATTTAGCAACACATAAGGGATTCTATTATTCGATTACAAATTGATGTTAAAATCAATGAATATATAAGGAGTTTGAAGTTAGGGATATGGAATTCATATGAATATCCCCCTAGAAGAAGGTAATGATATTTGGAAAGAAGCATAAGATAATCCCTATATGTATTAGTCCCTTAAAAATTATTGATCATATTGGGATGGTAGATTATCAATGGGTGATTCCTCCGAATATCTCTCATGTTCACAATGTGTTCCATTTATCTCTCCTAAAGAAGTACATAATTGGTCATTCACATGTACTAAACTGATAGGTCATACCACTATATCAGGATCCTTCTTATTTTTAACAACTAGTGAAGATTATATATCATAGATAAAAATTTATATCAAATAATACCACTCACCTGGTTGAATATTTTTGGAAAACACCACCAATTTGAAAAATCTTTGTGGGAACCAAAGAATATGATAAGGTAGATGTATCCTAAGTTTTTTATATTAGAATAATGGGTTTTTAGGGTGAAATTATTTTAAGGAAATTGAATATAACACCTCAATATTTTATATTATATTTCTCTTTAAATAATTTCATTTCTATGATAACATGTCCTACACGCAACATGGAGTATAAACAAACTACGATATACTATTAAAATAGTATTATTTCATATTATCCCTTAAACATTAGATTGGATGAAATAAATAAGACTAACTAAATTTTTAAGAATTATGATTTACACATGTAAAAAATGAGTTCATTTATTATTAATTAATTTAAAAATAAAAATAAATATCATTTGAAAATAAAGTAGATGTTTTGTTGGAAAATCTATTTTTATGTGTGGAATGTATATTTATTATAATAAAAAAAATTCTCAGTATTGGTAAATTATTTTAAGTAAAATTATATATTATTAATAAAAAAATTGACATTAACAAAATATTTTTACTATGCATGGGATAATTATAAATCCATGTTTATGCTTAAAAAGATTTTTTCTAAAAACATTTTTCATTATGGTATTGTGTAATTAATTTAAAATTAATTTCCATAACTTATATATTAATTATTTTATAAAATTAATTATGTATTCTTAATTAGGTGGTAAAAATTTTCTAAATATTCCCCTTTTATTTATTGTCAATATAAATAGGGGTCATGGAAAATATTACAACCTTGATAACGTATAAATCAGGTAAATCTAGGTAAAAACTAACCAATGTTTCCATAATTTATCATCATAATTATTATTTGATGAATTTAATTTTACCCTTATCACTTTATTCTAAAATTTATTTGTTTAATGGACACATTTACATGAAAATGACCTTTAGAATATTTAAATAAAAAAGGTTTCAATAATTCACACTCTTGGTTTTAAATATCCCTTATACATTAACATAGGGAAAAAATTAATGTTATGAATTAATGTAAATGTTAATTTTCACATTAATGATATTATTTCAATGATGTAAATTTATTCATTTTTTAGTAAATATATAATTAACTTAAATTCTTATACAATTCGAACAAAGTATTTATATAATTAATTTAAATATTAAGTAAATGTTCTAAAATTTATTAAAATTTACATAATTTCATTAATGTTTAGTTTTCAACTAATTTTTTACATAAATATGGAATATTAGTGATTTGGAAAATATTTAATTTAAATTAAAAAAATTGTCTTTTAAGTTAAATTAAATGAATTGTATCAAAAATGAAATTAATTTTATTTTATAAAATAATATTTTATTAAATTAATCAAAAATTATAAAAATATGAAAATATGAAACTTATAAGAATATATTGTCTAAAATTTTATAATTATTCCATTTATGAGTAAATTGTTACCTTATAAGTAATATTATGACCCATTTAGAGTGAAAAGTGTGTTACCATGGTTAAGGATAAAATGGGTTAACTATGGTGTTAAACCAAAAGATAAGGTTCAAAACAAAACTTAAACATTTACAAATTTAATTTTTTGATGATATAACAAAAAAATAAATTATTATATAGTATTATATGTCCATTTGGAAACATTTTTCTTAATAATTAATTTTTTATTATTTAATCTTTTATAAACTTCCAAGTGTGTCGTCTCCCTCCCTTATAAAAGTACACACATCATTTCTCTTCTTCAAACCACTTTGAGCCTTATATCATGACCATAAACTATAAAAATACCTTTTAAAATTACTTATAAATATTATATAGGTCCTATTATTTCCAAAATTATAACCCCGAGATCCTTATTAGGATACCTGAAGGAGTTCTTTTCAATAAGAGGTAATTCGCTTGAATGATCACTTTCTTCCTACTTATTCTTCTACATCATATAGGTATATTTTATTTAAAATAAAATAATATATTAAAAATACTAAATCATATGAAGTATTATTATTTTAATTAGAAACTATAATCCTCCCCCTTTCCCATCGAATGGGGGAAAAGAAGTATCGCTCATGCGAACATACAACTTACAGTCTCTACATAGAGATACAATTCATTTTTCGTTACCATATATTCTGTATGGTTATTATGAAGTTTTTAATGTTTATATATGATATTTATGACATAATTATAATTATTAAATGTTAATATTGTACCTAACTTCTTACCTTCTGATATTTTTGGAAATGATAACATCGCACCTACATATATGTAGACTACCACCTCAACAAAGCAATGTGATTCATTTTTCATTTCTATTATACATAGATGGTAATTAGGATGAATTTAATGAATAATTATGATTTATATTATCTAATATTGATTCATTAATGTTTATTTATTATTTACCTTTCTTTTTTTGTTTCGTCAAAAAATGAAAATAATGTTCATGCGTGCGTACGACCAACTGTCTCCATGAACGATGTAATTCTTTTTTATCCCTAACATTTATGGCTGACTATAAATATATATTGCGAATATATATAATATTTTCATAATTATTAATATTGTATACATTATTAACCCGTGATCAAATTATAAGGATTGAATCTACCCAACCAAATCAAACATGAAAAAATAACCAATTATCACATGAAATAGTGATTTTAATAATAATTTTCTAAAAAATAGGTGATAAAAGGTTATAATTAAATTTTATATGGTTGAAAATATATGAGAATGATTGTGGAATATATTTATAATAAACCTATATTTACAATACAATTGCTTCAAACACATAAGAATGAGTTCATACCTGAGGTAAGGGTTTTATGTTAGAATATCTTTATTTACCAGGATTGTATATAATTTTGTTTCCAATGATAAAATTTCATTATATTACTCAAAAGAAAATCATTTATTTCCTTATCCTATATATTTAAATTTAGAATAAATTTTTTATTTCTTTCTCCTTTCCTCATGTACTCAAGATACCAAAATGCTAATTCCAAGGAAAATCCAGTTTATTTCTCTCTTCGATAAAAAATATATTATCTTCCATATCCATGATTTCTAAAAATTATTTCAATAATGTTTTAATATTACTATATGATTGTTTAAAGCTATTTTTACCCCTTATTATCTTTTTAAAAAAATGGATAAAAATGAATTTAATTCTCTCATACCCTTATTGTCATTATATGTTTATGTGATCATTTACATCACCCATATTTACCCTTGCTAAGAATCAAATATCACATTTTCTTCTGTTTACATTTACCAATTTATGAAGAAAGGTTTTATGTATGGTCTTTCTCAAAGGGGTTTTACTTATGAGGAACTTAGTGGGAGATGATTTATTTCACCTATGAACCAGCCCTTTATGATTTCATGTTTCAAAAGGAACTAAACCAATAAGATTTCTGAATGCACCATTATATTGTGTAAATATTATTCATATATTATGATGTGATGTATATGTATGAAAATTATTGGTTTCTATGTATTTAACCTCTTCTGAACAATATAGGTTTACCTTTAGTGTATGCCAACACCATTGTCCCTTATTTTTCATCAAGGTGGTCTTTTATTGATACACCCATCCCTTATGGTAAGCACTCTTACACCATGGTGTTCTTCTTCTAGTGTTCAATTTTTTCATGGTGCACCATCCTAAACCATATAGGAATTATCCAAGTGAATCTCTTTTTTTATTATGTTTCATAAGCCATGGCGGTAGTCTCCAGTTCACCTCGATGTTGCATCTTCCTCCTTTAATCATAGATCCTCTTTTCTAAATATTTTTCCCATAGAACTTGAGGTTTTTCTAGCAGCTGTCCTAAGGTATGAAATAGTTCAACTCCCTATTCTTGATATCATCACCTTACTATAAAACCAATCACAAGTATGATTGTACATATTCTAGGAATCCTTGGAAGGATATTGATCTTATGAGTGTGTGGACGTTACTCGAATATCAATACCTTCATTGGCCCTTGACATTGATATCAATGGCTTGTGGAAGGATGTTAATTACCAATTAGTATATCATTTGTAATATTTTTGGTACTTTTATTTATGTGTTGGCCTATTTGATACTGTTCGTGATTACTATATCATGTAGGTGTGTGTAGTTTTGAGACTTGTTTTGATATTGACACCCTAAGTGATATTAGTGTACCTTATTTTCATGTTTTATTACTTCCACATGCAATTTTTACTGCTACTATATATATCATGATGATATCTTATACATGTTTTTGTGATAACCATTTATTTTTGTTACCATGACTAGGTGGTTGTAAGTGATATTTTAGAGAGTTGAACCATCGTCAAATGTTTATCCCTTATAAGAGTGTGTCGATTTTTGATAATAACGATGAGGGACCTGAGTATAGGGTGGAGGTACAAGGTAGCCATGGTGTTATGTTTTGAATGAAATCTAGATAAATTTTATTTTATATGTTCTATAAACTACAAGGTAGGTTGGTCGGTGTGAGTACTAGATATTCCCTACTAGTGGACATTGTTTGACATGTTGTTCTTTATGGAAATATGAAATCAGGTTTCATGTACACATGACACCATGAAGACACTATACAGTGGATGGTTGGTTACTAATGATTTATTTCATTAACTTTTAGTATGGATCCAAAGAACGTACATTCGAGGGTTTTCAGAGGCTTGATTAATTCATGAATGATTAGTTTTAGATTTTAGATTTATGTATTTTATGCATTTATTATTATTATTATTTGATGATCCTAATATACTTGAGCACATTATATTAAAGATGAATTGGTGATGTCCTACATATTCTTGTACTCACGCCCTACTCAAAAAATTTTGTGCACATGTAGATTTGACGAGGGAGTTTTTGAAGGGAAAGGCCCATGTGGTGGATAACTAATAAGAGTATGTTTGAGTTAGTAGTGAACTGGGACCGACTCTTGAGAACCCTGAAATTATTATTTTTATTTATATAATTTTATTTCCCATGATTGAATTTCTACTTTGGTAGTAATTTATTTATATGAAATTCATTCCATTTATTAAGTTTTTTAATACTTGATAAGGTTATTTATTTATTTGTTTACTAATTTTCGTGCTATAACATGGTACAAAGGGTATTTTTTCTCTATTGAAGGACTGAGACCCCCACTACTAGTCAGTAGTCTCTAGCATACGTGGAGGTGCACATGAGGTCATGTAGCACTAGGTTTATACCCGGTGGTTTGGGATGAGATTTTATAAATTGGTATCAGATCAATAGTATTTTACAAACTTAATCTTTCTCTCGGACTGATTTGGGACTAGGTTGATAAGAGATAGGATGGTTTGGAATCGATCAGGGGACGTATGTCAATGTCTGGACAGCACTATATAGTGGACCCCCAAGTTTCCCAAAAAGTTGTAATGTATGTTTTTATATGATTTCTAATTAAATTCACCTTGTTGATTCATATGATATTGATATGTGATTTATTAAAATTCTTATATGTTCCAGAATCATGAATAGGAACTTAGATATGAATTCAATATATATTCCTATTTTTTTCTATATAGTAGTTCATCAATATAATTCTTTGAACTGTGCTATCTTTTCCATACATTTTCTCCTTGTATGATATATTTGTATTGACATGTTGTTATGATAAATATTTACTGTCATTAACTATCATAAATGAGAAAAAAATAGTATATATATATATATGATTATTGTAACTAACATGCAGGGATGGGAACTGGGGTTTGGACTTGGAGAGTATACCCCTTGGAGAACCGTGTGTGATCTATAGACTGGTTAGGAAATTTTTATGTTCTTAATGTTCTTTTTGTTGCCAAAGATGAATCCTTACTGATGTTTGATGGGACTGCCAACTGAGGAAACGATTATAGAGAAAGCTTCTACACCTTCCTTGTGGTGAAAGTGTTGGTTGCTTTTTAACCTCCCACAAAATCCATGGCAGCCGATTCCATGTATTTCCAACTCCGAAATCCCCCATCCTTTAAGGGAATCAGTGGACTATAGGATTTTGAGGATTAAATGGAAACTATAGAGATTATCTTTTACCTTTTAAAGACAATATTTTGTAAGAAGGAAAATGTGGTGGTGTTCATGCTATAGTGACCCACTAAGAATCAATGGGGAGTTATGGGTTAGGTCATAAAATATAACGGATCTTATAGGAGGCCTTAAAACACTTGTGTTTTTTGTTTTTATTTTCTCAAATTCTGAATATTCACCCAAATGAGGAGATTATGGAATTTTAGCAGGGTTCCATGGTTGCATCAATATAGTTCGATCACTTTATTTTGGTCCACAATTTTTCACTGATTTTGGATAGTAATAAGGCTCAAAATTTTAGGAAGTTTGAAATATGACTTTGACCTGACCTTAGATAGTAGGTTTGGATCTTCTACCTAGTTTTATATCCAATGGTTCTGAGGAAATACATAATTATTGAGAATATTTTAGAGTATGGGTGACTAGTTATCTTTTTCTTACCCTTCACTAAAAATTTAAGTAGAACTCCTACTACATAAGGTAGTGAATCATATAATGGCATGAAAAGGAAGATCATGGACATGCCGCAGACTAGTGGAAATCATGTGAAATATAGTTTAGTTTATTTTCATCCTTTTGGAGGTAACACGCATTTTTTAAACTATAGTATGTTCTAACAAAACATTAATGTATACCCATCATCCTAGAGTTAGTGTTGGCAGTGTGGAAAGATAGGACATACCCAAAAGTTTTTCACCGATGTTTTAGTGAGAATTTGGAGACAACCATGACTGGGTAACAAGTGATTGGGATAGGGTTCTCGATAATAGACCCATACTAGTTTTACACCACAAGGATATGATCGTAGGGCTAACAAAGGTCACATATATGTTTTAGATCATACACCAGTACATTTTTGAGAGGGTGTGTCTATAGTTCATGGTACATTCTTGATAAAATTCACCTTCACAACCAATTTTTTAGATGTTGAGTCTTATCATTCCTTGATAGCTACACAATCTGATTCAATAATTGACATACCTATCCTGTCATCCTCTAAATTAGACTCATCTGATACATCATTTGGAATGAAAGTGGACCATATCCATTGATGAACAAATTTTCTTATAGTTTTCATTGGTGGTGGGAATTTGTGGATGTTTAGAAATATAGAGATAGCCACCTTCAGCATGACTCTAGGAAAGGATTGACTGAATATATTTCAATCACACTAAGACTATTATAGGAGATGTGTTTTGATAACATTTCCAATGGGATAGTAGTTATTGATGAAAAAATAGTGGTAAATGGGAACAAGAATAATTGGACTAGACTTGAGTCATCTTTGGATTATTACAACATAGATGGTAGGCTTAGACCATTTTGTAGCATCAGTGATATCCCTCACATATCTTCCTCAGGTGATGGATCTCTGTCAAGATATATTGCTAGTTTACTTCTAAGGACTCTCTATTGATAGTGGTGTTCAGATTGAGTTAGATCTTGTATTGCATGTGAAACCCAATTTGATACCCCTGTATTGTATTATTTCATCCAAGATGAAGGAGGTCGATGAATTACTGAAATATTTGTATTCAAAATGATGTATTATATTGAGTACATTATCATGGAGTGCACCTATGTTTCTCACTATGAATTCATAAGGTAGACTTCGACTCTACACAGATTATCAAAAATTAACAGAGGTGATATTGATAAAATGATATCATGTTCCCATGGTCAATGAAATTTTTGGCCAACTATGGGGACCTCAATGGTTCTCCATCATTAATTTATGATTGTGCTATCACCAATTTTGATTTAAAGAGAGATATATTTTTAATATGGTTTTGATGATAAAATATGAATTCTATGATTACTTGGTGATCTTTTTTGTCCCAAAAACGTTTTGGAAGTGCTCATGGAACTCATCAACAAGATATTTAACTCATACCTGAACTCATTCATCATAGTGTTTTAGGAGAAATCATCATCTATCCATCACCACCAGAGAAGCATGCTAGGAACCAAGAGATATTCCTAAGTATTCTTTGAACATGTCATCTTTATTCCAATTTTTGTAAGTGTGAATTCTAGATTTGAGAGTTAATGTTCCACGAACATGTGGTTTCTATGACTGATATATCCATTTACCCATAAAAATTTCATGCAATCATATCTTTGAAATGTCCTTATAACATGTTTGATATGATGAGCTTTTTGAGATTAGTAGTATATCGCTAGTGGTTTATCTAGGATTTATCCAATATATCATCACCCATAACAACATTAAAGTAGAATTAGGGAGATGAATTATAGATGATGGATTAGTGTGAAGAGTCTTTCATTGGGATTTAGAGAAGGCTGTCAATATATTGAGTACTAACACTCCATGATCTTGGGAATGGATATGTAGTATACTGTGATGCATCAGGAATTGGTTTTGGAGAAGTGATGACGTAGAGAGATTCGGTAGTAACCTATGTGTCCCATCATCTATGAACCCATGAATGGAACTACCTCATACATGATATGTTGTAGGTAGTTTTGGTCCATGCTTTTAGGTATTGGAAACAATTCTTCCTCAATGGTATACTTTTTTATATGGAAAAAATGATTCTCCTCTACATAGTAAAATAGAGGTACCTAAATCTATGACAGATTCATTAGGTGGAATATCTGTAGAAATTATATTTTGATATGTATTGTTCACCTATAAAGGGTAATGTTGTTAGAGATTCTCTTAGTCATAAGAAATATGATAAGTAAGAGCTTTGTGTGAAACCTGCTGAGGAGAAATGCCATTTTATTAGTCTATTGGCTGATTGGAGGATATAATATTCCAAAAAGATAGGTATCTATTACTTTTAATCCCATTTTTATCACATCCAAACTTTTGTACCATGTGAAAATTGGCTAGGAGTATAACCAAGATAGTGTTTTGATGAGAGAAATGTTGGCTGGTGGGGAACCGATGCCTGAATAGTCATTGAACGATGATGATGTGATCTTTGTACATTGAAAATTGGTTTTATATAATTATATTAGAAAGGATTTTATGATATATTAAAAAACGTAGATATAGTAATTACACCCTAGTGTGACTAAGACATACCATGAATTCATATGCCAGTTCCGGTAGACATCGATGAATATGGACATTTCTGGTTTCACCATCTCATGTCTGACCAGTCAGAGGGTAAATTTTTTGAATCAATGTCCTAGTGGTTTGATCCATTCACTCCGTGTACCTTTGTGAAATTTTTAATACATCATAATGGACTTTCTTACAGGTTTACCAAATACCTTATAGAGTTATGACTCCACATGGGTGATTTTATTTGGGCTACCAAAAGTTGATCACTTCTTACCTATTACAGATACTTAATCAATGGATGAGTAAAGAAATATCTATGTATTTTTGATTTTACCCCTTTATGGAGTTCCCTTGGGAATTGTATTAGACAGATATACATGTTTTACATCATTTTTTCAGAAGGGATTGTATAAATCTATAGGGACGCAGCTGAGAATGAGAACAACATACCATCTTTAGATAGATGGAAGCTCTGAGAAGACTATATGAATTTAAGATTATATCCTTAAAGCTTGTGTACTTGAATTTGGGGGATCATGGGATGATCATATATCCTTGTTTTATTTTTTCCACCAAAATATTTTCTAGGATTCAACTAATATGGCACCTTATGAGGTTTTCTGTGACAGGTTGTTTCATTCACCATTATATTGGCATGGGGTGGATGAGGTAGTTTTTTTGTCCCTAGAATGGTAAATGATACCTATAAGAGAGTGGAGCTAATTCATAAGAGTTTTATCACAACTCAAAGAAGACATAGATCATATTCTAACAATAGGAAGAGGAACATTGGAAATTATATAGCGTGATCTGGATTTCATTATAGTGACTACTATATTAAAACATAGAAGTCTAAGGAAGTAGGGAAATCAAGCACCATGTGTGGTTAGACCCTTTGAGATCACTGAGAGGATAGGGGATATGGTATCCTGCATGGATCATCCCTCTCACCATTGAGGTGTGAACAATGTGTTTTATGCGTCATGACTCTAGAGATACATGGATGATCTTATAAATGATATCGACTATGATAATGCTAACTTAGATCCTAATAAATCTTGTAAAGGGAGACTCGTTTATATTATAGACCGGATCAAGAAAGTCCTTCAAGGGAATAAGGTACAATTTTTCCTATTTTGATGGAAGTAAGGAGAGATCCAAGGGGATACATGAGAGTGAGAGGATAATGTTTGATCTCAGTGTCTATTTTGGTTTGTGAAAGAACCATAGATACACTTCTCAAGGATAATAAATCATTAGAGGGGGTAACTATAAAGCCTTGAAATTATTGTTCCGAGAAAGTAATTAATTTCCTCTTTGTTGATGTTGATGCATGAATGGAAATGGACTGTGTGGATGGAAAGTGATTGGGAAGGCCTATATGTGTTTTTTATTGATTACTAAAAAAATATTAGTTACTATATCATAGAACATAAGAACACAACATAGGGGATATGTTGCGATATTGTGTTGAGGTTATTTTGTGGTGAGTTTTTTAGGGATGAGACCATGTCACAGAAATATAAACTACACTGTGGTGTTGTTATACCTCAAGTACAACGTTGTAGCCTTTTTAATGTGGTTGGGTCCATTGGAGGTCGTGTCATAGAACCTCAGACCATGCTATAGGGATATTTCCATGCCAGTTACTGAATATTGTCTAGCCATCTAGTCTTTGGGTCTTAAGCCTCTTGAACAGGCTATTAAATTTTTATTTCATTGATCAAATTTTGAATTTAATAGGTACCCCGATTGGACTCATAATGAGCCTAAAATTAACACATATTGAGCCCCAATAATCCTCTATTAATACATATCCTATAATCATTTAATTGAATTATAGGGGATTTGAAGGGTTTAGAAGCTTATCCATGATATTTTCCTTCGACTTACACTGTAGTGGTTCACATCGTTACCTTCTTGTATGCCAAATAACCCCTTTATTCATCAAGGAGTTTGAAATATGGCAATTCTCTATGAATAATCCCTTTATTATGTCCCATGCTGATCATCTACTGATTCACCCTTACACAGTGGAAATATCCCCTACAACATAATGTTCTTCTTCTAATGCTTTCATACACCTTGGTTCACCATCCTAAACCTTATAACCCTTCCCCAATACATATTTACCCCATATTTTGTTTCATACTCCATGTTTGTGGTCTCTAATACACCAATACCCTTATAATCCTATTCATATTCCATTCAAGTTATAAAAATTATCCATCACAATGTTCCAAACATTCCCCATCTAAATATCATTTATAACTCCTCTTCGATGTTCTAGTGTTTGTATTATTGTCTAGAAATTATAAAAATATGGAATTTGATGAAATAATAAACTCATACTATAATTTTTATCTATCCATATCTCTTTTCATTCCACTGTCATATTATATTAATGTTTTTATGAGATCATCTGATCATATATTCTTATGATATTGTATTCATATATCACTATCTTATTAAATTGACATTAATTTAGTATAATGTACATAACATTCATAATAATAAATTCATTTTTAATTTCATGCTCACATTGTGATTTTTTAACTATTCATGATATCCATAAATAATGGATACATTTAACCATTGACTCTCCCATAAGAAAATAAAATGATTCATAATTAGTATATATAATAAATGTTCTAGTTTTATAGAAATTATAAATAACAAAATTTGTAATATATATCACACAACATATTCTATTATCCCTTTCATAATAAGAAATTTTACAAAAAATATTCTTTATCATCGGTAAAATTAATATGTTCTAGGCCAAATAGTTTCCTAGAAACTTCAACTTCTTCTAATGTATAAAAGAATATTTTTTCCTCTATGTAATCTTATAACATTCCATTATCAGCTAATAAAAATCTACTCTAATGTAAATCAAAAAATATTAGCCTTTTCTATCCAGTACTAAATTCTACATTGTCAAAAATTAGGTGATGATTAGGTATCATGTTATATATAATTCCAACTACTAAACCTTCCATATATAAATAATTTTCATCTACCAACTTTTTTGTGTAAATAAAATTTAATATTCTATTATGGATACCATGTGTTTTCCTGGTATGGAATCATTAAGGGTGGTGTTGATTTTTTGTTTAAAACAAACACATAATTTTAATGCATTCAAGAAATTAAGTGTTCTATATGAATTTTATTTGAACTGATCATAGTAATTCATGTGAATGAAAAATAAACTGATAAATATAATGCTCAGATGTAATTAGCATAACCAAGGTAATAAATCCATGTTAGAACAAGAATAATCAATATAATAGAATACATTTTGGTATAAATTATAATTTGATAACAATTTTACATGATATAGTAAATGTATATAAATATGTTCCAATTGTTTGGAAATATTTTTTTTAATGTGAAGAGAAAGGAGGATAAATTCCTCAATCTAAGGGATATGAGTTCCAAACTAAGAACTTCATCAATCTCATCAATCATAAAATACACTATTTGTACCTAGAACTCCTATTGTAGTGAATCAATAGTATTTATCTCTATTATATTAATCCTCAATAGTAAACCCAAATATTGACATTTCCTTCTTAATTCTTCATTTAACTCCATATATATAATATATACTCTTATTCTCATATTATCATTAATTTTAGTCTTGATAAGAAACTGAAATCCTTTCCTTGAAAAATGTTCAATCACATAGGATTATATGAAATGATTATAATATATATAACATATAACTTTTACAATTAGTATCCCAAAATCACAATCCATAATAAAAACAATAAAAAAATTACAAGTGTATAAATTGAAAGGAATGAGATAGGTCATAACTTTAGAAATTCATGAGTCCCAATATTTTGGTAATCAGGTTTTATTAGCATGTACATATTATTTTCATGTACACATTTTTTATTTCAAAAATTATGTGGAAATTATAAAAATTTATTTAAAAAATACAACAAGATCATTGGGAATAAGTTTAACAAAATTTAATGCTTCTTTAATAACTTTTTGATGTAATTCAGTTGACATCAAAAATCTATTGAACTTTTTTGAATCAGAATCAGTTCACTAGAACATATTAATTATTTGAAAAGAATACATAAAAAATTATCTTAACATGGAATAAATGTTAGTACACATAAAAAAAATGTGTGTTTTTTATTTATAAATGAAATAGATGTAGAGGATTTCATTTTCAAATAATGATTTAAAAATGGTTTCACCTGTTAGTAATGATTTTATTCAATATTATTTTTGTGGTAGTATAATATTTTGATTATATAAGACCTTTTGGAAGTAGTTTCAAATATAGGTAAACTACAATGGTATAAATGGATCCATGTGTACCAAAAATAACTTATTTTAAAAAGGAAAAATGGTTGAGATTTAAGAAATTTTGGGTAGGAAGGACTGGTTACATAGGAAACAATAACATAAAATTATTATGGATGAGGAATTAAAAAATCAAAGGTTATCATGCCTATTAGATTTTAAAAAAAAATACTATAGTTTATTTTTTTTTCTTTAGAGAAGATAATTTGTTGCCCTAGTATGTAAATTATAAGGTGGATTTCCCACAGTGGGGGAATGGATATTAATAGAGTGGTGGAGGACCACATGAACACAATAATGGAAATATAATGGAATATATAATTTGGATGTTAGTAGGATAGACTTTATTCAATTCTCTCATAACATTATTTAAGATGAAAATTGTTAGGATGAGCCTTTTGAAAATTTTCTTAAGTGGGATATTGTTGGGTTTTGGTGTGAAGACTACAATTTTGTTAATTTTTTGTTGTTTTATTAACAATTATTTCTATGATGAATCATTTGGAAATCTTATGAAGAGAAATTCCCACTCACTAAATGATTTTTCATATCTTGGATAATGACTATAGAAGAAAAACATCTACATCTAGATTAAATTAAATTATAGGATTTTATGAATGCGTTATAAATTTTATAAAGGTAGTGGAGATGTTGGAAGGAAAATGAATGTAGTGATATATGATAAAAACTATTAAATAAGTCGAGTAGTCTAGGTTTTTTAAAGTATACATCAAATTAATTAGATAAGATACATAAGATTAATTCAAAAGTAGTGGATGATCTAAATTCTAGAATGGAGTGCTAAATTTAAATAATGAGATTTTGAAAGGGGATAAAAGAATATTGGAAGAGTTATCAAGATTCTAAAGAATAAATTTTAAAATCTAATGGATACTTGATATGGTGATGTTGTTCCAATTTTATTAAATGGATATGGGAACTTCCATGATGTTTGGATGGTGGTGGAACTAGAAAAACATTCTATAAAATATAGAGTACCGCTATAAAGGAAGTGTTCTAGCTCAATATTTTTTTCTCAAAATCTAATGAGTGGTATAATCAAGAGATATTTGATCAATAAGTACATGATATTTAATATAACCAAGTGGGGGACATCCCCCTATAGTGATTATAACAGTATCCTTCCTTTAGAGTCATTAATATTCTTCTTCCTTTACCTAGATAGGTTTTTCGAACATAATCCCTATTGTAACATTGATATTTCTCCTTAATGAAAGGAATTAGTGTGTTTTTTGTATAGTTGGACTATGTATTAACCTACTATTTTATGTTTTTTTATATTTCATTACTATTATACTTGATATTTTCTATTTCTTTATTTTTTGGATGAACTTGTCTGAAGGGGGAATCTTGGGGAACTAAAACCAAAGAATGGAGAACTAGTGGAGTTATTGTGTTGTAAATTCCTCTATGTTCCAGATGGTGATCTCAATGGGGTGTGTTAGGATCACTTTCTGATGACATTCTAATAGGGGTTAATTACTTTCAAAAGGATTTTATATATATATAACATTTATCCCATTCTTTACATCCATTAGTAATTCCAAAAATATATCTCTTATTGTCTTAAACTGTAATGAGAAAGAGTGCACACAAAATATAAAAACACAAAAAAAATATGGTTTGTAATGAGGTTCTCCTCCAGTGTAGGTGACTACATCCTTAATGTACAATGGTTATTATCCCACATACAAACAACTTCACTTTTTTAATCAAGAAAATCACGAGCAAGGGAACATCCTTGACACCATTTTCTTAGCACCAACCAGATATAATTCATGCTTATTACATGATGAAAATTACTATAAGATATCAAGATATCCCCCTAACATGATCATAATTGTATCAAACACTTCTTAAATGGACACCAATTAAATATAATCATCTTCCTCATACTAGAGAAATCAAAAGGGATGCCTCAAATATAGAAATCAGTGGGTTTTATTTTATATGAATCAATAAATAGGTAACATCATCATCTTATTTAATCACAAATCTATAAATATTTATTATTCTATATATCTCATATTTCTTTGACATAGATATTAATGAGAATGTGTTGGCTTCACCAAAAATTACTCTTCTGTTTTTGGTCTTAGACAGAGAACATGAGGTTTTAGATATTAGTGTTAGATTCTCAATGTATCTTCTTTTAATCTGGGAATGTATAAAAATGGATATAATCTCATCAATATCTCAAGCATGTACAATTTTTATCGTACATATAATATTCTAGTCCTCCTTCTTTCTTCATAGTGTAACACAAAAAGACCTAAATATTTAATGTATTTTTTAGATTTATAATTTTTTTATGAATTATTTCATCTAAGGTATAATTCATTCATGTATTTACTCAATTTCACTAACTTCACATAAAAAAATATGTGTATATGTGATATCCCATATTATCTTATCCTTACATTTGTGTATATCTACTTCCTCTATGTAATATCCTTCACATGATAGGATCACATGATTTCTCACTCATCCAAATGTACAAATGGTTATGCGATGTATTTATTATCCTTCATAAGAAAGGACCACTTGAGAACCTCCTCCATCACAATAAAAATGCACACATAATGCCTTTTACTTCATGTGACTGTGGTTGTCCATGGAATGCTTTCTCTTCTTCAATTAACTAAAGGGTTTTGTGGGTTATTTTCCTTCCTTTTCCTAAATAAATCACATGTATGTATTCTTATTCATTATACTAGGTTATCGCATGGATTTCCTTTGTATGATAAAATCACATGAGAAATCTTCTCATGAACAAGATTGTGTGGGACTGAAATGGAGTCTATGTGTTTCAGTGATCTCTCTTGTGTTTCATCACCTTCACTAGGCCTTAGTTGTTGGTTATTTATATAGGATGATCCACTAATTCTCTCATCTATAAATATTATAGTGTTTGATAAAAATGGTGATTCATATATCTTTAAACACCTAAATATATTAGTATACAATTGAATATTGAAAAACATGGCTTCTTCATGTGTTGTTGGAGAGGATACACATTTCATGTGATTATCTTCGATTAATCACATGATACCATGGATGAAAACTAATTGAAAATGATGAATGCTTCATGAAATGAAATATATAAATAACTAGATTTGTATGTAATGAAAGATGTGATATTTTCATATTATATCATCCCTTTATTCTCCTAATCCCATAATCCGAAGAACTTCATGTGATTCCATTATGATAGTCAGCATGGATTTATGAGATCAACATCTTATTTCTGAAATGGATTAGGTTATTTTTTTCATGTTATCACGTAATATATAATACATAAAATTTTGTATTTGTGTGATACTATAGGGATACTCAATAACCTCTTAATGTGATGGCTTAGTTCTTTACATGACAATTTCTTCTTCTTACTGCTTGAACACATTCTTTATATTATCCAATACTTGAAAACAAATGATTTCATGCAAGAAATTGGATTAATCAACCATTTATCACATGTTTTTGTCATCTTGGACACATGATATGATTGAAGATTGGTGGTTGTGACTCACATACATATCATGTGACAAGATTGAGGTTGATCATAAAGTGGACTTCGATTAAATGGCCCATAACAAACCAATCAAAAGGATAATAATATATCTATTCTTTTAAGTGAATGAATTGTGTAGCACTTCTACAATCCTCCATATAGCTTTAAAATAGTTTAAAATCAATTAATATGTGCCTCTATTCCATTATCACCTCAATAATACATTGGGATCGACATTCGAAACATTCTCCACACACCCTCACTAGGCCATGCCACACCTATGCAGTCCACCCAGGTACTATACAGGTGTTGTGAACCCTCTGATTTGCATTTTATAGCTCATTCACTACTTGTGGGTTCTATGAAATCCCTCTATTCTTCATGGGATGATAAGTTTGACCCTCTCCCATATGGTTGACTTAGCTCCCATGTGTGGTTGAGGGGGGCCTTTGGGGGCCTATGGTTGGACCATTTTTTGATAACCCGATACATTTTAATTACAAAGTTTGAAATTTTTATTCCAGCTAAATTATTTCTTCTAAATGATAACTCCATAAAAATGATATACATGAATCATTTTTTCATGTTCTTCATAATAAATCTATCTTTATGAAATAATATTATATTGAAAATCCTTCTAATTATTTGTAACTTATCCTCATCAAAAAATATATGTAACATCAATCATGTTATAAAAAATATTATTTCTACACACACCATTTTCACTTTTTTCACTTTTCCATGAACACTATGACTTGTTCTTCAATATTAACACTAAATTCCAATAAATTTTTTACATTAACTGTGTCATCACTTATAGACTCATTGGAAAAAAAATACGACACAAACACAAAGTAGGATCATTAATATCCACTTTTTTATATCTTATCAATAACAATAAACAATTCCATGTAAATATGTTTTTCCTATTTACACATTTGATTCATTTCTTCCCTCTCCCTTTATCATTAACATTTTATTTTTATCTCTCTCCCTTATTGATAATAAATTCAATGTTCCTAAGAGATGATGGTGTCACCTATTTCTTAAGAAATGTTCCACCAATTATTCCACTCTACATTTACATGGATAACTAATTGTAGATAATAATATGTTATAATTTAGAAATAAATTTTATCCATTATCAATTCATAATATCATACCAATTGAAATAGAAAACCGGTTTCCTTCCTCAAGGATTGTTCAGCTATTTCAGGGTTCATAGTAATTTCTTGATACCTATTGATACAAATGTAGGAGACAAGGGCTTGTATGCATAGTCTAGCAAAGGGTCCTTGAAGCTGGATATCCTTTTCAAGGGCCATGGAAGGTTATGGTGATTCAAGAGACACCAAATCATGAAGTCTGATCTATAGTGATTGTAAAATCCAAGTAGGTTTTATGTACATAAAAATTTTGGTCACCACCCAATGAACATATTCTTGTGGAGAGGAGATGTGACAAAAAATTATTTAGCCTTTTCTTAAGCCAATGGGTCCAGAGAGAATAGCTTGGATTTAACTAGTGTAGCAAGGTATACCCTTTTAGATTTATTCCTTTTATGTTTTCAACCTAATTTCTTCTTAAACATTGAGGATGAAGAGTCTATCAGGAAGAGACCTGACTTTTTCTTAGGTCATCCTTTGTAGGTTTTTGGCATGACAAGTTTTTTTGTCTCTTTTGTTAGTAGTTTAAGGTACTGTGATTTGGACAATTATGTGATACAGTGTAACCTTATACAAATTTTTCCAAAACACATGCTATTTTAGCTCATGACTGACATTTAACTAATATGGAAGATAATACACAAGATATTAATTAGGATTTTTAAGGTCAAGAGTACTCTATCATCTTACTGATCATTAGATGGAAATATTTTAAATCATGTATTGAGTTTCTCAGGTCATGAGTAATGATATGGGATAGTCATATAGGGAGAGGTTCGGACAAGCTAAGGTGTTGAGGGTTACTGTGATGGTTTCAATTCCCATGATGATTGGAATATCCTTTTTTAGATTGATGCATTTGATTGAAGGCCATGGGTGCATATGCAAGATCCATGGTCATGTATGCATATTCATGAAAAGGGTCCTTGAAGCTGGATATCCTTTCTTAAGGCCATGGAAGATTATTGAGAACTAAGATTCATAAGACATGAAGTCTGGTATATAGATTCTAGGTGCTCTTGAATGACACTAGAATCACCCCAAACTCTAGTTGACTGAGGTCAGTCTCCCATGGACCTTTGGTGAAAGATGAAAAATGGGAGATGGTCTATATAGTTTGTTTTCATAAAGTGTGGAATTTTTTTCATGTAGTTTATCATCGTGTGTTCAGGAAAAAATTTCGTTTTGTTTAACATCATGAGGTAAGGATTCACTTCCAGGCATTTTAATATCATGTGATAATAACGCAATTCCATGCAGTTTAACTTCATTTTGATAAGGATATAAGAACTGATGTGAATGTGTGGGATTATTGTGGTTGGTCCCAAAGATGGAGACTTCAAAATAACTATGTATATTTAATAGATTAGAATCAATAAACACAGAGTTCTTTAATGAAAAATTATCTATGTAGGTCTGTCCCGTACGTAGAGGTGAGAGTTATTTCTATTGATGGTTGCAGTTGGTCCTAGGATTGGAGATCCATGCGTCACTATGTATCATGTGATGACCAAAATCAAGATACATGTAGTTATTTATAATTGATGTAGTTTAACATCATATAGTGGGGACAGAGGCGAGTCATTCTGAATTGATGGGAACATTGCGGTTGTGGTCAAAGGTGGATGTTTGGGCATCACTATGTATCTCATGGGAATTAGAATCAAACCACACATAGTTCTTAAAATTCTATTTAGTTTAACATCGTGTATTGAGGTAAAAAGTGAACCATCATGAATTTATAGGGATTTTGTGGTTGGTCCTAAGGGTGGATGTTTGGGCGTCATTGCGTATCTCATTAAAATGAGAATCAAACCACACGTAGTTCTATAAAGTTGTACAATTTCACATTTTACGGTAAGAATTAGAGCCCGTTGAGGCCGATAAACCTTGTTCGCGTAGGAAATACTTTTTTAATTCCTAAGACCATGTGATCCATGCTTTTTATGAGAAAAAAATGGATTAAAATGGCCCTATGCAAGATAGGGGTATTTTTCATCATGTGGTGGCTGGACGAAGATACACGATCAAGGCTTCTATAGGTATCACATTAAAATTGAGAATCAAGACATACTTTGTTCAATGAGACCATAAAATTTAATTTCATATAGAAAACACATAAGAGATTAAATGTTAATGGAGATAAATATCATGGATCTGTGTAGTTTTATTTCATGAGTTGAGGACATTTGCACACCCATCATGAAGAAGGGTGTTTTGGGTCCTTGTAGCTTAATGTCATATGGAAAGCACACTAGATCACCCGATGTGAATGGAGAAAAATCACACTGATGGATCCAAAAATATATGTTTGAGAATCAAATTATATTCTATGAAGATAGGAACTAGTCCATACATAGTTATTAAGAAACCAAGTACTTTTACATTATACGTTAAGGAAGGACTCCATACGGTTTAACATCATGTGGTTAGGACAAAGAATGTCGCACAGTTTAACATCTTCCTACCATGAAGAACTTGTATAGTTTAACATCATGTACTTAGGAAATATGATGTTACTTACACTGATTTGGACACCCTACTTCTATAATCCATGCATATTATTTCTTTGGAAACATTTCTTTGGTTGGTGGTGTGACATGCTCCCCAACCATTGTGGCCAATGAGTATCCTCTATTATGATTGACCTTATGTATGATGTAAGGCTCTTCCCACTTGGGCTTTACATTTGGGGGCTTCATTATGGGTTTCATTGGTGTTCTGATATCCAACACCAGTTCCCATTTAAATAATGAATAGAAGAAAATATTTTTATTGAACTCTCGTGAAATTTGGTTCTGATAAATTTTTAGATTGTACAATGTGTGCAAACTCTTCTCGTCTATCAGTTCCAACTCATCCAGCTACTTTTGAGATTTATAATCATCTGAGAGTTTTCCTAAAATGGTAATTCGGAGTGATGGTAGCTAGACCTCTCTTATTAAAACTTCCTCAGTCTCGAACACCAATGAGTATGGCGTTGCTTGTGTAGCAGTACACGTGGTGGAACGATAGGCCCATAAATAATGGAGGAGTTTTTCTAGAAAATAATTCTCTTCCTTGTTCACCATATTATAGATTATATTAAATAGAATCTTATTTAAGGCCTCTATCTATCCAGTTTCTTTTATATGGTAGTGGTATGAGATATTAGACTCTTTGTTGTACTCATGTTAAATTTTATTCAACTCTGTGGAATAGAAGTTGGTGTTGTTTTATGTTAATATTCTAGGATGGAATCCGAACATGGTGATGATATGTGACATCATGAAGTTGATTATATTCTTAATCCTAACTCCTTTTATGGGTATTTACTTATCACATTTAAAAAATAAGTTTGTAGTCATAAGGACGTACTTAAACTACTTAGCAGTGGCTGGGGATATGGCCCCACAACATCCATCCCCCAACATGAAAATGGCCAAGAATATTTAGTCATATCTATAAATTCTAGGGGATGAATGATGAAGTTAGTATGAATATCTAATGCATGAAATTTTATGGTGAATTCCACAAAATCTTGTATCATGGTTTTCCAGTAGTACCCCAACCTCCTGATCTGGTGGGAGAGCCGTGTTCCAGATTAATGGGCACCGCAAGAACCTGCATGGAGTTCTTCCATAACAGTGAGAACTTCTACTTACTCTATTCACTTGAGGTTAATTCCATCAAATCAATTTTTAAAGATCACTTTTTTCTCATTTGGATCATCCTGTAGGAAGAAGTTTATTGCCCGACGCTGAACTTGTTCCCTTCTTGCTTGATCTATCAGGAGAGTCATGTATTGAAGATAATCGATTATAGGCTTCATACATCTAGAGGTAGTTATTGGTTCATCATGCTCAGGGGTAGTGTTGACCTGATTTATTACTTCCATATCACAAATTAAGATCATTGAGACAATTCTTTGACATGTGAAATGTAAATTTTCATCCTCCAGATCAGGGTTAGTGAGGATGGCCATCAATGTATATCTCTCATGTCCATGGGGTTTCATGGGTATAGAAGACCTCTTCATTGGAGAGATCAGTGTCTACTAGTGTATTTTATAGGGTAGTATGATTTATAATGAAATACTATAAGGATTGTACTTTCAATGACTTCTATTATATGAATTGAATTCCATATTGCTGAAGAATAAGTTCCCATCGAGCCATGTTCCCAGTCAACATAGGGATGCCAAGGATGTAGTTTAGTATTTCAATATGAGAATCTCGATGGACTTCAAAGTTCTTTATGTAATTCCTAGAATTTTTCACAAGAAAGATAAGTGTAAATTAGTTCTTCTTGATATTAGAGTATCAGGTCTCAGTACGTAGCATAGTTTTTTGAGGTAATAGAGACTATTTTCTCACCCCGCATCATTTTCTAACAAAGAGGGCATCCAATGAGAAATACTTAGTGGCCAAATATAATAGGAGTGAACCCTATTCTACTAGAGGCATCAAAACTAGTGGTTTCATCAAGTATTACTTGTGACATTCAAATGTTTTTTAGAATTCATCATCACATTGGGAGATGACTCCCTACCTCATTATCGTGGTGAAGGGGTGAGCTTTTTCGGCTAGGTTGGATATGAATCTCTGAATGTAGGTGAGGTTACCTTTGAGTACCCTTGGTTATTTGGGAATTTTGGGGGTGAAATTGCTAAAATATAACATTCCTTCACTAGATACACCTCTATTTTATAGTGGCATACCAAAAATCCAAGGAACTTTCCTGATGTTACCCCAAACTCTCACTTTAGTGGATTCATATTTCGACTATGTTGTCACAACATATCGAAGATTTTCGGAGATTTGTGAAGTGATCACATCACTATCCAGATTTGATGATCAGGTCATCTACAAAAAACTCTTCTATCCTTTCTAAGAATGGATTAAAAATGAGATTCATGGCATATTGATGTGTGGCACCAATATTATTTAGTCCAAAGGGCGTGACCTGATAGAAGAAGATCCCTTGAGATGCCGTGAAAACTATGGATTGTTCATCCTTGGGGTCCATCTTGATCTAATTGTACCTTGAGTTCCCATCTATAAAGTAAATGGCTTAGAAGCCTGCAGTCACATCGATTAATAGTTAGGTGATCGTAAATGAGAAGTAGTCTTTTAGGAAATGTTGGTGAAGGTGTTTAAATTCAATGAAAACCCTAATCTACCCATTCTTCTTCTTGGTGGGTATGATGTTTTCCAACCATCTTGGGTATTTCCCTTCTCTAACAAATTTGGATTTGAAAAAATTTTCAACTTCTAAATCTACAATTGTGGAATGAGAGGGGTGTATTCTCCTGTTGTATTCTTACAGCGTCGATGTTCATCAGGCAGTCTGAGATGGTGTATAGCCACATCTGGATTCAGTCAAATAATATCTCTAAAATTCTAGAAAAAACGTATCGGTCCATATTTATAAATGCAATATACATCTCTTTATCTTCAAGGGGAATGTCGTCACTGATCAGAGTAGGTCGTGGGTCATCTTCTATTTACAGTTTTATCTGCATGATCTCATCTATGGTGGTGGAGACACCTACCTTCGAATACTGGAGGGGAAATCCCGATATCTTCCTCATCCATTTCTAAGTCCAAGAAGCCATATTCAGGTTAAGATGTTAGTCTATGGGATTCTATATCCATATTAGAGTGAGGAAAGCGATTATAAGAGATATCTTTATCCCTTTCTATCTGGGATGTCACTGGGAGATTCTAGAGATGGTTGTTGTTGCTGAGGATAGGTGAGGATTGGGAATCTTGGATTAGATCTTCTACTTCAACCATGTTAATGGGGATCAGATAATTAAAATTGAGAATACTCCATGGATTTAGAGGATTTGTACATAAACCATTTGGATATATTATAAGCATATCATCATCCATCATCAATTTCTTACCAACCATCTTGTATAAATCATCGTTGGCATATGTGGCTCCACAAGTATCGAAGGGGGTGTTGTCACCATGTAATATGTTGACATGTCTATTTTTAGGTCAATTAAGACATTGATGGAATGTAGATGGTACTTACAAGTGACTATGGAGCCTGGGCCTTCCAACAAGTACATTATATATAGTGTCTTACTGGATAACCATGATCATGACCTTAGATGTGAGTTCCAAAAATTAGGCCTCAATATTGATCTTCCCAATTGGCCTTTCCTTATGCATATCATATCCATGAATTAAAATACCCAAGATTTACATACATGGAAATTACATTTCATTTTGTGGAATACATAATACATGACATAGAAATACACCCAATGACTGTATTAGTTTAGTGTATTTGGAAACTTGGTGAATGATCTTCACTATCTCCCATAAATATCTTCCCCTTTTTCCCTATCTAAAACCTTTCTTTATATCCTGGGGAAAATTAAACATAAAAGGGATGAGATAAAAGGCTTAGTAATTGTAAACATAGATAATATAAAACAAAACATAATCATAAGAATGTAAAAACATGAACATAAAGTTTAAATATAAAAATCTTCAAACATAAAATAAATATTGGCAGTATGTAAGGAAGAGATCATAAAATAACATTAACCATAATAAAATAACATTTACATAAAATATGAAATTGTGGAAAATAAATAGGCATATTATATGATCTCCATAGTAGACAATGAATTTCTTCCAAGATCATCATAGTGGAGAAAGTCCATTACTGAACAAGGTTTACATGTCATTACAGCCGTGTATTACTAAACATGATTTCCTTATAGTTCCATCCCTGTATTACTGAACTAGAATTACTTTACATTCTAGTCATGACTATCTCATGACATATAAATCTTTACCCAATTCATTATTGGTAGATATAGGCGACACCCATCTCATAATGAAATCATTCTTATATGTACCACAAAAACATAAATCATTCATCATAGCATAATCGAAGGAACAAAAAATGGGTTTCTTAAACATCATTCTATCATAACATAATCCATCTAAAATTTCATTCAATCATTAACGAAATAAAATAATAGTAATAATAAGGATATAAACACAACCCTATTTAAAGAGCATCAACTTATATGGAAAATAATTTTGTTAAAACACGTGAACTTATTTCTTGAGGAAAATATACTTTCTTCTTCAAAAAACATTTTCTCTTCTCAAAATTCCATGAAATATTAAAAGAATATAATTTAATTTAAAATAAAATTGAAATCATTTAAAGTAATATTCATTGAAATAATGAATTATGAATACATAAAAATTTGTTCATTCTATATGATTTTAAAAAAATTCTTCACGAACTCTTGCCAAAAAAGTCAAAAAGTACCTCGTATGGAAAATGAAAGAAATATTCACTCTATACGATTTAATAAAAAATCAAAAAATGGTAAATTTGACTTTAAATGATAGTATAAGTCTATAAATAATACTATATATATATATATATATTACAAACATGTACATGGATTATAAATATACCCTAGTTAATACTTACGTATAAACAATCTCAGATAATAATGAGATTGAAAAATTATCCCTTACCTTACATAAAATTTCTTATATATGTGTCTAAAACTTTTGTATATTGGGTTTAAACATATTATTAACGTGTAAAATAACCATAATAATATTTCTGATATCATATATTATTCACTTATGACATTATATTACCCGTTTGTTTATCAATTCTAGGTTAAAGCAGCATTTTGGGTAATAATCGTTTTATTTATCGTACGTGTTTTAACTTTTTATTCTTGAACTTATTATTTAGATCATGATCTAATTACCTCAAAAATGTAAAATATGATTTATATATCATAAATATTTAATATATAAATATATATAATAGATAGATTAATTAAAAGGAAAACATTGTTCATGGAGACAACATGTCGTACGTATGCATGAATGTTATTTCTATTTCCTTATTAAATTGAATGGAAGAAAGAAAATGATATATATATATATAGTAGAATTATTATTTCATTTATTTCATTCTTATTTATTATATATACTTTATAATCATTCTTTAATGGTTAACATGGATAATTAATCTCATCGCGTCATGGAGATGTTAGGCCATACATACACACGAGCGGTGATATCATTCACTCAATGGTTAAATGGTATGGAATTAGATGTTATATTAATTATAAAAAAATAATTATCATGTTATATTTATTATCTAAATACATTATACTCTTCATTATATCTATCCTAATTATGTATTGTTGGATAACAAATTACACCACGACGCGGAGATGGTCAGTCGTACGTACGCAGACATGACGATATTGTTATTAGTATAATGGATAAAAAAGGTATAATATTTTCCCATAATTATAATAACATCTCATCATATATAAGATATTAGATTTATTACTTTAGTAAGGTAACAACATAAGAAGAGGAAGTATAAGAAAAAATGAATTTTGAAAGAGGTGATAAAACAATTACCACTTTTTCTAGTATCTCCCTTTGATTTGCACAAAAGGTCTCCCTAGGATGGATTTAGTCCCAAAGTGTGGCCTCTATGATGAATTGAGGGAATTTGGGAGGAGATTTTGGTAGGGTTGGGCTGAGGCAAAGGGCTTTGGTTGTCTGAATAATAGATAAGGAGAAGTGAACTTTTATCAGAGAGGTGAGGGGCTCTTTTGGAATGTCTCTAAATATCAATTCATTATAATTTTATTTTCCTTTAATGATGGTCCCAAACTCATTTATTTAAAATATATGGTGATTATGGGTTGAAATAATCTCAACCAATAGGTTTTATAAATTTTTAGGTCACTAAACGAACCATATCTTTTATATTTAACCCATAGTTAAAAACATTGACTCTAACCATGTCTTCTTGTATTTTAATAATATATGGTTACTATATTTACTATAAGATTCCAAGAGAACCACAGGTGGATCATTAATGAAATTTTTTACATTATATAAGTCAGTTTTCTAAATCATAAATTTTTAGGAATATTATATCATCTAATAAAAAAGTATTTGTTATAAAAGCTAATTTCTATAAATTTTGAAACTATTTATTAATTTATTTTTGTTAAAGTCATAAAAATTTTATTACATTGAAAAAAGGAGTTAACTAATCCTTCACATGTCAATGTCATCCAATAAATTCTTGGATTGCATACTACATCATCATTGTGTCATAAATAAATTTATTTATTTAATGTATAAAAATTATAAATAAGATAACATGATATAGGAAATATTTTTAGATTTATAATGACTATTTATATTCTATGATATCATTTATATAAAAAAAATAAAAATAAAATTAGTAAAAAATACATGTTTATATTATATTTCCTTTTAATTTATTTTAATTATAGTAAAAGGTCATTATCACACCCAAGAGGCTCCATAGGGTCCTAAAATCAACCCAAGGATGGTCATAGTTGGAAATATATCATCCTATAGGATTAAGAAATGTCTTAGGGTGGTTTTATTTTATTATAATATTATTTGTTTCCCTTATTTACCTAATTTACTCTTTAACTATGGTAAATAAAAATAATTAATGAAGTTACTATTCATAATGTCCAAAAATAAAAGGGACCTATTTACATAATTTGGACCTTCTAATTCCAAATATGGAATAAATTTTTCTAAATTAAAAAATCAAAATTTTCAGAAATTAATTTAAAATTAATTCCCATTATCAAAACCAGAAAAAAGGTTTTTAAGAATTAATGACTATTAAAATATTGACACTTGTTTATATCAAATTTAAATGTGAAATTAATTCCAATGACCAACATTGTATTAAATGATAAAAACAAAATCCATTTAAACTTTAAAACAAATTAAAAATATAATATAACTATATAAATAAATTAGACTAAAAGGCTGTTTTGAATTAAAATTAAGTATATTTCAATATTCCTTAAAATATGGATTTCATCAGAAAAATACCAAAATTTTAACCCTGGTCAATTTTTATGTCCCTCTTCAAAATAAAAATTATATTATGTAAAATGTAACTTATAAATTTTTCAAATACTATATTTCAAAAAAATTCACCATCAAAAGGTGGTAAAAATATATATATTCTAAAAAATACATATTTTGTCTGAAAAACTAAATTTACCTTTATATAATATCTAGAAAACATATAAGTGGAATTTAAAATATTATATTCAATTTATTACAAATATATATTTAACTTATAAAATCCATAAAGAGTGGTTTTATTATTTTATAGACTAACTTATTTTCATTTAAATAATTTTGTAGAAGGAAGTTTATATTATTCATACCTACTATTATAATGATTAGATTTTAATATTTACTCTTCAATTATACTCAGTCTTACATGAAATGAATTCTATCAAAATAACTTGAAATTTTGTGTAACACAAGCTAATAATAGTGTAGCATATACTACATGATAATACGGTGTTGTGTATAATGCAAGATAAACTTGGTGTAGCGTACAACACAATACATCAAAAAAATTTAAAAAAATTTATCTCATAAAATCTCATGGTGTTACATTATACCCCCATTAAAATTAATTTCTCCATTGAAATTCATTAGGGTTATAAAAGGTTTACTACTTGAAATTTTCTTTTATAGAAACCCACATCAAAAAAAAGAATACTAAAACTTCATTTTAAAAAGGAAATTTAGAAACATAACGGTTACCCAAAGTAACTCATCACTGGGTTTCCACATAGGAGAACATAGGTGGGAAGTGAAAACATGGATATGGAAGAAAAATTTAACCATCAAGTCACGATGGATTGTGATATAGAACAAGATTTGGAGAAATTTAACAACCCGAAATCCATAAATGTACAATGATCTAAGGGTCCATCGGATTCATCGAATAAGAAGGTACTAGGATAACATTTTTGGTTCTCAAGATCCTTTTCCTAAATTTGATGAACATAAGAAGAAATATTTACTTTATTTTAGTACAATATCATCATTGGTCGTGCCTTGAACAATTTCAACGTTATTCCTTATTCAATGAAATGATGTTGACTTTTCATTCCTCAAGTGTTAGCAGATCATGCAGTCCATAAATAGAATGATATTTCAATGAGTCAATATTTATCACAAAAATGTTAGTAGAAGTTATTTGATATAAATAAGTCTATCAATGGTGATATTAATTGTATATGGTTCCAAAAATGGAATTATACTTCATTTATCATACCTCTTAAATAAAATAAAACTAATTTATACTGACTAGGGACTTCCTGTAGGCGAATGATTGAAGATAAAGGAATATCTCACTTCGATTGTGTGTTCGATTCCCGCAGCCTTGTCCTATGCAACGGGTTGTCGATCATCCTACGGGTTTCCCTTTTTATAAATATTTACTATTGTAAAATTCCAAAAATAATATTAAAAATAGTATTATCCTTAAACAATACTATCTGATTTCTAACATAATCCATTCCAACCTTTAGGCATATCCAAAATTCTTTTGTCCAAACTCACTATACAAAAAGAATTACAAGAAAGGTCATATAACAAGAATGTGTATACCTTCATTTATCCCCCATATATCATAAGATATATGTTGTTGGTCACATTACAAAAATTTGAATGACTTCATCATGAATTCTCTTCAGTCATGGTAATAACCTAAATTACCATATATCCAAATTGAAAACATGCTTTTTTATTTATTCCAAAATTTATTATATATATTCCTTAAGTCCCAAAAAGTTGTATACTTCATCAATTATAGAATAAACCACTTGTTAATAACTCCATAATTATTTCCCAAGAAACATGCATCTTCCAATTTACATATTAAAATCCAACATATCTTTATCCAAATATAATTATCTAAACATAAGGGAAATAGTAAGGGCTATCATTCCCTTAATAATGTCTTCTCCAAGTATATCACCTTACCCTTAAATCAAATTTTTGTATCCTTATAACTATTCAACATATTATTTTTAATCCACAATGGAAAATTTATACTGAAGACACATATATATTTCAGGATACATATAACATAATCTTTTAATTCTGTAATATATACACCTCAATAATACAAATTCATTCTCAAACCATTACTCATGATCCACTAACATTATCTTTCCTAAAATATGAATCGTGTGTTAAATTTTCTCAACCTCAAGATTCTTAGGTTTAATGTAAATAATACCTGAAGAATATCACATACCATTCACATGTCGTTTACAATATCATTATCCTCATCTATATGAACAATACTCATACCATCATGATGATCCTCTTCATGATATTTACACTTAAGAAATATATCATTATAATTCCCATAATTCCACATCTAAAACATTCATTGGTTAACTATGCTCTGTGTAGTTCTGGTTATTAACTAATAATAGAAAGAAAAATATGAGAAATACATATTAGATATTAAAAACACATAAGTAAGTTAAATTACTTATATTATTTCAATTTATGATATCTTTAGTTTCACCCTAGGTTAGTCATGATTATTAGAAAAAACCTGGGATTGTAACAAATACTTATACTTATCCTTAGTAAATCTTTAGACGTACCTTAGAAATATATCTAGGGATCTCAATAATTTTTTTTCATCCTAGTTTCCAAAGGTTAACTAAACCTTCGCTCTGATACCTACATTAAAGACCCAAGCATGATGTACATGGAAATTACATTACTTTTATAGAATACATATTACATGACACAAAAACATGACCAAAGACCATATTAGTTTACTGTATTTGGAAACTTGGAACATAATATTCTAACTTGGTGAAAGATCTTAAGCATCTATCATAAATATCTTCCCCTTTTTTTCCTATATGAAGCTATTATTTAAATATAGGGGACAAGAAAACATAAAAAATGTGAGCTCAAATGCTCATTAAGGGTAAGAAAATAAAATATAAAACAAACCATAAGCATAATAATGTAAAAACATGAATGAAATTATAAATTAATGAATATTGAGTCATTAAATAAATATTTGAAGTATGTAAGGCATAGATCATATAGGAAAATTCACCATGATAAAATAACATTGGAATAAAACATGAAACTGCGACAAAAAATAAGCATATAATGTGATTTTCATAGTAGCCAAGTCGTTTCTTCCAAGACCATCATTGTGGATAGTGTCCATTACTGAACTGGGTTTACTTGTCGTTCAATCCATGTATTACTGAACCAGATTTACTTATCATTCCATCATTGTATTACTGAACTAGATTTACATGTCATTCTAATCATGCCTATCTCATGAGATATAAATATTTACCCAATTCGTTAGAGGGATATATAGGTCCCACCCAACACATAATGAAATCATTCTTACATGTTCCACAAAAACATAAACCATTCTTCATAGCATAACCCAAAGAACAAAAAATGGGTTTCTTAAACATAATTATATCATAACATAACTTATATAAAGTATCATTCCATCATTAACTCAATCAAATCATAGTAATAATAGGGATAAAAACAAAACCCTTTTTAAAGAGCATCATCATTGATGGAAAATAATTTTGATAAAACACACGAACTTAATTATTGATGAAAATATCTTTTTTTAGTCAAAAAATAATTTTCTTTTCACAAAAATTTTCATAATTTTAAAAGAAAAAAGGATTTAATTGAAATTAAACTTGAAATAATATAAAGGAATATGCTTGTAAATAAAGTGTTATGAATATGTAAAAATCCATTCATGTCGTACAAGTTAAAAAACATTCTTCTCATACGCTTGTCGGAAAAGGAAAAAAGTACCTTGTATTGAAAATTGAAAGAACGATCCCTTCCATACCATTTATTAAAATTTAACCAATGGGTAAATTTGAATTTAAACAGTAGTGTAAGAATATAAATAAAATTATATATTTTTTGGAAACAATGATGTGGATGATAAATATACCCTAGTAAATACTTACGTATAAACAATCTTGGATAATAATGAGATCACAAAATTATCCCATACCTTAGGCCATATTTCTTCTGTATGTTTCTAAAACTCTGGAACAGTGGGTTTAAAAATATTTTTAACTTGTAACAGAATCATAATAATAATTATGATATCATATATGATTCACTTATGACATTATATTACCCGTTTTATATCAATTCCATGTTAAAGCAACGTTTTGGGTAATAATTGTTTTATTTATCGTATCAATTTTGACTTGTTATTATTTATATAATTACTTATATCTTGATTTACATAATTCCATGAAGTCAAAATTGATTTATATATCATAAATATTCAATATATAAATATACATAATAGATAGATAAGTGAAATTGAATACATCGTTCATGGAGGCGGTAGGCCATACGTACGCATGAACATTGATTCTGTTTCCTTATTGAATTGAATGGAAGAAAGAAAATGATATATATATATATATATCCAGTTGAATTATTATTTCATATATTTCATTATTATTTATTTTATATAGTTTATAATCATTATTTAATGGTTAACGTGGAGAATGAATCTCATCCTGTTGTGGAGACGGTAGGTTGTACATATGTACGAGCGACAATATCATTCAAATAATGGTTAAATGGTATATAATTGGATGATATATTAATTATAATTAATAATTAACATGTTATATTTATTATATAAATCCATTATACTCATCAATATACCCGTCTGAATTAAGTATTGTTGATAATAAAATTACACCATGACATGGAGACGGTAAGTCATACATACACACTCATGGTGATATTGTTATTCGTAGGATGGATAAAAAGAGGTATAAGGTTATACCATTAAAATAATAGCATCTCATAATGTAGAGGATATAGTATTTATTACATTAGTATAGAAACGACATTATAATATTAAGTAAAATAAGAAAAATATTTTGAAAGAGGTGATAAAACAATTACTTCTTTTTCGAGTATCTCCTTTTGATTTAAACAAAATGTCTCCCTATGATGGATTTCTGCCAAAAGTTTGGAATATAGGATGATGTTAGATAATTTGGGACTAGATATGGGTAGGTTTTGTCTTAGACAAACGGATTTGGATGTGTGAATAAAAGAGAAGGAGAAGTTATCTTCTATAGTGGAGGTGAGGGGTACTTTAGGAAGTTCTCTTCTTGTATTTTCATAATATATGGTGACTATAATTACAATAAATTGACAAGAGAACAAAAATTGGATCATTAATTAAATTTTTGACAATATATAATTAATTTTTATGAATATTAGATTTTTTGGACTATTATATCAATTAATAAAATAGTTTTTTTAAACTCATTTATGTGAATTTTGACACTATTTAGTAATTGATTTTTGTTAAAGTAATAGAAACTTGATTCATTCAAACCAAGGGAATTAACAAATCACTCACATATCAATGTCATCCAAAAAAATTTGTATGGAATCAAAATGTTCTAATTACATTTATTTTAGTATTTATAATATCACTTATTTTAATATTTCATTAATATGGTAATCACTGCATCATCATTGTGCCATAAATAAATTTATTTATTTAACGTATAAAAATTATAAATAAAATTAAATGATATAGTAAATAATTTTATATTTATAATTACTATTTATAGTCGAATATATCATTTATATAAACCAAAATAAAATTGTTTTTGAAAAAAGAGACAAGTTTATGTTATATATCCCTTTACTTTAAATTAATTGTTATAAAATGTCCTTATCACACCAAAGTGGCTCTACGGGGTCTTAAAATAGACATAAAGATGATCTAGATCGTCCATATCTCATCCAATAGGATTAGTAAACATGTTATGGTAGTTTTATATTATTATAATATCATTTTTTTATCCTGATTTACCTGATTTACCCTATAACCATGGTAAATAAAAATAATTACTAATGTTGTTATTCATAATGTCCAACTGTAAAAGGGTCCTATTTAAATAATTTATAACTTTTGATACCAAATATAAAGTCAATATTTATAAATTTAGAACACATAATTGGTAGAAATTATTTTAAAATTAATTCCTATTGTCAAAACCAGAAAGCGGGTTTTTAAGAGGTAAAAACTATCAAAAGATTAACATTTGTTTATATTAAATTTAAATATGAAATTAATTAAAATGAAAAAATGGATTAAATGATAAATAATAGTCCTATTAAACATTAAAACCCAATAAAAATATAATCTAAATTTATAAATAAATTAGACGAAAAGGCTGTTTTGAATTAAAATAAAGTGTTTTAGTACTATTCATTAAAATATGAATTTCATTATAAAAATTCCAAAAAATCAACCAAGGGAAATTTTTATGTCCCTCTTCAAAATAAGAAGTTTATTATGTCAAATAAAATTTATAAAATTGTTAAAAATTAGATTTAAAATGGGTTGTCCATCAAAAGGTGGTAAAACTATTTTTTAATACTTTTTTTATTAAAAAAATTGAATTTGTCCTTATATCATAACAATAAAACATATAAGAAGAATTTAAAACATTATATTGAATATATTACATATATATTTCACTAATAAAATCTATAAAGGGTGATTTTATTATTTTATAGACGCTCTTATTTTCATTTAAATAGTTTTTTAGAAGGAAGTTAATACTATTCATATATGCCATTATAATGACTAGATTATAATATCTACTTATAAATTATACTCAGACTTTCATTAAATGAATTATATCAAATAACCTGATATGTTTTATAACACAAGCCAAGAATAGTGTTGTGTATACTGTAAGGTAATACGACATTTCGTGTTGTGAAAGATAATCTTGGTGTAGCATACAACATATGACATGAAATAAATTAAAAATAATCTATGTCATAAAATCTTGAGGTGTTACATGAATGGTCAAATTTGTAGGGGAAAAGACCCCTTCACTATACCCCAAGTGTTGGAGTGTTCAAATTGGGATGAGATTCATCCTAAAACCATTATTAATCATAACCCTTTGTTCATTAACATTATTGAGTCTTCCTGGAATGTATAAGGGTATGTTGTGCCCTTGGATAGCCTTTTCCAAATCTTGATTAGTGAATAATATGGAAACATGAAATCCTAAGGACATAGTCTCCACCCAATATACCTTGGTGGTCGCACCTTCTATCTCCAATTCCTACGGGTTCCATAGGGCTTCAATAAGTCACTCCCTAAGTTCCTTTGAATGATGGAGTGCGTTAAGGATCGATAGAAATGTTGGAACTGTATCAATCTATTTTATAACATCATAAATTTATGCCATAGGTTAGTGCTTCCAGATATGGGGCTACTCCTGGACATGTATTTTTGGAGATGGATAATCTAAGGATGGTGGACCTGGAACATGTGCAGAGATTTAGGGAGTATCTATTACCTGTAGTGTAGATCATGTCAGCCTTCGAAATTTCCTGGGTTGATCAGATTTAACCCCTACTAAGCATTCATGCTAGACAATCAGGTTTAGGCAACTTCTAGAGGGCTCTAAGGCACATGTTTTTTTTGAGTATGCAAGAGCACTTTCCCATGAGTCTTAGTTTCATATATATCATCTATGGGTATATAAATAGAATATTAAGCCTAAACACATCTTCATTGTCCTCTGCATCCTTGGATATGGTGAATGAGGCCTCCCGTTCCCTTGTTATATGCAAGAAAACCATATTCGGGGGGTATACTCATCATTGTGGAATGGTTTTGACAAGTGTATCACATTTAAATTATCAAGTTATGCTCTTCATCCAATGAGGATTCCATTTGGTGGTGCAGTTCTCATGTTGTAGCTATTGCAAGGAAGAAATCTACAAGAGTTGGGGCTTTCTTTGGAGTAGAATATGATTATTCCTTCTCTGTATCTTACTACTTCTAGTGATCATTCCCAGCCATCAGAAGCACATATGATTCCTCCTTCATGGGTGGTGTAAATATCACAAGTTTATACAATTTCTCCTTCATAGAGTTATGAGCTTGATCAATTGTTATCTAGGTTGTTCAGTTGTAAAAATTTTGTTCATGCTTAGACGGAACTTTTGTCCAACTGTCCTCCAATTCTGACTGGCCGATGGTTATTCAAGCCACCTACTCTAGGGAATTTTTTGAGGTCAACTATCTAGATTCATCCATGTGTTGAAGTAAATCCCTTAATAGTATAAAATTTTAGATATTATGACCCAGCCTTATGTGGGAAGGGCTGTAATCGGGACGGTCAGTGAGGTTGACTTCGTCAGGCCTCTTAGGTTGTGGGAGTGTGAACATGTTATTATCCATGGAGGCCAAGAAATAATATAGAACTTTTTCATTTTGGAAGGAGTTTACTTTTTTCATCCATTACACAAATAATGGGTGACCCTAATTTCTCTATTCTTCCAATCGAGGGTCATTCTGTGGTGACTACCACTCAACAGGATGTGTTGTGTGGTTTAGAGCTTATCTGGGAGCATGGATTGGCATTGCTATAGGCTAGAGAGTGACAGCCGCAGATTTTTCTCTTCCTATATTCTTCTTATATGTTGAGGAAATGAGTTGAGCCTTAGATTTGGTTCTTTGAATAGCTTCTTCAATATGTTATGCCATTTTATTGAACACTCGGAACCCATCTAGATATTTCATGTGTATTAGGGGTGTCTGCAACTCATCCCTGAGATTTTCATCATTGAGGTCCATTATTTTCTACTGTGAGATGGGGGTTTTGAGCGAAAAGGTTAAATGTTTCCACCTTGCTATGAAATTAGACACCCTATCATTCTTGCGCTTATTACTGTTCATCGGGTCAATGACCGTTTTCTTCCTCATTGTTTAACTGAACTGATAAAGGAATTGACAACGAAGGTCTTCCCATCCTATGATAGATCCCACTAGAAGACTACTGTACCAAACAAAGGTTATCCCTATTAAAGTCTCTATGAAACACCTTTTCTTGGTTAAATGAGGTTGATCTCGAGGGCCCATCATCAGCCCACATTAGAAGAAAATGTGTGTGTGGTGTTATTAAGGGTCGCCTACAACATCGAAGGTCGAGAAGACAGGGTTTCCGATGCTGGATGGAGGTTGAGCATCATCCACCCATTTAGGGTATGGATTAATTTTCGGATGTGTTGTTGTGTGTCTCTATTCCATGGCTTCTATTTGAGTTCCCAGGTTTTCAATGGTTATATGTTACTCTGGGGGACATTTTTCTGAGCCGCCTCCCATCAAAAGGGAGGAGGTGGGGGCTGATGAGCTTTCCCCATTTTCATATCCCTCTAATCCTTGATTCTTCCTATGACTGAATGATTACCATGTAAAGGGAGAGGTTTTTTCCCCAAAAGAGGTAAGTCCTATTCATTTTTATCTTTCTTATTTATGTATACTGGCTATCTAGATCCTGATCCAATATGATGTTTAAATACCACTTTTGTTGGAGGATCGACTATGGGGGGAGAGTTTTAATATGTAGATGGAGATGATACCTTGTAGAAATGTTTCCCCTATGTAACTCCTAATGAAGTTGTCGAACAGATCATATTTCACTGTCATATTGTGAAAACTATTACTCTATCGATGAAAACTGAGATGTAGTCTAATACTTCCCTTTTTCTTTTCCCATATTCCACTAAGGAGGTGGAAAATCATTATTTGGTGGTGCCTATTTTTGAATCCTTCATTGGTTATGGGTGTGCACAATCTCATTTGGTGCATCTGAATCACCCTATTCATGGGGTACATGTTCTATGTTTCATCCCTCCGTGTTTACATCTTGATCAACGTCTTCCATATTGATAGTGATGACATTCACAAAAGCATATCAGGTAATGGAGGTTGTGCCATTTATTTCTACACAACAATATGATTCTTCAAAGCTTCCATCAGGTTTTTTTTTCAAACACTTGGACTTATTGAGCCATTTTGGTTTGTGGCCCCAGTGGGGTCTGATTGCTTTTATCATACACCCCGCCGATCTTGGACTATAAAAAATGACTTCGAGAAAGTTTCCAATTATTATTATTTATCAAGCCCTGACTAACAAGATTTTTTTTTACGGTTGGAGGAGTAGGTGGGATATAGACCGTTGATTTATTCCTCCCATCCTTGAGCAGAATTATTCTCTATGTTTTGATGATGATGATGAAAATTCCCCCATCCCTATGTGGTGGTGTCATTTGGGGTTGACATTAGGATATATTAGTTCTATTGTTGAGGATACAATGGCTTTAGTTGGGGAATTGATGATTCCCGAGATAGAATGAAGATATAAATTCTTCCTTCCCAGTAATATGGGGGTGATATGGGATCACTGTCGATGTATCCAGGGACCTATCAGGGAAAAATCATCTTGGAGATAGTGATTATGATATAAATCCCCCCAGACCAGCGGGCTGGGGTTCACCTTTGGCGAGCAAGGGTATGTCCTGGATCCTCTTTGGAATTGATAACTTGAGTGTTGGATATGATGGTAGATTTTCTCCTAGACTATGGAGTTGATTTCACTCATAGATGGATGTTATGGCAATTTCTACAATGGTTTGGGTGATGTGGCATAATTCTACTCATGTGGGAGCTGGGTGCAATGGCGGACCATGGTGAGAATTATTCCTTTTGGGAAGTAGTGTGGGCGATAACAAAATTGATTTCTAGGTTTATAACGTCCTCACATTATCTTAAAGGGTCTAGTTTTAATTCAGGTGGGATATCCTATCCCCCCTTCCATGGTGTATATGAACTTTTGGAATGGGGTAATTCTGTTACAATGGCCAACTAGCCAAGCATTACCCGATCCCTTAATTTCTCAGAAGGCAATAACATTATAAGATTCTATATTTGAAGGGATATTATATTCCAAGGGAGTTGTAAATTGATATGATACATACGACCTCATTCCTAAAATACAGATGCTTGACATGGCTTCTTAGATCAGCTGCTGATGCATCACGATGCAATGGCGTTGAGCATGTTGCAAATTTGTGCAATAATTTTTTGGTTTTGGATCCTGGTCCATAGAGATAGAAGGTAGGTTGATCTAGAAATAGAGTTTCTTGATGGTATGAAGGTAACACTCATATCCTTGATAAGGGATATATCTATACATTGGTTATTGATGAATATCCAACATATTTTTTCACAGATAAGGAATTTACTCCTTTTCTTGGTCATCTGGGGTCTCATAGATGGAAGTAATGAGTGGAAATAATAGAAGGGTGAGTTTTTTTCTGGATAAATCTCTCCATATATCAATTTCGGCATCTTCTTCATAAAACATACACACCTACATTTGGTCAAGAAAATATAATATGGATGTAATGGTCCCCTACCGACTGGAGTGGAGTGTTGTTGAAAGTTAATGGGGATCCATATACAATAGACTTTGGTGTTTTGAGCACTACTCTATATGAAGGTGTCATGGTTTGGTTCAAATCTCTATACGGAGGTGTCTGGAAAAAGGTAAGATTACCTTTCCCATGGGAGATATCATCGTGGAGAGGTTGACCATGGTGGATATCAGGAGTAGAATCCAAACGATATATCTCTAACTACCATGAGGAGGAATATCATATTAATGATCACCTTCTTCTTCTACTTCGATGGAAGAGTCGCCGAACCCTTGTGGTATTGATAATGTGTCTCAGACAACCCTTGAGACACTGGCATTGATTAAATTTTGATCACGGTTCATGTTCTGCGTCATGGTTGGAATTTTCCATCACATATTTTTTGATTGTATAGGGATATGATCCTTCTGTGTAACAGTTGTCGGAACTTGTATATAATGACTATGTGTTGAGGATGTATGATCTCACTTCTGAGAAGTTTTTTGAATATTCCAATAATTTTTATCCATATTGATAGGGATATGAGCCTATCCTAAGGAATGTTCCATTATCACTTGTTGAGCCTTAGTCAAAACGAGAGTATGAACTGAATCTTGAGCCTTGGGGATATGCCATAGGTATTTCATGGTAGGACTACGAACCTGAAATAAGGCATTTGTTAATCTCACCTAATGTTTTCTAGTTTAAACAAGAATATGATACTCCCCTATGTTTTATATAGGAATATTCCCGTAGACTTGTTATGAGCTAGCTAGGATATGAGCATGCTTTCTAGTTCATGCCGAATTTTTCTAGAAGGCATCTCTAGTAGGAGCAGCGATAAGATCCCTCTCTTGGATATCCAATGCCTTCATCATCCAATGAGTCTTACTTGTAGGCCATGCATGTGTGTAATAGGTGGCAGATGGTACCTTCAATAGGTGACTGATGGGTACCAATGGGATGATGTTGGTGATGACGATTGATAGGTTCCCTCCTTTGCGGAACCTGAACCAAAATGAAGTTGTATCCGGATTCTTGATCCACCTTCATCAAATATGGAAGGTGTCGAGTTTTGTGCTCAACGGATAATCTCTCGACGTGTTTCGTTTTAGCGATGAGGGATACTAGCTCAGTTCAGCCTCTCCTAGGTGACGAAGCTTCTCAAGCTACCATGCTTGGAGAATCTTAAAGGAATCTTCTATGGTTGGGATTCTACCATATATTTGGTATTACCAAACCATCATATTCTCTACCTTCCATTGGATCCTTCTAATAGGTGGTTTTTCTTTGTGACCTATAGGGTTTTCATTAGTAGATAATTTACCATAGAAAATGTTGGATAGTGAATATATTTCCTCAGTTTGGGATGTTGTCAATTAATGTAGTATCTTCAATCACATGGACAACAAGTAACAAGGTTATAGATCAATGCTATATCATAGGAATGAAAATGCTCAATCAAATATCCTGTTTAACACAATTTTCCAGTATTCCCTTTTCATCCATTCTTCTCACATTGACTTTTCAGTGTGAGGATGGACTTACAAGAATATTGGTTTATGCTAGTCTTACTGCTTTGTTTTTATATGTGGCTTTCAAAACAAAGTGGCATAAGATATTCACATCAAACCTATGAATATTTTTGTCATGGGAGATGCAAGAAACATGGCACAAAAGATTATAAATCTATAATTTGTTATTGAAGAGATTCACCTCAGGTTAACCATTTCTGTTTTGTCAGGTTTCTATGCATATATGGGATGTGATCCCTTTTAATGGTTTGCTTGAGGGATATTTTAAGGCCTCAATCAAACACACGAATTGGGTTTATCGTCTATTTTGTATTCCCTAGAAACTTCCAATGGTTCCCTCATCTATAGCTGGGTATTGACCTACTTTCCAAAGATTAGGGGTCATCTGGGTTTTTAGGACCATTGATTATTGGGGACATGAATTGGTCAAAAGAATGGGAGGTCGATCTCATCACACCATTTTGTGGGAAATTATTGCCTACACTAGGACTCTCTTATAGATTTAAGATATATTTGTGAATCTCTTCCTAATCTCGATATGGAAATGGTTACCCTAAAAATGTGACTATATGTTAATTATATTTCATATGAAAAAGCCTAGGATCTCTTTTGTGAATCAATATGTATGTATCCATGGTTCTTCATCATTTTCCAGTAATGTTTAGTTTCTTATATAATGAAGTTGTATAACCAAGTGCTTCGGATCATGGTTCCATGTAAAGAGGCAGTTAATATTCTGAGGAGGGAATTGAGCTATTATGAGGGTTCCTATGTATCCTAATTATTGTAGGAATCAAAACACACATAGTCTATTCATCCCATATAGTTTAATGTCATGAGAAGAGGACATATGTTATTGTACTGAGACACCACATATTTTAGCTCAAACCCTAAGGTGGTGTCCTACATATCTTGTATATAATAAGAATCAGAGTCTTCATAGTTCTCATTATTGTAGGGTTTATGTATTTTGGTTTCCCATTTCATTATAGAGATTCATAGTACAGATGATATGAATACCGAAAATCCCTAAACCCATGTGAGTTATTCTAGGTGTGAGAAACAATGTATGGATAATGATCATTTCATTGGTCATGATGGAGAACATATCCACTCGGACTGACTTGAAATGATTTATTATGGGACTTGGTTCTCAGAGAGACATCTTATGTATCCAGGTTATGATAGGAATCCAAGTCATCATAGATTTGTGGGATTATTATTCCACTGATGGGTGAGATAGAGTGATCATATCCTAGGACTAATTGACTCTCGTTAGTTGAAATGTTAGAGTCGTGAAAAGACTTACACCTAAAGGGGTGTTTATTGAGCTCAGGACTTAAGAAGTTGTCCTACAAATCCTAGTTATGGTAGGATTTAGAGTCATCATAGTTTGGTTTATGTCAGGGCTTACGCACTATGGTTGAAATGTACCATTATGGGGGTTTATAGTGTAGATGAAAAGATCATTTATACTCCCTAATCTCATGGGGGGAATGCTCAATGTGGGAAATAAGGGATAGAAATAATCAATTTAATTACTTTCAATAAGGGACAAAGATGCTAGGATTTCTCTGGATGATCAATATTAAGATCAAACCTTAGGGGGAGGTAGGATACATATCCTAGATATAGAAGGAATCAGAATCGACATAGTTAATTTTATGTTGGGGCTTACAAACTAAGGTTTCACTATATTTGGTTATTACACAATGAGGAGAGAAAATGTTATAAAGTCTCGGGATGCCCTATTAACATGGCCTCCTTTTCTGGAGAGTGTCACATGACCGAGTAGGCATGTACTCAGATCCATCACATGACATGTCTTGAAATATATAGTCAGTTTCATAAGATTCAGTGTGACATAGTCTAAGGGGTTACATGTATCTTGGATGACACCTTTGGGAGACATCACGAGACCTGGCGAACGTGTTTGGAAGGTGTTGCGAGTTTCAGCTATCTTACCTAGAGGGCGTCACGATATCTTGGTTATCATGTCCTGATGCTTTCACAAGACTCTCCTGACATGATCAGTCTCCATTATATGATTCAATTGATGTGTCTGAAGGACATCACAAGTCCTAGGTGATAGACTCAGAGGGTTTCATGATATCAATGTAGTATCCTTGGGGAAAACCGTGTGACTTTCTCTGACATGTCTTGAGTAATTTTTGTGTCTGATATGTCATTCAGAAGGAGTGTCCCAAGATCTAGGAGACATACCAAAAGGGTTTCATGATATCAAAGTAGTGTCTACAGGGGGAACCATTTGACTTTCTCTAACATGTATGCAGTATTTCGCGTGTCCCTGATGGAATTCTAAAGGAGCGTCTCAAGATCCAGGAGACATGTCTTGGTGTTGTTACGTGTCTTTAGACGACTTACGTGATGTGTATGAGTGTTGGAAACCATTCAGTTTTCTTGATCCTTCCACCATTGACCTTGGTTTTGACCATTACATTGTGAATTCCTTGGTTTTGTTCAGTGTCAATTCGTCTTGAGTCTCGCGTGATCTACTGGGCTTGTAGGATATTATTCGCATAACTTACCTGAGATACATTATGTGATCTATGAATGGCCATGCGATGTAATTAATGCATAGTGAATGAATACTATCAATTCCCTGTGGTGTATTACCTAATGGAATGTTGTTTGGTGGTGTGATCTACTACTCTATGAAGTTTGTAGAAGTTGAGATTTGAATCCTCCAGAGTTTGGATGTCTGGTGTGTATAGTATCCATCAACTATCAACCATCATAGTTGTGGTCTATTTTTTGTACTAATTTGGGATATTTATAGGCCTATACACCCTAGATACTTGTTGGTTTGTGAGGTATATCTTTCGCAATTCTCGGATTGGGTCGACAAAAGGGCATGGTTCCATGCGGCTTTACGAGTCTCTTTCATGGACTAATCTGATTGTGTCTCTTGACTTTCAACAATCACGAGTCTCTTCCATCAACACTTCCTTTATTGGATTATTTCTAATTAATGGGGACATTTTTATCATGTGGATATATCAAAAGAATTTAATAATGTTATACTAACTTGTCTGAGGGACTTCAAAAGATCAAAGTGTCTATTGGAAGACACTCGCAAGGCCTTGGGTGACCAATCATGGGGTCTCATGAGTTAAGGATGGTTTGTCCAAGGGTCTCATAGGACTGCGCCATGGATGTGTCACATGATTTTTAGCGATCATTAACACCACTCATCTCCTCCCATTTGATAACCTTTATTTTATTTCAAAAAGTATAGGGATTATCCAAGTTTTCATAAGCAATGTCTTGGATTTTTTAAAAAAATTTAGAGATCACTAATGTGACCAATATGGGTCATATAGATAATTTTCAAGCATATAGTGGAAAAGTCTATCTGTCTGCCCTTAGAGCATTGAGGAGTTGTATAGGAACACCCAAGGACTTCCCTGCAGTGAAGATAACAAGACAAAGGGATTTTTTGTGGTGAGGCCGATATGACACTGATTTCTTGATGTGTCTCACTGATCCTTAGGGCGCGCGTCACATGTCATTCAGTGAACGTAAACACCTCTCTCCTCCTCCCCTTTATTACCTTTAATCTATCTTTCAAAGGATTAGGGAACATGTGAGATTTATTGGATATCATCAAAGGATTTTATTCTTCCCAATTCTGATATGGCACGTGACCTTATTGACCGCATGGGGTTTCTCTCTTTGGATGTCATCCATCCTTATTTTTGAATAAGTTTTTGGCCCTCACCCAGAGATTGTTAGTGAGTTCGTTGCATGATAAATATGGGATCTTGTGATGCCATGCTCACATTTTTATCATCATGTTTACCTATGGATCCAATCGTGATAAATGATGGATCATGAGATGGCATACACAAGTTGATAGAGATAGTTTCTCTACCTGACTTTCTTACACTACATGTTCATCATTGGATCTTGCCACAACATGTAGGAATTTATAAGGACAATCACTTTTCATTACCTTTGATATGTCGCAAGTCCATTATCATATAATTCCATAGCATCACCAAGGGTCCCTACATGCCAATACCATATTCAAATAGGTGTATGATTAGTCTTTCAAACAATCACTCAAATGTTGTATAAACCAATATCACGATGCATGTACAAGGAATATTTATCCACATCACATGATGATATAGATCATGGCTCGGATTTTTCAAGCATACATTAATATTTAATGTGTGTGGTGTTGGATTACCTTGGATCAACATAGTGCATTGAGTATTGAAATCTATTGATGACCAGATTTCACAGCACATAAAATAAATTCTTTAAGACTTTGATTGTATCTGTACGACAAGTCATTATACACAATTCCTCACATAACTGGTTATGCAATTATTTAATCTTATTCTAGGAAAAGGAAAGGTTGTGATATGTGACCAATTATGCATTCCCTTGAGGGTTTAGGTGATCTCTTAGCCATATATTTGTGGTAATATGAAGTTTTCATGGTATTACAACCCTTTGCAATATGGGATGGGTGGAACCACTGCCTTTCACAAGAGTGGATACGCAATGCCTTATCTCTTTTCATGAATGGTTACATGATGGAGAAGAATGGTATCTTACCCCATCACATGAAGTGATACACAAAAAAAAATTGTATAGCTCTATATGGGTTTGTGATGCTCTGCTTTACATGGAGAGAAAGAGAACTCATTTCAGAATAAAAGTGGGGGAGAAACATTGATCCCTCTTCAGTATTTATAGAAAAAGTCTCGCCCTCCATTTTCACATCTGAGAAATGTGGTGCGTCCACTAAATTTTTTCGACAATTCATCACATCAATTTACTCAGATCCGAGGATGTAGGTGAATTGAATCATCCTCACATAACACTACAACAAGATTTCTCAATTTTCGTATCTCCATCTCCTAGTGGTGGATGATAATCAAGAGTCTGAGAAACAATATGGGGATCTGATGAGTTCAGATCATTGCTTGTTCCGTAGGCTGATGATGGTGATGAAAAACTCAATCAAAACAACATAGAAGTAGTGCTTTATCATCCTTTTATATTTATCTGTTATACTCAAACATATGATGCGAATATGATTTTGAATCCATTCGTAATAACCTTTTAAGGAAAATGGGTATTTCGGCCTTATTTAGTTTATTTTATCGTCATTTTTATATGTTAAAACAAAATAATAACCATAAAACTCCTTCAATATTGCAACAAATTTGCACAACCCAAGTATTATTATCACAAGTGTATTCATTCTGATCATGTGATCACTTCTGACATGAGCCCTTCCAAAAAAAAGTGTATAATACAAGATTATGAGTGTCAATAATATCATAAAACAATCATCACAATATCATAGAATAACCCATTGAAAATAAAGGGTTTTCATAAATATCTAATAATCAAAATAATAATCTATAAATAGAAAGAATAAAGAGGGTATCATTGGATCACATCCCCAGTAAATAATAAGCATCAGAATATGATGTTATCATATATGAAAATTTCCATTAAAAGATCTCAAGAATATTTCATGATGAAAATACTAATGTCATTTTGAAATCACTTATTTAAAATCCAAAAAATTCCCATGTATTTTGGAAAACATTTTATTTGAAAATTTTTATATAAAATCTTAAATAAATATTCAAATAATTTACTTTTCATGATGGTGGGAATTTTTTTAATGCCTTAATCATTAAAATCAAATATTTTATTCACACCTTTAAAATTTACCTCATTCTAAAATAATGAAAATTATAATTAAAAGATTTTATATAAATTATATCATGGGTAAAAATTAATTTAAAAAATAAATGTAAAGTTTTAAAAAATATTTAATGTGTTTTAAAGAAAATATGGACATCAAAAAAATATTCACCATCTAAAGAGGAAATAAGGTCTCTTTTCCATAAAAATAATTTCTTAGTCATTTATAGTAACCAAGAGAATAAAATTGTATCATTACTTGAAAATTAAATGAATAAATAGTGTCAAATAAATTATATGTGATTTAAATGATAATATCCATACAACATTCCTCAATTGAAATTTTGAAAATACAATCTCAAAAAGAAATGAGATGGTAACATAAACCCTTACCTCATATGAAATATTTCATATTTTGAGTTCAAACATCCTATATATCAAATATTGATTAATTATACAAATATTAAAAAACAATATTAATATATATCATATCAAATATTATTTAATTATAACATATTATCACATGTTTATTAATAATTAATTGTTAAAATAAATATTCTCAGTGATAACTATTACATTTTTCATGCATATTTCGGTTCGGTTGTACCTTTCCTCATTTATATTGGTTCCAAAATCTCCAAAAAAATTTAATTATGTAATTAGTATCACATTTAATCATTATATATAATTATTAAACTATTAATATAATGTAGGGATGAAAATTTAATTATATCACTTCATAGAGATGGTAGTCTGTACGTACGCATTAGTGATGTTTATACTTTTAGATGGATAGAAGGAAAGATAAGTAAAAAAATAATTCCCCCTTAAAGAACTATTATAATATATTTTAAACCATATATATTTAGTTAATCCATTAATATAACCATCAATTTGAAGTATTAACAAAAGGAAGGCATCACTTTGTGGAGGTGGTAGTCCATACGTATTCACTAGCGATGTTTTATTTTCACATAGGAAGGAAATGAGGTAAATAATGGATATTTAATCATCATTAAAAAAATCGTAAATTGAAGATAAAAATATCATTATTTTAGAATGGATACCACATAATTATAGGGGGTAGAAGAAAAAATAAAATTGAAAGTGCTCGATTAAGTGTTATATCTCTTCATTGAGAATCCCCTTTTGGATTACCCCTTAACCCTTTAAAGGATGGTATTTTGGAAAGACCAAAATGTCACTGATCTGAGAAAATAATGTATTATGGTATTTGGGATGGTATTTTATGATCAATAATGATCAAACTCTATGAATAAGTGCTAATATGATATTCTATTTTATAAGTGAGGGAAAGGAGACACTTGAAATTAATTAAAAGATTTAATTATGATATATATCATATTCATGTAATGTGGAACCAAGGAACTAAAACATCAAAGATAAGATGTTATAGGGTTAAAATAATTTCATGAAATCACGTTTAGATAATATTTGGAGACATTTTAAGCCTTATCTCATTGTTAAAACACTTTAAACACATTTTATCTATAGTAGAGATAACAAATTTTTTTTAAAATGATAACATATTTATATGACCAAAAATAGAAGTGACATTCTAAAAATTTTGAAAATGATGATTTAAAATTTTGAATCCATTTTTTGTTATTCAATTTATATAGGTAAAAGAAATGTCTTATTTATAAGAACATAAAATGATTGAAAAAACTACTTTCAAGATTGTAGAGACCCGTATCCTGACGTACATGGACATTACATTACATTTGCGGAATACTTAGTACATAACAAAAACACACACTAAAGGATCGTAATAGTTTAGTGTCTTTGGAAACTCGGAACATAATCTTCTAATCCTGGTGAAAGATCTTCAATATCTCCCGTAAAGATCTTCCATTTTTTTTACCTAAAACCATTCTTTATATCCTGGGGAAAAGAAAACATAAAAGGGTGAGCTCAAATGCTCAGTAAGGGTATACAAAAGAAATAAAAATCATATCATATCTTTTTGAAAATCACAACCTGCAAAAGTGATCATAATATCTTAACATGGAACAAATCATAGAAGTGAAAATGAGATCCCCATAATCATAACATGAAACTTGAAACTTTGTGGCATGCACACATAATCATGGAAAATCATTTCTTGTTATTCATGACTCATTGCCAAGACTATCTTAGTGGACAAAGTCCCTTTCTGAACCGAGTTCACTCCTCGTTTCAGTCCTGTATCACTGAACCGAAATAACCTTCCGTTCCAGACATGTCTATCTCATGAGATATAAAATCATTACCCAATGCATTGGAGGGAGATATAGGTCCCACCCATCTTATAATGAATCCTTTCTTATGTGTGCCACATAATCATAAAACATACATCATCGCATAACACATATAACAAAAATGGGATTCTTGAAACATCATGACATCATAAATCAATTCATATATGATAAAGGAATTCATAAACATAATTCCATCACAACATAGTCAAACCAATGTAAAAATATGGATAGAAACAGAACCCTTTATTATCTTAGATGGAAAATAATTTTGATAAAACACTTGAAATGAATTCTTGAGGAAAATATCCTTTCTTCTTCAAAATCAATTTCTTTTCACAAAACATCATGCAATTTTAAAAGAAAGAGATTTTATTAAAAATAGTCATGAAATCTTTTGGATGAAGCTTCATGAAAATAAGGCTTTATAAAACCGTAAAAATCCGTTCATGCCGTTTAAGTTAAAAAAACATTCTTCGTACTTTTGTCGGAAAAGTCAAAAAGTACCTCGTACGACAAAAGATTCCTTTCATACATATTACTAAAAACTCTCCGAAGGGTAAAAATGGTTTTAAACAATTGTAGGTGGATGAAAATAATATTACATTTTGATGAAACATGGATGTGGATGATAAAATACACCCCAGTAAATACTTACGAATAAACAATCTCGGATAAAAATGAGATTGTGATATTTCCCTTACCTTAGGTCCGATTAGCTTTGTACGTGTCCGAAGCTCCTGTATAATGGTTTAAATAATGTTATTGACTTATTCCAGAATCATACATATTGATATGATATCATATATGGTCATATTATTAGCTTCTTGTTAGTAATATTTCATTGTTACTTGTTACTCGGGTCTTTATAACTTTTTGTTCTTATGCGTGTTTTGTCGAATAAATTCTTATTCTTATCTTTAGGTTATAGATAATTCATTTCCAGAATGGTATTAGTGTAGTATATACCATATTCATTCATTCAATTCATTTATATAATCATTATTAAATGAAGATCATGTAGAACGAGTCGCATCACATCGTGGAGACGGTATTCCGTACGTACGCACGCGCGGTGATTTCATTTTTCCGTAGGATGGATAGAAGGTGAATTAGGGTTGTTTCATATTTATAATAACATATCAGTATGTAAGTAATACTGATGTTATTACTTTATCATGAAACAACTAAAGAAGAAGAAGTTGAAGAAGAAAGAAATTGAAAAGATCGGTAATGGATATTACCTCTTCTTTGGAACGCCTCTTTGAATCCTCCACTTAAGGAACTAAGATTGGTCTTTGGAGAAGACCAGAACCTCTAGGATTATTCTAGGAAAGTGGAGAGGAGAAAATGGCAGGGGTTGGCCGAGCTTGAGTGCTCAAAATTGGTGTGAGGAGGAGGGGGAGGAGGTGCCCTTTTATAAGGGAGGAGAGGGGCACCTTAGGAATTCTTAAAAATATTAATTTATAATAAATCTAACCCCACTTAAAAACCTCCAAAAATGACTCATATTCGAAGATTAGATGAGATAGGGTTGTAATCTCATCAACCAATCAAATTTAGACATGTTTGGATATTATTTTAAACCTTATCAATTATATTTAACTCTAAGTTAAATAATTTAACTTTTACCGTGTCTTTTTGTTTTCTTTCACTATATGGTTAATAAACTTACTATAACATGCCAAACGAACCACAAATTGTTTATTATTAATATATATATCCTTATCTAAGTCATTTGGCCGAACCTTAGATTTTTAGGAATAAAATAACAATTAATAATATAATATTTGATTTAAAATCTATTTTGTGTCAATTTTGACACTATTTGATATATGATTTTTGTGAAAGTCATAACAGAATTATATGTTCGAACCAAGTTGATTAAATCAACATTAATATATCATAGTAACCTAGAAAATTAGTGGAATTCATAAAAAATCTCAAATTACATTTATTTTGGTGTTTATAACATCAATTATGTCAATATTTCATTAATAAGATAATTACTGCATCATCGTTGTGTCATAAATAAATTAAATCATTTGATGTCTAAAAATTACAAATAAAATACCATCATGTAGGAAATCTTTTTAGCTTTCTAATGAATATTTACAATCGAATTTATCTTATGTATAACCCCATATTAAAAATGATTTACTTATTAAACTTTGATTTTAACTATTTTAACCCTTCTTTAAATAAATTCATAATAAATGTCCTAATCTAATCCAAGTGGGCCTAAATGGTCATATTTTATTCCTAAGTTTGTTTTTGGTCGAATTAAACTTGTCCAATAGAATTAGGACATGTGTTAGGGTAATAGTAATATCATATTTACCCTTAGTTACCCTATTTACTATTAACCGCGGTAAAAAAAAGTAAAAAGTTACTATTCACCAAAAATTATTTTCATCTCATTGAACCACATTTTAGTCCTTGATATTAACCGTGTCTCTCGGATTTTCGAAATTCCATTCACAGAAGTGGTAAAATTAAGTTTTATGCAAAATTCAGTTTTTAACCTACCACTTAGTGGTTTCACTATTCATCAAAAATTGAAAGTTTTCAGAAAAATGCAAAAATTTCATCCTAAGCTATATTTCATATTCCGAATTCAAAAATGAAGTCTATTTTACCAAATTCATAACATAGAAGTTGAATTAATTAATTTTATAATTAAATCCCGCTATTAAAACAAATAGCGTGTTTTTACGAAACAATATCTATCAAAAGATTGACACTTGTTTATGTCAGGTTTAAATGTGAAATTATGTCCAATGACCAACATTGTATTAAATTGTAAAAATATATTCTAAATATACTTTAAAACCACTCAAATTAATAATTTATCACTATTAATTATTTCGATTAAAAAAGTTGTTTTTAATTATAATTTAGTAATTTTCACTATTCATCAGAATATGAAAGTTATCTGAAATGTACCAAAATTTCACCTTAGGCTAAATTCGATACTCCGAATCCAAAAATGAAATACATTTTGAAAAATAAAATTTACAAAATTTCAAAAATTGGTTATTACTATTCATAACGGCTAGTTTTAATAGCATATCGCTGTTTAGTGAAACTCGTTATTGCGTACTACACACACTATCGAGGAAGGTTGCGATTGCGTGTAATGCAAGGCAAGTCAAGGATGCGTGTTGTGCAAGCTCCTTTTGGTGTAGCATACAACACAAGACATTAATAAAATTAAAAAGAACATTTTTCATAAAATCTTGGGCTGTTACAAAGATAGTACCAAATTGTTTCATAAAAATAATTTTACATTGAAATCAAGTGATATTTAGGTTTTGGTGAAAAACAGTATTGAATAAAAAATGAATTTTTTTAGACTTTTGTATTCATCCAAAACATAATATTACCTTACAAATATACCATTAAATGAAAATACTAAAAAAAATTACATTTGAATAAAATATAACTTATATTCACAAAATTCATGCTTGGGATACCAAAATCAAAACAATGTTTCAAAATAAATCTTTTTAACATTTTTAAAATATATTTGGTCAAGATGAAAGACTTAAAAATTAATAATTCAACCATACATCATAATGATGACAAAAAATTGATAGTATTTTTAAGATATTTATTTTTAATATTCATTAAAAAATAAATATTTTCAAAAAGAACCACAAAAATTAATTGTAAGACTATAATGACTTGATTATTTACATAATTATTTCTATTTTTTCAATTAAAATTTATAAAAATAGAAAAAAAAAATTATTGTATTAACAAATCAAATTCAATAAAATAATTTGGAAGAAAATATATTTTTGAAGAATTAAATTACAACATTCTCATTCCCTACCTAATAAACATATTTAAATTAAAATAATTCTAAAATAGTGAATAATTTAATTTATTAAGATAATGACACATTAATTTAACCATCAAATTCATTTATTTTTTATTATAAAAAATTGATAACGAGTTCATTTTCTATATACATAAATAATAGTTTTTCATTATTTTGTGGCCTCGATTTATACATTCCAATCCCATGACTAGAAGATAACTAACACATTAAATAATAATATTTTTTATTGAACATCACATTTCACATAAAGTTTAGTACTATGTGTTAATAAAGGAATTAAACACTATAAATGTAATTAAAGTGAAATATATCATAAATTATAGCGGTGCAACATTCTAACCCCTTATAATAATTTTTCTATATAAATTCTATCACTCAAATATAAAAAAAATATGATTATTATATCTCACCATATCTTGAGGTTACCAAATAGGTTCATTAAATTTGTGGTTTTTTCACATAATTTTGATCAGGTGAGTGATCTTGTTCCACAACACTTTCTCTCTTTGATCTAGATCCTCCACCAATTGTTCCTTAAAAGAGAGATATTTCTCCAGTGGTATAACCTCTGATTTTAGAGCATGTGAATGATTAGGTATGTTCTTCCTTAGGGTAGATACATGGAACACATAATGAACTTGATATATTCATAGGAATAATTTATAACCACCTTCAAACTCTCGATATCACCAAGGATTTTTGCATTAATTTTCATCAGAACTCGATCTACAATGATGTGCTAATGTGTGGCTTTAACATTCTCTATTATTTAGTCATCTATGTCAAGTAAAAATAGTTTTATTTCCCGAACATAATCTTAATTCATTAGAATTATTTACTTCATTCCATATCGGGATTAATAAGGACACATCTAAATGCTCAAGTGAAAACTCATGTAGTAAAAAAATTACACCAATGGACGGTGTTTATCCCAACATCCTTTGAAATAAATAGATAAAGCTCTCAAAATTTATTCTAGATTTTTAATAGTTCTCTTAGAATAAACATTTTTTTGAGGAAAATATATAGTATTGAATCATAAATATGTATCCATACATTATTGAATAATTATCCAGAACATCATGTTAAACTTCATATCCTGATTATATACATTTAATATAGGTACTACATGTAATATCACCACTTCATTAATGTGTAACCAAGTAAGCTGATCAAAATAGAAATTTTCTCTAATTACAAGAAAATTTGATTAATTCATATTTCAATCGATTATGAACTAAATAACATTTTGGCCTTCTGATGATTTATGGACTCCAATTATGAAATCCATAGTGATATATTCCCATTTCCATTCAGGTATGGGTGATGATAGCAACATCCCATTAAATATTTATCACTCATATATAACATGATGATATACCAGGAATTGAGATACATAATTTTCAATATACCTACTTATGTTTTACCACCAAAAAACTATTTTAGATCTCAATACATCTTTATACGTCCTAGTTGAATAGAGAATGATGTACTATGATCTTCATACAACAACTCCTTCTTCATGTATGGTATTCATGGGAAACATGCATATTTCCCAAACCATATCCTTAAATCATGATCATAGTTAAACTTCGTGAAATAATTCACCTTATTCTATAGTTCCACATCATCCTTATGGACATTCTTAATCCTCTTAGGGATGGATGGTTGAACATTAATTAGATAATTATAATATATATCCCTGTTCTTCATGATCTGAAGATCCATCTTCAAAAAATACATAAATATACGATCTCTTTCAATCCCTTTCAAGGGAAATCTGGCGTGGCCTTTCCAACTCAGAACATTATCCACCTTCTTCACAATTTCAGGGTGGTAGTGTATTGATCAATCAAAATATCTAATCATATCCAACCACCATATCTAGGAAAAAGTAAACACTTTATGTGTAAATATATACATCACAGTTTAATGATTTTTGTATATCTCGCACCCTTCACCAGTAATATAATGAATATTTGTATTCAATGTAAAAGTCACTAGAAACATCAAATCATGAGTTGGGTAATTGTTCTAATTAATTTTCAAATGGTGGGTGGTATAATCTATCACCTTATCATTATGCATGAGGATTCATCATTGTCCCTTATTCTATCCATAATGATAAATTATATTCCCTTTTAATATAAGGCTGGGTAAACATAGTTTCACTATACAACTTTATTTTCAAAATCCCAAATGTTTTCCTCAAATTCATCTATCCAACAAAACATGGATCCCTTCGAGTAAAAATTGTTATTATATTAGGTAAAAATATTAAATCCATCAGAAAGTGATGGTGGTATAAATCAAACCTAATAAAACTATGGATCATAGTTACTATGGTCAGTCTAGGACACTATTCAATAAATTCCTCCTTTTAGGGTTCTAGAGATATACCCTCACCAAAAATTATATGACCCTTGAAAGAATCATTTTTTAACTAAAATTAACTAATTATAAATTTGGAATACGTATTTTCTTTCCTTGGGGTCATCAACACAATCCTAAAATGTTCCTCATGCTATTCCTTTCACTTCAAATATATAATAATATCATATATAAATAATACCACAAAATAGTTGAGGGAATATATAAATACTCTATTCAATAAATCTATGAAGACAGTGGGGTAATTTGTATATCTAAATTGAATCCCTATAAATTTTTTATGACTGTGCCTTGAAAGGAATTATTTTTTTGGTATATCTTCTTTCTTGACCCTTAGTTAACGATATCTAAATCATAAATAAAACTTTGAAAATACCTATCTCCTTATAATTGTTTAAATAAATCATCAATATGGGGAAATGATACTTTTTCTTTACAATTATCTTGTTAAATTCTCAATAATAAATGAAAATATTCATTTAACCATATTTTTTAGTACAAACAATAGCTACACCTCATAGTAAAGCAGTGGGCTAAATGAATACCATATCTTGATTCATCTATAGATGCCTCTCCATTTCACTAAACTTAATTTATGATATCCTATATGGATTCATTAATATAGGGGTAGAACTAGGTGTTAAATATATTAGAAAACTAATATTTAGTATTTAGGGGAGGATAAGGAATTCCCTCATACAATACATCATCATATTCCTAAAAAATAGGAAAATGTTTAATATTGACTTTCACTTCATCCATTTGAGATAAATATCCCTCATGAATTGTAACTTACCTTCCTTGGAAATTAGTATGTGCTTTATAGTGAGAGACACAATACTTGAAAAATATAACCATAAATTCAACTAAAGGAAGTATTAAAAGGTATACAGGAAGAACATTCCCCAAAAAATATGATATAGGAGTTATAGACTTTATATGTGATCATCATACTATTTAGAGATTTTAATAATCACTCAACATCTAATCATTTAGGTGGTGTTGTGATTCCAATATAAAATTCTTCAAATAAAAAATGGTGGTTAGAACTGGAATCAAATAAAACATTAACATTTATGAGTTTATGATAAGATAATATTTCGAGATATCATTATCCGTACCCATTTCATCAATTTTGAATATATATTATATCCCATTTTCCTTCAAATTAATATTTGTTTAAGGATTTTATCCTTAATAGCCCTTATATTAAGCTATTGGTTCACATAATTCACAAACTCCTTGGATCTAAAGCATTGTAGTGTGGTTGGTGTATTTGTTGAACCTTTTTCTCTATTTATTTTAGTGATCTGTTGATCTTTATCTATAACTATTTCATTTATTTTCCCCTAAAGATAACTTGGAGATTCTTTAGCTCAATATCTTGGCCTCATACTCATGAAACATATTTTCATTCCTTTAGAAAAATTGCCTATATTATTTTTTCCACATTTTGGGTATGTAGGATGTTGAAATCTCTTCTTTTCTCCATGTGACATACCCCTAGAGCTTCCATGAAACTCTATCATCATTTTTAATCAGTAAGACTATTAAAATGAGGTTTTTTAGATTACATTTCCACTTTGATTTCACATTGAATAGTCTCCTTGGTGTTTCCAAAGACCATTTTGGATAATTCCTTTCTAATAATTGGTTTCTAACCAATATATAACAAATCAATATTGGTTTCTAGGTCAATGATAAAACTATAATCAAGCCTCACAGGTCTTGTAAACTTTTCTTCATGTGTACTAATGGATTCATCATCCTTTATCTTCAACTCTAGAAAGTCTGTCTCTATTTTACTATGGAGAGTTTATGAAAATTAATTATTGAGAAACATTCCTCAAATCCTTATATTAGATGTAGTTGATTTAAAAAAAATTCCTAAAATTATTTATAGGATTACAAAATTGATCACATTCACTATATAATAAATATACTAGTAATAAAACAAATTCATAGTCTGAACACTATTTTATAGAAAACATTAGCTCTATATAATTGATACACTATTCCAAATAAAATTGGATTAGAAGACCCATAAAAACATGGTGTAAATTATTGTATAAATTATTCAATAGTATGTTCCTCCCACATTGTTACACTCTGAATCTCAATAGTTTCCACATCACTACCCATATCTTGAGAAATTTTATTGAACAAAGTAAAAAGATATTTCATCCCATCTCCCATGAAATTTGGTTACTCATTTGTATAGCCATTTACTTGGTTGTCATATTTAGTGTTCACGTGATTTTTTTGGCTTCCATCTGTTAATTAAAATCAAAATCATAGTATAGACATCATGCTATAATAATCATAGGGAACAATCATATATTCAACAAAAATCATTCTTAAGATATCTGAAATTATGAAACCTTCTTATCAACTAATGAAAATGTAGGTTTATCTTGGTTAATCCATGGTCATTATCAATTCAAATCCTCATTAATGTTTTAAAAATATAATTTTCAATCAACCAAAGAATATCCCTTGGTAGTACCTATACAGGTGTCTATTTTTGGTCCCACTCATCATGCACTAATGAAAATCAAGTTAATACAAAAATCTAAGTATTTTCTATTTCTTACACCTAGGTTCATTTGTTCCACAACCGCAACCAATTTATAGTATCAATAAAGGGATGAATTTTCTTGATGAAAATATAATCTCTATTTTTCCAAAACATTATTCTATTATCCTATGATTAGGCTTATCCCCAATGTTTTCACCAAAGTCTTATAATAATAATACCCAAAATTAACTAAACCCTACTCTGATACCAACTAATGAAACCCAATCATAACATAAATAAGTATTAAATCAGTTTAGATGACTATTAAAATCATAACACAATGACATATTACATATAACCATAAAGGTTTAGCATATTTGGATACTACATACATAAACAACTCATTTAAAAGAGGATCTTTAAAATCTTTTAGAAGTTTGTTCTACCATACTACTTTCTGTAGACATACCCTTATTTAAAGATTCATTATAACATGGGGAAAATGAAATAATAAGTAAGGGTGAGTTCATGTGTCCAGTAATGGTAAACATGGGAGATAAAAATCAATGATCCAAAGTAAGAATAAGGGTATGGGTACATGATCATTTTATTTTAAAGTCAGACCAAGAAATTCATAGACCATAACCATGAGTCATTGCATAAGTCTATGTCATAGAAAAGGTAAAAAGTAATAAGAGTGTGGAATCATTAATTATAAATTTTTATCCCATACAGAATATCAGAAACCATGTGGTGTGGGAAAAAATAATATTATAGCACTATGAACATGTATAAATAGAAACTAGATCACTCATAAAGTTAATTTCCTAAAATACGGTCCTAGTATAAACTTATGAAAATAAATCCATCCACACGAATAATGTTCTAAACATCAAAACAGGTCTATCAAAAACAAATTTATATCATGAGTTATCAATAATTACCCAATTAATTGGATGGATATATAATTTTATTTCCACACATCATATAATCATAATTCATTCATTTGTAAGCTATAATATCATAAAACATTCATCATATCATCATAACATAACCTAGGTAAATTAATGTATGTTGAATACATGCCATCATTATAATCATAATCTATCCAGAGAAATTACAAGGAGGTTATCATTAGATCATTTCCCCAGTAAATCATAAGTAAAATAAAAGGGTATTATCATGGAAAAATATTACCCTTAAAATATCACTAAAATAATTATTGTGGAAAATATCCTTATAATTTTGAAATCACTTGTTTAAAATCCAAAAAATTCAAAAACAATAATTGAAAAAAACTCATTTAAAAATAAATATGAAATACTATAAAGGAATCATCAAATATTTTATCATTCATAATGGTGGTAAATTATATTCACTCCATAATAATTAATAACAATAATTATATTCAGACCTTATGTGAAACATACCTCATTGAGAAAATGAGAAGAATATTATTTTTAAAAATATATATAAAGTCAAACATGAGTAATAAATAACATTAAAAAATAATTTTATAATATAAAAACACTTTAAATTTTTTTAAATAAAATATGGACAAGGTATACAATGTTCATCCACCTAAGAATAAATAAGTTCGGTCTTTGTTGAAAACATTTTCTAGGTCAATTTAATTAACCAAGAGACAAAAATGATACTATTAAAAGAAAATTTTATGAATAAAAAGAGTAGTATAATATATTTTTGTTTTAAAGGATAGTATCAATAAAATTTCTCAAAATAAAAATTTAGCATAATAATCCTAAAATGAAATGTGATTTTAATATTAACCCTTATTTCAAGTCTTATCTTACTTCGTACAATTTTGAAACTCCTATATAATAAATACTGATTTATTAAAAATTTATTACATATCAATACTCATCTATATTATACCATTTATTATTCAATTACAACATCTTATCACCCATTTATTAACAATACATAATTAAACCAGTTATTCTGAGTGATAACCGCTTCGTTTTTCTGACATGTTTCGATTCGACAATCCCAATAATTTTAATTTTATCATGATTCCATAAAATACATAATGTTAATAATTTAATTAATATCATATTTAATAATTATATTCACTTTTATTACTATTCATATAAATTGGTGATGAAAAATTAATTGCTTTACTTTGTGAATATGACAATCTATATGCATGCACTAGTGATTATTCCACTTTTTAAAAGATATATAAGAAGAAAATTAAATAATAAATAACCTCTAAATAACTATAATAATATCATATATAATATATATTCTATAAATACATTATTATAACCATCGGTATTATGTGGTGATGAAAAATGAAACGCATCGCTTTGTGGAGGTGGTTGTCTGCATATACGCACGAACGATTTTTTCTTTTCCCATATAATGGAAAAGATGTGTAAAATGTCTGTTATATCCTAATTATAAAAAAATTATATATTTTATATACATAAATAATTATTTTATAATGGATACCATATATTTAGAGGGGGTACAAAAATAAATAAAATTGAAATTACTCAATTAAGACATATACTTATTCATTGAGAAACCTCTTCTGTCTTAGACTGTAATCCTTGAAAGGATGCTATCATAGAAAGAAAAGATTATTTAGGATGTGGGTAAGGAATAAAATATGGCAATATTGTAGGTATTTTCTTGTATATATGTATTAATCATTTTTAATAGGGGATAGGAGCAGGTTCCCTTTTATAAGTGAGGGTAATGATAGACATGGAATTACATAAAATGTTTAATTATAATATTTGTCATAGTAATTTCAAGTGGGACCAAGGACTTAAAAAATTGAAGATAATATTTTATGGGGTATAAATAAACTCAAAAAGTAAAATTTATAAATTTGTTTGAGAAATTTCAAGCCTTATCTCCATGTTAAACCGCTTTAAACCCATTGTTACCATAACAGTAATAATATAGCTTTTTACCATGATAACCAAATTATATAAAAAGATTAATTGAAATTTTAACTAAATTTGGAAATGATAATTCCAAATTTTTAATTATTATTTTTTATTAAATTTCAATTTTTATTAGAAATAAATTTTTATATAAGAATAAAAAATGCATGAAATCATTTTTTAGGAAAATAATCGATTAAAGCATAAAAAAGATTTTACATTGAAATCAAGTAAAAATTTGTTTTCCTTGAATATATTTGGTGATTTAATAATAAAATCTAGTATTCTATAATTATTTTACTAAGATAAAACTGAATGGGACGTTCTAACCATATAATTGAATAAAAATGTCTAAAAATAGTTTTTAATTTTAATAAAATATAACATATATTCAAAAAAATGACGCTTCGGTTCTAAAATTCAAAATAATGTATTAAAAAAAATATTTTTATCCTTAAACATAAATTTAGTTTATACATGTTTTTTCATTTTATTATTTCATTTTTACATCATAATAATTTCACGAAATAGATAATATTTGAAAAATATATAGTTTCATTATATACTGAAAAATCAATCTTTTTATAAAATTATCAAAAATTAATTATAAAAAAATAATAACATGGTAATTTAAAAAATTATATTCATTTTATAAAATAAAATTTTTAATAGTGGAAGTAATTTATTGTAATATTCACACACAAAAAGCAATAAAAAGGTTTTGAATAAAATGTTTTAATAATAACATGGATTTAGTCTCATTATTTTCCTAATAACCATAATTAAATGATTTTTATTATATTTTACAGAATATATTATCTAAAAATTTCATTAATATTATTTATAAATGGTTATTAATTCAATTTATTATGATAAAAACACACTACATTAATAAAGATGATTTATCATAAGAACGCATCTTTTAACCATTAAATGGTTTTATTTTAATTCTAAAAAATGGATTATGAGTTCTTTTTATAAAGGTATGAACAGATTTTTTTATAATTTAGTTTTTAATATTAATATAATACAATCACATGGTTATGTGATGACTATAAAATTAAATAATATTATAAATTATAATATGTTATAGTGTTCTTAATTCTTGGTGTTAATGTTTAGGAAACCTATTGAACACGTCAAATTTATTTTAATAGAAATATATCACAAAATATTAAGTGGTTAAAATATTCATCACCCAAATTTCTATTAGACTTTATCTTTTCTTTATTTAGTTTTTTTGTCTCTTTAACTATGTTCCTGTTTTTTATCATGATTCTTAATAGTAGCCTTGGCATAATCAAAAGATTTATCACTTTAGTTTTTATCTCATTAGGTTACACATTTATAAAATCTCTACATTCTATTGTGTCATTCATTAAACTGATACCATTGGGATTAATACATTACTAAAACCAAAAATATTAACATGAGTGATTACCAATTAACACCATGAGAGTATTAGTGTAAGATGAAAAATTCAACCACAAAATATCCTAATCTTTGAAATTACTACATTAGCTTTCAGTTCAACCTAAATCACTCATAATTAAATATAGGTTTTTGTAGGTATTACTTTATCATATTCAATAACATAAATCCTTAACATAATATATAATTTATAATATCATATAAATAGAATTATATTAATTGATTCATATCACCCAAGAATGTCTAGCTAGGCATGTAGTCTTAGGCACACTCTTCATGCATTGGAGTTATGATTGAGCTGATACTCATCTAAGATTTTCAATTTTTTTAAAACAACGTGTATCTATCTGAAAACCATATCCTCTTTCCAATATCCATATATGGATGTAATTTCTCTGAGAACCATAAAATTTAAATATTTCCAAATCTTTGAGATGTTATCCTCTATATAGATATATTTCTTAGACTTATCCCACAAGTTATTGTAAATGTTACCTTATTTCAATCCCTAGTAATTTTACTTATGAAAACAACTAACGTTATTGGTTATTTATACCTTTCAAATTAGGAGCACCCTTAACTTATAAACCCTTATATTGCCATCAACTAACACCCTAGACTCTAAAGATTTCAAAAACCTTATTTGATACTAAATATGATACCACACATAAGTGGCCATGTCAATTACCTAACTTAAATAAAATAAATCTTGTTTAAAACATTCCAAATAACTTTAAGAAATATATTTTTTGAGATTTAGGAAAAAACATTCACTAGAAAAAAGCATTCATTTTTTAACTAATAAAAAATGTTCCCACTATATAATAAACTGCATGATCCATGAAAATATTTCTATATGTCCCACAAATACTCCCCACAAGATACTCTTCTAAACATATCTCATAAACTTGTTTTCTTCATAAAAATGGAAATGTAAAGGAAAAATTATTCTTAGATATTCTATAAGTTATAAGTAATGAAACTGCAAGATATCATGGGTACGACATTGGGTATAAAATAGGGATATAAACATAAGAACATCAAGATAATAACATGAGGCATAACCTAATCCTACGTACATGAACCATAAATTGAAAATGTGGTTTTAGAATAAAAATTACATATTCATAAATGTATCAAAAAATTGCATCACTAACGATTCATAAATTATATTAAATGGGTAATTACAACGGTATCATGAAACATTTACAAGGCAGGCTTCCAAAGTTCATGTATAAGACATATCTTGATATTAATTTTTTCCCAATGCATTGGAGTTCTCACAGGTTTAACCCTTCATAATAACAAGGTTTCTCACTAATATATCAAAAACATTAGCAAGGAATACTTCTAAAGTATCATGAATATTCCATCACAATATATTAATTCATTACCAAATGCATTACAATGTTATTATGGAACACCTATAATATGTCTAAAATTTTGTATTCCACATAAGGAAATCATACATAATTCCACTAAAGTATAATTATCCCAAGTAGGAAATGGGTTACATGATAATAAACAAAATAGGAATAATCCATCTATATAAAAAAGGTGGATGGAATCATAATAAAATATCATAGATATGTATTGAGGGTTTTGATTATGATGGGAAGTGAATTTTTTAGGAACATTAACAAAATTTCATTAAGAATAATAAATATCCTTACCCATTAGAAATCATTTAATTTTAAAATTTGGAGAGTAATAATTTATTTGTAAAACCAAGAAAGTGTTGAGAGGAAGTTACATAAAAAAAAGAAAAAATGTTCAAAAGTTTTGTTTACCTAGAATAAAAACATAAAAAATTATTGGAAACATTTTTTACATTATCATGAAATGATAGAGTTATGTTCAATATCCTTAGATCATTAAAAAATTCTATTTTTTATAGCATACATTATGTGAAACGCCATGAATAAATGAATAATTATTTATATTTTTTAAATGTGATCGTTATAATCTTGTTTTTAAATTGATGGGAATGAATAGTATTAACTACATTATGAAATGTATATTTTTCCGACTCATTCTTAATGTATTAATTATATTAAGATTAATTTTTGAGAACCTTCTGAAAACTTTTTTTTCAATGAATAGTGAAATATGATAATTTATATTAACAATTATATTATCTTTTTAAGTATTTAAAAAATGAAATTGTATTTTTTTATCATTTTTAAAATTTAATTAGTTTCTTCTTATTTAAAATAATTATATTGTTCTTTAATGGATTTTATACATTAATTGAGTATAAAAACATTTTATAATTTAAAAGGTCATTTTTTCTGGGAGAACCCCATTTTTTATCACGTTTTTTCAAGATGATTTTAAATTAAATTATTCAAATTATTTATTATGAATTTTGAAAATTGATATCATATTTTTAATGATAATTTACAAGAAAAATAAAAAGGAATGTTTTATTTTTATCCAAAATGAATGGTAACTGTCTTAATTTTTTTTACCTCTGTTAAGGGTAAATCAGTTAATTTAATCATAAAAATAAAATGTTAAAGACTATAAAAAGACCCAAAAACTTTTATAAATTTTATTTAAGAGTATATTTAGTCTCTAATCATCCAGGATTTTTTTATTCAATTTTTTTTGCTATTTGGGTTTGATTATGACCCCTATAATATTCTATGTAAAAAAAGTCAAAAAGGTCACACTCTTGTTTTTAAAAATGATCATATTTTTAACAGGGTTATAACCCAAATATTTGTTTAGTTATTAATATTAATTTGAAATATAAATGATTTAACTACATTTTTATAAATTTTTTATTTTTTAGTGAAAAAATATTTATTTTAAATTCTTACACAACGGTGACGGAATAATTATTCAATCAATTGAAAATTTAAATGAATTATACTAAAAATATTAAAAGTAATATAATTTTAGAAAATTAAAATTATAAAAGAATTTTATAGAGGAATATAATATATTAGGGATGCATTAAAATAATTTTTTACTATTTTTAATTTTTTTCTTGTTGTTATAAAAATTGTTGTAATGAATTGTTCTAAAAATTGAAATTAGTGATAAATTATAACAAGTAAGATTTTATTACATGATATTAAATTAATAAAAATCTCATATTTATCCAAATAATTTGTAAATTTTTTATAATATAAACCATGTTCCATTTCTTGTCTGTTAAACCATTTATTTTAAAAATATTGAACCTTTAAGTGTAAAAATCATTATTGTCATGATAAGTGTGAATGGCATTAACAAGATGTTAAAACCAAATGATAAGTGTAATAAACATAGTAAAAACGTTTATAATTTCTATTGTATGATTATATTTCAACCCATTATAATCTTATATTGTAAATAAGACAGTTTTTCAGCACTATAAATTAAAATTTAATTTAATTTAATTTAATATTTTAAAAATTCTTAGGGTGGCCCTCCCGTCTCTTATAAAAGGTCATATCTCCATATATTTAATTAAAACTTAAAACCCATTTTTCATAATACCTAGCCAAATAAATTCTATAATACTTCCCATAATTATAGAGTTCTTTTTTGGCATAATAAGAACCTTATAGGGATTAAGGTTATATTCAAAGGTGACTTTCCAATTTAGAGGTATTTTTTTAACTGCATGTTATAGTTTTATTTCTTCTTATACACCCTTAAAATATAATATAAACATGATAAAATTAAAAAATTATACTCTATATACTAATATGTTATTATGTTAATTTAATAACCTATATCCATCACCAACATCCATTAAATGGGATAAGAATTCATCATTTGTGTGTACAGGTGACTACCTCCTCATGAGCTAATGTAATTTATTATCCATCAAAGTATATAAAGATTGGTAATAATGATAGAATTAATGTTTATAAATTATTTTAATGAAGTTTTTATAATTAGAAATATTTCATATATCATTCACCTAATAATACTTTGATTCACCGAAAAATGATAACATTGTTCATTGTACATGTGGACTTCCACCACTATGAAGCGGTGTGATTCATTTTTCATAAAAACATCACATTTATGATATATATAAATATATTTAAATAATTAAAATTTTATTTATGATATTTTTATTAATTTTTGAAGATGAAATAAAATTTACCATCTTTTAATAATTATCAATGAAAAATGGAAAAGTTACTCATTCGTACGTACAGCCTACCATCTCTAGGATTGTAGTGTAGTTAATTTTTTAATAAAAATACATAATGGTTTGGTTTTAAAGTATAATTTATTTAAATAATTTATAATTACTTCATGATTATTATTCATTATATGGTGTAATAATGGAAACTTTGACCATATTCATCATGTGGAATTCATTTCTTACATATGATCCAAATATCATTGAAATTACGGACGTGAATTTAATTGATTAGTAATTTTATAAAACATGTTATTAGATGAAATAAAGGAATAAATAAAATTAAAATGGTTAATAAATTATAAAATGAACATAAATTTTTATTCTATAAGATAAAAAAAGTACACGATTATTCAGAGTCAAGTTAAGGGTATTTCATTTAAAAATCCTCTTTTAATGTTTCCCTTACAACACAATTTTTCTTCTATATCAAATTTTCAAGTCAATTTATGATTATATTAATATAGATATAAAATATTTATAAATGGAATTTTATGATACTTTTTATTTTATTTAAAAGGTTTTAAAATGGAAACTTTTTACAGAATGTTTGAATTTCTATTAAAAAAGAAAAAAAGGAATATTCTATTTCATTGTATACGATGACAAAAAAATTTCCCGCCACTATAGCCATTATTTATAATTTTGATTCCCATAAAGACATTATTATTTTTTTCTTGAAATGAAATCTATTTTTCACTTTTTCTATGTATTTTGGTATTGAAAATGGATTTTTAATAAGAAAGTGTATTTTGATATTGAATTTTTTTCACATTGGTTTAAAAAAATTTCAAGGGTTTTATTCATGATATAGTCCTCAGTCATTGTTTGCAATAGGTTGTGCCCCATTATAGCTCATGTGTGAGCCCGATATTTCTTATACAATCACTATTCCTAGATAGTGTCATGTGATCCCATTATAGCTTTTATGAGGGGTGTGCATACATAGTACTCTAATGCATTAGGTAATTATTATGTTCTTTGGATAATTATATTATAATTTTTCCAGATGGTTATTCAAATATTTAAGGGTTTTATGATGTTTTTGAAAGTATTTTAATATGATTTTGTCCAAAGGTAGCTACAAGAAATTTCTATTATTATTAATGAGTTTTCATGGAAATGTTTTTATTTCAAAAGGTTATATAATGATCATTTTATTGGAAAATGATTCTATTATCTAATAAAAGGATTTTAAAAAAAATCATGGGACTTAATTATTTTCAATAGACTAATTTCATTATTCTTATATCCCTTACTGATATTTTATTTCTCATCTAACATTTAGAATATTTCTCATATGGTTAAGGTATTTGTTTCTGAAAATAATAATTCAAGATGAAAATCGTGAATATTTTTCATGAAAAGAAATCATTTTTTAAAAAAGTTTTATTTTCTGAAAAATGGATACTAATTAGAAGTTTCTACTTTGAATATATATATATATAGGTTCTTTATAGTGGTGTTATTACCTAACTCTCAAAATATATAAACCTTAAATTTCATTGGGAATATAATAAAATGAAATCTAGTTTAAAGTTGCCAGAATATGTATTGATTAAGGTGGTGACCTTACAGTAATAATTTTAGAAGTTTTTAAAAAACTTTATATGATAGGATTTTGTTGGATAAAATGTTTATTTTCCTTTATAACTACAATGGTTTGTATTCAAGAGAGAATAGTAGTTATTTTGGAAAAATATAAAGAGATTGAGGTAAAATGAATAAAGATGTCTTAGTATTTATCCTACTCATAAGATGGTATATTATGATTTTATTAATATGTTCAAAATAAAATTTTTGGTTTTAGTAATGAATAGATCTATCTGGAACCAAAGTAACAATGAATATGAATGAAAATGTGGTGGTTTTCTAAACAATAAACTGAATAGAATGGGAGATACAGTGATAAATATTATGTTTATTATTAACAATATATTAGTAGTAATGATTAATAACATAAAACTTGGTGGGTTTCATAATGCATAAAATATGAGATAAATTATTCACAGTGTATGTTTAGGTGATAATGATTATAATGGTAAGTATATTCAATGACCTATGTTTCAAAAATTTAAAATAAAAAACCCACGAAAATATCTTTAAATAATTAAAATAAGTTATATATTTTATAAAGGAGTTAATAAAATATAATATTCCAAAGAAAATGGAATTTTTTTAATTAACTTTGCGTAGGGGAAATAAGTTCTTCCTGGGGTATAAATTGAATGTTTCAAATATGGGAATAATAGTTATTATAGAAATAGATATCATATGAGGAAGGCTCAAGAATGGGCTCTATAATACCGTACAAATATCCCTTTAAGAATACCGAATTCCATTACATTTGAATATAATGAAATTAAAAATAATACATGAAATTAAGTATTATTTATTGGATTATGTTTCGACATTATTGAACCTTAGGATATGATTCATATTTTTGTTTAAAGGAAAGAATTATTAACTAATAGGATTTAAAATAATGGTAACTCGATTATGAATAATGTTGACTGATTATGATGTCAAAATATATAGGATTCAAGATTTTTGGTAGATTTAAGGATGGTAATATTTTTAAAATAATCATTACTGTTTGGATAATTCTATAAAATTGGGAGACTTTATTTGATTTTTAATATATGGTTAAGGTATATGAAACCATTAAGTTTATCATATGAAAATTTTAATTTATAAATAATTATCCTTAATTTTTTTATAAATTTTTTAAATTTACAGATAATAATTAGGGTTTATATGTTCATTATATTTGAGGTAATGATGGGGATGAAAAATGAAAGGTATGAGATAATCTATGAGGTTAATATTTTCTTTAATATTAAATATATTAATGATATTTTTTATGATTTTTACAAGTTTTAGGGAATTTTATAATTATTATATTAATATTGTTTTAGAAAAAGGGTAACTAACAGTTTGGAAAACAATTTTTCACATTTGGCAAGGCTGTGAGGTTTCAACACACAACCAATGCGAAACAGGGGTGCATCGCCTACCACTAGCTATGTGATGTTCTAGTTAATATGAAATTGATTTTATTTATTTAATTGATAGGATATATAAAATAAAATATCATTTTGGAAACATTTATTTTATTTTATGGATATTGATGAGATTGAAATTGGTTTGGTGATTATGTGATTATTATTTTTTCTGAAAAGTTTCACCACATTAAGTACCTTATATGATTTAGGTAAAGAGAATATTATAGGATTTTATTTAAGGAATAAGTCGAATTATATTTGGGAAGAATATATGATTTTAATGTGCCTTTATCGTTATTCAATTTATTTATGGAAATGATTACCATATTTTGGATATTATAATATTAGCTTATACACATTTTTGGAATGGGACATTAAGATTTATCAATGTTTTTTGGGGACAAATGTAAAATTAATTTTAGAAGACTATGTGACAAAATCTTTCTAATTTTTGGGTTTAATATTACCTGAGAATATTTTAATGAATTCTAAATACATTTGTTTATTAAATATTCAATGTTGAACTTTGGGTTTTACTATTTAATTTCAAAATTTAATGTTGTTTTCTTCATATAAAGGTTTAATTAATTTTAGGCATTATCTTATCTTATCCGAATGATTTTCTTTTTATTAATGTCTTAATATAAGAGGAATATATTATTATCCCATTATAGATTATGGGATCTATTATAAGTTTATTCAAGTGCTTCGGGAATGAAAAATTCATCTTGAATACAAAACATTTCAATCAGAAACATGATTTTATTGGGGAAATTGATTAGAAAATGAAACTTTTCCTAAAAAGTAAGTATATTTACTTGAGTTCTTATTTTAGGTAGAATAATAATTCCTTATATTTATGTAAATTATTTTTTAAGAAAATTTTTATCTATTTACTTTTCTTATTGAGAAATCATTTTTCTTTTTTAAACCATCAAAGATTTACAGTTTTATGAGGTTAACATTCTCATGAACATGTTCTATATCAATATTCATTAGTCCTTGTTAGTTATTTTTTTCTCCAATATCTATGTTTTTATGTCCCAATAATTTTATACCATCTAGAAACCTACTATGTGTTATTGTAGATGACCTCCATACCTCTGATTCTCTTATTTCAAGGGAAAGTATTATTTTCCCTTTTTACGATGTTGGTTTTCAACAAAGGTATTTTGAAAACTCAACCCCAAGTCACTAAATTTGATTTCAAATTTTGGCGATGTGATTTCAAAAAGAGGTGTGGGGAGAATGTAACGCCTATTGATTTTTTTTAAAAAAATATTATGTTCGATAGCATCCAAGATACACAACATCAACCTTAAATGAACAATGATTTATTATTATTTAAATTTCACCATTATAATGTAGCTATTATATTGGTGGGAGTGAATATTATTAAATTATTTATGAAATATATAATGTTAATACTCATTTATAATTTATTAATTAATTTTTTTAAATAATCACTCAATTTTAAGTAAAGTTATTTTATTTTTCAGAAATACATTTTCATCAAAATTATTTTTTTTTGAATTTTTTGAGTGAATATTATAATTAATAATTATAAATTCTAGAAAAATGTACATGAAAAGTTAATTTAATTTTTTTTCATTATTTAAAAATTACTTGATGATTAATTTTTGATAATTTTCTAAAAACATTGAATTTTCAATGAATAGTGAAAAATAAAGATTTTTATAAAAAATTGAATTTTCTTTTTGATTGTTTCCAAAGTAAAATTACATTTGGATTAGTTTTAAAATTTAATTACTCTATTTTGATTTAAAATAATACAATTATTTTTTTGAAATGGATTATATACTTTAATTATATATAAAAAATTTATATTATAAAAAATCATTTTTCTAGAAAAAAATGGTTTTCTATGTATTTTTACGATTTTATTTAAAATCTAAATTTTTAACTTATGTGTTATAAATTTTGAAAAATATATTATATATTGATAATCATAACATAGAAATTTTTGAAATATTTCCATTTTATTTATAGTCAAAAGTAATAGTTATCTTAGTAATTTTTTTTACCAAGATTACGGGTAAATATACTAATTATAGGTTAAAAATAAAATGATAAATACTATAAAATGATTCCTCACTTGACTGAATTTTATTTTATGAAATTAATTCTTCAATAATAATCCAAATTTCAGTTATATGACTTTTTGTTTTTATTTCTGTATGATTATGACCCATAAAATATTTTATGTAAAGAAAAGTGAGAAATGTTTTACTCTTGTTTTAAATAATTGTAATATCTTTAACATCGATAAAACTAGAGGATATGTTCAGTTATAAGTATTAACTTTAAATATAAATTATTTACTTTAATAATGGGAATTTTTTATTTTTAATGGATAAGTAATTTCCTTAAATGCTTACACAACACTAACAGAGTAATTATTCAATTGATGGAGAAATAAAATAAAAGACATTACAAATATAAAATGTAAAATAATTTGAGATTATTAATGTGGTAAAAAAAATTATATATTTACAAGACATGTTATTGATGTATGAATTTTTTTTTTATTTTAATTGTTTTCATCGTGTTGTAATAATCAATGTAATGAATAGTTCTATAAAATGACATTATTGATATATTAGAGTAAATAATATTTTATTAAATGATATAAAATTCATAGAAAACATATATTTAGAAAATTTATTATTATATGGTTGGTAATATCAAAAATGGTCCATTTATGGGATTTTTTCCCACTTATAGTACCTATATTTACCCTAAAAGAGTAAAACTCGGTATTATCAAGGTAAGTGTGAAAGGGGTTAACGAGGGGTTAAAACCATGTGATAAGTGTAAAAACATAGAAAAAACTTGTATAATTTTTATTTTGTAATTTTATATAGACCCATAATAATTCTACCATCGAAATAAATCAGTTTGGATATATTTTGAATAAAAATGTATTTATATTACATTAACATTTTCTTAAATCTCAAGAGTCCCTCTTACTACTCCTATAAATGGACATCCCTCCTTATATTTAATTACTACTTAAATGACCATTTTTCTTAGCCAATTTCTACACAAATCACTTCTTATAAAACAAATCCCCATTCTTGATATCCTTATTTAGGAAAAATGTCAACCTTATAGGACATAAGGTGTTAATCAAAGCTCACTTTTCGAAGAAAAGGTATAGTTTTAACTGCATGTTTTAGTTTTATTTCGTTTTATGCCTCCTTAAAATATTATTTAACCTTAATAAAATAAAAAAAATATTATCCTAAATATAAGTAAATAATATAATTTTAATTTCATAACCTATATCCATCTCTATCTTCCATTAAATGGGATAGTAATTCGTCATTCATATGTACGGTAGACTACCGCCTCGTGAGACGATGTAAATTGTTTTCCATTACTGCCTCTCAAGACTATTTGCAATGATATATTTAATTTTTATATTCGATATTAATTTCGTATTTATGATTCTAAATATTTAATATAGAATTTTCCTTCTTACTTTTACATTTTCTAAAAAATGATAATGCCATTCATGCGTACGTGTGGACTACCACCTCCACGAAGGGATGTGATTTATTTTCCCCATCACATCACATTGATATATATAATTATATTAAAATAATTAATATTATATTTTGATAATTATTTAGGGATAAAATAATACTTATCTTCTCTCTATTATAAACATTGGTAAATAGAAACATTACTAATGTTTATATACAATCTTCTGTCTCTATGATTGTAACATAGTTCATTCTTCATTACCATTTTTAATGGTCGGTTTCAAAAGAATAATTAATTTAAAAAGCGATAATTATTTCATGAATATTATTCTTTAGAAGGTTCAATAATGACCTCTTTGACCATAGTAAACCAACAGAATTCATTTCTGACATATGTGTGGAATATCGTCAAAACAATCGATGCAAATTCAATTGATAAAGTAAGTGTATATAATAGGGTATTAGATTAAATAAATGAATAATAAACATGAAAAAATTTCTTATGAAATTATCAAATTAATATAATTTGTTTATTTAGAAATTAAATAACATACCTTATTATTCATAATCAAGGTAAAGGACTTTATTTTAAAAATACTTTATTAATGATTTAATTAAAAGTATCTTTTCTTACATATAGATATTTAAAAAGATATTTTATACATGTTTTATATATAAATAAAATATTTATAAATTTTATTTGATTTATCTTTTTTACTTTCTTTAAAAGATTTTCAAAAGAAATCTCTTTACTAAATTTTTAACTATCCTTATAAAAATGAAAAAAGGAATGTTCTATTTTCATGTATATGGATACAATGACTTTTCTTATAGTCATAACTGTTATTTTATGTTTGTGTTCCTCTTAAATATTTATTATTTTCTTCGAAAAAAATAAACTTTCCATTTTTGGGTTTGTTGGTTCTAGAAATGGGCTTTTAAAAAGAAAGGGTATTTTGATCTCACAAATGTTTTGTTTAAAATTTTGCAAGAGTTTTCAAGGGTTTTATTCATGATATGGTCAATAGAAATTTTTTTTGAGGGTTTTATCCCCATTATATATCATGGGTGAGACCGATATTGACTATTTTTTGGGTGCACCAAGATAGCGTTGGGTGATCCCATTATAGCTTATATGATAGGTGCACCCAGATCACACTCAAATGCATTAGGTAATGATTATACTCTATATATAATTGTATTATAATGTGGTCAAATGATGAAACTAATTTGTAAGTGTGTTTGTAAGGGTCATAATATGATGGTGTCTTGTGTCATATACTTGACTTTTTATGCTTTTTAATTAGTTTTAATGGAAATTGTTTGATTTAAAATAAAATATAAAGAACTTTTTTAAGGAAAAATGATGCACTTTTTGGATAAAATGTATGTTTTAAAGAAAAAAAATCATGGGTTTTCATGTTTTTCACCAAACTAACAAATTTATTCATCTTATGAACCTTACTAGGATTTCTAGACTCCTATCATGTTTTGAAAAAATAAAAGGGTTTTAGGATGGGTAAGGGGAACCAGTAAATCAAGTTTAAAGTCATGAATGATTTTCATAAAAAGAAATTATTTTTAATTTTAAAATTTTTATATTTTGAATATATATATATTTATATTTATATTGATTAGTATTTTCAAAATTGAATATATTTATATATGGGTTTTTTATTTAAGATTTATGACCCAAATATCTAAATCTATATACCTAAAAGATCATTGGAAATGTAATAAAGAGAATTCTAGTTTAAATTTACAAAAATTTGTAATGTTTAAGGTGGGGTCATTAAATTTTGGTACACTTTCAAAACTTATTTTCAAAAATATATAGTGAAAATTTTGGAAAATATTTACTTTTGAAATATATACATCAATAATATATCCTTGAAAGAGAAAAAAGGTTAAAAAATAATGTGGTTGGAAGATAAAAAATTTAATTTTGAAAGGATTTAAAACTATTTAAATATTTAGAAATATCTGTATTGAAATCCAAAATCAAAAATAGAGTATAAAAATATCCCTTATAAAATATAATAAGGTAAATATAGAGGTTACATAAGATAAAAAATAATTATATTTCCAATCATAAAGGATAAAATTTTTGGGAATGGAAAAAGTTGACAAGGTGGGGAAACCATAATTATAGAATATGAGAATTATTTTTAACAATTATGTACTTTTGGGATGGAAAATTTTTTAAGGTAAAAAATTTGTATTAAAATGTAGTTTTCTACTATAGAAGATGTTAAATTACAAGAAATTTAATATTAGGGTGGAATAAACCACTCTTCTAAGAATTATGTTTAAGAATAATCATTTTAACTCAATGTGGGGAGTTGAGTTAACTAAAACCCTTTCAACAATTGAATCAAAAACCCTTGAAACAAAGAACATGATAGGGTTCTTCAAACCCCATTAATTACATAAATATAGTAAAATAAATTCATTGGGTATAAATCAAACCATATTATAGATAACATGGTGACAGATATGAAAAATGTTTAAGGAAATTAAATTTGTGATAAAGAACCGCATAAAACATTAGAAACATTTGAGTAAAAAACCCATGAAGGATATGATTTTAAATGAAATTAAAATTAAAATGAATAATGATAGGATTATGATACAAAATATCAAATTGGTTGGTTCTAAGATCACGCCTTTTCCTGGTTCATATCAATTTATGTATTTCTAAACAACTTTAGGTTCTACTATCTATCATTTAAACCTTGTAAATTAAATCTTGGTCTGGTTGGATTAATTTTAATTGAAGTGTAGTACGAGAGTTAGATAATTTTGGGCTATAGAAAATTTACACAAACTAAATTCCCAATTCAAAACATGATTTTTTGGGTTGATCCCTTGAATCCCATATAAGGCACGAGTGTGCCTGGGAAAACCCCATGAAACTCATTCATGGCCTGAATGGTTTGGGTCATTCAATAAACTAGAAACTCACTATGTGATCTAGGTTTATAATGTGAAATCTATTTATTATGGGTTTTAAGATGAGTTAATTGATTTTTTTTTGTATATAGGAATCTAAGAATTCAAAATGAGAACTTACTATTCACTTAATTATTGTTTCACACCTAACATATTTTTAAAATATCCATTAGTATGTGATTATAATATTGAGCCTCCTTTTTGATGAATACCCTTTACCTGATGCCTCAGATATTTCATATTCAGACCAGAAGATTTTTCCCATGGATCTTCTCATTCTAAATCAAGATTTCAAAGTTAATAATATTTCTCTTATTCTTTTATCTTTATCATTTAGTAGGTTTTTCCTTAGGGAACCCTAGTTGAAAAAATTCTTTTTCAACTTCTAAGGGTATGCGATAATCTTATCATTATGTTGTAAATTAATTAATTTTCTTCATCTTTGTTAATTTTGAGGATAGTGGCCTAGAACAACTCCATAATGTCTATATCATTCTTTTACATTATTCAATATGTGTGATCACATCATTGTTTCATGTGGATGAACTAACTGAATTGAAAATTCACAATTTTATTATAATCAAAATGTTTATAACCACACATGGATCCCATCCGATACATTGGTTTTGAGACTAGACATGTGGCCACACAATAGGTGATCCTACCCCTAATATCACGATGAATTGTTTTCCTTGATACCACCATTTTGGAATAACATGGAGTTTTGGATGTTAAATTAAAAGTAATAAATGGTTTTAAAATTGTAAATTTGATGAAATAACCAGATTTGACTATTTTTACATATTTTATATACATGGTTAGTGGCTATGTGTTTTGTTATATTGGTATGTTTTTTTATGATTTCTGGATACACTAAAATGCTTATAGTTCTCTGTCTAGATATGATAAAATACATAGAGGGATCTTCTTGGATATAATAAAATTATTAGAGGGATCTACCCATATATTCTTAAATGCTTATAGGGATCTTCCCGATCAATTTAAAATTCTTAGAGGGATCTACCTGGTCATTTTATTATGATTTTTAGATTATACTTCGGTAGGGATATTACTATTATGAACAAAGTTTCACAATGTTCTCATAGATATTCAACATCATGTTGAATTAGGTCTAGATGGCCCTAGGTGTGACCCCATAACATGAAGGTCAGTGGCTTTATTTCATGTGCAATATTAATTTATTAAGAAAATTCCCATGTTATAACTTCATTTCATGAACTGTATATTCAAACTATATTATTATAGAAACCATTAGGTTTGGCCTAAATATTTTTACTCAAACCATTTTTGGTCTACTATTTCATACCGAACTAATTTCATGGTTGCAGTTTTGGACAAGGTCAAGTGTCTTTATGTCAAGGGATTACTTACTAGATGGGCTGGAGTTTGAAGACGATATAGACCTAGAGTTTAGGGATGGGTAATTAGCGTATTTTATCATTTCTATTATTATTTTTATTGTATGACTTTTAAAACATCATTTAGTTACATTCAACTTTTCATTTCATTATTTGCATTGTTCATTTTGGGCTTTATTTTTTCTTGGCTTGCTTTCCTGATTATTTGTATTATTTCTTAATTTCCAAGTAATCTATTATTTTTTTGTAAATGAAAATATAAAATATAGGGTACTTTATCTCTGATATATTACTTAAAACCTCAGTTATAGTCAGTGACCTCTAATGTATGGGTAGGATTTCCCAATATCATGTGGCCAACCCAACATGATGACATGTGGTAGAACTTCGTTTAAGACATTCCAAATTGGTATCATAAAATATGGTTTCTTTTCTATCTATTTTCTATTTTGGAAAGGTAGAAAAGTGACTAGGATTTTGTGGTTCTTGGTAATGATTTCATCCATGGCAGTAGTTGGCCCATGTTAAAGGGAAAATCAATGTTCCCAACGATGGTAAAAATGTTCATGTTGTTTACTAGTTATAGTTTTGATGTTATTTCAGTTTATTGGCTCACTTATTGTGTGATGTCATAGTTTATTGAGATTTTTTCTCATGGGATGGTATAGAATGAGATAGGTATTCATACATCAGGATAGGAATATAGTACTATATGTTCACATTCATTGTTCATTCTAGGGAAATTTTATTTTATTTGACATATTTACCCATATAAACTATGATATTTAATCCCATGTTATGTATAATAAAAAGAAATATAAGAAAGTATTATTTTATTCCAATTCTCTTATTAATAAATGTTTAGAGGAAACTCAAACCTATGGTTATTTATTTTTATCACCTTTTTAGGTTTATATTTCTATCCATCCTACATTCTATGGTGTGTGTACAAACATTATAGAGAAAATCAATTCACATCATCTTTTACATGGGTGTCATGAGAGTTCCAATCAGAACACTCCTAATATAGTTGTTCCAAAAAATCCTAAATATCTACAGAATCATATGGATTACCACTTTCACAATATCATATTTAGGGTCATGCGATCCATGGAGAGGGATATTGTTTACACTAAACCTTCAATAGACGAGATTATGAGATAATTCAAGCTATAGAATCCACTAATATCCTCTGTGAAAGGAGGCCCCCAGGTAGTCTTTTTCTAAATTAAGTTAGTTCAAACAATCCTCAAGAATCTTGAAACACCCACACTGATGGGGGAGAAGCTTATAGCTTACATGATATGAGGACCATCCAAGCATTTATGGGACACTGTGAAGAAATACAATTAATTAGAGAATCTAGTTAGGAAGGATTTTAAAGTGATGTTCATACATCACATCTATCCAATTACCTTGATGGTTGATAGGGATCATGAGTTCATACACTTTATATAGGAGTGAATGTTAGTGGTGTATTATCTTGTCCACTTCACTTACTTTTAGTGCTTTTCTCCATCTTATGAAACTAATGAGGCAGCTAGGGTGAATAGTTTATAGGATAAACATCATTACGATATAAGGTCACAAGTGGATACCTTTTTCCTTAGAAGCATCATGTAAATGATGAATTAGGAACTCATCATGAAGGAAAATATGATAGAGGACCCAAAAGGTTTCCAATAGTTTCAATAGGGTTATTTGGAATCTCTTATTATAGAAACAAGAAGCACCATTATGGAAGATTTCCTTCGAGGAGTATTGGTCAAAGTAGTCATGGAAGTGGACAAATACCTGAGGACCACAAGCCAGTGTATTTCTTTCAATGGGGAATTTTTTTTCTATAGACAATTGTAGTGTCCTTACCCCAGTGTTGAGTATTGTTGTTGTGGAAGTTTAATAAGTCTATATAGGTTCTATAGAGTCTCCTAATAGAAGAACAATGTCAGGGTATCAAGGTCAGAACTATAGTCTAGAAAAGACACTACTACCCCTTAGTAGACTAGTAGCTAGAGTTCCATTGAAAACTCAATTTGATAAAGGTTATATGGTTCTAAAGTGAAGTAATGGAAATATTATCTAGAGGGAACAATATAAGGGAGTCATACTAGAGCCCAAGTTAGAGGGATTAGTCTTCTACAAATTATTCAGTCTACTCTAACTAGATTGGATGTAAGATCTTCTACCTTCATAGGTACGATTCTTGTATCTTCTACCCCTGCATGTGTTTTTTATAAAAAATAATCTCCATATTTTATATCTACAAATTTTGAAAATGGTTTGGGTTTTTTTTTGTGGAAGGTTTAGATGTTTTTTTGACCATCAGAACACTATTGGGAGTGTGTTCATTGAATATCAAATGTTTAATAGGGTGTTCTCTAGAAGTTGTTGGCTACCATTTTATTTGGGTGATGATTGTTCATGAAATAATTGGATTTGATTGATCTTTGGTATGGATTATCCAATTCTATACCATGATCTTATCCATTATTATAAAATGATACTTTTATTTCTATCTCTATAATGGTGAAGATATTTCCACCAGGGTGAGTTGGATTTTAGGGTTGGTCATGCAGGACCAATTCAGTGTAGAATTGATTTTCTCTCAACTCAAATTGAAGTATTTATTCTATATTATAGAGTAGTGAAATTGGATACTTTTCCTCAAATAGTTGAACATTTTAAAAATGAATTTCTTAACTTACTATCTATATCATCACCCGAGTGGGAGATCAAGTTCATAGTCAAGTCGGTGCTGAGGTTTTAAACAGTTTCCATCCTACATTATTGAATAGAAGCAGATAATATTCAAGAATTTAAAGTTCAATTAGAATATATATATAGTATATGGGATTCTTACAACCTAGTACATCACTTTGGGTTCTCCCATTCTTATCACCAGGAGGTATGGTGGCACTTTGCACTTGTGTGTGGATTATCAAAGATCAAACTATATGAATGTCAAGAAATAGTATCCCCATTTTTTGTGTATCAATGATCTCTTCAACCTGTTGAGAGGTTCTAGGATCTTCTCTAAAATCAAACTATGGTTGGGGTAATAACAGTTGAGTTTTATACCATCATACTTGCCATGGACTACTTTTAGGAGCATGTATGGCTTATACGATTTTATAGTGATGTCATTCAGTCTGAAGAACATAGTTTCTATATTCATGTATTTGATGAATCAAATATTTCAACCATTCCTATATCATTTTTTGGTGGTTTTCATCAAGGAAATATTAGTGTATGGCCATTATAAATACAATCATTACCAACATATTTACATCATCTTGTGTACATTGAGAGATAATGGGCATTAATCCGTGATATCTAAAAACAACTTTTAAATTCATATAATGAACTTCATGTGTCATGTTATCATAGATATTGGAGTGGAAGTGCACAAAAATAAGGTTTAATTTTCATTATCTTTGGAAAAACTCATGAGTGACTTCAAGATTCAGAGATTTATTGGTCTCACATTCTATTATCGGCATTTTATCAAATACATATCCTAATTTTCAATAATAATATCCAAGTTAACCATGAAATGAGTGACTTTTTTGGTAACATTCTTGTGAGAGATATTTCCAGGAGCTAGAGTGCAAGATTACCTTAGTGTTTATTTTCAATTTTCATTGTTAGGTATCGAATATAGCATGTACTTTGATGAATCTATATTCAAACTTAGAGCAGTTATAATTTTGGATAATTGGGTGGTTTCTTATGGATCTAGTTTGCTGAGATAACATGAATGTAATTGGATTACTCGTAGTATGGAGTAAGCTATAGTGGTACACATGATGAGATTTCGCAGAAACTATCTATTAAGAAAGAGTATTGTGGTGTCCATATAACACAATATAAAAAAGTATAGATTTTCTTAGTGAGACCTAAACCTTTGGAAGATAAGCCGGGTTGAGCTTCTGCAGTATTTAAACTTGATGCTATCTTACATACTATGAATTGAAGACATTTTTATTTATTCCATGAGAAAGAATATGAAAAAATGTGGTATTGTGTTCATATTGTGATGGGAATAGGGTGATAGAACTCTTTGTATAAATGAAACCTAATGTTTAAGAGTCCCCAGGAAGAGTATCTATGACATTAACATATTTTAATCATGTCTTTTTGAAATAGATCAAGAAAGATTAGTTATCTAATCTATAGGGATTAGCTCCAAGGGATAGCTTATGTGGTGGGGATCAACCTTTAGGATCGTCTCTCGGTAGCAGTAATGTTCTTATTTACTATGGTTATGCCTAGGTTCCTATGGGTTTGTGTGAGGAGTGGATAAGAGGGTTTCATTCATCAAAATGGGTGGTAGATCTATCTATGAAATAGAGGTATCATGATCCGTATTGAAAATAATGGTGTCCAAGGATGAAAATTTAGATAGAGGGATTCATAGAGACATGTTTCACCTATTAGTAGGTGAATTCCAACCACCAAAGCCTTCTAGGGTAGGTACAATATCTAAAAATTCTGGAATGGGAGTGGGATGATAACACTATGGATTTAATGATAGGATTACCCATGAAACTTCATAAGAATGATGTCTTGTGTATGATCATGGTTTGAATAAAGAAGATATCTCACTTCTTGACTATTAGAAAGACCTTCACTATTAATGATCTAGGTAGACACTTTGTATGAGTGATAGTAAAGTTTTATATTGTTCTAATGAGAATCATCTCTGATTAGGATCATAAGTTCACTTCAAATTACTAATAGGGTATTCAAATGGATTTTGGATCACATTTTATTTTAAGTAAAACATATCATACTTAAATTTATATATAATATAAGTTGAAAATTTAGATATTGGAGTTTATGTTATGAACCCATGTATTGCAAATTGATGGTCCTTGGGAGTATCATTTGGAACTTTTACAGTTATCATAAAATAGTATCTTCTAGGAATCGATCTAAATGGATCATTTTTAGTATTTTTAAATATGTACATTATGTTCACCACTTTTATTGATTAGAGGTTGAAGGTTCAATGATCATTGGATCTATCCTCATGAAGGGGACATCTGACCAGGTTTAGTTGATCATGAAGTAGTTGGTGAGTTTATAAAGCTAGTAAAAATCATATGTGGATTATCAGAGATAACCTATAGAGTTTTTTTCTTAGTCATTGTGTTTTCTTTCATCTTTCTCCTAGTCTACGGAAATTTTGTATCTAGAAATATGGGAATACGTAACCTTGGATTTCAGTTCATCCATAAAATAGAAAGGGTCGATCCAATGGTGTATTTTATAGCCCTTCCATATCTCTATTCTTCTATGAATGACATGTTTCACATGTCAAAACTTCTAAGATATCATCTAGATCAATATCATGTGATAGAAATTGATGACATTGAGATGGATGTTTATTCATCCATTGAGGAACTTATGATTTATATCATGGATTATAGTGTGAAAATATATGGGGGAATACCATACTTCTAGTGAGAGTGTAGTGGTATCATGTTAGTGTGAAAAAGGAGACTTTGGGGAGTGAATATGATATATAGAAACTATGTCTAAAATTTTTCGCTGATCCCCACCAAGATTATTTGGAGTAAATCTATAGAATGATTTTTTATATGGTGGTGAGGTTGTAAGAACTTGACTTTTTCCAGGTGCCTCCCTATTTATCTTTTGGTAAACTTATTTCATTTTGTTTTCCTATCATTTAAACATTGCTAATTAAATATTAGTTTGGTTGGGTTAGGTGTTCTAGAAGTGTAGCTGGAGTGGGAGATTATTTTTTACTCTAGAATGACTTCACACTGTGAATTACCAATTCCTGATATGAATCACCCGGTGCTAGCCCCACGAATCCCATATAAGTTTTGATTGGTTTTGAGTACCCCCCATGAAACGCATTCATGGGTTGAATGGTTCTATCCAATATGTGAACCAGAAAATCATGTCGTGAGTTGGGTTGATGATGTGAAAAAAAAATATTCTGGATTTTAAGATATGGTAACTAATTATTCGGGTATATGGGAATCGATGAATTCATGATGTGAATAAATTATTCACATTATGAATTTGACCCTCCCATTATTTTTTTAAAAACTCTAATTCCATTATTTTCTAATATTTTACCTCCTTCAACTGTATAAAATCTGTAAAAACCTCTAAAATGTCCTCTCCAAAATAGAAAATATATTTATTTAGATCTTGGAATTATGGATCTAGATATCAAACTTAATATTTCAATTCTTATCATCTTCTCCTTTTTAGTCCATTTCTTTTTCTTTTGAGAACCCTAGTTGACATAATTCCTTATCATCATCGAAGGGAATGAGATAATATAGTTGTTACATTGAATGTTGAGGGATTTTCTATATCTACATTGATTTTGAAGTAGGTAGTCAAGAACAACTCCATAATTTCTATCTCATTGTGTTATAGTATATGAAATATGTGTGATAATTTCATATCATTATGTTCACAACCAAAATAAATATATAATTCACTATTTTATGATAATCACAGTTCGTAGACCTACCATAGATCAAGTCGGATCCATTGGTGTTGAGACCAGACTTGTTGCCACCTATTATGTGTGGATACCATTCATGTTAGGATGAATATTTTTTCATTATAACGTAATTTTTTCATAACATTGTGTTTTAGAAATAATATTAATAGGGATAAATGGTTGGTAAATTTTTAGTTTTATAAAATAACCAAAGTGAATTGTTTTGAGAAATTTGATAAACTTAGTGTATGGATTTTTTTTATAATTGGTATGTTTTTTAGTTATGGTTTATTAAATATTTTGAAATCCATAGAGGTAACTTCTCATATTTGATAAAATGTTTATAGGAATCTACCCATATATGATGAAATTCCAAGATGACTCTCCCCATATAAGTTGAAATTATTATAGGAATCATCTTGGACAAGCTTATATGATTAGACGGATTTTCCCAGTTCTTCTGTGACGATTTTAGGATTATACACTAGGAGGGGTATGGATAACATGGTTATGGTTTCAATATGTTCTTAGGGATATATAGCATCATGATGAATCTTTCTTCATTTTCTTTGGGTGTTAACCTAGAACTCGAGGGTCATTAGGTTTATTTCATGTGTAGTTTTAATTATTTAATTTAATTCCACTATAATCTCATTATTGAATTCACTATATAATTCAACTATATTTGTTTTATACACCATTGATATTGGCCAAATGAGTTGAAATCACACGCTATCTTGGTCATCATTTGGTACCCATGAATATTTAAAGGATAAAGGATTGGAAAAGAGAAAGAAGCACTACGTTCATTGATATCTTGGTGGTTGAGTTGGAGTTAGGATATAATACAAATAAGGGGGTTAGGAAAATGGAATTGGATTCTCTTATCATATTTGTTTACATATTTGATTGTATAACTTTAATAAAATTGTTTAGTTACATTCAAAATGTCATTATATGGCTATATTTTTATTTGGATTTTTCGATTTTGGCATTATATCAACTTGGGTTTCTTGCCTTGTTATTTATATTTCTTACATATTTTCCAATACCATAATATTATTTTCATAAACTCTATACCATATTTTATAGTCTCCCCTAAATATTCATTACACCCTCCCTTCTAGTCAATAGTATATGACATACAGAGAGGCAAGGATGACGTCACATTGCCAATGTGGCATGGTCACATGTGGTAGAACCTGTTTGGGGACATTTAATAGTCAAAACACCATTCCATATAAAATAATGTCTATATTAATATATATTACTATAGAGGAGAAAATTTGATACAATAAACCCTTTCCAAAATTCATAAATTCTACTAAAGAGTATGAATCTCCTATATAAAAAATAAATATCTTAATAACCTATTTAAAAAACTATTTTATTACATAACATTTTATAAAATTCATATATAATTATTCTTAATATGTATATTCTTTAGTTTTTTATATTTTCAATATTATATGGTGATAATATTGATCATTGTAAAATGGTTTTATAAAATTGGTGGTGTTCTTCATTCATCATCAAAATTTCATCATTTAAATATCAACAACAAACTACAATTTATTCTTTGTAATTATTTTTAATGTTATTATTTCTTTTCATAAGTATTTTATTTATTATTCATTATGATAAATTTGGTGATGAGTATACTTTAATAATTTATGGTGACCGAATGGTGTTGTCAGTATTAACTATTTAATTTTTTATATTAGCATTCTAGAACCAAAAACAAATAATTATTTACATATTAATATTCAATATTAAGATTCCAAATCCATCATTGGTATAAATTTATTACATTAATAATGTAAAGAATATAATAAAAATCAATGTATGAGTATGGCTACGGGATGGATTATTTTTTTATAATATCATTATAAAAATTTATAATGAATTTATTTATATTTTACTAAGTCAGGGACTCATAAATGATAATAATTATAAAAATACATTAAATGAAAAAAAAATATAAATAAATAAATTTTCTTCTTGTAATGTTTGTTATTGTAGTTAGTTTTACAGTTATAACTTATTGAAAATATTACATATATATTTAAATATAAATGTTTCTAAAAAAATCATTACATAAATATTATTCAATTCACAAAACCCATTTCAATATGTATCTTTTAATTTTAGTGAAGTAAACCGAAATGGGATGTTCATGGAGGCGGTAATCCACACACACACATGTAAGAAACATTTTCATTCTAATACTATATTGGGGGGATAGATAATGGTTATACCATAAATATAATAATATTTCTTTATATTATTTATATTCAATTAATTATATACATATTTTTAGAATTGGTTTCAATGAGTGTGGAAGGAAAGGATAAATCAATGAAGTAAATGGGTAAGTAATACTTACACTGAGAATTTTGGTCATCACATGAAGTATCGTTTTGAAATTAATGACTTGAGGAACATTAATGATCCTAGGGGATACCAATTTTTTATTGGGTAACTATAATAATTAAATTGGACGAATTTTCATTGTAATTTATAACTGGGGTTGTGGCTTGAAGTGGTGGAATTAAGATCCTTTTATAGGTGAAAAAAGGGGAAAATCAATGGAAAAGAATATAATGTATGCTGTAGGAATAGAATTTCTTGAGAGTTAAGTGGTAATGTAAGTGAGACATTTAATTATGAGTTTTCAAATTATAAATTTATTATATAGGTTATATGTGTCAAATTGATTTAGTAAGATTTGAGCAACAATAGATTATCTATCTGAATACTTGTTAATCATGAAGAAAATTTAAAAGTGGTATTTATTTTATCACTAAAGATATATTAATAACCTTTTTAGAAAACGTTTATGTATCAAATATGAATTTTAAATCAATTTAATACAATTCATTTTATAAATTATAAAAAATTAACGTTTAAATTAAAACATATAATGTATAAGAAAATACTTTTTCTAAATAATAGTGTCATCATCATTGAGTGTTCTTAACATTATATAAGATTTTTACCAACTAAATAAGTGTTAATTTTGTTTTATATATGTTTAAAAATCATATTATTTTATTTTTTTAGATTTGTCAATTTCATTTTAAATCACTATATTTAAAAAATATTCATTCCATGATAAATTATTACCATACCTTTGTAACTAATATTTAACTTTGTGATATAATTTTGTGCCTAAAATTTAAATTGAACCCATTAAATAATTTAATCATGATAATTAAAAATATGAAAACCATTTTATCATTTTATATTTCTAAAATAGGTAAAATTAATTTTAATATAAGCATGCATAAAATATAATAAAATTTTTGAAAAAATATATCTTCTAATTATGAAACAAATTTATTAGTTTCCCAGTAATAACAATTGAAGTGGTTTTAACATATTGTTTTGTATATATTATCAATAATATCCATTTCAACAATTATTTAACCCTAATATAATAAACATCATATTTCATGAAAAGGAAATTTTATAAGAAATATATATTTCTATGCCTAAAATGATTATATTTGTTATTTATCATTACTAAAACATTATCAATGAATTATTATAAATATGAATTTCATTTTTATTTCTACAAGTTCTTCATAATTCAGTTACCTATATATTTCCCCCACTAATTTAATAGATACATTTTAACAGTTGTGTAATGTTTTATGGATAATTTTGGTTTGTTATTTCCTGTGAATGAAAGTATTAAGCACATTATATTTTAAAGGAAAATATATATATTAAAATCTCAATGAGTTAAATTTTGATTAAATATATATAATTTTATAAATCATTGAAAAGATTAAAAAAATTAACGATAACAACATCCAATTATATTTGATAATTCTATCTCAAAGTGAGTGTCTCCTTTTCAGCAATCATATGATCATTATTCTTCTAGAGGGGATGAAGTGGGATAAATGGAACTCTATATTCATATGTTATCTACTAATATTAAATATTTTTCAATTATCTTAAACCCTTCCTATAACTTTTTATTATTACTTGAGGGTGATTGTTGTCTTATCTTTATTACATATAAGATTAATTAAGTGAGATTTTAAAAAAAAATTATTTTCCATTATATAGAGCCTCCTCCCTATTTTAGGGTAGAATCAATCTTCTAAAAAGGTAGGATGGTTTTTTATCACTACATAAAGGCAACCTTTCTTTTGTTACGGTATATTCTATATTGTGTGAGGGAATATTAATTTGAAGTTAATTTAATTTCCACACATAATTGTGTAATGGATTTAAATCTTCCTTGTAAAGGTTATTTTTGGATTTTGTAAGCTTCATTTGATTGATGTGTAAAGGTAACCTCTATTGTTTATAGGTAGTTCCATTATTGGAGAAATTTACCCCATCTGTGTGATGGATAACCCGATCTTGCGTTAGGATAGGTCTTATAAGATGATTGACTTTCTTAAAGGTAATGTTGAATCTATAAAAGGCAGACCCCTTTTTTAATATATCTTATTAAGGTAATACTAACCTTTTATATAGCTAGCCCTCTGGCATGAGGGTCAGTTTATCATGGCGATATCCTTCTATCGCATGAGGGTAGAAGATATATATGGGTATATGTGTCATTATAGAGTCTTTCACCGTGTGAATCGCTTACTATATATAAATTTTATTACTAAATTAAGTTATTTTCCTAGAAAATAATGATATATATATCCTAATGATTAATATTGGGGGACTGAGTATGGTTGATAAATATTCTATATCAGGTTCTCTATTTTGTTTCTAATAAAAACTCCTAAAAACTTATACATATTCGATGGTATAACATTAGAATTCTTACATGCCCACTTTGCAAAGGTAGGTGGTCATTGATGTTTCTGGCCAGTAACGCTTCAAAATTCAAGTTGGTCAAGAGGATAGGATGTTATGCTTATTACACCATGTTGGGGTGAATTATCACTCACTTTGGAAATCTCTTATAGATTTATGATATGTTCATGAATCTTCCCAAAATCCCAATATGGGACTGCTTACCCCTATTACAATGATATAATAGAAAACATGTGTTGATGTCCATAACTATTTATATTACAAGTTCTCTATCATTACCTTATTAATTCATGATTATTTGGTTTAAAGTCAAAAAATTGGGTTCTCTAGAGTTTATCATCATATAGGGTGGTGGTTGGTGTTGTGGAGTTTGTATTCAAACTCAAATAGGATTTATGTAAATATCATGATAAAAATAATAAAAACCCATGTAATATATTAAATGTATTAGGGAAATGACATTGGGTTCAGACCTAAAATAGGTGTCCTATGTTTCCTTATAAGAATAGTAATTAGATCCCAAATAGTTCATAAGTTGAAAATTCATATACACTACAACATAGAATTTATTTGGGACTATAAAAATTTGGATTCATTAATATTATTCATTGGTAATAAGTCCCATTAAAGTAATTTCTCATGAAGAATATAACCCTTTGAGAAAGAGAAAATACACTCAAGGCTTATGCCTAAAAATGAGGCATGTGATAAAATATTTTTTAGTGCTTACACATAAGAAGGAGACCTAATAAGAAATATCTATGAAATTATAGTCATGATAGACCTATATCTCTAAGATCACATGATTCATGATCTGTGTGAGAACCAAATTATAATGGTGTATTGGGATCCTGGGAGTATGGAAAAGAGATTAAACATGGATTATAAACTAATGACTTTTTGTCTAGAATTGAATGGAGATTAAACACTATGTCTTCCCAATAAAGTTTCCTCCTAGACTACTCAAAATCCTAGTGAATATGTCTTCTTGAGATAAAGATTACAGAGATATCAAATGTAAGAATTTAGATAATCAATATCAGGGGATTCTAAACATTATGGGAATCCTCTTATTATGGGGTAAAAATGGTAACATTCCCCTTACAAGATCTAATTTTGCTTACTGTATTCTAAATGATAAGAGAAATTACATCTTCTTATACAACAACCAATGGATTTAGGGTTACACATCTCTGAGACTAGCCACAATGGATAAGATCCATCCTAGATAGGAACTGGTTGGCTTCTTTAATGTGGTGAGTGTCCTCCTCCACATCCCTAAGATAGGGGAGTTATTGGTTTATGTGATCTTGGAAAATTATCATTAAGTGAGTTTATGTGAGAATATATATCACTCCTTTCACTATATCCTATCATTGGTAGGATGATTAATTGTGTTTCTTCTTCGAGATTTCATGAGACACCTCCAATATCGGCATGGATACATCTTGAAAATAAACCTTCACCAGTTTGTTTTTTGCCTAATGTTAGAGGTGATGGTTCGATTATAGTGTATGTTAAAACCATGAGTTCATAGACTCTACTAAAGTCAAAGTATATGATCATTATTTCATTAGGTTGTATGACGTGGCTTGAGGTTTTATTCGAGTGCTACCAGCCAAACCAATGATCTTGGAATTCATTAGTGAATTTGGTGATGGAATTTGGGTTGTTGAGAGTCTTTAAGGTACTAAAAATGGAAACACAAGTATTACATATTTCAATGTATAATTCCAATCTAGACTACATGGTTGATAAATAACTTTCATTGTTAAAGAATAAAAAACAAGTCATTCTCCATATATTAATGGCTTGATACTATTAAAAGATTTATACTAGGTTCACCATTTTTTTCTAACTGAAGTGTGATATATAAATAAATATATATATATATACTATAAAATAGTTATGTGGACTGGGTATGGTTGTGTAACGATCAATTCCATGTTCACTATATTGTTTCTTACTAAAACTCCCAATGGATTATTCATCTATGATGATTTGATATGAACATTGTTTCATGCCTATTTACTAATGGAATGTGGTCATTGGGGTTTCTAGCTAGTGATAATTTTCAATATAAATTGTCCAAGAGGTTGGTTGGTTGGTCTCATCACTATTTATTTTTGAGAATTATTTCCTACTCAAGAACTCTATTATAGATTTAAGATATTATCATTAATCCTTCATAAATCCTAGTGTGGAATTGGTTACCCATGATTCAATGATATAATTAACCCATGTGTTTATTTGAATAACTATTTTTATTATAGGTTCTCGATAATTTACATATTATTTCATGATGATTTCATTTAAATATGAATAATTAGGAAATCTAGAGTTTATCTTTATTAAAAGAGGCGGGTGGTGTTGTGGAGTTGGGGTTGAACCTCAAAGTAGAATCCAACATATCCTATAATAACTATAATAAAAAATTACATAGTTTTGAATATGTATAATGGAAAATTTTCATTTAGTCCAGTTAATCAGATCCTACATAGTTCAAGAAGTTCAGGATGTACGTATTATAAGAGGTTTGATAATAGAGAATTGAGTGGGTTGTATAGATATTCGGATACCATAATATGATTAATTGGGAATATATCCCTATGTATAAATGTTTTTTGGGGTAATATGAACCTTTGAGAAGGAGAAAATATGGTTTGGGATTACACCTAAAAATGGAGGCATGTGACAAAAGATGTGTTGGGGATTAAATTATGGAGGATCAAAGATGATTTTAAACGATGATAGTTACATGGTAAAACTATATCTCATAGATCATGAGATTCATTATCTATGTGATAATAAAGATATAATATAGGATTATGATCCTAATTGTGTGACTCTATGTTTCAATAGATTACACACAGAGGGTATTAAGGCTCCTCAATATAGTTTTATCCTAACCCACTCAAAATCAGGGGAAATATGGATCCATTAGTGAAATCATTGGGGATATCATATTTTATAATTTTGAAATTGTATTATCAAGGGATTATAATGTTAATTATATAAGAGGTATCATCTTCCAGAAAGTTTTTTGTTCATGTAAAATTCAGATAAGTATTTGATACTAGGTATTACTATTGGGATCAAACCTAAAATAGGCATCTTGTTTATCCTATAGAAATAATAATCAAAGTCCTTGAGGTTTATATGTCATTCAATTTAATATCAAACGTCTTAAATATTAACCATGTCATTTAATATCATAAAATTAGGATTTTTATTCGACAAGGGATATAAAAATTTGGAAATTGGATGATATATGGAAGCCATCATTGGCCTCTAAGGGGAATAAGATATAGGATTTTAGGATCAAGTCATTAAAAAGAATCCTATATATACTATTTATGATATGAATTAGAGTCATCATAGTTCATATTATGATTTTTTTGAGATCATGCATGAACTACCCAATATAATTTTATCCCATCCTACTTGTGCGAAATGAAGGGTAATTGGAATCATGAGTAATATTTCCCTATGAGTTAGAAAATTTTGGTACTTAAACCAAAGTGTATTCCTGGTACATGGATTCATTCCTTGTCTATTGATCGATAAGGATATATGACCATAAGGATATATTGAATAATTTTTTTTTCATGGAGGCCCTATAGTAAATTGCATAAGAGGAATCTCCCCGCATATCTACAAGGGTTAACATGTCTCACAACCTAGTAGGGGATAAGAAATCACAAGGATATCAGGTTAGGTAAACACATGATAAAATCATGGTTAATAGATCTTTTGGTTTTATTTATAGGAAATTCAATGACAAAATATTTGTTAAATAATCATGATTATGTTAGGATATGTGATTAAATTGTGTTTCCATGGACCCACACTCCCAAATCTGGTTCCATAAAAAATACTAAACATAGAGGCTTTGATTCCAACCATATATTCTCATATATAATTATCCCATAAGTAAATGATATAAATAAAATATTTCATTACATAAATCCCTAAGAACGTTTAGGTTTAAAGATATATAGGGTTCGGACAAAACATAAACTAACAAAACTCAGGTATATCTCAAATATTTGGTATTTTTTCCACTATAAAAATAACTACTTAATCCATAATAAGTCTTCATAGACTATCACAAATTATCTACATTATTATCTTTCTATACTAATCATGTACTATATAATTCTTTATAACCTAGTAAAATTGAAACATAAGGATTTGTGACATCAAATGCCCATTTAAAACATACAACAGACACAGTTGTGATTTAAACTTGGTAGAAATATTGTGGAACGAATAATAAATCATCAAAATTATATATTCAAAAAAACTAAGAGTATTATGTATCAATGGATATAAATGAAAATAAATCGATCACATGGATAAAAAATTTGGTTTTTTGTGATGAAATTCATAATGTAATATAGCTAATTTCATTCCCTAAGACAAGATTTCATAATCGTAGACATCAAGATCATACCATTAAGGACATGTTGATTGGAAATGTCTTGTTTTTTGTATGTATACACTAAATACCAAAATATGTTTCTGTCATTATACATACCAATTAATTAAGGGGATATATAATTTTGAGTCCCACTCATCACTTGTTTAAGCCCAAAAAATTCATCATATCAGATAATAAGTAAAAAATACATAATCAACATTCCAAAAATTTTCTTTTTGGACAAAAACACATATGGATTTCCAAAAAATTTCTATAAGTTAATAAATGGTATAACATGATCATGATTCATCTAGATAATGAAGGTGTATTGTTAAAAAATATATAGTAAACTTTAATAAGTAATCAATAAACATCAATATCAAAATAATAAGTATAATTGGTTTCAATGTTTCCTCAATCAATTTATGTATGAAATCTTGGTGAACACCCTTTAATTAAATCAATGGAAATTGTGGTATTCATAAACAAAAGTAATTAAAAGAAATGTTATTCCTTGTCATAGTAGATGGTTAGAAAATAAAAATCCAATGATGGATGATATCATTAAAATAAAAGAACAATATATAATTCGTATTGAGAAAGCAAATAGATGGTTACAAGAGAGAATATCCCCATTGTAAAAAATAAAACTCCAAATGATATTGACATGGATGAAAAATATTGATATAAAAGAATGGTTCGAATGGTATCACATAAGAATGGATCAAGAATTTAATTGTTTGATACCATGAGTTCAATCCCTCATATCAATATATATATATATATATTATATATTATAGAATAAAATGGGTAATGTAAATCCAGTGAGTTTAAATCATTTTTAATGAAAAATGAATAAATTTGAAAACATAATGGGGATTTTAAAAAAAATAACATTGATGTACAAATAAAAAATATATATATCACAATCACATGTAACTTTCTAAAATATGAAGGGAAATATTTTTAAAACCTTTTTATCCTAAAATAATCTCTAATAATAGATTCATGAATATAACAAGTTTTTTTCTATAGGAAATGTATATAAAATGATTAAACAATTGATAATGGAAGGAAAGTAGCCTATTAAATATTTTGAAAATTCTTTTTGTCAAAACCAACATGGTAAAAAGATTTATAAAATATTCATTTTAATAAAACATATTTTTCTCAAATATAATTATGAAATACCATATTATAAAATATTATGATGAGATAACCCAAGCATGGGAAATCAAAGTTCATGATGAAATATTATAACTCGGGCAAACGATACATGACTTATCAATATCCCTTATTGGAAACATACTCTTTAAAGTATGAAATACTTCAAAAACAATTATGTTATATCATAGAAAATAATGAAAATACCAAATAATAAAATAAAAGGGTATAATGTACCCAACTTATATGAAATAATAATAGTAGAAACAATCATTTCTCAATGAATGAATATTGAGATACCAAAAAATATTATAACTGGGGTAAATATTGAGTCAAAACAATTTTATAAAAAGAATTAATTTATATTATTATTTTACATGGATAAAAAATATATGATAAAGATAAAAATATTATAAATGAATGAATTCATGGTTCATAACATAAGCACGCCATGAGGAATTAAAGTCTAAGCCCAAGAACCCTTTCACCTTTAGTAACATTTTAATAAAAAAATCAAGGGAGGGGTTATAATTGAACATAAAATTATATGATTAAATTTTAATTGAGATATTATATATAAAATAGCTAGTATATACATAAAATAAATGAAATTAATTATATAATACCAAAAATCTCTCAAAGAGAAGAATTTGAGATTAAAACTCTTACCTTGGTCCTGATTCTCTCTACACATGCACCAAAATCCCTGTATCAAAAAAATAACTATTATAATAAATTATTTTACAACCTTAATAATATATTTTTCCATTTATAATATATATTTATAAAATTTATCTATATGATTTCTAGTTTGTTATTACCTGTTATCAATATCAGTTGTAAGTAATCTTAAATGTTTTAAACTTGTTTCATAAAATTGTTTTTGGTCTTCATTCATGTTATGAATTCCATCATACCAATATTTTTATAGGTACCTAAATGGGCCAAAAATTATCATCATAAAGATAAAGTTTATTAAAATTTATTTTAATATATAATCTATAAAGATCAAATCGATGAAGATAATATTTTGGTGATTTTTAATGAAAGATATGTGTTTTTTTATTAGTGAGTTTAATAATAATTAAACCATTATAGAACCAAAAAAAATATTTAGATACATATTTACATCATATTATTACAATATTTATGTTTTGATAGCCATTAATTATATAAATTCATAGCATTGCTTAAGTTTTTGGTTAATATAACCCAAACATGAACATACCAATATTAATGGATGATTATGTGGTTGTTTAGTTGTAAAATAATTATTCAAAAATCATAATCATATTATTTAGTGTTTATTAGTGTGATATATTATAATTTCAAGGATTAAGAAGAAGAATTAATAGATATAAAAAACTACATAATATGAATAAAAATATTTTCCTCTTTGTACACTTGTTTTAACTGATTGAATTAAGTATGATCGTAAATGATCATAGAATTGATATGTTATCCAATTTTTTACTCAAAAAAGATAATGATATAATAAAAAATATTTATCTATTAAACTCATTCTCATGAACATCCATGTAAGGAGGTGATGTAATGAAAAACATAAATCAATTGTTCTAGGGAGGAGGTAGTACACATGTACACATGGATGATGATTTCATTTCCCATAGAATATTGAAAATTAGTATTGTGGTTTTTTATTTAATAATATAAAAATATTTATAAAAAATAATAATTATATATTAAATTCCCAGTTAGGACCATCCTTGTATGGTGGTGAAGGAAAAACACATTGCGTCATGGTGGTGGTGGTTTGTACAACAAAAAAATAATGATTTTGTTTTTCTTAATAGAAAATGGAATGGTTTTTAATTCATATACCATAATTATAATAAATTAAAAGTATGCTAATGATGCTTATTTCATCATTTTAATACACTTTAATTGAAATTTGTGAATAATTAGTGCACATAAATAAATTGAAATACAAAAGTAGCTGTACAAAATTTATACTTCAATACTTGGATAATCTTGTTTTCAAATGGGGTTAAAAATTTAAGGGATGATATTTTTAGAATACCAGAACCTATGGAAGGTGTGAATGAATTTTTGGGATATTATAGGGTATATTTGGGGAGGAAATAAGTTTTTTTTGGAGTGTGGGGAAGTGAGGATAGTGGTTCCCCTTTTATAAGTAAAAATGAATAAATTTTTTGTAAATTCACAAAATTTTTCATGTAACACTCAGGTTAAAAGTTACACTCTCTATTAGTGTTTAATAGCTTGTTCTTGGGATTTTATATAATCATGAATGGTTTTGGGAGTTTTTAGTAGAGCCTGGGTTAGGTTCTTCTTGTAGTATGCTTTTATAGTGTAAGACTGTGTCTTCTGGCATAAATATGTCTTAAGGCACAAGGTGTGAAAAAAGTTTATAGTGCGAATCAATTTACATTGTAACTCACCTTTTTACATCAAAAAAGTAAATTAGGGTGATTTAACTCTATGTTACATGTTTTTTGGTGTGAATGATTCCAGAGAGACTTACATTATAAATTTGGGATTTATAATGTAAATTACCCTCACCCAATCGGTATTATTCACCACACACATTACTCCCTTTCTATTTCATTTGAATACATCTCCCTAGATACTTAGGTATTCTCCTATATTTTTTTGGGTGACTCTTACACCTTCATATTTATTTTCTTTGAATGTTTGTTCTCCAGTGCGGGGGTTGTGAATATTCAGGTACATATAATCTCCCTCTCCCTGTTTAGTTTTTTTGATCTTGGTCTAGTAGCAGCAAGTGTTGCATAATTAATGGTAAAATAATTGAGATTAAATATACATTAACCCTTTACAGTGTTTATTTTATTCCTTGACTATCATATATTGATCTTCTCATATCCAATCTTTGTTTTTAAAGGTGGCCTGGTTTTCTCTATTTTTAAGGTTTGTGTCTCTCTAAAATGGTTATAATTCAAGAATTTCATTAATTTCTTGTAAATTATTATTTTTATTAAATTAATTTCAGTGATTTGTGATCATTGACGTTTTATTGAAAGAGATACAAATTTTTGAATGTGTTTTCTTTAAAAATATATTCTTTCACACCAAGTGTTGATTAAATTCATCAGAGATGGTTTTGATTTCAAAATGGGATTCAAGGCCTATAAGCCATAAGCAATGATGTGAATGAGGTTTTATAATTTTTGATCTTGTTTTTTTAATGGAATTTGATAAACTTTTCAGATTCGGTAACCTTGGGTACTTTTGGATACATATTTATCACCCTTTGTGTATGAAATTCCATAAGTGTTTTTTATCACTTTAGTGTGTTTTATGACACCAGAGGTTATATTGGTTGGATCAAACATAATACTAGATTTTTTTTTCTCTTTTATAACTAGAATTGATTCCCATATGTTAGAATCTAAATTGTGTTCTTTTTCATTTATGATTGGTTTATCAAATGATGTATTTATCTTGGTTATTTTCTCACATGCTTACCTTACAGTGTATCCATGGGTGGATTTTTATATTCCTAAATATTTTTTCAATAATTTACATATTCCTGGATTTATAGAATATGGATTTTTTTGAAAACCAAAGAATAATTTAAAAAATGGTTTTATTTTATGAAAATATTTGTCAATTGGATTTTTTTACAGAGATATATTATTCTTGATATTAAGACTTTTATAAAAAAATTGAAATAATACTAGGATTTTTTTTCGCACCCTACTTTTTCCTTTATATGGTCTTAGTTTTTTTTTTAGGAATGAGGTAATGTTGATGTAATTATGTATCATTTTAGTATCTCTTATTGTCATCATCTTCATTTTATGATGTTTTGGTGGTGATGGATGGTCACATGGAGACTCATTTAGATTTATCTTGTTTTATCCTTATAGTTTGGTCTGATAGGCTTGTCTCTGTATATCTTATAAAATTTTATGCTTTCTCCCACTTATACTTATAATATAATTTGGTTTTACATGATACTTATTACCTATTTTTTTACATCACCATTAGGCATGACATCTTGGGTGACATTTCTAGTTCAACTAGGTTGTTCGTTAAAAAATGATATCAAATGGAAGAGTCATCATAAAGTGTTGAAATACTGCCTAGGTTTGGTTCAATGTCTTTAAAATACCAGAGTTAAGAACATCATAATTCAGATAGTAAGTGGGTTGCAGGGTTCTAGCTAGCTCACTTATATTACTAAACCTGAGTTACCATGTGTGGTCAGGTATTTTTTTTCTAAGCTTGTGAATTTGTGATTGAGGTTATTTGAATGAACTATATTTGGGGGTTTATTTAAATAGACATTTTTATTCCTTTTTTATAAATTTTTTGTTTATAAAATCCATAATTCATTTAAATTCATTTCATTTAATTGAATTTATTTCAGATATCAGAAGTTGGTCTTGTGATTTGGGAAATTCCTCATGACTAATTGGTTTATTGTCTTTGGATTAACAGATAATGACTACAAGAAGATGTCTCCCCAATATGAGTGGGAAAGATACAAGATATGTTCCATAGGTGAATCCTCCAGTGGGCCCTTATTTAGTGGACGTTTTATTACTCCCCATTTAGACACTGGTTCAAGCAGGTGTTTGAAGCCCAAGATGAGTGGGGAGCATGGAAAATAATTTACTAATTAGAAACCACCCATCTTCCATGGTGGTAAAGGACCCCAAAAATATGAAGAGTGTATTGAGTTAATTGAGTGGATCAATAATTTTATAAAAATATTAGTAGACTCTGAGATGGGTTTTCTACATACATTCTTGAGCGGTTAAGAAGGAGATGGTGGGACACCATCTTGTAAGACAGGTTTCACAAGGATCTCACATTGGTTTATTCCAAGAAAATATTCAATCATCAAATTTATCATGAACCGTTATGAGTAAATTATACCAAGGTGTTTCTAACTCTATAGAAATGGGATCATATCATTAGATAATATTCCAATCTCTTTTCAAATTTGGTGAACTTTTAATTGGATTAATAATATAAGTATGATTTTTCCAAACAATGTATACAATTTTTTATGTCAATAAAAAATTGGATCTAGATAAAAAACCATCTAATTTATAATTATTTTCATAAAATAAATCCCATCTGTAAATAGTCCTTTAGTTTTCATAAATAGACCTTTGTTCATGGTAACAGTAGTTGAGAGTCTAAGAAAAGGATATACCTATTGCAGTGTTCCAAACACCTACTTGACTAAATCATTCATCAATTATTGGACTCTTTCATGGTTTTGTTTGAGGATGATATTTTGGTGTACTCCAAGTTATAGGAGGAGAACATAGAACATTTTGATATCATTCTTAGAATTTTTAGGGAACATATATTGTGAGGTAATATTTCCAAATGTGATTTTTTTGATCCATTAAGTGATGTTTCTAGGGAATGTTGTATCTAATAAGATAATATCAATGGATATTGGAAAGATATAGGTGGTAATTTCCTAGGATAATCCCAGAAATTTGTTTGAGATTTGAAGAATATTGGGTTTGTCTATTTATTATAGAAGGTTTGCTCATGACTTCCCCGAGATTGCATCTCTAATGACAACTTTAACCTATAAAGGTGTGATGTTTGAGTTTAATGTAAAATATGAAAGATCTTTTCCTAGATTGAAGAAGAGGTTGAATTTAGTTATAGTTACTATTCTTCTATTATTGGGTTCTGGATATGATGTTTTATGTGATTCCTCTGTTACATATTTTTGGTGTGTCTTAATGTAGGGTAAATAGTTGGTGTCATAAAGATATCACTATTTATGCCCTCATAATAAAAACTATTATACCCATGATCTTGAGTCGGAAGTAATTACTGATGAAATCGAAATATGGTGTAACTATCTCTTTGGGGAGAAGCATATAATATACTCTGATTATAAGAACCTGAAGTATATTTTCATTCAGAGGGATATAAACATTTAATAGATATACTGGTTTTTGTATCTACAAACATTTGATTTTGATATTGCATTTACTCCTAGGAAAGTTAATGTTGTTTCTAATGCATTTATTACAAAATTACTAACATAGGATTAAATGAATCATAGGAGGAGTGTACTTTGATGATTTTTTTTCCTGATATTTTCTTGGGAGTATAATAATCTAGTGGGAAGGTGTAGTTATCTTTGATAAAAATTGGCTTATCATTTTATGAGAGGGTTTTGTTCAAGAAAGTAACAAACACTAAGTTCTAATGATTTTTAAAATCATAAATGGTGGGGACACATTAGGTGTGTGGTATTGGTTTCCTAGTGGAACTTTATGTTACTAAAGAAGGTTTTTCATTCTAATTTCTCTAAGGGTAGAGTTTATAGATAGTGGAAAATATTCATGTTAGTCCATACAACCTAGGAATTCCTAGAATTATAATTATTTGAGATGTTGTTATAGGGGGTTGGGGATAATATGGTTGATTGTAGATTTTTTATAATGGTGCATGAATTGTCTTAGAATTGAGGTTGGTTACTAAGTAATTATATGTTTTTTGAAACCTTTGACCATTACTATATGTAAATAGGATGATATTTACATAGACTTTATCATTAGTTTACTATGTAATCCTACTGGAAAGCATGCGATCTAGGTGATCACTGATCAACTCATGAAATTTTGGTATTAAATCTATATAAAAAAGGTGAACCAAGTGCAACATCTTGGGGGAATTTTATGTATGAGAAATTGTGATACATAATGGGGTTCCTACTATGGTTTTATCATATAGGGACATAAGTTTTACATCTATATTTTGTAAATGTTTCTAAGAGGTAATTGGCTCCCAATTGAAATTAACCATGGTATATCATCTGTAGATGGATAGATAGACAAAGTGAGCTATCTATGTTCTGGAGAATTTTTTTTAGTCATGTGTCATTTATTTTGGTGGTTATTTGGAAAATAATACTTTTTAGTTGAATTTTCTTATAACAATAGTTATCAAGATTAAATTATGATGGCTCCCTTTGAGGCACTATATGGGAGGCCATATAGGTCTCCCTTTTGCTGGATAGAGTTAGGAGAGTGTTCCTTGGTTGGACTAAGCCTTTTTAAGGAAATGACAGAAAGGGTGTAGTTGTTCCGGAAGTTTTTGATCATGTTGTAGAGTCATCAAAAATCATATGTGGACTGTCAACATCAACTAATTGGAGTTTGAGTTTGGTGATCATATTTTTCTCAGAGTGTCACCCTACTAGGTATGCCATCGGTTGGGTTAGCAAGGTAAGTTGTAACTAAAGTCTAACGGACCCTTTGAGAACATTGGATTACTTGGAAAGGTAGAATATTTGTTAGAATTACCATCTTATTTTATATCGATCCATGATGTGTTTCATGTTTCCGTACTGAGGAGGTATCAATTAGACCCTTTCCATTTTATTGAATGAGAGGATATTTATCTAAAGCTTGACACCACTATGGTTGAGTAACAATTTCAAATATTGAATCTCTTGGATAATTTAATACATGATAAAACAATTCATTTAGTATTTGTATTGTGTCCGTGTAGAAGGGACATCCATGATACGTGGGAGAAAGAAATGTTCATCAGGAAACAGTAGCCTTTTCTTTTTTTAGTTCAGGATCTTGAGGAATTTATAGAGATAAAATGAATGCTTGGCGGAGAGAATTATAATTCCCTGCATAAATAATTATTTTTTACTTTTGTGTTTAAGATCCTTTTCTTAGGATCATAAGATATTATAAATGGTTTTGGGATTTTTTAGTAGAACATGTGATGGGAGCTACTGGGAGGAAACTTTTACGATACAAGACTATATATTATGGTATAAATATGCTGCAAGGAACTGGCCATCAAAATGGTTTAAAACATAAAACCATTTATGGTGTAATAAACATTTTAAGGTTGTAAAAGAGTCACTCAAGGTAATTTAATATGAGGTGATTTGTTTTTCATCATACATGATTCATGGGATACATAAGATATAAATCTAGTATTTATGATGTAAATTCCCCATTCCAAGAGTGTTTTATTCACCACTCATGTAACTCCCTTTTTGTTTCAAGTGTAGCCACATCCATAAAGCCCAAGGTATTATCCTATGAATTTTTGGCTGTCACTTCCTCCTTATTATTGAATTTATTGGATAATTTTATCACCAATATGGGGTTTATTTTTCTTTGGGTACATGTGATCTCCTTATCTCTAATTATATTTGTTGATATTAGTCATGCAATGGTATATGCTGTGTTTTTTAAGGCTTAATAACCATGTTGAAATATCGATCGATCCTTTGATGTTTTTCCTTCATAACTTGTCTTTATGAGGCTGAATATCTTGTTTCTAATCTACCTTTTCAAAGGATATTTGGTTTCCTCTATTCTTGAGGTATGAGTCTGTCTATAAGGGTTCTAATTCACGAATGAATTTACTTTCTAGCAATTGGTTTTTTCCTTATTCCATGAAATTTTATTATTTTTCATCATTGTGGTTTTATGGAATGTTACATGTGTTTTTAAAGGGGTTTTCCTTAAAAATAGATTTTTAGACACAAAGTGCTTGATGAAATGATTTGATGGTGGTTTTGATTCTAAAGTGGGTTTTAAGGATCTGAATTGGAAATTCATTGATGTGAAAAATTCATTATTAAATTTTATCATGGTTTTTAAATGTCTTTTAAAACACTTATCACATTGGGTAACCTTGGGTGCATCAAAAAATGGACATGTTCTCTTTATGTGTGTAATAGAACAAGAGTTTTTATGTCATATTAGTGTGTCCTATGCCACTAGAGGTTATATTGGTTGGATATACCATAGTACTACATTGTATCCTTTATTTTTTTCTATTAGTATTCCAATAGGTTGGATCCAAAATGGTGTTATTTTTAATTTATGATTTGTTTTTTCAAAGATGTTATTTTCATGGTTATTTTATCACATGTTTCTCTTATGGTGTATCCATTTCTAGTTTTTTTATTCTTACCCATTCTATCTAATACTTGAAATATTCCTAGATTTAGGGAGTACGGATTTTTTATGAAATCCAATGGATTATTTATGAAATGATTTTAGTTTATGAAAATCTTTGTAAACTACATTTGTTTTAAAACTAGATCTAATGAATTGTTGATATTAAAACTTTTATAGTTCTTTTGTAAAATCCTACTAATCATTGAGATAACACCCAAATTTAACCTTTTGGTGGTTGTAGATATTGTTTTTTAGGACTCCATTTTTGGTATTTTCATTACATAGAATGTTATTTTCTCTTTTTTCATCTTATTTATAGCTAGATGGTTTGGTGGTGATGGATGGTCCCACAAAGACTTGTTTACGCTAGTTTTCCTTAATCCACTAGTACAAAATATGTTTTTATGTCTATTTTTTATATTTTTTATTTCATCTATTAACATGAAGTATTTGAAGTTGACATTGTAAATATGTTTTTTAACATCATTTATTAAAAACTAACCTTAAAATTTAATTTTTTGGACTTTTCACATCAACTTTTTATAAAATGACTAGAAAGACCATCTTAACATCGGTTTTTAAAAAAAAATTACATTAAAACCGTTTTTACACGTAATTGTTCATAAAACAGATGTTAAAGACCTATTTTTTACATCAGTTTTTTCAAAAATTGATGTGAAAAATAGGAGCTTGACTTTGGTTTTCTCAAAACCAACGTGAAAAATATGTCTTTCACATCGGTTTTCTCAAAACCGATGTAAAACATATTTGTTTCAAAAAATATTCTTCATGTAGTTTTACTATATACATGGAAATTAGAAGATAAATAAAAACAAAAATCATAGAAACCATAAGAAATTGAGAAATAAATTAAATATAATACATAATTTTCAAGGTTTTTGAAGAGTTAGTGAATATAATATTCTTTCAAGGAATGATCTTGAGAGAAAACCAAAGCATCATCTTAGATGAAATTTTAGAATATGAAGGAATATTTTTATTTTTACAATGATATGAAGCAGTATTCTTCATTGTTTGAAAAATAGAATCATTAATCGGTATATCAATTAACAAAAACAATCATAAAAAATAAGTCATATAGAAATAATTACAAAAAAATGAAGAGATCACCAAAATAATAAATCATAGATAGGTGATGATGATCAAACAATTTGAGTTAATGGAATGATGATGATCTAAAAACATGATCAGGAAATTAATATATATGGAGCATTAAACCATTTAAATGACATGGTAAAATCAAATGTGGTATTATAAATTTTTGGTGGAAATTTAAAATTTTGATGTCATGCTATAAAAAAAATTAATTCCACATTATAGGGATATAAAATTTATTTTTCATGTTGGTTTTATTAGAATATTCATGAAAAAATATTAAAATTTTAATTTTCCACATCGCTTTTATGATAACCTACGTGAAAAACTGGATTTTAATATCATTTTTCAAAAACTCTTGCTAAAAGTCATTTTTCACATTTTATTTTCAAATAACTAATGTTGAAAATGTTTAAAAACTTATAACTAATTTTCTAATCTTTTATTTAACTAGTTTTATACCACAAACGGAGTTACAGATCAAAAGTTATGGCCACCTGAAGTTGTTATTCTCTAAGACTTTATTTACAGATGATCAACTTACGACATCCATATCATTTGATCCATAAGTAAATTTTACCTCCATGACCACACCAATAGAATATTGGGAAATTTAATAAAACATTTTCAACATTATTAGGGTCTTTTTTTAAAACTGATGTCAAATATTATTTTTAACATCAGTTTTTTAGGAACCGATGCTAAAATTAAATTTTCATGTATGTTTTTAAAAACCCAACGTTATTATTATTAAGATGTTTTTATTTTATTTCCCTAGATTCAATTTTAGTGGTCTTGGGGATAAAATATACTTTAATATCAAAAGTTATGATTGTCATAAGTTGATCATCTTTAAATGAAGTCTTAGAGAATTCCAACTTATGATGGCCATAAATTTTGATCTTTAACTCTGTTTAAGATCCCCAACTAGCCAAATAGAAGATTAAGAAATGAACTAAAAGTTGCTAAAAAATTCAATGTTAGTTATTAGAAAAAATGATCTGAAAAATAAAATTTTTAAAATTTATTAATGACTATTTTCATAAAACCAACGTTAAACTGATATGTTTAATATCTTTTCATGACAATTATTAGATAACTAAAATAAAAAGCATTCCATAAGGAATTTTAACATTGGTCATCATAAAACTAACATGAGAAATGATATTTTAAATATCTTTTCATAATGGTTATTAAATAACTTACATAAAAATTCCCTCCTCTAGGAATTTTCACACCGGTTACTAAATAACCAATGTTAAAATCTTTCACAAAAGACTTTTAACATCATCCTTGAAGAACCAAAGTTAAAATATAGATATTAAAAACCATTATTCTACTAGCAATATTTCTAATTTGTATTGATTGGATTGTCTCTATATGTCTAATATATTTTTTTCTAATTTATTTATATGGTAATTTATTTTTTTCTTTTGTTATAAATGAGTCAATTTTTCTTTTTTTTATTCTTCACCGTGTGATTGTCCATCTGAGGTGACTTGTCTACTAGACCTAGGTTGGTTCATTACATTTCAGTAATGAGAAGTCATTCTCAAAGAATTTAGCTCCAAAATTGAGATAAATATATTGGGGAATAGATAAGTATTATCCAAACATTATCCACTCAATTATAGACTTGTTTTTACTATGTTTTTGTCTGATTTCCCCTTGAATTATTACTTTTACCATTTTAGCTTTTACCGTGACAACTAATTTTTACCTAAATTAACTTTTATTTTAAAAAATTAAAATGATCCTTAACACATCAATTGGACTTAATGATTTCAAATTTCAAATACATTTAATATGATTAAATTTATATAAGTGAAAAAATAAATTTGAATATAATAAATTATAATGTTTTAAATACTATTTTTTAAAATATATAACGTATGTTCATAAATGTCAAATAGGGGTTTCTAAATAAAAAAAATTAAAAGTATAAATTAAATTATAAAATAAATATTTAGAATTAGAAAAAGGTTACATGAATTTACAATTCATGCTTATATTGTAATAATTTCATAAAAATAATGACATTTGTAAAAAAGGTAATTTTTTCTATTGACCTAAAAACAATGATTTTAGAAAAATCCAGAAAAAATCATCTTAAGAAAATATTTCTATGATGAATCCAAAAAATATTCATCTTTTCGTATTTATATTCAAAAATTTTTAAATTTATCATTTAAATAATAAACGTGATATATAATGAAAAACTATTTTATGAGAAAATATTTTTTTAGAATATTAAACATTGTCATTCATATTTCCTATCATTTACTAACTAAATTAGTATTAGATAATTTTTAATATCAAATATATATTATCATCATTAATCAAATTTATATTTACATAGATATTCATATCACATAAAAAGGAAATATGTAAAAAATACATTTCTAAGCATAAAATGTTCGTATTATTCATTTTAGCAATACCAATTGTATATTATTCATATAAAAGTACCCTTTATTATATTTCAATCAATATTTTCTAAGAGGTTGCTTCTTCTAATTCTTGATAATTCAATGGATATTTTTTGTAAATCTAAACATATCTTTCTTTCTTTTTAGTTTGATGTTGTGTGTGAATCAAGGTATTGAACACATTATTTATTTTAGGAAAATATATAGTTAAGTCTCGTGTCATTGCATTATCCGCTGTCAAATAAATTATGCAGTAACAATTTTAATTATTACCCATTGAATAAATTTGGTTAGGGTATTATTAACATGTTCATAATTCCTGATATAACCTCTAATATTGTAATACCGTGATATTTTTAAAAAAATAATTTTTTTGATAGCATACAAAACATGCAACATTGAGCTTGAACGAACCATGAAATAATATTGTTTTAAATATATCATTATAACTGAGTCATTAAATTGGAAGGTATTAATTGGACTAACCACCTTATAATATATATATATATATATAAAGTGTTATATTCTGGATAGGTTATGATAATTTATACTAGTGGTGAATTGTTTTAATCTAAAAATTAATAAATGTATAAAATTTATGATCATAAATTGATTGGTTAAAATATTAAACAATTTAGCCACATTGGTATTATAAATGGGAGAGAAACAAATTAACAAAATTAAAATATAAACACAAGAATTATATATAAGTTTGGATATAAATAATCCTAATATACTCTTCACCCCTCTCATGAACTAAGAGAGGTGGAACCGACTATGGTATATAAATTATGAAGGAGAATGAAAACTCTTTGAATAAAACTTTTCCATACCTGGTGATTAAACCCAATTCCATTTTATTTTATAGGTTCATAAAAAAACATGTCCTTTATAAGATAATACCCAACCTATATATTAATAGGATAAATCTTAACATCCTGGATTTTTAGTTTTATATTGAACCAAATATTTATTAGGGAAATCTTAACCAAGTCTTTTATAGTTGCATCCCCAACCTATAATTTTACAGGATAATTCCTCACATATTCTGTGTTACTGTTCAAGATGAAATGTTTCTTCTATGAGGACATACTAAATCCAGACGTACCTTTTGTTAGAGTAGTATTCCGACATGCAAGATTCAATAAGAAAGATAATACAGTCCACACAGTTATAGAAAAATATAATAAAAAAAAATTAACCTGTTGAATGGTATTTAATGGATATTGTAGAATTTGAATTAAGTAGATTTCAATCCATTAAATATGTTAATACAATGAATCTCAGTCAATCAATAGTTTATTTCAGTAAGAAGTTGAACAATGAATCTTCTAGGACTTTATTGCAAACAATGTGGCACGAGTGAATAAAATCTGTGTCTCATTACTTATCCTCTCACTGTATACTTTGGTCTTTTATCCACTAAAATAGTAATGGATATTTTCTCCACTAAAAATTTCATGAATCACCTTCATAAATTACAATGATAAAAACATCACATGGAGTCTGAATTTATGTATACTGTAAGAATAAGAATCATGTTATACATAAATAATATTTATAATAATAAAAATTTATTAAAAGTATAAATATATCACAAAATCTTGAAAATAAATTCCTTATAATACTTCAATAATCATGTAAGACTATCTATTTATATTTAGAATTAAAATTTTACCTTTGATCATTCTTATTTTTTAGAGATAGATAGATAATTAATACCCATGTGATTTTATCTCGATATCAAGTTTTCAACAATTAAAAAAGTTTTTAATAAATATAACTTGTATCCTCTAAAATTTCCATAATAATAATCAAGTTTGGATCTTCGTATACCAATAGATTTAAATTTAAATATTTCAAATTCATAATTTTCAGTGTGAATATCAATACATTCTTAATCCTATAAGAATCATAGTCAATTCATTATAAAAAAATTCAAACATGTTCTCATAGATTCTACATAATAAATAATTAACTATAGAACAAATAAAAAACTAATTATATCTATAATAAACTTGCATCAAATTGAATTGTTATGTATTATATAAAATTGAAAAAATTTCTAGGTTGTATAATATCTCATAGAAAATCACATAACCACATAAGAAAATCCATGTAGGTGATTTTGAAGTATCATTTGGTTATTGTATATGCAATTATCACCAGATAAGGTTATCAATGTTTCCTAATATACATAAGTTATTTACATAGGTGAATTGATCATGTATATAATTCTGGGAATTTGAAAAATGATTAAATTAACAAATTTTATACCTAAAACATGCCTTCAAAAGGATAGAATCAATTTTTTATCGAGTTAAATTATATTTATATAATTTAATTATATTTCCATATATTATAGAATCACCTTAATTGTAATTATATATATCAATTTATCATGAAAATATTATATAATATTTATTATGGAAAACTTTATAATTCCGAAAGAAGTCATAAACTGATTTTAATCTATACTGATCGATTTAGTGTTTTATTGATTCTAATTAAATATAGAAAATTTTGATATCATATCAATTTAACAATAATCATTTATTTTTTACCAATTTATAGTCAGTATACATAATATAATTTCACTCATGGTTAGTACTCATGGTATGTTCCATGGTCGGTACTCTTGGTCAGTTACACAGTCAGTACCCGCGGTCAGTTCCATGGTAGGTTCTTACGATCAGTTCTCATAGTTTGTTCTCATGGACAGTTCCACGGTCAGTTATATTTTCGGTTCCATGGTTAATACTCAGGGATGGATCTAGGTTCATTTCTCATGGTCGGTTCCAACGTCAGTTCCCACGGTTGGTTCTCACGGTCAGTCCCAGACTTTTCCAAATTTTTCAATTTTCGAAATTGATAAATTTAAGTTCCTGAATAGGTAAAATGATATTTTAATGTAAAAATTTAATTATTTAACCTATAAACACATCATGAAACTTTTATTACATTTTAGGAACAATAAAAAAACGAGGGATATTTTAAACAAATAAATATTATTATTTGATCACGACCAAGCATACATTAATTCACACAAAATTCACATTAATAAAAAATTTAATGAAATAAAAAAATAATTATAATTAACAACATATAAATTTGTACCAAGATACACTAAGTCTAAAGGTCCTAATAAATAAAAATTGTTATATTTAATCTTAATAAATAATAAATCAATTTTTCGTAAAATAATTTTATGCATCAAAAATATGTTTTCTTTAAAAATCGTTGTAATACTTTTTATGAATGATTATTATAATAAATTTATATAACATTCATAAACCATATTTAATAAAAATAACACCATTTTTTAAATATTTATATAATAATTAATGTTTTTTGAAATTTTGGGATTTTCTTTAAAAGATTAATTCTTCAGTTAATAGTGAAAAAATAATGATTTTATAGAAAAACATTTTTCCCACTAAAGTATTTAAAATGTAAAATTTTATTTTAAATTGTTTTTAAAATTAAATTATTTAATTTTTATTAAAAATAACCTAATTATTTGTATTTTTTCAAAATTATGCTTAATTTTTGTATAAAAACATTTTTATACTAAAAATATATATTTTCTGGAAAACAATTTTTCGTCGTGTTTTAACATTTAATTTTATATTAATTTATTACACTTATAGGAATTTATTTTGATAAAATAAATTCCATATTTGGAATCATAAATTTAAAATTAGGTAAATGGGAAAAAATTATAATTTTTTGTAATGAATAGTAACCATAGTAAAGTATATCCCTTTGGTAAAGGGTATAATGGCATAAAAAAGATTAAAACTATTGAATAAGGATTCAAAATCATCTATACACATTCCAATATTTCATTTTATGTGTTTAATTAGGTGAAACAATTCATATATTAGAAAATATGCTATTTTGGTGCCATTTCTCTTTGATAAATACCATTATATTATTTTGATTAAAAAATCCAAAGTGTCACTTCAGTGCTTTCAAAATATACAAGATTTTTTTGTAGGCATAAAAAAAGTTATTGAAAATTATAAAAAAAATGATTATGAGTTTTTTTAATTTTTTTTTTAAATTATTTTTTATTTTTATTGATGAAATAATTACGTAAAATGTTTACGCAACATCAACACAATGCTTGTGCAAGCAATATAAAAAGTCTAGTAAATGATGTTAAAATATAGAAAGTAGTCTTTTTTGTGAAAATTCGTGTCCCATTAATTTTTTAGATAAATATAATTCATTATTAATTTCTCAAAATTTTATATTTTACTTATATTAATATATTGATATTTTTAATGTCAATTATGTGAATAGTCCCTAAAATGACTTTAATGGTATTTTATGTTAAATAACATTTTATTAAATGATTTAAAATTTCAAAAAAAATATTATATTTTGTTAGGTTATTTTTATATCGTCTATAATATCAAACATTATCCAATTATGGGTCATTTTATTATAGTAACTATCTTGACCCCTCAAGTGAAAAAAACATTCTTATCACTATAATCATCAAAAGGGTTAACAGGGATTACATATACAAGATAAGGGTCAAATAATAACCTAAACTTGTTTAAATGTTATTTTATTAGAGGATTACAAATTATATCAACCTTATCTTCTAAATATATCAATTTGGTTCCAATTTTCCATGAAAATTAATTTATATTATTTTAATACTTTACGTAATTCCAAGGATGCCCCACCTCTAACTTATAAAATAGTATAACCCCTCCTCTTTTCTACATATCTCAAAAGATTATTAGGTAAATAAGACCTTAAAAACCTATTATTAATATTATTATATACATTATATATGTTATTTTCTTATTAAAATACCACCCGTACGATCTCAATGGAGAGATCAATTGGAGGTTCTTCAATGAGGACGTGATTGCCCAAATCGAGTGTTTTCATTTTACTTATTTTTCTACCTCATTATACTATATCCTAAATATTCCAATTTAATAACATCAATATATCCAATATACTTATATTTTATAATGTTAATGGAATAACCTTATTCATCTCTTTTTCTATCAAATGAGAAATGAATCCATCATATGTGTGTTTGTCCGGACTACCAACCAACAAAATGATTAATTTTGTTTCCCACAGGGGCCTTTCGGGACTGGTTATTATGATGTATTTAAAGAATATATATGATAATACAGACATAATTATGGTTCTTCAAATATAATATATCATCTATATCAATGATCTTACAATTGTTAAAAATGGAATCATCACACATGAGTGCATATAGACTACCGTCTCAACATATCAATGTACTTTATTTTTCAAGAACGACATCTCATGGATAGTCAAGGGGATGAGTTAAATAATGTTATTTTATGATAATAAAATTAAAATTGTCATTTAAGGACAATTTTTTATCTTAATTAATTATTTTCTATCAAAAAACATAAAAACATCACTTGTTTGTACATGGGGACTTCTACTTTGCAAGCCAATGTATTATGTTTGACATGGATGCTTTTCATGAATGACTCTAGAATTATAATTGATTTGTAAAAATTATAATTTTATCATAATTATTATTTATTATATTATAGAACAGTGAAATATTCTATTATATCTAGAAATTTAAAAAAAATACTATGTTCGATAACATACAAGAGATGTAAAAATGAACTTAAGTGAACCACAAAATAATATTATTTATATATGACCATTATAAACTAGTAGCTGAATTAGTAGGTATAAATGTGAGTAAAAATATATTGAAATATATATAAAGTCTCTAATAAATAAAAAGTTATTGATTATTTGTTTGGAACAAAGCACTCAATTTTTAATAAATCCAATTTCTTCTTTAAATACATGTTTTCTTCAAAAATGGTTTTTATTTATTTTCTTGAGTGAATAATATAATTAATTTATGGATATTTAGAAATTTTATTTGAAAAAATAAATATAATTTTTTTAATAATAATATAAATATTATCTTAATGGGACATTTTTGGATTTTTCTCAAAAGATTTATTTTCCTCTAAATAGTAAAAATTAATAGTTTTTAGTGAAAACCGTATTTTTCCTTCGAGAATTTGAAAAATTACATTTTATATTAGAATAATTTCAAAGTAAAATTATATCTGTCATATTTTTAATAATCCAATTAATTTAATTGAAATCAATTTTATAGTTTCATTTGTTATAAAAAAAATTATACACTTAAAAGGCATTTTTCAAAAAAACTATTTTTCGTCGTGTTTTTCCTTTTTAATTTTAAACTAAATTATACTAAATATTTGTTTTGAATAATTAAAAATGGATAAAATATTTTTAATTTTTAATTAATTTTTTTTAAATAATTCCCTTTTATTTATTTCCATTATGATCAGTAACCATAATAAATAATTATCTCCATAGTAAGGTTAAACCGGCAAATTATGGTTAAAAATAATATGATAAGCACAAGATTATAACCCTAAAACTTGAATTGATTTTATTTTATAAATCTATTTTGTCCATAAAAATATAATATTTGGATATATGACCATTTTCCATTTGGATTTCATTTTGACCTTTATGACAATTTATGTAAAGAAAAGTGAAAAATGTCCTTCTCTTTGTTTTATTATAATGAAATTTTTGACATAGGTATTAAAAAAAGTTATGTTCATTTATAAATATTCATTTTAAATTTTTTTTTGAATTATTATGTTAATTGATTTATATTTTTAGGGATTAAATAATTATTTTAAATGTTTACGCAACACCAATATGGTATTTATCTAATAAATAAAAATATAAAATAAATAAAATTAAAAAAATTAAAAAATATATAATTGGAAATAATTGTTTATTCAAAAAAAGTATAGATAAAAATAACTTATTATGAGATTTTTAAAGGGTTATATTCCAATTCCATCTTTGTATTGCGGTTTTTAAAGTCAAATTAAGTGAATAGTTTCAAAATCGACATTAAAGATATTTTATAACGAATAATATTTAATTAAATGATTAAAATTTTTGAAATCCTATATTCATCCATGTGATTGGAATTATTTTTAAATTATAAACCATAGTACATTTATTTTTTAATTTTATTTTTATAATAACTATATTGATCCCTGATGAGTAAGAACTACTTTGTCACAGTAATTGTCAAAAAATGTAAAAGTCTGTAAAAAGTAAAAGATAAGAGAAAAAACCATATCTAAAATTTTTAAATTTTAATTTTATTAGAGTATTAAAACTTAAAATAATCTTATATTCTAATATTATCAATTTTGGGCCATTTAAAAATGAATATTAATTTACATTAATTTAATATTTTAATAAGTTATAAAAGTACCACACCCCTCTCTTATAAAAGGGCACCTACTCTCCTATTTTCTTAACATTTAAATAACCATTTATTTAAGCCAATACCTGAAAAAATACCTTAATAAAATGCCTTAATACATTACTGAGTTCTTATTTATATCATAATACTAACCTTTGAGGGCTTAAGGTGTATAGCAATTGAGGTTGTCCAAAGAAGAGGTATAGTTCCTAACCGAATATTTTCATTTTATTTCTTCTTCCACTACCTTCAAACCTTATCCAAATATGATGATATCATAAAATAATTATATTAACTATTTTGGGATGTTCTTATCATAGTTTAATATCCTATATTTATCTCCAACCTTCATCCAATGTGAAAGGAATCAATCGATTATGTGTATGATGGACTACTGCCTCACAGAACTATGTAATTAATTTTCCATTACCACCACTCAAACCTTATTGTAAAGAATTATTTAATTTTTATATATAATATTCATGATATATTTATCATTATGAGATATAATATTTTGAATATTTTCTTTATTTTACAAACACTAAAAAATCATAATTTCATTCATGCTTACGTGTGGACTACGATCTTCACGAAGCGTTGTGATTCATTTTTCATCACCATGTCACATATATGATATATATAGACTTATTTAAAGAAATTATATGGTGTTTTTAAATAATTATAACACTATAAAGATTATATAATTCTTTTCTTCTTTCCATAATGATCATTGAATAATCTAAATGGTACTCATGTGTATGTATGACCAACCGTCTTATTGATTGAACGGTAGTTAATTTTTCATAGTCATATTTCATGGATGTTTTTAAATTTATAATTGATATAGAAATAAATTAATTAGATCATTACTGTTTTTTTATATATGATGTATCAATTACTATTTTGACCTCATTCAACCTACCAAAGTCATTTTGGGTTTATCAACCAAACATCTTCAAAACACCCAATGTGGACTTAATTGATTATGTATTTTAATATTTTATTAAAATAAATGAAATAAATGGTTTAATGATATGTTATTGATCAAGTAAAAGTTAATTATTAAATTAAATAATTAATATATGTTTATAATACATGATTTAAAGGACCTACATTGAAAGTCTCTACTTGAGGTAAGGGGCCAAATTTCTTATATTGAGGCATTATTTTTTTTATGAAGATAATTTGTTTTATATAGTGTACATAATACCCATTTTAAATGTTATATCATGAATCATTAATACTTTCTATTATTTTAAATTTCAGTTTTAATTATTTTACATAATATTTTTAACTTGAAAGTTATTAAGTGGTAAAGGGTTTCGTAACACAATTTCATTTCATTTGGTTTTTACTCTTCTTCATTGACATTGTTATGTCATTATTATGTGAAAATTTATCTTAAAAATTTTCTATTATATATTTAAAAAACTTTTCTGTGGATTTTTATTTTTTACACATAATCCCTTCATTGATTAACTCTCAATTCAATGATATTAACTTTGTAAGGGTTCTTTGTCTCAGTATTATTTTCTAAAGATGTGTCTCATGTTGCACATGAAGATTTTCTTGTATAGTGTACATACTGACTCATGAATGAATTTTGGAATATTAATTCTTTAAATTCATGGGATTTATAGATTTATATCCTACTCATTATTTTAATGACTTTTGATTTGAAATTTACCAAAGCGGTGAAGGCTTTATGTTACAATCTCTCCTAATTTCAAGATTTTTTATGTTCAAGGTTGCTTTAGGGGAAATCGCATGATCTTATTTTCAAGAACTATATCTATTTTATAATATTCTAGTTATGAATTTTTTTTACATTTTTAGTTCCCATTTCAACCCTTATTGAGTGAAAACATCAATAAAATTGTTTGTAATTGATACGGATCTTGAATCTTCTTTTAAAATAGAGATCTTTCCCTTCCATATCCATGTTTTCAAAAAAAATCAGAAATTATATTTTTTAAACATAAATGATTTTATAAGTATATTTTATATGATCTTTGACTATATTTTAAAAGGATTAAAATGGAAGTTTATTAATTTTTACCAAATTAGTCACTTTTGACTCAATTTACAAATTTTTTGAAAAGATTTTTCATTTTGAACATTTATTACATCAATATTTTTTCCCACTATCATGACCATTATTTTAACGAACCAACAAAAATTACATATAAAATTCCTCCAAGAATTTGTTCCACATAGAGAAGAATAATAAAGTGGAAGTAACATGCCTTATAACAAACCCAAATAAGAAAATCTAATAGGGTATAACACAGAATTAAGATAAAGATATCCATTAGATAAAAAATTCAAGCCAAAATAACCAAACCAAAAGTCTAAAACATGAAAAGACTAAACAATTCCATGCATGGCCATATTTCACCACCAAACAATGAAACTAAGAATAAAATGATATTAATAGAAACTGGTATGTTGTAGAATGACCTTCCCTTTACTTGATTCATATAAAAGAACATATAAAACTTCCCAAAAGGGAAAATTAGGGTGTGAGCATAGTGCCTGGTAGGATGCCATGAAAGAATCTATGCAAGTAATAATATTAGGAATACATCAGTTCTAGATTTAATGAGAATCCAATTTAAAAATAATTTTTATAAAGTAAAACCATTTTAAAAATCATTTATTTGATTTTAATAAAAGTATACCATATTAACCAAATCTAGGAATATGTAATTTAAGAATGAAAATAGGTAAGAAACTATGGATACACCATAAAATTAGCATGTGAGAAAATTACAATAATAATTACATCATGTGATAATCCAATCATAAATGAAAAAGAACACCATTTGGGATTTATCCTATGGGTATACATTCTATACATAAATAAAAATCTCTAATCCAGGCCAAAGGTAGATCCAACCATTATAACCAATAGTGTAATTACTCATTAAATTGAAATAATACCTCTTTTGGAATTACATGCAATAAGAGTGAAAAGTCGACTCTTAACACACCCAAAGTCACCCAATGTTTAATATTTTTCAAAATCAATTTAAATTCCATGCACAAGTTAAATAAAAATTAAAATTTAATAATATCCACTTTCAGGCTTGAAAAATCATTTTAAAACCAAAAAAGTAATTTAAATAATTTAATAAAATGCTTGTTGTATGAATTTTTTTTTAAGTAAAACACATTTAAAAATATGAATCTCATGAAATAAAATCATTCCAAGGTCAAATCTTGAAATTTTCATTTAATAGACCAAATTAATTGACAAAAACATAAATCACTTCAAGAATTAACCCCTGGTATAGAGACACTTACCTCAATAAAGAAGGAACCCTAATTTCAATCTATAACGGATATTAAAAACCAGCAGATCGACCTCCAAAAGACAATGCATGAGGAAAATTGTAAAAGGATCAATAAAAAACCTAAAAAATCAAAAAATAATAAAAAATGAAGCCAGAAATGCTACACAAAATCAATGGAAATGAATAAGAAGAAAGAATCCCTACTAGGGAGATGTGATTAAACATCCATAGGGATTAAACACTGAATAGAGTGATCCGAAAGGGGGGATTTCACGAAAAATAAATCTGGGGTTCAAGAGGAAATAATGTACATTAAATGATGGTGTTTCCCACATGTAAAATAAAACCCACTATGAATGAAGGATTTATGGTGTAAATATAAATCGTACACTGTAATTTTCCCATATTTCATGTATGCTAAAAAACATGTCTCTTTGGGTTAAATTACTATGATTGACAATTTTACATTGTAAGATTGGTTTTTATGACATAAAACCATTTTTTAATGAAATGTTTTATGCATTGAAGCATATACATAACTTATTCCCAGTGAAAAACTAACGTCGTAATCTAGACATTTATAGCTTAAATATCACTGGTAGGAAGTAAAAAATATAAACCCCTACATAAAAATCTCATCAGAATCTGGACACCCTCCAAATACATTATCACATTTATTCCCAGAATCCCCTAATTTAAATAAATATTCATTCTTATACTTAAGGTCTTTTCCATGACAAAATATATCCATCTCGAATATTCTTTAAGCACACTCAAAATAAAAAGGGAAACAAAATAAGAGATAATAAGTACCTAATAGAAGGTAATGATATGTCACAATCTCCCCACCATCAACACTCTATATCCCTATAATTAATGAATATCATGTACTATCTAAAGGTCACTACTTCCTCATCAACAATTCTAACCCCAAATCTCATGGCTATAATGTATAAACATCCACATTACATGGAAAAGGGAATTTCTTTACCACATAATACCTTCTATCAGTGATCTATAATCTGAACTGGTTTTTAAACCATAGTGGTGTGAGGCTCAAGATCAAAATCCTACCAATAAATCACATGGTAATGATCTAGTTAATACCTCTTATACTGAGAAACATGAAATATGTCATCGATGGAATTCAAATCAGATGGTAAGTCCAACTCATACTCCACCATTCTAAGACGCTCCACAATCTCAAAGGGCCAACAAACCACAATGAAAACTAAACCTATCTAACCAAATGAGGGTGTCCCAAACATGGTGAAACTATAAGAAAAACTAGATCACCAGCCTCAAACCCTAATGTCTAGAAGAAATTTTCCACATAAAATTTCATATGACTTTGTGTTTAGATTAATATCTTCCAAATCAACTGCACATTTTCCATTATTTCTTGAATAAGACTCTCCCCAACCAATTAATGCTCTCCAAACTCTACCCAATACTAGATATATCTACATATTCACCCATAAAACACCTCAAAAGGGGTTATCCTAATTGAGGACTAATAACTAATGTTGTAGGAAAACTCAACCAAAGGAAAATTATTTTCCCAGGTACCATATTAATCAAGCACAGATGACCAGATCATATCAAGAACCTTGATTGGCCTCTCTGTCTATCCATTCATCTTTGGATGATATGTCATCCTCAATTTCAACTAGGGACCCATAAACTCTTTACAATACTTTCCAATACATATATGTGAACCTTGGATCCATGTTAAAAGAAATTGGAGAGGCAACCCCATGAAGTCCCAAAACCACTCAGACATTAAAGTCCCTAAGATGATCCACTTTCATTGTCTCCTTAATATGAAGGAAATGCACCGATTTCATGAAAAATCAAGGATTATCCAAAAAAATCATTTACTATATAAGACCATGGTAATCTAATAATTAATTCAATAGAAATATTTTCCCACTTCTAAACCATAATGAATAAGGGTTGTAACAAACCATCAAGTCTTTGGTGCTCTGCTTTAATTCACTGACCCATAATACACCATGATACAAAATCTACAACTAACCGTCTCATCCCATATACCAATACCAATGTATCAAGTCATGATACATATTAGTATTCCCCAGTTACACGGGACAATAATAATGAATTCCTTTATCCATCAACTCCTACCTCATAGAAATTGTAATAACCAACCTACATCAGAATCACAAAGCACCATCGAGATATGAATAACACTCACATGAGGTCTACCCACCATTTAGAATTTCAATTAAGTGTTTTTATTTGGCTTCATTTATTTTTTCCAGCCTAAATTCCTCAAAAAATGATTATTCAGCCTTTATTGAATCCATGTGCACCTTCTCACCAGCTTCTTCCACTCCTAAGATCATTTTAGAAAATAAACTCATCAAATAACACTCTTACACTAATTCTTTCAAGGATTATGTTATTAGATTATTGATCAGTGGAATGAATACCACATTTTCTTTCTTGGGAGAATAATAAATATCAAAATCAAAGGTCTGAAGATACTCAACCTAGTGTCTTTGTCACAAAGTCAGATTCCTTTGAGTGAATATAATTCATGATTTTATGGTTAGAATATACCATAAACCCCTCCCTTTAGAGATAGTTATTCCATGTTTTGAGTTCATGTGTAAAAGCTACTAACTCAAGCTCATGGTTAGGGTACTTATTCTCAAGAGGACATAGTTGGAGGGAGCCATAGGCCACCACTTGTATTTCCTGCATCATGTCACACCCCAAACCCATACTAGAAGCATCACAAAAAACATCAAAGCCCAAACCATGTTATAGAAGAATCAAAACAAGATTTGATGTTAACCACTTCATTAGTTCCTCAAAGTATCTCTAACGTTCTTCATCACACTCAAAATTTACACCCTTGGAGGTTAAAGTTTTCACTATAGATGCAAGCATAGAGGAATCATGAACAAACCACTTATAATAACCATCCAAACCTAATAACATTATGATCTCAAACATGGTTCTATGATCATCCAAATATATAACCACTAAAATATTTTTATGATCCATTGATACTCCCTTATTATATATAACATGCATAGTAAACATGACTTATTTAATCCAGAACTCATTGTTGGACAAATTTCCATACAAGATATGTTCCCTTAAGTCTATAAGAATGATATCCAAAAGTTCCATGTGTTTCACCTCAAACTTGTAGTACAACAATATATCATCCACAAACACAAAAAAATAAAAGAGACCAAGAACCAATAAAATATCTAGTTCATCAAATCAATAAATACCATATGAGTGTTAGTGGGACTAAATAGAACAACCAAAAATTAAAAATGTCTATATCATATCCTAAATGCTTTCTTAGGTATATCCTCTTCTTGGATTCTCAACTGGTGGTACCCTAACCAAATTTCAATATTTAAAAAAACATACCCTTTATGTTAATAAAAAATATCATCAATCCTAGGAAATGAAAGTTTATTCTTGATGGTAGCCTAATTTAACTTTCTATAATCAATATGAAGTGTTAGGTTAATCTCTTCCATATTAGAAAAGAGAAGTTGTGTATCCCGTGGTCACACTCAAGGTCAAATGAATCCCTTAGACTCAAGATTTACAAGATATACATTAAGATCCATTAACATAGTATGATAATATGGAGTCGAAATGGTCATCATACTTAGTACCAAGTCTATGGTAAACTCATCCACTTTATAGGGTGTTAAAACCTAAAAATCATCTGGATATACCTTGAGTTAATAACATACCACCATAGGAAGTGGACTACTCAAATAATGATTAATAGAATCATGAAACATCTTGAACAACTAACATGATATCCCCCAGCATAAATATAAATAGGTCACTCTCTCCCAAACCAAAAATCCAATTCACCCTCAAATAATGATTAACTCCCTATAGAGGTAAAAACTTAACACAATTATGAAAACAGTAAATATGGGAATTAACACTAACCATCCAATTCATTCCGATAATCAGGTCGAAGATATCAAGATCAATCACCAAGAAGTTTCACTCCACCTCAAGGTCAACTATTTTTACTCGACATGTGGAACACTTCAAACCATATTTCAACCACTTTCCTAAAGGCATGAAAATATCAAAAAATAATGACATATTCACCATATTCAATAACAACACATCAACTGAATTTGATGATATAAAATAATGAGTAGCAACACTATCAAACTAATCTAGAACCATATATGATAAATAAAAAATGTACCACAAATAGTATTTATCCTTTAGATTCCACTACTACATACTCCACCACATAAATATGTCTAGTATTAGCTCCTCCTAGAGCTATCATAGCCACATGAACATCTCTTTATGCTAAGGATAAGACCCATCACCCTTAGAAGAATCAATAAAATACCCTTGGTGAGAGTGGATCCATCCGTACATCCTTGGGATAATATTTCAAAAATAACCCTCAGGTGAACAGATAGTATACAATGATGAAAAGTCTTGAGAGCCTTTCTATAAAAATGGTTGGTATGACCACACCATCCACACTGATAAAAAACAACCAACTATTATCCAGGTGAATACCCCAAAATAGATCCTAATGAAAAATGACTACCATTATGCTTTCTTTGTGGAAAAAATATACACCCCGGATAATGGAAGGACTAACTAAATCACTATCCAAAACTATTTTTTCAAATATGTTTACCTCTTCCAAAAATTCCTTATCAACTACCTCCATAAAGGTAATAAGGAACATGAGATTTAGTATTGACTGAATATCATTCATCAATTCAAACTAAAACCTATAATACTTTTGGTAATCATTGGTGACTAACTCTAATTCAAAATGCACCAACTCAGTAAAAATGTTAGAATACTCCAAAATATTTGGCTCCCCTTATTGTTATACGAAAAACTCTCATGTCTTTTTCGCACATAACAACTCAGGATAAAACTACTCGTTAAATATTTTCTTGAAAAAATTTAGTGAGGAACCTCATGAAACTAAACATACCCAATGGATTCTAGCCACCTCCTTCCCATCCCTCCAAGAATGTAAATAGAAAAGAGCACCTTAGGATCTTAGTAGTCTTAATAAAGTTTATTATCCTCTCAATATTCTCAATTTACTCCTCTAATTCCTAGGGTCCTTTTCACCATGAAGGATAGTTGATTCTTCTTAGTAAATTCTAATTTTTGGTTCACCACTCATCTCAGACTGCTGACACCAAATTTACCTAGAGTCTGAACAATGATGATTATAGATTCTCCCAAAAAAGGTTCCACAAAATGATTTCCCTATTGAACCTATCTAATAGATTTCTATCTCATATTTGGAGTAGAACGTCTTGGAATTATTTTCTTCTAAACACAAGATAATGACCAATCAGATTGAGAGAAAATTCCAAAATCATTAGAAAAACATTAGGTATCCACATCAATTCTTTAAAATTAAAATAATTTAAAGAAGTAATAGATTTTATGAATGAAGAAATGAATAAAATAAGTAAAATCCTATTTAAATAAACCACATATACATTTTATTAAAATTACTTGAAACAACCAAGTATCAAACTTTGAAATATCCCAAACCACCAACTGTAACTTGATTTCATTAAAGGAAGTGAGATCGATGGGTTCCCTCACACACTTACTATCAAAATTATGATGGTCTTGACTCTAATCTAACAAAGAAACCAAACCTAGGTAGTGTCACAACACTTTATGTTGATTAATAGATCTTATTAAATTTATTGTAATAAACCAACCTGGTTCAGCTATACCATTCACCCTAGTTGGTCATCCGCATGGTGAAGAACAATAAAGCAAAATTAACATGTCTCGTAACAAACTTGACTATGGAAATCCAATAGGTGTTATTGTAGATTTAATATAAACATATCCTTGAGACAAAAAAGTAAACCTGACCTGTCTAAACTAGAAGGTTTAAATAAGACGAAACAAGTCTTTGTATGACCATATATCACCACTTAACAATATCACTATGAAGATAAAGATAACAAGAGAAACGATCTTGCTATAGAATTTCTTTACCTTTACCTAAGTCCTATAAAACAACATCTACAACTACCTGAATAAAAAATTATGGTGTGATAATAAATCCTTGTATTATTCCACCAAAGAATATATAAAATTTATAAAATCAAAAATTCATCAGTTCTAGCTTTTAAAAAATATATTTTACAAATAATTTCCATAAATTATGTAACAAGACTGTCTGGATAGCCTCTCAAACTGGTACCTGACCCAACCTGTCACATACCCGAAGGGCATTCCTGATCCCTATAGGCTAGCGACTTGAACCTATGCATCAACAACAATTTTTGGGAACTATTCCACCCAAAATAAATCAACAACATGGAATATTTACATAATAGAGAAAACATCATAAAATATAAATATATTATGTAACTGAAAACAAAAAATAGAAACAAAACAACATAAGATTATAAATAATCTCCAAGTACATGTCCAACCATAAAGGTCTACTAAAATATGAAACCAAACTACTCTATGTGATAATATGGGAAGACTCAAACAATCTCACCACCAGTTACTCAACAAAGATGACAAAAAACCTCACTGCCTCACTTTGGATCCATTCCTTTCCCTACATCGAAAGAAATATCCAGGTCTACTCACCATCGAAGGGGTACGTAGGGTGTGAGCTGATAGGTACAGTAGATTCTCACTCAGGGGTTCAATATCATGTCCTTAAAAAATAATCTAAGCATTCTCAATATTATATAAAACAACTCATGATAACATATTAACATTCTTATATCAAAAGCATGAAAAAATAATTAAATTTACCATTTTCCATATTTCTAAATAAATAAGTTAAATCTATTTTAAATAATTTTATATCCATATATCATTGTTGATATATCATTTCAAAACAAACCAAATAATTTATCATATATTATGTAAAATCCATGGTAGTATAACAAAATAGTACATTCCAAAAGAAGAAGCATAGGTAATATCTAGCAAGGGATCACACTAGGTTAGGATAGCTAGGACACTCATAAATAACATAGAAATTCTTATATTTATCAATCCACTAGACATTTTAATCGAGTATAGAGAGAATACAAAGTCCCAAAAAAGAGAACCCCCTAATTGTTCTAACAAGTCCCTAGAACAATAGGAATAGGGAAGAGAAGAAATCCCTATAATCAATCCCCCTAACATTGGACCAGACCAGTTACAATACCTTCCACCTAAGCACCAAAGGCTTCTCATGTGCTCTATTTTCCAAATAGGTTCGTCAAACCATTTCCATCAAACAATGATTTGGAAACAATTTCACAAAGCCTTCTCACAATGCTTTGAAAATACTTTTCCATTTATAAAAACTAATGGAAATAAATTATAACAACCCATTTTCGCACACACAAAACAAATCAATAATATAATTTCATTTAAATTCGAAAAAAATTATCAAAAATAGTAGGAAAGAAATTCACCAACACAGGATAGTAGGGAAACTACATACCTAAAAACTCAGGTTGCACATGCCTGTAATAGAATCCACCATAAGGAAGAAACCAACAATGAAAACGAAGGTCCTAGAATCAGTCTACACACCTTAAAATTGATCTAATTGAAAAAAGTGTTCATAAAGAAGAAGGAAACTACACATACCTCATGAACGCACACCCTTTTCACCACAACCACTAAGAATTGGCCCTTTGTAAAAGATCACACAATGAATTTAGAGAGAATCAAGAAGAAATATCGCCACGAATCAAAAAAACCAATATTTCAATTCAATGGAACCTCTATGATCAAAGGAAATAAAGAAAAAGAAATTATCACTTACTCGAAGAGATGAAACACAACTTCCCTAATGATCCCATGTTGAACAAATCAATTTAGATCAAACGAAGATTCCTAAAATCATTAGATAGGATCCCTAGGTAGAGATCAAGTAGGGATGTGGAGGAATGAATGAAAAATCAACTAATGTAGTGCTCTAAAATCCATGCCCATGACATTTATATGGTGTTTTAATCCTTCACATGTTTTTCAATCATCCAGAAAAATATATACTGAAAAGCTCATTGCCTTTTTATTAAAACAGAATATATTAACATTAAATGGTGTGTAACTTTTAAATAGTGTGTACTATATACACACTATGTACTAAGTTCATGTAATCATCCCTGTAGAACATACAAGTTGTGTACTCCCATTACATGGTTTGTATTTCTCCAAAAAAAACTAAAAAAGCTTTATATTCTTACAAGAAAACCCAAAACACTTTGGGTGTCTTACGAACATAGGGAGAACCTAACAAATCCATTAACACATTTATACTCAGAATCTACTAATTCAAAAAAACAAACATACCCGAACATTAGGTCATTTTTCCTATAAAATTTTCTCCATCTTCAGGAGTCCCAATACATACCTCAAAAAAGAGGAAAAAGGTTATTGGTACCAAATTTTGTACAGATCCATAATCGCCATCTTGCGGTAAACCAAGGTCACCTTCTAACTCAAATGGTCTTCCTGAGTAGCCCAAGCGACTTGCGTGTAAGATTTAGAGTGTGCACACAAGGAGGAAAGTCACATTAAATACCCATCCATGCTAAATGCAACGTCAAATTAAACTTCGCATGTGCACTCAGCATGGTCTGAAGTGAATGTTATAAAGAAGACCTCTTTCATGACCTGAATCATGCATGTTTCTGTGTATGCATTTCTCTATATATCAAATTATTCCCCCTCCCCTTCTTCAGGGTGATCATCCATAAGTCAAAGTGTCACTCTCATACGTGTAATAAACCTGTTCTATGACATCATGCAATCCATGGAACCCTCAACGTATAAGATTATTTGTGAAAAGTTTCTCTAGGGGTCTGCCATCATGTGGGACCACTGTGGTTTGACCCTCGCTGATCTCACTTTAACCTAAGGTAAGTGCACAAAAAGACACCTCTTGCACACACCTCCTGCTTTGTGCATAACCTATCTTGTTTTATGATCATCTCCTTTTGTGTGAAACCCTATGAACTTGCACACACCCCTTCCTTGAATCTCTATGGGTTGCCTCTACTTCAAATCATCATGTATGATCCCCACTTGCACGCATCCCTCATCCATTTCATGCACCTCCTCTATGCGGCCCACTACAGTTGTGTATAGTGATTTCTTGGTCCCTCGTGTGGTGTTCCATATTGTTATTCCCTACCTCTTTCTTTTCATCATAGGTACACTAATGGATTTTATTTTGAGCACAGTTATGATAATATGGACCCCACTATTGAAACCTCATCCACACCCTCACCTTTCTGAAATGTTGATTCATTCCCTTCCCCAAGGGTCAAATAGATAATGTTATATAATTCCATTGGGCGAGGAGTGAGTCCCCCATGTCCTAGATATAGTATGTTAAACTACCAATCATCAAAGTCCTCAACACATGACATTAAACTGTGATCTTTCTATGAGTAGCAATCCTAGGATGTCATCGTGTATGAGTGAAATAGAAATACATCCTATGAATTGGACCAGATAGGGAATGTTCATCATGATCCATCTTCTTCCAATATCCTCTTGTCTCCATCCCTATCACTTTGGTCATTGTCTCCATCTTCACCTCAGTTCTTCTTCACGTGTAAGCACTATCACAACCTTGACAGGGTGATCTGTGTATGATTGGCATGGAACCTGCTCTTCCATTCATTGAATGAGACTCTCATTTCATAGAATGACATCATCTTTGGGTATCTTTAATGCATAATCCCCACACCATCACTCATTGGTGCTTCCTTAGCAACATGAGAATCAGGTATTCTATTGCCACTTGTTTCTCACACCTAGAATGAATCACGTGGGATTAGAGGTTAGAAACAACTATGAAATCCATCTCCATATTTGGGCCACTTACAATAATAAGGACCAGCATGTCCAATGGGAAACCATCCTGGTGTAATCACCAACCATCATTACCCTCTCATCTAGTAATCTTTCTTGTGTAATCCCCAACCACATGTCTCATTTTGACTGGGCCTCCTCATTTTTATAATCCTTGACACCCAATCTAAATCTACGAGGAAATTGATTCCCAACTAATTGGGATACATAGGAAACCTCTCTGAGGTTCAATCCCAACACCCCTAATACTCTATACACTCCATCAATTCCACTTAATAACATTATCCATATCCATCTAGATTCTTTATCAAACTGACACATCCTAGTGTGATCATCCCATCCACCTAGTCTGTTACTACGCTTAAGTCCCATCCACATCATCTCTACTCTCAGAAACATCTGAGAAGCTCTAATGTCTAATCCCCACATAATCCACACCATCCAACAAAGATAAATCCACTTATAAAGGGGAGTTCCAATGTGAAATGCCCACACCATCCACTTTGAACTATGTATGTTTTGATCGTTGTCTCCAAGATGGGGTACGTAAGATGCCTCTGTGAGGTTTAATCCAATCCAATGGTAATACTTGGTGTTCCCCTAATTAGGGTAAACCTTTCTGATCCGCCCTCAATAGTGTTTAGATCATCCTACATAGTGTGAAACCTTCTCTTTATGAGACACACCACCTAGTATCTACTCCAAAGGAATTCTGATCCTTCCAACCAGTAATTCTTCCACGTACTCCCTCCTTGGGATGCACCTCTCTAATCTTCTTCCATCAGGCATTCTGATTAGCCTCTCTCTATCTCTATGGGATGTTAAACTCATTGACTACTTTGTGTTAAACATTGGATTAAATAGGAAAACCTTATAAGACATACCTCTAACATATGATACCTTGTAACTGACATGATATGACTTGGGTTCCATGTCTTTGAGAAGCCATATTATGAGGAATAATATAGGTGACTAATGTTCCAACGTCCAGACATGATAATGATTCCCATCATGTCAACCCCCTTAACTAAAGGTTGATTCCCTATCATGACCCCTTGGAATATCCAGACAGGAGTAGTGAAATTAACTAGTGTCCACAAAGATATGGCGGAGGGAATGAGCTTAATGAACCACATCTTAATCTATGAGGGAGATCTAGACTAGGGAACAAATTCCATAGAGGAATCTATGGGAGGAGGAACTGATATCACCTCATCCAATTTTTATCAAGGATCATACATCATCTTCTATAGTGATGAATGTTTCCTACCCTTGGGAATCGATAATGTAGGGTACAATCCAACCACTAGCAAGCAACAACATGCAAGGTGTTGCACCCCAAAGAAAGCATCAAAAACAGAAATGGTGAACCCGATGTGAATATTTTATCATTCAAACATGGATAAAATCAATTTGGTTCATTAGTTAAACAAATTTTCATGTCTCCAAATCTATATATCTAGCACTAGGGCCTTCTAAGAAAATAGTAGGTACTCCATAGAACTCATTAGTGGTTGGGGAAGTTGAATGTTGGGAATCCCAGTCTGCGACATCATCAACATGGATATTTCTCTCCAGCCATGGAATATTGGACAACACTGGTGCATTGGGAATTTATTTCCTTGTATCTATACTGACAATTTAATCTTACTACTTTTTAAGTGTAAAGACCCGTAAAATTCAAGGGAAATTTTTTCTTAATTTTCTTTGGAATTTTACAAGAGCGCGGTTTCTGACGGAACCTGATTCCGAGGCCCGGAGTGCCCGGAATTAATTTCCAATGTTTGGCTCGGGTACGTTCAGTGAACGAACGAGCGGGAATTCCTAACTTTTGATCCGGTGCTCAGAATTGAAATCTGAGGACACCGATGAACTCGCAACGCCGATTTTCCCTTAAGAAGACCTTTTTCGAAGTTGTGTTTTCCTAGGAGGAGTTGTTTAATTTTCTGGATGAAATGAAGAGTAAAATAAAATTGTGATACAATATTTATTTTATATCTTTAAAGTGGTTAAAATATTTTGTTAGAAGTTGGGTGGTTTAACCACCTAAGAGGGGATTATGGTGAGGAGGGGCCCACCCGAGCCCCACCTTTTCAATTCCCTAACTCCCCTTTCTCCCTCTTTAAAGCTTGATAACTTAACACTTAATTAATTACACAACTCATGTATAATTAATTAAGTGTTTTGTTTTTGTAATTTAAGTTTTTGAAAAGCTTGGCTTAGTAAATAAAATAAGGAGGGACCTTATTTTATTTGGATTGTTGGGTGAGGTGTGGAAGAGCTTTGGAGAGAAGCTGAAGAAATCCTCCACCATCTTCATCTCCTTCGTGGAAGAACGCGAAGAACGTCCGACGCCGCGACGCCTTTCTCCACGATACACGACGTGCGACGTCAATTTTTCCAGGTAGGGGTTTACTTCAATATGATTATCAATTTCCATGATTTCCCCTTCTAAATATATTGTGGGATTGGGAAAAATGTTTGATGAGGATTGTAGGGGTTCTTGAGTTCATTGTTTACATTTTTTTTGGCATTCCTCAAACATTTCTAATCCAATTGATAACAAACTAATGGGAGAAGGCCGGACCGCACGAACACGGCCGACCCTCCTCCCATCGTGGTTTAGTTTTATTGTGGATTGAAATGGGGTAACGCGGTGCCATTGCAACGTGCAGAAAAGAAATAATTAAGGCTGGTTTGGGTCACGACGAATAAACGCGGCGCTATAATGCTGCGCCACTGAAATCGGATGAGACCGCGGCCGGAGTCGGGCCGCGGCGGAGGGGCGTGGCGCCGTCACGCTGCGCAAATCGTAAGGGCCGAGCAAGAAGGGGCGGCCGGAAAACCGGCCGCCAGTGGATAAGGAGGAGCCGCGGCACTTCAGCCGCGGCGAAGAAACCAGGGGCGGCCGGCTTCGCCGGCCGCCGGCGTTTAGGAGAGTCGCGGCCTTCAGGCCGCGGCATAGTAATGGAAGGCGGCCGGCCGTGCCGGCCGCCGGCTTACAAAGGAAGCGGGACCCGTAGGTCCCGCGTGTGATGAAAACGGCCGGCTTAAAGTCGGTCGTGATCTATTAAATCCAGGGGACTGAAACCCCTGGTAGCCTATGAGTCATCCCCCACGTGCGGTGGGGGCCGTTTAAAAAAAATATAAGGGCGCGACATATTGCCCCCCCCCCATTTCACACGCTCGGCCGGACGGCCGAGCTTCCTCTGGCCACGCGGCTAGGTAGTGCCGCGCAGGCCGAACCGGGCCGGGTCGCCGGGCCACCGGGCCGGGCCGGGTCGCGCCTGCCGGGCCGGTTCGCGCCGACCAAGGGGTGGTCGGGTCGGGTCGGCCCGGACCCGGACCCCCCGTTTTCGGATCGTTTCAGTCAAATACTCATAACATGAGCCACGGACCTCCGAATGACGAACCGTCTGTGGAAACGCGATCCTTGGATCGAGACGGTCATTTCGGTATATTACACTCAGTGTTTCGGAATACTTTGAGTTCAGCCGGGATGGTTCGTACACGAAACCAACCGGGCCTTTGGAACGGAAACGCTCATATCTTGAGCTACGGACGTCCGATTGACGTGCCGTCAGCTTCGTTGTGTTTCTCTTAGTGAGATAGATCTTTTGGCATACTCCGCCCGAGGTTTGGACGCAGGTGGAGTACGGTCGGGATGGTTTTTTCTTAAAAACCAACCGGGCCCCGGGGACGAAAATGCCAATAACTCTCAGACCGGGCGTCCGATCGACGCGCCGTCTATTGCGTTGATTTCCTTTTGACGATACGGAACTTTTGGATACATCAACTCTAGACTTTGTGATAGTTGATGTATCAGCCTCTCGGCTCGTGGAGCGGACCCTCCTAATGAGCTTGCTGTGTGCGGGAACCCGAGTGCTGGCTGTGACTGCTACTGCTACTGCTACTGCTACTGCTACTGCTACTGTGACAGCGACGACGACAGTACAGAGATCCTGTGTGGATTCGACGACGACGACTACAGCACTCAGCGATCCTACGTGGATCAGTGCTTCAGGTCCTGTGTGGGCCCGATCCTGTGTGGGCCCGATCCTGTGTGGGTCCAATCCTGGGTGGGTCTTGGCGCTCAGCGGTCCTGTGTGAACCAGCGCCTACAGATCCTGTGTGGGTCCGATCCTGTGTGGGTCTTTGCGCTCAGCGGTCCTGTGTGAACCAGCGTCTACAGGTCCTGTGTGGGCCCGATCCTGTGTGGGTCTTTTGTGGGGGTTAGTTACCTATCGATCCTTCGTGGGTCCGACGACTTAGATGGATCAGAGATCATCTTTATCGTCCTTTAAAGAAGTATACCTGTGTGAGCTGAATCCTGTTTCTTTCCTATGTGGATTGTGTTGTGTTATCCTGTGTGGATTACATTTTGCTTTCCTCTGTGGAATACGTTTACTTTCCTGTGTGGACTGAGTTGTACTTGGGCTCGGAGGTTGGAGCGTATTTGAAATTGATGACTTAGGTATACGTATGGACATATACCTAAGCAGTGTCCGTTGTTACTTCGTGATTGTACCTTTCTTTGTGGTTTATCCTTTGTGGATTTTGAGAGACCTTCAGGGGTCTCGGGGTCCCTACTGAGTAGCTTATACTCACCCCTACACGGGCTTTGCCCGCACTACGTTGTGTTGGTTGCAGACGACGGACAACGTTGATCTTGGCTGAGGCTTGCAGAGCAGGACGGTACTTGGAGGTGGACCACTGGGCGGGATGTGCTCGGAGCGGACGGCGGGACCCGTGGAGCAGTGGAGCTATCTGTACCCACCCTTCAGGTGGGATTTCCAGTGGACAGCTTGGTGTAGAGGCTTTTACTTTTTAGTTGTTGTTTTCCCTTTCGATTTGTACTTTACTTTCAGTTTGGGTTTGTATACTGGCCCATTTACTTTTCCGCACTTTCAGTTGTACTCTGCTTTTGCTTAGTGTTTACTTTCCTCTTTCTTACTCTGTGGCCATTGTTTACTTTACAAAGGCAATGTCTTCCCTTTTTACCGGGATTTACGCCTTGGTGCTAGTTTCCAGCCCCTGGCCTATGGAAGGCGGGCTTGGGGTAGTCACGGCACGGACCCCGAGGGCGGGTCGTGACAAATTGGTATCAGAGGAGGTTCGGCTCTACCGTGAACTCTGATCTTTTCTATGTGAAGCGGTAATGTTTAGCGTATTGAGTGTGGTTATCAGTCCAGGGAGTCCAGTGTTGGTGCGGCGGCCGACGTATCCGTACACCAGGACCCTGACTTCTGATTTCCGACTTAATGCACGAAAACATTGATTGCATGTGTGTTTCAAAGTTTTCTTTGTGATTACTTATATCATCTCACCAGGTATACTGTTCTGACCATGGCGCACCTGTTTCCGTTTCAGGATGGCCCCACGATGGCAGCCAGCTAGGGTTCCGAGAGTCGAGTGTGACGGCAGCCCACTGAGCGACGAGGCCTCGGTGCAGGGCCCTTTTTCAGCAGTGGTACCGGCAGTAGCACTACCCGCCGAGTCCCCGATGCTTCCAGCGCCAGCCACTGACGATGCACGTCGCCTCAGCGCACTGCATGAGTTTCAGCGCCAGCGACCACCCAAGTTTCGCGGGGAGATGGATCCTCAGGCAGTAGAGGACTGGCTGGAGGCAGTGGTACGTGTGTTTAGGCTAGTGAGAACACCAGCAGACCTCATGGTGATCCTCGCTGCGAGCCTACTACACGCAACAGCAGGACGATGGTGGAGCTTGATGCTCCAGGTGCACGATGAGGCATCTCTACTTTGGACGGACACTGAGAGCCTCTTCCGCTCGGAGTTCGTCCCAGCCACCCTTCGTGCGGTGCGTATCCAGGAGCTTCTTCAGCTGCGGCAGGGCAGCATAACGGTCGCTCAGTACTCAGCGAGATTTACTGATCTCTCGCGCTACTCGACCGACATGGTACGAGACCCATTCTTCCAGGCCCGGACCTTCGAGCAGGGTTTGGACACGATATCAGGGCATCGCTGATCTCCCTCAGCATACCGACTCAGACAGGAGTACTGGAGCGGGCCCTTCTGATCGAGAGATTTCTTGCTGAGACTACACTAGCGCAGCGACCCACCGCAGGGCGGCACGTGGCAGAGTCATCTGCAGCAGGCAGTCGACGGATGACTCAGGGGTCCAGACAGACCAGACCTTCAGGCATACTACCTCAGGACACTAGCTCAGCAGTGCGGGGCACACAGCGTGGAGCCAGTCTTTCGTGTGGAAGACAGTGCTATGCATGCGGCGGGCAAGGCCACATGGCTCGTGACTGCCCGACCCGCCATGCAGAGGAGCATCAGACGGTTGAGGAACCACCTAGGCAGAGGCATAGGTTCGACCATGGCAGTCCGCAGGGAGCAGGAGGACGAGGCAAAGGAGATGGCCGAGCAGCAGGTGGTGGGCGACGCTTCGAGGCTCTACCACCACCACCACCAGGAGGTCCACCCCGACCTCCGGGGAGAGCACAACATCAGGCAGCTGAAGCTTACGATCATGGAGCTCCGGAAGCAGGTGGACTAGTGCGGGACTAGCTCCAGGCATAAAGGCCTTTGCCCATAATGCCTCTAGCTTCGTAATTTGTGTTGCTTTGTGTCCTTGTACATTAAGTTGAAGTAATAAAAGACACATGCCTTGGTGACTTTTTTTTCTTGTCTTTTGTTTGTTTTTACTAAGAGGTGTCGGTTAAAAACTGTTGAATTGACCCTCACTTGCGAGATTCTTACTGGAGGAAACCCAGTGACCACACACTGATGCTGACAGTGTGACTCAACTCTTAGAGGCGAGAGTAACGGTTGGATCTCTTGGTAGCAGGGTCGAGGCCTTACGACGTCATCCATGCCATGAATTAACTAATCATGATGGGATTGACTTTTTAGGGCAAGGAACGTGGTTCATCCAGGTGATGAGACCGGATTTCACTTTTCGGAAAAGGAGAAATCTTTGCAGCTAGCCTCTTTACAGATATCCTCGGGACAGGCACCTGATGGTTTCTCCCTTGGAGCAGAGCAAGACATCCTTTTCAGAGGACGTACCATGGTACCAGTCGCTTTGCGAGAGGAGGTGCTGAGAGAGTTTCACACTTCTCCTTTGGCGGTACATCCTGGAGTGGCGAAGATGTACCAGGACCTCAGACTACAGCACTGGTAGCCAGGCATGAAGAAGGCTGTAGCAGAGTTCGTTTCTCGATGCCTCACCTGCCAACAGGTGAAGGCAGAGCATCAGGTACCAGCAGGCTTGGTACAACCCTTGGAGGTTCCGGAGTGGAAGTGGGATGGCATATCTATGGACTTCGTGAGTGGACTTCCACGCACTTCCAGAGGTCACGACTCCATCTGGGTCATTGTTGACCGACTCACCAAGTCGGCACACTTCTTACCCATTAGAGAGCAGGGCTCAGTGGAGAGCTTGGGACGTCTCTACGTTCAGGAGATTGTGCGGCTCCACGGCGTGCCGTCATCTATCGTCTCCGATCGAGATGCTCTCTTTACTTCCCGGCTTTGGAAGGGTTTACAGGAGGCGTTTGGGACGCAGCTACATCTGAGCACAGCCTTTCACCCTCAGACGGATGGTCAGACGGAGAGGACCATTCAGACTCTTGAGGACATGCTCCGCGCATGTGTCCTCGACTTTGGTCGTAGCTGGGAGGACCACCTACCCTTAGTGGAGTTTGCGTACAACAACAGCTACCACTCCACCTTCAGGACGGCACCATATGAGGCGTTGTACGGATGACCTTATAGATCTCCTTTGTGCTGGACAGACCCTGGGGAGTCAGCACTGGTGGGACCGGAGATGGTCCAGGCCACGACAAAGAAGGTCCAGGTCATCCAGGAGCGGATGAGGACAGCACAGAGCCGGCAGAAGTCATACGCTGACAGGAGGCGGAGGCCACTAGAGTTCGAGGATGGCGACCACGTCTTCTTGCGGGTATCACCTCGACGTGGTTTGAGGAGATTTTGCCGAGGCGGCAAGTTGTCTCCACGCTTCATCGGACCCTTCTAGGTCCTCAGCAGGGTTGGCGAGGTGGCTTATCGCCTGGCTCTACCACCTCAGTTGCACCGGGTGCACGACGCCTTCCACGTATCCCAGCTGAGGAGATACGTGCACGACCCGACGCACATTATTGACCATGGGGAGCTTGACATTGACGATGGGGTGACTTTTACGGAGGTCCTGGTGGAGATAGAGGATCGACAGGAGAGGGTCCTACGTGGGCGATCGATTATTCTTGTGCGCATCAGATGGAAGCACGGGAATCTCCAGGAGAGCACATGGGAGCGGGAGGCTCAGATGCGTGCTCAGTACCCTCATTTGTTTCCCTAGTTTTTGATGTATCTTTACAGGGACGTAAAGCCCTGAGGTGGGAGTAATGTAAAGACCCGTAAAATTCAAGGGAAATTTTTTCTTAATTTTCTTTGGAATTTTACAAGAGCGCGGTTTCTAAAGGCACCTGATTCCGAGGCCCGGAGTGCCCGGAATTAATTTCCAAAGTTTGGCTCGGGTACGTTCAGTGAACGAACGAGCGGGAATTCCTAACTTTTGATCCAGTGCTCGGAATTGAAATCCGCGGACACTGATGAACTCGCAGCGCCGATTTTCATTTAATAAGACCTTTTCCGAAGTTGCGTTTTCCTAGGAGGAGTTGTTTAATTTTCTGGATGAAATGAAGAGTAAAATAAAATTGTGATACAATATTTATTTTATATCTTTAAAGTGGTTAAAATCTTTTGTTGGAAGTTGGGTGGTTTAACAACCTAAGAGAGGATTAAGGTGAGGAGGGGCCCACCCGAGCCCCACCTTTTCAATTCTCTAACTCCCCTCTCTCCCTCTTTAAAGCTTGATAACTTAACACTTAATTAATTACACAACTCATGTATAATTAATTAAGTGTTTTGTTTTTGAAATTTAAGTTTTTGAAAAGCTTGGATTAGTAAATAAAATAAGGAGGGACCTTATTTTATTTGGATTGTTGGGTGAGGTGTGGAAGAGCTTTGGAGAGAAGATGAAGAAATCCTCCACCATCTTCATCTCCTTCGTGGAAGAACGCGAAGAACGTCCGACGCCGCGATGCATTTCTCCGCGATACCCGACGTGCGACGTCAATTTTTCTAGGTAGGGGTTTACTTCAATATGATTATCACTTTCCATGTTTTCCCCTTCTAAATCTATTGTGGTATTGGGAAAAATGTTTGATAAGGATTGTAGGGGTTCTTGAGTTCGTTGTTTACTTTTTATTTTGGCATTCCTCAAACATTTCTAAGCCAATTGATAACAAACTAACGGGAGAAGGACGAACCGCACGAACACGGCCGACCCTCCTCCCATCGTGGTTTAGTTTTATTGTGGATTGAAACGGGGTAACGCGGTGCCATTGCAACGTGCGGAAAAGAAATAATTAAGGCTGGTTTGGGTCACGACGAATAAACGCGACGCTATAATGCTGCGCCACTGAAATCAGATGAGACCGCGGCCGGAGTCGGGTCGCGGCGGAGGGGCGCGGCGCCATCACGCTGTGCAAATCGTAAGGGCCGAGCAAGAAGGGGCGGCCAGAAAACCGGCCGCCGGTGGATAAGGAGGAGCCGCGGCACTTCAGCCGTGGCGGAGAAACCAGGGGTGGCCGGCTTCACCGGCCGCCAACGTCCAGGAGAGCCGCGGCCATCAGGCCACGGCATAGTAATGGAAGGCGGTCGACCGTGCCGGCCACCGGGTTACAAAGGAAGTGGGACCTGCAGGTCCCGCGTGTGATGAAAACGGCCGGCTTAAAGCCGGTCGTGATCCATTAAAAACGGGGGATTGAAACCCCCGGAAGCCTATGAGTCATCCCCCCACGTGTGGTGGGGGCCGTTTAAAAAAATTATAAGGGCGCGGCATATTGCCGCGCCGCCCCCCCCCCCCCCATTTCACACGCTCAGCCGGACGACCGAGCTTCCTCCGGCCACGCGGCCTGGCAGTGCCGCGCAGGCCGAACCGGGCTGGGTCGCCAGGCCGCCGGACCGGGTCGGGCCGCCGGGCCGGGCCGAGTCGCGCCTGCCGGTCCGGTTCGCGCTGGGCCGGGTCGACCCGGACCCGGGTCGGGTCGACCCGGTTCGGGCCGACCCAGGGGGGGTCGGGCCGGGTCGGTCCGGACCCCCCGTTTTCAGATCGTTTCAGTCAAATACACATAACTTGAGACACGGACCTCCGAATGACGAACCGTATACGGCAACTAGATCCTTGGATCGAGGTGGTCGTTTCGGTATATTACACTCAGGGTTTCGGATTACTTTGAGTTCGGCCGGGTTGGTTCGTACACGGAACCAACCGGGCCTTCGGAGCGGAAACGCTCATATCTTGAGCTACGGACGACCGATTGACGTGCTGTCAGCTTTGTTGTGTTCCTCTTAGTGAGACGGATCTTTTGGCATACTCCGACCGAGGTTTGGACACAGGTGGAGTACGGTCGGGTTGGTTTTGCCATAAAAACCAACCGGGCCCCGGGGACGAAAATCCCTATAACTCTCAGACCGGGCGTCCGATCGACGCGCCGTCTGTTGCGTTGAGTTCCTTTTGACGATACGGAACTTTTGGATACATCAACTCTGGACTTTGTGACAGTTGATGTATCAGCCTCTCGGCTCATGGATCAGACCCTCCGAATGAGCTTGTTGTGTGCAGGAACCCTAGTGCTGGCTGTGACTGCTACTGCTACTGCTATTGCTACTGCTACTGTGACAGCGACGACGACAGTACAGAGATCCTGTGTGGATTCGACGACGACGACTACATCACTCAGCGATCCTACGTGGATCAGTGCTTTAGGTCCTGTGTGGGTCCGATCCTGTGTGGGTCTGATCCTGTGTGGGTCTTTGCGCTCAGCGGTCCTGTGTGAACCAGCGCCTACGGATCCTGTGTGGGTCCGATCCTGTGTGGGTCTTTGCGCTCAGCGGTCCTATGTGAACCAGCGCCTACAGGTCCTGTGTGGGCCTGATCCTGTGTGGGTATTTTGCGGGGGTTAGTTACCTATCGATCCTTCTTGGGTCCGACGACTTAGATGGATCAGAGATCATCTTTATCGTCCTTTAAAGAAGTATACCTGTGTGAGCTGAATCCTATTGCTTTCCTGTGTGGATTGTGTTGTGCTATCCTGTGTGGATTACGTTTTGCTTTCCTGTGTGGAATACGTTTACTTTCCTGTGTGTACTGAGTTGTACTTGGGCTCGGAGGTTGGAGCGTATTTGAAATTGATGACTTAGGTATATGTATGGGCATATACCTAAGCAGTGTCGGTTGTTACTTCGTGATTGTACCTTTCTTTGTGGTTTATCCTTTGTGGATTTTGAGAGACCTTTAGGGGTCTCGGGGTCCCTACTGAGTATCTTATACTCACCCCTGCACGGGATTTTCCCGCACTACGTTGTGTTGGTTGCAGACGACGGACAGCGTTGATCTTGGCTGAGGCTTGCAGAGCAGGACGGTACCTTGAGGTGGACCACTGGGCGGGACGTGCTCGGAGCGGACGGCGGGACCCGTGGAGCAGTGGAGCTATCTGTACCCACCCTTCAGGTGGGATTTCCAGTGGACAGCTCGGTGTAGCGGCTTTTACTTTTCAGTTGATGTTTTCCATTTCGAGTTGTACTTTACTTTCAGTTTGGGTTTGTATACTGGCCCATTTACTTTTCCGCACTTTCAGTTGTACTCTGCTTTTGCTTAGTGTTTAATTTCTGCTTGCTTACTTTGTGGCCTTTGTTTACTTTACAAAGGCAATGCCTTCCCTTTTTACCGGGATTTACACCTTGGTGCTAGTCGCCAGCCCCTGGCCTATGGAAGGTGGGCTTGGGGTAGTCACGGCACGGACCCCGAGGGCGGGCCGTGACATTAAGACCCAAGATACAGTAAATTGCTCACCTAATGTCCGTTGGTGTGGGGGAAGGAGGCCCATCGATGTAGTAATTACACATGACCCCACCTCAACCATGATGTTTGTGACTTCATTAGCTACCAGGAACCCATGCCCCATATCACCCTTTGAAATCATCCATAGGAAGGTGATTGACACCCTCGTACAATAGTACGAGTAAGAGAGAGTCATTCCCACAAACGATATGGTTTTCCAAGACCATAAGGATTTTTCACCTCATCATCACCACCATCCCCAAGGGTCACATAGGAAGTCACTACTCCCCACTTTGAGGATCAACCGCTTTGAGATCCAATCCCCAAAGCACTCCTTTGACTCATTCACTTACGCCGAGAAGTTAAGGGATGCCTGAGTCACACCAGAAATGAACACCATCTAGGAGGCTCCATGGAGGTATCCCACAAGGCCGCATCAATACAACCAAAGACCTATCTTCTAGGACAACAAACATGTATATAATTCCCTTACTTTGAAGGCCCTAGTCTAACTCACATAACACCAAATTTGGGCCCAAGCTCAGGAGGATACCTATCAGAGGGCTTCTCCTTTCACATATATAGTAGACCCTACCAGATTTGATGCATTCTGCCAAGTCCCTACTATTTTAGAACAGGGACTCCTCAATGCCTGGTCGGGAATAATCCCTCAACAACCACATAATAAGGATGGGTTGACACTTTCAGTCATTTTCATCTTCAGTAGTCATTACGGTCTATTCTATGATAATGAGAGTAGGTAAGGAGGTAATCCCCATGCAATTTCTAGTTAGAGTGGAGGTTATCCCTTCGATCACACCCAACATGGAGGTCCTCTCCGAGTCCCCATCCTAGTCCAAAGTGGATTCCCTCCCAAGTTCATCAGTTCCAAATAAGGAGGTCACTCTCGTGCTTATGGTTCCCGATATAGAGGCCATATTCATGTCTGTGACCAACGATGCGAAGGTCCTCATCACATCATCCCCATATCTAGTGGAGGTCCTCCCCACTCCATCTTCCACCAAAGAATAGGTCATCCCCGCTTCATCGATGATCAGTAAAATGGTCCCCTTCAGTACCATATCACTGACTAACACGGAGTCCTCGCCATACCGCACCAACCAGAGTGGATTTCCTCTCCACTCATGTAGAGGTCCTCCCCGCACATCCAGTAACCAGTATGATTATCCTCCCATTACTCATCCATCCCAACATTTAGGCTCTCCCCATGTTCTTGGTGACCATGAAAGAGGTCATCCCTACTACATCGGTGTTCTGAGTGGAGTTCCTCCCCACTCTGATTATAACAACTGATACAGAGGTCCTCCCGGTAACTTGAAAAATCAAAGAGGATGTCCTCCCCATGAATAAACCTACAACATGAAGGTACTATTCTTGATAAAAACTTTCCATGCCCTAAATAAATATCCATTGGTATAAGGGAGAACCTTCACTTCCAAAGGAATAACTCCAACAAGTTCCATGTCATTTTCAATCCTATTCAACTCCAATATTCTGAAGCTGAGGTTCACATGATTATGGAGACCTCCACCCACTCTTCTGCATCAGAGTCTAAGGCAGGAGCCTTGAATGTGAGATTCATGATCCTAAAATGTGAAGTTAACAAGATCCCTGAATCTATTTATAGGAATATGTAGGAAGAGGATGACTTGGCTCCCTTTTAGAGTCTTACGGTGCAGTCATCTTTTGTCATCACTAACTACATTCTCTACCTCTACATGACATAATAGAGAATATTTTGTAGATATGATAGACCATGAGAAGATAATAGATCGGAAGATGACCATATCTTCCCTCATACATGAGGTAGTAGTTGGCATACTGTCCTTCAGAAATGTGATGATGTTGTCGGTACCACCTCTCGGAGATGACCTAGCATGTAGTGATCAATTAATTCACGTTGTAGTTTCTCCACTAGCCAGTCCACCGCTGCAATGGTCCACATCTGTGTTGTTGCCAGTTTCTCATCCATCATTGATCAGAGCATAGTTTAATCAGGATCTAGGTCCCTTTGCTGAGTAAGGATGCTTGTGGGAAACCCATTCTGAAGACCATCTATCAAAAATGTTCTTGATGAATGTGATCCCTACCTTCGACATTCAAGAGTCCCTCAATTAGGATGACGTCTTGTATTTTCACCGAACCATCTAGGATATGCATTTCCACTTTAAAATATGTCTGTTAGTCTACCAAAAGTTTCGATATCACTTTGATGATATTGTACAAAAATTTCACATGGTTGAGTTGACAGCACATTCAGTAGTGTAGTATTCTACATCACCTGGTTACTACTAGAACCTTCAAAACAGATGTGTCTAGAGCTTCACAGTGCCTTGAAGAATCATTTAATAAGAATCTCTACACGTGCAGATCTATGATTGGGGATAGTACATCGCTCTCCACTTCAGTACTATCAAGAAGCACCAGAATTCACCTGGAGACATCGAGGACACTTTGGGTGTTGTCACAGTTGTTTCCCTCGGAATCCGGGGATGACCGCCTTGATGGGAGGTTCAAATGTTCTGATCAGTTTCTAACGGGTTTGTTCGTAGAACCAGAAACATCCAATGATTCCACATCCATTCGGATCTACTTTCCAAAGGTAGGTGCTCATTAGTTTGTTGACTGATGAGGCTTAGGAATTTGCATTGGTCGAGAGGATGGGAGGTTAGACTCATCACACCTTTTTGAGGGGAATTATTGTCTACTCCGGGACTCTATTTATAGATTTAAGTTATGTTCGTGAATCCTTATTACATTACCAAGTATAAAATGAGATTTCCTTCAGATCTAACAATCAATGATTAAATATGTAGGAAATTTAGAGAATCTTTTATATGTATTTGAGGTTCTTCATCAATAGAGAATCATCTATATTTGTTAGAGATTCTTGGTCAATGGTACCCTTCAACACATTAATACCAAAGTCTATTGGTCATTATGATGACCATGATGGTTTTAAAGCCACTCAGTGGGTCACTTGAAGTTTATTGTCATTCAGATGGACATAGATTATTTTAGAGTTGGGATCGAACCCGTAGACGGGCTACCTACATATCCTTTGTTTAGAAAAGGAATTAGAACCCACGTATTTCAAGTATGGGAGTATGATGTTTATTATTGATGGATCAAAGAAGGATTTCACAATTAATTTTACACTCTAAGATCACATGAGTCATGCTCAGTGTGAGAAACAAGAGGTATTGGTAAAAATTAGACAATTGTGCCATGAAAGATGTAATCATAAGAAATAATGTGGGGCTTATGTATGTATGACTGCCCATATAAATGAAGGTTAGGATTTAATTTAGGGACGAAATCCAGAAACAGGGTCCATAAAGGTATATGTGCTTCATGCAGATTTTTAATACTCTAACATGGGTTTTACTCTTGAAAAGGAATCCCATATCAACGGTAAATTAGGACTGGTTAAGAGAATTATGACTGGGGCTTATTCCTGAAAAGGAGGCCTAGGTTAAGGGAATTACGGTTTGGGGCTTACTCCTGAGGAGGATGTCCAAATTAGGGGACTAGGGCTTACTCTTGAAGAGGATGCCCATATTTGAGACTGGGGATTACTCCTGAAAAGGAGGCCCAGGTTAAGGGATCTGGGGATTATTCCTAAATTGGATGCCAAAAAATTGAGGGACTTGGGGCTTACTCTTAAAGAGGATGCCCAGATTTGGGAACTTTAAGAATTGGGGCTTACTCCTAAGGAAGATGCCCATATTTAAGACTGGGGCTTACTCCTGAAAAGGAAGCTCGGGTTAGGGGATATGGGGATTACTCCTAAGAGGATGCCCAAAAATTAAGGGACTTGGGGCTTACTCCTAAGAGGATGCCCAAAAATTAAAGGGCTTAGGGCTTACTCCTAAAGAGGATTCCCAAAATAGAGGACTTATGACAGGTGATTATTCCTAAAAAGGAGACCCAGGTTAAGGATTATCTCATCTTAAAGGATGAGGTTGAATGAATGAAATCTCAATCTTTAGTGACATAAAGATGTATAAATCACTAGGTTTTGAGAGATATTCCACAAAATTCCTTTCAGATAAAGAAGTTAAATCAAGAAATCATGCCATAAAATGGATTTGAAGAGTGTCTTGAAGACTGAATCTTGAATAGGAAAGGTGTAATGGCTTAAGAGAGGTGAAATGGGCAAGAAAGGCACCCAAGAAAGGCAGGGGCGCGCAAGTCCTAGCAGGCGCGCAGGTACTGCGTGGGCGTGCAAGTTTTGGTCACGCATGTATACACATGTGTGACACTTGATGTACTTGCGTGACGGTTAATCAACTGGGTAATACTTGAGCAACTCTTCATTAAAGCCTTTAGAATCCTCTTGAGGTTCTTACAGGAGAGGGGCGTGCAAGATCTATTAAAGGAGTAAGGTGGCGCACAAGTGTGGCCCTTTTCCCTTAACAGCTAGCCACTGAGGCACGCAAGTGTTGATGAGTTTCAACACTTAGGCCTTCCTCCCCCACTTTAGATATTCCGTTCTAGGATAGAAATTACCTTAGAAGTGATTTATAAGCTTTGAGAAGAGACTAGGGCGCCGGGAGCTCAAATTTGAGTTTTTGGAAAAAATCCTCTCCGAATGCAGGGCCCACAGGGTCTATGTATAGGCAGGAGAAGACCCCAGGCGGTTACCGGGCGGTTATCTCTTAGGTCGTGCAAGTCACTTTCTCGACCATAAGGCGTCGCACAAGTGGACTTGCACGACAGTGATAGAACTTGCGCGGCACAGGTGCTTTTGATCCCTTGTTCATGCCTTTGTTGATTTTTGATATTTTCTTCAAAGGATAAATCAATTTGTGCTAAGTCATTTCCCTTTACATTTATTTGGACTCTGTGACGAAAAAGGAGGGTCAAAAAAAGTCCCCCCTCAGTGTTGGATCCGAAAGAAATGAGGATTTGACTCTGAGGAAAAGAAGAAAACCAAAGGAAAGGCGGCACACAAGTCTTGATGGCAGAGAGGATGGCACGCAAGTGCGCATCGCGTAGGGATACAGACCTTGATCACGCAGGGTATGGAGCGTAGGGTCCCAGCCGCATCTATAAATAGAGGGCCTCACTTTTGTACAAGCATCCAGATTTCTAGACTTCATACCTTCAAGCTCTCGCCATGCAAGTCACCTTAGCCACGCAGGTTTCTCTGTTTTCTAGTGTTTTCCTTGATGTCGCGCTATTGTATAGGTATTTGTACTTGCACAGTTTATAATTGCGTGTAAAAACTAGTGCGGCAGACGAACACTTTCGTGTCATGTTTAGACTTGTGCACCTTAATTCCTTAGCCATTTTTTCGAATTCATTCACAAATTTTATGAAAAATAAACCCATTTAAGAGTTTAATTTATTCAACTTTTGTGCAGATTCAATGGCTCCTAAGGGAATTAAAACATCTGATGAACTGGATAGCAAGCAGATTAATGACATGATGAACATCATTGGCCATGATTACTATGATATCTGCGACAACACTCTCCCAGATTTGGCTAATTACTTGAAGAAATATCATCTTGATTTCCCACAGAGCATCTACCTACCTCTATATGGTCATGGTCATCTGCAAGGAGTCAATGTTCCAGATGCAAAGAACTATACACCTCAAATGCAGCTGCACTTCTACTCCTTCATTTCGGTTATGCTGTGCATTAAGAGAAACAACAATGGTGTGAACTTTCAAATTCTTCCTCTATGTCATTTCCTTGAAGATATGAAAATGGAAAACCCATGGGCTGAAATGTTTTCCACTGTCAGTTGGTGGAGATAAGACAAACATGGAATTAGAGCAATATCTGAAAAGAGTACTCTCTCCAAATGGCTCTTTACTTCCAATGATCCATTCTCAAATCCATGTATCCATCTTCCAAGACTCTTGGACAGAAACAGAGTCACTGTTTGATCATAAGAAAATTTTCTCAAACCGCACTCAAGAACATGCTTTTACAATTGTTCCAAGAAGAGCCGGTATCACGGCATCTCTTATTGTATCTAGTTGAATGAATTAATTCCATGTGATTGCTGATGAAGCTCGGGGTTCCATAAATCAAATGAAGAGTTATGTTGAAAGCCTCTTGTAATTCTTGAAATAGAGAAGAGACTCTAGTCTGTGGATGTCCTTCTAACTATTATGTCTCAATGAAAAAACACTTTCAACTTCACTTATTTATACATGCATTCTCTTTTTCTACATGCTTTAGATTTTACCTAAGCCAATGGGCCTAGTAAGAATAGTTTGATTTTTACTAGGATTAATGTAAATAACCCTTCAAACTTGGAACCTTTTAATTTCTCAATGTTACCTAAATCATACAAAAATGTATGTTTAGTGAGCTGGGAACTTGACTTTTTTTCAGAGTTCCCTTGTCTTTTGTGGGCAGTTTAAAGTCATGCACGTCAGACATATAAAGGCTAATGTTTAAGGTCGAAATAGCTTTGACTGAAATGGATTATAATTGACTCAATTCCTTGAAAATTCATCTGAAAACATATTACCATACTCAAGTATGAGGGAAAATATGTATGTTATGATTTAAGAAAATTTGAATCTGAGGAATGATATGAAAGAGAGCCAAAAGGCATTAAAAGAAGTAGTTTCCAAGAATGAAGTTACCGTTATTTAACAAACCCGTTAGGGGGTTGAATTATGTAGGGACACCTAAGGGCATTGGCTTTATAGTTAAATAAAATAGTATCTTTTGGCTAACAAGTCTGTTATGTAGACTGTTTATGCAAGGCCACCTATGGGAACGTGCTGTATAGTCAGGAAAAAGAACTCTCAGAAATTTACTTTCCTAGTGCTAAAATCCAGTGATATTTTATGGAGATTCAAATCTTCCAAAGTATATAGTTTGCTGTATGGAAAGAGGTACTTGAATATGGAGAAAATATTTCCAAACAAAATTATCGAAGAACTGGATGAATATCACTCCTATGAAGGTCTGACCCAAACGTAGGTAAAGAGAATATAAACCATAGACTTGAATACTTTCAGATCATGAAAAAGGATATGGGACAAATATTTTAAGGATGGTTATTTTTGCGGATCCCTACATACTGTCATTTAAGACAAATAAAGAAAAAAAGAGGCATTATTCCAAAGAATGAAGTTACCACTATCCGTAAAAAACCCGTTAAGTGGTTGAATTATGCAGGGCCACCTAAGGTCATTGGCTACATAGTCAAATAATAGTATCTCTTGGCTAACAATTCTGTTATGTAGACTGTTTATACAAGCCCGCCTATGGGCACGTGCTGCATAGTCAAACAAAAGAACTCTTAGAAGTTGGACATTTTTGTGACTAGAAGTCATGAAAAGGGTTATGAGGATCTGAAAATATTTATGGTTAGGATTATAACACATGAATATGGGTATTGTTCAATGTGTATAGAGATACATAGATCAATGTTAACCATACTCATGTTGTGGCTGGGTCCTAAATTGAAATGTTGGGCTTCACTACGTATCCCAAAAGGATGAGAATCTTCCATGCGTAGTTCTTAAACTATAGTTTAACATCATGTGAGACAAAAGGATTAGAGATCTTAGTTTAGGTTCATAGAGCTTAGACCATTGTAATAAATACACAGTGTGTGTTTTCGTGGGGTCTTTTCAGCCAAGGGACAGAAAGTGGAATTTGGGGTTAGGCCCAGAGACTTGGGACTGAATTCAAGGGACACTAGAATGTTTTTATGTATCCCATAAGGATGGGAATCAAGCCTACGTAGTTCTACAAATACCTTTTGTACAAATTTCATTCATACATGTGAAGGTTGAAAGGGCACTTTAGTGCAATGATGGTTTAACCCAAGATAAAAGGTATGAGCGTTTCCATGATGTACGTAGTCATTGAAATGAAACATGATTGAAAAAATCAATGAAAATAATTATTCCCTCTCAGGTGAGGGTATCAAAGAAACTTGTAGTTTTATTGTCATACTGGACAAAAGTTTTGTATATTTTAACATCGTATAACAAGGAAGAAAGTGAACCAATGTAAAGATATTGATTCTAAGGGCGGTTTCATGAATTATCATCGTATGAGATAGAGATGAATCGACGTGAAGAGATTGGTTTTGGGATTGAACCTTGGGAGGTTGCCTACATACCCAGCCTAGAAGGCAAGGATCAAAGTCTGTGTAGTTCAATTAGATAATGAATTAATGATCAAGTTGTTCTTGGGGACAATGACCTACAAAAATGTTGTTAGGACATAAACATGGTTAGCGGCCCAGAGAGAGTGTTATGGTTGAGATTTTCTCTAAGCTCACGTGAGTTATACTCAGTGTTAGAAACAAGAGGTAACAACAACCTTAACAATGCATATTTTAATGTCATGTAGGACATATAAAGGGACTATGCAGTTTAAAGTCTTGCAGTTAGGACTATTGGTGATGCACAGTTTAGTGTCATATAGTAGGGACAAAATACAGTTTAATGTCATGTAGGACGTATCATGAACTTTTTGTATAGTTTAGCGTCATGTAGTTAGTACTATGGGGACAATAGAGTTTAACGTCATGTTGGACGAAAGGGGGGGGGGACTGTGCAGTTTAATGTCATGCAGTGAGGATAAAAGAGTGCACCATTTTAACATCATGTTGGACGCATTGGGGATTTTTTCCACAGTTTAATGTCATGTAGGATGAAAAAGGGATGATACAGTTTAGCGTCATGTTGGATGAGAGTGAGAATAGTTTAAGGTCATATGCATGGACCGTGGATAGTGTAGTTTAATGTCATGCTGGATGGTGGTGTAGTTTAAGTTTATACAGGACCTTTGATGATTATGTAGTTTAACGTCTTTCCAGACATAAGGGACTTTTATACAGTTTAGCGTCATGTAGTTAGGATGTCACAGTTTAACACCTTGCTGGACATAAGGGACTTGCAAATAGTTTAGGGTCATATGCATGGACCTTTGATGATGCAGTTTAAGGTCATAGAGGACCTAGTTGCAGTTTAAGGTCATACTGGACCATTTAGGGAAATTTTTCATAGTTTAACGTCGTGTGGGACGAAAGTACAAATAGTTTAAGGTCATATGTATGGACCACTGCTTTATAGTTTAACGTCATATAGCAAGGAAGAACTGGTGCTGCATAGTTTAGTGTCATGTTACAGGGACAAAGTACAGTTTAATGTCATGTAAGACGAATATAAGGACTTTTGTACAGTTTAGCGTCATGTTTCTAGGACGATGAAGGTGGCACAGTTTAACGTCATGTTGGACGTATGTGCAAATAGTTTAGGGTCATATGCTTGGACCATTTCTGTACAGTTTAGCGTCATGTAGGAAGGACGATCTGGTGTTGCACAGTTTAGTGTCATGTTGCGGGGACAATGAAGGTGACTCAGTTTAACGTCATGTTAGATGTATGTGAAAATAGTTTAGGTTCATATGCTTGGACCGTTGCTGTATAGTTTAACGTCATGTAGAAAGGACGATCTGGTGCCGCACAGTTTAGTGTCATGTTGTGGGGACAATGAAGGTGACACAGTTTAACATAATGTTGGACGTATGTGAAAATAGTTTAGGGTCATATGCTTGGACCATTGCCGTATAGTTTAACATCATATAGCAAGGACTAACTGGTGCTGCACAGTTTAGTGTCATGTTGTGGGGAAAAAGTAGGTGACACAGTTTAACGTCATGTTGGACATATGTGCAAATAGTTTAGGGTCATATTCTTGGACCATTGCTGTATAGTTTAACGTCATATAGCAAGGAAGAACTGGTGCCACACAGTTTAGTGTCATGTTGCGGGGACAAAGTAGGTGACACAGTTTAACGTCATGTTGGATGTATGTGCAAATAGTTTAGGGTCATATTCTTGGACCATTGTTGTATAGTTTAATGTCATATAGCAAGGATGAACTGGTTCCGCACAGTTTAGTGTCATGTTACGGGGACAAAATATAGACTTTGCAGTTTATACAAAATACTTCTTCAAAAATCTGGCATTGGTTGGAGTAGTGATGAGTTCCCCATCCATTGAGATTAATTAATAAGCTCCATTGGAGTAGACCCTATGTATTGAATAAGGTCCTTCCCATTTTGGCTCATGCTTGGGAGGTTTCTTTCCTGGTATCATTGGAGTTCTGAGAGCTAATACCAATTCTCCCTGAGTGAATGAATGAAGATGAACATTTTTGTTAAAATCGCATGCTATTCGATTTTGATAGACTTCCAGGTGGTGCAAAGTGCACAATCTTTTCTCATCTAACCATTCCAATTCATTCAATCTCTTTTGAGATTGTTCATCTGTAGATGATTGATCACAAATGGAAACTCTGAGTGAGTGTAGTTGAACTTCAATGGGCAAGATGGATTTCGTTCCATATACCAATGAATATGGAGTTGACCGAGTTACAGTGCGGGTGGTAGTCTGATAAACCCATAAAGCATGAAAGAGTTTATTAGGCCATGACCTCTTATCTTTATCCACCATCTTTTGCAGTATATTTGAATGAGTCTTGTTAAAGGATTCTATATGGCTGTTGGCTGCTGCATGATACCGAGATGAATGGTTGTATTTGATGTTCTATTCTTGATACAACTTCTTCATCTCAGATGAATAGAAATTGGTGCCATTGTCCATCAATATGGTATGACAGACACCAAATTTGGTAATGATGTTAGACTTGATGTAGCTAACAATGCATTTAGAACTGACTTCCTTGAGACGTATTGCCTCTGCCCATTTTGAAAAGAAGTCAGTAATAGTAATAATATACTTAAACTGCTTAGCCGTAGCTGAAGGGTAAGGTCCCACTACATCCATTCCCCATGTGGCAAATGGCCATGAGTATTTAGCTGTATGAAGCAACTCTGGAGGTTAATGAATGAATTTGGCATGTAATTGGCATGAATGACACTTATTTGTGAAATCAACACAATCTCGTATCATTGAATGAAAAAAGTATCTAAGCTTTTGAATTTGATCAGACAGTCTATGTCCAGACTGGTGGGCACCACAGACTCCTGCATGCACTTCTTTTATGACAGCCATTGTTTCTTCACCATTAATGCATCTGAAGAGAAATCCATCAAAACCACGTTTGTAGAGAATTTTCTCTAGGTGACCTGGGCTACCATAAAGAGTAAAATTGACCACACGTCGCAGGATTTGTTCTTTCTCATCTCTATCAGGTGGAAGTGTTCCATTTTGAAGGTATTCCCCGATAGGTGACATCCATCCTATAGTATGACCATACGGTTCAGGAATGGGACAAATTTCATTAATTTCCTCTGTCCTGATTCGAACATAAGGTAAAATTGCATGACAGTGGGAAATACTGATGATTGTCTCGTCCCGATTTGGATCTTCCAGAGTTGTGGCTATATTAGCCAATGCATCATCTTGAGCATTTTGTGATCTTGGGACATAAGAAAATGTCAGTTCCAAAGGGAATTCCGCCATTAACTCTCTGACATAATCATACAAAGGGATTAAGTCTTCTTTTCTGATGGCATAATCCCCATTGACTTGTTTGATTACCGGTTTTGAATCACCTTTCACCTTTAAGTGATTCACTTGTGCTTGAAGTGCTAATTCCAAACCTATGATGAGAGGTTGGTATTCTGCTTCATTATTGGTACAACCTTCCCACAATAATAAGGAATAAGGTAAAACTTCCTTTTCTGGATAAATGAGCACAATTCCTAAGCCAACTTTGTTGAATTTAGGATTTTCCATTTTCTTCCATGTTGGACTTCTGGAAGCACCATCAAAATACATTTCCCAGGCTTGAGGACTTTCTTGAATAGAGAATACTTCCTCATCAGGGAGTTCAATATCTGAAGATGTGTCTTCCACTGAAGGGTGTTCAGCGAGGAAATCAGCCATAGCTTGGCCCTTTTTTTCCTTTTGAGACACATACTGAATGTCAAATTGCTGCAAAATAACTGCCCACCTTGCTAGACGTCCTGTAAGCATTGGACGACTAATGATGAATTTGAGCGGGTTACTGCGAGATACCAATTGGACCTCGTGATGCTGCAGGTAATGTCTCAACTTCTGAACTGCAAAGATTAATGCCAGGCAGCACTTCTCAATACTTGAATACCGGGTTTCTACTTCAAGCATGGTTTGACTGAGATAGTAGAGGTTGTTTTCATTCCCAACATAATTCTTTTGAGCAAGAAAGGCACCCAATGATCGCTCTAGAGCTGTCACGTAGAGGATAAGTGGTCTTCCTTCAACAGGTGGCATGAGTATCGGTGGACTCAAGAGGTATTTCTTGAGAATATCGAATGGTTCTTGACATTCTTTAGTCCACTTGTAAGTTACTCCCTTCTTCATCAATTTGGTGAAGGGTAAACTTTTACCTGCTAAATTGGCGATGAAACGCCGAATATAGGCTAAGTGTCCTTGAAGTCCTCTTAATTATTTCAAATTTTGAGGAGGTGACATACCAAGGATTGACTTGGTCTTCTCAGGATCGACTTCAATACCACGATGGCGTACAACAATGCTGAGAAATTTTTCTGAGGTTACCCCAAAATCACATTTTAAGGGGTTCATCTTCAAATTATGCTGTCAAAGCTTGCAAAATATGACTTCCAAATCAGCCATGTGATTAGAACATTGTTTTGATTTAACTACCAAATCATCTACATAGCATTCAACAAACTTCCTTAAGAAGGGTTTGAAGATACGATTCATGGCACGCTGATAAGTTGCACCTGCATTCTTTAAGCCAAAGGGAATTACCCGGTAGAAAAACACACCCTGAGGGGATCTAAAGGATGTTTATTCCTCATCTTCTGGGGCCATTCAGATCTAATTATATCCAGAATATCCATCCATGAAGGAAAGTGCTTCATAGCTGTCGTTGCATCAATTAGAAGTTCTATAATCAGAACTGGGAAAACATCCTTAGGACAATGCCGATTAAGATCTCTGAAATCGATGCAAACTCTAATTTGTCTGTTCTTTTTCTTTACAGGGACAATATTAGCCAACCATTTGGGATATTTAACTTCTTTGATGAAGGTATCTTTTATAATCTTATCCACTTCAGCATCAATTTTGGAATCATAAGTTGGGTGTGTTCTTCTCACAGCTTGCTTAAATCCTCGATGTTCTTCTGGTAAACCCAAATGATGAGTAGCAACATCAGGATCAAGCCCAGAAATTTTTGTATAGTTACAAGAAAAAATATCTCTATTTATCTTTAGAAAATAAATATACATCTCTTGCTCTTCAAGTTTCATGGCCGCACTGATTAAATTGGGGCGTGGATCTTCCTTTGTACCCAGATTTATTTCTCTGAGTTCATCCATAGTTGTAGAGATACCCTCTTCAAATGCTGGAGGAGAATCTCTAAGATCTTTCTCTTCTTCTTCATCATGTGTTATTTCTTCCGTTTCTACTTGCATAGTAGATGAGAAAGTGTAATTTTCATGATCAAAAGAGATGTCAAAGTTTTCACATTTTGAAGAGGAAGTTTCCATTTTTGACCCTATTGCTGATGAAGGGTCTTGTTTGGGTAATAAAGGGGAGATTATGGATTGAGAATAGACATCATTGTTCACCTCCAATGTTGCTATAACTTCTTCTGGCCTAATTGGCAAAGCATAGACTTGTTGGATTTCAGCAGATGAAATGAAGACGTCACCATTTGTGCTTTCATCACTGCTTGGTAGATTACCAATTTCTCCTATGTTGTCTGGATCGATTAACGTAATTGAAATTATGGATCTTTCCATAAGATCATTTTGATTTGGGTCTATCTTGTCAATTTGACTGATAGGCAACACATAATCTATACTCACATGTGTAAATGGATTTACTGGAATTTTTTCCAAACCATATGGAGCATTAACTTTGGTAATCTCCTTTGTTACAGATTTCTCCCTTTGCTTCATGTGATAGAATTCTGCCTCAATGTATTGATACTCACATGTCTTGAATGGGGCCTTATCACCATAAAACGTCCCAACATGACCATCGAAACAATATTTGAGACATTGATGGTATGAATAAGGGATATCCACATGTTGATGTAACCAGGGTCTTCCAAGAAAAATGTTAAAGGCTGAGTCTTGATCAACAACCATGAAATCTGAATTGGATACAAGATCTCCAAACTGAGTTCAGAGTGTAACTTCACCCAGTGGTTCTTGTTCATTTTTATCATATCCCTGTAGCATCATGGTGGAGGGAGATAAATCATATTCCGTGAGGCCCAATCGACGAAGGGTACGAATGGGTATGAGGTTGACTCCTGAACCATTGTCAATTAAAACTCTTCGAACATCCATGCCATTGACTTTTCCAAACAAGTACAATGGTCTAATATGTCCATGCATAGCATCATCTTCATCTTCATTAGCAAGGGATACTATTGTATGGCATTCTGCAGGATTACTCTCTATGTGATAGACTTCAGCTGCAGCAATTTCAGTTTCAAACTCCTTAGGACTTAACAAAGCCTCGATGAGTGCTTCCCAAATATCTTTTGACAGATTCAAAGCATCCAGAATTGATAACTTGGCTGGTACTTGGGCCAAGTGTTTCAATATATCATACTTTTGATCTAGAGGACCGAGTTTCCCAATAGGAATATGTGGTTTAGCAGGTACCTTGGAAGTAGATGTTTTTGAAGTTGATGCATCTTGTATTGGGATAGGAGTTGGCAATATTCCTGGTTTTGGAAGATTAGACCGATTAGATCCATTTACTTGCTGAGAGGAAGAAGATGGAAACTTCAACCAGTCTTCTACAATAACTGTTCCAGGACTGAATTTTCTATTGGTAGAAGAATTTGTTTGTTCTTGTTGAGCTCGCTGAACGGATCTACCACGAGTTTCTACTGCGTACACAGTTCTAGTAGGAGTAGAATTGGAATAGTGGCTTCTGAAAGATCCACGTCTTCCCCTGTATCCTGTGCCCCTAGAACTTCCTCTGATTCCTCTATTTGATACAGGGAATTTAGGCTCATGAAAATTGAAACTGCGACTGGCATATGGATCTGTTAATTGAATCATATTAACAGAACTGAAGATTAACTCTTCGTCTGATGAAGACTCTGCCTGATTAGCCAGTTTAGGCTGTGCCGTTTGGTGGGGCAGTGCCCGTGGCTTTGAAGTATATGGAATGAAGTCTTTCAGGATCAAAGACAACTAAGGCTTTGACACATACTCATCTTCTTCTGATTCTTTTTTCTTCTTTAAATTATGTCGTTTCTTTGAGGACATTCCTTCTGACAAAGAGGGTTTTTTCCGCAACATTCATGGCAGAAGACACAATTGGTTTCTTTAATTGTGTTCGCAAAATAGCATGAGTTAGATTGATTGTATTTATGACCATCCAATCATCATACTTCTATGCATGTTTTCTTTTTTACTTCTTACCATTCACCTTCCTCCTCTAGAACAGTAGCAGGGACACATGCTACTTGGGCTGAGGAGCCTTTCAATGTGACCTGTCCCAAGTAGACCATCTTTTCTAGGAGGTATTTGAAGACAAAACACTCCTGGATGGGATGCCCCAACATTTGGTGAAAAGGGAAATAATTGGGACAGTCTTCATCTCCTTTCTTGTTTGGCCTCTTGGGTATTGGCAATTGAACCAAATTGTTTTCCAGAGCTGAAATGAAATAACCAGGAACTTGTTTATTTCGGAAAGAGTATGTTTTTCTCTTCAGATCCTCAAATTGTTTTCGTCTTTGATCTTTTTGATCATCTGGAAGAAAAGGCCTTTATTTTTTGCGCTCAGAAGGTGGAGACCTTCAAGAAGATGAAGGTTTTGAGGTAGAAATCGGTGCAGATGCTTGTTTAAGCATAATTGTAGCAGTTTATGCTTTACCCATTATCCTTCTTGTAGCTGATGGAATTACATGAGATTTAGCCTTAGCCTGTATAAGGGAATCTTCAATCTGCTGAGCGATTGAAGTAAGGTCTCGAAACCCTCATGTGTATTTCACAGGTATTAATGGCATGCGTAATTTGTCACGTAGATTTTCCACACAGATTGGCAACAATTCTTCATGAGGGAGTGAAAAAATCAAGGAATATGTTAATCCCTTCCATCGAGCAATGAAATCAGAGACTCTTTCATTCTCCCTTTGCTTACAATTTGTAAGATCAAAAACTGTTGTCTTTGGAAAACTTGAGCTGAACTGAAGGAGGAATTTTTCGTGAAGATCCACCCATCCAGTAATTGACCGGGATTTCAAGCTTCTATACCAAACAAAAGCCGGTCCTTTTAAGGTTCACACGAAGCATCTGAGTTTCACTACTTCTTGTTGCTCTGAAGTTCCCATCCTAGGATCGCAACAAGACACGTAATGCATCAAATGATGTTCAAGATCACCTGATCCATTGAAAATAGGGAATACAGGATTCCCAAAACTTGATGGAGGATAAATTGAATCTACCCATTCAGGGTAAAATTTCTTTTCTGGTTGAACTTATGCACGTTTCCCTTCCATAGTTTTTAACCGAGCTATTAATGACTCAATAGTAGTTATTAACTTTTGAGAAACATTTGGTTTAACTTGGACTTGGGTAGGAGTAGTGACTGGAGATTGGACAGATGTGGTGATTGGTTCTACAACTAATAGTAGCACTGCCAACTATTATTTCACTTGACCCGTACGATTAGACCTGTGAGGGTGTACTGATAGAGGAGGATATTCTTGATCCATCTCAGTAGCCGCAACAAATTTCTTTGGATGACTGACTCCAGCATGCTTAATAAGAAGACTACTCTGAAGTAGTTCTGTATTCAACCTTCTTAATTCTCTCATTTTTTCCTCCTGTTGTGCAAACCTCTACTCTAGTGAGAGCGATTGACCTTCTTCAGAGGAAGGATATGTAACCTGGTTCTTTCCCTTCCCTTTCCTGGATCCTTTTCTGAGAGGGGGAAGTGGGTTACATGAAGGATTACCTAAGTTCTGAGTAATCCTTTGACTTCATGTACGCACACCTTCTTCATTTGTGTCGGTGTGTACATCTTCTTGAGTAGGAACCTCTTCATCTGAGTCCCCTAAGTGAGCATCATCTTGTGGATCAAAAACAACGGCATTGATGACATTGATTGATGCATAAATCATCGCATCCATTCTATCAACATTTCTGTGATATTGTCTTCTTCCATGTCTTTAATGAGACATTGCCTTTTTTTGATTCAATCCCTTAGGAACTTCTTGATGAACCTTAATTTTGATGGAATCTCCTGATAATTTGGTTCTTCGTTCCTCTTCAGGTTTCTTCCCCAATTGAGAAATGACCAAATTTATCTGAGGAGGGGATTGATGATTTGAAAAATTCCCCATTCCAGTGGACTGGGGTTGTTCCTGCTGTCCTCGCTCAACTCCCTGAATCCTTTTTGTTGATTCCGAGGGTTGGTTTAAAAGAGTCCCCAGTCTGACGAGCTGCGGTGGTTCTTGACATGCTATGTCTGAGACTTTCTTGAAAGTCCTCCTGATCTTGCGAACCTTAGTCTGTAAATTAGCTATATTCATTAACCTGTATCCTCTTTTATCACCCGGTTCAAAAGACCATTGGATGATTTCCAACACTTTGGTCACTTGGTGACGTGCTTCCTCCAAATGAGAGGCTTGTTCAATATTCTCGTTTGATTGATGCAAGAGTTATTCAATAACTTGTTCTCTTTATTCTTGATTTTGAGAGTAACTAGATGAAGCCTATTCTTGGGAAAGATTTTTATTACAAACAAAGCCCATTGACTGTGGCTGGCCATGGGAAATAAAATTGCATGAGACCATTTTTGGTAGGCTTTTCTGACTGGAGAGCACCATGAAATGCAGTGTTCCATGAACACCCCATCCTCTGACACGAATACCAGATGGGGCATTGGAAATTAACTGACACAATATTCTTAGTGCGTCAAGGCATGAATGTTGAAGGGCTCTCTGCTTCTTTTCAGCCTTCGGATATCGAGAGACTGATAGAGATGCCAAATCAATCTGACGTTGTAACCCTTATATTATCTTAAGATGATTTTCATATTCATCATAAGATTATACTTTATTTTTCAACTGAAAATGAGTTTTCCATATGTTGAGACAAATATCATGAATTTCATCTTCCATCAACATTTCTGGAATATTATACTGAGATTCAGCTAGAGGACAAAACATGACCGACACTTCACCTTTCTCCAGTTGTTTTCTCATATTCAGCATTTCCTCTTTATCATTTGATGAAGATTCTTCTACCTGATTTGACCAGAGATGGTGTTTCCTTGTTGCTTCATTGGATTCAACAGGATTAGTAGAGAAATTATTGATCAAACTAGAAGATTCATGACTTAGGGGTGGTTCGGATAATGAACTACACCCTGGGTTGTCTTCTGATTGAGAAAGTATTTCACCTGCTAGTGATGAAGCTTCAGACATGACTAGTTTCCCATTTGAAAGTGCCTCAAGATAAGAGGGCTTTCTCGGCACTACATTGTCCACTGGAGCATTGTTCGGGCAATGTGCATCACTACTGCGGAGATGACTTTCGCATCGAAATTCATCATCATGGGGAGGACCACCATAATGGGTTACAACAAAAGATGATATCTCTTGCTCCTTTATCTTCTGACCACACAGAGGGTTTCTGTGGCTCTCATCTGAAGATGAATCTTCGAGATCGACCGAATTGTCATGAAGCAAGCCTTCATGAGGAAGTGTCTGTTGAAGACCTTCAGAATTAATATCCCCATTATTGGGAACTGAGGGAGTAGAATCTTGAATTCCAACAGATAATTGTTTTTGGGCTTCAAGAACTCCAGCATCGAGCAAGGCCTTGTTAATGATTGGCTCTTGATCTCCTGACTGCGCTGGGCGGGTCTTTTTCTTAGACGCTTTCTTACTCACCTTGGAAACCACTTGTTGACGAAAGTGGCTTCTCCGAGCAGGTGTATGTTCCTGATCATGAAAGATGGTCAGGTTAGGTTGATGATCTCCTCTAAAATTAGGTGTATGTGCCTAACTTGGTGGTCCGTTTTATATGGGGGAGTATACCCCATAAGCCTCTTGTACTGGAATAGATGTGTGTGTCTGTTCTAGAGTGAATTTTTGATGTATCACTCCACTGGTATTGATAGATTTATGTGTCTTTCCCTGAGATGTCGTTGAAGTTGTTATAATATCCTGGCAGGCATCCAGAATATGAGCAAAGATTTGTTTCTACTCTTTCACCATTGATAGAATATTCTTGGTGACTTCAGCTGTCAGAACGATAATATACGTCCATTACGAGCTTGGAGTAGGTGTATGTGCCTGCTCCTGTCCTCCTTTTCCTGTCAGTGAATCCTGACAGTACTCAAGTGTGGGGGCATAGATTTGAGTCTACCTCCTATTTGTTGTCGGGGCTTTCAGACTAACTTATCTGAATGCTACCAAGCGAGACTTTTGGTAGGCTTGATTAATATTAGTAGGTGTATGTTCCTGCTGATTGAACTTCACCAAACGTGGTTGACGAGATCCATCATGTGTAGGCAGATGAGCCTGTTGACTAGAAGATGATGTAAAAACAGGTGTATGTTCCTGTCTATTGTACTCTGCCGGAATTGCCTGGCGGGGTTGGCGTGATGCTGCCAGATGAGTTTGCTGGATAGCAGAATTAAAATGGGCAGGTGTATGTGCATGCTCGTTGCTTGCCACCAAGTTAGGTTGGTGGACTTCTCCGGAGATGGCAGAGATGAGAACCTTCTCACTGTTGACCGGATTCCACCTCTGTTGGTTCGTCTTGCTTGATCGGGTTCGAGGAACCTGAGCCGAACGCCTGGAGTTGGTACCCTCATCACGTTGAGGGCGCACTACCACACGAGTCTGGAGGCAATTGTTGGTGGGATCCCTCAGGAATGACTCCTGTATGTTTGAATTAAGGTCCTGGGGGACCTTCTCATTCACCTCCCTAGAATAACGGAGTGAATGGTGATTGCATTCCAGGGATAACGACCTGAAATGGTTGGAGACGGTAGTCAGAACTGCCTACTTCTTGATCACTGGTCGTTGTTGTCCGGACGACTGATGTGAGTTATTTACATGGAGGGCTTGACGGGCAGCCTCTAGAGTTGGGATGGTACCGTGTTGACGGTACTTCTTAACCAGTGCGTTTGATATCCAGCGTTGAAGACGCTGAGTATGTGATATCATCCTAAGAGCGGACGACTATCCAGTAGGAGTAGCAGCAGTGGCATTTACAACAGTAGTATTCACAGGTGTGAACTTGAGAGCATTCATTCTAGAAATGCATAAGATCTTGGAAAAGAGTGCCTGTTTGATATAACAGACGTAATCAAGATAAATTCAGCCAGTAAATCTTTTGGATGAGCACATATTTCAATGATTTTTTTTGTTGGCCCTCTCATTGAGTTTTAAATAGGGGCCTAACAAATAGGTAAAACATTATTTTAACTTGGTTAAGGATTCACGTCGGGTTCACCATTTTTGTTTCCCTCGGAATCCGGGGATGACTGCCTTGATGGGAGGTTCAAACATTCCGATCGGTTTCTAACAGGTTTGTTCGTAGAACTGGAAACATCCAATGATTAGACATCCATTCGGACATACTTTCCAAAGGTTGGTGCTCATTAGTTTCTGGACTGATGAGGCTTAGGAATTTGCATTGGTCGAGAGGATGGGAGGTCGGACTCATCACAGCTTTTTGAGGGGAATTATTGTCTACTCCGGGACTCTCTTTATAGATTTAAGTTATGTTCGTGAATCCTTATTACATTACCAAGTATAAAATGAGCTTTCTTTCAGATCCAACAATCAATGATTAAATATGTAGGAAATTGAGAGAATCTTTTGTATGTATTCGAGGTTCTTCATCAATATAGAATCATCTGTATTTGTTAGAGATTCTTGGTCAATGGTACCCTTCGACACATTTATACAGAAGTCTCTTGGTCATTATGATGACCATGCTGGTTTTAAATCCACTTAGTGGGGCACTTGAAGTTTATTTTCATTCATAAGGACATGGATTATTTTAGAGTTGGGATCGAACCCTTAGACGGGATACCTACATATCCTTTGTTTAGAAAAGGAATCAGAACCCACGTAGATCGAGTAAGGGAGTATGATGTTTATGATTTATGGATCAAAGAAGGATGTCACAATTACTTTTACACTCTAAACTCACGTGAGTCATGCTCGGTGTGAGAAACAAGAGGTATTGGAAAAAATTAGACAATTGTGCCATGAAAGATGCAATCATAAGAAATAATGTCGGGCTTATGTATATATGACTGCCCAGATAAATGAAGGTTAGGATTTACTTTAGGGAAGAAATCCAGGAACAGGGTCCATAAAGGTATATGTGCTTCATGGAGACTTTGAATACTCTAACTTGGGTTTTACTCCTGAAAAGGAATCCAAGATCAAGGGTAAATTAGGACTAGTTAAGAGAATTATGACTGGGGCTTATTCCTGAAAATGAGGCCTAGGTTAAGGGAATTAAGGTTTGGGGATCACTCCTGAGGAGGATGCCCAAATTAAGGGATTGGGGCTTACTCCTGAAGGGGATGCCCATATTTGAGACTGGGGATTACTCCTGAAAAGGAGGCCCAGGTTAAGGGATCTGAGGCTTATACCTAAATAGGATGCCCAAAAATTGAGGGACTTGGGGCTTACTCCTAAAGAGGATGCCCAGATTTGGGAACTTTATTAATTGGGGCTTACTCCTAAGGAAGATGCCCATATTTGAGACTGGGGCTTACTCCTGAAAAGGAAGCCCAGGTTAGGGGATCTGGGGCTTACTCCTAAGAGGATGCCCAAAAATTAATGGACTTGGGGCTTACTCCTAAGAGGATGCCCAAAAATTAAGGGACGTGGGGATTACTCCTAAATAGGATGCCCAAATTAGAGGACTTATGACTGGGTATTATTCCTAAAAACGAGACCCAGGTTAAGGATTCTCTCATCTTAAAGGATGAGGTTGAATGAATGAAATCTCAATCTTTAGTGACATAAAGATGTATAAATCACTAGGTTTTGAGAGATATTCCACAAAATTCCTTTCAGATAAGGAAGTCAAATCAAGAAATCATGCCATAAAATGGCTTTGAAGAGTTTCTTGAAGACTGAATCTTGTATAGAAACGCTTTAATGGATTAAGAGAGGTGAAATGGGCAAGAAAGGCACCCAAAAAGGCAGGGGCACACAAGTACTGGCAGGCGCATAGGTACTACTTGGGCACGCAAGTTTTGGTCACACAGGTATACGCTTTCACATCACATGATGTACTTGCGCGATGGTTAATCAGCATGGTAATACTTGAGAGACTCTTCATTAAAGCCTTTAGAATCCTCTTGAGGTTCTTCCAGGAGAGGGGCACGCAAGATCTACTGAAGGAGTAAGGCGGCGCACAAGTGTTGCCCTTTTCCCTTAAGGGCTGGCCACTGAGGCGCGTAAGTGTTGATGAGTTTCAACACTTAGCCATTCCTCCCCCTCTTTAGATCTTCCGTTCTAGGTAAAAAATTACCATAGAAGTGTTTCAGAAACTTTCAGAAGAGACTAGGGAGTCGAGAGATCAAATATGAGTTTCTGGAAAAAATCCTCTCCGAATGGGGGGCCCACATGGTCTATTTATAGGTAGAAGAGGACCCCGGGTGGTTATCACTTAGGTCCCGCAAGTCACATGCGCGACCATAAGGCGTCACGCAAGTGGACTTGCGTGACAGTGATAGAACTTGCACAGCATAGGTGATTTTGATCCCTTGTTCATGCCTTTGTCGATTTTTGATATTTTCTTCAAAGGATGAATCAATTTGTGCTAAGTCATTTCCCTTTACATTTCTTTGGACTCTGTGACGAAAAAGGAGCGTCAACAATAGTGAACATGGTTGAACTCATGGTTCCCAATAACAGGGACATCAACACAATGTCTAATATATAAAATAATCCTAATAGGGTATCACATTATCTAGTGGACCCTATAGGTGTACTCACTCAATAGCAAAGATATACCTCAGCCTAGGGGATCACTCTGTATCATTTCTAATTGGATAGAATCTAAACAAGGGTACGGGACAACTCAAGGAATCAAATCCTCCTAATGATGAATAGAAGATAAAGGATGATCCTATAGTTGTCACTATACAATGGTAGATTGTATATTAGTATCGAATAATCAATGATATCCTTGATGAGTGATGCCTGGTCCATAGTGATCCTCGACGGGACAACCTTCCTCCTCCACCATGGTAGAAGGGGTAGCCATAGTTTGTCCTCAACTAGTTGCTCCTAGTAAAGACTCTTAATCCCGCGCACCCCAATAGGTTTGGAAAGCAACCATGGTATGAATCATTAAATCCACCTGAGTAGTGTGAGAATCTACATTGTGAACTGGATTAGGCCATTCCACAAGCCTCTTTGCAAGTCTCTCTATAGATCGCTCTGCAAGACATTGATATTTATTACCATGTTGATGAGATCTTCAATTCCTCAGTGTTCAAAAATACTCATATATATAGGAACCCCTTCTAGGATAACCTAATAGTTGCTATCACTACCCAATTTAAATCCTTGGATATACGACAGGTGCAATCCCCTCCGATGGAAATTTGTACCCAGCATGGGTGGATGAAATGTGAGAACCCCCATATTTTAGGAATCCAACCATCTCCCCATTCAATGGGATTAGTGACCCACTATAGAATATAGTCCACTTTATCTTAAGGTGCTGACCTATGTTAGGAACCCTATATCTATAGGAAGTGTCCAAGCTTTGATGTTTCATTCAGACATTGGAAGGGTTTGTGTTCATTAGGTACAACAAATTACCTATTGGGTCCATCACTAGCTAGGAAGACCTCCGTAGGAATTTTCTTTACCAGTTTAGTTCCACTACACATATGAAAAGTATTTATGAGCTCTTCATGTTCAAGAAATGTCCAAATGAATGAGTTCTATACTTCATCACCCGGTAGAAGGGACTCATGTACTTACTCAATATGTCGCTAACTCAGGAGTAGTTGTCAACAATGTGGATGGGGAATTTCAAGACTAAATTGTTCCCCACCCTCATCACTCATAATTTACATGCAATATTCTGAGATTTCTCTTCCATGGATCAATGTCTAGAGGAATCCTTATAGCAAGCTAAGTCGGTATGTCCTTTTCCTCCTCCACCCCCTACAAAAAAAGAATCCAAGGAAAATATTATTGTTGTAAAGTAGTTAAGGGTTCCAGAGCCACTAGATTTTTTTTTCCAAAAAGCTTCTATATGTATCACCTCATTGAGGATTGAAACCTTTGTAAGATATACCTCCTCAACCATAGAATAAGTACGAAGATCTTCGGTAGGACCCACCACCCAGATAAGAGAATGTGGTTTTACCTCCTAATTCTCCTCCACCCCCTCATCAGAACCAATCTCCCAAGGTTCCCCATCCAGATAGAAGAAACCAAAACTAATCCTTACTAGAGTCCATGGTTATTTTTTATTTCTACAGTGATCTAGATCAAGGAGTCCTAATTCTTCCAAAGTCTAGAAATCCCCATGAGGCAAACCTTAATGATCATCATGAAAACGGTCTTTACCATAATATCCTTGGATATACCATCAAGTAGTGGTTTGTGTTTAAGTAATTTCTCCATGAAGAGGAGGAAAATGGTGTGATTAGGCTGGTTAAAGTCCTATCATAGGTTATTCATATATCTTCCGAGCCTAAAGTTGATAGTGAGGGTTCTGGTGAGTGGCAGCAAGTATCCATCCATGGGACTCAAACATATGATGACTGGTTGGATTTCAAGGCAATTTCCAACACCTACAAAATAATCTATGCCCATCTAGGTTAGGATGAACCTATTGAAGGTTTTTTTCCTTCTCTAGATGTCTCCTCTTCATCTACTTATTAGCCTTAGACATCTCAGAAGAATAAGAATTAGCGGACCAATGGAAAGAAAAATATTATTCTAGTTCCTAATAATCTCTTACACTCAGAAACTTCATGAATCTGGAGATGGAAATCACAATCATATCCTATACAATACAATAAGACTCTTCTAAAGAGAATCAAGAATGTGAATCTATAAATATCATCAAATTTTTGAATCTCTACATGGTCTCCAATAATGAGGATTATGATGAGATCCCCCCTATATCCTTAACTGATGCCATTGAAGGAGAAGTAATGGATAAAAAAATAGCAGGAATTATTAGTCTAGTGATTCAATCTAGGTGGTGCATGCTACAGATACAAAATATAAATCATTTCACAGAGATCAGTAGGAACAATTATTTTAACTCACTCTATCAGATTCACATCCACCATTTCCATTCTCATTGATCAGGAACAACTGTCGTGGGCATGTCGTTATCAGTTGTGGTCAACAAGGCCTCGTGCAGCAGATAGACAGCCCATAATAGTTATGGGTAGTTTTTGTGATAATAATTAGGATGTTTCCATCACCATCGAGAATCCAGTATTTTCATAAGTAGTTAATGTCATTCTTCCCACCACAGAGTGACCCCGTGTGGGTAGAAATGTGTGCCAAGCACATATGTACGATGTGTTGAAGCACCTCACCAATAATAATTTCAATCTCTCGATCCTTGAGGATCTCTATATTTCATAAGAGATGTGAGAATACATCAGATAATCCTTATGGATCCCCCTCATTTTCAAAACAGAGGTTTTGGAATCTGAGACTTTCTATGCTAAAGAAATTGAGTAATTAGGATTCCAAGCCATCAACTATTTATTTGGAGAAAATGATAGATCTCTCGTACATGGGTACATCCGCTAATTCTACATTATTAGTAGGTTCAATGGTGTGGAGGTCTATAATTATCACTTTGCCACTAGTTCTAGGATCCATCTCATCCTAACCTAAACACTCTGTAGGTTGGGACTCACTGAATCATATTTGAGTCCCTTTGTCCTAAGGATTTAGTGTAATGAAAGGTCCAAATAAATATTATGTGGAAAGATCTATTTGAAGACCAATTCCGTTATTTGATAGTAGAAACTGAGTTCATGGTTGTCTCACAAGACACCACTTATAATGCATTAATGTGTACCCCCTGGATCCATCTGCATGTAATATTCCCCTTCTCATATCACTATTGACTCAAGTACTCACTCAATGGTTATGTACGAATTCTCCAAGGTAATGCTTCTCCTTTTTACTATTATTAAGACCTCTACAAAGATGTATCTTATTACCATATAAAGTAAAAGCATGATCATACCAATGTGGTTGAGCACACTTCCATTACAGCTGATCCCTATACAGATTTGGAGGATGCATTTATCTTCTCAATTCAATGGTTAGAAGCTATGACGTGAGTCTTAAAAAACTACATTTTCATTTCTGAGAGGAAAGGGTACCATATCCCCAGGTTTAAGGAATTACAAAAGATTACATCATATTCCTACATGGGTTAGGCTTGTTTTAAACTATAACCCCCAACTCCTATCAATTATCGAGATGTTCACCCCATGTCTATACCTATTCCCTTGACCCACTTGTTTCACCGAGCTAGGGTGAACCGTCACTAATTGACCCATAACCGTTTCTTTTACATCAATAATGGACCTATTGGACAAATTCCTAACTGAATAAATATGAAAACCTTTTTATCTATGATTTTAACAGTGCAAGAGTCTTCTGATAAAGATTCTACTTCCACCCAAGCTTGTGCCAATGGTCCTCCAAAATGAGTCAACCCTAAAGAATCGCATCCTCTCAATGAACCCATATCTCATATTGTGAAGAATATTTGGAAGATGCTCCACCTATATTTGAGGAGGGTTTCTCCACTATTATTTTTGAACTAGTCCAAGTCAATATGGGTATCGAGGCAGATATGAGTCCAACACTGATAAGTGTTTCCATTCCTGTAGAGTAATTTTTGTAGTATAAGGATTTCATAGGGTAGAACCATGATTTTCTTTCCTAGAGTAATGATAAGATACTATGGATTGATCCTCAGTTCTTCTTCTACTATCTAGGTCTCCCCAAAAACCACCGTAGGTTCAAATAACCTCCCAAAAAGATTCACATATCCCATAGTGTAATGGTTGCATATAAATTTGATAAGATAATCAAATCCAGCTTCAGTAAGGAATTTTAGTACCCCAAGTTTCTATCAAACATCATCCCGACAGGAAGAAGAATGGGTATATTAGAGTTTGTATTGACTTCTAGGATCTTAACTGTGAGTATCTAAAGGAATATTTTCCCCTTCTAGTGACGGAGTTGTTGATCGATGCTATAGATGGGTCCCCAGATCTATCCTTCATGGATGGGTATGCCAGGTACAACCAGATTTAAATAGATGCAGAGAAAGAGTATTTTACCACCTTCAAAGAACCAAAATATACCTTCTACTATCAATTGATTCCTTTCAGTATGAGGAATATAAGAACTACCTATCATAGATCCATATACTATATCTTTATGTTGATTTTCAATATGTTAGTTTAATGATATGTTGATGATTTTTTGGTCAAATCATACCATAATCAGGGCCATCCCATAGATCTTGAAAAAGTGTTCGGATTCCTCCATTATCGGTAGTTGAATTTCAACCCCTTGAAATATGATTTTAGGGTGACCACTAGAAAGTTTATCATATTCATCATTAGATACAGATGCATCAATATTGACCAAGACAAAATGAAATCCATCAGCTTGATGCCTCCTTTAAGAAACCTCTAGGAGCTCTGAGGCCTTAAAGCCCCATAGCCTACATATGATGATTCATCTCAAATTTGGCTAGAAAGTGTAATCCCATATCCAAGATCATAAAGAAATGTGTCATCTACTAGTGGGTAAAGAGATCCACAATGCTTTTGAGTAGATCAAGAAATGTTTTTTGTAGGCTTCGGTTCTGATTCCACCCATCCTAGGGAGGCCTATAGTCCTCTATGTTACTACCCATGAATGATCCCTTAGCACCCTGGTCTCTTAGAGGAATAATGAAGGGACAAAGAACATATTATAATATCTCAATTGGATGCTTCTCAACACATAGTACATATATTGTCTTATCAATAAGATATATCTCACACTGGTTTCCTTAGTAAATAAGTTATAGAATTATTTATAGAATCATGAGATATAGCTAGCATCTCATGTGGATCCTTTAAAGTATATTTAGAATCGCCTAATATTGACAGTCCAGATATCATGATGCATCATGATTATTTAGTAGTTACACATCAGGTTTGTTCCATAGAAATCCATCAAGGGTCTAGAGCTGGTTGTCTTTCTAGCCACTCATCCAGCCCTAAATTAAATTCCTTTGTATGTTAATTTCCAAGATGAGGGCATCCTATTAATAGATAATATTTTTCCATGTCAGCATATTCATTTCGATAGTGCCTCTCAGAGCCCAACCAGTAGAAGGTTCAATGACACCAAGCTCAATAGTGTGGAACTAGGAATCTTCTTCATCACCCCAACATAAGTTTTCCTATATTATTCATTCCTACAAATAAAAGGAAGCACAAACAATGAGGAGAAGTATTAGTCTCTCAATATTGGTCTTAAGATGACCCTCGAGATTCATGCCCCTACTTTCATGTGAAGGGAGACTCTCAGTTATTCATCAGGTATATCAGTGGCGGTAATATTTTTTTCAATCTTGAGCACATGCCCTTGATCAAGAATTCTCATCAGGTGATGGACCAGTTCCCTTCTCAGTCATACGTGAATCATGTTCCATAGTCATATAATGGATGATCTAATTCCCTGGATAGCCTATCCACTTATCTTGGATATCCTGGTTTGGGTGATCTATTCATTCATGTGTAAAATCGATGATTCATCACCCCCATCACTTCAGATGATGATGACTACCAATAGGTAAACTGCATGATAGCTGGTGCTTCCAAATCAGGGCCTCTGGATCTCCCTATTTCTTAATTAACCTCCAATTGGATGAATACCTTCATAGAGTATCTCCAACATGGAACTCTCTTGATAGATAGAGCCAAACATGAGAAGATTTGTCGATGTGCAGCACACTTCACCCTCCAGAGTGGACCCTACCTTTATAAGACTCTTTATAGATGTGGGTTTGATGGAATTATCCTATTTTTCATCCAAGTAGATAAGATTCCCCAGGTTATGTAGGAATTTAATGTTGCGTATTTTGGTTCTCATCAAAAAGGGTTGAAACTCTCCCATTATATTTGAAGGTTGGGCTACTTCTAGCCCACCATGGTCTATAACTGTATCAAGTTTACCAAGAGGTTCAATGCATGTTAGATCCATGCCAAAAATTTTAATTGACTGTCAGATACCCTCCATACTACAATGTATTCTTTTCCCTTTATGGTCTCGGTACTTGACATTGTGGGACAATATCCACGAGAAACAATTTCCTAGTGCAGGATCATTCTAACCATAACAGATTTAGTATCAAAGTTGGTAGAAGTGATCCCTCTTAAGTAGTTAAAGTACTAATTGGTCATGGAATACTTGATGTACAATATCATCTATTGGTTTAAATTCCCTCATGTTATTCTTATTGAAAATAACACCAAATTTTGAGTAGCTGAGATGCAAAGGTTTTAAGCTAAGTACAGCATCTGGTCCAACCATATTTCCCGCTATCATGCGCAAGAAAATGGAAAAATTGAGGCATTCAACAAAACTCTCTCCAACATTTTTTTGAATATGGTGTTCCAAAATAAGAAAATATGGATGGAAAAGATCCCCAAATCTTTATAGTATTATCATATTACATATTTCAATTCCACGTAGGTGACTCCATATTCCCTGGTGTATGGAACAAAAGTAGTCATGACCATCAAGATATAGTTTACTTCACTTTGAACAGCTTCCTATGACCAGAAGATGCCTGAAAGTATAGATGATGTACTTATACCAAAACTAGAATCAACTGATGAAATCTAGTTTCAAGCCTAGAACAATCTATATAGGCACCAGAACAAGATATCCAAAGCATTCAGCAGAGGGTTCGTCTCCACTCTTTCCTCAAAGGTGAGGCAGTGTTGGCTCTCCGAACACCAATAATACTTGTACGGAAGAAAAAAAGTTGGACCCCATGTGGGAAAGTTAATATATAATTCATAAGGTCTATCCCAATGGCATATATTCTTTGGTCACCATGGATGGTGAGTTCATCACTCCTCTAACCAATGTAAAGTTCCTCAAGCAATAATTTTCATGAATGGGATCTCTAGTCTGAGTAGCATGTCTTTAATGTTTGTAAAAACCCTCATCATTACCATATGGTGATGAAATTCATGTTTATCATCGTATCTACATGATGTAAAACTACATAACACTAACGGTCCCTTTCTCATGACCGTAAAAGGCTTGTACCCACATCCCAAGCCCATGAAGTTAAACAATGAAACCATGTCCAAGAATCAAAACTCTAATCTATGTGCGGGTTTTCCTTGAATATGTGTTATGTGAATAAGGCCTCCTTTGGACCTCAGTTAGATCAGGTTGTTCTTTATGTGGTACATATATACCTTTTATTGAATACCCCCTCCCATATAGTCCAAGCATCATGAATTTAAAATGTGTGTGAGTTCTTCTCAGCAATGTGTTTTATGGTGTTGGGCCTTTTTGGTCCTCAGTCACGTTGGGATACTACATGACACTGCACTACATATTTTCCCATTAGAATCCTCATCCCATGGTATGAAATCTATGACCCTAAAGTAATATTCCCAATGTCCTAGTCTCGGGATGGTAACTACATACCACCCATTATCCTTGCCGTACTATGATAAATTTCACAACACCGTGATGTAATTGCTTGGGAGGATATTACCCTTGACTTCATTCCTAAACTATTCCATCTTGAGGAAATTTTTATGGATTGATTCCCATCCTTATGGGATACTTAGTAATACCTAGACATCATGTATTTGGGCCAATCCGTATATCTGATTTTCCAGCCCCCTGGCCTGAGTTTCATTTGGGAGTACGTGGTGTGGAATGAGAGCCTTTTGGGTCCTTATTCAAGTCATTTTATAGCATATAACCCATGAAAATCCCCCTTGGAACACTCCTTCAAGTATCCTTACCACATGACATTAAACTTCCCGGACTGTTATTGTCACACGACCATAAAGTGAGACACTATCTCCTTTGGAATAGGTCATCTACCATTCTAGATTCAAGAACTAAGTTCATCTTGATTCCTATTTATGAAGGATATGTAGTGATTCCCAGATTCTATATCATGGTTCGGCCACTCCAATCATCATTCCCCCACTCTGTGTATGAATCAAACCTACATAGGGAGATCACTCGCAAAAATTATGTATGGATTGATTTTTATACTTATGAGATACGTAGTGATGCTTGGATCTTTAATTTCATTCAAAGAAATATCTCTTCCTTTCTTTTAAAATTGTTCATGTTCATCCTTACCATATTACATTAATATCCATTGGATTCCAACAACTATGTATTACTTGATTCTCATCCTTATAGGAAATGCAGCAACGCCTGAACATATCATCTTCGGGCCCACCCATAGATCTGTAGATCTTTTGGACCTTTGACCTCATCATTGTCTAATTTACATGACTTTAAAATATATATGGAATGTTTTATGGAATATTTAGTGTTGTTTTGGGCCTCCTTTTCCTTATTTATGTTGATTATGTCACACTACCACACTACACAAGTACATTTGAGATTTTCTATATCAGGGTCCAAGATCAATGGCCTTAAACGAATTTCTCAAGACCAAGCATCATGACTCTAACTATATGTTTGCCTCTTATAGGATGTTTTGTGTGGTATTAGGCCTTCTCATTTCACATTAACATCATGTCTATTAAGGAGCCATGCAACACACACCCATTTAAGATACCTTCCTCGTGGTCCAAACTCAATGAACTTAAACTAATAGGTATTTTCCTAAATGCATGAAATTAAATTATAATTATAACTTGAGAGATTTTGGGATTTCCCTTGATAATCAGGTGAATCCTTAGTCCCTCACCAGGGATAATTACCCCCAACTAGTGTTGGTTTTCTGCCACACTGTGTTTGAGAACTATGTGTGGCTTGATTCCCATCCTCATGGGATATGTAGAGATGCCCAAAAAATTTATCTTTGGGCCCATCCATTTATCCTCTGAGTTATTCGACCCCTTTTACTTGATCACATCCTGATCTATATAACCCTAGACTATATGTAGTTCATGTTATGGGGCCTATATGGTTTTTGGGCCTATTTGGTCTGCATTCACATCAATTTTTATCTCTTATGATCCCTGTATAAACCCTTGGAAATAATGTTTCCATAATACATGTGAAACAACATTAAACTATTTCTCATAGTCCACGCAATATAAACATAAACTGTCTACAAGTCCTAGGTTTGATTTTCGTTCTCTATTACCTTATCATTCCACACTTATAACCTTTCTTGTTATGGGTTTACATCCCCCTTCGCATCCGGAAAACCCCCTAATGGTGATGGTATCATGCCACATTTGGATCACCTACCATTCTGGTCCAATACCCTAATGTATCTCTGGTAACAATTGTAGATCACGTGTCTTCAAACACAGTCAACAGTAGAATTTTAATTTTCCCCCCTGTTCTTGGCTGGTTAGGTAGGGATTTATGTCTTTTAAACATGGCCAGTAGTATATCCTTTATCACCAATCACTCTTATGGTCCAAACCTTGAAAGTATCAGCTTAGTTCCTTTCCACTTCGTACATTATCCCACATGTTAGAAGATTCCTGATACCTTTCCATACTTCCCACATCAAACATGGATCATGTGGGCTTAAAATTTGATATGGTGTGAACTAACATGGTCATAAAGGTCAAAAATCTATGACCTTAAACTAGAAGCCTAGGTCCAAGATATCATGACTTTAAAATGTGTACGAATCCCTAGGAATGTGTGGTGTGGCATGATGGGCCTCCTTATTCTGCATTCACATTAGGCTGTTAATTTTACACACCACACACATCTATTTGGGATTTCATCATCTTGTTCCAAGAATTATGATATGATCTTAAACATTTTAAACCCCCTATATTCAAAGCACCATGACTTTAAATTGATTGTATGGCTTAGGTGGTATTCTCTCTTCCACATTTCAAGTCTTTCTTGATATGGGTTCCCGCAATATTTTTCATCGAGACAGGTCCCCTAACAATGTTTCTTTCATGCCAATATCATCTTAACTCCTATCCTATGCCAATTCCCAAATGGATTTCTGGTAACAAACAACAGGTCATGTTTTTTGAATTTGTTCAACAATTGACCCCACATTTCTTCCCCCCCCCCCCCCCTAATTGGTATGGTGATAGTCCTCATGTTTAGAACATGGTCAATGGATGAACCTTACTTAGACGTCATCCCCTATAATAGTCCAAAATGTACGAACTTAAACTAAGAGCCTCATTGTGATATTTTCTGTTTTCCATATCATATATTCCCATTTTCCATCTATTCCATACTTCTTATATGGTACACAATCCTCTTTTGGATCATTCATGTTGGTTTTATTTCCTTATTTCCATATAATTATATTAGAATAAACATTTCCATGGTATATGTAGTATGACTTTAAACTATGTGCAATGTCCTAATCACAAAACATTAAATTGTTCCATGCATCATCCTCAACATGAAAAATTAAACTTCAGGTTAATTATCCTCATTTTCATGGCATAAAGCTTCATAGAATATTAGTCCTTATCCTGATAGGTCCTTCCTAGAATATGTGTTTGATCTATCTTAAGACCAATGCACTTACACTTGTGAGTTTTAATCCATTGTAGCATAATCTGAGAGTGTTGGAATCTAATAGAATATCCCATCATGCCATGTGCACACTTTCAATGCCCATAATTTAGATCCCCATCCTCTTTAATGTCTGAAGGGACCCCATAATGTCCTGGTTATGAATCTTTGGCTCACTTACCATCCTGGGCCACCGTTCTGGAAGACATCGAATGGCATTTTGAGTTATGTTCTATGTTACAAACATGGTCAGTGGTTAACCCTAATTTTTTTGTCTCCATTCCTGCTAGTGTAACATATACTATGTTTCTAAAATAATCAAAAGTCATCATGTAATGTAATTCCATCCTCCCCATGTTCTGAATTTTGGGCATCCTGATTCACACTCTTTATTCCCCCTTGTTCAGATCAACCCTAATGCCCCTGGAGTTATCTTGTTCATGAACTAGTGCATGATGGGAAAGAAAGTTGGATACTCATAGAGACTTATTCTCCATCCATGGACTCTCTTATCCCAAACACTATCATCAATTAGTCAGAAATAACAAGCCATGATTGTTTGGTTATTATTAAGAACTCTCATACAATGTGAAAGATTATGTGGTCATCCCTTATTTCTCTCACCAAGAATAACCCACATGAGCTTATGGATTGTCCATTAGTTGTCTCAAAAATATTATTCATGTTCGATAATGTATGAAATAAAATCAATTTTTTTATACACACAATAAATTCCATGAAAGAGTTATGAGTTTTGGAAAAATCACCATTATAGCTCTACTTCATCAATAATCCGCTTCAGCCCCGCCAACCATTGGTATATGGCCCCCATGACTTTTTGCATCCTCCCAAGATCTACTTTCTCTTTATTTCACACTATAGGAAGATCATTAAATCTTGTTTCCTTCTAGAGCAACTCATCCTAGAGGTCGGAAATCTAAGTAGTTTTCTGCTTCATCTAGCCCTCATCCTCTTCCAGTTGATCCTTCAGCTTTCCTATGATTTCCAATTACGTTCTGATGAATTAAATACACTCACTTTTTTATTCCTACAGTTAATGGATATCCTAGTTGAATTCGTGATGTTTTTACATGAAATTAGACTTCTCCTAAAACTAGGATGCTTCCATATGTTGTATCCCCTCCTGCGTCTACTTGGAACGACATTTGCGGACCAACGCATGTAGGTTTTGAGCATCCACCCCTCCAATGCATAGATTGTATAGCCAATGGTGGAGTGACCCCATCTGGACTAATAGTTTCTATTCAAGGGTTACATCAATGAAACACTAAATGAACCTCCATCACCTGTGCTGGATAATATTATTTTCATCGGCTCGACCAGGGTTAGTGACTTCCATTTCTTTTAGATTGGCATGTTTGTACTCTGTAAAGCTAGAAAAGAGCTTAGTTGTAGGATATTTGTAAAGACTCAAGTTTGACGTACAATGAAATTAAATGACTTTTGTGGAATACTTAATAAATTACACTAATAAGCACCTAATGACCATATTATTTTAGTGTCTTTGGAAACTGAGAACTCATTCTACTAACATGGTGAAAGTTCTTTAACATCTCTGTTAAAGATCTTCCCCTTTATTTTTCCTACCTAAAACCTTTATTTATATCCTAGGGAAAAGAAAACATATGAAAAGGCTGAGCTCAAATGCTCAGTAAGGGTAATCATGGAAAATCTCATTCCAATCATAAAAATAATACTTTAAAAACATCAATATAACTTTTTAAAACCATACCAAATTTAACATATATCAAAATCTTTATTCATGAAATAAACATTGGTAGTCTATAACTCATAAATCATAAAGGAATCATGAACCATGTAAAAATATAATTGACATAAAACATGGAATTGTTGAAAACACATAAGAATAGAAAATAATTTTCATATTAGGCTAATTTCCAAGGACATAATAATGGAAAAAGTCCTATACTATACTAAGTTCACTCTCCAATCTAGCCCTGTATTAATGAACTGAATTTTCTTATCATTTTATCCCAGTACTAGTAAAGGAAATTTACCTACTGTTCCATTCATGTCTATATCATGAGATATATGACTTTACCCAATTCACTTGTGGAAGATATAGGTCCCTCACATCTCATAATTAAATCATTCTTACTTGTGCCACAAAAACATAAATCACTTATTAGCATAACCCAAGGGATAAAATTGGTTTCATAAACATCATTCCATACTTACATAATCCATGATAAACAAATGGATATATAAATAGCATAATCATGATAAAACTATAGGAATAATAGGGATATTATACTTAAAACATATCCTTATTAAATAATTTTATCTAGGATAGAAAATAATATTGATGAAACACTTGAAATTTATTCTTGAGGAAAATATCCTTTCTTCTTCAAAAAAGTTTTCATTTCATAAAACACTATGAAATTTTAAAAGAAATTAATTTCTTTGAATATAACCATGAAAACATGTATGGATATATTCATGGAAACAAGGCTTCATGAAATCATAAAAATATATTAATGATGTGTAAGTTAAAATAAAACATTATTCTTGTACTTTTTTCAAGAAAAGAAAAAAATACCTCATTTGGAAAATGAAAAAAAGATTCCTTTCAAACTATGTAGTAAAAATTTTAAAATGGGAAAAATGTATTTAAAAATATATATAAGAATAGAAAAAAAATATGAAAATATTTTTATAAAACATGGACATAGAGATAAATATACCCCAGTAAATACTTATGTATAAAAAATCTCAGATAATAATGAGATTGAAAAATTATCCCTTAGAAATTTATAATCTATCAAATTGTATGCCTCATAAAATAAATAAAATTATATTAATATCATGACCTCCATAATAATAATTATAAAAACATCCATGGGAAATGTAAACACAACTCAAAGGAAATAGGTGGTTTATAAGGCATATTCCCCACCGAAATAAAAGTGAGATGAAATAATCTATTAATTTAGGTCTGATATGCTTTGTATGTATCTGAAGCACCTATATAATGATTTAAATAATGTTATTAACTTATTATAGAATCATATGGATTTTTATGATATCATATTTGATCATATTATCATTCGTTTGTTAATAAAAGTTTATTACAACTCATTATTCGTGTATTAACTACTTCATTAGCTTCTACATGTTTTGTCAAATATGTTCTGGTTCTCCTTATTAGGTTAAAGTTATAGTATTTATAGAATGATAGTAGTATAACATTTATCATATTTATTCATTCTACTCATTTATGTAATCATTTTGTGATGAAGATCATGTAGAATGAATTGCATCACATCGTGGAGACGGTAGGCCGTATGTACACACGAGTGACGATATCATTCCTTCATTTATGAAATAGAATGGAATTAGATGGTATATATATTATTTAAAAATAAATATCATATTATAATAATAATATATAGTTAATATTTCTACCATTATACCCATCCAAGTAAAGTGGTAGTGAAAAACAGTTTACCCCAAGTAAGTTGTACGTAAACACGCATGGTGATTTTGTATTTCTTAGGATGGATTGAAGGTGGAATATGGTTGTTTAATAACCATAATAAAATCTTAGAATATAAATTATACTTTATTTATTACATTATAATTGAAACAACTCATGAAAAGTATGTAGAAGAAGAAATAATTTGAAAGAATGGGTAGGGGAGATTACCTCTTATTCAATGTGCTCCCTCTAAATCTCCTCTCAAACCACTAGAGTTAATATATTGAGAAGAAAATATCCTCTAGAATGTGAATAAGTAATTTTATAAGGGAAATGGGTAGGGGATGACAATTATTGAAGGTTCAAAGTGAAGTGAATAGGTGAGGAAGGAGTTTCCCTTTTATAATTGAGATGAGGGGCACTTTTGGAAACTCCAAAAATATTAATTTTTAATAAACTCAACCACATAAAAAACCTCAAAAATGTATTTATTTCAAATATGATATGTGATAAGGTCATAATATAATCAAGAAATAATTTTTATATATGTTTTCATTTCATTTTAGAACTTATCATTTTGTTTTATCCTTAATTAATCTCTTTCAATTTTAACTAAGGTAAAAAAAAATTCAATATTAAAATAGTCTTATTTTTTCATATTTTATGTCAGTTATATCATGAATGAAAAATATATAACATTATAGAGAAAACCATAACTTTTTTATGCTTTTGAAAATATTTTATTATTTTTAAATAATTTCATAAAACATTATATTGACAAAATATCAATAGTGTCATTTTTACAATATTCATTTAATTAATTTTTAAAAATATGAAGATTAGTTGTTAACCTACAAAGAAATAATTTATTATATAACTAAGGTGTCAATGTCTTCAATAAAATGTGTTGGATATATTAATTATCCAAAATTATATTTATTTTAGTAATTTTTAGTAACATTAATTTGATATTTCTATCAATAAAATAATTAATACATCAGTTTAGTGTAATTATTTAATATACTAATTTTTGAGTAAAAATTCAAAATAAATTAATAAGAAAAATATAAATCTTCTATATTTAAAAATAATACTTATAGTTGAATATATATCTTGTAAAATCCTACATTAAAATTTTTATATGTATTAAAACTTGAATGTGACAACTCTAACATCACTTTAAATAAAATATTTCAAGTTTCATTATATTTTCAATATTTCTCCAAATGGTCAATAACTTGACCCTTGGGTGATTATGGTCGATTAATACTCAACCCATAATATTTGGTCAAATATTTTGGACTTTTAATGGATATTATCATTGTAATAAAAATTATTTTATTGATTTTACATCAATTAAATAATTTCTACATCATCAATGTATAAGCCTTTAAAGTAATTATTTATTTTTAAATAATTAAAATAAATTATCATGATAAATAAAAACATTTTATATTTAAAATGAGTGTTTATATTCAAATTTAACATATGTATAACATTATTTTAAAAATTATTAAGTTATTAAAATTTCATTAATACATATTTAACTTTTCATTAAATAAAATATATTAAATGTCCTAATCTCATCCAAGCCTAATATCATCCAAGTAGCTTCCAAAGGGTATAATTTCTACGCAATGATTTTTTAAGTCAAAAATCACTCATCTGATCGTATTAGTAAAAGTGTTAAGGTAATTTTATATTATTATATTTACCCATAATTACTCGATTTACCTTTTTACCGTATTAATAAAAATTACTAATGTTACTATTCATAATGCCCAAAAATAAAAGAATGATATTTTCATAATTTTCACCTAATAATTCAAAATATGGAATAAATTTTTAAAAATTCTCAACATAGAAGTCATAGTAATTAATTGAAAATTAATGTCTTTTCCAGAATGAAAAGTGGATTTTTAAAATCTAAAACATTGAAAAATATTGAAACATTTTTACATCAAAATTCATGGTAAAATTTATGTCACTGACCAAAATTATATTAAATGCTAAAAATATATTTTATTTTTAATTTAAAAACATTCAAAAATATAATTTATCCATATAAATTATTTTGATGAAAAAAGTTTTTTCTAATTAAAATTTTGTATATTTTTTCTATTTATCAAAAGGTAGAACTTATAATAAAAATATCAAAAAAACAAACAAAGTAAATTTTTATATCCCGCTTTAAAATAAAAATTTTATTTTGTTAAATATAATATATATATATAAGTTTCAAAAACTATATTTAAAATGGATGCACCATTAAAAGGTGGAAAAACTCCATTTTTTGAAAAAATCATATTTTATTCGAAAAATTTAATTTGTTCTTATATCATGTCTATAAAACATATAAAATGAATTTTAAATATTATATTGAATATGTTACATATATATTACATTAATAAAATCCATAAATGGTGATTTTATTATTTTATAAACTCACATATTTTCATTTAAATAGTTTTTTGGAATAAAGTTAATATTATTTATACCCGGCATTATGATAAACAGGTTCTAAGGTAACATAATAATATTTAGTTTTTCACATAAACATGGTCTTATGAGAACTGAATCATTTCAAAAGAACTTTAAATTGTGTGCAACACAATCCAAACATAGTGTTTTATATATCGCAAGCTAAGTCGGTGTTATGTATAGTGCAAGATTATCTTAGTGTAGTGTACAACAAAAGACATCAAAGAAATTTAAAAAAAATCTATCTCATAAAAATCTCAGGGTGTTAAATTCTACCCCCCATAAAATCAATTTCTCCCTCAAAATCCATCTCGGTTTTTAAAGGATTTAATATGTTAAATTTTATTTCATAGAAACCCACATCATATAAATAGGGAATAAAACATCCTTTTAAAAATGAATAGATTGAAAATAATAGTTACCCAAAGTAAATAATATCTAGGTCTGTACGTAGGAGAACATAGGTGAATACTGGGAATCGGGGAAAATCATAAATAATCATAAAGATTAATAAATATCTCTGATCACAAGAAAGTTAAAGATATGGGGATAGTTAACAATTACAAAACCATAAACTAAACAACTACAAAAGTGGTCACTGATATCATTATAAATGATGATAATAAGGCACCATTTTACATCATGATCTCTTTTTCCTATCGCTGAGGAGTTTTCATGAGAAGATATACTTAATTTTTTTTTTGTAAAATCTCTCTCTTGGTCATTCCTTGAAAAATTTCCCCTCTAGTTATTCTTCAAATAAATGAAGTTGAATTCTTCCTTCTTGAAGTGTTAGAAGATTATGCGATCCATAAATAGAATGATAGGTTATTCCATCTGACTTTCTAAAAAGAAAAATGTTATCAAAAGTTATCAAATATTCATAAGTCCAACTTTAGTGAGATAATACATTGATCTAATAACCATAATCCAAATTTTAACTTATATTATCCATAAATGGATAACCTTAAAATCCTTCAAAAAACTTAAAATACAAAACTTGATAAAAAAGTTCACTAACTTGGCTTAACATGTATCCCCCATATATCATAAGGTATCTCTTGTTGGTCACATTCCAAACATGGGATCACCTTCATCATATATTCTCTCGAGTCATGGTAATAACTTGAATTACCAAATATCCTTATTGAAATCATACATGCTTTCTTATTCTAAAACTTTTTGGATAAATTTTTAAAGTTGCAAAAATATTCATACTTCATCTATGATTGCATAACCCTCTTGACAAAAAATCCATAGTTAGTTCCCAAGAAACATGCATCATCCAATTTACATATTCATATCTAAAAAATGTTTATCCAGACATCAATATATTAAAATAGGGATATATTAAGGGATTTCTTTCCCTTAATCATGTTTTATCTAAGTATATCACCATAACCTTAAAACGGTTTTCATTGTCCTTATAACTATTCAACATATCCTTTCTAATCTATAATATTTTAATTCTGAAACATATACACCCCAATCATCCAACTTTATTCTTAAACCACTACTCAGGATCTATCACCTTAGACATTCCTATAATATGAATCATGTATTAAGGTTTCTAAACCATAATCAAACAAATATTCTTAGTTTTAAAGTAAAAAAATAATGCTAGAAAATAATACCTTTCAATTTTCATTTAAAATATCTTTAACCTCATCATTATAAACAATAATCATACCACTTTCATGAATCTCTTTAGGAGATTTCCACTTAGGAAATTGGTTTTCATAATTCCCATAAATTCTAAATCTAAAACATTCAAGGTTGTCTATTTTCTATTTAGATCTTCCTATTGACTAATACCATAAAGAAAAGTGTGATAAATACATATTCGAGATTAAAACACATAAGTAAGGTAAATTACTTATAATATTTCAATATATGATATCTTAGTTTTAATCCTAGGTTATTCATGATTATTTCAAAAATTCTAGGATTGTTACTGATACTTATACTTATACTTAGGACATCCCTAGATATATCCTTGGAAATACCAATAGGGATATCCCTAAATTTTTCGCATTATAGTTTCAATAGGTCAATTTAACCTACACTCTGATACCAACTATAAATACCCAAGCTTGATGTACATGTACATTACATTACTTTGTGGAATACTTAATACAAGACACAAACAGGTTCCAAATGATCATATTATTTTAGTGTCTTTGGAAATGGTAACACATTCATCTAACTTGATTAAATATCTTCAACATCTCCCATAAAAATATTCGCCAATATTTTTCCTACCTAAACTATTTTTTTAAATCATATGGAAAATAAAACATATGAAAAGGGTGATATCCAATTCTCATTAAGGGTAAGAATAGAAAATATCATACAAAAAATAAAAATAAATATTTTAAGAACATGAAAAAAAACATTATAAAACCATACCAAATTTAAAATATATCAATATATTGATTCATGGAATAAACCTTGGCAGTTCATAAGGCAAACATCATAATGGAATCATGAATCCTGAGAAAATAGCATTGTAATAAAACATGGAATTGTGGAAAACACATAATCATAGATAATAATTTCCATATTAGACAATTCTCATTTCCAAGGACATCATAGTGGAAAAATTCCTATACTAAACTGAGTTCACTCTTCGTTCTAGCCATGTATTCATAAACCAAATTTTTATTCTTTACAACCTTGTATTACTAAACCAGATTTACATTCCATTACATTAATGTATATCTCATTAGATATAAATATTTACCTAATGAACTGGTGGGAGTTATAGGTCCCACTCATATCATAATGAAATCATTCTTACATGTTCCACAAAAACATAAATCACTCATCATAGCATAACCCAACAGATAAAATGGGTTTCTTCAATATCATTTCATTATAACATAATCCAAGATAAAAAAATGGATTTCATAAATAGAATAATAATAATAAAACCATAGGTATAATAGATATATTATATTTGAAACATATCCTTATTAAAGAATGTTATCTTATATAGAAAATAATTTTGTTAAAACACTTGAAATTTATTCTTGGGGAAAACATCCTCTCTTCTTCAAAAACTTTTTCATTTATTAAAACACCATGAAATTTTAAAATATATGAATTTCATTTACTATAACCAAGAAATATTTAAATTTAAGATGAATGAAAATAAGGTTTCATGAAATCATAAAAATCTATTGATGCTCTATAAGTTAAAATAAACAATTCTTCTCAAACGTTTTTCAGAAAAGTCAAAAAAGTACCATGTTTGGTTAAAGAAATAAATATTCTTTTAAAAATTTAGTAAAAAGTTAAAAATGGTTAAAATGACATTAAAAATCCATATAATAATATTAGAACATTTTATGAGAACAATTTTATAAAACATGGTCATAGATGATAAATATACCCCAATAAATTCTTACGTATAAAGAATCATTGATAATAATGAGATTGTGAAATTATCCCTTACCAATTTATAATCAGTCAAATTATATGACTCATAAAATTCATAAAATTAAATTAATATCAGAATCTTCATAATAATAATCATAAAAAATTCATGGGTATCATAAATACAACTCAAAATAAATAGGTGGTGTATAAGGAATATGTCCCACAGAAATGAAAGTGAGACAAAATAATGTCTTACCATAGGTCTAATATCCTTTGTACATATTAAAACCTCATGTATAATTCTTTACAAAATTTCATTAACATATTATAAATTCATATCTGTTTTTATGATATAATATATGATCATATTATCATCTGGTTCTTAATAAAATTTTATTACTACTCGTTATTCGGGTATAACTACTTCATTTTCTTATGCATGTTTTGTCAAATAAGTTCTAGTTCTCCTTAATAGGTTAAAGTTATATCACATAGATAATGATATTAGTATAATATTTATAATATTTAATAATTATATTAATTTATATAATCATGTTTTAATGAAAATCATGTAGAATGAATCGCATCACCTCATGGAGATGGTAGGTCGTACATCTGCACGACCGATGATATCAATCATTCATTTATGAAATGGTATAGAGGTGGATGGTATATATATTGTTATAAAATAAATATATTTTTATAATAATCATATATAGTTATTATTTTTATCATTATACCCATCTAAGTAAAGTGGTAGTGAAAAATAGATTACACCCCAGCCTGGAGACGGTAAGTCGTACGTACGCACCCATGGAGATTTCATTTTTGTAAGATGGATAAGATGTGTAATATTGTTGTTACATAACCATAATAGCATATTTTAATATAATTTATAATGATTTTATTACTTTATAATGGAAAAAACTCATGAATAAGAAATAGAATAAGAAATAACTTGAAAGAATCGGTAGAAGAGATTACCTCTTCTTTGACGTGCTCCCTCTAAATCTCCACTTAAAGAACTAGATATGGTATTTTGAGACGACCATAACCTATATAATGTGACTGAGAATGTTCATAAGGCAAATGGGTAGGTTATGGAAGATATTGAAGTCTCAAACCAAAGTGAAGAGGTGATGGAGGAGGTTCCCTTTTTTAATTGTGGTGAGCTGCACTTTTGGAAACACCAAAACATTAATTTATAATAACCTCAATCCACATCCAAAAAACTCCAAAATATACTTATTTATAATATCATAAGATATAAGTTTGTAATAAAATAAAAAAATATTTTTTTGACATTTTTTAATTTCATTTTCAACCTTATCATTTCATTTTACCCTTAATTAGTCTCTTTTAATTTTAACTAAGGTATCAAATTGTTCAACATTGAAATAGTGTATTTTTTACTTAATTGATGTAAATTAGACCATAAATTAATAATATGGAACATTTTAGAGTAAAATGTAATTTTTTTATAGTTTTTAAAATATTTTATGATTTTTAAATAATTTAATAAGATATTCTTTTTTACAAAATATCAATAGTGTCATTTAAACACTATTAAATTAATTGATTTTAAAAATATCCTAATAATATCTTAACCTTGAACGAAATATTTTGTTATATATATAAGTGGTAAGGGTAATGTATACAATTTTTTAGAAATATTAATTATCCCAAATTATATTTATTTTAGTATTTGTAGTAACATTAATTTGATACTTCCATTAATAAAAATATTACTACATCAGTTTTGGGTAATTATTTAATATACTTATTTATTGAGTAAAAAATAAAAATAAAATACTATGAATAATATGAATCCTATATATTTCATAATAATACTTATAGTATAATATATCACTTGGAAAATCCAACATTAAAAATTTTATATATATATTAAAACATCAATGTGACAACTTTGACATCACATTAAATAAAATATTATAAGTGTCATAATCTTTTCCATATGGATCCAAATGGTCAATAACTCTACCTATGGATGATTATGTTCAAGAGATAATCTAAAAATAAGATTTGGTAAAGTGTTGTGGTCTTTAAATGGTTATTATCATTTTAATTAATATTATTTTATTGATTTTCCATCAATTAAATAATTTTTGCATCATTAATGTATAAGCCTTTAAAATAATTTTTTTTTCCTAAAAGTTAAAAATAAATTAGAATGATAAATACAAAAATTTATCTTTAAAATTAATATTTATAGTCTAGATTAACTTCTATATAACCTTATTTTAAAAATTCCTAAGTTATTAAAATTGGAGTAAAACATATTTAACTTTTCTTTAAATAAAAAAAAATGAAACACCCTAGTCTCATCCAAGTGGCTTACAAAGTGTATAATTTATACCGAAAGATTTTTTATGTATAAAATAACTCGTAATATCATATAAGGACAATTTTTAAGGTAATTTTATAATATTATATTTACCCTTAATTACCCGATTTAAATATTACCATATTAATAAAAATTATTATAGTTACTATTCATAATGCCCAAAAATAAAAGAATTATTTTTAAATAACTTGGTCATACTTAATCCAAATATGAAATACATTTTAAAATTTTCAAAATACAAAAGTGGCAGTAATTAATTTAAAATTATTCATATTTTCAGAATGAAAAATGTGTTTTTAAAAGTAAAAAAATTGCAAAAGATTTGATTGTTTTTACATCATAACTCATCGTAAAATTAATTCCAATGACCAACATTATATTAACTGATAAAATTATATTCTATTTTTACTTTAAATCCATCCAATAATATAATTCATTCAGATAAATTAATTTGAGAATAAAGTTTTTTTTATTACAATTTAGTATATTTTTACAATTCATCAAAAAATAAAACTTATCATAGGAAAATGAAAAATCATCCAAAGTAAATTTTTATATCCCTCTTAAAAATAAAAAGTTTCTTTTGTTATATAGAGTATATAAATGTGTTAAAACTCAATTTAAAATGGGTGCGCCATCAAAAGGTAGCAAAACTGCATTTTTTGAAAAATACTTCTTTTATCCGAGAAATTGAATTTGTTCTCATATCATGTCTAGAAAAAATATAAGATGAATTTTAAACATTAAATTTAATATATAACATGTATATTACATTAATAAAATCAATAAATAATTATTTTAATATTTTATAAACTCACTTATTTTCATTTAAATATTTTTTCAGAAGAAAGTTAATATTGTTCATACCCTCCATTATGATGACTAGGTTATAAGGTAGCAAAATAATATTTATTTGTTCACTTAAAATTAGTCTTACATGAAATTAATTATATAAAAATAACTTGAAATTGTGTTCAACATAATCCAAGAATATTGTTTCGTATACCGCAAGCTAAGTCAGTGTTGTGTATAGAACAAGTTTATCTTGGTGTAGCGTACAACACAACACATCCAAGAAATAAAAAAAACTATCTCATTAGAATATCATTGTGTTACATTCTATCCCCCTTAAAATGAATTCAAACTCAAAATTTGTCTGGGATCTCGAGGATTTAATATGTTAAATTTTATTCCATTGAAACCTACATCATAAAAACAAGGAATAAAACATCCTTTTAAAAAAGGAATAGTTTGAAAATAACAGTTACCCAAAGTAAATCATAACTGGGTACCTATGTAGGAGAACATAAGTAATGATTCAGCCTGGGGTAAAATCATAAATAAACATAGAGATTGATAAAGACCATTGATCATAAGAAAATTGGTGATCCATTGAAGGTTAACAATCAAAAAACAATAAATTAATGAAGTGTGAAAGTGGTCATTGATATCATCAAAAATGATGATAATAAGACACCCTTTTACATCACGATCCATTTTTTCTAATATTGAATAGTTTTCATGAGATGATATTCTCACTTGTTTTCGGTATAATCTCATTGTTGTTAAAGCCTTGAAAAAATTCCCCTTAAGTTCTTATTCAAAGAAATGGAGTTGAATTTTTCATTCCTAATGTGTTAGCAATTCATGTGATCCATAAATATAATGATAGGTCATTCCGTATGTATTTATCACAACAAAAAGGTTAAAACATGTTGTCAAATATGAATAAGTCCACCTATAGTGAGATAATATTTTCATCTAACAAACATCATCTAGAGTTTAACTTATTCTATCCATATATGGATAACCTTACAATCCTTCCAAAAACTAAAAATCCAAAACATGATAAAAAGGATCACTAACTCGACTGAACATTTATCCCCCATATATAAAAATGGTATCTCTTATCATTAAAATTCACAACATGTTATCACCTTCATCGCGTATTCTCTCGAGTAATGCTAATAACCTGAATAACCATATATCCTTATTGAAAACATGCATGTTTCCCTATTCCAAAGCATATTGGATAAATATCATAAGACCCAAAAATTTGTATACATCATCTATGATAGTATAACGCCCTGGAAACCATATCCATAATTATTTCACAAGAAACTAGAATCATCCAATTTACCTTTTCAAATCCAATATATGTTTATCAAAACATCATTATCTTAACATAAGCGACATATTAGGGGTCATATTTCCCTTAATCATGTGTTCTAAAAGTATATCACCTTACCCTTAAATCACTATTCTAAGTCCTTATAACTATTAAATATATCCTTTCTAATCCATAATATTTGAATTTCAAAACATATACACCTCAATCATCAAACATTATTCATTAACAATTACTTAGGATCCATCATCTTAGTCTTTTTTAAAATTTGAATCATGTCTTAAGGTTCCTCAAACTTAATATAACCTAGCTTCTTAGGTTTAATGAAAATAATAATTTTAAAACATCCCATACCTTTCCCATTTAGTTTACAATCTCTTTATCCTCGTTAGTATAACAAATACTCGTACCACCTTCATGATTCTCTTTAAGAGATTTCCACTTAGGAAATAAGTTTTTAAAATTACCATACTTTCCACATCTGAAACATTCAAGGTTAACTATGTTCTATTTAGTTATTTCTATTGACTAAAACCATAAATAAAAGTGTGAGAAATACATATCAGAGATTAAAACATATAATTAAGGTAAATTACTTATAATATTTCAATCTATGATATCATAGGTTTAAACCTTGGTTATTCATGATTATCATGAAAACTCTAGGATTGTAACAGATACATAGACATATCCTTATGAAATATAATACGCATATCCTTTGAAATATCTATTGGGATCTCACTAAAGTTTTTTCATCCTAGATTAAAAAGGTTAACTAAACCTTCACTATGATACCAACTGTAAATACTCAAGCTAGATGTACATAGACATTACATTACATTTATAGAATAATTAATATGTGACCCAAACATACACCCATTGATCATATTAGTTTAGTGTGATTAGAAACTGGGAACATGTTATAATAACTTGGTGAAATATCTTCAATATCTCCTATAAAGATCTTACCCTTTATTTTTCCTACAAAAAACCATTCTTTATATACTGGGGAAAAACATATGAAAAGGGTGATCTAAAATTCTTCGTATGAGTAAGCATAGAAAATATCATAAAAAACAAAAACATAAGAACATAAAAACATGATCATAACTTTTTAATACCATAACACATTTAACATATATCATAATCATGATTCATGAAATAAACCTTGGAAGTTCATATAGCATAAATCATAAAGGAATCATGAACTATGAGAAAATAGAATAGGCATAAAACATAGAATTATATAAAACACAAAACCATATAAAATAATTTACATATTAGCCAAGGATCATTTTCAAGAACATCATAGTGGACAAATTACTATACTGAACAGAGTTCACTCTTCATTTCAACCCTGTATTACTGAACCCTATTTACTTAATGTTTTCTCCCTATATTACTGAACTGGATTTACTTACCATTCTATTCATGTCTATCTCATTAGATAAATATATTTTCCTAATTCACTGGAGGTAAATATAGTTCTCACCCATCTCATAATGAAATCATTTTTATGGGTGCCAAAAACACATAAATCACTCATCATAACATAATTTAAGGGATAAATGGGTTTATTAAACATCATTCCGTCATAAAAAAATCCAGGATAAATAAATGGATTTCATAAATAGCATAAACGTAAAAAACCATATTAATAATAGGGATATTATACTTGAAACATATCCTTATTAAATAATGTTATCTTATATGTAAAATAATTTTGATAAAACACGTAAAATTGATCCTTGAGAAAAATATCCTTTCTTCTTCAAAATTATTTTTTTATTTCTTAAAAAAAATATATGAAATTTTAAAATGAATCAATTTATTTGAATATAACCATGAAAAAAAAAATTAAGGTATTATTCATGGAGATAATTCACCAAGAAAGAATAAAAATTCATTCATTCTGTATAAGTTAAAATAAAACATTCTTCTCGTACTTTTTTCAGAAAAGATAAAAAGTACCTCATTTGGAAAATCAAATATCTATTACTTTCAACCCGTGTAGTAAAAACTAAAATTGGGAAAAAACGATGTTAAACATTCATATAAGAATTGTAAAACATTTTATAAAATCCTTTTCATAAAACATGGTCATAGATTATAAATATACCCCAATAAATACTTAGTATAAACAATCTCAAATAATAATTAGATTGTAAAATTATCCCTTACCAATTTATAATTAGTCAAATTTTATGCCACGTAAAAAATGAAGTTATATTAATATCATAACCTTCATAATAATAATTATAAAAACATTCATGGGTAGCATAAACACAACTCAAAATAAATAGGTGCTGTATAAGGCATATGTCCCATAGAAATAAAAGTGATACAAAATAATCCCTTCCCTTTTGTATAATATCCATTATATATATCCACACCTCCTGTATAATAATTTATATAATTTCATTAAATTATTGCAGAATAATATCCATTTTTATTATGTTATATATGATCAAATTATCATCTGGTTCTTAATAACATTTTATTGCTACTCACTATTCGGATATTAACTACTGCATTTTATTATGCATGTTTTGTTGAATACGTTCTCTTTATCCTTATTAGGGTATAGTCATATAATTTCCAAAATTACATTAGTATAATATTTATCATATTTATCTATTCTGTTCATTTATATAATCATTATTAAATGAAGATTTTGTAGAATTAATCGCATCACATCATGGAGACTGTAGGTCGTACGTATGCACGAGTGACGATATCATTCCTTTATTTAAGAAATGGTATGGAAGAGGATTGTATATATATTTTTACAAAATTAATATCTTGTTATAATAATAATATATAGTTATTATTTCTATCATTATATCCATCCAATTAAAGTGGTAGTGAAAAACATATTACACCGCGGTGTGGAGACAGTAATCTATATGTACGCACGTGTGGTGATTTCATTTCTCATAGGATGGATAGAAGGTGTCATATGGTTGTTCCATAACCACAATAAAATCTCATAATATAATCTATACTGGAGTTATTACAATATAAAGGAAACAACTCATGAAGAGGATGTAGAAAAATAAATAATTTGAAAGAATTGGTAGAGGTTATTACCTATTCTTCAACACACTCCCGCTAAATATCATCATAAAGCACTATAGTTGGTCTTTTGAGAATCCCATAACCTCTAGAATGTGAATAAAGAATTTTTAAGGGAAATTTTTAAGGTATCTAAGATATTGAATGATCAACGTTATGTGAAGTGGTGAGGAAGGAGGTGCCCCTTTGTAATTGAAGTGAGGGGCACTTTTGGAAAATCCTAAAATATTAATTTATAATAAAATCAAACCACATCCAAAAACCTCCCAAATAAAATTATTTAGAATGTGAGATGAGATAAGTTTGTAATATCATCAACCAATATTTTTCATAAATGTTTTAATTTCATTTTAAGCCTTATCAATTTATTTTACCCTTGATTATTCTCTTTTAATTTTAACTAAGGTAACAAGTTATTCAATATTAAAATAGTGTAATTTTTACTTATTTGATGTAAATTAGACCATAAATGAAACAAATATAATATTTTAGAGTAAAGAATAATTATTTTATGTTTTTTAAAATATTTAATTATTTTTAATTAATTTAATAAAACATTATTTTGAAAAAATATCAATAGTGTCATTTTGACATTGTTCATTTAATGGTATTTTTAAAATATCAAGATAATATGTTAACCCTGAAAAATTTTATTATATCTATAAGTGGTCAAGGTAATCTATAAAAAAAATTATATATTAATTAGCCCAATTTTTATACATTTTAGTACTTTTTGTAACATTAATTTGATATTTCCATTAATAAAATAATTTCTAAATCAGTTTTCTGTAATTATTTAATATACTTATTTATAGATTAAAAATTAAAAAAATAATATGATGAATATAAATACCTTAGATTTCATAATAATACTTATATTCTAATATATATCCTGGAAAATTCAACATTAAAAATGTTATGCATATGAAAACTTGAATGTGTCAACTTTGACATCACTTTAAATAAAGTGTCATAAGTGTCATAATATTTTCCATATGGATCCAAATGGTCAATAACTCAACCCATAGATGATTAAGATTGATACATACTTGAAAAATAACATTTTTGCAAGTTTTTTGTTATTTTAATGGTTATTAACATTATAATAAAAAATATTTTATTGATTATCCATTAATTAACTAATTTCTACAACATCAATGTATAGGCATTTAAAGTAATTATTTATTTCCTAAAAAATAAAAAAAAATATGGTAAATAAAATAATTATATCTTTAAAATTTGTTTTTATTGTTGAATTTATCTTCTATATAACCTTATTTTAAAAATGATTAATTTATTAAAATTTGAGCAAGACATATTTAACTTTTCTTTGAATAAAATATATTAAATGTCCTCATATTATACAAGTGGCTTCCAAAGGGTTTAATTTCAACCCAAGGATGTATTATAATGAAAATCACACATACAATCATATTAGGACAAGTGTTGAGGTAATTTTATAGTATTATATTTACACTGAATTACCCACTTTAACTTTTTACTGTATTAATAGAAATTACTGAAGTTACTATTCATAATTCCCAAAAATAAAAGAATGATATTTACATAATTATTAACTACTGATTCCAAATAAGGAATAAATTTTTAAAAATTCAAAATATAGAAGTTTCAGTAATTAATTTATAATTAATCTCGTTGTTAGAATGAAAAATGGTTTTTAAAATGTAAAACATTGCAAAATATTCAAATGTTTTTACATTAAAATTCATGGTAAAATTAATGTCAATGAACAACAATATATTAAATGATAAAAATATATTCTATTCTTACTTAAAACCCATTCAATAATATAATTTATCCACATAAATTATTTCGATGAAAAAAGTTGTATTTAATTAAAATTTTGTTAATTTTTATTATTCGTCAAAACATATAACTTATCAGAAAAATATGAAAAAATAACCTAATGTTTTTATGTCCCAATTTCATATAAAAATATTAATTTATTAAATATAATATATTAAATTTTCAAAACTAGATTTAAAATGGGTGCGTCATCAAAAGGTGGAAAAACTGCATTTTTTTTAAAAATACTTATTTAATCTCAAAAAATTGAATTTGTTCTTATATCATGTATAGAAAACATATAAGATGAATTTTAAACATTATATTGAATATATTAAATATATATTACATTAATAAAATCCATAAATATTGATTTTATTATTGTTTAAACTCACTTATTTTCATTTAAATAGTTTTTTGGAAGAAAGTTAATATTGTCCATACCCATCATTATGATGACTAGGTTATAAGATAACAAAATAATATTTAGTTGTTCACATGAACTCAGCCTTTATTGAAATTAATTCTATCAAAATAACTTGAAATTGTCTGTGACACAAGCTAAGCATAGTTTTGCATATATCGCCACCTAACTTGATGTTGTGTATAGAGAAAGTTTATCTTGGTGTAGCATACAACACAAGACATCCAAAAAATTTAAAAAAACAATCTTATAAAAATATTGAGGTGTTATAATATTCATCTAGAATCCTCACTAAGGATTCAGTCACCATATAATGGGGGTATCCATATTTTCTTGATTCTTCTTCGGAATCCTCGTCACTTGTAGCCTCGTGTTCAACCCCACTAGGGGTATCATTATTAGTGGAAGCCACTTGTTTGTCCTAAACCATTAAATCATGGTTGTTTTGAATGGATGGATCCTCATGAATGGGTGTATCCATAATAAGGTGACCCATAGATTCGTCAGCCCTTTCCACTTTTTGGGTTCACAGTTTTCCAAGTTCAACACCTCAGTCAGTCTACTCGATCAATGACAAGTATGCCTTTATGAGATTGAAGACTTATAAGAGCTAATAATTGTTGGTTCAAGATCTTGGGTCACCATAGGGACTTCCACCATAGGATATCCCTCACCACTTTGTAGGTTTATGACTGGCAGCAGCCCTCCTTGATATTGAGTGGGAACTACATAGGATAGGGACACATTGATTTAAAACTACATGGAAGCCTGATTATGACCAGATAATATAATATTTTATATTACCTGGAAGAGGAATTTTGATGATTATCTTTATGGTAAGTTCCACTTCAGTAGTTTCTATTGTGGGAATAATAGGATTTGGTCCCCCATAGATGATAGGAAGGACTTGGGGTTCTGATATTGCCACCCCAACCTCTATTGTTGGACCACTACTATGATCCTCGGCTTCAGCCAGCTCACCACCTATGTCAACCCCCTGTGCAAGCCTTGGAGTAGGCTTCCCTGTACCCACTATCACATTTTCACCCTCTACCAAGGGTAACTCTTTCTCATCACCAAGTTGTTACTGTTCAAGATGAGTTCCAGTTAGAGGATCTGTCAGAATAAATGAGAAAGAGAAATATTATGTAAGTCGATCTTACATAAAGGTAATAAGTGAAATATTATTCTGATCCCACAATATCACCACTCTCCTAGTGACTTTCTTGATGAGAAAAAATTCCTTGGGAATCCTTATCTTCTCATTCTTCCTCTTCTTCCTCTTCTTCCTCTTCTACCTCTCTTTCTTTTTATTCTTATTATTCTTCATAATTTTATTCTTCTTATTCCACTCCTCTATCATCCACAGGTGGTGTTTCCTCTATATCTGATTCTTTGTTGAGTGTCGCCATTATTAGGATGTGAGTTTACTCATATTTACACTATATAAATCATAAAAATCCATGATCATAAGTTATGAATATCGCTAATGAAATCTCACCTTCTCCTCTAGCTAAATTCAGCTAACTTCTGGCAGTATGATTCCATCTCACATTAGCTTCTTCCACTGGTCTATAGGTAACATCATTTTTCATAATGCATGGGTGTCTCTCTTCATAGACCCATGTATACATTTTCTTCGTCACATAATAAAGGAATCCAGACTTCATGATGAAGAGAGTCAATATGTATGGTCTATAAAGGATCTTGTCATCTATTCGAGACACCAGCACACCACTCCTGAAACTCTGTAATTACTACCTCTTTTCCCATGATCCTTTCATGTTACCCACCATATGGACAATCTAATTTCAAAAGGGGTGGAATTTGAAATTTTCATGGTTTCTGATATAAATAACGAATACTTTAGGATGGATAGTTAGTGTCCAAACCACAGTGATGTTCAAAAGGGGTGGTCATAGACCATCACCTAGAGGATGAACATAATTAGAGTATCCTTGTTCACTTAGGTGAGTTGTAATCTAGCCCTGTAGGATTTAGAACAACCCAAAAATCCTCTTGGGTACGCTTCCCCTTGATATTTTCTCCATAATGTTGTAAAGACTCTCCAAGATAGAAACCCCCAGGCTGACCCTGTTGCAAGGTTCCATGATCCCCGTCAACACTAGAGTATATAGGAAGGCAACCATTCTCATGTCCTTTAACGAAAATAACCATTTTCTAAAAAATGAAGCATGTAATGAATCATATCGAACCTATTGTTACCAGATCTCACCCATGTTATACCCCAACATTTGATATTTTCCCACCTCCATAACCACCTATTATGAAAATGTCTTTCCCCTCTATGATGCATTTGGAAATTACTTCCCTCAACCCAGCATCCTCTCTTTCTCGTCATTCATGAAGAATAGGTTGAACCACACTGGGAGGGGGATTTCCTTCAATATATACTTTATCTTCATCTTCTCTTTCAAAACCTCAAATATATTCCACATTAATATTGGGTTCTATCTGAGATCCATCCAAATGTTTATCGGTGGAATAAACTCATCCTATTGGAATCCTTCTAAAGGAATGCCTCCAATAAAATAGACATACCACAGGATGATTTCATTCTCCCTGTGGTGGTTGTGGAATGTGTTTGTATCAGTAGATCAATGGATGAACAGCTTTGTAACTAGCTCTTACAGATAGAAGAAATGGAACTATGACATCCTCACATCCACATACATCTTGATGTTGTAAGGATATTCTCCAAACTCCTTGCATGTGTAGCATACCCAGTACATCGATTTCCATTTCCTTATAACATTTCATCTAGAAACTCATCTCCCAGTCTTTCTTCAAGACGAAACTTCCATCCCTCATTCTTCTTTGGAAGGTGCTACCATAGTTGGAGGTGGACTCCTCTACCTCTGGTTTGCTTCTTCTGATCATATTGGTCTTTACATTCAAGACATAGACGGTCATCTCTATATTATCCCTTTAAACATGTCCATAAATGTTGATATTGTATCACTGAATACTTTCTTCACACATGAACCAAAATCATGGTAAATTAGTTTCAAATCCTAGTATGGATACCTCATCTAGTATTCTAATGTTCCATAGTGGAAGGTTTTCACTCATAAGACAATCCTTTTGTTGTTGTGTCAGCATGCCCAAGAGCATCTGATTTTCTGATAGGACTCTCTTGGCATGAAGAATTTGAGGGTTCCTAATTAGATTCATTATCTATAGGGAATGAGTATCTTCTCTCTTAGTATAATCTTGTTGAACATCTATTTTGGTTGATCTTGGAAAGATGAATGACGGAGCATGAATGGTTAAGATAGTTATACACAAGAGGCAGCACTGCATGCTAAAATGGCCAATGGTTACACAAAACAATGAATTCCCACAAAGGGAATTTCATAAATGAAAGTGGTGGTTGTATGTTAGGAAGTGAATGAGTTTCCATTTTCCTCATAAGGTTCAAATACTTTCACTCATGATAGAAAAATCATATGTCACATGGAATGTCAAGGTATGAGGCATAACCACCCTATGGATATATAAGTGTGGTCTAGGTCCTTTTTGTGTGTGTAGGGCCACATGCATTGCAGGCTTAGGGTTTTACATGTGCCTCTATAGATGTAACCATATATTCAGTGTTTCCCTCAAAACCCATCCTTTTAGTCCACTTTAAGATCATATTTTGAGGGGGCATTATTTTCATCTAAATTCCACAAAAATCCATAACAGACATCTTCGGGTAAACCAAGGTCACATTCTGACTCAACGGGATATCCCGAAAATCCCATAGGACTTTCACATAATATTTAGAGTGTGTTAAAAATGCATTAAGTCATATTCAAGACCCTTTTGTGCCCAATACAACATCAAACATTATTTTTCATGTTCTCCCAGTGCGATCCATAGAGGAAGATGCACAAATGAACTCTTCTGTGACTAGAATATTGTGTGACACCACAGAAACATTTCTCTATATATAAAAGTGAACCAACCTTATTTAGGTTGATCCCACAAAAGTAAAAATGTTTCCCTATTGTAGATAAGACACCTCTTCTGCAACATTGTGAAAGCCATGCAACCCTCATGGTACAAGATTTCGTGTGACATGTTCACTTGGGGACTGCCTTCATGTGGTACCACTATGGTATGAACCTCTCCCTTATCACCTGAACCTAAGGGAAGTGTGTGAGAAATATGTGTCTTATGTGAACCTCTTGCCTTGTGTGTAGCTCGGAGTGTGCTCCACCTATCTCCTTTCGCTCGTGACCTTCCAAAATTATGTACACCCCTTCCTTGAAGCTCCATGGTTTCCCCAACTTCAAATCACCATGTCTGATCCCCTCTTGCATACAAACCGCATATCTTGTGTAGACCTCCTCTATGTGGACCTCTATGCTTGTGCATAGTGATTTCATTGTCCCTCGTGTAGTGTTCCAAACTATGATGCCCTACCTATTTCTTTTAATCCATGGTACATTAATGGATATTTATTTTTAGTATAGTTTTGCTAACATGGACCGCACTATCGACCACTTATCCAAACCCTCACCTTCTAGCATTGATGATGCCTTCCCTGCCCAAAAGGTTAATGAGTGATAGTAATGTAATTCTAATGGGCGAGGGGTGAGTCCCCCACATCAGAGCTTCCATATGTTAAACTACCTAGAACCAACATCCTCAACATGTGACATTAAATTATGATCTCTCATTAAGTGGAAATATCAGGATGTTATTGTTTATGAGTGAGATAAAATGAAATACTCTACACAAGATCAGAGAGGGGATGACCATTTGGATATTTCTACTTCCAACATCCTCAGGTCTCCTTCCCTCTCCCCTTGGGATTTTTCTCCATATGCACCATGTGTAGTCTTCATGAGTAATCCCTAACACATCCTTGGACAGGGTTATTTGTGTATGAATGACATGGAATATGATCTTCTTTGCATGAAATGAGACCCTCATCACACAGAATGACATTATAATTGTGCGTATTCAATGCATAATCCCCACACCATACCTCATCGGTGCATAATTCATGACATGAGAATTGGGTCTACTATTGCCTCTTGTTTATAAAACTGATCATGAAGTGTGTGGGATTAGAGGTTAGAAATAACTATCACATGCATCTATGTATTTGGGATGCTTCTATGCGTAGACACCATCATTTCCAATGGTCAACCATCCTATTGTAATCCCCAACCATCATTCCCCTCTCATCTAGGAATCATTCATGTGTAATCCCCAACCACATGTCCTACTTTGACTGGGCCTCCTTATTAGTATACTCCCAAAATCTCCATCTATAACTTTGTGGAAATTGATTCCCAACTAACTAGAATATATAGGAAACCTACCTGAGGTTCAATCACAACACCCCTCACACTCTATACACCCCATCCATTCCACTTCAACACTTCATCCATATCAACCTCGATTCTTACCTAGGCCGCCACTTCCTAGTGACATCCTTCCATCCATTTATGTCTCTCCTACATGTAAGTCTCATCCACATCATCGTAGCTCTCAGTGGAATCTGTTAAGATCCATTATTTTATCCCTACACAATCCAAACCATCCAACCAAGATCAATCCGGTTATGAAGGGTAGTTCCAAATTCATAATATATACACCATCAACTTTGAACTATGTTGGTTTTTATCCCGGAATCCTAGATGTGGTATATAAGATGCCTCCATGATGTTAAATATTATCCAATGGTAAACCTTGGTGTTACCGTCATTGGGGTTCACCTCTATGATCAACCATCAGTGGTATCTAGATCATCCTTCATGGTGTGAAACTTATCTTTATGAGATACACCACCCAAGGTCCACCTACATTGGCAGTTTGATCCATCCATGTGGTAAATATTCCAGGTACTCTCTCAAAGGGATGCACCTATTTGATCCACCTCCATCAGGAGTTCTGATCATCCTCTCTTTATCTCTACAAGACATTAAACTCATGGCCTACCTCATGTTAAACATGGTGTTCCTAAAGAAAACCTTGGAAGAAATCCCTTCGGCATAAGATACCTTGTGACCAACACAGGATTCCTTAGGTTCTACATACTTGAGAAACCCTCTTATGAGGAAGAATATAGGTGACTAATTTTCCATCTTCCATACATACCAATGTTTTCCAACATTTCCACTCACATAAACGAAGGTTTCTGGCCTATCAAGACCCATTGGAATGTTTATATAAAAGCAACGTAATTAACCAACATCAACAAGGAGACGACATCAGGAATGAGTTTCATGAACCATGTTCTAGTATATGAGAGAGACTTGAACTATGTGAATAATTCCAAGAAGTAATCTAAGGGAGTAGGAAATGACATCCCAACATACCATTTCGATCAAAGAGAATACATCCCTATCAGGAGTTATGAATGTCACCTACCATTGGAAAGTGGGAAAGTGGGGTACAGTGTAGCTGTCAGTGATAAACAACATGTGAGCTGGAAAACACTAGAAAAAGTGATAGAAACACAAGAAGAGATAGTATAATTACCTGAAAGTGGGTAACAGGGTGTTAAAAACTCCCCGCCATAAGACTTTCATCCCTCAATAAGTCATGTGGAAGAATGAGGTAAGGTAAAGAGGTGAGGGAATTGTTCCCTCATCAATGACTCATTATCCCAAGTCTCATGAAAATATGATATATTACAATATAATAATTTGACCAATGAAATGGAATTCCCATGCAAGACTTTGACTTAAGAGTCAGTGATCTCAACTATCAGATCAATAAAATAAAATATGGCTCTAACTCAATCTCCTCCCAACTCAGAATGTGAGAGTAGTTAGGATAATATTTCCTGAGCTTAGATACATGGAAAACATCATATATTCCTATCAACTAAACTATATATTCCACCAAAAGAGATACCTTCCCAAGATACTCAGTGACCTCAAAAAATCCAACATATATCGGTTCCAACTTCCCTTGTTTACAAAGACCATAGTGACCCAAATGAGGATAAAGTTTCAATAATACTCAGTCACCTATGGAAAACTACAGTGGATGATGTTGTTTATTTGCATAATAATTATAATAACTCTTCGTTGTAACCAGATGTCAGCGTATATAATGAATCCTTGCAAATTTCTATTGAACAAAACTCATTCCCACTAATGAATCTTTTCCCACCTCTACCCAACAAATAGTTTATTTTTACTAGAAACCATACATATCCTCAAAATGATCTATTTTGATTGGTGATTGATAAGTTTTGTTATAAGAAACTCAACTAGTCCTAGATGGTTATCCCATGATCCACCAAAATCTAAGAGACATGCATGAATCATATCCTCCAAAATCTGAATAGTATGCTCTATCTGACTTTTAATCTATGGATGATAAGTTGTACTAAATCTATCCAGAGTCCCCATAATCTCTTAGAGACTCATCCAAAACCTAAAAGTAAACCTATGATCCCTTTCTAAGACAATGTTATAAGGAACACTATGTAACCTCACAATTTATTTTAAATACTGCTTACCTAGATTTTTAACTTTAGCAGTGACGATGATTGGAATGAAATGAGCTGACTATGTCAACCAATCAATAAACAAACAAATACAATTCTTCCCTTGGGGAATCCATCATACTCCAAAATAAAAATATATGGATACCTCATCCCATTTACAAACCATCACCAAAATATGATGTAGAAAACTAGAAGGATTCAAATGCTCTACCTTTATCTATTGGAAGGTGTAAAAGTGGGACACCTAATCAGCAATTTCATGCTTCATACTCATCCTCCAGAATATTAATCTCATTTCATAATGCATATTCATATTTTCTAGCTAAATGGACCATGAATAACTATGAAAATATTCAAAAACTAAGCCCCTCACATATTCCAGGATGACAAGATAATCCCCAAAACTGAGAATAACATCTGAAGAGGGAAAGACCATCCAGAAACAGCCTCCCTTATATATAGGGTTTCTTTAATCCCTATGAACTCAAAATACATATATTGAATCATTATAAAAGACTCAAGGAGAGATGATGACAATTGAACACTTGTCAAAACCATATCTGGAACATCCTTCTGAGCATCCAGATGTAACTGAGAAAAACTCTCCATAAGGTTCTATTATTCCTTCGATTCTTGAATATATTTTGATGGAACTTTTCTACTAAGATCATCTTTAGAAATTCACCTTACCTAGGGTATTGGTGATATTGACATCAAACTTATGAATGTATTCAACTCACTTCATGTATCTAATATTAAAGTCCTTCTGATAAAATTTATAGCTCAAACTCTTATGGTCAAAAAAGACTATGAAACCTTCCCTAAAAAGAAAATGCCTCCAACACTTAAGTGCATTTTTAATTATGGTAAACTATAAATAATTAGTGGGGTAATTCATATCATATTCTCTAAGATGAAGAGATATTAATTCTAAAACATGAAATCCTGTTTGAGTAAAAAACTCAAATTAGCGCTTTAAGTATTAAAAAAACCGCATACACCTTACTAGTCTTAGTTAAGACCAGAATAGGAGTCGGTGTCATAATTTGTTTCAGCTCATCAAAATTATACTGATATTTTTGTTCCCATATTAATTTCAACCCTTTAATAGGAATATAATTCAAAGTTGATGCCAACTTATAGAAATAATTGATAAACTGTTGATAGTATCCAGTAATGAAGAGTCCTATTTTTCTTCTTTGTGAGACATTTCAATATTTCGATATATATTTCCAAAGCTAGGAGCTAAGACTGTGTGTGATTCTAAGGCCCAAAATAAATTATACAAAAATATTTAGTATATTTTATTTTATGCACACAATATAAATGCTATATATCTCAAATGGTATCTTGGATCATAAATCGGATTCCACAGTTGAGTTTGGAGCGTAACATTTACCTTAGGCGGGACATAACTTCTATCAGCACATGCCTTCTATAGAAACGCCATGGATGATATAACCATAAATAAATTAAATTAAATTATTTTATTTTATCTCATATTTTAATTTGAATAAATCTGGAACAGTGACTCAGATTGAAAATCCAATACATTCGTTGAGTTATTAATGGGGTTTTACCCTATGGGCGACCTCAGGTGAGAGGGTGCAAGAGGTTTGGATTCTGTGACCATTGTAGTTTCCTATAAATAGGTGTTTAAGGAAATGATAAAGGGTTTGGATCATTTCCTCTCAATGTTGGTGAAGCTCCATCCTCCCCTTCTAATGGAGATTTGACGCCATATTCCTAGAAGATCACAACAAAACTTCATATCCAAGTAGATCAGAGCACAGCGAATGCAATGACAGATCCAAAATCTAGGCAGTATTCTTCTTTTAGATTCTGCATCCTGCTAATTGAATTTTTTTTTTCCAATTAGATTTTTGGTCATCTTTTATACATTGAAATCCCTTGTTTATGTCCAAACTAACAATGACCATCAATCGTTTTAATTATGGATCACTCGTTCTTTGTGTTATTTGTTCGTTCTTAATGTTCTTCATCAATAATATTTTCAACACATAAAAATGACCTCAGATCATCAAGATGATCATAGATATAGGAATTTTGTGATACATGGATTCTGGATCTATGAAAATTTTGAATTTTGGGCTCCAAAGAAGGTGTGGTGGCAAGCAGAAGAGGTCGCATACTTTTTTTTATGATGAAACGTGGACGAAACTTCAAGAGGATAACACGATAATGTAGTTCAGGATATGAGGATCCCATATCTAGTCTCAAAATCATTTTTCAAGCACCATGGTGTTCCTGGTAGTATTCGGAAGAACCACTAGGGTGTAGTGGTCCACAACACTGGTGGTGGCCGGCGACAGTCCGTGAGGTGGTGGCAGAGCTTCACGGTGGTGGCGGGCCGTGAGGCCAAAAGTGGTATGTGGAAGAACATGTGGTGGTCGTGGGTTATAGAGAGGCAGAGTGGGGGTGTTCAGATGGCAGTATTGCAGGTTGGCAAAGCCACGGTGGGGTGGGTCGGGCCACGACAGCTGGGTCAGGCTGAGGCCGTCGGACCTGGTAGGAGTGGGCCAGGTCTTCGGATTTCGGATTCAAATCACCATAACTCCTAAACAGAGCATCCAATTTATGTTTTGTCTATGGACATGAATTCTTATCATTGAGAAGAACCTTTTGAGAGATATTTGAGAGTTTTATATTTTGGTTTCATGGATCAGGACCCTAAAACACTGAATTAATAGCAACAGATTATTATTATTCAATCTTTGACCCGCCATAACTCCTACATAAGACGTTTGATTGATGAACCATCATTAGTGACATGAATCGGTCTTTAAGATGCATAGTTCAAGGGCAATGTTGGATTTTGATTTTTGGTTCATGTTTTGGGTCCACAGAACAACTATTAATATTATTATTTTTATTATTGCTGTGGAATATTGTATCTATCGTAACTCTTCCATACGACAACATATCTATGTTTCATCCACATCATCACAACCCTGAATTTAAAGCAAAAATTTCAAGACTAATTTTGGGAATTTAAAAAAATTGAGGTGTGGTCCCCATAAATCACCATTCGTGCACAATGTTTTGAAATGTAGTTCCTTCATCGGGAATCCATTTCAGGAAAATAAATGGTCAATCCTGTGAGATTTTCTGCAAGGATCACAACATTGTGAATAGTTTGGTTATTATGATCAATTTTAGATGGAATTCTAGTAATGTTATGCTTTTCCCCTTTCAGACCAGTGACAATATTCATGCGCTGGTCAATATTTTGGCAGGGTGTGCCATGTACTCTGGGAGTGCAGTGGCATGGCTAGGGGTACTAGAGCATAGTTTAGTATACAAGTATGTCTAGGTACATGACCAAGTAATGTGGCATGGCCACATGTCAAGTGGGCCCCACACGTAATGTGTGCCACTTTAGGAATCTTATATCTCTCATACCTCATTCTATTGGACCCAGATTTCAGCATTTGAGTATCCTATACATAGTGTTTTCTACATAGAACTCGATGGTTCCCTCATTAGTGGATTTCGAGATGTGATGCGATATGTTCTAAGTGTTATTTCTATTCGAGGTGACAATCGGTGACAGTTGTGATCCGGCAGAATCACCAAAGTAGTTCTGGGCTTAGTCTCCAACTGGGGTGGCAAGTGTCTCTCCTCGATGCTTTCTAAGAGGTAGCATACAAAAGGGATGACTAGTATAGTTCCTTGATGACCTAGAGTGGAATCCCCCATAAGAACTAGAGAGTGGGACCTCTACTTCATGTTTACACCATTCGTCTAGAAGATTCAATGATGAGACATGCTTTGACGTTAATTTGGACTCATGACTAAGAGGGGAACTTTCCACCACCGAGATGCGTCTTTGTGACGCGACCTAAAACCATGTGGGCAAGAAAAATACACCCAAAGTGGATAGTATCAAGGTGTGTTTATTGAAACCCTTTGACTTGCGTGTTCAAGGTAGACGTGTGATATGTTGGGAATCATTTTTGGTTACTTATGGAACTATTGGTGACTCTCATCCTGGGGTGCGCTATATGATGGAGATCCCCTTACTCTCTCATTTTTTATTCTTTGACAGAGCTTTTATATACTGTATAAGTAACTACTCTTTGTGTTTTGGTTACTCTCTTTCTATGAGAGTTGAAGATGTGTGGGGTATGCCACATTCTTTCCATTTCTAGATTATCATGGTTTCATGACTCTACTCTCCTACTATATGGAGAGAAGACTCGACGATATGTTAATATTCTCACCATTTTGAGCTCCTTATGTTTGCATGAGTTTTCTTTCACTCTCTAATTGGGTTTGGCTATACTCTTTTACTATACCTTGTCATATTTACTGCTTTCCTATTCATTGTATCTCTTACTGCTCCCCCTTCACCTTTTCGGGGAATCGTACTAAGTATATTTACACTCGCCCAGGAATGGGTCTTGCTTGCACGTGTTAGGTCATATGAAGATAATAGATATGTTGATCATGACTTCAATGAATCTTAGGGATACTGGTTCTTGGACTGTGTACAGTTGTTGTGGCTTGGGACCCCAGAGCGGGCCCTCTCAGCTATTTTACTTTTTAGTTACCGCCAGTTTGGGGCACTTTTCTAGTTGGGCATGTATTTTTTTCCCTTTTCCATTTAGTTTACTTTTATGTACTTGTATTTTTTATAGGTTGATTCATGTTTGGTTTACTTTTTATAGAAGTTTTGTATCTTTCTTCACTTCCCCTATGCACTTTTTCATTGAGTTTTCTATGTGTGTGTATACAGGTTCTTAGGAAAAGGCCTCCTCGAGTTTTTTCTCTCCAGCACTTATTGTTTCCCCCTAGCCTATAAAGGCGTGCTTAGGGTATTTGCAGCTTGAGCCCTGGAATGGGTTGAGTCATGAAAAAGTGGTTTCAGAGGTGGTTCGACCCTTGGGACATTGTTCGGTTATTTCCCTAAAATGGTCTTGGTAGGGTTTAGGGTAAAAATGCTAATGTGTCTTGAGAGCGGCTATCATTCCAGGGATTCATGTGATAGTTCGGTAGTTAACATAGTTATTTAACATGACCTTGATTGCCTGCTTGTTGACTCGAAATACTGAGACATTTGTTGTAAGTAAACTAGCTACATTCATCATATAGTATTGAATCCTTGAATGTCCTTCTTGAGTACGAACCCCATTATTGTGTGTGTGTGTGTGTGTATAAATATATATATTTTCATTTGACCATAGTACTCCTTAATAAGTTTCAAGATGCCTTCACGAAGATATACAACTAGGATACTAGCTCCGGTTCATGACAATGATGTCGTGAGTGACCAGGCCTTAGTTTAGTATAAATCAATGTGATATCCTTCCTCCATGAGGGAAGGTAGTGGAACCTCCTCCTATTGATCAGAAGTTAGTCCTAGCAGGGTGGGTTGAGGACATGTGTAGGCTAAGCGCACTCTGCAAGTTCCAGTGTTAGAGACCGCTAAGGTTACATGGTGAGCTAGATCTTCTGGTCAGAGAGGTTTGTATTGATTCATTGTTTCGCATATTTAGGCTTCTTCAGACACCGATGGATCATATGGTGACTTTGGTAGTCATTCATTTCCATGGAACTGCTTTACATTAGTGGAACTTGGTTACATAGATACACAATGAGTTAGTACTCTCATAGGATGACTTCTAGCAACTGTTTCATAAGGATTACTACCCCTCCTTCATATGCTCTGTTTGGATTATGAAGCTCTTACAGCTTTAGCATGGAGGGATGAAAGTGAATGAGTATGCTTCTAGGTTTATATATATTTCTCAATAATCTTGGAACATTATCCGCAATGGTAAATTCCAATCCCAGAAGTTTGAACATGGTCTCCACCGAGTTATTTTTATTGACGTAGTTCCCCAGTGTATCCCCACCTATGTCGGGGTGCTAGAGAAAGCATTGGTAATAATTAAATTTTTTTCAGAGGGACGTCAGTTGGTAGGGCCTTGATGTAGGAGGCCTCCACTTGATCAAACTCAGGCACATGGTCATGGTATAGCGTAGGGCATCAAGATAGCCCAGGATACACTTGTGTTATACTTGTGATGGGTGAGTTCGCAGGACATGATACTTCCAAACTAGATGTGATGATCTTCCCATAAAGTTGGTAGATGAACCACCATGGTAGAAGCAGTTTCATGCTTAGGTATCTCCTAGGAGAGGAAATGTTGGTCCCCAGGGAGGTGGTACTGGTAGAGGAATATAAAGAACTATGGTTGGTGGATGATGTTGTGAGGTCCTTCCACCACCTCCAGGCGGCCCACGTCAGGCTCAGGGAGCTGGTAGTCAGGGTCGTAGGTACCATCATGTTATGGATTTCTATAACCCTACAGCACATGAAATGATAATAGGTACACTACGTGTATCTTCTAACTTTTGTAATAGAACTTGTTAGACACCGGGTGGGGTAATATTTTCTCCCTGCTTATTTCTTGAGGTTTTACCAGGGTGATGTGGGACATCAGTGTAACCCTATATCGGTTTTTTTACGTAACTTCAAATGAATGAGGAAGAGGGGTCCTTCACCCACCGAGACATGTTTTTGTGATTTGATAAAAACTATGAGGGTGAATCAATGTTTCCCAAAGAGGATAGTATCGAGGTGGGGTGGATGAGTCCTTCTGACTTGTACATTCATAGAGGGGTTGTGTAGTGGATTGTGAGAGTAGGTCCTGGAATTATTGGTGGAGTCTTTATGATTGAACTATTTTACTTTTAGTTGCCACTAGTGGGTGTGGTGTCATTCCTAGTTTGGGGATTACTATCCTTCTAGGGGAAGCGAATACATGCAGGGTATGACATGTGCTATCTGTGTCTAGCTTCTTGCAGTTGGATGATTTTACCCACCACCCCTATTTTTTTGTACCTTTAGTTACCAATATCAATATTTATACTGAATTTATCAAGTACAGGTTGAGGGGATAGAGACCCCATGAAAAGAACTAAGTGACTCACTACCTGGTGATGTAAGTGGTAGTCTTCTATTTGATTATGTGGAGAAACTACCATTTGGGAGAACACTTGGTGGTTTGTGAAGACCCCTAGAGTCTTAGGTATGTCTTCACCTAAAGAGACATGAACCTGAGGCGGTGATTCTGGATGAAATTCTTATGGTACTACGACATTGAGATGTTCTACATGTGGAAAAAGGGCAATGTTGTAGTGAATTACCTTAGCAGGAAGTCCCAGGCTCACCCAGTGTGGGAAGTTTTGGAGCAGTTAGCTTCCCTGCAGCTAACCCTGGTGGAGCAAGATGGTACAATTTTTATTCATCTAATAGTGTTTGATCCTTCACTTCTCAATTGTTTAATAGAGTTTCAGTGGTGTTGTATCGATAGTGAAATTTTGTATTACCAGATATCCTTGGGTGATTCGCCAAATGGATATTCAGAAAGAGGGAATCACGAGACCATGTTTCAAGGGAGAACAATGGTTCCAGTAATGTTGCAAGAGTTCAAAACTTCTCTTTTGACAACACATCCCAGTGTGAGGAAGAAGTAAAAGGTTCTTCAATGGCAGTTTTGGGTGGTCTGACATGATACAAATTGTATCTGAGTTCATCTCTTGATGCCTCCCCTATCAGTAGGTGAATGCGGAGCACCATGTTTCAGCGGGTTGTTACAGCCTCATGAAATGCAAAACTAGAAATGGGACGGCATGTCCATGGATTTCATCAGAGGGCTTCCACACAGATAGAAGGGCCATGAATCCATCTCAGTAATATTAGACTGACTCACAAAGTTATAGCACTTCCTTACTATCAGGGAGTATAGATCAGTGGAGTGTTTCGAGAAGTTGTATGTGTGAGAGATCATCTTCCTTCACAGGGTACCTTGGATGATTGTATTTGATCATGATGTGTGGTTTACATCACAATAATGGAGAGGACTACATGAGGAAGTGGGGACCCATCTGCGAATGAGTACAGCCTTTTATCCCTAGATCAATGGGAAGACTAGGCGTACTATCCAGGTGTTGGAGTATATGCAGAGGGCTTGCGTATTGGTTTTTGGCTGGGAAGGAAAGTAATCCCATGGGTTCATCAATTTGTCCAAGATCATACAAAGGGTTCGTGAGATTTCTTACAACTTTTACCTATCCCCTGAGCTAGAGTGAGTGCATGAAATTTTCCATGTGTCGTAGTAGAGGAGATATGTTCATGATCCTACACACATGATCAATTAGAGTGTACCATATGTGGACATACCATCCCTTTGGTTCGTGTGATGCGATATCATGAAAACATTCAAGAGATTTCCTGGAAATGGTAAATCTAGGTGTGAACATAGTATCCCAAGTTGTTTCCATAATTTTTTTTAGGGATGAAAATCTTGGGGGAATGATATAGAGACCTGATTTTTAACTTTTAAGACTTTAGAATATTTCTACATATATTTCCAGAGCTAGGTACTAAGAATGAATGTTATTCCAAGGCCCAATGTGCCCAGAATAAATGATAAAAAAATATTTAGTATATTTTATACTATTCATGTAGCAGAAAAAGGATATATCTCAAACAGTAGCTCAGATCAGAAATTTGAGGCCACATTTGAGTCCAAAGAATGGAGTTTACCCTAGGTGGGACAAAACATTTGTCAGCACAGGACCTCTTTACAAAATGCCATAGAGCATGTAACCGTAAATAAAATAATTAAATTATTTTATTTTTTCTAGGGAGTTAATTTGAATAAATAATGAATGAGGACTCAGATTAGAAATTCAAGACCGTTGTTGAGTTTGTAATGGGGTGTTTACCCTAAGGACGGCATCTGGTGAGAGGGAGTGGGAGGTTCGGATTCTTCAACCACTGGCAGTTTCCTATAAATAGGCATTTAAGTAAATGAGAAAGGGTTATCATCATTTCCTCTGGCCACTGGAAAAGCTCCATCCTCCCCATCCAATGGTGATTTGACATAGAATTATTGGCTAATCATGATGAAACTTCAGATCTTATTAGATCAGAGCACAGTGAACACAACGGTGGATCTGAAATCTAGGTAGGATTATTCTTTCATATTATGTACCCCCTGATTGAAGTTTTTGTTGACCAATTTAATTTTTGGTTATCTTCACTAAATTAAAATCCCTTGTTGATGGCCAAACTAATAATGACTATCAACCTTTTATATTCCAGATCGCTCATTCTTTGTGTTCTTCATCCTCTATTCACATTCTTCATCAATAAACTTTTAGATACATAAAAATGACATCAAATTTTCAATCTGAGAATTGATCTGGGAAGGCCATGATCTAGGTATTCCAGATCTATGATGGTTATGAGTTTCAAGTACTGGAGGAGGTGTGACGGTGAGCATAAGAGGCCACCTACATTTTTTCACGTCAAAATGTGGATGAAACTTCGAGAAGATCATGTGAAAATGTAGATCAGAATCTGAGGATCCAATATCTAGTCTCAGAGTCTTTTTTTGATCACTAGGGAGTTCCTAGTGTTCTGAAGAAGGACCATAGGCATGCGGTGGTCTGCTAAACCAGCAGTAGTCTATAAGGTAACGGAAGATCCTCACGGTGGCGGTGGCCCGTGAGGTTAGTAGCAGAACGCGATGAAACCCACGGTGGTCATGGGTTTAGGCAAGGCGGTATGGGGCTATATAGTCAGTGGAATGGACTGGGCCATGGTGGCTCAATCGGTTCGAGGCAGCCGGACTGGGCCGATGTGGTCCAGGTCTTCGGATTTTGGATTCAAACCATAATAAACTCTAAATAGAGAATCTAATTTACCTGATGTTAATAGACATGCATTCCTATCATTGAGATGAACCTTTCAAGACTAGTTTGAGAGTTTTATATTTCATGTTCGTGGATCCGGCCCTCGAAATGATGAATTAATAATAATACATGTTTATTATTAAATTTTTGACCCACCATAACTTCTGCCTATGACATCCAAATGATGCACCATTAGTGGTGGTGTGACTCTGTATTTAATATGTTCGATTCAAGGCCAATGTACGATTTTGATTTCTAGTTTGTGGTTTGGGTCCACAAAACACCCAATAATAGTATTAATATTTCTGTTGTTGTGGAATCTTGTATCTATCGTAACTCTTCTATAAAACATTGGATCGACGCACTGTCAGCGGCGTCATGACCCTATATTTGAAGCAGACGTTTCAAGACTGATTTCGGGCACTTAAACCAAAATCTTGGCATGGGAACCATGAAGCACTGTTTGTGCGTAATGCTGTGAAATGTAGTTTCATCATCGGGAGTCCATTTTTGGTGAATGAATAGTCAATAATGTGCACGTTTCTACAAGGATATCAATGGTGTGATTTTTTTGTTTATCAAGTACCATTTTAGGTTCTTTTCTAGTAAATTTACATTTTCTCATTTTCAGACTACTAATGAGCATCGTGCGCTCATTATCCTTTCAGCGGGATGTGCCATGTACTCTGGGAGTAGAACGGCATGGCTAGGGGTACTAGTGAATAGTTTAGTACCCACTTATGGATAGGTACATGGCCAGGTGGTGAGGAGGTGTCACACATCATGTGGTCCCCACACATTTCAAGCACCACCTCAGGAATATTGTATCTCTCATACCTCCTTCTATTGGAATCAAATTTTGGCATGTGAGTAGCCTATCATGGGTGTTGTTCCGCATATAATGTGATGGTGCTCTCAATTGTGGCTTTCGAGATATGATGCAAGATGCTCTGAGCATGGAATCTATTCAAGGAAATTCTCAATAATAGTTGTGATATGGAAGAATCACCAAGAAAGTTGTGGGCTTACCCTCTATCTGGGCTGGGAAGCGGCTTTCCTCGATGCTTTACGAGAGGTAACATCCAGTAGGGATGGCCTCTGTAGTTCCTCAATGACCTAGAGATCAAATCCCCCTCACACACTAAGGAGTGGATCCTCTACTTCAAGTTTACACCATCTGGCTATGTGGATCATTGAATATACATGGTTTGATGTTACTTTAGACTCATGAGTAAGGGGTATGTTTTCCCCACCAAGAAACGTCATTGTGATGCAACCTAAAATTTTGTGAGAGAGATAAAGCCATCAAAAGAGGATACTATCAAGGTGTATTAATTGATCCGATTTGACTTGTGTGTTTAGGGAATATATGTGGGATGTAGGGCATCATTAGGGGTTACTACTGGAACTTTTGGAAACTCTTTTCCAGGGATGGTTTGTGGGATGGAGATCCCCTTACTCTATCATTTGGAATTCATTGACTGAGCATATATATATCATGTATCAGTACCCACTCATTGGGTTTTGGTTACTCTCCTTCCAGGATAGGTAAAGATGTGTGGGTTACGCCATGTGTTTTTTGTGCCTATATTATCATGGTTGGGTGAGTCTAAAATCCTACTATAGGTAGCGAAGACTTGGAGATAAGTTCCTTTTCTCACCATTTTGAGATTCTTATGTTTGGATGAGTTTGATTTCACTCTCGTATTCAGTTGAGCTACACTCTTTTACTGCACATTTTCCTATATACTACTTTCCTCTTCATTGTAACTCTTACTACTCCCCGTTCACCTTTTGGGGAATCCTACTGACTGTCTTTATAATCACCCATGCACAGGCTTTGCCTTCACATATCATTCCATATGCAGATGATGGATAGGTTGATCTTGACTTCAGAGAATCTTAGGGATACGAGTGCTTGGATCGTGTACGGTGGTCATAGCTTGAGACCCAGGATTAGGGATCTCTCAGCTTTTTTGTATTTCAGTTACTTCTTTGTTGTGCCACTATTCTAGTTGGTCCTATATTTTCCCCTTTCCCTTTCATTTTAATTTTCTGTACTTGTACTATTTATAGGTTGATGCTTGTTTAGTTTCATTTTTATAGTAGTTTTGTAATTTATTTTCCTTTTCCTCTAAATTTCTTCATTGAGTTGGTTGTGTGTGTGTAGGTTTTTAGGTAAAGGAATCCCTGAATTTTTTGTGCCTTTGGTGCTTCTTTCCACCCTCTGGCCTATAGGGGTGGGCTTGGGGTAGTTGTGGCTCAATCCTCAGCATGTGTTGGGTCATGAAAAATACCAAGTAATCTCTATATCTTAAAGATATTCCAAGGATATTACCATGAAAAAAATTATTTACCTTTTTAGGATAAACTGATAAGAGATCATCAGAAATCATGTGCCCTAATAATTTCACTTCTTGAATCTTTAAGTTCCATTTTGAAATCATTCTATAAAATAAGTTACTTCTCAGGATTTCCAAAACCAAAATAGATTGGGCCTATTCTAATGCTCAGATCTTGAGTAAACCAAAATATCATCTATGAACACTACCAAAAAAGTGTTTAGATACTGATGGAATATCTAATTAATCAAAGATACAAAATCTATATGATTATTTTTATGAACAACCAAAATCAGAATATATTTCTAATGGCCATACCAACTCTTGAAAAATGTCTTTAGTATATCAGAATCCCAAAACTAGAGCTAATGATAACCCTATCAAAGATCATTCTTCAAAAACCATTTTTCACCGTTTAACTGGTCAAACAAGTCATGCTCTTGAGGAAAAGGGCACTTCTTCTTAACTGTTACCTAGTTCAACATTTGATAGTCCAAACAAAATCTAAGTGAACTATATTCATTCTAAGAAAAGAGTACCAATGATTCCCAAGGTGAAACACTTATGCGAAAAAATTCCTTTTTACCAAATCATCCAACTAAATCTTGAGATCTTTCAGCTTCTCTGATGCCATATGATAAAAATGTATCATAATCAGTTGCCTCCCTAGAACTAAATAAATTATAAACTCTACCTCCCTCTCTAGATTAATCTTGGAGAAATATTCTAGTAAAACATCAATAATGTATTGAAAAATTGTTGGAACATCAAAAATAGAAGAGACTTCATCAGGAACAACTTCTACCATAGATGACAAAGTCCAATGATCTAGGTAGGAATGTCCTGTAAAACCAAACTTTGGATTCAAATCTCTCTAAAACACATAATATCTTCCATCAGTAGCAAGAAATAAGAGACACAGATGATAAAAATCAACCTCATATCAATGATAAAGAATCCAATTAATCTTGATGATGAAATCAAATAGATCTAGATCAAGAACAAGAAAATATCAAACTAACTCTGCATCAGCAATCGATATTACACAATAAGGACACGGAAACATTTTCTCTTTCCTCTTTCCAAGACGTATCACTAACTCCATAACTAATACATGAGATTCATTGTAAGGATAATCATATCAAATAAATACATATATAAACTATTGGGAATCACTAGTATCAATTAAATCAACTTATATCAAAGATGCAATAAAGATAGTATCTCTCACCATCACTGGAACCACATCTAACTCCTCTAGAATCTCATCTATTGAATGATTTTCCTCTACTTCTATGATTTGTGGTTATATCATTGTATTATTATAATCAGATGAATATTCTTATAGTATCCTTTGGAGCCAATGATCCATGACCATATTGAGGTGTAGACACAGCCTGACAGAAACGTTATAGATGGCTATAAGATCCACAACTATTACACAACTTTGTAGGAGAAGGAAAAGAATTTTTTTTGTAAAACCTTACCAAAATGATAACAAGTTATAAGAAAACAACCAATTGGAAATAGAGGTGTCAATGAGGCCTACTATCAAGAACCACCTCTACCACTCTTGTGATGATCCTACCACATTAAAGTTTTCCCTGGAGGGCCACTGAATATACCACTAGGTGGAAGATAAGGGGTGGAAGATCCCACCTTGTCTTCCATATTCATTTCTACTATCATAGACATATCCAATGTCTCTACATAGTTCCAAATCATTAGTATAAATACATGAGTTCTAATATCTTGTCAAAAACCCTACAATTACTTTTGATCTTTCATATAGTCATTCTTTAGAACCTATGGGGTAAAATGAACCATATCAGCAAACTGCTTTGTGTACCCCAACATGAAATGATCTCCATGCTACAAAGGGAGGAACTCTAGAAACTTTTCCATCATCAGTGAATTTGCAAAAACTTCTAAAATAATAGAGTCTTGAAACCCATCCAGTACAATAGTATGTTCCAATATGACTGTACCATATAATCCTAACAAAACATTTTGGATCCCTCAAGTTTGAATGATGCACACTTCACCTTGATACTCTCATGTGTATCCTAGAACACAAAGATCTGATCGATATTGTAATGAAAGTATTCTACTTCCTGAGGTTCATTCATACCTTTATAGGATGGTTTTTTCCCACACAACCATGATAGATCTCTTTATCATACAACTCTAGGTTGTACCTCAACGACAACATTCTAAACTTGAGGCACATTCTATACAAAAACACAAATTTCCTGCACAGTAGCCTTGATAAAGTTTTGATCCATCGGAGGATTCCCTTGAGGTGCATCAACTGTAACCTCCTAAGGAAGTCACAGAACACATCTCAAAGGCATAATATTGCATGTTGAAATAGAATAAACGATCATAAAACATAATAATCTCAATTAAAACTAGAAATCCCATAATCAAAAATTGAGATTAACATCAAGAACTCAAAAAATGAGACACACATCCCAACATCCCATGGTAACTTGAGTCAAATAACGGCAAGATCTGGATTGGAACTCGTTGAAGCATACATATCATGTTCTAAAAATCCTATCTTTATTCAACCAAATATCCCAAGACAAGGACTCTTGATGAAAAACCACATATGATATCAAACTGTAATGAACGGACCTAAATACCCTCTCAAAATATTACCCTAACTAACCTATCACATACATGAAGGGCATTCCAGATCCCCATGGGCAGGAAATTATCACCCAGGAATCAACAACAATCAAAGTGAATGATTTTCCAAACCTAAACAAACAAAATAGAATATATACATAACATAGACAATATTAGAAAAAATAAATATATTTCATAACTAAAAACAAATATAGTAAACCAAACAAAACAAGAGTAGGAACAATCTCCAAGTATAGTCCTAACCATAGAGGACTACCAAACAGGAAACCCAACTACTACATGTGATAATGTGGGAAAACTCCCACCATCTCACCACTAGTTATATAACACTGCTGATAGAAAACCTCACCCCTCACAACAGTGCCTTTCCTTATCCTATATCGAAAGACATAACCAGGTCGATGTTCCATTAAAAGGGTATATAGGGTGTGATCTAATCAGATCAGTAGGGTCTCGCCCAAGTGTTCTATATAAAGTCTCTAAACAATAATATAGGATTCTCAAATTTAAATAAAATAATTCTTGTTAACAAAATGAAAATTTTTATACCAAATTAATCTAAAAATAGTTTAATTTCCCTTATTTTTACATTTCCAAATAAATATGGTAAACCAGTTTCAAATCATTTCATATATATATATATATATATATATATCATAGTAGATATATCATTTCAAAACTAACCAATTCATGCATAACATATCTTATCAAATCATTTAAAGCACAACAAAATATTATAGGCCAAAAGTATAAGCCCATGTAACATCACACAAGGGATCACTCTATGCTAGGATAGCTTGGAAAATTGTACCAAACATAGAAAATCACATATGAATCAATCTACTAGACATATCCATTAAGTCTAGATGTTAGAGAAACATCCCAACAAGTGAACCTACCAACTTGTTTAACAATTCCCTTGAAAAAAGGGCCTTGGGAGAAGAGGAGATCCCAAAGAGAAAACCCCCCAACAGTGGATGAGACCTATTATTATACCATACACCTTAGTACACAAGGGTTCCCATGTTCACTATCTTCAAAACCAGTTCATCAAACCATTTACATTATACCATTATTTGAAAACCATTTAATAATGCTTTGAAAATCCTTTTCCATTTAAAAAACCAAGGGAAAACCATCTTTTATAAAAACCCATTTTCACAAACACAAAAAAAATTAGTCATATAATTCCATTTCATTTAATAAAAAAATTTATCAAAAATAGGAGTAATGTTGTTCAACAACACAGGATGGAGACGAAACCACCTACCTAAAAACTTAGGTCACACATGATCGCAATGGAACCCACCACAAGGAAGAAATCAACAACAACAACGGAGGACCTATAATTAATATACAAATATTATAATTGATCCAATTCAAAAAAGGGTCAGTAGTGAAGAGGAAACAACACATACCTTAAGAATGCACACACGTTTCACCACAACCAACAAGGATTGGACCCCAGAACGAGATCACATAATGGATCTTGAGAGAATGAGTCTGAAACATCACCACATATCAATAAAACCAGTAGTTCAACATAAAGAAACTAATGCAATCAAATAAAAAATAATTATAAAGGGTTTATTACCCATAGAGATTCAACAAAGTTTCCATACTGATTCAATATTGAATGAATCAATCTGGATTGAATGAAGACTCCCAAAATCATCAAAGAGGATCCCTAGGTCGAGATTAAAGAGGGATGTAAAAGAATGAATGAAAAATCAACCGATTAAGTACCCTAAAATCCATGTCAGTATAATTTACACAGATTTTAAATAGTTTACATGTCATTCAATCCTCAAGACTTAGATACACTGGAAAACTAATCACCTTTTTATTACAACCCAATATTTTAATATTACATGGAATGTAACCTTTACACAGCATGTAATCCATTCATCATTATACTAGGTTCACAGAATCTTCCATTCATAACATACATGTTGTGTACTCACATAACATGGTGTTTATTTCTCTTAAAAACTACAAAAAATATAGATTCTTACATGAAAACCCAAAACACATAAGGAATCCTATGAACTTTAGGAGAACTATGAAAATCCATTAAAAAATTTATACCCAAATCCCATTAAAAAAAATAAATAAATCCCCAAACACTAAGTCATTTTTCTCAAAAAAAATGTTATCAATGATCAGGAGTCCCAATAAATACCCAAATAAAGAGGAAAATAAGTAAACAGAAGACAATTTCCTAAAAGTAGGTAATGTGATGTTATTAAGTAAAATGATTTTTTGAAAACATTCCTTTGGTTTTCATAAAATTATAACATATTCACCAAATCTGGGAATATTACAAGTATGAAATAAAATAGGTAAGTAACCATGGATACACCATAAGATAAGTATGCCAGAAAGTAAGCATGAAAATACCATCATGTGATAAACTAATCATAAAGTACAAAGGGTGCCATTTTGGATCTAACCTATAGATATACATGATAGACATAAAATAAAATCCATTATCCAAGCCTAAAAGGGATCCAACCAATACAACATCTAATGGCATTACACACTAAAGTTAGATAACACCACTTGTGGAATTACACACACAAAGAATTAGATGTATATTCTTGATACACCAAGGGCCACCCAATGTAATAATTTTTTTTAAAAACAGTTCAGAATCATGATCACATTTAGAAAAAAATCACATTAAATCATTCCTATATCCAGGATTTAAAATATATTTTAAAACCAAACCCATCATTCAAATAATTTAATCAAACACTTGGAATTTGTATATCCTTTTTTAAAGAAAACCCCTTTAAAAACATGAATCTCATCCTTTGAAACCATTCCAAGGTTTAATCATTATTTTTTAATTTAATAACTCAATAGAATTGAAAAGAACATAAATCAGTTCAAGAATTAACCCCTTCTACAGAGACACCTACCCCAAGAATGGAGGATACCTATTCACCTTCCACAATGGAGATTAGAAATAAGTAGATTGGCCTCTGAAAGAAAATAAATGGGGTAAAACTATAAAGTATCAATATAAAATCCAAACCAAACATAATTTAATCATAAATTCAACCAACACCATTTCCTAAATAAATGATAATGAAGAAACAGAAAGACTACTTACTAGGGAGAAGTGATGAAACTACCTTAATGATTAAACACCATATATAAATATTTATAAGAAATAAGATCACCCAAAATTTCTCTATTGTTTGAAACTAAGGCATGTACATTGAATGAAAGGTAGTTACATGGGATTAGAATAAAACCCTTTAGGAATGATGGGTTTAAAACATAAAACTCAATCTTATGATATAAAGTTCCCATATTTTATATGTTCCAAAAAAAATTATCCTCAGGTTAAACATCCCTAATTGATGAGTTTATATTGAATTAATGGGTTTTATAGTGTAAAATCATTTTATGGAATAAATGGTTTTACATCTTGAAGAATTTACAAAACTTATGTTGGGTGTTAATCTTACACCGTAATCTAGAAATTTATGATGTTAATACCACCTATAGGAAGTACCAAATACAAAACCCTACATAAGAATCCTAGTAACATTTTTATGCCCTCCAAATAAATTATCACGTTTATACCCAGACTCCCTTAATTCGAACAAACATACATCTTTGTAGATTAGTCCACTTTACCCAACAAAAGATCTATATATCTGAATTGAATGAAACTCACCTGAACAAAAAAGGGAAACAAAAATAGGGATAATCAGTATTTTAAGGAAGGTAAAATGATGTTATAATTATTTTATTTTATGCTTCCATGATAATTTTATAGGTTTATATTCAAAAAATATATTATCACAATATTTTACGAATTTTTGGTTTTTTAAATGTTACTTTCAAAGTGAAAAATATTTATTTCACTATTAATGTTTTAATGACCATATAATGGTATTTTCTTTCTTCAATATCAAAAACCCTTTAATGTTACTTATTATATACTAGGGATATATTTTAATGATTCCATCTAAATGTTTTCTCTTTATGGGTTATGATTATTTCAAATAGATTTTCATGGAACCTATTTATTTTTCCTTAAGTTAATCAAGTTATGAAAGAAATGATTTTTGTTTATATTGGTTTAGTTATGAAATGAAATATATATATACATTAATCATGTTATAGTTATTTCAAATTATTTATGATGATGGGTGGTTCCATTATAAACAAAGGATAGGTGGTTCTGTGATATGCCTCTAATTAATTACGAAAGATTTATGCTTGAAACGAAATTGTGAAGGTTATTCAAAGTGTAACCCTAATTATTATTCCATGTGTAACCCTGATGGTTGATCCATGTGTAACTGTGATGTATATTCCACATATAATTGTGAAGCTTAATCAATATGTATGAGTTATATGAGAATATTCCAAGATACCAAGACATTTTATTTGTGCTTTCTATGGGTTATAAATGTTTCCTTTTATTAGAATTTATATAACATGGCTTGTGATAGTTGATACCAATGACTATTTCCTTTGATAAATAATTATTCCATGTTTCGTGTTTAATTTTCTAGGCATTTATAGGTATGAATTTTCATATTTTATTCTTATGAAAATTGATTATATCATCATACCATTTTTATCATAGTATTATAATTAATTAAATTCAATTTATAATGATTATGTTTACCCTTAATGAGAATTTTATCTCACTATTATTATGTTCCATTTTCCTCAATGTGTGAAGAAAGGTTTGAAGTGTGTTATTCCTAAAATGGATACTATATATTTATAACATCTTGGGTAAATAAAAAATATGAAATTTTCATATTTATTAATATTTTTGAATAAAATGTAAATTTTACTTTAAATGGGATGTTATTTCTGAAAGTGTACTCAACTGACAACAATGGGTTTTTTGAAATCATATGTTGCACACAGTGTTGAGTTATACCGATAAAATAATATAATAATATTCTTATTTTAAATGGTAGTTAACGTATAGCCATTGTATTGGAGGAAATGAATAGAACTTACTAAAATATTATTATAAATGTATTTTAAATGTATTTAATTTTATCCAATAAATCTTAGAGGCTTAAAATGAGAATGAATACAATTTTGAGCATAAAATACTCAAATATCCTTTAAAAGTTCGTTTTATTGTCTTTTGATGGAAAACCCTTTTTAAATCTATTTTTTGTCACTTTAATATGATCTATTTGAAAAAATAAACTTCTTAATTAGAATTGGGACATGAAAATTTACTTTGAATAAAATTTTGGTATTTTTCTGATAAAGCTAACTTTTTAATCAATATTGAAAAATACTGCATTTAAATTCAAAACTACATTTTAATCTAATTAACTTATATGGTTATATTATCATTTTAATTTGTTTTAAAGTGTAATTAGATTATATTTTTACAATTTAATCCAATTTTGGTCATTGGAATTAATTTCTCTTTGAAATTAGACATAAATTAGTGTCAATCTTTTGATAATTATTATTACTTAAAAACACGCTTTTTCTTTTGACAACGAGAATTAATTTTAAATTAATTTCTGCCACTTCTGTGTTTTTAATTTGAAAAAATGGATTACATATTTTGAATCATGTCGCCCAAATTGTGTAAATAGGTAACATTTATTTTTAGACATTATGAATATTTACGTCAGTAAATATTTTATTTACCATGGTTAAAGGGTAAATCTGAAAAATATGGTTAAAAAATAATATTATAATAATATTAATTTACCCTAAAACATGTCCTAATCCTATTTTCTGATAAATTTCAGACCATGTTAATCCTTGGGTATATTTTGGGACCCTATGGAGCCACTTGGGAGTGATAATGACACTTTATATTAATTAATTTAAAGTAAAGACAAAAATGACATAAATATATTTCTGTTAATAAATCAATCTTTACATGGGGTTATATAAGTTATCTATTAGACTATAAATATTCATTTGAAATATAAAATTATTAAATACATCATGGTATTTTATTTATAATTTTTATACCTTAAATAAATTAAATTATTTACGACACAATGATGATGTAGTGATTACCTTATTAATGAATGATTTAAAAAAGCGAGATTGTAAAATTTATAAAACTATCCAAAACCTATCCAATTCTTATTGGATGATTTTATTTCGAAAAATAATCATCTTATATTCAAATTTAATGAGTTTTTTATATTTTAAAACCGAAGATATGTTTATAATAAAATAATATTTTCAAACATTCCTAAAGAGCCCCTCTTCCCTCTTATAAAAGGACACCACCTACAACCCATTACACACACCTCTCAAACCTCTTGGATCATCCAAAATATGCTTCAATAAGCTCCCAAAGTCCTTATATTCCACCTATAATCCTTACCTTAGGAATATAAGACTTCATGAAATCTTTTTGGTTCAAACCAAAAGGAGTTACCCGATTTAAAGGTAACGTCTTCTCTCTAGTTATTTTCTTTTAATTTCCTTATCCGCTCTCTATGCTCTCATTATTAATTTTTTACATATCAACACCAGTATACTAAATATACTAGGTTGTTTTTATGAGAATTATTTGAACTACACTTCTGCACAACTCCATCTAATGGAGATGAACATACTGTTTCTGTGGATGGCGAACAACCACCTTACGAAACGATGATTGTTCAAATATCTCATAATACCTCTCATGGTGGCCATTATAATGGCACTGTATTTATATATGATACATATTATGTTTATTTTTTCTCTATTCTTCTGTAATTTTTATTTACAAACATACCATTATGCTTTCCAATATGTGTAAACATGATAATTTCATCTAAGGAAGTGCGGACTACCGCACCCTCAAGGTGATATTATTCATTCATGACATACATGGATGGTATAAAGGGAAGAGTTAATGAAATTATGTAACATATATATCATATGATGTTATACTGGAATTAAAATATACCACTGTATCCTTCAGTTTCAATTCCTTTTAAAAATGGAAAAATGAAAGTAGCGTTCATGCGTACGTACGACTTACCGTTTTCATGAACGGGCCATTTCATTCCTTACCTCCAAATGTTATGTAATATTATAAATAAATATATATACTAGATATATATGATATATATGTTATTTAAATCATGGATATTATTCTTTATATAATATACTTTTGACCACATGGACAATTTTTAATTATAACAGGTTCATTTTTTACTGAAGTTCCAAACATCGAAAAAATGTATGATATGAAATAAAATAATTAACTTATTGTTATAGAAAGGTAATAAGTGATATAAATGTAATAATAAATTCGAAAAATGTTCTTAAGCAATTATAAATTAACTTATGTTTATTATTTATGAATTAGAAGGAACATACAAGACATGGCGGGCTTGAGGTAATGGGTTTTCATCTCACTTTTTATTCCTGTGAGATTCGTGCTATATTTGACACTATTTCCTCTTGTGTGGTGTATTCACTGCATATGATTGTATTCATTGTGTAATATAATTTAATATATTCATATTTAAATCTTCATTGTATGGTCCTTCTTTCTTTTGGTGTATGTTTCGTGAGTTACAAAATCGGTAAGGGAACCTTTCACCCTTTCTCTTTTAATCGAAGACTTCTGTTATGTTATGTCTTTAAATTTCAATTATAAAATGTTGGGATATGTTCTTATATATAATTATTTCTATAAATTTTATTTCCATTTGATGAGAAACCCTTTTCCCTCCCATAAACTCATTTTCTGAATTCTTAAGCGATGTTGTTAGGCTGTTGAATTTCTCTAAGAGAACTTCTTAACCCAATTTCAATTCATTGGGTTAAACTTATACTTCTTGATTATGTCATGATATGAATATGTGTGAATGAAATATGATTTTATTTACACTTAATATCCACTTATATAGGGTGTTTTATTATTTTCTACACAAATTTATGTCATTGATTTGTCTTTAATCTAAGGATATGATCTTTTCAAGGGACTTTCTCTCAACTTACATTTCATTGAGAATTATTTGTTGTTATACACTAATTCAATTTTATATGGTGTATATAATTTCCTTTGACATGTTATATCATGAATGTCTTTATTCTCATGATATTATAATATTTGACATACGTTATTCCACAATTAATTGTATTCAAGCATTTCTCATTTGGTTAAGAACTCCTTAACTATGATATCTTTTTAAAGATTTATTCTTCTAAATATTTCTCATTAATGTCCATGTTTTTAAAATTGTTTTAAGGATTTATTCATATGGACATTAATGTTTCAAAATGTTAATTCCCTTAAATTTTTTTAAGTAGTATGGGATACTTTGATTCAAAAATCTCTTTATTAAATGTTTTAAATGGTTTTGAAAATGGATTGATAAAGCATTGATTATATCAATATCTTGAAATGATATATTGAGATTGTAATGTGGAAATGTTTTGTTTCCTATATTACTATTTTATATATTATTAATATGTTATGGTTATTTGTAATTATATATATATATATGTGGTTTTGTGATAAACCTAGGGCAGGTGAGCCCAGGATAGTTCTCCAATGCATTGGGTAACATGACGGAGTTAAATGTTAATGTTTCTCCTCATAGATTTAGAGGATATACTGTGATGGTTATTCAAAAGTAACTCCCTATGTAGCTGTAATAGATACAATGTAAATATGTTATGGACGCCACAAGTTACATTTATGATTTATTATTTCAATGTGTTTTTCATAAATCTTATGATTTCATGACGTATGTTAAAAAGCTTATGTTTTGATGGATTGATGTTTTATTTCATTATTTTATAATACTAACTATTCTTTTTATGCTCATCCCATGTTTTGAAATTTTATTCACATGACTTTAAGATGAATAGGGTCTAGGATGGGATTGAAGAAAATTCATGTTGTCAAAACATGAAACGAGACATGACTCTTTTTTCAAGAGTATTTATTTTATGAAAAAATGGAAACTGAGTAGAAGTGTCTACTTTGTAATTTTTGAGATGTAATGTAATAGTTATGGACTAATTCTCTAAAAAACTAAACCTAAAAAGATCCTCAATGTTAATTATTCATTTAACTCAATATTATGTAATGTTTAAGGCTGGGGCCTTATAGTTGGTATCAGAGGTCAGTTTAGACAACTTTAGGGATTAGGAGATTTCATTAAACACATGGTTAGTCCCTATGTCTATTATTTCATTTAAATCCTTGTTTTATAACTTTTTCAGATCAAGGAAAGTCGGTTATAGATGGAAGGAGGATTATCTCAAACAACATTCCTATCTCTTATTGATGACCTGCTTGTAATAATTATTGCAAAGTCATGTTCAGATGATTGTGAATCATTTTATAAAATAAAACTCACTTGTGAAAAGTTTTTTGAGATATCAAACACCTCCCCTATACCTTGATATCATCATGTATCATGGGTTGTATTTAATCAAATCCTATTTTCACAACATTCTCATATTTTCAGGAAAGTTAAATATTATCAAGGATTTTTCAAATATTTTACCTTATCACAATATTTTGAAGCATATTATGATTTTGAAAAATGTGTTTTAGAATGAAAGCCTTTCACAACCTATTTATATTTTCTTTTACAATATATTCTCTCAGAATATACTTATGGTATTTTAAAAATACCATTAATTGAAAGTTTCAACTCAAATTCGGTCCGATTATTTTATAAAAATCATGTTTTATCATATGTTTAGAAATTATATTGATACATGATTATTTTCTGAAACTATTCTTCTACGAACTCCCATATGACCCAAGTTGCACAAGGTGTATTTGGATGAAGGAGGCAAATTATTTTGAAGGATATCTAAATCATTGTTGTAATGAATGGACCTTCTACCTATGTGAACAAGAGATGATGAAACCATATGGACACCATGATCAAGTTATGTTGTTCTTTCTTTCATGAATAGTATTATTTTATCATATGAAGGTGAAATAAAAAAATGACAATATATAAGATATTGAGGTCTTAATCTGTTCGGATGAAAATGAAAGGTACAAGAAAACCTTTGGGGTTAAAATATATGGTTATTTTTGAGGAGTTTATCGAATTTTTTGGAATTTTATAATATTATATAGTTTTTGAAAAATTATGACATGTAGACTGTGTGACAACCCATTGCGTCGAACAAAGATGTGGGAATCAAACCCACAAGCAAAGTGCAATTGGGATTTATCGCCGACCACTGGACTACGTAAATTCCCTTGTTAGTATAAATTATTCTTCTAGTTAAATGATTTTATGGATCAAGAATAAGTTGATTTAGGGAACATATGTTTTATAAAATGGATATCCTTAATATAAAAATATGATTTGGTGATTAATTGATAAAGGTTATTGTTGAAGTTGTTTTCTCTTTTGGAACATTATATACTTAAGGGAAATATAATACTATGATATCTCATTTGTGGATTATTGGTTGAAATTTTATTTTGGAAGAATCTATGTTTTTATTGTGTACATACGGTGATCTGTGTTATATATGTAAATGATTGACCTATAATAAAAAATATTTGATTAGGTTAATTACACATCAGTGTTTGATTTTAAGAGTAGTCGATGTTATTTGGAGATAAATGTTAAGATTTACTATGGAAGAATATGTCATTAAATTCTTTTGAGTTTTGGGTTTGAAACTTAGTTTGGATTATTTTTAAAAAAATTTGAGGACAATTTTGTATTGAATGGTTTTTGTTAAACCTTGGGTATTGTTTGTTGAATTTTGGAGATTAAGAGTAATTTTTCTTTTTATAAAGGATTATCATTTTTCGGGATTATATGATCTCGTACTAACCATATTGGTTTTGGTTGGTGTCTAATGATATGGGAAATATATAGTTCATCTTTGGTGGATTATGTGATACTCTAGAAGTTGATTCTAGTTCTTTTAATGTGACCAAGTCTGTTTGAATACTCATCGATTGGAGAAAAGATGAGTTTGTGGTAGAAATTTACTAAAGGAAGAATGTCTACATGACAAGTAAGTATGTTTCCTTATGTTTTTAGTTATGCTCATGAATAAATTCTTCAACTTTATGATAAGTAACTTAAAAAACATTTTCCATTAACTTTTCCTAATGGGGAATCAAATACCATTTAACCCATCACAATTTTGTGATTTTCTAGTGGTTAACTTTCTCCTAATCAAGTTTTCTACCACTCTCCATCAAACCTTGATGGTTTGTTTCTCTTCTATATCCATGTTTTTCTACTCGGAATCCTTGTATGGGTTATCTCAGGTGACATTTGTATTTCCAATTCTTTCTTTTAATGTGGTATTTTTATTGACTCTTTTTCAAATGTGGTACTTTTAATGATGATTCTGAGCCCAATTTTAAAACTGGGAGGATATAATTCCAAAAAGGGGGGAAGGATATAACATCCCAGGTAAATAAAGAATATGTCATTTTCATATTTATTAATATTTTTGAATTAAATATTAATTCTAATTTAAAGGGGATGTTATGTCTCATAGCATGCTCAACTCACAACAAGGGGTTTCATTGAAATCTTATGTTGCACACAACATAGAGTTATACCAAAAAAAATAATATATTAATATTATTATTTTAAATAGAAGTTAACTCCTAGTCGTTGTATTGGTGATAATGAATAGAACTAATTAAAATATGAATATACATGTCTGTTAAATGTCTTTAATTTTATCTAATTAAATTTAGAGGCTTAAAATGAGAATGAATCCAATTTTAAGCATGAAATACTCTAATATTCTTTAAAAGGTCATTTTACTGCCTTTTGATGGCAAATAATTTTTAAATCTAGTTTTTTCACTTTTATATGTTCTATTTGAAAAACTAAAATTCTTATTTAGAATCGGGACATCAAAACTTGCTTTGGATGAAATTTTGGTATTTTCCTGATAAAGTTAATTTTTTAATGAATAGTGAAAATAGCTACATTTTAATTCAAAACTGCCTTTTAATATAATTAATTTATATGGTTATATTATCTTTTTAATTGGTTTTAAATTGTAATTAAATTATATTTTTACCAATTAATCCAATTTTGGTCATTTAAGTAGTTTCACTTTGAAATTGGACATAAACAAGTGTCAATATTTTGATAGTTATTATTACTCAAAAACATGATTTTTCTTCTAACAACATGAATTAATTTTAAACTAATTTCATCGACTTCTATGTTTAGAATTGGGAAAATTTTATTTCAAATTTTGAATTAGGAGGCCAAAATTGTGTAATTAGGTAATTTTTATTTCTATACATTATTAATATTTACTTCAGTAAATATTTTATTTACCATGGTTAAAGGGTAAATCTGGTAAATAGGGATAAAAATAATATTATAATAATATTAATTTACCCTAACATAAGTATTAATACTATTTTATGATACATTTCCAACCATGGGAATCTTTGGGTCGATTTTGGGACCCCTTGGAACTACTTGAGAGTGATAATGACACTTTATATTAATTAATTTAAAGTAAAGACAAAAATGACAAAAACATATATCTTTTAATAAATTGATTTTTACATGGGGTTATATAAGTTATCTCTTCGACTGTAAAAATTCATTTGAAAGATAAAAATGTTTCCTAACTCTTGGTATTTTATTTATAATTTTTAGACATCAAAAAAATAAAATTATTTATGACACAATGATGATGCAGTGATTACCTTATTAATGAATGATTTAAATAAATGAGCTTATGAAATTTAAAAATCTATAAAAAACTATCCAATTTGTATTGGATAATTTTATTTCGAACAAGAGTCATATTATATTCTAATGCAATGAGTTTTTAACCTTTTCACACTTAAAATAAGTTTATAATACAATAATATTTTCAAACATTCCTATAGAGCCCATCTTCCCTCTTATAAAAGGACACCATCCTATAACCCATTACATACACCTCTCAAACCCAATGTATCATATATAATATGATCAAATAAGATTACAAAATCCTTATATTCCTCCTATAATCCTTACCTTAGGAATTAGGCACTTCAAGAAATCCTTTTGGTTCAAACCAAAGTGAGTTACCCGATTTAAAGTTAACGTCTTCTCTCTAAAGTTTTTTTTATTTTCATTTTCCACTACCTATTATCTATTTATTCTTTGATTAAATAAAAAAACAAGTATCCTCAATATACTAGGTTGTTTTTAGGATAAGGATTCTAACTATACTTTCACACACCTCTCTCTAATGGATACGAACATACTGTTTCTGTGGACAGCAAACTACTGCCTCACGAAAAGATGATTGTTCAAATATCTCCTACCACCTCTCATGGTGGCCATTATGATGGAAATTTTTTTATATATGATACATATTATGTTTATATTTTCTTTATTCTTCTCTAATTTTTATTTATAAACAAACCTTTATGATTTCCAATATGTGCAAACATGATAATTTCAATTGAGGAAGTGTGGACTATCGCCCCCTCAAGGTGATATGATTCGTTCATGACATACATGGAAGGTATAAAGGAAGGCATTAATGAAAATTTGTAACATATATTTCATTTGAAATTATACTCGAATTAAAATATACCTATGTATAATTTAATATCCATTTCTTTTAAAAATGGAAAAAATGAAAGTAGCGTTCATGCGTACGTACGGCTTAACGTCTCTATGAACAGTGTATTTCATTCCTTACCTCCAAATGTTATGTAATATTATAAATACATATATATAATAGATATATATGATATTTATGATATTTAAATCATGAATATTATTCTATAGATGATATATTGTTGACCACATAGGCAGTTTCAAATTATAACAAGTTCATTTTTTACTCAAGTTCCGAACATTGACAAATCGTCCGATATGAACTCAAATAATTAACTAATTGTTATAGAAATGTAATAAGTGATATAAAATGAATAATAAATTGTAAAAATGTTATTAATAAAGTATAAATTGACTTAATTTTATTATTCAGGAAGAATAAGAAACATACAAGACTAGTCGGACTTGAGGTAATAGGTTTTCATCTCACTTTTTATTCCTGTGAGATTCATGCGATATTTTCCACTATTTCCTTTTATGTGGGGTATGTACTACTCATGATTGTATTAATTTTGTAATATACTTTAATCTATGGGTATTTAAATCTTTATTTTATGATCTTTATTTCATGTGGTGTATGTTTTGTAAGTTACCAAATTAGTAAGTGATCCTTTCATCCTTTATCTTTTAGTCAAAGAGTTCTTTTTTGTTATGTCTTTAAATTTCAATTATAGAATGTTGGGATTTGTTATTCTATATCCTTATTACTGTAAATTTTATTTCCATGTGATGAGAGACCCTTTTCTCTCTCATCAACTCATTTTCTGAATTTTTAAGCGATGTTGTTAGGCTGTCGAATTTCTGTAAGAGAACTTTTTAACCCAATTTCAATTCTTTGGGTAAAACTTATACTTCTTGATTATGTCATGCTATGAATATGTTTGAATTAACTATGATTATTTTACACTTAATATCCACTTATATTGGGTGTATTATTATTTTTCAGACATAATTATGTCATTGATTTGTCCTTCATCTAAGGATATGATCTTCGCAATGGACTTTGTCTCAATTTACATTCCCTTGAAACTTAGTTGTTGTTATACACCAATTGACTTTTATATGGTGTATATAATTCACTTGGATGTATTATATCATAAATATATTTAATATCATAATATTATAAGCTTTGATTAATGTTATTCTTCAATTAATTTTATTCAAGAATCTCTCATTTGGTTAGAAACTCCTTAACTAAAATATTGTTTTAAAGATTTATTGTTCAAAATATTTCTCATTAATGTCCATGTTTTCAAAATGGTTTTAAGGATTTATTCAGATCGACATTAATGTTTTAAAATTTTAATTCCTTTAAAAGTTTCAAAGTGTAATGGGACACTTTAATTCAAAAATCTCTTTATTAAATGTTTTAAATGGTTTTGAAAATGGATTGATAAAGCATATATTATGTCAATATCTAGAAATGATATATTGTGATAACAATGTGTAAATGTTATCTTTCCATTAGTCATGTTTTATGTGTTATGAATATGTTATTATTATTGGGTATTGTTTACATATAAGGGTGGTTCTCTGATAAACCTAGTGGGTGAGCCCGAGATAGCTCTCCAATGTATTGGGTAACGTGACTGAGGTAAATGTTAATGTTTCTCCTAAAAGATTTTGCGAATATACTATGATGGTTATTCCAACATAACTCCATATTTAGCTGGGATAGCTACAATGTAAGTATGTTATGGATTCCAAAAGTTACGTTTATAATTTATGATTTCGATGTGTTATTTATAAATCTTATGATTTCATGAGGTATGTTAAAAGGCTTATATTTTTATGGGATAATGTTTTTCTTTCTTTATTTTATAACCCTAACTGAGCTTTTTATTCTCATCCCATGTTTTGAAATGTTTTTCACAGGACTTATAGATGAATAGGGTCAAGGATGGGATCAACGAAAAGTCATGTTGTCTAAAACATGGAACTAGACATGACTCTTTTTTTTCAAGAGTTTTTATTTTAAGAAAAAAATAGAAACTGAGTAGAAGTGTCTACTTTTTAATTTTTGAGATGTAATGTAATATTTATGGCCTAATTCCATAAAACTCTAAACCTGAAATGATCCTCAATGTCAATTATTCATTTAACTCAATAATAAGTAATGTTTAAGGCTGGGGCCTTATAATATTAGTGTTATATAATTTTGATTTTTTTGAAACAATTTTTTATGTATCCAAGATTTCATGTAAGATTCTATCTTAATTCTATAATACTCTAAACCTAAATGTTACTTGGGTATATAAGTGATCCAATATTTATTTCAATGTTTTAATCTTTAGATAGAATAAATTTGTTCACATTTATCAATATTAAAGTCATAAATTTAGTGTTTATTTTTTTATCACTGGAGTAGAGAGTGTCAGTTTCTGTTATTATAGTTAGTATTAGAGCAGGGTTTAGGAAACATTAGATATTTGGATGTTTTAAATAGAGGTTATCTTAACAGTTATATATACCATGATGAGTTAATGATTTTATGGTTGATCATAAGTTCACAGTTTTATAAACCTATTTTAATATTTCAAGTGATGGGATTTTAAAGTGATTAATGACATTTGAGGACACTTTTTACCGTTTTGTGGTATAATTTACCCTTAGGTTTAACATGAAGTATTATTTTAAGAAGAATTCTTTTATATTTTTTGGATATATTTTTAACAGTATTGTAAAAATTTAGGTTTTATTTTACCTTTTAGGTTGTGATAATTATGGGTTATTATAATTTGGAAATATATATTTTATCATATAGATAACAATGAGATTGAACGGTGATTTTATAATTAACTGATTAATGTTATTTTAGAATAATATCACTATTTTGGGAACCTTATATGATTATGGTAAATATGAATATTTTTAGATAAGATGGAATTTTATTTGTGGAATGAAAGTTGAATTATATTTTGGAATCATGTATAATTTTAATGTGTTGTTATGGTGATTTAGGTTATTTATGGAAATGATTAGAATATTTTGGATTATGAAATATACACTCTTTAGTAATATATTTGGGAGTAACTTATTTTGATTGGAGATAAATGTCAAATTAATATCAGAAGAATATGTGGTCAAATCCTTCTAATTTTTGGTTTCAAACATGGATCGGAATATTTTGAATAATTTTATAGTTAGTTATTTACAATATGATCTAAGTTGAACTTTAGGTGTTATTGTTAATGAATTTGAGATAAAATTTTAATTTACTTATATGAAGATTTATTCATTTTTCGAATTATCCCTCAACCATTGTGGCATGGGTTAGTCTCCATCAGCTCCCTCTTCCTTTCCAAAATCTTTCAATTATTCATATGATTGGTAATATGGTGGGTCGGTATCTCTGCTAGGATGTTCTAACATCCACTGTAAGCCATCCGGTCAATCCCTTCCTCTGTGTGGAGGTGGATTTCACAAGGCCATCAGTAGATTGGATCTAGCTTCTCGTTGGTGAAGAGTTCAGATAGGGGTAGGCTGTTGTTTTTGAATCTTGGGTAGACTATTGCAATACCTGTTGTCGGTTGGGGAATATGGCTTCGAAGTGTCAATGTGAGGTGATGAACAGAAGAACCTCTAACTTGAAGGAGAGGGTTGTTAAGGCCTCTAGGTCATGACTGATGTCTGTTGTAGTTGGGGTTTTTAGAAGTGCAGATGGTGTGGAGAACTGGGCTGCAGCGCCTTCGAGGGACTATGCAGAGGCACCCCCAAATCCATATGTGTCGGTAGTGTTTAGTAGGCTTCGACATGATCTGCAGTTGGGGGATGGGGTGATATAAGCTAGTGCAAAGGATACTTCTGGTACTGACGAAATGGGATGTCCATCAAGTGTTAATGCAGCTACAAAGAACATACAGCATGAGGCTTTTGTGTCTTTATCTAATGAAAAGGCTAAGGGTTGGTGTAAGGGAGCAGCGAATGTGGTTGAAGGAAAGATGGATGATGTTGGATGTGATAGTGGTCCTTTGGGCATGATGGAAGTTGCTAATGGGGCATAAGGGAGGGCTATGAATGATGGGGGTGTGGGCTTCACAGTTGCTACCATAAGTCGTTTCCAGGAGTTGGAGCAAGAAAATGTGGAGGAGGACATCCCAATGACTGAAGTCCCCAGTATTCAGCTTGGGCCTCCTTTATGGGAGGTTGGAAATGGATCAAAATCTATGTAGTAGGGGAAAATGGTTAATTACAAGTCTATGGAACAAACAAGGTGTCTCTCTATGAGTGACACCAATGGATAATTCCAGAAGGAAAGTGGAGTGAGGGATATATATCAGAAGGTGATCATCCCTGGGAAATGGGGGGATTGCTCTGCGAGTGACAGAGATAACTATGATGGTAAGATAAAGCCTTCATTTAATGATGTGGTCTAGGGTGGGAGGACGAAGATGAATGAGACTCAGGATGTCCTGACTACTCCACCGCGATGAAGGTCAAGGAAGGGCTATTCCTACCTACCAAAGTCTATGTCCACTAGGTATTCTGTTGGAAATACTCAGCTATTATCCTTGGAATAGATGAATCTACGAAGGAGGTATGCTAAGGTTCTGAATCATTATGAAAGTTTCGAATAGGAATTGTATACTACGGAGGAAGCTTGATATGAGGGATGCGGAGATGGGTATGGATTTTATGATATGTAATTGCCTTTTTTGTCCTGTAGTACTCGATTACTATCTTTTTCATTTATTTTAATAAACGGTCAGGGGGTTTTCCCCTGTATGAGCTTCTCTGGTATGTATATTTCTTTATGTTCTTATTCTAAATTGAAAAGGAATTCCTCAAATCTAGTAAATATTTCTTCAAACAAAAATGGTATCTTATTTCCTTAGTTTCCAATAAATCGATGGTCATTTTCAGACTTCTTTGATTTTTAGTTTTTTGATCGTTTACTTTATAATTATCATTCACTATCTTATGATCAATGATCTTTCCCACACATTGTAATTATTTGACTATTAGATATTTCTTCCATGTCAACATTTTCACTTCTCACTAATGTTCTCCTTTTTTTTAAACCAAATTATGTGTTATTCTAGAAGACTGTTGTACTTCCCTTTACATCTTTTAAATAGGAAGATTTGTTAAACCTTTTTATAAATTGGGATAACAAAAAAGAATTTTGAAATGCTAAGACATTGGTTACCAATCCCAAGTTCAAATTTAATGTATGCAATTTATTAATGGGGGATAATTTAACATCCTAATATTTTAAAATAATACTTTGTTCGATAATGTATAAGAGATGCAACACTAAACAAAAAAAACCCAAGAAATATTAATATTTATATATGATTATTATAACCCAGTCATTCAATTGGAGGGTATGAATAAGATTAAATACATTATAAAATATATATTAATGTTCTAATCTATATAAATGCATTGATTAATTATTAGGATATAAGCACTCAATTTTTAATAAGTTCATTTTATTCTCCAAATATATGTTTTCTTAAAAAATGGTTTTTGTTGATTTTGGTGAGTGGATAATATAATTAATTTATGGAAATATATAAATTGTATTTTATAAAATAAATATCATTTTATATTCTTCATATCAATATTATCTTAGTATGAAACTTTCTTATTTTCTAAAAAAATATTCTCCAATGAATTGTGAAGATTAATAATTTTTAGTGAAAACTATATTTGGTTTCAATCATTTGAAAAGTTACATTTTATATTAAAATATTTTAGAAGTATTATTCATCTAGTTATATTATTAATAATTTAATTAATTTTATTTGAATAAATTTTATTGTTTAATTTGTTATAAATTTATTTTTATACTTGAGAAGGTATTTTTCTAAAAAACCCATTTTTTATCTCATTTTTTCGATTTCATTTTTTATTAAATTCATCCTATTTTGTGTTTTAAAAATTAAAAAATAGATTCCATATTTTGGAATCATAAGGTATAAATTTTTTAAATAGGACCCTTTTATTTTTTTCATTATTAATAGTAACCATATTTAATAATTCTTAACACAATAAGGGTAAATCAGGTAATTAAGGTTTAAAGTAAAATGATAAATAATTGGAAATGACCCTAAAACATGGATTAATATTATCTAATGGTCATATTTTTTCCATAGTTATTGGATATTCATATATATGACATTTTCATTCAATTTGGATTTGATTTTTAAATATATAATAATTTATGTAAATAAAAGTGAAAAAGGACATTCTCTTTGTTTTATTATCCTTAAATTTATAACATTGGGATTAAAAGAAGTTATGTTCGGTTATAAATATTCAATTGAAATATAGTTTCTTTTTTTATAATGTATATTTATTTCTAATTTTTATTAATGATATAATTACTTTAAATTCTTACATAACACTAACACGGTATTTATTTAAATAATAGGAAAATAAAAAAATCATTATAAATATTAAAAGTAATTTAATTTAATAAAATTATTGATTAAAAAATTTATAGATAAACGTAACTTATTAATAATGGGTTAAAGTATTTTATTCTAATTTCATTTTTTTAATGGTGTTTTTAATGTCAAATTAAGTGAATAATTCCAAATTTGACATTATTGATACTTTATAATAAATAATATTTTATCTAATGATTTCAAATCCTAAAATATATTATATTTTCAAAGTGATTTGGATAAGGTTTAAAATTTAAAACATGTTCAATTTATTTTCCAATTTTCTGTTTATGGTTACTATATCGACCCCAAAAGTGTAAAAATTGTGTTATCATAGTAATTTTGAAAAGGGTTAAAGTGGGTTAAAACAAAGATATAAGGGTAAAAACGTTATCTATACCTATAAAAAATTTATTGGATTAGATTATTTCGAATCATACACATATTATCTAATAATATTATCCATTTTATTCCCTTTTAACATGAAATTTAATTTATATTAATTTAATATTTTAAGAAATACCAAAAGTGTCTCTCCCATCTCCTATAAAAAGGCACCACCTATCCTATTTTATTCACACTTAAAGATCTATTTGGTTCATAAAATAACTACCCAGATTCCTTTATAATATATATTACCAAATTATAAAAGTCTTATTTTTTGAATAAAACAGACCTTAGAGGACTTAAGGTGTAAAGCAAAAGAGGATGTCCAAATAAGAGATATAGTTCTTAACCGAGAATTTTAATTTGTCTTGTTCTTACATCTACTTAAAATATTATCCAAAAAATATGATATTATAAAATTATTATATTACATTTACTAGGATTTTATTATGATATTTTCAAATCCTATATCAATATATAACCTCCATAAAATGGGAAAGGAACCCATTGTTTGTCGGTATGGTAAACTACTGCCTCAAGGACCGTATAATTTGTTCTCCATCACCACCTCTCATGACTGGTAATAATAATGGAATTAATGTTTATATATTATATTCATGATATATTTATCATTATAAAAGATAATATATCACCTATTTTCATACCTTTCCATACACTGAAAAACTGTAACGTCGTTTTTGTGTATGTGTGGACTACCACCACCATGAAATGATGTGATTAATTTTCTATTAACATATCACATGGATGATATATATATTAGTTTTTTTGTGTCTTTAAATAAATAATATTTTACTTATGACATAATTATCATTCTATAAATATAAAATAATTCTTACTTTCTATCCATAATTATCGTTGAAAAATGGAAATGATACTCAAGCATACATACAGCCTACCATCTCTATGATTTTAATATAGTTCATATTTCATAAATATATTTCATGGTTGGATTTAAATGTATAATGTTTTTATAAAAATTAAAAAAAATTAATTATTATTATTTTTTAGATGATGTAACAATCACCTCTTTGCCTTCGAGAAACTTTCTAAACTCATTTTGGACTAATGAACCAAAAGTCCTCAAAACACCCTATGTGGAAATTATTGATTATATATTTAAATATTTCATTAAAATAAATGGTTTCAATATAAGGTATTAATACTATAAATTTTTATTGATAAATAAATAATTAATATAAGTATATTGTATAGGATTTGAAGGACATATATGGAATGTTATGACTCAATATAAGGGATTTCATCTCACTTTTATTTCATTAAGGAATGTCTAATTGTTATGAAAATAATTTATTTTATATAGTGTATATACCAATCCTTTTACACATTTTATCATTAAAACTTCATACTTTATGGTGTTTTAATTTTGAATTTTAATTATTTCATCCAAAGGGAGTTAACTTGAAAGCTACCAAGTTGTAAAGTGCTTATTAACTCAACTTCAATTCATTGGGTTGTATCACTTATTCATTGACTTTGTTATGTCATCATTATGTTTGAATATAACTATAAAATTTTTTATTATATATTTTAAAAAAATGTTGTTAAATTTTTTTCACATAATCTATTCGTTTATTAACACTCAATTCAATAAAATTAACTTTTCAAGGGTTTTCATTGTCCCAGTCTCATTTTCATTTAACAAATTTCATGTTGAACACAATTATTTCCATGTATATTTTACTTACTACCTCATGATTGAATTTTATAAAATTAACTAATTAAATAAATTTAATTTATATAATAATACCATAATCTTTATTTAAGTGACTTTTGATTCAGAATTTACCAAAGCAGTAAAAGAATTATGTTACAATCACCTTTCATTTTGAGATTGTTTCTCTTTAAGGTTTCTTTGGGAGAAATCATGTGATGTTATTTTCATGAACCAAATATCTTTTATTCTCCTATGTTTATGAATGTGTTTTACATTTTTAGTCTCTATTTCCTCTATTATTTATTGAATTAATATCAAGAATGTTTTTTGTAAGTGATATCAAGCTTGTATCTTTTTTTAGATTAATAATCATTCTCTTCCATATCCATATTTTATAAAAATACATTAAAATCATATTTTTTAAACATAAACTATTTTATGAAGATATTTTAAAATATCTATAAACTATATTTAAAAGGTTTAAAAATGAAATTTCTTAATGTTTTCTAAATGGGTCACTTTTAACTCCCTTTAGAAAATGTTTTAAAATGATGTTTATTTTTAAAATTTATAACATAAATGGATTTTACTACCTTCCTAACCATTATTTTTATTAAATCTTACTTTATATATCTCCATGGTTATTTTCAAAGTAAATCATTTTCAAAATATTTATTGGATTTTTAGTTTTTTAAGATTTATTTTCAAAGTAAAAAGGTTCTTTTCCTAAAGAATTTTTTAATGATCTTTTAATGTCATTTTTAATCATAGATATCAACAACCCTTGAATGTTGCTTATGCTATACTGGGGATATTTTGTAATTATACCGTGTCAATTCATTCCCTGTATGAATTATTATTATTTCAAAGATATATTCAATGAAATCATTTCTTTTCCACTATTTAATCATGTTATGAAAGGAATAATGGTTTTTTCAATGGGTTTTATGATGAAATGAAATATTCATGTACTTTATTCAACTTATGATTCTTTTACACTGATTATGATGATAGGCAGTTTCATTATAAACTAAATATAGGTTGGTTCATGAATTCCCTCCAATGAATTGGGTAATATTTATGTTGTAAGTGTAACTATGATGGTTACTCCAAGTTAATTTATGGTGGTTATTACAAGTGTAGCCATGAGGGTTATTCCATGTGTAACCATGAGGGTTATTACACTTGTAAATTTAAAATTTATTTCATCTATAAGAGAGATATGTAAATTTTCCAAGATACCATCCCATTTTCTTTGGGATTTCTATGAGGTATAAATGTTTCCATTGATCAAGATTGATATCTCATGGCTTATGATTATTATTAGGACCCATCCATAAAACATTACATAATATTGAATTAAATAAATAATTCACATTGGGGATATTTTTCAGGTTTAGAGTTTTAGATAATTAGGACATAACTATTACATTACATCTCAAAATATTACAAAGTAGGTAATTCTACTCAGTTTCCATTTTTTTCATAAAATAAAAATTCATGTAAAAAAAGATCCACGTCTAGTTCCATGTTTTAGACATCATTACTTTTCCTTGAACCCATCCTTGACCACATTCATCTATAAGCCCTATGAAAAACATTTCAAAACTTAGGATGAGCATAAAAATCTCAGTAAGGATTATAAAATAAATAAAGAAAATATTAGTCCATTAATACATACAAATCAATGAAATCATGATTTTTAATCTTTAACATACAACATAAAATCAAAATATTTATGAATAACCAATGGAAAGCATAAATCATAAAGGTAACTTGCAGCACCTATATCACACTTACATTGTAGCTATCACAGCTACATAGGAAGTTATGTTGGAATACCCATCATAGTATACTCCCTAAATCTCTTAGGAGAAACATTAATTTTTACCTCTGTCATGTTACCCAATGCATTGGAGAGCTTTCTCAGGCTCTCCTACCATAGGTTTATCACGGAACCACCTGTATGTGTAAACAATTCCCAAGAACCATAACACATAAAACAAGCATAAATTAAAAGATAACATTTCCACATTGCAATCAAAATATATCACCTCAAGATATTGAAATAATCAATGCTTTCTCAAAATCTTTTTCAATACCAAAATATGTAAAAAATGGTATATGCTATTTATCTTTCCTTTTAAAAACACTATGACTTGTTAAGGAATCCAAAGATCAAATAATACTCATGGTGGTGGAAAGGTTGTTGTCACCGTGTACGTTAAAAAAGAAACATCCCTTTTTTTCATTTAGTAAAATGGTACAAAGAAAAAATATTCCCTTTGAATGAAAAGAAAATTCAAAAGGGGTCTATACACCGTATAAATGAAAGTCGTGTATAAATCGAAATATGCCTCAATGAAAGGAGATTGAGACGAAGTCCCTTACCTCCTGTCTGACTTGACATGATCACTCTTTAATAACCTGAATAATAAACTAAGGTTAATTTAAACATTCTTAAGAACCTTTTTCTAGTTTATTATTCTTTTTATATCACTTATTACCATGCTATAAACATTATTTAATCATTGAAGTTAATAATCGTCGTTTTGTCGATATTTGGTACTTGAGTCAAAAATAAACTTCTTATAATTACAAGTTGTTCATGTAGTAAAAATTACATTATCTTCAGAATGATATTTGTGATTTAGATATCATATATATCATATATATCCAGTATATATATGTATTTATAATAGTATATAACATTCAGAGATAGGAAATGAAATGCACCGTTCATGGAGATGGTAAGCCGTACATACGCATGAATGCTAATTTCATTTATATTTAATATTTTAATGGAATGAAAACTTAATGATACATAGTTATATTATATTTCTAGTATAATATCATATATAATTTCATTAACTCCATCCTTCATATGTCCCACATATTTTATGAACGAGTCGTATCACTTTGAGGGGGTGGTAGCCCGCATTTCCTCTAATGAAATTATCGCGTTTACTCATTTGAGAAACCATAAAGGTATGTTATAAATGGAAAATAAATAAGCATAGAAAAAACATAAACATAACATATATCATATATAAATACATTTCAATCATAATGTCCACCATGAGAGGCGGTTGGAGATATTTGAACAATCATCGTTTCGTGAGGCAGTAGTTCGTCGTCCACATAAATAGTATGTTCTTTACCCATTAGAATGATGTGTGTGTAAGTTTAGTTCAAATAATTCTCATAACAACAACCTAGTATATTTAGTATACTGGTTTTTTTATAAAATATAGGAATAAAAAGAGTTTAAGGGGTTGGAGAAGTAAAATAAAATAAAATAACTTAAGAGAAAATGTTACCTTTAAATATGGTAACTCCCTTTGGTTTGAACCAAAAGGATTACTTGAAATGAATTATGCCTAATTTAAGGCTTATAGAAGGAATATAGGGATGTAGGGGGCTTATTTATGTAGATTTTTTATGATCCAATGGGCTTGATAAGTCTGATAAATGGGTTATAAGTGGTGTTCTTTTATAAGGGGGAGGAAGGGCTCTTTAAGAAAGTTTGAAAATATTATTTTATTATAAACTTATCTTCATCTTACAAAGGTCAAAAACTCACTAAAGTAAACTATAATATGACTCATGTTAGAAATAAAGTAATCCAATAATAATTTGACAGGTTATTGATATTGTTTTAATATTTATAATCATATTGATTTAAATCATTCATTAATTAGGTAAACACTACATCATTACTGTGTCATAAATAATTTTATTTATATGATATCTAAAAATTATAAAACAAATACCATGATGTTGGAAATATTTTTAGATTTCAAATTAATATTTATAGTCGAATATATAACTTATATAACCCCATGTAAAAATTTATTTACTAAAAGATATTTGTTTGTGTCATTTTTGCCTTTACTTTAAGTTAATTAAAATAAAGTGTCATTATCACTCCCATGTTATAAGGCCCCGGACTTAAACCTTACTTAATATTGAGTTATTACAAGATTACACATTGAGGATCTTTTCAGGTTTAGAGTTTTAGAAAATTAGATCATAAAACTTGCATTACATTCCACATATAAACAAAGTGGTTACATAATGATAGTATTCTTCATTCCCATTAATGGAAACATATTTAAGATAAAACACGGATTCTTTCTTGACACTTCCTTGACACTATCATCATATCATGTACCTTTCCCTTGACCTGTGAAAATCTTTTCAAAAAAACTTGGGATGAGCATAAAAAGCTCAGTATGGGTTATAAAAACATGGAAAGGAAACATGGGTACATATATACATAAGAATGAAATCATACTTTACCCATAAAACATAAGCACATTAACATACCTCATCAAATCATGAGTAAATCATAGAAATAATAAGACATAAAGGTAACTTGAGGCATTCATAACATTCTTACGTAGTGAGTAACCCTCTTGGTTACGTTTGGAATAACCATCACAGTATATTCCATAAATCTCTTCGGAGAAACCTTAACGTTTCACACCTTCATGTTACCCAATGAATTGGAGAGCTATAACGGGCTCACCCTCCCTTAGTTTATCATGGAACCACCCGTCTTCATAATAATTCCCAAGAACCATAACATAATCATATCAAATAAAACATGCATAAAGGAAACATAAAATTTCCACATTTCAATCACGAGATATCAATACAACACATTGATATAAAAACATTATGAAAACCATTTTCAATACCAAAATAAAAGAAAAGTAAAACATGGTATTTATTTTTCTTTTAAAAATAAGGTATGGCTTGTAGAGGAAGTGGAAACTCAAATAACGGTCACGACGGCGGAGAAGTCATTGTCGCTACATACGTACGACAAAAACATTCCCTTTTGTCGTTTAGTAAACGCTTCATACAAAAAAGATTCCTTTTTAATAAATGTAAAAGTCAAATGGATTTATACACCGTATAAAATAAAGTTGTGTATAAAATAAAATATGCCTCAATGAATGGAGATTGAGACGAAGTCCCATACCTCGTATCCAACTTGACCCGACCGTTCTTTAATCTCCTGAATAATAAAATTGAGTTAATCTCTACTTTCTTATGAACCTTTTTCAAGTTCATTATTCCTTTTATACCATGTTATGAACATCATGTAATCATTTAAGTTAATAATGTTCATTTTGTCGGTATTTGGTTCTTAAGTCAAAAATAGACTTCTTACACTTTCATGTTGTTAATTTGGTCAAAGGTTCGTTATATCCAGAATGATATTAATGATTTGGATAACATATATATCATATATATTCATCATATACATGTATTTATAATATTACATCACATTTAGAGGTAAGAAATGAAATGCACCGTTCATGGAGACGGTAAGTCGTACGTGCGCATGAACGCTACTTCCATTTCTATTTCATATTTTCTGGAATGGGATCATAATGATATAAGAGTATATTATAATTCCAGTATAATAACATATATAATATCATTAACTTTATCCTTTACACATCCCACATATGGTATTAACGAATCAAATCACTTTCAGGGGGCGGTAGTCCGCACTTCCTAAAATGAAGATATCATGTTTACCCATAATGGAAACCATAAAGGTATGCCCAAAATGAAAAAAAACAGAATATTAAGGAAAGAATAAACATATTATATATCATATATAAAAATAGTGACATCATAATGGCCACCTTTGAAGGTGTTAAATGAGTATTGAACAATCATCGTTTCAGGAGGCAGAATTTCGCCATCCACGGAAACCGTATGTTCTTTAACCATTTGATGTAGTTGTGTGAGAGTTTAGCTAAAATAAATCTTATAAAAACACCCTAGTATATTGAAGATACTGGTTTTGTTACAAAATAACTAAATAAAAAGAGTTTAGGGGGTTGGAGAAGCAAAATAAAACAAATGAACATGAGAGAATGAATTACCTTTAAAAGTGTAACTCCTTTTGATTTGAGCCTAAAGGCTTACTTTGAAAGTATTATGCCCAAAGAGAATCCTCTAGGATGAGGAGAGGTATTTGGAGAGAGTAAATGGGTAGGGTTTGGCCGAGCCAAAGGCTTGAGGAGTGTGTGAAATGAGGTAAAGGTGGGGGCCTTTTATAAGAGGAGAGGAGGGCACTTTTGGAAAGTAAAGATAAGTTACATTATTTTAAAAAGAGTTTCAGATTCAAAAGGTCCCACATTGCTATAATTCTAGGATAAGGTGATAAGGGTTCTAAATCCACTCATCCAATTGGTTTTGGCCATGTGTAGTTTTTAGATCTTTCATTATCTTTCGATTTTATTTAAATCGTTAAATAATGAGGTCATCGCTGCATCATCATGATGTCATAATTAATTTAATTTATTTAAAGTCTAAAAATTATAAAAAAAATACTATTATGTAGGAAATATTTTTATCCTTCCAATGACTATTTATAATCAAAAATCGGATCTTTATAACCCCATGTAAAAATTGATTTCGTAAAACATATTATGTTTGTGTCATTTTTTACTTTTACATTAAATAAAAAGTTATTTATGTCATTTCCCAACCAAAGTGGATCCATGGGGTCCCCAAGTTGACCCATGGATTTTCATGGTCTGCCATGACACAACAAATAAGGTTAGGATATGTGTCTAGGTCATTTCATATTATTAAATCATTATTTTTACCTTAAACTACCCTAATTACCACTAATCGCGATTAAAAACTTAATAAGTTACTATTCACCAAAAAATTATTTTAATCTCATTGAACCACATTTTACTTCTTAATTACAACCATATATGTTGGATTTTTGAAATTAAAAACATAAAGATGGAAAATTTTCATTTAAACGAAAAATCAGTTTTTATAAGTACCACTTAGTGGTTTCACTATTCATCAAAAATTGAAGTTTTTCAGAAAATTACGAAAAATTCACCCTAAGCTATTTTTGATATTCCGAACTCAAAAATGAAGTCTATTTTACAAAATTAAAAACATATAGGTCACATTAATTAATTTAATAATTAATTCCCGATGTCATGACAAATAGCGTGTTTTTATGAAACAATAAGTATCAAAAGATTGACACCAGTTTAAGTCCAATTTCAAAGTGAAATTAATTCAATGACCCCCATTGGATTAAATGGTAAAAATATATTCTAATTTCACTTCAAAACCAATTCAAAACATAATCTAATCATATAAATAAATTAGATTAAAAAGCAGTTTTGATGTAAAATGCAGTATTTTTCACTATTCGTTAAAAAATGAACATTGTCAGAAAAATACCAAAAATTCAAACAAAGTAAATATTGATGTCCCAATCATAAATAATAATTTTATTTTGACAAAAACAGCTTATAAAATTGTCAAAAAATAGATTTAAAAAGGGTTTTCCATCAAAAGGCAGTAAAACAATCTTTTAAGAATATTAGTGTATTCTATGCTTAAGATTGAATTTATTTTCATTTTAAGCCTCTAAAACACTATCTTACTCATTAATAGACATAGATAAAAATATCTATTATTCATTACTTACTTGGGATGTTACATCCTTCCCCCCTTTAGAAAATTGCATCCCCACAATTTATTTACTTATCGGATAAATGGGGGTACTTATCCCTCATTGCATTTTCAGATTCCCATGTTGCCTCTTCAATCATGTGGTTTTTTCACAAAACCTTTACCTGGTGAATCACCTTATTCCGTAACACTTGCTCCCTGTGGTCAAGAATCTGGACCGGTTGTTCCTCATAAGATAGGTTCTCTTCCAGCTGAACTACCTCTAGACTCAAAACATGATATGGATCTGGCATATACTTTCTCAACATCGAAACGTTAAAAACATTGTGTACCTGAGATAAACTCAGAGATAAAGCCACTCGGTATGCAACTGATCCAACTCTATCCAGAATTTCGTATGGTCCAATTAACCTTGGACTCAACTTTCCATTCTTACCAAATCTCATCACACTTTTCCAAGGAGAAACCTTGAGAAAAACATGATCACCTACCTTGAAAGATAGATCCTTCCTCCGGTTATCCGCATAACTCTTCTTCCTGCTCTGAGCTGTTCTCATGTGTTTCTGAATCAACTGAACTTTTTTTGCAATCTCTTCTACCAATTCTGGTCCCATCAACTTCATTTCACCCACTTCATCCCAGAAAGCTGGAGTTTGACACCGCTTCCCATATAATGCCAGAAATGGTGCCATTTGTATACTGGAATGAAAACTGTTATTATATGAAAATTCAACCAAAGAAAGATATTGGTCCCAACTTCCCTGATAATCCATCGAACAAGCTCGTAGCATATCCTCTAAGGTCTGAATTGTTCGTTCTGACTGCCCATCTGATTGAGGATGAAAAGCTGTACTAAAATTTAATTCAGTACCCAACGACTTCTGAAGGCCTTTCCAAAAGTTAGAAGTAAACCTGGGATCAAGATCCGATACAATGGAGAGAGGAACTCCATGTAACCTGACTATGTCTTTAAGATACAAACGGGAAAGTTGATCAAGAGAGAAAGTATCTCGTATAGCAAGGAAATGAGCAGATTTGGTCAAGCGATCAACAATAACCCAGATTGCATTATTACCTCGAGATGTCTTCGGTAATCCAACAACAAAGTCCATGGATATATTCTCCCATTTCCACTCTGGCACTGGTAAAGGCTGAAGCATCCCTTTCGGTAACTGCCGCTCTGCTTTAACAAGCTGACAAGTCAAACACTTCACAGTAAAATCAGCAATATCTCTTTTCATTCTATCCCACCAGTAATACTCCCGCAGATCTCTATAAATCATAGTACTGCACGGAAGAACTGAAAACAGAGAACTATGAGCTTCACATAACAAATCTCTCTTCAACATTGAATCACAAGGCACACACAACCTCTTCCCAAATCTGAAAACACAATCATTATCAATGTTGAATTCAGGCAACTTACTTTTCTGAACCAGCTCTACCTTTTTCTGCAACTCGCTGTCTTGCTTCTGTGCTTGCTTGATTCGGTCTGATAGAGCAGATTTCACTGATACTTGAAACAAAATAGATGGACTTCCTGCACCAACAACTTCTATTCCAAAGTTCATCAAATCCTTAACCAAAGGATCACGTTCCAAACACAACATTGTTAATGAAGCATTACTTGTTCGACTCAAAGCATCGGCCACTTTATTTGCTTTTCCCGGATGGTAATGAATTGTACAATCATAATCCTTGATTAATTCTAGCCATCTCCTTTGTCTCATGTTCAATTCTTTCTGAGTGGATATATACTTTAAACTTTTGTGATCAGCATATATTTCACACTTTACTCCATAAAAATGATGCCTCCAAATTTTTAAATAAAAAAAATAGCAGCTAATTCCAAATCATGTGTAGGGTAATTTACCTCATGAGTTTTCAACTTTCGTGAAGCATAAGCAATTACTTGATCATTCTGCATTAGGACGCAACCAAGTCCTTTCAATGAAGCATCACCGTATATAACAAACTCACCATTCTTGGAAGGTAGTGCCAAAACTGGAGCATTCACCAATCTTCTTTTCAATTCCTGAAAATAATCATCACATTCTTTTGTCCAGATAAACTTAACACCCTTCCGATTTAGCTTAGTCATTGGACTAGATAACCGTGAAAAATTTCTAACAAACCTTCAGTAATATCCTTCCAAACCAAGGAAGCTACGAATCTCGGTTACATGTGTGGGACTTGGCCATTCTTCCACAACTTTTGTTTTTGCAGGATCAAAAGTTATTCCATCTTTAGAAACAATGTGACCAAGGAAAGAAATTTGTTGCAACCAAAACTCACACTTTCTGAATTTCCCATACAGTTTCTTTTCTTTTAAGGTTTTCAAGATAACCCTTAAATGTCTTTCATGCTCCTCTTTACTTTTATAAAACACCAAAATATCATCAATGAAAACCACCACTTATCACCTGAGTCAACTGAGCCATCACTGCAATAAACTGCTCAATTTTGATTCTGACCATCTCAGTATGCTGATTTGGAAGGTCATTTCCCTCAGTATGACTTCCCAAATAAAACATCTCTGCTTCCTCTGTGGAAAACCATTCTGAACAAACATGTCTTAGATGAAGCAACATGGCAATCTTCAAATGCTATATCATTTCAAAAAACGTATTTTTGGATAATCATTTAATAGAATTATAACTCCTAAAGTTATCTAAACTAACCTCTGATACCAACTATAAGTCCCCGGCCTTAACCCTTACTTAATCATGAGTTATTACAAGATTACACAATGAGGATCTTTTCAAGTTTAGAGTTTTAGAGAATTAGATCATAAAACTTGCATTACATTCCACATATAAACAAAGTGGTTACATAAATATAGTATTCTTCATTCCCATTAATGGAAACATATTTAAGATAAAACATGGATTCTTTCTTGACACTTCCTTGACACTATCATCATATCATGTACCTTTCCCTTGACCTGTGAAAATCATTTCAAAAAAACTTGGGATGAGCATAAAAAGCTCAGTATGGGTTATAAAAACATGGAAAGGAAACATGGGTACATATATACATAAGAATGAAATCATACTTTACCCATAAAACATAAGCACTTTAACATACCTCATCAAATCATGAGTAAATCATAGAAATCATAATACATAAAGGTAACTTGAGGCATTCATAACATTCTTACGTAGGGAGTAACCCTCTTGGTTACGTTTAGAATACCCATCACAGTATATTCCCTAAATATCTTTGGAGAAACCTTAACGTTTCACTCCTTCGCGTTACCCAATGCATTGGAGAGCTATAACGGGCTCACCCGCCCTTAGTTTATCACGGAACCACCCGTCTTCATAATTATGCCCAAGAACCATAACATAATCATATCACATAAAACATGCATAAAGAAACATAAAATTTCCACATTTCAATCACGAGATATCAATACAAAACATTGATATAAAAACATTATGAAAACCATTTTCAATACCAAAATAAAAGAAAAGTAAAACATGGTATTTATTTTTCTTTTAAAAAGAAGGTATGGCTTGTAGAGGAAGCCGAAACTCAAATAACGGTCACGATGGCGGAGAAGTCGTTGTCGCCGCATACGTACGACAAAAACATTCCCTTTTGTCATTTAGTAAATGCTTCGTATAAAAATGATTCCTTTTGAATAAACGTAAAAGTCAAATGGGTTTATACACCGTATAAAATAAAGTTGTGTATAAAATAAAATATGCCTCAATGAAAGGAGATTGAGACGAAGTCCCATACCTCGTATCCGACTTGACCCGACCGTTCTTTAATCTCCTGAATAATATACTTGATTTAATCTCTACTTGCTTATGAACCTTTTTCAAGTTCATTATTCCTTTTACACCATGTTATGAACATCATGTAATCAATTAAGTTAATAATGTTCATTTTGTCGGTATTTGGTTCTTAAGTCAAAAATAGACTTCTTACACTTACATGTTGTTAATTTGGTCAAAGGATCGTTATATCCAGAATGATATTAATGATTTGGATAACATATATATCATATATATTCATCATATTCATGTATTTATAATATTACATCACATTTAGAGGTAAGAAATGAAATGCACCGTTCATGGAGACGGTAAGCCGTACGTACGCATGAACGCTACTTCCATTTCTATTTCGTATTTTTTGGAATGGGATCATAATGATATAAGAGTATATTATAATTCCAGTATAATAACATATATAATATCATTAACTTTATCCTTTACACATACCACATATGTTATTAACGAATCAAATCACTTTCAGGGGCGGTAGTCCGCACTTCCTAAAATGAAGATATCGTGTTTACCCATAATGGAAACCATAAGGATATGCCCAAAATGAAAAAAACAGAAGCTTAAGGAAAGAATAAACATATTATATATCATATATAAAAATAGTGACATCATAATGGCCACCTTTGAAGGTGTTAAATGAGTATTGAACAATCATCGTTTCGGGAGGCAGAATTTCTCCATCCACGGAAACCGTATGTTCTTTAACCATTTGATGTAGTTGTGTGAGAGTGTAGCTCAAATAAATCTTATAACAACACCCTAGTATATTGGAGATACTGGTGTTGTTACAAAAGAAGTAAATAAAAAGAGTTTAGGGGGTTGGAGAAGCAAAATAAAACAAATGAACATGAGAGAATGAATTACCTTTAAAAGTGTAACTCCTTTTGATTTGAGCCTAAAGGATTCCTTTGAAAGGATTCTGCCCAAAGGGAATCCTCTAGGATGAGGAGAGGGATGTGGATAGAGTAAATGGGTAGGTTTTGGCTGGGCCAAAGGCTTGAAGAGTGTGTGAAATTAGGTAGAGTTGGGGGCCTTTTATAAGAGGAGAGGAGGGCACTTTTGGAAAGTAAAGATAAGTTACTTTATTTTAAAAAGAGTTTCGGATTCAAAAGGTCCCACATTGCTATAATTCGAGGATAAGGTGATAAGGATTCGAAATCCACTCATCCAATTGGTTTTTTCCATGTGTAGGTTTTATATTTTTCATTATCTTTCCATTTTATTTAAATCGTTAAATAATGAGGTAATCGCTGCATCATCATGATGTCATAATTAATTTAATTTATTTAAAGTATAAAAATTATAAAACAAATACTATGATGTAGGAAATATTTTTAGCTTTCCAATGACTATTTATAATCAATAATCTGATCTTTTTAACTTCATGTAAAAATTGATTTAGTAAAACATATTATGTTTGTGTCATTTTTTACTTTTACATTAAATAAAAAGTTATTTATGTCATTTCCCAACCAAAGTCGATCCATGGGATCCCCAAGTTGTCCCATGGCTTTTCGTGGTCTTCCATGACACAACCAATAAGGTTAGTACATTTGTCTAGGTCATTTAATATTATTAAAGCATTATTTTTACCTTAAACTACCCTAATTACCACTAATCGCGATTAAAAACTTAATAAGTTACTATTCACCAAAAAATTATTTTAATCTCATTGAACCACATTTTACTTCTTAATGACAACCATATATGTCGGATTTTTAAAATTAAAAACAGAAAGATGGAAAAATTTCATTTAAACGAAAAATCAGTTTTTATAAGTACCACTTAGTGGTTTCACTATTCATCAAAAATTGAAGTTTTTCAGAAAATTACCAAAAATTCACCCTAAGATATTTTCGATATTCCGAACTCAAAAATGAAGTCTATTTTACAAAATTAAAAACATATAAGTCACATTAATTAATTTAATAATTAATTCCTGCTGTCATGACAAATAGCGTGTTTTTATGAAACAATAAGTATCAAAAGATTGACACCAGTTTAAGTCCAATTTCAAAATGAAATTGATTCCAATGACCACCATTGGATTAAATGGTAAAAATATATTCTAATTTCACTTCAAAACCAATTCAAAACATAATCTAATCATATAAATAAATTATATTAAAATGCAGTTTTGATGTAAAATGTAGTATTTTTCACTATTCATTAAAAAATGAACATTGTCAGAAAAATACCAAAAATTCACACAAAGTAAATTTTGAAGTCCCAATCATAAATAATAATTTAATTTTGACAAACATAGCTTATAAAATTGTCAAAAAATAGATTTAAAAAGGGTTTTCCATCAAAAGGCAGTAAAATAATCTTTTAAAAATATTAGTGTATTCCATGCTTAAGATTGGATTTATTTTCCTTTTAAGCCTCTAAAACACTATCTTACTCATTAATAGACATAGATAAAAATATCTATTATTCATTACTTACTTGGGATGTTACACATGTGGATCCATGGGGTCCCAAAATCAACCCACAGATTCCCATGCTAGGATATGTATCAACCAATAGGATTAAGACACATTTTAGGGTAATTTAATAATATAATAATATTATTTTGTACCATTAATTACCAAATTTACCATTTATCCATGGTAAATAAAATATTTACTAAAGTAAATATGTAAAAATTCTAAAAATAAAAGTTATCAATTTACACAATTTTTGCCTACTTATTCAAAATATGTAATCCATTTTTCTAATTTCAAAACACAAAAGTGGCAAAAATTAATTTAAAATTAATTCCTGTTGTCAAAACAAAAAATGTGGTTTTAAGAAATAATAACTATCAAAAGATTAACATTTTTTTATGTCCAATTTCAAAGTGAAATTTATTATAATGTCCAAAATTTAATTAAATTGTAAAAACATAATCTAATTACACTTTAAAAACCAATTAAAAAGATAATATAACCATATAAATAAATTATATTACAAGGTAGTTTTGAATTAAAATACAGTGTTTTTTCACTATTCATTAAAAAATAAACATTATCAGAAAGATACCAAAATTTCATCCAAAGTAAATTTTGAAGTTCCGATTCTAAAGAATAATTTTATTTTTTTTCAAATAGAACATATAAAAGTGACCAAAACTAAATTTAAGGAGGTTTCAACATCAAAAGGTGGTAAATCGGCCTTTTAAAGAATATTAGAGTATTTCTGCTTAAAATTGGATTCATTCAGATTTTAAGCCTATAACTTTTATTGGATAAATGTAAAAAAATTAACAAACATATATAATCATATTTTAGATAGTTCTATTCAATCTCTTAAATACAATGGCTAGGCATTAACTACCATTTTAAATAATAATATTATATTATTAGTGTGAAATGTAAGATTTCAAAGAAACTCATTGTCGTGTATCAGGTATTCCATCAAACATAGAATTCCATTTAAAGAAAAATTAATATTTAATTCAAAAATATTAATAAATATGAAAATTCCATATTCCTTTATTTACCTAGGATGTTGCATCTTTCCCCCCTTTTGGAAATTGCATCATCGTAATTTTATTCACTTATCAAATAAATGGGGGTATTTATCCCTCATAGAATTTTTAGATTCTCACATTGCCTCTTCAACCATATAGTTTTTCCAAAAAAACATTTACCTGATGAATTACCTTATTTCACAACACTTTCTCTCTTTGGTCAAGAATCTGGGTCGGTTGTTCCTTATAAGAGAGATTATCTTCCAATTGAACTACCTATAGGCTCAAAACAAGAGATGCATCTGGCATATACTTTCTCAACATTAAAACATGAAAAAAAACTGTGTACATGGGATAAACACGGAGGTAATGACACTCTATCCTCTACATTTCCAAATTTCTCTAGGATTTCATAAGGTCCAATGTACCTCAGACTTAGCTTTCCCTTCTTACCAAAACACATCACACTTTTCCATGAAGAAACATTGATAAAGGAATGATCACCTACCTTAAAAGAAATATCCTTCCTCTGGTTATCCACATAACGTTTTTGCATGCTCTATTCATTTCTCAGGTTCTTCTAAATCAACTAAACCTTTTCTACCATCTCCTATACCAATTCTGGTCCAACAAACTTCCTTTAACCAACTTCATCCCAAAAAGTAGGAGTGTGACACTGCTTCCCATATAATGACTCAAATAGATCCATCTATATACTCGAATGAAAACCATTATTATATAAAAATTCCTCCAAAGTAATATGTTGGTCCCAACTTCCCTGGTAATACAGTGAACAAGGACATAACATATCCTCTAAGGTCTGAATTGTTCGTTCTGACTTCCCATCTGATTGAGTATCAAAAGTTGTACTAAAATTTAATTCAGTACCCAATGAATTCTGAAGTCCTTTCCAAACGTTAGAAGTAAACCTGGGATCATGATCAGACACAACGGAGATGGGAACTCCATGTAACTTGACTATCTCTTTTACATTCATCAAAGAAAGATGATATAGAGATAGATTATCTCAAATAGTAAGGAAATGAGAAGATTTAGTCAATCGATCAACAATAACACAGATTGCATTATTACCTCAAGATGTATTTGGTAATCTCACAAAGAAGTCCATGGATATGTTTTCCTATTTCCACTCTAGAAACGGTAATGACTGAAGCATCCATTTTGATTACTGCCACTCCGATTTAACCTATTGACAAATTAAACACTTCACAATAAAGTCAGCAGTATCTCTTTTCATTCTATCCCACTAGTAATACTTCTTAAGATCTCTATACATCTTAGTACTTCCAGGATGAACTAAAAATGGAGAACTATGAGCTTCACATAATAACTCCTTTCTCAACTGTGAATCACAAGGCACACATAATCTCTTCTCAAACCTCAAAACACAATCATTATCAATGTTAAAATCAAGAAACTTACCCTTCTAACCCAACTCTACATTTTTATGAAACTCACTGTCTTCCTTTTGTGCTTTCTTAATTCTGTCTGATAGAGATGATCTCACTGACACCTAAAAAAACAGAGGAATTTCTTGCACCAACAACTTCTATACCAAAGTTCATCAAATCAAAAACCAAAGGATCTTGTTCCAAATGTACTATGTTTAATGAAGCATTACTTTTTCGAATCAAAACATTATCCACATTATTTTCTTTTTCTGGATGGTAATGAATTGTGCAATCATAATACTTGATTAATTCTAGCCATCTCCTCTGCCTCATGTTCAATTATTTCAGAGTGAATATTTACTTTAAACCTTTTTGGTTAGTATATATTTCACATTTTACTCCATACAAATGATGCCCCCAAATTTTTAAAGAAAAAACAACAACAGCTAATTACAAATAATGTGTAGGGTAATTTAACTCATGAGATTTCAACTGACATGAAGCATAAGCAATTACCTGATCATTCTATATAAAGACACAACCAAGTCCTTTCAATGAAGCATCACTGTAGATTACAAACTCACCATTTCTCGAAGGTAGTTCCAACCTCAAAGGATGGTACCCCAACCTCAAATCAGTCTTCGAAAAATACTGAGCTCCCTAGAGCTGATCAAAAAATCATCGATATGAGGAAAAGGATACTTGTTCTTAATAATGATGTTATTAAAGGCTCTATAATCAATGAAAAGTCTCATTGAACAATCATTATTTTTAACAAACAGGATAAGAGCACCCTTTGGTGATGTTCTAGGTTGAATGAAACCTTTATCTAATAAATCCTGCAATTTCTTCTTTAACTCTAAAAGTTAAATTTGAGCCATTCAATAAGGGGGGTTTTGAAATTGGCTTAGAATTAGGAACTAAGTCAACAGTAAATTCAACTTCTCGATCAGGTATTATACCAAGAAAATCATCAGGAGAAACATCAGGGTACTCATTTACCACTGGCACGCCATTAATCTGAATAGTTCCTTTGTTTTCAACAATATGTGAAAGCTAATATTCATTTCCATATTTTACTTGTTTCTCGGCTTCCCGATATGTTATCAAAAGGAAGGTTTCATTCTTGTACACAAACTGAAATTATTTCTGAAAAGAGACCTCTTTAGCTCTACAGTCAATCTTAGCATGATAAACATAAAGCCAATCCATACCCAAAAAAACATCAAACTCTACTAGAGACAAAAATATAAGGTTTGTAATTAGATTCTTTCTACACACAAGGACAAAAAGGTTCTTATAATTTCTTTTTGTCTCAACATTTCTTCCATCTTTTTTTACCATAAGTTCAGGATTCATATCTTGAGATGGAATTACCAATTTACTAGAAAACTTCTCAAAAATGAACGAATGTGTATACCCTAAATCAAACTACACATCGGCATAATCTGAATAGAAAAACAGTGTACTTGATACTATTTCATTTGATTTCCCAACATCTACTGAAGTAGTTGAATAGTATTTCACCACCCCTTTCTGCTTGTAGTCTGGCTACATTCCCTCAGTTGAGTTTTTCGTTGGACACTCATTTGCATAATGAACCAATTCATTACACTTAAATCATTTTAATGACTATAAATCATATTTTGTCTTACCATTACCCTAATCTTTTTTAGTGAAATTATGAGATTTGTGTCCCACTTTACCACATCAGTAGAACTTACCATAATTCAAAAGAAATTCCATAGCATGAATTTTACCACAATTTTCACAAACTGTAATCTTAAGTTTCTCGCCATCAGACATTTTTTAAGATTTCTTCCCTTTCATCTACCACCTAGACCTCTTATTCTGTTTTTTCTCAAAGAACACCTAATCATCAGCAAACTCCATTTCCACCTTCTCCTCCCATTAAACAAGTTTTTCATAACTTTTGAACTCATGAGAATCTAAATCCCTTCTATGTATTAGATTTAATCCTCAGTAAAAATATTTGATTTTACTATCGAGATCTCATTTGAAATTTGGAGCATACCTTTCCAGTAGAGTGAATTTTGCTTCATAAGTATCCATTGAGTCATCCTCCTACCTTAATTTCAATAATTTTGTTTCCATCCTAATACAAACCACCTTAAGAAGATATTTCTCAAGAAAAATACCTTTGAATTAATCCCAATCAAGAGCATCAATATCTTTACTATCCATGATATTTTTCACCATCGACCACCACTGATCAGCTTCACCTTCAAAATGATAAATAGAAAGAAAACCCTTTTGATGTTATGAACACCCCATGACATCAAAAAAAATTACAGTGATTTAATCCACCCTTTAGCTGTCACAAGGTTAGATGATCCTCTGAATGATGGGGGATGTTGCCTCATGAAATGATTCACAACTGACATGTTCCTCTGTGGTTTATTTGGATGATCTCATGCATAGATACCTCCATCATTTATAGCTTGAGTTAACTATGCCATCACTGCAACAAACAGTTCAGTTCTGATTCTGACCATCTCAGATTTCTGATTAGGAAGGTTGTCTTCCTCCTGATGGAGTCCCATCACAGCTGCCCTATTTCCTCTGTGTAAAACCATTCCAAACACAGAAACATATTAGGCAAAGCAACATGGTAATATGTAAATTCTATATCATTTGAATCTTAGTGTAAATTAAAAATAATTTATGGATATTAATTTAACAATATCCAAACTTCTAATGTTGTCTAAACTGACCTCTGATACCAACTATAAGGACCCATCCTTAAAACATTACACAATATTGAATAAATTAATAATTCAAATTGAAGATATTTTTAGGTATAGAGTTTTAGAGAATTAGAACATAACTATTACATTACATCACAAAATATTACAAAGTAGACACTATTAATCAATATCCATTTTTTCATAAAATAAAAGCTCTTAAAAAAGAGTCATGTCTAGTTCCATGTTTTAGACAGCATGAAATTTCCTTGATCCCATCCTTGACCCTATTCATCTTTAAGTCCTGTGAAAAAAATTCAAAACTTGGCATGAGCATAAAAAGCTCAGTAAGGGTTATAAAATAAAAAAATAAAACATTTGTACATCAATACAAAAAAATCAATGAAATCATACTTTTAAATCTTTAACTTAACACATAAAATCATAAGATTTATGAATAAAAAATGTAAAGCATAAATCATAAAGGTAATGTGTTTCATCCATATCATACTTACATTGTTACAATCACAGCTATAATGGGAGTTACATTGGAATACTCATCACAGTATATTCCCTAAATCTCTTAGAAGTAAGATTAACATTTACCTCCATCACGTTACCCAATGCATTAGAGAGCTATCTTGGGCTCACCCACCATAGGTTTATCATGGAACCACCCGTATACGTAATCAATGCCCAAGAACCATAACACATAAAACAAGCCTAAAGGAAAGATAAAATTTCTACATTGTAATCACAATATATCATCTCAAGATATTGAAATAATAAATGCTTTATCAAAATCAATTTCAATACCAAAATATGTAAAAAAAAGGGTATATGGTATTTATTTTTCCTTTTAAAAACACTATGGCTTGTTAAGAAATCCAAAGATCAAATAATACTCATGGCGGCGGAAAGGTCGTTGTCAATGCGTACTATAAAAAAGGAAAAATCCTTTTTTTCATTTAGTAAAATGTTATTGTAGACGCCGAAAAAGTCTGTAACTCCCAGAGGAAGTTTTGAAACGACAAAGCGAAGTCATATTCGGAATCAGAGGCCTGGTCTGGAGGCCCGGGAACTGGTGTGAGAAATTAAAGAGGACTTGCGTAAAATAATGAAGTGTGCGTGAAGCATTCCCGGGATTCACGTAATCGAGCCGATGGAATGCACAATTTTGCGTGACCTGGTTCCGCGTGGTGAAGCTTTGTGCGCTGACGATTCCCGGCGTGGAAGATTGCATGCGCCACCTAGATTCTATGCCGGCTAATGCCTATAAATAGAAGGCAACCCCTGACGGTTCGGGGGTTGCGGAATTCAGAACGGCTCTCGTGCACGCAATTCAGACTCCCCCACGTGCAAGATGAATTCTACGTAATTCCTATTTTTGCACAACCTTTCCCTGGGCTTCGCCTTTGCGTGCAACTCCACTGGATTAAGTGATTTTGCTCACTCCTCCGGGTTCCTCCCTTACGCGCAATCTTTACCCCGTGCGCGCAATCCCCTCCTGTGCGCGCAATCCCTATCCTTTGCATGCAATCACGGCTCAACGCAATCCTATGGTCCTATTGCGTTCCATCCCGGTGTTTTGTGCGCAAACCTTCATTTTGCGTGCAACACCCATGACCCCTTTACCTTAACGCCCCTTAGCTTCCTTTCCGTGCTGGCACCTGATGTTTCCCCTGCCGGGAATGCGCGCCATGCGTTGTTTTCTCGTATGGCCTTCCAGGCTCATACAAAGTAACCTCAAGGTCCCTTGGGCGGTGTTTCCCATTGTGATTCTTTGCCTTATGCTTCTCCGCATAGGCACATTAATGGCTATTGCTTCTTCACATAGCCACGCTAACATTGACCCCTCAATGGCTCGCCCTGCGGCCCCCCTTCACTACGGCCTTGCCGATGCCTTCCCTCCCACAAGGGGTAGAGGGTGTTGGGCATGTAAGCCGTGGGGGTGTGTAGCGAACCCACCTCGTCCAAGCTGCAAGATGTTAAACTGCTAAGCACCTCATCCTTAACACATGACATTAAACTTTGGTCTGACCCCGTGCTTCGCATGTAGGGACCCCCCAGATCGGACATTTTTTATGCCTCTCATCTCCAGGGGAATGGATTTTTCCTCACATGGAATGAGATCCTCCTAGTTGGAGTGGCGTTTTTCCACAAGGGAAGGGTTTCCTCAGAGCGCAATCCCCTAGCCTCTCTTACAGAAGGTTGCACCCACGCACCTCCGTAATTTCCTCCTGCCAAAGCCAGTGGAGTCCCTTTCCCACTGCGCTTTGTCGCACCATGGGCCTCCATCCTAGAGTAAGCCCCGGCACCAAGGGCCTCTAACCACACGTAAGCCCCTGTTTCCTCTTTGGGCCGCTCAACGTGTAAGCCCCTTCCCGCTTCTCACAGACGCACCCTTCGCGACATGATCGTCTGGTCCTTCCTGCCTCGTGTTTCTCACACCGAGCATGAATCATGTGTGCTTAGAGTGCACATCGACCATGACATCCTCTTATGGGTCGCCTCAGAGCGTAATCCCCATACCAGTGAACTATGTGGACTTTGATCCGTGCTAACGCATGGTAAATAGGAAGCCTCTACGAGGTTCAAGCCCACCACCTGTTCGTTCTGACTTCTCCACATTGGTTCACCAACACCATGGGCCGCCTCAGAGCGTAATCCCCAAATTCCCTCATCCCGCATGACATTAAACTGCATCCCTCATCCCAAATGATGTTAAATTGTATATTGTCCCACATAATGTTAAATTGTATCCCTCATCCCACATGACGTTAAAATGTATCTCGTCCCGCATGACGTTAAACTGTATCCCTCATTCCGCATGACGTTAAACTGTATCTCATCCCGCATGACGTTAAACTGTATACCTCGTCCTGCATGATGTTAAACTGTATCTCATCCCGCATGACGTTAAACTGTACCCCTTCATCCCGCATGACGTTAAACTGAATGTCGTCCCGCACGACATTAAACTGTATTCCCCGAACTATGTGGACTTTGATCCGTGCTAACACATGGTACATAGGAAGCCTCCATGAGGTTCAAGCCCATAACTCCATCACCCATCCTGATCCTTACCCGGGCTTCCACATCCCGGTGAGATCATGCCACCACATCCCACTCCATAGTATCTGGGAAGCCGCCCACGTGCTGGCCCCAACATCGGTGTTCTCCCTAGGGGTCCTTAAATTTGATCCACTCTCAGTGTTCCAATCAGTCTAATCCGTCTCTGCAAGACGTTAAACTCGCGGCATACCCCGTGTTAAACATGGGAAGCTGATGAAAACCTTAGATGGTCCCCACGTTCAATGTGGGATGCCTCGGGCTTCCGCACCCTTGAGAAGCCCTTTGATAAGGGTCATAAGATAGACATGCTGATCCCCAGCGTCAAGACATGCCAATGACACCCCAACGTGACCATTCTCCTCACCGAAGGTTGCTACCCCGACAAGACCCCTTGGAGCATCTCGACAGAAGTAGCGTAATTAACTGGAATCCATGCAGATATGGCGCCAGAAATGAGCTTCACAAACCCATCTTAAATCTATGAGGGAGAACCAGACTAGGTGATGAGCTATGAGGGGGAATCCACAGAATGAAGAACCGACATCCCATCATCCCAGTTTTGATCAAGGAGCAGACGTCCCTGAACAAGGAACAGATGACACCTGCCTTTGGATAGTGTGAATGCGGGGCAATAAGCCGTGCGTCCTCCCATGCGTGGCGGACACACGCGCACGCCCCGGCGTAAAAGCGTCAGAAACAGAAAATGGTGAACCTGACGTGAAGCTCTTGTCCTCAGTATGGGGACAGGTAGTGTTCGGGGTGTCAGAAGATTAGCATGTCACCAGGTCCGGGTACCTATTACTCGGACGTGAAACCTTCCAGGGGATGAGTCAGTCAGGATGTTGAGCACTCCGTTCTGTGACATCATCAGCATGGATCCCTCTCACCGGCCACGGAAGACGGAATGATGCTGGGCTATTAGTTGTCGATTTATTTTCCTGTTAGAACTAATGGGTTCATCTCCCTGCATCCAGGAATCAGATCACTACATCCGGAGCTCGATCTCCACCTGCCCACTGGCGCAGGGGCAGGTGCAGTACCGACGCGGCTACCCCACGCGGTCCCGCCTTTTCCACAATCACTCCATCTCCGATTGCTATGACTGTCAGGCGCTCACGCCCCCTCCCCCCATTAGAAATCATTTAGCGAAGGGTGATCAACGACATGGTTCGTAGTTACGATGAGGGAGGGATCATCCCCACCAGGGGCATGGCCCGTTTGGATCTAGAGGTGGTTGCGCCTCACCATCGTCGCTGCCCCCGAGGGCCGGGAAGGGAGCCGCCTCTCCCCACTCCTACGTTCAACCGCTTCGGGCACCTATCCCCAGAGAGCTTTGACACATCCCTCCCCTATGCCAATGAGGTGGGGGATGTCCGGGTTCGCCCGATCAGAAACCCATCCCAAGTGTTAACGGAAAGAGCCCCTGCCAGGCTGCATCGGCGTCGCTGCCCGGCTCCCCGGGCTGAGGAACAGGCAATCGTCATTCCCTCACCACCGGAACCAACCCATGTGACCCAACTCCAGCGTCGGGCGAAAGCCGAAGAGGAAGCACGTCCTGGGGCACCTACGTCAGCAACCACTATGGCCTGAGCCCCTGCTGACTCCTGTTACCAGACCCCCGCACACGTTGAGTAGGGGCAGTCACATGCCCGATTGGGATCAAGGCCCCAACCGCCCTGCAGGCAGGTTGGGTCGACTCTCCCGGCCGCGGGCATAGGTAATGGCCACCACAGACCAATCTACGGTAGTGCCACCCACCATGAAGTATAATTCTATGCCACTGATCTGGAAAACTGAAGGCTTCACTACGACAGCTATGCTCCGGGTATGAGTCTTCCCAGTGCCCACTGCACTGGGTATGAGGTCACTCCCCCTACCACTGGCCACGAGTATGGAGCCGTTACGTATCTAGTCGCTCACCCACATTGAGATCCTCCCCATGTCCCTTTTGACATCTGTCCCGGTGCCCCTCGCACCCCGGACTTCAGCCCCCTCTGCCCCAACACTATTGCGGCCAGGGGAATCCTTGACGGAAATCATCCTTACCTTGAGGAGCCACCCAGGGGCAGGTAGGCGGGATGTCGTCGCCGTAAGAGGAATGTCAGGGGAGTCCGGACGGAAATTAGACAAGTCCGTTTCTCGGACTCTGAGGCATAGTATGACTCGACGATGGAACCTTCCCCCCAACCCTTTGAGTCGAGGGCAGGGATGGGGAAGCGGCATGTCAGTCTATTACTCCCCGAATGAGAGATCAGTATGATTCCCTCCTCCCTCCAAAGGTATATCCAGGAGGATGAGGACTTGGTGTACCCCCAGGGGTCGAACCCACAGTTATCTCTGGCCTCCCTGGAAGCACCTTCCACCTCAGTCAGAGAGAGTGGGGAACTTTTTTGGGGACCGACGGAAGAGTCACGACACAACACACCCTCGGCGATCATCGATACTGTGACAGGAGGCATGTTTTCCATCCCATCCTATCGTAACATGGCAGCCAGGGCACTGAAACCCTTGGAGGATGACTCAGGGATCGGCGGCCAATCAGCCTGTTCGTCGTATTCCCCGCCGGCTAGCTCACCGGCCTGGCGGCCTGCCTCGGTGCCGTATTGTCGTTTGTTATTTTCATTCCCTCCAATATAACGACTAGGTGTTAACGACCATTTAAAATAATAATATTATATTATTAGTGTGCAATGTAAGATTTCAAAGAAACCTATAGTTGCGTATCAGGTACACCATTGAACATAGTGTCCCTTTTAATGTAAAATTAATATTTAATTCACAAATATTAATAAATATGAAATTTTCATATTTCTTTTTTTACCTGGGAAGTTATATCCTTCCCCCCTTTCGAAAATTTTATCCTCATAATTTCATTCCGTAATCAAATAAATGGGGGTATTTATCCCTCATAGCAATTTTAGATTCCCACATTTCCTATTCAACCATATGGGTTTTCCACAAAACATTTACTCGATGAATTACCTTATTCCCCAACACTTACTCTCTTGGGTCAAGAATCTGGGCTGGTTGTTCCTCAAAAGGGAGATTCTCTTCCAATTGAACTATCTCTAGGCTCAAAACATAATATAGATCTGGAATATACTTTTTCAACATTGAAACAAGAAAAACATTGTGTACCTGGGATAAACTTGGAGGTAAAGGCACTCTGTTTGCAACTGATCCAACTTTCTCTTGGATTTCATAAGGTCCAATGAACCTCAGACTCAGCTTTCCCTTCTTAGCAAAATGCATAACACTTTTACATGGAAAAAACTCTGAGAAAGACATGATCACCTACCTCAAAAAAAATATCCTTCCTATGATTATCCGTATAACTTTTCTTCCTTCTATGTGCAGTTCTTCTGTTCTTCTAAATCAATTGAACCTTTTCTTCCATATCTTCTTCTAATTCTGGTCCCATCAACTTCCTTTCACCTACATCATCCCGAAAAGCTGGTGTGCGACACTACTTCCCATATAATACCTCAAATAGATCCATCTGTATACTAGAATGAAAATTATTATTATATTAAAATTCAGCCAAATAATGACGTTGGTCCCAAAATCCCGGGAAATCCATTGAAAAAGAACGTAACATATCCTCCAAGGTCTGAATTGTTCGTTCTGACTACTCATCTGATTTAGGATGAAAATTTGTACAAAAATATAATTCAGTACCCAATGACTTCTGAAGGCCTTTCCAAAAGTTATAAGTAAACCTGGGATCAGATCCGATACAATAAAGAGGGGAACTCCATTTAACCTGACTATATCTATAACATACAACTCAGAAAGATGATCTAGAGATAGATTATCTCGAATCTGAAGGAAATGAGAAGATTTAGTTAATAAATCAACAATAAACGATATTGCATTATTACCTCAAGATGTCTTTGATAATCCCACAACAAAGTCCATGAATATGTTTTCCCATTTCCACTCTAGCACCGGTAATGACTGAAGCATCCCTTTCGGAAACTGTCGCTCTTCTTTAAATTTTTGACAATTCGAACACTTCATATTTATGTCATCAATATCTCTTTTCATTCCATCCCACCAGTAATACTCCCAAAGATCTCTATATATCTTAGTACTACTAGAATGAACTGAAAACGAAGAACTATGAGCTTCACGTAATAACTCTTTCCTCAACTATGAATCATAAAGCGAACATAATATCTTCCCAAACCTCAAAACACAATCATTATCAATGTTAAAATCAGGCAACTTACCCTTCTGAACCAACTCTACCATTTTATGCAACTCACTATCTTCCTTCTTCACTTTCTTAATTCTTTTTGATAGAGATGATCTCATTGAAACCTAAAATAAAATAGAGTAATTTCCAGCACCAACAACTTCTATGAAAAATTTCATCAAATAAAAAACCAAAGGATCTCATTATAAATGTAGAATGGTTCATGAATCATTACCTTTTTGACTCAAAGCATCATCCACTTTATTTTCTTTTCCTGGATGGTAATGAATTGTGCAATCATAATCCTTGATTAATTCCAGCCATCTCCTCAATCTCTTATTCAATTATTTCTAAGTGAATATATACTTTAAACTTTTGTGGTAAGTATATATTTCACATTTTACACCATAAAAATGACACCTATAAATTTTTAAAGAAAAAAACAACAACACATAATTCCAAATCATACGTAGTGTGATTTAACTCATGAGGTTTCAACTGACATGAAGCATAAGAAATTACCTGAACATTCTGCCTAAGGACACAACCAATTCAATTCAATGAATCATCACTATAGATAACAAACTAACCATTTCTGGAAGTTAGTACCAAAACTAGAGAATTTACCAATCTTCTTTTCAATTGTTGAAAACAATCATCACATTCTTTTTTCCAGATAAACTTAACACCTTTTTTAGTTAATTTAGTCATTGGACTAGATAACTATGAAAAATTCTCAACAAACTTTTGGCTATAACCTTCCAAAAAAAGAAAACTATAGATCTGAGTTATATTTGTGGGTCTTGGCCATTCTTCATCAACTTTTGTTTTTTGCAGGATCAACAATTATGCCATTTTTTTAAACAATGGGACCAAGGAAGGAAAATTTTTCTAACCAAAACTCACACTTGCTGAATTTCCCATATAATTTCTTTTATTTAAAGGTTTTCATGGCAACCCTTAAATGACCATCATGATCCTCTTTTCTTTTATAATAAACCAAAATATCATCAATAAACACCACCACAAACTTATCCAAGAACTCATGAAAAATTATATTCATAAGATCCAACAATACATCAGGTGCATTAGTTAACCCAAAAGGTATAACGACAAATTCATAATGGCCATATCTAGTAGAAAACATGGTCTTTGGAATGTTTGCTTCCTTTACTTTCACCTAATAGTACCCCAACCTCAAATCAATAATTGAAAAATACTGAGCTCCCTAGAGCTAATAAAACAAATAATCGATATGAGGTAAAGGATATTTGTTCTTAAAAATGATGTTATTCAAGGATATATAACCAATGCAAAGTCTCATTGAACCATCTTTCTTTTAACAAATAGGATAGGAACACCCCATTGTGATGTGCAGGGTGGAATGAAACCTTTATCTAATAACTCCTTCAATTTCTTCTTTAACCCTAAAAGTTCAATCTGAGCCATTCGATAAGGGGGTTTTGAAATTGGCATTGCATCAGGAACTAAGTCAATAGTAAATTCAACTGCCTGATTAGGTATTATACCAGGAAACTCATTAGAAAAAACATCAAGATACACATTTACCACTGGCACATCATTAATCTGAACAGTTCCCCTATTTTCAACAATATGTGCAAGGTAATATTCATTTCCATATTTTACTATTATCTTACCTTCCTAATATGTTATCAAAATTAAGGGTTCATTCTTTTACACAAACTGAAATTATTTCTGAAAAGAAACCTCTTTACCTCTACAGTAAATCTCAGCATGATAAACAGAAAGAAAATCCATACCCGAAATAACATCAATCTCTACTAGAGGCAAAAATATAAGGTTTTCAGGTAGATTCTTTCCGCACACAAGGACAGGAAGGTTCTTATAATTTCTTTTTGTCTCCATGTTTCTTCCAGTTGTTTTTACCATAAGTTTAGGATTCATATCTTGAGATGGAATTCCTAATTTACTAGAAAATTTCATAGAAATGAACGAATGTGTAGACCCTAAATCAAAAAACACATTGGCATAATATGTACAAAAAAATAGTGTACCTGATACTACTTCATTTGATGGCCCAACATCTACTGAAGTAGTTGCAAATGATTTCACCACCCCTTTTCACTTGTAGTCTAGATTCTTTCCCTCAATTTAGTTTTTGGTTGGACACTCATTTGCATAATGACCCATTTCATTGCACTTAAAATATTTTACTGAATGTAAATCATAATTTGTATTACCATTACCCTGATCTTTTTCAGTGCAATTACAAGCCTTATGTCCAATTTTACCACATCAGTAGCACTTAACAGAATTTAAAAGAAATTCCCCAGCATGCTTTTTTCCACAATTTTCACAAACTATAAACTTAAGTTTCTTACCATCAGAATTTTTTGAAGAGTTCTTCCCTTTCATCTACCACCTTGAACTCTTATTTTGTTGTTTTTCTAAGAACACCTGGTCATTGAGAAACTCCAATTCCAACTTCTCTTTACATCGAACAAGTTTTTCATAACTTTTGAACTCACGAGAATCAAAATCCCTTTGATAATTTGGCTTTAATCCTGAGTAAAAATGGTTGATTTTACTCTCAATATCTCATATGAATTTTGTACCATACCTTGCTAGTCGAGTGAATTTTGATTCAGAAGCATCCATTAAGTCATCCTCCTATATTAATTCCCAGAATTATTTTTTCATCCTAAGAGAAACAACCTAAGGAAAATATATCTCAAGAAACATACCTTTGAATTCATCCCAATCAAGAGCATAAATCTCCTCACTATCCCTGATATTTTTCACCATCGACCACCACTGATCAGCTTCATCCTGAAAACGGTAAAAAGCAAGACTAGCCTTTTGATGTTCTGAACCCCCCATGAAATCAAAAATTTTCTCCAATGCTTTAATCCACACTTCAACTAGCATAGGGTCAGATGATCCTCTGAATGATGGGGGATGTTTCCTTACAAAATTCTCCACTAATGACATGTTCCTCTGTGGTTGATCTAGCTGATCTCTTGCATGGATACCTCTACCATTTATAGACTGATTCAACTGTGACATCACTACAACAAACTGTTCAGTTTCGATTCTGACCATCATAGGTTGCTAATTTGGAATGTTTTCTTCCTCCTGATGTTATCCCATCATAGCTGCCCGGTTTCCTCTACAAAAAACCATTCTGAACACAAAAATATCTTAGGTGAGGCAACTTGGTAATCTGTAAATTCTATATCATTTTGATCTTAGCATAAATTAAAAATAATTTATCGATATTAATTTAATAATATCCTAACCTCTAATGTTTTCTAAACCGACCTCTGATACCAAATATAAGGACAAATCCTTACAACATTACATAATATTTAATTAAACGAATAATTCACATTGAGGATATTTTTACTTTTAGAGTTTTAGAGAATTAGGACATAACTATTACATTACATCTCAAAATATTACAAAGTAGACACTTCTACTCAGTTTCCATTTTTTTCATAAAATAAAAACTCTTGAAAAAAAGAGTCATGTCTAGTTCCATGTTTTAGACAACATGACTTTTCCTTGATCCCATCCTTGACCCTATTCATCTATAAACCCTGTGAAAAACATTTCAAAACATGGGATGAGCATAAAAAGATCAGTAAGGGTTATAAAATAAATAAAAAACATTAGTCTATAAATACATACAAATAAATGAAATCATGATTTTCAATCTTTAACTTACCACATAAAATCATAATATTTATGAATAACAAATGGAAATCATAAATAATAAAGTTAACTTATGGCATCCATATCATACTTACATTGTACTTATCACAACTACATAGGGAGTTACGTTGGAATACCAATCACAGTATATTCCCTATATCTCTTATGAGAAACATTAATGTTTACCTTCTTCTCATTACCTAATGCATTGGAGAGCTGTCTCAGGCTCACCGACCCTAGGTTTATCACAACACCACCTATCTGCATAAACAATGAATAAGAACCAAAATATATAAAATAAGCATAAAGGAAGGATAATATTTCCACATTGCAATCACAATATATCATCTCAAGATATTAAAATAATAAATGATTTCTCAAAATCATTTTCAATACCAAAATATGTAAAAAAAAGTTTATTTTGTATATATTTTTCCTTTTGAAAACACAATGACTTGTTAAGGATTCCAAAGATCATATAATACTCGTGGCGCGGAAAGATCATTGTCATCGTGTACGTTAAACAAGAAACATTACTTTTTATCATTTAGTAAAATTATACGTAGAAAAACTATTCCATTTGATTGAAAATAAAATTCAAATGGTTTTATACAATGTATAAAATAATGTTGTGTATAAATCAAAATATGCCTCAATGAAAGGAGATTGAGATGAAGTCCTTTACCTCATGTCAGACTTGACTCATTCCTTATTTAATCTCCTAAATAATAAACTAAAGTTAATTTATACTTTCTTAAGAACCTTTTTCAAGTTTATTATTCCTTTTATATCACTTATTACCATGATATAAACATTATGTAATCATTTAAGTTAATAATGGTCATTTTGTCGATATTTGGTACTTGAGTCAAAAATGAACTTCTTATAAATACTGGTTGTCCATGTAGTCAAAATTAAATTATAATCATAATTATATTAATTATTTTGATATCATATATATCATATATATTCATTATATATATGTATTCATAATAGTACATAACATTTTGAGATAATAAATGAAATTCACTGTTCATGGAGATGGTAAATCGTACGTACGCAAGAACACTACTTTCATTTCTATTTCGTATTTTAATGGAATTAAAACTTAATGATACATAGTTATATTATAATTATAGTATAATATAATATATAATTTCATTAACTCCATCCTTTATACATCCCACATATGGTATGAACGATTCACATCACTTTGAGGGGGTGGTAGTCCGCACTTCCTCAAATGAAATTATCATGTTTACCCATTTTGGAAACCATAAAGGTATGATATAAATAGAAAATACAGAAGAATAGATAAAAAATAAACATAATATATATCATATATAAATATATTTCCATCATAATGGACCCCATGAGAGGCGTTTGGAGATATTTGAACAATCATCATTCCGTGAGGTAGTAGTTCACCGTCCACAGAAACAGTATGTTCTTTACCCCTTAGATGGATGTGTGTGTAAGTGTAGTTCAAATACTTCTCCAAAAAACAACCAAGTATATTGAGGATACTTTTTTGTTACAAAATAAAGGAATAAAAATATTTTAGGGGGTTGGAGAATTAAAATAATATAAAAGAACATCAGAGAAAATGTTCCCTTTAAATCAGGTAATTCCCATTAGTTTGAACCAAAAGGTTTACTTGAAGTGCCTTCAGTCTTAGTTAATGATTATAAGAGGAATAGAGGGATTTATCGGGCTTATTTAGGCAGATTTTGGAAGATCCAAGGGGATTGAGAAGTGTGAGTAATGGGTTACAATTGGTGTCCTTTTATAAGGCGGAGGAGGGGCTCTTTAGGAAAGTTTGAAAATATTATTTTATTATAAACTTATCATTTCTTTAAAAAGGTCTCAAACTCATTACAGTAAAATATAAGATGACTTATGTTCTAAATAAAATCATCCAATAATAATTGGACTGGTTTTGTATATTTTTTAAATATTAATAATCTTATTTATTTAATTTATTCATTAATGAAGTAAACACTGCATCATTATTGTGTCACAAATAATTTTATTTATATGATGTCTAAAAATTATAAAACAAATACCATGATGTAGGAAATATTTTTAGATTTTAAAATAATATTTATAGTCATAGATATAAATTATATAACCCCATGTAAAAAATTGATTTATAAAAAGATATTTGTTTATGTCATTTTTGCCTTTACTTTAAGTTAATTAAAATAAAGTGCCATTACCACTCCCAAGTGGCTCCATGAGGTCCCAAAATCGACCCAAGGATGACCATGGTCGAATATGTTTCAAAAAATAGTATTAGGACACATTTTAGGGTAATTTAATATTATTTTAATATTATTATTTTTCCTTATTTACCAGATTTACCCTTTAACCATGGTAAATAAAATATTTACTAAAGTAAATATTTAAAAAGTATGAAAATAAAAGTTACCTATTTAAACAATTTGTACCTACTGATTCCAAATAAGGAATCCATTTTTCTAAATTAAAAACACATAAGTGGCATAAATATATTGAAAATTAATTCCCATTGTTAAAACAAAAAAGCGTGTTTTTATGAAATAATAACTTTTAAAAGATTGACACTATTTTGTGTCCAATTTAAATGTGAAATTACTTATAATGGGAGAAATTGGATTAAATGGTAAAACAATAATCCAATTACACTTTAAAACCCAATTAAAAATATAATCTAACCATATAAATAAATTAGATTAAAAGGCAGTTTTGAATTAAAATACAGTATTTGTTCACTATTCATTAAAAATTGAACATTATCAGAAAGACACCAAAATTTCATCCAAAGGAAATTTTGATGTTACTATTCTAAAGAAGAATCTTATTTTGTTGAATAGAACATATAAAAGTTACCAAAACTAAATTTAATGAGGGTTCTCCATCAAAAGGCGGTAAATCGACCTTTTAAAGAATTTTAGAGTATTTGTGGTTAAAATTGGATTCATTCACATTTTATGCCTCTAAATTTTATTCAATACAAGTAAAAACATTTAAAAAACACATATAATCATATTTTAGTTAGTTATATTCATTTCCTCTAATACAACGGCTAGGTATTAACTACCATTTAAAATAATAATATTACATTATTAGTGTGCAGCGTAAGATTTCAAAGAAACCCGTTGTTGCGTATCGGGTACACCATAGAACATAGTGTCCCCTTTAAAGTAAAATTAATATTTAATTCCCAAATATTAATAAATATTAGAATGTCATATTTCTTTATTTACCAGGGATATTACAATTATATATTCCAATGAATCTTACATTTGGAAAATCTTTATGCCATGTTTCTTGTTTCATAATCCAAGTATTTTTAGGTAAAAATTTTCATATATTATGCTTGTAAACTTTTATTATTTAATCATACCATTTCTCTCATATTATTCTCATTGTTTACATTCAATTGTCAATGTTTATGTTTTCCTTTACTGAGTGTTTGAGCTCACCCTTCTTATGTTTCAATTTTCCCAGGTTGTGAATAAGGTTTTTAAGTATGTTATTCTTAATATGGTTAATATATCTTAGTGGTATATGGTTCATATCATTATGAAATCGGTTTTTATTCATCCAATATTTCATGTAAGAGTTTTTCAAAACTCTATAAAACTATAAATATAAAAGCTCCTTGGGTGTGTAAGTGATCCAATATTTCATTTTGATTTTTTAGGCTTTAAATAGATAAATTGGGTGACATTTATATATATCAAATCAAGAAATTTATTTTTTTGGTTTTATCATCAGAAGTGGGAGTGCAGGTTTCGGGATATTACACCTTCGACCATGGACAACATACCAAATTCATTTTTTAGTTATAAACTGAACATTCTCAAAACACACTATGTAAACTTATCTGATTTGGTAATTAAATATGTTATTGAAATAAATGAAATAAATGTTTTAATGATAAATTAATAAACATAAAAAAATTTATTGAACAAGTAAATACTTAATAAAATTTTATTATAAATGAGTTAAATTACTTAAATAATAAGTTGGGATTCAGTTAAGGTGTTTCTTAACATAATTTCCATTCATTGCTCTGAAATTATACTTCATTGACATTGAAATATAAATATTATATGTGAAATGACCTATAATTATATTATGTTTTATTTCTAATTTTATTTTGTGTTTTTTAAATTATCACATATAAACAATTCATTTAATAATTAAAGATTCAATGATATGATATTTTTAAGTATTACTCTCATCAATGGCATTTATTTGAGACAAGTCATATATTATACACCTAATTGATTTTATATAGTTTATATGTCATGACTTGTGATATTATATCATTTGTGACTCTTTTATTATGATATTTTAAGTTACTTTAATGTTATAACTTTAATTGGTTATTGATTCAAATGTTATAGATGTTGTAAGGGATTTCATGGACTCACATTCAATTCATGGAGGCAAAATTTGTGTCATTTACCATGTTTTATTTAATATGTTGTAATTAATTCCACACTAACATGTTTTCACATATTATTTCATGGAAATTATGGGTTTTAAATGATCATGTTAAGCTCCTTCATTCAATGTGTTTTTTATTAAATCATTACCCAATTTTCTAGGGTTTCGCCTCACAAACATCCTTCTTTAATGAATGTTTGGATTGATCAATATATATTAATTTATATGGTGTATATAATGACTCTTGAAATATAATATGATGAATATTTTATACTCATTCTATTTTATGTTCAATTTTATGTTCTTTCTTTCCATGTTTTTCAGTTTTAAAAGACTATAAATTGGATTTCTTTTAAAATAATGATTTAAATTTTTTAAAGATTATTATCCAAAATCATTCTCCATGTTATTTAAATTATTTCAAGAATTATATTTTATAATAATAATTGATTTATTAATGTTAATATCCATAATCTTTGACATTATTTTAAAAAAAATTAAACAAAAATTTGTTAAGGTTATCCAAAAGGGTAACTTTTGAATCTCTTTTAAAACTTTGGAAAGAATGCTTATTTTTAATGTTTACGACATGAAAATATTTTCCCACATTAAAAACAATTATTTTTTATGATTACTTTAAAAGTTTCCGTGATTATTTTCAAATAAAATACCTCTATAAATATTTTCTGATTTTTAGTTTTTAAAATAAAAAAACGTATTTTCCCCATTTTCAAAGAAATGATATAAATGTTATTTTAATGGTTTTTTCATTTATATTAATATAAATTAAGAATTACCATTATTAAATAGGAATATTATCTTATTATAACATTAATTTATTTCTATTAATGGTTTATGATTTTTTTTAAAATGTATTTTTATGAAACCTATTTATTTTCCACTAGTTAACCAACCTATAAAAGAATGTTGTTGTTTTCTAGGGTTTTATATTAAAATGTTTCAACTTATAAATATTTTATTCTGGACAAGGTTCTTGGAAATTATTGATAATGTTGAATTAAAATGGTATATTTCATGATTTTATGTGATCCCAAAATATCTTATACAATGGGAAATCTTAATATATCTCTCCAATGCATTATATAATGTTCCTTGACTTTAAATAAATGAATAGGAGAGTTGAATGGGGAGGTTTATCTTATAGATTTTACTAATATACACTCCTTTCACAAATGAGTGAACATTGGTGATTAAAATAATGTTCGGGGATACTAATATATTTTCTCATTAATTTCTATGATTTTTTACTGGTTCCTTTTCTTAATATAGACATCACATGGCTCATGAAAATTGATTCATATAACTCTTTTATTTATAAAATATTTAATCCATGATACACAGTTAATGTTCTATGTTTTTATGGTTATGAATTATCTTATGTAATTATCATGAAACCTGGATATGTTTTCATACCCTTAATCTCATCTTGTGATCACTGAAAATATTCCATTATTAATTCATATATTTACCCTTACTAAGCATTTCAGCTCACATGCCTTATATTTATTTTCCAAGGTTTAAGAAAGATATCAAGTAATATATATTAGGAATGGTTTCATTTGGGTGATGATGATGACTTAATATAGAATATGAAAATCCATTTTTAGTCAAAAAAAATTATCACTTCAAGACATGGGTATTGTTATATAAGAGTTATTCCTAATTCTCTAAAACCCTAATCTAAAAATTCTTTGGGTATATAAGTGATCCAATATTTATTTTCGATGTTGTATATTTTGGATAGCTAAAATTGGGCCACGTTTATCATTATCCAATCAATTAATATAAATATTGAGTTTCTAGATCTAGATTTAAGAGTGTAGGTTCAGGGCTATTATATGTGATATTAGAAAAGGGTTTATATGAATTTTGATATTAGAATTTTTTTAATTTGAGTTTAACTTAATATTTATCAATACTCTCATGGTTTTATAAGTTTAAGTTTGACCATAAGTTCAAAAGAATTAACACATATTTTGAGATTTTAAGAAATGATTTTTTGATGTGATTAATGATATTTTACGAGACATTTTATTGGGTTGAGGTATTTTTATCCATTAATGTTAATGTGAATGATTATTTTGGAATATTGCTAATAAATGTTTTAGGATGTAAGCTGAAAGGAATTAGTTAACCATTGAGGATAAAACATTCTTTAATGTTGAGGTTATTGAGGTTAAATGGGATATATGGTTATTTATTTTTAGAGTAATCTAAGTTTTACATTTTTTGTTATTATCAAAAAAATTAAGATTAATGTTTTCCATCTTCATATAAAGGTTTATTTGTTTATTATTATATCATGTGTTAATAATTTGGTCTATTATTAAGGGATAAAATTAGGCGAAATAATTAATTATCCCTTTTTTACCTTGTAATTCACTAAAATAATATTTTTGTTTTTTAGGAATGATATATTAGTCGTGAATGTTCATTTATTGGAGTAATAAATGAGATGGCAGGGTAAAAACTTCTCAAAGAATAACTAAAGGATGAAAGTGTGCTTAACGAATAGAAAAAAATCAAGTAATTATATTTTCTCATGTTCTCTATTATAATATTAAAAGAATATCTAAACTCTTGTAAAAGGATCTTGAAATAAAAAATTTATCACATTACCTTAATTTATATTGAATTTATGGTCTTATTTATCTCTAACTAATAGTTTTGTGACCATTAGCTTTCTCATGATACTATTCTCAATCACCCTTTATTATTTCTTGGAAATAATTTTTACTCTTTATTTCTATATTTTTACTTCCAGCAAACATTTTCATATTTGGGAACCTTATTTATGTCTTATTATAGATAAACTTCTTATTTATCTTTCCCTACATTCAGAATGAAATTTTATTATCCCTTTTATAATGTGGGTTTTCGAAAAAGTTATTTTCAAATATTAATCCCCGTAATTTCAAAGATTGAGATAAAATTGTGAGGACACAAATTATTAAATTTGGGTGAATATAATACCCAAATATTTTAAAAGTACACAATGTTAAATGGCATATAGAACACACAACAATGATATTAAATGAACCGTGAAATAATATTATTTTAAATTCGACCATTATAACATAGTTATTGAATTGGTAGGTCAAAATTAGACTAACATCATTAAAAATTATGTTTATAAAGTACCAACTTATGAAAAAATTAATGATTAATTATTGGAAAACATGTAATTTATTTTTATAAAAGTAATTTTAAGCTTCTAAAATATGATTTCTTCAAAAAAGGGTTCTATTGATTTTTGTAAATGAATATTAAAATTAATTCCTTATAATTTTAGATATTTTTATTTCTAAAAATTATATAATTTTTCACTAATTTAAAAAATTATCATATGGTAATATTTTGGGATTTTGATGAAAAAATAAATTTTTCAGTGAATAAAAAAATGTTGGTTTTATAGAAAATTTATTTTTCAATTCAAGTCCTTAAAAATTAATTTTTTATTTTTTACTATTTTTCGAATTTCATTATTTCATTTTTATTAAACATAATCCAATGAATTTCATTTTAATCCACGTTATGCTTAATTTTTTTACAAAAACATTTTTATACTTCAAAATGAATTTTAATTGAAAACCGTTTTAATAGAATTTTATAGGTTTATCACCTTAATAAAGGGTAAAATTTCATAAAGGTGGATAAAACAATTGAATATGGATTCAAAATCATCCATACATTTTATTACATTTCATTGGATGATTTTTATCTGATATATTACTTCATATAATCAAATATATGTAATTTTGGTTCCATTTGTCTTTGATAAAGACCTTAATATTATTTTATGTAAAGGAGTGTTCTATAATGTCTCTTTCATTTTTTAAATATCTATAATATTTTGGGATTAAGATAAAAATAATTTATGAATTGTTAAAAAAAGGTTATTTTCAATATGATTAATTTTATTTATTATCATAATTTATTTATAAATTTTATTAACAAAATAAGTAACATAAATGCTTACTCAATACTGATATAGTGCTTGTGCAAGCAGTAGAAAAGTCATGAAAATGATTTTAAAAACTTGAAAATAAATATTATTTTGGTATATTATGGTGTCTCGTGATTTTTTTTGTTAAATATAATATATTATTAATGTTTTAAGAGTTTATATGTGAATTAAATTTCTATTTTTATATTTTTTAAAGTCAATTATGTGAATAGTCTTAAAAAATGACTTTAATGGTATTTTATGTTAAATAATATTGTATTCAATTATTTAAAATTAATAAATAAACTTATCACTAACTAATTTAATTTTTTATGATATATAATATCAACCATTCTATACATATGGATCACTTGTTCTTTTATAGTAACTTTGTTAACCTATAAAGAGTAAAAAACATTATTATCGTGATAATCATATAAAGGGTTAATAGGGGTTAAAATGAAATGATAAGGGTTTAAAAAATCACTTAAAATTATATTAATGTTACTAGATAAGATTATTTTGACCTATGATAACCTTATATTTTAAACATATCTATTTTTTACTTTTAAATGAAAGTTAGTTTTTATTATTTTAATATTTTAAGTAATTCATAGGATACCTCCCACCACAATTATAAAAGGATGCCACCCCTCCTCTATTTCTCACACTTCAAGAGCCTTTTATCTTGACTAACACGAGAAAAATATATTCTTAACATCCTTAGATAAATTTTAAAGGTTCTGTTCTTCTAAAAAGACCATCCTTATGGTGCTGAAGGAGAGACCTAAAACTAGTTCTTCAAAGAGGAGGTAATCTTATTAATCGATCATTTTCAATTTACTTCTTCTTGTAAATACTAAATTTATTTCCTAACCATTAAAATATAATAAAATAAATATCAATGATATACTGAGAGTTTATTATGTTAATGTATTAACCTTATTCATCTTCTCTATCATCAAATCGAAAATAAAACCATTGTTCATGTGTAGGTGCGAACTACCACCTTGTAAACCATTGAATTTCATTTATCATCATCACCTTTCATGCATAGTTATTATGATGGATTTATTTTATATATATTATATTGATGAAATAATTATGGTTCATTGAATATAATATATCATATGTTTTTATACCATTTCAGTTGTTAACAATGGAATCATTGTAATTGTGTACGTTAGGACAACCATCACCACCTTGAAATCTACTTAGTTTTTCAAAAACTATCACTCATATATAATCATTGAGATGGATTTAATGATGTTTTTTTATGTTTATAACATGAGAATGATTCTGGAAAGATAATAATTAATTTTATATCTTAATTTTACATTCTGTAAAATGTAAAAACATCACCCATGTCTATGTGCAGACTACCCCCTCTCGAGATGACCTATTTTATTTTTTATAACCTATTTTCATTAAAAAAATATAAAATTTTATTTTATGCATAAAAGTGATAACTATTTTTTGATAATTATTCTATAAATAATGGAACAATTTCCCATTTTGACCATGTATAACCTACCAAATTTATTTTTCATTTATGAACTGAACATACTCAAGATAACAAATGTGAACTTAACCAACTAAGTAATTAAATATTTCATTGAAATAAATGAGATAAATGATTTAATGATAAATTTATAACCCTAAAAAGGGTTCTGAGATAATTAATTAGTAAATATAAGTGTATTTTAAATGTGTTCAATGACATACATAGCAATTTGTACTTGAGGTAACATGTTTATTAACTCTATTTCTATTCATTGGGTTATACTTATACTTAATTGACTATGTTATTCCAATATTATGTGTAAAATAAACTATGATTTTATTATTTTTTATTTGGAAATGTTTTTTTTATTTTCAAATTTTATATACATAATCACTTCATTGATTAATTATAACTTCAATGATATTACAATTGCACATATTATTATTTTCAATGTAATTTCTTTGAGACATGTCTTTTATCATGAATCTACTTTATTTTATAAGATTTATATTCTACCTATTGATATATTATATCCTGAATTGATCTATTAACAAGATATTTAGAGTTACTTTTAAGTTTTCTCTTTAATGATATATTTATTCAAATTCAATAAAAGTTGAATGGATTTTAATTATCTCAATTTCAATTCATTGAGAAGTAATTCATGTCATGAACCATATTTTATTTTATATGGTGTACTTAATGTCCCATGAACAAGTTTTCACAAATTATTTCAAGAAAATTATGGATTTTAAATAATTATATTAATTAAATTAATTCAATGGATTTTTGTTTCAAGCATTACCTAAGTTGCAAGGATTTTCTCATATCAAACTTCCTTCTTTGAGACAAGTTTTGATCGATGCACCTATATTCATTTGTATGGTGTATATACTAACTCTTGAAATATAATGTGATGAATATTTTTTTAATAATTTTATTATATATTCCTTTTTATTTTATTACCATTAATGGGTTTTCCTAAAATACAATAAATGGTTTTTATTTAAACACTTTTCTCTTAAGGTTTTAAATACTATTTTCCAAAATCTTTCTATATTTTATTTATCATAATTTAGGAATGATACTTTTAAAACATAAATGATTCCTAAAGTTATTTTAAATGATCTTTTACCTTATTTTAAAATGGTTTTAAAAGAAAATTTACTAAGGTTTTCCACATGTCTCACTTTTGACTCTCAATACAAATATTTGAAAACAATATTTATTTTGAACAGTTATGAAAATAACTAATTCTCCCATCATCAAAAATAATCTTTGTTAAAATATTTTGTTAAAATTTTCCCTTATTATGTTTAAATAAAATCATATTATTAATATTTTGTAAATTTTTATTTTTTAAATTTACTAAAATAAAAAAAGTATTTCACTATTTTTTTAGGGAATTGTTTTCTTTTAATGGTATTTTATTCTATATCGATGTCATTTAATGATTATGTGCCTTCTCGTATAATGTGATATTATTATACCATTCATTTCATTTATATTATTTTTTATGATGTTTTTTAAAATGGATTTTCATGGAAGCCATTTATTTTCTATAGGTCAAACAAGATATAAAGGAATGATGGTTGTTTTCAAGGGTGTTATGTTGAATAGAGAAAGCTTATAAATTATCTATTCATGATATGGAACATGTAAATTATTAATTAAGATGAGTGAGTTCAATATATATCATGATGATAGTTGATAATGATACAGAATACAAGATGGGCGTTCCCAATACATCTCTCCAATACAATGGGTCGTATTAATTGTATTTAAAGGAAAGACATTGGAAGTTAACATGATAGGTTTATTTTATGGATTTTACTAAGATCTAGTTACATCTGACATGAGTTAACATGGATGATGGAGATAAGGTTTCAATATTTTGAAACTTTTCCTCTATTATTTTTATTATTTTTTGATAGATTCATTGATAAATATTAAAATCACATTTCTCAATACTATTGATTCTTATCACTCTTAATTTTGTTAAATCCTTATTTCATTTCACATATTTAATGGTAAATTTTTAGGGGTATGAATTCCCTTATTTAATTCTAATTGACCTTGAATATATTCTCATAAACATATATTGTTACAATCCTACCTCCTTAGAGCATGGTCTGGGTTATCTGATCCTAAGGGTCTCCTATATTACCTTAGTTTCCTTCCTAACAAACTATCGACTATTAATTACTGTTGTCACCTATGATACTAATGAATATCCCCATATTCTAACACATGTTATTTTATTGTGATTTTTCCTTCACTAATTCACTATGTATGAAACATTGTAAAAGGTCTCATATCATGACACTACTCTAGCCCAAGCATGTTTAGCTATAGAGTTTAATCATACAGGATCCTGAAACGAAATGTTCATTTTTTGATCATGGGTAGTAACATTTATCCTTTTAAGACTGACTTTTATATGGGTGTTACACTCTACACCTTTATAAAAAAAATTCTCTCAATGTGGACCCCACACCTCAAACCCAGATAGTGCCTATGCACATCAGGTTGTGTATTGTATTTAATACAATTTCTCATGACCCGACCTCCCTAGTCCATGAAACTATTCATCTGATCCCATGGGTATAATTTAATGTACTTAAACATTACTTATTCTAGTGTTTTTGAACTATAATTCACTCTCTTAAAATTCTGAGGATCTTTTAATTTTATAGTTTTAGTGAATTAATACAAACTCTTACAAGGTAAACTCATACATTAAAAGTGGACACTTATACTAAGTATCCATTTTTTCCAGTAAAGAAAACAATTTTAATATAAAACATGGTTGATATTCATGATAAATATCCAAAAAAAATATCTTGACCTCATCATTATCCCTACTATTACTTAAACACTATGAAAATAATTTTAAAAATGTGTAATGAGAACAAAAATAACTATAAGGGACATAAAAGAAAGAAAACCATTAGTCCGATGAAAAATTAGAAAACTCATATAACATTTACTTTTACCATTAATGTTATTTGAGTGTGTGAAATAAAAAAAATCACATGAAAACACACACAATGTTTTCTCAAATAAAACCTTTAAAACCATATCAATCAGTTTTATACCCCTAATGATATCTTAGAGCATCATATTCATAAAACACTTTTAAAACCCTCTAAATTGGAATAACCATATGGCTGACTTGTAATATAATCATTACAAATTTTATTTTTGATCTATAATGTGGATAACTATTTTTATAAGCTATATCGAGCTCTCTCATGATCTATAATGGTGCTTAACCCTTCATATAATCTATATCAGGCTCATTCGTGAGCTGTAATGGGGCATAGCCCTTTGTATAAGCTATATTGGGATCACACGTGAGTTATAATGGGGGTAAAACCCTTGTATAAGCTATATTGATCTCACCCATGAAACATAATGGGTATCAACAATTCATATAAGATATATCAGGCTCAACTATTTCATATAATTCTCAAGTGTCATATCATGAAGGAAATACTTTATGCTTTCACATTTTCATCATAAAAACCTTCGAAAAGCTCTTTAAAAATCCAATTTAAAACACTTTCTAAAAAAATAACCTTTTATTTTAAAATCCATTTTTAAATAAAAAATACCAAGAATAAGGTTAAGATTATTTTTATATGAATAAAAGATCATTAAAAACATTCTTGAGGAAAATAGTATTTTCATTTTGAAAAGCCTAATGTTTTTAAAAAAAACTATGCACATATATATAAATACAATTTCTTTGAAAATAATATTTTAAACATATAAGGTAAGATCCAAAACATTAAGGTACCATTATGGAAGGAAGATACATCCATGCTATATAAGTTTAAAAAACATTCCTTTTGACTTTTTTAAAAAGAAAATTTGAATAAAGATTTTTTTAAAAGAAAATCCCTAAAAATATACCTTTTGAATAAATTTGATATAAAGTATAAAATTAAATTTTTATAATATAAATTTACATATAAATACACTCATAATTTTTAAAAAAATCATAAACATAAATGATAAATATTTATAAAATAAATCCTAGAAACATTTAAAATGAGATTTTATAATTAAAGAGTCAAATATCATATCATTGAAGTGAGTATTAATAAAATGAATTGATTATGTTTATACATTAAAACTACACATAAAAAAGTTTAAATAAAACATAATATATTCAAAAGTCATTTCACTTATAATCTCTTCATGGAATTTTCATGAATTAGAAGGTTAACCCAAATAATGGAAATTTGGTTAATACTTCTCATACCCTATGTCTGAATGTGTTATGAACTTAATCTTAATTTCTTGTACAATGAAATTATAATACATAATTAATTAATTAATAACCTCTTACATATATATTTTATTTATTATAATTTTATTACATTACTTTATGGCCATTTTAGTGAGTTGTAAAGTTTAATTTTGTGGTTTTAGGAGCATTCGTTTCATGGTTTCATGGTCGGCTCACTAGAGGATATTTATGAATGTTTTTTTCAAATGGAAATACTACTAAAGAAGTGGATTAAAATTTTATTAATTCAATTCCATAATTATAAATGTTTCCATATACAATTTTTTCTTTCATTGGGATTATTCATTTGATAAAACATTAGTGGTAAATGTTTACTTTATTTTGACGGTTTTTCCAACCATTATGAACTAGTTTAGTTTTATAAGATATTATGTTTATATAAAAGTTAAATAACATTAAATAAGATATAATATACCTATTAAAATATTATTTAACCTAAATAATGGTTTTTTTACCATCCCTGAAGGCAGAATTGGAAAATAAAAATTCATAATCAATGGAGGTGGTTAATCGTCATATTTTGGAAAATGGTTTCATTTCTTTGAATAAGACGAGATAAGAAAAGTGATGGATATGATATATTTCAGAAAAAATATAAAATTCTAGTATATAAATTATACTGGATTTATTATTTTTTGATGTATGAATGGGGAGAGGAGAAGGTAGAAGAAGAAAATAAATTAAGAGAGGTGCTTTTGAGAAAGTTACCACTTGAATATCACCTCCTTGAAGGACCCCTTAAGGATCTTGGAATTGGACTTTTGATGAGACCAGAACCAATTTTCAATGGTTGAGTGAGGGGGATAGGTTCTATTAGATATTTTAACATATTAAAGTGTTTTTAGTATAAATAGGGTGGTGAAGAGTGGTATTAATACTTGATGAGGGGTAGTTTTAAGTCATTAAATAATTATGATTTTATATTTAAACACAACCGCAGTTTGATGTAATTTATTAAAATGAATTAAATTGATAATTAATGTTTTAAATTATATTTATGTTATATAAACACATTAAATTCCAATTTAATTTTTTTAATTTATTTTATGCTTTTACGTTTTAACATTGATATGTTTTATTATTTTACCTATACGACGGTAAATATTTTTTTTACCACGGTAAATTGTTTGTTCTTAAAAATTAAAATTAACATATTAATAAATTTGGACATTATAATTATAAATATTTAATTCATTTTTAATGAAGATAACATTTCAAGAAATAGAATAATTTATATTAACTCTATTACAAATAATAATGGTTTGAAACTCAATTAATATTTAATGATATATATATATATATAATATATAAATTTCATTTAAAAAATTACCCATTGGGGATTATTTTAATTAATTAAATAGGATGAATGGGATGTACTTTAGAATTGGTTTTAGAAAAATCTCATTTTTAACCCAAAAATAAACATATTTTAAAATAAAATATAATGTTAATTAAAAATAATTTAAGTGGATGAAATATATCTAAATAATAATTATTTCACTATAAACCATAATAATAACATAATGGGACTTTAAATTTCTTAATTTATTTAAAAGAAATGATATTTTCACAAAAATCGTTATTATTCACTATTTTCTGAAAAATTAAACTGTTCAAAAAATTATCAAAATTTCACTATAGGATAATTTTGATATTATGATTTCAAAAATGTAGTTAATTTTATCAAATAAATTTTCTAAAAGTTCCATAAATTAATTATGTTATTTTTAAATAAAAAAATAAATTTTTTTAAGAAAATATGTTTTTGATGAGTAAAATGACTTCACTAAAAATATAATAGAATGACTTCACTAAAAATATAGAATTAATTCACAAGTAATTTATTAATAAATTATAAATGAGTATGAACATTATAAATTTTATAATGTTTCTAACACTCTTAATTCCTTCTAATTTAATGAGTAGGCTATAATGGTCACATTTAAATATAAAGATTCTTTTATTTGTTTTAAGAGCAGAGTTAAGTATATTGTATGGTATCAAACATAGTTTTTCATTTCTAAAATATTGGGATGAAATATTCCCCCCCCCCACCCATTTAATAAATTAAATCATCATAAATGGTACTTGGCATCAAAAACTGGGGTTTTAAATTTTCAAAATACCTTTGTTGAAATCCCACATTGTAAAAAGGATCAATAAAACATCCATTTAAGAAGTGAGAAAGAAAATTATGAAGGTAACCAAATATAACACATGTAGTGACTCGACTCCAAATAGGATAGAGCTAGTGTCTACTATCAATTAAATTGTCATGATTATAAGGAATCAAATCCTGAAGTACTGATAGTTTATTAGTCTTAATAAACCAGATACATACATGAGTCTTATATTAAAAATTAATACACTAATTTCAAGAAATTTTTTTATTCTTTCTAAATAAATAACTTTTAGGATATCTCCAATCCATCTAGTAAATCCTTTCATATAATTCTTAGTATGATTATTTGAATCGTAGGGAAATAATAAAAAAATGGTGTGATCAAATTCTCAATAAGGGAAAAATATAGTAGAAGTAATAAAGAATAAAGGAGAATAGTCGGTATAGAAAGGTAAATAACTAAACACACCTTTTATGTAATTAATAAACTGAATGGAAGTTCATAAAAAATATGGCATTTTAATAACTAGAAATATATTCCATAGAAATAACTAGATAAGGAAAAATAAATATAGATAGGTAATAAACTAAAACACATTCCATATAAATAACTAAAAATGACATGTATCCATAGATATGTTGATGAAAAATATCATGGATGAATAATAACTGAAACTATAATGAGGTAAATACTTGATTATTGGATGCCATGTTTCTTAGGTACATGATACCTTCACTGTTGAGACCTTTCACAAGATGGTTTACAAAATATCAGGTAAAACCCATCTATGGTGGTTATCAAAATGACTCGTCCCATAAGACTATTGATACATTTAGGGGCAATCTATAACTGGGTCCCACACATTTCGTACTAGTCCAAAAACCTTCCTCATATATTGAATAATCAATTTAATAATGTGCCTTATCAAATATTCATACGAAATATAAGATAGAGATTTATCAATATTTCCCAAAATAATTAAATAACTTTCAAAGTGAACATTATTTGAAAAATGGTATATAGTTTAATAAATGATCATATCCACAAAAAATTCGATATTAAATTATCATAGGAAATTGAATATTTCAAGGAGACTAAAAGGGATCAAGGAAGGTAATGTTAATACTATCCTTGGACAAATCAATAAAAACAATCCATATGATGGATAAGGATAGTATCAACCCATCTTTTAAAAAGATTCATGAAGAAAAATATTTTTTTTTTTGAATAACCTATTCAATGAAAATAAATTTAAAAAATGTTTAAAAATTAACATTTTAAACATGAAAATTAATATTCAAAGGAATGACTGAGGGTAAATTTGTATAATTTGTACAATTTAAAAATAACATTCCTTTTTCACGGTAAAACGGTTAGAAAAACGTCTTATTTGGAAAGCGATAAGAGTATTCCATTTAAAACATTAGTAAAAGACAAAAAAGGGTAAAATTTTATTTACCAAATAATTTTAAAAACATTTTTGAAAACATTTTAAAAAAACATGGTTTTTTTGGAGAAAACGGGTTCTATGACTAAATAGAGATACAAGGTCAGGTTTTCTAAAGAACATTTTCTAAAAAAAATTGAGTTCCAAAGTGTGGTAAACTGGTGCTAATACTTGGAAATGGTCATGAATAACTAGAGGAGACAAAATTAAAGGTTTTATTGAACAATGGTAATATAATTTCCTCTAATTTAAATACCATTGAAATATCATCAAAGTTATTGTTGAGGAAAATAGTCATTAAATATTCCAAAGTGTCCCACACCACTTTGAATCATTTGAAATCATAATCCTTGTAAAAGAATAAAATTAAATAAAATTTAAAAAATCATAAAATTAAATATATTAATGATATATCTTTTAAAATGGAAGTATATACATCTTATAAAAGAAACTAGGTATATAACAAAAAATAAGTCTTAATAGAATTGAAATTGAGACGAAATCCCTTACCTTAAGTTTCCTTTCGGTTGAACGTCCTTTATCCTCATATATAATAATCTTATGTTAATTTTATACTTTATTGAGAACCTTTTTCTTTTGTTCATTACTTTATTACACTATTTACTATGTTGTATACAACTACTTAAACAATTATGTTTACATCAGGTGTTTTGACCAAATTCGGTTTATGTATCAAAAACAACTTTGGTAGGTCAACTATGGTAAAATGGGTAATTATATAACATATCTATAATAAAAAACTAGAATAATTATTATATTTATAAAAAAATTATACTTTTAAAATAAATAATTAAATATGGTTATGAAAAATGAATTAATGTTACAGTCATGGAGAGGGTAGGTTGTACGTACACATGTGTAACATTCCAATTTTTTCAATGATCATTATGGAAAGAAGGTAAGTAACACCATATCTTTCCATAAGGATTATTATATCATAAATACACTATAATTAATACAATATAATTATATATATAATTATTTTTATATCAAACTAATCACATCATGTCGAGAAGGCGGTAGTCCACACGTCCACAAATGACATTATCACATTCTAAGTGTGTGAAAGGGTAATAATGAAAATGATATATGTAGTATATTTAAAAAAAAGAAATTATTTCATGAATATAAATATAATTTTTTATGTCAAATGTGTTTAATTGAAACTGTCCTTTATACATTCCATGTATAGTGTGAATGAATCACATTGCTTCAAGGGTGCAGTAGTCCACACTTTCTCAAACAATGTTATCATATTAACATAAAATAGAATGTATTAATGTTATGTCTAAGAAAAGTATTAAATAAGTATAGAAACATAATAAATATCATATATATCATATATAAACAAATTTTCCATTATAATGGCCATCCATGAAATTTGGTAAATGAAAAATGAACAATCATCATATTTTGGGCAGTAGTTTGTCGTACATAGAAACTATATATTTTTTACCAATTAGATGGAATTTTGTGTAAGTGTAGGTTGAAACATTATCATAAAAACATACCAGTTTATTTATAATATTTGTTTTTATACAATAATATAATAACAATATATGATGATATGTATAATGGAAATAATATTAAAAATCTTGAGAGAAGACATTACCTCTTAATCGGGTAACTACTTTTGGTTTGTACCAAAAGGATTCCTTGAAAGTATTTACAATAAAATACAATTTTTAAGTACTAGGTGTTGTATTATTAGATTTTATATGGGAATATCATGGCAAAACATAAGTGGTTTGAGAGGTGTGAGTAAGGGGGAGTGGTGGTGGCCTTTTATAAGTTAGGACAAAGACTCACTTGGTATTTTTCAAAAGAAGTTATGTGTACCCATGTTTATAACTTAAAATATTATTAAAAACCCAAAAAAAACTCATTAATGGAAGTTTAATGACATAATTTATTCCATACAATGGGTTTTTGATAATTTTCTCAGTCATTTGGGCCCCTATGTTAATGGTTTAGTCCTTTATTAAGTATAATTTGGCCTTAATAATTATAATTAATTTTAATTACTTTCACTAATTATTTTGGTCAGAAAAAAAGTTAGTGTTATAATAAATTATAAATTATTCTGATTCAAAATATGGAATCCATTTTCTCAAATTACAACAATATAAGTTTCATAAATTAATTTAAAATTCATCCTATATGCGGGACGATAATGAGGGTTTTTTAAGTAAAAATGTCTGATTGTTTGCTATGTTTTATAATCAATTTCAAGGTGAAATTGATTTCAATGAAATAAATTGTATTAATAGATAATAATATTATATAAATAAACTATACAACCAATTAAAAGTATAATTTTACTTTATAAATAAATTTTGAACTAAAATTCAGTATTTTTAATTATTCATTAAAAATGAATTGTTTCAGAAAAATATCAAAAATTTACCCAAACCTAATTATTATTTATCTCTTTAAAATATAAAGATTATTTTAAAATAATAAATAAATTAATGTTTCAAAAACCATGTTTAAAATGGGATCTCCATTATAAGGTGGTAAAAGTGCCTTTATAAAAATATAGTTTTTTATGTGTAAAATAGAGTTTGTTATTATCTTATGCCTATAAAACCTAATGTGTAACACCCCAAGATTTCATAGTGTGTTATTTCTTCAAAATAATTCAATAACTTGCACTACACGCAACACCGAGTTCAATCACACCATGACTTACCAAAAAAAAGCCATTAAAATAGGTCATGAATAGTATTAACTAAATTTTAAACTTTATATAATCCATATAATTTTAGAATCCATATTATGAGTTTCTTAGTCATAATGCAAGAACAGATTCATTTTCAGTATTGCACTTTTATCAAATTTTAATAGTGAAACCTTTTTAAATACAATATTTTAAACTTTTTGACTAAATGGGGACATAATAAAATTTGAAATGAAACATCCCAAACTTCTACGGTACACTTCTCTTTGAATAATGCGAAAGCATGTGTTGTACGCAACACCGAGTTCTAACAACCAATCAAACTAGCCGTTATGAATAGTAATACCTACTTTTTGAAATTATATATATTTTATATTTCAAAATGGACTTCATTTTTGGATTCAGAATATCTAATTTAGCCTAAGATGAAATTTTGGTACTTTTCGGATAACTTTAATATTTTGATGAATAGTTAAAATTACTAAATTTTAATTAAAAACAACTTTTTTAATCAAAATAATTAATATTGATAAATTATGAATTTTAGTGGTTTTAAAGTATATTTAGAATATATTTTTACCATTTAATATAATGTTGGTCATTGGACATAATTTTACAATTAAACCGAACATAAACAAATGTCAATCTTTTGATAGTTATTATCTCTTAAAAACACGCTTTTTGTTTTGACAGCGGGAATTAATTTTAAATTAATTTCTGCCACTTATGTGTTTTGAATTTAGAAAAATGGATTTCATATTTGGAATCAGGATTTCCAAATTGTGTAAATAGGTAACTTTTATTTTTAGACATTTTGAATAATTACTGTGGTAAATATTTTATTTACCATGGTTAAGGATAAATCTGGTAAATAAGGGTTAAACAATAATATTATAATAATACTAAATTACCCTAAAACGTGTCATAGCCTTATTGGTTGATACATGTTCGACCATAGGCATCTTTGGGTCGATTTTGGGACCCCATGGTGCCACTTGTAGGTGATAGGGACATTTTTTTTAATTAAGTTAAAATGAATACAAAAATGACACAAGCATATATCTTTTAGAAAAACAATTATTACATAGGGTTATTTATGTTGGATTTTAGATTATAAATATTCATTAGAAAGATAAAAATATTTCCGACATAATGATATTTTATTTGAAATTTTTAGACATTAAATGATTTAATTAATTTATGACACAATGATGATGTAGTAATTACTATAATAGTGAAAAATTAAACTAATTGATATTATAAATACCCAAATAAATATAATATGAAACTTTTAATGAATTAAACTACTTTTATAGGATAATATGATATATTATTATTGATTTACTTTACTTTTTTCTAAGTAATCAATCTGTTATGAGTTTCACAAAAATCAACTATTGAATAGTGTCAAAATTGACATAAAAGAGTTCTTAAAACAAATATTATATTATTAATTGATATTAAATTCCTAAAAATCTACGGTTCGGCCAAGAGACTTATATCATGATAGGTTCATCATTAATGGACCACTAGGGGGTCTCTTGGATGTATATAGTAAGTTTATTAACCATATTATATAAAAATACAAAGAGACATTCTAAAAGTGAAACTAATTAACATAGAGTTAATACTTAAAGATAAGGTTAATATAAGTACCCAAACCTGTCTAAATTCTATTGGTTGAGTTGTTTTCGACCCATACCCACCTTAAAATTTAAATAATAAACTTTGGAGCCATTAGAAACCGAATATGAATTTATTATAAATTAATATTTCTAGCTTTTCCAAAGGTTCCCCTCACCCTCTTATAAAAGGGCACTCCTCCTTCTCATTTCTTCACACCTTCAAAACCTTTTGGTTCGGACAAACTCTTCCCAAATACTCTCCCAACATCCCTAACTACAACCTAGGGGCCTTAGTTTGATCAGAAATCCAACCTAAGGAGCCCTTTTGATCAAATCAAAAGGAAGAACCCGAAGAAGAGGTAATGATTTCACCACCCTTTTCCAAGTTCATTTCTTCTTCCACTTCTTCTTCCTTTGTTGTTAACATTATAAAATAATAACTCCAGTATAATTTATATACTGTGATGTTATTATAAATATGGTACAACCATATTCAGTATTCTATCCACCCTTTGAATAACATGTCACCATACGTGTGTCCGTACGGCTTACCGTCTCCACGTCGTGGGGTAATTGTTATTCAATATAATATTATTTGGATGGGTATAATAATGATGTGTAACTCATGTAAATAATAAATATAACATGTTAATGATTCTTTATATATGATATACCATCCATTTATATATTATTCTAATATCAAAAGAATGATATTATCGCTCGTTCGTACGTACGGACTACCGTCTCCACGAACGCGATAAGATTCATTCTCCATCGTATCCATTCAAGTATAATTATCATTTGATGATTTAAAAATGATTTTTAAGGACTTGATATCATTCTGGATATGAATAATATACAACCTATCCATTACAAACATGTCTTACATAACAAAACATATAAAAGAAAACGAGTAAGTTAACGCCCGAAACGACGATAATTCTAAGATATTATTAACAAAGCAATGTTAAAAGATCATATATGATATCATATTAATGTATATGATTATTGAATAATTTAATAACAATTATTTCGACATTATACAGGAGGTTAACCTACCCCATCCAAGTAAAAGTTCAAGTTAAGGGTTTATTTCGCAATCTCTTCATTATTCGAGGTTGTTTATACGTAATAATCTACTGAGATTTCTTTATCATCCACATCCATGTTTCTCCGAAATATATTTCAAAACACTTTTAATATTTACAAAGAATATGTGTAAAGACCCGTAAAATTCAAGGGAAATTTTTTCTTAATTTTCTTTAGAATTTTACAAGAGCGCGGTTTCAGACGGCATCTGATTCCGAGGCCCGGAGTGCCCGGAATCAATTTCCGAAGTTTGGCTCGGGTACGTTCAGTGAACGAACGAGCGGGAATTCCTAACTTTTGATCTGGTGCTCGGAATTGAAATCCAAGGGAACCGATGAACTCGCAGCACCGATATTCTCTTAAAGAGACCTTTTCGGAAGTTGCGTTTGTTGCGGGGTGAAAGTTAGTTTTTGGGAGAATTATAAAAAGTTGAATAAAAAAATGTGGAATTCTTTTTATTTAACTTTTGTAGGTTAACTCCTCTCAAAAGGAGTTAGGGGTGGGACCCACACCCACGTAACCTCCCTTGAGAGGATTAAGTGTGGTGGGACCCACACGAACCTAAACCTCTCATCTGCCCCCTTTAACTCCCCTCTCTCCCTCTTAAAAGATTGTTAACTTAACATCTAATTAATTACACATGACATGTATAATTAATTAAGTGTTATGTTTTTGAATTTTAAGTTTTGAATTCCTTGGCTTGGTAAATAAAATAAGGAGGAACCTTATTTTATTTGGTTAGTTTTGTTTAGCCAACTTGTGAGGATTTTTGAGAGCTCCTCCTTCTTCTTCTTCAACTCGACGAAGAACACTCAACTTGACGAAGAACGCTCAACTTGACGAAGAACGCTCAACTTGATGAAGAACGCCGCTCCTCTCTTCTTCGTCTTCCGTGTCAACGAGAGGGAACGCCGCTTCCTCCTCGGACTCTCTTCGTCGGCATACGAAGATTCGCCAACGACTTATCTCATCGGACGCACCTCTTCGTCATCGGATTTGACGAACGACTACCGCGACGCCCGACCTCCGCGACGTTGTCTTCCGCGGGACGTTGACAAATCTTCGAACCTATACCCAAGGTAGGGGTTGTTGTTTATTATTTAATTATTCTGTTCTTGCTCGTGGTTCGCATGACTAACGTGAGGAATTTGAATATTTTAAGTTGTGTAATTATTTAACGTGAGGGGGGGCCGGACTGCATGAACACGGCCGAACCACCTCCATCGTTCATGTTGGTTTATCTTGCTGGTGGAAGCAAGGTGGCGTGGTTCCGTCGCACCACGCGGATAATTGTATGTTTATCTTGCGCGGCATCGTCGTGCCGCGCCATGGAAGAAACATCAAGAACGCGACGTCGTCGCGCCGCGTTGAAGAAATCAAGGTGCGGCGGAGGGGCGCGGTGCCGTCGCACCGCGCCGGACGACGAACAACGCGGCCGGTTCTTGGCCACGGCGGAACGAGAAGACCGGCGGCCGGGCCGCCGGCGTCGGAAGCCGAAGAGGGGACCGGATTTTCCGGTCCCGTTGGAGAAAACCGGTCGGCAGTTGGCCGGACGGAAGGTCAAAGGTCGGGGGAATAAATTCCCCCGGCCAGCTCTAAAAACCCCCCTCATTTAAGAGGGGGGCGGTTCCTTGAAAGGGGGGGGGGGCAGGAGGCCCCCCGGTTTTTCTCCAAGCCGGCCCCCACGTGGGGGCCGTTTTTTTTCAAAAGGGCGCGGCATATAGCCGCGCCGCCCCTTCAATCAGCGGGGGGATTGATTCACCCGCGTGCCGCCTCCGTGCGGCGCCAGGCCGCCGCGCCGCCGTGCCGCCGGCTGGTCGGCCGGCCGGGCCGGGTCGGACCCGGGTCGGGTCGACCCGGTTCGGGCCGAACCAAGGGGGGGGGGGGGGTCGGGCCGGGTCGGCCCGGACCCGGACCCCCCTGTTTCGGATCAGATTCGGTCTTTTGGCCATAACTTGAGCCACGGACCTCCGATCGACGAACCGTCTGCGGCAACACGATCCTTGGATCGAGTCGGTCATTTCGGTATATCTCACTCAAGGTTTCCGATTACTTTGAGTTCGGCCGGGTTGGTTCGTTCACGAAACCAACCGGGCCTTCGGAGCGGAAACACTCATATCTTGAGCTACGGACGTCCGATTGACGTGACGTCAGCCGCATTGTGTTCCTCTTAGTGAGACGGATCTTTTGGCATACTCCGCCCGAGGTTTGGACGCAGGTGGAGTACGGTCGGGTTGGTTTTTCCTTAAAAACCAACCGGGCCCCGGGAACGAAAATGCCAATAACTCTCAGACCGGGCGTCCGATCGACGCGCAGTCTGTTGCGTTGAGTTCCTGTTGTCGATACGGAACTTTTGGATACATCAACTCTGGACTTTGTGACGGTTGATGTATCAGCCTCTCGGCTCATGGAGCGGACCCTCCGAACGAGCTTGCTGTGTGCGGGAACCCTAGTACTGGCTGCGACTGTTACTGTGACTACTACTGCTGCTACTGCTACTGTGACTGCGACGACGACAGTACAGAGATCCTGTGTGGATTCGACGACGACGACTACAGCACTCAGCGATCCTACGTGGATTAGTGCTACAGGTCCTGTGTGGGCCCGATCCTGTGTGGGTCCGATCCTGTGTGGGTCTTTGCGCTCAGCGGTCCTGTGTGAACCAGCGCCTACAGGTCCTGTGTGGGCCCGATCCTGTGTGGGTCTTTGCGGTGATTATCTACAGGTCCTACGTGGGCCTGATCCTATGTGGGTCTTTTGCGGGGGTTAGTTACCTATCGATCCTTCGTGGGTCCGACGACTTAGATGGATCAGAGATCATCTTTATCGTCTTCCGAAGAAGTATACCTGTGTGAGCTGAATCCTGTTGCTTCCTGTGTGGATTGTGTTGTGCTATCCTGTGTGGATTACAATATGCTTTCCTGTGTGGAATACGTTTACTTTCCTGTGTGGACTGAGTTTTACTTGGGCTCGGAGGTTGGAGCGTATTTGAAATTGATTTCTTAGGTATATGTATGGACATATACCTAAGCAGTGTCGGTTGTTACTTCGTGATTGTACCTTTCTTCGTGGTTTATCCTTTGTGGATTTGAGAGACCTTCAGGGGTCTCGGGGTCCCTACTGAGTAGCTTATACTCACCCCTGCACGGGCTTTTCCCGCACTACATTGTGTTGGTTGCAGACGACGGACAGCGTTGACCTTAGCTGAGGCTTGCAGAGCGGGACGGTACCCGGAGGTGGACCACTGGGCGGGACGTGCTCGGAGCGGACGGCGGGACCCGTGGAGCTGTGGAGCTATCTGTACCCACCCTTCAGGTAGAATTTCCGGTGGACAGCTCGGTGTAGCGGCTTTTACTTTTCAGTTGTTGTTTTCCCTTTCGAGTTGTACTTTACTTTCAGTTTGGGTTTGTATACTGGCCCATTTACTTTTCCGCACTTTCAGTTGTACTCTTCTTTTGCTTAGTGATTACTTTCCGCTTGCTTACTCTGTGGTGTTTGTTTACTTTACAAAGGCAATGCCTTCCCTTTTTACCGGGATTTACGCCTTGGTGCTAGTCGCCAGCCCCTGGCCTATGGAAGGCGGGCTTGGGCTAGTCACGGCACGGACCCCGAGGGCAGTTTGTGACAAATTGGTATCCGAGGAGTTCGGTTCTACCGCGAACTCTGATCTTTTTATGTGAAGCAAAAATGTTTAGCGTATTGAGTGTGGTTATCAGTCCAGGGAGTCCAATGTTGGTGCGGCGGCGGACGTATCCGTACACCAGGACCCTGACTTCTGATTTCCGACTTAATGGACGAAAACATTGATTGCGTGTGTGTTTCAAAGTTTTCTTTGTGATTTCTTTGTGTTAGCTCACCAAGTATACTGTTTGACCGTGGCGCACCTGTTTCCTTTCAGGATGGCCCCACGACGGCAGCCAGTTAGGGTTCCGAGAGTCGAGTGTGACGACAGCCCACCGAGCGACGAGGCTTCGGTACAGGGCCCTCTTGCAGTTGAGGCACCAACGGAGGCACCATCGATACTACCATACGTTGGGCCATCGATGCCACCAGCCCCAGCAGTAGGCGATGCACGCCACTTGAGTGCGCTGCACGAGTTCCAGCGCCAGAGGCCACCCAGGTTCCGGGGAGAGACGGACCCGCAGGCGGCTGAGGATTGGCTGGAGGCTGTGGTGGGAGTCTTCAGGCTAGTGGGGACGCCGGAAGACTTCATGGTGATCTTTGTTGCCAGCCTCCTTCAGGCCGCAGCAGGCAGGTGGTGGAGCCACTTGTTTCAGTTGTGCGGGAAAGCCGGGGTGGAGTCAGAGCCAGGCGTGCCGAGAGTGGGCAGTGTTACTCCTGTGGCGGGATTGGTCACATGGCTCGTGACTGTCTGACCCGCCATGCTGATGATCAGCAGTTAAGTGAAGGACCTCCTAGGCAGAGGCAGAGGTTCGACCGTGGCGGTCCGCAGGGAGGAGGCGAACGAGGCAGAGGAGCTGGACGAGCAGCCGGTGGTGGGCGACGCTTTGAGGCTCTGCCACCACCACCACCAGGAGGTCCACCCCGACCACAGGGAGTAGGTGAACATGCGAGAGCTCAGCTTCAGGCAGCCGAGGCCTTCGATCATGGAGCTCTGGGAGCCGATGGACAGGAGTTGAACTAGTGGATACGTCCTTTGTACTTCTGGTTCCTTGTTGCTTTTGTGTAGCGTCTTGTATTTTGAGATGCAAAAAAAACGCATACCTTTGTGATATTTTCGTTCCTATCCTCTTTCGTGATGTTACTAAGAGGTTCCAGTTTTGGCTGTTGACTTGACCCTCACTTGTGAGACATATACTGGAGGAGACCCAGTTACCACACACTAATGCCGACAGTGTGACTCAACCCTTGGAGGCGAGAGTAACGGTTGAATCTCTTAGTAGTAGCGTCGAGGCCTTACGACGTCATCCTTGGTATGGATTAGTATCATCCATGTTAGGATTGACTGTATTAGGCAAAGAATGTCTTTCATCCAGGGGATGGGACCAGATTTCTCTTATCGGCAAAGAAGAAATCTTGCAGCTCTCGTGGGACCGGAGATGGTCCAGGCCACGACAGAGAAGGTCCAGGTCATCCAGGAGCGGATGAGGACAGCACAGAGCTGGCAGAAGTCATACGCTGACAGTAGGCGGAGGCCACTGGAGTTCGAGGATAGCGACCACGTCTTCTTGCGGGTCTCACCTCGACGTGGTATTCAGAGATTTGGCCGAGGCGGCAAGTTATCTTCGCGCTTCATCGGACCCTTCCAGATTCTCTGCAGGATTGGTGAGGTGGCTTATCGCCTGGCTATGCCACCTCAGTTGCACCGGGTGCACGACGTCTTCCACGTATCCCAGCTGAGGAGATACGTGCACGACCCGACGCACATCATTGACCATGGGGAGCTTGACCTTGATGATGGGGCGACTTTTACGGAGGTTCTGGTGGAGATAGAGGATCGACAGGAGCGGGTCCTGCGTGGGCGATCGATTCCTCTTGTGTGCATCAGTTGGCAGCACGGGAATCTCCAGGAGAGCACATGGGAGCGGGAGGCTCAGATGCGTGCTCAGTACCCTCATTTGTTTCCCTAGTTTTTGATTTATCTTTACAGGGACGTAAAGCCCTGAGGTGGGAGTAATGTAAAGACCCGTAAAATTCAAGGGAAATTTTTTCTTAATTTTCTTTAGAATTTTACAAGAGCTCGGTTTCAGACGGCATCTGATTCTGAGGCCCGGAGTGCCCGGAATCAATTTCCGAAGTTTGGCTCGGGTACGTTCAGTGAACGAACGAGCGGGAATTCCTAACTTTTGATCTGGTGCTCGGAATTGAAATCTGAGGGCACCGATGAACTCGCAGCGCCGATATTCGCTTAAAGAGACCTTTTCGGAAGTTGCGTTTGTTGCGGGGCGAAAGTCAGTTTTTGGGAGAATTATAAAAAGTTGAATAAAAAAATGTGGAATTCTTTTTATTTAACTTTTGTAGGTTAACTCCTCTCAAAAGGAGTTAGGGGTGGGACCCACACCCACTTAACCTCCCTTGAGAGGATTAAGTGTGGTGGGACCCACACGAACCTAAACCTCTCATCTTCCCCCTTTAACTCCCCTCTCTCCCTCTTTAAAGTTTGTTAACTTAACATCTAATTAATTACACATGACATGTATAATTAATTAAGTGTTATGTTTTTGAATTTTAAGTTTTGAATTCCTTGGCTTGGTAAATAAAATAAGTAGGAACCTTATTTTATTTGGTTAGTTTTGTTTAGCCAACTTGTGAGGATTTTTGAGAGCTCCTCCTCCTTCTTCTTCAACTCGACGAAGAACGCTCAACTTGACGAAGAACGCTCAACTTGACGAAGAACGCTCAACTTGATGAAGAACGCCACTCCTCTCTTCTTCATCTTCCGTGTCGACGAGAGGGAACGCCGCTTCCTCCTCGGACCCTCTTCGTCGGCATACGAAGATTCGCCAACGACGTATCTCATCGGACGCACCTCTTCGTCATCGGATTTGACGAACGACTACCGCGACGCCCGACCTCCGCGACGTTGTCTTCCGCGGGACGTTGACAAATCTTCGAACCTATACCCAAGGTAGGGGTTGTTGTTTATTGTTTAATTATTCTATTCTTGCTCTTGGTTCGCATGACTAACGTGAGGAATTTGAATATTTTAAGTTGTGTAATTATTTAACGTGAGGGGGGCCGGACCGCATGAACACGGCCGAACCACCTCCATCGTTCATGTTGGTTTATCTTGCGGGTGGAAGCAAGGTGGCGCGGTGCCGTCGCACCACGCGGATAATTGTATGTTTATCTTGCGCGGCGCCGTCGCGCCGCGCCATGGAAGAAACATCAAGAACGCGACGCCGTCGCGCCGCGTTGAAGAAATCAAGGTGCGGCGGAGGGGCGCGGTGCCGTCGCACCGCGCCGGACGACGAACACTGCGGCCGGTTCCGGGCCGCGGCAGAACGAGAAGACCGGCGGCCGGACCGCCGGCGTCGGAAGCCGAAGAGGGAACCGGATTTTCCGGCCCCGTTGGAGAAAACCGGCCGGCAGTTGGCCGGCCGGAAGGTCAAAGGCCGGGGGAATAAATTCCCCCGGCCAGCTCTAAAAACCCCCCTCATTTAAGAGGGGGGCGGTTCCTTGAAAGGGGGGGGGGGCAGGAGGCCCCCCGGTTTTTCTCCAAGTCGGCCCCCACATGGGGGCCGTTTTTTTTTTCAAAAGGGCGGGGCATATAGCCATGCCGCCCCTTCAATCAGCGGGGGATTCATTCCCCCCGCGTGCCGCCTCCGTGCGGCGCCAGGCCGCCGCGCCACCGCGCTGTCGCGCCGCCGTGCCGCCGCGCCGCCGCGCCGCCGGCCGGCCGGCCTGCCGGGCCGGGTCGGGTCGACCCGGTTCGGGCCGACCCAGGGGGGTCGGGCCGGGTCGGCCCGGACCCGGACCCCCCCGTTTCGGATCAGATTCGGTCTTTTGGCCATAACTTGAGCCACGGACCTCCGATCGACGAACCGTCTGTGGCAACACGATCCTTGGAAGTCGGTCGTTTCAGTATATCGCACTCAAGGTTTCCGATTACATTGAGTTCGGCCGGGTTGGTTCGTTCATGAAACCAACCGGGCCTTCGGAGCGGAAACACTCATATCTTGAGCTACGGACGTCCGATTGACGTGCCGTCAGCCGCGTTGTGTTCCTATTAGTGAGACGGATCTTTTGGTATACTCCGCCCGAGGTTTGGATGCAGGTGGAGTACGGTCGGGTTGGTTTTTCCTTAAAAACCAACCGGGCCCCGGGGACGAAAATGCCAATAACTCTCAGACCGGGCGTCCGATCGACGCGCCGTCTGTTGCGTTGAGTTCCTGTTGTCGATACGGAACTTTTGGATACATCAACTCTGGACTTTGTGACGGTTGATGTATCAGCCTCTCGGCTCGTGGAGCGGACCCTCCGAACGAGCTTGCTGTGTGCGGGAACCCTAGTGCTGGCTGCGACTGTTACTGTGACTACTACTGCTGCTACTGCTACTGTGACTGCGATGATGACAGTACAAAGATCCTGTGTGGATTCGACGACGATGACTACAGCACTCATCGATCCTACATGGATCAGTGCTACAGGTCCTGTGTGGGCCCGATCCTGTGTGGGTCCGATCCTGTGTGGGTCTTTGCGCTCAGCGGTCCTGTGTGAACCAGCGCCTACAGGTCATGTGTGGGCCCGATCCTGTGTGGGTCTTTGCGGTGATTATCTACAGGTCCTACGTGGGCCCGATCCTGTGTGGGTCTTTTGCGGGGGTTAGTTACCTATCGATCCTTCGTGGGTCCGACGACTTAGATGGATTAGAGATCATCTTTATCGTCTTCTGAAGAAGTATACCTGTGTGAGCTGAATCCTGTTGCTTCCTGTGTGGATTGTGTTGTGCTATCCTGTGTGGATTACAATATGCTTTCCTGTGTAGAATACGTTTACTTTCCTGTGTGGACTGAGTTGTACTTGGGCTCGGAGGTTGGAGCGTATTTGAAATTGATGTCTTAGGTATATGTATGGGCATATACCTAAGCAGTGTCAGTTGTTACTTCGTGATTGTACCTTTCTTCGTGGTTTATCCTTTTGGATTTGAGAGACCTTCAGGGGTCTCGGGGTCCCTACTGAGTAGCTTATACTCACCCCTGCATGGGCTTTGCCCGCACTACGTTGTGTTGGTTGCAGACGACGGACAACGTTGACCTTAGCTGAGGCTTGCAGAGCGGGACGGTACCCGGAGTTGGACCACTGGGCGGGACGTGCTCGGAGCGGACGGCGGGACCCGTGGAGCTGTGGAGCTATCTGTACCCACCCTTCAGGTGGAATTTCCGGTGGACAGCTCGGTGTAGCGGCTTTTACTTTTCAGTTGCTGTTTTCCCTTTCGAGTTGTACTTTAATTTCAGTTTGGGTTTGTATACTGGCCCATTTACTTTTCCGCACTTTCAGTTGTACTCTTCTTTTTCTTAGTGATTACTTTCCTCTTGCTTACTCTGTGGTGTTTATTTACTTTACAAAGGCAATGCCTTCCCTTTTTACCGGGATTTACACCTTGGTGCTAGTCGCCAGCCCCTGGCCTATGGAAGGCGGGCTTGGGGTAGTCACGGCACGGACCCCGAGGGCGGGTTGTGACAATATGGGTTAAAGTCATTTATACCCTTATGTGTTTTCAAAGGAATATTTCCATCATTTTCCAAACAAGGAACTTTTTACCTTTCAACAAATTTAAGGTAAGAATGTTTTTTTAAACTTATACGGTGGGTGCGGCTATTTACCGCCGTTATAAAATCGTCAAAGCTTCCCTTACAAGCTTACAAGGATATTTTCAAAGTAAATGTTTTATTCTATAATTATGTGACTTTTAAATGATTTCAAAATGAATATTTTAAGAATTTCAGAAAGGTACTCTTTATCAAAATCAGAATTTTAAATGTTTTAAAGATTTATCTTTCTAAATCTTTTAATTAATGTCCATGTCTTCAAAATGGTTTTTAAGGATTTATTTATATGGACATTAATGTTTTTAAAAATTTTAATTCCTTTCAAAAGTTTCAAAGTGGTATGGGACACTTTGATTCAAAAATCTCTTTTTAATTACTTCCTTTATAAATGTGTGACTTTTAAATGATTTCAAAAAAGGAGATATTTCTCTGAAATAGTTTTGATTTCCTCTATGTAAACATCATTTGATGGATTTTAAGATTATTTGAAGTTTATTTATTATGATACAAAACTTCTATATTGTATTGGAGGTTTTGTGATATGTTTGACTGTGGATGTGCTATTTTTATACCATTCATAGTTTATGGTGAAAGTATTGACATTTCGTATGCTAGTTTTAATACGAATGTTTATGTTATGTTTAAACCTTTTCATATGGGAATGCATTGGACTTAATATGTGACGGCTGGAGCCCGCTATAGCTCCTCGATGCATCGGTAGGTCTCATGGGAAAAACTAGTGTCTTGGCACAAGGCCTTGACAAAATCTTATTTGTAGTCTTGGCACGAGGCCTTGGCTATGTGGTTATGATAGTCTGGCATTATGCATTCCATCATTATGAAAGTGGTTATTGATTTTGCATGTGATTATTCGATTAGTAGAATATCCATGTGAATAAGTAAATGGAATTATTTCATTTTATTTATGCCATACCATTTTGAATGTTCAATTTTGAAAGGCTTTTGCTTTAGTTATACATTGCCTTAAATGTTTATTCTTATTTATGAAAGTTTCCGCTATATTGTTATCCTTACTGGGCATTTGAGCTCACCCCTTTGCTATGTTTTATTTTTCCCAGGATGTGAAGAAGTAAGTTATGAATGACCTGCAGGGATATTATATGGGGATATAAGTGTGGATTATGGAGACAATATGTTTTTGTAGTAGTTTTTCATTTTATGATGTAATGTAAGACTTATGAATATATCTAGTGTTTCCAAGGCTACTAAACCAATCGGTCTTTCGAGATTTGATCTTTCTTGTGATCATGCCAATGTTATGTAATAATGCACCGACTCTGGGTAACTAGGGTCTGGGCGTTACATAATGGATGAATATAAAAAATATTTTATTGAATATATAACATATATATTTCATTAAAATCATTCAATAATTTTAATTAAATATGTTTATTAATATAAAACTCTATTATATGTATAAAATAATAATATTTCTTTTTATATGCAATTGGTTCTTACTTTCATTTATCATTAATTGGTAACCAATATATTAATTTTATATTATATAAACCATAAATTTTAATAATTTATATAATAATATTCATATTTTATAGTTTATATCTTATTATATTAAATAATAATATTTTAATAATATATTGTAATTTGGTTAAACTCGCTCGTGCGTGTAACACAACCTATCGGGGAAGGTCTCTCTTACGTGTAACGCAAGATAACTATGTTTTTTGTGCATTAAAATATATATAATATATTATATTGATTAATGATATTAAATATATTATCACTTATTAGGTTAATATATTACTTTTTTACATATGGTGTTGTGTGTCATACACACTGTTGAATACAAAGTTGTACTTTATAATTTTGGGGTGTTACAACAAATACTAGGTTTCCATGTAGGAAAAAATAGACACAAAATAAAATATATAACACCCATGGACTAATATACAGTGATATAAAACATTTTCATGAGAAAGTAGACCATCATAAGTCTATGATAGGTTAAAATTTCATGGATTTCTTGATAAGATATGTAAACGAATAACATTTTTGTTTCAAAAATATTTTTCTGAGAGTTAAATAATTATTTTACTATATGGAATAAGAACATAATAAAACATGAAATATAATAATATTTTCATTATTTAATAAATTTCCACCACAACCCATATTCTTCTTCAAACTATGAGTATTTAAAATGATTTTTTTTGCCTGAAGCATTAGAATAAACTTCTACAGATTACAAAATTCTAAAAAGAATAAAAAATTGTTCATTCTTTCTTTATACAGTAGAAAAAATAAAAATGGCTAGGATAAGATAATATATTTCACTAAAAACAAAAAATCTTCACATGAATAAATATACTTTAATCTCAAAAATTAAACAGTAATACCCAAGTTCAACATAGATCATTCAAAAAATGAATATCATTAAAATTAATCAATAATATTTTGGACTATTATTGAAACCCAAAAATTATATGGATTTTATCATGTGGTCTTCCAAGATAAACTTTAGATTTATATTCCAAAATAACATCAATCACTCTTAATGTCTGATACCAAAAATGTAATTTCCCAAATAAAATAATCATCAATATATGCTATTAATTTCCACAAATCACCTAAATCATCCTAAATTCACATTATGATCATATATTTTTCCAAAATATAATTCATAATTTATTTCTCAAATAAAATACCATGGTATTTAGTTTTACTTAATCGTATAGGGTTCACAAAATAGTAAACGTCTTTCAAAATTACATTGATCACTTAATCACAAAATCAATTTACTATCATGTTTCAATAAATAAAATAAACATATGATCCCAAAATAAACTAAAACGTTATTATTTATATGTTTTAAATGAATAAAATTATTTTCATACTAAAGAGGGAATCACATAGGCAAATGGCAGTTGATGCACCCTTGTCGGCCTTCAGTTGTGGGTTCAATCCCTACAACCATGCCAAACATGATGGGCATTCACCCATCTTGTGGGTTTTACTTTTACTAAAACTATAACAATATAATACATATAAAATTACATAAAAATTTGAAACAACATCAAAAAAATAACCTTAAAATATTCAACCTCAAAGTTTATCTCATGCCTTTCATTTTGGGAATCCCTACAAATTAATAACCCACAATTGCCTCAAATCCCGAGATCATAGAAACAAAAAATGCTACTAATACCTTAAAACTAATTTCCACCATATGTAAAGGAATTGTTCCTAAAATAACCTTTTATATATCATAAACTTAAGGGTTAGATGTAAATTAAAAATATATCAATAATTAATAAATTTCTCCCAAAAATTATCACATTTTTACCACACTGCTTTTCAAAGGTACTGATTCCATCTAAAATATGTCTCTAAATTTTTTAAATCAAAACCTAATATTTAAAAATATTTATGTGTTCCATGATTCCCAAAATATTTATAAAATACCACTTCATCATAAATTTGAAATCTCAATATATAAACACATCATTTATTAAACTTCCTTATTAAACCATTAACGACGATTTGTCATCTTATTCCTTCATCCATTATTCATACAATAAAATATGTGAATTATATCCTTATTATTCATCAATATCAACCCAAAAAAGGATACATACGTTTAAGATGATAAAATAATTTATACCTTAAATCCAAACATCAATATTTCTTTGATATCCCCTTTATATTTTTACATGATTCCTAAATTCGAGAAAGTAAATGGTCAAGTCCTTTATAGATATTCCCTTTTTCAGAGAGTTGGTAAAGATGAAATTTTAAAATCAAATGGAAAATATATCATTACCCATTACATTTTTGGGGAAAATAAAAGGCGTTAGATAAATCAAATTGTTTATTATATCTGATTTGAATACTCACAAAGTCGTTAAACTCATTTGAACAAGCTTTTGAAATAATAGTGATAATCAAATCATATATAAGGGATAAAAAGGTTTTTGAATATATATTTTCTTAAGTCTTTATAAAATATGCTTAATCATTAGAAAATAACATCATTAAAACATGAAACAAATTATTATATGTTTAAATGAAAATGGTCTTTTTAGAGATATTACAAATAAAAACTTTATAATATTATAACCATAAAATACATTATTCCAAAGTCGATTAATTTTATAAATAAAATCTATAAAAATACCATTAATCTACTATAAATCCATCACTTTAAACTACAAATGGGGTTACTAAGACTTTGAACTTATAATCATCCTTAAATTTTGAAATCCAAGATGATATTTATAACTCTTAAGAAAACATCACAAGAAAACATCCAAATATCTAAAGTTTCTAACCCCTACTCTAATTCCAAATATAATAACTCACACATAAACAATAAATATTCAAGTTTTTCGAACTATAATTAACTTTCTTAAAATTATGAAGATCGTTTGGGTTTAGATTTTAAATAATTAGGAAAAACTCTTAAAATTAAACACATACATTAGAAGTGGACACATATACTCGGTATCCATTTTTCCACCATGTAAAACTATTTTAAAACAAAATATAGTTTCTCTACATGATAAATATTTACAATTCTCATCTTGACCTCAAACTTTCCCCTAATCTTCCTTATACCCTGTGAAAAAAATTCTAAAAACATAGGATGAGAATAAAAAGTTCCATAAGGGACATAAAATAATAAATAGAATTGTTCTAATGAAAATTAATAAAACTTATATAAAATTTACATTTACCTTTAATGTTATTTTAGTGTATTAAATGAAACATTTCGCATCTAAAACACACACAATATTTTCTCAAATAAAACCTTTAAAACCCATAAAAAGTAATTAAATACCCTTGTAAGTAACTTATATTTTCATATTCATAAAACCCTTTTAAAACCAATTAATATGTAATAACTATACACTCAAAATCCAATATAATAATTACCCAATTTATTGAAGAGTTATAATGGAAATCAGCTTCATATAAGCAATATCGGGCTCACTAATGAGTAATAATGGGGCTCAATCCTTCGTATAAGATATATTAGGCTCACCTGTGAGCTATAATAAAGCTCCACCCCTCATATAAGCTATATCGGGATCACCCATGAACTATAATGGGGATAAACCCTTCATATAATCTATATTTTTCTCACTAGTCAGCTAAAATGGGGCTCAACCCTTCATATAAACAATATCAAGGTCACCCATTTTATATAATTCTCAAGTACCATATGATGAATAAAACACTTTATGTTTAAAACATTACATCATAAAACCCTTTGAAAAACTCTTTAAAACTCATATTTAATAAAATTTGTAATAAGAAATACCCTTTTATTTTGAAAATCCATTTTCAATACCAAAAAACCTCGAATAAAATAACGAGGGTTTTTATATAAATAAAATATAATAGAAAACATTCTTGAGGAAAATAAATTTCAATTTTGAAAACATTTATTTTTTATAAACAAAGAAATGCACTTATATATGACAAGATTTTATTTGAAAATAAACTTTTAAGCTTGAAAATTAGTCTTTAAACCACTAAGTATTCATAATGATAAAAAAATCATATCATGCTATATATGTTAAAAAACACTCATTTTGACTTTTGTAAAAAGAAACTTTAAAAGAATATTTTTTTAAAATAAAGTCCCTTAAAATATTCCGTTTTGAAAAAATTTGAGAGAAAATTGGAAATTAAATTTTTAAAAACATTCATGTCCATATAAATACATTCATGGAAATATTTTTAAATAATACATCTATAACTGATTAATATTTCGAAAATAAATCTTTTAAACTTTTAAAAATATGTTTCTTAGATAAAGAATCAAATATCTTATCATTGAAGTGATCATTAACCAGCTGAATCGATTATGTGTATCTTCTAAAAATAAACGTTAAAAAATATGAAATAAAACATAAGATTTTAAAAAATTATTTCAAACATAATCTTATAATGACATAGTCAAGAAATATACGTTCAACCCTAATAATGGAAATTTGGTTAAGAATTCCCTTACCTTGTGTTCGAATGTGTTCTAAACTTTCTATTAATATCTTATATATTAAAATTATATTAATTAATTACTTAATTTATCAACTCATACACATATATTTTATTTATTATAATTTTATTACATTTCTTTCTGGCCACTTAGGTGAGTTATAGAGTTCAATTTATTTGTTTTGGGAGTGTTTATTTCATGGTTTCATGGTTGGTTCACTTGAGTATAATTGTGGCTGTTCATTTAAAATTAAAATAATACTATAGAAGTGGAATAAAATGGAAAGGAAGTCCCTTTCCATCTTAAGATGGAGGGTAAAATAGAGAACTTCGTAACTTTGTTTAAATTGTGAAATTTGTACTACATTACTCTTATTTTACTTGAGGATGTAGTTCTGAAACCATTTTATGTGCAAGGGAGAACCGTGATCCATTTGAATTCAGGAAGAGGGAAATAACCTTGAACTTCTTGGATGAATACATCAAGAGTTTGATGTTTCCATGCAACAAATTTTCCTCTACAACTAGATAGTGATATATGCTTTGAACTAGTAATAATAATGCTATCTCACTTATTTTTTTTGAAGATAATGTTATTCCATTTATATCTTTTATTAATATAACATAAATAATTGGTTAAAATTTGTGTAAGAGATATAAATATGGTATCAAATCACCACTAATTTTTATAGATAAGATGTTCACACTAACTTGGGAGAAGTACCTATGTGATAATTTATAAAAATACCTGATAATGTGAAGAAAGATAGTTGCATTGTGGGACCTTTCTTTGATTGTATGTAGATGAAAAAAATGAGATCATAAAAAATAAACACAATATATAATATATATAAATCAATGTATATATAAATATACAGGATAAATAATGAAAAATATGATATCAAATCCCAATTCACATGAACTGAAATTTATAAGTATAAATGTTCCAATATATCCTTTTTCTGACATGATGATGGTTTATTTGAAAAAACATTAATCATAAATGTTTAGTTTATTTTTGGCGGTTTCCCACTAAGATGAACAAGTTTATTTTTATTTAATATTATGTTCATATATTAGTTCGATAACATTAAATAAGTTAGAATATTCCTATTCAAATCTTGTATAAAAAAATAATGGTTTTATGACCAGCCTTGAGGAGGTGATAGAAAATGAAAAATCATTATCCATGAAGATGGATAATCATCATAATTTGGACAATGGATTCAGTTCTTTGAATAAGAGGATATAAGAAGAGGGATGGATACAAGAAACTCCATTATAAATAAAAAAAAATTGTATATAAATGATACTAGAGTTTTTATTCTTTAATGTATTAATTAGGTTAGGATAAGGTAGAAGAAAAAAATAATTTAAAAGATGTGGTTTTGAGAAATTTAATACTTGAATATCACCTCACTGAAGGACCGCTTAAGGACCTTGTAATTGGCCTTTTGTTGAGAAAAACAAAAATTAGATGATGGGAGAGTGGGGAGGATAAGGTTTGGTATCTATTAGAATATATTCAGTTCTTCTTATGAGAAAGGGGGTGGTCAGGAGTCATATTTTTACTTGAAGAGCAATAGTTTCAACTTATTAAATAATGATTATTTTATATTTAAATTGAATCTCATTTAGGAGGAATTAATTCAAACGAATTCAATTTATAATTATTATTTTAAAGGATGGTTATTTTACATAAACAACTAAACCACCCATTTAATGTTTTTGTTTTTATATATTTTAAACTGTTTCCTTTTAACTTTAAACCAATTCATTATTCTATCTATACTACAGTAAATCATTTTTTTACCACGGTAAATTTTTTATTCCAAAAAAATGACCTTACTAAAAAATTTGGGCATTATGATTCCAAGTTTAGAATCCATTTTTTCCAAATTCATTTCATATAATTCTTGAAATTAAATTTAAAACAAAACTTACAGACGTGGTGAAAAAGAGGGTTTTCAAAAAGTATATTTTTCAAACAAAAGATGATTTTATATTATCTTTATGAATAATAATTATTATTTAATTAAAATAAATTAATATTTAACTATATATATAATCTTTAAATTTCATTTAAAAAATTCCCAATTATGAATAATTTTAAATAATTAAAAAATATAAACATTATGTACTTTAAATCATTTTTCAGAAAAATCACATTTTTAGACACAAAAACAAACTTATTCTAAAAAACAATATAATTGTTATTAAATAGAATTTAAGTGGATCAAATATAAAAAAAATAATACATAAGTTAATTTAAAACATAAACAAAACATAATGTGATTTTTAAATTTATTAATTTATTGAAAATAAATAACATTTTTATAAAAATAAGTATTTTCACTATTCAGAAAATTAGCAAAATTTCACCATAGGATAATTTTGCTATGATGATTTAAAAAAAGATAATTTTATCAAATAAAATTTTCTAAGAGTTACATAAATTAATTATATTATTTGTAAATAAAATATTATTAAAAAAATTATTTAAGGAGATATGTTTATGATGAATAATGTGACTTTACTAAAAATATAATAGAATAAATTTACTAAAAATATATTAGTTATTAATAAAAAAATAATTAATACATTATAAATGTGTATTACCATTATATATTTTATAATTCCATTATTATTGTTCATTCTCACCTATTTAATGGCTAGATTTTAATGGTCGAATTTAAATAATAGGATTTTGTTGTTTGTTTTAAGCTTGGTGTTATGTAAAGTCCTTCCTTTCAAAATCTCAAGATGTTCCAATTTGTCTCCTATGATACCTTGGATTATTCCCGAGCACACCATAGGATATTACCCATCGGGGTCACTTATTAGACTAATGATTATCCCCACAGGCCAAAACATAGTCTTTCAGTGTGATTTTATCCTCACTCACACACACCTTGAAAAAAATTATAGGAGGTCACTGATCATGAAACTACTCCAAGAAAATAGTGATTAACTATAAAGTTATAATAATATAGGATCCAAAATTAAAGGTTCATATTGTTAATATGGGTAGTGACATTTAGACATTTATGTCTCACATTTTTAAGGGTATTTCGTATACAATTCCTATGTTCACCAAAGATATTCAATTATTACTATATATGTTTAACCTTATTGGGAATTTGGACTCACGTTTCTTATGTGTATTTTCCCATATTTATAAAGAAATATTTTAAGTAAGATTTTTCTAGATGGGATTCATGTGGATGATGATGAAGACTAAATGTGGAATAAGAAAATTGGGGTATAATGGAAAACATTTTCACTTTAATATATTGTTATTGTTTTGTAAGTGTTTTTAATAATTCTATAAAACTATGAACCTAAAAGGAACTTGGGTATGTATGTGACCCATAATTTATGTTTTATTTTCTACTTTTTGGATGGATAAATTTGGGTCATGTTTATTGGTATGAAAGGTATAAATATAAAGATTTCTTTTTTAGCACTGGATCTCAGAGTGCAGATATGAAGATGTTATAAATATGGTATATACCTTACTCTTTTAGGGTATATTAAGATACTTATATTTACTTAGATAACATTAATATAATAAATACATTAAACTATAATATAGAACTCCCAAAACCATTTGATTCTTCAAGACATCAAACCAAATAAAATCAAATATTCTGCCAGAAAAATAACTCTTATCTTCAACCACAATTTAATAAAATCACATAATAGTCAATATATATCATAATCCATAAAATGTGATAAAATTTAAAAAAATATCATGGATAAATTATCAAACCTAAGGTTACCAATACTGTCTAACTTACTTTTTCAAAATAAATAAACCCTTTATAATCTCAATATCAAGTATAGATTAAACATAATAGTTATAAATCCCTAAATAATGTGTTCTCTAATAGTTATACCTATAATATAATCATGTTATAAAATAACTTTTAAATTTTATTTATGCCATTTAATATATGTTTTTAAAAAATTTAAAGAAAAAAATATTGTAGAATAATCCTTCAATATTTAACATATTTCTCTAAACTTTTAGAATATACCATAAAATCATCAATAAATATCACTTACTAGTTAAAATAGCTAAAATTATCAAAAATTAATTTCCATTAATATAATCCTTACTAACTTAGGTAACACTATGATACTCACCATTTATATTATAATAGTAATATACTAATATTCTTACCTATTTAAGTATGTTTCTCTATTTTGTTATAAGAAATAATGGTTTCTAGATACATATAGTTCTTAGATTCATTTCCATGACCCTTTTCAACCAATTAATAAATATAAATTTATTAATATAAGATCTAGTAGGATTAGAGTAAATTATCGTATAAATATTAAAAATCAATCTCATCTAATGACACCATCATTTCATCATTTGGTACTTTCAATTCAATCTATATTTCTTTATGTTAGGTTCTCTTGTTATTATTAACCTAATACTTTAAATTAATTTTAAAATAACTACATTATAATGGTTTTTAAATATAATTTTATTGAAAAATTCAAATCCCTAGGTAGTTTCAAACCAGGTGCATGGTTTGGCCTCTTTTTCATGTACCTAGTGACGATCGAGTTAATATCCAATCTTCCCTATTTTGTGTTATTACCCCTATGTAATCTTATTCAAGATACTACATCCACTTGTAATATCTATACATGGATATAATTGATTTAAAAACCATAAATTCTATACTTTAAAAACTTATATAGCTTATCCTATAATTATAATTACCTCTTTGGATTATCCCTATGGTTTTCACTAAGTTTATCTTATCCTAATCCCCACATTATTTAGTATTACTTAAACTAAGAAAAAGGTTTAACTATAACTTTAAAATTATGATCAATAGTAAAATATCAACCTTTAGAGTATCCTTATAGTGAATCTTAACCTATAATGTTATCTAAACACTACTCTGATACCAACCTTGGTGGCTCATGTAACACATGAGCTTCAATTATAGTAATCTTTTCAATCAAAAGAAACCTTAATATAATGTACATGACATTATTCAATAATGTGATTAAAACATAAATTAGGAAATTTTATAAATTTAATTTGATAAAATTAATATAATTTTGTAATTCAACATGAAAAAATTATCTTAGAGGTAATTTTTGTGATTTTTCAAAATTAGTTGATTTTTTAATGAATAGTGAAAAATAAAAAATTTATTAAAACTGTAAATTTTATAACATTATAATGATATAATAATAGAATTAAAGTTTATTAATACATTTTTACAAACCAAAAATATATTAAATAATTAATATAATTCTTATAAAAATATAATGTTGAACATAGAAATATATTATATCCATTTTGGAAGTAAAAATAATGTTTTCTTCAAATAAAAAGTTTTTATTTTTTCCTGAATCAAGAATTTAAAATGTTCCTTTAAGATTTTTTTTGGTTTAAAATAAGAATAATTCTTCTTTTATGTAAAATAATATAATTAATTACATTTTAAACAAAAATTATTCATTAATTTTCTATAAAATTATTTTTATTCTGGAAATAAACATTTTTCTAAAAACTAATTTTTTCATCACATCTAGCAAGTTTATTTTAAATTAATTTCTGCATTTATAGATATTAAATTTGATAAAATGTAACCCATATTTTTAATCATAATTTCCAAATTTGTTAGTGAGGCCACTTTAAGTTTTGGTCATTATGAATAGTAACTTTGGTAAAAAATCACTTACCGTGATAAGAGTTAAAATGAGACAAAAGGGTTTAAAATAAAAATAGTGTGGTTAAAATGACATAAAAACTTATCTAAATCCTATTGGTTATACATATTTTTACCTTATATCATTATCATTTTTAATATTATTAATTTTATAGGTATTTGGTTTTCTTAAGACAATAATTTATTTTAATATTTTGAAAAAATCCAAGTGTGTCCTCTCAATCCCTTATAAAAGAACACCACCTATCCACACTTTATCAAAATTCAAGAGAAACTTATATATTCAATCCAATAATAATATATTCATAAAATATATCCCCATTTCCAAAATTTCCTTTTTTTTGATTAGAATACCATCCTAAGAAAGATTTACACATAAGCTAAAGGAGGTTGTCAAAAGAAGAGGTATAACCCATAACTAGGTATTTTCATTTTATTTATTCCTATATCTACTTAAATTATTTACTAACCATGTTGATATAATAACATAGTTATCTATAATATACTTCTAATTTATTATATCTATGTATCAATATTTATTCATATCTTTATCTATCAAGGGGGAAATAAAAGCATTTTTCATGCAGACTACCACCTCACAACGCTATGTATTTTGTTTTTATTTTAGAACATTCATTGATGTTTATTGTTATTGATATAATGTTTTTATATGATATTTATGGAATTATTATTATTTTTGAAATATAATATATCATTTAAATTCTAAAACTTCCACCAATTTAAAATTGAAAATGTCACCTATGTGTACGTGTGGACAACCACCTCCACCAAGAAATGTATTTCATTTTTCATATACCCCATTCAAGATTGTTTTTAAATATTTTTATAAATAATATATATTTTATTTATATAATGATTAAAAATATATTTATTATGGAACCATGAGAAATATTCAAGGATTTAAACTACCAAACCAAAACTTACATGAAAAAAGAAACTATTGACACTCAGATTCAATAATTTTAATGAGGAATTATTAATTAAAAGGAGATTAAATGTTATGATTGGATCATATATGATATAATAATTATGTTTATAGTTATTTTATAGAAGTATAGTATGTTTAAATTTATTATACATGAGGTTAAACTCACATACGAAGAAAGTTAGACATAAGATGAAGGTTTACTTCTTAATCTGATCCTTATTCAAGATTGTTTATGATTAAGATTAAGCTATAGGAATTATATGATATTTATATCGTAAACCCAATATATCTTCCTCTACTTTAGTAATTTCAAGTATTTCAAAGTATTATTTCCACTTATACCTTATTTTTCAATCAAAAATACCAAAATAATGTTTTAAAATAAAATTGTATTTGTTTCCCAATTCAGTCAAGATTATTTTTATTTTATGGACATATTTTCATTAATATGGTTTCAATAATGATTAATTAAGGTCATTTTCACCATTTTTAACTTTCCATAAAAATGTTTGAAATGAATATTCTTATCATTCTCCAAATGAGGTACCTTTTATCAAAGGTTTGAATGAAATATTTTTTTTTAATGTTTGAGACACAAATAGTTATTTCACCATTATAGTGGTTGTTGGATTTAAATCTTACTTCATATATTTCCATGGTTATTTAAAATAAATTTATTTCATAATATCATGGGATTTTTATATTTTAATATTAGTGATTTCAAAATGAAAATGGAATTTTCCTCAAGAAATGTTCCAATGATTTTTTAAATTATTTTCATCTATATCAACATATTTGAATTAATATCATGATTTAATAGGGATATAATCAATTGATATAATTCACCATATTTTATTGTATGGATTATTATCATGTTATATTTATTTATTGGGGAAAATATTAATGTTTTATATGTTAGTTTTCAATATGAATGTTTATGCTGCTTATGTATTGAATTATTATTCACCCCATTCATATGATGAATTAATTATACTTTGTATGTGATGTCTGGGACACCTTATAGAATGTCAATACATCTATAGGTCTCATGTGAAAAACAAGTCTGGGTATTTGGTGTACACCATACCTGTTTATGTGTGTTGTCTTGGTACAATACCATGACGGTAAGATTATGATGTTCCATATTATACATTCTATCATAATAAAAAAATCTATAATCCATGGGATTATTTATATTGTTATGTAATCCATGGAATTATCCCTCTTTTATGATATTATTTTTATAACATATTTGATTTTTGTTTATCTCAGTTAGATTAGGCATTCTTTATTTATTCTATGATATCTTATATTGAACGCTTTCCCTTATTGAGAATCTAAGATCACTCTTTATTATGTTTTCCTTTCCCCAGATTACCAATAAGAGATATATGAATTATTTCAAGGATCTAGTAGACGAAATAATAATGTTGTCACTATAGTTTTTAATTATAATTTCATATTTTTAGGTGTAATTTGAGAATCATATATCTATACAGTCTTCAAATAATACAAAACTATTCAGTCCTTTAGGTTAAGATCCCCTATATCCTGTGACAATATAGTAAAATAACCACATGTTCTAAGTTATTGGAATCGAGGTGTTACAGTTGGTATCATAGAGAATTTAGTATGAACCTTTAAAACTAGATTTAGGAAAATATATATTAGATAACATAACCATATGACATAATCTAAGGATACATATAATTATAAGATTGTATCATAATGTTTTGGTAAATTAGATATTGTGTGTTTTTTCTAGAAAATCATTTTTTGGATACTGGAAAGGGCATGTGACTCTGGTATAAATGAACCTAGGGGTAATAACTCTGAAAGTGTCATATTGGGTATTAACTCGATCGTTATCAGTGTATAATCAGTGAGCCTAAGACTGCACACATAGATAGAAACTCCTGGAAGATATGATTTGGTTTATTTGCATGGTCTTTAAAAACCATTCTGAAATATTTGAAAATATTTTTATTATTCTAATATATTCCCAATGATACTAATATTATGATTTTAATATTAAATATTAATAAATTTTCAATTTATGTTAAGTATTAAAATAGATTTATAATCATATAATAAGATTTAAAATTCATAATTTTTTGAGCTAATTCGATATATGCCATTTTTATAAAAGTTTCCTAGATGAATGAATGAAAATTTTATCATTTAATGTAATAAATTTAGGTATTTACCTTCTAGAAAAGATAATAAATATGTTTCTAGAGTGGAATATTAATAAATTATAACTATATTTCGGTAGCTGACATAGGTTATGACTAATAATAGTTCCTATATGGAGTAACAAATTGAACCAAAATATGGTACAAAAATATTGGACCAATTATTTCTTTAGAAACCCCCATTATTCAATGGGACTATTAATCCATTAATTGTTGACAAATAGATCATGTACCTAGAGAATAAATTTCTTGTTTTTAGAAGTACTAAAATATAGAAAGATATCATATTAGTTTATCTTTTTAAATGAGATGTTGATCAATAGAAGTAATTAATATAGAATACAAATGAAGTCATATAAAAGAAATATTATGATTTGGAAGACTTTTAAGGTGATATTCTTTAAAAAATATCCTTTTGAGAAGTGAGCTGGTATGAAGAGTAAAATCCTCAATATAAGAAAAATATAAGGATAAAATATAGTTAAATATGAATCTAAATTTATATGGTTATAAACTCAAATTTCAGATTATGAATATAATACAAGGAGTAATATTAATCATTCATTGATGGGATCAATCCTAGTATTTAAAGTGAGTTGGTATCATTGACATTTTCTATGTATGCGGATCTAGTATCAAGTTCCATCAAGAAGGAAAATGTAATTCTTCATGTCTTATTTTTTCTAAGAAAAACAAGAAAGGAATTGGGTGGTTGAGCACATTAGAAAAAGAAATATAGAAAATAGGATGAATTGAATGGTGAAATTTTCAACATGTAATAATTGTAGAAGGAAACTCTATGGAACATGCTTGTTGGGTACAGTAGTTTGATTTAAGTGTGGGGAGAGATTCCACCAGGCTTCTGATTTCAAGGGTAGTAAAGAAGATTAGAAAGTTCAATGATTAAAAATTAATTAGATGGTTCAATATTCAAATGAATTCCCCTAGAATCAATATAATTTTCCTCATAATAGTCCAATAGAGAAATTAAAATCTTATACGATCACTAAAACTAAGGCTGAAGTTCATAAAGATGCAGTGGAAGGTATGTTGATCATAACTTCATATTTATCTAATGCATTATTTTATTTTTCATCTCTATATTATTTTATATCATATATGTTTTTCAAGAAATTTTGATGTTTCCCATTCACCTTAATAATTTAATTGTCAATCAATACTTCTAGAAGAAATATTCCAATAGTAATTATATGTAATTGAGTACCTATTATGACACATAAACTTCTCCGATTTGAAAATTTTATCATTATACTGATATTTTATTTTTCATATAATCCTTGTTATAGATTTTATTTCAAATTACAATGTGAAAATTTATTTCCAATAGAAATATATTATAATTTTATTAAAGAGATATCGAATCCCTCATCTTTATAGGGGTGACTAAATCATCTAAATCAATTCTAAATCAACTTCTATAAGCTCTATTTAATGAAATACTTGGAGAATAAGATCAGAAAAAATCCTATTAATGTAAAAGGTGTCCTTGTGATATAAGATTTATTAATTGTGTAAGAATTCATTTATGTTTTTCTTAAGGAATGACTTGAGAACACACCAGTGTGTAAATTTGATTTTTTTATTAATCTAATCCTAGATTCAAAAAATAAATACAATACTCCCTATATGATGGAAATAGTTTGATTAGTGGAACTAAAGAAACCACTATATGCATTATTTGATAACGGGTTTATGCACCCTAGTGTTTCACCGTGGGGATCCCCTATTATTTTTTTAAGAAGAAGGATGGGTCTATGTGGTTGTGCATCAATTATAGAAAAACTAATGTCATTCCTATAAAGTACAATTATCCTTTCCCAATATTGATGAGTTATTTTATCAACTTCTAGGATCTCAATATTTTTTAAAAAGTGATTTTTGTTTTGTGTATCATCAATTTCAAGTTTATAAGGAGGTTATTCCAAATATTAAATTTTATATTAGGTGTTAGGACTATTAATTTATTATAACAGCATTTGGATTATTTAATGCACCCTCTATTTTTATGGAACTAATTAAATAGAGTATTAAAATATTAACTTGATAATTTTTGTGTGGTATTTGTTGATGATGTATATATATACTCTAAAATAGATGATAATCATAAAATTTATTTGATAATTACTTTTAAGACTCTTAAATAAAAGGATTTATATGGAAAATTTATAAAATATGAATTCTAGTTTTAAGTATTTTATTTCTATGACCATATTTTCTCTAGGATGGAATTTTAGTTGATCCTTTAATTCCAAAGGTATTAATGGAATTTCTAGTGCCCATAAATATAAACAAGGTATGTAGTTTCCTTGGATTATCATTTTTCTATCGTTGATTTGTCCAAAAAAAATATTTATTAGTTAACATGTTAACCAATTTCACACCTAAAGTGGTTGAGTTTATATTTTTATAAGATTGTGAGGAATGTTTTTGAACAATTAAATAGACCATTAGTAAATGAAACAATATTAACTCTATCATATATAAGTGATAGATTTTTTATATATAACAATTCATCAAAGAAACAACTTATTTGGGTCCCTATATAGACTGATAAAGTTATTAAAATTTCACCAAGGTAGTTAATGATTCATGAATAGGATTACAGAACCAATAATCTTGAGTTGGAATATGTAATATGTGTATGGAAGATATTTAATAATTACCCTTATGGTGAATTTTGTTAAATATATATAGATCAAAAAAGTATTAAATATAGCTTATCACATAAATAGATCAACATGACGAAAATCGGATAGTTATATTTAATCAATTATTATGATTACTTAATACACTACCACCTTATTAAGGTAAATTTGGTGGTTGATGTGTTGAGTGGAATTATCATAGACTTTTAACAAAAATAAGTATTGAAATGGATCTTATATTCATGGATTTAGTCTATTTGGATATGGGAATCATTATGTTAGGGGAAAATTCACATATATTCCAAATAATTGAAAAAATATCCTTAGTATAGGAAATAAAATGTTCTTAGCTTGATAATGAGAAAAATAAAAAGAAAATAAAATATTTGAATGATAGTTTGTTGATACATTTCATCTATGAAGATGGTATTATGAAATTTGGAAAGTGGCTACGTTTTCCATCCATACTTGAGCTGAAATGAGATTAATAGATGATTATAATAGATAAAATTTCACTATACACCCTGGTAGAACCAAAATGTATCGATATTAGAAGGAACATTTTTTGTGGGATAATATAAAATGGAAAATTGAAGAATTTATATCAATATTTTTGGATAGTCAACATGTAAAATCTGATAGAAAATATCCTAAAAGAGTCATGGAACCTCTCCCTATTCTTATATGGAAATGGGATTATATTACTATGAAATTTATCACCATAATTCCAAATAATCCTAGGAATAATGTTTCCAAATGGGTTATTATTTATCACATATACGCACATTTCCTCACTATAATGGAAGATATTCCTCTTAAGATCCTTCTGTGGATCTGTGTTAATGAATTTTTGAAACATCATCGTGTTTCTCTTTTGATTATATCTTATCAAGATCTATGATTTACATCAAAATTTTAATATAGTATTTAGAAGGATATCAAAATTGATCTACATTTAAGAATAGCCTATCATACTCAATTTAATTTATAGTCTAAAAGGACTATTAAAATGTTAGAAGATATTATGAGTTTATGCTCACTTTACATTCAAGGTATGTGGGATCAGTATTTACCTTGGTATAATAATCATATAATAATATATTTCATTCAAGAATTAAAATAGAAACATATAACGCACTATATTGTAAGTGGTGTCATACTCTAACATTTTTGGATTAAGTTTGTGAAAGGAATCTTATAGGCCCAAATCATGTGGAGGAGAAAATAAAGAAAGTCAAAAATATTTAGAATCGTATTAAAGAAGCTCAAAGTATAAAAAAATTATAATACGGATAACCAAAAGAAGGATTTAGAATTTAAAGAGGTTGATCATCTTTTCCTGAAGGTATCTCCATGTAAAGGTATTATAAGGTTTAGAAGGAAATTGAAACTAATTCATTGGTACATTAGGACTTTGGAAATTCTAGAAAGAATTGGAATTCGAGATTAAAATTTGGAAATAACATCTAGCCTCTCTAAAGTTCATAATTGTTTCTATATAGACATATTAAGGAAGTACATTCTAGACCTAATTCATGTTCTCACCTCTATATAAATATAATTGGAACCTTATTTATATTACTATCAAGTGCCTATCTATATTATGGATTCTAGAGAACAAGTATTGAGGAATCAAACAAATCAACTGATAAAGGTACTTTAGGAAAAAAAATAGATGAGGTTTACTAGGAACATTATTAAGTTATTATTAATAACTACACACATATATTCATCAAGTGACAATCTGGATTTTTTAGGGAAATTTTTTTGAAGGAGGTAAGAATATAACACTCGACCATCAATGATAATAAGCTTTTCATTATAAAGAAATAAGTGTATAATGTACATATATTTATTAAATAATGTAGTTAAACCATAAATTACCAAATTTTTTATATTTAATTTTTATTAAATGAATATAATTATAGGATTCAGCACGCCAAAATTAGCTCAGAGTGAATATTTTGATATTTTTCAAAAAAAATATTGATGAATAGTTAAGAATACAGATTTTATAAAAACTGTCAATTTAATGACATTATAGTAATTAAGTAATTACATTAAATTTTATAAAACCCATTTTTATAGAAAAAAATATATATAAATGAAGTAATATAATTCGTATAAAAATATAATTTCAAACTTATAACTATATACTCAACATTTTGGAAATATAAACTATGTTTCTATTTAAATAAAAAATATATTTTGATCCTTTCGATTATCAATTATATAAAAAATTCTCTTTGGTTTTTATTTGGTTTTAATGAAAAATAAGTATAATTTTATTTAAAATAATAAAATTAATTTCATTGGAAACATAATTATACTTTATTTTTTTGTAAAATCGTTTTTCTTCTTCAAAAAATTATTTTTTTGAAAACTCTATTTTTATCCCATTTTGTTGGTTTTCTTTATATTAATTTCTACCATTTATTTAAATTAAATTTATTAAATATTAAACAATTTTCTATTTTTAATTTCCAAATTTTTTAATTATTCAACTTTCATTTTTTTCTAATTGTGGATAATAATTATTTTAAATAAATCAGTTACCACAATAAGAGTTAAAACACATTAAAGGGTTTAAAACTAAAATGATAAGTGTTAAAATGAAATAAAATTGTATAAATAATATTTTATAGTAATACATATATCCAATATAATCTATCATTTTAATATTATTCATTTTATATATATTTGGATTGGGTAATATATTAATATATTATAATCATTTGAAAAATACCAAGTGTATCCTCCCCCTCCCTTTTAAAAGGCCACCACCTATCCTATATTCCTAACAATTATATAGACTCTTAGGTTAGTGAAAAATTACCAAAATACCTTCCTAACATCCCTTAACATAACCTAGAAATTCTGTTTTTATTATAATACCCTCTAAATAAGGTTGTAGGTGTATGAAAAATGAGGTTGTCCAAATAAGAGGAATAACCCTTAACTTAGTGTTTTCGTTTTATTTCTTAATATAACTCTTTCAATTATATAAAAAAACATTATGGTATAATAACATCAGTATATCTCAAATATTAATATTTTATTTTGTCAACATAGAAACCATTATTCATCTCCTTCTCCATCAAATGGGAAATAAAAGCATCGTCCGTGAATATGTGTTGACCACGGCCTCACGAAGCGATGTCTTTTTTTCATTACCATTATTAATATATGGTTGTTGTTATAGATACAAATTTTTTACAAGATATTTACGAAATAATTTTTATTTTGGATATATAATATATCATTTATCTTCTAACCCTTTCTCCCATTAAAAAATGATAACATCGTTCATGCGTATATGTGAACTACCACCTCGACGAAGAAATGTGATTCAATTTTCATATCCTCCATTAAATAATGATAATTAATATTTATATAATTAATATATATTATATTTGTGTCATTATTAAAATTATATATGTGTTTTAGCCATTAGAAATATAAAAGGACAAAAACTACCAAACTGAAATATAAAATAAAAATGAAACGGTTAACACTCAAACTTGACGATTTTAATAAGCAATTATTAATAATCAGGTGATAAAATGTTTTAAGTGGATAATATATGGTCCTTTAAGTATTTATAATGTTTTTTAAATAATTATAATAAATTTACATTTACTATAAAGTATTTTAATGTACTTATAAAGCAAGTCTGGCCAGATTTGAGAGTTTATTTCACAATCTCTTCCTCATTCAGGATTGTTTATATTTAATTTTACATTGTATAAATTATATGATATTTATATCTTAAATCCAATATATTTTATTATTATCTATTATTTTATAGGTTTTTAAATTATTAATTCCATTTTTACCTTCTTTGGAACTAAAAAATACCAAAACAATGTTCTAAGGGAAAATAACATTGTTTTTAAATTCCACTCAGATTCTTTTCCTTCCATGTAATTATTTTGTTTAAAATGTTTTTAAGAATGATATTAATATTATTTCATTATTGAATAAAGTTATTTTTACCCTTTTTTAAATTTGTATAAAAGGTTTTAAAAGGAATCTTCTTTCCATTTTCTAAATGAGTAACTTGTTATCAATGGTGGGAAGGGAATCATTATTTCAACATTTACTGCATGAATTGATTTTCCCATCATCATGAATATTTTTTTATTTAAATCTTCATTTATAATTTTCCACGGTTATTATAAAAGAAAATATTTTACCTAATAGTCTAGAAATTTTTATATTTCAATATAAGTAATTTCAAAATGAAAATTTTATTTTCCTTATGACATATTCCATGGATACTTTTAAAGTATTTTCATCTTTCAACATCCTTCAATGAATCTTTCACTTTACTTTAGATATTACCTATTGATACCATCCATAATATTTTAATGGATTTTTTATGATCAGGTAGTATTTATTGATTGATTAATATTTTAATATATCATATACTATTTTTTCAATATGAATGTTTATGTTGATAATGTATTGAATTTTTCTTCACCCTATTTATATGATGAATCATTGGACATAGTAAGTGATATGATGGGGCCATTATTTCCCTTAAATGTATCAGTGGGTCCTATTTTATAAACTAGTTTGTGTATTTGGTATATTCCTAACTTATTTACGTATGATGTCTTGGAAGAATACCTTAATGGAAAGATTATGTTGTCTGACATTATGAAAAATATCATTATAAAACTAGTTTTTTATCCATGTGATTATTTATATTAACATGTAATTAATGGATGTATCCTCCTTTTATGATATTATTTTTATGGAATATTTGATTATTTTTTATTTCTACCATATTAGTCATGCATTGTTTCTTCAATGACACATTGTGTAATTCATATTCCCTTATGAAGTATCTATTCTCACCATTTATTATGTTTTCATTTCCCCAATATACCAAGAAGGGGTCTTTGAATGATTTTAGGGGTATTCTAGAAGAAATAATAAATTTCCCACCAGAATTTTTAAATTTTATACCCTATTTTTGAATGTAATGAGAGAACCATATATTTATCTGGTCATCAAATACTATTAAACTATTAGATCATTCAAGTTTTGATCCATTATATTTTATGAAAATGTATTAAAATAACCACCAATCATAAGTTAATAGATTATGGGTGTTACACTATCATGAACTAACCTAAAGGAGATCTAGATGCAACTACCCAAATCCCTCCTATATAGGCTAGGGGCTAGCGACTAGAATTGTAAAGAATATCTAACATGGGTAGGCCATTACCTAATGTACATGTACTCACACACCTGATCATCTCAATATATAATTGTAAAGGAATCATAATAAAAAATCCAACAGCTATAATATATACCGAACATACAGAACCTCTAGTTTTTACAAGAGTATGATAGTGTAAACTGAAAAGAAAAGGATCAAAATAGATGCCCAACTGAAAACATTTCCCGACCTAAAAATACTCAAAAGATAAAATTTTGATAGAGCCCAACTCTGGATCTATAATCTTTGGCCACCATATTAGATCCAATGTACCAGGTATCCCTAAGATCCTATGAAGTCACTACCGACCTGTATGCCATCTACATAAGCCATGACACATGTGGAAAATCCCATATAGGGGTGAGTATATACATACCCTATAAGATACCCCCAAAAAGTTAAGGGGGAGTAGTAAGAGATATAATAAGAACATATAGATAGACAGTATATAGGTCACCTGAAAGAAAGAGTGTAAATAGGATCCAATAGCATGAATATAGATACATATATCTTCAAACCAAGGAAACAAAAAATAGAGATAATGGGATCTCCATATCACATCCCATCCCATGAAAAGAATTCCATTAGTTCTAGAATTCCGTCAATGATGTATATCATCTGGAACGTCTACCTAGCAGAAAATATCTAATTCATGCCACACCTCACTACTATGATTCATAATTTAGGGGAATAATCTCTTGGTAGAGGACCCATTCCCTAGTACAACAAGAAGGTTCCACTCAGTCGATAGATAGTGGACCCATTCCCTACCGAGTAGGAGGGTACCACTCTAATGGTCGAGGACCCATACCATGTTTTCATAGCAGGGTTCCACTCAGTCGATATCTAGAGGACTCATTCCCTATCCAATATGAGGGTTCCACTCAAATGGTTGAGGACCCATGATCTATTTTCATAGGAGGGTGACACTCAATAGTCGATAGAGGACCTATTCCTAGCCTAGCTGGAGGTTTCCACTGTATTAGTCTTTAGAGTTACCATATTTGGCTCACCTGGAGGGTACCACTATATAAGTATTTAGAGAATCCATACCCTTGTACAATAGGAGAGTGCCACTTGGGTAGTGGATAGAGGACCTATGCCCAACACAGCTATAGGGTTCCACTCTCATAGTCGAGGACCCATTCCTTATCATCATAGGAGGGTGAAATTTGGTGGATAGGTAGAGGACCCATTCTCTATCCCAGTAGGAGGGCTCCACTCTAAGAATTGATATAGGACCCATGCCCTACCATGTAGGAGGGTTCCACTGTAAATTCCATGGTGATCCTACCCAATCACTACCATTATCGAGCATCCCCTAAATAAGTGTACCACTCATTACATATCTCATTGTTTCTCAAAGTCCATGATGGAGTCCACCATCATGTTATACATTAAAAACACTCGGTATAGGATAATTATGAGCCAAAATCTATGTCTAAACGAAGGAAATACAAGGGGTTAAATTTGTCTTAGAGGGGGTTATGTGGTACAGGGTGTGTGAGGGGACCCATAGGGTGTGTAGTCTCGTAACATCGTCTGGTTGTGTCACTTTTGGTATATAAAGTTTTTTCCATGTATCCATACATTGTGTGTAAATATTCTGAAAATCATGTCTTAGACACTTAGGATCCTCCATGTGCTCTTTGGTTGTGTACATTTACTTCAAATGCATCTGTGTACTTCAATACATGATGTGTGTCTCTACATGCAATTCTTCTTGTGTCTCTAGTCGTGTTTGTGTACTTCGATACATGGTATGTGTTTGGTTGTGTCCATTACTATGTACTCCAAGAGTACACACTGGTCCTCTAGTATAAGGCCACACGGTGTGTGGGGATCCCACATGGTGTGTGATACTTATAATTTCATGAAACCCTAGCCACTGCAGCCAGGGTCCTATATGTTGTGTGTTCATTAGACTACATAGTGTGTAGTGATATTTTTTATAGAAATTTAGTCCTGAATTTGAGAATTTTTTATCTGGATTCCACACCACATATATTTCCACCAACCACCCAAAATGGTTTGTGACACTGTCATTCACTATTTCCATACAACTGATGGTTAGAAAACCAATTTTTTTGAATCATTAGTAGGTCGCACAACCTCCATAATTCATCATGCCTTTTTTAACTGCAATTGTTAATTTAGAACCCGGTTCAAAAAATCATTCACCTAAAATCATGCAACCTTCAATATCTTCCCTAATTCATTGTTCTATTTTTCTTATGTGATTTTTCTAGGAATCTAAGGGTTCCAACAGGGTTTTTACTACCCAACAATGTTTATCCATTGCTTTCGTAGCCTAATATTGAAGAAATTAAAGAATCATAGTGATAAAGTAACCAAAATAAAATGTTTAAAATTCATTTTCCAAACTTTCCTGGCCAACGGTTATAATTGGAAAATCCATGTGAGCAAATAATTGAATAAATAAATAAATATGTACTCAGGTGCATGCAATGGTCCATAATTGGTGATGACAAAAGGTAATAATATTATCTTGCTCAAAAATTTAAACAATAAGATAAAAATAATTAAATTAATTTTTTCTTCCTAGATATCAAATCATTTGTCATCAAAGAACGCACTCACCAATGATTGGGAAGAGTCTTTGTGTTCACAGAATCTTGATCGGCTTCGATCTGGAGTCACGTCATCTTTTGAATTAAATTTTACAATAGAGAGGAGGAAGAACATCTCTTGGTGATCCTAGGGTACTACGTTTAACCCTAGGATAATCACTATAATAATTAATTTATAGGGATTTATATTAGGTTAATTTAATAAAAATGAATAAATTTAATTATTAATTTTAACTAAACATGCCCTCCAATGGTTTCTATTTATGAATGCCCTGCGCCATCCCAATTTAGGTCTTTTCTGTGGCAAACATCACATTTCAAACTCAACCATGGTATCAAATTTATGATCTAATATTATGTTTAGTATTTATCACATTTTTCTTAAAATAATTTTGTGTGTGAAATATAAAATATTTTTAATATTTTTATAAAATTAATTTCTCGAACACTATGGCTTGAAATTTCACTCAGTCTCAGCTCCTAGCTCCAAAATATATATATATATATATATATATATATATATATTCAAAAGTATTAAGAATAAAAAATGGTGTCAACATAATTCCCTACTTCACAATTTTCATCCTTGAAAAGTGAACCTATGAAAAAATCTTTAGATACTGAGTCTACATCTGGCTCTCCCACTCCCAAGAAAACTTCAGCATGTTCTCATGCTATCACAGCACTCAAGAAAAGGGGATGGTTCATAAATATAGGATCCTCTCCTATTGATCCTAGATCACCATCAAGTTCTCCACAAAATTGCCTTCATCCTCAATGTCCATCTCTCTCCAATCAATAACATGCATATGATCATGCATGTATCTATTAGTTGTGACACATGGAAGATGTCGTGCACCCACTCCAACTGTGGGGGTAAGGAAATATATTAATTAACCTTGTAAACCAACTATAAAATCTCAAATGGCTCGATGAACCTCGAGGATAGATTGCCTCCCATGTCAAATCATCTTAATTCTCATCAGGAGGAGACTCTCAAGAATATTTGGTCTCCCTAATCAAACTCCAAAGGAAAACAACATCGATTAATGTGACATTTCTTCCTACTCTATGTTATCCTCATCCACTCATGGATGATTTGGATATTCTCTGTTATTTCCTACACCAACTCTAGACTCTCAAGAGATTCCTTATTGATCTCTATCCAGCATAAGGGTGACCTGTAGGATCTCCTGTATAGAGCCTCAAATGGTTCTATATGAGTACTAGAGTGGTAGCTATTATTGTACACAATCTCTACTAGTGGAAAGTGATCCTCCCATATTTTGGAAAAGGATAATAGGAAATCCCTCTGTATTTTATACATGGATAGTGAACACCTTTTCCCCATCTATACAGGGGTGAAAGGTTGTATTCATCCTCATCTAGGTCTTTAATACCTCCTATATGCTTATCCATAAATTTTATGTGATCTTTGTTTCATGATCAGAGACAATAGTCGAGGGCACCATATGAAGGGGGAAAATATCAAGTATGTATATCTGCTCCATGATATAAAGGAATTGTGTCGAATTTGTGAGTTGGTAAAATATCACACAGATGGAATCATAGTTTTTCACAATCTATAGAATCCCCTGTCACGACCCGTCCTCGGGGCCCGTGCCGTGACTACCCCAAGCCCGCCTTCCATAGGCCAGGGGCTGGCGACTAGCACCAAAGGCGTAAAATCCCGATAACTGGGAAGGCATTGCCTTTATAAAGAAAACAAGCACCACAGAGTACAAGCGGAAGTAAAACACTAAGTACAAAAAGAAGAGCTGAAAAGTAAAAGGGGCCGGAAATACAAGCCCAACTGTAAAGTACAACTCGAAAGGGAAAACAGCGACTGAAAAGTAAAGCTGCTACGCTGAGATGTCCACTGGAAATCCCACCTGAAGGGTGGGTACAGATAGCTCCTCTGCTCTCCGGGTCCCGCCATCCGCTCCGAGTATGTCCCGCCCAGAGGTCCACCTCCGGATACCGCCTCGTCGTATAGTCCACCTCCAGGTACCGTCAAGTCCTCGAACCTTCGGCTTCTGTCAGCACTGTCCGTCGTCTGCAACCAACACAACGAGGTGCGGGCATAGCCCGTGCAGGGGTGAGTATAACGATACTCAGTAGGGACCCCGAGACCCTCAAGGTCTCACTAAAACTAACAAGGATAACCACAAGAAGATCACAACAGATAAACTCTACTTAGGAATATGCCCATACATATACCTAAGTTATCAAGTAACCCATCTCAGTCATGAGGAAACACAAGGATCATGAGATCAACGGATAACCACAACCCGGGTATATGCCCATACATATACCAAGGTTTAGCAAGTGACCCATCTCAATCATGAGGTAAACACAAGGTCAAAAGTCTCAGCTCAAACCAGGATTTTCATTATCGAAACCGTAACTGCTGAAGAGCTCCGTCTCTAGAGTGTACAGTGGTCCTGTCACGACTCCGAGGCTGCCGCTCACTAACCTAGGACTGCTGAAGTACTCCTCCTGTCGAGTACTGCGGGTCTGCTGCCAACTACCAGGCGCTCCGTCCGCTGAGGGTCTGCTGCCAAATACCGGGCGCTACCCAGATAGCCTACTGAGGTACTCCTCCTGTCGAGTACCGCGGGTCTGCTGCCAACTACCAGGCGCTCCGTCCGCCGTGGGTCTGCCGCCAAATACCGGGCGCTCCGTCCACTGGGCTAGTCGACTCACTCCAAGTCGAGTCGGTCAAGCAGTCGTCAGGTCTCAGCCGGCTACACGGTCTCCGTACTCTGCACGCTCGACTCCACCGTCGTGGGTCTGTCGCTACAACCAAGCGCACACACTCCGTAGAGTAACGCGGGTCCGCCGCTACAACCAAGCGCTCCACCGCCAAGGATCTGCTGCTGCATCCAAGCGCACCACCACTGTCAAGTACCACGGGTCCGCTCCACGAGCTACTGGTCGATACTCCAAGTATGACAAGGTCCCGCGAAGAAGTGTCTCAAAAGCCCGTCTCGTCACAGGGGTCTCAACGCAACAGACGGCGCGTCGATCGGACGCCCGGTCTGTGAGTTATTAGCCTTTTCGTCCCAGGGGCCCGGTTGGTTTCGTGAGCGAACCAAACCCGGCCGTATCTCAACTGTACCCCGAACTCTCATAGGGTATACTCATAGGGACCGTTTCTCATCGTGTTCATCAACGCCGCTGACGGTTCGTCAGACGGACGTCCTGTCTGAAAGATAACAGCTTTTCCCGTTCCAGGGGCCCGGTTGGATTTCGGGAACAATCCAACCCGGCCATACTCCGACTGCATCCAAAACTCGGGCGGAGTATGTCAAAAGTTCCGTCTCATCAAGAGGAAGTCAACGAAACAGACGGCGCGTCAATCGGACGCCCGGTCTGTGAGTTATTGGCATTTTCGTCTCCGGGGCCCGGTTGGTTTTTAAGGAAAAACCAATCCGACCGTACTCCACCTGCGTCCAAACTTCGGGCGGAGTATGCCAAAAGTTCCGATTCACTAAGAGGAACACAACGCGACTGACGGCGCGTCAATCGGACGCTCGTGGCTCAAGATATGAGCGTTTCCGCTCCGAAGGCCCGGTTGGTTTCGTGAACGAACCAACCCGGCCGAACTCAAAGTAGTCCGAAACCTTGAGTGCGATATACCGAAACGACCGTCTCGATCCAAGGATCGCGTTGCCGCAGACGGTTCGTCGTTCGGAGGTCCGAGGCTCAAGATAAGGCCAAGAGACCGAAACTAGTCCGAAACGGGGGGTCCGGGTCCGGACCGACCCGGCCCGACCCCCCCCAGGTCGGCCCGACCCGGGTCGACCCGACCCGGGTCCGACAGAACCGGGTCGGACCGACCCGGTCCGCTGGACCCGGCCCGGCCGGTGGCGGCGCGGCCGGCCAGCGGCGGCGCGGTCCGGCCAGCGGCGGCGGCGCGGTCAGCGCGCCGCGCATGTGTCGCACACGGGGGGGGGTGTAACCCCCCCTTTTTCCGGATCTCGGCCGGCCCTTTGGCCGGCCGTTTCTTTACACACGCGGGACCCACCCGCGGGTCCCGCCTCCTGTCCAAAGCGGCGGCCGGCGCGGCCGGCCGCCTTCTCTTCTCCGCCGCGGCCGTAGCCGCGGCTCCTCCTCGGTCTCCGGCGGCCGGCGAGGCCGGCCGCCCCTGGTTATTCCGCCGCGGCCGCAGGGCCGCGGCCCACCCGATCTCCGGCGCCGGCAAGGCCGGCGCCCATGGCTGCTCCGCCGCGGCCATAGGGCCGCGGCCCTTCCTGATTCCCGGCGGCCGGCGAGGCCGGCCGCCCCTTGCTCCTCCGCCGCGGCCATAGGGCCGCGGCTGTTCTGATCTCCGGCGGCCGGCGTGGCCGGCCGCCTCTTGGTGTCTTGCCGTGGCCGTCCAGCCGCGGTTCTTCTTTTTCCGCCGGTGGCCGGTTTTCCGGCCGCCCTTCTTGTTCGGTCCTTGTAATATTTTCGTAGCGTAACGACGTCGCGCCCCACCGCCATGGCCCGACTCCGGCCGCGGTCTCATCCGTTCTCAAAGGCGTGGCATTATAGCGTCGCGGTTCTTCGCCGTGACCCAAACCGGCCTTTATCCTTTTTGTTCCTGCACGGTGCGACGACACCGCGTCGTCTCCGCTAAAACAACACGAAAGCTTAGAAGGGGGAGGAGAATCGGCCGTGTTCGTGCGGTCCGATCTCCTCCCGTTATAACGATATCAGTTGGTCAATCGAGTATACACAACAATGAACGTTTCACAAATTTTAATAAAATTTGGAACTATGCCCAACGGATTTTCTTTCATGCTCGAGGGGAAGAAAACACATAATTTAAATAAGACAAACCCCTACCTCAAATAACAACTCGGCGTTCGTCAACGGCCGCGGAAGATGTGTGTCGCGGAAGTCGGACGTCACGGAGGAAGACGTCGTCGGCATCGCGGTTATGGCGTCGCGGTAGACGGACGTGGGTTTGCCGCGAGAGGCACGTCGCGGAAAGGATGCGTTGCGGCGTCGTGGAGGAAATCCAACGCGTTGCAGTCCGTCGTCGTGGAAGAAGGTCGCCGCGTTCTTCGTCATGGAGGAAGAACTCACAAGAAGTCTCCCTCCTTTCCTCTCCGCACAGCATAACCCAAAAACCCAAACATAGGAAACTAAACCAAGAATTAAATAAAAGGGTTTGGAATTTCAAAGGTTTGAAATTCAAACCACTTCATTTAATTCTCCTCATTTAAATCTTAAGTTATAACTTAAGTTTATTAAGTTTCCAACCTTAACTCCACATGACTCTTGAATTCCAAGAGTTTGAAAATAAAACTAACTCATGTAATAAATTACACAAGTTGTCAAATTAATAAAGTGGAGTTTAATAAGGAGTTAGGAAAAATGAAAAGGTGGGGGCTCGTGTGGGCCCCACCTTCCTCATAACCACACATGGGAAGTTGGGTGGTTGTGGGCCCCACCAACAACTTCCCATGAGAGAGTCTAACAACCAAGAATAAAATAAAATTCACACACAAAATTTTATTTTACTTATTTTTTTTAATCCCCAAAACTAACTTTCAACCCGCAACAAACGCAACTCCCGAAAAGGTCTCTTTAAGCGAATATCGGCGCTGCGAGTTCATCGGTGCCCTCGGATTTCAATTCCGAGCACCGTATCAAAAGTTAGGAATTCCCGCTCGTTCGTTCACTGAACGTACCCGAGCCAAACTTCGGAAATTAATTCCGGGCACTCCGGGCCTCGGAATCAGGTGCCGTCTGAAACCGCGCTCTTGTAAAATTCTAAAGAAAATTAAGAAAAAATTTCCCTTGAATTTTACGGGTCTTTACATTACTCCCACCTCAGGGCTTTACGTCCCCGTAAAGCTTCAACTCACACTTAAGGGAAACAAAGTAGTACTGAGCACGCAACTGAGCTTTACGCTCTCATATGCTCACCTGAAGATCTTGTGCTACCCGAGAAGCACCTCAGAGGAAGCAACCGTTCACGTAGAACCTACTCTTGTCGATCCTCAATCTCTACTAGAATCTCTGTGCTTATCGCCCTATCATCGACGTCCAACTCCCCGGGGTCGATGACGTGTGAAGAAACATACACGTATCTCAACAGCTGAGACACGTGGTGGACACTATGCACCCGGTGCGACTGAGGTGGTAGGGTTAAGCGGTAAACCTCCTCGCCTACCCTGCTGAAGATCAAAAGGGTCCATCGAACTTCGGAGATAACATGCCGCCTCGGCCACATCTCCGAAACCTCATCGGGTTGAGACCGTATAAGAACGTGTTCGTCACCCTCGAACTCAAGAGGTTTCCCTTTTTAGGTTAGAACTGAACTCAAACTCCTGCTGCCACAGGGGTAGGGTTAACCAACTCAAGAGTGATCGGTCACACCCTCTTATGTTTGAGTTTAACATGAGCTGCCCAGGGTTTCCTTTTCGCCGACCAAGGAAAACCCATTCCGACGTTTGCCTAAAACAGTCAACCGGGGTATGATTTGTGAATCAAAACCATACCCAGATCAACGTCGTAAGGCCTCTACGCTGCCACCAAGAGATTCCAACCGAAACTCTCGCCTCGAGGTCAAATCACACCGTCGGCGTAAGCGTGATTATCGAGTCTCCTCCCAAAGGTATCTCCAGACGTGAGGGTCAAGTCTACGGCTTACCCGGAACCTCTAGGTCTGGGACATGATTCGTGGAAGGGTAGAATGATTGGTTCCCATGTCTATAGATATGGCAGCTCGTAGTAGACATAATTCGTACCCCGAATCATTCTTAGAGCTCCTGGGTCACACTCCTTGACCGCAATGCAGCTATTCTCCTCCCCAGCCTTCCTGCTCCCTGAGCCTGGCGGGGACTACTAAGTCGGGTGGTCGTAACATGTCGAAACGTACACCACCACATGCTGCTCTCCAAGCTCCGCTTCCATGTCTGCTACCCTGCAGATTCATCTGTCCCTTGCACTTCCTCCTCCTGAAACATTTTACACGCCCGAGTCTCTGAGACTGGCGCTAGTCTCCTGCCTTTCACTGCTAACGTTCACAACCACAAAGGTTCTCTCTAGCATCCTAGCATAGGTAGGAATGCATAGAGGAAAAGAAATGGTTCGGATGTCCTTTAGACACACTTCGCTCAGAAGTTCGAGTCTAAAGAACTGATCACAACGTAACCAATGAGTACCAAGATTGATTGGTAAGCCACGTTGAGTGCTCTGCTTCCGACATGTCGTACTGTCGAAGCTGTAATAGCTCCAGAAAACTCACAACCACCTCCTCAAGCCAGTCCTCAGCCGCCTACGAGTCAGGCTCACTTCGAAACTTGAGGGATATCTGATGCTAAAACATAAGTAAGGCACTAAGCCTGTGAGTCTCTGCTACCGGTACCGCCGGTAGTGTCTGCTGACCAACAGGTAGTGACATAGCTGGCGCTCTACCCGTAGGTACTAATCCAGGTATCGGTTCGCGTACCGAAGCCTCGTTACTATAAGGACCAACCTCATGGTCACTCTCTGGAAACACCTGGAGCTAAGATCATCATCCGCTCTACTAGTATCCAAGCTAGGCGTAGAACTCTAGCATTCGTCTCCATCCAGTCCACTGCTGCCTGGGAAATCTATCTCGCCTCGTATCCTCAGAGGCCTCTACTGCTGGAACTCGTGCATCGCGCTCTGCTAGCGTGCATCGTCAGCTAGTGGAATCTGCTGCCTAACGGGTGGTGGTGCTGCTGGTACACCATCCGAAGGTGCCAACACTGAAAAAGGGCCCTGCACTGGAGTCTCGCTGCTCGGTGGGCCATCATGAAAGAAACAACGTAACACGATCAAACGATTATACCTGGTGAGCTGACCTGGTTTGAGCTGTTTTAAGGGGAAAAACCTTTGAAAACACACACGCAATCAGTGTTTTCGTGCACAAAGTCGGAAATCAGTTGTCAGGGTCCTGGTGTATGGATACGTCGGCCGCCCGCACCAACACTGGACTCCCTGAACTGAAAACCACACTCGGTACTCTCAACACTATTGCTTCACAGAAAGAAACATCAGAGTTATAAGTTCTGCGGTAGAACCGAACTCCTTTGATACCAATTTGTCACGACCCGTCCTCGGGGCCCGTGCCGTGACTACCCCAAGCCCGCCTTCCATAGGCCAGGGGCTGGCGACTAGCACCAAAGGCGTAAAATCCCGATAACTGGGAAGGCATTGCCTTTATAAAGAAAACAAGCACCACAGAGTACAAGCGGAAGTAAAACACTAAGTACAAAAAGAAGAGCTGAAAAGTAAAAGGGGCCGGAAATACAAGCCCAACTGTAAAGTACAACTCGAAAGGGAAAACAGCGACTGAAAAGTAAAGCTGCTACGCTGAGATGTCCACTGGAAATCCCACCTGAAGGGTGGGTACAGATAGCTCCTCTGCTCTCCGGGTCCCGCCATCCGCTCCGAGTATGTCCCGCCCAGAGGTCCACCTCCGGATACCGCCTCGTCGTATAGTCCACCTCCAGGTACCGTCAAGTCCTCGAACCTTCGGCTTCTGTCAGCACTGTCCGTCGTCTGCAACCAACACAACGAGGTGCGGGCATAGCCCGTGCAGGGGTGAGTATAACGATACTCAGTAGGGACCCCGAGACCCTCAAGGTCTCACTAAAACTAACAAGGATAACCACAAGAAGATCACAACAGATAAACTCTACTTAGGAATATGCCCATACATATACCTAAGTTATCAAGTAACCCATCTCAGTCATGAGGAAACACAAGGATCATGAGATCAACGGATAACCACAACCCGGGTATATGCCCATACATATACCAAGGTTTAGCAAGTGACCCATCTCAATCATGAGGTAAACACAAGGTCAAAAGTCTCAGCTCAAACCAGGATTTTCATTATCGAAACCGTAACTGCTGAAGAGCTCCGTCTCTAGAGTGTACAGTGGTCCTGTCACGACTCCGAGGCTGCCGCTCACTAACCTAGGACTGCTGAAGTACTCCTCCTGTCGAGTACTGCGGGTCTGCTGCCAACTACCAGGCGCTCCGTCCGCTGAGGGTCTGCTGCCAAATACCGGGCGCTACCCAGATAGCCTACTGAGGTACTCCTCCTGTCGAGTACCGCGGGTCTGCTGCCAACTACCAGGCGCTCCGTCCGCCGTGGGTCTGCCGCCAAATACCGGGCGCTCCGTCCACTGGGCTAGTCGACTCACTCCAAGTCGAGTCGGTCAAGCAGTCGTCAGGTCTCAGCCGGCTACACGGTCTCCGTACTCTGCACGCTCGACTCCACCGTCGTGGGTCTGTCGCTACAACCAAGCGCACACACTCCGTAGAGTAACGCGGGTCCGCCGCTACAACCAAGCGCTCCACCGCCAAGGATCTGCTGCTGCATCCAAGCGCACCACCACTGTCAAGTACCACGGGTCCGCTCCACGAGCTACTGGTCGATACTCCAAGTATGACAAGGTCCCGCGAAGAAGTGTCTCAAAAGCCCGTCTCGTCACAGGGGTCTCAACGCAACAGACGGCGCGTCGATCGGACGCCCGGTCTGTGAGTTATTAGCCTTTTCGTCCCAGGGGCCCGGTTGGTTTCGTGAGCGAACCAAACCCGGCCGTATCTCAACTGTACCCCGAACTCTCATAGGGTATACTCATAGGGACCGTTTCTCATCGTGTTCATCAACGCCGCTGACGGTTCGTCAGACGGACGTCCTGTCTGAAAGATAACAGCTTTTCCCGTTCCAGGGGCCCGGTTGGATTTCGGGAACAATCCAACCCGGCCATACTCCGACTGCATCCAAAACTCGGGCGGAGTATGTCAAAAGTTCCGTCTCATCAAGAGGAAGTCAACGAAACAGACGGCGCGTCAATCGGACGCCCGGTCTGTGAGTTATTGGCATTTTCGTCTCCGGGGCCCGGTTGGTTTTTAAGGAAAAACCAATCCGACCGTACTCCACCTGCGTCCAAACTTCGGGCGGAGTATGCCAAAAGTTCCGATTCACTAAGAGGAACACAACGCGACTGACGGCGCGTCAATCGGACGCTCGTGGCTCAAGATATGAGCGTTTCCGCTCCGAAGGCCCGGTTGGTTTCGTGAACGAACCAACCCGGCCGAACTCAAAGTAGTCCGAAACCTTGAGTGCGATATACCGAAACGACCGTCTCGATCCAAGGATCGCGTTGCCGCAGACGGTTCGTCGTTCGGAGGTCCGAGGCTCAAGATAAGGCCAAGAGACCGAAACTAGTCCGAAACGGGGGGTCCGGGTCCGGACCGACCCGGCCCGACCCCCCCCAGGTCGGCCCGACCCGGGTCGACCCGACCCGGGTCCGACAGAACCGGGTCGGACCGACCCGGTCCGCTGGACCCGGCCCGGCCGGTGGCGGCGCGGCCGGCCAGCGGCGGCGCGGTCCGGCCAGCGGCGGCGGCGCGGTCAGCGCGCCGCGCATGTGTCGCACACGGGGGGGGGTGTAACCCCCCCTTTTTCCGGATCTCGGCCGGCCCTTTGGCCGGCCGTTTCTTTACACACGCGGGACCCACCCGCGGGTCCCGCCTCCTGTCCAAAGCGGCGGCCGGCGCGGCCGGCCGCCTTCTCTTCTCCGCCGCGGCCGTAGCCGCGGCTCCTCCTCGGTCTCCGGCGGCCGGCGAGGCCGGCCGCCCCTGGTTATTCCGCCGCGGCCGCAGGGCCGCGGCCCACCCGATCTCCGGCGCCGGCAAGGCCGGCGCCCATGGCTGCTCCGCCGCGGCCATAGGGCCGCGGCCCTTCCTGATTCCCGGCGGCCGGCGAGGCCGGCCGCCCCTTGCTCCTCCGCCGCGGCCATAGGGCCGCGGCTGTTCTGATCTCCGGCGGCCGGCGTGGCCGGCCGCCTCTTGGTGTCTTGCCGTGGCCGTCCAGCCGCGGTTCTTCTTTTTCCGCCGGTGGCCGGTTTTCCGGCCGCCCTTCTTGTTCGGTCCTTGTAATATTTTCGTAGCGTAACGACGTCGCGCCCCACCGCCATGGCCCGACTCCGGCCGCGGTCTCATCCGTTCTCAAAGGCGTGGCATTATAGCGTCGCGGTTCTTCGCCGTGACCCAAACCGGCCTTTATCCTTTTTGTTCCTGCACGGTGCGACGACACCGCGTCGTCTCCGCTAAAACAACACGAAAGCTTAGAAGGGGGAGGAGAATCGGCCGTGTTCGTGCGGTCCGATCTCCTCCCGTTATAACGATATCAGTTGGTCAATCGAGTATACACAACAATGAACGTTTCACAAATTTTAATAAAATTTGGAACTATGCCCAACGGATTTTCTTTCATGCTCGAGGGGAAGAAAACACATAATTTAAATAAGACAAACCCCTACCTCAAATAACAACTCGGCGTTCGTCAACGGCCGCGGAAGATGTGTGTCGCGGAAGTCGGACGTCACGGAGGAAGACGTCGTCGGCATCGCGGTTATGGCGTCGCGGTAGACGGACGTGGGTTTGCCGCGAGAGGCACGTCGCGGAAAGGATGCGTTGCGGCGTCGTGGAGGAAATCCAACGCGTTGCAGTCCGTCGTCGTGGAAGAAGGTCGCCGCGTTCTTCGTCATGGAGGAAGAACTCACAAGAAGTCTCCCTCCTTTCCTCTCCGCACAGCATAACCCAAAAACCCAAACATAGGAAACTAAACCAAGAATTAAATAAAAGGGTTTGGAATTTCAAAGGTTTGAAATTCAAACCACTTCATTTAATTCTCCTCATTTAAATCTTAAGTTATAACTTAAGTTTATTAAGTTTCCAACCTTAACTCCACATGACTCTTGAATTCCAAGAGTTTGAAAATAAAACTAACTCATGTAATAAATTACACAAGTTGTCAAATTAATAAAGTGGAGTTTAATAAGGAGTTAGGAAAAATGAAAAGGTGGGGGCTCGTGTGGGCCCCACCTTCCTCATAACCACACATGGGAAGTTGGGTGGTTGTGGGCCCCACCAACAACTTCCCATGAGAGAGTCTAACAACCAAGAATAAAATAAAATTCACACACAAAATTTTATTTTACTTATTTTTTTTAATCCCCAAAACTAACTTTCAACCCGCAACAAACGCAACTCCCGAAAAGGTCTCTTTAAGCGAATATCGGCGCTGCGAGTTCATCGGTGCCCTCGGATTTCAATTCCGAGCACCGTATCAAAAGTTAGGAATTCCCGCTCGTTCGTTCACTGAACGTACCCGAGCCAAACTTCGGAAATTAATTCCGGGCACTCCGGGCCTCGGAATCAGGTGCCGTCTGAAACCGCGCTCTTGTAAAATTCTAAAGAAAATTAAGAAAAAATTTCCCTTGAATTTTACGGGTCTTTACATCCCCATCAGGAAGTCCATGTATATGTTATCCCACTTCCACTCTGGGATCTTAAGGGGATGAAACAAACCCCTCAAATCCTGGTGCTCAACCTTCAATTGATGAAATTTGAGGCACCTTGAGATTAACTCAGCCATTCTCTCTCTCATTCTGAACCACTAAAATTACCACTAAAGGTCTTTGTACATCTTTCTCACACCGGGATGTATAGAAAAAGGATATGTTTGTAACTCTTGCATCACCTCCTCTTGTATTGTGACTAGGACCATCATCCATCCTTGGAAAATGATGATGAGGTTCCCTCCTTTATAAAATACATTAGATGAGTATTCTAAGGATATATAGTCATGAAATACCTCATAGTTGATGCCTCCCAACTATGAATCTCTCATACACTGAAGGAGAGGAAGAGTCAACACCATTTACTGAAGAAATGATGCAACATCCTTCTTCACTAGGGTTAGCTGAAAGGAAGACAACTTCTTAGAATTCTCTTTCACCAAGAGAACATGGGACTTACTACTAAGGGAATCAACTACCATGTTTACCATCCTTGGAGTATGGAATATCTTGAAGTTATAGTCTTACAGGAACTCTGGCCAGTTTCACTTCCTTAAGTTAGAGCCTCTCTAGGTCAAGACGTACCTTAGACTATAATGGTATGAGTAAACCATGAAATGGACTCCTAGAAGATAGTTCCTACACATCCTCAAGGTGAAGACTACCACTTCCATCTCTAGTTCAAGAGTCACAAATTTATTCTCATGGGGTATAAACTGCTTTGACCTATATATGATAACTTTCTATTGTTTCATCAACACGTAGTTCATCCCATATCCTAAGGCATCACAATACACTACATACTCCACACCCTCCTTCTTTAGTCTCAAAATTAGAGCACTCATTAGCCTCAGTCTCAACTCCTTGTAAACCCTCTAGAACTACTCGTTCTCGGTAAAAGGCTATGCTCTCCATATCAGGGCGCTCAATGGGGCTACATCCAAGATAATTATTCCATAAACCTCTTGTAGTACCCCCATCAAGCTAGGAAAACTATTAACATCTGACACTCTCTTGGGTGGTTCCAAATTAAGCACTACATTGATCTTTGTTGGGTCCATATATAAACCATGATAAAAAATTACATTCCCTAGAAAGTGAACCTCTTGAATCATAAATTGTAACTTTGATATCTTACCATGAAACTGGTTCTCCTAAAAAAATATAAGACCATACTCAAGTGCTTTTTATGCTCCTCTTATGTAGAATAGATGAGTATGTTGTTAATGAATACAACCACAAACTGGTCTAGGTATATCTAGAAAACCTAGTTCATCAGAATCATTAACATGGAGGGAATTCATTACACCAAAGGGAATCACCAGAAACTCATACTGTCTATACTGATATTGGAATGAATACTTTGGAATATTAGCCTCATGAACCCTCAAATTGGGGTATCCAGACCTAAGGTAGATCTTTGAGAACAAACTCATGCCTTGAAAATATTCAAATAGGTTTTCAATCTTAATCAAGGGGTAATTTTTCTTTATCATGTCCTAGTTTAGAAGATGAAAATATATGAAAATCTTCAAGATCACACCCACCTTTTTCATGAACATTGCATCTACCAAGGGGGCACTTTGGGCTGGATAAAACCCTTCTCTCAAAGGTCCTCTAACTAAAATTGAAACTCCAAGATCTTTGTATCGTCCATCCAATATTCCGCAGAAAATATCATATATGTCATGATATGTAAGTCAATTAAAAACTCAATCTCCTTCATTGGAGGTATTCCCAAAACTTCCTCAGTGAAGATATCCATACAATCCTCTATGACTAAAGAAATCCATATTCTTGAAGATCATGTTGCACCAAGTGACACACTCTTCATCTGATGGGTGATAGTTACAGCCTCTTACTCACAACACTCACTCTCTATTCCATGATATCACTCTCTCTATCCCACAAAGGAGAATATCACCCCATAAATGTGAAGGAATATTACTCATTTTCAGTAACAGTTAATCTTGGTTGAGGCCATGGAAAACCAATCCATATGCAAGATTATGTCATAAAGTTCTATCTTGATTACTAAAAGTTCCCATGTGAACCTCTCTCTAACAAGAGATATATTTCACTGTCGGCAGATAAATGATACAGAAGAAGCATTGTCTATATAAACTTAAAAAGAAATATGTTGGTCTAGTGCCACAACTAGGAGCTCCATCTCTCACACTTTGAGTATAGTGATGAAGGAATGAATCATACAAGTTTATACTAATACTGATGTAAGAGTATAATAAACATAGATCATACCTCTAACTATCTCATGAACCACTGGGTCATAAGCCTCCATAAGTGGAAGCTATATTAATCCCTGACAAATAGGTCTCTAAGCCTAACATTCTCCACCTAGTAGTGGTGGTGGAAGGATCTCATAGCATCATCCACCACCCATATCTCCTCATCATGGAGCTTTACTAGCTCCTCTACCAACTCCACCTCCCTAGAAGCCACCCTACCCTTGCCTAAGAGGTCCCAGATCATGACGCTATCTCTATTGTGGAAGTCCTCCAGTTACCTTCATGTAATCCAAATCAAGTCTAGTTGAGCAATCACATTCCATGTGAACTCGCCATTTATAAGAGTATCATTCCCTTATTTTGGATTCCACGGTCCTTAGAGGAATCCCTATATACTTACCCAATCCTGATCTTGGGAAGATCTCTCACACTGAGACCTGATCGACTGGCGTTTGTTAGCTGTGCAGATGACTTAGCCCTATGACGACCAATGCCAGCTCCAGATTCCTATAATCCATATGATAGGAATCTTTCTATCACCAATGACCACTCCAACACACCATCATATATGAGAATTCCTAAGGGAACTATGCTAGCATAGATCTCTCTATGGATTCCTTGCTCAATGTAGAAACCCGAAGCTTAACGTACATGGACATTACGTTACTTTAGTGGAATAATTAATACATAACAAAAAAAGACACACAAGGACAGTAATAGTTTAGTGTCTTTGAAAACTTGGAACATAATCTTCTAATCGTGGTGAAAGATTTTCAACATCTCCCATAAAGATCTTCCCCTTTTTTCTTACCTAAAACCTTTCTTTATATCCTGGGGAAAAGAAAACATAAAAAGGGTGATCTCAAATTCTCAGTAAGGGTATGCATGGATAAAATAAAACATACCATATAAATTTGAACTTAAAAACATGAACATAATGTTTAAACATCAAAATCTCGAGCAATGACATAAAACATGGAAGTACGCAAGGCATAGATCATAATGTAACATTAATAATGATAAAATAGCGTGGGAATAAAACATGTAATTGTGGCAACCATTAAGCACATGATATAATTTCCATATTAGCCAAGGCATTGTGCCAAGACCATCTTAGTGGACAAAGTCCCTTTCTGAATCGAGTTCACTCCTCGTTCCAGTCCTGTATTACTGAACCGGTTTAACTTGTCGTTCCAGGCATGTCTATATCATGAGATATAAATCTTTACCCAATGCATTGGAGGGAGATATAGGTCCCACCCATCTTATAGTGAAATCATTCTTACTTTTGCTATAAAATAAACTTAAAACATTCATCATAACCCAAAGAATAAAATGTGTTTCATAAACATCATCCCATCATTTCATAATCCATATAAAACAAATGGATATAATTTCATAATAAGAAATGTGAAACCATGTAAATAAAAGAGACATTATACTTAAAACATACACATATGAAATAATTTCATTTTAGATGGAAAATGGTTTTGATAAAACACTTGAAATGAATTCTTGAGGAAAATATCCTTTCTTCTTTAAAATCATTTTCTTTTCACAAAATGTCATGAATTTTTAAAAGAAAAGGATTTTCCTAAAAATAGTCATGAAATATTTTTGAAGAAGCTTCATGAAAATATGGCTTTATAAAACCGTAAAAATCCTTTCATGCCGTATAAGTTAAAAAAACATTCTTCTCGTACTTTTGTCAGAAAAGTCAAAAAGTACCTCGTACGAAGAACGAAAAAAGATTCCTTTCATATGTTTTACTAAAAACTCACCAAAGGGTAAAATTGTATTTAAACAATTGTAGGTGGATGGAAATAATATTACATATTTAGGAAACATGGATTTTGATGATAAAATACACCCCAGTAATTTCTGAAGTATAAACAATCTCAGATAAAAATGAGATTGTGATATTTACCTTACCTTAGGTCTGATTTGCTTCATAAGTGTCAGAAACTCATGTATAATGATTCAAATAATGTCATTGAATTATTCCAGAATCATAATAATTGTTACGATATCATATATGGTTCAATTATGGATTTATATTACCTGTTCTTTTGTAAATTCCATGTCAAAGAGCGTTTTGGGTAAAATAATTTCATTTGTCGTCCGTGTTTTGACTTGTAATTATTCATATGATTACTTAGATCATGATTACTTAATTATATAATATAAAACATGATTTATATATAATATATATTCAGAATATATATATATATATATAATAGATCAGAAAATGGAATGAAATACACCGTTCATGGAGACGGTAGGCCGTACGTACGCATGAACGATGTTTTCATTTCCTTATTGAGTTGAATGGAATTAAGTAGATGAAATACATATAAATAAATGAAGTAGATTTATAATTTAATATATTTCATTATTATTGCTTATATATACTTTATAATCATTCTTAAATGGTTAACATGGAGAATGAATCTCATCGCGTCGTGGAGACGGTAGTCCGTACGTACGCACGAGCGATGATATCATTTCCATAATTATTGAATTGAATTGTAGTGGATGATACAATATATCAGAACAATTATGATGTTATAATAACCATATATAGTTATTATTTACACCATTATAACCATCCATGTAATGTGTTGGTGGAAAAACAGATTTCCTCACAGCGTAGAGACGGTATTTCGTACCTACGCACGCGTGGTGATTTTGTTTTCCGTAGGATGGATAGATGGTGAAATAGGGTTGTTTCATACTTATAATAACATATCAGTATATGAGTTATACTTATGTTATTAATTCATAATGAAACAACTAAATAAGAAGAAGTGGAAGAAGAAATAGAGTTGAAAGAATCGGTAACGGACATTACCTCTTCTTTGAAGCGCCTCTTTGAGACCTCCTCTTAGGGCACTAAAATTGGTATTTGAAGAAGACCAGAACCTATAGGATGTTTCTATGGAAGTGTAGAAGATAATTTTTTAGGGGTTTGCGGAGCTTGAAGGCTCAAATTGGTGTGAGGAAGAGGGGGAGGAGGTGCCCTTTTATAAGGGAGGAGAGGGGTACCTTTGGAATAACTAAAACTATTACTTTATTATAAAGTCAAATTCGGTTTTAAATAGCTCCAAATTTATATATTTAAAAGATAAGGTGGGTATGGGTCGAAATAATCTCATCAAATAGAATTTAGACAAGTTTAGGTCATTATATTAACATTATATTTTAGTTTTAACTCTTAGTTAATTAGATTGATATTTACCATGTCACTTTGTATTTTTATATTATATAGTTAAGAAACATACAATATACATCCAAGACACCCCCAAGTGGTACATTAATGATACCACTATCATGATATAAGTATCTTGGCCGAACCTTAGATTTTTAAGAATATAATAACAATTGATAATATAATATTTGTTTTAAAAACTATTTTATGTCAATTTTGACACTATTTGGTAAATGATTTTTGTGAAAATCATAACAGAATGATTAGTTCTAAAAAAATTAATTAAATCAATATTAACATGTCATATTAACATATAAAATTATTGGAATTCATAAAAAGTCTCAAATTACATTTATTTTGGTATTTATGACATCAATTATGTCAATATTTCATTAATAAGATAATTATTGCATCATCATTGTATCATAAATAAATTATTTTATTTTAAATCTAAAAATTAAAACTAAAATACCATTATCTTGAAAATCCTTTTAGGTTTCTAATGAATATTTATAGTCGAATTTATCTTATGTATAAACCTATATTAAAAATGATTTTGTTATTAAACTTTGGTTTTAACTATTTTAACCCTTCTTTAAATAAATTAATAATAAATGTCCTAATCTAATTCAAGTGGGCCTAAATGGTCATATTTTATTCCTAAGGTTGTTTTTGGTCGAATTACACTTATCCAATAGAATTAGGACATGTTTTAGAGTAATAATAATATCATTTTTACCCTTAATTACCCTATTTACTTTTAACCGTGGTAAAAAAAAGTAAAAAATTACTATTCACCAAAAATTATTTTCATCTCATTGAACCACATTTTACATACTGACATCAACCGTGTCTCTTGGATTTTTTAAAATCCACTCACAGAAGCGGTAAAATTAATTTTTATGAAAAATTCATTTTTTTAACTACCACTTAGTGGTTTCACTATTCATCAAAAAATGAAAGTTTCCAGAAAAATACCAAAAATTATTCCTAATCTATATTTGATATTATGAATTCAAAAATGATGTCTATTTTACCAAATTCAAAACATATTAGTTGAATTAATTAATTTAAAAATTAATTCCCATCGTCAAAACAAATAGCGTGTTCTTAAGAGATAATAACTATCAAAAGATTGACAGTTGTTTATGTCTGGTTTAAATGTGAAATTACATCAAATAACCAACATTGTATTAAATTGTAAAAATATATTCTAAATATACTTTAAAACAGCTCAAATTAATAATTTATCACTATTAATTATTTTGATTAAAAAGGTTGTTTTTAATTAAAATTTAGTAATTTTCACACTATTCATCAGAAAATGAAAGTTATCTGAAAAGTACCAAAATTTCACCCTAAGCTAATTTCAATATTCCGAATCCAAAAATGAAGTCCATTTTAAAACATAAAATTTATAAAATTTCAAAAAGTGGTTATTACTATTCATAACGGCTAGTTTTAATAATATTTTAATAGCATATCGTTGTTTAGTGAAACTCGGTATTGCGTATTACACACACTATCGAGGAAGGTCGCGATTGTGTGTAATGAAAGGCAAGTCAAGGATGCGTGTTTGGCAGGCTTCGTTTGGTGTAGCGTACAACAGAAGACATTAATGAAATTAAAAAGAATATTTTTCATAAAATCTCAGGGTGTTACATTCTACCCCCCTTAAAATGAATTTCGCCCTCGAAATTCGTCGGGGTTATAAATGGTTTACTACTCAAAAGTTTCTTTAATAGAAACCCATATCGTAAAAAGAAATACAAAAACCAATCTTTAAAAACAAAAGTATGAAACGTAACGGTTACCCAAATAAACTAATACTTGGGTTTCCACATAGGTGAAAATATGGATATGGAAGAGAAATCTAATCATCATTTTCTGATGGAGAGTGGTAGAGAACATGGCTATGGAAAATCCAGAAATCACAAAGCCATAAATCGGTGATGATCCAGGGTACCATCTGATTCATCAGATATAAGGGCACTAGGACAACATTTTTTGATTTTCAAGATCATTTCCCTAAAGTTGAAGAATTTGAATTAGAATAAATACTTACTTTATTTTGGTACAATCTCACTATTTTTCGTGCCTTGAACAATTTCCACTTCATCTCTTAAAGAAATGAAGCGGAATTTGTTATTCATGAAGTGTTAGCAAATCATGTGATAGAATGATGGGTCATTCCATCTGTCTCAAACAAAAGGTTAGAAAAAGTTATTAAATATACATAAGTTGATCTATAGTGAGATTAATCATATATGGTTCCTAAAATGTACTTATACTTCATATATCATACTACTTAATATAACAAAAGTAGTTTCTACTAAACAGGGACTTCCTATAGGCCAGTGGTAGGCGATAAAGGCCAGTCGCACTTCGGTTGTGGGTTCGATTCCCACAGCCTTGTCTGACACGATGGGTTGTCGCCCGTCCTGCAGGTTGTCCTTTTTCTAAAACTACATTACTATAACATCCGATCAATAATATCGAAAACAGTTCTATCCTTAAACAATACTAACTTATGTGCAACATAATCCATTCCAATCTTTATGCTTATCTACAATACTTTGGTCCAAGCTCATAGTATAAAGAAAACAATTGCTTAAAATTTCATCAACCAAGCATGTGAATGCCATCATTTATCCCCCATATATCTTTTTAGTCACATTCCAATCATGAAAATACCTTAATCATGTATTCTCTTGAAAAATGAATACCCATTAAACCTTAGTGAAAACATAAATGCTGTCAAAAGTTAACTCTTTACACATACCAAAATCCAAAAATTCTATATACTCAAACCATGATATAACCTTCTCCTTATATCAGTCATGAGCTCCTGAATACTATCAAACATTTAATTTTCTCTGTATCCCTTCATTATGCGCATATCATCTACTTTCCAAAAATATCTGAATAACCTTTCATGGTTACCGGTACCATTAATCATACACTTTCAAAACATAAGGAAAGACAACAGTGTAACAATCCTTAGATATCTCTTTATTCCATAGTACCATGAGATCACTTATACAACATTACACTTGATAAACATGTAATCATTCCACTACCTTCTTAAACCATTGACTAAACTTCAACAATTCTTTCATCTTACATATCATTTATAGTCTCTTCATCATCAACAACATAAATACTACCCATACAACCATACTTATTCTCTTCATGAGACTTTCCCTTAGGGAATTGGTTTGCATAATGCCCGTACATTCCAAATTTAAAGCATCTAATCATTTTTGATGTCGTAGCAATACCATTATCCTCATCCATGGTGTTAACTGAACCTTTTCCTTTGCACTTACTGGCTTTGTGTCCTTCTTTTCCACACCCAAAGCATCTTCCAGTTCCCTTGAAATAATCTCCCTGATTCTTCTTCCCACATGATTTACATGAGGGAAATTGAACTTTCTTTCCTCTATGATCATCATGAAACTCCATCTTTATTTTATTATCTGAGTCGGGAAACTTACCAAAGTTGAGATTATTGATCATATTATGAGATTGATGATTAGGCATAATAACGATTTTTGGACTTCAAGATCCCATTTCATTTGGTTTCTCATGAAGAAAATCATTCCATTGTCTATCATATCCTCCATTATCGTGAATCTTCCTATTTCCAGCCATTTTCTAAAACCCAAAAAGAATAGTGTGAGAGGCAAAAATCATGCTAGGGAAAACAACATAGTAAAGGGGGAGCACCCTCAATATCTAACATCTTAGGTTAAATTCTAAGATTGTTAGTGAAATTCTAGGACTATAACCTATACGTATACTTAACCTTAGAGACATCCCTAGACATACCTTAGAAATATCTCTAGGGATCTCGTTAACATTTTCGCATCCTAGTTTCCAAAGGTTGACTAAACCTCCCTCTGATACCAACTGTAGAGACCCGGTTCCCGGTGACAGCATAGCCACCCCGCCTTAACATGGTCGTCGGGTCCTTACCTACCAGGTACCACCAGTTGCCCCGCAGACACGTGGGGCGCACCCCAGGGTCCACCCACGTGACCGAACAGGTCATCTGACTAATGACTGTCCCCACAGGCCAACACATATCATTTCAAGTGTGCTTTGTCCTCACTCGCACCCATCCTGAGAAACTTCCTAGAAGGTCACCCATCCTGATCACTATTCCAGTCCAAGCACGCTTAACTGTGGAGTTCTAATCAGACAGGCTCCTGAAAAGGAAGGTGCACCTTGTTGACATGAGTCATATCATTTAGTCATTTAACCCTTTATAATTTGGGGATGTTACACTCAAACTCCTCTTATCTGAAGTAGTCATCTTGGATCAGGTCAAGGGAGTATCATGTAAAGTTTGTGAACCTCATAGCATTTGTAGAGACTGTAATCCCTCCATGATACAACTTCTGAATCTCATGAATCCAAATCAAGCACAAACATGAGGGGTAGTACTCATCACAAAATAGATACTAGAATTTAGTCCATGTGAGTGTCGGCTCATCATTTATCTGGGGTAACAAGACTCCACCAGCACCCAGATGCTCCATGGAAAAGAATATCTACCAGTGAAACCACTATATCCATCAGTGTCTAGAGAATCTTGAAAATATGGACCATTGAGTTTAGCTAATTCTCCACTGCATGGGGATCTGGATCAACATTGAAACTCAACGGCCTCTAGTACTAAACTAACGGAGTACACAAATCTTGTGATCATCCTATGCCTACTCTGATGGTATGATCTACTACTCAATAGGTGGGGGTGATTCTACCAAACTAACTAGAGGAATGATCTCATGGGGTGGACCCTAAATTTAGGCATCATCAATCATCGGATCATATTCATGATCCAGAACTAGTATTTTATATGGTTGTCATTGTGGAGGCATCCTAAAAATTTAATCAAGACATACCATAGTTATATGAGAATGTATATATATATAATGGGGAGATAACTCAATATATACAGTAAAAGACTCAATTATATATGATGAAAGTACCATTTGATCCATACAACCAATGTCTCTGTATATCATGTCGAAAAGTATGTACTAAAGGTCTTAGTGAATGGATATGTCATCCACTACACCAGCACTGGATTCCATGTCTAGAAATCCACACTTGAAACACTTCAACATTTTTTTCCCTAAATCCCAACCAAAAACACATAAGGGGATGACTCCAAACATCATCCAAAGGATCGAATCACCTCTGATACCAATATTTTATGCCCCGACCCAATAAGGATTGATCCTCAACAACCCCAAACCCGCCTCCATAGGTCAAGGATTGGCGATTGGAACCAAAAAGTATATCTAAGATAGGGAGGATTTTATCAAATGTACTTGTATGCACACACCCAACCATCTTAATGCAGAAGTGTAGATGAATAATAATAAAAATACTTAATGGATAGAATTTAAACCTAGCATGAAAAACCTTTAAGGAAAATAAGAGTATGATAGTTTAAACTGAAAAGAAAAGGGGAAAAATACATGACCAATTAAAAATATTTCCCAACAAGAAAAAACTAGAATGTAAAAAATTCTGATAGATCCTAGCTCCTGATCTCCAATCATTGACCACCACATATGCTCTAATTAACCAAGTATTCTTAAGCTCCTATGAATTCACTAATGACTTGTTCGTCATATTCACAAGACACAAAACATTCTATAAAATCCCATGTATAGGTGAGTATATACATACCTAGTAGGATTACCAAAAATATAAATGAGGAGACATAATATGAATAGATAGATAGACCATAAACAACTCAACCCAATGTAAGAGAGTAAACAGGATCCAACAGCATGGATACTGGTATATATGTGTGTGTGTGTGTGTGTGTGTGTGTTCTAAAACAAATGAAACTTGAATAAGAGAGAAGGGGATCTCAATATCACATCCCATAACAGACAAAGAATTCCATTGATTCCAAAATTTCATCCACTACAAGAAAAAAAGGTATTTGCGACGAGTCATTTGCGACGGGATCCCGTCGCAAATGGCCCGTTGCTGAAAACGGTGTCGCAACAACAATTATTAGTGACAGGCCCGTCGCTAAAGCCTTTTTTTGCGATGGGGAGAATCCCCATCGCAAATAGTACTCCGTATATTTGTAAAAAAAACTTTTCAAATAGTAATGGCGATGGGCCCCGTCGCAAATACCTGTTGCGACGGGCCCGCCGCAAATAGTTTCTGCGACGGGACACGTCGCAAAAACTATTTTAAAAAAAATTTAAAATCTATTAATAAATTATTTTAATGCATATAATAATAGTACTATTTGCGACGGGCATAGTATCCCGTCGCAAATACTATAAAAAAAATAAATTATTAATAAATTATTTTAATTAATATAATAATAATCCAATTATAATTCAAAAATAAAAAATAATAAATTATTAATAAATTATTTTAATTAATATAATAATAGAATTATAATTCACAAATAAAAATAATAAATTATTAATAAATAATTTTAATTAATATAATAATAATAGAATTATAATTCAAAAATAAAAAATAATAGAATATTAATAAATGATTTAATTAATATAATAATATTTGAATTATAATTCATAAATAAAAAAAATACTAATAAGTTATTTTAATTAATATAAAAATAATAGAATTATTTTACATTCAAATATTAAAATAATTCAAGTATTACAAAAAAATATAATTAAATTATAATATTATAAAATTTTAATATATATATATATAATTTAATATTATAAAAAATAAATAATATTATTATTCATATTAATATTGTTATTTCAAAATATAATATTATTAATATTTTATAATGAGACTGAACCTACGAATAGAAAAAAATCATATTTTGATTTCACAAATTTTATAACATAAAAACAAACTCTAATCTGAAGGAGGGGGAGGGGGGATCTGCAGATGATGGTGGAGGAAACTCCATCCCTAAAGCATGAGTGAGTCGGTGCATGTACTCCATCTGCTCCTGATGCTGCTGCTGCCACCGACTCGTCTGCTCCTCATACAGCTGCTGCTGGCGTTGACGCTCCTCCTCATGCTGCTGACTCATCTACTACTGCTCCTATCGGAGACTCTCTATCAGTGCAGTCTGAGATCGCAACTGATCCTCATACTGTTTAGTAGAAGAAGATGTACGAGCTCCTCTCGAGCTGGATGCCGACATTACAGCACTGCCATAATAATCTCCGGGAGTTAGTCGAGAGCTGATACCAACTACCCGGCCCTTCTCGAAGCCATACTGGGTGGCCTGTATCCATGCCGCCTCATCAAACTGACGGCCAGTGGTCTGATCTGATGACTCGGCCTGACTCTCAGGTCGGGCCTATGATGCTGCGGCCTCATATGACTCCTGTAGTTGCAATTTAAAATTAAAATTGTGAATATATTATATGCAGTTAATTTTTAAACTTGAAAACAAATAATACTGACCATGATGTGATGCTGACGATCACCTCTGAGCTCCCCAGTAGCAGGATCACTATACATCCTCCGATATACATCGTACTCCGTAATATCGGGGTGCTCGACAGCCTATAAGAATAAAAATAAACTGTTAATATTTATAGTTATATAAAATATTTATAAATAATGTACACACCAGATACTATCTATGAGTACTGAAAGAACGACTCCCAGCTCGATGAGTCACCTCATGTCTCCCCCGATTCTGTCTCCCCACCGATGATATCCTCTGAAAGGCACCACTCAACCAGTGCGCACATAATCCATCCCATACATGGGATGAAATGTAATCTGGTCAGTGTGCTCTACATGACTCGTCAAAATCTGACACTCCTGCTTTCTTCATGGCAGCTTTTCTTAAATTGTGCAAAAACTGACGAAGGCGATCACGCATGGCCACCTCCAATGCCTCGTGGATGGCGTCATGCCTGGTATCCTCAATCGGATACCATAAACCCTACAAATAAATCAAGATATCAAGTTAGAAATGAAATAATTTTCAAAATAAAAATTATTTATTTACGTACGTACCAACCAATGGCTGAACATGGCCTGCTGCACATCAATGGGAATCTTCTCCCATGTGGTCCACGGCTGAGAGAAATAGTTGCGCAAAATAGCGCTACCCTGTCTGACTACTATATACGGAAAACTGTAAAAATAATAAACATTTATTATGTGAATAGATTAATGAAATCTTAGTCAAATCCACAGGTTATCACACAGGTTATCACACCTCTGTGTGCGTGGATCAAACCCAAGACGTGGATGTCGCTCGGGGACAGGGTCAGGAATCATCAATTGTGCAAGACCGCGCCCCCTCCGCATACTCCCTGGAGCGCCTGCAGGCTGAGGGTCATCTGCCAGCAACTCATCCGCATCGAAAGGCAGGTCAGCATTCGCCAACTCACGAAATGTGGCATCTTCCATCTGAAACAGAAAATGTTAATGTTGTAAGCAAATAATTGATAATTACTATTATATATACATATATACATATTATGATTGTATATAAATACCATGGAATTCTATCAGTGTTCATCTTCATCATCATCTTCATATATGTCAATGTCATCTTCATATTCCACCTCAACATCATCGATATCCATTCGAGTTACAGTTTCTTCATCTCTTACCATTTCAAATTAATATGTGACATCATTAACATCATCATCATCACCGACTCTTAAATGTGGGGTGTTGTCATCAATACTCATGTCTCTTTGTAAAAAAGAATGATTTTGAGTACTCTCTTGAAAAACATCAATTCTCTGCACATCAGTGAAAGCACATTCACTTTGACTAAACTGATTGTATCGAATTTTGATTTTTATTACACTCCACCAATCAGTCAAGTCTCTTGATGTAGCACAGTACTTTGCGTAATAAACTTGATGTGCCTGTTGATCCAATAAGAATGGTTCATTTACTGTGAGAACACTTTTACATTTAATATCGATATTTCCATGAGTCGGATGAACACGCACACCTCTCTCTGTATCCAACCACCGACATTTGAACATGGTTATGTAATGTTGTCCAAGATAACAGAGTTCAATGATTTCATCAAGTATGCCATAAAAGTCAACTTCATTTTCTCGATGATGAGATCCTCTCAAGCTAACTCCAATGTTCATTGTTTTTTTCGATTCCCCATATGCATGTGTGTGAAATCGAAATCCATTCAACACATATGCATTATAAGTTTTAACAAGTTTGGAAGATGGGTTACTCAATACACACAGAAGTTTGTCAATTTTATCAGCATGTCGAGACACCTGAAAATTTGTGAAATAATTATCAATATAGTAAACTATACATTGAATGAGTTGCTAAAAGATAAAGAATTTATGTTACCAGTTTTTGAAACCACTAAGAGAAATTTTTCAGTCGACGTTCTTCGAGAGAAGCTGCTGTAATTTGTGGAATTTGTTTCTTGATATGATTATCATACAACCTATAAAAACCAAAGTTATTTACTGTAACCGCCCGTCGCAAATATGTTTCCCGTGATTTGGCGCGCAAAGCGCTCCAGTTATTTTGCGACGGGGAAAGCTATCCCGTCGCAAAAGGCTACTTATTTGTGACGGAAAAATACCCCCGTCGCAAATAACCCATCGCAAATACCCATTTTTCCCGTAGTGATCAATGATTCCCATCATCTCACATGTCTTCCCAGTAGAAAACATCGAAGTCAAGACACACCTCACTACTATGTCACACAGTAAAGATTAACAATGTTTAGGTATAGGACCCATGAATTGGTACAATAGGAGGGTCCCACTGAGTTGATATCTAAAGGAACCATTCCATTCCTAGTAAGAGGTTTCCACTCTTATGGTTAAGGAACTATGTTTTATCTCTATAAGAGGGTTCCACTCAATAGTTAATAGAGGACCCATTCCCAGCCTAGCTGGAGGGTTCCACTCTAGTATTATATAGAGGAACCATGCCCAGACAAGCTAGAGGGTTCCACTCTAGATATTTGTAAATGACCAAAACCCTATTACAACAAGATGGTGCCATTCAGGTAGAAAATAGAGGACCCATTCTCAACATAGCAAGAGGGTTCCACTCTCATAGTTGAGGACACATGCCCTGTATCTAAATGTAGTTTCCACTATGTGGATAGGTAGAGGACTCATTACCTATCCCAGTATAAGGTTTCCTCTCTAAGAATATATAGAGTATCTATTCCCTTATATGTAGAAGGTTTTCACTCTATGTCCCTGTTGATCCTTCCCGATCACAGTCGTCGTCGAGCATTGTCTAAAGAAGCTTCCCACTCATAACATATCTCATTATAACAACAATGTTATCTATAAAACTTTAATTCATTATTTATTACATAAAATTCCTCATAATAAAAATTAAAAGATTGAGATTTCTATTGTATTTTGGAATTAGTTACATAACATAACGTCTTGAACATGTGATACATCAACATTATTGAACACATACATAACATGCTTCTAAAATTCCATGGCTTTTTAAAACTACACATGATAACCTGGAGAAAAACATAAGAAAAGGGTGAGCTATAAAGGCCAATAAGGGAATAAACTTGGAATAAGGTGACACGTGTTAAACAATAGGTATATTAATTTGGAATAAAAAGCATATGAATCATAAACATGAATAGTGATACATAATATAGCATGATAATCATGACATGGGAAATGTGCCAAAATGATAAAACACTGCATCATAAACATAGGTTAGGGATAGATAGCCAATAAATTATGGTAGAAAAAGTACCATAAAGGAATCATGTTTACTCCGTATCCCATCATAACGTATCATGATACTAAACATTACCCAATTCATTGGAGTGCTATGTATTTTTAGGATCGCATGTCCCATTTATTTCATTTTCATGATTAAGTGTGCCACGTTGATCATACAGCATGGATTCATTAATCATCACAATTTATTATATGATAAAGGAGTGTGGAATAAATATATGTAATTCCACAATAAAAAATTTTATGTGCATAAATGTGAACACCTTTGATAGGAAATGGTCATGGTATTTACTATATAATTTTTTTGGCATGGAAAAACACGGGGAAATTATGGAAGCATAATGACAACCCTTAAAGATTCATAAAAATGGGTCAATGAATGAGAAGTGGGTCTATCATCACATAGAAATATAATGTCTAGTAATAGGAACATGGAGAAATATATCCTAGCATTATAAATTGTAAATGTAAGGCATAAGTTAGTGAAGAAACTTGAATAAAGGAAATAATATTAACTATATTTCTGCATAGTAACGAAGGATCATGGGAGGCTCAATGAGAGTGAAAGGGGGATATAATAATTTATAAATTGAATTTAAAATAAGTGGAATATGGAATAACATATCACAACATAATAAAATGTAATTTATGTGACATAACATAAAATAAGTACTTGAATGAAAATGAGAAGGGAGAAATCCCTTACAGAATTTGCAGTATAATAATTGCTTAGGTAAAGGTCAAAATGAGAGAGAAAAATTAATATATCCTTCATATAAAATACATTGGACATTATTTTATGTTTATAAATAAATTAAATCCTAAAAAATTGAAATTAAAAAGAAAAATTCCAAAGAATGTGCTGGAATTGAAAGGAGGAGAGAAAAGTGATGACCTCTTACTTGAGTGTGTGACCCCAAAAGCTTGGGAGGGGCTTCTTAAGAGATTTGGGAACCTTGGGAGGAGTATATATTTTTTAGGTAATAGTATGAGTGTTCTAAAATAATTTTAATTGAAGAAAGAATGGATATTAGGTGGGTTTATTTAGGAAATGAGGCAGATTTCTTTATTATTTAGGTTTTGGACTATACATAATAAAATATCCAAAACCACAAACCATTCCATGATTTTTTCCAATGTTTTATTCTAAATGGGATTAGTTATAATTATTTCATAAGGCCAAGGTCCAAACATAATAAAATAATTCCCTTTCTTATATGGAGGTGAGTCACACTATTAAAGAAATAATTTTAAAACCATAAAATATATTAATGTTTTTGGGGGACTCATAATGGATTTATAAAGTTAATCAAATAAACTTAAAATAAAATAAAATTAATGTTAAAACATATATTTTGTTGTATATACCATTATAAATAATTATTAAATCTTTTCTTGGTCATTATGATGTCATTATACAAAAAGTATATTTATACGATATTTAATTTTTACCCAGAAATTGAATTATCTTAGAAAATTATGAGAAATTAACCATTGGATAATTTTGATGTTCGGATTAAAAAAAATAATATTAATTTTTCATAAAAAATATTCTAAATATTTTAATTTTTACTTTTCAAATAAAATCTAAATTTATTAAAGAATACTTGTTTTTTGATAATAACAGTACTCAAACCCTTATAAAAATTACATTTGAATTCATAATAATTATATGATAATTTATATTTAATAAATATTTTTTAATAATAATATTTTATTAATATATTTTTTATTTAAATATACAATAATTCATCAAAATAAATTCCTTAATTTTATTTCAATATTATCGAAAAATATAATTTCTGTTTTATTATATCAAAATATAATTTTTATCAAAATGATTACTTAATCATTTATAAATTTAAAAAATAAGGAATAAATATAATCATAATTTAAATTAAAAGTAAATATAAATATTAATATTATTATGGTTCCTATTTTTGTAGTCTCTTTTAAATTATTTATACCCTTAATTAAACTATTTTTCTTTTACTGTGGTAATAAATATTTACTTCCGTAACTATTCATATTATTCAAAAATTAGGATGAAATAATTACCTAATATTAATTATGATTATTCCAAATAAGTAATAAATTTTATCAGAATAAATTCATAGTGTTGGAAGAATTTAATTTATTATAAAATCAGAAATCATGGTGGAAAGCGGTTTTCTAAAAAATATATTTTTTAAAGAAAATGTGATTTTACTTTAACTCTCTAACAAGTAATATTCATTATATGAAATTAAATGAATAAATATAGATATATAATATAAAAAATTAATTTATATTATTTCTCATTAGAGTTTATTTTAATTAATTAAAATGGATAACCACTATTCATTTTAAAATAGTTTTCAGAAAAATAAATTTTTAATCCAAAAAATAAACTTGTATTAAAATCTGTTATAAAGGTAACATAAATGTAATTATTTTAAATTTAAATATAAATAAATAATACTTATGATTCCTTTAAAATAAAATTAAAAAAAATATTGGTACTTTTATATTACTTAATTTATCAAAAGAATTGTCAATTTTACATAAAATTATATTTTTCACTCTTTACTAAAAAATCTATATTTTTTGAAAAATCCAAAACCATTACCTATTTTTAATCTTGATAAAATGGAGCTCATTTTATAAAATAAATTTTAAAAATGTTCTAGAAAATAATTCTAATATATTTTTCTCATAAAAATAAATAAATATAATTTTTTAAGAAAACGTACTTTGAAGAAGAAAAAGACATTACGAAAAATTGATTTATTATTTACAGAGAATTTATAAATACATTGAGGATATATATATCATAAATTATTTAATCCTTATCATATCCATAAGTTTATTTTAAAGTTTAAAACACTCATATTTAAGTAATCATTATTTTTTTTAGGTGTTGTGTATCGCATACGCTATCAAACATGGTTTCTCTTTTAAAAACTTGGGGCGTTACATTCTTCCCCCTTTAATAAATTGTCCCCTCACAATTTAAATTTGTGCTCAGTTCATCCTATTTCCATCCATTGATAAAAATAAAGGTAAAATTATGGATGGGTATTTTTAAACTATTAAATATGTATATGGTAATTTAATCATAATAAATGGATAACTTATAACTTAAATTTATTTCCTTAACTTGTGAATTTCTAGGATTAAAATCTAGGTTATCCATGATTTATTTACTATCATATATTATTATTTTAATTTTTTATACCCTTAATGATGGTTCATAATTATCTTATAAATTTACCAAATCATATCTATCAGGAGTGTTAAACCGGGAGTATCGTAAGGCACGTTTTCATGTACCAGGTTACACTGAGTCAGGCCCGACACACCTTGTCAGAGTTGTTACCACTAGGTATATCTGTGCATGAACCATGCCCACATATAGTATACATATAGGGATGTATTTTCCTGATAAACCACTTAATATATACTTACCAAAATTTAGGGATGATTTCTTATATTTAGTTTTATACCTAAGGCTTTCACTAGAGTTTTCTAATCATAATCCCAAAAATAACTAAACTTTCACTCTGATAACAACTATAACAACCCTTCTCTTTATTACACTTTAATTCATGGTTTATTACATAAAATTAATCATTATACAACCCAAAATATCAATAAGTCTAGTTTATTTTGTAATTAAGTACATTACATAACATATTTAACATGGTATACAACAACATTATTGAAAACATCCATAACATGCTTTTAAAATTCCATGGCTTTTTAAAACTGCACGGGATAACTTGGGGAGAAAGATAAGAAAGGGGTGAGATAAAAATACCAGTAAGGGAATAAACTTGGAATATGGTGATACATTTTATACAATATATTTATTAAATTGTAATACAAAGAGTAGGAATCATAAACATGAACAATGAGACATCATATAGAATAACAATCATAACATGGGAAATGTGGTAAAAACAAAAAACACTACCTCCTAAACATAGGTCAATGATAAATTTCCAAGACATGATGGTAAAAAAATTCCCATAAATTATTCAGGTTCACTCCATATCCCAACATGACATATCATGATACTAATAATTACCTAATTCATTGGAGCGCTATATAATTCTGGGCGCACCTATCATATTCCATTCATTCTCATGCATAAGGGTGCCACATAGATCATGCAACATGGATTCATTTATCATCATAATGTATTCCATGATAAAGGATTATAGGATGAATATATGAATTTACATTATCAAAAAAATTTATGTTGATAAATATGAACACCCTTGATAGGAAATGGGCATGGTATTCACTACATAATTGTTTTTTCATGGAAAATCACGGCAAAATTTCGGCAGCATAACGACATCACTTATAGATTCATAAAAATTTGTTGACAATAGTTAATTTGGTATCTAATCACATATAAATCACATGGTGAGTAATAGTTACATAAAAACATATCCAAACATTATAAATTGTAAAAATAAGGCATAATTTAATGAAGAAACGAGAATAAATAAAAGAATCAAAACTATATTTTATCACAATAATGAGTGTACATAAAGGATAATGTCACAACATAAAAAATGGAGTTTAAGAGATATAACATAAAATAAGTTCTTGAATGGAAATGAGATGAGAGAAATCTGTTACAGAAATTTTGATATAGTAACAACATAGGTAAATGTAAAAATGAGAGAAAAATCACATTATAATAACATATATTAGATATTAGGGGATGTTTATAAATAAATTACATCATTAAAATTTTCAATTAAGAAGACAAATTCTAAAGAAGGTTCTTGAATTATAAGGAGAGGAAGGTGAGGGTCCATTACTAGTATATATGACTCCAAAATTTTGGTAGGGATTCTTGAGATAATGGGGGACCTTTAGAGGACTCTATGGAGTAGATTTAAAAGTAGGGAAGTTATTAAAAGAGTTTCAATAAATATATATGGGATTTTTGGTGGTTTTATATAGGAAATGAGTGGGATTTATTTATAATTTTATAATTGGGCTCTACAAAGTAAAATAACCAAAACCACAATCAATACCATGGTTCTTTCCCATGGTTTCTGAAAAATGGGATTGGATTTAATTATTTTATAATTCCAAGGAATAACTTAATAAAATAATTCTCTTTCTTATATAGGGGTGATTCACACTCTTAAATAAATTATTTTAAAACCTTAAAATATCTTAATGGTTTTGGAGGATTCATAATGGCTGTATAAAATTAATAAAATATACATATTATAAAATTATTTTAAATTTAAAACATATATTTGGTCAGGTAAACACTTAATAATTATTATTACATCAGTTTTGGGTCATTACGATGTCATAATGCACAAAGTATATTTATATGGTATTTAATTTTTACCTTAAATTTGATTGTCTTAGAAAATTATGAAAAAATCACCATCTGAAAGTTTTGACCTTATGGTTCCAAAAATAATAATAATTTTACCAAAATAAGTTCCTAAATATAAGAATTTTCGGTTTTAAATTCAACATTTTTTAAGAAATGCTTGGTTTTTTTATAATAACAGCTTTTGAACACCTATAAAATTTACATTTGACTTCATAAAAATTAAATGATCATTTATAGTTAATAAATAATATTTAATAATAATATTTTATTAAAATATTATTTATTTAAAATATACATTCTTTCATCAAAATAAATTCCTTAATTGAATTTGAATATTACCCAAAAATACAATTTCTATTTAATTGTATCAAAATATGATTTTTATAAAACTTATTACATAATCATTTATACAGTAAAAAAATAAGGAATAATTATAAAAATAATTTTATCAAAAATAAAATAATAATATTCATACTATTTTCGTTACTTTGTTTAATGCCTATTATAAATTATTTTTACCCTTAATTAAACTATTTTCCATTTACCGTCGTAAGAAATTTTTACTACAGTTACTATTTATATTGTTCAAAAATTATGATAAAAATATTACCTTATATTAATTATGATTATTAAAAAAATGGAATCCATTTTATCAAAATAAATTTACAGGGGTGGAAGAATTTAATTTAATATAAAACCAACAAGCATGATGGAAAGTGATTTTCTAAAAAAAATCATTTTTTTAGGAAAATAGAATTTTACATTAACTATCTAATAAGTAATATTTATTATATGAATTGAAATTCATAAATATTTATGTGTAATATAAAATTATCATTTATATTATTTCTCATTAGGTTTTATTTTAATTAATTAAAATAGAGAACTATTGTGCATTTTAAAAAAAAAATTTAGAAAAATGTGTTTTTAATCCTAAAAATAAACTTGAATTAAAATATGGTATAAAGATGACATAAAAGTAATTAATTGAATTTAAGTATAAATAAATAATACTTATTTTTACTTGAATGTAGAATTAAAAGAATATTATTAATTTTAAATTACTTAATTTATCAAAAGAAATTAAAATTTTACCTAAAACGATATTTTCCACTTTTTACTGAAAAATATACATTTTTTGAAAAATCACAAAATTTTACCATTCATTAATCTTGATATAATGATCTCAAAACTTGATCTAATTTTATCATAAATATTTTACAAATTTTCTATAAAATAATTATAATATATTTTTCTCATAAAATGAAATAAAAATCATTATTTAAGAAAACATATTTTAAAGAATTAAAAAACAACATGAAAATTTGATTTATTATTTTGTAGAGAATTTATAAATATATTTAGGATATATATATCATAAATTATTTAATCCTTATCATTTCCCCGAGTTTAATATAAAGGTTAAAATAGTCATATTTAAATAATCATTTTTTCTTTGGGTTTGGTGTTGCGTATCGCATACACTATCAAACATGGTTTATCTTTTAAAAACTCATGGAGTTACACATATCAAATCTCAAAATCCATGATGTATTCCACCATAATTCTCCACATGAAAAATAGAACATTGGATAGTTTACTCATGACCAAAATTTGAGTACAAATGAAGTAGATACGAGAGGTTAAAGTTTCCTCAAAAGGGGTCAAGGGCTACACAACGTGTGAGGGGACCCACATAGCATGTAGTCCCACTCCATCGCCTATATGTGTCCATGTTGGTACATTTATCACAACCTATTTAACCTTACATGGAATTTATAGGGTCTACACGGCGTGTCTGAGCCACCAAGAATCTTTCTTGTGCACTCGGTCTTTGTCTATGTACTTTGCCTGTGTCTGTGCACTTTAGTACACAGCCTGTCACTCTATATAGTGTTTCACCCATATATCTGGTCAGGTTTTTGTAATTTGACACATGGCATATAATTGGATGTGCTTGTGAATTTGTACTCCTAGTGTACATTCCAGTCCTCTATCACAAGGTCACAGGGTGCGTTGGGATCCCACATGGTGTGTGATACTTATAATTCCCCAAAACCCTAACCACCACATCCAGGGGCCGATAGGCCATGTGTTCATCAGACTACATAGCATGTTGTCACATATTTTATATAAAGTTCCAACTATGTTCTGGAATTCCATATCTAGCTTACCCATCATGGATCTCACCTCCAACCACCTGAAAAAGGTGGATCTTGCCGTCATTCACCATTTTCGTCCATCCGGTGACTGGAAAACTAATTCCATTAAATCATACAAATGCTAAAAAAACATTCATCATTATTCACACCTCTTATCACTTACATAGAAGTTTAGGAACCTATATAAATAAATCCTTCACTCATAACTTGTAAAACCTCATAATTCATCCCTAATTCAGTATTTCGTTTGTCGTATGTAATTCAGTTGCAAGTCTGGGGGTCTGATTAGGCTTGGTACCACCCAAAAATGTCAAACCATGGATCCCATAAAAAAATAGAAAATAATTTTAATAATCATAGGGATAAAGAACCAAAATAAATTCTTTTATTTACATTGACCAAGATTTCTTGTCCAATAGTTACAAATGAGATATCCAAGTGGGAAAATAATTGAATAAACAAATAAATCTGTATCCAGAAACATGAAATTGGAAAAAATTAGAGCAGATCAAGGTAAGAAGATGATCTTACTCAATAATTTAATCAATAAGTGATGAAACAACAAATTTACAAGTTCTACCTTGATATTGAATCGTTTATTTTTAAGAACACGCTCTCTAATGATTGAGAGGATTCATAGCGTTCGTTGTATCTCGATCTGCTTAGATTTAGAGTTTCATCATTATCTAAATTTAATTTTCTAATGGGGAGGAGAATGAACATCTCTTATATATTCTAGGTTTATTTGGATAACCCTAGAAAAATATCTATAATCATGAATTTATATTAGGATAATTTGATTAAAATAAATAAATTTATTTATTTATTTTAAATAAACACACTAGCCAATAGTCACTATTTTTGAACACCCTGCACTAGCCAGTTTTGGGTCACACCTAGGTTTAATATCCCATTATGGACTAAACCATGGCCTCATATTTATATCCATGATTACATTTAAAATTTATCCCATTTTATTTAAGAAAATGTTTCTAGGAAATATAAAATATATTTAATATTTTTATAAAATTAATTCTAAGAATAGTGGGCCTTAAAATATCACGTCGTCTCAATTCCTATATGTTATAATATATATATAAATATCCCAAAGTCTTGTGAGGAAAAAACATGGTCTATACGTACACCCTATACTTACACTCCTAAATCTAGTTCCATAAACACATAATTTACTTACAGGATTTGATAACAACTATAGATTCTCCTAAATAACTATCCCATAATTAAATGACTTAAAAAAATTGAATTACATATATTCTTAATACCTTTTAGTTTTAAATATTGAGAGAATTAAAAAACATAAAATAACAAAATTCATGTACTTTTCAACTAATGGATATTTTCTCACTATATAAGGAACTACTTAATCTATAATAAGTCTTCAACATCTCCAAAAAAATTCTCCACATAGCTATCATATTAGACATATCAGGTGTAATATATTTCTTAATAACCTAGGGAAATTGAATCAAAATAAGTGGTGAGCTCAAACACTTTTTACGGTAAATCATACATATAAGGAAATTATATCATAAACATAACATGGATATTATGGCAGGACTAATCAATAATTATAATTCTATAATCCACTAAAATTGAGAGCCTAATATATCAGTGAGTAGTACTGAAAATAAATAGATCACATGGATTACAATAAATGGTTCATGAGTAATGAAATCTATAATGTCAGACAGCTAATTCCATTCCCTAATTTAAGACCTCATGATCGTAGAAATCTCGATCTTAGTATCTAGGCCATGTATCTATGAAATATATTTTTTTGGAAGGTATATATTAAATACCCATACATGTTATAAGACCTACCAATGCATAGAGATACTACATAATGTCCAAACCCACCAATAAATCGCTTAAATATAAATAATTCATTATATTAGATAATAATAAAATAATAGATAATCAACACTTCCAATAATCATCTGTGTTGGGATACAAACATAGAGACTTCCATTATTTTTCCCTATTTTAATGAAAGGGGTAACCTAATTATAACCTATCTAGAGAAATAATGTGGATGGTTAAACAATACATAGTCAACTTTTCTGACTAACCAATAAACATACATATCAAATTAATAAGTTTACTTATTTTCAATATTTTTTCAATCAATCAATCTATGGAATATAGGTGAAAACTCTTCTATCACATAAATTTAAAACAATTTATTCTCAATGAAAATGAATTAGAATAAGAATTATGCCTATTCACGATGGATAATTTTGAAATAAAAAGGTATAAATGGATCATATCATTGATAGAAAATAAAATTACATAGTTCATCCATATAAATAGGTTGGATGACTGAAAAGGAATATATCCCTAATTTAATAAAATAATCTCCAAAGGTTCTTTACATATATGAAAAACATAATTTAAAAAGAATGGTTAGAATAGTATCAAAAAAATAAGGGATTAAGAATCAAATTATATGATACTAAGTATTTAATTCCCCAAATTAAAATAATTCAATTAGTATAAATCCTTTTGAATTTGAAAATAAAAAAGGAGGTGAAAATATAAAAGTTATTTTAGAAAACATTTTTAACATTAATTTAAAATAAAAACATACATGTCACTTTTAAAAAGTAAATTTTTTTAAAATTTTAATTGAAATATTTTTGAGAACTTTTACTTTTAAAAATAATTTATAATAATTGATCCTTGAATATGACATAAATTCTTCCATAGTAATTGTTTACCCATAGATAAAAAATTGATAATGAAATGAAAGAAACTATTTTAATACTTTGAAAATACCTTTATGAAAAAACCAAATAGTAAAACAAGTAATAAAACCTTACTTGTGTTAAAGCATCATTGTCTCAATGAGTATTATAAAATACCAAATAATAAAATATTAGTGTTGGGGACCAATCATAGAAAATACAAGTTCAAAATGAAACATTACAACTAAAGGTAATTAGACTTGAGTTATCAATATCCCCTATAAGAAAAATAATCCCTAAAGTAAGAAATATTTCAAAAAGGTGTTTCATGTAGTATCAATTAAAATAAATAAAATTCCACCTAGTAAAATCAAATTTTATAATGTACCCAAATTATTTGAAATGTGAATAAAAGAAACAATAATAGCTCAAAATGAAAAATTAATTTACCAAATGGGGTAAAAACTAATTCAAAATTAATTTCATGAAAATAATTGATTTGGATAATTATTTTTAATGAATAAAAAATTTGATAAATAAAAATATGTAGTTAGTGAATACATCATTTAAATTAAGTCTTTGTGAATAACATAAACATGTCTCAAGGAATTAATGTTTGTGACAATGAACCATTGTGTCTTGAGTTAAATTTTAATAAAAACCACTTCAAAGATAGGTATTATAGTTAAACTTAAAATTATATGATTCAAATAAATTTCATGACATGAAATCTCAAATAGATATTATCTACACACCATAAATTAAATTAGGTGTATAATACCAAACATGTCTTAAATAGAGGAATTTTAGATGAAACACCTTACCTCAGTCTCGATTAACTTTTCACTTGCACCTAACTTCCTGTATAACAAACATAGATATCTAAATAATGTATTTCATAAACTTAATCCTAAATTTTTCCTTTTATAAACTTAATTTATAATCATTCTCTCTATGAATTCTACTTAGTGGTTCCCCATTTTCAAGGTTATGTGTAATTAACCTTGATAGTTTTGTAGTAGTTTCATAAAAATGGTATTTGAATTCATTATTGTTACAAATTTCATCATCCCAAATAATTAAATTTATTTAGATATATGTTAAATTATATTTTACAAGGTATAATTTCATTATATGGTAGTTTTGGTTATAATCTATGAAGATGAAATCAATAATGATCATATTTCAGTGCTTCTTAACAAATAAAATGTATTTTGTTAATTGGCGAGTTTAATAAAAATGTTACCATTTTAAGAAAAATAATTATTTACATATTTATACCATATTATACTAGTAATTGAGTTCCCATATCCATTCATTATATAAATTCATATCATTGTTCAAGTAGGTGGTTAAACTGACACAAACATGAACATACCATGATAAATGGATGATTATATAGTATTTTAATTATAATATCATTATATTTTAAGAATAATGATATTATTTAGTGTTTATTAGTGTGATATATAATAATATTAAGTAATTATAATAACTAGTAATGGATATTAAAATATTAGATAATATGAATAAAATGATTTTCCTCTTAGTACGCTTGTTTTAAACATTTGAATTATCAATTATCATTTGTTGATCATATCATGAATAGGTTCTATAATTTTTTATACCATAAGAATAATTATATCATAAAATTAATATTCATACATTAAACACATTCTCATGACCATTTATGTAAGTTGGCGATGATAAGAAAAATTGAAATCAATTGTTCCATGGAGGTTGTAGTCCACACATACGCAATAAAAATGAATTCGTTTTCTATAGAACATTGAAAAGTAGAAATATGTTTCATCATTTAAAAATATAAAATATATTATAAATAACATAATTATATAAAAATTCCATAAAATTTGCTTCCTTTTAAGTTGGTGAAGGAAAACGAAACATGTTGCGGCGTGGAGGTGGTAGTTTGTACAACACATGAATAAAGTTTCCATTTTTATTAATATAAAATGGAAACATGGTAAATGATGGTAGCATAATTATAAAAACATAATATTATACCGATGATACTTATTTTTTCATTTTAATATAATATAATGTAATTTTATAAATATTAATTCAATATAAGGAAAAATAAATGAGAAATGAGTTATTAGAAATTTATACCTCACTACATGGATTTTCTCCTTTGTGAAGTGGGATAATATTTTGAGGGGTGGTCATTATGGAAGACTAAAACCTATTTAAGGTGTATAATAATTTTTTCGAGAGTTTTAGGTTTATTTTGGGCCTCAATTAGTGGGTTTTGGCGTGATAGGAAGTGAGAATAGAAGTGTCCCTTTTATAATTGAAAAGTGATGAAATTTTTGTAAGTACTCAAATATTTCCAATAATTGGAAGTAAATTCCAAATAATGTGGCCCCAAGATTGATACATAATGGAGTGGTTAAGAGATAAGGTCTACCAACACCTCATAAAATCAATCATATACCTCATTTAAATCCTATTACACCTTGAATTATTAGTTTTACCATTTTATCCTTTATCTTGGTAAGTAGTTTTTAACAAAGGTAACATATGTTTTATAACAAAAAAATGATCCTTATTTTATAATTTTGAAATAATTATTCTAAATTTAAAATAAATTATGTATTATTAAATTTAAAAGGTGATAAAAATAAATTGTGATAAAATAAATGAATATTGTATTAAAAATAATTTTTTAAAAAATATAGCTTCTATTCTAAAATGTAAAATAATGGTTGGTAAATTAAAATAAACATTTCTAAAAATATAAATTCACTTATAAAATACATATATGGACTTAAAAAATGTTTCCTGACATTCAAATCCATACTTATATACTAATAATTCCATAAAAGTCATGTTATTTGTAAAAAAAATATTTTTCTCCATTCACCTAAAAATCAATCATTTTAAAAAAATTCCAAAAATTAATATTAAGAAAATAGTACTATTATGAATAAAAAAATAATTTTAATTTTTCTAAATTAAAATTCAAAAAAAATAAATTTATCTTTTAAATAAAAAAGATGAGATATGATGAAAAACTGTTTTTATAGAAAAATTGATTTTTTATAGTATTAACAATTCTCATTCATATTTCCTATAATTTAATAATTAGATTATTATTAACCAAATATTAATATAAAATATATTTTATAACCATTAATCATAGGTTTCTTAAAATATAAATTCACCTCACATAAAATAAACACATTTAGAAACATACATTTTTAAGCATAAAATGATCGTATTAGTCATTTTAGCTGTATCAATTGAATTTAATTAATATTAAATGTTGCCTTTATTTTATTTCAATAAATATTATATAATTTTCTTACTTATATTCAATCTCAGTAATCTAACATCTAGTTTTTAACTATCCAAAAAAAATTGTGATTTCATTTTACTTTGGAATTTCATGTGGTGAAAGCTATCGAAAAAAATAATTTATTTAAAGAAAATTTATAGTGACATAACAGGTTGTTACATTATACCCACCATAAATAAATAATAACCTTGAAATTTTAATTATTAATAATTGAATAAATTTTTTGGGGGAATTCTTAACATATTCATTATTTGGGATATAACCTCAAATATGACATCTACCTTATTTTCTTGGCATTTATTATGTTCCTTATCTTTCCACACAAAAAATTAATACAATTTTCTATCCAATTATGTATATACCCTCATAATATATTCTCTATATCATACATTTCCACCAACCATTTGAATCTCCAAGATATTAAACCATAGTGAAATCATATATTCTTCTAAAACATAACTCTTATCGTCAACCACTAATTTATCAAGACACGCACTAGTAAATATATATCACAATACAAAAAATGAGATTATTGTCATAAAAAATGTCATTAATTAGTTATCAAAACTGTAGATAAAAATAATTTCTAACATACTTTTTCAAAATTTGTTAACCCTTTATTGTCTAAACATTAATATTATATCAAGTCTAAGAGTTATACAGACCTCATTTATGTGTTCTCCGATAGTTATCCACAAAATATACCCTTGTTATAAAAATAAATTTTCAAGTTTAGTGATTCCATTTAATATGTGATTCCAATCCTTTAAAGAAAAAAATATTAGAGAATAGTCATTAAATGTTTTATATAATTCCCAGAACATTTATAATACACCATAATATCATCAATAAATATCAATCACTAGTGAAAATAAATAATGAAAATTATAATTAATTTCTATTAAGAATTAAACCCCACTAGCTTAATTAATACTATGATAGTCTACGTTTTTATCAAAATAAGATTATACTAATATTACCAACCATTTAGGTATGATACCTTATTTTATTATAATACATAGTGGTTTCTGGATACATACCTTTCTCATCGACATTTTCATGATTCTATTTCAACCGACTAATTAATAAAAAATGATTATGATAATATCTAATTTAATCAGAGTAAATGATCATATAAATTTGGAAAAATCAATATTCTCTAATAAAACCTTCATTTCATCCATTGAAACTTTTTGTTCAATATAATTTATGTTATATAATGTTATCTTGTGCTACTAAACCTTATATAATAAAATAATTAGGAAATGAATCCTTTATAATATTTCATAAAGAGAATGTGATTAAAAATTGAATATCCCTTGGGATTGTCAAACAAGGTGTGCATTTAGGACTCTTTGTCATGGATTAGGTGATGATAGAGTTAATACCTGATATTCCCTTTTCAGGTTTATTATCCATATGTATATCTATTCCAGACCCTATATCCATTTATTGTATCCTAAAAGAGATTTAATTTCTATTAAAAACACACAATATATACTTTAACAAAACATCATGATGTTATCTTATACTTATAATTCTCACTTAGACTTATACCAAGGGTTATCGTTAATGTTATCTTCTGTCCATCACTAAATTATTAAATATTACTTTAACTAACCTAATATGTAATATATAACTTTGAAATTATGATCAAACATAACTTACCAACCCTAAAATTATTCTCAAACAACATCATAATCTCTAAGTTATATGAACCCTACTCTATTACCAATTATGGTGTCCCAAACCAGCACTTCCAAATATGGTTCCATAAATTCATACTTTTCATAATACCTTTGATAAAAACTATAGATTAAATGAAATAAATATCTAATAATTACATGATTTAAAGCATATATTTTAATATATATATATATATTCATAATACATTTTAGGTTTAGAGATTTAGATAATTAGGAGAAAACATAAACTAGTAAAATATATGTGTTTCTCAAGTAATTTATTTACCACTATATATGGAACATCTTAATCCATAATAATTAATTAAAAAGTCCACAAATTATCAACATATATATCCTATTAACCATATCGTGTGTAATACATTTATTCATAACCTAGGGAAATCAAAACATTGGAAGGGGAGAGCTTAAACAATCATTAAGTGAAAACATAAAACTGAGGAAATCATGGAATAAACATAGAATAAATATTATGGTAGGAAAAAATAACCATCGTTATTCTATAATAAACTAAAAATAAGAGTTTAATATATCCATGTATTTAAATGAAAATAAAATATCACATGGAAAACAATAACTAGTTCTATAGTGATGAAATTCTTAATGTATCCATGTCATAAACTAAGACAACATGATCTTAGAAATTATGATTTTACCACCAAGTCCCTCTATCTAGGAAATATATTTTAATGGGATGGGATACACTAAATAACAAAATATATTTGTCATGTGATACCTATATATGCATCGAGGAGATGTATATTTCCATTCCCCCATTTTTACTTGTTTATGTCGAATGCACTAATCTTGTGATATCATAAATAAACAATACATAATGAACATTTACAATAATCATCCATGTTGAGAAAATAAAAAAGAGACTTCCAATAGATTTTACCATGTGTATAGAAGGTATAACATGATCATAACTCATCCAGAGAAAGAAGTTAGATGGTTAAACAATATATATTAAACTTTCATGAGTAATCAATAAACATATGTATTGAAACTAAAAGTACATAGTTTTTCAATATTTCAATAATAAATATATTTTTTGAATATAAGTGAACACTTTTTAATCAAATAATTTAAAATAGGGTATTCATAATGAAAATGAATTGGAATAAAATTTATTCATATCCATGGTGGTTGATTATGATGTAAAAAAGGTAGTGATAGATTGTATCTTTGATATAAAATAACAATACATATTTCATCTAGAGAAATATTGTGGAGAGTTGTAAAATAACTTATCCTCTCCATAAAAAATGAAACTATAAAAGATGTTGACATATATGAAAATCATCATTTCAAAATAATGTGTTTAATGGTATCACACAAGAAGGGATCAAGAATAAAATTGTTCTATACAGTGAGTTTAATCCCCCCAAATTATAAATATTTTTTTTATATTTATTAAAAAATAAATAAATTAATATAAATCACATGATTGTAAATCCTTTTTAATATGAAAAGGAAAAGGGGGTGAAAATAAAAAAAAGAACTTTTAGAAAACATTTTTAACATTGATGAAAAATGTGAACTTACACATCATATTCAAAAGTAATTTTTGTCAAGTTAAAGTGAAATATTTTCAAATATTTTAATTTAAAAAAATCCAATAATAATTTCTTGAAAATGAAATATATTTTTTTATAGGAAATATATATCCAAAAAAAATTATAGTGAAAGGAAAGTAACCTTTTTATTACATTGAAAATACCTTTTCTGAAAACCTATATAGTAAAATGAGTAATAAACTCTTAATTATATTAAAACACCCAATGAGGATTATAATATACCATATCATAAAATATTATTATGGGAGAACCTAGGCATATAAAATAAATGATAAAGAATAATATTTATACTCTAGGAAATAATACTGCAGTTTTCATTATCCCTTGCGGGTAATATACTCTTTGAAGTAATAAATATTAATAAAATGAGTTTTATATGGTAGAAATATATATAAATAAAATAATACATAATAAAATTAAAGGTTATAATGTACCCAAATTATTTGAAATAATAATAAGAGAAAGAATCATAAATCAATGAATGAAAATTGAATTACCAAAAAGTTTTAAGACTGGGGTAACAACTGATTCAAAATCCATTTGATGAAAAGAAATTATTTGTATTTGTATTTCCTAATAATAGTAAAAATATGGTAAAGATACATATATTTTTAGTGAAATCAGTATTTAAATTGATGCATTATTCATAACATAAACATGTCTCAAGGAATTAAAGTGTGAGACAAAGGACCCTTACGGCTTGAGTTACATTTCAATCAAAACACCTTAAAATAAAGGGATCATATTTGAAATTAAAATACCATTACTAAAATTTACTTCATTATATGATATACATAATTTTCATTATAAGCACCATATAAATTAAATTATGTGAATAATACCAAACATGTATCAAAAAGAGTAATTTGATATGAAAACCCAAACCTTAGCCTTGATTTTCTATATACTTGCACATAACATACTGAATTATAGACATTGTTATCTTAAAAACATATTTCATAACCTTAGTCATATATTTTTCAATTTATATTATTCATTTCTAATCATTTACTATATTAATTCTAGTAATGTATCACCTACTTTCTGTATCTGGTGTAATTAATCTTGATCATTTTAAATAAGTTTTGTAAGAATAGTGTATGTATTCATTATTTTCACATATTTCATAATAAAAATATAATTAAGTGTACAATAATTTATGTTTTATGATATTTATTAAGGTTAAATTTCATTAAATGGAACTTTTGGTTATAATCCATGAAGATGGAATCAACGATGATCATGTTTCGATGATTCTTAACGAATGAAAGTTGTTTTATTAATTAGTGAGTTGAATAATAATTTTAAAATTAAACAACAAAAAACAAATAATTATTTACAAATATATATTATATTATACCATTAATTAAGTTCACTTAGTCATCCACAATATAAATTCATAGTTTTTTCAAGTAGGAGGTTAAACCAACCCAAACAAAAACATACTATGATTAATGGATGATTATGTGGAAATTTAGTTGTGATAACATTATAATAGAAGTATAATGATATTATTTAGTGTTTATTAGTTTGTTAAATCATAATTTTAATAATTTAAAATAATAATAAATGGATATAAAAATATTTCATAATATGAATAAAAATATTTTTCTCTTAGTACAGTTGTTTTTATAGATTGAATTAATGATGATCATTTGTTGATCATGTCATTAATATGTTATCCAATTTTTAATAACAAAAATTTAATGGTATTATGAACATAATATATATCCATAAAACCATTCTCATGACCATTCATAAAATTATTTAATGAAATGAAAAACAAAAATCAATCACTCCATAGAGGTGGTAATCTCCATGTACACATAGATAAGGATTTATTTTTATATAGACTGAGGAAAATGATTAATATGGTTTATGATTTAAGAATATAAAATATTTCACAAATATAATTCTTATATATTAAATTATATATTATTAAAACACTCATATGGTGGTAAAGGAAAATTAAATTAGTTGCATCATGGAGGTGGTAGTTTTTACAATGGATGAATGATGATTTTGTTTTTCTTAATAGAAAAGGGAAGGGTGGTTAATGATTATACCATAATTATAATAACATAACCACAAACTAATTATACTTATGTTACAATTTTATTATAGTGAAATGTAATTTTATGAATAATATGATAACACATAGAAAAATAAATGAGAAAGGAGCAGTTATAAATTTATACCGTACTACTTAGATAATCTCCCTTGTGAAGGGGGTTAATCCTTTGTAGGGTGGTATTGTTAGAAGAAAAAATCCCCTTGAAGGTGAAAATTAAATTTAAATATATTTTTGGGTAGATTCTAGGATCAAATAAGTTAGTTTATTAGTGAGGGTAATAGAAGAGTGAAGTTCCCATTTTATAAGTGAAATGGGATGACATTTTTTGGTAAATACCTAAAAAAATTAAGTAATTAAAACTCACTCTCAAGTTTTATAGCCTCAAAATTAATAAATAATACAGTGTGGAAGAGATAAGGTTGGTCCTGACCTCATAAACTCTATTCTAGACATATTTTTATCATGTATTAATCTTTTTAACCCTTCAATTGTTACTCTTTACCATTTTATCTTTTACAGCAATAAATAGTTATTACCTATGGTAATTTATCCTTTAATCCAAAAAATAAAATGGTCCTTATTAAATAATTTAGACCTACTGATTACAAATTTTAAATCAATTTAAATCGATTAAATTTTTAAAATTGATAAAAAAAACAATTTAAATATAATAAATTTATGATTTATTAAAAAAAAAATTAAAAAATATAACTTAAGAAATAAAATGTGAAATATGGGTTTATAAATTTAAAATAATTTTTAAATATATAAAAAAATATTTTCCATTATAAAAATGTTTCATGAATTCTCAATTAATACTTATATTATCATAATGCAATAAAAAAATGTTATTTTTAAAATGGTATTTTTCATAATTCACATAAAATAAATAATTTTAGAAAAATAAAAAAACAACTTAAGAAAATTTCACTAAAATGAATATGAAAATAATTTTCATTATTTTAATATTAAAATTGAAACATTTAGACATTTATATTTTAAATAAAAAATACGATATCTAATGAAAAAATTAATTAGGAAAATATATTCTTTATTATATTAACCATTCAAATTCATATTTCATCTCATTTATTAATTAAGTTAGTATTAAAAAATTATTCATATCGAATATATTTTATAATTATTAATAATATTTTTCTTGAAAAATAAATTTATATCGCACAAATATTAAATATTTATAAAAGTACATTTCTAAGCATAAAATGATCATATTAGTCATTTTATTTTAACCAATTGAATTTCATTAATATTAAACGTATACAATTTTTTACTTCTATATCTATTTAATAAATATGTTTTTGCAAGTCATTCCCTATAATTCCTTATCTAGGTTTTAATGATCTAAATATATCATGATTTTGTTTTAGTTCGGTGTTGCATGTAGAGCAAGTTATCGAAGACATTGTTTGTATTTTGGAAAATGTATAGTGAAATGTCTGGTTGTTACATGAAAGACAAAATAGGAGTTATGTTCTAATTAGATTATGGGCCACATATCTTGGATCGTCGATCCATGTTTTATGAATCTCATGATTCACGTGAGTATACATGAGCATGAAATTGTTCGTCATCAATAGTGTACCCAAAGACCATCACATGACTAGGGTTGTATTACTTGAGAGCATGTGTCCTAGGCTACATAAGTGGCCTTTAATAATTAGTTTGAATGATTGGGGATCACATAATTGAACCTGCATGATTAAGGGAACACAAAAAATTCTCATGTCTAGGTCTGTATAAATCATCTTCACATAAGTAGAGTCACATGACCGAGCTATATTGGAGTTGTCTCATAACCATACTGCATGACCTGGACGCATAGGTGGGAACATATAACCCCGATGTGTGACCTTCTGTGATATAGGTGGCTGCATAACATTGAATTGTACATGACCAAATTGATATGTATACATTCTAATAATTTTTATATTAATATGTTAATTTTATTATTTATTTTGAAACTACCTTATATCTTTATAAACGAGTATCTATGAAAGATATTAGTTTCATTATAAATAGTATATCCCTCAAATATGTATGTAGTTCACTCTCTTCCTCAAAAGTCCAAAGAGTCTCACAGATTCCCAAATTTTATTTAATAAAAGGATAACTCCCTCTAAAGGATCTTTACCCTTTTGAATGGAAGCCAAGGCTTTTATAGAAATCGGCCTCCAAAGTTAGGGGCACCTCATATGGTAAGGTCACCATGTATATGGTTCTAAGGTGCTGGAAACAATATAATAAACCCAATCCATCACATGGGTATCCCCAAGCACATACTAGACCATCCTTGACATCTTTTTTAATAATATCACATGATCCAAAGAGAATAATATAACCACATAACTGGGGAGTGTCTACTGATCATCAGCGACCATGAATTAGCTCTTCATCAATTGTCATTTGAAACATTCTCATGTGATCAAAATGGTGTCCCTTAATCACGAGACTATGGAATATCATGTTATACTAGAACTATCACATGATCAAATATCCCAATATCATAACTATTTAGATATTATGAAATCTAATCAAGAAGTTTTCTTCTATGTGGATTTATACCAAAATGGAACTTCTCTTTTGTGTATTTGACTTAACTTTATATTATTCTTGGTTTCTTATTCTTTTTAATACCATTGAAATAGTGATTTTATGTATATATTGATGTGCTTCCAAATTTAATTGGATCAATATATTGAAGTTTGATTATTCTTTGTTCAAACCATTGAAGTCACAAATATTAATCATGATCTCAATGTGTCATAGATTTAGGTGTCATCAAGCTCAGTCAATTTGAATATGTCACATGGAACAAGAATATGATATGGTGGACACTCTACAAGTATCATTGTTGCCACATATAAACCCTTGGTGTCTAAAGGGAGTGGACAAGTACATGGAAACATGTGTTCTATCAGATCATTTGAGATTAAGAATATATAGTTATTTCCATTTTTAATAGCGGGTCAACTATGACATGTAATATGTGATTCCCACATCAATGTGGTGAGAAAACATGGTGATGATTTAATATTCGAGACATGAAGTACATCTCCCAGAAGGTATTAATGAGATCCACTGCTAGAAAGAACCTCTATATATGGGTCATTACATCTTGTTTCTTGGTCTCATGTCTCCTTGTACAACCTACACGCAACTCTATGTCCTGCATCACTTAAGATCCTTCAAGCCTATTTAGATGGATGAATTCCAGGTGGCTCATGACTAGTCATTCGAGATACCTCCCATGGATAAGCTAGGACAAGCCCCTCTTTGCATGAATCTAGACTTAATACTTAAAAAATCTAAGTAAAAAATGAAAAATGATCATATAATCCTTTGAATAAGTAGTATTCTCATCAATTGTAATCATCAATTTATTTTTCATTAAAAAAATTATCCTTCCATGTTATCAAAATCCTCTATTATTTTGAAAAAGGTTGGAATCTTTTTTAAAGTCAAAATAAACAATTAAAATTATTAATGTAACATTTTCTTAAAATTTTAATAATATATTGTTGATCATGACAAGTTTTCTTTCATGAAATAATATGTGCCACATGTTTTGGAGTGAAAACAACGTAAAATATATTTTTAATATAAAATAGGAATTTATATTAAAATTGATGGATTTAAAATCTATTATGGTGAAGAAAAAAATACCCATTAAATTTTTTTAAATTTTGGAGTTCTAAATAAAATATTCATGGGAATAAAATTAAAATTTCATATAATATGGATTAGAAAGGAAATTTTGGTCGATTCTTTTGGATGTTTTGGGTATAAAAATATTTGTTAATTTCTAAAATCATTGAGTTCTACATCCATTTTATGTTCCTAAATCACATATTCCTAGATGATCAAGTATTCATCATTCTAGTTATGTAAACTTTCAGTAATTCCCTCAATCACTTCCTAGGATTTCCAAATCTTTGAAAATATTCTTCATATCTAACTATTTTTGGTGTAGTGAATCATGAATCTTATTATGAGGTATGGGATGTGTTGTCTCTCTTATATTTTTATGCTATTGTGATTTAATCATGATTTCAACTCCTCAAAGTAAAAAATATGGAATTAATTATAAGAAGATAATAATATAGAAAAAATAAATAGAAGAAAGGGGAATGTATTGTCGCATGGAGTTCATAATTATTATTTCATAATATGGGAATCAAATAAATTAAATAGTTGATTTTTCATATACTAATTTCATGTAATTTTTAGTTAATTTTTCTATATAGTTTGATTTTATCTTACTATGATTATTATTATTCATTTTCTTGATTTATGTTCTTGATATTGGATAAAAAAGACACAACATAATTAATTTAATTATTAATGATAGAGGAAAGTTCATTCCTCCTAAGAAAATTTATGAAATATGGAAATTGCATAAGAAACATACTTATTGTTATCTTCATGAATTTATAACTAAAAATTTATAGGTCAATTTTTCTTGAACCAATTTATAGTGAACTGATTAATTAAATATGATAATTAATTTTTTTTACTATACAAAAATTATTAAGACTGAGTGATCCTGTTCTTACATGATAGTGTCTTAAATAACATGGTTATATGGACATTGTTACCCCATGAGTGTGTCGTACTAAAAATACTTTTGATTATTTATATTCTTTCTCTATGATGATATATCCTTATTCTAAATTATTTATAACCAATAATGGTTAGAAAATTGGAGGATCATTGGGATCATTTACCTAGGGTTCCAATGATGACTTAATTATAAAGAAGGAAAAATGAAATGTGAAGTGTGAAGTGGTGTCAGCAGTGATGCCAAGGAGTTTGGAACAATTTAAGAGCTTTACATTCTCATTAATTATATTCTTCATGCTTTCTTTTTATGGCTAGTTTTCATATGGTTTCCTAATATTGGTTTCCAATAGCATGATTATATTTGGATCTATGCACAGAATGTTCTTCTTTACTTGGGTACCATAGGATAATTCCTATGATACCTAGAAATTATTGAATTATAATTAGATTAATAATAAACACATGTGATTGGGTGTTGTTGATGGTAATAATGATAAATTATTTATATGATAATGAAAACCTGTTAGAACTTGGATCTTTATTTCAGGTATGAATCTTGATTTTGGGTTGTTTTTTAGGAAAAAGAAGAAGTTAAGTTTTTCTAAGTACACGTCGTGTACCTATATTTCCATGTACCAACGTGTTCTATCCATGTAACGGCCAAATACATGGTCAGGTGGTGACCTGGAAGATCTCTTAAGTCGGGGACACTACACGGTGTGTAGTTTTAAAGAACATGTCAAGTAATTTTATTTTTAATTGATATATCAAAGTGGGGTCATGTATTATGTTTGTAAACATATTCTTCTCCCCATGGTTTGTATAGAAGAGGAATATGATGGCCAATGAACTTCAAACTCCTCCTGATTCTCCGTCCGCGCTCTGATTGAGATGTCATCAGGTGCATTGGAATCCCACTGGTGAGTTATCCAAACCCCTAGAGTCTTTCTTCCTGATTCTTCTTCACTTGTGTGTTATTCAAGGATGGTATTTTTTCACCTTTTTGTAGATCTACACTGATCTAGGTCGATTAAAGGGTCGATGTTCAAGTATATCTAATATAAGACATCTAGGTAGGTGGTTTGTGACTTTTTTCATTCCTATTTGGATTATATATGCTAAAATTGTTGCATATACATGATTAGTGTATTGCTTGATTTGGTATTCAACTATATTTATTACCTTATATGGTTTGATTGATTGATAAAGGGTTGTTTCTTAGGCATAAGGTTAGATACCTTGCTACAGGATACCCCATGTGTTTGTTTCCCTTGATAGATTGTTTATGGTTGTTTGGTCAAGGATTCCTGTTAGGATTGCCTTGTTTTCCATGCCTAGGTGGTTTAGGAGGGAGTTTGATTGATTACATGAAATCCATGTGATAAGCTTGTGAAAGATTTTCCATGTAGTAGTTTCAGATTACATGAGCTACTCTGATATTATATGCGCACTATTTTTTCAATGGACCATAAGAGCCTTGGACCAAGAAGACTTTGGGGACTTCCACATTATTTACACAGGACTGTGAGATCCTTGGTGTAGATGATTGGCCCCGGGGTATTGAACATGAGAGATACTAAGGCGGTTATTTATAATTTATTGATGTTATGTTGACCTAGAGGTATTGACAGTGATAGATACCTAGGATTTTGTTTATAATTTATTCTTTCCTTGTTGACCCAGAGGTATTAACTGTGGGTGCTACCCAGGTGGTCATTTGTAAATGAGTAGTCCTATGTTAGACCAAAGGGGTTAGACCATAAAATCTTCCCAAAGAATCAATATTTTAATGAATTGGTGCTATGTTAAACCAAAGGGGTTAGACCATGAGAGATTTCTCAGAGGGTTTTTTAAGAATGATTAAATGATTGTGATGAGTATTCCAAGACAAAGGACAAGCTTGGACTTAGTCTTACTTGATCGTATAGATCGTCTTCTAAGACATCTATTTGGTTACTATTACACAAAGGGATATTGAGCTTAGGATAGATCCTAATATTACATGATTCAAAGGATAGATAATAAATGTAAATGAATGTAATTGAAAACTGTAGGATTGTTTACTTTTGAGTACTTTCTAATTTATTGCTTCATTTATTCATATTACATGATATATATATTCACTAACATTTAGGTACATATCTATTGGTGATTTCCTACTTGGATTCTTATCACACCCTATTTGGGTAATGATTTTGGACCCAAACAGATTATATGGTTACAGGTATAGATAAGGGAAGGCGCCCTTCATTATCAAGTACATGATCTTTGTTGGAACTGGAGAGCATGGGACCAAGATGAGTCATGTGATACTTCTAGATTTTACTTGTTTCTTTGGTACCTTGGTTTCTGTATTACTTTCAAGCATTGTGAATAGTTAGGTTGTTTTCTTAGATACATATTCAAGGCATTATATATATAAATTGGGGCGTCTATTGGATTTCAATTTAATCTTCTTCTGTTTATTTCTGTTTAGTATTACTACTTCTGCTATTGTTACTATTCATTTTCCCCTGTGTATACTCTGCCAATGAGGGTATAGTTTCCCCAATATCACACCTTGTAACTCACATCTAGTTGGAAGCCTCTGGAGTTTTGGGGAAATGTGCTTGAGGTTATGTGACCAACCGAGTTCGGGGAACCTTTGGGTGGTACTCGGATCAGAGACGTTACAAAGTTGTATCAAAGATGGTTTATTTTCTTCTTTGACATACTATTTGGAGCTAATAGACAGGGATAGGAAGTAATAAGTATTTGGTAGTAAGTTGTGATCAAGATTAGATAACCCATGTATAGGTAAAATACATGTTATCTCGAATAATTCAATTTTTATGGTTTTGAAATTGTTACAGTTGATTTGATTTCTCCATTGGGTGATTCACTTGTTTTGTGATGTTATGAATACTATCATCGTGGTTCTATTTCTATTGAAACATGATGAGATGATGGTATTCCATCCCATTCATCATATAGGCACTTGCTACAGATCACATGTGATGCATTCTAGTCATACCATGTATGGCGCATTACTGATTGCATGTTGTTGTGATATATGTTATGCTAGATATGCATGTTTTTGTGATAGATGTTGTGATAGAAATACCTGCTATTTTGATAGGGTATTAGTATATGTAATGTTTCATTTGTATAGATGCAGATCTTTAGCCCCGGAGGTGTTATGGTCCCTCTTGGATTAGAATTTAGTGGATCATGTTTAAACTTTATTTGAATTCAGTTAAGATATGATATGAATAAGGACTCCAAACTTTGATTCGCAGGGATTATGGGTGCTCAATGATTATAACTTGGAATTAAATGTCCAAAATATTATGATTTTGGGGGTTCTGGATAAGTTTCAGAGGCTTACTGTCTGAAAACCCAGAAAAAATGGTTTGTGATGTTATCAACACATTCCATGTGTTCTCCTGTTCTAGAAGAACTGACTTTTCTTAAGTACACACCATATACCATATGTACACGTCGTGTAGTTGTTAACAATGTGAATGAATGTGTGATCAGAGACAGGGGGTTGTTAAACTTTTGGTATAACACGTTGTTTACTGGGAGTACAGGCCATGCTGTATTCGACCGTGCATCCGACCATGTAACTAATGACGCTGGTGGGTGAAACATGGGTTCTACACGCCATGTCTAGATTGAACATGTCATGCAGTAATCAACCGTGTATTTTATTGTGTTACTAACTACATGTGTGGATGGAACTTAAGTAGTACATGTCATGTCTAGGATGAACACGCCGTGTAGTGTTACACCAGCAGAACCGTGTAGTTCGAGTTGTGTATAAGTACTTTGGAAGGAAGGAATATTGAAGTACACTTTGTGTCTCAGGAGGTACAAGATGTGTGTATGGGATGTTATACTACTAGTTTGGCCATGGTACATGCCCATGTTAAAGCATACAGGAACACATTGTGTAGTGTTTCTACACGTCGTGTAACCCTCTTTTGTATAACCTAAATTCTTTCCTTCTCCTGTTCCATTCTAGAACATTTAAGTTACTATCATTGATAATCTTTAACTGAGGTGTGCGGTTGAACTTATAGATTCATTCCACCAAGACATCCTCTGGTTGTACGCCATTTATAGGGCGCTGATCAGACACTAGAAATGGTAGATCAAGGACTACCATCAGATCCTCTTGTTATGCCCATCTTGGCACTAGCTGTTATACAAGATGCAGGTGCTGATGCACAGTTCCGTGAAGGCTTTATGAGGATGATGCAAACTTTTCATGGAGCACCACATCCTGCCCCGACTATTCCAGAGTTGACACAAGTTTTATAGCAACAACATCCTCCCTCTTTCTCAAGGGTTGGAGGACCACAGGATGCAGAGTCATGTTTGGAGGCCATTCTTTCTATCTTCAAGCATTTGAAGACACCTCAAGATAGGAGGGTGAAGCTGATGACTTACATGTTATGTGATTCCTCCAAGAGATGGTGGGATGTTATCTCACAGGCGGGATGTCATTGGGATATGGATTGGGAAGAGTTTCAAAGGACCTTCTATGATTACTTCTACCGTGAGACGTTGACGGTTGACCGAGCCCGGGAGTTCATGCATTTGGAGTAGGGCGATCTTTCGGTGATGGATTACTCTTCTTGCTTTATAGAGTTTCATCACTTTGCACCTATTTTGGGAGTTAACGAGTTATCACTGGCTAGGTAGTTTGAGGATGGTCTTAGATATGACATTTGATCATAGGTGAATGTTTTTATGTTGACTTCAGTGACTGCTATATTAAATCACGCACTGATTACCGGGCACAATTTGAGGGAGTTGGGAGCTGTGAGCCTGGGTGGTTCAGTATCCAGGGTTGGTACTCCATCGATTGATAGTAGTAATCATTGTACCGATCCTTCGTGTGGTGATTCCAGTAGAAATGATGTATCTTCAGGTAGCCAGGTGAGGTGCTACCAGTGTAGGAAGAGTGGGAACATGAGACCTCAGTGCTTGAGAGACCAAGTTGAGTACTGATCTTGTGGAAATATGGTACATATTTAACATTTTTGCCAATCATTCCCACCAGAAGCTAGTAGATGGGATCTTTTACGACTCAATGTATAGGAGAGGGGCCACCAGTTCCTTATCAGTCAGGGAACTAGAGTTTGAAAGCCCATTCAGGTCCAGGAGGTAGTCATGGCTGTGGTAGCCAGATGACAGGTTTTTAGTGACAACACGGTGGATTATCTCAGGGTAGCCAGGTGGGGTCATAAGGTCACAGTACAAGTTAGAATTTTTCAATGGAACAGAACCAGTAGGTGAAAGATCCCACACCCTCTATGGTTAGAGGCAAGATTCTAGTTTCCTTAGTTTTAACTTCTACTCTTTTTGATACGGGTGCTTCCCATAGTTTTATATATGTTTCCTTTGTGGATATAATTGGGCTCTGTATCTTTACTTCTGATGATGTTAGGATTCTAGACACTCTGTTGGGGATTAGGACGGATAGTTTACGTTAGTTCAAGGAGTCGCCTCTGGAGGTTGGTGGTTGTCACTTCTTATGGGATCTCTATTTCCTAGATACGAAAGGCTTCGATTTCATTCTTGGAATGGGCTAGTTGGTCTCCTTTCAATCCCTTGCTGACTGCTATCACCATAGGGTGAGTTTCACATCACCAGAGGGTGGGTCTTTTCTACACAAGGGAGAATGGGATATCCAGGCATGCATAGGTAGACCCGAGCATCATGGGTTGGGAGGAATTACATCCCAGATTTCTAGTTTATATTTTGATGACAAGGGGACATCACATATGGACTTTCCTCTAGTGGTGGATCGTTTTAGAGATGTATTTATAGAGGACTTTTCAGGTTTACCTCCAGATGGAGACATATATTTCTCTTTTGAGCATGTTCCAGGAGTGTCACCGGTGTCCATTCCTCCTATAAGGATGGATACACTAGTGTTATAGGATCTCAAGAAGGAGTTGGAGGAGTTGCAGGAAAAGGGTTTCATCTAACCCAGTACTTCTCCTTGGGGTTTTCCAATCTTTTTTGCGATGAAGGAGGATAATACCCTCACACTTTTTGTGGATTATATAAAGCATAACTAGTTGACGGTCAAGAACCGATATCCCTATCCAAGGATTGTTGATATATTTGATCAAATTCAAGGATACCGAGTGTTCTTGAAGATTGACATGAGGTCTGTTTATCATCATTTTCACATTAGACCATCATATATACCTCTTACATCCTTTTGAAGTATGTATAGTCTATATGATTATTATTTTATGCCATTCTATTTCATGAATGCACTGGCAGTTTCCATGGCACTGATGAATTGAGTGTTCCATCCTTACTTGGATTTTTTGTGGTTGTATTTTTGGAATATATCTTGGTGTACTCTCATGCTCGACACGACCATGCCATCTATCATGAGATCGTATTAAGTATACTAAGAGAGCATTGGATATATTCTAAGCTCTCAAAATTCCACTTTTGGATGGACCATATTCACTTTTTGGGTCATGTCATCTTAGAGATAGGAGTATTAGTAGACCTAGAGAAAGTGAGAGTAGTAGTTTCCTGATATTAGCCAAAGAAAGTCTTTCTGGTATAGAGTTTTCTAAGGATGGATGGTTACTATAGGAGATTTTTTCAAGACTTTTCATACTTAGAAGTTCCACTAATGGGCCTGACTAAGGAGGGTGAGATGTAATTGTGTACAAATTCCTACGATTCAGGATTTTAGGATCTAAAGGGGAGATTGACTTCATCACTGATATTAATTTATTCAGATTTGGACAAGAGTTTCAACACTTACTATGATGCATCAGTTATCGGGCTGGTAACAGTGCTTATGTATGGGAAAGGAATCGTTGTGTATGGGTCTCGGTAGTTAAGTCCACATGAGAGTAATTACCCGACGCACAATCTTGAGTTGGCTACAGTTGTTTATTCTATTCACTTTTGGAGACATTATCTTTTGGGAGACCATTTTGTGGTATACACTGACCAAAAAATCCTCAAGTATATATTTACGTAGCATGATCTGAATTTGAGATGTCTAAGGTGGGTTGAGTACCTTTATTATTTTTACTTTGAACTTCCCTACATGCCTGGGAATGGCAACACTATGGTTGATGTGTTGAGCAGGAGAACTCAGATACAAGAATTTCAAGAGGCCAGCAGTGAGTGGAAGCTTATGGCCTTGTTCTTTGAGATACAATTGGAGGTGCATGAAAAACAGGGGCAGATGTTTCTTTCATCTATATCTATTACCTATACTCTACTGGATAGAGTGAGAATGAGGAAGCTATTATATTCCAAAGGCCTAGTCCTATGGGGGTGTGTTAGGAGTGGACCCTACTCCTAGGTGGACTATGGTCGAGGATGAGGTTCTTCATTTTCATGGGTGTGTATAGGTGTTAGCATACATACATGAGGAGTTGTTGTGAAATTTTCATGCCTAGAAGTTCATCTTGGTGTCACCAAGATGTATCGAGATCTATGTAGTCAATATTGGTCATCAGGCATGAAGATGGATGTAGATGGTTTTGTTATGTGATATTCCACCTGTCAGTAGGTAAAGGAGGAGCATCAACAACTGACAGGGAAATTATTGTAGTTACCCATTCGTTAATGGAAGTGGAATGATGTTGCGATAGATTTTGTGACAATTCTACGAAGGTCACCTTAAGGAAATGATGTTGTATGGGTTGTTGTTTACATACCCACAAATGATTCACATTTCCTACCAATCAAGGAAACCTTTAGTGTTGATGATCTTAGAATGTTTTACATCTGAGAGATAGTACATTTTCATGGGGTTCTGCATTCTATCATTTCAGAAAGGGATGCCCGGTTTACTTCTTATGTCTAGAAAGGACTACAGAGGTCTTTGGGTATATAGGTACTTCTGAGTATAGCTTACCATCTCTAGATAGATGTCCATTCCAAGCACACGATTCAGGTTTTGGAGGACATGCTTTGAACATGCATCATGGATTCTGGGGGCTCTTGGGAGACACACATAACCCTTGTGGAGTTTGCCCAAAATAATATATCTTAGGAAATTATTAAGATGGAACCTTATGAGGCTTGGTATGGCAGGTCATTCTGATCACACCTATATTGTATGAAGGTAGGAGAGGTAGCTATACTGGGACCTCGTCTTGTCTAGGAGACCACTAAGTAGGTGGAGTGGATTTGGAAGGGGAGGGATACTGCACAGTCTCGCCAGAAATCTTATGTTGATTGATAGAGATGACCTCTGGAGTTCAAGGTCAAAGATCAGGTTTTATTACATGTCACACCAAGGTTGGAAAATAGGGGGATTAGGAGTCTTGGGGAGCTTTCATTGAGATACATTGGTCCGTTTTAGGTTTTATAGAGAGTCAAACCAACTGTCTATCGGTTGAAGTTACCACAGAGGTACAGGGCTATGCATGACATCTTTCATGTTTCTCAGCAATGGCGTTACTTTTCAGACCCATCTCATGTTTTTCAACCCAAGGAGAATGATTTAGAGGTGGATGCATCCAGCGAGGATTACCCTATTTTGATTGTGGATCGCAACACGAAGTTTATTCATGGTCAGCCTATTCCTTTGGTATGGGTTCTATGGTAGAACAGGTTAGTGCAAGATGAGACTTGGGAGAGGGAGGTTGTCATACAATCATAGTGGCCAGAGTTATTCACAAATTCCTCTTCACCACCCTTGTAAGATAAATTCGAAGATGAATTACTTTATGGGGGAATTTGTAAGACCTCAGATATTCATTTCTAGTATGAATCTTTATTTTAGGTTGTTTTTGAGGAAAAATTATGATATGAGTTTTTTCAAAGTACACGTCATGTACTTTTGACTACATGTTATGTACCTATCTTACCGAATACCACTAAGTTCTGGTCATGTAATGGCTGAATACATGGCCATGTGGTGACCTGGAAGATAGCTTAAGTTGGGGGCTAGTTAAGGCCACTACACAGTATATAGTTTTAAAGAACATGTGGTGTACTTTTATTTTTAATTGATATATCAGGGTGGGGTTGCATCTTATGTTTGTAAATGTATTCTTCTCTATGTGGTTCATACAAGTGAGGGATAGAATGGATGATAAACTTTAACCCCTCCTAATTCTTCATCCAAGCTCTAATTGAGACATCATCGGGTGCGTTGGAATCCCACGGGTGAGTGCTCAAAACCTCTAGGGCCTTTCTTCTTTATTCTTCCTCTCTTGTGAGTTATTCAAGATTGGAATTTTTTCACCTTTTTGTAGATCAACGCTGATCTAGTCTAATTTAAGGGTCAACATTCAAGTATATCGATCGTAAGACATCAAGGTGGGTGGTTTGTACCTTTTTTCATTCCTCTTTGGATTATATATGCTAAAAGTTCTGCATACCCATGATTGGAGTATTTATTGATTTGGAATTTCACCCAGTTTATTACCTAATATGGTTAGATTAACTAATAAAGGGTTCTTGATTAGGCGTAAGGTTAGATACCGTGTTATGCGACACCCCATGGGTGTGTTTCCCTTGACTGATTGTTTACGGTCGTCTGGTCTAGGATGCTTGTTAGGATTGCCTTATTTTCTATTCCTTGGTTTTTAGGATGGAGTTTAATTGATTATATGAAATTCATGTGATATGATTATTAATGATTATCCTTGTATTAGTTTCAGATTACATTAGCTGCTTTGATATTATATGCACGCTATATTTTCATTGGACCATGAGAGCCTTCGACCAGGAAAACTACAGGGACTTCCAAATTATTTACACTGGACTGTGAGAGACTTGGTGTAGATGATATACCTCGGGGTATTGATCGTGATAGATACTTAGGAGTTCATTTATAATTTATTGATGTTATGTTGACCTAGTGTATTAACTATGAGAGGTGCCCATGAGGTCATTTATAATTTATTGAAACCGTGTTGACCCAGGGGTATTGACCATGAGAGCTACCCAGGTGGTCATTTGTAAATTATTAGTGTTATGTTAGACCAGAGGGGTTAGTCCATGAGAGCTTCCCAGAGGGTTGTTATTTTAATGAATTGGTGATATGTTAAAACAAAGGAGTTAGACCGTGAGAGCTTTCCTAGAGGGTCGTTAATGAATGATTGAATGATTGTGATGAGTCTTCCAATCCAAATGACAAGCTTGGACTCAGTCTTACTTGATCATTAAGATGGTCCTCTGAGACATCTATTTTGTTACTATTACACAGGGGGATATATATCATAGGGTAGATCCCATGATTACATGATTCAAAGTATGAGTAATAAATGTAAATGAATGTAATTGAAAATTATAGGATTGTTTACTTTAGAGTACTTCCTAGTTTACTACTTCATTTATGCATATTACTAGCTATATATATTCACTGATAGTTAGGCACAGATGTTTTGGTGATTTCCAACTGGGAATCATATCACACCCTGTTTGGGTCATTATTTTGGACCCAAATGGATTATATTGTTTCAAGTATAGATAAGGTAAAGCTCCCTTCTTCAATAGGTACTTGATTGCTATAGGAGCTGGAGAGCATGGTACCAAACTCAGGCTTGCGATGCTGCTTGAGTTTACTGGTTTCTTTTGTACCTTGGTTTTTATATTCCATTCCAGCATTGTAACTTGTTTGGTTGTTTTATTAGATTCATATTACATGCATTATATATAAAAATTGTGGCTTCTGTTGGATTTACTTTCAGTCTTCCACTATTTATTTCCATTTGGTATTACTACTTCTATTGTTGTTACTATTAATTTTCTATTATGTATACTCTTCCAATGAGGTCATAGTTTCCCCAATATCACAACTTGTCTCTCACTACTAGTCGGAAGCCTCTGGTATTTGGAAAAAATTTCTTGAGGTTATATGACCAACTGGGTTCATGGATCCTTTGGGTGGCACCCGGATCAAGGACGTTACAAAATCCATGGGATGTTTTGAATTGTATGCTCTGAAGAGCATGATATGGTTGATATTAAATGATCAAAGAGCATGGTTATTATATATATAATTGTAATATTTTTATAAAAACATATTGGCATGGAAATAAATGAAATAATTATAACTAACTTAATGATGGGATAATAAAAAATGCTTAAAATACAAGATTATTAAATAAATAAATAATAACTATTGATTACTAAGTGAATATGATAAATGATATTAATATTGATGCTTGTGCACATGTTTTAGGAACAGACTATTGTCCCTAGTGGTGGATGTAGGGTGTCCTATGAGATGAATGCTATAGTTTGAGTATAAGGAAATGTAGTTTCCCTGAGTGTGGTTCAATGGAATATCTCTGATATTTTATAATTTCATATGTTTCACTACATAATTAGGTAGTGAAACTGAGACCCAAATTTTTTCATGTGTTTCCCAAGAATACAGGTTGGTGATGGAATAGATGGTCAAATACTCCCTCTCCCCACTATCTCTTATGTTGTAGTATATTATGTGGACATACCCAAGGTGTGATGGAATAACGTATTGAGTATAGACTAATGAATTCTATTATGGCTCTTATTTTACTATGAAATTATGTATGGGTGGTAATAAATTATGGTTATAACACATCCTTGTATCTGGTTTTTGTGGATATGGATTCTCAAGGGTATACATTCATGGGTTGTGATGGATTGAGGTATAAAGCAATATACTCAGGCTTTAGTGTCTTTTATAAATCTAATTAGTTATAGGATGTAAGTCTTGATATTATTTCATAAGTTAGAGAAGGATTTATTATGGGAGGGGTGAGTATTAAACATGAGTCATAGGAGCATGAGACTGACACATTAGTAGGTAAGTGTAAGTGGGGAACCTTTATTCTCATATATGATTTTTATGTAGCTATGATTACATGAACTCATTACTTGGTGAGCAAGTCATAGTGATGATCAGATATAGTTTTAACTACTAGTGTGACAAGTTGGTTTCATTTTCTTATTCTATATGCTTTAGTATAAATTTTACACAATTTTCATCAATGGTTTCAAGAAGGATCTCTCTCAGTATACTTTTATGGTCACCCTACATATATATACAAACTATCTTTAGGTTTTTAGAAGTTGGTTGGTGATCAATCTAGGAATTACTAGATCGTGGGAGTTCTTAAGGAGTTATTAGAGTTCATGGTCACATAATAGGCTTTTTTTTATAACTTTCAGTGGTTCTATATTGTATGACATTACTTATGGTTATTGGGATTTCTTTTATACCTATACCTGGTGTGGAATTTTGTATTTCATCTCATATATTATCAATAAATTTGTATATATAGGGTAATTCCTCTCATTGTTTCGATTATATACCAATGATACTATTCACCAACCCATGGATTGTTGGATTCGGACTTTTAGGTTCGTCGTTTATATCTTCACTACTAGGCTCAGAGGGGTAATGGTGGAGTGGGTGGACTAGTTTTTGGGAATTTATATCCTAGTTAATTATGGTTTTTAATAATTATATTCTGCTATATTTAGTGTCCAAGTAGGATCATGTAGAGAATCTATGATATATTTTAAGAGTTATTTGGTTTTATTGTCTATTTGGGAATATGTCATAGTGTTATTTTGGGGACCTTATAGACTATTTCATGGGTGAAGTTTTTTCTCTATATGGATTAGTTATGGATCCTTCAAATATTGAGCTATTTTATTCATGGATGTTACAAAAGAATATTGAAGATAAGAAGGATTTAATTTTTCATGTTAGTTACTATAGGAGGTCCATACCAAACTTATCTTAGAATATGAATCCAATGATATCTTTGACTAGAAATTATTAGGATTATGTGTGGAATTATCAATACCAAGATACTTCTGAGTGTTTGAATGGGAATCTGGATATTTTTATGGTTCTTCATTTGCTAAAATAGGGAATTATGTTCGAGGTTTATTATGTATCTACAATTCTTGGATTATGTTTCATATTGATGCTTTAGAGGGTGGTAATATCTTATGGGTCTTGATAGTTACAACCTCATGAATGTAACTATTATTCTCATAATCTTGAGGATTCAATGGTTGTGTTTTATCTGAAATTTTGGTTACCATACCTCATCAATGAACATTTTTTGGGTTTCAAAAGTCTCAAGAGATTTAGGTTTTTAATTTCCTAGTGTGAATTGAATTTTTATCAACTTTGGTGTATAGAGTTCTTATAGTAATATAACTTTGATATTTACTATTCACTAATAATAGTGAATTTTATTATTGATGCTTTGAGCAGGAATTTGGGTGGTTATGTTGTGTGTGGTTTTAAAGACTCATGGATATTGATGGATGATTTTTTATATGATGTATTGTGATATGGGAGAAGTAGATAGAAGAGTGTTCCTTTATAATATTATGAAATGGTCATACTTGGTGAAATCTGTGGTGAAGTCCCATCTGAGGGGTTATGAGATAGAGTTCTAGTGAGATAATTTTGTTTATTTTGATTCCCTAATGGATGGTCTAATGATTATCAACATCATTATTTGTATTAGGGAATGATTTTAATTCAATTAGTGAGGTGTTCCATGGTTCTTTTTGTGTTAAATAGTTCTCCCGTAGTGGTATATTATGATATTGTGAAGATGTATCAAGCATTAAAATATCATTTTTTGTCTACTATAATGAATATATTTATTACATATTTTCCCCCAATTCTTGTTTTTCTAGTATATTAATTCTTAGTATCACGTTTTGGGTGGTTTTCTTTAGCCCGAATGGCCTTAAGGCTTTTGTTTTTATTTATTATTGATAACCCCCATTTTAAGGGATGAGGGGGAACCCTTAAAAGGCCCATAGGCTCAGAGATTACATGGCCTGCAGAATTAGGAGATTACATGACCCAGAGGTCTTAGGGAAATCAACTAGACAATCTATAAGGAACTTCCCCTCCCCAGTATCTGCATCGTGATAGTAGCTCTCCACCTTCGCATGACTGTCTGGATAGGCTTCATGTGTAAGCACAGGCTGGTCCCGATGGCATATCCATACCCTCTCATTCTGACAAATCTATTTGGATCTAATCTGGAGAGTTCACCTGCTCTAAATCCTCTTCTAGGGATGCTCATTTTTGGTAGAGTCTATTTGGGGTAGCTGCATGTGTCCTGAAGGCCTTGAGGTAGCCTGAAGGCCTTAAACGTGGCCCAAAAGCCCTACTGACCCAAATGTCTGGGTGGCACTAAATCCTTAAGTACTCTAATCCCAAACCATTTAGGGAGATAAAAGGCTTATCTTTAATATTTACAAGTTTCTTTAAGTGATATTTTTTATATTTTTCATTAAACATATGCAGAACACCTTTCATGAGTCAAGGTAGAATTGATCTTACATAAAGGTATGCTATTTTTGGTCACTGCGTCAAGGTAACCTATATTATATCAAAGTATATTCTATCCCATGTGAGGTTAGATCAATTTAAAGGTTATTTTATTACCTCTTGTATAGGTAATATAGATTTTAATATATTGTATAAAGATATTTTCTAGATTTTGTATGGTTCATTAATTGTCACAGAAATTTAACTTATATTGCATAGAGGTAGTTCAGTCACTATGTAAAAGTAACACCCTTTCATGATGGTATTCTCGATATCATGTCAGAGAATGTTTTCTGTGAGGTTAGATTTGTATGAAGGAAAACCCTAATCTATATAAGGGTTAATCAATTTTAAGATCTTGTTTAAAGGTTATATTGACCTTGTATAGTAGTATCCCACTCATTTTAGGGTCTTCACATCAAGTTGGTTTCCTTCACTCATTTAAGCGTATAAGTCTTGTGAGGATGTTTATGAAAGCATTGTCTCTTTCCCTATATAATGGTCTTCCCCTAAATAATTTCTATTCATGAATAATTTGAAATATATTCTTATGTAATAAATGGAAATTTAAATTGAAATTTGGGAACTTAAAATTAATTATGATTATAATGAATATACTCTTTCACTTACTTAAATTTAATATTTTTAAATGCATTATACAACGGAGTAAAATCAAAATTGAGTTTAATATGAATTAAAAAAAATAAGGTTTGGCTGAGTCTTTGGGAATTGTTTTATAAAACACTGTCTATCAATTTTTAAAACCTAGAAGTTATCTCCTTATTAGATTTTCTTTCTTTCTCTTGATCTTGGACAGTCAATGCTTCATTGTTCGAGTTATATAAGTCTACAATAATTCCTTATAGGGATTTATATAATTTCATTACATGAACATATCATCTTCATCACTCTATTTTTGGTGTAGTGAATAGTGAACCTTGTTATTGGATTGTAACACCCCGAGCTTCCACGATACGCCTCTCTTTCAATAATACAATAGCTTGCATTGTACGCAAGTTCAAGTTCTAAAACACCGCGACTAATCAAAGTAGCCGTTATGAATAGTAATAACCAATTTTTAAAATTATAGAAATTTTATGGACTTCATTTTTGTATTCGTAATATCGAAATTAGCCTATGTTGAATTTTTGGTATTTTTCTGAGAACTTCGAATTTTTTATGAATAGTGAAAATTACTTAAAAAAACCTTTTTAATGAAAATAATTTATAGTGATAAATTATACTATTTAGTGGTTTTAAAGTATAATTAGAATATATTTTTACCATTTTATCCAATGGTGGTCATTACAATTAATTTAACATTGAAATTGGATATAAACAATTGCCAATCTTTTGATATAAATTGTTTCATAAAACACGCTATTTGTTGTAACAGCGGGAATTAATTATAAAATTAATTAATGCAACTTATATGTTTGGAATTTTTTAAAATAGACATCATTTTTGAATTCGGAATATCAATTATAGCTTAGGGTGAAATTTTGGCCTTGTTCTGAAAAACTTCAATTTTTGATGAATAGTGAAACCACTAAGTGGTAGTTAAATAACTGATTTTTCGTTTAAATGAAATATTACCACTTCTGTGATTTGATTTTCAAAAATCCGACATACATGGTTGTCATTAAGAAGTAAAATGTAGTTCAATGAGATTAAAATAATTTTTTGGTGAATAGTAACTTTTAAGTTCTTAATCGCGATTAGAGGTAATTAGTGTAGTTTAAGGTACAAATAATGTTTTAATAATATGAGATGAGCATGACACTTGTCCTACTCCTATTGGATGAGTCATGGCCGACCAAGACAACCCATGGGTCAACTTGGGGACCCCATGGAGCCACTTTAATTGGAAAATGACATTAATATATATTTATTTAATGTTAGAATTAAATTGACACAAACATGAGTTATTTTACTAAAACAGTTTTTAAGTGGGGTTACACAAGTCCGAATTTCGATTATAAATATTCATTAGAAAGATAAAAGTATTTCCTACATCATAGTATTTTTTTATAATTTTTAGACATTAAATAAATTAAATTATTTATGACATCATTATGATGCAGCGATGACCTCATTATTTAACGATTTAAATAAAATGAGAAGATAATGCAAAATCCAAGGCTTACATATGTCCAAAGCCTATTGGATGAGGAGATTTATAAACCTTATCACCTTAGCCTAGAATTATATAAGTGTGGGACCTTTAGAATCCGAAAATCATTGTGAAATAATATAACATTTCAATCTTTCCAAAAGTGCCCCTCCTCTCCACTTATAAAAGGCCCCCACCTATCCCACCTCATTTACACTTTCAAGCCATTTGGCTCGGCCAACCTCTGCCCAAATACTCTCCCAACATTCCTACCTTACTCCTAGAACCCTTAATTTGGGCAGAACTCTTCCCAAGGAAGCCTTTGGCTCAAATCAAAAAGAGTTACCCGATTTTGAGGTAATGTCTTCTCTAATGTTGTTTTGTTTTATTTTTCTTCTCCAACCCCCTAAACTCTTTTTATTCATTTCTTTTGTAACAACACCAGTATCATCAATATACTAGGATGTTGTTATAAGAAGTATTCGAGCTACACTTACACACACCTACATCTAATGGTTAAAGAACATACGATTTCTGTGGATGGCGAATTTCTGCCTCACGAAACGATGATTGTTCAACACTCATATAACACCTTCAAAGGTGGCCATTAAGATGTCACTATTTTTATATATGATATATAATATGTTTATGTTTTACTTATGCTTCTGTATTTATCATTTATAGCATACTTTATGATTTCCATTATGGGTAAAACGCGATAATTTCATTTTAGGAAGTGCGGACTACCGCCCCCTCAATGTGATTTGAATCGTTAATGCCATATGTGGGATGTATAAAGGATGGAGTAAATGGTACTATAAACTATATTATACTGGAATTATATTATACATTTATATCATTATGATTTTTTTCCATTAAATATTAAATTGAAATGAAAGTAGCGTTCATGCGTACGTACGGCTTACCGTCTCCATGAACGGTGCATTTCATTTCTTACCTCTAAATGTTACGTAATATTATAAATGAATGTATATACTGGATATATAAGATATATATGACATCTAAATCATGAATATAATTCTGGAGATAATGGATATTCTACCACATAAACAATTTGTAATTATAAGAAGTTTATTGTTGACTCAAGTACCAAAGATCGACAAAACAACCGTTATTAACATAAATAATTACATAATGTTCATATCATTGTAATAAGTGATATAATAAGGATAATGAAATTGAAAATGGTTCTTAATAAGGTATATATTAACTCTAGTTTATTATTCAGGAGGTTAAATAACGGTTGAGTCAAGTCAGACACGAGGTAGGGGAATTTCTTAACCCAACTTCCATTCTTTGGGTTAATCTCCTACTTTCAAATTATGTCATGATATTATTATGTCTTATTTTGTATTCTTTATGTGTACCTATAGTGAATACACATAATATATCTATTTTATTTTAAAAATGATCTTTTTAAGGACTCCATCTCAATCCCCTTTCATTGAGGCATATTTGGTTTTATACACAACTTTCTTTTATACGGTGTATAAACCCCTTTGACTTTTACGTTTATTCAAAAGAAATCTTTTTTATACAAAGCGTTTTACTAAATGACAAAAAGGAATGTTTTCTTGCCGTACATATGCGGCGACAACGACTTCTCTGCCGCCGTGACTATTATTTGATTTTCGGCTTCCTCTACAAGCCGTAACTTTTTTTAATGAAAAATAAATACAAAGTTTTAACTTTCTTGTATTTTGGTATTGAAAATGGTTTTGAAAGTGTTTTTATTATATCAATGTGTTGTATTGATATCTTGTGATTGAAATGTGGAAATTTTATGTTTCCTTTGTGCATGTTTTATGTGATACGATTATGTTATGGTTTATGATATGTTTAAACCCATTCATATGAGGAATGCATTGGACTTAGTAAGTGACGGGTGGAGCCCGCTATAGCTCCTCGATGCATCGGCAGGTCTCATGAGACAAAATAGTGTCTTGGCACGAGGCCTTGACAAAATCTTATTTGTGGTCTTGGCACGAGGCCTTGGCTACGTGGTTATGATAGTCTGGCATTATGCATTCCATCATTATGAATGTGGTTATTGATATTGCATGTGATTATTCGACCAGTAGAATATCCATGTGAAGAAGTAAATGGCATTATCTCATTTTACTTTTTCCATATTATGTTGAAGTTCAAGTTTAAAAGGCTTTTTTTTTATTTATACATTGCCTTAAATGTTATTGTTTATTTATGAAATCTTCCGCTATATTGTTAACCTTACTGAGCATCTGAGCTCACCCCTTTCAATGTTTTAATATTTTTCCAGGATGTGAAGAAGTATTTTATGAATGACCTACAGGGGTAGTCAGAAAGGGATATGATTGTGGACTATGAATACCATGTTATTGTAGTTTGTTTACTTTTTTATGTAATGAAAGACTTATGAATGTATCTAGTGTTTCCAAGGCTACTAAACTAATCGGTCTTTCGAGACTTGATCTTTTGTGATCATGCCAATGTTACGAAGTGACGCACCGGCTCTGGGTAGCTGGGGTCGGGGCATTATAGTTGGTCTCAGAGGCAGTTTAGTACTAACCTTGGAAGCTAGATTTAGATAAACTCTGATTAGAGAACATAGCCCAAAGATAGACTTTGATGATTAGTATAGAAGAACTTCCTAGAAATTTGTTATTGTAGAGATTTTGTGAGTTTTACGAGAAATAAATCCCTGTCTGGATACAAGCAAGTAGAGGCGGCTCTGGCACAGATGTACCTAGGGGTAAAACCCGAAAACACCGCTTTGAGCTAGACTCGAACGGGAACTGGTGCACGACAACGGGCCTTGCTGCACTCTTGGTTACGACACTCCCAGGGGATATGCTTTGGATAATTCTCATTTTCTTTATAAACCACTATGAAGGGTTATGAGTATATAATTCCTCAAAGAAAACATTTTTATGGATTATATCCATAAATAGTTCAATTTATGTTAAGTATCTTACAAGTATGGAATTATGTATTTTGATTTATAAACTAATATAGTTTATGCCATTATTTAGAAATGGCGCCTAGTGGAAGGAATGGAAACCGTATCAATGCACGCACTCCGTGTAGGGATTGCCCTCCTTCTCAAGATAATTATTGTGGAGCTGGAGATACAACTGGTTCTGATCAACTTATTACCATACTGGGACAACTCACTCAGGTTATGAATAATAACCTTACTCGTATGGAGTACCCTGATCCGCAACGTGGAGGATCAATGTTAGACCGCTTCATGAGGCAAAAACCACCAACCTTAAATGGAAGTACAAATCCTATAGTAGCTGAGCAATGGATAAATTCCTTAGAGAAAATATTCCATGCCTTGGGGAGTAGTGAAAGGGAGAAGGTTGTCATGGAAGTTTACCGCCTCATGGGAGATGCCGATCAGTGGTGGACGCTGATTCAAAACACAAAGGAAGATGATGGCGTATCGAATATGGAATGGAGGGAGTTCAAAGAGCTTTTCTTAGAAAAATACTTTCCTCGTGACCATCGAGCAGATATGGAAAGGCAATTTTTGAGTCTGAGGCAGAAGGAGGATGAGAATGTCGCAAAGTATGAGGCTAACTTTACAAGGTTAGCGAGACATGCTACCGATTATATACGTAACCCAAGGAGTAAGATTGATCGTTTCTTTGATGGGTTAAAACCATTTCTCTGTAGAGCTTTAGTATCACAATCCTTCTCATCATACGAAGATATTGTCTCATGTGCTATCAAGACGGAAAAGGAATTCTCTAAGTCTTATGACAACAAAGTAAAGCAAGAGAAGAAGAGGACGGTGGAACAAGAGACAGATAAAGGGAAAAAGGGAAAGAAGGATTTTCCATTATGTGATAATTGTGGGAAGAATCACCCTGGTACTTGCCTAAAAGGAGTGGGAGTTTGTTATAAATGTGGAGAAAAGGGTCACCAGGCTCGTGATTGCAAGGGAAAGAAAGAGGCAGTCAAAGTTGAATGCTACAATTGTAGGGAAACAGGGCATTATGCAAATGAATGTCCTAAGCGTCAAGGAAACTTACCTCAGAAAAGGCCAAGGGATCAAGGCCAATCTTATGTTGTGACTACAGTTAAAGCGGAATAATTAATGTATTGGTGCTTTTGGACTCAAGGATTATATTCTGGTTATAAGAATAATGTGATATATATATATGGATTGTACTGCAGTACTTGTTGATTTCAGTAAGGTTTTAATATGATTAAGGTAATCATATTTTTAGTATGTGACAATAAGAGAAACTTTTCTTTGTTTGGGGAATCTGATGTTACGATTGATTTTGGAATTTAGAGACCTTTTAGAGAAAGTTTGGACGGAGGTATTTTGGATAAATATTAAGGTTGGAATGGATTAAGTTGAACCATGGATAGTATTGTTTAAGGTTAAAGAATTTCTGAAGATTATTTTTGGAATATTATAATACTATAGTTTTAGGAAAAAGGACAACCTGCAGGGTGGGGCATAACCTGTCGCGTCGGACAAAGCTGCAGGAATCGAACCCACAATCATAGTGCGACAAGCCTTTATTTCCTACCACTAGCCTACAGGAAGTCCCTGGTTATTACAAAATAGTTTTACTAATCTAAATGGTATGTGTTAACATTTGGAACCTTATACAATTAGGATAAATAGAATATTTTTGAGTTCCGTTACCATTTGGAGTAAAAGTTGGGTTTGTGGTAAAAATTTATTAACGAATGAAAGTATACATAACAAGTATGTATATTCCCTTACGTTCTTAGTAAATCTCCTAAATAAATTCCTCAACATTATAAAAGGTAACTTAAAACAAAAATGTTGTCGGTTAACTTTTCCAACAGGGGATTCAATGACCGTTTAACCAATCACAAGTTTGTGATTTTCTTGTGGTTAACCTTTCTCCTAATCCTATTTTCTATAACTCTCCATCAGACCTTGATGGTTTGTTTTTCTTCCATATCCATATTTTCATAGAATCCTAGAATGGGCTATATCGGATGACCTTGTACTTATCTTGCTTTCTTTTAATGTTATATATTTATTAACCTTATTTCCGATGTGGGTTTTCCTCAAAGGTATTTTATCTTTTCAACCTTTTATTATTAAAGAAAAATTTCAAATTGCGAGGACGCAATTTATTGAAGGAGGGGAGAATGTAACACCCCGAGCTTCCACGATACGCCTCTCTTTCAATAATACAATAGCTTGCATTGTACGCAAGTTCGAGTTCTAAAACACCGCGACTAATCAAAGTAGCCATTATGAATAGTAATAACCACTTTTTAAAATTATAGAAATTTTATGGACTTCATTTTTGTATTCGTAATATCGAAATTAGCCTATGTTGAATTTTTGGTATTTTTCTGAGAACTTCGAATTTTTTATGAATAGTGAAAATTACTTAAAACAACTTTTTTAATCAAAATAATTTATAGTGATAAATTATACTATTTTGTGGTTTTAAAGTATAATTAGAATATATTTTTACCATTTTAACCAATGGTGGTCATTACAATTAATTTAACATTGAAATTGGATATAAACAATTGCCAATCTTTTGATATAAATTGTTTCATAAAACACGCTATTTGTTGTAACAGCGGGAATTAATTATAAAATTAATTAATGCAACTTATATGTTTGGAATTTTTTAAAATAGACATCATTTTTGAATTCGGAATATCAATTATAGCTTAGGGTGAAATTTTGGCCTTGTTCTGAAAAACATCAATTTTTGATGAATAGTGAAACCACTAAGTGGTAGTTAAATAACTGATTTTTCGTTTAAATGAAATATTACCACTTCTGTGATTTGATTTTCAAAAATACGACATACATGGTTGTCATTAAGAAGTAAAATGTGGTTCAATGATATTAAAATAATTTTTTGGTGAATAGTAACTTTTAAGTTCTTAATCGCGATTAGAGGTAATTAGTGTAGTTTAAGGTACAAATAATGTTTTAATAATATGAGATGAGCATGAAACTTGTCCTACTCCTATTGGATGAGTCATGGCCGACCAAAACAACCCATGGGTCAACTTTGGGACCCCATGGAGCCACTTTAGTTGGAAAATGACATTAATATATATTTATTTAATGTTAGAATTAAATTGACACAAACATGAGTTGTTTTACTAAAACAGTTTTTAAGTGGGGTTACACAAGTCCAAATTTCGATTATAAATATTAATTAGAAAGCTAAAAAGATTTCCTACATCATAGTATTTTGTTTATAATTTTTAGACATTAAATAAATTAAATTATTTATGACATCATTATGATGGAGCGATGACCTCATTATTTAACGATTTAAATAAAATGAGAAGATAATGCAAAATCCAAGGCTTACACTTGTACAAAGCCTATTGGATGAGGTTATTTCGAAACCTTATCACCTTAGCCTCGAATTATATAAGTGTGGGACCTTTAGAATCCTAAAATCATTGTGAAATAATATAACATTTCAATCTTTCCAAAAGTGCCCCTCCTCTCCACTTATAAAAGGCCCCAACCTCTCCCACCTCATTTACACTTTCAAGCCATTTGGCTCGGCCAAACTCTGCCCAAATACTCTCCCAACATTCCTACCTTACTCCTAGAAGCCTTACTTTGGGCAGAACTCTTCCCAAGGAAGCCTTTGGCTCAAATCAAAAAGAGTTACCCGATTTTGAGGTAATGTCTTCTCTAATGTTGTTTTGTTTTATTTTTCTTCTCCAACCCCCTAAACTCTTTTTATTCATTTATTTTGTAACAACACCAGTATCATAAATATACTAGGATGTTTTTATAAGAATTATTCGAGCTAAACTTACACACACATACATCTAATGGTTAAAGAACATACGATTTCTGTGGATGGAAAATTTCTGACTCACGAAACGATGATTGTTCAACACTCATATAACACCTTCAAAGGTGGCCATTAAGATGTCAATATTTTTATATATGATATATAATATGTTTATGTTTTACTTATGCTTCTATATTTATACTGGATATATAAGATATATATGACATCGAAATCATGAATATAATTCTGGAGATAATGGATATTCTACCACATAAACAACTTGTAATTATAAGAAGTTTATTGTTGACTCAAGTACCAAAGATCGACAAAACAACCGTTATTAACTTAAATAATTACATAATGTTCATATCATTGTAATAAGTGATATAATAAGGATAATGAAATTGAAAATGGTTCTTAATAAGGTATATATTAACTCTAGTTTATTATTCAGGAGGTTAAAGAACGGTTGAGTCAAGTCAGACACGAGGTAAGGGAATTTCTTAACCCAACTTCCATTCTTTGGGTTAATCTCCTACTTTCAAATTATTTCATGATATTATTATGTCTTATTTTGTATTCTTTATGTGTACCTATAGTGAATATACATAATATATCTATTTTATTTTAAAAATTATCTTTTTAAGGACTCCGTCTCAATCCCCTTTCATTGAGGCATATTTGGTTTTATACACAACTTTCTTTTATACGGTGTATAAACCCCTTTGACTTTTATGTTTATTCAAAAGGAATATTTTTTATACAAAGCGTTTTACTAAATGAAAAAAAGGAATGTTTTCTTGCCGTACATATGCGGCGACAACGACTTCTCCGCCGCCGTGACTATTATTTGATTTTCGGCTTCCTCTACATGCCGTAACGTTTTTTAATGAAAAATAAATACAAAGTTTTAACTATCTTGTATTTTGGTATTGAAAATGGTTTTGAAAGTGTTTTTATTATATCAATGTGTTGTATTGATATCTTGTGATTGAAATGTGGAAATTTTATGTTTCCTTTATGCATGTTTTATGTGATACGATTATGTTATGGTTTATGATATGTTTAAACCCATTCATATGAGGAATGCATTGGACTTAGTAAGTGACGAGTGTAGCCCTCTATAGATCCTCGATGCATCGGCAGGTCTCATGAGACAAAATAGTGTCTTGGCACGAGGCCTTGACAAAATCTTATTTCTGGTCTTGGCATGAGGCCTTGGCTACGTGGTTATGATAGTCTGGCATTATGCATTCCATCATTATGAATGTGGTTATTGATATTGCATGTGATTATTCGACCAGTAGAATATCCATGTGAAGAAGTAAATGGAATTATCTCATTTTAATTTTGCCATATTATGTTGAAGTTCAAGTTTAAAAGGCTTTTGTTTTAGTTATACATTGCCTTAAATGTTAATGTTTATTTATGAAAGCTTCTGCTATATTGTTAACCTTACTGAGCATCTTAGCTCACCCCTTTCAATGTTTTAATATTTTTCCAGGATGTGAAGAAGTATTTTATGAATGACCTACAGGGGTAGTCATAAAGGGATATGATTGTGGACTATGAAGACCATGTTATTGTAGTTTGTTTAATTTTTGATGTAATGAAAGACTTATGAATGTATCTAGTGTTTCCAAGGCTACTAAACTAATCGGTCTTTCGAGACTTGATCTTTTGTGATCATGCCAATGTTACGAACTGATGCACCGGCTCTGGGTAGCTGGGGTCGGGGCGTTACATGGATAGGGGGTTCGTTATCTGTATTTTATTTTTTGAAAGTGTGATTTATTCATGACTTAGCTTCCTCTGTAAAAATAGATTGAATCAAATATAAGAAGATAATAATATGTAAATATTAAATAGAATAAATAGAAATTTATTATCAAATGAATTTGATAATTATAAATTATTATAATAAGGGGAATTTTTAAATTAAATAAGATATTTTCACATGATTAAATCATGTTATTTTCCTTTATATTTTCTAAATATTTTTATTTTATCTTATTTTTATTCTAAATGTTACTTATCTTGATTAAAGTAATTCAAATCAGTTAAAAAACATATAGCTAGAATAAGGTATTGATTAATTAATGAGGTGAGAAAATTGATTATCATTCATCCTTGAAAAATTTATAAATTGTGGGGGATGGGAATGAATTATTCTTATGCTTTTATTTTACTCATTTATAGATATTGATTTATTGGTTGCTTACAAATAAACCTAGGAATAGAAATAATTCATGATTATAATAAAATGGTTATATTATTAAAAAAATGATTCTGGGTGACTGATCATGTTCTTATTTGATGATTTCTTGAATTCCTTAGTGATATGGACTTAGTTTCCACATTAGTGTTCCATGCTGAAAATAATTTTTCTGCATTATATACTTTCTCTATGATGATAGTGGACTGATGTTAACTTTTTATTAACTTTAATTGTTGGTAACTTTTTCCACCAATAGGGTGGATTTGATAGGGTTCTGATGATGGATTGATTCTATAGATAGTGGAATATAATATTTTGTGCACAATGGTGTTTGAGGTTACACCAGGTTGGTTGGAATGAGTTATAAGCTATAATTTATCATTGATTATATTCATGGTACTTTCTTTTTATGGATAGTTTATAGATGGTTTCTTCAAATGGGTTTATAACTACTTGATGTAGTTTTTCACCATATATATAAATTGTTCATTTTCTTGTGGTATATTAGGATGAGTCCTAGAGTACCCAGAAATTATGGAATGCTAATTGAATTAAAAATGAAACTATGGGATGGGGTGTTTTCGATGGAACCAATAAAAAATAATTTAAATGATAATGAGAAACCATGATATGGATAGAATTGAAAGCTCCATGGAGCATGGGAAGGATTGGATTAAATACTTAAAGAGTATTGAAATTAAATATGGAATCATAACATGATTATAAATTCATGTTGGCCAATAAAATAAATGAAATATTTAAACATTAATTAATCCAAGAAGGTGAAGGTAATTGGTTTGAAGTCCCATTATTATTAAAATTTATTAAATAAAAAATAGAGATGGAAAAGGGGAGGATTCAAAGTATGGTGTACACATCATGACTTACATTGGAAATATGAAATGGTAAAAAAACATAATTGGTAGAAAAGGACCAGAATGAGTTAGAATCCTCCACCACATTCTTTGAAATGGAATCAAACTCTATATTTTCCTCCCTATAAATGTGAGTGACCAAGACATAAATCTTTTCAAGGTATCACAAATACTACATCCAACACTAAAGATATTCCATGGGACCCATGATTATCTACTGTTTAAAAGGATGATCACCAGGGTGGATTCACTCTCAATACAAAAATTATCCTATCATTAGTTTCTCACATTGATGATAGCATATATGTATTCCTATAGGTTAGCTTAATGGGATATGTAAGTGATAATAAACTCTTTGAATAAACCCTTAATAGAACCACTACTAATTTTGATGGTAGCACTACATCTATTATTTTCAGGTGACCTAATATCTTTACCAACCACATTAACATTAATCCATTAGTGGTGGTGAAGGATTTATCCAAAAAAAATATGGGTTGAGAAGGATTATAAGGGACACCACTAACTCCCATAAGTTTGATAGAAATAAATTCATCCATTATGTTGTTCATGCAATCAATTTTCATCTTGGAATCCATCTATATATGACCTATAATACCATCAAGGATGTTTTTAAATTAGGGAATGATCCCATAAAACCTATGAGCATTCTTAGACATCCATAAGTGATGAAATAAAATATAAATGTATGATAATAATAGATTATTAACATGGATAATAATTGACACTTTGAGTATGATATCCATGAATTAATTAAGATTATGTTCATTGTGCATATTGAATTAGAAGATATGATCTCCATGTGTCATGATCATCATATAGAAAACACATTCAATGAAAATATAGATACTTTATTCCCCATTTATCATGTATAGTGAGCAACGGACTGGGGATTTCTAACCATCCTATTAAATCCTATCATTTTTTATAATTTGATTGAGAAATAACTTCCATATGAGAGGTTGCTTTTATTGTGGGGTGAATGGATTTTTAAAGAGATTTATCCATCTTGGTGGATCCTACTCATCTTCAGAGGAATGGAAATGGTGAAATTTTGGATTAAGAATATTGATCCTAGAAGGATGAAAGAAATCAATATATTACACTCTGAGGTTGAATGATCCAATTGACAGATTAATATTTGGTGACAATATATGGTCAACCTACTAAATATAGTTAAGGGTGTCATAGATAGAGACATTAATCATGGTAGATAGAGGACGTTAATATTCCACAATTGCAGTTTTAATCCAGGTAGAAGCCCATAAATTCATCTTGGAGGCTTGTATAAAATCCATTAAGTGGTCATCATAACATCTTTATATTCATCTCTAATAGAAGTATAGATAAAAGATCCCTTAAATAAGTATTTTTCCACATGAATTATTTCAATAAATATTATAAAGATGAATTTAGAGGAATCTTTTTTATAATTGATCAAGTTCTAGGTATAACTGTCTATAAGATATTTATTGAAAATAGAGATTTTTAATTCTAGAGTTTCCCATATCAATTGGTTCCACCAACCTACTCTATAAAACTATAAAAATTTTCTTTTTATGAATTAATCATGTCCAAAAAATGAGTTGGGTAACTAATTGGTTGAGAAGTTTCCTTATCCCTTTATAAACATGAAAGGAGTGTACAATCAGGGATGTAATCAATGGGTTCACAAGGAATATTCTACCCACTTAAGTTAGTGATTTCTATTTCTAACCTGAAAAATGTGATTCAATCCAATTATCAATTCCTTATAAGTATGATTAATGAGCTCTTCCAAAGAATAGAGGTATATCCATATAGGTGAAAGGAATATCCCCTTGACTAAACTGAAGAAATTTCATGATGTTTTTTTCTTAGATTTAATAAAAAATTTCCCAAATATGATCATAGATTAGTTCTATAAGATAAATTTTCTAGAGGCCTATTCATAATGAAAGAGAATATTATTGTTGGAATTAAGGGATTCATCATCATTTTCACTGAATGGAAGGATGCCATCAGTATATAAAAAGTGAATAGGGACTATAAGGTTCCTTTCAGCCTTAATGTGATAAATCTATTAAAATATTTACAGCATAGAGGATCCATATACTAAGGTAGTCCTTAATAAGACAAAAAAAAAGAGTGTAGATAGTAGGTCCCCTTTCCTAACACCTCTTAATAAATTGAAATATACTTTGAGTGATCTGGTGAGGATAACGTATTACATTGATCTCTAGAGCATACAGATAATGAATCTAATGAATTTGTTAGAGAATCCATTATTTCGTAGTAATTTCATAATGAGGTTCCATATAAATGTTTGAAATTAATTGGGTATGTCTAATTTGAGATAAAAATTACTAATATAGGAATTATTCTGAAGAATATTGACACCCTTTTAAGATGTAAGGATTAAATCTGAGATTTCCCTCCCATAAATAAATCCAAATAAATTAGGTGAGACAATTTCATTCACAATGTAACTAAGCCTTGTGGAAAAAATATTCCCCAAAATATTTGGAATATTATTTCCAAAAACAATTATCTAGTAGTATTTAACATCAATAGCATGCTCCACCTTTGGAATGTGGTTGATGAATTGTGCATTTAGACCATATGGGAGGTATAAACTATTAAAAACTAACTTAATATTATAAATGACCTCTATTATAAAATAACCCAAATATTCATAAAAATATATTGGTAAATCCATCAGTTTATGCATTACGTTCCACATTAAGTGATAACAATGATTCTTTGATCTCCTCATCAAGAGGAGTGGCTGTAAGAAATTTATTCTATAAATTTCTAATACAGTAGTTAATAACATCATATATGGGTGGATCAAGGAGATTAGAAAAGTCTTATTGATGATAATTTTCAAGTAAGATACCAAACCCTAAAAAATTTCATAATAATAATTAATTATATATCCTTTAATACTGATAGAAAAATTAGATTTATTAACTTTACTGTCTCTGTGAATAAGGTGAAAGAATTTTTAATTCATGTTTATCACTCTGATCTATTGAATTCTGAGTTATTCCTTTAAAATTAAATTTCATCTTTTAATAAGATATTATAGGAGATGGGAACTTTGGCTCTCAGCCACAGATGCATATTTTTTCCCAGAATTTCTAGAATAAAATTCTATAAGTTTTCTTACTGCATTAGGAATTTTTGAATCTAGGTTTCTATTAATATTTTTTCTTCAGGTTTGAATATTAATTTTAGACTTTTTAGTTATTTGTAATTATTTTGGAAAGAATACCCAGATTCATCTGAGGACCATTCATTAGAAACATCCATCCTACAGTATTTATAAGATAGCCAAAAATAACAGAATTTAAAGGTAGATATACATTTCTTACCATCCTCAATGAGTGAGAGAATAATACGAGTGTGACTATTATGAATCCTCAATAGGGAAAAATATTAAATATGATGGAATAATTCCCCACCTATGAGAGATATAAAAGACAGATAAATTTTACTATTCTTTCTACCATTAATGGTTTGCCTCAAACAAGTGAAATTATCTCATTTTATTATGAAATTATATATAAAACAGATGTCAAAAGATAATTTTACTTCCATATAAGATTATCTAATATAATTAGAACTATTTTTATCACATTTGATGATAATATAATTGAAATACATGAGTAGGATTTAATTTTCACTAACATTATTATATATAAGAGATAATTCCATTTATAAGCCTATTATTTTGATATAACAATTGAATGAATATATAAATGTGACAAGGAATGAGGAATTTCTAGTTTCCATTGTAACAATGATATGTTTTTATCTTGTTTGAAAGATATAATATTCGATATATTTCCTTTTCAACACCCAAAAAACTTCCACCTAAACATATTACATGTTATGAACCATCCAATCATAATTAATATTTTCTTAGTTGATGATATTGGAATTTACAATCCTAACAATAGGTTCATCATTACTATTAATTATTAGTTTAAATAGAGTGATTAAGAACCTCATTATAATTATTATATCAAAATTATGAATCCCTTGGAAATTAAAAAATTTGGTATTCATTTGGAGGATGATATTCCCCTTCTCTATGGAATGATCTTATTTTCCATAATCAATGATCCATTTATTACGTTCCCTTTTCCTTTTTATTATTATACTTAAATTTTTAGGCCAAAAATGTATTTTTATGGTTTTTGGGAACATAGGGCCCTTTAATTCATCAGGGATGCACTCAGGATGATATATATAAACCTCATCTAACCAGAAATGGAAACCTGGGGGAGAAAACTTGTTTCTAGAATCTTATTTCCCTGATGGTGTAACCTATAAGGGTTTATTTATAGAAAATTTATCTGATGGGTTTTAAATGAAGGGGGACTCTCCTTTATCAAGAGGTGATTCTTGACTAGTATCAGGTCACCTCATTGAAGTTGATGACAGACTTACACTAAGGGGGATATCTGATAGTGTTTGGGGCTACCTAAAAGCGTTGGGATGGAAACATAATGACCAATATTAATGGGCATGAGATGTTGAATAATTATAGTTCTCATAATCCCTTTATTAGGGGAGGGGGTTAATCCCATTATTTGTGTCTCCAAGAGATACTATAGGAGCATAGGGATCCTAAATTAGAACAAACCCATCCATTTGAAGGCCTAAAGATGTCTCCAATGGGTCTGTACCAACATTCCCATCAGTAAATGACTGGATACTTTTTCACTCCCTTACATCTTGAGTAATGACCAACTCAAGGTCCCCACCCATAAGAGGTTTATGATTTGGATTCATCCCAGTAATTTTGGTGTCACCAGATATCTCCAAGGGTTCATTAAAAATTTTCTTATCACTAAAATGTTTATCCAAATGATTAGTTCATTGTACCTCCGTTATATTTGATATAGTTCCCAATTTAGGAACTTTATCCATAATATCTTTGAGGAAAAACACCCTAACATTAGAGGGACTTGCAACCTATACTAAATCAATGTTATTATATATAATGGGGGAAGTTTAGTGTATAAAGAGATGATATCTACAGTTTGATTCAAATGATAGGTAGTTTCCATTAGTGTGGTTATGTTTGATATATCTTATATTTTATTATTTCATATTCTTCACTACTTTATTCGGTATAAAAACTGACACAAAAATTATTTTCGGTTAGTTTACCCAATATCTCTGACTATGAGGGAATAGATGGCTAACAACTCCCTTCTCCTTGGTCACCCTTCAGTTGTAATATATTATATGATCATACTTGGTATGTGATTGCTTATGATATTTGGTATAGACTCATGTAGGTTTTGATGAATCTATTTTTTATATACATTTATGTTTATATTGTAGCATCTTAATATTAGAGAACATACTTTTATCCCGTATTACTGTCTACATCTTACCATGGGTGTAAATGCATGAGCTATATTGGATTGAGGTATCATTCAAGATACTTGATTTGTAAAGGCATAAAAACTTATATATGGTCACAAGATACACATATTTATTTGATTTCCTTGGTTATGTAAGAAATATTAATGGGAGGGATGATCATATGACATGGTCCATTGGGGCATGAGAGGGACATTCTAGTGGGGAAGTAAATGTGGGGTACCTACATTTACATATATTCTTTTGATAAAGATACTCTTACTTGTATGTATTAGTTGATGAGAAATCTATGGTTATTATAAGATATAGTTTCACCTAATTATTTGAAGAGTTTCTTTTCATTACTTATTCATAGGGATTTAGTATTCCTATTTTCTATTTTTCATGAGAGAATTTTTGGAGAATATTTTTAGTATACTTGTATGATCACCCTATATATATATATATTCTTGGGTTTGAAGGAGTAGGATGGTGATCAAGATAGTAATTAGTAGCTTAAATGATTTTTTCAAGATTTAATGGTGTTTATGGTCACTTCATAGGCTTTTTTGTATTATTATTTATCATTTAGTTTCTTATGACATTAGCTTTATATATTAGGATTTCTTCATTATTCATTCATGGTGTTGATTGGTATATTTTAACTTATATATTATACTCAAATTTAAATATTAATAGTAATTTCCCCCATTGTATGAATTAAATACCCATGGTGTTAGTCACTAACATGTGACTTATTACAGGCGGGATTCTAGGGTCATCATCCCTCACCTCACTACCAACCTAGGAGGTGTCCCAATGGAGGTAGGTTTAAGAAAAATAAAAATATAGATATAAAAAATGTGTAAGGTGAATATAATATTCATTAACCTCTCTAATATAATAGATTTATCTATGAATATTTTATCTTATGAATGAGATAGTCAAGATATATATTTAAATTCTATGGAGGAGACTATTTTTGCAGACATTTTTTTTAAATTCCACTTTGACCAAGGTTTTTCTAAAGTTGAAAATGTTATCATATTTGATAAAAAAAATAATTTACAATCCAATATAATGTATTTACTCAAAATTTAGTAGGAATTAGACGTATAGAGTGCAAGGTATTCCTTATTTATTAAACTTTTCCATTAATTGTGTAAATTTTATATTGTCCTCAATTATTCTACTATTTAGGTCTCTAAATGGATAGAATAGGATTTTATATCTTATAAAATGTTTAATAATATATAATAAGGGATATAAATAAAAAATAGCATTGTATTATTGACTTATTTTGTAATTTGAATTTCACTATAGTGAACCATTTTGGATATTGTGTAGTTTCCCCTATTTTACTCCAATTTTTCCCTATATTTCCAAAATAACTTCCATCTACCATGGAATCATAAAAACTAGTTAAATTTTTCAAATTTAAAATAAATTTTCATTAAAATCATTAATTATTTTTAAGGTGATATAGATACTTAATTGAAAAATTAAAGATAATAATCGAATAAAAACATTGGTATAAGGTTGGAAAATAAGGGTGAATTATAATCTATTTATATTCTATATGGGGTATTTTATTAGGGAAATATTTTTATAATGATGTATGAGATTATATTTAATCCATTTTAAGGCATGGTATAGAATTTTTATTATAAATTTTATCTCTGAATTGTAAATAATTATTTGGGTTTCTCTGAGAACTATGTGTATTTATGTTGTTCTATACGTTAAGTGGAAAGTTTTAGCATTATGTTTTTTTATATATGTAGTATTTTATCCTTTAATATGTATGAATTTTAATCATATTTATGATTATTTTATAGTTGAATATGGGAAGACTTGAATAAATAATAGTTTTTATAATCATATGTACATGTTATTGTTATTTATGTTTTTATTATTGTATTATCCTTGATATTTTAGATAATTGGTCATTTATATTAAATCTATATTGATATGTGGTCATTTTAATTGTATATATATAATCAATAATTTGATTAAATGAGTTTTACATGAATGTGGTAGTGGATAGATGATGTTTATAGATAAAAGATATAAGTTGTTAGGAGTATGGAGAAAATATAGTAAAGGGTTATAGTATTATTGATGTTTATATGAGAGTGTGCTTGAAGTGATAATTCCATAGAGTTTATTACTTGACATATTATTAAATAAATCCTTTATTTCATATATATCATGTTATAATCACATATACACTAGAGGGTTTATGGGGAGAACCAAATGTGTTAATTTATACACTCACACCCATATTTATATGTTATTTCAATATTTATTGGATTATTTTGGAGGTTGGGTTGGAAAAAATACCACATTCACATGGAAAATTTGTTCAAGAATGACAGTTGATTTTGAATTTTATTTTTCACAAAAGTTACTCGAGATATATTGGGAATAAAATGATTTTCTTCACTTCCTTTTGGGTCATTATATATATATATGAATAAAATTTTATTTTATTATATTTTCAACCTTATATTCACTCAGTCGTTGTAATTTATTATAATTCAACATTTTTTTCAAAAGTCCATATCATTTTCTATGTGTTTGGATGTTATAATTCAATCATGGAGTCCAATATCAAGTAATTAGAATCATTAAATATTTTTAACAATAATTACATAATCATTAACTATTTCAAACATATGTATACTTTTATTTTTACATTTTTTGTACCTTAATGTTTGTTAGTTATTCTTAATTAAATATCTTATGAAATTTTTTAACATTATTGGTTCTTTTATTTGAGTTTGGATTTGTGAACATGATATTTTAGACAAATAAAACTAAGTGTATCATATAAATAAATTTTATTATGGCTCATGGTTTCATTTTTGTCCCCATATGAAAAAATATTGATTTATTGGAATAATTTGGACATATTATAAATATTTTTAATGTGAATCAATTATAATTATACTTTTATTCATCTAAAAACTATAAGATTTATCTTTTAGAATATTTTTTTCTCATTCAAATATGTATTATGTTTTTTTGGTTATCAGATTTATCTAAAAATTAATAATGGGTTCCAATGAAACCTTGTGGAATTTGTTATAATTAGAAATAAAACACTAAAATATAATCTATTTAATGATAATTCAATAAATATTTTTGAGTGATTAGTTATCTTCACATTGTTCTATAAAAATATTATCTTGGTCTATAATTTTTAGTTTTATAGTTCATGGAATATTAATATAAGTGATTCCAATTATTATAATGTTTCATAAGTCCTAAATATTTTTATTAAATTTACACTATATTAATAATTATTTTCCTTATTAACATAAGGATATTTATTAATAATTAAGAATGTAAGAAATTATAGAATATTATTGTCTAAATCGATGATCCTAATAATTGACTTAATATGACTTATAAATTTTGATTTTATATTGTTGAATGTCAAATTTAAACTATAAAATAATTTATAAACATAAGGATTTTATTTAAAAAAAATTAAATCCATTACATGATTAATAAATTATATAATTTTTTTCAAAATAATTGTGCAATACAAATTTATTTAAAATATGTAATGTGGTTTATTTTGAAAAAAAAATTATTAGGGTTTTTAATTCTTTAAATGGGAAATAAAAAATATTAAATTTTCATTCATGGAAAACATTTTTTTATAATTTATTCTATATTGTTTTGAAATATGAATATAAAAAAATATATATGAAATGAACAGAAGTTTATATAATGAAATCATTACAAAAATACAACAGTTTCGTAATATAATGAATGAGATTTAATCTTAATAAATTATGTGTGATGAAACATTATTATTTATGGATTATAAGGTAAAAACTCATAAATATGATTTCACAAAAATTTAAACCATGATGGGGAGGAATTCATTTTTATGATGTTTCACAGAAAATACATAATAATTGCATCAAGTTGAGAAAAGTGTAACCTGATGAGATTTTAGTATGTCTTTTTTCATTAAATAAATCATATAGTAAATAGTTTGTATCACATGAAACGTTAAACTAAAATGGACCAAAATATATATTTTTAATGAAATATTAATATTAATGCATTTTTGGAATAAAATTTGAAACATCATTAAAAAAATTATTGGTTCAAAGACCTCATCAAGGACGATCCAGCTACTGAGGTAAGCTACCTCCATTGGAATTTATTTAAGTATAGTGTGTCGAATAGGCTGAAGTTATATTTTAATATTTTTCCATCTCGTATGGTACTTGATGTTTGTACTGTTTGGGTTCTAACTTTCCCATAAAAAAGTTTGAAAATAAAAACTAATGTTCAATCATGGTTGGTAAAACCTTAACTAAATAAAAAGATAATGATCATTTTAAAAATTATTATAAAAGTTGTTATTTTGATAATTTACATATTATTAATATTTTTAAATAATTATTTTATATGTTATAAAACTATTTCTTTCATATATATTAAATTTAAATGGGATTTGATTAAAATCATTTAATGTTAAAAGGAACATTTTTCAAAGAACTATTTTTTTTATGTAATGTATATTGTTTATATTAAATTAAATTGATCGCATTTAAAGGATTATTCTAAATAAATGATTCAATTTGAAAAAAAAAATTGGATTAAAATAATATAGTTAGTAAATGATATAAGATAAGATTAAGAAATATTAATATTTAAAAATAATTTTTCAAATAAAAATATTTTTTCAATATATTTTAAGTTTTTTGATTAAAATTTAATTTCAAAATTTTAAAATCAACTTTTGAAAAAAAAAATGAACTATATTTGAGGATTCAGGATATGAAATTAGTTAAGGGGGAATTTTAAATATTTTTCGTAAAAAAATTTCTTGGATTAGTAATAAAAATATAGTTTTCAAAAATATCGACAAATTTGTAGCATTAAAATTAAATAATAATGGTATAAAAATTTATAAAAGATTTTTCTTAACGAAACATGTATCTACGGAGTACAAAAAGCATTAAAAGAATTTATATTGAATTTAGATAATGATTTTTGACATTTTGGAAACTAATTTAAATTTTAATCAGATAATAAATATAGTTTTCTCGATTTTTTTAATTAAAATTTCTAAAGATTAAATTTGAATTTAGATTGTTTTGAAAATAAAATATTAAAAAAATATTCATAAACTAAAAAATTTAATGTAAATCAATACCAAATATAATTTTTTCCTAAATTCATTTTTATGCATAAAATATATATTGTTTTAACTTGATTTATGTGTTATACATTTTTTATTTCTAAATTGATTTCTATCACTTTTAAAAATTGAATATAATAAATTTTATTAACAATTTTAATCATAATGATAAATTTTTTTAATAAAGTTATTTTTAGTATAAGGTATAAAAATAAATCACCATTTTAAATAATGGTCACCAAGATAAAGGGAAAAATATGGTAAAATGTTAAATCATGGGGTAAATTAAAATATCATAAAATTTATCTTTAAATGAATATATAAAGTATTTATTTACCTTCCCTTATCTTAACTTTATAATTTTTCATGTTTGTATCCACATTCCTTGAAAATTACTTCCCTTATTATATTAAGTAACAAGTATTACAAAACTGTCACTCCACTCACTAATAAAAGTATCCCTCAGCCAACCCATAAAATCCACACACAAAAATATAATTACACTATATAATATTCCATATTTATTTTACTAATATACTTCTACCACATTAAATGTATTCTGGTAAATAAATATTTTCCAAATTCTTTCAATACTAAGAAGGATTTTAAGAGGTGATATAATTCCTTCTTTGTAAGTACTGACTTCTTTTAAATATTTTTCATTTATCATATTAATTTAAATCTTATAAACTGTTATTTATATCTTTAATAAAACCAAAATAATTACAATATACTTCTATAATGATGGTATTATAATCAAACATCTTCAAATTAATACTCATCCATGGATTTTAACATGTTCATGTTTGGGTCGGTTTAACCACCAACATGAATAATGTTATAAATTTTTATCATTAATTGTTATGAAAAATTATTTAATACTTTGTTATGATATTCATATGTAATTAATTTTTTCTTTCAGTTTTTTATATCTAAAACTAAAATCTATCTCATTATTAATATACCACATTTAATTTGTTAAAATTTACACAAAATAATGGCATTTTGTATTCCATATTTTAGAATTTTACCCCCAAAACCTATTGAATTGTCCTAAAACAACCTAAATAATTAAGGAACTTATATTATAGTAAATTTAACATTACATAGATATTTAACTCATGAAAAATTAAGGATAACTAAAATCATTATAGAGAAACAAACAGGGAACATTCAAAACTAGTAACATCGATGGTCAATATTAACTAAAAATAAGTAATAACTATATAATAAAAGCAATTTAAAAGATTAATTAAAAATCTGGTAAGTATGAATAAGATCTATAATTTATGTAGAATGACAATATGATTATTATACATATTTTCATAGAACCTCTAACTAAGCAGGAATCCAGGGTAAGGGTGTTGTTGACTCTGTTTCCATTTCATTGTGTCACAAACATTATTCCATGGATATAAACATATAGATTTATTATATTATTATATTTAATTATTTTATTTGGTATTTTATCTTTCTCTATGTGTAAATTTAATTTTCACTTCTAAATATTTTTCTTTCGTGGATTTCATTCTCTATGAAAATGTGATGATTGTTATGAATAATTCTCATCCTTTCTAACGACTCATGATTATCCATGTCAATAATCTGTATTTGATTTAATGAATATTCATCTTTTTTACTTCAATGATATCTTATAATCATTCTATATTTCCATTTATTTTCTTCAGAGTGGTTTTAAAATTATTCTTTATAGCATTTTTTGTATGGTAAGTTTTTGATATTCTTTAAAAAAGTGATAAAATAATCACTTTTTAAAATGCTTTCACCCTAAATTAATTTTCCCAACATTATGTATATTCATCATTATCAATATTAATTTCCATATTTTTATGTTTTTTCAATTTAATTTATTTTCCCATTATTTTGTTTATTTTTTAATTTCAAAATAAAAAATAATGTTTTATATGAATAAATAAATAAATTTCATTCCAATAATTATATTTTTTTATTTCAATTCATATTTATTATATTTAACTTTATTTTATTATAGGGTTTCAATATTTTTAATTTTTTTAAAAATATTTTTTCAAATTTCCTCATTTCACGACCATGAAATTGATTTTTTAAGTGACTTAGTAGTTTTTTTTATAACCATGTTAGAAAATATTTATGAAAAATAATTTTTTTGATTTCACATTCATTTCACTATCTACTTCAAGTGATCTTCCACTTATGGTGTAATTTTAATAATCATAAAAATACTTATATATACCTTATTAAATATTTAATTTTGTGTATCAACGGATGTAAAATGGTTTTCATATTATACTATATCTTTTGAAAATGTTATGAAACCCATTTTAATTCTATATATGTTTCATGATTTGGTGAATTATTTTTTTAAAGTATGAGGGAAAATCCCCTTAATATTGAACATAAATTAAAAAACATATTTTTAAATTTGGGCAAAGAGGAACCCCATTATAAGACAAGGACATAAAGTGCTAAAATAAACATGATCAAAATGTCTAAAATGGTCCAACTGTTAACTATGAAACATATATCAAAATAAGAAGTAGAAAAATTCTCATCCCCCCATCATAAAATGAAACTGTAAAATTCATCGATGATAATGTGTGGACCCCTATCAAGAAGTTTCATCTTGATGGACTAACACAATGTGGTAGATCACCCCTACCACTCAACAGATTTTAAGGGAGAACCAGATGATAGGTTTCAGCACACCTATCTATCTTTAGAGCTTCCCACCAGACAATGCATGTGAGAAACTCACCATATTGTCAACTTGATGAAATGTGGATCAAGATCAAAAACAAAATTCAATAAAAAAGGGTTCTGATCCATTAAATGAGAACATATGGATGAATGATGTGTGTCAGCGCACCCATCCCTCTTTTGAGGACACACACCCATCAATACCTGTAAGAATCTATACCAACATACAAATGCAACAAGACAATCTTTAATTCTCACCAAGACATATGAAACCCAATCAAACACTCAGTCCCCAAAAGAGTGAAATCCAATTGAATGCATGGACATGGTTGGATTGACTATAATGTGATGGTTACTTATTCATATTCTTATTAAAAAAATTATATGTTTTTTATGCCCCTATGTTATGATCCATTAATCTTGATTATTTCCGTATTCCTCTATAGTAACATTCCATGGAATATATTTGACCTTTTCAGGTTATTTATCCTCAAATAATTACTTATATACAACTCTTATGGTTATATGTTCTGTTAATCATATATTTCCCCCATTCCTATTTTTTATCACATGCTTATTACATAACCCTTTAGGACTCATTGATAAATATTTCCATACTAATCATTTGAGATCACCACTTATTTTATTTACCATTTATCTAGGAATTTTATGCCAAATTATGTGTATATGTAATTATTTATAAAGATGTTTATAGGATATATTGAAGAAATATTTCAAAATAAGATGTTTATTTATCCTATAAACAATGAAACTAAACCATTATATTCTAGTATTGAATGATCATTAGGTATATGTAATGTTTAATTTTGGAAAATGATGTAAAATATATGCATTTTAATCTTGGGTCATATAATTTGGTATTAGAGACAGGTTTACTTATTTTTGGGGGTTATTTTTTGAGAAATAAGAGGATTAATTTTAATACAACCTATATTGAACCAAAATTGATGTAGTAAGAACCCAATATTTCATAGGATGAGAAGCAATTTCATAGTGTGTGATATCTTAGGACTCATATTTCCTATTCATAACATTTTTTTTATTTTATTAAACATTATCATGATTCTCAATGACCATTTTTTATTTCATATTTGATTGGAAACTATATCTTAAAAATGAAATTGTGAAAGGAATGTATATAGAAACTCCAATGTTATATAACTAAATATGGAATCATATTTGAAACAAATAGTTATGAAAAGTAAAAAAACCAGACAAATATTTATTATTTGGTAAATAAATATTTTATTATACCTTCCCATGTTAGTGTGGTTGATATATTAATATAATTGTATCTTGAGTCTTATGTATCTAATTTATGGCCTCATTAATTTTTCAAGTTATAATTATTAGAGTTTGAAATTATTTTAGAAGGGGATATACTATAACACTCAAATATTTTAGTGTGTATTTTTTCATTGAATAAATATTTTTTTGAATAGATTGTCTTAGACACAACACCAAACTAAACTAAACCATGGTATATTTTTAAAGTTAAAGATAAACATTAATAAATTATTATAATATAATGTGAAACATAATTATGAAACTTATAAGAGGACTAAAATATAAAATAAATAAATATACAATGATTAATTTAAATTCATTATTAATCCATTATATATTTTATTTTCATTAAGGAATTGATTTGTTCCAATACCAATGAATTGATATATAATAAATTTTAATGGGACGTGATTAAAATCATTTTATGTTAAAAAGATATATTAAAAAAAATATTTTTAATTAATGTTTATTATTTATAATAAATTAAATTTATTTCATTTAGGGTATTATTATAAAACCCCGTGTTTATATGGTTAATTAATTTTATGGAAAATTTAAATTTCTAATTACTAGAGGGGTTTGATTCTAAACAAATATTGAGAATAAAAGTCCAAAGGTTGGGACACCTTAAAGGAGTTATTTTAGTTAGGAAATGATTATCATAAAGGATTCAAGTGTCTTAGAGGACCAATGGAGGCAACCGTGGGTGGTTGTATTAGTGCAGTGAAGACTACAATAACCACTGGTTGGATAGTGCTAGGCCACTGGCTAGTCGGTGGGGCTGGTAGTGGACAAGGTTCCTCTACAGGTTCCATAATCCAGCTAATGTACTTTAAAGTTGAAAAGATAACATCTCCCCCTCAATTTGTTTAGAGGGGGAATCCCCCCACACCTATTTCTCTTATATATGCAGGCAGAGGCCTCTCCCCCATTTCTCTCCCTTGGTCCCCCCTTGTAATATGTGTGATTGTTAATCGAATTTAGTGACTTAAAAATTTAAAGTATCTTCTCCCTCCCCTTGTATATTCCCCTTATTCTTCTCACTAATTTATCAATGCTTCAATATATTTTATAAATCGTGATTTCACCAAAGAATGGTGAAATCCCTAAATTTTGAAGGGGTTTTTTGTAAACTAGAAAGTAGATGTCTCAAGATGAAATTTTCCTTCCATTATTCATTTTTTCATCAATGATATGTGACTCCAGGTATTTTTCATTATTTTTCCCTGAAATTTAATTTTTTATAATTATAAATATTGTTCTCATGCTTAGGGTTTTCCTCATAAATTGTATTGATAGTCCCTTTTGGACCTCCCATTGGTGGTTAGATTCATTTATAATATGAATTAATGATATAAGGAGTTATCTAACATTATTCAGGGTATATTTTTTCATCATCCAACCCATTATTCCCCTCATTCGGATGCTTTACCTTGTTTTTGATAAGACCAAATGGGAATTATCTATCCCTATAGGCTAGAACAAGTGTCTGGGAATCAAGGAGTCACTACATGGGAATGATTTCACCCAATAAATAATTAAGAAAAATATGAGTGGAAATTAACTGAAATTTAATCATGAATATTAAGTATGTTGAATATCCATGTTAAAACAAAAATTTAGGGAATAATAAACTAGAAATAGAATATAAAAGTCATAAATATCCCGACCAAAGAAAATTCTTCCTCACCCCCTAGTCTCCCTCTCCTATAAGGAAATGACATTGACCTGGTACCTTTATCATAGCCACAATTATCCATATCTACCCATCTTCCATATATATTATAAAATGCCTAAGTGGACAATACAAAAAAATTAACTTAAATTAAACTAAACTACAAAGATAACTCCTTGTGACTATATAAGACACCATCTAACTAACGAAATACCAATTCCCAATGGGAAGGAATTGATAAGATGAAAATTTCAACTCAAAATGATAAAGATATGTGTGATAAATAATCTAAGTGGGGATTCCTATAGAGAAACCATGCCCGATACTTTTAAATTAATGAAAAAAACATTTCATTCTAGTTTGAAAATAAAAATATATAAAAATATGGTTTTAAATTTCCTTTCAAAATAAATCGTAATGTGATAACTTAGAAACCCCATTACCATTTTTATTCTCAAGGTTGTTTAAAAAGAATGATTGAATTTCCAAAAATACAATCATAAAAAGAAGCAAGTGATAAGGTAAAATTTTTAGTAGTAAAGCATACCAATGGAAACCATTTCAAAAAAGTGCCCCAAAATATAAGGAAGTAACACATATGTAAATTGGGTTTCAAGATAACCTAAGAGATGGTCAAGATAATCTAAGATAGAGTAGTCAAAATTATCATAAAATCACCTATCATCATTGAATACCAACAATAAATATATCCCAACACTCGGCACCAACCTCACTGGTGAAACCAAGTGGTATATACCATATATAGAGAATGTCTATCTCATGGATACTAGACAGAGATTAATACTAAAATAGTGAAAAAATTTGTTCCTAGAGCTCCCTCTTAACTACCCATGGAAATACCATGACATATAAATGGAGTTGATTTTTACAAACTATATTATAAATACAAATAAAATAATTTTAACTAGAATAAACAATCAACTTTCTCAACTATCAAATCTCTTTTAAGTTTTTCCCCTTTCCTTTCTATGATATATAAACAATACATAATCCCCCTTACTAGAAATACATCACAAAAAATTTCCTTCCTTAAACACCCATCCTAATCTAACAACCAAGTTTCATCCTTAAAAGGGGTTTTAATTTCAAATTAGAAACCTCAAAGTGCTAATTGAGCCTCAATTAGTGAAGGGAAACACCATTCATTTGAAAAATAAATTTTTCCCAAAGCATCATGTTCAAAAACCACACTTCACACTTACACACATATAAAAAATGATGTATATATAAGCACCCCTTGTATTAATGTAAATATTTCCATCACCATGATGAAATATATAAAAATAATCCATATATATGTGTGTGTGTGTGTGTGTGTGCATAAGTCACATTTAATGAGATAAAAGATCAAAAATCTTTTAGATAACCAAAATCATACAATTAAGAATATATAGGAAATTTGTTATAATGACAAAACCTCTTTTTTATTTCCAATTCACATTGTAGAAATCATTTGGGAACACAATCAAGCACTTAGGTTTCTTGAAATTTCAAAACAACCATGAAAACATGCTTTAACAAGAGAAACCCATGTTGGAGTCATAAAGAGAAATATCAAAAATAAGATAGAAGACACTTAGAATAATACCAACCATTTTCCATAAGATAAATAGATTATATAATAATTAAAATTAACTTTAAAATAATCAATCAATCATATTTCTACAATTAAAGGCGTAAATATAAGGTAACCTACCTAGAACTTGCTACCTTTGAAAATGAAGGCATAATTATACCTCAAAGAGATATAATACACCCTAAATAACAAAAATGAAACTAAAAAATACCAAATCACTAATTAAAATTCATCTAAAATGATGATAAAATGAAACCCTACCCGAATACGATGCATAACTCATCACCTTCAACAGTCGTAGCGAGGATGAGCCTTAATCGAACCCCACAAACCCGAGGAACAAAAAAACAAAAATCAACCTCAAGATCCATTAGGGTTCATACATGGAACACAATTAGTGAAGGAGAAGATAAAATTAAGAGTAAAGTATAATTGGGATGGGGAAGAAGCCTTACCATGAATATTTGGCTGATAAATGGAAAAGAGAAAACCTTAAGATCACACACATGGGAGAGGAGAAGAGGAGGAGAGCAGACACAGCACTCCCTTTTTATGCATAATGGAAAAGGGACAAAGGGATGGGAGGGAAAGTCCTAAAGAGAAAATAGAAGGATGAAAATACAAAAAAAAATCATAACCTATTTTTTAAAGACTATGCATCATACATGGTTTCTCCACATGGATTACCAAATTGTGTGCCAACCATGATCAACCTACTAGATAGCTTGGGGAAAATGGAATAGAAACAAAAAAATATTTAGGAAACTATGTATTAAAAATTAATTTTAGATCTGTGAAGTGATTGATTCACTTTTAGGGTTTGTGCATGGTTTTTACTAACAGTGCACCAATATAAAAATTTTAAAATTTAAAATTTAAAAAAAAATAAACCTAAAAATAAAGAACTAAATTAAATATAATTAATTGAATAAATTATGAATGAAATTAACCAATTTGGGGTATGAAACTTCTCCCCATAATAACACTTTTTTTCCCAAAAAACCTTTGTATGAAACAGATTAATTAAAAAATGAATGAGGTCCAACCCCCATACTAAGAACATAATCAAAACAATATGAAGAAATTTCAAAATTACCTAAAATTATTGATTATTTATTCTATAATATAGAATTGGTAAATATATAAATTTCCAAATTTCCGTATCTCAAACACCCACAAAGGAACCCTAACACAAAGGTTACTCCAAATAAGGGGAAAAGACTAATTTCTCAAGACACAAACTTGGAACTCTGGCAAAAACTCAACAAAAATGGACAACATAGAAATGATGAGAGGATAGATACTAAAAACCCATCATTAAAATTTGACCTTTTGGTGGGGGTAGTTGTGGAAAATTATAGAATGAGTCTCAAACCACACAACACTAGTCAACCTTAAAACAATGTATGCCCAAGATTAAAATAACTAAAATTAAATAAAAGGATTAATTCTATAAAGGTTTGTCAATGGTGGTCTCCCCCCACATAATAATATAACTCACAAACTAAATTTCCAAGGGAACCAATTATTACGAGGAATGAGAATTATATATATTATTAAAAAGAATAATAGAATTCAATACAAAAGAGAGGGGCTCATGAAATCCACCATAAGAAAAGGATAATTTACAAATTACACTACCAAAAACCATAGGTACTATAATAAGACACCATCTACAAAAACCAAAGATGGTTATTATCTAAAAAAAGAACAACCAATAAGAACAAATGATGGAAAACAATACATGACTATAATTACCTTGAATGATACATTCTAAAATAATTGTAACTATTGTTATCCTGGGAATAGTGGTGGAATATGGAGTAACTTGGTGTGTCATACCAAAAACACCAAAACCCAGTGAGCCCATTTGAACAATCAAATTTACAACTAGGGTATAACCTATTTTGGGGGTAACATCTTTCCCAGTCATCCATGAAGGCACCCAAAACATCCAATTCCCCAACCCCTCAAAACAATATCACATGAAAAGTATATGATCCTATCTAATCCTTCATATGAAACCAATCATTGAGGCCAACATATCTCTAAGGTAATTCATCATTCAATCAATATAACTAAATGACAACCCCAAAGGGACGGATCGACCAACAGTCCCCTAAAATCAATGATAGACAAGAAATTTTCCCATGACTCGCTCCTTATTAGGCTTGACAAAGACAACTATCCAACATAAACAACCTACCAATCTAGAACTAGGTTATATTGGGATAATGGGAAGAAATCATCCTAGAGGGGAAAACCCTTATCCATTTCATCTATAATTTTTTGGAAGGTAAAAGTAAAAAAAATTGAACATGGGCTAACACATATCTCATTACATTAAAATACATAATAAAACTCCAATTTTCACTTTAAATCATTTTTAAAATAAAACACCCCCATTTCAAACCAGAAATACATAATTCCAAAAATTAAAATTATATAGTAATTTATTTAAAACACTCATGGATGTTAAAAGCAATGAAACCATTCTAATTTCATATAAAAAGTTCATTTATTAGCTACAATCCCAAATTTTAAATAAATTTAAATTTCTAAAAATACTTTTCATAATTTTTTATCCAAATCCAAAACATTACCGTCATTCCAACAATACTTTAAAAACACTCTTTTCAATTTTAAAAAAATATTATTTTTTATAAAAACCATGTTTACATTTTAAAACACCCACACACATCCATAAATACACATCAACATTTCTAAAAACTGTTCTTTATTAATTTTAAATCAAATTTCGCCCATTTAAAATTAAATCATTTTTTATTTAAGTAATTCATTTACTGGCAATCAAAAAACCAAGTTTGTTTTTTATTAATTCATGAAAAAACATTCATTTATTTTTAAAACAAAAACAATTCCATATTAGAATCAAGATTTTAAAAATTAAAACTCACCCCCATACCAAAAACAACACAATATTCTAGAATCAAAACCAAATAAAACAAAAAATATATAGTGCATAATTTCAAGAGGAAACTAGCGTCAGTCGGCTGCTTACATGAACGCCTTGGAAGACCATGTTATAACTACATAAACAGAACGAGAAGTCACCATACACCATGTACCCAGGCTCTACATGGATTTCATGGAATTTTGAGCTCACTAAGTACCACTTGTTCACTCCCCTTCATAGTCCCTAAATAACCAAATAAAAAAACCCAAAACACAAAACTCAAAGCCCGACTTCCCATTTCTACTTAGGGCTCTAAATGTGATAAGAATATTAATCTTTCCTAACTTGTACCATCAATTTCCTATTGGTCCTATCTTCATATAACATTAAATCCCAAATAAAAAGAACATTATAAAACCTAATACAACAATATTACCTAGATCTTATACCGTTTTTTTCATGAACAAAATCAATTCATCCCCCTTTCGGATGCCCTAACCAGTTTTTGACAAGGATCTATAGGCGTTCCCAATCCCTACAAGCTGGAAAAACCTCTTGACCATCATGGAATATCTAGCTGGGATAGTTTTCACACAATAAATAATAAATAAAAATAGTAGTGGAAATTAAATAAAATTTTGAAAAGACCCATTCATACGTCATATGTCCATTCCAAAATAAAAATGTAGTAAATATTAAACTAAAAAATATATAAAATAATTAAATATCTCAAGAAAAGAAAAATAACCCTCACCCCCCCCCAGTCTCCCTCTCAAGTAAAGAAAAAATTCCCACCTGATAACTTTTCTTCAGCCACCATAGATACCCTCCATCCATAAAGACAATAAAAAGTCATAATTTTCCAATATCATAAAATCAAATAAAATAAAACTAAATCACACACTTACCTCCTTGTGACTATGTAATTCATCATCAAAATAATAGAATATAAACACCCCATGAGTGGGAATAGATAATATGAAACCTAAAACTAAAAAATGATAAAGATAGGCATGATAAATAATAATGGTAGATTTACCAATAGGGAAACGATACCCTATGTTTTTCCTTTAAAGAGAAATCCATTTCATGATAGCCGGAAAATATAAATATATATAAAAAAATTCACTTACCTTTTAAAGTAAATAGCAATTTAATACCTCAAAAAACAATTTCCCTTTTTATTTTAATATATTTTTTAAATAATTAAATACTTTCCAATAAACCAATTGTATAAATAAGAAGGCTATAAGGTAAAAGTTTCAGTAGTAAATCATAAATATGGAATAAATTTCATAAATTTTATAAAAATAGATAGAAGTAGTAGGTATATAAATTGGGTTTCATGGGAACCTAGGATATAGTCAAGATGGACTAGAATATAGTTATCACCATTCTCATAAAATCATCTACAGATGCCAGATATCAATAATCTCTCAACTACAACACTTGGTGCTACCCTCAATGGTTCCACTTTGGGTCATATCCTATAAGTAGAACAAGTCTATATTAGGGTTACTATTTGGAGCATAATACTAAACTAGTGTAGCATGTGTATATATGAATCCCTTATAACTACCTATGGCTTCCAATAAAATATAAATAGAGTTGATTTTTTAATACTATATCATACATACATGTTATAACATCTACACCATAAAAAATCCACTTTATCACATTTTAACTCCCTTTTAAGAAAAATCCACTTTTTCATTCCAGGATACATAAATAATACATAATACCACTTATCAAGAATATATCACACACATTCCCCCAATTCAACACTCATCCTAATTTCACAATCAAGGGGCATTCCTTAATAAGGGTTTTCATTTTCAATGATAAACCTCAAAGTGTCAACCAGACCTCATTGGTTAAATGGAAAAACTATTAATTTAAAAATACACTTTTCCCAAAGCATTCAAGTTCTAAAACTAACCTTCAAACATACCAAAATATGTACCTCTATGTATATATAACCACACCTTATCCCAATGTACATATTTACATCACAATGATGGAATATGTGCAAAGAATGCATGTGTGTGTGTGTAAGTCACATTTAATGACTTTAAATATTATAAATATATTAGAAAACCCAAATCATGTCATTAGGCCTTTGTGGGAAACCGATTGTATGACCAAAACCTATTTGGGAATTTTTAATTAATAAGGATGATATCATTTGGGAACACAATCAATAACTTAGGATTCTTGACATTTCAAAAAAATCTAGAAAAAAATCTTAAACAATATAAACCCATGTTGGATGATTAGGGAAAAATATGGAAAATAAGACAGAATCCACTTCAAATTGAGGTGACCAATAGATCATGTAGTCATGCTAAGAGGGAATGAATTGGGTGTCACTTGTTTTGCTAAATTATTTTATTTTCTTTTACCCCTTAAAACCTATGTCACCTTTTAGGACGAGTGGATCTTGTATGAAATTAATAAAGTAAATGAAACATAACACATAGTATTTTTACAAGGTATGGTACTAAGACCAACTCTTTATTGCAATCAGTTATACCCCACCTAGTTATATATTCTTTACTATATGCATACATTTATGTTTAAGAAAAGTCCAATTACCATTATAATTGAGTATCATAGTGGTCAAATATATAGCTCCATAAGATATAAAAAGTTCCAACCAACACTAGAAACTCATAAGTCCCACAGGAAGGAATTTATACTTCATCTCACAGTGTTAAAAATATCCCACCAGCCTTCACCAGATTCCTACTAGAGACTTATTTTACTTAAAATTTCTACTAAACACTTAAAATTATCATAATGATATTACCCATAGATATAATGATATATATTGTATTCTAACTACTTCTACACTTTCTTCAGATTAAATATTTATACACAAACAAATCAGATCACTTGATATACTCATGCACACTCTTTATGAACTTCAACAAATGATAAAAAAACATCTAGATCATGCTCACAATCCATAGAACTTCATATTTCATGGACTTATCTTAGTATACTAACCACTCAGGTTTATGTATTCAGAATTAATTCCTAGATTAAATCTCAAATCATCACTACACATTATACAAAGTATACCTCATGTGTATTTCTTCAAACTTCATGTATGAACAGAAGTGCATGGTTGTCTCACTTTTCAATCATATGTAAAATAATGCATGTTAATCTCAAATTAAATTGTGAAATTATACAAATTCGCAATAATTCATGAATTTTATATATTATGTGAATTCATATGTTGAATATTGAAATCACATTACACTGCCTCAATTACTTCTCACTACCACATTATTTGCACACTATCTTTCAAGTACAACTTTAGTATAATTCACTCACTCTTATACTTTTCTCTTCAATATTTTTCACAACCTTTGGAAAATATTCAATGAAAAAACCTCATTGTGTGAAATTGTAGTTTATTTCATGTATGAAAATTATTTTTTATTCATAATACTCAATCTATTCATGTGATTGTTCTTCACTCACACATATCAAAACATGATTCAAAATTCTTTGAAAATATCAGTTTCCTCATGAAACAACCTTGAGTGCGGATACTATGAGTGAAGGTTTATGGAACTCATTTCATCATCAGGAAAATGTGAAGGCCTATGCACAACATGAATGAATGAAACCCTTGTGATAATACAAAGTTCTTCCCTTCTCTGTTTCTCTTACAAACTCTCTTTAGAATATGTGTTATACTCGTACAAAAAATGAGCACATGTCATGGTATTTATAGATGAACTCCACCACCTCATATTTGTGTGTAATGACTTATCTCTCACGGACATAGATTGTGCACACTGACTCACTCACTCTTTGTGACTTCAAAAATCACCATCATTGCAAATATCATATTTTTTATGCACAGTATCTCCTCGATTTGGAATTAATTTATTCATGAGAACAAATTTTCATTATGTATTGATCATATTTTTATAATAATGTCAATAAAATGATTAATTAATTCATTGTAATGATAATCAGAGGTTTGGGCATGAATATTCTAATGAATAGAATCCCTCTAAAGGCTCAAGGTAGAAGATATCCCACTGGTTCAAAGGAATGGCACCAATAAATCCCACCGAAATGAACTAGTTATTTATGTATCATTAAATAGATATAAACAGTACACAAGCTAGCCAAATCCCACATCAAAAATGTGTTCAGTTGTGTGTTGTTTAATAAGTAATGTGTATCCTCTATACCAATATATGTGAGTATGGGGTCTGCTCCCAACACTTGTTGGCACAAACCCATGATGAATCTCTTTTTTCCATGTCTCACCAGCATTGTGGTTCCACTATCCTTCCAGGCACCTCTATGTTCATGGTCTAATGATCCATAACAAAAATCACTATATGATTCATTGTAAGAATGTAAACTAACTTGAAGAAATACCATTATATCCAAATCAAACTAAAAACGAGTACCACAATAGAATACTACAAAACATCCAAGAATCCAAACTAAACTCCAAAGCTCCCAACATGATCCATGATCTAACTATACAAAATAGTTCAAGTATCATTATGTACCACTAAATAAGTTTGATACTTTACCATTTCTAGTGTTATAAAGAATTATATCTTCAAAATAACAAAGTTCCAAAGTAGGGGTGAGTAATGAAACTCAGTAGCTTTTCCCCAAATGAATTCCCTACTCACATCACTAATATAGAACATGTTAGCACATTTATATAAAAAAAATTGATATAAAACAATTTAAAATACTTTATAACATGATACAAATCAATTTCCATATCAAAACAGTTTTCCAAAAAAAATCCATTTTTCCAAGTAAATAAACCAAACAATAATTTAAAACCATTCTGTAAGTTTCATTTTGGCATAACTAATTCCATATACACACATCTAACCATGCATGAAACATGGAACTCCCTATACTTATGAGTGGTGAGTCATCCTTTCACTAATTTTTCAATTAATGAACTATTTTTTTATGGGGGAAAATCAAAACCCTTATCCATCCCACTAATTATGGGAGAGACTTCATACCCTTATCCATCAAAAATTCACCAGAACACACACAACCATTATGCCAAAAACCAATTCTAAAACAACCCTTTCAACCATTTTCATAAAACCATACTATTATTGAAAACATTTCAAAAAAATAATTTTAATAAAAAAAATTATTGAAAACACTTTTCCATGCATCAAAAACAAAAAATGATTTTATAATCAACATTTGAAAATCCATTAACAAATTTCAGATTCCACAAAACACCTAATTTTAAAATTTCTATAAACAGTCACCAAAGAGGGATTCCAACAAGAAATTCACAACAATTTTACAAATAATTTCAATCAAATTAATAAATTTTAAACTAATCCTTAATTTTATAATAAGAGGAGTTGAGATTGAAGTCACCTACCTCGTGAATTTAGGACGAAAATAAATAATGGAACGATAACGCCCACAAAACTAGTTTGAAACTTCAAAAAGTATCCTTAGATATCCTAATCTAGCATAAAAAGCTAAATATAATCATATTTGGAATAAAAAACCTTAGATCTATCCATAATGGAACTAGATCTAAGAAACTAAGATAGTGAGATAAGTATATCCAAGGAAACCCAATAAAATTGACTATAAATAAAGAATTACCATGAGAATCTAGCTTAAACACACCAAGAAGTGCTTTCAAATTGGCTCTAGGTCAACGGGGAAAGATTCCATGGCCTTTGGAAGGGAGAAATCCTGAATTAGGGTCGAAATAGAGAAAACAAGAGGGTTTAAAGGAAAATAACTACCTAGATTCAGTTTTTATGGATCTTGTTTTTAAAGGGTGCAAGGTTAGTCACACGGTTAGGAAAATTATGTGATAATGGTATGCCAGCCACTACCTCAAGGAGGATCCTTTCATGGTTGGCCTACATTGTTAGAAAAATATTGTTCCACCCATGAAAAATCTCACTATCTCACTTTGTAGGGTTTCTCCTAGGTATTCACATGGTTTAGAAAAACTATGAACCTACCCGTGCGACCTCCCCATAGCCTATGTTTCACCGTTCATGGTTTTTAGTTTGATTTTAATGGTTTCCTTAAACCATTCACCAACCATGAACCTATAGAAAATCTCTAAAAAATCAAAAAGTCTTCCAAACCCTCCAAAATTTCACCCAAACACTTTACATACTTAAAAATCATAAATAAGGGGTTACTTACTTAAAACTGGGGATGGTAGATTCTTCCAACCATTGGATTTTTCGTCCCCAAAAATTATAAAACCATCATTGTCCTAAAAGAGTTTGGGCCATTTCATGGTTATTTCCTTCTCCTACTGCCAAGTCTCTTCATGAACATGACCATGTTTCCACAAAACCCTCACTAGATAGATTATTTTTCCACAAAATACTTTTTATTGTATATCAATAATCTATACTAGCACATCCACCAATGAAGCATCCAGCTCTAGGTCAACATGATCCCACCGAATCACATGGTCAGGTTTAGAATGATACTTTTTCAACTGATATACATGGAACACATTATGCACTGCATTGAACCTTGGTAGTAATGCTAATCGATATTTCACATCACCAACCCATTCAAGTATCTAAAAAGGCATATGTATCATAGAGATAACTTCCCTTACTTTCCAAAATGATGATTTCCAAGCCTTGGAGAGAAACTCAAGAACACATGATGAGTCATTTCAAATGAAAATGGACATCGACGATGATCTGCATAATATTTCTCACAACTTTAATCCATATCTATCTATTTCCTGATCAACTAAATCTTGTATATTGTTTCTTGGACAAGGATCGGTCCAACCAGTGCAGTCTAACCTATTTCCACCCAAAAAAGTGGAGAACGAAAATGAACCCCATACAATTATTCCAATGTATTTGTATGTATAGAGTCCTAACAGTTTTTTTCATATGAGAAACTCTACTAACTATTTTTTCTCCTCTCATGAGGAACCAAAATTCATTACATAAGCCTACAACATCTCTTCCAAAGTTTGTATCATCCATTCAGATTTACCATCCATCTAAGTATCATACGCCATACTCACAGTCAACTGATTTATAAGGGATTTCTGTAAGGATTTCTAGAAATAAGATGTAAAACTCAGATCTCTATCTGATACTATCGAAACTGGCACACCATGCCTCTTTACCACTTCTCGGATATATATTTTTGAAAAGTCCTAAAACATATAAGATTCATGAATAAGGATGAAATGAGGTGACTTTGTGAGTCGATCCACTATCACTAATATGGAATTGTGTTTGAAAACTATTATTGGGAGATCTATTACAAAATCCATAGCTACATTCTCCCATTTCCAAATAGGGATAGGTAAAGACTACAACATAATTATTCATCACTGATTCTTTTCCTTAAACTGCCAACAAGTTAAGCATCTTGAAACAAACTCTTCCACTTTCCTTTTTATACTAACCCTCCAAAATTGTACTTTCAATTCCTTATAAATATTTTATATTCTAGGATGAAAATTCCATCTCTAATGGTGGTAAGCATGAATAATTTTTTCCTAAAAAACCATATGTATGACCATTCTATTTCTAAACTGCACCACTGAACTCTTATCCAGCTTTCATCCCTCAATGGTCTCCCCACAATTACATTGAGTTTTAAATTCATAGTCACACATTCTAAATAATACATCTATTCCTTTTTAACCATCTTCACTAAATCAAGAACCAATGAATCTAGAAATAAAATCACAACATCACATCAGTCATCACATTCCAGGTTTACATCAGTTATCAATGACATCAAATTCCACTGATCTAAGTCCTCTTTTTTTAACTAAGTAGATGACTTTTTCCTTCATGCATCTGACACCGTATTGCCTCTACTCTTTGTATACATCAATTCATCCATATTCTTTGTCTCTTGTTCAAAATCCCTTTGTGAGAGAATATTTTTCAAGCTCTTATGATCTGTAAACATAGTAAATTTATCACCAAAGGGGTAATGACACCAACTCTTCAAAGCATGGATTGTGTAAGATAATTCCAAATTGTGTGTTGGGTAGTTATTCTCCTGAAACTGTAACTCTATTGATCCATAACCAACAATATGATCTCCCTTCATGATAATACATCCCAACCCTGATCCTGATGCATCACAATACACCACATACCCCTATCCTGATTCTGGAAGTATCAAGATTGTTGCTGATGTAAAGTGAACATTAATCTCTTTAAAATAACTCTGACATTCCTTGTTCCATTTTAATGGAACATTATTCCTTTTAAAAGTTATCATAGGTGAATATAGTTGTGAAAATTCACAAACATATCATCAATAATAACCAGTTGGACCAAGAAAACTACATATCTCAAAGACATTCTTTGGTATTTTCCAAGATATAGAAGCCTCTATCTTTTTTGGATCTATAGAAACACCTCTTTCAAAAATTAAATATCCAATAAAGTTACCTCTTGTATCCAAAAATCACACTTTGATAATTCTAAATACAATCGATGATCTCTCAAGATTCCCAATACTGTCGCCAAGTGTTGTTCATGCTCATCCCTTATCCTTGAATATACCAATATGTCATACATGACACCACCAAAAAAGAATCCTGATATATTTGAAATATATGATTCAACAATTCTATTAATTCCACTGGTTAATTCGTAATACCAAAAGTAATAATTGTTTACTCATAAGGGATATATCTGCTTTTGAATGTTGTCTTTGGAATATCCTCATTTTGAACCCATAATTGTTGATCTCCTGATCGTAAGTCAATTTTAGAGAACCACTAAGATCCCATCAATTGATTGAATATATCATCAATGTGTCGAAGTTTATACTAGTTCTTTATCATAACTTGGTTAATATTATGATAATATATTCATGGACGAAGAGTTCCATCCACCTTTTTGACAAAAAAAATTGGTGCTACCCAAGGAGACGTGCAAGGCTGAATAAACCCTTTTCTTTATAGATCTTCCAACTCCACATTCAATTCCCTAAATCCGGTTGGTTCCATCTAGTAAGATATAAGTGAAATAGTAATATTACCTGAAAGTATATCAATCATAAACTCAAATTCTCTAATGGGTGGAAAAAATGAGAATTTATCAGGAAAAACATCTGGAAACTGTTCAACAACTATTGAAAAACTACTATTCGGGATCTCTTCCATCGATGAAAAATTAAACACATCTAACTGGTATGAGATAATTCCAAATACTAGTGACAATAATTACATTAAACCTATCTTTACATTTTGGTCTCCTCAAAAAGAGATGTTCAATTCCATCATCAGTTGTAAAACTGACTCTTCTAGTATAATAGTAGATGTGAGCCTTGAACGTTTTCAACCAAACCATACCTAGGACTATATCATAAACAACCATTTCTATTACAAATAAATACAATATCATCTCAACTTCATCAATAGTTATAGAAAATTTTCTACATAGAAATTCTTGACATTATTTGTAACCTATAGGGGTTTGAAGTTTTAATACATAAGGAATCATCTCAACTTTTAAACCTAGAAAATCAATAACACAAGAAGAAATAAAGGAATGGGATGAAACTATATCAAACAAAACATGTGTAAGGGTAGAATTAAAAAGAATCATACCTTGCAATGTTGATGGTCGAGACTAATCATACTCAATAACCTGCTCGACTCCATATAATTGCTTACTTGTGACACTTTGTTTCTTATTTACCTATTGATATTTCCTTTATTGAGGATTCATTGTGTTCCTAGAATCAATATGGCTGGCACTATTCTTTGAAGGATAGGTATTTTGTTTCTTGCATCCCATCAAAGCATACGATGCCTACAACACATGAAAGGTGTTTTGAAAACCCGACCTTAGTGCACTGTGATAATAACATTAAATATTCCCCGTCTGATTGTAATTATAGTATGATCTATGTGGTTTCATACACTATAGCTTCATGTGGATAAATGAACCACATTGAAAACAACCATGTTGACTCTTTGGTTTTGGAGGAAGATTCACTAATCTAACCATTTGATTCTGAACCATACTCCCAAGTTGGAAATAGGTGTACCTTATCTTCTTTCTCCCAGTATTAGAGGTCCCACTATTTCCCATAGGTATCAATATTCTTCCTCCAGCCATAGGTCCTAATATTTTCCTTTATACAACCATCTCTCTATTAACCATCCTCGTATAATATGTGATATAGAACATAGCAATATTTGAGAGAATCTCATGCCTCAGCCCTGATTCAAAGTTGTGTTCCTTCAAGGACACACTAGCAACAACTTTGGGTGTAATGTAGACTAAATTCATGAATTTATCTGCATACTTCTTCACTATGTGGCTTTAATGTATCAAGATAAATAATTTCACTGTTCTTGTGGTCTTGAACGTATAAGGATAAAACTACTTTTTTAAATAATTCTTCAAAATCCTCGCTTGATAAGACTTGGTTTAATTTAACCTAAACAGATAAATCCCATGATTTTCATGAAAGATATTCCATCATATATGTCACCAGATTTACTTTAAACTCTATTAGTGTGCCAAGATAATTGAAGATTCAATTCATCATATTAAGACATACCTCAACCTTCTTTGGTTCTGAATCACCTAGAAAGATGGGTGGGTTCTACTTCTAGAACTGGATGGAGTGATCCACTTTCCTTAGTTCATCGCATTGGTTCCCTCTATATACATCCAGAAAGTATTGGATGATACTATGAAACATTTATTGGTTAACCTATAGCTCAGGTTAAACCAAATTCTTAGTAGATTATTTTGGTTGGTTCCTGCAATTCCTAATGGGTTCCATTCTCTAGAAAAACAGAAAACTTCATAAGTTTTACTCTCTATAAATTGAAGGCTTAACAATTTCAAATACTACCACATAAACTATCACTAAAAGGAATTCCAAAATTCAACATTTTTCTACATTAAACCATTTTTGAACATTTTATCATTATTTTGAAAATAAAATCATTTTCAAAATAATTCAACCATTCCCTTTTCAAAATGTTACATTTGAAAAAAAAAACTTTAACATTTTTCAAAAACCAACACTTTGAACCAAATAATAAATAATTACTCAAAATAAGATATGCACTCCTATTGGGAAGTCATTTCTAAAATACATTTCATACTCATCTCATTGGATAAACCCACTATAATGAGATTTCAAATCCTATAAGTGTCCAAAAAACACTTATGTACCCAAATCCCACGTAACATGAAGTTTATCATAAAAAGGTTTGTTATTTCTTTTTATGGTATACATTTAAAGTCTTGTAAATCTTACTTCTTTCTACTATCCTAACTCGATGAATAAAAAACAATGAATTGTCAAATCTAAGACCGAAAACCAATACCAACTCAAATACTAGTTATAATTAATACCATTGTAAGTCAATGAATAGACAAGATGATACCACTTGTAATGACTCGGCCCTCCTCATTGGATTGAGAAGGTGGAAGTACATCACTTGGCCTTAAGAGAAATCCCTAAGACACCAAAAGCTAGAAATAAATGCTAAGGGATCCAAAACAAGAAAGGTATGATTTTTTCCTTTTAGAAATAAAATAGCTAAAACCAAACTATCCATAACTAAAATCACTACATGATTTATGGTAACAATGTAAACTAACTCAAACCAATAACATTATATAAAAATTAAACTAAAAATGAGTACCATATCAGAAGACTAAAAAACATAAAATACTCCAAAGAAAACTCAAAATCTTCCAACAAGCTCCATGATCCAACTCTACAAAACATCCCAAGTATCATGATGTACCACTAAATAAATGTCATACTTTACCTTTTTGTGTCATGATGAAAAATATCTTCAAAATCACCAAATTTGCAAAGTAGGGGTGTGTAATGAAACTCAGTGGGATATCCCCAAATGACTTCTCTACTCGTGCCATTAGGATAGAACATGTTAGCACATATTTATAAAAAAATTCATATAAAACACCTTTAAAAAGTTTATAACAGAATATAAAACAATTACCATATCAAAATAGTTTTCCAACAAAATCCATTTTCTAAGGAAAGGAACCAAACAATAATTTAAAACGGTTCCACAAGTTCCATTTTGGCATAACTAATTCCATTCCACATATCCACACATTCAACCATGCATGAAACCCGAACCTCCCTATTCACTCAAGGGGTGATTCATCCATTCACTAAGTCATCACTTAATTAACCATTTATTATGGTGGAAAGTTCTGACCCTTATCCATCCCACAAATTATGGGGGGACTTCATACCCTTATAAATCTTGATTTCACATGAACACATACAACCATTATGCCAAAAACAAATACCAAAACAACACTTTCAATAAAACAAAGAAATTATTGAAAGATATTTTCAATGCATCAAAATTAAACAATCATTTTAATATCAAGTTACCAATTTTACTTTCCACAAAAAAACACCAAATTTTCACAATTCGATAAAACGCCATCAAATAGGGTTTCCAATAAGAAATTTAAAAACATTTCACAAACTATTTCAATTAAAATATTAATTTGAAACTAATCCTTCATGTTTTAATAAGAGGTTTTAAGAGTGAATCTACCTAACTCAATAATTTATGATGTAAACAAAGAATTTCATAAAAATGCCCACAAAACCAGGTTCAAACTCTAAAAACCCGCATTAGATATCATCCCCTAGAATAAAAAAAGCCAAATATAATCATTTTTTCAATAAAAAACCTTATATCTATCCAAAAAACTAGATATAAGAAACCAAGAGGGGGACATAAGTAGATATAAGGAAGACCAATAAAAATGACAAAAAATGAAGACTTACTGTGAGAATCGTGCTACACCACACTAAGAAACACCATCAAATCATCTTTGGATTGGTGGAGAAGGATTCTTTAGCCATTTTGAGGGATAAATCCTGAGTTATTTCTAAAATAGAGGGAAAAAAGAGATTTTAATGGATAATCCAAGCCTAGATCTACTTTTTTAGATCTTTTTTTCAAACTGTTCACGGTTAGGCAAACTGTGTGCTAACCATGAACCAGCCACTGCCTCAAAGAGGAGCCTTGCATGGTTGTCCCACACGATTAGAAAAATCATGTTCCAACCATAAAAAATCTCAATGTCCCACTTTACATGGTTTCTTCTTGGTATCCGAATTGTTTGGACAAACCATGCACCTTCCCCTTAGCCTCTCTCTCACTATGCACAGTTTCCTATAGGAGTTTAACAGTTACCCTAAACCATGAATCTATAAAAAATCCCCAAAACATTAAAAATTTCTTACAAACCCTCCAAAAATTAACCCAAACACTTTACATACTTCAAAAAAATAAATAAAGGGTTACTTACTTGAAACTGGAGGAGCTACACCCACGACAATTCCATGGCTGGCTAAGGGTTGACCTACCCACCTAAGTAGTGGTTGTGGGTCCCCTTACCTAGCTATTTACTTGTATAATTTTTTCATTAAATTTTCCATGTTATCCAAATATTCAATATGAACTATAATGGAATTATTCAAATTCCAAACCATATTTTCCAATTTCTTCTTCCTTATTGAGACCAATGTCTCATCCTCAATCACAATTGACACATTTATTTTGAACTTAAATCAGTTCAATAATCATCACAATTAATATAACACTGAGTTTTCCTCTTAAAAAATAATTGAAAATAAATTTAACTTCAATAAATAACTTGGATTATTTTATATCCCCTATTAGATTTTTTTTCAATGTCCTTTTCAATTATAAATTCAATATTAACTTCTCTCCCTTATTAACAATAAAACCAAAGATATAAGTATGGGAAAATATTATTATCTCCAAAATTCAGATTTTAAAAACATATTATTCTCTTTTGAAACTTGTAGTTTCATTTACTCTAGGGAAGGAATGAATCACAAAAATCCTAGAAAATATCTAAAATTAACCAAATCTATGTTTAAGTGAGTTATACTCAATGTAGAAAACAAGAGTGATCAAATTTAACATCAATTATATCAATAAATTTTAAAAATTTGATATCAATATAGAATACTTCTATAAGGTCTGTTCAAAATATGTTAAACCAATCTCTTTAATTCATCTAAAAATCAGATTTAATACATTCAAGATCAATAATTTACTTCCCTATTTTCAAATTAATTTTCCTTTTATCATCAAGTCATCAATATCACACTTTTAGAATTTATTTTTTTCTATAAATAAATGTGATCATGTAATAATCATGACTCAATGATGTCATAATTCAATATCTAGATTTTTAATATCAAGATTTATAACTTTCATACCTTGCGAGAACATTATATATTCAAAATATATCAACTGAGAAAAATATATCTAGTGTTTCTTCTTCTGTGCTCTCCCTCATGAGATTCACTCAATACTTCTTCATCATGATTGGATTTCTTAAAGAATAGAATCCAATAATATTTTCAGATTATTTGAAATATGTAAAAAAGTAAACATGATTCCAATAGTCTTCCATGATGGATAAATTTATAACTGTAAGATGTTCACGACTTTTATCAAATTCAGGTATCCCCTTGAATACATGATTCATATTCAATTCCCTAAATGAAAAAAAAACATAGTTTATATATGGTAATAAGGTGGTTCTTCAAAACTCCATAGTTATAGAAAAAATGTTGAGAGTTGGTTCTTAATAAAGATATATTCTCACATGAAAAGGGATTATTCAAATTTTTTAGCAATGTAGTTTAAGTTTTATGTGATTGCCCCATATTTCTTGCCTCTTCCAACTTATTTATACATATGATCATGAATTATTTAGGAACATTCTCAATGTTATCTTTGTTTTTAGACTCATTTTTTCCAAAAATATTTTTAGAAAAAGAAGACATAGATGTTTTTACTCACTTCTTCAAGAATTATTCTTGTCCAGAAAACCATATAAAACATTTTTTACCTAAATGTATAGATATATTACACCTTTCACACACAACTTTATAATTCATCAAGTTACACTTTTTAGGAGACTTATCATATTTTTCATCAGATGTATCATTCATCAAATCAATATTTTTGTTTCTTTTATGGATTTATTCTTTCATCAATTCTAGATTGTTTCCTTTAGTATTTATGTTTATGTACATTTCATAATGGTTCATGATGAGACATTTACAACCATAATGGAATCATATTTTATTTAGTGTGATACTCTTCACATACAAATTTGGATTTTTTTTATTTAATCTTATCATATTGTTTACATTCTAAGGCTGGACTATTATATTATTTTCTCACTTACTTCACTTTTTATTTTGGTGCCTTTGAATTCTTCATCCATTGTGCAGGTTTTATCTTTTTTTCATATTATGTACCCCTAAATATAGGAAATATATAATTTTTATAAAATTACATAATATGAAAATAATTTATTTCATGATGCCCAAACTTCCAAAAGCACCAATATTAACCAAAAAATCTTGATTTATTATTTTGTGACACATTCTGACTGTCTTTGAAATTTTTTACTTTAAGAAAACACATTTATTCCTTTTTGATTCCCTTAGGGAATAATAATTTCTACACTTATTCACATACATCTAGAAGATTTATTAGATTCTTGAGAATTTTTTCACACATGTTTTTCTAAATTTTAAAGTTGAATCTACACTGGTCACTAAAACAATAATATTATACATATATTTTAAATATAAAGGGTTACCTTCATCAATGAGCTTGAAGTAGATTTATCATTATATAATATTAATCTATTATTACCACTGTATTGTGTGTTTTAATAAATAGGAAACTTATCAGAAGAATTATTGTCATTACTTATTTCCTCAATAGCTTGGAAAGATTTAGCTTGTCTCTTTTCCATATTTCTCAGTTTCTCTTCTAGTTCAAGAAATTTTAAGTTGAGAAAAATATTATCATATTAAACTTATTTCATGGTTTCTTGCCACTATGTATCCATATTCTAAATATCATCTTCATTCACCCGGTTGGCCTTCAATAAAAATTTTAATTCTCTTTAATTCTTTTTAATTTAACCTCCAACTGAGAATCTTTGACAACCGAGGATATATTATGTATCTTTTGTAGTGCATAGAAAACTTCTGTAAAAAAAACTTAAAATCCATCTCTCTCAGGAAAATTAATTTTCAAATATTTAATAGCTTTGTCATATGCTTCATTTAAAATATAGATTGTTTCATCATTTTCTTTCACATGTTTTGTTAGAGAGTTATATTTACAAATTTTTCAACCAATGCTTATTCTATAAAATTAACATCTTATTCCATTATTAATTTTTCATCTCGAAGTCCCTTGAAAAAATTGATAAAAAATGGGACCACTTATTAAAAAATATTCATCAAATACTCTTCTATTTTATAATTAGACATATATCTATAATATATTAAATATGGTTCATCATAATTATAATAAACGGACCTAACTGAGAAATCACCGCTCTAAATTTTCTTCTTCACAGCTATTTGAAAACAAATTCAAATTCAATAAATAACTTGGATTATTAAAAAATTATCAAACCATTTTCCATAATATATATATTTTATATGATAATTAAAATACACTTTAAAAAATATTGAAATTATATTTAAAAAAATGAAAGCTCAGACATTATCTAACCTACCCAGAACTCGCTACTTTTGAAGATGAAGGTGTTATTCCATATAAAATATATCAAATACACCCTAAATAACAAAAATAAAACTGAAAAATCATTAAATACCTAATTAAAATTAATCTAATTATCAATATCAGATTAAACTCAACCTAAATCCAATGGATAACTTTTTTCCTTCAACGGTCAGGGAAAGAACAGGCCTAAATCAATCCCCAAAAAAACCTAGGAACCAAAAACTGCCCAAAAATAAACCCCAAATACATTATAGTCATACATGGTGAAAAATTAGTGAAGGAGAAGATAAAAGGTAGTCGAAAGGATAAGGGTAATTAGTAATAAGCCTTACCATGAAGATCTAGATGAGAAATGCTAATGAACCACCCTTAAAATTGCACCTGTGGGAGAGGAGAAGAGTAGGAGAGGAGGATTGGCCCTCCCTTATTAGGCACAAAGTATGGGGGGTAAAGGGATGGGGTGGGAATAACCTAAATAGAAAATAGAAGGAATAAGTTAATAGGAAAAAACAAAATAAAAATAAAAAACATTTTTTAAAATTATTGGTTATCACGCATAGTTTGTCCACATGACTTTCCAAACAGTGCACCAACATGAACCCCCTACTAAAGTCTTGGGTAACACTACATAGGAAAATTTTATAGTTTAGGAAACCATGTTCGAGTCATTATTTTCAACTCTATCAAGTGACTAATTCACTTTCATGGTATACAAATCGTTTCTACCAACCGTTCTCTTGTGCAAGAAATATAAAACTTCAAAATTTTAAAATGGATAAACCCCAAAATTGAGAAATAAATTAAATATAATTAATTTAATAAATAAAAAGAAATTTTACTGGGTTTTGATGTGAAAATTTTGGGATTATTTATTAATCATAAATTTTATACTTAATTACTATCAATGTTTGGTATGAGATAGGAGTATAAGTGGTTAATGAGTTTTCAGTTAAGATTGTAAGGGTTATGAAGTTCCTTGAAAAACATCGTGGGCCCTTATAAAAGTTTGTAAAGTGTGTAATAAATGTAAGTTGTCTCAATTACTATCTATAAATCTTATATTCATTTTTTTATGTTGCTCTTGGATGCTTGGGAATGCCATAGAGGGTGGTGCCCCGGTTAATTTAATTAAATTTATTGCTTTTAATTTAATAAAATTTTCTAATCAAATGAATGAGTGTCAAGGGTCATGAAAAAACTTCACGCGCTAGCTTTTCACCTATAATTTTGAAATCTGAGGTCAAGGATATTAAGATAGAGGTTTGCCTCTAGAGCTCCTGAGAGGTTAGGTCAGACTTGACAAGATTAATTGGACATTGCTTATAGTCTATTAAAACCTCCAATATGAGGGTGAGTGTGAGATTCAAAGAAATTTATTGAGTATTTCTTAGAAAACCTTTTGTAATATGAGTTTTTTGGGATTTATGATATGAGGGTAGGAAAAGATACCATATCCCATTTAAATGAAATTAGGCTTAGGTGGGTAAACCTTAGGCAGAACAAGATCGGGTTGGGTGATCAATCCAACCCAGAGTGACCTTGAGGACCGACATATCCCATGGTTAATCTCTTAAATGTTTACTATGTAGCATGACACCATGTATCTGGAGAGTTCATGCTACCCTATTGTGATGATGTAGGAAACAACATCATTACAGAATTTGGATTTGACCTAAGATATTCCCAAGACCGAAGACTTGTGCGAGGGTACCTCTGATGTACTAAGACCATGGGGACCTAGTGGGTTCCCCATGGATAGACTGACCTCATGCAAGTACATATGTCCATGAGTAGATATGGTTGTGGGGGCCATGTAGAACCAAAACTAACATGGAGTCCCATTGAGGAAGATATGATGGTGATGGACATGAGAATTCATCCATCCCTTCTATTTTTTTATTTCATGGAGAGATAAGAAATAATCCCTTGGGACTATTGTGATAAGGTTTGGAAACTACTATTTAGAGTTGAGTATGAATAGAAGTTTCTATGAACATAGATCTCATTGATTGGAGTTTCCTTAGATTATGAACACTAACAGGTTATGTTTTCATGTATTTAGAGCCTGAAATATGGAATACTATAATATGGGTCCCCAAATCCATTAGATAGGTTATAGCTTCCATGAATTTAGAGCTGAATGTATAGACTATCATAGGATAGGACCTCGGAGCCACAAGATATGTTAAGGATTCCATGGATTTGGAGCCATATATATGGAATACTATGGGATGGGTCCCCAAATACATCATATATATTATATTTTTCATTAATTTGGATCCATACATATAAACTAACATGATATGGTTCCTCAAAGTTGTCAAAAATGTTATGGCTGCCATGAATTTAGATATTATCATACAAAAAACTTTGGGATGGGTCCCCAAAGTGATCAAATATGTTATGGAAACCATAAATTTAGATATATATATATATATATATATAGACTACCATGGTTTGGGTTTCCAGTGATATCATAAACGATTGATTTTCCATGGATTTGGAGCTTGAATGTTGGATTGTCATGGGATGGGACACCAGATTCATGAGGATCGGTTGAGGATTCCATTCATTTTGAGTTGTGTGTTACTTAGTTGGAATTTTCATCATGGCGTGCTCAGAAACACATTATCTCTATCCAAATTAGGTATGGTCAATCAGGGTCTCAAACCTCGGGATCAACTTTTTCTTATGTATTTATTTTTTGGTAGTTATTTATTTCAGCTAAGTAGGTCACATGCATATATCACTATATATGATGGTTAATACATTACCACATTGGTGGTTCCCTACTGATCTTGTAATCACCCCCTACATTGGCCACTAATTCACTTGTGTTCCTGAGAATACATTCACTTCATTACAATAACAAGTTGGGTTGAGGCCTGGTTTGGTCGAGCAAGACGGATCTAGTGAGAACGTAGAGCTTAGGATGTGGTATAGCTTTGGGATTTCATAGATCCATAGTATTTATTTTTCTTCAATTTTGGTATGTATATGTAACTGGATAATTGGGAAGTCAGCTATATGTATGGCATGTCTGTTTGGGCCTTACTACTTTTCATTTATTATCAGTCTTATTTATAATTATTTCTTCCACTTTTAGTTTATTTTTGTTTTATGATGATTGGTTGTTTTATCATTTTTTGTGCACTCTAATATAAGGGGTACAGTCTCCCAATAGTACCACATTATACTCATGCTTCTAGTCATTATCCTATGTAATGAGAGGTGTCATGCTTGAGCTATTGTGGAAACCACCATTCTGGGAACCGATCAATGGCCTAGGGTAGGGGGATGTTACAAAGCAATATCGAAAAAATATTATTTTAACAGTTACAATTTTTGGTATACCTTAGATTTAGGAATTTTTCATGGTCTATGATGTATATCAAACTAGATTTTTGATAACACTTTCTATAGTAATAATTCTAAGTTACTAGGGAATTGGTAACACTATTTTGAATTCCAGCTTTCAACATTACAGCTGTATATGATATTCACCTTGAATGACTAAAATGGATTTTTTAAGTTCTTTATTTATTAGGTATTTCTAGAACTTGGACCATTGAAAATAAACTAGTTTTGGATTTGACTCTTGGATTTTGGAATAAATAGGTGTCACATACATCAAATAATCCACACAAGATCTAAATGTTATAGGACTTCCGGTGTGTGATTTCACAGATGATGGAGGATTGGATGTTTAAAGTTTCAACAAATGTTCATACAGTATTTTCCTGTATATATACTCGGTGGAATTATACTCAACTAGGATAACTTGTATATAGATTCCCTTTTGATGGAAGGTCATGTGGATATACAGGGAGATTATTTATGATGAGGATGATGACGCATCCCTCATGTGTAAGAACTATAGGGTTCGTATAGCATTGGATTCCAAATGATGAACCATTACGGGTTTTCAATATCCAGGTTCAATTATTTAATGTTCTATTAACAACCTATATGGTGTTTTTCCACATATATTGGAATGGAATTATATATTACTAAATATCATATGTGAGTTTTAACAAGGATTATCTAAGAAAATGTTTTTGTGTTTATTCCGGTTTACCATTGAAATATTATCCTACATGGAGAGGTCTGATGTATAGGTGCTCATAGGAGATCAATTCCCAAGTTTTGTGAGGGTTTTTTGGCATGATTGATTTTGGGGTTGAGATGGTAGTGTGCATATCATCCTATTAGATGTGGCCTTAGTGAGATTCTTATGTTGAGGGCTAGGTGGTTAGACCTAGTGATCATGACATGAGCCCTAACTTTTATGGCTAGGTGGGAGACCTAGATACCCTTCGACCTAAATCAATACTTATTGATTCAGTGTTTTGTATGATTGATTGTAACCCATTACAGAGGATATCTTAGGTTGGTGGTTTCTTTAGAGATAGAATCATGGGTAGGTTATTTGGGGTTACAATCCGTAAACATGAGGTGTTACCATGTTTTTCACCTAGCCATGGTGATTCCTTATCAATTTTTAGTGAAGTGTACCTTGAGTTCTAGTACCTTCAATATTAGGGTTCAGATTTGAGTTTAGGACTAGGGTAACTCTTAGCACAATGAGTTCTGGATATGATTTTTTAGATCATTCAGAGCACGGTTGGATGCTTGTGAATAGAATGGAATCAGGTGGTGGTTAAGAATTTGGATGAGGTTGACATGTCTAAGATAATGGATAGAAAACTATGGTGTTGACACAAGACTCATGTAGTAAGTGATTGTGAAATAGGGAATGACACAAGTTATGTTCCCAGTTTTAAAGAGGAGTTCTAAGAGAGCTTCTGGTTTGATGAGACTGATGCACCACATTGCATAGTCAGCCTAGTATTTGGGTGGTATGGAAATTTATACCCACTACGTAAGACAGGATGGGAGTGGTATGCCCTGGTTGAGCATGATACCCATCTAAATTGGAAATCAGTGAGTAGACCTGAGTAGGAAGGGGACCAACAGAGTAAAGTGGATTTTCTTATGGTCACATTGATAATATATTAAGAGTAGCGGAATTCATGTTTGTAAGTGGAACCTTCTAAGAAAGTACCCGTGGAGTATAGTGAGAGAATCCATGTGGTGTGAAGTGCACCAAGGGATTATCAAGGTAGGTAATCCTTGTTATGGATTTATTTTCATCCTGATTTGTGGAAAATATTTCCCTAAGTTGGGAATAGGTGATAATTTAGTGTTGTGGGTTGGGGATTGAGAATTATTAGGTTTTTATATTCCATACATGTTTTTAGGCAAAAAATAACAAGTGGGATAGGGTGATTGAAACTTTTTTTGGTAATGAAAAAAAAGATTCTCTTAAGGAGAGAGTGTGATTTTATTTTTGGATGACACAGACCATGTGCTAAAGGGGTGTGGGCGTATGGATCCAATTATTTGATTGTCATTTTGGATTTTTGATGTTGGGAATAAATAGACCTGGGTATTACTAGATTTATGGATGAATTTCAAGTATAAATTTAGATACTCATTTAGATGGAGTTTAAGCATTGTCATCAGGCTCATGATGGTTCGTATCCACCAAGATGTGTTGGATTAAGAATGCATCAATGCATGTGGCAGGACATGATAGAAGTCTCAATGGTTAATAAATTTAACATTGGAGATCAAAATAGGTGTCAAGTATGAATATAGGTGTAATTACTTGGATTATTAATGGATTCCTTTGGGATTATAGGAATCTTGATCAGGTATGAGGTGTCCTATTTGTAGCAAGATACAAGGGTTTTTAGGATGGGTTGTTCAGAGGATCTAATATCACTATTCTCACATATAATTGAATGTGGGGGGACAGAAACCATATTAGGCATGTCAATTTTGGTGATGATGTGGTAATTGTTTGGGATATATGGTCCTCATTAGGGTTGTATTGATGTCTTAATGGTATTTGTGAGATTTTTCTTAGTTTTTGGTGGTTTACACACCATATGTTAAATTGGTACTTTATAAGCATATTCAGAATTTATAGGTATAATATAACCATTTAAGAAGGTTCTAGTGACCCAAAAAGGTTGGTCTCTATGTTGGATGCCCATTGAGACTTATTATAGATAAAAAGCTTTAAGTTGGGGGTGTTATAAAACACTATTTCTATCCAGACATTGAACTTTAGGGGAAATTGGAATTTTCTAATTACTAGAGGGTCTAAATTTTGTACCAGGATTTGGAATTGAATTATGAAGGTTGGGACACCTTAATGGAGTTATTCTAGTCAGTTTTTCAGGCTCATAAAGGAGTCAAAGGGATTATAGGAGTGTTAGAGTCTATCTGGGGTGGTTGAACTACTATAATGAAGACTATTTTAGATATTGGAGGATATATAGCTGCCATCACCCCCAGCTAGCTGGTGAGGTAGGAAGTGGTGAGGGTTCCATAGTAGGTACCATTGTATAGTAAGTAGCCTTTAAAGTGTAAAATTACATTTTTACCCTTGGTTTTTTAGAAGGGATATCCCCCTCCCACATCTTTATCTTACGTTTGCATATAAGGGCCTCTCCCCCTTTCCTCTAACTTGGTTCCCCCTTGTATGGGGTATGATTCTTGGGAATTTTCAATGATAACATAAGGTATGGTCTCCTCTCCCTCCTATTGAATCTTCTCCTTCTTCTTGTTATTGATTAAGTGATTTTACAGTTTAGGTTAGAAATGGATATTTCATTGGTGAATGGTAAAAATTTGAAATTTCAAAGGGTATTTTGGGCAGTCTTGGAATAGGATGTCCTGTTAAGACTTACTCCTAGAGTCATCCATTATTTCATCAATATTATATCACACCATTAATTTTTTTATTGGTTTTTCATTAAATATACTTTTTAAAATTATAGAAATGTATATGGTGCTTAGTTTTTTTCCTAAAATGGGTACAAAATTCCCCAACAGACATCTCATGGGTAGTGTAGTTTAGTTTCAGTGTGGAATGATGATCCAGTGAGTTCTAAAAAAATTATGATGAGTTTAATTTAGGTTAATTAATTAATTATAATTGTTGTAATTAATTAATTAGAAATGTTTAGTTTGAGATTGGAACTCAAGTGGTTGGAATGGGTTCAATCAAGCTCAGATGGTCTTGTATGGGCCTTGGAATCTATTTTCATCCATTAAAAATATTTAGAAAGCATCAAATAAAGTTTGGTGGTCTCACATGATCTCTTTATGACTTATGTTCCTTGTTTATGTAGCATTTGGATGCTAGTGCATTCAACTGAGGCCGATTACCCTAGTTAATTTAAGTAAAAAAATTAATTAAATCAAATTGTATAATCAAATGAATTATTGTTGGGTGTCACAAAAAAACTCTCACACACTAGATTATTTCCTTGGTCATCGATGGTCAAGGCTTGGGGTTTTGAGATATTATTTGGCCTACAAACCTCCTAATAGGTGAGTCCATACTTGAAAATACTAATTATCCCATTCTTAAAGGATAGTGACACCACCAAGATAGGGGTGAGTGTGAGTTCAGGAGACCATGACTGAGTTGATATTAAGAAAACTTTATGACAATGAGTTATTTAGGCTTGGTGATATGTGGGAGATTTGAGTGACTCTCTTCTATATAAGTATGAATAAGACTAACTGGGAATACCTTAGGTAGACCAAGATCAGGTTGGGTGTGAAGACCAACCCAAAGTGACCTTTGAGGACCGAGATAGAACATGGTCCATCTTCTAAATGATTTCTATATGAGGAGAGCCCATGTAGTCAGAAATGTCATCATAACTTTTTGATGAATACATGGGACATAATGTCCTTAGGGAATCAAGTTTTGTCCTAAGATCTAGTCAAGACCGAGGAACCACAAAAGGGTTCCTATATTTTACTAACACCATAGAGACTAAGTAGGTGCCCCATTGACAAACTAACATGATCTAGTATTATGGGAATGGGTAGATATGGTTTCTAGTGTCACCTAGAACCTAAACTGACGTGGATCCCCTATGATTTATATACTATGGTGATTGTCATGGGTATTTTACCATCCCATTAGTTTTCTTATTTTATAAAAAGTTAAGGAATTCACCCTTGGGGAAGATGATATAGGGTTGGGTTTTAATGATTTGGATTCAGATACTAATGGGAGCTTCCATGGATATAGAGATAATTGATTAGAAATTCCTTGGATTAAGAGCTTGTACATGTTATATAATCCATATATTTGGAACTAGAAGTATGGACTACTATGGGATGGGTCCTCAGAACCGTCGAATATGTTATAGCTACCATGGATTTGGTTCTAAACATATAGACTACCCTAAGATGGGACCCCATGTTAAGTCATAAGGAAAACCTTATTAACTCAACAATATCCCCCTTTTTATAAAGCACAAACATCCTTACGAAAAAGAATAAAAAAAGGCTTATAAAAATTTCGAGACTTTGAAAATAAAGCTTATCTCCCTTTTTAAATTGGCAAGGATGAATATGAATAACTCCCCCTTAGGCTTTGGAACACTAAGGATCGTATTATGGATTTCCGGAATGAGATTTATCTTGATTAATAAAATCTCTGTAGTGAAAATTTCCCCTTAGATAAACTCCCCCTTACATAGAGATATTTCTTCTAATCTTAGAATTCTTTTTTCCTTGTCCCCTTTAGAATTATTTTTCCTTATCCCCCTTTGTGATTTTCAAAAAGAGTTTGAGGTAATGGAAAACAATATGGTACCTGAAATATTAGTACAAAATAACACAAAAAACAAGCAACCACAATTTCATTAAGGTTGGGAAAATTTTTACAAGGAAATACATTACAACAAAAGATTGGATTTGGATCTATTTTTCTTCTTTTTCCTTGGGTATTAGCTTCTTCATGGTGGTTTCATCTTTTTGAACTCTTTGTGATCTTCCTCAGCTTTCTTCACTAGGGCTTTGATTCTCACTTCCTGAGACTTAAGAACTTCTTCTTGAGCCTTCAGCATCTCATCTTTCTTCACAAGCTTCTCCTCGATCTCAATCCGGATATCTCTTTCCCTCTTCTGCTTTAGGCCACAGAATACAACTTCCCATTTAAGTATTTCACCTCTTGAATCCGAGAATTCTGTTCTAAGTTCAGATTTTCTTCAAAAGAACTTGTAAGATCCTTGATCCTCCCATCTTCTATATCAAAAGCTTTCTTTACTCCATCTTTAACTTCATCAATCTCACTCATTTCTTGAATTGACCTATTTTACCAGCTAGATGTCTTCTTACATGACTTTCTATGAGCTTCATAGCCTATAAGGAAAATTTTTGAAATATAATTCCATCTTGACACACTTGTCCATCACCATGGACACTGAATCTAATTTTTGATTAAGTGTGTGTTGGAGAATCTGGCATCTAGAGTCTATACTTGTAAAAGTCGGAATGGACCCGACAAGCTTCTTCAAAAACTGTTCAACAAAATCATGACCAAGTGAAGATGATTTCAAATCTGAGACTTTACTTGGTGAGGATTTTTTTTCAAGCTCAACAAGATTCTTATTTGAATTTACTTCAACTTCATTCTTATTCAATATATATTTTATAGGAGTATCAACAATAACTTTCTTACCCTTATCAATCTTTGGTACAGCTTCATCATTAGGAGATTCATGCTTGTTGTTAGATAGTTAAACAACTTTATCCTCATCTACCTCTTCTTTCTTATTTCTAGAATCAACATCCTTAGGATGAATAAAATCACAATTTAGGCTTTCTTCTTCATAAAACATGTTTACTTCTTCTCCTTCCTTCTCTTCATCTTTCTTTTCATCCTTTCCAGGAGTGACAAGCCTCGAGGACTCAGCTTCAGAAGTTTGTAAAGACAACTTTTTGGATGGGGTTCCCTTATCTTGATAATTTTGAACTTGCTTAATAAGGTCATCTGTGTCACCACTATTTTCTCCTACTTCTTCTTCTTCTTCTTCAAATTCTTATTATACTTCTTCTTATACTTCTTCAACTTCTTCTACTTGTTCTACTTATTCAACAAGTTTTTCTTTAGGTTTTTTTGGAGTGAAGAAACTCTTCCCGGGAGTCTATGGAAAACCTTCAACCAAGAAGGATTTTGGAATGGGTAAATTCTTGGAGGCTACTTCTGTGGCCTTCAAAAGAGATTGAACAATCTTTGCCTCTGACATCTTTTTCTTCATCTTCTTCTCCTTTTCTTTCTTTTCAAGATATTCAGTAGTATTTTCTCTTAAATAATTGGCTTCAGCAGGGTCCAAGTCGAACTATGGCTCCCCTTCTTTCCTTTTCTCCTTATCTTCCCTCCATTTTGAAACCACATCATCTGGATAATATTTATGTTTCTTAGGATTTGGAGGTGCTAATTGAGTTTCCTTAGCTTTAGGAGTTTTCTCTTATACTTCCAATCACTTCAGTTTTCTTTTCTTACCAGCCATCCTTGATGGTTCAGCCTCTACTGGAATCTTTGGAAAGGCTTCTACCTCTTATTCTGGTAGCTCATAGAATTACCTTGTTTCTTTAGAGAAAGCCATATTTATCCTCTTCAAAGTATCAACACTAACAGGAATCACTTTTCAATTTTTCGGCTTGGAGCTGCATGGAATATTGAAAGATTCAAGGCACCTAACAAACAACTTTGAAAGTAGAGAAGGATACATGATTATTTGTGCTCTTAGATTCCCATTCTTGATATTCTCTATGGAAATGAGAATATGTTTCATCAAGTTGATATTCCTTAGATTTACGAAGAAATCCAAGATATAAATATCACTTTTCTTTAGATTATCCTTGTCACCTTTTTCTCAGTACAATGAAGCCTTATGCCCATAACTCAAAAACCCAATTTTTGGTGGAAAGTTTAGCAAGATTTTCCGTCTAGTCTTCTGAAAGCCCAAATACATTTCATAGAATTTACCTTTACAAAACTTCCTTTGACATCAGGTAACTTGTCGGAACAAAATTCTGCTTCCCCTTCATAAGTTATCCCCATCATCTTTCTTACCATGTTTTTTCATTGTTCATTATTTTTCCAAAGTATAAAATTCAGTTTCATGCCTAAAACCTCATAATCACATAATACATAGATATGAAGAATTCTATTTTCTCATTACGAATTCCCATTACGAATTCCAGTGATGAATTCTCATTATGAATTCTAGTGACAAATTCTCATTATGAATTCCAGTGATGAATTTTCATTACGAATTCTAGTGATGAATTCTCATTATGAATTCCAGTGATGAATTCTCATTAAGAATTCTAGTGATGAATTCTCATTACGAATTCTAGTGATGAATTCTCATTATGAATTCTAGTGAATAATTCTCATTATGAATTCTAGTACTTAATTCTCATTACGAATTCTAGCGATGAATTCTCATTACGAATTCTAGTTTTTAATTCTCATTAAGAATTCTAGTGATGAATTCTCATTATGAATTCTAGTGAATAATTCTCATTATGAATTCTAGCACTGAATTCTCATTATGAATTCTAGTGATGAATTCTCATTACAAATTCTAGTGAAGAATTATCATTACAAATTTCAGTGATGAATTCTCATTACGAATTCTGATGAGGAATTCTCATTGAGAATTTTTTATGACGAATTCTCAGTATGAATTATCATTCCGAATTCTCCTGTTAAAGAGAATCCGAGTATCCTTGTATTATAGAATCCAAATTTATTTTTCATTAGACTCTGAATTTTTATTTGCTTACATTACAAATATTTTAGTTTGGTTATGTAACCATATTTTTACCTACACATGTTTTTCTATAAAATGATGTCATGTTTTTTGTTACTAACTAACCATTGGTTGAGTGACACGTGTATAGGTCCCTCCAAAATTTAAGGAAACATATGAACGTTGGAGGAGGGAGTCGACCGTTGAATATGTGCCTATAAATAGAAGCTCATATGAACTATCTCAACACTATTCTACGACTCTAGAGATTACATACGGTTGAAGTGATTTCTAGAGAGAGACTCTCATACCTTGTGCGTACTAAACGTCTTGTTCCGATTTTCTTGGTGTGGCTCTGATTGTAGCTGATTACATTCGAGGGTTTCCGGTAATAGGAAGACAGAGGTGCCGACTACCTTGAAGTTGAGGGCTTCCTTTCTAAGGAAGATAGAGGTGCCAACTACCTTTAAGTTGAGGGCTTGCAGGGATAGCAAGACAGAATTCAATCTTCATATCGAGGGATTACCCGGGTGTGAGTAAGACAGAATTTCTTGAATGTATAAATCAAGGGACCTTTAACCAAGGTTTTTGGATACCCTTATCTTTGGGTTAAAAGATTTACTACTTGTTACTTTTTTTATTACAATTTTTCCACTGTTTTTGTATTGTTAAGGAAAGTATAACTTTATTATACTTCCTTATGTCTGTACTCTGATTTAGTTAAGATTCTATACACTTTAAGGTAGAATATTCATTTTTGTAAACTTTGATTAAGTTTCGATTTCCAGAATCATATTTTCAGATCCACTTTCTCAGAACCATATTTTCGTAATCTAGAAAGTGTGTACAACTAAAGGTTTTGTGAATAATCTTGTTTAACCTTGTTAAACATAACTATCATTAAAAGTTCCAAATGAATTTTTAAAATAATACAGTTCACCCCCCCCCCTCTTATATTTAAGCATCTTTAGATACTATATATAGTATCTCTATTATTTTGATCCTACATTTTCTATTATAGAGTTTATCATACTCACATACCATCTCACACCCTGAAGCCATCAGATATGTTGTGGTTTCCATATATTTGGAGTCATACGTATGGAATACTACGTTATGGGTCCCAGGAGCCATTGTATATTTTATATATTCCACATATTTGGATTTGGACATGTGGACTACCACAGCATAGGTTCCTGAATCTGTCGGGTATATTATGGATACCATGGATTTGGAGAGGTGTGTATAAACTATGGTAGGATTTGTCTCTGGAGCTGTAACGACCCAAAGTTTCATTAATGAAAATCCCTCTTGATCTAGTTAAATGTCTTTTTATGAAAAATGTTTTTATAAGATGTCAACTTCTTTAGTTTTACATTAAGATTTGTGACCGTTACTTTTATAGCCGTTGAACAGTGATCATCTGGGTAGTTTAAATATAAGGCTTTAACGAACCAATTTTCTACTCAGAAAAAGGAAGCGATGGCCTCATCCAGTAGAGTTGCCCCTTATGAAGCCCATTTGTCGGAGCTCGTAAAAGAGGTGGCGTCTTTGGGATTTTCCCTTGACCAAGCCCAAGCTGAGCTTCATCAAGTCAAGCTCGAACGTGATCGTCTACGGGAAAAATGGAAGTTGATTGAAATTACAACTCGAGCGATGTTATCCGAGCAACCCCAAGAGTCTGTCACCATCGCACACCTTACCCTTAGGTCTTATGCGGCTATTTTAAGGGGTTATGTAACAAATAAGTAGCACCATGTTCATGTACATTATTTTTGTATATAATAATGAATATAATTTCTAGTCATTTTTGATACATTGTAATTAGTTTTTAAAGTACAAATGGTGTTTTTAGTTATTATTTAATTAAGAATTATATTTTATTAAATTAAAGGATTTTTGAATTAAATAATATTTTAATAAAATATTATTATTAATATTAAATTAATTTTTATTAAGTATAAATGATCTTATAATTTTATGAATGCAATTAAAATTTTTATTAAGGTTTGAAAGCCATTTCTGTCAAAACCCGTGAATTTTTTTATAAATGTCAGTTTTTATTTTAAAAGTGAAAATTCACATATTTATAAAATTACTTAGATAAAATGAATATTATTTTTGGAATCAGGACGTCAAAATTATCCAACGGTGAATTTTTCATAATTTTCTGAGACAGTCAAATTTTTGGGTAAAAATTAAATACCATTTAAATATATAATGTGTTTTATGACATCATAATGACCCAATGGTGATGTAATAAAATAAAATAATCCTTATGTTCGGCCAATATGTGTTTTATCATTAAAATAATGAGGTTTTGGGTTTGTTTGACTTACTTTTCAAAGCATTAATGGAGCCCTCAAGACTTATTCAACACTTTGCCTTTTTAAATTAATTTCCATGGGAGTGTGACTCACCTCCACATAAGCAACCCTAATTTTTTAATATGTTCGGACCTTGGACTTGTAAAATATTGTTTTCCTCTTTCCTTTTCCAGAAACCATGGGCAAATACCATGGGATGGTTTGTGGTTTGGATTATTTTAATATAAGGGGTCCCAGACCTAAATAATAAAGAATTCTCTCACCTTTCCTATATAAACCCACCCAAGCTCCCACTTCCTCCTCACTAAAATCCCTTGGAGTTTGTCCAACCTCTTCCCTACTCTCTCTATAATCCTCCCAAGGTGCCCCGAGCTCCCAAGAAGCCTATCACAAGCCTCTCTCTAGCCTTTGGAAGCACACTTCCAAGTAAGGGGTTTTATTCCTTTCTCATTTTTTGTCAATTTTCTTTAAGTTGTATTTCCCTTTTTATTTAAATTATGAATTTTGGGGTATGGTTTCACACCTCCCCCATACTTCCCTCTTATTGTTTGAATTATGGTAGAACCCTCTATCTCTCATTAAATGCCTCCCATGTACACCCGTTACTATGCCGAAATTCCGAAAGGAACTTCTCTCTCTTCTTTTACATTCAAGAAATAATTTTGTATCATGAATCTAAATTCCATTTATATTGTTGGGACATGTATATGTATGATCTCCTTACTGTCCATTACATGTACATATGATGAGGAACCCCTTTCTCTCTCATCAACCTTTTCTTATGAATTCTTATGTCACGCCGTTACGCTGCCGAAATCGCACCGATTTTCTAAGCCAATGTCTTTGTGTAGTGAATACCATGCCCATTTCTCCATCAAGGGGATTCACCTTTATGCACATTTACATATTGGTTATAAAGTTTCATTTATGAATTCCACATTCCTTTATCGTGGAAGAAATGATTATGTTTTATGAATCCATGTTTTATGATCCATGTGGCACACTTATGCATGAAATGAAATGTTTAAGAAGGGTGCACCCTTTATAGTGCTCCAATGCATTGGGTAAAGTATAGTATCATGATACGTCATGTGCAATGAGTGTTGACTCATGCTAATTCAAGTGCAACGAGGGTTTACTCGTGCTTTAAGTGCAATGAGGGTTTACTCATGCTCCATGTGCAATGAGCCTTGGCTCATGCTAATTCAATGTTAAGTGTTGTTGCCACATTTCCATGTTATGATTATCATGCTTTATCATGCCTTTATGTTCATGTTTTTCTTATGCTCTATTGATATACCTATTTCCTAACATGTATTGTACTCCTCATGTTATTCATTGTGTACTCCCTTACTGGGCTTTATAGCTCACCCTTTTCTTATGCATGTCCTCAGGTTATCCCATGCAATGCTAAGTACGAAGGAATGTAGTGGTCATGTAAAGGAAGTTTTCAATAAAGATGCTGTATTTCATGTTTAAAGTCTTTATGTAATGATCCTAAGCCCCAAAGACACTAAACCTCTCAATCCTTTTGTTGTATCAAGTGACGTTTTATGTAATAAAGCATGTTTAAGTTGTAATAAAAAGCAGGGTTGTCATAGTTGGTATCAGAGGATAGGTTTAGTTATTTTTAGGATTAGGAAACCCTAGTAAAGCCTTAGATAAAAGACTAAGTATAATAAAATAATACCTAAGTTTTGGTAAATACTAAGTAAGTGGTTTATCAAACAAATACATCCTTGTCTGGATACGAGTAGGTAGAGGCGGCTCTGGCACAGATGTATCCTAGGGGTAAAACCCGAAAACACTGCTTTGAGCTAGACTCGAACGGGAACTGGTGCACGACAACGGGCCTCGCTGCACTCTTGGTTACGACACTCCCGGGGGATATGTTTTGATAAATTCACAATCTTAGTATGAACCCTTATTAAGGGAAAAATTCCCCTAAGAATATATGTTAGAAGGAAGATCATGAAAAGCCTGGATTGAATCCTATAGACTCTTGAGTTAAAGAGATTAAAGTTTATTTATAAGTCATTAACTTTTGTCTTTGGATTACCCTTTATGTGTTACCCCTAACTTTCCTTTTATTCCAGTCAATGGTCGGTAATAGGAGAACTCGGGCTAACAACCGTTGTGAAGATCAGTGTGATGATTGTACTTATGAGATGCCCAATCCAATGGGAGCAGGAATCGCGAACTTTGTCACGCTTATCTCTCAGCTAACTCAAGTTTTGAATAGAAACACTGGTCAAGAAGAACGTTCAACCCCCCCTAAGAAATAACAAGTCGCTATTGAAAGCTTCATGAGACAAAGGCCTCCTACTTTTAGTGGATCATCCGATCCCACGATCGCCGAACAATGGATCAACTCCATTGAAAAGATATTCTCCATCCTCCAATGCTCTGAAAAAGAGAAGGTTCTCCTGGAAGCTTATCGTATGGAGGGTGAAGCTGATCAATGGTGGACGTTGATCAAAAATACAAATCCTGAGGAGGGGATCGAGGCTTTGGAATGGAAGGAATTCCGGAAGATGTTTTTCGATAAATATTTTCTGCGCACCCTCCGTCTTAAGATGGAAAGGGACTTCCTTTCCCTCAAGCAGAAAGATGAAGAATCTGTGGGAGCGTATGAGGAAAACTTCACAAGGCTTGCACGATACGCTTCCGGCTTTGTCGCTACCCCCGAATGCAAGGTTGACCGCTTCTTTGGTGGGCTGAAGCCTAGCTTGCGGAAAGCATTAGCGATCCGTGACTTTGACAGCTATGAGGAAATTGTCCGATGTTCCCTCAAGGTTGAAATGGAGATCGTATAATCACAGGGGTATCATGGGGACAATAAACGTAAGGTGGACTTCAATGCTGGTGGTCCGATGAATAAATCCAACGGCGCTAAGAAATTCCAGCACCCCACTTGCCAAAAGTGTGGAAAGAAGCACACTGGAAATTGCCTTAGGGGGACAAGAAAATGCTTCAAGTGTGGAAGAGAAGGGCACCTAGCTGTTAACTGTCAGCAAGAAGGACCCGCGGCTGCGACAGAGGGGAGGAACGCTCTGTTCGAACCTCAACGCGTTGTTCAATGCTACAAATGCAAAGAACCGGGTCATTTTGCAAATCAGTGCCCTAATCCAAGGGTTATCGGAGGCAACCAGCAACCTCCAAGATAGCAAGGAAGAACCTTTGCCATCACTTCTGCCGAAGTGAACCCCGACAACGAAGTGGTGACAGGTAAGCTAGTTATTCATTCAAGAATAGCGAACGTACTTTTTGATTCAGGTTCTACGCATTCTTTTATATCTCAAAAGTTTAGTAGAAAAATCCCTGCACCACCACAAATCTTGGAAGTAAAGATATCGGTGAGTACGGCAAATGGGGCAATCATTGCATCCCATGAGTATAAGTCCTCCCCTGTTATAATCTATGGATTGAATTTCCCAGCGAACCTCGTCATACTCCCTTTGATGGAATTTGATGCAATTCTTGGCATGGGGTGCACCAGTCCTCTTCGTCAAGAAGAAGGATGGGTCAATGCGGCTTTGCATCGATTATCGCTAACTTAACAAAATCACGATAAAGAACAAGTATCCTCTCCCAAGAATCAATGACTTGTTTGATCAGCTGCGTGGAGCACAATACTTCTCCAAGGTGGACTTGCGGTCGGGACATTATCAAGTAAGGGTGAAGAAGGAAGATATCCCTAAGACTGCTTTTCGTACAAGGTACGGGAACTATGAATTCATAGTAATGCCTTTCGGACTCACCAATACTCCAGCAATATTCATGGACTTAATGAATATATTCTTTAGAGATTACCTAGACAAATTTGTGGTAGTCTTTATAGATGATATTCTAATATACTCCAAAACCAAGGAGGACCATGAGGAGCATTTAAGAACTGTACTGGAGACTTTGCGCAAGGAGAAGATCTATGCCAAGTACAGCAAGTGTGAGTTTTGGTTGAAGGAGGTCTCATTCTTGGGCCATATCATCACAAGCAATGGGATATCTGTGGACCCCTCCAAAACAGATGCAATTGAGGGATGGACGAGGCCAACATCGGTAACTGATATCTGTAGCTTCTTGGGGTTAGCTAGATATTATCGACGATTTGTGAGAAATTTCTCACGATTGTCCAACCCTATTACCAATCTAACTCAAAAGGGAGTAAAGTTTGCTTGGAGTGATGAATGCGAAGAAAGCTTCAAGGAGTTGAAAAGGAGGCTTATCACTGCACCCGTACTCACTTTACCCACAAGTGGGGAACTTTTTGTGGTATTCAGTGATGCCTCAAAGAAGGGCTTAGGATGTGTGCTAATGCAGAATGATAAAGTGATATCCTATGCCTCAAGGCAGTTGAAAATCCATGAGCGAAACTATCCAACGCATGATCTGGAGTTGGCGGCGGTGATCTTTGCCTTGAAAATCTGGCGGCATTATCTCTATGGAGAGAAATTTGAGATATATACTGACCACAAGAGTCTTAAATATATATTCACACAGAAAGAGCTTAATATGCGCCAGCGAAGATGGATAGATCTCATCAAGGATTATGACTGTTCAATACATTACCACCCTGGGAAGGCAAACAAGGTGGCAGATGCCCTAAGTAGAAAGGATCCAGTGATTCTATCAATGATGAGAATTGAGAAGGATCCAATCTTCTTATACTTTATGAAGATGGATGTGGGAATCATAAAGAAGGGAACATCATCAATCCTTTCACAAATGATTTCTCAACCATCTCTTTTGGAAAGGATAAAGGATGCTCAAAAGGATGATGCAGGAATCCAATAAAAAGTGGAAGCTATCAAAAAGGGAAAATCCTCAGAGTTTAATGTTAATGAAGAAGGAATTGTGCGGTTTGGGAAAAGACTATGTGTTCCATCAATTTCAAAGCTGAAGAAGGAACTTTTGGATGATGCACATAGTTCAAATTTCTCTATTCACCCAGGGAACACAAAGATGTATCGAGATCTCCGAGAAAACTTTTGGTGGGATAATATGAAGAAGGAGATCGCTGAATATACATCAAAGTGCTTGGTGTGTCAGCAAGTGAAGGCAGAGAGGCAGAAGTCTAAGGGGATGATGCAACCATTGCCCATACCAGAATGGAAATGGGAGAACATCACCATGGACTTTGTCACTGGACTTCCAAGGACATCCAAAGGCAACAATGCAATCTGGATTGTTGTGGATCGTCTTACAAAGACTGCACACTTCATTGCTATTCGAGAGGATTTCTCTTTGGATCAACTGGCACGGATATATATCAGGGAAGTGGTACGGTTTTATGGAGTACCACTATCTATTGTGTCTGACTGAGATCCAAGATTTAACTCTATGTTTTGGAAGAGTCTTCAACATGCTCTGAATACTGAACTGAACTTCAGTACGGCCTATCATCCTCAAACTGATGGCCAATCTGAGCGGACTATCTAAACACTTGAGGATATGTTGAGAGCGTGCTCAATGGACTTTAAAGGAGGATGGGATCAACATCTTCCTCTAGTTTAATTCTCTTATAATAATAGTTTCCACTCGAGCATCCAAATGGCACCATATGAAGCCCTGTATGGGAAAAGGTGTAGAACACCAGCATGTTGGGATGAGGTCGGTGAACGTAAGCTGCTTGGACCAGAAATGGTCGAAGAAATGGTGGAGAAGGTGAAAACCATTCAGCAGCATATCAAGGCAGCCCAAAGTCGACAGAAGAGTTATGCAGATAATCGTCGACGATACCTTGAGTTTAAAGTCGGAGACATGGTGTTTTTACGCATATCTCCGTGGAAGAAGGTCATGAGGTTTGGAAAGAAAGGGAAGTTAAGTCCAAGGTACATCGGCCCCTTCGAGATTCTTGATCGTGTTGGGGCTGTGGCCTATAGACTAGCACTTCCACCTACTATGGCCAAGGTGCATGATGTCTTCCATGTATCCCTCTTAAGGAAGTACATAACAGACCCTTCACATGTACTCTCTTCCGAGGTGGTACAATTAGAAGACGATCTTTATTATGAGGAGCAACCAGTGATGATATTAGATCGTAGAGAAAAAGTTCTACGAAATAAGACAATGCCCCTCGTCAAGGTGTTGTGGAGAAACCACAAGTTTGAATAAGCAACTTGGGAGTCGGAGGATATGATGAAGCTAAGTTACCCACATTTTTTTTAGTGTGGGAAAAGGAAAATTTCGGGGGCGAAATTTCTTAAGGGGGGAATGTTGTAACGACCCAAAGTTTCATTAATGAAAATCCCTCTTGATCTAGTTAAATGTCTCTTTATGAAAAATGTTTTTATAAGATGTCAACTTCTTTAGTTTTACGTTAAGATTTGTGACCGTTACTTTTATAGCCGTTGAACAGCGATCATCTGGGTAGTTTAAATATAAGGCTTTAACGAACCAATTTTCTGCTCAGACAAAGGAAGCGATGGCCTCATCCAGTAGAGTTTCCCCTTATGAAGCCCATTTGTCGGAGCTCGGAAAATAGGTGGCGTCTTTGGGCTTTGCCCTTGACCAAGCCCAAGCTGAGCTTCATCAAGTCAAGCTCGAACGTGATCGTCTACGGGAAAAATGGAAGTTGATTGAAATTACAACTCGAGCGATGTTATCCGAGCAACCCCAAGAGTCTGTCACCATCGCACACCTTACCCTTAGGTCTTATGCGGCTATTTTAAGGGGTTATGTAACAAATAAGTAGCACCATGTTCATGTACATTATTTTTGTATATAATAATGAATATAATTTCTAGTCATTTTTGATACATTGTAATTAGTTTTTAAAGTACAAATGGTGTTTTTAGTTATTATTTAATTAAGAATTATATTTTATTAAATTAAAGGATTTTTGAATTAAATAATATTTTAATAAAATATTATTACTAATATTAAATTAATTTTTATTAAGTATAAATGATCTTATAATTTTATGAATGCAATTAAAATTTTTATTAAGGTTTGAAAGCCATTTCTGTCAAAACCCGTGAATTTTTTTATAAATGTCAGTTTTTATTTTAAAAGTGAAAATTCACATATTTAGAAAATTATTTAGATAAAATGAATATTATTTTTGGAATCAGGACGTCGAAATTATCCAACGGTGAATTTTTCATAATTTTCTGAGACAGTCAAATTTTTGGGTAAAAATTAAATACAATTTAAATATATAATGTGTTTTATGACATCATAATGACCCAATGGTGATGTAATAAAATACCATAATCCTTATTTTCGGCCAATATGTGTTTTATCATTAAAATAATGAGGTTTTGGGTTTGTTTGACTTACTTTTCAAAGCATTAATGGAGCCCTCAAGACTTATTCAACACTTTGCCTTTTTAAATTAATTTCCATGGGAGTGTGACTCACCTCCACATAAGCAGCCCTAATTTTTTAATAAGTTCGGACCTTGGACATGTAAAATATTTTTTTCCTCTTTCCTTTTCCAGAAACCATGGGCAAATACCATGGGATGGTTTGTGGTTTGGATTATTTTAATATAAGGGGTCCCAGACCTAAATAATAAAGAATTCTATCACCTTTCCTATATAAACCCACCCAAGCTCCCACTTCCTCCTCACTAAAATCCATTGTAGTTTGTCCAACCTCTGCCCTACTCTCTCTAGAATCCTCCCAAGGTGCCCCGAGCTCCCAAGGAGCCTCTCACAAGCCTCTCTCTAGCCTTTGGAAGCACACTTCCAAGTAAGGGGTTTTCTTCCTTTCTCATTTTTTGTCAATTTTCTTTAAGTTGTATTTCCCTTTTTATTTCAATTATGAATGTTGGGGTATGGTTGCGCACCTCCCCCATACTACCCTCTTATTGTTTGAATGATGGGAGAACCCTTTCTCTCTCATTAAATGCCTCCCATGTACACCCGTTACTATGCCGAAATTCCAAAAGGAACTTCTCTCTCTTCTTTTACATTCAAGCAATACTTTTGTATCATGAATCTAAATTCCATTTCTATTGTTGGGAAATGTATATGTATGATATCCTTACTGTCCATTACATGTAAATATGATGAGGAACCCCTTTCTCTCTCATCAACCTTTTTTTATGAATTCTTATGCCACGCCGTTACGCTGCCGAAATCGCACCAATTTTCTAAGCCAATGTCTTTGTGTAGTGAATACCATGCCCATTTCTCCATCAAGGGTATTCACATTTATGCACATTTACATATTTATTATAAAGCTTCATGTATGAATTCCACATTCCTTTATCGTGGAATAAATGATTATGTTTTATGAATCCATGTTTTATGATCCATGTGGCACACTTATGCATGAAATGAAATGTTTAAGAAGGGTGTGCCCTTTATAGCGCTCCAATGCATTGGGTAAAGTATAGTATCATGATATGTCATGTGCAATGAGTGTTGAATCATGCTAATTCAAGTGCAATGAGGGTTTACTCGTGCTTCAAGTGCAGTGAGGGTTTACTCATGCTCCATGTGCAATGAGACTTGGCTCATGCTAATTCAACGTTAAGTGTTGTTGCCACATTTCCATGTTATGATTATCATGCTTTATCATGCCTTTATGTTCATGTTTTTCTTATGCTCTGTTGATATGCCTATTGCCTAACATGTATTGTACTCCTCATGTTATTCATTTTGTACTCCCTTACTGGGCTTTATAGCTCACCATTTTCTTATGCATGTCCTCAGGTTATCCCATGCAATGCTAAGTACGAAGGAATGTAGTGGTCATGTAAAGGAAGTTTTCAATAAAGATGTTGTATTTCAAGTTTAAAGTCTTTATGTAATGATCCTAAGCCCCAAAGACACTAAACCTCTTGATCCTTTTGTTGTATCAAGTGAAGTTTTATGTAATAAATCATGTTTAAGTTGTAATAAAAATCAGGGTTGTCATAGGATCCATATAAAATGTTAGGTCTTCCGTGAATTTGGATTTCGACATATGTAATATTGTCGAATTTGTCCCTAGAGATAACATATTCGATTGAGATTCCTAGGATTTAGAGCTTGGATGTTGGGTCATACTGGTATGGGACCCTAGTGTTTTGAGGATCGATTTGGGACACCATGGATTTGAAGACCGAATTTTACTTGGGAGGCACTATCATAATGATGTTCTCAAACACACCATATTACTATCCAAATCATGAATGGTCGATTGGTGTCACTAGCAAAAGGATTGATTTTTTTTGTGTATTTATTTTCTATTTGTTATTTATTTTATATGATTATGTCACATACACATATCATAGCTTATACTAGTTAGTATGGGACCTCATTAGTGGTTCCCTATTGATTTTTTACTCACACCCTTCTCAAAATAACACTACACTTGGGTACCCAGGAATATGTTCACTTCATTACAGACATAAGTAGGGATGAGGACCAGGTTTGGTCGAGAGGGATGGCTCGGCTGAGTACATGGATCTTCGGATGAGGAATGGATCAGGTATGTCATGGATCAAAAATACTTATTTTTTATTCTATTTTAGATTGTATATGTGACCAGCGTAGTGGTTGGTCATCTATATGTATAACATGGTTGTTTGAGCCATATTGTTTTTCATTTATTATCAATCCAGTTTAGTTTTATTAATTCTTACTTTAGTTTATCCATGTCGTACTATTATTTATTCTTTTATATAATACTACACTCTCTGATATAGAGGGTATAGTCTCCAAATGGTATGACCTTATACCCCAACTACAAATCTCAATCCTCTATCATATAGGTAGGCATGCTTGAGGTATATTGGTGATCATCGGTTCGAGTATCGGTTAGTCGCCTAGGGTGGTAGGACATTATAATTATTATATTAAATTGTCACTATGTTCAAAAAATGTAAACACTCATTTAATTAGTAATTTATATGAAATAAGATTAAAAACACTTAAATATTAAAAATTCATTTTCTTATAATTAAAGTTTTTCTTTATATTTTATCCATTTTGTTTAAAAGTTATATTCTCCAGTTTTAAAATTTGAATTTGAAAAAGTAGAAAATATTTTAGGATTTAATATGTCAATGTTATCTTGTAATGATTTTTTTTGGACTTTTCTAAAATGGTTTATTCTTGGGTTAATAGAAAAAATACAATTTTATAAAGATGATAACTTTTAGGAATCAAAATGATATAAACATCACTTAAAAACTTATAAAACCTTTTTCTTTACCAATGATGTATCTAAAAGGTTAAATAATTAATTTAAAAATATTATGTTTATTTTATCAACCAATGTTTGATATTCTGGAACCTATGTTATATTTTATTACAATAAAAATCTATTATGGTCCCTTTAATTTAATTAAGTATTCACAAGATTATATTAATTTTGGTTTTTCTAAAAATTAAATAGACCAAATTTTTTAAATTATAAACCATTAAATTTCAAGTAAATGAATACTATACAAAATTTTAGTGTGAATTCATTTTTATGTCTACAAATATTTTTAAAAAAAATTATATGTCAACCATTTTTTTAGAATTATTTTTTATGAATTATAGAAATAGAACATAAGAAAATTATTTTCATATTTTTAATTATAATTTTCAAAATATGTAATAAGGTCAATTTTATTTTTAGGCTTAAAAATAAATTACAATGTTATGTTATGATCACCATGATAAAGTGAAAAATATGGTAAAAGAGTTAAATCAATTGATGAAGAAATAAAATATCATACAAACAAATCTTTATAGGATTTTATATGGTTTTTAATGACTTACCCTTGTCTTATCTTCATTTTTTCATATTTTTATCAATGTTCCTTGAAAATTAATCCTTTTTATATATAACAAGTATTTCCAAAATGGTATTCATATCACTTATAAAATAATCCATCCACCACCCCTTCAAACCCACCATGAAAATTATAATTTACCAGTATACTCTATCATAATTCCTTAATAATAATCCTATCCCATGTTGGGTAGATTCTTAAAACTAAAATTTTTCCAAATTCCATCAAAACCAATAATTCTTACATAATGAGATACAGTTTCTTCTTGGTAAGTAATAATGTCTTATCATTCTTTTTCATTTATCTCATTCATCCAACTATTATTTAATATAATTTATCTATTTAATTACAAAAAAAAATATCATTATACTTATATAATGATGATATGATAATGGAATAAATTCATAGTTGTAACAACCAAAATATTTCTTCAATGATTAATAAAATAACTCTTTTTTCATGATATCTATTTTATTATATTTCAAAATTGATTTATATTGAAATAATATTCTAAAATAAATATTATATGTTGAGTAATAGTAATGATTACAGTATTTAATACTAGTACAAGGATATAGAAACCAAATAATAATGACCATGCAATGGTATACTTCATTAGATAAAACACTTACAATATGATTACACCTTCCATGAAAACTATTAAAATAAAAAAGAAATATTAGGAATATGTTATACATTATCAAAGTGATTATAAAAATATTTTGGAATAAAGTAGTAAATATTGATGTTTGGGGTTATATATATAGGATGTAATCAAAAATATGAATGTTAGGATATGATCGTTGGTCTATATTATTTTTGGGAATTATGACCATCATTGTCATCATCGTATTTAATTTTAAAAAGTAATTTTGAGTGACTTAAAAATATTATTGATTCTTCATTATTATTTAATATTAAACTATTATATAAAATTCATATTATTATAGAACATGCTAAAATTTATTTTTATATAAAGATTTAAATTTTTCTGGAAAGTTTATATACTTAATTTCTGTTAAAATACAATTTAAAAAAATACAAGGCTTATAAAAAATGTTTAACAACAAAAATTATTTATAAAATATTTTTATGAAATTATATATAGTTTTTTTATGGGATAGATATTTTTTTGTATAATAAAATATGGTGGTATTCAATAAATTTTTATTATATATTTAAAATTTAATTTCCTATATTTAAAAAAATCCTAATAAAATGGATTCCATTTTCTAAACTGTCATATCAAAATTAGGTAATGGTGAATTTTTTTAAATGTTCTGAGATGGTCAAATTTTTGGGTAAAATATAAAATATGATTCAATCTACAATAGGAATTATGAAAACATGAATACATAAAGGTGATGTAATAATTAGGTTAAATTATTTCTCATAAAAAATAGATTATTTTATTAATATTATGTAATTTAATTAATTTAAATCAATTTCAAAACCTATATTTGACTTTCAACAGTCTAAAATTGAAATATGAATTTTAAAACTATATTTTGTATATTATTTAATTTCATATGACCAATGTAATATTAAAAAATTGATTTCGTTTAAACTTCATTAAAATATTATAAAATGTGACTTAAATATCAAAAACCATGAGAAAAAACCCCGTTTAATCTAATGATTTTTCATTTTCCACAACCTAAAATTATAAGACTAATTTTTAGAAATTATTAAATTATTCCTCCTCTTTTAATATAAATACCCACCCATCCCCCATTCATATCCACTCAAAATATCTTAATCACTAAATTATGTTCATTTTTCCTCTCTAGATTCCATTAAAGTTGTCTAGAAGGTACTAATGTTTCCCACTCCAATCTTTAGAAAATTATTTCCCAATGTAAGGGAACTCTCCTATTCTTATTTCCCATTTAAGTATCACTTTTGTGTTATGTATTATAATTTTTAAATTAATTTATTTTCATACACTTTTGATTATACCATTACTACTAAAATAGATTTTTATCGATGGGATACCTTTGTTCCCTCTCATTATGATCTTTCCTTAATCTACATTGTATATGTATCATGTTGTTGAAACTATTTAATGAATTTATCTCTTTTACATGAAATTTTCTTATATTGTGAATACCCAAAACCCTTCCTTATCCATGGGTACTCCCCTAGATTTAAAAATAATTTATTTATTTTTTATTTACATGTATAAAACCCACATTCACTTCTCTTGGGTTAAAATTAATGAAATTGTCAAGTCTCTATGCACTTATGTACTAAATAATCTTATATGAAACCTATTCTTTATTCTTCAAAAATTATTAATGAAATGATTTATTATGATCAATTTGGATCACATGAACTAGGATATATAAAGTTTAAACCCTGGTATCACTCCAATGATTTGGGTAAATAATTAATATCTAGAGATGACATGTTTTATAATACCATGGTGAATAACCTTGGAATTTATGTTTTATGGCACCTTGATGATAAAATGTAATCATATGCTTATGAATGTATCATTTTTATATGATAGTCACATTTCGATTTTATTCTTAATGTTTATTCTATTTTTGATATTCCTCATGTTCTTATGGTCATGCCCTATTGTTATACCACATGATCACATGCTAAATATTTCCCTTTTTTATTATCTTATTGGGCTTATTTCTCACCCCTTCCTTTTTATATATGTCCCTAGTATATGAGATATAGTAAAAGTAACCTATTATGAATCTATGATGAATACTTTCAAGTGTATTAGAAGAAATTTTACATTGTTTTTTATATTATTTTTTTGATTTCTAAGAAACTAAATCTCAAAATTTCCTCGGTATTATTAAATGTTGCACCATGTCATGTAAGGTTTATGTATTAAAAAGGTGGGATGTCATAATTGGTGTCAAATTAAGGTTTAGTTAATTAAGAGGAAAATGATATAAATAATTATTATAACCTAAGGGATATGCCAAAATTTATTAAAACATCCTGAAATTTTTTTTAGAAGTGTTAAATGAGCAGTTTCCAAGTAATTAAATACAGGTCTAGTAACTAAAAGTGGATGTGGATCTAGCACGGTTTTACCTAGGGGTAATAACTATAAAAGGGTAAATTGGGTATTAAACTAATAATCACCTAATAAATGATAAATATTATTTATAGTACACTTAGTTTTACACTCCTAGGGAATATTTTTTGTTAATCACATACTATTAATAAATAATTATGGAAAATATATAGAAATTGTAATTTCAATTAGAATAGATTAAAGAATAACATCCTTGAATCATGTTTTTAATATAGATATATAACTTAAACTTCCTTTAGAATTAAAAGATTTATAAAAGTAATATGTTTCTCACTAAGGTTTTCTTATTTTATAAAAATGGTGAGAAATGGAAGGAGCTTTGTAAATGACGAGTGTAACTGATGATACACTAGCAACATTCCTACCATAATGTAAGATAGAGTGGAAAACTTTATGAGGAGTTTGAATAAACTATCTAATGTTATGAATAATAATATGAATCATTTTGAGCATCTATATTCACATTGAATGGAATAATGTTCATTTGATTCCTTTATGCATTAATGACCACCTTCTTTTAGAGGATCCATTGATCCCTTAATTACAAAAAATGGATTAAATCTATAGAAATGATATTTTTTTATATTTTTTACATCTAGAGAAATTAACCTTAGTTTTATAACACATAGAAGAAGAATATAGTCAATGGTGTAAATTTTTAAATAAGATAAAACTAGGAGGATAGATTAATGTTATGGAATATTAAGAGTTTAAGAGAATATATTTCAATAATTATTTTCCCCATTTGATGTGAAAAAAATATATAAGTAATTACTAGAGATAAAGTGTCATGAAAATAAATCAATGGGAATATATGAAATAAACTTTTAATAATTTATCAGTGCATCTCCACTTTTTTATGGATCTAAAGGGAAAGTTTGATAAGTTATTCAGAAGACTAACACTGCATCTGTGTAAGAATCATGAGAATTGAAACAATGAAATTTATGAGGAGATATGTACAAGTTATATAAAGGTTAAAATATAAATTATACAGACTGATAGGTCTCATAGTCTAACTAAAAATAAGAGAAAAAAGGATCTATACTTAATGAATTGTTTTGATCACACAAAAAAAGGAAAGAATTATAAATTACCTGCATGGAAATGTGGGAATAAACATTTTGGGAATTTATTGAAGGATGTATAAAGTTATAAAAGTGTTTAAAACATGTATATAAATCTTAGAAATTTCATTATGAGGTTAATATTCAACATGTCAATTCAAATGGAAAAGGTAATATTGTTTAATCATAACCTGAAGCTCAGTACATCAAGTTTGATAGCTTGGTCACTTTGAAAATCAATATCCAAATCAGAAGATAATAGAGGATAACCACTATCTGCCTCAATATAGGACAAGGGTTCAAGGTAAGAATTTTAAATCAAGTAGGGCGAATTATAGGCTACAAGTGATGTGGTGGAAGGTACACTCATTGTTCTCTCAAAAGTAGAAAGTACATTGTTTGAATTTGGTTCTATAAATTATTTTATTTTGTATATGTTTGAAAAGAATATAGAATCAAACCCTAAGATTATATAATTAGGATTATCATTTAAAAACTTTTGATGGATTAACCAAGAATTAAAGGTGTATATCAACTCTAGTATCATCTTTGGAGAGTAAAATCTCATCAAAAATCTAGTAATCATTCCCATGGTTGAATTTTACATTATACTAGGGACAAAATAGATCTCAAAGTATGATTCTTAGATAAACTATAGAAGAAAGGAAATTTCAATGTTCTTGAATGGAAAATCTAAAGATATTTTCAAAGGAGAGATATCCCATCATGATCTTTGTCTATAATTACCTCATATATCCTTATTTATAGAGATAATCAGTCTGTATAAGAAAAAAATAAAATTATAAAGATAGATAATGTCTGTAATTTTCATGAATATATCAATATATTTCCCAAATATTTTTTCATAACTCCACTAAAGATAGAGGTATAGTGGTCAATTTAACTCATACACAGTTCTAAGAACAAAGACCCCATATAAAATGGAATATGTGGAGTTATGGGAATTAAAGAAGTGAATTATAGATCTTTTGGAGAAGGGTTTTATTCAACTAATTGTGTCTTATTATGGTGCACCTCTTGACATTGTGAAAAATAAATATGGATTGATGAGACTATGAATTGAATATAGAGAGATTAATGGGATCACAGTAAATAATAAATACCCTTATCTAAGGATTGATTATTTATTCAACCAACTTTGAGGTGCTCAATTTTTCTCTAAGATTGACCTCTAGTCAGGGTATCATCAGTTCATGATGAATAAATAAGATATCCCAAAGACTACCTTCCAAACAAGATATTGGAATTATGAGTTTTTTTTCATGATATTTGTCTTAAAAAACTTTCCTATGGTATTTATGGATTTTATGAATAAAATATTTAAGTATTACCTTGATAATTTGTGGTTTCATTTATTAATGATATGATTATATATTTCAAATTCCATAAGGAGCATGAGAATCATATAAGGGTTATATTATAAAATATTAGTAAATATAATATCATTTCCAAATTCAAAAAATGTGATTTCAGGTTACGAAAAAATTTATTCATGGGACACATTATAACCAGTGATGGAATCTCAGTGGATCCATAAAATACAAATGTCATAGAGGAGTGGTCACATCCTACAATAATAATTAAGATTCATAGTTTCCGTGGTTTATTGGGATATTGTAGAAGTTCTTTAAAAAAACTAATTTTGAATACACAAACTAAGTTAACTTGAAAGGGGGTCAAGTTAATTTGGATGAAATCTTTTGAACAAAGCTTCCAAGAACTAAATAAGGGGTTTCCTAGTGAACCTGTACTAACTATACACTCTATCAGAGAAGTATTTTTTATCTATAGTGATGCATTTATGAAAGGTCTTGGATGTGTTATCATGAAAGATTAAAATGTGATCGTCATTTAATATTCACATGTTAAGCCTCATAAAAAATTATCCTACTCAGGACCTAGAGTTATTCAGATCCATTTTTTCTTAAAATATATGGAGACATTATATTTATAGTGGAAATTGTGATATACATGGACCACTGGAATATAAATTATCTATTCACACAAAAGTAACTGAACATGAGACAAAGGATATGGTTGGATATTCTTAAAGATGTTATTTTTAAATTAATTATCACCCTGGAAAAGAAAACAAAGTCATGGATGCATTGAGTTGGAAAGATCTTGGCCTTTGTGAAATGGAGAGGATTGAATGAGATATATAGATCAAGGACCAAGAAAGTTTGAACATGGAAATCATAATGGAAGGGACATCGTCAATCATATCCCATATTATTTTTCTACCATCATTATTAGAAAATATCAATAAATTTTAAAGAAATAATCCTTTGATGTAAAATAAGATAGTAGTTAAGAAAAATGGAAATTTTCTTAAATTTAATATTGATCAAGAAGGTGCTCTAAAATTTATTACAAGGATATGTATCTCATCTATTTCATATATAAATAAGGATTTGATGGATGAATCTCATAGATATATGTTCTCTACACATCTTTGAATCACTAAAATATATTGGGACATTCATGAAAATTATTAGTGGGATAATATGTAAAGGGGTATTTTTAATTACATTTCAAGGTTCTTGGTGTTTCAAAAAGTGAGGGCGAAGTAACAACACTTCAAAGGGGTATTGCAACCATTTTACACACCTGTATAGATATGGAAAAATAATAGTATGGAATTTTTAATATTCATACATATGACATTCAATGGGAACAATTTTATATGGGTTATCATTGATATGTTGAAAAACTCCTCATATTTCACTTCTATAAGAGAGGATTTATCCCTGGATCACCCAGATCACTTTTATATTTAATAATCGGTGAGAATACTTGGAGTATAATTAATGATTATTTTTAATTGGGATATAATATTTAATTTTTAATTCTATAGGATCCATCAAATAGATATAAATATAAAATTAAACCTGATCACAACTGATCATCCTCAAACTAATGGTAAATATGATAGGATAGTTTAATCATTAGAATACATACCATGGGCTAGCACGCTTTATTTTCTTGGGAGTTGGGGCTAACATCTTCCACTATTGAATTCTCCAATAACAACAGTTCCCACTTAAGCATTCAAATGGAACATTTTGAAGCTCCCTATGTTAAAAGGTGTATAACTATAATATGTTGGGGTGAATTTGGAGAAGGGAAACCATTGGGAAGATACATTGTAAAGTGATTCAAAAACACCCCAAGTATGATGAGAGTCGACATAAAATTTATGTTAACAACTGAAAGTGGATATATAATTTCATGTTGGGGATCATTAATTTCTCAAGATATCATTACGTAAAGTAGTTATGAGATTTGGAAATAAGTGGAAATTGAATCCAAGGTACATTAGGCCTTTTAAGATTCTGAAGCTTGTTGGAGAGGTTTCTTATCGATTATCATTACCTCAAAATCTTTCCAATATCTATGATCTCTTCTGCGTTTCATTATTGAGAAATTATGTCTAACCCAACACATATAACTGATATTAATGGTCTGGAATTGGAACTATACTTATCATATGAAGAAAAACTGATATAAATTCTTAATATAAGGGAACAAGTGTCGAGGTACAAGAAAACATGACTTGTGAAAGTCATTTGGATAAATAAAAAAGTTTGAATAAGGTAATTGGGAACCTGAAGAAGTAGGGAAGGAGAAATACCCTCATATTTTAAGTATAACACAAATTTTAAGGACAAAATTTCTTATGGTGGGGAGAATGTAATGGCCTGAAAATTCCTTCTATGATGAATAAAAGAACTATTTTCTTCATAATACCTATTTTATTACATTTAACAATATATGTACATATATATATATACTATTATAGAAATAATATTACGTGTCAAGTAATAATACTGATTACTATAGCTAAGTCTAGTATAGAGATATAGAAACCAAAGAATTGAGATAAAGAAATGGTATAATCCATAGGATCAAACTCTTCTAGGAAGATTAAACCTTCCGTGAAAACTATTAAAAAATTAATTATTAGGAATATGAAAAAAAATCCTCAAATTAATTATAAAAACCTTTTTAGATGAAGTAATAATTTTTGAAGTTTGGTGGTATATATATATATATATATAATGTAATAGTAAATTTGAATGTTGAGATATGATCGTTGGGAAGTATGAGCATTGGTAATGTAGTCGTTATAAAGTGACCATTAGGTTTAGTTTATATTGAGGTTAATGATAAGATTTAATTGAATATATAAAGAATAAATGATGACCTTCACCAGTATAATCATTATTTATAGAGATCATTTTTTATAGTTGGGGAGGGAGGTATAATCATTAGAGTTTTCTATTGATCAAGCCCAAGTAAACCTTCAATAAGTGAGGCTTCAATGAAAACACCTATGAGAGAAGTTAAATTTAGTATAGATCACCACTAGGTAAATGTTAACTAATACACCCCTTGAAACTTCCACCATTGCACACCTTACCCTTAGGGAATATTCCAGTATAATAAGGGGTTATGTATCTAGGCCCAGGTAGTATTAAGGTGTAATTATTTTAGAAATAAATTAAAAAATTTATAGATTCTACATTTTTATTTAGTGTTACACTGTTATATAAAATGAATATTAGTAGAGAATATGATAAAATAGATTTTCATATAAATAGTCTCATTTTTTGGAAGGTTTATATATTTAATTTCAATTAAAATACATTTTAAAAATGTTCTATAAAATTTTGAAAATAAAAAAAAATTATCAAATTTTTTTATCTAATTATATATAGTTTTTCTAAGAGATAAATTTTTTTTATGTAACAAAAAATAGTGTTTTTTAATAAATAACTATTTAAAATTTAAAATTTTAATTTCTCATATTTTGATAATTTTTATAATAAAATGGATGGAATATTTAAAACCAACACATAAAAATTATCCAATAGTGAATTTTTTTTTAATTTTCTAAAATAGCCAAAAATTTTGGGTAAAATATAAAATATGGTATAATATGCGATAAGTATTATGACATCATAAATACATAAAAGTTATGTAATAATTAGTTTAAATTATTTATTGACCAAAAATAGATTATTTTATTAGTATTATGTATTTTAATGGATTTAAATCAACTTCCATGTAACGTACCATACTTTTAAGTGATTCTATCTTCTATTAAATTCAATGAATAAGTATTTTAAAAATAAATGAGGCATGTGTTTTATTAAAAAGAGTGATAAAACATTAAAATATAGTGGAGTAACACATCTTCTCTCTAAATAATTCGAAATTTTAAATATACTAAACACATTATTAAAAAAATAGGACAAAGGAAAACAAATATTCCAATAACATGATTATAGCTCACATTATGTGGATCCATCATTAGTAGGAGTCCTTCAACGATGATAATGATAAGAATATAGAGAATTAAAAAAATAGGAATCATCCTCATAATCAAAGAATAATAAAACACATGGAGTCTAGTTTATTTAAAATTATTTTTATGTAGGCTATTTATAGGGAAAAGCAGTCATCCCTTGATAAACTATTTGTTGGGTTCATTCTAGATAAAAAAATAGTAATCATGGAATTAAAAAATATCTCTTATAACCTTTTTATCAAGGGTTTATATATGTTTATATATATATAATACATATATATATATATGTTATGATTCAAGTTAGAATGAAATTCTAAATTATATAAATAATACTCAAAGTATCATATTTATTATACTTCTATAACTGATTGGTAAATTTGAGTAATTATAAGGAATTAAAAGAATAATGTTGATACTTGAATAATGTTCTTTTATTTAAGTATTCAAATTATAAAATCTTACATTTATAGTGTCACTACTAAGTATAAACCTTATTTTGTTGAAAATATCACTGTATATGTATATTCATTAAATAAATGTTATAAGTTTATTTTTAACTTAATATCCTGAAAAAAAATTGAAATCAATTATAACTTACAATATTTTACTAATAAAAGTATATTTAAAGTAAATATGATTATAAATTTAATTAAAATTATCTTTATTTATAGTCTTCAAAATATTATTTTTATAATTATACTATTGAATAACTTACTAATTTCATACTTATGATAATTGTAAGCTTTAGTTAATTGTTAATTTGTTTTGAAAAATAAAAAATATGATTCTATAATTTGAGTGATGATATCTAATAATAATAATTAATATTATAAATCTTTGGTTAAAAAGTTATAAAATAATGGTTTATACTTTTTGGAATTAATATTTTTACGGTAACATTTTAATAAACAATTACGGTTAATAGAATATCCTTACTAAAATGATAACAATGAATAATTTAGTAATTATAATTTTGAACTTAAAATCAAGAAATATATATATATATATATATAATTTCACATAAATAATATTATTTTTACATATGTTTAAAAACATTTTTGATAATTAAAACTTAGTTATATAAAAAATGTGTCCAACCATGAATGCCACATGTGTAAGGGTTGGTGTCCTCAGAACCAACTGTTTTGTACTTTGATTACATAAATATTCACTTATTATATATTGTTCATTGTTCTGCATGACTATAATATAATAATGTCCTAAAATATTTGTTGCATTAATAAGTTCATAGCAGATCCCCGCTATGATGAGAACCTTGAAATGCTATAACAATATTCTTAAATAAAGTTCTGCGGTTGGATGACATACTATGATAGGACACATAGTATACAGACCGTCATGTGCGAGTACTCATAAGAAGACGAGACTCTCTCTCATGGAGTTTGCACTTGGTAATCTCCAAGATGGGAGATTATGAGAACAAACCCGCCAGTAGTAATTCTGCATGTCTTGGTGTCATCGGATATTGCTATCTACGAGCGTGTGTAATGGTCCTTAGACTAGAAAATTATCATTAACTCATGTCATGACTCGCACACTTAGATTTACTGACGAAAACCGTCACACAGACAGTTGGCGGGAAGTAGGGTACGTTGGGTGCGTCACGAGTGACATGTTGCTAATGGATAAGTCGAGAAGGATTTGTCCCTTCCATTTATGGAAGTTGATATCTCGGCCCTTTGATTGAAATAGAACTGTCGCATTAAATTCCATGGTCATGGTGTAAACTATGAGTTTATTTCAGGTAGTCAAAGAACGACATATCAAGCATATAGGTTTATGACACTGCCATGAAACCTGCTTGATGAGATATTGAGACAAAGGGATTAAATTACACAGTAAGCGTTCGTATGAGGTGATACGTCAATGCGGAGTCAACTTCTTTCTCTTGGGTGCCTTGACCCATTGCTAGACAGTAATCTTGGACTTTAGGCAAGCCCGCCTAATGCCAACGAGAAAGAGGCCTAGAGGGTCACACACTAAGTGTATCCAAGTATCTCAAGTTGAATAAAGATTATTCTCATATGTGGTTTAATAATTATTCAAGGAAGCCTAAGTTGTTTTAAATGATGGAGGAAAAAGAAAATAAAACAAGTACACGCCGTGTATTGTTATTACATGCCGTGTAGTTTTATTTTGGAAAGGAAATGAATAAATGAAAACAAGATATACACGCCGTGTACATTTAATGTACACGCCGTGTAGTTTTCAATGAAAAACAAGTACACGCCGTGTATTTATTAATACACGCCGTGTAGTTTTTTTCAGTTGGGATTTTGAGGATATAATATTGTTTTAAATGATATTTATTATAATCAGCGTGGGCGCATGTCAAGGAATTATTTATTCGAAATGGGGTTTTAAATAAAGAGTCAATGAAATAAATAAAATGTGTAACACGTTTATTTATTGTCATAACTCTATAACCCCACACACCCGATTATAAATATCCTCACAACCCCAACTCTTTTTTGACACACAAGAGAATCGTTGTGCACAACATCTCTGGAGAATTCTTTCAAGGCCGAAAGAACCTCTTCCTCCAAGAACGCTCTCAAGACCGAGAGAGATCCTCTTCCATCGGATCAAGACAATCTAAGGCGGGCAACGCAAGCAAAGGCTTCTCCATGCTAGCACCCAGAGAATCCTTCGGTGACGTCCAGAGATACGAGGTACACGTGTGGATCACCGCTAGAGGGAGTCTACACTTGGCTTCTGCGAGGCAACGACGGATCACATCGACAACGTGATTGAGAATATCAACAAATAAAGAACACCCAAAAGGTATTTCTTTATAATTAATTAAATTAATTATAATCAGCCTGTAACGATCCTTGTTTGTGGTTCCGGGGCAAACCATCTTCTTTGTCTTTTTCTGTGATTCGATCCGTGGAGACTGGCGTTTATTGTCGTATTGATCCCGGATTGATCATTTCTAATGACAAAAAGCCAAGTGGTCACATCCACCCACACGCTTCCGCTGCGCCCGGAACCTTCAAATGGTATCAGAGGGAGGTTACAACGTTGATTATAGTTATTTAATTTTCATTGATAATTTACGCATTCATATTTGATTCAATTCGAAATAAATCGTTCTATAAATCTGAATTAACGAGATATATTCTTCCTCCTTCATTTCTTGATTCATATCACAAAAACGACCTTTTAATTTTAATTTTGATTAAAATAAAAACGAGGAACTCATCCGGAGGATCCGCTCTTTCTGTCTGTACAACACGGGATTACACGGCGTGTAATTAAAACTACACACCGTGTACTTAGGTTCAACGAACCGGAACTGGTCCACCAAACCACACTGTGTGAATTGATTATGCCTAAGTTTTAATCACGCCGTGTTGACCAGAATAGAACGGCGTGTGGAAACCGGAATACACGATGTGTATGTTGGAACAACACGCCGTGTAGTCCGTTCCGACCCAGGTGAAACCGTGTACAAAGATAAGTCGCATACTGTGTATACGGGATCGCCAGGTCGGTTACCGCGTAATGAGGAATTACACGCCGTGTATGATTCATCTACACGCCATGTACTCTAAAATTTCCAAAGTACAGAAAACACGCCAAAGCCCCGGCGTGTACTTTGGACAAAGGGTGAAAAGAAAAATACACGCCGTGTAATTATAAACTACATGCCGTGTACTTTCCAGAAATGGAATTTCACCAGGTTTCCTCCAATGTACAAAGACTCGTACAAGGAATATGGATGAGAAGAATCTCAAGGAAATTTAGAAAGGAATTTAAGATAAAGAATTGATTAATTATAAGATCATAATTAATTGAATTCGAGCGCGTCTTATCTTAAATAAAAGAACGATTAAAAGAATTTGAATTCTAAATATGCGTAAATGTCGTTGCATACTATAGATGATCATGAGCTAGACCAAAGACCCTTTGTATGTGTATGGTTTCATTTAAATTTATTTAATTTAAATTTGTTGGCCTGCGAGCCTTCTTCCAATAAAATGTAGGGCCTGCGTGCCCATGGTTTCTTTAATGTAAACCCATGTAATGGAGGATCTCCCAAGCCGGAGGAGACGGTTCAAATCCCGAAGCCGAGGCGAAACCGACACAAGAAGAAAAAAAGGTGTACATGTGGGAGCTGCAAAACACGAACCATCAGCTTCAAGGTGATTTCCCTAGGTCAGGGTTAGCTTATCAAAACCGCTAGATAAGCTAACCAAATAGAAGCTCATGATCATGCCATCTTATTTTATTTCTGTCTGATTGCATGGTTTATTTATTATGCACGTGTTTTCGCGATCACATAATTAATAAAAAGAACAAGCATGCAAAGATGGAATAAAATTAAAAAAAACGGTCTATGCGTATACATTATCGGAACATGGTTAATCACTTAAGCAAGCATCACTTAATATTAACAAGCATGTGATAATCCAAAGATATGCATAAAGAATAAAATCCCTCAAATACCATATTAAGTCAGACCAAGCCTTCCGTTACTTGATTAAGGGAAAGACTCAATAAAACTATGTGTTTGACCAACCCTTGTTGGGACACTTACTTTTATAAAGGAAGCCCTTATGAAAGGTTTCGGGTTGACTTAACCATATTACATCAAGAGAAGTAGCCCTTGCTAGACTTGATGTAATATTGGAGGCAAGAGTTGAGAAAATCCAAGTCAGGATTTCAGGATTGGGGAGTCCACTCAATAGATCAAGGAACTGTAAGCTCACAGTTGGCAAAGACCCGCCTACCTAAATACCTTCAAATATCCTGACCAACCCTTGTTGGGGTTATGCGAAGGGAAATATGGATCCTTGCCATTAGAATGTCAAAGCAACTGGACATTCCGAGTTCAATGGTGAGGTCCATTGGGACTTGATAAAATAATGGGAGACTTAATAAAATTTATTATTTCTCATAAAATGTAATCAAGAAAGTACTGATAAATCTGCTCTTTTAAATTGTAGAATCAATATGACAAATACATCAACCACATTTTCTCTGCGATCAATTCTGGATAAAGACAACGTACTCACCGGCAGTAACTTTCAGGAATGGTTTAGGCACCTTCGGGTTATCCTACACCATGAACGGAAGTTTTATGTGTTGGAGTCCTCACTTCCTGATTCTCCTGCCCCAGGGGCAAGTGATGAAGATTTCCTAGTCTATAATCAACATTTGAACGATGCTCTCAACGTTCAATGTTTGATGTTGTCATATATGTCTAGTGAGCTCATGAAGTCTCATGAAGACATGGATGCCTACAGCATGCTCGAGCACCTCTGTGGTTTATACCAAGAGAGAGCAAGACAGGAAAGGTTTGAGATCTCCAAGGCTCTGTTTCAGAGCAAGCTTGGAGAGGGTTCCCCAGCTGGGCCTCATGTAGTCAAGCTCATTGGCTACATTGAGCGCTTGGAGGTTCTAGGGTTTAAACTCCCTGAAGAACTGGGTACCGATCTCATTCTCGCATCACTCCCCCAGAGCTTCTCAATCTTTGTTGTTAATTTCAACATGAACAATATTGAGAAGTATCTATCTGATCTTCTTATCCTTATTCTCTAAGTGGACAATGACATGAAGTGTGAAAAGCCTTCTGTCATTATGGTGAATAAAAGGAAAGGGAAGGCGAAGAGCTTTAAGCCCAAAGCTTCTTCAAGGCCTTCCAAGAAAAGGAAGATCAAAGGGGAGGCAAAGGAACGGGATGCTGTTTGTTTTGCATGTGGCAAGAAGGGCCACTGGAAGAAAAACTGCACCCAGCCAAGGAAGCAAGGGGAAGCTTCAGGTGCGTTTGTTATCGAATGAAATCTATCTGTTTCTACTAATTGGGTATTATATACTGCTTGTGGTGCTCACATCTGTATCCAAATACAGGAACCAAGTAGATTTAGGAAGATTTATTGAGGGGAGATAGATCTACGAGCAGCCAACGGAGCCAGACTTGCTGCTGTAGCTATCGGGGACTACCACCTCACATTGCCTACCGGGATGGTCTTGGTTTTGAAATTATGTTATTATGTACCCTCTGTAACCAAAAACATTATTTCAGTATCCAGATTAGATACTGATGGATTCATATTCAAGTTTGGAAATGAATGTTTCTACTTTTATAAAGATAGTGTTTGTTTTGGTAGGGCACATTTATATAACGGCCTTTATGTGTTAGACTACACAAACCAAGTAATGGCAATCGATAACAAAGTTAATTTACATGAATCATACCACACCCAACTTTGTCATCACCGGCTAGGTCATGTCAATGAGAAACGTTTGACAAAATTACATCAAGATGGGTATTTAGATTCTTTCGAACTAAAACCACTTGGTGTATGTCATGCGTGTCTACAAGGCAAAATGACCAAAGTCCCATTTAGTGGGAAAGGTGAAAGAGCTAAAGAGCTTCTAGAATTAGTTCACACAGATGTGTGTGGAATATTTCCAGTTGAAGCAAGGGGTGGGTTCTCGTACTTCATAACTTTTACTGATGATTTTAGTAGATATGGATATATCTATTTAATGAGGTATAAGTCAGATTCTTTTGATTGGTTCAAAGAATACAAGAATGAAGTTGAGAACCAACTTGGTAAGAAGATTAAGAAACTCCGCTCAGACAGAGGAGGAGAATATCTTAATCAAGACCTCATTGATTTCTTACGGGAGTTTGGGATTCTATCTCAACTCACTCCTCCTTACACACCGTAGTGGAATGGTGTAAGTGAAAGGAGGAACCGCACCCTGTTGGACATGGTGAGATCAATGATGAGTCATACGAGTCTTCCATTATTTGTTTGGGGATATTCATTACAAACAGCAGCACACATACTAAACCAAGTACCAACTAAATCGATAAATGGTATTCCATATGAGTTATGGAGTGGACGCAAAGCCATGTTATCGAATTTACACGTGTGGGGTAGAGAAGCATTTGTTAAGGCCTCTTCAGGTAACAAACTTGCACCCCGAGGCACAAAGTGTATCTTTATAGGATATCCCAAGGAAACAAGGGGATATTACCTATACAACCCCTCAGACAAAAAGGTTACAATGGCAAGACACTCCATATTCCTTGAGAGGGAGCACATCTCCAGAAGAGATAGTGGGAGCGAGATAGACTTCGATGAAGTCGAGGCTCAAGATACACATGAGTTGGTACAAGAACAGATTCCACAAAGCCCCGTGGAAGAACAATCTGTTCCAGAGACACAAGAACTGCGTAGGAGCACGAGAGAGGTGAGAGAACCAGAACGATATGGTTTTCTTGTCACTGAGGATGGTGACTCATTATTGGTTGACAATGATGATCCTCTTACCTACAAGGAAGCAGTTGAAGGCACAGACGTTGCCAAGTGGAAAGAATCCATGAATTCTGAAATGGATTCCATGTACCAAAACCAAGTCTGGATTTTGGTAGATCCTCCAGTTGATGTAAAGCCTATTGGTAATAAATGGGTATTCAAGAAGAAACTGGACATGGAGGGGCAAGTCAGCACCTACAAGGCACGACTGGTTGCAAAAGGTTTTAGACAGCGTCAAGGAATTGACTATGATGAAACCTTTTCACCGGTTGCAATGATGAAGTCTATCAGAATCCTATTGGCCATTGCTGCTTACCATGACTATGAAATTTGGAAAATGGATGTCAAAACAGCTTTCCTTAACGGGAACCTCCAGGAAGATGTCTACATGACACAACCTGAAGGGTTTGTGACTTCAAAGGATTCCAACAAGGTATGCAAGTTGCAAAAATCCATTTATGGATTAAAGCAAACATCAAGGTCATGGAACATTCGTTTTGATGAAGCTGTTACAGAATTTGGATTTGTTAAGAACGAATGTGAGCCTTGTGTCTACAAAAGGTTTAGTGGAAGTGCAGTCGTTTTCCTAATAGTATATGTCGATGACATATTGCTAATTGGAAATCAAGTACCTGTCTTACAGTCAGTTAAGGCATGGTTGAATAAATGCTTCTCCATGAAAGACTTGGGCGAGGCGGCATATATTCTTGGGATCAAGATCCATCGTGATAGATCCAAGAAAATGCTGGGCCTAAGTCAAAGTACACACATTGAAAAGATATTGAAGAGATTCAGTATGGAACAGTCCAAGAGGGGATTGTTTCCAGTGTCACATGGCATTCATCTTTCCAAGAAAATGTTTCCTCAGACACATGAGGAAAGAAAGATAATGGCAAGGATCCCTTACGCATCCGTGATTGGGTCAGTCATGTATGTTATGCTATGTACGAGGCTAGATGTTGCTTATGCATTAAGTGCGGTAGGCAGATATCAAGCTGATCCCGGAGACCGCCATTGGATGGCAGTCAAGACTATCCTTAAGTATCTGAGGCGTACTAAGGATATGTTCTTGGTTTATGGAGGAGATGAGGAACTAGTCATCAGAGGACATGTAGATGCTAGTTTCCAGACTGATCAAGATGACATGAAGTCGCAGACTGGATACATCTTCAGTTTGAATGGAGGTGCAGTGAGCTGGAAGAGCTCAAAACAAAGTGTGGTAGCAGATTCTATAGCGGAGTCCGAGTATATCGCAGCTTCTGAGGCAGCTAAAGAAGCAGTATGGATGCGAAGCTTCATCCAAGAGCTGTATGTTGTACCGAGCAGTAAAGATCCTATCACACTCTATTGTGATAATACTGCAGCGGTGGCACTTGCAAAAGAGCCAAGGTCACATCAGCGGACAAAGCACATACTTCAGAAGTATCATCTCTTGAGGGATTTTTCTCAGAGAGGTGAAGTTGCAGTGAGCAGTATTTCCACGGAAGACAACATGGTGGACCCATTGACTAAAGCCTTGACTCAGCAGAAACATGATCATCATGTGAGGTCTAGCGGACTAAAAGTCGTAGGCAGTTGGCTCTAGTCCAAGTGGGAGTTTGTAAGGGTTGGTGTCCTCAGAACCAACTGTTTTGTACTTTGATAACATGAATTTTCACTTATTATATATTGTTCATTGTTCTGCATGACTATAATATAATAATGTCCTGAAATATTTGTTGCATTAATAAGGTCATAGCAGATCCCCACTATGATGAGAACCTTGAAATGCTATAACAATATTCTTAAATAAAGTTCTGCGGTTGGATGACATACTATGATAGGACACAAAGTATACAGACCGTCATGTGCGAGTACTCATAAGAAGACGAGACTCTCTCTCATGAAGTTCGCACTTGGTAATCTCCAAGATGGGAGATTATGAGAACAGACCCGCCAGTAGTAATTCCGCATGTCTTGGTGTCATCGGATATTGCTATCTACGAGCGTGTGTAATGGTCCTTAGACTGGAAGATTATCATTAACTCATGTCATGACTCGCGCACTTAGATTTACTGATGAAAACCGTCACGCAGACAGTTGGCGGGAAGTAGGGTACGTTGGGTGCGTCACGAGTGACATGTTGTTAATGGATAAGTCGAGGAAGGATTTTTCCCTTCCATTTATGGAAGTTGATATCTCGGCCCTTTGATTGAAATAGAATTGTCGCATTAAATTCCATGGCCATGGTGTAAACGATGAGTTTATTTCAGGTAGTCAAAGAACGACATATCAAGCATATAGGTTTATGACACTACCATGAAACCTGCTTGATGAGATATTGAGACAAAGGGATTAAATTACACAGTAAGCGTCCATATGAGGTGATACGTCAATGCGGCGTCAATTTCTTTCTCTTGGGTGCCTTGACCCGTTGCTAGACAGTAATCTTGGACTTTAGGCAAGCCCGCCTAATACCAACGAGAAAGAGGCCTAGAGGGTCACACACTAAGTGTATCCAAGTATCTCAAGTTGAATAAAGATTATTCTTGTATGTGGTTTAATAATTATTCAAGGAAGCCTAAGTTGTTTTAAATGATGGAGGAAAAAGAAAATAAAATAGGTACACGCCGTGTATTATTATTACATGCCGTGTAGTTTTATTTTGGAAAGGAAATGAATAAATGAAAACAAGATATACACGCCGTGTACATTTAATGTACACGCCGTGTAGTTTTCAATGAAAAACAAGTACACGCCGTGTATTTATTAATACACGCCGTGTAGTTTTTTTCAGTTGGGATTTTGAGGATATAATATTGTTTTAAATGATATTTATTATAATCAGCGTGGGCGCCTGTCAAGGAATTATTTATTCGACATGGGGTTTTAAATAAAGAGTCAATGAAATAAATAAAACGCGTAACGCGTTTATTTATTTTCATAACTCTATAACCCCACACACCCGATTATAAATATCCTCACAACCCCAACTCTTTTCTGACACACAAGAGAATCGTTGTGCACAACATCTCTGGATAATTCTTTCAAGGCCGAAAGAACCTCTTCCTCCAAGAACGCTCTCAAGACCGAGAGAGATCCTCTTCCATCGGATCAAGACAATCTAAGGCGGACAACGCAAGCAAAGGCTTCTCCACACTAGCACCCGGAGAATCCTTTGGCGACGTCCAGAGATACGAGGTACACGTGTGGATCACCGCTAGAGGGAGTCTACACTTGGCTTCTGCGACGCAACTACGGATCACATCGACAACGTGATTGAGAATATCAACGAAGAAAGAACACCCAAAAGGTATTTCTTTATAATTAATTAAATTAATTATAATTAGCCTGTAACGATCCTTGTTTGTGGTTCCGGGACAAACCATATTCTTTGTCTTTTTCTGTGATTCGATCCGTTGAGACTGGTGTTTATCGTCGTATTGATCCCGGATTGATCATTGCTAATGACAAAAAGCCAAGTGGGCACATCCACCCACGCGCTTCCGCTGCGCCCGGAATTAATTCCAAAAAGTATAACAATGAATAATTTAGTAATTATAATTTTGAACTTAAAATCAAGAAATATATATATATATATAATTTCACATAAATAATATTATTTTTACATATGTTTAAAACTATTTTTGATAATTAAAACATAGTTATATAAAAAATGTGTCCAACCATGAATGCCACATGTACCAAATAATTCCCACATATGTGAGAAGAATCTTCAACCATATAGGATAGAAGTTCCACACTTCCCACATGGAGGTAGGGGGATAGGTCACCTCACAGGAGGCAGAACGGCATATCTTGGGCTTAGCACCCATAGGGCCATGTATACCATGTAGTTAGTGGGCCATACCATGGGTTATCAGCATGATGTAGTTCAGGAGCGGAACCCGGTTACTCGCTTATTCCCATAAATGGAGACAGTTTAATTAATATACCAGTGCTCACTCGAAGAATAATCTGATGTGGTATTGCACTAACCAGCTGTTATTCACACATTTTAAATAAAAACCCATTTAGATTGTGATCGTCCAATTGAATTCATCACAGCCATCCAATATTTTCCTGCTTCATCTTCCTCAAAAATCACCCACTATTAACTCATCTTCTTCAATACACCAGACCCAAGTCACTATCACCATCCTAACTATCTCCTCCATCCCCTTTCTCTATAAGGAAACAACATTGTAGATGACCTACATATGGTATACTACCATTATCAATCTTCCTTGGTGAAAAAACCACACCGTCAAACTACATTCATAGAATTTCAGCCTATAAAAACCCCATCCAGCACAAGTGAATATTTATTCCTGGGGAAGATTGGAAATCCTAAAAATATTCATAAACTCATATTCTTAAACATTTATCAAAATTGAAACCATGTATTATTAATTCCAAAAAAACGGTTCATTTTTAAACCCAGTTTTTTTGGGTTATATATACATGAAACAATGTACTTTTAACACCTCAATGGGATATCATATGATATAGGTTTACAAATGTGTTGTCAATGAGTGTCACCATTATATATCCCAACTTATCTTGTAAGTTTAATCCATAAATTAGCATGTATCTAAACCTACACACACACATATATATATTTATATATATCTACTTATACAGAGGAAACTACCATCATTACTATAAGAATCCATACCCAATCTCTCCCTCTATTTCCCCATCTTCCCACCTTGTTCAAACACCCAATTCGGCAGAAGAAACTACTAAAGCTCCGGTATTCCAATTCATGTAATGGTATTTCTTATTTTTCAAAACTATTATATTTATGTAAGTGGTAATTTATTTTCAAAAAATATAAACCTTGTTTTATTTCCTTTAAAAATATTTTTAAAATAAGGTTAAATGGATTTATTTAAAATCTATTATTTTAAAAATACCTTATTTATGTAATGGAGTTATGTGTTCAAAATCATTATTTTCAAACTTATAGTTATATAATGGGAACCCTTTATTCCTTTAAAAATACTAAATTTTATAATAAAAGTGTTTGATTTTGTATATGAAGAATCTATAGTTTCAAAGTATTATTTTATATATGAAATAACTGCTAAAATTACCATTATTTTATGTAAAGGCTTCATTACTTCATACCATTATTTTATATATAAAAATATTATTTCCAAACACAAAATTTTAAATTAAGTGAGTTCTTCCAGAATGGGAATATTATTTCTTTATTAAATGATTGATTTTAAATGATAAATTATATCATTTTATATTCTATTTAAATAAAATCATTTTTATTCAAATAGATTTTATAATTTCATGAATGAAATTTAATTTTAAATATAAGGATATTGATCATGTTTGTAGGTATGTTCATACTCTATTATTTTATATTGGCATAGAAAGTTTATTTTTCATAATATTTGGTTGCTCCAAATTTATTGAATGATTTATAATGGAAATAATCGATGTATATATATAACTATATATATATAATATTTCATTTTCATGTTTTTAAAAGGCTAAAAAATCTAGTAAAAAATAAAAAATAAAAGGGATCAATCTCAAAATGGTTTACAAAATTTTGGAACTTGGACATTGTAAACATGATAGGGATCTGAGGAGTAAACCCAACCATCTTATATAGGATGGCCCTTAATAGCCTTCAATGTTTCAAGTGGCCATATAGTTTTGTTTTACGAGATTGTATAAAATATTATTAAAATACACTAGAGTATTTTATTAAGAAATTAAATTTCCATGTTATATTTTAAAAACCCTATAATTTAGAAAAAAATATTTATTATATCAAGTTTTTTATATAAACGAATGAAAAATAAGGAAAATGTATTTTCCAAGGTTTCTAAAAATTATTTTCTAAGATTATATATTTTTAATCCCCATTATCAGGTAATTTTATGCTCACACTATGTTTTAAAATGTTTTTCATAGGCTCATTCTATGTTCAAAAGGAGTTTATTTTTTTAAGGATCCAGAATGAGGGAGGTCAAAATAGTTTATTTATAGCTTGTTTAAACTCTGATATGTTGTAATAGTTTTTATTTTTTTCTCTAAAACCTAGACTAGAAAAGATCCTCATTTTCTTAAAAGTAATGTATATATTCATTTATATCTATAAAAAATATATGATATATTTATAATAGATTTGGAAGTATGGATCATAGTTTTTTGCACTTAGTATCAGAGGAATGGTTTAGACAAATTTAGATATTAGGAATTTTAGTTTTAGGGTAAGAAATATAAATTTATTTTAGGTTATATATAATTAAATTTTAGGTGATGCATAAGAATATAATATTTTAGTGATTCTAGTTTTTCCAAATGTTGAAATTGGAAATTTAAAATTTTCATTAGGTACGATGAAAAAAAAATTGAGGGAGAAATTCATTTTAAGGGGTTTAGAATGTAACATCACATACTTTTAAGGGGTTCTATATTTTATTGAATACAACGAATAAGTATTCTAAAAATAAAGGGGGTGGGTTTTATTAAAAAGGGTGATAACTTATTAAGATCAAGTGGAAGAACACATATTCTATTTAAAGAGTCGGGAATGTTAAATATACAGTAGTTATTAGTAATAAGAGAGGAAATAAGTAAAAAAACATGTCAACAACATGATTATATCTTGATTAATTTGGATCCATCATAAGTAGGACCCCTCCAAATATGATGATGATAAGAATATAGAGAATCTAAAAAATATTAATCATACTTACAATCAAATAATACTCAGACATGTAGATTCAAGTTTATTTAAAATTCATTTTATGTGAGATATTTATAGGGAAGATAAGTTGGTCATTAATAGACTAGTTATTGGGTTCTTTCTATATAATTTTTTTTAGTAATGATGGAAATAAAAATAGTTATTATAACCTTTTAATTAATTATGTGTATATATATATATTTATATACATATATATAACACACATATATATATGATTTATGATTCAATTTATAATGAAATTATAAATTATATAAACAATACACAAATTATCATATTTATGATAATCCTATAATTTATTAGTAAATTTAAGTAGGTAATTCTGATAAATTTAAATAAGAATGTTAATATTTGAATAATGGACTTACATTTAAGCATTCAAATTATAAAATGTTCACTTATAGTTCCATTTCTAAGTATAAATTCTATTTTTATGAAAATATTCCTATATATTTATATTATTTAAATAAATTTTATAATTTTGTTTTTAACTTAATATTTTGAAAATATTTTTTAAATTAGTAATAAATTAAATTATTTTAATAATAAGAGTATATTTAAAGTAAATATGATTATAAATTTAATTAAAAGTGTTTTTATTTATAGTTTTCAAAATATTATGTTTATAGTATTACTATTGAGTAAATTGTTATTTTCTAACTTATTATAATTTTAAGCTTTAGTTAATTTTTAATTTGTTTTGAAAAATAAAAAATATGATACTATAATATGAGTGATGATATATAATAATAATAATAATTAATGGAACACTTATGTTAAAATGTTATAAAATAATTGTTTATGCTTTTTGGCATTAATATTTTTATGTTAAAAGTTTAATAAACAATTATGGTTAATAGAATATACTTACTAAAATGTTAAAAATGTATAATGTAGTAATTATAATTTTTAACTTAAAATAAAAAACAAATATATATATATATAATTTCACATATTTAATATTCATTTACATATTTTTAATAATATTTTTAATAATTAAAACAAAAATATATATAAAAAGTGTGGCCAACCATGAAGGCCACATGGCCCAACTCAATCCCACACATATGGGAGGATTCACAACCACATGGGAGATAAGTTACACATATCCCACATGAATGTAGGGGTATTGGTTGCCTAAAAGGATAGAAAATAGAATATTTTGGGCTAATTTCCCACAGTGTCATGTATAGATCTGTGTAGTCTATGAGTCTTGTCATAGTTCGGTAGGACAGTGTAGCCTAATAGTGGGACCTAGTTACTCTCATATACTAATCAATGGATAGTAGTTAATTGATATACCAGTTATCAGCTAGAGAATAATCCGATGTGGGATAACGCTAAGAGATTACTTTTCTTTCATTTTAAAAATGTTGTTTCGATCATAACCATCAGATTGAATTCATTGCAGTCATCTAATATTTTTCCACTTCATCTTCCTCGCAACCCACCCATTGTTTACTCATCTTCTTTAGTATGCCAAACCCAAGTATTTATCAAAATCCTCACTGCCTTATCTATATCCTTCCACTTCAAGGAAACCAAAGCATGAATGACTTACATATAGTGTACTACCACTTTCAATCTTTCCTTAGTGACAAAGACACGCCCTCAAACTGACTTTGTAGGATTTTGGCCTATATAAAACCTTAACCACCACCAGTGAAAATTGATTCCCAATGAAACTTTCCAAACCTAACAATACACATAAATGAATATTCATAAATTATTATCAAAATTGAAACTAGGTATTATTAAACCCAAAAAAACTTGTCCGTTTTTAAACATAATTTCATCAGGTTATATATATGTGTGTGTGTGTGTGTGTGAAACTGTGGATTTTTAAAACCTCATTTGAAGCTCATAGGATATAGGTATACTATTGTGTTGTCAATGGGTTCCACCTTAAAATATCCCAGCTTCTCTTTCAAGGTCAATCCACACATATATGTGTATCCAAACCTTCATATATATGTGTGTTTGTGTATATATATATATATCTAATTATACAGAGGGAACTCCCCTCATTTCTAAAAGAATCCATGCCCAATATCTCCCTTTATTTTCCTCTCTTCCCACCTAGTTTGAACACCTATGTTATAAAAATAAATTTCTAAAGCTCCGGTATTCCAATTCATCTAAGGGGACTTCTTGTTTTTCAAAACTATTATATTTATGTAAGTGTTAATTTTTTTTCAAAAATTATAAACCATGTTTGATTTCCTTTAAAACTATTTTTTTCAATAAGGGTTAATTTCTTTTATTAAAATCTATTATTTAAAAACCCCTTGTTTAGGTAATGGATTCATGTAACGAAAATCATTATATTCAGACTTATAGCTATATAGGGGGGACCGTTTATTCCTTCGAAAAATTATTTAACTTTATATGAAAAGTTTTTGATTAATTTTTTATGAAGAATATAAAATTTCAAAGTATATTTTTATGTAAGGAAAAATCGATAAAGTTACTATTATCTTATGTGAATTATTTATTCCTTCATATCATTATTTTATGTATAAAAATATTATTTCCAAACCCCAAATTTTAAATTAAGTAAGTTATTCCAAATTGGAAGTCTTATTTCTTTATTTAATGATAGATTTTAAGTGATAAAATTTATAATTTTCTATTCTATTTTAATAAAATTATTTTTATTCAAAATCATTTTATAATTTTATAAATGAAATTTCAATTTAAATATAATGATGTTAATCATTTTTAGATATGGTCAAGCTATATTATTCCATGCAAGCAAAAAAATTCTATTTATCATAATATTTGTTTTCTCCAAATTCAAAAAATGATTTCCTATTGAAATATGTCAGTACATATATATATATATATATATATATATATGAATATATATATATATATAATAATGAATTTTTATTTCTTTAAAAGATAGAAACTCTCGTGAAAATTAAAAAAGATGAACTCTCAAATTGTTTTATAAAATTCAACACTTAGAATTTATAAGCATGATAGAGATCTAGAGAGTGAAGAAAAACCTCCAAGACAGATAGTCCTTTGATAACCTTTAATTTCACAAGTTTCCACATGGTTTTGTTTTCAGATATCAAATAATATTTTCTATAAAATGAAGGGACTCCTTCATTAAGGAATGTATTTTCCAAGTTATAATTTTAAAATTCTATATTTTAGAAAAAAGTTATTTATTATATCAAATGTTTTGATATAAAAGAAAAAAATTTCAAAATAATGTTTTCAAAGAAAATTCATTTTCAAAGGTGTTTGAAAAAAAATTATAATATTATATATTTTTAAATCCCCTTATTGGGAAATTTTATTCTCACCCTACATTTTATAATGTTTTTCACAGGATCATTATAAGTTCAAAAGGAATTTGGCATCGTTAAGAAGATATCATGAGTAAAGTCAAGATTGTAGTTTATTTATTAATTGTTTAAACTCTAAAATATTTTAATAGTTTTTCCTTTTCCACCAGAACCTATATAAAAAAAGATCCTCATGTTTTTAATGGACTATATATTTTCATTTTTCTATAAAAAAATATATGTTATTTTTGTATCGGATCCAGAAGCATGGGTCTCGGGTCGCTACATTCCAAAACTATAAATGAATTTCTAAATTCTAAAGTGGAAATTAAGATTTTAAAAAATATATTCTATGATAAATTTACTCTTCCATGGTCAAAGTAATATATAAAATATCTTTCAATTAAAATTAATTAAAATATTCTTAAAAAAACTTAAATTTATAAAGACATGAGAAAAAACTATGGGTAAGTCAATAGTTTTTAATTTTCCACAACCTATAATTCCAAGACTTGTATTTAGTAGTTATTAAACATTTCTTCCTATTTTACTATAAGTACTCACCCATCCCCATATTCCTATCCACTCTAAATACCTTAAACATGAAATTATTCTCATTTCCTTTATTAAAATTCCTTCCAAGGTTTATTCAAGGTATAAAAGATTCACACTCCTAGATTTAGAAACTTACTTACCATGGTAAGGGAACTCACATATTATTCATATTCATTCAAATACCTATTTTGTTTTATATCTTCTAGTTATTAAATTACTTTATTTTCATAAATTGTTGATAATCCTATTACTACCAAAATATTATTTTATTAACAGGATGCCTTAGTTCAGTTTAATTATTCCCATTACATAATTTATTTTGTATACCTATCTTTCTGCCAAAACTATTTCATGAATTTCTCACTTTTACATGAAATATTCATAAATATGAATACTAAAAACCCTTCCTTATATTATCTATAGATATTCACCTAGATTCAAGAATAATTTATTTATTGGGGATTTACATGTTTAAAACAAAAATTCTTGTCGCATGGGTTAAAAGTTATGAAATGTTCATGTCTTTTAGAACATATGTACTAAATTATTTTATATGAAACCCATTATTTATTCTCCATGGGTTATTGATGAAATGATTTATTATGATCTATGTGGCTTGTACGAATAGGGAAATATGAAGGGTGGACCCTGATGGCAATCTAATGCATTGGGTAAATAATTAATATATAGATATGGCATGTCTTACGATATCATAGTGAATATCTTTAGAAATTTTGTTTTATGACACCTTGGTAATAAACCTTGGTGGTATGATTTTAAATGTCTCATTTTTACATTATATCCCTATTTCCATGTTATTATTTGTGTTCATTATATTATGATATATCTCATGTCATTATGGTAATTCCATATTGTTATGTCTCATTATCACATGATAAATATTTTTTATCTATTCCCTTACATGGTTTTATGTTCACCCTTTTTTTAAATCTATGTCCCCTAGATATGAGATGCAGTAAAAGTAACCTAGGATGAATCTATGAATAGATATTTCAATTATATTATAAGAAAGTTTATGTTTTTAATTTATTATATTCCTAATTTCCAAGAAACTAAACCTTAAAAGATCTTATGAATTATTAAATGGTTTTCCATGTAATGTAAGTTTTAGTTATTAAAAATACGATATGCCATAATAGTCATACACTTCTATTTATTATATCATGTTATTGTTTGGGATGGTTTAACCACCTATATGAATAATGTAATCAATTTTTATCATGGATTATTATAAAAAATAACATACTGTTTTGTATTGATATTGATATTTAAATAATGTTATGTTTATGGTTCTTTAATCGAAAAATTTATATTTAACTTACTATTAATATACCACATTTTATTCATTAAAAATTACCAAGACAAGAACATTTTTAATTCCGTCTTAGAGAATCATACCAGAAACTCCGATAGAATGGTACCAGAATATCATGAAATAATAAGGAAATTTTATTCCAATACCATGAACATTATATACATAATGATAACATGAACATGGAATGATAACTGAAATCATTATACTAAAACAAATAATGAACGGTTGAATCTACTAACACCAGTGATCAATAATGAATAAAAAAATTAATAATTGTGTAATAAGTGGATTTAAAATAATAATATAAAAGGTGATAAATGTGAATATGGTTCTGAAATATATGGTTAATGAGAATATGACTATTTTATAGGAGGTTTGAGTTCTTCCAACTAAGAGGAAATCCCAAGTAATGGTATTGTTGACTCAATTTCCTTTTCACTTGGTCACAAACATTATTTCATTACTATACACTTCTTAGTCTCATAAATTATTCTATTTAATTATTCCATAAGGTAATTTATATTTTAATATAGTCAATTTACATTTTCACATTTAAATCTTCATCCTTTATAGATTCCATTCTCTATAAAAATATGATGATTGTTAACAGTAATTTTAATCGATTTTAACAACTCCTTTTTTCCATTCCTATAATAACCTGAGATGTTGAACCCTCTAAATTAATACTATGTCAAATATCTTGTGTCTCATGGAAAACTAAAATAAAACAGACCATGACATTGTAAAAATAAATTAATATTATAATAATTATTAAATAAAATGATAATAATCAATAAAATAGTTGCATGTTATAATTTTTCATTGGTTAATATTTTAAAATAATGAGTTCCATTTGAAGAACCAATTAAAAAAGGGTAATTTCATTTTACCATAATAAAATAAATTGATCATAGATAAAATTTTATAACAATAGGTAATTTTCTTATTTATAAACCAATATATCGATATTAAATTATTTATATATCTATAAAAAATAAGATTAGAAACATTTCATATTCAAAAAAGAATTTTCTTAAAAAAAATTCTCTATATATTTTATTTTTATTTAAAATATAATTTAAAAAATTTAAAATTTAAATACTGAAAAAATGACTTTATTTTTTTATTGAACATTTAAATATTATCATAGGATTATTTTTGATATGTTTTAAAAATATTTATTTTTTGGTGATTAGTATAAAATATAATTTTTTAAAAATAACATCACTTTTATGACATTATTAGTATATAAGTATAAATGGGAAAAACATGAAACATTTTTTATATGGGCAAAAATTTATTTTATAAGTGAATTTATAATTTAAAAAAAAGTTTTTTTATTTACAAACCCATATTTTACATTTTATAGCTTTGGTTGTATTTTTCAAAAAAAATTCTTTTAATACATTATACATTTAGTATTTTAAAATTACTTTTTATAAATTTTATAAATATTATATTTTTAAATGTAAATAAATTTTGGAATCATTTGGTATAAAATTTTTAAAAAAATAATTTTTATTTTTATTCACAAAGGAAAAATTATCAAGGTAAAAACTAGTAATTGTGATGAAAACAAAATTGGTAAAAATTAGTAACCTAAGAGGTAAAGGTACTAACATGTTAAAAAAATGATTTTAAATGGTTATTTGAAGTTTTTTCAAAATTATATATTCCGCAATGAATTATTTTCAATATTTGATCCACCTTCCATGAGAGTAACTTTCCATTATTGAAATCTGTTGGGTATTTAGAAAAATGTAATCCCCTTTCACTTATAAATGGGTCACTCCCCTCCTCACTTCCCCTCACACCACAACCCACATATATCTTCTAAAACACTTGAAAAAATATACTAAAAACTCTTATCAACATTAAATATTTTTTGGTCTTCTCAAACTACAATCACTAAAATGATTTACCCTCTTTACAAAGAAGACGTCAAAGAAGTTGGCATAAATTTCTAACTGATCCTTTATTTTTCTATTTCTTTATGTGCAATACTTCTTCCAAAAAATATTTTACACCATATTAAATTGATATCATAATTATCATCAGAATAATATTATTTTATTATAATTATGGTACAACCATTTACCACGTTTCTCCCTTTTCTACTAAGAAAAATGAACTCGTTAATCATCTGTTGTGAGGATTACCACCTCCACGACATAACATGTTTTATTTTCATTAACTAACATAAATCGATAGTAATATTAGGGAACTTTCCATATAATTATCATATTTATGATATATTTTATATACATTAACGATAAACAATGTTACTCCTTTTTCATGTTCTATAGAAAATTAAATCATCGTCCATTCTTACTTGTAGACTACCACCTCCATTGAAAAATCGATTTCCATTTTTCTTTTCATCACCTACATACATGTCTAGTCATGATAATGGTTTTAATGGATTAATATGATTTTTATGAATTTTTTAGGTTTATTTAAAGAAAATTTGGACAACCTAATGACAATATGAGAAATAAACAATCATGTTAAAATCAACTATCCAAAAGAGGGTTATAAGAGAAAAATAATATTTTCCTTGTACTATGAAATAACTTCATATAGGTTATATTATTCTAATAATTATTTAAAATTATAATATAACACACTAATAAACACTAAATTATATCATTATTCTTCTAGTATAATGATATTACAACTAAACCACTTCATAATCAACCATTAATTATAATATATTCTTTTTTGGATCAGTTTAACCACCTACTTGAAAAATGATATAAATTTATATAATGGGTGAATATGGGAGTTTAATTTATATTATTATATGATAGAAATAAGTAAATAATTATTTTCTTTCTAGAATGTTAGTATAAAAATTAAACTTGTTATTTAAGAAAACACCCTTCGTTCGATAAGAATCATTAAAATGTGCTCACTTCCAAATTCATATCTAAATATCATAACCAAAAATCCCATAAAAAGAAATTATAAATAATTAAAAAATATAAATTCCATTACCTTATTAAATCTGGTAATTATTAACTTTTGGAAAATAATGAATAACAATACCATGATTATGAAACTAGTTCAAAAGACCCAAGGTTACTCACACCCAACATTGAAAATAAATAATAAATAACTAATATACATGTAGAGAATAATTAAAAATTATTTTTATAAAATATATATATATATATATATATATATATGAATAAGGTTATTAAATTTATTATTAAGGTATTTATGTTTTTTATACAGCATCATAGAGTGCATTCGACTAAGCAGGGAAATAGGGTAAGGGTTTTTCCATTTTCAACTCCATGGGACATGTTTGATATTATGCACAATAATTTATTTTATATGGTTTATTCACTACCCAAATACTTTTATATATGAAAATATCATTCATTTAATAATATTTTAATGTCTATTTTATGGTCTTCCTCTCAATATCTATTAATTTTTATGTCACCAATTTCATCAACATAATATCTAGTTCCCTAGGTTATGGGATTTCTTAAATAAATATACCTTTCAATATTTCTATGATCCTTCCATCCCACTATTTTATATTTTATTTCCTTTTTTCTTCTAGGGAAGTTACTTCTCATCATCAATTACCAAATTTTTTATAAAAAAATTTCTGTAATAAAAGTATAAGTGTTTTGAGAATAAATTCCACTCCTCCCAATAAATCTTTTCTTCCATGAAAATATTTTCCTTCCTGTCAATGTTCTCCTATCTTATGGTAAAGCTAATATAGATTATTTTAAATTATTATAATAGTTCTCTTGATACATTTTTAATAGTAAAATTTATTACTCTTCTTACGATGTGATTTTTCATGTAAATTTTTTTGAAAATTTTTTCCACCATGTATTTATTTTGATAAACTATATGATTTTCAAGGAGTTATTTATTGAAGTACATTTTTTAAAGCTAAATAATCTTCCAATGTTTTCACTTTAACTTTTTGAAAATAATTTTTGACATTAATCCATAACTTTTTCATTTTAGTAATGTATTGAAAATGATCTCCTTTTACATTTTCTATGGGAAAAAGTATTTCATCAGCATTTTTAATTTTATTTAAAATTTCTCTCTATGTTTTCATGGTTTATAAAACAAAATTAATTTTCCTCTAGATTTTAAAAAATATATCATTGAAAATTATTTGATAATATTCAGGATATTTATTTTTTTTAAAGTGTTTTTTTCAAAACACATTAAAAGTATTATTTTTTTTATCTAATTCATTTCCCTTTAGAATGTCTTATTTTTGATCGAGAATTTTTTTCAAAATTAATCATCCACCTTCTTTTTATAGATGGATTATGTATTTTCCTTCTATTTTAGAGAAATTATATATCATTTCTTTTTTATTTCGTAATTTTTCTCAATGTATAACCATAATTTATAATTCCAATGTCTTTCCTATGTGAATACCCTATTCTTGGTTCCTTTGATTGAAGGGTATTAAACTAGATTCCATAATTAAATTTATAGGGGATATTATGGTTTTAATTATATACCATTTATATATATAGTTTAAATACCATATGATTTATTATCTTGATTAAATGGTAATAACCTATAAAATTACTTAATTTCATTGGATACCCATTTATTTCCCATGGGTTTATTAGGTTATTATTATTTTATAAATTATTAATGATTTCATTATTTAAATCTATATGAAACCCATTTTAATTACATGGGTTCTTAATTATGAGTTGAATGAAACCAATTTTATTTTCATGGGTTTTTTATGATATAATGAATTATTGATTCAATATGGTACTCATATGTATGGATCATGATGGGTGGGGTCCTATATCACCCTATAAATCATTTGTTAATAGATTATATCTCATGAGATGGGTATTCACGAGTATGTCTTAGTTTCTTGTAAGAATGGGAACTTATGGTGAGTCTTATGAACATTATATTCCCTATACTAATGTATATGAGCAATTTAAAAATGTTTCACATTTTTATGGTTATTCTCATGACTATTTTATAATCTCATGGATCATGTTTATTAACTCGCTATTCGGAATCATGTATTATTTTATGTCATGAATCATGCCATGATTTATAAAAAAATATTTATTGGGTTTGATTTTCTTATTCATCTTGATTATACTCATATGGTCAAGTTATGCTCACTTATGATATTTTATTATTATTTATTATGTATACCATTACAGAGCATTTGATATCACTCATTCTTATGTTTTTATTTCTCTAGGTTATTAATATAGGAAGGTATGAAATGTATAGAATATTTTATTATGAGGATAATTTGTGGGATATGTTAAAGAGTCACTATGGATTAAATAGTTTCATGTATAATGGGAAAAGTTTACAATTGATATAAATAACATGGGATTTATTAGATAATTTTTTCCCCTAATTCCCTAAAACAAAAAAACTAAAAGGTATTGGTAATGTATTATAAATAAATATATACATTAAGTCATGTAATTACAAGAAGTTTATATCCAGTATAGTATAGTTGCTATCAGGTGTGGTTTTAAATAAATTTGGATATTATGATGTCATTGGTTAATGAAGATATATGATTTCACTACTAGAAATACAGGATTTACCAAAGGTTTAGAACCATTGGGAAAGGCTACAGAACTGTTGGTATATGTTATACCAACGGTTCTGCAAACCGTAGGGAAGTAAGCCCTTGGGAAAGATTTTTCCAACGGTTTACAGTGAACTGTTGGGATAGGGTGGAGAAAAATTACCCTATCCCAATGGTTCTTCCAAACCGTTGGGAAAGCTTTTCCCAACGGTTTACAACCGTTGGGATAGAGTGGAGAAAAATTACCAAGTTTTTCCCAATGGTTTGGCCAAACCATTGGGAAAAACCCAAGGTCTCCTTTTTTTTAACAGTTTCTAAACCGTTGGGAAAAGTGTTTAACCAACAGTTCATGGAACCGTTGGTAAAATAAAACCCAGACATGCTATGCCAATGGTTTCAAATCGTTGGCATATCCTCTGCTGGGGAAAATTGCACAGCAGCTCTGCAATTTTCCCAGCACCTCTGCAATTTTCCCACCAGGTCTCATTTTGTGGGTTCCCTCTCATTTTCAATCCAATTATTGTACCTGCAATAAACTAACACATACATATACAATTATTGTACCTGCAACAACCAACTAACACATACATATAGAAAACAAATTCATGCAAATTTAATATATAATGCTGGAACTATAGAGATCCATAATTAAATTAGAATTCATAATGTAATTTTAAACATACATAATTCATTTAGAATTCAATTTAAAATTTAGATGACAATTATATGTGGAATCCGGAAGTCAATTCATAATTTGATTGGTTTTTTGTATACCATATATTTTTACCTGAAATGATGTCCATTTTAAACAAAATACATACACCTAGAGTGGTACCGGCCACACTGTGCCTCGGATTTAGGCGGGGTTGACTCATACACATCACATATGACCCATAGATCGTTGTGCTAAAGTATCGACAAAATCCAAATGTGTTTGGTTAGTTTTCTGTATGCCAGTTGATGTTTTTCAATTAAAATGACGTCTTTTTGAAACAAAAGGCAGACATTTTGAGTGGTTCCGGCCACACCACGTCTCAGATTGAGGTGGGGTTGATTCGTACACGTCAAATATGACCCATGGATCGTTCTCCAAAAGTTTCAACGGAAACCGAATGCGTTTGGTCGGTTTTCCGTATGTACTTAAAATGTTGTCCATTTTAAACAAAAGAGAGCCACTTAGAGTGATTCTGGTCACACCGTACCTCCGATTAAGGCAGAGTTGACTCGTACACGTCACATATGACCCATGGATCATTGTGATAAATTATCAACACAATACGAATGTGTTTGGTCGGTTTTCCGTATGTCAGTTGATGTTTTTCAGTTAAAATGATGTCCTTTTGAAACAAAAGACAGACACTTTGAGTGGTGGCGGCCACACCACACCTCGGATTGAGGCGGGGTTGACTCGTACATGTCACATATGACCCATGAATCGTTGTTATAAAGTATCGACACATTCTGAATGTGTTTGGTCGGTTTTCTGTATGCCAGTTGATGTTTTTCAATTAAAATGACGTCCTTTTGAAGCAAAAGGCAGACACTTTGAGTGGTGTCGGCCACACCACATATCCGATTGAGGCGGGGTTGATTCTTACACATCACATATGACCCATGTATCGTTCTCCTAAAGTTTCAATGGAAACCGAATGTGTTTGGTTGGTATTCTTTATGTACATAAAATGTTGTCCATTTTTAATAAAAGAGAGCCACTTAGAGTGAATCTGGCCACACCGTGCCTTCGATTAAGGTGGGTTTGACTCGTACACATCACATATGACCCATGGATCATTTTTCTAAAGTATCGACACAATCCGAATCTGTTTGGTTGGTTTTCCGTATGTCAGTTGATGGTTTTCAGTTAAAATGACGCCCTTTTGAAACAAAAGACAGACGCTTTGAGTGGTGGCGGCCACAACACGCCTCATATTGAGGCGGGGTTGACTCATACACATCACATATGACCCATGGATCGTTTTTATAAAGTATCGACACAATCCGAATGTGTTTGGTCGGTTTTCCATATGCCAATTGATATTTTTCAATTAAAATGACGTCCTTTTGAAATAAAAGGTAGACACTTTGAGTGGTGTCAGCCACACCGCATCTCAGATTGAGGTGGGGTTGATTCGTACACCTCACATATGACCCATGAATTCTTATCCTAAAGTTTCAATGGAAACTGAATGTGTTTGGTTGGTTTTCTGTATATACTTAAAATGTTGTCCATTTTAAACAAAAGAGAGCCACTTAGAGTGATTTCGGCCACACCATGCCTCAGATTATGGCGGGGTTAACATGTACACATCACATATGACCCATGGATCATTGTTCTAAAGTATCGACACAATCTGGATGCGTTTGATCTCTTTTACATATGCCAGTTGATATTTTTCACTTAAAATAACGTCCTTTTGAAACAAAAGACAGACACTTTGAGTGGTGGCAGCCACACCACGCCTCATATTGAGGCGGGGTTGACTCGTACATGTCACATATGACCCATGGATCGTTTTGCTAAAGTATCGACAAAATCCGAATGCATTTGGTCAGTTTTCCGTATCCCAGTTGATGTTTTTCAATTAAAATGGCGTCCTTTTGAAAGAAAAGGCGTACACTTTGAGTGTTGGCAGCCACACCGCGCCTCGGATTGAGGCGGTTTGACTCGTACATGTCAAATATGACCCATGGATCGTTGCGATAAATTACCGACACAATCCGAATGTGTTTGGTCGGTTTTCCGTATGCCAGTTGATGTTTTTCAATTAAAATGATGTCCTTTTAAAGCAAAAGGCAGACACTTTGAGTGGTTTTGGCCACACCGCATCTCAGATTGAGGCGGGGTTGATTCGTACACGTCACATATGAACCATGAATTGTTCTACTAATGTTTCAACAGAAACTGAATGCTTTTGGTCGGTTTTCTGTATGTACATAAAATGGTGTCCATTTTAAACAAAAGAGAGACACTTAGAGTGATTTTGGCCACACCGTGCCTCATATTAAGGCGGGATTTACTCGTACATGTCACATATGACCCATGGATCGTTGTGCTAAAGTATCGACACAATCCGAATGTGTTTGGTCACTTTTCCATATGTCAGTTGATATTTTTTACTTAAAATGACGGCCTTTTGAAACAAAAGACAGACACTTTGAGTGGTGGCGGCCACACGGCGCCTTGGATTGAGGCGGGGTTGACTCGCACACGTCACATATGTCCCTTGGATCATTGTGTTAAAGTATCGACACAATCTGAATGTGTTTGGTCAGTTTTCTGTATGTCAGTTGATGTTTTCCAATTAAAATGACTTCCTTTTGAAACAAAAGGCAGACACTTGGAGTGGTGGCAGCCACACCGCGCCTTGGATTGAGGCGGGGTTTACTCGTACATGTCACATATGACTCATGGATCATTTTTCAAAAGTATGGACACAATCCGAATGTGTTTGGTCGGTTTTTCGTATTCCAGATGATGTTTTTCAATTAAAATGACGTCCTTTTGAAACAAATGGCAGACACTTTGAGTGGTGTCGGCCACACCGCATCTCATATTGAGGCGAGGTTGATTCATACATTTCATATATAACCCATTAATCATTCTTCTAAAGTTTCAATGGAAACCGAATGCGTTTGTTCGGTTTTCCATATGTACTTAAAATATTGTCCATTTTAAACAAAAGAGAGCCACTTAGAGTGATTATGGCCACAACGTTCCTCCTATTAAGGCGGGGTTGACTCTTACACATCACATATGACCCATGGATCGTTGTGATAAAGTATCGACACAATCCGAATGTGTTTGGTCGATTTTCCGTATGCCAGTTGATGTTTTTCACTTAAAATGACGTCCTTTTGAAACAAAAGACAGACACTTTGAGTGGTGGCGGCCACACCGTGCCTCGGATTGAGGCGAGGTTGACTCGTACATGTCACATATGACCCATGGATCTTTTTGCTAAAGTATAGACACAATCTAAATGCATTTGGTTGGTTTTCCGTATTCTAGTTGATGTTTTTCAATTAAAATGACGTCCTTTTGAAACAAAAGGTAGACACTTTGAGTGGTGGCGGCCACACCGTGCCTCATATTGAGGTGGGGTTGACTCATACATGTCACATATGACCCATGAATCGTTGTGCTAATGTATCGACACAATATGAATGCGGTTGGTCACTTTTCTGTATGCCAGATGATGTTTTTCAATTAAAATGACGTCCTTTTGAAACAAAAGGCAGACACATTGAGTGGTTCCGGCCACACCACATCTCAGATTGAGGTGGGGTTGATTCGTACATGTCACATATAACCCATGAATCGTTCTCCTAAAGTTTCAATGGAAACTGAATGCGTTTGTTCAGTTTTTCATATGTACTTAAAATGTTGTCCATTTTAAACAAAAGAGAGCCACTTAGAGTGATTATGGATACACCATGCCTTCAATTAAGGCAGGGTTAACTCGTACACGTCACATATGACCCATGGATCATTTTTCTAAAGTATAGATACAATCCAAATGCGTTTGGTCAGTTTTCCGTATGCTAGTTGATGTTTTTCACTTAAAATGACATCCTTTTGAAACAAAAGACAGAAACTTTGAGTGGTGATGGCCACACCATTCCTCGGATTGATGCGGGGTTGACACATACACGTAAGATATGACCCATGTATTGTTGTGCTAAAGTATCGACACAATCCTAATGCATTTGATCGGTTTTCCGTATGCCAGTTGATGTTTTTCAATTAAAATGACGTCCTTTTGAAACAAAAGGCAGAAACTTTGAGTGGTGCCAGCCACACAATGTCTCAGATTGAGACGGTTCTGATTCTTACACGTCACATATGACCCATGAATCATTCTTTTAAAGTTTGAACGAAAACCAAATGCTCGTGGTCGGTTTTCTATATGTACTAAAAATGTTGTCCATTTTTAACAAAAGAGAGCCATTTAGAGTGATTCCAGCCACACCGTGCCTCAGATTAAGGAGGGGTTGACTCGTACATATCACATATGACCCATGGATTGTTTTGCTAAAGTATTAAGCCAATACGAATGCGTTTGGTCGGTTTTCCATATGCTAGTTGATGTTTTTCTATTAAAATGACGTCCTTTTGAAACAAAAGGCAGACACTTTGAGTGGGGTCGGCCACACTGCATCTTGGATTGAGGCAGGGTTGATTCATATACGTCACATATGACCCATGGATCGTTTTTCTAAATTATCAACACAATCCGAATGCATTTGGTCGGTTTTCCGTATGCTAGTTGTTATTTCTCAATTAAAATGATGTCCTTTTGAAACAAAAGGCAGACACTTTGAGTGGTGGCAGCCACACCGCACATCAGATTGAGGCGGTGTTGACTCGTACACATCACATATGACCCCTGAATCGTTTTTCTAATTTATCGAGACCATCCGAATGTGTTTGGTCACTTTTCCTTATGTCGGTTGATGTTTTTCAATTAAAATGACGTCCTTTTGAAACAAAAGGCATACACTTTGAGTGGTTCAGGCCACACTGCATCTCAGATTGAGGTGGGGTTGATTTATACACGTCACATATGACTCATGAATCGTTCTCCTAAAGTTTCAATGGAAACCGAATGTATTTGGTCGGTTTTCCGTGTGTAATTAAAATGTTGTCCATTTTAAACAAAAGAGAGCCATTTAGAGTGATTCCAGCCACATTGTGCCTCAGATTAGGGCAGGTTTGACTCGTACACGTCACATATGGCCCATGGACTGTTGTTCTAAAGAATCGACACAATCCGAATGTGTTTGGTCGGTTTTCTGTATGCCAGTTGATGGTTTTCACTTAAAATGACGTCCTTTTGAAACAAAAGACATACACTTTGAGTGGTGGTGGCCACACCATGCCTCATATTGAGGTGGGGTTGATACGTACACATCACATATGACCCATGGATTGTTGTGCTAAAGTATTGAGACAATCCGAATGCCTTTGGTCAGTTTTCCGTATGCCAGTTGATGTTTTTCAATTAAAATGAAGTCCTTTAAAACAAAAGGCAAAAACTTTGAGTGGTGTCGGCCACACCACGTCTCAGATTGAGGCGGGGTTGATTCTTACACATCACATATGACCCATGAATCGTTTTCCAAGAGTTTCAACGGAAACCAAATGCTTTTGGTTGGTTTTTCGTATGTACTTAAAATGTTGTCCATTTTAAACAAAAGAGAGCCATGTAGAGTGATTCCGGCCACACCATACCTCATATTAAGGCGGTGTTGACTCGTACATGTCACATATGACCCATGGATTGTTGTGCTAAAGTATTGACACAATCCGAATGCGTTTGGTCGGTTTTATGTATGCCAGTTGATGTTTTTCAATTAAAATTATGTCCTTTTGAAACAAAACGCAGACACTTTGAGTGGTGCCGGCCACACCGCATCTCGGATTGAGGTGGGGTTGATTCGTACACGTCACATATAACCCATGGATCGTTCTCCTAAAGTTTCAATAGAAACTAAATGTGTTTGGTCAGTTTTCTGTATATACTTAAAATGTTGTCCATTTTATGAGAATCCTCATGTGTCTATTAGCGGAATGGTATTTACTTAAAATATTTTGGACATTCATATAGAATATTTTTATATCATTCTTAGTATGGATTAGATTTTAGTTTATCATGATATGAAACATTTCAGACCTAACAATGTCATGCCCAATGAATACACCTCTTCTATAACATACCAAGAATCTATGATATTGATTAGATGTGTAAATGTGATTTACATTGATTATCATGATGAAAAAAAATAAAATATATATTATAGATTTTCTAGTAGTAAATGAAATCAAGGAGGGTGGGGGGCTGTCCTGCGGGGCTGTCCGGGGGGCTGTCTGGTGGGTGCCCGGGGGGCTGTCTGGGGACCAAGGAGGAGGGTGGGGGCTGTGTGGGGGGCTGTCCGGGGGGTGTTCGGGGGGTTGTTCGAGGTCCAAGGAGGAGGGTGGGGGGCTGTCCGGGGGGCTGTCTGGGGGGCTGTCTGGGGTCCAGGGAGGAGGGTGGGGGGCTGTCCGGGGGGGGCTGTTCGGGGTGTTGTCTAGGGCTGTCCGGGGGGTGTCCAGGGTCCAAGGAGGATGGTGGGGGTTGTCCATGGTCTTGGAAGGAGGGGGGTTCCCAAACACACAACCACTAAAAGACAACAACATCTATAAAAACAGATAATATATAAAAATAACTCAACTTCAATACTATACTACGAGTCTAGATAAAACCAACAACTAGAATAGATTAAATATCAAATCTCAGTAATATCAGTCAAAAATGTGATGGATCAATTTTTCCCACATCAACATCACCATCATCACCATCATCATCACCCTCGTCCTCATCCCCATCATCGTCCTCACCCTCCTCAGCGCCCTCATCCTCGCCCTTGCCCTCCTCCTTACCCTCGCCACCCACCTCGCCCTCCTCCTCTCCCTCCTCTTCCGCATCAGACTCCTCGCCATCATCATCGTCAACATGGACATCATCCTGACTACCACTAGAACTTCCACCTGGTTCACCATATATAGAACGTATAGATTAAATATACTCATCAAAATCTGGGTTGGCCTCTACTGGAAGTGTTGGACGTAGAACTTCAATAAATTTCATAAAGGCACTGTTTGCCCTAGAAGACTGTTCTTCTGTCTTTGTGGCCCTTTTCTCAGCCTGTTCTGCCTATTCCCTAACTTGCTGCAGCTCGGTGTCACTACATCTCGTACCTGAGGAGGTCCAATACCTCGTCGGGGCTATCCTAAGTCGGCAGCGTACTCTGCCAGGATGATCCTCTCCCAACACCTGATGTAAGTGATCTGTTGGCCCAAAATTGTCTGGTTCTTGGGCATCAAGGGACTCTAAAGAAACCTGTTACAAATATAAATATATTATTAAGTTACAAAATAGATATTAAAATATAAAATCAACAGATTAAAACATACAATCTACTGCTGAGTCACTTCGTTGATGGCACTTCCATCCTTTTTTCATCTACTCGAGCAAAACAGTTTTGCTCAAGGCACACATCCTTCAATATTCTGTATTTGCCTCTACAATGACATTGAAAACTAAAGTTATATGAAAACTTTATCAAACGATTAAATAATTGATAAAACAAAAGAAAATGTAAGTTGTAAATAAAACTTATAAAAAATTGTCATACCTGCTTCCTCTCATGATCTAGCATCGTCATACGTCCTAGTGTGGGGGGTATTTTTTGCATCAATGTTTTTTTATTTTTTCCAGATGATTCCTAAATAAAATTCAATAATGAAAACGATAATATTACTGTAAAACATGAAAGTTATTATTTAAATACCTCAAATGTAATTTATACCTTAAACTGGGTACCCATCCAATGAGTAATCATCTGACGATACTGCTCTATAGGACAATCATCCACGACTGGTACTTCCTCTAACTCAGTGCCAACTCTAGCACGCCATCCAATATACAACTCATGCTTGTAGGATCTCCAAAGCTCGCCTAAATCCTTTATACGATCTGATCGAGCACCCTCACCATTGGGAAAATTAAATCGAAGCTGGCATCAAAATATTAATTCATATTAATACAAAAATAATTCTTGGAATTAAATACAATAGTTTTTTTTACCCATATCTCTTCCCAAGCTCTATCCTTGACCTCATATGGAAAATGTCTCCATTACAGCAGGCTGACGGGAATGATGTCGGAGTATTTGGAAAGCGTCGCCAAAAAAATCCGACATTGCTACCCTGATTTCTCAACAATTTGGTTGTATTCATTGTAATCCACCATAACATTTGTGCGGCGGTTCCACACCAAACGCATGCGTGTACGCCCCCTCCCCCGCCTTCTATCAGTAGATGTATCTATCATGAAATAAAAACAAATATTTTATCAAAACATTTTATAATGAAAATAAATATTGATATAAAAATTTGTAAGGTTTTTATAAATATACTTGTGCCAGTCTGATCGTTGAGTACTGCCGGATCCCCAGAAATTGATGGAACACCCTGTGGTGGAACAGGAGTTGAAGACGATGGAATATAGAATCTCGGAGAGACATAAGTAGAAGTAAAAGAAGACGGGATAGCAGTATGACCGGATTCTGACTGGGGAGTGGGAATCATCATGGGATGTAAAAATGATGGGGCAGAAGATGCAGACGGTAGCGAAAACATGGGAGGCCTAAATATCCCATGTGTCCCTAACGAAACACCGGGATCAGAATGTGGGAAGGATGACATGTCAGTGGGAGGGGCAGGGTCTATTCGGGAACGCGCAGCTGATCGTCCACCTCTGGTACGAATCCTCCTCATACCACCAGCCAGAGTACTAGGACCAGTACTAGGCTCCTCGTCGAATAACTGTCGACGTATAGGTGGATCCTACAAAAATGTTTACAAAAAAATTAATCACATGACATTATATATTCTGTAAATATATATATATTTGAAACAAAGTACTCAAAATAGGCACTAATGGTGGAACACCGATCTCTTCCATCTGACGATTGTTCTCCGTCATTTTTTTTCCTTCATCTCTCTTCAATTGGCTGCATTTCTTGATTTTGAAAACAAATATGTAATTAATTAGAAAAATGAAACTAATGTGTAAACCAAAAAACTAAATATATGAGGAAATAGGGGGATTCATTGGTAATTTAGCTATCAATTGTTTTATAAGTGCTTGAATGAATTTAATAAATCATACAAGTTGTAATGTTCACCAAGTTAGAAATATTGTTTGACAATGTTTGAATATAGTTCAATTTCATATTAAAAAATGCAATTCAAATAAAACAGCAACCAATAAACATTGAAAATTCACATAACGGTCAAGTCATCTAAAACATATTTGTGATCAATACTAAATCAATTTGAATATTACTAACCTTAACAACCCAACTCGAGGTAAACCAAAAGAATTGAGAACATGGATGAATGATTCTATATATTTTCAACCACAACTTCAGTTTCACAATCAACTCTGACAATTGAGCTATTGGAGTAATCAAAATAAATAAATGGATTGGTTCTAATGGCAATAGGGACAGTGTCAATTCCATCATCTCCATCATCAAAAATATGTCTTGGAATTACTTCAACTATGACACCAAATTCAGGTTGAAGTTGGTCTTTGACATAATAAACTTGTTTATCCATTGATGCCAACACATATGGTTCTTTGGTAGCAAGATTGCAAGTCATATTAATTACTCAAAATCCACAATCATCAATAAATGTGCCCTGTCTCTTCATCGAATAAAACCAATGGCATTTCATCATTGTGACTCATCCATGAGAGTAATAATCAAATATTATTATTTTCTCAAATACTCCATAATAACCCACATTTTCAAATTGCGGTCTACTATCTGATACACTGTCATAAAAATATATTGTGGTAGTAACCATAACACCATCATGTTGTGTTCTCATGTTCTTTGCTCATTCAGTGACAATAAATTTGTACCCATTGATAACAATTGATTTACAGTCACGAACCACGGTATTAGGACCAAAATCCAAAGCTCTTATTTCCTTAGAGATAGAGTCAGCAGAAAAACTCAATACCTGTAATATAAATGACTGTTAAACTTAATTAAATATTAAAAAAATTAATTTAAACAGTAATATTTTTACCTTCAAATTTAACCAAGCAGAAAACTCTTTTCTATGCAAAGTCTCTCTCCTTCTCAAAGATAAAGAACAATGTTTCCTATTTATCATTGTTTTATGTTCCCTGTAGAAAAAGAATATGAATAGTTTAATAGATATATATGTAAGATATACAAAATAAATTTAGTTACCTGATATATTCATTGAAAAAATCACAGTTGAACAAAACTATGCGATGTGCCATCTCCCGCTCTTCATGGATTAATGTATTCAATGTATATGATACAGTAATTCCTCCTATTTGAGGAAGTGATGGAAAACTGGTTTCAATTTGCTCATATGGTTCTTCTTGATTTCTCATTGGTCTATTCAATCTTGTAGTAAGATCAAAAAAATACATCGAGCATAAATCCATACATTCTTGAGCCAGGTAACCGTTCATGATAGAACCTTCGGGATGATTTCTGTTTCAGACATAAGACTTTAATGTGAACATATTTATTTCAGTTGGATACATCCAACGAAAAGAAACAGGTCCTTCAAGAAGTATTTCAGTGGGAATATGGACAGTCAGATGCAGCATGCATGTGAAAAATGATGGAGGAAATATTTTCTCCAACTCACACAAAATTAATGGGTCATCTGTCAACATTTTTTGCAATAAATACTTGGACAACTTCTTAGCACAAATATCTCCAAACAAATGGCACAACCGAATAACAGCCACCCTTACATTATTTGAAAAAAGATGACGGATTGCTATTGGAAGAAACTCATGCAGTAGAACGTGATAATCATGAGTCTTCAAAGATTTTTGCTTCAACACTCTTCCATTGACCCGTTTAGATATGTTGCTTGAATAACAATCAGGAACTCTAATTGTCTCTAATACTTCTAGAAATTGTTTTTTTTTTCATAGGTGTCATCACATAAGAAGCACATGGAAGTTTCCATTTATTTTCACTGATACGCACAGGATGCAATTCTGGTCTGATTCCCCAATCCTCCAAGACACGCCAAGATCGTAAATCATCTTTTGTCTTCCCCTTGACATTTAGAAGAACCAAAAGCAAAATTTCATATATATTCTTTTCAATATGAATTACGACTAATAAATGACGTAACAAATTGGTTGACCAAAAAGGCAAATCAAAAAAGATACTCCTCTTCCTCCAATTGTAACAGGTTTCAGTGGAAACATTCTTTATCTTTCTAGATTTAATTTGACCCTTCTCGAACAAAAAACTGAAATATTTCAATTAATTAAGCACATCAATTCCAAACATAAGCTAAGGTGGATCATCGGTCTCTATTTTATTATCAAATCTTTGATGATTCATTCTATATGGATGATCCTTTGGCAAAAATCATCGATGTCCCATAAAATTGAAACTACAGCGATGTTTCAGTCTTCTGGATCGTGTATTCTTCATACAAACTGGACATGACAGTTTTCCCTTCGTGCTCTATCCAGACATCATTGCATAAGCAGTAAAATCATTGATCGTCCACATAAGTGCAGCACGCATCTGAAATATGTCTTTCGAACATGCATCGTATGTGCGCACACCCACATCCCAAAGAAGTTTCAACTCTTTTATTAAAGGTTGGATGTACACATCAATATTAATGTCGGCATCAGAAGGACCAGATATTAGTATACTCATTAAAGTGAAAGGTTTTTTCATACACAACCATGGGGGAAGATTATAAATGTGTATAAAAATTGGCCATGTGCTGCGTGAAGTAAGCATCTGCCCAAACATATTAAAACTGTCGCATGAAAGACCCAGCCTCACATTACGCACGTCAGCTGCAAAATCAGGATGTAGAGCATCAAATCTCTGCCATGCAAATCCATCTGCAGGATAAACCAACTCATCATTAGTCTTCTTTCTCTCGGTATCATTCCATATCATTTTTATTGATATTTCATCAGATATAAAAAGATTCTGGAGTCTGGGGATCAATGGAAAGTGCCACATTACTTTTTGTGGAACGTGGGATGGTGTTTCATCAGATTTTGAATTCCAGCGGGATGTGGCACATTTTATACAATCATTTCATTCAGCGGTTTCCTCCCAGAATAAACTGCAATTATTCGGGAAAGCATGAATTTTTTTCTTGAAAATCCAAGTTCCTCAACTAACTTCCATGCCATATAGTGTTTTGAGGGAATATCTGCATCATATGGAAGTAAATCCTTCAAGAGGGTAAGAGTGTAATCAATTTCTGTATTAGAAATCCCATACATATTTTTCCCATGAAACAATCGGATTAAAAATTCCAGCTTTTTCATTTTATCGCATTGTCGATATACTGGAGTCGTGGCAGCATCATTCAATTTTTTCACCCTATCAATATCATCATTTTCACTAGATGCATCAGTTGTCCTCGTATCGAAGTCTTCTTGAGTCGAAAACCTTTCTTTTTCATGATGATGAATAAACAGAAACTGATCATCTAACAAATTCTCCATTCCAGTCCTTTCATTTCGATCATCACCAATTTGAGATTTCATTTTCTCCCCATTGTGATACCACACAAAGTAGTTTGCTTGAAAACAATTTTTGGTTATTTGGTAGCTGACTTCTTCATGGATTAACCAAGGTATACCAACATAGTTGGAACATGGGCAGTGTATGCGACCACTATCTGAAGCATTATGAAATGAAAAATCTATAAAGCTCTCCAAATTGTTTTGAAAATCGCTTGAGATCCGATCGGTTTCATACATCCAAGTTTTGTCCATTCTGTAAAAAGAATTTATATAAGTCATTTTGTCATAAACAATTCAATAGGATTGAACTTTAATAGAAAATACATTTAAGTAAATGATAAAGGAAGAAGTTTCTAGTCGATGTAGTGAACTATTAAAATAATGTAAAGAACAAGTACTCATAAATTAAATTAAAATTTATTTATATTCATTTTCATTAGGTCTATAAGAGGCACATGCCTCAGGTCCTATCATGTGTTATAGGCATCCCAAATCATTCACTCATGTTCAATAACTCATTATTGACACCTAGCCATACCTTTCATTACCCAATTACTTCCCCAAGTCAAGCGCACCCCATAGGTGAATAAATTTTAGGCTTCTACACTAATAGGTTGTTCATGGCCTGTAAAAAGATTTAATTTCATTAAGTATAGACAAAAATATTTATTTTTAAATTTTAAATTCTTAATAAAGTATTTCAATGATAACAACATTACTGAATTAAACTTGTGACTTATCTAACAATTTTATGGTTGTCTACACATGCCAGAATGGGTAGTGAAAAGCACCCCACCCTCATAAAAGTGAGTATTGGAAAAGAAGGACACATAATATAAAATGTACAATGAGAACCATTTTAGTTGACCCTAAAGTAATATTAGTATAGTCATCTTGGGGGAAATGGAATATATGATCCTGGTTAACTGATGAATTCAAAAGCTCGTATTCCATATGTTGGACACTATCTAAGGTAATAAATCATGTGAGGATGGGTTTACATCATTCAATTTCTTACATGATAGTGAGAATGAAGGCTTAAATTAATGACTTGAGTTCATTGATACCATGTCAACTGTTATACACACCATGTGAACCCTTATACACACCATATGAACCCTTATACCATATCGTCATTATTACAACCATTAATAACAGCTTATTAAATAACATCACTTTTTAAAGATAATAAAATTGAACATAAATCAATAATAATATTGGATATATCAAGTAAAATGAATTAATACTATCTTACATCCTAAATAACCACCCACAACCATGATTAATAACCACAAATCTCCCCTTTCAGCCAAATAAAAAGTGAAAAAAAACACATAGTTGTAGAAAAAAACATCATTTGTGTGAAGAATAATAATCTCATGGTCCTCATGATATTTGAACCACGCAATCATGATTTTCGAGATGAACTTGTATCCATGAAATCATATGATAAACACGATTCAATACATGCATTTTTTCTGATTTTCCCATGCATTTTGAGGAACCCCAAATCAGTGAAAATGGTCATTGTGTTTTAAAAGGGTGATTGAATAACACATGTATGATGTCGAAGGCAGAATGATTAATGGTTATATTAGAAAAACTAATGTTCACTAATATTGCGAATTTGAAATTCTGTGAATTAGTTTCATGAAGAAGGAAGAAGTACAAATTAGGGGCCACATACTATTTGGAAAAGTTTAAGAAGATACTCCATATGTTCTATTGTGAAAAGGATAAGTGAAAAGTGTGTCATTTTATATATATATATATATATAGATTTTGATAGAAACATGATACATACTTGTTATGTAATACACATAGTGTACAAAAATTAATATGAACAAAATCTTCATGTTTGGCATGATCTTAATGAAAGGAGTGATTTTCATGAAATAATATCAATAAATATTACAAACAATTTCTTATTAGTTCATATACATGAAGCTATAATATTTGAAGTAGATTAAAAAAAACTATGAATATTAAAAATTAGAACACAATAAAGAGACACCATGCCCTTATAAATGTAAATGTGTAATGAAAACATTAATTAGACATACACCGATATAGGGATTTGAGTAAACAATTCGTGGAAAAATCATAAAATTTTACTAAAACCCTAAAAATTGGGAATAACGAAATCGTTGAGAATAGAAGGATATGCTTTATAAGAGGTGGAACTATATCCTTGATAAAATATGGAAGGAGTCTAACCTGGTAGTTGTTCATCTGATAGAAGAGGTAGGGATTCGGAAGTGATTCTGCCAAGGAATCACTTCTGGAGACCAGTGAAAGGGTTCTGGAATCGTGGGGAGGCTACTGCCTGCATTTGGAGAATTTGGGGCTTTTTTCCCAAAGGTTTTTAAAAACCGTTGGGAAAACTCAATATTTCCCAACAGTTTTATGAAACTGTTGGGAAAACTAAATTCTTCCCCACTTTTCCCAATGGTTTCATAAAACCATTGGGAAAAGTCATTTGTTCAAGGACTTTACCAACGGTTTATGAAAACCGTTGGTAAAGAAAACATATACCAATGGTTCTTTGAACCGTTGGTATACAAGTGTTGGGAAAAGTCCCCTTTCTAGTAGTGTTTATAAATTTTATCTATGGCTGATAAGTTAAGGATGATTATAATTTCAAAGCTATAGATAACCCTTTAGGTCGGTTAATGTAAGATCTTGTGTTCCGTACTAGTATTTTAATTTTAGAGGAACCTTTAGTTTTTGTTTTGTGGAAAGAAAAAATCTAAAATTTGGGTTCATAATAGAATTTCAAAAGTTTGGACACCCTAAGGAATTGTTTATGGACATGTTTTAGGGATTAGGAAGTGTCTTATCTGGTTAAAAAGTCCCAGTGGGTTTGAAGTTTGAAATTCTATGTTTTAGAGCAGCAGCATATAGGGTTCTCAATTAGGGATAATTGTGCACACAAACCATGTGGCCTATTTTGTACAGTTATATGGTTTGATAAAATTGTGTGAGGTGCTTGGGTGGATCATTCAACCTATATAGGAATTTCATAGACATATTTCATGGTTTTTATAAGGTTTGGAAAACTATTCACACTAACCATGTGAATTCTATGCATTATACAGGGAGGTTGCACGGTTGGAACATGGTTTGATAAAATCACATGGCCAAACCATTGGACTATGTAAAATTGAAAAAATTAACTTTTTCCTTAAGTAATTTAAATCCTTTCACTTATTTTCATTCTTATTTTTCTCCAAAAGATCCCCTAAACACACCCCTCTTTCCCCTTCTCCTCCTCCTCCCTTTCCATAAAGGATGTCCTTCATCTATGTTCATAATTGAATATTATATATGGTGATGGAAAGGCTAAGATAATAATATGACTCCATTAGTTTTATTTTATTTTTTTTCATCCACTATCAGATTGTCTCGTGTCTGTTTTGTATAATATTCCATATTTTCTAGTTTTTTGACTAGTTTCTCATTCTCTATTGAATTGGGCTAAACTGGTGGAAAATATTAGGTGAATGAAGATTCAAAAGATTGTGGTAGGTAGTTTGAGTACCTTTCCTTAATGTATTAATTTTTTTATAAAACATTTATGTTATATTTCACACTGGAACCTGACATCATCCTAGTTAAAATTTTAATTCCATTTACATATTTAGAGCCTATAAATAATTAATCTCATGCATCCTAGGTTGTGTTCTTAATATATATTTTTGGCCTAAGGAATATTTATGTCTCATGGAAGACTTATGGTAAAATCTTGACCCATAAATTAAACTAGTATATTGGTTTCCCAATTTATATAATCCTTTTCTTAGAGAAGTTAATATTTTAGTTCAACCAATTCCATGGACTACGTGAGGTTCATAGATGATATTTAACCAATTAACTGGGTCACTCATGGGGTTCCCTTGTGTTCGTATTCCCTTTCTGATTTTTTTAGTGGATCTAGTGGAACAATGACTTAGGGGTTTACTCTAAAAAACTTGGTATGAGATAAGGTCCTCCACTTCAATCATGGTCTCTCCTTATTTATTAAACTTCAAATTGTTTTATTTTAACCCAATGTTGGTTAACTTTCAAATAACGGATCACCATGGGAGTCTTTTCTAAGTTAGAACCTAGTGAATTCTCTTTATCCACCCAACATTAGAGTGAATAATTGATTTCCTTTAGCCTTTTTAATAAGTTATTATTGGGGAATAATAAACGGTTTGAGTTAATAATTAATAGAAACCTCTTAGGACCTAATCTTAATGGTGTGGACCTAAGGAATTTTATATTTTCCTTAACCTGTATTTCCTCCCCTGTGTTTTTTTTTTGTTTCATTATGTTGTAGTTTATTTACATGGTTTTGGCCTTGAGTCTATATCTTAACACTTTTATAGTTATTTTTACATTTTTCATATTATTAAATATTAATATCTTGGTAACAAATACATGATGTGGTATGGATGTTAGTGAGACATTCCATGGTCATTCCTTGGATTCCACATTTTATTTACCAGTATGATCCAATGAATGTCATCATATTCATTAATGTTACTTCCTAGGGGTAATCTCACCTAGGTTCTATTCAATGACATATATTCATGAATTACTCATCATGGTGCCAAAAATTCACCTAGAAACTTCAAAAATGATAATTTTGGGGATATGATCTTGAATTTAAATGATGTCCTTGTACATAAAATTCCTTAGATCCCAATCATTCATTTTCCTAAGATTAACCTGTTCTTATTAACTGGGATCAATTAGATCCCTTTTATAAATTGGAATGTTTAGGGTCCATCCCTTATATTCTAATATAGAGTTGTCACAATGGATTGATAAACAAGGGTTTTATCTCCAGTTCCACACCAATAATTCCAAATACCATTCCTTATATTAACCTTACACCATTATGTGGGAATACTGAATCATGTTCCATGGATTCACCTTGTTTCATACTCTTGTATGTCTAGGATTATATTCATGGGTCCTATGAATACTTATTGGTTTCATGTTTAGATATAGTCAGCTTATGATGAATAATATGCTATCCCTTGATCCATATCCACCTTAAATATTATTTATTATATATATTAAACACAATTATATTTTATAATCACAAGCTGAAATGTATTAGAAACTATTGTTGGTGGCCTATTGAGTTTTACTCAAACCCTATTCAGACCACCACTTAGTACCTAAGAAGATCTCATGGTTGTAGGTTAAGACCTTGGATTGTACCTCTTTGTTGTTACATACCTTGGGCTAGAACATGGAAAGGGAATAGTGTATCATGAATGTAATTAGACTACTTTCAGAAGTTTTGTATTTATATTAAGTTATTTTATTATCCATATAAACCCGATTTAAGTATTACCTATTATTGTTTTACTTCCTTGAAAATTTAGAATCATTTGTACATTCATGGTTGGATATTATTGGCATATGTCAGGTTGGAATATTTTTTTTATCTTTCAGTAGTTAATTTTTTTTATTATTCTATTATATTAAGTACTGATCTAGAGGGTATATTCTCCTCATCATACCATCATTAGACCCTCATTGTTAGTTGGTAGCCTCTGGTGTATGGGGGGCGTGCTTGAGGTTGTATGGCCCCTGGGTTCAGTTACTTATGAATAAACTGGGACTTGGATGTCATAAAGTCGTATCAAAGGTCTTTTTCCTTTGTCTTACTATTTAAGATATGTAAATAGGAGACTAGGAATATGTCATAACATGGTAAATAGCTTGTATCTAGGAATGTAAAACCTACACATGAGTAAAAGACCAAGTTTCTAGGGATGGGATTGTTGTTCATGTTGTCCACTATAATAATTGATTATTATTTTACCTTGAGTGACTGTTTATCTTTCTACTAGTTACTGATTTATGGGATTTATGCTTGTGGGATAGTATGACATGAGTTCATGTGTTTATGAATTATTATAGGAATGTAGGTATTTATATGTCATAAATATGCATTATCATTCGTATTTTATTACTTCTATTCATTGTTGTCTTCTTTGTGTGCTTGATTTATGTTCTTATAAATTTTAACCTAACTTACAGGAACAAAATTGTTTACTTAAAGTGTTAGAATAAATATAAATGATTTTTTTCTACTTAAATTTATGATTACATTTCAATTAACCAATTTTAAGAAGGTTAATGTCTTGTAATTATGGTTTCATAAGCTGAGTTTTAACTAGTTGTGGTTAAATGGATTTCTAGTTGTAAATTATAAGGGTATGTACCTTCATAACTTGGGAATGGTAATCCATATAATTGACCACTATATATAAGAATAAAAGATAATCTAGTTTCACTTAAATGGGATACCAATTGCAATTTATTATGCATTGTCTCCATAAATTGTGAATGGTAATCCATATAACTAAACCTTGGTATTTGGACCAGCTAAATTTTAATTTCTGAAAAAAGGGTTTTGTACTTAAATGTGATGTTAATTGCAATTTATTGACTTTTTCCTCCATAAATTGGGAATGGATACCCATACAACTGAACCCAGGTTGACAAGACTTGGCACTTATAAGTTGAAAATAATTTTACATGCCTTGGTACTTAACACTTTGGTGTATATTTATGTTTAAGGGTATGGTTATTTAAAGTGTATACAACCACTCATATGAGGTTCCATCTAATTATATGATGGTAGCATATTTAATCAATCCCCTTAATATGAAAAAAGGTATTTTTTATGTTTTTTTCCCTATTAATATGAGGTATTAGTTAATTAAAATTTCATTTACAATCTAAAGAGTATTTCCCTATATAGATTATGATTTATATTTTCTTTATCTGAGCCCACTTTTGAGAAATTATGGATATGTAATGGTTCAAAGTAACTTATAAGATAATTTCCCTAGAGTTAATTTCTACATCAATTAAATAAAGTGTCGAGAATGGTTTATAAAACATTTTCCTCTAAAAATATTACTTGAAATTTCATTTCTCTGAGCTTATGTAATGTTTATGTAAAATGTGAATTGATGTAATGGATTAAATAGAACCTTTAACTATTACTTGAAATTTCATTTCTCTGAGCCCTGGTTGTAACACCCTATTAACTTTCTATCAGGTATGTTTAAATTTTTTTATTTTTGTTTCCTATTTAATTAGGTGGGTATTTCTGAACATGAATTGGTAGGATATATGAAATGGTTAAGTTGGGGATATGTTGTAATTTTCACCATAAATATGTATTTTCTGTTGTTCATTGATCAGTTACACAATGTGTAATTGGATTACATTATGTGTATTGGCCATTGGATAGATCCCATGAACTTAATACACAGTGTGAGAATTAAACACATCATGTAAGGGTTATAATTTATGCAATGTTTAAATCATTTTTAATTAAAAAGGCAATGTGTTTTTTGGTGTAACTTAAAATGAAATAAATTCATGAATTTTAAAGGTATTACATGTCATGTAATTCCTAGAGTTGTAGCTTTTAGGGTGTCTTATGAGTGTTTGAGTCTTTATTCTTCTATGCAGCCTTCACATCTCAACCATATCTATTACCCTAGACGTTTTTGGGTGACTCCTTTCCCTTCAGATTTCTCCGCTCGGTGATTGATCAGTAGGCTGAGGTGCTTCATCTCTTCAAGTAAGCCTTCCTCTTGGGTTCACTCTTATTTTTGGTTTTCTTGTCGTTTTTCAGAGGTATTGGTAATCGGATCATGATTTCTATCAATTATTTTCAGTATCTAGTCATTCCTTTATTTTTTGAAGGAATATCTTATGGTTTCTAATCCTCACGGTCAAAGTTGATTAGGTTTTCTATGTCCTTGATGTAGGTGGATTGGTTCAAGTGTTCTAATCTATTTAATTTATTATAATTATTATTTATTCCTTGAGGTTTTAAATGGACTTGCATGTGTTGAAATTAAAAATGGCACGGGTTCACATTTGAAAAGGGTTTTTTTATTTGAAAACTAAATTACCTTGATTTGAAATAGAAAATGGATTTTTAAAACCTGAATAGTATTGGATTGGATTTTAAATGGTTCCATAAAAAAATATGAGCATGGTTTTCAAAACAAAAAAAATGAAAAACATTGCACAGTAGGATCCTTAGGTGTGTTGATTAGGAGACACTGGTGGCCTTAGTGTGTGTGACAGCACTAAGAGGTAAAATTTTGTACGTTGATGGTCTATATAAGGCCTCGATGTTAATTGGATCCAAACTTATTCTTTGTTATGATTGTGAGTTCCTAGTATATATTGGCCAATAGGCTAGAGCCCGACCGGTTGGTTCATTTTTTTCTAGTTGTTTATTGAATGATAGATTATTTTATAGTTATTGGCTCACATGTATATTTATATTCTATATCCTTACCTGATTTATTTCTATCTTTTCCAGTTATGACATTCAATTTTTGAAAACTCAATGATTGTTTGAGAAATTTTTTTAAATTGGTTTACTTATAAAATTCTTGTAAAACTATTTTGGTATAATTCTAAAGCCTGTGAATTCTTATTATTATAAGTTTTACATATTTCTTGGTGGTATCCTACTAGGATATATTTCTCACACCCTAATTATTCCCCTTTAGTAGTTGTAGACCCTGTTTTGTAGAACATAGGTAAAGGGAGGGGAATTCTGTAGCATGCCAGCTTCTCTATGTATCACTATTTTGGTTTAGAGGTGACAGTTGGTCACATGGTGACTAGTTTTTCTATACTTTTCATACCTTCTAGTTTATACCGTTCGGCTTAGTTGTATCCCTCTTTGTTTCTAATTCTTAATATGGTTGTATGTCTTGTTTTCCTGATATAGGAGACTTTTTTTATTATCTTTGTTTCAACACACCCCATAATAGGATGACTTGAGTTGCTTATGTGTCTTGGGTAGATATGAGTATGATTTTCAGAATTTGGATAGTAGGTGCAGAAAAGGGGCTTGTTCATCTCACTCTCGTGATTGAATCCAAGTTTACATGGGTGGTTCGAAAGTCTTTACTAAGTCTAAGACCTAGTATTTAGGTTCATTTGGAAAACATTTGGTTGAAATTTGATCAAATTAACATATCTAAAAAGTTTGAGGACTTGATGTTTGTATGGTCATTTAAATAAACAAAGTGGGAGTTTATTTAGATGTAAATGTTCCTTTCTAAAGGTGTTTCCATTTTTTAGTATAATTCATAACTACTTTAAATTATTATTGTTTTGAAGCATTATTTTGGACTCTTATTTTTGGTTCAATGGTTTTGGAGTTTCCCATGACTGATTAGTTATTTTCTTGTATTTTACAAACAATGATTCCTAGGATATATCTTCCAAATATGAGAGGGGAATCATCAAGGTAGGTTTCGTGGATAGATCCTTCGGTGGAACCTTCTTTGGTTGAAGAATTCATCTGCACTATTCAGACTCTTGGTTCAGTAGGCGTAGTGAACCTGGGATGAGTAGTGGATCATGGCTCAGAATTTACCAAGAAGCATCCACCTTACTTCTATGGTGACAAAGGACCACAAGATCTAGAGTAGTGGATTGATTGTTTTAAGAGAATATTCAACTTCTTAAAGACCACTAAAGATTATCAGGTGGGTTTTTTCACATATATGCTCAAGCGACAAGGAAGAAGATGGTGGGACTCGATAGTGCAAGTTAATTTTTATGAATTTATTACCTAGGTTTCTTTCAAGAATATCTTTAATCAGAAGTTCTATCCTAATACAATAAATGAAATAATGACCCTAAGAGTTTCTGACCTTGTATAAAGGGGAGCATATCGTCCTGGAGTGCTCCATCCATTTTTTTGAGATGATACATCTAGAGCCAAAGCTTGTCACTAATGACTATCTGAAGGTTTGGAGGTTAGATATGAAGATGAGATCTGATATTTGGTTGATTATAGACCATTTTTTCTTTCACGTTTTTAGAGATAGTAGATAAATCATATTTATTTGAGGTATACATGTATGTAAGAACATGTTTTTGGGAGCTTTAGTGGGTGTAGTAGTTATCTAGGGTGCTTATTCTGGTCAAAAAATCAATCATAAGAGTGGTTAGTTTTTGGAAGGATTAGTATCAAGGGTTTCTACAGGGTAAAAACATGTTATTTTCAACCAGTGTGGGACTTTTGGTCATATCAGGCCTCATTGAATAGAGTCTCCTAGGAATTTTCATCTTTGTGGGTGATTTGGACATCTGAAATGTTTTTGTGATAAGATGTCCCTAGGTAGTAAGGAAGGATCCACATTCACCAAGGGTTTAGTTTCATATTGATGCTTCCATGGGTGGTGGGACTCATTCTCATTCCAAGAGTTATGTCCAAGTTTCTAAGTCCTGATAGATTTATGTTGATAATTATATGCCGGATAATCTGAAGCAAAACCAGCTACTATTAGAGGTATGGTGTTTATTTCATCTTCTATGGTGATAGCTTTGTCTGATAAAGGTTTTACTCATTCTTTTATATCATTAAAGATGGTTTAAAATTTAGTTTTGTTCTTAGATATTATTTCATTCTTGTTGGATCTTTCTATTCCTTTGGAATAGAGTTTTGAACAATGTTTCAAGTGTCATGCATGTTGGGTGGTGATAGGAAACTTTGATGTGGTTTGGGATTTCTTAGTCTATGATCTTGAAATTTTTGACTTGATCATTAGCATAGATTGTATGATCATTGTGAAGGCCCAAATAGACTATTATCACCTTTGTACACAGTTCTTATCTACCGATGGGGTCACTAATGTTTTCCAAGGTGAGTGAGACTCTAGATCTGGAAAGGCAGGGTCTGTTGTTCCTTATGCTGGTATAATCTCATGCCAGTAGTTAGAAATGTTTCTTGATGTAGTTGACATTTTCTTGGGTAGTCATCTTCCAACTATTGTGTGTGCATACCCTAAGGTCATTCTAGATGATTTATCCGGTTAATCACCACAGAGAGAGGTGGAGTTTACTATTGACTTTCTCCCAATAATGATGCTCATTTTTGTTCCATCCTATCTAATGGAACCCACCAAGTTTTTGGAACTTAGGGTCCATCTTGAGGACCTGCAGGTGAAATAATTTATTCATCCTAGCATGTCACTATAGGCTTCTCTTGTACTCTTTTCTAAGAAGGAATATAGGAGCCTTATACTTTTTATTTACTTTCTAATGTTTAATTGGGTGACTGTTAAGAACATGTATCCTTTGCCAAGAATTGATGATATCTTTGATCAGTTGAGAGGGTCTCTTTGGTTTTCTAATATTGACCTATGGTTGGGGTACCATCAGTAGAGAGTCCAAGAAGTGGATATACCCAAAACAACATTTCTAAGTTGATATGGGAATTTTAAGTTTTTTATACTATTTAGTCTCACTAATTCTCCTACAGTATTTATGGATTTTATGAACATAATCTTTCATTAGTTCTTGGACTCTTTTTTGTGTTTATATATAATATTTTAGTGTACTATAAGATTTAGTAGGGTCATAGAGACCATTTGGATGTCATTATTTGAACCTTGAGGGAACATCATATGTATGGTAACCTTTCCAAGTGTGAGTGCTAAATTTGAGAAGTAAAGTTTTTGGGGAATGTGATATTTGAGATGGTAATCTCAATGATTCCTGAAAAGTTACAAGAAGTTATGTCTTGGGAGAATCCCAGAAACTTGTTTGAGATTCGTATATTCTTGAGTTTTGTAGGTTACTATAGATGGTTTGTTTGGTAATTCTATAAGATAACATCTTTAATGATAGATTTAACCTTAAAGGGTATAAATTTTTCATGGAACAAAAAGTATCAGATATATTTTGAGAAGTTTAAGATGAGGTTGACTTCAGCACTAGTTTTGATTCTTCTGAAACTAGGTTTTGGGTTATGATTTTTTCTATGATGCATTGGTTACAGGTTTGGGTTGTGTCTTGATGCTTGGGAAACAGGTCATGGATAATGGATCTCACCAATTACATCCATAAGAGAATAACTACCTTACCCATGACCTTGACTTGGAATTTTTTATGCATTAACTCAAAATATGGTATCATTACCTCTTTGGAGGATGGTTTACAGTATACTCTTATCAAAAAATCTTGAAGTATATTTTTAATTATAGAGATGTGAAATTAAAAAAATATGTTGGGTTGAGTATATTAAGACCTTTGATTTTGATATCATATATACCCCTGATAATGGAAATTTGGTAACTGGTGAATTGATTAGAAAATTTCTAACACAAGTAGTAAAGGAATCAATTGAGCAGTTCTCTCTGGTGATTTTTTTCCTAGATGATCTTAGGAGTTAAGGAGGATTGTAGATAGGTGTTCTTGGCTTTGATAAAGGTTGAATCGTCTTTTGATGAGTGAGTTTGACTTGAGAAGGTGATAAAAACCAAGATCCAATGCTTCTTAGAAATCCTAAATTGTGGGGAGACCTCAAGTGATTGGTCTTAGTCTCCCAATAGAGATTTCTTCTTCTATAGTAAGTTGGTTGTTATGTTTTCCTTGAGATAGTAGTTTCTAGATAGTGTACACTAGTCATGTTGGTTTATTCACCCAAGGGATACAAAGATGAGCCATAATTTGAGATAACAGTATTGCTGGCCAAGGAAGAAGGGGGTAGTTTTGGATTTTATATCGCATCACCTCACTTTTCAAAGAGTTAAGGTGGAAAACCAGATACCTACAAGTATTTTACAGCCTTTACCCATTTAGGTATGGAAGTGGGATGAGATTTCCATAGATTTATTCATTGGTTTACAGTGGACTCCTTGTATGAAGGATTCAATTTAGGTGATTATTGAAAAACTCACTAAATCATTTCATTTCTTACCAATAAATGAAATGAAGAAAGTGGAACATCTTGGGGACCTAAATGTGTAAGAGATTTTAAGACTTTATGGGTTTCCCTCTATAGCTGTTTCTAATAGGGATTCAAGATTCAACTCCAAATTATATAAAGGTTTGTAGAATTAAAGGGGGTCCCAGTTGAAATTTAGCATGACTTATCATCCACAGACGGATGGAAAGATAGATATGGGCTATCTAGGTTCTTGAGGATATGATTCAGGCTTGTGTGCTTGATTTCAGTGGATCTTGGGATAAGAATTTTCCCATGGTCAAGTTTGCCTATAATAATAGTTATCAGGATTCAATCAGGATGGAATCCTTTGAGTATTTTTATGGGTATCCATATCAATATATTTTGTGCTAGGAAGATTTTGGAGAGATTTCCTTAGTTGAGTTGAGTTTTGTTCAGGAGATGAAAAGGTGGTGCTGTTTATCCAGAGGCATTTGATCACAGAACAAAGTCGTCAAAAATATTATGCATACCATCATCATTGGCCTTTGGAGTTTTAGGTAAGTGATTGGGTCTTTCTCAGAGTTTCTCCTCGCTTGGGACATTTCCAGTTAGGTAATCAGGGTAAGTTAGCATCGAGGTTTGTTTTTTAGATCATTTAGCAACTAGGGATGTAGGCATATTGGTTGATTTTATCATCTAGCTTGACTTCTATACATAATGTGCTTCATGTTTCCCAGTTTATGTGGTATATACCAAATCATTCCCATGTGATTAGATGTTAGGATGTTAATCTTTATACTGATACCAGTTTGGTTGAGCATCTAGTTTAGATTTTGGATCCCCAAGATAAGGTATTGTGAAATAAAATGATCCCCCTAGTCCGAGTACTATGGAATTGTGGATAGGATCTCCATGAGATGTGGGATCGGGGTTGTTTATGAGGTAGAAGTGGCCTTCCCTTTTTGCAGATCTAGGATCTTGATCTCTTTCTGGGGACAAAAATATATTATTTTTAGGAGATTGTAATGCATTGTTACCTTTTTATCAGGTATGTTCAAATTTTTTCTTTTGGGTTCCACTTTTGTTGGTAGAGTATTTTTTACCATGAATTGGTAGGATACCTGTAATGGTAAAGTTAGGTATTTTTTTAATTTTTAGCATAAAATTTCAGTTTCTACTCTTTTTTGGGCAGTTACATGACGTATAATGGGATTAAACGATGTGTATTGGCCTCTGAATAGATCATATGAACTAAATACATAGAATGAGAGTTAAAAACATCATGTAATGTGAAATTCAGTTTTTAGTTAAAAAGGATGATGTATTTTTTATCATAGCATAAAATAAAATAAATTCATGACAATTAAAGGTATTACACACCATGTAATTCCTTGATTTTCAGCTTTAATGTTTTGTATGGTTTTTTGAGTCATCCTTATCCTAGGCATCCTTCTCATCTCAGACATAACTCTTACCCTAGGTGTTTTTGGTTGACTCATTTCCCTTTAGATCATTCTAATAAATGATTGATTAGTAGGTATAGGAGTTTCATCTCTTTGGGTAAGCCTTCCTATCATGTTCTCTCTTATTTGAGGTTATGACACCATTTGTGGTAGGTATTGGTAATCCAATCGTGATTTCTACCAATACCTTTTAGTCTCAAGTCATGCCTTGGATTCCAAAGTTATATATTATGGTTTCCAATAGGTTAGGTTTTCTCTGTCCTTGAGTTAGGTGGATCTGTTCAAGTGTTCTAATTTCTTGAATTTCTTTTAGTTCTTATTTATTCCTTGATATTTGAAATGGATTTTCATTTGTTGAAATTGAAAAGGTCATGGGTTCACATTTTAAATGGTGTTTTTTCTTTGAAAATTGAATTACCTAGATTTGAAGTGGAAAATGGATTTTCAAACTCAGAAGTAGATTGGATTGGATTTGAAATGGTTTTATAAAAAAATTAAGCATGGTTTCCAAAAAAAATTGACAAATATTTAATAGTGGGAACCTAGGGTGTGTCGAAAAAGAGACATGGGTAGCCTTAGTGTGTGTGTGTAACCACTAGGAGGTAACCTTTTTTTATTACAAGGGTATATGGTAGGCCTAGATTTTATTTGAATCAAACATTATTCCTTGTTAGGATCATGAGTGTCTAATATGTATTTTCTCATAGGATAGATCCTCACTAGTAGGTGCATTTTTTTCTAGTTGTTTATTGCATGATAGATTATTTCATGGTTATTGGATCGTATGTATATTTATATTTGGTATCCTTACCTACTTTATTTATGGCTTTGGTAGATATGACATGCAATTTTTGAAAACTCAAGGATTGGTTGAGAAATGTTTTTAAATTTTTGTATTTATTAAATGCTTATAAAATAGTTTTATTTTAAATCTAGAGTTTATGGATTCCAGTTATTATAACTTTTGTAGATTTCTTGGTGGTAGCCTACTAGGATCTATTGCTCACACCCTACTACTATCTCATTAGGTAGTAGTATGCCTTATTTTACAGGGCACGTGTAAAGTTAAGGGAATTATATAGAATCTAGGATTATCATTGCATCATTGTTTTGGTTTTTAGGTGATGGTTGGTCATATGGAGACTAGTTATTTTAGAATTTTAAAACTTTCTATTTTAAACTATTTGGCTTAGTTGTATCCCTCATTATTTACACTTCATACTCTGGTTATATGTATTGTTTTCCTTGTATACGAGACTTGTTTTGTTATCTTTGTTTTACCTCACCCTATAATGGGATGACATGGGTGACTGTTCTGGTTAACTAAAGTTCGTTTGTTACACTGATTAGAATATTTATTTTATTGGGAGTTAGAGTCATCTAAGTGACCTATTAGGTGGGACCCTACACTACTGGAAAATAGACCTATACCCATGGTTTTGGGAGAAACCGTGGGTATAGGGGTGCCCTATACCCACAGTTTAAGAAATCCGTGGGTATATGTATAGTGTGGGAACCTATACCCACGGTTCTGGAAAACTGTGGGGATAGAGTTTTTTTCGAAGGCCTATACCCACGGTTTTTCAAAAACCGTGGGGATAAATAATTTTTTTCGATGGCATATACCCACGGTTTTTTAAAACCGTGGGGATAGCTTTGGTGGCAAAAAAAAATGTGTGGGAAAACAAAAAAAAATGGAGGGAAAACTTATACCCACTGTTTGAAAAAATATATATTTAGTTTGATATAAATTCGTATGCAGAATATTTCTGCAGCTTGGTTGGTCATGCGTTTCATGAGTATTGGATTAGTCGAGGTATCGAATCTCGGTACCTTCTTTTTTTTAAATACAGTGATGGGGATTAATATATTACTGTAAATACAGATATATATCATAATAGTTGAGTTAGCTTAGTTGGTTAAGGGATGGAATTCGATTGCGGCGAACGCGGGTTTGAGTCCCATTATTTTCTCTTTTCGTAATACCGTCATATATTAATATATATTTAAAAATATAGATATACAATCAAATAAATGTGCTCGCTGAAGTGGCGAAGAACGGTGGAATACTTTGTAAGTTGGTGGGTTGGCGCGGATTCAAAACCCAGCAGCCACATTTTTCCTGTATTTTCACTTACGGTTCAATAACCGTGGAAAGACACATTCTCCAGCATGGGAAAAAAATATACCAAACCATGGGGATAGATTATGACCTTTATACCGACGCCACTCAGCCCCACGGTTCCCAAAACCGTGGGTATAGGTTATACCCACTATAGGTAGTTTTTCCAGTAGTGCTAGTTTTAGATTAAATGCATTATGAAAAGTAAAGTGTTAGCCCGGTTGTGGTATCACCCTCAGATATAAGAATTATTTATGGATACTTGCACTGAGTTTTAAGCATAGGAAGTGTCATTTTTATGCCATTTTGGATTACTTAGGACTCTTAGTTTTCAAGAAAATTCCCCGGTAGAAAGGAGTTCATGCGGTAAGTTGAACCTAGTATTTATTTTCATCAACCTAGATTCTTGAGTTTCATGGGACTCAAATGAATAGGGTTTGTTTTTTCATATTTTTAGTCATGTGACCTTAATTTTTCAAAGATATATGACTTGTAAAGTCTTTAATATGATATTGGTCATGTAAAATAACATGAATTTTGTGTTTTATGCTTCATAAAAGAAAGTACATACTAGGATGTGTGGTGTTTTTGGGCTTGAGAATGGCATGAAATGAGCGTACCCATTTCAATGAAGTAATAATGAGGTAGTTATCATTTGAATATGCAGTGTAATTGAAAAAAAAATGCTTGATGTAAAGTAAAGTGTTTTTATCTAGGTAGGGACAGGCTATGGTTCCTAGTAATATTGGTTTAGAGTATGCCTTTAAGAACATATTGATAGAATAAAAGAGTTTCAGATGAATCATAGAACGAAACTCCGGATTTTAGTGGTCACATGAGTTGTATGTATTAGTGTAATGATTTTTACTAAAAAGGCACTGAGGGTTCCTTGTGGTTCTTTAATTGTAAAGAGTCATGGGTGGTATGACAATCGATGTGGGTTTAATGTGTGGCTTGCAGGTAGGGTGACCCGAGGATCTCAGGTAAGAATCGGAATGTCCTGGGAGTGGAAATGAGAACAAGGATTCAGTGTAAAGGTATAGTTAGTCCAGTTAGAACCTCAATTAAAGAATCTAAGGTTGATGTTTCTGATGGGAAATCATGACTCAGGAGGAGATATACACATGTAATTTCAGTGATACCATTTTGGGTTAGCGCTTTAAGAAATGGCAATGGATGAGCTAGATGAGGTGGGACACTCAATTATTATTCTTAAGGTGTGACTCTTATTGTCTATGGATTCCTCAACATAGGCCTTAGTGATGTTTTAGGGGTAAATGAGTAAAATATTTTTTCATTTTATAGGGATGCTTAAGGATGATCATTCTCAACCCTATTTAGCCATCATGTATGATAAAAAATAGAACATGGTCCATGAAAGTTGGGAGTGGTTATTGATATAATGGTATGGATTCTTCTAAGTTAGGGATGGGTGGGATACAAACCTCATGTGAGGAAGATCTTGTATATGAAAATTCAATCATGGGATGATCATTGTGGAATCATGATGTTGGAGAATAGGTGTTGATGAAAACATGTGCATTATTTAGTGAATTCTAGGTTATGATTTGAACATGATTATAGTTGATGGTGAATGTTAACTATGGAATTAGGATACCTTAGTTGGAGGCATGTGATATCAATTCTCATGTAGTGTCGATGCTTATGTAGGGACACGATGATGGTTTCTGGGTAGTTGGATAAATATCCAAAAAAAGTTTCAGGTGAGTTATTTAGTTTATTACATTTTCCTTTGGTTTCAAGAGGTTTTGGAGGTTTTTTGTGACTCTATTAGTTTTTAATGGTATTTAGAACCCTTTTGGGTTTAATTTATAGTCTTTTAAGGGAAAATTTAATATTTTTTATGTTAAGTTTTACCCTTACATATTGCATAGGGTCTTCGTAATGGTAAGGACCTTCTGCTCATACGTAGGTGTTGTTGGGTAAAGGTAACCCTGAAATTTTAAGGGCTATGTAAGGGTAATACCTTTTGTATATGGGATATATAAGGGTAAGAACCAATTTATATGAGTTGTGTAAGGGTATTATGGTTAGTATGTAAAGGTAAATTGTGTTTTTAAAAGGCTATGTAAGGGTATATAGGAGTTTCTCTTGGTTTTATAAAGGTAAGAAAGGCTTTCTATGTGTTCTATAAGGATAAACAAGTCATTATGTAAGGGTAGTTCCTTGGATACATAAGGGTTTCTCACAATTCTTAATGGTTACATAAGGGTAACCAAAGGTTTTCCTTTATCATGTAATGGAAAGTTTGATCTATTTAAGGGTCAACTTGCATATCCTTCTATTATAGAAGGGTGATGCTAAGTTTTCATAGGTTATGTAAGGGTAAACAAAGGTTTTTTGAAATCTACATATTTATGGTGTTAAACTATTTAAAGTTTATTCTTTATGATTTTAAATTGAAAAATAAATCACATTTTATTAAAAAAGAAATTTATTCAAGAAATATTTTCCTCAAGGCAATGACTTCTCATTGGAAATGATCTTGAAAGCTTTTGAGCATTATTTTATTAGTTGTATTTAAGAAAAACCCATATTTTTATGTTTTTACACATGGTAAGCCTATGGTTGTTATGTGGGTATGTCTAAGGGTAAAGTTTAATTACTTATGCTAGATAAAAAAACTAACTAAACATATTTTAAGTAAAAATGAGTATCCAAATTTTGGGACTCTTCCCCTCTAGGTCATGTACTTAGGGAAATGTGAATCGAGTGCCTATTTCACCATGATTTTCACCCTATATATTTAATCTCCCCTATAACTTTCATACAATATTGTAATGTTATATTATCAATTTTTGATAAATTTAAAATCTTTTAATTATTTATATTGATAAATCCCTTGAATATGTTTTATTCTATTTCTATATTTGAATTACCTTGGTTATTCTGTATTTGTATAGTTCTTTGAAATCATGAATTTATAAAATGGTAAATTGAAATGTATACCTCGATAATGATTTAAAACCAAAATTATTGAGAAATCACTAGTGTAAAATACCATTAATTTTGGGTTTTTTACCTTTCAACATCAGTTATAAATCCATATTAATATTGGTGTTGTTGAAACTGGCACTTTACACATCAGTTTTTGAAAATCATCATCAAAAATATTTCTAAAAATAAAAATATAGAAGGATTTCAACATTGATTTTACCAAAAAATGACATTGAAAGGCTTCATAAAAGACTTTATATGCAAGTTTTATAGAAAAATAACATGGAATGTCATCATGGAAGGATTTTAATGTCAGTTTTCTATAAAACTAAAATAAAAATCCGTTTATGAGGAGAACCTTCCAAATTAGTAATCTATAAAACTGATGTAGAAATTCATCATGGAAGGATTTCAATATCAGTTTTTTCTAAAACCTACATTAAAATCCAGCCAGAATACCTTTCAACATCATATTTTAATAAAACTATCATGTAAAGTTTAAAAAATTAAAAAAAAATAGAAAATACATTGACCCCACACTTGCAAGATCAAAATAAAAAACAAAAGTTAGAAGAAAGAGAAAAATAGTAGCAAAAATAATTAAGAACTCTTTTCAAAAAAATATAAATATATATCCAAATGAAACTAAAAATTAAAATTAGTCAAACTTAGAAAATATTCTGAAAATAAACTTTGATGGTGTTTCAAGTTATTTTATATACATGAAGAAAAAACATCAAAATTATACAAAATGAATTGTTATAAATTTAAAAAATAATATATTTGTTTAAATTATAAGTGATATAATGAAACTAACCTTTTGAAAATATATTGTTGTTCTAGTTATGATTATCTTGTAAACTAATTGTATAACATAATATCCACATTCAAAAATACCTTGTTGAAGATGACACTACATTTATGAGAAAATATTTTAAAAATAAAAACACAAGATATGTTAGAAAAATAACTATTTACTGATATAATATTTAGATACCTAAATATTCACACATTCAATTTTTTATAGTTCCACTATTGAATAGTGATTCCTATTGAACATATTCCAAGAACTATTTTAATTTAAAATATTAGTTATCAAAGCTGATGTAAGAAAGAAAATTTTAATATTAAATTACTAAAAGAAAATAATAAAACTTACTTCTTTGACAACTAGCTAAATATTATTCAAATATTTCCCAATAAAGATCATAACTAATATGTTTTACATTATATAGTAAAAAATAAGCATAACATCTGTTTTACACTAAAATATAAAAAATTAATAATTAATAATAGTAAAATGGATAGTTGTTTAATTGTATATTTTTTTATTACCATTCAAGGAGTTGGAAAAAACCACATGTAATTTATATTTTTCTTAATATTTTGTATACATATTCAATTTTGTATTCTTGTTTCAAGTATTTCACCTATGTTGAAATGAATTAAGATTCTATAAAATCATAAACAAAAGTGAATTCATATTGAATAAAAAGTGTGTGGAGATACCTAATTAGAAAATTGATTAATTAAGTTAATATAACAAACGTTTACATAATGAAAATAAATTAAAAATTGAAATTTATTTAAATGTAAAATAATAGAAACACAGGTACACTGAGTTGAGCACCCTTTAAAACATCCATGATGTAATTATTAAAAATATTTAATGTCTAATATCTTCCATATATATCATAATTCATCTAAAACTTTTAATAATTTTCTAATATTGAAAAAAAATTCTCATAACTTTGTTACACAGTCAACTTCCTGAGGAGTATTTGAAGGTACTAGAACATTAAATTCTCCTTTAATTTATAGTGATTCCTTCAATTTCAGATACACCTACATAAGTTAAGTGTAATAAAATATTATAATTAATTTTTCATTTAATGATAAATCAAAAATTAAAAACAAAGAATACCACATATGTCACTTGAAAGAAAATATTAGTTTTCCAAAGTAAAAAAAGTGATCAATACTTTGTCCAACTATAGACACCTCCTTAGTAGGAAATGACATTAGAGCATTTGGATTTACAATATCATGTACCGCTACTCTTACTTAGCCTGAATACATGAGTTTATGATGTACATAATCCCACAAATGTTCTGCAATTGTTTATGCTAAAATATGTACATGGGGATCCTTATTATGAAACTCACAATACAAAGTTGGGTTTGAATGGGGAGTTGGTGGATTTATGTACGTAGGATGTATAGGATATAAGGGCTGCATCTATCTCATCATTTTTATAATCATATCCAATATAGATAATTTAATTTTTTTCTATAAACTCATTCAAGTTTCTTAGCTTATCCTTCAAAGAATCAATTTCTTTCTTATATTCTTCCCTAATCAATTCCACACTAGGTGTGTGACTAAAATATTTTTTTAAATGAATACCCTCCTAATACCCTCTAACATGGTTAGGTGTTTCAGATTTAATGAATCAATGTAAAGAATATTATTCCTAGCCAGAGTGATAAAAGTACCTTATTTAATTTGCTCCTAAAGGACATCCTAAAATAATAATTTTAAATGTAATATTAGTGAGATAAATTTACCAAATAGTAATATTCATGAAAATTAATAATTAATTACTTACAATCTTATCAGATACTTCTTTTATTGGATCATTAATATACTTCCACATATTTTCATTCTCTGCCTTTTACATTTTTCATGAAAAGGGGGGTGATGGATGTTTAATTGGAAATTATTCGAAGATACTACTTGACTTGGATCTTAATTCGCTGAATTTTTTAGTAATAATTTGATTCTCTAATAAGGGATACCCTCATCATGAAAATGTATGAGGGTATATATTTTGAGACTGTATCTCTTGGTGTGCATTCTTGGAGGCTTGTTTTAAAAGAAAATAATAAATAAGTTATAATGTAATTAAAATTAATTAAATAAATTAATAATTTAGACAAAAATACCATAAATGCTTATTGTTGTTGACTGGAGACAAACCTCTTTCATTTCTCCCTTTATATAAACTCATACTTAAATCATGGATATTGATTATATTTATTTAAAAAAATATAAAATTAAGTCAAATTCATCTTAAAATCTCTCCATCTTATTGCCACAATGGATAGACAGTTTTTATTAATCACTTTTTTCACTTGAAAGCTAAATTTAATTGTAATTGAATAGAGAAAATATTAAGAAATGTATAATATTTAAACCATTTGAAAAACTAAATAAATAATTTTATAAATCTTACTCTTAAGGACCCCCATAAAAATATTTCATTAATTGGTCGATGCACCTCAAATTAATGAATAAAATACTTATCATTTAATGATTATGCATAGATAGGTAAGTCCTAAACTGTGTGGCACGTGGGCTAGTTCAAAATTCGTTCTCATCAAAGTTAATTATCATCATCTTCTCTCCATGTGAAAGTGAAATTTTTGGTAAACATGTAATCCTATGCCTACCATCTTTAGGTATCATCATCTTTGGAGAAAAATAAGAGTTATACATAATTTTAAGAAATATAAGTTTTATTTCATTAAATAATTTAATATTTATAGACATATATTTATTTGAAAAAACATGCATACATTGGTTCCCCTGTCTCTGTGTCTATCATTTATAAATATGTATGATACTTCAAAAAAAGTATGTGTAACTATATTTGATTAAAATTAAATAAATGTATTAAATGAAAATTTGTCTTTCATAATAGAAAACAAAACACAAAATGTTATATTTTCAACAACAAAAATTTGTAACCAAAAATATTATATATTAAAATTAAGAATAAGAGAATGAAATAAATGATTATCATCTAAGAATATGTAGTTTTTGTACCTATATTTGTTTAGAAATAAATAAATTTTATAAGTAAATTATTAATTGTTCACAGTAGGAAGAAAATTTTAAATATTTTATTAAATAAAACCATATACCTAAAAATAAAAAATATAAATAAAATAGTCATAATAAAATGTTGAAGGAAAAAATTTTCAACCAGAAAATGGATATCTAAACATCATGAATATAAAAAATATTACAAAAATGTGAGGAATTCTAAACACATATATATTTAAATATCAAATTTAAAAAATAGTGTTTTTAGCTCTGTCAATTTCACAAAGAAAAAGATTGACTGATTAATTAGAATATTAATCGAGTGTTTTCCCATATCTCTTCTATATGATCATTTCATGTTGCATGGACAATGTCTGCATCATATTCATTGTTATCATTTGGTAATCATGTAATAGATGGAGAAAATTCAGGTAAGTCTTCAACATCATCAATATTCTCATCACCCAAATTAATTTTTTTCCCTCGTAAAATAATGGACCACTCATTATTTTATGGGTGAACAATATAAAATATTTTTTTCCATTCATCTACATAATTAATGATTCCTCCTTGTGACTAAATCTTTTAAAAACAATAAGTTTCAATCCATGATCATCATGTTCCACACCAATGTTACTATAAACCCACATTCACTTAAATACTTATTCTCAAAATTTAGAAATATAAATCTCCCATATATCCTCAATGACTCAAAAATATGATGTTGGTGAAGAAATTGGGTTTTTTTTCTTTCACACTCAAAAAATTTTATGCTTCAGCGATAACTATTTCTCCACTATTTTAAATGGTACTCTTGTTTTCCTTGTTTTCTATGTAAAATTTGTAACCATTAATATCAAAATTAGACCACATGATCACATTAACACTTGGTCCCCCAACTAACCATTAAAATATTTCTGGTGTGGATAAATTAGGGTTTATTTTCTCCTTAAACCATGAAACAAATGTGTTTTTATGTTCATTCATCAACCAATTTTCATTTCTTTCTAGTTATCATACCTTTAATATAGAATTATGTGATGATATATATGGATGAAAATCACCTATCTTGTTCAAAATATATAAATTTTCATGCATCACTTCATCATGTGGAGTTAACTTTTCCTTTAAGATATGAATTCATTTAACTTTACTATAAACTATAAAATATCAAGTTATAGGGATACTGAAGTGCTTCAATTCATATAAATAATTATTATAGAACTCAATTACCTACTCTGATATATATTTTTGTAAAATATAGGCCTTGGGTTGATGTAAATTTTTAATATATCCCTTAAATATTTTCATCTATATTTTGAATGGATATATTAAATGTAAATAAATAAGCTCACATATTCTTATATCTTGCTCCAAATGAGTCAAAAGATAAACCATTATATCAAAATAAAATGGTGGGAAATAAATTTATAGCTGAGAAAGTATTAAGACATATTATTTATTCAACACATGTAACAAATATTGATCTTTGACTTGTTAAAATGAATATTAAAAGTAACACAACTTGATTGTAGAGTTTCTGATAGGTATTAACAATATTCTACATAATGAAACTAGTATAAACCATTGCATCAATATATGAATGTAACTATATTTCATACCTATTAAATTTAAATCATTCAATGACACAAAATTTTTAAATTTTAAAGAAACCCCACTAGGTACTTTAATACCATGTAGGAATTGAAAATAAATTATCTTCTCAGTCTTGATTAATGTGTAATAATATAGAGGAAAATATTTTCTGTTTTTTTTTTCATTGTGGGAGCTAACTCTAAGATTATTCCCATGATTATTTAGTCTAGTATTTCTTGAAATCAAACTTTTTTGTTTCCTTTTACATTTAACAAAGTTCCAATTAGACAGTCATAAATGGTTTTCTCCACATGAATAACGTCAATGTTATGTTTTATGTATAAAATTTTCCAATAAAGTATATTGAATAAAATAGATCATTTATTCCATGCATTTTGGTTGAAAAATGGAACTTCCTTTCGTTCTAAATGTGACATAGATGTTTTCATCTTGTTGAAATATTCTTTGGTTGAAAATAGTTTTGCGGAAGAATTATACAGTTGTAAATTGTTAGATACATTTTTTAATATGTGATAAGGATGATCCATTCACAAAAATATATGATGTCTCATATAAATGAGTTTTCATTCATTCTAATGTTGATGATATAAAATATCCTCTTCAAAAATTGGACATGATTTATGTACTTTAACACTCTATCCGTATAAGTTTTCATATATAAGAAATTCATTTTTTATAGTGAACATTATCATAACACGTAAAATAAAATAATCTTTCTTGTATGTATCAAAAACTATAAAACCTATCACCCATAGAAATTTTATATCATCAATGAATAGTGATATATAAACATCATTATATTTTCTATGATGTTTTGGTCCAGAATTCATCAAGATCATTATCACATATTTCTTCTTCATACATATCTATGGGGAAAAGCTGTAAACAACCAAAAAAATAAGACACGAACTATATTGGATACTAAAACTATGACATGGATTAATTTCATCTATGCATAGAACCATTTTAATATTTACAATTTCATTTCCTTAATCATAAAATTTTTTATCAAACATTTTCCACTATGGTGAATCAGTAGGATGGTGTTGGTTTCCATCAGAGATGCACACATCTTTATGACATCTTATCCTCTTTTCATGATTTGAATTTGAAAACAGATTCTTTAAATAAAAAATTTTTAAAAGAAACTGCATTTCATTAGTAATATATTTGGTTTATGTTCTTGAGAATTAAATCACAAATGGATTTTTCATCCATTTTATATCGTGATGTCCCACATTTAGGACATTATGATAAACTTTAATATTCCTTCTTATACAAGACACATTCATATGAGAAATAATGTTTCTTTTTATACCCCAATCCCATTGTAAATAATAATTTTTTCTACATTATTGTTATTTGAACGCTCATTGCCTTCTGGTGGTATTTCTTTTAAATGATCAAAAACTTCAATGAAGCTTTTATCACTCCAACCATGTATTTATTTCAAGTTAATTAATCTCAACACTATGGATATCACTATAAATTTAGTAAAACCTAATAATAGCAGTTACTCATAATATTTGTATAATTTCTCAACACCTTTTTGTTCAATTCCTTCAACACCTTTATCATGAATTAATTATTCAAGATGATCCTCTGTTGAATGTGAAACATTTTCATCATCATTAAATATTGGCGTGTTTTTTACTTCACCTTTCCATTTCTGTTGTGTTTAATTATGACTAAAACCATTTAAAATTAGATGGTTTATTATTTTTTTGTACCCTAATTTATGCATATTCAAAAATTTCATGCATGGATAGAAAATCACTTCTCTATTTTCAATATTTTGTTTAAAAAATTCTTTCAAACAACCAACCTATTTCTCATATTCAGTAGTATTTCTTCATGCATTTATCCAATTATGATCCATTAATTAACTAGAAAACATAATATAATATAAGTATATATATATATATATTTAAACTTATATATAAACAAATAAAATTAAAATATATGAGCATATACAAAAATAATAATTTAACAATGCATAAAATTTTAATAAATAATTTATATCTTAAAAAAAATTAAAATTAAAAATAATTTGCAATAAAAAATTTAATAACAAGTAATAATAAAAACAACAAAAATTATAAATGAAGAAATATTTAAGAAAAAATGATTTTAGCCGTAAAAAATTATAACAATAAAAAATTTATAAATATAAACCATTGCAACTAAAAAAAATTACATTTTCATACAATTTATAATCATAAAAAATATATAAAATTAAACAAATTTTAACAAAAAAAATATAATTGATAATAAAATTCATACAAACAAATTAATGGATGAATCCAATTTATAACTAACAGATAATTAATTTATCATCAAAAATAAAAAATTAACTTACAGAATTTGGAGTTCAATATTAGAAAATAGATCCTAAATATTGATTAACTCACTTAAAGGAAATGTAAACAAATCTAACTCTACAAGATTGAAGAGAAACATTTTCTAAATAGAGTAGAAAAAGGAACTAACAACAACCTTGAACTGTAGTTGTGGGTTGACTAGATTAGGGTTTTTGTGTATATAATAATGTTGAAGGTCATAAAATAAGGATGAATGATGGAATATTGAGTATAAAAAATATGATAATATGATGAAAATCACCTAAAAGTGAAGATCGATCATCATCAGGTGTTGTTGAGGGTTGAGAGAAGGAGGGTTTCAAAAAATTTGATTTTAATAAATGAGGGTTTCAAGATTCCATGTTTTTTAAAACAATTTTAATGTCAATTTTCTAAAAAACTAATTTTAAAGAGTTTTTTTATTTATTTTAACATCGGTTTTCTATAAAACCAACAATAAATGTAATTTCTACGAAATTTTAACTTTTTTATAGAAAACTAAGGTTAAAAGCTTCCCCCGTAACTTTTAACATCAGTTTCTAAAAAACTGACATTAAAACCCCAACATGAAATCCTCTTTTTGTGACAGTGAATTTTTTATCCTCAAAAGGGTATATGGTTGATTTTATTCATGTAAAAAACAATTTTTAACAAAGTTGTAAATCCATGTTTAATTTTATTTTATTATTCTTTGTTTTATTTAAATTTTTTATCATTGGATTATTTAGTACAGGACTTTATATATGAAATTCTTAGTGAGATTTTATTGATATTTGTCTCTCACACCTTACCTTTTTCTTTTGGTGTTTTTATTTTTTCTTATTCCTTGTATAATAAAAAGGAAATCTCCACTTAGGGATGGTGGGTGTACTTGATTAGTGGTACTTAGAGTATTAGCGAAAACTAAGGGATCTTGCGATCCACTTGTTACATAGAGTTCTTGTGTTGATTTCATGATAGTATTATGTGATATATTTGGTTAATGTACCATTTTTATAGTTTCATCTTATACCTTTGGATATCTTAGTTTGTTTGACTTTTCTTTTCACTTCTTATCTGATTATGTTTATGGTTATTGGGTGAAATAATTCCCATCTCGTTATTTATATTTTTAGTGTTCTTTTCACCATCCATTGGGGATTAGAAACATCATTAAGGCCCATTTATGATTAATTTTTATGTCGGTTGTAACACCCTGATATTTTTTGGAAAAGAAATTCTTAAAAAATTTAATCTTTTCAATTTTTTTATTTCACACAACACTAAATATAGCTTTTGTTATGTGAAAGAACTAATTGTGGATAACATTAAAATAAACACATAGATTATATTTTGATACATAAAACACTATATTTGGCTTGTATTTCACATTATACTAAGTCTCTTTGATATCTTGTGTTATACTCAAGGCTGATTTTTACCGAACTATAAGATAATATTAACATTATTATTAAAATATTATAATAGCTGCCACCTAGATGCTGGAATGAAAGTTAGGAATAATATTAACTAAATTGTAAAAAATATCATTTAAAACATGTCTATAATATAAATCCATTGGTAATCGATTATTATAAGTTAATGTAAGAACTATTTGAAAATAATGAAATTAACTATTTGAAAATAATGAAATTACATTTCTATGAAAACTATTTTTCTATGTACAAACACAATTTTATGTTAATAAATTAAACAAAACAATTTTGATTAATTTTTTCAACAAAATAACAATATTATATATTCAATCAATATTTTTATACACATCCAATATATTTTATATGTACAAGATAAGAATAAATCTAATTTTGTGAATAAAATATTTATTTTTTCTAAAAGGTAATTTTACCACCTTTTAATGGTGAATCCATTTAAAATATAAATTTTTATAATTTTATAATTTTTATCTAAAAAATAAACTTCATTCTTTAAGTAATAATATCAAAATTTACTCTGTGAAAATTTTTGGTATTTTTCTGAGAAGTTTCATTTTTTGATAAATAGTGAAAAATATTGAATTTTAATCCAAAACTACTTTTTGTATAATTTATTTATATAGTTAAATTATTTATAAATTTAATTTTAAATTATAATTTGATCAATTATACATCAATTAATAAAATTTATGGTCATTGTAACCAATTTTACATTAAAATTTAATATAAAAATATTTCAAACTTTTGGACTTTTTTACTTTAAAAAACTTCTTTCACGACACATCTACTGCAGTAATTTTAAATTAATTTCTATTAGTTATGTGTTTATAATTTGAAAAAATGGGTTAAATATTTGAAATAATAATAATTATTAATTTATAAAAAGTTAAACATAGTTTTTGTCCAAAAATATGAGTGAAAGTGATTAAAATTAATTACAACGATTAAGAGAAAAATTAGCTTAATAAAGGACCAAACCTTAAACTTAAGGTCCAAAATAACTTATAAACTTCTACAAAATCCATTTTATGTTCATATTTCTATCCTATACTCCTTTTTTAGTATTTATACTGTTATTTGAGTCACTTTACATGGTAAAAACGTGGGTGTAATTCCCTTTTCAAAAATTTACAAGAATGTCACTCCTCCTCCATTATAAAAAGGAAATCACCCTTTTCACTTATTCAAACCTATAAAGACCTTTGGATCTATCCAAATATTCCACAATATTCTCAAAAAATCCATAAATTCATCCTAGAATCCTCCTTTTGGGAATAAATCCAATCAAGGAAGCCCTTTGGTGCAAACCAAGAGGATTTACCCAAAGAAGCAGTAACATCCATCGACATTATCTTTTTTTTATTTTCATTCTCCACCCCCTAAAATATTTTTATTCCATGATTATATAATAAAATAAGTGACCTAAATATTCTAGTATGTTCTTATTCTATTTTTTATACCCACACTTACAACCCACTTCCATCTAATGGGTAACGAACTTACCGTTCATGTGTATGGCGAACTACAGCAACAAGAAATGAAGTTGTTGGTTTTTCATTTACCACATCTCATGGGTGGGAATTATGATATAAATACTAAATATATATTATATTTATGATATTTATGATATTTATGATTTATTTATTCTTTTTAAATTATTTCATAAAACATACCTTGATTCTTACCATTTTTTTAAATATGATAACTTTGTTTGCGGATGTGTGGACTACCACCTCCTCAAAGTGATGTGATTCGTTCACACTTTACATGAAATGTATTAAGGATGGGTTTAGTAAGATTATATGATATATATATGAAATAATAATTATAATTTAATGATGATATATGTTTATATATACATATATTTCATTTACTTTCTTTCTTTCAATATGAAAATAAAACAGATTAAATGTTCATGCGTACATACGACCTAGCATCTCCATGAATGATGTATTCTGTTTCATATTTATATATTTTATAGATTATTATAAATATTTATATACTGAATATATATTATATTTATATAATGTTTTATATTCTGTAAATAATTAAATTATGATTTGAGTAAGATTATCAAGAATAAAAAGTCAAAATATATATGAAAAACAATGTATATATTACTAGAAACATAACATTAATATGGAATTGTTAATAAATGGGTAATATAAAGTCATAATAAAATCATATATGGTATTATATATAATAATATGGTTCTTTTTTAGATGTATAATAAACTTTTATTTATTATATAGGAGGTTTTAATGTGTACAAAGAAGTTCAATACTTAAGATAAGGGAATTTCATCTCACTTTTTATTTTTGTGAGATACATTCCATATTCACCACTTGATTATTTTGTGTGGTGTATATACTTACCTATGAAATGTTATATCATTAATTTATTTTATTTAATGATATTATAATATTTATTTTATTTTATTCTTTCATGGTGTTCATGATTCTAATGTTACTCGAGTAGTGAGGGTTTTCTCATCTCACTTTTATTTCTATGAGGCTTATCCCTTATTCACCACTCATTTATTTTGTGTGGTGTATATACTACTCACGAATGTATTCTATTATTATTATCCTCAAATTTATAGGTATTTACATACCCATTTTATTATCTATAATTCATGGGGATTCATGGTTCAAAAATTACTAAATCGGTAAAGTAATTTTGTCTCAATTTTCTTACTTTGAGACACATGTTATATCATGCACCTATATTCTTTTTGAAATGTCCCAGAAATTCCATGTAATTTTTTTAAAAAAAAATATATATTGGATTGTTTTAGGATCAGGAATTGATAAGGCATGTGATTCTAAGGCCCGGGGTTCCTCGAATAAATGTTTGAACTATCTTTAAGTTTATTAAAAATAGTGTGTGTGATCCCACTACTAGAAAATGACCTATACCCACAGTTCAAAAACGTGGGTATATCCCCCAAAATCGTGGGTATATCATATACTCATGGTTTTGGGAACTATGGGAAACTGAGGCATCGGGATAGGTCCCCAGCCTATACCCACGGTTTTACAAACCATGGGTAAATCGTTGTTGCCACCATGTCAATGTCACATTTATTCCCACCAGGTTGCCAAAGACTTATACCCACAGTTTTAAAATCATGGGTATAAATTGTACAAAAAACATAGCAGTAGGAAAAGAACCCACGACCTGCGCTCCAAATTCAGGATTCCTTACCACTCATGCTACGCCACTTGTTTGTATATATATCTATATTTTCTAAATATATATTAATTTATGCCCGTATTAGAAAAAAAGGGTGTAGCGGGTTTCGATTCCGCGAATTCATCTTCAAAATTCCAATGATAAACCAACCCGGCTAACTCAGTTATGTATTTATATACCTACATTTATTATAATATATTAATATTTCTCCTAGAATTATAAAAAAAGGGTTAGCAGGATTTGATCCTGCTACCAAATACAACATTAAAGGACACCACACCAACTCATCTATAGAACTTTTGCGGTTTTATATATGTATCAACCTATATATATTAATATAAACTGTGGGTATATGTGGAAAACTGTGGTTATAGGTTTTTTTTTTGTCCTGTGAAATTTCTTCCCCCGCCATAATGCGGGAAATCTATACCCACAGTTTTATAAAACCGTGGGAATAGGTCTTTGAAAAAAAATCTTATACCCATGGTTTTGGTAAAACCGTGGGTACAGTCCTTTAAAAAAATTCATATTCCCATAGTTTTGACCAAAACCGTGGGCATAGCTATTTTTTCTCCACAGTTTTCCAAAACCGTGGGAATAGGTCTTCAAAAAAACATATACCCACGGTTTTCAAAAACTATGGGTATAGGTTTCCATAATACCCCTATACCAATGGTTTTCAAAAACCATGGGTATAGGGATATTTTCCAGTAGTGTCGGTTTTAGTAAATTTTAAAAGATGTTTGGATTTGAAATCTGAGGGCACCATTGTGTTCAAAGCAGTGGGTTTTCCTTAAGGAGTACCTAACTTTGACCGGTGTGGGTCGATCGTGGAAAATCTTTTTCGAAAATTTTAAATAAGAATAAAAATAAACTTAAAATGTTTATTTTATTTTTCTATTAACATTTCATGATGATGCAGTAATGCTATGACGCAACAACAAATCAGTTGTTTCCTTTCATAAATGAAACAGCATGGCGATGTTGTTTCAATGTGAAATAGTAACACTAAAATGAATCTTTAACATTTAAAAGGGATTAGGGATTAGTATTATTGATCCTTGTAAATGTTTGATTAGAGCCCAGTGATTTCCACCCATTGGAAAATAATGAATTTTGATGAACATCGATGGATCACGGGTCAGAAACCGAGGATCAAGGATCGACGAATGACGGTAGTGCAACTACATTATTCTACAACAGCAGATCCAAACTTCTAGCTAGGGGGTTTATTTTATGAGTGAATTATTTCTCAATTCCTAAGTTTAATGACGAATGTGGGATAACCCACAAACAGGTTGATCCTTGGTTAAATCATTCTTGAGGGATGGTTAAAACTATGGTATTAAAAGGAATAGATCTTGGTGATTATTCTTCTGTTATTATTTTGTGATTCTATAAACATGAATGTACCAAGTCCAAGGTCCATTCTAAGGGTTTTTCATGTGCTTATTCATTTCCATCATTCATTTTTTCTTCATTAGTGGACACTTGTGGTTGTGCTGTTAATTTTTTGAGAGGTTTTGAATATAACCAGACCCCTGGAGTGAGGGTTGGATGTTTGAATCCCATAGAATATGATTTTCTGACCATAGGATCATGATGCACCTTTTGGTTTGAAGAACAACCCACCACTACATCGGTGGGGGGCTATAGAAGAGGTAGCCACCCACAGCGGCACCGGTGGTGGGGTGCAGCGGCGCGGCCACCCAGTGAGCAAAACCCATGACACGGTTGCTATAGGGTGGCAGATAGGTTCTAAAAATAGGCAGCTAGTGGTGGCCCTTAGTATATTTAGTAGGAGGTCTTGGTCCAGCAGGACCGCAACCACAGGGTGGTCACATGGTGGTCGCCCCGCGTTGATGGGGAGCGGACGCGAAATCCACCGCATCCGGGAAGATGGACTGGACCACTCCAACAAGCCAAGATGGGCAGGAATTTCAGGCCAGGCCAAACCAGTTTGGGCTAGGCACAGCAGGTTGGGTTGACCCGGTGGTTCGGGTCGGCAGGATCCGGGTCAGGTTGGGTCGGGGCGGACAGGACCCACACCCAACTGGGACCTTTTCACAAAAAATCTCCATAACTCTCAAACGGTGTGTCCACTTGATGATCCATTTATGGCGTTGGAACTCATGAGATGAGACGGTCCTTTTGAGATACTCTAAGTGAGTTTCTGTGGAATTTGGCATATGGACTTTTGGCTCGAGGAGGATGTGCTCCCAGAACGAGCGTGCTAAGGACAGAATCCTTCAGCTGGTTTCAACCTAGAAGTTATGTGATTACCTATATTTCATGTACAACCTAGAATATGTGTCTTATCTAGACTTTTTTTCTTACCCAGACTAAGTCGGTACTCCCCTATCCCACCAGGGTGTGGGTCCTCTAGTCTTTGATGACACTTCATGTGTTACCAACACTTCGTGTGGTACTAACACTCTGTGTATTATCTACTCTTTGTGTGTTACCTATACTTCGTGTGTTATTGACACTCCATTTTTTACCTACACTCTATGTGTTACCTACACCCTGTGTGTTACCTACACTCTCTGTGTTACCAACCCTCCGTGTGTTACAAATTCAGGGTACCATGGATTCTTACAACAACCTTGTTTACATACCATATACCTATACTTGGTGTGAGCTGACTCTAGTGACTCTCTTGACTGTACCTCTTAGAGGCTACAATTCATGTTCCTCTTTGGTAGTCTACTAGGTCTATTTATTAGTGCTCTTCTTTCTGGTATACTTTTTGTGATTCCTTATGGTTTACTTTTTGTAATTCCTTTGTGGTTTGGGGTTCCTACTGAGTATTTTTTACTCACACTTTCATGGGCTTCTCCCGCACATGTCGTGTCTTGTGCAGATGATCAACATCTTTGACAGAGTCCTTGGTGGTCCAGATATAGAGGGTGATTCAGGGTGACCTAATTGAAGTGGTACGCTTCAGTGACATTCAGACTGCTTACTGTACCTACCCTTCAAGTAGGGTTTTTTCAGACAAGACCCAGGTGTTATACTTTTCTATTTAAATTGGGATTGTATTCAGGCCTGTTTACTTTTAAATTTGTACTGTTACTATCAGTGGTTGTCTTAGTTGGTTGTAAATCTGTTTACTTAGTGTTTTTAGTTTCAATAATTTTCTTGGGGATGGGTGTGTGTGTGTGTAGGTTTATAGGAAAATTCCTCCACTCTATGAGAAATGCCTACTCAGCACTAGTCTCCAGCCCCTGGAATAGGGAGGTAGGCTTGGGGTAGTCATCACATAGGCCTCAAGGGATGGGTCATGATAGAGTGGTATCAGATGAGGTTAAGAGTCTGTGATTTTTGTTTTGGGGGAAACATTGTTCAGTGTTTCAAATTCAACTTTCATGCTAGGGAGTCCAGTGTTGGTGCAGTGGTCGACGTACCCATACACCAGGACACTGAATTCTACTTTTTGAATCGATACAAGAAAACATTGGTTGCATGAATCATAGAGGAATCGAGTGTGTTATCATGTCCTTCTTGAGTCAAATTCAGCTCACCGGGTTTACTCTATTGATTGTGGTTCATCTTGATTTTTTTTAGGATACCTCCATGCAGACAACCTACCATGATTACATTATAGTACCACGAGGATGGTCCACTGAGCAATGAGGAATTTTTGTAGGGACCATTTCTAGAGATAGAGCCTCTAGGTGGTGCACTAGTGATACAAGCACTTGGATAGCAGAAGTGCCTACCAGCACTACCAGTAGAGGATGCACGCAAGCTTAGTGCATTGCATGAGTTCCATAGGCAGTGAACTCCTAGGTTATGAGGTGATATATATCCTTAGATATATGAGGACTGGATAGAGGAGGTTACGTGAGTCTTTTTCTTAGTAAGGATGCCTCCTGACCAGATGGCAGTCCTAGCTGTGAGCCTTCTTCAGGGCTCGGCAGGGAGATGGTGGAGCCTAATGACTAAGGCGTATGAGAAGGTGACACTATCTTGGATAGAATTTGAGCACCTCTTTAGAGAGGATTTCTTTCCAGTGGTGTTATTCTCTATGCATATATAGGAGCTACTATACCTATAATAGAGTAGACAGTCAGTAGCACAGTACTCGGTGAGATGCACGGATCGTTCTCACTACTCCACTGATATGGTGCAGGACCCGTTCTTTAGGGTTTGGACCATTGAATAAGGACTACACTAGGAAATCAGGGTGTCAATGATATCCCTTAGCATTATGAAACATGATGGGGTGCTATAGAAAGCTCTTCTGGTGGAGATATTTCTGGCAGAGTAGGCACTGACAGTGGGAGCTATGACGGGGCGACAGGTAGTGGAGTCTTCAGTAGCAGGTAGCCAACAGATAACACAGGGACCCAAGCGGGTCAAGCACTCTAGGGGATGACCCCAGGATATGGGATTGGTGGTGCGATCCTCCTAAGGTATAGTGAGTTAGCTGAAGGACATATTGTGTAACTCATGCGGCAGTCGGGGGAATCTAGATAGATATTTCCCAACTCGTCATATGACTGACCAGGAGATGGTCAAGGGACCACCACGGTAGTGGCAGAGGTTCGAGAAGGGTGGTGAACATGGTAGGGGAGCAGGTTGAGTAGCAAGCAATGAGAGGAGGTTAAAGGTATGATTTTTGTATTCTCCACCCTAGATGTAGTTCATATAGACATAGATGTCAGTCACTATTTCCTTTCCATAGATCTTACTCGGAGCTCTGAGATTCTGGTGGTGTTCTTGGCTTGGTCCTTATATTTAGATACTCTTAAGGAGGGGATTTAACGATCACACACTGGTTTCGGTAGTGTGATCTTACTCTTGGGGTGAGATATTTGGGTGGGATCTCCTAGTAATGGCATGGAGGCCTTACGACATCATTCTGGGTAAGGACTGGTTATCCACAGTTCATTCTTAGATTGAGTATTTTATATGCAGAGTGCAGTGTGTCTACAAATATGGGACCAGGTTTTTCTTTACCAGCAAAAAGGAAATGCATGTAGCATTGGATGGACTTACATATATGAGGGTGCATCCGATCACACACTAGTTGGCTGGCATGACCCTCGGTGCAATGGAGGAGATGATTCCTCAGTTTCCTATGGTGGTGGATGGGTATGAGTATGTCTTCCCTAATTATGTCCCATGATTACCTCCTCATAGGGAGATAGATTTCTGCATTGATCTATACCCTGGGATGGTACTGATATCTAAACCTGCATATCAAATGGCTCCCATGGAGCTCTGAGAGTTGAGGGTATAGTTAGAGGACTTACTATGAAAGGGCTTCGTGAGGCCCAATGTTTCTCCATGGGTAGCCCTAGTTTTGTTTGTTAAGAAGGAAAATGGGAGCTTGAGGTTATGTGTGGACTTATGGTGCCTAAACCAGGTGAACATGAAGAACAAGTATCCCTTACTGCGGATTGAAGATCTCTTTGATTAGCTAAAGGGAACTAAATGGTTCTCGAAGATAGATCGCATATCATCCTATCACTAGCTTCGTCTACGGGATCATGACATCCCGAAGATGACTTTCAGATGTTAGTATCATCACTAAGAGTACTTAGTGATGTTGTTCAGTGTGACGAACGCCCCAGCAGTGTTCATGGGACTCATGAATAGGATCTTCCAGCCATACTTGGACCGGTTTTTAGTGGTCTTCATTGATGAAATTATAGTGTATTCAGCATCCAAGTAGGAGCACATGATACACTTGAGGATGGTCCTAGACTTACTCTAAGAGAACCAGCTTTACAGGAAGCTCTTAATGTGTCAGTTCTAGATTCAAAAGGTCCAATTTTTTAGACATGAAATATCAAAGGCTATAGTTGTAGTGGATCCAGAAATTATTGAGGCGGTGCTTGCTATGGATCCTAGTCTCGCCCAAATTTACCCAAGATTTTAGGGTTAAGTGGTCGCTTGTTTCTTATCTTGGGTTTTCGAATCCTCAGAGACCTAAGAAGTAACCTATAGACACATACATTATATGGATTGTTTTCGGATATCAAGTGTCCAACTTGGGTTGATTTCATATGGTTTTAATTGAACTCTAAGAGACTGAAGTTAATTCAATTTTAAATTATGAGTTGATCCTAGGTTATCACAAGGGGTGGATTTGATGAAATTCTTTTTTTAACGATTTCAATTTCTTATATTCGAGATGGGTTTATTCAAGAAGATCAAACAACTTCATCACTAACTAGTTTAATACCAACAAACCATAATACTAATCACCTATACACTTGGTGGATCAAATTTATGATCACTCTAAGGTAAAGGTTCATATTATCACTTGAAGTATGTGGCCTTAAAATTCAACAAGGACGAAGAAGTTTTAAAATAGTCAAATAAAAATCTCAATTAAAAGAAGTGATTAGACATTAATGGGGTGATAAATAAAATCCAATACATCCCCTTAATACTCCCTTGGATCAACCTATAAGTGGGTTAGCCCTACATTGATGTTATAGTTTCAATGGAAGCGGGAAGTAGACTCATGAGGGAGGAATTGAAGAAGTAAGAAAACAATAAAAAAATGAACACTCCACTGTTGTGTGAATAATTTCACAAGGTTTGGTGTGAATAAATTCACATATTGAGACAAAAATATCAAATTGAGATGGAAAAAATAGAATAATAGGAAAATAAGAACTTTTATTAAGAAACTAAGATGAATTAAAACAACTTACAAATGGGGAAGAACATTACAAAGGGAAAGTGGCATCATAACATTACAATGAAAGAAAGAATCCAAGATGAATAAATACATCAACACCACTAACTTAAATAGGAATTTTAGGAGCCTTGGATCGATCCTACAATAGAGAAAGTCATACCACTTGAGTATGGTAGGCTTAGGGTGGTGGAAAGTTTGTGGAACTTAGACTTTTCCACTCTTGACCCAAGGTGGCATCCAGCTTGCATTCACCGAAAAGAAAAGTCTGAATGACCTTTTATATGGATGAATTAGAGTGGTCCATAGACGAATAAAATGGAGATCTGGATGTCTCCTAACATAATGTAAAATTTCATCCAAAAATATTTTATGTGTTACGAGATATTTGTAACATGGGGATCTAGTTTTCTGGGCCGCAGAATCTAGCCCAGAAATTTATCTCCAACTTGGGCCACATGGAACTCTATTAAAACATCCAAATTATCTTTTGTAAATGATGAATTAAATTCTCCCCATGATGTCCTATATCTTTAGTTAAATTTTTAGGATCATTGGGATTGGATCCTAGCCGTTACAGTCTCTTTATTGGTCTTCTGTCCAGTTTACTTTTCCCAGATTGTGTTGTCATGAAAGTTCATTTTGGTGGATTTCCAAAGTGAATATTCAAGTACTCCAAAAGAATGATTGTTCCTTATATAATGAGAGACCTGAAAATAAAATATAAAAATAAAATCAAGATCATTTTTTATTTTAGTATGTGTTCAAATATGTACCAAGTAATAGTGAATTTTAACAAAGAATTACAATCATAATGTGAAATAATGTTCAAAGTGTAAAATGTACTAAAATGGTGTTTATGAATAATTAATCTCATGAATATTATAAATATTAACAATGAATATTATCCTATTACAATGGCTAATCACACCCCCCCAACTTGAGTTTTTCTAGTCCAAATAAAAATGTATCTCAAAAATATGAAATTTCAATTCCCTTTTCCAAAAACATTTTAATACACAATGCTTACCAAAAAACCTCATACTAAAAAAATTATGAAACCCATAAAAATCATTAAAACAAGATAGGTACATAAGAATATCCCAAGCCTAATCCCATTCCTTTGTTCAAATTCATTGCCACATTTCATCCAATTTCAATAAAGTATGATGATGTGTTGTGTGTCACAAAAGACATGGGGTTCATTTTTATTCAAGGGGAAAATGATGGAAGCACTAGGTGGAATCACATTTCAATATTAATATGAGTATTAAAATTTTCTTTTATATATATATTTTTTTTTATTGTTTTTTTTTCAATTTTTCCATGGTAATTGAAATTGCACTCAATAAATTCAACCCATGTAGTGAGACTTTGTCAATGACTCCCAAGATCAAAGACCTTAGGGAACCAAGGAACCCCACATACTCGAGCATCATCTCGAGTTAACTCAGTCAAAAACAAAGTTAAATTGCCAAAAATCGAGATAAAAGTACTAACTATGGGCCAGAAAACTATGGAGTCACGATCCCCAAGTGCCAAAAGCCACGCATTAGGTCATTTCATTTCTCTACATGCAAATTTATTGTTTTCTTTTGATTTTGTTTTTTAATACTCATATTAAAATAAAATGATCACCAAAACTATGATATTTATTTGGGGGACCCCATGAACTCAAACTAATACCCAACTATTAAAAGAAAGTATGTTGTGATTTTTTTTATTTAGATGAAAATATAAATGATGAAATATCACATTATACTGGCAAACTTTCCAAAATCTATGCACATGAACTTAAACTTCCATTAAAATCATAATCAAGGAATGAAAAAATCTTTTGATATTCAATTTCAAAGTATGCAATGTGTATTACCATTTTCAAGGTTAAATATATTTTTCATTCCACACATTTTTTTATACACACAAAATTAATAATTTTTGTTTCATTCTTTTCACCCACCAACATAGAATAACATTGTCCCCAGTGTTTAAATAAAATAAAATTTATAAGGGGGTATAGGTAAATAAGTGGAGTTCTAAAAGGAATTTCAAATATGAAATATTGAACAAAGTCACCTAGTTTTTTTGAAGTTTAAGTTCATGACACTCATGATTACTCCTTTGATCTCCATTTCACTCAGAGAGTTCCCTAGTTTAAAAAGGAAAAAAACAAAACAAACAAAACAAAACAATATATATATATATATATATTCATATAAAAAAGTACAATATAAGTATATATACACAAATTATGGAATAAGGAAGCACTATAAGTTCTAGGTCAGTGGTAATCGCGTGCCCTTGACTCCCTTCGGTCCCAGGTTCGAGTCCCTGCGGCTTCACTGGTTGTGGCAGGGTTTTCCTCATGACCTACGACGTGTCCTTTTAATTTTAATTTTTTTTAAAATTATTTTTTTTATTTTTATTTTAACCTACAAACATAGAAAAATAAAATTAACTGATGATACATTGTCTTCTTTTTAAATTTTTTTGTAAGGTATTACTCAAGGATCACACCACGTGACATAGATGAATATGGTGCTCCCCTTTCATACCCATCCATACTCATAATAGAAGAACAGGTCAACAGTCTATGGTACTATAATATTTCAAGTTAAAATATATTTTTTAAAATATAAAATTTATTTATTAATCCTATTTGAAAAATAAAGATGATTCAAAAATATTGGAAACATGAAAACCACGGATTTTCTCCTGTGCAGTGCTTTTGTTTAATGTCGCTAGCTCGATATGAACCCCCCTAACTTACCCAATAACAACTTTCAAATTTCTAAGGAACATATGTTTCACCAATTATACTAGGTTTAGATTGATTCTATGTTTAGAATTTGTTTCATGTAAAAACCTATGTTCTACAATGAGTGGGAAAATCCAAGGAATGTCAGAAATTGTTGATCTGGTTTCCACTGTAGTCTTGAAAAAGACATAAATGATCATTCCAAATTTTTTTGTTTCAATAGAATAATTAATTATAATTGAAAGTTTGTGATATACCCTATGAAGGGATACTTGATCGGGGAAGTAAGGACAATAACTTTGATCTCGGTGTGGATAGGACAATCAGACACAGGTTTAGATTTTGAATCAAACTCAATTTTATTTTCTAAATTTCTCAAAAAAAAATGGTTCCTTTTGAACAGAATATTCAACCACAAAATTGGAAAGATTAGTGTTAGGAATGGGTATGGACTCAATGTTTGTTATTTATCTCAATGGTTCAGTGATTGGTGTTTTTGAAAAATCATCAATATAGCTATAATAGGGGCACTCAATCCACGATGTCAAATTTTCCACTTTTGAATCCAAAAAATCAATTTCCTCTTGATTTAAAGACCATTCAATAATTCCTTTATCAACTTCATCTATACCAAATCCAAAGTTTGGTTCTTCAATAAATTCATGAGAGTTTTGTGGGAGAAAATAGTCTTCTATCAATGTTGAGGAAGGGATAGCATGAGTGGGAATGGGTTCCATAACCGTCTCAAATTTTTGTAGTTATAATCTCAATAATGAAACCTCAAAATTCATTATATCCATTTGTCGACACAGTTTTTCAAGTAATGGATGTGGATTAGTATGGATAAGGGGTTGAGCAAAATGGTCAATTCTAGGTGGATAATTAAGTTGTTGGAATTTCACAGGAGGGTGTTCAGATTGGCATTGTAGGGATTGAAACTCATTATATGCTGGAATATTTTGTGGATCATAGAAGTTAAAACATTGTGTTTGATTAGGTTTTCAATGATCCCACCATTATAAATTAGGATGGTCATTGTACATCACACATGGGGTTGGGTGATCAAAGTAGGTATAGGCTCCCCATGTTTGGATTTGTTCAAAATTGCCTTCTATAGGAGTGAGGGGGTGAGAACAGAGAAGTGGGATAAAAATAAAAGGATTCTAGTGTCTAAGATAACTTACTTAGGTCCTCGGAAACGGTGCCAAAATTGGGTCTCGCCCAAATTTACACAAGATTTTAGGGTTAAGTGGCCGCTTGTAGATTAGCTTGGGTTGTCGAATCCTTAAACACCTATGAAGTAACCTACATACATGTACATTCTAGGGATTTTTTTGGCTATGAAGTGTCCAAATTGGGTTTATTTTATATGGGTTTAAGTTAAATCTAAGAGACTAAAATTAATTCAATTTTAAAGTATGAGTTGATCCTATATTATCACAAGGGGTGGATTTGATGAAATTCTTTTTCTAATGATTTCAATTTCTTATATTCGTGATGGGTTTATTCAGTAAGATCCAAAAACTTCATCACTTACTGTTTTAATACCAAAAAACCATAATACTAATCACCTATACACTTTGACGATCAAATTTATTAGCACTCCAAGGTAAAGGTTCATATTAGCACTTGAAGTATGTGGCCTTAAAATTCAACAAGGATGAAGAAGTTTTAAAATAATAAAATAGAAATCTCAATTAAAATAATTGATTAGAAATTAATGGGGTGATAAATAACATCAAATACATACCATTGCTACTCCCTTAGATCAACCTATAAGTGGGTTATCCCTCCATTGATTCTATGGTTTCACTGGAAGCGGGAATTAGACTCGTGAGGGAGGAATTGAAGAAGTAAGAAAACAATAAAAAGGAAATTATCACTCCATTGTTGTGTGAATAATTTCACAAGGTTTGGTGTGAATAAATTCACACCTTGAGGAAACGGTATCAAAGTGATATAGAGAAGAATAGAATAATAGGAAAAGAAGAACTTTTATTAATAAACTAAGATGAATTAAAACAACTTACAAATGAGGAAGAACATTACAAAGGGAAAGTGGCAGCATAAAATTACAATGAAAGAAAGCATCCAAGATGAATAAATCCTCCAAAAACACTACCTTAAATAGGAATTTTAATATCCTTGGGTTGATACTCTAATATTCAAAGTCATCCAACTTGAGTATGGCAGGCTTAGGGTGGTGGAAAGCTTGTGGAACTTAGACTTTTCCACTCTTGACCCGAGGTGGAATCCAGCTTGTATCCACCGAACAGACACGTCTAAATGACCTTATAGATGGATGAATTAGAGTGGTCCATAGAATAATAAAATTAATATAAAGATACCTCCTAATATTCTCTAAAATTTCATCCTAAAATAGTTTTTGTTTTATGAGATATGTGTAAAATGGTGATCTGTTTTTCTGGGTCGTAGAATCTGGCCCAGAAATTTGTCTCCAACTTGGGCCACCTGGAACTCCATTAAAACATCCATATTAGCTTTGGTCACTATTGAATTAATTTTTCCCTATGATTTCCTCTATCTTCAGTTAAATATTGAGGATCATTGGGCTTGGATCCTGGCCATTACAGTCTCTTTATTAGGCTGATGTCTGGTTTAATTTTCCTAGATTGTGTTGTCATAAAATCCCATTTTGGTGGTCTTCCAAAGTGAATCATCAAGTACTCCAAAATCATGAATTGTTCCTTATATAATGAGATACCTGAAAATAAAATATAAAAATAAAATCAAGACCATTTTTTATTTTAGGATGTGTTCAAATATGTACCTATTAATAGTGAATTTTAACAAAGAATTACAATCGTAATGTGAAATAATGTTCAAAGTGTAAAATGCACTAAAATGGTGTTTATGAATAATTAATCTCATGAATATTATAAATATTAACAATGAGTATTAGCCTATTTTAGTGGATAATTAGATCCACCCAAGAGCATTACCGAGGTGTGGAGTTTCCTTGGATTGACTGGGTAATATCATAGGTTTGTACCTAATTTATCTAGAGTAGCAACACCCATGATCGCCTTATCACAAAAGGGGAAACCTTTTGTGTGGAGAGAGAAGTTCCAGGATAGCTTTCAGTAGCTAAGATATATTTTGATGAGTACTCCCATCCTGAGATTTCCAGAGGAGGGTGTCAAGTATGTGGTGTTCTACAACGCATCAATAACCAAGCTTGGTTGTGTCCTAATGCACGGGAAAGAAACGATTGTTTATGGTTCATGGAAATGGTAGTTGAGACCACATGAGAATAACTAAGCAACCCAAGAACTAGAATTGTAATTGGTAGTCTTTTCATTAAATATGTGGTGACACTACCTTATGGGAGAGCGATTTATCATCTACTCAGACCACAAAACTCTCACGTATATATTTTATCAAAAGAATCTGAACCTGAGAAAATGCCATTGGATAGAGTTCCTCCAGGACTATGACTTATAAATAGTATATTCTCTTTGTAAGGGGAACGTGGTGGAAAATTCTCTCAATAAAAGATCAAGTTCATAGCTACTAAATGAGGCCTCAGAGTAGTTGGCCTCACTTCAGATATCCTTTGTGGATGGAGATGAAGCAGCATATCCCCAGTCGATGGTGGTTATCACTCCACTCATACAGAGTGTGTGGGAGGCACAGATTGGAGATACTAGTTGTGAGACTATACATGCTCATATGTCCACAGGGCATGCCCCTGATGGATATTTGAAAAGTGGAGAGCACGTCAACCTATTTAGATGAAGCACAGTTATACCGGCGACGTTAAGGGAGGAGGTATTGAGGGAGTTCCATACATCCCCTTTGGTGGTACATAAAAGTGTGGAAAAGATTTACTAGGACCTCCAATGTCAGTTTTGGAGGTCAAGAATGAAGAAGGAAGTGGCAGAGTTTGTCTCTAAATGCCTCACTTATCAGCAAATGAAGGCTAAGCACCGGGTTTCAGTGGGTTTGACTCAACCCCTTGAGGTGCCAGAATGGGAGTGGGATAGAATATCAATAAACTTCATGAAGTTTCTACCATGTACATCCATAGGTAATAATACCATTTGGGTGATCGTTGACCGACTCACCAAGTCAACCAACTTCCTAGTGATTCGAGAATAGGGTTCATTTGAGAGCTTGGGACATCTCTGCATACAGGAGATAGTTCAACTCCATGGTGACCCATCTATGATAATCCTAGATCATGATGCACACTTTACATCCCTATTGTGGAATTCATTGCGGGAGGCATTTGGGAATCATCTGCGCTTAAGCACAACCTTTTACCTATAGACAGACGGAAAGAAGGAGTAGACCATTCAGGTCTTAGATAACATTTTGCGTGTTTACATCCTAGATTTTGTCCATAGTTAGGAGGATCACCTACCCCTGGTGGAGTTCATTTACCAAAATAGTTGCCACTCCACCATTGGTATGGCACCATTTGAGGCCTTATACGGGATACCCTATAGGTCACCACTTTACTATACTGATCCAGAAGATTCATCACTCATGGGACCATAGTTGGTGCAAGAAACTACAGAAAAGGTTCATGTCATCCAGGAGCAGATGAAGACTACATAGAGCTGAAAGAATTAGTATGATGATAGGAAACAGAGACCCTTTGGGTTTGAGGAAAGAGACCATGTGTTCCTTTGGGTCTCTCCTTGATGAGAGATACAGAGATTTGGTCAAGGAAACAAGATATCTTTGAGGTTTATTGGACCTTTCCAAATACTGAGTAGAGTCGGTGTGGTGGTGTACCGCTTGGCTCTAACTCCGTAGTTAGAGCGGGTGCATGATGTCTTCCAAATATCCCAGTTGATGAGATACGTGCATGACCCTTCCCACATCATTGAATGGGGTGAGATGGATATTGATGATGGGGTGAATTTCATAGAGTACCCGGTGGAGATCAAGGATCGACAGGAGAGGATCCTTCGTAGATGGTTAATTCCTATGGTGCACATTCGGTGGAAGCACGGGAATCTCTAAGAGATAAATTTGGAGAAGTCTCAGATTCATGCTCAGTGTCCTATTTTGTTTTTTTATCCCTTATTTTGGATTTTTAGGACATGAATCCTTAAGGTGGGGAGAATGTAATTCCTTAGAAATTACATGTAATTTTTTTTTGAAAAATTATATGGGATTATTTCGAGACTAGGCACTGATACGACATGTGATTTCGAGGACCAGGGTGCCTGGAATAAATGTTTGAACTATTTTTAAGTTTATTAAAAATAAAGAACATTCTTGGTTTTAGTAAAAATTAAATGAGTGCCCGAATTTTAAATCTGAGGGCACCATTGTGTTCAGAGCAGCGGGTTTTGCTTAGGTAGGACTTGACTTCGACTAGTGTGGGTCGACTGCAGAAATCCTTTTTCAGACATTTTAAAGAAGAATAAAAATAATCATAAAGGAATTATTTTATTTTTATTTTAACGTTTCATGATGACACAGCAATGTTGCGATGTAGTGAAAAAGCAACTAGTTCCTTTCATAAATGAAACAGAGTGGTGATGTTGTTTCAAAGCAAAACAGTAATGTTGAAATGTGTCATTAACCTTTGGTAGGGATTTAGGATAAGGATTATTAATCCTTACCTATGAAAATTGGAGGAGAGATTTTCAATTTCCTCTAATTGGAAAATGACAAAAGTTGTTGGATTGCGGATCATGAACCGAGGATCAAGGATCGAAGAATGACAATAGTGCATTTCCATTCTTCTCCAATGATAGATCCAAACTTCCAGGTAGGGGATTTATAGTTTGAGTGAATTATTTCTCAATTTTTAAGTTTAACAAAGAATGTGAACCAACCCATAAATAGGTTGATCCACGGTTTGATCCTTATTACAGGATGGACAAAACTGCGGGATTAAAGGGAATAGATCTTGGTGATTATTCTTCTCTTGTTATTTTGTTATTATACTAGCATGAATGGACCAAGGCCAATAAACAAGGATAAGTTCTGTTTTAAGGGGTGTTCATTTGCTTCTTCTTTTCCCCCATTCATACTTTCTTCGTTGGTGGACCCCTGTGGTCGCATTTTTAATTTTTTTGGAGTTTCTGAACATATTCTAATCCCCAAAGTGATGGCAGGATGTTTTGAATCCCATAATAGATGATTTTACGACCTGAGGATCATGCAGAACATTTCAGTTTGAATAACATACCACCACAACATCAGTAGAGGACAGAAAAAGAGGTATCTTCTATTGTCGGCATAGCCACCCAGTTGGTGGAACCCACGACACAGCTGTCATGGGGCAGCGGATAGGGGTCGCTGACAGGCAGTCAATGGAGGGCCTCAGAATATGTGGAAGGAGGCCGTGTCATTTGACCAAGGGGTCACAGTCTTTTTGGACCACAACAGTAGGATGTTCATGCAGGAGACCACTATGTCAAATGTGATGGACACCCCGTATTGATAGGGAGAAAACGCAGCAGTCACTGTGTCCAAGCAGATAAATTGGCTGGCTCCATTAGGTTGGGATGGGAAAGAAATTCGACAACAGCCTGGTCCCGGCCAGAACCGGGTCAGCCCGGTGGGTCAGGTCATCAAGATCTGGGTCAATTTGGGTTGGTTTAATCCGACTGGGTCCTACCAAACCTAGACCCAACCGGACCCTTTTCACAAAAAAACCCATAACTCTCAAACCTGCATCTGTTTGACAATACATTTTCAGTGTTGGGACCCTTGTGACGAGGTGGTCATTTTGAGATTATCTAAGTGAGATTATATGAAAGCTGGAGTATGGACTTTTGGATTGAGGAGTATGTTCTCCTAGAACGATCATGCTAAGGACAAAATCATGTGGCTGGCTATGACCTAGAAGCTATGTGATTACCTAGACTGTGTGTCTTACCTAGACTATGTGTCTTATCTAGAATTTGTGTCTTAGTAAGACTAAGTTGGTAATACCATGTCCCATGATGGTGTGGGTCCTCTATTCTTTGAAGACTCTCTATGTTTTATCTACACTCCATGTGTTACCAACACTCCGTGTGTTAGCTACACTCTATGTGTTACCTATACTATGTGCATTACCGACACTCCGTGTGTTACCTACATCTTGTGTGATACCTACACTCCATGTCCTACCAATGATTTGCATGTTACTACTTGAGGGTACTATGGATTCTTACAACAACCTTGTTTTCAAACCATAGACCTATACTTGGTGTGATATGACTCTAGTGACTCTCTTGAATGTACCTCTTAGAGGCTATACTTTGTGTGCCTCTTTGGTAGTATACTTGGTGTATTTCTTAGTGCTCTTCTTTGTGGTATACTTCATGTGATTCCTTGTGGTTTACTTTGTGTAATTTTTTTATGGTTTGGGGTTCCTACTGAGTATTGTTTTACTCACCCCTACATGGTCTTTTCCCGCACATGTCAGGTCTTCTGCAGACAATCGACAACTTTGACAGAGTCTTTGGTGGGCCGGAGACAGATGGTGATTCTGGGTGACACGACGGATGTGGTACACTTCAGCGACATTTAGACAGCTTATTTTACCTACCATTCATGTAGGATTTCTACTAATGATACCCAAGATCTTGTACTTTTATATTTCTGTTTGTCTTGTATTCTAGCCTATTTACTTTTCAGTTTGTATTGTTATTCTCAGTGGTTTTCTTAGTGGGTTGCATATCTTTTTACACAGTATTTTTAGTTTCAGTACTTTTCTTGGGGACAGGTTCATGTGTATAGGTTTATAGGCAAATGACTCCCCTCTGTGGGAAATTCTTGCTCACTGCTAGTCTCCATCCCCTAACATATGGAAGGCGGGCTTGGGGTAGTCATGTCAGGGGCCCCAGGGGATGGGTCGTGACACTTTATGTGGTGTGTATATTTTCCTTTGAAATGTTATATTAGGAATATTCTTATTTTCATTATATTATAAGATTATTTTGATTTTATTCTCTCACAAGGATTATGATTTAAAGTTATCAAAGTGGTAAGAGTTTATTGTTAAAATCTCGTCATTTATTAGGATTTTTTATGATTATTCTTCTATTGATGAAATATTATAATCCATATATTAATAAATCTCATTAATTTTATTCTCTTATGGTTATTCATGTTATATCCAAGCAATGGTACCATTATTACACTCTTCAGTACTTAATATAATTAAGAAAAAAATTATAAAAAATTTGAATTTATTTATCCTCTCAATCAGAAATCTATGTTATTTCAAAATTATGTTTTCTAAATATGTTTTCAAAAAAAAATTTAATATTATCCAATGATGTTTAAAGGAAATTTTTACCCATGTTTTATCTTTTTATAAAAAATTATTTAAAAGGAATCTTCTTATTTTTTTTTATTAAGGCACTTTGCTAAACTTTTTAAGGTTAAAAAGGAATGTTCAGTATGTACAAACTTACCTGTCATAATGACCACCATTTCCTTGAAGATTCCTTTATAATTTTACAAGGTTATTTTTAAAGAAATTTTTTTCCTAATATTCAGTAAATTTTTTGGTTTTAAATTGGTTTTTAAAGAAAATTATTTTCAAAAAAATTATTTTTAAAAAATGTTTTAAATGATTTTCAGAGATTCCTTTATAAGTTTCCAAAGATATTTTAAAAGGAAAATATTTTCAAAATGATTTATGTTCTAAAAAAATTTCCAAATAAGAAAATATATTTTCATCAATAAATTTTTTAAATGAAATTGTAAAGCTTTATTTATATGAAAAGTTTTTTTAATGGTTTTATGCAAATTATTTTCAAAAAAAATATATTTTCCCTAAGAAATGTTCCATGTGATCTTTCCAAATCCTTATCCATCTAAGATTACATAATTTTTTATAGTTTATTATTTACTAGGGATGTGATCCAATAATACCATTCATATTATTTCTTGAATGTTTTATTTTTTAATTGAGTGATGTTTATGACACTCATTTCTCTTCCATGGGTTATATGATTTTGAAACATACTTCTTTCTATGGGTTATGATTTGATGAAATAATTATGATGCCTATATATTTTCCATATGTAATGATATGATGAAATTTTTATGATACCCATTTCATTTCAGCGGTTATGATATGATTTTTATGAAACCCATTACTTTTTATGGGTCTTGATTTGAAGAAAATTTTATTATCTTATAGCACATGTATGTATGATTTTATTATGTGATGGGTTGGACTTATATCTCCCTCCAATTCATTGGGTAAATATTTATATCACATGAGATAATGATGGGGAATAATTCAATGGGCTTGATCCACTATAGAATTTGGGAAAACTCGATCCACTATGGGAAGATGGGGAAACTCGGTCCACTATAGACAATGGGGAAACCTGATCCACAATGAGAATATGGGGAAACCTAATCCCCTATGGTGAGATGGGGAATATTGATCCCTTATAAGGAAAGTACTATGAATGGGGATAGTGGTGTGTCTCATATAATAGGTTTAGTCCCTGTGAACTGCCCTGATAGGTTTGAGAAATGAGCCTTGACTTATAGGAAATGTTTTTATATGCTTATGTGTATGTCACAAGTCTGTGTCTTATTCCAATTTTATGCTCTCATGACTCATGTTCATTGATTTCCTTATGATTCATTCTTTGTGGACTGCCAATATTTATTCCATGACTAATGATTATGATCTTTTATATATAGGATATGATGTTCTATTTTTATGATCATGTTCTAAGAACCTTATGCTCATGTTATGCATACATATCTCCATTTTTTACCCTTATTGAGAATATGATATCAACCCTTTCAAATGTTTTCTTTCCCTAGGTTATGAAGAAAGGTTTTAAGTATGGGTAATATAAGGGGAAGATCTTTAAGGGAGATGTTGAAGATATTTCACCAAGTTATAAGATTATGTTTCAATGTTTCTGAAGATGCTAAATTATTATGGTCCTCAGGAATATATTTGTGCAAATTTCTGAATATTAATTCAAAATGATGTAATAACCATGTATATTAAGTCTGGGTCATTATAGTTGGCATCAAAGGTAAGGTTTAGTCATCCTTTTGAAACTATGATGAGAAAACATTACTGATATCCCTGTGGATATTTATTAGCATATTTCTAGGGATGTCTTTAACAATAAGCCTAAGATGTCTTAGATTTAAAATAAGGTTTCATAACTTAGACATATTATAATTTATTTTCCATGATTATGTGATTTTACACTATGATAATTGTTTCTCACACTATGCCTTCAAATTTTAGTCAATGGAGATAACTAGAAAGAACTGGGTTAACACTGAATGTGATAGAAAATTTATTGATGAGAATTCTAATGGGATGGTCATTAGAGTAAAGGATATTATAATCATGCCTAGTCAGTTTTCACGAAACATGATTAACAATGTATAACTTAACCATCTCTCAAACTCACCAAAAATAGAATGAAGGATTTTGCTGAGAGTTCAGGAAATGGAGACCATGGAGAAAATAAGATTCAGTTTCCTTTGTGTCAATCATTTGAAAAGAATCACACAAGTGAATATCTTAAAGGAACATGAATATGTATAGAGTATGGAAAATGACACAAAGAAAGTAACTGAAAAGGGGAAATGAGAAGTTTAGTTAACGCAATGGATGGAAACATTGGCCTCCCTAAGGTATTATCAACATTTGAATGTTTTATGTGTGGAAAGTATGGGAATTTAAAGATCAATTCCTTACAGGGAAATCTCATTAAGATACTCAACAAGGTTGTATGAGTAATAGTTTTTTTTATGATTAAGATACCATGAACGACATATGAAAGGTATGTTCTATTATAATAGTATTGTTTATAAGCATGATTGATTTGAATTTTAAAAAATGATTATTATTTCATATTTTATGAAAGTAGTATTAAGGAATAAGATGATGAAGCCACGTTAATGGCTTAAGAATGAGGTAGAATAATCAAAGGGTTTATATATTTGGATTCAAGAATTCTGAATTGTGAAATATAGAAGGATTTTTTCATTTATATTTTTTCTAAGTATTTACAAGAATATGTTAAATGGTTTTGATGGACTTGAAAAGTGATTTAATGGAAATGTGAAATTCATGGGAAACACATGATTAAGGGAAATATAACCCTTAATATTTTTCTAATGTTTATATAATGATGTTTGTATAGAAGATATGTTGGGTATGAATAAGTAAATTCAATGGTATTGATTACCTTGGATCTGATTAAGTATTTGTTGAAAAATTAGTCTATATCATCATGGATTTAGTTTAAATCATATTTTGATTTAGTTAAAATTTAAATAAAGTTGGTGAGATTAAAGTATTATTTCATCATACGAGGATTTATACATGTTGGATAACATGTGCTAACCATTTTTATATGATGAAAACTAAATATATATGGAATGACCTATCATTACATTTATGGATCTTATGATTTTATAATGCTTCAGGAGTAAAAAATAACCTTTATTTCTTATAATAAGAGATGAAGTTGAAATTGATCAAGGAAAACCCCAAGGGTGAGATTGTTCTTATGAGATTTAATGAAATCAAGTAAGTACATATTCTTATGAAAATTATTCAAATTTGGGGGAAGGGTATTGAAATAAAAATTTATTCTATTATTATCATTTTTTATGATATCAATGACCTTTTTCAAGCCTCTTGGGGTTATGAATTTGTGATCGTTAAATTTATCCAAACCATGTTCTCTATCACTCTCCATAAAAACTTGATAGTTAGATTTCTCTTCCATGTCCAAGTTTTGACTCACATCCTATGTTATCTTATATAGAGACCTGGTTATGAGTAACTTTGGGTAAACTTTATGGTTTCAACTTTCCCTTTATAAAGTAAGTTTTAGCATTCACTTTTATGATGTGGGTTTCTATAAAATGAAATTTCAAATATTAAACCATTGATAACCCAGAATAATTTCGAGGAAGAAATTCATTTTAAGGGGGTAGAATGTAACACCACAAGATTTCGGGAATTATTTTTCAAATTTATTTCATTTTTTTTATTTTTTTCATTTCATATAACACTGAATATAGCTTTTGTTATACAAAAACTTTAAGTGTGTCTTGCATTACACAAAACTCTTAGATTATTTTTTGGAACACACAATACTATGTTTGACTTGTATTACACACAATATTGAGTCCCTTCAATACCTTTCATTACATGAAAGGCTAAGTTTTACCAAACTACAACATACTATTAATATTATTATTAAAATATTATTATAGCTACCACCTAACTGTTGGAATAGAAGTTACAAATATGATTAACTTAATTATAAAAATATGATTTACACATTTATATAAAATTAATCCTTTGTTTATCAATTATTATAATTTAATGTAAGAACTATTTGAAAATAAATAAATTACTTTTCTAAGAAAACTATTTTTCAATGTACAAACAAAATTTTATATCAATAAATTAAAAAAACCAATTTTGATTAATTTTTTTAGTAAAATTTATATATTTTATACTAAATAAATATTTTTTATACTCATCCAATACATTTTATAGGTACAAGATAATAATAAATTCAATTTTATGAATAAAAGATTTATTTGTTTTTCTAAAAGGTAATTTTACCGCCTTTTAATAGAGAGCCCATGTTAAATATAAATTTGAAAGATTTTACAAAAAAAAAATTAAAAATAAACACCATTTTTTGAATATAAATATAAAAATTTAATTTGAGTAAATTTCTGATATTTTTCTGAGAAGTTTCATTTTTTGATGAATAGTGAAAAATACTAAATTTTAATTCCAAATTTCTTTTTCATATAATTTATTTATATAGTTAAATTATATATTAATTTGGTTTTAAAGTATAATTAGATCAATTTTAAATAAATTAATAAAATTTAGGTTATTGGAACAAATTTGACATTGAAATTGGATATAAAAACATTTCAAACTTTTGGACTTTTTCACTTTAAAAACCCACTTTCATGACACATCTACGGAATTAATTTTAAATTAATTTCTGGCACTTATGTGATTATAATTTCAAAAAATGGATTCCATGTTTTTAATATAAATCATTTATAATTTATAATCATTTAAACTTAGTTTTTATCAAAAATATTAATGAAAGTGATTAAAATTAATTACAACGATTAAAAGAAAAATTAACTTCACAAAGGACTAAACCTTAAACTTAAGGCCCAAAATGACCTATAAACTTGTCCATAATACATTTTATTTTCATATTTAAAGCCTATACTCTATTTTTTTATATTTACCATTATTTTATCCACTTTACAAGGTCAAAACTTCGGTAGAATTCCCTTTTCAAAAATTTATAAGAATGTCACTCCTCTGCCACTATAAAAAGGCACTCGCCACTCCCACATATTAACACCTATAAAGAAATTTTTCTTTCCAAAATATAATTTAAACATTAATAAATTCATCCTATAATACTCCCTTTGGTAATAAATATAATCAATAAATCCCTTTGGTGCAAACTAAGAGGAGTTACCCAAAGAAGAGGTAACATCCTTCCACAAACTCTTTTGTTTTATTTTCATTATCCACCACCTGAACTATTATTATTCCAATATTGTATAATAAACTAAGTATAATTCATATACTTATATGTTTTTATTCTAATGGTTCTACATTCACTTACACACACTTCCATTAAATGGGTATTGAACTTAGAGTTCGTGTGTACGGTGGACTATCGCCTCACGAAATGATGTTGTTCATTTTTCGTTTACCACCTCTCGTGGGTGGTAATTATGATGAAAATACATTTTTATATTATATTTATGATATTTATGATGTATTTTTTCTTCTTTAATTATTACGTAAAAAATAATTTCATGCTTTCCATTTTTTTAAATACGATAACTTCGTTTGTGGATGTGTGGACTACCGCATCCCTAAAGCGATGTGATTCATTCACACTCTACATGGAATGTATTAAGGATGGGGTTAGTAAAATTATATGATATATATTAAAAATATATATATTATAATGATAATATATATGTATATATATATATATATTTCATTTACTTTCTTTCGTTCAATATGATAGCGAAATGGAAATAACATTCATACATATATACGGCCTACTGTCTCCATGAATAGTGTATTCTATTTTATATTTATAGATTTTATAGATTATTATAAATATTTGTATATTGAATATATATGATATTTATATCATGTTTTACATTCTTTAAATAATTAAATCATTATATAATAAGAGTATCAATAATAATAAGTCAAAACATATACTAAAAACAACACTGATATTAGCAAAAACGTAACATTAACATGGAAATGTTAATAAATGGGTAATATAAAGTCTTAATAAAATGCTATATGGTATTTGATATAAGAATATAATCATACGGTAGATTTATAAAGAACTTATATTTATTATATAGGAGGTTTTAATGTCTACGAAGAAAGTCAAGACTTAAGGTAAGGGAATTTCATCTCACTTTTTATTTTCGTGAGATGCATGTCATATTCACCACTCTCTTATTTTATGTGGTGTATATACTTCCCTATGAAATTTTATATCCTTAATTTCATTTATTTAATGATATTAAAATCTTTAATTTATTTTATTCTTTCACGAGGATCATGATTCTAAAGTTACTCAAGTGGTAAGGGTTTTCTTGTCTCACTTTTATTTCTGGAAGACTTATACCTTATTCACCACTCATTTCTTTTAAGTGGTGTATTTACTACCCACTAATTTATTATGTGATTCCTATAATTAAATTTATGGGTATTCACATAACCATTTTATGATCTATTTTTCATGGGGTTTTATGGTTCAAAAATTACCAAATTGGTAAAGTAGTTTTGTCACAATTTTTCTTCTTTGAGACACATGTAATATCATGAATCTATATTATTTTATGAGGTGTTTATATTTTCCCTTTGACATGTTATATCAGGAATATTTTTCTTTTAATGATATTATAATATTCTTGTGATTTTATTATCTCATAGGGATTATGATTTAAAGTTACCAAAGTGGTAAGAGTTTATTGCTACATTCTCATCATTTATCAGGATTATTTATGATTATGCTTCCATTGATGAAATATTATAGTAAATATATTACGAACTCTCATGAATTTTATTCTACTATGGTTATTCATGTTATATCCATATAATTATACCATTTTTTCAATCTTTGGTAGAAGAAAATATATTTATGAAAATCTGACTTTATTTCTCCTTTCGGTCATGAATCTATATTCCTTCAAAATCGTGTTTTATAAATATATTTTCAAAAAAAATTAATATTATTCTAGGATGTTTAAATTAATTTTTAAACATTTTTTACCTTTTTTAAAAATGTTTTTAAAATGAATCTTTCTATCATTTTCTGATCAAGGAACTTTTCAAAATTTCTTAAGATTCAAAAGGAATGTTTGGCATATACAGAATTACCCACCGTCATGATCGTCATTTCCCTGAAGCTTCCTTTCTAAGTTTAAAAGGTTATTTTTAAAGAAAATGTTTTCCTAATATTATATAAATTTTTTGGTTTTAAAGTGGTTTTCAAAGAATAATATTTTAAAAAAATTATGTTTAAAAAGTGTTTTAAATGATTTTTAAAGATTCCTTTATAAGTTTCCAAAGCTATCTTAAAATAAAAAGTATTTCAAAATGATTTATGTTTTTAAAAAATAATTTTAAATAGCATAAAATACATTTTCCTCAAGAAATATTTTAAATGAAATTGTGAATCTTTCTTTATAAGAAAATTATTTTTGAAATGGTTTTATGAAAATGATTTTTAAAGAAGGGAAAATTTCCTTAAGAAATATTAATTTTGATATTTAAAAATCCATATACATATAAGATGACATTATTTGTTATATTTTATGATTTACTAGGGATATTATCCAATTATACCATTAATATTATTTATTTAATGGTTTATGTTTTGATGTAATTATATTTAAAACACATGTTTCTCTTCCATGGGTTATATGATTTTGAAACCTACTAATTTTCACAGGTTATGCTTTGATTAAATGATTATGAAACCTATCTATTTTCCATATGTAATTATATGATGAAAGGTTTTTATACCCATTTCATTTCATGGTTTATGATATGGTGTTTTTGAAACCCATCACTTTTTATGGGTCATGATATTATGAATACATTAATTATCTTATGGAACATGTGTGTATTATTTTATTATATAATAGGTGGGACAAATATATCTCTTCAATGCATTGGGTAAAGATTTATATCTCATGAGATATTAATGGGAATTAATTTGATAGGATTTATCCACTATGTAAGATGGGGAAACCTGATCCACTATGGAATATGAGGAAACCCGGTCCACTTTAGGAAGATGGATAAAACTGATTCACTATGGAAGATGGGAAAATATGATCCATTATGGGAGGATGTGGAAACCAGATCCACTATGGGAAGATGGAGAAACCCAATCCCTTATAAGGAAAGGACTATGATTGGGGATTCTGGCGTGTCCTTCCCTTTAGTTGTATTCCTCATGAAGTTACCTGATATGTTTTGGCAATGAGACTCAACTTATAGGGAATGTTTTTATATGCTTAAGTGTATGCCACAAGTCTGTGTCTTATGCCAATTGTTTCCTCTCATGACTCATTTTATTTTATTTTCCTATGATTCATGTCATATGAACTACCAATATTTATGTCATGACTTATGATTATGATATTTGATATTCAGGGTATGATCTTCTATTGTTATGGTCATCTTCTCCTACCCTTGTGTTCATGTTAGGTTTACTTATATCTCTTATTTACCCTTACTGAGCATCTTATCTCACCCCTTTCATATGTTTCCTTTCCCAAGGTTATGAAGAAAGGTTTTAAGTGGGGGAATAAAAGGGTAATATCTTTAAGGGAGATGTTGAATATCTTTCACCAAGATATAAGATTATGTTTCCATGTTTTCAAATACACAAAACTATTATGGTCCTTGGGAATATATTTTTTTAATGTTCTGAATATTTATTTAAAATTATATAATATCCATGTATGTTAATCCAGGGTAATTATATCTATTCAGATGGTATCTGGGTTCGGTTCATTACAAATCATGTGAGATGAGGTTTTTTCATAAAATAAAGTACATTTCCTCATAATACCTTAAGTTATTTGGGGTTAGTTATGGTAGAAAGATGATTAACAATGTGTCAGGAATCAAGAGGTGGTTCTTGAGTGGGTGCTTGATCACCACCTATTCATGAAGAGACTAAGTTACCAAGGAAAGTGGGGACTTGAGCCTTTATTTTTAGTTATTTTTTTCATGATGATAAATTATATTTATAATACCAATGAGATTATGTTTTATTTTGGGAATCTATTATGATTTTTGAGTTGGAACAAAAAGATGGCAAGTGTCACACTATGCCTTCAAGATCTTGTAAAGTGTGAGGAATTGGTGTGTATAATTTGAAGGTAAATATAGGAACTTGTGTGAGGCTGATTTGTGGTTTACCGGCTAATGTGACCAAGTTTGAATAGTAAAACCCTAACAAAAACTTGGTTCCCTATCCATTGGCTTCCAAAATGACTTCATTCATGTGAAGTTAATTTGGAGGTTTCTTGTTTTTTAATGTAAATGTTTTGTGTGGTCTGTTTCATGATCTTTTTTTTGTTTAAAATTTAATCTCTTTGGATGTTATTTTAAATCATTTTTTAAAACCAAATGGTGGCTCAAAACATGTTTTTTTAGTTCTTTGAGAACTTTTTTCAATTATAAAAAAAGTTAAAAAAGAAATGGGTTTGGAAAAATTATTTTAAAAGACTCTTTTTTAATGTTATAAAGTAATTTTTAATAAGGAATTTTTTTATGTTCTAGATTTAAAATTGAAATGATTTTCAAATTATAAAAAATGAGATTGATGATTTTGAAACCATGGAATAATTTCCCTGAGTTTTTCAAGTAATTTTTGAAACTCTGATGGATTTCTATCATGATGTATCATTTTGAAGAAAAGTGTAATTTTTTATGAATAGAGAAATATTGTGTTCTTAGAAAATAATATTTCTTTAATAAAATTTGTATGTGGCTTTGTTTAAAATAGTTTGACTCATCTTTGTTTTGTTGTGAGATTTTTTTATGTTTGAGTTTATGTGATTATATTTGAGATTTCTAAAATCGTCTCCCAAAAAGTTTTCCAAAAAGGATAGAAATTTCATTCACTAATTTGATTTTTAAAGAATTCATTCTCAATTTCTAGAACTAGCATCTCAAATTGAAAACTCTAAACATACTCTTGATGCTTTGAACTTCAAGTATATCAACTCATTTTTTGAGGGACCTAGCTAAGAGTGATGGGGAAGTTGTGATTTCCTCTTGTATACATGAAATAATTTCTTGGTTATTCTTCATTTCAGTCTTCATATAGTGTTAGTATCATAAGGAAGTGAATAATGAGAATGTTTTTTAGCGCTTGTGTTTCAGTCAAGTTGATTTAACAATTGTAGAGTATGCCAATAAAGTTCCAATTTTTTTATATTTATTACCTGAAATTTTTCGTTATGACTACATTAAATCTCACTTTTTTAAAATATTTCTTCACCCGGACCTTAGAATCATCATGCTGGAAATATTTCTAACCTCTTATCCATTGGTGCTTAAAAGGGGTTATCAACTGAAGTGGGGAAAGAAACGTGACAGGAAGTGGTTTGTGCCTCATTTTTGATTTTCTTAAATGAATATGTTCCATATTATAAATCATGAATGATGGTTGAGAATGGATAGTATTATTAGGAAAATAAGAGGTATTTTATGTTCTTTTAGTTTATATCAACTAGTAATTCTAATAATTCTTGTTTTAAATCTATGAGAGTTTTTAAATAGTGTGGCTACTTAGATCTCCTTAAGAGGTTTGGTATGTTGGGATAAAAATAATGGAATTTTTTATCAAGGATATTCAAGTACTGACTATGGGGTAGTATATGATTAATAGTAAAAGGGCTTCAGTCATAGGACTCAAATTGAATCTTGTCAAGTAGTAAAGTAGATTCTGGTAAAAGTTGGTGCTAGTCTAGCTTGTTGTTTCCAAAACCATAGTGCAAACTGTTTGAGTGTTTATTATTATATCTCACCAGTTTTTGGTGACCTTTTTATTATTGTGATCTCTTGTGTCTTTCATTTAGTCTTTTTTTATGTTCAATTATGGTCCTTGGTGGTGATCATGATGTTGGTTTCACAATATTGATATCTCTTTTTTTCTCCTTATATATGTGCTCTCTTGAAAATGTGTTGGTTATATTAAATTTTTTTGAATCCCATGAGGTTTTGTGTGCTCCAAGGGATGGAATGGAATATTTTTCTAAGAACCTATAGATGTTTGGGGTTATTTATCTTTAAAATGACTCATTTTTCTTCCATCTATGGGTGTCTCCCTATAGTCAGTATTGGTTAACATTTAGTTTGGATATTTTTCATCGGTATCCTCATGTTTTTTCCTTGATGGTTAAATCTCAATCTTAGTTTGTCAGATGATCTCCCTTATGAGAGCGTATTTTCCTATTTATTTACTAGGATTTTTATTTTTTTTAACTTTCTAGTTATACTTGTATAGGCCTTGGGAATATATTCGGGTAACTAAGAGGGTGTAAATTCTTGATTTATTGATCACATGGGGCTTCTAGTGTTTAATTATATGATAAAATCAAGGGCTGAGGCTCAATGTTTAAAATCCTAGGATGTCATCAGGTACCTTCCTCATGTATAAATCCTTATCAATTTAATGACTTGTTTTTTGATAGTTGGATAATTGATGGATATTTTGAGCATTTTCTATTTTGGGAATTTTTGAGGTGTTTTCAATGTTCCATTCCTTGAAGTTTCAATTTTGGTTCATAGATGTTTCATTATGGTGTATGTTCCCAACCTCTTATTTGAGTTGAAAAGATGTTCTTCAGTGGATTTTTTCCTTATGTTCCACAATTTTTTTGAAAATATAAATGGTGGGGATACCTATGCTAGGTCTCTTATTCTCTCTGGTTGTTTTCTAGTACCTCTCAGTGTTGTTGATTTTTTTATTTTTATATGTGTATTGATCTTTTCGATTCTTCTAAAAGGTTTTTTATAATTATTATTAGGAAATTCTCTTAGAGTTATGTCGGTGGATACTTTTGGGTGAGTCTTATTCTATTTTTTAGATTATTTATTTTAGTATTTCCTTTTTTTATCCTTCATACTAGAAGGACTCTAGGGACAGAAATCACTATGGTTAGGAGAATTGAAACATCATATTCTATTCTTTTAGGTACATTCTTTGGTTCATGATATTTTATTTTGGTTTTCAGAAGTGTTGGAGGTGTTTTTTGACTCTCTTGATTTTTAATTATCTTTAAAACCCATTTTGGATTTAATTTATAGATTACTTTATGAATAAATTTAATAATTTTTATGTTAATTTTTACCCATATATAGAGAATGGGGTCTGCATAAGGGTGAGGACCTTCTTTCTATACACAAGAGGTGTTGCATAAAGGTATCCCTAAAATTATATAGGCTTCGTAAGGGTAAGACCAGGTTTATATGGTTTATGTAAGGGTAAGTCTCTATTTATATGAGTTTTGTAAGGTTATCCTGGTCAGTATGTAAAGGTAACTTATTCTTTTCAAAGGTTATGTAAGGGTAGAGAGGAGTTTCCCTTAGTTGTGTAAAGGTAAGCCCAGATTTCTATGTGTTGTGTAAGGGAAAATAGGTCACTATGTAAAGGTATTTCCTTGGCTAGGTAAAGGTATTTCATGATTCTTAAGGGTTACGTAAGGGTAACATAAGTTTTTCCCTTCTCACATAAAGGCAATTCAGAGCTGTTTAAGGGTCATCTCATGGATCCTTCTACTGAAAAAGGGTAATACTGATTTTTCAAAGGTTCTATAAGGGTAAACTAGAGTTGTGTAAGTGTACTCAACCACTGAATATGAGTAAGTCTAGATAAAAAAATTTTGTAAGGGTAAAACCCTTACCCTTATGTAAAACCTATGATATACATAAGGGTAAACCATGATACCCTTATACAGCACCCTTTTTATGAAAAAAATGTTTTTAAAATTTTATTTTTATTATTCTTCTTATAGAACATTCTATAATGTCACTTTAGTGATTTAAAAATATTAAACTAATGGGAATTGAATTCTGATGATTTCTTAAACATTGAAAATCCTATATTAAAATTTTTTAAACCACCATTATTCAATATTTTAATAATATGGAAAATTAAATGGCGGTTTTAATTTGAGTTTAAATTATACAAACATAAATACTTTATGTGTTTTTAAAATTACCTAAATCTTTACTGCTAATGATTTTTAATATATTATTAAAGATTTTTGGGGAATCTAGATTATGTAAAAGGAGATTAATTTCCTCAATATGTCCCTATGTTCATTCTGTATTATAGAACAATGAAGTGAAATTAGAGTCTAATTTTCATTGATCGCATTATAGGAATCTTGGTGGATCTACTTTTATTATTTTATGATTCCTTCTCCTTAATAGATTCGGTTCCCTCTTTGGTTGTTGTAATTTTCCATTATTGAGGTAGGTGATTTCAATGTGGGTCTTTCCTTTTTGAACCATGATTTTTCACACTCTTCACTTAGAAATTTATAAAGAAATAAATCATCAAAATGATTATTTATGAAATTATATTAAAATTTGGATTTCCTTTCCCTTTTGAAAAATGGTTTTCAAACATACCCTTTTATTATTTTAAAGTGTGTTCAGGGTTGTTTTGTGAAATATACAAGTTTATGGTGTATAACCATTTCAAATATTATTCTTCATAATTTTAAATCATATAAAAAATCATGTTTTATTGAAAAAGGTATTTAATCAAGAAATTTTTTCCTCAAGGCAATGATTTCTCATTGGAAATGATCTTCAAATATTTTGAGAATTATGTGAATAGTTGTATTTAAAAAAAACCTATTTTTTTGTTTTTTCGTATGGTAATCCTAGTTTTTTGAGTGGGTATGTGTAATAGGTTAGGTTTAATTAGTTATCCCAGATGACAACACATACTAGATATATTTTAAGGAAATAGGAGTACCCTAATTTTGGGACTCTTCCACTCTAGGACATGCACCTAGGGTAATGTTCATCGGGTGACTCTTTCACCCAAATTTTTACCCTACATAATTAACCTAATATATATTTTTCATTCCATGTTATGGTTTTATATGTTCACTATTTATATATTTAAAATATTTTAATTATGTATGTTGACAAATTCCTTGAATCTATTTTAAACTTTTTCTTAATATTTGTATTGCTTTGGTTATTATGTATTTGTATAAAGCTTTGAAATTTTGAATTTCTAAAAATGAAAATTGAAATGTATTCCTTAGTAATATTTTACACCCAAAATCCATTAGTAATTATTTTTATCTTTAAAAGGTTTTCTAGTTGATTTTATTCATGAAAGAAATCTATTTTTGAACTAAGTTTAAAAATCTATATTTAATTTCATTTTATCATGCCTTGTTTTATTTAAATGGAACATAATTGGATTATTTAGTAAAGGACTTTATATTATAAATTGTTGGTGAGATCCAATTGATATTTTTTGCTCACACCCTACCATTGCCTTTTATAGTTTGTTTTTTTTTCTTATGTTCAGTCTAGGAAAAGTGGAAAATCACTCAGAGATGGTGGGTATAATTGTTTATAAGGACCTAGAGTTTTGGTGTAAATTAGGGTATCTTTTTATCCAATTATAAAATGGAATTATTATGGTGATGTTTTTATGGTCTTATGTGAAGTCCTTGGTTGACATATTATTTTTTTATAGTTTTCTCTTCTACCATTGTATATCTCAATATGTTTAACTTTTCTTTCTAATACTTAACTAATTATGTTTGTGGTTATTTGGTGAAATTATTCTCATATTTTTCTTTTTGATGCCTATATGTTTTTAATCATCCCATGTAGATCGATAATTCTATTCGGTTCAATGGAAGATTGATTCAAGTGAAAGTTCAGATTGAGTCTTAGCTCAGTTCATTAAAATGGTGAACAACCATGATTCAGTTGTGATAAACAGTCACCTTACCACGGGTGTACCCCCTATTTAATGGTAACATTAAGATTTAGTAGTTTTATGAAGGGTAAACTGAATATTTTTTAAGTTACTAAAGGTAATATAAATATTTCTTAAGTTTTGGAAGGTTAAATTGAATATTTATTAAGTTACTAAAGGGTATCCCTAAAGTTTCTTAAGTTATTGAAGGTTAACTCAAAACTTTCTTAAATTTATAAACGGTAACTAAAAATTTTCTTAAGTAATTAAATAGTAAATCAAAATTTTATTTAAGTTTTTATAGGTTGACTTGGGTTTATATTCCAATAATGTAATTTCACCAAGAAATATTTATGAGCCTTAGAGAACATGATTAGATGATCGTGAGATGCCTATGGGGGTAAATTAATCGTGACTGGGTAGTGATGATGTGTCAGGGCATGAAATATATAATTTTTTATAAGATTTAGGTAGATGTGGTTTGAATATCATTTCTACATATAATTATACAATGTGGTTTAGAAACACATTTATTTTTTTAGTGTAGTTGGGTGCAAGTGATCACTATCTTGGAATTTTGATGATTAATTAAAGTGTTGTATTGTGTATGGAAGTTTTTTGAATTGGGAGTTTAAAGTTATATTCTAGGTATGCATTAAGATGTTGGCATTAAAACATGGACTTAGAGTGAGTTTGGGGACTGACATAGGATAGTTATTATTTTGGGGTGACTATTTGGATAGCTCAGGGATGACTTATTTTATGGTTAGGAGGTTGTAATATCCCATGTTTTTTATGGGTAAATAAATTTTAGAGGAACCTTGAATTTTCATTTGGTCGGTGGATGAACCTAATCTCAAATTAGGGTTTAAAATGGAATTATGAAAGTTTTAGTGTCTTAAAAGAATTTTTTTGGACATGGTTTGGGGATCGATAGATGTCTCTGGTGCTTAGATAAGTCTAGGGGGGGTTGGGGTTTGAAATTTCATGTTTTGGAGTTGTATCATAGGGTTAATTATTAGGTACAATTTTTCCCCCAAAACATGTAGCCAATTTTTTATAGGTGAATAGTTTGATTAAATTTTATGAGGGGCCCAGGTAGACCATATGTTGTCAACCTGAATTTAAGAGGTATTTCACACGGTTTTCACATTGTTTAAAAAACTGTGTGCACTAAGAATATGATAGGATGTGAATTAGATAGTGGGGCCACACAATTGGCACACGGTTTGATCAAACCATGTAGAAAAACCATGTTCCTCTTTAAAAGTGGAAAATTTAATTTTTCCCCCTTAATTACTTTGAATATTTTCACTTATTATCCTTTCTAATTTCTATCTAGAAACTCCTCTATGTGTACCTATCGTTACCCATCTCCTCCTCCTCCTCCCTTTCCATGACGGATATCCTTCATCCAATGTTGGAATCTAGTTTTATCTGTCATGGTGAAAATCCTAAAATAAAGATATGAATTTTTTGTTTTCTTTTCTTATTTATTTCATCATGCAGTTGTCTCATGATTTTTTGGATAACATGCCCTATTTTCAATTTTTTCTGATTTCTCATTTTCTCTCAAATCAGGCCAAATTGGAAACTGATACCTAATGATTGAAGCTTCTTCATATTGAGGTAGGTCATCTAAGTGCATTCACAAAAAGTCTTGATATTTTTATAAAGCATATAATTTTGTTTCATTCTCAAACTCAATTTCAACCTAGTTTAACTTGGAATTACCATGCCTAATTTAGATCCCTGAAATGATTAATTTCAAGCCTCCTAGGTTGTGTTCTCAATTTATCTTTTTATCCCAAGGACCAAGTATAGCTCATGGGAGACATATGGACTAACCTTTACCCCTAAAATAAACTATTATATTGGTGACCCTCTTTATAGAATAATTTTCTAGATTAATTTAATACTTTAGTTCATCCCGATCCATAGACCACATGAGGTTCATGGAGGAGATTTAATCAATTAATTATGTCACCTATGAAGTGATCCTATGTGAATACACCCTTACTAAATTTTTTTAGTGGATATAGGAGTTCTATGACATAGGGTTTTACTCCAATGATCCTAGGATGATACATGGTCTTCCCCTTTGATCTTGAGATACCCTTTTTTATTAAACTTCAAATTATTTTAGTTGAATCTAGTGTTGGTTAACTCAAAAATAAGGGATGACCATGGGATTCTAGTCTAAGTTTTGATCTGGTGACACATCATTATCCACCCAACCTTAGAGTAAATAATTTATTTCCTTTAATCTTTTTAATAAGTGTTAGTTTGGCCATAACAAAAGGTTTTATTTAATAATAAATAGAAACTTACTGGGACCTAATCCTATGGGTGTGGCCCTAAGTCATTATATGTTTGTCTAGAATTTTATTTTTCCCCCTCTTTTTTACTTTATGTTTCATTATGTTTTAGTTTCTTCCCTTAGTTTGGGCCTTGGGCCTATATATTAACACTTTTACACTTCTTTTTACATATTTTTTTTATTAGTAGAGATTAATGCCTCTGTTACAAATACTCCATGGAGTATGGTTGGTAGTAATACATGCCATGGGAATGACTTGGAGTCTAGGTTTGAATGCTAAGTATGAACCAATGGATGTCACATGATTCATTGATATGAATTCCCAAGGGTAATCCCGCCTAGGATTTGTTCAAAGTATTATATTCATGAATGTCTTGGCATAGTGATAATGATTCACCTAGAAACTCCGGAAATTGGAATGTCTGGGATGAGCTCCAAGATTTAGATGATCTTCTCAGACATGGAATTCCTTGTATTATCTCCTTGGATCCCAATCATTCATTTTAATTATATTACCTTGAATTTGTTTCTTGATATTTTTTAGATCCCTTTTATAATTTTAATGTTGAGGGTTCAACCCTCATATTCTCCTCCAAATTTGTCACCATGGCTTGATCACCATGGGTTGGATTGTTAGTTCCACACCACGAGTCCCTTAGACTTTCCATTATATTCTCCTAGCATCATTGTGTGGAAATTCATATACCTCATCTATGGATTTATATTGTTTCTTCCTCTTGTATTCCTAGGCTTATGGGCATGGTTCCTATGACTACTTGTTGGTTCAGTGTTTAGAAATAGTCAACTTCATCCAAATAAGGTGGTATCACTTGATCCTTATCTACCTTATTGATTATTTATTATGTATAATACACATAATTATATTTTATACTCAAGTATTGGAATGCATTAGATATTATTAGTGGTGGCCTGCTAAGTTTTACTCATACCCTATTTAGGACACAACTTGGTGCAAGAGTAGATCTCATGTTTGTAAGTTAGGACCTTGGATTTTACTGATTTGTAATTATGTAATTTGGGATAGGACATATCATAGGAGTATCAATATGAGTATGTAATTATACTACCATCATAGTTTGGGTCTTTGTATTTAGTTATTTAGTAATCCTTCTATCCCTAATGTATATATTACTTGCTATTAGTTTTGACTTCCTTGTACATGTAGCATCTTAAGTTCATGCACGGTTGGATTTTATTGACACTTCACATGTTTCCAGTTTTTATTATCTTCCTACTATTAATTTATTTTATTCATCTATTATATTATATGTCAATCTATAGGGTATAGTCTCCCCATAGTACCGTCATTAAACCCTCATTGTTAGCCAGTAGCCTCTGGAATACAGGGAGGAACGTATGAGGCTGTGTGGCCATTGGTTTCGGTCACTTACGAGTGAATCGGGATTAATACATCACAATTAATGTAATATTCTAGGGACTAGAATAATATATCTTTAGAGAAAACCATAAGAATAAGTATAAGTATAGTATAACATCCTAATGTTTTTGTTGAAGTGTATATTGTGTTGTTTTCAGAGTAATAACATCCCAATATAGATATTACAAGTGGATGTAGGCTCTACCACAGATTTACCAAGGGGTAATAACCCTAAAAGGCCATATTGGGTATTAATTCAATTATCAACTGGTTCATGATAAAGAGACATAACTGTATGCCTAGTTTGACACTACCTGTTGATATTCTTTAGTTAATCACATTCTGTTTTTGAACAATTATGAAGGATTTATTTCTTAATTAAATTAAGAGATTATGTTAAGAAGTAAAATTGAACCTAAATTAAAGAAAATTAGATTAAACTAGATATATAAAAAAGATGAAATTAATGTTTAATTATAGAATACATATTTGGATTGTGTTTTCATATTCATATGATGATTTTCTCTGATTTTATTGATTCCCATTTTGATTTTTAGTATTTAGTTAAAACAGGAAAATGGAAATAAAACTGAGAAATATATATATTTGGAAACAATTATGTCTTATAACTGAATAAGGGAGAATACATAAATGGTTTAGAATCCTTTTATATTCTAGATATGATAGAAAATATTAGTATCCTTGTCTTACCTAAGGTAATAAAAATGATATCTTAATATAAATTAATTCAGGAAAATCTTATCTGTTTTCACTAGTGAGTGATATTTATTAATGATATTCCAGTATATTTTAAAGGTTATGAGAATTATTTGAACCATATAAGGATTTTTATCCTATAATTTTTTTATTTAAAGTATTTGAAACATATATTAAATGGTATCAATAGCCTTGAAAATTGATTTTATGACAAGTTTATATTTTAGGGATAACTATTGGAGAATACGTGATTAAGTTATGGACAACTGTTAATTTTAATATATACATGATGTTGAGGTGATAAAAGGTTGATTGATTTTTTGAAAAGTAAGTTTGATAATATTGATAGCCTTACAATTGATTATTTATTTAATGAAAATGTGACCTATGATATTTTTGGAAATGTTAACCTAATTTTTGGGAATATGATACATATTTATTAGTTTATGAATGTCACGACCCATCCTCAGGGCCCGTGTCGTGACTACCCAAGCCCGTCTTCTATAGGCCAGGGGCTGGCGACTAGCACCAAAGGCGTAAATCCCGATAACTGGGAAGGCATTGCCTTTATAAAAGTAAACAAAACACAATAGAGTACAAGCGGAAATAAACACTAAGTAAAAACGGGTACAACAGTAAGTGCGGAAAGTAAGTGGGCCAGAATACAAACCCAAACTGAAAGTAAATTACAACTCGAAAGGGAAAACAGCAACTGAAAAGTAAAGCTGCAACGTCGAGCCGTCCACTGGAAGTCCCACCTGAAGGGTGGGTACAGAAATCCTCCACTGCTCCTCGGGTCCAGCTGACCGCTCCGAGTACGTCCCGCCCAGTGGTCCACCTCCAGGTACTAACTCGTCGTGTAGTCCACCTACGGGTACTGCCTCGTCGTGTAGTCCACCCAGGGTACCATCCAGTCCTTGAACACTCGGCCTCCGTCAGCACTGCACGTCGTCTGCAACCAACACAACGAGGTGCGGGCATAGCCCGTGTAGGGGTGAGTATAACGATACTCATTAGGGACCTCGAGACCCTCAAGGTCTCACTAAAACCAACAAGGATAACCACAAATAAGATCACAATAGATAACCTCTACTTAGGTATATGCCCACGCATATACCTAAGTCATCAAGTAACCCATCCCAATCATGAGGAAACACAAGGGTTATGAAATCAACGGATAACCACTACCCAGGTATATGCTCATACATATACCTAAGTTATCAAGTAACCCATCTCAATCATGAGGAAACACAAGGGTCATAGACTCAGCTCAAACCAGGATTTTCTTGATTGAAACCATAACTGATGAAGAGCCCCGTCTCTGGAGTGTACAGTGGTCCTATCACGACTCCGAGGTACTGCTCACTAACCTAAGACTGATGAGGTACTCCTCCTGTCGAGTACTATGGGCCTGCTGCTACAACCAAGCGCTTCACACTATGGGTCTGCCGCTACACCCAAGCGCTCCCCCTCATAGCCTCAAGAGGTACTCCTTCTATTGAGTACCGCGTGTCTGTCGCTACAACCAAGCGCTCCTCCACCGTGGGTCTGCCGCTACAACCAAGCACTCCCCACTGGGCTATCTGAAACACACTGAATCGATCGGTCAAGCAGTCGTCAGGTCTCAGCTGGCCACACGGTCTCCATACTCCGCACTCTCGTCTCCAGGAGGGTTCGCTCCACGAGCTACTGGTCAATACCCCATGTATCACAAAGTCCCATGAAGAAGTGTCTCAAAGGACCGCCTCGTCACAGGGGTCTCAACACAACAGACGACGCGTCAATCGGACGCCCGGTCTGTGAGTTATTACCATTTTCGTCCCAGGGGCCCGGTTGGTCTCGTGTACGAACCAACCCGGTTGTATCTCAACTGTACCCCAACTCTCATAGGGTAAACTTAAAGGGACCGTTTCTCAATGTGATCACCAACGCCGCAGACGGTTCGTCAAACGGACGTCTGATCTGAAAGATATCATCTTTTCCGTTCCAGGGGCCCGGTTGGATTTCAGGTACAATCCATCCCGGCCACTATCCAACAGCAACCAAAACTCGGGTGAAGTATGCCAAAAGTTCCGTCTCATCAAGAGGAAATCAACGAGACAGACGGCGCGTCAATCGGACGCCCGGTCTGTGACTTATTGGCTTTTTTGTTCCAGGGTCCCGGTTGGATTTCATGAGCAAACCAACCCGACCGCACTCTGACGGCATCCAAACCTCAAGCGGAGTAAGCCAAAAGATTTGTATCACTTATAGGAATTCATCAAAGTCGACGGCACGTCAATCGGACGTCTGGAGCTCAAGATATGAGCGTTTCTGCTCCGAGGGCCCGATTGGTTTCGTGTACGAACCAACCCGGCCAAACCCAAATTGTTCCTAAACCTTGAGTGTGATATACCAAAACGACCGTCTTGATCCAAGGATCGCATCGCCGCTGACGGCGCGTCGTTCGGAGGCCCGTAGCTCAAGATACGGGAAAAAGACCAAAAACGGTCCGAAGACGGGGGGGTCTGGGCCCGGACCGACCCGGCCCGACCCCCCTGGGTCGGCCCGAACCGGGTCGACCCGACCCGGGTCCGGGTCAGACCCAGTTGGGCACGACCCGGCCGGCGGGTCAGCTCGGCCCGGCTCGGCTCGGCAGAGCGGCCGAGCGAGCGGAGTCCGGGGGCGGGGGCGCGCTGCCTCCGCGTGTGAACACCCCCCCCCCCCCCCCCCCGCGGGGGCCGCCCTTGGTCAGCGGACGCGGCATTGACGCATCCCGTGTGCGCTGGACCTGCACGGCCGCGGGTCCACTGGTGCCGCCGCCTCCGGCAACTGGCAACCCGCGCCGCCGGTGGTTTTCGCGGGCCACCGGAGTTGTTCCGGTGGTCCGATTCCTCTCTCGTCTGCGTCGTAGCTCCTCTCGGGTCCCGTTCTTCACTGCGGAAACAACGAATCACCCCTGCGGCATGTTTTGTCATCGCCCGCCAATCCGCGCATCAATGAAGAACTGCGGAGGGTTGTCGGGTCGTGTTTGTTTAGCCCGCACCCTCCGCGTTAGGTGATAACAATCGGGAAGAAAATAATCCACACATGGAAAACAAAACAATATACAATTTTAATAAATTAAAATTGCTCTTGATTCAGGTTCTTTGTTTTTAGGAGGAAACAACCACAGAAATAAATTCATTTCACAACAAAACCCCTACCTTAACTTTGTCGTCGGACGTGAGATCGACCGTCATGGAAGAAAGGGTCGTCGCGTCGCGGAAGGGTGTCGCTGTCGTGCGGTACTCGGCATCGCGTCGACGAACTCCGAGGATCGAGAACATATAGATTTAATTATAATAATTAAATCCATGTTGATGTTATAAACCAAAAGAATTAAAAAGGAGCACTACCCCCTACCTTGTCGTTGTTGATCGAAGGTTGTCGCGGGGTTGGATCGTCGTGGAAGAAGTGTCAAGGAGGGAGAATTGCAGAAGAAGCGTCGTTGACGTCACGGTACACGACGTCGCGTCGTCAATCTCTGAGGGTTTGGCATTCTTTGTCGAAGGTCGGAGTGTTCTTCGCGTTCTTCGCGTTCTTCATCGAAGAAGAACGCTTTCCTCCCAAATTCTCTCCACACCACAAGTCCAACTAAATAAAATAAGTTCAACCATTATTTTATTATTGACCTGATCTTTTGAAATTCAAAAGATAAGAAACGAACAATTAATTTGTTGAATTAATTGTAACGATTTAACAGCCCAATTAATTGGGGTGTTTCTTAACCAGAAAAATGCACGGTTGACTTTCATTAATGAGGAGGTTTCGCAGGTGCGTTACTTAGAGGAAAAGAAACGGTGAGGCTCGTGCGGGCCCCACCTCACAAATATCCTACCAAGAGGGTAGGATATTTTGGATTGCACCCTATCTGCTACAACTCAGCTTAAGTAGATTTAAGAGGATTTAAGTGGCTTTAAGTGAAATAAAATAAAGTTGTCGCACCACTTTATTTTATTTTCTTCACTTAACCCCCAAAAATTAAAAACCACACCCGAGCAAACGCAACTCTGGAAAAGGTGTTTCTAAGCAAATACCGGAACTGCGATTCCATCGGTGACCTCAGAATTCGATTCCGAGCACCGGTTTAGATGTTATAAAAACCCGCTCGTTCGTTCACTGAATGTACCCGAGCTAAACTTCAGAAATTGATTCCGGGCACACCGGGCCTCGGAATCAAGCGCTGTCAGAAACTGCGTTCTTGTAAAATCCCAAAGAAAATTTAGAAAAAAGTTTCCTTGAAATTTCCAGGTCTTTAAAATGACTTTATGAACTAGTGATTGATACATTTAAGGGTTAAAGATTGATTTAATTTTTATAGGAATTTATAAAATTACAATGATTTAATGTCTTTGAGATTATAATGGTTTTGGGAGAGTTATGTTGTGTATAATATAGGATTTGATTATATACATACTAGGGAACATGATTGTATGAAAAGATAATGTTGTTTGAGGAAAGGTAAGTAACTTGATATAGCCTAATAGAGTATGGTAGATTTCATATTAGAAGTTATATCCCAATTGATGAATATGTTTCAAATACCCTTACCTTCTTTCATTTTTTAAGAATAATTAAAATTTAGAGCACATAACTTATTTAGTGGGATAATGTAATGACCAAATATTTTAGATCCTTTAAATTAAAACTATCTTGAATCGCCTATATCACCTGCAACACCAAACTAAAAAAACACTTGACTAAAAAAATAGTGAAATATTAAAATTACATGAAGAATATAATCATTAGTACATAAAAATATAATATCCAATTAATATATTTACATATTATTATTTTGTTTTGATTAATATTTTAAAAGAAATAATTCCTTGAAAAGAACCATTTTAAAAAGAGTTATTGTATTTTAGATTTAAAAATTAAATTGTTAATAGTTAAAAAAATTCATGATATGTAATATTTATATTTACAAACTAATATATCAATATTCAATTATTTGGTAATCTATATGAAATAATATTAAAAACAATTGAAGTTTAAAAAGAACTTTTTTTAAAAGAAGTTTTCCTTTAATTATTTTATTTTAATTTAAAAGGAAATTCATAACTTTTATAATTTGAATTTCAAAAAAAACAACTTCAATTTTGCATTATAGATTTCAATATTATCTTAGGATGGATTTTTTATATTTTTCTAAAAAAAATTATTTTTATGTGAATAGTAAAAAATACCATTTTTACAAATAAAATGACTTTGATGAAATTGCTATTATATAAGTATGAATTTTAAATTCACAAAAAACATTATAAGAAATTCATTTATTTTATAAGTTAATTTGTAATTTTAAATTCTTGGTCTTAATTTACAAATCCATATTTTACATTTTATAACTTAAGTTATATTTTTCAAAAAAAAATAATACATCATACATTTAGTATTTTAAAATTATTATTTTTCAACTTTTATAAATTTTATATTATTAGTTTGACATAAAATTTGGAATAATTAGGTCTAAATTATGTAAATATACTATTTTATTTTTATTCATAAAGGATAAATTACCTAGGTAAAAAACTAGTTACCGTGGTGAAAATCAAAAAGGTAAAAATGAGTAACCTAAGAGGTAAAGGGCCTAAAATGTTAAAATAATGTTTTTAATTGATTTTTTTATGTTTTTATTGGACTTATATATTTTAAAATCCATTATTTATCAATTTTGGATCCACTTTACTTGATATCAACTTCCCATTATTGAAATGTTTTGGTTATTTACAAAAATTCCATCCCTTTTCACTTTAAAAGGGGAACTCCTCCCTCAATTACCCTCACTCCAAGATCCACCTAGTTTAGCCCAAACTATCTTAAACCCTATCCTAAACACTCATTTACATCAAAAATAGGTTCATGGTCTTCAAAAAATATAATCCTTCAAAGGATTAAACCTCTTTGCAAAGGAGATGATCTGAGAAGTGAGCTATAAATTTATAATCACTAATTTATTTTTCTATTTCATTAAGGGAAACTACTTCTTACTAAAATTAAATTACACTATATTAAAATGATAACACAATTATCATTATTATTCTAATATGTTGTTATAATTACGGTACAACCATTAACCACCTTTCTCCCTTTTCTACTAAGAAAAATGAAACTATTAATCGTGTGTTGTGTGGACTACAACATCCACGATGCAACATGTTTTGTTTTCCTTTACTACCTTAAAATTACTATATTGATAGAAAATTTAACATAGAATTATTACTTTATGAAAATATTTTACATTCTAAAGTGATAAACCATATTACTCTTTTTACTTATTCTATAGAAAACAAAATCATCATTCATGTGTACGTGTAGACTACCACCTCTATAGAACAATTGATTTATGTTTTTCTTTTCATCACCTCCTTACATAGATAGTTATGATAATGTTTTTAATATATAAATAATATTTTTATGAATTTATTATAGTTTTTTTAATACAAATTGGACAACCAATTAACAATATGAGTAATAAACAATTGTGGTAAATTCAACTGTCCAAAAGAACATTTTAAGAGAAAAAAATGTTTTCCGCATACAATAAAATAACTACATATAAGTTATATTCATATTACAATTATTTAAAATTCTGAAAAAACATATGAATAAATACTAAATAATATTATTATTGTTCTAGTATAATGATATTAAAAAAAACAACTTTATAATCATCCATTAATTATCATATGTTCTTGTTTGGGTTGGTTTAAGAACCTCCTTAAACAATGATATAACTTTATATCATGGATGACTATGGAAGTTTAATTTCACTTATTATATAATGTATATAAGTAAAAAAAATTCTAATTATATAATGGTAATCCAAAAAATTAACTCATTATTTAAGAAAATGCCCTTTATTCTCTAAAAATCATCGAAACATGCTCATCACTAAATTCATCATTAAGGATCATAAACAAAAGTCCATTAAAATGAAATTTTCAAATTATAATTAATTATAAAAGATAAATTTTAGTTCCTTTTATGATATATTAATGGTAAGCATTGGTAAAATAATGAATAATAACACCGTGATTACAAAACAAGTTCAAAACAACCAAGGTTACTCACACACGATGTTGAAAATAGATATTAACTAACTAATATACATGGATTATAATTATAAATTTTGTTTATAAAATCTTATTTATAGGAAATATTTTATGAAAAAATTGATTATGGAATTTATGTTTGTTATACATGAGCTTATAGTGCATTCGACTAAGTACGAAAATAGGGTAAGGGTTTCTTTGACTCATTTTCAACTCTATGGGACATGTTTGATATTGTGCACCATAATTTATTTGATATGGTGTGTTAAATGCACAATTTATTTAACATATGAAATTATATTACATTTTAGGACGTTTTAATGTCGATTTCTGGATCTTCCTCTCAAGGTCCATTTATTCTTACATTACCAATTCTCTAATAGTTTCATCAACTCAATATATGATTCATTGGGTCGTGGGATTTCTTACTTAAATATAATTTTTGAATATTTATTTTATCCTATCATTCCCCTATTTTATATGTTATTTCCTTTTTTCTCCATGGAAATTACTTATCATCTCCAATAACAACTTTATTGATAAAAAAATCCAAAATAAAAGTATAACATTAGTAAGAATAAATATCATTATTATTAAAAAATATTTTCTTCCATGTCCCTATATTAATTCTCTATAATTTTATAATATATATTGGGAAATATAATATGTATTATTTTCTACGATTATAATAATTATCATTACCCATTTTAAAAAGTAAAACCTAATACTCCTTTTATAATGTGGGTTTTCAAACAATGTTTTTTAAAAATATTTTCCACTCCATTTTTATTTTGATAATAATTAATATTTTTTAATGATAAATTTATTGATATATATTTTTCAAAGGTAAATGTTTTATAATTTTTTCACTTCACCTTTTTGGAAATAACTTTTCGAAGAAACCTGTAATATGTTTATTTTATGAATGTGTTTAAAATTATCTCTTCTAATGTTTTCTGTGGGAAAAAATATTTCTAGCACCTTTGAAATTTTATTTGAAACTTTATCTCTATTTTTTAATTTTTTCTAAAAGAAAATTATTTTTTCTAATATATTTAAAAAATATATCTTTAAAATGATTTCAAAAGATCAAGTATATTTCTTATTTCCAAAGTTATTTTTTTCATAATTAATTAAAAGTATTTTCATCTAATCCATTTCCCTTTGGAATATCTTATTATTGATCAAATATGTTTTTGAAAATTAACCATCCACATCCTTTATCAATATCACTTATGTAATGTCCTTATATTTTTCAGAAATGATCCATTACTGCCATTGTTTGGTGTATAACCATAATTTTTTCTTCCAATGTATTTCCTCTATAAATACCTTATTATTGATTCATTTTATAAAAGGGTATTCACCTAGATTCTATACATCGATTTATTGGGGAAAATTGTTCACTTAGATTTATACCCTTTATCTATATAGTTTAGATACCATATTCTTTATTGTCTTTATTGAATAGTATTAAACTAGAAATTTACTTAATTTCTTTAGATACCCATTTATTTTTCTTAGATTTATCATGTTATGTTTATTGATGAAATTATTAATAATTTCCATATGTAAATATTTTATAAAACCATTTTATTTACATGGATTATTTATGATGTGTTAGATAAACCCCATTTTCTTTCCATGGTTTATTTATGATATGATGAGTCATTGATTTCTTATGGCACCCATATGTATGAATAATGATAGTCGGGGTATTATATCTCCCTCCAATTCATTATTTAAGAGTTTATATCCCATGAAATAGGTATTTGTGAGAACTTTTTAGTTTCTTATAAGCATGGTCACTAATGGTGTGAATTATGAAATTTATGTTCCTTATTCTAATGTATGTGCCATATTTAAAATATATTTCACAGTTTTATGCTTATTATCATGACTATATTATAAACACATGGCTTATGTTAATTAACTCACTATTTTGATTCATGTATATTTTTATGTCATTATTTATGACATGATTTATAACCTAATCTTTATTAGGTATGGTTTTCATATGTATCTTGATTATACCCATACTCTAATCTTATGTTCACTTATGATATTTTATTTTTACCAATTATGATTACCCTTATTGAGAATCTGATCTCACCCCATTCTTTCTATTTTCCCAGGTTATAAAGATTGAAAAAGAAGAAATGTATATAAGATTTTCTTATGTAGAGGATGTGTGGGAGATTTTTAAGAATCAATATGGATTAAGTATTTTCATATATAATGATAAAAATTTCCAATTTATAAAAAGAACATGGGTTTTTTTGGTTAATTTTTTGTTATAATTCTTAAAAACCCTAAACCTAAAAGGTCTTGGGAATTTATTATAAATAAATATTTACATTAATTCATGTGATTACTAGACAGTTAGTTATAAGATTTTATAATGCCCATATTCTTTATATTTTTCCTTGAATGTTGTTCTCTATGTGTAAATTATTAATTAAGGTCAATATATATTTTCCTTTATTTTCATCATAATGTTTTAGAAAGGAATATTTTTAATGTTTTATACATGGAATATTTTTAAATTTATTTACAAAAGTATGAAAAGAATATATTATTTAAATTCATTCACCATGAACACATTTTCATACCATTATGTCAATTCTTAAAAATCAATATTCCATTCCATATTTTTGTTTTCCTCCATAATAATTCATAATCCTCTTGTGTTGTGAATTTTTTTTTAAATTATAGATATTTTTCATAAGAATAAATATTGAGATTTAATTCCACTTATGTATATTTTTATCTTTCATTTCATATTTTATATCTTTACAATCATTTGATTTCAATGTTTTATATTTTGGAATTCTTTTAAAATAATTGTTATCAAGGTCCTCTTTCCACCCCCTTGAAATGTATTTTTGAGCTGACTTATAATTTTGATTTTACAACGATGTTACAAAATATTTATGAAAATTCATTTTATTATTTATATTATATTTACCTCTCTACCACCAAAGTATTTACTACTTATGGAGTAATGTTCTTGATCATCTAAATTATTTTATAATCCATTTTGGAGATTTAATTTTGTGTATAAACTATTATTATTTGGTTTTCATGTTAGAGAATATTATTAGTAAATGATATAAAAACCATTTTCATTTAATGGGTTTTTAATAGTATGATGTATGATTGATTTCATGTAGAGTTAATTTGAATCTTTTATCATTATGTGATGGGTTGAGTCCTATATAAACCTTGAATTCGTTATATAATTCCTTATATATAATGATATAATCATGTTATATGTGGAAACCATTGGGTTTGTTCACCAATTTATTCATGGTCATGACTAGGTTTTCTCACATCATAGTACATGGGAATGATTAGGTTTTCTCACACCATAATGTGCATACATGACTTAGATTTTCATGAATTAATCCCTGGGAATTATTTTTTTACACTATAATGATTACCTATTCTCATGCTTGTGCCACATTGATATATTATTCAATATTACTATGTTATGTCCCATTTATATTGATTATTGTCTTATGAAATTTCATTATCATGTCATGGTATATATTTAACCTTTTGGGGTTATATGTCCTTTATCATGTATTATATACATTTCTTATGATTACATGTTCTCTTAATTATTTATTTCTCCCATACTCATGTTTCATGAAATGAGTATGATCCAACCCTTTATTATTCATTAATAAGTCTTCTCTTATAGATAATTTGATCACGCCATCATTTGTTTCCCATTTCCCAAGGAAATATAAGGAGGATTATGTGTATAAGGATATATTATATAGAGATTTGTGTGGGTGATGTTGAATCGGTAATGTGTAATAAGATGTTTAGGAAACCTATCTCTAAATAAAACAAACCTTTGGGTTATGGGATTGTAAGATTATTTGTGAGAATTCATGTTTAAATTATGAAAATGATGTAAAATATATTCATGTTGAGATCAGTTCATCTCATAAATTGGTTTTATGGAAAAACCCAGTCTGGTAAGGGTTGGATTTATATTTATAATTATAAATAATTGGTTTCTTGTTTCTATTTACAAAAATAATAATTGAATTTTTTATTTCTAAAAAACATTTGAATTTTTTTATTTTAAAATTTAATAAATAGTTCTTTTATAGAGAAGAAATAAATATGAAAAAAAATCAATGTCGCAATTGTAAATGATATGTGAGTGTTATAAAAAATCAATAAATGAAACCAAATTCAACACATGTTTCACATGTAATTTTTAGTAAATGTTTGTTTTATTTTTTTATCATTAAGTATTCTTAATTACATTGAATATTTATATAGTTATAAAAGGATTTCTAGTGGAGTTCCTAGGGAAACGGAAAATAAAAAACATGATTCTATTATGGGTGTAATCACATAAATATATAATATTAGATAATTTTAGTTTAAGTAACTATAATATAAGTCATGGTAAACATTAGGAAAAATGGGGGATGGTGTTAATTTATTTAATCTATTAATTTAATGAAATTTGATAAATATTTTAACTTGAACTTGGTCTCATTCCACATCCATGTTAATAATTATTTACCTACTTAAAAACTGGTTTTCAAGTCATATTTATGTTTAAATGAACATTCCTAACTATAGACAAAAAAAATCATGTAGTTTTACTTTTTTTTATACAATGTATCATATCTCTAATTTTTCTACTTATCAAAACTATGCCTTTAAACAAGACCAATTATTTTTTCTACCTATGCTTTTATATCTATATGATAAAAATTTCGCATCCATATAATTTTTGTGTGTATTTAATTATCTATCTATCTATAAATATATATTTAGGTGTAGTGAAGTGGTAAAGAGGAAATAAGTGTGTGATTAAGTAATGAAATTATATATAAATAAATAAATAATAAAATTCACTATGAATATGATTACTTGTAGTTTGTTTTTTAAAATATTAAAATACATCTATAAATAAGTTTTCAATGTTTACATTTTGAGGATGTGTTGTGTTTTTTTAGAATGATTCATATTATTTTCATCTTCTGAAATATTCAACACATGTGACGTGCATTTTTCTTCATGAATAATCCATGAATATATATATTTTGATGCATATATGGGACACATAAATAGGGAAAAACTTTGTAACATGATTCCCCTACATGAGTCATTGAACTTGCATGAGTGTTGATCAGATTAGAAATTTTTAGTCCCAAACTACAATCACTATTAGGGCATAGTAAAGTGGTAGTGTGGGGTAGAACCTATGAATATCATGGGTAGTTTAACAATAAATCAAACAAAACCATTTAAAATGATTACTCATATTCACTTTTAAATTTTTGATTTTACTAAATATAGGTAGTTTAGATTTAATTCAAATACTTAAGATGATATTAGGGTAAATTTTAGGTCTCATTGATAGAAGATAATCCTAAATATATCTTAGAATAATTGTGTGTCTTAGGTTATTAAGCGGTGAAAAATTCACCAATTGGTTTTGGTAAAACCAACTGGATCTACCCATGATATAATTATCCCATGTTCAGGGTATATCTAACAACATAGGTACATTACTCTTTAATTATATGTAGAAATCATCATAGGATAATGTTCATAGTCCTGCTCAACTTCAATTATGTCAGGTTCATTCAATTTCTCTTCCCATGGTCAAGGTTGTGAAAAATAATGTGATGGGGAATTATTATTAACCTAATTACTAACCATGAGGTCAACAAGGTTCAATCTATAGATTAATTAGGTTCAGAAACACCCATACTCTCGAACCCAAAACCTATGCGGATTAGTTGCACATAGTGGTGTTTATAAAAATAAAATAAATAATAAAAATGCTACATATAATCATGATATGGTTGAGAAAAAAGAAATACAGGATTAAAATGATTAGGAATAAAGATCAAATAATTAATTTCAATTTAAATACAATCAAAAACTCTCCATGCATGAAGAAACAATGAAAAATCATGTAATATTTTATGAATAATGATGAGTGATGTTGAAACAGACTCTAAAAACGAATATGGATTCACAATGGATGAATAATGAATGTATATTAACCCACAACACAAAAAGATTTAATAAAATGGAAAAAGGAATGATTTAAAACTAGTTTTTAATGAAAATATATGAAAACTAAATAAAATTCAAGAGAGTATAAAAGTATATGGAGCCTCTATGCATGGAGTAGTGCCTGAAATATAAATAGGACAAAATTTATAAGACATGTAAGTTATTCACATCATGTACTAGATTTATGTGAATCTTTCCTGAAATATTCATGTTATGAAATTAGGTTTCACATCATGAAAATGAGATCCACAATTTCCTCCAAAAATATTGAGTCTCATGGGATCTTCAGACAAAATCTTTAACTGGATGGGATCTTGGAACTTCACAGATCATGTAATCTTTACACATCATGTATGGTATGCACTTTCAATGTGATTTTGGTTTTGAAATTTTTACAACATGTAATTAATGTACACATTGTATATTTTATTCACATCATGTAATATCTTCACATGTTTGTATATGGCTCTGTAGGCATTTTTTGAATGAGGACTACACATCATGTATGATGTACATGATGTGTAAATACTATTTTTTCCATTTTTCATCCTTTCTTCGTTAAATTTCATAATTCATAATTCCTAAGAAAATAATCCAAAACCTAGTTCATTATCAAATAAAACATGGATAATACTTAATTAAATGTATCCAATATTTATATATAAATTCCAATTATCAAATTCCCCCACACTTGAATAATTTATTTCCCTCAATAAAAAATTATCTAAACATGAATTCTATAAGAAACAATTTTTAAAACAAGAAACATGCATTACAAATAGAAAAATAACACTATGTGTAAGAAGAAAAATTCATTCCTCCAGAATCAATCTTGTAGAGAAAATCATTCATGCATCATAGTTTAGTTCATTATCCATATTATTTATTCCTTTAATATTAATTTCATAATTGTCCCTTAAATACGATACCCATTTTTTAATTTACCTCACAATAAATTTTCTCTAATAACTCAAGGTAAAAATGAAACTTCAGTTATGATCATTCCCTAAATACATGTTCCTAACCATGGGATTAAATGTATTCAAACATATCTACTTTGTAAATAAAAATAAAAAACCAATCATTATGGATTCATCAATAAGGTTTAAAATTCTATGAGGATGAGGGAAGGTGGGTAGAAAGTAAAAAAATCAAGCTCAAAAGAAGTATAAGCTCTATATTATAATGCATGATAAGTGAAAATAGTTCAATAAATTAACTCCTCTAAGATAAAATGGTGCCCCTACTCCAAATAACTCAAAGTGGTTCCATGAATATGTCAAGTAAGTATCAATAATGTACCTTATTCATTTCTTTTTCTTCTTTTTTTATTTTTCAAAATTCATGTTTAGGAAAGATCTCACATTCATCCCCAAACCACATATGATCCATTGTAGGATTCATCATTCTTTTAATGGTTATTTTTTACCTTCCTAATACACAACCTAAAATATTTTTATTTTTTCTATATATATATATATATATATCAAAGGAACAAGGTAATCCCAAAAGATTCCAAAAATAATAATGGGCCATATCATATCATATAGGTTAAAGTGCCGCCATACATCACCCCAATGATAACATTCCATGTCCAAAGATAGTGAAAATTACCCCATAATTTTTCAAAGGATGATCATGCATCGTACCAAGAGTGAGGTGTAAAATGGATAATTGGATTGAAACGGATCCATACTAATAAGGTTATTCATGGATAATACATGTTAAAGAAGGAAATATGTACATGTGGGTCTTAGGAAAAGTGGATCACAAAAATTGACTTGATCAATTTAAAAGTGTATTTGTTCAATCATAGGCTCAATAAGATCTCAATGCATACATGTCCTAAGTATCTCTTAAGAAATATGATCAGAAAATAATATGATAGTGTAATTATATAATTATCTTTGGAATGGGACTACATTAAAATAACTCTCAATCACTTAGGGTATAAAATATAGCAATAATTCAATCAAAATGAATTACAAGAATATTGAATTTGAATTAAATTACTAAAGTCATCAATCATGTTAAAATTTATAACCCAGATTAAAAATTGATTTCAACAATCTCTATCCTAAATTTTTATTTTATTTAAATGGGTGCAATTATATTTCATGTATAAAGCATGGTTTTAATAAAAAAATGTCTCCTAGATAATTGAAAATGAGAAAAAATCCAAGTGTATCGACAATAAATATCAAGAAATAATCCCCCACACTTAAAATTAGATAGTGTACACACTATTCTATAAATCATCATGGGAGAGCTATCATATATCACATAGACAAAAAATTAAATGGAAATTTGAAATTGAAATTAGGGAATCAAGATCTCCTTCGATTTAATGTCAATCCATGGGGAAACTTGTTAAAAGGTTGATTTTGAATTTGTCTACCTACAAAATAATGTAATAACAAAACACCTGCACTAGAAAAAACATTAGTCCAAAGGGTTTAAACAATTTGGAATAAGAAAAATGAAAGGTTAAAATAGTTAATAGTATGGAAAGTTAGCTCATATAAATGCAGAAAGGTGAGTATAGTGAAGTTTAGAGTGAACTACATATAAGAATGATAGTAAAAGAAATAATAAAAGATCATAAGAATGTGACTAAAAAGAAAGAAAAAAATCTGGGATGTCTCTCATAAATCGCTAATAGTAACATTGTCATCTAGATTAATGGAAAAATGGATCAGGTAGTGTCATCCATCAGCTCAAAGGTCCACTGCACTGATAAGAACTATTGGTTTTTTCATTAATCTTCCATGGACACTTGGAAAGATTAACTACCTCAGGATCATATTGAGCATGAATCTCATGAGGAAATAATAGAATCCATTATCATCATGGTGGGGATCTATACAGAGTATGTATCTCAAGTGACAGCTCCTCAATATGGTGCTCAATATCTACCAAATACTGAGAAATCATACGTAGGAGTTCATATGGTGGCAGGAAAGGTGCGTCAAGAACCATAGAGGTGGAAGAAGAGATCAAAATGGATAAAGTAATCCAGTAGTAAAATTAAAATAATCCAACAATTAGTAAATTAAAAATATATATCCCATATATATATAGAATAAATGATACATAAGTTTAAGTGGAATGTAAGTAACACAAAAATGTACTCCCCAATAGATTACAAAAGGGGGAAGGGACTGGGATGGAACTAATTAGTAAACTCAATATTTTCAAGACATACATCATAGATCCCCTCATGAAAAATGGGTGCCGAGATTTAGACTTCCCTATCAATATCAGTGATGGAGGAAGGGGATAGAGGATCGACAACTGTGGTGGGTGTTGTGGTTTTGTAAACTAGCTCGGTGAAGTATGGAGGAGGTGAGGTTCCTATCCTTACTGAGTTCGTGTGTCTGGAAGTTAGGTTAATTATTGGTAAATTAGATGGGGGTGGAATGGCAGGGCCCTTTCCTTGCCTAGATTAATCTACTAAAAACTAATGTTGGTTAGTATGGTCGATCATCTTAAAGGGAAGATCCGTCTTGGTGGGAGTTGGTGTGGTTATAGAGGAGGATAAATGGAAGGCCAATGGTGGTGGATGGGAGGCAAATGGAGGTTTCGTGGTGGTGAAAAGGGAAATCTAGATGAAGGGAATGTATAGGTGGTGGGAATCTCAGTGATGGTTCTCTATAATAAAATGGATAGTAGTCTATGATTCAGATGACATGGATGGGGTGGGTGCATATATGGTAGGTCCAGTGGTAGAGGTGGTAAAAATAGGGTTAGGGGAGTGGTGTTAGGTGGGATGGTAGTGGTAAAAGGGGCAGAGGCTATGGTTGATGTGGTAGTGGTGGTGGTAGTGGTGGAAGTAAGGGGATGAGAAGGGAAGGCTGGTGAAGCTAGATCGGATTCATGTTGGGAAGGAGCCTCTTTATCATCCTCAATATAATTCATTTTCCATAAGTAGATGCTTCCTTCCTTCATGGGAATCTCTATCTTGTGGAATAGAAGTAGGTTTATGCTCTCTATAGGGCCAAGGGAGGTGTAGGGTTGGGCTGCCTAAAAGGCACTGAAATTCTTTTCCATATGGATAATAAAGGATCCTCCCATAAACATACCTTGATTCCTTCTCTCTTTGGTGAATTGGAACTCGTTGAACTTCCTATCCATATAGATGGTCGGTTTTCCCATGGATTATTTGTGGATGAGAACCTCAATCTAGCTGCTGTCCCCATGAGAATCTCCTCTATCTAACCAAGAATGATCTAATGCTCGGTGGAGAATCTGTAGAGCAGGACTACTAAGATGGGTGCTCTTCATCATGCATGGATCATAAAGGCTCCACAAATCTCTAGAAATCCTAGAAAAAAGTCATGTGGCATTGGAATTGTTAATATTAAACTGTAATTTTGGTAAGACCGAGGAGGTAATAAAGCCAGCAGAGTAGATGTCGAGGCTGACTTCAAACTCACTAAGGGTCAGTTCCCAAGACCTACCTCTCGGTATAAAGTGGACAGAGTCGATGGCCAGATCAAAGTTGTCTAAGAACTCAAGGAAGAGCTCCTTGAATGTCTCCCCAATCACCTGGGTGATGGGTGAGAGGTGAAGTTGGTCGATGAGGTCAAGGATCTCCTAGTGGATCTAGATCTACTCAAGTATTGTGAGGTCGAACATCTTACTGTACCACATTAGTTTGTATTGGATATTAACCAATTGAATATGGTGCTCGGGTGAAGAAAAGTGGAGGCAAGGTTGGAGATATAGTTAGGAATCGCCCTATTCCCCATTGGAATATGACTATAACCCCTCATAATATGAATCATAGGCAGATGTTGAAGCAGAGGTTAAAGATGAAGGATCTGCATGTGGTTGATAAGGTGAATCCTTCTACCTCTTGGATGGATAAGGCATATCATTGTGCTTGGATGCACATTTGGAAGGAGAAGTGGGGACTTTTTTGGTTCAGTACATTATGGGAATAGGGAAAGGTATAGGGGATGGAGAAGATGGAGAGGAATAGAGTTTTAGGTGAGGTGATTGGCAGTAGGGAAGCGAGGATTAGCTATAATAGTGGGAAGGAATGTGAGGTGGTATAGGAGTAAAGGGGTTATACAAGTGGAGGACAAGGAGAGGTGGGTGGGCTGTGAACCTAGGTTTCATGAAATTTAAAACTACCCTGAAGATTACAAATCATGTATGAAATACATGATGTTTAATTATTGATTTTAAATTTTTTTCGAGTATGGAATTTACACATCGTGTATTTGTTACATGGCATGTATTTTTCTATTTGTTCCCTATTTTTTAAAATTCCTCCTAACAAGACTTAATAGCTCTAAACTTTACTAGAGACTAAACTATACTACTCTATCCTATTGAACCTTTCCTGGTTTTTCTCCTAGTTTGAGCTTTACTTATTATCTAGATCTAAACATGTTTTGATGCATGAGATTTCAACTATGAGGAGACACCCTTTTTAGAATGATCCTTGAAAACAATGGGAAAGAAAGGTGGTATGGTATTCTTTGTATGAGGTGTCATGTAAGTAATGTTCTTAAGATCATTGGATCCCTTTTCAATGGGAGTTAGTTCCTTATTGTCATTCTTACTCATCGTATGATCATATTTTTTTATCAGTAAGAGATATGGTTTTATAATTCAATGAATCGTCACTTTTATTAGTAGCCTTTCCAAATTTTACATAACCTTTTCTTCACCAACTTTGAATACCAATATCCCTTGGTTAACATCAATCAGTGTATTTACAATGGTGATAAATGGTCTTCCTAGAATGATGGGAATATCTCCTTATTCTTTCATGTCCAAGACTATGAAATCAATAAGGAAAATAAATCTTCCAAAGTTTACTAATACATCCTTGTGTAGTCCTTGAGGATGCTTGATTGAACGGTCAACAAGTTGGATCTCCACCCTTGTTGGTTTCAGTTCACCAATCCCAGGTTTCCTATAAACACTCATGGGAATGATATTGATACTTATGCTGAGATCGCACAAGGATTTTTCAAAATTATATTTCCCTATTGTGCATATAATTGAGAAACTTACAGGGTCTCACATTTTTAGAGAAAACTTTCATTGGAAAACTATAGAGTATTCTTCATATATCAAGATGACTCTTGAGTCTTTCATTTTCTTTTTTTGGATAAAGAGTATTTAAATAATCTTCCATAAGTGGTTACTTCATAAATTAAAATGGAAATTGATGTGTAATTACATAAACATATTTAAAAAATTATATTTTCCTTCTTTTGTATCTTGTTTCATCCACTCAAGAAAGGGGATAGCTGGATTGTATGCTGGTGGTCTTGTATAAAATTCTTCATTTTCAGGTTATCCTTTTTTGGATATATCTTAGTTAGTTCGACGTTTAAATTTGTCCATTGTATATCATTATCAGATTATTTAAACTATTTTTTCTTATCTCTACATGGATGTTGAAAGTGAAGCATCTTTCCACTTCAATAACTATAGCTTTAGCCTCCTCCCTCAGATGAACTTTTGTATTACTGTTCAAAGTACCCAGTAGTTTATTAGATAGTGTTTTATAGACCTTCTCTATTTGATGTTACAGGTTGTGTGGTGCATCCTTATGGTTTTTCATTTCATTTTATTGGGTTTTCAACTTTTGGTCTGATTTTTACATAAAGGCAATGAGTAGGTTTTCAAGAATGGTTTGGGGAGGTTTGGCTTGATACAGTGGTATTAGTAGAGCTTATTGATACTACTAATACTGAGTTGGTGCAAACTAATGAGATTTAGGAAAAGGTTTTTGGAATTTTTATGGTGGTTAAGAAACTGGAACTTAGTCTAGGTACCTAGGTGGTCCATGATTCCATGGTGGAATATATCCACTCCTCTTCTAAAAATAACATTGGTTTTTCTATAGAGACATTTGATTCGTTATTTTCTGGTAATATTTCTATTGTTGGTACTAATTTAGTATCTATAATTACAGTTGTTTTTTATTTTAATTTATCTAATTACAATCTTGGGTTTGGGGTTCTTCCATCCCTACCATGCGGTCTTGGTAAGAATGTGGGCCTCTGCACATCTCATAGGACCGAATCTCCATTATAGGAGTAGAATTGGGTGGTGGTGTAGTAGGTAATTAAAATGACTCTAACTTCATTATCAGGGCTTCAACTTGGTATTCCAAGTGGGTAGTCTCCTCCACCTGATGGATTCCATGCCAAGAAAATATTCTTTCACTTTTCCATAGATCGTCATTGTGGGAAACTTCATCAATAATTTCTTGGACAACATTTGGTGTCTTGAGAGTTAATCATTAATCAATAGTATCATCTACCATGGTATGGGTGGTAGTATGGAGTCCTTGAAAAAACATTTTAAGTTGCAGCCAAACATCAAGTCCTTGATGTGGGTACTTGCAGGTTAGCTCCTTGAATCTATCTTATTCATTCCATGTTGATTCTTCATCCATCTAGGTTAAGTTTTGAACATCATTATGAAACATCCAATTCTATATAAGAGAGAATTATTTTTATAAGAACTTTTTGGCTAGTTCGACCCAATTTTTGATTGACTCAGGAACTTGAATTTTTATCCAATCCTTGGATATTCTGTATGAGGAGAATGGGAAGATACGGAGTCTAATTGCATCTGATGATGTTACCTAGTTGAAAAGGGTATGAAAAATCAATAATAAGTTGGATATATGTCAATACGGTTCTTCAATTTGGATTCCACTAAATTGACCCATATTCTGGATCATGTGAATGAGTCTAAGCTTGATCTCAAAAGTGTGCACCTGAATAGGTGGGCTCATAATGTTGGGTGCAGCACTACTAATGGATGGCAAGTCTTAGTCCATTATGGTGTGCTCCTGCATCACTGGTCATTCACCCTCATTATTGGGTGGTTCATATTTGGGGTCTTTAATGTATGGTGGTACAAGATTGTTTCACTTTCCCATTACGAATTGATGGAATTCAATGACTGTTCTATAAATATCAGGATTGAAAAGAAGTACTTATTATCCGTCCAGGACTCTTGAGTGAGTCAAGGGTCCCTGGTGCATGCACCGATTAGAAATAATATATATATATATATATATATATATATATATATATATATCTGTGTGTGTGTGTGTGTGTGTGTGTGTGTGTGTGTGTCTGTATAAAGAAGGTGCACTCAAAGGAGAAAAATCTTAAGGAAAAGGGGAAGGAAAAAAAGAAGAAAGGGGGATGGGTTGAGGTAATCCAAGGTTCGATCCAAATGTTATTGTGCCTAAGAAACAATAATCCCTAGGAAAGGTGTCTAAATTTTATTCTCTTGTACACATCATTGATATAATTTGGTTTTTGATCATATTATAAATTTATAGTCCAAAACTACACTTACTAATAGAGTGTAGTAAAGTGGTAGTGTGGGGTTTAACCCATAGAGATCAGTAGTAGGTTAGCAACCAATCAAAGAAAACCCTTTATAAGGATTCCTCACATTCACTCTTCAAGTTTAGTTTTTAAAAAATCTAGGAAGTTTGGATTTAATTAAGATAATTAAGAAGGGATTAGGGTCAATTTATGGGCTATTTGACTGAATATAATCCTAATTATAGATTGGAATAATCCTACGGATTATGTTATTAATGGGTGCAAGATACACCAATTGGTTTTGGTCAAACCAATTTGATCTACCCAGGTTATAACTATCCAATGGTTAGGTTATAACTAAAAACCAAGGAGCATTATTCTTATCTTATATACAGAAATCATCATAGGATAATATACATAGTCATGATCAACTCAAATTAGGTTAGGTTTATTCAATTTCACTTCCCACGGTTAAGGTTGTACAAAATAATATAATGAAAAAATGTTATTAAACTAATTACTATACATAGGGTTACCAAGGTTAAATATATAGATTCATTATTATTAGAAACACCCCTACTCTCGACCCCTAAACCTGAGAATATTAGCCATTCAAGGTGGTGTTGATCAAAAGAAAAAAAAAATCTAAACATGTTACACATAATCATGAGACAGTTGAGAAATAATAAATCCAAGATTAAAATGATTAAGAATCAAGACCAAACAATTAAAGTAAATGTAAATCCAATTAAAACCTCACCACACAAAAAGAAAAAATAATGAATCATAAAGGATTTGAGTGAGAATAGCGAGCGATGTTGAAATAGACACCGAAAATGGAAATAGATTCACAACAAAAAAAGAACAGATATAGATTAACCAACAATGCAGAAGGATTTAATAAAATAGAAAAAAGGAATGATTTAAAACTGGTTTGGAATGAAAATAGATGAAAAATAGGATAAAACTTTGAGAGAAAATGAATGTATATAAAGCCTCTGTATGTGGAGGAGCTCCTAAAATATAAATAGGCTGAAAATTACATGACGCATAAGTAATTCATGTCATGTATTGGATTTAATTACATTTTTCTTGACAACTACATGTCATGTAATTAGGTTTCGCATCCTGTAATTTAGATCCAAAATTGCCTCCAAAAATCTTGAATCTCATGGGATATTTGACCAAAATATTTGACTAGATCGGATCTTCAAACTTTGCACATCGTGTAATATTTTCATTTTGTGTATGGGATTCACTTTCAATGGGATTCTGGTTTTAAAATTCAAATTATGTTTAATTAATTTACATGTCATGTATTGTTTTCACATTAGGTAAGATCTTCATGGGTTAGTCTATAGATCTATAGGTGTACTGTTAATTAGGAATACATGTCATGTATGATGTACACGATGTGTAAAGAGTGTTTTTTCCATTTTTCCTCATTTCTTCCTTAAATTTCATAATTCCAAATTATTGTGAAAAAATCCAAAACCTAGTGAACTATCAAATAAAAAATTAATAAATCATAATTAAATTTATCCAATATGTATATATAAATTCATATTTTCATAACATAATCCTTATAGAGAAACTAGTATTGACATCATTAATAGATATAAGGTTATAAGTTTTTTTACTATTTTAATAATTGAGTAAAAGGATATTTTTTATGTGGAAGTAGGGTATATAAAATAATTATTCAGATAGAATGTCCCAAGGAACCAACTTTATGGATATGATAACAGTTTACACGTTTTCAATGATATTTTTTCATAGAATATCCAATCAATATGGAAAATATTTAGTGATTCTTTTAGTTCAAAAAAATATTTTATAAAAATTTATAGAAGTATATTTGATAAAATTCCCCCATGTTATTGTGGGTAATATTTTAGGTATGATCATACATTTATAATTAGAAATGATTAGTTTGATGATACAATTTAATATTGTAATATAATTAGTATCCAAGAAAATTAGTTTTTTTTAATAGTTTTATCATCCATCATTTTATTATTTATTCAATAATCATACAATTTTTAAATGTTTTATAATTTTTCTTTGTAAATTTAATGTTTTTTGTAATTTTAAACACTTTTTTCTTATGAATTATTTTGTTAGTAAAGTTTCACGATATGTACATACCATAATAATTTAACTTCATTCAAGTATTATATATTTTTGTTTCTAATTGCATTGGTTGGAGAATTTTCAAAGCATCGTCCCTCACTCCTGTTCTTGCGCAAGACGTTAGAAAGGATTGGATTTTTTGATTTTAGCATTGGTTTTTTAAACTCCTGGAATGTTTTGTTTAGATTTGCTTCAGATTCTGATTATTACCGTTTTTGGGTGCGTGGTTCTTGGTCTTTCTGGAGAGAAATTATAAAGGTTCATAAGTGGTCTCCAAATTTTGTTTCGGGCTTTGAATCCATCATTGTTCCCATCTGGTTAGCCTTCCCTGACCTGTCGATTCACCTGTTTAAGAAGAGGGCCCTATTCTAAATTTCCATGCTTTTTGTAACTCCTATTAAATTATATTTTTCCACTTTGAATCTCTCTCGGCCCTCGGTTGCTAGAGTTTTCACTGAAATTGACTTATCCAAGGATTTTCCCTCTTGTTTTTGGATCCAAAATGGTGAGAATGGATTTATTCAGGATGTAGTTTTTGAGAACCTTCCACCATTTTGTAAAAAAATGTTCCAAAGAAGGTAACTATTATAATGAATGTGGGAAGTCAGCAGCGCACACGCAAACACTTTATAAGTCAACTTGGGTTGAAAAACAGAATCCTAGTATACAAGATAATCAAATTGTTTCTGTCAAGGGTGTTGCTCAGGTTGTTGTTGTTGATTCCGTTGATACTAAAACCTCTAACTTAGTGCCTAGAGATAATCTGAAGGATAATCACATTTCTGAAAATCAAGTTGAGGCCTTAGCCATGGTTGTCTTAGATGATACACCCCAGACTTCTGTTCTTAATCAGGTTACATTACAGGAACCTATTGGGGTTGTAATGGAAAAAGGGAGAGTTACTACCCTGACTTCAAATACTAATGAAGGTCTTATCTCGACTCAAGATAGCACACAATCTATAAAAGAAAATGAAGTTGTAAGAGATTTTTATTCCTCTGATCATAATGATACTTCTGGAAAGACTGAAGATATCCCTCTAAATTCTTTGGCAAAAAAAGGTAAATATCCCTTGGTAGATGAGGATGGTTTCATCACCCCACATCCAAGAAAGACTATAAGATGCAAAGATTACTCCAACACTGAACGCACAATTGTGACAAGATCAGTGAATGCTTCCAAGTCTGAACCTGTTGAAGCCCCTTAAGAAAAAATTCTCGTTGATAATTCCAAACCTCAACCTGCAGAGGACCCTCAAGAAAACTCTCAGGTTGCTGCCTCTCGTACTTTATTGTACTAATTTAATCAGAATTTTGATGAACATGAGCTACAAGAGTGGATTCAATATATGGGTAGGCAACAAGAAATTTCCCTTAAAGAGTTTCAGGATGGTATGATATCAGCTGGAGAGTATCTTAGTATAAAAGAATACATATCCACAGAAAAATCGAAGATGAGCATCAAATCATCCTAATTCTGGAAGTTTTTTCTCCTTTTCTTTGATTTTGATTCTTTTTATATTCTTCTTTATCATTTGGTGAAGCTGCTCCGCACAGTCTTTATGTGTATTAATGCTTGGCACTCTGGATCAGAGGACTGCTCTGTTCACTGACTCAGCCTTGATTCTTTTAAATGCTTGACACTGTGATGGTCTATAGTTGCATGCATTTCCTGTTTTTCATGGTGCTCATTCGGATGGGGCTACTGTTATGTTTTTGGATCTTGTTTTATGCGGACTCTCTGAACTTCTCTTTCTGGATTGGTTCGGCTGGTTTGCACTTGCTGCTTGGGTTTAAAGCTGTTTGCTACTTTGGAATTTTCTCCGAATATTAGATGCTTTTCCTGCTTGGTTTGATGATTTTGTGACCTGTATGATCTCAAGAAATGGTGAAGGGATGGACTATACTATTCACACTGCTTATTTTGCTGTTGTTGTTTTATCAGAATCTTCCATTTTTATTGGTGGTTTTCTTTGATGAGGATGTTGAATTACGCCCTGGCTGGATCATCTTTTCTGCTCTTGATGGGAAGATCATTGATGGTTGATCCTGTATGGAAGCTCCCTATGCACTTTGAAGGTGCTCATTTTGGATGTTGGTTTTGTTCTTTGTTTAAGCATCATTGTACCCCCTTAATTCCCCGCTGGAGTAAACACATTACTCCTCGTGTTTTTTTATTGCAACTTTTTTAATTTAATAAATTCCTTTGATGGCATGAACTGGGAAACTAGTTCATGTCATCACTTTTCTAAAAACTGTTTCTAATTTAGAATATATTTTTAAAACAATTTTATACCCACTTGTTTATTTTTATTTTTATTATATTTTAAAGTGATTCAATTTGTATATATTTACACTCACCTAATACCCCCCCCCCTTTATTTTCATTAGACTTTCTCCCAAGTGATGAAAAAGATGATATCTCCTTTATCTTCCCTAATTTTAGGCCTGCTTGAGTGGATTTGGTTTCTTTCCTTTTCTATGTTGGTGTTTCTCCCTATGGTGTATGGCTTCCCCCATGAGTAATTTTCACTAGTTGTGTTTCTTGGATTTGTGATTCTTCAATATTTTTCCATTTTAAATCTACAGCTTCATCCCTCTTCGGGATTTCACTCATTCTTCATCCTTGGTTTGTGTCTTGACTACTTTTGTTTCACCGCATATTGGTCAACCATGATTATCCCTTCACTGGTTTGATTTGCAGCATGATTCATAGCCCTATTGTGGTAGCTCCCTGCATCATTCACTTCAGATTTGGTCTTTAGTGCTACACCCTCCTTTCATCAATGGTAGTGTGTATATGATAATTTATGTGATTTTTAGTTCTATAGATATGGATATTCAAGTTATTCTAGTTCTTTGGAGTGGGAATGTATCCTTTTTTTCACCCATGCACTTTCATCGTGGTTTAACATGAAATACCCCATCTCAGTTAGGTGCATTATTTTTTCAGGGTGGTTTGGGATCATGGATGTGGGAGTGGTGGATGTATAAGTATTTTAAATTAGTATTTATTCTAGGATGGTTTGATTTATTCTTTAAATAGGTTATAAGGAACCTGTTTCTATAGTCCACATTGACATCAATGAGGTTTATTCCCCTAGATGGAATTCATCCATTTGATTTAATTTTATTATTTGGGGATTTTATTGGTTTTAATTCCTAGATGATGAAGGATTTCACTCAATATTCTATTTTTGGTTATTTATTTTTATAGATTTTGGTAGTTCTTAGTTAATTTTATTCAGGATGGGGTTATTGGTTCTCCATGATGGTGGTTCATTTTTAGTGGTTGGTCCTGCTTGACATGCTGATCGATAATGGTGATTTTTTTGTTATAAAATGGTTTTAATGGAAATTTGTCATCGAATATATGGATGGTGAAATATGGACTCTAAGTGAGACAGTGTCTGATGATAGGAATCAATCTGGGATAGTGTGTATCATGCAATCCTAGAGGAGGCACCAGGCTTGACACTTGTAAATATGTTTTAATTTTAATGTTTCTTTTGAATTTTATTTATGGTAAGTGTTTTTGTTTGATGGTGTAATGTCACCACTTAGTTTATTTTAAAATCAATAAAAATAGAATTTGAGAGAAATATTCGATTTTTGACCATTTCATATACTACCATAGGATTTTTTTTTAAGTGAAACCATATATTTGGTTAATATATCTAATAAAATAACATTTATTTAGGAAAATAATAATTTATTTTGATAAAAAAGTTCAAAGAAAATAATATATCAAATTATTATAGTTAACTAAAATAAGGGGTAAAATTATTTCTATTTAGTGATGATGATTAGTCTTGTTGTATATGTGGTTGGTATTTATGTTAACAATGTATAAAAATATAACTAATATCATGACATGAATTTCTAAAAAAATTAAGGTAAATATCATGATGAACAATTAGTTTTTTTTATAAATGTTAAAAATAGAATCGTTCTCAATTATGGATATTTACTTAACTTCTAAAATATATGGTTAATTAAAAACATTTTAAAATAAAACAAAATCTTCATCACTGCATTTTTTTATATTTTTTATAAAATATTTGTAGTGTAAATAGAGATGTTTTTAAAAAAATATTGGAAAAGTAAAATGAAACAAAAAAATATTTCTCTCTTAATGAACAGCCAGTGATGTATGATAAGAGTCTTCAAAGTGTAAAAGGAAACCAAAAATATCTCATTGAGGTTGATAGAACTTTTAGATTTAAAAATTTTGAAGTAAATAGATTTTTTTATTTATAAAAAAATATGTAAATATTGGTTATTTTTCACCTCCACTAAGAGAGATCCATTATCATAAATCATTAGAGTAACACTGTTATAATACATTGTTTATAGTCTATATAACATTATCCAAAAACACCAATAAATTCCTAAGTTTTATATTTTAAAACATAATTCATTAAAAATAAATTATTAATTTTAAAATTCAACCTCATAGTCATTCCTTTAATGGTTTTTATGAGATTGGAAATGTAATGTCCCGGGTTTTTGAGTAGGTCGAAATTCCTCAACCTGTGTGAATTTTTTGAGTCTGATGGTTAGACCAACCATTACCTTGAACTTTAGAACCTAATTCCAAAAGTTTAATTGACCCAAGTCCTTTTCTTAGATAGGTTTTAATTCTCGGAAAGTGCCTCATGATTTTGAGTGATTTTTGGGTGCATCAGGTCCGGGAAACTTTATTTTGAGATAGAGAAGATTGAGGCACATAGTTTGGAAAAGTTTTGCATCCTCCCAGAAGTAACCATGCAGCCCACCTTTAGAACTGGACATAGTTTTTCTAACCATGTAGGTGGGGGTGCACAACCAAGAGAGGCCTCTACAATTTTAATAGAGGGGAATCACACGGTTTTCACACAGTTTGGAAAATCATGCACCTCTCTCGTTCATGTGTGGTGTTTAGTTATAGATCAATGCATGGTCAGTGTATAGTTATCCAAACCATGTAGCTATACTGTGCGAGTCACTTAAATTGGGGAAATTACTTTTCTACCCTTCCTTCTATTTACCTTGTTTTTTCCTCTTTTCTTCTCCACCCACACACACATCAAAGGGAATCTTTCCCTTCCTTCCCCCCTTAGGCTTTGAGCCAACTTCTCTTATCGGACTCCAATACTTGATCTATTGGTGGAAAATGATTCGTCTTGGTAAGTCCTTCGATCTTCTAGATCCTCTTTTCTTTTTGTCTCACCATAAGAAATGCTAAATTTATGTGATCCCTTTTACTCTATTTTCAGGGTGTTCCTCAAAAACACCATTTTCTCTTAATTTGGCTTGAGTTAGAGGATAATATCAGACAATTGGGTAACTAATAGTACAAGGTAGGCAGTTCATAGATTTATCTATGATTTTAAAGATTTTTAGGGGGTGTGTTTTAAATATTCCCATGTGGGTAGTCTGTGAGAGACCCCTATAATTAAATTGATTCTTTTAAAATTATTTAATTGATGAAATGAGGTGCGTATGGGAATTCACCTACTATACTATAGATGGTTTATTCCTGTAAGGGGATTGGGCCATCTTGGATAGTTTAAGCTAGGAATATGATTTAAATTAAATTAAATTGTTTATATGGGAATGTGATGGGCTTAGCCTAAGGAATGAGGTGATATTGATCACCTGGAATGAGGTGACATGGCTCATCAGGTTGAGGTTAGCCTGAGACTTAGGGTGATGATGATCACCATGTTGGGAAACATGGTCATCAGATTGAGAGGATGAGCTTGTTAGGTTGAGGGCATGGCTCTAAATAATTGAGATGGTGATTGACCATCAGGATTTTAGTGACAAGATCACAGGGGCATGAGATGTTAGATGATGCGTCTTAGGTTTTTTAGAGATTTCTCGCTCATTTTTTATTAGATGATGCTCCCTTAGAGTCATGTTCACACATATAGGACTCAATTGAGGTGGTGTTGACCACTCGTTGTGGGTAGAGGCCCCCGTAGATTATACGGCTTAAGGGATGGTGCAGACCATCAGATACGGTGGGGGTTCTCACCATAGAAATCCATGTTGATGGTGATGGACCATCAGTTGATGGTGTTGAGACCATCGGTTGGGGAATGAGGCTCACTGTGACACTTGAGCCTGTGAACCATGATATTGGTAGGATGGATATCATCATACCTCTGAATGTCTGCTATTGATCTAACAGTGATTATTATTTAGATGACATACATTTTTGTGCCTTGGGATTTTAGTATTTGAGATGATGGTGATTTTATAAGATAAGGTTTGAGGGACTAGGGCCTTGATTGGGAATTTTGATTAGATTTCAATGCTTGATTAAGGGAATTAGGTGTTGGTGGTATATTTTCAGTGGAACCCAAGGGTTTACCTGGTTTTCAAATCCTCAGGGGATTCCTTGGGAGCTAAGCCATGGATCCTCACCACTATAATTATATATATACTAATAGGTGTTGTATGTCATATATATAATTGGGAAATGTGTTCAGTCTTATACCAACGATGGCCAAAGTAGGTGATCAGTTCATTGTGGTTTTTTAGCACAAGGTAAGAGGATTATTATTAAATATTCATGTACTAACTATTTTTATTTCTTTTAGAATACACCTATAGAATTATGGATGTAAGATAGGCATATGTTGGTGGTGGAATAATGATATTATTCTCACACCTTTGAGACATGTGTAGACTTTATATCTCTATGATCAGCCAAGGGACCAAGTTCAAGAGCTAGACATTAGTGACTGAGTGGTACCTTTTCCATGGGATGGATGGGAGTATACCATGGTGGTTCATGTGCATCAGCTGGAGTTTAATTTTGATATTTTATCATGCTTTATATATGTATGTACTGACGGTTGGCTATGGGTGATAGTGATTACCTATTTTGTATGTTCTTATTTGAGTTATTTTATCGACAAATGGTATTATTCTTAGTCATGTTTATTTATTTTGTGTCATTTTTATGCTTCCACTGAGTTTATTTTGTTTCTTCCCCTGATTTATGGTCTTATTATACTATTTATATGCATATATACCATTACTATTATCACCATGTGAGGGTATAGTCTCTCCACTATCATCCATAAAACCCCCACTACTAGTCGGAAGGCTTTGGCATATAGGGAGGCACACCTAAGTCCTAGTGGCCAACCGACCTAGAGCACTGTTTGGGTGGAAAACCGGATCAGGTTTCTACAAATGGTATCAGAGGAATTTTCATTTCCTTGTATGGTTTAACTATTTGGGGTATGGTAGACCAGAGACTAGAATTTAGTTGATACTAGTTATAGATCTCATGTTTGGGTTCCTACAACCCCATGCATGGGGGATAGACCAAGTTTCTAGGGGTGGGAAACTGATGTTCTTCTTTCCACTTTTACAATTTATTTGATTTCCACCTAAAGTGGTACACTTTGGTGTTATATTTATCTGTTATATGGATCTTACCCTTAGCTTGGTATGGAAAGGGAGGTTTGATTATGCATCATAATAGGCAGTTAGTCTCATATGATGCATTATTTCTTGTTCTTTTTATTGGGAACCTAGAATTCTCTAAGAAGGGTTCAGTTGTTTAAAGTGTCAACAAAGAAGTTAAATAGTGTTTTCCTGCTTGGCCTCTTTGGTGAACTTCTACTCAACTAGCCTAGGAATGTGGTCCTAATGAGATATGTATGTGATTATATATTCATGTGATATAGGGGAATTACCCTGATATAGGTAGTTAAAAATCTTGATAAGGGTGATTTTTTTAAAGTGTCAATAAAGAAGCTAAATAGTGTTTTACTGTATAGCCTCTTTAGTGTAATTATACTTAGATACCCTAGATCGATGACACAAGATACGAGATGCATGACCCTATTTTGGGTAGGTAGTGGGTCATGAGGCTGGATTACATGTGATTCATGACTCCAATGTGGGTTGTTAGGGGGCCATAATTCCGGATGATACTTTATACTTAACTCTGATATGGGTAGGTAAGCGGATTTGAAGCCATATTTCATGAGATAGGGTGTGATAGGGGAGTATAAGTGTGGTGAGATTTTCTTCCTATTACAAATTTCCCTATTTATGATATTTTTATATATATTGTTTTAGTTTTTTGTCCATCATTATTGGTATACAGTGGGATGCCACCTAGTAAGCTTCCAATGGAGCATCAAGAGGATAGTGATATGGTGTCACATGAGCATGCATCGGATGAGGCCCTTGAGGGTCAAGAGGAGGCCTGAGAGGTTTGATATGATCATGATCTATAGGTATAGGATCTGGAATAGGTGGGACAACACCATATGGAAAATTTTGGTACATGGCTTGATTATCATCTAAGGGAAATCCTAGATTAAGTTATTCAGGGCATCGATAGGGGAGCTCAAGGATATGATAAATCTATGGAATACTTGACTTGAGAGTTTTAGTGTCATAAACCATGATGTTTTAGGGTGAGGGTTGACTAAAGGTGGTAGATAACTGGATCAGGTTGGTCCAAACCATCTTTGACCAGCTTGAGACACACCTAGGTTAAAGGGTGAAGCTATAAACGTGCATTATCATAGGAAAAAAAGATGTTGGTGGGATGTATAGGTATACGTAGGAAGACATGAGGGACTATCCTAAAAGTATTTCAAGGCCAAGTTCTTTAAGAATAACTTTCTAAAGATGCTGAGGTCATATTCGGAGTGGTACCAAGAGCGGTACCAGGAATTGGTAGTTGGTATTCAATTGCACGCGGAGGTCAGGGAAAATATAGTCAGACCCAAGAGTGGGGATAGTGCCTAGTAACTAGTGTAGCTCTATATGGAGGCTCGTCCTTAGGTAGATGGGTTTTATGTTAGGTGCATGAAATTTAGATTCTACATGTCAATCAGGTTAGTGATATGACTACTGTTAGTGGTATGTCATGATTACAGTCATTACTGGGTTTTCATTCTTTTTCTTTTGTAATTGGATAGTTTTGATAAACAAGGTTCATATGTACTGATTTTGGACTAACCAGGTTTTAGTTAGTATTTTGGTATCAATTATGATCTGGGATTTATATATATGAGGTGTGTTGGCACCGGGACTTATTACAAGCATCAATGTGGTGTGGGATATATATAAGGTGTGTAGGCATTGGGATTTTCATGGGCATGAATATGTATATATGATGAAATTTTATTATGAGAATCTATTGATATACTAAATTTTTGGGTATCTGAGGAGATTTGGGCTATGATGAGTGTAATGTGTGGCATAGGTACATACGGGCATCTTATGAGATGTGGGCTATGATGAGTGTCATGTGTGTCACAAGTACATATGAGCATCTGATGAGATGCGAGCACTTTATGGGTGTCAGGTATAACATGGGAATGATCTAGGAACCTGATGAGGTGCAGGAGTGATGGTATGTATAGGGAGGACTTTTGAGTCTAGGGATGGTGGGTGGACCATCAAATGTTTTGTTTTAGGTTGGAAATTGATTGGGTAGGTAACTCCTAAGGTGAGGACCACCTTCAGGTGATTTGACTAGTGACTTAAATGACCAGGGTAGATTGGGTTGATTTATATAAGATGGGTATGTTCGGTACCATCTCCAAGTAAATCTTGATATCTCATGGATGGTCTATGTTAAGGTGAGAAGATTGTAACGTCCCGAGTTTTTCATCAGGTCAAAATTCCTCAACCTGTTTGAACATTTTGAGTTTGGTGGTCAGAATAACTTTTCTATTGATATTTGGATCCTAATTCTTATACTTTAATTGACCCAAGGCCTTTTTTTATATATTTTTTAAGTATCACCAAGTTCCATAGGGTTTCTAGTGATCTTTGGGTGTGTCGTACACTGAAAACTTTATTTTGGGAAAGAATAGATAGTGGAATGTGGATTAGAAAAACTATGTGTCCTCCCTAGATTAATTGTATAGACCACCTACAACACTAGAAACAGTTTATCAAACCTTGTTGGTGGGGGTGCATAGCCATGTGAGACCTATGTAATTTTTAAAAGTGGGGGATCATGCATTTTTCACACATTTTTGTAAACTGTGTGCCTAACCCATGCATGTGTGGTGCTTAGGTAGAGATCACCTCATGTTGGCACACAATTATCCAAACCATGTGGGTCACTTAAAAGGGGGAAATTAAATTTATACCCCTCCTATTTACCATCATTATTCCTCTTTTCTTCTCCACCCTTATGCACAATAGTGGTAATCTCTCCCTTCCCCCTTAGGATTTAAACCAACTTATCCTATCGAACTTTGATCCTTGATTCATTGCTGGAAATAGATTTATCTCATAAAATACTTTAATCCACTAGCTCCCCTTTTCTATTTATCTCGCCATATAGAATTCTAAATCCATGCGATCCCTTTTCCCCTATTTTAAAGGAATTTGTCTAAAATTTCATTTTCTCTAGATTTGTCTTGAGTTAGAGGTCGATATCATATGAGTGAGCAATTTCTATTACAAGGTAAGTGGTGACAAGATTTATCTATGATATTATAAATGTTTTGGGGTGCGTTATAAATACACCCATGTAGGTAATCTGAGATATATCCCTAAAATTAAATTGGTGTTTTTTAAATTGTTTAATTGACGGAATGAGATGCTTATGGGTATGATCCTACGACACAAAATATGGTTAATATGGGTAAGGTGCTTATACCGTCTTGGGAATTTTAGGTTGATCGTATGATTTAAATTAAATTAAATATTTTATATTGATTTTTTGGTTCTATGGGAATTTTATGGTCTTGACTCAAGGATTGAGATGATGTTGATCACCTGTACTGAGATGGTGTGGCTCTTCAGATTGGGATTGGCCTGAGGCCTGGGGTGATGATGATCACCATGTTAGGAGACATGGTCATCAGATTGAGATGAAAATATTTTTAGGTTGAGGGAGTGGCTCTCGAAACTTGAAATAGTGATTGACTCTTAGGAATTTAATGGCATGGTCACAGGGGAATGAGGTTTCAAATGATATGTCTTAGGTTGTTTATTGATTTTAACTCACCATTCATTGGATGATGCACTATTGGAGTCATATGCACATAGATAAGACATGTTTTAGGTGTTGTTGACAACTCCTTGTGGGTGGAGTCCCCCATAAATTATGTGTCTTAGGGGATAGTGTTGACTATAAGATATACTGGGGTTTCTCACCATAGAAATCCACATGTATGGTGAAATACCATCATTTAATGGTGTTGATACCATCAGTTGTGGGTGAGGCTCACTATAATACTTGAGGTTGTGAGTCATAATATTGGGAGGATAAATATCATCATACCTCGAGATGTTTTCTATTGAACTGTTAGTGATTATTATTTAGAGTACATATATCATTATGCCTTGGGACATTGGTCTTTGACCCGATAGTGATTTTCTAAGATGATTTCTGAGGTACCAAGGAATTAATTGGGCATATCATTTGGATGTCGCTAGTTGATTGAGGTCATGAGGTGATAGTAGTGTATTTTAGGTGGAACCTACAGGTTCACTTGGATTTCTAATCGTTAGGGTACTCCTTGGGTACTAATCTATGGATCCTCACCACTGTAATTATATATATGCAGACAAGTGTTGTATACCATATATATAATTGGGGTCACTTGTTCAGACTTATACTAATGATGTTTGAAGAAGGTGATCACTTCCTTTTGGGTGTTGAGCACAAGGGAAGCATATTATTTTTAAATATGCATGTCCTACCTCTTTTTATTAATTTTAGCATACACTTTTAGAATTATGTATATAAGACAGGCAGACGTTGGTGGTGTCCTAATAAGATTATTATCACACGCTACACAGTACCATAGGGACATGTATAGACTTGGGTCTCTTTGATCAGGTAAGGGACCGAGCTTGGGAGCTAGACCTTAGTGATCGTGTGGTACTTTTTTCATGGGATAGATGACAGTGGACCATAGAGATTCCTCAGCATCAACTGGATTTTAATTTTGATTTTTTATCATGCTTTATATATGTATGTTCTTATGTATAGGCATGGTTTATTGTGATTACCTATTTTTTATGACCTTCTTTAAGTTATGTTTTCTACAAATGGTATTAGCCTTGGGCTGGTTTATTTATTATGTTGCTTGTCTATGCTTCCATAGAGTTTATTTTGTTACTTATGCTATGTTATGATCTTCTTTAGATATTTATATATCATAATTATTATCACTATCAAAGTTTATAGTCTCCATTATCACCTCTTGAACCTTGCTTCTAGTCAGCAGCCTTTGTAATATGGGGAGATACACCTAGGGCCTAGTTGTCAATTAGCCTGGAGCACTGTTCGGATGGAAAACTAGGTCGAGGTGATGAAAATGGTATTAGGGTAGTTTTATTTTCTTTATATGGTATTAATATTTGGAAAATGGAAGAATAGAGACTATGATGTAGTCGTAACTAGGTATAAAACTTGTGTTTGGGTGCCTACAGCCTCATGCACTAGGGATAGACCAAGTTTCTAGGGGTGGAAAATTAATGTTCTACTTTTCTTATTTATAGTTGATTAGATTTCCACCTCAGATAGAACAATTGGGTGTGATATTTATATATTATATGGATTTGACCCTTCGATCAATATGGAATGGTAGGTTTGATTATTCATCATGATAGGAACTTAGGATCATATGATGTATACTTGATTTTGATTGTCATTGGGAACCTAGAATGCACTAATAAGGGTTGGGTTATTTAAAGTGTCAACAAAAAATCTAAATAGTGTTTTCATGCTTAGTTTCTTTTGTTTTATTCGACTCAGTCATCCCAAGAATGTGGTCCCAATGAGATCTGTATGTGATTCTATATGCATGTGGTATATGGACCTGACCCTGATAGGGGTAGGCTGTGATAATGATAGGGGTGAGTTGTTTAAAGTGTCAACAAATAAGTTAAACAGTGTTTTCTTGTATAACCTCCTTAGTGGAATTTTAATCATATTCCCCTGATTAATAATACATGATATGATATTCCTAACACTGTTATGAGTAGGAAAAGGGCCATAGGGCTAGATTATATGTGATACCTGACTTTGATGTGGTTAGGATGGGGGAATGAGGTCAGATGATACATGATACATAACACTAATATGGGTAGGAGAGGGTCTTTGAGGCCGAATTCCATGTTACAGGGTGAGATAGGGAAGTTTAAGGGTGGTGAGATTCACTGCCTGTTACAACTTTCTCTATTTGAAATATTTATATATATACTATTATGGCTATTTGACTATCCTAATTAATATACAGTGGGATGCCACCAGTATGGATTCTAGTGTAGCGTTTGGAGGGTGGTGATATGGTGTTTCATGAGCATGCATTGGATGAGGACCCTAAGGGTCAAGATGAGGCCACATAGGGTCAGGATGATCATGAGCCAAAGGTACGGGCTTTGATACAGGCAGGACAACTGCAGATGGTATATTTTGGGCAATGGATTGATGAGAAACTCAGGGAGATCCTAGTTTTAGTTATAAATGGAATCAAAATAGGAGCACAGGGAGATTATCCATCTGTGGAATACTTAACTTGAGAGTTCTATTCTCAATACCCACCACTATTTCAGGGTGACGGTGCACCATAGGCATCTAAAAACCGGATCGATTCAGTCCAGACCATCTTTGACTAGCTCAAGACACCCCCAGGTTAGAGAGTGAATTTGGAGACATACATACTCATGGAACTGAAAAAATTATGGTGGGATGTATATGTACAGGTGGGTAGACAATAAGGACTATCCTAGAAGGATTTCTAGTCCAAGTTCTTCAAGAAGTTCTTTATAGAGAAACTGAGGTTGGACTGGGAGTGGTGCTAGGAGATGGTAGCTAGGATTCATCTATACACAGTGGTCATGAAATAGATAGTGGGACCTAGTAATGGGTTCATTTGTTAGTAGCAGGTGTATATTTATAGGAAGGCTAGGACTCAAGTATTCGGGATTTAGTCTAGGTTCACACAGTGGATCTTCTAGGGGTAGATTAGCCTATGGATCTGACTATAGTTAGAGGTATGTCAGGATTACAAGCATAACTAGGTTTTCCTTTTGTTTGGATTTGTCTAGTTTTAATGCATGAGTTTAATATGTACTAATTTTTTACTAAACATGCACTGGTTAATAGGTTTTCATCAGTTATAGTGTGGCATGTATATATGTGAGGTGTGTTGGTGTCGAGACTTATTATAGGAATTTATATGATGTGATATCTATATGATGTGTGCAGGCATTGGGATTTTAATGGGCATGCATATGTATATATGATGTGGGTTTATTATGGGCATATGTTGAGATTCATGATTTTTGGGAATTTGATGAGATGCAAGATATGATGATGTCAAGTGTGGCATATGTATATATGGGCATCTAATGAGATATGTTCTATGATGAGTTTCGTGTGTGGCATGAGTACATATGCTAATATAATGAGATGTGAGCACATGATGGGTGTCAGATATAAAACAATAATGATCTAGGAACTTGATGAGGTGTAGGAGTGATGGTATATTATGGGAGGAATCTTGATTCCATGGATGCTGGTGGACCATTGAATGTTCTATTTTAAGTCGGGAAGTGACCGGGTAGGTAACTCCTAAGGTGGGGAGAACCTTGAGGTGAGTTTACCTATGACATAAATGACTAGGGTAGACTAGGGTGATTTAGATGAGATTGGTGTGTTTGTTACCATCTCTGAGTAAATCTTGATTGCTCAGGGATGAGATATATTAAGGTGGGGAGATTATAAAGTCCCGGATTTTTGAGTGGGTCAAAATTCATCAGCCTGTTTGAATTTTTTGAGTTTAGTGGTTGGACCAAGATTTCTCTTGATCTTTAGAACCAAATTATGGGATTTTAATTAACCCAAGGCCTTGTTTTTAGATGGGTTCTAATACTCAGCAAGTGCCTTGGGGTTTTAGGTGAGTTTCGGGTGCATTGAACCCCATAAACTCTGTTTTGAGAAAGCGCATATAGTGTTACATAGTTTGGACAAACCATACATCCCACCCACAGCACTAGACATGGTTTTTCAAACTTTATAGGTGGGGTCACATGGTTGTGTGATACCTATTTAATTTTTAATTGAGGGTCATCGCATGTTTTGGAAAATCTTGCACCTATGCCATGCGTGTGTGGTTCTTAGGTATAGAGCACAGCATGGTTGGCATATGGTTAGCCAAACCATGCAGATCACTTAAAAGGGGGAAATTACTTCTCTACTACTTTTTCTTTTTACCTTACTACTTTCTCTTTTCTTCTCCACCCACACTCACATAAGATGGAATCTCTCCCTTCATTACCCCTTATTCTTTGAGCTAACTTCTCTTATCGGAATTCGGTCATTGATCCATTGGTGGCTATGGATTTTTCTTGGTAAGAACTTATCTACTAGATCCTCTTTTCTATTTATATTTCCATATAGAATTCTAAATCTGTGTAAGTCCTTTTTCCCTATTTTGAGGATGTTCATCTAAAATTTCATTTTCTATTGATTCAGCTTGAGTTAGAGGCCGATATCATACAAGCGAGCACCTTCTAGTACAAGTTAGGTGGTGTCTATATTTTTTCATGATTATGATGATGTTTTGGTGGTGCATTCTAAATACACCCATATGGGTAGTCTAAGAGAGACCCCTATAATTAAATTGATGCCTTTAAAATTGTTTAATTAATGAAATGATATTCTTATGGGAATAATCCTACTACACTACAGATGGTTAATCTGGGTAAGGTCCTTGGACCATCTTGGGTAGTTTAGTCCAGGCTTATGATATAAATTAAATTAAATTATTTATATTGATTTTTTAGTTCCATGGAAACATGATGGGTTTGGCCCGAGTATTGAGGTATAATTGATCACCTAGACTAAGGAGGTGTGGCTCGTTGGGATTGTCTTAGACTAAGGATTGGGGTGATGATGATCACCATGTTAGGCGACATGGTTATTAGATTAAGACAGTTAGATTTTTAGGTTGAGGGCATTGATATGGTGATTGACTATCAATATTTTAGCGACATGGTTGTAGGTAAATGAGGTTTTGGATGATGTGTCTTAGTTTTTTTGGTGATTTATTCTCATTTTTTATTAGATGAAATTCCATTGGATACATGTGCACATATATAGTACTCAGTTAAGGTGGTGTTGACCACTCATTGTGGGTGGAATACACTATAGATTATGTGGATTTGAGATGGTGTTGACCATCTAATATATTAGGTTTGATCACCATAGAAATCCATGGGGATGGTGATAGACCATCGGTTGACAGTGTCGAGACCATCAGTTGGGGAATGAGGCTTTATGTGATACTTGAGGTCATGTTCTAGGATATTGGGATGGTGTAACATTGGTTATTGATCCAATGGTGATTATTATTTAGAATACATACATAATTTTTCCTTGGGACATCAGGCTTAGAGTTTATGGTGATTTTATGAGTTGAGGTTAGAGGGACCAGGTACTTGATTGGGCATGTTGTTTAGATGATGGTGCTTGATTGAGGGAATGAGGTGTTGGTGGTATATTTTAGGTGGAACCCAAGGGTTTACCTATTTTGATAATCATCAAGGTATTCCTTGAGTGATAATCTATATATCCTCACCACTAAAATTATATATAAGAAAATATGTGTTTTATTCCATATATATAATCAAGGGAATGTGTTCAGACTTATACCGGTGATGGATGAAGTAGGTGATCACTTCCTTATGGCTGCTGAGCATAAGGGAAGAAGATTATTATTAAATATGCATGTTCTACCTCTTTTAATTAATTTTAGAATACACCTACCGAATTATGGGTGTAAGAATAGAAAATGTTATTAGTGGCCTACTAAGATTATTATCACACCCTATGTAGGCCCTTCGGGATGCATATTGAATTTATGTCACTGTAATCAGGTAAGGGACCGAGATCGGGAGTTGTACCTTAGTGACTGAGTGGTACCTTTTTCATCGGATGGATGGTAGTGGTCCATGGGGGTTCCTATACATTATCTAGAGTTTACTTTTAAGATTTTATCATTCTTTTTATATTTTTGTACTCATGGTCAACAATGAGAGACCATGATTACCTATTGTGTATGAAATTCTTTGAGTTATGTTATCTAAAAATGGTATTAGCCATGGGCTTATATATTTATTCTGCTTCTTGTTTATGCTTTCAATGAGTTTATTCTATTGTTTTCACTGAGTTATGGTATTTTTTTGATTGTGTATATACATATAAAACATTACTATTATCACCATTAGAGGGTATATTCTCTACACTATCACCTCTGGAACCCTCACTACTAGTTGGAAACCACGGGCATACGGGGAGGTGTTCCTAAGGCCTAGTAACCAACCGTCCTAGAGAACTATTCGAGTGGAAAACAGGGTCAGGTAGCTATAGTAAATTACTCTCAAAAAACTACTTCAATGGAAAAAAATAATTTAGGATATTATCCTTAAGATACAAAACCTATAAAACTAGTATTAAATTAAAATTGAAATTATAAAAGGCATAATCCACCAAAACCGATTATTAGAATAATACATGAATGTAAAATAATAGCCTCAAACACAGTAAAGGAATTTAAAAAAACTAACCATGATAAAATAATCTAAAATAACTCTAAAAAATAAAGTCATGTGAAATATAAAAATTTATAACACCATTTCAAAACCATTATTTCCAAAAACCTTAACATAAATGTGATGCCCTAAACTCATACTCCAGGATCCAATTCCATAAATACATACTTTATATACCTGCATTGATACAAGCAATAAAATCCTGGATATAACCATCTATAATTACAAAATCAATAAATATTTTTTCATCACTTGAATTAGACTGATCTTTTTTTGTTTAGACATTTAGAGAGTTAGGATACAACATAAACTGATAAATACCATGTTCTTTGTATCAAATGGAAAATTTTCCCATTATATATGAAACAAATTAAATCATGAAAATTCTTCAATATCTCCCACAAATTCATTCACATGTTTTATCCTTATAAACATTTCATGTGTACTGATTTTATCCATAACCTAAGGAAATGGAAATATAAGAATGGATGAGCTCAAATTCTCAGTAATAGAAACATATAATTAAAGAAATCATGGCATAGACAAGGAAAAAATATTATATAAGGAATAGGTAAACAACATTAAGGCATAATTAACTTGAAAATTGGAGTATGATATATCCATGAAAATAAATGAAAACATGGATATCAATAATACTGATATCATACTGGTGGAATACATAATGGTGGAAAACAAAAATTTTGTGTAAAATCCTTGTTCCAAGATACTTTACTTGTTTTTGAGACCATAGTTAATAAATATTGTTGTTAAGTCCTTATTCCATGACACTATCCTACTATGGGAAGAGGAATACACCAAAACCCAATCGGTTTTGTCATATGAGGCCTTTCGATGCATTAAGGGACTATATAATTTTAGGCCTCACTCATCACCTAATTATGTCTAATTAATTAACCATAAGAGTCAACAAGGCATTCCATATCATTCCCTAAGGATCCTTTTTTCTGAATAAAAACATGGATATTCATATAATGAAGAATACAAAATATCATTACATGATCAACCTACATTAACAATCAATAACCATCAAAAACATTAATACTTTTACCTATATCAATAAAAGGGATAACTTGATTATAACTCATCCTGAGAGAGAATTTGGATTATCATAAAATACATAATTATATTTCTAATAATCATCCACATTTTAATATCAATATATGAAATTATAATACCTTTTCCTATGTCAATGGAATAATATTCATTTTAGGTGAACACCATCCAATCTGAATTATGTAAAATGTGATATTCATGTCATATAGACAAATGACTATCAATATAAGTAAATAATTTAATAACATGATCAAAATAAATCCATAGGAATAATTTATACAGTTTCAAAAATAAAAAATCCCCAGTGTGACAAAGGAAATATAGAAGGATGTTGACATAGATGAAAAACATGCTTGTAAAATAATGCTTGAATGATACTTCCTAAGAAGGGATCCAAAATTGGATTGTTTGGTATTATGAGTTCATTCCCCAAAAATATAAATACATATTAGAGTATAAATAGTGAAACATAATCCCTATTAGGTTAAATAATTTTTTAAATGAATATTGAAGTGGAAGTGAAAACTTAAAAGAGATTTCAGAAAACATTTTTAACATTGATATAAAAGAGGAAGTTGCAAGTCACTTCCAAAAGTATTTTTCAAAAGTTATAGAAAAAAATATTTGAAAGAAATTACTTTTAAAAATAATATTCAATAATAGGGCCTTGAAAATACATCATGTTTTTCTTAGAGAAATGTGGAGAGTAATACAATACATATGAAAGTCAAATGAAAACCCCATTTATATATTTTTAAAAATACCTTGTTCAAAACATATATTATAGAAAGATTAAAAAAACATTATTTGTATTAAAATTTTATTTTATCAAATAATATTATTAATTACCATAAAATTTTATTGTTGGAGAACCCAATCATGGAAGAACAATGTTAAAGATAAAACATTATAACTCAAAGGAGAGGATTGTTGTTACCAAAAATCCTTAATACTAGGAAAACAACTAAATCAATAGCCACTTTAAAATAGTATTGGGAGATTAAATCCTATTAAATACAAGTATTATTGTATAAATATATCCATGGTCATTTAATTCACTACTCAATTAAAACATGGTGCAAAAAATGTATTATGTCTCAGTGAATCATTATTGAGACCAAGAAAACACTTACGACTTAAGTAACTCATTAATAAAAACCCCCTTCAAAGAGAAGGATTGAAATTAAAATTAAAATATCATTATTAAAATATAATTAATGATATTATATATATAATAGGTATTATATACAACACATAAATTAAATTAGGTGTATAAAAGAAAATATGTCTTAAAGAGAGGAATTTGAGACCAAAACCCTTTCAATTTCGGTAACATTTGGATTAAAAACCCTTGAGATTTAAAAAATGAGATGTGTATTTATATAACATTAAATAAAATGGATTCATGATATAATATCTTAAATTATTAGTATATAAACCTTGAAAATTAATATAGGTTCATAAATACAATACTTGTCTCAATGAAGGGAAATTAAGATAAAACCTTTACCTTATTCTAGATTCATTTTTTGCATGCCCTTAAATTTATGAATATCAAGTTGAGTTTATTAGATAAATTCTTAGGAACCTTATTATTATTTATTTATTTATTTTAATATACACCATTTATTATTATATGTTATTTATTTATTATATAGTTTTCATTCCTATTTCGGTTACTTGTTGTTATTCGGTCAATTTTTCATAACTCCTTATGAATATTGACCGTGGTAGAAATAAATGTAAAATGGTTTCATATATTCACAATATTAATAGTTTTATTTAAATAATTTTTATATGTTAAATATAATTTTAAATTTTTCCATGATGGGTTTTGGTGAAAAATGAAACACATTGCTCGTGGAGGTGATAGTTCGTACGTACGTGTGATTAATTTTTCCATTTATCAATGAATTAGAGGGAAAAATGGTAAATATTAATTTTAAATTTTAGAATAAAATTTATATTATAGATATCATATTTATTCATATATTATATCATTTTGATAATCCAATAATCTTGGTGTTGAAAAATGGAAGATGTCGCTTTGTGGAGGTGGTAGTCAACGCAACATACTAACAACGCTTTTGTTTTTCTTAGTGGATGGAGAGGAGAAAAATATTATTATTACATTAATATAATAAAATATCATTATAATAATGATACTTATTTCATTATATTTTTATTTATATAATATATTTGGAAGAGGGTTGTTAAGAAGAAAAACTTAAGAAGGAGATAATACTTACATTGGAGACTTCATCTTTCCTTGGAAAACTCATTGGAATTGAAGGGATTAGGCTAACTTAGGGTGAATAGGGTATTTAAATAATGTGATTTAGTTATAGGAGATGATATTTGGGATGATTTTAAAGTTAATTTTGAATATTATGTATATTTTTTAAAGGGTGTAAGTGATTCCCTTTTATAGGAGAGGAAAAAGGAACTTTTGGGAAAATCCTTCATATTTTCATAATGACATGACACTATTCCAAGGTAAATGGATCCAAAGTTTCGAAATAATAGAGTGTGGTATATTTTTGGGTTGTTAAAGGCTCAAAAAAATTATACACATGTTTTAAAAATTTTATAGGGTTTTTATCATTATGTTTTTACATTTTACTCTTTTACTTTTAAACTAGGTACTAGTTTTTAACAAAGTGAATTTATATTTTATTAAAAATATAACAAAAAATATAACCAAATTTGGGTGTGGTGGAATAAAATTTTATCTTTATTTAATCCAATTAAATTTTTAAATATAATAAAATTAACTTTTAAATTAAAACAGATAATGTATAGAAAAACTGTTTTAGTTCAAAAAATGATTTTTGACTATTATAGATTCTTAATCTTATTTAGTATTGATTACCAATAAAATGGGTGTTAATATATTGATTTATATTATTATAAATAAAATTCTATTCATTATTTAAATAATTTAAATTTAATTTATTTGATATAAATTCCTTGTTATTAATGAAATAATAATTTTAAAATAATTGTTTCACCATTATCATGGTAATTAGCATGAACCCTAACCATCTAAATTTTATAGCCAAAAATGAAATTGTCCATATAAAATAATATAAAAAATATTATATCAAATATAAGAATTATTTTATAAAATTAACTTTCTATGTGTAAGGAAAATATTATTAACGTTAGCGCATGAAACGCGTAAAAACCCATTTTTTAGAATATTGTATTTTTGAGCATAAAGTTTATATATAAAAAAATTATCAATTTTATTTATAATAATTATATTAATAAGATTATAATTTTTTAAAAAGAGTTATGTGGAATTAAAATAATTCCAAAATAAAATTAATAAATGCATAAATTTAATTAATGAAACAGAGAAAAAATGTTTTCCATAAAATATTAATTGATTTTATAAAATGATATTCATGGGTTTTATAAATTTATATAGTATTTTTATATACTTTATTTTACTTTAAAAATATATATTTTTCATATCACAATGGTTTCAAAAAACTATAATTCATATAAAAGTGATGGTATTAGAAAAAATGGTGTTTTTACTATTCACCTAAAAATTAATTATTTTTGAAAATTTTTAAAAATACATCCTAGGGTAATTATGTTGTGAAAAATTCAAAAAATAATTTTAATTTATAAAATTTAAATTATAAAATTTTAAATTTATATTTTTAAAAGAAAATATATAAATTAATGAAAACCCATTTTATTGAAAATAACATTTTCAATATTGACTCATTTTAATTATTTACCTTCTAATGGTGATAAATATTAATGGTTTACCATATTAGTGTTTATTATAGATTTATTAATAATTTATTATTAAAATGTTGTAATTCTTTTGCACTGGGTGTAGTGTGAATACAATTTATCAAACACAATGACTTATTTAAAGATAATTGGAATTTCAGGGTGTTACATTCTCCCCCTTAAGTAAATAACATCCTCATAATTTTAATTATCACTAACTAATGACATTATTCATGGGTGTATAAAAGATATATATTACTGAATATATATTTTCAAAAGAGGTTTCTACCTTAATATATTAGGTATTACTAGGAAACACATTTTTTATCCATCATGTTAAATGAAATATTATTTTCTATATTTTCTCCTTTTTCATACATAAAAAAACTTCTAGTTCATTGAAGATATTTCCCTGGGTGCTTATTCCCACATTTTTTACATGAATGAGATTAAATATTCTCTCCTTCATTATCTTGGTCACCCAAATTTCTTTGAAATTTCATCCTTATCATATTTAGTGTGTTTGGGATTTTAACTATGTTCATATTGTTAATTATAATTCTTTATAGATTATTTTGAATAATTATAATATTTCTTACTCCATCCCTTATTTCTCTAGGTTTTTCATTGGGACAGTTTCCAAATTATCCATGGCATTCATTATTAACTTGGTTTCTTCAAGCTTCAACCATTACTAAAACCAAGAGAGTTAACATGAGTGATGTTCATTATAATATAATTATCATAAATAACCATAAGAAAATATAACCTCGATATGTCTCACTTTATAGCGCTATCATGTTATCCTATTGTTCTTATAACTCAACTTTTATCAAACTAGTTTTAACTATATCACTATCAGTTTAACATATATCATTATTGGCTCAACCTAGGTAACTTTGAGTTGGGTTTTCTTATACTTATTAACCTATTTATTAAAGTAAATATCCCAAATTACCATGAACTTTATTCAAATATTATAAACCTAAAAATAATTAAAATCTAAGATTTCAAAGTCTAACCTATCCTTATTCAAACGACATTAATCATTCCAATAATTATATACCCATGTATGTATATACTATAATCATATAAACTCAATAATATACCTTTATGAAAACCTATTTTAATCTCTAATACATTAAACTATAATAATATTATATATTCCTACAAAAATTAACTCTATATTTATCCCTCAAATGGTATTAACCACTAGTTCATAAGTTTTCACACTAGTAACTATATATAATGATCCCAAAAATGAGATTAACTTATCTAAAAATATAATGAATCAATTATCAATACCAAGGTTTCCAATACTATCTAACTTACTTCATAAAAATCAAACTAGCCTTTATTATCCCAAAAAAAACTTATACTAAACCTAAAAGTTATCCATCCATCAAACATGTGTTATTCAATAGTTATCTTCAAAAATATAAACTTTCTATATAATCATTTATCAAGGTAATTGATACCATTTAATATATTATTTCAAACCATTAATACAAAACTACTGAAGAATGATCCTTTGATGTTTCACATAATCCTTAATAAAAGATAGAATATACCAAAATGTTATCAATAAATATCACTACACTAATTAAAATTGCTAAGTGTATCAAGAATTAATTTCTATTATGATATCAACCTCACTACCATAGGTAATAATAGATATACTAATATTATTAACCATTTATATATTCTCCCTTATTTGGTTATAAGACATAGTGGTTTCTAGGTACATACCTTTCTCTACTTCATTCTCGTGATCCTGTTTTAATCAAATACTAAAACCAAAAATGGTTATAAATAAAATCAGTGTAAATAATCATATGAAAATTAAAACTCAATCCTAATATTTTTTCTATAGTAAAACCTTCATTTCATCCTTTAAAACTTCTGGTTAATCTACCTTACTTTAAGATAGGTTCTCATGTACCTCTTAACCTAATAACTTAAAGTAATTTAGGTAATAAATCCATTATAATTGTTCATAAAGAGAATTTGATTAACCAAATCATACCCCCATGAGTTTATCACCAGGTGTCTGGTCATACTCCCACTAACTATGCATCATATTGATAATTGAGTCAATGCTAAACTAACCCTTTTCAGGGTAATTACCCCTATGTGAAAATGTTCCACAACTGCATCCACCTACCAATATATAAACAAGGATGTATTGCTAGAAAAAAACCACATAATATCTATTTTACAAAAGAATCGGGATTTTATCTAATACTTGGACTTATTCTTAGGGTTTTTAATAATGTTTTCTTATCCAAATCTAATAATAAAATGTGTATAGTTTCTTTATCAGTAAATCATATAATTATCCCAAATTTTTATCTATACCTTTGAACTTATGATAAACCCTAACTAATAAACCCTTAAATTTTCCTCAACAAACATCATAATCACCAAAGTTATCTAAACCTTTACTTCGATACCAATTTTGATTCCTCAAACCCTTATTACCAAATAAATTTCTATAAACACATACTTTACATACTTCCTATGATATGATCTATAAAATACTAGATTTAACCATCCATAATTACAAAATTAATAATGATTATTACATCTCTTACATCTAAAGTATCATTTCAGGTTTAAATATTTAGAGAGTTAGGACAAAAAATGTAATATTATCAATTTTTAATTTATCCTTAAACCCTATTTTTTTAATATTTTATAAGTATTTTTATGTGAAAAACTAATTTTTCAATAAAAAACATGCTTAATTATGGTTTTATGGTATTTTGAAAAGGTGATCCTTGATTTTCAAGGGTTATGTAAGTTTAAGGAGGGTATTTATACCCTTTTTAAGGGTAAAAGAGTCATTTTGTAAGGGTGGGGGATTTTTACAACCACTATGGGGTAAATCCCTTTTTCTATACACTACTTAAGGGTAAATCCCTATGTATATGCATTGTGTAAGGGTAATACAGTATTGTGTAAGGGTATCCATAGAATTTCATAAAGGTAATTTTGAATTTCTAAGGCTTGCGTAAAGGTAAGGTTCATATTTTGAACCTCACATAAGGGTAGATCATGACTTTCATAAGGGTAGTCGCATGTTTCTTCTACCTTCATAAGAATAAGCAGGTCTTCACATAAGGGTAACCCTATGTTACAAAAGTCTTTTTAAGGATAAAAAGGAGTTAAATAAGGGGAAAAAAGTTCTGTGTTAGGTTAAGAATAAGTTTTAACCACTATGTGAGGGTAAACTTCTTACCCTCATGTGATAGCCAAAAGATGATTAAGGTTAAACCAAGTTACCCTTACACAGTGTCCTTTTGGGGAAAACTAATTTTAAAAAACCTATTTTCATCTCCTTCTTCCACATCATGATTTTATAATTTTCTTCCACGATTATAAAGGAAAAAATAATGAGAATTAATTATCCTGACTTATTTAGGTTTAAAATTCCTTTATGAGATGAAATTAAACACTCCATGTTCAAGATTATGTTAAAATATAAATTAAATTGTTAATTTAATTTGTGGGTTTTAATATTGTAAATTTGTATGTAGTTGTGAGTTATAATATAGTTGAATCCTTGTGTCCTTAATTTTTTGGTTATTTTCTCAATCTTAGGAAGTCTAGATTCCACTATTTAGGTTCGGTGAAGCCTTATTTAGTCAAAATTATTTCTTTTTTTGGGTTCCAAGAATGGAAAAAACCTCACCCTCTCTCCTCTATTTTGAGTGTTGTGTTTTCAAGAGATAAAACCATGGGTAAGTTTTCCATAGAATATTTATAATCTTTTTATAAAGTTATCCTTCAAAGGATTTATATAAAAATGATAAAATACTCTTAAATTGATCATAACCCAAAATGATAGAGAAGGATAAAAATAATTATTCTTGTTTATATAAGATTATTCTAGAGAAAGGGTTTATTATCACTTGTGGAATTGTAATTATTATCTAAAAAATAATATGGAATTATTAATAAGTATAATATGGAATTATCATGTTTATTATGGATTATACAAGAGATATAAATGATTATCATATGTGATATTTTATTTCTCTTTGAAATAAAATAGTTGAATCTAGTTCTAGGAATCATTGGAGATCGTTTTGAGTTAACAAGAACATGGATGTTATTTGGGTGATTATTCCTTGACTAACCTTTAATTAATTCACTAAAGAACTTTATGTAGTAAGTTATTTTCCTTTTGGGGGCTCTAGTTTATACTTTTTTCCATGATATAACTCTTGTGTTGGCATACTTGATAGTCGTTCTTGATTATGATCGCATGTGGGTGTGTTCATATCCCTTGAAAACCTTATATTATACTTGTTTCCATGATTACATTCATAGTTTTTTGTTCATGTTTAATGTTGATCACATGTATTGTATATTGCTTCTTTTACTCATGATGATATTTCATGATTGCTTGTGTGTTCTACATCACTATGTGTGCCTTTGTATGTATTGTTCTTATTACCTAAAGTAGGTGAACTAACATGAGAGGTTTATCCCTTAGAGGGGGAGTGAACATAACCTATGATAATAGCGATGATGGACCTATGCATAGGGTAGGGATATGAAAATTCCTAGTGGCTGTCGAGTAGCATGATCACTCGATACCTAGTAGATGTTGAGAACATGAATCACTTGATTCCTAATGGATGTCGAGTAGTATGGACACACTATGCTAAGCAGTATGATTACTATCCTCATGGACAGTTCTTAATTACTACTGATATCTTGACATTTATTTTGTAATAGAGCTGAAGAAGGTATGTTCAGGTATAATGGTGGATTTCTTAGCACACAAGTGCTCAGTTTATGATTATTATGTCACTGGTTCATTTATTTTTTATTTATGACATACACTTATTTAAAATAACACATCAATTAAGGATGGATTGGTGTTGTCCTATTGGGTTTTATTACTCACACCATGTACATTAATTTTGATGTACATGCAAACTTTATGTTTAGGGACCCAAGTAAGGGAAAGGGGGTTATGACTAATGGATGAGTATAGTAGAATGAAGCTGGTGGAGGACCAGGATAGACTTTAGAGGAATCCATAATTTTATTTATTTATTTATCCACAATATATACCATGGATTGTATTTCCACCTTGGGGACCATTTATCTTTTTATTATGTGATAGTATTCCATATTTAAATTTATGTATTTTACTCTAATTATTTATTAGATTTTTCATTATTTTTTATTTTTTCTATGACATGATACTAAGGGTATAGTTTTCCCACTGATGGACTTAGACCCTCAATGCAAGTTGGCAGCCTTCATCATATAAGTTGGTGCACATGATGTCATTTGAAACTCTGGTTCGAACCTGGTGGTTTAGGTTAGGGCATTACAAAATGGAATCAAAGCATTATTTTATTCTTTTATTTTTTGAATATCCTAGTATATGGTAGAAATGAGACAGCTATGTGGGACTCAGGTAGGAGAGTTACCATGTTCCTAGCCATCTAATGTGTAACGGACCTCTGAGTTACCATTGGAGGTATTTCTATTACAAATTTATGAGATTTTGGGTGTGTCCATGCATCATTATTAGGCATATAGGTTCATATTACATACATATACCTATTGTTTTACTATAAAGTAGTTATTTAATTAAATTCTTTAAATTGTACAATTTGTTTGGGATAGATTCTCTATTTTTTAAAATATTTATTTTTCATTACTTTTATGATATATCTTATTTAGAATTAATTATTTGAATTGATCATATTATTATGTTTTAGTATATATATTATTATTGTGAAGAACATAAAGGGATAATAATTTGGTTAATTCTAGGTGGGTTATACTTTGGGTTATAGGTAGACTCCTTGGGAAACCTAGTGTGATCTCTTAGACTGATTAGGGTCTGTTCTAATGTCTTGAGACATTTTAAATTTTTTCTTCAATTTTCAGATAATATCACCTCAACATAGTCTTATGGGACTACTTATGAATAAGAGATAAAATTCTTTCACAAGGGAGGATATTCCTGCTTTACCACTGGAAATGTAGGAGTATATAGTTGATCATGATCCTGAACCTACTATATGGTTTAATAAGTCAATCCACTTCATTCAAAAGTCTTTCTCTTAGTGCTTTTCTGGGGAATAGGATTTCAAAACTATGGTTGAATATATAGTGAATTTTAAATACAAATTTCTTTATTATTCCAGGGTACTAAAGTCTTAAGGGATTTTGAGGAATGCGCTGAATAATTTGTGTGAATCTCTAAACTATTAGATACTCTAAAGTATTAGAAGGTTAACCTAATATATTTTATGCTTCTGAAGTTCCCTTTCCTATATATTTGTAAGTTTTTTCAAGACATGACTTACCAATCAAGTTGAATTATGATTTAATTTACTTTGATAAACCATTGAGAACTAAAGTGGTCCATATCTAATAATTCTCATAGTGTTCTATAGTAATCACTATTTGTTGACATCTATGGGACTTCATGATTCTGTAGATGAAGACCAACGATGTGATTCTCAACATGGAATGGATGAACAACTTTTCAGCTAAAATTTATTACTATTGGAGATTGGTATTTTTTACTTCTCCAGAGGGAGAGAGGTATGTGATGGCTGGATAATGGGAATTGGGTTAAATTATAGTTGGTCTATAATTGAGTTAACTTAGGATGATCACGGTGAAAAATGTGATCTTATATCTTTTGGTAGGATCAGTGACATTCCCCTCATCTTCTCCCATGTCATGGATCTCTATCGGGAAATTTTTTTCATACTACTTCAGAGGAATTATCCCATATATAGTTGTTAAATTTGAGATAGATCTCATATTGGGTGCACATCCCATTTTGATACCCCCTTATCTTATGGCATCATTTGAGATGAAGGAGCACAAGGTATATCTTGAGGACTTAGAGAAAGGACTTTATCAAACCAAGTACTTAACCATGGGGTGCACCTATCCTGTTCTCCAAAAAGGTGGATGGTAATATTTGACTCTATATTTATTACCAAAATATGAACTAGGTGATGGTGATGAATATATATTCTTTTACTGAGATCAAAAATATTTCAGATCAATTATAGAGATCTGATTGGTTCTCTAAGATTGATATTTGATCAGGCTATCATCAGTTACAGGTTAGAGAGAAGGATATCCCAAAGACATCATTTTATAGTAGGTGAGGGTTATAAAATTACTTGGTGATGTTCTTTGGATTTAATAATTATTTGGTAGTGTTCGTATATATTATGACCAAGGAATTCCACCCTTACCTAGACTCATTCATCATAGTGTTTATCGAAGACATCCTCGTCTACTCACTGACAATAGAAAAGCATGCCAAACATATTGTGATGGTCCTGACTATCCTTCGATCAGGTCAGTTTTACACCAAGCTAACAAATTTTAACTTCTAGATTAATTGGTTCAAGTTATTATGTAATTTGGTTTTTGAGACTGGTATATCTATGGACACATAGAAATTAGAGGCAGTGGTGTCCTTGACATGTCTCTAGAACATGCTTATGATTAGGATATTTCTAGGATTAGTAGGATATTTCCAATGTTTTATCTAGGACTTATTATAAATATCAGCACCTATGAATAGCTTAACAAATGAAGGAGTAAGTTTTTAGTGGTTGGACCAGTGTGAATAAGAATTTTTTAAGCTGAAGAGTATGTTGACTATAGTTCCAAAGCTGATACTTCCCAAGCCTAGGATAAGTTTTTCTATATATTGTGATACATATGGAATTGGTTTAGGAGTGGTATTAATTCATATAGATAAGGTAGTATCTTATGGGTCAAAATAGTTATAACCCCACAAGTGTAACTACCCCACTCATGAATGAGATATGGTAGTCGTGGTTCATGCTCTGAAGTGTTGGCGACACTATCTATTTGGTAAGAGGTTTTTTTTATACACTAACCACAAGAGCCTATATTATTTATTCACACAGTGGGATCTAAACTTGAGGTATATTCATTGGGTTTACTACCTTAAGATATTTAATTTTTAGATGTCCTATGTACCTGTTAAAGGTAACTTCATTGAAAATGATCTCAGAAGTAATATATAGGTTGAGAAGAAACTTGGTGAACAGATTCATAGGAGAAATGGAACTTGATGAGCTTGTTGAATGACTAGAGGATGGATTCTTATGTGGGTTAGGGATCAATGACTTATTCTCCCTTATTAGTCACATATTCTCTAGTATGCTGGGTAAAATATAGATATGAAACTACCTTGAGTGTGTTGTGATGAGGTAACATCAAGCTACATGTGACCTGATACCCGAGTGGTCCTTAGGCAATGATGATGTGATCCTTATGCATAGGAGGGTAGTAGTCCTCGATTCCATTAAAGATCATATGATGAGGGACTTTCATTCATATTTTTTTTCAGTATATCCTGATGAAACAAATATGTACCACAACTTTAGATGATAGTTCTGGTGACCTAGGATGTAGAGGGGCATCACTGGTTTTTGTTTCCCAATGCCTTACCTGCTAGAGGGTAAAGGGAGAGAACCAGCATCCTGATGGTTTGATTTGTCCCCTTTCATTCCATATGTTGAAATGGTAGGATATCATGATGTATTTTTTGATGGGTTTACCTAGTAACCCAAGGATTTATGACACTATCTGGGTGATTTTTAATCAACCTGAGAAGTTTTCTCACTTATTACTAATATCAGAGACTCACTTGGTATATGAGCTAGGAAATTTTTATGTCTGTTAGATAGTATACTTATATGGAGTTCCCTTGATAATTGTATTAGATAGAGATTCATGTTTTACATCTTTTTTTGGTCGATCGTGCTAAAGGCTATAGGGAATTAGCTAAGATTGGGCACATCATACCACCATTAGATAGACAGACGGTTGAAGTGAACAATTATTATACTAGAGGATATTCTCTGAGCTTTTCTTTTATACTTTAGTATATCATTTTATTATAATCTATCCTTGTCTAATTTCACATAAAATAACATTTATCAGTATTTTATTCAGATAGAACCTTATGAGTATCATTACTATTGGCCATATCATTCACCACATTTTTGGCATGAGGTAGGTGAGGTAATGGTTTTGGGGCCTAGTTTGGTTCAGGATACCTCCTAGAGATTGCAACTGATTTATAAGAGGTTGATCACTTCTCAAAGTTGGAATAGATTATAATCCAATTATATGAGGATACCTTTTGAGTTTGTTGTGGGTGATCATGTTTTCTTGATATTAACTCATTAGTTAGGAAACTTATGTTTGAGTAAGAAAGTTAATCTATCCTCGTGTTATGTTGGACCCTTAGAGGCCACCAAGTGGGTTGGGATTATGACACACTGTCTGGATCTTCCTTTACATTACTTTGGTATGCATGATGTGATCCATGTGTCTCATCTTTAGAGGTACATACCCAATCCTATGCATGTTATAGACTATGAGGACATTGATTTTGATCTAAGTGAATCTTATAAGGAGCATCCATTATATATTCTAGACTGAAGAAATAAGGTTTCATAGGGGAATATTATGCCACTTTCCTGGATCTCATGGTAGAATGGATAGATCCAGGAGGAGATGTGGGAGAAAGAGTATAATGTTCAAACTCAACGGCCTAAATTATTCGATAAAGACTACTAGAGATACTTCTCAAGGATGATAATTCGTTAGATGGGGGAATTATAATATTCTTAATTTTTAATTAATTCTTAAACCTTATTTTTTTATATGTGTATTTTTATGTGAAAATATAATTTTTCTATAAAAATAACCCTTTATTATGGTTTTATGATGTTGTGTAAGGGTAAACCTTGATTTATGAGGGTTGTGTAAGGGAAAGAAGGTATTTTAACCTTGAATAAGGGTAAAAGAGTCATTACCTAAGGGTAGAGGAGTTCTCCAACTATTGCGTAAAGGTAACTCCCTTTTTTTATACATTGCATAAGGGTAAAGACCTATGTATATGAACTATGTAAGGGTACTTAAGGTGTTGTATAAGGGTATTACTACACTTTGTAAGGATGGTTATAGAACTACATAAAGGTCATTTGGAATTTATAAGTCTTTTGTAAAGGTAAGTTGCAGCTTTTTGGCCTTGTGTAAGGGTATCTCACGGCTTGTGTAGGGTAGATGAAAGTTTCCTCTACCTATGTAAGGGTAAGAAAGGATTAATTTAAGGGTAACCCAATGTTTCAAAAGGATGTGTAAGGGAAATAGGAGTTGTATAAGGGTAGGAAGAACTTTTATCCAATGCTTAAGGGTAAACTCCTTACCCTCATGTGACAGCCATGAGCTGCATAAGCATAAATTATATTACCCTTATGTAGTTCCATTTTTGGTAAAATAAATATTAAAAACCTTGTTTTCCTATCCTTCTTATTTAGAAAAATCCTATAATATTTTTTCATGATTGTAAATTTCAAAAATTATTGGGATTAATTCTCTTGAATCATTAGGATTAAAATTCCTTTATAAGATAAAATTAAACAATCTACATTCATGATTTTATTAAAATAAAAATTAAAATGTTAATTTAATTTGTGGGTTTTAATATTGATAATTTATACATGGTTTTTACTTCTAACATATCTGAATCCTTGAAACCTTCATTTTTAGTTATCCTTGCAAGTATATACAGTATAGACTCGTATTTTCAGGTTTGGTGAAGCCTTATTTGATCAAAATTATTTCTTATTATGGGTTCTAGGCATAGAAAAACCTCACTCTATCTTCTATATTTTTAGTGTTATGTTTTCAAGAGATAAAAACCTGGGTAAGTTTTCCATTAAATCTTCATAATCAGTTTGTGAAGTTATCCTTCTAAATCTTTTTAGAAAATGATAATAACACATAATTTTGGAGAATAATAATAAGAATTATTCTTATTTATCTCATATTATTCTAGATAGAGGGTTTATCATCTCTTTTGGAATTGTAATTATTCTCTAAGAAATAATCTGAAATTATCAAGAATGATAATATAGAATTATCTTGTTTATTCTTAATTATACAAAATATATAAATGGTTATCACATTAATATTTCATTTATTTTGGAAATAAAATAGTTGGATTCATTTATAGGAACCCATATTGAGTGTTTTGAGCTGATGAGTATGCGAATGTGATTCGGGTGATGATTCCTTGATGAACCTTGAAGTTCTTCATCAATGACCTTAAGGTAAGAAGTTCCTTAAATTTTTGGGGCTATTATTTACACTTTCTTCCATGATATAACTCTTATGTTGGCATACTTAATATTCTTTCTTGATTATGATCGCATGTGGGTGTATGTGTATCCCATGATAACCTTATATGATACTTGTTTCTATGGGTATATTTGTATATTTTTGTTTATATTTGATTATAATATCATTTATTGTATATTTCTACTTCTACTCGTGATGATATTACATTCTTACTTGTGTGTTCTACCCCATTGTGTGTGCCTTTTCAGGCATTGTTCTTGGTTCCCAATGTAGGTGGAACATCATGACATGATTATCTCTTAGAAGAGAAGTGTGCATGACTTGTGACAATGGTGACGATGGACCTAAACACAGGGCAGGGATACAAAGATGACTCATAGATTTCATGTGATACACTAAATGCATTATGTATGCCAATTATAATTTTACTCGATGACTAGTGGATGTTGTGTGGCATGATCACCCGATGCCTAGTGGATGTCAAGAACAAGACTCACTTGATACCTAGTAGATATATAGTAGTTTGTAAACACGATGTCAAATAGCATGATTACTAGAATCATGGAGAGTTATTCATTACTCCTGATATCTTGACATTCCCATTAAGATGGATCCAAACTAGGTGAAACCAGGGCTCCTGGTGGCTTGGTTAGCACACAGGTTCTTGATTTAGGATTGTTATATTGATTACACTTTTATTGTTTATTTATGGTATATTCTTATTTACATGATCACGTCGGTTAAGTAATTTTTGGTGTTATCCTACTGGGTTTTATTACTCACACCCTATATAGGTATTTTGATGCACGTGAAAAATTTATGTTTAGGGACCTGAGTAAGGGAAAGAGACCAATGGATAATGGTTGAGTATAGGAGCATGGTACTAGTGGAAGATCGGGATGGACTCCAAAGGAGTCTATGATTTTATTTATTTATTTATTTATCTACTACATATACTCTAGATTTAATTACCACTTTGGGAGCCCATTTATCCTTTTATTGTATGATTGTATTTCATATTTTAGTTTTTGTATGTTACTCTAATTATTTATTATATTATTTATTATTTATTAATTATTCTATGAAATTACACTAAGGGTATGGTCTCCCCACTAATGGACTTAGACACTCATTGATAGTATATATCCTCTTATGTATGTGGAAGAATGTATGAGATCATGTGGAACTTCAATTTAGACTCGGTGGTTTAGGTCGTGTCATTATAATTCTAGAGGCTTGGGTATTTTTATTTTGTAAATTTTTAAATTGTTAAGGAATTTTTCATGTCATATATTTTGGATGCATGTTTGAATAAACCATGTGACTACTATATGGTTGAGTTCATTAATATTTTAGATCCATTTCACATAGTTGGTGCATTATTTTCCCAATCATGTGGCCAACACATGAGAGTTCCCTGGTGTTCCTAGTGAAGGGTGGATGGTTTGGTAAATCGTGTGATTCACCCAAATTTTTTATAAAAGAAATGAAAAATTACTAAACTAGCCTCCCTCTAATTTAAACCAAAATAGGGTCTCCCCTATCCCTCATTTCACGACACACCAGGAAACCAAGAGATCCCCCACGTGTGACCCGACTCCTCTCCTCCTCTGATTATTTATGTTTCTTCTTGTACTTTTGATTGGAATCGTATCAATATAGGGTTTCTTCCTCTCCTCTTCCTACTTCCCTTCTCTTCCCTCTTCTTTTTCATCTTCCTCTCACTATGGTTCATGGTGGGCTGTACCCTGGGTGGTTTTTGGTTTTAATTTCATGTGTATTTGGTTTCTAAGATGTTCAAAGACCCCCTCAAGACTTTGTATCACCATTCATAGTGATTTCACATCATCTACACTTGACCATGGTAGGTGTTTCTTTGTTTTTCTCTTTTCCTAAAAATATAAATTATTCTTGGTATTTCTAAAATAATTTCACAAAGAAATTATGAAATTTATATATTCTTATAACTTCTTAAATTGATTTATAAAAATATTATGCATTTATAATGGGTATTTATAAACCTTAAACTGATTTATAAATGGGTAATAGTTTTGGATTTCTTTCACACTGGACCTTCATGTATGTTTGGGATTATTTTTATATTCCTTCATGGTTTTTTATATTTTTGGTGTTTGTTTAATGGTTTTTAAAGTGGTGTTTTCTTCTTGGTTTCAAGAGGTTTCAAAATGTTATTCATATTTCAAATGTCTTCTTCTATGTCATGTTTTTATACACATATGTAGGGGTGTGTGTGTGTGCATGCATGCATTTATATTCACATGAGGATGTGTGAATATATCCATTAAGATATGTATATATATATATATGGAAATATGTGTGTGTCTAATGATAAAGGGAATATTTTAAAACTTAAATTTAATGTTTAATTTCAATTTTTAAATAATTTTTCAAATAGTATGTTTAATATTTTATTTATAAAGTATAATTTAAAGGCTCATTTGGAATTTTATAAAGAAGTCTATTTATAATACATTTTTATGGAAAACTTGTTATGATATTCATTAACTTATTAAAAAAGAAATATTTTATTAAGGAATCCTTCCAATATGAATGGTTTAAATGGATTAAAATATGTTTGTATAAAAAATATTGATGGTTTAAGGAAACACCTTATTCTAATGGTTATTTTTATATTTCTAAACCCCATAGTAAATATCAAGTATTTGGGTAGCCTAACCTAGACCGGATGAGGTCCTCTAACACTATACATTCTAGTGAAGTGATCAAGTGTCACCCCCTCTAACTATAAAATTAATAGAAATCCAAAATCTTCTATTAGGGTGATGAATAATTACTAGGTTCCCCTAGACTTAGTGACCTTAGGGTTTTTCTCCCATGGTGACTATTTAAAATTATTGATTATATGGTTTTTCTCTTTCACGTTCTTTACTTTATGAATACTCGGGTTGTATTTTTATAGATTTAATTTACTTATTTTATTTCTTAGTGATATTTTTACACTTCATGGTTTATTTTGTTGTATTGAGTTTCTTTTATAAATTTCTTAAGAATTAGTTAAATTATGTTTTATAAATGGTTTTCCAAAAATATGTGTTCAAAATTAACGGTTTATAAAAATAATTTTTTTCTAATGAAAATCCCATGGATTTTTTTCCAAGGGATAAGAAAATCCTATTTTTAAATTAATGTATTCAAATTAGAATTTATATAATGTTTTTTAAAAGATAATTCATGGAACCATTGGGAAACCCCTTCTAGGATTTATAAATCACACCTTAATTAAACCACTCAGTTCCTATAGTCTGATTGGACCTTGTAGTTCTAGATCAATATATGATCAATATTGGGGAATTTTTTATTTCAATACTATAGAGTAACATTGGGTCATAAGTAGATCTTAATATGGGTTTTTTAATATTTATTTTTACTTCCTTAGTAGTTTTGTACAAATTGGTCATCCTTTTTTGTTTATTTTTTCCTTAATGGGTGGTACACTATATATGTGTAGCTATTGATTTTGAATAAAAGGAGTTGTTTTGTGTGATGGACTTAGATGTGAGCTAAGTAATTGTTTTTACATTTAAATTTATTTTCCATTACACTACTTCCTTTATTCTAGATCTAGGACCTCTAACCTAAATAGGGTCCATGCCCAATTTTCCACTTCTAATTTAATTTCTTAAGAAAAAATCATTCCCACTAATTAAAATATGATACATTAGGGATTATCACCATCCTGAGGGGATTAGGAACACCCCTTGGGCTCTATCATAGGATAGCTCAGGCATCCTATTAATGAAAGGATAAAGTTGGTTTTTGAAAAAATGCTATCAAATCCAAGGTTCCTAAGATGTCCAAGGTTATTGAAATTACCTTATTATTTAGGATTCTTGGTAGATTGATATAGGATCATAAAATATTATCATGAAAGTCATGGGTTGGTTCTTGATCACCACCACTTGTGACAAAACCTAAATTTCCATGGGATTTTAGGATTTAAATTTTAATTTTGATATTTTTTTCTTAATCTTTTTAATTTTTTTTATTTGAATTTATGGTGTTTTGATTCGTGTGAGTGATTTAAAATATTTTCTAAAATTAATTTCCTTGGTTTTGAAAATGTTTTAAAGGTGAATTGTAAAATTTTAAAGAGTGTTTTTTTCTAAATGGGGTTTTATAATTTGATTACCTGAATCATTTTTAATTGAAATTCGGAGGAAAAAAATAGAAAGTATATGGGTTTTTATGAATTTTTTGAACCCCTAATGAGGGTTTTTAAGTTTTAACTTAAAACAGATTTAGAAATGGATGTGATTTAGTTTTCTAAGTGAGATGAAATTTTTAAAAGGTGTTCTTGTTTTTATAGTATGAATTTTTATTTTCGGATTAAATTTATTCTTTATGTTAGGACCGCTTTATTTAAATTTGGGAAACATTAATGGATGGATTTTTTTCATGTTATTTTGAGTATTCCCAAAAAAAATCTCAATGGAAGGTGGATAGTTGGTCTCTAGAATTTATTCATTTATTTTTTAGGTGTTTTTCAACTTTGGGAATTATTTATGGTTGTATTTATTTGAGTTTATCATGTTTCAAGTTTTTGAATTTGAAGTTTTTGAAGAAATTTTAAATTTACAAATCTCTGGGTAACCTCTTGATTATTCCTTAGGGAGTTCTAATTGTTTTAGTGATCTTTCTCCTTATAAGGAACATTGATTATTATTTATTATATCCTTTGATTTTGATGGGGATCCTAGAGTGAGTGTTTGGGGTGAGTCGTATGGGTGATTTGTATTTTGATAAGTTAGGTTCACTAAGATTTGATGTTCCAAGATTAAGTCCCATATAAGATCCCATGTCTGGAAAAGTTGGAAATTCCATAAATAATTTTGAATTTTTGTTTACTGAATGGGTTAATTTTTTGATCAAGCCTCATAATAAAATTTTGAGACTTGGAATGCCAAAAATTGGTTTTTTAATATGAGGCATGATTCTTAGGAGGTATATCAGGTGTTCGGATTATTTTAAGAGTATTTGGGTTAAGTTTCATGAGTTTTGGAGTAATATGTCTAGGGTGTATGGTTTTTTGTTCATATTTTAGGATAAATTTTGAGACACCTTGATTCTCGGGAGGTTTTTAGTTCATTTTAAACTATGAAAAGTTAACTGTCATGGTTATAGAAATGATTGGGGTAAGCCATGTGAGCCAAAGGAGAAACTATGTGAGCTTGAGGAGGGTCTGAGACATAGTGAATGACCTATGAATAGTTTTATAAAAAACATGTTCCTTATTAAAAAATGGGTATATTGGGGTTTTCATGGTTTTCACATGGTTTGGACAATAGTGTGGCCAAACTATGTGAGTATATTAGCTTAGATAGTTCCAACTACATGATTAGTGCATGATTTGGAAAACCATGTGGACAAATGGTGTGGTTTCCCATAATTTAATTAAAATGTGTAAATATCCAAAATTTCCCCTTGATATTTTTATTCAATTCATCCCCTTTCTTCCTCATTCAGTTTGCATAAACCAGGGGGTTCCCAACCCCCATCCTCCTCCTCTCTCTCATTCTATTTTGGGAGTGTTCTCATGGTGTTTCTTCAGCGTTTAAGGTGATTTTTATCTTCTCCTTCCTTCCCTTTCTCCCTTTACTTGGTTAATTATAATTTTATATGAGTAGTTTTAGGTATTTGATTCTGATTCCACTAGGGTATGGTGGAATCATCTAAGGTTGATGTGGATTTTGGTTGGATTTCATATAGGATATCCTAAGATGACTTCTACAAATCATTGAGTGGCATTTCATTAAGGTATGTGTTTGTGGTAAATTTTATTTGGTTTTATTTTAGATCGGTTTTTTAATAACCTTGTAAATGGTACCTCCTCTTGGATATTTTTCTAAAAATGTTGTCAAGAGTCCATTGTGGACCACCTGTGTTGTTTTTGTGGAGTTTTGATCATAGGTGAATACTCAATGAGTTTTATGGCATTATGTTGAGTTGGGGTTTGATGAATTAACTAATTATAATTATTATAATTAATTAATTGTTGTTTATTGGTGTGAGTTTAGTGATTGGGTGATTGAGATGAGATCATTTTGATTCTGAGGAGTTTGGAAAAGGCTTGGGTAGGCCTTGGCAAGGCCACTGAGATTTGTAAATGTTATGGAAATCTTTGTTGATAGGTAGGTGGTCTAAGTGCTTTACTCATAGTCTTGTTGATTTAATTACATGTGTATGTGATACATCCCTTAAATCACATGAGTGGTTTTTTTTCTTCCTTTGGAATGAGTATATGGTTTTGGGAATTAATATGTTACCTTAAACCTCCCAAATATCTCATCGGATATGTGGTGTTGTGAGACTGAACCTAAAATCACCTATTGGGTATGTCCACATTTAAAAAAATAAAATTATTTAGGTTTTTAATTTTATGAAATTAATATGAGTATTTTGAAATGTTTTTAACCATGTATGTTGGGCTTTAACCCAGTTTGGGTTTTAAAGGGGGAGAAGCTATGTTTTGAAATGGTTCTTATTTTTAAAATGAGGCACTGACCTCCAAGTGGTTTTATAAAAATATGTTTATAAATTAATTTCAAATGTTGGTTTGAAATGGATGTGTGGATTCCCCTTTTGTTAAAAATTTATTAATGACTCTTTTAAATTTTTCAAATGGAATAAAGGTGTTAAGCTTAATTTTAATGTGAAAAAGGAAGACCTGTGTTTTAAGGGTGTTTTCAAAATGTTTAAAATGGATGTGTGAGATACATCATTTTCTAAGGGTATTAAAATGGTGTTTCAATGTGTAAAAATGGTTTGGCTATCCAAACCATGTCTTGGTGTTTAAAGGCATGTTGGGACCTTGGTAAATGACAATGTTTTTAAAAGCGGTTTTGTGAATTTTAAATGTTTTTGAAGTCAAAATGTTAAACCTTGTTTTTGATAAAATATTTGGATTATACTGGATGTCGGGAATGTTGTTACACATATGAGGTTGAGAGTAGACATGGAGTTACACATATATGATTCTAGATGTTTTTCATGGAATTCAACATATGAGGTTGATAGTGAACATGGAGTTCCATGTATATGATTTTGGATGTCGGATATGGTGTTCCACATCAGAGGGTGAAAAGTTTGAAATGATATTCCATGCCCATGGGTTGTTTTGTTGGATATGACATTTCTTATTAGTACCAATGGTTTTGTATATTTTTTAGGTATTGTATTATGGTTTCAGGAATGGATGGTATTGATTTGTGATGCGTCCCAAAGTTAAATGATAATTGGAAAGACCATTTTGTTTTTAAAGTGTGTGTTACCCAATTTTTTGTGATTCGGATGATCAGATTGGGTTGATGCGTGTTAGTTGGCCCGGGTTCCACTATATAACCATAAGGCTAATATATTAATTGAGGAGTAGTAGTTTTATTTGGGATATACCTTCCTTTGGGTACTTTTTATTTACTCTACTATTTACCTACATACATTATTTCTCTGACTGGTATTTTCTTTATATGCCTTTAGTGGTGTCAAACTGATTTTTACTCACACCCTGCTCATGTTTCCACTAAATATGGGTAGATTATCATATTTCATGTTTTTATTGTAGGAACTAGTTTGGGATTAGGCCCATGTTTAGTTTTTCATGGTTGATACGAATGACTCGGAAGGCATTGGGATATTTTATGAGGTTCATCCCAATGTCACTGTAGGGCCTAATGTACTTATTTTTAGTTGTTTATTTTACATATATGAGATTGGACCAGTGAAATATTTTGTATATATGACATGTTCATTCAGTAATTTCCTATATTTTAATTTATTAAAACATTCTTCTATTTTATTTTATTTATTATTTCTATGTACTCTGATGTATATAATGTTTGGTAATTTAATTATAGTTGTGCACTCTTATATGGTGGCATAGTATCCTCATAGTTACACCTTATATCCTTATTTATAGTCAACATCCTCTAGCATATGAGGAGGAGTACATGAGGTCTTGTGGTGAACCAAATCGGGGCAACAGTTTAGTAGCTTATAAGCCAGGATGTGACATCCCAAGTTATCCTTCCTTGACCCAAGACTATATCCCATATCATTTTTGTTAAGGAATTTTTTTTCTTGAAACATTATTTCAAGTGTCTTGATTATTATCCCTAGTTTTTCTTCGTTTGAGGGAGTATCTCTTCTGAGACCTTGGTTCTAAGGAAATTTTTAAGGTTGATTGGGAGTGATTCTATTTGTTAATGTTATTTTGTGTATTTTTAGTTTATGGTGAATCCTCTTAGAATCCATATTCCCTCTTACCCCATTTATCCCTTATTCCATTTTGGATATATTTATGTTTTCCTTGATGGATTTTTGGATGATATGTTAGGTTTCATGATTAATATTAGGTTTCCCATGTTAGATAGTGTACATGGTGTCTTGTGGTGCCTTCCCTAGGACAACTAGTTTTGTTTGTCCCACTATGATAAATGGAGGTCTTGTACAATGGGTGACCACTTAATAGCTTTAATTTTTTTATTTTTTCTCTTAGGTTATATTTCCTTGGTCTTCATTTTGAACCTCAATGTTTGGGTTGTGGTTCAAGCTATGTTTTTTATTTTGAAGATCATTTCTAAACTAGAAACACATTATATTGTCTCTTATCTTTTTAACTTTTTTCCATCCACTGAGACATTGTAAATGTTGTTGTGTGTCGGTTTTATTTGTAGGTGGAATGGTTTAGAATCAGTTTCTCAAGTGAATTATATTTTTAGTTTAAGTTATCTTGTTTTATCCTCCTTGAATTAAGTGGATTTCTAGGGGTATAAAGGGTTATGGTGGGGAGAATTTCCAAACTCAACCCCTTATTTTTAAAATTATTTATTTACTTATTTTTATTCTAGAGTCTTGAGTCTTTTTATTTTGTAAAATTTTAAATTTTTAATGAATTTTTCATGTCACAAAGTTTTTCTATATAATTGTTCAAATCATGTGAATACCATGCAATTGGAGACTATAATATTACAGAGCCATTTCACACTATTAGTGCATATTTTTTCCAACCATATGAGTTCCCTAGTGTTCCCAGTTAAGGGTTCATGACTTGGTAAACCATGAGGCAACTATGTGATGTACCCATATTTTAAAAAAATGAAAAATTATTAAAATACCTTCCCCCTAATTTAACCCAAAATTGATTCACCTCCTCTCTCTATTTGCATGAATCACTAGGTATCCAGGAGTCCCCCCACACTCTACCTACCTCCTTTCCTCTTCTAATTCTTAGCATTTCTTCTTGCAATTTCGAGTGGAATCATCCTAGTTTATGGTATCTTACTCTCATATTAATTATTTATTTCTCTTCTATCTTTTTTCTTATTCCTCTCACAGTAGTTTGTGGTAAATTAGATCCTAGGTGGTTTTGGTTCTAATTTCAATTGGATTTGTTTTCTATCGTTTGAGAAGACCCTCTTCTGACTTTTTCTCACTATTCTAGGTGATTTTTCATTGTTTTTTCTTGACCTAGATATGTGCTTTTTTATTTTTCTATTTTCCTAGAAATCTAAATTATTCTTGGTCTTTAAAAATAATTTCCCATATAAATTATTCATTTCATGTGTTCTTTGAACTACTTTAATTAATTTATAAAAAGGATATATATTTATAATGGGTATTTATAACCTTTAAAATGATTTCCAAAGGGGTGATGATTGGGGATTTCTTTCACACTAGACCTTTAAATGTGTTTGGGATTGTCTTTATGTTCCTTTATGGGTTTTCATATTTATGGTGATTGTTTAATGGACTTTAAAGTGAGGTTTTATTTTATTTTTTTTCAAGAGTTTTTTAAATTCTATTCTTCTTTTAAATGTATTTTTCCATGTCATGTGTTTGTAAACATATGTAGGTGTGTTTCTAATGATAAAGGGAATATTTTAAAACTTAAATTTATTATTTAATTTCAGTTTTAAAATAAGTTTTCAAAACAAATTTTTAATATTTGTTTCTAAAGTATAATTTGAAGTCTCATTTGGTATTTTATAAAGGAATCTATTTATAATATTGTTCTATGGAAAATTTGTTATAATAGTCATGGATTGATTAAAAATTAAGGTGTTGTTAAGTCATCCTTTAAAGATGAATGGTGGAAATTTCTTGAAGTATGTTCATGTAAAAAAAAATTATTGATGGTTTAAGGAAATGCCTTATACTAAAGATTATTTTAATGTTTTCAAACCTCATGGGAAACCCTGGATACTTGGGTAGGATGACTTAGACATGATGAGGTCCTCTACCACTATACATGCTAGTGAAGTAATCTTGTGTCACCCCATCTACCCATATAAGTAATACAAATCCAAAATCCACCATTATGGTGGCATATAATTAAAAGGTGAACCTAGACTTATAGACCTTATGCTACTTCTACCATGATTATTATTTCAAATTATTTATTATATGATTTCTCTCTTGAACTTTCTTTAATTTATAACTACACGTATTGTATTTTGCTAGCTACCAATTACATCTTTTACTGCTTAGTGATATTTGTGCATTTGATGACTTATTAGTGTGTGTTGAGTTTCTTTTATATATTTCTCAAGAATTAATCAAACAATGTTTTAGAAAAAAAAATTCCAATAATATTTTTTCAATGTAATGAACCATGCCATTAGTTTTAATTTTTAGTTTAATAGATTTATTAAAACACAAAATATATGATTGTGAAGATATTTATCAAATTAATTTGATAAATTTGAAGTGGTAAAATTAATCAGTATCTAAATTTTTGGTTGGGTTTTTAAAATAACAATAATAATTTTATTATTATTATTATTTATGTCAAATAAAAAAATAGAAATCTATGTGTGGTATTAATAATTATGTTATGGTGGAAATTTTGATTGGGTGAATATTTATGGTGGTTAATGTAATAATGAATAAATGATTACTTGTGTTAAGTAATGTAATTATGTGTGGTTAATAATAATTTATTAACTTTTATTGTTTTTTTATAGAGGTTAATGTAGAGATATTTATGGTGGTATAGATGGGAGTGATTTAATAATAATAAAATTTATTGTTGTTATTATTATTAAATTGGGAAAATAATATTTGTGTGTGATAAATTAAAATGTGCCTATATAAATATATATATGGGTTATATATATATATGGGTGTGTATATATGTGTGTGTTAAGGTGTATATATCTATATATGGGTGTGTGTTTGTGTGTGTGTGTAATGCATATAAATATATATATGTGTGTATGTATGTATGTATGAATGAATGAATTTTAAAATATATTTAATGATTGATAAAATTATTTTAAAATAGAATTTAGGGGAAAATGTATAATAGAAAAGGGGGTGGAGCATGCTTAAATTTGAAAGTGAAAAAAATATATTAAATGTAATACTCTTAAGATAATTGAAGTGGTCCAATGGGGGCTACATAGGAAGAAAGTATAAGATTTTGGGTCCATGTGTAACACATGGAAGAATAAAATCATAAAATGATGAATTAATAATAATTAATGAATGAAATATAAAATGAGTACTAAAAGGGGAGATTTTTTGTGGAGGTGCCTAAGGCACGTCGTTTAGGAGGAACTCTCCTCCCCCTCATGCCTCTCTCTCTATCCCTCTCTCTCCCTCTCTCTATTTTTTTTTCTATCATAAAAATTATATATTTGATATATTCTATGATACTTATCAAATTGATGTCTCATCAGTGTCGTAGGTTTTATCACAAACATCTGAAATTAAAACCTAATTTTGTTTCTGAAGTAAGTGAAGAATTTTATTCAAATATAATTTAATCCATTTTTCACATTTTTAAATATAGAAGATAGAGATAATTCTAAATCATGCTGAAACAAAAATGTTCCTAGGATTCTATGGTGCAATTGAACTCAAACATCAACCCTTATCATCAATTGTCTTTATACTTAAGGTAGGAAGTCCTTAACTTAGTTTCACGTTTTATACAGTTTATTTCCATTTTTGTTAGGCATGCATGTGTAGCTCGTGAGACCTATGTTTGATGCTTGATCACATGAGGTGTGTCTAAGTGTGTAACCTAAACCAGTGCTTGTTTTGATTGAATATGTATTATTCAATTTATGATATTACTTAGTTGAAATGATATTCATCTACCATATTATATACATGTTTTCATGTACTATTTTGTCTCTAAAGTTATTGTAGGTGGTTTCATATAGACTATCCCCTTTTGAGAGGGGTGTGTGTGATATTGATTATCATGTACATGGGATATCCCTTTCATGGGATGTGTCAGATGTGTTTTGTGAACTATTCCATCATGAAGGGGGTGAGTCAGAGATGGATAGTGATATTCCTATCAGCATGGTACTGAAGTGTGATGTCCCGACCTAATTACCACTCAGAAGTGCCCCGAATTGGTGGGCCACATTACCTCAAGTATACCTCCCCATATGATATAGGCTTCCAACTAGCATTGAGGGCCTAGGGTGTGTCCATGGGGAGATTATTCCCTCTAGTCAAAGTATCACACTAGTGAAATAGATAGATAAATAGAATAATCATATCAATAAACAAAAAAGGACAACGAAAGAAAGAATAAACAAGTGGACCTTTAACCTACCGTAAGCACTAAATAATAATCAAAAAATAGTAAATTGAATCATATAAAAAAGATTATGATGTCATATCTCTACAAAATAGGGAAAATATGTGTACATGGAAGAAGGAAGTCAATATAGTACATGTCATAAAAAAGGAACAAAAAGTGAAAAATATATCCAATCACCCCGAGCTCCAGCTTGGCCATATGCTACCAAAATCCCATCCTAAGTCATGAAGGAAGTCACACATCTATTATAGGATGCTTCCCCTTATCTACACCTACAAGCATGTAGTCTTCCTGGGTACCATCAGCAGCCCTAACAGGGTGTGAGATAGACTCAGTAGTCCAACACTAATGGAATTTATAAATATCTAGTTCATTTGTATAACATGGAAGTGTGAAGTTATGATAATGAAAACCATTAATAACAACTATAAAAGGGTTGTCCCTTGTTCTTGAAGGAAAATCAAGCTGACACTACCTTCTTTGGTCCATGACAGAATATCTCTGAATAAGTATCAAGGGACACAAATCCCAATATCACAATAGTAAGGGATTCCATGCCCAGTATCATAGTTTAGGGGACGCCATGCCCAGTATCACAGTATAGGTTCTCCATGCCTGGTATCACAGAAGTAAGGGATACCATGCCCAGTATTACAGTATAGGCTCACCATGCCTAGTATCATAGTAGTAAGGGACGCCATGCCTAGTATCATAGTATATGGTCACAATGACTAGTATCACATAAGTAATGGATTCCATGACTGGTATCATAGTATAGGGTCATCATGGTTAGTATCATAGTAGTAAGGGGCGCCATTCCCAGTATCACATTATAGGTTCATCATGCCCAGTATCACAGTATAGGGTCTTGATTCCTAGTATCACAGAAGTAAGGGATTTCATGCCTAGTATGACAGTATAGGATTTCCATGCCAAGTATCACAGTAGTAAAGGATGTCATACCCATGGAATATTTATTTAAGGGATACCATTCCCATTCATTATTAATTATCAAGGTTCACTATGTCCATGAATCATAAGATATAAGAAAAAATCAAGGCCTTAATAAGGGATAAATAGATAGTTCATAGTTCATTAACATTTAGTATTAACAAGGGTGTAACCATTATTCCATTTAATTGGGTGACATGGTCATACCACTCACATTCATTTCAATTCATTATAATACTCACTTCAAAGTCACTATAAACCATTTTAGATGATGTTTTGACAATATAGTCATTTATATCCACATTGGAAAAGTGATAGACAAGCCACAAGGGATTTACAACAATGAAGGGGACCTAGGAAGGTCATAAGGTTCTTTTTTAAGAAAACCAATTTAAGGTAGATTCATTTCAGGGGAAATTCATGGTGAAACCAGAATGTAACACAATGGATCATATTATAAAACATCTAAGAATGAGGGATAATAAATAGACCACCTACCTTAAGCTTATAGCAGATGCCTTGTCTAGTATCATCCTTTGGTTTGGTCCAAATTGAAATAAAATGGAAAAATAGACAAACACCCTAAAAATAGGGCATAAGAGCCTGTATAAAAACAGTGTCATCAAGAGAAAGGAAAATAAAGAACATATCCTAAGGATTGAATCTCTTACTATAACACTTCTAATGTGATAGACAGATCTGAAATCAGAGTTCGGATTGGGAAATAGAACTAAATCCTAGCTTTAGGCTTCCTTGGGTGCTCCTATAAAAGAGAGAAGGGAGGGGTGAGGTTCTGTCCAGAAAAAGGGAGTCCCTACCTTATATTTTAAAAATTGAATTTGGGAAATTACATGATGTGTAAATGATTTTAAAGTCATGTAATTTTTGGGGGCCTTCCCCCTAAAAAACCCCTCTACATGATGTGAAAGTTCATGGTTAGGCCATTACTCTTTGTGTAGTGGTTGCACACAGTGTATTCCAATTACACAATGTGAAACTAGCCAATAGCCTACCTTCATTCCCATGTTTCCTTATTCTCAAAAAAAACCAACAGGCCCACAGGCCCAGATAGGTTCTAATACAAAAGATAAATTTACAATAGTTTCAAGATAAAATTAAAAGGATTCATACCTGAATAAAAAACTATGTTCTTACAGTCTTCCCCCTTAAAGGAACTCTTCCTCGGGTTCTCTTCCAAGGGTGGAAAAACTTTTTATGGAAAAAATTCCATCCATTGAACATGTATGTCAGTCTCCATCTCTCAGGTATCATTATATACCTATCCATACTTCCATAGCACCTATATTAAAAGGAGAGACTTTCCTCGGAGAGCCTTCATGCTCTGTTCAATGATGTATATAGGATACTCCTCAAAAGAATAATCAACATCCAGAACAACATCCTTAGGATCAAAATTATGATATGGTTTGGTGTGATAACGATGAAGCTATGAAATTTGGAAGATGTAGTGTATGTCATGGTACCTTTTAGGAAATATCAATTGATAGGATACTAGCCTAACTCATTCTAGAATCTCAAATTTCCTGAAAAGGCATAGCAATAGCTTCTATTGACTCGATATTCATTTATACCCAATTTTGGGTGATACCCATAAGAAAACATGATCCCAGACCTCGAACTCTAGAGGTCATTATTGTCAATTAATATAATATTTCTATCTATAATAATTACTAGATATCTAATTCTTGATCATCTAAACCTACCTCAAAGTCTCTTGAACGAGACAAGGACCCAGTAGTGTTCCTATCTCTAACCAGCCAAGGTGTGAATGGAAAATCCTACTATATAAGACCTCATAAGGATCCATATTTATCCTTTCCTGATAGATATTGTTATATAATAACTCTATAAAAGGTATGTTATTATCCCAATAATTTCCAAAATCAAGGACACATGCTCGGATCATGTCCTGCAACACCTGTATTGTCTGTTCTGACTGGCCATTGGTCTAGGGGTGTAAGGATATGCTCAGAAGCACCTAGGTACCCATAGCTCTATATAACCCTTGCTAGAACCTCAATTTAAAATGAGCATATCTATATAAAATGATAATATAAGGGACCCTATCTAGTCATGTGATCTCATGTAAATATAGTCTTCTGAGCTCATCAATTGAGAAAGTATCCCAAATAGGAAGGAATTGGGCTACTTTTATCGGTATATCCACAACTACCCAAACTGTGGTGCTAAATCGAGGAAAAATTGGTATGTTGGCAACAAAATCCATTGAAAAATCTTCTCATTTCCATTCCAAGACTAGTAATGGATGTATTAAGGCAGTAGGTCATTGGTGTTTCACCTTCACCTACTAAAAGTGGAACACCTAGTGATAAAACCTATTATCTGATGTGTTATCCCTAGCCACCAATACTATCGGTGAAAATCACAATACATCTTAAAGATACCTAGGTGAACTTCCCACTTTGAAGCATTTTACTCACATATAATCTCATCTCTCATTTATGTGGGGACCTATAAACACCCATGAATACATAGGATGTCATTGTCATCGATAATCCAATCCTAAGGTTGGTCTTGAAAAAAATACTCTCCTATAGGACCAATCCTTCGGGATATAAAAACTGCCTCATCTTTACTCTCTCTAGAAGTGAAGAGTTCATTGATAGAGATGAAATTATAGACTATAAATGATGTTATTGAACCTCTATGTTCATCTCAGAAAACAAATCCATAATCTATCATTTGCTATTAGCCTCATGAATTCCCTATGTCTGAGTCCTCCCACTCATATAATCAGCGGCAACATTTCCCTTCCCAGACATATAGGCAATCTCAAAGTTGAAATACTATAGATAGTCAACCCATCTTCACTTTCTAAGATTCAATCATCACTGTGTGAAAATGTACCTGAGGATTTTTTGGTTTTTAAATTCCACAAAACACTCTCTAAGAAAGTAATGCCTCCAAAAATACAAGGTGTGTACAACATATTCAAACTCGAGATCATGTGTCGAGTAATTCTTCTCATGAGGCCACATCTACTGCATCCCGTATGCAACAAATTGATCTTCCTGTATAAGAACTACTCCTAGACCGATACTTAATGCATCACAATATATTGTGTATATTCTTCCTAGATTTGGAGGAATCAGGATTATCACTGAAGTTAGACTCCCTTTCATCTCTTGAAAGGATGTCTCATAAGATTATAATCATATAAAATTCACACCCTTTTTAGTCAAGATCAAAAGAGGTGCTTCTAAGCATGATAATTCCTTCATAAAACGCTTATATTAAACTTCTTGTCCTAAGAAACTCCAGGTATCATACATGTTCTTGGAATTCTCCTAGGTAAACACAGGTCTAACCTTCTCTGGGTCAACTGAAAATCCTACCTCTAAGATAATATGACCCGATAAGTAAACCTTTTTAATCCAAAAGTGAAATTTACTAATCATAGAATACATATAGTTGTCTCTCAGTGTATTGAAAACAATCTTAAGATGAGTGGCATGGTTTCTTCAAGTATGAGAATACACCAAGATTTCATCTATGAATACCACCCTGAAGGAATCTAGATAGGGGAAGAAAACCCTATTCATCAAGTCCATGAATAAGGAAGGCACATTCGTAAGACCAAACGGCATCCTGAGATACTCATATAAGTTATACCGACTATAGAAAGACATGTGTGGAATATTTTAAGTCCTAAATCAAACCTGATGATAACCTGATCTTAGGTCAATATTTGAGAATACTTTCTCTCCTATGATCTGGTAAAAATATAATCAATATGAAGTAAGAGATACCAGTTTTTCACTCTAAGGTAATTTAACATCTATTAGTCCACACAAATCCTAAGGGTTTCACCCACCTTCTTAGTGAAAAGTATCAGTGAACCCTAGGGAGAAGAACTTGGCTGTATAAAAGCATTGGCCTCAAAATCCTCTAACTACCTATTGAGATCTTGAAACTTAGTATTATCCATCCTATAATGAGGAATGGATATTGGGGTAGTTCTAGGTTCTAGATCGATAGTAAACTCTACCTATCACTTAGGAGGTAGTCATGAAAATTCATTGGGGAACACATCCATAAAACAATAAACCATAGGATGGAACTCGGTATAAGGTAGTCCCTAGTCATTTATAAAAATTATAGTAATATAGGTAGTCACTCCACCTATCATAAGATTCTCTAGGAATATCTTCATATCTGGACATCCCACTCACCCTTTTGAATGTAAGTTTCACCCTATGCGGATGTAAATGGAACCCTATGGCAATAACAATCCACATAGGCATGATAGAGAACCAACCAATAAATCTCGATAATGAAATCAAATCCATGGATCTCCATAATAGGTACATATATGAAGGAATGTAATTCACCTAAATTGAATAAGGAATAAATGATAGTAGAGGATTCTAGAATAGTACCTCAAAAAGTAGATGACCTGGCACCCAACTCCTTAGATATAGGTTTCATTAAATAGATATGGCATGATTCCCAGCCCTGTGCTACACCCTGACTACCTAGAGTGGGTCCACTCTACCGAAATTGTAAATCAGAAGCTTGGATACCAAGGCCATGACCTCCTCTTCTTCCTATATGGCTAGTAGTACTCTATCTACCTGGATGGTGAGGTGTTATTGATCCTGCTTCTGAAGGTGGAGCTAACATAGATCTTATACCACTCTAAAAAGATGATAAGGTACTGTAAAAATGTTTTAGATTTCCCAATCTATTGTATCCTCATTATTTGATAGGGTCTCTGGGGAATCGGGGTATCTTATGCCCAGGCTTCCCACACTGGTGACAAACCCTATAACTGTCATCAGGTTTCACCTGGCTATCACTGCTCACATGCACAATCTCAAAGTGTTGTTTCTAACTACTAGTTGAACCACTACCCTTTCTAGCTTCTAAACCACCCTGGAACACACTGTCTTCTTCCCTCATGTTCTTCTTGGTGATAAGGGCCTAGTTCACTATGTTGGGTGTGGTATTCAATTGGAAAACATTCACATGATAATAAATAGGATACCTCAGTCCATCCTCAAATAATTTCTCTTTTTTGTCTCATTAATAATATAGATGGGTGAAAATCACTAAATCTCATTAAAATGAGCTAAATAGTCTATAGATGTTAGAGAACCCTAATATAGGTTCATGAATTCCATAGCATGATTATCCCTTAGGGTCTCAGGGAATAAATAATCAAAGGATCCTAACTAGAAATATTTCTATGTAAATTTTTGATAATGGCCAACCTGATTTAGAATATCCCACCAGTGTTTGGTGGATCCTTGAAGAATATAAGTACCGAGTTTCAATATCCTATTAGGAGGTGTATCCAATTTCACAAATATAGACATAACCATCTTGATCTATAACTCTGTAGCATGTGTTCTACCATCCCCTGAAAATGTGGGTAGATGATACTACTAGAACTCTCGTGTAAACTCTCTCATAGATTGGGTAGAGTGTGGAGCTCCCTAAATCATATGCATAAGTTGTAGAAAATCCCCTTGAATTCAAGAATCATCACCCATGTTGAGAACAGGAATAGGTTCCATAGGATTCAATACTTGAGGTATCATTGGTGACTCAGGTCCCACCACCTCTAGATCATGGTCATCACCACCCTCCTAGGATACAACCAAAGGAAGTTGTGGTGGAATTGTTCTAAAAATTCCAAACACATTCCTCAACTAAAATTTGATAACTAAATGAGCCACATATACAAGAATAGAATAGGTACAAGGCTCTAATATGAAATAGTTTCACCCCTCTACCAGTTCAAAGAGTCGATTCTGGGTGATAGGAACATTTGTATAGAGCACAAGATATGCTACTTACTTCCCACTACTAAGGTCAATATTGGGTCAAGCTCCATGTTTTTCAATTTCAATTTAATTTAATTTATATTTTTATTAAATTTAAATTTTTCTTTAGATGGTTAAACCAAATGGTTCACCACTTCCAATACATAAGGGACCATACACCTTATGAACTGAAGTGTGGTATCCACTTAATCCATACCTTAACACTTTCCAGTCCATGCGACAAATGGTCTATGAATCAGCGTGCCATAATTGACTACTTAGGGTGTTGATGGCCTCTTGCACGGTGGTGTAATTACTTCCTATGGCATGGATCAAATTTATAAATTTTATTTTGTCCCAAACTTTCACTAACTACAAGGGTGTAGTATAGTGGTATTGCAAGGTCGAATCCATAGGGAGACTGCCTTTTGTCTTAAATAATTCTGGTCTCTATTTATGAAAAGGAGTATTTTCTATAAGTCCTTTGTTTGGGAATTTTGGTATGTGTTCTAATTGGGATGAATTAAATTAATAAATGAGGTATTAGGATTAAGTTGATTATCTGGGTGAAGGATTCCCTGTAAGTCTAACCATGGAAAGATCCTATGACTTAGTATGCAAAGAAAACAGGGGTCACTAGTTGACTTTGGTCTTAGCCTCCTAGATCTATCTAGAAAGTAGCTATTCTGTGGTAAGGAAATATCAACATCCTAAGTTCATTAAGTTTGGATTCTTAGATAGAAATCTTCTTGAGCTAGTGTTCATAGCTCATTCTACTCCAATTAGGATCATGTCATTTGTTTGATTGTCCCATGGTCAGGGATGTTCACACAAATGGGATAAACCTTGAATTAATATCCTAATTACTAATTCAATTAGACTTTCCAAGTTTATATTTAAAGGTGTATTTAAATTATTCAAATACGTCACTTGGTCCCTACCCCTAAAGATTTAGCTACTCATGGTGGGGTAAAATAAAATTAAATAAATGAGAGATAGAATATTTGATGGATTGATAAAAATTAATGAAATCAGAATCATGCAAGAGATTTGGGAATGATAATTGAAATAAACATTCATGAAGCAATTACCAATTATAAAAAGAACTTACATGAGAAAGAGAAATGGAACCCAAATCTAAATGCGATAAAGGAAATTAAATACGTTGAAGAACAGAAACTCCATAGCTCTTGGATTAACAAAAATGCATAGAATATGAAGGAATTGAGATTTTGAGAGGAAAATGGTGAAATAGTTTTCAAGGTATTAAAAGAGATAAGATAAGCTCATCCGGAAGTGTCTGCAATGCTCTGCTGCTACTCTTCTTATATAGGCAATTTTTTCATGACATGTACCCTTGATCCATGTCATTTTCCTGCGGATCTCTAGTGTGGCACATGGGTCTCACGCATTAAGAAGTTTGACCATGTACATGATGTGTACCCATTTTTAACGACATATACACTGCGTTCATTCTATTTTTTTGTGGATTCCTCATAGATTTATCGCCCGAGGATTTGACTGGTCATCACATTATATATGATTAGGTCCTGACATGTAGCATATTTTTCTTGCTGGTTACGTGTCTTGGTCATGAATAGATTCACGACTTGGGATCAAGATGTATCTTGGGGTACATGACGTGTAGGGTGGAATCACAATGTGTACTCAGTTGGTTTTTCAATTTTTCTGCCTTTTATTTCTTGAAAACCTATAAATCCTTTATTCCTAAAAAATTAGACACATGTCACATGTATTATCACATATTTTAATGAAAAGTAATGGGAAAATGAAAGTAAAGTAAATATATGAATTATGCTTATCAAATTCCCCCACACTTAAACAGTTGCTAGTCCTCAAGCAATAATGTCTCAAAAAAGATTTCATAAAGGATAAGAAATTTGTAAAGAGAGAAATATTCATTATGCCCATGCACTTAAATTAGGTGAAATTAGGGAAAGGGTCAACTTCTAGAATCAATCCTACAGATAAATTCAATCATGCCTTCTAGTTCAAATTTTTAAAATAAATTCTCTTTCTTTAATTAAAATATTTTAACTGTTCCCCAAGTTATATGCCCAATTGTAATTTACCTCACTATTTCACTCATTTCTTAGGGTGGCAATGTAATTAGAGTTATGATCATACCCTGAGTACATGTTCCTAACCATATGCTTACACTGGTTCTATCATCTCCACTATGTATAGACAACTGTAAAATTAATCTTGAGGGATTAATTAATTTGGGTTCTAATGACTCTATGGCTTTGGGTGGGTAGGGAAATGTAAAAATCATGCTCAAATAGGAGGGTAATCTCTATAGTAACATGAAAAAAGTTTTTCGAACAAGTGTGATATCGTTCCTCCTTCTGGCTGGTCAAATTGATACTCTGTCAGCTCGAGTTGGATACATATGTATAAAAAGTATTTAAATGAAAAATAATTATGTTCCCTTACTTTTATTTTTTTTTTCCTATTTCTTTTTATTTTTTATTTCTTTTTATTTTGTATTTCATTTTTTGAAATCTGTGCCTAGGATAGATCTCAAAGCCATCACTTAGCCACATATGATCCTTCAAGGGATTCATTGGTCTAGAAAATGTTAATTTTTGACCTTCCTAGTATGCAACCCATATCAATTTTGTTTCTTTATTTTCTTTTGTTATTTTTCAAAGGAACGGAATTTGAATGGAATACAATAGATGGTATATGGATCTCAACCTCACTGTCAGGAAAGTGCATCATACATATCTAAAAGTATAATCGTCTCATGCTGTTTGAATTCCTACCCCACACTTGTTCAAAGGTACTATTTAAACATTGTACAATTAAAAGGGTAGGAAGGTGAATAGGATTGAAATAGATTCATTATAAACAGGTCATTCATGAAAACTATAATCTGAACAAAGGATAGATATTAGATGGGGATCAGGGAAGTGGCTATCAATGAGTGCCTCAATTATTTTAATTCTATACCTATTCAGTAATCACTTTGATAAGATCTCAGTGAAATTTCTAGTAAGATTACATGCCCTAGGTTTCTCTCAAGAAGTATACTCAGACAAGAAAATGCAATCGTAGGCTGAGAGTCCTCATGGGTAATGGGAGTCAAAACCAAAATGGCAATCACAAAGGGCATAAACCTTAAGTAGTGGGTTAATTAATCATAATTTTAAAGTTTTGAATTTCAATTAATATTATAAACTCAACAATCATTCTAAACAAGTCTAGGAAGGAGTGAAACATGAGCCCCCCCCCCCCCACCACCACCACCACACTTTGAATGAGACAGTGTCCACGCTGTCAATGAAATACAAGTAGGAGTGGTTTTTTAGTTGAGTGAAAAAATAATTGGAAATGCAATTTGTGTGGACAGAATTTAAATAAAAAGGAATAGAGAGATCCCTGGAGTATGTGGTATTCCATGGGGATGATTGAAGCTATCATAGCATGAAAATGTACCTGAAAATTTTTAGAAAATGAAATTCCTACACTGGATAGAAAACATTAATTCACATGTAAAAGAATTTTGAATATTAAAATAATAGAAAACATGAAAAATAAGAAACTGAGATATGTATTTTATTTAATTTGAGGAAGATATACATAGCAGTTCCAAGAAATACATGAAATGAAAAATAAAAAAACATGAAAAGGATATGGAAATGATGAATCATTAAAATAGAAGATTAGAAAAGGTGGACATAGACTATCCTTGTGGGGGCCACCAGCTCAGTGGCTCTGTATCCTCTTACAACTACTAGAGGTTGTGCCCTCAATCACGCATGGTCATTTGGGTGGATTGATCACTTCAGGTGTAGCCGCGTGAGCATGGATGAGTTTTGTTAAGAAAGGAATAAAAGGTTGCAGTGGCTGATGGTGCTGGTAATAAATGACGTGCTCAAGTACTCTATGTTCTAAGACATGTGGCAAATATAGACCATCAAGGATGAAAGAGGATTTAGAGGAGCTTGACATTCTATAGATAGAAAGTTAAGACACAGAAAACAAAACACAACAAGAAGTGAAAACGAAATGATTTTTATATAAAATTTTCCATAGAGCATACAAAAATTAAATATGGTATTACATAGTCAAAAACCATCCCAAAAACATGAAAGTGTCCGAAAATTCCAAAAGATGGACAAAATTCATATCACGGGTCCTCAGTGAAGATCTCCTCAAGCATCAGTTCATTGTTGGGTGTCTTGACCAACTGTATCATCAAAGTAGTGTCTGTAGCAGTCGGTGGTGGGGTGGTAGGGGCGGTGGAGGGTGTGAGAATAGATATAGGGAGATGGGCTGGGGTGGGTGGTGGGGAATTACCGATCCATATAGGGGCCATGGATCTGGAAGTAGGATCAATGAATGGTACCTCTAGATGTTTAGGGTCAGTGGTGACCCCCTTTCTCTTTCGGGCCTGCTCTGCCAAAAACTATTGCTGGGTAGCAGGGTCCATGAGATTGAAAGGGAGGTCCGATTCGGTGGAAGGGGGTAAGGAAATGGTGGATGATGAAGGGACAACCGGGGTGGGTGAGGGTGATGGGGTAAAATATAGAGTATCAATGAAGGGTAGATGCATATGGGTAGTGATCTAGAAAAGATTCACCAGAATACACTAATGAAGACTCCATAACTCTATGGGGGTAAAATGGGTGGTTGGAGGGGTGGTAGTTGTATTGGAAGATGGCCTGGGTGGAGGTGGTGTGGTGGAGGTAGTTGGTTGGGAATGTGGGGATATTGTTGCTGCTTCGTCTACCTTATCATAAGGTGTGGGTGCATGTACACAAGGCTCCCAGAAATAATGATTGTACTTCTTTACCAGCATCTTCATCTTGTGTAATATCACAAGATCTATCAGCTCCACTAGTCCAATGGATGTGATGGGTAGAGAGTCCCCGAAACGTCTCCTTGTAGACTTTGATAATGGTGCCAATGTGTAGAGTGTCGAGGTGGTCAGTGATGGCATCGACAATTTTTAGTTGGGTGAGTGTCTGCATGTCCAAGGTCTTATTTGTATGCATGGTCTTCACCTGTAACTTGAGAAGATTATCCCTATGTATTGGGTTGGAAAAACGTAAGATGGGGTATAGGTGTAGGTCATCATCACTGGATATTGAGGTGGTGTTGGACTGTGTCTGAGGAGCTGGTGTTGTGCGTGTAGTGGTGGGTACGGACGGTGCATCTATGGCGGTTCACGGATGCTTGTAGGTAGGATTTTCCTCGGATGGTGAAGAAGAGGAGGTGGAATTTGAGGATGAGGGAGAGGGTTTTGGGAGCTTGGGAAATGCCACAGAAGTAGGTGTGTGGTGTGATGGTTAGGGAGAGAGTGTATAGGGGGGTGCGTGGAAAGGGTAGAGGGGCACGGGAAACGCGGCGGTAAGGGAGGGAAGAGGAGGAGGGGTGAGGCGAGGTTTTGAAAGTGGAGGGGGTGCAAGAGGTGTTGATGGGTGTGATGGGAAGGGGGTCAGGGAAGACGAATGGTCAGAGGGTTTTTGTGATGTGGGTTGTGACTATTCAGGTCATCACCTGTAGTTTTTAAAAACCAACTCACCATTGTACACGATGTGTACATATGATTCATGCCGTGTATGGGGAGGAAAATGGATTTTTGGGGTGAAAATGAGTCACGATGTGTATTGGTGGTGCACGACGTGTACTGAGCTATTCTTGGCCCAATTTATTGATCCTTCCACATATCACTATTCATTATTCATGATATTGTTAGACGACAATCATAATATAACTTATCTAAAAACTTTCCTACCTAGGTTTGCCTCCTAGTTAGTGCTTTCTTTAATGTTAGGAGCTTGACTCCTTTAAGGTTCAGTTGAACTTCAGGCTGAGGACACAGCATTCAGGGAATAGTTCTTGAAATATCTTCAATATTTTACCATTGACCTTGAACCCTGGTTCCCCATCTCTTTGTATTTCAATTGTTCCATAAGGAAAAACTTGGACGACCTTAAAAGGACCAGACCATCATGAATTCAACTTTCCTAGGAATAGTTTTAATCTTTAATTAAATAGAAAAAACTAGTTTATTGGAATGATAGTACATCATGCAATTCATTGCTCGTGCCACTTTTTTGTTTTTTTTTCTTATAAATAATTGCATTTTCATATACATCTTTCCTAATTTCTTCCAATGCGGTTAATTGCAATAATTGTTCCTCTACATCCTTTTCTAGAACTAGATTCATTTTTTTAATTACCCAGAATGAATGATGTTCCAATTCCACTGAAAGATGAAATATTTACTATAAACCAGTCTAAATGGGGTGGTGCTTATGGGTGTTTTATACACAGTTCGATATTCCCATAATTCATCATCCAGTTTCAGGCTTCAATCACTTCTTCTTGTGTTGATAGTCTTTTATAAAATTTGTTTCAACTCTCTATTTCACAATTTGACTTTCTAACTTATCTGTGGGTGATAGGGATTTCGGGTATTGTAGCGAATGAAATATTTTTCAAGCATTTTTTGCATTGTTTGATTTGAGAAATAAGTTCCACGATCACTAATGAGTAACCGCGGAAATATAAACCATATGAAAACATTATTTTGAACAAATTTTATGATGACTATTGTTATGCCATGTGTTGTGGCTTTGTCTTCAACCCACTCGGAAACATAGTCTACTGCCACTAGAATTTAATTCCTTCCATGTGATGAATGGAATGGTCCCATAAATTCAATTCCCCAGATGTCAAAAACATCAACTTCCAAAATGGGGTTCTGTGACATCTCATTTATTTTACTTATTTTCCCCGTTCTTTAACATTTTTGACATTGATAATAGAATCTTCTATCATCATGATGTAATGAGGGACATAAAAATACGTTTTGTATGATCTTTACCACTGTGTGTTCTGGTCCATGATGGCCTCCATTTGGTGATCTGTGGAATATTTTGATCACATTTTGTATCTCTTCCTCTGGGATACTACATTGTAATAGGTCATTAGAACAATTCTTAAATAGCAATGGTTCTTCCCAAAAGTAGTGTTTGGCATTGGAAAAAAACTTCTCACATTAATGGTATGAGAGGTCATGATGGAGATACCCTATAGAAAGATAGTTGGCCATGTTTGATAACCAAGGCTGGGTTTTGACACTAAACAATGTATCATATATAAAATCTACTTCAATATCAGTCTCATTATCTTATTTAATGATGGTTAGGGGTAACCATGAGAGGTGTTCAGCAATTAAATTTCCTGTTCCTTTGGTTTCCTTGATTATGATATCAAATTTTTTCAGCAAAATAATCTAGTGTATCAATCTTGTTTTTGTGTCTTTCTTGCTCATCAGGTATCAAAGGGCAGTATTATCTGTATGTAAAATTACTTTGGATAGAATGAGGTATGAATGGAAATTTTCAAAGGCATATATGATAGCTAGGAGATCCTTCTCTATAGTTGTATAATTGATCTGGGCTTCATTAAATGTGTGGATGGCATAATGGTTTGGAAAGAAGATGGTGTCTATACATTGTTCGATCATAGATCCTACCGCAAGATCATTGGTGCCGCACATAAGCTCAAATACTTTTTCCCAGTTTGGTGAAATGATAACCGGAGACACAATCAGACTATTTTTCATTGTTTCAAAAGATTTTTTACAATCCTCATTAAATTAAAATGGAATTACATTTGAAAACAAGTGTTTCAATAGATGTGCAACTTTAGAAAAATCTTTTACGAATCATTTGTAGAATCCATCATTCCTAATAAACTTTTGATCCCTTTTACAGTTGATGGTTCTGGTAGATACTTGATGACCTTGATCTTAGTGGGATTAACCTCAATGCCTTATTTAGATATTTTTTGTCCTAGAACAATTCTTCCTTGCACTGTGAAGTGACATTTTTTTTAATTTAGCACTAAGCATTCCTCCTCACAACTTTGGAGAACTAGTTATATATTTCTTAGACAGACATCAAATGATCTCCCATAGATAGAGAAATAATACATGAATATTTTGAGAAATTCTTCAGACATATCATGAAAGATGTGTGTCGTGCATCTTTGGAATGTCACTGGTGCATTGCACATACCGAATGACATGTGTCTATACGCCAAAGTACTGAAGACGCATGTGAAGGTGGTTTTGGGCCAGTCAACGGGTTCTACTGCAATTTGATTGTATCCTGAATAGCCATTCAGGAAATAGTATAAATCTTTTCATGCTAGCCTCTCAAGCGTTTGATCCATAAAAGTTAAGGTAAAATGTTATTTTCTTATTGTTGTATTCAAACACCTGTAATCCATGCAAACTCTCCATCTAGTGATGGTGCATGTTGAAATGAGTTCATTGTCCTCTATTATTGTTACATTGAGTCCTCCCTTTTTGGGAATGACTTGGAGGAGACTCACCCATTCACTATCTAATATAGGAAAGATTATTCTAGCATCCATAATCTCCATCACTTACTTCTTGACAACCTTCTTCATTGGTGGCATGAGCTGCCTCTGAGGTTATCTTTTTGGTTTTGCATTTTCTTTGAGAAAAATTCTGTGGGTAAATTATGAAGGATTGATTCCCTTAATATCTTCCACTCCCCAAGAAATTTATTTCTTATGTCTTTTTAGGACATCAACCATCTTTTATTCATGAGCCTAAGATATTTCAGCATTGATGATGATGGGAAAAGATAATGACTCCCCAAAGTATGAGTACTTCAACATACTGGGTAAAGGTTTTAAATCCAACTTGGGTTTCTAAATTATTGATAGGATGAATGGTGGTACGGTGTCTCTAGTAAGTGGTTCAATAAATCTGACTTCCTCAAAGTCATATTCTTATTCCTTGTTTGATCCGGAATCATTGGTATCTTCCTCAATATCCATGTACTCCCCTTCTTGAGCAAGGGATATGGCATGATAGTCAACCGGGTCATCTAGATGTTGTGTAGATTTTATCAAATTAAACACCACTTGTTCTTATCTTACTTTAAATATGAGGTTTCCTTGATTAACATCAATCAAGGCCTTCCATGTTGCTATAAAGGGTCGTCTGAGAATGATCGGGACATCTCTGTCCTCTTCCATGTCTAAAACTATGAAGTCTGCTAGAAAAATGAATTTTTTTACTTTAACCAGAACATCTTCAAGAATACTGTGTGGGAATTTGACTGAATGATTAGCCAACTATAATGATACTCTTGTTACCTTGAGCCCTTGGAGTCTGAGTTTGTGGAAAACACTCATCGGCATTAGGTTAATGATGGATCTAAGATCACAGAGTGCTCTTCTAAATTTGAACTCTCCTATTTCACAAGGAATTTAAAAGATTCCAGGATCTATAATATTTGGTGGGATTTTCTATTGTAAAACCATCTATCATTCTTTATTTAACTAGATGACTCCTAGATATTCTATCTTTCTCTTGTTTGATAGCAAATCCTTGAGAAATTTCTCATACACAGGAATTTGTATGATTGCCTCAGCAAAAATAATATTGATATGAAATTGCTTGAACATTTTGAATAAATTTTTGTATTGAGCCTCATAACTACCTTGATTTTAACTTTCTACAAATGGGAGATGTGGTATTTATGGAGGTGGGGATAGATAAATGGGTTCCTTATGTTTTTCTGGGTATTTCTCCTTCTCATCTAGAACTGCTTCTAGTGATGATGTAGGGATGAATTCTTCTACCTTTTTTGATGGTTTCTTGGGTTATTACTATGACCTTTCTTCATTTGGTTTTTGTAAGTTCAACACTTTTCCAGTCCTCAGTACTATAGCCTTATCCTCCTCTTGTGGGTATGTTTTAGTGTTACCTGGTAGGGTACCTAGTAATCTCTCAGATGAGGTCTTTGAGATTTGTCCCATTTGAATCTCCAAATTCTTCAAAGCTTCTTGTTGATTTTACATCTCAATTTCCTACGTAGTAATATGTTGATCGGATTTCTGAACGAAAGATGTTAGGAGATTTTCCAAGTTTCTTTAGAGTGGTGGAGGTTCCTATTATGGTCTTGGATAGGTGGGCAGAAATTGTTATTGTTGGTGCTTCTAAAAGGGTTGTTGTGGATATTTCTATAGTTGTGGTCTCAGGACAGGGTTTATTAGAGGATACCTTGCTGGTCCCTGATTGAAAAACTGATCTTGACCACTACGCTGCTGAAAATATCCTTGATTGTTCTGAGGCCTCTGCTGATAAAACGGATGTTGTTGTTTTTTCTAAAATGGGTGATTCTGTTGATTGTAATTAACATAATTATAATCTTATGGTTCCTTATATCCATCTTTGCAGTCTTGATACTGGTGCGGTCCACCATACATCTCACATGACAGGATCTCCATGATTGGGGCAGGGGGGTTGTGTGGTAGGTATTTGAAATGATTTGATCTTTATGGTTAGTTCCTCAACTTGCACTGCTAACCTAGTGGTTTCATCAACTTTTCAGATTCCACATCGTGGTGGTCCTCAATCACTTTTACACAGACTGGCATTGTGGGAAACTTCATCTAGAATAGCTCTTCCTACTTCAAGGGTTTTAAACATCAGACCTCCATCAGTGGTAACATCGACCACTGTTCATGTTTTTGGATGGAGTCCTTGATAAAATGTTTGTATTTGAATCTAGGTGTCAAGTCCATGATTTGGAAATTTCCTCATGAGTTCTTTGAATCGATCCCATTCCTACCATGCGGACTCTCCATCTATTTGTGCAAAATTCTGAATGTCATTCCAAAGTTTCCATATTCAAACTAGTGGATATTATTTATCGAGAAAATTTTCTATGAGCTCTTTCGAAGTCATAATGGACTCAGAAGTTTGGATTTTGATCCAATCTTTTTCTTGGTCTCTGAGTGAAAATGGGAAGACATGAAGTCTTATAGCATCAGATGATACTTCCTAGTTGTGAAAGGTATCGCAGACTTTTAGGAAGTTGGAGATATGTTCGTAGGGATCTTTTCTCTGAAGACCACTGAATTTCCCCATGTTCTGGATCATATGGATGAGTCCAAGTTTAATTTCAAATGTGTGTGGTTGAATTGTAAAACTAAATGATGATTAGTGTATCCCCATGGATTGATGGTAAACCATAATCCATGATGGTCTTCTCTGGTTTCATTGGGAATTCTATAACTTGATGATTTGGCGGGTTGGGTCCCGCGTTGTGATGTTGCAAGGCCATTATTGACCAGAAAAGTGAAATCAGATTCCTTTCGATCTCGAGATCGAAGTCCAATGGTTATTGTGTTTCAAGGTTCCTTGATTGGGTCAAGGGCCCTTGGTACATACACTGAAATAATGAAGAATATTCAAAGAAGCGTCTAGAAAGAAGAAAGATGATGAGAGAAAGGTAATCCTTGGTCAACAAAAACTAGAGTTCTTAAAAAAGGTAGTTGCCTCCCCAGCAATGGTTCTTGAAATTTTATGGCCTCTTTCATGGTGTTTTCGTTACTTCCTCTTGCATGGATCAAATTTAGAAATTATATTTTATACCAAACTTTCACTAACTACAAGGGTGTATTATTGTGTTAGTGTGGGGTTGAATCCATAGGGAGACTATCATTTGTCTTGAAGAATTCTGGTCTCTATTTCGAAAGAGTCATTTTTAGAAGTCCTTTATTTTGGAATTTTGGTATGAGTTCTAATTGGGATGAATTAAATTAATAAATGAGGGAGTAGGATTAAGTCAAGTATCTGGGTGAAGGGTGCCCTGTAAGTCTAACCTTGGAAAGATACTATGACTTATTCTATGAAGAAAATAGGGGTCACTAGTTTACTTTGGTCTTAGTCTCCTAGATCTACCTAGAAAGTAGTTATTCTATGGTCAGGAAATAGAAACAGCCTAAGTGCGTTAAGTTTGGATTCTTAGACAGAAATATTCCTGAGCTAGTGGTCAAAGCTCATTCTACTCCAATTAGGATTGGTTCATTTTTTTGATTGTATCATGGTTAGGGATGTTCTCATAACTAGGATAAACCTTGAATTAATATCTTAATTACTACTTCTATTAGACTTTCCAAGTTTAGATTTAGAGGTGTATTTAAATTACTCAGATATGTCGCTTGATCCCTACCCCTAAATATTTAGCTACTCATGGCAGGGTAAAATGAAATTAAATAAATGAGATATAGCATATTTGATGGATTGATAAAAATTAATGGAATTATGATCATGCAAGAGATTTGGGAAAGATAACTGAAATAAACATGCATGAAGCAATTCACAATTATAAAAAGAACTTACTTGAGAAAGAGGAATGAAACCCAAATCTAAATTCTATGGAAGAAATTGAATGTGTTGAATAATGGAAACTCCATAGATCTTGGATTAATAAAAATTCACAAAATATTAAGGAATTGATATTTTGAGAGGAAAAAGGCTGAAAGAGTTCACAAGGGATCGAAAGGGAGAAGAGAAGCTTGTCTGGAAGTGTCTGAAATGCTCGGTCACTACTCTGCTTATATAGGTGATTTTTTCAGGATGTGTACCTGTGGTACATGACATGTACCCTTAATATACATCATTTTCCTATGGATCTCTTGTTTGGCATGTGGGTCTCACGCATTAAGAATTTTGACTGGGTACATGACATGTACCCATTGTTAATGATGTGTACCCTTCATTCATTCTGTTTTTGCATGGATTCCTCAGATATTTCTCACTCAATAATTTGAATAGTAATAACTTCATGTATGAGTAGGTCCTGACGTGTAGCGGATTTTTCTTTCTGGATGCGTGGCTTGGTCACAACTGGCTTCATGACTTGGGATCAAGCTGTGAGATTCGGGTACATGATGTGTAGGGTGGAATCATGATGTGTACTTGGTTGGTTTTGTAATTTTTCTGCATTTTATTTCTTGAAAACCTATGAATCCTTTGTTCCTAAAAAAATAGACACATGACACGTGGGTTATTAGATATTTCAATTAAAATAAATGGAAAAACAATAGTAAAGTAAATATATGAATTATGCTTATTAGGTGTATTTTGTAGCCTATGCAGGAAAACACTATTAGATTATAATCGACACTCTAAGTATCAATTGCGTTTCTCAAACCCCTACGAAAAACATTATTCCATTAAAATTTATATCACATAGTCACATAAGATAGTTTCATACAGTTAAATCATTCATAGTAATCATAGGTGATGTAAGAAACAAAATGATCCTATATAGAATGGAATATGCATGGCATGTGAATTTCCTATAATGTTCCTAATATGATGCATGATTGATGCTTACTTTCCCTCATCTAATCATGACAAGGATAAAAGGTAAACCTTAATCATATAAACAATAACCATCACATAGCATGTGTGTCACCCAATAGTGGAATCAAATCAACTATAACAAGAAAAATATAAAAAATAGAAATTTCTATCTATGTCAATTTGGATTTTATCTGTACATGGGTTAGAAACTCCCAAGAACAGCTCATTTCCAGATTCCATAACCTTCCTAAACCTATTTTATATTGTCTCAAAATAGTAAGGCAAAAAAAGAAACACCTCTGATACCACTTCGTGACATCCCGACCCAAGTTTCACTCAGAAGTTTCCCAAATTGGTTAACCACATGGGCTTAAGAATTCTTCCTTATACACCAAAGGCTTCCGACTAATAGAGAGGGTCTAGGGTGTGTTTCTGGGGAGACTATAACCTATGGTCAGAGTAGCATAGTGGTGAAATATATAGATAAATATAAAAATTGTAACAATAATCAAAAAAGGATAGCGAAAGCAATAATAAACAATTGGACCAGTAACTCACTGTAAAGGAAGAATGATATAAACCTCAAAGAACTAAATAATAATCAAAATGAAGTAAAATAAATTATATTCAAAAGATGATGATTTCATGTATCTACAAAATAGGGAAAACATGTATACATGGAATTTGGCACTCAATACAGTACATGGCTTGCAAAAGGAACAAAAAGGAAAAAATCTATCCAAGCATCCGGAGATTTATCTCAGTCATCTACTACCAAACTCTCATCCTAATTAATGAAATAATTCATGCATCCATAATTGTATGCTTCCCCTTATCTATACCTACAACCATGTAGTCATCCTGGGTACCATCGGGGACCCAGATAGTGTGTGAGATAAACTTAGTAGGCCACCACCAACGGTGTCTATAAATATCTTGTATATGTGTATAAAATAGAATTGTGCAAGTATAATAATGAAAATAAGTAATAAAATTTATAAATGGTTCAACTCTAGTTCCATAAGGAAAACCAAGTTGACACTACCTACTTTGTCCCATGTCAAAATATCTCTGAACATGTATTAAGGGACACAAAGCCCAGTATCACATTAGTAAGGGATGCCATTCCCAGTGTCACAGTTTAGGGGACTCTATACCCAGTATCACAGTATAGTATCTCCATACCCAGTATCACAAAATTAAGGGACACCATACCTAGTATCACAATATAGGGTCTCCATTCCTAGTATCATAGTAGTAAGGTACACCATGCCCGGTATCATAGTATACGGTCACCATGCCCAGTATCACAGTCATAAGGGATGTCATTCCCAGTATCATAGTATAGGTTCTCCATGCCTAGTATCACAGTATAGGGACTCCATGCCCAGTATTACAAAATTAAGAGACTCTAAGCCCAGTATCACAGTATAGGGTCTCCATGCCCAGTATCATAGTAGTAAGGGATGTCATGCCCGTGTCACATTTATATAATGGACACCATGTGTAGTCATAATTAATTATCAAGTGTCACCATTCCCATACACCATAAGACACTACTATAAAACTAGGTTTATCCAGTGCTAGGACTTTAAAAGTGCTAGATAAAAATGTTGTTAAATACCCCCTTTGTCAGCGCTAAAAAAAGCGTTGTTAAAGGGGGTCTTTAATAGTTATTTTTTTAGCATTATTAAAGGGTCTCTTTAACAGATCTTTTAAAAAAGAACTGATAAATGGGGTCTTTTATCAGCTCTTTTTTAGAAGCACTGATAAAATACCCCCCCCCCCTTATCAGTGTTTTTTTACAAGTGTTGATAAAAGTATACTTCAAAAATATATATTTCATTAAAAATAATATATTATATAAATATATTTATATTGATATAAATATAATATATATATATATATATTAAAATATGTTTTAGATAAGGTAAATTAACATTTACAATTATTATATAATATATTTAGTAAAAATAACTTATAAAATAATTAAAAAATATTTTTAATTAATAAATTTCTTATTATTACCAAGTAATATTCATTTAATATCAATTTGAAGATACAAAATCAAAAAATTAATAAAAGATCTAAAATAAGTTGAAAATGTAACTCGAACTTCAAACGGTCGTAACTTTTGATCCGAGTGTCAGTTTGGGCTCTACCACGTATCAAATTGAATCCTGAAATGAGATATACACCATTAGTGATAAAGGTAAACCTTTGTAACATTTTTATAGGAAAAAAAGTTCCATAAGGCCTCTAAAATTGAGTTTTTAGTTGGCATACCCTGATTTTTTAACATTCAATGGATTTTCAGGATCGTTTATGGGGGTCTTTTTCTATTTTTTGGTGGGGACTGAATTTATTCCTAGATCTTACATTCATATTGATATTATAGTTTTGAAATTTTATCTTTTTTTACAATTTACTATTATTTATAATCAAATATATAACAATATATACATATTTTTATATATTCACATATAAAAATTTGATTTTATAAATAAATAATTAAACATATTTGCATATAAAATATATTTATTAATATATAAACATATATATAAATATATGGATAAAAAATGTAATGAAATATATATAAATATATATATATATCATAAAAAAGTGAAACAAAACAATATAAGGGAGTGGAAAAGGCTTTGATGTATATGTTGGGGGTTTAGGGTTTGAAACTCACTATAGGCAGGGGTGCACATGGAAGGATGGGATTATCTAAAGTGTTGATAAAGGGGTGGGGGAAGCACTGATAAAGGGGTGGGTGTGGGAAGCACTGATGAATGGGTGGTGTGGGAGTGTGGGAAAAAAATTATATACCCTTTATGAGCGAGGCCTTTATCAACACTTTTTTAGCGTTGATAAAAGCTTTGGGTCTTTAACTGCATCCAAATTATTAACTATTTTTTAGTGCTGATAAAAATCTATTCTAGCACTGTTAAAGGATATTTTTAATGTAGTGATATATAAGAAGTAATCAAGGCCTTATGAAGGTCCAAATAGATATTTCATAGTTCATTAACATTTGTTATTAACAAGGATGTAATCGTTATTTCATTTAATTGGGTTACGTGGTCGTACCACTCATATTCATTTCAATTCTATATAATAATCACTTCAGAGTCATTACGAACCATTTAGATGATGTTTTGACTGTCTAGTCATTTATAACCACATTGGTAAAGTGATCGGCACTCTGTAAGGGGTGTTCATCATTGATGGGGACCTAAGAAAGTTGTAAGGTTCATAGTTAAGGCAACCAATTTAAGGCAGATTAATTTTAGGGGAAATGAATGGTGAAACTGGTGTACATAACAATGGTTATATTATAAAACATCTCAACTTGAGGGATAAGAACTAGAACACCTATCTTAATCATGTAGCATATGCCTCATCTATTATTGGACTTTGGTTTTTTCTAGTTCGGAAGAAAATGGAAAAACTGATAAACACCATAAAAATAGGGCATAAGAACCCACATCAAAATAGAATCTTAAAGAAAAAGGAAAATAATGAATGGATCCCAAGGAGTAAAGAACTTAGTGGTGTGATTCCAACATGATAGACAGATCTAAAATCAAAGTTCAGATATGTAAGAAGCACCAAGGATTCCTTGGGTGCTCCTGTAGAAAAGAGAAAGGTGGGGAAAGGTTTTTTTTGGAAAAATGGAGTCCCTAGATCCTATTTTAAAAACTGATGTTTGGACATTAAATGGAGTTTAAATGATTAACACATCGTGTAATTTTTAGGGGACTTCCCCCAGGAAAAAACCCTCTACATGACATAAAAGGTAATAGCCAATCCATTACACATCATATAATGGTTACACACCATGTATTGCAATTACACATCGTGCAATTGGACCGCAACCTACCTTCAGTCCCCTATTTCCTTTTTCTCAAAAACAAACCAATCAGCCCAGGGGTTGGGCTAGGGTCTATCCAAAAAGAGAACTTTACAAGAGTTTCAACTGAAAATTGAAGGGATCCATACCTGAAGGAAAAAAACATGTTCTTACATGAAGCACATAGAGTTCTTATAAAATAGTGCCAAATAAGGTATAGTCATTCTTTGAGGACTCGGCATATGTTTTGTACTTATATGGTATTTTTTTTATATCTATACTCATTTTACCTTCATGGAATACACTTGTATATTTTATGCACTAACATTAATGGCTATTAGGGGTGTCCTTATGAGTCTTGTACTCATACCCTACTCAGTAATTTTAGTGCACTTATAGATTTCATGACTAGAGATATAGTGGAGGTTAAAGTCCCTATGGTGGATGGTTGAGTAGGTAGAGTAAGAGGGAGTATAGGTTAATGGATGGAGTTTGATTGGGTCATCTGCGACTAATTTTATTACTATATTTAACTTGTACTTTTGGATCCTTATTTAGTTTGGTAATTATGTAATGTATTCAATTTTACAACTTCTTCATGTGACTCTGATTATTATTATATTGGCTATTATTTTTTATTAATTTTTGTTACATGATATTAAGGGTATAGTCTCCCCATTGGTAGACTTAGACCATCACTACTAGTCAACAGTCTCTTACATATTGGGAGATGCACATGAGGTCATGTGTCACTCCGGCTCAGACCCTATGGATCGTGTCAGAATGTTAAAAAATGGTATCATACCACCAGGTTCACTAACTTTTCTATTCTATTTTCCTTGATCTGGGATAGGATGAATAGTATTTAGGATAGTTGGGACTTGGTCGGTGGAATTATATTAGCTTCTAATCAAAACTTTATAGTGGAACTCCAAGTTTTCATTAAATGGGGAATTTTGTTTTTATGTTTAATGTTTCCATTGATTAAATTCACCTAGGGTGATGCACATGATGTTGATATGTTGATTTATAGGTTTTGTTTTCCATTAATGCATTATACTAGGCACATAGTTTCACATGTAATATATACCTATTTCTTTCATTAGATAGAACCCAAATAATTAATTTCCTATTAAAATTTTGATATGTGCATTGTTTCATTATTTTTAGCTTCCTTTTATTTGAGAATGTTGTATTATATGCTTGAGTGTATATATGTGGTTGTGACTAAAGTTTATATGTTGGTATTATGGACTTAAGCCTTGAATAAATTGGATTTAATAAATAATTTGTAATGGGTTATCACTTGGTATAAGTGGTGGTTTCAATGAGTTTGAATGGAATTAGAATGTACATATTGCATTTTTTTCTTTTTTGAAAAAAAAAATTACTTTTATTATGGAAATTCCTATAGTGGTGAGTAGTGGCTCCATGATCTAAAGTGCTTCTCAAGGATGAGAATAATTATGGTGGGGTGATTTTAATGACCCATATCGTCAGTTTTAATTTTAAATTTAAGATATTTATTAAAAGGTGAAATATATGATTGTAAATGTATTTATCAAATTATTTTGATAAATTTGAAATGATAAAATTAATCAGTATCTAAATTTTTGGTTGGGATGTTAAAATAATAATAATAATAATAATAATAATAATTTTATGATTATTATTATTATTTATGTTGAATAACAAAATGAAAATATATATGTGATATTAATAATTGTGTTACGGTGGAAATTTCAGTTGGATGAATATTTATAGGTGGTCAAATTAATAATGGTGATATCATTACTTGTGCTACATAATATAATTGTGTATTTCTAATAAAAAAATTATACTTTTATCAGTTTTTTGTGGAGTTTATTATAGAGATATTATGGTGGTTATTATGGGAGAGATTTAATAATAATAAAATTTATTTTTATTTTTATTATTAAATTGGGAAAATAATATTTGTGTGTGATAAATTAAAATATGTGTATAAATATATATGTGTGGTGGTGTATATATATATGCAGGTGTGTGTGTGTGTGTGTGATGTATATATGTGTGTGTGTGTGTTTGTGTGTGTGTGTGTTTGTTTGTGTGTGTGTGTATAACTTTTTAAATATATTTAATGATTGATTAAATGTTTTTGAAGTGGAATTTAGGGAAATAATGTATAATAGAAAAGGGAGGTGGCGCATGCTTAAATTTGAGAGTGAAAAAAAAATAAAAAAAATATTAAATATAATAATTTGAAAATAATTAAAGTGGGGACATGGGGGGTTACATAGAAAGCAAGGGGGATATTTTGGGTCCATATATAATTCATGTAAGAGAAAAATTAAACAATAAATAAATAATAATAATTAATGAATTAATTAGAAAAAAAAAGTACTAAAAGGGGGAATTTGTGGGGGAGGCAACTAAGGTGCATCATACATGAGAAAATATCCTCCCCCTCATGCCTATATCACTCTCCCTCTCTCTCCCTCTCTCTATTGTTTTTTTATTACTGTCTTCAAAGTTATCTCTTCGATATCTTCTATGATATTGATCTGATTGACGTGTCGTTGGGGTTTTTGGGATCATCTTGATAAGAAAAAATTAAAACTGAAGTTTGTTTCTAAAGTAAGGTAAGTATTTTATTCAAATATAATGTAATCCTTTTTCCAAATTTTTTAAATATAAAATATGGATATAATTATAAATCATGTCGAAATAGGAATGGTTCTAGGATTCAATGGTGAAATTGAACTCAGACATAAACCCTTATCATAAATCATTGTTGTACCTAAGTTAGGAAGTCCTTAACTTAGTTTCATGTTTTATATAGGTTATTAACATGATTTCTTAGCATGCATGTGTATCCCAGGAGACCTATGTTTGATTCTTGATTTCATGAGGTGTGTCTATATGTATAACATTGACTGGTGCTTATACTGTTTGAATATGGATTACTCACATGATGATACTTATTGGTTGACATGATATTGATTTGTTATATTGTATATATGTTTTCATGTACTATTTTTTCTCTACAGTTGATGCAGGTGATTTCATATTGACTATCCTCTTTTCAGAGGGGTGTGTGAGATATAGATATGCACATACATGGGTTATACCTTCTAAGGTATGTGTCAGATGTGTTTTTTAAACTATCCTATCATGGAGGGGGTGAGTTAGACATGGCTTGTGACATTCCCATTTTAATGGTGTCAAACTAGAAAGACTTCCTTTCAGCATGGTGCCAAAGTAGGTATAGTCAGTCTTTGAGGACTTGGTATATTTTTTGTACTTGTATGATATATTTATATCTATATTTGTACGCAATTTACATTCATGGAATGAACTTTTATATTTTATTCTCTAACATTAATGGTTATTGGTGGTGTCCTTTTGAGTCTTTTACTCACACCCTACTCTGGCATTTCGGTGCGCTTTTATATTTCATGACTAGGGATCCAATAAAGGGAAAGGGCCTTATGGTGGAAGGTTGAGTATGAAGAGCAAAAGGATGTCAAAGTTACCAGATGGAGTTCAAGTAGGACGTTAGCTGATGATTTTATTAATAGCTTTATCCTATACTTTTGGATCTCTATTTAGTTTGGTTATTATGTCTTGTATTCCATTTTACATCTTATTCATGTGACTCTGATTATTACTATATTTTTTATTTTTTATTATTGGTTCTGTGACATGATATTGAAGGTATACTCTCCCCACTAGTGGACTTAAACCCTTAATACTAGTTGATGGCCTCTTGCATACTAGGAGATGCGCATGAGTTCATGTGGAACTCTGGCTCAAACCCAGTGTTTCAGGTTAGGATGTTATATTCAAAATGACTGGTTGATAAAAATTATTTTTTCTAATATAGATCCCATAGATTTTTTAAAAAATTATAAGAAAATAATATTTATGAATTAATGTATTTCAAACTATAATTTGTGTATTTTTTATAAAATAGAATGAATAGACCCATTGGTGAAACCCTACTTGGATTTAAAGCTCACACCCTACTTACACCACTCGGTGTCTATAGATCGAGTTTCTCTTACAATTTTTAGATCATCTTATGATCAAACTTTGAGAATTTGTTATTTCAAGAATGGAGAGTGACCTTGGGTTACATTGAGATGTTTATTTGGGTATGTTAATATTTATTTTTAGTGCCTTAGTAGATTCAACCAAATCTACCACCCATATTTTTGTTTCTTTTTCTATAATGGGTGGTGTACTGTATATGTGGAGTTATGGATGTTGAATTAAAGGGTACATTTTGTGAAAGGGAGTTCAAGGTGAGTTGAGTGATTTTTTATATTATGTTTTTTCATTGATTTTATATTATACTATTTATTTTATTCTAGCACATAAACCTTCAACATACAGAGGTTCTATGTTGGATTTTTTATTGTTAATTTAATTTCATCAGGATAATTCATTCCCACTAAGTAAAATCATATTCATTGGCACTTGTATCTATCCTATGGGATTGGGAATGCCCCTTGGACCCCGTCACAGGTTGGATTAGTAATTTGATGGATGGATGGCTCGATTTGGTTTGTGACATACATTATGGATGAAGGGGAAACCAAATTCAAAATAAGGGGAAAGAGTAAAGGGAGGAGAGCTGTGGAAAATTGGTTGGGAACAGACCCACATGTTTTTATTATGGTAATAAATTTAATTTGAAGAAATATTATAGGGATAAAATTTTTATTTTGAAATATTTTCTTCAAAACTATATTCTAAAAACATCACAATTGAGGAAAATAATTTATTACTAAGTGTTTAAAGTTAATTAGAGTCATGAATAATTGATTCTAGGAATTCATTTCACTCAACATCCAAGATAGGGACCATAGAGAATTATATTTCTTTAATATTTGGAAAAGGTGCATCTAGAAGATGATGAAACTCATGAGATTACTATATAATTTAATTTGAATGTATGAATTGGGAGTGGATACTTGTTGGAGTTATAGGGGGTGTGTCACATACATGGATTAAGGAAAATTTTAATCTCAATTGTTAGCTAATAAATATGGGGTTTTGTGTAATTTTTTTATAAGGAAAGAGGAAAATATATTGTGATTCCACGGTAGTGGCCAAAGGATTAAAATGTGTAATGTTGTATCTTACCAATAATCTGAATGATACAACACTTACTAGAATAATAAATTTTGGAATTAAAAAGTTATAGAATAGAAATCTATGACACTTAGTTGAGAAAGGGGTGAAGTTCATGGATGTAAAAGGAATATTTAAACTTGATCATGTGGAGTAAAAAATATGTAAAGATTTCATCTTATGGAATAATGGAAAGGTATATTTCAATATATAAGGAAGAGAACCAAATAAACAGAAGTTAAATCTAGTGTATACATATGAATGGGGGTTACTCTAGTTCAATATCTTGGAGGGTCATTGTATTATCTTACCTTCATCGATGATGTGACATGGAAGGTATGGGTTTTCTTTCTCAATAAAAACTAGGAGTTACTAAAAACATTAATTTAATGGAGATCCATGGTGGAAATAGAAGATGAATTAAAGATTTATTTATTGAGGTTCAATAATAGTAGGGAGTATGGAAGTAGAGATTTTTTATGGTTTTTCTAGAATAATGGAATTTGTTTTGAGAATATATATTCTGAAACACCATAACAAAATGGAGTGGAAAATAAAATGAACCAAAAACTATGTGAGAGATCAAAAATAATGAGAATTCATTCTAGGTTTCCCAAGTAGCTTTGGGTGGAAGTGGTAAATTAAGAAACATGCCTCATAAACAAATTTCCTTTCACTTCACTATATAAATATCTTCTAGAAGAGTTATGGTCTATAATAAAACTTTATATATCCAACATAAAATTATTTGGATGTATCTCTTATATCTATGTTGATTCCATCAAAAGGGTTAAATTATAATCAATTTCTTGAGTGTATTTATTTGTAGGATACAGAAATGAAGACATTGGATTTCAACTTTGGGATAATAATATTTTAAAGGTCATTAGAATCCAAAAAAATTAATTCAATGAAGTGGTTATTTTAAGGATTAAAACAAAGTGGAATATTTAGATGAGAATAAATAATCATCACATGTTGATGTTTTTTTAAACAAAATACTGGATGTTATGGTTAGTTCTGGAAGCACTCAAGCTCTAAACGAAGATGTACTAGATAGATCATAGCCTCAGGAATTAAGGATTCCAACTAGAGTTGTAAGACAGATGCAAAGTATGGGTCTAACTTACACTATTTTCTTCTTATGGATAGTGGAGAGCCTAAAATCCTAATATATGTGGTAAGTCTCAGTGATGAAAAATAGTTGTATTTGGCATTGAAGGAGGATATGGACTCCTTACATGCCTCTATAACATAGGAGCTTTTAGAACATCTACTAGGAAAGAAGTATCTATATAAAAATTTAGTCTACCAATTGAAGTAATAAGTGAATAGAAAGAAGAAGTGAAAGGAAAAGTTAGTTGTGGAGGATTTTAAATATAATAAAGGAGTAGTCTTTAGTGAAATTTTCTATTTAGTTATTAAATAAAAAAATATCCAAATGTTACTTAGAATGGTTATGGAAGAAGGATTGTACTTGAAAAATTATATGTGAAGACAAACTTTCTACATGAGAATTTAGATAAAGGAATATACAATGAATAACTAGAAGTATTCAAAGAATATAGAAGTAACCTAGTGTGAAAACTTAAATAAAGTCTTAATAAGATGAAGAAAGAACCTAGGCTGTAGAACCATAAGTTTAATAACTTTATGAAAGAATAGAATTTCATCTAGTGCAATGAAAATTATTGATTCTAGAAAAATGTATTTGATGATAGGGGAATCATCATACTTATATTGTACATTGATGACATGATCTTGGTGTATCTAGATAAGAAATAGTTTTAAGATTTGAATGTTGAGTTATCTATAATATTTGAGATGAACAATCTCAGGGAAGGAAAATAGATATTCGTAATAATGATCCTGAGGGACTAGAAGCATTAAACTTTGATTTTATCATAGTTGGATTACATTTGGAAGATAGTAGAGTGGTTCAGAATGTATGGAGCCAAATTTGTCTATACCCCATTATCCAAACATTTCAAATTATTTAGGGAGAATCCATGCATCAATTTTTGAAATTTTGATGAGTTTCATGATTTATTATCATCCATATATTTCTAAAGAAGTGAGAGTGGTGATTAGATTTATGTAAAATCTGGGAAAGGATCATTGGGATGCAATGAAGTGGATTCTTCGGTACCTAAAAGGTTGAGAAGCACTAGCATTATGCTTTAGAATGGATGATCTTTTACAAGGGAATTTTGATACGAACTTTTTAGGAGTTGTGCACACTCAGATAAGTACCATGAGATTTATATTTTCCTATAGAGGAACTTCTATAAGATAGATTTCAATACTTAAATTGAATTAGTTCAAAAACTATTTAAAATGATGCATTTATAATATTGGTAATTTATAACTGGTGTTATAAATGGTTTTTCACATCATTTATTTTATAAACGACTTAAAAAACCTAAATATTAATTTTTCAATATAGGTTAATTAATAACCAACATTGAAAAACATAAAAAAAAATTGAAATTTTAGGCATCCATAATTCTTTTTAGTTGCATGAAACCAATTGATTCCCTCTCACAAAGTGAACCCTAACCCCTCTTTATTCAATATGTCGGACTCTAATCTCCTTATACCTCCCTCATCCACCATCAATCATTACCTATAGGCTCTCTCTTCCTTATTTGACCCTCATTTATTTCATCGTCCACCTCTTAGGTAGTTTTCTTTCTTTTTTAATATGTAATCTGCATGTGTATTAATCTATATATAACCTAGAATCTGTGTTTCATAACATTGATAATCTATTTGTGAATTATTATGTATTCTTCAAAAAGTTATGATTTTTTCATTATAATATAGAATAGTATTGTTTAATATTTTTATAATAATCAGTCTATTATCAAGTAATACATGATAAAAAATTGTATAATATAGAATCAGTGTATTTTAATATGAAATAAAAATATAAACTATGAATTATTTTTTTTATTTTTGATTTAATTTTATTATAATATATAATTTTTTGTGAAACTTTTTTATTTTTTAGTTTACCAAATCTTTAAATTTTATCTACCTTCAGAATCTATTTGTTTGTTTTATTATTTAATCTATATATATATATATTATAATTTGTAATATTTTTGTACCATATAACTATTTTGTGAACCAGTTTATATTAAGAATGGTGATATATTTAATAATATTTCTATAACCTATTTATAATCATTGTATAATATTTATTTCACAATATACATTTATAAATAACCTCTATTTTATTCTATACACACATATTGTAATTTATGTACAGTCTGTGTTTTATAATATGAAATCTCTTAATAATAACCATTGTTTTTTTTAGTTATGAAATTATTGTTATTCATTTTACCCCATGAGTATTTAAAACAAAATAATATTTTCAATGTAACAAATATGGTTCCCCTATATTGCACTCTTTTTTATGAAATGAAAAATTTTCATTTTCATTCATTTATGAAGATATATAAATAATATTTTTATCTATAATTACCAAGTGTTACAATTTCTAATAATCAATGTGTATTACTAAATAAATTTAATATATTTATTGTTTATGATATACTTTTAAATTTTTTTGTTATTATTTTTATTTTATAAAAAATATTATTTTGTATTTTTTTAAAATTAAATTTGAATTTATATTTAAAAATAGATTAACTTATATTTAATACTTTAAATTTGTTATAATCAATCATATTTTTATTACTACATCTCGAACAAGTAATGAATATATGGAATGGGTAGGTGATTTTTTGTAATTTTCCAAACAAAATATTCTGAACAAAAACTTGATTTTATTTCCATGCTTGAAATGATTAAATATGAGAAAGTGGAAAAGTTGAGAAATAAAATATCATTTAATTTTTAATGGTTTTAATCTGAGTTACAGTTCTTATATTTGGCATGGTGAAATTGAGTAGAATTTAATATCTAATGATAATGGAGATTTTCAAAAAGTTTTTTCTGATCAAATTGAGGAAATGATTTAGTGAAATCAATTTATAAATCACAAACAATTGAGAATATATATGGTGATGTTGAAAACCCATTGTATCCAGGTTGTATGAAATTCATATTTTTATCAACTATGTTAATATTGGTGAACTTTAAATCCAAGAATGGATGGAATGACAAGAGTTTTATAGAACTACTATTATTGTTGATAGACATACTTCCTAAAGTAAATAATCATCTAGATTAAAATTATAATATAAAGAAAATATTGTTCCCGGTGTTATGGGGTACAAAAAGATATATGTATTTACCAATGAATATTTTTTATATTGGAAGGAATATGAAATTCTATCAAAGTGTACTAAATGTAGGACATCACAATATAAGTTGAAAGAAAAATCAGAAGTTGATTTATCTGTTATTCCAAGTACCAAGAATATTAAAAATTTATCATTTGAAAATTTTATTTTCAAATTTAAATGGTGAAAAAAAAGGTTTAAATGGTATATAGATAATTTAATATCTGATAGAAAATTACATCATCCAACTAATTTTACACAATGTAATAAAATTGATCAGTAATTTCCTACCTTTGAATATGAAGTTATAAATATGAAACTTGGATTGTGCACAAATGGAATGAATCCTTGCCATAGCCTTAGTAGTAAACATAGTTAATGTCCTATTTTTCATAATTTACAATTTATCACTTGAGTTTTGTATGAAGAAGAAATATATCATGTTGATTTTAATGATTTCTAGACCAAAACATCCTAGAAATGATATTGATTATTAATTTTCACCATTAATTAATGATTTGAAACTTTTATCAAAGGAAGGTAACAAAGTGTATGATTCTTATAAAATGGAATATTTTTAATTTAATGAAATGGTTGTGTTCATTATAAATGTATTCTTTAGATATGGAAATGTATCTGAATATTGTGTTAAGGTTCATAAAGCTTGTCCAATTTTTGATGAAGGGACTTCATCTTATCAACTACAACATGTGAGAAAAATAGTTTATAATTTTAATTGAAGGTTTTTGTCTAAGAATCACTCTTATCAAATATTATAAAAGGAATTCAATGGATTATAGTAATTTGATAATACTCTAAATTATTTTTCAACGGATTAGTATTTTCAGAGGGTGAAAAACATTGATGTCACATTTGGAAAGACACAAAAATTTGGAAATGACTGAAATATAAGGAATAAATGATCAATATTTTTTGAGCTTCCATATTAGAGATATCATGATGTCAAACTTTAAATTAATGTGATGCATGTTGAGAGGAAAATATATGATAGTTTTATTGGAACATTGTTGTATATTAAATTAAAGACTAAGAATGGGTTGAATGAAATATTAGACATACTTTTAATGGGAATACATTTGGATTTAGTTCCCACGCCTAAATTAAAACAAATATACTTGACTTTGTCTTGTCATGAATTATCCAAGAGGGAGAAATCATATTTTTTTTCAATACCTCCATGGTATCAAATTTCCTCATGGTTATTCTTAAAATGTAAAAAAAATTGTGTCACTAATATATTTGAAGTAAATAGGCATGAAATCTCATGAATACCATGTTATGAAAAAACAGATCCTACTAGTTTCATTAGGCAGAATACTACTCATCTATGTTAGATTGACTATCATCAAGGTGTATTATATTTTCAATAATATTTTTATAAAAGTGAAATATCTGAATTCATTGAATAATTTAGAGAACAATGTATTCTATATATTTTATCAACTAGAACTATACCTTCCATCATATTTTTTGATATCATGGTACATTTAATGGTTTATTTGGTGCAAGAAATGAAGTTTTTTTCATCCTTTATATCTATGTTGGATATATCCTTTTGAAAGGTATATGAGTATATTGAAGGGGTATATTAATAATCTATATCAAGCAGAAGCCTCCATTTTTTAGGAGTATATTTATTATTAGGTGGTAGAGTTTTTTACAGAATACTTGTCAATAGTGGAGTGCATCGGCTGTCCTACATCTCTCCATGAATGAGTCGGTTTTGTGGGAAAGGGGATCCATGGATTAAAAATAAAATCATTGATAGATGAATAAACAAATAAAGCACATTTATAAATATTGAATAACATAGATTTTTCTTGGTCATATATAACATCACAAATTAATGTGTTGAGACAACATTATACAAAGAATAAAGATATATGGGTATTTAATGACCTTAAAAAACAAATTAACATGGTTTAAAGAGACTGTTCATAGTAGATAGAATGTGTTGGAAACATTGATATGGTTAGTGGGTGGCCCAAGTTTAAATATGATAACATGGTTTAGGTATGACATAAATTGATATACATGTTATACTAAAGACCAGGACAATATAAGTGTGGTTCATAATAGAAAAATTCATTTATCAAGTGTAAAAGACAAAAACCCAATCCCTACATCAGTTATTGAAGAAATTTGGGAGATTGGTTATATTAAATTTTGAGTTCATGTGTTCAACTATAAATGGGTTTTCAGTAACAACATTGTTAAAAATAATTAATTTTGTGTGAAACTAGTAAATATGAATATATTGGAATATATTGATGACCCCTTTATCATGGTAGCACATACAGAACAAATTTTCTATATTCTTGATCCATAAAATGTGTAGTGGTATATCATTTTTCATGGAAAAATAGTATTTTGTGATGAAAGAATTGATTATGGTGATGAATGTTTTGAGATCCCTACTTCCATGGAAAGATTATTAGATGATATTGATGACCACATCATAGAAATGGTTTGTTACATATGGAAAGATATTGAATAAGGAATATAGAAAAACAATATGTTAGTAATCTCCTAATATTAAAGGTACCATATATTTATTCCTTGTTTGCCTTTTCAAATTTTCCAAATTTATAGATATACTATTTTTATTTTCATTTTTTATTTAAGTCACATATTTTAGTAAATATGATAAGGTTTTCATTTTTTTAATCATTTTCCAATTATTCAATTTTATATGTAATGTTTGAATTTGTATAAATTTTTGCTAATACCTCTAATGAATATGATAAAGAGTTTGTTTTATTTATTTTTTTGTGTTATTTTCCAATTTTTATTCAAAATTATATGAAACTTTTGTATTTTTATAATAATTTATTTTATTTTTTTTCTTTTGTCTATATCATTTCATGTCTCATAATTATTGTATGTTAGGACCAATTCAAGATATGATCAACACTAAAAGGGAGTGAATTAGTGTTTGGGACTTTTCAAAAAATAAATATTTTTTATATCTTTACCACTTAGACCTATTAGGATCTTGATTATTCTATTATATTTTTTATCATATGCAATTATATGAAATAAATTAAATGATGGCACATGATATTTTTACAAATTTTACTACTCAATAAGAGAATCTAGTATTTTCCATGTATGGTGATGACTAGTACATGGATTCTCCACTATAATGAGATACTTTTTTATAGTGGTGTGGATTAAAAAAAAATACTTAGACCAAATGTGGTTCCCTAAACTTTAGGATGGGGATAAGAAAACAATCCTAAATCCTTGGACTGGTAATAGCCTTGTCTACCTGTAACTCATGGCTAGATATTTATACTTCCTATGTGGATAGTCTCCAACTTCTTTAGTTGCTTTATAACAATAAGAAATTCATTCACCTATTAAGGATTCTATTGGATTTCATAGTGCTTCTTTGTGTTGTAAAAATTATAGTGTTCCAATACATATCCACTTTATTTGTTTTGATGATTCACAAAATCCTTACTTTTATTATAACAAGTTTTTCAAGTGTTTCATATTGAAATTATCTTACGCGGTGTGATCAAGTGTTTGTCTCATTGCATAAAAGTACTTTATCTTATGAGATTCAAATAAAATATTCAGTTTCATGGAATTATAAAGTGTCGCATAAGACTTTATCTTACGATGTTCGATTAAGTCAAAAAATATCTTTTAGAATTAGAATATGAAAGGAATTTATTCCTTTGAGAATAATATTCATAGACAGAAGAATTTTAATAAAATTCAGACTTTATCTTACAATAGAGAATCTTATTACACTTCATTTAAAACTAAATATCTTATAAAGATGAGTCATTATCTTATAGAAGGAATTTTATGATGAATAGTATGTTCATCCAATATCCTATGAAGATATGATATTGCAGATCATCATGATTACTTTTCTAGTCTTGTGATAAGTCATTTTATACCTTCTGAGCATATTAGAATATGATTATCCTTTTGAGGAAATATCAGACTACTCAAGACTTACCATAAATAAGAAAATTCAAAGAATGAGAAAATATATGATGTTGCGATTACAAAATCACTTCTATATATAGAAAGCATGGATACACAATCTTTATTTCCTATGTTATCAGAATCACTACATGGATTATTCAAACATTAGAGTTAACCTATGCTTAAGTTTGAAACAGCATATAAAAGGAACAGTCAGCTGCAACTCAAAAAAGAAAAGAATGACAAAAAAGAAATAAGTAAGGTTGTCTTCCTTACCCTTTTCAGATGCCAAAGATCTATACATATTGAAAATCGGTTTTTATAAGTGAGAATATTATCAGTTGTATCTATTACACTAAATATAATGTTGAGATACACTTGAAGACTATCTTTTATCAGGATGAATCTTCATCTACTATCAGTTTCCACTTGCAATTGTATTCCACAAATGTTTTCTCAAATATTATATCTTATTTTCTATGTTTTTACTCTATGTATGAGTGTGGTTAAGACTTTGGATAGGTCTTGTAAAGGTAGAGCTCGGTTGAAATCTCTTGGACCTTTTTATTAAGTGATAGCTTCTTGTACTTGGCTGGGAGCCCCCGGTAAAAGGGCTATTTAGTGAAAATCACCAAGATCGGGGAGTATAACGTTGATGGAGTGAACTAGAGGATTTTTGTTCCCTAAACCACTATAAATCTCTCTATTCAATTTCCTTTATATATAATTTATTTTATGCTACATATACTCTTAAGAAATAAATTTGAACATACATACCGTGAAGAGGGTGGCTATATATATTCTCAAAGAATTTTTTTTAAGAACTCAATTCACCCCCCTCTTGAGTTATTCAGTCAGTCATTATCTGGGACAAAACTTTTTTTCTCTTCCTTATTCTCTTACTTGAATAGTAGTATATAAGAAAATTTTCTTCTTCTTAGCATCAAAAAAAATCTTATCTTTTATAGATTCAATAATTTTTCCTCTCCTCTTCTTTTTCCATTCTGGTCTATCTGGTGCATGTCCTACTTATACCTCTATCTGATATTGTCTAACTGATGCAAGTTCATCTAGATATAGTTCATCTAATCCCTTCTTCTAAACCCTATTTTTCTGATACTTACTGATAGGAAATCTCTTTCTGGTATCACCTCTTCACTTTTTACCTTCTTTGGCTAGTGATTGATTTCCCCATATAGTTCTTTTTATCTATTTGGTACCCTCTACTCCGTCTAGTACCCTTCATCTGAAACTTTGACCCAGATGAGAATTACTCTCAAGATTTGTGGCTAAAAATACCTTAAGGAACTTTAATTCTTCATCATTATACACATCCCAATAACTTTTGTATTTTTCAACCAACAAACTCTCAGCACAACTACTCCAATTTATATAATCATTGTTTCTTTGAAAACTCAAGGAGAATCATGAACTCAAATTTGAATTTCCCACTTCCAAATTTGAACATCCTACTCAAACTTTCCAACATTTTATCACCTTCAAAATTCCTGAAAGATAGGAACATACCTTAATACCCAATGTCAATGTTCTTCAAACCTTCCTTGAATATGATATAGAATCATGATCATTCCTTATTGATTATTGGATCATTGAACATCCATCTTAGCATCATTACAATCATTACTTTATAAAACTTCTCAAAGTTCTTCAAACTTCATCCACTAAAAATTTGTAGGAACTCCTTTATATTTTTTATTTATTTGATATTCTCTATACGGTAATGTTATATCCAATGTTCCTTCACAATGATCTTCAAACCTTAAATACCACTATATTATAAAACTTTGTTTGATGCTTCTTCACCTTGTTTTAACTATGATTAAAAGAATTTATGGCTTTCTTTCACAAGGTTCTTCCTCCATCTAATGAGTTTCTAGATGTTTTTCTATTTTCCTTCAACTGATTAACCCTCATAGATATTATCTGCTTCTTCTGTCTGATGACTTTCTATGACTCAATCTAATGACTTCGTAATACTCTATCTATTGCCTTCATAATATTTTATATAATGAAATTGTTTGGTGACTTCTATATAATTCCTTAGCTCAGAATATTTTGTTCATTGTTTTCATGGAACCTTCAGTCCAATGAACATCACTCATAAACCTCAGCATCCTCTATCTGATGATCCTCACATGTTTCCTTTAACTATTAACTTTGTTGGGAAAAAATTTTATGATAATTCAGAAACCACTTGTCCATTGTCTTGGTAATCATTATTCTATCTGATGAATTGATTTCGAAGACACTTTTTTCAATAATATTTATATGTTTCCTTTATCTTATGAATTTTCTAGGAAACCTCTACTTGATCATTCAAAAGATACTTTTTGATAGAGACATTCTAATGAATTATCAAGTTCATATGACAGCCTGTATAATTTCTTTCATCATATATAACCTCATAAGAAGATATTAAAATACTTCTTAACTTGATATTTGTATAATTCCATCTATTAGACTTTGTACAGATCTATGTATGACTTTAATTAGTACTTTACAATGTTTAGAAACAATATTTTTTCTAATTTCTTCCTCAACTTAATATCTTTATAACTTGAATATTCCAATGTCGTACCTCAATCTTTCCCTTTGGACTTAAGCTTGAATAATGAGAAATTTTAGTAATCATGATGTTTGGTACTTTGAATATTAGTAAATAATAACCCGTTTTTACACTCTTTCATAGATACTTTTGTCATCTTCTAAACTTTAGGTTGAATCACTGGCACAAGGCATTGCGATTTTTAAACTATAAGGAACATGTCACCAAGAATCTATTATTATTAGTCTGGTGATATTTGCCTACTGAAATTGGGAATGTATTTGAGCTATCATTTGGTTCCATTCTCCATCTGATCACCTTGGTCTGATCTTAGTATGATCGACTCATCTTTCTCTATCCATTCAGCTTCACCGTCTCCATCAGATAACAATCTGAATGGAAAAAATATTAAGGAATATCCTTAAGGAATCTTCATAATATTGATAAAAAATGTTCTTTTCTTATCATTAAGGAACATTGTGTCACAAACCATCCCAGATACCCTAGTAACCCAATAACCGATCCAGATATAACATATCCCAAATGGAGTTCCCAATCCCCATGGTTCAGTGATTAGCACCTAGCATCACAAAAATTAAAATTTGAAACAATTTTTTCACTAATAATTGTGGAATTAAAAGAAACAAGGCAGTAAGCATATCCAAATAAACTCCACTGGGAGTAATGCACTAGAAGTCAAACGGGAATTAAATCCCAAAGTACTACAACCAAAGTACCAAAATAGGGAAAACATCCCAATCCCTAACTTAGATGCAACTCACCAAGTCCAAGGTTTAGTAGTTGGATCGACCTCCAAGATATCCTTTTCTCTTGGTCAAACCTATAAGGAGATAATCTACAAACACCCAAAGGCTCAAATAGGGTGTGATCCAAATACCAGTAGGATTTCACCAAAGATTCCATAACAAGATTCCAATATCAAATTAACCAATAAAGTTCCTTCATTTTTTTAACGAACAGATTTGGAATTTATAAAATCATGTTTAAAAAAATCATGATTTATAATTTAAAATATGGAAATACATTTATAAATTCATGCTTCACATTTCAAATTATGGAAATATATTTCAAAATATGGAATTTACATTTAATCAAAGGGTCCTTTACACAGTATCACTTTTCTCAAAATGTCTTAAATAAATAATTTTATATAAAATAGTTTATATAAATTTAAAAGGAATGTAAAATAGTTAAAAATAGTGAAATATATGTATAATTGAAATACAAACAAGCAAGAAACATGGTCATGTTCCAAGTAGGTATGATAGTTCCAGGATATAGGGACCAAACACTATGAATATGGAAAATTATGTGCATACATTCCTTGAACCAAGGCCAAGAGGATTCATAACCATTTCTTAAGGAATTGGATGTGATGATATGATATTTTAGAATGTTGTAAATCAATAATTGTTGTCCAATATAACACACTGACTACCTAAATAATTCATGTGCTCTAGTACAAAACAATGATGGGAAATTTATTTTAAGACTACTTAAAATACAATTAAATCTTATACTCAATTTCAATTTTCTAATTTTCACTTTAAAACCCATAATGGTTTTTTAATAAAAAACATTACCTTTTCAAAAAGATGAAACCACTAGGTTTCCATCAAAACCATTTTTAATCCATTTTCATAAACAAGGATTTAAAACCAATTCATGCAATTTCACAATCCATTACACAATTAAATACAACAATTTAATTTTCAAAAAAAATCATCAAGTTCATCACAAACGCCCAATTCATTGGAATTGGGGTTTTTTTTAAAAATCCATCAAATAAATTTCTATAATTAAATTCAATAATTTAATTGATTCAATTTCCATTAAAACCAAAATTTAAATTAAACAATTTAAATCTCCCCAATCTCCAGTTACATGCCAAAAATTCATCTTTCTCAAAAACCCCAATTCACTGAAATTGGGTTTTCCCAACAACCAATTGAAATACATATAATCCAAATCAAAAAATAATAATTTAAATTCAAATAATTGAAATTTGAAAAAATCAAGTTGGGTTAATATAAATTGGGCATCGTGATGGAACCACCTACCTCAGGATCAATGGATCTCAGATCACTAAACCCTAGCTAGGGTTTGTCAATGAAGAACAATGATCAAGGGATCCAGGAAATAAGGATCAAACCTAGGTTTATTTACCCAAAACAGAGGGTATTAGATCCAAAATAAAGAATAAGAATCCATATAACCCTATAGAGAATAAGAGATATTGTGGGAGATCTACATTGGGATAAGGAAACTAATTGGAAGAGGATCGACCGATGTTCACCTAGCTTGGGATTGCTTTCAAGAGGGGACCGAGGGGCCAAGAATCCTCCTTGGGAGCTTTAAGGTTAAAAGAAAATGATTTGGAATGAAGGAGATCTGTTGAGGACCTATAATAGGGGTTTAATAATTTTTAATAAAAATTCAGATCTCTTAAAATACCATACGCATGGTTTCCTGGGAAGACCCGCACAGTTAGACCAAATTGTGTGGACTGACCATGCGCCCATTTTAAATGATCCATATGGTTTCTACTAATAGGTCACACATCTTGACTAACCATGCACCAACCGTACAAAATCCCATTGCCTTAGGTTACACAGTTTTCTCTGATAGGGCACATGGTTTAGGAAAACTATTCCCCAACCGTGCACTAGCCCAGAATTTTCAAAACACCTAAAAATTTTCACTCAAAGATACCCTAAATGAAACCCAAAGAAAGATAAACAAAAATTAGGGTTTATGAATACCTTAAAATATTAAATGTATGTTATAACCTCCCCACCATAGAAACTTTATGTCCCCAAAAAACATATGAATAGGACTCCTCGCCAAAAAGATGAGGCCACAGCTCTCTCATTAGAATCTCCCTCTCCCACATATCATATAAATTAGAACTGTGCACCATAGAATATGAACCAAAGGTATTTTCCTCCCATGAAGTACCTTGGTCTCAAAATTGACTATCCTGACTAGTCGTTCAGTTGCAGATAAATCAGGTTCAACTTCAACATCATGCCAACTCAGAACATGAGATGGATCAGATAAATACTTTCATTGCTGAGATACATGAAACATATTATGTATCAATGTCAGCTATGGTGGAAGTACAAAAAGGTATAAAACTTTCCCCACCTTCTCAACAACCCGAAAGGTCTCACGAAATGAAGGGTAAGATTCCCTTGACTCCCTAACCATTGATGACCCAACCGGGGTGAAAATTTCAAGAACACTTGGTCACCAACTATAAACTCCAATGGTCTAAAAAGAAGATAATCATAAGAATTATATCATCTCTATACCATCAAAATTATCTAATGAATCAACTAGACCTTTGTTTTCGTCTCTTGCACCAAACTTGGTCCAACCAAAGAACTTTTACCAACCTCCGACCAATACAACGGAGATTTACAAGGTCAGTGATACAAGGCCTTAAAAGGATCCATTCTAATCGCAGAATCATAGCTATTGTTATAAGAAAACTCAACCAGCCCCAAATGATCATCCCAAGATCCACCAAAGTCGAGAACATAAGAATAGATCACATCCTTAAGAATCTGTATAGCTCTTTTTGTCTGGCCATCCAACTACAAATGGTATGCCATACTCAAATGAACGTGAGATCCCAAATCCTCCTAAAGTCATCTCAAAAAATGAGAAGTGAATTGAGGATCCCTATAAAATAATATAGTATAAGGAACACCATGAAAATGAACGATCACTTTCATGTAGATATTTATGAAATCCTCAAATTTGGTTGTATCATGAATGGGTAAAAAGTGAGCTGATTTTGTTAGCCTATCGATCATAGACCATATCAAAATCTTCTTTCTCTGGGTATGTGGAAACCCAACCAAAAAGTCCATAGAGATCTCATCCCACTTCCAAGTAAGGACTAGAATTGGATGAAGCAAACTTGAAGGTTTTTGGTGCTCAGCCTTAACCTATTGTCACATATATAAATGAGATACAAATTTGGAAATGACTCATCTCATACCTAGCCACCATAACCTTCGTTGCATTTCATATAACATCTTCATGGTTCCAGGGTTCACATCACATTAGGAATTATGAAAATCCCCCATCACATCTTTTCTTGTTTCTAATGGAACAACATAGCAATTCTGATAACATAGAATACCCTCTTTGTAGAATGACCACAGGGAAATTATATTCCCACAATAAAGAGAGTATCTAATGATACAGAACTTATCATCAAGTTGTTGATCCTAAAGAATCATTTTGAGAAGAGAGAATGTCATATGAACTTTGACCAAGGAAACCTCGTCCTCTTTCTCTTGAGCTCTAATGTATAATTGTGCAAAGAGAGCTATCAAATTACACTCTTCTAAAGATTATTTCACTACCTAGGCAATAAGTTTCCTACTCAAAGAATCTGCAGTGAAATTCCCTTTCCCTGGGGTATAAACAATGTCAAAGTTGAAATATTGCAGGTATTACACCCAATGCCTTTGGTAGAGATTCAAATCTTTTTCAGAGAAGATATAACTCAAGATATTGTGTTCATAAAACACAGTAAACCTTTTCCATAAAGTTAATGACTCCAAGTCTTATGTGTGTGTATCACAACTGCAAGTTCAAGTTCATGGGTAGGATAATTCTTCTCATGTGACCTAAGCTAATGAGATCCATAGGCAATGACATGATTACCTTACATAATAACACATACCAAGATTGAACCTGATGCATCACAAAAGACCACATCGCCCTGCCTAGACTTTGTATAAGATCTCGGCCTTTTCTGGAGTCATCTCTGGCGTTTTTTCATATACTTTTGAGGTTTTTAAGTACCTTTGTTTTGGAGTAGTGGCTTGGGGTGAGTTTGGGTGATTTTTTAAGAAAATATAATGAACAGTGGGATATGCACGGTTTGCACACGGTTTTACAAACCGTGCGACTAAAAAGTGAAGACTATTCAAACCTGGACATATAGGTTTGTACGATTTGCGCATGGTTTGAAAAAACGTGCGACTAAACCATGTTGACCATGAAAACCTGGACAGAGAGGTCCGCACAATTGGTGCACAGTTTTCCCTAACCATGTGCCCCTGCCCAGGAAACCATGTGTGTAAGATTAATTATCCAAAAATCTATTTTAAAACCACCTAAACCCCTGAGACTCCCATATTTCAATCTTGTCTTGGGTCTGAAAAATTATAGTTGATCCCAGATCCTTCCATATGGAATCTAGTGTGATTTGAACATCATTCTTCGAGATCAAAAGTCTGGATTGAAGATTCGTATAAAGACCTAGCCTTTTCTTACATTACTATTACATCATTTTAAATATAAACAACATAATAGTATAACACATTGAGGATCCAAAGTTTTAGTGTCTTGTTCAAACTAGGACCATACATAACATTTACAACATCAAACATAAACATTTATTTAATTCATTCTTCTTTGTCTTCTTATTCTCCCTTGAAAACTCCTTAGTACACATAATCACCTAAGGATATACATTAAAAAGGGTTGAGATAAAATCCAAGTAAGAGGATAGATAATAACAATAAATCATGTGGTGAGAATAATCATAACATCATCATCAAAATCATGAGAGGAATCATTGGATAAAGGCATGGAATGTGGCAATTCATAAAAATGAAACATCGTGTCTTAGTGGTCATCTACCACACATAGTTGTGAACAAATATAGCATAATGTTCACACATAATTTCACTTTAACTCGTGAGATTCATCACTTTACCCAATTCATTGGAGCACTATATAATTTTAGATGCACCAGTCTCATTCAAACATTCATATTGTGCTATATAATTACAGGCGCACCTATCACATCAAAATATTTACATTATCATGCATGAAAAAAAAGAACATATATCAATCATGAGAATAAATAACCATGGAAAGGAATGGGTTTCAACTCATAATAACACATTCATAAACTTTGGGTTCACAAAAGAAAGAGGGAATGACATACTTGATACAAGAACCATCAACCTTGATTGAGAAGTAAAAGTTGTGTTCTTGAAAGAAGAGTTATTTTGGAAAATATTTTGTTTGAAATAAACTCTATTAGAAAACATGTATATCCAAGAAAAGTTAAGAAAAAGATGAAAAATTTATTTTTAAGGAGTAACCATATCAAAAATGGAGTGAAATATGGAGAACCCAAAGAAGGAAAGTTTGGTTCGAGAATTTCCCCTTACCTTATATCTGAACGCTTTCTTCACTTTAATGTCCTGTATAATGAAATTATATTCATTAATTAGAAATTAAATAACATTTTATACATGAATATGGTTTAATATGGTATCATTAATTTCTTTTACAGGCCTTTTTATGAGTTATAGAGCTTAAATTCATTGTTCAAGAGTGTTAATTTTCATAGCTTTTATGAATGGTTCGCTTGTATTCATGAACGGGTGTTCGTTTGAAATGTGGTTGAACATACAGAATTGTTAATATATATTATTAATGAAATTGTAGAGGTATAAATGATATTACAATGAATTTGGTTAAGTACCATGAAGATGAATCATTAGATAAAATTTTATGATGATCATTTTTGGTTAATTTGAGTGGTTTTTTTATCACAATGAACTTGTTTTATTTTATCACTTAGTGTCATGTAGGTAAGTTAGTTATAGAACATAAAAGGGGGTAAAAATAAAATTTAAAATATTTTTTCAACCATTTCAAGTTTTTATTGACATCCTTGATGGATTTTAAGGAAAATGGAAGTGCATCTCCCATGATTTAGATAAATTAACACATCACGGGCAACAATTTCATTTTACTAACAAAGAGAGGGAGGAAGGAGTGTAATGAATAATATTACATTAACATGATATCATAATATTATATCAATAATACTAGATTTATCATGATATTTGGATAAGATAAGTTTAGGATAAGAGAATAAAAGAAAAGAAATTTGAAAGGAAAATGAAAGAAAAGAGAGAGAGGAATTACCTCTTGAATCCTCCTCTTGAGATCGTCCTTAATAAGCCTAGGCTTGGTCTTTTGATGAGACCAAGAGATCCTGGTCGTGGGGGAGGGGCTAGGGAAGATATTTGGGTAGAATTTGGACAAGTCTTGAATCTTAAGAGGTGTGAGGAAATGGGGGTGTGAAGGGTGGTATTTATAGTGGAGGTGAGAGGGGTTTTCTTAATTTGTTAATCATTAGTTTATTAATTTCCACTAAGATGATAAATAATAATGATTCTATGACCAAAAATAGTAAATAGGGAATTTGAGTTCTATATTTGGGTGCTTAAATCACTTGTGATGTCAGGAATAGTGGATTTAAATTATAATGTATTTATAAGGTAAATTAATGTATTTTACTATTCACTAAAAACTCAAGTATTTCATAAAAATCCCAAAAATTCACCCTAACCATTTTTTGACATGTAGAATCCAAAAATGAAGTCCATTTTTCAAAAATAATTTTCTAAATATGATTAATTTAATTTTTAATTAAAATCATAATTTACTTGAAAAATACTCTTTTTAAAACATTTATTTACTTATTTCAAAACATAGGTACATCATACTTTCACTTAAATTCTATATATATATATATATACTATAATAGGTGAGGTTATTATTCATAAGGTTATGTAACTATTTATAAGGGTAACATTACTATTCATAAGGGTATGTTACTATTCACAAAAAAATATATTTGTCCTGTTGAACTCCAAACATATTACTGATCGCAACTGTGTATATCAGATTTTTGAAATTTAAAACATAGAAGTGGAAAAATTATATTTAATGGTCACATAGTATTTAGTATCATGATATTTCATTGTGTTTCCTAATTTGATTATACTTTAAGGCATACTTATAATAAGGAGATTCCATTGATAAAACATTGGGTCGTTACATTCTTTCCCCCTTATGAAATTTCACCCTCGAAATTTCATTTTACACAAACAGTTGAGGGTACCTATCCTTCATCGCCTCCTCCGGTTCCCATGTTGCTTCTTCAAACTTATGGTCCCTCCACAAAACTTTGAAAATATGGGTTTTCTTGTTGCGTAAGACCTTATCTCTCCTATCCATAATCTTTATTGGTTGCTCCTCATAAGAGATATCATCTTACAGCTGTACCACCTCTGATTTCGGTACATGTGAGGGATCTAGTATGTACTTTCTCAGGAGTGATACATGAAACACATCATAAACTTTATCCATATTCAGTGTAAGTTCAAGCTTATAGTACATGGTTCCTATGTGGTAAAGGATCTCAAAGGGGGAAATATACCTTAGGATTAGCTTCCTTTTCTTCCCAAAATGCATGACTCTATTCTAAGGAAGACTTTATCTCCAATGTCAAACTCCAAGTCCCTTCGATAGTTTTCAGTATAGATCTTTTGTTGACTCTGAGCATCTTTGATATATTTTAGGATGACTTGAACCTTCTCTATCATCTCCTACACAAGATCAGGTCCAAGTATTTTTCTTTCTCCAACTTCATCCCAACAGGTTGAAGTTCTACATCGCTTTCCATACTGAGATTCATATGGATCCATCTGAATACTCAAGTTGAAGCTATTGTTGTATGAGAACTCAACCAATGGGAGATACAGTTTCCATTCACCTTTGAATTCTAAATATCATGCTCTTATCATATCTTCAAGTGTATGAATAGTTCTTTCAGATTGTCCATCAGTTTGGGGGTGATAGGCCATGCTGAAATTTAATTTAGTACTCAAATCATGTTGAAGACTCCTCCAGAATTTAGATGTGAACCTTGGGTCACAATCAGAGACAATTGATAGTGGAACACCATTAATTCTCACCACTTCCTTTGCATATATTTTTTCAAGTTGTTCAAGCGATAGATATTCCTAAATATCGATAAAATGGGCATTCTTGGTGAGTCAGTCAACCTCCACCCATATCGCATTATTTCCCTTTGATATCTTCGAGAGACTCATGAAAAAGTCCATAGTGACATTCTCCCATTTCCACATGGGTATAGGTAATGGTTGCATCAACCCTTTGGAATTTTGTTTCTCTACTTTAACTTACTGACATACCAAGAACCTTGATATATATTCTGCAATCTAGTTCTTCATGTTATCCCACCAAAAATGTTTTCGGAGATCTCGGTACATCTTGGGGCTACCAGTATGGATATAGAATGTTGAGCTATGTGCATTTTCCAATAGCTCCTTCTTTATCCTAAGTGATAAAGGAACACAAAGCCACATTCCAAACTAAATCACAAAATCATTGTCGATATGGAACTCATGAAGCTTCCCTTCCTTTACTACATTCACCTTCTTTTGTAACTCCAGATCATCCCTTTGTGCCTCCTTAATCATCTCTTGGATAGATGGTTGCGAAATCATTTGGTAAAGGTAGGATGTATCTCCTACCCTAATGATTTACAAATCCATCCTTTTCATATCTAAGAAGATAGGGTCTTTCTCAATCTGTAACATGGATAGAGAAGTAGGTTCTTTTCTAATTAGAGCATTAGTTACCTTGTTCGCCTTACCAAGATGATAGTGAATAGAGAAATCGTAGCCCTTGATTAGCTCTAGACATATCCTTTGATTCATGTTGATATTATTTTGTGTAAATATATACTTTAGGCTCTTGTGGTCGGTGTATATGTCACACTTCTCACCATAAAGGTAGTGCCACCAGATTTTCAAGGCAAAAATCATGGTTTTCAACTATAGATCATGTGTCGGGTAGTTCTGATCATGGATCTTCAACTAACATGAGTAGTAGGCTATCACATTATCATTTTTCATGAGTACACAACCCAATACTTTCTTTGAATCGTCACTGTATATCACAAAACTTTCTCCACTTTTTGGTAATGTGAGTACAGATGCCATGATCATCCTTCTCTTTAGCTCCTTGAAGCTTCCCTCACATTCTTCCATCCATACATACTTTACCCATTTCCTTGTTAACTTAGTTAGAAGGCTTGATAATCATGAGAAATTTCTCAAAAAATGTCGGTAGTACCCAGGTGATCCAAGAAAACTACAAATTTATATGACACTAGAGGGTCTAGTACATTCCTCAATTGCCTTTGTTTTTGAAGGGTCCACATAAATTCCCTCACTTATGATCACATTCCCTAAGAATGTGACTTGCTTCATCCAAAAGTCACACTTACTGAACTTGGCGTATAACTTATCCTTTCTCAATGTCGCCAACAAAAGTCTTTGATGTTCTTTATGTTCCTCCTTGATCTTGGAGTAGATGAGAATATCATCAATAAGCACCACCACAAATTTTTCAAGGTAATTTCTAAAGAATCTATTCATCAAATCCATACAGATTTTAGGGTAATTAGTAAGTATGAAGGGAATCACCAGAAACTCATAGTGCCCATACCTTGTATGAAAGGTAGTCTTCTGAATATCTTCCTTCTTCATCTTTAACTGATGATATCCAGAATGAAGATCCACCTTTGAGAAGTATTGAGATCCTATTAACTAATCAAACAAGTCTTCAATACTTGGAATAGGATACTTATTCTTTATGGTGATATTTTTAAGTTCCCGATAATTGATACACAGTTGCATTGATCCATCCTTTTTCACAAAGAGAACCGGCGCACCCCAAGGTGATGCACTAGGGCATATTAACCCTTTTTCCAAATTCTCTTGCAGCTTCTTCTTTAACTCCTCCAGTTCGATAGGATCTATCCTATAGGGACACTTTGAGATAGGAGTACATCCGGGTATGAGTTCTATTGATAACTCTACCTCACGGTCTGAGGGAAGTCTAGGAAACTCTTTAGGAAATACTTCACTATATTCCCTCATGATGGGAATTTCTGCTAGGTTGAAAATTTCCTTTAACTCAACCATTTGAGTGAGGTATGCCTCTTCACATGGAATCATCACCCACACCGTTGAAGAATTTTCCAAAGGAGATTCATGGTCTTCCTTGCATTTGTAGAGGAGAATGGGATGGTTCATAATATGAAAATATATTTCATTTTCCTGAAAGTTGATATGTGCTCTATATAATGAGAGCCAATCCATTCCAATTATTGTGTATAATTCCACCAAGGTAAGTATTATGAGATTCAATGGAGGAATCTTCCCACATACGCCAATAGGAGAAGAGTCAAACACTTGGGTTGCAATTATTGTACTACTTGGTGTTTTTATAGATATCTATACTTCAAGGTTTTGAGGCTTAGATTCTATAGTTCTAGAAAACTTTCAAGATATAAAGGAATTCATAGAACTAGAATCAAATAATACTTTTTTCATTCTTGAGTGAATAGGAAGTGTACCTTGTACGACTTCATTATCTTTATCCACTTCTGTAGTAGTGATGGAATAATCCTTCCCTTGTTCCTTTGGATTTGGTGGTTATTGATGCTGATTACCCTTGAGGACTTGAGGTTTAGTGCACTGGCTTGCATAGTGACCTTGCTCCCTACAATTGTAGCGTTGAACCATGGGTGGGGCTCCCCTTTCTTCTACTAAATTTTCCTTCCTTATCATGTCTTTTTTACACTCTTGAGCATGGTGGCCTTATTTCCCACACTTTAAGCATTTCCCCATCCCTTTGAGGTAGTTCCCATGATGCAACTTCCCACATTTTTGGCATGTGGGTCGTTGAGTTTTCTTCGCACCTTTATCATTAGATCTTCCAGCTTTAAACTCCATCTTTCATTTCTTATCAACATAGCCATGGGACTACTCTCTAAACTCTATCTCCACTTTGAGATCACATAAAAAAACTTCTTCATAACTCCCAAATTCTTGAATTGTAAGATCCTTTTTAAGGTTTGGTTTTAATCCACTAAATAATCTATCAATTTTCTTATCATTTTTGATAACAAAACCCAAAGCGTACCTTGTAACCCTTTTGAAAATCACTTTGTAGGTTGTGAAATATTCTCTTTCCTTTTTCTTGAGATCTATGAATTCTCTCGCTATCTTTGTATATAGAGTTCTGGGTAAATACTTGTTAAGAAACATTATCTTAAAGTCTTCCCATATCATCTCTTCAATTTCGTCTCTTGGCTTGGTGTTCTTAATCAAATCCCACCATTGATTGGCCTCTACCTCTAGATGATAAATGTCTAATGTCACCTTCTCTATCTCAGAATAGTGAAGCATAGAAAAGATCTTCTCCATGGAGTTGAACCACTGTTCCGAAATTAGTGGATCAGAAGATCCACTAAACATCGGTGGTCGTTGCCACATAAAACACTCGATAGCCAGTTGTTGTCTCTCTAGTGAAGGAGGATGTTCCTTGTTATTAAAGTTATTATTCATAACCTGAGATAGTTGGGTAAGCATTACCATTATGTTTTGAACTCCACTGCCCAAAGTATTGGGGATTTTGTTCAGGAAATTGTTTCATTGGCCCTCGCATGAGTTGTTGGTCTAGATTCTCTTCTTTCCCACCATTTTCTAAAATAAAAAAGGTTAGAACAAAACATAAGTCAACGATTCATGAATAAATTACTTATTAATTTGTAAAATTTACACTAAAATAATATTTTATTGGATCCCTATGTTTAGCAAAGCTTCTTGTGTGCTTATTGTACTTAGTCTCATACTAGAGGTATTCTTTAAGGTTCACTAATCCTAATTCCAAAATTAACTAAATTGTGCCTCTGATACCAACTATAGAAATCCATCCTTTTTTTCCTTACTATTAAATCATTTTAAAGATAAAAAACATAATAGTATAACACATTGAGGATCCAAAGGTTTAGTGTCTTTGGAAAACTAGGACCATACATAACATTTACAAGAGAAAACATAAACATTTATTTAATTCATTCTTCTCCAGATTCTTATTGTCCCTTGAAAACTCCTTAGTACATATAATTACCTGAGGATATACATCAAAAAGGGGTGATCTAAAATCCTAGTAAGAAGATAGATAATAAAAATATATCATGGGGTGAGCATAATCATAACATCATAAACAAAATCATGAGAGGAATCATTAGATAAAGTCATGGAATGTGGCAATGCATAAAAATGAAATATCATGTCTTAGTGTTCATATACCACATATAGTTATGAAGAAATATAGCATCATGTTCATATATCATTTCAATTTAACTTAATGAGATTCATCACTTTACCCAATGAATTGGAGAACTGTATAATTCTGGGTGCACCCATCACATTCAAACATTCATTTTGTGTTATATAATTCCGGGTGCACCCATCACATCATAACATTTTCATTATCATGAATGCCAAAAGGAAAATATTTCAATAATGACCATAAATAACCATAGAAATTAATGGGTTTAAACTCATAATAACACATTCATAAACTTTGGGTTCACAAAAAAAAAGAGGGAATGGCATACTTGATACAAGAACCATCAACCTTGAGTGAGAAGTAAAAGGTGTGTTCTTGAAAGAAGAGTTCTTTTGGAAAAAAATTTGTTAAACATAAACTTCATTGAAAAACATGTATATCCCAAAAAAGGTAATAAAAATATTAAAAAATTATTTTTAAGGAGTAATCATATCAAAAATGGAGTGAAATAGGGAGAATCCGAAGAAAGAAAGTTAGGTTCGAGAATTTCCCCTTACCTTGTATCTGAACACTTTCTTCACTTTAATGTCCTATATAATGACATTATATTCATTAATTAGAAATTAAATAATATTTTATACATTAATATGGTATAATATGGTTTAATTAAGTTCTTTTATGGGCCTTTTTATGAGTTATATAGCTTAAATTAAATGTTTGGGAGTGTTAATTTTCATAGCTTTCATTAACGGTTCACTTGTATTCATGAAAAAATGTTCATTTGAAATGTGGCTGAACATAAAGAATTGTTAATATATATTATTAGTGAAATTATAGGTATATAAATGATCTTACAATTAATTTGGTTAAGTACCATGAGGATGAATCACTAGATAAAATTTTATGATGATCATTTTTGGTTAATTTGGGTGGTTTTTCTATCACAACGAACTTGTTTTATTTTATCACTTAGTGTCATGTAAGTAAGTTAGTACCAGAAAATAAAAAAAGTTAAAACATAAACTTTACAATATTTTTTAAACCATTTGATGTTTTTATTAACATCCTTGAATGAGTTGAAGGAAAATGGAAGTGCATCTCCCATGATTTAGGTAAATTAACACATCATGGGCAACGATTTCATTTTACTAACAAAGAGAGAGAGGAAGGAGTATAATGAATAATTTTCCATTAAAATGATATAATTAAAGTATATCAATCATACTGTAGTTATCATGATATTTGGATAAGATAATTTGAGGATAAGAGAAGAAAATAAAAGAAATTTGAAAGGAAAATGAAAGAAAAGAGAAAGAAAAATTACCTCTTGAATCCTCCTCTTGAGATCCTCATTAAGGAGCCTAGGATTGGTATTTTAATGAGGCCAAGAGATTATGGTTGTGGGGGGATAGGGAAGATATTTGGAAAGAATTTATACAAGTCTTGAAGCTTGAGAGGTGTGATGAAATGGGGGTGTGAAGGGTGGTATTTATAGTGGAGGGGAGAGGGGTTTTCTTAATTTTTTAATCATTAGTTTATTAATTTCCACAAAGATAAGAAATATTTATGATTCCATGACCAATAATAGTAAATAGGGAATGTGATTTAGAGATTTGGGTTATTACATCACTTGTGATTTCAGGAATAGTGGATTTAAATTATAATGTATTTATATGGTAAATTAATGTATTTTACTATTCACCAAAAATTCAATTATTTCAGATTATGTCCAAAAAATCACCATAACCATTTTTTAACATGTAGAATACAAAAATTAATTCCATTTTTCAAAAATAATTTTATAAATATGATTAATTTAATTTTTAATTAAAATCATAATTTACTTGAAAAATACAGTTTTTAAAACATTTATTTACTTATTCCAAAATATAGGTACTTCGTACTTTCACTTAAGTTGTATATATATACTATAATGGAAGAGGTTACTACTCATAAGGGTATGTCACTATTCATAAGGGTAACATTACTATTCATAAGGGTACGTTACTATTCACCAAAAAAATAAGTTTGTCCTGTCGGACTCCAAACATCTTACTGATCGCTACCGTGTGTGTTAGATTTTCAAAATTAAAAATATAGAAGTTGAAAAATTATGTTTAATGGTCACATAGTATTTAGTATCATTATATTTTATTGTTCTTCCTAATTTTATTATACTTTGAGGGATACTTATAATAAGGGGATTCCATTGATAAAACATTGGGTCGTTACAATCCGCTCTCTTCCCGATAAGTGGATTTAATCTTGTTGTTTCTCCCGTTCATTACTCTATATTTCCTTGATATTTTCATGGAAGATCTCCACTGTTTCCATGGATATAAACCTATGAGTTGAGATCTATATCTAGGATTTTGGATCTAGATCTAGTTTTGTAAGATCTTGATGCCTTTGATCTTAATTTTGGTTTAGGGATTTAGATCTAGAGCTTGATCGACAATGTTGTGCCGCTTGAATTTTGGGGATTTTAATTGGGCTAACATCCATAAATAAAACAATGTAGGTATTCTAAATTGAACTGACATAGATGTGTATTTGATATGTGAATCTGAGTTTATAGATTTTCTAGTTTTCCTTGATAATTGATTTCTTAAATTGAAGTAATTAGGAATGTGGAATTGAATTGTGATTTCCTTGGTGATTAATTTATAATTGAATCACGAAACAAATGAAGGGGATTTTCTCAAATAGATATTTGATTTGGAGATTGGTTATAGGTTGAGATAATTAATTGATTGTGTTAAGATAATTAATTGGGGGAAATTAATTATGAAATGATGTTTGGCTATATAAGATAATTAATTGTGAGAATTAATTATGTGCCATGATGTTGAACAAAGATAATTAATTGTGAGTATTAATTTTTACAAGTCGAGATTTGATATGGATAATTAATTGTGAATAATTAATTATGGAATGATAATTGTGTTGATTGATTAATTAATTAATGAATTAATTAATGGGTTATGTTCTTAGTTAATTATTGAGTTAACTAATGGCCTTTGAAATATTTAACTAATCATTGGATTAGTAATGGAATTATTTGGCTAATTATTTTGAATTAAAGAATGATTAAATGGATGATATTTTTGTGGTGCTAGACATGGCGTTCTAGAGTGATTAGAAGTTGGAACTTGGACATGGAATTCCTCCCCAATAGTTATCCAAGCTTGAGATTTTGGGGTGCAAGGCATGATGACCTACACCGAATGAGATATGGAGTGTTAGGAATGATGACCAACACTGAATGAGATTTGGGGTGCTTGACATGATGTTCAACACTAAATGGATGATGATCAAATGGAAAACATTAATTGAAATTGGGCCTAATGTGATGATTAAAGATTAAATTACAATGTGATAACTATTTAATTATGCATTATATTTATTGCTTCATAAAATTTCATACACTATATCTTGACTGGACTTGTTTTAGACACCATTGGTGGTGTCCTACTGAGTTATACTCACACCCTATTCAGGACACCTGATTGGAAACCGAGTAGACTTTGTTGTTGTAGGAAAGAATAAGGGAAAGGCCATGGGATAGGTTATTGTTTGGGATTGGAGCATGGTAGAGGGAACTGGACGTGTTTTGGGACACGCTTGGGAGTCGTGGTGTCTTTACTTTTAGTTGCATTGTAGACACTTAACACTCGCATTGTCATAGCATGTTTTACCTTTCAGTTGATTATTGTGTTTTCTTATTTTAAATATCATATGACATGGTGTTATTATGGTTATTTATACTCTTTCGCACTTGGTTATTGTTGTTTGATTCTACTGGTGTTTTATTCTAATAAAAGAGGGTATAATCTCCCCAAGACTGACTTAACAAACCCTTGCTGTTAGTTGGCACCCTCTGGCGTATGGGGAGGTGTACTTGATGGCATGTGTCCGACTAGCTCAGGGCACCATTTAGTGGCACCCGGGTTAGGATGTCACACTTTGGAAGATTCAATATTAGTTTAGTAGTAAAAATATGTTTTATCTCAATAAAATAACCCTAACATTTTTCATTCCAAGCAAATTTCACTCCCTTCCAAGTTAGATTAGTCATTGTAGAATCCAACTTTGAGAAGTACTTAATAATATGGAAATAATATCTGGATAAGCCTAAAAAACTCTAAATCTTAAATATGTTTTGTGGTTTTTCCCAATTCATAACATCTTTTACCTTATTAGGGTCAAATGATATTCCTTTTTTCGACATTGCGTGTCCCAAAAATTTCACTTCCCAAATCCAGAATTTACACTTCAAAAGATTGACATAGAGATGGTGATTTCTCAACAAACTCATAATTGTTCTCAGATGATGCGCGTGATCATCCTGGATCTTAGAGTAAATGAGGTTTTCATCCATAAAGACTACCAAAATGGTATCTAGATACTCATGGAAAATATTGTTCATCAAAGCCATAAAAACTACAAGAACATTGGTTAGACCAAAGGTCATGACAAGGTACTCATAATGGTTGTTTCTACTCCGAAAGGAGGTTTTTTGAATTTAATATTCTTTTATCCTCAACTTATGGTAACCATAGTGAAGATCAATATTCGAGAACTATAACGTCCCAACCTGAAAGCCACTAAACCAGTGCTCCAAGCCAGTTTGCCACAAGGCCTCAAGCACACCTCCCCGTACGCCAGAGGCTACCAACTAGCATCAAGGGCCTAGGGTGTGATAGTGGGGAGACTATGCCCTCATACCAGAGTAAGAAAACAGTATAAATAACTAAGTATCATACACAGAAGAAAGTAAACAGAGTGCGGAAGCAGTTAACAACTAAAATAGAACAAGCTGTAATAGTAAAAAGCTGTAAAAGCCTGAACAACTATGAAATACAGTACAACACTATTCACCCACTGAGCCGACCATACAGATACAAGTACAAAGAAAACTGAAAGTAAAAGTATAGGGCTCAACTACTAACTCCGAGCCAACCCACATACCTGATCTCCAGACACTATCGAACTGCACCAGCCTGATCAGTAGAACCACTCGAGCAGCTCCGCTCGATCATGCAACACTAGGCCTCAGCCCTATCCACCATGCAACTCATGCTCAGCCTGAAAAATAGACATAAGGTTTACACGTACACCGAGGTGCACGTGCAGGGGTGTGAGATAATCTCAGTAGGGCACCCCTACAAGCAACCTATAACTGTGCTGCTAAAAGTGTATGCAACAACAATGTGCTCGGCCTAGCTGGAACACAACAAAAGGAAGTAAACCAAACGTGTAACCATAGTCGAACTCATGGTCTGTAATCACTTTCAATTGGGAAAGTGCCACCATGGATTTCCATATCTATATACGTACACATGTATAGTTCCATACCTATACACATATACATAAATATGAATATTCGTGATTAGTTGATTCAAATAACAAGAAACCACATCAACAGTCAATCATTGGGACCATAACCCCGATCTCCTGGACATCCTGTGCAAGGGCATTGAGTTGGACGTCGTGCAACTCAAGTCATGTATCATTAATTCAATATATGGGTCTGTAATCCCATCTACATGTACCTACTTCGGCCAACATCAGAAATACGTCTCTGAACAATTTAACCAGTTCAATATAATAAATCAATTCTGAGTTTCTCCAAGACCCGTCCTCGACCGACCATCTCTTGTACCAACGCCACAGCAAAAACCATAACAGGCTATCAACAAGTCAAAGATAATAACAATTCCAAGATTGTGATGTAGCTTGGTAGGTTCAATAGAAGAAATCACCACAGTGAATATACAAAGTAGCCACTGTCCTCAGACATGTGAATCCTTGCCCTTAGGTGAACAGAAACAAAACCCTCGGGTGACTACCCTCAGGCATAATGAATGGTTCCATCAGGAATATAAGAATATTTCCCTTAGGCATGGAAGCTACTTCCCTCAGGCATCAGAAACATTTCCCTCAGGCTAAACGAACACTACCCTCAGGCTAAACAGAAACTTGCCCTCAGATGAAACAAAACACTACCCTCATGCTAAATAGAACATTTCCCTCAGGCTAAAGGAACCGGTCCGAGCCCAAAGAATAAACAAACAATTTATATAAACTTTCTCTCAATCAAATGCAATACATAATATAATTATTCCATACCCTCGGGTATCCATGACAAATGGCTAAACAGAGGAATGCATCCCTGGGGTGGTCCTGGATCCAAGTAATGATCCCAAACAGTAGTTTTAATTTATTAACAGATTATCTATGAAATTCTAATTATCTTTTAGAAAAGGCCTCAGCCATATGACACCCCGACCATGGGCGCGTATCACAACGGTAAACAAATTCAACAAAACAGTTGAAAACAAACATCAGACCACCTACTACTCAGGCACACAAGGCAAAGTAGGTATCCCAAAAAACAAGAAGATGCCTCGTGTCAGGCTCAATATCCACCAACTAGGAAGTACCTCTGGTATCCACTACAGTATTAGCAACCCAAGTTAGATATAAACAAATGAGTGCAGGTGGCCTGAATGCCCAACCCAACAATACATCCAAATCCCCAAGGGAACACCAGTTTGGTACGGGTTCTAGGTGACACCCGATAACCATCTCTACCCAACCCCGACGTAACAACTTAGGGTTGGTCCAACAACGGGTACCCCTTGGGTCCCTCAAGTCAAACACTGAGGAGTCATCAAACTCGGGATCTTCCAGGTAACACGAGCGAAGGCATCCTACACGGGATCCTTAGCGAAGAGTAAGGAAGGAATCCTACATAGGATCCTTAAAGGAAAACATAGGAATTCCATAACATGGGTCCTCTCAAAGGAAAAAACAAAAGAGAGATCCTACAAGGGACTACCTAGGTCAGCACACAAGTAAAGGCATCCCTCATGGGATCCTTGGAAGTGTCCGGTCTCACGGCCTCATAGGCCAGAAGGGAACGTCTCACAAGGGAAAAATCCTCTAAATAAAATGTTATGGGAGATAGTTCATAGCTCATATCATATTAAAGGTCTCAACTAAGTTGGTTCGAACACCCAACATATCATCCACGTCAAGTCTCACTCTTAGGTGAAAACTGAACTCGATAACTGGAGGAAAAACCTCTCCATTTAGATATAAACCCCAAAAACATCCTTTATATGACCTCTAAATGTCAAAAGGATTACACCATTGCGATCTAACTATAACAATGCTCAGAATCGACTACTCACACGCCCAATTCTGACTTCTGAGGCACAAGATACCCCAAAACTACTAAGACGGGGAAGTACATGGCCAGAGTACATGGCCAAAACCCATTGGGCCTGCCTGTGTAATAGTACACGGCATTTACTTTACTGTACATGGCGTGTAATATTCAAAAAAAGTCACCCCGTGTGTGTTTTCACTAAAACACATGCCCAAGTACTACTACACGACGTGTACTCAAAGTACACGGCGTGTACTCATTAAAAACTCTTATTTCGTGTTTCCTCTCACACGGCCACACACTACACGGCGTGTACTCAAGTACATGGCATGTACTTATGAAAAATTTGTCTTCCACAAATGGGAAGAACACACGGCGTGTTCTTCTGGAACACACACCGTGTAGTCTGGGTTTTCCGACGGGAAAACCCTCAAAACGCCCGAAACGCCCGTTTTCGCCCCCGAAACCCCAGATCGAACCCCACGGGTCCACAAGCAAGAAATATAAGGCTTTAAAGAATTAAAACAACATGTTTAAATGGTATCTATGGAGAAAACATAAACGGCCCTACCTTTGGGTGGAAATCACCGAAGCTTCGCTTGATTTCACGGCTCTCGATTGTCCTTCGCGGAATCAGCGCGTCGAGGGCTTCGAATCGGTACCCCTCTCGCCTTCCATATCTCCCTATTTCTCGATCTCCCAATTATCCCACGGGACATGGACAAGGAGGATTGTAGGATACATGTTCAAGGAGGAGGGAGTAAGATAAAGGAATAAAGGTAACAGAAAAGGAAAAAAAGAAAAAGGGGCTCGGGCCATCCCCAGCGCCCAACATGAGTTTATGCCTTCCCTAGGCTAAACTCCTCATTCCGAACTCAATGGCGCAGACGAAATCTCAATCCGATGCTCCATTTAAAATTCATTTCCAAACAAACTTGCACAAATAAATTAATATTTAATTTAATAATATTAAATATTAAATATTCTGCCAAAATTCGAACAGCTCATATTTTCACCAAACTTCTGTCCTAGGGTAAACTCCCTATTCTAGGACCAACGAAGTTGTCAAAAAAATTATCCGAGATTAGCTGGTAGGGGAAAAGACCATTTTACCCCTCATGAGCATCCAACAGTAAAAATTTAAATTTCTACTCAAAACGACGGTTCGGAAAAACAAAAGTTCTTACAATCTCCCCACCATAAACCTTCTTGTCCCCGAGAAGCCCATTTAAAGGACCCGAAGCCATGCTCCCAACTTGAGCATCTACACAACCAAGCTATCTGGACTTTCCAACGACCATCCTTATAGTATTAATAACCACCTTCTACATAGAAAATATTCAACTACGACCAATCTGGTACTCCCCACCATAGGAATACCCTTATCATAATCTTAAAAGCCACTCCGAACCCCAAAGGCCATTGGAAAACACTGTAGTTTAACCTAAACAAGGAAAACCACCCTCAAAGGCCGACGGTGCACTCCCCACCATATGGATTTCCTAAAACCGCTCTGAGGGCACAACCCGAACAGGTTCCATCCTCAATAGGGATGAAGCTTAGGAAAGAAAAAGGAGCTCAATGAAGGTCGAAGATCTCTCGGAATACTCAAGAAGAATCAAGATAGCGCATGATCATCTCTAATAGGAGTACACTGAGATTTCACCAAAGGCATGTCTAGCTCCCTTCGATCCATGCTAAAATCTTGCCAAAACTCGACTAGGATTCAAGCATAGGTCGACCACTCTCACACAGGTTCCCTTAGAACAGAACATTCATCGACCTACTAGGTATCAAGTCAAAACCAAGGGTCTCTAGGTCTTCCACCTAGCCCTACAGAAAAAGCCTCACAACTGGGTCACAAGGTCTAACCACCTAGCCCAAAGATCCAAAACCTCTCAGAAGACGGTAGAGATCACAACAACCAAAGAAAATCAAAAGCAAAACACAACCTAAAAGGGCCCTGATCCTCTCTGAGCATCATCATAAGGAACTACCCCCTAGAGTTCATAACCCAAGTAGAAGAGAAACTGAACTAACACCCATCGGGCATTAATATACGGGAATACCCCAAGGAGGTCCAGTTCACAAGAAAAGCCTTGGTATCTATCGACATCATTCTCAATAATCTGACTAGATAACCACAGACCCAAAAAAAACACCCAATAAGGGGTTAAATAGAAAGTCATCACATGTCATATCGACTAACTGGGGTCACTGCACCACCAGTGTATGAGGACTGAGTCATCAGCCTCAACAAAAACACCTCAACGTAGATCCATGTAACCTGCCAGCAGAGTAAAAAGTATGTGTAAGGAGACCCAAAGGTCTCAGTGGTCAGTAAAACACACACTAGCAGGCCTATATGTTGTGAATCCTATGTGCCTAGTATGATTCATGAGACGCCTCTCACCTTTGTCGTCCAAGAGTCAAAATCCATCTCTGGCATCTTACTAATGGACAAGATCCAGAGATCCATAGTAAATCAAAACACCCACACAACATGTGTGCCGCTCAAGGTGAAAATCATATACAACTGTAACATTGCAAAATCAGAACAGCAATCCCAAACCCTGGAAACTAGGACTTCTTGTCAGAACAAGTGTTCTCGACGCATCAGTATGATATCCATCATAGGTTCCGAAACATTCCTAATACTCCTGTCTACCATATCCCAAATAGTAAAGAGCAGGAAAAGAAAATCCTATGATACCACTTTTTAACATCCCGGCCCGGAATCCACTAAACCAGTGCTTCGAGCCAGTTCGATACAAGGCCTCAAGCACGCCTCCTCGTATGCTAGAGGCTACCAACTAGCAGCGAGGGCCTAGGGTGTGATAGTGGGGAGACTATTCCCTTATACCAGAGTAAGCAAATAGAGGAAATAATTAAGTATCATACATAGCGGAAAGTAAACAGAGTGCGGAAGTAGTAAACAACTCAAATAGAACAAGTTGTAATAGTAAAAAGTTGTAAAAGCCCGAACAACTATGCAATAGAATACAACACTAGTCACCCACTGGGCCGACCATATAGATACAAGTACAAAGAAAATTGAAAGTAAAAGTACAGGGCTCAACTACTAACTCCGAGCCAACCCACGTACCCGATCTCCAGACACTGTCGAATTGCACCAGCCTGATCAGTAGAACCACTCGAGCAGCTCTGCTCGATCATGCAACATTAGGCCTTAGCCCAATCCACCATGCAACTCATGCTCAACCTGAAAATAATACATAAGGTCTACACGTACACCGAGGTTCACATGTAGGAGTGTGAAATAATCTCAGTAGGGAACCCTGACAAGCAACCTATAACTGTGTTGCTAAAAGTGTATGCAACAATAATGTGCTCAGCCTAGCTGGAACACAACAAAAGGAAGTAAACCAAATGTGCAACCACACGAACTCAGGGTCTGTAATCCCTGTCAACTGGGAAAGTTCCACCATGGATGTCCATATCTATATACGTACACATGTATAGTCCCATACCTATACACATATACATAAATATGAATATTCATGATTAGTTGATTCAAATAACAAGAAACCACATCAACAGTTGATCATTGGGACCATAATCTCGATCTCCTGGACATCCTGTGCAAGGGAATTGAGTTGGATGTTGTGCCACTCAAGTCGTGTATCATTAAGTTGATATATGGGTCTGTAATCTCATCGACATGTACCTACTTCGGCCAACGCTGGAAATATATCTATTAATAAGTTAACCAGTTCAATATAATAAGTCAATTCTGAGTTTCTCCAAGACTCAGCCTCGACCGACCATCTCCCGTACCAACACCACAGCAGAAGCCATAACAGGCTATCAACAAGTCAAAGATAACAACAATTCCAAGCTTGTGATGTAGCTTGGTAGGTTCAACAGAAGAAATCACCATAGTGAATATACAAAGTAACCACTGTCCTCAGACATGTGAATCCTTTCCCTTAGGCGAACAGAAACAAAACCCTCAGGTGACTGCCCTCAGGTGACTGCCCTCAGACATAACAAATGGTGCCCTTAGGCATATAAGAATCTTTCCCTCAGGAACGAAAGCTACTGCCCTCAGGCATGAGAAATGTTTCCCTCAGGCTAATCAACACTTCCCTCAGGCTAAAGAAGCACTGCCCTCAGGTATGAGAAACGTTGCCCTCGGGCTAAACAAACACTACCCTCAGGCTAAATAGAAACATGCCCTCATGCGAAAAAAAACACTACCCTCAGGCTAAATAGAACACTACCCTCAAGCTAAAGGAACCAGACCAAGACCAAAGAATAAACAAACAATTTATATAAACTTTATCTCAAGCAAATGCAATACATAATATAATTATGGCATACCCTCGGGTATCCAAGCCAAACGGCTAAACAGAGGAACGCACCCCTAGGGTGGTCCTGGATCCAAGCAATGATCTCAAACAACAGTTTTAATTTATTAACAGATTATCTATCCAATTCTAGATATCTTTCATCAAAGGCCTCATCCATATGACACCCCAACCATAGGCACGTACTACAACGATACACAAATTCAACACAACAGTTTAAAATAAACATCAGACCACCTACTACTCAGGCACACAAGGAAAAGTAGGTATCCCAACAAACAAGAAGACGCCTCACGTCAGGATAAATAGCCACCAACCAGGAAGCACCTCTGGTATCCACTACAGCATCAGTAACCCAAGTTAGATATAAACAAACGAGTGCAGGTGGCCCGAACGCCCAACCCAACAATACATCCAAAGCCCCAAGGGAACACCAGTTTGGCACGGGTTCTAGGTGACACCCGATAACCATCTCTACCCAAACCCAACGTAACAACTTAGGTTTGTTCAAACAACGGGTACCCCTTGGGTCCCTCAAGTCAAACACTGAGGAGTCATCAAACTCGGGATCTTCCAGGTAACACGACCGAAGGCATCCTACACGGGATCCTTAGCGAAGAGTAAGGAAGGAATCCTACATAGGATCCTTAAAGGAAGGACAACATAGGCATTCCATAACATGGGTCCTCTCAAAGGAAAAAACAAAAGAGAGATCCTACAAGGGACTCCCTAGGTCAGCACACAACTAAAGGCATCCCTCATGGGATCCTTGGAAGTGTCCGGTCTCATGGCCTCATAGGCCAGAAGGGAACGTCTCACAAGGGAAACATCCTCTAAAGAAAAGTTTACGGGAGATATCTCATAGATCATCTCATATTAAAGGTCTCAACTAAGTTGGTTCTAACACCCAACTTATCATCCACGCCAAGTCTCACTCTTAGGTGAAAACTGAACTCGATAACTGGAGGAAAAACCTCTCCATTTAGATATAAACCCCCAAAACATCCTTTATATGACCTATAAATTTCAACAGGATTCCACCATTGCGATCTACGTGGAAAAACGCTCAGAATCAACTACTCACACACCCAATTCTGACTTCTGAGGCACAAGATACCCCAAAACTACTAAGACGGGGAAGTACATGGCCAGAGTACATGGCCAGAACCCATTGCGTCTGCCTGTGTAATAGTACACGGCGTGCACTTTACTGTACACGGCGTGTACTATTCACAAAAAGTCACCCCATGTGTGTTTTCACTAAAACACATGCCCAAGTACTACTACACGGCGTGTACTCAAAGTACACGGCGTGTACTCATTAAAAACTCTTATTCCGTGTTTCTTCTCACACGGCCAGTCACACGGCCACACACTACACGGAGTGTACTCAAGTACATGGCATGTACTTATGAAAACTTTTTCTTCCCCTAACGGGAATAACACACTGTGTTTTATCCTGGAACACACACCGTGTAGTCTGGGTTTTCCGACGGGAAAACCCTCAAAACGCGCGAAACGCCCGTTTTCGCCCCCGAAACCCCAGATCAAACCCCATGGGTCCACAAGCAAGAAATATAAGGCTTTAAAGAATTAAAACAACATGTTTAAAGGGGATCTATGTCAAAAACATAAATGGCCCTACCTTTGGGTGGAAATCACCGAAGCTTCGCTTGATTTCACGGCTCCCGGTTGTCCTTCACGGAATCAGCGCGTCGAGGGCTTCGAATCGGTACCCCTCTCACCTTCCATCTCTCCCTATTTCTCGATATCCCAATTATCCCATGGGACATGGCCAAGGATGAGCATAGGAGACATGCACAAGGACGAAGGAGGAATAGAAAGGAAGAAAGGGAAAAGAAAAGGGAAAAAAAGAAAAAGGGTCTCGGGCCAGCCCCGGCGCCCGACATGAGTTTATGCCTTCCCTAGGCTAAACTCCCCATTCCAGACTCAACAGCAGAGACGGAATCTCAATCCTACACTCCGTTTAAAATTTATTTCCAAACTAACTTGCACAAATAAATTAATATTTAATTTAATAATATTTAATATTTAATATTATACCAAAATTCAAACAGCTCAGATTTTCACCAAACTCCTGTCCTAGGGTAAACTCCCTATTTCGGGACCAACGGAGTTGTCAGAAAAATTATCTGAGATTAGATGGTAGGGTAAAAAGACCATTTTACCCCTCAATAGCATCCAACAGCAAAAATTTAAATTTCTTCTCAAAATGACAGTCCAAAAAAACACGGGTTCTTACAAGAACCACTTTATCCCTTTCAACTGATCAAATAGATCATCAATCCATGGTAATGGATACTTATTATTTACTGTCACTTGATTGATCTTTTGGTATTTAACACATAGGTGAATTAAACCATCATATTTCTTAGCAAAGAGAACTGGCACTGCCCAAGGTAACACACTTAGATGTATAAAGCCTTTCTCTATAAGATCATACAACTGGGACTTCAGCTCTTTCATTTCAACTGGTGCTATGTTGTGAGAAGGAATAAAAACTTGTTGAGTACCGGGCATTAAGTCAATGGAAAACTTGACCTCCCTTACTGGTGGAAAACCTGAGAAGTCAGAAGGAAACATGTTGGGAAACTCTAAAAAAATTGTAGGGAGGTCACCGCCTAAATATTCCCACTCTAGATCAAAGGAAGACATTAATATCATTTTTCCCAACTCTGGATAATAAGGTTCATCTCTACGTGACCTTGGGTCTCATTCTCCTTGAAATACATGGCACACACCACTGGGTGTAGTAAAGGAGACCCATTGAAGATAACAATCAAACCTATATTTATTTTCAATGATCCAATCCATCCTAAATATGATGTAAATAGGTTTCATGTTGAGAGCTAGAAAACTCTAAGCAAGTTTCACATCTGATAAAGAGAAAACACAAAAGGGACTACGAAGACCCTAATCACTCTTCATAAAAAGGAGTGTAATAATATCTATTTCACAAGATAAAAGATTAATATTAAGGTTTATAATATTAATAATATAAGTTCAAATAAATGAATTATATGCACCGGTATCAAATAAAGCAGTCACTAATGATGAAACTATAGTTATGGTACCTCTTACAGTCGCTGGACCCGTATCTGCTTCCTATGGCACTAGTACAAAAACCTTTTTTTACGTCAGTTTTTTTAGCTTTTTAACATCGGTTTTGAGGTGAAGTTATTGCAATAGATGTTAAAAAATATGATTTTTTATGTTTTTTATTTAATAACCAATGTTAAAAATGGGTTTTTATGGTTTTTCACGTCGGTTTTTAAAAAACTGACGTGAAAGACCTTATGGAAATGTTGTTAAAAAGTCATATTTTACTTCAGTTTTTAAATAACCGACATAAAAAATGTTTACCATATTGTATATAATTTCCTAATATTTTATTTGACAGTTCGTAGAGCTAAAATGGAGTTACAGATCAAAAGTTATGACCATCAGAAGTTTGATATATTTTTTTCGATGAAAGATCGAATGATCCAACCATAGCTTCATATTAGAATAAATTTAAGAATACGAAGGAGGATTTGTAGTTTTACCATGATATAAAGAATTATACATCATTATAATAAAATAATAATCCTTAAATGGTATATCAATTAAGAAAACTACTCATAATGAATATAAATCATGAAAAAATAATTACAAATACCTTAACGAGACTGTGGAAAGAAGAAATAGTGGATTCACTTGGAAGATCAAACAAGTTGAGTTGGTGTAATGATGATGGTTGAAAGAAATGATTGTTAAATGTTATATCAATTAAGAAAAATAATAATAATAACCATAAATCATGGATAAACAATTAAAAATACCTTGACGAGATCATGGAAGAAATAAATAATTGATTCACATTGAAGATCAAATAAGTCTAGTTGGAGGAATGATGATGGTTGAAAGAAATGATCATTAAATTAGGATATGTTTATAATGAAAATATATAATTGAGATGATAAAAAAAAATTGGTATTAAAAAAATTAGGCGGTGATTGGAAATTTCGATCCTGTGATGTAAAAAAATGAAATTTCGCATTGGCGGGATATTAAAATTATCATTCACGTCAGTTTTCTAATAATCGTCGTGAAAATATATTAAAATTTTCACTTATTTTTCACATTTTTTATTAAATAACCAACATTAAAAATAAATTTTAATCACTTTTTCACGTCATTTATTTAATAACTGACGTGAAAAAACAATTTTCATGACTTTTTCACATCAGTTATTTAATAAGCGACGTTAAAAGGTATTTTTCACATCAGTTATTAAATAACTGATGTGAAAAATGTTAACAAAAATGTAGTTCATTTTCCAAGATTTGATTTTATAGGTTGTGAAGCTCAAATGGAGTTACGAATTAAAATTTATGGCCTTCGTAAATTGGCCTTCCCTAAGACTTTGTTTAGAGATGATCAACTTATGATGCTCATAACTTTTGATCCGTAACTCCGTTTGAGCTCCGTGACCTATAAAATTGAAGATTGGTAAATGAACTACATTTTTGTAAACCTTTTTCATGTCTTTTATTAAATAACCTATGTATCAATTTTTTTAACTTTTTCACGTCGTTTATTAAATAAACGATGTGAAAAATCAATTTTCATGACTTTTTCACGTCAGTTATTTAATAACAGACGTTAAAAGATATTTTTCACATTTTTTATTAAATAACCGATGTGAAAAATGTTAATAGACATGTAGTTCATTTCCAGGCTTTGATTTGATAGGTCACAGATCTCAAAAAGAGTTACAAATTAAAATTTATGGCCTTCGAAAATTGGCCTTCCCTAAGACTTCGTTTAGAAATGATCAACTTCCGATGCCCATAACTTTTGATCCGTAACTCCGTTTGAACTATGTGACCCATCAAATCAAATCTTGGGAAATTAACTACATGTTTGTAAACATTTTTCATGTTGGTTATTAAATAACTAATGTAAAAAAGTCATGAAAATTGATTTTTCACATTGGTTATTTAGAACCGATGTGAAAAGGTCTAGAAAATAGATTTCTCACATCGGTTATTATATAACCGATGTGAAAAATCAAAAAAAATGTATTTTTCACATCGATTCTAAAAACCCAATGTGAAAAAAATGACGTTGAAAATAGTTTTTGTACTATTGTAGAGACTCTTCCACAGTGTGAAGAATCTTCATTCCAGATTCCTGTGGATGGAACCCTATTGCATGTGAAGAATTTGATTTCCCTATGGTTTTAGGAGGATCTTTTGATCTCATTCCACTATGTTGAGTAGAATAAATATGGTAGAATCATTGAAAGTTCTCTAAATGTCTACAGGAGGCACAGTTCTTGGGTGCCTCAGTGCATACCCTCTTCGAATGTCCTATTTTTCCACATTGATAGAAAACTAAAAAACCTCTTTTAGGCACTACAGGAGGTCTAGAATGACCCTACTTTCAAAAACTTCCATGAGAACCATCATGATTCCATTTTCCCCTGAAGGAACTCACACTTCTACTAGGAGAAAAAGAAGCTCCTAATAACCCTGACCTTCCAGCCAGGTCCATCTCGACCATCAATGCTCTATCTAGTACATCAGTATAAGAATACAGCTTCATCAAGAAAACCTAAGAATGAATATCCTGTCGAATTACTAACTCTAACCTTCGATACTTCATCCTATCATTCGATAATATCTCAGGTATGAAGTGTAAAAGTTTATAAAAACAATTTTCATACTATTTCATGGTTCTTTCAGCCTTCTCAAGTTTAAAAAACTCAATGGACTTGGTTAACAGTGTCAAATCTGGATAGAACTGGTTAGTGAAAATAACCTTGAAGTCATTCCACTATAATACCTCATGCTTCTTCACTGTCACCATTATGTCCCACTATCTCCTTCTTGGACCTTCCAGCATGAAGGTGTCACACTTCACTTTGATCTCATCGGGTGTGTCCAAAAACTCAAACAAATGCCCCATTCTACTCAACCACTTCTCAACCTCTTGAGGATCATTTGATCCTTTGAATGGTTCTGGATTCTAGAAAAGGAACTATTGAGAACAAATATTGATAACATCCCTCTGAGGTTCCATAGATAGAGCTTGAATGGTAAATGGTGGTGGTGTATGTCCCAGAGCTTGGACAGTGTGCACAATCACCTTAACCAGATTTGGATCAACAATAAGATTTGCTCGCTGAGGTTTAGTAGAATCTTCCTCCTAGATCCGATTTTCACATATACTTAGAGGAATGATGATACATGACATCAGTAGACAACAAGGAATACACTAGATTAACACTCAAATAGAGAAACAAGGGAAATCAATCCCAACAAATAGAATGAAAAGATTTGAATTTCACTCTATCCAAATCAAAATAGGGAAAATACTAAAACTAATCCACAATATGTATTTCCCTAACCAACCCAGGTGACTTAAGATTCATTGTAGTGATAGATGTCTAGGAACTCAATCACAACTACCTCCTAAGTCCTAACAATATTTTACAATGCATGTTGACTTCAAGACAGAAGATCGGTCGGGATTTGATACCACTTTTTCACAAACCATCCCGAGTAACCTGGTAACCCAATAACTAATCCATCTCTAAAATATCCCAAAGGGTGTTCTCGATCCCTATGGGTTGGAAACTAGCACCTGTCATTACAAAAACTAAAAGTGGGAATGATTTTGTCACTAACAATTGCAGAAGTAAAAGAAATAAGGTAGTATGCATATCAAAAGAAACTACACTAGGAGTAATGTACCAAAAGTTAAAAAGGCATTAAATCCCAAATTACTACAACCAAAGTACCAAAACAGGGACAATATCCTAAGTCCCAACTCAGATGCAACTCACCAAGTCCAAGGTTCAACAGCTGGATCCACCTCCAAGAGATCATTTTCCCTTACTCAAAACTGGAAGAAGATAATCTATAAACACCCAAAGGCACAAGTAGGGTGTGAGAAAAATCACACTAGTATTTCACTAAAGATTCAATAACAAGATGACAATATCAAATTAACAAATAAAGTGCTTTAATTTTTTTCAAACAAACAGGTTTGGCATTTACAAAAGAATATTTAAACAAATCATGATTTACGATTTAAAATATGGAAATACATTTATCAATTCATGATTCACATTTAAAATGATGGAAATATATTAAAATAATAATAATTTACATTTAATCAAAGGGTGCTTTACACAATAGTACTTTTCTCAAAATGGATTAAATAAACACTTTTATATAACATAGTTTATATAAATTTACAAGGCATGTAAAACAGTTTACAACAGTGGAATATATATATATATATATAATTGAAATACAAACAAGCAAGAAACATGGTCATATGCCAAGTAGGTATTCTAGTTCTAGGATATAGGGACCCAACACTATGAATACAGAAAAGTGTGTACATACATCCCTTGAACCAAGTCTGAGAGTATTCATCACCATCGCCTAAGGAATGGGATGTGCTAATATGATGTTTTAAAACATTGTAAATAATGAATTTTTATCCAATATAACACACTAAATACCTAAGGCTTGCATGTGATCTAGTAAAAAAATGATGGGAATTTTATTTCAATACTACTTAAAATATAATTAAATCTCATACTCCATTTGAATATGCCAATTTTCCCATTAAAACCCATAATGGGTTTTTAATAAAAAACATGCCCTTTTCAAAAATATGAAACCACTAGGTTTCCATCAAAACCATTTTTAATACATTTTTAATAAACAAGGATTATCAAACAATTCATGCAATTTCACAATCCATTACACAATTAAATACAATAATTTAATTTTCAAACAATTTCATCAATTTCATCACAAACCCCCAATTCAATGGAATTGGGGTTTTCACAATTTTTTCATCAAATAAATTTCTAAAATTAAATTCAAAATTTTAATTTATTCAATTTCCATCAAAACCAAAATTTAAATTAAAAAATTTAAATCTCACCAATTTCCAATTCCATGCCAAAAACCCATCTTTCTCAAAAAACCCACCGGAATTGGATTTTTCCAATAACCAATTGAAATCCATTTAATCCAAATCCAAACAACTGCATTTAAATTCACACAATTGAAATTTAAACAAATCAATTTGGGTTAATATAAATTGGGCATCATAATGGAACCACCTACCTCAGGATCAATATATCTTTGATCACCAAACCCTAGTCGGGGTTTGTCAACAAAGAATGATGATCAAGGAATCTGGGAAACAAGGATAAAACCTAGGTTTATTGACCCAAAAAAGGGTATTATATCCACAATAAATCACAAGGATCCATATAACCTTAGAGATAAGAATATAGATCATGGGATATCTAGATCAGAATGAGGAAACTAACTGGAAGAGGATTGATCGATGTTCACCTAGATTCGGATCGCTTTCTAGAGGGATCTAAGGGGGAAAGAATACTCCTTGGTAGATATAATGTTAGGAGAAAACTATTTGGGTCAAAGGATGTTTTTTGGGGACCTATAACAGGGGTTTAGGAATTTTTAATAGAAATTCAAATCTCTCAAAATCCCATACATATGGTTTCCAGGGCAGACCCGAATGATTAGACCAAACCATGCGGCCTGGATGTGCGCTCATTCTAAATGAACCACATGGTTTCTACTAATAGGAAATGCTTATTTACTAATAGTGTACCAACCATGTAAAATCCCATTGCCTTGGGTTGCACGGTTTTCTCTGATAGGGCACACGGTTTCCCCAAAACGTGCGCCAACCGTGCACTAACCCAGAATTTTCAAAACCCCTAAAAATTTTCACCTGAATATACACTAAATAAAACCCAACCAAATATAAAAAAGGAGGGTTTATGAATACCTAAAAATGGTAATGGGGTGTTACACATTGTTATAGACATCAAGGAAATCTCACCAATCATCTTGAGTAAACTCAAACCCTTAAAATAACTTTCTCCTTAAGTAAAGAACATGTCCCAAATCTTCTAGAGGCAAGAATACAATGTATTTTCTTCTAAGATAACAATACCTGAGAACTTATACTCTTCTTCATCAAATCATCCAATCTAAATCAACTTCATAAAAAATCTTAGATATGTCAATGAACTTTCCAGTAACTTCTTCAACATATTTACATCAATGATATCATTCTATTTCATTGAAAGCCATTAAAAATAAATACAACTTACACACAAATAGGAATCTTCAATCTACCCCCTTGTATTTGTTAGAAATAACTTCATGGTTCCTTTATAATGAATATGTCAATATATGAATCTTTATCTTCTTTCTCTCTATTTTTTTCCTTCTTTATCTCTCATTTACATTTCCAAACATTCATTTCATTTTATCTCCCCCTAATTGACAAGAAATGTAAAGTTCATGGGATAAGGGTATCAGTTCATTCTTAGTCAATTTGCCATGAATCATTTCACTCTAATTCTATGTGATACATGCTCAGTGTAGAAAACATGAATCTTTGATTTAGATAATAAATATGTCCTTTACCAATTGATCTTGATACCTTATAAAATAAGAACTTTTAATATTTTATTCAAGGTTTGTCTAATTTTATACCAAGATGAAGATATTACTTATGATATAAAACATTTATAAGATAGATAAACCAAAAAATCTTACACTAACTTCAACAAACAGGTTAAAAAAATTCAAGTATAACTAGAAGGATAAGTGGCCTTGGAGCACTTTCATACTTCCACTTTTCTCATGTCAATGATTAATTAAATTTTTCCCTCATTATATTAAAATTTTTATATTTAGTAACCAAGGATGAGATATTAAAAAAATAATAAATTTTCCAATGAAATTCCATCAAGAACATTCCATAATAATTATATTTTCATGAAATAATAATTATGGAAGTAATCCCCCTCAAGGAGACCTTCCTTACGTCTTCATAATGATGAATATATTCAATTAGATATACTTTAGGAATTTCATATTGGGAATAAACCAAAATGGATCTTCTTTTACTTTTTTTATCATGTGTTGATAGAAACCACTTCATCTTCATCAAGGGTGATCCTCCCATAAGAATTTTTAGTTAACCAACTTAGGAAACATTCCTAGATGGAACTTTCCTTATCTAGGCTGAGTAAGGTTTATCAGCCTTTTCTTCTACTCTGGTTCTCCTCCTGAGTACATGCCTCACCTTTAATTCTATGCATAATAATAATTAATATACTTTATAAAATTTAAGGGAATAAGGTGGATCTTCCTTGCTTCTCAATGTGAACAGTAAGGTTGAGATGGATTTCCTAACCAAGTTGATTCATTTCCTCTACTCTTCATTATTTCACATCTGAACTTCAATTATGATTGGGGCTATGTGGATCTTATCACTTCTTCAATTTCTTTTTGTGTAAACTTTCTCTTCTCAATAAAATTTAAGGAACTTATATCACCTGGTGAAACTTTTAACTTCTTTTAGAATTCTTATTGTGCTAGAATTATAGCAGAACAATCACTAGGAGTGTGTCCATCCATGTTTCACCTCACACACAAAAATTATTTACCCTATTATGGAATCTTTTATTTTTATTTTTCACTAGCCTTTTCATGTTCTTCTTACATTTTCCTTGTTCTCTCCAAATTTTCTAGCCAGATTATGAAAATTTCATTATTAACATTGGCAGCATGTTTGGATTATCCACATGATTTCTTCTGAGTGTATTATTCTTATCATTTCTTCTAGATGATGTGCTCTAATTAAAAATATTGTATTTAGAATCCAAGGAATTATCACACTTCTTACTCTATATCTTCTTGGGAGAATCTTTGTTTACAACATCCACCTGTTTACTTCCCAAGGTTGATTCTTATTTCTTAACCAACTTCTATGGTATTCTTTTCTTATTATCTTTAGATAAATTTCAAGATGATCATGTACCAACCTTGTGACCACCATCTTTTCCAGCATCATAGGTATTTTCAATATTTTTAAATATATTCAAATTTTTCTTACTTGGTGAAGGTTTCCTATTCATATCCATCTTTCTCCCCATTGATATGGGATTCTTTTATGCCTTTTCATTTATATGATTGTGCCAAAAATATAATGCATAATGCCTAAATCTATTTTATCACCAACATTGACCCACAAACCTTGATGTTATTATATATATTTTTTGGGGGGGTTTCTCCACAACTTGTTGGGATATTCATAGGGAACAAGATTCCATACTTCTTTTTTAATCCTTCATAGATAATGTGGTAGGATCCTTCTCACTTTTCTTCATCTATACTTCTACAAATTTTGTTTTACATCCTATATTTTTCATGAAAACATATTCAGAAACATCGTTATAAGAATGTATGGATGGTACCTCTTTATTCACAACTTTTTGAGATAGATCATTAAATTATTTCATGATCTTATTATCACATATTAGAGGTGTTTCAAAATTAGAATCCTCTGTTTATCATTGAGTTGTAAAAAAAATTATCCTTATTTTGTGAAAAATCAATATGTGTCTTCTCATGATTAATAATGACAACTTCTAATTTTAGACATCTCAAATTGAGGGTTTTTTCTGATCTTTAATCATAATTACATTATCTTAATAAATCTTCTTTATTCTATCAACTTCTTAATCATGAAACTTAACTTTGTTTTGTAATAATGAATCAAATACCTTGATCTTCTTGGATTTTACTTCCAATTGAAAATCCTTGACATTAATGATGTTTTTCAATTTTTATTCAGGTGAATGGGTCTTTTCTTCAAGAGTCTTCTAGAATCCATATTTCTCTTAAAATTCTTTGATCCATTTACTTTCGAATTTTGAGGAACTTATTTAAATATCCACTTTTCTTGTCACAAATGATCCAAATTTCTTAGATATCCTTATACATTATACAATATTTTCTTGTAAATACTTCTCCATATTATCGGTTTCTTCTTCCAGTTGGGTGATCTCTTCTTGTATACTTTCAAAGACTCCACAAACAAAAGATATTGTTTATTTGGGAATAAAATACAGAATATATTTTAATCTACAAACTGATATATCTTGAGTAGTTGTAGATTTATCATCGCCACTTTTTAAATATTATTATTCTTGAAGATAGTTTGTACAATAATTTCTACATACCTTGTGATCACTTAACATTTTTGATTCACCTAAGGTAGGAATATTTTCATTCTCCTTAGTGAAAACTTGAACCACCTATATTTTACTTTCCAAGCCAAATTTATCTTCATTATTAGAAATTCATGTAGAAACTCTTCATCTTTTTTAGGTAATAGGGATATCTTATTCTTCTTTATTTTCTATTTATTTATCCATTTAATAAATGTCTTGGTAGAAATTGAATTCTTCTCAGATATAATTGAATCTTCACCAAAACTAAAATTCATTGTTAATATAGAAAAGAAACTCAAATCTTCAAAAGAGATTAATTTCAAAGTAGAGAATTCAAAGAGGTAAACCTCACTTTGATACCAATTGTTATAACAACTTTGGGATATACTCAACACTAATAGGGAGGTTGAATCAATGTTTTGGACTTTTTAAATAATCAATACCTTTTATCCCTTACCTCTTAGATCTATTAGGATATTGATTCTTCTATTCTATTTTTCTTATCTTATGAAAGTACATGAAAGAAAGTAACAGATAGAACACGATATTTTTACAAGGTTCACTACTCAATAAGAGTAGCTAGTCCTTCCCACGTATGATGATAACTATACATGGATTCTCTACTATAATTAGATACATGTAAACATTGGTGTGGCTAGCAAATAATCCTTAGCCTAAGTGTGGTTCCCTACATTTTAGGAGTGAGATAAGAAAACAATCATGAATCCATAGAATGGTAATAATCTTGTCAACCTATAGATATTTGTTGGATATTTATAATACCTATGTAAATAGTCTTTATCTTCTTCAATTACTTTATAACACCAAGAAATTATTTCAACTATTGATACTTCTATTGGATGTCATAATGATTCTTTGTTCTTCTCTTCCTTTTTCTCTTACTTGTGCAGTAGTGTACAAGCAAATATTCTTCTTCACAATATAAAACAAAAAACTTATTTTCTTGCACAGACTCAATACTTATTCTTATTCTCTTCTTCTCAACTTATGATTTATCTGGTACATTTATTTCTAGTTCCTCCATCTGAAACTATCTGACTGATGCAAGTTCATCTAGTGATAGTTCTTCTAATTCATTCTTCTGCACCATTTTTGTTTGATTCCACCTGATAGAAAATATTGGTCTAGTATCACTTCATCACTTATTCCCTTATTTGAATAGTGTTTGATTACTTTGTCTAGTTCTTTCACTCCTTCTGGTTCCCCATTCTCTATACAATACCCTTTATCTAAAACATTGACCCAAATGAGAATTACTCTGAAGATTCATGGTTAGTATTTTCTTATGGCACTTCAATTCTTCAGTATTAGGCACATCCAAAAAAAACTTTCATAATTTTCAACCAACAAACTCTCAATGAAAATAATATAATTTATATAGGTGTAGTTTCTTCAAAAAATCAAGGAGAAACGCAAACTCAAATTTGAATTTAACACTTCCAAATTTGACCATCCTACTCAAACTTTACAATGTTTGACTTCCTTAAAAGTTTTTGAAATATAGGACCTTACATTAACATTATTCAAATTTTCCTTGAATCTTGACTATAATAATGATCTTTCCTTCATGATTATTGGAACATTGAATTTATAGCTCAATATCATCACATTCATGACTTTACAAAAAATTTTAAAGTTTTTTAAACTTCATCCTCTATAAATTTTTAGGAACTCCTTCATCTAGTTCTTCTCCATATGAACATATATGTATAGTAATGTTCCATCTAATTTTCCTTTACAATGGTCTTCAAACCTTTGATACCAAACTATCAAACAACTTTTCTTGATGCTTCTTCTCCTTGTTCAAATTACCCTCAAAAGTCTATATGGTATACTTTCACAAGTCTCTTCCTCCATCCAATGGGTTTCCAGATGTTTGTATATTTTCCTCCATGTGATGAACCCTCAGATAGTTTCTATTCTCCTTCTTTTTGATGACTTTATAGAACTCAGAAAAATGAATTTGTAATATTCTGTTTTTTTCTTCATAACATTCTAACTGATGACGTCACTTGGATACTTCTGTCTGACACCTTAGCTCAGAGTCTTATGTTTTTTGTTTTCATGGAACCTTCAGTCTGATGAATTTTACTTGAAAACCTAAAAAATAATTATAATTCTCTTCACATATTTCCTCTAAATTTTGACATTTTTAGGAAATATTTGTATGATCATTCAGAAACCATATGTCCATTGTCTTCACAACCATTCTTTTATCTGATGAACTACTTATGAAACCTCTTCATTTAATGATCTTCATATGTTTCCTTTGTATTATTACTTTAAAAGGAAACCTATTCTCAATTATTTGAAAGTTATTATTCGATGGAGTCGGTCCAATGACTTTCCAAGTTCATACAATAGACTTAGTACTTCATTTTGTCAACTACAACCTTTTCAGCAGCTTCCACAATACTTCTTGACTTGATATTTGCACAATTCCATTTGTTATAATTTTTATAGCTCTTGGTAAAACTTTAATCATCCCTTCATAATGTTCAAGAACCAAAGTTCCACTTAGTTCCACTACAACTTAATATCTTTATGACTTGAAAATTTCATAGTCATACCTTAATCTTCCCCTTTGGGATTAATCTTGAATCATGAGAACTTTCATTAATCATGATGTTTAGTACATTAAATATTAGTAAAGCATCACCTGGTTTTACTCTCTTTCACATATACTTTTATCATCTTATAAACATTAGCTTAAATCACAAGCATAAGGAATTGTGATGTTTAAACAATGAGGAAAACATCACCAAGCATCTACTGTTATTAGTTTAGTGATATTTATCCAATGGAACTAGGAATGTATTTGAGTTATCATTTGGTTCCATTCTCTATTTGATCACCTTGGTTCGATACTAGTCTAATTGACTCATCTTTATCCATCCGTTCAACTCCACCTTCTCTGTCCAGTAACATTCTGAATAGAAAACTTCTTAAGGAATCTTCATAATAGTGATAACAAATATGCTTCTCCTATCATCAAGGAATATTATTATAGACATTAAGAATAGCTCACTAATCATCTTAGGTAAACTCAAATTATTCAAATAACTTTATCTTTTAAGTAAATAATATATCCAAAATATTCCAAAGGTAAGAACACCATGTATCTTCTTCCAATATAACAAGACTTGAGCACTTCTTCTCTTCTTAATCCAATCATCCAAGCTACATCAACATCATTTCCAAGCTTGGATGCATCAAAAAACTTTTCAGTAACTTCAAAATATTTATATAAATGAGATCTTTCTACTTCATTGACAACCATTGACAATAAATACAACATACACATAAAGTGGACTCTTCATTGTCAGTATTTTTCTATAATTTTAGTTAACTATTTTAATCAATATGAATAAAATTTTGTTTTGTTTAGTTTAGTTTTTATTATATCATTTTTCAATTTTTATTAATTTTATATTGAAATGTTATAATTGTATAATCTTTCACTAATTTTTTGTTAATCTTATTTGTAGGATAATATTATATCAAACATCTGAGTCACCTTGATCTTCTGGGGGGATCCTATGCATAATTCTGTAAAAGGGACTCCTTATTCCACTGCACATGAGCCTTCTACTTCTACTTATATTATTGGTAAACATGGTAGCACATTTTTACTTAATTATCAATTTATCTTAAAACAATTTAAGAGTTTTGTGGCTATGAAAGTTTGAGAAAAAGTAAGAACTTTTATTTCTTATTGGAGAAATTTTGATGAGACCAAACTAGCTCAACTATAGAAGACCATTTTCATAAGCTCATTTATTAATATTTTATTTATCATGAATTTTTTTACTAATATAGGCTATTTTTTTCCTTCTCATCAGATGGTATATGATTTATCTAACACTAAAGAAGTTGGGATGATATGTTTATCTATTGATAATAGGAGATGGAGGGATTTTAAAACAACCCTAACTTAAGATTTCATTTTTGGTGGTTGAAAAAATAAAAATCCATGTGATATATATGCTTTTCTAAATGAAGATACATGGAATAATTTTATTGAAAGCATATGGTGTGAATCATTTTTTATAAGTGCAATTTTATCTTTTTGATGTTTTCTATATAATCACTAAAAACGATCATATTAATGATTTGTTTGTCCTTAAATAAAAGGAACTGAGGAGATCTCATCAAGAGATCCAATCGAAAAATGTATACTCTCATACTTTATCTTGTGGAGGGTATCTGTTATTGGAAGAACAAATGATGGATAAAAAATTGAAAAATTGAGATTTGGATCTTTAGGCTCCACAAAGATTATCTCTCCTTCCCCCTAGCTAGACATGAAAAATGGAAAAGGGTCTGGTTGGTAAAAAGGAGAATATATCTTCTAAAAGAATCAAATGTTGTAGCTAAAAATATTTTAAAATTTTATTTAAGTTAATTTTAAACTCTTTATATTTTGTAATTTACTAATAAATTTTTCAAATATTTTATATAGGAAGAAATTAAGGAGAAGAGCATAAGGGGGGCCTTTATACCCAAGGTTAGAAAGGATATTTAGCCTACTACATTAGGAAATCCTAAACACCCAGGTCACGTATGAGGATACGAGGTGGGTACATCAATTAAAAAAATTGTTCATTCTGGAACTTCTTTGAGGGAGGATGTATATAAAGGAAAAAATAGACGCCTTAGAAGCTAAAGTTCAAAATATGGGTGAGATGATGGGGGAATGGATTGTTTCATCAGTGTAATCAATGTTTTTAGACATGTAGAGATAGTTTCAAGCTATATATCTCACTCATCCACCTGTATCTTCATATCCCACTCCTCCACCTCTGCCAATATATCCCACTCTTACACCTTCTTTTCCATAGGTTCTCGTCTACTATGAGTTATATATTGAGGATACCAAGTATTGTATTGTAGCATATGGGATCATATATTATATTGGGTATACTTTACATCATCAGTAAATGGAGATTGATCAAATTAGGGTAATGGTATAAGATATTATAGATGCGTCTATTAGAGTATCATTCCCTATTGATGAGGTTTCTACAGTTGGAAAAAGTGTCAAACATTTTTTACTTTGACCATCTAGAATTGCCTGACAACTTACCACTGAGGTATGCATAGATTATATCCTTTATTTCATATTTATGTAAAATTTATTTTAATATATATATATATATATATATATATTATAAGAATATATTAAAGGTAAGTACATGTTGTGTCAAAATAAAAAAAAAGTTGAGGCCCCTTTGACTTCACATGCTACTTTTTTTAGGGACTTTCTAAATTAGCAACATATGCATTTATGTTGTATGATTCTTATGAACTACCAATGAGTGTTGGAATTTTTGGGAATGATATTATTGTGATGATTTGTAAGAGAGATATCTTGGAGCTTATAATAGTAAAAATGTTGGGCATCGTAGTGATGAAATTATTTTCTATGTAAGTCGGTTATCATATTTCTTTTAATTTTATCAATTTGATATAACTTAATACCAATGATTTTTTTATTATGAATCTTTATACACTTTGTATTCAGTATGACATGACATCAGTGTATGTATTCTTGGAATCACAATTTATTTCTCCAATAACAAAGATGGTGAAGGATGATGAAAGAAAAATATATATTTATGAAGGATTATAGAATGATGCAACTCAGTGTTGGGTGCTTCCTTGTCTTGATGAGTATTAAATATATATTTTATAAAGTATTTTTTCTCATAATTAAATAACCACTCACATTATATTTTTTTTATGTTAGTTTTCATTGGATGTTGTGTGTTTTTTCTGAAAGAAATGACAGCTTACTGGTTATGCTCCATACATGGTGACATGTGAGAAAACTTTCGAGAAATATTAGAGGCATAAGTTTGATTATTTTAATAATTATATATTATAATAACTTCTTATTTTAGTTTGTAATTATCATTTTCAAATAGGGCATGGAAGCACTATAACCAATCAATAGGAAAGAGGACAAAAAAGATAAAATATGTGTGTGTAATGTTGATTTAATTTAATATTGCTATAATTTAGTAAATACTTAAATTGTTATTTTGAATTGATAACTTCTTTTAAAATAGAAATTTCATCATCAAGGGGTAATCGAATGTGGATATTATGTTATGATATTTATGTCTGAAATGATTATAGCTGAGATAGTTACAAAATTATAAAAGGTTAGATTTTATTATAATATTTCATTTTATTTATCTTATAGTTATATTAAGAATACATGTTGAATACATTCATTTTAATTTGTAGATTTTTTATGACCATCTCCTTTATAATGGAAATGATCTAAATCATTTACGAGGAGTGTGGGAAGATTACTTTACAATTTTGATTCAATTTTATTTTATCTCTCTTTGTAATATGGATTTTGAAGTTTAAATTTCAAATTATAAAGTTATTATGAATTGAACAAAGTTACGATGTAAGATTTTTTTTAAAAAAAGGTTGGGGCCGAAGCCTCATTTTATTATTAAAGGAAAGCAAAGACCTCTTTTAATTGGGTAGAGGGAGACCCATTACATAGCCCGAAGGCCCAGTGGGCATGTAGCCCATTACATAGCCCATAGGCCCAAAATTTTTGCCTAAGCCCAATTCTGTGAATAGTAACCCGGCTGCTACAGTACCACCGCTACTACAGTGCCCTGCCGCCGCAACAGTATCCTGCCACCGCTACAGTACCCGCCAATGAACAGTACCACCGCTGTTATACCGCTACAGTGCTGCTACAGTACCCTGCGCCCCATGGGTTTTGAACCCCCATTTTTCATGTAAGATTACGGGGTGCTTACCACTAAGTCAAACCCCAACTACTTACGATGTAAGATTTCTTTTATGAAATTATACTGTGGTGCTATTTGTGGCTGGTTTTTCATCTATTACAAGTTTGGTAAACTATATTTCGAAATTAATTTTTTAAAAAATCAATTGTTTACATTGATTATTTATATAACCAACATTACATCGGTTATAAAATAATTAGCATGAAAAGTTAGATGATTTTATATTCTATGAGGGTTTTCTAAGATAGTTTTTATGGTAACTGATGTGAAAGGTCTTTTGTTACATTGGTTAAAAAAACTAGCATAAAAAACTTATTTACAACATTGCTCATGGAGACGTCCCTAATTAACTGACATTAAAAAAATAGAGGTGGAAGATCCTTTTGTGCACTAGTGTCAATAATTGCACTATCAACTACAGAAGAAAAGTATGTTGCCATAATGAAAGTTGATTATGTTGTCACAATAGAAGCGGGGAAAGAGATGATATTGTTGAAGGGTTTGTTGGAGGATCTTGTAAGGAATCAAGGGAATAGAGTCTTATTTTGTGATAGTCTCCATATTGTGAAGAATTCATTTTTTTACTCAATGACAAAACACATTCATCTAAAATATCACTTCATCTGAAAGATTTTGGAGGAAGGAGTATTGAAGTTGAAGAAAATAAAATGGGGTTAGAATTTGGCTGATATGCTAACAATGGCTTAGTCTGGGAAATTTTGAGGTTGTGTGGTTCCACAATGGGACTTGTGTGACCGGGTACAAAATGATAGACTCGCTGGCTATTGTTGTAGAAGGAATAAAGTGGGATGGAATTTTCTAGGTAATCCAAGGACTTGGTGGTGAAATCTAGAAAAAAATATATGAGAAGTGTTTTTCAGCAAAGGCGTTATATCTCCCGTAAGACTTGTTTTTTTAGGATACATTTTGAAACCAAGTGGAGGCTTGGGCAACTAAACCATGGATTCTGGAAGCGAAACCGAAAGCTAAGGGTAGGTAGCGGTAGGTGATGACTATCGGGACAATGTTAGTTGTTCCTCTCTCTCTGTGATGGGAGCTTTGGCCATTGGGCCCTCACGTCATGATTGTGACTTTCTTCTCACCTCACTTAAAAAGAGGGGTTATTCAAAAATTAAAATATATATAGATATATAAGACATTCGGGTAACAATGGAGCAACCGTGCGATCAATCGGATTTTTGGCATTGACCTAGACTGTCCGCGCGTGGAACTCACAATCGACCGTGCCTCCCCCAATTTACCGCAACGGGGATGAGCGATCGTGAGCCGAGCTTGTTCGTCCGAAGAGTCTAGGGTTGAGGTTGTCGACCAGATTTGAAGCTGATGAAGAGTGATCAGGATCAGAGGGTTGCCAACTAATCTATTGAAGCCCGATTGAAATGGGATTGAAGACGATGATCCAACCAAGGGTACGATTGGTAGGGAAGATGTCGGTGATACCTAGGAACAGAGATTTCCGAAGGCGTTCGAAGGTCGAGATGGGTGCGGGAATTGATGAACCATCAAATCACGCTGAAGTTTGAGGATGCCGATGAAGATGGTAATTGCGAGGCTACACCTAGTTGTAGGTATCCAAGATCTACTTCCGATCGGGAATTTTCACCGATGAAGAACACCCGATGAAGATGGTAATTGCCCCTTTGCGTGTTGAAAATGGTGATAGGGTTTCATCTTCTTCACCGATGAAGAACACCCGAGATCTGTTGATGAAGTTACGATCCTAGACGCGTTGTGCCTAGTTTGAATAGTGCTTGAAGTCGATGCAGTTTTTTGTTCTTTGACATCTTGAGAAAATCGAGCATGGCTGGGGTACCCAAAGCCATTTGATGATTGAAGGAAATTCATATGCTGGTTTTAATTTGATTGCAGGTTCGATGGAGGGGATGGAAGCTTTGGTTCTCAGATGTTACCGCTATTTGGATAATGCCTTGGGCACGCATTTTGTTGGATGATTTGCCAAGCTTGCATTTGGGGATTTTTTATGGAAGCTGAGAGAGTTATTGGTGAGATTTTTCGAGTGTTGCAATTGACACCGGCACCTGTTTTTGGGGGTCCGTGTCGTGACTACTTCAAGCCCACTTTCGATATGTCAGGACTGGCGCCGAGTAGGAATATCCCACAAATGAGAGAGATTTGCCTAAATACCTATACACACGCACACCACACAATTCCGAACCAAAGGTACTGGAAAGTAAAAAAGTCAAGGAAGGTATGCATGCAAACCACTAAGTATAACACAACTGGAGTGCAACAAAAAGTAAAGTATAAGGTGGCAAACCGGGCCAGTATACAAGTCCACCAAAAGAAAGACAAAACACAAGTAAAACTCTCAAGTCTCTGAAGCTCGTTCACTGACAACCCTACTTGAAAGGTAGGTGATGGGTAGCTGCCTGTAGCCGTAGAAGTACGCATCGTGTGTCTGATCTTACTGATCACCACCTAGTCCTGGTCCTCCATGGACTTCATCAAAGCATTGATCGTCTGCACAAGACACGACATGTGCGGGCAAAGCCTGTGCAAGGATGAGTAAAACAATATTCAGTAAGACACCTCAAAACCACAAAGGTAAAGCATAAGGGAAAACCACAAGAAAAACACAGTCAGCTCGACACAGGTATATGCTCATACATATACCAATAACATCCAGATATGCTCATTTCAGATACTAGGAATCATAAGGTTCCAACCTCATAACCAGCATCAGGATTCTCATCGTAGGTTTGAGAGGCGACACATAAAACCAGGAGATCGCACTCCACAAGCTCAGTCATCCTTGATGACACCCATCCGAGAGGTACACTCCATCAGGAACAACTATACCATTCCAAATGGTACGTCCGAGAGAACGTGCTCCATCAGGAACATTTTACTAGGTCTAGCTCTAATGCCCAGCACCAAAGGTTCAGTCACAATGTCTTGCGCCCAATGCAAGACTAAGGAAACCCAAGTAGAGGCCCACCCTCACCACTGTACATGAAAGAGGGAGTTTTGTTCCTAACCATCTCGCGAAACTTCTATCGCTTCTATAAGGAGTGAGCTGCACCTCAGTCCATCGAGGGACCACTAGCTCCTATCTACGTAACGTTTACATCAAGTGGATGGGCCCACTTCTCATATTTGTGTCCAACAGCCAAGGGAGATCCAGCTCCAATGGAGGACCCGCTCCCCGCTGCTACTCGGAGACGGGGGAGTACAACTCCGTAAGTGAGAACCAGCACCCTACCCGATAGGGGAGTACTAGTCAGTGACTAGAGGACCCGCACCCTGGTACAACAGGGGAGTACCGACTCTGGCAGTTCGTTTGCTATGGGAGACCAGCACCCTAGTACGTCAGGGGAGTATCAACCCCAGGCTAGAGGACATGCTCCCTGGCATTGCAAGGGAGTACCGACTCTACCGGAACAACACGTATGGAGGACCCGTACCTTGGAACGATAGGGGTGTACCGACTCCTATAATAGAGGACATGGACCCTACCCGGTAGGGGAGTACCAACTCTATTTATACGTTAATTATGGAGGATCCGCACCCTAGTTCGATAGGGGAGTACCAACTCCACAGGTAGAGGACCTGCTCCCTATAACTATATCGGATAGGGGTGTACCTACTATATCATCAGTGCCATTGACAATCCTTGAGAAATTCCCCTGGAGCTCAGGAGAAGAAAAGTGTTGGCGAAACCTTCTGTTGGCAAAACGATGACGAATGATGGCGAACAACGATGAAACTTCAGATCCAGACGGATTGAAGCGCGACGAACTGTCAACGGGCAGCATTACCCTTATCACACCCCGACCTGTGTGTTTAATTAATTTAATTATTTTCTTCCTTAAATAATTTTTACTGGGGTTCAGGTTGAGTTCCGGACGAAATTTTTGAGTTTATGTTAAAAAAGTGTGTCTTTTGAGTTGACGTTATTGGGCGCACGAGCGGAGCGTGTTTTGGAAACTTCGCGCGGCTCTGCCTGGGTAACTGTGCATCCCGTTCGTCTTCAGGAAATTTAAAATAAAAAGATTTTGTAATTAAAATGCACATTAATTGTTGTCGTTTAAATTTTTATTGTGTTAAGAATTTTATTATTATTGAAATAATATGTGTACTTTTAATATTTTTATTTTTATCATTATGCATTAGTATTATTATGTATTATTATTATTATTACAATTATTAGTGCCATTATTGCAGATTATTATTAGTGTTATTATAAATATTCCAATTAAAATTAATGTTAATTAAAACTATTATTAGGAATTATTTTATTGTTATATTAATAATAATAATAATAATAATATTATTATTATTATTATTGAGTACATTTTAATTGGTTTTTGTTTTAGGGTGTTTTTTTTAAGGGAAAAAAATAATAACGAGTAAAGGGAAACCCTAGGTCGCTACCCTCGCCCCCCTGTTCAGCACTCAGTCAGCGCGCATCTCCCCCCCCACCTCTGCCCGGTTGCGACCCTCATCGCCCCTTTGTTCAGCGCTCAGCCGACGCGCATCTCCCCCCTCTGCCCGATCGCGGCCCTCGTCGCCCCCCTCCTCAGCGCGCAGCCGGCACCGCTCCTACCCGGCCTCTGATCGCGACCCCGACCTCCTGTTTCTCGCTTGCCACAACCCCGGTCGACCCCTCCGTCCGGCGCGCACCGCTCCAGCCGGTCGACCCTCACCCCTCCTTCCAGCGTACACATCCCCCATCTGATGGGTAAACCATTGTTTACCCATTTATTTCGTACTCCATTTGATGCTTCCTATTGATTCATATTTTTTTACCGTTGTTTGATTATGGGTTTTGTTGATTAAGTGTTTATATTGGTAGGTTTGAGATTTTAGAACCCGCGCGGAGCGATTCCGAGTGGGCGTTTTCGTCGCGCTGTGAATTTGAGGTAGGATTCTCATGCACCTATCCTTTTTAATTTAAGAATCATCAATTTTATGTTTTTCACACCTTTTATGATTAATATGTGCTAATGTTAAGGTCTTGGTTTAAATTGATTTTGTGTGCAAACGTTCCTCTAAGTTTTGTTTTGTGATATTTGACTTTGTTTTTTGGAATAGCGCACACTGAATGTATGGTCCTATTGCGCTTGGCTTTATAATTTGAGTTTCATCCATTTCTTGTTGTTTTCCCTTTATCTAGGTGTTAATCATCATTGTGCAACATTTGGTTAATTCACTTGGTTTGAAAAATGGGTATTCAGGCCTTGTTTTATGAAAATGGTATCGTCCAGTTATAGTTGTGCACATTGTCTTTTTTTAATTAAATCCTTCATTTGGTCCACACCTAATTTGTGAGTTTTAGAACATGGTTTGGCATTTTAAATAAGTTCCGGCATGCAAATTGGTGTTTTATAACTTTGTGAGTGTCAACTGAAATTGTTTGCTAAACATTGCATGTCTAGTCTTCGAAATGGTGCCCGACTAGTTCTTATGTGTCAAAGGCGGTCTAAAATGTTTTGTTTGTTTTTGTTAAAGTGTTGGCAGCGTGCAAAATGTTGTTTTGGGGTCTTTTTATGGATGTCTTAAGTGGTTTGGCTCTGATAATAAATGTGTTGTTTGTGAAATAATGGATTTTAGGGTTCTTAAAAAGGTTTCAAATGTTTTAAGCTAAGTGAAGTTTGAAGTTAGTTTTTTAAAAAAAATTGGTTGTTTTGTGATAAAGAATTATAGCCCGATTAGCGTTTTCATAAAAGTTTGTTTTGTTTGAAAGTGTGTTGGAAATGTTTTGAAGGGGTTTTACAAATGCTTTTATATGATAAACGGTGTGTCTTGCACCTCGATCGAAGGTCCGAGCTCTGAAGCACTGATAGTACTGTATTCATCGAGTACCTGGAATGGTCAGTACGCCTCGATGAATACTCAATTACCGAAATGTCGTCCGGACGAAGCTGTAGAAGCTCTAGGGAACACTCACCCTTTAGCTTTTTATGGAAAGAGATCCCCTTCTCTGAGGAAGGTTCTCAATATTTTCCACAGAAAAGTCACCTCTTCACAAGATCAGGGTAATCTAAACCTTGTCATCATTCTGCTGAGCCACATAGAAGGCTCTCTACCAGGACTGCCATCTGATCAAATGGTGCCCTGGCTAGATGGAAACTCAGCCACCTCCTCAAGACAGTCCTTAGTCACCTATGTTTCGGGCTCACCTCAGAACCTGAGGTGTATCTGATGCTGAAACACGTGTAAGGCACTAAGCCTACATGTGTCCTCTACTGGTACCACCGGTTGTAACTACTGACCAACGAGCAATGTTATAGTTGGCACACTACCTGAAGGTACCATCTCGGGAAACAGTCCATGTACCAAAGCCTCATCACCATGCAGACCATACTCATGGTCATGCACTGATAAAGACTAGTAGATGGGATCACCATCTGATCTGCTGGTGTTCCAACTAGGCGGAAAACTCTAGCCACAGCCTCCAGCTAGTCCTCAACTGACTGAGAATATGTCTCGCCTCGAAACCTCAGAGGCCTCTACTACTGGAACTCATGCAACGCGCTCAGTCGGTGTGCATGGTCCATTGTTATCATCTATTGGTAACTGCTGCCCAACAGGTGGTGGTGCTACTGGTACACCACCCGAAGGTGCCAACCCAGTAAGAGGGCCTTGCATCGGAGCCTCGTCGCTCGGTGGAATGTCATCGTGTACTCTCTCGGTAATCCTAGCTGGCTGTCTATGCAGTGGCATCCTGATAAGAAACAGGTGTGCCATGGTCATTAAGTTATACCTGGTGAATTGACTTCAAATAAACCAAGGAAATTTTTTTCCAAAACACATGCAATTAGTGTTTTCATGCACCGAGTCGGGAATAGGAATTCAGGGTCCTGGTGTATGGATACGTCGGCCGCTGCATCAACAATGGACTCCCCAAACTGAAAACCACACTCAAAACACTTAAAACTATTGCTCCATTGAAAAGATCAGAGTCCTAGTTCTTCGGTAGAACTGACTCCTCTGATACCACTTTGTCACGACCCATCCCTCGGGGCCCGTGCCATGACTACCCCAAGCCCACCTTCCATAGGCCAAGGGTTGGCGACTAGCACCGGAAAGGTGTATCCCTATAACATGAAGGAATTATCTTTAAACCTGTACAAACACACAATCCAAGAACACAACAAGAAGCAACCACGAAGTAAACTGCTGTAGTAAAAAGTGTGCTGGAAGTAAAGGGGTCAGAATACAAGACCAACAGGAAAGTAAAAGTATAACTAAAAAGGGAAAACAACTCCTCAATTGTCCACTGAGGATCCTACCTGAAGAGTAGGTACAGCTCACGATCAGTATTCCTGCGTCACGTCACGTCATATGGTCCACCTCTGAGCACCGTCCAGTTCTGGCTCCCTCAGCCTCGATCAACATTGTCTGTCATCTGCACAAGACACAACAAGGTGCAGGTGAATCCCGTGCAGGGGTGAGTATAACAATACTCAGTAGGGACCCCGAGACCCCAGAAGGTCTCCCAGAGTTTCGCAAAGGAAATACCACAAAGCAAGACCTCAATCACAAAGCATGAAGTAGTCAAAAACTCTACTTAGGTATATGCCCATACATATACCTAAGTTATCAAAATATACTCGTCTCATACATGAGGGAAGAATACCACAAAGGTAACACCACGAAGGTAAAAGTACCACACAGGTATCACCACGAAGGTAAAAGTACAACACAGGTAACACCATGAAGAAGACACCACGAAGGTGAAGGTACCACAAAGGTATCACCACGAAGGTAAAAGTACCACACAGGTATCACCACGAAGATAACACCACGAAGATAAAAAGAACCGCACAGGTAACACCACGAAGATAACACCATGAAGGTGAAGGTACAAAAAAGGTATCAAAACGAAGGTAAAAGTCTTAACTCACACTAGCTATATAAGTAAGGCACAAAAGTAAAAATGATTAGTAGAGAAGCTATATCATCTTATTCTGTTGAGAGGCACTGTTGTTGACTATACGAAGTCTGACCCACACAGGATCGATAGGTACTAACCCCCACTGACCCACATAGGATCTGACCCACACATGATCGAGAGGTACTAACCCCTTATGACCCACACAGGATCAGTATGCGTTGACCCACATAGGATTGCTGAGCGTGACCCACACAGGATCGGTATGTGTTGACCCACACAGGATCGCCGAGCACTGACCCACACAGGATCTGACCCACACAGGATCGGTGTTGACCCACATAGGATTGCTCGGTACTAACCTCTATATGATCTGTCTCCAACCTCTACCTCACTGCCAGCCACTGGATTCCTACTTATAGTACGCTTGATTTTGGTAGAATCGTTCCTCAAGCCATCGGTCGTATTTCAACCGACACAAAATTTCACTAAGAAGTATCCCAAAGGACCGCCATGTCGTAAGGGTTTCATCACAATAGACGGTGCGTCAATTAGACACCCGATCTGTAAGTTATAGGCATTTTAGTACCGAGGGCTCGGTTGGATTCGAGTACGATCCAACCTGCCTGAACTCCAAATTTCTTTGAATCTCATGTGGAGTATCTCAAAAGGACCGCCTCGTCCTAAGGGTTCTGGTGCCATAGACGATTCGTCAAATGGACGCCCGGTCTGTTAGTTACACCCCTTTCTATGAAATAGGGGTGATCACACCTCAATCTGGCCCGGCTCGGTCGGGCCTGCCAGAATATGCCAAAGAGATCGCTTCCTAAAAGGGATCCCAATGCCACTGATGGTGTGTCGAACATACACTTGGTTCGTCAGTTACATGTGTTTCTTTATTTGAGGACCGGTTAGGTCTGTGCCCGGTCCGACTCGGTCAGGCCGGCCCGACACAACGGGTCCCGGGGTCTTCCTGACCCCACTCGGGTCCGGACCACTAAGGGTCAGCCAGGTTCACTGGGTTCGGCTCGTCGGGGTCGGCCTGGTTCGGTTCGCGGGCCCTGGCTGCGGTTGGCCCGGCCCGTTGGGTGGGGGTTGGCCCACCCGCGTTGGCCTACTGGGCCGCAGGTTCGGCCTGGCTCGGCCCACTGGGCGGTTCCAGTTCACTGGGCGGGTCCAGCCCGCTCGGTCATCCCACTTTTGGACCGCTCGGCCATCCCACGTCTGGCCCGGTCCGCTAGAAGGCGGACCGGTCTTCCCAGCTGGCCCCTCGGATGTGGGACCATTCATCCAGCTGGTGGGGCGCTGCCCCACCGCATGCACAGCAACGGTCGGTCGTTTGGCTGACTAGATTCTGCCAACGCGGCACGGCATGAGGCCGCGCCGCCCCGTCCTATCACGGCTATTGCCGATTGCGAGCGCCGCCCTTGTCCCACGCGACCGGCTTGGGCCGGCCGCCTTCTACCGCCTACGGCCGGTTGCCGCTGGTCTCCTCTGGCCACCGCCGGCCGCCGCCAACATGGCGTGCTAGCGGTTTCTTCCACGGGTCATCGGACATGCTTTGGTGTCTGTTCTTGGTGTCGTCTGTGCCTACGGGTATCTTGCGCTGCCTCCATCATAGTGTGACCTGCTATTTCACGTTTCCATCAAGTTAGAAATTATTCCCCGAAGTTCACATCAAGAACGAAGCGGCGGAGGGTCTGGGCCTTGTTCGTTTGGCCCGCTCCCTCCACGTTAATGTGATAGAAAGCGGGAGATGATTTAATTCATCAAAGGCAACTTTAAAATAAACCCCCTACCTCAAGATCGATGGATAACGTCTGCGTTTGAGGAAGAGTCGGTGTTCGTCGTTCCCACAACATGCCGCCAACGATGCCACTCAAACGTCATTCTTCGGTTCGTGATTCAGTGTCGCTCGTCACCGCTCACCGAAACTGGTCCTATCCTTAAGTGGTTGGCATCACGACACTTTATTAGAACTTCTTCGTTTGGTGAAGTTATGCCAATACCCATCCCCAAGCTCTATATAAATAAAAGAGGGGAGAGTGAGTAACGCTCGTGGGATTAATGGGAGTTCATTTAATAGGAACCTTCCTAATTCCAATGGTGCTATTAAAAAGTATTTGAGGAGTCAAGTCATTTAATGGATTGACACGTCATTGGTCCCGCCATTGTCTCTTGTCCGTTGGAGGAAAAGATATGAGAGAAATAAAATAACTAAGTTATTTTATTATTCTTTTAAAAGTCCCAAAATCTATCTCCCCCCCCGACCTACTACGGTTGAAGTGAAGCCTTCCTTAAGCAAATCTCGGTGTTGCAGATTCATCGGTTTCCTCATATTTTTAATCCGAGCAATGGTTCAAAAGTTAGAAAATGTCGTTTGTGCGTTTACTGAACGTACCTTAAAAAAAGTTTAGAAATTATTAACATTCACCCTCGACCCGCGACGGTCGAGGTTAGGCTCTACCTAAGGGAAACACATCCCAACGAACTCAATGACACTCTATTATTTTCAATCTGAGTTACCGTTTAGAAGTTATGGATTTTAACAATAAAATAATTGTTACTTAATTATTTTATTTACGGCCAAAAACTAACTTCCAATGCTGGCCTGCACTGACCAATGTTAGTATCTGCCTAAAGAAAGAATACCCTCACGAGCTTAGCAGTGGTCTCAAATTGTTGATCTGAGTCACCGTTCGTGAGTTATAAGCATTTTAAAAATAAATAACTTTATTTTATTATTTTATTTATAGTTATGCCATTTTTGGGTTTTCTCACCGGAGGCCTGCGCCGACTAAACTTAAGTCACGCCTAGGGTAAACCTGCCATCCTGAATGCAACGGTGCCCTTAGATTTCTGATCTGGGCACTCATTTAAGATTTATTCCATTTTTTTTAGGAAAACCACTCATGCGCGTTATTTTAAACTTAACAGAACTTCGACGGATCATTCTGAGCACTCCGGGCCTCAGAATCATGCGTCGTCAAATTTCACGGTCTCGAAATAATTCCATATAAATAAAAAATAATTATACAGGAATTCTAGGACATTACAATTCCCATCCTGATAATCACACTGCCTCAAGACGACGTCCATGACGCCCAATCCCGTGGTCAGAACCACCCAATGTAACCCGGGCCAAGCCTAACCTGTGATCAACATCACTCAACAATACCCAGGCCATGCCCATCTTAACCCAAAGGTTTCAGCATATGCAATATCACACATCACATATATATAGTCAAAAGAAATACTTTAAACAGGCAAAACAAACTAAACAATTGAATTGCACTAGTTATGTGTTGTCCCATACCAGCACTAAGGTCTCAGAAACCTCTAACAATTCATATCATCACTTAACAAAATTGAACTCAATAGTTTAATCAAAACAATTTATTTTAACGCATTTTGGCATACCCGACCGAAATGCCCCAATTGATCAACGACCCCTCGCCCAGCTCCGCTCAATCAAAACAGGTAAAAGGGCATCCCAATGGCATCCCACAGGTCTAATAAGCAATTTAATATGCAATAACAGATAAAACAGGGTCTTTCTCAAAATACTCAAATACGCACCAAAGGTCGCATCACCCAAAAGTCCATGAAAACACGAAGGAAGGTATGCACCACCTACCTGAGACTCGTAGATGTAGGCACGTCCGATATCAAGCTCTAATTTGAAGCTGATCTTTGTAGATCTACGTTTCTGTCAAATCCCAGTAATTCCACTCGGATGGAATCTGCGGTGTGTGAGGCAAAGAGAATGGAACGAAATAGGGTGCACGGGTTTAGCTTTGCTGATGCGATCCTATAGCCACTGATGGATTAAAGAATAGACTTCAGATGAAGAATCTAGGAGAATAAACGTTTTCGGACTTCTGGAGCGTCAAGGTCTGAAAATTGGGAAAAATAAGGTATTTTATGGAATAAGATGCGACACTCTTTCATTTAAGAAAATAAAAATAAAAATACACAGCATGTACAAAGGACTGCATGCCGTGTAGTGGCCTTTTCCATACTCCTACTTAAGAGGAGGTTGCCACACAACTTAGATGCGCCACACGGGTCAACACACAACTAGAACTCAGTCGGTACGCAGAAAGGAGAATACACGGTGTGTCAAGCAACACTACACGACTTGTAGTAGGAAATTCTTACACGGTCATCACACGGCATATACTCGGCAAGCACGCAGCCGATACACGCCTAACCCATACACGATGTGTACTTTAGAGTACATGGCGTGTAATCTGTAAATTTCTAGAACTTCCCATATTTTCCCAGTTTTCTCAGAAACAAGCCATAAATTCAAACAGGGTTGGGATTTTGACCCGTTCCAAAAACCCGGGTTCTTACATCAGTGTCCAACCTAACTTCATTTTCCAATGTGGTGAGGCAAGCCCTTCATGTTGAAGCCATGTTGGCAGGAGTGCACGAGGTAGTCCTCCCTCCTTCAATTCCTAGGAGTGGTGGGGAGACTTCCACCAAGAAGATAAGTAAGTGATCAAAAGTCGCTGGAGCAGGCCATGGAATCAAAATTCCCCAGGATCTTTCTTCAACCCCTTCATAGCAAGAGATCCTCGTGTGTTATCAGTGTGGAAATATGGGTCAAAAGAGGTCGTCATTCCCAAGTACTCCTAATCCCTGTCATGTTTGTGGACGTTTGGGTCACTTACAACGATTCTATCGAGGCATCACTAGAAATCGTCATGGAGGAAGTTCTTAGAGGTGATGTGTTGTTGGGTTTCTGTTTAAAGTTTCTTGTGTAAGTTTCCTATCAGTTTAATGGATATTTTTTTGTGGCAGTTGTACTGATGGTGTTTTAGGTTTTGAAATGTATGGGAATGTCGTGGGTATTTTGATGAACTCCGATTTTCAATACCAACAGGGTTTTTATTTTAAAATTTTGTCCTTTCATTTATCAGATGAAAAGATGTATGTATCTTATTAGGATTATCAGAACCTAATTGCGAGGCAGGAGATGCTTCATCCATTAGAGCTCCATCCAAAAGGGCTCGGAGTGAAGCCAATGCGTAGTCAGGAACCCCAGAGGATTTTAAAGAGCTTGGTTGAGGTTGTGCCTCTATCATGCGATGAGACAATTTTAGCGTTTCTGTTGCGGTTTCTCTGTTGTTGTAAATTTACTCTTGTTGTAAGGAGCGCAATGGACTTATCCCTCATGCAATGTCAGTAATTGTGCCTTTTAGGATATGAGTTGTCAATCAGTTTCATGGCGTGGACCACCCATGTGAATCAGTTGCGGTTTTGGTTTGTGTCTATCCCGAAGTGTTGAGTCGGGAGTGGTTATTCGTCATAGTTTCAGTGATCCAATCCTTGAGCCTCTCTCTCTCCGCCCATGGGGTGAGGGTTTTTGGTTCGTGTAGAGTTTTCGGTTCAGATCTTATCCCTTTTGGATGGGAGTGAATGGTTTAAATGTTCTTGTTGTGTTTCTTTTAGCTTGAGTAAGGCCCAGTTCAGGTCTAAGTCGGTTTTTCCTTTTGTCCATGTATAGGTTGGTTCTTTATGGTGGGGAGACCCACCGGGAGTCTCTTTGGGTTTTCTCTTAAGTTGTTATCAGATTCTAGTTGAATTCTTATGGTGGGGAGTCCATTTGGGCTGCCCCTCTACTGGGGATTTATTTTGGAAAATAGGGTTAAGTCTCGTTGGTATTCGATGGAATTTCCTCGGGTTGAGAGGTTGGATCATGTTGATATGGAATCCTTATGTGTTGATCAATCAGCTGGAAAGTGTTGTAGGTTTCCGGGAGTGGAAAGTGTTATGGTGGGGATAATTGTCACACCCCGACCTATGTGTTTAATTTATTTAATTATTTTCTGCCTTAAATCATTTTTTTGGGGGTTCGGGTTGAGTCCTGGATGAAATTTTTGAGTTTATGTTAAAAAGTACGCCTTTTGAGTTGATGTCGTTGGGCGCACGAGCAGAGCACATTTTAGAAACTCTGCGTGGCTTCGCCTGGGTAACTGTGCATCCCGTTCATCTTCAAAAAATTTAAAATAAAAAGATTTTGTAATTAAAACGCACATTAATTATTGTGTCGTGAAAAAAAATAACAACAATGAGTAAAGGGAAACCCTAGGTCGCTACCCTCATCGCCCCCCTGTTTAGCGCTCAGCCGACGCGCATCTCCCCCCTGCTCGGTTGTAACCCTCATCACCCCCATGTTCAGTGCTCAGCCGGCGCACATCTCCCCCCCCCCCTACCTGATCGCGACCCTCGTCACCCCCCTGCTCAGCGCGCAGTCGCCGCCACTCCTGCCTGACCTCTGATTGCGACCCCGACCTCCTATTTCTCCCTTGTCATAGCCCCAGCCAACCCCTCCGTCTGGCGCACACCGCTCTGGCTGATCGACCCTCGCCCCTCCATTCGGCATACACAGCCCCCATCCGATGGGTAAACCATTGTTTACCCATTTATTTCTTACTCCATTTGATGCTTCCAATTGATTCATATTTTTTTACCATTTTTTTATTAGGGTTTTTGTTGATTAAGTGTTTATATTGGTAGGTTTGAGATTTTAGAACTCGCATGGGGCGATTCCGAGTGGGCGTTTTCGTCGCGCTATGAATTAGAGGTAGGATTCTCATGCACCTATCCTTTTTAATTAAAGAATCATCAATTTTATGTTTTTCACACCTTCTATGATTAATATATGCTAATATTTAGGTCTTGGTTTAAATTGATTTTGTGCGCAAACGTTGCTCTAAGATTTTTTTTGTGATATTTGACTTTGTTTTGAGAAATAGCGCACACTGAATGTAGGGTCCTATTGCACTTGGCTTTATAATTTGAGCTTCATCCATTTCTTGTTTTTTACCATTTATCTAGTTGTTAATAATAATTGTGCAACATTTGGTTAATTCACCTGGTATGAAAAATGGGTAGTTCAAGCCTTATTTTATGAAAATGTTATCGTCCGGTTATAGTTGTGCACACTGTCTTTTTTTTAATTAAATGTTTCATTTGGTCCACACCTGATTTGTGAGTTTTAGAACATGGTTTAGCATTTTAAATAAGTTCTGACATTCAAATTGGTGTTTTATAACTTTTTGAGTGTCAACTGAAATTGTTTTCAAAGCATTGCATGCCTGGTCTTTGGAATGGCGCCCGACTGGTTTTTATGTGTCAAAGGCGATCTAAAATGTTTTTTTTTGTTTTTGTAAAAGTATTGGCAACGTGAGAAATGATGTTTTGGGGTCTTTTATGGATGTCCTAAGTGGTTTGGCTCTGATAATAAATGTGTTGCTTGTGAAATAATGGATTTTGGGGTTCTTAAAAAGGTTTCAAATGTTTTAACCTAAGTGAAGTGTAAAGTTAGTTTTTTTAAATTGGTTGTTTTGTGACAAGGAATTGTAGCCCGATTGGTGTTTTCATAAAAGTTTGTTTTGTTTGAAAGTGTGTTGGAAATGTTTTGAAGGTGTTTTACAAATGCTTTTATATGGTAAACGGCGTGTCTTGCACCTCTTTAGAAATTGGTTTGCATCTTTAGTAAAGAATGTTTTTATGGAATGTTTAAGGGCCTGTTTGGATACTTTGTGAAAATAAGGGGAAGCACTACTAGAATTTTTAGTTTTTGAGGCGGGGGACTTATAGTGGCCGCTGTATTTTAATACACCCAAAACCCTAATTTTCCCCTCCTCGGCCCTGCAACCCCATTTTCCTCTCCCTGAACCCGCGACCCACCCCTCCCCGACCCCACGACCCCAAACCCCGGCGACCCTGACCCTGCGACCCCGATCCCCCGACGACCCCAACCCCCAGCGACCCCGACCCCCGACAACCCCAACCCCCGGCGAACCCCGACCCCAGGCGATTCCCAGCGACCCCCGGCGACCCCGAGCCCCGGCGACCCCCACCCCCTTGCCTCCGCGCTGCGCCACCCGCAACCCCGGTGACCCCCACCGCCTTACCTCCACGTTGCGCCCCCCATGACCCCAACACCCCCGTGACCTGGAAACCCCCACCCCTGCCTCCGCATTGTTCCTTCGGACAGTTCCGCCGCCGTCGTCCCCTCCCGTCCCCGCTGCATCCCTCCGGCAAGTCCTCACGTCCTGCCTTCGTTGGACCCTCCCGGTCCGTCGTGCCCCACCGTGTAGAACCCTCCCACGCTTCGTCCAACGGTTCCTCCCCTTTCGAGTCCAGTCGTCGAACCCCTATCATCAAGTTGTTGTGTCGTCATGGATCCGCAATCGAGTCACACCCCGTTACCCGCAGTCGAGTCCTCTGCAGGTAATGTTTTTTATCCTTCAAATTTGGTTTTTAAATTTTAATGATATGTGTTTTTTTAGAATTTAAATAAGATATTTCACTTTTGATTTCTATTAAATAAAGATATTGATAGGAGATGGATTGATATGCAAGATAGGTTTTCAGCTGAATATTATGAGGGGATTAAGCGATTTGTGGATTTCACCAATAGATTTCCAAGCGATATGACTAGTTTTCCATGCAGAAAATGTGAAAATAGATATCTCTTCAAATGATATAGTGTTATAGAAATTTTTTTTGAATGGGTTTTTGAAAAACTATAAGACATGGACACGTCATGGAGAATATTATGTTTCATGTCATCGCTCAGAAAGTATTCATATGAATGTTGATTCGAGAACAGTTGATCTGATGAACATAATGCTCAATGATTTGATGCGTCAGTTTCAATATGAATATAGTAATTTCGTAAATGACGACGTTGGATCGAGTAATCCCCGTTCTTCTGCAGATGGAGAAACATTGAAATTATTTGAAATTCTTGATGATGTGTGTACTGAATTATATCCTGGATGCACTAAATTTAGTAAACTGTCATTAATTGTTGAATTGTTACACCTGAAGGCCTTGAACCAGTGGTCAGACACCTCATTCTACATGTTGTTGGTATTGTTGAAGATGGTACTCCCTACTGGAGCGAAGATTCCGGAGTCATTCTATCAAGCTCGCAAGTTGACCGATGATCTTAGTTTTACATATGATACAATTGACGTGTGTCGCAATAATTGTATGTTGTTCAAAAAAGAGAATGCACAATTAAATATTTGTAGTGTTTGCTATACATCTAGGTGGAAGACCAATGAGATTAATCAAGGTAGTCAGATTCTTCTTTGGAGAGTCTTGAATCAAGGGAAACAAGTTGCCGCTAAACAGATGTGTTATTTCCCACTGAAACCGAGACTGAATAGATTCTTCTTGTCCACTAAAATTGCTAAATTGATGACTTGGAATTCAGATAGAAAGAAAGAGGTTGATAAATTAACTCACCCGGTAGATTCTTTGGCATGGAAAGAGTTTGATCAAAGACACCCAGACTTTTCTCGAGATGATCGTAATATTCAAATGGGTTTGGCAGTAGATGGTTTTAACCCATTTAGGTCCATGGTTGGTGCGACAAATAGTACATGGCTAGTGGTGTTGGTTATATACAACATTCCCCCATGGGTATGTATGAAACAACCTTTTTTGTTACTGTCAATTCTAATTGATGGACTGAGAGGACCTGGCGATAAAATCGATGTTTGTATGCAACCTTTGATTGATGAGATGCAAGAATTTTGGGCCGATGGTGTAATGACTTTTGACTTGGTATCTAATGAAATGTTTAGACTTCGGGCTGCTTTGTTATGGACAATTAATGATTTCCCAGCATATGGTAAATTATCAGGTTGGAGTACAAAAGGATAATTTGCTTTCCCTTGTTGTAATAAGAGTAAGAAATCTATATAGCTTAAGCACTGTAGAAAGTGGGAATATCTTGGTCACAGATGCTTTATTTCTCCATTGCACAGGTTCAGAAAAGACCGTGTATCGTTTGATGGGAATAGAGAGTATGAACCATCACCACAAATACTGTCTGGGGTTGAAATTTGTGCACAACTTGATCAAGAAAACATCCATACAATGTATGATTTTCAAGATTTATTGGTTCCTGCATTGCCTTCTATTCCTGCTGCAAATAGACAACGAAGTCATAATTGGAAGAAACAAGGTTTTTTTTAATTGCCTTATTGGAAATATAATATTTTAAGACATAATTTGGACGTGATGCACATTGAAAAAATGTATGTGATAATATAATGTGCACTATTTTAGGTGTCAAGGGGAAATCAAAGGACAATGCTAATGCTCGACGTGATTTGCAAGAAATGGGATTGAGAAAACCTTTACATTTACAGATGGGTGAAGGTAATCGGGCATACATGCTTGTTGAACAGTACACAATGATTAAAAAAGAGAAACAAACATTTCTATCAATTTTGAAGACCGTTAGGGTGTCAGATGGTTATTGCTCTAATATTTCGAAGCATGTGAATATGATGAGCATGAAATTACAAGGGTTGAAAATTCACGATAATCATATTATAATTCAATAGTTAATTCCTATAACAATTCTTGATTGCTTACCTGCCCAGGTTGTTGAGTTGTTGATTGGAGTTTCTAATTTTTTTAGACAACTTTGTTCTATGAATCATCACATGAGTGATTTGAAAAAGCTGCAGGATAATATTGTACTTGCACTATGTCACCTAGAAAAACTATTTTTTCCATCTTTTTTTGATGTCATGGTTCACTTGACCGTGCATTTAACTGGTGAAGTCATTGATGGCGGTCCAATGCAATTCAGGTGGATGTATCCAATAGAGTGATACTTAAATACATTGAAATGGTATGTGCGCAACAAATCTCATCCGGAAGCCTCAATTGCTAAGGGATATTTAATGGATGAGTGTACTAATTTCTGTGCTTCATATAGTGATGAGGTTGAAACAAATATAGATAAACCCTCCCAGAATGACGAGGGTCCAATTAGAGAAGGAATAACGTTTGATATGCGGAACTACGAGTGGGTTCAAGCTCATCGATATGTGTTGTTCAACACTCCATCAGTTGTGCCATTGATACAGTAAGTTTCATAGTTTATGTGTATTTTGTTTCTATATTTATTTTATTGCTTACCTTATATTGTGTTGTGATTTAGGATGCATATTGCTGAGTTGAAACATGAAAGGCCCCATGCAACTAACTATCAAATCCAAAAACACAATTTCAACACATTTCATGAGTGGTTCAAGACTCATGTACGTATAATTAATTTAATATTTTTATAGTGCAACTTAGTTGTATTTTCACAATCCTTTATACATTAAACTATATATGTGAAATTTATAGATTCAAAAGTTACATGATTTAACCCATCATGTGAGTGAAGAACTCAACCAACTAGCTGATGGTCCATTTATTACAGCTCGTCGCTACAAGTCTTTGGATGCTAACAGATTCTGATTTCATATTAGCGATGTTGACATGAACCGAGCCACACAAAATAGTGGTGTTGGTTGTTCTTTTGTTGGTGCGGGTTATTATTATGGATTACTGAGAGATATTATTGAGGTTATTTATGGTCATGGATTAAAACACATATTGTTAAGGTGTGATTGGGTCGATCCGGTTCGTGGAACAAAAGTTGATAACTTCCTATTTACATTAGTAAACTTTAACAATATGTTATATAAAGATGGTCGAGTAAGAAATGAGCCCTTCATACTGACATCGCAGGCAGAACAAGTTTACTTTTTCGGCATTGATTCTGATTGGAAAGTTGTGGTGAAAATTTCTAAAAGATGGGTTTTTCTGATTGACCAAAAGTAACCTGAAGTTGTCGCATTTCCTGATCAAACACTTTACCAAACAACAGTAGTTATATGAGATGAAGATATACAATGGGACATAGAGACAGTTGAAGGAGATACGATAGACTTGCATGATTAGTGAAAATTGTAATTATATCCCCAGTTATTGTTTGTAAAAATATTTATGAGTTATATATGTATAAAAATTTCTTGATTTAACTATAATTTCTTTTAATGTAGGTATGTCACAGGGTAGTCACAATGGTTCACCTGATGTTGTTGGTATGTATGTTTTCATTTTTCTAAATTAATTGATTGTAATTTTCTGTGTATATTTCCCTAACTGTTTCTAATCGTTAATTTATATTGTAATTAAATTATGAATTTATGTTTATCAGGATCTAGTGCATCTTCCAGCAGATGCAGGGGTCCTAGTAAAGGGGTTTGATCCTGGAACTCAGATTTTTAACAAGATAATTTGACATCCTGTCCAGATGAGTTTTGGGCTATATGTATGTCCAAATGCTGAAAATTATGGAAGGATTACAAGTCAAGGGTGAAGAGAGATCACTGGACACCATTTACGGGTGTGCCAAACATTCTGCAGCGAGTCCCTCCGGAAATTCTTCCTGCGCAGTGGAAGTATTTGGTTGTGTTTTGGTCGAGTGAGGTGGTGATGGTAAGATTTATTTCTTTTAATCTATAAATGACTAATTTTTCAAATGTCTATTAAGTAAATACGTTGAGTGTAGACCGAGTTTTCTCGTTATTCACATAATTGGGGTGATGCAGGGCATGCCTTCCAGACTTGGCACTCGACATGTGTCACAGCTCAGATATGATGTAAGTTTAGAATTCACTATTCATTCATATTTTAAAAATATTGTAGTATAACATGGTGAACCCTTTTATTATATTTACACCAACGCGGCGAGCCGATCGATCGGATATCCATATGGGTGAGGACTCGTAGGGCGGGTGATCCCGATGTTTTCGGTGTTATAGTAAGAAAATTATTTACTAATAAATGTATTTTTATTTTATATAAATTATTCATATTTGTTCATTGATTCATTATATGCTACAGGCTCAGTTTGACGCTCAGTTAGCAGAGTTTCCAGAGGAGTAACGTCGTAGTACTGTGCGTAGAGATGAAATATTTCATCGTGTCATGGGGCGTGACGGTCATGGTTATTCTTTGACTTATGGCGGTGGTGTCCCACGATGTGCAGTTGTTAGAGCAGTTGCGATGGGTGCATGCAGAGATTCAGGGATGTGCACACAAACTGAGATAGATGCTTCCATGCAGGATATGCAGCGCAATTTTGATGCGCAGTTTCAGCAGTTACGTGTAGAGTATGAGGAGAGGTTGTCACAGATGTCATCACGTATCGATGAAATGACGACGCAACAAGTGGCGCCACAGGTAAACAATAAAACAACCCATACCCAGATTGACTTTTAATGATATGTTTAAGATACATAATATTGATATATATTGTAGGCTCCAAATATAGCTGGTAGACATCGCAGTGATATTTATGATCCATATGAGGATGAACCCCATGCATGAGGTAATTTAATTTGTGTTGATGAATTCTCTAGAAGTTTTTATATCCTTGATGAATAGAATCTTCCATTTTTACCTAGATTAGTGTGTTTTAGTATTTGTGGATGACATCTTCGTGCACTCCAAGACTGATGATGATCATACCCAATATCTTGACATCATCTAGATTACACTTATAGAGCATCGACTATATGCCAAGCTATATATATGTCACTTTTGTATTGATTAGGTATAATTATTGGATCAAATAATCTCAGAGGAAGGTGTGTTAGTGGATGGAGAGAAACTTCAGGCAGTTGTTTCTTGGGAGAATCCCAAGAACTCTTTCGATATCTGTAGCTTTCTAGGGTGAGTGAATTGTGAAGTGGTCGGGCAGACGGCACGTCAATCGAAGGTGTCGTGCGCCCGCGGTGACCGAGAACGCAGTTCTGGTGTCATAAACGGCCAAAACGGGTGTTTAACGGTCAAATTCATAGCGGACAACATCAGATTGACCTGAAATCATAGGTAAAAAATCTAATTATTATTCGTGACGTGTACGAGGAGACGACACATCAATCGGACGTGCGGTTTGTGCGGTACAGCTCAATATGTGTTTTTAAGTGTTGGGCATGCTTCATAAACGCGCGTGGGGGGTCCAAACCATACGAACAATGTCGGAATGGCCTAAAATCAGACGAAAACAATGGGTGAATTAATTTTGAAGTGTTTGGGTAGATTTCACGCCAATCGGAGGTGTCGTGTGCCTGCGGTGAATGAGAATGCAGTTCTGGTGTCATAAATGGCCAAAACGGGCATTTAACGGTCAAATTCATAGAAGACGACATCAGATTGACCTGAAATCATAAGGAAACAATCTAATTATTATTCTTGACATGTACGAGGAGATGGAACGTCAATTGTACATGCGGTTTGCGTGGTACGGCTCAATATGCATTTTTTAAGTGTTGGGCGCGCTTCATAAACGCGCGTGGGGGGTCCAAACCGGCCGAACGATGTCAGAATGGCCTGAAATCAGACGACAACAATGTGTGAGTTAATTGTGAAGTGTTTGGGACAACATGTCAATCGGAGGTTCCGCGTGCCTGCGGTGACCGAGAACGTAGTTCTGGTGTCATAAACGGCCAAAACGGACGTTTAACGGTCAAATTCCTAGCGGACGACATTGGATTGACCTGAACTCACAGGGAAACAATCTAATTATTATTCATGATATGTAAAAGGAGACTACATGTCAATCGGACATGCGGTTTGTATGGTACGGCTCAATATGCGTTTTTTAAGTGTTTGATGCGCTTCATAAACGCGCGTGGGGGGTCCAAACTGGTCGAACAAAGTCAGAATAGCCTGAAATCAGACAACAAAAATGGTTGAGTAGATTGTGAAGTGGTCGAGTAGACGACACATCAATCGGAGGTGTCGTGTGCCCGTAGTGACCGAGAACACAGTTCTGGTGTCATAAACGGTCAAAACGGGCGTTTAATGGTAAAATTCATAGTGGACGACATCAGATTGACCTGAAATAATAGGGGAACAATATAATTATTATTCATGATGTGTACGAGGAGACGTCACATCAATCGGATGTGCAGTTTGCGCGGTACAACTCAATATGCGTTTTTTAAGTGTTGGGCGCGCTTCATAAACGCGCGTGGGGGGTCCAAATCGGACGAACGACGTCGGAATGGCCTAAAATCAGACGAAAACAACGGGTGAGTTAATTGTGAAGTGTTCGGGTAGACATCACATCAATTGGAGGTGTCGTGTGCCCGCGGTGACCGAGAACGCATTTCTGGTGTCATAAACGGCCAAAACGGGCGTTTTACGGTCAAATTCATAGCGGACGACATCAGATTGACCTGAAATCATATGAAAAAAATCTAATTATTATTCATGATGTGTATGAGGAGATGACACGTCAATCAGACGTGCGGTTTGCGCAGTACGACTCAATATGCGTTTTTTAAGTGTTGGGTGTGCTTCATAAACGCGCGTGGGGGGGGGGGGGGGGGTCCAAACCGGCCGAACGAAGTCAGAATGAATTTAAATCACACGAAAACAACAGGTGAGTGAATTGTGAAGTGTTTGGGTAGACGTCACGTCAATCGGATGTGTCGTGTGCCCGCGGTGACCGAGAACGCAGTTCTGGTGTCATAAACGGCCAAAACGAGCGTTTAACGGTCAAATTCATAGAGGACGACATCGGATTGACCTGAAATCACAGGGAAACAATATAATTATTATTCTTGATGTGTACGAGGAGATTATACATCAATCGGACGTGCGGTTTGCGCGGTACAGCTCAATATGCGTTTTTTAAGTGTTGGGCGCGCTTCATAAACGTGCGTGGGGGGGTCCAAACCGGCCGAATGATGTCGGAATGACCTGAAATCAAACGACAACAACGGGTGAATGAATTGTGAAGTGTTCGGGCAGACAGAACGTTAATCGTAGGTGTTTTATGCCCGCAGTGACCGAGAACGCGGTGCTGGTGTCATAAACGGCCAAAACGGGCGTTTAACGGTCAAATTCATAGAGGACGACATCATATTGACCTTAAATCACAGGGAAACAATCTAATTATTATTCGTGGCATGTATAAGGAGATGACACGTCAATCGGACGTGCGATTTGCACGGTACGACTCAATATGCGTTTTTTAAGTGTTGGGCGCGCTTCATAAACGCGCGTGGGGGGGTCAAAACCGGCCGAACGAAGTCGGAATGACCTGAAATTAGACGAAAACAATGGGTGAGTGAATTGTGAAGTGTTTGGGCAGACGCCGCGTCAATCAGAGGTGTCGTGTGCTCGCGGTGACTGAGAACGGACTTCTGGTGTCATAAACGGCCAAAACGGGCGTTTAACGGTCAAATTCATAGCGAACGACATCGGATTGACCTAAAATCATAGGGAAACAATATAATTATTATTCGTGACATGTACGAAGAGATGGAACGTCAATCGGACGTGTGGTTTGTGCGGTACATCTCAATATGCATTTTTAAGTGTTGGGTGCGCTTCATAAACGCGCGTGGGGGGGTCCAAACCGGCTGAACGAATTCGGAATGGCCTGAAATCAGACCAAAACAACCGGTGAGTGAATTTTGAAGTGGTCGGGTAGACGGAACATCAATAGGAGGTGTCGTGTGCCCGCGGTGACTGAGAATGCACTTCAGGTGTCATAAACGGCCAAAACGGGCGTTTAACGGTCAAATTCATAGCGAACAACATCGGATTGACCTGAAATCACAGGGCAATAATTGAATTATTATTTTTGACGTGTACAAGGAGACGTCACGTCAATCGGACTTGCGGTTTGCGCGGTACGTCTCAATATGCGTTTTTTAAGTGTTGGGCGCGTTTCATAAACGCACGTGGGGGGTCCAAACCGGCCGAACGAAGTCGGAATGGCCTGAAATCAGACAAAAAACAACGGGTGAGTGAATTGTGAAGTGTTCGATTAGACGTCACGTCAATCGGAGGTGTCATGTGCCTGTGGTGACCAAGAACGCACTTCTGGTGTCATAAATGGCCAAAACGGGCATTTAACGGTCAAGTTAATAGCGGACGACATCGGGTTGACATGAAATCATCGAGAAACAATCTAATAATTATTCTTGATGCGTACGAGGAGATGAAATGTCAATTGGACATGCGGTTTGCGTAGTACGACTCAATATGCATTTTTTAAGTGTTGGGTGCGCTTCATAAACGCGCGTGGGGGGTCCAAACCATCCGAACGAAGTCAGAATGGCTTGAAATCAGACAACAACAACGGGTGGGTGAATTGTGAAGTTTTTGGGTAGACGTCGCGTCAATCGGAGGTGTCGTGTGCCCGCGGTGACCGAGAACGCACTTCTGGTGTCATAAACGGCCAAAACGTGCGTTTAACGGTCAAATTCATAGCGGATGACATCAGATTGACCTGAAATCACAGATCAACAATATAATTATTATTTTTGACATGTACTAGGAGACAGAACTTCAATCGGACGTGCGGTTTGTGTGGTACGGCTCAATATGCATTTTTTAAGTGTTGGGTGCGCTTCATAAACGCACGTTGGGGGTCCAAAGCGGCCGAACGAAGTCGGAATGACCTGAAATCAGACGAAAACAACGGGTGAGTGAATTGTGAAGTTTTTGAGCAGACGACATGTCAATCGGAGGTGCCATGTGCTCGCGGTGACCGAGAACGCACTTATGGTGTCTTAAAAGTCCAAAACGGGCATTTAATGGTCAAATTCATAGTGGACGACATCAGATTGACCTAAAATCACAGAGCAACAATCTAATTATTATTCGTGACGTGTATGAGGAGAGGTCACATCAATCGGACGTGTGGTTTGTGCGGTACAGCTCAATATACAATTTTTAAGTGTTGGGCGTGCTTCATAAATGCGCGTGGGGGGTCTAAACTGGCCGAACGAAGTCGGAATGGTCTGAAATCAGACGATAACAACAGGTGAGTGAATTTTGAAGTGTTCAGAAAGATGGCACGTCAATCGGAGGTGCCGTTTGCCCGCGGTGACCGAGAACGCACTTCTGGTGTCATAAACGACCAAAATGGGTGTTTAACGATCAAATTCATAGCAGACGACATCGGATTGACCTGAAATCATAGGGCAACAATCTAATTATTATTCGTACGAGGAGACAACACATCAATCAGACGTGTGGTTTGCGCGGTACAACTCAATATGCATTTTTTAAGTGTTGGGCGCGCTTCATAAACGCGCGTGGGGGGGGGGTCCAAACCAGCCGAATAAAGTCTGAATGGCCTGAAATCAAACGACAACAATGGGTGAGTGAATTGTGAAGTGTTCGGGTAGACAACACGTCAATCAGAGGTGTCGTGTACCTGCGGTGACCGAGAACGCACTTCTGGTGTCATAAACGGTCAAAACGAGCGTTTAACGGTCAAATTCATAGCGGACGACATCAGATTGACCTGAAATCACAGAGCAACAATATAATTAGAACCATAGAATTAGCGATTTTAAATTTTTGAAACGGTAATTAAAATTATGAATATATTTTGAAAATCAAATATTTTCGATCTGTTATAGTAAGTTTGAATTGAAATATGTTAATTTGTTTCAATTATTTGTTTATAGGTTTTATTTGGTACTAATTTTGTTATTAAATTTTGTTATGCAGTTATATTTGATGATGGATGTAGAGATTAGAAGATGACTGATGAGATTTATGTGGGTATATTTTATTGTATTATTGATATTTAAAAAAAAATTAAAAACCTATAGCGGTCGCTATAGGGACAGCCTACAACGGCCGCCTAAAGGAGGCCGATGTAGGTGATTTTATTGCCGTTTGGCGGCCGCTATAGCCCATTCCAGCTTGCCTTCAACTTCTGCCAAATGGCGGTCGCTGATAGCAACAACGACGGACCAAAAGCGGCCACCGTTTGGCGGACGCTAGGCGGCCGCTATAGACCTTTAGCGACAGCTTTTGGCGGCCACTAAAGGTCATGATTGTACTAGTGAAGTGCTTATTATGAAAACCTCTATTGGTTGCTCCTCTTACCTTGCCAACATGGAATGGTTGGGATGTCCTCGGTATGGAATCCACGGGTTCCATTATGTGGGTTCCTCGGTTGGGAACCATTTGTAATCTATTTATTCTAAGGCATGAGTGTAAACCTTGGGGAGACTCTAGGTGAGGCCTGTTATGATTATTATTATAAGTATAGGTTGTGATTTGATGCTCGGCATCATCTGATAGCTCACCCCCTTTAATACTTGAGACATTGGAACCTGGCATATTAAGAGAATTGTCTGAGACGAGTACTGGACTGATAGGTTATGGTACTGACCAGTGGCTCATAGTAGGCAGATATGTTTGGGTTCATTGCTATAAGATTTGCCCTCAGCCTGTCCTGAGAAAGGGTGGTTGAGCGTATGGAGCGTTAGATTTCATCGTATGTGGCATGCTACTATATATGGGGTCATAGGTATTTGTAACATCCCAAGTAAGTAATGAATAATAGATATTTTTAACTATGTCTTTTAATGATTAAGATAGTGTTATAGAGGCTTAAAATGAAAATAAATACAATCTTATGCATGTAATACACTAATATTCTTAAAAGATTGTTTTACTGCCTTTTGATGGCAAACCATTTTTGAATCTATATTTTGACAATTTTATAAACTATGTTTGTCAAAATAAACTTATCCTTTATTATTGGGACATCAAAATTTACCTTGTGTGAATTTTTGGTATTTTTCTGAAAAACTTCAATTTTTGATGAATAGTGAAACCACTAAGTGGTAATCAAGCAAATTGATTTTTCAGTTAAATGAAAGTTTACCACTAATGTGTATTGAATTTTGAAAATCTGACATACATGGTTGTCATTAAGAAGTAAAATGTGGTTCAATGAGATTAAAATAATTTTTTGGTGAATAGTAACTTATTAAGTTTTTAATCGCGATTAGTGGTAATTAGTGTAGTTTAAGGTATAAATAATGCTTTAATAATATGAAATGACCTAGACACATGTCCCAACCTTATTGATTGTGTCATGGCCGACCAAGACAAGCCATGGGTCAACTTGGGGACCCCATGGGGACATTTTGGTTGGGAAATGACATAAATAACTTTTTATTTAATGTAAAAGTAAAAATGACACAAATATAATATGTTTCACGAAAACAATTTTTACATGGGGTTATAAAGATCAGATATTTGATTATAAATAGTCATTGGAAAGATAAAAAGATTTCCTACATCATAGTATTTTTTATGATTTTTAGACATTAAATAAATTAAATTATTTATGACATAATAATGATGCAGTGATGACATCATTATTTGACGATTTAAATAAAATGGAAAGATAATATAAAATCTATGAACTACACATGTCCAAAACCAATTGGATGAGTGGATTTCGAACCCTTATCACCTTATCCACGAATTATATCAATGTGGGACCTTTTAAAACCGAAACACATTTTCAAATAAAGTAATATTTCTTTACTTTCCAAAAGTGCCCCTCCTATCCTCTTATAAAAGGCCCCCACCTTTACCTCATTTCACACACTCCTCAAGCCTTTGGCTCGGCCAACCCCTGCCCATTTACTCTCTCCACATCCCTCTCATCATCCTAGAGGATTCCCTTTGGGAAGAATCCTTTCAAAGGAAGCCTTTAGGCTCAAATCAAAAGGAGTTACACTTTTTAAGGTAATTCATTCTCTCATGTTCATTTGTTTTATTTTGTTTCTTCAACCCCCTAAACTCTTTTTATTTACTTATTTTGTAACAACACCAGTATCTTCAATATACAAGGATGTTGTTATAATATTTATTTGAGATACACTCTCACACAACTACATCAAATGGTTAAAGAACATACGGTTTCCGTGGATGGTGAAATTCTGCCTCCCGAAACGATGATTGTTCAACACTCATTTAACACCTTCAAAGGTGGCCATTATGATGTCACTATTTTTATATATGATATATAATATGTTTATGTTTTCCTTAAGCTTCTGTTTTTTTCATTTTGGGCATACATTTATGGTTTCCATTATGGGTAAACACGATATCATCATTTTAGGAAGTGCGGACTACCTCCCCCTCAAAGTGATTTGATTCGTTAAATACCATATGTGGGACATATAAAGGATGGAACTATGATATTATATATGATATTATACTGGAATTATAATATACCTTTATATCATTATGATTCCATTCTATAAAATACGAAATAGAAATGAAAGTAGCGTTCATGCGTACGTACGGCTTACCGTCTCCATGAACGGTGCATTTCATTTCTTACCTCTAAATGATTATGTAATATTATAAATGCATGTATGTACTGGATATATATGACATATATGATATCTACATCATGAATATCATTCTGGATATAATGAACCTTTGACCAAACTAACAACATGTAAGTGTAAGAAGTCTATTTTTGACTTAAGAACCAAATACCGACAAAATGAACATTATTAACTTAACTGATTACATGATGTTCATAACACGGGACTTCGTCTCAATCTCCTTTCATTGAGGCATATTTTATTTTATACACAACTTTCTTTTATACGGTGTATAAACCCCTTTTACTTTTACGTTTATTCAAAAGGAATCTTTTTTATACGAAGAGTTTACTAAACGACAAAAGGGAATGTTTTTGTCGTACGTATGCGGCGACAACGACTTCTCCGCCGCCGTGACCGTTATTTGAGTTTCAGCTTCCTCTACAAGTCATATCTTTTTTTTAAATGAAAAATAAATACCATGTTTTACTTTGGTATTAAAAATGGTTTTCATAACGTTTTTATTATATCGATGTGTTGTATTGATATCTTGTGATTGAAATGTGGAAATGTTATGTTTCCTTTATGCATGTTTTATGTGATACAATTATGTTATGGTTCTTGGGCATTATTATGAAGACGGGTGGTTCCGTGATAAACTAAGGGCGGGTGAGCCCGATATAGCTCTCCAATGCATTGGGTAACGCGAAGGAGTGAAACGTTAAGGTTTCTCCGAAGAGATTTTAGGGAATATACTGTGATGGGTATTCCAAACGTAACCAAGAGGGTTACTCCCTACGTAAGAATGTTATGAATGCCTCAAGTTACCTTTATGTCTTATGATTTCTATGATTTATTCATGATTTTATGAGGTATGTTAAAGTGCCTATGTTTTATGGGTAAAGTATGATTTCATTCTTATGTATATATGAACTCATGTTTCCTTTCCATGTTTTTTTTATAACCCATACTGAGTTTTTATGCTCATCCCAAGTTTTTGAAATGTTTTTCACAGGTCAAGGGAAAGGTACATGATAAGATGATAGAGTCAAGGATGTGTCAAGAAATAATCCATGTTTTATTTTAAATGTGTTTCCATTGATGGGAATGAAGAATACTATATTTATTTAACCACTTTGTTTATATGTGGAATGTAATGCAAGTTTTATGATCTAATTCTCTAAAACTCTAAACCCGAAAAGATCCTCAATGTGTAATCTTGTAATAACTCAAGATTAAGTAAGGTTTAAGGCTGGGGCCTTATAGTTGGTATCAAAGGTCGGTTTAGATAACTTTAGGAGTTAGAATTCTATTAAATGATTATCCAAAAATATTTTTTTTTGAAATGATATAGCATTTAAAGATTACCATGTTGCTTCATCTAAGACATGTTTGTTCAGAATGGTTTTCCGCAGAGGAAACAGGGAAGCAGTTCTAGGAAGGCATACAGAAGGAAATAACCTTCCGAATCAGCATCCAGAAATGGTTGGAATTGGAACTGAACAGTTTGTTGCAGTAATGGCGCAGTTGACTCAAGCGATAAATGGCGGTGGTATCCATGCACGAGATCAGCCAGATCAACCGCAGAGGAACATGTCAGTGGTGGAACATTTCATGAGGCAACATCCACCATCATTTAGAGGATCATCTGACCCTGTGCTAGCTGAAGGGTGGATTAAAGCACTGGAGAAGATTTTTGATGTCATGGGGTGTTCAGACAATCAAAAGGTTAGTCTTGCTATTTACCGTTTGGAGGGTGAAGCAGATCAGTGGTGGTCTATGGTTAAAAATATCAGGGACGCCGAGGAGATTGATGCTCTTGACTGGGATGAATTCAAAGGTATGTTTCTTGAGAAGTATTTTCCTAAGGCTATTCGACTTAGGATGGAAAATCAATTCTTGGAATTGAGGCAAGAGGAAGACTCAGTGGCTGCCTATGAAGAAAGGTTCACTCGATTGGCAAGGTATGCTCCAAATTTTATCCGGGACCTTGATAGTAAAATCAATCATTTTTACTCAGGATTAAAGCCAAAGTATCGAAGGGCATTAGCCTCTCGTGAGTTTAAAAGTTATGAAAAGCTTGTTCGATGTGCCGAGAAGGTGGAAATGGAGTTTGCCGATGACCAAGTTTTCTATAACAACCAACAAAAGAAGAGACCGAGGTGGCAGGAGAAAGGTAAGAATTCTTCAAAAAAGTCTGATGGTAAGAGAACTAAGTTTCCAGTTTGTGATAAATGTGGCAAAAGGCATGCTGGGGAATGTCTTCTGAATTCTGGGAAGTGCTACCGATGTGGTAAGATGGGACATAAGGCTCGTGATTGCACTGAAAAGGATCAAGGTGAAGGTAAGAACAAATTTGATTTACAGTTAGTGAAATGTTATAAGTGCAATGAGATGGGTCACTATGCAAACGAGTGTCCGACAAAGAGCTTGAGTGATGGGAAGCAATTAGACTACAAGCAAAAAGGGGTGGTGAAATCATTTGCAACTACTTCAGCAGATGTCGGGCCATCAAATGAAGTTGTATCAGGTACTTTGTTTGTTTTTTCAGATTATGCCAGTGTGTTGTTTGATTCGGGGTCTACACATTCTTTCATCTCTGAAACCTTTTCTAGTAAAATGGGAATACCATATCAAGAAATGACTCCTAAACTTTTGGTAAAAACACCTGGGGGAAGTGTCGAGGCAAAAAGAATTTATAAGAATCTTCCTATCCTTATCTGTGGAAAGAACCTACTTGCAAACCTTATTGTTTTACCTCTAGTAGAGTTTGATGTTATCCTGGGTATGAATTGGCTCTCTATTTACCATGCTAAGATTGACTGTAGAGCTAAAGAAGTTTCTTTTCAGAAAGACTTTCAGTTTGTTTACAAGAATGAACTCTTACTTTTGATAACATATCAAGAGGTCGAGAAACTTGTAAAAGATGGAAATGAATGTTACCTTGCACACGTCGTTGAAAATAAAGGAACTGTTCAGATTAATGATGTTCCAGTGGTAAATGAGTATCCTGATGTTTTTCCTAATGAGTTTCCTGGAATAATACCAGATCGGGAAGTTGAGTTTACTGTTGACTTAGTTCCTGATGCTAAGCCAATTTCAAAACCCCCTTATCGAATGGCACAAATTGAACTTTTAGAGTTGAAGGAGCAATTACAAGATTTATTAGAGAAAGGTTTCATTAGACCTAGCACATCACCATGGGGTGCTCCTGTTTTATTTGTTAAAAAGAAAGATGGTTCTATGAGACTTTGCATTGATTATAGAGCCTTAAATAATATCACTGTTAAGAACAAATATCATTTGCCTCATATCGATGATTTGTTTGATCAGCTCCAGGGAGCTCAGTTTTTTTCAAAGATTGACTTGAGATCGGGGTACCATCAGCTGAAGGTAAATGAGGCAGATATTCCGAAGACCGCGTTCCGTACGAGATATGGCCATTATGAATTTGTAGTAATGCCTTTTGGGCTAACCAATGCACCTGTTGTATTCATGGACTTAATGAATAGAATTTTCCATGAGTTCTTGGATAAGTTTGTGGTGGTTTTCATTGATTATATTTTGGTGTTTTCTAAAAGTAAAGAGGAGCATGAAAAACATTTAAGGGTTATCTTTCAAACCTTAAAAGAAAAGAAACTGTATGAGAAATTCAGTAAGTGTGAGTTTTGGTTGCAACAAATTTCTTTCCTTGGTCACATTGTTTCTAAAGATGGAATAACTGTTGATCCTGCAAAAACAAAAGTTGTGGAAGAATGGCCAAGACCCACAAATGTAACCGAGATTCGTAGCTTCCTTGGTTTGGCGGGCTATTACCGAAGGTTTGTTAGAAATTTTTCACGGTTATCTAGTCCAATGACTAAGCTAACTCGGAAGGGTGTTAAGTTTATCTGGACAAAAGAATGTGATGATTGTTTTCAGGAATTGAAAAGAAGATTAGTGAATGCTCCAGTTTTGGCACTACCTTCCAGGAATGGTGAGTTTGTTATATACAATGATGCTTCATTGAAAGGACTTGGTTGCGTCCTAATGCAGAATGATCAGGTAATTGCTTATGCTTCACGACAGTTGAAAACTCATGAGGTAAATTACCCTACACATGATTTGGAATTAGTTGCTGTTGTTTTTGCTTTAAAAATTTGGAGGCATCATTTGTATGGAGTAAAGTGTGAAATATATACCGATCACAAAAGTTTAAAGTATATATTCACTCAGAAAGAGTTAAACATGAGACAAAGGAGATGGCTGGAATTAATCAAGGATTATTATTCTACAATTCATTACCATCCGGGAAAAGCAAATAAAGTGGCTGATGCTTTGAGTCGAAAAAGTAATGCTTCATTAACAATGTTGCGGTTGGAACGTGATCCTTTGGTTAACGATTTGATGAACTTTGGCATAGAAGTTTTTGGTGTAGGAAGTCCTTCTGTTTTGTTTCAGGTATCAGTGAGATCATCTCTATCAGATAGAATCAAGCAAGAACCGAAGCAAGACAGTGAGTTGCAGAAAAGGGTAGAGCTGATTCAGAAAGGTAAGCTGCCTGAATTCAACATTGATAATGATTGTGTTTTGAGATTTGGGAAGAGATTGTGTGTGCCTTGTGATTCACAGTTGAAGAGAGAGTTGTTATATGAAGCTCATAGTTCTCCATTTTCAGTTCATCCGGGCAGTACTAAGATGTATAGAGATCTGCGGGAGTATTACTGGTGGGATGGAATGAAAAGAGATATTGCTGATTTTACTGTGAAGTGTTTGACTTGTCAGCAGGTTAAAGCAGAGCGGCAGTTACCGAAAGGGATGCTTCAGCCTTTACCAGTGCCAGAGTGGAAATGAGAGAATATATCCATGGACTTTGTTGTTGGATTACCAAAGACATCTCGAGGTAATAATGCAATCTGGGTTATTGTTGACCGCTTGACCAAATCTGCTCATTTCCTTGCTATACGAGATACTTTATCTCTTGATCAACTTTCCCGTTTGTATCTTAAAGAGATAGTCAGGTTACATGGAGTTCCTCTCTCCATTGTATCGGATCGTGATCCCAGGTTTACTTCTAACTTTTGGAAAGGCCTTCAGAAGTCGTTGGGTACTGAATTAAATTTTAGTACAGCTTTTCATCCTCAATCAGATGGGCAGTCAGAACGAACAATTCAGACATTGGAGGATATGCTACGAGCTTGTTCTATAGATTATCAGGGAAGTTGGGACCAACATATTTCTTTGTTTGAGTTTTCATATAATAACAGTTTTCATTCCAGTATACAGATGACACCATTTCAGGCATTATATGGGAAGCGGTGTCGAACTCCAGCTTTCTGGGATGAAGTGGGTGAAAGGAAGTTGATGGGACCAGAATTGGTAGAAGAGATGGCAGAAAAAGTTCAGCTGATTCAGAAACACATGAGAACAGCTCAGAGCAGGCAGAAGAGTTATGCGGATAACTAGAGGAAGGATCTATCTTTCGAGGTAGGTGATCATGTTTTTCTCAAGGTTTCTCCTTGGAAAAGTGTGATGAGATTTGGTAAGAAAGGAAAGTTGAGTCCAAGGTTTATTGGACCATACGAAATTCTAGAGAGAGTTGGATCAGTTGCATACCGAGTGGCTTTACCTCCGAGTTTATCTCAGGTACACAATGTTTTTCACGTTTCGATGTTGAGAAAGTATATGCCAGATTCATCTCATGTTTTGAGTCCAGAGGTAGTTCAGCTGGAAGAGAACCTATCTTATGAGGAACAACCGGTCCAGATTCTTGACCACAGGGAGCAAGTGTTACGGAATAAGGTGATTAAGCAGGTAAAGGTTTTGTGGAAAAACCACATGATTGAAGAGGCAACATGGGAATCTGAAAATGCAATGAGGGATAAGTACCCCCATTTATTCGATAAGTAAATAAATTGCGGGGACGCAATTTTCTAAAGGGGGGAAGGATGTAACATCCCAAGTAAGTAATGAATAATAGATATTTTTAACTATGTCTTTTAATGATTAAGATAGTGTTATAGAGGCTTAAAATGAAAATAAATACAATCTTATGCATGGAATACACTAATATTCTTAAAAAATTGTTTTACTGCCTTTTGATGGCAAACCATTTTTGAATCTATATTTTGACAATTTTATAAACTATGTTTGTCAAAATAAACTTATCCTTTATTATTGGGACATCAAAATTTACCTTGTGTGAATTTTTGGTATTTTTCTGAAAAACTTCAATTTTTGATGAATAGTGAAACCACTAAGTGGTAATCAAGCAAACTGATTTTTCAGTTAAATGAAAGTTTACCACTAATGTGTATTGAATTTTGAAAATCCGACATACATGGTTGTCATTAAGAAGTAAAATGTGGTTCAATGAGATTAAAATAATTTTTTGGTGAATAGTAACTTATTAAGTTTTTAATCGCGATTAGTGGTAATTAGTGTAATTTAAGGTATAAATAATGCTTTAATAATATGAAATGACCTAGACACATGTCCCAACCTTATTGGTTGTGTCATGGCCGACCAAGACAAGCCATGGGTCAACTTGGGGACCCCATGGGGACATTTTGGTTGGGAAATGACATAAATAACTTTTTATTTAATGTAAAAGTAAAAATGACACAAACATAATATGTTTCACGAAAACAATTTTTACATGGGGTTATAAAGATCAGATATTTGATTATAAATAGTCATTGGAAAGCTAAAAAGATTTCCTACATCATAGTATTTTTTTATGATTTTTAGACATTAAATAAATTAAATTATTTATGACATAATAATGATGCAGTGATGACATCATTATTTGACGATTTAAATAAAATGGAAAGATAATATAAAATCTATGAACTACACATGTCCAAAACCAATTGGATGAGTGGATTTCGAACCCTTATCACCTTATCCACGAATTATATCAATGTGGGACCTTTTAAAACTGAAACACATTTTCAAATAAAGTAATATTTCTTTACTTTCCAAAAGTGCCCCTCCTCTCCTCTTATAAAAGGCCCCCACCTCTACCTCATTTCACACACTCCTCAAGCCTTTGGCTCGGCCAAACCCTGCCCATTTACTCTCTCCACATCCCTCTCCTCATCCTAGAGGATTCCCTTTGGGAAGAATCCTTTCAAAGGAAGCCTTTAGGCTCAAATCAAAAGGAGTTACACTTTTTAAGGTAATTCATTCTCTCATGTTCATTTGTTTTATTTTGTTTCTCCAACCCCCTAAACTCTTTTTATTTACTTATTTTGTAACAACAACAGTATCTTCAATATACAAGGATGTTGTTATAATATTTATTTGAGCTACACTCTCACACAACTACATCAAATGGTTAAAGAACATACGGTTTCCATGGATGGCGAAATTCTGCCTCCCGAAACGATGATTGTTCAACACTCATTTAACACCTTCAAAGGTGGCCATTATGATGTCACTATTTTTATATATGATATATAATATGTTTATGTTTTCCTTAAGCTTCTGTTTTTTTCATTTTGGGCATACCTTTATGGTTTCCATTATGGGTAAACACGATATCTTCATTTTAGGAAGTGCGGACTACCGCCCCCTCAAAGTGATTTGATTCGTTAAATACCATATGTGGGACATATAAAGGATGGAACTATGATATTATATATGATATTATACTGGAATTATAATATACCTTTATATCATTATGATTCCATTCTATAAAATACGAAATAGAAATGAAAGTAGCGTTCATGCGTACGTACGGCTTACCGTCTCCATGAACGGTGCATTTCATTTCTTACCTCTAAATGATTATGTAATATTATAAATGCATGTATGTACTGGATATATATGACATATATTATATCTACATCATGAATACCATTCTGGATATAATGAACCTTTGACCAAACTAACAACATGTAAGTGTAAGAAGTCTATTTTTGACTTAAGAACCAAATACCGACAAAATGAACATTATTAACTTAACTGATTACATGATGTTCATAACATGGTATAAAAGGAATAATGAACTTGAAAAAGATTCATAAGCAAGTAGAGATTAACTCAAGTTTATTATTCAGGAGATTAAAGAACGGTCGGGTCAAGTCGGATACGAGGTATGGGACTTCGTCTCAATCTCCTTTCATTGAGGCATATTTTATTTTATACACAACTTTCTTTTATACGTTGTATAAACCCCTTTGACTTTTACGTTTATTCAAAAGGAATCTTTTTTATACGAAGAGTTTACTAAACGACAAAAGGGAATGTTTTTGTCGTACGTATGCGGCGACAACGACTTCTCCGCCGCCGTGACCGTTATTTGAGTTTCAGCTTCCTCTACAAGTCATATCCTTTTTTTTAAATGAAAAATAAATACCATGTTTTACTTTGGTATTAAAAATGGTTTTCATAACGTTTTTATTATATCGATGTGTTTTATTGATATCTTGTGATTGAAATGTGGAAATGTTAGGTTTCCTTTATGCATGTTTTATGTGATACGATTATGTTATGGTTCTTGGACATTATTATGAAGACGGGTGGTTCCGTGATAAACTAAGGGCGGGTGAGCCCGATATAGCTCTCCAATGCATTGGGTAACGCGAAGGAGTGAAACGTTAATGTTTCTCCGAAGAGATTTTAGGGAATATACTGTGATGGGTATTCCAAACATAACCAAGAGGGTTACTCCCTACGTAAGAATGTTATGAATGCCTCAAGTTACCTTTATGTATTATGATTTCTATGATTTATTCATGATTTTATGAGGTATGTTAAAGTGCCTATGTTTTATGGGTAAAGTATGATTTCATTCTTATGTATATATGAACTCATGTTTCCTTTCCATGTTTTTTTTATAACCCATACTGAGTTTTTATGCTCATCCCAAGTTTTTGAAATGTTTTTCACAGGTTAAGGGAAAGATACATGATAAGATGATAGAGTCAAGGATGTGTCAAGAAATAATCCATGTTTTATTTTAAATGTGTTTCCATTTATGGGAATGAAGAATACTATCTTTATGTAACCACTTTGTTTATATGTGGAATGTAATGCAAGTTTTATGATCTAATTCTCTAAAACTCTAAACCCGAAAAGATCTTCAATGTGTAATCTTGTAATAACTCAAGATTAAGTAAGGTTTAAGGCTGGGGCCTTATAGTATTAGTGTCTTTTGGATTACTCTCGATCTCCCGGGTTCGCCTATGTCTAGTGGCATTTAGTTGTTTGAACTATTGTTGAGATACTTGTATACTTATCTACATTGCCCTTGCTATATGACTGCATTGGTATTCTTGAGCGGTGTTTTGCATGGAAAGTGATGTTTTGTTTTCCCTAACTCCTATGAAAATGTTTTTCAAAAGAAAATGTGTTTCAAACTCTTTAATGCTGGTTTTAAAGGAAAACACCACTTTCCCCTTAAAATAGCATGGTAACACTTAAGGTTAGAATCTGGTTTTTCAAATGATTAAGGGAAATGGTTTATACTTTGTTTTAAAGTAAAAATTGTAGAAATGCATACTTTAATATATTGTAGTTCAAACTTAGAACTGATGTTTCTTAATTTTAAAGGTAGTGCATTGAGAATTAGTATATTGAGCAAGCCTATTGAGTTTTAATACTCACGTCTATAGTTCTTTTCTATTTTTAGTTCGTGTGTAGGCTTCAGCTTGGATGCGCTCGCCTTGGGCGACGCTTGATCGTTGAGTCGGGGAGTGACCCGTTGGGTCACACGGAGATAATGTTTTTTTTCGTTCGGTTAGTTTTTATTTCCTTCAGTTCCTGTTTAGTCGTTTCAATTGGTTTATTTATTTTGAGCTGCTCTTTATTATTTCCATTGTTATTATTTATTTATCTTGGGCGAAGTCGTTCTCATCGTCACTCTGTCGATGCCCAGGCACTTGTCGCTAGCCCGGGAGGATCGGGAACGCCTCTCAGGCCTTGCCGCAGATCGGTTCGGGTGACTGGTTCAGGGTCGATCCGGGTTGGTTCGTGACAACTCTAAAATCGACGATGAAGAATGCACTAATCTGGGAATATGTTCATATTTATTTGGCTTCTTGTGGAAGCCAATTGCACGTGATCTGTTAAATTCAGTTTGAGGGGGTCTTCTCAGGTCACGTGGTGGTGATAAAATACCATGACAATTGTCATGTGCTCAGTGAATAGATGAAAATTAAACTAATTTGTTGGAATGAGGTATATGACTAACCTGAAAAGAATGAAGATAAATATATTTTGAGACATCGAGAGATCAGAGACTTCATTGGAGAATTTTTGGGAGATAACGACCCGAGATCTTTGGACCAAGGTAAGAAGTAATAGAATTTGGGCATCACTCGTTCACGATCAAGATCAAAGGGGAAATTTCTTCTTCCCTTTTTCCTTTTTTTAAAAGGTGGGTTACAACACACACACTCAGGTAAGAGGCTTGACCCTCGCGACCTCATCCCATTTCCTTTTTTTTTGTTGCTATTGTAACAAAGATTTCTTTCTTTTTTGTATTGATTCTTGAAATAAATATGTTTCTTTGGTAAGAAGTTTGTGGTTGGGAAATTCAAAATTGAGATGAAACTTTTTCCTCTCTTTGTTCATGAAAACCTTTAAAATTTGGTCATTGATTTCCTTTTAATTCAAAAGCATTCACTAAGAAGGGATGACTCTTGAACCTAATTGTGTAACAACGTATCAAGTTAATCAAAAAGTAATTCAAGTTCATCATTTGCATCTTTTCTATGTTGGATCCAACCATTGAAGAATTGTTGGATTCAACTCCACCACTACTCGAGAGAGTCAATATATGAAACCGTTAGTGTGTTGGACAAAATCAAATCTTCAAATGAACAGGAGCGATGTTTAGTCAGCCAATCAAAATTTTCCCCAAATTGTGTGTTTTGATTGTCTTTAGTTCTTCACTGTTTCTATGCTTCTTCAATTGTTCCATCTTTACTTTCATACTGTGTGTTTGTTCATCTTGTTTTCAGTCTCCGTTTTCGCTTGTTTTTGAGTTTTTTTATGTTTGCACAATCTTTTTACCCTTCCTTGTGGGTTCACCACTATACTCATCATTATTTTAGTGTTAGCAGAAAATTATAAATAACAAAACACGATCCTATGACGATAAGGCATCAAAGATATTTGCATGTATTTTTGCAAAGTGAATGTGTTATTCATGATGAATAATTAGGGATTCATGCTGTGCCAAAAATAAAGGTATGTTTGAGATATTTTGACTTAACTTTTTTTTGTGAGAAGTATCGTGAAGTTAGTCATTTATAGAGAGTTTTGGGTTAGGCTGTGACGTGAGATATTGAAATGTGAGCCATGAGTTTGGCTAGGCCAGGTGTAGGCCTAGAGATTTACAAGATGTCATGTGTTTAACATATGATGGATACGAGCCATGTGTTTCGCTACTTTGTTCCCTGGTTGGTATCAGAGTTACATCTACACTGCTCAAAGCAAAGTAAAATGTCATTTAGGTATCTTAGTTAGCACATAATACTTTGATATGCATGTTGTAAATGATATTGTTAGATCATTTAATAGTTTTACACGATATTTATATACGATTGTGCTAAACTCCAAGGAATGTATGTGGTTGCAGTGGTTTCTACAGAGTATTTATTCTCTTTTCTTGTACATACAGACCTCAGTGGGAGATGATGTCAGGAGACATCTTGGAGTTGTTTTCATGTGTATTTGAAGTCGTGTGGAGAGGTTGTCACACTTTTCAATTGCATTGTGCATGCCTTAGCATCTAAGTTTTATTTTAAAGTCTTTGTTTGAAAGTACAACTTATATATGCATTTGTGTGGATATTGACTTGACTTTATTGAGTGTGATATTATTGGTTTTTGGGACTTACTGATGTATTATTTATTTTAGTTTTTTTTTCGCTTCATTGGAACATTAGAGAGTAAATTGATCCCAAAGCGATATCTTTACACCCTCAACGCTAATCGGTAACCTCTAGTGATTGGGGAGTGCGCTTGATACCGTGTGATAGATGTTGCGTCCAAAACACGATTCAATGACCATCTAATCATCAAACATAAATCTGACAATTATTCGTGTTCTAAACAGAGCATGATCCAGATTAAATCTAACCTGAAATCCAACAATAAATTCAAAACTTTGAATCAGTGTTTCAACTGTGAGATTTTTTTTTATGTACTTAATTTTTTTCTTTACAATGCACGTAGGAACATAAAACATGCGTCCGGGTACATGATCCCGCGACGCAAGCCCCCAACTACTTCCCACCCCAACCACCCCGCTCGACCGCGGGTTATATATATATATACTTCACCTGTGTTAATGTGTAATCCTTCCTAACGCATCCATCCCAGAAAACGGCAAAACCTAAACGAGTGAAATTTACCCCCGCAAACAGTGAAAGGGCAAAAAGGGTGATTAGATGGAAGGTGTCATCAGTTGGACGATGAGCTGGCGAAGACCCCCAAACCAATCTCCTCCGATGGCCGGAAAGGGTTCGCCACAACGCCAGCCCGGTATTGCTGCACAACCAACACCGATGGTGCAGCTCCCGTCGAAAACTCCGGCGATACAAGCAGGTTCCCAATAGGCCCCAGCTCCGGGCACTCCCCTTTCACGTTCAGCCCCCCCACCACCTCCGGCGTCCGCCCCACCACCAGCAGGTTGCACCCCCTGATCTGCATCACCGCCTGCTCCACCTCCTGCCCATCCCCAATCGCCCTCTCCTCGTATTGAACCGACCCGCCGCCCTCCGAAACCCTGTCCCTCACCCCCCACAGCACCTCCTCATCTGCCGACCTTTCCTCCGGCGAACGGCTGCTCTCCGTGATTTCAGGAGTGCCCTGAGGCACGAACCTCATCACCTTCACCCTGATGCCGGGGTGCTCCGCCATGCGCAGCCCGTACGCCAGCGCCTCCCGATCGTCCCTCCCCCCAAAAAACAAGACGGTGACAAAAGAGTCCACATCGCTGGCAGCCACGTGGGCGCCACCGCCGAGCCCGCGGTCCACGAGGATGCCCACCGAGCAGGCCGCGTGCGCCACCACCCGCCGGTTCACGGAACCGAACTCCGCCCGGGTCGTCTCCAACGCCCCGTCCACCCGCTGGTGCTTGTGGAAGGGGAGAATGATCATGGCCACGCGCCGCCGCTCGGCGCTCCCGCAGATGTCCTCGTGCAGGCCGGACAGCGACGAGATGGCGGTCATCGGTCGAATCGAGACCCGGCTCAGCTGCTCGAACGCCTCGAACCCCACCACCACGTGGTTCGGGCGGGTGCTCTTGTTCCAGAAGGGCAGCCCGTTCTTCCTCGCCCTGTGGACCATCAGGACGGCGGAAGACCTCTCCGACAGCTCCATCAGGTGCACGGCGTAGACGCAGAGGCCGCCGGATTTCTGGGTGCCCCGGGAGGCCTCGATGAGGTTGATGATGGCGGGGATGCTCCTGGAGGAATGGAAGCAAACCAGAAGGCGCAGCTGAGAATTCGGGTCGGCCCGTTCGATTTTCCGGTGCTTGTAATCGTCCCTGGTCCTGGCTTTCGCCGGCCTGTACACTGCCATGACCAGCGGCGTGGTGATGAAGGTGGTGAAGAGAGCCATGAGCACCATTATGGCAAATGTCCGGTCATTCAACACCTGCATAAAACGATATATATCTTAAATCAAACCGCTCAGGGTTGAAGGTGATAGAACCAGAGAACACAGACAGGGCAAGCACCTTTCTGTCCTTGCCGATGTTGAGGACGATGAGCTCCACGAGGCCCTTGGTGTTCATGAGGAACCCGAGGGCCAGGGCCTCCTGGAAGGGGACTTTGCAGAGGAGGGACACCAGAACGGTGCCTACGATCTTCCCAAAGCAGGCCGTGAAGATGACCAGAGCAAGAAGGCCCCATGACTCCGCCCCCTTGATGGTGGTCACGTCGGTCTTCAGCCCACTGGAGACGAAGTACAGCGGGAGGAACAGGCCCGACACCAGGTCCTCCGCCTTCTCCACCAGCGCCTCCGAAAATTGCCCTTCCTTGGGTACTAGCACGCCCATCACAAACGCCCCGAACAGCGCGTGGATTCCGATGGAATCCGTCACGAACCCGGCCGCCAAGACCGCCGTGAGAGTGGCGCAAATGTACAGCTCATCAACCGGCTCCCCCTCAGGGCACCGCTGCGCCATCCGGCGGAAAATTGGCGGGACGATGAAGTACAGGACGACGACAAAGGCAACCGCGCTGATGAATACCCACAGGGTGACGAGGGGGGAGCTGGAGGAGCCGGAGAGGGCAACGGCGAGGGCGAGAAGAATCCAGGCAACGACGTCATTGACCGCTGCTGCGGACATGGCCACCCTACCGAGATCGGTGGTTAAAAGCTTGAGTTCAGCTAGGATACGGGCCAGGACGGGGAAGGCGGTGATGGAGAGGGCGACCCCCATGAAGACGATGAACGAGGGTCCGTCCACGCCCTTGGAGATGGCTTCTCTGAGCGCAAAAGATGAACCGATTCCTAGAGCAAAGGGGAGGGTGATTCCTGCGAGGGCAATGCTTAAGGATTTCTTCCCGGTCTGCCGGAGGGACTTCAGGTCCAGTTCCAAGCCCACAAGGAAAAGAAAGAAGAGGAGGCCGAGATTGGCAAGTGTATCGAGAACGGTGAGGCTTTTAGGCGGGAAGATCGTGTGCAGAAAATTCTTGCTGCGACCCAAGGCAGATGGTCCGAGTAATATCCCGCCCTGCGAGAACAGAAATTCAGTTATTCGCATTGGAAACCTTATCAAAAACAGGAGAAAGAAAGGGAGAAGCAACTTACAATGATCTCTGCAATCACACGGGGCTGCCTCAGGGGCTTGAGGCAAATGGCGAGGAGTCGGGTGAGGAGAACCACAAGGCAAATCTGAAGGATGATGAGAGGAAGTGCGAAATCCAGTGGACTGTCATTCTGGAACGCCCCATTAGAAGTCGCCTTCATGGGCGGAGGGCATCCTGTTGTCGCTGTCTTAGAGGCCATGACCATCGTGAGGGAGAAAACAGAGTACCGTTTCAAGCAAACACTGGATCACAACCCAAACCTATTATCGAAATCACGCAGAGTCTTCTAAATATATGACGACAATTTTTTTCAGAGAAAATAAAAACGAAGTCGGCTTAGGTCAAAAATCCATCGGGAATTCAAAATAGGAGATCAAAGAAAACAAACGATTAGCAATCCCGATTATAATCTAATCGAAGAACGGTTTCAATTTCATTAGAATGAATTTGCAGAGAGAGAGACCTGGATTCAGCCTTCTGGAATTAAAACCGAGCAACACCGCTGAAAAAACTCGTCAACTGAACTGTCCGATTGATATTCCGGATGAATTCTGAATGAGCGTTCGAGCTTCGATCTTCAACAATGGCAACCGCCGATCGCAGATGAATATGGAAGGTTCCAGAGACTGCAAAAGAAGATGCGGATCACAAGGAAAATGGACAGGGAAGGAGGGGGGGGGGGGGTCGAAGGGGAGGCCGGGAGAAAGAGAGAGCGAGTAAAAGAGAGGAGAAAAGGCACGTCGTCCGTCGGGAACGAAGGGATCTTATAGTGATGCAGGGTGTCGAGATTCCAATAATGGTCCCTCATTCTCCCTCATTTTAAATTATCAGTCAACTGCTATCGATAGGCCTTTCAAAAATGAATATACACACGCACATTTATAGATAGCGTACAGGGCTCAAACTCTTAACGCTTGGCCATATCGATATAAATACTAAGAATTTTTCATCAAAAACTTTTTTTATTTTGATATTCGGGCCAAATCATTTTACGCTATTCAATGCGTTGGATTTTTTTTTATACTCAAACCACCCACTATTCAATGCATTGGAACCGAATTATTCATTATTTAAGAGTTTTATTACAGAAATTATTATTATTCACGGTTTTTTAAAATATATATTATTATAAAATAATAAATTAAATTAACTTTCTATTTACAGTTTTTTAAAATTAATATATTATTTTAATTTATTTCCATTTTCCTAATTTTTGTTATAAATCTTTTTATAAGTGACATTCCAATTTGGAGAGTGTATAAAATAAATCAAAATAAATTATTATTTATCTCCCCGTCGTCCAACATAAAATTATCCCAAGCAATGTATTTGCATCATAAGACATCTCTTATTGGGGATGGGTTTGGTGATCGCGCCAAATAGTGTTAATCATTTTCGGGTTTAACATCACACTTTAAGTCCAACGATTCAACACAACCCGAATTCAACTGACCAATTGAAATAAAAAATTACCTTAAGTGAAAACTGAAACTGATCGATGATTCATCCACAACTGACATAAACCAAACCAGACGGTTTGCACGTGTTAAAACGGGTTTAGAACAGTTGAGGAAACATGGGGAAAAAATTACATGATGTGAAAATGATTTCATAAAAGGAGGACAAACCCCTAAACTAAATAAGCAATAGAGAGAGAATACCTTTGAAAAAAATGATCAATTCGGTATTAAAATGAAAATAGTTTGATAAACAACCAAACCATTAACATGGAAAGATTTAAAGGGATTTGATAATACGAGGGGAAGATTTGAATGCGGTTTAGTGATTTATATTCAGTTAATCGTCGCATATGTTCATCATGTTTCATTTTATTGAAAAATCAACAGTGATAAGTTATATTCAACCTTGATAGTAGAAAGTTAATCGTCACTTCTATTTTCAACATTGATTTATATATCGATTTAATTGATTAGTATTAGTTAAGAATAGTTAATGTTACCAAAACCAAACAAAACCAAAAAACTAAAATATACAATGTTCATCAACCGAATTAACTGATTGATCGATTTAAACTGAATTGTATAGGTTTAAGGCGATTCGATTCAATCAATTTAAATCATTTAATTTAATCCTGCACACCCCTAGCACCACCCGAACTTATTAGAGTTGGTCGTATTCATCAAAAAATCCATCAGGTTTTCCTTAGTGTGAATTTTGTGTATGTTCATACTTCCTTTATCCTGTAAAAGTAAACACATAATCAATAATGTATTTCCTTTGGTCAAGATTGTTCGATGTGCATTAAAATGTATATCCATGAGATCCATATGTGAGTTTCATGCGATGCAACTGCATGTACCGAATCTACCAAGCAGTTTCAATCAGTTACGAACCAAAGGTTGCTTTCATAGTTTTGCATTTATTTATTGAAATGGGTTCAATGAATAAGCACCCAATGGACATAAACACGTGAGATGCGTTGTTAAGTGGGAGCCTCGGGCTTCAGCTATAAAAGCGAATGAGCTCTCTTCTGTTGTTGTGTGCAATGTGTGCGCGACATTGCAAAACTCTCTTCTTCCCGAAACTTCATTTATCTCGTTTGAGAAGACGCTAGCACAACTTCGGATTTTGGGTATCCTCCTGAAACGTTCATGGATCCCTCGACCGGTGTACACCCTCAAAGGGAAGAAACATTTATTTGCTGCTTCAGTGATCTTTATCAAACATCCTCTTTGTGGAGAGAAAATGGAAGCTGCTACAATGGCTGAATACCAAGTACTCTATTCTACATATTATTTACATGTTGATTTCTTGAAGATAGATCTCATGTGTTTTTGGGCTGCTTTTCACTGCCAATGATCATTAGATGACCATACGATCACTCGTATGAGAGGGAGGTTCTTCAAGATTTAAAGATGTTTGAATCACTGGTTTTCAAGAAAACCTGACCTGCAATCGAGTTGCAATATTTTTGGAAACAAATATGTTTGAGTACCCATATGTAGAAACATGAAGCTACATAAAGGTAACCATTGAGTTACCCTTGTTGGAGTTGGTGTCCTAGGACCACCTGATTGTACTTTGATTACATGTATATTCGAACATTTGAATATTAATAAAACACCTTATTACATATTGTTCATTGTTATGCATGAATTTAATGTAATAATGTCCCCAAGTATCTGTCGCATTGATAAGCTCACAACAATTTTCTGCTATGATGAGAACCTTGAAATGTCATGATGATATTCTTAAATATAATTCTACAGTCAGATAACGTTCTATGATGGGACACATAAAACGCAACTATCAGATGCGAGTACTCGTAAACGGATGAGACTTCTTCCCATAAAGTCCACACTTAGTAATCTTCAAGACGAGAGATTATGAGAACAAACCCACCACTAGGAATTCCGCATGTTTTGGCGGCATCTTTGTAACGTCCCGACCCGACTGACCACTAAAACGATAGCTGAGCCGGTTGCCACATGACCTCAAGCGCATCTTCCCGAATGCTAGAGGCTGTTGAATAGCAGCAAGGGCCTTGGATGTGTCCGTGGGGAGACTATGCCCTCATAGATCAAAGTATGCACAACGATAAACAATAGATAATAGACAATGAAATCATAAACAAGAACAGATAGCAGTGAAAGTATATTATAATAATTGAATATAAGTGGCCGACGCCAAATTACCACAATGCATGTCTGACAAAGAATGATACAAGTACAAGCGGTGAAAATTACAAATAAGCAATACAATGTAATGAAAGAAAAACCGCCCAACGACTAGCTCCACGAACACCCCAAGCTCCAGCTCGATAATGTGCTCCTAACTCTTAGGTACTAGCAAACAACACAAGCAATCAACCTTGGTCCAAGAAATATAAGGTCTACTCTGGTATCCTAGTGTAATGGTAGCTCAAGCAGGGTGTGAGATAACAATCTCAGTAGGTCGGCACCCATGATGTCTATCCCAATCTAGTTCGTTAATAGTGTATTCAGTTCTATAAAGAAATAAGTACAATACATAAATAAATAGTTATCACATTATCATTTATTCTTTACTTAACCACATTAACTCCAGGGTTCCTAAGGACACCCGTACCTCATGCCAACTTCGGCTCATGCCCGAACCCGAAGTGTTTCTAGGTAATATCATATCTTAATACCTGCTTCGGCTTATGCGAGAGCCCTAAGTATTCAAAGGTGATATCATATCTCAATACCTTCTTCGGCTTATACTGGAGCCCGAAATATTCTCAAGTGAGGTCATATCTCATATTACATGTGTTACAATTCTTTAATTCATACTTGATTGCCCATGTTACCCATATTAAATTCACAAGTAAGATAACCATGTTACCATTCTTACTTCTCAATAGAACGACCATGTTCTCATTCCTTTACTCACAAATACAATGGCCATGTTACCATTTATACTTCTCAATTGAATGACCATGTTCCCATTCATTTACTCACAAGTACAATGACCATGTTACCATTTCTACTTCTCAATTTAGAATGACCATGTTCTCATTCCTTTATACATAATTAATTCATCAATTAATTGTTCAACATCAATTTCATTACTAATTCAACAATTAGTTTATTACATAAATACTGTTAATTAATTAAGTACATCATGGTCATTAATTAATTCATCTATTAATTATCTCAAGCCAACCATCTCAATATCACATAATTAATTCTACAATTAATTATCTCAAAGCAATAACCCCAATATTTAATAATTAATTTTACAATTAATTATCTCAATCTATAATATTAATATCACATAATTAATCCCACAATTTAACCAATTTGATATCTCATAATTAATTTCTCAATTAATTATCTAAATCACGATCTCTAAATCTCATAATTAATCTCCCAATTAAATATCTACTTGGACAACCCCTCAATCTCATAATTAATTATCCAATTAATTATCTAATTCCACAATACTACAATTAATCAATTAGACACATTAATTAACTCAATTTAGGAATTCAAATTACTAAAGAGTGCTATAAATTCTTCAATTTGCATATATGTATCAAATTCACAACTATGGGAATTGAAGATTAGACCACCTACTTGGGAAAATCCATTTAATAATTTGAATGAAGGCCATGTTCCAAACATGCTATGTCACAACAAGACATCAAAGCATAAAGAAAACCAAAGCAAGGAAACCAAGTAGAAAAGTACCTGGAACTCATAAACTACAAAAGCCCAAATTATAAATTGAGTGACAATGAAGAACAATGGAAAACCTGACCCCAAATCGATGGTGGTAAGCCAGGATGATCTAAACCACTTCGCCTTCGGTGGTAGTTTCTGGAATACGAACAAAGGAGTCCCGAGAGACCCTTCGCACAACCTAACATTGAAGGGAAAACTAAAAATACGGATTAAACCCTAACTTATGGTTCAGTTGAACATGAGGGGCAATGGGAGAAGATAAAAATGCCCCATTGAGGAAGGAGGAACCAATATATAGGCTTACCTTGAGACATTGACTAAGAAACGCCAAGTGATCCAGGTGAAATCGTTACAAAAGGAACTAAGGAGACGGGGGGGTCACACATGGCTGAGGGCGCCATGGGGGGGGATGCCTGGAGAGGGAGACCTCTCTTGAGGTTTTCTTAAAACCTATAATAATAATAATAATCATAACATTATTATTATTATTATTATTAAAACTTTCCTTTATTTTTATTTTCCATTTATTTTCATTTAATTTAATTTTAATTTTAGTTTTTAATTTAATTTAATTAATTTATTAAAAATAACACATCACTTAAAGGTGTTCTAACTCTCATAATTGTGTTCTGAAGCTCGGTTTAAAAAACGGCCCATCTAGTAAACGCCAAAATTCAAAATTCCGTTGGATTTTCATCTAGTTCAAAAACACGTGGCTCTACAACCTCCCCACCTTAGAACTTCTCATCCTCAAGAAGTCTTCAGGAACAACAGAAACATCACCCAACCTACAAGGGTCGTGAATTCTCGTTCAAACGGTCATGTTTCATTTTCAAACATCAAATGCGCCTCAAAGCATTTCTTAACCACTCAAAACTTAAGCCATCGAAACCCAAGCCGACGCTCGATTTCCAAGTGAAACATCAAAATAACGCTTATAGAGCCCGCTAAGACAGAGTCCCGGTCACATCATCGTCTCTTTAAACATTGTCTGATGGTTCTATCAACCTTAGGATTTAACATTAGAAGGGGGCCAATTCCTAACCACGATTTTCCCCATAATTGGAATTGCCTTACATGGCACACCCCTAAGTGTTCTAACGATGCTCTAGGAATGTTTTTCCCCAACTGACTGAATCCAATTGCATCTGTGGCCATATCAGGGACCTCACTTTAAAAAAATAGTAAAATTATGATCAACCAAACTAAAACCTGTCACACAATATTTCCAAAAAGGCACCGTCGACCCTAAAACCACACCTTCCTTAACCTGAAGACATGCTTTGGAACAGGTTCTACCAAACCGCATACGCTGAACAAGAGGGAAAAAATTCTAGCCACTCCGACCGACTGTTCTCAAATGATTGGCTTAGACGGCCGACATATTTCAACAACATTGAAATGCCTCCTTACAAGGCATTCTACATTTACAAAAAATGCATCCACCGAAGACCATACCTAACTTTCGGTGATGTTTTATTAGTCAATTCATCACCTGACCATTTAAACTGTCGTGCCTCAGAACGAACAAGGGTGTAACCCATATCTAGGATGTTGGAATCATTACACATTAAACAGCACCTCTGATCCCAACAACTACTTCAGGATAAAGTCAGGTTTATCAAATTGGAATTCAAGGAACTAAACCTAGGTAGTCCATACTCCATGCTTATAGGTGAGATGTCGATACAAGACAAGGCATCCACATCAAAACTTTAATTGATCCCAGAGAGGCATTCGTCTGGAGGTCTAGTCAAAGAAAATAAAGGATGGTGTCTAAGAGACCATACAATTAATTCCTACATGGGAACCTAGGTACAATTTAGACTAACCAAACCTTGAAGAAAACCATGTGTCCATCGTGCAACCAGATAGAGATTACATTTCAATCCCAACGATAAAACTCTAGCACGACGTAAGACCGATGTTCTCTTAGTGCATCAAGGACGACATCAAGATAGGGGACATGCTCATCTCTTAAAGAGAATTACACAAATAGGAAAAAAGTAAGACTAAAGGAAGAACGGTCGAACCACTACTGGTTGACTTCTTGAAAGAAGCTCGACTTCACTCACCGATGCACCGCCACAAACCAATCACAACCCTTCACCCCCTGAGGCATTCCATGGCCATTAAAGATTAACCACCAAAGTCCTACACGAACAACAACATTTCCAAAGGATTAAAACATAGCCAACCATAACAATGTTTTTCTACCAAGCAAGAACTGACACACTTCAAAACTTAAAGGCCTGAAAGGAATTTGACCAAAACTGACCATTTCTCAATGGTCCTCTTAGGTTGTGATCCTTCTACCTGGAAGGAAAATTTTACCAAATTCAATATGACGCTCACCACCTTAGGAGTTTCATATCCATCAAAGGAATAGGTAGTCTATCCTTTCATAAGCGAACTAGATCATATTTACCTTAAATACACATGTGACACTCCTCTGAGCCACACTCACATATGTCAAAGCATATAAAGAAAGACAAAACCATGTCGACCGATGCATCGAAACACATGAGTATCGAAGAAGTCCTCTCGAGCATTGGGACAGACTCGATTCCATTAACGCCCAAGTCACCTCACTATGGAGATAACCCAAGACTGCACTCAATAGCACAAGGATTAACCATTCTACCAAACTCAACCGATTCGTTACATCACCGAGTAAAACAATGGATACCGCGTATATCAATGCATACTACCCAGAGATTACAAAAGAAAACGGAACATCCTAGATACTATCCATAGGCTATCAGCCCTATGAATTCAAGTATCAGGTGGTCTACATTAGAGATTTAACCCAGAGTCACATTTCTCTATATGATGTTTATCTCGAATGAAGACATACCAAGTCATCCATAACTGAGGAAAAAGAGAAAGGGTTACGCGACCTACGAAGCAGCTGACCATGCCCAAGGCACGTCTAACCAGCTAAAACTGAGCATTGCTTGAGGCTCAAACCTGTATCAAATTCTAATAAAAAAATGACCACCTATCCGAACAAGGGTGTCATCAGAAACTGAAAGTCCTACTAGGGACAATGAAACCAAAATGACACCAAATGTTAGAAAACTCACAATATTGGCAAGGAATTAAAGCTCTAAGGATGATACCTACCATGAGCTAGCCCCTTAAGAAAGAAAAATCATCGACCCTATCACTGGGTCATGCCAAAAATAAGTCACTAGGCTTAAAAGTCAATCATCTAATCCATTGATAAAAATAAAAAGGCTGAAAAAAAAACACTTTTGTTTCCATTCCAAGGCTACTCAAGAGAAGATTAAACTACCCATACATGAGGTTTTGAACAAGGGACACCACTTCAGGTTCCATTTTAAAGTCTTTAAATTACTTCTAATTTGATCTTTCAACTTTTGAAATATTTTATTCAAGCACCAGGAATAACATGAAAGTATCATAAAACTTCCTTTCAAAACACTTAACATTTATTAGACATCCCATCTTAATTAGGAAATTGATTATATAAATTCATTTTAAATAGATAAAGAGACCTACAAGGGTCCCATTAAGACAACCTAGGTTCATCAGAATGCAAACTAATAGAATTTGCTTATTTATTTTTTTAAAGTAAAAAAACACCCAAACAGGTCTTTTCATAAGAAACATGCCCCAACTGACCTACTTGGGTCCAGTTGTGCATTTTGATGGCTAACCAATTCATTACCAATTTAAAACTAAACATCCTTCACTATTATACCTATTTCAAACATAACATGGTCATATATAACGTTTCAACTATATGGGTGGTCGTCTACCAATCCATAAAGCACCCATGCACTTTACAGTTTGGAATTTGGATCCCTTTCATCAAAACCAATTCACTTAAGCATTTTAATTTGGTAGCCTTCACATTTTACAAAATTGTATAAATATATATATAAATCTCAAGGATGGTTTGATTGTATGGGTTAACTTTTCTCAATTATATGGCACCCATACACCTTACAATTAAAAATTGGCTCCCATTGTAATCACAACCATTTAATTCATCCAATGCAACCAATTATATTTAGCCCATGCAACCATTTAATTCATCCAATGAAACCAATTATATTTAGACCATGAACCCATTTATATATATAAAAAATCATGTTATCACAAGAATATAACATATAGAAACATGATATAAATATAGAATCATGTAATAACATTTGAGGCACACAATTAGAACCAGAAAACAACCTATACATATGAAACTACATGGCATGAAATATCCATGGCTTGTGAATTCTCTATGCGTCTAATATGATGCATGAAATTCTTCATTCTTGTCGAACCAGGCCAAGGGTAAAAATACCATAAAATTCATAAATCAATAATCAGCGGAAAAATACACTAATCACTATAGGTGAAATCAAATCAACAGTAACATAGGACAATACAAACAACAATACAACCATGTATACTTAGTCATTTCCTATACGTGGGGTGATCAGTCCCAGACTCAACTATTTAACAAGCACTGACACATTTCTAGTCTCCTGTATACCAGCCAAAAATAGCAATGCAAAGGAAAAAAATTAGGCTATAATATCACTTTGTAACGTACTGACCTGATTGACCACTAAACCAGTAGGCAAACCGATTGCTACATAACCTCAGGAACATCTCCCCAATTGCCAGAGGTTTTCTAATAACAGTGAGGACCTAAAGTGTGTCTGTGGGGAGACTATGACCACATAGATCAGAGTATGCATAGCGTTAAAAAATAGATAATACATAGCAGAATCATAAACAAGAATGGACAACAACAGAAGTATATTATAATAACTGAATATAAGTGGCCAATGCAAAATTAAAAAAATGCATGTCAGAAAAAGGATGCTACAAGTACAAGTAGTGAAAATTACAAATAAGTAATACAATATAATGAAATAAAAACTACCCAACGACTAGCTACATGAGCATCCTAAGCTCCATCTCAGTCATATGCTCCTAACTCCTAGGTACTAGTAAACATCACAAGCAATCAACTTAGGTCCTAAAAATATAAGGTCTACTTAGGTACCCCAATACAATGGCGGCCCGAGCAGGGTGTGAGATAATAATCTCAGTAGGCCGACACCCATGGTGTCTAATCCAATCAAGTCTATTAATAGTGTATGTAGTTCTATAAATAAATAAGTAAAATACATAAATAATCAGTTATCACATTATCATTTATTCTTTACTTAACCACATTAACTCTAGGGTTCTTGAGGAAACCCGTATCTCATACCCGCTTTGGCTCATGTTAGAGACCAAAGTGTTTCTAGGTAATATCATATCTGAATACCTGCTTCAGATCATGTTGGAGCTTGAAGTATTCAAAGGTGATATCATATCTCAATACCCCCTTCGGCTCATGTTGGAGATTTAAGTATTCTCAAGTGAGGTCATATCTTAGAGCACCTTTTTTACCATTATTTAATTCATACTTTATTTACCATTCTACCCATATTAAATTAACAAGTAAGATGACCATGTTACAATTCTCACTTCTCAATAGAATGACCATGTTCCCATTCCTTTACTCACAAGTACAATGACTGTGTTACCATTTATACTTCTCAATTTAGAATGACCATGTTCCCATTCCTTTACACATAATTAATTCATCAATTAATTGTTCAACATAAATTTCATTACTAATTCAACAATTATTTTATCACATAAATACACTTAATTAATTCCTCAATTAATTAAGTACTTTAAGTCTATTAATTAATTCATCAATTAATTATCTCAAGTCAACCATCTCAATATCACATAATTAATTATACAATTAATTATCTCAAAGTAATAACCCCAATATTTCATAATTAATTCTACAGTTAATTATATCAATATATAATATCAATATCACATAATTAATCCCACAATTAATTATCTCAATTTAACCAATTCGATATCTCATAATTAATTCCCCAATTAATTATCTAAATCATGATCCCTAAATCTCATAATTAATCCCCCAATTAATTATCTTCTTGAACCGACCCTCATTATCATAATTCATTCTCCAATTAATTATTTAATTCCAAAATACTTCAATTAATCAATTAGCAACATTAATTAACTCAATTTTGGAATTAAAATTGCTAGTAATTCTAAAATTTTCATACACATATCAAATTCATGACTATGGGAATTGAAGATTAAACCACCTACTTGGGAAAACCCATCTAATAATTTGAATGAAGTTCATGTTCAAAACATTCCATGTCCCAACAAGACATCAAATTATAAAGAAAACCAAATCATAAAATTCTAATCAATAATTTTTATCTTAGAAGACAACACACCTCCATCGAGGGGTTTTGTTATAAAAACATGAATTTTTTTATCAAAAAAATAATTTATAATATTTAAGCATTTCATCCAACGATCACAATTCAATTAATCAAGGGAGAATTAAGTAGAAAACTAATGCATTCCTTAATTTAAAGGGGAAAATGAAAGGGGTCCAGCCTCAAAAGTTGTAACATCATGCACCTCCTCATCGACTTGAGTTGAGGCAGAGGTGCTAATTGGACTTAAGAAACATCCCCAAGGCGCCAAAGGCTATCAATAAATGTCAATGTATTCATGAAAAGTGGGGGAAAATTTTCCCTTGGAAATAAAATAACCAACCAAACATTCCATTACCAAGTCAAATGCATGATGCTTGTCAACAATGTATTACAATTCAACCTCATACCCATGAAAACAATACAAAACCAAACCAATACCAAATTAGAGTACTAAGAGGAAGACTAAAACAAAAAAGCTCAAAGACTCCAACAAAACTCTCAAGATCCACACCAAGCTCCAAGCTCCAACACCACAAGACTGCCCAAGCATCATGATGCACCACTAAAGGAATGAAATGATTTACCTTTACCTGTGTCTCAGAATACAACATATTCAAATACACCAAAGTGCCAAAGTAGGGGGTGAGTAATAATACTTAGAAGGATTTTCCCAAATGACTTCCCTACACATGCCACTAGGATAGAACTGTTAGAACATTTATATAAACCAATTTATATAAAACCAATAACCAATGCAACAATTTCCAATAAGCAAAACACACCTTTACCACACCATTTTACCCAAAATCATCAAAATACCAAAGAAAAACAACTAAACACACCATTAACCATATTTACTACACATATTAGTATAATCCATTTCACCTCATGTGATCACACACAAATTTCAACCATCCACACAAGTTCCACACACACACACACACACCTGAGCTCAGTGTTACCATGACGATATAATTTCACATCAAAACCCATCCACCCTTTTATTATAGTGGTACTTCACACCCACTTATCCTTGATGGTGGTACTTCACACCCACTATCTATCCCCTTTTTATAGTGGTACTTCATGCCACTATACATCCCATCCAAAACATGCTTAATCACTTAATCCAACAACCACACCAAAAATATTCACCAAAATCACAACAACATATAAATAAAAAATTTCCAAAAATCATATCAACCAACACACGCCAATCCATACTACCCAACAATTTACAAACCAAACAACCCTTTAATTCAATAAATAATTCCAAAAACATTCCAAAACCACTTCAATAAATCACCCATTTATTGAAAACACCCTTACAACCTTATCCATGCCAAACCACACTTCAATAAAACAACATTTTTATTGAAAAACATTTTTCACAAAACATTTTCTATACATAAACCAATCCATAAATTTTGAAATCATCATTTTAAAATCCAAAAACAAAGCACATTTCACAACAATAACCCATTTCCCCCAAAATCCAAAAATCATCACAAAGTGGGTTTCCACCAATCTTTTCAGATCACATTCACAATCAATTTCAAGAAAAAACAATTAATTTGAAATTAATCCTTTTATTTTTAGAAAAATGGAGTCGAGAGTGAAGCCACCTACCTTAGGGTTTGGCAAAATCAACCCACCGCACAACCACACACCAAAATCGGGTGACAATTCCACAAAATCACCTTAGATCTCTTTACTTAACATCAAAAAGACCAAATATTACCATTATAGGCAAAAAAAACCCTATATATACATGTGAAAGAAGTAGATCTAGGAAACTAGGAGAGAGAGAGAAGTAAATATAGAGAAAACCACTAAACCACCAAGATAAGAGACTTAATAAGGGAGAATCGCCTTCAAAGAACCTTGAAAACCCTTTGAATAATTTCTAAAATGAGTGGGAGAGCCTCTATAACCTTGGAGAAGAAGGAATCCCGAGTTAGGGATGCATAGGAAAAAGAATGGAGTTTTTAGGGAAAATCCCGACCAAGCTCCATTTTTAAAAACCCACTTTTTAATTTGTGCACGGTTTAGCTGCACGGTTAGGTAAACCATGTGACTAATACTACCTCAAGAGGTACCCCACACTATTACCCCACATGGTTAAATAAACCATGCACTAATCATGAAAAATCCCACTATCCCTAGTTTCACAGTTCACCTGGGTTGGCTACACGATTTGGAAAACCGTGCACCTTAACCGTGTGCTAACCCATTAGCCATTGCCTCAACTTGCACGGTTTCCTGCAAGTGTTTCATGGTTTTCACTAACCGTGCTCAAACCGTACATCCTTAGAAAAGCCCCAAAAACTTCATAAAAACCTTCAAAACAATCTCAAACATTTCCCAACCACATTACATACTTAAAAAAACATAAATGATGAATACATAATTAAAACCGGGGGTACTAAATTCTCCCCACCATTAGCCTTTCCATCCTAAAAAAGTAGAAAACCGCCCCTTTCCTGGAAAAGATTGGTCCATTGCCCGATGATCACTTTATCGTGTTCCCAAGACTCCTCTTGAATCTGACCATGTTTTCACAAAACCCGAACTAGACTGATGCTTTTACCATGCAAGATTTTCTCTTGCCTATCCATAATATGCATTGGCATGTATACCAACAAAGCATCCAAATCTAGTTCAACATGATCCCATCAAATCACATGGTTAGGATCTAGCTGATACTTCTTCAACTGAGAAACATGAAACACAATGTGCACCGCAATGAACCATGGTGGAAAATCCAAATGATATGCCAACTCTCCAGCCCGTTCAAGTATCTCAAAAGGCCCAATATACCTTAGAGATAACTTACCCTGCTTTCCAAAATAATGATTTCCAAGCCTAGGAGAGATTGTTAAGAACACATGATCACTCACCTCAAACGAAAATGACCATCAATGATAATCCACATACGATTTCTGATTACTCTGATTTATCGCCATTTTATTTCTAATCAACTTAATATTATTCATAGTCTATTGGAAGAGGATCAACCCAAAAATCGAAGTATTACCTATTTCCAATCAACAAAGTGTAGAATGACATGAATTCATATACAATGCTTCAAATAGAGCCATATGTATCGAGGCATGATAACTATTATTAAATGATAATTCCACTAAGGGAAAGTGCTCCTCCCATGAGCCACTCAAATCCACGACACATGCCCGCAACATGTCTTCCAATGTTTGTATCATACTCTCATATTTCACATCCATTTGAGGATGATATGTCATACTCATCATCAATTGAGTACCAAGGGATTTCTGTAAGGATTTATGTAAGGATTTCTATAAACGAGACATGAAACTCATATCTCTATCTGATAAAATTGAAACTGGTACACCATGACTCTTTACAACCTCACAGATATTGATTTTGGATATATACTCTACCATATGAGTTTCAAAAATAGGGATAAAATGAGATGAATTTTTGATTTGATCCATAATCACCCATATGACATCATGTTTCCTAATTGTTTTTGGGAGACCTGTAACAAAATCCATCACTATCTATTCCCACTTCCACATAAGGATAGGTAAATACTACAATATACCAGCCGAACGATGATGCTCTTCCTTGACTTGCTGACAAGTCAACATCTCAAAACAAACTTGACCACTTTCCTTTTCATACCAGCCCACCAAAACTGCACTTCTAATGCCTTATACAATTTTTGAATTCTAGGATTGACAACCCATTTGGAATGATGATACTTAATAAGAATTTTCTTCTGAAAATAAATCAGTACAACCATCTGATTCTGAAAGAAAAAAAATGAATTCCCATCCAGTTTCCATCCCTCAATGGTCTCCCCACCATTGAGTTTCGACCTCATAGCCACACACTCTGAATTGGATATCTGCGCCTCTTTAACCAAACCAACCAAGTCAGGAACCAACGAAATTGGAAAGAAAAATACTACATCACCTCAGTCTTCACATTCTAAACACATGTTGTCTATAACTGAAATCAACTTCCTCTGATCTAATTCTTGTTTCACCACCTGAGCATGTGAATTTATACTTAATTTATCCACCACCGAATTGTCTTTACTTGGTGTGTACATCAAGTCGAAGTCAAACATCTAAAGATAATCCATCCATCTATTTTACCTAAAATTAAAATCTATTTGTGATAAAATATACTTCAAGATCTTATGATCAATTAACACTATGAATTTATAATCAAATAGATAATAATGCCAAGTTTTCAAAGCATGCACCACAACTACTAACTCCAAATCACGTGTTGGGTAGTTCTTCTCATGAAAACTCAACTACTGTGAGCCATACATGACAACATGACCCCCTTTCATGAGAAAACACCCCAAACCTAATCCCTATGTGTCACAATATACCATTTACACTTTCCTTTGTTTTAGAAAAAATAAGACTGGTGATGATGTAAGGCATCCCTTAAACTCTTCAAAAGAATTCTGACATTGCTCATTCCATTGAAATGGAACATTATTCCTTATCAAAGATGTCATCAGGGAAACTAATCATGATAAGTCATGAATAAAGCACTGATAATACCCAAATAGAACAAGGAAACTTTGTATATCAAATATATTATTTAGCAGTTTCCAAGAGTTAACAACCTTTATCTTTTCCGAATCCAATGAAACACCTCTCTCAGAAATAACATGGCCAAGGAAATAAACCTCTTGTATAAAAAAATCAAACTTTGATAATTTTTCATACATTTGATGATCTCTCAAGACCCCCAACACTATTTCCAAGTGTTTCTTATTCTCAACCCTTGTCTTGGAATACACCAATATATCATCTAAAAACACCACCACAAAAGAATCCAGATATCTCTAAAATATCAGATTCATCAATGGAATAAAGACCATTGGTGATTTTTTTATACCGAAGGGTATAAACACATACTCATAATGTCCATATCTACTTCTAAAAGCTGTTTTTAGAATATCATCCTTCCACACCCGTAACTAATGATATCCTAATCGCAAGTCAATTTTGGAGAACCACTAAGATCCCCTTAACTGGTTGAACATGTCATCAATGCGTGGGAGTTGATATCGATTATTTATCATAACTTGATTAAGCTTATGATAATAAAAAGGCTTCCAAATAGTTCCATCCTCTTTTTTAACAAACAAAAATAGTGTTGCCCATAGAGACATTCTAGGCCAGATAAACCCTTTGTTTTCCAGCTCCTCCTACCGTACTTTCAATTTTCTGAACTCTGTTGGTTCCATATGGTAAGAAAAAAGTGAGATAGGATTTTTCCCTGAGAGGAGATCAATCATAAACTCCACTTCTCCCTAATAATTCTTTAGGAAAGAAATCTAAAAACTGACCCACCACTGCTGGAAAACTACTTGTCCCAACTTATTCCATCGATGCCAACAACAAAGCCTCTAACTGATATGAGATCATGCCAACCGCTGCTGCCAAAAAATCCGTTTCACCCACCTTTTCACTCTTCTCTCCTCTAAAGAGAAGCTCTATGCCATCATCCATCATGAAACTAACCATTCAGTCATAATAGCCGATGTGGTCCTTAAACATTATCAACCAATCCATACCTAGGATTATATCATAAACATCCATATCAATCACTGAGAAGTCCCATATAAAATCAACCCCATAAACCACTAGAAAACATACTCTACACAAGAAGGATTGACACTCTGTTTGACCCAGAGAAATTTCAAGTTTTAACATAGAATACATCATTTCTACATTTAAACCCAACAAAACAATGATATGATAAACAATGAAAGAATGAGACGCACTTGTATCATATAATGCTTATATAAAGGTATATTTCAAAATAATTATACCTCTGATCATGGATGGTCCTGACTGATCATCTACCATAACCTACTCAGCTCCAAACACTTGCTTGCTGGCCACACTCTTCTCTTTATTGCCCTGATGAAATTTCCCTTGTAGAGGAGTCTTGTTATTCCTAGAATCACCATGACTAACTCTACTATGATGATAAGGGGTATGGTGATGCCCCCATCCCATCGAGGTATACGAAGCCTGCGACCCCTGAGGAGTGTCACAAACACCCGACCTCAGAGAATTATGAAAATAACGCTGAAGATGCCACATTTTCTTGTAGTTATGACATGATCAAGGCTGTTCTGTTCAATCCTAATTCATGTGGCCTATAGAACCACACTGGAAACATCCTATCTTACTCTGAGGATTTGGAAGAAGATTCATCAATCCTACTGTCAGATTATAAGCCATACCCCCACCCTGTAAATAAGTATCCCTCTTCTGCTTGCTCCCCGCATTAGAGGTCCCACTATTTTCCATGGGAACCAACATTCTTCTCCACCTATAGCCCCCAATATATCCTTTTCAACCGCTATTGATTTGTTTACCATCTCTATATAATCCATTATTTAGAGCACCAAAATCTTTGAACATATTTCCTACCTCAACCCTGATTCAAAGATACGTGTCTTCAATGATGCACTCATAGAAACCTCAGGTAAAAACTAGACTAAGTTCATGAATTTAGCTATATACCCCATCATCAAAAGGTTCTCTTGTTTTATTCTAAATAAATTCATCGTTATCTAAATTATAAATGTGTGAGGATAGAATTATTGGCTGAACAATTACTCAAAATCCTCCCATTCCATAACTTGGTCCCCTTTAGGATGGAACACTAACTCCCACCACTGATGTGCAAGATCTTCCAACATGTATGCCACTAACTCGAATTTAAAGTCTGTTGGTGTTCCTAGGAAATCGAAGATTTGATTCATCCTATTCAACCACGCTTCCTCCCTTTCTGGTTCTAAATCACCACTAAAGATGGGTGGATTTTTCTTTTGAAAATGAACCGAGTGATCCACATGATTCATCTCATCCATTTTATTATCACTTTCTATAGCTTGTAAATCTTTCACTATGCTCTGAACTAGCTGCTGGTTCACTTGGGGCTCAGGTGAAACTAGGTTCTTAGCATCTTCCTCTGGTTGGTCTCTACGATTCCTACTCGGAGCCATTTCTATCAACACAAAAACCACGATAAGTCTCACTCCCTTGCAACTGAAGACATACAATTTCAAATTATATCACATTTCAGCTATCACAACCATGCTTTTCAAAACTTCCATTTTTTCCATGTTCAACCATTTTTGAAAAATCCACTATGTTTTAAAAATCAAACCATTTTCAAAATAGAACAACCATTCTTTTTTTGAAACCACACATTTGAAAACCATTTCTAGATTTTTCAAAAATAAATACATTTATATCAAAAAATTAATCATTATTCCAAATGAAATATGAAATCCTATTGGGAACTCATTTATAGAATACATTCCATGATCATCTCATTGGATGCACCCAAGATAATGATATCATGCTTCTATAAGTGTCTCTAAAACACTCATTTACCCAACTCCTTGGTAACTTGAAGTTCAACATAAAAGGATTGGATATGTCCTTTTATGCTATACATTTAAAGTTTCGACAATCCTACTCCTTTCTACCATCCCAACTCAAGGAATAAACCAAGAACTAATGCCAACTCCAAGACTGATAATCAATTCCAAATAATCCGAACAAGACAGGCCACACTTGTAAGTAAAGGACCAAACAAACTGATACCACTTGTAACATACTTCCCCTCCTCATTGGCTTGAGTCGAACTGGAGGTTCTACTTGGACTTAAGCGACATCCTCAAGGTACCAAAGTCTAACAATAAATGATGAGGGCTTCATGAAAAGTGGGGGATGATTTTTTACTTGGAAATAAAACAACCAACCAAATGTTCCATTACCAAATCAACTGCATGATGCATGTTAATAATGTATTACGATTCAACCTCATACCCATGACAACAATACAAAACCATATCAACACCAAATCAGAGTACCAAGTGGAAGACTAAAAAAAAATATCAAAGACTCCAACATATCTCCCAAGTTCCACACCAAGTTCCAAGCTCCAACACCACAACTACCCAAGCATCATGATGCACCACTAATGGAACGAGATGCTTTACCTTTACCTATGTCTTAGAATACAACATCTAAAAAAGCACCAAAGTGGCAATGAATACGGTGAGTAATAATACTCAGTGAGCTTTCCCAAAATGACTTCCCTACACATGTCACTAGGATAGAACTATTAGCACATTTATATAAAACAATTTATATAAAACCAATAACCAATGCAACAATTTCTAGTAATCTAAACACACCTTTACCATTCTATTTTAACCAAATCATCACAATAATAAGGAAAGAAACCAAACACATCGTTAACAATTTTTCTAACAGATATTGGCATAACCCATTTCACCTCATGTGGCCACACACATATTCCAACCATATTCACAATTTCCACACACACACACACACCTGAGCTCGGTGTTACCATGATGAAATAACTTTACATCCAAACCCATCCACCCTTTTATTATAGTTTTAATTCACATCCACTTATCCTTGATGGTGTTTCTTCGTACCCACTATCCATCCCATTTTTATAGTGGTACTTCACACCACTATCCATCCCATCCAACACATGATTAATCACTTAATCCAACAACCATACCAACAACATTCACCAAAATCACAACAACATGTAAATAAAAAATTTCCAAAATCACATCAACCAATGCATGTCAAACCATACTACCCAAATATTTCAAAACCAAAAAACCATTTAAGCCAATAAAAAATTCAAAAAATATGCCAAAACCAGTTCAATAAATCACCCATTTATTGAAAACACCCTAAATCCATTATCCATGCAAAACTACACTTCAATAAAACAACATTTTTACTGAAAAATATTTTTCACAAATCCACCAATACATCATGTAACACCCCAAGATTTCATAGTGTGTTATTTCTTCAAAATAATTCAATAACTTGCACTACACGCAACACCAAGTTCAAGCGCACCATGACTTACCAAACAAGCCGTTCAAAAGTGGTTATGAATAGTATTAACTAAATTTTAAACTTTATATAATCCTTATAATTTTAGAATCCATATTATGAGAACAAATTCATTTTCAGTATTGCACTTTTATCAACTTTTAATAGTGAACCCTTTTTAAATAAAATATTTTAAACTTTTTGACTAAATGGGGACATCAAAAATTTAAAATAAAACATCCCAAGCTTCCATGGTACGCTTTCCTTTGAATAATACAGTAGCGTGTGTTGTACACAACTTTGAGTTTTAACACACACCACAACCGATCAAACTAGCCGTTATGAATAGTAATACCTACTTTTCGAAATTATATATATTTTATTTTTTTAAATGGACTTCATTTTTGGATTTGTAATATCAAATTTAGCCTAAGGTGAAATTTTGGTACTTTTCGGATAACTTTAATATTTTGATGAATAGTGAAAATTACTAAATTTTAATTAAAAACAACTTTTTTAATCAAAATAATTAATAGTGATAAATTATGAATTTGAGTGGTTTTAAAATATATTTAGAATATATTTTTACCATTTAATATAATTTTGGTCATTGTACATAATTTTACAATTAAACCGGACATAAACAAGTGTCAATCTTTTGATAGTTATTATCTCTTAAAAACACGCTTTTTGTTTTAACAACGAGAATTAATTTTAAATTAATTTCTGCCACTTATGTGTTTTGAATTTGGAAAAATGGATTCCATATTTGGAATCAGGATTTTCAAATTGTGTAAATAGATAACTTTTATTTTTAGACATTTTGAATAATTACTGCGGTAAATATTTTATTTACCATGGTTAAGGGTAAATCCGATAAATAAGGGTTAAAAAATAATATTATAATAATACTAAATTACCCTAAAACGTGTCCTAGCCTTATTGGTTGATACATGTTCGACCATAGGCATCTTTGGGTCGATTTTGTGACCCCATGGGGCCACTTGTAGGTGATAGGGACACTTTATTTTAATTAAGTTAAAATAAGTACAAAAATGACATAAGTATATATCTTTTAGAAAAACAATTTTTATATAGGGTTATATATATTGGATTTTCGACTATAAATATTCATTAGAAATATAAAAAGATTTCCTACATGATGATATTTTAATTATAATTTTTAGAGATTAAATAATTTAATTTATTTATGACACAATGATGATTCAGTAATTACCGTAATAGTGAAAAATTAAAATAATTGATATTATAAATACCCAAATAAATATAATTTGAGACTTTTAATGAATTAAAATAATTTTCTAGGATAATAAGACATATTAGTATTTATTTAATTAACTTTTTTCGAAGTAATAATTCTGTTATGATTTTTAAAAAAATAAATTCTTGAATAGTGTCAAAATTGACATAAAAGAGTTTTTAAACAAAATATTATATTATTAATTGTTATTAAATTCCTAAAAATCTAAGGTTCGGCCAAGAGACTTATATCATGATAGTTGTATCATTAATGGACCACTTGGGGGTCTCTTGTATGTATATGGTAAGTTTATTAACCATATAATATAAAAATACAAAGAGACATTGTAAAAGTGAAACTAATTAACTTAGAGTTAATACTTAGAGATAAGGTTAATATAAGTACACAAACCTGTCTAAATTCTATTTGTTGAGTTGTTTTAGACCTATCCCCACCTTAACCTTTGAATAATCAACTTTTGAGCCATTAGAAACCTAATATGAATTTATTATAAATTAATATTTCTAGCTTTTCCAAAGGTGCCCCTCACCCCTCTTATAAAAGGGCACTCCTCCTTCTCATTTATTCACACCTTAAAAGCCTTTTGGTTCGGCCAAACTCTACCCAAATACTCTCCCAAAATCCCTCACTACAACCTAGAGGCCTTAGTTTGATCAGAAAGCCAACCTAAGGAGCCCTTTTGATCAAATAAAAAGGAAGAACCCGAAGAAGAGGTAATGATTTCACCACCCTTTTCCAAGTTCCTTTCTTCTTCCACTTCTTCTTACGTTGTTTTTAACATTCTAAAATAATAACTCCAGTATCATATATATACTGTGATGTTATTATAAATATGTTACAACCATATTCAGTATTCTATCCACCCTTTTGAATAACATGTCACCATATGTGCGTATGTACGACTTACCGTCTCCACGTCGTGGTGTAATTGTTATTCAATATATTATTATTTGGATGAGTATAATAATGATGTGTAACTCAATTAAATAATAAATATAACATGTTAATGATTCTGTATATATGATATACCATCCATTTATATATTATTTTAATATCAAAAGAATGATATTGTCACTCGTGCGTACGTACGGACTACCGTCTCCACGAACGCGATGAGATTCATTCTCCATCGTATCCATTCAAGTATAATTATCATTTGATGATTTAAAAATGATGTTTAAGGACTTGATATCATTCTGTATATGAATAATATACAACCTATCCATTACAAACATGGCTTACGTAACAAAACATATAAAAGAAAACGAGTAAGTTAACACCCGAAACAACGATAATACTAAGATATTATTAACAAATCAATGTTAAAATATCATATATGATATCATATTAATGTATATGATTCTTGTATAATTTAATAACAATTATTTCACCATTATACAGTATGTTAACCTACCCCAACCAAGGAAAAGTACAAGGTAAGGGTTATTTCACAATCTCTTCATTATCCGAGGTTGTTTATACGTAATAATCTATTGGGATCTCTTTATCATCCACATCCATGTTTCTTAAAAATGTATTTCAAAACATTTTTACTATTTACAAGAATATGGGTTAAAGTCATTTATACCCTTGTTTGACTTTTTATAAGAGTTTTATAAAGGAATCTTTCCGTCGTTTTCCAAACAAGGTGCTTTTTAACCTTTTCGACAAAATTAAGGTAAGAATGTTTTTTTTAACTTATACGGCGGGTGCGGCTATTTTCCGCCGTTATAAAATCGTCAAAGCTTCCCTTATAAGCTTATAATAATATTTTCAAAGAAAATGTTTTATTTTATAAATATATGACTATTAAATGATTTCAAAAATAGAAAGAGATATTTCTCTAAAAAAAGTTTTGATTTCATCTATGTCAACATCCTTTGATGGATTTTATGCTTATTTGTAGTTGATTTATTAAGATAAAAAACTTCTATATTGTATTGAAGGTTTTGTGATATGTTTGACTGTGGATGTGCTATTTTTATACCATTCATAGTTTATGATGAAAGTATTGACATTTCGTATGCTAGTTTTAATACGAATGTTTATGTTATGTTTAAACCTTTTCATATGGGAATGCATTGGAATTAATATGTGACGGGTGGAGCCCGCTATAGCTCCTCGATGCATCGGTAGGTCTCATGAGACAAACTAGTGTCTTGGCACAAGGCCTTGACAAAATCTTATTTGTAGTCTTGGCACGAGGCCTTGGCTATGTGGTTATGATAGTCTGACATTATGCATTCCATCATTATGAAAGTGGTTATTGATATTGCATGTGATTATTTGATTAGTAGAATATCCATGTGAATAAGTAAATGGAATTATTTCATTTTTTCTTTTTCCATACTATGTTTAAGTTCAAGTTTAAAAGGCTTTTGTTTTAGTTTTACATTGCCTTAAAAGTTTATGCTTATTTTTGAAAGTTTCCGCTATATTGTTATCCTTACTGGGCATTTGAGCTCACCCCTTTTCTATGTTTTATTTTTCCCAGGATGTGAAGAAGTAAGTTATGAATGACCTGTTGGGATAGTATGTGGGGACATGAGTGTGGAATATGGAGACTATGTTGTTGTAGTAGTTTTTCACTTTGTGATGTAATGTAAAACTTTATGAATATATCTAGTGTTTCCAAGGCTACTAAACCAATCGATCTTTCAAGATTTGATCTTTCTTGTGATCATGCCAATGTAATGTAATAATGCACCGAATCTGGGTAACTAGGGTCGGGGCATTACACATCAATTTTAAGATCATCATTTTAAAATCCAAAAAAAATCATATTTCACAATAATAAACCATTTTCCCTAAAATTAAAAAATCATCACAAAGTTGGTTTCCACCAAATTTGCACACTACATTCACAATAAATTTCAAGAAAAACAAATTAATTTAAAATTAATCCTTCTAGTTCTAGTAAAATGGATTCAATAGTGAATCCACCTACCTTAGGGTTTGGTGAAATCGACCCACCTTACAACCGCACACCCAAACCGGATGAAACTTCCAAAAAATCATCTTAGATCCCTTTATTTAACATCAAAAATCCAAAATCTTACCATTATAGGAAACAAAAACCCTATATTTTCATGAAAAAGAAGTAGATCTAGGAAACTAGGAGAGAGAGATAAGTATATATAGAGAAAACCACTAAAACACCAAGAGAGGAGACTTACCAGGGGAGAATCGCCTTCAAAGAACCTTGAAAAACCTTCAAATTTCTTCTAAAATGTGTGGGAGAGCCTCCCTAACCTTAGAGAATAAGAAATCCCAAGTTAGGGCTACATAATAGGAATAATGGAGTGTTTAGGGAAAATCCAAACCAAGAACTTTTTTTTAAAAAACCACTTTTTTAATCCGTGCATGGTTTAGCTGCCTAGTTAGGAAAACCATGCGCTAACCGTGCACCTGCTACTACCTCAAGAGGGACCCCGCACGGTTACCCCACATGGTTAAAAAAAACATGTGCCAACCGATAGAAAGCCCAATATCCCTAGTTTCATGGTTCACTTGCGATGGTCGCATAGTTTGTAAAACCATGTGCCTTAACCATGTGCCAACCCCTTAGCCACTACCTCAACTTGAATAGTTTCCTGCGAGCATTTCATGGTTTTCATTAACCATTCTCAAACTGTGCATGATTATAAAAGCCCCAAAACCTTCTCAAAAACCTTCCAACCATCCAAAACATTTCCCAACCACATTAAATACTTAAAAAACATAAAAAAGGAATAAATACCTCAAAATAGAGGTACTAAAAAAGTAGACCAATCCAAATACTTTGGCACTTGACAATTTTGATGACGGAAACTTAAATCTGGTCCTTACAGTTACATGAAAATGCATTTATATATATATATATATATAATACCCCTAGATGCATTTCACATATTCTCATCTCTATGAGGTAATATTTACAAAGAGGTTATATATATATATATATCTTACCCCTTCACATGTGTGTAAGTCCTCCTCAGGGACAACAGATCAAAATGCACTAAAGAAAAGTATCGGGAACTCATAAAATACAAAATCACCAATTATAAACTGAGAAAAAATGAATAATGATTGAAAATTTTCCCCAAATATATGGAAAAGATCTAAGATGATCCAAACTTCTTTTCCTTCGGCAACGGTTTCCAGAATACGAATAAGGGAGTCCCGAGAGACCCTTCACACAACCTAACATCAGAGGAAAAACCAAAAATATGGATCAAACACTAACCTAGGGTTTGGATGAACATGAGGGGTTATGGGAGAAGAGAAAAATTACCCATTGAGGAAGGAGGAAATAGGAGATTATGGAATCCCACCTTTCTATTACATAACATTACATATCATTTTACAAATAGAGGATCTTTTAAAGTTGTACATAATACATGAAAAATTAAAACATAATTCTATTCCATGTGAAGGGATTATTAAAGGATTATCCTAAGTATATTTATTTCATCTCATAACTTGGGGACATATATCAAAGGAAATGGTAAGATTAAGGCCCAGTAAGGGATAACAAGAGAAACCATTTACTTGTAATCTTGAGGAATATCAATAAGAAATTGAGGAATATCATAAGAGCATGATTAAGAGGGATATAATAAATAAAATAACATGAGTCATAAATTTTAAATGTGACTACAAAATTTAATTAAGACATTCATAAACATATCACCAAGATCCATCCCCAAGGTGTCATAAAAATTACCAAGGTTTTCACCAAGGTATCATAAAACTTGTCATCTCCAGAGATTAAATTCTTTATCCAATGCATTAGAGTGAAATTAGGTAGAAACATTAATATGTATTTATTTTCATGTGATGAACATAGATCATAATAAAAAATTTCATAAATAACCAATATAGAATAAAAGAAATGAGTTTCATATCAAAATCATGGCGTTTTAAAAAGTGATTAAAAACATGATCATTATGTCATTTATAACCCACAGAAAGGGAATGAGGGTTTTATGTATGTCAATTACAGAATAAAATAAATAATTTTTATATCTTGATTAATACCCCTATAAATTAAAGAGGTTTTGGTATTCACATAAATAAAATAAAAGAATTTCTTTAGAGAAAGAGAGAGATTTTGAGACGAAAATTCTGCAACATAACAGGTATGAAACATGGTTTTATAAGACATTAAAAAGAGTGGGAACATAGTTCAAACATTCATAAAAGACTCATAATACATTATAGGGACAGAATAAAATGTAAATAATGACATGGTATGGAAATTTTAAAGAAATACCACATAAAAGAGAACTTGACAGGAAAATAGAAGTTGAGAATTCCCTTACCTTGAAGAGTAACTTCTAAAACTCTAAGATCAGGACCTCAGGTGCTTGAGGACACCTTATGAGGACTCATTTTGAGGTAATAATATCATATATTCATGGGGGATTATTTTTTTAATGAAAGTAAATGAAGTAATGGGTGTGTATTTATAGTAAAAGGGGAGTTTTTTATTAATTTTTGAGGATACCTCATTACTGGTATTTACAAAACCATGGGATTTCCCATGGTATTTTCCCATGATATTGGCCACTTGGGACACCTAATATCATATTTTATTCCTCAAGAGTCTACCAGGATTATTAAATAATTATTACATCACTAATGATGTCATTAAACATAGCGAAAACTCAAAATGTATTTTTACTATTCACTGAAAAACTAAATATTTTATAAAGATCCAATAAATTCATAGTAACCTAATATTGAACTTATGAATTAAAAAATGAAATTTATTTTATCATAATAATTCTCTAAATGTGATAAATTTAAATTTTAACTATAAAAATACTTAATTATTAAAAATAATAGCGGACATAAAATGCATAGTAACATGCATAGTAAAATTTTTGACACTTAAAAAAATAAAATTATTATATAATTTTTAATTAAAAAGGAGTGTTTTTATAACATTATTTCATTATACTAAACATTATTAATAAAACCTTAATTTAATATAATAATTTATATATTTCCAAAAAAATACAATTTTTACTTGAAAAATCAATTTGTCAAATTCTATCTCAATTTTTAAGCAAAACTATTAGTAAAATGGAAATGATGGAATAACAATTTTATTTAAAAAGAGATTAAATTTTAAGTAACTGGGGCCTTAACACATAACCCCTTAAAACACCCGCATACGACCTAAGCATAAGGTGTACAATGATGATTGACTCTTGGGGCAGCTTGGATAACATCACCCGAGTGGTAATCTTCACTAACTTGTACTTATCTAGTAGGATATTTCATTAAAGCTTAACATTTTGAAGATCAGTTTGGGCTTGGTCTAGAGATAAGCCCAATGATGCTACTTCCTTCCCAATCTTCGACAAATGGGCTTTGTACAAACTGATTCTACGGGTTGAGGCCATCAACTCTTCGTTCTGTGTTAATTAACCATTATCATTTCAATTCATAAACGATAATAAAAACATTATGAGTATAGTTTCCAACGATCATATGATGGTTGAAACTCTATGGTTATATTAAAATATATTTACTTCATTATTAATGATATATAGTTTTGTTTTTTAAAATAATAGAACACACATTTTCAGAAAACAATTATTATTCAAAAAAAGTTCGGGTCATTACATTCTTCCCCCCTTAATAAATTTCATCTCTGAAATTTCAACTCATTATCTCAGTTGATAAAAGGTGAGGGTACTTATGCCTCATTGTTTCCTCTGGTTCCCACATTGCTTCTTCATACATGTGGTTCCTACACAACGCTTTAACGAGGTGGGTAGTCTTGTTGCGTAGAACCTTGTCCTTACGGCCTAAGATCTCCACTGGTTTCTCCTCATAAGAGATATCGTGTTCTAGTTGTACCACCTCTGGATTTAGTACATGTGAAGGGTTAGGTATGTACTTACTCAAGAGAGATACATGAAAAACATCATGAACTTTAGATAGATTTGGTGGAAGTGCTAGTTGATAGGCCACTGATCCTATGAGATCAAGGATTTCATAGGGGCTAATGTACCTGGGGATAAGATTCCCTTTCTTCCCAAATCACATGACTCTCTTCCATGGTGAAATTAAAAGGAAGAATTTTTCACCAATATCAAAATCCAAGTCCCTTCGACGGTTGTCAGCATAGCTCTTTTTCTGACTCTGAGCAATCTTAATGTGTTGTTGGATGATATGAATCTTTTCTATCATCTCTTGCACAAGATCAGGCCCAAGAAAATTTATCTCAACAGCTTCATCCCAACAAGTAGGAGTTCTACATCGCTTCCCATATAAATCTTCATAGGGTTCCATTTGAATGCTCAAATGGAAGCTGTTGTTGTAAGATAACTCAACTAATGGGAGATGTTGATACCATCCACCTTTAAATTCCATTGAGCATATTCTCAGCATGTCCTCGAGTATCTGAATAGTCTTCTCAGGTTGGCCATTAGTTTGAGGATGATAGGCCATACTGAAATTCAATTCAGTATTCAAAGCATGTTGAATAATTCTTTAGCATTTTGATGTGAACCTTGGATTATGAACAGATACGATAAAGAGTGGCACCCCATGTAGCCTTACCACTTCCCTCATGTAAACCCTGGTAAGTTGATCAAGAGAGAAATATTATTGAATAGAGATAAAATGGGTAGTCTTGGTGAGACAATCCACTATAACCCATATCCCGTTGTTTTATTTGGAAGTACTTGGGAGACCAGTGACAAAGTCCATAGTGATATTGTAGTACCTCCATGATGGTATGGGTAGTGGTTGTAATAACCATTTATGAAGTTGTCTCTCTGCCTTCACTTGTTGACACACTAGTCACCTTGTAGTGTAGTTAGAAATCTCCATTTTCATGTTATCCCACAAATATTGATCATGAAGGTCCATACTGAAATTCAATTCAGTATTCAAAGCATGTCGAATACTTCTCTAGAAATTTTATGTGAACCTTGGATCATGAACAAATACAATAGAGAGTGGCACCCCATGTAGCCTTACCACTTCCCTCATGTAAACCCTGGAAAGTTGATCAAGAGAGAAATATTAATGAATAGAGATAAAATGGGTAGTCTTGGTGAGACGGTCCACTATAACCCATATCGTGTTGTTTCATTTGGAAGTTCTTGGGAGACCAGTGACAAAGTCCATAGTGATATTGTAGTACCTCCATGCTGGTATGGGTAGTGGTTGTAATAACCATTTAGGAAGTTGTCTCTCTGCCTTCACTTTTTGACACACCAGTCACCTTGTAGTGTAGTTAGAAATCTCCCTTTTCATGTTATCCCACAAATACTGATCACAAAGGTCCATATAAATTTTCGTGATTACAGGATGTATAAAGAATGTAGATCTATGAGCTTCATTTATCAAATCCTTCTTTATTTTTTGGAATAAATGGAACACATATCCTTGTATGAAATTTCAAAACACCTTGTTGATCAATATTGAACTCAAGAAACTTCCTATTCTTCACAGCCTCTAACTTCTTCTGTAATAAGGGATCATCTCTTTGATATTTCTTGATCTTGTCAAGTAATAACGATTGATAATTCATTTGGGATATGGTTGATAATGTCCCTTACCTTACGGTTCCCATGTCTAGTTTTACTAGGTCTTTGATCAAAGGATCACTTTGAATCCTCATCATTTCAATCACAATAGAGTCTTTACAACTTAATGCATCAGTGACTTTTCTTGCTCTTCCATGGTGATAATGAATTGAATAATCATAGTCTTTAAGAAGTTTCAACCATCTCCTCTATCTCATTTTTAATTAATTTTGTGTGAAAATATACTTTAAACTTTGATGGTCTGTGTATATATCACACTTCTCCCCATAAAGATAGTGCCTCCATATCTTTAGAGAAAAAACAAGCACATCCAGCTCTGGATCATGCATATGATAATTCTTCTCATTGTGCTTTATCTTTCGAGATGCATAAGCAATCACCTTGTCATTTTTCACGAGGACGCACCCAAGACATTTTAGAGATTCATCGCTAAAAATAACGAATTATTCTCCGATTGAGGGTAGGGTTAATATGGATGTAGTAACCAATCTCTTCTTCAACTCTTGGAAAATTTCCTCACACTCTATTATCCATATAAACTTAACCCCTTTTCGAGTTAACTTAGTTAGTGTATTAGAAAGTCATGAAAAGTTTTTCAAAAATCTTCTATAATATTCTACTAAACCAAGGAAAATATGAATCTTAGTTGCTATTGTAGGACGAGGACACTCCTCCATAACCTTTATCTTTACAGGGTTGATTGATATTCATTCATTGGTTACAATGTTCCCAAAGAAAGAAACTTTTTGTAACCAAAATTCACATTTTCTGAACTTTCCAAAAATACTCTCCTTCCATAAAGTTTGAAAAATAACCCTTTGATGATCCTCATGCTCCTCACAAATTTTGGAATATATCAGAATATCATCAATAAAAACTACCACAAAGTTATCAAGTTAGTCTTTAAAGACTATATTCATCAAATACATAAATATAGAAGGTGCATTAATCATGACGAAGGACATAACAAAAAACTCATAATTCTCATATCTTGATCATAATGTGGTTTTTGAAATATCTTCTTTCATCACCCTTAATTGATGATAACCAGATCAAAGATCAATCTTGGAGAATAATTGAGCCCCATAAAGATAGTCAAATAAGTCATCAATTCTTGGAAAAGAGTATTTTTTCTTCACTGTGATCCCGTTCAGTTATCTATAATCAATGAATAACCCAATTGATCCATATTTCTTCTTCACAGAGAGAACATGAACTCCCCAAGGAGACACACTCAGTCCGATAAACCCCTTCTCCAAAATATCTTGGAGTTGTTTCTTTAATTCCTCTAGCTCCACATTTTCCATTCTATACGAGGTTTTTGAAATTTTCTTGGAACCAGGCATTACTTCAATAGATAACTCTACCTCTATTTCTAGGGGAGGTCCAGGTAACTCCTTAGGAAATACTTCAATGTATTTATAAACAATGGGGACAATCTATATACATATAATTTCATTTCCTTCTTCATATTCACTAATAAACTCTATAAAGAAGGCTATGGGTGGTGCTTCTAGACAAATATTAGGTCGAGATATCTCCCCTTTGAAAATGACTATAGGTTTTCCATTCAATACTATGGTATTTCCTTACTTATGAAATTAAATTTCACATTATATTTTGAGAGCTATTCCATCCCTAGTATAATGTTGAATTCCAACATGGTAATGACTACTAGATTTGAAATAATATTATGCTCACCAAAGTAAATACTAGAGTTTCTAAACACTGTTGATGCTTGGATATTCCCACAAGGAGTCTTGAATGATAAATCTACTTTTAGAAATTATGGGGTTGATTCTAAATTATTTTCAAACTTAGAGGAAATAAAGGAATGCATAGAACTAGAATCAAACAAAGTACTTTCTAGATTTGAGAGAACAAAAAGAGTACCTTCCACCACAGCATTTGGTGCTTCAACTTCAGTTTTCATGATAGAAAAATCACGACCTTGCTTTCTTGGTCTATGCTAAGGTTGATGGTGATTACCCTCCACTACCCTTGGATTTGGATAGTGATTGGAAAAGTGCACTATCTATCCACACTTGAAGCATTATACTTTAGTTAGGGCCTACACCATCTTCCCTTTGTTGTTAGTGATGAGAAGCTGAGGCTTTACCTCACTACGACAGTTCTGAGCGATATGGACTTCTCTTCCACACTTATAGCATTTCCTTCTTCTGAGAATTCAATTCCTAAAATGCTTCTTCCCACATTTATTACACGTTAGAAGTTTCACTTTATTTCCTCCACTTACTTGGTCAAAGATCCTCCCCAAGTTTGGATCCCTTGATCTCTTATTTTCATTGAATTTATGGGACCACTTAATCTCACCAGACTCCAGTTCTACTTTCATAGCACTCCTCACAATCTCCTCATAGTTGTCATAGTCTCGGTTGGAACACTACTGGAAATTTGGGCTATATCCACGGACCTATAGCCACAGTTTTATAAGTCCGTGGCTATAGCTTGGTTATACCCACGGTTCAATTTTCATCCGTGGATACACATTTGCGTTTCGTTTTTTTTTCGATTCCTGTCGGGATCCTCCTTCCCCGATTTGAAACCCTCATCATGACACCCTGCTCCCCCCGACGACCTCTCCTCCCGATGACCTCTCATCCTTCCCCAATTTGAAACCCTCATCTCACCAGCTTCGGTTCCTCCACTCCCGACGACCTCTCCTCCTTCTCCGATTTGAAACCCCCATCTTGCCAGCTTCGGTTCCTCTAGCCCTCATCGCGGTTCCTTCATCCACAGCGGTAGATTCTCCAATCATGGCTCGGCTTCTCCATTCGGGGTTGCTCCATCCCTCGCGCGGTACTCCCCTCCTCTATACCCTTATTTGGGTGTTCCTCATCCATTCAGTGCATCGGCCGAAGGGTTCCTCCCCTCCTCCACACCCTTTCGGTGTGTTTTCTATTTTGTGGCTTCTGTTTTGTGGGTTCTTTGAATATTGTTTGCAGTATTTATTATGTATGATTTTTATACATGGATTACATCTCATCTTTCATGGAAGTGATCCATTATTTTTAATCTCAATCATATAAGCCCTACTTATATTTTTGGGGATCATAATAAATCAAACATTGGGAAACATGAAAAAGAAAAATAACCCATATCAAATTTACCTAACCAATGAGGTCTAATGATTGTCCAAGATCTATCATGAGTTAGATGGAAATCCCTAGTAAAATAATGAGGCTTATAATCTGAATCTGAATTAAAAAATGTCTCCTTCTAGATTTATCATTGAGGAATAGGTATATGATGGTCATTAGTATCTTCAAACACAGTTGAATAAGGAAGATCAAAGACCCCATCATGGGCAGCATCATCTCTAAAATGTGTAACAAATTTGGATTTTGAGAAGATGAACTCCTAACATCCTAAATTCCTGCTAATTATAATAATTTGTAATCTATGAATGTATGGACACAATTTATATTCTTTTAATCCATCAAGGTATAATACCAAAAATCACTTAGGATCCCTTGGTTCAGACTTAATATTTTTAATGTGGGATTAATAAGTATACTCGATGATAGATAATTGTTCATAACAGGGTGAATTACCATTATATGGTTCAACTAAGGGTTTATAATGATTATCATAATATGAGAACCATTTAATTAGGTACACTATCATATTGGTATATTCTTCCTAAGATTATTTGGGAAGCCCAAAGAATTCACAATGCTTCAGAATCACTCATGAATGGTATCATTAATTATTTTATCAAATCCATTCTATTCGAGAGTATTTTTAATAGTCTGGTGTCATGTTATGCATTTAGTTTGGAAAAAATATACAAAATTAGTAGATAAGTACTACAAACTATTATCTATTATCATGACTATTGTCAAATTTCCAAATTTATTTTTAACAAGGTTTTCTATTTTTAATAATTTCTAAAACATATTAGTTTTTAGTGTAGAGAAATAATTACTTTCCTAGATTATACATATATGAATGTAACAATATAAAAAAATCAACCATAGGATGTGGTTCTAGAAGGAACCCATAAAATTGGATGGATGTGCTCAAATGGTTTAGAAGAAAGAAATACCTACAAAAAATACTCCTAAAAGACTTACCTATGATATAATATCTACAAAATATGATATTTCTTGGTGTAAAATTTTAAAATATCCCTTATTTACTAACACCCTTTATGTTCTTGGGGAAAACAAGACCCAATCATCAATGTCATTACATGGTATTACACCACCAATCTACCTTGAATTGGTATTCTCATTCTATAAATATATCTTATTAACAAGCTATTTATTAATTTTAGATATATATCCCTTGAATATTTTAGTCCATTCATATTAATATCTAAAGAATTTTTTTTGTAGAGATCACCAAGGGAAATTAGGTTTTTGTGAATGTCGTAGACCCAACTAACATATAAAGGGTGATGATTTAATGTTCATATAATTCTATAAGAACATAAAAAATTCCTTTAACCTTACACATACTACTATTACTTAAGATTATATCTCCCTCTACTCTCTCAACTAACTCAGGGAAAGACTATCAAGAAGGAACCACATTGACAAGGATGACTGAACCCAGAACCCACTCATCAGTGAGTGTATGTTGAGAAAAATTTATAACTTCAGTTGTATCAAAATCCAGAATCAACTAAAAGTGATCAAACACAAGGTTCTTGAGCCTTAATTTTTTTTTTCAGATACTCTAAAATCGGGTATTATATGCCTAGGCTTACTATTGTCGTAACACAGTACTTTCTAATCCCTGGACATTAACCTTGATTTGAGATGGTTAATTCTATTTCCTTTTTTATATACCATATTCTTGGTTTTTATATTTAGGTTGTGGTCTCCATCTAGGGAATATAATCTCAAACTAACCCATTATTTTGGGTTTATAATGAAACTCGCTAGAAAGAAGGGCATATTTTACCTCTCCAATATTTAGTTTGTGTCAACCATATATAATTGTTTCTACTAATGTGGTGTAGAAATATAAAGGTTAATGTAAAATAATATTTTCTTATTCCTCTTCATCAACAATCAAATTTATTTTGGAATAATAAATATTTTTTTTAAATTCATCCAAATTTGATTTAATATAAACATCAAAATTAATTTTAAAATTAAACATATGTTCTTTCATTTAAATTATACCAAAAAATGTATTTTTCAAGAAATGATTCTCTTTTTTATGTCATATACTAGTAGTGGTATATTCAAAAGAAACTTTCAAAAGGTCATTGTCACCAAGAGAGAGTAATATAGAACTACAGGACATAACAAGGATTTCAGTAGAGATGTATTGATAACTAGTAGTGGTTTTCACATTAGTAGATTGTGTAAAAATTAATTAATTTAGTCCATATAAGGAATCTATGATTCCATGTTGTTCGAACATGGCCCTTATCATAATTTTCCACAAAATAAAATCAATATCACCTTCAAACTATTTGATTTCATACTTATTTGAATCCATGAAACTTTATGCCTTATACTTCAAGTGCCTTTTTAACAATGGATGTTTTGGGAATTGACTAGTCTTGGGTTGATTGAAATCTATACCCTCTTATAGATTGGATATTTGGAGGAGCATTCTTTTAAGTACCAACAAAAATACAAAAATAGGATTTCATATTGGCATTTAGATGATAGTTATTTTATAATCGACATAAAAAAAATTAATGATAGTTATTTAGATAATCAATGTTAAATGCATTTTACCAATGGGTTTTAATGCTTCTTATCTACTCATTGCTCTTGCAATAATTCCCAAGCTAAATTGTTCTATACCTACCGTGTGAAGGTTCACATCCAGTTATTCTACACTAGTAATAATTCTCAACAACTTTGATTGGTTTAATTATTCTATATTCATTATAATGAATTTACTTTGTGGTGTAAAGTTTTATCGAGTTGTAATCACTCAACTCACACATGGTTGTACCTCCATCAAAAGGTAGTGTATTGGTTATGCTAACCTAGGAAAAAATTAGTTCATAGGTTCTACTTTATCCCTAAAAAAATGTAGGTGTTTGGGTTGTGCCTTCAAGTGTGAAAAAGGTAAGTTGGTTTGTTTTGGTTGTTGGGTATGATAAAAGAAGATTATAAAGAGTTTTCAATCTCCTTCACCATGATGTGGTGTTATACTCCATGATTAAAAGTCAACAATGGAATGATGTCGCATCCTTACACTATGGTATATGATATGGTTTATATTTTCCGTCATCTACCACTACTCAATGGGGTACGGGGTAAAGCATAAAAGAAAACTGAGAAAAATCACTAAACAACTCAACCACACTAGAAATTCCCAAGGATTTTAGTAGAATGACAACAATGTAGAGTAGGGTAGGATGAAAGTTAGAGTGGGGGACTATAGCGGTATACCGGTACTCATAACATTGATAGCACTTCACCACCCATCCATACAATAATTGAAATGGACCACTGAGGTGATGTGGGGATCTTCATTCCTATATTTGACCCAACAGTTCATAGATACGAGCAAGGGTGGGAACAACCAAGTTGATGGGATATCCATTTTCTAAGGTAACCACCATCATTAAAGTATAGATTCAGACACTAGTTATTATTCTCATCTTCTTACCATTGTAATTCTCAGCCAATTCTTTAATATTAATGATTGGTATATGATATGGTTTATATTTTCAAAATGTCTCTAAATTTCAATAAATCTTTGTAGATTTAATACAAAACATCACAACTCGTTATGAATTAACCCAAAAAATTTTGGGAATTGATTATTATTATCTTTTAGATTTCATATAAACTCTTTTTACTATAATCAATCCTCATTCTTGGAACTTATGTATGACTATTCATGAATTTTTATAATTTAAAACATTTATGAATTCTCTAAACCACAATTTTAATACATTTGTTATGATTTTTTTATTCACTTGTTATTGATGATTACTTAATATCTTATGAAACAATACATATAATGTTAAGTCATTTTCTAGATTATTTATTTAATGTATGTTTATCTACCTCAGAATGGATAGATACTGGATGTACAACATTGATCGGATCACTGATGAATTTCATAAGGACTTACAATATTTTTTGGACTTTGCATTCACTAATGATTCAGATGGTGGATTGATTTGATGCCTATGTTTTGATTGTGTTGGAAGACCTTGGTTAACTCTTGAGGAAGTGAGTTACCATATCACTAAAAGTGGTTTCCAAAAAAATTATCATGTGTGGTATCACAATGGAGAAAAATCAGTGTTGAATGTCATCGATTCAGCGGAAAAGATTGGTATGAAAAATCTTATTTCTGATCGGTTTCCTTTTGTTTCTAAAGCTAGCTCCTCATGTAGACCAGTGCAAGAGGAAACGAATACTGGAACACAGTTCTCATCTATTAATCAGGATGATGACGTTGAGAGTGTTAGAAAGCTGATGGAAGATGAAAATACCCCAGTATATCAAGCATGTGAAAAAATGAGCAAACTTGAGTTTTTAATGCGATTATATCATGGGAAAACAATGTATGGATTTAGTAATACTACAATCGACTATATCCTTACATTTATTAAGGATTTACTTCTTGATGATGCATGTATTCCAGAAAATGATTACATGGCATCAAAGTTGGTTGACAAATTTAGATTTTCATCTAGTAAGATTCATTCTTGTCTCAAACACTGTTGTTTGTTCTGGAAGGAGAATGTAGACTTGAGTCAGTGCAAACAGTGTGGCACATCAAGGTGGAAGACTAATAAAGACAGATCTCAATCTTACATACCACAGAAAGTGATGTGGCAATTCCCTTTAATTCCCAAGCTTCAAATTTTTTTTATGTCATAAAAAATGGCAAATAATATGAGATGGCATGTAGATGAAAGAAATAAGGATAACAATGAAATAGTGTATCCTACATATGGGTTGGCTTGGAAGAAATTTGATAGGTTACATCCTGATTTTGCAGCTGACCCACAAAATGTTAGATTGGGATTATCCTGTGATGGTTTCAACCCATTTCTCCAAAAGCATACTGCACACAGTACTTGGCCTGTTTTCATTCACATTTATAACTTTCCTTATGGATGTGTATGAAGAAGCCATTCACTATCCTGAGTATATTGATATCTGGACCCAGTGATCATGGAAATGATATTGATATATACTTGCAGCCATTGATAGGGGAGTTAAAAGAGATTTGGATTGTTGGTGCACAAGCGTATGATGCATTCAGAAAGGAGTACTTTATGTTTCGTGCAGCTTTATTATGGACAATAAATGATTTCCCTACCTACGGAATGATGTCTAGTTGGAGTACTAAAGGAAAATTATCCTGTACTATTTGTATGAAAAATACATGTTTCTGAAGATTAAAGTTTCGACGAACTTTCAGCTTTATAGGGCATCGACATTTTCTACCAATGGATCATCCATACAGGAAAAATCAGAGACAGTTCGATAATGCCATCAAGACAGACGAGACACCTCAACGAATGGCGGTGACTGATATTGTTAAATAACTTGATGATTTGAATTATGTTCTTGGCAAAAGTCAATCAAATATCAGAAAGCAAAAGCATGCTAATTCGAATTCCAATAGCAATTGGAGAAAGAAAAGCATATTCTTTGAGTTTCCGTATTGGTCATCAAATTTATTACGTCATTGTTTGGATGTAATGCATATCGAGAAAAACATTTGTGAGATGTTACTTGCTACTATTTTAAATGTCAAAGGAAAAACAAAAGACGATTTGCGGTGTCGTCGTGATTTGATGGATTAGGGTATAAGAGAAAGACTTCATCCTGAGTTAATTGATAAAAATAAGTGTAAAGTCCCTGTTTCCTATTATTCGATGAAAAATGTAAAGAAAAAACAATTTCTTCAGGTCTTGGAAAGTTTGAAGGTTCCAGATGGTTATTCAAGTAATATTTCGAAAAGGGTGAATACACAAGATGTGAAACTCAAATCTCTTAAAACCCATGATTACCATGTCTTGTTACATGATTTTATACCCATTTCCATTCTCCATTTACTTTAACATAATGTTATAGTTTCGGTGATTAAGTTATGTCAATTTTATCGAGATCTTTGTGCCAAAAGATTGAGCAGAAGTGTTGTTCAGAAATTACAGAGAGATGCACCGATTATTCTTTGCGACTTGGAGAAAATTTTCCCACCATCTTTTCTCACATGTATATTACATTTGACTGTGCATCTTCCCATAGAAGTTCTCTTTGGTGGTCTTGTTTCGAGTCGGTGGATGTATCCTACCAAAATAATGATGTTTACATTGAAATCTTATGTGAGAAATAAATATCATCCTGAAGGCTCTATTGTGAAATTCTATTTAGCAGAAGAATGAATGGATTTTTGTTCATCGTAATTGGCTAACATCACTACGAGGTCTAATCGACTAATGAGAACTGAAGATGAGAAATATGATCCCATTGAGCCTGCATTTCCTTCACTGCCCCAAAAAGAGGGGATATCTGGATCGTACTCATTGTTACTTTAAGCAGGGAAGAGTGGGAAATGGCACATCACATAGTATTATTCAACCGTGGTGTGCTTGATGATTATATCAAGTAAGTAAACTAATAAATACGTATTTTTTTCATTGTGTGATTTCTTTATATCTTTTGAAATTTTAATGCTTTCATATCTGTAGAGAACATTTAGAAATTATAAAAAAGAGACATCGCTCTCTATCTATTAAGAGGAAGGAACTGTTGCACAACAAAGAATTTGCTGCCTGGTTAAAGTCAGGGGTAATAGATTTCTTTTTCTTCTTCTTATAACATAATCACATGTCTCTATTTAATATTCTATGTTGGTATCTTTTAGGTTTTAACTCTACCAATGATTGAAGTATCAGATGAAATAAAAGCATTGTCCTTTGGTCCAAACGATGTGGTACGTGATTATAAGTCAATGGTTGTCAATGGATTTAAATTTGTTATAAATAGTTGTGCAAAAAAAATGGCAACACAGCATGACAGTGTCACGATAAGTGCCACAACAGATTGTTATGCGAGTGCATCAGATAGGCAGCCTCAATCAGAAAATATATCATATTACTTTGTTGTTGAAAGAATCATTTTATTAGATTACTATGCACATGGTCATTTCGCAATGATGAAATGCAAGTGGTTTAATTCAATGACACGACAAGGAATGCATATTGATAACTATGGATTTAGAGTGATTGATATGAACCGCCAGCTTTGTACCGATGAACCTTATATTCTTTCGTCACAAGCTAAATAGGCGTTTTATGTAAGTGACCTATTACAACCACAATTTGGTGTTATTGTTGATGTTATTCCTAGACATATTTTTGACGAAGGCATGGATGAAAATGATGTTGTGGATGAACCTTTCGGTATTTATTCGAATGTTTCATTTGATGATACAGATGATGAAATTGTTAGAACAGATTGTGAACCAGAAATTGTCACAGACCCCACAGAGCGTTGACACATTTGTAAGTATTTACCTGATATTATCGCAATATTTTATGTGTTTTTTTAACTTCCATACATGATATCAAAATAACTAGTATATTTTATACCATTATCGAATATAAAACTATTAATAGCCTCACCAATTTATTTTTAACCACTTCTCTAATAAATCTTGAACATAGAAAAGTCTTGATATTTTATCAATATAAATATCACACATGAAAATGTATCTCATTGTTTTATGATACAATTGTATTATTTAACATTTTTCATTATTTCTATTTATTTGAGAATATTATTTTAAATTTCCAGGTCAAAATGTCTGATTATGATGATACTAGAAGGAGTAGAAGAATACCAAGAAACGAACAACGTAGGTCTCCTCCTAGAAACAATGTAAGTACAAATTATGTTTGAATATTATGGTCTTTCATATTATTTATCTTGTTATTGTTCATTTTATTTTATCTTCTATGTTATTTTAGGCTGCATCGTCGAGGAGACGCTTGGATTATTCCACTAAGGATGATATTGTGGTGGGGGGGTACTGATTCTACAGGTCAGCCTACTACTACGCCGCTTGAGACACCAAGAGGCCATCCTCCCATTATTCCACCTCCATATTATCCATACCCACCTTTTCTGTATCCCTTTTTTCCTGCACCCACATCGGATGGTAGTTCTCAGACTCCCATCCCTCATTTTCCATTCCCACCATCCACTGTACAGGGTACTGTGCCCCCATATATCCCACCTCCATATCCATATCCATATCCACCCTCATCTGTACAAGGTTATCCATCGGGTTTTCTGCCTCCATCAGTACACTTTGCATCTACTATACATAGTACTCCTGTAGATATCTCACCTACCATGGAGGATGGCCCCCCTCCAGACGCAGCACTTCAGGGGTCAGCAGATCCCCCATCTACTGGTATTTGTTTAAACATTACTGTTACTGATTAATGATAAATTCATATATATTATTTTCTTTTATTTTTGGTTTCATGATTAGCTCCATCCTCTACCAGACGACGAGGCTGCACAAAAATGCGTGAGGTTTGGAATCAGAACATGCAAATCATAGTTGATTACAATGAGGACAATGCTATAATTAATAAAAATGGAATGGAATGTAAAAGTTTTATGGGAACACTTTCTAGACACAACAATATCATTCCGGTTCAACCGATAAGTTGGAAGGCAGTTGGACAACAAATAAAGGACAAAACCTGGGCAGAGATTTGGGTAAGTAATGTTAATCACCTTTTATATATATATAAATTTATAATATTTTCTTAACAAATATTATGTCCATTGCAGCTTTGATATAATTTTCCTGATGGATAAAATGCAAAGGCTACAAGGATAATGGATTTAGGTGAAATGTGGTGCGCCTACAAGTATGATTTATATCTTGGTTGGAAAAATAGAGTTGGTACAGATCTTGAAGTACCAGTGATTCAAGATTGCCTAATATCATAATATAAAGAGATGATCAGATATTGGAAGAGTTCAGTGTTTAAGGTGTTTGTTAAATTTATATATATATATTCGTTTATTTATTTGAAAATGATTTTAAATTACTTGTTTTATTTATGTTAATGAATTTATATAATTATTTGTTTATAGGAGAAATCAAACAGAAATAAAACAAACAAGAGTGCAATGAAACACATTTATACTCGTAGAAACACTTCATTACCAGATCATGAGCAGACGTAGGTAATTTGACATTTAAAATATTTAGCTTTGTTTAGTGTAATTTTTTTAACTTCCAATTTTGATTTATTTCTTTGTTTTTTTCCAGAAAAAGGCATCGAATATCGAGGGTCGCGTTCCTCGCTCAAATTTGTTTTGTACAAGCCAAAAAAAGAAAGATGGTGCTGTGCCAAATCCCGACACCGAGAAGGAGATTGTAATCATATTTCAATTTCTTTGATTTTTAATGAATTTAATTCCTTATATTATTTTATCATTTTAATTTATGTTATATATCAATCAAAATAATTCTTTAGAGGCATTGGCAGAAAAAGAACATGACAATTTGGGCCCAAAAGATCATCTACATCAGGTATTAGGAGATGAGCATCAGGGTAGAGTGCGTTGTCGACCTGGGAAGAAGATTGTACCATCTCGATATTGGTCTACTAACGTTTCTTTGAGTACCAGTTCTGGTTTTGTCACAGTGGAACAAATGAATGCCGCAATCAAAGAAGCAAGTCAAAAATCAGAACAGGCGATAACTGCAAATATGATGAAATTTATGTCTGCCCTTTCTTCTACACTTCCACTAGAATCAGCTGCAACGGTTGATGCCTTTTTGATGTCGATGCGTTCTGCTAATGTAGATTCTTCTGTTGGAGCCAGATCCAGACCTAGTACTGGACCCGGTGCTGGTGCCGGTTCGGATGCAGATGCCGATGATGATGTTGGTGGTGTGAGAGGTGGTGATGGTGTTTCTGTAGGAGGTGTGGATGAGGGTTATCATGATTCTGATGATACTGATATTGATACTCACTTTTGATGTAAATTTTATTTTTGGATTGGTAATGTATGACGAGTTCCATGCATCTGATTACACTGATTTTTTGATCAATATCATTAATATTTACCATATCTTATTGGGAATGAGAATGACTACTAACCTATAGATCTACCTTAAGCTAACTATGTATAGTATTAGATATAGCCCTACCGCCATGACTTCTCAATTGATAAGTTTCTTTAACTACCTCATTTAAAGCTATGTATTCAAATTCAGTAGCTGAAAGTGCAACAATAGATTACATATTTCAATTCTAGGAAATGAAACCTCCAAATTCAGTAAACACATTAATAGTTAAGGATTTACAATTTTCAACATTAATAGTATAGTTAGCATCAACCAAACCACAAATAATTTAAGTAGTATCCACAATCTCCATTTTCATGTGAGCATCAAATGTCGCTGTTTTTCTCTTCCTAAAATTGAAACTACTAGACAGCCAACGCTTCATCTCCCAAGGATGTATCCGTATTTGATCTGTGCTAATTTGTATATGGTTTTTGAACTTACGTCTATTAGTGAAAGAATATATTTTTTCCCCCACACAACCGAAATCTTCGTGATCTTCTTTAATGCGTTGAGACTTATTTCATTTCATATGTCACGTTCAGGGAAGATTTCAGAAAGCAGTTCAAAGAAAAACACCCCAACAACAAATCTGTATCAGTGGTAAGCGACTTCATGTTCCTTGTTGAAGCTGTGGGGGTATTTGATTTGATCTCTCACAGATTCTTACTGCTCAAATCTCTATGTTTGTTTCATGAAAACTAGGTGGGGAAAGCTGGTGGAGAGAAATGGAAGTCCATGACCGAAGCCGTAAGTTAATGTTATTCACAGCTCGTCATGTATTCCACTGCTCACTTTTGAAATTTTCAGGAAAAACGTCCCTTCTTGGTGAAGGCTGAGAAGAGAAAATCCGAATATGAGAAGACTATGGATGCATACAACAAGGGACAGGAAGCAAGCAAGGGCGATGATGAAGATTCAGACAAGTAAAAATCAGAGGTCCATGATGAAGATGAAGATGAAGAAGAGGGCAGTGAATAGGTTTGTGATAACCTGATCTATGTGTGTTTAATGGTGTCTTGCATTTATTTGAATCTCTGTTTTGCAGGAGGATGAGGAGTATCCATTGGGAGAGAGGAAATGCATGGTGTACCCTTTGTTTATTTTTGTGTTTCTCAGTATTATGTTTCTTACTAGTTATGAGTAGCGATGTGGAGTGTTAGAGAATGACTATTTTGCTAATTGTAATTGACGGTCAGAGAACCGTCTATGTCTTCTAAATCCCTGAACAACTTCTTCTATCTCCATTTCATCATAACTGCATGTTTTTCTATTTCTTTGTGTTTTTGAAATGTTGTTGCTTTACTGTATCCAATTGATTTAGCTAATTATCCATGCTAACTTGTATCCTTTCAGGCTTAGATTAGCTAGAGGGTCTTATCGTTTACATCTTTTCAAGCTTACTTTGTTGGAAGACCTCACATATAGTGCTCAGTTAGTGGTGCAGTACCATGTTACAATGCCACTAGTGTTCTATTGACGTTTATAATATATCCAATACATTGCGTACTAACTGTAATCCTTCTTAAGTGATAACTTGATCCATTGGTTTCTTTTCATTATGATCGTGCCTTGTGTATTGTCTTGATTTTCATTATTGTGGCGTATTGGTTTAAATTGCATTGTAATGGGATGCTATGGGGAATTTGATATCGTATGAGCATTGTTGGGTGAACCTTTGGGCTACAGTTTTAGGCTGTGTGATTTCTAGGAGTTTGTGGAATGTTCCATGGCGTTTCAAGTGGTAAATGAATGACGTAGATAAAAAAAGTGCTACATACACTCAGTGGTAATTTGAGTGTATGTATTCAAGTGGGCTGGCAGCATTGAAATAAGACCTATTGAAACTCACCCTCTTGGATTTTCCCATCACACAATCTCTGGAAAATGAAAGATTTATAGTTGTGATGTTACTCAATAGCCCTTGGTTGTTGTGTTCCTCTAAGACTTTGAAGTTGAAATTCCCTATCTTATATGCTATAGTATATTATTGTTATTGCTTGTATTGTAAACACTACCCAATTTCCATAAATGGGTCTTCCCATTCAAAACATATAACCCATTGTTTAGAGATCCTTTTATGATAATTATTGATCCTTTAGAGATCTTGAGATTTGGTCTAGAGGTAAATCCATTTTGATCTAGGACCACTAAGGAGATTATGTTTCATTAAAGGATGGGGACCCACCATACATTAAGTAATGTGATGATGGATTGATTATCTAACTCTATAATAATGGATCATATTCCCTCAACCTTGCACCTATTATTTTTTCCTAAGAATACATCTACTTCTCTCTTTTTGACCAGCTCTAAAAATGACTCTCTCTGTTGGAAAATATGAAAATAACAACTAGAGTCTAGGACCCACTCTTGATTGAGTGTATAAATGGACACATTCAAGATTTAAACAAATTTCATAGCCTGAATCAAACATAAAATATAGGTTAGTGGGCTGTTTGGATTCTAACTCACGCATGAGTTTCCTACGCTCGGGCTTAATGTGCCCAGGTTTACCATAGTGAAAACATATTACTTTTCTATCTATAGAGCTTGTCCTAGATTTGGGTTATTTATTAATCTTATTTTTATCCCTACTGAATTGTTTTTTCTTACCTTTAGTTTAAGGTCTCCCCCTTGTGAAAAACTCTTATCCTCACCTTTTATTTTTGTTCTAGAATGAAATTCCTTAGACAGATGGGCTGATTTGATATCTTCTAATGTTTAATAGACTCAACCATACATCATGGTCATAACAAGTGTTATATATCTATTTTCAAGAGTGATTAATATGATCATTTCTGGATCCTCATTGTAACGACCCAATCTTTTTGAGTAGTATATTAACTTACTCTTAATGATTTAATAAGATGTTAATGGTTAATGCAGAAAGAGGAGTCGATGGCTTCATCCAGTAGACTCGAACCTTATGAAGCCCACTTATCAGAGCTTGGGAAGGAGGTAACATCTGTGGGCTTCGCTTTGGACCAAGCCCAAGCTGAACTCCAACGTGTCAAGCTTGAACGGAAATGCCTGCGGGAGAAGTTCAAGTTAGTAGAGATTACTACTAGGGCAATGTTATCTGAGCCTCCCTCAGATTCTCTCACCATAGCACACCTTACACTTAGGTCATATGCCAGTGTTATAAGGGGCTATGTGATGAGACCCTAGCTTCTTTGTGTAATCCATTGGGATGAATGAATTAAGATTTCTTCCTTTAGTGATGTTTGTGAAATTTCAAATGTCCGGATAATTTTAGGATATATTTTATTGATGAATTTTGAAAAAGGGATATTTTAAAATATTTATGTAAACCCTAAATAATTAATGATGTGTAATGATTTTCAAAAAATGGCCTTCTACAAAAGTGTTCAGTAAGGAATTTGGAGTCTAATAAGATCAACTTAATTTTTGATGAATAATAAATTATGAATAGTGATTTTACGCTTAGGATTAGTAATGTGACCAAATGGATTAGTAATTTCACTCAAAGAAAGTTTTAATATAATTTAGACACCTAGATTAAGTAATGTGATTCAATAAAATGGGTAAATAATGGCTTCATAAATTATTAGCCAAGTATTAGTTTTTTCGGGTGAATAGTGTTTTTTAATTAAAAATTTAATTAAAAATAATTAGAAAATTATTTTTATAAAAAGGACTTTATTTTTGAACTCAGAGCATCGATATTATGTTATGGTAATTTTTGGGGATTTTTCTGAAAAAAATGAATTCTCGATGAATAGTGTTTTTATTTAAAAATTAAATTAAAAATATTTAGAAAATTATTTTTATAAAATGGAGTTCATAAATTTAATTAGAGCATCTATATTTGGTTAAGGTGAAATTTTGGGATTTTTCTGAGTAAGATGAATTTTTCAGTGAATAGTAAAAAAAGCAGTTTTAGGGTTTCAGTATGTCTAATGACATCATAGCTATGTCATGGTGATGTCATGAGATATTTTAAGGGTTGGATGGCCAAGGGTGATGAATTATTGTTTTGGGGGCCCCATGTGGCCTAACTCCATGGTAAATGCCAAGGGAGAGCACATGGTTTTGAGAAAAGAACTTGTGAGGTGTCCCTTGGCCATTAATGCCTTGTCCCCTCACTTTCCCTATAAATACCCACCCTTTCCTCCTTTAGTTTTCACTCCCAACTCTCCCCCAATGAAGTTCTGGTCTCCTTACCTCCCAAGGAGTCCTCCCAAGGTGCCCCCAAGCCCTCAAGGTCCAAACCTTTGAGTTTTAAGAGTTACGTTTTAAGGTACGGGATCCGACCTCTCTCTTTCTTTTCATGTAATCTCTTTTATGTCATTCCTTTTATGCTCCATGTTCTTATGTGAGAGGATGTTCTTTTATATTCCTCTTACTGCCCTTTTCATTTTTATATGATGAGAGATCCCCTCTTACTCTCATCATTTCGTTTTATGAAAGTTTAAGTGACGCCGTTAGGCTGCCGAATTTTTAAGGGATTCTTTCACCCTTCTCATTTTTCAAGTTCGATTTTCATGTCAAGTATTTCAAGTTCCTTTTTATTATGTTGGGGTATGATCTCTATATCTATAATACTGATATCTTATGATCATATGATGAGAGACCCTATTTTTTCTTGTCAAATATTTTTTTTATTGAAGTTTAAGTGACGCCGTTAGGCTACCGAATTTTCATAAGAGAAATCTTATTTTTGTCTCACTTCCATGTTTTTCATTTCATATGGTATATCTTTCAAATTTCATTACCATGTTCTTAAATCCCTTATATTCTGTCCCCCTACTGTTTTATGGATCATTTATGAGCGGGTGACCCATGTTCCCTCTCTCTTCAATGTCTTCTAAAACCTTGTAACATAGCCATTATGCTGCAGAATGTTCGTCTCAAAATGCCTCTCTCTTTTCTCAAAATTAATTTATGTTATAAAGTGAATACTCAAAGATTTTATTTCTACAAGGGTATTCACATATATATCAAAATGTTCTATTTTAAATTCTGGGATTTTCATACATGAAACCCGCTTCCCCTTTCCCTGGGTTTAAAGTGACATAAAGATCATGTCTTTAAAGCAGTTTTTAAAAACGTTATGATTATGAAATGAATCCCATTTCTTTTATGCTATATGGGTTGTTTATGAAATGATTGATGATGATATATGTGGCTCACATGATAATAAAGACATGTCAAGGGTGCGCCCAGATAGCGCTCCAATGCATTGGGTAAAGACTTAATCTATAGAGATGACTTTTTAGACTGATACCTTGGTGAATAAACTTGGTAATTTTTAATGACACCTTAGGGATGGACCTTGGTGAAACGAAATGATTGTCAATATTGAATGTTGCTGCCACATCTTCAAGTTATGAAAAAAGTTATTTTTATTATGATGTATCTCATGATTTCTTTCTCATGCCGTAAAGTTCTTTTCATGTCCTTATTGAGTATCTCAAGTTCACATGTAAAATGTTTCTCTTGTTTCCCTTACAGGGCCTTCTTCTCACCCTTTCTTTTGATGTATGTCCCCAGGTTATGAGATGCAGTAATGAACCTAGGATGAACTTAAGGAGAAGCCTTTCAAGTGTTTAAGAATAATGTTTTATGTTCTTTTCATGTATTATTGTTCCTTGTTTCCAAGACACTAAACCTTAAAGATCCTCAGTTCCGTGTAATGAAATAAAAGTTTATGTTATAAAAATACGGGATGCTATACTCATAATCTACATAAAAATTAATATTGTCTAAATATAACATGAATTTATTAACCTCATCTAAATGGTTTTTTATAGATGTACTAGGGGGTGTGCTGGGGCAGGGGGAGGGGTGTGCAGGTGGGGGGCAGGGGGCAGGGAGAGGGGGCAGGGGGGTGTGCAGGTGGGGGGGGGGGGGGGCAGGGGGGTGTGCTAGGGCAGGGGGAGGTGTGTGTGCAGGTGGGGGGGGGGGGGGGGTAGGGGGAGGGGGGTGTGCAGGTGGGAGGGCAGGGGAGGGGGCAGGGGGGTGTGCAGGTGTGGGGGTCGGGGGGTGTGCTGGGGCAGGGGGAGGGGTGTGTGCAGGTGGGGGGGCAGGGGGTAGAGAGAGGGGGCAGGGGGGTGTGTAGGTGGGGGGGGGGGGCAGGGGGGTGTGCTGGGGCAGGGGGAGGGGTGTGTGCAGGTGGGGGGGTAGGGGCAGGGGGTGTTCAGGTGGGGGGCAGGGGGAAGGGAGAGGGGGCAGGGGGTGTGCAGGTGGGGGGGCAGGGGGCAGGGAGAAATTCTCATTTTCTCCCTTATTTTTTTTTCTCCCAAATCAAATCTAAACAATTGTTTTTTTCTTTGATCTTAATTATCACAGTCCGGAGTGGCTAAACCACTAAGGGGAAGGGTTTATTGTATGAGTCTTATGATCTTATTGAATTTCTAAATCAGAACCATCTAACCCAAATGATAGTAATAATGTAAAATAAATTCTATGTATTAAATTATTTTATAAATCCTTTACCATATTATATTTATATGATTTAACTTGGCCTAATTAGAGTTGAGTTGGCTATGACTATTAACATTTGCCACTTTCTGCCATTACAACTAGGATTAAAGAATCATCATTTTTAGATATATCAAAACTAAGGAATATTTAACTCTTATATAGATCTGTTTTGGGTTTTACATGACAAAATAGTGTTTTAAAATCCACTTCGAAGCCTAATCCCTAGGATTATTCCATGTTTGGACCAATGTTATCCTTTTTACCTCAATCCCGAAATAGACCGTGATCCCTATTTCTTACTAAATGTTAAACAAAACTCAATAGCATCAATCATATCCCAAAACCAATACAAATTTTGAGGACTCCTAAAAAAATGTTTAGAGTCCAATTTTCTATTCTACCAAACATTATCCATGGGTTCGACCCCACACTATCAATATACTACAAAATTATAGCATGTGTAGTTTGGGATAAAAGAATTATAATTTGACTGCAGCCCGTGTAAAGTAAATAATAAATATGGGATCGTCAAATTTTGATGATGATTATAGGAAATATGTTTACTATCCTTATGAATAGGGACCTTTAGCACAAACCTAAGATAACCTCACCCTCCCCATATTCTATTTTCAATCATTCATTTTTATTTTTGAAGCCACTATGTCATTATTTTTAAAGACTAGTTCATGTGTCATGACCCTCTAACATATTCAAATGGTTATGACACCCATTAAATACTTACCTTCATGCCTAAAATTTCATGGTACCTTTCCAATTTCTTCCATTTATGTACGGAATACCACAAAAAACTAGCCAGTACCAACCGACCCAACATTCGATATGTTCCAACAATAAATCAAGGAGATCATCCTAATATGCAGGGGGGTTGCTGTCCAGCAAGGGGGGATGCTGTCCAGGGGGGTCCAGTAGGGGGGGCTGTTGTCCAGGGAGCTTCAGCAGGGGGGGTCTGTCCAGGGGGGCTGCTGTCTAGGGGGTCCAACAGGGGGGGGGGGGTGCTGTCCAGGGAGCTCCAGCAGGGGGGGTCTGTCCGGGGGGGGGGGGGGGGGGGCTTCTGTCCAGGGGAGGCTGCCCGGGGGGGGGGGGGGCTTCTGTCCAGGGGAGGCTGTCCGGGGGGGGGGGGGTCCAGTAGTGGGGGTGGGGGGGGGTGCTGTCCAGGGGGGTCCAATAGGGGGGGGTACTGTACAACAGGGGGCTATCCAGGGGGGTCTAGCAGGGGGGGGGGCTTCTATCCAGGGGGGGCTTCTGTAAATAATCCTTTTAGAGTTCTTTCATATTTTTATTTTCATTTATTGAGTCCACTTTTGTATTTTCTTAATCTTTTATGTTAGAAGGTTCTTGTTCAATTGAATATTATTTTATAATTATTTGTTTCACATACAGGGATCTCTCATACAACTCAATGACAAGGAACTTACCTCACAGTTTCGGGTCGCTTTCAAGCCTTGGTAGTACTGTAAGCAACTGAGACTTTAGTTAAGATAATTATCATTTTTTAATGTATTTATGGATTTATTCAGGTATTTACAGATCAATAAATTCACTGGTCTAATTGATTCCCTTGCTGGCATTCCCCTTAATGATTTGTAAGTTGATGGTATGTTTAAACAACACTTACTTGAATTGACATCTTTCTAGTTTACATAGTTTTTGTTACCATGTAATTAATCAGATTTCACTGCTTTAGTTTGTATGAATTCTGAGCATCCTTAGTGAAAAGTATTTAATCTTTTCTTTCTTTTACTGATGCTATCAGGAATGTTTCAAACAACCAATTTATTGGAGCTTATTTGTGTATCGTTGTGACATTGTTATCACTTGGTGGACCAACCTTGTTATCTGTATATAGATTGTTACTATTTTATTTATTTTACTTTATATTCACTAACCCAACATATTATGGGATATATTAAAGTAATTAATATTAGTGAAAAACTTAATTTTATGCTCATTTCCCACACATGTATACAGATTTTTACTATTTTATTTATTTTACAGGTCTTGTGTTTTTTTACTTTATATTCACCTCCATTGGGGGGTGATGGTGCAGGGTGGGGGGGGGGGTCTAGGGGGAGGGGGGTGTGCAGTGAGGAGGGGGAAGGGGGGTGGGGAAGGGGAGGTGTGCAGGAGCAGGGAGTTCAGAAATTTGGTTTATGTAAGATGTGGGATGAACGAATGGGCTTTGGAACTCTGGTACAAGGATATCCAAAACCAGATGATTTTTCATGTTTGCTGAATGATACATCAAGTGCTTCCAACGGAGGATAATATTTAGAATTAGGGGGTGGCTCTGGCCTCTGGATGTCACTATTGTACAAAGGACACACTATGAATCTTTTTGGAACTTATTTTTTCAGAGTGATTGGGTGAGGGGGATCTGGAGGTTTATGGGACAATTTCTAAATATCAACAGCAGTGGGAACTCCATGTAGGAGATTATTGAGGCCTTGTTCCAAGGGGAGATCCAGGGGTGGAGGTTATGATTCATTTATGTTTTTTCTTGGATGTGTGTGGGACTATTTGGGATGGTAGGAATAATGTAAGAGAAGTCAAGAGGAATTCCTCAATCTATTTTCAGGTTCAAGTGAAAATGATTTGTATTACCTTATATGGGGGGTGCTGGTGTAGGGTGGGGGGAGGTCTAGGGGGAAGGGGGGGGGGGGGTGTGCAGTGAGAAGGGGGCGAGGGTGGGGTGCAAGGTGTAGGGGGGGTGGGGCAGGGGAGGTGTGCAGGAGCAGGGGGTGGGGGGTTCTGGGGCAGTCCTCCCAACAGCCAGCACGGTTCACCGTGCTGGAGTTTTTTTTATGCAGTGGAAATCCCTATAGCTACGATTTGAACCGTGGCTATAGTCTTATATCCATGGTGACCGTGGATTTTACTGGAATCTATTGAGCTAACCCTATAGCCACTGTTCAAACCGTGGATATAGGGCTTTAGCTACGGTTGAAACTGTGGCTATAGGTCTTTAGCCACGGTTTCAAACCGTGGCTACAGGGTCAGACCTATATCCATGCCAATACCAGCCACGGTTTCATGAAACCGTGGATATAACCTATAGCCATAGTTTTGGGGCCTATATCCACAGTTTAGAACCGTGGCTATAGCCCCAATTTCCAGTAGTAGAATTTTTTTCCACAAATGAGGTATTAGTCCACTGAAGAATCTATCAACCTTCCCATTAGGATCCATGAAAAAGATAGAGGTGTGAGATGAAAGCCTTGTGAAGTTCATCTCATAGCTTTATATAGATTCATTCTCCTTATGCTTCATCTTGAGAAATTCCTTCTCCATTTTCGTTCACATTGAACGCGGGAAATACTTATTGAATAGGATCCCTCTGAACTCTTCCCACTCCATAGATTTGATCTCCCATATTGGCCTTGTGTTTTTAATCAGTGCCCACCACTTATCATCTTCTTCCTATAAACGATACACACCCAGAGTGACTTTCTCTTGTTCTGAACAACGAATTAGAGAAAAGATCGTTTTAACTGAGCTTATCCACTATTGATTAATCAATGGGTTGGTAGATCCACTAAATGTCGGCGGTCGTTGATGCATAAAGGACTCAACATAAAGTTTTTACCTGGTCTCTCATATCAATTAAAGCTATTTCCCATAACTTGAGTTAGTTGATTCATCATTCTCATAAAGGTTTCCATTCCAGCTTCCATTGGAGGTCCGTCTGTGCATGGTCCATTGCGTTCACCATTTACACAGTTCCTCCTATTTTTATTTATTTTCTAAAAGAATAGAAACTTAGTGAGAAATGTGTTTCATTTAATAATTTTATAATTCTAAAGGAGTTTCATGTCTTAAAAACCATTCTTAAATATCATATTCTTTAACAACAATTACATTTAATACAAATCCTTCATAATGGTTCATAAAAAGCTTGTGATTAACCAAACATATCTCCCAGGAGTGTCAAAACATGAGTAAAAAAAGGCCCATTATCATGCACCGGTTCCCATTCAAGTCCAAATAAAAGTGGCGTTTTTGGGTTTTACCCCTAGATATATCTATTCTAGAGCCACATCCACTTGTTCGTATCTAGATGAGAACTTATTTGTTCATAAACCACTCACTTAATATTTCACCAAAATACCAGGAAGTTTTAAAAAAATTAAACTTTTATATAGGGTTATTCCTAAAATTTTCAAATCCTAATTTCTAAAAATAAATAAACCATCCTTTGATACCAAATATGGCATCCCACCTTTTTATTACATAACATTACATAGCATTTTATAAACAGAGGATCTTTTAAAATTTAGTGTCTTGAAAATAAGGAACATAATACATGAAAACTTAAAACATAATTATATTGCATATGAAGGGATTATTCAAGGTTCATCCTAAGTACATTTATTTCATCTCATAACTCGGAGACATACATCAACGGAAAGGGTGAGCTTAAGGCCCAATAAGGGATAACAAGAGAAATAGTTTACTTGTGATATTGAGGAATATCAATAGAACTTGAGGAATATCATAAGATCATGATTAAGAGCAATATAAAAAATAAGATAACATGAATCATAACTTATAAATGTGTCTACAATATTTAATTAAGACATTCATAAACATATCACCAAGTTCCATTCCCAAGGTGTCATACAAATTACCAAGGTTATTCACCAAAACATCATAAAACCTGTCATCTCTAGAGATTAAATTCTTTACCCAATGCATTGGAGTGAAATAAGAGTGAACCATTAATATGTATTTATTTTCATGTTATCCATATACATTATAATCAAACATTTCATAAATAACCCATAGATAATAACAGAAATGGATTTCATATCAAAATCATGGCATTTTCAAAAGTACTTAAAAACATGATCATTATGTCATTTATAACCCACATAAATGGAATGAGGGCTTTATGTATCTCAATTCCAAAATAAAATAAATTATTCTTATATCTTGATGAATACACCTTAAAATTAAATATTTTTGGGTAATAAAATAATTTCTTGAGAAAAATATAGATATTTTGAGACGAAAATTCTACAGCATAATGGGTATGAAACATGGTTTTATAAAACATTAAAAAGAGAGGGGAAAAGGGTAAAACATTAATAAAATAATCATAGTTCAGTATATATACATAATAAAATGTAAATAAGAACATGGTATGGAAATTTAAAAGACATACCAAATAAAAGAGAACTTGAAAGGAAAAGATAAGTTGAGAATTCCTTTTCCTTGAAGAGTAACTTCTAAAACTCTAAGATCAGGACCTTGGGGGATTGATGACACCTTAAGATGAATCATTTGGACTTAATAATATAAAATATTCAAGGGGAATTATTTTTAATGAAAATAAAAGAAGGAATGGTTGGGTATTTATAGTAAAAGAGAGAGAGTTTTCTATTAATTTCTAAGGACACCTCATTAGTGGTATTTGCAAAACCATGAGCTTGCCCATGGTATTTGCCCATGGTATTTGCCCATGGTATTAGAAAATTGGAACACATCATATCATATTTTATTCCTCAAGAGTCTACCAGAATTATTACATCATTATTACATCACTAATGATATCATTAAACATACAAAAAACTCAAAACTGTATTTTTACTATTCACCGAAAAATAAAATATTTTACAAAAATATCATAAATTCACCGTAACCTAATATCAATCTTTTGAATTCAAAAATGAAATTTATTTTATCATAATAATTCTCTAAATATGATAAATTTAACTTTTAACTATAAAAATACTTAATTATTAAAAATAACAGCGGACAGAAAATGCATAGTAACATGCATAGTAAAATTTTCAACACATGAAAAAATTAAAATTATTTTATCATTTTTAATTAAAAAGAATTTTTTTATAACAATATTTCATTATAAAAAACACTATTAATAAAACCTTAATTTAATATAATAATTTATATCTTCCCAAAAAAATACAATTTTTACTCGAAAAATCATTTTATCAAATTCTATCTCAATTTTTAAGAAAAAGTATTCATAAAATGAAAATGATGAAATAAAAATAATATTTTAAAAAAGGATTACATTTTTAGTAACTAGGGTATTGACACGTAACCCCTTAAAACACCCTCATATGACCTAAGGGTAAGTTGTGTGATGGTGATGGACTCTTACAGCGGCTTGGATAACATCACCCTGAGTGGTAATATCCACTAACTTTAACTTATCATGTAGGAAATTTCATTCAAGATTAACATATTGAAGCTCGACTTGGGTTTGGTCCAGACCGAAGCCCAGAGATGCTACTTCCTTCCCAAGCTCTGAAAAATGGGATTCCTATAACCCAATTCTAATGGTTGAGGCCATCGACTCTTCATTATCCATTAATCAACCATTATCATTTCTATTTATAAACAATAATCAAAACGTTATGAGTATAGTTTCCAATATTCATATTGATAAATAGTCATATAACGGTCAAAACCTGATGGTTACATTAAATTATACTTACTTCATTATTATTGATATATAGTTTTGTTGTGTAAAATAATATAACACACATTTTTAGGAAACAATTATTATTCAAAAAAATTTTGGGTCGTTACATAGATAGGATTACCTTGAGATATTGTTCAAGAATCACCAAGAGATCTGAGTGAAATCATCATGGAATGAGTTTGGGGGGGGGGGGGGTCACACGAGATCGAGGAATACATGGGTGGGGGGGGGGGGGGGTGCGTGCAACACCTGGAGAGGGATACCTCTCTTGAGGTTTTATTAAAACCTAAAACAAATAATAATAATAATAATAATATTATTATTAGAACATTTATTTTTTTTATTTCCCATTTATTTTCATTTAAATTTAAATTTAAATTTAAATTTATTTTTAATTTAATTAATTAATTTATTAAGAATAACACATCACTTAAATGTGTTCCAACTCTTGGAATTGTGTTCCGAAGCCCGGTTTAAAAAACGACCCATATAGTAAATGCCAAAATTCAAAATTCCTTTGGAATTTTGTCCAGTTCAAAAATACAGGACTCTATAATCATATATTCCTGTATGTGATTATGTGTGATGATTCTTATACTTAATGCAAGGACTTAAATTTTTCCCATGTTTTATTTTGGAATATTATATAGATTATTTATAGAGCTAGGCATTGTGACGATGTGAGATTCCGAGGTCCAGTGTGCCAAGAATTAATTTTTTAAATATATTATATATATTAAATATCATGCATGAGTGATTTTCCTGAAAAATTGGAATAACTTATTAATGGAGGCTTGGATTGGAAACTTGAGGCTGATGTTGAGTTCATAGAATGAGTTTTACCCTAGGCGTGATATAACATTGGAATGCGTTAGACGTTCAAGTTGGGGTGCGATAATGGGATGGCATTTAATTGAATTAATTGAATAAATTTATTTATTTAATTAATTTCCCTGATCTGTGTTTTGTATATTTATACACTGTTATGAAAAAATCCCAGGGATAGCTGCATAACCATAATAATTCTTGGGAGAGCGTTGGAGAAGATTTCATTGGAGTGAGACAACTGAATTGTGGTTCATTGATCGGTGTGCGGGGAAACTCAAGGATCTTTCCAATGATGAAGACATAAAATCATTATTCTCTAGGGATTGATCTAGATCGAGGTAGGATGTTTCTTATTTGGATTTATTCCTCAGTTATTTATTCCTATGATGAATGAAAATCATTTTACCAATAAGTTGATTTGTGGATCGATCATATTGCGGGTATGAGATTATCTGTAGGGATTATTGGGAGATTTTTTTTATCTAAATTAGATATTAATTAGTAATTCTAACAACAACAGATCAAGTATTTCAAGGTTTGTTTATATTTTGTGTGTTTCTTGGATTTATCCCACCATTATTCATTCATTAAAGGCAATTCCTTTGGCCCGTGGTTTGATACATACCAGATAAACAATTATTTCATGCCTGTTTCTTGGTGAAATGGATTGTTATCACAGATTTGGGTTTAGATTGATGATGGGATCAAGATACATTGATGGTGATGATATATTGGGACCATATCAAGACATGTGCATGTGGGTTTTGGGATGTGTGGTGGCGATAAGGCTGCATGACGATTCTTAAGAAATCTGGAGGCCCAAAAATCAGTTCTTCAGAGACAAAAAAACCCAACTGACCTAAATCAATGGTCCACAGATGGGATGTGTAGCAGATATAGTGGTGAAAGTGGTGAAAAAAGATGATGTAGAAAGAACTAGAGGAAATTATAAATCATGATATACATGACATGTAATTTGGGATTACATGACACGTGGGGCCTTGGTTGCAGTGCTAGGGTTTCCGTGAAAATATAAATATCACAGGGTGTATGACAGCTGTCACACAGTGTGTGATCCTCACCTGGCGGCTAAGCGTATACCATAGAGGGTACAAAAACACATGCAAGAGTACATGAGATCGAATACACCGTGTACTCCGACATGGACATAGCCAGAGGGACACAAACACGGCTAGGAGTACACGTGCTCAGACACTCCATGTACTCTAACATGGAAATGGACACGGGCATAGGCCATGATGCACTGGTAGGACCCAATGCTGAAGGAACATGCCATGTACTACCAGTACACGCCATGTACTCCATCAAAGAATTCTTGGATCCCTTATCCTCTTGATCTTGGACAAGTTTCATTAGGGTGTGTTCCCTTGATCCTTTCCCTAAGGGTTTAATTTATAATCACACCCTATTCATAGGATGGTGATCAATTTAGAGAGACTCCAGTTTTGGATAGAGTTGTTGGAATCCTTCCATGAGGCCCAAAGTGAGATCCTCTATCATCATCTTTTCCCTAGGTAGAGTTCTTGGTATCATCACGACAAACATGACACGAGCATTGATCCTCTACTTAGAGGGTTAATCCATATTGAGTTATTGTTATACCCCAGGGCCTTCAGTAGGTCTGGCCCATGGGAAAGCCCTGCGATTCCCTTGGCTAGTGTAACGCCCCGACCCTAGTTATCGAGAGTTGGTGCATTATTTTAATACATTGGCATGATTACAAGGAATCAAGTCTCGAAAGACTGAAATTGAATTTAGACAGGCTTTTTAGCATCGGTTTTAGATAAAAACGATGCCAAAACTCAATTTTTTTTAAAAACTTTCAGCGTCGGTTTTTCAAGTAACTGATGCCATAATTAATTTTTTTTATAAAATAATTAAAATTACACTTCCAAAAAAATCGGAAACTCTATAAAAATAACACAATATACAAAAACAATCAAACAATATTTATCATCCAATGCCTCCTATAACTTAAATTCTTATATCTAGTTAATCAAAAAAATTATCTATACATTTTTATTATAAAGTAAAATTAAAATACACGTACCTACAATCAATGAATTCAAGAAATTTTATGACATTTGCAAGTCCCACGACTCAAGCATTTACAGTTCTCGCACCGCCCAACTATTCTTTGATACCAAAGACAATACATTTGAGTTACTGAAAAATTTACATGGATTTTAGTTAAAGATCAATGCATCAATAAATCTAATAAAAAATTAGATAAAGACATTACAGAGGCACTTGAGAGAACTCAATGATTACAATGTACTTATTATAGTCATGTGGCTAGACCTAAAATTCAATTCATTATGGATACCAAGTACCATGAAAGAAATTGATGCCATGTAGATATCAAGTACATGTTCACTCATCATCATTGTGGTCTGACTCAATACTCAATGCCTTAAAGATACCATGTAATATGATTAATGAACTTTTGGATTGTTCTTGGTCACTTTTAATGTATTTTTTAACCTTTTGGCATGGAGTTGATGCAGGTACGACATGGGTTCATGTTAGAACATGGTTTATTGATTATTTATTCTTTCATATACCAAGCATATACAAAAAAAAACCGACGCTGAAAGTTAATTTTTTTTAGAAAATTCAGAATATTACACTTTCAAAATAAAGTATAATTAAAATAAACGTACCTAAAATTTATGGCATTCTCATTGTTGGTTATTGTTGAAGCATTCATTTGATTATTAGTAGGTTCAAAAACCTAATATATCAAAAGAGTTAGTTTTTTGAACCCATATGTATTATTATTTATAAATATTAGAATATACATACCTTAAATCTTAATCAGACTTAACAAATAGTTTGCAAAAGTAGATTGAATATGGGTTATATCAGATTGGGAATAAGACTATGAATCATTGAATTCCTATAATAATATCGAATGATATGAAATTAAAAAATATAATAATATGGCCGAAAATATATAAAAAAATTAATACAACTAACCTTATAAAAATCAGTAGTTTCCCCAGTTGTGATTATCTCATACATGAATCGTAGAATATAATAACCACATTTAACATGTCCATTTTGACAATGAAACTGCAGTTATAAAACATTTAACTAATAAAAAAAACCAATATATAACAAAAATATAAAAACTAATTACCTATACTTCCACATATTTGATTTTCGTTGGTTTCTTTATTGACATGTCTTCCTTGTTAAAATGTTTCCATGGACTGAATTTTTTAATATATGAACTAATAAAACTTTTCTAAAAAATGAAAATTAAACATAATGAGCTTATAAAAAATAAAAAAAATCTACCTGTTTAATAAGGTGGAAAATGGTTTACGCACTGTTCCTAATAAAGAGAAAAACCAATATAAGGTGCATTCACTTGGGAAAAATACGCCTAACATCCAATGCCCCCTACAATACAAAAAGTTCACAATTAATGACATTATAATGATCATTAGTTCATAATTATGTTGATGTTATTACTTATTAAGAAATGTAAAAAACCAGCACTGAATCTCTGTCTATGAAAATCTCTCAGATATATATTGAACTCTTTCATCATTATTCACATGTTTGACTTCCAAGGAAATGTACTCTGGATCTACAAAGCTGTAAATTTCTATAGTTTCATTTTGTAAAAGAATCTTGTGGTGATACCTAATTTAAAAAGAAAATATACTTAGTCAATGACATAACAATATTTTATTAAAGAAATAAAAATTCAAATGTCAATTTACTTACATGGAAAACAACTGCACCACACTCAGCCCGATATCTTCAAAATTAACTAAATGCATGATATCTTCTTTCATTAATGTCAATCGACAATTTCTTCCACATATATCGGACATCATCCGAAATTCATAGATAAAATTCAAGTAAGAAGAGGACTCAGATAATCTTTTCAACCCATAGGAAATATTTGAAGTATCTACAACCGACTGTTCCTGAACATTTTGTTGCATTTGTACAGTTTCTTTTGCTTTCAGATATTCCTATATATGTTAAATGTCAGAAAACATTATAAGTAATTTTGAATCATTTGTAATTAATATTTAAAAAAATGCACACCTCATGTGAAATATAACAAAGAAGGGAAGTTGGCCAAAATAAAAAATGGCTTATACATTCTCCAACACTGGTGATCTCTACAGTAGGAAATGTTAGTAGAGCAGTATGATCTTTAATAACAAGTAACGATACTCTAACCTGACCCATTTTTATAGGCTAATGATGTACTGAGTCCCCAAAAAAATTCACCTGTCCTAACGTAACAATATGTACATGAGGATCTTCTGCAAACAACTCACAGTATAAGGTTGGATCCAAGGGAGGAGGTGGAGGCTCAAAGTAAGATGGTGGGGCGGGGTAGTTCGAGTGAGCAGGCTGAGAAGGCAGAAAAATGAAAAAGGTATATTAGTGTTTAAAATTTATAAAATAAAAAAATTGATTAAAATAAAATAATATACCTCGAAAGGTTATGCAGATGGGGTAGGGTAAGCAGATGGGGCAGGGTAGTCCGGGTGAGTAGGCTGAGCATGCTGAAAAATGAAAAAGTTATATTAGTGTTTATAATTTATAAAATAGAAAAATTGATGACAAATAAATAATATACCTCGGAAGGCTGCGCAGATGGGGCAGGGTAGTCTGGGTGAGTAGGATGAGAATTCTGAAAAATGAAAAAGTTATATTAGTCTTTATAATTTATAAAATAGAAAAATTGATGAAAAATAAATAATATACCTCGGAAGGCTGTGCAGACGGGGCAGGGTAAGTAGATGGGGTAGGGTAGTCTGGGTGAGAAAACTGGGAAGACTGAAAAATGAAAAAATTATATTAGTAATTATAATTTATAAAATAGAAAAATTGATGACAAATAAATAATATACCTGGGAAGGCTGCGCAGACTATGACTGTCTTACCAAGTGTTCTAATAAAGCCTTATGCACTACTGCTTGAATTTGATCACCCATAGACTGTTTCATATCTTTCAACTCTTCTTTTAAGGATTCTATTTCTGGGTCTCTTGATTTCTTACTCTTACCAAAAACCTTCCGAATACTAACACCCACCTAATATCCTCTAACATGGCTGGGGTGTTATGCCTTTCCCAAAGCAGTGGCTAGGATGTCCATCCTACCCTCGAGGATAAAAGAGCCCTGTGTCTCTTGCTCCTAAAGTTCACCCTGAAATGAAAAATAAAAAAGATATACTAGTGTTTATAAATTATAAAATAGAAAAATTGTTAACAAATAAATAATATTTACTTATAATTTTATCAGCCACTTGATGAGCTTCCTTTGTAAGATACTATTAATTTTTTCTTCTTCTTGCTCATTTCCATTTCTCATGGCGAGTGGGAGGAGACGGAGGACCAAATTGGACCTCTTCTGAACCACTACTTGATCGATCTCTTAATGCTTCAAATTTTTCTTCAATCATTTTTTGCTCCAAATACGAATACCCTCCACGTGATAAATTATGAGGGTATACGTTTCTCAACTAGATCTCTTGATGATATCTCCTGTAGGCCTGTTATATAAAAATAAACTACTAAGTAATAAGAAAAATATAGCATAAATTTTTAAATATAAAACAATTACCATACCTGAAATTTCTCTTCCTGACGACTATCAACAAATTGCTTCCATGTTTCTTCATCTATATACGGATACTTAAGACATGGGATTTCAAACCTTCTCTTTCCAAAAACATAATTTCTTGTGAGTTTGGTTTTAAAATCTCTCCAACAAACCGCCGCTAAAGAGAGATGTCTTTTCTTAATTTCTTTGGTTTCCTCAAAATTGAATTTCATCTGTAATTGAATAAATTAAATATGTCATTTAAAATATATAATATTAAAATAATGAGATAAAATAAATAAATTAATATATTTTACCTTTAGAGCCTCCCAAAGATGTTTCTTCACCGTCCTGTCCACTGAATTTCAATCAGGATATAAAATACTAATCCTGCAACGGCTCTGCATTGCTATATAAATGAAAAACTGAACTGAATTTGGGCCAACTGCATTATTATTATCATAAAAAAGGATGTGTACTTTTTCATCATCATGAGAAAGTGATAGTTTTGGTAAATGTGTAATACCACATTTACCAACTTGAGAACTTGATTTTTGAGTAGTAACAGGAGAAGTCTCCTCTACTGAGGATGCATCAGTAGTTCTGCAATTTTTTTTGTAAATTAACAGTTCTATTTCATTAAATAAGTATATTACAAAATATTTAATAATATGTAAAAATAGATATACCTCAGTAACTACTCCTCTCTATCTGTATCTGACATTTCTACTAGAAAGTATAATGAAATTTTGTGTACCTGCATATCATTAGAAAAATGAATAATTAGAAACAAGGAAGACAAAAATAAGTAAGTAAAAAAAGAAGCATGCATTTGTAAGTTTCAAAAATGGAAACAAAATATAAATATTTACCAGAAAAATTAGGAGACTAATTTATTGTTTTCTCACATGCCTTCATCATGATCAGTACGCACTTCATGCACTATGTCTGTCTTATACACATTGTAATCATCTGGAAATTGCGTAATAGATGAATAAGGCTCATGTAAATCACTAACATCATCAAAATCATCCTCATCACCCAAATGATATCTTTTTTCTTACAAAACAACTGACCACTGATCATTCGACATATCAATGACATAAAATAATTGTTTTTCATGTGTCTCCATGATAATTGGTTCCTCATTGTAATTAAATCTTTTCAAATCAACTAGTTTAAACCCATATTCATCATGTTTCACACCACTATTACTATCATCCCAATTACACTTAAAAATAGTGACTTGAAATTTAATATAATAAATTTCCCATATGTCTTCAATAACTCCAAAATATGACGTTGATGCCGAAATTGGGTTTTTATCTTTGGAACTCGAAAAATGCACTACTTCAGTGAAAACCATCACACCACTATTCTGAATGGTACTCTTATCATCCAGGTTTTTTGTGTAAAATGTGTAGCCATTGATATCAAAACCATACCATGTGATCACATTAAGAGATGGTTCTCCTTCTAACCACTTCAATGTTTTTGATACAGATATATCTGGGGTGACTTTCTCTTTAAACCATGAAACAAATGTCTTCTTATGCTCAATCATCAACCACTTTTTGTTTATTTTTTGATATCGTAACTTTAATTCAGAAATATGTGAGGATATATATGATTGAACCTCATCTATGTTGTTCAAAATGTATAAATGTTCCTGCATCACTTCATAACATGAAATGAAATTTACCTTTAAGCCTTGAACCCCTCTACCTTCACTATCAACTGTCATATGTCGAGATACAGGGAGACCAATATGCTCCACCTCATTCAAATAATCAGTACAGAACTCAATCACCTCTTCTGATACATATTTTTTTAACAATAGAGGCCTCTGGTCGATAAGGATTTTTAACATATCCTTTCAAAAGTTTCATATATCTTTTAAAAGGATACATCCATCTTAAATAAATAGGCCCACATATTCTTATCTCATGCACCAAATGAATCAGCAGATGAACCATTATATCAAAAAACATGGGTGGAAAATACATTTATAGTTGAAAAAGAATAAGATTTGATTCATTCTCCAACACATATAACAAATTTGGATCAACGACTTTGCTAAAAATGGATTTGAAGAAATTACATAACCTGATGATAGTCTTTCTAATAGCTATCAGCAATATACCACGCACTGCTACTGGTATAAGTTGTTGCATCAACACATGGCAATCATGAGATTTCATACCTATTAATTTAAAATCCTTCAATGGAACAAAATTATTCAAATTTTAAGAAAAACCACTGCGTACTTTAATACCATGAAAACACTGAAAAAAATTAAACTTTTCAATCTTTCTTAATGTGTGACAAGACGGAGGTAAATATGTTTTGTTTCCTTTCACAGTGGGAGCTAACTCTAAATGTATTCTCATTAATATCAAGTCCAATATAGCATGAAATCCATATTTTTTCTTTCCTTTTATGTCTAAAAAAGTTCTAATCAAACTGTCACATATGTTTTTCTCAACATGAATAACATCAATGTTATGTTTTATCTCTAAAAATCTCCAATAAGGTAGTTTGAAAAAAACAGACTGCTTCTTCCAGATATGTTTTTGAAAACCATAACTTATTCTCTTTCCAAATGTTGAATCAATATCTCTCACCCTGTCATAGTATTCTTCAACTGACAATGGTCGAGGGGGAAGGTTGTATTCTTGTAAACTGTTAAATGCTTTTTTCAATCTACGATAAGGATGATCAATTCGCAAAAATCTTTGATGTCCTATGTACACTGTCTTTCTTCCATTCTTCAGTTGATAATATGAAGTTTTTTCTTCACAAATTGGACATGATTTATGTACCTTAACACTATATCCAGATAAGTTTCCATATGCAAGAAAGTCGTTTATAGTGAACATTATCATAGAACGCAAAAGAAAATACTCTTTCTTGTATGCATCGAAAACTTTAACACCTTCCTCCCATAGAAGTTTCAAATCATCAATCAATGGTGAAAGATACACATCAATATCATTTCCCAGTTGTTTTGGTACAGAAATCATCAAGCTCGTCATAACATATTTTTTCTTCATACATAAGTGTGGGGACAAGTTGTAAACTACCATCAAAATAGGCCATGAACTATGTTGGCTATTGAGGCTCTGATATGGATTCATTCCATCAGTACACAATCCCATTATGGGATTTCTAAATTCACTTCCAAAATCATGATTTTTTTATCAAAAATATTCCACTGTGGTGAATCGGCAGGCTGACGTAAGTTACCATCAGAGATGCGCTCATCTGAATGCCATCCTAACCTTTTTGTGTCAATTGAATTTGCAAATAGACGCTTCAAACGAGGAATTATTGGAAGGTACCAAACTGATTTAGTAGGAGTTTTGATTCTAGTACCTAAAAATGAATCATAATTGAATTATCAGAATTGTATGCAAAAAATATTGGATGATATCATTGGAAAGTACAAAATTGATTTTTCATGACGTTAGATGACATCACCTGAGAATGAATCTGAGTTGACTCTCCCATCTATCTTATAGTGTGATGTCCCACATGTAGGACAACTTTATAAATATTCATTTTCTTCCCTATACAGTACACAACCATTGGGGCAATCATGTATCTTTTCATACCCCAATCCCATTTGGCATAATATTTTCTTCACGTCATAATTAGAATTTGGAAGCTCGTTGCCTTCTGAAAGTAGCTCTTTTAAAAGCTCAAGTAAACTGGAGAAAATTTTATCACTCCACCCATTTTTTCTTTTAAGTTAACTAATCTCAAAACTGCGGATAACACTGTATATTTACTACAACCTGGGAATAATGGTTTCTCAGAATCTCCATACAATCGTTCAACATTTGGTGTTTTTTCGATGGTTTCAACACCTAAATCATGAATTAATTCTTCAATACGATCCTCTGCCTCATTATGAGTATCTTCATCAACATTGGATGTTGAATTTTCAGTTCTTTCACCATGCCAGATCCAACATGTATAATTAAGGCTAAAACCATGACAAATGAGATGATCCTTGATTTCTCTAGAGTTTAACTTTCTCATATTTACACACTTCACACATGGACAGAAAATCAAATGAATGTTTTGAAGATGTTGTTTAGTGAATTCCAAAAAATTATCAACTCCTTTTTCATATTCACTAGTGGTTCTTCATAGATGAATCTAATTATGATTCATTAAATACCTGATATCACAATATATTTGGTGAATATATTAAAAAATATAAACATTTAAATATCTATCAGATAATTTGTAAACAAAAACACATTTAATAAAAACTATTGATAATTAGATAGAAAATATCAGATATGAAACACATTTAAAAATAGTAAACATTTTATTTTCATATTATATACATGTGTGTTATATTGATATTATAATTTAATTATAATATAATTCTTCTAAAATTTATTAGTTCATTTTACATAGTTGTTTCATTATTTCAATGTTGGATGTGTCAAAAGTATTGAATAGTGCATTAATTTAAAGGATGCAGTAAGTGTATTGGGTGAAATTTGATTGGAGTCAATGTAAAAATAAACAATTTATTGACAAGATATTTAAGAATGTTTGGTGAAAGAATATTTAACCATGTCCTAAAAAATTAAAAATAAAATATAAAATAATAATTAAAGCAAATAAATAAAAAAATTTAATGATAAATGATTTATCTAAAAAATTAAAAAAAACTTACAAAATTTGAAGTTCAACCCGAATGGAGATCCTCAATCCAAAATACATTCGGTATAATGACTTCGAAAAACAAACACTACAAAATCTATACTAACAATGATAATACAAAACCAAAAATAATGATAAACAACAACTAAAATTGAACCAACATTGAAATTCATGTAAAATAGTGTTATGGAAGAAGAAATAAACAATGGAAGATAAAACAAGGGATAAAAATGAAGAACGCAAACTGAAAATCGTGAAAACGGAACAAAACCGTCAACAATGGGCTTCCAAGATCACAAATAGAGCTTCGAAGGTCGTTGGGAGTCCAAGGCACCGCAGCGGGTTTTGATTTCAACGATCCAACAAAATGAGGGTTTCACGACCCCAATTAATTTTAAAAGACTTTCGGCGTCAGTTTTTAGAATAACCGATGCCGATAATCTTTTTTTTTTATTTTTGATGTCGGTTTTTACCAAAATCGATGCCGAAAATAAATGGGTTTGAATGTTTTGGCGTCAGTTTTGTCCAAAATCGACGCCGAAACATCAACCTATGGCATCGATTTTCTTTAAAACCGACGCCAAAAATGTTTTTTTATTATTGGCGTCAGTTTTCTTCAAAACCGATGCAAAAACATTTTTTCTTGATTTTCCATGTCGGTTTTAACAAAACCGACGTGAAATATCATCGAATAATTGTTTTTGGCGTCGGTTTTACTAAAAACCGATGCCATAAATTTCCCTCACATACTATTGGCGTCGGTTTATAAAAAACCAATGTTATTACATCGACATTAAATCTCATATTTACACTAGTGAAACCTTATATAATGGACACTATTGAGCTAGAATAACTGAAGAAGATGTTATAGGAGAATCTAGATAAGGGTTTTATACACCCGAGTACTTCACCATGGGGTGCACCGATCCTCTTTGTCAAGAATAAGGATAGATCAATGTGCCTATGAATTTATTATCATGATCTAAATAAAATCACAATAAAGAACAAGTATCCCCTACCATGGATAGATTACTTGTTTGATCAGATAAGTGGGGCCATTTATTTATTTAAGGTGTACATTCGGTTGATATATCACCAATTAGAGGTGAGGAAGGAAGATATTCCCAAAACCGCCTTTCGAATGAGGTATGGACACTATGAGTTCATAGTGATGTCTTTCAGACTCACTAATGCTCCAAAAATATTCATGTATTTAATGAATATATTCTTTAGATATTACCTCGAAAAATTTGTGGTAGTCTTTATTAATGATATTCTAATATACTTCAAGAGAAAGGAGGAGCATGAGGAGCATTTGAATACTGTGTTGAAGAATTTGTGAAGGGAGAAAATTTATGTAAATTACAGTAAATGTAAGTCATGGATGGAGTAAGTATCATTCTTGAGTTATGTTATTTCTATAAAAGGAATATCTGTGGACCCTTCCAAGACAAAGTCAATTGAAGAGTGGCCTATTCCAATATCTGTAATGGAGATTTGTAGATTCCTTAGTCTACCTGGGTACTGCCAATGATTTATGAGGAACTTATCATGATTTTAAAACCCAATAACCAAGTTGATATGGAATGGAGTGAAGTTTTTCTAGAATCAAGAATGAAAGGAAATCTTTAAGGATCTAAAAAATAGGCTTATCCCTACGCCAATACTCACACTCTTGAAAAGTGGGGAACTCTTTATGGTGTAAAGTGATGATTCAAAGAAGGGATTAGGCTTTGTACTGATGAAAAATTATAAATTGATAGCCTACACTTCAAGGAATTTGAAAATTCATGATAAAAACTATCCTATACATGATCTGGAGTTGGTATTTTTGATCTTTGCATTGAAAATATGGAAGCATTATCTCTAAGGGGAGAAGTGTGAGATATATACTGATAATAAAAGCCCCAAATATATATTTACAAAAAGGAGCTTAATATGAACCATCAAATATGGTTATAGTTCATCAAATATTATGACTGATCAATCCACTACTATCTTGGTAAAGAAAATATGGTGGCAGATTCTCCAAGTAGAAAAGATCCTATATCTTTATCAATGATGATAATTGAGAAGGATCCAATCTTCTTAGACTTGAAAGGGATGGACATGGGAATCATTAAGGAAGGAACATCATCAATACTTTCTAAAATGATTTATCAACCATCCCATATGGAGAAAATAAATGATGCTCAAAGAAATGATTTAGAAATTTAGAAAAGTGTGGAAGCTATCAAAAATAGGAAATCCTTCTCATTAAAGATCGATGAGGATGGTGTCATAAGATTTGGGTCAGGACTACATGTACCATACAATACAGAGGTAAAGAAAGATATTCTGAATGATTCACATAGATAAACCTTCTCTATTCACCTAGGGATCAAAAAGATGCATCAAGATCTTAGTGATCATTATTGGTGTGATAATATGAAGAAAGAGATCGATGAATATACATCATGGTGCCTGGTATGTTAGAAAGTGAAGGCTGAACGAAAAAAGTCTAAGGGGATGATGCAATTACTACCCATACCTATATGGAAATGTAAAAACATCACTATAGACTTTGTCACTGGACTTCCAAAGATATTCATAGAGAACAATGCTATATGGGTTATTGTGGATCATCTTACAAAAACAGCTCACTTTATCACAATTTGAGAGAAATTATCACTAGATCAAATTACTTGGATATAATTTAAAGAAGTGGTAAGGCTGAATGGAGTACCACTGTCTATTGTATTTGATTAAGATCAAAGATTCACTTATAAGTTTTGGAAAATTCTCTAACATGATCTAAACATTGAGTTGAACTTTAGTATGGACTATCATCCTCAAACTGAGGGCCAATATGAACGGACTATTTATACACTAGAATACATGTTGAGGGAATGTTCTATGGAATTCAAAGGAGGATGGAACCAAAATCTACTTATGGTCGATTTCTCTTATAAAAATAGTTTTAAATCAAGTATCCAAATGGATCCATATGAATCCCTTTATGGGAAAAGATGAAAAACACTAGCCTGTTGGGATGAAGTCGGTGAACGTAAGCTGTTAGGGTCTAAATGGTCAAATAAATGACAGAGAATGTAAAAAAGTATTCAGTAGAACATTAAGTCATCCTAAAGTCAATAGAATAGTTATGAAGACAATCATCGATGGGACCTAGAGTTTATGGTTGGAGACATGGAATTCCTCTACATATATCCATAAAATAAGGCCATGATATTTGGAAAAAAATTAAAGCTAAGTACCAGGTACATCACCCCCTTCAAGATTCTTGATCACATCAGAGTTATGTCTTATCAACTAGAAATTACACCTACCATGTCTCAAGTACACAATGTATTCCACATATCTCTCTTGAGGAAGTACATACTCGATCCTTCACATGAAATTAATTCAGAGGCGGTAGAGTTGGAAAATGATCTCTTATATGAGGATAATCCAGTGAAGATCATGAATAATAGAGATAGTGTTCTACACAACAAGACTACTCACCTGGTCAAAGTACTATGGAGGAACCATAAGTACAAATAGGCAACATGGGAACTAGAGAAAGTGACAAAGGAGAAGTACCCACACATGTTTTCACCTCAATGTATAAAACAAAATTTAAAGGAAGAAATTTCCTAAAGGGAGAAGAATGCAATGACCCTAAATTCTATCAAGGGAAATTCCCTTCTTATAATTATGTTATATTTTATAATCACATAAAATCACATTAATAATGGAATACATGCTTTAAAAATTAAGAATGAATGAAATAAGAGATATTTCTAGAAGTTAAAGAGCTTATACCAAAGAAATAGTAACTTGACCTTTGGAATAGTAACATGACCCTAATAAATAGTAAACTGGAAAAATGAATAGTAACATCACCTATGAAAGTATAAATAAAATTTGGGTATCTTGTAAATAAAAACATGATATATCTATATCTTGGAATAAGTAAATAAATGTTTTAGAAATGATAAATTAAGTGTCAGTATTCTTATAAGTAAAAATATTTAATTACATTTTTATAATAAATATAATTATTTAAAAGAAATTTTACTTCCATAAAATGTATTCATAAATTAACATTTTTTTGTCACATAATTATAAGATAATTTTATGAGACCATAATTAGATTTTCAATGTGTTATAAAATCCGTTATAATTTTAAAATCAGTATTTTTCAAGTAAATGACGATTTTAATTAAAAATTAAATTTCTATTATTTATAAAATTATTTCCATAAAATGGAGTTCATTTTTGGATTCTACACATCAAAAAAAATTTAGGGTGATTTTTTTGGTATTTTCCTAAAATAGTTGAATTTTTGGTGAATAGTAAAATATGGTATTTATACGTTATAAGTTAAATAAACTATTACTTGATTCATCAATGATGTAAGAACCTTAATCTCTAACTACCATTCATTATTTTAATATATTTTATGATAATTCCCAAAATATTCGGTCTTGGGCCAAAATAATAAACTAACAAATAAAGTAATGAGAAAACACCCCTCCTCCACTATAAATACCACCCATCACCACCTCCTCTCTTCACCCATCTCAAGACTTGATAATTTTCCAAATTATGCTCAAATATCTTCCTAAGTCCCTCCAAAACGTCCAGGATATTTTGGAGCTAACAAAAGATCAAAACCAATCCCCTAAGGAGGTTCTCAAGAAGAAGGAATCAAGAGGGAAAACCCTCTATTTAATGTTTTTTAAACAGTATATATATACATGATATTAAATAATGAAACAAAAATAGTATGTGATGATCAAAAACCCTCCAAATTAAACTAAGCGATTATCATTAAAGTTTTATCTAATGATTCATCCTAATTTTATATAATAAAATGAATTATATGGCCATTTTATATTTTTAAGTTAATTAATATAATATAATTTCACTTCTAGAAAACCATTCCCAATTTACATGAAATTTCATACTCTTATATAATCAAATCGATCATGAAAACCAAGAAAACAAACACTCCCAAAAAATGAAATTGAACACTATAACACATCAAAAATACCATAAATGATCTTAATAAAATTATAATAAATAAAATTCATGTAGAAAAGGTCATGAACTTATTAATTAATGAATCCAATTTGATTATCCAGGACATTAAGATCAAGTGCGGAACTGTTTCAGATATAAGTTAAGGGATTCTACCCGAACCTCCATTATTCCTTCAGGTTCCTCTTTTTATCTCTTTATCCAAATGAAATTATCATTTCTTTTTTATGTACAGAATCTAAATTATATGTTTATGTTCCAAAATCATGTATCAAGATAAGTTCATTCTTCTTTTTCAGGGATATATATGTTTTTAAAATGTTACCTTCTCAATTATTCTTGATAAGCAAGCCTGATTAAAGGGAACTTCCTGAATTATTCCCTATTTTAAAGTGTACTCTATAATTTATTTTAAGCCTTTTTTTCTAAAATCACTAATTTTATTATGAAAACTTTCTTGTTTCACTTATGGTTTCATATAAAATATTATTCATTTTTCTTCTTTAAATTCCCTTTATTATTTTCCTTAAACCACACTAAAATATTTTATTTCTAAAGTTTATTAAATACTCTTTTTACATGTTATCACATTAGTTTGACATCACTTATCATGGCATACACCTATTTTCCTTTATGAATGTCCATGAATGATTTAATTCCTTTATTTCATGGATTCTTTTATGATACACCCATTTATTATGATTTATGACATGATTATGATACCCATTTATTTCCATGTATAACCCTTATGTTTATTTTTCATGTGGAACACATTTTCATGAGCATGTTATGATGGGTGTTCCCAGATTGCACTCCAATTCATTGGTTAATGTTTAGTCTCATGAGACGTCATGTGTAATTATCTTAATGGTTAGCCTTGACTTGTGCTCCATGTGCAATGGTCATAGTGGTTAACCTTGACTTGGGCTCCTTCATTTTCAATGATCCTTGAATAATATTATGTCATGTTGTATGTTATTTCCACATATCCTATTATACCATGATTACATATGTTATGACTCCTTATATACATTCATTCCTTTTATGTTATCTTATTATGCCTTCTTACCCATGTTCTATGCTTTATTCTTATGTTTATTTCCATACTGGGTTTTTAGCTCATCCCTTTGTTCATGTTATCCACAGGTTATACTATGCAGATGTAAGGGCTCAAAGGAAGTTAGGATCTCATAATGGATGATAAATAAAGGAATGTTTTTTAGTCTCATTTTTTTTCAGTTGTATGTACCAAGTCTTCCAAGGAAACTCGAATTTATTATCCTTGGATTGTAATTTTATAGTTAATTAAGTTCAAAATCATGTAATATTATGTGTAAAAGGCTAGGGTCTCTATTAATTTCAAGTGTTTTTTTGGATTTTTGAAATTTGGGTAAGTGGGAATAATTTTTCAGTTTCCTGCTTTTTCTTTTTTGAGTCACCTATAAATATAATCACACTTCATTCACATTTTTAACTTTTCACATAATAAAAAATAGAGGATCACTGAAGAATTTTAGTGAAAGTTCATTCTGGTAGAGATCTCATTAGAAGATCATACATCAGTTGTTTTTTTACCAAACTGAGAAACATTGTATTGAGAAGATCATATTGAGTCAATCAGACTAAGAATGATTGCACCGAGATTTTGAGTAGATTTTGAGAAGTGAAGATTGAGAAAGGGAGCATCGTATTGAGTCAATCAAACTAAGTAAATTATATTGTGTTCATTGTACTAAAGGCCATCGGACTCAGGGTCATTAGACAGAGGAACATTTTTGGAGAAAATCAAACAAAGTCATTTACTTTTGTTTTTGATCAATGTTTTTTGTAATAAAATTTGTAAACTAACAGGAGTTAGTATAATATATATTATCAGGAGATAGAAGGTGTCTGATGGTAATTGGAACAAGTTGTATTCACTTCTTCATAATAGTGAATTTCCATAGACCCATGTGAGTGGATATGGAAAGGATGTAGGTTCTCACACTTAGGCCAAACCTTGTAAATTTTGTGTGCTTTACTTGCTTTCCTATTTTTGCATGCATGAGTATTTCATTTATGACTATTCTACTCGCTTCACATATCAGTTGTGGAAGGGATTGTAGGATGCCTTAGGGACTTAGTTACATTTGAGAACAACATTGAACCCCTATAATGATATCCAGAAAGAGAGGACCATTCAGATTCTGTAGGACATAATGTGATATTTCAAGTTAAACTTTGGCCATAGTAGGGAGAGTCACCTACGATTGGTGGAGTTTTCATACAAAAACTACCATTTCACCATCGGTATGGAAACATTCAAGGCCTTGTACGAGAGACCTTTCAGGTCACCAATATACTGGAATGACCCAGGAGAGTTAGCATTTATAGTCCCGAAGTTGGTTTGATCCACTAAAAATAAGGTGTAGATCATCCAGTAGAAGATGAGGACTGCACAGAACCATTAGAAGTCCCATGTAGACCAATAAAGGTGGCCTTTGGAGTTCAAGAAGGGAGACCATGTGTTCATGAGGATCTCACCTTGATATGGATTATAGAGATTTGGCCAGGGTGATAGGCTATCTATGAGATTCATTGGCCCTTTCCAAATACTGCATAGAGTTAGAGAGGCATCATACTGCTTAGCTCTACCATCATAATTAGATCGGGTATACGATGTCTTCCTTGTGCCATAGTTGATAAGGTACATGTAAAATATGTCGCATGTTATCGACTGGGGTGAGATGGACATCGAGGCTAGAGCTACCTTTGTTGAGTACCCAGTAGAGATCAAGGATAAGTAGGAGAGGATCCTTTATGAGTGATTGATTCCCTTAGTGCACGTCCGGTATCAGTATGTGAATATTTGGGATAGAACCTAGGACTGGGAGACTCAGATACATGATCAGTACCTACATCTCTTCATGTATCCTTTTATTTTGGTTTTTAGGGATGTAAAACTCTAAGGTGGGGAGAATGAAACAACTCTAATTTTTTTCTATTTTTTTTAATATTATATGGAATATTTATGAATCTAGGCGCTACGATGACATGAGATTCCAAGGCATAGTTTTCCCAAAATTATTTTTTGAAATATATTATATATATTAAATATCAATCATGCATATTTTTATTGAAAAAGTGGAATAAATTCTAACCAGAGTCTTGAATTAGAAATCTAAGGCTGCCATTAAGTTCAGAGAATGGTTTTTACCTTAGGCATGACATAACCTTGGAACGTGTTGGATATTATGGTTGGGGAACTGTCATGGGAGGACGTCTAAATAAATAAATTTGTTTATTTAATTACCCTGACCTGAGTTTTTCCTATTTATTTTCTATTATGAAAAAAAATACCAGGGTTAGCTACATAACCCTAGGAATTTATGGGAGACCATTGGATGATATTATGTTGGCGAGCGACGACTAGATAGTGGTTCATCGATTGATATGGGATGTAACTTGAGGATCTCACTAATGATGAAGACATAGAATTGCTCTTTGCCATTGATTGATCCAAATTGAGGTAGGATGTTGTTTATTTGGATTTATTCCCTGATTATTTATTCCTACAATGAAAACAAATCAATCAACCAATGGATTGATTTGTGGATTAATAATATTTCGGGTATGGGATTATCTATAGGGATTATTGAGAGATTTGTTTATCTAAATTGGATATTTTTTAATCACTATAATGAAAAAGGATCAAGGAAAACCAAACCTGGATGAGGCTTATTACACCTTTTCATGCTTCTTGGATTTCTCCCACTATTTTTCGTTCATTTTGGCTAATTACTTTGGCCCACGGTTCGACACAAACCAGATAAACAATCGTTTCATGCCCATTTCATAGCGCAACAGATTGTTATCCTAGATTTGGGTTTGGATCGATGATGTGATCGAGCTATGATGATGCTGATGAAGGGTTAAGTCTATATTAGGACATGATGGCCTGGGATTTGGTATGTGTGGTGATAGAAAGGATACATGATGATTCCCGAGCAACCGGGATGGAGAGAAATTAGTTCTTCGATGATGGAAAAACTGTATTGACCCACATTGTCGGTCCACTAATGGGATGAGTAGAGGATCTAGAAATGGTATAAGTGGAGGAAGAAAACATGGAAATAACCAGAGGGTTCTATAAATCATGATATACATAGAGTGTAATTCATAATTAAACAACGTGTGGGGACATGATTGTAGCACTAGGGTTTTTTGGGATAAGATAAATATCACACGATGTGTGGTATTTGTCACATGGTGTGTGACCCTTACCTGGTAGTTCAAAATATAACAAAGAGGGTAAAAAAACATGGAATAGAGTACACGGTCTCAGACACACCATGTACTCAGGCATGGACATGACCAGAGGGACACAAACATAGTTAGGAGTACATAGGCTCAGACATTCTGTATACTCTGACACAAACATGGACATGGGAATGGGCTATGATACACGGGCATGACCCAATACTGAAGGGGAACTTTATGCACTACTAGTACATTCTGTTCACTCCTTTAAAGAAGGTTTGGATCCCCTATCCTCTTTATCTTGGACAAGTTTTGTTAGGATGGATTCCCTTGATCCTTTACCTAAGGGTTTAGTATGGAATCACATCTAATACATTGGATAGCGATCCCTTAAAACAAGCTTTAGTCTTTTATAGATTTGTTGGAACCCTTCTGTGAGTCCCGAAGTGAGATCCTCTATCATCATCTTTTCCCTAGGTGCAGTTCTTAGTATCTTCATGACCAACACTATGCGGGCATCGATCCTCTACTTAGCGGGTTAATCCAGATTGAGTTGTTAGTATAACCCATGGTCTTGGGTGTGATCCTCATCTGTATATAATTATATTCATACCTATAGAATGAAATTATTATAGAGAGACCTGATTATCATGAAATCTCAAATGGATTCCATTTGTTCTATTTGGAGCATGGAGTGTGCTCTCCTGGATGAGAGCTATGTGGAATCTTCGAGCAAGAATCCTAGGCTGACATTACAGTTGTGATTTTACCTTGAGATTGTGTTTATTTGTTGAGTATATATAGATTTTCTTATTATGTGGACTATAGAAATATACCTGTGATGATTTTACTATTATTATTAATGCTATATTCTTATTTATGTCGGGGTGTCCTATTGGGTATTGTTATACTCACCCCTTTCATGGTCTTTTCCCACACGTGTCATGTATTATACAGATGATTGAACTTTTGAAAAAGTCCTAGTGGGACCATAAATAGGCGGAGTTTAGTGATCTAGATAGACCAAGGTGTGTTCCTATGGTCACATTTATAGCTATACCCACCCATCCAATAGGTTGGACTTGTTTTCTGTTTCTTTTTGGTGGGCTTGTATTTGGACCCTTTTTCTTTCTAGTACTTATTATCATACTCCAATGGTGGGATCTAGATGTATGCATGCATGGTTTATCAATTGTTTTATATTTCATCATTGTATGGGCTTAGAGATGTGTGAATGTCTATAGGTACATTAGGCTAAGGCCTCTCATGCGAGTGATATACCTACTCGGCGCTGGTCGCTAGCCCCTGGCCTATTGGAGGTGGGCTTGGGGTAGTCATGATTCGGGTCCCATTGGTCCTGGTTGTGACACTTAAAGATTATTATTAATGCATGTTATAAATCACACACTTAGATTTATTTCATAAACCTTTATGATATAATTCATGGTGAATTTGGATATGTTGGGTGTTTCATGAGTGACATGTTATTAATGAATAAGTCGAGGAAGGATTTTTCCCTTTCATGTTTATGAAAATCTATATCTTGACCCTTTTATTGAAATAAAACCATCACACTAAATTTTATAGCCTTAGTTTAATGGAGTGTTTATTTAAGATAGTAAAATAAAGACATATTGAGCATACATGTTGGTGACATGGATGTGTAACCTGCTTGATGAGATATTATGACAAAGGGTTAATATTACACAGTGAGAGTTCATATGTGGTTGTTGACATTACAACATTATGTTCTTTCTCTTAGGTACCTTGACCCATTTCTAGATAGTAATTTTGGATTTTAGGCAAGCCCTCCTAATTCCAATGAGAAAGAACAGTAGAGGGTCACACACTAAGTGTTTCCATTGATATTAATTAAATTCTATTTGAATTTAATTAATGGAATAAATATTATTCTCAAGACTAAGGAATAATTTTATTCAAGTTTTATTGATCACTAATATTCACAAGGTAATAAATAATTATTTATTCATTAATAAATAATTTATTTGATTACGTGAATATTTAATAAATATTTATTCACTAGATTATGAGTGATTTTTTATTGATGAATTAAATATTTAACTAAATATTTATTCAGGTATTCAATAAATGTCAAGGTGTTGGAGAAGACTAATATTTTTTCTGATGATGGATATTTATTTTCAAGATGGTAAATAATATTTATCACTCCATGAGTTAGTGAATGGAATAAAATAATAATAATAATAATAATATTTTATGACATAAGGTTTAATAATTATTATTATATTATTTAAGGTCCAATATGTAATTAAATAATATTTTAACATAGACCCTTGATCTATAAATAGATGGTTATGTCTATTATTTAGAGTTAATTAATATTTTTGAATCGTTGCACACAAAAGAATTCTATCCATATTCTTCCTCCTCTCTTCCTCTTAAGAATAAGAAGTTCAAGAGCGATTCCTTCAATATTGAAGGAACTCCAAGCGATCAACATGAACAACACAAGACAATTGATTTACTATGATAGCACCCAAAAATCAATTAGTGTCATTTGGAGATCAAAGGATCATGTATAGATCACTTCTAGAAGGATTTTATACTTGGATCCTTATATCACAACAAAGGTAATCCAAAAAAGGGTTTTTCAGATGATCAAAAACATATTCATCATATAAATTTTATAATATGAGGTAACCATTTATCTTGATCTTAAATAAATTATTTATAGATTTAACATGAAATATCTTCTCCAAGGTTCTGGGTTTTCCTAGGTCAATATTTGTAAAACCTTTTTTGTTTTATCACCCACCATGACACTTCTACCACACCCAGATCCTTTAAGTGGTATTAGAGCGATCATGTTTCAAATTTATAATTATTTATTTGATTTTTGATCTATATGCACAATAGTGGTTAGATTTTTATTTCAAGAATTATTTGTTCTTTAATATTTTTTAATTAACATGTCTTTATCATTTTAATTATCATCGTTCAGAATTTCATTTTCTCAAAACACTAAAAGCTTATGAAGAATAATTGGAGATTCCATCAGGAAGTGCTAAAGATTATAGACGGATAACATGAGATTATAGGAGTGTAGCTGGAGTACACACCGTGTACCCAAGTGCATTGCACTTGGACATGTTGTGAGGTATATTATGTTCTGAGAAGAAACTACATGTAGTTTATTTATTTCACACCATGTGTAGACCAGGCCAACCTGAAACGTGAATTTTTGTATTACATGATGTGTAGTTTGAATACATTTTGTGTATTCTACTTGTTTTAGCGGCCAAATTCACACAAACCATGTGGTCATATACACAGTCAAAACCACGTGAGATTGACATCTGGAAGAAATAATGACATACATGATGTGTAGCCGATGTACATGACATATAGTTCATTATTTCCCACATATAAAGTACATGTTGATCTATTAAATGATATAAGCATAAACATGAAATGAGAGATACACAACATGTAGCTGGATTATACACATTGTGTAGTCCCATGTCCAATAAACACACCAAGTACTTTAGTGGGTTGAACAAATACATGAAATTCAGACTACACAACATGTTACTCGTTAGTAAACAATGTATAATCCACTGAGATATATTTTTAATACCCATACATGTATCTCATGCACACAAAAAGAAAAAAACACAATGTGTAGTTGGTTAGTGCATGCTATGTAGTCTGGATGAGGTATAAGCTGAATCCCCAAGCATGTATTCTGGGTACCTTGCAACCAAGATACATGACATATAACTCGAAAGTACATGTTGTGTAGTATCCCAATAAATGATAGAATTAAATTACATTAAATTGTTAATTACTGCATTAAAAAATTATTATGTTGATTAGCATGTGTTGTGTTTGAAAATTTAATAATTGTTTTAATGAATCATTAAACACTAAATTAATTTATTTTAATAATCTGTGATTATTGGTTCTATACTTTATTTTTCAAGAATTCCTTTAATTATGGGTATCTCCTAGAGAATTTATATGGTCATTAAAATGAAATTTAATTAATTAATTAATGCATTCGTGTTTATCTTAATAATAAAGATTGAATAGAAATGAATATTAGCTAGTGTACTTTTTCATAACTGTTGCATGTGTATGACCAATCAAGAGACTTACCAAGACCTATTTATTTTTTAGAATTATTTAATTTTATTTATTTCATGATTTTGAAATTATTTAATTAATAAATTAAAATGATGGTTTGCGAGTCATCTCTCAATCCTTTATTATGTAGGACTTTCCTATCCATGGTGATTTATGTATTCCCCCTTTAACCAATCCTTTGGTTCACCTAATCTGTGTGTGAGTTATAAATACATGTAATCAATCGAGTATCCCAAGGTGTGTAGAGGTGGTTCAATATGAAACCAAGTCGATACTAACCCAGGTGATACACAGGTGGACAATAAAAATGTCGTAACTCATTCCAAGACCGACACAAGGAGTTTTCCCCTAGGTTAAAGGTTGATTTATTATCCACCTAATAAATCAACCATAAAATAAGATCATGATCAAGTCATTTATTTATTTATTTATGACTTATGAATTATTTATTTTTGGGATGAAATACCACAATTGCATAAATAAATGAATTAATGTGAAAAGTTAAAATATAAATAAATGGATTATGTGTAAATGTCTTATCAAAAAATTGTTAATAACTTTAGAAAAATAAAATTAATATTAAAAAAACATGAAAAGAAATTATGCATGATAAAAAAAATACCCCATGTTAATATTAATTCACTAAGCCTTAAATTGTCTAAATTAAGATGAAATCATAATTTAATTCTTGGTTCGACCTCCCTTGGGTTCACTTTTAATTATCATGAAGTCTTAACTAAGATAGTGGGTAAACTTAATCGAATATATATTGGGTTTACTGTACTTTTTATGTCTAATAAAAATTTATAGGCACGTGTTGAGGAAATACAAGTTAGGATTTATAGATTGGGGAGTCCACTCAATGGATCAAGGAGCTGTAAGCCTGTAGTTGGAAAGACCGCCAACCTAAATAGTTTCTAGTAATTTTAATTCACTCTATAGATACTATAAGAAAGTAAATATGTATATTTTCTACTATAATATCAGAGTAACTAGTCATTCCAAGTTTAATGGTGAGGGATATTGAGACTTAATAAAATAGTGGGATATTTAATAAAATTAAATTGTTATTATTTCACATATAATTTTCAATCAATAAAGGTACTAATAATATGATATTTTATAATTATATAATAATGGAAATATCATCATCCACTTTATCCCTACAATCTATATTGGAGAAATACTGTATCCTCACTGGTAGTAACTTCTAGAAATTATTCATACACCTTTGAGTTATATTGCACCATGAACAGAAATCTTACGTGCTAGAATCCTCATTACCTGATCTACCTACAAAGGAGGTGAGTGATGAAGAGTTATTTGTTTATGAAAAACATTTGAACAATGTGGTATATGTTTGATGTTATCATCTATTTCTAGTGAACTCATGAGGTCTCATGAAAAAATGGATTCTTATAGCTTGATCAAGAATCTCCATGGTCTTTAATAGGAGAGAGCAAGAAATGAACAGTTTGAGATATCCAAGGATCTTTTTCAAAGAAATCTTGGAGAGGGTGAACCATCCATGCCTCATGTATTCAATATCATTAGATAAATTAAGTATCTAGAGGTTCTAGGGTTTAAACTCTCTGATTAACTACACACTAATCTCATTCTTGCATCACTCCCTCAGAGATTCTTCAGTATTGTTGTTAATTTTAACATGAAAAACATTGATAAGTCTCTCCTAGATATGCTTACTCTTCTTCTTCAAGTAGATAATGAGACGATGCACAAAAATCCTTGTATCCTTATGGTGAATTAATGGAAAATCCAAGTGAATATATATAAGAACAAAGCTTCTTTTCAAATCCATTTTAAGACACTACACCATATCCATAGTTTAGTAGTAGTTTAATAAATCACCATTTAATTTATTATTGAGAATTTAATGGCGGTTTTTCAAAAACCACCAATAAATTTTATCCATTAAATAAAAAAGACACTTTCTCCCAAGCCCCCCTCTCCCCCGAGCACCAAACCCCTCTCTCTAGAGAACCCCATTCCCCAAGACCTCACTACCACTCTCTTAAGAAACCCCTCTCCACCACTACTTTTCCCCCCTCACTGGTTATCTAGTTTCCCCTCAGCCCCTGATCTCGATCCCTCATTGACACTTAGGTTTCTCCCGACCCCCCTAAACCCTCGCCCTATCCCTCATTAGTGCTTGGGTTTCTTTTGAACCCCCTTCTCCCTTTATATCACAGGGTTTCCGATTTCCCTTGATCCGCCCTAATCCCTTTCCCTTTCACTAGCTGCCTGAAGCCTCTTCTCCCACGATCCATCCATGCCAGATTGATTATATAATCTATCATATGGAAAGGTAAGGACCTATTTACTATTATTTTTTCATTTCTTCCTCTTTGTTGGATGGTAGTAGGTGTAAGAATATCCTATCATAATCCAAGGATGATATAATCTTCTAATTACTTGGATTCCTTCCAAGATAGTACCTACATAGGATTTAATGAGGTGAATCTAAGGTCAACCATGGTTTTTTCATCCAAGATTTTTTCTCCTAAATTGAAAATAGTACTTATCTAATCTAATACCTTGATAGGTGTTTGGGATTAGATTTTCAGTGAAATATCTCTTCTTCCTGAGGCCTCAAAGGGATAGTCTATAATTAAATTGGTGGGTGTCCCCCTTCACGGTTAAATGATTTGTTTTTATGACTCTCTCATGGGTTTTACATGTTTATCATGCTATGTTAATTAAATTACAAGTCTTTATTTCTATCATTTACTTTATTGGCATGATTACTACTTTTTTATGCAAAGTGAATTATGAAATGATAGATATTCATCATGTTTGATATTGTTCATTATTTACAAAAGTGATATCATAGTTTTATTCCATGTGATAATTTCTAATTTTATCATGAAACATACCATTTGAATTATTATCTATGTTGAGAAATTTGAATATATATATGTTGTTGTTTATGAAACCACAACCTCTTATATTTTTATTCTTTATACCATGTCTTAGACAATGTTTTACATGCTATTAGTATGTATTTTTAATGGCCTCTACCATATCTCATAATTTTTTTGGTTTCCTACAAGTATGAATTATTTATTTCATAATAAATATCTTATTATTAATTTGTAATTCTAATAGTATGAATTATACATTTCCAATGAGATATTTTTTCCATTTTTTAGTTTTATAATGTATGTTAATTATTCTCATTTTCCTTCCCTTATATCCTTTTTTATACTACTAGTTTGAATTAGTTTCTTCATATTCCATCTATTATAATTTTTTTAGTTTATTATTAATGTGAATCATCTATTCCATATTTCACCTCTTTTAATTTTGTTGGATTAATATTTGTACAACCTGGGTTTTGGTTATTCAATTCCATATGCATTGTTTATTTTGAAATTAATATGCCTCGATAGTTAGTTATATCATGACTTGGGCATTGTTTATCCTTCTCATAGTATTGAATTATTTTTAGTCATTCCATATCTTATACTTATCATGAACCTAAGAACATGCATCAACTCTTATTTTGGTCTTTAAATGGTTTCAAATGGTTTAATGGCTTAGCACAGAACTAGGTCACATGCCAAGTGGTTATTAAAATTCCTGGTGGATTTTCTAATGGTAATTAACTATTTAAAATGGTGTTCAATTCCAGTTTTGTATTTAAAATGTGTGGGTTTTGTTTTAGGGAATGTTTTAGGAATTTAATATAATTGACCTTTAACATTTTTTTAAATGGTTTTGAGACCATAAGTACCATGGTGGCTTGAAATTTTTTTAAAAGGTGAAACTTTGGTTTTGAAAAATGGGTACTTGACACAATTTGAATTCCTTTAAAGAGGGGTGTCTTTATTTCAAAAGTTATTTTATGAAAATAGTTATATTTATAAATCAGTTTTAAATGTCTGATTTGATAATTTTTTTAAAGATCATTTGAAATATTTTTTTAATTTAATTTAATTTTATTTTTTTAAAGAACATTTGAAATATTGTTTTCTTAATGATTTTATGATTTTTATATTACTTATATTTTACATAATACCATCCAAGATTGATTTTCTTATTTTACTTTGACTTTTTTTTTGTAATTATATGAATATTCTTAAAAGTACTTGGGTTGTGTTTTTTTCACTTAAATTTATCACTTTTCCTATATAGTAATACTTATGTGTTTTAATTTTTATAATGAAGTGTTGAAACATTGTGATATATATGGATAAAATATGGATCACATTACTGAGGAACACACCTTAGTATGCTAAGGGTCTTGAGGAGTTTTTAGATTTTTTAATTTTCAATTGATTCGTTGATGTGATAATAATATGTCTATGTCTTAAATGTAAATTTAGAATATGTTTAAAGAAACATGAAGTTTATGAACACTTGATAGTGAAGAAATTCTATGCTCAATATGTGTGTTGGATTTGGCATGGAGAATCAAACATTACAGAAAGTTTTAGCAATGATTTCGATCAATATAATGAGCTCCCAACTTCATCAATAATGGAAAATGAAATTAAAAACCTTATAAATGGTACTTTTGACATTGCAGGACAACTACACCAACATAGAAACATAACATAATAACCAACTGAGGGTGATACAAATATTAACTTGAAAAGTGATGTTTTTTGAACTATATAACAACCAAATAAAGATTATAACATATCATTGGATCCTCCTATTGATTATGTGGAGAATAATGTAAGAGAGAAATTTACTGAGCAGACAAATGTATTTCATGATTTAGTTGATGATGAAAATCAAGACCTGTATAATGGATGTTTGAAATATTCAAAACTTTATTTTCTGATAAAGTTGTACTATATATAATGCCTATAAAAAATTACAAATAAGTATATTTCTATGATATTATAATTGTTTCATGATGAATTTAATGAGGCTAAGATCCTAGAGTATTTTTATGATATGGAAAAAGTTATTAACAAACTTGGTCTGAATTATTAAAAAAATACATGCGTGTACCAATGATTGTATGCATTATTAGGGAGAGGATTCAAGCAGACATGATTTAAAAAAATGTTCTTATTATATATGAAAATCAATGGGTGATGTTGGAAGTATGAATTAACATACTAATATGATGAAGAAGAAAAAGAACACACTTGCACAGGTTTTTCATTACTTCCCTTTAAATCCTTAATTGCAAAGATTATTAATGTCATAGAAAATAGCTGAGCAGGTGAAGTGGAATTCTATAGATAATAACAATGATGGTTTAATTTAACATCCTTGAGACTCAAAATTATTGAATACATTTGATTCATTACATCCATATTTCTTATATAATCCTATAAATGTGTGATTGAGATTGGCTGCTAATGGGTTCAACCCATTTGGGACTTTGATCACTGGTTATAGCATTTAATCGATTGTTTTGATCCCTTATAATATACCTCTATATATGTGTATGAAACAAATAACATTTCTAATTTTTATGATTGTTCCTAGAAAATAAATGTCTATAAATGATATTTATGTATACTTGTAGCCTCTAATTAAATAATTATAGGGGTTATGGAGAAAAAGTGTCGAGACATATGATGATCAAAATCAATAAAAAGAATGAAGGCCTTTGGGCCATTGGATGATGATTAAAATGCACGCTGCTCAAATGTGGAATATTAGTGACTTACCTAGACATGGGAACTTTTCTAGTTAGAATACTTTCATAGGTTTGTATTTTCCTATTTGTGACTATGATTTTGATCCAAAATGACTACCTTACAGTAAAAAATGGTTCTTTTGGGTCATCAAATATTTCTCTATGCATCTCAGAGATTTCGATTGAACAAGTTAAAATTTAACAATTTTATTGATCATAGGACACCTACAAAGTTTTTAAAAGGTTCTAAAATATTAGAACAACTTGGAAATGTTAAAACACAGTTTGGGAAGGTGCATCATTTAAATAATAGTTGGAAACGAGTTCACAATGCATCAATAAGTGAAATTAGAACGCAACAATGGAAGAAAAAAAGTATATTCTTTAAACTTATGTATTGGGAATTTAATTTGTTGTGGAATAATCTTGATATTATGTATATTGAAAAGAATGTTTGTGATAATTTGATCTTCACATTTCTTAGTGAGCATAGAAAATTAAATGACCATCACAATGCTTGGAAGGACTTATAAATGATGAATATAAAGTATGATCTCTAGCTAGATGAGAATGAAAAGTATGCTCTGATAATTTTTGTAACGAAAAATAGGGATAAAGATACATTCCTTTTAATTTTAAAACATGTTAAGGGATAAAGATACATTCCTTTTAATTTTAAAACATGTTAAGGTATATTATAGGTATTCAAGTAACATGTAAATGTGTATTGACTTAAAGCATCATAGGTTACATGGATTGCAAATCTATGATTCACACATTTTATTATAGCCATTGGCATCACATACATTATTACCAGAAATTGATACTATAGTTGTACTCCAATTTTTCACATTATTCAGAAAAATATGTGAGAAAACTCTATAACCAGCTCAGTTTTAAAACCTTAAGTATAGATTTGAATTGAAACTTTTTTCAATGGAGATGATCATTTCTTCATCGTTTTTTACTATCATGATGCATTTAACCGTAAATTTGGTCAAGGAAACTAAATTAAGAGGACCTATACATTATGGATGGATATATCCAATTTAGAGGTACTTTATTTATATATTTTTAATCATAAGTAGAAAATTTGTGGAACTTCATTAAATACATAATTATTGTAACACCCCAAGATTTAATAGTGTGTTATTTCTTCAAAATAATTCAATAACTTTCACTACACGCAACACCGAGTTCAAGCGCACCATGACTTACCAAACAAGCTGTTCAAAAGAAGTTATGAATAGTATTAACTAAATTTTTAACTTTTTATAATCCTTATAATTTTATAATCCATATTATGAGTTTCTTAGACATAATTTAAGAACAAATTCATTTTCAGTATTGCACTTTTACCAACTTTTAATAGTGAACCCTTTTTAAATCCAACATTTTAAACTTTTATATATTCAATTTGACTAAATAAATTTACTTTTTAGAATGGGGACATCAAAAATTTACAATGAAACACCCCAAGCTTCCACGGTATGATTCTCTTTGAATAAAAAAGTAGTGTGTGTTGTACGTAACTTCGAGTTCTAACACACACCACAACCAACCAAACTAGTCGTTATGAATAGTAATACCTAATTTTTAAAATTTTATAAATTTTATCTCTCAAAATGGACTTCATTTTTGGATTCGGAGTATCGAATTTATCCTAAGGTAAAATTTTGGTACTTTTCGGATAACTTTAATATTTTGATGAATAGTGAAAATTATTAAATTTTAATTAAAAACAACTTTTTAAATAAAAATAATTAATAGTGATAAATTATGAATTTTAGTGGTTTTAAAGTATATTTAGAATGTATTTTTACCATTTAATACAATTTTGGTCATTGTACATAATTTCACAATTAAACTGGACATAAACAAGTGTCAATCTTTTGATAGTTATTGTCTCTTAAAAACATGCTTTTTGTTTTAACAACGGGAATTAATTTTAAATTAATTTCTGCCACTTCTGTGTTTTGAATTTGGAAAAATGGATCCCATATTTGGAATAATTATGTTCAAATTGTGTAAATAGGTAACTTCTATTTTTAGACATTTTGAATAATTACTTCGGTAAATATTTTATTTATCATGGTTAAAGGGTAAATCCGGTAAATATGGGTTAAAAAATAATATTATAATAATAAATAATTACCCTAAAACGTGTCCTAACCTTATTGGTTGATATATTTCCGACCATGGGCATCTTTGGGTCGATTTTTGGACCCCATGGAGCCACTTGAAAGTGATAGGGACACTTTATTTTAATTAAGTTAAAATAAATACAAAAATGACATAAGCATATATCTTTTAGAAAAACAATTTTTACATAGGGTTATATATGTTTTATTTTCAACTATAAATATTAATTAGAAATATAAAAAATATTTCCTACATAATTTTAGTTTATTTATAATTTTTAGACATTAAATAATTTAATTTATTTATGACATAATGGTGATGCAGTAATTACCTAATTAATGAAAAATTAGAATAATTGATATTATAAATACTCAAATAAATGTAATTTGAGACTTTTTATAAATAAAAATATTTTTATAGGTTAATATGACATGTTAGAAGTGATTTAATTAACTTTTTGTTAAGTAATCATTCTTTTATAAGTTTTAAAAAAATCAATTATTGAATAGTGTCAAAATTGACATAAAAGAGCTTTTAAAACAAATATTATATTATTAATTGATATTAAATTCCTAAAAATCTAAGGTTCATTTAAGATACTTATATAATGATAGGTGTGTCATTAATGGACCACTTGGGGGTATCTTGGATGTATATAGTAAGTGTATTAACCATATAATATAAAAATACAAAGAGACATTGTAAAAGTGAAACTAATTAACTAAGAGTTAATACTTAAAGATATGGTTAATATAGTGACCCAAACCTATATAAATTCTATTGGTTGAGTGGTTTTAGACCTATACCCACCTTAACCTTTAAATAATCCACTTTGGATCCATTAGAAACCGAATATAAATTTATTATAAAATAATATTTCTAGCTTTTCCAAAGGTGCCCCTCACCCCTCTAATAAAAGAGCACTCCCCCTTATCATTAATTAACACCTTAAAATCCTTTTGGTTAGGCCAACCCCTGACCAAATACTCTCTAAAATTCCCTCAATTCATACTAGAGGGATTCTTTTAGTCAGAAAGCCAACCTAAGGAGCCCTTTTGATCAAATCAAAAGGAAGAACCCGAAAAAGAGGTAATGTTTTCACCACCCACTTTCAAGTTCCTTTCTTCTTCAACTTCTTCTTTCTTTGTTATTCACATTATAAAATAATAACTCCAGTATCTTATATATACTATGATGTTATTATAAATATGGTACAACCATATTCAGTATTCTACCCATCCTTTGAATGACATGTCACCATACGTGCGTACGTACGGCTTACCGTCTCCACGTCGTGGTGTAATTGTTATTCAATAAATTATTATTTGGATGAGTATAATAATGATGTGTAATTCATGTAAATAATAAATATAACATGATAGTTATTCTGTATATATGATATACCATCCAATTATATATTATTTTAATATCAAAAAAATGATATTGTCGCTCGTGTGTACGTACGGACTACCGTCTCCACGAACGCGATGAGATTCATTCTCCATCGTATCCATTCAAGTATAATTATCATTTTATTATTTAAAAATAATGTTTAAGGACTTGATATAATTCTGTATATGAATAATATACAACCTATCCATGACAACCATGGCTTACGTAACAAAACATATAAAAGAAAACGAGTAAGTTAACACCCGAAACGACGATAATTCTAAGATATTATTAACAAAGAAATGTTAAAAGATCATATATGATATAATATTAATGTATATTATTCTTGTATAATTTAATAACAATTATTTCACCATTATACAAGAGGTTAACCAACCCTGAACCAAGGAAAAGTACAAGGTAAGGGTTTATTTTGCAATCTCTTCAATATCCGAGGTTGTTTATACGTAATAATCTACTGGGATTTCTTTATCATCCACATCCATGTTTCTTAAAAATGTATTTCAAAACATTCTTAATATTTTACAGAATATGGGTTAAAGTCATTTATATCCTTTTTTGACTTTTTATAAGAAGTTTATAAAGGAATATTTCTGTCGTTTTCCAAACAAGGTGCTTTTTAACCTTTTCGTCAAAATTAAGGTAAGAATGTTTTTTTAACTTATACGGCGGGTGCATATATTTTCCGCCGTTATAAAATCTTCGAAGCTTCCCTTACAAGATTATAAGAAAATTTTCAAAGTAAATGTTTTATTTTATAATTATGTGACTTTTAAATGATTTCAAAAAAGGAATATTTCTCTCAAATAGTTTTGATTTCATCTATGTCAACATCCTTTGATGGATTTTAAGATTATTTGAAGTTGATTTATTATGATACAAAACTTCCATATTGTATTGAAGGTTTTGTGATTTTTTTGACTGTGGATGTGTTATTTTTATACCATTCATGGTTTATGGAGAAAGTATTGACATTTAGTATGCTAGTTTTAATACGAATGTTTATGTTATGTTTAAACCTGTTCATATGAGGAATGAATTGGACTTAATATGTGACGGGTGGAGCCCGCTATAGCTCCTCGATGAATCGATAGGTATCATGAGACAAACTAGTGTCTTGGCACAAGGCCTTGACAAAATATTATTTGTAGTATTGGCATGAGGCCTTGGCTATGTGGTTATTATAGTCTAGCATTATGCATTCCATCATTATGAAAGTGGTTATTGATATTGCATGCGATTATTCGATTAGTAGAATATCCATGTGAATAAGTAAATGGAATTATTTCATTTTATTTTTTCCATACTATGTTGAAGTTCAAGTTTAAAAGGCTTTTGTTTTAGTTATACATTGCCTTAAATGTTTATTCTTACTTATGAAAATTTCTGCTATATTGTTATCCTTACTGGGCATTTGAACTCACCCCTTTTCTATGTTTTATTTTTCCCAGGATGTGAAGAAGTAATTTATGAATGACCTGCAGGGATAATATGAGGGGATAAGAGTGTGAACTATGGAGACTATATTGTTGTAGTTTTCATTTTATGATGTAATGTAAACTTTATTAATGTATCTAGTTATTCCAATGATACTAAACTAATCAGTCTTTCGAGATTTGATCTTTCTTGTGATCATGCCAATGTTATGTAATAATGCACCGACTCTGGGTAACTGGGGTCGGGGCGTTACAGTTGGTATTAGAGGAAGTTTAGTACAAACCTTGGAAGCTATATTTAGATAAATCTGATTAGAGCACATAGATTTAAGATGGAATTTGAGGATTAGTATAGAAGAACTTCCTAGAATTTTGGTATTGTAGAGATTTTGTGAGTTTTCCGAGCAATACATCCCTGTCTGGATACGAGCAGGTAGAGGCGGATTTGGAACAGATGTACCTAGGGGTAAAACCCGAAAACACCACTTTGAGCTAAACTCGAACGAGAACTGGTGCACAACAACGGGCATTGCAACACTCTTGGTTACGACACTCCCGGGGGATATGCTTAGGATAATTATCATTTTCTTTACAAACCATTATGAAGGGTTTATGAGTATATAATTCCTCAGAGGATACATTTTTATTATTATAGATTATATCCATAGACTATTTAATTTATGTTACGTGTTTTACAAGTTTGGGATTAGGTATTGTTATTCATAAACTAATCTAGTGTATGCCATTGTTTAGAAATGGTGCCCAATAGAAGGAATGAGAACTCCAGCAATGGACATGATCCAAAGAGAAAGAAGGATCATATCTTTCATGGTCTTAAGCCAGAATTTATAAGAGAAATAGTCTTCCATGTATTATCATCATATGAATAAATACTATCATGTGTTGATAAGACAATTAAAGAGTTTACTGAGTCCTATGGATTTGAAGGGAAGCAAGAGAAGAAAAGGATGGAAGAGAGAAAGATGGATAAAGGGAAGAGGGAAAAGAAGAATTTTCCCATATGTGATAACTTTGGAAAGAATCAACTTGGAAAATTCTTGAAGGGAATGGGAGTATGTTATAAGTGTAGAGAAAAAGGACACAAAGTATGTGACTGAAAGGGTAAGAAAATGGTTTCAAATGTACAATGCTTCATTTGCAAGGAGTTTGGACACAACGTGAACCTATGCCCCAGTCATCAGACTATGTCGAAAATGATTCTATTAGATAATAATCAAGTTATGATACTACCACATATGAAGAGGAATGATTAGAGTTCTTATGTTGATTATGTCATTTGAGTGCTGTATCAACAATGTACTTGTTATAATAATTATGGAGTATATAAGGATTGCACTGTAGTACTATTTCATTAAGCACTTGAGATTGTGTGGAACAAAGAAAAGTGACTCAATAGCGGGTTAAATTTTTGGAAAATATATGGTTAATAGAAAGATAAACCATAATATGGTTCTGATACCGAGGTAGTAATTTTGGAATAATACATGATTGATTTGGATAAATTATATTGGATATTCTTGACTAACTTGAAACTGATTAATGATTTGTACATTCCATCATTGTTGGGGTTTACAAAATTTTTGTATTGAAGGAGTATATCCATAATTCTTTAAGGAATAATGGATCATGAATGTAATCAATAAGGTTTTATGGTAATTCAGGATGTTGCAGTGTTTTAAAAGAATACATGATGAAGGTGTTCACATGTTATTACGCGGCAAAAAGGATCTTCATTTTGTTTAACTTCCTTATAAATTTTGGACTAAAGTATTTTGGATAGTTCTAGTTTGGATTATTTTTGGATTTCCATAAAAGGACAACCCGGAGGTCGGGCGGCAACCCGTCGCGTCCGGAAAGACCGCGAGACTTGAACCCACAACCGAAGGGCGATAAGGGTGTATCACCTACCACTGGCCCACGTGATGTCCTGGATTAAATAATGTAGTTTTTTTAAAAGATCTGGTAGATAAATTATAAATTCATTTTTTGGAACCCTATACGAATAGGATAAATAGAATATAATTTTTTTACGTTCTATTAGAGTGAAAGATGAGTTTGTGGTAGAAATTAGTTAAAGGATGGAACTCTACTTGTCAAGAATATATTTTTCTTATTATCTTATTATATGAAGAAATTAATTCTTATACTTTATTTAAGGAATCCTAAAATGAAAAATGTGTTATCCTAATACCCTATGTTTTGTTGAACCGATGGTGTTTCAAATCATCATGGATTGATGAATTTAAGGACCTCAATTTTACACTTGTTTGGGATTGATGACCTCAATCACTACCTATAAATATTTACTTTTTTCCTCCAATTATATGTCTCTAATTTCCACCAATGTTCTCTGAATAGAGATCATAATTTGGTGGTGACCCTTTCATTTCTCTTTTCTTCTTATTAAGACTAAATTTTATTAACCCAATTTTTGATGTGGGTTTTTACCACAAAGATATTTTCTATATTCAACCTTTTATTTTCGAAGAACAATTTAAAATTGAGAGGACGTAATTTATTGAATGAGGGGAGAATGTAACCCCCCAAGATTTCATAGTGTGTTATTTCTTCAAAATAATTCAATAACTTGCACTACACGCAACACCGAGTTCAAACACACCATGACTTACAAAACAAGCTGTTCAAATGAAGTTATGAATAGTATTAACTAAATTTTGAACTTTGTATAATCCTTATAATTTTAGAATCCATATTATGAGTTTCTTAGACATAATGTAAGAACAAATTCATTTTCAATATTGCACTTTTACCAACTTTTAATAGTGAACCCTTTTTAAATCCAATATTTTAAACTTTTATATATTAAATTTGACTAAATAAATTTACTTTTTAGAATGGGGACATAAAAAATTTACAATGAAACACCCCAAGCTTCCACAGTACGCTTCTCTTTGAATAAAATAGTAGCGTGTGTTGTATGCAACTTCGAGTTCTAACACACACCACAACAATCAAACTTGCCGTTATGAATAGTAATACCTACTTTTTAAAATTTTATAAATTTTATCTCTCAAAATGGACTTCATTTTTGGATTCGGAGTATCAAATTTAGCCTAAGGTGAAATTTTGGTACTTTTCAGATAACTTTAATATTTTGATGAATAGTGAAAATTACTAAATTTTAATTAAAAACAACTTTTTTAATCAAAATAATTAATAGTAATAAATTATTAATTTTAGTGGTTTTAAAGTATATTTAGAATATATTTTTACCATTTAATACAATTTTGGTCATTGTACATAAGTTCACAATTAAACCAGACATAAACAAGTGTCAATCTTTTGATAGTTATTATCTCTTAAAAACACGCTTTTTGTTTTAACAACGGGAATTAATTTTAAATTAATTTCTGCCAATTCTGTGTTTTGAATTTGAAAAAATGAATCCCATATTTGGAATCAGGATTTTCAAATTGTGTAAATAGTTAACTTTTATTTTTAGACATTTTGAATAATTACTTCGGTAAATATTTTATTTACCATGGTTAAAGGGTAAATCCGGTAAATATGGGTTAAAAAATAATATTATAATATTAAAAAATTACCCTAAAACGTGTCCTAAACTTATTGGTTGATACATGTCCGACAATGGTCATCTTTGGGTCAATTTTGGGACCCCATGGAGCCACTTGTAAGTGATAGGGACACTTTATTTTAATTAAGTTAAAATAAATACAAAAATGACATAAGCATATATCTTTTAGAAAAACAATTTTTACATAGGGTTATATATGTTGTATTTTCAACTATAAATATTCATTAGAAAGATAAAAATATTTCCTACATAATGGTATTTTATTTATAATTTTTAGACATTAAATAATTTAATTTATTTATGACACAATGGTGATGTAGTAATTACCTAATTAATAAAAAATTAGAATAATTGATATTATAAATACCCAAATAAATGTAATTTGAGACTTTTTATAAATACCAATAATTTTATAGGTTAATATGACATGTTAGGATTGATTTAATTAACATTTTTTGAAGTAATCATTCTGTTATGAGTTTTACAAAAATCAATTATTGAATAGTGTCAAAATTGACATAAAAGAGTTTTTAAAACAAATATTATATTATTAATTGATATTAAATTCCTAAAAATCTAAGGTTCGGAAAAGAGACTTATATCATGATAGGTGTATCATTAATGGACCACTTTGGGGTTGCTTGGATGTATATAGTAAGTTTATTAACCATATAATATAAAAATACAAAGAGACATTGTAAAAGTGAAACTAATTAACTAAGAGTTAATAATTAAAGATAAGGTTAACATAGTGACCCAAACCTGTATAAATTCTATTGGTTGAGTGGTTTTCGACATATCCCCACCTTAAAATTTAAATAATCCACTTTGGAGCCATTATAAACTGAATATGAATTTATTATAAAATAATATTTCTAGCTTTTCCAAAGGTGCCCCTCACCCCTCTTATAAAAGGGAACTCCCCCTTCTCATTAATTCACACCTTAAAGCCTTTTGGTTCGGCCAAACCCTGCCCAAATACTCTCTCAAATTCCCTCACTTCATCCTAGAGGCCTTACTTTATTCATAAATCCAACTTAAGGATCCCTTTTGATCAAATCAAAAGGAAGAACCCGAAGAAGAGGTAATGTTTTCACCACCCTCTTTCAAGTTCCTTTCTTCTTCAACTTCTTCTTTATTTGTTATTCCCATTCTAAAATAATAACTCCAGTATCTTATATATACTGTGATGTTATTATAAATATGGTACAACCATATTCAGTATTCTATCCATCCTTTGAATGACATGTCACCATACGTGCGTACGTACGACTTACGTAATAATATACTGGGATTTATTTATCATCCACATCCATGATTCTTAAAAATTTATTTCAAAACATTCTTAATATTTTACAGAATATGGGTTAAAGTCTTTTATATCATTTTTTGACTTTTTATAGGAAGTTTATAAAGGAATATTTCTGTCGTTTTCCAAACAAGGTGCTTTTTAATCTTTTCGACAAAATTAAGGTAAGAATGTTTTTTTAACTTATACGGCGGGTGCGACTATTTTCCGCCGTTATAAAATATTAGAAGCTTCCCTTAAAAGATTATAAGAAAATTTTCAAAGTAAATATTTTATTTTATAATTATGTGACTTTTAAATTATTTCAAAAAAAGGGATATTTCTCTCAAATAGTTTTGATTTCATCTATGTCAACATCTTTTGATGGATTTTAAGATTATTTGAAGTTGATTTATTATGATACAAAAATTCCATATTGTATTGAAGGTTTTGTGATTTTTTTGACTGTGGATGTGTTATTTTTATACCATTCATGGTTTATAGAGAAAGTATTGACATTTCGTATGCTAGTTTTAATACGAATGTTTATGTTATGTTTAAACCTGTTCATATGAGGAATGCATTGGACTTAATATGTGACGGGTGGAGCCCGCTATAGCTCCTCGATGCATCAGTAGGTCTCATGAGACAAACTAGGGTCTTGGCACAAGGCCTTGACAAAATCTTATTTGTAGTCTTGGCACGAGGCCTTGGCTATGTGGTTATGATAGTCTGGCATTATGCATTCCATCATTATGAAAGTGGTTATTGATATTTCATGTGATTATTCAATTAGTAGAATATCCATGTGAATAAATAAATGGAATTATTTCATTTTATTTTTTCCATACTATGTTGAAGTTCAAGTTTAAAAGGCTTTTGTTTTAGTTATACATTGCCTTAATGTTTATTCTTACTTATGAAAATTTCCTCTATATTGTTATCCTTACTGGGAATTTGAGATCACCCCTTTTCTATGTTTTATTTTTCCCAGGATGTGAAGAAGTAATTTATGAATGACCTGCAGGGATAGTATGAGGGGATAAGAGTGTGGACTATGGAGACTATATTGTTTTATTTTTTATTTTATTATGTAATGTAAACTTTATTAATGTATCTAGTTATTCCAAGGCTACTAAACTAATCGGTCTTTAGAGATTTGATCTTTCTTGTGTTCATACCAATGTTATGTAATAGTGCACCGAATCTAGGTAACTAGGGTCTAGGCGTTACAATTATGTTTTATTTATTTTATTTCCCAGATATCTTGGTCATTTTAAATCATTCGTGAAAAATAATCTAAACCTAAAGGCTTTATTTATGAACTCTATTTAGCAGAGGAGTGTTTTACCTTTTGTTCTAGATACTTGGATGATATTGATATAAGATTTAATCAAGTTTGACATGATGAAAACTTGTTGAACCAATCTCAAATACATGGGAAATCAAAAATATTTCCTACTATTGGCTGATCAGTTTGGATACTCTCAAATGTTACACTGATAGAAATGGAATTATTACAGGCACATAAACATGTGCTGTAGAATAGTGAAATTATAGATTTATTTATTAAATATATTAGAATACAAACAAAGAGAAGTATGAGAGGCTGAACAGGAAATGATAAAGATATAAAAAAAGTTCCTAATAAAGATCTTGCATAATTGTTTGTATGTTCTGTAAGTTCATAAATATTACAATCAATTCAGATATTAGGTTGACATATATTTTTTAAATATAATAATGCATATTACTTTTTTTAGATCATAAATACTGATACTTGAGATGAGTTATCATAAGATTTCAATTTTATGGCATGAGGTTCTCTAAAAAAGGATAGAAATTTTGATGATTAAAATGTCAATGAATTTAAATTTCATATAGTTGATTGGGAAGAGGGTTTAAAAACATATAATAGTGGTATATTTTAAGTTTCCAAATTGGGGTACTATAGAAAATTGACTGATATTATCAAATATAACTATCACGAGCATTTTTTAGTTGTTTTATTCAAATGAATGTGGGTTGATATTACAAGGGGTATTAAAATAGATTCCTTGAAATTTACTTCAGTGAACTTCTCTCACTTGATGGATGTTGGTGAAAATGAATTACATGATTCGTGTATATTCTCACTATAATATAAAATGGTATATTATGTAGAAGATGCCGTGGATAAAGGGTGGAGTGTAGTTATTCACATAAAACAAAGAGGCTTGTATTATATAGGTGATGAAGTGGAAGAATTGTCATCCAACATTGAATATCATAAACAACATGAAACAAACTTATTTATCTATCATGATATTAAAAATATTAGTCCTACAAGGGGGGATGAACTAGATAAAGTAATGATGGTGTAGGATAATGAAATGATTGAAGGAAAAAAAGATTTTATGTGTAATCATCCATTAATTTATCAACCAATTATGTTATATTTGCAGTCATTCCTTATCATATCTATGTATATTTTTTTCAATACTGTGCATCTATTATCATTTCTAAATTTTCTTTTATGTGTTATTTTTTTGAAATATATGTCCTGAAGTTAATTTTATTTGATCAAATGATAGAAATTCCAAGGAATAAGCATTTCACTAATCTCATTCAACTACCATTTGACATTCCCTCAACCACACCAATAGATGATGATCCATCAGTCTTCCTCCCTACTGTATCTGAGACAACCTCTATCTTACCCCCTTCAATATCTCTCACACCCTCCATTCTGTCAGTGTTTAGCACACCCTCCTTTTCCATTCCATTGACATCTGAGACAATACCTCCCCATTAAATAGGTTTAGTAGTGAGGGAATAGGTCGTCACTCATGATTCTTTTCAAGGATATTGGCGGGTTATAATTATAGGTACAAATTTTAATGTGAATAAACTTATTTCACTTTTTTTATAATATTAATTGTTTTTCATACAATATGAAAAAAATGTTATTAAGGAGAGAAATATGAACAATTTATATGTATGGAATATGAACGGATTGAAGATAGTTGTCCCATTTGATTGTTATGGGGTCCCCACATATGATGCTGCATGATTATTTGGCCAAATTCTAGGCCCGTTGGTGGTGGAGCCGATTACCCTTATGATTACCTATATTGATTAAAGGAAAGTGCCTCAATCTTAGAAAAATGAAGTCTTTTATTTCCATATAAAAGTAATTTTAATACATTATGTTTTAATTTAAAGTCATTATGTTATTAAATTATAATATTTTAAAAATGAATCTCTTTGTTCATATGTTATTCCACTTTACCATTGCCGAACTTATCACTTGAAACTAGATGTTGAAAAAATTGGGTAATAAATGGAATGATTTTAAATGAAGATTATGGAATGAATTCAATGATACTTTGTTGAACACTCAGCAGAAGTATGGTAAGTTACCCGAAGAGGTACCAGGAGAGAAATGGAAGGTGTTTGATGATATCCATCATCATGAGAAGCACATGGTATTGAAATATATATTATTTCATTAATATAATTTTACATATATACATGCATATGACAAGGAAATGACATTACATATGTTATTATTAAATTAAATGTTATTTATTTTAGGATGTTTCAGGAAAAAATGCATCAAGTCGAGCTAAACAAATCACCCCCACACTGTTGGGTCAAAAGGTTTTTCTATAAACAGATCAAATCTGGAAATATTTTCATTAGTTTAAATATTTATAAGATAAAATTATCTATTTCATATATTAAAATTTTGATTTATATTTTTTTAATATAGTCAAAGAATTTAGGGAACTAAGTCACCTGAACAAAACGTTGGTTGGATTTTCATAATTGTTTTGGGAGTTATGTTAATGAGCCCACCAAAGAAGTTGGGGGTATGAATTCCTTTTTCATTGTAATAATTTTTTGTCAGTTTTCACCATGTTAATATTTATTTCAAAAAATATGACTCATATTTTATTTATAGTTAAAAATAAAAGAACTATGAGATTATAATCCCATGCAGTCCTTCTCAGTCTCCAAAAATGATTCTATTGGTCAAGTCCTTGGGTAGGAGCATGCTAGTCGTATGCGCAGGATGGGTTTATGATTATTACCACCAGAGGTCTTTAGCAAGCCACCAGGGATTACAATAGCATCTACCCCTGGTTGTATTTAATCCCTACCACAAGATGATTATAGGGAGTTTGTTGCAATGAAAATCATAATTCAGGAACATGGGGAACATATAAAGATGCAAGATGCAAGATGCAAAGGTTTTTGCTCTGTAGAAAGTGTTGATTGAATTATATCTGAAGATGATTAGATATGTCCCCATTTATATTTCCTCAATAGAAGGTCATGAGTGTAACATCCTAGGTAAATAAAGAAATATGATATTTTCATATTTATTAATATTTGTGAATTAAATATTAATTTTAATTTAAAGTGGATTCTATATTCGATGGCTTACCTGATACGCAACAACGAGTTTCTTTGAAATCTTACATTGCACACTAATAATATAATATTATTATTTTTAAATGGTAGTTAACGCCTAGCCGTTGTAGTGGCGAGAATGAATAGAACTAACTAAAATATTATTATACATGTTTTTTAGATGTTTTTACATTTACCCAATAAAAGTTAGAGGCTTAAAATGAGAATGAATCTAATTTTAATCATAAATACTCTAATATTCTTTAAAAGGATGATTTACCGCCATATGATGGCGACCCATTTTTAAATATAGTTCTTTTCAATTTTATATGTTATATTTGACAAAATAAAATTCTTCTTTAGAATTGGGACATCAAAATTTACTTTGGCTAATTTTTTGGTATTTTTCTGATAAAATTCATTTTTTTAATGATTAGTGAAAAATATATTTTTTTTTGGCCCAAAGGCCTTTTTTTTTAAATTTTATTATAGATAATCCTCCTTTTAAGGGTTGAAGGGGAACCCATACATGACCCATAGGCCCAAGGCACAAGGCCTGACATGACCCGTAATACATGACCTAAAGGCCCAAAGGCATACCATGCCCATTACATGACCCGCATGGCCAACCCACTAGAACTGCCCCTCCCCAACTTCTGATTCATTGATCACATTTAGCTTCCCACATGAATTTCTGATCATCTATCATTTCCCTATACAAAGCTGCATGGTGCCTGGTCCCGATGACGGTTTCCATACCCTCTCATTCTTCCAATCCGGTTAGCTCTGCTTCTGGTGAATGCTATTGTTGCTCTGATCTTCTTCTGGGGCTCTCTCTGGGTGAACTGGGCTAATTCATGGTCTTCAATGGCCAGAAGGCCCTGTGGCCCAAAGGCCTTTGATGGTCCGAAGGCCCTTGAGACCTGTAGGCCCAAACCGATGACCCGAAGCCCAAATCAGGTGAATAGTTCCGGCTGCTACAGTACCGAACAGTACCTACTACAGTACTGTTATAGTGCTTTCTACAGTGATGCTACAGTGCCCAGAAATTCGCCTCCACCCAGTTTTGAACCTGGGTCTCTTGGATGCCAAGCAGGAGCCCTTACCACTCGGGTACGGGCTCGTTGGCAATAGTGAAAAATACATTATTTTAATTCAAATATGCCTTTTAATATAATTTATTTATATGATTAGATTATCTTTTTAATTGGTTTAAAAGTGTAATTAGATTATATTTTTACCATTTAATCCAATTTTGGTCATTGGAAGCAATTTCACTTTGAAATTGGACATAATCAACTGTCAATCTTGTGATAGTTATTATTTCTTAAAAAACACGCATTTTATTTTGACAACGAGAATTAATTTTAAATTAATTAATCCAAATTCTATGTTTTTAATTTTGTAAAATATAAATCATTTTTAAATTTGTAATATCAAATATATATTAGGCTGATTTTTTGGTATTTTCTGAAAAACTTTAATTTTTGAGGAATAGTGAAACCACTAAGTTGTAGTTAAAAAACCGACTTTTTCATTTAAATGAAATTTTACCGCTTATGTGAATTGAATTTCTAAAATACAACATACATGGTTGTTATAAGTAAGTAAAATGTGGTTCAATGAGATGAAAATAATTTTTGGTGAATAGTAAGTTTTGACTTTTATTTACCGCAGTTAAAGGTAAATAGGGTGATTCAAGGTAAAAAGAATATTATAATAAAAAAAATTGACTTAACACTTGTCCTAGCCTTATTGAATTAGTCATGGCCGACTATGGGCATCCTTGGGTCGGTTTTGGGACCCCATGGAGCCACTTATGAGTGATAATGACACTTTATTTTAATTAACTTTAAGTAAAGACAAAAATGACATAAACAAAAATCTTTTAGTAAATTAATTTTTACGTGGTGTTATATAAGTTATCTTTTTTACTATAAATATTCATTGGAAAGATAAAAGTATTTCCTACATCATGGTAATTGTTTTATAATTTTTAGATATCAAATAAATTAAATTATTTATGACATAATAATAATGTAGTATTTACCTCATTAATAAATGATTTAAAAAAATAAGATTATAAATACTAAAAAAATATCCAAAACCTACCCAATTATTATTGGATGATTTTATTTCTACCATGAGTCATCTTATCTTTGAATTTAATTATTTTTGGATCTTTTGAAACTGAATATAAGTTTATAATAAAATAATATTTTTACACTTTACTAAAGAGACCATCCTCCCCCTTATAAAAAGTACTCACTTATAACTAATTCCTCACACCTCTAAAGCTTTTTGGCTCATCCAAAATCTGCCCAATTAATCTCCCTACATCCCTCTCCTACTCCTAGAAGCCTTACCTTAAGAAGAAGGCACTTCAAGAAGTCCTTTTGGTTCAATCCAAAGGAAGTTACCCAAATTAAAGGTAACAGTTTCTCTTAAATTATTTTATTTTATTTTACCTCTCCAAACCCTAAAATCTTTTTATTACTTTCTTTTATAACAAAAACATTATTATAAATATACTAGAATGTTTTATGAGAATTATTAAAACTACACTTACACACACATCCATCTAATGGGTGAAGAACATACTGTTTCTGTGGATGACAAACTAACGCCTCACGAAATGATGATTGTTCAATTATCTTCTACCGCCTCTCATGCTCGACATTAATATGGAACTGTATTTATATATGATATATATTATGTTTATATTTCCTTTATTCTTCTGTATTTACCTTTTATATCATACCTTTATGGTTTCCATTATGGGTAAACACGATAATTTCATTTGAGGAAATGCGGACTACCGCCCCCTCAAAGTGAAATGACTCGTTCATACCATATGTGGTATCTATAAAGGATTATGTTAATGATATTATATATGATACTATACTATAATTATAATATACCTATGTATAATTATGTTTTCATTCTATTAAATATGAAATATAAATGAAAGTAGCATTCATGCGTATGTTCGGCTTACCGTCTCCATGAATGGTGCATTTCATTCCTTATCTCCAAATGTTATGTACTGTTATAAATACATATATATAATGAATATATATGATATATATGATATATAAATCATGAATATCACTCTTTATATAATGAACTTTTGACCACGTGAATAACTTGTAAATATAAGAAGTTCATTTTTGACTCAAGTACCAAATATTGACAAAATGACCGTTATTAACTTAAATGATTAAATAATGTATATAACAAGGTAATAAGTGATATAAAAGGAATAATGAACTTGAAAAAGGTTATTAAGCAAGTAGAAATTATTTTTAGTTTATTATTCAGGAAATTAAAGAATGAACGGGTCAAGTCAGACACAAGGTAAGGGACTTCGTCTCAATCTCCTTTCATTGAGACATATTTCGATAATATATACCTTATTCTTTTAAATGGTGTATAATAAAACCTTTTGACTTTTACTTTCATTCAAAAGTAATATTTTTTCTACGAAGCATTTTACTAAATGACAAACAGAATGTTTTTAACATTTGCAGCGACAATGACCTATCCGCTGTAGTAATCGTTATTTGGATTCCTCTATAAGCCTTAATGTTTTCTAAAATGAAAAAGAAATCCCTTATTCTGTTTTTGGGTGTTTTGGTATTGAAAATAGTTTTTGAAATTGATTGATTATTTGAATATCTTGAAATTATTTCTCATGATTTAAAATTAAATGTTATTAGTGAAATGTTTATATTTGCAATATTTTATGTGTTATGATTTTATAATGGTACTTAGACATTTGACGGGTGGTTATGTGATAAACCAAATGATGGGTGGTGTTGTGATAAACCAGGATGAGTGGTTATGTTATAACCTAAAATGAATTGGGTATGGAAGTTGGCCGTATGGCTCTTCCATTTAGTGATATGTGTGGAAGTTGACCGTATGGTTATTCCATTTAAGTATGTTTATGAACCAAGTTACCTTTATATGTTATGTGTTCTTTATATGGGTTTTATGGTAATATTTTGGTTACAAAATGGTAAGTATTGATCTTTTATTCAATGAAGAGTATTTACTACTTCATAAAGTTAAAAAGTATTACTTATGATAAAGTATTTTATGGTTTACTTGTTGTTTTAAAAAACTAACAGTTTTACTTATTTGTGTATCCCTTACTGAGCTTTTTATGCTCATCCCAAGTTTTTGAAATGTTTTTCACATGACATAAAGTGGAATAGGGTCAAGGATGGGATCAAAGAAAATTCATGCTCTCTAAAACATGGAACTAGACATGACTCTTTTATTTCAAAGAGTTTTTATTTTATGAAAAAATGGAAACTGGGTAGATGTGTCTACATGTAATATTTAAGTTGTTATGTATATGTTATGAACTAACTCTCTAAAACTCTAAACCTGAAAAGATTCCCAATGTGAATTATTCATTTAATTCAAGATTATGTAATGTTTAAGGTCGGGTCCTTATAACGAGCAGGTAAATCAACAACTTCAAAATAATTTAGCACACAAGAATTTATTGGTTTAAAGTTTAAATTTAAATATAAAATAATGTTTAATTTTCAACATAATTCTCACCTTCAACATGGAGTATGGACAGAGACAGAGAGGGTGTTGATCAAAGTTCATCGGGTAGTGATTAGTGTTCAATTTGGATTCAAAGATGTTTTATAACTAAACTTATGATAGGATAATACTAATTTGGTGATTAAGAAACCATTTTGTGATTTTTGGTAAGTATATATGTATTTCCCTTACATTTCATGAAAATCTATATGCTTGGTTCATTTGTTATGTTTTTTAAAGTTTACCTTGTACTAATAATTCTTAGGATCTTCAGGTTTTGTTTTGTTTTAGTACTCCTTGAAATTCTACCTCTTATTTTTCTTTTCAAAATATATAGTCTCTTTCAACCATTTATGAACTTTATTCAGTTATGAATTCCATTTGGTAACTCACCAAGTACTACCTGGATAACTAAACAAGCTGGTGAGCTTGCATTTGGACATCCCACTAGTATTTTTCTTATTTGTGCAATATATATATATTTTAGCTTCAATATCCTCTCAGATAGAGGACCTTAAACAAGTTTATTCATAGAGATAAAATTTCCATTAGTCTATAAACTCTAAAAAACTCTTCTCTAACTGTAATGTTACCTTAAAACTAAGTTAATGAAAAAATATATCACAATAATTATTCATAATGAGTATCTTGAATATCTTTATGCTACAAGATGAAACATCTACATCATCTTTAACCTGATTTTTTAAAATGATCATTCTTCATGTATTATTATTAATGAAAAAAACTTCCATCATATTAATTATTATTTAGTATGGATAAACCATGAGAGAACATACAAGTATATTCTTATCTACATGCTTGGGAACTCCAAATTACTTCACATATGTCCTCCAAAACACATATTGAGTTCATCCATATTACTGTCATCTTTATGGATGAAAAATACAAGAAAACCCATGTGGGTTTAATATTTATACTAAATAAATCATCACCCTTGACTACAAATTTTTTTTATCCCACCCTCAGTGCTTATGTGAAGGTGTTTTGGGAATTTTCATGTACACTTTAATATGTTATCAATATGTAAATTTTAATGTGATAAATTCTATTTAAAATATATTCTAATCTTATCACATAAGTGTTTGGGTGAAGGAATTCATGGCCTTTATTTATCCTTTTTCTCTTTCTGTGTCACTTTACCCATAAAATTATTATCCTTATAAAATTAAGAAATTGGTATTTTTAGAAATTCTAGCCATTCTAATCTATAAAAGGGGCCTTCTTATACCAATTAACAGACACACATGATGTTCAGTTGTTTAGAAGTTGTTGTCTATATTCCATCACTAAAAATGAAATCTCATGTTTGGAATCTACTTATTTTAAGACAAAACTATAATTTCTCCATATGAGGAAGGGTTATAAGTGGGAACTTGAAGTTATTATTTATAAGTAATAAACCATTTTCCTTATTTTTTTTTATATTCACATCCTCTTTCATCTTGTATCTGATTTATCTCTCGTATAACATCTAAATAAAATCATTATACTTATATAAAAATGTTATTATAATATAATCACATCATATTAATTCGCATCCACTACAAATGTGAATGTTGATATGATATGATATATAAATCATATCCATTGTTGGCATGATTTCTCTACTCTCTTCATATAACCCATTTATCAGAATATTCATATCCATAGTTGGAATGAATGCCAAAACCAAAACACTTAATATGTTTGATAATATCTCACATGTTCATGGTTGACATGAACACCCAACCCACATTTCTATCATAGATCCCAACATTTTTGGAATCATCAGCCAAACCAATCCACATAACCATTCTATAAAATCATATTCTAATAGTTGGTATGTTCACTCAACTCATGTCATAATGAACCCATATAAAATCCGATCATAGATAATCTTAAGACACAATTAATAAATCACTATTAAAAATGATAATATTAAACATACAAAGAAAAAATATAAAAGTAAAGGGTTATAATAGGTCAGAAAAAAACCAACACTAAATGCTACACAAGATAGGGTAGCTACAATCATACACTCGACCTCATTCAAATTCCAACTAATTTATAAGGACACCACCACTTTTTCCTTACCTTAATATTATATAATTTATCATGGAGAGATCCAAGGTTTATAAAATAGTTCACTAGTCCATGAAATGCTTTAAAACACCCCACTTAGGTTCATTTATATCATTTATGTAGCATGATGGTCAAATGAATGGTAATATGTGACCTAGCCATCAAAATAAAATCAATAGAAGCCTCAAATAAAATTAATCATGTCAATTAATTTCTGGTTATTATCCTTGTTATATTAAGGATTTGTTGTATTATGGTTTTTTATAAATTGAACCTGGCATGTTCTTATTATGTTATAATTACCAGAATAGTTTTTATACTATTTTTATATTGCCATATCTATTTTTTGTTTGGCTGTTCTAGGGCTGTAGATTTTGCAGCTGTATTTTTTTGAAATGATATATATAGAGGCAGTTTAAATTATGCTTTATATTCAAAATTAATGTTTTGTGGTTGTTTAAACCAATTCTAAAACAAAAAAATGCAAAATGTTCTAGTACAGTTCCCAAATACCACCTCTAAATGTACAAAACCAATGTGAGTTGGATGTCGACTCTAACTTTAGCGGCATTTTTTTGGAAACAATCACGAATCCATATGGTGGTGGTTTAAAACATAACTAAATAAAAAAATGCCACTATCAGTTGATTTTTTTGTAGTGAGAAGATAAATATCAAGGGGAAAGTAAGGGAACAAGATGTTTTCTGTTTTTCATGTGGTAAGAAGGGCCACTAAATGAAAAAATGAACCCATTCAAAGAAGAAAGGGGAAGCTTCAGGTGCATATGTTATCTAGTGTAATTTATCTATTTCTAAAAAATGGGTACTAGATTAAACTTATGGTGCTCATATATGTATTCAAATAAAAAAACCAAGTAGATTCAAAAAAATGAACGATGCATGGTAGATCTACGAGAATCCAACAATGCTAAACTTACTTCTGTAATTATTAATGACTTCCATCTCACATTTCTAATATAAATCATCTTGGTTTTTAAATTTTGTTATTTTATACCATCCATTACAAAAAATATTATATCATTTTCCAGAATTGATAAATATGGATTTATTTTCAAGTTTTGGAATAAATGTTACTTCTTTTATAAAGATATCATTTTTATGGCAAGGAACATTTAAATAATAGTCTTTATGTGTTGGATTACACAAATCAAGTAATGAAAATTGATAAATAAACTACTTCACATGACTCATACCACATCCAACATTAGAATCACCAGTTAGGTCATGAAAAAAAATATTTTACTAAATTACATCAAGATCGATATTTAGATTCCTTTGAACTAAAATCATTTGGTGTGTGTCATGCATGTTTACAAGGAAAAATGAAAAAATCACCATTTACTAGAAAGGGAAAAAGGGATAAAGAGATTCTTAAATTAGTTCATACAGATGTGTGTAGACCTTTTCCTATTGAATCAATGGGTAGATACTCATACTTCATAACTTTTAGTAATTATTTTAGTAGACATGGATATGTCTAATTGATGAGGTATAAGTCAGTTTCCTTTTAAAAAAATTAAGGAATGAAATAATGAAGTTGAGAACCAACATGTTAAACATATTAAGAAACTCCTCTTAGACCATGTTGAATAATATATTAATCAATACTTTATTGATTATTTATGAGAGTTTTGGATCCTATCATAGATTAATCCTCCTTATACACCTCAGTGGAATGGTGTAAGTGGAAGGAGGAACCACACATTATTGGACATGGTGAGATCAATGATGAGTCATGCGAGTATTCCATTATCCTTTTAGGGATAAGAATTAAAAATAGTATCATACATACTATACCAAGTTCTAATTAAAGCATAAGACGGTATTCCATACCAATTTTGGAAAGAAAATAATCCCATATTGTTGTACTTACATATGTGTGGATGTGAAGTGTTATTTAAGGCCTATTCAGGTTACAAACATGCACCTGAGGCACAAAGTGTATCTTTATAGGATATCCCATGGAAACAAGAGTATATTGCCTATAAAATCCTTCATACAAAAGGTTGTGGTTGATAGGTGCCCCATATTCCTTAATAAAGATCATATATCTAAAAGTGATAGGGGGTGAGATAGACTTTGATGAAGTCCAGGATCATGATACACAAGAGTTGGCATAGGAACAAATTCCACAAATCCCCATGGAAGAAGTTGTTTGAGAGACAAAAATACTACATTTGAGTATAAGAGAGGTTAGATAACCAAAACGATATGGTTTTCTAGTCACCAAGGATGGTGAATCAGAATTAATTGATAATAGTGATCCTCTAACCTATATTGAAGTAGTAAGTTACATAGATATTTCCAAGTGGAAAGAATACCTGAATTATAAAATGGATTCCATGTACTAAAACCAATTTGGGATTTTCGTAGATCCTCTAATAGATGTAAATACTATTGGTTGTAAATGGATATTCAAGAAGAAACTGGACATGGAAGTGAAATTCAGTACCTATAATGCATGATTGGTTGTAAAAGGGTTTAAAAAGCATTATGTAATTGACTACAATGAATCCTTTTCACTAGTTTCAATGATAAAATCCATCAAAATTATACTATCCATTGTAGTCTTCCATGACTATGATATTTGGAAAATGGATCTCAAAATAGCCTTCCTTAATATAAACCTTTAAGAAGATGTCTATATGAAACAACTAGAAGGGTTTGTGACTCCGAAGGATTACAAAAAAGGTATAAAAGTTGAAAAAAATCAATTTATGGATTAAAGAAAGCATATAGCTCACAGAACTTTAAATTTTATAAAACCATATGGATTTTGTTTTACAAATAATTAATGAGAACCTTGTGTCTATAATAAGTTTAGATGGAGTGGTATCATTTTATTAGTAGTATATGTTAATAAAATATTAATTATTGGAAATGAAATACTATTATTATAGTCTGTTTAGAATTAGTTGAATAAATGATTCTCCATGAAGTACTTAGGTGAGACAACATATATTATTGAGATTAAGATCCATCATGATAGATCCAAGAGGCTACCCAACCTAAGTCAAGGTACATATATTGAAAAGTTACTAAAGATATATAGTATGGAATAATCCAAGATAGGATTTTTGGGAGTGTCACATGGAATTAATATTTCTAGGAAAATGTGTCCTCAAGCACATGAGTAAATAAAAAGTATGTAAATTATTCCATATGAATCATCGATTAGTTCAATCATGTATGATATGCTATGTACTAGGCTAGACCTATACCTTGTGTGCAGTAGGTAGATATCAAACTAACCCAGTTGACCACTATTGGATGGTAGTCAAGATTATCCATAAGTATCTAAGGCATACTAAGGACATGTTCCTAGTCTATGGAGGAAATTAGGAACAATTCATCAGAGGATATTAAAATGATAGTTTCTAAATAGATCAAGAATATATAAAATCAAAAATGGGACACATCTTCACATTGAATAGATGTGTTGTGAGATGTAAGGGCTCAAAGCAGGTTGTGGTTGCAGATTCTACAGTATATTCTGAATATATTTTGGCATATGAGGTAGCTAAGGAATTAATATGGATATAAAACTCTATAAAAGAGATTTATGTCATAACCTACAACAAATATCCTATATATAGTGTCCTTAACTTTTCATATATAGATATTACATCTAAGTAGATGAATATTCTATACATAACATAATGATCCATGCTATAATTGTATAGGTTTAGTATCTTTGGACACTTGGAAACATAAATAAATAGATCATAATAGTTCTACATCATCTCCCACTTAGATATTCATAAATATCACCATTCTTATACATATCATACATAAAACCTTTCTTCATAACCTGGGAAAAGAAACATAAGAAAGGGTGAGATCTGATGCTCAATAAGGGTAAAAAAGGGAGATATCAATGATTATATAAGAATAAAATGATAAAAATGGTATTATAACAAGATATTAACATTTTAAATCCATACCCTATATATCATATATCATAATCTTGATTCATGGAATAAATCTTAGTGTTTATAAGAAATTAATCATAAAGGAATCAAAGAACATGAGCCATGAGAGCATAATATAGGCATAATGCATGGAATTGTGGAATAAACATAAGTATAGAGAATAACTTACTTAGTATTCAAGGATATTTTTCAATACTATCATAGTATAATGGGTTCACTCCCCAAACCATCGTAGTAGTCAAGGGTTCACTCCCAACACTATCAAGAAAACAAATTCCCTTACTGAACTAGGATCACTCCCCATTCTAGTCCTGTTTATCTCATGAGATATCAATCATTACCAATTTAATTAAAGGAATAAAAAGTTCCCACCAATAAAATAATGAAAATAATACATATGTGTTCCATAGGATCATAAACTATTCATCACACCAGAACCCATAAAAATAAATGGGTTTCATAAACATTTCATCATAGCATAACCCATGGAAAATGAATGGGTTTCATAAACATCATGACATCGTAAACATAAACCATCGAGATAAATAATAAGTATGGTATAATTATATGATATTCCTAGTAAATCATAATCAAAATTAAAGGTTTTTTCCATTGATGAATAAAAAATCATTAAAACATTCTTGAGAAAAATAACCTTTACATTTTGAAATTACTTCTTTAAAATATAAAAATTTACAAAATATTATGGATTTTTTTATTTAAAATAAAAATGGAAAATTTTAAAGTATTATTCAAAACATATAGAATCCATGATAACAGGAAATTCTATTCATGCTGTATAAGTTAAAAAAGCATTCTTTTCATACCGTTGTCAGAAAAGTCAGAAAGCACCTCATTTTGAAAACAAAAAGAAGATTCCTTTCAATTTTTTTTGTAAAAATTCAAACATGTTTAAAAATTAATTTAAAAAATAATATTAGAATATTAAAAAACTTCTTTAAAATATTTTTAGAATACATGGATATAGAAGAAAAAGGTTTTTTGTTTGAAGATAAAAATGAAGCCGATTTTCCTTAAAAACATATTTTCAATATCTTAAGTACATAAGGTGAGAAAAATGAATGTAAGAAATATATTTTAAATAAATTACCATATGATAAGACAATTAATTAGTATCTTGAGAGTTTGATCATAATATTTCATCATCAAAACTTAATGATATGAAATCTCAATAAACAATTAGATTGTAACATAAAACCCCCTACCTCAGGTCCGACTTCCTTCATACATTTTCAAACTACCTATATAATAAATATAGGTTTATTATACATATAATTAAAAAATTATTATAATATATATCAAACCATATATGATTTAGTTTTAAACTTTTATCACCCATTTATTAATAATTCTTTATTAAAATTACTATTCTTGGTGATAATTACTTCGTTTTTCATGTATGTTTTGGTTTGATAGTTCCAGTACTTGTACTTTTATCATAGTTACATAATATAAATAATTTTAATAATGGTATAAATATCATAAATATTATATATATATATATATATATATATTCATTCATAATATTTAGGGATAGAAAAATGAATTACACCATTCATAGAGACGATAAGTCATACATACGCATGAACATTGTTTTCATTTTTTAATGGATGTAACGAAAAAAGGTAAATATTAATTCACATTTAAAAGATCATTATCATATCATATATATTCATAAAATTCATCCTCATTAGCATCCAAGTAAAATAAAAATGAAAAATGAATCACATCGCTTTGTGGAGGTGATAACCAACACGTACGCACGAGAGACATTATCATTTCCCAAATGATTGAATGGTAGGAAGGTAGAAATGATATTATAATTACATAAGTACAATTGTATCATAAAAATATTATATAAATATTAAACCCATAATAATAACTATCCATAAAATATGTCGATGAAAAATGAATTGTATCACTATGTGGAGATGGTAAGCTGTATGTACGCATGAGTGATACTTTCACTTCCTAATTGATGGGAAAGAGGGAGTATAAGGGTATTTTCATAATCATAATAACATTTCAGTATATTTAGTATAATTAATTTATTATTTTATGAATAATATGACATATTTAGAGGAGTTAAAATAAAAATTTAAAAGAAAGTGATTAGTTAAAGAGATTACCTCTTCTTTGAAACAACTCATTTAGAACTCCTTTAAAGGGCTCTATGGTTGGTATTTTGGGAAGAAAAAAACATCTATGATGTGTCCAGGGAATTTAATAATATAAATGTTTAGATATTGGTGGATATATAAGGCTCAAATTTTCTTGAATAAGAGAAAGGATGGTGCCATTTTTTAATTTAGGGATGGGGACTCTTGGAATTTCTTAAAATATTAAATTCATATAAATTTATTTTGATGTAAAAATGGATAAAAATTGATAATATTAATATAAAATATGATTATGAGTCAAAATAATCCCAAAAAATAAAATTCAGACATGTTTGGATTAGATTTTTACCCTTATATTTTAGTTTTAACCCCCGTCAACTCTTTTGACAATTACTATAATATTAAAGTTTTACACCTTTTAAGGGTGAATAATGTTAATATAAAATGAAAACAACCAATAAATGGTACATGGTATATTTTTAATACCATATCCCATTAATTTTTCCTAATATAATATTTTTATGAATTTTATATCATTTAATAAAAATTTATTTATTATAAAATATCATAAATTCTATTTTTAACACTATTCATTTAATTTAACTTTGAATACATATAGAAAAAGGATTAATTAAAATATAATTATTTAAAACCTCCCTAATATTTTATATAGATCTATAAAATTAGTGGTTAATATCAAATAATTCAAATTATATCACTTTTAATATTTTTAAAACCATTTATTATATTTTTTTATTAAATGGGGAAATACTACATCAGTGTTGCATAAGAAATTAAGGTCATTATATAATTAATAAAAAATTGAAAATAAAGTTATATCACTAGAATAATTTAATTAATCTTAAAATTTACACTTATATTTAGTCATAACTTGTTTTTTCCTTATGTGAACACATATGAGATATTAAAAACAAAGAGAGTAACATTTTGTAATTTTATTTGATTTAAATATTATATAGGTCATTTTCCTGGAAAAGGGTCCCTTAAAATAATAAATTTCAAGAATAAAGTGATAAGTGTATAATTAAAGTCATATAATAATAATTATGATGAAAAATTATGGCCTCAACATTTATTTTTAACCTATATTAACATGATTTACCCTTTACTGAGGGGATAAATTTTACCACAATTACAATTCATATTGACCAAAAATGAAAGGGGCCTTTTTATAAAATATGAAAATCCCAATTCTAAATAATTAATTCATTTTATCTAATTCAATACTTATAAATGGTATAAATTAATTTTAATATAAGTGCACAAAATGTGACAAAATCCACTTTTTAGAAAAATACATTTTTAATCATAAAACTGGATTTATTATTATCCTATGCATAAAAAATATTAGATGAATGTTAAAAAATTTGATTGAATATATAATATATACATTTCATTAAAATTATTCACCAATAGTTATCAATTTAATTTATTAGGATAAAAATACATTGCATACATAAAAATAGTTTTTCATAAAAACATATCCTTTATTTTCAAATAATTTTTATTTTCATTTATAATTAACTAATAAATAATTAATTTATTTAATAATTATGTAAACCATACTTATTCATAATTTATTTAGTCCTATTCATATATACCAATCCAAATACTAGGTGATAATAATATTTTAATAGTATATCACAGTTCATTTAAACTCATTGTTATGTGTAATGTAATATATCAAGGAAATTAAATTTATTTGAAAAAATATATTTCTTAAAATATTATGGTGCTAAATTATACCCTCATTAAAGGAATTTATCCCTAAAAATTATGTTACTCTGATACAAACCACTAAGGATACTTCTACCTCATAATATCCTCAAGTTCCCATGTAGTTTCCTCACATTGGTGGTTTTTTCACAAAACTTTGAATATGTGAGTGGTCTTGTTTCATAGAATTTTCTATTTATTATCTAGAATATACACTAGTTGTTCCTCATAATAAATATATTTCCCTATTGTTATGAACTCTGAGTTCATTACATGTGAAGGATCAGGTATTTACTTCATCAGGAGAGATACATGGAACATGTCATGAACTTGAGAGAGATTTGGTGGGAGTGCCAATTGATAAGATACCATCCCGATATGAAAAAACATTTTCAAAAGGACTAATATAACTAGATATTAACTTAAACTTCTTTCCAAATATCATCACCCTCTTCCAGGGAGATATTCGTAGGAATACCTTTTTAGTAACTTCAAATTCTAGATCTTTCCGATGATTGTCATCATAACATTTTTATTGACTCTGAGTTGATCTTATGTGATTTGAATGGATCTTACCTTCTCTACCATTACCCCAGCCAGATCTGGTCCTAATAGATTTTTTTTCCAAATTTATTCTAACACATTGGAGTTTTTCACTTCCTATTATAAAAGTCTAAAGTAACTATCTTAATACTAGAGAGAAGGGTATTATTGTAAGAAAATTATTCCAAATGAAGGTGTTGATCCCAACCTCCTTTGAAATCCATAGAGAAAGATCTCAACATATCTTCTTGATTTTGAATGGTCCTCTAAGACTATCCATCTATATATGTATGATAAGTAGTCCTAAAACTTAACTCTATATCCAGATCCTAATAAATACTTCTTCAAAACTTTAAGGTAAACTTCAGATCCTAATCAGATATAATTGATAGTGGTACACTATAAAATCTTACCAATTACTTAATGTATGACCGAGTAAGTTGATCAAGAGAAAAATATTCTCTAATGGAAATAAAGTGTGATGAATTCATAAGGTTATTGACTACAACCCATATAATACTATTACCTTTAAATGTTTTGGGGAGTCTGATGACAAAATCCATGCGATGTTTTCCCATTTAAATTCTCGTATGGGTGATGGTTGTAACGTTCAATTAGACTTCATTCTCTTAGCCTCAACTTTCTAACATACCAAGAACTGAGAAAAATACTCTATAATATCTCTCTTCATGCCATCCCACCAAAAATAATCTTTTATATATATACACATCTTCATACTTTCAGGATAAATAGAGAATTAATAATTATGAGTTTAAACTAACAACTCCTTCTTCAAATATATTAATTAAGGGGCACATACATGGTTTTTAAACCTTATTATTCCATCAAAATCATGGTTGTACTCAAGAACATTACTCACCTTCTTTTTTATCTCTACATCTTCCTTCCATGCCTCTTTAATCTTCACATGGATATATAGACGAACACTCATTTAATAATGATAATAATTATAACCTTCCTTTAAGATTTCAAGATCCATCCTTTGCAAGTCCAGAAATATCATATATTTTTTGATCCTCATCATAGATAAGGTAAGATGATCCTTTAGACTCAGAGCATCTGACACCTTGTTTTCTTTCCAAGGGTGGTAATGTATTAAGTTGTCATAATTTTTAATCAGATCCCACCATTTTTGTTAGAGAATGTTCAAATATTTTTGAGTGAAAATTTACTTTAATCTTTTGTGATCAATATATATGTCACACCTTTCCCCATAAAGGTAATGCATCCTTATATTTAATGAAAAAATTACCCCAGCTAACTCCAAATCATGAGTTGGGAAATTTTATCATGGACCTTCAATTGTTATGAGGCATAATCTATAACCACATCATTCTTCAATAGGAAACATCCCATTACCTTATTTGATGAATCACTATAGATTATAAACCATTCTCCACTATAGGGTAGTGTAAGCATAGGTGCACTAACTAGACTTTTCTTTAGTTCATTAAAACATTCCTCACATTCATCTTTTCAAGGGAACTTGGATCCATTCTAAGTTAACTAGGTGAGTGGATTTGATAGCCATGAAAAATTCTCCACAAAGCACTAAAAATATACATCCAAACCAGGAAAACTATGGATCTCAGTCATAGTGGTTGGTCTGGGCCAATGTTCAATAACTTTTGTCTTTGAACAGTCTACTAATACACCCTCATATGAGATTATATAATCCAATAATAAAACTTTCTAAATCCAAAATTCACACTTGGTAAATTTTTTATAAAGCTTATCCTTCCTCAAGATCTTTAGCACAATCCTTAAATAAAATCTATGTTCTTCCTTAATCTTTGAATATATAATATTGTCATCTATAAAGACTGCCACAAACTAATAAAAGTATTCTCTAAAGACTCTATTCATTAAATCCATGAAGATAGTGGAAGAATTATTAAGACCAAATGAAATAACTATAAATTCATAGTGTCCATAAATTTTATAGAATATTATGTTGGGTATATCCATCTTCTTGACCCACAATTAATGATATCTGGAATGAATTTAAATCTTGGAAAAGTATTGAGCTCCGTATAGTTGATCAAACAAGTCATTCATATGGGATAGAGGATACTTTTTATTGATAGTGATCTTATTATGTTCTCAATAATCAATGTAAAGTCACATTGATCTATATTTCTTCTTAAAAAATAAAATAGGTGCACCCCAAGGTGACACATTTTTATGAATGGATCCCTTTTCAAGACTCTCCTAGAGTTTCTTTTTTAATTCTTGAAATTCAATTAGGGACATTCTATTTGAAGTCTTGGAAATTGTTGTAGCACTAGGTATGAGTTCTATTGAAAAATAAACTTCAAGATTCAGTGGAAGACTAGAAAATTATTATAGAAAGACATCAATAAACTCTCTCACAATAGGAATATATTTCACATTGAGTTTATCCTTAACCATCTTAGATAAACACCTCTTTTGAATAAGAATCATGACCCATACAATAGATGTAATTTACATCAGAAGTTCATTTTTAATGTCACAATGATAGATGATCATAGGTTGGTTTGGAATATCAAACGTCACTTACCTTCATCAAAAATTAATGTGGGATTTATGTAAAGAAAAATAATCCATTCCGAAAATAATATCAAATCCAAATAGAGGAAGAATGAATTTTTTTTCAGGAAACACATTCTCACAAACTTCAACTAAATAAGAATCATGACTTGGGATGTTATCATTGTACCATTAGGGGTTTTTATTACTAACTCAAAAACTATTTTTTTGGTGGTACTGTCATACTCTTAAAAAAGTATTTAGATATAAAAGAGTGAGTAGATCTAGAATCAAATAAGACACTTGCAATTCTAGAGTGGATGGTAAGTGTACCTTTTACCACGTCACTATTGTAACCCTCATCGAAAATAGGGATATTAGGATATTTACATTTTTCTCTAGCCTTAAGAGTTTTTTTGAAATAGATCATCATCATTAACATTTTTATTTGGGCACTGATTAGAGTAATTCTCATCCACCTTTCATTTAAAACACTAGAGTGTGGGTGGTGCATTATGTGGTGATTTTTCTCTATCATTATCTTACTTCTTCACATCTCTTTAACATTAGATTTCTTTATGACCTACCTTTACACACTTGAAACATTTAACAGTTCCCTTAAGACAATTTACCCCATGTTTCCTTCCAAATTTTGAGCATAAAGTAAATCTCCTCATCTTTTATCCATGTTTTTTAGACTTTCCTTTGAATTCAATTTTTCTTTTCTTGTTAAAACCATGAGATTAATGGGTAACTATGATTTATATCTCCAACTTGATAGGACATTGAATGATTTCTTCATAGATATTAAAGTCCCTTATGGGTAACACCATTTGGAGACTTGGTTTTAATCTAGTGAAGAATCGATTAACCTTACTTTTAGGTTGAATGATAATACTAGAAGTGTACCTTTCAAGTATTGTAAAATTTTCTTCATAGGTACACACAAATTCATCATCCTTATGTTTCAACTCAAGAAATTACTTCTCTATTTTTATATGAATAATATAAGGAAAATACTTATTGATAAATAAGATATTAAACTCATCCCAATCCATAGATTCAATTTCTTCTTGTTGATTTTTGTTCTTGATAAAAATACACCATTGATATTATTCACCTTATAAATGATAAAAAACTAGAATAAATTTTTAATTTTCCAAAAATTGGAAAATAAAAAATATATTTTCAGAGGTACTCATCCATTTATCAACAACTAGTGGATAAGTGGACCCACTAAAATACGGTGGAAGTTCTCTCATGAAGGACTCAACAAATCATTTTCCATCATTTTCTCATTTGTAAGATCAGTATGATTCATAAATTGAGAAAGTTGTGTGATAATGGAAATGATTATTTTTATTATATCCCCTATAACATTTGGTTTCTCAGTAAGAAAACCATTGAATTTTCCATCTCATTCAGAATTAAAATGATTCCTTTGGGTTCCATCCATTTATTAAAACCAAAATCATAGTATGATCAACAATAATCAAAGGGGTAAACCACATAATCATAAAAAATAATTTATAGGATCAATAAATCGTGAAACCTTATTCAATAAAAACTTACATTTAAACTAGCCCACTCATACTCATTACCAAAACTTTTGGACTTTATACTATACTTGGACTTATTCCTAGGGTTCTCATTAAAGTTTTCTCATCCTGGTTTTCAAATGTTAACCAAACCTCACACTAATACTAACTATAGTGACCCAAACATTTAATACATAGGTACTACATATGAGATTATGAATTTTATTTACATAACATAACGATCCATTCCAGAATCATATAGGTCTAGTATCTTTGGAAAATTGGAAACATAAAAAACTGGTTCATAATAGTTTTACATCATATCCCACATAGATCATCATAACTATTACCCTTATTAGATATATCATATATATATCCTTTATTCATAACATGGGAAAGGATACATAATAAAGGTTGAGATATGACGACCTATCTACTATTTTGACATTTTAAGTTGTGTAGACTTGCTTCCATCCTGCTTCGTATGTTTTACTTTTTATTAATGAATTTTATGGTCATGGATTTGGGCTTTCCAAATCTTTGGTTGGGCTGCTTTGGTAAGGGAGATATCAATGATCATATAAGTATAACATGAGAAAAAGGGTATGATAACATGAGATTAATATTTTAAAAACATACCATGCATATAATAGATCATAATATTGTTTCATGGCGTAAATCTTTGTTGTTTATAACACATAAATCCAAAAGGAGTAAAATAATGCGGTCTATGGTATCACAACATAGGCATAAGACATAGAATTGTTGAATACACATAAGAATATAAAATCACTTCCTTAGTAGTCAAGGATCTTTTTGAATACTTTTATAGTAGAATGTGGTCAATAAATAAACTATCATAGTAGTCAAGGTTCACTCCGAAGACTATCATAGTGGAAAAATTCCCTTTCGGAATTGGGCTAACTCTACATTCTAGTTATATTTATCTCATGAGATATCAATATTTTCCCAATCCATTGGAGAGAGATATAGGTACCACCTTTCATATAATTAAAATCATACACATTTGTTCTACAATATCATATATTATTCATCATATTATAACCCATGAAAAGAAATGGGTTTCATAAACATTTCATCATAGCATTACCTGTAGAAAAGGAAAGAACTTCATAAACATCATTTCATCATAAAAAAACCATCCAGATAAAGAATAAGGATGACATCCTTGGATTATCCTAGTAAATCATAAGAAACATTGAAGTTTTTCATCATTATTGGATCCAAAAAAATAATTAAAACATTATTGAGGAAAATAACCTTTCAATTTTAAATCAATTCTTTAAAATATAAAAAATTCCAAAATATTATAGAATAAATTTTCATTGAAAATAACCATGGGAACTTATAAAGTATGTTTCAAAACATTTAATGGCCAAAATATCAAGAAACTTATTTCATTCCATATAATTAAAAAAATATTCCTCCCATACTTTTGTTGGAAAACTCACAAAGTACCTCATTTGGAAAATAGAAAGAAGATTTATTTAAAACCATTTTTTAAAAATTAAAACATGGGTAAAAATGAATTTTAAAAATAATAGGAGAACTAAAAAAACCTTCCTTAAAACATTATTAGAAAACATGGACATGTAATAATTTTTTTTTCAATCGAAGATAGAAATTAAGTTGATTTTCCTTATAAAAATATTTTTGGTCTCTTGAGTACAAGTGGTGAAGATAATGAAAGAAAAAAATTTATTTTCAATAAATAATCATATGTGAATAAAATTCATGATTATCTTAAGATTTTTATCATAATATTTCATCTTCATAACTTAATCATAAACAATCTCGATAAACAATTAGACTGTAACATAAAACATCTTACCTTAGGTTCAACTTCCTTCATACATGTTAGGAATACCTATATAAAAAAAATATATTTATTATATATCTTATTATATAACTATACTAATAAATATAAAACAATATATGATTTAATTTTAACTATTTATCACCCATTGATTAACAATTCTTTATAAAAATCAATATTATGGGCGATAATTGCTTCATTTTTCATGTAAGTTTTGGTTTGGTAGTCTTGGTGGTTGTAATTTGATCATAGTACCATCACATAATTTTTTTAATAATTATATAAATATCACATATATTCATTATATATATATATATCCATAATAGTTAGGGATAGAAAAATTAATTACACTGTTCATGGAGACGGTAAGTCGTACGTACGCATGAACGTTGTTTTCATTTTTCAATGGATGGAATGAAAGAAAGGTAAATATTAATTCACCTTGAAAATATCATTATTATATAATATATATCATAAATATTAATAAAATCAATCCTCATTGCCATCCAAGTGAAATATAAATGAAAAATGAATCACATCGCTTCTTGGAGGTTGTAGTTCACATGTATACACGAGTGATGTTATCATTTCCCAAAGGATTGGATGGTAAGAAGGTAAAAATGATTTTATCATTAAATAAGAATAATTGTTTCATAAATATATTATATAAATATTTAACCCATTATAATACCTATTCACAGAATATGGTGATGAATAATTAAATGTATTTCTATGTGGAGACAATAAGCCATACATACAAACAAGTGACACTTTCACTTCCCATTTGACGGGATATAAGGTGTATAATGGTGTTTTAATAATTATAATAACATTTTATTATATTTACAATACTTAATTTATTATTTTATTAATAATGCAACATATTTATAGGAGGTAAAAGAAAATTTTGAAAGAAAGTGATCGGTTAAAGCAATTAACTCCTATTTGAAACGACTCCGTTAGAACTCCTCTAAAGGGATCTAGGGTTGATATTTTTGGAAGAATAAAACCTCTAATATGTGTTTAGGGAAGCTTAGAAGAGAAATTTATAGAGTTTGGTCGATATAGAAGGCTGAAAGTGGTGTGAAGAAGAGAAAGGTGGGTTCCATTTTATAATTGAGGGAAGGGGTACACTTGGAATTTCTTAAAATATTAAATTAATATAAATTAATTTTGACGTACAAATGGATCCAAATTTATAATATTAAAAAATAAGAGTATCAATAGTTGAAATAATCCCATTCAATAAAATTTGGTCAAGCTTGAATCACATTTTTACCCTTATCTTTTAGTTTTAACCCTCCATGAACCTTTTTGATAATTACCGTAATATTAAAGTTTTCTACCATTTAAGGGTTAATAATGTTACTATAAAATAAAAAACAACCCATAAATGGACCATTATTTATGTTTAAAATAACATTTCATTAATTTGGTTGAATCTAATACTTTTATGAATTATATATCATTTAATTAAATATTATTTACTCTAAAATATCATTAATTTCATTTTTAACACTATTCATTTAATTTAACCTTAAATACATCAATACAAAACTATAATTCAAATATAATGATTTAAAAACTCCTTGATATTTCATATATATATATAATTAGTGGGACACATTAACTCAATCAAATTATATCAATTTTAATATTTTTAAAACAATTTATTATATTTTTTATTAAATGGAGAAATAATGCATCGATGTTGCATAAAAAATTAATATCATTATATAATTAATAAAAATAAATAATAAATTTATATCAAGAAAATAATTTCTTTTATATCAAAATAGATTCTTAGATTCATTCATAACTTGTTTTTGTCCCTATGTAGACACATAAGAGATATTAAAAACCAAGAGAGTGGCATTTTGTAACTTTATTAAATTTAAATATTATATAGGTCATTTTCTTAGACAAGTGTCCATTAAAATAATAAATTTTTTTCCTACGGTGATAAGAATAAAATTAAATTTTGTAATGTACTATTTTTTAGGTGAGGTTTAATTTTAAAGGGAATTTTAATTTTACAATTTAATGGATGGCACATTCTCTAAACTGAGTCTTAGAACATAGATCTAAGAGTTAGAACACTCAAATGTGTTGATTTTAGACTCGGATTAAGGATTTATATTTTTCCCAGGTGTGTCAATGAGTTTGAGAGTGGTTGGATCTGAAAGCTCAAAACCAATAGAAGTTGGTAAGGGCACACAATTTTGTTGGATTGGTGTAGCCTAATCCTTTTGGATGATGTTGTTCCAAATGACTGTGTCTCATACTACACACCAAGACACAACTATTGAAGGTCAAGATACATGGTGAGATCATTGGGGGTTGCAAGGGGTAACATTCACTCTCTCTAAGGGTCTGGGGGCGAAGGCCCCAAACTATAATTTTGGGAAACTGTAGAAAGTTTGACCACTATAGTAGGGATGACTAGGTAACGCCAACAAGGCACTATAAAAGTGAAACATTTGGCATGAAACTATAGCTAGGTTGACCATTGACAAAAATAGGGAACTATAATAGTGCAGAATTTGGAGATAGTGGTACTGTATCTTTGTGAACTTCTAGCCACCGGTTGCTGTAGCATCTTGGACTTGGGTGGCTGCAGCACTGTAGCACAACATACTTTCTATGTGGTTAGTGGAATAGCACATCATATTCTTTATTATATCATTTTGAGATAGGGTTTTGTGGGGTGTGAGAAACTAGGATCTCATTATTATTGTGCTCCCAAATTTCATAGTGAAGTGATTCTGCCTCTCCATAGATGTAGGGATTATTCTCGAACCACATAAATCACTATGTCCATGTTCATCATCTTATTCTTATTTTGTTCTATCTATTATTCATATGAAAACCTATGTCGTGTAACTCCCTATGTTTTAACAATAGTTCTCTATGAAATCATGCATCCCACCATGGAAAACGTGTGTTCTATTTAGAGAGGCTGAGGGTGTCTCATTGTTTGGTCAATCCAAGCACACCAGGCCACATGGCCATGCAGTTGTTGTAGGTTTCTTCATAGAGGAGAAAAACATGGTTTTCACACAGTTTCTCAAACCGTTCCAATGAACCGTGCGATCCCTCTACATAGGATATAGCCCATGCATGGTTAGCGCATGGGTTGGAAAACCATGCAGCCAAAATGTGCACCTCATTTGAAGGGCTAAATTTACCCTTTTCCCCATGGTTTCTTTTAAAGGGTTTCCCATTTTCTTCTCCTCCCATCCATGTGAAGAATCCCCCTCATAGAGCTCCTCCTCTCCTCCTTCCATGGAGATATATTCATCATTAGACCTTAGTTTTAAGAACTATCCATTGCAATATAATCCCCTCGGTGAGTCTATAACTCATATTCCTTCTTTTGTTTCTTTCTCCATCATTAGTGATATCTTCATACGAGCCAATTCTCCCTATTTTTAGCGTGTTTTCATATTTATTCAATTTCCCTCGAACCATATTGATTCAAGGAATGATATTATACAAGTAGATCATCCCAAGTATGAGGTAGGTGATCTATATCTTTTTTCTTAAAGTCTCACCATTTATAAATTACTCTATTGTGCTGCGCATCAGACTTTCCATACGTCACCTAATAAATGTGAAATTAATTATGTAGAATCAAATTCCATGATTTAGATAACCATTGTTCTTTAATTTGAACCTTGGGAGGTATTCTACCTAAATACAAACCACCCCTCAGGTGCATCATCTAGATGTCCATGGCATATGCCTTTCTTGGGAAATTAGGACACCCTTATGGATGCCAACTTAAAATTTTAATTTATACTAACTTATATTTCACACTCTTGGTTATCTTTTTATATTTTAAGAATGAATCCTCTTATAAGTAATTAATGAATTTTAATTATATTAAATTAGAATGATAGGCTCACCCCGTGTTATAATAAAACTATATATGAGGTGTGTTGACTTCTTTAATAAAATTGGGAAAATCAAATAGTTATGTTTAAAGTGATGAATGACATCATTAAGTACATGAACCTTAATATTATATAATTTAAATGAATAATGGGCATGACACTCTTTTTTATACTTTATTTTTTTTGACATGTTTATGAATATGGCCTCTTATGGTAGTTGAACTTTAATGATTAAGTGTATTGTATTATGCCTTGGGTGATACTTGGGTTTCCTTTATACTGGTTTACCAAGGATGGGATCATAGGTCACCTGATTTACATTATGCCTAGAGTGATAATTGGATTAACATGAATTAATTCCTTGGATGGACTCTTTGGGTGAATTATTTGTATTTTCATTGAGTGATACTCAAATTCCCATGTACAAATTCCTTGGACGGGCTCATAGGATGATTGAGATTATTATCCTCGTGGGCGATACCGGTAACCTAGGGGAGATACCTTGGATGGGATCGATGTAAATATGGTTATTCTATTCCATGATAGATACTAAGTCCCCAATGTGTGATAATAGGGTCAAGATCAGTGGGTTTTTACTTTATATCATACTGAGAGTGATACCTGGGATTTCTTTTTAAAGATTAGATTGGATAGACTCTTTTAGTGAGGGGTAGTTTTGGTTCTCCTAGTACAATACTTGGGATTCCTATTTACGAATTTCCTTGGGCAGGCCCAAAATTCATTTTCATTAATAACATTAATCCCTCTTGTTTAAATATCTAATATATTCTAGTTTATTATATTTAAGGACACACCCTACAAGCTAAATAACATGATTGGGTTCAGTCCATGTTTGTTTCCAGCCTTTATGATTGGACCGGTTATGTTCCCTTGTGAACACAACTAGTAATTATATAAAAATATTATATCTATATAGGCTGAACCATGTTCAGAGATATTCCAGCTTAGGTCGAAGTAGGTATGGTCGTCTAGGTGTCCCTTAGGAACCTGAGCCAACTTGTTTACTTTTATTTATTCACTACTTTACTTGTCATATCTATACACTATTGTATTTTATATTCATAGACTGGATTATGCTTTAGAAACCATTTGTGGTGGACTACTGAGTATATCTCACACCCTATTTGGGACACCATTTCATTGGGGTACTCAAAGAGACCTCATGTTTATAGGTTTAGGTTTATGGACCATGCATGTGTTGTTACTTCATACATGGGAGCTTAGGAGCACAAGACTGGGCTCATGCTTATTATTTTCATGGTGTTAGTCATAGGAATTTTTTTTATTTTACTAATTCATGTCTTGTATTTTATTTCCTACTTCATGTTTATTTTTTAGTTTTTTAGCCTCACAAGGACATGCATGTATTGTTGTATATTTGGAATTGTCCATTTTATCAGTTATTATTTATCTTCCACTGCCCTATCTTTTATTTATACTACTTCTGACATTAATCAATGTATTTATTATTATACCATTGTGCGACTCTAATCATGAGGGTATAGTCTCCCTACCATACCATCATTAGATTTTCAATGCTATTCAAGAACATTTGGTGTATGAGGAGGCATTCTTGAGGCCTTGTGAACGACCAGCTCGGGGAACCATTTCAGTGGATCCCAGGTCAGGATGTTACAAAGTGGCATCAAAGATGTTTTTTTTTCTTTTTTATTTTTGTTTTGGTCTGGTATATAGGAGACTAGGAATGCGTCAGTACTTGGTAAATAGCCATGTCTCAGAGTGATCAATCGACGCATGAGGAAAAGACCATGTGGCCAGAGATGGGATTTTTGTTTGTTTTGTTCATTGTTATAGTTGATTATGATTTCACCTTGAGTGATTAGTGAACTTTTAATGCTCATTGATTTATGAGATATATAATATTTTTCCTTGTCCTGATATAGTAGGGAAGTAGAATCACATGCATCATTATAGGGACATAGAGATTCACATGCCATGCATATTTCATGCCATTTAGGTTTCATTTCTTGACTTCCTGATAATATGATGGATGTACCTTGCATATTTTAGTGGCATGATTATTTTGGAAACTAGTTTTTAGTGATTATATAGTAGGATTTTATGTATAACATTCTTGTGTGAACTATTTATAATGCTTACTTTCTATCATGATTATGAAATTATATGACATGTTTCCTATATTTACTACTTGGAATAACATAATATGTTGTAATTATGATATAAGATTGGTTATTAAAGTTTCATCATCAACATAAATGTTGTTTTCCCATATATATTGATTATAACACCTTAACTGACCATTCATGATGTGTTTGATCCATGAAACTTTGGTTGCATGAGTTAAAACATATTAGTTGCGATTAAATGAGAACCAAATTCAAATTTATAAAGTGTATGGGCGCTTTACAAAATGGAAAATGGTGACCCATATAATAGAATCATAGTTTATGATATTGATATAATTAGAAACTATTCTATAGATGAAAATTTTTCTAAACCTTAAATATTACATAAATTGGTTGATTTTTCATCTTATCCTTAGCTTGACCCAAGTAGGTTATCCTTGGCTTTTTATGTTTATGTGATAAAACCCAATAAGGGTGTTTTAATTATTAATGTTTAACATGTTTCAGGTTTCATTTTTATGAAACCAAAATGAATTGATGGGACCCCTATAGGTAACCCTTATTCCTACGTGATCGGGACCCTTGTAGGTCACCTTCCTTTTGATATTCCTTAGTATTTAATCCCATGGGGATATACTTATGCTATATAGTGATGGTCATTTAAAGTGTCCAAAAACACCTATATGGGTTCAAATATATACCTATGGTGGAATTTACTTGAAAACTACCCTGTTTAATTTATAACAAACTTGTTATCTGCTTTTGAGTTGTACTTATATGCATCGTTAGTTAATTCAAATTCCAATTACAACCAAAAGGATTTTTTCCTCAATAGATTGCAATTGAAATTTTCTTTAATTAATCCCAATTTTTATAATCATATGGGTAAATAAAACACATAAATTCAACGTATAATACAATCTTCCTAGAATTTAATAAGATTCCAATTAAATAAATGATGCTTTAAAGGAAGTTTGATGAAACTTTCCAGTGTGGATTGTGGAATTGACTAAATAAATTTTCTAAGTATAGTTTTCCTAATAACTGGTACTTGAAATTTAAATTAATACTTTAAAATGTTTAAAGAACTAAATATTATTTTTTAATGGCTTAAATGGAACATGTATATGTATTCTTATATTGAACCCTCATGTAAGGGTAGTTTAAATCTTCCTCGAGTTTTTATGTGGATGAGAATGGGAGTGTTGGAAATAGGATTCTTCTAACCTAAATAATAGGCGATAGGGATCAGTGATCTCATTAAGATGACATAGATATAGAGTTTATGATTTATGATTTATTAATGGGATATCCCAACGTAAGTAGTGCCCTCATAGATTTTTAAAAAACCCAATGATGTTTTGATCTTTCTAACAAAAGGTTCTGTTCAGGTGATGATATCCCTAGTAAGACTATTAGTTTCTAAAATGAAACCTGATATGGATGGGTATTCATTCAATAATTTTAATTTGCTAAAGGTGTGATGATTTTATAATTATTGGTTTCATAGTTTTATACATTTCTAGGTCATTGTCAGCTACTTAGTAGGTCATGCGACCCTTCTTATTCTTCCTCTTCAGTGTTGGATGACTCGAGAGGTCATCAGCTTGTTTTACAGTCGTATAGGATGGTATGACTATGTGCTAGTTCTATTTAAAGGCTATCAGATAATGGTATGAATAGGGATTATAATCCTATGGATAGTATTAAGGATTTTCCATTTTTATCATGAATTCTCGGGGTAGTATACGTTGATACATGCAGTACCCGTCGAGTTGCTAAAATGATGCAAAAAACCATATGGGTTCAGTGATAATCCTTAAGCCTTGAGCTATTATTATTTAATCACCAATCATATTCATGGTGGAGTAATCTAGGAATTAAATGAAATGTTACTTTTCCCAATACTCAGATGACGTTCTAAGAAGATTTGGCATTTTGACACATTGGTCAGTTTGTTTTGGCTCATAAGCCTAATTATATGGAGCATATGAACATAACTCAAGAGGAGTGTTACACATAAATCTCAAGTAAATTTGGTATTTCATGATTTTAAGTGGTTGGTTTCCTTCTCTTTTCATGTTATCACTTGATAAAAGTGTGTTGGACATGTCCAGAAACTACGGTTAGTGGTTGATGGAGTGTGTGTTGTGGGATGAGTTCCCATTATTAGTAATGTGATTATAAGGACACTCCTAAGGTGGGGAGAATCGTGTCAGGTAAGATTAGTGTATCCTTCCATGAAGAGGGAGTGAAACTGTGAAAGGGATATTTTGAAATGGTTGGATTTTATTTAAATTCCCTAGAGGCTGCTAAGTTCAAAATATGTTGGTGCTTTCAGGGAAGAACACTGATGGAATGGTTGGATATGTAAAAAACCTTTGTGAACACCATAATTAGGGATGGACTTCATTGGTTTTTCTCAAGTGATCATGTGAAGCCTCATGTGGAAAGGTAATCAATGTTGGGTATGGTGTTTTGTCAATAGATACAATCAAGCTCTTTGAAATGAAGTCGAGCAGTAGTGGTTCAACTGATCTTCTTTTTGGTATTTGGGTATGTTTGGTTGGAAACCATACCGAGAAATTCATATTGTATATAGAAGAATTATCTCTAGACTACCATGTAATTCTTGATATCCTCTTGGTGTAATCTTACCTTAGTGAGGATCATGTTTCCTTTCTTAATATCATCCAAGATGCACTGAGAGAGTGTCAGTTATAAGTCGAGCTAATGATTTAAAAATCCCCTTCTATTATAATAAATATACTTTGTGGTAGTTGTGCTCCAGAGGAATGGTTGGTCCTAAAGGAATGGTTATTCCTAAGTGATACCTAGGTTCCCGAGTAAGAACACCTTGTATGAACTCATGGAAACTAGATAGTTATCTATCTTGATTGCCATTGGGATTTTTTAGTGTTCTTATTACATGGTTGTTCAGTCATGTACCAATGTCTCACTTATAAACACAAAAGTATATACTACCTTGGATAAGAACCTTATACCCTATTTAATGATTCTGAGGTTTCCCAAACTTTCAGTTAGGCTCATATGGGACATTTTAAGGGTAATAATACAAATGTTCTAGATCGGGTTTACATAAAACTTTATGTTGGGGCACAACAACATAATATATGTTTGTCTAGAGACATCACCAAAATCTAGTTTTGGGATTCGATGAGTGTTCTCATAGAAAATATCAAGGTACCTAAATTTAAAGGCATCGAGATCTAGTTTTGAATGTGTCAGTCATCTAAGATGAGCATTTTCAGAAATAGTCGGTCATTCATGGTTCAACTTTCTCCCTTCTAATTTCAATTAATGTGGTCATTGAGGAACCACTTCTAGAACATCAATGGTATGAGGCGAGTGAAATTTTATTTGGATAAGGTTTTTCATGAAAATATTTCCTAACTAGGCTAATTAAGGTTGAGTGGAATTCAACCATTTGATTAAGTTGATAATCATGCTAGAAGAGTCATTAGAATGCTAGAAGGCTTTTTCATAGGAAAATTCCGATGATGGAGATACCATGACTTAGAATTGGCATTTAAATGATAGAACCTATGGTGGGGAGATCCATAGTATGAGTGATTAGAGAGATGATGATTTGATCATGTATCCAATTTTTATGGGAATAGGTAAGTTACATCTTGACACTTTTAATTTGAATATGATCATTGACTCAAGTTTTAACAACTTATATACCATATTCTTAAAGTGATGTTTGGAGGTGTGTTGGGAGTTTTGGAAATAAAACATGATAGTTTTGGTGAAACTTTACAACCTAAGTAGTTGGGGTTTTATTTTCTTTTTTCCCCATGGATTATTGGGGATGTGATGTTCTAAGATGGGGAGGTTGTAAAGCCCTATTTTTTAGACTATGTAAAATTTCAAAGGGAATTTGAAATTTATCATTTGGTGGATGGGATGTTCTCTAAACCGAATCACAGAACATAAATCCAAGATTTGTAACACTCAAATATGTTGTTTTAGACTTTATTTAAGGATCAATAGGTGTCCTAAGTGTTTCTTTGAGTTTTGGGAGAGTATTAATCTGAAAAATCAAAATGGGAGAAGCTGGTAAGAGCGCACAGTTTTTCTAAAACCATGCGGCCCACCATGGAAAACTATGCCGCCTCTTCAGAGAGGTTGAGGTGTCAAACAATATTTTCTAATTATGCACACCAGGCCACACAACTTTTCGTATATTGTAGGTTTCTTCAAAGAGGATAATTACATAGTTTCTCAAACCATGGGCATAAACCATGCAATCCCCCTACATAGGCAGTATCCCATGCACATTTAGCACACATTTTGGGCAATTGTGTGGCCAAACCATGAACCTCATTTAAAGGTATAGATTTACCCTTTTCCCCAAGGTTTATTTTAAAGGTTTTCTCCTTTTATTCTCATCGTATCCATGTTTAGAAGCGCCCTCACATAGATCCTCATCCCCTCCTCCTTTCATAGATATATATTAATCATCTGGACTCCGTTTTGAGCATCATCTATCACAATAGAACCCCCTTAGTGAGTATAAAACTCCTTTTCCTTACTTACTCTATTTCTTTATCCATCATTGGTTCTATCTTCATGTGAGCCAATTCACCATATTTTTAGGTCTTTTGTATGTTTCTTTTATTTATCTTGAATAATATCAATTCAAGGATCAATATTGGATGAGTATAGTGTCCTAAGTATGAGGTTGGTGGTCTCTATTTTTTTCCTTAAAGTATCTTCATTTTTAAATTACACTATTGTGAAGTGTGGAAAACTTTTCATGTATCACATAATAAATGTGAAATTAATTATGTAGAGTTTAATTCCATAATTTAGATAGATTTTTTGCTTTAATTTGAACCTTGGGAGGTATTCTAACTCGATAAAAATCACCCCTCGGGGGCATCTTCTAGACATACCTAGCTTATACATTTCTTGGGAAATTAGGATACCCTTATAGATGCCACCATAAATATTTAATATATATTGCCTTATATTCCCCACTATTGGTCATATTTTTAGATTTTAAGAATGAATCCTCTTATAAGTAATTAATGAATTTGAATTAAATGAACATAGAATGATAGCCTCACCCCATGTTATAAAAAAAATAACCTATGAGGTGCATTGAGGAAAATAAAATAGTGATGTTTAAAGTGATGAACGATAGGCTTAAGTACACATCCCTTATTATTATATAATTGAAAATAAAAAATGAAATATCCCTATTTTGTATACCTGATTTGTGTTGGAATTTTTATGAATATATCCTTGTATGGTAGTTGATCTTTAATAATTAAATGAATTGTATTACACCTTGGGAGATACTAGAGTGGTTTACCAAGGGAGAGCTCATAGGACACCTGATTAAAATTACACCAAGAGTGATACTTGGATTCCTATGTAATAATTCCTTGGAAAGACTCTTAGGTTGAGTTGGTTTTATTTTACTTGAGTGATACTCATATTTCCATGTAGGAATTCCTTGGATGGGCTCATAGGATGATTGATAATATTATCCCCTTGAGCGATACTAGTACCATAAGGAAGATAACTTGTACAGGCTTAGTGGAAGGATTGTTATACCATGCCAAGAGCGATACTCAGCCCCCTACGTATGATACCCAGAATAGGTTCAGTGGGTTATGCCGTTATACTATACCAAAAGTGATACTTGGCATTCCTTTTTACAGATCTCCTTGGATGGACTCTTATGGTTATGGGTTACTTTGGTGCTCCCAGTGCGAATCTTGGGATTCCTCTTTACGAATATCCTTGGATGGTCCTAGGATTCCTTTTGATTAAGAACCTTAATATGACAACCCTGCTCTTTATTACACACTTAAACATGATTTATTACATAAAATTAATCTGATACAACATTTAAGATTGAGAGGTCTAGTGTATTTGAGGCTTATGATCATTACATGACAACTTAAAACATGAAATACAACAACTTTATTGAAAACTTCCTTTACATGACCACTATATTCCCTCGTACTTAGCATTGCATGGGATAACCTGAGGACATGCATAAGAAAAGGGTGAGCTATAAAGCCCGGTAAGCGACTAAACATGGAATAACTACAAAAGGCATATCAATAGAGTACAAGAGAAACATTAACATAAAGTCATGAAAAATCATGATAATCATAACATGGAGGTGTGGCAACAACACTTAACATGGAATTAGCATGAGCCAAGGCTCATTATACATGGAGCATGAGTAAACCCTCATTACACATGAATCATGAGTAAACACTCGTTACACTTGAATTAGAATGATTAAACACTCATTGAAAATGACATATCATGATACTATACTTTACCCAATGCATTGGAGCACTATCAGGGTGCACCCTTCTTAAATATTTCATTTCATGCATAAGTGTGCCCCATGGATCATAAAACATGGATTCATTAAATATCATCATTTATTCCATGATAAAGGAATTTTTAATTCATAAATGAAACTCTATAATCAATAAGTAAATGTGTATAAAGGTTAATACCCTTGATAGAGAAATGGACATGGTATTCACTACACAATGACTTTGGCTTGGAAAAACGTGGTGCAATTTTGGCAGCATAACGACGTGACATAAGAATTCATAAAAATGGTTGATTAGAGAGAAATGGGTGTCTCATTATATGTACATGAAATGGAAAGTAAGGGGGTTCATATATATACATGTTCCAAAAATTGTAATGGAATTTAGATTCAGGATACAAAACAATTTCTTGAATGTAAATGAGGAGAGAGAAATTCCTTTCGGAATTTCGGCATAGTAACGGGTGTATATGTGAGGAATTTTATGAGAGATAAATGGGTATCCCATCATTAAAACATAAATAGGGCAGTATGGGGGAGGTTAAAAACCATACCCAAACATTTATAATTGAAATTAAAATGGCAGAACAACTTAAAGAAAATTAGAGAAAAATGAGAAAGGAGGAAAACCCTTACTTGGAAGTGTGCTTCCAAAGGCTTGGGAGAGGCTTGAGAGAGGATTATTGTGATCTTATGGCACATTTGTAGGATTCTAGAGAGAGAAGGGAATATTTTTGACTAACTCCAGAGGATTTTAGTGAAGAGGAAGTGGGATCTTGGGTGGGTTTATATAGGAAAGGAGAGGGAATTCTTTATTATTTAGGTTTAGAACACCTCATATTAAACTAATCAAAACCACAAACCAGCCCATGTTTTTTCCCATGGTTTTTGAAAAAGGAGAGTTTAAAACAATATTTTATAAGGCCAATAGCCTAAATTCTTAAAATAATAGGTTTGTTTATGTGGAGGTGATTCACACTCTCAAGGAAAACAATTTAAAAAGACAAAATGTTTTATAAGTCTTGAAGGGTCCACTAAATCTTTGTAAAATAAATCAAACAAACCCAAAATCACATTATTTTAATGTTAAAACATATATTTTCTGAAAATAATGTTTATATTATTTTATTACATCACCATTGGTTCATTATGATGTCATAAAACACATTATATATTTAAACGGTATTTAATTTTTTCCCAAAAATTCGACTGTCTCAAAAAATTATGAAAAATTAACCATTGAATAATTTTGATGTCCTGATTCCAAAAATAATATTAATTTTATCTAAATAATTTTCTAAATATTTGAATTTTTACTTTTAAAATAAAAACCGACATTTATCGAAAATTCATGGGTTTCGACAAAAATAGCTTTGAAACCTTAGTAAAAATCACAATTGCATTCATAAAATTATATGATGATTTATATTTAAAAAAAATTAATTTAATAATAATGATAAAAATAATTTATTAAAATATTTTTTAATTCAAAAATTCATTAATTCATCAAAATATATTTCTTAGTTGAATATTAAATAAAAATACTATTTGCGCTTTAAAAACTATTTACAAAGTAAAATAATAAAATGAAAGTATATTATTTATTATATAAAAAAATAATGTACATAATCATAGTGCTAGGGTATTTTTACATAACCCCTTAAAACACCCTCATAAGACCTTATTGTAAGGTGTGCAATGGTGAAAGACTCTTGGGGTGGCTCGGATAACATCGCTTGAGTGGTAATCTCTATAAACTTATACTTCTCTCGTAGGTGGTTCCACTCGAGCTTAACGTATTCAAGCTCTTCTTGGGCTTGTTCAAGAGCAAAGCCCAAATATTACACCTCCTTTCCGAGATCCGACAAATGGGATTCATATGTGGAAAGTCTACTTGATGAGGCCATCGCTTCCTTTGTCTGAGTAAATTGGATTTGTTAAAGCCCTATATTTATACTAATCATGTGTTCACTGTTCAACGACTATATTAAAAATGATCACAATTATTAACGAAATTTTAAAATCTAGAAACATAAAACAAAAGAAGTGCATATGTTTTATAACCATTTTACAAAATAAGACAATTAATTAGATCAAGAAGAAGTTTCATTAATGATAGTTGGGGACATTACAATATCCCCCCTTAAGAAATTTCACCCTCGAAATTTACTTTTCCCACACTAAAACATATGTGGGTAACTATACTTCATCATTTACTATGATTTCGAAGTCACTTCTTCAAACTTGTGGTTTTTCCACAACACCTTGACGAGGGGAATTTTCTTATTTTGTAGAACTTTTTCTCTACGATCTAATATCTTCACAGGTTTCTCCTCGTAGGAAAGATCATCCTATAGTTGTACTACCTCTGAAGAGAGTACATGTAAAGGGTCGGGTATGTACTTATTTAATAATGATACATGAAATACATCATGTACTTTGTCCATGGTAGGTGGAAGTTCTAGTATATAGGCCACAAACTCGATACAATCAAGAATCTCAACGGGGCCGATGTACCTAGGACTTAACTTCCCTTTCTTTCCAAACCACATGACCCTCTTCCATGGAGATATGCGTAGAAATACCATGTATCCAATTTTAAACTCAAGGTCTCTTCAACAGTTATCTACATAACTCTTTTGTTGACTCTGGGATGCCTTGATATGTTACTGAATGGTTTTCACCTTCTCTATCATTTCATCGACCATTTCTAGTCCTAGCAACTTACGCTCACTAACTTCATCCCAACATGTCAGTGTTCTACACCTCTTCCCATACAAGGATTCATATGGTTCCATTTGGATGCTCGAGTGGAAACTGTTATTATAATAGATCTCAACCATAGGAAGATGTTGATCCCATCCTCCTTTGAAGTCCATTGAGAATGCTCTCAACATTTCCTCAAGTGTTTGGATAGTCCGCTCAGATTGACCATCAGTTTGAGGATGATAGGCCGTACTGAAGTTTAGTTCATTATTCAGAGCATGTTGATGACTCTCCCAAAACTTAGAGGTGAATCTTGGATCTCGATCAGACATAATAGATAGTGGTACTCCATGAAGCCTTACCACTTCCCTGATATATATCTCTGTCAGTTGATCCAATGAGAAATCCTCTTGAATTGCAATGAAGTATGAAGACTTTGTAAGACGATCCACAACAACCTAGATTGCATTGTTGCCTTTGGATGTCTTCAGAAGTCCGGTGACAAAGTCCATGGTGATGTTCTCCCATTTCCATGCTGGTATGGGTAATGGTTTCATAATCCCCTTAGACTTTTGTCTCTCAACCTTCACTTTCTGACACACTAGGCACTTTGAAGTATATTCAACGATATTGTTATCCATGTTATCCCACCAATAATTCTCTCAGAGATCTCGATACATATTTGTGTTTCCTGGGTGAATAGAGAAATTTGAATTATGCGCATCATCCAAAATTCCTTCTTCAGCTTCAGACATGATGGAACACATAGTCTTTTCCAAAATATCATAATTTCTTCTTCATTAAAACTGAACTCTGAGGATTTCCCTTTTATGACAGCTTCCACTTTTTTCTGAATTCCCACATCAATCTTTTGAGCATCCTTTAACCTTTATAAAAGAGACGGATGATCAATAATTTGTGAAAGGATTTATTATGTTCCCTTATTTATGATTCCAATGTCCATCTTCATCAAATCTAAGAAGATTGGATCCTTCTCAATTCTCATCAATGATAGAATCGCTGGGTCCTTTCTACTTAGAGCATCTGCCACCCTGTTCGATTTCCCAGGGTGGTAATGGATTCATAAATCATATTCTTTGATCTTCTCTAACCATATTCATTGGCACATGTTCAACTCTTTCTGTGTCAATATATACTGGAGGATTTTGTGGTCCGTATATATTTCACACTTCTCCCCAAAGAGATAATGCCGCCAAATTTTTAAAGAGAAGATCACCGCAACCAACTCCAGATCATGTGTTGGATAATTCTACTCATGAGCTTTAAATTTACTTAAAACATAGGAAATTAATTTTTCATTTTGCATCAACACACATCCTAGTCCCTTCTTCGAAGCATCACTGAATACCAAAAAAAGTTCTCCACTTTTGGGTAAAGTGAGTATGGGTGAATCGATGATTCTCCTATTCAACTCCTTGAAGCTTTCTTCACATTAAACACTCCAAGAAAACTTTACTCCCTTCTAAGTTATCTTGGTAAGAGGGTTGGAAAATTGTGAGAAATTTCTCACAAATAATCGATAATATCCAGCTAACCATAAGAAGCTATGGATATCCGTTACCGATTTTGGCCTCATCCATCCCTCAATCATAGCTGTTTTGGAGGGATACATAGATATCTCATTGCTTATGATGATATGGACTAAGAATGAGAACTACTTCAACCAGAACTCACAATTGTTGTAATTTTCATAGAGCTTTTCCTTCTGTAAGGTCTCTAGTACAGTTCTTAGATGCTCCTCATGATCCTCTTTGGTTTTTGAGTATATCAGAATATCATCTATAAAGACTATCACAAATTTGTCGAGGTAATATCTAAAGACTCTATTCATCAATTCAATGAATATTTCTGGAGTATTAGTGAGTCCAAAAGGCATTACTATGAATTCATAGTGCCTGTATCTTGTACAAAAAGAAGTCTTGGGAATATTTTCCTTCTTCACCCTTACTTGATAATACCCCGACCGCAAATCCATCTTGGAGAAGTATTGTTCTCCACACAGCAGATCGAAAAATTCATCAATTAGTGGGAGGGGATAATTTTTCTTTATCATGATTTTATTAAGTTCATGATAATCGATGCAAAGGAGCATTGACCCATCTTTCTTCTTGACGAAGAGAACTGGTGCACCCCATGGTGAAGCACTTGGGTATATAAACCCTTTATCCAGATTCTCCTATAGTTGTTTCTTTATCTCTTCAATCTCCACAATATCCATTCTATATGGAGTCTTGGATATTAGACATACCCTAGGTATAAGATCAATTAGGAATTCAACATCTCTTCTAGGAGGAAGACCAGAGAATTCCTCAGGAAATACTTCAGCAAATTCCCTCACAATAGGCATGTATTCAAGGATAGTTACCTCCTTAGACTCAATAATCTGAGCTAGATATGCGTGATCATAGGGAAGTGATATCCACAATTGAGATGATGGAGCTAAATAAGAATCATCTTCCTCCTTTAACTTGTATAGATCCGTGGGTCGATTCTCCACATGGAGAGTGATTTCCCTCTCACGATAATTTATGTTGGCTCTATATAAGGAAAGCTAATCCATGCCAAGAATTGCATAAAATTCCACCAGAGGGAGTATGATGAGGTTCTTCGAGAAGTTAAATCCATAAATTATGATAGGGGAGGAGTTATATTCATGGGATGAAATGATTTCCCCATTTGTCGTACTCACAAACATCTTTACTACCATGATTCGTGGTGGTGTTGGGATTGTTCTAATAATATTCCAGGATATAAAAGAATACGTAGAACCAGAATCAAAAAGTATGTTTGATATTATTGAATGAATAACTAGTGTACCTGTCACCACTTCTTTTTCAGGGTTCACTTCAGCAGTAGTGATGGAAAAAGATCTCCCTTGCTACCTTGGAGGTTGTTGTTTGCCTCTAAAAACCCTTGTCTTAGGGTGCTAATTTTCAAGATGCTCTGGTTCTTTGCAGTTGGAGTAATGAAAAACGCATTGAGGTTTGAATAGAGCATTCATATCCTCTACTATAGCTGAGGGTTTTTATTTCCAACATTTAATATCCAGGTTCCCTTCTCTTCCACACCTAAAGTGTTTCCTCGTACCCTTCAGGCAATTTCTGGGGTGCTTCTTTCCACACCTTTGGCAAGTGGGGTGTTGGATCTTCTTAGAACCGTTGGATTTATCCATCGGACCAACATAATTGAAGTCCACTTTATTCTTCTTATCCTTATGATACCCCTGAGATTATCTAATCTCCATTTCGACCTTGAGGGCACATCGGAAAAATTCCTCATAGCTGTCGAAGTCACGGATTGCCAGCGCATTCTGTAGGCTAGGTTTCAGCCCACCAAAGAAGAGATCAACCTTGCATTGATGGGTAACGACAAAGCTGGAAGTGTATCATACAAGTCTTGTGAAGTTTTCCTTGTACTCTCTGATAGATTCATCATCTTTTTTCTTGAGTGAAAGGAAGTACCTTTCCATCTTAAGCCGGAGGGTGCGCAAAAAATATTTATCAAAAAACATCTTCTATAAATACTTCTATTCCAATGCCTTGATCTCCTCATCAGGCTTTGTATTTTTTATCAATTTACACCATTGATCATCTTCACCCTCCATATGATAAACAGCTAGGAGAACCTTCTCTTGTTAAGAACATTGAAGGTTGGAGAAGATCTTTTCAATGGAGTTGATCCATTGTTTGGAAATTGAGGGATCAGATGATCCATTAAAAGTCAGAGGACTTTGTCTCATAAATCTCTTGATAGAGACTTGTTCTTTCTTAGGGGGGGTTGAACGTTCCTCTTGACCCATCTTTCTATTCAAATCTTGAGTTAACTGAGAGATAAGTGTGAAAAATTTCCCGATTCCCGCTCCCATCGGATTGGGAATCTCATTAGAACAGTCATCGCATTGATCTTCAAATTTGTTGTTAGCCCAAGTCCTCTTATTACTGGCCATTGTCTGGAATAAAAGGAATGTTAGGGGTAACACATAAAATGGTAATCCAAAGACAAAAAACGGATGACTTATAAATATCTTTTATTTCCTTAACTTATGAATCTATTGGCTTTAGTCTATGTTATTCATGATCTACTTTCTAACATATATTCTTAGGGAATTTTTTTTTGGTCCCTTAATAATGGTTCATACTAATCTTGTGAATTTACCAAAAAATATCCCCCAGGAGTGTCGTAACCAAAAGTGAAGAAAGACCTATTGTCGTGCACCAGTTCTCTTTTGAGTCGACCTTCAAGCGGTGTTTTCAGGTACTACCCCAAGGACACATCTATTCCAGAGCCGCCTCTACCTACTCATATCCAGATAAGGATGTATTTTCTTGATAAAACACTTACTCAATACTCACCAAAAATTACGGATGTTTTTATTATACTTAGTCTTGTCTCTAAGGCTTTACTAGGGTTTTCTAATCTTAATCCCAAAAATAACTAAACCTATCCTCTTATACCAACTATGACAACCCTGATCTTTATTACACACTTAAACATGATTTATTACCTAAACTTCACTTTATAAAACATAGAAGATAGAGAGGTTTAGTGTGTTTGGGTCTTAGGATCATTACATGACAACTAAAAACATGAAATACAACAAATTTATTGAAAACTTCCTTTACATGACCACTACATTCCCTCGTACTTAGCATTGCATGGGATAACATGAGGACATGCATACGAAAAAGGTGAGATATAAAGCCCAATAAGTGAATAAACATGGAATAACATGAGGAAAACAATATATGTTAGAAAATAGTAATATAAATAGAGCACAAGATAAACATGAACATAAAGGCATGATAAAGCATGATAATCATAACATGGAGGTGTGGCAACAACACTTAACATGGAATTAGCATGAGCCAAGGCTCATTGCACATGAAGCATGAGTAAACCCTCATTGCACATGAAGCATGAGTAAACCCTCATTTCACTTGAATTATCATGATTCAAAACTCGTTGCACATGAATTATCATGATACTATACTTCACCCAATGCATTGGAGCACTATCTGGGATCACCCTTCTTAAACATTTCATTTTATTCATAAGTGTGCCACATGAATCATAAAACATAGATTCATTAAATATCATAATTTATTACATGATAAAGTAATGTGGAATTAATAAATGAAACTATATAATAAATAAGTAAATGTTCATAAATTTTAATACCCTTGATAGAGAAATGCACATGGTATTCACTACACAATGACTTTGGCTTGGAAAAACGTGGTGCAATTTCGGTAGCATAACGGCGTGACATAAGAATTCCTAAAAATGGTTGATTTGAGATAAAGGGGTGTATCATCATATCTACATGAAATTGAAATTAAGGGGGTCATATAGATACATGTACCAATAGTTTTAATGGAATTTATATTCACGGTACATAAGAATTTCTTGAATGTAAATGAGGAGAGAGAAATTCCTTTCAAAATTTCGGCATAGTAAGGGGTGTATATGTGAGGCATTTTATGAGAGAGAAAGGGGTATCCATCATTAAAACATAAATAGGGCAGTATGGTGGAGGTTAAAAACCATACCCCAAGATTTATAATTGAAATTAAAATGGCAGAACAACTTAAAGAAAATTAGACAAAAATGAGAAAGGAGGAAAACCCTTACTTGGAAGTGTGCTTCCAAAGGCTTGGGAGAGGCTTGAGAGAGGATTATTAGGAGATTCTAGAACCTTGGAAGGATCATATAGAGATTAGTTCAGATGTTGGACGAACTCCAAAGGCTTTTAGTGAAGAGGAAGTGGGAAATTGGGTGTGTTTATATAGGAAAGGAGAGAGAATTCTTTATTATTTAGGTTTGAGACACCTCACATTAAACTAATCAAAACCACAAACCTGACCATGGTTTTTTCCCATGTTTTTTGCCAAAGGGGAGTGTAAAAAAATAGTTTATAAGTCCGATGGAAAAAATTCTTAAAATAACAGGGTTACTTATGTGGAGGTGAGTCACACTCTAATGGAAAACAATTTAGAAAGACAAAATGTTTTTTAAGTCTTGAAGGGTTCACTAAAGCTTTGTAAAATAAATCAAACAACCCCAAATCACATTATTTTAATGGTAAAACATATATTGGCCTAAAATAATGTTTATAGTATTTTTTTACATCACCATTTGGTCATTATGATGTCATAAAACACATTATATATTTAAATAGTATTTAATTTTTACCCAAAAATTTGACTGTCTCAGAAAATTATGAAAAATTAACTATTGAATAATTTAGAAGTCCTGATTCCAAAAATAATATTAATTTTATCTAAATAATTTTCTAAATATATGAATTTTTTACTTTTAAAATAAAAACTGACATTTTTCGAAAATTCATGGGTTTTGACAAAAACAGCTTTCAAATCTTAATAAAAATTATAACTGCATTCATCAAATTATACGATGATTTATATTTAATAAAAATTAATTTAATAACAATAATAATATTTTATTAAAATATTATTTCATACAAAAATTCATTAATTCATCAAAATATATTTCTTAGTTGAATATTAAATAAAAATACTATTTGCGCTTTAAAAACTATTTGCAAAGTAACAATAATAAAATGAAAGTATATTATTTATTGTGTAAAAAAATAATGTACATAATCATAGTACTAGGGTCTTGTTACATAACCCCTTAAAACACCCGTATAAGACCTAAGGGTAAGGTGTGCAATGGTGATAGACTCTTGGGGTGGCTCAGATAACATCACTCAGGTGGTAATCTCTATCAACTTCTACTTCTCATGTAGGCGGTTCTGCTCAAGCTTAAAGTATTGAAGCTCAACTTGGGTTTGGTCAAGATCAAAGCCCAAAGATGCCACCACCTTTCCGAGCTCCGACAAATGGGCTTCGTATGGGGAAAGTCTACAGGATGAGGCCATCACTTCCTTTGTCTGAGTTAATTTGATTTGTTAAATCCCTATATTTAAACTAATCATGTGTTCACTGTTCAATGACTATATTAGAAAAGGTCACAATTATTAATGGTATTTTAAAATTTAGAAACCTAAAACAAAATAAGTGCATTGTTGTATAACCATTTGAAAAAATAAGACATTTAATTAAATCAAGAAGAAGTTTCATTAATGATAGTTTGGGTTGTTACACTTAATTAATCTTGTTTAGAGATATAATGTATTCTATTTTACCATATTTAAGGGCACACCCACCAATCCAAAGAACATTCTTGCATTCGGTCCATGTTTGTTTTTGGCCATTCTGACATGTCCAGTTATGTTAACTTTTGAATACGTCCAATAATTTTATATACATATTACATCTCTATATGTTGACCCTAGTTTAGAGATATTATAGATTAGGTTGAAGAAGATATGGTTGGCCAGGTGTCCCTTAGGAACCTGAGCTAATTTGTTTAATTTTATTTATTTAATGATTTACATTTCATACCTACACACTATTGTATTTTATATTTGTAGACTGGATTATTCCTTAAATACTGTTGGATGTGGATTAATAAGTATATCTAACACATTTTTGGGCCTCCATTGAATAGGGGTACCCAAACAGACCTCATGTTTGAAAGTTTAGGTTTGGGGATTATACATGTGTTATTCCTTAATACGTGAGAGCTTAATAGAATAGGACTGAACCGAAGCTTCTGATTCTCATGGATTTATCCTTGGGGATTTTTTTATTTTGTAATTTTAATAATTCATGCTCTATATTTTATTTATTTATTCATGTTTATTATTTAGTTTTGTAGCCTCACATGGACATGCATGCATTGTTAAATTTTTAGCATTGACCATTTTATCAGTTATTATTTATCTTCGGATGATCTTTATTTTATTTATACAACTTCCAATATTTATTGATGTATTTATTATTATACCATTGTGCGAATTTAATCATGAGGGTATAGTATCCTAATTGGACCATCATTAGACCCTCATTGTTATTCAGTATCCTCTGGCATACGGGGATGTATGCTTGAGGCCATGAGACCTTCGAATCATGGAAATATTCTAATGGATCTTAGTTTAGGACAAAACATACTAATGAAACTAGGCAATTAACACTCAAAATAGTGAAAATAATAAATGATTGTTAACAAATAGGTAAAAATATATTATAATAAGTCAATATATGATATTATGGTTATTTTATAAGTCATTAACATGTTTAAAACTATCGTACATAAATTTAAATGATCTTCACAAAAAAAGGAACCACGAGGTAAGGGATTTTCATCTCAACTTTTACCTCTTTGAGATAAATGTCATATTCACCACTTAAATCTTTGTGAGGTGTGTATAATATAAATTTTGATATATTATATCATTAGTAATTTTATATTCATGGTATTTTAAACTTTAATTTAATATTATTTCTTCATGAGGCTTATGTTTTTCAATGTTTCAAAGTGGTATGAGACACTTTGGAATGTTTAAAGATTATTTTCCTCAAGAATAATTTTAAGGATATTTCAATGGTATTTACATTTGAGGAAATTATATGACTATTGTTAAATAAAACATTTAATATTCCAATCCTCTGGTTATTCATGACCTTTTTCAAGTATATGTACCATTTTTTACACTCTTTGATTATAACACCCCAGTTTCATGTAAGTGACCATTTCTTTGTGATTTTTAAATATGTAAAGTAAATGGTTGAAATTTGGTGAAGTTTGGAGAAATTTTGAGATGTTTTATGGGATTTTATAAAGGTTCGTGGTTGGTTCAAAATTCGGGAAAACCATGTCACACCTTCAAGAAACCATGCACAATGAAACCGGAGCTAAAGGGAAGGTTCACGGGCATCACACAGTTTGTCTAAACCGTGCGATGACCTAGGAAAAATTGTACCACTTGAGATAGTGGTATTTGGAATGGATATAGAATTGTTTCAAAATTGTGTGATCCAACCATGTGAGGTTGATCCTTGAGGTAGTGGTTGGAATAAGGTTAGAAAACTAGATCCTAAAAAAGTGGATCTAGGTCGATTTTGTGTTTTAATGGATTTTTTTTGTACCAAAATGGAAATAACTCATGATTTTTACCTCTCAAAGGTTATAGAACCTCTCCCCATCTATTTTAATAAGTTTGGAGGCATCTCTTGGTGTTTTGAATCTGGATTCTCATGGAAAGTGATCATGCTTAGTTGTTCTTGGTGGTTTTCCTTAGATATACTTCTCTATCTATCTCAGTTTCTTAGATATATATCCAATGTGGATATATATAAGATAGTGTAATCCAAATATAATTACATTTGGTTTTTTTTATGCTAGGTGAAGCTATATAAGGTGGTTTTTTTGAGATTCTACCTGGTTTTGTTGGCATTTTTAGGCTGTTCTTCGTTTTCATTATAAAACCCGAGGTAGGTGGATTCACTCTCGACTACTCTATTTAGAACTTTAAGGCTTAGTTTAAAATTGGTTAAATTGATAAATTTTGGTTATGAAATTTGTGTTCAAAGTAGGGTTAAAACTATATTTAGTAATGGTTTGTGTATTTGGTGGTTTTGTGGAAATTAGTTGTTCAAGTTCTTTGGTTTCTTGATTTTAAAATATGGATTTTCTAGAATTGTGGTAAATGGTTTCATTGAAATATTTTCAATAGAAGGATTAGTTTTATTTAAGTGTTTGTTTGAAATAGTTTTCAATAAAAAAGAACAGTTTTATTGAATTAGTTGAATTGGTTGCTTTGGCGTTGGTTTTTGGAATAATGGTTGTGTGTGTTCATATACATTCGGGATAGATAAGGGTAAGGATTTACCACCATAATTAGTGGGATTGATAAGGTTCAGTGTTCTGCCCTGTCAAATGGTTCATTAAGTCAAGGCTTAGTGAAAGGATGACTCAACCCTTGTGAGTATAGGGAGGTCTAGGCTTTCATGCATGGTTGTAAGTATGGATTTGTAGAATAGAATTATTATTCCAAAATGGAACTTATGAAATGGTTTTGAAGTATTGTTTTTTTATTTCCTTAGAAAAAAATTATTTAGTATAGAAAACTATTTTTGGTGTGGAAATAGTTTTACTTTAAAATGGATTGGCCTTGACAAACTATTTTTATTTGTTTTATATAAATTGTCTAACATCTTATATCATAGTGGAATGAGTAGTGATGTCATTTGGAGAAAACCTAGTGAGTTTAATTACTCACCCCTACTTTTCCACATTGATTCTTTTGCAGATGTGGGTTACTAGGAAATGGAAAAATGTAAGGTATCACACATCTTTAGAAGTAAATTGTGTTACTTGGGATGTTGTGGAGTTAGAGCATGGATCGCGTTTGGAGTCTTTTATTTTTGTCTTTCTCTATGTACTTTATATTTCATTCTTTCACTATGGCAGTTGGTTTTAGTTGATTTTAATATAAATGGTTGCTTTGAGTTGTCTTTCAATGATATCATGCATCATGTAGTGGTTTATTTGATTATGGAATGTTTGGTTGGTTGTTTTATTTTGAAGGTAAAATCATCCCCTATTTGTTAATGAAGCCCTTGACATTTATTTAAAGCCTTTTTCACCTTGGGGATGTTGCTTAAGGACAACTAACATCCTTCCTTCTTATCAATCCAATGAGGAGGGGTAGGGTGTTAAAAGTGGTATTAGTTAGTTTTGTCCCTTCCTAACAAGTGGTCTTCAGTTTTCTCAGTCTTGGAGTTGATATTCATTATGGTCTATTCCTTGTGTTGGGTTTATATAAAGGAGTAGGATTGTTAGGAGTTGAAATATTGAGCATAAAAATATGTAGATAACCATTTTATGTGGAACTTTAAGTTACCAGGGGGTTGGGTACATAAGTGTTTTGGATACCCTTATAGGATTTTAAATCTCATTGTCATCGGTTTATCCAATGAGACAACATGACATGAATTAGAAAAATAAATTCCCACTAGGAGTGGATATTTCATTTTTAGTAATGATATATGATTTTATGTAATGTGATTTATTTTTTTAAAGTGTTGAAACTGTTTTCAAATGAAATACTTTCAAAAGATCATGGTTGTGGTATTTTGAAAATGGTTTGACTTTCAAAATCAAGTTGTGTTTTTTATTTTTTCAAACATGGATGAATATAGAAAAGGTTGTTTTTGAAAGAATTATTATGATAGAATTATGTGGTATAATTTGAAAAGTTAAGCCTTCGGTTGATAGAGAGTTACACTTATGGTGTTTGTTTTGGTTATAAAAAATGGAACCCAATAGTCGTTATAGGAACCAACCAAAGGAAGCTATTGATAATGTGGTTTCACCTGAGCCATAGGTGAACCAAAAGTTGGTTTAAAGTATAGTCCAATATTTTAAAGCTATAAATTTTGGGAACATGAGGGATGATCTGATGAAAGTGGATCATTCAGTTCATTTACAGAAATAGAATCCACCCATGTTTCATGGTTATTTAGAACTAGAGAGGGTAGAGGTGTGGCTGAACAAGATGAATCGTATCTTCGATTTCATTGGCACACCAGTATATTTGAAAGTCAAGCTGTAAAATTACATGCTAGAAGATCTTGCATGCTAGTGGTGGGATTTAGCTGTGTAGGATAAATTAAACCACAACCTTGCTTGGGAGGATTTTGAGGAATTTTTCAAAAAAAATTATACCCTCATGCATTTAGAATTAAAATAAATATATAATTATTCATCTTGAAGTAGGAAAATCTTTCTATCATAGGGTATGTGGCTAAATTCATGAATTTAGTGTGTATTTCACCCTAGGTTGCTACTAGTTCATCATTGAAGGCATGCATTTTTGAATTGTGGTTAGAATAGGAGATTTTCTCAAAGTTTTTTATGCTCTATATTACAGATTATATAGAGATGGTCAATAGTGAAATGGTAGCTGAAAGGGAGATCTCAGGATCAATGGGAGGAGGAAGTATGTTGATACCCAAGGAAGCTGTGGGAACTCTAATGATGGAAGCAAGTGGAAGAGGGATACCTATTTCTAAGGTGGGAGTAAAAAGGATCGATGATGTTTCTTCTTTAATTATTCCCATGTCCATACTTTGTATGTCTAAGAAGATTGGATCCTTCTCAATTCTCATCATTGATAAAGTTGCAAGATCCTTTCTACTTGGAGCATCCACCACTTTATTTTCTTTACCTGGATAGTAGAGAATTGAGTAGTTATAATCCTTGATGATCTCTAACCATCTTCACTGGTGCATATTAATATCCTTGTGTAAAAATATATATTTTAGGCTCTTATGATCAGTATATATGTCACACTTATCCTAATCAAGATAATGCTGCCATATTTTCAATGCAAAGATCACAGACACCAACTCCAGATGATGTATGGGATGTTTTTCTCATGACATTTCAGATTCCTTGAGGTGTAGGCTATCACTTTATCATTTTTCATCAGTACACAACCTAGGATATTCTTTGAAGCATCATTTTATACCAAAAATAGTTCCCCACTTGTCAGAATTGTGAGTATTGCTGTAGTAATAATCCTATTTTTAAACTCATTGAAGCATTCTTCACAGTCACTAGTATAAAAAACTTTACTCCCTTACGAGCTATCTTGGTTAGGGGGTTTTAAAATTATGATAAGTTATTCAAAAATCATCGATAATACCCATATATACCAAGGAAACTATAGATCTCTATTACAGATGCTGGTCTGGGCCACTCTTTAATTGCATTTGTCTTATAAGGGTCCATAGATATACCTTTTCTAGTGATAACATGCCCTAAGAATGATACTTATTCCATACAGAACTCACATTTATTGTACTTTACATATAATTTATCCCTTCAAAAAGTCTATCATAGTATTAAAATTCTCCTCACATTCCTCCTTTATCTTGGATTATATTAGAATATCATATATAAGATAACCAATTTTTTTTGAGGTCATATCTAAAGACTCAATTTATTAATTCCATTAATATTGATCGAGAATTATTGATTCCAAAGGGAATCAATATGAACTTGTAGTATCCATACCTCATTAGAAAGGTATTCTTGGGAATATATTCCTTCCTCACATTTAATTAGCGATATCCCAACTGAAGATACACCTTATAAAAATACCCCCTCCCGTAGTTGATCAAACAAGTCAACTTTTAATGTTGGGGGATACTTGTTCTTTATCATGATTTTTTGATCTCATAATAATAAATGAAGAGGTTTATTGATCCATCCTTATTCTTGGAAAAGAGGACTAGTGCACCCCACTGTGAAGCACTCAGGCATATGAAACTATTGGACTCCTCATGTATTAATCATGTTTTAATGATCAGAAATCTTATTCAATCTAGTTAACTCCTATAAATTATATCCCATCATGTGTATTTATGTTTAAAGTTTTCTCATGATTTAAGAATAGACATGCAAGATCTTAATTTCTCTATATTTAGTTTACTTACTTTACACTATCTTTACTCTACTCTAAAAATACCTTCATTGACAAATGCTTAAGTCTAATCCTTTCTATTATCATCATTATTTAAGTCTGAACACTGTTACTTTGAAAATCTTAAGACACCGTGAGTTTGCCATTGGCTATATATTTCAGACACTGTGAAGCCACACACCATGAAGCCTGAAACCATGAAGCCAGACACCGTGAAGACACACACCATGAAGATAGACACTGTGAATTAGACACCGTAAAGCGAGACACCGTGAACAAGACACTATGACCGCATGACACCGTGACCGCAAGACACCATGAATAAGACACCGTGACCACAAGACACCATGACCGCAAGACACCGTGAACAAGACACCGTGACCGTGAGACACCGTGACCATGAGACACCGTGATGCTCAGACACCATGATCAATTTAGACACAATGTGAATGAGACACTGTTTTCATGACTTACTGTGACACCGTTTCTTAAACTATTTTGTCTTCTTTCAATTTAATTTCTAATGGTCATATTTTATGACTTTAATGCACTGATATAATTAATGTTTCTTTGTAGACATATCATCAAATAGTATGAGGTACGAGGTGCAGAACACATGAAACCTATTGGCTCCAACATGTTCATTCCAAGTTAAAAGTGAAGTGTGACCAAGAATCAGAACATGCGCGATACAAAAACAAAAAGCAAGGTACGTGAGCACAAGAACAAATAAGATACTTTGTGGAAGTTTTGAAGGAAAGGCACACTGCATGTAACTCGACACTTATGAACACACGAATCATATTTAAGGAATAAAGAACAACTTCGCTCAACTGAAACTCAGGAAGGACACAAGCTACATCACGACACTCTATTTTCCACACAACTTCTAGAAAAGGACTCAAAGCTTCATCTGCTTCAATCCAAAGGAGTCCAGAACTGCATTGAAATCACACGAGAGCATTCTAAACTCATCTCTATATTCTTTCTCTGTTGTGATTATCCTTTTCTTTACATTATGAGTAGTGTGTGCTTCTATCTGTTTTGACACAAATTGACTCCTAAGATGAACTGGAGGATACTGAAATCCTCACACCAAACTCTTTACACTTTTGTGTATCCCATGTAGAATAGTGGTAGAGGTTTGAGGACCTGGACAGCCTGTGTGTTGTTGTTGCTATTTCTTTCTCTTGTAGAACTATGGTAGTGGTCTGAGGACCTGGAAAGACTGAGTACTGTTGTAAACCCCGATCCAGGGTGTGGATCAAAGTTTTATATAAACTGTTTGAGAGGACTAAGTCTCATCTTGAGACTGAACCTCTTGGTTAAAATTTTTGTGCATAATATTTTAGTTTAAACTATTTTCAATATTCCGTTGCTAATTAATTTGAAATTCAAATATTTTTTAAAGTAACTTTGATAGTTGAACTATCAAGTGTTTGTAATTATTGTTAGACAGTAAGTTAGTTTCCAAAGCTAACTTAATCTTCAAATTAAGTTAACTGAGAAATAATCAATCTTTGAGAAACTAATTGATCACTTAAAATCTTTATGAATTCACTACAATTTAACTTGTTTTATTAATTGGTGGATTTCAATATAAATATTTTAAACATAAACTTTTAATTGGAACTCAATTCACCCCCCCCCTATTGAGTATCCACTCTGACCAACATTTGGGATCAAAGGTTGTTGATAAAATATTTTTTTTAATACTCTGCTTGTGAAAAGTTTTCAACTGTGATTTTAGTTGTATCTTAAAGAGCTTAAATTTCTGTTATTTCTAAATTTTATCTCTTTAAATATATTTTCTAAAATCTAATTATGGATAACCGAGTATAAGGTGTAGCTACCAACATGCAACCTTTCTTTAATGGTGTTAATTATTCCCAATGGAAAATAAAAATGAAAATTCATTTAGAAAGTATGGGATTTGAAATCTAGACTGCTATAGAGACTCAGTATAAGATTCCATAAACTGTTATAACTTCTTGGGATGAATCTACAAAAGCTGCTTACAATAATAATTGTAAAGTAATGAATGACCTATATTGTGCTTTAGGAGATAAATAATTCAATCGAATATCTTCCTATAAGACTGCTTATGAAATATGGGATACTCTAGCCGTTTCCCATGAGGGAACAACCAATGTTAAAGAAATGAGACTAAATACATACAAAATTAAGTATGATAATTTTAAAATGAAATCTGATGAATCTATATCTGATATGTATCTCAGGTTTAATGAGATAGTTAATACAATGAGCTCACTGGGAAAAGTTGTTCCAGCAAAGGATAAAATAATGAGGATACTAAGATGCCTACCAGATAGATGGAGAGGAACTTCTGTCTCTATATGAGAATCATGTGACATTGGCAAGCTACCTGTCAAGGAGCTGATTAGAAAATTTATGATATATGAAGAAGAGATGAAGGTAAATAAAGAGGAAGATGATGAACCTAAGAAGAAGTCAGTGGCATTTAAGTCTACTGCCTTAAAGACCAAGGACAAGGAGAAAGTTCACATACCCATCGAAAGCTCAACCAGTGATGGTTCAGATTCCGATAGCGATGAAGAGATGGATCATATAGCTAGGTGATTCAAGAAATTCTATAGAAAAAGAAATTTTCAGAAAATAAAATTATAAGGGTAAGTATGACCAACAAGGTAATTGGAAGAGAGATTTGAAGAAAGCTGATAAAAATGATGAGATAGTCTGTTATGAATGTAGAAGGAAAGGACATGTGAAATCTGACTATCCAAATTTAAAGTACAAGAATAAATATAAGTACAAGGACAAAAATTATAAGAAATCTATGAAAGCAACCTGGAGTGCTTTAGAAGACAGTTAAAGTGATTCTAATTCCACTCAAGATTAAAAATCTCAAAAATCTAATATGTGTTTCATGACTGAAACATCCGAGGTAACATTGGATACTCCTGCTTTAAACTCTTATTATTCTGGAGATGATTTTGATTCTGATTCTGAAAACATGTCTAGTGAAAACATGTCTAGGTAAAAAGATATTATAATAAGCCAATATATGATATTATGGTTATTTTATAAGTTATTAACATGTTTAAAACTATCGTACATAAATTTAAATGATCTTCACAAAAAAAGGAACCACGAGGTAAGGGATTTTCATCTAAACTTTTACATCTTTGAGATAAATGTCATATTCACCACTTAAATCTTTGTGAGGTGTTTATAATGTAAATTTTGATATATTATATCATTAGTAATTTTATATTCATGGTATTTTAAACTTTAATTTAATATTATTTCTTCATGAGGCTTATGTTTTTCAATGTTTCAAAGTGGTATGAGACACTTTGGAATGTTTAAAGATTATTTTCCTCAAGAATAATTTTAAGGATATTTCAATGGTATTTACATTTGAGGAAATTATATGACTATTGTTAAATAAAACATATAATTTTCCAATCCTCTGGTTATTCATGACCTTTTTCAAGTATATGTACCATTTTTTACACTCTTTGATTATAACACCCCAGTTTCATGTTAGTGACCAATTCTTTGTGATTTTTAAATATGTAAAGTAAATGGTTGAAATTTGGTGAAGTTTGGAGAAATTTTGAGATGTTTTATGGGATTTTATAAAGGTTCGTGGTTGATTCAAAATTCGGGAAAACCATGTCACACCTTCAAGAAACCATGCACAATGAAACCGGAGCTAAAGGGAAGGTTCACGGGCATCACACAGTTTGTCTAAACCGTGCGACGACCTAGGAGAAATTGTACCACTTGAGATAGTGGTATTTGGAATGGATATAGAATTTTTTGAAAACTGTGTGATCCAACCATGTGAGGTTTATCCTTGAGGTAGTGGTTGGAATAAGGTTAGAAAACAAGATCCTAAAAAAGTGGATCTAGGTAGATTTTGTGTTTTAATGGATTTTTTTTGAACCAAAATGGAAATAACTCATGATTTTTACCTCTCAAAGGTTATAGAACCTCTCCCCATCTATTTTAATAAATTTAGTGGCATCTCTTGGTGTTTTGAATCTGGATTCTCATGGAAAGTGATCATTCTTAGTTGTTCTTGGTGGTTTTCCTTAGATATAATTCTCTATCTATCTCAGTTTCTTAGATATATATCCAATGTGGATATATATAAGATAGTGGAATCCAAATATAATTAAATTTGGTTTTTTTATGCTAGGTGAAGCTATATAAGGTGGTTTTTTTGAGATTCTACCTGGTTTTGTTGGCATTTTCAGGCTGTTCTTCGTTTTCATTATAAAACCCGAGGTAGGTGGATTCACTCTCGACTCCTCTATTTAGAACCTTAAGGCTTAGTTTAAAATTGGTCAAATTGATAAATTTTGGTTATGAAATTTGTGTTCAAAGTAGGGTTAAAACTATATTTAGTAATGGTTTGTGTATTTGGTGGTTTTGTGGAAATTAGTTGTTCAAGTTCTTTGGTTTCTTGATTTTAAAATATGGATTTTCTAGAATTGTGGTAAATGGTTTCATTGAAATATTTTAAATAGAAGGATTAGTTTTATTTAAGTGTTTGTCTGAAATAGTTTTCAATAAAAAAGAACAGTTTTATTGAATTAGTTGAATTGGTTTCTTTGGCATTGGTTTTTGGAATAATGGTTGTGTGTGTTCATATACATTCGGGATAGATAAGGGTAAGGATTCACCACCCTAATTAGCGGGATTGATAAGGTTCAGTGTTCTCCCCTGTCAAATGGTTCATTAAGTCAAGTCTTAGTGAAAGGATAACTCAACCCTTGTGAGTATAGGGATGTCTAGGCTTTCATGCATGGTTGTAAGTATGGATTTGTAGAATAGAATTATTATTCCAAAATTGAACTTATGAAATGGTTTTGAAGTATTGTTTTTTTTTATTTCCTTAGAAAAAAATTATTTAGTATAGAAAACTATTTTTGGTGTGGAAACAGTTTTACTTGAAAATGGATTGGCCTTGACAAACTATTTTTATTTGTTTTATATAAATTGTTTTATATAAATTTTCTAACATCTTATATCATAGTGGAATGAGTAGTGATGTCATTTGGAGAAAACCTAGTGAGTTTAATTACTCACCCCTACTTTTCCACATTGATTATTTTGCAGATGTGGGTTACTAGGAAATGAAAAAATGTAAGGTATCACACATCTTTAGAAGTACATTGTGTTACTTGGCATGTTGTGGAGTTAGAGCATGGATCGTGTTTGGAGTCTTTTATTTTTGTCTTTCTCTATGTACTTTATATTTCATTATTTCACTATGGCAGTTGGTTTTAGTTGATTTTAATATAAATGGTTGCTTTGAGTTGTCTTTCAATGATATCATGCATCATGTAGTGGTTTATTTGATTATGGAATGTTTGGTTGGTTGTTTTATTTTGAAGGTAAAATCATCCCCTATTTATTAATGAAGCCCTTGAAATTTATTTAAAGCCTTTTTCACCTTGGGGATGTTGCTTAAGGACAACTAACATCCTTCCTTCTTCTCAATCCAATGAGGAGGGGCATGGTGTTAAAAGTGGTATTAGATAGTTTTGTCCCTGCCTAACAAGTGGTCTTCAGTTTTCTCAGTCTTGGAGTTGATATTCATTATGGTATATTCCTTGTGTTGGGTTTATATAAAGGAGTAGGATTGTTAGGAGTTGAAATATAGAGCATAAAAATATGTAGATAACCATTTTATGTGGAACATTAAGTTACCAGGGGGTTGGGTACATAAGTGTTTTGGATACCCTTATAGGATTTGAAATCTCATTATCATCGGTTTATCCAATGAGACAACATGACATGCATTAGAAAAATAAATTCCCACTAGGAGTGTATATTTCATTTTTAGTAATGATATATGATTTTATGTAATGTGATTTATTTTTTTAAAATGTTGAAATTGTTTTCAAATGAAAGACTTTCAAAAGATCATGGTTGTGGTATTTTGAAAATGGGTTGACTTTCAAAATCAAGTTGTGTTTTTTATTTTTTCAAACATGGATTAATGTAGAAAAGGTTGTTTTGGAAAGAATTATTATGATAGAATTATGTGGTATAATTTGAAATGTTAAGCCTTCGATTGATAGAGAGTTACACTTATGGTGTTTGTTTTGGTTATAAAAAATGGAACCCAATAGTCATTATAGGAACCAACCAAAGTAAGCTATTGATAATGTGGTTTCACCTGAGCCATAGGTGAACCAAAAGCTGGTTTAAAGTATAGTCCAATATTTTAAAGCTACGAATTTTGGGAACAGGAGGGATGATCTGATGAAAGTGGATCATTCAGTTCAGTTCCAGAAATAGAATCCACCCATGTTTCATGGTTATTTAGAACTAGAGATGGTAGAGGTGTGGCTGAACAAGATGAATTGTATCTTCGATTTCATTGGCACACCAGTATATTTGAAAGTCATGCTTGAAAATTACATGCTAGAAGATCTTGCATGCTAGTGGTGGGATTTAGCTGTGTAGGATAAATTCAACCACAACCTTGCTTGGGAGGATTTTGAGGAATTTTTCAAAAAAAATTATACCCTCGCGCATTTAGAATTAAAATAAATATATAATTATTCATCTTGAAGTAGGAAAATCTTTCTATCATAGGGTATGTGGCTAAATTCATGAATTTAGTGTGTATTTTACCCTAGGTTGCTACTAGTTCATCCTTGAAGGCATGCATTTTTGAATTGTGGTTAGAATAGGAGATTTTCTCAAAGATTTTTGTGCTCTGTATTACAGATTATATAGAGATGGTCAATAGTGAAATGGTAGCTGAAAGGGAGATCTCAGGATCAATGGGATGAGGAAGTATGTTGATACCCAAGGGAAGTTGTGGGAACTCTAATGATGGAAGCAAGTGGAAGAGGGATACCTATTTCTAAGGTGGGAGTAAAAAGGATCGATGATGTTTCTTCTTTAATTATTACCATGTCCATACTTTGTATGTCTAAGAAGATTGGATCCTTATCAATTCTCATCATTGATAAAGTTGCAAGATCCTTTCTACTTGGAGCATCCACCACTTTATTTTCTTTACCAGGATAGTAGAGAATTGAGCAGTTATAATCCTTGATGATCTCTAACCATTTTCACTAGTGCATATTAATATCCTTGTGTAAAAATATATATTTTAGGCTCTTATGATCAGTATATATGTCACACTTATCCTAATCAAGACAATGCTGCCATATTTTCAATGCAAAGATCACAGACACCAACTCCAGATGATGTATGGGATGTTTTTCTCATGAAATTTCAGCTTCCTTGAGGTGTAGGCTATCACTTTATCATTTTTCATCAGTATAGAACCTAGGATATTCTTTGAAGCATCATTGTATACCAAAAATAGTTCCCCACTTGTCAGAATTGTGAGTATTGCTGTAGTAATAATCCTATTTTTAAACTCATTGAAGCATTCTTCACATTCACTAGTATAAAAAACTTTACTCCATTATGAGCTATCTTGGTTAGGGGGTTTTAAAATTTTGATAATTTATTCAAAAATCATCGATAATACCCATATATACCAAGGAAACTATAGATCTCTATTACAGATGCTGGTCTGGGCCACTCTTTAATTGCATTTGTCTTATAAGGGTCCATAGATATACCTTTTCTAGTGATAACATGCCCTAAGAATGATACTCATTCCATACAGAACCCACATTTATTATACTTTACATATAATTTATCCCTTAACAAAGTCTATCATAGTATTCAAATTCTCCTCATGTTCCTCCTTTATCTTGGATTATATTAGAATATCATATAAAAGACAACCAATTTTTTTTGAGGTCATATCTAAAGACTCAATTTATTAATTCCATTAATATTGATCGAGGATTATTGATTCCGAAGGGAATCAATATGAACTTGTAGTATCCATACCTCATTAGAAAGGTATTCTTGGGAATATATTCCTTCCTCACATTTAATTAGCGATATCCCAACTGAAGATACACCTTATAAAAAATACCCCCTCCCGTAGTTGATCAAACAAGTCAACTTTTAATGTTGGGGGATACTTGTTCTTTATCGTGATTTTCTGATCTCATGATAATAAATGAAGCGGTTTATTGATCCATCCTTATTCTTGGAAAAGAGGACTAGTGCACCCCACTGTGAAGCACTCAGGCCTATGAAACTGTTTGAATCCTCATGTATTAATCATGTTTTAATGATCACAAATCTTATTCAATCTAGTTAACTCCTTAAATTATATCCCATCATGTGTATTTATGTTTAAAGTTTTCTCATGATTTAAGAAGAGACATGCAAGATCTTAATTTCTCTATATTCAGTTTACTTACTTTACACTATCTTTACTCTACTCTAAAAATACCTTCTTTGACAAATGCTTAAGTCTAATCATTTCTATTATCATCATTATTTAAGTCTGAACACTGTTACTTTGAAAATCTTAAGACACCGTGAGTTTTCCACTGGCTATATATTTCAGACACTGTGAAGCCACACACCATGAAGCCTGAAACCATGAAGCCAGACACCATGAAGACAGACACCATGAAGATAGACACTGTGAATTAGACACCGTAAATCCAAACACCGTGAACAAGACACTATGACCGCATGACACCGTGACCGCAAGACACCATGAATAAGAAACCGTGACCACAGGACACCATGACCGCAAGACACCGTGAACAAGACACCGTGACTGTGAGACACCGTGACCATGAGACACCGTGATGCTCAGACACCGTGATCAATCTAGACACAGTGTGAATGAGACACTATTTTCATGACTTACTGTGACACCGTTTCTTAAACTATTTTGCCGTCTTTCAATTTAATTTCTAATGGTCATATTTTATGACTTTAATGCACTGATATAATTAATATTTCTTCGTAGACATATCATCAAATAGTACGAGGTACGAGGTGCAGAACACATGCAACCTATTGGCTCCAACATGTTCATTCCAAGTTAAAAGTGAAGTGTGACCAAGAATCAGAACATGCACGATACAAAAACAAAAAGCAAAGGACGTGAGCACAAGAACAAATAAGATACTTTGTGGAAGTTTTGAAGGAAAGGCACACTGCATGTAACTCGACACTTATGAACACACGAAGCATATTTAAGGACTAAAGAACAACTTCGCTCAACTGAACCACACGAAGGACACAAGCTATATCACGACACTCTATTATCCACACAACTTCCAGAGAAGGACTCAAAGCTTCATCTACTTCAATCTAAAGGTGTCTAGAACTGCATTGAAATCACACGAGAGCATTCTAAACTCATCTCTATATTCTTTCTCTGTTGTGATTATCCTTTTCTTTACATTACGAGTAGTGTGTGATTCTATCTATTTTGACACACATTGACTCCTAAGATGAACTGGAGGATACTGAAATCCTCACACCAAACTCTTTACACTTTTGTGTATCCCATGTAGAATAGTGGTAGAGGTTTGAGGACCTGGACAGCCTATGTGTTGTTTTTGTTGTTTCTTTCTCTTGTAGAACTATGGTAGTGGTCTGAGGACCTGGACAGTCTGAGTACTGTTGTAAACCCCGATCCAGGGTGTGGATCAAAGTTTTATATAAACTGTTTGAGAGGACTAAGTCTCATCTTGAGACTGAACTTCTTGGTTAAAATTTTTGTACATAATATTTTAGTTTAAACTATTTTCAATATTCCTCTGCTAATTACTTTGAAATTCAAATATTTTTTAAAGTAACTTTGATAGTTGAACTAGAAAGTGTTTGTAATTATTGTTAGCCAGTAAGTTAGTTTCAAAAGCTAACTTAATCTTCAGATTAAGTTAACTGAGAAATAATCAATCTTTGAGAAACTAATTGATCACTTAAAATCTTTATAAATTCACTACAATTTAACTTGTTTTATTAATTGGGGGATTTCAATATAAATATTTTAAAAATAAACTTTTAATTGGAACTCAATTCACCCCCCCTCTTGAGTATCCACTCTGACCAACATTTGGCATCAAAGGTTGTTGATAAAAGATTTTTTTTAATACTCTTCTTGTGAAAAGTTTTCAACTGTGATTTTAGTTGTATCTTAAAGAGCTTAAATTTCTGTTATTTCTAAATTTTATCTCTTTAAATATATTTTCTAAAATCTAATTATGGATAACTGAGTATAAGGTGTAGCTACCAACATGCAACCTTTCTTTAATGGTGTTAATTATTCCCAATGGAAAATAAAAATGAAAATTCATTTAGAAAGTGTGGGATTTGAAATCTAGACTGCTATAGAGACTAGGTATAAGATTCCATAAACTGTTAGAACTTATTGGGATGAATCTACAAAAGCTGCTTACAATAATAATTGTAAAGTAATGAATAAACTATATTGTGCTTTAGTAAATGAAGAATTCAATCGAATATCTTCCTATAAGACTGCTTATGAAATATGGGATACTCTTGCCGTTTCCCATGAGGGAACAACCAATGTTAAAGAAATGAGACTAAATACATACAGAATTAAGTATGATAATTTTAAAATGAAATCCGATGAATCTATATCTGATATGTATCTCAAGTTTAATGAGATAGTTAATACAATGAGATCAATGGGAAAAGTTGTTCTAGAAAAGGAGAAAATAATGAGGATACTAAGATGCCTACCAGACAGATGGAGAGGAACTTCTGTCTCTATATGAGAATCATGTGACATTGGCAAGCTACCTATCAAGGAGATGATTAGAAAATTTATGATATATGAAGTAGAGATGAAGGTAAATAAAGAGGAAGATGATGAACCTAAGAAGAAGTCAGTGGAATTTAAGTCTACTGCCTTAAAGACCAAGGACAAGGAGAAAGTTCACATACCCGTCGAAAGCTCAACCAGTGAAGGTTCAAATTCTGATAGCGATGAATAGATGGATCATATAGCCAAGAGATTCAAGAAATTATATAGAAAAATAAATTTTCAGAAAATCAAATTATAAGGGTAAGTATGACCAACAGGGTAATTGGAAGAGATATTGGAAGAAAGCTGATAAAAATGATGAGATAGTCTGTTATGAATGTAGAAGGAAAGGACATGTGAAAGCTGACTATCCAAAGTTAAAGTACAAGAATAAATATAAGTACAAGGACAAAAATTATAAGAAATCTATGAAAGAAACTTGGAGTGCTTTAGAATACAGTTCAAGTGATTCTGATTCCACTCAGGATGAAAAATCTCAAAAATCTAATATGTGTTTCATGACTGAAACATTTGAGGTAACATTGGATACTCCTGATTTAAACTCTTATTATTCTGGTGATGATTTTGATTCTGATTCTGAAAACATGTCTAGTGAAGAATTATTTGAATACTGTAACATGCTATAGGATACCTGCAATGATTTTAAATACAAGTATAAATCCTTAAAGAAATAACATGCTTTAACTATCACTATCAAATCTTCACTAGAAGTAGAAAAGGAAAAGAATGCTCAACTACTCAAAGAGAATACTGAACTGAAATTTTCTAATGAGAAACTCAGGAAAGATTTGGAAAATTTTACTAATGTAAAGGACACTCTTACAAAAATTCTAGGAAAAAAAGTTTCACCAAAGTATACTACTAGTTTAGGATACCAACCTGGACAGAGACAGATTGTTAAGAATAAATTTATTCCAAAATCTGGAAAGTATGCTACTAGTTCATGTTTTGGAAACTCTTATGTTTTATCTAGATATTAAAATTCTTATAGACCAAACAAAGTTTATTTACCAACATCTTTTGAATTTTTTAATTATGGGAAACCCATTAGAAAAATATGGGTACCTAAAGTTTTACTTGCTAACTTTTCTGAACACAAGAAAATTTGGGTACCAAAATTATCTTCTGTCTAAATCTGTGTTGTAGAAAACTTGGTTGAAAATTTCTTGTAGGAAGATATGGTACTTAGACAGTGGATGTTCATGGAATATTACAGAAGACTACTCATGATTTAAGAGCTTAATCAAAGTTGATGGAGGACATGTCACCTTTGGGGATAACTCAAAAGGAAAGATCATCGTCTTAGGCCAGATTGTTAACACTGATTCAATTTTAATTTCTAAAGTACTATTTGTTGATGGATTAAAATACAACCTGCTAAGTATTTCTTAGCTGTGTGATGATGGTTTCAATGTAAAATTTGAAAATTATTCATGTAATGTTTTTAATTATAAAAATGTTTTGGTATTTACTACATTAATAAATGAAAATGTATATGCTTTAGATTTTAATTATTTAGCTAAACAAAATGTTACTTGTTTAAATTCTTTTCATAAAGAATATTGGCTATGGCACAGAAGACTAGGACACTATAATGTACACTCACTTAGCAGACTGACTAGGAAAGGTTTAGTTAGAGACATACCTAAACTGGAATTCCCCCTTAACAAAGTGTGTAATCCTTATCCAAAGGGAAAACAACACAAATTTTATTTCAAATCAAAGAAAGAAGTTTCTACTTCTCAACCAATCGAGTTGGTTCACATGGATTTATTTGGACCATCTAGAGTTTCTAGCTTAAATGGGAAGCACTATGTCTATGTCCTTGTAGGTGATTTTTCTAGGTACACTTGGGTATACTTTCTTGCTCACAAAAGTGAAGCTTGTTCTTATTTTATCAAATATTCTAAGTCTGTAGAGAACCTTAGTGGACTTAGGATCAAGACCTTGAGAAGTGATCATGGTCGTGAGTTTGAAAATCAGGATTTTGAAACCTATTGCTCACATAATGGCTATAGTCACAATTTATATGCCCCCAGAACACCTCAACAGAATGGTGTAGTTGAAAGAATAAATAGGACTCTTCAAGTGATTTCTAGGACAATGCTCAATGAATATGATTTTCCAATTTACTTTTGGGATGAAGCTGTTAATACAGCTTGTTACATTATCAATAGAGTCTTGATTAGACCAATTCTTAAAAAGACCCCTTATGAGCTTTGGAATAATAGGAAGCCTAAGGTTAATTACTTTAGAGTTTTTTGTTGAAAAGTTTTTATCCATAATACTAAAGATAGTCTTGATAAATTTTCTTCCAAAAGTGATGAAGGAATTTTCCTAGGTTACTCAATATCAAGTAAATCCTATAGAGTATTCAATAAGAGAACCAAACATGTGGAAGAATCTGTACACATCAAATTTGATGAAACCGATCCACATGAACCTAAGACCCCTCTTTAAAATCTTGAAGAAGATATGTCCATTCTAAACCTTAATGACAAGAACAGTGAACCTGTTGTTAAGACAGCCAGTTCTGGAAATTTTCCAGAATCTGCTTATGTAGAAACCAAACCTGTAAATGAACCTTAAATTTCTAGCCCTATCTTTTCTAGACCAACTAGGACCCTTAAAACCCATCCTTTAGATGCTGTAGTAAGAGATTAAGATAGAGGGACATAAACTAGAGCTTATCTAAGAAACTAGGTTTAACATCAAGCTTTTCTTTCATAGATTGAACCAAAAAATATCAATGATGCAATCAATGATGAATTTTGGGTGATAGATATGAAAGAATAATTAAATCAATTTGAAAGAAATAAAGTTTGGGAATTAGTAGACAGACCTAAGGACACTTTTACCATAGGCACTAAATGGGTTTTTAGGAATAAAGTTGAAGAAGCTAGCAACATAGTTAGAAAAAAGGCTAGACTAGTGGCACAAGGTTATAGTAAAGAAGAACGAATTAACTATGAGGAGACCTTTACACCAGTATCCAGACTTGAAGCCATCAGAATCCTACTTTCCTATGTTGCACATCCGAATTTTAAACTATATTAAATGGATGTTAAGCGTGCATTCTTAAATGGGTATATAACTGAGGATGTTTTTATAGAACAACCCCATGGATTTACAAACCCTCATTTTCCAAATCATATTTTTAAACTATCAAAAACTTTATATGGTTTAAAGCAAGCTCCAAGAGCTTCGTATGAAAAATTGAGTACTTTTCTTATTTATAAAGGTTTTTCAAAAGGAATAGCTGATCCAACCCTTTTTATAAAACGAATTTCTAATGATGGTTTAGTTGTTCAAATATATGTAGATGACATTATTTTTGGATCTTCAAAGAATTATTTATGTGTTGATTTTTATAAAATGATGCAAAATGAATTTGAAATGATTTTAATGGGATAACTCAAATATTTTCTTGGATTTCAAGTTTTTAAAAATGGAAATGGTATTATTTTAAATCAAATTAAATATACAAAGGATCTTCTAAAACGTTTTTTATTAGATATCACTAAAAGTAGTGACACTCCCATGAGTACCACTTGTAAGTTGGATCTTTATGAAGATGGAAAATCTGTTGATCAAACCACTTATAGAAGAATGATTGGAAGTTTACTTTACTTAACTGCTAGTCGTCCTGGCATTATGTTAAGTGTGTGTATGGGTGCTCATTTTCAAGAAAACCCTAAGGAATCTAATTTAAATGTTATAAATAGAATTTTCAAATACCTCAAGCATACACACAATCTAGGACTGTTTTATCCTAAAGGAAAATTATTTGAATTAGTTAGTTATTCTGATTCTGACTTCAGTGGCTGTAAGTTAGATAGAAAAAGAACCTCTAGAACATGTCACCTTTTAGGCAAGTCACTAGTATCATGTTGTAGTAAGAAACAAAATTATGTTGCATTATATACTATAGAAGTTGAATATATAGCTGCTCGCAGTTGTTGTGCACAAATTTTTTGGGTGGAACACACATTACTAGATTATGGATATCAATTCAGACATGTACCTATAAATTGTGACAACACAAGTGTTGTTAACATCTCAAAAAATCTTGTTTCACATTCTAGGAAAAAACATATTGATGTAAGACATCAATTTTTGAGAGATCATTATCAAAAAGGTGATATCACTTTGGAATTCAATGGTACTGAATATCAACTTGCTGATATATTCACTAAACCATTAAATTCTGAGAGAATATACTACATCATACATGAACTTGGCATGATAAATCTAAAATAGACACCTTACTAGTTACTATTTCAGGTCTTACTGTTCGATATCTTACTGTGTTATACTTTGCTGTTTCATTATTATGGTTTCTCAGTTAATGTCTCTCATGTTTACTGTCTCACCGTAAAGCTTTATGTTTACGGTCTCACCGTTAGTATTTTGTACTTATGGTATGACATTTACTATCTCACCGTAACGCGCACTGAAAAGTTCACTCACGGTCTCACCATGAAACTCGCTTACTGTCTCATCATAACGACCACTCATTGTCTCACCGTAATGACCACTCACAGTCTCACTGTAAAAATTATTTATTTATTTTTCTTTAAACCCGTATCACGGTAATTATATTTTTCACCTTTTTATTTTCCCGTGTTTTTATTTTTTGTGACAATTGGTATTCCTAAATGATAAAACAAAGTAAGTATCACTCGATTCTTCACTATAGGTTTCTTCTACCTACTCTTTTTGAACCTTTCTTCATCCCTGCAACCCTTCTCTCACTTGAACCTTTAGTGAATGCCAAGAATGAAACGTCCGTCATCATCGACACCTGAGAAGCACAACTCGAAGAAGAAGAAGATTTCACTAAAGATGACACCCTAAGGACCTTTAAATTCGAATCTGGTAAACCGTGTTGTTGTGCCTGATAAATATATTTTCCCCAAATGGATTCTGGCTAGTAATTCTCTAGTATTGAAATTGTTAGAACAATAAGGCTGGTTAGAATGGTTCTCCAAGGAGGATAGACCCATCTATCCTAGGTTAGTAGCTCAATTCTACCAATACATATAGTTCTCATTTGATTATGGTGAGAGTTATGTTGTGAGAAGATAGGTCAATGGCTAGCGATTCTCATTCTCTTCAAGGTTATGGGCTGCATTCCTTAGGATACCTCATGAAGGCATCTATGAGGATTATCATAGAGGACCTCCACCTTCAACTGATTTCTTTGATTCGGAAGATTCCCTAAAAACCTTAACTGGAAATGGCACCCAGAGGAGAGCCATTGCTGTAACGCCCTGACCCTAGTTACCCAGAGTCGGTGCATTATTACATAACATTGGCATGATCACAAGAAAGATCAAATCTCGAAAGACCGATTGGTTTAGTAGCCTTGGAAACACTAGATATATTCATAAGTTTTACATTACATCATAAAATGAAAAACTACTACAAAAACATATTGTCTCCATAATACACACTCATATCCCCACATAATATCCCTGCAGGTCATTCATAATTTACTTCTTCACTTCCTGGGAAAAATAAAACATAGAAAAGGGGTGAGCTCAAATGCCCAGTAAGGATAAAAATATAGCGGAAACTTTCATAAATAAGAATAAACATTTAAGGCAATGTATAACTAAAACAAAATCCTTTCAAACATGAACTTTCAACATGGTACGACATAAATAAAATGAAATAATTCCATTTACTTATTCACATGGATATTCTACTAATCTAATAATCACATGCAAAAATCAATAACCACTTTCATAATGTTGGAATGCATAATGCCAGACTATCATAACCACATAGTCAAGGCCTTGTGCCAAGACTACAAATAAGATTTTGTCAAGGCCTTGTTCCAAGACACTAGTTTGTCTCATGAGACCTACCGATGCATCGAGGAGCTATAGCGGGCTCCACCCGTCACTTACTAAGTCCAATGCATTCCCATATGAAAAGGTTTAAACATAACATAAACATTAGTATTAAAACTTGCATAAGAAATGTAAATAATTTCACCATAAACTATGAATGGTATAAAAATAGCACATCCACAGTCAAACATATCACAAAACCTTCAATATAATATAGAAGTTTTGTATCATAATAAATCAACTTCAAATAATCTTAAAATCCATCAAAGGATGTTGACATAGATGAAATCAATATTCTTTTTAAAGAAATATCTCCTTTTAATTTGAAATCATTTAATATCCATATAAAATAAAACATTTTCTTTGAAAATATTCTTATAAGCTTGTAAGGGATGCTTTGAAGATTTTATAACGGCGGAAAATAGCCGCACCCGCCGTATAAGTTAAAAAAAACATTCTTACCTTAATTCTGTCGAAAAGGTTAAAAAGGACCTTGTTTTGAAAACGAACGAAAGACTCCTTTATAAACCACTTATAAAAGTCAAAAAGGGTATAAATGACTTTAACTCATATTCTAGTAAATAGTAAAAATGTTTTGAAATACATTTTTAAGAAACATGGATGTGGGTGATAAAGAGATCCCAGTAGATTATTACGTATAAACAACCTCGGATAATGAAGAGATTGTGAAATAACCCTTACCTTGTACTTTTCCTTGGTTGGGGTAGGTTAACCTCCTGTATAATGGTGAAATAATTGTTATTAAATTATACAATAATCATATACATTAATATTATATCATATATGATCTTTTAATATTGATTTGATAATAATATCTTAGTATTATCGTTGTTTCAGGTGTTAACTTACTTGTTTTCTTTTATATGTTTTGTTACGTAAGACATTTTTGTAAAGGATAGGTTGTATATTATTCATATCCAGAATGATATCAAGTCCTTAAACATCATTTTTAAATCATCAAATGATAATTATACTTGAATGGATACGATGGAGAATGAATCTCATCGCGTTCGTGAAGACGGTAGTCCGTACGTACGCACGAGCGACAATATCATTCTTTCGATATTAAAATAATATATACATGGTTGTTATATTATATATACAGAATCATTATCATGTTTTATTTATTATTTACATGAGTTACATATCATTATTATACCCATCCAAATAATAATATATTGAATAACAATTACACCACGACGTGGAGACGGTAAGCCGTACGTACGCACGTATGGTGACATGTTATTCAAAGGGTGGATAGAATACTGAATATGGTTGTACCATATTTGTAATAACATCACAGTATATGTGAGATACTTGAGTTATTATTTTAGAATGGTAAGAACAAAGGAAGAAGAAGTGGAAGAAGAAATGAACTTAGAAAAGGGTGGTGAAATCATTACCTCTTCTTCGGGTTCTTCCTTTTGATTTGATCAAAAGGGCTCCTTAGGTTGGATTTATGATAAAACTAAGGCCTCTAAGTTGTAGTGAGGGATGTTGGGAGAGTATTTGGGCAGAGTTTGGCCGAACCAAAAGGATTTGAAGGTGTGAAGAAATGAGAAGGAGGAGTGCCCTTTTATAAGAGGGGTGAGGGGCACCTTTGGAAAAGCTAGAAATATTAATTTATAATAAATTCATATTAGGTTTCTAATGGCTCCAAAGTTAATTATTAAAAGTTTAAGGTGGGGATAGGTCGAAAACCACTCAACCAATAGAATTTAGACAGGTTTGGGTACTTATATTAACCTTATCTTTAAGTATTAACTCTAAGTTAATTAGTTTCACTTTTACAATGTCTCTTTGTATTTTTATATAATATGGTTAATAAACTTACCATATACATACAAGAGACCCCCAAGTGGTCCATTAATGATGACAATATCATGATATAAGTCTCTTGGCCGAACCTTATATTTTTAGGAATTTAATATCAATTACTAATATAATATTTGTTTTAAGAACTCTTTTATGTCAATTTTGACACTATTCAATAGTTGATTTTTGTGAAACTCATAACAGATTGATTACTTCGAACAAAGTCAATTAAATCAATCCTAATATATCATATTATCCTATAAAATTAGTTTAATTCATTAAAAGTTTCATATTATATTTATTTGGGTATTTATAATATCAATTATTTTAATTTTTCACTATTATAGTAATTACTGCATCATCATTGTGTCATAAATAAAATAAATTATTTAATGTCTAAAAATTATAAATAAAATATAATTATGTAGGAAATATCTTTTTCTTTCTAATTAATTTTTATAATCTAAAATCTAACATATATAACCCTATGTAATAATTGTTTTGCTAAAAGATATATGCTTGTGTCATTTTTGTATTCATTTTAACTTAATTAAAATAAAGTGTCATTATCACTTACAAGTGGATCCATGGGGTCCCAAAATTGACACAAAGATGACCATGGTCGACCATGTATCAACCAATAGGGTTAAGACACGTTTTAGGGTAATTTAGTATTATTATAATATTATTTTTTTAACCCTTATTTACCGGATTTACCCTTAACCATGGTAAATAAAATATTTACCGCAGTAATTATTCAAAATGTCTAAAAATAAAAGTTACCTATTTACACAATTTGAACATCCTGATTCCAAATATGGAATCCATTTTCCTAAATTAAAAACACAGAAGTGGCAGAAATTAATTTAAAATTAATTCCCGCTGTCAAAACAAAAAGCGTGTTTTTAAGAGATAATAACTATCAAAAGATTGACACTTGTTTATGTTCGGTTTAATTGTAAAATTATGTCCAATGACCAAAATTATATTAAATGGTAAAAATATATTCTAAATATACTTTAAAACCACTCAAATTCATAATTTATCAATATTAATTATTTTGATTAAAAAAGTTGTTTTTAATTAAAATTTAGTAATTTTCACTATTCATCAAAATATAAAAGTTATCCGAAAAGTACCAAAATTTCACCCTAGGCTAATTTTGATATTCTGAATCCAAAAATGAAGTCCATTTTGAAATATAAACTATATATAATTTCAAAAAATAGTTATTACTATTCATAACGGCTAGTTTAATTGGTTGTTAGAACTCGGTGTTGCGTACGACACACGCTATCACATTATTCAAAGAGAAGCGTACCGTAGAAGCTTGGGATGTTTCATTTTAAATTTTTGATGTCACCATTTAGTCAAAAAGTTTAAAATATAGTATTTAAAAAGGGTTCACTATTAAAAGTTGATAAAAGTGCAATACTGAAAATGAATTTGTTCTTGCATTATATCTAAGAAACTCATAATATGGATTCTAAAATTATAAGGATTATATAAAGTTTAAAATTTAGATAATACTATTCATAACCTCTTTTGAATGGATTTTTCTTGTAAGTCATGGTGTGATTGAACTCGGTGTTGCGTGTAGTGCAAGTTATTGAATTATTTTGAAGAAATAACACACTATGAAATCTTGGGGTGTTACAATTGCTGTTGAATTAGATAGAGAAACAAGGCTTCTGTTCATGTTCGTAGAGAATTTGTTCAGTCCAAGAAAAGGTGATTTTGTTGTTTTAAAATATCAAGATGTTTTTTTGATTCAACTCATGAAAAATGGGCATAAGATCAACCTATGAAAGTATATCATACATCACATGTGTGAGTTAATCAAAGTCACATCCAAGTCAACTTCTCTGTTCTAATCTCGACTAATATCCGCCATGCTTCTTGCAAAAGGTGTGGTTGGACCCAATAAGGAAGTGATTATGGATTGTGAGTACTGTCTCTCAAAAGACACTATCAAAATAATGAATATAAACTGAAATCCTTGGAAAAAGGAATGGGTGGAAGACAATGATAGGGTTTATGAGAAATTCAATCCTATGGATTATCCCTCAAGACCAAAAGACATTTCTGATCCTGGTTTGGAACCAGATGATATTGTTGAGTATCCTAAAGAAGAGGAAGAAGAGTCTGAAGTAACACCTAGGGAAGCTGTTACTGTTGAGGAAGTCAGGGAAACTGAGCATCCTGAAGTTCTTGAAGAAGAAGTACCTACTCCTAAAGAAGCTGTTAATTTGGAAACTAAACCCGAAGTTGTAAAAGAATCAGTTTCCAAAGAATATGAAAAGCATTCCATGGAAGATACTATAGTATAGGAGCCTATAATGGAAGAGCTAACTATTCTGCAAGAGGACAATCTTGAGGAAATCCCTGTGGAACAACCTGTTCCGAAAATTATTCCTTCTGCTGAAGAACGGATGGAGCTAGCTTTTTAGCTGGCTAGACAGGAAATGAGTGAGGAACATAGAGCTGAGTCTGGGGAATTAGACCAAGATCCTAAGCCTCTCAGCCCTAATAAGGAGGCACCTGTTGAGGGAGAGAAAACCCCAAATCTTGAGTCTTTTGAAGCCTCACATCCAACTGAGTCAAGTCCTATAGACACTCAGTACAAATTTCTTAGTTTCTATGATGTGAATGATTCTCAGCAGGTTACAGCAACCAGACTTGATATTTCCTCTTTATTTTAGTTGAAATCTATCTCCAATTTTTCATTTGAGAAGGAACCTGAGCATGTACCAGTACCTACTCCTGAACCCTTTTCTGTACGGCCATCCTTTGTGAGTAAGGATGATCTGAACGAATTTGGTGCCACTCTTTTATCCAGAGTTGAGAAACTCATGCATACCCAACCTCATATTGTGAAAAATTTAAGTGAGATAGATTCCTCACTATTATTGGAGAAAATTATTTGGAAAATACAACCTAAGATGCTCCCTGAGATTTAAGAAGTAAGAGTTGAAAATAAGATGCTCAGTAATGAAGTGAAGACCCTAAGAAGTATGGTTGAAGACACGCAGAGAGCGCTTCATTCGAGATCTGAGTCTATTTCTCCTCCTATAGAACCTATTGCTCCTCAAATCCCACAAGTTGGTGTGTCTCAGATTCAACCTTATCTAGCTTCCTTAGAAGAAAAGATTGCTGAAAGAAACAAAAAAATTGTGAATGAAATTAAAGAGCTTGTTGCCAATCTGAATAAACTCACTGATGAGAATATTGGGTGACTTAAAAAGGTGTTGAATCAACTAAAATATCTGACCACAACTGTTAAAGCATCCGGCCAATCCTCTAAACCCTCCTTGGACAGTGATCTACTCATAATTTTAGTCAAATAAGAACTTCATAATGTATTAAGTGGTTTCAATGCGGCTTCTTTATCTGAATTGATCAAGAACAATGATAGAGTTCTTGACTTAGTAAAAATCCACTCCAAAATTGATAATGATGTTCAAAAAGAGATTGCCAAGAAAGTGGATTTCTACTTCAACCAAATCTTCTCCAAGACCGATATGACAAACCATTCCAAGTACCTTTTAGAAAATCTGTGGATTCTTCCTGTGACTCAAGCTTTCAAGAACCAAGTCTATAAGCTCACAGAGTTTACTCGATTGTTGGACAAATTTATGGCGAACAAGGATAATTTTGAGAAATCCATGCAGTGTGGTGGAGATATTATTTCAAATTTCATCAAACTCCTGAGGCCCTATCTTAATGTCTAGAGTACAACCATTGTTGCTCCAGTGGATGCTCCTCTCAGTCCTGGGCTTCCTACCTTCACCTCTACCCTAGTCTGAACCACCATGTCTGTCGGACAAGCACTTAGTCAGATTAGGCATGTGATTCTTGATCAGCAACTACCTCGATCATCTACTACTCCTACCTTGGATCCCCCAGTCTTTGAAGGTCTCCCTTTACCCTCTTTATCAACCACCTCTCTATCTTATTCTACCTCAACCACTTCCCCTATGGCTTCCTCTTTTTCTACTGCTAAAGGAAAAGAGAAGGCCAGACCATGAAGAAGAACCGTGATTACTCTTTTTGATAGGAATACTATTGTTTTTGTATTGATATTTTTGTTATACTGTCACTTATTTTCTATTAATGGCCTGTGCCCTTTTTGACGTCTTTTATTCCATCTTTTTTATAATACCAAAAGGGGGAGAAGTTTCTATATGTTAGCCTCTATATGTTAGACAATTATCTCTCTAGTTGAATCCAATATACACTTTAACTGTACATGATTTGTGATTATCAAAAATGGGGAGATTGTTGGACTCGTCATGTATTAATCATGTTTTAATGATCAAAATTCTTATTCAATCTAGTTAAATCCTATAAATTATATCCCATCATGTGTATTTATGTTTAAATTTTTCTCATTCTTTAAGAAGAGCCATGCAAGATCTTAATTGCTCTATATTCAGTTTACTTACTTTATAATATCTTTAATCTACTCTCAAAATACCTTCTTTGATAAATTCTTAAGTCTTATCCTTTATATTATCATCATTATTTAAGTCTGAACACAGTTACTTTGAAAATACTAAGACACCGTGAGTCTACCACTGGCTATGTATTTCTGACACTGTGATGCTAGACACCATGAAGCCAGACACCATGAAGCCAGACACCGTGAAGACAGACAGCGTGAAGACAGACACCATGAAGCAGACACCGTAAATCCAGACACCGTGAATAAGACACCATGACTGTAAGACACAGTGACCGCAATACAGCATGAACAAGACACCCTGGCAACAAGACACCGTGATCGCAAGACACCAGGAACAAGACACCGTGACCGCGAGACACCAGGACCATGAGACATCATGATGCTCAGACACCGTGATCAATCTAGACACCGTGTGAAGGAGACACCATTTTCATGACTTACAGTGACACCGTTTCTTAAACTATTTTGTCACCTTTCAATTTTATTTATAACGGTCATATTTGATGACTTTAATGCACTGACATAATTAATGTTTCTTTGTATACATATCATCGGACAATACGAGGTACGAGGTGCAGAACACATGCAACCTGTCAGCTCCAACACATGTATTCCAAGTTAAAAGCGAAGTACGACCAAGAATCAGAACGCACACGATACAAAAATGAAAAGCAAGGACCGTGAGCATAAGAACGAAGAATATACTAGGAGGAAGTTTTGAAATAAATTCACACTGCATTTAACTCGACTTTGCTGAACACATGAAACATATTTGAAGCCTAAAGAACATCTTCGCTCAATTGAACCTCACGAAGGACATAAGATATATCGCGACACCCTGTTTTACACACAACTTCTAGAAAAGGACTCAAAGCTTCATCTGCTTCAATCCAAAGGAGTCCAGAACTACATTGACAACACACAAGAGCATTCTAAACTCATCTCTATATTCTTACTCTACTGTGATTATCCTTTTCTTTACATTATAAGTAGTGTGTGCTTCTATCTATTTTGACACACACTGACTCCTAAGATGAACTGGAGGATACTGAAATCCTCACACCAAACTCTTTACACTTTTGTGTATCCCATGTAGAACAGTGGTAGAGGTCTGAGGACCTACACACCCTATGTGCTGCTGTTGTTGTTTATTTCCCACGTAGAACTGTGGTAGAGGTCTGAGGACCTCGATAGTCTGAGTACTGTTGTAAACCCCAATCCAGGGTGTGGATTAAAGTTTTCTATAAACTGTTTGAGAGGACTAATTATCATCTTGAGACTGAACCTATTGGTTAAAATTTCTGTACATCTTATTTTAGTTTAAACTATTTTCAATATTCCGCTGCTAATTACTTTGAAATTCAAATCTGTTTTAAAGTAACTATGATAGTTCTACTAACAAGTGTTTGTAATTATTGTTAGCCAGTAAGTTAGTTTCAAAAGCTAACTTAATCTTTAGATTAATTTAACTGAGAAATAATAAATCTTTTAGAAACTAATTAAACACTTACAATATTTATAAATTCACTACAATTTAACTTCTTTTATTAATTGGGGGATTTCAATATAAATCTTTAAAACATAATTTTTTAATTGGTACTCAATTCACCCCCACCCCTCTTGAGTATCCACTCCGACCAACAGAAACCCTTGTTTAGACTCTCTTGTTAATTATCCTTTAGTTATTCCAACTCAATGTTATACATTCTATAAGGGATCTTTGATATAAGAAGATATCCATAAATAAGTTCAATTGAGAACTCAGCCTCTCTATTAGGAGAAATAACAATGAATTATTTGGGGAACACATTAGTACAATCCCTCTAAATGTCTATGTATTTGAGAATGATTCTCTCATTTGTCTCAATCATTTGAGATACATATAATTTCTCATAAGGAAATAATATCCACAATTGAGAATATGATTCTAAAGGATATTCATAATCATCCTTTCACTTTTACAGAATTGTAGGATGCATCGAGACATGAAGTAAGATGAGATTTTGTGGGAGGTTTAGTCTACAAACATTAACCAAGGAGGATTTATATACTTTTGATGCAATAATTTCCCCATTATTTCTCACAAATACTCAACCTACATATTTTGAGGTGGTGATTTTATAATTCTACTAAACCTGCATGATATGAAAGAATGTGTAGAACCAAAATTAGATAGTATGTTTTCTATTCTTGAATAAATAACAAGCGTACCTGTCACAACATAATTTTTGGGATCCACCTCATCAGTAGTGATAAAATATTCCCTTATATGTTTTATTGGAGGTTGTTGTTGTTGATTTCCTCTGATAACCCTTGTCATAGTGTATTGGCTCACATAATGCCCATGTTCCATGTAGTTGAAACACTACACTACTGTATGAGTGTTTCCTTCCTTTCTTCTTCCATATTTGTGGGCTTCTTCATATCCCTTACGAAATAATTAGCTTTATCCCACTATTTTCCATATTTTAAGCATCTCCTGGTTCCATTTATATAGTTCTTGGGATTCTTCTTCCCACACTTTTGACATGTGGGATGTTGGGATTTCTTTACATCATGGGATTTATCTATTTATCCTCCTATATTAAACTCTATTTTTTCTTTTTATATCCAATCCCAAAAGGCCACTGAGAGTCTCTAATCTCCATATCAACCTTAATGGAACAACATACAATCTCCTCATAGATGTCAAATTCTTGAATTTTCAATGATTTTTGTAGACTCAACTTCAGTCCACTAAAGAAGCGATCGACCTTGGTTTTATTGTTCATGAAAATGTGAGAGGTATATCTAAAAATACTTGTAAAACTTTCCTCATAAACCCTGATAGAATCACATTCCTTTTTCTTAATTATGAGGAACTCCCTTTCCATCTTAATATAGAGATTTTGGGGAAAATATTTATTGAAAAATATTTTCTTGAATCCTTCAAAATCCATGGAATCAATTTTCACTACTAAAAAATAGTCCTTTAATAGCGCTAAAAATGAATTTTATCAGCTCTAGAGAAGTAGTGACTACTAGAGAGAGATTAAAAGCCATGGTATTTTATCAGCACTAAAAAATCACAGATAGAGGGTCATACTGCAGTGTGTTGTAACACCACATTATAGCACTAGTGCAGTGTGCTGTAACAACACACTGCAACACTAGTTCAATGTGTTATAACAACACACTGCAACACCAGTTCAATGTGCTATTACAGCACACTGCAACACCAAAAACACCACAAAATAAGAAAAAGAATGTATGAATATAGAATTTAAAATTAAATAAAATTTACAACACAAATAAAAGAAAATAAACACTGTATTATACACATTTCAAACATTGTCTTAAACAATTACATAAGTATAAATTATTACCAACATTCAAAAACATTAGTCTTCCTTTATATTTTTATCATAACCCCAGATCAAGCAAAAAAATCACCTATATAATAAAATAATTCTTATTTTAGTAACAATATAAAGAAATAAATTAACATAAAGTGTTAATTTTAAAATAAACTTTGAATTATACAAGGAACTTTGTGTATCAGATTGAGTTGTGGTTGATTCTTGCACGTCGCACCATTTCATATTCGTATTCAAGAATTATTTATGTGAAAATTAATCTTGGATTTTTTTTCTTAGTTTGGGCGATGTGATGCACGTTTTAAACTAAAATGACACTTATATATTGAAAAGATTCACTTGGAGTCATACTGGTAAAAACGTGAATCAGATTTAGGTGATTAATATTCTTACACATCTCAAATAACTTATGGATCATTTTCCTAAAGTATCAAAAAAATCCGAATGTGTTTTCTCGGTTTTCAGTACGTTGCTTGTCTTTTTTACAAAAATGTCATTTTAAACTGGATACACGCAGTTTGACTCATACTGGTCACATCATGTGTTGTTTTGATTTGATACTAAATATTACACATAAATAATGACTTATAAATCATTTTCCTAAATTATAAAGACAATCCAATTTTTTTTGTTTTTAGTGAGTGACACTTTTTGAACTAAAATGTTGATTTTAAACTGATAATATACACATTGAGTCATACCGAAAAAATCATGTATTCGGTTGAGGTAAAAATATATCCTAAACATAAAAAATGACTTATGGATAATTTTACTATATTTTCAAAACAATCTGAATGTGTTTTTTCAGTTTTGAGTTGGTCTGTCTTCATTTTTACTAAAATTGATGTCAATTTTAAATAAAAAGACACACTTTGAGTCGTATTGGTCACATTGTGTGTCATATTGAGGTGTGGGTAATTTCTACATGCCCAAAATGTATTATGAATACTTTTTATAAACTATCAAAACAATCCAAATATGTTTACTTAGTTTTTAGTATGCCACTTTTCCTTTTTACTAAAATGTAATTTTCAACTGGAAACAAGCACTTTGTCTCATACTAATTACATCGTGTATTAGTTTGATGTGAGAAAAAATCCTAAACAAAAAAAATTAACTATTAATCATTTTCCTAATTTATCAAGAAAATATGAGTGTGTTTTCTCATTTTTCAGTGAGTGACATTTTTTGAACTAAACTATGGATTTTAAACAGATAACAGACACATTGAGTCATATCGGGCACATCAGGTATCAGATTGAGATGAGTCTAATTCCTACATATAAAAAATTACTTATGGATCATTTTACTAAAATATAAAAATAATATGAATGTGTTTTCTTAGTTTTGAGTATGTCAGTTTCCATTTTTACTAAAATTTATGTCAATTTTAAATAAGAAAACACAGTTGGAGTCATATCGTTCACATCATGCATCAGATTGAGGTGTGACTAATTCATACTTGAAAATAATGTCTCATGGACCATTTTCCTAAAGTTTAAAAATATTTTGGATGTGTTTTCTTGGTTTTGAGTATTTTATTTATCATTTTTACTAAAATTGATGTCAATTTTAAATAAAAAGATGCACTTTGAGTTATACTGATCAAACCATGTGTTGGATTAATGTGTGGATGATTCATAAAAGTTAAAAATGACTCATGTATAGTTTTCCTAAAGTGAAAAAAACAATACGAATGCATTTTATTGGTTTTGAGTAGGTCATTTGTCATTTTTACAAAAACTAATGTTAATATTAAATAAAAAGATGCACTTGGAGTCATACCGATCAAACTGTGCATAAAATTTTGATAAATCTAATTCCTACACATAAAAATGACTTATGGAAAGTTATAATAAAGTATAATAAAAATCCGAATTCATTTTCTTGGTTTTGATTAGGTCATTTTTTATTTTTACTAAAATTGATGTTAATTTTAAATAAAAAGATGCACTTGGATTCATACGTCACACCATGCATTGAATTGAGGTGTTTATGATTCCTATATATCACAAATGACTTATGGATCATTTTCCAAAATATTCAAAACAATATGAATTCATTTTCTGGGTTTTGATTAGGTTACCTGTTTTTTTACAAAAATGTCATTTTAAATAGGAAACATGCACTTTGACCCATACCGATCACACTGTGTATTGGTTTTATGTAAGAATAATTCCTACACATCACAAATGACTTATTAATTGATGTCCTAAATTATCAAAAAAATCCAAGTGTGTTTTTTCAGTGAGTGACATTTTTTGAACTAAACTGCCGATTTTAAACTGATAATAGACACATTGAGTCATAGCGGTCACACCGTACTTCAAATTAAGGTGGGGATGATTCCTACACATCCCAAATGACTTGGGGATAATTTTCTCAAAGTATTAAAATAATAAGAATATGTTTTATTGGTTTTTGAGTATGTTAGTTGTCATTTTTACTAAAATTAATGTCTGTTTTAAATAAAAAGAAGAACTTAGGGTCATATTGGTCACACCGTGTGTTTGATTGAGGTTCGATTGATTCCAGAATGTCCCAAAGTCTCAAAAAATCTTAACTACCAATGCAGACATGTTTCCATTATTTATATATGTCAAACTACCCACACTACATATTGACCTGATGTTCTTACCCGAAAAACCTTTCTCATTGTTGAAAGTCAGAAGAGCAGAGGAATCTCATGTGCTCATTATATCATGAGAAGTCACCATAATTTTAACACGATCTTACACCACACTTCTAGATTTCATTAATGAGAAAGTTTTTTTGGGTAACAACATTGAATCAATTTGCAGGGTCAGAAGTTCAACAAAGAAAGGTAATGAAAATGGAAAACATGGTTACATTGGATGAAAGAATAATATTATCTCACTTGTGGCTTTTTTCAGATAGTTTAAAGGAAAATATTCTTCCCAAAATATCTGTGAAAAAAACAAAATAATTATTAGATAAAAATGATACGCAAATTAACTTACAAATAGTAGATAAAATGATGAAAAAATTAATTAAATAAGTAGTATGATCTAACCTTTTCCTAATGGTTGTATAAATTCTTGACACATTTCCTTGTTGTAATTATCTCAGTTGTAGGATCGCATTCTAATCCCTCAGGATCATGAGAAACTTTGAAAAAACCACCCCAACTCGAACAAAAGAATCCATTTATATGAGAAAAAATATTATATGAGTAATACTAAAAAGAAATAAACTAAACATAAATATGAAACAATACATTAATTATATGGATAATTATTTTACTGTGAAAACATTTTTGACCATAGAGATATGCCAACAGTAAATAAATAATGATGATAAAAAACACAAATAGATCTCGCCAAACAATTAATCAATGAGTGAGGAGGGTGAGGAGAAAATAAGATACATTGGATTGAATCTTTGAATTGTCTGAGACAAAGTAAAGATATCCAACTAGGTTTATAAAATATTTATTTTTTACAATAAATAAATAAATACACATAAGATATCCATTATCAAAGGTGAAAGTTATAGATAATTCTAATAAGGGAAACTCAATATTTGATTACTTCAAATAATTTCAGTATGCTTTGAAGAAAATTGGTAATTGAATTTAAGAAAAGAATTAATCCGCTATTATAATGACCCATAATTTACATACATTGATATTACTTTATAATTTAATTATATTTATTACAAAATATCATAAAACCATAACAGGACCAAATAGGTATAGTGTATTGAGAAATTGGGAAACATAAACAACTGGTTCATAAAACATCTACATTGTATTCTGTTTATTTCATTGTAACTAGACTCCTTTTTAGCATATCATACTTAATACCCTTCTTCCTGACCTGGGGAAAAGAAACATACAAATGGGTGAGCTCAAATTCTCAATAAGGGTAAACAAAGTAAATATCAATCATATCATATTCATAAGAACATAACATTGGAAAATCTTATCATGCATAAGAGATCAAAATATCATTTCATGGGATAAAGCATAGAAGGGAAATTTAATCCCAATAATCATAACATAATATGTGAAACTTTGTGGTATACACACATAAGCATATAAAATCATTTTATATTAGTCAAGGCTCATTTCCAAGACCATCATAGCGGACAAAGTCCATTACTGAACCAAGTTCACTCCTCGTTCCAGTCCTATACCACTGAACCGGATTAACTTTCCATTCCAACCATGTCTATATCATGAGATATAAATTTTTACACAATTAATTGGAGGGAGATATAGGTCCCACCCATCTCATAATTAAACCATTATTATGTGTACCGCAAAATCATAAATTATACATCATATAATAACCCATGTAATAAAATGGGATTCTAAAACATCATGTCATCATAACATAATCTATATAAGATAATAAGACTTCATAAAAAATAATTCCATCATAATGTAATCAAATAAAATTAATAATAGGGATATAAAAATAACCCTATATCATCTTACCAGGAAAATAGTTTTCATTAAACACTTGAACTTAGTTCTTGAAGAAAATATCCTTTCTTCTTCTAAAACATTTTCTTTTCTCAATATTTCATGAAATTTTAAAAGAAAAGAAGTTAATTAAAAATAAACATGAAAAATTTTAAAGTAATATTCATGGAAATAATGCTTTATGAAAGAGTAAAAATCCATTCATGCCATATAAGTAAAAAAACATTTTCCTTATACTTTTTTGGAAAAGTCAAAAAGTACCTCATATGGTAAACAAAAGAAAGATTCCTTCCAAACCATGTACTAAAAATAAAAATGGGTAAAAATAACTTTAAACATAAATATAAGAATATTACACATTTTATGAGAATATTTTTAGAAAACATGGACATGGATGATAAATATATACCCAGTAGATACTTACGAATAAACAATCTCGGATAAAACGAGATTGGAAAAGTTATCCCTTACATTAAGCCTAATATGCTTCGTATGTGTATGAACCTCCTGTATAATGATTTAAATAATGTTACTGATTTATTCCATAATCATAATCATTTTTATGATAACATTTATGATCATATTCTCATCCGTTTGTTAGTAACATTTTGTTGTTACTCGTTATTTAGGTATTAACTTCTTTATGTTCTTATGTATGTTTTGTCACATAAGTTCTTATTCCTCATTTTTTAGGTTATATTTATATCATTTATAGAATGGTATTAGTATTATATATATCATATCTATTCATTCAATTAATTTATATAATCATTGTTTAATGAATATTATGTAGAATTAATTACATCGCACCGTGGAGACGGTAAGCCGTACGTACGCACAAGCGATGATATTGTTACCATAATTGTTGAGTGGTATTGAATTGGATGTTTTATAGTATTTCAGAATTAGTACCATGTTATATTAATAATATATAGTTATTATTTCCACCATTATACCCATCAAAGTAAGGTGATGGTGAAAAACAGATTACACCACGGCGTGGAGATGGTAAGTCGTACGTACGCACGCGCGGTGATTTCATTTTTTGTAGGATGGATAGAAGGTTAAATAAGGTTGTTACATATTTATAATAACATATAAGTATATTAGTGATACTTATTTTATTACTTTATAATGAAACAACAAGAGAAGAGCAAGTATAAGAAGAAATAAATTTGAAAGAATGGGTAGAAGAGATTATATCTTCCTCGACGTGCCTATTTTAAATCTCAACTTAGGGAACTAGAGTTGGTCTTTTTAGAAGACGAGAACCTCTAGAATATAACTAGGTAAGTTTAGAATAGAAATGTGCAGGGGTTTTCTAATCTTTAAGGATCAAAATTGAGTGAAGAGAAGAGGGAGGAGGTTCCCTTTTATAAGAGAAGGGAGGGTCGCTTTAGGAAACTCTTCAAAATATTAATTTATTATAAATTCAATTTCGACTAAAAATGGTCCAAAACTTATTTAATTAAAATATAAGATGATTCTGGTTCGAATAACCATTATCCAGTATTATTTATACAAGTTTAGAATATTTTTTTATCCTTATCTTTTTTGTTTAACCCTTATTTTACCCTTTTTAATCTTACTATGATATCATGTTATTTACACCTTGTGGGTTATTGTAATTTCCATATTATGTCAAAAGACCCAAAAAAACTATTTATGACATATTTGGACTCATATTAACAATTTTTATAATCTTATATTTTTAGAAATTTAATATCATTTAATAAACTATTTTATGTTTTAAGTTATGAATTGTGCCAATTTTGGACACTATTCACACTTGAAATTTTTAAAAATTCATAAAAACATTATTACTTCGAAAATAAGTCATTAAATAAAATATAATATGTCAATTTCATCCATAAAATTTTTGGATGACATTAAAATAACCAATTTTTTTTAATATTTATAAATTCATTTATTTGTATCTTTCATTAAAGAGGTAATCACTACATTCTATTTGTGTCACAAATAAAACTATTTATCTAATCTATAAAAATTATAAATAAAATAACATGATGTAGTAAATTTTTTTATATTTAAAATGAATATTTATAAGCATAAATATCGGTTATATAACACTATATTAAAATCAATTTAGTAAAATATATATGTTTATCTTTACTTTAAATTAATTCCTATAAAGTGTCATTTTCACATCCAAAGGAATCCCTGGGGTCCAAAAATAGGTCCAAGGATGCCCATGGTCGGAAATATCTCAAAAAATATGATTAGGACACGTTTTAGGGTAGTTTTAAATTATTAAATTATTTTCTTGCCCCTATTTACTAGATTTACACATTAACCATGGTAAATAAAATAATTAATGAAGTTACAATGTCCAAAAATAAAAGGTACTTATTCACACAATTTGGATCTTATAATTCCAAGTATGGAATCTATTTTTCCAAATTTAAAACATATAAGTTGCAGAATTTAATTTAAAATTATTCCCGTTGTTGAAATGAGAAAACCGGTTTTAAAAGTTAAAACATTGCAAAAGATTGAAATTTTTTTACCTATGAATTCAATGTAAAATTAAATATAATGAAATAAATTATATTAAATGGTAAAAATATATTCTATTTATTCTTTTAAACCATTCAATATTATAATTTAACCATATAAATTATCTTGATGAAAAAAGTTGTTTTTAATTAAAATTTTGCGTATTTTTAATATTCATCAAAACATGAAAGTTATCAGAAAAATATCAGAAATTTTTCCAAAGTAAATTTTTATATCCCTCTTCAAAATAACATTTTTATGTTTTCTTATATAAATTATTAATGTTCCAAATTCTTAATTTAAATTTTTTTCGCCATTCAAATGTGTAAAATTAAGCTTTAAACAAATAGGTTCTTATACATAAATAGAGTTTTATACATGACCCATGAATAAAATATCCATTGGATGAATATCAAAAATATTTTATTAATTATATAACACATATATATCAATAATTTAATTACCAAATGTAATTTACAAAAAAATACAAACATCTAATTGATTTATATTTTTCATAAATAATTAATAACCAAATAAATTATAATTCATTTTCATAAGTTAGTTATAATTATTCCCGCTAACCTAACGACTATTATATAATGGTAATTTTATATTAATGGAATCTCTCAGTTATTTTAAACTCACGATTGCGTGTAAAGAAAGCTATTGAATGATAAAAATCATTTAAATAAAATATTTCATAAAAACATCTGGGTGTTACAACTATAATAGGCATTATCCTTTGAAGTCATCCAAAGGTGAAAGTTATAGAAACTTTTCATCTCCATAAGCTCATCTTCTGAATAGTTATCATTCCATTTTTTTTTCTGGCACTCATCCTCCAACTCTTGTGGACATGCCCCTATGTTTCTTGAAATACTCAAAGTAGTAGTCATCCATGTGATGACTACTACTCAGATTAGTACAAGCAACATAAAAGAGATGGTGGATGAGTCCCAATAAAGAAATTGGAATAATAACTATTTGGGAAATGAAACTGATGAGGATAATAGTTTTACTCCATTATGTTCTATAAGAGGGGTAATGACTCCCATTTGTGAGAATTACATGCATGGTAATCAAATATTCCTAAGGGTAGAACCAAAAGACAATGTTAAAGAATGACATGTTTTTAGATGTATTAAAGTAAAACATAAATAGTGTTTATTAGATGTGTGATGAAAGAAATAAATGTATTTTTAATAAGTATTAATGAGTGGGTTATCATTTCAAATATAGATATATTTTTATCAACTGTAAGAAATACAAGCAAGGCTGAAATCAATGAATAAAATGATATTGGTGATTGGAAAGTTTCAGTGAGAACTCAAAGGAGTAAGACTGCAAAAAACCTCATTTTATCACAAGTGGAGACTAAATTATTTGGGTAGGATAATAAGGATGATAATTGGATCAAATATATGCATGCGGATCTTGATGTGAATAAAAACAATGTGGCATGAGAAATTTATCCAAGGCTGGAAGACATAAATGTTATGAGGACCAAGTGGGTGTTCAGTAATTAACTCATTGACTATGGAAAAGTGGCTCAAAATAAATAATGGATAGTGTGAAAGGGGAACTCCTAGATCAAATGAGTTTATATTTATGATAATTTTACTCCCATATCCTGATTGGAAACTATTTTAATTTTTTTTGTCTATTTCAGTGAAAATGTAGTTAAAATTATATCAAATGGATGTCAAATCTATATTCCTCAATAGAGTTCTTAATGGGGGAGTATACAATGAGAAACCATATGGGTTTATTATGGATGAAGATGAGAGAAAGGTGTGAGAGTTAAATAATTCTTTGTATAAGATAAAGAAATCACTGAGGGTCTAGTATTTAAGGTTGGATTAATAACTAAGAAAGCTTGGTTTTTAGCATGGTAGAGTTGATCACACCCTCTACATCAATAAGGACAATGATCAAAGGATTTTGGTACTTGTATATGTATAAGTAATAATATTTGAGGATTGGAAAAAAGAACAATGCAATTTTTTTGTGGATCATATGAGGTACAATATCAAGATGCCTAAAATTGGTGAAACATTTTCCTTGGTTTATAGGTGAATCAAGAAAATCACATCACATTAATTTCTCGATCAAAAAATGAAAAAGATGTTCCCAAGTAATTTTTAATGGAATATTCCAAACCAATGACAACACCAATCGCTAAATGGATGAATTTTTTAAAATGCGATGATTGTGGAGAGGTATATATCATGGAATATAGGTATTGGGAGCCTATTATACCTCACAACAACATGACCCAATATTGGGTTTGATATATTTCAAGTCACATTGTAACGCCCCGACCCTAGATACCCAGAGTCGGTGCATTATTACATAACATTGGCATGATCACAAAGGATCAAGTCTCGAAAGACCGATTAGTTTAGTAGTCTTGGAAACACTAGATATATTCATAAGTCTTACATTACATCATAAGGTAAAAAAACTACAACAACATCTTGTATTCATATCCCCTCATACTATCCCCGTAGTTCATTCATAAATTACTTCTTCACATCCTGGGAAAAATAAAACATTGAAAGAGGTGAGCTCAGATGCTCAGTAAGGATAAAAATATAGCTGAATCTTTCATAGATAAGCATAAACACTTAAAGAAATTTATAACTAAATCAAAAGCCTTTTAAACTTGAAATTCATCATAATATGGCAAAGATAAAATGAAATAATTCCATTTACTTATTCACATGGATATTCTACTAGTCGAACAATCACATGCAATATCAATAACCACTTTTATAATGATGGAATGCATAATGTCAGACTATCATAACCACATATCCAAGGCCTCGTGCCAAGAATACAAATAAGATTTTGCCATGGTCTTGTGCCAAGACACTAGTTTGTCTCATGAGACCTACCGATGCATCGAGGAACTATAGAGGGCTCCACCCGTCACTTAATAAGTCTAATTCATTCCTCATATAAAAATTTTTAAACATAACATAAACATTCGTATTAAAACTAGCATACGAAATGTCAATACTTTATCCACAAACCATGAATGGTATAAAAATAGCACATCCACAGTCAAACATAACTCATTCGATACAATATGGAAGATTGTATTTTATCATATTAACCTCAATCGAGAAATTTTAAGGATATTGACATAGATGAAAATAATCATCAAAACTATTTGAGAGAAATATCCCCCTTTTTCTTGAAATCATTTAAAAGTCACACTATTTTTCAAGAAGCCATTTAAAAATATATTTTTGAATCAAAGTATCCCATACCACTTTGAAACTTTTAAAAGGAGTTTTAATTTTAAAACTTTAATGTCCATATAAATAAATCCTTAAAACCATTTTTAAAACATGGACATTAATGAGCAAGATTTAGAAGAATAAGTCTTTAAAACATTTAAAAATGGTATTTTAGTTAGAGTTTCTAACCAAAAGAGAGACACTTGAATACAAATAATTGAGGTAATCAAAAATTTGTAATATAATGATAATAAAAGGATTTATGATATACTATGTCAAAGTACATTATATACACGACATAAAAGTTATTTGGTGTATAACAATAAAGAAGTCTCAATGGAATGTAAATTGAGATGAAATATCTCATAAAGGCCATATCCTTAGGTTAAGAATAAATAAATGACATAATTATGTGTGACAAATATAAATACACTAAATTTGATTGGATATTCAGTGTAAAACAATCAAAGGACATTCACACATATTCTAGTAAAAACAAAACCAATGAATTGGATGTTTATCTCAACAAATCGAGATTGAGTAAAAATTACTCTTATCAAGTTCATAACGATGAATTGAGAATTTATCAATGGAGTGATTATGTGTATAAAAATTATATCCACAGAAAGGGGAGTGGAAATTATGACATAATCAAATGAATAGTTATTCCACACATAATCTTGGAGTAAAATAATCAATGAAGTATGCGTAAAGCCGAATGAGTGGAAATTATATTTTCAAATTCCCTTATCGATTTGGTAACTTATGGAACATGAAACCATGAAAGAAGGATCATAAAATGATGATGTAAATACCCATAAATTAAAGTATATCACACAATGAATACAATCATGGGAAATACACACACCACATGCAATAAATAAGTGGTGAACAATGGAAATCTCACTGAATTAAAAGTGAGATAAGAAACCCCTTACTTTGTACTTTTTCCATGGTCGAAGGTAGGTTAGCCTTCTGTATAATGGTGAAATAATTGTTATTGAGTTATACAAGAATAATTTACATTAATATGATATCATATATAATCTTTTAACATTGATTTGTTAATAATATCTTAGTATTATCGTCATTTCGGGTGTTAACTTACTTGTTTTCCTTTATATTCTTTGTTACGTAAGCCATGTTTGTTATGGATAGGTTGTGTCTTATTCATATCCAGAATTATATCAAGTCCTTAAAAATTATTTTTAAATCATCAAATGATAATTATACTTGAATGGATACGATGGAGAATGAATCTCATCGCTTTCGTGGAGACGGTAGTGCGTACGTACGCACGAGCGACAATATCATTCTTTTGATGTTAAAATAATATATAATTGGATGGTATATCATATATACAGAATAATTATCATGTTATATTTATTATTTACATGAATTACACATCATTATTATACCCATCCAAATAATAATTTATTGAATGACAATTACACCACGACGTGGAGACGGTAAGCCGTACGTACGCACGTATGGTGACATGTCATTCAAAGGATGGATAGAATACTGAATATTGTTGTACCATATTTATAATAATGTTATAGTATATAGGAGATACTGTATTCATTATTTTATAATAGTAATATCAAAGAAAGAATAAGTTGAAGAAGAAAATAATTTGAAAAAGGGTGGTAAAAACATTACCTCTTCTTCAGGTTCTTCCTTTTGATTTGATCAAAAGGGCTCCTTAGCTTGGATTTATGATCAAACTAAGGCCACTAGGTTGTATTGAGGTAAGTTTAGAGATTATTTGGGTAGGTTTTGGCCGAACCAAAAGGCTTTGAAGGTGTGAAGTAATGAGAAGGGTGAGTGCCCTTTTATAAGAGGGGTGAGGGGCACCTTTGGAAAAGCTAGAAATATTAGTTTATAATAAATTCATATTCGGTTTCTAATGGCTCCAAAGTGTATTATTTAAAGGTTAAGGTGGGTATAGGTCTAAAACCACTCAACAAATATAATTTAGACAGGTTTGGGTCATTATATTAACCTTATCTTTAAGTATTAACTCTTAGTTAATTAGTTTCACTTTTACAATGTCTGTTCGTATTTTTATATTATATGATTAATAAACTTACTATATACATCCAAGAGACCCCCAAGTGGTCCATTAATGATAGACATATCATGATATAAGTATCGTGGCTGAACATTAGATTTTTAGGAATTTAATATCAATTAATAATATAATATTTGTTTTAAAAACTCTTTTATGTCAATTTTGACACTATTCAATAATTGATATTTGTGAAACTCATAACATAATGCTTACTTAGAAAAAAGTAAATTAAATCAATCCTAATATGTCATATTAACCTATAAAATTAGTTTAATTCAATAAAAGTCTCCAATTGTATTTATTTGGGTATTTATAATATCAATTATTTTAATTTTTCACTAATATTGTAATTACTGCATCATCATTGTTTCATAAATAAATTAAATTATTTGATGTCTAAAAATTATAAATAAAATATAATTATGTATGAAATATTTTTATCTTTCTAATTAATATTTATAATCTAATTTATCTTATGTTTAACCCTATATTAAAATTTGGTTTAGTAAATAAACTTTGATTTTAACTCTTTTAACTCTTCTTTGAATTAAATAATAATAAATGTCCTAATCTAATCCAAGTGGACCTAAATGATAAAATTTTATTCCTAAGGTTGTTTTTGGTCGAGATACACTTGTCCAATAGAATTAGGACATGTGTTAGGGTAATATTAATATCATTTTTACCCTTAATTACCCTATTTACTTTTTACCGTCGTAAATAAAAGTAAAAAGTTATTATTCACCAAAAATTATTTTCATCTCAATGAACCGAATTTTACTCATTGAAATTAACCTTTTCTCTCAGATTTTTGAAATTCCACTCATAGAAGCGGTAAAATTAAGTTTTATGAAAAATTCAGTTTTTTAACTACCACTTAGTGTTTTCACTATTCATCAAAAAATGAATGTTTCCAAAAAAATACCAAAAATTAGGCCTAAGATATATTTGATATTATGAATTCAAAAATAATTTCTATTTTACCAAATTCAAAACAAATCAGATGCATTAATTAATTTAAAAATTAATTCCCGTCGTCAAAACAAATAGCGTGTTTTTAAGAGATAATAAATATCAAAAGATTGACACTTGTTTATGCCTGGTTTAAATGTGAAATCTCATCCAATGACCAAAATTGTATTAAATGGTAAAAATATATTCTAAATATACTTTAAAACCACTCAAATTAATAATTTATCACAATTAATTATTTCGATTAAAAAAGATGTTTTTAATTAAAATTTAGTAATTTTCACTATTCATCAAAATATTAAAGTTATTTGAAAAGTACCAAAATTTCACCCTAAGCTAATTTCGATATTACGAATCCAAAACTGAAGTCCATTTCGAAAGATAAAATTTATAAAATTTCAAAAAGTAGGTATTACTATTCATAACGGCTAGTTTGATTGGTTGTGGTGTGTTAGAATCTCAAAGTTGCGTACAATGAACGTCATTGCATTATTCAAAGGGAAACGTACCGTGGAAGCTTGGGGTGTTACATTCTCCCCTCCTTCAATAAATTGCGTCCTCTCAATTTTTTTTAAATTGGGCTTGATAATATAATGGAATGTCCCACATCGGAAAAAGAGTCAATAAAACTATCACTTTAAAAGAAAGGAAGAGAGGTACAAAGGTCACCCAAGATAACCCATACTAGGATTCCACGTAGGAAAACATGGATATGGACGATAAAATAAGTGTTCAGTTCTGATGGAGATGAATAGAAAACATGATCAGGAGAAAGTTAACAATAAGAAAATTACAAACTTGTGTTGGGACAAACGGTCCTTAGTCTCCCAGTAGGAAAAGTAAACGGAAAACATTTTTTGTTTTAATTTACATTATATAAGGACAAGGAATTCATTTATCATATTGACTAAGAACATAAAGAGATATACTTACTTTTTAAGTAGAGTTTCATTCTTTAATAACTTTTTACCACTAACTAATTTTTTTGAACAATGAGTATTCAAGAAGACTTTGTCACAATGGAAGATCTAGAATAAACTTCTATAGAAATACATGATCCACGTAGGATAAAATATATATTTACCTTGTCTTTAGAGATTAATCAAAACCAAAATGGTTAGTATAATATCTGATGACCCCCAAATGGATATTCCATTAGAGAAAAAAAACACTAATTTTAATTTCTAAAATTAAACCATCAATAACCCAAAGTTAAATAAATACCATTCAATAATCAATTGTCCTTAAAATCCTTCAATATAATCCAAACTAATATTGAAACTCAAAACTTATAAGAATGTAGTCTTCCACGTTAAATTGTATCTCCAAATGACATTAATTACTCTTAAAGTCACATACTTAAAAGTAATTAACCTAATCATTTCCATAAAGAACCGAAATCACTATAAATCCACAATAAAAACATAGATAAAAATCCACCATTACTCCTCAAATGAAATCCCATACTATTCTATTTTCCATAAAACAAAGCGAACAACTTCCAAAATAACATTCATCACTTAATTACCAAATCATTTTACTATACTAAGGGTATTCATTTGATAAGACATAAGACCCCAAATCAAATTATTAATGATCAATAAAATCATTTAACTAAAAATAATAGTCACACTAACCAGGGACTTCACGTAGTCCAGTGGTAGGCGATAAATCCCGATCGCACTTTGGTTGTGGGTTCGATTCCCACAGCTTTGTCCGACGCGACGGGTTGTCACACGGTCTGCGTGTTGTCATTTTTCAAAAACTATATTTTATAACACTGCGAAAATGAGATAAATTCCTCAAAATTATCATAACATAATTTAACCACAAATATTATCTCATACCTTGCATTTTCATCCCAAATTATAATAACTTATAATTACCTCAAACCCAATGATCATATAAAACCAAATGGTTATTTATAACTATATTCACAAGAGAAAATATAATTCTTCCTCAAATATCATTCTCACATGGAAAACTGCAGGGTTAAAAATACAAGAGAAAATTATTCCAAAGTAAACCCATCAATAAGGAGCACTAATACATTTTAAACATTTCTCCAACCATTTATTTCCACATAGCTTCTTCTTTGACCAAGAAAATATCCTATTGAATAGGGCATTAACTCGGGTAATGGACAGGTCTCCTATATTTACGGCAAATGACTGTAAATGGACTCTTGGGACCATTTTTATATTCTTCCATAGTACTCTTCATTTTTCTTCAGCAATTATTCAGTTTATGTCCTTCCTTCCCGCACGTAAAGCATTTCTTTGTCCCATTAAGACACTTTCCTGGGTGTCTCCTTCCACATTTCCTGCATGATGGAAATTGAGGATTCCTTTCTCCATGGTCTCCACTACTGGAGCTCTTATCATTCATCACTTTTCTCTTATTTTTTGAGTCCGGGAATTGGATAATATATATATTGTTGACCATATTTTTGGAAAATTGATTTGGCATAAAGACGATATCTTTTACGCCTATCAACATTCCATTTTGTTTCTCATTTCCACCACCGTTCCCACCTTGTACATCATTCTCAAAGTCACTATGAATTCCTTGGAATTCAGCCATTGACTAAAACCAGAAAGCATTGTGTGAGTAACAGTAGTCATAAAATCATTTAGAGATTACCATGTCGCCATATTTTCAATTTGAAACACATTAGGATTAACCAAGGTCATTTACTCTAATCTTATATATTTAATACTTCAAATCGGTTAGTAAAGAAAATGTAAATTATCCTAAGCATATCCCCTGGGAGTGTCGTAACCAAGAGTGCAGCAAGGCTCGTTGTCGTGCACTAGTTCCCGTTCGAGTCAAGCTCAAAGCGGTGTTTTCGGGTTATACCCCTAGGTACATCTGTGTCAGAGCCACCTCTACCTGCTCGTATCCAGACATGGATGTATTGCTCGGAAAACTCACAAAATCTCAAAAATACCAAAATTCTATGAATTTCTTCTATAATAATCCTCAAAGTTCATCTTAGGTCTACGTGCTCTAATCAGAGTTTATCTAAATCTAGCTTCCAAGGTTTGTACTAAACTTCCTCTGATACCAACTGTAATGCCCCGACCCTAGATACCCAGAGTCAGTGCATTATTACATAACATTGGCATGATCACAAAGGATCAAGTCTCGAAAGACCGATTAGTTTAGTAGTCTTGGAAACACTAGATATATTCATAAGTCTTACATTACATCATAAGGTAAAAAAACTACAACAACATCTTGTCTTCATATCCCCTCATACTATCCCTGCAGGTCATTCATAAATTACTTCTTCACATCCTGGGAAAAATAAAACATTGAAAGGGGTGAGCTCAAATGCTCAGTAAGGATAACAATATAGCAGAAGCTTTCATAGATAAGCATAAACACTTAAAGCAATTTATAACTAAAACAAAAGCCTTTTAAACTTGAACTTCAGCATAATATGGCAAAGATAAAATGAAATAATTCCATTTACTTATTCACATGGATATTCTACTAGTCGAACAATCACATGAAATATCAATAACCACTTTTATAATGATAGAATACATAATGCCAGACTATCATAACAACATAGCCAAGGCCTCGTGCCAAGACTACAAATAAGATTTTTCCAAGGCCTTGTGCCAAGACACTAGTTTGTCTCATGAGACCTACCGATGCATCTAGGAGCTATAGAGGGCTCTACCCGTCACTTACTAAGTCCAATGCATTCCTCATATGAAAAGTTTTAAACATAACATAAACATTAGTATTAAAACTAGCATACGAAATGTCAATACTTTATCCACAAACCAGGAATGGTATAAAAATAGCACATCCACAGTCAAACATAATTCGTTCGATACAATATGGAAGATTGTATTGTATCATATTAACCTCAATCGAGAATAATGAAGGATATTGACATAGATTAAAATAATCATAAAAACTATTTGATAGAAATATCCCCCTTTTTCTTGAAATCATTTAAAAGTCACACTATTTGTCAAGAAGCCATTTAAAAATAGATTTTTGAATCAAAGTGTCCCATACCACTTTGGAACTTTTAAAAGGAGTTTTAATTTTAAAACTTTAATGTCCATATAAATAAATCCTTAAAACCATTTTTAAAACATGGACATTAATGAGCAAGATTTAGAAGAATAAGTCTTTAAAACATTTAAAAATTGTATTTTAGTTAGAGTTTCTAACCAAGAGAGAGACACTTGAATACAAATAATTGAGGTAATCAAAACTTTTTAATATCATGAGAATAAAAGGATTCATGATATACTATGTAAAAGTACATTATATACACCACATAAAAGTGATTTGGTGTATAACAACAAATAAGTCTAAATGGAATGTAAATTGAGATGAAATCTCTCATAAAGGCCGTATCCTTAGGTTAAGGATAAATAAACGACATAATTATGTGTGAAAAATATAAATACACTAAATATGATTGGATATTCATTGTAAAACAATCAAAGGACATTCACACATATTCTAGTAAAAACAACACCAATGAATTGGATGTTTATCTCAACAAATCGAGATTGAGTAAAAATTACTCTTATCAAGTTCATATCCATGAATTGAGAATTTATCAATGGAGTGATTATGTGTATAAAAAGTATATCCAAAGAAAGGGGAGTGGAAATTATGACATAATCAAATGAATAGTGATTCCACACATAATCTTGGAGTAAAATAATCAATGAAGTATGCGTAAAGCCGAATGAGTGGAAATTAAAATTTCAAATTCCCTTATCGATTTGGTAACTTTTGAAACATGCACCCATGAAAGAAGGATCATAAAATGATTATTTAAATACCCATAAATTAAAGTATATCACACAATGAATACATTCATGGTCAGTACACACACCACATGCAATAAATAAGTGGTGAACAATGGAAATCTCATTGAATTAAAAGTGAGATAAGAAACCCCTTACTTTGTACTTTTTCCTTTGTTGAAGGTAGGTTAACCTCATGTATAATGGTGAAATAATTGTTATTGAATTATACAAGAATCATTTACATTAATATGATATCAAATATGATCTTTTAACATTGATTTATTAATAATATCTTAGTATTATCATCATTTCGGGTGTTAACTTACTCGTTTTCCTTTATATTCTTTGTTACGTAAGCCATGTTTGTTATGGATAGGTTGTATCTTATTCATATCCAGAATTATATCAAGTCCTTAAACATTATTTTTAAATCATAAAATGATAATTATACTTGAATGGATACGATGGAGAATGAATCTCATCGCTTTCGTGGAGACGGTAGTGCGTACGTACGCACGAGCGACAATATCATTTTTTTGATGTTAAAATAATATATAATTGGATGGTATATCATATAGAAATAATAATTATAATGTTATATTTATTATTTACATTAATTAAACATCATTATTATACCCATCCAAATAATAATTTATTGAATGACAATTACACCACGACGTGGAGACGGTAAGCCGTACGTACGCACGTATGGTGACATGTCATTCAAAGGATGGATAGAATACTGAATATGGTTGTACCATATTTATAATAATGTTATAGTATATAGGAGATACTGTATTAATTATTTTATAATGGGAATAACAAATAAATAAGAAGTTGAAGAAGAAAAGAATTTGAAAAAGGGTGGTAAAAACATTACCTCTTCTTCAGGTTCTTCCTTTTGATTTGATCAAAAGGGATCCTTAGGTTAGCTTTATGATCAAACTAAGGAATCTAGGTTGTAGTGAGTTAAGTTTATAGAGTATTTGGGTAGGGTTTTTCCGAACCAAAAGGCTTTTAAGGTGTGAAGTAATGAGAAGGGGGAGTGCCCTTTTATTAGAGGGGTGAGGGGAACCTTTGGAAAAGCTAGAAATATTATTTTATAATAAATTAATATTCGGTTTCTAATGGCTAAAAAGTGGATTATTTAAAGTTTAAGGTGTGTATAGGTCGAAAACCACTCAACCAATAGAATTTAGACAGGTTTGGGTCATTATATTAACCTTATCTTTAAGTACTAACTCTTAGTTAATTAGTTTCACTTTTACAATGCCTCTTTGTATTTTTATATTATATGATTAATAAACTTACTATATACCTCCAAGAGACCCTCAAGTGGTCTATTAATAATACACCTATCATTATATAAGTCTCTTCGCCGAACCTTAGATTTTTAGGAATTTAATATCAATTAATAATATAATATTTGTTTTAAAAACTCTTTTATGTCAATTTCACACTATTCAATAATTGATTTTTGTGAAACTCATAACAGAATGATTACTTCGAAAAAAGTCAATTAAATCAATCCTAATATGTCATATTAACCTAGAAAATTAATTTAATTCAATAAAAGTCTCCAATTATATTTATTTGGGTATTTATAGTATCAATTATTTTAATTTTTCACTAATATTGTAATTTTATGCATCATCATTGTGTCATAAATAAATTAAATTATTTAATGTCTAAAAATTATAAATAAAATATCCTTATGTAGGAAATCTTTTTATATTTCTAATGAATATTTATAATCGAATTTATCTTATGTTTAAGCCTATATTAAAAATGTTTTAGTGAATAAACTTTGATTTTAACTCTTTTAACTCTTCTTTGAATTAAATAATAATAAATGTCCTAATCTAATCCAAGTGGACCTAAATGATAATATTTTATTCCTAAGGTTTTTTTTGGTCAAGATACACTTGTCCAATAGAATTAGGACATGTGTTAGGGTAATATTAATATCATTTTTACCCTTAATTACCCTATTTACTTTTAACCGTGGTAAATAAAAGTAAAAAGTTACTATTCACCAAAAATTATTTTCATCTCAATGAACCACATTTTACTCCTTGATATTAACCGTGTCTCTCGAATTTTCGAAATTCCACTCACAGAAGCGGTAAAATTAAGTTTTATGAAAAATTCAGTTTTTTAACTACCACTTAGTGGTTTCACTATTCATCAAAAAATGAATGTCTCTAGAAAAATACCAAAAATTAGACTTAAGCTATATTTGATATTATGAATTCAAAAATGATGTCTATTTTACCAAATTAAAAACAAATCAGATGCATAAATTATTTTAAAAATTAATTCTCATCGTCAAAACAAATAGCGTGTTTTTAAGAGATAATAAATATCAAAAGATTGACACTTGTTTACGTCTGGTTTAAATGTGAAATCTCATCCAATGACCAACATTGTATTAAATGGTAAAAATATATTCTAAATATACTTTAAAACCACTCAAATTAATAATTTATCACAATTAATTATTTCGATTAAAAAAGTTGTTTTTAATTAAAATTTAGTAATTTTCACTATTCTTCAAAATATGAAAGTTATCCAAAAAGTACCAAAATTTCACCCTAAGCTAATTTCGATATTACGAATCCAAAAATGAAGTCCATTTCGAAAGATAAAATTTATAAAATTTCAAAAAGTAGGTATTACTATTCATAGTGGCTAGTTTGATTGGTTGTGGTGTGTTAGAATCTTGATGTTGCGTACAATGAACGTCATTGCATTATTCAAAGGGAAACGTACCGTGGAAGCTTGGGGTGTTACACACATAGTGCCAATGTTATCCCAAGGAGATCCATAAGCTATCGGGGAAGATGATACTTCAATATATCTAAAATTAAATGAATTTTGGGTTGTTTTATTATAGGATAGTGCAACTCGATTTGTTGGGATACACAATTGTGGGATGAGAAAGTTCATTGGATAACCGAGGGGAATTAGATATATCAAAAAACTTGGATTTCATTCGACCCTTGGTTGCGTTCCACCCTTGAATCGCTCAGGTCGTGGATTTGATCCTTGGAATAGTTGGAGCAATGATTCTAGCCTAGATTTGAGCTTGGATTCGACAATGAGGGGCACCGGAAGCAGGTCACTTCTGCAGAGAGCTTCATATATCGTCAACCAGTTCACGATGGTTAGGGTTCTAAAAATATATTGGGGCACTTTTATCAGCACTTCCAAATAAGTGACGATAAAGATACATTTTATCATCACAAAGTTAATAAGCACTGATAAAACTAATATTTATCTTCGTTTTTTAGCACTAATAAAGATAGAGATTTATCAGTGCTAAAGTTTTAGCGATGATAAAGATTGATTTTATCAGTGCTTCTCTAACGCTAATAAATATCTATGTTTATCAGCACTAAAAAAGTGCTGATAAATATTTATTGTAATTTTAAAAAAATAATTATTTTTTAAAAAATTAAAATTATTATATATAATTATAATACTTATAATAATACTTTTTATAAAATAATAATTTTATAATTCTTTGAATATATAATTATTTATTTACAATTTTATATATACTTTTTTAATAAATTATATTTATATCATTATATATCTTTTTATAATTATATAAATATAAATATAGTAAATATAGTCATTATTTAAATATATTTATTATAATTTTATAATAATTATTTATAGTTATATAAATACTTTTTAAATAAATATTATTTATTTATTTATAAATATAAATTTATAAAAAAAATCAAATATACATTTATAAATATAATTATTTATAAATATATTTTCACAAATTTATTTTTAAAATTATTAATGAATATTTAATCTTAAGTGAATGCATGTTAAAAATGAGTAAAATTGATTAATTATCAATGAGTACAATATTGAAAATTTGGATAAGTTTGATTAATATAAATCGTTAAAAAAATGGATTCATATTGAAATAAATATGAATACATATTGAAAATATTAATACATTGTAAATAAATATATATAAAAAATAAATAATAAAAATTGATTAAATTCCAAAAAAAAATATTTGTGTGTGTGCGTTTGTATGTAAAAAAGCATCAATTACGTATATGTGTAATCAGTATAATTTGTTTAATCTATGTTAAATTGAAAAATCAAGCGATGTTCAATTATGCCCATTACTCGATGCAATTAGTTAGTATTTTTAATTCATATTAATTTTTAATTATAAACCATTATTCACTAAATATATTACAATTTAATGTAAATCATAAATATTTTATATTATATAAATCCTATTTATATACATTCATATATATCTACATATTTAATATATACTATTTATTAACAATATCAATAATTATTTAATTAATAAAATGTTAAATATTGTTCTCAATTTACTTATTTTTAATTTTTATATGTTTAATTTTTATTTTAAATATATCTATATATTTAATATAAACTATTTATAATTTATATATAGTATAATCAATTTATTTATTTTTATCAAAAATTATTTAATAAAATAGTTTATTATTATTATTTTAATAAAATCATTTTATTTTTAATTTTTTTCATTATTTTATTTTATTCAGACTTTTATCAGTGCTAAAGAAGATCTGATAAAGGATTCCTTTATGGGTGCTAAACATAGAGTGTTGAAAAAGGGTGACTTTTATCAGCGCTAAAAATAAAGCGATGATAAAGGACACCCTTTATCGGCACTAAAAAATGAATTGAAAAAGGTTGTATTTTATTAGCACTAAAAAAATACATTGATAAAGGTATCCTTTTATCAGCGTTAGAAGAAAAAAGCATTGATAAAACGTACCCTTTATCAGTGTTTGTTTTAGCACTCATAAAGGGTATTTTTATCACCATTTTTTTTCTAACAGTGATAAAATCCAATGTTGTTAAAGAATTGTTTTATAGTAGTGTTTCTCCTTATACTTCATGTTTTTTATTATTGTACACCACCGATCGGCTTTCCCATCAAAATGATAGACCTCCAACACAACTTTCTCTTCTTTTGAGCATTATAGGATAGAGAATATCTTCTCAATATGTATTTAATCCATTGTTCCACAATGAGGGGATCAGAAGATCCACTAAGGATTGGAGTCCATTTTTGTATAAAGGATTCAACCGCAACTTTCTCCTTCTTAGGAGAAGGAGGGAATTCTACATGATTCAAGTCATTATCCATAATTTTATCCAATTATGCAAGCACTATCATTAACTTTTTAACTCACGTTCCCATCAGATTTGGTCTTTCATTGGGGAAATCATCACATTTCCTATCACATTGATTGTTAACCCAAGTTATTTTATTTCCAGTCATTAACTAAGAAAAATAAAGTAAAATTAGGTGGGATTGAATACTTAGCTAATAAGAATATAAAAAGGAAACTTTTAACATTGAAAGATAAACTTGTAAATTAAAAGTATATCCTAACTTGTGATTCCCTAAGTTTCAATCTAAGTTGTCCAAGGTGATACAATTATCCCTAGGGTTCTTACTAAATTTTCCTCTCAAAAAATAACTAAACTATCCTCTAATACCAACTATAGTTACCCTAGCCTTTTACACATATCAATACATGATTTTAAGCATAATTAACCATCAAATCACTAATTCAAAAGAGGCATTTAACAGTGATGGTATTTATAAGCGCTATAAAAAAGCACTGATTAATGGAATCTTTATTAGTGCTAAAAAAAGTGCTGGTAAATTTAACCCTTTATCAGAACTTTTTTTAGTGTCGTTAAAGTGTCCCTTTATTAGCGTTAAATTTTTAGCACTCATAAAGGAATCCTTTATTAGTGCTGATAAATGTCCGAATAAATAAAATGAAATAATTAAATAAATAAAAAATAAAAATGATTTTATTAAAAATAATATTATAGATTTTATTAAATAAATAATTACTGATAAAAAATAAATAAATTTATTATACAATATATAAATTATAAATTCTAATAAATAGTATGTATTAAATATATAAATATATGAAAAATAAAAATTAAGCAAATTAAAATTAAAAATAAGTAAATTGAGAAAAATATTAAACATTTTATTAATTAGATGACTGTTGATAATGTTAATAAATAGTATATATTAATGTACATAAATATGATTTATATAATACAAAATATTATATATGCTTTACATTAAATAGTAATGTATTTAGTGAATAATGGTTTATAATTAAAAATTAATATGAATTAAAAATATTGACTAATTGCATCGAGTAATGGACATAATTGAATATCATTTTATTTTTCAATTTATAACATAGATCAAAATTATTATATTGATTTGAAACATACATATTATATACATATGCACACACACAAATATTTTTTTTTGGAATTTAATAAATTTATATTATTTATTTTATATATATTTATTTAATATGTTTTAATATTTTCAATATGTATTCATCTTTATTTCAATATATATCCATTTTTTATGATTTATATTAATCAAACTTATTCAAATTTTCATTTCATTATACTCATTTTTAATAAATCAATTTTACTCATTCTTAACATGCATGAACTTAAGATTAAATATTCATTAATATTGTTTAAAATACATTTGTAAAAAAATATTTATAAATAAAGATATTTATTTTTTATAAAAATATTCATTAATATTTTTATAAATGTATATTTATTGTTTTTATACATATATGATTATAAATAAATAAATAATATTCGTTTAAAAATTATTTATATGATTATAAATAAATAATTATAAATTTATAATAAATTTATTTAAATAATGAATATATTTTCTATGTTTATATATATAAATATATATAAATATATTTAATGAAATAAATATTATTTTTTAAAAAAGTATTTATATAATTAAAAAATAATAATTGTATATTCAAAGAATTATAAAATTATTATTTTATAAAAATTATTATCATAAGTATTATAATTCTATATAATAATTATACTTTTTAATTTTTTTTTGAAAAAGTATTGTAAGTATTTATCAGTGCTAAAGAAAGAACTGATAAAAATTCTTTTTATCAGTGCTTATTAACATAGTACTGATAAAAGTTATCTTTATCAGTGTTTTTTTTGAAGTTCTGATAAAAGTGTCACAATCTATTTTAAAATCCTTAACCATCACAAAATAGTTCACGATATCTGAATCTCTACATAGAATCGACATACTACTGATGCTCCTTATTGTCGAATCCAAGCTCAAATCAAGTCCAGAATCAAGGCTCTAACTATTCCAAGGCTCAAATCCAAGTCTCGAGTGATTCAAGGGTTGAACGCAACCACAACTCGAACAAAATCCAAGTTTTTTTATATCTCTAATTTTCCTCGGTTATCCATTGAACCTTCTCATCCCACATCTTTGTATCCCAACAAGTCTAGTTGCACTATCCTATAATAAAACAACCCAAAATTAATTTTTTTAGATATATTGAAGTATTGTCTTCCCCGATATCATGTGTGTCTCTTTAGAACAACATTGGTACTGTGAAACTTGAAATACGTCAAACCCAGTGTTTGTTCATGTTGTTGTGAGGTATAATAGGCACCCAATACCTATATTCCAGGACATTTACCTCTTTCTAATTTTTATCTTTTGAAAAATTCATCTATATAGCGGTCGATGTTTTCATTGGTTTTGAATATTACATTACAAATCACTCAGATGATGAAATATCTGACATCATTGGGGTTTTATATTATGTTGTACAGCAATTATAACTAAGAGGGTTGAGTGAGGAGTAACTAGAATATAGGGTTATCCCTTTCTATTTGTAAGGCAATTCTAGAAGTTTTTCCAAAAAATGGATGATGAAATATCTGACACATGGGAACAACTATATAATGATTTTTTCAGGAAATTTTTTCTTAGTATAATAAGCAATGAAATATGGTGTAAATTTAATGGATTTATTAAAGATGACTTTGAACTATTTTATGAGGATTGGGATAGATTTACGGGTCACTTATTAAATGTAACAATCAAATGATTCTAATGAATCTGTAAAATTAGATAAGAAAAAACATTATATATGTTTTATTTGTTGTCTCATTTATTTAACTACTTCTTGGAAAAACATAATGTTTTCAGTTTTTTATGTTTGAGATATTTCAATTTGAATTTAAATAATATGAATTAAATACTATAAAAATAAAACTCAAAGAGGTTTAAGGTTCTATAATCCTCGAGCTATATTATACAAGAAAAAATAATTTTGAGATAAAATGTAATTGATATTGTGATTTTGTTTGTTGAAATATTATCACAAAATAAACAATTAGAATGAGTCATTTTCTAGGAAAAACCTCTACATCATTGTGTTTTAAGAAAAAAAGAATTGTTTCATTACATGGTGTAGTATAAGAGTACATTGTTGATATAATTTATTGTTCTCAATCCTTTAGGATTGATCAAAATTTTCTAAATTTTATATTTTCTTTCAAAAGTAACTAATTTAACGAGAAAAGTGTTCTATTATTTAAATTTTAAATAATATTTTAAATCATTCAAGAATAAATATTATACCACTATATTTAACTAATTTTTATAAAATAAAACATTAACATTGATTGATGTAAATTTAATAAATAAGTTTTAATAGAATCTATTTTTTTAAAATAAAAATTATTTTTCATGGATGAAATCATTACAACTTTAGAATCCCACTTCAAGTCAAATTTATTATTTTATATTTAATAATTTAATGGAATTCTATGTTCACTGTGGATTCTTAATACTATTTAATTTTATAGTTTACTAACATAAACTTAAATCCATTTTTTATGCCCTTCTAGTGGTAATATGATACCCCATAGATGTGAGCATCTCAATTACATGACATACAAAAATGTTTCATTGTAATACATTACCATGACCTTTTACATTAAGAGTTTTATAGAATGAGGAAAAAATTAACTAAAAATATCATGTATTTTTAAACTAATGGACATTTTTTTGAACAATATATGCAAAAACTTGATCCATAAGAAGCCTTCATTGTTCTTATTTGGATCGAGCTCCTCATGTCACATTGTTCTTATTTGGATCAAGCTCCTCATGCATAGATCTAATCCAATTATCATCATTTTTAGCCTCTACAAATGATTTAGGCTATACATGGGGAAAATGAGGTTGTTTGAAGAGTCTTACTCCTTCGAGTTTTCACCGAAACTTTTCGATCACCAATGACATTTTATTTATTGATTTCATCCTTCCTTGTATTTCTTACAGTTGATAAAAATATATCCATCATTTAAATGATAACCCACTCATTAATACTTCTTAAAAATAACTTCTTTTCTTTCATCACGAATCTAATAAACACTATGTATGTTTTACTTTAATCTAACTAAAATAGATCATTCTTTAACATTGACTTTTGGTTCCACCCTTAGGAATCTATGATTACCATCCATGTAATTCACACAAATGGAAGGCATTCACCTCTTATAAAGAATATCTTATGTTTATTTATTTATTTATTATATAAAATAAATATTATATCAACCCAATAGGATATCTTTAATTTCTCTCGGATGATTCAAATCTTTAATCTAATTTATATTATTTTCTCTTCATCCTCATCACTCATTGATTGATTGTTTGATGAGATATATTTGAAAATTTTTATCATCATTCTTGTTTTACCATCAACATATCCCTGTGGTCAATAATTTTTTCATAGTAAAATCATTATACATAGAATTAATGTATTTTTTCATAATTATGTTTAATTTATTTATTTTTATTATTACTCATATAATAATTTTTTTCCTGTACAAATAGATTCGTTTGTTTTAGTAGAGGTGGTTTTTTTTTTAAACTGGTTATTCTTGTGAGGGATCAGACTTCGAGTTGGCAACTGATATAATGAAAACAAGGAAATGCATCAAGAATGAACAAAACCATCAAGAAAAGGTAAATTTCTACTACTTATTTAATTACTTTTTTCATCATTTTATCTACTATTTGTAAGTTAATTTCCTTATCATTTTTATCTAATACTTATTTAGTTTTTCACATATCTTTTGGGGATTCATATTTTGCTTTCAAGTATTTGTAACAATCAATACAAGAGATAAAATGATTCTTTCTCCCAATGTAACCATGATTTCCATATTCATTGTCTTTCTTTATCGAACCGCCAACACTATATATTGATTCGATGTTGATAAATAAAAAACCTTTCTAGTTGTTGAAATACAATAGAGTAAAGGAATCTCATGTGACCATTATGGTGACTTTTTGTGATATAATGGGAACATGAGATTCTTCTACTCTTCTGATTTTCAACAATGAGAAAAAAAATTCTGTTAAGAACATCATGTCAATATGAAGTGTTGGAAGTTAATAAAGACAATGGAAACATTGTTACATTGGAAGTTAGAATTTTTTTAAAACTTTGGGACATGTAAGAATCAACTGCACCTCAATCTGACACATGGTGTGACAGGTTTGACTCCAAGTGATTCTTTTTATTTAATATTGACATGAATTTTAGTAAAAAGGACAACTGAAGTACTCCAAACTGATAAAAAACATTCTGATTATTTTGATACCTTAGGTAAATGATCCATAAGTCATTTGGGACGTGTGGGAATCATATACACCTTAATCTTATGTGCGGTGTGACCGTAATGACTCAATGTGTTTGTTATCAATTAAAAATCGATAGTTCAGTTCAAAAATGTCACTAACTGAAAACAAAGAAAACACGCTTGTATTTTCTTGATAATTTAGTACATTAATTCATAAGTCATTTTTTAGATGTATGAATTAGTCTCACATCAAATCGACACACGATGTGATTTGAATAGGTAAAATTGTGTGTTTCTAGTTTAAAATAACATTTTAGCAAAAAAAACAAGTGATGTAATAAAAACTAATAAAATGCACTCGGATTGTTTTAATAATTTAGGAAAACAATCCATAAGTCATTTGAGACATGTAATAATCAGACACATCTCAATACGACGCACAGTGTGACCGGTATGACTCCAAGTGCGTCCTTTTAATTATAAAAGACCTCAATTTTAATAAAAATAACAACTAACATTCTAAAAACTAAGAAAACATATTCATATTATTTTGATGATTTATTAAAATGATCTATAATACATTTGGTAAATGTAGGAATTGGACACACCTCAATCTGATGCATGTTGTGACCAATATGATTCCATGTGCATCTTTTTATTTTAAATTGACATCAAATTTTAATAAAAAGGACAGCTAGCCTACTCAAAACTGATAAAATGCATTAATATTTTTTGGATACTTTAGGGAAACAATTAATAATCCATTTTTGACATGTATAAATTATCCAAACCTAAATATGATACATGATGTGCTTGGTATGACTCAATGTGTCTGTTATTAGTTTAAAATTGACAGTTTAGTTAAAAAAATGTCACTCATTGAAAACCAAACAAACGTGATTGGATTTTCTTCATAATTTAGAAAATTGATTCATAAATTATATGTGGTGTGTAGGAATCGGTCTCAAGGAAAATGATACATGATGTGATCGGTATGATTCAAAGTGCATGTTTTCAATTTAAAATGATATTTTAGTAAAAAAGACAAGTGACATACTCAAAACTGATTAAATGCATTAATATTGTTTTAATACTTCATTAAAATGATCCATAATCTATTTGGTATGTGTAAGAATTAGTTTCACTTAAATATGATGCACAGTGTGATAGATATGACTCCAAGTGTATCTTTTAATTTAAAATTGACATCAATTTTAGTAAAAAGAACATATGGGCTACTCAAAACCAATAAAATATGTTAATATTGTTTTGATATATTAGATAAATGATACATAAGTCATTTTTAATATGTAGGATTCAGCCGCACCACAATATGATACACGATGTTGCCAATATGACTCAATGTGTCAGTTATCAGTTTAAAATTGATAATTTAGTTCAAAAACTTTCACTCACTCAAAATCAAGTAAAAACACTCAGATTTTCTTGATAATTTTAAAAATTGATTCAAAAGTCATTTTTTATGTGTAGTAATAATTCTCATGTCAAACTGATATATGATGTGATCACTATGAGTCAAAGTGTGTGTTTCCACTTTAAAATGACATTTTGGTAAAAAAAAAGACAAGTGGTGTACTCAAAACCGGGTAAATGCATTCAGATTGTTTTGATAATTTATTAAAATGATCTATAATCCATTTTGGACATGTAATAATGAGGCACACCTTAATCCAATGAATGGTGTGACCGATATGACTCCAAGTGCGTCTTTTCATTTAAAATTGACATCAATTTTAGTAAACATGACAACTCACCTACTCAAAACTGAGAAAATGCATTCATATTATTTTGATACTTTTAAAAAATGATCCATAAGTCATTTTTAATGTGTGTGAATTATTATAACCTTAATCTGATACACGGCGTGTCTGGTATGACTCAATGTTTCTGTTATCAGTTTAAAATCAACATTTTAGTTCAAAATGTGTCACTCACTGAAAACCGAGCAAACATGGTTGGATTGTATTTATAGTTTAGGACAATGATTCATAAGTCATTTTTGAAGTGTAGGAGTTAGTATCATTTCAAAACACCACACCATGTGACCGGTATGAGTCAAAGTGCGTGTTTTTTATTAAAATTTTCATTTTAGTAAAAAATAAAAGTGACGTACTCAAAACCAAGAAAACACATTCATATTATTTTAATAATTTAGGAAAATGATCCATAATTCATTTGAGATGTGTAAAAATTATCCTCACATCAATTTGACACATGGTGTGACTGGTATGACTGCAAGTGTGTTTTTTCAATATATAAATATCATTTTAGTTTAAAATGTGCATCACATCGCCAAAACCGAGAAAACATGCCTAGATTGTTTTATCTTCATTTAAATTCTAAATTCATAATTTATTTTTTTGATTTTGTGGTGTTTTTTGAGTTGTGGTGTACTGTTACAGCACACTACACTGGTGTTGTAGTGTTCTATAACAACACATTGTAGTATGCCCCTTTATCAGCACTTTTATAAGCACTGATAAATGATCCCTTTATTGGTTCTTTTTTAGCGCAGATAAAAGGCACGGGATTTTAATCTCACTCCAATAGTCAGCACTTCTCTAGCACTAATAAAGGATATTTTTAGCACTGTTAAAGGCTGATTTTATAGTAGTGAATACAATCAAGGATCATAAATTCTAGTGTCTTTGTAAGAATAGGTACATAATTAGAAAGAATGAAACCAAAATAAAATCAACTTTTATTTCATCTCCATAATGAAATCCTAACTTCCTTTTAACTCTTACATCCTAATAGGATAACCTGGGGAATACATGAACAAATGGATGAGCTAAAAATCCCATTAATGGAATAAACATGGGAATAAATCATAACACATGAGTTAGAAGGCATGACATGATCAAATAAAAATTTACGGAACATGAATGAACATATAGAAGCATAACATATAGAAAATGAAATCATGTGATCATGTAGATATAGGAATGTGGAATCAACATACTACATGACATAAACATGAGTCAAGGATAACTTCCAAGACTATATCACATGGTGGAAAAACTCCAATAATGGATTATGTTTACTCCATAATCCCATACATGATGTCTCATGAGAATAAAAATTACCCAATTAAATGAAGTGTTATAGAGGTGAACTCACCTAACATGTTCATGCATATGTGTTCACATAAAGAATAAAACATAAAGAGTACATATAAGGGTTACCCATGGAATGAAATTGGTATCATAATCATGTCATAAGGCATAACCAAAGGAAATATCATAATGGTGTCCATAAAATAATGAATTTAAATCATACTTGGAAATTTATAAGGTAAAAATGTCATATATCAAGATAAATTGTGTCCAAATTAAGTGAAAACATTTAAAAAGAGTGTTTAGGAAACTTTAGAAATGAGCTACTTTAGTGCGGTTTAAGGGAAAATATTAAAGATTATTTAAACAGAACAAAGGAATAATTGTTTAAATAGAACCAAAAATGAACCGAGATATTTTTATGAAAGAATGAGTGATTTTAAAAAAAATTGATAAAAATATATTATGAAGTCCACTTGAAAATGGAAAATAAATTGTAAAGTTACCTTTAATCAGATTTTCTTATCGAGAGGAATTGAGAAGGGAAATTTTTTTAAAACATGTATTTACCCATAAAATATGGATAAATTTATCTAGATACATAATTTTGGAAAATATATAAAGAATTTATAATAATTATATAAGAATAATTAATAAATACATTGGTGTAAAGAGATAGAAATCAAAACCCAACAGTAATTTTGTAGGTTCAGAGAGATCCCTTACCATATGCCTGAATGTGTTATAAACCTTCACTTAATGTCCTGGATAATCAAATTAGATTAATTAATAATTTAATTAAGAAAATTTCCAATATGTATTTTATTTATTACAATTTTATTAAGCTCATTTATGGCCATTTTGATGAGTTAAAATGTTTAATTTCATTTTTTTGGGAGCGTTTGTTTCATGATTTTATTATCGGTTCCCTTGAGTATAATTTTGGTTTTTCTTGAAAAATGGAAGAAAAAATCCAGAACTATAATGAACTGGTATTAATATACTTAAAAAAATTAAATGGTCTCATATATAATTTTTTAATATATGAGAATGATTCATTAGATAAAACGTTAATGATAAACGTTTAGTTTATTTGACGGTTTTTCAATCATCACGAACTAGTTGTATTTTATTATTTAATATTATTTATATATATTACTTTCAGAACATGAAATAAGTTATAATATAAATATTATAATATGATTTAATCCTAAAAATTTTTTATGATCATCCTTGAAGGTGTTAATGAAAAATGAAAACTTGTCGTCCATGAAGGCTGTGAATCGACACATCACGGATAATGTTTTCATTTTTAGAATAAAAGGAGAAGAGAATAGATTTGATTATTATTATTCCATTAACAAAATAAAATTATAGTATATATATGATACTAGAGTTATAATGATGTTTTTGATGGGGGAGAAAAGAGGAGGATAAGAAAAGAATATAAATTAAAAGGGAAAGGAGGATTTTACCTCTTCAATATTGTCTCCTTGAGAACTTCCTTAGGGAAATTGGTATTAGTATTTTGGTGAGACCAGAAAGACCAGTACATGGGTAAGAGTATTGGGAGATTAATTGGGAAGAATATTATCGAGATTCAAATCTTAGAAGGTGTTAGGAGAAGAGGTGGTGACGGGTGGTATTTATACGGGGAGGAGAGGGGTGTTTTTTATTTTTTTATTCACTTGTTTATTATTTTGGCTCAAGAATAAGAATAGTGTTGATTTACATGACTAAATACAATACCTATAGAATTTTAGTTTTATATAATTGTAACTTAAATCATCCATGAATCAAACATGACTCAAAATTTTATTTATTTACTTATAATGTTAAATACTGTAAATTACCATATTTCATTATTCATTAAAAATTCAACTATTTTTAAAAAAACCTAAAAATTAACCCCTATCATTTTTTGATGTTTAGATTTCAAAAATGGACTCCATTTTATAAAAATAATGAATTTAATTTTTAATTAAAATCATCATTTATTTTAAAAATACTGATTTTAATATTATAACCAATTTTATGACACTAAAAAATTTATTAATCTCTCATAAATTTAACATATAATTATATTAAAACATAATATTAATTTAATAATCTATTTTATGGAAATAAATTTTCTTTTAAAACATAATATCAATTATAAAATTATAAATAAATATTCATGTTTTATAAAAATACCAACATGTAATTTATCATTTTTAATAAATTTATTTACTTATACCATGATATAAATATATCAAGTTTTAATTTGTAAGATACCTCAATTTTATTTATAATTTAATAGGTGAGGTTACTATTCAAACGGCCATATTACTATTACTAGTAGTCACATTACTATTCCAGTAGTCAGGTTACTATTCCAATGGTCATATTTTTAACGGTCATAAGGGTTTACTAATTCCTATATATACCTCTTATTACATTCATAAATCACCTATATTTTCTCCCAATGTTATATATACTTTCATCTTTTACATGTATATTTTATTATTAATGTTATTTTTTATTTTTATAACTTTTTTCGTGAGTGTGTTTATCCTAGAAGATCCAAATTTTCTTATTTTCGATTTATTGTCCTGCTGTAATATTTTGAATTATGATTGGTTTATTTGTTAACCAATGCATCATTTTTTATTTATGAGAATAATTTTTTTTCTTCAGTTTCTCTATGTGATGTATTTGTTTTATACGACATGACGTGAGGAGTAATGATTTCATTGATAAAATTCTGGTTCCTTATAATGATCATCATTATAACTTTCCATCAAACCCTTCCCTTGAAATATTTTGGTAAATAATTTGAATTTTTCTATTAATCCTATAATTATATACCCTAAACCTTTTAAGATATTAAGTGATATTTTAACACCCCTAGTTTAAGGTATTTACCATTTTTTAATGTTTTCTTTAAGTTTTAAATTTTTTTGGAGGTGTTCGAAAAAGATTAGGAAGGAAAAATATGAACTAGAGTTAGAATATGGAAGTATGGTGAATTCAAAACATGAAATATTATTCACGATGTGAATGATTTCTTAGAATATTCAATTCAAATTTGATCATAGTCATTCATGGAGAGAGATTCTATTCATGGAGTGAATGAGTTTCATGATTTTAAGGCTGAATCGCCTTCAATCTCAGTGTATGTTGAATCTTGAAGATTTACGACATGAATTCCTTAGTCATACCATGAATTGTTATAGTTCAAACCAATTTATTATTTCCAACACCCCTTTTAGTCCTCATTAATTTTCTCACTTTTCCTTCAAGCTTCATCACTCCTCTAGGCGATTTTGGCATTTCCCTTTCTATTAGTGGTAGATTTCAACAAACCAAAGAGCATTAGATCTAGGAAATAAAGGGTGGATGATTATGTCCTGAAATGAATCATCTAGAAATAGGTTAAGGCTGAACATCAATGACCAAATAGACTGTTACAATTGTTACCCATACCCATGTGGAAAAGGGAGTAGATTTCTATGGACTTTGACACTAGTTTGTTAAGGACGATTGACAAAAATGATTACATATGGGTGATTATCAGATAACTCACAAATTTTTTCCAATATATCCTAATATTAGAATCTAAAATATGTATGAAACAACAAAGATTTATATTCAATAAGCGGTGAAATTGCATGGGGTACTCATTTCTATTTTATATGATAAAGATACTAGATTCACCTCTTGGTTTTTGAACTCCTTACAGTAATCCCTTGGATCTCAATTGACCATACACATTAAATATTATCTTCAAAAGGATATGTAGTCAGAACATACTATTAAAACACTAGAGGAAATACATTAAGCTTATCTTATAGATTTTGGTAGCTCGTGGGAGGACCATTTACCATTAGTTGAGTACTCATATAATAATAGTTATCAGGCCAAGGTATATATATATCTCCATTCAAATCACTATATGATTTTCCTTTTCAATATCCACTTTATGGGGAGAATTTAGGGTAAAATTCACTAATTGGACCAAATGTTGTTCCTATGACATTTGATAAGATTCAAATGATCATGAAATGGATGTAAACAACCGAAATCTATCAAAAATATTATACATGTCATCATCTTCACCCATTATATTTTTTTATGAGTGAACATGTATTCATAAAGTTCTCTCATAGGATCAATCATTTTAATTTGGAAAATAAAGGGAAGTCATCTCCTAAGTATGTTGGGCCTTTTTAAATCTTTGAATAGATTGGTGAGGTTGTTTATCGGCTAGCTTTTCCATCAAGATTCAGTTTCTTTCATAATGTTTTCCATGTCTCTCAATAAAATTAATACCAACTGAATCCTGATCATATGATTATATGGGATCAGGTCATACTTTATCTTGATACTATAATTTTACATACCCCAATTCACATTTTGTATAGGCTAGAAAAGATCTTGTGAGGTGGACATATCTCTTTAGCCTGTGTCTTACGGAAGCATGGCCAAGTACATGAAGAGATATGGGAATGAGAAAAGTTTATGTTGGAGAAATTTCTATAAATATTTAAATAAAATACCATTATCTAGATTTATGAGTATGAAAATCTCAATGGTAGGTAGAATTTAACACCCCTGGTTTGAGGTATTTCCCATTTTTAATGTTTTATTTAAGTTTTAGAAGGTTTTGTAAGTGGCCATATGAGGTTAATTTAAGATACAAACCTTATTTTGAGGTATGTTTTGTTTTAAATTTTTTTTAACCTCATCTTAAAATGGTTAAGGAAATGCTTCCTCAAAGTATGGAAGGTATCAGAAGTATCATAGGAGTTCATGACATGAAATAGGGGAAATTTGGGACTTACAGTGCATGGTTCATAGTAGGCGCATGATTAGTAATAATAGTGCACCATAACCATGCAGCCTGTAGAAGGAGAGGGAAAGATTTTCAAACCTTGTGAGGTGGCCAAGGAAATCATTCAACTCTTTTTCCTTTAGATAGAGGAGAAATCAAGGTTGGAATACAGTTTGGAAAATTTTGCGATTAAACTGTGAGCCTCATTAAAAGTGGGAAAATTACTTTTTCCACTCTTGAACTATTTATGAATTCACCAAATTTTCCTCCTCATTTCTCCTCCAGTAGCCTAGGGTTCAAACCAGGAGCTCCCATATATTCTAGGGATAGTTCTCCTTCGATTCTTAGTAATTTGAGGTGTTGTTTAGTGTGAATCAAATATCTAAGCAAGTCTCCGACTCCATTTAATTATATTTTCTATAAGATGATTTCCTTGGTTGTTCCACTTATTTAGAATCTTATGAACTCTATTTCTAGGGAGTTATTCTTATTTTTAATTGAGACTATTTTAGATCAAATGAAGGGTCATGGTGGGATGATTAGTTTTCTACGAGCATTAGGTAGGTGGTCTACAATATTTTCCCCATGGTCTTGATGTTTATATTTTGTATGTGGTTGTGTTAATCTTATAAATTACTGTGTTTTTTGTGTATTTGAACAAGAAAAGTAAATTGTGCCTTAGATTGATTTTTGATACCCTTCATAGACCCTGTTAGGTCTGTGATGACTTGAGACCAAGCCTAGATATACCCATAGGGTATTAAAATCCCTTAAGGGTGGTGTAATGAGACTGAAAATGATGATATAGCGAATTTATGAGACTAAATGGGTGGTAATTTTCTTTTGGTATATTGGAATAGTTAAAGGGATGTTTTTTATAATTTAGTTATAAGTGGTTATAAAATGTTAAGGGGATGAATTGAAATTTTTTATTTGTTAATATGTTGTGAAATGAAAAGTTAAAATGGTTAAAATGGTGTGATTTGGATTTTTAATGAGTGAAAGCAATGTTTTAAAGTGGATTATGTTTAAAAATGATTTTTTAACCTCAAGGTGATTTTAAATGGTTTTTAAATAGGATTCCAATGTTTATTTGAAATTTATGTGTGGTTTCCCCTTTAGATAAAATTCCATAATGGCTCTTTCAATGGTTTTAATGAAAAATGAAGGTCTTGGGCCTTTTTTGGTTTCTTAAAGAATAAGAACAGTATTTTTAACGGTTGGATTGAAAATGGTTAACAAAGGTGTTTGGTTTTTGTATTTTATGACATGGGAGAAGGGGAAGTATAAAGGGTTTTATTAGGGGACTTGGATAAAGGTGTTGTTTTTAATGAACCATAAAAGATGTGAATAATTGTGTGGTGGGGATGTTGGACTAAGGCTCATCATTCTTAGTTTGGGAAAAATTGACACTCTAGTCACCACAAATGTTATACATGGTATAGACATTAGAATAATTCTTCAATAAATAATGATTATGATATGGCATGTGTGTTGGACTCAGGATCCAAGCACAAATGGGTATGATATGGTGTGGTTGTTAGACTGATGCTTTAAACATAAATGGTCTTGTCATGATATAGTTACCTGGACTAATTCTCCAAGGTACATTAATTTGTGTTGATTAATGAACACAACTTTGTGACTTAAATTTTGTGAACCCTATGACATATGGTTTGGATGACTGATAATAGATAAAGTAGGTTTGGTTGGTTGGTTGACACGATGGAACCCCTGAGTTCAAATGGATAATTAATAAATGTTTATTAAAACATGATTATTTTATTTTGATGTTTATTTTCTCATTTGACTATATGTATACAGTATTATTTAGACTAGTTATTTATTTTGACACTATTGATGCTGGCCTACTAAGTTGTACTCACACCCTGCTTGGGCTACCATGACACTTGGGTTCCTGAGAAGATGCTACCTGTTTTGGGTACAGGTTCAGTTCAGAGACCTAGCTTTGGGTTTATACTTGGGTTGATGGGTTACAGTATGGGATGTTAAGACCAGTTTGGACATGGGACTATGTTTGGGGTTTTTCATAGTTTTGGTATTTGGGGGATTTATTATATAACCGCCTGATATGTAGAGTGTACATCGCATTGTTATATCATGTTCTACTTGTGTTATTATTGGAACTTCTTTTATTTTGTTTCATTTACTTCTCATTATGTTTGTGGTATCTGTTTCCCTTATTTCTATTTTTTTATGTTATGATAAAGAGGGTATAGTCTCTCCATTTTCCTCTTTAGACCCTCACTACTATTCAAAGCATCTAGTGTATGGTGAGGCACACTTGAGGTCACGTACAAACCGGCTCAGAGCACTAGTTTAGTGAATCCTAGGATAGGTCATTACAAATTGGTATCATATGAGGTTTTTCTATTGTCGTACTATTTTTTCATGGTAAATAAGAGACTAGTATCTTTTTGGGGCTTGGTAATGATCTCATTCATGGGTTCCAATATCCCCACATATGTTGAAAAAATAGAGTTTCCAAGGGTGGTAAATTTATGTTGTTCCTTTACGCTTTTATCATTGACTGAATTTCAACCTTGAGTGGTGAACTTGGATGTGATGTTACTGGTTTATGATGTTTTTATCTCTAGGACCAGTATGGAAAGAGGGTGTGTGTGTTTATTCATCATTCTAGGTGCATAAAATTGATAGGTCATCCATATGTTATTTGTGATTGATATTTCCCTAGGATTTATTATGTTGGTAGTGTATTTTTCTCTGTGTGGTCTATGTATACTGGTTATTCATATATTCATATCATTGTAAACTATTTAGAGGGTTTGGTATTTAAAGGGTAAATGGTAATTTATATGATTTATATGTATGAGTGTATGATGACACTCTACTTGACCAACTCCTTAGGTGACTTCAGGGTAATAAGAAAGTATAAATGATATATATAGTGATAGTTATGGTTAAATAAAGTGATGGTAAACAACTTAAAAGGTTTTTTTCATTATAAATTATGAATTATATTCTATCCAGCTAAAACCATGAATCATGCAATTTAATAAAGCAAATTTTTTTGAGAGGGTGGTCATTTAAAGGGTTTTAAATGTGAATAATTGGGTTTTAAAAATGGTAAGGTTTAATAAAAGTATAAAATATAAATGATGGAACTTTTAGGGACGCTGTAAATGATTATCCTCTATGTTTTTATTTGAATTTTTGTTTGGGTGGTTTGGGCTCTGAAAGTGCCCTAGTTCTGAGACCATTGGTCATGGGTTGTTAGGCCATGATGGATTTGGATGTGTTGGATAATGGTATGTTACTTTTTGTGACATTAGTTAGCCTTTGAAATTTATTTTTTAGCTTTATTTTGATAATGTGGATGTGTAAACCCTCATGGATTGTGATCATATGGGTTTTACATTGTACTTTGAAATAGGTGTCTTTGATTGTGGTGTCATTTTTAGTGGTTTTGTTTCTATAAGTATGAAACCTTGAGTAATATACTGATATTTGTGTTCTATGAGTCATGTGTTTTGTAATGGGGGAAGTAGTGTTTCTCATGAGTACTGACTTGTGTGAGTTTTGGTGTGTATGGATCTGTGGGAGAGCCAAATGTTTTGGGAATATGACTCGAGTGGTGTCCACAAGTCAATGGCTTTGGGTAATTTAGGGAAACTGAAAGGGAGGTTAGACTAGTGTCATGAATACTTTGGAATGTGAAGAACTGGTGGATTCTTAAAAGGTTGAATCAATGCATGATGGGTTATAAAAAGTTTATGTAAAAGGAATGGTCATATCTTGGTTTCTTTTCTAAGGGAAGCACATTTAGTTATTTTGGTTTGATTTCAGGCTAGTTTTTTGGGGTAGGATTATTCAGATGTATAACACTACTATTAGGATATTGTTTGATGTGGAAATAAACATTGACTTTGGATAGAAACATCAAGGACACCTCAAGCTTGATGAGGCTGAATAACTAAGAGGCATGGTTATTTGATTGATTTAGTAGTTGATCCTAGTATATTAACATAATACACATGGTATTTTAACTCAGGTTTAATTAATGGTTGTAAAAAAGTGTGCGACCTAAGTTTTCTAGTGAGGTTATGATGGTATCCATGTTCTGGAAGTGTGCAATGTCTTGTGGGATATGTGAAAAGGTGGGTTGGGAGAAAGTGCCTGTCATTTTGGGTGAAATCAAGGTGATGTGTGCCATATATGCATGGGATCATTTGTTTTGGTATTGGTATGATAGACCATTTAAATTTTCATTAAAAATCACCTAAGTCATGGTGTAACAACTAGACTGGTGTAGTGGTAGTAGTTCCACAGAGAATGTTAGTTCACGACTACTTGGAAGAGATCCATGAGGCAGTAGTAAGTTTGGATAGTGTGTCCCTCTTGAATTTTTTTGATAGGGAGTTTATGAGATTCTTGCGGGCAAGGAGACCCAAAGCCTTTCTTAATAATTGATATGTCTCTGCAAATTGAGGTGGCATCAGAAATGGATAAGGTTGTGTCGGTATTCATTGATGGCATCTTAGTGTACGCTTTGTTTAAAGGCAACCATTTCCAAAATCTTAACATAATCTTGAGTACAATGAGAGAGCATCAGTTATACACTAATTTATATAAAAGTAAATTTTGGTTTGATTAAGAGAATCATTAGAGTTTACACTCATGGAATGTTGTAATTGAGACCCTATGATGGGAAGTGAACCATTGGTTATCTATGAGTAAGTTCCTTGGGATGGACTGGATGTTGATGAATATCGTGGGTTCTATTCTTAGAATCTGGGAAAATTTGACTTTTTATTGTGTTGCTTAGGTGAGAGAGATATGGACACACCCACATCTAGGGTTTGGATATAATTGGATCGTGGGATATGATAGTTAGAGTTTCTTGATTGAGATGGTGGAAATGACACCACTATGGTGGGGAGTGACATGTCGATTATAGGAGTAAGACCCTTAGGCTGGTAGGGTCACAAAAATGTGGAACTGGCTAGGGATTGGTCAAGGTGGCATCAGGGTACCAGTGAGAAACTGATGAGGTGTGTGCTTAAATTTCTATTAGAAATGATTTCATGAAAATGGATACAGTAGATAATTGAGACGAATGTTGGATTCAGGCTCAAAGTGGTACTAAAAATTAATCGGAGGTTCTTGTGTCATAGATGCATTGGTGGTGTGATCAGACATGGCATGAATATGGACTCCGGTGGGAATGTTTGGGTAGTCATGGAATACCTATGAGCATGAATAAATCATGATTAAAAGAGGTGAATACATTCCTTATATTGGATCTAGACATTTTCATGATGAGTAGGATAAGGATAGTCTCACTTGGGATAATGTATGGGATAGATTCTATGAGTTTCAAACCAAATTTGGTGTGTCGTATTGGAAAATATGTACATTCTTTGGAAAATTAAACTGATCTTTTTAAGGAAAGACAACTTGTTCTCAATTCTTGCATGGATGTTGGGTACGCATCCTTTTTGGTTGGTTTTTGATAATGAGGATGACTGAAAATTTTTATTAGTTTTCTCATGGTTATTAGGATTTAGTTATCGGGAACCATTTTGGGAATGTTGTGGGAGTGAAAGTTAGAGGTTTTGTTGGAATTTTTCGGTGGAGGAGGTTCCAACCATCAAATATTGGTAGAGGTAAGCTGATGTTTATGTTGGGGAGCACCATAGATCTGATGGGAAGTCATGTGATGATCTGATCGGTGTTTCAGTTGGATGGGTTTTGGTAAGTTCTATCTTGGTGTTTTAATTTTGATAATAGGTTTTGGCTTGGGTTTTGGCTAGTTGAGTGCCTTGTTTTAGAGGTTTTTCTTGGTTGAATTTTAGGTTTTTAGAAGCTAAAAAAGGCCATTGACTGTAGTTTATGATCGACATAGGTTGGGTTATGTGGATTGATGACCACCAATACTTCTTGGGGATTATAATTATTATGGTGGGGAGGTTATAAGATCTAGTATTTATGAAAAGGTATGTTTCATTTTAAATTTTAGTTAAGCTCCTTTGAAAGTGGTTAAAGAAATGATTCTTGGGACTAGGGATGGTATCGGGAGTATCCTGAGGGTTAAGGACATGCAAAAAGGGATATTTAGGACTTATAGTGTAAGATTCTTGGTTGTAACATAGTTAGTGTTAACCATGCACCATGACCCTGAGTCCTGGAGGAGGATAGAGCATTATTTTCAAACCATGTGAGGTAGCCCAGGACATCATGCAACTTGAGGTCCCTTGGACATAGGGGAATGAATAGTTTCCACATGGTTTTCTAAACCATGAAGATGTACAGATAAACCATGTCACCTATTTTCCCTTTGGGTTGAGGAGACCACGTAATTTTCACATGGTTTGTAAAATTGTACAACCAAACTGTGTGCCTCATTAGAAATGGTAAAATTACTTTTTTCCCTCTAAAACCTTATATAATTTCACTATATTTTCCATGTAATTTCTCCTCCAGTAGCCTAGGGTGAGAACCAAGTCCTACCATATCTTCAATGGATGGTTATCCTAAAATATTTATCCATTTGAGGAGTTATTTAGTTTTAATCAAATATTTGGTTAATTCTATGACCCCGTTTTGTTTTACTTTATGAAAGATTATTTCCTCGGTTGTTCCTATTATTATGAAGCTTATTAACCCTATTTCGAGGGAGTTCTTTTATTGTGTGATTTAGGTCATTTTACCACAAATTAATGGTTGTGGTGGGATGACTGCGAGCATGAAGTAGGTGGTTTACAAGATTTTTACCATAGTCTTGTTGTTGTTCTTGTGTATGTGGTTGTAAAAATGTAATAACTTGCTATGTTTTTTGTTTCTATGACTAATAAAAGTAAATTGGTCCCTATATTAATGTGTGATACCCTTTATGCACCCCATTGGGTCCATTGATGACTTGAGATCAGGCTGAGGGCTACCCATGGGGAATTTTAGTCCCGTGAAGTTTGTTTAATGAGATTTAAAATAATGAGATAGAGAATTTATGAGAGTAAATGGGTGGTAATTATGTTTTGGTATGTTGTAATTGCTAAAGGGTTGCATGGTATAATTTTTGGATTAGTGATTATGACATGTTAAGTGTATAAATTTAAATATTTTATATTCTAATATTTTGTAAAATACCTTGGAGACTTTTTGAAATGGTTTAAAGGGTGTTATTTGGATTTTTATCTAGTTGTGGTTTTCAATGAGTGAAAGAAATTTTTTAAAGTGGATTATGTTTTAAAATGAGGTGTTGAACTCAAGTTGATTTTAAAGGGGTTTTTAAATGGGTTTACACTGTTGATTTTAAATGGATGTGTAGTCACCCCTTTGGTGAAAATTCCTTGATAGATATTTCAATGGTTTTAATGGAAAGAGAAGGTCTTGGTCCACGTTTGGTTTCTCAAAGAAGAAGACTAATGTTTTAAAGTGTGTATTCCAAATTGTTAACAAGGGTTTTTGGTTTTTTTATTTTATGGCATGGGATAAATGAAAAGTATTAAGGGTTTGATTATGGGAGTTATCAAAATGAATTATTTGTAATGAACCATGAAATATGTGAATAATGGTATGGTTGGGATTTTGGACTGAGGCTCATCATTCTTGGGCTGAGCTAGACTGGTGCTATAGGAACCACTAATGTTATGTGTGATATAGGTATGGAATAACTATCTAAGAACTAATGGTTATGATATGGCATGGGTGTTGGAATGATGCACCATACATTGATGGTTATGATATGGTATGGGCATTTGACTGATTCTTTAAGATCAGATGGTCTTAACATGATATGGTTACTTGAAATGATGATCCAAGGTACATTAATTTGATTTGATTAATGAACACATCTTTGTGAATTAAAGTGTGTGACCCCTATGACATATGGTTCAGACAACCAATAATTGTCGAATCAGGTTTGGGTAGTTGGATGACACGATGGAACCCAAGAGTCCAAATGGGTTATTAATAAATTTTTATTGTGACACATTCTACTTTTATTGACTTGTTTATTTTCCCTTTTGGTTATCTACATACACTGTTTTTTAGATTGGTTATTGCTTTAGACACCATTGTTGGTGGACTATTGAGTTGTACTTACACTCTACTCGATCCGTTATGGAACATGGGTACCTAAGAAGAGGCTACTTTTTTTAGGTGTAAGTTTAAGACAAGGACCTGGATTTTGGTTTATGTTTGGGAGGATGGGTTAGAGAATGGGTTTTTAGGGCCGGTTTTGATATGGGAGTGTGTTCAGGGTTTTTCATAGTTTTGGTATTTAGGGGTTTTAATGTATAAATTCTTGATATGTAGAGTGTAAATATCATTGTAATATCATGGTTTACTTAGGTTATTTTTGAAACTTTCCATATTTTTTCATTTACTGTTCATTATAATTGTGGTATCTTTTAGAATTATTTCTACTGTGTTTCTACTCTGATAAAGAGGGTATAGTCAACCCACATTCCACTTTAGACCCTTAACTACTACAAATCTGACCTATATCCACGGACCTATAGCCACGGTTCTATAGATCCGTGGCTATATCTTATATACTTCCACGTTAATATCTTCATCAATGGCTATATGCAGCAGCCCCGTTTTTTTTCCAAACCTATCGGGCTACTTCTCCCCCCGCCTCACGATTCCTCCTCCTCGTCGCGCCCTCCTCCTCCCCGAAGCCTCCTCACCGACGCCTCCTCTGCGCCGCACCCTCCTCGCCGCGCCCTCCTCACCGCGCCCTCCTCCTCGCCGCGCCCTCCTCGCCGTCGCCTCCTCGCCACGCCCTCCTCCCCGATGCCTCCTCGCCGACGCCTCCTTCACGTCGTGGCCTCCTCTCCGCGCCCTCCTCGCACAGGTGTGTTAATTATGGGTGATTTGATTCTTCTATTTGTCGCAGTGTTTACTTGATAATAATTCTTCGATTCTTCTATTTGATAGCCCCTTCAATAATTTTTCCTACACTCGATACTACTCGGATGGTTGTAGCGCTTCATCTATCTTCATTTCCATGAGTTCTAATTATTGTAGAAACCATTCCATCATCTACTCTATCGAATCCAATTTCATCTCCATTATAGGATGCACTGACCATGATCCACAGAAACTACCAAATCTCTAAATTAAAGCACCAAATTTGTTCTGTTTTAAACTTTAAATTTTATAAATTAATGTATATGTTTACACTGATAGGAGATGCAATTTTGGAAACCAAAGGTATTTAGTCAACAAGAAAAGAAGGGAAATTTTATCCAATGATCTCAAATGAATAGAGCATCTACACCATGGGAGTAATAGTTTAAATTTTGTGATTTTTCTACTTAAACTTGAAAATTCACTTCTTTTTTTTTAGTTGAAATAAATGGTTGGAAGTTTCCTTTTAATAAATTTTGTATGCTGAAATCATCTTGTTAAATCTGTTGGTTGTTGCTTCCTTTTTTTCTACCTTTTTGTATTGAAACTCTGGTGTGTATTCTTATTTTAATGTTTTACTAAAAATCATTTTTGAACTTCAAATGTTAACATGCATCTACTTTAAAACCCATGAATATGTGTTGAAGTTGTTAATATAGTAACTAGTGGGTATCATTCATGCATTTTGTGTGATTGTTTGAACTCTATGTTCTTCATTTCTTTTGTTTTTAATATATTATTTATATGATTTGTTTGTCATTAGATAAAAAAAATCATTATTGTTACAAATTGATGTATATATCTAATTAATTATTTCTACCATAGGATGAGGTGGTTGGTGTTGGTTCTAATGCGGGCACGTTGGCATGCAACTGACAAGCAAGGGGGAACATCCATTCTTGGTAATGGGAATCTATGTGAACTTCACTTCTCAGTTATTGGTTTTGATTAGAGTGATATTAACATATTATTTTGTTCACATGTAGTTTTACAAACATAAAATAAAAATTTAATCATAGTTTTATGGTTGCAATTCTAAAATCTTTTTTATGAGCTGAATTCTACAGTACTCAATTGGTGTGCTCGATATGATTTTATCACCTTCTTTCTTCCATAAACCTTTTACAGTATGATGAAGATAGGGTGCAACTGGTGATGAAATTTTTGAAGCTCTAATTTCTAATAGTAACTTTTCAAAACAAAACATTTTCCTCTCAAGTAAGCTTTGATTTGTGGTTCTTGAATCTACTATTTTTGCAGGATACATGTTTTTATTCAGGCACATAAACACAAATATATTTCTTATCAATTATTTATTCTCTACATAATTACTTTTGATTTATTTTGATCTTTTTTTCTTTATTTCTTGTAGGTAAAATATAGGCTTAGGGTGAAAAAGAAATATGCACCCAAAGTACTCTTAAGGCACCATTTTGTATGATGGTAACATGTTGGTAAGTTCATTTATTTCTTTTTACCATACTACATCATGTATGTTGAGAGGGGTATTTGATTTGTGGTTCTTGCATCATATATTTTGGCCTTTTGTTATATTTGTTGAAAATAGTCATTTTATGTCTTGAAGTGTTTTTGATAATATCTTCGGGATGTATTGAAGTATGATAGGGGGCTGGGTGGAGGGGGGAAGGGGGCAGGGTGGAGGGGTGCAGGGGGCAGGGTGGAGGGGGCAGGGGGGAGGGGTGTCCGGGGGGAGGGGTTGTCCGGCAGGGGGGAGGGCTGTCCGGCAGGGGGAGGGCTATCCAGCAGGGGGGAGGGCTGTCCAGCAGGGGGGAGGGCTGTCCAGCAGGGGGGAGGGCTGTCCAGCAGGGGGGAGGGCTGTTCAGAAGGGGGAGGGCTGTCCAGGTCCAGTAGGGGGGAGGGGTGTCCAGGAAGGGGGAGGGGTTGTCCAGCAGGGAGGGAGGGGTGTCCAGGCAGGGGGAGGGGCTGTCCAGCAGGGGGGAGGGGCTGTCCAGCAGGGGGGAGGGGTGTCCAGCAGGGGGGGCTGTCCAGCAGGGGGGAGGGGTGTCCAGCAGGGGGGAGGGGTGTCCAGAAGGGGGGGATGTCCAACAGGGGGGGTGTCCAGGTAGGGGGAGGGGATGTCCAGCAGGGGGGGGGGGGTGGAGGGGTGTCCAGCAGGGGGAATTAAATAGGACTTAGACTTGGTTCGTGCTATGAATTCTTCCCTTATTTATGAAATTGTGGCAAGATCCCAAAACACTCCTATATATTTAACAGGGGTGATTGGTATGTGAAAATCATCATGAAGATTCTATATACAGATGAACAAAAAATATTCTTGAGGAAAATGTTGGCTTAAGGAGTATGTCAACTCCTTTCACCACGAAATGAAATATAAAACCCTCTCATTATCCTACCATTTGTAGTTTGAGAGATTTAGTATGGTTTTCTTCTATAGGATCAAGCTAAATTGGAACAGAAACATCCAATAGAGATCTTCCCACCCTGTAATTGATTGAGTCGATGAACCGGTGTACCCTACAAATGTTGGTCCCTATAATTTCTGTATAAAGATCTTGGGTTTCACTACTTATTTTTTAGGGGTCCCTATCATGGAATCACAACGGGACACAAAATGGGTCAAATTCTTCTTTGGGTCCCCTAAACCATTGAAAATTGGAAATGTAGTGTTTCCCAAATTTAGTGGGGAAAATTCAGATCACCCCCTTTAGGGTAAGGCTTGTTTCATAGTTGTACCAATTCCCACTATACCTCTATGGATTCTAATCAATCCATTAGAGAATCAATAGTTTTTATGAGCCCTTGAGGAATGTCTAGCTGAGAAGGAGCATGAATAGGTGCAACAGCAGGTAGAGTAAAATGTGGCAGCCCTATTAGTATATGTCATGTGTAACCTATAGGGTGAGGTCTGTAATGATGCTCCTAGACATGTTTTGGTTGTGTAAAAAATGTTGGGAACTCTCTATTTCTATTTCTTGATTCATGTATGTTGGTTGTTGGTACCCCATGTTGATAGGATGTTTCATCTTAATTCTAGTTGCGGTAGAGAACCCTCTTTGATAAGGTGCTCAAGTTGGGAGTACGAGTTAAGGATCTGTTTATAGAATATATCCAGTAGGAACGCTACCTCAGAGAAGTTATTCATTGATTCTTCTCAATTATTTCAAATCTTCTACCTATTGAGAAAATCCTTCCTCATGTGTAAGGGGTTCAACCACTTTAGTATGTGGTTGCAGTGTATCCTTAATTTTACTCTTTTCCTTGGTGGATAATATCTAAGGAGGTAATCATGGAGTGGTTGAGTGAATTCCAAATTTCAGGGAAATCATCTGAAGGTTTTAATAATTGGATGGTCCAAGAATTATTAAACATATAGGGAATTGTTAGCTTGTCCCCCTTAGCAATGAAGGTTGTAAGAATTGGATAGTGATCAGAATTGTGCTTTACTAGAGTGGCACAAGAGATGGTTTTCCAACTTCCATGAAGAGAGTGATTACCAAAGGCACGATCAACCCTATAGGCCCTACTTCCATTTAGATTCCTCCTATACCAAGTGTATTTGGCACCAATCAGATTGGTTTCAATAAGTTTTAATTCCTCAATACAAGCTCTGAAATATCTCATTATGGTAGCATTGGAAACATGTCCAATCTTGTCATCTGCATGTAAAATAGCATTGGAATCTCCCATTATAATCGAGGGATCTAATATAACTCTTGAAATCTCATTCATGTGTTTCCAATGAGTTATTCGACTGATGTAACAGTAGAAAGCATAAACCATTTAACAAAAAGAGATCTGACCCTCGTTAAGGAAGGTGCAAGTGATAATTTGGTTGTCCACTCAAAAAATGGAAGGATTAGTAACATTATGATGGAAAACCAAGAAAATTATTTCAATACTAGTGATATCATTCACAGAACATAGAAAAGAATTACCATTTTGGGAAAAAAAGAACCAGAAGTGATGTTATTAGATTTTAGCTCAGAGATGCCAATGAAATTAGGTTTCTGTTTACTCACAAGAAGCCTAAGGCAACATAATTTTCGAGGGTTGTCTAGCCCCTGGCAATTCTAGAAGAGGATACACATCATTGTTCCTGAATGGGGGAAAGTCCCCCTTTCTGTTATTTCTCAGTTTCACTTTTTTAATTGGAGCTTCTCAACTCTCTCTTGTTGGAATGGTTGGTAGAATAAACTTGCTTTATAGTGAGCTGGATCCCCAACCTAAAATAATCTTCCCTGGTTTGTAATCCTTTCATTATAGGGTATGAATATTTTATACTGATGTTTATATGTTGAGAAGGTGTGTGCTCTGACAATTGCATAGAGAGAGCAGCCTGAGAAAATCCAGCTGCAAGTTTGTCATCCATATCAACTGGTTTTAATAATTCTGAGGTAATGAATTCCAAAAGAGGGATTCAGACTGCAGATTTAAAGAAAAAGAGATAATATAATCCGATGCCTCTTGGAAAATTAAGGATTCTTTAGAAAAATCACTTAGTATTTCCGCACCATTAGAGTTACCAGTTTCAGCATGAACACATCCTTAGGATTCTTATTCCTCTACTAAGTCTTCCTAGGATTTACTAGTAGCAGAATTGTTATCCCAGGTGACCTCTTTTTAACCTTCTTTGTATTTTTTTCTAACATAGTGTTTGGTATTAATATTTTCCCCTTTCAGAGCATCTTTCAACGAAGTATTAATAGAGGATGGCTTGCAGAATTTCTGTACAATTTTGCGCTTATCAGGGGGTCTAGGGGGGAGGAAGGGGTGTCTGGGGGGGGTCCATGGGGGGTGTCTAGGGGGGGGAGGGGTGTCCAGGGGGGTTTTCTAGGGGGGGGGGGAGGGGTGTCCAGGGGGGTTGTCTAGGGGGGAGGGGGGATGTGCAGGGGTGCAAGGGGGGATGTGCAGGGGGTGCAAGGGGGGATGTGCAAGGGTTGCAAGGGAAACTATACATGGGGGTGGCAGGGAGGCAGGGGGGTGATCCTCACATTTGGTATCTCTCAAATAAAGAGTCGTTAAACTTTTTTATTTTCTTAATCTTCACTTCCAACTGAGCATCACTGACATTCATGGATACTTTATGCAATTTCTCCAAAGCATGGATCACTTTTTTAACAACATTTTCAAACACTTTTCACATAAACTCTTTTCAATTATTCATCATCTTGAAAAAATATTTCATTGGAGGGGTGGGGGGTGTCCAAACATGCATTTTGTTTTCATTATTTTGTTTGTTCTATTGCATTCTGTTTTTGCATTCTGTTTTTGATTAGTTATTATTTTTGTTTGTTCTATTGCATTCTGTTTTTGTTATTTTGTTGTTTTTAAATTTCTGTTGTTCTGGAAACATGCATTCAATTTTTTTCCATGTGCATCAACAATCCCCATGACGAGATGTCAACACAATTCATCTTGTTGATATATACAGGTGGGGAACGATATTTCTCTACCATTTCCCAACGAATAGAGGATTCCTTGAAAAGTACTAATCTCAAGTCCAGGGAAACTCCATCATCCCAGAGAAAAAATAGTGGGAAGAGATGAAATAGCTTCTTTTATGTTTAATATACCCCCTACACTAGCAGTAACTCCATGCCCTGCACCGAATAGTGTAGTTCCCCCTAGATGTCAAAAACATCCTCTTCATTGACACGACTAGAAGAGGTGATCCAAAAGAAATCAATTAAAGGAGAAAAGGAAGAAAATCTACTAATTACGATAAGATCATGTCTATTGATACTTTTTAGACACTATGAATTATAACTTTATTCACCTACCAATGCTGAACAGGGATGATGATGCAAGTCTTGATGACTGACCATAATATTATCTCTTCCAATGGATACTATAACACAACATTCAAGAGTTTTTTTTCTTCAAATTTTTCATGTATAGGGTGATAGATTCTAGGAATGTGATGCTGGGACTGCCACCACCACATGATTTATATGTTTCCACCATTGACTCGGATGAAGGATAGTGGGAAAAATTGTTATAAAAATAGTAGAAGTTTAATAGTTGGGTGTCTTAAAAAATAGTCCACTGGGCCCATGAAAAAACATTTGAATTGCTGAATCACCCTACTATTCTCCCAACAGATCCTGATGTTGTGTAGAAATAATACTCAGTCCCATGATCCTCCAAGGGTCAAGAAAATCAGGTATAGGAAGATGAACCTACATCAAGAATAAATTTGTGTTGGACACTCTTAGATATCACACATGAAAATATAAGGAAATGGGCACAAACCCGCCAAATGAAACCCTGACCACCTTCTAGCCAAAAAGATCCACCTAAAGAAGTTATTTGAGTAGACTAATCTTCTAATTAGTAACTAATCTTCGACCCCGTTATTGTCATAAATTTAATAGAAACCTTATCCAATTTATCTCCTATAGCTGAAAGCAATACTAAACAATTCGTATCCCCCCACCAACAGCAGCCCCTTCATTTAATAACCCCCACCCACCGCCAAGGTGTCGAACAGAATAGCTTGCAAGTCGGGTTTCATGTCCTCAAAGCACACAAAATTTAGAAAAGTTCTTGAACCATCCCTACTATTTTGTTTACATCCACATTGCCCAAAAACTAATTCCCAGCTCACCATAAGCCTGAGAAGGATAAGCTCTCTCTTTTATCCAGTTCCGATACCGCCATCACTAGCTGGTCCATTATGGACATTTAATGAGTAGGTTTTCACTGAAGGTAACCTTACACCCTATGCTAAAACTCTATTCTGCTATGACAATAATGAGGAAATTTCATTGGGCCAACAGGGGGGGCTGTCCAGCAGGGGGGGCTGTCCAGCAGGGGGGTTGTCTAGCAGGGGGGCTGTCCAGCAGGGGGAGGGGGTCCAGGGGTGGTGTCCAGGGGGTGTCCCGGGGTTTAGGGGGTCCAGGTGGTGTCCAGGTGTGGTGTCTAAGGGTGTCCAGTGGGGGTCCAGGTGGTGGTGTCTAGGGGTGTCCAGTGGGTGGTGTCCAGGGGTGTCCAGTGGGGGGTAGGTGTGATTTCATTTCTGATAAAAAGTTCTGGAATTTGAAACTGATGAATTATTCACGTGTAAAATATTTTTGAGTTTTCAATGGAAATCTCTACCTTAGCTACTGGTAATGTTTGTGTTTTCCTGCAGGGTCTCAAGCAGGAAGTTATTGTTGATTTAGTGGAACAGTGCCATGCATACAAGAGAAGAGTGGTACGCTTTGTTCATTTGATATATCAAATTTGGTTTTCCTGCACTTAGAATGTTATGTGTTATCTTGTGCTATTTTTAATCATGGATGCTACTAGCATCTATTCAGACTTACTAGTTTGGTTCTTTATATAGGAATCCATATCCCCTGGGAATGTATATCTTGAATATGGTATTTTATTATCATGATTTTATTCTATGTAATTGAATCGTTTCTATACAGAATTTCATTTTTGTTGCCATGAGAATATTTTAATCCTGAATTGATGTGTAATGACTTTGTTTAATTCTTGTTTCTATTTTCATAGATCATGTGTGTCCAGGGGGGAGGTGTCCAGGCAGGGGGGAGGTGTCTAGGCAGGGGGGAGGTGTCCAAGAGGGGGGGGGGCTGTCCAGGCAGGGGGTGCTGTGGGGCAGGGGGGTGCTGCGGGGCAGGGGGAGGGTACAGGTGCGGTGAAAGGGGGGGTGTCCAGGTTGGGGGTGGGTGTGGGGGGGGGGTGTCCAGGAGAGGGGGGGCTGGCAGGGGGGTACAGGTGGGGGGGGCAGGGGGGCTGTCCAGTTGGGGTGCGCAAGGGGGCTGTCCGGGGGGCATGGGGTCTATCTAGTGGGGTGCAGGGGGTTGTTCAAGGGGGGGGGGGCATGGGGTGCAGGGGGGTGTCCAGGGGCTGTCCAGGGGGTGCAAGGGGTTCAAGGGGTGCAGGGGGGAGGGCTGTCCAGCAGGGGGAGGGCTGTCCGACAAGGGGGGAGGGCTGTCCAGTAGGGGAGGGTTGTCCAACAGGGGGGAGGGGTGTCCAGCAGGGGGGAGGGGTGTCCAGCAGGGGGGCTGTCCAGGCAGGGGGAGGGGTTGTCCAGGCAGGGGGCGGGCTGTCCAGCAGGGGGGAGGGGCTGTCCAGGCAGGGGGAGGGGCTGTCCAGGCAGGGGGCGGGGCTGTCCAGCAGGGGGGAGGGGCTGTCCAGGTAGGGGGAGGGGCTGTCCAGGCAGGGGGTGGGGCTGTCCAGTAGGGGGGAGGGGTTGTCCCACAGGGGGGGAGGGGTGTCCAGTAGGGGGGAGGGCTGTCCAGCAGGGGGGAGGGGTGTCCAGCAGGGGGGAGGGGTGTCCAGGCAGGGGGAGGGGCTGTCCAGCAGGGGGGAGGGGCTGTCCTTAAGGAATGTCTAGCTGAGAAGGAGCATGGGGTATTCCTCTAGGTATTCCTACACATTTCTAGATCTCCAAACCTCACTGAATTAGGTATATCAGGGGTCATCCAATCCTCTAGTCATCATAGATTAGCATTCATTTCTTTAAATCTTCTGAGAAAACATCCTCTCATGCCATCCATATCATCCTATTTGAAACTAAGTGGAAGATGTTGCCCCGCGGATGTCGCTGGACCGGGCCAACACGTTGTGGTCACGCCGTGGTCATGCCGTGGTCACGCCGCGGTCACGCCGCGGTCACGCCGCGGTCACGCCGTGGTCACGCCGCGGTCACGCCGCGGTCACGCCGCGGTCACGCCGCGGTCACGCCGCGGTCACGCCGCGGTCACGCTGCGGTCATGCCGCGGTCACGCCGCGGTCACGCCGCGGTCACGCCGCGGTCACGCCGCGGTCACGCCGTCGTCACGCTGCGGTCACGCCGCGGTCACGCCGCGGTCACGCCGCGGTCACGCCGCGGTCACGCCGCGGTCACGCCGCGGTCACGCCGCGGTCACGCCGTGGTCACGCCGCGGTCACGCCGCGGTCACGCTGTGATTTGGCCCTGCTCCAGGATGACACCCTGCGGCGGTTACTCCTCCAGGACGACACCCTACGGCGGTCACGCCGCGGTCACGCCACGGTCACGCCGCGGTCACGCCGCGGTCACGCCGCGGTCACGCCGTGATTTGGCCATGCTCCAGGACGGCACCCTGCGGCGGTCACGCCGAGGTCACGCCACGGTCACGCCGCAGTTATGCCGTGATTTGGCCCTGCTCCAGGACGACACCCTGCAGCGGTTACTCCTCCAGGACGACACCCTGCGGCGGTCAAACCGCGGTCACGCCGCGGTCACGCCGTGATTTGGCCCTGCTCCAGGATAACACCCTGCGGTGGTCACGCCGCGGTCACGCTGCAGTCACGCCGCGGTCACGCCGCGGTCACGCCGTGATTTGGCCCTGCTCCAGGATGACACACTACGGCGGTCACGCCGCGGTCACTCCGTGATTTGGCCCTGCTCCAGGACGACACCCTGCGGTGGTTACTCCTCCAGGACGACACCCTGCGGTGGTCACGCCGCGGTCACGCCGCGGTCACGCCGCGGTCACGCCGTGATTTGGCCCTGCTCTAGGACGACACCTTGCAGCGGTTACTCCTCCTTAGAGAAACATTGAATGGTTAGCTCTATAATTTTTCGTATTTCCTCATTCCTAAACTATATCTCCTCTCAGCGCTGCCTCTCATCCATCTTTCCACAAAACGTGCATAGCAGGTGGTACAAAGGCTCAATTCAACTAAAAACATTAGTTTGGAATTGTCTGGCATATTTTATTGTACATGTATCACATAATATTTTTTCGTTAATTCTTCTTTTTCCTTATCCTCTTCACATGTTGTCTGAAACAGATCATCCACATCCTCTGCACATGTCGTCTGAACTGGATCAGCCTATTGTGATGGAAATTCAATGTCTGCTTTTGGCTGTTTTAGATGAAATTCCTTCCATAATTCCCTCATATCATGTAGCACTAATTGGAGGAGGATGATCACTGCCAAGTTGAGTTTTAAAGGCTGCACACAATCTATTTGATGCAATTCCAAAGAGGCTGTTCTATTCTGAGGGCCTATTTCATGCTGGAGTTCCCACATTTCCCCCACAAGCTGGCAAAGGGAGGTCTGTTTGGTCCTATGCAAACAGGGCTTGTTTGTTATAGACAAATATTCAACTGGAGACCTGGTTTGCTTGAAGAGTTTCCATGAAGGGTCTTCACTGTAGAGGAGACTAGCTCTGGTCTGCATTTGGTAGTTGCTTCCATGATGGTTCCCACAACCGTTTGACTAAATTTCACACCAAACCAAGCCCTGATAGTGACTATTTTTCGATGCACCATAAAAATCCCATGGCCAACCCACCAAAATCAAACCAGCTATTCCAGGGCCATATCCACTCTCACTAAAAAATCCAAACTCAATCCCTACTACAATTCCAAGCTCCCACTTCAATTTAGCCACTATGAACTCCTTCCCAGTCCCCCACCATTTTTCAATCCACCTAGGGAACCCATCCACAACTTGACCACCAATCAGGCCTACCCACCTCTCAACTTCTAAGCCACCAACCCCACATTTTCCACTAGGCATCCCACTTTAAAACCATTCCAAACCTCACCCAATTCTAACCAATTAAACCAGACCCCTTAACATTTGAAGCCCTCATCTAAATTCCTGTTCCAACTCACTTATTTTAGACCCAATCAGCCCTGCCACTTCAGAAAAATAAGAGCAGCCTACTTAAAATCCAGTCCAACTTAGTTTCCTTCATGCTTTCCCCCATGAGTCCACAGCCTCACCTCAACCAAATTATTAACCACCTGGACACCTGGAAGCCACAAGAGGAGATAGAAGGTTTATAGATTTTTTTTAATATTTTATTCCATTGGAAGAGAATTTGTTGGATGCTGCCACTTGTAATGAGGTACTTAATTTCCTCTCCCTCTTTCTTCCATTAAATATTAGACAGATCCTATGTAAAAAAATCATTCTCCACCTCTGGGGAAGGAACTCTCAGCTACCTTTCTTTTGTTCTTCTTCCTGCTGATGAATAAAATTCCCCAAGTATATTGGGAAAATTTTATTCATTTTTCTTCATTTACCTCTTCTTACTTACTACTGATTTTAGCAGCCGGATTCGGTCTTTTAGCAATATCCCATGACATCCATCAGTTGTCTAGGGGGTCCAGTGGGGGGGTCCAATGGGGGGGGTCTGTCCTGGGGTGTCCAGGGTCTGGCGAAGCTGACCGATCGACACCGACAGACATTGTAGCAGTGCGGACTTCGGGGTCAATAGTACTGTAGCGCTTTTGACTTCCAGTCGGCAAACACTGTAGCACTTTTGACAAAGTGAGCCACCGATCACTGTTGCAACGCGGACTACTATTCAGAATAGTAGACCGTCTTCTTCATATGTAGCCCATTTTCAGGCTAGGTTTTCTGATTGAAATCCTCTGTAATTTTCTGCTCCCGATTAGTGAAATTCTTCCTCTCCCGTAGACGTAGGGATTTTTCCCGAACCACGTAAATCACCGTGTTCATTTTTGTTTTTCCTTTCTTTCATTTTCTCATTTTTCTGTCGTTGTGTCTCCCGACGATTCTGCAACAGGGGTTGTCCTGGGGGTCTGTCCATGGGGTGTCTAGGGGGTCCAGTGGGGGGGTCTGTCCTGGGGTGTCCAGGGTCTGGGGGGGGGGGGTCTGTCCTGGGGGGTCTAGGTTTGGGGGGGTAGGTTCTGGGGGGTGTCCATGGTATGGGGGGCTGTCCAGGTTCTGGGGGGGGTCTGTCCTGGGGTGTCCAGGGTCTGGGGGGGCAGGACTGGCAGGGGTGCCCAGGGTATGGGGGGGTCTGTCCTGGGGTGGGGTCTGTCCTGGGGTGTCCAGGGTCAGGGGGCAGGGGGCAGGGGGCAGGGGGCAGGGGTGTCCAGCAGGGGGAGGGGTGTCCAGCAGGGGGAGGGGTTGTCCAGGCAGGGGGGAGGGGTGTCCAACATGGGGGAGGGGTGTCCAGGGGGGTGGTCCAGGGGTGTCCAGGGGTGGTGGTCCAGGGGGAGGGGTGTCCAGCAGTGGTGTCTATTACTGGTATTCTTTTTTGTACTTCAACAGATTATGCAAGGACTCGGCGAATGGTCCTTCAACAGATTATGCAAGGACTCGGCGAATAGTTCTTCCACTTCTTCTTCTTCTCCCCCAAACTGTAACTCTCTCTCTCTCTATCTGTACTGCTTGCTCTCAGTACAGAAAATTACCATTGTACCTTCTTCTTTTTCTCCTCTCTCAATTTTATTCCTAACAAAATGTGTGTCCTCTGTTTCTATCAACCTTCAGCACACCTTCTATAAATCTCCAACTTGTATTCCTTCCACCTATTTCGCAAATAATATGTGCCAAGAAATGTATGTTCTGTGTTGTTCTCAGTGGTCTGCAAACTTAGGTTCTGTGAACTGAAATATATGACATAACATATGTTTGTGCTTATGCTCTGTATAAAAAAATGATATTTTGTGCTTCTCAATGCACCTCCAAGTCTCCCATTCTTCTTCAAATATCTTCCACAAACTTCATTGATCAATCAACATTCAAATATAAAGTGACAGGGGGTCCAATGGGGGGGGGGTCTGTCGATGGGGTGTCTAGGGGGTCCAGTGGGGGGGGGGGGGGGGGTCTGTCCTGGGGTGTGCAGGTGGGGGGGGGGGTCTACAAGGCAGTTGGGAGGAGGGCAGGGGGGGTATGCAGGAGGTGTCTAGGGGGGTGTCTGGGGGGGTGTCCAGGGTGTGTCCAGAAGGTGTCCAGGGGGTGTCCAGGGTCTGTCCAGGGTGTGTCCAGGGGGTGTCCCGGGTGTGTCCAGGGGGTGTCCAGGGGGTGTCCAGGGGCGTGTCCAGGGGGTGTCCAGGGGGTCTTTTTTTTATGGATTTGGACACCGTATAGCCATGGTTTTAAACCGTGGCAATTGCTTTATTGCCACGGTTTTAACCGTGGATATAGACATAATGCCACGGTTTTAAACCGTGGCAATATATTATGTCTGGCCTTTACTATAGCCACGGTTGCAACTGTGGCTATAGGTATACAGCCACGGTATGAACCGTGGCTATTGATTTAAAGCCACGGTTTGGAACCGTGGCTATAGGTCTAGGCCTATAGCCATGCCAAACTTAGCCACAGTTCGAGGAACCGTGGCTATTAACTATAGCCACGGTTTGAGGGCCTATAGCCACGGTTTAGAACCGTGGCTATAGCCCGAATTTCCAGTAGTGCTTGTTACTAGTCAGCAGCATTTGAAATATGGGGAGGTGTGCTTGAGGTCATGTACAAACTGGATCATGGCATCGATTTAGTGCCTCATGGGATTGAACATTAAATTTAAGGATAAGAAAGAGGAATTGGAGAATAATCTTCTAGTATGAAGAATTCACAATGTGAAATATTATCCATGATGTAAATGGTTTATAGGTAGATTCATTTCAAATTTTATCATAGTCATTCAGGGAATGAATTTTAACTCATGGCGTGAATTGGTTTCACAATTTGAAGGCTAAATTACTTTCAATTTTAACATATGGTGAATCCCAAATATTCATGGTGTGAATTCCTCATCCATTCCATGAATTGGTACAGTTCCAATTAATTTATTATTTCATACATCCATTTCAGTACTCCTTAGTTTTCCTCCTTTTACCCTGAACTCCAACCCTCCTCTAGGAAATTTTGGTACTTCCCTTCCTTTCAGTGGTTGATTTAAAAAAATCAGAGAGTGTTGGATATAGGAAATCGATTTGGAATAGAAGGACGAACTCAAATCTTCCTAGATTTTCATGTGATTCTTTAATAATGGAAACTGATTTTAAGGTGGGTGGATTATCTCTATCTGCAATTTCTTTATGAATTTAAGGCTTGGATTTCTAAATTGATTTAATATTTATTTTAAAAGTAAAAAACTCATGTTGAATTTATCACAAACTGAATCTGGTCTCCATCAAAACTAGTACCCGACCCGGCCCGTGGCAAGGGCCAAAGGGCGTTCCCAATCCCCATGGGCTGGAACAGGTTCCCAGGTATCATAAAATGATAATTGGGAATGATTAACCCAAATTTATAAACATAATACAACAAACCAAACTAATAAACCAAATCTGGATTTTTCAAGCCAAAACATCTTTTACTGAAATTCAGAACTAAAGTACACAATTTTGAAAAATTATTAAAGACCATTAAAAAGGTACAAAACCAATAAAATACATCCCAATAACCTCCACATGGAAAGAGGCACCACCCTCAAGTCATCTCCACATCAAAGCATCACAAAGGACCGCTAAACCTGAACCATTGGCACAAAAGTTGTACCCGAACCTGCGACAGAAATAACCAAGTCTACTTACACCCAAAGAATTACATAGGGTGTGAGACAAATCCCAGTAGGATATGACCACTAATAGATTCCATGTGATAAACATTTTAAGATGAAAAGCATTGCAATTTTTGAAAATAAGAAATGCCCGTGATAGTTTCTAAAAGATGCAACATTAAAACTAAACAGTTTTGAGGTGGTCTATTTTAAAGAAAGGAAAATTTTAAATAAATATGATACTAAATTTTCTATCAAATAACACTGTATGCTGATGTTAAGAAAAAAATATCAAGTGATCACAAGCAATAGGAAAAACCCCTAGGCACTAGCTCATTGTGGGTCCCAGGTACCTCGTATCTCGATGAAATAAACCAGCACAATATTCATTCTTGTGCACGATCCACTAGTAGGAAGCATATCCATAACCTAGTGTTCCCCAATCATCATCATCATAATAGTTTATTTATTGTTGTAAGTGTCAATCTTTTTACGTGAAATTGAGGCCAAACCCCACATGATCACTAGCATACTAGTACACGTCCACGCACCTAGATACCCGAGTTTCCCTCTTGTGCTCAAACAAGTTCAATAAGACAAGAAATATAATTTGCACATGAAAATATCACTTACATACCAAACATTCACCAAAAATCCCACATGTACATCACAAAAGTCACAAAACCCACTTTTCATTCAAATGCACTTTGAAATCATACTCACACCAAAATAACCCACAACACTTTTCACCTTTCTTTAACACTTCCACAAATCCTTTAAAAAAATTTATAAAACCATTCCAAGATATTCCAACTCACATAACATCCCACTCACATATCACATAATACTTATTTTATCAATAAAATTAATTTTTCACAACACACTCACACAAAACAGCCCACAACCATGTTTCGCACCTCTCTTTCCATTTGACAAAACAATTCAGCACTTTATAAAAAATTATAAAAAATTTTGACATCTTAAATCACCAACTTACCTTTAAAAAACCCATATTAGGTGAACACACTCACCAAATAGTACATATACACCCTTTTTCCCACTTTTTTAAACCAAATAAAACATTCACAATTTTCATAAAACCAACCCAAGGGGTGTAACTATGCTTCGCACACAAAACCCATTTCAAATCCCTCATTCGAGGACAAAACCATACCAATACCAACACAAAACATAATTTTCATCCATATAAATGTTTATTAAACCAATACCAAGTGTTATAAAATTACCTTGAATAGTAACACAAAAGATACACATGAAAACACACATTTTCATAGAACACCTTCAAAGATCAAGACAAGGTTTTGCACCTAAAACCCATTCAAAAAACCTATTTTAAATCCAAAGGCACACCAAGACCATACCAAATCAGAATTTGAATCGCAAAAAAGATTTATTAAACCAATTTAATATGTTATAAAATACATCCAAATAATACCCCAAGAGTTGCACAAGAAAACACCCAATTTCAAGCTAAAATGCAACTATAAAATTAAACGCTTAACCAAATCCATCATAAATAATTTTTACACCACAAAAAAATATTAGGAACATGATAAATTAATAAATCAAGCAATATAACTCATTATAAAATGGTTACGCATGGAATCACCTACCTTTTGAGTCAAAACCCTTAAATATGGGTGTGAAACATCAATTTCACCTCCGCCGCACCATAAGGGAGATAAATCCAGCCCTAGACCACAAGATTTCACCAAAAATACTCAAGGTTAAACCCGGATTTAGAACATCATGGAAGAGGAAATAAAACCAAAGGAATATGGGAGAAACCATGAAGTAATCACTAACCTTGAAGAATCTTGGAGTTTCCCCACCAAAAACCCCATCAAAGATGGGTTCCATAAGAGATTGAGGGAGCTTGGAGACCTACCATGGCTTCTGGAGTCGAATGGGGTAGAAATGGGGTGGATTAGATTTATTTCCGGGAGAGAAAATGGGAATTACAAAAATATTTTAATGAGCTGGACAGGGTGGCACGATTTGGCTGCACGGTTTGGAACCGTGTGGCTAAACCGTGTGGCCTGTTCTGGCCACCCAAAAGTTAATGTCTTGCCTCCAATTCAGGGGGGGTAAAAGGTGGAAACCAAGGTGTAAAGATAGTCCAATGATAGAAGATAAAAATACCCAATAGAAAATGACATTTTCACTCCAAGACTCATCCAACTCAAGGGTAATAACCGCATCGACAACTTACCACACAAGTGGTGCCACTAGGAGTGTCACTAATCCAACTCCAAAACACCACAACATCACACCATACCTTTGAAAAAATAGGATGCCAATTACCACACAATACCCCCAAGAATAAGTTCATATATCAAGAACACAGGAGGTACCAAAAATTCAAACCCAGAACACCCGGAAACCAATAGAAAGCTAAGAGCCGAAAGAGGATTTGAAGCAAATCATGGAATTGAAAATCCGAGTGTGACAGAATTCTTATTGAAAAAAACTCTTTGTTTTGTGGATTAAAATTATGCTTTGAGGGTGACTTCACAATGTATTTGATTAATTGATGAAAAGGAAAAGTTTATTTATATTAAATTAATGTGTGTGAGACCTCATAATACACTTGGGATTACATGAGTTCATATTTCATTGTTTGGTTCCATTTTGGTTCATACATGGGGTCAATGAATGTGGGGCACATTGGTAAATGAATAAGTGATGACTTAGACAAGAAAGACAAGTTTTATACTCATGGGTTAGGATTGTTCAAAGGATGGATGCACGCATGGGTGTGTGTATACTGGATTGAGTATTCCATATGAAAATAAATGGTTTTATTACTTGTTTTAAAATAAATATTTATAAAATAAAATTTATATGCTTTCCCTCTATTTTATATAAAACTATGAGATAACTTGTTCTTATCATAATGGCATGCGTGTGAAGTTTTAGGGTTTTTCTACTGGGTATTATAATCGCCATTTCATATGAACCTTAGTGTGAATGAATACATTTTTTTACCATGAAACGGGTCAGGGTAAGGTATCATATCTCATGAGTGAATCATGATGCATTCATATTGGTGACAGAGGTGGGAGAATGGAGTTTTTCTTTTTGGGTGGTGGAAGTGATGCTACATTGGTGTTGTTGAGTCTATTGTATTTTTGAGTTGTGTTTTGATTATATATCTTGTATTTTATTATTAATATAATATTTTTTAGTCATATTTGGATATTTTGTTGCACTGTTTTATTTTCATGTATCATATATTATCTTTAATTATAGGTTTTGTTGCCTTCATAGAGTGTGTGTGTGTGTGAGGGTAAATCATCCCCCCTTGTCTTATATTTCCCTTGGCATTTATTATTAACCTTGGGTTCCTGGGGATGTTACCTAAGGTTAGTAACACCTTTACCTTTCCCAATATAATGGGTTTGGGTTGAGATGTTATAAATATTCACCTTGTTCTTTGACTTACATAATATTTTATTTGATAAATTTAAACTTTTTTAAGTCCAAATGTACTCCCACTAGTCTCTTAGACACTATATTTCTTTCATAATACCATTTTATGATACAAAAACTCTTTTTTTGTTTGAAAATAAAACTTATTTTCTTTAGTGAAATCATTTAGTAAATAAACCACTATTTCCATATCTTATATGGTATTCTATGTATTTTGGATAAATTTCTTAAAAATAAGTCTTTATTCTTTAAAATATGTTACTATTGAGTACTGAGAAAAATTCCCTCATATTTTAACAAACATTTGGATAAAATATTTTATCCTAGATGAAACTCCTTTTATCCTGGATAAAACTCCTTTTATCGTAGATAAAACTCCCTTTATCCTTTCTTTTTCTAAAATATGATGAATCATAAACCATGCATACCAAATCCATCATCACATTTTGTTCATAACAACCATTTTTTAATAAACAACTTCTCTTGTCATATAAGAGAATAATATGAAAATAAAAATCTTTTATTTAGTTCCATTTGATCTTGAATTATTCATTTTCATTCAAAATCAATATTCAACAACCCTTTTCTTCATCATTTGAATACAAACTATAAGCTACGTCAATCATTTCCTTATTTTTGGATTTTTTAATACTTATAAAGTTTGTAAAGTATACATTTGAAATCATATACATTTTAAAATGAAAGAATTTATTTCCATAACACTGATACCTTACATGGGAATTCCATATAGTTTCCATAAACCCCTTCAGGTATCCCAAACAATTCCATCATATGGAAACAATGACTTTTACTTCCTGAAACAACCTTTAAGTTTAAATAATATTGACTGAATACTTGAGGAATAATTCTTATAATTTCAAATTAACTTTTATTCTTTTAGTTTGAAATTTTACACATTTTCCCATGATATTGTGTGTCTTATTGGTCCTTTACATGTTGTCCATTATGGTGTTTCCTTTAATAGACATGAAAATGTAGGAGTCCTTCAATCTGCTAATAATACATGTCCCCAGGATGTTATTTCCTCTAATGACAACATAATATTAGTTAACCTTGATGAATGTTCTAGAAGGGATAATGAATAAACCTATCATTACTTGGATTCTAAAAAGTTTCTTCCTAGTGATAATTCTTCTCAAACTACCACTATGGTGGATTTTCTTGAACAAAAAGTTTTTATAATAAAGGACAACTTAAATGAAACACCGATTACTACTACTCATGTGTCCATCCCTAATGGAAATTCACCTCTATATTTTTATATATCTATTAGAATTCAATCTCATGAACAAACTGAAAAAATATCCTCCAGGGAAATTCAAATTGATCTTTCAGTGTTATCCAACAAACAGGAGCTCATAATATCTTATATAAGAACCATGATTACCTCAGAAGAGGGTCAATTCACTGACAACCATAGTTCTCTTGACACTTCTCATACTTCCAGTCCTATTGGAAACTCACTTCTGGATGTATTTATATCCAGTAGTAGTGGATCCCATGAACAAAATGAAAAAACATCTTCCAGGGACATGCAGAATAAACCTTTAGTGAAATCCAAGCAACAGTATCTCTTGATATTTGATTATAGTTCCATAAATACCTTAGTGGAGGGTAAACGCACTACCAAACATGGTCCTTAATCTCAAAGGAATGTAGAATGTTCCAAATATGTTTCATTGGTTGATAAATGCACTGCTGATAAAAGTCTCCCATCTCATAAGAATGTAGTGAGTTTCTCAAGTCCAAAAATATTATGCAAGGGTTAATGTCCAAGCACTGATGATAAAAAAATAATTTTCCTCCCAAAAATAAATAAGAAATATAAATTTAGGTGGGAATAAAAAAGGGATCTATTTCTCCAAATTCAAGTTTAAATGAAGATCCTATTCTGAAATTGTTTGAGGCTATCCAACCCTAAAACAATTAGAGCACTTAAGATTTTTATCAAAAAGCACAATCCAGGTCTGCTCGGTCTTTCTGAACCAAAGAATATTTACCCAGAAAATATTTCTTATCTTGATAATTTAGGTTACTAGATTATAAATACTAACCATTATAACAATTACATCAAGAGACTTTGTTTATTTTCTCACTTGATACTAGATATAATTTTTTCTATTATCTCTAAAAAATAAATGGTCACTTTCAACTAAAATCACATGGGAAAAATACCAGCCTTTCATATATGATTAAAATGGATATCAAGAAAGAAGGTGGTTATGGAATAACATTCAAGACATAATTATTTAAATGAATTGTCCATGGAACCTTATTGGAGATTTCAATTCCATTATGAATCCTGATGAAAGGTTAAGCATGATTAATTCCTTTACCTCTACCAGAGATTTCAAGGATTTTATTGATAATAATAGTCTTTATAAAGTCAATTTGGTAGTTTTTGAATATACTTAGTATAGAATGAACCTTAATAAGATGTTATTTGGTAAATTGTATAGAACCCATGTTAATGCTTTATCCTTTGATGCTTTGGACTCTATCTCCTGCTCTACTCTTTCCAAATTTAATTCTGATCATCATCCTATTTTGACATAGTTTATTACCAAATATCCAAATCTCCATTCCCCTTTAGATTCAATAATTCTTGGAACCAAAATATTTATTGTTGGAAATTGTTCTAGGAAAATTGAATCTCTACTTCATTTAAGGATGATGCGCTATCTTGTATTTTAAAGATCAAAACCCTAAATAAAAATATGAAATTTTGGAGTAAGGAATGCTTTAGTCACATTGATGAAAACATTTCTCATCTTGATTATATGCTTCAATCCATTCAGTATAAGTATACTTTTTTTGATTTGTCTATAGGTATTAATCTTGAAAGTGAGGTAACTCATGACCTGAATTTTTTGCTCAACCTAAAAGAAGGAATACATAGAGAATCATATAAAATAAAATTTATTAAGGATGGTGATAGGAACACTAAATTTTTCAACTCACTTTAAAGGTTTAGGAAAATAAATATTCCTTTGGCTATTCTTAGTGATAGCGTGATTTTATTTGATAATAAAGAAGATTTGTATGCTCATGTTGTAACTTATTACATGAATATATTTAATTCTCCAAACACTTACACTGACTCTATTCAAGATATTGTCCCAATGTGAGAAAAATATCAGTTCTTCTATCATTATTTTTTATTGGAGTGGAATTACCCTCCAAAGAAGACTTTCCACTATTCCATGGAAAATATTCTATCAACCTATTGATTTTAGAGGTCTTGATATTAAAAACCTCAGAAAATTCAACTAGTATTTACATGTAAATTTTATATGGAGACCTATTAATGAGAATTCAAAATCTCTTGATTTTATTAATTCCATATTTTTGGGAAAGCTCAGAGCTATAAATGTGAACTATATGGAATCCTCTATAGGTCCAGCCCAGGAAGATTCTATCTCTAATATTGTGGTTAATTATCAATAGTTGGTCAACACTAATTCATCTCTCAATTATTGGTCGAAAAGATGGGCAGGTACTTCTCTCCTTAATAATTTAACCTCCCATGATATTCTATTTGATACACATATTTTGATTAAGTAGAAAATAGAGGATTTTTTAGATATAATTTCTGTTGATATTAAGGAAATTTTTTTGAACTGTAATTTCACTAATGGTGATGGCCTTCTTGTTTGGGTTCCCGGTACCAATGCAAAATTCTCCTCAAAATCTTTTTATCATGATGTTACAATGGATCATATCTACGCCTAGGATAAATTTTTGAACAAAATTTTTTTTAACCCTTCTATAATGACTCTTTATTGGAGGGAAATGCACTACAAGATAACTAATGATGACTTCATGTAGTTTTTGGGAATCAATCTATGCTCGAGATTTGTCTTATGTAATAAATATAGGGAGGATATTGATTATATTTTTCTCAGTTGTGTTACAACTACTTCATTATGGAAAGAAGTGGGTAATTTCCATGAAGTTATGATTACCTACACTATTGGAATTAGGGAGAATATAAATTCTGGCATGCATCTTCCCATTTCACAGCTACTACAGAACTTTCTCATTATGACTAGTACTAAAAATCTTCATGTTCTTTAGTTCAGTTTCAATAAACAGATTCATTAGGGCATCATATTCTGCCTTCAAATGGTGCTATCTTGAATTATTGTTGTTGTTCAAGGTGAAAATAATCATCAAAGTGGTTTTTGTGATAACTCAATACATGATATTTCTATTCTTAATCATTTTAGAATTTCAGGTAATTATCACCCTCCCTCTAGAACCCTCTATGTTAAATGGATTCCGCTATTTCCTAGCTGGATCAAATGAAACATGGATGGAGTCTCAAGAGGAAATCCTGGTCTATATGGATAAGGTGTTATATTATTAAATCACTATGGTTATGAAATGGGATGTCTCTTTGGTCCATGTGGTACCCCTACTTCCCTTGAAGCTGAAATTATTGGGATCATCAATCCAGTCAAAGTGGAGAAACTCCAAGTATGGATCAATTTATGGATCCAATGTGACTCCACCACTATGGTGCACGCAATTAGAAATGGATCTATAAAAATATTGTGGAAGTTTACTACTAGGTAGATCAATTTCATGGAATCCATTTCATCCATGAATTATATTATAACACATGCTTTCCATGAAGCAAACTACTTGGCATATGGGCTGGTGAATAAAGGGGTTACAACCACTGAATTGGAATTACTCAATGGAGTACCTAAATATCTTTATCTACTTTGGAATCATGATTTTTATGAAAGGCCTCATTTCATACTTTTTTAACTTTGTTTTTATTCAATAAATGATACTTTTCCTTTTTGGAAAGATCTCATTTTTATCAGAAAAAAAGGATTTTTTTTTGGAATCAAATTCCTTATCCTAAATCAATATATTAAAACTATATTTATGTATAACTCTTTAAAAACATTGTAAATTGTGTTACTAATTCAAATTAAAATTGAATTATATTCATACATATCCAAATGAATCTCATACATAAGGTATATAAAAAAATTTCATGTAAAATCTTATAATTATATGAAACTAACAATCCATATAAGAGTAATCCTGGATTGAAAAATATTCAACCCCCACAGACAAGTCATAAGCCTCTAGTCCAGTGAGAAGTCCAACCTAATTTCCCTCTACCCAGGGATACTTTACTCAAGGGATACTTCAATATTATCATAATTAAAATGCCTAATATTTATAAATTACAATAAACTACTTAATTCAAGATCATAATACAATACAATAAAAATTCAAGGTATAATTACATTAAATCTATTATTATACCAAGCATGTAACTTCTTAGACACATTTATGAAAATTTATAAAATCATTTTATCTCTTTAAACTAAAGTATGCATCATAATTCATAATATAAATGGTTTACATCTATAAATAAAATGTGGAATAAATAAATAAATGAAAAAATCACATAATTAAACATAAGATAAAAAATTTATGAATAATTCAAAAATAAATTATAAACACTTTAAAATTTAGACAAAGATAAACTTGAAAAATTTACTTTTATTAATATAAACATTTCATATTTTAATTTACATGATTTTAATATTAATTACTTTAAATTCAAATTATGAGATATTTTTTGAATGCTTTTATTATAGATTAATAAACATTTAATATTTATGGAAACAATTTATATAAAATAAATATCACATATTTGATTTTATTTAAACCATTTATAATATCAACATCCAAACTCTTTGGAATATCTTAAATAAATTTTCAAAATCATGCCTTAATATAAACATTTTATATTTAAATTTATGAACTGTTCATAAAAAAAGGTAAAGTTTTTTGATAATTTTAACAAAAATATTATTTTATTTAAAATTCCTCTCAAAATACCTTACACCATGGTGTGGTCTTCTGAAAAGAAAAAAATATTGTCAAGTTAAGGCCACAACCATTTTGGTGGTCATTATGATTGGACAAGATATTTTGATAATGTCATTTCAAGATTCCATTTCTCCTGGTCATGTCATGTTTTCCAGGAGTTTCAGGTATAAGATCCATATTTTAAAATAGATTTCCATTTTTAACTATGTTGTGGTGTTTCTCATTTTGATGGCCACTACCACATATAACACTTGATCACAGTATAGAGCATCGTCCTATGATGCTCTATTTTTCAATGATTTACTCACATTTCCTAAAAAATCATTTTTAAAAAAATATGTCATTGATTTTCAGTATCAAGAACTGAAATTCCAATTTTTTTAAGAAACATGTTGTGGTCTTGGACTATCAAGAAAAAAATGGGTGTTTTGGCTTCAATAATATCTTGGAATATGGAAAACTTAATTTTCCCAAATTTTTCATCCATTATAAATTCAAACCAAACGTTAATATATTAGCTTTCAAACTACTATTTGGTGAGATAAAATCTGTCGTATGAAAATGTACAATATCAAATCCATATTAACATATCAAACCACTTAGTTTACCCAAATATTTAGGTTATGAAACACTTTTCATCGATAATGCAGAACCTGATTAGAGAGCCACAATTCCTCATCATTCATGTGCAAGATTTCTCAGAAATAAATAAACTCTTTAACTTTTCTCTAATACCACTATTTTATTTTTAAGGGATGACTAAAATCTAAAACATAGTGGAAGAAAAACCCCAAAACATGAGGAAACAAAAAAATTATCTATAAGTTTGGAATGAATATAAATGAATAATAATAAGAAGAAATTGTACCTTTCACCTGTTGATTCGTCCTATCAAAGTTGTTTACAAGAATTTGATCGAGATCACTTAGAAGTTTCTAAAATACTCCTTCCATAAAATGTATCCATACATCACATAAATCTCCTAATAATTAGGAAGGATATCTTTCAATCCATGGTCACCTAGAACCTTGGGTTTGAAGGATGTAGAGAAATGAGAGTATAAGAGAATCGACTATATAGATTTCTAACTAGCATTTCAAAATAATGTAATGCCACACAAATGCATGAGGATGGAACCAATTTATATAGGCCTTCAAGAAAAAATCATTTAGTGATATATTTATTGTACATTTTAAAAAAAAAATACCAAAATAATTCAACTACTCGAAGGACTTTGAGTTGGATTGACCGCCATTTAACATTTTAAAAATCATATCCAAAGTTCAAACTCTAAAAAGTTTTCATCATATACTGAAAAACTAAGAATGATAGTTGATATGGAATATGGAGGTCAAGTCGAGCATTATCATGAAATACAATAATCTCACATACAGTCACCATAAAAAAATTTCTTATACTATGTTGGGTTGTGCATAAGGATAGACCACGACATGGTCTAAACCACCACACTATGGTCAAAATTTTATTTCACATAACCATCGTTGTCTTCTGCTATGTTTAGGATAAGTGGAATAACTATAAAACCCTTTACCTGGTCGAGGAGTTTGGTGAGTTGGTTTGGGTCAATAGTCAATTATACCTTCTAATGTGCATGGATTTTGATCACAAGGTTAGGTTGAGGGAACAGGCAGGGTATATGCGGCTGAGCAGTCTATAGTTGATGTAAGTAAGAGATATTCTATAGTAATGTGTGTTATTTTAGTATATTTTAAGATTTCATGTACCTTATTTGATATAATAGATTTTCACTCAATTATTTATAAGAAATATGAATCACTTCTGGGATTAAAAGTATAATCATCCTCAAAACTTATGAGATTTGATACTCCTTTGGGTAGTTGAGTAAATAAGAGTACAATTAAATTGCATGAACTTGATGGGTATTTAGTGAAAATAGAAGATTGATACAAATATATACTTAAGATAAACCATTATGTGGTTGTATTAGCTATATCATGGTTTTTGTTGAAGTAAATCATGTTGTAGGGAAGGTTACACTGTCATGGTTCTATGCAAGGTAGTACATGCATTATATAGTATTACATTTCATTATTTTTTCTACCCATTGAAATCTATTATTATTATTTGTAGACATCATTAGATGATATTTAAAGAAGTTTACTAGAATTTTTAAGTGTTAAATATTTCATTCTTAATTTGATAAAATGTTATTAAATGTTCATAGTGTAAGTTTCAGAGTTCAAATGTTTTGATGTTTGGAATGATGAAATGATGACTTTTTGTGAAATTTTTGAAGATATGAATTCTTTAAGAATAATTTGTTAAGCCTATAATTTTTTTTGAGACCATGATATTGAACATAAGATTTTTTCTATCAAAAACTCAATAAATTAAACCTCTCGCTCTCTCTTTATTTTTAACTTTGTATCAAACCAACTATGAGGAAGAGGGATTACTTTCCAATAATTGAGAGATTCACAATAGTCTGTGGATACTCTAGGGTGAAGGAGTATTTTGGATGATTCTTAGTGATCTTCATAAAACACAGTGAATAAGATAAATAAGGACCCCTATTTCATCTAATAAAAGGAATGTTATTCATTCATGCTTATTAAATACAAAAAATAGTTATATTATGTGAAAAATGGCATTTGGTGGTTTGTTTTTAGTGTGTATAGACAAGATTTGTCCCCAATAAAATCCAACATGTACATATTCAGTTTGATGGTACTAATACCAATTATATTCAAGGTTTGATTACCTACCATATACATAATTTATTTTGGTATAAATTTAATTTAATCAAATCATTCTCTTTGAGACTCCACATGTTAATTTTCTTACTCTAAACAGCCTGAAAGCCTTTAGATTTTTTATTTATTTTTTGGATAATCCTCTTTTTAGTTGGGTTGAGAGGAAACCATTACATAGCTCATTGGCCAAATGGAACAAGGCCCAAAGACTTGACATAGTGATTTGAATGAATAAGTTATTTAGGATGATGATGTGGTTGGTCATTGATGATGACTCGATCACCCGAAAAGTATATAATTTTAACTTCCGGAAGATCTTATCGCATGATGACTTCCTCTCATAGAATTTCATTATTGTATGACATATTTCCTTTACTATCCTTTTCTAGAAAACTGAACAAGACCCTATATATTTAATCCAAATGAATTTTAGAAATAAAATTCTCATATATGTTATTCCACTTCTCATATGCTACCCTCATTATTTTTTCTCAATTTTTGATAAGAAATTATCCTTCAGTAGGACCCCTTGCATCTCCAAGTTTCATAATGAAAAATTATTCTCATTGAACTTTTTGATGCCCAATTTTAATGTTACATGGAAACACCATTGTTGTAGAAACAACATAATTTCACAATAATGTATAAAATAATCATAATAAAATTTTCTGATATAAAATATCAGTTAGAGTCAGAGTCATAAAGACTCAAAATTATTATAATTATTAATACCCAAAAAATGTGGGCAACATTAGGTAAAAAACTCACATTGATATCACTTGTTAGAAAAAAAGGTTAATCTAATGGAAAAACATTAATATTAAGATAATAAAATGATTTGAAAAATGTAATAATAAAATAACATCAGAGTGTAATGTAAAAAACCCTCCAAATAATTGATGAGTAAAAAATCACAGATAAAGTAGAATGATTGCACTGTGGAAAAGTGTAGATATAAATACTCTCTCAATATTGTAATGAGAAAATATCACAAATATATATCTTTAATAATTAAAGAAAAATACATCTCACAAATACACACTAAGACTATGAAGCTAGAAAATAACTTGTGATAGTTGATGGATCATAGATGGGAAGAGACCCCTTTTTTAAGAGATTCTCCCCCTATTTCTCCTTCATTAGTGAGATTTTACCACCCAGCTCCCCTATCCCACATACCCCTTCCTTGACAATTAAGGGGATCACCCGATGAACCTTTGATAAAATAACGGGGGACAAGTGAAATGGTAAGCAATTCACATGAATTATGTTTACCGTTTTACATGCATAAGGATAATTTTTTCCCATACATAATAATTTTGTTTAAAACAACTCTAGTAGAAGGTGGTTGTTAATGTTTTTTTCATGAGGTGGGAAACTTCGTAGAAACTGCTTGTTGGCACTCATGACAAGTTGGGTCATTAATACCCATTCATGACTACATCAAGTGATCACCCCTTTTTCTAAAAAAACCCACCACCTGAATATGGTGTTGCATGTAATAGGTTGCAATGATAGCAATTTCCAAGATCCAGATATGTGTGACATGGCCACGATAGTGAGTGTGGGTGATGATAGTGATGATGGGGGTGGGGTTACGCAGTAGTGATGACTATGGTAGGGTGACCTAACATCAATGATGTTGATGAATGTCGGGTGACATGGCGTTGGGCAATACCAAAGATTACACATTTCCCAGTACCGTCTTTTATCAGTGCTAAACATAAAATGGTGATAAAGGTGTAACCTTTATTAATGCTAGCTAAAAGCACTGATAAATGTAGCTTTTATCAGCACTAAAAAAACTCTGATAAAGGTGTACCCTTTATCAGTGTTTTTTTAGCACTGAAAAAGGTGGATCTTTATCAGTGCTATTTTTAGAACCGATAAAAACTTTTAATAAAAAATATTATTAATACATATAAAACTATAATATTTATATTCAAAAAAATATTTATATACAATAATTAAAAAATTCATAAATATAATTAATATAAATATGATGTATTAATATATATTTTTTAATAATTCAAATATATATATATATAATGTTTTAAAAAAATATTTATATAATTATAAATAAAAAAAATATTTAAATAATAATAAAATTACAATAAATATATTTATTATATTTATAATTATATATATTTATATATTAATAAATATTTATATAATTATATAAATATATATAACTATATAAATATATTTATAAATATATAAAAATATTTATAAAAATATTTATTTATAATTATAATCACAAATAAATAAAATATATATTTAAATAATTATAAAATTATAATAAATATATTTATTATAATTATAATTATATATATTTATATATTAATAAATAAATAATTATATAATTATATAATTATATAATTATATATAATTACAAAAATATATAAATATATATAAATATATTTATAATTATATACTAATATTTATAATTATATATATATAAAAATAATTATAAATTTATAAAAAAAATATTTATTATATTTATAATTATATATACTTATTATTAATAAATATATTTAATTATATATATATATATAATTATTGCATTTAGGAGGCCTTCCTGAGTGGTAAAGGCTCCCTGTAATCCTGCATCAGGCCCGAGTTCAAATCTGGGTGGGAGTGAATTTTCGTAGGCAGGTGGTGACACAAGCATGACGCAGGCAGGTAGTGACGTAGGCATGACGCAGGCCTGATGATGCAGGTGGTATGATGCATGCATGGCGCTGCACTAGGCCTTTGAGCTAGTCTATGGGCCTTTGAGCCATGTAATGGGTTTCATTCCCACTAGACCTTCATGTCATGTACTGAATAAATAAGGCTTGATGGGTAAGCTATCCCAAGGAGGCTATGGTCTGCCTTTTCAGCCTGTGTGTGTGGTGTGTGTATGTTTGATATAATTGTACCCCTAAGCTCCTAATACATATATAAATATATAAATATATATAATTATATAAATATAAATATAATTATATATATATATATATTTGAATAATTATAAAATTATAATAAATATATTTATTATATTTATAATTATATATACTTATATATTAATAAATATATATAATTATATACATATATATATATAATTATATACAAATATATATATATTAATAATTATAAAATTATAATAAATATATTTATTATATTTATAATTTTATATACTAAAAGGGTTCAGGAGCTTGGAGAACCTAATCCTACCAAAATTTATTGAAAAATAAAGGAGAGAACATGGAAAAGAGAAATGATAGGGACAACAAAGGAAAGTCCTCATCCAGAAAAAAACTACAAATTGGTAGAACTAGGACCATCCCCACGATCATGACTAGAGGAATCATTAGTAGACTCCCATTCTGATTGTGAACTCTTCTGATTGAAAGGCATAGTGTACTTTTCCTTGAGTTTCACCTACTCCAGAGTGAGCTCTTTGGAAGAAGATGATCATCCACGCCCATGTGCAGCAACCCAATCATATTGGCCATGTCCTCGTCCATGATTTTTTGGATGCATACCTCTTTTTCATGCCTTAGTTTTCTACCAATCCCCTTCCAACTCATATCCCTCAAAAATAATGAGAAGCTACTACATCGGGTCATTAATGACTCTTAAAGAATAATCCACTACAACTTTTACTCCAATATCATGCTCAATAAACTCCAAACTATCCATGATAGGTGATTGGTTCTTATTAATCACTTGCTTATTACCAATCTCAATAGATTTTTGAGAAACTTTATCAACCACCAAATTTACCTCCCCTACATTCTGCTCGATCCCAACAACAATAGCTAACCATAGTTTCTTTTTACCAGTGCACTATAACTGGTTTGTAACCCCTTCCTCCACTAGTAGATAAATCACCTTCAGACTGCATAATCTGCTCATATAAAACAGAGGATACAAGATCATGTCCTATCATAGTATTACTTTCCAACTTCTTAGAAATTTTATTTGCATTCAATTCAGAAGAATCTATTTGAGTATTAACATGCCCTATAAAAATATCAATAGGTTCACTCTCCGGCTATCCAGAGTAAGCTACAACCCCTGTGCTACCATTACCATAAGTATTCTCCATCAATTGATCAGAGTTACCACCATTATCATTCTATTTATTTTAAATCAATGGATTATTACCTCCCATCACAATATCATCAGTCAAGTCCATGTTGGAACCAAGGCTATTATTTTCTGAAAAAAGTGTCTGGTTTGTGTTTGTTGTCAGTACTATCATAGATGATCAGGGAGATTACAAGGAAAAGGATCATATAATTCAAGCCATAAGCATGAGTTTCGTAGATATGGTCTTTATGAAGTGTGTTTTGTGAAGACATGAAAGATTGTGATGGTGTGCTCTGGTATTATGTGACTTGCTTTGCGAATGGTGCTTTGTGGTGGTGTTTTGCGGTGGTGCGAAGGGATTTGACAGAGAGCTCTGTGGTTATGACGAGCATTGCGAAGTGAGAGATGCACCGTGAATATGTTTTTGGCCGATTCAGATTTCAGGCCTGAAGAAGCAAAGCTCCGTGTTTGGTTGTGCCTGTAAATAAGAGGCCACCCCTCTTCATTCTAGATGATTTTGAGAGAGAAAATCTTGGATCGTTGTGACTTCATGAAGCAAAGGGTGCTCCGTGAAGCAGATTGTTTTGTGTGAGCTTGAGATTCATGAAGAGACTTTTAAATTCTTAAATTATTCCAATTCATCTAAGTCGTGAGATATTTGAAAATATGGGGTGTTCTTTGCTGGATCAGTGAGTTTTACGAAGTAGGTTTCTCTGTGAGGCAGTGAGCTCCGTGAAGGGTTGTTCTCTTCATAGTAGAGAGCTCTTCGAAGGGTTGAACTTTGCAAAGTGGTGTGCTCTATGAAGGTTTGATCTTTGTGAAGGGGCTTTGTGAAGTATTGGTTTGAGTATCAGTGTTGAGTGGTCAGGGCTTTCAGTGAGCATCTACTTAGGTCTTTGATGAAAGAAGTGTATCGTGTTGGACAGAGACAAAGACTTCAATTCCAATATATTGAAGCGACCTTCAAGTTGATAAACTGAGTTAGACTTCTCTTATTTTAGTGAGCTAGGGTGAGTTTACATAAGCGTTCTGAGGGAAGTGGTGAGCCATCCTTAAACTTTTTTAAGGTCGGTGTTCCTGGCATAGAGTGACTATGAAAAAACTCTTGTACTCCACAACTAGTGAAGATTAGTGGATTTAGGTATGACTGACACACTGTCGCGTATGCTCATTGGACTTATCCCTTTGCAGTGAACCAAGTAAAAGTATTTTTTCATCTCCTTTATTTATTTTGACTGATAGATTTAATAAGTTCCTACCAATGTGGGACAAGATCCATAACTTTAAAAAGAAAAATTTGACACCCTGATTCACCCCTCCCCTCTCAAGGTGTTACAGGGTTCTTCAGGCCAAAGTAATATCCACACCTGTGGGATTTTTTTGCATCAAATTTTTGAAACACATATTTTCCTCATGTATGCGGTTGTGGAAGAACACACATATGCTTGATTTCCTATAAATTAAGACATCATGACCAATTATTTTTCATATCAAACAATTTTGGGAACATTTTCATACGTAAATTTAAGATTGAGATCCTTGTCATATTTTGAAATAACAACCATCTCCGCCAAAGAATAACAGAGATACACTTTAACCAAAAATCATGAAAAATGACCAGATCTAGAAAATTTGGTCTCATGGTCCATTTTGATAGTAATATTAATGGATAGAGAAATTTCATGAAGTATTTTAGGGTTCTGAAGGTGCCAATTTAAACCAAAAACTTTGATCGAAAACTGTATAGAAGTATTACCTACCTCTAATGGATTGAAATATCTATCCCATTCACGTATGTGAATCATTCTGGGATTGAGGGAGATGGAATTGAAACCCCAGACCTTGTTCTTTCTTTCTTCTTAATAGAAAAGGAAGTGATAAAACCCACAACCCAATGATACACATTTATATTCAGATAAACCCCATATATCCAATAGGTGTTTTTCAAGATCCATAATTTTCCATGGCTTCGAGACCTTTAGAAAAATCAATCGACCAATGATAGAGAACTCACATAATTTTAGCTGATGTGAGACCACAATCGTATCCACCTTTAGATGTACCAAATTACCCCGTCTATGAAATCAGCAATCATTGGATTCGTTTTAAAAAAGGGAATGACCCTACCCACCAATTCCAACAGGAAAAGATGCCTCGGTACCACAAGACAACTGAACAAAAGCCTCTACCAGCACCATGACCACCTTCGACAGCAGCTTATTAGAGATAGAAGGAGGGTAAACGACAATGTGGATCATGGACATGAATCTGTGATAATGAAATATCTTCATATCATGTTCAGATGATAGAGTAGAAGCCTTCTTAGATGCAACACTAGTAGAAGGTAGAGATCCGAAAACGCTACTTGGAGCCGCTACCAGAACCATGGCCACCTTCAAAAGTTGTGAGACATAAGGAGCCTTGGGGAGAGAATTAGTGTGAGATTTTGACACACATTTATGAGAATCAAACCTTATCAGATCAAGGATGGTTGTTGGAGATGAATGCAACACCATCGGGAAACCCTAGGATTTCCCATAGACAAGAGCATCTGGAGTCGATTACAAAGACATTTCTCCCAATAAATAAAACTTTATAATTTTATATACTTATATATTAATAAATATATATAATTAAATAAATATATTTATAATTATATAGAAATAATTATAAATATATATATTTATAATCATAATTATAAATATATATATATATATTTTTTCCTATATTTTTAAATATATATATATATATAATTATAAAATTATAATAAATATATTTATTATATTTATAATAATATTTATTTATATATTAATAAATATAAATATATATAAATATATAAATATATATATATATATAATTATATAAACATATATAATTATATAGTTATATAATTATATTTATAATCCCACAGGGGTATGGTGGAGTGGTTACGGTTGTGGTGCCCTGACCTCGAGATTTTGGGTTTGAGTCATCATAAGGAAACACCTAAGATGACTTTAATAATTACTCTTGGACCCTCAACCCCATTGGGAACTGGCCCAAGCCCAAGGTTGGCCACCTTGGGCCTCGCTGGGGACGTGTGGTGCACAGGTGGTACAAGGTCGTACATATACCTTGTTACCTGAATACACATTTTCCCACGGGGGCATGGTGGAGTGGTTACGGCTGTGGCACCCTAACCCTAAGGTTCTGGGTTTGATTCCTTGAAATTCAATGCTTTAGATGAATTTAATAATTATTCATGGACCCTATAACCTATTAGGAACTGGAACAAGACCAAGGTTGGCCACCTTTGGCCTTGTTGGGGACATGTGGTGCGCAGGTGGTGTAAGGCATCACATATACCTCATTACTTGACTACATATTTTATTGCCTGTGGGGGCATGGTGGAGTGCTTACGGATGTGGCACCCTGACCCTAAAGTTACAGGTTCTATTCCTCATAAGGAAATGCCTAAGATTCCTTTAATAACTACTCTTGGTCCCTCTACCATGTTGGGAACTAGCCCAAGCCCAAGGTTGGCCACCTTGCTCTTTGTTGGGGATGTGTAGTGCGTAGGTGCTGCAAGGCCGCACCTATACCTCATTACCCAAATATATGTTTTGGTTTGATGGATTCTACTACTAGTGCTCGAGTTGGGGATTGACCCAACTCTGGAATGATTTTCACATAAGATCTGGTGGTTGTGGGATCTGTGGATGTTGTAAACCCGAATCGGGTGTTTCAGGCTGATGCAGTTTCAATGGATAGGTGGCTTGTGATTATTTCAAACCCTAATCAGGAGTCATATCTGGTTGATGTGGCTACTTCACATGATTAGATTTGAATGGATGTTGTTGCTGTTGATCGAGCAGTTTCTTGAGATCGACCAATCCCCAACTGGGTTTCATCGGTTGTTCAGGTGGATGAAATATTTGCTACTATTTTTTCTCCAGTTTCTTAGGGGAATCGTCTTGTGGATGTTGTAAACCTAGATCGAGTATCGCCAGCTGTGGTTCCTGATCAGGTTAGGATTGATGCCCTGTGTGCAGATGATTTTTATCTGAACCCTAATATCGATTCTATGTCTAATGTTAAAGATGATCATGTTGGTGTTTCCAAAGATAGGTGAAAGGGATTCTCATTTGCAGAAATTTTATCCAGGAAGGATAGAGGTTCCTCTAATGAGCAACAAATTACCCAAAATGACCACAGTAGATTTCTTATCTTTTTTTATCGTGCTACTTTGTAGGAATGACTTGACCTTTGTCAATTATCATTAATCGATCGATTGATTCTTTCCAAAGGGGATAAACTAATTAAAGAATATGTTTTAAAGCAAAACCTTGGATGAATTTGGGGATTCAATGAGTAGAAAATAATTATGATTGGAAAGGGATATTTTCATCTTATTTTTAAATCTGAATGACATAATTCTGTTAATTAGAGATTTAGCTTCTATAATCTCAATACAGGGGATTTCTGGCTTTCTGCGTGGGAACTCGATTTTAACCCTTTTAATCAAAATCATACTAACGCATAGATCTGGATTCGCATTCATGGGCTCAGTTGGGTTCTTTGGAATCCTAGAATCTTAAATAATTGTTTTACTTGTATAGGGACACCTCTAAAGCTTTATGATAATACCATTATTTGAAAATATGGTATTATGTAAGGGTTGTATTATATGTTGATCTTATTCATCCAAGTCTAAGCAATGCCACTATATTGATTGATGGACTAAATATTGGTGTTGATTTTGAATATGAATTTGTTCCTTCCTTTGGTGATTTCTATAAAATGGTTGGTCATCACGTTTAAGGCTGCTGACATGTTATTAGAATCTAAACTAATAAAGTTGGCTCTAAAAACATAAGGAATCTAGGGATCTACCAAAGCAGAAGTTAGGAACTGAGAATTATTCTAAGAAGAAAGAAGAGAATGTGGGTAAGGTGGTGGCTCCTGAAAGGCCTCCAAATCTCCTTAAAAGGAATTTTTCCATGAATGGTAAGGAGTGGAACTCCTTGGTTGAGGAAGAAACCATTCATGGTGATAAGGAGGATCAAGAAATATCCACTAGTGGTACTTCTGGGGATCCTTTAGGTCCTAACCCTTCTATTAAGTCTTGGGCAGATGTGGTTGTAGGCTCGAGTCATGATGTTTCTATGAAGGAACTTACAGTGCTGGTTAAATCAGTGCCTGATGGTCGATCTGATCTTGAAAGGATTGTGCAGAAAGAAGTGGATGAGGAATTGGTGCAAGAGCACTTCTTATCTATCAAAGTAAAGAGTAAGATGGAGACAAATATTTTGCACATGGAATCTCCTACTCTAGAGGGGGACAAACCGGAAGGATCTTTGCAAAAAAATAAGACATGGTAGAGGGGTCTTCATCCAAAACAAAATCGTGGTTGAGGGTGTGGTAGTGGTCGTTCTACTAGGTCCTCTTCTAAGGAGCTAACTCCAGAGCAGGTGAAACTCAGGGAAAATTAATCTATACTCTTTAACCAGAAGAATTCGTAGTTCGAATGGGAATCTTCCGATGATGAGCATGGGGATGGTCTTGTTTCTCCTCATTTGTAGTTTTCTTTTGGATGAGGTCTTGCCCTTTGTTTTCACTCGTCCATTATCTCTTTCTTGTACTGTCTTTTATTTTTAATAAATTTAGTAGGAATAGGTTCTCCTGGCTCCTAGACCTTTTTGAGTAATTATATTTATAACTATATGCAAATATTTATAAATATATTTATTTATAATTAGAATTATAAATAAATATTTAAATATTTAAATAATTATAAAATTATAATAAATAAATTTAAATAATAAATATATTTATTATATTTATAATTATATATACTTATATATTAATAAATATATATAATTATATAAATATATATATAATTATATACAAATATTTATAAATATATTTATTTATAATTATAATTATAAATAAATAAATATTTATTTATATGTATTTTAATAAAATTTATATTATAATAAGTATATATATATTTTTTAAATTAATATATAAATATCATTTATATAACTTTTAATCAAAAATTACTCTTATTTTCATAATTTTATATATATAAAATTATCAAATTTATATTAGTAAAAATGTTTAATAGTTTATTTATATAAATTAACTACCAAAAGAGTATAATTAAAATAAATATAATTTATTAATATTTTATTTAAACAATTATATAATATATAAATGAATATATTTATTTAGATATATATTTATATTGATATTAAGTAATGTACTCGGGACAGCGCATACCATGGATTAACATCCATGATCTTGGAAAATTTATTATAAAATGAAAAGTAAACAATAGATGAAAAGAAACAGTTTACAGTGCAAAACATTGGAATCAACAACGCCATAAACACAAAAAAAATAAAAAATCATCTTCTTTTTTATCTTCCACCCCTTCGAGATCGATCCTAACCTCTCGAGTGTCTGCCTATCTTTCATTGCTTAGGCGCTTGCCAAGTATCTATAGGATCGTAAAAGTTTCTTATATGTCTATACTTACAAGAAGGGGTGAATTTTAGTTTAAATAGTTTAAACTAAACCAAACAAAATACCACTTAAAGTAATATTATCATATTCATACTTCATTCGATGATCAGAGTAAGAGAAATAGAATCACAGTTGATCTGATTATATAAAAATACGTTTTCATCATAATCAAGGTTACACCAATAAAATAAAAATTATATAAATATAAGTATGATGACTAACATTCTATTACAATCACAGTGGAAAATTCTTTTAAAAACAAGAAATATGGTAGCTAGTAAAAGTAAGAATGGCTTACAAGCTATATTAAAAAATACATCCTTTTAGCTTTAAGAGTAAAGGTGGTCAATAACCTTGACTAAAGGTATCCATAGTTTTATATTTATTGTAAAAATTTTCTTTCCTTACCAAGAAATCCCTTGATACAAATATCGGAATTAGCTCTCTATTCTTATCTTTATAATCCCTTAATACGATTATCAATGTCTGTTTTCCTAGCCCCAGAAGCCCTTGATCCGATGGATCGCATTCACCTTCTTCATATCCCTGGAATCCCTTGGTTGTAACAGTGTTTGAACATGATTACAAAAGAAAATACATTATAATGGAAACAACCCTGACAATGATTCCTTAGAACTATAACTCTCTAAAGTATTATAAAGACTTTAGAATGAATTTTGACACATAGAAAACTTTAGAAAGATTAATTTTCAAATGTGATCAGCTCCCAACTCATAAAATAGACAGATATTTATAGGTGAATCTCCTACGGACATATTTCTGAGTTAGTTTCAACAGCCTCAGACAACTAGCACTTTAATATCTCATAATTCTTTGGCATAACTGAATGTCTGACATCATTTTGTTTTAGCACCATTACAATGCTAAAAGTATTCTTTATGATAGAAACAATTCTTATGTGATTCTGATTATAAACTTTAGTAAGCCTGATGGACTTCCTTATTAATTATTAATATGATAAACTAAATTATGATTAGTAAAATATATTAGTACTAATGTCATTTTGATGGTCATTACATTTTTCATTCAGGTAGACAAAACAAAATTCTAACCACTAGTCTAAATACAATTCATTTTGATAATTGGATGCACCTTCAGTCTGATGAATCGTATTGATTAATCTAAATTTTATATTCATAATACATTAAATCATTTCTATATATGGTATAATGTAAGGTTATCTACATAAACATACTAAAATAATTATTACATAAAAAGTTAGTAAACAAATTTTTAAGAGTGTTATTGATTTCCAAAACTAAAGGAATGGAAAAAATAAAGAAGTAATACTTATAACCCAAAAATCTCCCCCTTTTTGGAAATCAAAAAACACAAGCACTTAAATAAAACAATATAACTTGAAAAACTTATATCTCTTAGTTATTTTAAGAAATTTGAAGAAATTCTATAAATTTTACCTTTAGTTTGTAATTCTTTTGAATATGATGGAAATATATTTAACATCACCCCCTTTGAAAGCTTCTCCCCTTTAAATAATACTTATCCCCTTTAAATAATAACAATTTTCCTTTATAAAATCTTATCCCCATTTTTAAATCATTCTCCCCCTTAATAAAACATTCCCCCCCTTTGTGGTTTTAAAAAAAGAATGGGAAAGAGTCCAAATTTTACTAAAATGTTAGAAAATATAACATACAAGACAATAAATTGAACTAACTAATCATCCATGAATAAAATGAAAGAACATAAACCAATTGGAATTTGAAAACATTCAAATATAAAGAATTTTGATGAAAATTAATTCATAATAAACAACCATTCAATTCTTTTTTAAATACATATAGAGTTCAAATGAAAAGATTAATATTTCTTCATAAGATTCTTCTTGAAGGCATATATATTCTTGAACTCATGTCAATCCTTCTCCAACTTTACAACCTTTTCTTCCAAATAATCCTACTTCAAAACATCATCCTTGAGTCTTTTAACATTCTCATAAAACTCTTTATTTTATCCCCTTATAATGATGAATTTATTTTCATAATATCTGAGTCTGCTCATCTCTAACTCCATGTTGCGCATCTTTTCTTTCAATACATTCACATCCTCTATCCAATCATTTGTAGTATCTCTGAATTATTCTACAAAATTTACTCTATAAACCATATCTGAGGTAACTTGTTGAAGAATTCATTTTTTTATAACAATAGTTTCTTTAATTCGAGAAATTGATCATCATGATCATGAATATCAGTATCTATTTGGTTGGACAACTTTACCATATTATTGTAAGAAGAATTTTGAGCTTTAAACTTTTCTTGAAAAAAAATCAAATCAGTCTCTATTCTGATCACTATTTCAGTTGATAATTTCAATGATTCAAATTTCTCATTCACGTATTCCTGAAGAAACTTACAAATTGATTCAATGCTTGGTAAATATGGAATCTGATCAATCAAACTTTTTAATTAAAGAAAAATATAATAAGAATAATTTTTATAAATTGTTGCTTCTGAGTCTAATTGATCTATCTTAACTTGAGAGGTTTAGGTCTTCTAGTTCCAACATCCACTTATTTTCCTTTCTTTTCATATTTCTTTGATACTTTATTATCATCTGAAAATTCAAAAATTTCCACATCCTTATTGGTTTCATCTTTTTCAAAAACTTTTGTCTGAGAACATTGATCTTGTTTTTCATCCTTTGAGGATGAATTTTCTTTCTTTTCTGATGAGGATCTTTCTTCTTGAGTATTTTCTAATTTTTTATCCTTACCAGATTGAGATTTTAAATATTATGAAGATAAATATGACTCTAATGATACCTTTTCTTTTAATCTTTATCTGTCTGGGTTTTTTCATCTTCAAATTCCTCCTTTTCTTTATTTTCCTATTCTTCTTTTTCAACTTATTATTCTTATTATACTTCTACTTAAATTTCTTCCACTTAAAATTCTTCTTTGACTTCATTCTCAAGATCTACCTCTAATGATCTTGTAGTTATAAAAACTCATTTTCCAACAAATTTGGGTTTTGAATTATTTCTATGGTAAGTTTGGAACCGGTTCTTAAATAACTAAATTTTCCTTTCCCTTAGCTTCCACCGAATGGAAATTAGTAGGAAGAATGGAAATATCTTCAAAAACTATCCCTTTATCCGGTATAACTTGATCAGTGTGAGAAATCAGAAGGACTATATTCTCAGAGGCCTTCTCAACATCTTTCAACAAAATTTCCACAATCTTAGCTTCATTTAATCTATTCCTTTGCTTTCCTATTTCATCTTATTCTACTAATTATTTTTCTTTATGATTGTTTAGTGCCTTAGCCTCAGTAATATCAATACTAACAAAATTTCCACAATCTTATCTTCATTTAATCTATTCCTTTGCTTTCCTATTTCATCTTATTCTACTAATTATTTTTCTTTATGATTGTTTAGTGCCTTAGCCTCAGTAATATCAATACTAAAATCTAGATCCTCTAGATTATTTTGAGCGTTATGAGCCATAATTTTTTCAAAAACATCATTAGGAATTTTATTTTCTTTTTTTTTCTTTACTGGTATGAAAGTTTCATCCGTTCTCTTATTTTTAAATTATTCCACTTTCTTTGATCATTAGGCATAAAAAACTCCACAAACCTTTTTAATGAACTTTTTCAATTTTAAATCAAAAATAAATTTCATCCTTGACTATTTTTCTTTAACAATAAAAGAATTCATTTCTCAAACTGGGTATGACTTATTTTAAACCTTAAAAAATTCCATACACTTCACTGTCATCTTGTTGATAAAGGTTGGAAACATTATAATATTTGACTTAATGGAAGAAATTTTGATATTTTCCACTGTAATGAAGATAAAATTAATCAAATCAATCTTCCCCATGTTAATAAGAAAGTAAATAATGAAAACATCATAAAATTTCAATGTATCCCTATCACCTTTCTTAGGTCTAAGATATCCTTGAATCCATAATGAAATAATTGTTTTTTCTGGTGTTAGATGTGATAATTTTCTTACTTTCTCATGGAAATAAAAAAAATAAGCTTCAACAATATTCTTATTGAATGTTTCAAGATTGTCTGGTAACTTGTGAGAAGGTAAATATGCTTCTCCATTGAAAGAAACACCAATCAAGTCTGCTACTCTTTTGTAATAAATTTTGTATCTTTTTCCAAAAATGGTAATGGTAATATTATCCTTACCATATTATTTATCAAACTGAATGGATGCATAGAATTTTTTAACCAACTCAGGATAATAAAGATCAAAATATTTATTTGACTTCTCTATACAAATAGATTCTCATCCTTGAAAAGATATATCCTTTTGAGAGTAGTGTTGTACTTTTCAAAAAAAATTCTTTTGATGATTCTTTCCATGAAAATATACCACTTTGCATAATATTATTTTGTTTTCATCATAATTAGATATGATACCAATGATCGGATGAAAAGGAAAATAATTGGACTGATGAATTTTAAGGGTGAATCAGCTCGAGAGTGAAAACACTGAAAACTGATGTGGGACAACAAAGTGACTCACCCTTATATAGGCATTGGGGTCTATGGTTCAACTTCCACATTCAAACCAATGGTTGAAATTAAAACCCTTTTAGCTTTAATGACTGATATTTAATCGAAGAAAATTTTTAAATTTTATTTGAATTCTCAAGGTTTTAAAAACATTTACCAGATTCAGAAACATTTCGATTAGAAAAAATTTTAAAATTTAAAAAAAATAAACTTTTTTGTTAAAACACAAAGTAAAAAATCAAAAATTATAAACTAAAGTAATGAAATAATGTAAAAACTAAAAGGGTAGAAGAATACCTTTTGGAGTGGAAAGATCATTCTGTATGATTAACCTGTATTTCTTGGTTTTTTAAAAATAAAAAAATTATTATAGATTTATAATAAAGTCTGATTAAGATATTTTTATTAAGAAAACTATTAGTTTCATTATGAAAAATTATTACAATAGTTTTATTAAGAAAACTGATTATGATAGTTTGTAATAATTTTTGAGTCTATAAATTTTATAATAATTTCTTAATCCAAAAAGAAATTTAAGAATTATTGCTCTAAAATTTTTATAAAATATTGAGTCCATAAAAATCATTACAATAAAACTTTTTAGAAAAAATAATAATTTATAAAAAAAGTTTTTTCAAAAAAACAAAAAGAATGTAAAATATCCCAATGAAAATGATTAAATTAATATAAGGATGTTGGTAAACAATAAGTAGGTATGAATAATCACTTTACATTGATAATTCCTATATTCTGTTTAATATATTCAAATCTATCAGAACTAATATGTTTTTTAAAAATATTAGCAAGTAGTTATTGAATTCTGATGAATTGAAAAATTATATCTCCTTTTAATGTGTGATCCCAAAGATAATGGTATCTTATATCTATATGTTTATCATGTGAGTTATGTGTTGGGTTTTTACTTAAATAAATGTCACTTGTATTATCACAAAGTATTTCAGTTTTATTAAAACTCATATCATAGTCTTTTAGTGTGTGTTTCATCCACAACACTTGATCACAATAACTTCTAGTGGACACATATTCAGCTTTAGCAGTGGAAAGTGCAACTGAGTGTCATTTCTTACATGACCAAAAAACTAAAGAATCTCTTAAGAAATTATAAGTTCTAGATGTACTTTTCCTATCCATTCTACATCCACAAAATTCAATAACTAAAAAACTTTTTTTTAAACAGTTTCATAAGAATAAAATAGGCCTAAATTCATATTTCCCTTAAGATAACAAAAAATAGTTTTACATATTTCATATGGGATTATTTTGGATTGTCTTGATATATTCCACATAATAATACTGAAAAAATTATATTCATATGACTAACTATTAAGTAAAGTAAACTTTCTATCATACCTTGAAAAATATTTTGATCAACCGGTTTCTCCGCCTCATCAAGATCTAAAGTATTAGGGGTAACAATGGCAGTAATAATAATTTTAGTATTGTTATATCCACATTTATTAAGAATATATTTCATTTACTTATTTTGAGATATGAAAGTTTCTTCTAGTTTTTTGTGAAATTTTAAAACTAAGAAAATATGTTAACTTGCCCATCGTACTCATTTCAAACTCAGACTTCATAAGATATTCAAATGAATATGTTAATGATTTTTTAGTTGAACCAAATTTAATTTCATCAACATAAATTTCTAAAATAATAACAATATAATTAACTTTTTTTTAAAGGTTTGAATCTATAGATCCTTTAAAAAAATTATTTTGTAAAAAAATCCCAGATAACCTATCATACCAAGATCAAGGGGCTTGTTTCAGTATATATAGTGATTTGGTAAGTTTATAATCATATTTTAGATGTTTTTTATTTTTAAAACCAGGGATATTTTCTACATAAACTTACTCCTAAACATATTTGTTAAGAAAATCACACTTCATATCCATTTTAAATAGTTTGAAATTAAATAATGTTGTAAAGTCTAGAAGTATTAAAACATACTCAAGTATTGATATCAGAGCATAAGTTTCTTAATAAATTATTCCCTATTTTTGATTATAACCTTTAGTAACAATTATATCTTTACTTACAACTATTATTCCATTTTCATCACATTTATTCTGAAATACCCATTTTACTCTATTTATAGAAGTTTCTATAGATTGTTCAACTAAAGTCCAAAAAAAATTCATTTCAAACTCATTGAGATCATCTTGAATATCCTTAATCCAATCCTCATCACATAAAGCCTCATAAAGATTATTAGGTTCAAACTTTGATAAGAAATCTAGAGGTTAAATTTCATTTTTTAAGGAACTTATAGTCCTAACTAGTAAATCTACATCATCAATGATACTTTCACTAGGATGATTCCTAAGAAACAATTGACTTCTTGGGTTTTCAAAAGTCTATTATTCAACAATAGGTAGAAAATATTCCTAAGGTATAACTTCAAAAACTAATTCTTGAGTTATTTTTTTATGAGAATAACTTTCTAAAAAAGTTTGAAAATCAGTTTTAGAAACAATATCTAAGGATGTAGGTAGGGGTTGTTTGAAAAAAAAGGGACCAGTTTCAAAAAAAATAACATATATTGCTTCCTAAATAGTACAAGAAATTTTATTAAAAACTCTATAAGACTTATAAGTAGTGGAATAACCTAAAAATATTTCTTCATCAGATTTGGGTAAAAACTTATATAGATTATCTTTTGTATTCAAAATAAATAATTTGGAACCAAAAACTTTGATGTAAGAAACTTTTGGTTTTCTTCCATTCCACAACTCATAATGAGTTTTATTAAGAAAATGTATAATTAAAACTCAATTTATAGTATAGTAGGAAGTTATAACCACTTTATCCCAAAAAAAATTAGCGACTGAGTATTCATTCATCATGGTTTTAGTTATTTCTTGAAGAATTCTATTTTTTCTTTCAATTACACCATTTTTAGTTGGGGTTCTAGGTGCTGAAAATTTATGTTCAATAACTTTCTTACTAAAAAAAGTTTTAAAATCATAATTTTAAAATTCTATACCATGATCATTGTGAATAGATTTTAAGGGGAGGTTTTCCATTTTTAACTCTGTCTATAAAAGTTTTAAAATAACCAAAGGATCTCAATTTATTTGTAATAAAATAGACCCAAGTATATCTAGTGGAATCATCAACTAATACGTATACAAAGTATTTTCCACCAGTAATTCCAATTTTTGTAGGACCAAATAAGTCTATGTGCCTTAACTATATCGCATAAGAATTTGATATTTCACTAAAAGATTTAAAACTTGAATTATTTTTCTTATCATATTGGCAAGGGTCACAGATTTTTGAAGTATCAAACATAAGTTCTGGTAGATTCTTAGTAAGTCCTTTATTAGTCAATTTAGCTAATATTATAAGGTTACAGTGTCCTAAAATTCTATTACGCAACCAAGATTTATTATCCATTTCATTAATTTAAGGTAAGTATTTGATTACAAGGTCTTCTAAGTTTAGTGTGTAAACACTCTCATGTTGATTGGCGGGAGGAATAAATTCATCCTTATAACTATCTATAGTACATTTATCATTACTAAATTTCACAAGGTAAAATTCATCATATATTTGACTTATTCTTATAAGGTTTTTATTATGAACTATGAAAAATAAAACCTATGAAATAATATATTTTCCAAGAAGAACAATGTTACCTATTCTGATAATCTCTCCTTGATAATTATCTCCAAAATAAACTTTGCCACATTTATCTTGATTATCTTCTTGAAGAAATATTTGTTTCCAGTCATGTGTCTAGAACAGCCACTATCCATCAACAAAATATTTTTTTCTTGGTACTATCTTTATTTTCCTAAAAACAAAAAGATTAGTTTTTTGGAACCCAAACCTTGGTGGGTTCGGTATTATTATAAAACAAAACTATAAGTAACCAAATTTGTTTTAAAAATTAATCTTTGTGAAACCTAAAGATATTGAACTTTATTTAAAGAAAAATTCTTCTTCCAGTGACCACCACTTTGGAACTCAATGCAAAAAAGGTGTAATTTTAGGAAAAAAGTAATTATTACTAAAAACACATTTTTTATATGTATAACCCATTCCATTATTATCACTATAAGGAAAATTTTGATTATACATTTTATTGAAGTCTTCCTTACCAATGGTAAACTTTGATAAAATTTTATTCAAGCTAGAAATGTAGTATTTTAGTTTTAAAACTAAATTATTATCTTCATTTTTAATAGTTTTGGAACTAAGTTTATCAAAATTATTTTGTAAACTATTTTTATCAGAAACAAAATTTTCAAAATATTTTGAAAAAAAATCATTTTCAAAATTAGTTTTATCAAGATATTTAGAAATATATGATATTTCATTAGTCAAAAGAGTTATTCCCGAATTTTCCTTAGTAAGTTTAGCTTTAACATTATAATGTTTTTTTAAAATATTAAAATTTTTATTTTATAATAGTTTTGAAAATCTAGAAACTTAATCATAACTGGGTAAATTATTATATTCTGCAGAGGAAGATTTTTTATCATAAGATGCAACATTTTTCTCATCAGAATAATTTTAATTTAAAGACATATTAGTAAGGGATTCAGTTGTATTTACCTTTTCCATTAGACAATGATTTACCATGGGTACATTTGAAAAAATACCAATGTTCTTCTATCCAGAACTTTCATTATCATAAAAATTATCAAAATAATCTCCACCATTGTCAGTCTATCTGTGAGAAGCTTTCAAAACTTTATTTCCTTTTGAATTATAATATTTCTTGAAATCTCATTCTGAATTCATTTCCTTCTTGTCTTTCCTTTTCAACTTTTGACAATCATATTGGATATATCCATCTCACTACTAAAAAATTACCATATACCCACAGTTTGGAACCATGGTTATAGCCCAAAAAACCATGGGTATATGCTATACCCATGGTTCAAAGAACCATGGAAGATTAACTTGTTAGTATATATCTGAGTTATACCCACAGTTTAAAAATGATTTTTCCATGGTTAGGAACCATGGAAATAGGTTTATGGTAAATAGTCCACAGTTTCAATAACCCCATACCCATGGTTCTAAAACTGTGGCTATAGGATTTAAAAAAATTCTGCCACCAGATTTGAACCTTGGACCGCCACTATAGAATCCAAATACCTAACCACTACACCACATATTATTATAGTTATAAAAATATATATTTACTTATATATATTATTTTAAACTGTGGATATAGGTTGAAAAATCTTGCAATAGGTATTCCCATAGGAAATTTTTTTTCTGCACTTACGCGGGAAAGCTATACCCACAGTTTACAAAAAATGTGGCCATATGGAGGATCTATACCCATGGTTCCTAGAGAATCGTGGGTATAGGTTTTTAACCCAAACCAATACCCAAATGTTTCCCAAAACCATGGGTATTGTTTTGATCTATACCCATAGTTTTTTCAAGAACTGTGGATATAGGTCTTGAACCAAACCCTACACCCATGATTTTTGGAAAATCGTGGGTATAGGTCAAGAACAAAACCCTATACCCATGGGTTTTGGAAAATCGTGGGTATGGGTCTAAGCTAAACCATATACCCATGATTTTTGAAAAAATTTAGTTATAAGGGTGACCTATACCCATGATTTTCTCCAAAACCATGGGTATAGATTTTTTTTCCAGTAGTGTCTTTCTTACATTCATATAAAGTGACCTCAGAATCTTTCTTACCACCTTTAACCCTATGAATTTTCTTATATATGTATTGAAAATATTTCTTTCCAAAAATCTTGTTCATCCTTATAGGAAGATTATCCAATTCATTTTTAGAATGTTCTGATGTACTAGAATCTGACTAAATAATAACTTTTTTCTTTCTTGAAGATTTCACAACTTTCTCTAGATAATGAACTTTACTAGATATAGTAGATGTCATAGAAAGAGAAAAACCACCATTTTTTCTTTTTAGATTTCTTGAAATATCTTTTCAGTATTCCTTTTTATTATATGAGAGTATCAATCAGATCATCGAGACTAAGACTATTAAGATTTCTTGTATCATCCACAATTGTTCCTTTTTATTCTCACTCATTGGGTATTATGTCTATAATATTTTTGAACAAAATATCATCATCAATAAATTTTTCTCCAAGAGACTATAAAATATTTATAATTTTCTTGAATCTTTGGTGCATCTTGGAAACTGACTCTCTAGGTATAAAATCAAAGGCTTGGTAATCAGCTCTAAGGATATCTCTTTTTATTTCCATAACTTTGGATGTACCAAAATGTGTTATTTTCAATTTACTCCAAATATTATTGGAAGATTCACAAAATGATATCTGAATATAGATACTCTTAATCATAGAATATAATAAGGTATTTATGACTTTATAGTTCAACTAATATTCTAAATTCTCAATATTTTTTGAAAAAAGAAACTTCCTTATCATGAATCTTGTATTTTATGGTAAGCATTAAGAAGTTATCAACTCCAGTGTTGATCACAAAAGTTTTCATTATATATCTCTAATATTCATATTCATTCCCATGAAATATATGTGGTCGGCTAGGATTCATATTATCAAGAGATCCAAGATTCATACCTTCCATCATAAAATAATAGAAAACTCTTTTCTACAAATACATGTTAGTGTAACAAAGTTTATAAACAAAAAGTTTATATCAAAACTTAAACAACTTGTAGTAAATAAAGAAATTAAAAACATAGAAAGTATATAAGCAGTATAAAACTTCTCTGATACTAATTTTAGGATCGTAAGAGTAGCTTATATGGATATACTTACAAGAAGGGGTGATTTTTAGTTTAAAAATTTTAAACTAAATAAAGAAAAAAACCATTTAAAGTAATATTATCATACTCAAACTTTATTCAATAATAAAAATAAGAGAATAAGAATCACATTTTATCTAATTATATCAAATTATTTTTTTGTCATAATTAATATTACATCGATAGAAAATAGTATAGAAAGATAAGTACAATAATTAACTTTATATTAAATGAACAGTGGAAAAGTCTTGTAAAAACAAGCAATATGATATCTAGTAAAAGTAAGAATAATTTACAATCTATATTAAAATAATACACCCTTTTAACCTTAAGAGTAATGGAATTCAATAACCTTGAATAAAGGTATCCACACTTTTATACTTACTATAAATTCTGCCTTTCCTTATCAGGAAATCCCTCGATACAAATATTGGAATTAGCTTTGCTTCCTATCCTCAGAATCCTACGATATGATGATCGGTGTATGTATTCCTAACCCTAGATGCCCTTGATTTTAAGTATTGGATTCACCATATTCTTATCCCTAGAATTCATCAATCGTAACAATGATCAGATGCGATTACAAAAGAAAATATATTCTAAAGGAAACAACCCTGACAAGGATTCCTTAGAACTAAAACTCTCTAAGGTATTAAAAATACTTTGGAATGAGATGTTCATGTAGAGAAAACTTTAGAAAAATTGAGTTGAAAAAGTGATCATATCAAATCTCTTTAAATGATTGGCTATCTATAGGCAAAGCTCCAATGGTCATATTTCTGAGTTAGTTAAACGGCCTCGGATAGCTGGCTCTTTGACAGCTCAAAATGCTCTAGCATAACAGAATGTCCGACATCATTTTGTTGTATCACCATTAAAATCCTAAAATTATTCCTTATGATAGAAAAAAAATATTATATGCTTCATATTATAAACTTCAGTCAGTATGATGGACTTCCTTATTGATTATAAATATGATGAACTAAATGAGGATTAGTCTGATCTATCGGTACCAAGGTCAGTTTGATGGTAATTACTTTTTCTAATCAGGTAGACAAAACAAAATTCTAACCATAATTCTGAATAAAAGTTATTCTAATAATTGGACACATCATTAGTCCAATGAATCATATTGAGTAATGTAAAGTTTATATTCATAATACATTAAAACATTTCTATGTATGGTAGAAGGTTATGTCTTCTACAAAAACATACTGAAATACTTGGGACATTAAAAGTTCGTAAAAAAGGTTTTAATAGAGTGTTTAAGATTTCCAAAACTAAAGGAATGGAAATGAAAGTAGTAATACTTATGACTCAATAGTATCATCTTGTTCATCCATACCCGATGATCCATCCTCCCCATAATGAATCTTAGTAACTCTATTAGAATCATTTTATAAAGACAAAATAGAACCATATTGATTTGAAGCATTTTCATTCAAACCAACAGTGATCTTTTCTCCTAGAGAATTTCCAAATTCCTCCCAAAATACCTCCCATATTTGATATCTATTTATAATATCAGGTAAAGTAAATTTATTTAAACTAGGACCATAAATTGGTGGGTCAAGGATACCCACCACAGTTTCCACATTTCCATCCAGTGCACCATCAGTGAAAAGTATTCTTTTTTAGGATTCATGACTCGCATGCTCCTGTACCTATGTAAAAGGCATAGGAAGGGGAGATCTTCAATTCTTAGAAGTGACCATATGAAATCTGTCATCATCCACACAGGAATATTACCCCTGGACTATGATGGAAACAACATTATAGATATGTTGTTGAACAACTCCATTATGATCTGAATCATCAGTAGCAATTTCATCTAGGAAGGGAGAACTCTACCCCTTCAACAAAACATTCTCATCAACTTCAACTGTAATTCCTCCTACCTTAAATAATTCACATGACCTCTGAGAGATAAGTGAATCAATCATTTTTTTACCTTTTCGGAGTCTCGAGGCAATCAAGTGTTTCTCTTGATTTATCTAGTTATCCACCTCACCCTACACTAATTTTTCAAATTCCAACTAAACCTCTCCACTTGCCTCCTCATCACCATAGGCAACCTATGGTCGCAGTTGCTCCTGGACATGAGTAGGACTACCCTACTTCTTACTAGAAACTATCCTCTCAGAGGTTTCATCCATATGTTAGATTAAAAAATCCTTCATAGAAATATCACCAATTTGTGATTCATTTTTTCACAGCCAAGCCCAACACAAAACCTTACTTCAAAATATTGGCATACGAAGTACCATCATTATTATACCCCCTTGGAATAGAACTCCCTAGAGTTTTATCCTATTTCTGCCTAGAACAAGCTACTTATAGATGTCTTCTATAATCTTTTTCTAGATTCCCTCAGATACCACATTTTGATCATTTGATAACCCTTCAACATGTATCTTTTTTATGCCTAATCAAGATGCACACATCACATAGCTAAGGAACCTTTTCATAAACCACTCGCTTTTTAATCTCATCATTGCAGGTAAATAAAACAACCTTTTCAATACGAGTTGCACTTAAATCAATTTCAATTGGTATCCTTGAATACTGGCCAAATATTACAATTTTAGTCTCTTAGTCAAAGAGAATAGGAAAGACTATTTATGTTGTGATGTCATGGAGGATTTTTGGATGCCCCAAAATCCAATTGAGGTCATATAATAGAATTCATACCTTCACATAAGAGTTCTTAATTTTGTCAAAATTAAATTCATATGACCATTCATGAACACAAAATAGGTCAGTCTTTAGAGAAAGTGAACCAAGGATCCAAGCCTTCTTTTTGAGATACTTATAGAGAAAAGGACAAATATAGAATACCTATCCAAGCAAGACATGATTCCAATTAGAAAAACCCCACAACTTAGAGATTCAACATACCAGTTTATCCCAACACCATGAATTTTCACCCCGTGGAAGAACCAGCCTTCCAACAATTGAGTTTTTTTACATCACATATATTTCAAAAACCATATTAGAGTTTTCTTCAACATGAACCATGGATCCCTTCTTGATTATTATTCCAATGATTGAATCATTATAAGAAGTGAATGGATGAGAAAAATAAGCTTCCTTTAGAAAATTCACATCATAAGCCTCATTCTCTATAGAATCACCTTTGTAATATCATTTAATCCAACATCCACCAGTGAGGATCTTCTTTAGATCTAAAGAATCATAGAGGGAGGCATAACTGAAGTAGGGTTCAATCACCATTGTCGTAATTGCGAGGAGAGCACTCCCCAAACCCCATTTCTAATTATATAAATTATTAAATAATTTAAAATATTTGTATGTGTATAACTACATGTATGTATGTGTATATGTGTATATACATGTGTGTGTGTGTAGATGTTTATGTGTATATATGTATGTATGTAATTAATATAAATGTTATGAATTCACTTTTTTTTAAACATAGGGACAATGCCCCTTTATTAAATGATATAAAAATAGATGAAGTAAAAGACGGGGTCATACATGGAAATACTTCCCTCATCAATAAAATAGCCAAATACCAAGATTTTATCTTATTCTATCCCATATCCTTCGCTCCTCATCATGTATCGCATTCCAATTAGTTCTACCATACCCACAACCACAAAATCTGGGTTGTCATCCTCTCCTCCAAGTCTTCAACTGTTGCAAGATACCTTCAATGTTGATGCTCTCTAAATCCATCCCCCCCTCATCTGATTGGGATTACACCCTGTAAGAAGGGTCAACAACAAAGGTTTAATCATTAAATTTGAATGCAGGGGTCTTCACTTCACCAAAAAAATCTTGGGATGCTTGCTCTTTGGATACCAAAGTACCCTACTTTTCACCCTCTTGCACATCATTAAAGGAATTACACGCACCAAAGTTGTTGTGATAAGACATGTGCACATTGCTCGGAACTTCTTGAATACTCTACACATTTTTTGGAGAAGGCTCACCTAAAATTTCATCCATGATAGAACTGACCTCTTTGCATGATGGAGGCTTCATCTGAAGAGAGAGCACCATAGGGGTCAAGGCCAAATTACCAAAAATATCAGAATCAGGAGAAACATCTAGATGGGATGATGGAATGACCTACTCCTGTATAGTCTGTGAATGGGGCTCAAATGTTTTGGATCTTCAAGGGCGAACCAATTGAAATCCCTCTTCGTCTACAAATATATTTATTCATTTTGTAATATTTATTTATACATATATTTATATACTAAACATATAATATTTTCAATATGTTTTTAATTTATATGAATAATATTAAAAAAATATTTATTAAGTTTTAATATTTAAAATATGTTTGAAATTTATATAATTAATTTATTTAAATTATTTTTTTAATAATTTTGTTATTTAAATCTTTAATTATTAAATTATACATATATATAATTTTTTAAAGGTATTTATGAAATTGTAAATATATATTTATTTAAATAATTATAAAATTATAATAAATATATTTAAATAATAAATATATTTATCATAGTTATAATTATATATTAATAAATATATATATTTCTATAAATATATTTATAATTATATATAAAAAAGTTTAAATATATTTATTTATAATTATAATAATAATTAAATAAATGCATATTTAAATAATTATAAAATTATAATAAATATATTTAAATGAAAATGATACATCGTTATCATCACTTAATATTTTAACTGTAACACCCCAATATTTCATAATATGTTATTTCTTTGAACTAATTTAATAACTTTCACCTCACACAACACCGAGTTCGAGCGCACGACGACTTACCAAACTAACTATTCAAAAAAATGGTTATGAATAGCATTAACTGGATTTTGAATTTTATATACTCCATATAATTTTAACTTATGTATTATGTGTTTCTTAGACATATTATAAGAACAAATTCAATTTTTCAGATAAAAAAATGTATTTTTCAAAAAAAATGCAATTTTACCACCTTTTAATGGTGAACCCTTTTTAAATCCAATATTTGAAACTTTTACATATTCAATTTGAAAAAATAAAATTCTTATTTATAATTGGGACATCAAAATTTACTTTGGATGAAATTTTGGTATTTTTCTAATAATATTCATTTTTTTATGAATAGTGAGAAATACTGTATTTTAATTCAAAACTGTCTTTTAATCAAATTTATTTATATGGTTAGATTATATTTTAAATTGGTTTTTAAGTGTAATTAGATTATATTTTTACCATTTAATCCAATTTTGGTCATTGTAATTAATTTCACATTGAAATTATACATAAACAAGTGTCAATCTTTTAATAGTTATTATTTCTTAAAAACACACTATTTTTTTGACAATGGGAATTAATTATAAATTAATTAATTCAACTTCTATGTTTTTAATTTGGTAAAATAGGCATAATTTTTGAATTCGGAATATCAAATATAGCTTAGACTGAATTTTTGGTATTTTTCTGAAAAACTTCAATTTTTGAGGAATAGTAAAACCACATAGTAGTAGTTAAAAAACAGACTTTTTCATTTAAATGGAATTTTACAGTTTCTGTGAATTGAATTTTGAAAATCTGACATACATGGTTGTTATTATTAAGTAAAATTTGGTTCAATAAGATGAAAATAATTTTTTGTGAATAGTAACTTTTGACTTTTATTTATCGCGGTTAAAGGTAAATGGGGAAATTCAAGGTAAAAAGAATATTATAATAATAAAAAATTAACTTAACACTTGTCCTAACCTTATTGGATGAGTCATTCCTGACCATGGGCATCCTTGGGTCGATTTTGGGACCCCATGGAGCCACTTAAGAATGATAATGACACTTTATTTTAATTAATTTAAAGTAAAGACAAAAATGACATTAACAAATATCTTTTAGTATATCAATTTTTATATAGGGTTATATAATTCATATTTTAAACTATAAATAATCATTGTAAAGATAAAAATATTTCCTACATTATGTTATTTTTTATAATTTTTAAACATCAAATAAATTAAATTATTTATGACACAATAATGATGCAGTATTTACCTCATTAATAAATGATTTAAATCAATAAGATTATTAATATTAAAAAAATATCCAAAACCTATCCAATTCTTATTGGATGATTTTATTTCGTACATGAGTCATCTTATATTCGACTTTAATGAGTTTTGGATCTTTTGAAACCAAAGATAAGTTTACAATAAAATAACATTTTTAAACTTTCCTAAAGAGCCCCTCATCTCCCTTATAAAAGGACACCACTTCTAACCCATTCCTCACACCTCTCAAGCCCATTGGCTCATCCAAACCCTACCCAAATAAACTTTAAATATCCTTCTCTTCTGCCTATAAGCCTTACCTTAGGCATAAGTCACTTCAAGAAGTCTGTTTGGTTCAAACCAAAGGGAATTACCCAAATTAAAGGTAATTGTTTATCTTAACTACTTTTCTTTTATTTTACTTCTACAACCCCTAAACTATTTTTATTCATTTATTTTATAACAACACCAGTATACTAAATATAATAGTATGTTTTTATGTGAATTTTTCTAACTAAACTTACACACACCTCCATCTAATGGGTAAAGAACATACTGTTTCTGTGGATGGAAAACTAACGCCTCACGAAACAATGATTGTTCAATTATCTTCTACCGCCTCTCATGGTGGACATTAATATAGTACTGTATTTATATATGATATATATATTATATTTATGTTTTCTTTATTATTCTCTATTTTCCATTTATATCATTCTTTTATGGTTTCCATTATAGGTAAAACGTGATAATTTCATTTGAGGAAGTGCAGACTACCGCCCCCTCAAAGTGATATGACTCGTTAATGCCTTATGTGAGATGTATAAAGAATGGATTTGATGATATTATATATTATATTATACTGGAATTATAATATAAATATGTATCATTATATTTTAATTCCATTATAATACAAAATATAAATGAAAGTAGCATTCATGCATACGTACGGCTTACCGTCTCCATGAATGGTACATTTCATTTATTATCTCCAAATGTTATGTACTATTATAAATACATATATATACTGGATATATAATATATATATATATATATTATATCTAAATCATTTATATCATTCTTTAGATAATGGACTTTTGACCACATGGAAAAATTGTAATTATAACAAGTTCATTTTTTACTCAAGTTCCGAACATCGATAAAATATCCAATATGAACTCAAATAATTAACTAATTGGTATAGCAAGGTAATAAGTGATATAAAAGGAATAATAAACTTGAAAAAAAAAATTAATAAAGTAGAAATTAACTTAATTTTATTATTTATGAAGGAACATACAAGACAAGTCGGACTCGAAGTAAGGGGTTTCTTATCTCACTTTTAATTCTGTGAGATTTCCATTATTGACCACTTATTTATTGCATGTAGTGCATTTTGTACTGCCATTTTCTATATATTATCATGATTATCTTTATATTCATGTTATTTTGTGATTCATTTGGTGTTTGTTAACTTTTGGTCATATGACTCGATTGATTACAACGAAGTAAGGGTTTCTCATCTCACTTTTTATTCCTGTGAGATTCATGATATATTGGCCACTATTTCATTTTGTGTGGAATATGTACTGCCCATGCTTGTATTTTTGGTGTAATATAATTTAATTTATGGGTATTTAAATCTTCATTGTATGATCCTTATATCATGGGGTGTATGTTTCATAAGTTACCAAATCGGCAAGGGAATTTCAAATTTCAATTTCCACTCATTGGGTTTTACGCATACTACATTGATTATTTTACTCCATGATTATGTGTGGAATCACTATTTATTATTTGTGTAGTAATTTCCACTCCCCTTTCTGTGGATATAATTTTGATACACATAATCAATCTATTGATAAATTCTCAAGTCGTCGATATGAACTTGATAAGAGTAATTTTAACTCAATCTTCATTCATTGAGTTAAACATCCGATTCATTAGCGTTGTTTTTACAAGAATATGTGTGAATGTACTATGATTTATTTACACTGAATATCCAATAATATTTATTGTATTTATATTTTTCATACATAATTATGTCATTGATTTACCCTTAACCTAAGGATATGGTCTTTATAAGGGATTTCATCTCAACTAACATTCCATTGAGTCTTCTTTGTTGTTATGCACCAATTCACTTTTATTTGGTGTATATACTGTTCTTTGACATAGTATATCATGAATCATTTTATTATTATGATATTATAAGGTTTTTGTAACCTCAATTATTTTTATTCAAGCGTCTCTCATTTGGTTACGAACTCTAACTAAAATATCATTTTAAATGTTTTAAAATTTTATTCTTCTAAATCTTTCTCATTAATGTCCATGTTTTAAAAATGTTTGTATGGTTTTATTTATATGGAAATTAATATTTTTAAATTAAAATTCCTTTTAAAAGTTTCAAAGTGGTATGGGACACTTTGATTCAAAAATCTACTTTTAACGACCTCTTGACAAATAGTGTGACTTTTAAATGTTTTCAAGAAAAAGGGGGATATTTCTCTCAAATAGTTTTGATGATTATTTTAATCATTGTAAATACCCTTCATTATTCTCGATTGAGGTTAATTTTTTATAATACAATATTCCATATAGTATTTAATGAGTTATGTTTTACTGTGGATGTGTTGTTTTTATACCATTCATGGTTTATGGATAAAGTATTGACATTTCGTATGCTAGTTTTAATATGAATGTTTGTGTTATGTTTCAAACTTTTCATATAAGGAATGAATTGGACTTATTAAGTGATGGGTGGAGCCTGATATAGCTCCTCGATGCATTGGTAGGTCTCATGAGACAATTAGACATGGAATTGGATGAGGCCTTTCCCAATTTTTGATATATGGGTTTGGTCGAGGCCTTAATCATTTTTAGATGTCTTGGTCAAGGCCTTAACAAAATGTTTCAGAATGTCCGGCATTATGCATTCCATAATTATGAGATTAGCTATTGATATTTCATGTGGTTATTCGACTAGTAGAATACTCATTACTATGTTTTATTATGTCATTATTTACTCAAATCATATTCCTTCCATAAAGTGTTCATGTTTATTATTTGTAAAGGCATGTGTTTTCAATTATTCAGCATACCTAATGTTTATGTTTTCTTCCACTGTATTTCTTACTCTTATTGATCATTTGATCTCACCCCTTTCTTATGTTTCATTTTACCAAGATGTGAAGAAGTTAGTTATGAGTGACTTGCAAGAATAATCTTGGAAGCTTGGATGTTTCTAATGGAATAAATTAGTGTTGTTTTCTTTTCAAGTTGTAATGTTGAACTTATGGATGTATCTTGTTTCCAAGACTACAAAACTGATTGGTCCTTTGGGACTTGATTCCTTGTAATCATGCCAATGTATTAAAATAATGCACTAGCTCCTGGATTCTGGGGTCGGGGCATTACAGTTGGTATCAGAGGAATTTTAGTACAAACCTTGGAAACTAGACTTGGATAAACTCTGATTAGATCACATTACCCTAATATAAACTTTGAGGATTAGTATAGAATAACTTCCTAGAATTTTTTTAATGTATATATTTTGTGTATTTTACAAGAAATACATCCCTATCTGGATACGAGCAGGTAGAGGTGGCTCTAGAACAGATGTACCTAGGAGTGAAAACTCCGACAAGGAGTTTCGGGCATGACCCGGGGTATCCTGGTACATGACAATGGGCATTGCTGCACTCTTGGTTACGACACTCCTGGGGGATATGCTTGGGATGATTCACATTTTCTTTACAAACCGATTTGAAGGATTTTAATATAAGATGAGAATAAATGACCTTGATTTATCCTAAGGTGTTTCAGATTTAAAATAAGGTGTCATGATATTTTCTAAATGATTTTATGAATCATGCTATGCTTTCTGGTTTTAGTCAAAATAGCCATTCAATTACATGTTATTAATTTTTTTGATGAAAATACAAGGTATGAGATAACATTTATGGTTAAAATATGTTAGGGTTATTTTTGAGTAATCTATCTCATTTTTGGGAATATTATAAATTATATAGTTTTTGAAAAGGGGAAACACGCAGACCGTGTGACAACCCGTCACATCGGACAAAGCTATGGGAATTGAACCCACAACCAAAGTATGATTGGGATTTATTGCCTACCACTGGACTACATGAAGTACCTGGTTAGTATGACTAATTATTTTTAGTTAAATTATTTTATGGATCAGGAATATTTTGATTTTTGAAACTTATGATTTATCCTTAGTATAGGAAAATTATTTAGTGATTAAGTGATAAATGTTATTTTGGAAGATGTTCGCTCTTTTGGTAACACTATATGCCTAAGGAAAAAACAATACTATGGGATTTAATTTAAGGAGTAATGGTGGGTTTTTACCTATATTTTTATTGTGGATTTATAGAGATTTGGATTATTTATGGAAATGATTAACCTATCATAGAGAAAATGTGATTAGGTTAATTACTTTTCAATATGTGACTTTAAAATTAGTCGATGTTATTTGGAGATACAATTTAACATGGAAGACTATGTAAGAAAATTCTTCTGAGTTTTGGGTTTCAATATTAGTTTGGATTATATTGAAATATTTTATGGACAATTGTTTATTGAGTGGTATTTATTGAACTTTGGGTATGGTTGGTTTAATTTTAGAAATTATGGTTAGTATTTATTTCTCTAAAGTATTATCCTTTTTGGGGATCATCTGATCTTTTACTAACCATTTAGTTTTGGTTAATCTCTAAAGAAAAGGGAAATATATAATTCATCCTTTGAGGATTATGTGATTCTCTATAAGTTGATTCTAGTGCTTCAGGTGTGACCAATTCATCTTGAATACTCATCGTTTGGAGTGAAAGATGAATTTGTTGTAAGAATTAGATGAAGGATGAAACTCTACTTGTCAAGTATATTTTTTTTATTTATTATTATATGAATAAATTAATTATTAAACTTTAGGGAAGGGATCTTAAAACCAAAATTTTTTTATCATAATGCTTTATTTTTTGTTGAACCGATGATATTTTAAATCGTCATAGATTGATGGCTTTGAGGCCCTCAATTTTACACTTGTTTGTGATCGACGACCTCAATCACTCCCTATAAATATTTACATTTTTCCTCCAATTTTGAGTCTCTAATTTCCACCAATGTTCTTCTAATCAAGATCATAATTTGGTGGTGACTTTTTCATTCCCCTTTCCCTCTTATTAAGACTAAATTCTATTAACCCAATTTCTGATGTGGGCTTTCCACAAAGGTATTTTTCTATTTTTTAACCTTTTATTTTCGAAGAACAATTTCAAGTTGTGAGGACAAAATTTATTGAAGGAGGGGATAATATAACACCCCAAGATTTTATAATATGTTATTTCTTCAAAGTAATTCAATAACTTGCACCTCACACAACACCGAGTTCAATCGCACGACGACTTACCAAACTAGCTATTAAAAAACGGTTATGAATATTATTAACTAGATTTTGAATTTTATATAATCTATATAATTTTAACTTATGTATTATGTGTTTCTTAGACATATTATAAGATCAAATTCAATTTTTCATATAAAAAATGTATTTTTTTTAAAAAATTAATTTTACCACCTTTTAATGGAGAACCCTTTTTAAATCCAATATTTGACACTTTTACATATTCAATTTGAAAAAATAAAATTCTTATTTATAATTGGGACATCAAAATTTACTTTGGATTAAATTTTGGTATTTTTCTAATAATATTCATTTTTTATGACTAGTGAGAAATACTATATTTTAATTCAAAATGGCCTTTTAATAAAATTTATTTATATGGTTAGATTATATTTTAAATTGGTTTTTAAGTGTAATTAGATTATATTTTTACCATTTAATCCAATGTTGGTCATTGGAATTAATTTCACTTTGAAATTATACATAAACAAGTGTCAATCTTTTGATAGCTATTGTTTCTTAAAAACACACTATTTTTTTTGTCAACGGGAATTAATTTTAAATTAATTAATGAAACTTATATGTTTTTAATTTGGAAAAATAGACTTCATTTTTGAATTTGGAATATCAAATATATCTTAGGCTGAATTTTTGTTATTTTTCTGAAAAACTTCAATTTTTGATGAATAGTAAAACCACTTAGTAGTAGTTAAAAAACTGAATTTTTCATTTAAATGGAATTTTAACGCTTCTATTAATTGAATTTCAAAAATATGACATACATGATTTTTATTATTACGTAAAATTTGGTTCAATAAGATCAAAATAATTTTTGGTGAATAGTAACTTTTGACTTTTATTTACCGCGGTTAAAGGTAAATAGAGTAATTCAATGTAAAAAGAATATTATAATAATAAAAAATTAACTTAACACTTATCCTAACCTTATTTTATGAGTCATGGCCAACCATGGGAATCCTTGGGTTGATTTTGGGACCACATGGAGCCACTTAAGAATGATAATGACACTTTATTTTAATTAATTTAAAGTAAAGACAAAAATGACATTAACAAATATCTTTTAGTATATCAATTTTTACATAGGGTCATATAATTCATCATTTCAACTATAAATAATCATTAGAAATATAAAAATATTTCCTACATTATGGTATTTTTTTATAATTTTTAGACATCAAATAAATTAAATTATTTATGACACAATAATGATGCAGTATTTACCTCATTAATAAATGATTTAAATAAATAAGATTATTAATATTAAAAAAATATCCAAAACCTGTCCAATTATTATTTGATGATTTTATTTTGAAAATGAGTCATCTTATCTTTGACTTTAATGAGTTTTTGACCTTTTGAAACCGAAGATAAGTTTATAATAAAATAACATTTTCAAACTTTCCTAAAGAGACCATCCTCTCCCTTATAAAAGGACACCACTTCTAACCCATTCCTCACACCTCTCAAGCCCCTTGGATCATCCAACCCCTACATAAAAAATCTCTCAAGATCCCTATCTTCCACCTAGAAGCCTTACCTTAGGCATAAGTCTCTTTAAGAAGTATGTTTGGTTCAAACCAAAAGGCATTACCCAAATTAAAGGTAATGGTTTCTCTTAACTTCTTTTATTTTATTTTACTTCTCCAACCCCCAAAATCTTTTTATTCCTTTATTTTATAAAAACAATAGTATTTTTAAAATACTAGGTTGTTTTTATGATAAGTATTCGAACTAAATTTACAAACAACTCCATCTAATGGGTAAAGAACATATTGTTTCTGTGGATGGAAAACTAAGGCCTCACGAAACGATGATTGTTCAATTATCTCATACCGCCTCTCATGGTGTCCATTAAGATGGAACTGTATTTATATATTATATATATATTATGTTTATTTTTTCTTTATGATTATTTATTTTCCATTTATAGCATTCTTTTTTGGTTTCCATTATGGGTAAAACGTGATAATTTCATTTGAGGAAGTGAGGACTACCGCCCCCTCAAAGTGATATGACTCGTTAATACCTTATATGGTACATATAAATAATGGATTTAATGATACTATATATGATATTATACTGTAATTATAATATAGTTGTGTATAATTATGTTTTAATTCCATTAAAATACAAAATAGAAATGAAAGTAGCATTCATGCGTACGTACGGCTTACCGTCTCCATGAACGGTACATTTCATTTCTTATCTCCAAATGTTATGTACTGTTATAAATATATATATATATATATATATATACTGGATATATAATATATATATTATATCTAAATCATTTTTATCATTCATTAGATAATGGAATTTTGACCACATGGAAAATTTGTAATTATAACAAGTTCATTTTTTACTCAAGTTCTGAACATCGATAAAATATCCAATATGAACTCAAATAATTAACTAATTATTATTGATAGGTAATAATTGATATAAAAGTAATAATAAACTTGAAAAAAAATTAATAAAGTATAAATTAATTTAAGTTTATTATTCAGGAAGAACAAAGAACATACAAGACAAGTCGGACTCGAAGTAAGGGGTTTCTTATCTCACTTTTAATTCTGTGAGATTTCCATTATTCACCACTTAATTACTGCATGTGGTGTATTTTTTACTGAAATTTGATATATATTATCATGATTCTCTTTATATTCATGTTATTCTATTATTCATTTTGTTTTTATTAACTTTTGGTCATACGACTCGATTGATTACAATGAAGTAAAGATTTTTCATCTCACTTTTTATTCCCGTGAGATTCATGCTATATTGGACACTATTTCCTTTTGTGTGGCGTATGTACTGCCCATGGTTGTATTATTGGTGTAATATAATTTAATTTATGGGTATTTATATCTTCATTTTATGATCCTTCTTTCATGGGGTGTATATTTCAAAAGTTACCAAATCAGCAAGGGAATTTCAATTTTCAATTTCCACTCATTGGGTTTTATGCATGCTTCATTGATTATTTTACTCCATGATTATGTGTGGAATCACTATTTATTATTTGTGTAGTAATTTCCACTCCACTTTCTGTGGATATACTTTTGATACACATAATCACTTCATTGATAAATTCTCAAGTCATCAATATGAACTTGATAAGAGTAATTTTAACTCAATCTTCATTCATTGAGTTAAACATCCAATTCATTGGCATTGTTTTTACAAGAATATGTGTGAATATCCTATGATTTATTTAAACTGAATATCTAATCATATTGAGTGTATTTATATTTTTCACACATAATTATGTCATTGATTTATCCTTAACCTAAGGATATGGTCTTTATAATGGATTTCATCTCAACTTACATCCATTTAGTCTTATTTGTTGTTATGCGCCAATTCACTTTTATTTGGTGTATATACTATACTTTGACATATTATATCATGAATCCCTTTATTATCATGATATTATAAAGTTTTTATTACCACAGTTATTTTTATTCAAGCATCTCTCATTTGGTTACGAACTCTAACTAAAATATCATTTTAAATGTTTTAAAATTTAATTCTTCTAAATCTTTCTCATTAATGTCCATGTTTTAAAAATGGTTTTAAGGTTTTATTTATATGGACATTAATTTTTTCAAATTAAAGTTAATTTTAAAAGTTTCAATGTGGTATGGGACACTTTGATTCAAAAATATATTTTTAACGACTTCTTGACAAATAGTGTGACTTTTAAATGTTTTCAAGAAAAAGGGGGATATTTATCTCAAATAGTTTTGATAATTATTTTCATCTTTGTCAATATCCTTCATTATTCTTGATTGAGGTTAACTTGTTATAATACAATATTCCATATTTTATTTAATAATTTATGTTTGACTGTGGATGTGCTATTTTTAAACCATTCATGGTTTATGGATAATGTATTGACATTTCGTATGCTTGTTTTAATACGAATGTTTGTATTATGTTTCAACCTTTTCATGTGAGGAATGCATTGGACTTAGTAAGTGATGTGTGGAGCCCACTATAGATTCTCGATACATCGGTAGGTCTCATGATACAATTAGACATGGAATTGGCTAAGGCCTTTCCCAATTTTTGATATATGGTTTTGGTCAAGGCCTTAATCATTTTTAGACATCTTGGTTTAGGACTTGAAAAAATGTTTCATAATGTCCGAAATTATGAATTCCATCATTATGAGATTATCTATTGATATTTCATGTGGTTATTCTACTAGTAGAATACCCATGACTATGTTTTATTATGGCATTATTTACTCAGCTCATATTCCGGTCATAAAGTGTTCATGTTTATTATTTGTAAAGGTATGTGTTTGCAATTATTCACCATGCCTAATGTTTATGTTTTCTTACGCTATATTGTTTACTCTTACTGAGCATTTGAGCTCACCCCTTTCTTATGTTTCATTTTCCCAGGATGCAAAGAAGTTAGTTTTTGAGTGAATTTCATGAATAATCTTGGAAGCTTGGATGTTTCTAATGGAATAAATTAGTGTTGTTTTCTTTTCAAGTTGTAATGTTGAACTTATGTATGTATCTTGTTTCCAAGACTACTAAACTGATCGGTCCTTTGGGACTTGATTTCTTGTAATCATGCCAATGTATTAAAATAATGCACCAGCTCCTAGATTCAGGGGTCGAGGCGTTACATTAGCATTGATAAAACTACTCTTTATCAGCACTTTTTTGAAAGCACTGATAAAAGCCTTACCCAATTTTATAAAAAGAACTCTAACAAATTCTCCTCTCTCACACCTTCAAACTATTGTGGAACCCTACTATTTTCATTGCTCTCGTTGAAACCTACTATTGGCGCCACTCGCTCTTCATCGACTTTCTCGATGAATCAATCCTCTCCAAATATATGGTATGTGGTGATTTTTTTTTGCACCTCTAGATTTGTTACATAACTACACGTTATGCCGATGGAGTATCCACTTGTTTTTATGCATCATGTAGCCACGTATTTCACCCCTTCACCACATCGCACCACCTATCATGGCTTCCACAACACCTGATTAAATGTATTACATGTCATTTTAAAATCTCCTTGTCTTACATGATATTTTGTCTGAAATATCAATCATATTTTAAGAATTGATAAACCTTTACATTTTTCCTTCATGGAATGTCCATCAATCCAAGTTGTGGATGACTCTTCACATCAAATAGTAAAGGAAATGGACCTTATATAGCTATATTATATTATATCCTTTTCCAAATTTCTCCATTTTAAAATTACTAGTGAAATAATACTTTTTACCAACATTTTTTATGTGTTAATGTTAGTTTTCTACCGATTTAAATATGAATAACATTGTATGTAGTTTTTAACATTGATTATAAAAACCAACTCCAAAATCTTTATTTTGACTAACCATAAAGGGTATCAACATCAATTATTTTTTATAACTGACATCAAATATCATCAAAACTTGCTTTAAACATCGTTTATTTTGAGAACCAACATCAAAAATCACATATAACAACTTTTATTTTTATAACTGATGTTATAGGTGACTTTCAAGGATGGTTTTAAAAATAACCAATGTAAAATGTTAAAGATTTTTAAAAAAATATTTCAATACACATAACTCCCTTGGAATAAAAAATTAGATAAAAGAACTAGAAAATTATAGAAACCAAATAAAAATAAGAAAAAAAACTCAATGATGTGGTTTCTTTTCCTTGCTAGTGGTGGTGTCCCCTGAATCTAAATATCATTTATTAATATTCATTTTATTTTCAAGGAATAACTCATACTACATTTTAAAATTCTTTTAATAAATCTCATGCAGAGGCTTTAACATTTACACTTCATCCAAAGAAGTCATATTCTTAAAAAAACAAATCATTAAATATATATGTATGTCTATTTGTGAAGATAATAAATCTTAAAAGAAGCTAAATAATGATAAAATATTATAAATATCATGAAAAAATGATGAAATGAAGAATCAGTGGAATGATGAAGCATTGAAACAATGAAGGAGGTGTAAATAAAGAATGTAAAATTTGGTGGAAGGGAAAATTATATAAGGTATTGTAAAAAGTGTTCTCGTGACATGATAAATTTATAGACGGGAAAATAAATCGAATGGGTGTGTTGTAAAGAAATTGAAACATTACAAGCGCACTATTTGATATTTTACTTGTAACGTTTGTTATTTATATAATTAACATAAAAAACCTTTTATTTTAATACTAATTATATATTATCCAATTTTAAAACTATTTTTAACATTGGTTATTATATAATCAACATTAAAACCCACCATGAAAAAGTGTTCTGTGAAAAATCTCTAGTGACTCATATTTTCCATGTATTATTTTATGATATTGTATGAATTATTTTTTAGATCAAGCATTGAAAAGGTGTATGATTATGAAGATCATTTTTCCTAGAATAAATTTTTTATATATATTAAATATATTAAATAGAAAGTGTGCACATTTTTCTTGAAAAAGGGGAATAACTTCTAAATAGAGGCCCGGATCAAAAATCCAAGGGAACCATTGAGTTTATAACATGAGTTTTATCTTAGGCGTAACATAACCTTTGTTAGCATGGGGTGTTGGTGAAAAAGTCATCTCGTGCATAAAATGAATAAAATAATTAAATATATTATTTTATTTTATTCATTGATGCAGCGACCTAGCCTCTGCCTTAAATATTTTTTAATATCCAAAATTGAAGGTTTAGCCACATAACCATGTAATTCTAAGATAGCATTTTAAATCAATTGGAGGAGGATCCATTGAAGAATGAAAACTGGATTGAAGATCAACAATCAGTATACAATTGAATCAGAGGATCTTGCCAATGAAAACGAAACAACTTTGTTCTTTATGAGTGATTGATCCAAATAGTGGTAGGATGATATTTTGATTGGATTTCTTCCTTGTTATTAATTCCTATGATGAACGTGAATCAATCGACCAACGGATTGATTCGCAGGATAGTCATATTGTAGGGTGAATTTATCTATAGAAATTTATTGGGAGATTTAATTATTTATTATTGGTTCTTCATCCATCATTCTAATGGAAATTAATCTAGGATAACCAAATAGGATTGAGGTTTGGTCCTCTATTGTGTTTTTCTTGGTTTTATCCCATTTTTCTATGTGCGTTCTTCATCAGCATTTTGTTTTCCCAGTGGTTCAACCCAAATACTGAGGAATGGAACATTACACACCCTTTTCTTGGAATAATGATTTGATATCAAATATCCAGACTCAGTATGGCATGGGGATCATGTTATGATAACAATAGTGATGGACTGGGACTAGTTGGAGGTGTTCATGCATGGGTTTGTGATGAATGGAGGAGGTATCATCATGGGAAATGATTTCTATAAAAATAAAAGTCGTAATCCGACCATCGGTATCACTAAGGCTCGTCAAACCTGATATCTGAGTTTCATGGGCATGATTGACTGTGGCAGTGACAGATTCGGGAAGTCGTGTGAGGAACCTGTGATTTTTTGTAAATCCCAATATACATGGCGTGTATTTAGGGAACACACACCATGTGGGACCCTAGTGATGTGGATAGAGATTCCAGATGAAGTTAAGTATCACATGGAATGTTACCCAGTCACATGGTGTGTGACTCTTCTCAGTTGGCTCAGTATGTAATTTGGAGGGTACAGAGACACGACCAGGAGTGCATGGGAACACACATGCTGTGTACTCTGACACAGACATGACCATGTCTGGTGTACAAATACATAAATGTGTACTTGTACATGGTCATAAGTACATGGGAACAGACATTCCATGTACTTTGACACAAACACAGACACAAATCATTCAGATGGGAAGAACCCGATGTTGAAGGAATACACCATGTACTACTAGTGCACACCGTGTACATCCTTCAAGAAGTCTTAGAGCCCTTTTCCTATTATACTTGTAAAATTTTAGTTAGGTTGTGTTCCCTATATACATTCCTTGAGGGTTAGTATGTAATCATGTCATATGCATAGGATAGTGGTCCATTTAACAAGACTTATTGGATAGAGTTGTTAGAATCCTTCTTTGAGGCCTGGAGTGAGATCTTATATCATCTTCTTTCCCTAGGTGGAGTTTTTGGTATCGATGTGACCAACACTAAACAGGTACCAATCCTATACTTATAAATTTATTATAGATTGAGTTGTTGGTATACCCCACGTCCTTGGGTGTGATCCTCATCTGTGTATTGTATCTCTTAATAATTCTAGTGTATCCTTCATATAATGAGACCCAATGAGAATAACCTATCAGATGGATGTCATCAATGTTATTTGAATCGTGGATTTTGTTATCCTAGATGAGTTCTATATGGAACCTTAGACCAAGATTCCTAGGCCGGCATTACAGTTTTAACTTTACCTTGAGACTGTGTGTATTTTATTGAGTATATCTAGATATTCTTGTTATATTTTTTTTAGACATATACATATACAGAGTTGACTGTTGTTCTTTAAGTTATATGCTTAGTATTTTGGGGGTTTCCTATTGGGTATTGTTATACTCACCCTTGCACTAGATTTTCCCACATGTGTCATATCTTGTGCAGATGATCAACCTTTTGATTAAGTCCTAGAGGAACTAGGACCAATAGGTACTTAGTGAGACAAAAATACTAAGGTGTGTTCCTATGGTTATCTTTACAGCACTCCCCATCTTTACTTTCAGGTTGGACTTTTTTTCTAAATCTTTTTTGTGGGCTTGTATTTTGACCTATTTATTATCCATTACTTGTTTTCGTACTCTGGTTTTTGGATTTAGATGTATTCATGCATAGTTTATCATTTGTTTTAAATTTTAAAATTGTATGGGTAAGGTGATTTAGTGTGTGTATAGGTAATTTAGGATAAGTTCTATCATGTTAGTGATATGCCTACTTGGCACTAGTCACCATCCCCTAACCTATTAGAGGTGGGCTTGGGGAGTTGTGGAACGGGACCCATTGGGATGGGTCATGAAAAGGTGGTATCAGAGGAGTCATTTCTACCTTAGGACTAGATTTTGTGATATTGGTTTGTAGAAACAGTGCTAAGTGTTTTGAGTTTGGATTTCAGGCCAGGAACTCTGGTGTTGGTGTGACGTCTGACGTATCCATACACCATGAATTTGATCACCTTCCTTTAAACTCAGTACGTGAGGGAACTGGTTGTAGAAAAAACCAATGGTATATGCATCATGTAGGAATAGTTTATGGTTTACATGTCCTTCTTGAGTCAGTTCTCCAGATATACTCATTGATCATGGTACATCTTGTCTATTTCTATATTCCTCTGTGACATATGTTAGCTAGGATTCAGCATCAGGATCAAGAGGATGATCCCCTTAGTAATGAGGCATCGATACAGGGGCTTATTGTAATGTCTTGGATATTCCGTTTATTATTTTTAAATATTATATGAAATTATTTTGAGACTAGACCTTTCGACGGCATGCGATTCTGAGCCCCAGAGTGCCCAGAATAAATGTTTAAAATTTTAAATAGCGCGCGTGAGAGGTTTTACTATAAAAGTGGAATATCTTATAAATAGGTGCCCATAATAGAAATACAAGTGCATCATTGTATTCATATCAGCGACTTTACCTTAGGTGGGGCTTAACATCGATCGGTGTGGGTCAGCTGCGAGAGTTAGTTTTTGAACGTTTAATGGAAATAAAATAAAATAATAATTTATTTTATTTAAAATTTTCCTTTTTCCGAAGTGACTTAATTCCTCCCTTTTAAATACCATCTTATGTAAAGTTCACAGGGTTAGCCTCATAACCCTGTGAATTGATATAGAGGCTCTTGGAGCTTTGGAGGAGAACTCGTTGGCGGACGACGGTGACGTGAACGACAACGCATCTCAGATCCAAAACACCTCACCAACGAATGTGACGCAGTGGTCGTCCTTCAACCGGATCGAGGTAGGGATTGTTATTTCAATTCCAATTTCCCCGTTTTTGGATTTAAATGATGAATGAGGATCAACCATGAACATTTTGATCCACGGATCGTGCGTTCTTGCAGGTGGGTGTTATTTTCTGGGGTTTGATTCGGGAATTTTAAATTGTGATAATTGTTGGATTATCGTTTTGATTCTCCTTGTTTAATCCTTCTAACGGGAGAGGATCAATGTTGTGATGAACGACAGCAGAGTTTTATTCCATGTTTTGGTGTGTTGGTTTTTCATCCTCTTTTCTTCGTGTTCTTCATGGGGCGATGAACAACAGATTTTTGTGCATCCATTTTGCGACGCAAAGATCCCAAATTGGAGATCCAACATCGTGAAAACCTAGTAGAGGTGTGATGACGATGGCGGATGACGAATCAGATTGGATTGGGAGATATCGTTCTTTGAGTGTTCTTTGTGTGGGTGAATCAGAATACGTTTTCAGGGCCAATCGGAGGCCCAAAACTGATGGAATCGACTTTATGATGTCGGGGAGACCTAAACCCTTGAGTTTCATGGCGATGGGATGGCCGGATCGACGAACGGGGCAGCATGGGAGGCGCGATGGCGGAGGTTCGTGATTCTAGAAATTTCCACAATACACGGCGTGTATCCCGATGAACACGCCATGTGGTAACGGCAGTAGAGGCTAGGGTTTTGGGGGTCAGACATGTATCACACGGCATGTGACCCCTATCACATGGCATGTTGGACCTTCCCTAAAGCTCGGTGTGTATTCTAGGAAGTACATGGACATAGTATGGACTGCATGGCTTTGAAACACGGTGTGTAGAACCTACGCAGCATGGAAGAGGTGACTACGTGGGACTCGGCGTGTATCTAGGGTGATACACAGACACGGGATGGATTACACGGTTGTGTACTCCACCACATAGCCAGACCAGGCTGGCTACATGGGTTACCCCATGTACCGGTTACACGGGATGGTGCACATGGGATAAAGCCATGTACGGGTACACGGCCATGTACATGGAGCCAACCCTAGCTACTCGAAAACGGCGTGTGTTATGTACTACACGTTGTGTACTGACTTTTCTACACGATCAGGCTTGAGACACGGGCCGTTGTACACGGGCAGTACCCGGGGTCAGAATACACGGCGTGTGACCTGTCTACACGCCCTGTACTTTTCAGTACATGGCTTATTCTTCTTGTCCACCATATCTTGGAAATGTTTTGTTTGGGTTAGTGCCCCTTTTCCTTGTTCCCTTGAAGGTCAGGTATCGTTTCCTTCTATAAGAGTATGATCCCTTTAGCATGACTTTCTGAGATAGAGTCAAGTATCCCTCCGAGAGGCCTGGAGCGAGATCCTCTATCCATTCTTGACCCTAGGTAGAGTCAGGTATCGACGTGACTACTTCCACAGGGCGTCGATCCTCTACCTAGCAGGTGAATCCAAATGAGTCACAGTATCCACCAAGGCCCTGGCAGTGATCCTCATCTATGTATCATGATCTTTTCCCCACTCAGGAGTGTGTTCTCCTGGAATGAGTGCATATATCTCTCGTAACCTTTCTTGATGGATAGTACTTCTTGGACAGACTCCATAAGGGATATCAGACTCACAGAGTGAGTTCTCCTAGATGAGTGCTTCATGGAATCTTCAAACTGAATCCCTAGTAGGGGTATGTGGTTGTGTGACTTGTCCCTAGACTACAGGTTTAATATTTGAGTATATCTGGATTCTTTTCTACTATTATATGTTTAGTATAAATATACTGTGTAGAGATGATTGTGCCTTTACTTTGTGTATCTCTTTGTGGTTTTTGGGGTCCTCTACTGAGTATTGTTATACTCACCCCTGCACGGACTTTGCCCACACGTGTCGTGTCTTATGCAGACGAGCAGCCTTTTGATGAAGTACAGGGCGGACCAAGGCAAGACCGAGATTTCTGAGTTCCCTACAGGCCGAGGTGTTCCTATGGCTACAAGCATTAGTCCCAGTACCTCTTTGTGTTTATAGGTTGTACTTTGTAGTTTTCAAACTCTTGCTTTTGGTGGGATTGTATTCCGACCCATTTTACTTTTAGTACTTTACTTGTCGTCATACTCTGTTGGTTGGGTTTAGTGTGTATGCATGCATTTTGTTCCCTAATGGTTTTTACATTTTAGTATTGTGGGATTGGAGATTTTTGCATGTGTACAGGTACTTAGGCAATGCCTCCCATGTTAGTGATATGCCTACTCGGTGCTAGTCACCAGCCCCTGGCCTATTGGAGGTGGGATTGGGTAGTCGCGGCGTGGGCCCCACTGAGACGGGTCATGACAGAGTGGTATCAGATGTGGTCGGTTCTACCTTAGGACCAAGAGTCTGTGATATTGGATTGGGGCAACAGTGTAAAGTGTTTTGAGCTCAGCTTTCAGGCCAGAGACTCCAGTGTTGGTGCGAGCAGCTGACGTATCCATACACCAGGACTCTGATAACCTACTTTTCGACTCGGTACATGAAAATACTATTTGTAGGGAAATAAAAGAATGGTACAGGCATCATATAGGAATGGGTTGTTTTTTCCATTCCCTTTGTGTCAGCTATCCAGATATACTCGTTAACCATGGTACATCTTGTTTCCTTACAGGATGCCTCCACGATGTATACCCGCTAGGATTTAGCAGCGCGATCATGAGGATGACCCCCTTAGTGATGAGGCTTTGATACAGAGACCAGTTCCTCAGGCGTTTCCACCATGTGGTGCACCTGCTATACCACCACCAGTGGACCAGCCCGTGGTACCTGTAGTACCGACCGACGAAGAGTGTAGGTTGAGCACGCTCCATTAGTTCCAGAGACAGAGACCCCTTAGGTTCCGAGGAGAGCCTGACCCTCAGGCGGCTAAGGAATGGCTTGAGGTGGTGACCAGAGTTTTCTATCTAGTGAGGACACCAGCGGACCAAATGGTGATCCTAGGAGCGAGCCTTCTTCAGGGTTTGGCAGGATGATGGTGGAGTCTTACCACACAGACTCACGAAGAGGATACTATTTTGTAGACTAAGTTTGATCTACTCTTTATGGAGGTGTTCTCTCCGGTTACGCTAAGAGTAGTATGCATCTAGGAGCTTCTTCAGCTTCAGCAGGGCAGTTTGACAGTAGCTGACTATTCATCGAGGTTTACAAACCTCGCCCGGTACTCGATGAATATGGTCAGGGATCAGTAATTCAGATCTTGGACCTTCGAGTGAGGTCTACGATAGGACATCCATGCTAGTGTCCTGCCTCTATGCATTTCACCTTATGCTGGAGTTCTCGAGTGAGCCTTGGTGATCAAGAGCTTCTTAGTGGAGCAGAGACAGCTGACGGCAGTTAGCAGCAGGAAAACAGGTGTGGAGACCTTAGCAACAGAGAGCTGACGTCAGTCACAGGGATCAGGACATGGGATATGTCAAAGGAGGACACAGGATAGGGGATCGACAGTCTAGGGATCTCAGGTTGGATCCAATCATCCTAGGGAGAGACAGTGCTACTCGTGTGATGGTAGGGGACATCTCGCTAGAGATTGTCTGACCCGTCGAGCTGCTGACAGCGAGGCGGTTTATGGACCACTTAGGCAGAGGTAGAGAATGGAGTAGGCAGACCCTCTAGGTGGTGTATGTGGCAGAGAAGCAGGGAGAGCTTTAGGTGGTGGAAGTCGCTTCTATTTACTTCCACCACCACCCCTAGGAGGTCCGCACCAGGCTTAGGGAGCTAGGGGATAGGGGTGGGGACAGCTGCATGCATTTGAGGCGTATGACCCAAGGACTCCAGGGATTATCCGAGGTATGATATATGTCTTATCCACCTTATCTTTTGTACTTATAGACATAGATTCTAGTCATTCCTTCATCTCCACATTTCTAGTGCGAAACTTTGAGATTCCGGTGGAGTCGTTGACTCAATCCTTACGCTTGGAGACACTTATAGGAGGAGACTCGATGATCACGCACCTTTGCAGACAGTGTGATCTTAACCTTGGAGGTGAGAGTTTTGGTTGGAACCTCTTGGTGGTAGCATCGAGGCCTTACGATGTCATTATCGGTATGGATTGGTTATCTTTGGTCCATGCCCAGATTGACTGTTTTAGGCGAAGGGTGCGGTGTGTTCGTAGTGATGGGATGAAGTTTTCTTTTGTCGGAGAAAAGGAGACCTAGGAATCACAAAACGGGCTCATGCATAGGAGGGTGAAACCAATCACTCATGAGTTGGCTAGACTTACCCTCAGAGCAGTAGATGTTGTGAGCTCCCAGTTCCCAGTGGTAGTGGTGGAGTACAAGGACATATTTACCGAAGATGTTCCAGGACTACCTCCCCATTGGAAAATCGACTTCTGCATCGACTTACACTCTGGGATGGAACCAATTTCCTCATCAGCATATCATATGGATCCTGTAGAGCTTCGTGAGCTGAGGGTGTATTTAGAGGATTTATAGATCAAGGGTTTTGTGAGACCCATCATTTCACCCTGGGCGGCCCCGGTCTTGTTTTCCAAGAAGGAAGACTGGAGTTTAAGGTTGTGCATGGATTACCGGAACCTAAATTAGGTAACAGTGAAGAACAAGTATCCACTACCGATAATCAATGACCTCTTTGATCAGCTAATAGGGGCACAATGGTTCTATAAGGTTGAAATTCGATCAGGTTATCACCAGTTACGAGTACAGGACGAGGATATAACAAATACGGATTTCAGATGCCACTACGGTCACTATGAGTACTTGGTGATGCCTTTCGGCATGAAAAATACCCCCGCAATTTTCATGGGACTGATGAACCGGATCTTCCATTCGTACTTGGACTGGTTCGTAGTGGTCTTCATTGACGACATCCTTGTGTACTCGGCGTTAGAGGAGGAGCACACGAGACACCTGCAGATGGTTCTAGATGTACTCCGAGAGCACCAGCTTTATGGGAAGCTCCCGAAGTGCCAATTCTAGATTCAGGAGGTCCACTTTCTAGGAAATTTCATCTCAAATTATGGTGTAGATGTGGACCCAGCCAAGGTGGGGCAGTGTTAGCATGGGAGCCACCTCGAAGCGTGACGGAGGTGCGGAGCTTCCTTGGGTTGGCAGGATATTACTGGAGATTCATTCCTGATTTATCCCGAATATCATCACTGATGACAGCCTTGACCAGGATGGGACAACCCTTCATATGGATGGAGAAGTGCCAGCATGCTTTTAAGTAGTTGAGACAGAGTTTGACGAGCTCCCTGATCTTGAGATTACCATAGTAGGGTGTCAAGTATGTAGTTTTCTGCGACGCATCAGGGACCGGGCTTGGATGTGTCCTAATGCAGAGACAGGCAGTGATTGCTTATGTTTCACTCCATCTTAGTCCACATGAGAAGAACTATATGACCCATGATCTCGAGTTGGCAACGGTAGTCTTCACGTTGAAGATGTGGTGACACTACCTTATGGGCGAACGGTTTGTAATCTACTCTGACCACAAGAGCCTCAAGTACATCTTCTCGCAGAAGGATCTTAATCTGAGGTAAAGGCATTGGCTAGAGTTTCTCCAGGACTATGATTTAGATATCATCAATACTCTTGGGAAGGGGAACAAGGTGTCGGATAATCTCAGCAGAAGGTTGAGCTCGCAGCTATTGAGTGAGGCGAAAGAACAGTTAGCCACGTTGCAGTTATCCTTCGTGGATAGCGAGGATGTATCTTACCTATAGTCTATGGTTATCACCCCTCCACTCTTACAGTAGGTTAGGGAGGCGCATCTTGGGGATGTCAACTGTGAGGCTTTACGTGCTCAGTTATCCATAGGACATGCTCCTGATGGATATTCGCAAGGTGGGGAGCACATACTTATTTTCAGGTGACACACTATTGTACCAGTGGCATTGCGGGAAGAGGTCCTAAGGGAGTTTCATACATCTCCTTTGGTGGTACATCCTGGAGTGGTGAAGATGTTCCAGGATCTCTGACAACAGTTCTGGTGGTCAAGCATGAAGAAGACAGTATCAGAGTTCATTTCTTGAGGCCTTACATGCTAGCAGGTGAAGGCTAAGCACCAGGTTCCAGTGGGATTAGCTCACCACCTGAAATTTCTAGAGTGTAAGTGGGATGGAATATCGATGGACTTTGTGATGGGCTTACCACGGACATCCAAGAGGCATGATTCCACCTAGGTGATTGTTGAACGACTCACCAAGTCGGCCCACTTCCTAGCTATTAGGGAACAAAGTTCCATAGAGAACTTGGGATGCCTCTACGTGTAGGAGATAGTTTGGCTTCATGGCGTCCCTTCGAAAATAGTCTCGAATCGAGATGCCCACTTCACATCCCAGTTGTGGAGGGGATTGTAGAAAGATTTTGGGACTCAGCTACGCTTTAGCAGGGCGTTCCATCCCCAGACCGATGGTCAGATGGAGAGTACCATTCAGGTTCTAGAGGATATGTTTCGGGCCAGTATCTTGGACTTTGGTCGCAGTTGGGAGGACCACCTACTACTGGTGGAGTTTGCGTACAATAACAGCTACCACTCCACTGTTGGTATGGCACCTTTTGAGGCCTTATATGGGAGACCCTACCAGTCACTGCTTTGCTGGACTAACCCTGGAGAGTCAGCACTCATGGGTCCAGAGTTGGTGCGAGCTACCACCGAGAAGGTGTAGGTCATCCGGGAGCAGATAAAGACTGCACAGAGCCAGCAGAATTCTTATGCTGATAGGTGACAGAGACCTCTGGAGTTCGAGGAGGGTGACCACGTATTTTTTTGGGTCTCACCTCTATGAGGGTTTCGGAGATTTTTACAGGGCAAGGAATTATCTCTAAGGTTCATCGAACCTTTCTAGATACTGTGCAGAGTTGGCGAGGTGTCCTACCACCTAGCTCTACCGCCATAGTTGCATCAGGTACATGATGTCTTCCACGTGTTGCAGCTGAGGAGGTACGTGCATGACACATCACACTTCATCGACTGGGGAAAGCTAGAAATCGAGGATGTAGTGACCTTTTCTAAGTACTTGGTGGGGATCGAGGATCGGTAGGAGAGCACGTGGGAGCGGGAGGCTCAGATTCGTTCCCAGTACCCACATCTTTTTGAGTAGCCTTATTTTGGATTTTCGAGGACGTAAATCCCCAAGGTAGGGAGAATGTAATTTCTCAGTATTCCATGTATTATTTTTAAATATTATATGGAATTATTTCAAGACCAAACCTTTCGACGGCGTGCGATTTCGAGGCCCGGAGTGCCCTGAATAAATGTTTAAAATTTTAAACAGTGCGCCTGAGCAGTTTTCCTATAAAAGTGGAATATCTTTTAAAAAGGTTCCTGGAACATAAATCTGAGGGCATCGTTGCATTCAGAGCAGCGACTTTACCTTAGGCGAGGCCTAACATCGATCGGCGCGGGTCAGCTGCAAGAGTTAGTTTTTGGACGTTTAATGGAAATAAAATAAAATAATAATTTATTCTATTTAAAAGTTTTTTTTTTGTGCAGCGACCTAATTCCTCCCTTTTAAATACCTGCTTATGGAAATTTTGTAGGGTTAGCCTCATAGCCCTACAAATTTAGAGATAGGCTCTTAGATATTTGGAGGAGAACCCGTTGACAGACGATAGCGACGTGAACGACAACACATCTCGGATCTGACAAACCTCACCAACAAACGTGACACGGTGGTCGTCCTTTAACTGGATCGAGGTAGGGGTTGTTATTTCGATTCCTCTTTCCCCATTTTTGGATTTAAACGATGAACGTGGATCAACCACGAACATGTTGATCTGTGGATCGTGCGTTCTTGCGAGAGGGTGTTATTTTCTGGGGTTTGATTCGGGAATTTTGAATTGTGATAATTCTTGGATTATCATTTTAAATCACCTTGTTTAATCCTTCTAATGGGAGAGGATCAATGTCGTGAAAAACAGCGGTGGAGGTTCGTTCCTCATTTTGGTGTGTTGGATTTTCTTACTCTTTTCTCCATGTTCTTTATGGGGTGATGACCAACAGATCGTTGCGCATCTATTTTGTGATGAAATGATCCCAAATTAGAGATCTGACATCGTGACGACCTAGAGGAGGTGTGATGATGATGGTAGATGACGAATCAGATTGGATTGGGATATATCGTTCTTCGAGTTTTCTTCGTAAGTGTGAATCGGAATGCGTTTTCGGGGCCGATCGGAGGCCCAAAACTAACAGAATCGACTTCATGATGTCGGGGTGACCTAAACCCTTGAGTTTCATAGCGATCGGATGACCAAATTGATGAATGGGGAAGCAGGGGAGGCGTGGTGGCAGAGGTTTGTGATTCTAGAAATTTCTGCAATACCCAGCATGTATCCCGACGAATACATCGTGTGGTAACAGAAGAGGCAGATAGGGTTTCAAGGGCTAGACAAGTATCACACAGTGTGTGACCCCTGTCACATGGCGTGTTGGACCTTCCCCGAATCTCAACGTGTATTCTGGGAAGTACACAGACATGGGATGGACTACATAGATTCGGAACATGGCGTGTAGAACCTACACAGCATGGCAGAGGCGACTACGCATGACTCGGTGTGTATATCGGGCGATACATAGACACGGGATGGAGTACATAGTCGTGTACTCCACCACACGGCCAGACCAGGCTGGCTACACGGGTTACCCTGTGTACCGGTTACACGGGATAGTGCACATGGGATAAATCCTTGTACGGGCACACGGCCGCGTACACAGAGCCAACCCCAGGTAATCGGACATGGTGTGTGTTATGTACTACATACCATGTACTGAATTTTCTACACGATCAGCCTTGAGACACAATCCATTGTACACGGGCAGTACCCAGGGTCAGAAGACACGGTGTGTGACCTTTCTACATGTCATGTACTTTTCAGTACATGGATTGATCTTCTTTTACACTATATCTTGGACATTTTTTGTTTGGGTTAGTGCCCCTTTTTCCTCATTCCCCTAAAGGTCAGGTATCATTTCATTCTATAGGAGTGTGATCCCTTCAGTAGGACTTTCTGAGATAGAGCCAGGTATCCCTCTGAGAGGCCTGAAGTGAGATCCTCTATCCATTCTTGACCCTAGGTAGAGCCAGGTATCGATGTGACTACTTCCATAGGTCCCCGATCCTCTACCTAGAAGGTGAATATGGATGAGTCGTGGTATCCGCCAAGGCCCTGGCAGTGATCATCATCTGTGTATCATGATCTTTTCCACACTCAGGAGTGTGTTCTCTCAGAATGAGTGCATTTATCTCTTGTAACCTTTCTCGACGGACAATACTTCTTGAACAGATGCCATCAGATCTATCGGACTTGTGGAGTGAGTTCTCCCATATGAGTGCTTGGTGGAATCTTCAAACTGAATCCCTAGTGGGGGTATGCAGTTGCGTGACTTGTCCCTGTACTACGGGTTTTGGATTTGAGTATATCTGGATTGTTTTCTCCTATTATATGTTCAGTAGACATATACTATGTAGATATGATTGTGCCTTTCCTTTTTATATTGCTTTGTGGTTTTGGGGTCCTCTACTGAGTGTTGTTATACTCACCCCTTCACGGGATTTTCCCGCACGCGTCGTGTCTTGTGCAGACAAGCAGCCTTTTAACAGAGTTCAGGGTAAACTAGGACAGGACCAAGCTTTCTAAATTCCCTATAGGACAAGTTGTTCCTACGGCTACAAGTAGTAGTCCTAGTACCTCTTTGTGTTTATAGGTTGTACTTTGTAGTTTTCAGACTCTTGTTTTTGGTGGGATTGTATTCTGGCCCAGTTTACTTTCAGTACTTTACTTTCCTTCGTACTCTGTTGGTTGGGTTTAGTTGTATGCATGAATTTTGTTCCCTAGTTGTTTTTACATTTTAGTATTGTGGGCTTGGAGATGTGTGCATGTGTACAGGTACTTAGGAAATGCCTCTCATGTTAGTGAGATGCCTACTCGGTGCTAGTCACCATCCCCTAGCCTATTGGAGGTGGGCTTGGGGAGTCACGGCACAGGCCCCACTAGGAAGGGTTGTGACACTTATTCTATAGGTGTTACATCTAGGTGGTGCACTAGTTATACCACCACATGTAGAGAGCATTGTAAATCCATTGGAGGAGGATCCATTGATGAACAAAAACCGGATCGAAGATCGACAGCTGGTGTACAATGAAATCAGAGGATCTCACCAACAATAATGACATAGATTTGTTCTTAATCATTAATAAATCTTAATTGAGGTAGGATGACATTCTAATTGGATATATTTCCTGTTATTATTTCATATGACAAACACGAATCAATTGACCAACGGATTGATTCATGTGTAGGTCATATTGCGGGATGGGTTTATCTATGGGGATTTATTGGGAGATTAATTTATTTATTATTGGTTCTCCATTCATCATTATAACAGAAATTAATCAAGGACAAAAAACATGGGTGAGGTTTGTTCCTCTATTGTGTGTTTCTTGGTTTTCTCCCATTGTTCTACATTCATTCTTCACTGGGGTTTTATTTTCTCGGTGGTTCGACCCAAATACTGAGGAATCGAACGTTGTGAACCCGTTTCTTGGTTAAATGATTTGATATTGTAGATCCAAACTTAGTATGTCATGGTGATCATGTGAACATGACAACAGTGATGGATTGGGACCGGTTAGAGGTGTTCATGTGTGGGTTTTTTATGAGCAATGGAGGTATCATCATGGGAAATGATTTCCAGAAAACCGGGAGCTGGAATCCATCCATTGGTGGAAGAAAGGCCAGACAAACCCCATATCTGAGTTCCACGGGTGCAATTCATGATGGTGGGGAAGGATTTAGGAATCCACATGAGGAACCTATAGGTTTCTGTAAATCCCAATATACAGTGCGTGTATTTCAATAACATACACCGTGTGGGACCCCATTGCGGCACCTAGGGTTTACAGATGAAGTTAAGTATCACACAGAGTGTGACCCTATCACACAGTGTGTGACCCTATCACATGGCATGTGACTCTTCTTGGTTGGATTTGCATGTACCTTGGAGGGTACACGAACGTAGCCAAGAGTACACAGGCACAGAAACACTGTGTACTCTAACACGGACATAGCCAAGCCAGGTGTACATGGGAATAGTCTTGTGCTTGGACACAGTCATAAGTACACAAGCACAGGCACACCATTTACTTTGACATAGGCACAAACATGGTCCATTCACATAGGCAGAACCTGGTGTTGAAGAAACATGTTGTATACTGCCAATGTAGGCTGTTTACTTCCTTTAAGAAGGATTATATCCCTTGTCCTTTTTAGCTTGGAAAAGTTTCACTAGGTTTCATTCCCTTTATCCATTCCCTAAGGATTAGTATGGAATCATGTCCAACATATTGGATAGTGATCCCTTCAGTAGGACTTATTGTATAGAGTTGTTGGATTCCTTCTATGAGGCCTAGAGTGAGATCCTCTATCATCTTCTTACCTAGGTGGAGTTCTTGGTATCCTCAGGACCAACACTACGCGAGTGTCAATCCTCTACTTAAAGGGTTATTCCAGATTGAGTTTTTATACCCCACATCCTTGGGTGGGATCCTCATTTGTGTATCGTATCTCTTCATACTTCCAATGTATCCTTACTATGATGAGACCCATCAATCATGATCTCTCAAAGAAACATCATCAGTTTTATCTGACTCGTTGATTTTTTTATCCTAGAAGAGAGTTATGTGGAACCTTTCGTGTGGGAATCTTAGGCTGGAATTACGGTTGTGACTTTACCTTGAGACTATGTGTCTTTGATTGAGTATATCTGGATATTATTATTATATGTAATGTAGACATAAACCTATGTAGAGTTGACTGTTATTATTTTTTTTTATATGCTTAGTTTTTTCAGGGTTTCCTACTAGGTATTGTTATACTCACTCATGCACGGGCTTTTCTCACACCTATCATATTGGTGCAGATGATTAAACTTTTAACGGAGTCCTAGAGGGACCGAGACCAGACAGTTCTTAGCGAGCTAGACCGACCGAGGTGTGTTCCTACAGTTATCTTGACAACAATCCTCATCTTTACTTTCATGTTGTACTTGTTTTCAGACTCTTTATAGTAGGATTTTATTTGGACCTGTTTACTTTCCATTACTTTTTGTTGTACTTTGGTTGTTATATTTAGATGTATGCATGCATGGTTTATCATTTGTTTTACATTTCAGCATCGTATGGGCTTGGAGATGTGTGTGTGTGTACATTTACTTTAGGTTAAGACCTCTCGTGTTAGTGATATGATTACTTGGCACTAGTCGTTATCCCCTATCCTATTGGAGGTGGGCTTGGGGAGTCATGACATGGTCCCCATTAGGACAGGTCATGAAAAAATAAAAATGGTGTGCTGTAAAAAAATAATTTTAAGATTGGTTATACATATAAATGAAATTAAAGTCGTTTTTTATGTTAGTTATAGAATAACTAATATTAAATGTTACATTTAACATTACTTATTTAATAACTGATTTCAAAACCCACATCAACAGGGTTTTAATAAAGATAATTTATATAACCGATGTTAAAACCCACCAGTAAAGGGTTTTAATATCGATTATTATTATACCTAATATCAAAATCATGATGTGAATTATAATATTTTCTAAAAGTGAATATATAGACTCTTACATATCACTTCTATAATATAGTGGCTTCTATGTATATAGAGAACTTCATCGGGACTTTTCCAAACTATCTTGATTATATAATTCTCATGTTATTTTTATGATGCATGATTTTAAAATTTTTAAAGCTTGGTTCAAAATGGAAAGGGATTAGTTTTGAAAATAGTGAGTGAGTTTTCTGAGGCAATTTGAAAATGAAATTGGTGTTTGATTTTCCTACAAATGTTTTTTTAATGGGTAAACATTTTTGTTAAAAAGTGATTTTAAATAAAGTGTAACATGTTTTTTAATAGTGAAAATCTTTTTTAAAAACTAAAAAAAAGTGTGCTAATGATTTATTAGGACAATATTCATCGATTTTTTATAATGTTAATATTATTTTAAGGGTAAATGATTGGTTTTAAAGTTAATAAATTGAATGTATATGATATTCCATAATGAGGGTGATATTTTGGATTTCAATAATGATCTTAATGAAGGATATTTTAAATTTCACATAGACTTTAAAATTGATTTTTGTTATTTGAAATTAGAGTGAATAGATTCATCGGTTTTTTTATAATATAGTATGCTCTATTAGCAATGTTCAAGCTATTTCAACTAGAATTTTATTATTCTATTCAAAAACAACATTTTATTATGAATTATATGGTACACTAAGTTCATACTCATGTTTTTTTGGATAAGATGATCAAGCTATCTATTCCATAATTGTATTACTACATTAAGACATAAGTTGAATGAATTTCCCACATTAACCACTTGAATTATATTTTCACTTTGTTCACTGACCTCTTATCAAGATACATACATAAAATAAAGGATTGGTTTTTTTATATGAAGTATTAAACTATAAATGCATACATGTGTAAGGAAAAAGTATGAAATCTGTATTTATATGATCATATTAACTTTCATAGACCTCCTAGATACACAGAATATCACCTACATAATATAGATTGATAAGGTGAATGAAGTGATTGGGAGAGGAGGATGGGAGCTCTTGAATCGCGCTGCAACGTGCGACTCCAAACCCTAACCCTCGTAGCCGATTCTTGCTCTTTCTGATGGCTGGTTTCGATCCAGAGTGGGAGGTTGCTACCCCTATGGTTCCTACATCTGTTGATCCTGTATCTTCAAATATCAAAGTAGGAGACTTTCAAATCCCTCTTCGCAACACTCCTGTATCCTTCCGAGATGCGCTCAAAAGTACTGATCTCGGTAGCGAGAAAGATCACAAGCAACCTCTCTTCAGAAAACTGGATGACGGTGGTTTCTTGGTTGATGCTGATCCGGAAGCTCTGAAACAGAGGGAACAGCTATTCAGGCATTCGTTTCTTGGTCGAATTTCTTATAACACAGGTGATAAGCCTTGGACTATCTCTGAATTAAATAATAGGATTTCTCATTGCTGGAGCTCTCTAAAATGGAAGATGGTACCCTTAGGTAAAGGGTATTATCACATTCTCTTTATCTCTCAAAGTGAACTTGAGTAGGTATGGAAGATTGGAAATTTACATCTTAAGCCTGGTTTTTTTAGAATCTCTAATTGGGATCATACCTTTAATACATACACTCATAAAAATCACTTGGAACATGTGTGGGTTAGAATTCACAGGCTTAACTGGTTCTTTTGGCATCCGAAGATTTTAAATGATATTGCTTCTTGTTTAGGATCCCCTATTAAAATTGATCATAGAACCTTGAATGGGGATCTTGGAATATATGCTAGAATTATGGTGGAGGTCAACTTAGCTAGTGAATTACCAACTACCATAGTTTTTAATGCCCCTGATCACAGAGTGGAGCTTAGTATTGAGTATGAAAAGAAACCACCCTTCTGTGAAGTTTGCAAACTGATTGGGCATAATTTTTCCACTTGTATAGTTTCTAGGAAGCAACTGGATCCTCCAGTTAAAAATGATTGGAAAGAGGTTAAACATAAAAAAAAGGGGGAAATACCATGGACAAATCTGACCCCCCAACAAAAAAGAATGATATTTGGGTCAAGAAATTCAATGATCCCTCAAACATAGAAGGGAAATCATGGGTTGTTTTGGTTGAAGAAGAGGATGATCCTCAAAATAATGATAAACCTATTGTTGATAAGTGTAATAGAACATGTCCTGATAAGAGTCTCCCCAACCCTATTCCCAGTTCTATTAATATTGCCTTTTCATCTGGTACCTCATGCTTAAATTAGAATCTGTTTAGGAACTTGGAAGACTCAATATCTTCTCCCAAGGAGATTGTTGTTGCTTCCAACATGGTACATTGTAATAATGTTAACTCTGCAGATCCAGGTAACACTGTGTTGTTCAACTCTGCTTTTAATAGTGATCCTATTGTTACTGCAGTTCCTATAATTAAGTTTCAACCTGTTAATGGAACTTCTAGAATTTCTGATGATCACACTTTATCACACACTTTTGATCCCACCCTGAATGTACATGATGAATCTCTCTCTGTTCAGAAGGAGGAGTCTCATCCTCTGACTGACATGCAGATTTCTGCTCCATTGTAGAAACATTTGGACATTGTTAGTACTGTTCTTGTTAAAAACTCTGATAATTTTACTTTTAGCTCTGGTACACATGTTGATACTGACAATACTGATCATTCTCATTTGGATTGAATCTCTAAACACACTTCACTATCTATTCATGAATCTTTCCAGGATCCTGCACACTATTCGGTTAACAGAATGGTTCCTATTTCTTCTCCTGTTAATCAGAACATGGACCATAACTCTCTTCCTGTTTCTAAGCACACAACTCCTGCTGACCTTGAAACTATCCAGAATGTGACTGATCCTCAATCTGAGCAATCTCTTGCTCATGATGTTATTCCTGAAAACAATCTGAACACCTCTATTCTGCCTCTTGAAAAGGTTTCTTCTCATACACTACTAGAAAAACAGGTATTTGCGACGGGATCCCGTCGCAAATGGATTTTTGCGACGGGGTCCCGTCGCAAATGACCCGTTGCTGAAAACGGTGTCGCAATAACATTTTTTTGCGACGGGCCCGTCGCTAAAGCCCTTTTCCGTGACGGGGAGAATCCCCGTCGCAACTAGTACTCCGTATATTTGTAAAAAACTAGTTGCGACGGGGCCCGTCACAAAAACCATTTTTTAACAAATAAAAAAATAATATTATTATTTGCGACGGGAATAGTATCCCGTCGCAAATACTATAAAAAAAATTGTTAATAAATTATTTTAATTAATATAATAATAATCCAATTATAATTCAAAAATAAAAAATAATAAAATATTAATAAATGATTTTAATTAATATAATAATAGAATTATAATTCACAAATAAAAATAATAAATTATTTTAATTAATATAATAATAATAGAATTATAATTCAAAAATAAAAAATAATATAATATTAATAAATATTTTATAATGAGACAGAAACTACGAATAGAAAAAAAATCATATTTTGATTTCCCAAATTTTATAACATAAATACAAACTCTAATCTGAAGGAGGGGGAGGGGGGATCTGGAGATGGTGGTGGAGGAAACTCCATCCCTAAAGCATGAGTGAGTCGGTGCATGTACTCCATCTGCTCCTGATGCTGCTGCTGCCACCGACTCGTCTGCTCCTCGTACAGCTGCTGCTGGCGTCGACGCTCCTCCTCATGCTGCTGCCGCATCTGCTCCTGCTCCTGTCGGAGACTCTCTATCAGTGCAGTCTGAGATCGCAACTGATCCTCATACTGTGTAGCAGAAGAAGATGCACGAGCTCCTCTCGAGCTGGACGCCGACATCGCAGCACTGCCATAATAATCTCTGGGAGTCAGTCGAGAGCTGATACCAACTACCCGGCCCTTCTCGAAGGCATACTGGGTGGCCTGCATCCATGCCGCCTCATCAAACTGACGGCCAATGGTCTGATCTGATGACTCGGCCTGACTCTCCGGCCGGGCCTGTGACGCTACGGCCTCATACGACTCCTGTAGTTGCAATTTAAAATTAAAATTGTGAATATATTATATACAGTTAATTTTTAAACTTGAAAACAAATAATACTAACCACGATGTGATGCTGACGATCACCTCTGAGATCCCCAGTAGCAGAATCACTATACATCCTCCGATATACGTCGTACTCCGTAATATCGGGGTCCTCGACAGCCTATAAGAATAAAAAATAAACTGTTAATATTTATAGTTATATAAAATATTTATAAATAATGTATGTACCAGATGCTGTCTATGAGTACTGAAAGAACAACTCCCAGCTCGATGAGTCACCTCCTGTCTCCCCCGATTCTGCCTCCCCACCGATGATCTCCTCTGAAATGCACCACTCAACCAGTGCGCACATAATCCATCTCATACATGGGATGAAATGTACTCTGGTCGGTGTGCTATACATGACTCGTCAAAATCTGACACTCCTGCTTTCTTCATCGCAGCTTTTCTTAAATTGTGCAAAAACTGACGAAGGCGATCACGCATGGCCACCTCCCATGCCTCGTGGATGGCGTCACGCATGGTATCCTCGATCGGATACCATAAACCCTACAAATAAATCAAAATATCAAGTTAGAAATGAAATAATTTTCAAAATAAAAATTATTTATTTACGTACGTACCAACCAATGGCCGAACATGGCCTGCTGCACATCAATGGGAATCTGCTCCCATGTGGTCCACGGCTGAGAGAAATAGTTGCGCAAAATAGCACTGCCCTGTCCGACTGCTATATGCGGAAAACTGTAAAAATAATAAATATTTATTATGTGAATATATTAATGAAATCTTAGTCAAATAAACAGGTTATCACACAGGATATCACACCTCCGTGTGCGTGGATCAAACCCAAGACGTGGACGTCGCTCGGGGACGGGGTCAGGAATCATCAATCTTGCAAGATCGTGCCCCCTCCGCATACTCCCTGGAGCGCCTGCAGGCTGAGGGTCATCTGGAAGCAACTCATCCGCATCGAAAGTCAGGTCAGCATCCGCCAACTCACGAAATGTGGCGTCGTCCATCTGAAATAGAAAATGTTAATGTTGTTAGCAAATAATTCATAATTACTATTATATATACATATATACATATTATGATTGTATATAAATACCATGGAATTCTATCAGTGTTCATCTTCATCATCATCTTCATATATGTCAATGTCATCTTCATATTCCTCCTCAACATCATCGATATCCATTCAAGTTACAGTTGTTTCATCTCTTACCATTTCAAATTCATATGTGACATCATTAACATCAACGTCATCACCGACTCTTAAATGTGGGGTGTCGTCATCGATACTCATGTCTCTTTGCAAAAAAGATTGATTTTGAGTACTCTCTTGAAAAACTTCAATTCTTTGCACATCAGTGAAAGCACATTCACTTTGACTAAACTGATTGTCTCGAATTTTGATTTTTATTACACTCCACCAATCAGTCAAGTCTCTTGATGTAGCACAGTAATTTGCGTAATAAACTTGATGTGCCTGTTGAGCCAATAAGAATGGTTCATTTACTGCGAGAACACTTTTACATTTAATATCGATGATTCCATGAGTCGGATGAACACACATGCCTCTCTCTGTATCCAACCACCGACATTTGAACATGGTTATGTAATGTTGTCCAAGATAACAGAGTTCAATGATTTCATCAAGTATGCCATAAAAGTCAACTTCATTTTCTCGATGATGAGATCCTCTCAAGCTAACTCCACTGTTCATTGTTTTTTTCGATTCCCCATATGTATGTGTGTGGAATCGAAATCCATTCACCACATATGCATTATAAGTTTTAACAAGTTTGGAAGGTGGGTTACTCAATACACACAGCCGTTTGTCAATTTTATCAGCATGTCGAGACACCTGAAAATTTGTGAAATAATTATCAATATAGTAAACTATACATTGAATGAGTTGCTAAAAGATAAAGAATTTATGTTACCAGTTTTTGAAACCACTGAGAGAAATTTTTCAGTCGACGTTCTTCGAGAGCAGCTGCTATAATTTGTGGAATTTGTTTCTTGATATGATTATCATACAACCTATAAAAACAAAAGTTATTTACTGTAACATAAATGATAGAATAAGTGATATAAACACTTACAGTACAACTGATGTCATCTCTTCACAGTTGAGCAGAACATACGTATGAGCTCTATGATGTTCATCATCTGAAAGCCAGCGTTCATAAACTCCACCAAAACCAAGCTCTGACTGGTTAAAAACAGATAATTGATTGTCGATTTCATCAATATTCCTCTTGTTCCATCCCATTCGGTTGTGTTTCGAAGGATACTCAGATTCAAAATAATGGGAGCATAAAAAAGATATTTCCTCTTGCAAATAAGCTTCTGAAATAGATCCTTCAACAGATGCTTTGTTACATACTTTTCTTTTCAATTTTTCCATGCATCTTTCAAATGGGTACATCCATCGAAACTGTACTGGACCTCCACATTTGGCTTCATATGGAAAATGTAACATCAAATGTTCCATTGAGTCGAAGAAAGACGGCGGAAATATTTTTTCCAGTTTACATATAATTACAACAACATTTTTTTCAAGTTTTCCTAGAGCATCATAATCTGCTGTAGCCGCACAAATTTCCCGAAAAAATTGAGACATGTCTGTTATGGAATCCCAAATCACAGAATTCAACAGACCTCTTAATCCAATGGGTAGCAGTCTTTCCATTATAACATGACAATCATGACTTTTTAATCCAGTAATATGACCATTCTTTACACATCTACCCAAATTGGAAGCACAGCCATCTGGAAATCTCAAATCTGCAATCCACTGACAAAATAATAAACGGTTTTCTTTAGACAGTGTATAAGCTGCTTTTGGTTTCAATAACCTTTCTGTTCTGACATTCTCAAACTGTTCTAATTCTGGACGCCGGCAAATTTGGGCAAGATCTAAACGTGCATTTACATTGTCTTTGCTCTTTCCTGGCGTATCCAAAACTGTATGAAACAAATTATCAAAACAGTTCTTCTCAATATGCATGACATCTAACATGTGTCGGACCAACAAATCAGACCAATATGGCAAATCCCAAAATATGATACGTTTAATCCAATTGTGTTCTTTCCCAAAACCAGAAATTTTCTGTTGGTTTATTGTGGGACCAAAAGTGATGGGAGGTAATGAAAGTACAACTGATTTTAACTTTGAACTTGATAGCATTTTTGGAGGTCCTTCCCTTTCAATTGTTCCTTTTCTGAAATGAGATCTGTTTCTGCGAAAAGGATGATCAGCTGGAAGAAACCTGCGATGACAGTCAAAATAACAAGGTTTCTTTCCATGAATGAGCATAAATGCTTTGTTCTCTCCCATACAGTAAGGACGTGATTTCTGACCATGTGTACTCCAGCCAGATAACATCCCATAAGCCGGGAAGTCACTTATTGTCCACATCAATGCTGCTCTCAGTATGAAATTTTGTTTCGTTGCAACATCATATGTACTGACACCAGTACTCCACAATAAATTTAATTCATCAATCAATGGTTTCAAATAAACATCAATATTTTTCTTCGGATGTCCTGGAATTAGTAAAGTCAAAAAGATATATGGCTCCTTCATCAACATCCATGGAGGTAAATTGTACGGAGTTAAAAAAACAGGCCAACATGAATATTGACTACCATAAGATCCAAACGGACAGAAACCATCAGTGGAAAGCCCTAGTAGAACATTTCTAGATTCTAAAGCAAAGGATGGATGCACTCTATCAAAATTCTTCCATGAATCACCATCGGCTGGATGATTCAAGCTTTTATCGGTTGAAATATTCTCTTTATGCCATGACATCATTGTCGCTGTATTCTTAGATATGAATAAACGCTGGAGTCTGGATGTAATCGGAAAATATCTCAACTGTTTTACAGGAATCAAACCAGACTTCCCGTGTTGTCCTTCTTTATATCTCAGTTGCCCACATGTGGGACAACTATCCAATGACTCATTTTCCCCAGAATATAAAATGCAGTCATTTGAACATGCATGAATCTTCTGACAAGTAAGTCCCAAATTTCGAACCAGCCTCTTACTCTCATAGTAATTTGCAGGTAAAACATTTCCTTCAGGTAACAGTGTTTTAGGAAAAGAAAATATCTGGTCAAAACAGGTGTTTGACATTCCGTTATCTGATTTGATAGCCATAAATTTTGCAACTACTTCTAATTTGCTCATCTTGCAGCCAGGATATAATGCATCCTCAGCAGACTTCAACAACTCATAAAATTCAGACGGTGCCAACTCAGGATTTGAAGCTATATCAGCCGGAGTTTCTGTATGTTGAACAGATGAACCTGCAACATCATGTACTAAATCTTGAAACCAGGATGGATCCGGAATCAAGTTGGTATCACCTGCTCTGGAACTGCGTTCACCATGTTGATACCAAAATATATAATCTGGTTGAAAACCAAAACGCAAGAGATGTTCTCCCACTTTGTCAAATGTGTCAAACGTTCTCAATGCACATTTTCTACAAGGGCATTTTATTTTGTCTTCTGAAACAAATTCTGGATTTGATGCCGCAAATGATAAAAAAGTATCCACACCCTCTATATATACTGAATTTAAACCAGAACCGTTTGGATTTCTACGTTGATTTATCCATATGCGGTCACCTAATAATGATTGTTGACGACCTCGTTGTTCCATATGTCTCTATAAAATATAAAAGCATTACTGGTTTTGAATAATTTGTTAGAAAAAACACTCAAGCTAGGATAATTATAGAGTTTAGATCATACATGACTGACGCAAACTTTTTTTTGAGATAGACCTAATTATTACTAATTATTACTAATTATTACTAATTATTGGTAATTATTACGAATTATTACTAATTAGCGGTAATTATTGGTAATTTTTGGTAATTATTACTAATTATTGGTAATTATTACTAATTATTGGTAATTATTACTAATTATTGGTAATTATTACTAATTATTGGTAATTATTACTAATTATTGGTAATTATTACTAATTATTGGTAATTATTGGTAATTATTACTAATTATTGGTAATTATTACTAATTATTGGTAATTATTACTAATTATTACTAATTATTGGTAATTATTACTAATTATTGGTAATTATTACTAATTATTACAAATTATTGGTAATTATTACTAATTATTGGTAATTATTACTAATTATTCTTAATTATTACTAATTATTCTTAATTATTACTAATTATTCTTAATTATTACTAATTATTGGTAATTATTACTAATTATTCTTAATTATTACTAATTATTCTTAATTATTACTAATTATTCTCAATTATTACTAATTATTGGTAATTATTACTAATTATTGGTAATTATTACTAATTATTGTTAATTATAACTAATTATTGATAATTATTACTAATTATTACTAATTATTAGTAATTATTACTAATTATTGGTAATTAATACTAATTATTACTAATTATTGGTAATTATTACTAATTATTACTAATTATTGGTAATTATTACTAATAATTGGTAATTATTACTAATTATTGGTAATTATTACTAATTATTGGTAATTATTACTAATTATTACTAATTATTGGTAATTATTACTAATTATTACTAATTATTACTAATTATTGGTAATTATTGGTAATTATTACTAATTATTGGTAATTATTACTAATTATTGGTAATTATTACTAATTATTACTAATTATTGGTAATTATTACTAAATATTGGTAATTATTACTAATTATTACTAATTATTGGTAATTATTACTAATTATTGGTAATTATTACTAATTATTCTTAATTATTACTAATTATTCTTAATTATTACTAATTATTCTTAATTATTACTAATTATTGGTAATTATTACTAATTATTGGTAATTATTACTAATTATTGTTAATTATTACTAATTATTGATAATTATTACTAATTATTACTAATTATTACTAATTATTACTAATTATTACTAATTATTACTAATTATTGGTAATTATTACTAATTATTACTAATTATTGGTAATTATTCGTAATTATTACGAGTTATTGGTAATTATTACTAATTATTGGTAATTATTACTAATTATTGGTAATTATTACTAATTATTACTAATTGTTACTAATTATTACTAATTGTTACTAATTGTTACTAATTATTGGTAATTATTACTAATTATTACTAATTATTGGTAATTATTGGAATTTATTGGTAATTATTACTAATTATTGGTAATTATTACTAATTATTGGTAATTATTTCTAATTATTGGTAATTATTTCTAAATATTGGTAATTATTTCTAATTATTACTAATTCTTACTATTTATTGGTAATTATTACTAATTATTGGTAATTATTGGTAATTATTTCTAATTATTGGTAATTATTTCTAATTATTAGTAATTATTTCTAATTATTGGTAATTATTACTATTTATTGGTAATTATTACTAATTATTGGTAATTATTACTAATTATTACTAATTACCGGTAATTATTTCTATTTATTACTAATTATTTCTATTTACCGATAATTATTGGTAATTATTACTAATTATTGGTAATTATTACTAATTATTGGTAATTATTACTAATTATTGGTAATTGTTACTAATTATTACTAATTGTTACTAATTATTACTAATTATTACTAATTATTACCAATTGTTACTAATTGTTACTAATTATTACTAATTGTTACTAATTATTGGTAATTATTACTAATTATTACCAATTATTACTAATTCTTGGTAATTATTACTAATTATTACTAATTATTGGTAATTATTACTAATTATTACTAATTATTACTAATTATTTGTAATTATTGGTAATTATTACTAATTATTGGTAATTATTACTAATTATTGGTAATTATTACTAATTATTACTAATTATTGGTAATTATTGGTAATTATTACTAATTATTACTAATTATTACTAATTATTACTAATTATTACTAATTATTACTCATTATTGGTAATTATTACTAATTATTACTAATTATTGGTAATTATTACTAATTATTACTAATTATTGGTAATTATTGGTAATTATTACTAATTATTACTAATTATTGGTAATTATTGGTAATTATTACTAATTATTGGTAATTATTACTAATTATTGTTAATTATTACTAATTATTACTAATTATTACTAATTATTGATAATTATTACGAATTATTGGTAATTATTACTAATTATTGGTAATTATTACGAATTATTGGTAATTATTACTAATTATTACTAATTATTACTAATTATTGGTAATTATTACTAATTATTGGTAATTATTACTAATTATTGGTAATTATTACTAATTATTGTTAATTATTACTAAGTATTACTAATTATTGGTAATTATTACTAATTATTGTTAATTATTACTAAGTATTACTAATTATTGGTAATTGTTGGTAATTGTTCTTAATTATGACTAATTAAATGAATAATTACCAATAATTAGGAATAATTACCAATAATTATGAATAATAACATTATTAGTATATTTTATTATTAATATTAAAATAATATAATTTTCTAATTTATATACAGTTCTCCTTTCATCTGTGTGTTTTCTATCTCCATATACAAATAATACATGTGAAGACAGCAAACACACAGATGAAAAGAGAACTGTATATATATAAAAAATTATATTATTTTAATATTAATAATAAAATATATTAATAATTAAATAATGTTATTATTCCTAATTATTAGTATTTATTACTAATTATTAAGTTATAAAGCAATGTAAACAATATTAAATTACAACTAATTAAGAATAATTAAAACTAATAAAACATTAAAAATAAATATGAAATTAAAATAAATATAAATACCTTGAAAATTGATCTGAGGTTGATCTATGATCGTTCTTCAAAACTTCAATACCAACTCCGGAGAAAAAAATTAAACTTAAGAAAAACTGAACTGTAGAAATAAAATCTTGAGAGAAGAAGAAGATGGAATTTGAGAATGATTTGAAAAAAACGGATGGGGGTATTTATAGGTTAGATTATTTGCGACGGGCCCATTTGCGACGGTTCTCGTCGCAAATACCTTAGTCAACATTTATTACGGTCAACGGTTAAATAGTTATTTGCGACGGGACCCGTCGCAAATAACCACCTGCCGACATACTATTTGCGACGGGGGAATATTCCCGTCGCAAATACCTTTTACCGCCGCCGATTATTTGCGACGGGGGAATATTCCCGTCGCAAATAGTTTTCCCGCGATTTGGCGCGCAAAGGGCGCCAGTCCTTTTGCGACGGGATAGCCTTCCCCGTCGCAAAAGGCTACTTATTTGCGACGGGCAAATACCCCCGTCGCAAATAAGTTTTTAACAGGGTTATTTGCGACGGGATTTATTCCCGTCGCAAATAACCCGTCGCAAATACCCATTTTTCCCGTAGTGATAAGGCTGAACAGTCTCACACACTGGACAGTTCTGCTCCAATGTGTTCCTCAGATCCTGTTTCTATTCCTAATGCAGATCTGAATGCTAATCTCCCTCACAGTTCTGAATCTGAGGTGATTCAACATAATTTATCTTCTACCTCAATGGTTACAAGATCCCAAAAAAAGAAGGGTTCTGGTAAATCAAAAAAGAAGAAGGGTTCTAACCCAAAACAAAATTGAAATGAATGTTCTCTTCTGGAACTATCAAGGGGTGGCCAACAATGACACCTCCACTACTCTTAGGAGGTTTCTAAACACTCATAAACCACACCTTTTTGCTATTGCTGAACCTAAGGTCAATTTTAAAATGAACTTTATGAGATTTGGAGCTCTAAATTACAGTTTTCTGGGTTCTTGTAATAACAGACCTCATGTTGACTCTATGTGGATTTTTTGTCACAATACTCTAAATAACATTAACATCTTTTGAATTTCTGATCAACAATTGACTTGTGAATTCTTTTTGAATGGTCAACACATCTATTGTACTATGGTTTATGCCAAAAATAGGTATCAGGATAGGAGAGCTTTATGGCTTGAACTCCTTGATATTGCTAGTCATATTCAAGACCCTTGGATTGTTTTGGGAGATTTCAATGCCATTCTTACCCCATTTGAAAAAATTGGTCCCTCTCATCTTTCCATCTCTACTAGAGAGTTTAAATCTACTATTTATGACTGTAACCTATTTGAGATCAACCTTATCGGTGCAAAATACACCTGGTACAGAAAGCATTATAATAAGAACGTTGCTAGTAAACTTGACAGAGCCTTTTTCAATATGAAGGCTCTTGATATTTGGGACAAAATATCTAGTGTTATTCTTCCTAGGATTAATTATGATCATCATCCCATTCTTGTCAATCTTCTTATGAATGATCAAAAACCTTTATTTCCCTTCAAGTTTAACAATTCTTGGTCTTCGAATCCTGATTGTGTCACTTTTATTTTTAACACTTGGAATTCAATGAATCATCATAAAGATTCCTTTGCTTGTTTGCATAAATTGAAAGTCCTTAAGCAAGCTCTCAAAGGCTGGTGTAAAAATTCAATCTCACAAATAGACCTGGACATCTCCTACCTTGAAGATAAACTTAGTCTCTTCCAAACTGAGAACACTAATTCTGATTTTAATTTAGATCCTCAGTTGGAAGCTAATATCTCTTCTAAACTAAATTCCTTACTTTCTTTTAAGGACAATATTCGTAAACAGATGTTTAGAACTAAATGGCTTAATGATGGTGATCGTAATACTAAATTTTATAATTGTCTTCAAAGAATTAGAAAGGTCAGTCGTCCCCTTACTATGCTCATTCATAATGACTTGGTCATTGATTCTGAAGAAGCCATTAAGGATCATGTTACCTCTTATTTTTATAACATTTTAAATGGTCCTGAGAGAAATGTTGATCTTAAACCTGACATCATTCCTTTGATGGTTGATGAAGAAGATAATAAGTCCCTTTTAAGCACTCCCCTCGATCATGAAATCAAAGACATTGTTTTTGGGTTAAACCTAGACAGTGCTCCTGGTCCGGATGGTTTCAATAATGGTTTTTTCCAAACTCATTGGGATATTATTCATAATGACGTTTGTAACCTTGTGAGGATCTTCTTCACCCATGGATCTCTTCCTCATGGTATCAATGCTCAATTTCTAACATTAATTCCTAAAGTTGAGAATTCTGCTGAGATACACCAATTCAGACCTATAGCTTTGATTAACACTATTTATAAAATCATTACTAAAATTATTGCAAATAGACTTGGGCCTATCTGCAATAGAATTGTCTCTTGGAATCAATTTGGTTTTATCAAAGGAAGATCCATTCAGGACTGCATTTGTCTTGCTTCTGAATGTACAAATAATTTAAGAAAAAAATCTAGAGGTGGTTGTGTGGCCATCAAATTGGATATTAGGAAGGATTTTGATACCATTGATTGGAATTTTATTTACAAAGTTCTTAGAAACTTTGGTTTTAATGACTCATTCATTGGTAGAATCAGGAATCTCTTTCAATCTGCTCATATCTCTATCCTGATTAATGGTACCCCTTGTGGTTTCTTTAAATGCACTAAAGGTGTCAGGAAAGGTGACCCTCTTTCTACTATACTCTGTTATTGCTGAAGATTACCTTAGCAGACTCATAAACCACCAGGTTGATCAAAATTTGATTAAACCTATTCAGGTGGACAGGAACTTAAATGCCCCCACCCATCTTCTATATGCTGATAAAATTATCTTATTCATAAAAGGGGATCAGAGAAATCTTCAAGCCCTCAAGCAAACTATATCTCATTATGAGGATGTCTCTGGTCAAGCAATTTCCTGGAACAAATCTTATATCTATTTTGGCAATAATTTTCCTACAAGAAGAAAATCTGGTATTATAAATCACCTAGGTATTAAAGAGGGCCTTTTACCTTTCACTTATTTGGGGGTTCCTCTATTTTGGGGTCGTCCCAAAGCTACCTATTTTTCTAATATTATCTCTCATATCACAAATCAACTAGCTAATTGGAAAGGGAAGTCTATCTCCATGGCTAGGAGAATATGTTTGGTTAAATCGACCATTGTTTCTAAAATGGTCTATTCTCTTATGGTCTATAAATGGCACGTTGGTATTCTTAGAAAAATTACTACTTACATTAAAAACTTCATTTGGTCTAGAAGCATTTTTGAAAAGAAGCTTGTCACAATTCCTTGGAATTCTTGTTGTAAACCCATTACTAATGGTGGAATTGGCATTAAAAATTTAAAGTTGTTTAATGATGCTCTTCAGGCTTGCCTTACTTGGAGCATCATTAACTCTTCTTCAAAAGCTATTGATTTTCTTAAACATAGGTTTTCTCCTAATCTTTTAAAAGGTAATCTGAATTTCATTAACTCTTCCATCTGGACTTCCATTCGGGACTCTTATCACAAAATCATGCAAAATTCTAGGTGGATTGTCAGTGCTGATTCTTCCATTAATTTTTGGTGTGGAAAATGGTGTGGTAGCCCTTTGATTTCTTTGTTACCCCCTAGTAATCTTCCTGAAGATACTAATCGATCTATAAAATAAGTCTTGCAATCTCCTGATTGTGATCTCCCTGTTTCTATTATGCAAGCTATTGAAAATTATAATTTCTCTTCTGTTGGTGATTTTCTTGTTTGGGAACCTTCTTCTAATGGCATTATATATTCTAAAAGCTTTTATAATCATAATTTATCTGACCATGAATCTAATTTTTCCTAGGTGAATCATTTTAACAAACCATGGATTAAACCTTCCAGTCTTACCCTTACTTGGCGCATTGTGCACAATAGATTACCTTTAGAAACTAGTCTGCAAATCTTTGGCATTTCTCTTTGTTCTAAGTGTCATCTGTGTAACCAACATAGGGAGTATGCTAATCATATTTTTATATCTTGTGCGACGGCCTATTCTCTTTGTAATTATATCTTTGAACTTTTTAATTGCGGAAATCCCATTAATGACTCAATTACTTTGTTTCTAAATATTTTCACTAGACATGATGCTTCCCTGTAGGTCAAAAATCTGTTTCTTGTGGCAGTGGCGGAGCTCTTGTTTGAACTCTGGTATGTTAGAAATGATCTCTTTCACAATAATCATTCTCTCAATCTTAATGCAGGGAAGTCCCAAATTCTTCTTGCGATTCATGAAGCAGCCTCAATTAAAAAGGACTGTTGCAACAACTCAGTTGGAGATTTTATGATCCTTCGTCATCTTCATGTTCCTGACATTTTCCCAAAGCCTAAACGCTCCTTCGAAGTGTTCTGGAAATCACCAATGTCAGGATGGATCAAAGTGAACGTTGATGGCACTTCCAAAGGCAACCCTGGCCCTGCCAGTTGTGGTGCTATCTTCAGACACTCAGCTGGTCAATGTCAGGGATGTTTCTTTGTTGGTTGTGGTCACTCTTCATCTCTGGAGGCAGAAATGCTCGGCGTCATTCATGCTGTTGACTTTTCTCTTCAGAGAGGTTGGAGAAAGTTATGAATTGAAAGTGATTCAACCACTATTATTCATTCCATCTGGAATGGCAACATCCACCTAGCTTGGTCTCTCACCGCTCGTTGGATGAACTGCCTTAATTTGCTCCGTGTGATCGACTATATAGCTACTCATGCCTACCGCGAAGCAAATGCCGTTGCTGATGCACTGTACAACAAAGGAGTTCATCAAGGCATGACTTGGCTGGATGCTGTCCCTTCTAACATTTTATATCTTTTTGATAGAGACTATAAAAAAATCCTATCCTTTCGCATTTTGTAATCTGTTTCTTCTTATCAATAAAATATGCTTTGGTCTTTGACAAAATCATTACCTTTAAAAAAATATAGATTGATAATAACACCATGGAAAGGGAATGTCAACAACTCCATCCAACCTATAGGATATCCATCAAGACCCCACTCCTATAACCTTTCCCTCACAAGAATCTAAATGCTACTGAAATTATATCCTCATACCAAAATTGTTTTTCTTTTAATGGATTAATTGAAGGATTGCTTTGAATATTGAAACTGAAATGGTTGTCTCGGCATGGGTGCATGTAAGACCATCCAAATGAGCCTTCTCATGGTCACACCAATCAAAAATCTCCTTGTAGAGATCATATTGTTATTTTGGATTCTTTCAACTTTAGACAACAAAATAAGAAATGTTGTATGGTGCTTCACTGTAGAGACCCCGGCCCCAGAAACCCAGGAGTCGGTGCCTTCTGAACATGATGTGTTATATTAAAATAAAATACACTTTGTTAACAACACATCATGTCCCGTACAGAGGATCGTGTGCGGTTCGGGTTCTGGGAAACCGGCAACTTCTGAAACAATTCATCTTTCAAAAGATGAAACCTGAAAATTTTAAATCAAAACGTGGGGTGAGCATTAAAATACTCAGTAAGGGGTTTTTAAAAACATTGTAACATTTTAAAACATTCCTTTTTAAAGAGATTGAACACTTATAAAAGGGAAATTACAGCACATAACATACAAATGCTCAAACAAGGTTTTCAAGAAGAATATGTAACAATTATGTCAATTCTTGAAGGAGTGATAATGGTTGTTACGAACAAGTACTACATATGATTTACTTAGACATAAATTTAAAGTAATACATATTCAGAGTTGCGCACAAGGAAATAACTAAATTTTCATATGTTGGTTACCATTCTATTAAGTGATGACACTAGTCATGCTTCAAGCTTAAAGATAGGGAAATAAGAACTTTATGAAAACTTTAAAGGCATCAGTCGTGTAATAATTTTATCTTGGAAAGAACTTGTTACATAACTTGAATTATGTGGCATCAACATTTAACTTAGACAATCATGAACATATCACCAAGATCCATCCCCAAGGTGTCATTAAGAATTACCAAGGTTATTCACCAAGGTATCAGTCTAAAAGTCATCTCTAGAGATTAAGTCTTTACCCAATGCATTGGAGCGCTATCAGGGAGCACCCTTAAATTTGCCTTTATTATCATGTGAGCCACATCTTTCATGCTTTACTGAAATGGTTATGTATATTCAAGATGTCCCATACCACCTTGAATATCTCCTTCATTTTAATTTTACCCAAGGTGTCCCATACCACTTTGGGTAATCTAATTTCTTAGTTCATTTAGTGATATGTCATAAAAATGAATTATGTAAATAATAACTAACATAATTAATGAATCATTACACACTTTACTAATACATGATGTGACAGTTCACACTGTAAAAAAAAGGCAAGGAAAAATTAATGACATACATAGTTTAGTACAACATCCTTTTCACTAAGGCATATAAAACAGCGATATACTAAATGATGAATCTTTGTCATTATAAATCTTTGGAAAAGGGGAAATCTTAAGAAAAACACATGAAATCAATTACGGTGGTAAACGGGCCCTTGAACCAAAATACATATTTTATCATAAAACTCATCAGGGCAATTTTAGATAAGCCTTTTTAATAAAACATGCCCATTTGTGTGTATTTAAAAAAAACATGTTGGTTTAGCAACCACACAATTCATAGCTTAATAAAATCATCCCAGCATCCAAGAATAGTTTAAGTCCTGCTATTTATAAAAGAAAATATTCTTATAAATATATACACACGTGCACATATATATACCCGAAGTGTATATATGGGTTTTACACAATTCAAAACAAAGTTTATTAAATTCCTTAGGTAACTCAAAGTTTCCAACCATAATTCAATTATATGGTTGAAACTAAATCCATATAAGGTTTGTTATAAATGTAACCATGTGTATAAAAAATAAGGTTTTACAAACATAACTTCACTTAAACCAAAAGAGCATAGTTTGAAAATATATATCTAAAAAAATCATCTAAATATTGATGCCCAAAATAGGTCGGGTTAAGTTAGGAGAAAACATTCATGAACTATATATATATACATACCATATACATTAAATACGAGGTTGAGATTTTTTTTTTTTTTTTTTGAAAACCGAAATATAAAATCGTAAAATAAACAACCTGGGGAATTTGTAAACGTGCTTATACAAAGTGTATATACTGTTCACATATATATGAAACCATATATACACAATATATAATAACCGATGGACTTGTATATACACATGTGAGCAGTATATACAGGTTTCGAAAAACTGGAAACAAGGTATATACGCACCCTCACATATACAACCACTGGAAACACGAAGTCCAACTCCTTGAAGGCAGAACCGAGGGGTATATATATATCAAGTGTATATATGTAAATATAAGTTGTGTATAAACTGAATGTTTCTTTAAAGGAAGACAAGCATGCAGGAACCCTTACAGAGTTTGAGGAGGAAGCTTGGACAGGTGTACCGTGCTGGGTTGCTGGGAGTTCGAGGTAGATGAAGGAGGAAGAAGAAGATGCTGCCGAAACTTCAAGAAGCAGGGGGGCTTAAGTACAGCCTCGGTGCAGGAAGGGTGTCTCGGCCCATGGGTAGGCCGTCGTGGGAGAAGGACTAGAGCATAGTGAGCTAGGAGGGAGAGTGTTCGGGGGTCAACGGTGCAGTGCGAAGGGAGGGGCCTGGCGTCCTTGGTGCAGGTCTACAGGCGCAGGACCTCGATGCTAGGAAGAAGACGATGGGGTGACACGGACTGCTTGGCGCGAAAAGAAACAGACGGTGCTGATTCGTTCTTGGTGTGATCGAACGGCTGGAGCGTGGAAGATGTGATGATCGTTTAAAAGAATCTGAGGGTCGAGATCGAATCTCGGGAGAGATCGGGCGGCTACGGAGACGTGGGAGAGGTCTCGCGTTTAAAAAAACGGGCTGGACGGCTGAGATCGACACAGGAGTTGATCGGACGGTCTCGGTCGCAGGGGGCTCGTCCCACATCGAAACGGAAGGATTTTTAGGCGCGACTTATAAACCAAAGTGTGCGGCCTTCCGTTCAATAACACCAACACACACGCACCCGGGGCCTTACACACGGGTCCCTCCCCCCCCCCCCCCCCCCCCCGCGGGCCTTGGCCCAACTTCACGCATCACGCGCCGTGGCCTTATACACGGGCCCGCGCGCGACCTGGGTTCCTTACACGTGCACCTGGGGAGCCCGATGGCAGTACCTCGGGTCCCTACGGGTTCTCGGTCGTGGCCTGAGGGCTTGTCCCTTGAGGATGCCCTTGGCTGGCCGGGTCCCACTCAATTTTTTTTTATAAAAAATTTAGTTTTATTATATACTTAGCTCAATATAGAGTGAAATGTAGGAATTTAGTAAAAACAAATAGTTTTAACTCAAAATGTTAAAACCAATTTCAAGTTTAGATAAAATATTTTAACTCTTGGTATAAAAAAACATACCTTTTGTATAATACTATTATAATTATTAGTATTTTTAAAATACTCTACTATTTGTTTTTATAAGATTCTTTTAAAGACCAAAAGTTTCCCACAAATTTCATAATTTATGAGATCAAAAGATAAAATAATTACCAATTCCCTCTAAACATATTTTTTTTTATAAAAAGAATACCAAGTTTTCAACTACCTAGGTATTCATCGGGGTTTTGTAAAAACGAGGAGATTTACTTCTAAGAATACTCTTTATTTTAAAATGAAGGATCTTCTATGAAAGAATATTTTTAAGAATGAGGGAATAAAAATCGAGTTCTATTTTAAAGTAAACTTTTTTAGTGGAAACGCAACGGTCGTTTTGAAAACCCAACAGATATATAAACATAACGGTCATAACTCAAAGAACTAATATAAATGCAGGGGTGTGGGGTACCTCTTAAAACAGAACACTTGAACAGGAAGGATGGCTCTCCTCATACCATTGGCATTGAGCATGTGTGCCGTGGCCCTGGCGATTATACTTTTCACGCTGATGGACCCTGAAGATGACGACTATCCGATTGCCCGCATTGTGGTTCTTTGTAGTCTTGCGGTGGCCATATTAGGTCTTGTGCATGGTACATTCAACTAGTTGGGTCTCGTTGTAAAGTAATGTTTTAATAAATGTCAGTTTACCTTATTCTCTATGTTTTATTTCATTTCTAATTCCTTATTAGAAAAACAAATAAAACAAGAGGCATTATTAAAGGCATAACACTTCTTACATAAACCAGTTCATAAAACCTGGGGCGTCACAATATCCCCCCCTTTAGAAAATTGCGTCCTCGCAATTTATTTCACGACACTACAAGGTTCAGAAACTTTCCTACCACCTCCACCAACGAATAGGGTCAACAGGTGCATTTAGAGGGATCTCCGTAGCGAAGCTCACTTCTTCCAGCTCCCTAATCCACATACACCTAAGACAGGAGGGGTTTCACTTATGCTCCGGGCCTTCAGACCTCTAGAGGGAAGCTCGAACCGTACAAAGTTCTGATATGTCTTTGCAGACCAATGTACGAAGAACTTTCCGAATTATGTCTCGGTCGAGGATATCGAAGCCATAGATATGGTCAAACAGGCTAAAGCTGAGAAGTTGGAGCATATAAGTCGCATAAAGATTTCCCTCTAACGCAGCCTCCTGGAATTTCACTCTGGCCGTGAAGTTTCGGCCTAGGGTGAAACAAAGAAAGAGCCCTTCGTGGTAACTTCCTCGTCATTCACGTCCGGCTAGCTGAGCAGAGCCAATGCGGTAATAGATGGAGGCATTCCCCTGGCAGGTGCAGATAATCTCCGGACCATTTGTTACCTCAAACCACTACTTTCACGTTCTTCGCAAACTTGCGAAGGGGTCATACTCGTCCTCACACGTCTTGATTGCAATTATTTCCAGAATCTCAGTGGGAAGAGATAACAGGTGGGTTTGTCCTTCCATCTGAAAGTTTTAGGACAGGAGTTCCATTACTTGAAAATCATTCAAGGACAAATACAAAGTAAGGACAAGGAAAGGAGAAAGAAAACATTTCAATAAACATACATTTATTATTATTAGTGCTTGAGTTTCCCTTACTCATTGGCTAAACGAACTCCACACAGAGAAGCAAAACTCCCTAACTCCTCGAACCAAACACAGGCCGAGCATTCAGGGAAAAACTCATGAGGACACCTATGATGTCTTATGAGTCTAGCATGGGGGGCATGAAGTTGAGAGACATCTTCATACACTTGTCGTCTGTAAGACAATCGGGTGGACTCGTCCTCTAACCTTCCGAAGTCCAACAACTGACCCCAGAAGCCATAGTTTAAAATCTGAAAAAGGTATCCCGCTCGGAGGTCTCCGTCAGTAGCAGCTTCTTGAAAGGGGTTATCAAGCATAGTGCCAAAGTTCTCACCCGCCGTGAAAATCCGGAAAAGTCCCTCGTAGTACCTTCCTCGACGTACATAGGAGGGAAATTGGGTTATTATCATAAGGAGGTAATCTATTCCTACCCCTTGGTGTATCTGAAGCACCCGTGGTGAATTGGATACATTGTAAAGGTATTTGCATGTCATGCGGATATGGGCATAGTTTAGAAAGTCCTCACGGCTTGCTAAAGACACAGTGGTCTCTAGGGCCTCTGTGGGGAGGGATAAGAGATTTGTGCCTTCATTTTCCATCTGAAAATTAAGAAAACCCAGTTTTTAATAAAATTGAAATACATATACATATATATTTTTGTTTCAGTTTCTGGCTTTCCAGAGTTATCCAAACCGAACCTCTGATACCAACTGTAGAGACCCCGACCCCAGAAACCCAGGAGTCGATGCCTTCTGAACATGATGTGTTATCTTAAAATAAAATACACTTTGTTAACAACACATCATGTCCCGTACAGAGGATCGTGTGCGGTTCGGGTTCTGGGAAACCGGAAAATTATGAAACAATTCATCTTTCAAAAGATGATACCTGAAAATTTTAAATCAAAACGTGGGGTGAGCATTAAAATACTCAGTAAGGGGTTTTTAAAAACATTGTAACATTTGAAAACATTCCTTTTTAAAGAGATTGAACACTTATAAAAGTGAAATTACAGCACATAACATACAAATGCTCAAACAAGGTTTTCAAGAAGAATATGAAACAATTATGTCAATTCTTGAAGGAGTGATAATGGTTGTTACGAACAAGTACTACATATGATTTACTTAGACATAAATTTAAAGTAATATATATTCAGAGTTGCGCACAAGGAAATAACTAAATTTTCAGATGTTGGTTACCATTCTATTAAGTAATGACTCTAGTCATGCTTCAAGCTTAAAGCTAGGGAAATAAGAACTTTATGAAAACTTTAAAGGCATCGGTCGTGTAATAATTTTATCTTGGAAAGAACTTGTTACATAACTTGAATTATGTGGCATCAACATTTAACTTAGACAATCATGAACATATCACCAAGGTCCATCCCCAATGTGTCATTAAGAATTACCAAGGTTATTCACCAAGGTATCAGTCTAAAAGTCATCTCTAGAGATTAAGTCTTTACCCAATGCATTGGAGCGCTATCAGGGCGCACCCTTAAATATGCCTTTATTATCATGTGAGCCACATCATTCATGCTTTACTGAAATGGTTATGTATATTCAAGATGTCCCATACCACCTTGAATATCTCCTTCATTTTAATTTTACCCAAGGTGTCCCATACCACTTTGGGTAATCCAATTTCTTAGTTCATTTAGTGATATGTCATAAAAATGCATTATGTAAATAATAACTAACATAATTAATGAATCATTACACACTTTACTAATACATGATGTGACAGTTCACACTGTAAAAAAAAGGCAAGGACAAATTAATGACATACATAGTTTAGTACAACATCCATTTCACTAAGGCATATAAAACAGCGATATACTAAATGATGAATCTTTTTCATTATAAATCTTTGGAAAAGGGGAAATCTTAAGAAAAACACATGAAATCAATTACGGTGGTAAACGAGCCCTTGAACCAAAATACATATTTTATCATAAAACTCATCAGGGCAATGTTAGATAAGCCTTTTTAATAAAACATGCCCATTTGTGTGTATTTAAAAAAAACATGTTGGTTTAGCAACCACACAATTCATAGCTTAATAAAATCATCCCAGCATCCAAGAATAGTTTAAGTCCTGCTATTTATAAAAGAAAATATTCTTATAAATATATACACACGTGCACATATATATACCCGAAGTGTATATATGGGTTTTACACAATTCAAAACAAAGTTTATTTAATTCCTTAGGTAACTCAAAGTTTCCAACCATAATTCAATTACATGGTTGAAACTAAATCCATATAAGGTTTGTTATAAATGTAACCATGTGTATAAAAATTAAGGTTTTACAAACATAACTTCACTTAAACCAAAAGAGCATAGTTTGCAAATATATATCTAAAAAATTTCATCTAAATATTGATGCCCAAAATAGGTCGGGTTAAGTTAGGAGAAAACATTCACGAACTATATATATATACATACCATATACATTAAATACGAGGTTGAGATTATTATTATTTTTTTTTTGAAAACCGAAATATAAAATCGTAAAATAAACAACCTGGGGAATTTGTAAATGTGCTTATACAAAGTGTATATACCGTTCACATATATATGAAACCATATATACACAATATATAATAACTGATGGACTTGTATATACACATGTGAGCAGTATATACAGGTTTTGAAAAACTGGAAACAAGGTATATACGCACCCTCACATATACAACCACTGGAAACACGAAGGCCAACTCCTTGAAGGCAGAACCAAGGGGTATATATATATCAAGTGTATATATGTAAATATAAGTTGTGTATAAACCGAATGTTTCTTTAAAGGAATACAAGCATGCAGGAACCCTTACAGAGTTTGAGGAGGAAGCTTGGACAGGTGTACCGTGCTGGGTTGCTGGGAGTTCGAGGTAGATAAAGGAGGAAGACGAAGAAGCTGCCGGAACTTCAAGAAGCAGGGGGGCTTAAGTATAGCCTCGGTGCAGGAAGGGTGTCTCGGCCTATAACGACCAACACTTTACATACATTGTTAATACTTCAAAATTGAAGCACTCTTATTACAACATATGACAAAACCACAAAGGACCGTATAGGTATAGTGTCTTTAGAAACTGGGGAAACATAAACAACTGGTTCATAAATCTTCTACAGTGTCTCCCATTTATTTCATCATATCTAGGGTCCCTTTTAGCATATTCTACTTAATATCCATCTTCCTGACCTGGGGAAAAGAAAACATAAAAGGGTGAGCTCAAATGCTCAGCAAGGGCAAATAAAGGAAATAAAAATCATATCATATCTTTTTGAAAATCAAAACCTGCAAAAGAGATCATAATATCTTAACATGGAATAAATCATAGAAGTGAAAATGAGATCCCCATAATCATAACATAAAACTTGAATCTTTGTGGCATGAACACATAATCATGGAAAATCATTTCTTGTTAGTCATGACTCATTGCCAAGACTATCTTAGTGGACAAAGTCCCTTTCTGAACCGAGTTCACTCCTCGTTTCAGTCATGTATCACTGAACCGAAATAACCTTCCATTCCAGCCATGTCTATATCATGAGATATAAAATCATTACCCAATGCATTGGAGGGAGATATAGGTCCCACCCATCTTATAATGAATCCTTTCTTATGTGTGCCACATAATCATAAAACATACATCATCGCATAACACATATAACAAAAATGGGATTCTTGAAACACCATGACATCATAAATCAATTCATATATGATAAAGGAATTCATAAACATAATTCCATCACAACATAGTCAAACCAATGTAAAAATATGGATAGAAACATAACCCTTTATTATCTTAGATGGAAAATAATTTTGATAAAACACTTGAATTGAATTCTTGAGGAAAATATCCTTTCTTCTTCAAAAACATTTTTCCTTTCATAACATGTCATACAACTTTAAAATAAAAGAAGTTGATTAAAAATAAACTTGAAAACTTGTAAAGGAAGCTTCTTTGAAGTAATGTTTTAAAAATCCATTCATGCCGTATAAGTTAAAAAAAACATTCTTCGTACTTTTGTCGGAAAAGTCAAAAAGTACCTCGTACAGAAAAACAACAAAAGATTCCTTTCATATTCTTTACTAAAAACTCACCTAAGGGTAAAATTGGATTTAAACTATTTCAAGTGGATGGAAACAATATTACATATTGAGGGAACATGGATGTGGATGATAAAATACACCCCAGTAAATACTTACGAATAAACAATCTCGGATAAAAATGAGATTGTGATATTTCCCTTACCTTAGGTCCGATTTGCTTTGTTCGTGTCCGAAGCTCCTGTATAATGGTTTAAATAATGTTATTGACTTATTCCAGAATCATACATATTGATATGAGATCATATATGGTCATATTATTAGCTTCTTGTTAGTAATATTTCATTGTTACTTGTTACTCGGGTCTTTATAACTTTTTGTTCTTATGCGTGTTTTGTCGAATAAATTCTTATTCTTATCTTTAGGTTATAGATAATTCATTTCCAGAATGGTATTAGTGTAGTATATACCATATTAATTCATTAAATTCATTTATATAATCATTATGAAATGAAGATCATGTAGAACGAGTCGCATCACATCGTGGAGACGGTATTCCGTACGTACGCACGAGTGATGATATCGTTCCTATGATCGTGGAATTGTATTGGAGTATATATATATATTATTTCAGTATCAATATTACTTAATAATAATCATATATAGTTACTGATTACACCATTATACCCATCCTTGTAAGGTGATGGTGGAAAATAGATTACACCACGGCGTGGAGACGGTATTCCGTACGTACGCACGCGCGGTGATTTCATTTTTCCGTAGGATGGATAGAAGGTGAATTAGGGTTGTTTCATATTTATAATAACATATCAGTATGTAAGTAATACTGATGTTATTACTTTATCATGAAACAACTAAAGAAGAAGAAGTTGAAGAAGAAAGAAATTGAAAAGATCGGTAATGGATATTACCTCTTCTTTGGAACGCCTTTTTGAATCCTCCACTTAAGGAACTAAGATTGGTCTTTGGAGAAGACCAGGACCTCTAGGATTATTCTAGGGAAGTGGAGAAGGGAAAATGGCAGGGTTTTGCCGAGCTTGAGTGCTCAAATTGGTGTGAGGAGGAGGGGGAGGAGGTGCCCTTTTATAAGGGAGGAGAGGGGCACCTTAGGAATATCTCAAAATATTATTTTATATTAAAGTCAAAATCGGTTTATAATGGTTCCAAAGGGTCTTATTTCGAAGCTAAAGTGGGGATGGGTCGAAATCCTATCAACCAATAGAATTTAGACAAGTTTAGGATATTATTTTAACCTTATCAATTAAATTTAACTCTAAGTTAAATAATTTAACTTTTACCATGTCTTTTTGTTTTCTTTCACTATATGGTTAATACACTTACTATAACATGCCAAACGAACCCCAAATTGTTTATTATTAATATATATATCCTTATCTAAGTCATTTGGCCGAACCTTAGATTTTTAGGAATAAAATAACAATTAATAATATAATATTTGATTTAAAAACTATTTTGTGTCAATTTTGACACTATTTGATATATGATTTTTGTCAAAGTCATAACAGAATTATATGTTCGAACCAAGTTGATTAAATCAATACTAATATATCATAGTAACCTAGAAAATTAGTGGAATTCATAAAAAGCCCCAAATTACATTTATTTTGGTATTTATATTATCAATTTTTTCAATATTTCATTAATAAGATAATTACTGCATCATCTTTGTGTTATAAATAAATTAAATTATTTGATGTCTAAAAATTAAAAATAAAATACCATAATGTAGGAAATCTTTTTAGCTTTCTAATGAATATTTACAATCGAATTTATCTTATGTATAACCCTATATTAAAAATGATTTACTTATTAAACTTTGATTTTAACTATTTTAACCCTTCTTTAAATAAATTAATAATAAATGTCCTAATCTAATCCAAGTGGGCCTAAATGGTCATATTTTATTCCTAAGTTTGTTTTTGGTCGAATTACACTTGTCCAATAGAATTAGGACATGTGTTAGGGTAATATTAATATCATATTTACCCTTAGTTACCCTATTTACTATTAACCGCGGTAAAAATAGTAAAAAGTTACTATTCACCAAAAAATTATTTTCATCTCATTGAACCACATTTTAGTCCTTGATATTAACCGTGTCTCTCGGATTTTTGAAATTCCATTCACAGAAGCGGTAAAATTAAGTTTTATGCAAAATTCAGTTTTTAACCTACCACTTAGTGGTTTCACTATTCATCAAAAATTGAAAGTTTTCAGAAAAATACCAAAATTTCACCCTAGGCTAATTTCGATATTCTGAGTCCAAAAATGAAGTCCATTTTGAAAAATAAAATTTATAAAATTTCAAAAAGTGGTTATTACTATTCATAACGGCTAGTTTTAATAGCATATTGTTGTTTAGTGAAACTCGGTATTGCGTACGACGCAAGCTATCGAGGAAGGTCGCGATTGCGTGTAAAGCAAGCCAAGCAAGTGTTGTGTAGAAAAAGATTCCTTTGATGATTTATATAACATAAAAGTCTCGGGTGTTACATTCTACCCCCCTTAAAAAGAATTTCGCCCTCGAAATTCGTCACTTAACAAACAAATGAGGATACTTCTCCCTCATCATATCCTCAAGCTCCCATGTAGCTTCTTCAAGTTGGTGGTTTCTCCATAAAACTTTCACCAAGCGAGTGGTCTTGTTTCGTAGGACTTTTTCGCTACGATCCAGAATCTCTATCGGCTGTTCTTCATAAGAAAGATCTTGCTCCAGCGGTACAACTTCTGAGCTGAGTACATGTGAAGGATCTGGTATGTACTTTATCAGGAGATATATATGGAACACATCGTGAACTTGAGAGAGATTCGGTGGAAGCGCCAATCGGTAAGCTACCTTCCCAACACGATCCAGTATTTCAAAAGGACCGATATATCTAGGGCTCAACTTCCCCTTCTTTCCAAATCTCATAACCCTCTTCCAGGGAGATATTCGTAAGAACACTTTATCACCCACTTCAAACTCTAGGTCTTTTCTCCGGTTGTCGGCATAACTTTTCTGTCGACTCTGAGCTGCTCTTATGTGTTGTTGAATAGATCTGACCTTTTCTGCCATTTCATCAACGAGATCAGGTCCTAATAGCTTTCTTTCCCCAACTTCTTCCCAGCAAGTTGGAGTCCTGCATTTCTTTCCATAGAGAGCTTCATAAGGAGCCATCTGAATACTGGAGTGAAAGCTATTATTATAAGAAAATTCCACCAAAGGTATGTGTTGATCCCAACCTCCTTTGAAATCCATAGAGCAAGCTCTCAACATATCTTCTAGGGTTTGAATTGTTCTCTCAGACTGACCGTCTGTCTGGGGATGATAAGCAGTGCTGAAACTCAACTCTGTATCTAGAGTATGCTGAAGACTTCGCCAAAACTTCGAGGTAAATCTCGGATCTCGATCAGATATAATAGAAAGTGGTACTCCATGCAATCTTACCACTTCCTTTACATATATCCTGGCAAGCTGATCTAGAGAGAAATCCTCTCTAATAGCAATGAAGTGTGCAGACTTTGTAAGACGATCAACTATGACCCAGATAGCATTATTGCCTTTGGATGTTTTAGGAAGTCCTGTGACAAAGTCCATAGTGATGTTTTCCCATTTCCATTCGGGTATGGGTAATGGTTGTAACATCCCCTTAGACTTCTGTCTCTCAGCTTTAACTTGTTGACAAACCAAGCATCGAGAGACATATTCAGCAACATCTCTTTTCATGCCATCCCACCAGAAGTACTCTTTCAGGTCCCTATACATCTTCGTGCTTCCAGGATGAATAGAGAATGAAGAACTATGAGCCTCATCCAGCAGCTCTTTATTTAATTCGGGGATGGGAGGAACGCAAACCCGATTCCTGAACTTTATTATCCCATCACAATCAAGGTTGAATTCAGGAACATTTCTCACCTTCTTTTGTAACTCGACATCTTCTTTCTGTGCCTCTTTAATCTTCACATGTATAGATGGTTGAACATTCATTTGAGAAAGATAAGATTTTTCCCCTTCCATTATAATTCCAAGATCCATCCTTTGTAAATCCATAAATATTGGATCTTTTGTGATCCTCATCATGGATGAACTAGCATGGTCTTGTCGACTTAATGCATCTGCCACCTTGTTTGCTTTCCCAGGGTGGTAATGGATTGAGCAGTCATAATCCTTAATCAGCTCCAACCATCTTCTTTGGCGCATATTCAGCTCCTTTTGTGTGAAAATATACTTTAAACTTTTATGATCAGTATAAATATCACACCTTTCACCATAAAGGTAATGCCTCCAAATCTTTAATGCAAATATTACCGCAGCCAACTCCAAATCATGTGTTGGGTAATTTTGCTCATGGATTTTCAACTGTCGTGAGGCATAAGCTATCACCATATCATTTTGCATAAGAACACACCCCAATCCCTTCTTGGATGCATCACTATAGATCACAAACCTTTCTCCACTACAAGGCAGTGTGAGCACAGGTGCACTGGATAACCTTCTTTTCAACTCCTTGAAATTCTCTTCACATTCCTCTGTCCAGACAAACTTAACTCCTTTCCGAGTCAACTTGGTTATTGGATTAGATAACTGTGAAAAATCTTTTACAAAACGTCGATAATATCCAGCCAAACCAAGAAAACTTCGGATCTCAGTTACTGTTGTTGGTCTTGACCATCTTTCGATAACCTCTGTTTTTGCTGGATCCACAGATATCCCCTCTTTTGAGATTATGTGACCCAAAAATGCAACTTTTTGAAGCCAAAATTCACACTTGGTAAATTTGGCATAAAGCTTCTCCTTTCTCAGGGTCTTCAATATAATTCTCAAGTGATCTTCATGCTCTTCCTTGCTCTTTGAATAGACAAGAATATCGTCTATAAAGACTACCACAAATTGATCAAGATAGTCTCTAAAGACTCTATTCATTAGATCCATGAAGATAGCAGGGGCATTAGTAAGACCAAATGGCATCACTATAAATTCATAGTGTCCATACCTTGTACGGAAAGCCGTCTTTGGTATATCCTCCCTTTTGACCCTTAATTGATGATACCCTGAACGAAGATCAATCTTGGAAAAGTATTGAGCTCCGCGTAGTTGGTCAAATAAGTCATCAATGCGTGGGAGAGGATATTTGTTCTTGATAGTGATCTTGTTAAGTTCTCGATAATCAATGCAGAGTCTCATTGATCCATCTTTCTTCTTAACAAATAGAACAGGTGCTCCCCAAGGTGACGCACTAGGGCGTATGAATCCCTTATCAAGATTCTCTTGGAGTTGCTTCTTCAATTCCTGCAACTCAATTGGGGCCATTCTATAAGGTGTCTTTGAAATAGGCAAAGCACCTGGTACGAGTTCTATTGAAAACTCAACTTCACGATTTGGTGGAAGACCCGGAAATTCCTCCGGAAAGACATCATCAAACTCCCGTACAATGGGCATATTCTTAATCGTGAGTTTCTCACCAACCATTTGAGATAAATAACCTTCATTTAGTGGAATCAATACCCATAAAATGGAAGAAATTTCCACTGGAAGGTTATGTTCATCCTTGCATTGATAGACGATCGTAGATTGATCTGGAATATGAAATGTGACTTCCCTTCTTTGGCAATTGATATGAGCTCCATGTAGAGAAAGACAATCCATGCCAAGAATCACATCAAATTCCACTAAAGGAAGGATCACAAGATTTGCAGGAAGCACTTTCCCACAAACTTCGATCGGAGAAGAATTATAAACTTCTGATGCGATTGATGTGCCATTAGGTGTTGTCACAGCTAACTCAACATCTAATTGTTGAGGTAATACGGTGATACCCTTAGAAAATTTTTCAGAAATAAAAGAGTGGGTGGATCCAGAATCAAATAAAACATTTGCTACTTTAGAGTGGATGGTAAGTGTACCTTTCACCACATCGTTATCGTACTCCACATCGCTGATAGAAATTGCATGTGACTTTCCTTTTTCTTTAGCCTTAAGAGTTTGTTGACGTCGACCATCATCATCAACCCTTGGATTTGGGCATTGATTGGCATAATGCCCCATCTCCTTGCACTTGAAACATTGAAGTGTAGTAGGTTCATTCTGTGTATCCCTTCCTTTGTTTGCATCATTAGACATATTCTTCCCATTATCACGGCATTCAAATGCCCGATGACCTTCCTTTCCACATTTAAAACATTTACTTGTCCCTTTAAGACAACTCCCTCCATGTTTCTTTCCACACTTTGAGCATAAGGGAAAGTTCATCTTCTTTTCCGTGTGCTCTTTAGATTTTTCTTTGAATTCCATCTTCCTCTTCTTATCAAACCCATGTGACTGATGGGTTACTCCAATCTCCATCTCGACTTTGAGAGCACATCGAACGATTTCCTCGTAGCTATTGAAGTCCCTTATGGCTAACGCCCTTCGAAGACTTGGTTTTAAGCCACTAAAGAATCGATCGATCTTACTCTCAGGTTGGATAATAATACCAGAAGCGTACCTTGCAAGTCTTGTAAAATTTGCTTCATAGGTACCAACAGATTCATCATCCCTTTGCTTCAGTTCAAGAAACTCTTTCTCCATCTTTGTTTGGAGAATACGAGGGAAGTACTTATTGAAAAATAAGTTCTTGAACTCGTCCCATTCCATAGACTCAATTTCATCCCTTTGCCTCGTATTCTTAACAAGATTCCACCATTGATCAGCATCTCCTTCCAAACGATACACTGCCAGGATGACTTTATCATGCTCGGAACATTGAAGAACTGAAAATATCTTTTCAGTAGTACTAATCCATTGTTCAGCAACTAATGGATCAGTAGACCCGCTGAAAGATGGTGGACGCTGCCTCATGAAGGATTCAACAGAATGTTGCTCCCTTCTTTGTTCGTTTGGAAATCCTGCATGATTCATAGCTTGAGAAAGTTGTGTGAGCATGGCTACAAGATTTTGCATTCCAGCTCCCATATCGTTTGTTTGCTCAGGGGGACAATCATTGCATTGCCCATCGCATTCCGCATTAACACGGTTCCTTCGGGTTCCAGCCATTGACTAAAACCAAGAAGAATAGTGTGAGAAACACTAATTATAATAGGAAACCACATAATTCAAGAATAAAATTTTCATGCTTATGGTCTTATCCTAGGTTATTCATGGCCATTTCTAAGATTGTGTTCTATGCTTAGACTTATCCTTAGGGTTCTTACTAAGGCTTTCACATCCTAGTTTCCAAAGGTTGACTATACCTTTCCTCTGATACCAACTATAACGACCCACACTTTACATACATTGTTAATACTTCAAAATTGAAGCACTCTTATTACAACATATGACAAAACCACAAAGGACCGTATAGGTATAGTGTCTTTAGAAACTGGGGAAACATAAACAACTGGTTCATAAATCTTCTATAGTGTCTCCCATTTATTTCATCATATCTAGGGTCCCTTTTAGCATATTCTACTTAATATCCATCTTCCTGACCTGGGGAAAAGAAAACATAAAAGGGTGAGCTCAAATGCTCAGCAAGGGCAAATAAAGGAAATAAAAATCATATCATATCTTTATGAAAATCAAAACCTGCAAAAGAGATCATAATATCTTAACATGGAATAAATCATAGAAGTGAAAATGAGATCCCCATAATCATAACATAAAACTTGAATCATTGTGGCATGCACACATAATCATGGAAAATCATTTCTTGTTAGTCATGACTCATTGCCAAGACTATCTTAGTGGACAAAGTCCCTTTCTGAACCGAGTTCACTCCTCGTTTCAGTCCTGTATCACTGAACCGAAATAACCTTCCGTTCCAGCCATGTCTATCTCATGAGATATAAAATCATTACCCAATGCATTGGAGGGAGATATAGGTCCCACCCATCTTATAATGAATCCTTTCTTATGTGTGCCACATAATCATAAAACATACATCATCGCATAACACATATAACAAAAATGGGATTCTTGAAACATCATGACATCATAAATCAATTCATATATGATAAAGGAATTCATAAACATAATTCCATCACAACATAGTCAAACCAATGTAAAAATATGGATAGAAACATAACCCTTTATTATCTTAGATGGAAAATAATTTTGATAAAACACTTGAATTGAATTCTTGAGGAAAATATCCTTTCTTCTTCAAAAACATTTTTCCTTTCATAACATGTCATACAACTTTAAAATAAAAGAAGTTGATTAAAAATAAACTTGAAAACTTGTAAAGGAAGCTTCTTTGAAGTAATGTTTTAAAAATCCATTCATTCCGTATAAGTTAAAAAAAACATTCTTCGTACTTTTGTCGGAAAAGTCAAAAAGTACCTCGTACGGAAAAACAACAAAAGATTCCTTTCATATTCTTTACTAAAAACTCACCTAAGGGTAAAATTTGATTTAAAATATTTCAAGTGGATGGAAACAATATTACATATTGAGGGAACATGGATGTGGATGATAAAATACACCCCAGTAAATACTTACGAATAAACAATCTCGGATAAAAATGAGATTGTGATATTTCCCTTACCTTAGGTCCGATTTGCTTTGTTCGTGTCCGAAGCTCCTGTATAATGGTTTAAATAATGTTATTGACTTATTCCAGAATCATACATATTGATATGAGATCATATATGGTCATATTATTAGCTTCTTGTTAGTAATATTTCATTGTTACTTGTTACTCGGGTCTTTATAACTTTTTGTTCTTATGCGTGTTTTGTCGAATAAATTCTTATTCTTATATTTAGGTTATAGATAATTCATTTCCAGAATGGTATTAGTGTAGTATATACCATATTAATTCATTCAATTCATTTATATAATCATTATGAAATGAAGATCATGTAGAACGAGTCGCATCACATCGTGGAGACGGTATTCCGTACGTACGCACGAGTGATGATATCGTTCCTATGATCGTGGAATTGTATTGGAGTATATATATATATTATTTAAGTATCAATATTACTTAATAATAATCATATATAGTTACTGATTACACCATTATACCCATCCTTGTAAGGTGATGGTGGAAAATAGATTACACCACGGCGTGGAGACGGTATTCCGTACGTACGCACGCGCGGTGATTTCATTTTTCCGTAGGATGGATAGAAGGTGAATTAGGGTTGTTTCATATTTATAATAACATATCAGTATGTAAGTAATACTGATGTTATTACTTTATCATGAAACAACTAAAGAAGAAGAAGTTGAAGAAGAAAGAAATTGAAAAGATCGGTAATGGATATTACCTCTTCTTTGGAACGCCTTTTTGAATCCTCCACTTAAGGAACTAAGATTGGTCTTTGGAGAAGACCAGGACCTCTAGGATTATTCTAGGGAAGTGTAGAAGGGAAAATGGCAGGGTTTGGCCGAGCTTGAGTGCTCAAATTGGTGTGAGGAGGAGGGGGAGGAGGTGCCCTTTTGTAAGGGAGGAGAGGGGCACCTTAGGAATATCTCAAAATATTATTTTATATTAAAGTCAAAATCGGTTTATAATGGTTCCAAAGGGTCTTATTTCGAAGCTAAAGTGGGGATGGGTCGAAATCCTATCAACCAATAGAATTTAGACAAGTTTAGGATATTATTTTAACCTTATCAATTAAATTTAACTCTAAGTTAAATAATTTAACTTTTACCATGTCTTTTTGTTTTCTTTCACTATATGGTTAATACACTTACTATAACATGCCAAAAGAACCCCAAATTGTTTATTATTAATATATATATCCTTATCTAAGTCATTTGGCCGAACCTTATATTTTTAGGAATAAAATAACAATTAATAATATAATATTTGATTTAAAAACTATTTTGTGTCAATTTTGACACTATTTGATATATGATTTTTGTCAAAGTCATAACAGAATTATATGTTCGAACCAAGTTGATTAAATCAATACTAATATATCATAGTAACCTAGAAAATTAGTGGAATTCATAAAAAGTCTCAAATTACATTTATTTTGGTATTTATATTATCAATTTTGTCAATATTTCATTAATAAGATAATTACTGCATCATCTTTGTGTCATAAATAAATTAAATTATTTGATGTCTAAAAATTACAAATAAAATACCATCATGTAGGAAATCTTTTTAGCTTTCTAATGAATATTTAAAATCGAATTTATCTTATGTATAACCCTATATTAAAAATGATTTACTTATTAAACTTTGATTTTAACTATTTTAACCCTTCTTTAAATAAATTAATAATAAATGTCCTAATCTAATCCAAGTGGGCCTAAATGGTCATATTTTATTCCTAAGTTTGTTTTTGGTCGAATTACACTTGTCCAATAGAATTAGGACATGTGTTAGGGTAATATTAATATCATATTTACCCTTAGTTACCCTATTTACTATTAACCGCGGTAAAAATAGTAAAAAGTTACTATTCACCAAAAAATTATTTTCATCTCATTGAACCACATTTTAGTCCTTGATATTAACCGTGTCTCTCGGATTTTTGAAATTCCATTCACAGAAGCGGTAAAATTAAGTTTTATGCAAAATTCAGTTTTTAACCTACCACTTAGTGGTTTCACTATTCATCAAAAATTGAAAGTTTTCAGAAAAATACCAAAATTTCACCCTAGGCTAATTTCGATATTCTGAGTCCAAAAATGAAGTCCATTTTGAAAAATAAAATTTATAAAATTTCAAAAAGTGGTTATTACTATTCATAACGGCTAGTTTTAATAGCATATTGTTGTTTAGTGAAACTCGGTATTGCGTACGACGCAAGCTATCGAGGAAGGTCGTGATTGCGTGTAAAGCAAGCCAAGCAAGTGTTGTGTAGAAAAAGATTCCTTTGATGATTTATATAACATAAAAGTCTCGGGTGTTACACGGCCCATGGGTAGGCCTTCGTGGGAGAAGGACGAGAGCACAGTGAGCTAGGAGGGGGAGTGTTCGGGGGTCAGCGGTGCAGTGCGAAGGGAGGGGCCTGGCGTCCTTGGTGCAGGTCTACAGGCGCAGGACCTCGATGCTAGGAAGAAGACGATGGGGAGACACGGACTACTTGGCGCAAAAAGAAACGGACGGCGCCGATTCGTTCTTGGTGAGATCGAACGGCTGGAGCGTGGAAGATGTGATGATCGTTTAAAAGAATCTGAGGGTCGAGATCGAATCTCAGGAGAGATCGGGCGGCTACGGAGACGTGGGAGAGGTCTTGCGTTTAAAAAAACGGGATGGACGGCTGAGATCGACACGGGAGTTGATCGGACAGTCCCGGTCGCAGGGGGCTCGTCCCACATCGAAACGGAAGGATTTTGAGGCACGACTTATAAACCAAAGTGTGCGGCCTTCCGTTCAATAACACCAACACACACGCACCCGGGGCCTTACACACGGGTCCCTCCCCCCCCCCCCCCCCCCCCGCGGGCCTTGGCCCAACCTCACGCATCACGCGCCGTGGCCTTATACATGGGCCCGCGCGCGACCTGGGTTCCTTACACGCGCACCTGGGGAGCCCGATGGCGGTACCTCGGGTCCCTACGGGTTCTCGGCCATGGCATGAGGGCTTGTCCCTTGAGGATGCCCTTGGCTGGCCGGGTCCCACTCAATTTTTTTTTTTAAAAAAATTTAGTTTTATTATATACTTAGCTCAATATAGAGTGAAATGTAGGAATTTAGTAAAAGAAAATAGTTTTAACTCAAAATGTTAAAACCAATTTCAAGTTTAGATAAAATATTTTAACTCTTGGTATAAAAAAAACATACCTTTTGTATAATACTATTATAATCATTAGTATTTTTAAAATACTCTACTATTTGTTTTTATAAAATTCTTTTAAAGACCAAAAGTTTCCCACAAATTTCATAATTTATGAGATCAAAAGATAAAATTATTACCAATTCCCTCTAAACATATTTTTTTTTTATAAAAAGAATATCAAGTTTTCAACTACCTAGGTATTCATCGGGGTTTTGTAAAAACGAGGAGATTTACTTCTAAGAATACTCTTTATTTTAAAACGAAGGATCTTCTATGAAAGAATGTTTTTAAGAATGAGGGAATAAAAATCGAGTTCTCTTTTAAAGTAAACTTTATTAGTGGAAACGCAACGGTCGTTTTGAAAACCCTACGGATATATAAACATAACGGTCATAACTCAAAGAACTAATATAAATGCAGGGGTGTGGGGTACCTCTTAAAACAGAACACTTGAACAGGAAGGATGGCTCTCCTCATACCATTGGCATTGAGCATGTGTGTCGTGGCCCTGGCGATTATACTTTTCACGCTGATGGACCCTGAAGATGAAGACTATCTGATTGCCCGCGTTGTGGTTCTTTGTAGTCTTGCGGTGGCCGTGTTAGGTCTTGTGAATGGTACATTCAACTAGTTGGGTCTCGTTGTAAAGTAATGTTTTAAAAATATCAGTTTACCTTATTCTCTATGTTTTATTTCATTTATAATTCCTTATTAGAAAAACAAATAAAACAAGAGGCATTATTAAAGGCATAACACTTCTTACATAAACCAGTTCATAAAACCTGGGGCGTCTTCACCAAATCCCCAACCTGGGAACACTTAGATTTAAGGAGACAGTTGTCATCCTCATTAGATTCATCTCCCAAACAATTATTATTTCATTTTTTTTCTTAAGACTCACCCCCCATATCTTATGGACATGCACCTATATTGCTTAAACTACCTTGATTAGTAGTCATCACATGCCAGGTACTGATGATCATTTTGGATAAATTCATAGGATAATACCTGCCACTAGTGAAGTAATTATTTTCTTAAATTAAATTACCCATTTCCTATAAATCATGCTGAAATTATTTTAAACATTCAAATGTTGGGTTCCCCTTATTTGAAAATCCCTTTTTCTTTATTTATTTTTTATTATATTAATATTAGTGAATCAAATAATATGGATATGAATAAAAAATTGTTGGATGTCAATCTTATAACAAAAGAGTATGAAGATAGGGTGAAAGAGTTCATCAAGTTTGTAAAATATCATGTATATGACCCTTCTAAAATTCCTTTTTCATGTTTAAACTTTTTTATTAAAGACTAATTAGATTATAGGAGTTGGAAGAACATTTTATTTTTCATAGAATATATCAAATTTATAAATGTTTGAATAAACATGGAGAAAAAGTTAATGTAGCTAGTGAATAGGATAACACTATGTTTTATGGATCTTATGATATGATTACAAGTGTGGATAATGAAGAAGACCATATCGAGGATGTGATTACAAGTGTGAATGATAATGAAGGTCATATTGAGGAAATGAAAATGACAATTGATGATGAACTATGTGATTCTCCAAAAAAAATTGAGAAGTTAAAGAGTTCTAAAAATGGACATTGTATGATAGTTGTACTAAATATACAGTATTATCAGTCGTACTAAAGGTGTATAATTTAAAATATGGAAACGGATGGACTGATGCCAGTTTTACTGAACTACTTTCTCTATTGAATGATATACTCCCAGAAGATAACGATCTTCTTATCCAAACATATCATTCTAAAATAATTCTACATTCAATGGGTATGATCTCTGAAGGAATACATGTTTGTCCAAATAATTGTATTTTGTTTCATAAGGACCACAAATCACTTAAAGAATGCCAAAAGTGTGGTGCTTCTTGATATAAGAACAATGAATCAGGCCCAATGAATTTTGTATGGTACTTTACAATCATTTCATGGTTTAGGTGCCTATATGGAAGTGAAGAGACTGTAAGGAAATTGACGTGGCATGCAGATATGAGAAATAAATATGGGAAACTTCATTACTTGGTATACTCTCCTTAGTGGAAGAGAATTGTTCATGAGTATCCTAAATTTGGAAATGATTCAAGAAACCTTTGTCTTCCTATATCTACAGATGGAGTAAATTCTCTTGTTTTTCAAAGAAACACTACAATACATGGTCGATTATGTTGATAAATTATAAATTTCCACCGTGTTCATGCAAGAAACAAAAATATATTATGTTATCTATGATTATATCAGGACCAAAACAACCGGGTAAGGATATTGATGTTTATTTGGATCCATTGATCGAAGATTTGAAATTATTATGGGATTCATGTGTTATGTTGTATGATGCTTACAGAAATGAAGATTTCCCATTTATATTCATGGTGTATAGGATGATAAATGAATTTCATACTTATGAAAATTTGTCAGGATATATCATTAAAGGAACTCAAGGGTGTACCATTTTTGAACAAGTACTACTGGGAATATGGGTTTTCCCAACACTTTTAAACCAACAGTTCAATAGAAACGTTGGTATAGGGGTCCTTTACCAATAGTTTGTTCAAACTATTGGTAAAGGGTGAGTTAGTGAATTATTTCCCAACGGTTTGAAGAAATTTTTGGGAAATCTACAAATTATTCAGGATTTCCCAATGGTTTGTCTAAACCATTGGTAAAGATTACCTTTACTAATGGTTTTTTAAAACCATTGGGAAAGTTTTCCCCTAAATTTCCAGCAAATCCGATCTCTCATCCATGGGATTGAAGTGCTAAATCTGAGACCTAATACCTCTCTCTCTCAGAAAATTTCCACCAGATCCATCTTTAATCACAAAGTTGTTTTGTACTACACTTAAAATATGTAAGTAGTACCTTATGTATAACGTTTTTCACCTACTTTTTTTGTTTTCTATTTTGATTTGGCTTAAACCAGAGGTTCGTGCAGTATGCTACCCAACAATTTCAATTTGATTTGTTTTTTTTGTTTTGTTATCATGTGTGAATCAATTTATTTGAAGTGAGGGCATGCAGGTGGTGGGAGGTGTAGTGGGTGGGGGTGTAGTGAGTTTATGGTGGGGGTGTGATAGTGGGGGTGTTTAGGTGGGTGTGCAATGAGTGAAGGGGGATGTACAGGTGGGGTGTGTAGTGGGGGGAGTATGTTGGGGGTGAGGTGGGGGGCTTGTACAGGTGGGGGTGGGGGTGGGTTGTGCAGCTGGGGGTGGGGGTGGGTTGTGCTGCTAGGGGTGGGGGGAGGGGGTTGTTCAAGTGGGGGGTGCAGGTGGAGGGGCGATGTTGTGCAAGTGGGTGGGGGAGGGGAGAGTGCAGGTTGGGGGTGGGTTGGGCTGGTGGGAGTCTGTTGGTGGGTGAGGTGGGGGGGTGGGGTGTACAGGTGGCAGTGGGGTGAGGGGGTTGTAAAGGTGGGGGTGGGGAGGGGGTGTTGTGCAAGTGGGGGTGTAGGTGGGGTGGTTGTGCAAGTGGGTGGGGGGAGGGGAGTGTGAAGGTTGGGGGTGGGATGGATAGGTGGGAGTGTGTTAGTGGGTGAGGTGGGGGTGTACAGGTGGGGTGGGGTGGGGGAGGGGGGTTGTATAGGTGGGGGTGTAGGTGGGGGGGGGGGGTTGTGCAGTGGGTGGATTGGAGGGGGTTGTGCAGGTGGGGGTGGGGGAGGGGGGTTGTGCAAGTGGGGGTGCAAGTGGGGGGGGGGGGTTGTGCAGTCGGTGGATGAGAGGGGGGTTGTGCTGGGGGAGTCTACTGGGGGTGAGGTGGGGAGGAGGGGCTATGCAGTGGGGAAGTTAGCACTTACATAGTTCACCAATAAGCATTGGGAAGTCATCACTTCTAGAGATTTGGACAGGTTTGAGGCCTCTTTGGTTTTGGTTCTTATCTAGTCATCTTGATGAGTAAGGAATCACATGATCTAAAAGTGACATCAACTATATAGGATGAATTCATTCTCCCACAACACATTTTTCTAGAAATAATATATACTTGGAAGGTTGTGGGAGCCTTTTAGAATCCAATGCCCCAACATTTTCCCAATTTCAAACGTGATACAATTATGTTATCAAGTCACTAATCCTACCAAATTGGATTTTCACTAAAAAATACTATTATAATCTTTAACACTCATCATTTTTTTTTATAACATGAATTACAACCCAATTAAATCTCATAGCTCTTAGTCACACTTCTGTGGACAGCCCGCCCACCCCCTGGACACCCCCTACCCTCCTAGACAGCCCTGCCACCCTCGTGGATAGTCCGCCCACCCCCTGGACACCTCGTACCCCCTGGATAACCCCGCCACCCCCATGAATAGACCACCCACCCCCTGGACACCACATACCCCCCTGGACAGCCCCCCAACCCCGTGGATAGCCCTCCCACCCCCCTAGACACTCCCCCCACCCCCCAGACACCCCCACCCCCTGGACACCACGTACCCCCAGGACAGCCCCCCCCCACCCACCCACCCCCGTGGATAGACCGCCCACCCCCTGGACACCCCCTCTCTACCTGGACCACCCCTCCACCCTCGTGGATATCCCACCCACCCCCCTGGACACCTCGTACCCCCATGGACAGCCTCACCACCCCTGTGGACAGCCCGCCCCCAACTACACAGAAGCAGATAACTCTGCATTTCCCCTGATTTCTAGAAGCCCCCGCGCAGGTGAACCCTAACCCGAGGGGTGTGCTTAACTTGGGGAACTAATTGGGTAATAAAAGGTTTGACCATAGGGGTGCCAAGAATGAGTTATTTAACATGAGTGAATGATTTGGGATGCCTGTAACACATAATGGGACCTGAGGCGTGTGCCTCTTATATGAAACCTATTGAAAATGAATATAAATAAATTTTAATTTAATTTTTGAGTACTTGTTATTTGATTAATGACTTGGAATTACTTGAAGAAACCAACCAAGGATTCATGTTAAAAACATAGCTTTTAATTTCATTTAGAAACCCCCTTGGATTCATGATGATTTGGTTTAGAATACCTTGGGTAAATCTACCTTGGATTCATAGTGATTATGATTTAGGATGCCTTGGGGAAGTCCCCCTTGGATTCTAAACTAGAGGCCTCTCTCTTTACATAGGCTGGGAACTCCTTCCTCCCTATAAATCCATCTGAAGTCAATCAATTTTTTAGTTATACACTCCAAATCTATAAGGCTTAACTTAGTTTTAATGTTTTTCATATATTATTCTTTGTTTCTATTTTGATTTGACCTAAACCAGGTGGTGACTTGTGTGGCATGACATACCTAATAAGTGTTGTTTGATTTGTTTTCTATTTTCGTTTAACAATTCAAGTGTCATGATTAAATGAATCAACTTGATTTGAAGTCTTCATAGCCACACCTTTTATGTATTTAGTGAATCATATCGACTAATGGAGGTGCTGGTGAGATGTATCCCCACTCAAAGATGGTAAATGGTTTGTTTAGTCATATTTTCTCGAGGTGGGTAATAGATATAAGGATGATCCATGTGAAGGTATTTGGGACGGTTGGGGTAGTGGGGTAGGTGGTTTTCATTTTTTTAGTGGGGTGATATGGTACTTTCTATGGATTTTAGTTTGGGTGTTCTGAAATTTACTAACTTTTCACAATATTTCCATTTTTTAGCATCAATAAATTATTTAAAAAACTATCTTTACACATTCTGCATCTTTCATGAAAATCCTTCACTTTGTAATATCTTGAAAAATGTTCTATCAGGTCTATGGTGTCTTCTTGTATGTGATAAATGAAAAAATTATAAAAAACATCTCACCTCGAATTTAGGCACACATAACTGAATTATTATATCTTTATAGTGTTTTAATAGTTTACTACATCAACTAGAAACTCCTTCCTTTATCATTTACTTAAATATATTTTCTATTAAACTTCAATATTATTGAATTGCTTATGACCAAATGACTTATAACAATTCTTTTTACAAAATGGATAGAAGTTGGATGTATGAAACCGATCGGATCTCAAGCGATTTTCAAAACAATTTGGGGAGCTTTTTAGATTTTTCATTTCACAATGATTCAGATAGTGGTTGCATACACTGCCCATGTTACAATTGTGTTGGTAGACCTTGTTTGAGCCGTGAATAAGTCAGATACCACATAACCAAATATGGTTTTCAAGAAAACTACTATGTGTGGTATCACAATGGGGAGAAAATAAAATCTCAAATTGCTGATGATCGAAATGAGAGGACTGGACTAGAGAATTTGTTAGATGAACGGTTTCCATTTATTCTTCATCATGAAAAAGAAAGAATTTCTACTCAAGAAGACTTCGATATGAGGACAGATGATGCATCTAATGAAAATGATGATATTGTCAGGGTGAAAAAATTGAATGATGATGCCATGACTCCAGTATATCAACAGTGAGAGATGGAATTTTTAATCCAATTGTTTCATGGTAAAACTATGTATGGGATTTCTAATACAGAAATTGATTAAATTCTTACCTTCATGAAGGATTTACTTCCAGATGATGCAGATATTGCCTCAAACCACTATATGGCATGGAATTTAGTTGAGGAAATTGGATTTTCAAGAAACAAAATTCATGCTTGCCTGAAAGATTGCAGTTTATTCTGGGAGGAAACAGCTGAACGAAATGATTGTATAAAATGTGGTACATCTCGCTGAAAGTCAAAATCTGATGGAACACCATCCTGCGTGCCACAGAAAGTAATGTGGCACTTTCCATTGATCCCCAAACTCCAGAATATTTTTATGTCTGATGAAATATCAATAAAAATGATATGGAATGATACCAAGATAAAGAATACTAATGATGAGTTGGTTCACCCTGTAGATAGATTTACATGGCAGAGATTTGATGCTCGATATCCTGATTTTGTAGCTGACGTGCGTAATGTGAGGCTGGGTCTTTCATGTGATGGTTTTAATCCGTTTGGGCGGATGCTTACTTCACACAGCACATGGCCAGTTTTTATACACATTTATAATCTTCCCCCATGGTTGTGTATGAAAAAACCTTTCACTTTCATGAGTATACTCATATCTGGTCCTTCTGATCCTGGCATTGATATTGACGTATGCATGAAACCTTTAATAAAATATTTGAAACTTCTTTGGGATGTGGGTGTGCGCACATACGTTGTATATTCGAAAGACATATTTCAAATTCGTGTTGCACTTATGTGGATGATCAATGATTTTCCGGCTTATGAAATAATGTCTGGATGGATAATGAAGGGAAAACTGTCATGTCCTATTTATATAAAGAATACACGATTCAGAAGATTGAAACATCATTGTAGTTTCAGTTTTATGGGACATCAACTATTATTTCCAATGGACCATCCATATAGAAATAATCATTGAAGATTTGATAATACCATAGAGACCGATGATCCACCTCAGCATATGTCTGGAACTGATGTGGTTAATGAATTGAAATATTTCAGTTTTTTATTCAGGAAGGGTCAAATGAAATCTTGAAAGAGAAAGAATGTTTCCACTCAAACCTGTTACAATTGGAGGAAGAGGAGTATCTTTTTTTATTTGCCTTATTGGTCAACCAATTTGTTATTTCATTGCTTAGACGTAATGAACATTGAAAATAATATATGTGAAATGTTGCTTTTGATACTTCTACATGTTAAGGGAAAGACAGGATGATTTACAGTCTCGGCGTGACTTGGTGGATTGGGGCATCAGACTAGAATTGCATCCTGTGCATATCAGTGAAAATAAATGGAAAGTTCCATGTGATTATTATGTGATGACACCTATAGAAAAAAAAACAAATTCTGGAAGTATTAGAGACTATTAGAGTTCCTGATGGCTATTCAAACAACATATCTAAATGGGTCAACAGAAGAGAGTTGAAGCTAAAATCTTTGAAGACTCATGATTATCACATTCTTCTGCATGAGTTGATTCCAATAGAAATATGTCATATTTTTTTTAATAATGTAAGGGTTACTTTTATTCGGTTGTGCCGTTTGTTTAGATATCTTTGTGCTAAGAAGTTGTCCAAGTCTTTCTTGCAAAAAATGTTGATAGATTCCCCATTAATTTTGTGTGAGTTGGAGAAAATATTTCATCCATCATTTTTCACATGCATGCTGCATCTGACTATCCATATTCCCATTGAAATACTTCTCGTAGGACCTATTTCTTTTCGTTGGATGTATCCAACTGAAATAAATATGTACACATTAAAGTCTTATGTCTGAAACAGGAATCATTATGAAGGTTCTATTGTGAACGGTTACTTGGCTCAAGAATTTATGGATTTCTGCTCAATGTATTTGTCTGATCTTACTACAATAATGAAAAAACCAATTAGAAATGAAGAAGAACAATATGAGAAAATTGAACCCGGTTTTCTATCACTTCCTCAAATAGGAGGAATTTTTGGATCATATACATTGAAGACATTAAGCCTTGAAGAGCAGGAGATGGCACATCGCACAGTTTTGTTCAACTATGATTTGTTTGATGACTACATCAGGTAACTAAATTGAATATGTATATCTTACATATATATTTGTTAAACTATTCATATATTTTTATCTATAGGGAACATAAAACAATGATAAATAGAAAGCATCATTCTTTATCTTTGAGAAGGAGGGAGACTTTGCATAGCAAAGAGTTTTCTGCTTGGTTAAAATCGAAGGTAAAAATATTAATTTTTAAAATAATTAAATAAATATTTAATTAAGTTTAATATTCATTTATATTGCAGGTATTGAGTTTTCCTGCTGACTCTGTCTTTGAGGAAATAAGAACTTTGGATTTTGGTATTAATACCATGGTTCGTGACTATAAATCAATTGTTATCAATGGGTACAAATTTATTGTCACTGAACGATCAAAGAACATAAGAACACAACATGATAGTGTTATGGTTATTGCCATAATATATTGTTATGTCAGCGCATTAGATAGTAGGCCGCGATTTGAAAATGTGGGTTATTATGGAGTCGTTGAAAAAATAATAATGTTGGGTTATTACTCTCATGGACGAGTCACGATGATGAAATGCCATTGTTTTGATTCAATGACAAGACAGGGCACATTTATTGATGATTGTGGATTTTGAGTAATTAATGTGACTCGCACTCTTGCTACTGAAGAACCATATGTATTGGCATCAATGACTAAACAAGTTTTTTATGTCAAAGACCAACTTCGACCTGAATTTTGTGTGATAGTTGAAGTAATTCCAAGACATATTTTTTATGATAGTGATGATGGAATTGACACCATCCCTACTTCCATTATAACCAATCCATTTATTTCATTTGATGACTCCAATAGCTCAATTTTCAGAGTTGACTTTGAACCTGAAGTTGTGGTGGGAAATATATAAAATCATCCATTCATGTTCTCACTTATTTTGGTTTACCTCGAGTTGTGTTGTTAAGGTTGGTTCTATTCAAATTGATTTAATATTGATTACAAATATGTTGTATCTGACTTGACTGTTATGTGAATTTTCAATGTTTATTGGTTGAAATTTTTATTTGAATTGCATTTTATAATTTGGAATTGAACTATATTTAAACCTAAGAAACCAACATTTATAACTTGGTGAACATTTCAATGCTTCAACTGTGATTTGTATAAAATTTGTATGAATCTAAGACCTCTCTTTAACATTTTACCAGGTAATGAACATGATGGTTTTTATTCTTCTGCAAAACATGTATTGAAAACTGCATCATCTACCTGAGCTAAAGAAATTAAATTTTTCCTTAATTTTGATAATTTCTTTTCCACTTATAAATCTGGTAGAATCAATGTTCCATGAATTTAATAGACTGATGAAACTTAGTAAATAATCATCCTACTAAAAATTAAATTTCTTTATTACATCTTGTATGATTTATTGACTTTATTATATATTTTTTCAAGCTCACATAAAACAATGGTGAGTTAAATTATCCATGAATCCCCCTATTCCTTCTCATTTATTTTGTTTTTTGGGTTACACATTATTTATCATTTTCTATTAACTTTTATATTTGTTTTCAAATGTAGGAAATGAAACCAATTGAAGAGAGGCAACGAAAACATATTATGGACAACAATTGTCGCATGACTGAGCTGGGCATTCCACCACTAGTGCCTGTTGTGAGTATTTTATTTAAAATATATTTATTTAAATTATATATAATGTCATGTGATTAATTTTTTTTAAACATTTTTTCAGGATCCATCTATTAGGTGATAGTTATTTGATGAGCATCCTAGTAGAGGTCCCAGTACTCAGGGTGTTCGTACGAGGGGGTGGTACGGGAGCTAGACAATCTGGTCAGCATACCCGATTAGACCCTGCCCCTCCCACTGAAATACCATCAATCCCACATTCTGATCTTGGTGTGTCATTAGGGACACATGGGATATTTAGGCCTCCCATGTTTTCACCACCCTTTAAATGTGACCCTCCTCACCCGTATGTACCATATCTGATGATGATTCCCACCCCCCATCCAGCATTTGTCCAGTCATCCCTGTCATCTTCTTTTACTACTGCTTATATCTCTCCGGGATTTTATATTCCATCTTCTTCGACTCCTTCTCCGCCAGAGTCTATCTCTGTGGAGCATACATTGGGACTCACTCCATCTATACAGGGTGTTACTTCAGTTTCTGCAGATCCAGCGATGCCCATTGATCAGACTACTGCAGGTATACTTATATAACCCTAACAAATTGTTACACCATTATTTATTTTCATTATAACATGTATTGATAAAATATTTTTTTTCTTTCATAACAGATACATCTATAGATAGGAGGCAGGGGCGGGGGCGTACACACATGCGTACAGTGTGGAACCGCTGCATACAGTTGATGGTGGACTACAATGAAGATAGTTAGATGATTGAAAAATCAGGGTAGCAATGTTGAAGTTTTTGGGTGATGCTTTCCAAATACTTCGACATCATTCCTGTCAGCCCGCTCTCATGGTGACAGATGCCAAATGAAGTCAAGGATAAAGCCTGGGTAGAGATATGGGTACAAAAATCTGTTGTATTTAATGCAATATATTAATTTTTGTAATTATATGAATTAATATGTTGGTGTCAGTTGCGGTTTAATTTCCTCGATGGTGAGGGTGCACGGCCAGAACGTCTAAAGGATTTAGGCGAGCTTTGGAGTGATTATAAGAATGAGTTGTACATTGGCTGGTGTGATAGAGTGGGAATAGAGTTAGAGGTAGTCCCTGTCATGGATGATTGTCTGTTAGAACAGTACCGATAGATGATTACTCATTGGAAGACTATCCAATTTATGGTATTAATCAAATTAGAGGTATTTAAATGAAAATTTTCATGTTTTTCGTTAATACTAATTATTGAATTTTATTTAGGATGCGTCTGGAAGAAATAAAAAAAAATTGATGCTAAGAAATACGTCCACACATTGGGACGTACTACAATGCCAGATCATGAGAGACAGCAAGTATGACAATTTATAATATTTCTTTACAACTTGCACTTTCTATTGCTTCCTCCATAATTTATTCGATTGTTAAAGTTGTTATATAATTTTAGTTATGAAATTACTGTTTTTTTATCTTATTTTTAATTATGGTTTCTTACATTCAATGTCATTGTAGAGGCATAAATTGAATATAGAAGTACGTGTGCCTCGAGCAAAACTGTTTTGCTTGAGTAGAAAGAAGAAAGATGGAAGTGTGGTTAATAAACCGACTCAGCAGCAGATTGTAAGTTTTACTTTATAGATTTAAAATTTTAATCTCTATTTTGTAACTTAATAATATATTTATATTTGTAACAGGCTGCTTTAGAGGACCTTAATGCCTAGAAACCTGACAATTTTGAGCCAAACGATCACTTACATCATGTGTTGGGAGATGAGCACCCTGGTAGAGTACGCTGCCGACCTGGGAAGAGTATAGTTCTGATGAGGTATTTTCCCTCCTCAGGTACAATTTGTAGTGCCACAGAGTTGCAGTAGGTTAAGGCACAGGCAAAATAGGTTGAAAAAAGGGCCACAGAGATGGTATAATAGTCTGTTATGGAAAACACTGCATTTATGAAACTGATGGAAGCTTTACGTCCAACACTTCCACCAGAGGCCAGCACTGCTTGTGATGAATATATGTCATCGATGAGTTCTATATATGGTGCACTAGATGGCAGTTCTAGTGGTGGTTAAGATGATGGTGAGGAGGAGGCCGAGGTGGAGGAGGAGGTCGAGGCTGAGGAGGAGGGCGAGGAGGAGGCCGAGGCGGAGGAGGAGGGCGATGAGGAGGCCGAGGATGAGTACAAGGGCGAAGAGGAGGTCGGGGACGATGATGGGGACGATGATGATGATGAGAGTGAGGGTGAAGATGATAGTGATGAGGGATAGATTGATCCGTTACATTTTTGACTGATATTACTGACCTTTGATGTTTATTGATTTGTTGTGCCTGAATATGTGTTTGATTAGGTAGGTCATATTATCTTTATTTTTTTATCTATAAATAATAAAACTTGATTTGATTATTTGTTGTGAAATCCCTCTATTTTAAAGAAATTGTAATTTTTTAGTGGAATTTAGAAAATTGGTGGTCCGATTAGAAGTTGATATAATAAAATTATTTTTCTAAACTTGAAATAATTTGCTTGGAAAATATGTAAATACCATCCCATGAACTCGGGACAGCCCCCCGAATAGCCCCACAGACAACCCCTCGGACAGTCCCCCCGCCCCCCCACCCTCCTCCCTGGACCCTGGACAGCCCCCCGGACAGCCCCCCCACCCTTTTCCCTGGACCCCGGATAACCCCCCCCCCCCCTCCTTCCTGGACCCTGGACACCCCCCCCCTCCTCCCTGGACCCCGGATAGCCCCCCACCCCACCCACCTACCCTCCTCCCTAGACCCCAGACAGCCACCCCCCACCCCCCCCCCCCCCACCCTCCTTCCTAGACCCCGGAAAGCCCCCCACCCTCCTCCCTAAACCCCAGAAAGCCCCTCGGATAGCCCCCCCCCCCCCCCCCCACCCTCCTCCCTGAACCCCGGACATCCCTCCGGACAGACCCCAGACAGCCCCCCAGACAGCCCCCCGGACACCCCCACCCTCCTCCCTAGACCACAGACAGCCCCCCGGATAGCCTCCCACCCTCCTCCCTGGACCCCAGACAGCACCCCCCCCCCCTCCTTCCAGGACCCTGGACATCCCCCCACCCTCCTCCCTAGACCCCAAACAGCCCCCACCCTCTTCCCTAGACCCTAAACACCCCCCCCCCCCACCCTCCTTCCTGGACCCCGGACAGCCTCCCCACCCTCGTTCCTGGACCCCAGACAGCACCCAGGATAGCCCCGGGCAGCCCCCCCCCACCCTCCTCCCTGGACCCCAGACAGCCTCCCCACCCTCCTCCCTAGACCCTGGACAGTCCCCCACCCTCCTCCCTAGACCCTGGAAACCCCCCTCCCTCCTTCATATACCCTGGATAGCCCTCCCACCCTCCTCCTACCATGCATAATATAAGGCCTCAGCCTTAAACCTTACTTAATATTGAATTAAATGAATAATTCACATTGAGTATCTTTTCAGGTTTAGAGTTTTAGAGAATTAGGACATAACTATTACATCTCAAAAGGTTACAAAGTAGAAACTTCTACTAAGTTTCCTTAAAATAAAAACTCTTAAAAAGAAACATGTCTAGTTCCATGTTTTAGATAGCATGACTTTTCCTTGATCCCATCCTTGACCCTATTCCACATTAAGTCCTGTGAAAAACATTTCAAAAAAACTTGGGGTGAGCATAAAAAGCTCAGTAAGGGATACACAATGAATGAAAACTGTTAGTTTTTCAAAACAACAAGTAAACCATGTATACTTTATCAAAGTAATACTTTTCACCTTTATGAAGTAGTAAAAACTCTTCACTGAATAAAAGATCATTACTTACCCTTTTGTAACCAAAAGGTTACCATAAAACCCATATAAATATCACATAACATATAAAGGTAACTTGGGACATAAACATACTTAAATGGAATAACCATACGGTCGACTTCCACACATATCACTTAATGGAATAGCCATACAGCCGACTTCTATACCCAATGCATTGGAGGTTATAACATAACCACCCGTCCTGGTATTCACGGCACCACCCGTCATATGGTTTATCACATAACCACCCATCAAATGTCCAAGTACCATTATAAAATCATAAGACATAAAACAAATATAATGGAAAGAAAACATTTCCACACTTTGATCACAATATATCACTTAAATATATTGACATAACAAATCCATTATAAAAACCATTTTTAATACCAAAATACATATAAGATTATATGGTATTTATTTCATTTTAAAAACATTACGGCTTGTTGAGTAATCCAAAGATCAAATAATACTCGCGGCGGCGGAAAAGGTCGTTGTCACCGCGTACGTTAAAAGAAACATTAATTTTTATCGTTTAGTAAAATGCTTCGTAGAAAAAGATTCCTTTTGTATAAAAGTAAAATTCAAAGGGGTTTATACACCGTATAAAAGAAATTTGTGTATAAAATGAAACATTCCTCAATGAAAAGAGATTGAGACGAAGTCCCTTACCTCGGGTCCGACGTGACTCGATTGCTCTTTAATCTCCTGAATAATAAACTAGTGTTAATTTCTACTTGATTAAGAACCTTTTTCAGGATTTATATTCCTTTTATATCAATTATTTCCATGTTATAATCATTATGTAATCATTTAAGTTAATAATGTTTGTTTTGTCGATATTTGGTTCTTAAGTCGAAAGTGGACTTCTACAATTACATGTTGTTCGTGTGGTCAAAGTTTCATTATATCCAGAATGATATTCATGATTTGGATATCATATATATCATATATATCCAGCATATACATGTATTTATAATATTACATAATCATTTAGAGGTAAGAAATGAAATGCACCGTTCATGGAGACGGTAAGCTGTACGTACGCATGAACGCTACTTTCATTTCTATGTCATATTAATGGAATTAAAACTAAATGAGAGATATGTATATTTTAATTCCATAATTATATTAATAATTTAGATGCAACATACATCATATATATCCATTATATATATGTACTTATAATAGTACATTACATTTGGGGATAAGAAATGAAATGCACCGTTCATGGAGACGGTAAGTCGTACGTACGCATGAACGCTACTTTCATTTTTATCTCATACTTTAATGGAAAGAAATAATAATGATATAAATTTATATTATAATTCCAGTATAAAATAATATATAATAACTTTAAATTCATCCTTTATACATCCCACATATGGAATTAATGAATCAAATCACTTTGAGGGGGCGGTAGTCCGCACTTCCTAAAATGAAGATATCGCGTATACCCATAATGGAAGCCATAAAGGTATGCCATAAATGAAAAATACAGAATCTTAAGGAAAACATAAACATATTATATATCATATATAAATATAGTGACATCTTAATGGCCACCTTTGAAGGTGTTAGAAAAATATTGAACAATCATCGTTTGGTGAGGCAGAAATTCACCATCCACAGAAACAATATGTTTATTAACCATTAGATGTAGGTGTGTGTAAGTGTAGCTCAAATTCTTATTATAACAAAATCCTAGTATATTTAATATACTGGAGTTGTTACAAAAGAAATGAATAAAAAGATTTTTGGGGGTTGGAGAAGCAAAATAAAACAAAAGAACACAAGTGAAGACATTACCTTAAAATCGGGTAACTCTCTTTGATTTGAGATCAAAGGCTTCCTTGGGAAGACTTCTGCCCAAAGTGAGGCTTCTAGGGGTAAGAGAGGGATGTGGAGAGACAAAAATAGTAGATCCTGGCCGAACCAAAGGCTTGAGAGGTGTGTGTAATGAGGTAGATGTGGGGGCCTTTTATAAGAGGAGAGGAGGGGCACTCTTGGAAAGTTAAGAAAAGATACTTTATTATAAAATGATTTTCGGATAAAAAGGGTCCCACAATTATATATTTAGAGGATAAGGTGATAAGAGTTATAAATACACCCATACAATAGTTTTTTGACATGTGTAGGTCTTAGATTTTACATTATCTTTTCATTTTATTTAAATCGTTAAATAATGAGGTAATCGCTCCATCATCATGGTGCCATAAATAATTTAATGTATGTAATGTATAAAAATTATAAAAAAAATATCATGATGTAGGAAATCGTTTTACCTTTCTAATTAATATTTATAGTCAAAAAATATGACTTGTATAACCTCATTTAAAAATTGTTTTAGTAAAACAACTCATGTTTGTGACATTTGTATTTTAACTTTAAATAAAAAGATATTAATGTCATTTTCCTACCAAAGTGGCTCCATGGGGTCCCCAAGTTGACTCATGGATTTTCTTGGTCGTCCATGACACATCCAATAAGGTTAGGACATGTGTCTAGGTCATTTCATATTATTAAAACATTACTTTTACCTTAAACTATACTAATTACCTCTAATCGCGATTAAAAAACATAAAAGTTACTATTCACCAAAAAATTATTTTAATCCCATTGAACCACATTTTACTTATTAATTACAACCATTTATGTCGGATTTTTTAAATTCAAAACACAGAAGTGGTAAAGTTTCATTTAAACGAAAAATCAGTTTTTTAAGTATCACTTAGTAGTTTCACTATTCATCAAAAATTGAAGTTTTTCAGAAAAATACCAAAAATTCACCCTAAGATATATTTTATATTCCGAATTCAAAAATGATGTCTATTTTAAAAAATTCAAAACATATAATTTGCATTAATTAATTTAATAATTAATTCCCTCTGTCAAAACAAATAGCGTGTTTTTATGAAACAAAAAGTATCAAAAGATTGACACTAGTTTAAGTCCGATTTCAAAGTGAAATTAATTCCAACAACAAAAATTGGATTAAATGGTAAAAATATATTCTAATTTCACTTTAAAACCAATTCAAAAGATAATCTAATCATATAAATAAACTATATTAAAAAGTGGTTTTGAATTAAAATACAACATTTTTCACTATTCATTAAAAAATGATCTTTATCAGAAAAATACCAAAAATTTACACAAAGTAAATTTTGATGTCCCAATTCTAAAGAAGAATTTTTTTTGGTCCAATAGAATGTATAAGAGTGACCAAAACTATATTTAATGACGGTTCTCCATTAAAAGGTGATAAGTGGACCTTTAGTGAAAATTAGAGTATATATGCCTAAAATTGAATTCTTTTCATATTTTAAGCCTTTATCCTTTATTGGATAAATGTAAAAACATTTAAAAAACATATATAATCATATTTTAGTTATTTCTATTCATTCTCTCCAATACAATGGCTACGTGTTAACTACCATTTAAAATAATATTGTTTTATTACTAGTGTGCAACGTAAGATTTCAAAGAAACTCTTTGTTGCGTATCGGGTACGCTATCGAACATAGCAACCCCTTTAAATTAAAATTAATATTCAATTCTCAAATATTAATAAATATGAAAATGTATTATTCTTTATTTACCTGGGATGTTACACATAACCCCCGTCACATATATCCTCATCCTCCAGTGGGTACCTCACACAATTGTGTATCACCGACATCATCACACCAATCACTACACCATAAGACCAATGAACCCAATATAATATCTCTTAAAGATTCACCATAAATACCAGTCTAATTAACATTCCATTACTATTACTTCATTACCAAGAACTGACCACCTACCTTGATTCCGGAGACAATCGCACTCCTAATTCGGCGTCTCAGATCCCAAGGATTGAAGGAGATCTACCCTTAAGAGCTCTTTGGAGCTTTTTATTGTGTTTATACTTTAGAACAAGGATCCATGGGTAATTTTTGACATGTACGAGTCAACCTCGCCTCAATCTGAGGCACGGTGTGGTCGATACCACTCAAAGTGACTCACCTTTATTTGAAATGGACAACATTTTAAGTGAAAACAACAACTGGCATACAGAAAACTGACCAAACGTATTCCGATTGTGTTGATAATTTAGAAAAAGGATCCATGAGTCATTTTTGACGTGTATGAGTCAACCTCGCCTCAATCCGAGGCACGGTGTGGCTGGTACCACTCAAAGTGTCTCACTTTTATTTGAAATGGACAACATTTTAAGTGAAAACAGCCACTGACATACAGAAAACTGACCAAACGTATTTGGATTGTGTTAATACTTTAGAAAAACGATCCATGGGTCATTTTTGACATGTACAAGTCAATTGTGCCTCAATCTGAGGCACAGTGTGGCCGGTATCACTCATAGTGTCTGTGTTTTGTTTAAAATGGACACTCTTTTAAGTAAAAAGAACTGGCATACGTAAAACCGACCAAACATGTTCGGATTGTATTGATAATTTAGCACAATGATCCATGGTTCATTTTTGACATGTATGAGTCAACCCCGTCTCAATCCGAGGCACGGTGTGGCCGGTACCACTCAAAGTGTCTCACATTTATTTGAAATGGACAACATTTTAGGTGAAAAAAACAATTGGCGTAAGGAAAACCAACAAAATGCATTCAGATTGTGTTGATACTTTATCACAACTATACATGGGTCATTTTTGACGTGTAAAAGTCAACCACGCCTCAATCCGAGGCATGGTGGGTCCGGTATCACTCATAGTGTCTTTCTTTTGTTTAAAATGGACACCCTTTTAAGTAAAAACAACTGGCATATAGAAAACCGACCAAATGTATTTGGATTGTGTTGATACTTTAGAACAAGGATCCATGGGTCATTTTTGATGTGTACTAGTCAACCCCATCTCAATATGAGGCATGGTGTGGCTGGTACCACTCAAAGTGTCTCACTTTTATTTGAAATGGACAACATTTTAAGTGAAAACAACAACTAGCATATGGAAAACTGACCAAACGCATTCGGATTCTATTGATACTTTTAGAAAACAATTCATGGGTCATTTTTGATGTGTAAGAATCAACTCCACCTCAATCCAAGTCATGGTGTGTCCGATACCACTCAAACTGTCTCACTTTTATTTAAAATGGACACCCTTTTAAGTAAAAACAACTGGCATACGGAAAACCGACCAATCATATTCGGATTGTGTTGATACTTTATCACAAGGATACATGGGTCATTTGTGACGTGTACGAGTCAACCCCACCTCAATTTGAGGCATGGTGTGGCCGGTACCACTTAAAGTGTCTCACTTTTATTTGAAATGGACAACATTTTAAGTGAAAACAACAACTTGCATACGGAAAACCGACCAAATGCATTCAGATTCTATTCATACTTTAGGAAAACTATCCATGGGTCATTTTTGATGTATAAGAGTAAATATTTCCTCAATTTGAGGCATGTTGTACTCGGTACCACTCAAACTGTCTCACTTTTATTTGAAATGGATAGGATTTTAAGTGAAAACAACAACTTGCATACGAAAAACCGACCAAACGCTTTCTGATTATATTTATACTTTAGGAAAATGATACATGGGTCATTTTTGACGTGTATGAGTCAACCCCACCTCAATACGAGGCACGGTGTCACTGGTATCACTCAAAGTGTCTCTATTTTATTTAAAATGGACACTGTTTTAAGTAAAAACAACAGACATTCGAAAAACCAACCAAACGTATTCTGATTGTGTTGATACTTTATAAAAAGGATCCATGGGTCATTTTTTATGTGTATGAGTCAACTTCGTCTCAATATGAGGCATGGTGTGGCCGGTACCACTCAAAGTGTCTCACTTTTATTTGAAATGGACATCATTTTAAGTGAAAACAACAACTGGCATACAGAAAACTGACCAAACGCATTCGGATTCTATTGATACTTTATGAAAACGATACATGGGTCATTTGTGACATGTAAAAGTCAACACCACCTCAATGTGAGGCACGGTGTGGCTGGTACCACTCAAACTATTTCACTTTTATTTGAAGTAGATAGGATTTTAAGTGAAAACAACAACTTGCATACGGAAAACTGGTCAAACGTATTCGGATTGTGTTGATACTTTAGCACAAGGATCCATGATCTAGCCTCAAACAATCCAATTCTCATGTGAGGAACTCCTACCCCTATTCTAAAACACATGATATTTAATACGCCAATCCCATCCTCAAACAGTTGGTTCTAGGACCAAACCAAAGTCCCTTTTAGAACCCAATACCAAAGACATAATTGAATATTCATACCCACTACCCAAAATGTTGATTCATCTCACATCACACCTAGGAGACCAAATTAAAATTATCCACATACCCCCTTATTCCAATTAAAAAGTCTATGAAAAACATGTAGGCTATTATGGTAACCCATCTCATATGTCAAGATTGGCCAATGTTTCCCACTAACACATCAGGAACCATTTATACGTGGATACATAGTTATTAGAGGAATATAAACATCCCATGTGCTTCCTATAACTCATCCTAGGTCTAAGAACATGACCACTAACATTTTCTATATTATGGGTATCATGATCCTTGTCCACTCTACCCAAGTTTTTCTGTTGGTTTTAAGATAGTCAACCCAAGACTATGAGTAAACATCCCATGTGATCCCTATAATGTGTAGGATTTTTATCTTGTGTGTATTAGTGTTGTGGTTTGAGTGAATATTTAATTCTAAATTTTTAATACTATTATGAGTGTTATTTCTTTTCAATTCTAAATTTCTGAATTCTGGATGTATTGGATTCTGGCTGTATTGGTAATGAATTCTAAAATTTGAATACTGTTATGTGTATTGGATTCTGGATGTATTGGATTTTAATTTTTTATTCTTATTATGGGAGTTATTTCATTTCAATTCTGTATGTATTGGATTTTGGATGTATTGGATTCTATATTTTTCTCTTGTGTTGTGGTTTCAGTGAGGAATGAATTTTAAATTTCTAAATTTCTGAATTCTGGATGAATTTTAAACATCCCATGTAGAATTTTGGATTCTGGATGTATGTGTTCTTGAAGGTCATGGAGAGTTGTAGGTCGGAGGTGGTTGTTGGCGGCTGTGGAGCTGCAGTATATGTATACCAACGGTTTTGCAAACCGTTGGTATAGCCTTTTGATGTATATTATACCAACGGTTTGTTATAACCGTTGGTATAAAATTCTACCAACGGTTTTAAAAACTATTGGTACATCCTTTGAATATATATTTTACACTATATACGAATGGTTCTAAACCGTTGGTATAAGGGTAACATATACCAACGGTTTATGAAACCAACTAACCATTGGTATAAACTTCTACCAACGGTTTTAAAAACAGTTGGTTTATCCTTTGGATATATGTGGTACACTATATACCAATGGCTCTAAACTGTTGGTATAAGGGTAACATATACCAACGGGTTTTCAAATGGTTGGTATATCTCTTACTTTAACACATATACCAACAGTTTACACAGAACCTTTGGTATAAGCTTGTACCTATGACTTACTTGGCCATGGTTTGGGAAACCATTGGTATATGATATACTAATGGTTTCACAGCCTTTACCAATGGTTCTAAACCATTAGTAAAGGGTAAAATTTCAGTAGTGAAGGTATACAGTCAATTAGTTTGAAACATTCATCAAAGACTGTGTTTCTGGGACATCACATATTTCTACCCTGACAACATAAGTACCGATCTTGGATGACATCATTCAATGGGATTTTAGAAGAACTTACAATGCCATCTCCACTAATATGTGATAAACTATTTGAGAATGTAAAAGATATGGACACTGATTTTAGTACACCTTTTTTAAAAAACCTTATGAAAATCGATGGGAAAAAGAAATCATATTTTTTTGAATTACTATAGTGGAATTTTTTGTATGTCCGGAATTTTCATGATGTTATGCATGTTGAAAAAAATGAATGTGATAGTGTCATTGGAATGTTACTAAATTCACCCAACAAAACAAAGGATGGAATTAAGGCTAGGTTGGATAGGATTGATATGAGAATACAAGAAGAGTTGGTGTCAGTGAAGGGTGAAAAATGAAATTTTTCCACAGGTGTACTGGGAAACTACCAACTTTCACGCAACCCTATGATGACATACGTGATACTTTAAGCATGGTGTGAAAGTTTCACCTAACCCCTTGTGCGACACTCCATTATCAAACTCAAAACTTGGGTGACTCACACCCTTTTACACCCAAACCAATATTGGCACGCAACTACCAACTGGAACGCAACTTCTAAGTAATTCTATACTTGCGGTCCAAAACCACTTGCGCGACCGAAGCTTGAATTTTCTCTTAAGTGTTGAGCTTCAAAAAAATTAGGACGGTTATCCATCTATTTATATGAATTTTTTCCACCCTAACCATCATGCACAACTTTTCTCTAGGTGTGTTAGTCCATTCACCCAAGCCTCTTTCACCCTAGTCACCTTGCACGACCAACTCCAAAACATGCGCGCCCTTATTTCCTTTTCCATATTTTGATTTTTTTTATCTTGAAAAACATATGGCGTGAAACTTTCCAACCTCCAAGACACCAGATCAAAAGTCCCTTTTATAAAAACACTTTTCTCTATTTTCTGATTTTGAGACCCAAAATTTTGGCAAACACTAGAAAATAGTGACACCTTATATTTGTTCTTTTTGTACCACCTCTAGATCATCTGTTCCTTTTTCATGGTTCTTTTTCAACATAGGTTGTCAAAAATATCTCTGGAACTCAAAAACTCACCATGGAAACCCTCTTTGTCAACAAATAAACCCTCTTTGTCAACAAACACAATCAACCCAAAAATTATTCAGTGTTTCCTTGAGGTATTTTTTCCCAAAAAAATCCATCATACATTAACTAAGTTATGTTTCATCTTCAAACCTATATGCAGTAAAGTTATAGACCCGGTGAAATTTTTAACTATGGAAAAGGAAATTTCTATCATATTATATGAATTAAAAATGTTCTTCCCATCGAAATTATTTGATATGATGGTTCACATGATGGTTCACTTGGTAATATAGATTCGACTATGTTGTACTATACATTATAGATGGATATACCCCATTTTAAGTTATACAAAGATTTTGAAGGGGTATGTCAAAAATAATATTCAGGCAGAAGGTTGTATTGTTGAGTGATATATTATTGAGGAATTCGTTGAATTCTATACTAGCTACCTGTTCAGTGTAGAAAGCATTGGTTTACTGAAATATCATCACATTGGGCAGCTTTTGGGTGAAGGAATTTTGAGAATAGATGTTGTCACAATCTCTATTACAGATTGGGAGGAGACCCACCTTTATATGTTATATAATATTTTATAAGCTTTACCATATGTTGAAACCCATAAATAAATTATTAGGAATTTGAATCCATCAAGGGATAAATCCCAGATATCAAATACACATAATTAATAGTTTATAGAATGGTTTTGCGACCATATTTTTAAAGATTCAGCAGAAAATCCGGATTCAATGTCATAATGAATTCTTTGGTCATGTATTATATTATAATGGTTATATAATTAATGGTTATACATTCTATACAAATGGACATGATGAATGTTGTACCATGAAAAATAGTGGAGTTACACTTGTGGATGAAGCGATGCATGTATCTAGTACGAGGGGCAGAAATCCAATTTATGCTAATATGGCATACTTTGTCATCATCAAAAAAAATGGGAGTTAGATTATACAACATTCCAAGTGCCGATTTTTCAATGCAAGTGGGTTGATAATAGGAGTTTTGTTAAAATAGATAAATTGGGATTCATGAAAGTGGATTTCAGTAAGGGTACAAAGATGAACCGTTTATAATGGAATCATAGGAAGTGAAAGTAATTTATATTCCAGATCCCATAAACTGAAAGTGGTCAACTATTCTGTTATTGACCAAAACCACTAAAGGGTCGAATGAAAATTCAACCGAGGATGACCCTTTCATTGGGAAATCGTAATCATTTTGTAGTGGTTCTAATGTAAACAGGGTATTTTAAATCATAGGAGACCACAATGAAGGGACTTGGATACTCGATAGAGGGGTCAAATCCCTTCAAACTTTAAAAAAAAGTTCAATAATCATGTTGTATTTTTTTGTAATATACATTGTGTTACCTCATATTATCATTCGTTCACTACTATATTTACATAATATAAATTAAATATTCAACCACTTCTGCAGATAATGACTTATGTATGTGTTGATGCTCCCAATCTTGAGGAATAACAGGTTTCTCAACCTGTTGGTGCTCTCAATAAAGAGGAACAGAAACCTTCTACACATTTCGATTCTAAAAATATAGAGGAAAAACATATTGATGATGTTGAACCCAAGGAAATGGTAGATGGTGAGAAATCTATGTTCTAGAAAAAAAAGGAGTGTCATAGTGTGGTAGTGTTAGTAAAAATTATTAAGGCTATAAACAAAGGCATCAAATTTGAGGTTGGATGGAATGCAAGCAGTCGGGATGTTAACCCAAATAAGGCCATGTTCAATAGTTTCATTGGGCTCACCACTCGAAAACACATGATGATTGATATATATTCATAGAACAATGTTGTGATAGTACTTAAGACGCAGATTTGAGGAGAGATTAAGGTAATATTATGATATAATTTTTTTATTTTACTAAAAAATAATGAAACATTTAATTACTCTTCATTATCCCTTGCAGAATGAATTTATAGCAGATGAATCCCAAATGAAGTTTGTATTAATACTTGATATAAAGTATCATAAAGTATTTCTCATACTTCAAACAAAGTTTCATCTCAAAGATACTAAAGGGAAAATAAATCCACACCCATCGCAGATGTATGCACACCTGATAAGCTAAGAAGCATGGGATGCATTTACTAGCTCTCGTGAGGAGACATATTTTCAAGTACATTGTGGATGGTAATACATTTTTCAAAATATATGTACTAATCACTTTGATTATGAATTATTAATTTATGAAACAACAACTGAGTAATGAAAATAAGCAACAGGCAGCAAAACCAACACACCCTATCATAAAGAAAGGATGGGGTAGGCTTCACTTGAAAAAAAACAGTATGTATTTTAAATCCACCATAATAATTTTATGTGACATGAAACAACAACATAATTATGTTCCTCTATTTATATGAAGATTGATGAATCCAAATCCAAAGCCACTTCCATCCCACATCATATGTTATGGAAGTAGGTGCATGTAAATAAAGATATGATATTAATAGATGAAAACACAAAAAAATTGTGGGAATCATGTGTAAGTATGACATAATAAAAAAAATTTATTTAAATTGACATTAAATAATAATGATTACTTATTTTTATATATTTTTTATCCAACTTAGACATCAGAATCATCATCAGCTATACCGGATGAAAAACTATTATCAGTGGCCTTGAAGTGGATAGAACAGTTTGGTCACGTTAGAGGTCCATGGTTTTGGGGTGACACCACGAACATATTTTGAGAAAATAAATTAATAGGGGGGGTAAAGATAAAAAAATGGAAGAGATGTAGGCATGATTAGTTTCTCTTGAATAAAAATTTAATTTTTTGTTAGAGTTTCTAGAAAATGTTATGGGAAGGAAACAAATAGAAGAAACAACTCAAGAACAACCATTGTGTGATGATCACCCCCCCACCACCACCACCACCACCATCACCCACCATCTTTGAGGTGAGCCATTCCAATCAAAGAGATATATTATATGAGGTAATCAATATTCTCATAATTGTTTCTATGAAATGTGAATCAGGAGGACACTGATACCTTTTCTCTACTGATATTTTATAGGGTGAAAATTATTGTGATTTATATCTATCAAAACCCACCCATATACTTATTTTTATGGCTACTATGTTCAATATCCAAGAAGATATTTACACAAAAGACAACTTCCAATAGGTCATGTGAGAGTGGAGATTAGCATAGCTCATGATCAAAGTGTCGAGATACCTATTCCACTTGATGATGCAGATATTAATACGGACGATCAAGCTATTGGAACATTCATAGAATGACCATTAGCCAGAATACTTTTTTTATATTATTTCAGACACTTTTAGGGAAAGTGAGAAACCCAAAGTCACAAAAAACCCAAAAGGCACAAACAAGTCCCCTCCAAATATGAACAAACAAACAGACACACAAGCAGTCAACAAAAACTAAAAATCATAGTTACCATACCCATCATCTCCACCAGCGGATGAACTCCCCTCCGCGGTGGTCGTTCCCCATTCAGAAGCCGGGTTTAAATGCCTCATGAAATCACCATCGTAGTCCCGCCTCACATCATCCAGCGTGATTCGCCCGGAACCTTCTTGCTTGGACAAGATTCCTTTATTGAAAGCCAGAGACACCCCATGGTCATGTTTAAAGGATGCTTTGGTGCACAGCGGTCGAGGCAGATAGGAGTAATCCTTCCTGCCTTTTCTTTTTGGAGTAGAAGAAGCCGCTCCTCCATCATTGGTCCTAATTCTGTCTCCACCCTGCACTATTTCTCTAAAGGAACGAGCGACCATATCACCTCTATTTTCCTTGTCGTAGCTGGATAGCATCCCCTTCCTCCCAAGAATGTTGTCTGAAGTTAAATCCTTTCCCTCCTCATCTCTTCCTCTCCTCTGATCAGGTGTGTTGCAGTCAATATCACACATGTAAATGCCCGCAACACCGTCATACTTAACTACTCATGTTCCCTTCCCTTCTATGACATTTCCCAAGTCAGTCAGTTTACCCTGTTGGTAAGTTGTATTCTCCACAGTAGAATCTCCCACAACCTCACAGGAAGCCTCACAGTCAGCTTCACCTCCTGAACAATCCCACATACTGGTCTTCAGGGATTCACCCTGCTCCGTTGCAACAACATCCATACCCACCTCACCAAGACCCAGGAATCTGTTACTCAAAGGAAGAATAGCCGCAGAAGCAACACCCGGTCCCCCACTATCTTATTTCCTCCCATTTTTGCCAAGAGTCACTGCCAAGTCACCTCTTTTACATTCCACCCTTTGATCCCTCATATTCAAGGCATCACCCAAATGTTGATCCCTCAAAGTCACCCCACCGGATGTGGCACCATTCATTTGATCACTCCTAGTATTAGGATTCTCTTGCCTCTGTCTCTTGCTTGCATCCAGAGCCTCCTGAATGCTTTGAGTTTTCATGACATCCGTCAAGGGTGTGATATCACCATGCCTATCCGGATCCTTACCATCTCTTTCGGTGAGCTGTTGAACTGAAGGACCCAATGATTGGGAACCTCCATTTTTTCCCTCCATAACATTAGTCCTCATCTCCGAACCTTCCATCAGTTGTGTCATCGGGATGATCCCTATAGTATCCTCCCTCCTAACTAGAGCCTGATACTCCGGACGCCCAGAATACAGCACCTGGGATGATGATCCTCTTCAGAAACTCCCCTGAAGATGCCCAAAACAGTTGCAAGTTAAGCAAAAATCATACCAGTTCTCAAAAACAACCTGTTGTTTACACCTATATTCCTCGCTGATTGTAATCCGCACAAACTCAAATGGAATTCTAGAAGCATCAACATCAATGCATACACGAGGGTTAATCGGATGGCACACCGCTTCAGTGCGGCTATCCGCACAAAGGAATCTACCCACAAGATTACCCAATATTCTTATAACAGATGGATTCTGAAAAGGTAAGGGGAGATTAGGGAAACTGACCCAAACCGCAGCCGAGGGTGAATCTCATTTCATATGAAAATCAAACGACCAACGAAGAAGAAAAAACCTAATAACATTGCAGCTGTGAGGCACTCTTGACCAAGCTTGAATGAGATCCTCTTCTGACTCAAAGAGGATAATAATATGTTGTCTATCCAACAGCCCGACAGTCGCCCTTTCTTGAAGATCCCAAGTGGAGAAGACAAACTGATCGAACGCATCGAAGGAAGGTCTCCTTTGTCTGAAGCGAGCAACGAGAGTGAGATTCAGCAGCAAAGAGGTTTCCGAGAACTCGGACGTTGAAATCTGAAGATTAGGTTTACCATCCAACAGATCCGGAACTTTAGGGATAACAAAGGCTTTCGGAAATGAAGGGAGAAAGTCGGGATTGGAAAAGGGCTAGAACAAAGACCTTGCATTCCTGGGAAACGACAATTCTCCCTCCCCCATAAAGGGGGGAGGAGCCGAACTAGACGCCATCGTCACCAGCGAGGGGAAAGCATCAGAGGATTATCGCGAGCCCTCATACCCCGACCATTAGATCTTATAAAAAACATATTGACAAGGCGGTATTCATTTTCAATTTATTTTTCTTGCGAAACCTTTAAAAATTAATGAAAAAATGTCTAAAATGATGAATGTTATTATATCCAGAAAAAGGGAATGGGTGAAATGAAAGGTCGAATCAAAATGATCTAAAGGATCAATTGACCAATAAAAAATATCTTCACAAAGCACCTATACCCCTCCCATTCAATATCTTCATTTACTATCATTAAAGGTTCTTATAGATACAAGCTTACAAAGTCGTAGTAATGTCATAGTTTATTTTGAAGAAAAAATGTATGGAGAGGCCATTAAAGACTACATTTCTCTTGATAATGTAAATAAAATCCTCAAGTATGGATGGATAGGAGTATTAGTTGTAAATGTATACATGAGTTGTGTTTTCTTGATTTTTTTCTGATAGTTGATCTACTGTGTTAATTATAACTAAATAAAATTTATATTTTTTACAGGAATCTATATCAATACTACTTGAAGGGAAAACCCTATGAACATAAATATGGACTCATTAGTAATCACATCACTTCTATACAACTAAACTCATTGGATTCAGATCAAATTGATGCAATAGTGGAAAAACCAGACATAGTGTTTGAAATAAAACTTATGAATTACAAACTCTTCTTATTACTAATGATGTAGGGGTAAAACTCTACAATTTAATCATATAAAATATATTTTCATTCATTTCATTACTTATTATTTTTTGTTTTTTAAGAAATATTGGCTACTCATTAAAGTTAATTTGGATACTCCAAAGATTTATTTTCTAGATTCATTGCATGGATACCCAACAAACTGACCACAGATGATGACATCTGTTAATTTGTAATACACTAAATTAAACATTTTAGAACTAAAATTTAAGTTATATATTTTATATTATGTTTTAATGAGAATTATATTATGATAGGGTGGTGTTTAAATATCATAAAATCATGTCATGAGGACAATACATGAGTACAATGAGCCTATTGACTTCTACAAGTGGATAAGTATTTGGATATATATAATAAGTTTTCATTATCAAAACACATATCAAAAAAAATTTCAATGTTTCTACAGTTTCCAAAAAAACCAATAGAAGAGATTATGGTTATTATGTTTTCAAATTTATGAGAGATATCATATACCATCCACAAACTAGTATCCCCAAAGATGTATTTTCAGAGATAATTACTATTTCATTTAAAATATTTATTAATCATTTTCATATTTATATTTTTCCAGTACTACCATGACTTTATAAAGTCCTTGTATTCACAAGATGAAATATATTTATTTAGAAACGATTGGGTAGCATACCTGGTGTCAAAATGTACACATATATCATGAACATGTGACTTATTATTACTTATTTAATTTATTTTCTCATCATTTCATCTACTTTTTTAGTTGATTTCCTTATAATTTTTATCTGATGCTCATTTTGTTAATTTTCACAGAGGTAATAAAAAATGACATCGTCAAAAAGAATGATTCACTCATGTACTATGATCATGCACTCATCAAGGATGATGCACTCATGATGATTCAATTTTCATTTTATTCTCCAATGAATTCAACATTCTAGGTTATCAAATAATAATATTGTCAGATAACTGAGAATGTTGAATGCCACTACTACAAAACAGGGCAAGGGCAGTGCTGCCCTTTATCAGCACTAAACAGAAAGCGCTGATAACGGGGTATGCCTTTATCAGCGCGTTTTTTAGCGCTGATAAAGGTATATCTTTATCAGCACTAAAAAAGCACTGATAAATGAATGTTTTATCAGCGCTTTTATTTTAGCGCTGATAAAACATACCTTTATCAGCACTTTTAACGAGCGCTGATAATGGTTCTATCGGCTTTTATTTAATAACCCTAAAAGGCCATCCTCTCTTGCACGCGGTCAAACTCTCGTGGAAGCTGAACCAGGCCCCTCACCGCGCGACCTCATCCTCCTCGTCCTCCTCCTTCCTCCTCCTTCCTCCTCCTTCATCCTCCTCTTTCTCCTCGTCCTCCTCCTTCTCTGTCGTAGCCGCCGCCTCCGCCTATGACAACCCTGCTTTTTATTACAACTTAAACATGCTTTATTACATAAAACTTCACTTGATACAACAAAGAAGATCGAGAGGTTTAGTGTCTTTGGGGCTTAGGATCATTACATAAAAACTTTAAACTTGAAATACAACACCCTTATTGAAAACTTCCTTTACATGACCACTACATTCCTTCGTACTTAGCATTGCATGGGATAACCTGAGGACATGCATAAGAAAAGGGTGAGCTATAAAGCCCAGTAAGGGAGTACATAATGAATAACATGAGGAGTACAATACCTGTTAGGAAATAGGCATATCAATAGAGCATAAGAGATACATGAACATAAAGGCATGATAAAGCATGATAATCATAACATGGAAATGTGGCAACAACACTTAACATTGAATTAGCATGAGCCAAGGCTCATTGCACATGGAGCATGAGTAAACCCTCATTGCACTTGAAGCACGAGTAAACCCTCGTTGCACTTGAATTAGCATGAGTCAACACTCATTGCACATGACGTATCATGATACTATACTTTACCCAATGCATTGGAGCGCTATCAGGGCGCACCCTTCTTAAACATTTCATTTCATGCATAAGTGTGCCACATGGATCATAAAACATGGATTCATAAAACATAATCATTTATTCCACGATAAAGGAATGTGGAATTCATACATGAAACTTTACAATCAATATGTAAATGTGCATAAAGGTGAATACCCTTGATGGAGAAATGGGCATGGTATTCACTACACAAAGACATTGGCTTAGAAAATCGGTGCGATTTCGGCAGCATAACGGCGTGACATAAGAATTCATAAAAAAAGTTGATGAGAGAGAAAGGGGTTCCTCATCATATTTACATGTAATGGACAGTAAGGAGGTCATATATATACATGTCCCAACAATTGAAATGTAATTTAGATTCATGATACAAAAGTATTGCTTGAATGTAAAAGAAGAGAGAGAAGTTCCTTTCGGAATTTCGGCATAGTAACGGGTGTACATGGGAGGCATTTAATGAGAGAGAAAGGGTTATCCCATCATTCAAACAATAAGAGGGCAGTATGGGGGAGGTGAGAAACCATACCCCAACATTCATAATTGAAATAAAAAGGGCAATACAACTTAAAGAAAATTGACAAAAAAAAGAGAAAGGAAGAAAAACCCTTACTTGGAAGTGTGCTTCCAAAGGCTAGAGAGAGGCTTGTGAGAGGCTTCTTGGGAGCTTGGGGCACCTTGAGAGGATTATAGAGAGATTAGGGCAGAGTTTGGACGAACTTCAAGGGCTTTGAGTGAGGAGGAAGTGGGAGCTTGGGTGGGTTTATATAGGAAAGGTGAGAGAATTCTTTATTATTTAGGTTTGGGACCCCTTATATTAAAATAATCCAAACCACAAACCATCCCATGGTATTTGCCCATGGTTTCTGGAAAAGGGAAGAGGAAAACAATATTTTACAAGGCCAAGGTCCGAACTTATTAAAAAATTAGGGTTGCTTATGTGGAGGTGAGTCACACTCCCATGGAAATTAATTTAAAAAGGCAAAGTGTTGAATAAGTCTTGAGGGCTCCATTAATGCTTTGAAAAGTGAGTCAAACAAACCCAAAACCTCATTATTTTATTGATAAAACACATATTGGCCGAACATAAGGATTATGGTATTTTATTACATCACCATTGGGTCATTATGATGTCATAAAACACATTATATATTTAAATGGTATTTAATTTTTACCCAAAAATTTGACTGTCTCAGAAAATTATGAAAAATTCACCGTTGGATAATTTCGACGTCCTGATTCCAAAAATAATATTTATTTTATCTAAATAATTTTCTAAATATGTGAATTTTCACTTTTAAAACAAAAACCGACATTTATAAAAAATTCACGGGTTTTGACAGAAATGGCTTTCAAACCTTAATAAAAATTTTAATTGCATTCATAAAATTATAAGATCATTTATATATTAATAATAATATTTTATTAAAATATTATTTAATTCAAAAATCCTTTAATTTAATAAAATATAATTCTTAATTAAATAATAACTAAAAACATCATTTGTACTTTAAAAACTAATTACAATGCATCAAAAATGACTAGAAATTATATTCATTATTATATACAAAAATAATGTACATGAACATGGTGCTACTTATTTGTTACATAACCCCTTAAAATAGCCGCATAAGACCTAAGGGTAAGGTGTGCGATGGTGACAGACTCTTGGGGTTGCTCGGATAACATCGCTCGAGTGGTAATCTCTATCAACTTCCATTTTTCCCGTAGACGATCACGTTCGAGCTTAACTTGATGAAGCTCAGCTTGGGCTTGGTCAAGGGCAAAGCCCAAAGACGCCACCTCCTTTCCGAGCTCCGACAAATGGGCTTCGTAAGGGGCAATTCTACTGGATGAGGCCATCGCTTCCTTTGTCTGAGTAGAAAATTGGTTCGTTAAAGCCTTATATTTAAACTACCCAGATGATCACTGTTCAACGGCTATAAAAGTAACGGTCACAAATCTTAACGTTAAACTAAAGAAGCTGACATCATATAAAAACATAAAGAAACATTTAACTGGATCAAGAGGGATTTTCCATTAATGAAATTTTGGGTCGTTACAACATTCCCCCCTTAAGAAATTTCGCCCTCGAAATTTTCCTTTTCCCACACTAAAACAAATGTGGGTAACTTAGCTTCATCATATCCTCCGACTCCCAAGTTGCTTCTTCAAACTTGTGGTTTCTCCACAACACCTTGACGAGGGGCATTGTTTTATTTCGTAGAACTTTTTCTCTACGATCTAAGATCTTCACTGGTTGCTCCTCATAAGAAAGATCGTCTTCTAATTGTACCACCTCGGAAGAGAGTACATGTGAAGGGTCTGGTATGTACTTCCTTAAGAGGGATACATGGAAGACATCATGCACCTTGGTCATAGTAGGTGGAAGTGCTAGTCGATAGGCCACAGCCCCAACACGATCAAGAATCTCGAATGGTCCGATGTACCTTGGACTTAACTTCCCTTTCTTTCCAAACCTCATGACCTTCTTCCACGGAGATATGCGTAAAAACACCATGTCTCCGACTTTAAACTCAAGGTCTCGTCGACGATTATCTGCATAACTCTTCTGTCGACTTTGGGCTGCCTTGATATGCTGCTGAATGGTTTTCACCTTCTCCACCATTTCTTCGACCATTTCTGGTCCAAGCAGCTTACGTTCACCGACCTCATCCCAACATGCCGGTGTTCTACACCTTTTCCCATACAGGGCTTCATATGGTGCCATTTGGATGCTCGAGTGGAAACTATTATTATAAGAGAACTCAACTAGGGGAAGATGTTGATCCCATCCTCCTTTAAAGTCCATTGAGCACGCTCTCAACATATCCTCAAGTGTTTGGATAGTCCGCTCGGATTGGCCATCAGTTTGAGGATGATAGGCCGTACTGAAGTTCAGTTCAGTATTCAGAGCATGTTGAAGACTCTTCCAAAACTTAGAGGTAAATCTTGGATCTCGGTCCGACTCAATAGATAGTGGTACTCCATGCAACCGTACCACTTCCCTGATATATATCCGTGCCAGTTGATCCAAAGAGAAATCCTCTCGAATAGCAATGAAGTGTGCAGTCTTTGTAAGACGATCCACAATAACCCAGATTGCATTGTTGCTTTTGGATGTCCTTGGAAGTCCAGTGACGAAGTCCATGGTGATGTTCTCCCATTTCCATTCTGGTATGGGCAATGGTTGCATCATCCCCTTAGACTTCTGCCTCTCTGCCTTCACTTGCTGACACACCAGGCACTTTGATGTATATTCGGCGATCTCCTTCTTCATATTATCCCACCAAAAGTTTTCTCGGAGATCTCGATACATCTTTGTGCTCCCTGGGTGAATAGAGAAATTTGAACTATGTGCATCATCCAAAAGTTCCTTCTTCAGCTCCGAACATGATGGGACACATAGTCTTTTCCCAAACCTCACAATTCCTTCTTCATTAACATTAAACTCTGAGGATTTTCCCTTTTTGATAGCTTCCACTTTTTCTTGGATTCTCGCATCATCCCTTTGAGCATCCTTTAACCTTTCCAAAAGAGATGGTTGAGCAATCATTTGTGAAAGGATTGATGATGTTCCCTTCTTTATGATTCCCACGTCCATCTTCATCAAGTCTAAGAAGATTGGATCCTTCTCAATTCTCATCATTGATAGAATTGCTGGATCCTTTCTACTTAGGGCATCCGCCACCTTGTTCGCCTTCCCAGGGTGGTAATGTATTGAACAGTCATAATCCTTTATGAGCTCTATCCATCTTCTCTGGCGCATATTAAGCTCTTTCTGTGTGAATATATATTTAAGACTCTTGTGGTCAGTATATATCTCACATTTCTCCCCATAGAGATAATGCCGCCAGATTTTCAAGGCGAAGATCACCGCCGCCAACTCCAGATCATGCGTTGGATAGTTTCGCTCATGGGTTTTCAACTGCCTTGAGGCATAGGATATCACTTTATCATTCTGCATCAGCACACATCCTAAGCCCTTCTTCGAAGCATCACTGAATACCACAAAAAGTTCCCCACTTGTGGGTAAAGTGAGCACAGGTGCAGTGATAAGCCTCCTTTTCAACTCCTTGAAGCTTTCTTCGCATTCATCACTCCAAGCAAACTTTACTCCCTTTCGAGTTAGCTTGGTAAGAGGGTTGGACAATCGTGAGAAGTTTCTCACAAATCGTCGATAATATCCAGCTAACCCCAAGAAGCTACGGATATCAGTTACCGATGTTGGCCTCGGCCATCCCTCAATTGCATCTGTTTTGGAGGGGTCCACAGATATCCCATTGCTTGTGATGATATGGCCCAAGAATGAGACCTCCTTCAACCAGAACTCACACTTGCTGTACTTGGCATAGAGCTTCTCCTTGCGCAAAGTCTCCAGTACAGTTCTTAAATGCTCCTCATGGTCCTCCTTGGTTTTGGAGTATATCAGAATATCATCTATAAAGACTACCACAAATTTATCTAGGTAATCTCTAAAGACTCTATTCATCAAGTCCATGAATATTGCTGGAGCATTGGTGAGTCCAAAAGGCATTACTATGAATTCATAGTGCCCGTACCTTGTACGAAAAGCAGTCTTGGGGATATCTTCCTTCTTCACCCTTACTTGATAATATCCCGACCGCAAGTCGACCTTGGAGAAGTATTGAGCTCCACGCAGCTGATCAAACAAGTCATCGATTCTTGGGAGAGGATACTTGTTCTTTATCGTGATTTTGTTAAGTTCATGATAATCGATGCAAATCCGCATTGACCCATCCTTCTTCTTGACGAAGAGGACTGGTGCACCCCATGGTGATGCACTTGGGCGTATAAACCCTTTATCCAGATTCTCCTGTAGTTGTTTCTTCAGCTCTTCAAGCTCAACAACAGCCATTCTATATGGAGTCTTGGATATTGGTAGCGCCCCAGGTATAAGTTCAATTGAGAACTCAACATCTCTTCTTGGAGGAAGACCAGGAAGTTCCTCGGGAAATACTTCAGCGAATTCCCTCACAATAGGCATTTCTTCAAGGGTGGTTTCTTCCTTGGACTCAATCATCTGAGCCAGATATGCGTGCTCATAAGGCAGTAATATCCATGCTTGAGATGATGGAGCTAAAGGAGATTCATCTTCCTCCTGACACTTGTAAAGAATCGGGGGTCGATTCTCCATATGGAGTGTGATTTCCCTCTCCCGACAATTTATGTTGGCTCTATATAAGGAAAGCCAATCCATGCCAAGAATTGCATCAAATTCCACCAAAGGGAGTATGACGAGGTTCGCCGGGAAATTCAATCCACAGATTATAACAGGGGAGGACTTATACTCATGGGATGCAATGATTGCCCCATTTGCCGTACTCACCGACATCTTTACTTCCATGACTTTTGGTGGTGCAGGGATTATTCTACTAAACTTTTGAGATATAAAAGAATGCGTAGAACCTGAATCAAAAAGTACGTTCGCTATTCTTGAATGAATAACTAGCGTACCTGTCACCACTTCGTTGTCGGGGTTCACTTCGGCAGAAGTGATGGCAAAAGCTCTTCCTTGCTGTCTTGGAGGTTGTTGATTGCCTCCGATAACCCTTGGATTAGGGCACTGATTCGCAAAATGACCCGGTTATTTGCATTTGAAGCATTGAACAACGCGTTGAGGTTCGAACGGAGCGTTCCTCCCCTCCGTCGCAGCCGCGGGTCCTTCTTGCTGACAGTTAACAGTTAGGTTCCCTTCTCTTCCACACTTGAAGCATTTTCTTGTCCCCCTAAGGCAATTTCCAGGGTGCTTCTTTCCACACTTTTGGCAAGTGGGGTGCTGGAATTTCTTAGCGCCGTTGGATTTATCCATCGGACCACCAGCATTGAAGTCCACCTTCCGCTTCTTGTCCCCATGATACCCCTGTGATTCTCCGATCTCCATTTCAACCTTGAGGGCACATCGGACAATTTCCTCATAGCTGTCGAAGTCACGGATCGCTAATGCTTTCCGCAAGCTAGGCTTCAGCCCACCAAAGAAGCGGTCAACCTTGCATTCGGGGGTAACGACAAAGCTGGAAGCGTATCGTGCAAGCCTTGTAAAGTTTGCCTCGTACGCTCCCACAGATTCCTCATCTTTCTGCTTGAGGGAAAGGAAGTCCCTTTCCATCTTAAGACGGAGGGTGCGTGGAAAATATTTATCGAAAAACATCTTCCGGAATACCTTCCATTCCAAAGCCTCGATCTCCTCCTCAGGCTTCGTATTTTTGATCAACGTCCACCATTGATCAGCTTCACCCTCCATACGATAAGCCGCCAGGAGAACCTTCTCTTTTTCAGAGCATTGGAGGATGGAGAATATCTTTTCAATGGAGTTGATCCATTGTTCAGCAATCGTGGGATCGGATGATCCACTAAAAGTAGGAGGCCTTTGTCTCATGAAGCTTTCAATAGCGACTTGTTCTTTCTTAGGGGGGGTTGAACGTTCCTCTTGACCAGTGTTTCTATTCAAAACTTGAGTTAGCTGAGAGAGAAGCGTGACAAAGTTCGCGATTCCCGCTCCCATTGGATTGGGCATCTCATTGGTACAATCATCACACTGATCTTCACAACGGTTGTTAGCCCGAGTTCTCCTATTACCGGCCATTGGCTGGAATAAAAGGAAAGTTAGGGGTAACACATAAAGGGTAATCCAAAGACAAAAGTTGATGACTTATAAATAAACTTTAATCTCTTCAACTCATGAGTCTATAGGATTCAATCCAGGCTTTTCATGATCTTCCTTCTATCATATATTCTTAGGGGCATTTTTCCCTTAATAAGGGTTCATACTAAGATTGTAAATTTATCAAAACATATCCCCCGGGAGTGTCGTAACCAAGAGTGCAGCAAGGCCCGTTGTCGTGCACCAGTTCTCGTTCGAGTCTAGCTCAAAGCGGTGTTTTCGGGTTTTACCCCTAGGATACATCTGTGCCAGAGCCGCCTCTACCTGCTCGTATCCAGACAGGGATGTATTTGTTTGATAAACCACTTACTTAGTATTTACCAAAACTTAGGGATGTTTTTATTATGCTTAGTCTTGTATCTAAGGCTTTACTAGGGTTTCCTAATCCCAAAAATAACTAAACCTATCCTCTGATACCAACTATGACAACCCTGCTTTTTATTACAACTTAAACATGCTTTATTACATAAAACTTCACTTGATACAACAAAGAAGATCGAGAGGTTTAGTGTCTTTGGGGCTTAGGATCATTACATAAAAACTTTAAACTTGAAATACAACACCCTTATTGAAAACTTCCTTTATATGACCACTACATTCCTTCGTACTTAGCATTGCATGGGATAACCTGAGGACATGCATAAGAAAAGGGTGAGCTATAAAGCCCAGTAAGGGAGTACATAATGAATAACATGAGGAGTACAATACCTGTTAGGCAATAGGCATATCAATAGAGCATAAGAGATACATGAACATAAAGGCATGATAAAGCATGATAATCATAACATGGAAATGTGGCAACAACACTTAACATTGAATTAGCATGAGCCAAGGCTCATTGCACATGGAGCATGAGTAAACCCTCATTGCACTTGAAGCACGAGTAAACCCTCGTTGCACTTGAATTAGCATGAGTCAACACTCATTGCACATGACGTGTCATGATACTATACTTTACCCAATGCATTGGAGCGCTATCAGGGCGCACCCTTCTTAAACATTTCATTTCATGCATAAGTGTGCCACATGGATCATAAAACATGGATTCATAAAACATAATCATTTATTCCACGATAAAGGAATGTGGAATTCATACATGAAACTTTACAATCAATATGTAAATGTGCATAAAGGTGAATACCCTTGATGGAGAAATGGGCATGGTATTCACTACACAAAGACATTGGCTTAGAAAATCGGTGCGATTTCGGCAGCATAACGGCGTGACATAAGAATTCATAAAAAAAGTTGATGAGAGAGAAAGGGGTTCCTCATCATATTTACATGTAATGGAAAGTAAGGAGGTCATATATATACATGTCCCAACAATTGAAATGTAATTTAGATTCATGATACAAAAGTATTGCTTGAATGTAAAAGAAGAGAGAGAAGTTCCTTTCGGAATTTCGGCATAGTAACGGGTGTACATGGGAGGCATTTAATGAGAGAGAAAGGGTTCTCCCATCATTCAAACAATAAGAGGGCAGTATGGGGGAGGTGCGAAACCATACCCCAACATTCATAATTGAAATAAAAAGGGCAATACAACTTAAAGAAAATTGACAAAAAAAAGAGAAAGGAAGAAAAACCCTTACTTGGAAGTGTGCTTCCAAAGGCTAGAGAGAGGCTTGTGAGAGGCTTCTTGGGAGCTTGGGGCACCTTGAGAGGATTCTAGAGAGAGTAGGGCAGAGTTTGGACGAACTTCAAGGGCTTTGAGTGAGGAGGAAGTGGGAGCTTGGGTGGGTTTATATAGGAAAGGTGAGAGAATTCTTTATTATTTAGGTTTGGGACCCCTTATATTAAAATAATCCAAACCACAAACCATCCCATGGTATTTGCCCATGGTTTCTGGAAAAGGGAAGAGGAAAACAATATTTTACAAGGCCAAGGTCCGAACTTATTAAAAAATTAGGGTTGCTTATGTGGAGGTGAGTCACACTCCCATGGAAATTAATTTAAAAAGGCAAAGTGTTGAATAAGTCTTGAGGGCTCCATTAATGCTTTGAAAAGTGAGTCAAACAAACCCAAAACCTCATTATTTTATTGATAAAACACATATTGGCCGAACATAAGGATTATGGTATTTTATTACATCACCATTGGGTCATTATGATGTCATAAAACACATTATATATTTAAATGGTATTTAATTTTTACCCAAAAATTTGACTGTCTCAGAAAATTATGAAAAATTCACCGTTGGATAATTTCGACGTCCTGATTCCAAAAATAATATTTATTTTATCTAAATAATTTTCTAAATATGTGAATTTTCACTTTTAAAACAAAAACCGACATTTATAAAAAATTCACGGGTTTTGACAGAAATGGCTTTCAAACCTTAATAAAAATTTTAATTGCATTCATAAAATTATAAGATCATTTATATATTAATAATAATATTTTATTAAAATATTATTTAATTCAAAAATCCTTTAATTTAATAAAATATAATTCTTAATTAAATAATAACTAAAAACATCATTTGTACTTTAAAAACTAATTACAATGCATCAAAAATGACTAGAAATTATATTCATTATTATATACAAAAATAATGTACATGAACATGGTGCTACTTATTTGTTACATAACCCCTTAAAATAGCCGCATAAGACCTAAGGGTAAGGTGTGCGATGGTGACAGACTCTTGGGGTTGCTCGGATAACATCGCTCGAGTGGTAATCTCTATCAACTTCCATTTTTCCCGTAGACGATCACGTTCGAGCTTAACTTGATGAAGCTCAGCTTGGGCTTGGTCAAGGGCAAAGCCCAAAGACGCCACCTCCTTTCCGAGCTCCGACAAATGGGCTTCGTAAGGGGCAATTCTACTGGATGAGGCCATCGCTTCCTTTGTCTGAGTAGAAAATTGGTTCGTTAAAGCCTTATATTTAAACTACCCAGATGATCACTGTTCAACGGCTATAAAAGTAACGGTCACAAATCTTAACGTTAAACTAAAGAAGCTGACATCATATAAAAACATAAAGAAACATTTAACTGGATCAAGAGGGATTTTCCATTAATGAAATTTTGGGTCGTTACACCGCCCCCGCTCTCGCTACCGCGACCGCCTCTGCCTCTGCCACCTCCACCCTCGTTGTCGCGACCGCCGTCGCCACCTCCGCCTCAGCCGCCGCCGCCGCCTCCACCCTGCTGCCACGACCGTTGCCGCCTCATCCTCCTCCTCTTCGTGCTCTCAAGGTGGGAGGTGAGTTCCATGGATGGTATTCCCTTGGTATATTATTTATATATTGTGTGTGTGAGGACCAAATAGTGAATATAGATGTGAGATAGGAATAATACCATATCTTGAGCCTAATTCCAGTAAGGATTTCCATAATAGATAGTGTGGTCTTAATGTGATTATGATTATGTCTAGGGATGTGATTCATAATTAGTGATGAGTGTTGAAATAAGAGATGTTATTGATATTTAGCAACACAAGTGGGTTGTTTGTGAATGATGTGGAATTGGATACCCTATAGGTTCTATAGGGATATCTTGACTCTAAGATGAAGTATATGGTAATTGTTTAGTTATGATGGTTCACATGTGTGAGAGGTCTACCAAGGTTATGTGTGATGACTTCTGTGGATAACCAACCCTTGTTTTCATTTTTTTTATTTTGAGTTACCATGGGCGGTAAGTTCTACCCCTTCGAGTTGAATATTTATGTATGAGATACAAAGGAAATAGTTTTTAATCTTATGGTTATATGGATTCCCAAAGATTATCCCAATGGAAATGATGATGGATCCATATTAATTTTCATCACATAGAATAATCTCATAGTTATATGATTAGACAAATATGAACCCATAATACAAAACATATCACCTAGTATGTCTGTCACATATACGAATAAATAAATTAGAAAAAAAACATGCTACAAAGCATAAAGGTACCATTAAATACTTACATTGGTTAACTTGTTTTAGAAATTGTTTATCTTCATCTGTGCCTTGTACTTGCACCCATGAATTTGAAGGTGAGTATGCGTACATGATAGTTGACCTTATTAGAGAAGAGTTTCTGGAAGAGTATAAGAGACATGATGCAATGAATATCATTAGAGTGTTGGAGCAAATGTGGTTGCTACAAACAATGTGGCAATCAGCTTGTGCAACACGGCCGAAGTTACAACTTGCAGGTATTGTAACTTAGGCCACGTTGTACAAGCTGATTGCCACAATGAATAACAAGATCTTCATTGCTTCATGTCTCTTATACTCTTCCAGAAACTCTTCTCTAAGAAGGTCAACTATCGTGTACGCATACTCACCTTCAAATTCATGGGTGAAAGTACAAGGCATGGATCAAGATAAACAATTTCTAAAACATGTTGACCTGTGTAAGTATTTAATGGTACCTTTATGCTTTGTAGCATGTTTTTTTATAATTTATTTATTTTTATATGTGACAGACATACTAGGTGATATGTTTTGTATTATGGGTTTATCAGGAGTCTGTATGATTTCCTGTTTCCACATTTCATTTTAAATAGCATGTTATAATTATATATTTATTGTACCCTAATGGCTCAAATAGTCAGGCATATTGTAGATGTTTCTAGAATGTTGTAGGATTATTTTTCCCCAATAGTAGTACATTTTTAGGATGTTTTCACTGATGAGGTATAAAATTTACTTCTTAATAAAGAGATAAACTTTATAATCTAGTTAGTTTTGAGAGAAAATCCAGTTTCTATCACAATTTCTAAAATAACACCAAAAGAGCATCGGTTGTTTGAATTAAAATTTGATGATATAGAATATAATGGTTTCATATGGCATAGTACTTTACCATGGGGTTTTATAGTTCTCTAAAATAGATGGTTGATTGGTATTTATTATTTTGTTGGACTATTAGAGATTGAACCTGATGAGAGTCATGAATATGTATCCTCATCCACGCATTGATAGTCACATTGATCATCTATGAGGTTCTATGATCTTCTCCAAGATAGATTTTATATTAGGATACCATTAGATGAGTTGGACATCGATGGACCTACCATGGACTGCTTTTAGGAGTAGTTATGGCCTGTATGATTTTTTAGCAATGATTTTTGGTTTAACTAATGCATTGGTTGTATTAAGGGACTTGATGAATAGGATATTTCATCCTTTTCTGGATCAGTTTTTAGTAGTTTTTTTCAATTAAATATTAGTGTACTCCCAACCCATAGTTGATCTTGACCAACATCTTATCATCACCTTGAGTACATTGAGATAGCATCATATTTATTACTATTTTCTCCTGTTACTCATTGGTTTCCTCTTGTTCGCATGTCATGTATTTTCTAAGGCATCATTCAGTCTTTGTAAGACTAACTTGGAATAAATTTTATATATGTCAGATTAAATCAGGTATCTTATACATACACGATGTTCACCCTACTGTACACACCATGTATATGGATTTCACATGTGTTTAAAGGCATTTGTACCATGATTTGTTTTTATAAAACCCAAACAATGCTACCTGATTAATTAAAACATAATATTAGGCAATTTCTCGAGATCGAACCCAAAAAGACGATGAATATGAATAAATAATGGATGAATGTCAATTGGTTGACAAAAGAGTATGAAGATGGTGTGAAATAGTTTATCAAGTTTGAAGAAGATCATGCATGTGACCCTTCTCAAATCCTTTGTCCATGTTTACGCTGTTGTTATTCAAGACAAATTAGTCCAGAGGAGTTGGAAGAACACTTGATCTGTCATGGAATAGATCGAAGTTATACATGTTGGAATAAACACAGGGAAAAAACCAATGTAGGTAGTGACTCAGAGAACACGACATTTTATAGATCGTATGATATGATTAGAAGCATGAACAGTGAAGACGATCGTATGGAGGGTGTGATTACAGATGTGAACGATGATGAAGATCGTATTGAGGAAATGACAAGGACAGTTGGAGATGAACTCCGTGATTGCCCAAAATTGTTTGAGAAGTTAAAGAGTTATGAAAAAATGTCATTGTATGTTGGTTGCACTAAATATATAGCATTGTCAGCAGTATTGAAGCTGTATAATTTGAAAGCAAGCAACGGGTGGAGTGACGCCAGTTTTACGGAACTACTTGCTCTCATGAATGACATGCTCTCAGAAGATAATGAACTCCCAAGACGAACATATGATGCCAAAAAAATGCTATGATTGATGGGTATGATCTCTGAAAGAATACATGCTTGCTCGAATGACTGTATATTGTTTCGCAAGGACCACAAATCACTTAAAGAATGCCCGAAGTGTGGTGCTTCCCGATACAAGAAAGATGATTCTAGTCCTACGAAAGTTGTATGGTACTTTCCAATCATTCCTAGGTTTAGACGCCTATATGGAAGTGAGGAGACTGCAAGACAATTGACATGGAATGTAGATACAAGAATTAAAGATGAGAAACTACATCACCCTACAGACTCTCCTCAGTGGAAGAGAATTGATCACGAGTATCTTGAATTTGGGAATGAGCCGAGAAACCTTTGTCTGGCGTTATCTACAGATGGGGTGAATCCTTTTGGTTTTCAAAGCATCAGTCACAGTACATGGCTGGTTATGTTGGTAAATTATAATTTACCACCGTGGTTATGCATGAAACGAAAATACATCATGTTATCTATGCTTATATCAGGACCAAAACAACCGGGTAATGATATTTATGTTTATTTGGCCCCATTGATCGAGGATTTGAAAATATTGTGGGATTCAGGTGTTACGATGTATGATGCTTACAAAAATGAATAGTTCACTTTGAAATCCATGTTGTACGGGACGATAAATGACTTTCCTGCTTATTGAAATTTTTTAGGATATAGCATTAAAGGAACTCAAGGGTGTCCCATTTTTGAACAAGGTACACAGTCAATTAGGTTGAAACATTCATCGAAAATCGTGTTTCTAGGACATCGCAGATTTCTACCCCGATGACATAAGTACCGATCTTGGACGACATCATTCGATGGAAGTTCAGAGGAACGTACAGCACCGTCTCCACTAATAGGTGATCAATTGTTTGAGAAAGTGAAAGATTTGGACACTACTTTTGGTAAACCATTTTCGAAAAACCTTACGAAAACTGGTTGGAAAAAGAGATCAGTTTTTTTTGAATTACCATACTGGAATTGTCTGTATGTCAGACATTTTCTTGATGTTATGCATGTTGAAAAAAATGTATGTGATAGTTTCATCGGCACGTTACTAAATGCACCCAGCAAAAAAAAGGATGGAATTAAAGCTAGATTGGACATGGTTGAGATGGGAATACGAGAAGAGTTGGCACCAGTGAAGGGTGAAAAACGAACATTTATTCCTCCTGCTGCTTACACTCTTTCCAGGCAGGAGAGATATCAGTTTTTCAACTTCTTGAATGACATAAAGGTTCCAGAGGGGTATTCATCAAATATCAAGAACATCGTGTCAATGGGAGATTTAAAATTAAAGGGTCTGAAATCACATGACTGCCATGTTTTGATTCAAGATCTAATTCCTATAGCTTTACGTTGCATTTTGCCCAAGAATGTCCGCCATACATTAACGAAGCTCTGTTTCTTATTCAAAGCTATATGCAGCAAAGTTATAGACCCGGCGAAATTGCCAACTATGGAAAGATAAATTGCCGTCATATTATGTGAATTGGAAATGTTCTTCCCCCCGACATTTTTTGATATGATGGTTCATTTGATGGTTCATTTGGTGAGAGAGATTCGAATATGTGGTCCTGTATATTATAGATGGATGTACCCCATTGAACGGTATATGAATATTTTGAAAGGGTATGTCAAAAACCGAAGTCGGCCAGAGGGTTGTATTGTGGAGCAATATATTGTTGAGGAAGCTGTTGAATTTTGTACCGAATACCTGTCTGGTGTGGAAATCGTTGGCCTACCGAAATCTCGTCACACTGAGTGGCTTGAGGGTGAAGGAATTTCTGGAAGAGAGTTTGTCACAATCAATATTACAGATCGGGAGCAGGCCCACCTTTACGTTTTTCATAACAGTTTCGACGTTGACCCATATGTTCAAACCCATAAAGAAATTCTTAGGCATTTGAATCCTTCTAGGGCTGAAAAATGGATATCAGATACACATAATCGACAGTTTATAGGATGGTTTCGAGACCATATTTTTAAGCAGTTAGATGAAAATCCAGAGTCAATTTCAGAACGACTTCGATGGCTGGCCGGAGGAGCAAGTGTGTACGTATTATCTTACAATGCTTATGCAGTTAACGGTTATACATTCTATACTAATGAACATGATGAAGATAGTACCATGCAGAATAGTGGGGTTACACTTGTGGCTGAGGCTATGCATGTTTCCGGTGCTAAGGAAAAAAATCCAATTTATGCGAATATGTCATACTTTGGCATCATCAAACGAATATGGGAGTTGGATTATATGAAATTCAAAGTGCCTATTTTTCAATGCAAGTGGGTTGATAACAGGACTGCTGTTAAAATAGATGAATTAGGATTTGTGAAAGTTGATTTTAGTAAGGAAGGGGAGAAAGACGAACCATTTATAATGGCATCACAGGCAGTACAAGTATTTTATGTTCCAAACCCCGCAAACCAAATTTGGTCAATTGTTCTGTTATCAACCAAAAAAACTGAAGGGTCAGATGAAAGTTCAACAGAGGTTGACCCTTTTATAGGGACTTCACAATCATTTCACAGCAGTCCAAATGTAGACGGCGTTTTGTATGTCAGAGGAGACCACAATGAAGGAATTTACATAGTCGATAGAGGAGTCAAATCACTTCAGCCTTTAAAGAAAAAAAAGAGAGTACAATAATCAGGTTATTTGTTTATTGTAACATACATTGTGTTACATTATGTTATTATCTGTTCGCTTCCATTTTTATGTAATCTAAATTAAATATTAAACCACTTCTGCAGATAATGACTTCTGCACCTGCTGATGCGCCCAATCCCGAGGCACAAAAGGTCTCTCATCCAGCAGGTGGTGGTCCCACTACAGAGCAACAACAAGTTTCTCAACCAAATGTTGGTGGTCCCAATGCAGAGCAACAATAGGTTTCTCAACCTGTTGTTGTTGGTCCCAGTGTTGAGGTACAACAGGTTTCTCAACCTGTTGCTGCTGGTCCCATTGCCAATGATAGCGCTCCGGGGGAAGATATTGATGCTACTTATGAGGAAATGGTAGGAAATGAAACCCTGAAAGCAAAAAAAAACAAGATCATCGTAGTTTGACAGTGTTGGCCAAAATCCTTAAGGAAAAAGCAAAAGGCATCAAATTTGAGGTGGGATGGAATAAGCGAGGCCAACATGTTAACCCCAATAAAGCCATCTTTAGTAGCTACATTGGAATCGTCACTCGACAACGCGTGCCGATTGATGTACAGTCGTGGCACCATGTTGTCACCGGGCTGAAGACACTAATGTGGTAAGAGATTACGGTAACATTATGATATCATTTTTTTAATTTATTAAAATAAAATAAAATACCAAAACATTGACTTACTCTTCATAATCCATTGCAGAGTGCATTTATAGTAGATGTCTCGCACAAGGAATATGTATTAAGAGTTGCAGGAAGGATTCATAGAGGTTTCCGCACAATTTTAACGAAATATCATCTTAAAGATGCAGAAGGGAAAATCAAGCCGCACCCACCTCCTCTTTACGCACACTTGATATCCCAAGGAGCGTGGGATGCATTTAGCAACCGTCGTGGGGAGCATACTTTTCAGGTACATTGTGTGGGGTAATAAGTTGTTTGACGTTTTCTTGTATTCATCACTCTTATTGACGGTTTTTTATTTATGAAACAGCTACTGAGTGCTGAAAATAAAAAACGCGCAACAGAACCAGCGTACCCTTACCGTAAAGCAAGGATGGGGTATGCTGAACTTGAGAAAAAATTGGTACGTCTTTTAAATCTACCCTACTACTAGTATGTGACATAAAACAACACCATAACCATGTTTCTCTGTTTATATGAAGATTGATGAATCGAAATCGAAAGTCATATCCATCCCATGCCATGTGCTATAGAAGGAGGCTCGTGTAAATAAAGAGGGGACATTGATAGATGAAAACACACAAAAAGTGTGGGAAACATGTGTAAGTATGACATAATATAAATTTTAGTTGCTTTAAATCGCTATTACATTACAATAAATACTTATTTTTCTATATTTTCTATCTGAAATAGTCACAAGAATCAACAACAACCGCACCAGATGCGGACATACTTTCAGCAGCCTTGAAGCAGCCAGAAAAGTATGGCCGTGTCAGAGGTGCGGGTTTTGGGGTGACACCCCGAACATACTTTCAAAAATAAAAACAAGCGGAGGATAAAAATGAAAAAATGGAAAAGCTGTAAGAACAATTATCTATTTTTCAAGAATAATTACAATACCAGAGAGAGATGGTAGCAAAATTGATGGGGGAGAGGCAAAGAGAAGAAACAACTCAACAACAACCCGTGAGTGACGATCTCGCCCCACCCCCCACCATCTTTGAGGTGAGCCATTCCCCTAAAAAACCTGACTTAGATGAGTTAATCATTGTTTTAATAATTGTTTCTGTGAAATGTGATTTACATAGACACTGATACCTTTCTTGTACTAATATTCCATAGGGTGAAAATGACTGTGATTTATATTTATCAACTCCCACCTATCGCCTTGTAGCGAGGGCTATGGTGTTCAATATGCAAAACGACATGCTACACAATAGAAAGCTTTCAAAAGATCATCTTAGAGTGTCAATTAATGTAGCTAATGAGCCGAGTGCCAAGCTACCTGTTCCAAATGACGATGACGACATTCATACGGTTGAACAAGCTGTTGGAAAATTCATCGCATGGACGGCAGTTCTTGTAAAAAAACATGTCGACAAAAAGGTATTCATTTCTTATTTATTTTTCAAGCTGGACCTTTAACATTTAATAAAAAAAGGTCTGAACCAATGACTATTATTACATAATGACAAAGACTGTGGGGTGAAATGAAATATCAGCTCAAAACTATCTCAAGGATCAACCAACCGATTGAAATGGTCTACTGAGAGCACCTTCACCCCACCCGTTCTATATCCACAGTTAATATCATTGCAGGCTCATGTGGATACAAAGTTGAAAGATGGCAGTACTCACATAGTTTCTTTCAAAAAATATATGTATGGAGAGGAGATATCAGATTTCATTAGTGCTGAAAATGTAAATGAACTCCTCAAGTATGAATGGCTAGGCGCCTCAGTTGTAAATGTATACATGAGGTAAGTTTTCATGATTTTATTTTACAAAAGCTGATATACTCTGATAATTTTGACTAAATACATTTTATATTTGTCGTAGACGTATATATGAAAAACAATTGAAGGGATTTTCCCATGAAAAAAAATTTGGACTCGTTAGTCCTCACACCACATCTTCAAAAGACGAAATAGATTCTGTTAAAGAGGCTGAAATAATGTCATCCCTGCTCAAATCATTTGAAAACAAAATTACGGATGACAGACTCTTTTTAATACCAACGATGCAGGGGTAAAACTCTACAATTTAATAATATCAACTATATTTTCATTTCTTTCTTTACTTATTCCTTTTTGTATTTTTAGGGAGCATTGGATGCTGATTGCAGTCAATTTGGATACTCCAAAGATTTATTTTCTGGATTCAACACATGGATATCCAACAAACCGACCACGCATGATGGCGTTTGTTAATTTGTAATACACTAGATCCAACATTTTAAAACTAAACATCTAGTTATATAATTTATTTTATCTTTTAATGAGGATTCTGTTATGATAGGGCGGTGCATCAATATCGTCTAATGCATGGAATGAATCCAGGGCATAAGGATAAGCACGCCTACAAGATATAAAACTGGAAAAGTATCTGGGTATATATAATAACATTTCACTATCCAAACACATATCAAAACAAATTACTTATTGTCGTCGATGTTTCTGTAGTGTCCAAAACAAACAAACGGAAAGGACTGTGGTTATTATGTTTGTAAATTTATGAAAGAGATCGTATTTCATCAACAAACTAGCATCCCTAATGAGGTATTTTTGAAAATAATTACGAGTTCATTTAAAATATTTATTAATCCTTTGTGTATTTATATTTTTTCAGTACTACCATGACTGTCACAAAAACTCATATTCAGAAGATGATATACATGTGTTTAGAAACGAATGGGCAACATACCTGATGGAAGATTGTACACAAATAGAATGAAGGTGAATTCCTACCACTTATGTTATATATATATGATCATTGATTATCCTCCAACCATCTTTGGTGAATTGAGAATGCTCCGATGTATTGAAATCTTAATTTATTACTCAATGTTTTCTATCCCCGGATTCATATTATTGATCTTTGAACAAATCAATATTGAAGTAAGGAATGATGGTGTGCAATGCGTATGGGGTGAACGACGAAACCACCGAGGATCAACAAAATCTATTTTCTGTATCTCGTTTGTTTGAACTTCTATTTGAGCACATGTGTTGTTGTTTGACTTGCACAATTATTTCTAGGTAGATGCATGAGATAATCAGTATCATTGAGGGATTTTTTGGAACCAAAATATGTGTCCCAGGATAATTCAAGTAAGGGAAAGGCTAGTTGAGATGAAATCCAAGCTCAAACGACCAGTACATCATCAAAAGAATCAACCCTGTGATGCACCATCATGTAGAATCTGGTCCTCGTGATGTTTTGAGGTGTTTATGGAAGGTATGGGGAGTCTGATAAGCCACATGGCCACCATAAATAATGTTTACAGACAGATCCACATGTTTTTTTTGCCTCATGCCTCTTTACAAGGATCACGCCATTCACATGGTCCATCTTAGCACGTATGTCACATTCATCCCATTACTACTCTTGGAAGAACCTGAGAATCTGACAATGCATAAGCCCCAAAAGACCCATACTCATCCAACCAAGAGTATTCCTAGTGTGAAGGGAAGCTAACCATGGGTAATACCCACAACATACCTCTAATAAATATATGGGTTTTGATCCTTGTATTCTAAATAGGGTACGTAGGAAGCCTCCATGAGGTTAAATCCCAACCAATGGTAAACCATGGTGACCCCCTCACTGGGGTACACCTTCACTTATTTTCCTTATTGTATTTCCCTTAGTGGCGTCCGAATAATTATTCAAAATGAGAAACCTTACCTTTATGGGATGCACCACACTTGGGTCAGACCTCATTGGGCATTTTGATCCATCTATCAGGTAAACATTCCAGGTGATACCTCCTCGAAATGTACCTTCCTAATCCACCTTTATAAGTGTTTTGATCCACCTAGGTCTTACATCTCTGTAAGACATTAAATCATGACCCTCTGTCCTTGTGGGATGTTAAACTCATGGAATACCACAAGTTAAACATGGGTTTCCATTAATATATTCAATATTAATGTTTAATCAGTCCTTATTAAGGTATTGTGGAGGTGTGGTTTTGTGTTTTCCAGCAGATTTCGGAAGATTACACGCTTTATGTAGGTGATTCCATACTTTTACATTATATGATGATTTTATTATTCAGTATTTGCTTGCTAAGTGTACTATATGAAATGTTTGTGTGGTTAAAAATGTGTTATCAAAGGAATTTGGGGTGTGTATAGACTTGAAAGTTATTTTTAAAATGAATGCAGTTGTATTTCTTGTGGATTTTCATGCTTAAGTCCTTTAAATGTGTTTGAAGAAATGAGAAAGTTGTGTGATGGGTGTTTTCAAATGGATTTAATGTGTTTGTGAATTTTAAAAAGGGTTTTCTTATGAGATGTAGAGATTCTATATATGTGTATTTACATTAAATGAAAGTACATGAGAATGTGTTGATATATATGATGTGTATAATGTAAATTGAGCACAATTTCCATACAAGGTATTTTCTTTATGATGTGCAGGGGACAGGGTGATAGGGCAGGGGTGGTTTTCTGGGGGAGGGGGAAGGGGGAAAAGTGGTAGGGGGAAGGGGTAGGGGGTGTGCTGGGTTCTTTTGAAATATATAGGGGGTAGGCAGGGGGTGTGCAATGGGCAGGGGGAAGTGCAGTGGGCAGGGGTGTTCAGGGGGCAGGGAGTGTGCAGGGGTAGGGGGTGTGCTCGGGGGTGGGCAGTGTGTAGGGGGTGTGCTGGGGAAGGGGGCAGGGGTGCTTCTTTTTTATGGAATGGGGGGATATAATATTTGTTTTACGTTTTGTGTCTCACTAGTATAATTGGTTATTTTATGTTTTGTGCCTCACTAGTATAATTCTATTTAGCAACCCCATTCTTTATTTCATTATTGTATTACTAACATAATATTTGTTTTATTATGTAGGTGAAATATTTTTCCTCAGTTCGAATGCTTTGTTCGGAAACCGCCGCCATGGACGACAATTTTTTAGAGCGGATGGATGCAAAAAGGATGGAACATCATTGTTTTTTAACTGTTTGTTGGATAAATATAATTGTAACCAAATTAAACATTGTTTGAAATGTATATAGAAGTGTGTTGTTTTGTATTCATGATTTCAAGTAAATGTATGTATCATTTTTTGTTTTTTTTGTGATTTGTGTGTGGGTGTTGTGTGTGCTGTGTGCAGGTTTTGTTTGGACTGTGCAGGTGCTGTAATGTGTGCAGGTGCTGGGCAGGTTGTGTGTAGGTTCTGGATTTGGATAGGATCTTTGGCCTTTATCAGTGCTAGTTAAGCGCTGATAAATGGATAATATATCAGCGCTATTTTGAGCGCTGATAAAGGTAGTTTTTATCAGCGCTCAAAATAGTGCTGATATATTATATATTTATCAGCGCTGAAAATAGCGCTGATAAATACTACCTTTATCAGCGCTCACTTAGCGCTGATAAAGGGGACCTCCCCTTTATCTTCGCCAAGATTAACAGGGCTTTTTTAGCGCTATTAAAGGCTGTTTTTAGCGCTATTATAAGACATATTTGTAGTAGTGTGCGTTGTAGGATAAAAATACACGGTGGAATCAACCATACCACAATCTGATACAGGGTGTACCTGGTATGACTTAAATTGTGTGGTTTGAGTTTAAAATTGAAATTTTATTAATATATTGTTTCATATTTGTGTTTAATTTATTTCTTTATAGTATTACTAACATAATAATTGTTTTCTTATATAGGTGGATTCTTTTGCTCGAGTTGGGGTGGTTTGTCCAAAGCTTCTCATGCTCGTGAGAGATTGGACTTCAAAGCTGCAACTGAGATAATGGAAATAAAGAAATGGGTCAAGAATGTATATAGACATCATGAACAGGTGAATTCCTACTACTTGGTTAATTTTTTCATCATTTTATATACTATTTTTAAGTTATTTTCCTTATCATTTTTATCTAATACTTATTTAGTTTTTTTCACATATCTTTTGGACAGTCATATTTTTCCTTCAACTATTTTTGATAATCCAGAAAAGAGAGAACATGTTTCTTTCATATAGAAGAGGAAATCCCATGATTCCTGAAATGTGAAGTGATTTAGGCAGCAGGGGTTTCCTCTTCCATCTGAATAGAACATGTTCTCTCTTTTCTATCTTGTTTCAAATAGTTGACAGTAAAACACACATCACATACTCAATCAGCCACACCTTAATCTGATACATAGTGTGATCGATATGACTTGAATTGTATGTTTTTAGTTTATAATTTACATTTTAGTTCAAAACACACATCACATACTCAAAACCGATCAAAAATATTGAAATTGTTTTTATACTTTAGTACAATGATACATAAGTAATTTGTGACGTGTATGAATCATCTGAACCTCAATCCAAAACATGGTGTGACTGGTATGACTCCAAGTGTTTCTTTTTATTTAAAATTTATATTTTAGTAAAAACACAAGTAACATACTCAAAACCGAGAAAAATCATAGGGATTGTTTTTATACTTTAGGAAAATGATCCATAAGTCATTTTTTGATGTATAGGAATCAGTCATACCTCAATCTGATACACGGTGTGATCGGTATGACTCAAAGTGTATGTTATCATTTTAAAATTGAAATTTGAGTTCAAAACATGTGACACTCACTAAAAACTAAAAAAACATACTCTGGTTATCTTGATAATTTAGGAAAACTATTCATAAGTCTTTTTTGACATGTAGGAATCAGTCTCACCTCAAACTGACACACAATGTGACCGATATGACTCAAAGTACATGTTTCTAGTTTAAAACAAAATTTTAGTAAAAAAAATGAGTGACATTCTCAAGAATGATAAAAAAAATTGTTTTGATACTTTATAAAAATTATCCATAAGTCATTTGTGACGTGCAGGAATCAGTTGCACCTCAATCTGACGCATGGTGTGATTGGAATGACTCCAAGTGTGTATTTTTATTTAAAATTGATATTTTAGTAAAAAACACAGGTGTCATACTCAAAACCAAGAAAACGCATTCAGATTGTTTTTATACTTTATAAAAATGATCCATAAGTAATTTGTGACATGTAGGAATCATTCACACCTCAATCGGATACACGGTTTGTCTGGTATGACTCAAAGTGTGTTATCAATTTAAAATTGACATTTTACTTCAAAAAGTGTGTCACTCACTGAAAACCGAGAAAACATGCTCTAATTGTCTTGATAATTTATGAAAACTATTCATAAGTCATTTTTGACATGTAGGTTTCTATCTCACATCAAACCAACACATGATGTGACCGGTATGACTCAAAGTGTGTGTTTCCAGTTTAAAATGACATTTTAGTAAAAAACACATGTGACATACTACAAACCGAGAAAAAAAATCAGATTGTTTTGATACTTTAGCACGATGATCCATAAGTCATTTTTTATGTGTAGGAATCGGATGCACCTCAATCCAATACATTGTGTGACTAGTATGAATCCAATTGTGTCTTTTTATTTAAAATTAGCATTAATTTTAGTAAAAAGGACAAGTGACACACTCAAAATTGAGAAAATGCATTTGGATTGTTTTGATACTTTAGAAAAATGATCCATAAGTCATTTGTGACATTTAGTAATTAGTCTCACATCAATCTGATGCACGGTGTGCCTGGTATGACTCGAAGTTTTCATTATCAGTTTAAAATTAACATTTTAGTTCAAAACGTGTGACACTCACTGAAAACTGAGCAAACATGCTCCGATTGTCTTGATAATTTAGGACAACAATTTATAATTTATTTGTGACATGTAGGAATCAGTCTCACATCACACCAACACATTATGTGATCGGTATGACTCAAAGTGCGTGTTTTCAGTTTAAAATGACATTTTAGTAAAAAAAATGACATATTCAAAACTGAGAAAATACATTTGGATTGTTTTGATACTTTAGGACAATGATCCATAAGTCATTTGTGATATATAGTAATTAGCCTCATTTTATTACAATGCACAGTGTGACCGGTATGACTCCAAGTGTGTCTTTTTATTTAAAATTGTCATTTTAGTAAAAAAAACAAAGTGACATACTCAAAACCGAGCAAACACATTCAGATTATTTTGATACTTTAGGAAAACAATCCATAAGTCATTTTTGAGGTGTTGGAGTCAACCACATCTCAATTTGATACACGGAGTGCCCGGTATGACTCAAAGTGTCCCTTATCAGTCTAAAATTGACATTTTAGTTCAAAATGTGTGTCGCTCACTGAAAATTGAGAAAACATGCTCCGATTATCTTGATAATATAGGACAATGATTCATAAGTCATTTGTGACGTATAGGAATAATTTTTATGTCAAACTGGCACACGATGTGACTGGTATGACTCGAAGTATGTGTTTTTAGTTTAAAATGACATTTTAGTGAAAAACATAAGTGACATACTCAAAAACAAGAAAATGCATTCAGATTGTTTTGATACTTTAGGAAAACAATTCATAAGTCATTTGTGGCATGTATGAATCTTTCACACATCAATTTGACGCATGGTGTGACCAAGATGACTCCAAGTGTGTCTTTTTATTTAAAATTGACATTTTAGTGGAAAACACAAGTGGCGTACTCAAAACCAAGCAAACATATTCATATTGTTTTGATACTTTAAAACAACGATTTGTGACGTGTAGGAATCATTTGCACCTTAATTTGATACATGATGTGTCCGGTATGACTCAAAGTGGTTGTTACCAGTCTAAAACTGGCATTTTAGTTCAAAACGTGTGTCACTCTCTGAAAATCGAGCAAACATGCTCAGATTGTATTAATAATTTTGGACAATGATTCATAAGTCATTCGTGATATGTAGGAATCAGTCTCACATCAAACCAACACATGATGTGACCGATATGACTCAAAGTGAGTGTTTTCAGTTTAAAATGACATATTTGTAAAAAAGACGAGTGGCATACTCAAAACTGAGCAAACACATTCAGATTGTTTTGATACTTTAGAAAAACGATCCATAACTCATTTGTGGTGACAACACTTGGGTTTTAGGCGGCAAGCATCTTTGATGGAGTTTGTTGGCTCATAGTAGGCGGTGGGTCTCGGATAGCGTCGACGACTTCTCGAAGCAACGATGGGATTTGCGGTGATGGCATGCAGGGGGTAAGGTGGTTGTTGACCGCGGTTGGCTTCTCGGATGGAGTTGGTGGCAGCAATGGTGGCTTCTCAAAGGAGGCGACGTGTTTGGCTAGAAGGTCTGTGACGGGTGAGGTGTTGATAAGTTCGGATAAATATTTGGTCCTATGGGCCTCTTATATTGGGATAAAAAACCCACTAGGGCTTCAATGGTCATGTAATGAGGCTTTCATTTCAATAATAAAGAGGGGGACTTTCCTGCTGCCTGTTAAAAAAATATATTACTATCATATGAATTGTTTTTTTATACAGGCGGATTCTTTTGCTCAAGTTGTTACGGTTTGTTCGGCAACTGATAGCATGATCGTGTTTTTTTAGAGGTGGTAGGGTACCAAAGACAATGAAACATTGATATTTTTTAATTTTTGTGATTGTACTTGCTAATGTAATTGTACAAAACATTGTTTGAAATGTTTATAATATTGTGTTTATTTATTTATTTGTGATGCAATTTTTTTTCAATTAAATTATGAATTTGTCATATACAAGTTGATGTTATATATGAAGGTTTCGGGCACAGCGGAAGCGCGTGGGTGGATGTGCCCACTTGGATTTTTGTCATTAGCAATGATCAATCCGGGATCAATACGACGATAAACGCCAGTCTCCACGGATCGAATCACAGAAAAAGACAAAGAAGATGGTTTTTCCCGGAACCACAAACAAGGATCGTTACAGGTTGATTATAATTAATTTAATTAATTATAAAGAAATACCTTTTGGGTGTTCTTTCTTCGTTGATGTTCTCAATCACGTTGTCGATGTGATCCGTCGTTGCGTCGCAGAAGCCAAGTGTAGACTCCCTCTAGCGGTGATCCACACGTGTACCTCGTATCTCTGGACGTCGCCAAAAGATTCTCCGGGGGCTAGCGTGGAGAAGCCTTTGCTTACGTTGTCCGCCTTAGATTGTCTTGATCCGATGGAAGAGGATCTCTCTCGGTCTTGAGAGCGTTCTTGGAGGAAGAGGTTCTTTCGGCCTTGAAAGAATTCTCCAGAGATGTTGTGCACAATGATTCTCTTGTGTCAGAAAAGAGTTGGGGTTGTGAGGATATTTATAATCGGGTGTGTGGGGTTATAGAGTTATGACAATAAATAAACGCGTTACGCGTTTTATTTATTTCATTGACTCTTTATTTAAAACCCCATGTCGAATAAATAATTCCTTGACATGCGCCCACGCTGATTATAATAAATATCATTTAAAACAATATTATATCCTCAAAATCCCAACTAAAAAAACTACACGGAGTGTATTAATAAATACACGGCGTGTATATGTTTTTCATTGAAAACTACACGGCATGTACATTAAATATACACGGCGTGTATATCTTGTTTTCATTTATTCATTTCCTTTCCAAAATAAAACTACACGACATGTAATGATAATACACGACGTGTACTTGTTTTATTTTCTTTTTCCTCCATCATTTAAAACAACTTAGGCTTCCTTGAATAATTATTAAACCACGTACGAGAATAATCTTTATTCAACTTGAGATACTTGGATACACTTAGTGTGTGAACCTCTAGGCCTCTTTCTCGTTGGCATTAGGGGGGCTTGCCTAAAGTCCAAGATTACTGTCTAGCAACGGGTCAAGGCACCCAAGAGAAAGAAGTTGATGCCGCATTGACGTGTCACCTCATACGAACACTTACTGTGTAATTTAATCCCTTTGTCTCAATATCTCATCAAGCAGGTTTCATGGTAGTGTCATAAACCTATATGCTTGATATGTCGTTCTTTGACTACCTGAAATAAACTCATCGTTTACACCATGGCCATGGAATTTAATGCGACAGTTCTATTTCAATCAAAGGGCCGAGATATCAACTTCCATAAATGGAAGGGACAAATCCTTCCTTGACTTATCCATTAACAACATGTCACTCGTGACGCACCCAACGTACCCTACTTCCCGCCAACTGTCTGCGTGACGGTTTTCATTAGTAAATCTAAGTGCGCGAGTCATGACATGAGTTAATGATAATCTTCCAGTCTAAGGACCATTACACACGCTCGTAGATAGCAATATCCGATGACACCAAGACATGCGGAATTACTACTGGCGGGTCTGTTCTCATAATCTCCCATCTTGGAGATTACCAAGTGCGAACTCCATGAGAGAGAGTCTCGTCTTCTTATGAGTACTCGCACATGACGGTCTGTATACTATGTGTCCTATCATAGTATGTCATCCAACCGCAGAACTTTATTTAAGAATATTGTTATAGCATTTCAAGGTTCTCATCATAGCGGGGATCTGCTATGACCTTATTAATGCAACAAATATTTCAGGACATTATTATATTATAGTCATGCAGAACAATGAACAATATATAATAAGTGAACATTTATGTAATCAAAGTACAAAACAGTTGGTTCTGAGGACACCAACCCTTACAAACTCCCACTTGGACTAGAGACAACTGCCTACGACTTTTAGTCCGCTAGACCTCACATGATGATCATGTTTCTGCTGAGTCAAGGCTTTAGTCAATGGGTCTGCCACGTTGTCTTCCATGGAAATACTGCTCACTGCAACTTCACCTCTCTGAGAAAAATCCCTCAACAGATGATACTTCCGAAGTATGTGCTTTGTCCGCTGATGTGACCTTGGCTCTTTTGCAAGTGCCACCGCTGCAGTATTATCACAGTAGAGTGTGATAGGATCTTTACTGCTCGGTACAACATCCAGCTCTTGGAAGAAGCTTCGCATACATACTGCTTCTTTAGCTGCCTCAGAAGCTGCGATATACTCGGACTCCGCTGTAGAATCTGCCACCACACTTTGTTTTGAGCTCTTCCAGCTCACTGCACCTCCATTCAAACTGAAGATGTATCCAGTCTGTGACTTCATGTCATCTTGATCAGTCTGGAAACTAGCATCTACATGTCCTCTGATGACTAGTTCCTCATCTCCTCCATAAACCAAGAACATATCCTTAGTATGCCTCAGATACTTAAGGATAGTCTTGACTGCCATCCAATGGCGGTCTCCTGGATCAGCTTAATATCTGCCTACCGCACTTAATGCATAAGCAACATCTAGCCTCGTACATATCATAGCATACATGACTGACCCAATCGCGGATGCATAAGGGATCCTTGCCATTCTCTTTCTTTCCTCATGTGTCTGAGGACACATTTTCTTGGAAAGATGAATGCCATGTGACACTGGCAACAATCCCCTCTTGGACTGTTCCATACTGAATCTCTTCAGTATCTTGTCAATGTATGTACTTTGACTTAGGCCCAACATTTTCTTGGATCTATCACGATGGATCTTGATCCCAAGAATATATGCCGCCTCGCCCAAGTCTTTCATGGAGAAGCATTTATTCAGCCATGCCTTAACTGACTGTAAGACAGGTACTTCGTTTCCAATTAGCAATATGTCATCGACATATACTATTAGGAAAACGATTGCACTTCCACTAAACCTTTTGTAGACACAAGGCTCACATTCGTTCTTAACAAAGCCAAATTATGTAACAACTTCATCAAAACGAATGTTCCATGACCTTGATGCTTGCTTTAATCCATAAATGGATTTTTGCAACTTGCATACCTTGTTGGCATCCTTTGAAGTCACAAACCCTTCAGGTTGTGTCATGTAGACATCTTCCTGGAGGTTCCCGTTAAGGAAAACTGTTTTGACATCCATTTACCAAATTTCATAGTCATGGTAAGTAGCAATGGCCAATAGGATTCTGATAGACTTCAGCATTACAACCGGTGAAAAGGTTTCATCATAGTCAATTCCTTGACGCTGTCTAAAACCTTTTGCAACCAGTCGTGCCTTGTAGGTGCTGACTTGCCCCTCCATGTCCAGTTTCTTCTTGAATACCCATTTATTACCAATAGGCTTTACATCAACCGGAGGATCTACCAAAATCCAGACTTGGTTTTGGTACATGGAATCCATTTCAGAATTCATGGCTTCTTGCCACTTGGCAACGTTTGTGCCTTCAACTGCTTCCTTGTAGGTAAGAGGATCATCATTGTCAACCAATAATGAGTCACCATCCTCAGTGACAAGAAAACCATATCGTTCTGGTTCTCTCACCTCTCTCGTGCTTCTACGTAGTTCTTGTGTCTCTGGAACAGATTGTTCTTCCACGGGGCTTTGTGGAATCTGTTCTTGTACCAACTCATGTGTATCTTGAGCCTCGACTTCATCGAAGTCTATCTCGCTCCCACTATCTCTTCTGGAGATGTGCTCCCTCTCAAGGAATATGGCGTGTCTTGCCACTGTAACCTTTTTGTCTGAGGGGTTGTATAGGTAATATCCCCTTGTTTCCTTGGGATATCCTATAAAGATACACTTTGTGCCTCGGGGTGCAAGTTTGTTACCTGAAGAGGCCTTAACAAATGCTTCGCTACCCCACACGTGTAAATTTGATAACATGGCTTTGCGTCCACTCCATAACTCGTATGGAATACCATTTATCGATTTAGTTGGTACTTGGTTTAGTATGTGTGCTGCTGTTTGTAATGCATATCCCCAAAAGGATAATGGAAGACTCGCATGACTCATCATTGATCTCACCATGTCCAACAGGGTGCAGTTCCTCCTTTCACTTACACCATTCCACTGCGGTGTGTAAGGAGGAGTGAGTTGAGATAGAATCCCAAACTCCCGTAAGAAATCAATGAAGTCTTGATTAAGATATTCTCCTCCTCTGTCTGAGCGGAGTTTCTTAATCTTCTTACCAAGCTGGTTCTCAACTTCATTCTTGTATTCTTTGAACCGATCAAAAGAATCTGACTTATACCTCATTAAATAGATATATCCATATCTACTAAAATCATCAGTAAAAGTTATGAAGTACGAGAACCCACCCCTTGCTTCAACTGGAAATGGTCCACACACATCTGTGTGAACTAATTCTAGAAGCTCTTTAGCTCTTTCACCTTTCCCACTAAATGGGGCTTTGGTCATTTTGCCTTGTAGACACGCATGACATACACCAAGTGGTTTTAGTTCGAAAGAATCTAAATACCCATCTTGATGTAATTTTGTCAAACGTTTCTCATTGACATGACCTAGCCGGTGATGCCAAAGTTGGGTGTGGTATGAGTCATGTAAATTAACTTTGTTATCAATTGCCATTACATGGTTTGTGTAGTCTAACACATAAAGGCCGTTATATAAATGTGCCCTACCAAAACAAATGCTATCTTTATAAAAGTAGCAACATTCATTTCCAAACGTGAATATGAATCCATCAGTATCTAATCTGGATACTGAAATAATGTTTTTGGTTACAGAGGGTATATAATAACATCCTTTCAAAACCAAGACCATCCCGGTAGGCAATGTGAGGTGGTAGTCCCCGACAGCTACAGCAGCAAGTCTGGCTCCGTTGGCTGCTCGTAGATCTATCTCCCCTCGATCAATCTTCCTGAATCTACTTGGTTCCTGTATTTGGATACAGATGTGAGCACCACAAGCAGTATCTAATACCCAATTAGTAGAAACAGATAGATTGCATTCGATAACAAACGCACCTGAAGCTTCCCCTTGCTTCCTTGGCTGGGTGCATTTTTTCTTCCAGTGACCCTTCTTGCCACATGCGAAACAAACAGCATCCTGTTCCTTTGCCTCCCCTTTGATCTTCCTTTTCTTGGAAGGCCTTGAAGAAGCTTTGGGCTTAAAGCTCTTCGCCTTCCCTTTCCTTTTATTCACCATAAGGACAGAAGGCTTTTCACGCTTCATGTCATTGTCCACTTGGCGAATAAGGATAAGAAGATCAGATAGAGACTTCTCAATATTGTTCATGTTCAAATTAACAACAAAGTTTGAGAAGCTCTGGGGGAGTGATGCGAGAATGAGATCGGTACCCAGTTCTTCAGGGAGTTTAAACCCTAGAACCTCCAAGCGCTCAATGTAGCCAATGAGCTTGACTACATGAGGCCCAGCTGGGGCACCCTCTCCAAGCTTGCTCTGAAATAGAGCCTTGGAGATCTCAAACCTTTCCTGTCTTTCTCTCTCCTGGTATAAACCACGGAGGTGCTTGAGCATGCTGTAGGAATCCATGTCTTCATGAGACTTCATGAGCTCACTAGACATAGATGACAGCATCAAACATTGAACGTCGAGAGCATCGTTCAAATGTTGATCATAGACTAGGAAATCTTCATCACTTGCCCTGGGGCAGGAGAATCAGGAAGTGAGGACTCCAGCACATAAAACTTCCGTTCATGGCGTAGGATAACCCGAAGGCGCCTAAACCATTCCTGAAAGTTACTGCCGGTGAGGATGTTGTCTTTATCCAGAATTGATCGCAGAGAAAATGTGGTTGATGTGTTTGTCATTTTGATTCTACAATTTAAAAGAGCAGATTCATCAGTACTTTCTTGATTACATTTTATGAGAATTAATAAATTTTATTAAGTCTCCCACTATTTTATCAATTCCCAATGGCCCTCACCATTGAACTCGGAATGTCCAGTTGCTTTGACATTCTAATGGCAAGGATCCATATTTCCCTTCGCATAACCCCAACAAGGGTTGGTCAAGCTATTTAAAGGTATTTAGGTAGGCGGGTCTTTGCCAACTGTGAGCTTACAGTTCCTTGATCTGTTGAGTGGACTCCCCAATCCTGAAATCCTGACTTGGATTTCCTCAACTCTTGCCTCCAATATTACATCAAGTCTAGCAAGGGCTACTTCTCTTGATGTAATATGGTTAAGTCAACCCGAAACCTTTCATAAGGGCTTCCTTTATAAAAGTAAGTGTCCCAACAAGGGTTGGTCAAACACATAGTTTTATTGAGTCTTGCCCTTAATCAAGTAACGGAAGGCTTGGTCTGACTTAATATGGTATTTGAGGGATTTTATTCTTTATGCGTATCTTTGCATTATCACATGCTTGTTAATATTAAGTGATGTTTGCTTAAGTGATTAACCATGTTCCGATAATGTATACGCATAGACCGGTTTTTATTTTATTCCATCTTTGCATGCTTGTTCATTTTATTAATTATGTGATCGCGACAACACATGCATAATATATAAACCATGCAATCAGACAGAAATAAAATAAGATGGCATGATCATGAGCTTCTATTTGGTTAGCTTATCTAGCGGTTTTGATAAGCTTACCCTGACCTAGGGAAAACACCTTGAACCTGATGGTTCGTGTTTTGCAGCTCCCACCTGTCCACCTTTGTATCTTCTTGTGTCGGTTTCGCCTCGGCTTCGGGATTTGAACCATCTCCTCTGGCTTGGGAGATCCTCCATTACATGGGTTTACATTAAAAAAACCATGGGCACGCAGGCCCTACATTTTATTGGAAGAAGGCTCGCAGGCCAACAAATTTAAATTAAATAAATTTAAATGAAACCATAAACATACAAAGGGTCTTTGGTCTAGCTCATGATCATCCATAGTATGCAACGACATTTACGCATATTTAGAATTCAAATTCTTTTAATCGTTCTTTTATTTAAGATAAGACGTGCTCGAATTCAATTAATTATGATCTTATAATTAATCAATTCTTTATCTTAAATTCCTTTCTGAATTTCCTTGAGATTCTTCTCATCCATATTCCTTGTACGGGTCTTTGTACATTGGAGGAAACCTGGTGAAATTCCATTTCTGGAAAGTACACGGCGTGTAGTTTATAATTACACGGCGTGTATTTTTCTTTTCACCCTTTGTCCAAAGTACACGCCGGGGCTTTGGCGTGTTTTTCTGTACTTTGGAAATTTTAGAGTACATGGCATGCAGATGAATCATACACGGCGTGTACTTCCTTGTTACGCGGTAACCGGCCTGGTGATCCCGTATACGCGGTACGCGACTTATCTTTGTACACGGTTTCACCTGGGTCGGAACGGACTACACGGCGTGTTGTTCCAACATACACGTCGTGTATTCCGGTTTCCACGCGCCGTTCTATTCTGGTCAACACGGCGTGATTAAAACTTAGGCATAATCAATTCACACGGCGTGGTTTGGCGGACCAGTGCCGGTTCGTTGAACCTAAGTACACGGCGTGTAGTTTTAATTACACGCCGTGTAATCCCGTGTTGTACAGACAGAAAGAGTGGCTCCTCCGGATGAGTTCCTCGTTTTTATTTTAATCAAAATTAAAATTAAAAGGTCGTTTCTGTGATATGAATCGAGAAACGAAGGAGGAAGAATAGATCTCGTTAATTCAGATTTATAGAACGATTTATTTCGAATTGAATCAAATATGAATGCGTAAATTATCAACGAAAATTAAATAACTATAATCAACGTTGTAACCTCGCTCTGATACCATTTGAAGGTTCCGGGCACAGCGGAAGCGCGTGGGTGGATGTGCCCACTTGGCTTTTTGTCATTAGCAATGATCAATCCGGGATCAATACGACGATAAACGCCAGTCTCCACGGATCGAATCACAGAAAAAGACAAAGAAGATGGTTTTTCCCGGAACCACAAACAAGGATCGTTACAGGTTGATTATAATTAATTTAATTAATTATAAAGAAATACCTTTTGGGTGTTCTTTCTTCGTTGATGTTCTCAATCACGTTGTCGATGTGATCCGTCGTTGCGTCGCAGAAGCCAAGTGTAGACTCCCTCTAGCGGTGATCCACACGTGTACCTTGTATCTCTGGACGTCGCCAAAAGATTCTCCGGGTGCTAGCGTGGAGAAGCCTTTGCTTGCGTTGTCTGCCTTAGATTGTCTTGATCCGATGGAAGAGGATCTCTCTCGGTCTTGAGAGCGTTCTTGGAGGAAGAGGTTCTTTCGGCCTTGAAAGAATTCTCCAGAGATGTTGTGCACAACGATTCTCTTGTGTCAGAAAAGAGTTGGGGTTGTGAGGATATTTATAATCGGGTGTGTGGGGTTATAGAGTTATGACAATAAATAAACGCGTTACGCGTTTTATTTATTTCATTGACTCTTTATTTAAAACCTCATGTCGAATAAATAATTCCTTGACATGCGCTCACGCTGATTATAATAAATATCATTTAAAACAATATTATATCCTCAAAATCCCAACTAAAAAAAACTACACGGCGTGTATTAATAAATACACAGCGTGTACATGTTTTTCATTGAAAACTACACGGCGTGTACATTAAATGTACACGGCGTGTATATCTTGTTTTCATTTATTCATTTCCTTTCCAAAATAAAACTACACATGTAATAATAATACACGACGTGTACTTGTTTTATTTTCTTTTTCCTCCATCATTTAAAACAACTTAGGCTTCCTTGAATAATTATTAAACCACGTACGAGAATAATCTTTATTCAACTTGAGATACTTGGATACACTTAGTGTGTGACCCTCTAGGCCTCTTTCTCGTTGGCATTAGGCGGGCTTGCCTAAAGTCCAAGATTACTGTCTAGCAACGGGTCAAGGCACCCAAGAGAAAGAAGTTGACGCCGCATTGACGTATCACCTCATACGAACACTTACTGTGTAATTTAATCCCTTTGTCTCAATATCTCATCAAGCAGGTTTCATGGCAGTGTCATAAACCTATATGCTTGATATGTCGTTCTTTGACTACCTGAAATAAACTCATCGTTTACACCATGGCCATGGAATTTAATGCGACAGTTCTATTTCAATCAAAGGGCCGAGATATCAACTTCCATAAATGGAAGGGACAAATCCTTCCTTGACTTATCCATTAACAACATGTCACTCGTGACGCACCCAACGTACCCTACTTCCCGCCAACTGTCTGCGTGACGGTTTTCGTCAGTAAATCTAAGTGCGCGAGTCATGACATGAGTTAATGATAATCTTCCAGTCTAAGGATCATTACACACGCTCGTAGATAGCAATATCCGATGACACCAAGACATGCGGAATTACTACTGGCGGGTCTGTTCTCATAATCTCCCATCTTGGAGATTACCAAGTGCGAACTCCATGAGAGAGAGTCTCGTCTTCTTATGAGTACTCGCACATGACGGTCTGTATACTATGTGTCCTATCATAGTATGTCATCCAACCGCAGAACTTTATTTAAGAATATTGTTATAGCATTTCAAAGTTCTCAACATAGCGGGGATCTGCTATGACCTTATTAATGCAACAAATATTTCAGGACATTATTATATTATAGTCATGCAGAACAATGAACAATATATAATAAGTGAACATTTATGTAATCAAAGTACAAAACAGTTGGTTCTGAGGACACCAACCCTTACAATATACAAGTTGCTATTGTAGTGTGTTGTAATTCAAACACCACATTGTACCAGTATGACAATTATCATCATTATTTCTAACACTGATAAAGGGCGACTTTTTTCAACGCTAAAGTAGCGCTAATAAAAGACTACATTTATCAGCATTTTTTTTAGCATTGATAAAGATCCTCATTTATAAGTGTTTTTTTAGCACTGATAAAGCCCCCCTTAACAGCGCTTAGGACAAGAATGATTTTTTAGCGCTATTAAAGTCTGTGTTTGTGTGATGTTAAAGAACTGATCTGTGATAGTGGTGTGATACAAACGATGGGGGATTCGACAACCATGATGAGTACGGGCGGCGCAAAATAGAGGCAGGGGAGCGAGAGGCGGCACCGTCGAAAATAGCCAGCGACATGGATAAAATTAGGGGAAGGGAAGGAGGGGTGGGGAGGCGTGAATATTTTTTCACAAAAAAAGTATCAACTTTTAGCGGCAATCGTTGAGTATCACAATATTTAGTTTTCTAATAATACAATGATAGTTTTGTATGAAAGTGATTGAAATATTTTTAAAAAGTGAGAGAGATAAGATAAAATAACTCTAGATCATTATCTAAACATACCCAACTTAATGGAAATGATTTTCATATACATAGTAGAGGGTGAGGGTACCAAGGAAAGAAAGCTGCAGACGCGGAGGTTTGAAGCGTAACCATTGAACTGAACCTATATGACAATAGAAACGTTTCTCATATAATATGGTTTTTAAATAAACAAAACTATAAATCCTATAATTGCACTTAATAATCCAGACCTTCAAAAAATCTACTGGATTAAGATAGTTGTGTAATTTTGGATTTGGGAAATTATAAACCCTCACTCGTATAAAACATATTTTTCAGGTTTATCCTAATTCTATACATAAAAATAGAAAAATCTGTCAGAGTAAGTCGGTGTTTGAAAATTTGGCCAAACTCGCCTGAATAATAGTCCGAGCCAGGGTTGGTCACGGCTCGTGATGACGCATTGGATATTTTTAATCATTTTAAAATATAAAATAATCTTTAATTTTTAATTTATTTACCCAAAAATGGTCATGTTCCCAGCTGAAAGTGCTGGGGGGGAACATCAATAATGACGTATGCAAACCCCACCACTGACAGAAATCCAAGCATTTTTTTGGTCTGCGTTAGGGCGCGGCCCGCATGTGGGTGGAAATTACTGATGAAATTGAATTTTATAAAATACAAATAATTAATACAAAGATTAAAGCGGTCCATTTGGGTTGACTCGACCCGGCCCATATGGGTTGACTCGACCCAAACCGTTCAAAATGCTAGTAAAGGTTGCGATCAATAGACCGGAATTATTATTATTATTATTATTATTATTATTATTACTATTATAACAACAACAACTTAATACCATATAAATATAAAAATATAATTTTATGTGGGAACGTATGTGTGTGTCATCAGGTATGCTGTAAAATAATTTTATGTCTTCATCAGAAGGATCTATTTAAACCCTATGCTATGCTAATAACTTCGGTTTAATGAGAGAGGAGAACTTTGAATTTGATAGAACACTTGACATAAATCACATACATTCACGTTCAGAGGTTTGTGGAACACACGTGGATCACCGCTGAAGAAAATCTACTCTTGATTCCTACAATGCAATGATGATATGATGTAGAGACGTTGTCATATCCATCAACGAACAAAGAATTTATCGTAAAGAAATTCTTTGATTTTTTAAATTAATTATAAACAATATGCAATGATCCTGCATCTTGGTTTTGGCGTTCAATCATCAATTTTTCTTAGATTAATTTCTATTGATAAAACATTTATCATCATATAAATTTCAGATTAATCATCGATTACGACAAAAAGCCAAGTTTGTCATTCCCCATATGGTGCTTCCGCTGCGCTGAGAACACTAGTATAAAGAAGACCTTTAGTGATCGCCAAAAGTCGTCGCTAAAGGCCTACAACGGCCGCCTAGCGTCCGCCAAATGGCGGACGCTTTAGGCCCGTCGTTGTTGTCTTTAGCGTCCGCCATTTGGAAGACACTATAGATAACATCGGGATTACCCATAGCGACCGCCATTAGGCGGTCGCTATCGCTTACTTCGACATGGTCTATAGCAACTGTCATTTGGCGGACGCTATAGACCTTTCAGGCAGGACCTATAGCGACCGCCATATGACGACCGCTATAGGTTTTTTTATTTTTATTTTTAAAATCACACCAACATTAAAAAAATGCTATATTTCAAAAATACAAAAAATATTTCAAAATACCTAAAACCACGAGAACATAAATCTATTTGCCTCATCATCTTCAAGCTCCACACCCATCATCGAAAAAAACTGTATCATAAAATTTAATAAAATAATTAGTACAAAAAAATATTCCAACTAATAAATGAAATGCAATTGAAACCGCATATTTGGTCATTTCAGACAAACCGCATCCGATTGACCTTCTCTTTGCTCATACACATCACAAATAACAATAAGACAGTTTTTATGCGATTTCATGTCATTCTGAGATCGTTTTCTATGAATCTGATTCTTAAATGCACGTTTTGATGTTTTATAACACTAAAAGTGTGTTTTCGATCATCCCGTGCAAACGACATCTTCAATTGACATTCTGTCTGCTCAAACATTTCACAATTTACTTTGCAGTTGTCGCCGTCTGATTTCACCGCATTTGGAGGTTGTTTAACTATTTTTGATCCCCCGAACGTACCTTTTTAAAAGGCGTCAAACCTTTAAAACCCACGTATTCGGTAGTTCTGGGTAAATCACACCTCCAATTGACATGTCGTCTCCTCATACACATAAAAAAATAAGATAGATTTCATGTGATTTCAAGTCATTTTGAGGTTGTTTGCTATATATCTGAATGTTAAACGCATATTTTAATGTCTTATGACATTAAAAGTGTGTTTTTCGTCATCCCGAACAAACAGTACTGCCGATTGACATATCGTCCTCAACTATTTCACATACCACTATACGATTGTTGTCGTCTGATTTCAACGCATTTGGTGGTCGTTTGCTGGGTTTTGACCCCCTGCGTGCTTTTAAAGGACGTAAAACCTTTAAAAACTGCATATTTGATCGTTTTGGGCAGACCAAACATCCAATTGACATTCTATCTGCTCTTACACAACAAGAATAATAATAAAACGGCCTTCCTATGGTTTCAGGTCATTATGAGCTCGTTTGATATTGAATTGACTGTTAAACGCACGTTTTGGTGTTTTACGACACTAAAGGTACGTTTTCGGCCATCTCGGGAAAACGAAATCTCCGATTGATGTTTAGTATGCTTGACCCATTCAAAATTAACTTTGTGTTTGTTGTCGTCTGATTTCACAGCATTCAGATGTCGTTCGGATCATTTTGACCCCCAGACACACCATTTTAATGGGCGTCCAACCTTTAAAAACCGCATATTCGACCATTCCGGAAAGACCGAACGTCCGATTGACATTCTGTCGGCTTTTACACAACAAAAATAACAATAATACGGTTTTCCTATGATTTTAGGTCATTCTGAGGCTGTTTGATATGGAACTGACCGTTAAACGCACGTTTTGGTGTTTTATGACACTAAAAGTGCATTTTCGGTCATCTCGGGCAAACAACATCTCTGATTGTTGTTTCGTCTCCTTGATCAATCCACAATTCACTCTATAGCTGTTGTCGTCTGGTTTCACGACATTCAGATGTCGTTTGGATGATTTTAACCCCCCCCCACACCTTTTTAAAGGGCGATCCAACCTTTAAAAACCGCATATTCGGTCGTTTCAGAAACACCGCACATCCAATTGACATTCTGTCTGCTCTTACACATCACGAATAATAATAAGATGGTTTTCCTGTGATTTCTGGTCATTTTGAATTCGTTTGATATGGAATTGACCGTTAAATGCACATTTTGGTGTTTTATGACACTAAAAGTGCGTTTTCGATCATCCCGAACAAACGACACCTCGGATTGATGTTCCATCTACTCGACCAATTTAAAATTCACTCTACGGTTGTTGTCGTCTGATTTCATGGAATTCGGAGGTCATTCGACTGATTTTGACCCCCGGACGCACATTTTTAAAGGGCGTCAAACCTTTAAAAACCACATATTTGGTCATTTTGGGAAGACCACACATCTGATTGACGTTCCGTCTATTGGTACACATCAAGAATAATAATAAGATAGTTGTACTGTGATTTCAGGTCATTTTGAAGTCGTTTGATATGAAATTGACCGTTAAACCCACGTTTTGGTGTTTTATGACACTAAAAGTGTGTTTTCGGTCATCTCGGAAAAACAACATCTCATATTGATGTTCTATCTGCTCAACTAATTTACAATTCACTATACGGTTGTCTTCGTCTGATTTCATGGAATTTGGAGGTTGTTGGACTGCTTTTGACCCCCGAACACAGCTTTTTAAAGGGCGTCAAACCTTTAAAAACTGCATATTCGGTCATTTTGGGTAGACCGAACGTCCGATTGATGTTCCGTCTTCTCTTACACAACAAGAATAATAATAAAGCGATCTTCGTATGATTTCAGGTCATTCCGATGTCGTTTGATATGGAATTGACTGTTAAACACACGTTTTGGTGTTTTATGACACTAAAGGTGCGTTTTCGATCATCACAGAAAACAACATCTCTGATTGATGTTCCGTATGATTGATGTAACGTCCCGGACCCGGGTGCCACACAACGGGTGCCCCGAGCCCGGTTCGCCACGTGACCTCAAGCGCATTTCCCCAAACGCCAGAGGCTGCCGACTAGCAGCGAGGGCCCAGGTCTGATAGTGGGGAAACTATGCCCTCATTTGTCAAAGTGTAGCGCAGCAGAATGCTAAAATAAACATACAACAAACAGCGGAAGCAGTAAACACACACAACTGGAATAAACTACAGCAGTGGATATAACCAACAGTATATGAACGATGATGCTACATGTTTCAAATTCTAAGAAAACAACCATAACATGTTATACATCACTGTGATACAACCAAAAGCAAAGTACAACAAAACGAGTAAACAGCTGGCAGCGGCATCGCGAGCCTAGGCTCGGTCCAATGCCCTCCTACTCCACAGCAACAGTCAAGTACCTGTATAGGGACTCTTGCCCCTATCCACACCTGCAGAAACGTAATCTGTTTGGGCCGAAAAGCATAACCTAAATAGGGTGTGAGAAATATATCTCAGTAGGCACCCACCAAAGGCCCGTGCCCAACTGCGTGTAAGCATGCATCAACAATGTGCAATAGTAAAATGCAATAAGGTAAGCAGTACTAAACAATAACTAACTTAACAATTAAATTTCCATTTTATTATTCATTTAATTTATTTAATTAGTATCGTTCTGTGCTCAACAGCACCACACCCTCAGGCCAACCAGTATCTCGCCCTCAGGCTAATATAGTCACGCCCTCAGGCTAATATAGTCACGCCCTCAGGCTAATATAGGTAACCGGGCCATGCCCAACATATCAAAATGCAGTAAACAAGTAATTCCTCTCAAGACAATTCTTACAATTACTACATTTAAGGCATACCCTCGGGCATCCTGGCCAAACGGCTAAACAGAGGAACACACCCCTCGGGATGGTCCTGGATCCAAGCAACGATCCCAAACAGCATTTTATTATCAAAATTTATTCACCTATGCAATTCTAGGCATTAAATATAGCAACGACCTCAGCCACACGATACCCCAACATGGGTTCGTGGCACGAAAACGCACAAAACGCACGACAGTTGGAAAATGAACACAAAACCACCTACCTTATGTGACAACGAACACTATACCCGAACGCCGACTCCAGAAACGCCCAAGAACGGCGTAGATCTGACAAAGAACAAAACCCATTCAAACGTAAATAACTTACGTTGGGAGAAGAATTGGTAAGAACGGTACCAGGAGGAGGAAGGGCTTACCCGTGCGGTTCCAACGAGATCGTCCGAAGCCGAATCGGATTCCAGACGAACTCCCGGTGGATCTTCAAAGGTCCGACCTCCTCCTTTGGCTCCAAAAATGGCTTAAACACCTCCTCTGCCAAATGAGGAGGCTACTGCCTGTTTTAAGCCCGGAAAACAAAGTACACGGCGTGTACTCCTTTTATTTAACTGTTCATTTGGCGGCACCGCCACACTGTTCACCTGCCGACAAGAGTACACGGCATGTACTCCCGCGTACACGGCGTGTACTGCCGCCCAGCTGGCGGCGACTCCACTGCCTTACTTTTTAACCTGCCGACTGACTACACGGCGTGTAAAGAACCACTACACGGCGTGTAGTTGGTTCCTACACCCTTTGTCGCCAGCGAGGCTACACGCCCTATGTACTTATCCCAACACGACCAAGATTACACGACGTGTGGACAAAGTACACAGTGTGTAGTTTCAAAATTTAGGATTTTCCCCATTTTTCCATATTTTCTCAAAATCACTTAAGTAAAAGGAAAAGAAGAAGCCCGTACCTCTAAAACAAGAACTAGGTTCTTACAAACTTCCCCCCTTATAGCAATTCGTCCCCGAATTTCCCTTTTAAGGGTGGCGAAGAGAAAGCTCAGAACAGCTCTGGCCACTGAGCACGTACATCGGCCTCCCGCTCCCAGGTCTCGTCCTGCACTCGGCCATGCTGCCATAGCACCCGTACGAGAGGATCTGACCGGCCTCGGAGAACCTTCGTGCTCCGGTCTACAATACGGATCAGATGCTCCTCAAAGGACGTATCATGCTGAAGCTCAACCTCCTCTGGCTGAAAGGTGTGAGACGGGTCTGAATGGTAGCGACGCAATTGAGACACGTGGAAGACGTCGTGCATGGCTCGGTACCGCTGCGATAACTGCAACCGATAAGCAACCAGTCCGACTCTCTCTAGAATCTCAAATGGTCCCACATACCTCGACGAAAGCTTACCCTGTCTCCTAATCCGTTTGTGTCCCAGCCTTGACGAAACACGCAAGAAAACCTAATCCCCAACCACGAACTCCAAAGGTCGTCTGCGGCGATCATCATAAGACTTCTGACGAGACTGCGCGGTAGCCATCCGCTTCCAAATCAACTGGACCTGCTCAGATGTCTCCTGCACGAGCTGTGGTCCCAGTAAAGCTGCCTCACCTGCCTCTAACCATCACAAAGTTGATCGACATGGCCTACCATATAAAGCCTCGTATGGTGCTGTCTCAATAGTTTCCTAAAAACTATTGTTATAGGCAAACTCGATTAAGGGTATATGCTTCTCCCAAGAGCCCCCAAAGTCTAGGACGCATGCGCGCAACATGTCCTCTAGCACCTGTATCGTCCGCTCTGACTGACCATCTGTCTGAGGGTTGTATGCTGTGCTCAGAAGCACCTGTGTACCCAACACCCTCTGAAAACTCTCCTAGAAACGGGACGTGAAGCAGGCATCCCTATCTGAAACGATAGTACGAGGGACCCCATGAAGACGTACGATCTCTCGGATATACCGCTTTCCGAGCTCGTCCACACCAAAGGTCTCCTTGATTGGCAAGAAGTGAGCTACCTTTGTAAGTCTGTCCACAACAACCCATACGACGTCATTGTCTCGAGGTGACCTTGGCAAATCCATCATGAAATCCATCGCGACATCATCCCATTTCCACTCCGGAATAGGCAACTGTTGTAACTGCCCAGCTGGTCTCTGATGCTCTGCCTTCACCTGCTGACTGTTGGAACACCTCGTAACAAAACCAGCTATCTCTCTCTTCATACTCGACCACCAGTACTGATGTCTCAAGTCTCGGTACATCTTGGTAACCCCGGGATGAACTGCCCAAGCTGAAGCATGAAACTCCCTTATCAGCTCCTCACGTATATCCCCTGGAACCCATACACGTCCATGGACACGCAAAACCTCGTCATCGCCTACCATCCAACTGGAAGGAGGGTCCTCACTTGCCACCGACTCCCGTAGAACTAGGCCTTCTGAAACCGATAGCTGCCTCATCCTCACTCTGTCCAGGAGGATAGAAGTCACAGCTAACGAGGAAAGATAATTTTTCCCCTGACTGTCATGCACCTCCAGATGCATCTCAGAGAACAAATCCATAAGCTGCCACTCACCACTGGCCTCTTGCACTACCTGTATCTGAGTCTTCCTGCTCAGTGTATCGGCTACTGTATTACCTTTACCAGGTGTATAGGCAAGCTCAAAATCGAAGGACTGCAGGTACTCAACCCACCTTCTCTACCTCAGATTCAGGTCACACTGAGTAAGATATACTTGAGGCTTTTATGGTCGGTGAAAACCACAAAATGCTCTCCCAACAGATAATGTCTCTAACAGTGCAACGCATGCACAACTGCAGCCAACTCGAGATCATGCGTCGGGTAATTCCTCTCATGTGGACTCAACTACCGAGACCCATACGCAACAACTCGGTCACCCTGCATCAAAACGGCTCCCAGCCCAATCCCTGATGCATCACAGTAAACTGTATAGCTCTTCCCCTGCTTTGGGAGTATCAGGATCGGTGTTGATGCCAGCCTTCCCTTCAGGTCCCAAAAAGCTGTCTCACAAGCTTTTGACCAAACGAACTTCACACCCTTCTTAGTCAGACCCGTCAATGGTGCTGCTAAGCGGGAGAAGTCCTGTATGAAGCGTCTGTAGTAACCAGCCAGCCCTAAGAAACTTCGTATCTCAAACACGTTCTTGGGATGCTCCCAAGAAACTACTGCTCTCACCTTCTCTAGGTCCACTGCAACTCCTTCCTCTGAGATGATATGACCTAGGAAGTGAATCTGATCCATCAAAAAGTGGCACTTCGAGAGCTTAGCATATAACTGATTCTCTCTTAGTGTACTCAATACGATCTCAAGATGGGTGGCATGGTCGTGTCGAGTGCGTGAGTACACCAAGATGTCATCCACAAATACTACCACAAATGAATCAAGATACAGATGGAACACATGATTCATCAGAGCCATGAAAACTGCTGGCGTGTTCGTGAGTCCGAATGGCATAACCGTATACTCATATAGACCATACCTGCTCCTGAAAGCTGTGAGAGGTATATCAGATGGTCTAACGCGCAGTTGATGATATCCGGATCTCAAGTCAATCTTCGAGAACACTCGTGCTCCACGAAGCTGATCAAACAGATCATCTATCCTCGGCAAGGGATATCGGTTTTTAACTGTCAACTGGTTCAGATTCCGATAATCCACACAAAGCCTAAGGGTACCATCCGCCTTCTTCGCAAAAAGGACCGGAGAACCCCAAGGAGAAGTACTAGGTAGGATAAAACCCTTCACCTGTAGCTCCTCTAACTGCCTCTTGAGCTCCTGCAACTCAGGCGTGACCATCCTATAAGGAGGAATGGACACTGGTGCTGCTCCTGGCACAAGCTCGATAGAAAAATCCACCTCACGCATCGGAGGTAGACCTGAAAAGTCGTCTAAGAAGACATCCCTGAAATGATCGACAACTGGAGGGAAAACCGTCTGACGAGTCCCCTGGTCATCCAGATATAAGCTCGCAATCTAGGCTGTGACTCCACCTCGCCCATGATGCTCGGGTCCATATTGACTCGCCTGAACATCCCACTCGCCCATGTATAGAAACTCCCCGCCCTTTGGTGACATGAAACACACCCTGCGATGATAGTAGTCTACAAAGGCTCGAAAGGGAACCAACCAGTCCATCCCGAGAATGACGTCATAACTCGTCATCTCCAGGACATAGAGGTCCCAAAGGAAGTGACACCCTCCAACCTCAAGGGGGCACTCCTTGCACTGACGCACACCAGTCGTTCTCATCCCCAATGGAGTTTCTAGCGTCAAGATATCAGAAGAAGTAGAAACACCGAGCCCAAGGCTCTTCACAACAGGTACGGATACAAAACTATGTGTAGCACCCGTATCAAAAAGTACTAAAGACAAGAAAGAAGCTACTAGAATAGTACCTCTGACTGTCGAAGGTCCGGGATCCTGCTCCTGCTGGGTCTGTTGCACTACATATGCCTGCCCAGTGCCGCGGCCCTGCGACACAACCTGGCTACCCTGAGCTGTCCCGCCCTGCTACCTCTGTGATCCTGGTGTCTGGCTACCACGACCACGACCACCATCTCTGCCTGCACACCCTGACGTATTCTAGTTCCCTGACTGGTAAGAAGCCACTGGTCCTGCTCCCACACGCAGAGTCAGCACATAACCCCTCTCACTAGCCACTGGTAGAACCGCCCTGCAAAAGCGCTGCAGATGACCCATTTTGCCGCAAGCTCGACACTCCACTGGGTCCCGTGGACACTACGGCCTCTTGTGCCCGTCTCTGCCACACTGGTAGCACCTGATCGGGCCACCTGAAGAGACTACCTGGATGGTACTGCCACCCTGAGAGAAGTCCATCTGTCTCTTCCTCTTGCTATCAGAAATAGTACCAGTAACTGGTGCTGAACCACCCTGGCCCACACCACTTGATTCCCGTAGGTTCCTCTCTGTAATCAGCGCCTGATTCACAATCGCGTGTACAATAGGTAACCTAAAAACATTCAACAACACTCAGATGTCATACCGAAGACCATCCTCAAAACGTCTGGCTCTCAGCATCTCATCACCCACCAGCACGGGTGCAAAGTGCTGAAGCTCTGTAAAACGAGCAGAGTAGTCCATCACCGACATAGCGCCCTACTGCAGATTCATGAACTCTCGAGCTCTATCTGCCCTCAGCGTCTTGGGAAAGAAGAATTCATAGAAGACTGTCTGAAAATCCTCCCATGCCATGTCCCTGTGATGCTCTAACTGGGTGGTAACATCCCACCACCTCTTGGCGGAATCACGCAACATGTAAGTCGCGAGCTTGACCCTCCGCCCTGGAGGCGTCTCAAGATGCTCAAAAATAGTCTGCATCGATCCTAGCCAAGACTCTGCAGCCTGTGGTCCGCCATCCCCTGAAAACGTAGGCGGATGCTGCTGTTGAAAGATACGCGTCAGCTCGGCCATAGATGTGGCAGCCTGCGGTGCTCCCTGAAAGGTCTGCATGAACCACAATAAGCCTTCACGAAACTGTGCCTCCGCGCCCGTGTCCAGTATAACAACTGGTGCCGCATCTGGCTCTGCTGGTGGATCAACTGGTAGCCCATGGACCACCATCTTTGGAGTATAATCGTCGCCGCTCTCTTGGCGAACAACTCGCGTTCGTCTAGGCGGCATGACTCTACAAGGTCAAAAGCACGCCTCAGATTCAAGATTATTAAGACTGAAAGCGAAGGATGTCACGACCCTTCCTCGGGGCCCGTGATGTGACTACCCCAAGCTCGCCTTCCATAGGCCAGGGGCTGGCGACTAGAACCAAAGGCGTAAATCCCGATAAATGGGAAGGCATTGTCTTTATGAAAGTAAACAAAACACCTCAGAGTACAAGCGGAAGTAAAACACTAAGTACCAAAGAAAGTGCTGAAAAGTAAATGGGCCAGAATACAAACCCAACTGAAAGTACAACTACAACTGAACAAAGTACAACAGAAAAAGACAACAGCTGGAAGAATGGAAGCGGCTCCTGGGTCGTCCTCCTCGAATCCTACCTGAAGGGTAGGTACAGATGGCGCAGCTCCTGGATCGTCCACCACGGATCCTACCTGAAGGGTAGGTACAGATAGCCTCCACAACGCTCTCACCCGTCAACCTCCTCCGAGTGTCGTCTCACCATGAAGTCCACCTCCGGATACTGACTCGTCGTGTAGTCCACCTCCGGGAATCGTCCAGTCCTCAAACACTCGGCCTCCGTCAGCACTGCCCGTCGTCTGCAACCAACACAACGAGGTGCAGACATAGCCCGTGCAGGGGTGAGTATAACGATACTCAGTAGGGACCCTGAGACCCTCAAGGTATCACTAAAACCAACAAGGATAACCACAAAGAAGATCTCAATAGATAACCTCTACTTAGGTATATGCCCATACATATACCTAAGTTATCAAGTAACCCATCTCAATCATGAGGAAACACAAGGGTTATGAAATCAACGGATAACCACTACCCAGGTATATTCTCATACATATACCTAAGTTATCAAGTAACCCATCTCAATCATGAGAAAACACAAATGTCAAAAGTCTCAGCTCAAACCAGGATTTTCATTATCGAAACCGTAACTGTTGAAGAGCTCCGTCTCTGGAGTGTACAGTGGTCCTGTCACGACTCCGAGGTACTGCTCACTAACCTAAGACTGCTGAGGTACTCCTCCTGTCGAGTACCGCGGGTCAGCCACCTAGACACAGTAGTGCTTCCCGCCGAGGTATGTCACCCAAACACAGTAGTGCACACCCCCTAGTAGCCTGCTGAGGTACTCTCCGGACGAGTACCGCGGGTCTGCACTGTCACACAGGTAGTGCTACGTCCGCCATGGGTCTGCACCCAAACAAAGTAGTGCTCCGTCCACTGGGCTAGTCGACTCACTCCAAGTCGAGTCGGTCAAACAGTCGTCAGGTCTCAGTCGGCTACACGGTCTCCGTACTCCGCACGCTCGTCTCTAGAAGGGTCCGATCCACGAGCTACAGGTCGATACTCCAAGTATCTCAAAGTCCCACGAAGAAGTATCTCAAAGGACCGCCTCGTCATAGGGGTCTCAATGCAATAGACGGTGCGTCAATCGGACGCCCGGTCTGGGATTTATTAGCCTTTCCGTCCCAGGGGCCCGGTTGGTTTCGTGAGCGAACCAACCCGGCCGTATCTCAACTGTACCCCGAACTCTCATAGGGTATACTCATAGGGACCGTTTCTCAACGTGATCACTAATTCCGCTGACGGTTCATCAAACGAACGTCCATTCTGAAAGATAACAGCTTTTCCATTCCAAGGCCCCGGTTGGATTTCGGGTACAATCCAACCCGGCCACTATCCAACATCAACCAAAACTCGGGCGAATAATGCAAAGAGTTCCGTCTCATCAAGAGGAATTCAATGAGACAGACGGTGCGTCAATCGGACGCCCGGTCTGTGAGTTATTGGCTTTTTCGTTCCAGGGGCCCGGTTGGTTTCGTGAGCGAACCAACCCGACCGCACTCCGACGACATCCAAACCTCGAGCAGAGTAAGCCAAAAGATCCATCTCACTTAGAGGAATCCATCAAAGTCGACGACACGTCAATCGGACGTCCGGAGCTCAAGATATAAGCGTTTCCGCTCCGAGGGCCCGGTTGGTTTCGTATCCGAACCAACTCGGCCGAACCCAAAGTATTTCTAAACCTTGAGTGCGATATACCAAAACGACTGCCTCGTTCCAAGGATCGATACGCAACTGACGGTGCATCGATCGGAGGTCCGTAGCCCAAAATATGGGCAAAATACCAAAGAGGGTCTGAAAACGGGGGTTTCGGGCCCAGACCGACCCGACCCGAGACCCCCCCGGTCGGCCCGAACCGGGTCGAACCGCCCCGGGTCCGAGTCGGCCCGGCCTGGCGTGGCCCGGCCTGGGCACATGGCGCCCAGCGCGCTGGCCAGCTCGGCCAACAGCCGAGCCGTTGGCAAGGGGGGGGGGTGCGCCTGCCCCCCTGGTGTAACCACGAACCCTCATTTATGGTGGCCATTTTTGTAGGCCGGTCGGGGGAATTAATTCCCCCGGCTTCCGTTTTTCCGGTCGGCCGGTTCTGCCAACAAGGACCAGTGACGGCCGGTCCTTCTCCTTCGCCGACACCGGTGGCCCGGAACCGGCCGCCGGTCACCCTGCTCCACCGCGGCCCGGAACCGGCCGCGACTTGGTTCGTCCGGCGCAGTGCAACGACACCGCGCCCTTCCGCTGTGGCCCCGCTCCGGCCGCGATGTCTTCGATTTTCTTCGACGCGGCGCGACGGCGTCGCATCCTTGTTCAACTTCACGGCGTGTCGCGACGGCGCCACGCATTACTTGCTGTACGATCCCGCGTGGTGCGACGACACCACGCCTTTCCGTCCCAACCACAATGAATCAAACAAGGATAAAGGAGGAGGGTCGGCCGTGTTTGTGCGGTCCGGCCCCCTCTCGTTAGTCGATAACATTTAGTCGTATATCCATGAAGAACGACAAACTAGAAATCACGAATGAAAATAATTAAATAAAATAAATCCCCTACCTCGAGCGCAGCTTGTATGAGGTTTTCATCGTGGAGAAATTTGTCGCGGAAAAACGTCGCGGGAAGAGATGTCGCGGAAGAAGACGTTGTGGAAGAAAACGTCGGCGGCGTCGCGGTAATCGGTTTCCTAGAACTCGGTGTTCTTCGTCGGAGACCGATGTTCTTCGAGTTCTTCGTCAAAGAAGAAGATGTTCTTCCCAAAACCTCTCAACGACAAAACTCTAACAACAAAATAAAATAAGCTTCTTTCTTATTTTATTAACACAACAAGCCTTTTGAAATTCAAGATTTTGAATTCCACATTAACTCACCTCATTAATTCCATAACTTAATAATCTTAAGTTAATAAAATTAATGGGAGTTGAGGAGGTTAGAGGATATGAAGGGGTGGGGTTCGTGTGGGCCCCACCTCCTTCATAACCTACAAAGGGAAGTTGGGTAGTTACCCAACTTCCTCCCAAAGGATAAAAACACTTAGAGAAAAATAAAAATTGTTGTTAAATTTTTATTTTTAACGCCCACAATTTTTATCAACTTCTCTCGAGTAAACGCAACTCCGGAATAGGTGTTGATAAACAAATACCGGCGCTGCGGTTCCATCAGTGCCCTCAGAATTTGATTCCGAGCACCGGTTCAAAAGTTAGAAAAACCCGCTCGTTTGTTCACTAAACGTACCCGAGCCAAACTTCGGAAAATGATTCCGGGCACACCGGGCCTCGGAATCAGGTGCCGTCAGAAACTGTGTTCTTGTAAAATTCCAAATAAAATTAAGAAAAAATTTTCCTTGAAATTTCCGGGTCTTTACATTACTCCCACCTCAGGGATTTACGTCCCCGTAAAGCTTCAACACAAACTAGGGTCACAAAAGCGATATTGAGCACGCATCTGAGCCTTCCGCTTCCATGTGCTTACCTAGAGATTCCAAGCTGCCTATGAAAACAGACAAGAGGAATCAACTATCCTCGTAGGACCCGCTCCCGCCGAACCTCAAACTCCACTTGAACCTCCGCAAAAGTCACCCCATCATCAAAGACCAGCTCCCCATGGTCAAAGATTTGCGAAGGGTTGAGAACATATCCCCTCAGTTGAGATACGTGGAAGTCATCGTGCACCTGGTGCAAATGAGGTGGATGGGTGAAGAGGTAAACCACATCGCCTACCCTGCTGGGACCTAGAAAGGTCCATTGAACCTCGGAGATATCTCGCCGCCTCGACTACATCTCCGTAAACCTCGTCGAGGTGAGACCCGTATAAGGACGTGATCGTCATTCTCGAACTCAGAGGTCTCCAACTCCTGCTGCCATGAGGGTAAGGTTGGCCGACCCAAGAATGATCGGCTACACCCTCCTGTGAAAGAGTTACCCTGCGCTGCCTGGGGTTTCCTTTTCGCCGACCAAGGAAAACCCATCCCAACGTTGTAGTTAAACCACAACCTTTTTTCCTAATACCGTCAATTTGTGTATGAACTGTGATTTCCCAGTCCATACTCAAACCAACGTCGTAAGGCCTCGACGCTACCACCAAGAGATTCCAACCGAAACTCTCGCCTCGAGGGTCTGACCACACCGTCGGTGTAAGTGTGATTATCGAGTCTCCTCCCAAGGTAACTCCAGACGTGAGGGTCAAGTCCACGACTTACCGGAAACTCTAGGTCTGGGACAAGATTTGTCAAAGCGAGGAATGATTCATATCGACGTTTGTTACTACAGAAGCTAGTAGTGGACACAGACTGTCCCTTGAATCATTTTTAGAGCCATTGGGTCACACTCCTTGACCGCATGCAGCCACACTCTTCCTCCACCCTCCAGCTCCCTGAGCCTGGCGGGGATAACTAAGGCGGTTGGTTGTAGCATGTTAAGATGTACACCACCTCATGCTGCTCTCCTAGCTCTGCCTCCACGTCTTCTGCTTCGCAGACTCATATCTCCTTTAAGCTTCCTCTTATGGAAACATTTAACATGCCCGAGTCTCCAAGACTGGTGCCAGTTTCCTATTTCTTATTGCACTGTGCAGTCTTCATCCTCACCTGGATGATCTGCACCTTCTTTGCCTACGATCTGAAAGAGCTGCTAAAATTTCTCCTTTGCCAAAAAGAGAAACTCGGTCACATCCACTGGATGAACCACGCCCATTGCCTAATACAGTCAATCCTGACATGAATGATTTATTCATGCCATGGATGACGTCGTAAGGCCTCGACGTAACTACCAAGAGATCCAACTGTCACTCTCGCCTCCAAGGGTCGAGTCACACTGTCGGCATCAGTGTGAGGTCACTGGGTCTCCTACAGTAGACATCTCTAAAGTGAGGGTCAAGTCAACAGTTTCAACCGGGACCACTCAGTATAAACCAAACAAAGGACAGAAAAGAAAACATCTCAAAGATAAGTGTCTTTTTATTATTGCAGCTCATAGTACAAAGACACGAATACAACAACAACATAGAACTAGAAGTATAAGGGACGTATCCACTAGTTCCGCTCCTGTCCACCTGCTCCCGGATCTCTACTTCCTTGTCCACTACTCGGTTGTTGCTCAAGCACCCGCCGCTACTTCTACCTCGGTGGCTCCTCCAAAGCCTGCGGATCAACTATACGAGGAGTCGGACAGTCACGTGCCAGGTGACCCTTCCTGCCGCAGAAGTAACACTATCCGTTTCTGGAACGCCTGGCTCTGACCCCACCCCAGGTGCCCCGCACCACCGATCCTAAAACCTGAGATCGCCCAACTACTGGTCTGGTCCTCCTGGACCTCTGAATCATCTGTTTACTACCCACAGATGACTCAACTACTGATCGAAAACCCTACGGCAAAGGCAGAATCTCCTGTACACGCTCGGGGTGTAGAGCTACTGGCACAAACTCCACCCTGAAGAAGGTCTCGAAGTCTTCCCATGTGAAGGCCATCCCGTCGCAAAACTGGAACAAGTGGCTCCACCACCTGCCTGCTGCTTCCTGAAGAAGGCTAGCAGCAAAGATCACCATGAAGTCTGCCGGCGTCCCCACTAGCCTGATGACTCTCACCACAGCCTCCAGCCAAACCTCATCCGCCTACGGGTTCGTCTCTCCCCGGAACCTGGGTAGCCTCTGGCGCTGGAACTCGTGCAGCGCGCTCAAGTGGCGTGCATCGCCTATTGCTGGGGCTGGTGGCATCGGTGACCCAACCTATGGTAGTACTGTTGGTGCCTCCGCTGGTGCCTTAACTGCAAGAGGGCCCTGTACCGAAGCCTCGTCGCTCGGAAGGCTTTCAGTACACACATCCCTCTGGGCTCTAGCTGGTCGTCTGAGAAAAGGCATCCTGAAAGAAAAAAAGTGACATGGTCAAACGATTATACCTGGTGAGATGACCTGGTTTGAGATGATATTTAAATAAAACTTCTGGAAACACACATGCAATCAGTTTTTTCATGCACAAGGTCGGAATTCAGTTGTCAGGGTCCTGGTGTATGGATACGTCGGCCGCCCGCACCAACACTGGACTCCCTGAACTGAAGACCACACTCAGTACCCTTAACACTATTGCTTCACAGAAAGAAAATATCAAAGTTATAAGTTCTACGGTAGAACCGACTCCTTTGATACCAATTTGTCACGACCCGTCCTCGGGGCCCATGCCGTGACTACCCCAATCCCGCCTTCCATAGGCCAGGGGATGGAGACTAGCACCAAAGGCGTAAATCCCGATAACTGGGAAGACATTTCCTTTATAAAAGTAAACAAAACACCTCAGAGTACAAGCGGAAGTAAAAAACTAAGTACCAAAGAAAGTGTTGAAAAGTAAATGGGTCAGAATACAAACCCAACTGAAAGTACAACTACAACTGAAAAAAGTACAACAGAAAAATACAACAGCTGGAAGAACAGAAGCGGCTCCTGGGTCGTCCTCCTCGAATCCTACCTGAAGGGTAGGTACAAATGGTGCAGCTCCTGGATCGTCCACCACGGATCCTACCTGAAGGGTAGGTACAGATAGCCTCCACAACACTCTCGCCCGTCAACCTCCTCCGAGTGTCGTCTCGCCGTGAAGTCCACCTCTGGATACTGACTCGTCGTGTAGTCCACCTACGGGTATCGTTCAGTCCTCAAACACTCGGCCTCCGTCAGCACTGCTCGTCGTCTGCAACCAACACAACAAGGTGCGGGCATAGCCCATGCAGGGGTGAGTATAACGATACTCAGTAGGGACCCTGAGACCCTCAAGGTCTCACTAAAACCAACAAGGATAACCACAAAGAAGATCTCAACATATAACCTCTACTTAGGTATATGCCCATACATATACCTAAGTTATCAAGTAACCCATCTCAATCATGAGGAAACACAAGGGTTATGAAATCAACGAATAACCACTACCCAGGTATATGCTCATACATATACCAAAGTTATCAAGTAACCCATCTCAATCATGAGGAAACACAAAGGTCAAAAGTCTCAGCTCAAACCAGGATTTTCATTATCGAAACCGTAACTGTTGAAGAGCTCCGTCTCTGGAGTGTACAATGGTCCTATCACGACTCCGAGGTACTGCTCACTAACCTAAGACTACTGAGGTACTCCTCCTGTCGAGTGCCGCAGGTCATCCACCCAGACACAGTAGTGCTTCCCACCGAGGTATGTCATCCAAACACAGTAGTGCACACCCCCTAGTAGCCTGCTGAGGTACTCTCCGGACGAGTATCGTGGGTCTGCACTGTCACACAGGTAGTGCTCCTTCCGCCATGGGTCTACACCCAAACAAAGTAGTGCTCCGTCCACTGGGCTAGTCGACTCACTCCAAGTCGAGTCGGTCAAGTAGTCGTCAGGTCTCAGTCGGCTACACGGTCTCCGTACTCCGTACGCTCGTCTCCGGGAGGGTCCGCTCCATGAGCTACAGGTCGATACTCCAAGTATCTCAAAGTCCCACAAAGAAGTATATCAAAGTACCACCTCATCATAGGGGTCTCAATGCAACAGACGGTGCGTCAATCGGACGCCCGGTCTGGGATTTATTAGCCTTTCCGTCCCAGGGGCCCGGTTGGTTTCGTGAGCGAACTAACCCGGCCGTATCTCAACTGTACCCCTAAATCTCATAGGGTATACTCATAGGGACCATTTCTCAACGTGATCACCAATGCCGCTGACGGTTCGTTAAACGAATGTCCATTCTGAAAGATAACAGCTTTTCCGTTCCAAGGGTCCGGTTGGATTTCGGGTACAATCCAACCCGGCCACTATCCAACAGCAACCAAAACTCGGGTGAATAATTCCAAGAGTTCTGTCTCATCAAGAGGAATTCAACGAGACAGATAGTGCGTCAATCGGACGCCCGGTCTGTGAGTTATTGGCTTTTTCGTTCCAGGGGCCCCGTTGGTTTCGTGAGCGAACCAACCCGACCGCACTCCGACGACATCCAAACCTCGAGCGGAGTAATCCAAAAGATCCGTTTCACTTAGAGGAATCCATCAAAGTCGACGGCACGTCAATCGGATGTTCGGAGCTCAAGATATAAGCATTTCTGCTCCGAGGGCCCGGTTGGTTTCGTATCCGAACCAACCCGGCCGAACCCAAAGTATTCCGAAACCTTGAGCGCGATATACCTAAACGACCGTCTCGTTCCAAGGATCGCTACGCAACTGACGGTGCATCGATCAGAGGTCCGTAGCCCAAAATATGGGCAAAAGACCAAAGAGGGTCCGAAAACGGGGGTTTCGGGCCCGGACCGACCCGGCCTGAGACCCCCCCGGTCGGCCCGAACCGGGTCGAACCTCCCCGGGTCCGAGTCGGCCCGGCGTGGCCTGGGCGCCAGGCGGTCGGCCCGGCCTGGGCACAGCGTGCCCAGCGCGCTGGCCAGCTCGGCCAACGGCCGAGCCGTTGGCAAAGGGGGGGGGGGGGGTGCGCCTGCCCCCTGGTGTAACCGCGACCCCCCATTTATGGTGGCTGTTTTTGTAGGCCGGCCGGGGGAATTAATTCCCCCGACTTCCGTTTGTCCGGCCGGCCGGTTCTGCCAACAAGGACCGGCGACGACCGGTCCTTCTCCTTCGCCGACACCGGCGGCCCGAAACCGGCCGCCGGTCACCCTACTCCGCTGCGGCCCGGAACCGGCCATGACTTGGTTCGTCCGGCGCGGTGCAACGGCACCGCGCCCTTTTGCTGCGGCCCCGCTCCGGCCGCGGTGTCTTCGATTTTCTTCGACGCGGCGCGACGACATCGCGTCCTTGTTCAACTTCACGGCGCGGCGCGACGTCGCCGCGCATTACTTGCCGTACGATCCCGCGTGGTGCGACGACACCACGCCTTTGTGTCCCAACCACAATGAATCAAACAAGGATAAAGGAGGAGGGTCGGCCGTGTTTGTGCGGTCCGGCCCCCTCTCGTTAGTCGATAACATTTAGTCGTATATCCACGAAGAACGACAAACTAGAAATCACGAACGAAAATAATTAAATAAAATAAATCCCCTACCTCGAGCGCAACTTGTATGAGGTTTTCGTTGCGGAGAAATTTGTCGCGGAAAAACGTCGCGAGAAGAGATGTCGCGGAAGAAGACGTAACGGAAGAAAACATCGGCGGCGTCGCGGTAATCGGTTTCCGAGAACTCGGTGTTCTTCCTCGGAGACCGATGTTCTTCGTCAAAGAAGAAGATGTTCTTCCCAAAACCTCTCAACGACAAAACTCTAACAACAAAATAAAATAAGCACCTTTCTTATTTTATTAACACAACAAGCCTTTTGAAATTCAAGATTTTGAATTCCACATTAACTCACCTCATTAATTCCATAACTTAATAATCTTAAGTTAATAAAATTAATGGGATTTGAGGAGGTTAGAGGATATGAAGGGGTGGGGTTCGTGTGGGCCCCACCTCCTTCATAACCTACAAAGGGAAGTTGGGTAGTTACCCAACTTCCTCCCAAAGGATAAAAACACTTAGAGAAAAATAAAAATTGTTGTTAAATTTTTATTTTTAACTTCCACAATTTTTATCAACTTCTCTCGAGTAAACACAACTCCGGAATAGGCGTTCATAAGAAAATACCGGCGTTGCGGTTCCATCGGTGCCCTCAGAATTTGATTCCGAGCACCGGTTCAAAAGTTAGAAAAATCCGCTCATTCGTTCACTGAACGTACCCGAGCCAAACTTTGGAAAATGATTCCGGGCACACCGGGCCTCAGAATCAGGCGCCGTCAGAAACTGCATTCTTGTAAAATTCCAAAGAAAATTAAGAAAAAATTTTCCTTGAAATTTCTGGGTCTTTACAAAGGAACCACAAAGGGAACAAGAGGAAGAAGGTAACCAAAATTGGAAAAATAAGACTACACGGCGTGTACAATGACTACACGGCGTGTACTTGACCTCCTTTCCCCTGCCCGGGTCCATCTACATGGCTAAGCCACACGGCTTCTATTCAAAAAAACTACACGACATGTATAATACTTACACGGCGTGTACGGTGTTATTTTCCAACTGCCTGTGTCGTCTGTGACATGGCCGACTACTCGGCTTAACTCCACACGGTCTGTCCTCGGACAATACTACACGGCGTGTCCTCCAAAGGTACACGGCGTGTTCAAGAAACGGTGACACCGGCCCGTGTTTGTTAGTTACACGGATGAGTCCCCAGGTGTCACTACACGGCGTGTTCATCATTGACACGGCGTGTTCTGTACAGGAGTTCACCGACCAGTGTTGTTAGTGACACGGTCGGACTCCGGGTCAACACTACACGGCGTGCCTAAAACTACACGACGTGTTTTACCCAAGTCCTTCCCTACCCCGTGTCGCCGTCCACATGGTTTGTGACACGGGAAGAGACTACATGGCGTGTACTCCGGGTACACAGCGTGTACTAAAAAAGTTCATTTTTCTTCCCGAACAGAAGAACATACACGGCATGTATAAAGTACTACACGACGTGTATACTGGGTTTCCAGACAGTATGTCTCAGAAACTTCCCTGGAACCCAGAAAATACCGAAAAACAACACCTAAGTGTCAAATTCCGACCCGTGGGGGCCCATACACCCCACGAATCAAAGTTTGACATCTTATATGTGTTATAACCAATAACCAGTCAATGATCCACCAAATTCCGGTCAATGGGGGACCATACTCCCCAAAGACCAAAGTTTGGCGTCCATTCTATAAACAAGCTCAAACAAAAATACCATATCACAAGGCATGTATTTATCAAGCAACTATCACAACAACATGCTTTTTCTAGCACAACAACTATCACAACAACATGCGAATTTCTAATGCACCTACATGGCATGGAAACTATGCATGGCATGTGATATCTATCATGTGCCTATATGATGCATGAGACGGCATACCCTCATCTCATCGGGTTGCAACTAAATAGAACCCACATATAAAATATAAATAGCACAATCCAAGTGCGTCACCCAACAGTGAAAACATATCTACCGTAAAATTGCAAGATCAAAAGAATGCAAAGTACGAGGTAGACTGGCTTTTCCCTGTACACGGGTTAGCTACGCCCGGGCACATCTTATTAACAACTACCATTCTGTCCTATCCCTGAATACGTCTCCAAATAGTAAGTCAAGGAAAAGAAACCCCTTTAATACCACTTTGTAACATCCCGGACCCGGGTGCCACGCATCGGGTGCCCCGAGCCCGGTTCGCCACGTGACCTCAAGCGCATTTCCCCAAACGCTAGAGGCTGCCGACTAGCAGCGAGGAACCAGGTATGATAGTGGGAAAACTATGCCCTCATTTGTCAAAGTGTAGCGTAGCGGAATGCTAAAATAAACATACAACAAACAGCGGAAGCAGTAAACACAAACAACTGAAATAAACTACAGCAGTTGATATAACCAACAGTATATGAATGATGATGCTACATGTTTCAAATTCTAAGAAAACAGCCATAACATGTTATACATCACTGTGATACAACCAAAAGCAAAGTACAAAAAAACGAGTAAACAGCTGGCAGCGGCATCGCGAGCCTAGGCTCGGTCCCATGCCCTCCTACTCCACAGTAACAGTCAAGTACCTGTATAGGGACTCTTGCCCCTATCCACACCTGCAGAAATGTAATATGTTTGGGCCGAAAAGCATGACCCAAATAGGGTGTGAGAAATATATCTCAGTAGGCACCCACCAAAGGCCCGTGCCCAACTGTGTGTAAGCATGCATCAACAGTGTGCAATAGTAAAATGCAATAAGGTAAGCAGTACTAAACAGTAACTAACTTAACAATTAAATTTCCATTTTATTATTCATTTAATTTATTTAATTAGTATCGTTCTGTGCTCAACAGCACCACGCCCTCAGGCCAACTAGTATCTCGCCCTCAGGCTAATATAGTCACGCCCTCAGGCTAATATAGTCACGCCCTCAGGCTAATATAGTCATGCCCTCAGGCTAATATAGTCATGCCCTCAGGCTAATATAGGTAACCGGGCCATGCCCAACATATCAAAATGCAGTAAACAAGCAATTCCTCTCAAGGCAATTCTTACAATTACTACATTTAAGGCATACCCTCGGGTATCCTGGCCAAACGGCTAAACAGAGGAACACACCCCTCAGGATGGTCCTGGATCCAAGCAACGATCCCAAACAACATTTTATTATCAAAATTTAATCACCTATGCAATTCTAGGCATTAAATATAGCAACGACCTCAGCCACACGATACCCCAATATGGGTTCGTGGCACAAAAACGCACAAAACACACAACAGTTGGAAAATGAACACAAAGCCACCTACCTTATGTGCCAACGAACACTATACCCGAACGCCGACTCCAGAAACGCCCAAGAACGACATAGATCTGACGAAGAACAAAACCCATTCAAACGTAAATAACTTACGTTGGGAGAAGAATTGGTAAGAACGGTACCAGGAGGAGGAAGGGCTTACCCATGCGGTTCCAACGAGATCGTCCAAAGCCGAATCAGATTCCAGACGAACTCCCGACGGATCTTCAAAGGTCCGGCCTCCTCCTTTGGCTCCAAAAATTGCTTAAACACCTCCTCTGCCAAATGAGGAGGCTACTGCCTGTTTTAAGCCCGGAAAACAAAGTACATGGTGTGTACTCCTTTCATTTAACTGTTTATTTGGCGGCACCGCCACACTGTTCACATGCCGACAAGAGTACACGGCATGTACTCCCGCGTACACGGCGTGTACTGCCGCCCAGCTGGCGGTGACTCCACCGCCTTACTTTTTAACCTGCCGACTGACTACACGGCGTGTAAAGAACCACTACACGGCGTGTAGTTGGTTCATACACCCTTTGTCGCCAGCGAGGCTACACGCCCTATGTACTTATCCCAACACGGCCAAGAGTACACAGCGTGTGGACAAAGTACACGGCGTGTAGTTTCAAAATTTAGGATTTTCCCCCATTTTTCCATATTTTCTCAAAATCACTCAAGGAAAAGGAAAAGAAGAAGCCCATACCTCTAAAACAAGAACCGGGTTCTTACAATTGACCCATTAAAAATTCACTCCGTGGTTGTTTTCATCTAATTCCACGACATTCAGATATCATTCGGCTCATTTTGACCCCCCATACGCACCTTTTTAAAGGGCATCCAACCTTTAAAAACCGCATATTCGACCATTCCGGAAAGACCGAATGTATTATTGATGTTCTGTCTACTCTTACACAAAAAAATAATAATAAGATGGTCTTCTTATGATTTTAGGTCATTCTGAGGTCGTTTGATATGGAATTGACCATTAAATGCACGTTTGGTGTTTTATGACACTAAATGTGCATTTTTGGTCATCCCAGGAAAACGACATCTCTGATTGATGCTCTGTCTCCTTGAACAATTCAAAATTCACTCTATAGTTGTTTTTGTCTGATTTCACAGCATTCAGACGTCATTTGAATGATTTTGACCCCCAGATGCACCTTTTTAAAGGGCGATCCAACCTTTAAGAACCACATATTTGTTCATTTTGGGAACACAACACATACGATTGATGTTCTGTCTACTCGTACACATCATGAATAATAATAAGACAGTTGTCCTGTGATTTCAGGTCATTTTGAAGTTGTTTGATATGGAATTGACCATTAAAAGAACGTTTTGGTGTTTTATGACACTAAAAGTGCGTTTTCGATCATCCCGGACAAACGACATCTTGGATTGATGTTCCGTCTACTCTACCAATTTACAATTCTTTCTATGGTTTTTTGTCTAATTTCATGGAATTAAAAGGTCGTTCGACTGATTTTGACCCCCGAATATACCTTTTTAAAGGGCGTCCAACCTTTAAAAACTGCATATTTGGTCGTTTGGGCAGACCGTATATCCAATTGGCATTCTGTCTACTGTTACACATCGCGAATAATAATAACACAATTTTTCTGTGATTTTAGGTCATTCTAAAGTTTTTTGATATGAAATTGACCCTTAAATGCATGTTTTGGTGTTTTATGACACTAAAAGTGCGTTTTCAGTCATCCCTGGAAAACAATGTCTCAGATTGATGTTCTGTCTACTCGACCTATTTACAATTCACTATACGGTTGTTGTCGTCTGATTTCATGGAATTTGGATGTCATTGGGTTGGTTTTGACCCCTAAACGCAACTTTTTAAAGGGCGTCAAACCTTTAAAAACATCATATTCGGTCGTTTTGGGTAGACCGAACGTCCGATTGACGTTTTTTATCCTCTTACACAACAAGAATAATAATAAAATAGTCTTCCTATGATTTCAGGTCATTCCAAGGTCGTTTGATATGGAATTGACTGTTAAACGCACGTTTTGGGGTTTTATGACACTAAAGGTGCGCTTTTGGTCATCCTGAGAAAATGACATCTTCGATTGAAGTTCCATATGATCAAACCATTCAAAATCCACTTTTTGGTTTTTTTTTCTGATTTCACGACATTCATATGTCATTCAGATCATTTTGATCCCCAAACGCACCTTTTTAAAGGGCGTCCAACCTTTAAAAACCATATATTCGACCATTCCAAAAAGACCAAATGTACGATTGATGTTCTATTTGCTCTTACACAACAAATATAATAATAAGACAGTATTCCTATGATTTCAGGTCATTCCAAGGTCGTTTGATATGGAATTGACTGTTAAACGCACGTTTTGGTGTTTTATGACACTAAAAGTGCGTTTCCGGTCATCCCGAGCAAACATCATCTCTGATTGATGTTCCATCTCCTTGAACAATTCAAAATTCACTCTAATGTTGTTTTCTTATGATTTCATGGCATTCAGATGTTTTTTTTGATGATTTTGACCCCCAGACGCACCTTTTTAAAGGGCGATCCAACCTTTAAAAACCACATATTTGGTCATTCCGGGAAGACCGAATGTCCGATTGACTTTTTGTCTACTCTTACACAACATAAATAATAATAAGATGGTATTTTTATGATTTAAAGTCATTTCGAGGTTGTTTTGATATATAATTGACCGTTAAATGCATGTTTTGGTGTTTTATGACACTAAAAGTGCGTTTTCGGTCATCCTAAGAAAACAACATTTCCGATTGATGTTTCGTCTACTTGAAAAATTCAAAATTTACTCTATGGTTTTTTTCCTCTGATTTAATGGAATTTGGACATCGTTTGACTGATTTTGACCCCCGAATGCACCTTTTTAAAGGGCAGTCTAACCTTTAAAAACCGCATATTTGGTCGTTTCGGGCAGACCGCACATCTGATTGAAATTTTGTCTGCTCATACACATCACGAGTAATAATAAGATTATTTTCCTGTTATTTCAGGTCATTCTGAAGTTGTTTGATATAGAATTGACCGTTAAACACACGTTTTGGTGTTTTATGACACTAAAAGTACATTTTCGCTCATCCCAGGAAAACGACATCTCGAATTGATGTTCTGTCTACTCGAAAAATTTAAAATTCAGTCTATGGTTGTTTTTATATGATTTCATGGCATTCAGAGGTCATTTGGATGATTTTGACCCCCAGACACACCTTTTTAAAAGGCGTCTAACCTTTAAAAACCGCATATTTGGTCATTTCGGGAAGAACACACATCAGATTGAAGTTATTTTTACTCGTACACATTATAAATAATAATAATACAGTTTTCATGTGATTTCAGGTCATTCTGAAGTCATTTGATATGGAATTGACCGTTAAACCCACGTTTTGGTGTTTTGTGACACTAAAAGTGCGTTTTTGGTCATCTCGGACAAACAGAATATCATATTGATGTTCTATCTACTCAAACAATTAAAAATTAACGATACAGTTATTTTTATCTGATTTCATGACATTCGGAGGGCATTCGGCTGGTTTTGACCCATGAACACATCTTTTTAAAGGCCGTCAAACCTTCAAAAACCACATATTCAATAGTTCCGGGAAGAATGCATGTCTAATTGAAGTTTAATCTTCTTATACACATCAAGAATAATAATAATATGGCCTACCTATGATTTGAGGTCATTAAGAGGTCATTTGATATGGAATTGACCGTTAAATGCACATTTTGGTGTTTTATGAAACTAAAAGTGCATTTTCGGTTATCCCAAGAAAACAAAATATTAGATTGATGTTATGTATACTTGACCACTTCACTATTAACTCTACGGTTGTTGTTGTTTGATTTCATGACATTCAGAGGTCATTCAACTGATTTTGACCCCCGGACGCACCTTTTTAAAGAGCGTAAAACCTTTAAAAATCACATATTCAATCATTCTGGATAGACCAAACATCCGATTGAAATTCCGTATACTTTTAAACAACAAAAATAACAATAAGACGGTCTTTCTGTGATTTCAGGTCATTCCGAGGTTGTTTGATATGGAATCGACCATTAAACACACATTTTGGTGTTTTATGACACTAAAAGTGCGTTTTTGGTCATCCCGGACAAACGGAATCTCCGATTGATGTTCCATCTCCTTGATCAATTCAAAATTTACTATAAAGTTGTTTTCGTCTGATTTCATGACATTCAGACGTCGTTTGGATGATTTTAACCCCCAGACGCACCTTTTTAAAGGGCGGTCCAACCTTTAAAAACCGTATATTTGGAATTTACGGGAAGACCGAATGTCCGATTGACTTTCCATTTGCTCTTACACAACACGAATAATTGGTTTGGGTATTCCGACATAAAAAATAATATTTAGATTGGATTCAGGTTGATCATTCTTTACCCATATAATCTTTTGTCATGATACAATAAGTTATATATTTAAAGTTAAATGGTTTTACAAGAGAGTCAACCTAATATGTAAACCCAAATTATTACCTTTAATCAAACATAATAGCCCAAATAAAATATTAGGCATTAAAACCAATTCTCTAAGCAAGCAACAATGTATGAATAATAGGGTGACGTTCAATTCAGGCACACCACACACTATAATTATTAAATGAAAATTTGAAGTGATACAAGAAGAAACACACATGTTGGTTGATTCATAGAAAATCAAGAGATCCAAGTCCTCCACCTTAAATGCTTGAAAGTGTTACCTAAAATTATTGATATAAGTTGTGAACCATCATTTAAACCCCAAAATAACCCCTCTCCACTCTCAACCTCCACACCCAACATTTAAGGACATACCATACTTGCAAGAAAATAAATACTGCACTTGATTCCTTACTTTGATGCTATGGAATAAAAAGTGGAAGGGGTTCCCTTTGAAACTCCGTAAAATAAGAATCCAAAATAGGCATGGATTGTGAAAAAAAAACAAGGAGAATCATTTACCAATAGATCAACTCACACAACTTGTTCCGGAACTTCAGGTGCATTTTCACAATCCAGAAGAAGTAATCGCTGTGGATGGAACCCCTGACGAGCCCATAGTTTTTCTCTATATGCATACAAGAAGAAATGAATAAATTATAATAATGAAACATAGAATTATAGATATGGTATAAACTATTATAAATAAAATAAACTTCATATCATGACAACTGCATGTACTAGTTTGCAACTGAAACCATGGTGCAAGGAAAAATGCTTCAAAACATGACCAGATAATTGGATCATTAGAGACACCATAAAACTTCATGAAACACAGTATTGTAGGATTAGGTTCTATTATGTAACAAAATCAAAATATATAAAAGTAAAAAAATAAATAATGTGACACCAAAACAAAAAAAGTGCAATAAAGAGAGTAAATTTCACGCCTATTTTTTTTTAAAAAACACCAAAACCTATAGGCTATGTTTGGGTTCACATTCAAACCTCTCAATTTCCATTGATATTAATTTTCTACCTTAATAAAAAATATATATAATATCCTGAAGAGGCTAGAGTTAAAAGACTATAAGCACGACGTGTCAGAACATGCATTATAGGTCTAGATAAATTAAAATTCAAAGAAATGGTTCTAAAAAACAACCATTGAGATAAAGCTACTATTTAAAATCATGCTCTCATTTTTTAATTCAAAACATGACACCATTTCTTTTTATATAACTGCATTGAAAAACTTGATCATGATACATGAGATAGATAAATTCCACCACCTCAAAAATAGATTATTTAAAAAGGAAAATAAGCACTCTGACATGAAGTAAAAAACTTGTAATTAGGTAAACCACTACCATAACCAAAACATTAGATGAGGGATGGAGAGAGAGATGAAATTTATTAAGGTTGGCATAATAAATAGAGGGCTACACAATGATTCATACACAAAAATTCATACAGTGACCCTTTAGTTTAAAGAGATGCTCATTGCAAGTAAAGGCCTTCAAAATGAAAAAGCTTTCTACAAGAAAGAACATTATTGAGAAGTATTATATAGTAATAATACATAAAATTAACATATAATTAAGAATGATTAACCTTGGTAAGCATGACAACAAGAAATCCATCTTCAGAAACCTTGTTCTCTGAAAATGTGCTTTCATCCTTCAATACTTTACCACTATGAATCAAAAATTGTTGCCCAGAAGGATAATTGTCTTTTCATTGTACATTTTCAATATTTTTCTTAATTTCCATAATTTAAATAAGAAAATTTGAATTCATCACTTCATAATAATCATCAAATAAGCCATCATGCATTATAAGTTGCTTTCGACATACTGTATCACATACATGAATCCAAAAGATGGCATGAAAGAAAAAATATAGCATACAGATTTAGATAAGAAATGATGGTAAATATAAGCTTAAACTAACTAGTAAAGGTCATGCATAAAACAACACATCCACAACAATCACCTCAATCCGAGCCATTAAAAAAAGGTAAAACATTAAAATATTACTAAATAAACATTTTCGGGATGCTTGGAAAAGGATTTCATATAAATGTTTTCAATGTTTTAAATTGTAAAATAATAAATCAATGAACAACTCACCTGGTGAAGCTCGCCAGCGGTCTGGTTTGATATGGATAGGGTAGACATCACATAAGGTGTGTGAATCGAGGTAGGGTGTGAGGCTTGAGGTGATTTAGGAATCGAGGGGACCCATTTATCGAGTTAGTTAATGTTATCTTGATTTTTGAATTTTGTATTTTATGATTTTGGGTAGGCCGAAGTGGTGGTTGGGTTTTCCCATAGTGGTTTTTTGAATTTTAAATTTTCATGCTGTATGGGGATCATCTAGGTGGGGTATGTGTGGGTTATAGGTTGTGGTTTTTCTATGGTTCCCACTTTTCCAAAAAGAGAACTCTTAATAAAATAATAAAAAATGGATTGAGGAGAAGGTAGGAGGGCTCAAGGGTGGGGCATGACCATGGAGGAAGGGATTGAAGGGGGGGGGGGGGCTCGATGGAGGCGGGAGGGATCAACAACGAGGCTCGACAGGGATGGGGCTGTTTGATGACAGCAGAATGGGGGATGCCACCGTATAGAGGCAGGGTCGCGGGAGGGTGAACGAAACAGGGTTGTGGGAGGAGGAGGGTCGCGAGGGAATAAAAATTGGGGGGGGGGGTTAAATTATACAACGACCGCCAAATGGTGGTTTCTCGAATCAACCCCCCATGAATACTAAATTTTCTAGTAGTGTAACCTTTATGTGGTATCAGAATGGATGCCTAATTATTTATAATTATTTAAATATCGTTGATTGATTTATAACTTTTTGTTAGTTTTCAATTCTAGTTAAATCATTCTTTAATCCAAATTATGAGATCGGATCTTCTTTCTCTTCAATATCACAAATATAATCAAATAGATTAATTTTATGAATGAAATAAATTTGAAGAAGTCATTCAGAGGTGCTGAGAATTCTGGATGGATAATACAAGAGTGCACGTCATGTATCTCATTGGTACACGCAATGTACCCATGTTTAATGTATCCCAAATTAATTTAGAATTAATTAAAACCATGTGCATTTATTGCATGCGGTGTGTATTTAAATACACCATGTGTTGATTGGGATATCCTAGAACATGGTCAGCCAGAGTACACAACGTGTAGCATCCGTACATGACGTGTAGTCCATTAGTCATAGACGGTCCATGTATTCTCTTATACAACCTACATGATTGGAGACTGTGTAACTTGGAGACCACACGTCATGTAGCCCATGTACATGCCATGTACTCCATAATTTTATATGACACGGTTACACAATGATTCCCCAAGCATGTACCATGAATAGACAGTGAGAAAAGTACACACCATGTAGCTAGATTGTATACGCTGTGTATATTACCAAATTACATAAAATTAAAAATTAATTTATTATAGTGATTAAACCTTATCAACATGTGTTTCATGTGTTCATTAAGTTAATAGTACACTCCATGTAACTGGTTATATATATATATTAAATGTACAATTAATTTCCACATTATTGTAGAGTCCTACCTTAGGAGCGACTGAGAGGTGCCCTGAGACGGTTGGATACATGACCTCAAGTGTGCCTCCCCATATGCCAGAGGCTGCTGACTAGCAATGAGGGCCTAGGGTGTGTTCGTGGGGATACTATGACCTCATGAGTTAGAGTATAACACAATGGTAAATAATAAATGAGAACAACAAAAATAATAAACAAGCAACAACAAAATAATAATGAAAATCCTATAAATAATAAGTAGACCAAAGTAGAAAAATAAATTGATACAAAAATGATGATGATAATTTCATGTAGCTATACAAAAATGAGTAGGTTAGAAAAATTATAGGTTATTTTTTTTAAAAATATGCATTAAAGGCTGCATCGCCAATGTCACCTTCCCTCCCCCCTGTTGCGTTCGGCCCAGATCGATGACATGGAAAAGGTGCCAGAGGGGGTGTCGCCTTTCACCTTTGAATGAGGTGAAAGGTGGCATCGGCAGTGCCACCTTTCCCTCAACTCCCTATAAAAGGGAACCCTCCCCCTTCTCCTCACTTCCATTTCCCCCCATCTCTCTTCATTCCACTTCTTCTCTCTCTAAAAAAACTCCTTTTCCATGCGGTGGAGTCGGTGGTCCAAAATAAGACTCGGTTTTTTTTGAGGCATCATTTAGAGGTAATTTTTTATTTAATTTAATGTTTTTTATGTATTTAATTGAATTATTTTTAGTTCTAAATATTTCATTTTTAAGTAGTTTAGTTAGTTATAAATATTCTATTTATTAAGTTTTTTAATTAGTTATATATAGTTTGGAATAATAATTATTATTAGTAATGATTAATTATAGATTAAGTATAGATTAATTATAGAATAACTTAAGATTAAGTATTGTAAAATTTTGGTAGCATAAAGATTATATGGTTATCTAAGCAATCAAATCTCTGTTTGGATACAAACAAGTGTATCTGACTCTGGCATAGATGTACCTAGGGGTAAAACCCAAAAACACCGCTTTGAGCTAGACTCGAATGAGAACTGGTGCACGACAACGGGCTTTGCTACACTCCTGGTTTGACACTTACGGGGGATATGATTTAGATGATTCATATTTTCTTTATAAACTACTAAAATACCTAAGAAAAGAAAAATAAAAATGGTATATTTATCAATGATAAAATGATAATTATGATGATATAGAATGAAATGGACAAGGACAAAGGCATTAAAGAATGAAAGTTATTATTAGTAATTGAATTATTTTTAGTTAGTTTTAAAGATGTTATTTATTAATTAGTTTAATTAGTTATATATAGTTTAGAAATAATACTTATTATTAGTAATGATTAATTATAGATTAATTAATTAATAAATTAGGATTAAAAAATGAATACATACAATGATAAGCTAATAGTAATTAACTAATGAATATCATATGATTAATGATTCAATAAGGAATGATAATAGAGTGATTTAAGAATTATTAACTAATGATTAACTAAGGATTAACTTAGTAATGATTAACTAGTGATTAAAGAATGATTAAATTCGTAAAAACTATACTAAGAAACATTAGTATCATAGTTTAGGATATAAGAAAATGTTTTAAAATTTTAGTATCATAAAGATTATATAGTTTAGAAATAACAGTTATTATTAGTAATGATTAATTATAGATTAATTAATGAATAACATAGGATTAAAAAATGAATCCATATAATGATTAGATAATGATACTTACACTACTAGAAAATTTAGTATTCATGGGGGGTTGATTCAGGAGACCGCCATTTGGCGGTCGCTGTATAATTTAACCCCCACCCTAATTTTTTCACCCCCCGCAACCCTCCTCTTCCCCCCCGCGACCCTCCTCCTCCCGCAACCCCATTTTTTTCACCCTTCCGCGACCCTGCCTCCACACAACATTGTCCCCCATACCGCCATCATTGAACAACCCCAACCCTGTCAGGCCTCACCGTCGATCCCTCCCACCTCCATTGAGCCCCCCCCATCGAGCCCTTCCACCAAAGTCATGCTCTACCATCGATCCCTCCTGACCTTGAGCCCTCCCACCCCCATCAAAATCCCCTTTTCAAGACCCACTATCCTTTGTCAAGACCCACCGTCAAAGCCTCTCTCCCCCATCGATCCCACGTAGTCGAGCCCCTGTTGCGTATCCCCAATCCCGTCGGCCCCCTTTACCCGCGGTGAGTCCCCTACAGGTGATTTTTTTAAATTACAGTTCAATATTATGTATTCAATTTGAACATTAAGTGATTATTACATGGGTATACTTCATCTTTCCACAATCCCAATAGCTCACTATACTCTCATAATCATCCAATATCTTTTTTTTGCTACCAGTATAACATTTGATATTTGTGGAAGGTATATGAATTGGGATTTAGTTGCATCACATACATGATTTATCCTTTAATACTATATCACATACATGATTTGGACTTTATTTAATATAATTAAGCATTTTATTTTACCTGCAGTCTCCAGGTTAGTTGTTCATTGATTTAGTATTTTACAATTTTAAACATTGAAAAAATTTATATGAAATCCTTTGCCAAGCATCTCGAAAATGATTATTTAGTCATATTTTAATGTTTCACCTTTTTTAATGGCTCTGATTGAGGTGACTGATGTGGATGTGTTATTTTGTGCATGACCTTTACAAGTTAGTTTACGCTTATGTTTACCATCATTGCTTATCTAAATCTATGTGCTACATTTTTCCTTTCATTCCATCTTTTGAATTCATGTATGTGAAACGATATGATGAAAACAAATTGTAATGCATGATGTATTATTTGATGATTATTATGAAGTGATGAATTCAAAGTTTGTTATTTAAATTATGGAAATTATGAAAAATATTGAAAATGTACAATGAAAAAACAACAATCCTAGTGGGCAACAATTGTTGATTCATAGTGGTAAAGTATTGAAGAATGAAAGAACATTGTCAAAGAACAAGGTTTATGAAGATGGATTTCTTGTTTTCATGCTTAGAAAGGTTAATAATTCTTCATTATATGTTAATTTTATGTATTCTTCTTATATAATACTTCTCAAGAATGTTCTTTCTCGTAGAATTCTTTTTCATTTTGAAGGCCTTTACTAGCAATGAGCATCTCTTTAAACTGAAGGTCCACTGTATGAATTTATGTGTATGAAGCATTTTCTAAATCTCTATTTATTATTCCAAACTCAATAAATTTCATATCTCTCTCCCTCCCTCAGCTAATGTTTTGGTTATTGTAGTGGTTTACCTAATTAAAAGTTTTTTACTTCATTATCAGAGTGCTTATTTTTCTTTTTAAATAATATGTTTTTGAGGTGGTGGAATTTATCTATCTCATGTATCATGATCATGTTTTTTAATGAAGTTATATACAAAGCAATAGTGTCATTTTTTGAATGAAAAAACGACATCATGAGTTGAAATAGTATCTTTTTCTCAATGCTTGTTTTTAGAACATTTTCTTTGAATTTTAATTTATCCATACCTATAATGCATGTTCTAACACATCATGCTTATAATATTTTAAATCTAGCCTCTTCAGGATCTTATATATATTTTTTATTAAACGAGAAAATTAATAGCAATGGAAATTTCTAGGTTTGAATGTGAACCCAAACATAGCCTATAGGTTTTGGTGTTTTTTTTAAAAAATTGGTGTGAACTTTACTCTCTTTATTGAATTTTTTTAGTTTTGGTGTTACATTCTTTAATTTTTTACTTTTATATATTTTGATGTTGTTCCACAATAGAACCTAAGCTTACAAGATTGTGTTTCATGAAGTTTCATGGTGTCTCTAATGATCTAATTATATGGTCTTGTTTTGAAGCATTTTTCCTTGCGCCATGGTTTTAGTTGTAAACTAGTACAGACAATTGTCATGATATGAAGTTTATTTTATTTATAATAGTTTATACCATATCTAGAATGACCTGTTTCATTATTATAATTTATCCATTTCTTCTTTTATGCATATAGAGAAAAACTATGGGCTTGTTAGGGGTTCCTTCCAAATGTCCTTAAATGTTGGGTGTGGAGGTTGAGAGTGAGGAGGGGTTATTTTGGGGTTTAAATGATGGTGCACAACTTGTATCTATAATTTCATGTAACCCTTTCAAGCATTGAAGGTTAAGGACTTGGATCTCTTGATTTTCTATGAATCAACCAACATGTGTGTTTCTTCTTGTATCACTTCAAATTTTCATTTAATAATTATAGTGTGTGGCAAGCCTGAATTGAACGTCACCCTATTCTTCATACATTGTTGCTTTCTTAGATAATTATTTTTAATGACTAATATTGTATTTGGGAGATTATGTTTGATTAAAGATAATAATTTGGGTTTACAGATTAGGCTGACTCTCTTGTAAACCCATTTAACTTTAACTATATAACTTACTGTATCATGAAAAAAGATTAGATGGGTAAAGAATGGTCAACTTGAATCCAATCTGAATATTATTCATATTCCGGAGTACCCAACCCAATTATTCATGTTGTGTAAGAGCAGATGGAACGTCAATCGGACGTTCGGTCTATCTGGAATGATTGAATATGTGATTTTTAAAGGTTTTTCACCCATTAAAAAGGTGTGTCTGGGGGTCAAAATGAGCTGAACGATGTCTGAATGCCGTGAAATCAGACGAAAAAAACTATAGAGTGAATTTTGAATGAGTCGAACATGCAGAATAACAATCAGAGATGCTGTTTTCCTAGGATGACTGAATACACACATTTAGTGTCATAAAACACCAAAACGTGCGTTTAATAGTCAATTCCATATCAAATGACCTCAGAATGACCTAAAATCATAGGAAGACCGTCTTATTATTATTTGTGTTGTGTAAAAGTAGACGGAATGTCAATAAGATGTTCGGTCTGTCTGGAGTGACGAAATATGTGTTTTTTAAAGGTTTTACACTCTTTAAAAAGGTGTGTCCTGGGGTTAAAATTAGTCGAAAAACCTCTAAATGTCGTGAAATCAGACGACAATAACCACAGAGTTAATAGTGAAGTGTTTGAGTAGACATAACATCAATCTGAGATGTTGTTTTCCCAGTATATCTGAAAATGCACTTTTAGTGTCATAAAACCCCAAAACGTGCGTTTAACGGTCAATTCTATATCAAACAACCTAAAGTAATAGGAAGAATGACTTATTATTATTCTTGATGTGTAAGAGTAGATGAAATGTTAATTGGACATGCGGTCTGCCTGGAACTATCAAACACGTGATTTTTAAAGGTTTAACGCCCTTTAAAAAGATGCGTTCGGGGGTCAAAATGAGCTGAACACCATCTGAATACAATGAAATCAGATGAAAACAACCATATAATGAATTTTAAATTGGTCTAATAGATGGAACATCAATCCATGATTCCATTTTCCCGAGATGATGGAAAACACACTTTTAGTGTCACAAAACACCAAAACGTGGGTTTAATAGTCAATTCCATATCAAACGACTTCAGAATGACCTGAAATCATAGGAAAACTGTATTATTATTATTTTTGATGTGTACGAGCAGGAGAAATGTCAATCGGTTTAGCGTTTTGCCTAAAACGACCGAATATGTGGTTTTTAAAGGTTGGACACCCTTTAAAAAGGTGCATCTGGGGGTCAAAATCAGCCAAACAACCTCTGAATGCCATGCAATCAGACAAAAAAAACCATAGATTTAATTTTAAGTTGTTTGAGTAAACAGAACATCAATCTGAGAAGCTATTTATCCAAGATGATTAAAAATGCACTTTTAGTGGCATAAAACACCAAAACGTGCGTTTAACGGTCAATTCCATATCAAACGACCTCAAAATGACTTGAAATCATAATAATTCCATATTATTATTATTTTTGTTGTGTAAGAGTAGACATAAAGTCAATTGGTCATTCGGTATTCCCGTAAAGACCAAATATGCGGTTTTTAAAGGTTGGACCGCCCTTTAAAAAGGTGCGTCCGGGGGTCAAAATCATCCAAACGACATCCGAATGATGTGAAATCAAATGAAAACAACTGTAGAGTGAATTTTGAATTGATCAAGGAGATGGAACATCAATCAGAGATTCCGTTTTCTCGGGATGACCGAAAACGCACTTTTAGTGTCATAAAACACCAAAACGTGCGTTTAATGATCAATTCCATATCAAATGACATAGGAATGACCTTAAATCATAGGAAGATCGTATTATTACTATTTTTGTTGTGTAAGAGTAGACAAAATGTCAATCAAATGTTTAGTCTTTTCAGAATGGTCGAATATGCGGTTTTTAAAGGTTGGACGCCCTTTAAAAAGGTGCGTCCGGGGGTCAAAATGAGTCGAACGACGTCCGAATGCTGTGAAATTAAACAAAAATAATCGAAGAGTGAATTTTGAATTTTTTGAGCATAAGGAACACCAATCAGAGATTCTGTTTTCCCAATATGATTGAAAACGTACCTTTAGTGTCATAAAACCCCAAAACATGCGTTTAACAGTCAATTCCATATCAAACGACCTCAGAATGACCTCAAATCTTAGGAAGACTGTTTTATTATTATTATTTATATGTAAGTGTATATATAACTTCAATCGTATGTTCGGTATATCCAAAATGACTGAATATGCAGTTTTTAAAGGTTTGACGCCCTTTAAAAAGCTGCGTTTGGGGGTCAAAACCAGCCCAATGACCTCCAAATTCCATGAAATCAGACGAAAAAAACCGTATAGTGAATTGTAAACTGGTCGAGTAGAAGAAATAATAATTCGATATTTATTTTTCTAAAGATGACCGAAAACACACTTTTAGTGTCATAAAACACCAAAACATGCATTTAAGGGTCAATTCCATATCAAACGACTTCAGAATGACCCGAAATCACTGGACAATCATCTTATTATTATTTGTGATGTGTACTAGTAGACAGAACATTAATAGGATCTGAGGTATGCCCAAAACAACCAAATGTGTGGTTTCTAAAGGTTGAACGCCATTTAAAAAGGTGCGTTTGGGGGTCAAAATCAGCCAAACAACCTCTGAATTCCCTGAAATCAGACGAAAAAACCATAGAGTAAATTGTAAATTGGTCAAGCAGACATAACATTAATCCGAGATTCCATTTTTCTGGGATGATCAAAAACGCACTTTTAGTGACATAAAACACCAAAACGTGCGTTTAATGGTCAATTCCATATCAAAAGACTTCATAATGACCTGAAATCACAGAAAAAACATCTTATTATTATTCATGATGTGTACGAGTAGACGGAACGTTAATCAAATATTTTTTGTTCTCGAAATGACTAAATATGCGGTTTTTAAAAGTTGGACCACCCTTTAAAAAGGTGTGTCTGGGGGTCAAAATCATCCAAACGATGTCCAAATGCGGTGAAATCATACAAAAAAAAAACTTTAGGGTGAATTTTGAATTGGTCAAGGAGACAAAACATCAATCGGAGATTCCGTTTTCCCAGAATGACCAAAAACACACTTTTAGTGTCATAAAACACCAAAACACACGTTTAACGGTCAATTCCATATCAAACAACCTCAGAATGACCTGAAATTATAGTAAGACCATATTATTATTATTTTTGTTGTTTAAGAGTAGACAGAATGTCAATTGGATGTTCATTATTTCCAAAATGGTCGAATATGCAGTTTTTAAAGGTTGGACACCCTTTAAAAGGGTGCGTGTGAGGGTCAAAATGAGCCAAACGACGTCCTAATGCCATGAAATCAGACAAAAAAAACCTTATAGTGAATTGTGAATGGGTAGATCATAAAAAACATCAATCGGAGATTCCATTTTCTCGAGATGACTGAAAATGCACCTTTAGTGTCATAAAACACCAAAATGTGCGTTTAACAATCAATTCCATATCAAAAGAACTCGGAATGACCTGAAATCATAGGAAGACCATTTGATTATCATTATTATTGTGTAAGAGTAGTCATAACATCAATAAGACATTCGGTTTGCCCAAAACGATTGAATATGCGGTGTTTAAATGTTTGACGCCCTTTTAAAAGCTGCGTTCGGGGGTCAAAACCAGCCCAACAACCTCCAAATTCCATGAAATCAGAAGAAAAAAACCATATAGTGAATTTTAAATTGGTCGAGTAGACGAAACATCAATCCGAGATGCCATTTTCTGAGGATAACAGAAAACACACTTTTAGTGTCATAAAACACTAAAAAACGCATTTAATGGAAATCCCATATCAAACGACTTTATAATGATCTAAAATTATATGACAACCATATTATAATTATTCATGATGTGTACCAGTATATAGAACATCAATCAGATGTGCGGTCTGCCCAAAATGACTGAATATGCGGTTTTTAAAGGTTGGACGCCCTTTAAAAAGGAGCGTTCGGGGATCAAAATCAGCCGAACGACCTTCCAATTCCATGAAATCAGATGAAAACTTCGATAGATTGAATTTTAAACTGGTCAAGTAGACGCAACATCAATCCGAGATGCTGTTTGTCTAGGATGATCAAAAAAGCACTTTTAGTGTCACAAAACACCAAAATGTGCATTTAATGGTCAATTCCATATCAAACGACTTCGGAATGACCTGAAATCATAGGAAAACTATCTTATTATTATTAGTGATGTGTACGAATAGACTTTATGTCAATCAGATGTGTGGTGTTCCCAAAACAACTGAGTATGCGATTTTTAAAGGTCAGACCGCCCTTTATAAAGATGCGTCTGAGGGTCAAAATCATCCAAAAAACATATGAATTCTGTTAAATCAGATGAAAAAAACTAGAGTGAATTTTGAATTGGTCAAAGAGACGGAACATCAATCAGAGATGCTGTTTGCCCGGGATGACCGAAAATGCACTTTTAGTGTCATAAAACACCAAAACGTGCATTTAATGGTCAATTCTATACCAAATGACCTAAAAATGACCTAAAAATGACCTAAAAATGACCTGAAATCATAGGAAGACCATATTATTATTATTTTTGTTATGTAAGAGCAGACAAAATGTCAATCAAACATTTGGTCTTTCCGGACTGGTCGAATATACGGTTTTTAAAGGTTGGATGCCCTTTAAAAAGGTTCATCCGGGGGTCAAAATGAGCCGAACAACGTCTGAATGCTGTGAAATCAGACGAAAATAACCGAAGAGTGAATTGTAAATGGTTCGAGCATACAGAACATCAATTGGAGATTCTGTTTTCCTGAGATGACAAAAAACGCACCTTTAGTGTCATAAAACACCAAAATGTGTGTTTAACGACCAATTCTATATCAAACGACCTCAGAGTGACCTAAAATCACAGGAAGACTATTTTATTATTATTCTTGTTGTGTAATATTAGATGTAACTTCAATCGGATGTTCTGTCTACCCAAAACGACCGAATATGCGGTTTTTAAAGGTTTTATGCCCTTTAAAAGCATGTGGGGGGTCAAAACCAAGCAAACGACCACCGAATGCACTGAAATCAGATGAAAAAAATTGTAGAGTGATATGTGAAATAGTTGAGGATGGTATGTCAATCGGCGGTGCCATTTGTCTGGGATGACGAAAAACACACTTTTAATATCATAAAACATCAAAACATGCGTTTGACATTTAGATATATAGAAAACTACCTCAAATGACTTAAAATAATAAGAAATATATCTTATTATTATTTTTGATGTGTATGCAGAGATTACATATTAATTGGAGGTGTGGTCTATCCGAAACTACCGAATACGTGGTTTTTAAATGTTTGAAACCTTTTAAAAAGGTGTGCCCAGGGGTAAACAACAGTCAAACAACCTCCAAATATGGTGAAATTAGACGAAAAAAACCGTAGAGTAAATTTTGAAATGGTTGAGTAGACAGAATTTCAATCAGAGATCATGTTTGCACGAGATGATAGAAAACACACTTTTAGTGTTATAAAACATCAAAACGTGCATTTAAGAATCAGATCCATAGAAAAAGATCTCAAAATGACCTGAAATCATAGGAAAAATATCTTATTATTATTCGTGATGTGTATGAGTAGACAAATGGTCAATCAGATGTGTGGTTTGTCTGGAATGACCAAATATGTGGTTTCAATTGCATTGCAATTATTAGCTGAAATATTTTTTTGTACTAATTATTTTATTAAATTTTGTGATGCATTTTTATTCGATGATGGGTGTGGAGATTGAAAATTTAGAGGCAAATAGATTTATGTTCTCTTGGTTTTAGGTATTTTGAAATATATATATTTTTTATTTTTGAAATATAGCATTTTTTTAATGTTGCTATGATTTTTTTTTAAAAAAACCTATAGCGGCCGCCATATGGCGGTCGCTATAGGTCCTTCCTAGAAGGTTTATAGTGACTGCCAAATGGCAGTCGCCATAGACCATGCCGAAGTAAGCTATAGAGACTGCCAAATGGCGGTCGCTATTGATAATCCTGATGTTATATATAGTGTATGCCAAATGGAGAATGCTAAAGGAAACAATGATGAGCCTAAAGCGTCTTCCATTTGGCATCCGCTAGGTGACCGCTATAGGCCTTTAGCGATGGATTTTGGTGATCATTAAAGGCCTTATTTTTACCAGTGTTATGATCATATAAAGTAAAATGAAGAAGAATAAACATATTAAATAACACATGAATTCTTTACAACATACAAGAAATACCTTGACATTTTTCAATGGAATGTGGTTTGGATGATATGAGTCTCACTTCATATATGAGGTAAAATACATTTTATTTTTAATTGGTAGCTTAATAAAATCTTCTAAGGATATGTACTTAACTTTTGAACTTTCAAAAGTTTTTGGACTTCTAATGACATCTAAGATATGTCATTAGAAGGTCAAAAGCTTTTGAAAGTTTAAAAGTGAAGTACGTATCTTTCAAAGATGTTATTAAGCTTCCAATTAAAAATAACCTGGATTTTACCTCATATCCGAAGTGAGACTCATCTCATCCAAACCACATTCTATTGAAAAATTTCAAATAATTTTTTGTATGTTATAAATAATTCATGTGTTATTTAATGTGTTTTTTCTTTTTCATTTCACTTTATATGATCATCACTATCATTTTATCAATGATAAATAAACTAATTTTATGTTTCCTCTTCATTTTACCTCAGTTTCCAAAACATTCTGTGACTTATATTCTAAAAAACTTTTATATAATGAAACATTACTAGCATATTTTAGGGTATAAAAAGACGTCCTAAAATTAAATTCTAATAAATATTATTTGGTCAACCATCATTGTTAATACCTGTTACACTATCATAATTTTGATTAAAAAAACATTTTTGACGTAGAGAGTCATGTTTTACTATTTGTACTACTGTGAAAAGGTTATTAAAACTGAGCAAGGAGATTCTTACAGTACACAACCAATAAGAGTGGTTAGTACAACTGATTATGTAACCCTAAGTGACCTTCAAGATAGAATTCGTGGTTCCTTAAATATGGGACCTGATCCAGAAATCAAGTCTTTGAGCTATAGACATTTTCAATTCCCAGCAACACTGCGGCATCTAGCTTGCCCATTGGTTTCTGATGCATAGTGGTTCCAAGCAATACATTTATTTTCTCAACGGTCAGATGATACCATTATAGAGTTATATGTTGACGATTCTACTATACAACAACAACGTCCATTTGTACTGATACGTAGACTTAAAAGAGTGGTTGAATATAGTACACCCCATGAAATTGAGCCTATTCCAAATGATGCAGAAGAGGACAACCTAGACGATATCCCATATATACATGTCAATATAAATTATAATTAGGAGTTTCGTAATGATATAACAGATGGTGACAATAGTGATGATGAGGAGGGACCAACGAAAGTTAGGGAAGAAGTTTCTAGAAATGCATTAGTTTACAATATCCCCGACCTACAATAAATCATCCACCACTATTTTAATCTTGGTCAGAAGCGATGTCATGTGTGCCTGAATTCGAAAATAATATTCTCACACCCAAAACTAAGTTTCTCAGAGTTGTACCAGATAGGTTTAGTGAGCTGGAAAAAACCTTATACGTTGGAAAAAATTTTCCAAGTAAAGATGCATTAAAAATCACTCTAAAGAGATATCACATTAAGAGTCACTGCAGATATATATTTTAGGAATCAAGTCATAGTAAATATCTCATATAGTGTGAGAAGTATGAGGATGATTGTAGATTCCACTTGAGGGTGATTCTGGACATTTCATTTGGAGGTCGGAGAATCTCTAGGATTGAGGCAGCTCATACTTGCATTCAGCTAAGACTGATATAAGATCATACCTCATTAGATGCAGAATTTGTGTCATCCATTATCGTTGAGATGATTAAAAAATGAAAAGATGTTCCGATAGCACTTGTTCAAGAGAGGATACAACAGACATTCAGTTATAATATTTCCTATAATAAGGCATGGATGAAAAAACAAAAGGCAATTGTGAAGGTCTATGGTGATTGAGATGAATCATATCAGGTGTTTCCGCAATTACTAGCCATACTGAGGCACTATAACCAAGTTTTCTTCCATATTGATACAAATGAACATGTGTCTTAAGATAACTGACTTGATCCATCTCATGTTCAATTTCATCAGTTGTTATGGGCATTCCTCTCTTGTATCTTCGTATTTCGTTTCAGTAAAAAATTCATTCAGATTGATGGAATTTTTCTATACAGAAAATAAAAGGGCATATTGTTGATTATGCCAACCCAAGATAGAAACTGTTCACCTCTTCCTCTTTCCTTTTCCATTTTATAGAAAGAAAATTATGAATCATGGAGTTAGTTTTTGGCATGTATTAGAAACCATTTCACCAACATTCAGGGTGTTTGTTTGATATATGATCAGCATTGGGAAATTAATGAGGCAATCAATGCAGATCCTAATACATGGAGATACCCAAATGCACATCATCAGTTCTGTATTAGAGACATTTCTAGCAACGTGCAAAAAAAATTCCATAACGAATCGATGAATAAGGAAATCATGAGGCTTGGTATGCATTCTCTTTGTTATTTTTTACTATTTCAACGTAAAGATAAAATTGATTTATGTAAAATATCATCTCTTCTATGTAGCATATGATCCAGTTCAATGGAAGTTTGAATAAAATTTCAAAAAAATATACAAGTCTAATTAAGAAGTTTATGATTATATGATGCAGATTTTATAAGAAAAATAGACATTGGCATATGATGGGGGAAAGATGTATGAACACATGACCACAAACATTGTGGAGTGATTCAATGGTGTCTTCAAAGGGCTTCGCAAGTTACCTAAAACTTTCCTAGTTCAAGAGACATTATATCATTGTGTGAAGTACTTTGTTGATAGACAAAAAACTAGCATCAGACAGAATGAAACAGGGGCTAAGGTATGGAAGACACTTTTAACGAGAGATTGAAAAGAATATTTAAGAAGCTTCTGATTATCATGTCTACCTTTTTCTATGATAATAATCTCGATTTGAAGTTCAAAAGTGTTTAGAACCCATCACAAATAGCATCAGTGAAAAAATGGTGGTATTACTAGAAACGAGACAATGTCAATGTGGAAACTTTCAGGCCTTATGGTTTCCATGCACACACACCATCGCAACATGTGCCTCTGTGAATATATCATGGGAAGCATATGTTAATCCAGTGTACCAGATGGACACCATTTCTAACTGTTATGCTGTAGCATGGATGCCTATTGGAGAGTTTCATTATTTCCCAATGCTTGAAGGCCAGCTAATAGTGATACTTGACATCAAGCGGTTGCGCCCCTGTGGGAGACCAAAGGCCAGTAGGATGTGAAATGAGATGGACTGGCCTCAAGAACAAGGGAAGAGTTTGAGATACACCTTATGTCATCAAGAAGGTCATAACTAGAAATGATTCCCTAACATTGTTGGGCCGAGTTCACACTCTCAGCCACAATGATGTATTGTCTTTATTGTGATATTCTCATATTGTAAATTATATGTTGTTATCGCTTCTTTTTACCTTGGTTTTCTAAACCCCGAAATCTAAAAGATGAACACTAAACCCAAAAACATCTTCCCTATACCGTAATCTCAAAATTCTAAACCCTAAACCTTAAAACCTAAACCTTACCCTTGAATTCATAAACAGAAACCCTAAAACTGAACAAAAAAATCATAAAACCTAGACCCAAAACACTATATTTGAATCCATAATACTTAAACTGCAAAACCTAAAAGCTGATCCCCAAAAATAAAAACCTATTCCCTATAACCTAATATCAAAATAATAAACCCTAAACCTTAAAACCTAAACCCTAACCCTAAAATCATAAACCTAAACCCTAAAACTTTACAAAAAATATAAAAACCTAGACCCAAAACCCAATATCTAAAACCCTAATCTCTAAACCCCAAAACCTAAAAGATGAACCCTAAACCCAAAAATATCTTCCCTTTACCTCAGTTTTCAAAACATCATGTGACTGATATTCTAATAAAATTTTATATGATGAAATAATAGTATCATATATTACGGTATAAGAATACGTTATAAAATTTCATTATAATAAAGATTATATGATCAACCATCTTTTTCAATATTAGTTACACTATCAGAACCATGATCAAAATACATTTTTGACGTATAGAGTTATGTTTTACCGATGTGTAATACTATAGGGAGGTTATAAATACTGAGAAAGGATCTTCTTATAGTACACAACCAACAAAAAAGGTTAGTATAGCTGATTCTATAACACTAACTGAACTTCAAGAAAGAATTTGTGGGAAATGGACCACGTCGCAGGAGGAATAGTGACAGTGAAAGCGGTGATGGAATGAGTTTACATCATCACTGTCATAATTATCACCGTTCCTCATGTTTCATGTTTTATTTACCACAAATTATTTCTTGAAATTTAGTTAGTTTTATAGAATGACCTTTACATGTGAAAAAATAATCATGAAACATACCATCATGTGGACAGTCATACATAAATTACAAAACACACCATTTTCTAATAAAAATTTACATAACAAATACAAATTGTTTATATATATAAATATATAAAACCATATCCTAAAAAACACCATTTTCAAGGTAAAATCATATCTTAACAACACGTTAGTAATATGCTTTGAAAAACATGAAGACATGCACCTTTATTTTTAGTAAAAATAACTTCATAAAACAATGTGAATAAACATGTAATGTCTTGCATTCTACAAGTCATAACATTATGCTGACCATAATGTTATATTTACATTTTACACTCATGACTCATTTCATTTGTTTATATATAGATGGATGATAACATACTACTCACTCAGCAGGATAGCCATGTTTCTCAAGTCGTGTTAGATGGTGGTGAGGATCATTCGATCAGGGTGCGTTGAGCGCACCATTTTCATCATAGAGAGCCTCCACATTCCATTATACCATACTTACACTGTGCCGGATTCTATGGAATTACCGTATCAGGTTTCAAATTTTTTGACCATCACCTGCTTGCTGCCCTCATGGAGTGGTGGAGACCAGAGACACACATTCCACCTACCCGAGGGAGAGATGACCATCACCCTACAAGATGTGGTAGTGCTTCTCGGTCTTATTATCCATGGGGAAGCCATTATTGCACCTACATGTGAATCTTGACCCGACCTTGCTCAATGATTGTTAAGCGTCGGCATTTTGTCCGACCGTAGGGATACATATGGAGCATCGATATCTATGATTTGGTTGGAGGCATAGATTCCACATATACTTTATGATGTTGATAAGAATATTGTCATATGTTATGCCTGTGCATATATATTATGGATCATTGGAGGGACCATGTGTACTGATTACTCAGGGATGCATGTGCACATGATGTATCTACCCATATTAGAGGACTTTGATTGGGCTGAGACGTACAACTGGGGATCATCCTGCTTGGAATACACGTACAAAGCATTATGCAGGCTATCCCATAGGGACCGCACAGGTCACAGGAGATGCATCATCCTTATTCAGATGTGGGCATGGGAGCACATCCTCGCATTCCACCCTGAGCTTGCTGGTCCACCAATTGCGATGGAGGTACTGCATGAAGATCCATATAGACATTGGTATGATCAATCATTTTGATTGTTTTCTAATGCTACTAGGAGTTATTGAATTTAATTTCTCATTATTTATCACCATCGATGTTTTATTTTATAGGTGGTGTCAGAGACACAGTTTCCATATGGTTCTGAGACACCATTTGGGCTTATATCAGCTCAAGTTGGACTGTCTCTTACCTAACCAGGTATTCATATACAATCTATCACTATATAAAAAATTTAATAATAGCATCAATTTTGTTTTTTAGTAAGAATATTTTTTGACAAAGGTCACATGTCATTTCAGATTTCATGGCTTCCATACTGGACTATTATGGACCAGTTTACACCATAATTCACTCTTGGGATTGAGGATTCTATGGATATAGTTCCCCTTATTCACTTCTATATTATTGAGTGGCAGCAGCCTGACAAAGTCATGCGCCAGTTTTGTTGTGCTAAGATGATTCCATTGCCGTCAAGATAGATAGAGAAACTTCATGAGGTGAAGCTGAAAGGGAGACAGAATGAGGATTGATGCCGAGTACATGCCAGCTTTCTTAACTACTGGTGTAGATGTGAAAAGTTTCATATCCAGGGTGTACCTACGAATCGATTATTTCTTTTGGAGCAGGTCAAGTATGAGCCATGGTATATACTGAAGTCTATACCATATCTTACCCGACACGACAGAGAGATTAATGAGATTGTAAGTCAATAAATTTCCATTAGTTTGTTTATTGAACTATTTTCTAATTCATTTTTAATCTCTTTATAGGTAACTCACTCAGAGAATCTTATTCACATGAGAGATGAAGAGGGGGGGGGGGTCTTTAGCTAGGCAGCATGGAGAGATGGAGCTGATGTCATCTTATCATGTGCTTTTTGAGAGCATCTTTGAGAGTACAACCCAGAGAGAGGAGGTTCCTGCCCTGGAGGAATATCATATAACAGTTGATGGTGCTATGGATCCACAACAAAGATGATGTAGACAAAGTTGTTCTACATGTGAGGCCTCACCTATTCCACAGGCAGAGGTTGACCATCTAGTAGTCCAACCTCAGCCAATTGGGGATGTGCCTCAGGTGGCATGAGATCCGTATTTATTGACAGGATATTCACAGTTCTCTCTATCTTGGGGTCCGAATCCATCACATCCTTGGGGTCCAGATCCATCACAGCCCTGAGGTCCATATTTATCGCAAACTTGGGGTATAGCTCCATCGCAGGCTTGGTTCCCCATTGCGATGGTGGTAGGTCCATCTAGTTTCATAGTGGGTGAAGGATCAGGAGTGAAATACGACATGCATTTGATAGCTCTTCCCACTCACACACAGGTGGAGGATGTGATGGTCGATGTTCCAGTCCCTAAGGATCATCCCTTTTTAGGTTATCAGACTCCACAACAAACTCGAAGCGAACGTCCTATTCGCAGACCACCATGTGGGACGAAATCTCCTCGCCATAGACATAGAAATTGATTGTACATGTTCATTTATATGTTTTATGTATATTTAAATGAAGATACTATTATTACTATTATCCATTCTTATATGTTTATCTAGTGTTTCAGTTTTCATTAATATTTTAGGCATAGTTTATATTTGCCAGCTTTCAAAGTCGACTACTTGAAACATAGGAATAATTATTAAATTTCAAGTAGATAACTTTAAAATATTATAAAATATATAGCATAAAAAAATTTAAATAAAATTTAAAATATATCCTAAACATCTGAAACGTTTTTGAAAATAAAGAGTTTTATAAATAAAATAAATAAATGAAAATGAAAGGAATATAAGAAAAATTACTCAGAAGTGAGAGTGAAAAGAAGAAATGTCAAGGAGGATCCAAATCCACCTACTTGAATTTGAAATCCTATAAAATATAAACTATAATAACCATACAAATAAAAATTAAAACTTCAACTACTTCTTATATGTTTAATCAATGTTTTAATTTTCATTTATATTGGTCTTATAGTTTATATTTTATAGGCTATCAAAGTCACATACTTGAAACATTTTTAAGTTTCAAGTTGGTGGATTAGAAAGATTATAAATTATTTTTCATAAACATTTTTAAGAAATTATTTTTATTTTCGACTATTTATTATATTTTTAATCCATGTTTTAATTTTTATTTATATTGGTCATATAGTTTATATTTTATAGGCCAGAAAAGTCACGTACTTGAAACATTTTTAAGTTTCAAGTTGGTGGATTAGAAATATTATAAATTATTTTTCATCAATTTTTTTTAAGAAATTAGTTTTATTTTAGACTACTTCTTATATGTTTAATAAATGTTTTAATTTTCATTTATATTGATCTTATAGTTTATATTTTATAGGCTAGGAAAGTCACGTACTTGAAACATTTTTAAGTTTCAAGTTGGTGGATTAGAAAGGTTATAAATTATTTTTCATCATTTTTTTAAGAAAATATTTTTATTTTCAATTATTTAGTATATTTTAATCTATGTTTTAATTTTCATTTATATTGGTCTTATAGTTTATATTTTATGGGCTAACAAAGTCACGTACTTGAAACATTTTTAAGTTTCAAGTTGGTGGATTAGAAAGCTTATAAATTATTTTTTATCAACATTTTGTAATAATTTTTTTTTTATTTTTGAATACTTATTATATGTTTAATCAATTTTTTAATTTTCATTTATATTGGTCTTATAGTTTATATTTTACAGGCTAGAAATATCACGTACTTGGAACATTTTTAAGTTTCAAGTTGGTGGATTAGAAATCTTATAAATTATTTTTCATAATTTTTTTTTAATTTTCAACTAGTTATTATATGTTTAATCCATGTCTTAATTTTCATTTATATTGGTCTTATAGTTTATATTTTATAGGCTACCAAAGTTACGTACTTGAAACATTTTTAAGTTTCAAGTTGGAGGATTAAAAATCTTATAAATTATTTTTCATCAACATTTTTTAAGAAATTATTTTTATTTTCAATTACTTATTATATTTTTAATCAATGTTTTAATTTTCATTTATATTGGTCTTGTAGTTTATATTTTATAGGATAGAAAAGTCACATACTTGAAACATTTTTAAGTTTCAAGTTAGTAGATTGGAAAGATTACAAATTATATTTCATCAACATTTTTTAAGAAATTATTTTTATTTTAGACCATTTCTTATATGTTTAATCAATTTTTTAATTTTCATTTATATTGGTCTTATAGTTTATATTTTATAAGATATCATAGTCACATACTTGAAACATTTTTAAGTTTCAAGTTGGTGGATTAGAAAGCTTATAAATTATTTTTCATCAACATTTTTTAAGAAATTATTTTTAATTTAGACTGCTCATTATATGTTTAATCCATGTTTTAATTTTCATTTATATTGATCTTATAATTTATATTTTATAGGCTATAAAATTCATGTAATTTAATAAGAGATAAATTCTGCTGAATTTTTTTGTTATATATATATATAAACATAACAAAATAAAAATAAAAAATTAAAATTTTAAATATATAAAAAAGAATATTTTAAAAAAAATATATTTTTTGTTTTAGGGAAAAGGAAAAAGCTTTGGACTTAACCAAAAGGAGGAAGCAGTGATGCCACCTTTGAGGAACATTTTTAATTTTTGTTCTTTAGAAAACATATTTAAAAAAACTCATTGTAAGTACCAACATCATGAGAATAGGATCGGTCCTCTACTCCCGTACTCTATTATAGTACCCAGAATCAAACATCAGAAGCCGAATGCTTCCATTTATCTATACCTACAACCATGAAGTCTTATTGGGTACCAAGGGAACCCCAAGCAGGGTGTGAGATATACTCAGTAGGCCACCATCAATATTATCTAGATCAATCCAGTTAGTGTATATAAAATGGGCAGTGTGCCAATAATAATAAATACAAGGCAATAAATAAATAAATACATCGGACTGGGTTCCTCATGGGATACTCGACCAACTCTACTTGCTTCATCCTAATTTGGATGTCTCTAAACCTAGGTGACCTGTGAAACTATGGTACAAGGTATAATGGGCGATTATAAATAAAGTATCAAGATATGGACCTTTCCTAAGCATGTGATTTGGCTTGGAATACACATCCTTTAATTGAATAAATTAATTTTATTGTATTTATATAGAAATGAATATCTTGAATTTAAATAAGTGCCATCCTAGTCCTATCCAAGGTGAACCATATCAAGGAACCCACGTACCACACTAGGAACATAATAAATACTCAACGCTGTAAGAGTCCATCGAAGGAGATCCATAAATGGAATCCCTTGTATCACTCCTAGCATGGTGTAAATACAATACCCTACAAGTTTATCCCTAATATCTCATATAGGGGATCGAGTATCAGTCGTGGCCTGGTGTAACCATCTAGTCACTGATCCCATCCATAACGTCTCTCCTCAGGAACTGGCATCAGTCACATAGAGGTAGAGAAAATGAATAGTGATTCCATCTAAGGCATACCAAGTATCTCTCTTGGAATATCACCAATCATCAACACATTCTAATTATAAAGCATGATGAGACTATCCATGGCGATCCATAAATTTAATCCTGAGTATTTCTCTCAGACTGACATAATGGTATAGATTATTTATCACGATTTCAAACCATTTATCATGGGATTTCATTTATAATACTTTAATGAATTTGGTAAAAACATTTAATTCGAGTAATTAAATTATGGAATGAAGTGTAGGGGCCTAACTCATGGCCTACCATTTCTATTAATTCAATTCATTATTTCAAAATCATTTATTAAAAGGGAAAACACACCTTAATAGGGGTGTAATCAATTTAAGGTAAAGGGAAAGTGGACCTTTAAGGAAGGGAATAGACATAGGGGAAACTTTCATGAAAACGATCAACCAAGGGATTTATTTCCTGCTAGATAGGATCTTATTGAGCATTATAAACCATTTAAATTAATTTTCTAAGTGTTTTGGAGGTGTCTCTAGAGAATTATGGTGCGCAACATGATGAATCATAATATAAATGAAGAGAAACTTAGGGAAAACAACTAGACACCCTACCTTAGATTTATAGATGACCAATCATCCATTACCGGCCTTTGATTCGAAAAAGAACAGGAGGAAACAACAATAAGAATCCCCCCCTGAAAATTGGGCATATCATCTCACACTAAAATAGTGAAACAGATAGGAAGATAAATAAAGAAAGGATAGATGAGGATTAGGCATCTTACCATTATGGATCCAATGCAACCGATGATGAAGGAAATGGAGCTCGGATAGAGTAGGAAGAGGGATCCTTAGCTTAGGTGTGGAGGAGGTCTCTTGCATGGATACTCTTCTATATGGGAGAAAAATAGGACTATGTTAAAATGATCCCCTACCCATTTAAAAAAACATGCCTAGGTATTTACATGGTGTGTAATATTTACATGTCATGTAAAACTTGGGTTTATTTCTCTTGGAAAATCCCAGTTCACAACCTAGAGGGGGAATAGAAAAACCCTTACATGTCGTATATCTAATACACAATATGTATGTCAATTACACATCATGTGTCAAGTATATACTGTGTATTTGGCCTGTAGCTAGCCTCTAACACTACTGCCACCACCTTTCCCGAAATGAGCTGACCGACCCTTAGGTGAATTTTTCGAATTTATCCAAATTGTAAAAGGAAAACATACCTTGCTGAAAATATGGGATGTTACAACCTCAAATCCTTAAAATAACTCATCCCTAAGTTTCCTTTTTAAGGGAGGTAAAGTGTCATCTAAGAAGAGTTCTGGTTACTGAGAATGTATTATGGATTCTCACTCCTAGGTCTCATCTAGTAAATGGTCGTGCTACCATAACACCCAAACTAGTGTAACTAACCTACCTCAAAGATCCTTCATTTCAGATGATCCTCAATGGATGAATCTACTTCTAGATCATTGTCATTAGGATCAAATGAAATAGACACGTCAGCATGATACCAGTGAAGCTATGATACGTGGAAGATGTTGTGTATGGAACATTAACTATAAGGTAACTACATGGTACAATCCCAAATCTCTCCACGATCTCTAAAGGCCTGATGTAATAGGTTGATATATTTATCTCTTTCCGGATCTATCTATGACCCAATTTAGGAAAAAATCATAGAAATAACTGATGTCCCATCTTGAACTCTAGAGGTCTAGAATGATGATCGGTATAAGAATTCTACACAGACTGAGCTGTAGCCATATGTTTTTGAATTAGATGGAGATGATATGAAGTCTCCTAAATAAGACAAGGACCTAGTAGTACATTCTCACCTACCTCTAACCACCACATAGGTGAATGGAACAACCTACTATAAATGGACTCATAGATATCCATCTAAATCATTTCCTGAAAGCTGTTATTATAGGAAAACTCAACAAGAGGTATATGTTTCTCCCAAGAACCTCATAAATTGAGGACACATGCTTGATGCATGTACTCCCACACCCGTATCTTCTACTCAGACTCCCCATTAGTCTGAGAGTGGTATGAAAACTCAAGAGAACCTGTAATCCCAATGCCTTTTGCAACCCCTTTTAGAACCATGATGTAAACCGGGTGTCTCGGTCATATATGATAGAATGCGGAACACCATAAAGGCACACAACCTCCTAGATATAAATCCACCCAATCTCATCAATTGAGAAGGTCTCATAGATAGGTATGAAGTGTGAGACCTTGGTAAAACTGTCAATGATCACCCATACTACATCACTACCTCAAAGGGATATGGGAAAGTGAATCATGAAATCTATGATGACGTCATTACACTTCCACTTGAGAATGGATAGAGGCTTTAGGAGTCCAATATGTTTTTGGTGCTCTGCCTTTACCTTTAGATAGGCAGAACACCTTGTGATAAAACCTATAATCTACCTCTTCATACCTGGACACCAATACTGATGATGTACATCTTGGTACATCTTGGTAAGCCTTGGGTGAACTGCCCAAATAGAGGCATGAGATTCCAACATCAACTCTTCTTGCATGTCAATATGAACCCATAAATGACCATGGAAGATAAGGATATAATTATAGTCAACAACCCAAATAAGTGGTGGGTTATCACCTAAGACACTCTCCCTCAGGATGAGGCCCTTGGTATCTGATAGCTTCCTCATCCTCACCCATTACATAAGGAAGTATGTCACTATAAGAGCTGCTAAAACAGGCTGCCTTTGATATTCCTGAACCTCCTAGTGTATCTCAAAAAATAGATCCATCAACTTCCACACACTACTGGTCTCCTAGATGAAATGTTTCTAAGTATTTCAGCTTAGAGTGTTATCCACTACATTACCATTTATAAGTGTATAAGAAATCTTTAATTCGAAATACTATAGGTATTATACCCACTTGCATTACCGTAGATTAAATTCATGCGGCATGGAAATGTATTTTATCCTTTTATGATCTGTGTAAACAACGAACTATTTCCCTAATAGACAATTCCTCCAACAATGTAAATCATGAACCACAACTACTAGCTCTAGGTCGTGCATAGAGTAATTATGCTCATGAGGTCTTAGCTGGTGAGACCCGTATGCTACAACCCAATCACCCTACATCAGAACTACTCTGATCCCAACTCTTGAAGAATCACATTAGATAGTATAGATTCTACATGGCTCTGGAATAATCATGATCGGTTCTGAATTAATTCTCCATTTCATCTTTTTAAAGGCATACTCACAATCCTCTGACCATATGAATTTCACACCCTTTTTAGTCAAGACTATAAGAGGTGCTTATAGGCATGAGAATCCCTAAATGAATTTTCTGTAATATCCAGCTAGCCTAAAAAAACTACATATATCAAATACATTCTAGGTATACTTCCAAGAAACTATGACACTTACCTTCTCTGGGTCAATAGATACACCTTCCAGTAAAATTATATGAACCAATAATTGAACCTTATCATTCCAAAAGTTTCATTTTATGAGATTAACATATAGATGGTTCTATCTCAGTGTATTCAGAACAATCTCAAAATGGTTGGCATGGTTGTGTATAGTGTGAGAATACACCAAGATGTTTTCCACAAAAACTACCACAAATGAATCCATATATAGGTATAAAAATCTATTTATTAAGGCCATGAAAATGGTCAGTTCTTTTTTAAGGATGAATTACATAACCATATACTCGCACAAGCCATAACTACTTCAGAATGTTGTATATGGTATGTTAGATGTCCTCACACACACCTGATGGTATCCCAAACACAAATCAATATTATAGAAAATTTTCACTCCTCAGAGTTGGTTAAAGAGGCTATATATACAGGGTAATGGATACTAGTTCTTTACCATAATCTAGTTCAACTGCCAGTAATCCATGCACAGACTAAGGGTACCATACTCCTTAGAGAAAAGGATGGGTGAACCCCATAGAGTGGTACTCGATCATATAAAACCCTTTTTATTTAAGTCTTCCAACTACTTATTGAGGTCTTGGAGCTTATTAGGTGGCATACAATAGGGAGGAAGTACAATGTCATCGTACTTGGCACTAGCTTGATGGTGAACTCCACATCTCATACAGAAGGTAAATTAGAGAAATTGTTAGGGAATAATTCCCTAAAAATATCCACAACAGGATGTAATTCTAGAATATGTGTTCCCTAATTGATCATAAAGATACTATCCATATGGGTTTTCACCCTACCCAACCTAGTAAAATCGGGATAGATAGAATTTTCTAGATATCCCATTCACCCTAATGAATATAAGAACTACCCTAAGGTGATGTGAAAGACAACCTCTGGTGATAACAATCAATATGGGAATGATTAGCCACTAGCCAATCCATACCAAGAATGATGTTGAAGCTAGTTATCTTGAGGAAAAAAAATCCACAAAAATTGGTACCCACCTATCTTAAGGGGAAAACCTTTCATTAGAGTATAATATCTAATTTAACCCTTAATGGTGTGCAGAGAGTCATCATGCCATAGAAGTACTCCATTTCTAGGCCTAAACATTCCATAATTGTAAAAAATATTATGGAGTGTGATGATCCTATATCAAATAGGGAAAAAACTTAAGTAGAGGCAACCATAATAGTAACTTATATAGTTGAAGGCTCCAGACTCTTCTCCTTAGGTGTAGGTTGCACTATATAGATATGGCCAAAATTGTGGCCCTGAGATGTAACCTAACTAACCTGACCAGGTTCACTCTACTGCCACTGAACCTAAGATGTATGACTACCTCATCCACAACCACCACATCGGCTTGTTTGTCTGGTAGTAGACCAACACCCAACCTGACATGGACCTACTGATCCTATAATTGAAAGAGGTGTCAGCACATATCCCTTCTCAATAGATACAAGAGAGAAATTTTGGTAGAAACAATGTAGGTGACCCATCCTGCCACTATCTTGGCACTCGATAAATCTCCCCATACAATGAGGCCTTTTATGCCCTATCCTACCACAATAGTGACACACCACATAGATTTTGATGCATGTTATCTAGTTAGAGCTGCCCCCACATGCACCATTAAATCGATGCTTCCTTATGCTAGATAAAACATCTCCCTACCAAGAAGCTGCACCTACCTGGCTCTCATTACCACCTTCCCTCTGGTTCCACTCTATGATGAGGTTCTGGTTCACTATTTATAAAATAGTGGTCTATCATAAAATGATCACCTGGAATTGGATAGTGTACGAAATTCCATCCTCAAATCATCTTATGGTCGTCAATTCATCACTGGTGAGATTTAATGTGAAAAGATGAAGCTCGGTGAAACGATTTGAGTACTCCATAACTAAAATCAAACCCTGCTATAGGTGTATAAACTCTCAAGCGTGGTCTGCTCGCAATGTCTAGGGGAAGAAGTAATCATAAAAGGCTGTTTGGAAGCCTGCCTAGACTATACCCTGATGAAGTCTAACCTAGGTAATTAAATAACACCATTGTTTAATAGAATCCTATAGAATATAGGTAGTGAACTTGACCCTCATATTTGGAGGCATCTCTAAATTTTGAATGATAGATAACATGGCCTCGAGCCATGAATCAACAACCTGAGGACCGCAATTCCCTGAAAAGGTGGGAGGACATAACTACTGAAATTCCTATATCAGTTTTGTCATAGTAAGGGCAGGTTTTGGATCACCCTATACAAATTGCATAAAATGGAAGAATCTATATTGGAACTGAGCATCAGTTCCTAGTGGAAGATCAACATGGGTACCTCAAGTGGCACTATAGGAGGTGATACAGGTGGTTTAGGGCCCACCACCTTCAAAGCATGTTCATCACCACCCTCCTTATAAGGAACCGACCTTAAACATTACATAATCTTGATTTAAGTCAAGAATTCACATTGATTATCTTTTCAGGTTTAGAGTTTTAGAGAATTAGTCCACAAACATTACATAAAATTTCAAATATTACAAATTGGTAAGTCTACATGCCATCTATTTTTTTCATAATTTAAAACATTTTAAAATAAAACATGAATTCCTTTCCTTGATAAAAATCTTCATAACATTCATCTTGACTTCTTCCTTTCTCTAACCCATCCTTATACCCTGTGGAAAAAATTTCAAAAACTTGGGATGAACAAAAAAATCTCAGTAAGGGATATAAAATAAGGAATGAAACCATTAGTCCATGAATCTTTAAAACTCATGAAAACATTCTCACAAAATCATAATTTTCACCCATAAAACATAAACTCTTTAACATACCTCATAAAATCATATGATTCTTGAAAAACTTCTTAGCAATCCTAAATCATAAAGGTAAATTGTGGAATCCATAACATACTTACATTTTAACTTTCACAGCTACATAGGGAGTAACCTACATGGTTATGTTTGGAATACCCATCACACTATATTCCCTAAATCTATTAGGAGAAACCTTATTGTTTAACTATGTCTCATTACCCAATTCATTAGAGAGTTATCATAGGCTCACCCAACCTTGGTTTATCACGAAACCACCCATATACATAAGCAATGCCCAATAACCAAAACATAAGCACAACACATAAATCACAACTAAAGGAAAAATAACATTTCCACATTGCAATCACAAGATATCATTTCAAGTTATTGAAATAATAAATTCCTTATAGAAAAAACATTTTCAATACCAAAATACATGAAAAGGTAATATGGTATTTATTTTCCTTTTCAAAACATTAAGAATTATAGAGGAATCCAAATATCAAATAACGGTTACAGTGGTAAATAAGTCATTGTCGTCGTATATGTTAAAAAAAACTTTCCTTTAGTCAATTTGTACGGAAAGTAAACACTATATATAAAAATATTCATTTAAAAAAAACATTTAATGAAATTCAATATGTAAATAAAATATAATATATTCAAAATTCATTTCACACATAAGAGTTGAATGTCATAATCAAGAAATATAAATTTAACCCAAATAATGGATATTGGGTTAATAAATTCCCTTACCACTTGTAATCTGTCGAATCGTATGACCAATAAAAGTAATAAAAATGGAATGAAAAATTTAAATGCATGAAGATGAAGAGATTCCTGATATTTTATATCAAATTTCATTTTATAGACACCATAGAAAAGAAATAAGTGGTGAATATAGCATATATCTCACAGAGGTAAAAAGTGAGGTGAGGAAATCCTTACAATGTTCATATCAATGACACAAGAATTTATCAATGGGGGGATTATTTGTAGCAACAATATATACACACAAAGAGAATTGAAAATACAACATAAACCAATGGAAGTACTAATAATTTTATTATTTTCATATCCACATTTCTTAAGAATATATTTTTTATACTTATGTTGAGATATAAAAGTTTCTTCTAGTTTTTGTGAAATTTTAAAACTAAGAAAATATGTTAAGTCATCCATCATACTCATTTCAAACTCAGACTTCATAAGATCTAAAAATGAATATGTTAATGATTTTTGAGTTGAAACAACTTTAATGTCATCAACATAAATTTCTACAATAATAATAATAATATTAAATTATTTTTTAAAAAGGTTGGGATCTGTAGATCCTTTAACAAAATTGGTTTGTAACAAAATCCCAGTTAACCTATAATACCAAGCTCTAGGGAAAATTTTCAGTCCATATAGTGATTTGGTAAGTTTATAATCATATTATATATGTTTTTTATTTTCACAACTAGGTATTTTTTCTACATAAACTTACTCCTCAACATATTTGTTAATAAAAGCACACTTCACATCCATTTCAAATAATTTGAAAGTAAATAATGTTGCAAAGGCTATAAGTATTCGAACAGATTCAAGTATTTCTATCAGGGCATAATTTTCTTCATAACTTTTCCCTATTGTTGATTATAAACTTTAGTAACAAGTCTAGATTTACTTTAAACTATTATTCCATTTTCATTACATTTATTCCTAAATAACTATTTTAATACATTTATAGAAGAACCTATAGGTCATTCAGCTAAAGTCCAAAAATGTTTCGTTTAAAACTTGTTGATCTCATCTTGCATAGCCTTAATCCAATCCTCATCACCTAAAGCCTCATAAGGATTCTTAGGTTTAAACTAGGATAATAAATCTAGATGTTCAATTTCATTTTGTAAGGAACTTCTAGTCCTAAATAGTTGATCTACATCATCAATGATACTTTCAAAAGGACGATTCCTAAGAAACAAATGACTTCTTGGGTTTTCAAAAGTCTATTATTAAACAATAGGTAGAAAATATTCCTGAGGTATAACTTCAGGAACTAATTCTTGAGTTAGTTTTTTATGAGAATAACTTTATAAAAAAGGTTGAAAATTAGTTTTAGAAACAACATCCAAGGATGTATGTTGGGGTTTTTTGAAAAAAAAGGGACCAGTTTCATAAAAATAAACATATATTATTTCCTAAATAGTACAATAAATTTTATTAAAAACTCTATAAGCCTTATAAGTAGTGGAATAACCTAAAAATATTCCTTCATCGAATTTGGGTGAAAACTTATGTAGATTATATTTTGTATTCAAAATAAATATTTTTCAACCAAAAACTTTGAAGTAAGAAACTTTTGGTTTTCTTCCAGTCCAAAAATAATAATGAGTTTTATTAAGAAAATTTCTAATTAAAACTCAATTTATAGTATAGAAGGTAGTTCTAACCACTTCATCCAAAATTTTTTTAGTGATTGAGTATTCACTCAACGTGGTTCTAGTTATTTATTGAAGAATTCTATTTCTTCTTTCAACCACACCATTTTTATTTGGAGTTCTAGGTGCTGAAAATTTATGTTTAATACCTTTCTTACTACAAAAAGTTTCAAAATCAAAATTTTCAAATTATCTACCATGATCACTATGAATAAATATAAAGGGGAAGTTTTTTTTATTTTTAACTCTATATACAAAAGTTTTAAAATAACAAAAGGCCTTGAATTTCTTTTTAAGAAAATATACCCAAGTATATCTAGTGAAATAATCAACTAAGACATATACATAGTATTTTACACTAATACTTCCAATTTTTTAAGGACCAAACAAGTCTATGTTCACTAACCGTAAATCATAAGAAGTTGGGACTTCAACAATAGATTTAAAACTTGAATTATTTTTCTTACCATATTGACAAGGGTCACAAACTTTTGAAGTATCAAACATAAGTTCTAGTAGATCCTTAATAAGTCCTTTGTTAGTCAACTTATACAAGATTTTAAGGTTACAATGTCCTATGCTTCTATTCCACAACCAAGATTGGTCTTCCATTTCACTAAGGAAAGGTAAGTCTTGGATTATAAGGTCCTCTAAGTTTATTACGTAAACATTCTCACGATGATTGGAAAAGGGAATAAATTCATCCTTAGAACTATGTATAGTACATTTATCACTCCTAAAGTTCATAAGGTAAACTTCATCACATATTTGACTTATGCTTATATGGTTGTGATTATAACTTATAATAAATAAAACATTTGAAATAATGGATTTTACAAGAAGAATAATGTTACCTATTCTAATAATCTCTCCTTGAGAATTATCTCCAAAAGTCACTTTTCCACCTTTTATCTTGATTATCTTCTTGAAGAAATATTTATTTCTAGTCATGTGTCTAGAACAACCACTATCCATGTACAAAATATTTTTTTGGTACTATCTTTATTTTCCTAAAAACAATAAGACTAGTTTTTTGGAACCCAAACCTTGGTGGGTCTGGTATTATTAAAAAAACTATTAGTAACCACATTTGTTTTGAAAAGTAATCTTTGTGAAACCCAAAGAGATTGAAATTTATTTAAATAAAAATTATTCTTCTAGTGACCACCACTTTGTAACTCAACGCAAAAGGTTCACTTTTAGGAAGAAATTAATTGTTCCTAAAAGCAGGTTTTTTATATGTATAACCCATTCCATTATTATCTCTATAAAGAAAAATTTTCTTATAAATTTTATTTATGTTTTACTTACCATCGGTAAACTTTGATAAAATTTTCTTCAAGCTAGAAATGTCATATTTTAGTTTTAAAACTAAATTATTATCCTCATTTTTAATATTTTTAGAACTAATTTTATCAAAATTATTTTGTAAACTATTTTTCTCAAAAACAACTTTTCAAAATATTTTGAAATAAATTATTTTTCAAAATTAGTTTTATCAAGATATTTAGAAAGATCTGATATTTAATTAGTGAAAAGAGTTATTCCCGAATCTACCTTTGTGTGTTTAGATTTGACATTATCATATTTTTTTAAAATCTTACAATTTTCATTTTCTAATAGTTTCTCAAATCTAGAAACTTTGTCATAACTGGGTAGAGTATTAATTCTACAGAGGAAGATTTTTCATCATAAGATGTAGAATTTTTCTCATCAGAATAATTTTCATTTAAAGATATATTAGTAAGGGATTTAGTTGTATGTACCATTTCCATTAGGAAATGATTTAACATGGGTAAATTTGAAAAAAGACCAATGTTCCTCTGTCCAGAACTTTTATTATCCGAAGAATTATTATAAGAATCTCCACCAGTGTCAATACATGTGTCATAAGATTTCAATTTTTTTTTCTTTTTCACTTATAATAATTATTGGAATTTCATTCTGAATTTATTTCCTTCTTTTTTTTCCTTTTTAACTTTGGAAAATCATATCAGATATGTCTATCTCACTACTAGAAAATTACTGTATACCCACAGTTTGAAACCATGGGTATAGCCCAAAGAACTGGGGTATAGACTATACCCATGGTTCAAAGAACCATGCGAGCTTAAGCTATCAGTATAGCTCTAAGCTATACCAATAGTTTAAAAATGATATTTCCACAGTTATGAACCATGAAAATAGGTGTATGAGAAATTTTCCACTATGCCAATAACCCTATACCCACGGTTCTAAAACCGTGTCTATAAGATTTTTTTTCCTGATGCCAGATTTAAACCTTAGACCGCCACTATAGAAACCAAATGTCTAACCACTACACCACATATGATAATAGGTATAAATATATATATATTTACTTATATATATATTATTTTAAACCCTAGATATAGGTTAAAAAATCTGGCAATAGGTATTCCCACATGAATTTTTTTCCGCACTTACATGGGAAAGCTATTCCCACAGCTTACAAAAATTGTGGATATAGGGAGGATCTATACCCTTGATTATTAGAGAATTGTGGGAATATGACTACATTTTCCCCAGAACCATGGGTATAGGTTTGAACTATACCCATATTTTTTTAAAGAACTATGGGTATAAGTCTTGAACCAAACCCTATACCCATAGTTTTTGGAAAACCGTGGGTATAGGCCAAGAACCAAATCCTATACCCATGGGTTTTGGAAAATCGTGGTTATAGGTCTGAGCTAAACCATATACTTATGATTTTTGGAAAATTGTGGGTGTAGGGGTGACCTATACCCATGATTGTTTCCAAAACCATGGGTATATTTTTTTTTCAAGTAGTGTCTTTCTTACATTCATAGAAAGTGACATCAGAATACTTTTTATCACCTTTATCCCTATGAATTCTCTTATATATGTGTTGAAAATATTTCTTTCCAACAATTTTTTTCATCCTTCTAGGAAGATTATCCAATTAATTTTTATAATGTTCTGATGTACTATAATCTAAATAAATAATAACTTTCTTCTTTCTTAAATATTTTACAACTTTCTATGGAGATTAAAATTTAGTAGATATAGTAGATTTTGTAGAAAAATCAACACCACCATTTTTATTTTTAGATTTCTTGACATCTATTTTAATTATTCCTTTGTACTATATGATAGTACTAATCAAATCTTCAAGAGTAAGACTAGTAATCTTTCTTGTATCATCCACAACTGTTCCTTTTTATTCTTACTCATTGGGTATTATGTCTATAATATTTTCAACCAAAATATCATCATAATTTTTTTTTATCCAAGAGACTGTAACCTATTTATAATTTTCAATAATATTTGGTGCATCTTGGAAAATGAATCTCTAATTAGAAAATCAAAGTCTTGTTAATCAGCTCTATGGATAGCTCTTCTTGTTTCCATAACTTTTGATGTACCAAAATGTGTTATTTCCAATTTACTCAAAATACTATTGGAAGCTTCAAAAGATGATATATGACTATAGATATTCCTCATCATAGAACATAATAAAGTATTTATAAATTTATAGTTCAACTAATATTCTAATTTTTCAGTATTTTTTGAAAGAAGAAACTTCTTTATCGGGAATCCTGTATTTTCCAATATGCATTAATAAGTTGTCAACTCTAGTTTTGATCACAAAAGTTTTCATTATATATCTCTAATATTCATAATCATTCCCATGAAATACATGTGGTCAACTAGGATTCAGATTATTAAGAGACACAAAATTCATACTTTCCATCTTAAAATAATAGAAACTTTTTTCTACAAATACACGTTAGTGTAACAAAGTTTATAAACAAAAAGTTTATTTCAAAACTTAAACAACTTGCAGTAAATAAATAAAGTTAAAACAAAGAAACTATATAATAAGTATAAAACTGCTCTGATACTAATTGTAGGATCATAAGAGTAGATTAAATGGATATACTTACAAGAGGGAGGTGAATTTTAGTTTAAAAAGTTTAAACTAAAGAAAGAACAAAACCTATTAAAGTAATATTACCATACTTAGACTTCATTAGATAATCAAAATAATAGAATGAGAATAAAAGTTGATCTAATTATATCAAGGTATGTTTTTTATCATAATCAAGGTTATATCGATAAAAAATAATATAGAAAGATAAGTACAATAATTAACCTTCTATTACATGAACAGTAGAAAATTATTGTAAAAACAAGCAATATGATATCTAGTAAAAGTAAGAATGAATTACAATATATATTAAAAGAATACACCCTTTTAACCTTTTTCAAGAAAGGTAAACCCTTTTAACCTTAAGAGTAAATGTAGTCAATAACCTGGACTAAAGGTATCCACAGTTTTATACTTATTATAAAGTCTGTCTTTCCTTATCAGGAAATCCCTCGATATGAAGATTAGAATTATATTTGTCTTCCTATCCTAAGAATCTCTCGATACGATGATCAGTGTATGTCTTCCTAGCCCTGTAATACCTTGATCTGATGGATCAGATTCACCATCTTCCTATCTCCAAAAGTCTTCGATCTTAAAAATGATTAGACGTGATTACAAAATAAAATACATTCTAAAGGAAAAAACCCTAATAAGGATTCCTTAGAAATACGACTCTCTAAGGTATTAAAAACACTCTGGAACTAGATGTTCATGTAGATAGAGATTTAGACAAAATGAGTTGAAAATGTGATCATCTCCCATATCTTAAAATAATTAGCTATTTATAGGGGAAGCTCCAACAGTTATATTTCCGAGTTAGTTGAACGACCTTAGATAGTTGGCCCTTTGACAGCTCACAATTCTCTGGCATAACTGAATGTTCAACATCATTTTGTTTTAGCACCATTATAATCCTAAAAGTATTCCTTATGATAGAAACAATTGTTATATGATTATAATTATAAACTTCAGTCAGTATGATGGGCTTCATTATTAATTATCAATATGATGAACGAAATGAGGATTAGTATGATCTATCGGTACCAAGGTCAGTCCGATGGTCATTACTTTTTTTAGTCAGGTAGATAAAACAAAAGTCCAACCACTTTTATGAATAAAATCTATTACAATAATTGGACACACCATCAGTCCGATGAATCATATTGAGTATTGTATAGTTTATATTCATAATACATTAAAAAATTTCTATGTATGGTAAAAGGTAATGTTTTCTACAAAAACATACTAAATTTCTTGGGACATTAAGAGTTAGTAAAAAAAGTTTTAAGAGAGTGTTTGTGATTTCCAAAACTAAAGGAATGAAAAGTAAATTAGTAATAATTATGACTCAATAGTATCATCCTGTTCATCCATACCCAATGATTCATCCTCCCCATCATGAATCTTAGTACCTCCAGTAGAATCATTTTATAAAGACAAAATAGAACCGTCTTGATTTGAAGAATTTCCATCCAAATCAGCAATGATCTTTTCACCAGGATCATTTCCAAATTCCTCCCAAAATACCTCCCTAATTTGAGATCTATTTAGAATATCAAGCAAAGAAAACTTATTTAAACTAGGATAAAAAATCAGTGGGTCAAGGATACCCACCCCAGTTTCCACATTTCCATCCATTGCACCATCGCTGACAAGTATTCCTTTTGAATCTTCATGACTTGACTTCTTCTGAACCTATGAAAAAGGCATAGGAAGGGGAGATATTCACTTCTTAGAAGTGAACATTTGAAATATGTCATCATCCATAGGGGAAGATTCCCCCATGGAATGTGGATAAAACAAAATTAGAGATATGTTGTTGAACAACTTCATTTTGATCTGAAGCATCAGTTGCAATTTCATCTTAGAGGGGAGAACTCTTCCCCCTCAAGGACACCTACTCATCAGCTTCAACTATAATTATTCCTGTCTTAAACAATTCACTTGACCTCTTAGAGATAAGTGAATCTAACATTTTTTTACCTTTTTTGGAGTCTAGAGGTAATCAAGTGTTTCTCTTGATTTAGCTGGCTAACTACCTCACCCTGCACTAATTTTTCAAGGTCCGACTAAACCTCTCCACTTGCCTCCTCATCGCCATAGGTAACCCATGGACAAAGTTGCTCTAGGACAAGAGTAGGAATACCCTACTCCTTACTTGTAGCCGTCCTCTTAGAGGTTTCATCCATATGCTCGATTAAAAAATCATTCCTAACAATATCACCAATCTGTAATTTAGTTTGCGCAGCCAAGCCCAACACCAAAATTTGATTTAAAATATTGGCATACAAAGTACCATAATTCTTCTACCCCCTTGTAAAAGAACTCCCTAGAGTTCCGTCCACTTTCTTCCTAGAAGAAGACGCTTGCAGAGGCCTTCTGCAATATTTTTCTAGATTCCCTCAGATACCACATTTTGGGCATTTGATAACCATTATACATGCATCTTTTTGATGCCCAATCAAGCTACACACCTCACATAGATAAGTCACCTTTTCATTCTCCACTCACTTGTTAATATCATCATTTCAGGTAGATAAAACAAACTTGTCAATAAAAGTTTCACTTAAATCAATTTCAATCGATATCCTAGAATAATGGCCAAATATTACCATTTCAGTCTCCTGGTCAAAGAAAATAGGGAATCCTATTAATTTTGTGATCTTATGGATTATTTTTGGATGCCAAAAAATCCAATTGAGGCTGTATAATCGAATCCATACCTGTGCATAAGTGTTCTTGATGTTGTCAAAATTAAATTCATATGACCATTCAAGAACAAAAAACATGTCAGTCTCTAGAGACAGTGAACCAATGATCCAAACCTTCTATTTGAGATCTTCAGAGAGAAAAAGACAAAGATAGAATCCTTATCTAGGAAAGACATGATTCCAATTAGAAAAAACCAACAACGTGGAGATTCAACATACCAGGTTATTCCGAAACCATGAATGTTCACCCCACAGAAGAACCAACCTGCCAAGGATTGAGTTTTTTCATATCGCAAGTATTTTAGAAACCACATCAGAGTTTCCTTCAACATGAACCATGTATCCCTTCTTGACGATTCTTCCAATAATTGAATCATTGTAAGAAGTGAATAGAGGAGAAAAATAAGCTTCCTTTAGATGATTCACATCAGAAGTCTCATTCTCTAGGGAATCACCTTTGTAAGATCATTCAATCCAACATCCACCAGTGAGGATATTATTTAGATCAGAAGAATCATAGGGGGAGGCCATAACTGAACTAGGGTTCAATCTCCATTGTTGTCATTGTGAGCAGAGCGCTCGCCAAACCCCATTTCTAATTATATAAATTATTAAATAATTTAAAATATATATACATGTATAACTTTATGTATGTATGTTTATGTGTGTATATACATGTGTGTCTGTAGATGTGTATATGTACATATGTATGTATGTAATTCGCATAAATGTTATGAATTCATTTTTTTTGAAAAAATATAGGGGAAATGCCCTGTTATTAAATGATAGAAAAATAGAGGAAGTAAAAGATGGGGTAAGATATGGAAATACTTCCCTCATCAATAAAAATAGTCAAACAAAAATATTTTCTCTTATTATAGCCCCAATCCTTTGTTCCTCATCATGTATTGCATTCCAATTAGTTCTACCATGCCGAAGACCATGACCTTTGGGATGCCTGCCTCTCCTCCAAGTCTTCAACTACTGCAAGAGAACTTCAATGTCTATGCTCTATGAATAAATTTCCCCCCTCATCTAATTGAGATTACACCCTATTAGAAGGGTAAAAAACAAAGGTTTCATCATTGAATTTGACTACAGGGGTCTTCACTTCACCAAAAAAATCTTGTGATGCTTGCTCTTTGGATACCGAAGTACCCTGCTATTCACCCTCTTGCACATCATTGGAAGAATCAAGTGCACCAAAGAGGTTGTGAGAATACACATTCACATTTCTTGGCACGTCCTGAATACCCTCCACATTTTTTGGTGGAGGCTCACCTGAAATTTCATCCAAGACAGAACCAACTTGCTTGCACGACGGAGGCTCCATCTGAAGAGAGAGCACCATAGGGACCAAGGCCAAATTACAAGAAATATCATAATCATGAGAAACATTTAGTTGTGATGATGGAATGACCTGCTCCTTTATAGTCTGTGAATGAGGCTCAAATGTTTTGAATTTTTGAGGGTGGACCAATTGGAATCCCTCTTCGTCCAAAAATATATTTAATCATTTTGTAATATTTATTTATACATATATTTATATACTATGCATATAATATTTTCAATATGTTTGTAATTTATATGAATAATATGAATTTTTTTATTTATTAAGTTTTAATATTTAAAATATGTTTGAAATTTATATAATTAATCTATTTAAATTATTTTTTTAATAATTTTATAATTTAAATATTTAATTACTAAATTATAAATATATATAATTTAAAAAAAAGTTATTTATGAAATTATAAATAAATATATATATATATTTAAATAATTATAAAATTATAATAAATATTTTTAAATAATAAATATATTTATTGTATTTATAATTATATATTAATAAATATATATATTAATATAAATATATTTATAATTATATATATAAAAGTTTAAATATATTTATTTATAGTTATATTAATTATTAAATAAATTCATATTTAAATATTTATAAAATTATAATAAATATATTTAAATGAAAATGATAAATATTTATCAGCGCTTTATATTTTAGCATTGATAAAACTATTCTTTATCAGTGCTTTTTTGAAAGCATTAATAAAATACTCACCCAATATTATAAAAAGAACACTAACAAAGTCTCCTCTCTTGCGCCTTCAAACTATTGTGGAACCCTATTATTTTCACTGCTCTCGTTGAACCCTACTACTGGCATCACTCACTCTTCATCGACTTTCTTAACGAATCGATCATCTCCAAATCTATGGTATGTGATGATTTTTTTCACCTCTAGATTTGTTACATAACTGCACATTATGCCGATGAAGTTTCCACTTGTTTTTATGCATTGTGTAGGCACATACTCTACCCCTTCACCACATCGCATCACCCATCATGGATTCCACAACACCCAATTAAATTGATTATATATTGTTTTAAAATCTTCATGTTCTCCATGATATTTTTTCTGAAACATCAATCATATTTTAAGAATTGATAAACCTTTACATTTTTCCTTCATAGTATGGCCATCAATCCAAGCTTTGGACGAATCTTCACCTCAAATAGTAAAGGGAATGGACCTTATACAGGGAGATTATATTCTATCCTTTTCCAAATTTCCCCATTTTGAAATCACTAGTGAAATAATACTTTTTAGCAACATTTTTTATGCGTTAATGTTAGTTTTTCAGATGATGTAAATATGAATAACATTGTATGTATTTTTTAACATTGATTATATAAACCAACTTCAAAATATTTATTTTTCCTAACCATAAAGGGTTTCAACATCAATTATTTTTGATAACCGACATCAAATATCATCAAACCTTTCTTTCAACATCGTTTATTTTGAGAACCAACATAAAAAATCACATATAACATCTTTTATTTTTATAATTGATGTTATAGGTAACTTTCAATGATGGTTTTTAAAATAACCAATGTCAAATGTTATAGATTTTTTTAAAAATATTTCAAAACACATAACTCCCTTGGAATAAAAAACTAGATAAAAGAACTAGAAAATTATAGAAACCAAATGAAAATAAGAAAAAAACTCAATGATGTGGTTTCTTTTCCTTGCCAGTGGTGGTGTCCCCTGAATCTAAATATAATTTATTAATATTCATTTTATTTTTAAGTAATAACTCATACAAAATTTTAAAATTCTTTTAATAAATCTCATGCAGAGGCTTTAACATTTATACTTGATCCAAAGAAGTCATATTCTTAGAAAAAACAAATCATTATATATATATATATGTGAAGATAATAAATCTTAAAATAATCCAAATAATGACAAAATATTATAAATATCTGGAAAAAGTGATGGAATGAAGAATTAGTGGAATGATGAAGCATTAAAACAATGAAGGTGGTGTAAACCATGAATGTAGAATGTGGTGGAAGGGAAAATTATATAAGGTATTATAAAAAGTGTGCTCGTGACATGATAAATTTATAGATGGGAAAATAAATCGAATGGGAGTGTTGTAAAGAAATTGAAACATTATGAGAGCACTATTTGATATTTTACTTGTAACATTTGTTATTTATATAATTAACATAAAAACCTTGTATTTTAACACTATTTATATATTTTCCAATTTTAAAACTATTTTTAAAATTAGTTATCATATAATCAATGTTAAAAACCACCATGAAAAAGTGATCTGTGAAAAATCTGTAGCGAATCATATTTTCCATGTATTATTTTATGATATTGTATGGATTATTTTTGAGATCAATCATTGAGAAGGCATGTGATTATGAGGCTTGGTTTTCCTGGAATAAATTTTTGATATATATTAAATATCACGTGTTCAAAATTTTCTTGAAAAAGTGGAATAACTTCTAAATGGAGGCCCGAATCAGAAATACAAGGGCACCGTTGAGTTCATAACACGGGTTTTATCATAGCCATGACATAACCTTTGTCAGCCTAGGGAGTTGGTGAAAAATTCATCTCGATCATAACATGAATAAAATAATTAAATAAATTATTTTATTTTATTCATTGATGCAGGGACCTAGCCTCTACCTTAAATAAATTTTTATATCCAGAATTGAAGGTTTAGCCGCATAACCCTGTAATTATGAGATAACATTTGAAATACATTAGAGGAGGATCCATTGAAGAACGAAAACTAGATTGAAGATCGACAACTGGTATGCAACATAATCGAAGGATATTTCCAACGACAACAAAACAACTTTGTTCTTCATTAGTGATCAATCCGAATTGTGGTAGTATGATGTTTTGATTGGATTTATTCCTTATTATTAATTCCTATAATGGACGCGAATCAATTGACCAATGGATTGATTCTTGGGCTAGTCGTATTGTAGGATGAGTTTTTCAATGATGATTTATTAGGAGATTTAATTATTTATTATTGGGTCTTCATGCATAATTCTAATGTAAATGAATCTAGGCTAACCAAACACAATTGAGGTTTGGACCTCTCTTGCGTGTTTCTTGGTTTTATCCCATTGTTCTATGTGTGTTCTTCATGAACGTTTCATTTTCCCAGTGGTTTAACCCAAATACTGAGGAATTGAAGATTTCACACCCTTTTCTTGGCATAATGATTCAATATCACAGATACAGACTCAGTTTGGGATGGGGTTCATGTGATGATGACAACAACGATGGAATTGGACTGTTTGGATGCGTTTTTGCATGAGTTTTTGATGAATGACAAAGGTATCATCATGGGAAATGATTTCTAGAAAATAGGAAGTCGTAATCCGACCATCAGTAGAAGAAACACTCGTAAACCCCTATATATGAGTTTCTTGGGCATGATTGACTATGGTGGTGACAGATTCAGAAATCCATGTGAGGAATTAGTGATTTTTTGGAAATCCATATATACACGACATGTATTTCGAGAACACACACCATGTGGGACCCTGATATGGTGGATAGGGTTTCCAGATGAAGTTAAGTATCACAATGAATGTTACCCTATCACACAATGTGTGAATCTTCCCAGTTGGCTCAGTATGTAACTCATAGTGTATAAGGACATGACTAGGAGTACACAGGAACACACATGTCATGTACTCTGATGCTGACTTGACCAAGCCTGGTGTACAAATACACGATTGTGTACTTGTACATGGTCACAATTACACTAGAATAAACATGCCATTTACTTTGACACAAACATAAGCATGCGTCATTCAGATGGGTAGAACTCAATTTGAAGGAATACACTATGTACTACTAGTGCACTCCTTGTAGATCCTTTAATAATTCTTAGATCCCTTGTCCTCTTATAATTGGAAAATTTTAGTTAGGGTGTGTTCCCTATATCCATTCCCTGAGGGTTAGTATAGAATCATGTCCTACGCATATAATAGTGATCCATTAAGAAAGAATTCTTGGATAGAGTTTTTAGAATCCTTTTTTGAGGTTTAGAGTGAGATCTTTTATCATCTTCTTTCCCTAGGTGGAGTTTTCGGTATTGTCATGACCAACACTACATAGGTGCTGATCCTATACTTAGAAAGTTATTCCATATTGAGTTGTTGGTATACCCCACCTCCTTGGGTGTGATCTTCATCTTTGTATTGTATCTATTTATACTTCTAGTGTATCCTTATTACGATGAGACCTGATGAGAATGACCTATTAGATGGATTCCATAAGTGTTATCTGACTCATGGAGTGTGTTATCCTAGATGAGTTCTATGTGGAACCTTAGACCAGGATTCCAAGGATGGCATTACGGTTGTGACTTTACCTTGAAATTGTGTGTCTTTGATTAAGTATATTTGGATATTATTGTTATATGTGTTTTAGAAATATACCTATACAGAGATTACTATTATTCTTATTTTTATATGCTTAGTGTTTTTGGAGTGTCCTACTAGGTATTGTTATACTCAACCCTATACTGGCTTTTTCCGCATGTGTCGTGTATTATGAAGATGATAGACCTTTTGATGGATTCCTAGAGGAACCAGGACTAGGAGGTGCTTAGTGAACCAGAAAGACTGAGGTGTGTTCTTGTGGTTATCTTGATAGCACTCCCCATCTTTACTTTTAGGCTGAACTTATTTTTAAACTCTTTTTGGTGGGATTTTATTTGGACATCTTTACTATCCATTACTTGTTGTCATAATCTAGTTATGGGATTTATATGTATGAATGCATGGTTTATCAATTGTTTTACATTTCAATATTGTATGGGCATGGTGATGTGGTGTGTGTATTGGTACTTTAGGCTAAGGTCTCCCATCACCACTAGAAAACTGGGTTATAGCCATAGACCTATAGCTATAGTTTTGAAACTGTGGCTATAGGTCTTTTATACCAAGGCTATAGCCATAGTTTTACATAAAACCGTAGCTATAGGGTATAATTTTGAAGGCTATATCCATGGTTTAGTGAAATAGTGGGTATAGGTTTTTTTTCGAGAGATATATCCACGGTTTGGGTAAACCGTGGATATAGGTTCATTTGACAAGAGCTATAGCCATAGTTTGGGTAAAACCGTGGCTATAAGGTCTTTTTAAAAGGGATATAGTCACGGTTTTGGAAAAATTGTGGCTATAGTGTCTCTTTACAAGGTTTATAGCCACGATTTTGGTAAAATTGTGGCTATAAAGTATTTTTTTTCAAGGTCTATAGCCACAGTTTGTGTAAAACTGTGGCTATGGAGTATTTTTTTCATTTTTTACAGCCAAAGTTCCTCAAAACAATGGCTATAGGTCTCTATCCCTTATGCGGGAAAAAAATTAACCCACGAAAAAATGGAAGGAAGGGTTATAGCCATAATTTTTAATAAAATATATTACAATATATATATATATATATATACACCCAAAAGAATATGTGGTGTAGTGGAAAGGTGGATGGTTCATATAGCGGAGGTACAAAGATTGAATTTGGTTAGGCACACTTTATTTTTGGGCGATAGAAACAGTTTTATTACGTTATAGACACAGTTGAAAACTGTGGATATAACTCTGTTGCCATGGTGGATAACTGTGGATATAACCCAAATACCACAGTGGATAGCTATGGGGGATATATCCATGACAATACGTGCCACAGCCCATTGGAACTGTGGCTATAGCTCATAGCCATGGTTTTGACCCTTATAACCATAGTTTTTGACCGTGGCTATAGCCCAATTTTCCAGTAGTTCATTTTAGTGATATGACTACTTGGTGCTAGTCACTAACCCCTAACCTATTAGAGGTGGGATTTGGGATTTGCGACATGTGCCCCAATGGGATGAGTCATGATAAAGTGGAATCATAGGAGTCAGTTCGACCTTAGGACTGGATTCTATGAAATTGGTTTGTAGAAACAGTGTTAAGTGTTTTGAGTTTGGATTTCAGGCTAGGGACTCTGGTGTTGATGTGATGGTCAACATATCCATACACCATGACTATGATCACCTGCCTTTCGACTCAGCATGTGAGGGAACTAGTTTTAGGAAAAAAAATGGTACATGCATCATTTAGGAATGGTTTGTGGTTTCAATGTCCTTATTGAGTCAATTCTCTAGATATAGTCATTTTTTTAGCTGAAATAAAGAATAAATTTATAGTTTTTTAAAAAAAAAGAAAGGGAACTACATGATCCTGAATGAGAATATTTTATTACAGTATTTTTCATAGATAGGAAGAATATCAACTAGAAAATCATCACTCTACGTAATGTCCTGGTTGATTCCCTTGTTGGAAATACCATCAGCTACCATGTTTTCTTCTCGATAGGCATGGGTGGCAATGTATCTAGTCTCTAGAAGTGAGTTAAGGAAAATCTTCCAGTGTGCTGTAAGAGGCCATGTGAGGTGAACCACACCATTCCAGATAACTTGGACAATGGTGGTGGAATCACTTTCGATCCAAATGTTGTTCCAGCCTTTTATCTTGACAAAGGTGATAACATGAATCGCAACCATCATCTCAACCTCTAGGGAAGAGGAAATCCCACAGATACCAAAGAAGCAGCCATGAAAAATTCCAAGAGAGTCCCTGAAAATGGCCCCATAGCCTGCAAGACCTAGATTTACTTTGGAAGCACCATACACATTAATTTTGATCCAGCCAGAAATCAGGGCTTGCCAGAACACCTTGAATGGGAGCTTCGGTTGGTTGTAGATTCCTTTGATTCTAAGACATTGAAGGATCACAAAGTCGCCAACCAAGTTATTGCAATGAGCTTTCTGCAGCATGGAGACATCCCTAATGGAAATAATAATTCTTGTCAGACCTGCATTAAGATTGAATGAGTACTTATTGTGAATAATGGAATTTCTATCATACCAAATCACATGGAGGATCTCAAAAATGGCGGATAAGAATAGATTTCTGATTTGATGTGAGGATTCGAGCTCCACACAATGTTTTATCTGAGTAAAAATAGAGTCAGCGAGTAACCGGCTGCATTTAAAAATGTTAGTAATATAATTCCAAAGAGCAGAGGACTTAGAACAAGAAAAAAATAAATGATTGATGTCCTCCCTATGTTGATGGCAGAAGGAACATCTCGAGCAAAGATGGACACCAAAGGACTGGGGAAAAACCTCGGTAGGAATACGTTTATGAGAAATATGCCAAACAAGATTAAGTATTGAAGGCTTGATACAGGGTTTATCAAAATACTTCAACCAAGAGAAATTAGAGTCATAGGTAGTGAAATAATGGTTGTAAATTTTTTTTGAGTCAAGAATACCATTGTGGGAAGGTTCCCAAATAAGAAAGTCTTTATCATTAGAGAAGGGATACTCATCGACAACATGCTTGATGTAATCCGGGAGATCTAAGTTATTAGAATGCATCACCTCCCTTATGGTATAGTTGATGCTATCTAGAGAGGTATTAGAAGGAAGCATAATACTAAGGGGGTGCCACTCCAGTTATCAAGATAGAATTTCATGGTGGAATTTGTGCTAACCATCCATCTGGAGTTATGAATAATATTGAAAAAGGAGGTTCTAATGGAAGGACATTGTGAAGAATTAGCATAACTCAAATTTCCCTTTATAAGTTTTTCCAAGAAATGACTTCTGAGAAAGGTAATGGAGTAAGATTTTTTGTTTATTAAATTCCAAGTGAGTCTGGATAGAAGAGACTCATTGAAAAGCTTGAGGTTTTTGATGCCAAGCCCTCCTTTTTCAATAGGTTTGCAACAGGTAGACCAGGGAACGGTAACAAGCTTCCTTTCAAGGATACTACTAGTCCAAACAAAATTTTTAATATAGGTATTGATTTTCTTGAGAAGACTAATAGGCCACCTATAGATCATCAGTGAGTAAACCATTTTGGAAACAATATAATATTTTACAAGGAAAATTCAGCTAGCCATAGAGATAGATTTTCTTTTCCAGGAAGAAAGTTGATTAATGATTTGATCAGTAATAGCATGAAAGTACATATATTTAGGCCTGCCCCAAAAAATGGGAACTCCCAAGTAGGTAAAAGGAAAGGATCCTTCTTTTATACCAAGGCTCTCAATGATGTAATTTTTTCTAGAGGAAGGGAAGCTTTTCCCAAAGAAGATAAAATATTTGTTCCAACTAATGGATTGACCTGATATTTCTTCAGTGGGATAAGGAAGTTTTGAGGTTAATGATATTGCATTTTCCCCCATTAAGAAAAAAAATTATGTCATCCGCATAGAGCAGATGGGACGGAACATTCTGGTTTCGGGCTGCCTGAATAGGTTGGATTTTGTTCTGATGAATGAGAGAGGTGAGGAGTCGGCTAAGGTAATCATCCGTAATGGAGAAAAGGATAGCTGAGAGGGGATCAACCTATCAGACTCCCTTTGAGCATTTAAAATAACACTTGGGAGATCCATTGATAAGGATGGAGATAGAGGTTGAGTTGAAAATAAAGTTAATCCTGCTGATGAAAATATCATTGAAGCCAAAACTCTAAAGAACTTTGAAAATTAAGCTCCAGTCTATTGTATCAAAAGCGTTCCTAATGCCAAGTTTGATAGCAATGTTGCCTCCTATTAAATATTTATTAAGAGATTTGGTGGATTCCGAGGCAAGGAAAATGCAGTCCTGAATTGACCTACCTTTGATGAACCCAAATTGGTTCCAAGAAATGATTTTGTTACATAGAGAGGAGAGCCTGTTGGCCAGAAGCTTGGTAATGATTTTATAGAGGGAATTGATGAGAGCAATAGGCCTGAATAAGTGAATTTCAAAGGAATTTTCCTCCTTGGGGATTAAGGTGAGGAATTGAACATTGAGACCATAAGGGAGGGAACCATTAGAGAAAAAAACTTTAACAAGCTTACAAACATCCATGTGAACAACCTCCCAGTGGTGTTGGAAGAAACCATTGCTGAAACCATCAGGTCCCAGGGCACTATTAGGGTTGAGGTTAAAGACCGTGGATTTTATTTCATGATCTAAGGGAGTGATGAAGAGAAAGAGGTTATCATACTCATTGACCAAAGTTGTAATGATTCCAGGACGAAGATCCTTGTTTATACTTTTCCCATTTAAAATAGTGTCAAAATAAGATATCACATGATTAGAAATGTCAGCCTCAATGTCATAGAGGGTGTCATTATCTTTAAGAAATGGAAGAGGATGAAAAAATTTCCTAACCCTTTGTAGAGCATTGTAGAATTTGGAGTTACGATCACCATCAGTAATCCATTTAGTTTTGAAAATTTGTTTGCGAATGTTGTCTTTAAGCACAAGAAGAGAGTTGAGTTTCATAGAGACGTTTACCTCATTTCGAGGGTCGAAGGAGAAGTCAGAATAGGTAGCATTATTTTGAATTTGGTTGAGTTCATCTTCAAGGGTTGATATGTCATTATCAATTTGTTTCAATTTATCCCTGCACCAACCCTTGAGATAGATTTTGAGGTGCTTAAGCTTAGAAATATAGGCAAAAGCATCAGAATGATGACTCATAAATTTCCAACAATTTTTGATAAGATTGGAGCATTCCAAGTCATCAGACCAAACATTGTTGAATTTGAAAGGAATATTGGACTTGACATTTTTCGAGTGGAAGCTAACCAGAATAGGATGATGGTCTGAGTTTAGCTTATGTAAAGTGATTCTAGAGATGGTTTCCTAGGCATCTAGGGATGAGACATTGACTAGCGCCCTATCTAGTTTGCTATCAACCACCCTATTATAATGTACCAAGTGAATTTGGAACCAGTAAGATTGATTTCCACTAGGTTACAATATTCTATTGATGCACATAACTCCCTAGAGAAAATGTGAGAATGAGAAGGTCCAAGTTTCTCACTAGGATAAAGAATAGCATTATAGTCTACAATCACCAACCATGGATCATGGATGGAATTAGATATAAGAAAGAGATCATTCCAAAGAGTCCTATGATCTTGGTAGAAATTATTAGCATAAACAAAAGTGCAATACATATGTAAGCTATCAAGATTAAAATCACAAGTGAACATCTGATTAGAGAAATTGTGAACATTAATATCTTTCAAAGAAGTTTAATAGAATATCCAAATGGATTCTACAACACTACCATTATTTAGAGAACATAGAAAATTATATCCAGAGGAAGAAAAATGCATGAATTTTGAGGAAAAATTAATTTTCAGTTCATTAAGATATTTTTTTTGGTTTATGCATTAAATTTTTTCTTTTAAGGATAGAAATAATGTCCGAGTTAGCTATACCCTGAAAATTTCAAAAAATAACCTCCATTAAGACCTGTGTTTGGATCAGGAGCTCCTTTTTTTCTTCTTAGAACCACTCAAGCCTTTATTCCTATTTGATATTCTAAGATTTGAAGAAGAGGCCGAAGTAGTCTTCATAACCTGCTTACTCATAGGAGAATCAATCAAAATGTTTGCAGCACCTGATTTCAAAATTTCCTTTACCCTATCAGGAGATTTAGAGAGTTTATTAGAGGACATGGAAACACCATCTAACTCAAGATATAGGCTTATATTCTAAGGTATAGTAGGAAGAATAGGATTATCCTGTTTTCCTATTGTCTCAATAGGTTTTATAGGTGATTCCATATCTTTTTTCACATATAATTTAGCAATCAAAGGTGTTTTCAGAGAGGCAGTTCATAAACCAGGAACAAATGGAATGTATATTGCTATGTTATGATCAATAATGGACACTGAAACAACAGATGAAACCATACCATGAGATACAACCTGGACAGTTTGAGTAATGGGATCATCTGCCAGAATAGCCACCATAGATTCATCTTTCTCAACCAGGGCTGTATGAGGTGCAACTGAACCATCAACATCCAGATGAGCCTGCTGATTGGGATCATCCTTCCTTAGGAGCTCTTGTGAGATACCATATTTCCCAGACATCGAGAGGTCCTCTTTCTTGGGAACTAAAGGAGTTGAGACATCTGTCAGTGGTGTTTCTAGAGGATGGTCGAAGACCTCAGTCACCATGTATTCTATATCTTTCAGAATGGAAAGATCAATTTCAATGTTTTCCTCCTCCTCGAACTATTTAGCCTAGGTAACACCCGATCTCTCACCTGGATGGGTTACCCTCTTGACCCAAACTTCGGAATGCTTCTTATGAGGATCATTAATGGGAGGAGCCATGGATTTATTTTTCTTCTTATGCTTGACCTCCATCCACCCATCACCAGTAGTTGGATGAACAACTTGGCTTTGAGCAACCCTACATTTCAGAAGGGAATGACCCACAATCTTGAAGAACTCATAGTAGGGTGGCATTCTCTCACATTCAACTCTGATCTCGGTTTTGAAGTCATTTGCGTTGAATGCAATGACATTCGGGAGTTTGGAGGATATATCAACTTCGACCATAACCCTTTCATATAGACCAATATCAGAATTCAACGTGCGTTGATCAATTTTAAGCGGCATACCTATGAAAGAGGCGATGTCGTTGATAATTTTTGGATTCCAAAAGTACGAATTGAGCCTGTGAAGGTGCACCCAGATTTGCACCATGGAGTTTCTTGAGGTATTCGTGTTGAAGGCATAGTCCTAGTCGGAGATACGAAGAAATCCTAACTTTAATTGAAAATTGACTAACCTCCAAACCTGATCGAGTTCATCCTGCGACTTCAACTGCATATGGAAATATCCTTTCCTGATGGGAACCAACTTCCAGTCAGAGAATCCCTAGATGTGAGCAATCTGAGCTTTCAGCTCTAGATTGGACCAAAGTTTGTCACCTTTTGGTATGAAATACATCCCAAGATCAAAAATTTGCAAAGCTGCGACTGTTGTTGGAGGGCATCGGGGTCAGATTAAACTACAAACTTACCGTCTTCTAGTTTTTTGCAGAAAGGATCTTGCGTTGTAGAGAGTAGAAAATGATGCCCACAATACCTGCTGATGAGGTGAGAAGGCTAAGAACACTTCATGAGTTTCAGTAACAATGAAACCTCATGTACTGATCCCAACCCACAGAAAAATGAGGAATGTCTTGAGGTGGTGACATGAGTTCCCCATCCTTTTAGGACACCAACAGATCATATGGTGGTTCTGGAAGTGAGCCTATGGATTGGCAGGATAATGGGGGGGGGGGGGTTGGTGACCTAGTCGTACGACGAGGCGACTCTAGCATGGTCAGAGTTTGAGAAAATTTTTATAGAGGATTTATCTCCAAAAATGATGAGGTATGTACACATAAAGTGGATTCTATAGATCCAATAGGTAATTAAAACAATGGATGACTATTCATCGAGGTCCACCAACCTCTCCAGGTACTCGATAGATATAGTTCGTGATTAGTTCTTTTGGGATCGGAACTTCAAGTGAGGAATGAGTAGAGACATACAATATATAATTATACCTCTATGAATTCCTACATATACTAGGGTTCTAGAGTGTTCTTTAGTGGTTTAGAGTTTTCTCATCGAGCATACGTAGATAGTGGTTACCGGTAGTGGGAACACATGAGAAGAGACTTCGGCAATAGGGATCCAATGTCAGTATCAGAGAACTGGATGTGTGAGGTGTTTTAAGATGAGGTCCTAGGATAGAGGGTATTCAGTTTAGGGATCATAGTATGGGTCTAGTCATACTAGGGAGAGGTGGTGCTACTCCTGTGATGGTATGGTAAATCTTACTTGAGATTCTCTGACCCATTGTATGGTTGACAGGGAGATAGTGGATTGGTCATCAAGGTAGTGGTACAAGAAGGAGAAGACAGGTCCGTAGGGTGGAAAACATGGTATAGTAGTTGGGAGAGCAGCTGGAGGTGGTATATGCTTCAAATTGCGACCACCATCACCCCCAGGTGGTCCATGCAAGGCTCAAGGAGCTAGAGGATAGGGGTGGAGGAAGATGCAGGCAGTCGTGGCTTATGATCTAGAGGATCTAAGGATTATATGAGGTATGATCTATGAATTTTATAACCTAGATACATTACTAATAGACATGGATGTTATTCATTCCTTTTTTACCACATATCTATTTTGAGACCTAGAGATTTTGGTTGAACCCTTGTCTCAACCACTGTGCTTGGAGACTCCTACTCGAGGTGACTCAGTGATCACACACCTGTGCTGACAGTGTGAACCAAATATTATAGGAGAGAGTTTATATTGGGATCTATTTTTAGTAGTGATTAGGTCTTATGACATCATCTTAGGTATGGACTAGTTATCTATAATTCATTCCCATATAGGCTATTTTAGGCGGAGGATGCGATGTGTTCGTAGCGATGGGACTAAGTATTTCTTTGTGGATGAAAATAAAACCCATGCAGCAAAGGATGAAATCATTTATAGGAGGTTGTAGCTGATTACTCATCAGTTGTCTAGCATAACCCTTGGTGTAGTGGATGTTATGGGTTTTCAGTTCCCTTTAGTGGTGGCGGAGTATGAGGACATATTTCTTGAGGATGTTCCAGGATTATCTCCCCACTAAGAGATATATTTATGCATTGATCTACAACTCAGTATGACCCTGATATATATGCCATCATATGTGATGAATCTTGTATATATTCACAATCTAAGGTTGTAGTTAGAGGACTAGAAGATGAAAATCTTTGTTAGACATAATTTTACAACTTGGGTATCCCTAGTTTTGTTCTCCAAAAAGGTGGATGAGATATTGAGGTTATGTGTGGATTAACATCGCCTAAACAAGGCGAACCTAAATAAAAATTATACACTATCGAGGATTTATTACCTCTTTTTCAGTTGAGGGGTGGATGATGGTTCTTGAAGATTGACCTCAAATCAAGCTCTCACCAGTTGTGAGTACGTGATGAGGATATACTGAAGATAGAATTCAGATGTCAATATGGTCACTATGAGTACTTTTTAATTCCCTTTTGAATGACTAATTCCCCATTAGTGTTCATGGGACTCATGAAATAGATCTTTCATCCTTTCTTATACCAGTTAGTGGTAGTCTTCATCGAAGATATCCTTGTGTACTTGGCGTCTGAGGAGGAGAACATGAGACAATTGAGGATGATTTTGGATGTACTTTGAGAGCACCAGTTTTATGGGAATATCTTGAAGTTCTAGTTTTGGATTTAGGAGGTCCACTTTCTAGGATATGTTATCTTAGTAGATGGCATGATAGTGGACCCAGTGAAGGTCGAGGCAGAGTTATCTTAAGAGCCACCTAAGAGTGTGACCGAGGTGCATAACTTCCTTGGGTTGACAGGATATTACTGGATATTCATACCCGAATTCTATAGGATATCAGACCCCATGTAAGCTTTGACCCTAAAGGGGAATCCTTTTTCATTGATAGAGAGGTTACAACAATATTTTTAGGTGTTGAGGTAGAGATTGACGAGTGCTCCCATCTTGATATTTCCATAGGAGGGTGACGAGTGCGTAGTGTTCTGTAATGCATCAGGAACAAGAATTGGTTATGTTATAATACAGAATTAGGAAGTGTTTTCCTATGTTTCATGTTAGTTGAGACCACATGAGAATAACAACGTGACACACGATCTTGAGTTAGCGGTGATAGTCTTTTCACTAAAGATGTGGTGAAAATAGCTGATGGGAGAGTGGTTTATTGTTTATTCTGACCATAAGATTCTAAAGTATATCTTATATAAGAATGATATTAATTTTAGATAGAGGAAATTACTATAGTTACTCTAGGATTATGACTTTGAGATTACCTATACTTCTAGGAAGGGGAAAGTGGTAGCAGATTCTCTCAACTAGAGATCTTCTTCGTTGTTGCTGAATGAGGTGTAAGAGAAGTTGAGCTCATTGCTATTACACTTAATTTATGGAGATGGAGGATATTACCTCAAATTTAAGGTTGTTAAACCTCCACTTTTATACTTAGTTAAGGAGGAACAAATTGGGGATGCTGACTATAAGACCCTATATAATCAGTTATCCATTGGACATGCTCCTGATGGATTTTATGATAGTGGAGATCATGTTGTTATTTTTAGAGGATGCATGATGGTACCGGTGATGTTGTGGGAGGAGGTTTTGATAAAGTTTCATACATATACTTTGACGGTACATCTGGGTTTGGAAAAGATGTACCAAGATCTCTGACATCAGTTCTGGTGTCTAGTGATGAAGAGGGGAGTTGTAGAGTTTGTCTCTCAATAACTTACTTGTTAGAAAGTGAAGGCTGATCACCAAGTTCCAGAAAGTTTAGATCAACCATTTGAGGTGCCAGAGAGGAAGTGGGATGTTATATCCATGAACTTTATAATAGGATTACCATGTATGACCAGGAGACATGACGCTATCTAGTTGATCATAGACTGACTCACCAAGTCAGCCCGCTTACTAGCTATCAGAGAATAAAGTTTAGTAGAGATATTATGATTCCTCTACATGAAGAATATAGTATGAATCCACGAAGTTCCATTAAATATCATTTATTAATATGATTAACACTTCACATATCAGTTATGAAAGAGATTTCAGGAGGATTTTGGGACTCAACTACGTTTGAGTACGGTTTTTCACCCCCAAACTAATGACCAGACTAAGAAGACCATTAAGGTTCTAGAGGAAATGTTGTGATCTTTAATGTTAGACTTTGTCCATAGTTGAGAGGATCACCTACCATTTTTGTAGTTTTCGTACAATAACAATTACCATTTCACTATTGGTAAGGACCATTCGAGGCCCTATATGAGCGAATCTACAGGTCACCACTTTACTAGAATAACCCACGAGAGTCTGCACTTATGGGCCTAGAGTTGGTGTGATTCACTACTAAGAAGGTGTAGATTATCTAGGAGTAGATGAGGACCGAACAGAGCCCTTAGAAGTCTTATAATGACCGATAACAGATGCCTTCCAATTACTAGGAAGGATACCATGTGTTCTTATGGGTTTTACCTTGACATGGATTACAGAGATTTCACCAGTGCGGAAAGCTATATCTGAGATTAATTGTCCCTTTTCAGATACTGTGTAGAGTTGAAAAGGTAGAGTACCACTTATCTATAACTTCATAGTTAGACCAGGTACACAATGTCTTCCACATGTCATATATGAGTAGGTACATACATTATCCATCACACATTATCGACTGGGGTGAGTTGGACATCGAGGAGGGAGCTACCTTTGCTGAGTACCCATTATAGATTGATGATCGGAGGTAGAGGATCCTTCGTGGGTGAGTGATTCATTTAGTATGTGTTTGGTGGTAGCACAAGAATCTTCAGAAGATCACCTAAGAGTGGGAGGCCCAGATTCATGATCAGTACCCACATCTCTTTGATTATCCACTTGTTTTGGATTTTTGGGATGTAAAGCCCCAAGGTGGGGAGAATGAAGTGACTTAGATTTTCCAAGTATTATTTTATGATATTGTATGGATTATTTTTAATACTAGGTACTGATACGACATGTGATTCTAAGGCCCAGTGTTCCAAAAATAAATGTTTAAAATATATTAAATGTATTAAATAGAACGCGTGCATGGTTTTCATGAAAAAGTAGAATAAAATATAAATAGAGGCCCAAATTAGAAATCGAAGGGCAATTTTGAGTTCAAAATGCAGTTTTTACCTCAGGCATGACATAACCTTTGTCAGTGTGGGACGTTGGTGAAAAAGTTATCACAGATGTAAAATGAATAAAATAATTAAATAAATTATTTTATTTTATTCATTGATGCAGAAACCTAGCCTATACCTTAAATACGTTGTTATATCTATAATTAAAGGGTTAATCACATTAACCTACAATTCTGAGAGATTGTTGTAAATACATTAGAGGAGGATCTATTGAAAAATGATAACCAGATCAAAGATCGACAACTGGTGTACAATGAAATCAGAGGATATCGCCAATAATAATGAAGTATCTTCATTATTCATCATTAATCAATCTTATTCGAGGTAGGATGATGTTATGATTGGATTTATTCCTTGTTATTAATTCCTATGAAAAACATGAATAAATTAACCAATGAATTGATTCATGTGTTGGTCATATTGCGGGATGGGTTCATCTATGGGGATTTATTGGGAGATTAATTTATTTATTATTGGTTCTTTGTTCACCATTCTATAAACAATGAATCAAGGTGAAATAAAAATAGGTGAGGTTCGTTTATCTCTTTCATGTTTCTTTGTTTTCTCCCATTTTTCTACATGTATTCTTCACTTGGATTTTGTTTTCTTGGTGGTTTGACCCAAATATCGGGGAATTGAATGTAGTACACACATTTCTTGGTTAAATGATTTGATATCATAGATCCAGACTCAATTTTTCATGGGGATCATGCGAATATGATATCAACGATGGATTGGGATCGGTTGGAGGTGTTCATGTATGGGTTTTTGATGAGCAATGGAGGTATCATCATGGGAAACGATTTCCAGAAAATCAGAAGCTAGAATCCATCCTTCAGTGGTATAAAGGCTGGTCAAACCCCATATACGAGTTTCACGGGTGCGATTGATAGTGGAGGGGATGGATTTAAGAAGCTGCATGAGGAACCTATGGGTTTCTGGAAATACCGATATGCACTGCATGCATTTCAAGAACACACGCCATGTGGGACCCTAGTGTGGTAGCTAGGGTTTACAAACGAAGTTAAGTATCACACAGTGTGTGACCCTATCACATGGTGTGGGACCCTATCACTCGGCGTGCAACCCTATCACTCGGCATGTGACCCTATCACATGATGTGAAACTCTTCTCGGTTGGATTGGCATGTGACTTAGAGGTTACATAGACACATCCAAGAGTACATGGGAACAGACACACTATGTACTCTGACATGGAAATAGCCAATCCAGGTATACATGGTAATAGTCTTATGCTTGGACACGGTCATAAGTACACAAGCACAGGCACACCATGTACTTTGACATAGACATGGAAACGGGCCGTTCACACGGGTAGAACCCGGTGTTGAAGAAACATGTCGTGTACTACCAGTTCAGGCTGTGTACTTCATTCATGAAGGCTTAGATCCCTTGTCCTCTTCAGCTTGGACAAGTTTCATTAGGGTGAATTCCCTATATCCATTCCCTAAGGATTAGTATGGAATCATTTCTAACATATAGGATAGTGATCCATTAAACTGGACTTCTTGGATAGAGTTGTTGGAGTCCTTCTGTGAGGCCTAGAGTGAGATCATATATCATCTTATTTCTTAGGTGAAGTTCTTGGTATCCTTACGACCAAAAATATGTAAAGGTTTCATATGGGTATTCATCGAATGTCAAAAATATCGTGTAAATGACTGATTTAACGGTAAAGGGTTTGAAATCATATGACTGTCATGTTTTGATGAAAGATCAAATTCTTGTATATTTACATTTCATTTTTCCTAATAATTTCCTTTATACATTAACCAAGCTATGTTTCATCTTCAAACCTATATGTAGTAAAGTTATAGACCTAGTGAAATTTCTAAGTATGGAAAAGGAAATTTCTTTCATATTATGTGAATTGGAAATGTTCTTCCCACTGACATTCTTTGATATGATGGTTCACTTGATGGTTCAATTGGTAATATAGATACAACTATGTGGTCTTATACAATATAAATGTATATACCCCATTGAATGTTATATGAATATTTTGAAAGGGTATGTCAAAAATTGAAGATGGGAAGAAGGTTGTATTGTGGAGTGATATATTGTTGAATAATTCATTAAATTCTGTACCAACTACCTGTGCGGTGTATAAATCATTGGTTTACTGAAATATCATCACATTGGTAGGATTTTGGGTGAAGGAATTTATAGAATATATGTTTTCATAACCGCTATTACATATCGAGAGGAGACACACCTTTACATTTTATATAATAGTTTAGAGGATTCACCATATTTTGAAACCCATAAAGAAATTATTAATAATTTGAATCCATCAAGGGATAAAATTTGGATATCAAATACACATAATTAGCAGTTTATAGGATGGTTTTGAGACCATATTTTTTAAAAATTAGTTGAAAATATGGATTCAATTTCAGAATGACTTTGGTGTTCATGTATTATATTATAATGGTTATATAATTAATGGTTATAAGTTCTATTCAAATGAACATGATGAATGTTATACCCTGAAAAATAGTGGAGTTACACTTGTAGATGAAGCGATTCATGTATCTCGTACCAGGGGCAGAAATCCAATTTATGCTAATATGGAAAACTTTGGAATCATCAAACAAATATGGGAGTTAGATTATACAACATTCCAAGTGCCTGTTTTTCAATGCAAGTGGGTTTATGACAAGAGTTTTATTAAAATAGATAAATTGTAATTCATAAAAGTGTATTTTAGTAAAGAAGGGTACAAAGATGAACTATTTATAATGGAATTTTAGGAAGTAAAATTATTCTATTTTCTAGATCCCATAAAATGAAAGTGGTCAACTATTTTGTTGACTACCAAAACCACTAATGGGTCAAATGAAAATTAAATTGAGGATGACCCTTTCATTAGGACACCATAATCATTTTTTAGTGGTCCTAATGTAAATAGGGTCTTGTAAGTCATAGGAGACCATAATGAAGGGACTTGGATACTCGATAGAGGGGTCAAATCCCTACAACCTTTAAAAAAAGAGTTCAATAATCATGTTATATTTTTATTGTAATATACATTGTGTTACCTCAAATTATCATTTTTTCACTACTATATTTACATAATCTAAATTAAATGTTCAACCACTTCTGAAGATAATGACTTCTGCATGTGCTGATGCTCTCAATATAGAGGAATAATAGGTTTCTCAACCTATTAGTGTTCCCAATGAAAAGGAACAAGAACCTTCTATACATTTTGATGCTAAAAATCAAGAGGAAAAACATATTGATGATATTGAACCCAAGGAAATGGTATATGGTGAGAAAACGAGGTTCTAGAAAAAATAAGAGTGTCATAGTGTGGTAGTGTTAGTAAAAATTATTAAGGTGATAAACAAAGGCATAAAATTTGTGGTTGGATGGAATACATGTGGTCAGTATGTTAACCTAAATAAGGCCATGTTCAGTAGTTTCATTGGGATAACCACTAGACAACACATTCTGATTGATATAGATTCATGGAACAATGTCGTGCTAGTGATTAAGACACCTATTTGAGAATATATTAGGGTAATATTATGATACAATTTCTTTATTTTACTAAAAAAATAATGAAACATTGAATTACTATTCATTATCCCTTGTAGAGTGAATTTATAGAAGATGAATCCCAAATGAAGTTTGTATTAATAATTGCTAGAAAGGATCACAAAGGATTTATCACAATTCAAATGAAGTTTCATCTCAAAGACGTTTAAGGGAAAATAAACCCACACCCACCGTATATATATGCACACCTAATAAGCTAAGAAGCATGGGATGAATTTATTGGCTGTCATGAGGAGAAATATTTTCAGTTACATTGTGGTTTTCAATACATTGTTTGAAAATATGTTCATTAATCACTTTGATTATGAAGTTTTAATTTATGAAACAACCACCGAGTGATGAAAATAAGCAATAGGCAGAAAAACCAACACACCCTATCGTAAAGGATGGGGTAGGGTTCACTTGAAAAAAACTGGTATGTAATTTAAATCCACCATATTACTTTTATGTGACATGAAACAAAAACATTATTATGTTCCTCTATTTATATGCAGATTGATGAATCCAAATCTAAAGACACTTCTATATCATGTCATATTATATGGAAGGAGGGACGTGTTAATAAATATATGATACTAATAGATGAAAACACACAAAAATTATGGGAATCATGTGTAAGTATGACATAATAAAATTTTATTTTTCTTTAAATCATCATTAAATAATAACGATTACTTATTTTCCTATATTTTTATTTGACATAGACATCAAAATCATCATTAGCTATACCAGATGAACAACTAATATTAGTGGTCTTGAAGTGGATAGAATAGTATAGTCATGTTAGAGGTGTGTGGTTTTGGGATGACACCCCAAACATATTTTGAGAAAATAAATGAACAAGGGGATAAAGATAAAAAATGGAAGAGATATAGGCATGATTATTTGCTCATGAATAAAAATTTAATTAGCTGTTAGAGTTTCTAGAAAACGTTATGGGAAGGAAACAAAGAGAAGAAACAACTCAAGAAAAACCACTATGTAATGATCACCCCCACCACCCCCATCATCTTTCAGGAGATCCATTATCATCAAATAGATATCTTATATGAGGTAATCAATATTCTCATAATTGTTTTTCATGAAATGTGAATCAGGCGGACACTAATACCTTTCCTGTACGGATATTTTATAGGGTGAAAATGATTGTGATTTATATCTATCAAAACCCACCAATCTTCTTATTGTGAGGGATACTATGTTTAATATCCAAGAAGATGTTTACACAAAAGAAAACTTCTAATATGTCATTTGAGAGTGGGGATTAGCACAACTCATGATACAAGCATCGAGATACCTATTCCACTTAATGTTGCATATATTTATATGGTCAAACAAGATATTGGAACATTCATAGAATGGAAGTTAGATCTTCTAAAAAACATATTGACAAGGAGGTATAAATTTTCGATTTATTTTTCTTTCAAAACCTTTAAAAATTAATGAAGAAAGGTCTAAACTGATGAATGTTAATATAGACAGACAAAGGGAAGGGAGTGAAATGAAAGGTTGAATAAAAAATATCTAAAGGATAAATTGACCAATAAAAAATATCTTCACAAATCACCTATACCCCGCCCATTCAATATCTTCATTTACAAACATTAATGGTTATTGTAGATACAAGGTTACAAAGTGGTAGTAATTTCATAGTTGATTTTAAAGAACAAATGTACGGAGAGGCCATTACAGACTACATTTCTTTTGAGAATGTAAATGAAATCCTTAGGTATGACTGACTAGGAGTATTAGTTGTAAATTTATACATGAGGTGTGTTTTCAAGATTTTTTCCAATAGTTGATCTACTATGTTAATTATGAATAAATGAAATTAATATTTTTTACAGGCATCTATATCAATACTACTTGAAGGGAAAACCCTATAAACATAAATATGGACTCATTAGTACTCAAATCACTTCTACACAAATAAACTCATTAGATTTAGATCAAATTGATGAAATAGTGGAAAAACTATCCACAGTGTTTGAAATAAAATTTATGAATGTCAAACTCTTCATATTACTAATGATTCAAGGGTAAAACTATACAATTTAATCATATGAAATATATTTTTATTCCCTTAAATACTTATCCCTTTTTGTTATTTAGGCAACATTAGTTACTCATTGCAATTAATTTGGATACTCCAAAGATTTATTTTCTATATTCATTGCATGTATACCCAACAAATTGACTACACATGATGACATTTGTTAATTTGTAATACACTAAATCTAAAATTTTAGAACTAAACTTTATGTTATATATTTTTCATTATGTTTTAATGATAATTATATTATTATAGGGTTGTGTTTAAATATAATAAAATCATGGAATGAGGACAATCCATGTGCACAATGAGCCTATTGACTTCTACAAGTGGATAAGTATTTGGATATATATAATAAGTTTTCACTTTCCAAACACAAATCAAAACAATTTTTTTTCAAAGTTTATGTAGTGTCCAAAAAAACCAATGGAAAATATTGTGGTTATTGTGTTTTCAAATTTATGAGAGATATCATATACCATCAACAAACCGGAATATCCAAAGAGGTAATTTCAAAGATAATTACTATTTCATTTAAAATATTTATTAATAATTTGCGCATTTATATTTTTATAGCACTACCATGACTTTATAAAGTCCTCATATTCACAAGATGAAATATATTTATTTATAAAAGATTGGGTAATATACCCGGTGTTTTAATGTGCACATATATCATGAACATATGACTTCTTATTACTTATTCAGTTGATTTTATCATCATTTCATCTACTTTTTTAGTTAATTTTATTATCATTTTTCTTTTATACTTATTTTGTTAATTTTCATAGATATTATAAAGAAATGACTTCATCAAAAAAGAATGAATCACTTATATACTATGATCATACACTCATGATGATCCAATTTTCTTTTTATTCTCCAATGCATTCAACATTCGGGGTTATCAAACAATAATATTGTAGATAACTCAGAATGTTGAATGAATTGTAGCATAAAAAGACATGGTGGAATAAACCATACCACAATCTAATACACGGTGTACCCGGTATGACTTAAATTGTGTGGTTTTAGTTTAAAATTGATATTTTATTATATAGGTAAATTATTTTTCTTGAGTTGGGGTGGTTTGTCCAAAGTTTCTCATGCTCGTGAGAGATTGGAATTCGAAGTTGCAACTGAGATAATGACAATAAGTAAATGGGTCAAGAATGTATACAAACATCACGAACAGGTGAATTCCTACTACTTAGTTAATTTTTTCATCATTTTATCTACTATTTTTAAATTAATTTTATTATTATTTTTATCTAATAATTATTGATTTTTTTTCACATATATTTTGGGAAGTCATATTTTTTTTCAACTATATGCAATAAGCTAAAAAAGAGAGAACATGTTCCTTTAAGATGGAAGAGGAAATCCCATGCTTCATGAATTGTGAAATGTTTCAAGCATCATGGGTTTTCCTCTCCCATATGAATGGAACATGTTTTCTGTTTTCTATCATTTTACAGATAGTTGAAAGAAAAACACACACATCACATACTCAATCAGCCACACCTCAATCTGATACACAGTGTGCTCAGTATGACTCAGATTGTATGTTTTTACTTTATAATTTACATTTTAGTTCAAAAAATACATCACATACTTAAAACTGATAAAAAATATTCATATTTTTTTATACTTTAATATAATGATACATAAGTCATTTGTGATGTGTATGAATCATCTGAACCACAATTAGAAACACGGTGTGACCGGTATGACTTCAAGTGCGTCTTTTTATTTAAAATTGACATTTTAGTAAAAAAAAACAAGTAACATACTCAAAACTGAGAAAATTAATACAGATTGTTTTTATACATTAGGAAAATGATCCAAAAGTCATTTTTGATGTGTAGAAATCAGTCATACCTCAATATAATACACTGTGTGCTCGATATGATGCATAGTGTTCGTTATCATTTTAAAATTGAAATTTTACTTCAAAACATGTGACACTCACTAAAAAAAAAACGTTCTCTGGTTGTCTTGATAATTTAGGAAAACTATTTTTAAGTTTTTTTTTGACATGTCGGAATCAGTCTCACCTCAAACTAACACACAATGTGGCTGATATGACTCAAAATTCATGTTTCCAGTTTAAAATGATATTTTTAGTAAAAAACAAGAGTGAAATTCTCAAGAATGAGAAAAAAAAATTCATATTGTTTTGATACTTTATAAAAATGACCCATAAGTTGTTTGTGATGTGTAGAAATTAATTTCACCTCAATCTGATGCATGGTGTGACTGGAATGACTCTAAGTGTGTATTTTTATTTAAAATTAATATTTTAGTAAAAAACACAAGTGGCATACTCCAAACAGAGAAAATGAATTTATATTTTTTTTATACTTTATAAAGATTATCCATAAGTAATTTATTACATATAGGAATCATATACACCTCAATCTGATAAACAGTGTGTCCGGTATGACTCAAAGTGTGTTATTAGTTTAAAATTGACATTTTACTTCAAAATGGGTGTCACTCACTTAAAACTGTGAAAACACACTCCGATTGTCTTAATAATTTATGAAAACTATTTATAAGTCATTTGTAACATGTACGTTTTAGCCTCACATAAAACCAACACATGATGTGACCAGTATGACTCAAAGTGTGTGTTTCCAGTTTAAAATGACATTTTAGTAAAAAACACATGTGACGTACTCAAACCGATAAAAAACATTCATATTGTTTTGATACTTTAGTTAAATGATCCATAAGTCATTTTTCATGTGTAGGAATCAGCTGTACCTCAATCCAACACATGGTGTGACTAGTATGACTCTAAGTGTGTCTTTTTATTTAAATTTGACATTAATTTTAGTGAAGAAGACCAGTGACACACTCAAAATTGAGAAAATGAATTCGGATTGTTTTGATAATTTTGGAAAATGATCCATAAGTCATTTTTGACATGTAACAATTAGTCACACCTCAATCAGATACTTGGTGTACCTGGTATGGCTCAAAGTTTTCATTATCATTTTGAAATTAACATTTTAGTTCAAAATGTGCAGCACTCGCTGAAAACCTAGAAAACATGATCCAATTGTCTTGATAATTTAGGAAAACAATTTGTAATTAATTTGGGACATGTAGGAATTAGTCTCACATCACACCAACATATTATGTGATCAGTATTACTCAAAGTACATGTGTTCAGTTTAAAATGATGTTTTAGTAAAAAAAGTGACATATTCAAAACTAAGAAAACACATTCATATTTTTTGATACTTTAGGAAAACGATCCATAAGTCATTTGTGATGGATAGTAATTAGTCTCACCTTAATCTGATGCACGGTGTTACTAGTATGACTCCAAGTGTGTCTTTTTATTTAAAATTGAAATTTTACTAAAAAACAAAAGTAACATACTCAAAACGAATAAAACACATTCATATTGTTTTGATACTTTAGTAAAATGATCCATAATTTATTTTCGATGTATAGGAATCAACCACACCTCAATCCAATACGCGGTGAGTTTGTTATGACTCAAAGTGTCCCTTATCAATCTAAAATTGACATTTTAGTTCAAAATGTGTGCCGCTCACTGAAAACTAAGGAAAAATGCTCCGATTATCTTGATAATCCAAGAAAATGATTCATAAGACATTTGTGATGTATAGGAATTATCCTTATGTTAAACTGACACATGATGTGACTCGTTTGACTCAAAGTATGTGTTTTCATTTTAAAATGACATTTTAGTAAAAAACATAAGTGACATACTCAAAAATGAGAAAATGCATTCAAATTTCTTTGATACTTTATGGAAAAAAATTAATAAGTCATTTTTGATGGGTATTAATCTTTCACACCTCAATCTGATGTACAATGTGACCGGTATGACTCCAAGTGTGTCTTTTATTTAAAATTTAGATTTTAGTGGAAAACAAAAATGTCATTCTCAAAACTGAGCAAACACATTCATATTTTTTTGATACTTAAAAAAATATTCATAAGTCATTTGTGATGTGTAGGAGTCATCTACATCTCAATCTGATACACGATGTTCCTGGTACGACTCAAAGTGGTTGTTATCAGTCTAAAATTGACATTTTAGTTCAAAACGTGCGTGACTCCCTAAAAACCAAGCAAACATGATCATATTGTTGTGATAATTTAGGATAGTGATTCATAAGTCATTTGTGATGTGTAGCAATCAGTCTCACATAAAACTGACACATGATGTGATCGATATGACTTGAAGTGAGTGTTTTCCATTTAAAATGACATATTTGTAAAAAACACAAGTGACATACTCAAAACCAAGAAAACACATTCATACTGTTTTGATACTTTAGAAAAATGACCCATAAGTCATTTGTGATGATGAAACCAGGTTGTTAGGTGGCATGAATCTTCTATAGAGTTCGTTGGATCACAGTAAGTGGTGGGTACCGGATAACATCAACAAATTCTCAAAATGGTGACGAGATATTTAGTGAAAACGTGCAATGGGGCAGTGATGGTGTGTAGGGGGTATGGTGGTTGTTGATCGCAATTGGATTCTTGGATGGAGTCGGTGGAAGCAATGGTGTCAAAGGAGGTGACATTTTTGGCTAGAAGGTGTGCGATGGGTGAGGTGTTGATAAGTTCAGATAAATATTTGGGCATGTGGGCCTCTTGTATTGGGATAAAAAACCCAATATGCCTTCAATGATCATGTAATGGGATACCTATGCCCAAAATAATAAGAGGATGATTTCATTTCAATAATAAAGCTAGGGAATTCCCCATTGCCTGTTAAAAAAATATATTACTAACATAAGAATTATTTTTCTATATAGGTGGATTCTTTTTCTCGATTTGTGACGGTTTGTTCGACAACTAATACCATGATCATGTTTTTTTGAGGGGTGGTAGGGTGTAAAAAACAATAAAACATTGATATTTTTGATTTTTTATGACAGTAATTGCTAATGTAATTGTACAAAACATTGTCTAAAATGTCTATAATATAGTGTTTATTTATTTATTCATGATGTAATATTTATTTCAATTAAATTATGATTTTTTCATATACAAGTTACTACTATATAAAATTTTCTACTGGAGTGTGCTATAATTAAAACACCAAATTACAGAAGTATAAAATTTATCATCATTATTTCTAACAAAGATAAAGGGAGAATTTTTTCCATGCTAAACTAGTGCTGATAAAAGACCACCTTTATCAGTGCTTTTTTTATCACTGATAAAGGTCCTCATTTATTAGTTCTTTTATACCACTGATATATACCCCCTTAATAACTCTTAGGACAAAAATGATTTTTTAGCGCTACTAAAGTATATTTTGTGTGCTGTTAAAGAACCGATCCATGATAGTGGTGTAATACAGAAGATAGAGGATTTGATAACCATGATGAGTACAAACAATGGAGGAAATAGAGGCAGGGGAGAAAGTGGTGGCACTGTCGAAGATATCCAAAGACATGGATAAAATTAGGGGAGGGGAAGGAGGGATACAGAGGCATGAATATTATTTAAAAAAAGTATCAACTTTTAGAGACAATTGTTGAGGATCACAATATTTAGTTTTCTAATAGTACAATGATTGTTTTTTATGAAAGTTATTGGAACATTTTTAAAAAGTGAGAGACATAAGATAAAATAACTGCGTGTCATTATCTAAACATACCCAACATAATGGAAATTCATTTCATATACATGGTTGGCCTGAGGGTGAGGGTACCAAGGAAAGAAAGCTGCAGTCATGGAGTTTTGAAAAAATGGCCTCCTCAACTCACCACCATGGGTACAGTAGAAGTGAAACCATTGAACTAACCCCATGGGGAAATGGAAACGTTTCTCATATAATACAGTTTTCAAATAAACTGAACTATAAATCCTATAATTTCACTTAATAATCTAGACCTTTAAAAAATCTACTGGATTTAGATAGTTGTGCAATTTTGGATTTGGGAAATTATAAACCCTCACTCATCTAAAACATATTTTCCAGGTTTATCCTAATTCTATGCATAAAAATAAAAATATCTATCAGAGTAAGTTGGTGTTTGAAGAGTTTTTCCAAACTCATATGTAGGTGGAAATTACAGATGAAATTGAATTTTATAAAATACAAATAATTAATAAAAAGATTGAGGCGTTCCATATTGGTTGACTTGACATAGTTCATATGGGTTTACTTGACATAAGGCTTTTCAAATTCTAGTAAAGGTTGAGATCAATTCGAGTGAGACCCCAAAGACATATAATAATAATAATAATAATAATAATAATAATAATAATAATAATAATAATAGTAATAATAATAGTAATAGTAACAATAATAATAATAACAACAACTATAATAATAATAATAATAATAATGAAAACAAGTTAATAGTATATAAATATAAAAATATAATTTTATCTGGGAACATCCATGTGTGTCATCAGGTATGATATAAAATAATTTTAATCTTTCCTGGTAGATCACGCAAAGATATGGAACCAAATCTAACTATAATGGGTCATCCTCATTTTTTAACAAATTATATTGGTTTGGGATGAAATAAAAATACCAGTTCAAGAATTTATATGATTCTAAATTTTTTGAAAAATTGTGACATGTGAATTGCTAAATGTGGTTTGAAAGGATTATGATATTACACTTTAATCCGGACCTTTGATCTAAAATTCCACTAAACCCATTTTTATTGAGATTTTATTAATTAATGGGTGTGATCTTGATCATCAACACGATTAAATATAATTTTGTTGAAGTGATATTTCCTTAATTAATTAGTGTCGACATGTGCTTGATGAAAATATCTAAAATAACAACCAAAGGAATCATGTCTTCTTCATAAGGATCTATTTAAACTCTATGGTATGCTAATAACTTAGGTTTAATGAGAGAGAGAAGAGAACTTTTAATTTGATAGAACACATGCCAAAAATCACATACATTCACATATATTCCTCTGAATTTTATTCTCTTTAAATAAACATCCCTGAATTCTCTAAATACTGAGTACATACTCAAATGTTTCATATGTTAAAATATTTTTAATTTATATGTTATTAATTAAATAAAATCATCCATCAATGTTTAATGATTAATTTTTTTTAAAATGTGTTATAATTATAATAAACATCATCAAATGATGTTAAAGTGAACATATTATAGATTGTGTTCAGATGAACTAGTAGTGATGCATGATATGTAATATTTCATGTTGTGATAACTCTTATCACATATATATCGATCCAATTGATAAGCATACACATGAAGTGATATGACCATATCACAAGTTGCAATATGAATTCAGTGCACACACACACACAGATATATATATATATATATATATATCAATCTACCACTTATACTATAGTACCTCAAACATTTAGAATATTTCACCTTATATCACATCTTGTGTAGAAACTTATGAAACTATATCCAAAACCATTTTGAATATCTTCCAAAACTCTTTTGGATAAGCTATCAAATAACTCTTTTAATTTTATACAAAAACTTTGCAATAAAATAAATTATCATTCTCACAAATTTTTGTATAATCCCATGAGAATTTTTTATGTTTATAATGATTATGAATTCTCAATTTATAACAATAAGAAAAATAATTTTATGAAAGTGTCAGTGCTACACAAGATATAAAAGGATCTGATGTGATATTCATGAAACACATACAATGATGAAATATTCATTATTCATTATTGAATATTATTATTGTAATGACAGTGTGCCAAAATCCCTATGAGATAGATTTCCTGAAGTAGAAGAGTGCCTTTCTTTAAACCATTGTAATTGGTTTGACTAATTATTCATGTAAGATGAAAAGTGAGGTGTTATTATTCCTTGAATTTGTCTTCATATTGAAGGTGAAACAAGTATAAATTTACTTCTTCCTCCACTTCCCCCTATGGATAGTAAAAATCCCTCCCTAACCACATAATTACCCAATTATCTAATCGCCTACCTAAAGAAACTCTACATAACCATCATATAATCTAAAAGGGAAACTATTAAAAAAATCACTCAAGTTTACCTTTTGAAGATTTTGGGTTGTGTTTTCTGACAAAGTTCTAGAGTGGAGAAGATCATAAGGTATTCATAAAGGAAATGATCTGTATGATTTTCAATCTTGTTTGGGAATATTATGTAGAAGTTTAGAGCAAATAAAGGATTGCCACACAAGTTGGGAAGATTCTTGTGTAACTGAAGAAGATGCTCAAAGAACTGATGTTTCGTAAACTCAGTGATGTTTTTGAACTATAGGTAATGAATTTTATAGAATCATGAAGGGTTGCATGGAACTTTTTTTCTAGATTGATTTTACTTATAAATAGGGGACCAATCTCATCATTAAAGTAGATAATAATACTTAGATAAGAGATAAGTGATCTGTTTTCATGTAAGACTTATGTGAACATATTTCTTGCGCAAAGGTATTTACCTGGCCATCAGTTTCATAGAAAAAGGATATTATATGAAGGAATATTTGTGAATTTTTTTTTACATGAACATCAGTTGTGCAAAAAGGGGGGTTACATGAACCATAAGTAAAGTTCCTATAATTTCTATGGTAAAGTGGAATTCATCATTTTGATGAAATAAGAGTTTCATGACACACCAATTATTGTGTGAATAACGTTGGTTTAGTACATTTGAGGAATCTTCTGAAGGAAAAGTGAGTACACTTCAGTTGAGAGAGAAGTGATTTCTCAAATCATGATTGGTTATAAACCTGGAAGACAATGAGTTTTCTCTAAACATTGTAAATAACAGTGCAATTTAGTGAATTTGGTATATCAATACATCATCATTGTATGTTCCTTGAATGTAGTTCAATGCGAGTGAACTAGGTAAATTTTTTCACCTCTTTATTATTTATGTTGGATTTGGTGGCCTAGAACCAACTTTTGTATACATTATAATAACCATTATTCATTATTTTTGAATATTAATAATTTTTTTATCACATCATGATTGTTCTTCTGCATGAAATAAATGTGATAATGTCCTAAGAGTAATTGTCACACTGAAAGATCATAACAGTTCCCCACTATGGTGAGAACCCAGTAGTGCCATGATAGTATTCTTAAATATATATGCTCTATATCCAGATGAAATAATTTGAGGGATAATAATTATATATTCTATCAGAGGTGGAGAATCCTAGGACTTGAGACACCTTATCATGGTGTACGCCCATGGTAATTTCCAATATACGAAATTATGAGAATGAGACCTACGAGTAGAAAATCCATATTTATTTGTGTCATTGGATGTTCCTAGCTCCAGACTATGTATTGGTCCTTAGACATTAATATTATTATTAATGGATGTTATGAGTCATGTACTTTTATGTGTTGATGAAAACCATGACAAAATATGTTTGCGGAAAATTCGGATATGTTGGGTGCGTCATGAGTAATATTTCATTAATGAATAATGTGATAAAGGAATTGTCCCTTATTTAACGGAAGTTGATATCTCATGCACTTTGATGGAAATGATATGGCCTAAATAAATCCATGTCCATAGTGTTCTCTTGGAAAGTTAAATTTCTATAAAGTTAAGTAAAGATACATTGAGCATATAGGTTGATAACACCATCATGAAACCTTCTTGGTTAGAGATATCGAGGTAAATGGATTATATTACACAATAAACATCTGTATGTGGTTTTATGTCATTGTGACATTAGGTTCTTTCTCTATGGGTGAGTTGGCATGTTGCTAGATTCTAACCTTGGAATTTTGGGTGATTCGCCTAATGCCATTGATAAATAGGCCTAGATGGTCACACACTAAGTTTATCCAGAACCTCAGTTAAATAATAATATTATATATCGTATAACAAGTTGAATAAATATTATTCCAGCACATGGTATAAATATTATTCATGTTTTCTTGATTTTATATATTCCATCACTGGTTATTCAAGAGAATATTTTGTGAGTAGAATATTTAATAAATATATATTTTCTATTTATTAAATATAATATTTATTTATTTTTTGTAGAATAATTCAGTGATATTTAGTTATTAAATAAATATTCCACATTTAAGGTCTGATAAATATTGTGGAAGAGTAGAGGACTGAGATTAATGGTCTTTTAATAAATAATATATATTGAATATTTCTTAAATAAATAATATTTAATTTAATTCTTAAGTTTAGCGCATCTCAAGAATTATTACTATTATTATTATTATTATTATTATTGGCATGGGGTTCCACAGAAGTTAATAAAAATAATAAGGGATCATGTACAATTATTTTTTTCTAAACTTAGAGATATACAAACCCAATTATGTTATTTTATTTAGGGGTTGAAATTTAATTTTTTTTAAACAATGACATCTAGAGAGAATCCTATCAATATATAGAGATCTCTCTCTCCATGAAAACTCTAAAAAATGGAGAGAGATCCTACCCCACCACCACTCTCGAGTCTATATAGATCAAATAGAATCCTTCTTCAAGCGATTCTTGGAGCAATCAAAGGTGAATGACACAAGCATTAGGCTCTACCATACTAGCACCCGAAGATTCCTACGATGGTGTTTAGAGGTTTGTGGAACACATGTGGATCACCATTGGAGAGAATGTACTCGTGATTCCTATAATTCAATGATGATATGATATAGAGACATTTTAAGATCAATAAATGAAGAAAGAATTTATCGTAAGGTAATTCTTTAATTTTTTAAATTAATTATAAACAATATGAAATGATCCTGCATCATGGTTCTGGCATTCAATCATTAATTTTTATTAGATTAATTTCCATTGATAAAACATTTATCATAATGTAAATCTCAGATTAATCATCAATTATGACCGAAATCCAAGTTGTTCATTCCCCATATGGTGCTTCCACTGCGCTGGGAACCTTTATGTGGTATCCGAGTGGATGCATAATTATTTATAATTATTCAAATATTGTTGATTGATTTATGAATTTTTTGTTAGTTTTAAATTCTAGTTAAATCATTCTTTAATCCAAATTATGAGATCTGATATTCTTTCTCTTAATTATCATTAATATAATCAAATAAATTAATTTTAGGAGTGAAATAAATTCAAATAAGTCATTCAGAGGTGCTGAGAATTCTGGTTGGATAATACAAGGGTGCGGGTCATGTATCTCTTTGGTATACACCATATACCTGTGTTTAATGTATCCCAAATTAATTTAGAATTAATTCAATCCATGTGAATTTAATGAATGTGGTGTGTATTTAAATACACCATGTATTGAATGGGCTATCCTAGAACATGGTCATCTAGACTAGACAACATGTAGCATCTGTACATGACGTGTGGTCCATTAGTCAAAGACGGTTCATGTATTCTCTTATACGACCTACATGATTGGAGACTGTGTAACTTGGAGACCACACATCATGTAGACCATGTACATTCCATGTACTTAATAATTTTATATGACACAGTTACATGATGAGTCCCTAAGCATGTTCCATGAATATACGGTGATAAAAGTACACACCATGTAACTTGATTGTACATGTTGTGTCTATTACCAAATTACACAGAATTAAAAATTAATTTATTATACTACTTAAACTTTATAAACATGTGTCCCATGTGTTAATTAAGTTGATATTACACTCTATGTAACTGGTTATATATATATATATATATATACATAATAAATGTATTATTAATTTTCACATTATTGTGGAGTCCTACCCCAAGAGCCACTGAGAAGTAACCTAGGACGGTTGGATACATGACCTCAAGTGTGACTCCCTGTACGCCAGAGGCTACCAACTAGTGATGAGGGCCTAAGGTGTGTTTGTGGGGTGAATATGCCCTCATGATTCAGAGTGTAACACGACAGTAAATAATAAATGAGAATAATAGAAAAAGTTATAAAAAAGCAGCAAAAAAATAATAATGAACATCCCAAAAATAATAAATAGACTGAAGCATAATAATAAATATATACAAAAATGATGATGATCATGTCATGTAGTTATAAAAAAAATGAGTACATGGTATACATGGGAGCAGGAATATACCATAAGCTATAAGAAAATACAAAAGGACAAATGTTGTAAGTATCGACATCATGAGCATAGGCTTGGTCCTATACTCCTATACTCTATCATAGTACCCCGAATCAAACATTGAAAGTCAGAGGCTTCCATTTATCTACACCTACAACTATGAAGTCTACTTGGGTACTAAGGGCTGCCCAAGAAGGTTGTGAGATATACTTAGTAGTCCACCACCAACAGTGTCTAGATCAATCCTGTTAGTGTATATAAAATGGGAAGTGTGCCAATAATAATAAATACAAAGAAATAAATAAATAAATACATCAGACCAAGTTCCTCGTGGGATACCTGACTCACTCAATTTGATTCATCCTAATTCATATGTATCTAAACCAAGGAGACCTGTGAAATTATGATACAAGGTATAATGGGCAGTTATAAATAAAGTATCAAGATATAGACCATTCCAAATCATGTGATTTGGCTTGGCGGAAACATCCTTTAATTGAATAAATTAATTTTCTTGAAGTTATATAGAAAGGAATTTCTTGAATTTAAATAATTTCCATCCTGGGCCTGTACAAGGTGAACCATATAAAGGAACCCATGTATTGCACCATGAGTATAATAAATACACAAAATTGTAAGAGCCTTTCCATGGAGATCCATAAATGGAATCCCTTATGTCACTCCTGACATGGTGTAAATACAATACCCTCTGAGTCTATCCCTGATATCTCACATAGGGGACTGAGTATCACTCATGGACTGGTGTAACCATCTAGTCACTTTTCCCATTTACAATGTCTCCCCTAGGTAACTGGCATCAGTCACATGGAGGTATAGAAAACACATAGTGAGCCCATCCAAGGCATACCAAGTATCTCTCATGGAATATTACCAATCATCAACACATTCTAATTATAAATCATGATGAGCTCTTCCATAGATTTCCATAAATGGAATCCCGAGTATTGCTCTTGGCCTAACATAATTTTACAAATTAGATATCATGATCTCAAACCATTTATCATGGAATTTCATTCATAATACTTTAATCAATTTGGTCAAAACATTTAGTTCAAGTAATTCAATTATGGAATGAAGTTTAGGGGCCTATCTCATGGCCTACCATTTCCCTTAATTCAATTTAATATTTCAAAAGCATTTATTACAAGGGAAAACAAACCTCAAGAGGTATTTAAACAATTTAAGGTAAAGGGAAAGTAGTCCTCTAAAGAAGGTCACACCCATAGGGGTGACTCATGTCAAGAAGATCAACCAATGGCTTGATTTTATACTAGCTAGGACCGTATTGAATTTTACACCCTTTTTGGTCAAGACCATAAGAGGTTCTTCTTGTCATGGGAAGTCCTAAATGAATTTCCTATAATATCGAGATAGCCCCAAAAAACTACATATATAAAATACATTTTTGGGATACTTTGAGGAAACTATGACACTCACCTTCTCTGGTTCAATAGATACACCTTCCACTAAAGTGATATGAACCAATAATTGAACCTTATTGTTTGACAAGTGGCATTTTATGATATTAGCATACAGATGGTTCTCTCTCATTGTATTCAGTACAATATCAAGATGGTTTCCATGGTTGTTTATAGTGTTATAATAAACAAATATGTTTTACAAAAAGACTACCATAAATTAATCCAGATATGAGTAGAAAACTCAATTTATCAAGACCATGAAAACAGTCAGTGTATTCGTAAGGATGAATGCCATAACCAGATACTCTCCCAAGCCATACCTACTTCAGAATGTTTTATGTGGTATGTTAGATGTCCTCACATGCAACTGATGGTAGCCCAAACTCAAATCAATATTAGAAATTTTTTTCACTCCTTGGAGCAGGTTAAAGAGGTTTTCTATAGAGGGTAATGGATACTATTTCTTTATCGTAGGCTAGTTCAACCATCCACAATCCATGCAAAAACTGAGGGTACCATCCACCTTCTTAGAGAAAAGGATGGGTGAACCCCATAGAGTGGTACTGGATCATATAAAACCCTTTGTCTCTAAGAATTTCAATCACTTATTGAGTTACTAGAGCTCAGTAGGTGCCATCCGATAGGGAGGAATGTAAAATGGTGTCATACTTGGCAATAACTCGATGGTGAACTCTACATATCATAAAGAAGTTAAACCAGAGAAATTTTTAGGGAAGAATTCCCTGGAATTATTCACAATAAGAGGTAATTATATAAGATGTTTTCCCAAATTTCTCATAAAGAGACTAGCCGTATGAGTTGTCACCCAACCTGACCTAGTACAATTGAGATAACTAGACTTTGTTGGATATCCCATTCACTATAATGAATATAAGAACTACCCTCAGGTGATGTGAAAGACACCCTCCGGTGATAAAAATAAACATGGTCATGATTAGCCACAAGCCATTCCAAACCAAGAATGAATTTGAAGCTAGTTATCTTGAGGAAAAAAAATTCCACAAAAATTGGTACCCACCTATCTTAAGGAGAAATCCTTTAATTAGAGTATAATATCTGATTGAACCCTTAGTGGTGTGCCGAGATTCATCATGCCATAGAAGTACTCCATTTCTAGGCCCAAAAATTCCATAATAGTAGAAAATATGATGGATCAAAATTCACCTGTATCAAATAGGAAAAAAACTTAATTAGAGGTAACCAGAATAGTACCTCATATAGCTGACGGCCCTGGACTCTGCTCCTCAGGTGTAGGTTTCAATGCATAGATATGGCTAAAACTATGGCCATGAGATGTAACCAAACCAACTAGATCATTTCCACTCTACTACCACTGAACCTAAGATATATGAATACCTCAGCCACAACCACCTCCTCAGCCAATTTGGTTGGAAGTAGACCAACACTCAACCTGACATGGACCTGATGATCCTATAATTGAAAGAGGTGTTAGGAAATATCCCTTCTCAATAGATATAAGAGGTAAATTTTGGTAGAAACACTATAGGTGACCCATCCTACCCCTATCTTGGCAGTCGATCAGGCTCCCCATACATTAAGGCTTTTTATGCCCTATCCTACCACAATAGTGACACTCCACATAGTTTTCGGTGCATGTCATCTAGCTAGAACTGCCCCCAAATACACCCTCAAATCAATGATTCCTTCCACTAGATAAACCATCTCCCTACCAGGAAGCTGAAACTACCTGGCTCTCATTACCACCTTCCCTCAGGTTCCACTCTATGATGAGGATCTGGTTCACTATTTATAAAATAGTGGCCTATCAGAAAATGCTCACCTAGGATTGGATGGTGTATGAAATCCCATACTCAAATCATCTCACGATCATCAATTCATTACCAGTGAGATTAAATGTGAAAATATGAATATTAGTGAAATGATTTGAGTACTCAATCTCCAACATGAAACCTTTCTATAGGTTTATAAACTCTCGATCATAGTCTACTCGCAATGTCTAGGGGAAGAAGTAATCATAAAAGGCTGTTTGGAAGCCTACCCAAACTATGCCCTGATGAAATCCAACTTGGGTAATGAAATCCCACCAATGTTTAATATAATCCCAGAGCATATAGGTATTGAACTTGACCCTCATCTCTAGAGGAATCTCTAAATGCTGAAAGATAGATAACATGGACTCGAGCCATGACTCAATATCCCGAGGACCGCAATCCCCTGAAATGGTGGGAGGCTGCTGCTACTAGAATTTCTATGTTAGTTCTGTCATAGTAGGGGAAAGTTGTGGGTCACACTATAAAAATTGCATAAAATAGAATAATGTATCTTAGAACTGAGCATTGGTGCCCAGTGGAAGATCAATAGAGGTGCCTCAAGTGGCACTATAGGAGGTGATACAGGTGGCTTAGGGCCCACCACCTCCAGAGAATGGATGTCACCACCCTCCTTATAAGGACCTGGCCTTAAATGTTACATAATATTGAGTCAAGTCAAGATTTCACCTTGAGGATATTTTTAGGTTTAAAGGTTTATAGAATTATGAAATAACCATTACATAACATTTCAAATATTACAAAGTAGACAAGTCTACATTCCATCCATTTTTTTCATAATTTAAAACATTTTAAAATAAAACATGTATTCTTTTCCTTGATAAAAATCTTCATAACATTCATCTTGAATTCTTCCTCTCTCTTACCCATCCTTATAACTTGTGGAAAAAATTTCAAAAACTTGGGATGAGAAAAAAAATCTTATCAACGGATATAAAATAAGGAATGAAACCGTTAGTCCATGAATATTTAAAACTCATGAAAACATTCTAAAAAAATCATACTATTCACCCATAAAACATAAACTCTTTAACATATCTCATGAAATCATACAATTCTTGAAAAACTTCTTAGTAATAATAAATAATAAAGGCAAATTGTGGCATCCATAACGTACTTACATTGTTGCTTTCACACCTAAATAGGGAGTAACCTACATTGTTAAGATTGGAATACCCATCACAATATATTCCCTAAATATATTAGGAGAAAACTTTTTGTTTAACTCAATATCATTACCTAATTCATTGGAGAGATATCACAGGCTCACCCACCCTCAGTTTATCATGGAACCACCCATATACATAAGAAATTTCCAAGAACCAAAACATAATAACTATACATAAATCTTGCATAATGGAAAACAATATTTCCACATTACAATAACAAGATATCATTTCAAGATACTAACATAATAAATACCTTATAAAAATCATTTTCAATAAAAAAATACATAAAAATGGAATATGGTATTTATTTTCCTTTTCAAAACATTAAGGCTTATAGAGGAAGCCAAATATCAAATAACGGTTACGGTGGTAAAGAAGTCGTTGTCTCCCTATATGTTAAATTTTTTTTCCTTTTTTTATTTTTTATGGAAAGTAAACACTCCATAAAAAAATATTCCTTTTAAAGAATCATTTAATGAAATTGAATATATAAATAAAAGATAATATTTTCAAAATTCATTTCACACATAAGATTTTAATGACATAATCAAGAAGTATAAATTTAACCCAAATAATGGAAGTTGGGTTATGAAATTCCCTTACCACTTGTAATATATCAAATCGTATGACCAATAAAAGTAATAATAATTGAATGAAAAATTTAATACCATGAAGATGAAAAGATTCATTATATTTCACATCAAATTTCCTTATACACACACCACACAAAATAAATTAGTAGTGAATATATCATATATCTCATAGAGGTAAAAAATGAGGAGAGTAAATCCTTACAAAGTTCCTATCAATGACATAAAAATTTATCAATGGGGTGATTATGTGTAGCAACAATAGACACACACAAACAGAAGTGTAAATACAACAAAAACAAATGGGAATACTAATAATTTTATTATTTTTATATCCACATTTCTTAAGAATATATTTTATATACTTATGTTGAGATATAAAAGTTTCTTCTGGTTTTTGTGAAATTTTAAAACTAAGAAAATATGTTAACTCACCCATCATACTGATTTCAAACTCAGACTTCATAAGATCTACAAATGAATCTATTAATTATTTTTGAATTGAACCAAATTTAATTTTATCAACATAAATTTCTATAATAATAATAATATTATTGTTAGCTTCATTTTTAAAAAGGTTTTCATCTGTAGCTCCTTTAAAAAAAATTGTTTTGTAACAAAATCTCAGTTAACTTATCATACTAAGATCTAGGGGATTGTTTATGTCCATATAGTTATTTTATAAGTTTATAATCAAATTCTAGATGTTTTTTATTTTCAAAACCAGTGATTTTTTCTACATAAACTTACTCCTGAACATATTCATTAAGAAAAGCACACTTCACTTCCATTTCAAATAGTTTGAATGTAAAGAATGTTTCAAAGGATAGAAGTATTTGAACAGATTCAAGTATTTATATCGAAGCATAATTTTCTTCATAATTTATTACCTATTGTTTATCATAACCTTTAGTAACAATTATATATTTACTTCCAACTACTATTCCATTTTCATCACATTTATTCCGAAATAACCATTTTACTTCATTTATAGAAGTTTCTATAGGTCTTTCAACTAAAGTAAATACTTTTTTCATTTCAAAATTATTGAGCTCATATTTTATAGCCTTAATCCAATCCTCATAATCTAAATCCTCATTAGGATTCTTAGGTTCAAACTGGGATAAGAAATATAGATGTTCAATTTCATTTTGTAAGGAACTTATAGTCATAACTAGTTGGTCAAAATCATCAATGATATTTTCACTAGGATGATTCCTAAGAAACAACTAACTTCTTGGGTTTTCAAAAGTCTATTCTTTAACAATAGGTAGAAAATATTCCTGATGTATAACTTCAAAAACTAATTCTTGAGTTACTTTTTTATGATAAGAACTTTCTAAAAAGGATGAAAATTAGTTTTAGAAACAACATCCGAGGATGTAGGTTGAGGTTGTTTGAAAACAAAAGGATCTCTTTCATAAAAATTAACATATATTGTTTCCTCAATAGTACAATAAATTTTATTAAAAACTCTATAAGCCTTATAAGTAGTTGAATAATTTAAAAATATTCCTTCATCGGATTTGGGTGAAAACTTATATAGATTATCTTTTGTATTCAAAATAAATAATTTTCAACTAAAAACTTTTAAGTAAGAAACTTTTGGTTTTATTCCTATCCACAACTCATAATGTGTTTTATTAAGAAAATGTATAATTTAAAATCAATTTATTGTATAGCAGGAAGTAATAACCACTTCATCCCATAAATGTTTAGTGACTGAGTATTCACTGAGCATGGTTCTAGTTATTTCTTGAAGAATTATATTTCTTCTTTTAACTAAAATATTTTTCTTTGGGGTTCTAGGTGATGAAAAGTTATGTTTAATACCTTTCTCACTACAATATTTTTCAAAATCATAATTTTCAAATTCTCTACCATGATCACTGTGAATAGATATCAAGGGGAGGTTTTTCTATTGTTAACTTTGGCTACAAAAGTTTTAAAATAACTAAAGGCTTTGAATTTCTTTGTAAGAAAATAAAACCAAATATATCTTGTGGAATAATCAAATAAGACAAATACATAGTATTTTCCACCAATACTTCCAGTTTTTTCAAGACCAAATAATTCTATATGCACAAACTATAAATCATAAGAAGTTGAGACTTCACTAATAGATTTAAATATTGAATTATTTTTATTACCGTATTGACAAGGGTCACAAAGTTTTGAAGTATCAAAAATAAGTTCTGGTAGATCCTTAACAAGTCATTTATTAGTCAACTTAGCTAAGATTATAAGGTTACAGTTTCTAAAATTCTATTCCACAACCAAGATTGGTCTTCGATCACACTATGATTCACTGTTTCATTTTCACCCTTACACCACTGTGCTAAACTAGATTTGTATTGAAAATTATAAAAATAATAACAAATTTTACTTCATTTTTGATTTCCATTATTTTGTTTTTATCACTTTTAAAAAGGAAAATTTTACTTGTTTTGATAATTAAATTGATGTTGGAGGTGATTTGGAGGGACTATGATGATGTCTAAGAAAAATAGACCAAACTACGAAGGATCTATGCACACCAGTGGACTAAACCACACACTGATAGTAAACAGTGCATCCAAATGAGATGAAATTTTTTATATTGGTCCAAAATTCATTGGGATATATTTCATCTGAAGGAACCCAAGAATCATTAGGCCATCTGATGAGCCAATATACCTGATATTTTCAGAACACCGAATCTACACGAAGTCAAAAGTGGTGTGATGTGATATGTCCATATCTCGAGCTTTAGGTGTCCAAATGAAGCCAAAATTTTGTTAGAGATATTAAAGATGTAGGGAAATAATTTTTTAGTTTTTCTTAAAGTGATACAAGGATGTATACCCACCTAAAACAATGGGATATGTGGTTTTACATATTTTTTGTGCCCAAAACCACCGTCCACTTTGCTTATAAAATGATACTTTTGGAACCACATTTGCAAGTTAATACGGGAGGTAAAGATTTGGTATTTTGGAGACCCGAAGGATTCATATCCTCATGCAATAAGTTTTTTAGGCCAATATCCTCATAGGGGGATCAAGGATGAAGGCGTAGTTCCACCCGATCCTCCTCCTCCTCCTCTCAATGGTGAGCTAAACGGTGGGCGATCATTTTGAGGGAGCTACACACGATTAGGAGGGTGTTCTAGAATGAGTTATTCTAGTGGTTTTGTTTAATTTGTGTGATATATATTTATCTTATTTCTTATCTTGAAATTATTCTCCTTTGATTGCATTTATTTTGATATAATTAAGTGAAACTCTTTTTATTTCAACACCGATTGGGTTGAGATTTCAAGAGGAAATATTGGGTTGTTCTGATTAGACGAGACAAAAATCCTTTTTTCTCACACACAATCATGAGATTTTAGTATGATTTGGTTGAAATTTTTATATTCTTGAGGTCCAATCCTTGAAAACATGATTTTTTTGTAAAGGGTAGATACTTTGTGCAACGATTTAAGAGGCAAGAGGGGAAGCGAGATCTTGACAAACCTCAACCAAGGAATTAAACAAAACCATGGGTATTTATTTAGAAAAATGAACTATATAATATGTGTAGTGAACTTGAAATGATCTCCTTCTCTCATAATTCTTAAATCACCACCTTAATCTATTAAATATTAAACTCTTTAAGTTAAGTTATTTTCTTAAAACTGTTTTCAAGATCATGCCCTTTTTAGTACTTTTTATTAAAAACACATACTCCAAACCTATAAATTCTCCTTGAGAGACGACCTAGGGTGTACCCTATACTATAAATAAACTTTTAAATCATAATCAATTTGACATGTCATGACATCACATTAAGTATTAAATTTCACTAAGTAAAGGTAAGTCTTGGATTATAAGGTCTTCTAAGTTTAGTGTGTAAACATTCTCATGCTTATTGGTAGAAGAAATAAATTCAACCTTAGAACTATGTATAGTACATTTATCATTCCAAAATTTCACAAGGTAAAATTCATCACATATTTGAATTATTATTATAAGGTTGTGATTATAAACTATAAAAAATAAAACATTTGAAATAATAGATTTTCCAAGAAGAAAAATGTTACCTATTATGATAATCTATCCTTAGGAATTATCTATGAAAGTTTCTTTTCCACCTTTTATCTCGATTATATTCTTGAATAAATATTTTTTTCCAGACTTGTGTCTGGAACAACCACTATCCATGTACAAAATATTTTTTTTTGGTACTATATTTATTTTCATAAAAACAAAAATATTATTTTTTTAGAACCCAAACCTTGTTGGGTCCGGTATTATCAGAAAACAAAACAATTAGTAACCAATTTTTTTTAAAAAGAAATCTTTATGAAACCCAAATATATTGAACTTTATTTAAAGTAAAATTATTCTTCCAGTGACCACCACTTTGGAACTCAACTAAAAAAGGATCGATTTTAAGAACAAAGTAATTATTACTAAAAGAAGGTTTTTATATGTATAACCCATTCGATTATTATTGCTATAAGGAAAATTTTGTTATACATTTTATTGAAGTTTTCCTTACCAATGGTAAAATTTGATAAAATTTTAGTCATGCTGAAAATTTCATATTTCAGTTTTAAAAGTAAATTATTGTCCTCATTTTTAATAGTTTTGGAACTAATTTTATCAAAAATATTTTGTAAACTATTTTTCTCAGAAACAACCTTTTCAAAATATTTTGAAATAAATTCCTTTTCTAAATTAGTTTTATCAAGATATTTAGAAAGATATGATATTTTATTAGTCAAAAGAGTTATTCCCAAATCTACCTTAGAATGTTTAGCATGGACATTATCATGTTTTTTTTAAATCTTTAAATTTTCATTTTCTAATAGTTTTTAAAATCTAGAAACTTCATCATAACTGGGTAAAGTATTATATTCTGCAGAGGAATATTTTTCATCATAAGATGTAGAATTTTTCTCATCAGAATAATTTTAATTTAAAGACATATTAGTAAGGGATTCATTTGTATGTACCTTTTCCATTAGAAAATTATTTACCATGGGTACATTTTCAAAAATACCAATGTTTCTCTATCTAGAAATTTTATTATCAGAAGAATTATCAGAAGAATATCCACCACTATCAATCCATGTGTCATAAGCTTTCAAAGAATTTCTTTCCTTTTGACTTATAATATATATTGGAATTTCATTATGAATTCATTTCCTTCTTGTCTTTACTTTTCAACTTTGTAAAATCAGGTTAAATATGTCCATATCACTATTGAAAAATTACCGTATACCCACAGTTCAGAACCATGGGTATAGCCCAAAAAACTGTGGGTTTAGGCTATAACAATGGTTCAAAGAACCATGGGATCTTAAGCTGTCAGTATAGCTTTCAACTATACCCATGGTTTTAAAATGATATTTCCTTGGTTACGAACCATGGAAATAGGTGCATGTGAAATATACCACCATGTTAATAACCCTATACCCACAGTTTTAAAATCGTGGCTATAGGATTTAAAAAAAATGTATGCCATCAGATTTGAACCTTGGACCGCCACTATAGAATCCAAATGGCTAAACACTACACCACATATTATTATAGGTATATATATATACATATATATATATATATATATATTTATATATTATTTTAAAATCTAGATATAGGTTGAAAAATCTGGCAATAGGTATTCCCGCAGGAATTTTTTTTCCCACACTTACGCAAGAAAGCTATACCCACAACTTACAAAAATTGTGGCTATAGGGAGGATCTATACCCATGGTTATTAGTGAATTGTGGGTATAGGTTTTGAACCCAAACCTATACCCACGTTTTCCCCAAAACCATGTGTATAGGTTTGACCTATACCCATAATTTTTTGAAGAACTATGGGTTTAGCTCTTGAACCAGACCATATACCCATGAGTTTTGGAAAATCGGGGGTATAGGTCTGAGCTAAACCATATACACCTTTATTTTTTGAAAATTTTGGGTATAGGGGTGACCTAGACCCGTGATTATTTCTAAAACTATTGGTATAGATTTTTTCCAGTAGTGTCTTTCTTACATTCATAAAAAGTGACCTCAAAATCATTCTTATCAGCTTTATCCCTATGAATTTTATTATATATATATTGAAAATATTTTTTTTCTGAAAATCTTGTTCATACTTCTAGGAATATTATCCAATTCATTCTTATAATTTTCTGATGTACTAGAATCTAACTAAATAATAAATTTCTTCTTTTTTTTAAATATTTTAAAACTTTCTCTCGAGATTGAACTTTAGTAGATATAGTAGATGTTGTAGAAAAAGCAACACCACCATTTTTATTTTTAGATTTCTTGACATCTATTTTAAGTATTCCTTCATACTGCATGATAGTAACAATTAGATCATCAATAGTAAGACTAGTAAGCTTTCTTATATCATCCAAAACTGTTCTTTTTTATTCTCACTCATTGGGTATTATGTCTATAATATTTTCGACCAAAATATAATCATCAAGAAATTTTTCTCCAAGAGATTTTAAAATATTTATAATTTTCATGGAAACTAACTCTCTAATTAGAAAATAAAAGTCTTGGTAATAACCTCTAAGGATAGATCTTCTTGTTTCCATAAATTTGGATGTACCAAAATTTGTTATTTATGATTTACTCCAAATACTATTGGAATCTTCACAAGATGATATATGAATATAGATATTCCTCATCACAGAACATAATAAAGTATTTATAAATTTATAGTTCAACTAATATTATAATTTCTTATTATTTTTTGAAAGAAGAAACTTCCTTATTGAGAATATAGTATTTTCCAGTAAGCATTAATAAGTTATCAAATCCAGTGTTGATCACAAAAGTTTTCATTATATGTCTAAAATATTCATAGTTATTCCCATGAAAGATATGTGGTCAACTAGGATTCGTATTATAAAGAGATCTAAGATTCATCCCTTCCATCTTAAAACAATAGAAACTCTTTTCTACAAATACCTGTTAGTGTAACAAAGTTTATAAACAAAAAGTTTATATCAAAACTTAAAAAACATGTAATAAATAAAGAAAGTAAAAATAAAGAATATATATTAGTAGTAGAAAGATGCTCTGATACTAACTATTGGATCATAAAAGTATCTTAGATGGATATACTTACATGGGGGGTGAATTTTAGTTTAAAAAGTTTAAACTAGACAAAGCACAAAACCTATTAAAGTAATATTATCAGACTCAAACTTCATCTGATAATCAAAATAAGAGAATCAAAACCACAGTTGATCAGATTATATCAAAGTATGTTTTTATCATAGTCAAGGATACATCGATAAAAAATAGTATAGAAAGATAAATACAATGACTAACTTTCTATTACATTAATAGAGGAAAAGACTTGTACAAACAATCAATATGATATCTAGTAAATGTAATAATTACTTACAAGCTATATTAAAAAAATACACCCTTTTAAAATTAAGAGTAAAGGTAGTCAATAACCTTGAATAAAGGTATCCATGGTTTTATACTTATTGTAAAGTCTGTCTTTCCTTATCCTGAAATCCCTTGATACAAAGATAAGAATTATCTTTGTATTCCTATCCTCATAATACCTCGATACGATGATCAATATATGTCTTCGTAGTCCTGAAAGCCCTTGATCCGATGGATCTGATTCACCATCTTCCTATCTCCAGAATCCCATGATCGTAACAATGATCAGACATGATTAAAAAAAAAATACATTGTAAAGTAAACAACCCAGACAAGGATTACTTAGAATTATGAATCTCTAAGGTATTACAAATAATTTGGAATGAGATATTCATGTAGAGAAAACTTTAGACAAATTGAGTTGAAAATGTGATCATCTCCAATCTCTTAAAATGACTGTCTATTTATAGTGGAATCTCAAATGGTCATATTTCTGAGTTAGTTGAACAACCTTGGAAAGTTGGCTCTTTCACAGCTCATAATGCTCTGGTATAACTGAATGTCCAATGATGTTTTTTTAGCACCATTACAATCCAAAATGTATTCCTTACAATAAAAAAAATTATTATATGATTTAGATTATAAACTTTAGTCAGTATAATGGAATTCCTTATTAATTATAAATATGATGATCTGAATGAGGATTATTATGATCATCAGTACCAAGGTGAGTCCGATGGTCATTATTTTTTAGTCAAGAAAAAAAAAAACAAAATTCTAACCACTGTTCTGAATAAAAGTTATTCCAATAATTGGGTACACCATCAGTCCGATGAATCATTTTGACTAATGTAAAGTTTATATTAATAATACATTAGAACATTTATATGTATGATATAAGGTAATGTTTTCTACGAAAACATACTAAAATAATTGGGACATTAAAAGTTAGTAAAAAAAGTTATAAGAGATTTTTTTGTTATTTACAAAACTAAAGGAATGGAAAGGAAATTAGTAATAATTATGACTCAACATATCATCATGTTCATCCACACCTAATGATTCATCCTCCCCATCACGAATCTTAGTACCTCTAGCAGAATAATTTTATAAAGACAAAATAAAACCTCTTTATTTTAAGCATTTCTATTCAAATCAGCAGAGGTCTTTTCTCTAGGATAATTTCCAAATTCCTCCCAAAATACCTCCCTACTTTGAGATCTATTTAAAATATCAAGAAAAGTAAATTTATTTAAACTAGGACTAGAAATTGGTGGGCCAAGGATACCCACCCCAGTTTCTACATTTCCATCCAGTGCACCATCAATGACAAGTATTCCTTTTGAAGCTTCATGAATCTCCTGCTCCTCCCCCTATGAAAAAGGCATAAGAAGGGGAGCTATGAACTTCTTAGAAGTGACCATCTAAAAGATGTCATCATCCACAAGGTAGAATTCCCCCTGTAATGTGGTGGAAACAACATTGGAGATATATTTTTAAACAAATTCATTTTGATCTGAAGCATCAGTAGAAATTTCATCCTGGAGGGGAGAAATCTTCCCCTTCAAGGACACCTACTCATCAGATTCAAATGTAATTACTCCTGCCCTAAAAAATTCAATTAACCTATGAGAGATAAGTTAATCTAACTTTTTTTTTTACCTTTTTTGGAGTCTAGAAGAAATCAAGTGTTTCTCTTGATTTATCTAGGTATACAACTCACCCTACATTAATTTTTCAAGGTCTTAATAAACCTCTACACTTGCCTCCTCATCACCATAGGCAACCCATGGTTATAGTTTCTCATGGACAAGAGTAATACTACCCTACTCCTTACTTTTATCCATATTCTTAGAGGTTTCTTCCATATACTGTATTAAAAAATCCTTCATAAAAATATCACCAATTTGTGATTTAGTTTGCGCAGCCAAGACCAACACCAAACCTTGCTTCAAAGTATTGGCATATGAAGTACCATTATTCTTCTACCCCCTTGGAATAGAAATCTCTAGAGTTATATCCTCTTTTTTCCTAGAAGAAGCTGATTGCAGAGGTCTTCTGCAATCTTTTTCTAGATGCCCTCTGATACCACATTTTGAGCATTTAATACCTTTGACATGCATCTTTCTGATGCCCAATCGAGATGTACACCTCACATAGCTAAGTCACCTTTTCATACCCCACTATCATGTTAATATCATCATTACTAGTAGATAAAACAACCTTGAAAATACAAGTTCAACTTAAATCAATTTCAACTGGTATCCTAGAATAGTGGCTAAATCTTACCATTTCAGTCTCCCAGTCAAAGAGAATTGGGATTCCTATTGATGTTGTGATGTCATGGAGGATTTTTGGATTCAAAAAAATCCAATTGAGGCCATATAATCGAATCCATACCTATACACAAGTGTTTTTGAGAATGTTTAAATTATATTCATATGTCCATTCATGAACACAAAATAGGTCAGTCTTTAGAGATAGTGAACCAGGGCTCCAAGCCATCTATTTTAGATCCTCAGAGAGAAAAAGACCAAGATAGTGTAGGTTCCGGGCGTAGTGGAAGCACTTTGGTGGAATTTTACAACTTTTATTTTAGCGTTAAAAAATGTTCAAACCAAGATCCATCATGATATAAAACGCCGAATCTTCAGAATAGAACGAAGAATGAAAAACAAAAGAGGGAGTCCCAGAAACTTGTAAACCCGTTTGGCTTCACATGGTGTCACAAACCCTTCTGGTTGTGTCATATAGACATCTTCCTGAAGGTTCCCATTAAGGAATGCTATTTTGACATCCATTTGCAAAATCTCATAGTCATGGTAAGCTGCTATGGCCAGTATGATTCTTATGGATTTAAACTTGGAAACTGGCGAGAAGGTTTCATCATAGTCAATTCCTTGATGCTATCTGAATCCTTTAGGCAATAGCCATGCTTTATAGGTGCTAACTTGCCCTTCTATGTCCAGTTTTCTCTTGAATAACCATTTGCATCCAACAAGATTTACATCAACTAGATCATAGACTAGAACCCAAACTTGGTTCTGATACATGGAATCCATATTAGATTTCATAGCTTTTAGGCATCTTGTAGCTTCTGAGCTTTCTACTGCTTCCTTGTAGGAGAGAGGTTCATCATTGTCCAAAAATAATGATTCACCATCTTTGGTGACTAGGAAACCAAATCTCTCTAGTTCCCTTACCTCTCTTGAGCTCTTATTCAATACTTGTGTTTCTAGAACCTCTTCTACGGGGACCTGTGGAACTTGTTCCTGTACCAACTCTTGTGTATCTTGAGCATCAACTTCTTCGAATTCAATCTTGCCCCCACTATCCTTCTTGAGGATGTGCTCCCTCTTAATAAATACGGCTTGTCTAGCGACAATCACTTTCTTATCTGAAAGTTTATATAGGTAATATCCTTTCGTTTCCTTAGGATATCCTATAAAGATACACCTCATGCCCCGAGGTGCTAGTTTGTTTCCTGATAAGGCCTTAAAAAACTCCTCGCATCCCCATACACATGTGTGCAACAAAGTGGGTTTACTTCCATTACATAACTTAGATGGAATTCCATTTTCCTCCTTAGTTGGTACTCAATTTAATGTGTATGCTAAAGTTTGTAATGAATATCCCCAAAATGATAATGGAAGACCCGTATGACTCATCATCGACCTCACCATGTCCAACAAGGTGCATTTCTTCCTTTCACTAAACCCATTCCACTGTGGTGTATAAGGAGGAGTGAGACGAGATAAAATCCCAGACTCCTATAGAAGATCGATGAACTCTTGGTTTAGATATTCTCCACCTCGATCCGATCGATGTTTCTTTATCTTCTTACCAAGCTGATTCTCTAATTCATTCTTGAATTCCTTAACTTTCTCTAAGGCTTATGACTTATACCTCATTAATTAGAAATATCCATATCTACTCAAATCACCAGTAAAAGTAATGAAGTAAGAATATCCACCTCTACCTTCTACTGGAAATGGTCGACACACATCCCTGTGCACCAATCCTTAAAGCTCTGTGGCCCTTTCACCTTGTCCACTAAAGGGAGGCTTGGTCATTTGACCTTGTAAACAAGCATGACATCTATCAAGTGGTTTTAACCCAGTAGAGTCTAAATAACCATCTTGGTAGAGCTTTGTCAAGCACTTCTCGTTTACATGACCGAGAGGGTGATTCCACAACTGGGTGATGTATGAGTCATTTGAGTTTGTTTCGTTATCAATTTCCAACACTTGGTTTCTGTAATTTAATATATACAAGACATTATTTAAATGTGCCATACCATAACATACGTTGTTCTTATAAAAGAGACAACCCTTATTTAAAAACTTGAAAATAAATCCATCCATATCCAAACAAGATACAGAAATTATGTTCTTGGTAACACTAGGCACATAATAACAGTTATACAAAACCAAAATCATCCCAGTCGGTAATGAGAGGTGGTAATCGCCAATACCCAATGCATCCAGCCTTGCACCATTGGTAGCTCAAAGATCCACCTCTCCTCTGGAAATCTTTCTAAATATACTTGGTTCCTGCATTTGAATATAGATGTGAGCCCCACAAGCTATATCTAATACCCAATGTGTAGAAATAGAAAGATTACACTCGATAACGAATGCACCTTTTTCATCCCCACACTTCTAGGTGTAGTTCCTCTTCCAGTGGCTTTGCTTTCCACATGAAAAACACACCGCCTCCCATTCCTTTCCCTACCACTGGATCTTCCCCTTCTTAGAGGGATGGCGTTGGGGATTCAGACCGTTTATAAGTCTTTGGCCCCCTTTCATGGTCCTTCCTTTTCTTATTCACCATAAGGACTGCGGGTTTGTCACTCCCCAAGTCCTTATCTACCTGGATTATCAATTTCCGAAGTTCCGATAGACTCTTCTCATTATTTCTCATGTTTTAGTTGACAATAAAGCTTGAGAAGGTCTTGGGAAGTGATGATAAGATGAGATCTGTACGCAACTCATCTGGGAATTTAATCCCTAAGATGTACAGGCGTTCGATGTAGCCAATAAGTTTGACTACATAAGGCCTAGCTGGTGCAGACTCTCCAAGCTTAGTTGTAAACAAAGCATTGGAGATCTCATATCTCTCTTGTCTCTCCTTCTCTTGGTAGAGATCCTTAAGGTGAGAAATCATGCTATACGCATCCATGTTTTCATGTTGCTTCAAGATCTCATTAGACATGGCCAATAACATGAAACATTGGATATCTATGGAATCATCCATATGTTTCATATAAAGATATAGTTCCTCATCAGTGGCCTTGTTTCTAGGCACAACTAGAATAGTCTCTTCCAGTACATACAATTTATTCTTGTGGTGAAGGATAATGCATAAACGCCTCTACCACTCTTGGAAATTGGTGCCGGTGAGAAGGTTTTCCTTCTTGATTATGGTTCGTAATGATATGTTTGAAGTCATTTTTCTTACCATTTCTACAAATTAAAATGAGCAAAGTTGTAGTACTTTATTATAAAAAATGAGACAAATAAATAAATCAATACTTTTTAGTCTCCCACTATTTTATCAAAATCCAATAACCCTCACCATTGACTTCAGAATATTCTGTTGCCTGAATATTCTAGTGGAAAAGATCCATATTTCCCTTTTCATTACCCCAACTAGGGTTGGTCAAACAACTTGAAGGGTTTTAGGTAGGCATTCCAAATTCCAACTTCATTAACTCGCATCTCCTTGATCTGCTGAGTGGACTCCCCAATCTTGAAATCCTTTTATTTTGTATTTCCTCAACCTTTGCCTCTTGGTCACACCAAGTAGTATTGTGGAAGTCAACCCTTAATGCGAACCAAGTCAAGTCAACCCAAAACCTTGAATTAGAATTCTCCGATAATTGAAAGCACCCCAACTAGGGTTGGTCAAGCACTTTGAACTATGGTTCGATTGTAACCAAGATTATGGAAGGCTATACTGACTTAATATTTCTTTGAAGGATTTTATCCTTATACGTAAATTACCATTTTATTATCTTTGATTACATGCTTATTAATATTAAGTGGGATATACTTAAGTGATTAATCATATCAAGATAATATTTATGCATAATCCGGTCTTATTTTAGTTCCATCTTGCATGCTTGTTTAATTCATTAATTGTGTGATCATGACAACGCACCCAGAATAAATAAACCATGAAACTGAAAGAAATAAAATAAATGGCATGATCATGATCTTTTTTTAGGGGTTAGTTTATCTAGAAGTTGATAAACTAACCCAAGACCTAGGGGAGAAACAGCTTGAACCTTTTGGGTTTGTGTTTATAGCTTTCCACCTATCCACCTTTGTATCTCCTTGGATTGGTTTCACCTTGGCTCCTGAATTGGGCCTCCTCCACAAGCTTGGGAGATCCATCCATTACATATGCATTTATCTCACACACAAGTGAGGGGTAAAAAAGGGATTTTACATAAAATAATCCTTGGGCACACATGCCCTACATATTAATGAGGAGAAGGCTCACATGCCAAAAAATTTAAATAAATAAATTAAAAGAAACCATTCACATACAAAGGTCTTGGTCTAGCTCATGATCATCCATACATGCAACGATATTTATGCATAAATAAAACTAGAATTCAATTCTTTAATCGTTCTTGCTTAAGATAAATCATGCTTGAATCAATTAATTATCTTTAATTAATCGATCCTTTTATCTTAAACCATTTTCTGAATTTCCTTGAGATTCTCATCCATCACAATTTTAAACAAATAAATTCATTTAAAATTATATTTTTACGTAACTTGTAACTTGGAGGCAACCCGGTGAATTCTCATTCATTACGCAAATGTTAAATTAAACACATATATATAAAACACCTATCACGTGTTGTGACTCGGCTTTATACCCGCACCATGGTACACATCTCAAGGGTTTGTATAATATAATAATAAATTTTAATAAATCTGCGTAATTTGGGTGAGTACACGGCGTGTAGTTCCGACTACACGGCGTGTACTTTTCTTCACCGTCCATCTGAAGTACACGCCCAAGGAAATGGTGTGTTAATGTACTTCAGAAATTTTCAGAGTACACAGTGTGTTTAGTGGGACACACACTATGTAGTTTCCGTGTTACACAGTTTCTAGCTGGGAAAACCGTGTACGGGGTACACGGTCCAACCCTAACCTGAAGGGACTACACGCTGTGTGCATTGGACCACACAACGTGTAATCCGGAAACCGTGTGCCACCTGTTCCTGGTTAACACACGGTGTCATAAATGACTTAGATAGGATCAATACACGACCTGATTTGGCGGACCAATCCGATGCATGAACCTAGAATACACAGCGTGTACTTACGAATACACGCCGTGTATTATCGTGTCGTACGTCCAGGAATGTTTGGATCCTCCGGATGAGATCCTCTATTTTATTTTAATCAGAAATTAAAATAAAAGGTCGTTTCTATATAGTGAATGAGAAACGATAAAGGAGGAACAGATCTCGAGATTCAGATTTAAAGAATGATTTACTTGAATTGAAACAACTAAATTATTAAATTCACAAATCACCAACAAAAAACTAAATAATTATAATCAATGATATGACCCCTATGACACCACTTGTAGGTTTCGGGCACAGCGGAAGCATGTTGGTGGGATTTCCCAACTTTTATTTTAGCGTTAAACAACGTTCAAACTGAGATCCATCACGATATAAAATGCCGGATCTTTGGAATAGAACAAAGAACGGAAAACAAAAGAGGGAGTCCCAGAACCATAGAGATAGGATCATCACATATTGGTTATAATTATTTTAATTAATTCACAAGAATTACCTTGGTGGAATTCTTTCTTCGTTGATGTCTCCGGTCACGATCTTGTGATACATTTTTGCGTCGTAGAATCCAAATGTAGGATTCCTCTAGCAGTGATCCAAATGTGTGCCACGTATCTCTGGACGTCGTTGAAGGGATCTCCGAGTTCTAGTGCAGAAGAACCTTCGCTTGTGATGTCCGTCTTCGATCACCTTGATCCGATGGAGGAGGATCTCTCTCGGTCTTGAGAGCGTTCTTGGAGGAAGTAGTTATTTAGGCCTTGAAATAATTCTCTAGAATTTTTGTTCACAATGATTGGGGAAATGTGTTAGGGTTGTGAGGATATTTATAATCGGGTTTGAGGTTATAGAGTTATGACAATAAATAAACGCATTAAGCATTTTATTTATTTCATTAACTCTTATTGAAAACCCCCCATGATGAATGATTAATTCCTTGACATGCACCCACACTGATTATAATAAATATCATTTAATAAAATGATATTATTTCCTCAAAATCCCGACTGGAAAAATGACACGCCGTGTAGTCATTAATATATGGCGTGTACTCGTTTTCCATAAAACTACACGGCATGTATATTTAATATACATGACATGTACTTTTATTTTCCATTTTCCTTTATTTCCTCCACCACATTTATTAGACCTTGTGTAATGGCTATTTATTTCTTAAATAAATGTAACTGCATTCCTCTATAATAAACATATTATTTCACCCACAATATATTCTCTCAAATAACTAGTATCGAAATAAATGCAATCAGACATCCTTAAATAATTATTAAACCACTGTTGGGAATAATATTTATTTAATTTGTTAAATTAATATTTAACTGAGATACATGGACACACTTAGCGTGTGACCCTCTAGGACCTTTTCTCAGTGGCATTAGGTGGAGCCTGCCTGAAGTCCAAGGTTAGCATCTAGCAACACGCCAAGGAACCCATAAAGAAAGAAGTTAATACTGAAATGACGTGTCAACTCCTATGAATGTTTACCATATAATATAATCCCTTTGTCATGATATCTCGAATCAAGTGGGTTGCATTCTAGTGCCATCAACCCATGTGCTCGATTATTATTTCTTTGACTTTCCGAAATTGAACTCGCCCATACCTTACCATGGCTGTGGAATTATTTAGGCTATATCAATTCCATCAAAGGGATTGAGATATCTACTTCCGTTATGGAACCGAAGGGACAAATCCTTTCTCGCATTATCTATTAATGTAGTATTACTTGTGACGCACCCAACGTATCCTACCTTGCTGTGAATAGTGTGTCGTCACAGTTTTTGTCAATACTTCTAAGTGCGCGAGTTGTAATACCCATTAATAATAATCTTAAAGACTAAGGACCAATACACACGTCCGTAGATAGGAACATCCAATGACACTATGAAATGTGGATTTTCTACTGGTGGGTCTCGTTCTCATAATATCCTCCTAGATATTACCAAGGGAGCACACCATGAGAAGGTGCCTCAAAGTTTTATGAGTCCTCACCCCTAATGGCCTATATTATTTTTGTCCCTCAAATAACATCACCCGCCCATAGAACATATATTCAAGAATAGTGTTATGAAACTTCTGGGTTCTCATCATAGCAGGGATCCGCTATGACCCTTTAATGAAACAAATATCCTTGGGACATTATCACATGAATTGTCACATAGAAGAACAATCAATATGTGATAAGATGATTATTTAATGAATAAAGTACAAAGTAGTTGTTTCTAGGCCACCAACTCCAACATATAAAATCCATATACAAGAAAGACATGATTCAAATTATAAAAACCCCACAACATAGAGATTCAACATACCAGGTTATCCCGACACCATGAATTTTCACCTTGCAGAAGAACCAGCCTTCCAACCATTGAGTTTTTTTACATCACAAGTATTTTAGAAAGCAGATTAGAGTTTGCTTCAACATGAAACATGGATCCCATATTGATGATTGTTCCAATGATCAAATCATTGTCAGAAGTGAATGTAAGAGAAAAATCATCTTCCTTTAGATGATTCACATAAGAAGCCTCATTCTCCAGGGAATCACCTTTACAAGATCATTCAATCCAACATACACTAGTGAGAAGATTCTTTCGATCTAAAGAATCATAGGGGGAGGCCATAACTGATGTAGGGTTCAATCCCCATTGTCTTCATCATGAGGAGAGCTCTCACCAAACCCCATTTATAAATATATACATTATTAAATAATATAAAATATATGTATGTGTATAATGTAATGTATGTATATGAATATGTGTATATAAATGTGTGTGTGTAGATGTGTATGTGTAGATATGTATGTATATAATTCACATAAATGTTTTGAATTCACTTTTTTTAAAAAAATGTAGGGACACTAGCCCTTTATTAAATGTTAGAAAAATAGAGGAAGTAAAAGATGGGTTCAGACATGGAAATACTTCCCTCATCAATAAAAACAATCAAATGCCAAGATTTTCTCTTATTCTTTCCCCTATCCTTCGCTCCCCGTCATGTCTTTCAGTCCAATTAGTTCTACTATTCCCACGACCACGACCTATGGGATGCCGACCTCTCCTCCAAGTCCTAAAATGGTATAGGATACCTTCAATGTGGATGTTCTCCGAATCCATTCCCCCCTCATCTGATTGAGATTCCACCCTCTTAGAAGGGTCAACAACAAAGGTGTCATCATTGAATTTGACTGTAGGGGTTTTCACTTCAACAAAAAAATCTTGTGATGCTTTCTCTTTGGATACGAAAGTACCCTGTCCTTCACCCTCTTGCACATCATTAGAAGAATCAAATGCACCAAAGAGGTTGTGAGAAGACAAATACACATTGCTTGGCACTTCCTAAATACCCTGCAGATTTTTTGGTGAAGGATCACCTAAAATTTCATCCAGGACAAAACCAACCCGCTTGCATAATGGAGGCTCTATCTAAAGAGAGAGAACCACATGGGCCTAGGCCAAATTACCAGAAATATCAAAATCAGGAGAAACATCTGGCTGTGATGATGGAATGACCTTCTCATATATAGTTTGTGAATGAGGCTCAAATGTTTTTGATTTCTGAGGGTGGACCAATTGGAAGCCGTCTTCGTCCACAAATATATTTATTCATTTTTTAATATTTATTTATACATATATTTATATACAATGCATATAATATTTTCAATATGTTTGTAATTTATATGAATAATATTAATTTGTTTTTATTTATTATGTTTTAATATCTAAATTATGTTTGAAATTTATATAATTAATCTATTTAAATTATTATTTTTAATAACTTTTTAATTTAAATATTTAATTATTAAATTATATATATATATATATATTAAAAAGGTATTTATAAAATTATAAATAAATATATATATTTAAATAATTATAAAATTATAATAAATATATTTAAATAATAAATATATTTATTATATTTATAATTATATATTAATATATATATAAATATATTTATAATTATATATAAAAATTTAAATATATTTATTTATAATTATAATTATAATTAAATAAATGAATATTTAAATAATTATAAAATTATAATAAATATATTTAAATGAAAATGATACATCTTTATCAGCGCTTAATATTTTAGCATTGATAAAACTACTCTTTATGAGTTCTTTTTTGAAAGCACCGATAAAAGCCCTACCCAAGATTATAAAAAGAACTATAACAAAGTCTCCTCTATCATGACTTCAATCTATTATTGAACCTTACTATTGTCGCTGCTCTCATTTAACCCTACTACTGGCACTACTCACTCTTCATCGACTTTATTGATGAATCTATCCTCTCTAAATATATGGTATGTGTTGATTTTTTGCACCTACGGATTTGTTACATAACTGAACATTATGATGATGGAGTTTCCACTTATTTTTATGAATCTTGTAGACACGTATTCCACCCCTTCACCACATCGCACCACCCATAATGGCTTCCATAACACCCAGTTAAATGGATTACAAGTCCTTTTAAAATTTCCCAGTTTTTCATGATATTTTTTATAAAATATCAATCATATTTTAAGAATTGATAAACCTTTACATTTTGCCTTCATGGTACGGCCATAAATCCAAGATGTGGTAGAATCTTCACCTAAAATAGTAAAGGGAATGGCCCTTATACATGGAGATTATATTCTATCCTTTTCCAAATTTCCCCATTCTGAATGTACTAGTGAAATAATACTTCTTAGCATCATTTTTTTATGTGTTAATGTTAGTTTTTCAGCTGATGTAAATATGAATAACATTGTATATATTTTTTAACGTCGATTATATAAACCAAATTCTAAATCTTTATTTTGACTAACCATAAAGGGTTTCAAAATCAATTATTTTTGATAACCGAAATCAAATATCATCAAACCTTCCTTTAAACATCGTTTATTTTGAGAACCAACATCAAAAATCATATATAACATATTTTATTTTTATAACTAATGTTATAGGTGACTTTAAATAATGGTTTTAAAAATAACCAATGCAAAATTTTACAGATTTATTTAAAAAATATTTCAATACACATGACTCCCTTAGAATAAAAAACTAGATGAAATAACTAGAAAATTATAGAAACCAAATGAAAATAAGAAAAAAAACTAAATGATGTGATTTATTTTCTTTTCTAGTGGTGGTGTCCCCTAAATCTAAATATCATTTATTAATAGTCATTTTATTTTCAAGGAATAAATCATGCGACATTTTAAAATTCTTTTAATAAATCTCATGCAAAGGTTTTAACATTTATACTTGATCCAAAGAAGTCATATTCTTAAAAAAACAAATTATTAAATATATATATTAAGAAAATAAATCTTAAAAGAATCCAAATAATGATAAAATATTATAAATATCATGAAAAAGTTATGGAATAAAGAATCCGTGGAATGATGAAGCATTGGAACAGTTAAGTAGGTGTAAATCAGGAATGTTGAATGTGGTGGAAGGGAAAGTTATATAAGGTATTGTAAAAAGTTTTCTCATGACATGATAAATTTATAGATAGAAAAATAAACCGAATGGGTGTGTTGTAAAGAAATTGAAACATTATTAGCGCACTATTTGATATTTTACTTGTAACATTAGTTATTTATATAATTAACATTAAAACCTTAGATTTTAACACTATTTATATATTATACAATTTTAAAACTATTTTTAACATTGGTTATTATATAAGATATATTAAAAACCACCATGAAAAATTGCTCTGTGAAAAATCTGTAGCAACTCATATTTTCCATGTATTATTTTATAACATTGTATGGATTATTTTTGAGATCAAGCATTGAGGAGGCATGTGATTATGAGGCTTGGTGTGCCCCAAATAAATGTTTGATATATATTAAGCATATTAAATAGAATGTGTGCATAGTTTTCCTGAAAAAGTGGAATAACTTCTAAATGGATGCCTAGATCAGAAATCGAGGTAAACCATTGAGTTCATAATAAGGGTTTTTTCTTAGGAGTGACATAAATTTTTTTAGCACGGGGTGTTGGTGAAAAAGTCATCTCAGGCGTAAAATGAATAAAATAATTAAATAAATTATTTTATTTTATTCGTTGATGCAACAACCTAGCCTCTGTCTTAAGTATTTTTTTATAGCCAAAATTGAAGGTTTAGCCGCATAACCCTATAATTATGAGATAGGATTTTTGGAGGAGGTTCCATTGAATAACAAAAACTAGATTGAAGATCGACAATCGGTATGTAATGGAATCATAGTATTTTTCCAATGCCAACAAAACAAATTTTTTATTCATTAGAGATTGATCCAAATTTTGGTAGGATTCTGTTTTGATTGGATTTCTTCCCTATTATTAATTCCTATGATGAATGTGAATCAATAGACCAATAGATTAATTCGAGAATTAATCATATTGTAGGATGAGTTTATTTGGATCAATTTATTGTGATATTTAATTATTTATTATTGGTTCTTCATTAATCATTCTAGTGGAAATGAATCTATGCTAACCAAACATGATTGAGGTTTGGTCCTCTCTTATGTGTTTCCTGGTTTTATCCCATTTTTCTATGTGTGTTATTCATTAGTGTTTTTTTCCAGTGGTTCAACCCAAATACCAAGGAATGGAACAATGCACACCCTTTTCCTAGTAAAGTGATTTGATATCACAGATCCAGACTCAGTATGGCATGAGGATCATGTGACGATGACAAAAACAATGGACTAGGACCAGTTATAGGAATTCGTGCATGGATTTTTGATGAATGAAGGAGGTATCATCATGGGAAATGATTTATTGAAAACCAGAAGTCATAATCTAACCATCTATAGAAGAAAGGCTCGTCAAACCCTAGATATGAGTTTCATGGACATGATTGATTGTGGTAGTGATAGATTCTTGAAGCCGTGTGAGGAACCTATGATTTTTTGGAAATCCTGATATACACGGTGTGTATTTCGGAAAAACACACAGTGTGGGACCCTAGTGTGGTGGATAGGGTTTGCAGATGAAGTTAAGTATCACATGGAATGTTACCCTATCTCACGGTGTGTGACTCTTCCCGACTGGCTCAACATGTAACTCAGAGGGTACATTTTAACTACCCAAACTTTCATTAATGAAAATTCCCCTTGATCTATTTAAATGTATTATTATGTAAAATGGTTATGTAAAACATATACACTTCCTTGGTTTTATGTTTTTGGATTTTAAAATACCATTACGAATTTTTACCGTTGCTAATATAGCCATTGAACATTGATCACATAATTAGTATAAATATAGGGCTTTAACAAATCCAATTTACTCAGAAAATGGAAGTGATGGCCTCATCAAGTAGAATTGCTCTATACGAGGCCCATTTTTCAGAGCTTTGAAAGGAGGTAGCATCCTTGGGCTTTTTTCTCGACCAATCCCAAGCCGAGCTTGAATACTTTAAGCTTAAGCGGAACCACCTATAGTAGAAGTAGAAGTTGATATAGATTACCACTCGAGAGATGTTATCCAAGCCACCCCAAGAGTCTGTCACTGTTGCACACCTTACCCTAATGTCTTATGTGGGTGTTTTAGGGGGTTATGTAACAAGACCCTAGCACTATGTGCATTATTTTTTTTGTATAGAATAAAAAAAATACATTCATTTTATTATGGTCACTTTGTAAATAGTTTTTAAAGCACAGATAGCATTTTAGTTAATATTCAATTAAGAAATATATTTTGATGAATTAATGGATTTTTTAATTGAATAATTTTTTAATAATTTATTATTATTATTAAATTAATTTTTATTAAATATAAATGATTTTATAATTTTTATGAATACAATTATAATTTTTATTAAGGTTTGAAAGCTGTTTTTGTCAAAACCCATGAATTTTTGATTAATGTCGATTTTTACTTTAAAAGTAAAAATTCACATATTTAGAAAATTATTTAGATAAAATGAATATTATTTTTGGAATCAGGATATCAAAATTATCTAATGGAAAATTTTTCATAATTTTCCGAGACATTCGGATTTTTGGGTAAAAATTAAATACCGTTTAATTATATAATGTGTTTTATGACATCACAATGACCCAATAGTGATGTAATAAAATAATATACATGATATGTTAGGCCAATGTATGTTTTAACATTAAAATAATGTTATTTTAGGTTTATTTTATTTATTTTACAAATCCTTAGTGGACCCTCCAAGACTTATAAAACATTTTACCTTTTTAAAATGATTTCTTTGAGAGTGTGACTCATCTACACATAAGAAAGCACAATATTTTAAGAATTTAGGCCATTTAACTTATAAAATATTGTTTCCCACTCCCCTTTTTAAAAAACCATGGGCAAAAACCATGGTTTGGTTTGTGGTTTTGAATAGTTTAATGTGTAGGGTCCAAAACCTAAATAATAAAGAATTCCATCTCTTTTCCTATATAAACCACCAAATCTCCCACTTACTATTCACTCAAAGACTTTAGAGTTCATCCAAACTCTGTAATAATATCTCTATAATCCTCCCAAGGTTCCCCAATCTCCCAACAAGCCTCTCTCAATCTTCTCCCAAGCCTTTTGGATCACACTTCCAAGTAAGGGATTCATTCCTTCCTCATTTTATCCAAGTTTCTTAATATTTTTATGCCATTTTAATTAAAATTATAAATGTTGGGGTATTATTTCACACCTCCACCATACTTACCTATTTATGTTTGAATGATTATATACCCCTTTCTCCCTCTCACTAATTCCTCCTATGTACACCCGTTACCATGCCAAAATTTCATAAGGGGATTTCTCTATCCTCATTTACATTCCAGCAATTATTTTGTATTATGATTATAAAATTCCATTACTCATGTTGGGACATGTATCTATATGACCCCCTTACTTTACATTTCATGTACATATTATGACACACCCCTTTCTCACTCATAAACCATTTTTATGAATTCTTATGTCACGTCGTTATACCATCGAAATTGCACTACAATTTTCCAAGCCAAAATCATAGTGTAGTGAATACCATGCCCATTTCTCTATCAAGGGTATTCACATTTATGCACATTTACTTATTGAAGGAAGAGTTTAATGTATTAATTCCTTATGCATGAAATGAAATGTTTAAGAAGGGTGTTCCCTGATAGGGATCCATTACATTGGGTAAAAATTAGTATCATGATACTTAAAGTTCAATGAAGGTTTACTCATTCTAATTAAAGTAAAATTAGGGTTTACTCATGATAATTCAAGTTCAATTAGAGTTTACTCATGATCCATGTGCAATGGGCCTTGGCTCATGCTAATATCATGTTAAATGTTGTTGCCACATTTACATGTTATGATAATCATGTTATATCATGCCTTTATGTTCATGTTTCTCTTATGGTCCATTGTTATGCCTATTTCCTAACATATATTATATTATTCATGTTATTATTTGTTTAATCCTTTACTGGGATTTATAGCTCACCCTTTTCTTATGCATGTCCTCAGGTTATCCCATGCAATGCTAAGTATAAGGGAATGTTGTGGTCATGTAAAGGAAGTTTTCAATAAAGATGTTTTGTTTTATGTTATAATTTGTTATGTAATTTTACTAATTTCCCAAGAAACTAGACCTATTAATCCTCAGAGTGGTCTTAATTTAATGTTTATTTAATAAATCATGTTTAAGTGTGTAATAAAGAGAATGGTTTCTATAGTTGGTATCAGAGGATAGGTTTAGTTGTTTTTGGGATTAATATTAGAGAACCCTAGTGAAAGCCTTAGGGATAAGACTAATTAAAACATCCCTAAATTTTGGTGAGTATTGAGTAAGTGGTTTATCAAGTAAATACATCCCTGTCTGGATACGAGCAGGTAGAGGTGGCTATGGCACAAATGTATCTAAGAGTGAAAACTCTGACAAGGAGTTTCAGTCTTTAGCCGGGGTATCCTGGTACATGACAAGGGGGAACTGATGCACTCTTGGTTACGGCACTCCTGGGGAATATGATTTGGTAAATTCACAAGATTAGTATTAACCATTTTTAAGGAAATAAAAAAATTCCCCTAAGAATATATGTTGGGAATTAGATCATGGATAACATAGATTGAAGCCTATAAATTCATAAGTTATAGAAATTAATGTAATTTATAAGTTATCCCTTTTTATCTTTGGATTCCACTTTATGTGTTACCCATAACTTTCCTTTTATTCCAGCAAATGGACAGTAATATGAGGAATATGGATAACAACCAATGTAAAGGGCAATGTGATGAGTGTCCCAACGAGATTCCCAATCAAATGGGAGCTTATGTAGGACATATTGTGATTATGCCAAACCAACTATCAAAAAATCACGATTAACAATTGGTAATTTTTTAAATTCCCAAGGACATCATATAAGAGGAAGATTAAATCCATTAAATTCCATCTAATAAAGATGATAAGGGAAGGAAGACCCAATTTCTTTCGTGCAACAAATGTGGAAAGAGGCACCAAGGGAAATGTCACAAAGGGGATAAGAGATGTTTTAAGTGTTGAAAGGCAGGGCACAAAGTATCCAATTTCCATAAAATAATGGATAATATAATGTATGGAAAAAAATCTCCATATAAGGCATACTACATGGTTCTATGTTATAAATGTGGAGAAGTTGGGCATTATCCAGGACAATGCTCTATTACAAGTGTTGAGAAGCATGATGAGCATCAACAATCTCCATGATCATGGGAGCATGAGAAGTCCTATGCTAAGATGGATAATGATGAATGAATCACATGTAACCACTACTTCAAAGTAGTTTATGTTGTAATTTATTTCAATTCATGTCCTATTAGTATATCTTTTATGTTTTCTAAGAACATTGAGTCCCTAGAATAAATGATGTTAAATCATTAGGGAAAAAACTTCTATAAGTGTTGTATCAGATGTTGAAGTTTGTGGAAGTTTTCTTCTAGAAATTTTTATAAGTCTCCTTTTGTTGGAATTTGATGAAAAAAAGGAAAAAAGTCATTTCCTATGCCTCAAGGAAGTCCCACGTATGATCTAGAGTTGGCAGCAGTGATCTTTGTATTAAAAATAAGGTGTCATTATCTCCTTGTGGAGAAGTGTGAAATATATACATATCACAAAAGCCTCAAGTATATATTCACACAGAAAGAGTTTAATATGTTCCAACAAAAATGGTTAGAGGTGATCAAAGACTATGACTGCTCAATCCATTACAACCCTAGGAAAGCGAACAAGGTGGCAGATGATCTAAGTAGAAAGGACCCAACAATTCTATCACTGATGAGAATTGAAAAGGATCCAATCTTCTTAGATTTGATGAAGATGGACATGAGAATCACAAAGAAGGGAACATCATAAATCCTTTCATAAATTATTGTTCAATAGTCTCTTTTGGAAAGGTTAAATGATGATCAAAAGGATGATGTGGGAATTCAGAAGAAGGTAGAAACTATTAGAAAAGATAAATCCTTGGAGTTCAATGTCAATGAAGAAGGAATTGTGAGATTTGAGAAAATTCTATGTTCTCCATCAAGTCCAAAGCTGAAGAAAGAACTTTTGGATGATGCACATAGTTTTAATTTCTCCATTCACCCATGGAACACAAGGATGTATCGAGATCTCCAAGATCATTATTGGTGGGATAAGATGAATAAGGAGATCACTGAGTATACATCAAAGTGCTAGGTATGTCAGTAAGTGAAGGTTGAGAGGCATAATTCTAAGGGGATGATGAAACCATTACCCATACCAGCATGGAAATGGGAGAACATCACCCTGGAATTTGTCACCAAAATTCATAAGACATCAAAAGGAAACAATTCTATCTATGTTGTTGTAGATCATATTACAAAGACTGCACACTTCATTGCAATTCGAGAGGATTTATCATTGGATTAACTTGAAGAGATATACATAATAGATGTGGTAAAGATGCATGAAGTACCACTATCGATTGTATCTAATCGAGATCCAGGATCCAACTCTAAGTTTTGGAAGAGCCTTCAACATGCTCTGAATACTGAGCTAAAATTCAGTACGAATTATCTTCCCCAAAATGAAGGACAAACTGAGCAGACTATCCAAAAACTATAGGACATGTTAAGAGCATGCTCAATGGGATTTAAAGGAGGATGGGATCAACATCTTCCTCTAGTTGAGTTATTTTACAACAAAATTTTCCAATAAAGCATCCAAATGTTTCATTATGAAGACTTGTATGGGAAGAGGTGTAGAACACTGACATGTAGGGATGAAGTTGGGGAGAGAAAACTCCTAGGTCTAGAAATGGTCGAAGAAATGGTAGATTAGGTTAAGACCATTCAGCATCACATTAAAGCTACTCAGAGTCGACAAAAGTGCTATGCTGATAATTGTCGACAAGACCTAGATTTTTATGTCGGAGATATGGTATTCCTCTACATATCACCATGGAAGAGAGTTATGAGATTTGGGAATAAGGGAAAGCTTAGTCCAAGGTACATCATCCTTTTTGAGATCCTTGATCACATTGGAGTAGTGGCCTATCTACTAGCACTCCAAAAAAACCTTTCTTAAGTACACTATGTATTCTATGTATCACTCTTGAGGAAGTACATACCCAACCCATCACATGTACTCAATACAGAGGTGGTACCATTGGATAATGAACTCTTTTATAAAGAGAATCCGATGAAGATCTTAGATCACAGGGAAAAATTTCAACGAAATAAGACAATTCCCCCATCAAGGTGTTGTGGAGAAACCAAAAGTTTGAAGAAGCAATGTGGGTACAAGAGGAAGTGATGAGGTAGAGTTACCCTCATATGTTTTAGTGTGGGAAAAAGGAAATTTCGAGGGTGAAATTTCTTAAGGGGGGAATATTGTAACGACCCAAAATTTCATTAATGAAAATTTCTATTGATCTATTTCAATGTCTTATTATGTAAAATGGTTATGTAAAACATATGAACTTCCTTGGTTTTATGTTTTTGAATTTTAAAATACCATTAGTAATTGTTACCATTTCTAATATAGTAGTTGAACAGTGATCACATGATTAATATAAATATAGGGCTTTAACAAATCCAATTTACTCAGACAAAGAAAGTGATGGTCTCATCAAGTAGAATTTCTCCATATGAATCCCATTTTTCGGAGCTCAGAAAGGAGGTGGCATCATTGGGCTTCGATCCTAACCAAGCCCAATCTGAGCTTTATTACATTAAGGTTGAGCGGAACCACCTACTAGAGAAGTGGAATTTGATAGAGATTAAAATTAAAGTGATGTTATCCGAGACACCCCAAGAGTCTGTCACCATCACAAACCAAACCTTAAGGTATTATGTGGGTGTTTTAAGGGGTTATATAACAATACCCTAGCACTATGTGCATTTTTTTTATAGAATAAAAAATATACATTTATTTTATTATTGTTACTTTGTAAATAGTTTTTAAAGAACAAATAGAATTTTAGTTAATATTCAATTAAGAAATCTATTTTGATGAATTAATGGATTTTTGAATTAAATAATATTTTAATAAATTATTATTATTATTTAATTAGTTTTTATTAAATATAAATTATTTCATAATTTTTATGAATACAATTGTAATTTTTTTATGGTTTGAAAGTTGTTTTTGTCAAAACCCATGAATTTTCAATTAATACTGGTTTTTATTTTAAAAGTAAAAATTCACATATTTATAAAATTATTTATAGAAAATAAATATTATTTTTGGAATCAGGACATCGAAATTATCCAACGGTGAATTTTTCATAATTTTCTAAGATAGTTGAATTTTTGGGTAAAAATTAAATACCTTTTAATTATATAATGTGTTTTATGACATTATAATGACCCAATAGTGATGTAATAAAACACTATAAATGATATTTTCGGCCAATATATGTTTTTAAATTAAAATAATGTAATTTTAGGTTTATTTTATTTATTTTACAAAGGCTTAGTGGACCCTCTAAAACTTATAAAACATTTTATCTTTTTAAAATGATTTCTTTGAGAGTGTGACTCACCTCCACATAAGAAAGACTAATATTTTAATAAGTTAGTCCATTGTCCTTATAAATTATTTTTTACAATTCCCTTTGGAAAAAACCATGGGAAAAAACCATGGGTTGTTTTGTGGTTTTGAATAGTTTAATGTGTAGGTTCCAAAACCTAAATAATAAAGAATTCCTTCTCTTTTCCTATATAAACCACCCAAGCTCCCACTTCCTCTTCACTCAAAGCCTTTGTAGTTCATCCATCCTCTGAACTAATCTCTATATAATCCTCCCAAGGTGCCCCAATCTCTCAATAAGCCTCTCTCAAGCCTCTCCCAATCCTTTGGGATCACACTTCCAAGTAAGGGATTCCTTCCTTCCTCATTTTATCAAAGTTTCTCAATGTTGTTATGACCTTTTAATTTCAATTATAAATGTTGTGGTATTATTTAAAACCTCCCAAATACTTCACTATTTATGGTTTAATTATTATATACCCATTTCTCTCTCACTAATTCCTCCCATGTACACCTGTTACCATGCCAAAATTCCGTAAGGGGATTTCTCTCTCCTCATTTACATTCAAGCAATTCTTTTGTATTATGAATCTAAAATTCCATTACTCATGTTGGGAAATGTATCTATATGACCCCATTACTTTCCATTTAATTTAAATATGTTGAGACACCCATTTATCTCTCATCAACCATTTTTATTAAATCTTATGTCACGTCGTTATGTTGCCGAAATTTCACCACAATTTTCCAAGCCAAAATCATAGTGTAGTGAATACCATGCCCATTTCTCTATCAAGGGTATTCACCTTTATGTAAAGTTACTTATTTATGTAATATTTTCATATATTAATTGAAAATTCCTTTATCGTAGAATAAATTATGATGTTTGACGAATCCATGTTGTATGATCTTGTGGCACACTTATGCATGAAATGAAATGTTTAAGAAGGGTGTGTCCTGATAGCACTCCAATGCATTGGGTAAAGATCAGTATCATGATACGTCAAGTTCAATGAGGGTTGAATCATGATAATTAAAGTTCAATGAGAGTTTAATCAGGCTAATTCAAGTGCAATGAGGGTTTAATCATGGTCCATGTGAAATGGGCCTTGGCTCATGCTAATATCATGTTAAATGTTATTTCCAAATTTCCATGTTTTGATAATAATGTTATATCATGCCTTTATGTTCATATTTCTCTTATAATCTATTTTTATGCCTATTTCCTAACATGTATTGTATTATTCATGTTATTCCTTATTTACTCCTTTATTGGGATTTATAGCTTAGCCTTTTCTTATGCATGTCCTTAGGTTATCCCATGCACTGCTAAGTACGAGGGATTGTTGTGGTCATATAAAAGAAGTTTTCAGTAAAGATGTTGTGTTTTATGTTCTAAGTTGTTATGTAATGTTCCTAATTTCCCAAGACACTAGACCTATCAATCCTCAAAGTTGTTTTAAGTGAAAGTTCATGTAATAAATCATGTTTAAGTGCATAATAAAGAGCATAGATTCTATATACACAAACATGACCAGAAGTACATGGGAACACACACGTCGTGTACTCCGACATGGACATGACCAATCCTAGTATACAAAGACATAGTTTTTTACTTGTACATGGTCATAAGTACACGAGAACATAAATTCTATTTTCTTTGACATTAACACAAACACAAGTCATTCATATGGAAAAACTCTATATCGAAGGAATACACCATGTACTACTAGTGCACGTTGTGTGCATCCTTTAGTAAGAATTAAAGCCCTTATCCTCTTGTACTTAGAAAATTTTAGTTAGGGTGTGTTCCCCATATCCATTACCTGAGGGTTAGTATGGCATGTCCTATGGATAGGATAGCGATCCATTCAACATGACTTCTCAGATATAGTTGTTAGAATCCTTCTTTGAGGCATGGAGTGAGATCTTCTATCATATTCTTTCCCTAGGTGGAGTTTTTGGTATCATCGTGACCAGCACTACATAGGTGTTTATCCTATACTTAGAAAGTTATTTCATATTGATTTGTTGGTATTCCCAACATCCTTGGGTGTGATACTCATCTATGTATTGAATCTCTTCATTATTATAGTGTATCCTTCCTATGATGAGACCCGATGAGAATGACCTATCAGATGGATGTCATCAGTGTTATTTGAATCGTGAAGCATGTTATCCTAGATGAGTGCTATGTATATCCTTAGAATAGGATTCCTAGGCTATAATTACAGTTGTGACTTTACCTTGAGACTATGTGTCTTTGATTGAGTATATATGGATATTCTTGTTATATGTATTTTATATGTATACTGATATAGATATGACTATTATTATTCTTGTTATATGCTTAGTGTTTTTGGGGTTTTCTACTGGGTTTTGTTATACTCACTGCTTCATTGGCTTTTCCCACATGTGTCATGTCTTGTGAAGATGATTGAACTTTTGATGGAGTCCTAGAGGAACCAGGACCAGGAAGTTCTTAGTGATCCAAACAGACTGAGGTGTGTTCCTGCGGTTATCTTGACAACACTCCTCATCTTTACTTTCAGGTTGGAATTATTTTCAAACTCTTTTTGGTGGGCTTGTATTTGGACCTATTTACTCTCCATTACTTGTTTTCATTCTCTGGTTGTTGTATTTAGATGTATTAACTCATGTTTTATTATTTGTTTTACATTTCAACATTGTATGGGCATGGTGATGCGGTGCATGTATAGGTAATTTAGGATAAGGTCTCCCATGCTAGTGATATTCCTACATGACACTAGTCTCTAGCCCCTAACATATTATAGGTGGGCTTGGAGAGTCACGAAATGGGCCCCATTGGGACGGGTCATGACAAAGTGGTATCATAGGAGTTAGTTTTACCTTAGTACTGGATTTTGTGAGATTGGTTTGTAGAACCAGTGTTAAGTGTTTTGAGTTTGGATTTCAGGCTAGAGACTCTGGTGTTGGTGTTACAGTTGACGTATCTATACACCATGACTCTGATCACCTGCCTTTTGACTCAGTGCCTTTTGACTCAGAACATAAGGGAACTAGTTTTAAGAAAAAAATGGTGTATGCATCATGTTGAAATGGTTTGTGGTTTCCTTGTCCTTCTTGAGTCAGTTCTCCAGATATACTCATTAATCATGGCACATCTTGTCTATTTCTGTATTCCTCTATGACATATGTTAGCTAGGATTCTGCATTAGGATCATGATGATGACCCCCTTAGTGAAGAGTTATCACTATAGGGGTTGTTCTAGAGGTGTTACCTCTAGGTGGTGAACCAGTTATACCACCACTTGTAGAGAGCATTGGAAATCCATTGAAGGAGGATCCATTGATGAATGACAACTAGATATAAGATCGATAGATGGTGTACAATGAAATCAGAGGATCTGACCAACAGTAATGACATAGCTTAGTTATTCATCATTAATTTATCTAAATCAAGGTAAGATGATGCTATGATTGGATTTATTAACCTTTATTAATTCCTATGAAAAACATGAATCAATTGACCAACGGATTGATTAATGTGCTTGTCATATTTCGGGATGGGTTTATCTTTAGGGATTTGTTGGGAGGTTAATTTTTTTATTGGTTCTTCATTCATCATTATAACGAAAATGAATCAAGGAAAAATGAACATAGGTGAGGTTCGTTCCTATCTTGTGTGTTTCTTGGTTTTCTACCATTGTTCTACATGCATTCTTCATTGGGTTTTGTTTTCCTGGCCGTTCAACCCAAATACCAAGGAATCAAACATTGTGCACCTGTTTCTTGGTTAAATTTTTCGATATCATAGATCCAGACTCAGTATGTCATGGGGATCATGCGAATATGACAACAATGATGGATTGGGACCAGTTGGAGGTGTTCATGTGTGGGTTTTTTTGATGAGAAATGGTGGTATCGCCATGGTCAACGATTTTGAGAAAACCAGAAGCTAGAATCCATCCATCAGTGGAAGAAAGGCTGGTCAAACCCCATATTCGAGTTCTATGGGTGTGATTGACGGTTGTGGGGATGGATTTAGGAATCCACGTGAGGAACCTATGTGTTTCTAGAAATCCCAATATACACTACATATATTTCAATAACACATGCCATGTGGGACCCTGGTGCAGTAGATAGGGTTTATAGATGAAGCCAAGTATTACACAACGTGTGCCCTATCACATGGAATGTGACCTCATCACATGGCATGTGACCCTATCACACGACATGTGTCCCTATCACATGGTGTGTGACCCTATCACACAACATGTGACCCTATTACATGACGTATGACTCTTCTTAGTTGGATTGGAATGTACCTTAGAGGGTACATGGAAAAAATAAAGAGTACACAGGCACAAACACACTATGTACTCTAAAACAGACATATCCAAGCCATGTGTACATGGGAATAGTCATGTTCTTGGACATGGTCATAAGTACACAAGAACATGAACGCCATGTACTTTGACATAGGCATGGACACAGGCCGTTCACACGGGAAGAACCTGGTATCGAAGAAACATGTTGGGTACTACCAGTGAAGGCTGTGCACTTCCTTTAAGAAGGATTAAATCCCTTTTCCTCTCCATCTTAGACAAGTTTCATTAGGGTGATTTCCCTATATCCATTACTTAAGGTTTAGTATGGAATCATTTTCAACATATAGGATAGCGATCCCTTCAGTAGGACTTCTTGGATAGAGTTGTTGGAGTCCTTCTATGAGGCATGGAGTGAGATCCTCTATCATCTTCTTGCCTAGGTGGAGTTCTTGGTATCCTCATAACTAACACTATGTGGGTGTTGATCCTCTACTTAGAGGGTTATTCCACATTGAGTTGTTATACCCCACATCCTTGGGTGGCATCCTCATTTGTGTATCATATCTCTTCATACTTCTAGTGTTTCCTTCCTATGAAAAGACTCGACAAGCATGAAATATCAGACGAACATAATCAGTGTTATCTAACTCATAGAGTTTTTTCTCCTAGACGAGTGTTATGTGGAACCTTCACATAGGAATCTTAGGCTGGCATTATAGTTGTGACTTTACCTTGAGACTATGTGTCTTTGATTGACTATATTTGGATATTATTGTTATTATATATACTATAGATATAAACCTATGTAGAGTTGATGGTTATTCTTGTTGTTATATTCTTAGTGTTTTCTTGTTTTCCTACTATGTATTTTTATACTCACACATGCATGGGTTTTTCCCGAACATGTCATATTTGTGCAGATGATTGACCTTTTGATGGACTCCTAGAGGGACCAAGACTAGCCTATGCTTAGTGAGACAGACAATATGAGGTGTGTTCCAACAGTTATCTTGACAACCATCCTCATCGTTACTTTCTGGTTGTACTTTTTTTTTCAGAATCTTTGTGGGGAGATTGTATTTGGACCCCTTTACTTTCCATTACATTTTGTTGTACTTTGGTTGTCAGATTTAGATGTATGCATGGATGGTTTATCGGTTGTTTTACATTTCAAAATCATATGGGATTGGAGATGTGTGTCTGTGTGCATTTACTTTTGGCTAAGGCCTCCCATGTTAGTGATTTGCTTACTCAACACTAGTCGCCAGCCCCTAGTCTATTGGAGGTGGGATTGGGGAGTCACGACATGGACCCTATTAGGATAAGTCATGAAAAAAAATCAAAATGGTGCGCTGTAAAAAAAATCACTTTTAAGATTGTTTATACATATAAATGACATTAAAATAATTTTTTTTGACACTAGTTATTGAATAAATGATATTAAATATGACATTTAACATTACTTATTTAATAACTGATTTCAAAAGCCACATCGACAGGGTTTTAACATAGATAATTTATATAACTGATGTTAAACCCCACCGATAAGGGGTTTTAATATCGATTATTAATATACATAATATCAAAATCATGATGTGAATTATACTATTTTATACAAGTGAATATATATAATCTTACATATCATTTCTATAAGATAATGGCTCTTATGTATATAGAGAGATACTTCGAGACTTTTCCAAACTGTCTTGATTATAGAATGCTCATGGTATTTTTGTGATGCATGAATTTAAAAGTTTTAAAACTTGGTTAAAAATGGAAAGGGATTGGTTTTGAAAATAGTGAGTGAGTTTTATAAGGTAGTTTGAAAATGAAATATGTGTTTAATTTTCCAACAAATGTTTTTTAATGGGTAAACATTTTTGTTAAAAAGTGATTTTAAATAAAGGTTAACATGTTTTTAATAGTGAAAATAATTTTTAAAAAATAATAAAAAGTGTATCAATGATTTATTAGGATAATATTCATCATGTTTTTATAATGTAAATGTTATTTTAAGGGTAAATGATTGGTTTTAAATTTAATAAATTGAATTTATATGATACTTCATAATGAGGATGATTTTTTTTATTTCAATTTTAATCATAATAAAGGATATTTTAAATTTCATATTGAATTTAAAATTGATTTTTGTGATTTGAGATTAGAGTGAATAGATTCATCAGTTTTTTTATAATATAATATTATCTATTAGAAAATTTCAAGCTATTTCAACTAAAATTTTATTATTATATTCAAAAACAACATTTTATTATGCAGTATATGGTACACTAAGTTCCTACTCATGTTTTTTTGGATAAGATAATGAAGATATCTATTCCATAATTGGATTCCTACATTAAGACACAGGTTGAATTAATTTTAAACATCACCCACTTGAATTATATTTTCACTTCGGTAACTAACCTCTTATCAAGATACAACCATAAAATAAAGGATTGGTTTGTTTTTTATATGAAGTATTAAACTATAAATGCATACATGTGTAAGTAAAAAGTATGGAATCTATATTTATATGATCATATTAAATTTCAAAGACCTACTAGATACATATAATATCACATACATAATATATATTGATAATAAAACCATGTCAAGGGCATGTCACCAACTCCATCCAAGTTATAGGATATCCATCGTGACCCCACTCCTATAACCTTGGACTCACAGGAAATTAAATGCCACTAAAATTATATCCTCAGACCAAAATCCTTTTTTTTCATGGATTAATTGAATTATTGATTTGAATATTTAAACTCTAATGGTTTTATTAGCATGAGTGCATGTAAGACCATCCAAATGAGCCTTCTCATGGTCATACCAATCAAAAATACCCTTATAGAGATCAGAGTGTTATTGCTGATTATTTCAACTTTAGACAACAAACTAAGAAATTTTTTCTAGTGCTTCACCAAATACCCAACCTGGGAACACATATATTTAAGAAGACAGATGTCATCCTCATTAGATTCATCTCCCAAATAGTTATTATTTCATTTTTTTTCCTGAGACTCATCCCCCATCTCTTCTGGACATGCACCTATATTTCTTAAACTACCCTGATTAGTAGTCATCCCATTCCAAGTAGTTATGATCATTGTGGATGAATTCATAGGATAATACCCACCACTAGTGAAGTAATTATTTTCTTAAATTAAATTTCCCATTTCCTATAAAGCATGATGAAATTATTTTAAACATTCAAATGTTGGGTTCCCCTTATTTGAAAAACCCCTTTTTGTTTATTTATTTTTTATAATATTAATATTACTAAATCAACTAAGATGGATATCAATAAAAAATGGATGGATTTCAATCGTATAACAAAAGAGTATGAATATTGGGTGAAAGAGTTCACCAAGTTTATAAAATATCATGTATATGACCCTTCTGAAATCCCTTTTCCATGTTTAAACATTTTTTTAAAGAATAATTAGACTACAGGATTTGGAAGAACATTTTATTTGTCATTGAATAGATCAAATTTATAAATTTTGGAATAAAAATGGGGAAAAAGTGAATGTAGCTAGTGAATAGGATAACACTATGTTTTATAGATCATTTGATATGATTACAAGTGTGTATGATGGATAATACCATATCGAGGATGTGATTACAAGTGTGAATGATGATGAAGATCATAATGAGGAAATGAAAACGAAAGTTGATGATAAACTATGTGATTCTACAAAATTGTTTGAGAAGTTAAAGAGTTATGAAAAAGATCATTGTATGATAGTTTTACTAAATATACAGTAATGTCATCCATATTGAAGGTTTATAATTTAAAAGATGGAAATGGATGGACTGATGCCAATTTTACTAAACTAATTTCTCTCTTGAATGATATACTCCTAGAATCTAATTAGCTTCCTAGAAAAACATATGATTCTAAAATAATTCTACATTAAATGGGTATGATCTCTGAAAGAATACATTTCTTCACAAATAATTGTATTCTGTTTTACAAGGACCACAAATCACTTAAATAATGACCAAAGTGTGGTGCTTTTAGATACAAGAACAATGAATCAGGTCCAATGAATGTTGTATGGTACTTTCTAATCATTTAAAGGTTTAGGTTCCTATATAAAAGTGAGGAGGCCATAAGTAAATTGACATGGCATGCAGATATGAGAAATAAATATGGGAAACTTTGTCACCTGGTATACTCTCCTCATTGGAAGAGAATTGATCATGAATATCCTGAATTTGGAAATGAGTCAAGAAACCTTTGTCTTGTGCTATCTACAGTTGGAGTAAATTCTACTAGTTTTCAAAGAAGTACTACAATACATGGCCTATTATGTTGATAAATTATAAATTCACACTGTAGTTATTCATGAAATGAAAATATATTATGTTATCTATTATTATATTAGAACCAAACCAACTGGTTAATGATATTGATGTTTATTTGGCTCTATTGATTGATGATTTGAAATTATAATGGGATTTTGGTGTTATGTTGTATGATGCTTACAGAAATGAATATTTCACATTGAGATCCATGGTGTATAGGATGATAAATGACTTTTCTACTTATGAAATTTTTTCAAGATATACCATTAAAGGAACTCAAGGGTGTACCAATTGTGAACAAGGTACACAATCAATTAGGTTGAAAAATTAATCAAAGACTGTGTTTCTAGTACATCACATATTTCTACCCCAACATCATAAGTACCGATCTTGGATGACATCATTCGATGAGAGTTTATAAGAACTTACAATTCCATATCTACTAATAGATGATAAACTATTTTACAATGTAAAATATATGGACACTGATTTTAGTAAACCTTTTTCGAAAAAACTTATGAAAATCGGTGGGAAAAATAAATCATATTTTTTTGAATTACTATAGTGGAATTGTTTGTATGTTAGGAATTTTCTTGATGTTATACATGTTGAAAAAAATGTATGTGTTAGTGTCATTATAATGTTACTAAATTAACCTAGCAAAACAAAGGATGAAATTAAGGTGAGGTTAGACATGATTGACATGAGAATACAGGAAGATTTGGTTCCACTAAAGGGTGAAAAATGAAATTTCTTCCTCTGGATGCTTACACTTTTTCCATCGATGAGAGATATCAATTTTAAAAATTTTGAAATGATGTAAAGGTTCCATATGGGTATTCTTCAAATATCAAGAATATCGTGTCAATAAATGTTTTAAGGGTAAAGGGTTTGAAATCACATGACTGTCATGTTTCGATGAAAGATATAATGCCTGTAGATTTACAGTACATTTTGACCAATAATTTTATTAGTACCACTAGGTACAATACCCTAAGAGGGGGGGGGGGGTTGAATTTTGGTATGACAGATTAAAAACACCACCTCTTTGGATCTTGTTTCATCACTAAACAAAACAATCTTATCTATATTTCCTATAGCTATATATGAGAAGAATTTAAATCATGAATAGGACACAACAATTTTACTTGGTTCACCCTCACTGGGCTATGTCCAAGGAGCATACACTTAAAATGTTCCGATGTACCAAATCCACTAAAAGTGAACTACTATTTACAATGTTCGGAGCGAACTCACTGTCCCTCATGGTTTACAACCAATCTTAAAATGCAAGCTCACTACTCTCTCAACTGAATTGTTCTCACTACTTCTTTAGAATATCCACTCATAGTTTAAAGACTTGTAGGTACCTTCATTGTTTCAAATTAATTCATCCACCACTATATGTAGATGATCTGTTGATGTTCCACTTTCATCCACTAATGAATACAACTTTACCACAGGTGTATTGAGAAAATACCAACTTTTACGCAACCCTAGGATGACATGCACGTTACTTTAAGAATGTTGGAGAAGTATCATCTAACTACTTCCGCGACACTCCCTTATCAAACTCAAAACTTGGGCGACTCACACCCTTTTATGCCCAAACCAAAATTGGCGAGCAGCTACCAACTGTCGTGCAACTTCTAAGTAATTCTACACTTGCGCACCCAAACCACTTGCACGACCGGAGATAGAATTTTCTTTAACTATCGATATTATACAAAAAATGAAGAGGGGTATCTATCTATTTATAGGCATTTTGTCCACCTTGATCATTATACACAACTTTCCTCTAGACGTGTTAGTCCATTCACCCAATCCTCTGTCGCCCTAGTCACCTTGAGCGACCAACTCCAAAACTTGCACCCCCTTCTTTCCTTTTCCATATTTTTATGTTATGATATTAAAAAAAATATGGTGTTAAACTTTACAAGGCTCCAAGACACTGTCACACAAGTCCCTTTTCCAAAAACACTTTTCTCCATTTTCCGATTTTGAGGCTGATTTTTTTTGCTAACACTGGAAAACGGTTCCACCTTATATCTGTTCTTTTTGTATCACCTCCAGATCGTACATTCCTTTTTCATGGTTGTTTGTCAACATAGGTTGTCAAAAATATCTATATAACTCAACAAATCACCATGGAAACCCTCTTTGTCAGCAAACAAACCCTCTTTGTCAACAAATACAATCAAACAAAAAATGATTCAATGTTTCCTTGAGGGATCTTTGCCCAAAAAATTTCCATCATACATTAACCAAGCTATGTTTATTATTAAAACCTATATGCAATAATGTTATAGACCTGATGAAATTTCTAAATTTGTAAAATTAATTTTCTATCATATTATTTGAATTGGAAATGTTCTTACCATTGACATTATTTGATATGATGGTTCACATGATGGTTCAGTTGGTAAGATATATTTGACTATGTGGTTCTTTACATTATAGATGAATATAACCCATTGAAAGTTATATTAATATTTTGAAAGGTTATTTCAAAAATATAAGTTGGGTATAAGGTTGTATTATGGAGTGATATATTGTTGATGGATTTGTTGAATTATACACCAGCTACTTGTATGGTGTAGAAAGCAATGGTTTACTAAAATATCATCACACTGGGAAACTTGTGGGTGAAAGAATTTCTGGAATAGGTGTTGTCACAATCACTATTACAGATTGATAGGAGACCCACCTTTACATTTTGTATAAGAGTTTAGAGGCTTACCCAAATGTTGAAACCCATAAAGAAATTATTAGAAATTTGAATCCATAAAGGGATAAAATCTTCATATCAAATACACATAATTAACATTTTATTGGATGGTTTTGAGACCATATTTTTAAATATTTAGTAGAAAATCCGGATTCAATTTCAGAATGACATTGGTGTTCATGTATTATATTATAATGGTTATATAATTAATGGTTATATGTTCTATACAAATGAACATGATGCGTGTTGTACCACGAAAAATAGTGGGGTTACAATTATGGATAAAGCATTGCATGTATCTGGAACCAGGGGAAGAAATCCAATTAATGATAATATTAAATACTTTGGCATCATCAAAAAAATATGGGAGTTGGATTATACAACATTCGAAGTGCCGATTTTTCAATGCAAGTGGCTTGATAATAGGATTGTTGTTAAATTAGATAAATTGGGTTTCATGAAGGTAGATTTCTGTAAGGAAGGGTACAAAGATGAACAATTTATAATGGAATCATAGGAAGTAAAATTATTTTATATTATAGATCCCATCAACTAAAATTGGTCAACTGTTCTGTTATTAACCAAAACCACTAAAGGGTCGAATGAAAATTCAACCAAGTATGACCCTTTCATTGGGAAATTTTAATCATTTTTCAGTGGTCCTAATGTAAATAGGGTCTTGTAAGTCAGAGGAGACTATAATGAAGGGACTTGGATACTGGATAGAGGGTTCAAATCCCTTCAAACATTAAAAAAAGAGTTCAATAACCATGTTATATATTTTTAATATACATTTTTTTACTTCATACTATCATTTTTTCACTACTATATTTATATAATGTAAATTAAATGTTTAACCACTTCTGTAGATAATTACTTCTATATGTGCCGATGCTCCCAATCCCAAGGAATAACATATTTCTCAACCTATTGGTTCTACCAATATAGATGGACAAAAACCTTATGCACATTTCAATGATAACAATATAGAGGAACATCATATTGATGTTGTTGAACCCAAGGAAATGGTAGATGGTAAGAAACTGATGTTGTAGAAAAAATAGGAGTTTCATAGTGTAGTAGTGTTAGTAAAAATTATTAAGGTGATAAAAAATGCATCAAATTTGAGGATGGATGGAATGTACACAGTCAGGATGTTAACCCAAATAAGGCCATGTCCATTAGTTTCATCGGGATTACCACTTGACAACACACGATAATTGATATAGATTCATGGAAAAATTTAGTGCTATCATTTAAGACACTTATTTGTGAAGATATTAGGGTAATATTATGATACAATTTATTTATTTTACTAAAAAAATAATGAAACATTGAATTAATATTTTTTATCACTTGTAGAGTGAATTTATAGAAGATGAATCCCAAATAAAGTTTTTATTAATACTATCTAGAAAGGATCATAAAAAATTTCTCACAATTCAAAAAAAGTATCATCTCTAATGCGCTGAAGGGAAAATAAACCCACACCCACCACAAATATATGAAAACCTAATAAGTAAAGAAGCATGGGTGCATCTACTGACTGTAATGAGGAGACATATTTTCAAGTACATTATGCTGGTAATACATTTTTTGAAAATATGTGTATTGATCACTTTGATTATGAATTTTTTATTTGTGTAACAACAACTAAGTGATGAAAATAAGCAACAGGAATCAAAACCAACACACCATATCATACAGAAAGGATCGGGTATGCTTCACTTGAAAAAAACTGGTATGTATTTTAAATCCACCACAATAATTTTATGTGACATGAAACAAAAACATAATTATGTTCCTCTTTTTATATACAGATTGATGAATCCAAATCCAAAGCCACTTCCATCCCACATTATATGCTATGGAAGGAGGTGTGTGTAAATAAATATATGATAGTAATATATGAAAACACACAAAAATTGTGGGAATCATTTTTAAGTATGACATAGTAATAATTTTTCTTTAAATCAAAATTACATAATAATGATTACTTATTTTTAAATATTTTTTATCCGACTTAGACATCAGAATCATTATTAGCTATACCAGATGAATTACTACTATCAGTGGCCTTGAAGTGGATTGAATAGTATGGCCACATTAGAGGTACGTGGTTTTGGGGTGACACCACAAACATATTTTGAGAAAAGAAATGAATAGGGGGACAATGATAAAAAAATGGAAGAGATGCAGGAATGATTGGTTTATCTTGAATAAAAATTTAATTGGCTATTAGAGTTTCTAGAGAATGTTATGGGAAGGAAACAAAGAGAATAAGAAAATCAAGAAAAACCACTATGTGATGATCACCCCCACCACCCCCACTGTCTTTGAGGTGATCCATTCCCATAAAAGAGATATCTTATATGAGGTAATAAATATTATCATAATTTTTTATATGAAATGTGAATCAGACAGACAATGATACCTTTCCTTTACTGATATCTTATAGTGTTTAAATGATTGTGATTTATATCTATCAAAACCCACCCATGTTCTTATTATAAGGGATACTATGTTCAACATCCAAGAAGATATTTACACAAAAATAAAACTTTCAATAGGTCATGTGAGATTAGGGATTACCATAACTCATGATATAAGTGTCGAGATACCTATTCCACATGATGATTCAAATATTCATATGGTCAATCAAGCTATTAGAACATTTATAGAATGGTCTTTATATCTTTTAAAAAACATATTGACAAGACATTATTGTTTTCCAATTTATTTTTCTTGGAAAAACTTTAAAAATTAATGAAAAAGGTCTAAACCAATGAATGTTATAATAGATAGAAAAAGAGATTGTGGTTAAATGAAAGGTCATATCAAGACAATATAAAGGATCAATTGAACAATAAAAAATATCTTCACAAAGCACTTTTACCCAGCCCATTCAATATCTTCATTTACTAACATTAAAGGTTCTTGTATATACAAGGTTACAAAGTAGTAGTAATGTCATAGTTTATTTTGAAAAAAAAATGTATGAAGAGGAAATTATAGACTACATTTATCTTGAGAATGTAAATTAAATCATCAAGTATGACTGGCTAGGAGTAGTAGTTGTAAATGTATACATGAGGTCTGTTTTCATGATTTTTTTTTCCAATATTTGATCTACTATTTTAATTATAAATCAATACAATTCGTATTTTTTATAGGAATATATATCAATACTACTTGAAGGTAAAACCCTATGAACATAAATATTGACTCATTATCATTCACATCAGTTCTATACAACTAAACTCATTAGATTCAGATAAAATTGATATAATAGTGGAAAAACCGTCCACAGTGTCTGAAAGAAAACTTATGAATGACATAATCTTCTTATTACTAATTATGTAGGGGTACAAATCTACAATTTAATTATATAAAATATATTTTTATTACTTTAATTACTTATTCCTTTTTGTTTTTAGGCAACATTGGTTTCTCGTAACAATTAATTTGGATACTCCAAATATTTATTTTACAAATTCATTACATGGATACCGAAAAAACTGACCACATGTGATGATGTTTGTTAATTTGTAATACACTAAATCCAAAATTTTAGAACTAAAATTTAATTATATATTTTATATTATGTTTTAATGAGAAATAAATTATGATTCAGTGGTGTTTAAATATCATCAAATCATGGAATGAGGACAATCCATGTGTACAATGAGCCTATTGAATTCTATAAGTGGATAAGTATTTGGATATATATAATAAGTTTTCACTATCAAAACACATATCAAAAAAAAAAATATTATTATTTTTCAATGTTTCTACAGTGTCCAAAAAAACCAAAGGAAAAGATTGTGGTTATTATGATTTCAAATTTATGAGAGATATCAAATACCATAAAAAAACTAGCACCCCCAAAGAGGTATTTTCATAGATAATTAATATTTCATTTAAAATATTTATTAATCATTTGTATATTTATATTTTATTAGTAATACCATGACTTTATAAATTACTCATATTCACAATATGAAATATATTTATTTAGAAACGATTGGGTAGCATACTTGGTGTCAGAATATACACATATATCATGAACATATGACTTATTATTACTTATTTAGTTGATTTTCTCATCATTTCATATGCTTTTTTAGTTAATTTCCTTATCATTTTTATCTGATATTTATTTTGTTAATTTTCAAAGAGATAATAAATAAATGACATCATCAAAAAGGATGATTCACTCATGTACTATGATCATGTATTTATCATGGATGATGCACTCAAGATGATGACATTTTCTTTTTATTCTCCAATGTATTCAACATTATAGGTTATAAAATAATAGTATTGTTTGAAAACTCGGAATGTTGAAGGCATTGTAGGATAAAAGGACATAGTAGAATCAATCATACCACAATCTCATACATGATATACCTAGTATGACTTAAATTGTGTGGTTTCACTTTAAAATTGACATTTTATTAATATATTGTTTTATATTTGTGTTTAATTTATTTATTTATAGTATTATTAATGTAAGGATTGTTTTCTAATATAGTTAGATTATTTTGCTCTAGTTTTGTGAGATATTGGACTTCTAAGATTCAAATGAGATAATGGTAATAAGATAATGTGTCAAGAATGTATATAGACTTCATGAACTGGTGAATTACTACTACTTAGTTAATTTTTTCATCATTTTATCTACTATTTTTAAGTTAATTTCCTTATCATTTTTATCTTATATTTATTTAGTTTTTTCCCATATATTTTAGGAAGTTATATTCTTCCTTAAACTATTTTCAATAATCCAGAAACGAGAGAACATATTCTTTTCAAATGGAAGAGAAAATCCCATGCTTTCTGAAGTGTGAAGTGTTTCAGGCAGCATGGGGTTTCCTCTTCCATTTGAATGGAACATGTTCTATCTTTTCTATCTTGTTTTAGACAGTTAAAAGCAAAACACACATCACATACTCAATCAGCCACACCTTAATTTCATACATAGTGTGCTCAGTATGATGTTTTTAGTTTTTAATTTACATTTTAGTTCAAAACACACATCACATACTCAAAACTGATCAAAAAAATTCAGATCGTTTTTATACTTTTGTACAATGATACATAAGTCATTTGTGACGTGTATGAATCATATAAACCTCAATCCAAAACATGGTGTGGCTGGTATGACTCCAAGTGTTCCATTCTATTTAAAATTGATATTTTAGTAAAAACACATGTAACATACTCAAAAATAAGAAAATTCATACGGATTGTTTTTATACTTTAGGAAAATGATTCATAAGTCATTTTTGATTTGTAGGAATTAGTAATACCTCAATCTGATACATAGTGTGCTCAGTATTACTCAAAGTGTTATTTATCATTTTAAAATTCAAATTTGAGTTCAAAACATATGAAAGTAACAAAAGATCATAAAAACGTGGTTTTTTTGTCTTGATAATTTACGGAAAACATTCATAAGTTTTTTTGACTTGTAGGAATCAGTCTCACTTCCAACTGACACAAAATGTGATCAATACGACTCAACGTGCATGTTTCGAGTTTAAAAATAAATTTTAGTAAAAAACACGAGTGACAATCTCAAGAGTGAGAAAAAAATTCAGATTGTTTTGATACTTTATAAAAATGATCCCTAAGTCATTTTTAACATGTTGGAATCATTATCACCTCAATCCGATACATGGTATGATTGGAATGACTCCAAGTGTGTATTTTTATTTAAAAATTACATTTTAGTAAAAAAACACAAGTGGCATACTCAAAAATGATAAAAACTATTCATATTGGTTTTTATACTTTAGAAAAATGATCCATAAGTAATTTGTGACATGTAGGAATCATACACACCTCAATCTGATACATGGTGTGTCCGGTATGAATCAAAGTGTGTTATTAGTTTAAAATTGACATTTTACTTCAATATGTGTGTCACTTACTAAAAACCAAGAAAACATGCTCTGATTGTCTTGATAATTAATGAAAACTATTCATAATTCATTTTTTACATTTAGGTTTCAGTATCACATCAAACCAACACAAGATGTGACCGGTACAACTCAAAGTTTGTGTTTTGAGTTTAAAATGACATATTAGTAAAAAACACATGTGAAATACTCAAAAACAAGAAAAAACATTCAGATTATTCTGATAATTTTGTAAAATGACCCATATTTCATTTTTATGTGTATGAATCAGTTTCAACTCAATCCAACACTTACTGTCATCGGTATGACTCCAAGTGTGTCTTTTTATTTTAAATTGACATTAATTTTAGTAAAAAAGACAAGTGACACACTAAAAATCGAGAAAATGAATTTGTATTGTTTTGATACTTTAGGAAAACAATCCATAAGTCATTTTTGACATGTAGTAATTAGTCACACCTCAATCTGATACATGGTGTACGTAGTATGACCCAATGTTTTCATTATCAGTTTAAAATTAACATTTTAGTTCCAAACATGTGGCACTCATAGAAAACCAAGAAAACATGATCCAATTTTCTTGATAATTTTGGACAACAATTTATAATTTATTTTTGACATGTAGGAATCAATCTCACATCACACCAACACATTATGTGATCAGTATGACTCAAAGTGAGTGTTTTCAGTTTAAAATGTCATTTTAGTAAAAAAAAGACATATTCAAAACTGAGAAAACACATTCAGATTGTTTTTATACTTTATGAAAATAATCCATAAGTCATTTGTGATGTATAGTAATTAGCAGCATCTTAATTCGATGCATGGTGTTACCAGTATGACTCAAAGTGTGTCTTTTTTATTTAAAATTATCATTTTAGTAAAAAACCAAAGTGACATACTCAAAACTAAGAAAAAACATTCATATTGTTTTTATACTTTATGAAAATGATCTATAAGTCATTTTCAATGCGTAGTAATCAACTACACCTCAATCTGATACACGGTGTGCCTGGTATGGCTCATAGTGCGTTATCATTATAAAATTGACATTTTAGTTCAAAATGTGTGCTACTTAGTGAAAACTGAGAAAACACACTCCGATTATCTTGATATTCTAGGAAAATGATTCATAAGTCATTTTAAGGTATAGAATCCAAACTTACATAAAACTAACACATGATGTGATGGGTATGACTCAAATTATGTTTTTTGTTTAAAATGAAATTTTAGTAAAAAACATAAGTGACTTACTCAAAAATGAGGAAATGAATTCAGATTAGTTTGATACTTTAGGAAAAGAATTCATAAGTCATTTTTGAGGTGTATTAATCTTTAACACCTCAATTTGACACACGGTATGGCTGGTATGACTCCAAGTTTGTATTTTTATTTAAAGTTGACATTTTAGTGGAAAACACAAGTGAAATACTCCAAAATAAGAAAACAAATTCATATTATTTTGAAACTTTTAAAAAATGATTCATAAGTCATTTTTGATGTGTAGGAATCATCCACACCTCAATCTGATACATGATGTGCCTTGTACGACTCAAAGTGGTTTTCATCAGTCTAAAGCTAACATTTTAGCTCAAAACATATGTCACTCCCTGAAAACCGAGCAAACACACTCGGATTGTCTTGATAATTTAGGAAAATGATTCATAAGTCATTTTTTATGTGTAGGAATCAGTCTCATATCAAACCAACACACTATGTTACCAATATGTCTCAAAGTGAGTGTTTTTAGTTTAAAATGACATATTTGTAAAAAAGATGAGTGACATACTGAAAACCAAGAAAACACATTCAGATTATTTTGATACTTTATGAAAAAGATCCATAAGTCATTTGTGATAAAAACACTAGGGTGTTAGGTGGCAGGCATCTTCAATGAAGTTTGTTGGCTCACAGTAGGTGGTGGGTTTCAGAGAGCGTCGACGACTTCTCGAAGAGGAAACATGATTTTTGGTGATATCATGCAACGGGGTGGTGATGACGTGCATGGGGTAAGGTGGTTGTTGACCATTGTTGGATTCTCGGATGGATTCAGTGGTTTTTATGGTGTCTTCTCAAAGGAGGTGATGTGTTTGGCTAGAAGGTGTGCGATATGTGAGGTGTTGATAAGTTCAAATAAATATTTGGGCCTTTGGGCCTCTTGTATTGGGGTAAAAAAAATACACTAGGCATTAAATGGTCATTTAATGGGATATATCTACCCAAAATAATAAGAGGATTCTTTCATTTCAATAATAAATAGGGTGACTTCCCCACTGCCTGTTAAAAAAACATATTACTTACATAAGAATTAATTTTTTATATAGGTGAATTCTTTTGCTTGAGTTGCGGTGGTTTGTTCGGTAACTGATACCATGATCATGTTTTTTTGAGATGTGGTAGGGTTCCAAAGACAATGATACATTGATATTTTTTAATTTTTTTGATAGTACTTTCTAATGTAGTTTTAAAAAACATTTTTTGAAATGTCTATAATATAGTTTTTATTTATTTGTTTGTGATGTAATTTTTATTTCAATTAAATTATGAATTTGTCATATTTAAGTTACTACTATATACAAGTTTCTACTGTAGTGTGTTGTAACTCAAAGACCACATTACAACATTATGTAATTTATCATCATTATTTCAAACATTTATTAAGGATGAATTTTTTCAATGCTAAAATATCACAGATTAAATACCACATTTATCATTACTTTTTTATCGCCGATAGGGGTCCTCATTTACTAGTGCTTTTTAGCACTGATAAAGCCCCACTTAAGGGTACTTAGGAAAAAAAATGATTTTTTAGCGCTATTAAAGTCTGTGTTTGCATGCTGTTAAAGAATCGATCTATGATAGTGGTGTGATACCGATGATTGGGGATTCGATAACCATGATGAGTACGAGCAGCGAAGGAAATAGAGGTAGGGGAGGGAGAGGATTCACGATCAAAGACAGCCATTAACATGTATAGAATTAGTGTAGGGGAAGGAGGGGTAGGTATTAGTGAATATTATTTCACAAAAAAGTATCAAATTTTAGAGACAATCGTTGAGTATCAAAATATTTAGTTTTTTAATAATACAATGATAGTTTTGTATGAAAGTGATTGAAATAATTTTAAAAAGTGAGAGAGATTAGATAAAATAACCCCAGTTCACTATCTAATCATACCCAACTTAATGAAAATTATTTTCATATACATGGTAGGCCCTAGGGTGAGGGTACCAAGGAAAGAAAGTTGCAGACGTAGAGGTTTGAAAACATGATCTCCACAACTCACCACCATGGGTACATTATAAGCGTAACCAATGAACTGTACCCATGGGGAAATGTAAACGTTTCTCATATAATACAGTTTTAAAATAAACAAAACTATAAATCCTATAATTTCACTTAATAATTCAGACCTTCAAAAAATCTACTGGATTAAGATAGTTGTGTAATTTTGGATTTGGGAAATTATAAACCCTCACTAGTCTAAAACAAATTTTACAGGTTTATCCTTATTCTTTAACTAAAAATAGAAAAATATATCTGAGTAAGTCAGTGTTTGAAGAGTTTGGCCAAACTCACTGGAATAATAGTCTGATATAGGGTTGGTCTTGGATGGCTCATTAAGATGCATTAGATATTTTTAATCATTTTAAAATATAAAATAATCTTTAATATTTAATTTATTTAAAAAAAGGGTCATGTTCCTAGCTGAAAATTAAACTGCCAAGTGATGGGGGGAAACATAAATAACGATGTATGCAAACCCGACAAAAAACTGATGTAACACCCCGAGCTTCCACGATACGCTTCTCTTTCAATAATGCAATAGCTTGCATTATACGCAAGTTCAAGATTCTAACACACCACGACTAATCAAAATAGCCCTTATGAATAGTAATACCCACCTTTTGAAATTATATATATTTTATATTTCAAAATGGACTTCATTTTTGGATTCGGAATGTCGAAATTATCCTATGTTGAATTTTTTGTAATTTTCTGAGAACTTCCAAATTTTTATTAATAGTGAAAAATACTTAAAACAACTTTTTTAATAAAAATAATTTATAGTGATAAATTATACTATTGAGAGGTTTTAAATTATAATTATAATATATTTTTACAATTTTACCCAATGGTGTTCATTAGAATTAATTTCACTTTCAAATTGGACATAAACAATTATCAATCTTTTGATATATATTGTTTCTTAAAAACACGCTATTTGTTGTGACAGCGGGAATTAATTATGAAATTAATTAATGCAACTTATATGTTTGGAAGTTCATAAAATAGAAATCATTTTTTAATTCAGAATATCAATTATAGCTTAGGGTGAAATTTTGGCATTGTTCTGAAAAACTTCAATTTTTGATGAATAGTGAAACCACTAAGTGGTAGTTAAAAACTAATTTTTTGTTTAAATGAAACATTACCACTTCTGTGATTTTATTTTCAAAAATATTATATACATGTTTTTCATTAGGAAGTAAAATGTGGTTCAATGAGATTAAAATAATTTTTGGTGAATAGTAACTTTTAAGTTTAATTAATCACGATTAAAGGTAATTAGTGAAATTTAAGGTAAAAATGATATTATAAAAATATGAAAATACCTTTACACTTGTCATACCCCTATTGGATGAGTCATGTACGACCAAGACAATCCATGGGTCAACTTGGGGACCCCGTGGAGCCACTTTGGTAGGAAAATGACATTAAAAACATTTTATTTAATATTAAAATAAAAATGTCACAAACAAGAGTTATTTTACTAAAACAATTTTTAAATTGGGTTATACAAGTCATATTTTTGACTATAAATATTCATTATAAATATAAAAAGATGTCCTACATAATTATATTTTTTTTATAATTTTTAGACATTAAATAAATTAAGTTATTTATGACACCATGATGATGCAGCGATTACCTCATTAATTAACGATTTAAATAAATTGGAAAGATAATGTAAAATCTAAGCATCAAACTTGTCCAAAGCCTATTGGATGAGAATATTTCGAACCCTTATCACCTTATCCTAGAAATATATAAGTTTGGGACCTTTATAATCCGAAAAGCATTGTATAATAAAGTAACATTTTATTACTTTCCAAGAGTGCCCCTCCTCTCCACTTATAAAAGGCCCCCACCACTACCACCTTACTCACACTTTCAAAGCCTTTTGGCTCGGCCAAACTCTGACCAAATACTCTCCCAACTTCCCTCCCTTACTAATAGAAGCCTCAATTTTGGCATAATTCTTTCCAAGGAAGCTTTTGGCTCAAATCAAAAGAGTTACCCGATTTTAAGGTAATGTCTTCTCTTATGTTATTTTGTTTTATTTTGATTATCCAACCCCCTAAACTCTTTTTATTCATTTCTTTTGTAACAATACCAGTATCATCAATATACTAGGATGTTGTTATAAGAAGTATTCGAGCTACACTTACACACACCTACATCTAATGGTTAAAGAACATACTGTTTCTGTGGATGGCGAATTTCTGCCTCACGAAACGATGATTGTTCAACACTCATATAACACCTTCAAAGTGGCCATTAAGATGTCACTATATTTATATATGATATATAATATGTTTATGTTTTAATTAAGGTTCTTTATTTTTCATTTATGGCATACCTTTCTTGTTTCCATTATGGGTAAACGCGATATTTTCATTTTAGGAAGTGAGGACTACCGCCCCCTCAAAGTGATTTGAATCGTTAATGCCATATGTGGGATGTATAAAGGATGGAGTAAATGGTATTATACACTATATTATACTGGAATTATATTATACCTTTATATAATTATAAATTCATTCCATTAAATATGAAATAGAAATGAAAGTAGCGTTCATGCGTACGTACGACTTACCGTCTCCATGAACGGTGCATTTCATTTCTTACCTCTAAATGTTATGTAATATTATAAACGAATGTATATACTGGATATATATGATGTATATGATATATAAATCATGAATATAATTATGGATATAATGGATATATTACAACATGAACAAAGTGTAATTATAATAAGTTTATTTTTGACTCAAGTACCTAAGATCGTCAAAACGACCGTTATTAACATAAATAATTACATAATGTTCATAACATGGTAATAAGTGATATAAAATGAATAATAAACTTCAAAAAGGTTCTTAAGAAATTATAAATTAACTCTAGTTTATTATTCATGAGATCAAAGAACGGTCAAGTGAATTCGGACACGAGGTAAGGGAACTTCTTAACCCAATTTCTATTCTTTGGGTTAATCTCCTACTTTCAAATTATGTCATGATATTATTATGGTCTATCTTATATTAGTACTTACATTATGTGTACCTATAGTGAATACACATAATATATGTATTTTATTTAAAAAAAATGATCTTTTTAAGGGACTTCGTCTCAATCTCCATTCATTGAGGCATATTTTGTTTTATACACAAATTCCTCCTATACGGTGCATAAACCCCTTTGAATTTTACATTTATTCAAAAGGAATATTTTTATACGAAGCGTTTTACTAAACGACAAAAAGGAATGTTTTTCTTGCCGTACGTATGCGGCGACAATGACTTCTCCGCTGCCGTGACCATTATTTGAGTTTCGACTTCCTCTACAAGCCATACCTTCTTTTAAAATGAAAAATTAAATACAAGTTTTAATTTTATTTTATTTTGGCATTGAAAATGGTTTTGAGAGTGTTTTTATTATATCAATGTGTTGTATTGATATCTTGTGATTGAAATGTGGAAATGTTATGTTTCCTTTATGCATGTTTTATGTGATACGATTATGTTATATGATATGTTTAAACCTATTCATATGAGGAATGCATTGGACTTAATAAGTGACGGGTGAAGACCGCTACAGCTCCTAGATGCATCGGTAGGTTTCATGAGACAAACTAGTGTCTTGGCCCAAGGCCTTGACAAAATCTTATTTTTGGTCTTGGCATGAGGCCTTGACTACGTGGTTATGATAGTCTGACATTATGAATTCCATCATTATGAAAGTGTTTATTGATATTTCATGTGGTTATTCGACCAGTAGACTATCCCTGTGAATAAGTAAATGGCATTATCTCATTTTACCTTTTCCATATTATGTTGAAGTTCATGTTTAAAAGGATTTTGTTTTAGTTATACATTGCCTTAAATGTCAATGTTTATTTATGAAAGCTTCCGCTATATTGTTATCCTTACTGAGCATCTGAGCTCACCCCTTTCAATGTTTTAATTTTTCCAGGATGTGACGAAGTATTATAGGATTGACCTGTAGGGATAGTCTGAAGGGGATATGAGTGTGGAAAATGAAGACTATGTTATTGTAGTTTTTCACTTTGTGATGTAATGTAACATTTATGAAAGTATCTAGTGTTTCCAAGGCTACTAAACTAATCGGTCTTTCGAGACTTGATCTTTTGTGATCATGCCAATGTTACGAAGTAATGCACCGACTCCGGGTAACTGGGGTCGGGGCGCTACAACTGAGATAAATCCAAGTATTTTTTGTCTGCATTAGGGCATGACCCATAGGTAGATGGAAATTACTGATGAAATTGAATTTTTTAAAATACAAATAATTAAAGGTTGTGATCAATTTGAGTGAGACCCCATATACATATAATAATAATAATTATTATAATAATGGTTATAATAATAATAGTAACAGTAGTAGTAGTAATAATAACAATAATAATGACAATAACTTAATAGTATATAAATATATAAATATAATTTTATGTGAGAAAATCATTGTGTGTCATCAGGTATGCTAAAAAATAATTTTAATCTTTCCAAGTAGATCATGTATATATATGGAACCAAATCTAACTATAATGGGTCATCCTTATATTGTCACAAATTATATTGGTTTGGGATGGAATAAAAATACCAGTTCAAGAATTTATATGATCCTGAAAATTTTCAAAAATAGTGACATGTAAACTGCTAGATGTGGTTTGAAAGGATTATGATATTACACTTTAATCTTGACCTTTAATCTAAAATGCCACAAAACCCATTTTTATTGAGATTTCATTAATTAATGGGTGTGATCTTGATCATCCATAGGATAAAATATAAATTTTTTGAAGTGAGATGTCCTTAATAAATTAGTGTCGACATATAATTGATGAAAATATTTAAAATAATGACCAAAGGAACCATGTATTCTTCAGAAGGATATATTTAAACTATATGTTATTATAATAACTTAGGTTTAATGAGAGAGAGTAGAGAAATTTTAATTTGAGAGAACACATTCCAAAAATCACATACATTCACATATATTCCTCTCAATTTTATTCTCTTTATATAAGCATCCCTAGATTCTCTAAAGACCGAGTACATACTCAAATGTTTCATATGTTACAATATTTTTCATGTATATGTTATTACTTAAATCAAATCATCTATCAATGTTTAATGATTAAACATTTATTAAAATTTGTTACAATTATCATAAACATCATCAAATGATGTTAAAGTGAACATATTATAGCTTGTGTGCAGATGAACTGGTAGTGATGCATGATATGTAGTATCACATGTTGTGATAACTCTTATCACATATATATCGATCCAATAGATTTTCATATGATACTCACATCAAATGCAGTGATATAACTATATCACAAGTTTCAATATGAATTTAGTGCACACACACACACACACAGATATATATATATATCAATCTCCCACTAATAATAAAGTCCCTAAAACATTTCACATATTTAACCTAATATCACATCATGTGTAACAACTAATGAAACCATATCCAAAACCATTTTGAATATATTCCCAAACTCTTTTGGATAAGTTATCAAATAACACTTTTAATTTTATACAAACACTTTATAACAAAATAAATTCTCATTCTCACAACTTTTTTTATAACCCCATGGTCCTTTTTTTATTTACAATGATTATGATTTCTCAATTTATAACAATAAAAAAAAGTGATTTATAAAAGTGTCAGTTCTACTTAGGCTATAAAAGGATCTGATGTAATATTCATGAAATACATACAATGCTGAAATATTCATTATTCATTATTGAATTTTATTATTGTAAGTACAGTTCTTCCAAAATACCTATGATATAGTGTGCCTCAAGTCTAATAGTGTCTTTATATAAACCTTTGTAATTGGTTTGACTAATTATTCAAGTAAGATGAATAGTGAGGTGCTCTTTTTCCTTGAATTAGTCTTCATATTGGTGGTAAAACAAGTAAAAATTTACTTCCTCCTCAACTTCCCCCTATGGATAGTAAAACTACCTTCCTAACCACATAATTACCCAATTATCTAATCGCCCAACTAAAAAAACTCCACATAACTGCCATATAATCTAAAAGGGGAAATATTAAAAAAATCACTCAAGTTTACTTTTGGAAGATTTTGGTTTTTGTTTGTTGACAAAGTTCAAGAGTGGAGAAGATTATAAGGTATTCATGAAGGAAAATCTATGTCATATTTTCAATCTTGTTTGAGAAGATTATGTAGAGGTTTAGATAAAATAATGGATTCTCATACAAGTTTGAAAGATGCTCAAAAAACTGGGAAGGTGGCCTTGAAGGTCACACATTAAGTGTATCCGGAACCTTAGTTAAATAATAATATTATCTATCATATAAAAAGTTGAATAAATATTATTACAACACATGGTATAATAATTATTCATGTTTTCTTGATTGTATATATTCTATTACTGGTTATTTGAGAGAATATTTTGTGATTAGAATATTTAATAAATATGTATTTTATATTTATTAAATATAATATTTATTTATTTTTTGGAGAATAATACAGTGATATTTATTTATTAAATAAAAATTCATTATTTAAGGTCTGATAAATATTTTGGAAGAATGGGGGACTTAGATTAATGGTCTTTTGAGAAATAATATATATTGAATATTAATTAAATAAAAAATATTTAAATTAATTCTTGAGTTTAGCGCACATTAAAAATTATTATTATTATTGTTATTATTATTATTATTATTATTGGTATGAGGTTCCACAGAAGTTAGGAAAAATAATAAGGTCTCATGAGTAATTATTATTTTTTTAAACTTAGCGATATATAAACCCAATTATATAATTTTCTTTAGGAGTTGCAATTTAATTTTTTGTAAACAATGACATCAAGAGATAATCCTCTCAATATCTAGAGAGCTCCCTTTCTAAGAACACTCTAAAAAATGGAGATAAATCCTACCCTAACAACACTCTAGAATCTAGAGAGATCAAATAGAATTCTTATTCAAACAATTCTTGGAGTAATCAAAGGTGAATGACACAAGCGTTAGACTCTACCATACTAGCACCCAGAGATTCCTACGGTGACGTTCAGAGGTTTGTGGAACATACATGGTTCACCACTGGAGAGAATATACTCTTGATTAATATTATTCAATGATAACATGATTTAAATATGTTGTCATATCCATCAACAAATAAAGAATTTATTGTAAGGTAATTATTTAACTTTTTAAATTAATTATAAATAATATTCAATGATCCTTCATCATGGTTCTGGAATTCAATCATCAATTTTTCTTAGATTAATCTGCATTTATAAAACATTTATCATCATGTAAATCTCAGATTAATCATCGATTATGAAAAAAATCCAAGTTGGGCATGCCCCATATGGTTCTTCCTCTACACTAGGAACCTTTATGTGGTATCAGAGCAGATTCATAATTTTTTAAAGAATGTTGATTGATTTATGCTTTTTTTGTTATATTTAAATTCAAGTTAAATCATTATTGAATCCAAACTATGAGATCTTATATTATTTCTCTTAATTCTCACAAATATAATAAAATCAATTAATTTTATGAATGAAATAATTTTGAATAAGTCATTCGGAGGTGCCACGAATTCTGGCCGGATAATACAAGAGTGCACGTCATGTATCTCGTTGGTACACACCATGTACCCGTGTTTAATGTATCCCAAATTAATTTAGAAAAAATTCAAGACATGTAAATTTAATACACATGGTTTGTATTTAAATACACCATGTGTTGACTGGGATAGACTAAAACATGGTTAGACAGAGTACACAACGTGTAACATCCTTACATGACGTGTAGTCCATTAGTTAAAAATGGTCAATGTATTCTCTTACATGAACTAAATTATTAGAGACTATGTAACTTGGAGACCACACATCATGTAGCTCATGTACATTCCATATAATCCATAATTTTATATGACACAATTACATGATGTGTCCCGAGGCATATTCTAGGAATAGACGGTGAGAAAATTACACACCGTGTAGCTAAATTGTACACACTGTGTATATTAACAAATTACACATAATTAAAAATTAATTTATTATATTTCTTAAACCTCATCAACATGCGTTCATTGTGTTCATTAATTTGATAGTACACTCCATGTAACTGGTTATATATATATATTTAATGTATAAATAATTTCCACATTATTGTAGAGTCCTACCCCTGGAGACACTGAGAGGTGCCCCGAGATGGTTGGATACATGACCTCAAGTGTGCCTCCCTGTACTCTAGAGGGTAATGACTAGCAACAAGGGCATTGGGTGTATATATGGGGAGACTATGCCCTGATGAGTCAGAGTGTAACATGAAAGTAAAAAAAATGAGAACAAAAAAATCAGTAATAAACAAGCAGTAATAAAATAATAATGAACATCACATAAATAATAAATAGAACGAATAATAATAATAAATCGATACAAAAATGATGATGATCATGTCATGTAGCTATACAAAAACGAGTTCCTAGTATTCATGGGAAAAGGAATATACCACTTGCTATAACATAATAAAAAAGGTCAAATGTTTTAAGTACCAGCATCATGAGCATAGGCTTGGTCCTCTCCTCCCGTACTCTATGATAGTATCCAAAATCAAACATTGGAAGACGAACACTTACCTTTTTCTACACATACAACCATGAATTATTATTGTGTACCAAGGGCGGCCCAAGTAGGGTGTGTGATATACTCAATAGGCCACCACAAAAAATTTCTAGATCCATCAAGTTAGTGTATATAAAATGGGTAGTGTGCTAATAATAATAAATAACAGGAACTAATTAAATAAATACATCAGTCCGGTTTCCTTGTGGGATACCCAACCGACTCTACTTGCTTCATCCTGAGTTGGATGTCTCTGAACTAAGGTGACTTGCGAAAATATGATACAATGTATAATGGACAGTTTTAAATAAAGTATCAAGATATGGACTATTCACAATCATGTGATTTGGCTTAGTGGACACATCATTTAATTGAATAAATTAATTTTCTAGAATTTATATGGAACAAAATCTCTTGTATTTAATTAACGCCATCCTGGTACCATCCAAGGTGAACCATATCAAGGAAACCATGTATCGCACCAGGAGCATAACAAATACTCAATGCTGTAAGATTCTATCTAAGGAGATCCATAAATGGTAATCCCTTATATCACTCATAGCATTGTGTAAAGACAATAAACTCAGAGTATATACATGGTATCTCATATAGGGGACCAAGTATCACTCATGTCCTGGTGTAACCATCTAGTCACTAATCCCATCCATAGTGTATCCCCTCAGGAACTGGCATTAGTCACATGGAGGTAGAGAAAATGCACAATGAGCCCGTCCAATGCATACCAAGTATCTCTCTTGGAATATTACCAACCACCAACACATTCTAATTATAAAGCATAATGAGACCATCAATGGTGATCCATAAATGAAATCTAGAGTTTTTCTATTGTCCTGACATAATGGTATGAATTAGTTATCACGATCTCAAACTATTTATCATGGCATTGCGTTTATAACACTTTAATCAATTTGGTCAAAACATTTAATTCAAGTAATTCAATTATGGAATGAAGTGTATGGGCCTAACTTATGGCCTACCATTTATCTAAATTCAATTCATTATTTCAAAAGAATTTATTAAAAGGGAAAACACACCTCAAGAGGTGTCTAGACAATTTATGGTAAAGGTAAAGTAGGCCTTTAAGGAAGGGAACACCCATAGGGGTGACTCGTGTTAATACAATCAACTGAGGGATTGATTTACTTCTAGATAAGATCATATTGAGAATAAAAAACCATTTAAATTAATTTAATAAGTGTTTTGGAGGGATCTTTGGAGAATTATGGTGTGAAACATGATGAATCATAATATAAATGAAGATAAACTTAAGGTAAATAACTAGACCACCTACCTTAGATTCATAGACGAACACTCATCCATTATTATCCTTTGATTCGAACAAGAAGGGGAGGAAACAACAAAAAGAAACACCCCTGAAAATAGGGAATATCATCTCAATACAAAATAGAATAACATATAGGAAGATAAACAAAGTATGGATAGAGGAGGATTAGGAATCTTACCATTATGGATCCAATGTGACCGATGATAAAGGAAATAAAGCTCGGATAGAGGAGGAAGAGGGATCCTTAGCTTAGGTGTTGAGGAGGTCTCTTGAATAGATCCTCTTCTATGTGGGAGAAAAATAGGGCTATGTTAAAATTAGCCCCAAACCATTTAAAAAAACATGCCTAGGTATTTACATGGTAAATATGCTTTACATGTCGTGTAAAACTCAGGTTTATTTCTCCTCAGAAAAACCTAGTTCACAACTTGGAGGGGACATGGACAAACCCTTACATGTCATGCATCTAATACATAGTGTGTATTTCAATTACATGTTAGGTGTTAGGTACAAACTATGTATTTGGCCTATAGCCATCCTCTGAAACCTTTGCTACCGCCTTTTCTGAAATGAGCTGACCGACCCTTTGGCACATTTTTCATATTTATCCAAAATGTTAAAGGAAAATGTACTTTGTTGAAAAGTTGGGATGTTATGACCTCCCATCCTTAAAATAACTCATCCCTGAGTTTAATTTATAAGGGATGTAAAGTTTCATCTGAGAGGAGTTATAGTTACTGAGAATGTATGATGGATTTTGACTCCTAGGTCTTATCCTATAAATGGTCATGCCACCATAACACCTAGACTAGTGGAACTGACCTACCTTAGAGAGCCTTCCTGCTATGATCAAAGATATGTTTCAGATGATCCTAAATGGACACATTTACTTATATCTCAATTTCATTAGGATCAAATGAAAGATACACTATAGCATGATACCAGAAAATCTATGATACATGGAAGATGTCATGTATGGAACATTTCATCAAAGGTAACTAAATGATACCAGCCTGAATATCTCTATGATATAGAAAGGCCTAACGTAATAGGTTGATATATTTCTCTATTTCCGAGTCCATCTATGAACCAATCTAGGAAAAAATCATAGAAAGAATAGATGTCCCATCTCTAACTCTAGAGGTCTATAATGATGATCAGTATAAGAATTCTGCACAGTCTGAGCTATTGCCATATGTTTTTTTAATTAGATGGTCTTGATTTGAGGTCTCCTAAATAAGACAAGGACCCAGTAGTTCATCCTCACCTGCCACCAACCACCACATAGGTGAATGGAATGACCTACTATAAATGGACTCATAGGGAGCCATCTGAATCATTTCCTAAAAGTTTTTACTATAGGAAAACTCAATGAGGGGTAAATGTTTCACCCAAGAACCTAAGAAATTGAGGACACATACATGAAGATTTTCCTCCAACACCCTTATCTTCTACTCGGAACCCCCTTCGGTCTGAGAGTGATATGATAACTCAAGAGAACCTATAATCCCAATGCATTTTTCAATCCCTACCAGAACTGTGATGTAAACTAGGTGTCTCGATCCGATATGATAGAATGTGGAACCCCATAAAGGCACACAACCTCCTAGATATAAAACCACCAAATCTCATCAATTGAGAATGTCTCCTAGATAGTTAGGAAGTGTGTGACCTTGGTCAAACTATCAATGATCACCCATACAACATCACTACCTTAAAGGGATATGGGAAAATACATCATGAAATCAGTGGTGATGTCATTCAATTCCCACTTGAGAAAGGATAGAGGATTTATGATTCCAATAGGTATTTAGTGCTCTACCTTTAATTGTAGATAGGTGGAACACCTTGTGATAAAACTTGTAATTTTCCTCTTCATACCTGGACACCAATACTAGTGATGTACATCTTGGTACATCTTGGTAAGCTTAGGGTGAACTTCCCAAATAGAGGCATGAGATTCCCACATCAACTCTTCTGGAATGTCAACAGAAACCCATACATGATGGTGGAATAGAAGGATATCATTATAGTCAAAAACCCAACCAGGTTGTGGGTTATAACCTAATACTCTCTCCCTCTAGATGAGGTCCTTGGTATCTGATATCTTCCTCATCCGCACCCATTCCATAAGGAAGTATGTTACTACAAGAACTGCTAAAATATACTTCCTGTGATATTCCTAAACCTCCTAGTGCTTCTCAAATAATAGAGCCATCAACTTCCACTCACCACTGGCCTCCTGGAATACTTTTTCTAAGTATTCTGTATTAGGGTGTTAGCCACTACATTACCCCTTCTAGGTGTATACAAAATCTTTAAGCTAAAATACTATAGGTATTATACCCATGTGCATTGACTTATATTCAATTCATGCTATGTGGAAATGTATCTGACCCTTTTATGATCTGTGAAAACAACAAACTATTTCCCAAATATACAATGCCACCAACAATGTAAATCATGAACCAAAACTACTAGATTGAGGTCATGCATAGAGTAATTCTGCTCATGAGTTCTTAGCCAGTGATACCCGTATGCTACAACCCGATCATCCTGTATCAAAATTTCTCCATGCCCAATACCTAAAGCATCATAGTAGACAATATAGATTCTGCATGGATCTAGAAGAATCATGATCAGTGCTGAATTCATTCTCCATTTCAACTTTTGAAAGGTGGACCCACAATATTCTAACCATATGAATTTCACACCCTTTTTAGTCAAGACCATAAGAGGTACTTCTAGGAATGAGAAGTCCTAAATGAATTTCTTGTAATATCTAGCTATCCCTAAAAAGCTATGTATATCAAATGAATTCTTGGGATACTTCCAGGAAACTATGAAGCTTACCTTATCTAGGTCAATAGACACACCATCCAATAAATGATATGAACCAATAATTGAACCTTATCATTCCAAAATTTTCATTTTATTAGATTCACATATAGATAGTGCTCTCTTAGTATATTCAACACAATATCAAGATGGTTGTCATGGTTATGTATAGTGTGAGAATAAACCAATATTTTTTACACAAAGACTACTAACAATGAATCCAGATATGTTTAGAAAACTCTATTTATCAAGGACATGAAAATGGTCAGCGCATTTGTAAGGCTGAATGACATAACTAGATACTCGCCCAAGCCATACCTGCTTCATAATGTTTTATGTGGTATTTTAGATATCCTCTCATGCAATTGATGGTCGCCCAAACTCAAATCAATATTATAGAAAATTTTCACTCCTTAGAGGTGGTTAAAGAGGTTGTCTATCCGGGGTAATGGATACCCATTCTTTACCATAATCTATTTCAATCATCAGTAATCCATGCATAGATAGAGGGTGCCATCCACCTTCTTAGATGAAAGTATGGGTGAACCCCATAGAGAGGTAATAAATTATATAAAACCCTTTGTCTCTAAGTCTTCCAACTACTTATTTCATTCATGGATCTTATTAAGTGCCATCCTATAGGGAAGAATGGACAATGGTGTCCTACTTGGAACTTGATCGATGGTGAACTCCAAATATCATATATACGGTAAACTGGAGAAATTGTTAGGGAAAACTTCCCTAAAGGAATCCACAATAGGAGATAATTCTATAAGATGCATTCCCTAATTCCTAATAAAGAGACTAGCCATATGGGTTGTCACCCTACCCAACCTTGTACACTAAGGATAACTAGAATTTCCTGGATATCCCACTCACCCTAATGAATATAAGAACTACCCTTAGGTGATGTGAAAGATAACCTCCGGTGATAAAAATCAACATGGGCATGATTAGCCACTAGTCGGTCCATACCAAGAATGAATTTGAAGTTGATTATCTTAAGGACAAAAAAATTCCACAAAAATTGGTAGCCACCTATATTAAAGGGAACTAATTTCATTAGAGTATAATATCTAATGGAACCCTTTATATCATGCCAAGAGTCATCACACCTTAAAAGTACTCCATTGTTAGGCGCAAAACTTCCATAATTGCAAAAAATATGATGGAGTACGATGCACCTGTATCAAATAGTGAAAGAACTTAAGTAGAGGCAACCGAAATAGTACCTAATATAGTTGAAGGTCTTGGAATCTACTCCTCAAGTGTAGGTTTCAATGCATATATATGGCCAAAACCGTGGACCTAATATGTAACCTAACTAACCAGATCAAGTACACTCTACTGCCACTGAACCTAAGATGTCTGACTAACTCAGCCACAACCACCTCCTCGGCCTGTTTGGCTGGTAGTAGACTAACAACCATCCTGACATGGACTTGCTGATCCTATACTTGAAATAGGTTTCAGCATAGATCCCTTCCCAATAGATACAGGAGGGAAATTTTGGAAGAAACAGTGTAGGTGACCCATTCCACCACTATCTTGGAACCCGATCAGAATCCCCATACACTGAGGCTTTTTATTCCCAATATTACCAAAATAGTGACACACCACATAGTTGTCAATGCATGACATATAACTAGAACTTCCCCCACATGAACCCTCAAATCAATGCGTCCTGTTTCTAGTTAAACTATCTCCTTGCCAGTAAGCTGAACCTACCTGGATCTCATTACCACCTTCCCTTAGGTTCCACTCTATGATGAGGTTATGGTTCACTATTTCTTAAATAGTGGTGTATCAGAAAATGATCACTTGGGATTAGATGGCGTATGCAAGTCCATCCTCAAATCATCTCGCGGTCATCAATTCATCACCGGTGAGATTCAGTGTGAAAATATAAAGTCTGGTTAAATGACTTGAGTACTCTATAACTAACATTAGACCATGCTATAGGTGTATAAACTCTCAAGTGTGGTCGGATCACAATTTTTAGGGGAAGAAGTAATCATAAAAAGCTTTTTAGAAGCCTGCCCAGACTATACCCTAATGATGTCTGAATTGGGTAATGAAATACCACCAATATTTAATAGAATCCTACATCATATAGGCAGTGAACTTGACCATCATCTCTTGAGACGTCTCTAAATATTGGATGTTAGATAACATGGCCTTGAGCCATGACTCAATATCTTGTGGACCGCAATCCCTTGAAAAGGTGGGAGGATGATGCTGCTAGAATTCTTGCGACAATTCTGTCATAGTAGGGCGGGTTGTGGAGCACCCTGTACAAATTTCATAAAATAGAAGAATCTATCTCGTAACTGAGCATCGATGCCTAGTGGAAGATCAGCAATTATGCTATAAGTGGAACTATAGGAGGTTATATAGGTGGCTTAGGGCCCACTACCTAAAGAGCATGGTTGTCAGCACCCTCCTTATAAGTACCCATCCCTAAATGTTACATAATCTTGAGTTAAAAAGATTAGTAAGGGATATAAAATAAGAAATGAAACCATTAGACCATGAATACTTAAAACTCATGAAAACATTCTCATAAAATCATACTTTTCACTCATAAAACATAAACACTTTAACATACCTCAGTAAATCATAAAATTCTTGAAAAACTTTTTAGCAATAATAGACCATAAAGGTAACTTGTGGCATCCATAAAATACTTAAATTTTTTCTTTCATAGCTACATAGTGAGTAACCTACATGGTTAAATTTTGAATAAACATCACCATATATTCCCTAAATCTATTAGGAGAAACCTTATTGTTTAACTCTGTCTCATTACCCAATGAATTGGAGATCTATCATGGGCTCAACCACCCTCAGTTTATCACAAAACCACCCTTATACATAAGAAATTCTTAAGAACCAAAACATAATCACAACACATTAATCATGCATAAATGAAAAATAAAATTTCCACATTACAATAACAAGATATCATTTCAACATATTGACATAATCAATCCCTTATAAAAACCATTTTCAATACCAAAATACATGAAAAGGTAATATGGTATTTATTTTCCTTTTCAAAACATTAAGTCTTATAGAGGAATCCAAATATCAAATAACAGTTATGATGATAAAGAAGTCATTATTTCCATATATGTTAAAAAAAACTTTCCTTTTGTTATTTTGTATGGAAAGTAAACACTACATATAAAAATATTACATTTAAAAAACAATTTAATTAAATTCAATATATGAATAAAATATAAGATATTCAAAATTAATTTCACACATAAAAGTTGAATGAAATAATCAATAATTATAAATTTAACCCAAAGATTTGAAATTGGGTTAATAAATTCCCTTACCACTTGTAATCTATCGAATCGTATGAACAATAAAAGTAATAATAATCAAATGAAAAATTTAATACCATGAACATGAAGAGATTCATGATATTTCATATCAACTTTCATTATATAAACACCACACAAAAGAAATTATTGGTGAATAAAGAATATATCTCACACTGGTAAAAAGTAAGGTGAGTAAATCCTTAAAAAGTTCGTATCAATGACTTAAGAATTTATAAATGGGGTGATTATGTGTAGCAACAATATATCCACACAAAGATAAGTGGGAATACAACATAAAATAATGAGAGTACTCATAATTTCATTATTTTTATACCCACATTTCTTAAGAATATATTTTATATACTTATGTTGATATATAAATGTTTCTTCTAGTTTTTGTGAAATTTTAAAACTAAGAAATTATGTTAACTCACCCATCATACTCATTTAAAACCCAGACTTCATAATATATGCAAATGAATCTATTAATGATTTTTGAGTTGAACCAAATTTAATGTCATCAAAATAAATTTATACAATAATAATAATAGTATTAACTTATTTTTTAAATGGTTTGAATATGTATATCCTTTAACAAATTTTTTTTGTAACAAATCCGAGTTAACCTATCATACCAAGCTCTAGGGGATTGTTTCAGTTCATATAGTTATTTTTTAGATTTATAATCATATTCTAGATGTTTTTTATTTTCAAAATCAGGGATTTTTTTTTACATAAACATACTCCTAAAGATATTCTTTAAGAAAATCACACTTCACATCCATTTCAGATAGTTTGAAAGTAATTAATGTTGCAAAGGCTAGAAGTATTTGAACAGATTCATGTATTGCTATCAGAGCATAAGTTTCTTCATACATTATTCCCTATTTTTTATTATAACATTTAGTAACAAGTATAGATTTACTTCCAACTGTTATTCTATTTTCATCACATTTATTCGGAAATACCCATTTTACTTCATTTATAGAAGTTTCTATAGGTCATTCAACTTAAGTCCAAAATTTTTTCATTTCAAAATCATTGATCTCATCTTAAATAGACTCAATCCTATCCTTACAACCTAAAGACTCATCAGGATTCTTTGGTTCAAACTGGGATAAATAATCTAGATGTTCAATTTCATTTTTAAGGAACTTATAGTCTTAACTAGTTGATCCATATCATCAATGATACTTTCAATAGGATGATTACTAAGAAAAAACTAACTTATTGGGTTTTCAAAAGTCTATTATTAAGCTGTAAGTTGAAAATATTATTAATTTATAACTTGAGAAACAAATTCTTGAGTTATTTTTTTATGAGAAGAAATTTCTAAAAAATGTTGAAAATCTATTTTGGAAAAAACATCCAAGGATGTTGGTTGGGGTTGATTGAAAACAAAGGGACCAGTTTTGTTAAAATTAACATATATTGTCTCCTAAATAGTATAAGAAATTTTATTAAAAACTCTATAAGCCTTAGAAGTAGTTTAATAACCTAAAAATAATCATTAATAGGATTTGGGTGAAAACTTATGTAGATTATCTTTTGTATTCAAAATAAATAATTTTAAACCAAAAACATTGAAGTAAGAAATTTTTTCCCTTCCTGTTTACAACTAATAATGAGTTTTTATAAGAAAATATCTAATTAAAACTCAATTTATAATATAATAGGAAGTACTAACCATTTCATCCCAAATTTTTTTAGTGATTGAGTATTCACTCATCATGGTTCTAGTTATTTTTTGAATAATTCTATTTCTTCTTTCAACTACACCATTTTTCTTTGGGGTTCTTGATGATGAAAAGTTATGTTTAATACCTTTATTACTAAAAAATGTTTAAAAATCATAATTTTAAAATTCTCTACCATGATCGCTATGAATAAATATCAAGGGAAGGTTTTTTCCATTTTAAACTCTGGCTACAAAAGTTTTAAGACAACTAAAGGATTTGAATTGATTTTTAAGAAAATAGAACCAAGTATATCTAGTGTAATACTCAACTAAGACATATACAAAGTATTTTATACCAATACTTCCAATTTGTGTAGGACCAAATAAGTCCATGTGCACTAACTGTAAAGCATAAGAAGTTGATACTTCACTAATATCTTTAAAACATGAATTAATTTTCTTAACTTATTGACAAGGGTCACATACTTATGAAGTATCAAACATAAGTTTTGGTATATCCTTAAAAAGTACTTTCTTAGTAAAATTATCTAAGATTCTAAGGTTAAAGTGTCATAACCTTATATTCTACAACCAAGATTTATATTCCATTTCACTAAGGAAAGGTAAGTCTTGGATTATAAGATCTTATAAGTTTAGTGTGTAAACATTATCATGCTGATTGGAAGAAGGAATAAATTCATTCTTAGAACTATGTATAGTACATTTATCATTCTTAAAGTTCACAAGGTAAACTTAATCGCATATTTTAATCATTCTTATAAGGTTAGGATTATGACCTATGAAAAATAAAACATTTGAAATAACAGATTTTCCAAGAAGAAAAATGTTACCTATTATGATAATCTCTCCTTGATAATTATCTCCAAAATTTACTTTTCCACCTTTTATCTTGATTATCTTCTTGAAGAAATATTTGTATCTAGTCATGTGTCTGGAATAAGAACTATCTATGTACAAAATATTTTTTTGTGGGTACTATATTTTTTTTCCTAAAAACAAAAAGATTATTATTTTTGGAACCCAAACATTTGTGGGTCTGGTATTATTAGAAAACAAAACTATTAGTAACCACATTTATTTTGAAAATTAATATTTGTTAAACCCAAAGAGATTGAACTTTATTTAAAGAAAAATTCTTCTTCCAGTGACCAACACTTTGGAACACAACGCAAAAAGATTCTCTTTTAGGAACAAAGTAATTGTTACTAAAAATAGGTTTTTTATATGTATCACCCATTCAATTATTATCACTATAAGGAAAAATTTTCTTTTAAATTTTATCAATGTTTTCCTCACCAATGGTAAACTTTTATAAAATTTTATTCAAGATAGAAATGTCATATTTTAGTTTTAAAACTAAATTATTATCCTCATTTGTAATAATTTTGGAACTAATTTTATCACAATTATTTTGTAAACTAATTTTCTCAGAAATAACTTTTTCAAAATATTTTGAAATAAATTCACTTTCAAAATCAGTTTTATCAAGATAATTAGAAAGATCAGATATTTCATTAGTCAAAAGATTTATTACAGAATATACATTATGAAGTTTATATTTGACATTATCATGTTTTTTTTAAAATATTACAATTTTCATTTTCTAATAGTTTTGAAAATCTAGAAACTTCAGTATAACTGGGTATACAATTATATTCTGCAGGGGAAGATATTTCATCATAAGATGTAAAATTTTTCTCATCAGAATAATTTTCATTTAAAGATATATTAGTAAGGGATTCAGTTGTATGTACCTTTTCCACTAGACAATGATTTACCATGGGTACATTTGAAAAAATACCAATGTTCCTCTGTCCGAAACTTTAATTATTATAATAATTGTCACGAACCAAGTCGGGTCGCCATCAACCCGACGCCCGACCCGGCCCGAGGCATGGCACGAAGGGCGTTCCCGATCCCCACGGGTTGGCACAAGTGCCCGGGTATCAAATTGAAACTTTGGGAATGATTTACCTGTAAAAACAACCAGGAATAACCACAAGTAAAATAAACTCAAAAACAGCGTTGTGACCACAAGTCTTCAAAATGAAAAAGTGAGTCTCAAAAACAACCACAACCCAACCATAACTAACTCCAAAAAAAGGGGGGTGACCAAAAACCAAGTCAGAAACCGTCACCTGATGGAGGGATACCACCGTCCGACCTTCACCACCAACGACAAGTCAGAAGAAGCAACTAACAACTCGGACCACCACTCTCAAAACCTTTTCCTTTCTCTGCAATAGACGTAATCAGATCTAGTTACACCCAAGGATGTAAGTAGGGTGTGAACAATCGCTCAATAGGTTGGAACCAGAGAAAATATTCCACATGTAAAGGTTAGGTGACCAAAATAGTTTTCAGGCTTGAACTATAGAAAATAAACAAATGCACTAACAACTTTAATGAAAACAGTTTTTAAAGAAAGACAGTTTTAAATAGGGAACGATATTTTTGGTACTAAAAGAAAATTAAAACATTCTTACCATTTTACACCACAGAAATCACACAATCAACCAGTGATGAGTATATAATCGCACAGGAGAAATAAAAGTGGGAGAGGCCCTAAGATACTAAAGCTGTGTGGGGACCTAGAACCTCACGTCTCGGTGTACCGAAAAATACATATCATATGTTCCCGTGCACGAGCCACTAGTAGGAAAACACCTCCATAACCTAGTGGTCTCCAGTCATCATCCAAAGTTTAGTTAGTGTTGTAAGCATCAATCCAGCTAAGTGAAACTAGGTCAGAGCCACTCCCATATCACTAGCACGCTAGTCTAGTCCGCCCACCTAGTAGCCAGGCTTCCCCTTTTGTGCTCAACATTCAAAGTTCACCCTACTCATCAAGGTCAAGACACAACACACCTGGATGTCAACTAAGTCAAACACCATACACCAAAGATGTCAACTAAGTCAACCATCACACTTACACATTCAATATAAATGGATAAACAAACAACCATTAAAGGTATTACACATGATAGAGATCCTCAGAAACCAAAACACAACGTGAAAGAACTACATAGTCAAATAACTACACAATTCCAAGAACCAAACTAAAATTTAACAGGCATTTGAAAACAAATGGTCTAGTAGTTTTAAAGAAAATAAAACAACACGATCATTAGTGCCAAAAATCACTCGAATGCACACTAGAACTGTAACAGGAATCAAATTTCAATGAAAACATTTTTTCAAAGACCAAAGGCACAATATAGTAAAAAAAACAGACAACCTAAACATGTTTCTAATAAAAATAAAACACCAAATCCTACCAACCAAAACCAACAACTCACAGCAGCAGGTAAATAAAATACATATCAATTTAATTAAATCAGCAGACTAATTTATCAGATAACCTAAGCATGTGAAACCACCTACATCAAGGTATGTACGAAAAAGAGATACAACGCAACACTCATGCTGCACAATGGTCGCACCACATGAATCCATCGAAAAGGTCCTAAAACAGTAGACCATGCAACCTCAATGCCAACCCAGTAAAATATCAGTGGTCCATAAAATAAACATCAGAAATTAAATAAACAAGTTCAATAATAATTAAATTAATTAATTAACAATTAAACAAAATCAATTAAATAATTTGATTAACAACTAAACAAATTTAATTAATTAATTAACAGATAAAAAAATTCAATAATAATTAAATAAATTAATTAAAAATAAAAAAAAATCAATTAAATAAATTGATTAAAAACTAAAACAAATTAACTCAATTAATTAATGATTAAAAAATCAAAATAATTAAATAAATTAAAAACAAAACCCTAACCATGGAAATTGTCAGAATGAAAACCGAGGGGCAGTGCAGCGGCTGCCCGGTGAGTGGAGGGGGTTGCAGAGCTGCTGTCCGGCGAGTGGAGGGGGGTTGCAGAGGTGATGTACGGCGAGCGGAGGGGGTTGCAGTGGCTGTCCAGCGAGCGGAGGGGGTTGCAGCGGCTGTTGTCCGGCGAGAGGAAGCAGGGGCGCTGCTGGTCGGTCCGGCTGGAAGAGGGGAAGGGAGGAGGGGCCGAGTGAGGAGGAGAGGAAGGGAAGAGGGAGAGGATAAGATGGGGGGAACGTCAGAATAGAAGAGAAGGGAGGGAGAGAAGGAAAAGAAGAAGGAGAAGAATAATGAGAGGAGGATAAGGGGTGGTGCGTGGGAGGATGGAGGAGAAGGGATAAAGAGGAGGGAGGGGTATCCGAGCGGGGGAGAGAAGAGGAGAAGGGGAGAAGGAGAAGAAAAGGGGAGAGGAGAAGAGAAGGGAGGACACAGGAGAGAGGAGAAAGGGAGGGGAAAAAAGGAAAAGAGAATTGGGGGGGGGGGGATGGCAGCTAGGGTAGGGTTTAGGATGGGGAGATAAAAAAATAAAAGAGATAAAAAAATAGAAAAAAGATAAAATAAAAATAGAATAGAAAAGAAAGAAAAGTAAAATAAAATAAAATAAAATAAAAAAGAGAGGAATGGGGGAAGAAATGAGGGAGAGAAAAACATAATAAAAGAAACTAAAATAAAATAAAATAACTAAATTCAAATAAATAAAAACTGGATTTAAACGGTTATAGTAAGGAGGTCCGCCCACACGCCGAGCGGGCTGCGCAGCTTTTCCCATGCCCTGCCTGCACGTCGAGCGTTTCCAAACAAAGGTTCGCTAACCAGTGCAAGAATCACACCACACATCAGGCTCGACGTGCTTTCTAACTAAATAATTATAAAAAGGGTTGATGAAATTATAAAATTAAAATTAAAATTCAAATCATACTGTACATGAATCTGGGTGCAACAATAATTATTATAAGAGTCTCCCCCACTGTCAATACATGCATCATAGGATTTCAAAACTTTATTTCCTTTTGACTTATAAAATTTCTTGTAATTTCATTCTGAATTCATTTCCTTACTGTATTTCATTTTCAACTTTGTATAATCATGTCATATATGTCCATCTTAGTACTAGAAAATTACCGTATACCCACGGTTTGGAACCATTCGTATAGCCCAAAAAACTATGGGTATAGGCTATACCCGTGGTTCAAAGAACCATAGAAGCTTAAGCTACCAGTATAGATCTTAGCTATAACCAAAGTTTGAAAATGATATTTCTAAAATTATAAACCATGGAAATAGGTGTATGGGAAATAGTCCATCGTGTCAATAACGATGTACCCAGAGTTCTAAAACAGTGTCTATAAGATTTAAAAAAAATTCATCCACCAATTTTGAAGCTTGGACGACCACTATAGAATCCAAATGACTAACCACTACAACACATATGATTATAGGTATAAAAATATATATTTACCTATATATATTATTTTAAACCCTGTAGATAGGTTGAAAAATCTGGCAATATGTATTTCCAAAGGAATTTTTTTTCCACACTTATGTGGGAGAGCTATACCCACAGCTTACAAAAACTGTGGCTATAGGGAGGATCTATACCCATGGTTCTTAGGGAATCTTGGGTATATATTTTGAACCGAAACCTATAACCACATTTTCCCCAAAACTGTGGGTATAGTTTTGACCTATACCTATAGTTTTTTGAAGAACTATAGGTATAGGTCTTGAACCAAACCCTATATCGATGTTTTTTAGAAAAATGTGTGTATAGGTCAAGAATTTAACTCTATACCCAATGGTTTTAGAAAATCGTGAGTATAAGTCTGAGATAAACCATATACCCATGATTTTTGGAAAATGGTGTGTAGAGGGGTGACCTATACCCATGATTTTTTTCCAAAATTGTGGTTATATTTTTTTCCAGTGGTGTCTTTCTTACATTCATAGAAAGTGACCTCAGAAACCTTATTATCACCTTTAGCCCTATGAATTTTCTTAGATATGTATTAAAAATATTTCTTTACGCAAATCTTGTTAATACTTCTAGGAAGATTATCCAATTCATTCTTAGAATGTTCTGATGTACTATAATTTGACTAAATAATAACTTTCTTCTTTCTTAATGATTTCACAACCTTCTATGAAGATTGAAATTTAATAGATATATTAGATGTTGTAGCTAATGAAACACCACCATTTTTATTTTTGTATTTATTGACATCTCTTTTAAGTATTCCTTTATACTGCATGAGAGTTCCAATCATATCGTCAATAGTAAGACTAATAAGCTTTCTTGTATCGTGCACAACTGTGCCATTTTATTCTCACTCATTGGGTATTTTGTTTATAATATTTTTGACCAAAATCTCATCATTAAGAAATCTTTCTCCAAGAGAATGTAAAATATTTATAATTTTCATGAATCTTTGGTGCATCTAGGAAATTGACTCTCTAAGTAGAAAATAAAAGGTTTGGTAATCATCTCTAAGGATAACTCTTCTTAATTCCATAACTTTGGATGTACCAAAATGTGGTATTTCCAATTTACTCCAAATTTTATTGGAATATTCACAAGATGATAGATGACTATATATATTCCTCATCATAGAATATAATAAAGTATTTATAAATTTATAGTTCAATGAATATTCTAATTTCTCAGTATTTTTTGAAAGAAGAAACTTACTTATCGGGAATCCTATATTTTATAGTAATCATTAAGAAGTTATCCACTCCAGTGTTGATAAAAAACGTTTTCATTCTATCTATCCAATATTCATAGTCATTCCCATGAAATATATGTGTTCAAATAGGATTCATATTATCAATAGATCCAAGATTCACACCTTCCATCTTAAAACAATATAAACTCTTTTCTACAAATACATGTTAGTGTAAAAAAGTTTATAAACAAAAATTTTATATCAAAACTTAAACAACTTGTAGTAAATAAAGAAAGTAAAAACATAGAAAGTATATAAGTAGTAGAAACCTGCTCTGATACTAACTGTAGGATCATAAGAGTAGCTTAGATGGTTATACTTACAAGAGGGGTGGTTAATTTTAGTTTAAAAATGTTAAACTAAACATTGCACAAAACCTATTAAAGTAATATTATCAGACTCAAAATTCATCTGATAATCAAAATAAGATAATTAGAATCATAGTTGATCTGATTATATCAATGTTTGTTTTTATCATAATCAAGGTTACATCGATAAAAAAATAATATTGAAAGATAAGTACAATGACTAGATTACTATTACATGAACAAGAGAAAAGTATTGTAAAAAAAAGCAATATGATATCTAGTAAAAGTAAGAATGACTTACAAGCTATATTAAAAGAAGACACCCTTTTAACCCTAAGAATAACAGTATTCAATAACCTTGACTAAAGATATCCATAGTTTTATAATTACTGTAAATTCTGTCTTTTCTTATCACGAAATCCCTCGATATGAAGATCATAATTAGTTTTTCCTTCTTATCCTCATAATCCCTCAATAAGATGATCAGGGTATGTCTTCCTAGCCCTAGAAGCCCTTGATCCAATGGATCAGATTCACCAACTTCCTTTCTCCCAAAGCCCTCGATCGTAACAATGATCAGACGCGATTACAAAAGAAAATGCATTCTAAAGGAAACAACCCTGACAAGTATTCCTTATAACTATGACTCTCTAAGGTATTTCAAATACTTTGTAACAAGATGTTCATGTAGAGAAAACTTTAGACAAATTGAGTTGAAGATTTGATCATCTCCCATCTCTTCAAATGACTGGATATTTATAGGGGAAGCTCCAAAGGTCATATTTATGATTTAGTTGAACGAACTCAGACAATTGGCTCTTTGAAAACTCACAATGTTCTGGAATAACCGAATGTCTGACATTATTTTGTTTTAGCACCATTAAAATACTAAATGTATTCCTTATGATAGAAATAATTTTTATATGCTTTAGATTATAAAATTTAGTCCGTTTGATGGAATTTCTTATTAATTATCAATATAATGAATCGAATGAGGATTTTTATGATCTATCAGTACCATGGTTAGTATGATTTTCATTTATTTTTTAGTCAGGAAGACAAAACAAAAGTCTAACCACTGTTTTGAATAAAAGTTATTCCAATAACTGGACACACCATCAGTCCTATGAATCATATTGAGTAATGTAATGTTTATATTAATAATACATTATAACATTTAAATTTATGGTATAAGGTAATGTTTTCTAAAAAATCATACTAAAATACATGGGACATTAAAAGTTAGTAAAAAAAAATCTTTAATAGAGTGTGTCTGATTTCAAAAACTAAAGGAATGGAAAGGGAAGTAGTAATACTTATAACTCAAAAGTATCATCTTGTTCATCTATAACCAATGATTCATCCTCCCCATCATGAATCTTAGTACCTCGAGTAGAATCATTTTATAAAGATAAAATAGAACCATCTTTATTTGAATCATTTCCATTTAAATCAACAGTGCTATTTTCTCCAGGAGCATTTCCAAATTCCTCCGAAAATACCTCCCTACTTTGAGATCTATTTAGAATATAAAGTAAAGGAAATTTATTTAAACTAGGAAAAAAAATTAGTGGGTCAAGGATACCCACAAGAGTTTCCACATTTTCATCCATTTCACCATTAGTGACAAGTATTCCTTTGGATGCTTCATGACTCGCCTCCTCCCGCACCTATGAAAAAGTCATAGGAAGGGTATCTATGCACTTCTTAGAAGTGAAAATTTGAAAGATGTCATCATCCACAGAGAAATATGCCTTTTGGACTATGGTGGAAACAACATTAGAGATATGTTGTTTAACAACTTCTTTTTGATCTAAAGCATCTGTAGCAATTTCATCCCGGAGGGGAGAACTCTGCCCCTTCAAGGACACCTGTTCATCATCTTCTACTATAATTCCTCTTTACTTAAACAATTCACTTGACCTCTGAGAGATAAGTGGATATAACAATTTTTTTTACCTTTTTTGGAGTCTAGAATCAATCAAGTGTTTCTCTTGATTTATCTAGATATCCACCTCACCATTCACATATTTTTCAAGGTTTGACTAAACCTCTCCACTTGCCTCCTCATCACCATAGGCAACCAATGGCTGCAATTGATCCTGGACAAGAGTAGGAATACCCTACTACTTAATTGTAGCCATCCTTTTATTGGTTTCATCCATATGATATATTACAAAATCCTTCATAAAAATATCACCAATATATGATTTAGTTTGTGTATCCAAGACCAACACCAAACATTGCTTCAAAATATTGGCATACAAACTACCATCATTCTTCTACCCCCTTGGAATATAGATCCCTAGAGTTTCATCCTATTTCTTCCTATAATAATATTCTTGTAGTGGTATTCTACAATATTTTTCTAGATTCCCTCAGATACCAAATTTTGAGCATTTGGTAACCCTTCGACATGCATCTTTCTGATGCCCAATTGAGATGCACACTTCAGATATCTAAGGAACCTTTTCATACTCTACTCACATGTTAATCTCATCATTGCAGGTAGAAAAAAAAATGTTGTCAATATGAGTTTCACTTAAATCAATTTCAACTGGTATCCTAGAATAATGGCCAAATATTACCATTTTAGTATCTCGGTCAAAGCGAATAGGGAAGCCTATTGATTTTGCGATGTCATGGAGGATTTTTGGATGCCACAAAATCCAATTAAGGCCATATAATAGAATATATACCTATGAATAAGTATTCTTGATGTTGTCCGAATGAAATTCATATGACCATTCATGAACAAAAAATAGGTTAGTCTTTAGAGATAGTGAACTAAGGTTCCAAGCCTTTTATTTTAGATCCTCAGAGAGATTAAGAAAAAAATAGAATCCCTATCCCTGTAAGAAATGATTGCAATTAGAAAAACCCCAAAATGTAGAGATTCAATATACTAGGTTATCCTTAAACCATGAATTTTCATCCCTCAGAAGAACCAGTCTTCTAATGATTGATTTTTTTCATATCATAAGTATTTCAGAAACCACATTAGAGTTTGCTTCAACATGAACCACATATCCCTTCTTGATGATTATTCCAATGATCGAATCATTGTAAGAAGTGAATGGATTAGAAAAATAGGCTTCCTTTAGATGATTCACATCAGAAGCCTCATTATCTTGGGAATCACCATTATAATATCATCATTGTATGTTCCTTGCATGTAGTTCAATGTGGGCGAACTAAGTATTGTAATACACATGGATCACCTCTGGACAAAATCTACTCTTGATTCCTATAATGTAATGATGATATGATGTAGAGACGTTGTCATATCCATCAATGAAGAAAGAATTTATCATAAGGTAATTCTTTAATTTTTTAAATTAATTATAAAAAATATGCAATGATCCTACATCTTGCTTCTGGCGTTCAATCATCATTTTTTCTTAGATTAATCTACATTGATAAAAACATTTATCATCATGTAAATCTCAAATTAATCATCGATTACAACAAAAATCCAAGTTGGGAATGCCCCATATGGTGCTTCTGCTAAGCTGTGAACCTTTATGTGGTATCAGAGTGGATGCATAATTATTTATAATTATTTAAGGATCACTGATTGATTTATGAATTTTTTGTTAGTTTTCTATTCTAGTTAAATCATTATTTAATCCAAATTATGAGATATGATATTCTTTATCTTCATTATCAAAAATATAATCAAATCGATTAACTTTATGAATGAAATAAATTCGAAGAAGTCATTTGGAGGTGCCGATAATTCTGGCCAGATAATACAAGAGTGACCATCATGTATCCCATTGGTACACTCCATATACCCGTGTTTAATGTATCCAAAATTATTTCAGAATTAATTAAACCCATGTGCATTTATTTTATGTGGTGTGTATTTAAAGAAACCACATGTTGACTGGGAAATCCTAGAACCCGATCATTTTGACTACACAATGTGTATCATCAGTACATGACATGTAGTCCATTTGTCAAAGACGGTCCATGCATTCTATTACACAACCTACATGATTGGAGTTTGTGTAACTTGGAGACCACACTTAGTGTATCCCATGTACATTCCATGTACTCCATAATTTTATATGACACGGTTACATGATGAGTACCTAGTCATTTTCTACGAATAGACGATGAGAAAAGTACACACCATGTAGCTAGATTGTACACACTGTGTATATTACCAAATTATAAACAATTAAAAATTAATTTATTATACTGCTTAAACCTTATCAACATGTGTTCCATGTGTTCATTAAGTTGATAGTACACTGCATGTAACTAGTTATATATATATATATATATATATATTAAATTTATAATTAATTTCCACATTATTATAGAGTCTTACCCAAGGAGCCACTGAGAGGTGCCCCGAGATGGTTGGATACATGAATTCAAGTGCACCTCCCCATATTCCAAAGGTTGTCTGCTAGAAATTAGGGTCTAGGGTGTGTCCATGGGGAGAATATTCCATCATGAGTCAGAGTGTAACACATTGGTAAATAATAAATGAGAACAATAAAAGCAGTAACAAACAAGCAATAAAATAATAATAATGAACATCCCATAAAAAATTAACAAGCTGAATCAGAATAAGAAATTGATGCAAAAATGATGATGATCATGTAATGTAGATATACAAAAATGAGTACATGGAATGAATTAGAGAAGGAATATACCACATGCTATAACATAATACAAAATCCAAATGTTGTAAGTACCTACATCATGATCATAGGCTCGGTCCTCTGCTCCTGTACTCTATCATAGTACATAGAATCAAACATAAGAAGCCGAAAATTTCCATTTATCTACACCTACAAACTTGAAGTCTACTTGGGTACTAAGGGTGGCCCAAGAAGGGTGTGAGATATACTTAGTAGTCCACCAGCAATAGTGTCTAGATCAAACCATTTAGTGTATATAGAAAGGACAGTGTGCCAATAATAATAAATACAAGGTAATAAATAAATAAACACATCCAACCAGGTTTCTCATGGGATACCTGACCAACTCTACCTACTTAGTCCTAATTTTGATGTCTCTAAACCAAGGTAACCTATGAAATTATGATATAAGGTATAATGGGCGGTTATAAATAAAGTATCAAGATATATACCATTACCAAACATGTGATTTGTCTTGAAGGACACATCATTTAATTTAATAAATTAATTTTCTTGAATTTACATAGAAAGGAATCTCTTGAATTTAAATAAGTTCCATCCTGGTCTCATTTAAGGTGAACCATATCCGGGAACCCATGTATCACACCGGGAGAGCATAATAAATACTCAATTCTATAATATTCCATCCAAGGAGATCCATAAATGGAATCCCCTGTATCACTCATAGCATGGTGTAAAGACAATACCTTATGATTATTTCCCTAGTATCTCACATAGGGGACCGAGTATCCATTGTGGCCTAGTGTAACCATCTAGTCACTGATCCCATCCATATTGTCTCTACTTGGGAACTGGTATCATTCACATGGAGGTAGAGAAGGCGCACAGTGAGCTTATCCAAGGCATACCAAGTATCTATCTTGGAATATTACCAATCATTAACACATTCTAATTATAAGTCTTGATGAGACTATTCATGGAGATCCATAAATGGAATCCGGAGTATTTATCTATGCCTGACATAATGGTATGGATTATTTATCATGATCTCAAACAATTTATCATGGCATTGCATTTAAAATACTTTAATCAATTCGGTAAAAAAATTTAATTCAATTAATTCAATTATGGAATGAAGTGTAGGGTCCTAACTCATGGCCTAACATTTCCCTTAATTAAATTCATTATTTTAGAAGCATTTATTACAAGGGAAAATACACCTCAAGAGGTGTTTAAACAATTTAAGGTAAAGGGAAAGTAGGACTTTAAGTAAGGGCACACCCATAGGGGTGACTCATGTCAAGAAGATTAATCATGGGTTTGATTTGCTTCTAGATAGGACCATATTGAGAATAGAAAACCATTTAAATTAATTTACTAAATGTTTTATAGGCATCAATGGATAATTCTGGTGCGCAACATGATGAATCATAATATAAATGAAGAAAAACTTTTGGAAAATAACTAGAACACCTACCTTAAATTAATAGATGACCACTCATCCAATACCATCCTTTGATTTGAGTAAGAATGGGAGGAAACAACAAAAAGAAACCCCCCCTGAAAATAGGTCATATCTGTTCACACCGAAATAGCGCAACAGATATGAGGATAAACAAAGGATGGAGGAGGATTAGGCATATTACCATTATGGATCCAATGAGACCAATGATGAAGGAAATGAAGCTTGGATAGAGGAGTAATATGGATTCTTAGCTTATGTGTGGAAGAGGTCTCTTGCATGGATCCTATTCTATGTGGGAGAAAAAGAGGGATATGCAAAAATGACCCCCTAACCATTTAAAAAAACATGCCTTGGTATTTACATGGCGTATAAGCTTTACATGTCGTGTAAAACTCAGGTTTCTTTCTCCTGAGAAAAAAAAAGTTCACAACATGGAGGGGGAATGGCCAAAACCTTACATTTCTTGTATCAAATACATGCTATGTATTTAAATTACACATTGTGTGTTAGGTACACACTCTGTATTTTTCCTGCATCCAGCCTCTAACACCTCTTTTACCTCCTTTACTGAATTGAGATGACTGAACATTAGGTGAAATTTTCAAATTTATCCAAAATGTAAAAGGAAAACTTACGTTACTGAAAAGCCGATATGTTACAACCTCCCCCTTGAAACAATTCATCCTAGAGTTTCCCTTATAAGGGAGGTAAATTTTCATCTAAGAAGAGTTCTAGTCACTGAGAATGTACGATGGATTCTCACTCCCAGGTCTCATCCTATAAACGGTTGTGATACTATAACACCTAGAATAGTGGAACTGAACTACCTCAGAGAGACTTCCTTATTCGATCAAAGATATGTTTTGGATTATCCTAAATGGACGCATATGATTCTAGCTTTATTTCATTGGGATCAAACGAAAGAGACACATCAGCATGATACCCGTGATGCTGTGATACGTGGAAGATGTCATATATGGAACAATACCTCTAAGGTAACTATAGGATACCAGCCCGAATCTCTCTATAACCTCAAAATTATTTACCTAATAGGTTGATAGATTTCTATATTTTCATATCCATCTATGATGCAATCTAGTAAAAATTTACAGAAAGAACCGATGTACCATATCAAACTCTAGAGGTATACAATTATGATCGGTATAAGAATTATAAATGGACGGAGCTATAACCATATGTTTTTGAATTATCTGGACTTGATCTAAAGTCTTCTAAACAAGACAAGGACCTAGTAGTGAATCCTAACCTGCCTCTACCCACCACAAAGATGAATGGAAGGACCTACTATAAAGGGACTCGTAGGGAGACATCCTAATCATTTCCTGAAAGATGTTATTATAGGAAAACTCAACGAGAGGTATATGTTTCTCCAAAGAACTTTATAAATTGAGTACACATGCTTGAATATTTTCCTCGAACACCCGTATCTTCTACTCAGACTCCCCATTTATTTGAAAGTGATATGATAACTCAATAGAACCTATAATCCCATTGAATTTTGCAACGCATTCTAGAACTGTGATGTAAACCAGGTGTCTTGGTCCGATATGATAGAATGTGGAACACCATAAAGGAACAAAACCTACTAGATATAAATCCACCCAATCTCATCAACTGATAAGGTCTCCTAGATAGGGAGGAAGTGTGATACCTTATTCAAACTATCAATGATCACCCATACTACATCACTACATCTAAGGGATATGGGAAATCCCATCATGAAATATATGGTGACGTCATTCCATTTCCACTCAAGAATGGATAGAGGATTTAGGATTCTAGTAGGTCATTGGTGCTCCGTCTTCAGATCTAGATCAGTAGCATGAGATTCCGACATCCACTCTTCTTTCATGTGAACAATAACCCATACATGACTATGGAATAGAAGGATATAATTCTAGTCAACAACCCAAATATGCGGTGGGTTATCACCTGAGACACTCTCCCTTAGGATGAAACCCTTGGTATCTGATAACTGCCTCATCCACACCCATTTCAGAAGGAAGGATTTCACTGAAAGAGCTACTATAACATACTATTAGGGATATTCCTGAAGCTCCTAGTGCATATCAAAAAATAGATCCATCAACTTACACTCACTACTATCCTCCTGGATAGGCTCTGTCTAAGTATTACAGCTTAGGGTATCAGCCACCACATTACCCTTTCTTGGTTTATAAGAAAGATTTAAGTTGAAAGACTATAGGTATTCTACCCACATGCATTGCCTTAGATTTAATTCATGTTGTGTGGAAATTTATTTGAGCCTTTTATGATCCGTGTAAACAAAGAACTATTTTACCAATAGACAATGACTAAAATAACATAAATCATGAACCAAAATTTCTAGCTTGAGGTAAAAAATAGAGTAATTATGCTCATGAGGTATTATCTAGTGAGATCCATATGCTAGAACCCGATCACCCTACATCAAAACTGCTCTGAGCGCGATTTCTAAAGCATTGTAGTAGAAAATATAGATTCTACCTGGATCTATAAGAATCATTATTGGTGTTGAATTAAGTCTCCATTTCATATTTTGAAAGGAAGACTCACAAGCTTCTAACAATATGAATTTCACACCCTTTTTAGTAAACACCATAAGAGGTTCTTCTAGGTGTGATAAGTCCTAAATAAATTTACAGTAATATCTAGCTAGCCCAAAAAAACTACCTATATCAAATACATTTTTGGGATAATTCTAGGAAACTATAACCCTCACCTTCTCTGGGTCAATAGATACACCTGCAACTAAAATTATATGAATTAATAATTGAACCTTATCATTCCAAAAGTGGGATTTTCTAAGATTCAAATATAACTGTTGCTCTCTCAATGTATTCATAACAATATCAAGATAGTCAGAATGGTTGTTTATAATGAGAGAATACACCAAGATGTTTTCCACAATGACTACCACAAATGAATCCAGATACATGTAGAGAAATTGATTTATCAAGGCCATGAAAATGGTCAGTGAATTCATATGGCTAAACGACATAACCAGATACTTGCACAAGCCATAACTACTTTATAATGTTGTATGTGGTATGTCAAATGGACTCACATGCACCTGATGGTAGCCCAAAATCAAATTAATAATAGAGAATATTGTCACTCCTCGGAACTAGTTAAAGAGGTTGTCTATACGGGGAAATGGATACCAGTTATTTACCATAATCTAGTTGAACCTTCAGTAATCCATTCACAGACTAAGGTTACCATCCACATTCTTATAGAAAATGACAGGTGAACCCCATAGAGAGGTACTAGATCATATAAAACCCTTTTTCTCTAAGTCTTACAACTACTTATTGAGTTCTTGGAGCTTAGTTGGTTCCATTCGATAGGGAGGAATGGAAAATGGTTTTGTACTTGGCACTAGGTTGATGGTAAACTCCACATCTCATACAGAAGGTAAACCTGAGAAATTGTTAAGGAAGAAATCCCTAAAATGATCCACAACAAGTGGTAATTACATAAGATGTATTCCCTAATCACTCATAAAGAGAATAGTCATATGGTTTGTCACCCTTCCCAACCTAGTACACTTGGGATAGCTATAAATTCTTGGATATCCCATTCACCATAATGAATACAAGCACTACTCTCAAGTAATGTGAAAGACACCCTCCGGTGATAACAATCAACATGGGCATGATTAGGCACTAGCCAGTCCATTCCAAGAATGACATTGAAGCTAGTTATCTTGAGGAACAAAACCCAAAAAAATTGGTACCCACCTATCTCAAGGGGAACTTCTTTCATTAGAGTATAATCTCTGATTGAACCCTTAATGGTGTGACGAGAGTCATCATGCAATATAAGTACTCCATTTCTAGGCCCGAACATTCCATAATTGCAAAATAATATGATAGAGTGTGATGCACCCGTATCAAATAGGGAAAAAATTATGTAGAGGCAACCAGAATAGTGCCTCATACAGTAGAAGGCCCTGAAATTTTCTCCTCAGGTATAGGTTTCACTGCATAGATATGGTCGGAACCGTGGCCCTTAGTTGTAACTTAACTAACCTGTTTAGGTCCACTCTGCTGCTTCTGAACCTAATATGTCTAACAACCTAAGCCAAACCACCTCCTCATCCTGTTTGGCTGGTAGTAGACCAACACCCATCCTGACATGGACTTTCTGATCCTATACTTGAAAGTGGTGTTGGTATAGATCCCTTCTCAATAGATACATGAGGGAAATTTTGGCAGAAATGTTGTAGGTGACCTATCCTGCCACTATCTTGGCACTCAATCATGCTCCCCATACACTGAGTGTTTTTATGCCATATCCTTCCATAGTTGTGACACACCACATAGTTTTTGGGGCATGTCATCAAGCTGGCACTACCCCCACATGCACCCTCGAATCGATGCTTCCTCCCGCTAGATAAACCATCTCCCTACCAGGAAGCTAAACCTACCTGGATCTAATTACCACCTTACCTTAGGTTCTAATCCATGATGAGGTCCTAGTTCACTATTTTTAAAATATTAGTATTCCAGAAAATGATCACCTGGGATTGGATGGTGTACGCAAGTCCATCCTCAAATCATTTTACAATCGTTAATTCATAACCAGTGAGATTCAATGAAAAATGAAGAAGCTCAGTGAAACAATTTGGGTACTCCATCACTGACATGAAACCCTTATATTTGTGTATAAAATATTGATCATGGTCTGATCACAAAATTTAGGGGAAAAATTAATCATAAAAGGCTGTTTGGAATCCTAACCATACTATACCCTGATGACATCTGACTTGGGAAATGAAATACTACCAATGTTTAATAGAATCCTAGAGCATATAGGTAGTGAAATTAACCCTCATCTCTGGAGGAATATCTAAATGATGAAATATAGATAAAATGGCCTTGATCCATGACTCAATAGCTTAAGTACCTAAATCCCTTGAAGAGGTGGGAGGATGCTGCTGCTGGAATTCCTACACCAGTTCTGTCATAGTAGGTGTAGGTTGTGGAGGACCCTGTATAGATTGCATAAAATAGAAGAATCTATCTTAAAACTGAGCATATGAACCTTGTGTAAGATTAACAGGGGTGCCTCAAGTGGCACTATAAGAGGTAATATAGGTGGTTCGGGGCCACCACCTCCATAGCATGGCTATCACCACCCTCCTTATAAGGACCCTTCCTTAAACATTACATAATCTTAAGTTAAGTTAAGAATTCACACTGAATGACTTTTTAGGTTTATATTTTTATTGAATTATTCCATAACTATTACATAAAATTTCAAATATTACAAATTAGACAAGTCTACACGCCGTCCATTTTTTTTTTCATAATTTAAAATATTTTAAAATAAAACACGAGTTCTTTTTCTTGATAAAAATCTTCATAACATTCATCTTGACTACTTAATTTCTCTTAACCATCCTTATAACCTATGGAAAACATTTCAAAAAATTTGTATGATCAAAAAAAGCTCAGTAATGGATATTAAATAAGGAATGAAACCGCTAGTCCATGAATATTTAAAACTCATGAAAACATTCTCACAAAATCATACTTTTCACCCATAAAACATAAACTCTTTAACATACCTCATGAAATAATTTGATTCTTGAAAATATTATTAGAAATAATAAATCATAAAGGTAACTTGTGGAATCCATAACATACTTACAATTTAGATTTTACATCTACATAGGGAGTAACCTACATGGTTACATTTGAAATACCTATCACAGTATATTCCCTAAATCTATTAGGAGAAACCTTATTGTTTAATTCTGTATCATTACCCAATACATTTGAGAGATATCATGGGCTCACACACCGTTGTTTTATCATAGAACCACCCGTATACATAAGAAATTTCCAAGAACCAAAATATAAGCACAACACATAAATCATGCCTGAAGGAAAAATAACATTTCCACATTAAAATCACAAGATATCATTTAAAGATATTGAAATAATCAATCCCTTCTAAAAACTATTCTCAATACCAAAATACATGAAAAGAGAATATGGTATTTATTTTTCTTTTAAAAATATTAAGGCTTATAGAGGAAGACAAATATCAAATAATGTTTATGGCAGAAAAGAATTCGTTATCATTGTACACGTTAATTGTTTTCCTTTTGTCATTTTTCACGGAAAGTAAACCCTACATATAAAAATATTCCTTTAAAAAAATTGAATTAAATTTAAGATATAAATAAAATATAAGATATTAAAAATTCATTTCACACATAAAATTTGAATGAAATAATCAAGAAGTATAAATTTAACCCAAAGAATGGAAATTGGGTTAAGAAATTACCTTACCACTTGTAATATGTGAAATCGTATGACCAATAAAAGTAATACTAATAAAATAAAAAATATAATACCATGAATACTAATATATTTATGATATTTCATATCAAATTTAATTATATATACACTACACAAAATAAATTAGTGGTGAATAAAGTATATATCTCACAGAGGTAAAAAGTGAGGCGAGTAAATCCTGACAAAGTTCGTATGAATGACATAGGAATTTATCAATGGGGTTATTATGTGTAGAAAAAATATATCCACAAAAATATAATTGTAAATACAACATAAACTAATAAAAATTATTTCCACACATAATTTTGGCATAAACAAAATCAAAAAAGTAGACGTATAACCCAATAAATGGAGATTGAGTTAGAAAAACCCCTTACCTCGAGTTTGAATCATCTCATATGTTCCGTGTTCTTACTTAATAATAAAATTAGGTTAAAATATACTTGATTAATAACCTTTTGATTTTTTTCATTCATTTTATATCATTAATTTCCATTTTATAACAATTACACAATTATTTAAGTTCATGTCAGATGCTTTGTTGATATTCGGTTCTTGAGTTGAAAATGAACTTGGCATTATGTCTACAGTCCATTTGGTCATAATCCCATCATATCCGATATATAAAACATTATATAAATATATTATATATTAATTATATAAGTATTTATAATAATATTTGATGACAAACTAAAAATACTGTTCATGAAGACGGTAGGCCGTACGTATGCATGAAGGCTATTTTTTGTTTTTTTCTGTTGTATTGAAAGAATGGACATTAAATGAAATGTATGTAAACATGTATACATATATATTATCATTACAGTGGAATTAAATGAAATTTATGTATGCATGAAGGCTATTTTTTTTGTTTTTTCTGTTGTATTGAAAGAATGGACATTAAATGAAATGTATGTAAATATGTATACATATATATTATCATTACAGTGGAATTAATATTCCATTTTTATAATATACTTTTACTAAAACAATCCTTAATACATTACATGTGATGCGTGAATGAATCACATCATTTTGAGGAGGCGGTAGTCCACATGCCCCTAAATGAAATTATTGTATAACCACAATATGGAAAGCATTAAGGTATGATTAATATATAATTTCCAGAATGTTAAATAGGTTATAATATAAAAATTTAAAATATTATTTTACCATAATAATGGTTTTAATACCATCCATGAACGCGGTCAAGGAGAAAGAACAAAAATGTTATTTAGAGAGGCGATTAACTGACATAACTAGGAAAAAAAATTCATTTATTTGAATAAGAGGAGGAGAGAAACCAAATGGACATGATATATTTCATTAGAAACATAAAAATACAGTATATAAATTATTCTTTACTAATAATACAATGATGGATGAAGGAGGTGAGTAGAAAATAGAGAAAGAAAAGAAATTAAGAGAGGTACTTTGAGAAAATTTATCTCTTGAATATCCCCTCCTTGGAAGACCCTTGAGAACCTTGGATTTGGTCTTTTGGTGAGACTATCAGCACTTAGACATAGAAATAGTGAGGTGAAGAGGTTTTGGAAGAGATATTAGGATCTAAAAGGTCTTGTGTGTTGAAATAGAGTGGTGGAGAGGTGGTATTTATACTTAAGGAGAGGTGGGTTCAAGTGATTAATCTATTGAATATTTTATATTAAAAGAAAACAACATTGATTTGGAATTAAATTCCATGAATTCGGATTTTAATTAATGTTTTATAGGCTGTTTATGGTCTATAAACACCTCAAACACACTTTAAATTTTGTATTTTTTAGTTAGGATAATCTTTTAACTTTTAATTTTAACCCTTTTCAAAATTTTACTTTTACTACGGTAAATATTTTTTTTACCATGGCACATTTTTAATAAAAAAAAATTGACATTAAAACCTAATTTGAACCTTCTAATTCAAAATATGGAATACATTTTACCTAATTCAATTAAAAAATTGGTAAAATTATATTTAAAAGTAATTTTGTAGAAAAGACTAAAAGTAGGGGTATTAAAGTGAAACGTTCAAAGGTTTGAAAAGTTTTTACATCTAATTTAAATTTTAAATTGATTAAAATGACATAAATTGGATTAATTATAAAAATATAATCTAAATATACTTTAAAACCAATTAAAAATATAATATAACAATTTAAATAAATTAGATGAAAAACAGTTTTTAATTAAAGTGTAGTAGTTTTCACTATTCATTAAAAAAATGAACATTATCAAGAAAATACCAAAAACTTATCCAAATTAAAATTTTATGTCCCTAATCCAAATATGATGTTTATTTTTTCAAATATAACTTATAAAAGTTTCAAAAAATATATTTAAAATGGGTTCTCCATCAAAAGGCGGTAAAAATACTTTTTTTGAAAAATACTTATTTTATACATAAAATTGATTTTGTTCTTATATCATGTAGAGAAAACATATCATATGAATTTTAAATATCATATTGTATTTATATTATATTAATACAATCCAAAAAGTGTGATATGATTATTTTATAAACATAATTATTCTCATTTAAATAGTTTTTCATAAAAACACATCCTTTATATTCAATTGGTTTTTATTTCCATTTATAATAAATTTGGTAACCAATGAATCATTATATAAACATGTGTAAACCATATTTTCATAATTAAGTTAATATTTTTCATTCCTTCAATTCCAATATCCAGGTTATAATAGTAACATTTAAATAATAATATGTAGTTGTTTGTTTAAGCTTGATGTAGCATATCATGTACATGATCGAACACAATATTTCTTTATTAAAACTCAGGATGTCACATCCTCCCCCATTTAATAAATTGAATCGTCACAATTTGAATTTTGGGTTGGTAACTAAGGTATGAATTTTCAAAATACCTCTATTGAAATCCCACATCAGAACAAGGTTCAATAAAACTTCCACTTAAAAAGATAAAAAGATAAGTATAAAGATCACCTAAGATAACAAATACTAGGGTTCTATGTAGGAAAATGTGGATATGGAAGGGAAAAATAACCATCATGTTATGATGGAAAGTGATATAAAACATTATCAGGATAAAGTTAAAAATCACAAAACTATAAAATTTTGATTGGTTAAACGGACTTTGACTTCATATTAGGAAAAGTAAACAGAGAAGATTTTTGTTTTAAGATCATTTCATAAAGTTGTAGAATTTATTTATGAGCTTGACTTAGAAAATAAGGAAACATACTTACTTGTCAAGTATAGTTTCATAATTTAATCAATTTCTTCCACAAACTTATCTTTTTCTCCAAATGATGAGTATTTAAGTTGAGGTAGTCATACTTGAAGCACTAGAATAAACTTATAGAGAATCACATAATTTAAAAAAGATAATCTATATATTTCTACTATCTTTAGAAATTAACCAAAACCAAAATGGTTAGTACTTGGGAAGTTGATTCCAAAAATAATAAAACATTATAATATGAAAAAACTACTTTTAAACTCTAAAATTCAAAATTAATACCCAAATTTCAAAATAGACCATTTGATAATTAATTTTCCTTAAAATTCCTATAAATAATCCAAACTAAGATTGAAACCCAAAAATTAGAAGGATTTGATAACATAGTCTTCCAAGATAAATTTTAACATTTATCTCCAAATAACATCAATCACTCTTAATCTATCGTGCCAAAAATTTAATTTCCAAAATCAAATATTCTCCAAGATAGGTTAATCAATCCTATAAATAACCTGAATCCCCATAAGTCCTCTATACAAACATAGATTCTTCAAAAGTAAAATTCAACCATTAATCCTAAAATAAAATCCCATAGTATTCTACTTTCCTTAGGCATATAGGGTTCCCAAAATAGTGAATGAATTCCAAAATAAAATTCATCACTTAATTCCCAAATCAGTTTCTAATTCCACAGATATCCATTTGATAAAACGTAAGTCCCCAAAATCAAATTATTCTTATTCCATCAACTCATTTAACTAAAAATAAAAAGTCATACTCACCGGGGAATTCATATATGATAGTGCTAAGCAATAAAGACTTGTCTCCCTTTGGTTTTGGGTTTGATCCTCGCAACCTTGTCTAATGTGATAGGTTTTCACATGTTCTACATATTTCCCTTTTTAAAAAACAATATATTTCTTATAACATTCCAAAAATGAGATAAAATCCTCAAAAAATAACCATAACATGTTTTAACCTTAAAGTTTATTTCATACCTTTCATTTGATATCTCAAATTATAAATAACTCAATATCTTAATTCATAAAGTCTTAGATATAGTTAAAATTTTCATTTCATCTCCAAATGACTTAATAAAATTATTCCAAAAAGAAATAATGCTGTACCTTGATTATGGTGTCCACCTGGTTTCATCGTCATTTTGTTGTCGTAGATAGAAGGTCCATGCATTGAAATAATGATTTAAAGATTCTTCAAAATCACTTGCTTCCTTTATCCAAATACATCGTGTATAAATTTGGTCATATGGGTGTTCATAGAAAAACAATTTTGGAAAATAATCATGCATGACATATAATTTCAAAACATCTGATAAAACTGGATTTTTATAAACCATTATGACTAAGTTTGACTTGAAAATTTCAATCAATGTTCCTTTTAAAATACCACAATTATGTGCTAAAATAAATATTTTAAAAGTAAGTATAAATATTCTACGCAAGGTTCTCCTTATTCAGCATCTTTCTCAAAATCATAACATGCTTCATAATCTTGTAATAAGGTAAAATATCTAAAAATTCCTTGATAATATTTACCATTTTTGAAAATATGAGAATATTGAGAAAATAATATTTGATTAAAAATAACCCATCATCCACAACGGTATCAAGGTATATTGGATGTGTTCGATATCTCAAAAAAACTGCTTTTAAGTGAGTTGTATGTTAGAAAAGGTTTTAGAATCATTCGAACTTGACTTTATAATAATTATTGCAAGCAAGTCATCAAGAAGTGATAATAATTTTTGTTTGAGATCCTACTTCCATTTTTAACCGAATTTCCTTGATATTAAAAATTTATTGAACAAGGATTTAACCAAAATAATAGACATAGAATGTTACCATATGTTTAACCAAAACTCATAATCCCTAAAGTTGTTTAAACCTTTCCTTTGATACCAACTATAATGACTCGACCTTAAACATTACACAATCTTAAGTTAGGTCAATAATTCACATTCAGTATATTTTCAAGTATATAGTTTTAGGGAATTAGTCCATAACTATTAGATAACAGTTCAAATATTAAAAAGTATAAAAGAATACATGCCATCCATTTTTTTCATAATTTAAAACGTTTTAAAATAAAACGTGAATTCTTTTCCTAGATAAAAATATTCATAACATTAATCTTGACTTATTACTTTCTCTTACCAATCCTTATACAATATGGAAAACATTTAAAAAACTTGGGATGCACAAAAAAAGATCAGTAAGGTATATAAAATAAGGAATGAAACCGTTATTCCATGAATATTTCAAACTCATGAAAACATTATCACAAAATCAAAATTTTCACCCATAAAACATAATCTCTTTAACATACCTAATGATATCATAAGATTCTTGAAACACTTATTAGAAATAATAAATCATAAAAGGAACTTGTTTCAACCATAACATACTTACATTTTAGATTTCACAGCTATATTGGGAGTAACCTATATGGTTACCTTTGAAATACCCATCACTGTATATTCCCTAAATCTCTTAGAAGAAACCTTATTGTTTAACTCCGTATCATTACCCAATTCATTGGAAATATATAATGGGATCACCCACACTAAGTTTATCATTGAACCAACCATATATATAAGCAATTACCAACAACCAAAACATAATCACAACACATAAATCATGTATAAATGAAGAATAACATTTCCACATTGTAGTCACAAGATATCATTTCAAGATATTCAAATAATAAATCCATTATAAAAACAATTTTCAATAAAAAAATACATGAAAAGGGAATATGATATTTATTTTCCTTTTAAAAACATTAATTCTTATAGAGGAATCCAAATATGAAATAAAGGTTATGACAATAAATAATTCGTTATTGCCTTATACATTAAAAAACATTCCTTTTGTCCTTTTGTACAGAAAGTAAACACCCCATATAAAAAGATTAATTAAAAAAAAATTGAATGAAATTAAATATATAAATATAATATAATATATTAAAAATTAATTTCACACATAAGAGTTGGACGACATAATGAAGAAGTTTAAATTTAACCCAAAGAATGGAAACCGGGTTAAGAAATTCCCTTACCACTTGTAATATACTGAATCGTATGACCAATGAAAGTAATAATAATCAAATTAAACATTTAATAAAATTAAGATGAATATATTCATGATATTTCATATCAAAGTTCTTTATATATACACCACACAAAATAAATTAGTGGTGAATAAATCATATATCTCATAGAGGTAAAAAGTGAGGCGAGTAAACCCTTACAAAGTTCATATCAATGACATAAGAATTTATCAATGGGGTGATTACGTGTAGAAACAATATATCCACAAAAATAGAAGTGGTAATAAAACAAAAACCAATAAAAATTGATTCCACACATACTCTTTTCATAAAAAAAATCAATGAAGTATACGTATAACCCAATGAATGGAAATTGAGTTAGAAAAATCCCTTATCTCGAGTTTGTCTCATATCGTATGTTCCTTTTTCTTAATGAATAATAAAATTAGGTTAATATATAATTTATTCATAACCTTTTCATTTTTATTATTCCTTTTATATCATTAATTACCATGTTATAACATTTACATAATTATTTAAGTTCATGTCAGATGCTTTGTCGATATTCAGTTCTTGAGTTGAAAATGAACTTGGAATGATGTTTATAGTCCATGTGGTAATAATTCCACCATATAAAGAATATAAAAATTATTTAAATATCTTATATATTCATTATATAAGTATTTATAATAATCTTTTAATACAAACTAGAAACACTATTCATGGAGATGGTAGGCCGTACGTACGCATGAACACTATTTGTTTGTTTTTCCTATCATATTGAAATAATGAACCTTAAATGAAGTGTATGAAAATATGTATACATATATAATATAATTATAGTGGAATTAATTTGTCATTTATATCATATATATTTACTAAAACAATATTTAATACATTTCATGTGATGCGTGAATGAATCACATCATTTTGAAGAGGTGGTAGTCCACACATCCCTAAATGAAGTTATCATATAACCACAATATGGAAAGAATTAAAATATTATTAATAAAACATTTATATAATTTTAAATATGTTATAATATATATATTTAAAATATTATTTGACCATAATAATGGTTTTAATACCATCCATGAAGGTGGTAAATGAAAAAGAACAAAAACATTATTCATAGAGGTGATTAACTGGCATAACTTAGACAACAATTTTGATTATTTGAATAAGAGGAGGTGATAAATTAAATGTATATGAGACATTACATTATAAAAATAAAAATCCAGTATATACATGATTATATAGTAATTATTCATTGATGTATGAAGAAGGTGAGGATAAAGTAGAAAAAGAAAAGAAATTAAGAGAGGTACTTTGAGAAAATTACCTCTTGAATATCCCCACATTGAAAGACTCTTTAAGACCTTGGAGTTAATATTTCGGAGATAAAAAAATCACTTGGACATGAGGATATTTTTAGGAGGTTTTTTTGTATATATTTGAGTAAATAAATGAATTTTTGGGTAAAATAGGGTGGTAGAGTGGTGGTATTTATACTTAAGTAGAGGTGGGTTCAAGTGATTAATTTATTGATTATTATATATTAAAAGATAACCACATTGAGGTGGATTTAAATTACACTAATTTGGATTATAATTAATGTTTTATATTCTTTTTAGGGTCTATCCACACCTCAAACACTCTTTAAATTCTGTAGTTTTTAGGTAGGTTAAGATTTTAACTTTTAATTTTAACCCTTGTCAAAATTTTACTTTTACTACGATAAATATTTTTTTTACCTTGATAACGTTTTAATACCTGAAAATAAAATTGAACTTAAAACAAAATTTTTACCTTATTATTCCAAATATGGAATCTATTTTACCTAATTTAATTCATATAATTGGGAAAATTATATTTAAAAGTAGTTTCACAGAAAAGACTAAAAAGTGCGGTTTTAAAGTGAAACGTTCAAAATTTGGGAAGTTTTTTATATATAATTTCAATTTTAAAATGATTCAAATGAATTAAATTGTATTAAATGATAAAAAAAATATAAATATACTTTAAAACCAATTAAAAGGATAATCTAACAATTTAAATATATTAGATGAAAAAACAGTTTTGAATTAAAATGCAGTATTTTTCAATATTCATTAAAAAAACTAATGTAATCATAAAAATATCAAAAATTTATCCAAAGTAAAATTTTATGTATTGATTCCAAATAAGGAGTTTATTTTGTCATATATAACTTATAAAATTATCAAAAACTATATTTAAAATTGGTTCTCCATCACAAAGTGGTAAAAATTCATTTTTTTGAAAAATACTTATTTTATGCATAAAATTGATTTTGTTCTTATATAATGTATAGAAAACATATAATATTAACTTTAAACATCATATTGTTTTTATATTTCATTAATATAATCCAAAAAATGTGATATGATTATTTTATAAACACAATTATTCTCATTTAGATAGTTTTTCATAAAAACACATCCTTTATATTCAATTGGTTTTTATTTCAATTTATAATAATTTTTTTACCCCATCAATCATTATATAAACATGTGTAAACCATATTTTCATAATTTAGTTAATAATTTTCATTCCATCCATTCCAACATCTTGTTTATAATGGTATCATTTTAATAATAATATTTAGTTATTCATTTAAGCTCTATATAGCGTATCCTGTACGCTATCGAACGTAGTATTTATTTCTTAAAACTTGGGATGTTACACTCCTAGCGTATGATGAGAGGGAATTGAGGAAGAATATGTCTTCAATTTCCAATTGCACACCTCAGATAAGATTTATAGTAGATAGAAAAATAGGGAATAGGGTAAAGTGTAGGTAGAAAGCCTTACTATAACGAGTTACACCTCTCAGCCTAGTCTTAAATCCAGGTCTAGGTGATAAGGAAGATCAGAATTCATGAGAGAAACTACCTGATTACCATTACTAAGGTCGAGTTATGTTCTGGGTCTCATACAACACAATATAGGTTCTAGTATATGGAGTTTCAATTGCAAGGTATAGAGGAAAACACACTTTACTTTTCAACTGGAATCCCATTTAGTAGTAACCATTTCATTTTAAAACTTTAATTTATTTAAGTTAATTCAGATTTATATGTATATGGATACCTAAATCCAGTTAAATATGTCACCATTGCCAATATATAAAGTCCCATACTCTATAAATTGGAATTGGTATGTCAAATAACTGTTAACTAACCATTACATATATATGGTATAAGAATATAACAAGTCATGTATAGTGATTTTATTGAATGAACTACCACTCCAAATTTATGGAAGTACTCACTTCATAAATTAAAATAAGTACTCATCAATCAAATAAAATAATATGTCATCCCATAGAACAAGTGGTTCTTGGATCAACAGTTGTATAATTGGTTAATTAAGGTGCCATCCTCAATCTATATGGGAAAACACCATTTAGATTGATGTAGAAACTTTAATTAATGCAATTATTTTATCCCTGAATGAAATGTTAGAACATTTAAATATATCTCAATCATGTCACTCATAATAATCACATGAAATATAGGAAATGCACACAATAATATAGATATGGCATGACATAGTGCATGATAAGTGAATTTACTAGATTCTTAATATGTTGCATGAGATGAAACCTCCATACTGTACCAGAAAAAGGAAAATAAAATCCTTAATTATAATATATCAATAATAATAAAAACAAAAAACATGTGAGTCACCCAATGGTGAAATCAATACAACTGTAATATTCACAAACCAGATAAGTAATAACCCATCCCAAACAATTTGGGTTTCCCATGTATGTGGGTTAAATAATCCCAAACATAGGCTCATTACCAAATTCAATAAAATATTAGTCTCCTATATAATACCCAAACAATGTGACAAAAGGACAAGAAAATATGATACCATATTATAGCATCCTGCCTAGGGAGCCACTGAGCAATGCCCCAAGATGGTTGGACACATGAACTCAAGCATGCCTCCCCATATGCCAGATGCTACAAACTAGTAGTGAGGGCCTATTGTGTTTCCATGGGGATACTATTCCTTCATGATTTAGAGTGTAACATAATGGTAAATAATAAATGAGAACAATGGAAGTAATAATAAACAAGAAGTAGTAGAATAATAATGAACATCCCATAAATAATAAATAGGTGGAAGAAGAATAATATATCGATACAAAAAGGATGGTGATGATCATTCCATGTATCTATATAAAATGAGTACACAAGATATAGGGGAGCAGGAATATATCACATGATATAAGAAAATACAAAATTCTAAATGATGTAACTACTAGCATCACAAGAACAGGCTTGATAATCTACTCCCATACTTCATCCTTGTACTTAGAATCAAACATCAGAAGTTAGAAGCTTACCTTTATCTACACATGTAACCATGAAGTCTACTTGGGTACTAAGAGAAACCTAAGTAGGGTGGGAGATATACTTAGTAGTCCACCAACAATAGTGTCTAGATCAATCCATTCACTGCATATAAAATGAGCACCATGCTAATAATAATAAATACAAGGCAATAAATAAGTAAATACATCATATTGGATTCCTTAAGGGATACTTGATTGAATCTACCTACTTTTTCCTAAGTTGGATGTCTCTGAACAAGGTGAACTATGAAAGTATGATACAAGGTATAATTAGTGGTTATAAATAAAGTATCAAGATATGGACCATACCCAAGCATGTGATTTGGCTTGGCAGATGCATACTTTAATTGAATAAATTAATTTCTTGAAATTATATAAAAATGCATCTATTGAATTTAAATTAGCAGTATCCTGGGTTCTTTCAAGGTGAACCATATCAAGGGACCCATGTATCACACTAGGAGAATAATAAATACTCAATGCCATAGGATTCCTTCCAAGTTGATCCATAAATGGAACCCCTTACATCACTCCCAACATGGTGTAAAGACAATACCCTCTAAGGCTGTCCCTAATATCTCATGTAGAGGATTGATTATCCCTCATGGCTAAGTGTTACCATTTATCCATTGATTCCATACATGGTGTCTCCCCTAGGAAACTGATATCACTCAGATAGAGGAAGATAAAACACATGGTGATCCTATCTGGGGCATATTAAGTTTCACTCCTCGAGTATTTACAATCATCAAAACATTATAATTATAAATCATGAAGAACCCATCCATGCAGATCCATAAATGAAATCCTGAGTATCACTCTCATCCAGACATATGGGTATTTCTTAGTCATCATGATCTCAAACCATTTAAAAAGGCATTGCATTTATAATACTATAATCAACTGGGTAAAAACATTTAATTCAAGTAATTCAATTATGGAATGAAGTGTAGGGACATAACTCATGGACTACAATTTCTGATAAATCAATTCATTATTTCAAAATCATTTATTATAAGGAAAAACAAAACTCAATATATGATTAAAAAATTTAAGGTAAAGGGAAAGTAGACCTTTAAGGAAGGGCACGTCCATAGGGGTGGACCACGTCAATATGATCAACCTAGGAGTTGATTTTCCTCTAGCTAGGACCGTATTAAGCATGATAAACCATTTAAATTAATTTACTAAGTGTTTTGAAGGCGTCTTTGGAGAATTTTGGTGCACTTCATGATGACGTATAACACAAATGCTACAAAAATTAGGGAAAATAACTAGACCACCTACATTAGATTCATAGACTACCACTTCTCTATTATTAGACTTTGATTTGAGAAAGAATGGGAGGAAATGGAAAAATGAAGAAAAAACCTAAAAATATAGAGTATTATATTGCACCAAAATAGTAGAGTGGATATGAAGATAAATGATGGAAGGAAGTAGGAGGATTAGGGAGCGTACCGTTGCAGATCCAACGTGACTGATGGGGAAGGGAACCGATCTCAGATGGAGGAGGAAGAGGGGTCCCTAACTTAGGTGTGGAGGAGGTCTCTCACATGGATCCTCTTATGTTTGGGAGAAAAAATGGATATGTTAAAATGATCCCCTTCCCATTTTAAAAAAACATTCCTAGGAATTTACACAATGTGTAAGCTTTACATGTTGTGTAAAGCTTGGGTTTCTTCCCCTCAGAAAAAACCAAATTCATGATGTGCCTGGGGACTAGACAAAACCTTACACATTGTGTATCTAATACATGCATTTTATTTAAATTACATGTTGTGTTTCAGGTACACACCATTTATTTGTCCTACCGCCATATTTCAATACCTCTACTACCACCTTTCCTAAAACGTTCCAATCATCCCTTAGGCGCAATTTGCAGGTTTAACCAAAACTAAGAAGAAAATGTACCTTGCTGAAAATATAAGACATTACAACCTCCCCTATTTAAAATAACTTGTTCTTGAGTTTCCTTTTTGAGGGCGGTGAAGTGTTATCTGAAAAGAGTTTCTGCCATTGAGTACGTATGTCTGCCTCTCTCTCCCATGTCTCGTCTTGTACATTTCAATGCTGCCATAACACCAAGACTAGTGGAACTAACCTACCTCAGAGAGCCTTTATGCTCCGATCAATGATACGTATCAGATGCTTATGAAAGAATGTGTAACACCCCAGGTAAATAAAGAATATGACATTTTCATATTTGTCCATATTTGTGAATAAAATATTAATATGACTTTAAAGGGGACGCTATGCTCGATGACGTACCCAACACGCAACAACGAGTTTCTTGGGAATCTTACGTTGCACTCTAATAATAAAATAATATTATTTTAAATGGTAGTAAACATGTAGCCGTTGTATTGGCGGGAATGGATAGAAATAACTAAAATATGATTATATATGTTTTTAAATGTTTTTACATTTATCCAATAAAAGATAAAGGCATAAAATACAGAAAGAATTCAATTTTAGGCGTATATGCCCTAATTTTCACTAAAGGTTCACTTATCGCCTTTTGATGGAGAACCTTCATTAAATATAGTTTTGCTCACTATTATAAATCCTTTTGTACCAAATAAAACTGTTCTTAAGAATTGGGACATCAAAATTTACTTTGTGTAAATTTTCGGTATCTTTCTGATAAAGTTCATTTTTTTAATGAATAGTGTAAAATGTTGTATTTTAATTCAAAACCTCTTTTTAATCTAATTTATTTATATGATTAGATTATCTTTTGAATTGGTTTTAAAGTGAAATTATAATATATTTTTACCATTAAATCCAATAGTGGTCGTTGGAATTAATTTCACTTTGAAATCAGACTTAAACTAGTGTCAATCTTTTGATACATATTGTTTCATAAAAACACGCTATTTGCTCTGACATCAGGAATTAATTATTAAATTAATTAATGTGACTTATATGATTTGAATTTTTTAAAATGGAATTCATTTTCGAATTCGGAATATCAAATATAGCTTAGGGTGAATTTTTGGGATTTTTCTGAAAAACTTCAATTTTTGATGAATAGTGAAACCACTAAGTGGTACTTATAAAAACTGATTTTTCCGTTTAAATGAAATTTCTCCATCTTTGTGTTTTGAATTTCAGAAATCTGACATACATGGTTGTCATTAAGAAGTAAAATGTGGTTCAATGGGATAAAAATTATTTTTTTGGTGAATAGTAACTTATTAAGTTTTTAATCGCGATTAGAGGTAATTAGTGTAGTTTAAGGTAAAAATAATGTTTTAATAATATGAAATGAACTTTACACATGTCCTAACCTCATTGGATGTGTCATGGCCGACCAAGACAACCCATGGGTCAACTTGGGGACCCCATAAAGCCACTTTGGTTGGAAAATGACATTAATATCTTTTTATTTAAAGTTAAAGTAAAAATGACACACACATGAGATGTTTTACTAAAACAATTTTTACATGGGGTTATACAAGTCAGATTTTTGACTATAAATATTAATTATAAATCTAAAAAGATTTAATACATCATAGTATTTTTGTTATAATTTTTAGACATTAAATAAATTAATTTAATTATGACATCATGATGATGCAACGATGACCTCATTAATGAATAGTTTAAATAAAATGAAACGATAATATAAAATCTAAGACCTACACTTGTCCAAAAACTATTGGATAGGAATATTTCGAAGCCTTATCATCTTATCTTCGAAATATATCAATGTGGGACCTTAGAAATTCTAAACACTTTTGAAAATAAATTAATAGTTTCATGATTTCCAAAAGTGCCCCTCCTCTCCTCTTATAAAAGGCCCCCACCTCTACCTCATTTAACACACTCCTCAAGCCTTTGGATAGGCCATACCCTGCCCATTTACTCTCTCAACATCCCTCTCCTCATCCTAGAGGATTCCCATTGGTCATAATCCTTTCAAAGGAAGCCTTTAGGCTCAAATCAAAAGGAGTTACACTTTTAAAGGTAATTTATTCTCTCATGTTCATTTGTTTTATTTTGCTTCTCCCACCCCCTAAACTCTTTTTATTCATTTATTTTGTAACAAATCCAGTATCTTCAATATACTAGGATTTTGTTATAATAAGGATTAGAGCTACACTTACATACACCTACATCTAATGGTTAAAGAACATACTGTTTCCATGGATGGCGAATTTCTGCCTCACGAAACGATGATTGTTCAACACTCATTTAACACCTTCAAAGGTGGCCATTATGATGTCAATATTTTTATACATGATATATAATATGTTTATTATTTCCTTAATCTTCTGTATTTTTCATTTATGGAATACCATTATTGTTTCCATTATGGATAAACACGATATCTTCATTTTAGGAAGTGCGGACTACCGCCCCCTGAAAGTGATTTGATTCGTTAACACCATATGTGGGATCTGTAAAGGATAAAGTTAATGATATTATATATGTTATTATACTGGAATTATAATATACTCTTATATAATTATTATTCCATTCTAGAAAATACGAAATAGAAATGGAAGTAGCGTTCATGCGTATGTACGGCTTACCCTCTCCATGAATGGTGCTTTTCATTTCTTACCTCTAAATGTGATGTAATATTATAAATACATGTATATGATGAATATATATGATATATATGTTATCCAAATCATTAATATCATTCTGGATATAACGAACCTTTGACCAAATTAACAACATGTAAGTGTAAGAAGTCTATTTTTGACTTAAGAACCAAATACCGACAAAATGAACATTGTTAACTTAAATGATTACATGATGTTCATAACATGGTATGAAAGGAATAATGAACTTGAAAAAGGTTCTTAAGCAAGTAGAGATTAACTCAATTTTATTATTCAGGACATTAAAGAACAATCGAGTCAAGTCGGACCCGAGGTAAGGGATCCTGCTCCTCTCTTTCTTTTTAAGTACACTCTTTTATGTCATTCCCTCTAAAGCTCATCTTTCTTGTTATTGGGATGTTATTTTATATTACACTTACTGTAATTTTTATGTTCATGTGATGATAGACCCTATTCTCTCTCATCAATCCATTTTTGTAAGTTTTATGTGGCGCCGTTAGGCTGCCAAGTTTTCGTAAGGGATTTTTCATCTCACTTTTATTCCTGTGAGATTTATGCTACATTTGCCTCAATTTCCTTTGAGTGGTTTATGTACTGCCCACTAATACACTCATTTTTTAATATAATTCCATTTATGGGTATTTACATATTCATTTTATGACACTTATTCAATGGGGTGTACTTTTCGAAAGTTACCCAAGTCGGTAATGGAACCTTTCACCCTTCTCTTTTTAAAAGACTTCATTTGTTATGTCTTTTAATTCACATACTATTATGTTGGGATATGTTCTTATATATCCTGATTGATGTAAATTTTATGTCCAATTTATGAGATTCCCTTTTTATCTCTCATCAACTCATTTTCTGAATTTTTGATGTGATGCCGTTAGGCTGTCGAATTTTACCAAGGGAACTTTTTAACCCAATTTCAATTTCTTTGGGTTCAACATGTTGTTATTGAATATGTCATCCTTTGAATATGTGTGAATTAACTTTTACTGTTTTACACTTGATATCCAATTATATTGGGTGTATTTATATTTTTCACACATAATTTTGAGATTGATTTATCCTTAATTTGAGGATACCTTCTTTATAAGGGATTTCATCACATTTTACATCTCTATTGAGACTTCATTGTTGATATGCACCAATTCACTCTTATATGGTGTATATACTGTCCTTTGGAATATTATATCATGAATCCATTCATTCTCATGATATTATAAATTTTTGATTAAATGTTATTCCTCAATTGTTGTATTCCAATGTCTCCAATTTTGGTAAAAACCCTTTAACCAAAATATCGCTTTAAATGTTTTAATGATTTGTTCTTATTAATTTCCATGTTTTCAAAATGGTTTTAAGGATTTATTTATTTGGATATTAATGGTTTAAAATGTTAAAATCTTCAAGGTGGTATGGGACACTTTGATTCAAAAATCTCTTTATTAAATGTTTTAAATGGTTTTGAAAATGGTTTTTTTTATGGATTCATTATTTCAATATCCTAAAATGTTATATTGTGATTGAAATGTGGAAATGTTATATTTACTTTATGCATGTTTTATGTGATACAATTATGTTATGGTTCTTGGGAATTTTTATGAAAACTGGTGGTTTCGTGATAAACTAAGGGCGGGTGAGCCCGATATAGCTCTCCAATGAATTGGGTAACACGAAGGAGTGAAACGTTAAGGTTTCTCCGAAGAGATTTTAGGGAATATACTGTGATGGGTATTCCAAACGTAACCAAGAGGTTTACTCCCTACGTAAGAATGTTATGAATGCCTCAAGTTACTTTTATGTCTTATGATTTCTATGATTTATTCATGGTTTGATGAGGTATGTTAAAGTGCCTAAGTTTTATGGGTAAAGTATGATTTCATTCTAACGTATATATGAACTCATGTTTCCTTTCCATATTTTTATAACCCTTACTGAGATTTTTATGCTCATCCCAAGTTTTTAAAAATTTTTCACAGGTCAAGGGAAAGGTACAAGATGTGATGATAGTGTCAAGGATGTGTCAAGAAAGAATCCATGTTTTATTTTCAATATGTTTCCGTTGATGGGAATAATGAATACTGTCTTTTATGTAACCACTTTGTTTAAATGTGGAATGTAATGCAAGTTTCATGATCTAATTCTCTAAAACTCTAAACCTGAAAATATCCTCAACGTGTAATCTTGTAATAACTCAAGATTAAGTAATGTTTAAGGCTGGGGCATTATAGTTGGTATCAAAGGTCGGTTTAGATAACTTTAGAGGTTAGGGTATTCATTAAGCATAAGTGAAATTACCATAATGGTTAGGATTTCAGAAAGAGTCCTGGTTTTAGATAAAGTGAATGAGTAAGTATATCTTAGTGTTTACCTTCCTCATTAGTACATGATGGTTTTGTTGATATACTCACACTAAAATTTCTGTTTTTAGTGAATGGATGGATCTAACAGGCACCAAAGAGACAACAGGTTTGAAGGAAACTGTGGTGGTTCTATGATTAAGATACTAGATAAAATGGGGGATTCAATGGGGAAACTCGTGGTTGTTCTAAACCAACTATCAAGGAGTCATGATCAACCACGTGAACCTTGGTATGTTCTATAATGCATCATGTACGAGATGACCAATCGATGTGGAAGTTCAGGTAATAATTAAGAAGGTAACCATTAGGGATTATATAATCATTACTTTTGAGGTAATTATGGGTTATTATATGTTATGATGGAAAATGAAAGGCATGAGATAAACTTGAGGTTAAAATATGTTATGTTTATTTTTGAAGATTTTATATCATTTTGGGAAATGTTTTGAGAATTATATAGTTTTGGAAAAAGGTAAACACGCAGACCGTGTGACAACCCGTCGCGTCGGACAATGCTGTGAGAATCGAACCCACAACCAAAGTGTGACTGGTATTTATCGCCTACCACTGGACTACGTGAAGTCCCTGGTTAGTTTGACTGATTCTTTCTAGTTATATGATTTTATGAATTAAGAGTAAGTTGATTTTGGGTTATTTATGAAAATGATTAACCTATCATGGAGGATATGTGATTAGGTTAATTACTTTTCAATACGAGACTTTAAGAGCAACTGATGTTGTTTGGAGATAAATGTTACGATTTAACTTGGAAGACTATGTGACTAAATCCTTCAAATATTTGGGTTTCAACCTTAGTTTGGTTACTTTGAAGAATTTTATGGACAAATTGTTTATCGAATGGTCCTCTTTGAACTTTGGGTTTTGTTGGACAAATTTTGGAGATTAAGAATAGATTTTCTTTTTAAAGGGTTATCCTTTTCTAGATTATCTGACCATGTACTAACCTTTTTGGTTTTGGTTTTGGTTAAAGCCTAATGACATGGGAAGTATATAGTTCTCTTTTGTGGATTAGGTGATTCTCTATAAGTTGATTATAGTACTCTTAATGCGAATAAGTCTCCCTAAAAACTCGTCTTTTGAAAAAAAAATGAGTTTGATTAAGGAATCTAGTAAAAGTTGAAAGTCAACATGATAAGTGATTATGTTTCCTTATGAATAAATTCCTCAATAAAAAGTATCTTAAAACAAAAATGTTGTCTATTAACTTTTCCTACTGGGGAATCGAATACCGTTTAACCCATCACAAGTTTGTGATTTTCTCATGGTTAACTTTCTCCTAAACATGTTTTCTATCACTCTTCATCAGAACATGACCCTATGTTTTCTTCTCCATGTCCATGTTTTCATACTTGGAATCCTAGTATGGGTTAACTCGGGTGACCTTTGTACTTATCTTTCTTTATTTTAAAGTGATTGTTTTACCAACTCTTCTTCCGATGTGGGACTTTCAAGGATGTTTCCAAGCCCAATTTTAAAATTGTGAGGACGCAATTCCCAAAAGGGGGGAAGGATGTAACACCCCAGGTAAATAAAGAATATGACATTTTCATATTTATCCATATTTGTGAATAAAATATTAATATGACTTTAAAGGGGACGCTATGCTCGATGGCATACCCAACATGCAACAACGAGTTTCTTGGGAATCTTACGTTGCACTCTAATAATAAAATAATATTATTTTAAATGGTAGTTAACATGTAGCCGTTGTATTAGCGGGAATGGATAGAAATAACTAAAATATGATTATATATGTTTTTAAATGTATTTACATTTATCCAATAAAAGATAAAGGCATAAAATACGGAAAGAATTCAATTTTAGGCGTATATGCCCTAGTTTTCACTAAAGGTTCACTTATCACCTTTTGATGGAGAACCGTCATTAAATATAGTTTTGTTCACTATTATAAATCCTTTTGGACCAAATAAAACTCTTCTTAATAATTGGGACATCAAAATTTACTTTGTGTAAATTTTTGGTATCTTTCTGATAAAGTTCATTTTTTTTAATGAATAGTGTAAAATGTTGTATTTTAATTCAAAACCTCTTTTTAATCTAATTTATTTATATGATTAGATTATCTTTTTAATTGGTTTTAAAGTGAAATTAGAATATATTTTTACCATTAAATCCAATAGTGGTCTTTGGAATTAATTTCACTTTGAAATCAGACTTAAACTAGTGTCAATCTTTTGATACATATTGTTTCATAAAAACACGCTATTTGCTCTGACAGCGAGAATTAATTATTAAATTAATTAATGTGACTTATATGATTTGAATTTTGTAAAATGGACTTCATTTTTGAATTCGGAATATCAAATATAGCTTAGGGTGAATTTTTGGGATTTTTCTGAAAAACTTCAATTTTTGATGAATAGTGAAACCACTAAGTGGTACTTATAAAAACTGATTTTTCCGTTTAAATGAAATTTTGCCATCTTTGTGTTTTGAATTTCAAAAATCCGACATACATGGTTGTCATTAAGAAGTAAAATGTGGTTCAATGGGATAAAAATAATTTTTTTGGTGAATAGTAACTTATTAAGTTTTTAATCGTGATTAGAGGTAATTAGTGTAGTTTAAGGTAAAAATAATGTTTTAATAATATGAAATGAACTTGAAACATGTCCTAACCTCATTGGATGTGTCATGGCCGACCAAGAAAACACATGGGTCAACTTGGGGACCCCATGAAGCCACTTTGGATAGAAAATGACATTAATATCTTTTTATTTAAAGTTAAAGTAAAAATGACACACACATGAGATGTTTTACTAAAACAATTTTTACATGGGGTTATACAAGTCATATTTTTGACTATAAATATTAATTAGAAATCTAAAAATATTTCCTACATCATAGTATTTTTGTTATAATTTTTAGACATTAAATAAATTAATTTAATTATGACATCATGATGATGCAACGATGACCTCATTAATGAATAGTTTAAATAAAATGAAACGATAATATAAAATCTAAGACCTAAACTTGTCCAAAAACTATTTTATGGGAATATTTCAAAGCCTTATAATCTTATCTTAAAAATATATCAATGTGGGACCTTAGAAATTCGAAACACTTTTGAAAATAAAATAATAGTTTCATGATTTCCAAAAGTGCCCCTCCTCTCCTCTTATAAAAGGCCCCCACCTCTACCTCATTTCACACACTCCTAAAGCCTTTGGATCGGCCATCCCCTGCCCATTTACTCTCTCCACATCCCTCTCCTCATCCTAGAGTATTCCCTTTGGGAATAATCCTTTCAAAGGAAGCCTTTAGGCTCAAATCAAAAGGAGTTACACTTTTAAAGGTAATTCATTCTCTCATGTTCATTTGTTTTATTTTGCTTCTCCAACCCCCTAAACTATTTTTATTAATTTATTTTGTAAAAACTACAGTATCTTCAATATACTAGGATGTTGTTATAATAAGTATTCGAGCTACACTTACACACACCTACATCTAATGGTTAAAGAACATACTGTTTCCGTGGATGGCGAATTTCTGCCTCACGAAATGATGATTGTTCAACACTCATTTAACACCTTCAAAGGTGGCCATTATGATGCCACTATTTTTATATATGATATATAATATGTTTATTCTTTCCTTAAGCTTCTGTATTTTTTATTTATGGCATACCATTATTGTTTCCATTATGGGTAAACATGATATCTTCATTTTAGGAAGTGCGGACTACCGCCCCCTGAAAGTGATTTGACTTGTTAATACCATATGTGGGATGTGTAAAGGATAAAGTTAATGATATTATATATGTTATTATACTGGAATTATAATATACTCTTATATCATTATGATTCCATTCCATAAAATACGAAATAGAAATGGAAGTAGCATTCATGCGTATGTACGGCTTACCCTCTCCATGAACGGTGCATTTCATTTCTTACCTCTAAATGTGATGTAATATTATAAATACATGTATATAATGAATATATATGATATATATGTTATCCAAATCATTAATATCATTCTGTATATAACGAACCTTTGACCAAATTAACAACATGTAAGTGTAAGAAGTCTATTTTTGACTTAAGAACCAAATACTGACAAAATGAACATTATTAACTTAAATGATTACATGATGTTCATAACATGGTATAAAAGGAATAATGAACTTTAAAAATGTTCTTAAGCAAGTAGAGATTAACTCAAGTTTATTATTCAGGACGTTAAAGAACGATCGAGTCAAGTCAGACCCGAGGTAAGGGATCCTGCTCCTCTCTTTCTTTTTAAGTACACTCTTTTATGTCATTCCCTCTAAAGCTCATCTTTATTATTATTGGGATGTTATTTTATATTAAAATTACTGTAATTTTTATTTTCATGTGATGAGAGACCCTATTCTCTCTCATAAATCCATTTTTGTAAGTTTTATGTGGCGCCGTTAGGCTGCCAAGTTTTCGTAAGGTATTTTTCATCTCACTTTTATTCCCGTGAGATTTATGCTACATTTGCCTCAATTTCCTTTGAGTGGTTTATGTACTGCCCACTAATACACTCCTTTTGTAATATAATTCCATTTATGGGTACTTAAATATTCATTTTATGACACTTCTTCAATGGGGTGTACTTTTCGAAAGTTACCCAAGTCGGTAAGGGAACCTTTCACCCTCCTCTTTTTAAAAGACTTCATTTGTTATGTATTTTAATTCACATACTATTATGTTGGGATATGTTCTTCTATATACTGATTGATGTAAATTTTATTTCCAAGTTATGAGATTCCCTTTTTATCTCTCATAAACTCATTTTCTGAATTTTTGATGTGACACCGTTAGGCTGTCGAATTTTACCAAGGGAACTTTTTAACCCAATTTCAATTTCTTTGGGTTCAACATGTTGTTATTGAATATTTAATCCTTTTAATATGTGTGAATGAAATTTTATTGTTTTACACTTGATATCCAATTATATTGGGTGTATTTATATTTTTCACACATAATTTTGAGATTGATTTATCCTTAATTTGAGGATACCTTCTTTATAAGGGATTTCATCACATTTTACATCTCTATTGAGACTTAATTGTTGATATGCACCAATTCACTCTTATATGGTGTATATACTGTCCTTTGGAATATTATATCATGAATCCATTTATTCTCATGATATTATAAAGTTCTGATTAAATGTTATTCCTCAATTGTTGTATTCAAGTGTCTCTAATTTTGGTAAAAACCCTTTAACCAAAATATTGCTTTAAATGTTTTAATGATTTGTTCTTATTAATATCCATGTTTTCAAAATGGTTTTAAGGATTTATTTATATGGATATTAATGGTTTAAAATGTTAAAATCTTCAAGGTGGTATGGGAAACTTTGATTCAAAAATCTCTTTATTAAACGTTTTAAATGGTTTTGAAAATGGTTTTTTTTATGGATTCATTATTTCAATATCCTAAAATATTATATTGTGATTGAAATGTGGAAATGTTATATTTCCTTTATGCATGTTTTATGTGATACATTTATGTTATGGTTCTTGGGCATTGTTATGAAAACGGGTGGTTCCGTGATAAACTAAGGGAGGATGAGCCCGATATAGCTCTCCAATGCATTGGGTAACGCGAAGGAGTGAAACGTTAAGGTTTCTCCGAAGAGATTTTAGGGAATATACTGTGATGGGTATTCCAAACGTAACCAAGAGGGTTACTCCCTACGTAAGAATGTTATGAATGCCTCAAGTTACTTTTATGTCTTATGATTTCTATGATTTATTCATGGTTTGATGAGGTATGTTAAAGTGCCTAAGTTTTATGGGTAAAGTATGATTTCATTCTAACATATATATGAACTCATGTTTCCTTTCCATATTTTTATAACCCTTACTGAGATTTTTATGCTCATCCCAAGTTTTTAAAATTTTTTCACAGGTCAAGGGAAAGGTACAAGATGTGATGATAGTGTCAAGGATGTGTCAAGAAAGAATCCATGTTTTATTTTCAATATGTTTCCGTTGATGGGAAGAATGAATAATATATTTTATGTAACCACTTTGTTTAAATGTGGAATGTAATGCAAGTTTCATGATCTAATTCTCTAAAAATCCAAACCTGAAAAGATCCTCAACATGTAATCTTGTAATAACTCAAGATTAAGTAAGGTTTAAGGCTGGGGCATTATATTATGTGTATCACAAAGTATATCCACATAAAGGGGAGTGGAATTTATAACATAATCAAATGAATAGTGATTCACATAATCTTGGAGTAAAATAATCAATGAAGTATGCGTAAAGCTGAATGAGTGGAAATTAAAATTTCAAATTCCCTTTTCGATTTGGTAACTTACAAAACATAAACCCATGAAAGAAGGATAATACAATGATGATTTAAATATCCATAAATTAAATTATATTACACAATGAATACAATCATGGGAAGTACACACACCACATGCAATAAATAAGTGGTGAAAAATGGAATTCTCAGGGAACTAAAAGTGAGATAAGAAACCCCTTAATTTGTACTTTTTCTTCATTTGAGGGTAGGTTAACCTCCTTTATAATGGTTAAATAATTGTTATTAAATTATACAAGAATCATATACATTAATATGATATCATATATGATCTTTTAACATTGCTTTGTTAATAATATCATAGAAATATCGTCGTTTCGGGTGTTAACGGGTTCATTTTCCTTTATATTATTTCTTATTTGAGCCATATTTGTTATTAATGGGATGTATATTATTAATATACAGAATTATATCAAATATTTAAACATTATTTTTAATCATTAAATTATAATTAGTCATGAATGGATACGATGAAGAATGAATCCCATCGCGTTCGTGGAGACGGTAGTCCGTACATACGCACGAGCGACAATATCATTATTTTGATATTAAAATAACATTTTATTTGATTGTATATCATATATAAAGAATAAATATTTTGTTATATTTATTATTTACATGGATTACACATCATTATTATACCCATCCAAATAATAATGTTTTGAATAACAATTACACCACGACGTGGAGACGGTAAGCAGTACGTACGCACGTATGGTGACATGTCATTCAAAGGATGGATAGAATAATGAAATATGATTAAACCATGTTTATACTAACATAAAATTATATATAATATACAGGATTTATTATTTTATAATGGTAATAACAAAGAAAGAAGAAGTGGAAGAAGAAAGGAACTTGAAAAAGGGTGGTGAAATCATTACCTTTTATTCGGGTTCATCCTTTTGATTTGATCAAAAGGTGTATTTAGGATGGATTTATGACTAACTTAAGGCCTCAAGGATGAATTTATGGAAGTTTAGAGAGTATTTGGTCAGGGTTTGGACGAGCCAAAAGGCTTTGAATGTGTTAATTAGTGAGAAGGGAGAGTTCCCTTTTATAAGAGGGGTTAGGGGCACCTTTGGAAAAGCTACAAATATTATTTTATAATAAATTCATATTCGGTTTCTAATGGATCCAAAGTATATTATTTAAAATTTAAGGTGGGGATGAGTCTAAAACCACTCAACCAATAGGATTTAGACAGGATTGGGTTACTATATTAACCATATCTTTAAGTATTAACTCTTAGTTAATTAGTTTCACTTTTACAATGTCTCTTTGTATTTTTATATTGTATGGTTAATAAACATACTATATACATCCAAGAGACCCACAAGTGGTCCATTAATGAACCAACTATCATTATATAAGTCTCTTTGAAGAACCTTAGTTTTTTAGGAATTTAATATCAATTAATAATATAATATTTGTTTTAAATAGTATTTTTTGTCAATTTTGACACTATTCAATAATTGATTTTTTTAAAAATCATCACAGAATTATTACTTGGAATAAAGTTAATTAAATAAATCCTAAAATGTCATATTAACCAATAAAATTATTTTTAATTATAAATAGTCTCAAATTACATTTATTTGGGTATTTATAATATCAATTATTCTAATTTTTCATTAATTAGGTAATTACTCCATCACAATTGTGTCATAAATAAATTAAATTATTTATTTTCTAAAAAATATAAATAAAATTCAATGATGTAGGAAATATTTTTATATTTCTGATGAATATTTACAATCGAATTTATCTTATGTAGAACCCTATATTAAAAAAGTTTTAGTAAATAAACTTTGATTTAACTCTTTTAACTCTTCTTTGAATTAAATAATAATAAATGTCCTAATCTAATACAAGTGGACTTAAATGATAATATTTTACTCCTAAGGTTGTTTTTGGTCGATATACACTTGTCCAATAGAATTAGGACATGTGTTAGGGTAATGTTAATATCATTTTTAACCTTAATTTTCCTATTTACGTTTAACCGTGGTAAATAAAAGTAAAAAGTTACTATTCACCAAAAATTATTTTCATCCCTTTGAACCAAATTTTACTCCTTGATATTAACCGTTTCTCTCGAATTTTCGAAATTCTACTCACAGAAGAGGTAAAATAAAGTTTTATGAAATTTTTTAGTTTTTTAACTACCACTAGTGGTTTCACTATTCATCAAAATATGAAAGTTTCCGGAAAAATACCAAAAATTATGCCTAAGCTATATTTGATATTATGAATTCAAAAATGATGTCTATTTTACCATATTCAAAACATATCAGTTTCATTAATTAATTTAAAAATTAATTCCCGTCGTCCAAACAAATAGCGTGTTTTTAAGAGATAATAACTATCAAAAGATTGACAGTTGATTATGTCTGGTTTAAATGTGAAATTACATCCAATGACCAACATTGTATTAAATTGTAAAAATATATTCTAAATATACATTAAAACCACTAAAATTAATAATTTATCACTATTAATTATTTCGATTATAAAAATTGTTTTTAATTAAAATTTAGTAATTTTCAATATTCATCAAAATATTAAAGTTATCCGAAAAAACCAAAATTTCACCCTAAGCTAATTTCGATATTATGAATCCAAAAATGAAGTCCATTTCGAAAGATAAAATTTATAAAATGTCAAAAAGTATGTATTACTATTCATAACGGCTAGTTTTATGGGTTGTGGTGTGTTAGACTCTCGAAGTTGCGTATAATGCACGCCATTGCATTATTCAAAGGGAAACGTACCATGGAAGCTTGGGGTGTTACATATTATGACCATGAATGTCCTTGTTCAAACATTAGGTGTCATATATTGAAAATAAGGTTTCATGATTCATAAATAATATAAATTATTCTTCAATATTATGTTGTTTCTCAATATGGTTATCGTTTCTCACACTATTCATTTTTAGTTGATTGATTGAACTAAAAGGATAATTTTAATGTTGAATTTAATAAATAATTCAATTACATTCAACATAAATTTTTTTATTGTATATAGATTGAAAAATATATTTTCTATGATAAAAAAACATTCTAAAGCTGTGAATCATGTTGAAAATAAAAATGGGAAAAGTAGGTAAAAATTCAATTTTGAGTCCTCCATGAGGAAATTCCAAATTTACTTTTGTGGTTCCATGGATCCATTAGTTATGGATCAAGGAATCAGTACAATTGAGAAAATATTTCACATAATATAGTATCAACATCATGAACAATTCATTTTTTCCTCTATCATTCGGAAGGTGATATAGATCAATGGTGGTGTCTTATAAATAAAATAAGGCAACAAAACATAATTGACTCTATAGGTTAGAATATAACAACTTTTATCATTATTACACATTAAATCATGCTTTATTACATGAAATTACGTACAATAAAAGTTAGAATACTGGCCAATTTATTGTATTTTGGAAGTAGGTACATGATAGAACAAATTTGAAAGTAAAAATATCATCTTTATTGAAAAATTATTTAACTTGATCACACATAAAATTTAATGGGATAACCATGTAGAATCCTTATGTAAGTGGTGATATATAAACCCCATTAACAGAGAAAATGGAATAACCTGAATAAATTAGAACATGTGATAAAATATACATTTCAATGGGACATAAAATGGATGAGATTCATAAAAATTTACAATAATGCATGATATTACATGATAACATAATGGAAACATGGAAAAACTAGAAACAACATAAAAAACTAGATTAATAACACCATTTAAAGTTAAATTACAAGAAATTATGACAGAAAAGGTATGATAAAATAATTTAGATTACCACTATCCTAGAGTGATATCTCATGAGACTAAACGTTACCCAATGCATTGGATCACTATATAATTCTTGGAGCACCCATAAAATTCATTTCATTCCCATTATTATGGGTATCAGATATATCATAGAACATCAATTCATTAATCATAATATTTTATTCCACGATAAATAAGTGGGGAATACATTTATTTAGTACCCAAATAAAATAATTTTATATGTGTATAGGTCAACACTGTTTATAGGGAATGGTTATCATATTCACTATACAATTGTTTTGGTGTTGAAAATGGTGCTAAATTTTCGGCATTATAACAACGTCTCAAAAAAATTATTAAAATGGGTTGATGTAACACCCCAAACATCCATGGTAGGCTTCCCATTGAATAATAAAATATCTTGTGTTGTACGCAACTTCGAGTTCTAGCACATAACGACAAATCAAACTAGCCATTTTAAAAGTAGATATGAATATTAATACAAACATTTTGAAATTTTCTAAAATTTATTTTTCAATATGGACTTCAATTATGGATTTGGAATATCAAAATTAGATTGGGGCGAATTTTTGGTATTTTTTTGAAAACATTCAATTTTTGTTGAATATTGAAAAACACTGTGTTATTGTTTAAAACTGACTTTTTATTTAAATAAATAATTTTTTTATTTAAATATATTTTATGTAAAAATATATACATAATACTTTTATTAGTTCAATGTAATTCATTGGAGTCATTTTATAATAATATTAGATATATAAAATTTTATTGAACTTTTTACCGTCTGTTACCGACCCTTGGGAACATTTTCAAAGTTGCATAAAACATAATTTTTCAACTTCTATGAATTGAATTTCGAAAATATGAGAGAAAATGTTTACACCAGTAAGTAAAATTTGGTTCAAAATATGACAATAATTTTTTGTGAATACTAACGTTTGACTTTTATTTACCACGATTAAAAGTAAATTGGACAATTAATGGAAAAAATGATATTATTATTAGCATAAATAATTTCATAAATCTATTGGATAACATTATTTAGAACAAAATAAACCTTAAGAATAAAATATTATCCTTTTGACCAAATTTTTTTAGATTATGATATTTATTATATTTTATTTAAAGAAGAGTAAAAAGTGTTAAATTCAATGTTTAATAAATAATAAATTTTCAATATAGGGTTACAAATAAGATAATATACACAATAAATATTCATTATAAAGATAAATATATTTCCTACATAATGGTATTTTATTTATAATTTTTAGACATTAAATAATTTAATTTATTTACGACATAGTGATGATGTAGTAATTACCATATGAATGAAAGATTAAAATAAATGATATTATAAATATCCAAATAAAAATAAATTGAGACATTCAATGAATTACACTAATTTTTAAGGATACTATGACATGTTAGGGTTGATTCAATTATTATTTTGGAAGTAATCATGCTGTTATGATTTTCACAAAAACCAAATACTAAATAGTGTAAAAATTGACATAACTGAGTTTTAAAACAAATATTATATTATTAAATGATGTAATATTTCTATAAATCTAATTTATATAAAAATTAATAATAAAAAATTATATATATCAATAATTAAATATTTGGGGTTATTTTGGATATTTATACAATGTATATTAACCATTTATTAAAATAATACAAGAATGCATAGTAAAAGTGAAACTATTTAACTAAGAGTTAAATCTAAATGATAAGGTTAATATGGTGACCCAAACCTATCTAAAAACTATTGGTTGAGATTTTATCTACAAATCCCCACCTTATCCTTGAAATAATTCATTTTGGAGCCATTAGAAACCGAAAATGATTTTATTATAAAATAATATTTCAAGCCTTTCTTAAAGTGACCCTCGCCACTCTTATAAAAGGGTACTTCAACTTCTCTTAAATTCACACCTCCAAGTCCATTTTTTGGTTAAAAACTACTCATATATCCTCCCAAATTCCCCCAATTCATCCTAGAGTCCTTAATTAGATACAAAATTCAACTTATGGAGCCCTTTTGATCAAATCAAATGGAAGCACATGAAGAAGAGGTAATAATTTCATCACCTCTTTCAAACTTCTTTTCTTCTTCCACTTCCACTTTATTTTTTTTACATACTAGAATAATAAATATATTACCTTATACATAATTTTAGGTTATTATAAATATGTTACAACCATATTCATTATTCATTCCATCATATGAATGACAATGTCACCATACATGCGTACGTACAGCTTACCGTCTCCACATCGTGGTGTAGTTTGTTAAACAAAACTTTTATATTTGGATGGGCATAATAATAAGTATAATTGATATAGATAAAAAATATATCATGTTAATTATTATTTACATATGACATAACATCCAATTATAGAATATTTCACCATAAAAAAAATGGTATTGTCGCTCGTGCGTGTTTACGGACTACTGACTCCATGAACGTGATGAGATTAATTCCCCATCATAACCATTCAAGAATAATTTTCATTTTATGATTAAAAATAATGTTTATGAACTTAATATCATTCAGGATATGAATAAAATACATCCTATCCCTAACAAGCATGAGCTACGTAACAAAACGTATGAAGGAAAATGAATCAGTTAACACCCAAAACGATGATACTACTGAAATATAATTAAGAATGCATTATTAAAAGGTCATATATGACATAATATATGTGTGTGGTTATTGTATAATTTAATAAAAATTATTTAACTATTATACAATATTTTAATGTACCCTAGACCCAGTAAAAATATTGGGTAAGGGTTAATTTTACATTCTCTTCATTATCCGAGAATGGTTATACGTTTGAATCTTATGGGTCCTCTTTATCATCCACATCTGTATTTCTTAAAAATGACTTTCAAAACATTTTTAATATTTTATAGACTAGGGGTTTCATTCATTTATACCCTAGTTTTAATTTTTATAAAATGTTTATAAAGTAATATTTCCTCCATTTTCCAAATAAGGACCTTTATGACCTTTTTGACAAAATTAATGAAAGAATGTTTTTTAACTTATACATGGAGTGTGGCAATTTTGAACTGTTATAACACCTTTGAAGCTCCCCTTAAATGATTATATGAATATTTTCTAAATAAAAATTTTCTTTTATAATTATTAGAATTTTAAATGATTTCAAAATATAAAGATATGTCTCTCTCAAATAGTTTTCATTTCATCTATGTCAACATCCTTTGATGTATTTTACACTTGTTTGAAGTTTATTTATTATAATACAGCTATTCTATATTGTATTGAAGGTTTATGGATATGGTTGACTATTGATGTGTTATTTTTATACCATTTATTGTTTATGGTTAAATTATTAACATTACGTATTCATGTTTTAATATGAATGTTTATGTTATGTTTCAACCATTTTATATGAGGAATTCATTGGACTTAGTAACATATGGGTGGAGCCTACAATAGATTATTAATGTATTGATATATCTCAAGAGAAAAACTAGTGTCTTGGAACATGGCCCTGACAAAATCTTATTTTTAGTCTTGGAACGAGGCCTTGACTATGTGGTTATGAAGTCCGACATTATGCATTACATCCTTATGAAATTGGTTAACGATATTGAATGTGATTATTTTACAGGTATAATATCCATGTGAAAAAGTAAATGAAATTATATTGATTTATATTTTCCTTATTATGATGAATTTTATGTTTAAAAGTGTTCTGTTTTAGTCTTATACATTGCCTTAAATTTTAATTCTTATTTACGAAAGGTTCCACTATATTGTTATCCTTACTAATCATATAATATCACCCCTTTCTTATGTTTTATTTTTCCCTAGACTTGAACAAGTAAATTATGAATAACTTGTAGGGATAGGCTAAGTGATATGAGTGTGTTCTACATAGACAAAATGTTTTTTTATTTATAATGTAATGTAAAACATATGTATGTATCTAGTAATTCCATGGCTACTAAACTGATCAGTTTTTCAGGACATGATTCCTTGTATCATGCCAATGTTATGTAATAATGCACTAACTAAGGGTTACTAGGGTTGGGGCATTACAGTTGGTATCAGAGGAAGTTTAGTAAAAAACATGGAAGCTAGATTTAGAAAAAATGAAATTAGATAACATTTCCATAAGAAAGAATTTCAGGATTAGTACAGAAGAACTTACTAGAATTTTGGTAGTGTAGATATTTTGTGTATTTTTCAAGAAATACACCCCTGTCTAGATTTGAGTAGGTAGAGGCAGCTCTGGCAGAGATGTTCCTAGGAATGAAAACTCTGAAAAGGAATTTCAAGATTGACTTGGGGTATCCAGGTACACAATAACAGGTCTTGATGCACTCTATGTTACAACACTCTCAGGGGATATGTTTAGGATAATTCACATTTTATTTAAAAACCATTTTGAAGGATTTATTAGTAAAAACTACCTCAAAGAAAACAATTTTTTTATGATTATGGATTATATGAATAAACTGTTCAATTTATGTTATGTATTTTACTAGATTGGAATTTTTTATTGTTATTCGGAAAATAATTTAATGTATTCAATTGTTTATAAATGGAGCCTAATCGATGAAATGGAAACCGTATCTACACACATAATCCATGTAAGTATTTCCATACTAATCAAGAAAATTATAGTGGATCTTGTGATGCAACCGATGTAGAACAACTTATAACCATTCGGGGACAACTACGTCAGGTTATGAATATTATTCTTACACGTATGGAGCACCCTGATCCACAATACGGAGGATCAATGTTAGACAAGTTCATGAGGCAACAAACACCAACATTCAATGGGACTCCAAATCCATTATTAACTGAGTAATGGATAAGATCCTTAGAGAAAATATTTAATGCTTTGGGGAGTTGCGAAAGGGAAATAGTTTTCATTTCATTTTATCGCCCCACAGAAGATGAGGATCAATGGTGATCATTAATTCAAAACATAAAGGAAGAATAAGAAGTATAAAATATGGAATGGATGGGGTTTAACAATAATTTCTTAGAAAAATAATTTCTCGTGACCATCGAGCGGATATAGAAAGACAATTTCTGAGTTTGAGGAAAAAGGAGGATGAGAATGTCTCAAAGTATGAGGCTAACTTTACAAGGTTATCATTCCATACAGGAGATTATATACATAACCTAATGAATAATATTGATCAATTATTTGAAGGGATAAAACCATTTCTCCATCAAGAATTAGTCTCACAATACTCTTCATTATACAAAGGTATTGTCCCATGTTCTATCCGTATAGAAAAAAAATTCGCTATGTCTTACGACTTTAAAGAAAATAATGAGAAGAATAGATCTGTTGACCACTCTGGAAATGGAAATTAGGTGAATAAGGGAAAAGTTTAATTTCTATCTTGTAGTAAATTTGGGAAGAAACACCCAGGTACATTCTTGAAGGGAATGAGAGTCTGTTACAAGTGTGGTGAAAAGGCCGCCAAGCTCAAGATATCAAGGGAAATAAAGAGGCTTTAAATATTTAATTGCCAAAGGGATCAAGCCCAAGATTATGCGGTCACTACTACTGAGGTTGAAGCTCCGAATGATGTGGTGGCAGGTAATTTAATGGTTTCCTCAAATTTCAAAAATGCTTTATTTGATTCTAGATCACCGCATTATTTCATATATTCCCTGTTTTTTTATGAAAATTATATAATTCCATTTTGATTTAACAAGGGACTTTTCAGTAAAAACTCCTATGAGAAGGATCATTGCAACGAATTTTTGTGAATCAGTTCATATTAGGGAATATAAATGTGATTTACCTACTGATCTCATCCTCATACCCATGATTGAATTTGATATAATCCTCAGTATGGATTGGATTTAAGAACATAGTGGGAAAATTTAATGTAAGAATAAAGAGGTTACATCATTCGATGATGATAACAAGTACCTTATCATTAGAGTAGAAACGTCACCATCTGACTCTTGTCTAGATCCACCCCCAGTAGCTCTACTAAATTAAATTATTTAGGTGGAAGAGAACGAAATAACTAAGGGTGTGGAATGGAATATTCAAATAGAGGATGCACCTATTGTGAATGAATATGTTAATGTGTTTCTAGAGGATTTACCTAGACATCCTCTAGAATGAGAAATTGATTTTATTGTTGATTTTATTCATGGTTCAAGGCTCGTATCGAAGACCCCTTATAGAATGGACACTATTGAATTTGTGGAACTAAAGAAACACCTAGTGGAATTGAGTAGTAATGGATTTATTTTCCCAATTGTTTCTCCATGAGGAGAACCTGTCTTTATTGTTAAGAAGAATGATTGATCTATGAGGTTGTGCATTAACTATAAGGATATAATAGCTATAATAATAATGAACAAGTATCCCCTATCTCATATTGATGATTTATTGGATAATCTTCCTGGATCTCAATATTTTTCAAATATTGAGCTTTGATCTTGATATCATTAGTTGTGATTGAAGAAGGAAGACATTCCGAAAACAAAATTTAGTACTAGGTACAGGCAATACGAGTTTACAATAATGCCTTTTGGACTGACTAATGCACCCTTTGTTTTCATGGAGCTATTGAATTGTGTATCAAGGAATATCTTGACAAATTTGTAGTGGTATTTATTGATCATATCTTGGTTTTCTCCAAAACTTACGAATATCATGAAAATCACATACACACTATTCTAAATACTCTTAGAATATATTAATTATATGAGATGTTAATAAAGTGTGAATTCTGGCTTTATGATATTTCTTTTTTTGGCCATATTGTCTCTTTGGATGGAATCTCTATTGATCCTTCAAAGAAATGAGCAATACAAGAATGGACATCACCAATGGGTATAACTTATTTACGTAGTCTTATTGGTTTAGCATGTCATTATCGGCATTTTGTCAAAAAAATTACCTAATTGGCTAACCCATTATCCAAGCTCACATGTAAAGTGGTTAAATTTGTTTGGAAAAAAGATTGTGAAGATTTTTTTGAAGAACTTAAGAAATGATAAGTCAATAATCCTATTTTGACTCTATCATTGGGGAATTATAGGTTTGTTATTTATATTTATACTTCAAAGAAAGGACATGGTTGTGTCCTTATGCAGAATGATACAGTTATTTTCTATACATCATGACAGATATAAATTCAGGATAAAAACTATCAGGCTCATGATCTTGAGTTAACATCTGTAATATTTTATCTAATGAAAGGGATGTGCTATCCCTATGGTAAAAAATGTGAGATATATACAGATCAAAAGTGTTTTAAGAATATTTCCTAACAGAATTAACTCAACATGAGCTAATTGCGATGGCTTGAAGTACTCAAAGATTATGATTTCACTATACACTACCATTAGTGGAATTCAAATAAGGTGGAAGATTATTTGAGAATAAATGATCATGGAGTTTTGAACGAGATGAGATTTGAATGGGATAATATGTTCATGGATCTCATAAATATTGATATGGGAATAATCATGGATGTTGAAACATCAATAATTTTTGAAATGGTTTCCAATCCATCTTTAGTATAAAGGTTAAAATGTTCTCAGGATTATGATGAGGTGTTTTCGAAGAAAATTAAAGCCATGAATGATGGGAGATCGATCGAATTCATATATTAAGATGGGATTTTGAAATTTGGGAAGTGAGTTTGTGTTCTTGACATACCTGATCTAAAATGGGAATTGATGGATTATGCTCATAGCTCCAATTTCTCTATACACCCTGGTAGCACTAAGATGTATAGATATTTGAAAAATCATTTTTGGTGGAACAACATGAAGAATGATATTGATGATTTTGGTCATGATGTTTGATTTTCAGCAGGTGAAGGCTGGAAGAAAACATCTTATTGGAGTCATGCAACCTCTTCCCACACCTGAGTGGAAGTGGGATGATATTACGATGGACTTTGTCATGGGGCTACCAATGACTCCTAGAACGAATGATGCAATATGGGTCATTGTTGATGGTCTTACCAAGTCAGCACATTTTCTTCCTATAAGAGAATATTTACCACTATATTGTTTAGAAAAACTATATATTAATGAATTTGTAAGACTTTATGGAGTACCCTGATCGATTGTTTCTGATTGTGATCCCCATTTTAGATCAAGATTCTACAAAAGTCTTCATAAGGCCTTGGATACTGATCTTTGTTTGAGCACTTCCTACCACCCTCAAACTGATGGACCATCAGAATAGACTATTAAAACCATATAAGAGATTTTAATATATTCCTCATTTGACTTTCACGGTATATGGCATCAATATTTATCACTGGTATAATTTTACTATAACAATAGCTTCCATTCAAATATTTAGATGGAACAATATGAATCATTATATGGAAAGAGATGTCACACACCAACTTGTTGGGATAATGTTGGTGAAAGAAAACTCATAGACCCCAAGCATGTTGAGGAAACAATGAAAAATGTGATGATTATCCAAACCCACATCAAGGAAGCTCAAATTAGGTAAAAGAGATATGCCGATAATCGAAGGAAGGATTTGTAATGTCAAGTAGGAGATCATGTTTTCTTGAAGGTATCTCCATGGAAGGTTGTTATACTATTTGATAAGATGGGTAAATTTAGTCCTAGGTACATCATACCTTTTGAAATTCTATAATGAATTAGAGTTATAGGTTATTGTTTGGAAATGCCGCCATGTCATTCCAAAGTTCATGATGTGTTCCACATATCACTATTGAGAAAATACACGCCTGACCCAACACACATACTCCCCTTTGAAGAAATAGAACTAGAACCTGGTATATTTTATTATGAAGAGCGGATTATTGATACCAGAGAACAAGTGCTGAAAAACCAGACGACCCCTTTGGTAAATGTTCTATGGAGAAACCATAGGATGGAAGAGGCCATGTGGGAACTTGAGGAACTTATGATGAAGAACCACCCGAATCTTTCAGTGCAATAGTATTCTAGAAATTTAGATAGTGAAATTATTTTAAGGGGGAATAATTTTACTCCCCAATCTTCCAAGCTATGCTTCTATTTGAATAATACAATAGCTAGAGATGTCGTAACTTCGAGTTCTAGCACACCACGAAAAATCAAATTATCCATTTTAAAATAGAATATGAATATTAATACCCAATTTTTTAATATTATAAATTTTATTTTTCAAAATTTACTTCACTTTTGGATTCTTAATATAATAACTAGATTAGGGTGAATTTTTTGTATTTTTTTGAATACATTCAATTTTTTATGAATAGTGAAAAACATTGCGTTATTGTTTAAAACAGACTTCATAATTGAAAAATTATTTATTTTATTTTAATTTATTTTAAGTAAAAATATATATATAATACCTATATTAGTTCAATGTAATTCATTGGGGTCATTTTATAATAAGATTAAATATATAAATTATTATTGAAATTTTTACCGTCTTTTACCTACAATCTAGGCGCATTTTCAAATTAGAATAAAACATAATTTTCTGCTTCTGTGAATTGAATTTCAAAAATACGAGAGACACAGTTGACATCAGGATGTAAAATTTGGTTCAATAAGATTAATTTTTTTGGTGAATAGTATCTTTTGACTTTTATTTACAACAGTTTAAAGTAAATATGGTATTTAAAGGTAAAAATGATATTATTATTATCCTAGAACATGTCCTAATTCTATTTTATAATAGTATTTCGGCCAAAATATACCACAGGAATAAAATGTGGTACTTTTGGCCTACTTGGATTAGATTAGAACATTTATTATATTTTATTTTAAGATGATTTAAAAGTATTAAATTCAAAGTTCAATAATTAAAAAAAATTTAATATAGAGTTAAACATTATATAATTTAGAATATAAATATTCATTATAAATCTCAAAATATTTCCTACATAATTTTATTTAATTTATAATTTTTATACATTAAATAATTTAATTATTTGATGACACAAAGATGATGCAGTAATTACCATATTAATGAATGATTAAAAAATTGATATTATAAATATCCAAATAAATGTAAATTGAGACTTTTGATTAATTACTATAATTTTATAGGGTAATATGTCATTTTAAGTTTGATTCAATGAATTTTTTTTGAAGTAATCATGTTTTTATTATTTTCAAAAAAATATATACTGAATACTGTGAAAATTAACACAAATGTGTTTTTAAAACAAATATTATATTATTAAATGAAATAGTAATCCTAAAAATTTAAGGATCAGACAAAGAACATATATAATGTTATATTTTTCAATAATTAACCACTTGGGATTCTTTTATCTATTTATAGTATGTTTATTAACTATTTATTATAACAATATAAGAATACCTCGTAAAAGTTTAACATTTTAACTAAGAGTTAAATCAAACAAATAAGGTGAATATGTTGACCTAAACCTATATAAAACCTGTTGGTTGAGAGGTTTTCAACCCATCCCCTCCTTATCCTCTAAATAAATCATTTTTATCCATTAGAAACCAACACTTATTTTATTATAAAATAATATTTCAAGCTTTACATTAAGTGACCCTCACCTCTCTAATAAAAGTATACTTCTCCTTATCTTAAATTTACACCTCCAAAACCATTTGTCTTGGAAACATAATACTCAAATATCCTCCCAAATTTATTCACATTGACAAAGAGGCCTTTCTTTAATCATAAAGACAACTCATGGAGCCCTTTTGATCAAATAAAAAGGAAGCACCTAAAGAAGAGGTAATAATTTAATCACCTATTTCATTGTTCATTTCTTCTTCCACTTCTTATTTCATTGTTGTTTCCATATGAGAATAATAAATCCAGTACCTTATACATTATTTTATGTTATCATAAAAATGGGACAACCATATTCATTATTCTATCCATCCTATGAATGACAAAGTTACTATACATGCATACGTACGGCTTACCGTCTCCACGTCGTGGTGTAGTTTGTTACTGAACACCTTAATATTTGGATGGTTTTAATAATGTGTATAATTTATGTAAATAATAAATATGAAATGTTAATGAATATTTATATATTATTTACCATCCAATTATATACTCTTTCACCTTCAATATAAATGTATTGTCGCTCGGGCGTACGTACAAATTACCATCTCCACGAACACGATGAGATTCATTTCCCATCATAACCTTTCAAGAATAATATTAATTTTATGAATAAAAATAATTTTTAGGAACATAATATCATTATAGATGTGACTAATATACATCATATCCATAAAAAATATGACTAATGTAAAAAAAATATAGAGGAAAATGAACCAGTTAACACCCGAAATGATGATACTATTGAAATATCATTAACAAAGAAACATTATAAGATCATATATAACATCATATTTGTGTATGTGGTTCTTTTATAATTTAATAACAATGATTTAACTATTATACAAGAGGTTAAAGTACCCCCAACCAAGGAAAAGTACAAGGTAAGGGTTAATTTTACAATCTCTTCATTTTCTGAGAATGTTTATACGTGAGTATCTACTGGGACATCTTTATCATCCACTTCCGTTTTTCCTAAAAATGTATTTAAAAACATTTTTACTATTTCATAAACTATGGGTTAATGTAATTTATTCACTTTTTTGACTTTTTATAAAAAATTTAAAATGTAATATTTTCTTCATTTTCCAAACAAGGTATTTTATGACTTTTTTGACAAAATTTAAGAAAAGAATGTTTTTTTAACTGATACGACGTGTGTGGATATTTTACGCCATTATAACACCTTCTATGATTCCCTTACAATCATTTAAGAATATTTTAAAAATAAATATTTTATTTTATAATTATTTGAATTTTAAATGTTTTAAAAATATAAATAGATTTTTCTCTCTAATTGTTTTGATTTCTTCTATCTCAACATCATTTATGGATTTTACACTTTTTTGACATTGATTTATTATGATACAAATCTTCCATATTGTATTGAAGGTTGTGGGATATGTTTGATTGTGTTTGTGTTATTTTTATACCATTCATGGTTTATGGTTAATGTATTAACATTTCATATCCTAGTTTTAATACGAATTTTTATGTTATGTTTCAACCTTTTCATATGAGGAATTATTAGACTTAGTATGTGATGGGTATAGCCCGCTAAAGCTCCTCGATGAATCAGTATGTCTCATGAGACAAACTAGATTCTTGGAAAAAGGCCTTGACAAAATCTTATTTGTAGTCTTGGAACGAGGCCTTGAATATGTGGTTATGATGTTCGTCATTATGCATTCCAAAAACATATCTTAGCAGAAATAACAATCCATTTAGAAAGGTTGATTAGAATATGGTTGTGATAGATGATAGAGTTCCAAAACCTAAACCTTCCACCTCTTGAATTATCATATTAATTACCATTCATGCTGGAAATAAATATGTTCTATATAGAACTACACCATAATAAGGTTTATGTTAACTTTACTTTCATTATTTAGATTTATTCATTGACAATCGTATGATTAATACCACCATCTTCCACTCAATTATCCATAATATTTCAAGAGTTACAACAGTACATTTCTTCAGATTTGGAATCCTATATGAAACTTGTTTTGATTTTTTTATTTCTTCTCAGAACATTATCTTTTTAGATATAGAACTAACAGAATGATAATCATAATCAAATAAAGGACACAAATTACATATATGATGTGTCCCCTGAAAGAAAGGAATCGACTTTTCATGTATTTGATATAGGCTGTAGGTTTATCAACATGGTCATTAAAATGGTGGATATGAATCCTACCCGGATCAACTAGTGTTCGTATTTAATCTGTGAGGAAGTAATTATTTTGAATCCTTTTTCTCTCCTAAATTTTCTTCCTCCACCTTTGTTGACCTCACTTGGAAAACAAGACATTGATTTTATCTCAATTGATGGCATTTTCTTCCTATAGATGCTATACATGATTTTGTTGAATTCATGATCATTTTTACTATATACATTCAAGAAGAAGATCATGTAATGTGTATAAAAAATGTGAGAGATTTCATTGGAATATTCCCTATCGTGATATGGGTTTAATTTTAGTTAAATATTATTTTATTAGGAAAAATGTTGAGAGTTTATTGAACCATACTATAGAGACCGGTAGATAGAGGGTCTCACTGCCTTCTCCCTTGAGTTGATTTAATGAACCCACACTTCTTCCCCAAGAATGAAATAGTGATCCAATGGGAGTTGAGAGCTCTAAATAATAAATCTACCACCAATTAGAGAATCCGATGATAGTGAAAACATTTTTAATGAAACTCCATTCCATCTAATCATATGGTTTGTTCATTTTCACATTGATCACGTTGTTGGATCCAAGTGTTATCTAATTGATATCGCTGAAAATATAATGTACTCTAGTGATGGCGAATTGGGTTGATCTTCTTTTGTTTAAGCCATGTTGGTTCTATGATACCCATTGAGGAAGATGAAGTGTAATACTCCTTTTGATGAAATTCAAAAGAATTTTAGGATGTATATTACACATACTAGTGGGATTATTTTGTTTATTTGATTAAGTGTCATTCACATTTAAAATTAGGACTAATGTATATCAACATGTAGCCTAATGAATTTCACTGCCTTGGAATATGTATTCGATGGCCACCCTCGCCTCTTCTTTCACCAGTTCCTAGAAAGTATTATTAAAGGATCCTGGGAATTCATCTGATCCTTGATAGACCTTTGGATTCAGTGTATGAACAACACCTCAGATTTTAGGCTCAACTGGTAGGCTTTTTAATTACCTGTTGATGTAATTATAGACAACCCAAATAATGTAATAGAAGATAATTGTTTTCTACCTATGTTATCACTATTTCATAATGGGGTTTAGGTGATCCAGTAGCCTTATTAAAAATTCATCATCTGTGCCTTCCACTATCTCCACATCTTGATTAAAGGATATATATTCCACCCGAATGTTTTCCACATTAACTAATTTTTTATCATTTATAAAATCCGGAATGAATGTTTTATTTTTATCACCCTATATACACTAAGTCACTCTATACTGCCTATGGATAATTAATTCTTGTTCAATGAAATTTTTCTATAATTGATTCTTTTTGTTCATAAGTATAATCATTCCTTATCCCACAAATATTCCTAATCAAACTCTATATATACAATCGATTTTTTTAATTCTCTATTTCTTGGTATTTTTTGTTGGCCTTCTGATATACCGTGTTTTAATCTATCCTTTAGGTATCCTAAGATTATTAAGAATACCTATAAATATTTTATCATTGATGGGCTTCATGCAATAATCATGATCAACCGAGTTGAATCTAGGATCAAACATACACCATTTGGAGTAGTATAAATGATTATTATCCCACAATCATTACTTCATATTGGAAATAAGATAATTGTGGTCCATGATATCCTATAATATATGTTCAACCATTATGTCTGGGAAGGTTGATACTGACTGAAAATTAGAAAAAAAATGGTCTAATCTACACAAGGTGCACTGATTACCTTTTTTGTTATTACACTAGGTAAATTTGTCCCCTAAAAACCCTAGGTATAGGAGGCCATTTTTATAATATCATGATGGAAATGAATTGAAATATATTTTTGTGCCTAAAACTCCTACATTATTCTTTGACAGGTCTATAATAACAGTAATTTCCCCTTATAAACCAGACAAAGTCCCCTGACTCCAAATTATCTATATCCCCACACAAAATATCTAATTTTTAAGACTCACATTTTGATTACAGAAAATAAAATAAGAGTCTCATAATAAATTCATTGATATTCACCATTTTTTAACATGGAGTTCCCACCATCATTATTGAGACACATATTTTCAAAAAGATACAAACATGCTGGTTAATTTCATAACCATGAGTAATCCCATGAAGAACAAGCCTCAATCAAAAAATTAGATTGATTAGAAGATTTTTTATTAAGCTCACGAACCGCCACTATTGAAACATTGTAAAAATTGATATAAAACAAACATAAATATTATTTTAATAAGGAACCTATGCCACATGCATTCTCTATTATCATGGAGATAATTTCAAGGAGCGTATGGCTTTGTCCCTAGATGTCGATGATCCATAAAAGTCAGCAGGTAGGGTATGAAAAACACATTTCTCATAGCACTGTGTGAAAACACCACTATAAGAGGAAGAATAAATTCCATAATCTATATTATATATCTAAATAAGAATACAAAAATTTTATAAAACCATTATATATGACCAACAATTGTTAATAAGATGCTGCTAGTTCATGGAGGGAGTCCACCACACTAGGTCAGTGCATTTTGAATTTTTTTAGGAACCCTCCTGGGGAAACTAAAATGAAACTATTTACTATTTAATTGGGATCTTATTTGGGATACCTATATTTAAAGATAATGAAGATCCCAATAGAGGTCCCTTTTTGTGGAAGGTAACATTAAAAATTTCCCCTGAGGAGGTAGGGAGAGCCTCCGATAAGGAAACACCAACATCTTTTTTTAGAAAACATTATTAACAATCATGGTAAGAGGTAACTTCTCCAAAAATTATGATTCACTATTCCTAGTGAGTGGAATATGGAGAAACAATAAGGCATGAACTAAGATTTTTAATAGGGTTGGGTCAAAACCAAGGCTATACAGCCTGAACAGAACAAGATCCATTGAAGGAGAGCCCGCCCCACAAGATTTCATAGTAACGAAGACATATTCATATACTAGATCAAGGGTTAATTGTAGGGACCCTAACCATGTCAAAGAAGACTTATTTTTTTTGGAAACCTACTTATTAAGGATTTTGGTAAAAACCAATATAGGATTTCTAATGGAGATGCATCATTATTAACCGAGGGTTTTTTTATTCTTTCTTCCCATCCTTCCTTATTTATTCAAATATTATGTTGTAATAAAATATACATATTACATAAAATAATATTATATTATTTAAATTTCATAACATATAGTCTTCTACTTTTCCATAAAAGGAAAATAAAATAGTTGATTGTGTATACAACAAACTACTGCCTCGTGAACGAATGTATTTCATTTTCCATTACTGTATATCAAGGATAGATATAATGTTGAATTTAAAGTATATAAATTATATATATGAAAAAAAATTTATATAATTATAATATATCAATTACCTTCATATCTTTTAATAATTTTGAAAAATGATAATCTCGTACGAGTGTATGTTAGGGCTACCATCTCTACAAAGCAATGTGAAATGTTTTTCATTTTATTTTGACTTGGATAGTTATAAGGAAAATATAGTGAATATATATGTTATATATGATATATAAACGATTATATTAGGGTAATTTAAATTTATTTATTTCATTCCATCCTTTGAGAAATTTAAAAAAATTTCATGCATATGTATGAACTATCTTCTCCTTGAATAATGTAATTAATTTTTCAATCTATACTTTTATTGGATGTATAAATATATATATATTATTTATAAAATATCTATATCTTTATTATAATATATTTTTATGATGTGAAAAAAATAAATGTAAAAGGAGTAAAACTATTGAACAATAACACAAATGAAAATGATGCAGTTATCAATCGAAATAGTGATTTTAATAATGAATAATTCCTAAATGTGAGAAAAAGATTATAACTAAATCAGATATGGTATAATATATATGACTATGGTTGTGTAATATATGTATAATAAACTTAAATTTATCATACTTGAGTTTTAAATGTTAATGAAGAAATTTGATACTTGATGTAATAGATTTTCCTCTCAATTTTATTTTTGTGAGACACAGTCCATATTAATCACATGTTCATTTTGTATGTGGTATATAATGTCCGTTAATTTAACTTTTGTTGCTTCTTATGATTTTTATTTAGATTCAAATATCTATATTTGGTCATTTATTTCATGGTTATTATGATTCAAAAGTCACCATAATGGTAGTGGAATTATGTTTTGATCTCATTATTTTTCGGGATTGTTTGTTATTATGTTTCTGATAATGAAATCATATGATATATCTCTAAAGAAACTAATTAATTTTATTATCACTTTTAATTCAAAAATATTTATTTATTTTAATATTCGCCTATTTATGTACTCAATTTTTTAAAATAATATATTTATGGAAAGATGAATTTATCTCTCATTGGTAAAAAATCCCTTTAATCCTACATCCGTGATATCAAAAAATGATTTTCAGAATGTTTTTAATATTGCTCAATGATTTGATTAAATTAAGTTTTTTTGATGCTTTTATTTTTAAAAAATGTTTTTTAATTAATCTTTTCTTCATTTTACAAACATATTACTTTTCAGTTTTTCCAAAAAATGTGAAATGAATTTTGATTTAACGCACAAGACATGAATAGTATTTTCCACCATCAGGAAAATTCTATTATTATAAGAAACCTCTACATGTTTAAAATTTTATTTCCAATATTATTATTTAATTTAATATTTTGAGAATTTTTATATTTTAATCAATTAATTAAAAATTTTAATGGATATTTTACTCAAGTACGTTTTAAGGTATTTTTTGATATTTAAATTCATTAAAAAAACTTAAGATGATTCTTATGATTTATGGGGGATATTACATATTGATACAATTATTAACCTTTTATTAGTTTTGTTTTATTATTTTGAAATCATGGTTTTGAAACCTCTTCATTCTCCATTGGTAATGTTATGTTGAATTAATGCAATAATTATGAAACAGATTCTTTTAACATGAGTTATACTTGAATGAGATGTTTATGAAACATATTTTCCTTTTATCATTTAATTTATGATGACTATTTTATGATTTGTTTAGAACAAAAGTTTATGATATTTATTATGTGATCGGTGGGCCCATAATCATATACACATGAAATTAATTAGGTAGTGATTAATATCCCTAGAGATAAATATGCTAAGAATGTGGTGTGAACCATGTTTAGTAACGATATTTTTCTACTATGATAGTCATGTGAGTGAAAGTTTACTACTACTATTGTTTGGGGAGTGAACCCACTCCACTATGGTAGTCTTTTAAATTAAACCTATCAACTTTAGAAATTATTTTATTTCACTAGGAATATGGAATAAATTTATGTATTATTCCATAATTATTCTCTCATTTATTTTTTTATTTCATTATGTTATGATTCATGTATTATGAAATGATAATATTTATTCTATTACTCATTACTATGATCTATGATATGTAGGATATGGTTTTAAAATGTTATTCTAATTTTCTCATAACTATATTCTCATGTTATACTTATGTGATCATTGATATCTCTCAGGTTTACCATTACTGATCAAATGATATCTCTATTTAATGTATCTAATTTCCCAAAATTATTAATAAAGTAATAATATATGATGTGTCTAAGAAGTGAAAAAATTATGATGAATTTAGTGGGATATTATGTAGTCCAATTATAACCTCTTTTTTCCTATTCCAATTTTCAAATATATTAAAACTGTACGATTATGGAATAAGTCGTTATGTTTTGTAATGAATATTCTTCTGTTTAGATGTGATACTAATGTATGAATATATTGGGTTTCTATACTCTTAGCGCGGGTTTTGTGTTGATTTATTAGGATAGTTACAAATTGATATGATTTAAATATATTGATTTGGAGGATGTAATTTGGATTTAATCCCATGTAACTAAATAACCAGATACATGTATGAGGAACACCTTAAATTATATGTTGAGATTTTAAAACCCATTCAAAAATAATAATAGTAAGATTTATTGGAAATAAAATTAATGTGAAGACCTCGATCATCCAACTAGGTTGCTGCATGATAATGTTGGTGTCCTAAAGAATATCAATTGTATGGAATGGTATATGTGGAGGACCCCAAGTTTTAGGAACCAAAATCCTATTATGAGACATGGGTTACATGTGGTTGGGAAACATAATATATAACATACTATATGAATAGAGTTTGGAAAATCCAAATGATAAATTAGGGAAAGAGTTGTATAATTAATTATCCAATAGTCATATCTTATATAATTCACATAATTATCAACCTAAATTGATTAATGATGATTGTAACACTAAAGTGAAATAAAATATTAGAGAAATATATATCTTATCCCAATAATTAATATGGTTTAATTCAAAGGGTTCGTTGTTCTAGTAGTATTACATTTGAAAAAAATTCTTTTGAAATTCATATGAAACATGATACTCATTTTGTAAATTATTTAGTATTTTATTAAATTACATCATCATCATCATCGTGCATCACTATGAGAAGAATTATGTAAAATAATAATATTACTAGAACAAACTCCCACTGATTATATATAAACATAAGAATTGATCTTACTATAGAATAAAAATTAGTTGTATTAGGAAAAACGATTCCTCTTATTTTTATAAATATATTGATCCAATGATTTCTTGACTAGTGTGGAATCATTATGAATAAAAAATAACACATTAATGATATATTTAGTTATAATAGTATAAAAATGACTTTTTTTAAACAAATTAAACATCCTTTTCTATATAAACTACATTATTATATTTATTTGTGTCAATGTTTTCTTTTTTGAGAGTACATTACTATTTTTATTCATGGTTATTTGTTATCCCTCAAAATTCCAATTCTCTTGATGATTTTTATTTCCATTTAAATTTATAGGAGACTCAAATTTTAAAAATCCTATACACTCATAGAAAATATGGCTAATGCGTTTATAATAGTTTAAATATGTATTAATATTATATAATTATATGTCCTCAAAACTCATTATGATTGATAAATTGTGAACGAATTCTCCATGTAGTGTAGTTAATGAATCAAAATAATAATAATTTTTTTTAAGAATATAATATTTCATTCAATAAAGTTTATATGAATTTCTTATAGGAAAACTGGATCATTTATTCAATTATTTGAGGATTTTATAATTCCAAGACTCCCAATTTAAACCATGTGTGTGAATCTAATCATGTGACTTTTTGTTCTTTTTCATGAAAGGTTAAAACTTTTATCCCCATTTATCTTATTTTTCATATCTATAAAAGTACTATAATAAAAATTATATGTATTTTTTCTCATCTAAGATACTATTTTCGTTGTGTGGTTCATAGATATTTTCAAATAAAAATATGATATCTTCTATATTACAAGTAATATATCCTTAAAAATAATAATTAAACTAATGGGGGTATATTTTGATTCTTATATTCATTCCTTTAGAGAAAATAGATCATCCAAAACCATGGAAGATTCATCATCAAGATGAACAATAATAGTTTGAATAATACATGAAACTCCAATAATGAAATCTAATTTATTTTGTAATATATATAAAACTTTAGAAAATGTGACACCATTATGGAAGAATTTATTATATTCTATTTTATATGGACCCTCACTATAGATTATTTAGAGAGGATTCAAGATATATTAATTATTTTAAATGAATTAATCCCTATTTTTATATCATTGGTTCTACAAAAAATAATATAAAACCTAATTAAAATAATAAAACTCTTAAATTTTGGGAAATTAATACCACATTGATGAAACAATTTGAAAATATAATGTATAATGATATTTATTATAATCTTTTGATAATAACTTAATATTTTACTCCAATGTCTGTAGGTTATGTCCTAATAATATTGATTAGTATTCCCTAAAAATTTATTTATCTAAATTAATTTCCTATCCTATATGTTTATAAACATTACCATACCATGGTGATAATATAGTATGGCTGATGAGTCATGAATATATCACTAATTACACTAAAATAATACGTTAACATTTTTCTATTCCAACTTTTATATAGAAACTAATATATTTGATTAAGAATGAATGAATTCTAGTCATCACCAATGGTGTCTTGAGTGGAAACCTCATTGGAAAGAAAAATACAAACATTAAAATTTATAAAAATAAATCATAAATTAAATATAGTTTTTTTCAAAAATTATTCATTATATTTACATTCTAATAAATAACTGAACATGTGATCACAAAAATCAATGGGAACCCAATTCAATAATTGCGACAGAGTAAAATAGTAGTTCCATAGTTTCATTATAGTTTTAGAAAAGGTAAAATGACTATAAATATGAGAATAATTTAAAAATATATAAATTAAAATCAATGATCTATGAAAATAAGAGTTTATTTAAAATATGTTAACAAACATCCATAAATGAAGATTAAAATAATAAGACTTGAACCACATATAAATTATCATTAGTATGACCAAATAAGATGGGTTATTCCTATATATAGGTCGGAAATTATTATCACAATCATAATACTAATATTTTCATGATACAACCACATTTATTCATTCGGTATAATTTTTATAACAATTTTACTAAAAAAGTATTCGAAGTCACTTTTTCACATCTGATAAAAAAATAAAAATAAAAATAAAATAAATATTATAAACTACAACAAATATAAAACGAAATTTTAAAATACTGAATAAAAATTTAAACCAATTAATATACTCATCATTAATTTAATTTATTATGTATCATCTCAATATCCAAATACAAATTTGTTTCAATCCATGCTTTAGGTGTGATTAAATTTTTTTTCTACCAATTTATTGATAATAAAATCAATCATTAGTCAAGATAAATTCTATAGATATTGAAAATGATAATTGTTAATATAATATATAATATTATTAGAGATATATTTAGCTCTATTGGAGAAAATATTGTGATCACAAGACTATTGGAGTGAATTCAATCATATAGATATTCACAATTATAAGGGGTGATTTTCAAAAATTACAAATGGAATATTTTAACAATGTATTATTACAATTAAAAATTTGAATTATATAGGTAATCCTAAAATTTTTTATAAATCAGTTTTCTAATGATTTAATATTTTTCATTTCTTATAATTTTTTTAAATATTAGGTGAGGCCATTATGGGGGATTTGGAAGAGTTTAAAATACAAGAAATACCTATAGGAGAAACATAATTATTATCAGAGTAAAATATCATCATGTCATAAGTGGTGAAATGTATTTTTATTGAATATGACACAACATATTAGTGAAATTCGGATATAATGGGGGGTCAGAAAAAAATATCAAAATATTAAATAATATGAATTTAAGGTGACTAACATGTATTAGATGGTTATATCATGACATTAGAAGTTTAGAGAAGATCTTATATTATAATACCATCTTTCATTAGTAGGCCATGGTTCATTATGTCACATGGATTGTATAAATTTGGATGCTATAAGTGGTAACATTGGAACTCGCTAACAACAATAACAAGATAATGCTATTTCTGAAGAAGTGAAAAATTCTATCACCATAAATGATTTATTTTAAAACTAAAATATTAAAACAACTTCATGATGACATGGTCCACTAAATTAACTAAAAAAGTAGACCATTTTAATTTTAACCAGTGATAATGTAAATTAGTGAAACTGAATGAAGAAGCCAATGTTGACCTGAAAAAGATACAGTCTACAGATGTAGGAAACTAACAAGTACAAAATTAAGATAGGAGATATTTTTATACATGATCTAGTCCCAAAAGGTGACTTGGGTAATTTAAATTTGTTGGTGAAGAGGTGAAAAAATAAACTCAAATAGTTTAACTTATGATATATGATATATCTATATGATTCTAAGATGGTGAGGAAATTCTTAGAGGCATCCACTAAAGAGATAAAGAATTGTGGTTGATCTAGAGTCAAATAATGACACATTAAAATGGATTTGAGGGGACCTATACATCAAATTAGAATGTAGGATGTATGTTTTTTTTAAATTTATCAATCAAAATAAGAAACTGTGATGGGAGATATTTATATGTTATTTTTATCACAAATGATAAATGTTACAACCACATGGAAAGATTTAAAACATTCATTGAGTGAGATGAAAAAATAGAGTTTTATTTTAATGGATTGTACATTACTTGAAGAGTTTATAGAACATTCCATAGTTTTACAAGGAATTATTTATGATATGTAATATATTATGAAATTGATCAAGAAGTGGTTAAAGATAGATCATAGTCACAAAAAACGATGGATTATTGGCATCATAATCTGTTTTACTTTGATGTAGTTGATCATGTTTTTATTCGACCTTTACCTCGGTTGGTATACAGGTGTTTTAGTAAGACGACTAAGTTAGTAACTCATTATATCAACCAATTTTTTTATTGTGGAGAGAGATGATGATGTGGCGTATCATTTAGACATATATAATTATTTTACATCTATTTATGATTTGTTCCACATTTCCCCTACGATGAAGTTTAATAGAGATATATCCTACATAATTGATTGGGAGGACATTAAGACTAAACCAAATAAATCAGTGGTTGAAAGGACTATTTTTATACTATAAAAACAATATACTGTGATATATGGAAAAATGATTATATTGGTTTAATTAGGATGAAAATACAGTAATAAAAACCCTAAGACATGGGATCAAAAGGACTTAATGATGGATAAATGGACATATTTTTTTTATATTGATATACTATGGATATATAATAATTTTATATTGGAGATAATTATCACAATGTTTTTATGGAATTATGATCATGTCCTTTTTTGTTACTTTTTGAATTTCTTTTTGTTTTTATGTTGGGAGATTTACTTTTTCGTATTGGTGGTATCATGAGGGTACCATCTATCTAATGGATGGAACTTTCTTGATAGTGTAGGTTGGTAGAACCAATAAAAATCAACAATTTCCACTAATCAGTCTATAGAGGGAATATTGGTGAAATACTTATACCTACACCTACTGGATAACTAGTGGGTGTCTATTGGGTATTTAGTGGAGGGCCTGTAGGTTCCAGAATTCTACCCCCACCCACAAGATAGTTAGTGTCACCACAGACTGTTCATTTTAATGTAGCCTAATATATATTTTCGCCTTAATTGAACTTTTATCTCCCAAATATGACCTCACATTATCCTACATATATTTTTCTTGTTTTAGAGGCATTAATGTTATGTGAATTTCTCCCCCTTATCCTTAGTGGAGAATCTTGTTTCCCATTGGATTCTTGGATATTTGTTTGTTCTAATTAAATAAGTGGGTCATTTGAAATCATTTGACTTCAATTATCATCACTAATTATGATATATTTTGATAATATATAATGGGATATAACAAGTACATGGGGAATTAACATCGTTTCTAACAAATCCAGGTTCTCTAGGATCTAATCTCTTCCACTCCCATCACCCGTCACAGTGGTGATGACATTTTCAGCAAACTAGATGTTGGCATCTCTATCCAATGGACTATCCATTTTAATTACATACATCATTACGAATCCCATTGGTATTTCTAAAAAAAATTTATTTTTCATTCATGAGAGGTGAATTGATATTTTAGGGAATGATTTTTTGTTTCAAATGGGGGGTTTTAAGGAATCAATTTTAGAGACATATTTGGATTGTTTAATTACCTCATAGATGATTTTAAAAATTAAATGGGGTTTCATGCATAGAAGAGGTGTGCTATCACTATGGAAAACACATGATATAATTTTAAATGTATTTGGAATTTTAAATTTCTTATAAAGATAGAGTTTTTGATAAATGTAATGATGGTGTAATAAAACATTTAAAAACCTTAGTTTTGGATGTAAAACTAAACATGGGAAATCCCTAGTGAAGTAAATTATTACTAGGGAATGTTCCCTTGATTCCATGTAGGTTAGGGGTAGCCCATATGAGGTGCTAATTTTCACAAAAATTAGGAGCCAGGTATTCTAGATAGTGTTCCTTTGTTTTTATTATTTCTTTGGATTTGTGCAACCTCTCATCTAGAATTTCCCACTTAAGATTGTTTGAGATTGTATTATGTAAATATAATTTCGATATCATTATTTTCTTACATCATACTAATTTGTATATTGATTGTTGAAATGTATTTTATTTATAAATTTTTGTCATTGGATGTTTGAAATGTCATATTTCCTTATTTATTTGATTATGTCATGATTTTTAAAGGAATGAAATGATTTTAAAAATAATAAAAAAAGATAATTCATAAATAAGAAATGACTTCTTTTGAAATTTATTAGAATTTTTTTTGAACAACTAACAGATTCACATGGCTAGGAATTTTTATATATTATTGGTTGTATCCTACTATACATTAGTTCCACACCCAACATTTTCCAAAGGGTGTTTGTAGACATGGTTTTTAGGATATTGGAAAGGGAAAGGGAGTGATGTAGTGGATGAATCAACAAGATAATGCTTCCTGTACAATTTTTGGGATGATGGTGATGTGAAATCACATGTATAATGTTATATGGGTTGATTCAGGTTCCATTTTTTGATGACATTTGGGTTGTTGGATGAGATAGTGTTATCCATATAGTATATTTGACCTTTTCATTTATAATATTATCATATGATATATTCTGGTTATTTTTTGGGTTACCCTAATTTATTTTATCATATAATTTGTATAATAATGGATAACTTATTCAAATATCTAATTTGAGTAATACTGTGGTATGTGTCGCTATCCCATGTCGATAAGGAATGCATTTCAAGCCATGTGGATGACTAGTTTGGGTGAAATTATGGGTTTATCCAGGTTGTTATGTAACATAAATTTTCCAACATAGTCCATTTTATATTAAATTTGACTTTCTTTATAATACAATGAGTCAAATATACATTAAATTATTTCTCCATGATAATTTTTCCGCCTCCAAATTTATTTTTCTTTATAAAGAATATATTCTATGTTTCAATAGTTTAACAAAATAATTTCTTTTATAATTTATTTTATAAATTATTTATTTTGAACAAGTGTAATGAAAAACAAAAAGGTGATTTATTGTGATATTTTAACGGAATATTATAATTATATTATAGATTTTTTTCGATATATGAAAAAATTACTTTAATGTTACTTACGATTCAATGTGGATATATCAACTAATACTGTCTTCCATTATTATTTGTATATGATGAGATCTTATTTCAAGGAAATAATCATGAAACCCATTTACTTATCATTGATAATAACAACATTATTTTCACCCCTTACTGAGTATTTGAGATCACCATTTCTTATGTTTCCATTCTATAGGTTATAAAGATAAGTATTTTTATGATATGTCCAAAAGGGTATCATGTGTGAAGAAAATTTGTGGGGTTTGATGAAGAGTTTTTTGAAATAAGTGGCTTAATTATTTAATATCCAAATTCAGAAAACTTATAGGATTTTGGAGTAATATATTTTGAGATATAATGAGTATTCATTCAAAATTATTTTATACTTATGTATGTTATGGTTGGGATTCCTCAATTGGAGTACATTGAATGTTTTATGAAGGTTTTACCAGGTTTCCACATCACTCATAAAACAGTTATTTCATTGATTTATTCCCTGATACTGCCTCTATATATTCGGTAACTTATTGGATAGCCACACATATGCTCTGGGATCTAAAGAAGCAAGTGGAGAATGTAATATAAAATTCATTAAAAAAACCAATCATTCGGTTAGGGTCCCACCAGTGTAGTTCCTCAATAAGGGATATGGGATTTTGATTTTGTGTATTGACTATCGCTTCCTGAATCATGTGACATCGAATAAATGGTACCATATTCTAAATATAATTATAAAATTATTCTAGTTGATGTGAGTGAAGTGGTTCTCAATGAAATATCATAGGTAAAGCTTTCACCAACTTCATGTTTGTGGGTATGATATCATGAGGATAACATCTTGAGACCCCTATGTTCATTACATTTGTTTGTGATGCCCTTCGATGTGTCAAATTCAACTTCTATTATAAAATTAATCTTTTATACCTTATTATAATAGTTCATTGTTGGTTTTATTAATGAAAACATCATCTATTAAATATGTAATTATTATCATATCAAGTTTCTATATATTTACCTAGACATACTTTAGTAGTACTAGTTGTATAAAAATCTCTTGCAATTCATTCTCTAGAACCGAGAAGTCTATCTCATTGGGAATTACATCTTAGATGGTAAGGAATTTATAGACCTGGTGATGACTAATGTAGTGCTATATTGGGAAGAAACCAATATCTTATTGAAAGTGCAAAAATATTTTAGGTTTATGGAATTTTACCAAACAATAATGCCATAATAATCCTTGATTAAGACCCCCATTAATTCCCTTACCCAAAAAGGTAAGAAATTTCTTTGGACTGAGCGATGTCAAAGACATTTCATGGTGATAAATCAAAGTTTCATGAGTTTGAATCGAATAATGATTATTGAGGTGGGAGTTGAGAACATAGTTTTATGTAATTTCTATAGATCTTATCCTGGCTGTGTACGAAGGGAGAGAAACTATGTGATATATTTTGTGTGTAAGAAGATGATAACTTATAATAAGAACTATAAAACCCAATATTTGGTATTGGTAATTGTACTATTAAACCATAATAAATTGAGGATCTACCTTATTGGAAAATGGTTTGTAGTCTATGAGAATTATATGATTCATAAGTGAATATTTAAAAAATGTTACATTAAAATGATGTATTGAAATTGATTAATGTTCATATGAGGAAATGAATTCAAAATTTTGTATAATATGAAAAAGGGAGACAAGGAAGCTTACTTCTTTAATAGGATATTCCATTCATGCGTTTTGAGGGATGTGTCTCAAAATGTGGCCTCATTATAGATGTACTTAGTGGATGATGGACAATTATATTATCTTATATATATGGTGGTAGACCTTTGAAATATTCAAAACAAGTGGGAGTCATAGTTAGGTGACATATATTGAGATTTCTTACTTGAATATATTGTATTAGGTAATTCCACCATTATATTTTTTTGATGATTTGGATCAATTAATCTGTTTCAAGGGAAGGATAGTGGTTCTGGTCACACTACATTAGGAGGTGCTGAGGGAGTTCCATATGTTCACCATGCAAGTAAAAAATGGATTGACGAAGATATAACAAGACCACAAGGGTTAGTTTTGGTGGTAATGGATGATGTAAAATATTTTCAGTTTATAACATGGGGCCTCACTACTATGATAGTGAGAGAGAAGAACTACATTCCAAATAGTTTATCCAAACCCCATGAGGTTCAAGAGTGGATGTGGGATGAAATATCAATTACCTTCATGATAGGTCTCTAATTATTATTGAAAGGGAACAATACTATTTGAGTGTTCATATAATTACTAAAGAAGTTACCCCAATACCTTTCCATTTAAGAGAAGAGTTAGTGGATAGATTTAGATGCTTATAGATTTTGGTTATTATCTTGATACATGAGATACCCTGGATGATTATTTCCATCTAAGACACTTGATTCACATTCTTTTTATAGAGTTTCTTTCAAGATGAATTTGGGTCTCAAATGTTTTTTAGTATATAATTCCACCATCAAACTAATTACAGAATACAAAAACCATTTGGGTTTATATGGATATATTGAGGAATTGTGTGTTGTATTTTGATAGGAGAATGGAGGATCATTTTTCATTAGATAAGCTTTCATTCTATAAAAATTCAAATCAAACATTATCATTGAACTTTTAAAGGTCTTATATGAGTGATCCTATAGGTCAACACTAGATATTATGATGGTTGGGGAGTCATCTCTGATGTGACTTGTGTTATCATGGGTGATGACAGGGAATGTATTTTTGATCTAGGGTAATATGGGTACCATATGGATTCATTAAAAATCAACATGGATTGATAATTTAGGAATTTGGATTTTGATAAGGGAGATAATGTGTCTCTATGCATATCATAATAGTTAGGTTTATATATAGTTGGCCAGGAAGGAATGATATCCTAGAGGTTTATCCATCCATTCCAAATTCTATGTTGGGTGGGTTTAGTTACTTACAAACTAAATATTCCCTTGTAGTTAAACTGAGTGTACAAAGTATTTAATGTGATGTAGTTTATGTGATATGTGAATGATCATAACACGTCATTTTCTGAGGGTAGATAAAATTTTAAAGGCTATACCCTCTTTAGGTACAATGTAGTGATCATGGACTAGTTAGAGAGGACTCTTTATCAATGAGATATTCTTTCAATGTGCATCCTTATAAAGCATGTAAATCCCCATGAGTGATAATGGGAGCTTGAGAACTAGTTTTATGTGTAATAACCTATCCTTTTTGATATGGTGGTATTTTTTGGGTGTGAAATCCCTTGATAATTGGGGGATATTGTGATTGTGATTTTTACAATCTAAACCAGTAGAGTATTTTAGATTATATTTTTATGGTTTTTTCCTAATAAGGATATTAATTTTTTGGGACACATTGATTCTGAAATAATATATTTAAATTAATATTTTTTTAGTTCCTGGGTGAGTGTTAATAATAAGAAGTATATTTCATGAAATCAAGTAATTATGTTGAAAATCATAGATGACAGTTTTGTATATAATTATTTTTCTAGATTTTTTCAGTATAAAAAACCCTAACACCAATGTCCCTAGGATTAGACCATCATGAGTGGAATTGGTTAATTAAATTAATGAATTTAACATCTGACTGAATTAATGGATTGCTTTATCACTAAACAATGAAACTGAATGATAAATCCATCCTTAATCATTCTTTCTAGGGTTATTCACTCTAATAAAAATATTGAGATAAGGATATAGAGAGACAGGAAGAGATTGAGGGAGATTTATATATTTTTTAAACCAATGAACCAAATTCATAATCATAATTCCCTAATGACACCTTTGGTGGACACAATAATTTCCAATGAATAGTAAAATATATGGAATAGACCATTTTTTAATTTTGTAGTCTATTCTTCATAATTTGTGTCATATTAAATCCTTTAAACCTAGTTCAAGATTATTGAAAGTCCGGGCTTAGAATCATAGACCATATTATTAATTTCCCCAATCTCTATGTTATATCGTCCTTAAAGGTAAAATTTTTACTCCTAAATTTATTATTTGTGTGATATTTTTGGTGGTTGACTAATGATTGGGACACAATTCCTCTTCACATACACATTTTTTCTTGTGAATGGAATCTATGAGATCCACATTCTCTATAGTAGCCAACATAATTGTGATGTGACCTATATGTAGGTAAGGGAGATGATCGTGGGACAAGGGTGGTGGCATACTGAAGGTTACAATTTTATGGAATGAATATGGATAAACATGATAGTAGATTGTGGGGTTGTAAGGTGTAAATTAGTAGTGTCAATGGAAGTAAGGATGACCAAAATAATAGGTGAGTGAGGAGGACAATGTAGCTGAAGTATGAACCTATGGTATGGGAATTTTTATGGGATATAGTTATAGCCCATGAAATCATGCCACAGAATGTGGTGGAATCTGACTGTTAAACAAATAACAAATAATAGGTTTATTTTGTTGGACATGAATTAATTAGACCCAAAACATGGTATGGTGGTTCATGGGTCTGACCATATAGGAGGGAAAATATATTTTGGGACCAATAACCATGGAATTAACAACATAAATGGTCCCTAATGAGCTATCCAAAGTATGCAAGACTAGGAATTGAACCATATTCATTCATTTCCAACATGAGGCCCATGTGCATCCACTGGTGTTGGTTCACTCAACCCAACCCAAGAAACACATAATGTCATATCTTGGCAGCACATTCTCATACTACATTGTGTGTGTGTGTGGTGTACGCATGTTCCATGGGTGTGAAGTTCAATCCCTAAACCCACACTAAAGGGTATCATGATTATATGAAAACTATGTTATGAATTTTCTATGATATTAATAAAGAGTCATAAATTGGAGAAATTAAAATTATAATATTTTTGACAAATATATAGTCACTACATAACTATGATCTTTTAGGTCTAAAGATTTAGAGACTTAAATGTTCTACAACATAACAATACAAATAATATTTTTTTTAAATATACTTATTACACATTAATACAAACTCTTTGAATTTTTATATGAATTAACTTATGATAAAAATTTTTACCATGAAATGGCTTTATAATGACTCCTGGTCATCAATAGTCACTCTAAAATGTATTCATTAACATAAGGTGGGAAAAAATATTAGTAAAGAGGTTTAAATAATGATAAAATATATAAGGTTTCTATTTTTTATTTTTCTTTTTGATGTATGTCAAAATAAATTATTTTTTTATTTATAATTTAAATATTGGACCATAATAAAACAATCATTTAAAAGAGACCCTATAAAATGAAGAAGGGGATTGAGGATTTTTTACATGAACCTACATAATAAAATAAATTATTTACAAAAAAATTATATGACATAAAAATAATGAAATTATATTTAATTGAAACATAATCCTTTAAATAAAAAAACTAAAGAATTCAGTTTTTAAATAATAAGTTTTACTTTTAAAAAATATCATAATATTTTCATTTAAAATCAGACTTTTTAGTAAAACTCATTACAATATTATAAAACTACCCAATTAAACCTAGAACAATATAAGATATATTGGGAACACCATTCACATAGTGTAAAATGTTCCATGAGGTTTGGGTTCACACTCTATCCATAAAAATAATTAAAAATTACCAAGTGACATATTTTTAGAAAAAAGCATACTATATTTACTTTTTAAATCATTATTCCATTAAATCATTCTTGTTTTTTAATTCAGTACCATTATTATTGAAAATTAATTCATAAAAAGGAAATGTATATTTAAATAAATACATGGTTAGTTATTGAAAAATCAACAATGGTTGTTTTTTAATAAGACACACTTCTAATAAAATATACGTATAGATTAAATGAAAATGATGTTTCATGGAAACCACCATTAAAAAAACTAGTATATTAAATCAATAAGTGAAGTGTTTTATCTAGTAAAAAGGTTTTTATGATGGGGATACGAAGATAAAAAGAGTTACATGGAATGAGTTATTTTAAATATAAATGATAATAGTGAAGGGAGATTATTTATAAAGAACCTGAAAAAAATACAAAGGGAGGGATATTATCCTGAATAAATTTTTTTTAACATAAAATGATATATTTTAATGGAGTAACGACTTACCTTTTTCTCACATGATATTGATTAACAAACCTAACAGAACACTCCTTCATAGTAATCTATCATATGAAAAACCCTTATTAAAACTATCCTTTCCTCAATATCTCTCTCAGATACTGTTAAAATGTAAAATATGTATATTTCTAGTGAAGTGGACTAGTAGATCCCTCCCTCCCGAACACCCAAAGTACCATATTATATAATCTATCCACCAAAATATCTGATATATTATATCAATAAATATATTATATATAACTATATGACTAGAGATAGAGAAATAGACATGTAATGACATTCACACGAGAATAATGTTTGTACTACTATATCAAGTCCTCCGTAATGTGTGTAACATTTAATGTAGTGTCATAGCCTTATAAATTATTTAAACCAACTCTCACAATAATTAAACAACTATCCATATGTTTTATTATTAATATAAAAACTCAATGGGTGTGGTTTCCATGATTCAAAATTTTCATGTGTAAATATATATATGTATATATATATATCCTCCTGATGACGATGGAACACTCACATTTTATCTTTATGACGTAGACATTTTACAATGTTGGTTAGTATTTTATTCCATCACACATGTGAGAACCATATTTTCATTAAAAAAAATATAATTATGCCAATAGCACAGGGAATTATTTTTCTTATTGTTGAATGAAATGCTGATAGATGATTCGTGATTAAATATAGTGTGAACAAGTCCATGAAAATCTCATACTAAAGACGAGGTTAAAGATTCTAACCTGGGCATTATTTAAAATTTAGCATTTTATTTCATCCTTTCCTACACTATGTACTTTGATTTAATTAAGGTTCAAATTTCTTCAAATAAATTATATATGTATACATATATATATTTATTATAACCTATTGATAAACCTTTTATAGTTTCACTTAATGAAGAATTTGATTACTTCACTAATTTAATTTTAAGAAGCACATATCATTTATGTTGGGGATATTTCCGGTGAAATCGTGATATCAAATCATTTTCCCCATATTCAATGAAATTACATATGTATGAGCACATTATTGTAGAGAAACGATATGTCTCATAAGCACCAACCCATGTGGAGTAGTTTCCAGCTTCTTTGTCCCATGCACTAACCCACACACCCTTTGATTCTTTAATACAATGCATGTCAGAAATTCATTAAATGCTAAACTTTTTATGCTAGTTTTAATTTTCCAAGATGATTGTGGAAAAAAAATTATACTAAAATTTAAATTTTACTTTCATTTTAGTCATATTATATTTCATTACCTAAATAAAATTCATTTTTTATTATTTACCCTTTATAATTCATACCTTTTTATTTTAATTTTTATTACATATAAATATATTAAATTTCTATAAATATATTTAATATTATTATCCAATAATTATCATCATAATATACATTTTCAATTCAAATTTATATTTTATACAGCATAATGAATAAAATATTACTATTAATAATTTTAATTATAATTAAATATAATTACATTAAAGTAATATGATTCACCTATACTTATCATTATCTTATATATGTTCATTTAAATTATAATTATTATATACCATAATATATAAATATCATAATATATTTCTCTTATAATTTATATTTTTTATTCAGTATGTTATAGATCAAAATTTTCAATCAGTAATAGTTAAATTTACTAACCAATTACCCATAAGGTCAGAAATAATTAACTACATTTTATTTGAAAAAAATTACAAATGTAGTCAAAATATAAATATGTAATATGATCTTCTTAAATATATATTTAATTATAATATATAATTTTTTTCTTATATTATTAAATAAATACATAATTTTTGTAAATATACTTATCAATTTATTCACTAATATTTTTTAAAGTATATTTTAATATCCCTCATTGACTATTTTAATAATTTCTCAAAAAACTACCTTCAATGGTCCCATTTTTATTCATTGAATATTACTGGTTCATATCCTCTTATATAACATTAAAAAAAACTTATATTTTTAATTATCGATATTCTCTCCAAATTTACCATTGTAGGAGTTATCTTCTTGGCTGATCAAGATGACCCATTCTACAATATTTTTTTTATTCTTTACTTTTATTTATTTTCCCATCATACATGTATCTTAACATTTATCACTGTATTTACATTTACCTTTTATGGAGATAATTGTAATTTCCAGATGATTTATTATATTAATAGGTTGTTATAGTTTCTTATTAATGTGTTACTCAGTTAGATTTATATATGAGAAGGGATATCAACATAGTATTTATTAAAATTTTATATATATGTATATATATCAAATACTATTGAAGTTATTTTATTTTGTCACTCCCATAAAACCATGTAGCTCACATAAATGATTCTATGTGGCTTATATTTCTTTCCCATACTGAATTTTTAAAGACATTATCACAATATAACTATTTCTACCATGTAGATAGATTTTTTAGTGTGTTTCCATATAGATCAAAATGGAATGGCCCATTTATTTATCTGAGGAAAATTTGGAGAAATTAAAGAATGTTTTAGGATTAAGATCTATAGAGGTGATGACATGGATTAGCCATGGAAATCATAAAATCCTTCATGTATATTCTAATCAATAAGGAATTAATCCTCCATATTATTGAGATATATTAGTACTTCCTCAACTCTTAAGTGTTAACCATGGTTTGGGTCCTCAATCTATTGAGTTATGTTCTTCCTCTTCTGTTTCAGTTACTTGATGAGGTGTAGGTCCAACACTACACATCTATTGAGGTGGCATGGGTTTCTTGGAGTGGGTAGATATTATGAATAAAATTATTTAATGGTCGTCCTATATATTGGCTGTTAGTTGAATGACCTTCTCCTATATCTCGATTTCTACCATTTAAACTATATCTGAAATTTGATTTGGTTTCTCATATTTTATTGTCGAATGGTTCTGAGATAAATAGTGTTATTATTATTCCTTTTTGGATTTGGTGAATCCTAATAGGTTTTTATATAATCACCCCTACATGGGAATCCTCAAACAAATGCTTCATGTGTTATAAAAAATGTAAATTATTTTGATAGTGGCATTGGTGGGCTCGTTGCTAGTGGAGCTTAGTGGTTTCATGAGGTGATAATAGTAGGTGACTTTTTTGTCTAGATTTATCATATAATGGTTGCTTCTTTATCTCATTTTCTTATCTTGGTTTTATGATTTGGGTTTTTGAGCTTCTATATTGATCAGTTTTCATTATGGGATATTTTTTTTCCTCTTCGGATCTTGTTTTCAATCATACTCATTAGATAGATATTAATGTTTATATTAATTTTCTAGTCCACGTAGTAATGTAATTATTTAGATAAATGTTGTATAGAGGTGAATTATGATATGGAATCCCATTACGTGTGATATGACTACTCAGTGTTTTTCAGGAGTCCCATGTTTTTAAAATGTGGTATTTTGGGGGAATACTGTTTTTCTGTAGACCAAGAGAGGACTTGATGTACTCAGTTGTGTCAAAATAGACAATTTTTTTTGATTATTTATTAAGTTTAATATAGTGCAAATATTGATCTAATTTCAATATGAAAATTTAATTTGTCATTGAAATAGATATCACAATACCATTTCTAGAGAACGTATTACAACCCTTAAATAAATAAAATTTGTATAAAAATTTTAATAGTAGGAAATTTTGTACTCACAGTTTTGTTTAATGATATTTCAGAATTGGATGAATGTGAAAGTTCTATTAGTAGAGAATCTTAGAGGGTATTATATTAAGCCGTGAGATTTATACATTCCAAGATACTATAATATTTTTCAATAAACAATGGAATAATATAGAGATTATGTCTGTTTTTGGGGGATATTGAATTTAAACTAGATTAGAGTTGAATGTTATTTATTTAATTCAAAAAACTAGATGATAAATATTTTTATGATAAAAGATAATGAAAAATTATATTAATGGAATGTGATTGTGAAATTTTTATCTCATAATATTTTGAATGAGTTACACAGAATTGAAATTGTGGAAAATATATAAATGTTGATAATATAACTAAAGGGAAGATTAATATTGACCAAATGTTTCTTCTTTATATAGTGAGTTCAAAAAAAGGGTAAGTAGAAACCAATATTTAATACAAGAGTATAATTAATCATTGATTTTTAATTTATAATCAAAATTTATAGAATTATTATATGATGTTTTATATAATTATAGTGAATTTATAGAAAAATTAAAGTTGTATGATGTTTTCTAATAATTTGATATGTATGTATGTTATTAGACTCATGATAATGAACATAGAATGTTCAAGGAGAAGGAAAAATTATTGGTGATGAGTTTCAAAAAATGAATGACAAGACCCTGACTCTAGATAATAATGTAAATGGATTAAAAAATACTAAATTGTTACATGTATATGGAGAAAAACAATTTAAATATTAATTCATATAGAATAAAGGATCAATATATCCAACATTAAAAAATGTAGCAACCAAAATTATGTTTATAATTATCATATTAATCTGAATAAAAGTAAATATAAAGATAATTTTAAGTCTATTAAAGATGACAATGTTATTCTGAACATGATATGTTGAGATCATGAAGTTGAATTTAACTATTTGAAAGGAAATTTTTCGTATAAATATACAAAAGATAAAATTTTCAATGTATTTACAATTATTATATGAATGAATTTCTAATTTATTAGTAAATTTTATTAGAAAATTTAGGAATCAATGTTATTGTCCTCTTATAAAGGAAATCCTAACAGAAACTATAAACTTTAGAAGTGATTTATAAATTTTGGAATGATATGAGGAAAAATGTTTTGTGGAAATTAATTATAAAGTGTAATAATGATACAAAATTTGAGAGGTATGATCAAAGAGAATGATAACTATTGAATTTCATGAAACACATGGTTTTTAATGAAATTGAGTTTATTTAATATCTTGGAGATAAAATATAATTAATAAACATAAATTTACTCCATATTATAAGTTGCATAACAATAAATTGAATTATTTTTCACATATTATTTGTTTTCCTAAATAGGTCAAATACCCTTACAGTAAGGGAGGTGAATTTTGGTATAATAGATTAAAACAAAGACCCCTTGAGATCTTGCTTCGTTGTTAAAAAAAAACTCTTCTTTATGTTCCATGTAACAATGTATGAACATTAATTAAACCATTCATGAGGGAAAAAGTTTTTCATGCTTTACCCCTATTGGGATAAATCCCTAGAGAATCAAATAACAATGTGTTATTGTAACAAATCCACTAAATTCACACTATAATTTATAATTTTCAGAGTGAACTCACAATCCCTCACGGTTTAAAATCAATCACAATTTTAAAGCTCACATCAATATCAAATAAAGTGTGGTAACTACATCTATGGAAGATACTCCTCTAATTTCATGAATCAATATTCTTTAAACCTCATTTAGTGTATCATTATGTTTGACTTTGATCCAATTTATGAATTCATCTTTATCACAGAACTAACTTATTACATGCAACTCCCTTCTTACGCACAACTCCCTTTTCATAAATATTTTCACAATTCAGAGCCTTATATTTCTCTATGGTTTGAGATTATAAAATTATAGTGGTCACTGTCTATTTATTTGACCAACCAACCCTATGCATAGTGTACAAACATGTCTTCCTCTATGCACATAACATCGTCTTCGAGCATGTAAAACCCCATTTGATGTCGAATTTGGTGTGTAATACTCTTTCGTGCAAACTCATCTTTCAAGCAAATTCCAATCTTGCACACACATCATGCCTTTTCCATATTTTGATGCAGTGATACCCAAAAATTCCTTGAATATAACATTGCAAACAACCATTAATATTTCATGAAACACCCTTTCCCAAAAACACATTTACCCATTCTCCAGATTTTGGGCCCCAAAAATTTTGAAAACTCTGGGAAGCGACACCACCTTGTATACGATCTTTTAATAATGCCTCCAAAGTGTCTATTACTTTGACGTAGATCATTATCAACATATTTTTTCAACAATATCTCAAGAATTCCACAACAAATCATGGAAACCAACTTTGTCGACAAACACATTCAACCCAAAAAATGCTTCTATACCACCTTGAGGGATTTTTCCAAATACTATTAATGGATGTACAAATATAGATATAGAAATAAGTCAAAACATAATTTGTTTTGAATCGGGGAGTTTTTGAAAGATATAGATTACACAATAAAATGAGTTTTATATAATATTGATTTTATTTCAGAAAATATTTTCATTGAATGAAATAACATGGATAGTCTATAACATTTTATGACATAAGGAATGTGAGTACATTATGTAAACATTCATTTAAAAAGTGGAATGGGAATAATTGAAATATATTTATATAATTAGAATTTTTTGATAGAATTTATAGGAACACACATCAATAAAAAACATAATAGAAACTATATATTATTTAGAAAATAAATATTTTCAATTTTTTGTAGAGGAATATAAATTTCAAGAGAGTATCATGAAAAATGAAAAAAATGTGTATGTATAATATTATATATATATATATGACTCATTATTTGAATTCAAAGAGAAACAATAAAACAAATATACCCGATGAGAAAGACCTAATAAGATAATTACATGAGACATAATATTTTTGTGGGAGTTTTCCCAATTAGTAAATGAAATTCTGAATCAAAAGTGTAATTTAATCAAATTTACATTTTAAAGAAAAAGTAAAATAATTTTGTGTTAATGGAAGAAAGAAAGTGTCATGCACTGGTGGATTATTTCAAAAAATGTTCACAATAAAATAGAAATTATAGATTTGACATTGTTTGTATTAATTGATTTCAATATAAATGTATTATATATAGCACCCCCATAGGGTGAAATGAAATTTATAAAAGTGTGTGTTAATGAAATTTAAACACTATGAATATGGAAAAGAAATATATACTAATTATTCATAAAAAATCAAACTCAAAACTTGATAAGTAATATTTGAGTGTAATGAAGAATGGTTGTTATAGAAAATCAATATAAGAAAAGATAATTTGGTCATGAAGTCCATACTATCTTCCCCAAATTAAATTAGGAATAAACCTTGTATTTACAATAGGTTTTTTTGTCGATGGGCCTGATTTTTGTATACATTTTCATACATATTAATGGAAATCAAACATGGTTTTCACAAAATATTAATTGTTTGGTGTATTAAATTTTTTATATTGGTGATTATGACGATTTTCAGGTGTTTTCTCTCCAGAGTCACAATTCGGGAACTGATACAATATAAATTAAAATATACATAGAGTTTACTTAGTATACACATATTGTACTATAGACACAACATGGATCGAGAATAATGGATACAAGGCCACATTTACGGCCAAATATCACACATCGTGTTGTTCTCATAAACACGACGTTTCATCCCTTTTAGAAGTGGTCGGTGGACGAAGATTGATATTACATTCCATGTAGGGCAGTATTTCATGTTGTGTACTCCCACCAACCAGGAGGTGCCATGTTCCAAGTAAAGGGTGGCATGGTAGCTCACCCATCAGTGGAGAAACTAGGGCCAAAATGTGTGGACCAGGGGACACACTATGTACCTTCTGGTACACACCGTGTATTCCTAAAAACTATAAATAGGATGGCAGACTATCCATGTTCACGACTGATTCATTCCATGATAGAAAAAAGGGGGTAAATTCTAGAGACGCCCAAGGAGAGTATAGTGGAGAGAAGTTCCTTATGTTTTACCATCCCTAAAACCTTAACTCTAAATATTTTCAATATTTAATTGTTGTATCACAAGTTGATTAGTTATTAGCTACTCCATGATTTGATAAATCCCCTATGTGTTGGAGATGTGGACGACTATGGGTTTTATTTTCTAAATTTTTATATTTTACTTGTGATATTCATTCTTATCTCATATTTTCTTAATAATCTTTTTTATATCACTAAAAATCTCATTTCAGACTAAGAACTGGATTTTTAGGGATCACATGAGGAATTAATTTTAAAAAACTCCATGATAGATGGATGTGTTTCTAGTCTCAAAAGGGATGAAATTAAAAAATATAAGATAAATCATATTCCATACGAAGGAATTGGTTTCAATTTATTTATTAAAAACTCACCAAACCAAGGAGTTTTTTTACATTCATTACCCAAATATTTCAGTTATCATGAAAAACACAACCTAGTAAGAATATTTATTTAATAACCACCTTAAAAATACACAACCCCAACCGAGTCTTCCCATTTCTCATCAAGAATAAATTTTCTAGTTATTATATATCTTCAAAACTAATTTATCAAGAACATGAATGTTTAATTATTCATTCATTCAAACATTAATATAAAAAACTCTAAATCTCAGTCAACATCACTAAATTAATCACAAAATAGGAAAAAAATACAGTAACTTCATCTCCCTGTGGAATAATCCCTTATCTGTATTATAGTTTTTTGGGTAAATTATTTTGGATTGTTGAGAGTAACACTTTGGCAGAAACGATAACAAATTTTCGCACCATTGGTGGGGAATGAAAGTTAACTGTGTATTGATTAATTAGTTTGTATCTATTATAGTGAAAATAAAAATTAAATTATTTAAAAATATCTGATCTTAATCTTATTTCTATTTTTTATTATTTAATTTTTCAAATTTTATTATTCCTATTTTTTTAGTGTTGTGTAGATTCAAAAGTACATGAGTTGTTGAATCACGCATTCCAAGGGATTCAAATCATCAGACATCCTTCCATGTAATAAGGAGATCAGACGAATGATGTTGTGGTGACAAAGAGAAAAAAAGAACACTACCATGGAGAACATAGAAGAGGGAGACCAGCTGCTGTCCAAGGAGTAGGAAAACCATTTTTCGTAGATGATAACCAGAACCAATAAATAACATCAGAGAATGAACAGAACGAACATCCACCAACTAACCTAACGGAGTTCATCCCACAGAACCAACAAAGACAAAAGGCTCCTTTTGATCCAAGTTACGGGCTGCCGTAGCCGCAAACGTTACCACCATAGTAGATTCCATATATACAAAAATCTTAGGTGCCTTATTTTTCTCCTAAACAACAATTTTTTACCCTCCTCATTGAGAGAAACCACCCCTAGGTTGTAAACTTATGGAGAATGGTATTACATCTATCCAAGGGACAAATAAAGTAATTTTCATACAACCAGTGCAAGCCTATCATATTGAGATCAAGCACACCATCGTGCAACAAGTCTAAAACATAGTGCAATTTGGAGGATTACCCAGTGAATACTTCAATGCTCATCTCTCCAATTTTCAAGATATTTTTGACACCTTTTTCTACCATGGGGTTTCTGAGGATGTCATTCACCTTCGGTTATTACCTTATTCAATAAGGGATAATGTGAAGGATTGGAACAAAGGAATGCCTAAATGTTCTATATTCGCCTGGGAGGCATTGGCTCAATCATTTTTATCAAAATATTTTCCACAATCCAATAGGGATACACTGTGGAATGAGATTCAAAATTTCCAGTTGCATGATTAGGAATCCTTGAATGAATCATGGAAGCGCTTCAACGAAATGATAATTTATTTCACTCATCTATGAATTAAATTGTTGATGAATGTACAAAAGTTTTATGGAAGTATCATAATGAAAACCAAATCTGTGGTGGATGAAGCTGATGTAGGAAAAATAACGAGGAAATCACTGGTGTAACTATTCGACTTTCTCAAAAACATGTCTTCCAATAACATCCAATGGAACTCATAGTGCAGTACTCAAAATAGGGGCCTGCATAACATTGAAGCCACTACGATGCTTGAATATGAACTCAATATGTTGTCCAAGAATATCAATGCATTGAATCTAAAAAATGCATGTCATGTCCAATAAGAAAATAATCCGGCATACAGTGAATGTGGTTACAACCATCCCATTGGTGACATCCCGATCATATGTGTTGGTCCTTTGACAAGTAAGGTAAATTTTATTTCCTAGAACCGAGGTCCAAATATGTATCCTCTCTTCCACAACATGGCATGGTAAGATAACAATAGCATTGGCTGGGGAAAACCCAAAAAAAAATTTCGTCCTCGCCCCCAAAGGCCATTCAGTTATGGGAAACAACAATACCAGAATCCATATCCAAGATAGCAGTATCCAGGATCCTTCCAACTACAAGGGTATAAAAACCCTCCTCCGACACAAAAACCGATATAGCCAAAACCTCAACCGAATACCCAAAAAACTCAATAAGAAAACCCATCAAAGATTGAGGATATGATGACACAATTCATAACAACATTTGAAGAAATATATCAAAATAAAAAGGCATCCACTCAAGGCCTTGAGAATAAGAGTGGTGAACTTTCCAATCAGCTCTCATCAAGGCAAACTGGTACACTATCAGGAAATACTAAGAAGAACCCATGGGAAGAAGCCAATTCTATCACATTATAAAGTGGTAAATAGCTACCTCAAAATGTAACAACAAATCATAGGGAGGCCAATAATCTAGTTCACTCTAAAACCAATTCAGATAACGAAGCTGAAGTCGTTGATTCCCCCACATGTTAGGAATAATCAAAAGAAAATAAGGTCATACATGGTAAATGAAAGGTTGTGGTAAAACCATATAAACACCCTTACCATTTACTACATGACTAAAGAAACAAAAACAGGATCATCAGTTTGGGTTATTCATTGAGGTACTCCAGAAACATCATATAAACATTCATTTTGTAGAGGAATTAACTCAATTTTCAATATATGCAAGGTTCATAAAATATACCCTCTAAAACAAAAGGATGATGGAGTATTTGGGAATGATTCATCTCACTAAGGAATGTTCAGCAATGTTCTAGCACTGTTATCCTTTAAACACTATGATCCTGGTAGTTTTACAATTCCTTGCACCATTGAATCATGTGAGATTGGGAAATATCTTTGTGACTTGGGGGATATTCTTAATCATATTCCCTACAGAGTCTCTATGAAGATAGGTTTGAATGATTTAAATCCTACTTGAGTGGTACTACAACTCGCAGATTGATCCATTTAGTATCCAAAAGTGATACTCGGGGATGTGCTTGTTAAGTTGGGAATGATGATTCTTCCCAACGATTTTATCATCATTGACATGGAGGAAGATTAAGAGGCACCTCTCATTCTAGGAAGACCCTTTTTGGCTACTGAAAACCACTAATTGATTATCATCAAGGAGAATTGATCTTCCGAGTTGGAGGTGAAAATGTATCTTATAATGTCCTCATAGTAGTTATGTAGGAATCACTGATAGAACACAATGAATATGATGCACTAAACACTGTGAAAGTTCACTTGGGCCACATGGAAGAAGACAAGGAATGTTGTTCTATAAAAAATAAACCCTTAATCAAAAACATATAGCATACAAATGTACCAGAAGAGTTGAAATTTATCATTGGCCAGTGCAGTCATTATTTGAAACGTAAAATTTTCCCAGATATTCTCAAGTGGGCCATGGATGAACCAATTGTTCCCTCAGTTCTAAAAGCACAACAACCCTCTTCCACCATAAAATTCAAGTAGCTAGATTCTATGATTTCTTCGATCAAATAACCTAAAACAAAGGCATTTCCTGGGAGGAAACCCAGAGGATACATTCCATGTACCACCTATACACACGTCATGTAGTTATCTTTTTTAATTTATATTATTTATATTATAGTTATATATATTAAATAAGTTACTTTATAGGGATGGCCCCAATGTTGATGGTAAGGTCACATGAATATATCTAAACCATCACCAGTTCGAATCACTCTATACCTACCTTCTATATAGGATTCATCCTTTTTATACCCGTGTTTAACTCAACGACATTTGTGGTATTATTAAAAATAATATATATGTTTTTATAATAAATTGAAAACCCATGATGGGGAAGGACCGGCTGGCCATGGTCATAAACTGATTCCAAAAGACCTGAGTTTGAATCCTTAAAACTGGACCATTTCCTTCATTTTTTATATTCATAAAACCAAATGGAATACATTTCGATATATGTCATGTGCCCCATGTTTTCAGTAAAAATTTAATCATTTTTTGAAATACGAACATACATGCGGGTGAAGTTGGTAGATTGGAAGAGTCTCAGTCCTAGATCCGAAAGTCTCCGGTTCAAACTCAGCTAATCTCCCTACCTCATCACTTTTATTCAAATTAAAACCACACGATGTGCATTTTCTTTATCCTTTATAGAATTTTCCCTTTACATAAAATATTAAAAGTAATTATAAATTGGGATCACTACAACCTTTACTATAGTTGTTGTTGGATTAAATTCGGGATGCCCGATCTGCAGTTCGAATCATGTCCTAAGCACTGGACCAAAGGTTGTAGTTCTCTTTTAACTATTTTAGAACACATGAAGTGTTTTTACCTAATACATTAATTGTATAGATTTATTTTTAGTAAATAATATATATATATATATATTTATTTTTATTTTTAATTATTAATATTAATTATTATATATTTTACAATCATAATTAAATTATATATTATATTTATTTCCAAAAAAAATACACAGCATGTACACTTTATTTCTCATTGTGTACATCTGTTATAAAAGACATGGGCCTACCCGGTCTCAATCGGTGTCGCAGAACCCCCTCCTCCTCGTTTCCTTCTCTCGCCCGCTGCACCCATCCCACTCAAACCAATCCTCTTAGTTTTGGATTTTTAAGCCATGATATCTTCTTCATTGCGATCCTCTGACAATGTATGCCTTTCGAAACTTCTTATCATCTAGTTTCCATACAATTTGGGTCTATTACCAGATTGTCTGACCCATTGGCTTCTGCATGCAGTAAATGGGGTGCATGAAGTAAACACACCATGTACATGTTATACATGACCACACGGGGAATACCCAATCCATTTGAATTCTGCAGGGTCTGTTTGTTCGGTACAAGTCATGCGCCGTGCCTCCCATGGCCTTTTAGCCCTGCCTGTGTCCTCTAGCACACGAACCATTCCCTTATCACCATACACAACATGTCTATTCGGGACACTCCATGTCCTCTAAACAATTGAAGGAATCCATGTTGATTGTATACATGCATTTAACACCATGATAACACAAACGACATGTAACCCTTTCCACATGGTGTGTATTTCCCTTATCCACTGCCCTTGTTGAGTCGTGTTCGGCCACCAAAACATGCATCACTCTATGTTGTGACACACACATATAGACTTTTGATACATTCTGAGTACTAGTTTTTCCCTGACCACATGCTCGTGTGGCAGGTATATCCAGAGTACATGACCTCTTATTCATCTTATACTACACATCATATAACCTATATCTAGACACTGTGTTCTACTTAATTTTGGTTTTCTTACATTTTATTTCATTCTTCTTTTTATTTTTTCCTTCTTTTTATTTTCTTTAAGCTACTGGAGGTGATGATTCCTAATCTGGGAGGAGAATAACTTCCACTATAGAGGGAGAGCAGCCTCCTCTCCATTGGATTCGTCTTTAACATTCCTGGTGGCCAGCTTTGGATATCTTAGTTTTAGATCCCCCAGCATTTTCCTCTCTGCCTACTCTTATGATGGTGCCTACCACAGTGACCTCTGTCAGTCCGGTCGATTCTATGGAACCCCTACCTACACTTGATTATTCCTCACCGTCTATGGTGTCTAAGAGATATGGTGCTTCCACTCCCTCCCCAACTCTATCCCCTCGAAGATACCCTCCACGCCAATAGCGACCCGACTAAGCCATCACTTCCACCCACTATTCTGGGCTCAAAGACAGCTCATGTATCCCATTCTCCAACTCCTACCACTACTGCAGGACCATCTGATCCTGCACCAGAAGTTCCAACACTTCTTGTTTCCCACCATCAGCCACATCCATTTCTGATCATTCCTAATGTCCATCATGCAGTAGAGAAATTGCAGTGATTCTCACTCTGCACTATTTTGTAGAGCAGCATTTATCTTGGCATCAACATTCCCCAATGCCAAGTCATCTAGGAGGATATTGAGGAGATTATGGTCCATAATCATATCTTGGACACAATTATGTTTATCACTCCTACTTATCAAGATTTATTTTTGGATTTTATGAACACCTTTGAGTTCAATGGTCTCTCCTATCATCATACAGCCACTGATACTGCCAGCCCAATTTGATTTCGGTTGGAGGATTCCCCCTTTCCCTTACCATGGAATATTTTGTCCAATGATGTGTATTCTTACCCCATCCTTCCACCTCACCACCTATCTCCACCCTTACCTACATCGACTTCTCTGAACTGATAGCCATGTTGTGGGAGCATATTGGGCCTAACCCCAAGTACACCCATAGGTGCATTAGCACCATTATTTTTCCTTAGTATGAAAATATGAGTGTTGTGTCCGGCCATTACCTAGAGATCCTTACTTATATTGTCTGGCATGAGTACCCTGACCTCCCCTTCCTTTCCAACACCTACTTAAATTCTATGATTCACTGCCATACGTGAAATCTGAATGGTGATTTATATTCCACAAGCCTTGCACACCATTTGGGAGCCTTTGTGTCACCTCTACATCATGAACCCTTGGTATGTCCTCAGTGTCAAGACATTCTCATGCTTATTCACATGAGGATGGTCGAGCGATAAGGGATGACTATGGGTTTTTCCATGATGCACCTACTCCTCCTAAGGTTTGAGATAACCTAGCTGCTCCCACTAGGATTACTTCCAAGGATCCACCCCATCCACCCACAAATGTTCCCTCACCGCACCACCCATTCATCTAGCCTTCCTTATTATTGCACTATCCCTTCTTCTTATGTGCCTTCCAGCACCTCCCCTCCACCCACACCATGATATTTTACTATCGGTGACATCTCCTTCTCCAGTATAGCCCTCTGCTCCTCAGTTGTCTACCACACAACCTCTACTAATAGCTTTGTCCATAGATTCTATTCTAATATCTACTGTTGGACCCACTACTACCACAATTGCTAAGCCTATAGTTCTGATTGTACCTACAACTTGGCGTGCTAAACCGAGGCTCCCCGTATCCGCTGCAGCTACTTCTCTATTTCTAGATTCTTTTGTAGTATATGGTGCCTCATTCGAGGTGATCCAGTGACTGGTTTTTGGGTCATTTATCTCCATTACATATAACTATTTTGTTCTATGATTAGGATTTGATGTTGTATATATCTGTAAATTTATTTTTACCTTCCCTCGGTAGTCACATGTCTTATGAAGCACCTTAGACATCACTTTTTCAACTACATCCATATTTGACTATTCACAATGAGGGGAGTAATTTTCAGTGTTTATTTATCTTTTTTTTAACTTGATTCATTCCATTACTTCCCCGGATCACACCCATAATGTTTCCCCACCTTCTTTCCACTTCCTTTATATTAAACATAGGGGACCATGTGTTGTATTTTTTGTGATGTAGGGTCTCTGATCACCCTAGTCATTTCCTTGAAATTATTTTGGAGAAATCAATAATAGTTGACATATTTTAAATTGTGCATAATTTTTGATTAAATATAATTATAAATAATAAAGAAATAAAATGAAATTTTAAATATTACATGCTTATTTGAATTTTCAAATTATTTTAAAATGATTGTGGATATAGTTTGATTCTGGATTTAAATCCTTGGACATTTTCATATATTAAACTGATCATTTGTACTCATGTCATGACCTGATTGACCCCAGTATTTTTTCCCAATCCTGAGAGGTATTCGATGTATTTTTGACATAATCTATTCATACCCACTTTATTGATATATTATTGGGATATGGATACCTACCAAAAATAACTTTTTTTCTTTTCAAAATGTGATTATTATTTAATTACATTAAAATTTATGTAGCATTTGATTGTTTTTTAGCCCCTTTGACCTTGAGACAAACCCTACAACTGATCATTCTAAAACATTTAGAAACCATGAACCCACATGATAGGAAGCTACATTACAAGACTATTTTCTATTCCTACCCTAATTCTATTATAATTTTTCATGATTATTCACTTGATATTTAAAAAGGGACTTTTGTCCATTAATGGAATATGATGGTGAGAAACCATGCATTTAAGTGTGGGGGAGTTTATCTGTTGTTCATTTAGGTAGAAGAGTTTCCAAAAACACTATTAATTGTATTCTTCGTGGTCCCCATTCAAAAATGAAATTAAATATGAGAGAGATTGACCCGATTCATTAATTAAATAACATTGAGAGATTATGGGCCCATATTGTCAAGGGAATATCATGGTGCTGACAACCTTTGAGAGACCTTCATTGGGGGATAATTTTAATGAATAATTATTTTTAATATCATGCATTATTGTTTATTAATTAATCCTCTTTTTCAAGCCTCTGAGAATAATTTTCATCATTACCTACCAAAACATAGCCTTAGAAACATTTAAACCTTATTGAAATCCCTCATGATTTTTGTGATTTGACATATGAGGTGGAAAATGAGAACACGTTAAAGCTTATGGAAAGAGGTCATATATATAAATTTAACATAACTATGATTAAATAATCTTGAGTGATGAGTTTGGTACTTTTTTGTGAGGTAAATCATCAATTGGAATGTTTATTTTTTGGAAGCTAAATAATGTGGATAAAGGAGGATAAAAATTTAAATTAAATTATAAATGAGGCATGATTAGATTATCTTTTGAATTGAAATATGTTTTTTTACTTATATAATTTAATGATATGGATATATTATTTAAAATTATAAATAGATTAATGCATCCCTTTTTAGAGTATGGATTCTGTTGATTCGATTTTGAGATTTTTCTTGAGGAATTGCAAATGACAATGTGTGGGGGAATATGATGTGCCTGATAGGTGTATAGTTTTTGATATATATTAACAAGCATAAAAACTTTTTTTCACCAAATATTAAACGTTTTGTGGGTCTAATTTTTTTTATTGGTGATTATGATAATTTTTAGGTGTTTTCAATGAAAAGTCACAAATAGGGAAATGAGACAATAGAAATTATAATATATACGGTGTGCACTTATTATAAATGTCATGTACGTTTTCCACAACCCGAATCAGGAAGACTAGATACACGCCCACATTTCCGGACAAATCATACATGCCATGTTATTCCCATATACACACCATGTCGCCAATTCTAGTAGATGTTGGTGGTTGATGATCTATATTACACTCCATGTAGGGCATCATTAAATGCTATGTATTCCCACCAACCAAGTGGATCCATGTTCCATGTCAAGGGTGACGCAGTAGATCACCCACCAACGGATAATAGAATGCTAAAATGTGTTGACTAGGGTACATGCTATTTAATTTATAGCACACTATTTTTATTCCTATGTTTAATAAATAGGAGGGCATTCCATCCATGTTCAGGACTGATCCATTATAATTTAAACCCATGGGGGAAAACTCTAGATATTCCAAAGGAGAGTAGAGGGGAGAGAAGGTGCTTCAATGATACCTTCCCAATGACCTTCAATTCGAAGCTTTTCAATGTTAAATTCAGGTATCACAAGTGGTTTTGTTATGAACTACTATATGAGTAGGTAAATCCCCTATGTGTTGGGGCTATGGACGATTATGGGTTTTATTTTTTCAATTGTTATATTATACTTTTTGTATTCATTATTCTCTCTTAATTACTTAATAATACCTTCTATATCGCAAGAAATGTCATATCAAACCAAGAATGAGATTTGTATGGATCACCTGAGGAATTATGATTATGAACATCGACGATAGTTGGATGTTATTATCGTCTCAAAAGGGTTGCAATTAAGAAAATTAAGAGAAATCAAATTGAAGACCAAGGAATTGTTTTCTATTGATTCAAACAAAACTCTCTAGACCAAGGGAGTTCTGTTACATTCATAACCCAAAAATTTGAGTTATCATGAACAAAACATCGTAATAAAAAATGATTTAATAACAACCTTAAAAATCCACATCCCTGATGCATTCTTCCCATTTATCATCAATAGTAAATATTCTATGATTTTTTATCACTAAAAGTAATTTATCAAGAACATGAATTTTTAATTATTATGTCATTGAAACATAAAACAATCAAATCTAAATTTCAAAAAACTTCACTAATTTAATCACAATATTAGAAAAAAAATACAATAACTTCATCTCCCTATGGAATTATCCCTTACTTGAACTATAAATTTTTGGGAAAATTAATTTGGATTATCAAGAGTAAAATATTGGTATAAAGGTTAACATTAGTCTATTATGTGAGTGGGGGGAATTTATATAAGAAAATATAGATCATAGAAGTTATTTAAAGATAATTATTTATATGTCTATTCATAATAGTTTGTGTGTGTGTGTGTGTGTTTATACATATTTTTTTAAATGAATGTTGTTTACATTTAAAGTGTAGAAATAAATTCCATATACTTCAAATAATGAAATTACATAATGCGGGTGTTGTATATTTATAAAAAAATTATTATTTAAGGAAGGGAATTTAATTTTTTTAATGAAATTCAATGTCATACTAAAATTATGTTCTATTATATTTAACTAATTTTTTATTTAATATGAGATAAATGTCACAAGGATAATTATTATTTAAGTGTTATTTATTAAAATTAGGGTTTATTTTATTTGAAATGTGATAAAAGTGAAATATTAATTATATTTTATATAATTAGTTATTTTATTGAAACTATGTAATTATTATTGGATATTATTATCTCCCAAAACTAATCCATGAATCAAATTTTATTAATGAATTAACTGAATATCTAGTTGTAAAATATGGTTTTACTTTCTACTTGTATATGGATGTAAAATAATTTCATAATGTGATTGTTGAATAAAAAATTTCATATCTGGATTTATATAAATTACAGAGTCATAAGGGAAAAATGAACGGGAACAAGATGATATGAAAATTTAGAATGGGAGATTACTTCATCACTAGGAATGTTTGTTATTTTATTTTTTATCAATGAGTTTATAGATATTAGAGATCATTAATATTAGTGGGAGAATTAGTATTTCTTGAATATTATTACTATGTTCTTTTTATACTATATCATTGTAATTAAAGTGGAGTTGGATAGAGAATATGATAATGGTATATGATTATTTGAGAGAAAATGATCATATATATATTGTATATCATAAGATACAATATGGAGAATCACCAACACTTATTTAGTTTGGTTGAAGAGAATTTATATTGAAAATATAAATTATATAAGTATTCATAAAATAATATATGTAATTTGTCAATAAATAGAGATATAATACATCATAGGTTGAAAATTAATTAGGAAAATTTTATGAGTCCGTTTGTAGGTACATAGAGGATTTTGATAAGATAAAAAAATTTATTTGGGAAATGTAATTAATATTTGAGGCAAATATTTACTTGTGGGAAGAAATAAGTGTTGGTCAATAGGTGTGAAACACCAAGATAATTGACGATGTGATATCATGGGAGTCAATTTTGATATATAATTAGATGAAATACTATGATCTAAGTGATGCCTTTTTTCAATGACGGTTACATTTTTAAAGTGAATGACACATTGGAACAGGCGATTAAGATATCTAATACCTTGAATAGACTATAATTTTATATTTTATTTTATCATTAGTAATTCTAATATCATAGTGGTCAACATGGTGAGTCACTAAATATTAAAATATGATCCAAAATTTTTTAAAGAAGAGACATATTATAATAGTTAAATGATTGATTTTTCAATTACAATATGAAGAGATACTATTGATGATATGAACCATTAGAGTGTGTTTGAAAGTGGAACATTAGTATCATAATCTATGATAGTGTATATAAAGAAAGATAAAAAAGTCTGTAAAGGTGATAAAGAAAACTTACTTATAATAAATATTGAAATCATAATTGTCATAAAGGACATACTGACAAATTTATATACACATTCAAGTCACAAAATGTGGAATAATAAATGAAAACTGAAAAATTACATTCGGAGTAAAAGAAAAAATTATGTATCTATTAAAATTATTTGATATTAATAAATGAGTTTGATTTGATTCATAAAACAATAGAGGCATGGATTGGCGTGTTAAAGCCCCATGGGTGGTCTAGAATCATCAATGAGAAATAAATATTAATGGAAGATAATTAATCTATTAGAAATTAATATAGGAATTTTATTCCACATGCATGAAATATATATATGTAAAAAAGGGAGATGTGGAATCTTCATATAGTATTTATAGTTTATATTAAAAAATACTTAATCCTCATGGATAGAAGTTAAAAATGAATAAAAGTTATGGAGAAAAAATATTTAATTTCATATAGAATAATACATTATTTTTAGTTGATATTTGAAATTGTCGAGGTAATTTGAGTCATATAATATAAATATCTTGGATAAAAAGTAATATAATTTAAAGGTCACTAAAAAGTCACTTAAATGTGTCATGTAGAGTAAAGAACCCAATTATATTATGTTATGATGATTATCAACCATAAAAAAACATTGGTGAAATAATATGGTGATTTATCCATGCAATGAGGTTTCACCATTCATTGATTGAGGGACTACATATGTAAAGAACATATGATTAGGGTATTGGATAACATAGATTGATAATGAGAAAAAGGATGAATGTGTAATAATATATATATTATAATACGTTAATTTAGAGTACATTTTGTGAGTAATATAATGAGTAATAAGAATCCATAATAGAGATATAGCATAACACTCCATGTGAGTGAGAGTAGTATAAAAATAAGAGATGACATATATATATATATATATATATATATATATATATATGTCTGACTACCTAGATAATGTTTAATGATAGAGACAGAGATGATTTAGAGAGGAGGAAGCTTGTGAAGGAGCTTCAGTAGAGCACCAAATGAGGTTGGCATTTAGTTTCCTCTCACATTGATAAATGTTGAATAAGGATATATGAATATGAAATTGCAAAAATTAAATATCTATGGACATTCCTCATTATATATTTGAAATGACCCACACAACCAATGGTAGTTACCCCTAGATAGAGTGGCCATCCTAAACGTTAGAGTAGACTTCGATATTCTAGAATTAGTATTGTGTATATTCCATGTACTTTTCAAACCCCTTGGATTGTCTCATATGTGGTTAGCCATGTAAAACCCTATGTGAAATCGATTTATGTATCAATATTTTTATGTGATTTGGGTTTTGATTGAATGATATTGAATTAATAGACTTACAATAGCATAAAAATGAATTAATATTGACTTTTGTGACATTTGGTTAATATTAGATAAAAATATTGAGAGATTTAAATTCCTATGGAACAAGAAAGATATTTTAAGTTGGTCACACTTTTTTTGATCCCATATATCTGGATATATCATAGTTGTTTTCCAAAAAAGGATTTATAAATGTTAATTAATATCCCCATCACTATAAGTTTAATAAAACCTCATTTTCAATATTTCCTATGGTATAAAAATTATTTATAAATTAATCATATATGGTCTCATTTATTTATATCCTTGTATAAAAAGTCACATAAGTAATTTATATATCTTGTATTGTGAAATATGTATATATAACTTTATTTTTGAAATTTCAATATTTATCACCTTAGTCAATGAATATTCATTTTTAATAAACACTTTTTCATGATATTTCATTTCCATGATTTTGTTAAATAATATTATTATTTTTTACTATCTACTGTCTACTGATTAATAATAATAATTTTTACAACTTTATATTATTATATAAATTATGTTTAGAACTATGAATAAATATTTAATTTGTTTGTTATTATAATTTTAAGAGTCTCAATAAAATATTAATATTTTAGTTGTATTTGATTTAGTGTTTCTGGAAATTCATGATTATTAGTCTAATTCCATCAAAAAGAAAATACACTCACCATAATTAAAGTCATTTTAATATAGAATTCACAATCTATTATCTCAGTTTCATGAAAAGATTGATTTTTTAAAATATTATTATGGATCGATATGCTTTTTCAGATATAATATCATTAGGTAGAACGAATATTAATTCATATTAAAAATATTCATATTATGTTTTTTATAGAACTATAACCATAAAAACATATTTTTGATGAAATTAAACTTATTATAATATTTTATAATTATTATTTTATAATTATATGCTTGAATTGATGTACAAAACATAAAAAAAACTATAATTAATATTTTAGTTGAATCGTGACATTTTATTAGAATTCTAGAACTTGTTGTCTTTTAAATATTTTATTTTAATTTATATTATTCAACAGATATTATATAATACTCTAAATATTTTTCTATATATATTTATTCTTTATGGAATAAAATTTGATGATTTGTTAATTTCATGAATAGAAAAAATAAATGAAATATTTTTATTTTTGGAGACAATGTACAACCTATGTCATTTTCATGTATTTGTTTTTTTATTTAATGATTTTGGATTTAATTGAAATTTTAGGACAAAGATTTTAGTTTTTGGAGGGTTTTTCCCATATCCATGGGTATGGTACACACCAATGAACTATCCCATATTTTTCAACATGGATATGGTTGTGTCTTGTAGAAAAGGTAGTTGGTTTCAAGATCTACCCATATAGGAACCGTTCTTATGCATAGGGATCGAGCAACATTGTAAAATTTTGTTTTTTAAATTTTAGATTTAGAATTTATTTGAACCCTTTCCACTTTTTCTATAAAATATTCTAAAACATCCTATCTCTCATGCGTACATGCACACACACACACAAACACACACTGATCCCCTGGAATATCCCCATATTCTAATGATTTTATATTGAAAATCCAGACAAAAGTAGGATACTATAATGATATTAAGTGACTGATATTCTATCCATTATCCATGTCCATTGTAAAATGTAATGATTTTATGAAATATTTTTTTAATTAAATTTAATTTATTCAACATCATGATTTACATGAAAGAAATAATTTAAAAATTTGTGATCCACTATTATTTAATATCACCTTACTATTGGAATTTTTATTATGTATAGGACTACCAATATTATGAAAAATATATGGTAAATATATATTGAATCAATTAATTTTTTATCAATTTATTATAAATAATAATAAATAACATTTGAAGGAAAAATTAATATTTTTCCTGAAAAACTATTTTCTTGGATGAAAGATATTTTTTATAATAATAAATTAAATTAATATCTATTTATTAATGATTTTATTTGAATTTAAAAAATTATATATCAAATAAATTATTTTAATATTAATTTTATTTTTTTATATGAATGGGACAAGAATAAATGATTTCTATGCTTAAAACACATTTCATTCTAAAATGTATTTTTCATCTCATGTTTCATGATTATTTTAAAATTAATTTATCTCAATTTTATAAAAAATATGATAAAATGGATTCAATATTTGGATTAAGGAGGTTCAAATTTGATATATATTACCCTCATATTTTGTTCAATATGAATACTAACATTAGAAAAAAATACCATAATAATGCGTATGTCAGGACTATAAAATGACCCTACCATTTGAATAAATTTTAAAGGATGATACCAATTCCAAGATACACATTAAATGTTCGGTTTTATAGAATTTTATTCCACATGGATATGCTTAGTTCATTTATATGATTTAACATAATGAAAAGTAAAAAAAACCACACTCTTGTTTTAGATAACTATAATATTTAAGACATTAGGTCAAATGGATGATATATTCAGTTAAAAATAATTATTTGAAATATTAAAGATTTATTTGAATCGTTTTAATTTAAATTTAAATTTTAGTGATGACATAATTTCCATAATTCAAACACAATTTTAACACACTAATAATTATATTAATGAAACAATCAAATAAATGGAAATAAAATTATAAAAAGTAATATAATTTAAAATTATTAACATGATTCAAATAATTTATTGTTGCATATATTTTTTTAGTTATTTAATAATTTTTTTTTCAAATTTCCTTTATTTTTGTCAGGTAACTAAAGTAATATTAATGAAAATTTCAAAAATTAATTATAATGCTATTTGATATAAATAATATTTCATTAAATGATTTAAAATGCATAAAAATATAATATTTATACACATGAATGTATTGTGGTTATAAAAATAGTGTGTGGTCCATTTATAAGTCTTTTTTGAATTGATAGTAACATTATAAACCCATAAATAATAGAAGGCCTTAATATTACGATAATTGTAATAGGGTTAATGGGGGTTAAAAAAATATAAGGGTAAAAATTCGATCAAAAATTGGAAAAATTTTATTAAATGAGATGAATAAAACTCATACACATTTTTTATTCAAGTCTTATCATATTAGATCAATTTATACTGAAAAATTAATTTATATGAATTTAATTTTATAATAATTTCCATGAGTGCCCCTCCCCTAAATGATAAAAGAGCACCCCAACATTATATTCATAACATGTCATAGATCCGTAAGGATCAACCAAAATATATAATGTTCTCTTAAAAAAATTCCTAGGAACATTATAGATAAACTACATTCCCCAAAATGCCAACCATATAACTGTTAATAGGAGATCTAAAGGAGTAATTTTAAAGAAGAGGTAATTGCCTAAATAAATCAATTTTTTACTTCTTTTAACTTATGTAAATTTTCAAAAATTTTCATAAAATTAAATGTTCATTATCCTATAAATACCTAAATTGTAATTTATATTAATAAACCATATTTATTCACCTTTTTTTCAATAAATGAGAAGTGAATATATCACTCTTCCATACATACGACTTACCCCCTCTACGTAGTGAGAGAATTAATTTCTCATCACAATAATTTATGGGTGGGTATTATAATGGGATTAATGATTATATAAGATAATAATCACATAATTAATCTTATCAAAATATATTATGATAACTAAATTCATACCTTTAAATCTATATAAAAAAAATATCGCCACTTGTGCGTACATGTGGACTACTGCCCATATGAAGTCGTGTGATTAATTTTTCATTTATACATTAAATGGATGGTAATAAGGTAGAATTTAATGAATATATATTATTTATATGATATAATAATTATTCTGGAATGGTTAATTAATATTTACCTCTGTTTTCATTCCATCCATTAGAAAATAAAAACAACATTTATAAGAAGGTACTAACTACCATCTCCATGAATGGTGTAAAGTATCTTTAAATATCTATATTTTATGAATGAATATAAGAATATATAAAATTAATATATATTATATTTATAAAATGATTAAAATTTTATAGATTATGGAACAATGAAAAAAACACAAGGACTAAAACATAAATAAAAAATAATGGAGATATCACCCAAAATAGTGATTCTAATAAATAATTATTAACATAATAGTGATAAAAGGATATTTTTTAAATAATATTTGGTATTTTATATATGATTATGTTTATATTATAAATATATTACAAATATAAATTTATTATATAGGTGGTTCCAATGCTTATGAATGACATCAGACCTGACCTAAGGGATTTCTAGTCTAATATTTATTTTTTAGAGACTTTTTCCAAATTCAAAACTCAATTATTTTGTATTTTGTATATAATAACCCTTTTAAATTTTATATCATGAATATAATTATTTTAATGATATTTATAGATTAAATTGATTTCATATTTTCTTGGGGAATATAGCTCAAAAGATAAAAATGTTGTAAGAGGGTTTCCTCTCACTTTTATTTATGTGGGATACATGCCATATTCACAACTTTTTTTTGTTTTAAGTGGCGTATATAATTAACATGAATGTATTTTATGATACATGATATAAAATGTATGGGTATTTATATGTCCATTTTATTATCTTCCATTCATGGGGAATAGGATTCAAAACGTACCAGTGATGAAAGCATATTATGTTATAATCTAATTATTTTTCTGGATTGATTATAGTTAAGTTCTAAATGATGAAATATAATGATCCACATATCATGAAACACATGAATTATAATCTAAAAGGGTTATTTTTAGAAAATTAATAATTTGATTTCATTATGAGCACCTTAGTTACTAAAGAGATAGAAAATAATTTCATAGGGAAAATTGACTATATTTCTCTCTTGAGTTGAAATTCCTTTTACTTACATGTCAATGTATTATAAAATAGTTTTAAATTTTTTTAATACTCTATTACATTTTTTAATGAAATATTTAATGTTTTTTTTGGGAATTTTTAAAAAAATTAAAATTATTTTCATTTTCATTTTCTGAATGAGGTACTTTTTTATTTTTTTAAAATATGTGAAATGAATGCATTCTTTTAAATAATATATAATGAAAAACATTTAACATAATCATGACCTATAAATGTTTGAAATATTAATTTATACATTTAAAATTATATTTTCAAGGAAAAGGGATTCTTTAATAGTTGTAATGATTTAGTTTTAAAAAAAGTGTTTCCAAAAAAGAATGTTTATTTTCCTTAATAATGATTTAATGATATTTTAATAGTTTTATATTCATCAAAGATAATAACCCTTGATTTCAAATATGTTTTAATGCGAATATAATAATGGTATACCATCGGTATAAATTATCTTTTTGGATTGTGTTTATGATGATAAGATATTTATGAAACTGATTTCTTTTCCATGGGTTATGCTGTGATGAAATGTTTATGAACCCCACATATTTTTCATTGGTTTTGATATGATTAAATGTTTATTAAAGGAATTTATTTTCATTATTTCATATAATATAAATGATTTGGGATCTAGTTCAACACATATTTAGGATTTAAATATTGTGATAGGTGGGACTTATATATCTATTTAATGCATTAGGTAATGAAATATATCACATGAGACAAATGAGGCTAGAATGGGAAGTGCACCCAGTCCATGAAATGTATTATATCTACTATGATAGTATTGGGAGTAATACATGACTATTAAAATGGTTTAGGGAGTGGACGCGATCCACTATGATAGTCTTGGAAGAGAACCTCTAATACTGATTAAATTATTTTATATGCTTATGTGTGTGCCACAACTTCTTGTCTTATGGAAATTCTATGATCTAATATATAATGTTATTTTATTCCATTATGAGTAATTTTTTATAAACTTAAAATCATTATTACATGAATCAGGACATGTATTTTTTACATGTATTGTATTGTTTTGAAATTTTATTCTCCTGTTATCATACTATTATTCTCATGATATGTTTATGTGATTGTTCAAATCTCCCTTATATACCATTTATGAGCATATGATATGAACCATTATTGTGTTTCAATTACCTGGGTCATAAAGTATGATATTAAGTATGATATTTCTATGAAGGGTGTTAGTTATAAATAAATTAATGTGTCACATTTATAATGTAGTTGTTTATATGCCCATGTTTGTAGATATATTATGGATATACGATTCCACGGTGAAGTGATAAGTTATTCATTGAATATTCATATATTAATATGTGATATATATTTTTAAAAATTATACATCTCTATATTTGGTATCAAAATAATATTTAATTAACCCTTTGAAACTAAGATTAGATAACTTTTGTGAAAAACCAAGGGATAAGACTTTTTATATGACAAAATCCTATTATTTTGTGATTATTATTAATGAACTAGGTTAAACCATTGGAATCATAGAATAAGGTTCCATGATTTAGAAATCCATAAATTATTTTTCATGATGATTTGTTCTCCATGTATGATTATAGTTTTTCACACTATGATTTTTGGTTTTAGTCAACAAACAGAGACACATGGATTCATTTTTATTATGAAGGACAACATAATGATTTCCCAAATGTGTAACCTAATTAAATGGGTGATGGAATGAGAAACATTTAATTTAGACTTAATAATCTATCCAATTATATGATTAAAAACCTCTAAAGAGGATATTTTTTTAACAAACCTTATAAGAGATATATGGAATTTCACAAAAACCATTATTGAAGGAAGATTCATATTCCAAAATGTCAATAATGTGGGAATAATCACTCAAGTGAACGTATTAAAGGAAAGGGAAGATGTTTTGAGTGTATAAGTGATAGACATCAACTATGTTATTTTTCATGGAAAATGAAATGTTTCAATAACTCAATGTATAAGAATAATGGTCACCCTGAGGTATCATCAATGTTTTATGATTTTGAATATAGAATATATGTGAATTTTTTGAATCGGTATCCTATAGGGAAAGATCAAGAATATAATACGAAAGGTTATATGAGTAATGGTTTTACTGATGATGTTGACAATTTTATTAATTAAAAATGAACTTTAATTGATATTTTAATAGTATCACTTAATTTAAAATTAAGAATCATAGTTCAATTAATATTTCTGAATATTAATACATGATTAATATTTCATATTTGTAGGAAATAAGAATTAAGGAATAAAACAATGACTATTTGTTAGTGGTTTAAGAAGTAAGTGGTGTGTGTGATGAGTGTATTTATTTGGATATAAAAATTATGTTTTATAAGTGTTATACCAATGATATTATAGTTATAAAAATTATAAACCATTTTAATATTTTTCCATTGTAGAATCTGAAAAAATACTTTTTATTGGGATAAAGAGTTGATTAACATTTGTAGTATTTGTAACATGGAAATTGGTCAGTGATTTGATGGAAAATTGTTTTCGGTCATCTTTGATGAAGTTAATTTCATTTATTTATATATGTAATATATTCATTAGTTTGTGAACCTGTTTTTAGAATAGAGATTTTTTCAATTTTTTTTAATTATATATGTTTTCATGTACGGTTATCAAAAATGTTTTGGATAACATAATGGGTTTATATTATTACATTTGACCATAAGTTTAAAGGCATCAACAGACCTTTTTAATGTTTTATTTGGTGGTATTTTGAGGTTAAACTTTTAGTAGTTTTTAAGAATAATATTATACCTATGTTTAAATACAATTTGCTGTTGGTATATGATTTTTGGTTAAGAAAATTATGGACTACTAGATTGTGAAGTATAGATGACTGAAAATATATTCATTGAGAAGGTGTTATATTCAGCGATATTTGTGGTCAATTTGTTGATCATATTTTAGGTAAGTATTTATAATATATTTAGGATTTTTTGGTGATATTAATTATATTAAAATATTATATTGTGATTTTTTATGATAATTAATATTATTTGGGTGACATTTCAACAGGTCTATGTAAACATAACAGCTTGGTTAAACATGTGATTTAACATGAAATATTATTTGGGAATAATGAATATATATTTATAATGTTGAAATATGAAGTGATATTCATTTTATATTAACAAATTCTATAATTTGGAGGTTATTTATGTAACTATGTATTTCAAGATTGATGTTTTATTTTGTTATATTATGGTTTATTCATTTTATGAATTGTCATTTTCTAAATATTTACATTTTTTCTTAATGCCAAAATATAGTAGGAATATCTTGATATACTTTTTGAACTGGTTCGAAGTTTCAAATGGTGCTTCAAGCATGAAATATTCTTCTTGAATAATAATCATTTAGAGAAACATATTAGATTGTGGTGGAAATTGATTAATGGAATAAATTTGACATGAAAAGTAAGTATATTTGTTATTTTCTTATTTTATATAGTAATTGAATTCCACATTTCTTGGATTATTTTCATAAGACAAAAATTTTATCATATAGCATTCAATTTTTATAAATTCATTGTATTTTAATCATCAGTGATTATGGTTTTTTTCATTAACAGGTTCTTGACCATGTTCTATATCACTCTATATCAGTCTTTATGAGTTAGTTTTTTTCCATGTAAATTTTTTAACATCCCAAAAATTTATTCCTTATTGGGAATATTATTTTCTATTATTTTAGGTTACCATTATGATTTCCACTTTACCAATTTAATGGATATCTTATTATTCCTTTATATGAGGTTATTTTTCTTAATGTAATTTTATAATATTAAACCATCGATGATTGAGAAATATTAAAGGGTAATATTTATTAAATGGTGAGTGAGAATGTATTACCACTATACCACATGAGATATATTTTATAAATAAATTCAATTTCATTAATATAATGTGTTACATGAAACATTAGGTTTAAACGATTTGAAATATACTATTACTTAACATCACATAGACATTGAATTAGGTAGTATGGCAACGAAAATTAAATTATAAAAAAACAATTGGTTTCATATGTATAAAATAAATTCATTGTTTATCCATTTACTATAAATCAAAATAATAACCATTTGAAAGGAAAATAATTATTTTCATGAGAAACAGTGTTTATGCACATAATATATTTCATTATTATTAAATTATTTTAATCACAATTATTGAATGACCCTAATTAAATTTATACATTATATGTTCAATTATATGATTTAATATTCATTTAATTTTTTTATCACGGGGCAAGAATAAACAATTATTTATGCTTAAAAGTGTATTTTTTATAAAAAAAGTTTTGTCACATGTTGCAAAATTATTTTGATATTATTTTCTAAAAATATATATATAAATAATTTGATAAAACAATTTCAAAATTTTTAATCATGAGGTTTAAATTTGGTAAATATTCCCCTTTTATTTTGATCAATATGAATAGTAACCTTAGTAAACTTTTTTGCAATGGTGAAGGGTGGATCAGGACTATCAAATGACCTTTAAAATGCCTTAATTTCTTTGTATGAGTATATTTAGACCATAAAAATGTAATATAGAGATATGTGGTCTTTTTTCTCCATTTTGATATCATTATGACCACTATAAAATTTTATGAAATGAAAATTAAAAAATGTCACACTTGTTTTTTATAACTATAATATTTTTACATATGGACTAATAGATGATATATTCATTTATAAATAATAATTATAAAGATAAATGATTTAAATTCAACATTTTTTCCTATGATTACTTTTTAGTAAATAAATTATTACATTAAACTCATACAAAACACTAAGACAATAATAATTCAATTAATGGAATAATCCAATAAATGATATTAACAAATTAAATGTAATATAATTTGAAAGACTTAATTTGATAAATGAAATTTATAGACTCAATTAACATGTTATGGGTGTACTAAAATATTTTTTAGAATTTAATTTTCTTTCATCATGTTATTAAATTCAAAATGGTCAATTGATCAAAAATTATAGTCCTTGATATTTTATAAAACATAATATTTTTTTAACTGATATAAAATTAATAAAAATATTATATTTTGTGAAATAAATTGGATATTTTTTAAAAAACAACCACGGTACATTTATTGGGTTTGTATCAATTTATAGTGATATTATTAATCCATAAATGGTTGAAAGCATTAAAATTCAGTTAATTGTCAAAAGGGTTGACATGGGTTAAAAATAAATAGAAAAGGGTTAAATTTTGATCCAAATTTTACCAAATCATATTGGATGAGAGTGTTTAGATTCATACTGATCTTAATTTCTTTTAATATCAATTTTTATCCATTTTTCCATCATATTTAATTTTTATTTATTTAATTATTTAATAAATTCCATGAGTGTTCCACACCTCAATTATAAACGGGCACTCATCAATCTCTTATTCACACAACGTTGTGCGTTATAGATAAAAAACCCTACCAAGTTCAATGATTAACATACCAAAACATATTTTATATGCTATGTTATCCTCAAAATACCAACCCTATATATCATAAGAGTATATATAAAAGATTTATTTCAAAAAAGATGTCATCACCTAAATGGATCACCTTCTTTTTTATTATTCTTTAACCTCATAAAAATATATTATATTTTCCATATAATAATAAATTAATTATAATAATAATTATTAGTTATTATTATGATTATGAAACAACATAATTCACTGGTTTCCCATCAAATGTGAAGTGAATGTATCACTCATGGGAACAAATAGCTTACTATCTCCACAAAGGGATGCAATTCATTTATCATCACAATATTTTATGGATGGGTATTATGTAATGTTTAATTTTTATATATGATAATTATGATATAATATCACTTATTTAATTATCATATAACATTGACCTTCTTACATTACAATATATTAGGAAATGATAACGTCACTTGTGGGTACGCGTTGACTACCACCTCCATGATACGATGTTATTTTGTTTTTCATTTTTATATTAAATGTATTTTAATAAGTATAAATTTGTTTAAAATATATTATTTATATGATATAATAATTATTATATGAATATACATTACTATTTACCTTTATTTCATTACATACATAAAAAAATGTGATAAACATTCAACTGTATGTACAACCTAACATCTCCGTGAATGGTGTAATTCATTTTTCAGTATCTATGTTTTATGAATTAATATATAAATCTATATAAATAATATATACTATTTTATATCATTATTAAAATTTTATATAATATTTAATAATGAAAAAAATATGTACCACTACTGTTAAAGAAAAACATACATGAAAAACAAAGAAGATATCACCCGAAACAATGATTTTAATAATGAATTGTTAACAAAAAGGTGATAAAATTTGTATAATTAAATAATATATGGTATGATATATGTGATTATGCTTTTTAAATATATTTTTAATACATGATTATTTAGTATTCTTGAGGTTCTAATGTGTATATTTGAAGTGGTACATAAGGTAAGGGGTTTCCATTCTCACTTTTATTTCTGTGTGACTTCTGCCAAATTCACTATTTGATTTATTTTTGTGGTGTACATAGTGCCCTTGTTACATGTAATAGAATGTTTCAATTTATTATAAATATAATTAATGATTTCATTTATTTAATAATTTCATTGGTATTTTGGTTAAAAAGCTACCAAAGTGTTAATGACATTTTTACTCACTTTTATTTTTGTGGGACACATTCCATATTAACCACTTCTTTCTTTTATGTGGGGTATATATTATTATGAAATATATTTTATGACATGTATTATAAATTTTATTGGGATTTATATATACATATATGTATCATTATTTAAATGTTCTTATTATTTAAAATTAACTATTCTTGTGTGTGTTTTATGTTACCATCTCATTTTTTATCATGATTGTTTATGATTATATTTTTAATGAAGAAATCATATGGTATACCTATAAAGAAACTCTTGATTATTCATTTCATAAGGATATTACATGAATATAAATGTTTCTTTCATTTTACTCCCCTTTTTATCAATATATTAAAAATATTATCTATGGAAAAACAACTATATTTATCTCCTCTATCGAAATTATGTTCTCTTCCAAATCCATGTTTTTTAAAAATTCTGTAATATTTTTAATATTCTTTTATTAATTTTAATGCCATTTTTACCCTTTGTGTGATTTTTTATAGAAAATATCACAAGGATTCCAATTTATATTAACTAAATAAGGTATTTGTAACCACACTAACCCCTATTTCCTAGAGTTACTTGTTATTTTATTACAATGGAAAATATAAAATAGATTACAACACAATGGATCAATCAATATGGTATAATTAATGAACTCCATATATACATTGTTGAATTATTACACTGGAAATTAAACCTAGAACATAAAAAAATAAAAATAACTTCTTCTTGTCACGTATTAAAATATTTCAACATCATATACTAGGGAAGGGAAAAAATAAAATGGTGAGATCAAATACTCAATAATGGTTATTTGAAAAAATTATATTTGAAAAAATATAATAAGGTATATTAATTATAGAATGGTGATAAAATTAAATTAACATTCCATCAATATACTGATAATATACATTCATCCATAGATTTTGTTATTGTGAAAATATAATGGAATGTAATAGATGAATAACGAATGAAGAAAATAATTCATTGGATGCCATTTATCAAGCACATGAACTATTATATCATCATGATGGATTATGTATGTAGGTAAAATATCATCAAACTCTACTAAGTAACAAACACAACTGGTTTTTCACCAACTGGTTTTCTTCACGAGAGCTATTGATGCTTCTAGGGGATATATAATACATTCACCCACCCATCAATGAATGTCCAAATAATTATTCATACATATATTCAATTCATAAACAATATGAATTATAAAAATATTTGTATTGAGTAGAGGATATAGATTCATCAATATTTCCCCAATTAAAACATCATTCAAAGAAAACACAATATCTAAAAATGGTACAAGGATATGTAAATAATAATATCCGTGATAAAATAAATATGGATATTTAATAAAATCAAAATTTAATGATCATATCAAATGAAATATTAGTATTCATACACCATACACAATTAAAAAGTATATAGTAAGGCAACACCAAAGGAACTATCATACTAGAGCCCATGGAATAATATATTCAAATAATAACTGGACATTAATAATGGGAAATAGGATTAAATCATGATAAATAATTTCCAAATGAATTGAGAAAATGTAAAATGGGTGTATAAGAAACTTTAGAAATGAGACTCTTTAGTGCAGTTTAACGAAATTTTTAAGGAGTCTTTAAAATGGGAAAATGAATATTTGTTTACACAAAAAAATAAATTAAAAAAGATATTTTTTGATGATAAATTGTGTGATTTTATCAAAATAGTATTATATTAAATAATATTGTTTATGATATAATAAAATGGGTAAAAAATTGGGTTCTTCCCCTTAATCGGGCTTGCTTATCAAGAATAATTAAGGAGGGAAACTTATAAGACTTATAGTTCCTCATAAAAGAAGATGAACTGATCAGGTTAAATGGGTTTGAAAGTTATAAATAAAATTTATAATAATTATACAAAAAAATAAAAATTATATTGGTGTAAGAGGATATAAATTGTAACATGAATGAAAGATTGAGGTTTGGGGTGAATCCGGGCCCTTATGTCCGAAATTGTTTTTACTTGTACTTAATATCATGGATAATAAAATTAGATATATTATTAATTTATTTTTGAAAAATTTAAACATGAAATTTATTTACTATAAATTTATTATGTTCATTTATTTCCTTTTGATCAGTTATACTATTCAATTTTCTATTTCAGAAGTGTTCGTTTCCTTGGTTTCCATGATCCGTCCTCTTACATGTAATTATGGGAATTCATGTAAAATTAAAGCGAAATGACATAAGTGAAATTATTTACTATTAATAAGTTTTCAAAATAATAAAATGTCTCATAAATTCTAAGTTAATATTTAATGAGGATTATTTTTTATACTAAATCTTAATGATATCTCTTTAGATTACTTATATTTTTTTTGGTCATAAATAATAAGTATTGTTTTATTAATTAATATTATAAATATATATACTAGTAACAAAACAATAAATGAGTTTTAATTTTAATTTTAATTTTTCTACCATTATAATGGTTTCACGACCATCCTTGAAGTTTGTTACAGAAAATGAAAATGCATCATCCATGATGGTGCTAAATTGGCACATCACATACAATATTTACATTTTTGGAATAAAAGGGAGAGAAGAAGGGGTTTGATGATGGATTTTAAATTAAGATAATAAAATTATAATAAATTTAAGATAAAATATTAATCATGAATGTTTTGGTAGTAGAACTGAGGCAAGGATACGATATGAAATGAAATTGAATGGAATTGAATGAAAAGGATTATGGGTTTTACATCTTGAATGATTCTCCAAGAGAACCTCTTTAAGGCACTTGGGATTCGGTATTTTATTGAGAAAAAAGGTTTCTGTACATGGGGGAGATAATTGCAAATAGTATTTGATAGAAATTGGACAAGATTAAAATCTATTTAGGTGCTATTATAAGAGGTGTTTAGGGGTGGTATTTATAGTGGAAGTATAATAGTGTTTTTGATTATTTTATTCATTTGATTAACATTTAGGAAAAACAAATTCATATTGGTGATTACCATGAATATATACATTATATGGGGATTAATAGTTCAATATAATTGGCTTACACCATCTATAAATCATCTATTACTCAATAATCCATTTATTTATTAAATACCATAAATTATCATATTTCACTATTAAAAACAAATTCATTTTTTTTTGAAAAAACCAAAAAGATAACACATTAAATTTTCTAACATGTAGAACATAAAAAATATCTCCATTATATGAAACTAATTTCTAAAATATTCAAAAACAAAATTTAAAATAAAATCATCTTTTATTCGAAAAATTCCAATTCTAAAATTAAAACTGATTTTACAACACTTTACAAAATTAATTAAGGTATCATAAAAGTTTCTTATTGTCATAATATAACATAACTTTAATATATTATTCAATGTTATGAAAGTAATTTTTTTTTATAAATCATTATAATTATTATAAAATTTTAAATAAATATTTATGTTTTAGAAAAATACCAACACATAATTTATCATTTTCAAAATATTTGTTTACCTGTACTATGATATAATTATATCATATTTTCATTTATAAGATGCCTAAATTTTATTTATACTTACATATGTAAGGTTACTATTATATTTTTAGAATTACTATACCAAATTTTCACAGTACTATTACAAAGGAAAAGTTAGTATTTCATTAGTATATATTCCTTAATTTCTATAAAACCCTCTTATTTCATTCATTATTCAGAAATGAAGTTTTTTTTCTAAGTGATTTTATATGATTTATACTACATGATATTTTTTTCAATTTAACATATCAAATGAATTTAATTTATTTAATACGAAACATTCAATAAAATCATGGGAGTTATATTCTTCCCTCCGTTAAAAATTTCATCCTCCAAAATTTCTTGAATATTTCCTTCTAAAATGATAAAGGTGTTTCATCTTCATAACATTTTCTGGTTCCCACATTAATTCTTCCATTTTATGGTTCCTCAAAATAATAATAACTTTTTGAGTCATTATATTTCTCAATACATGTTCATGTGTGTAAAGGATCTTAATTGGATCCTTGTAGTATGAAAAGTCAAGTTATAGTTCTATTTATTCATAGGTGAGTACATGCATTGGGAATAGAATGTAATTCATTAACAATGACATGTGTAACCCATTAGGAACATTGGAGATACATGGAGAAATTTCTAATTGTTAATATATATATCTAATTCAATATAAAATTTCAAATTTCCAAATGAACATATAGCTCAGTTTCCCTTTCTTATCGACCCTTAAGAATACCTCCCTCAGAGTTACTTTCAAAAAAGATATGATATCCCACATAAAACTCCTAATCCATTATTCTGTTTTCATCACAAATCTATTGTCTAATTTGAGATTCATTAATATGATATAGAAGATCCATTACCACTTTCGTTGTATCTTTATTATGTTCTAGGACTATAATTTCTCTCTCACCAATATCATCCAAATGGTTAGATTATGAATTCTATTTCTATATATTGCTTTATATGGAGATATATGAATACTATAATGGAAACTATTATTTAGTATAATCCCATGAAAGTTAAATTCTGATCCGACAAACCATGAATTTCATGTGTGCATGATCTCAAAATATTTTCCAATGTCTGAATAGTCCTTTCAGACTATACATCAATATGTTGTTAATAAGCATTACTTATATAAATCATAGTATCTAATGTTTTCTAAAAAAATCATTGAGAATTTTGATGTCAAAATGGGATTTATACCTTAGAAAATCAATATAGTTTTACCATTATGTTTTATAACATCATTAATATAGTGCATTTCCAAGTGACTCTGAGGTAAATATTCTCTTATAGTAAGAAAATATGCCAATTTTGATTGAAGTTAAATAATAACCCATATTTCATCATTCAATATATGTGTCCTTGGTATTATTTTGAAAAATTATATCATAATGTCATCCCACATCTACATAGAAATAGGTATAGGTTGAATGAATCTTCCAGGATGATATATTGTAGAATTCACATGTTGAAAAACTAGACACCTTGACACATAATCAACCCTTTCCTACTTCATTTTCTCACAGAAATATTTTTCCATTAGATCTCTATACATCTTTTCACTACCATCATGCATAATGAAATTTTAGCTATGAGCATCATCTAATAGTTCCATTTTTATCTTAGGTAATTATCGAATACATTACTTTTTTCTAAATTTCATAATTTCATTTTCATACATGAAGTCTTCCAATATTCCATCATTAGAAGCTTTCATTTTCTATTTCCATTCTAATTATCATATTGACAAAATTTTATATTCTCATGTACGTTTGGTATAGTAATCATTTGAAAAAGGGGTGATGTTTCCATTTTAAAAATTATTTTTATATCCATCATTAATATATCCATGAATATAGGATATTTATCAACCCTTATTTTGGTTATAATTTCATTATCAATCATTCTTAATTCATCAACCACCTTATTTTTTTCAGAGAAGGAATGTTTTGAGAAATTATAATATTTTTCTAAATAAAGCAATAATTTTTTACTCATGTTTATTTCTTTCTATGTAAATATTTGTTTCAAACTCTTGGGATATATATATATCACATCATTCACCATAGAGATAGTGTCTCTATATCTCTAGAGAAAATATCACTATTTCTAACTCAAGATCATGATCTGGATAATTCTGTTCATGTATATTCAATTTCCATAATTTATATTGCAGTAAATTTATCATCTTTCTTATGTATACAACCTAGTCCATTTTTCTATGCATCACTACATATCACAAAACCATGATTTAGTGATGGTAGAGTCAAAATTAGAGGATTGATTAATCTTCTATTAAATTATTAAAGTATTTTTGTACATTTATTTTTCCATCTAACATAACCCCTTTACACGTGATCTTGTTTAATTAGATTGCTAATTGGAAAAAATACTGGAAGTAATGTCGATAATAAACTACTAAACCAATAAAACTACATTGCATTGTATTGTTCGTTGTTGAAGTCCATTCGTGGATTTATTTTGTCTTAATTGGATAAACTTATATTACATCCATAGAGATAGTATGGCCAAACAAAAGTAATTGTTTGAAACTATAATTCACACTTTCTAAATTTATGATAAAACTCTTTCCTTCTGAGTGTCTCAAGAATGACCCAAAAGTGATTCTCTTCGTCATTGTAAGCTTTATAATATAAATGAATACCATTAATTAATAGAAAAGAATCATCAAGATATTCTGTATATATTCTATTCATTAGATCCATGAAAATAAAGGTAAAAAAATTTCAATTCAAATACCATTATTGTGAACTTCAAATATTCATAAATCGTCCAAAAAATTTATTCAGAATATCTTCGATCAATACTCAAAATTGATAATATCGTGAATGAAGGTAAGTATTCAAGAAATGTTGGGCCTAGTGAATTTGATCAAATAAATCATAAATTAAAAGAATATGATACTTGTTCATTATTTTAAGTGAATTTATTTCACTATAGTTAATTCACAATATCTAGGATCCATTATTCGTTCTAATAAAAAGAACATGGTCTATCCATGGAGGAACACTATAGTGAATAAATACCTTATTACTCAAAATATATAATTTTTTCTTAAGATCAATTAATTCATCAGTTGTCATTAAATAAGGATTGTTTTATATTGGACTTTCATCATGGATTAGATCATTGTTAAACTCATCTTTGAGCTCTGAGGTGTGTCCAGGTAATTCAACAGAATATACATCAATATATTTCTGTACAATTTTTATATCATAAATTTAATGATTACTTTCCTCATCCATAGATGGTGTGATCTCTTCCTCCCCAATAATTTCATTGAGTAGAGAATCTAGGGGAGTATCGAGATAATAATTAGATAATTTAGTTTCTTATTTAATGATAATATATTATACATCTTCCTCACAAATTTTAATTTCTTTATTCTTGAAATAAATTAATGCATCATATTTTATAATCCAGTACATACTGAGGATTATATCAATGTCAACCAAGAATATAATGATATGGCCAGTGAAAAAATAACATTTATGTTTCGTAAAGGGGACTGGATGACACATTTTTGTTTCTAAGGGATTCCCTTAGTGGTTTTAACAGAAAAATCCATTATGAAATGAAAATGGATGTTTTTATGTTTCATCTAAAAATGAGTAGATTCAAAATATTTTGGTGATATATAAGAAATCATATCATTTTTTGTATTTTAATATAGGATTAACATACCTCCCACAATATCATTTAAAACCCATGGTTTAGTTTTAGTGATTTCATAATCTTATCCACCTTGTGTTGGCCTCTTCTGTGGTAGATTCCTCTGACACATGGGATATTTTTCTGAATAATGTCACATATTAATATAGTTAAACCATGTAACATCATTTATTTGAGTTTTACCCAAGAAATAATTATCTCAATGACCATTTTTCTTTTCTCTCATTGAAATCATCTACACATTCCATGAATTTACTAGGATGTTTCGTTCCACAATTCCAGTATAATAGAAATTACATCATTCCATTTTTCTTATTAGAAACTTCTCTTTTTCCATGGTTAAAAGAAGAAATATTATTCTATTGATTCCCATTGAGCATATAAGATCTAGAAATTTCCTTCTATTTCATTATGCACATATTTTTATTTCATCATATGATGAAAATGTTTAGGAAGTATTTACCATTAAATAAATGGCTTATGAGCTTAAAATAAATGATCAATATTATCTTATGAATCACATATGTAATCTATATCATAATAGGATAGTCTTGTGATGGTTTCCTCATACTCTAGAACACTCCTTTCATCTATTCTCTTTAAGCTATGGAATTTTTTCTTTATTTCAGGTCATTCCCCTTGAGGTAATTATTTTTTGAAAATATTTCTATAAAATTTCCCTATTCCACATATTTTATTTCCTCTACCTATTTATTATTTTGGATGAAATACCACAATTGATCAGCATCTCCCTTGAGGCAATATACTACAATTACTGCCTTTTCATTTTAATTCCATCATAATTCTTTAAATATAATTTCAAAGTACTTCATCTACTTCTCATCTAACACTTAATTATTGGTCCCTCTAAAATATTGGGGTATCACCCACATGAAAAAAAAATCTAAAATTGGTGTATTATAAATATTTTTCATTACCTGTGATTGATTTCCAAATATGGACACGATCTACTTATCTCCAAAACTAACTATATTGACATTCTCAATAAGGAAATAATTACATATTCTATAGGTAGGGATTAATTTATTTCTATTATCTCCCATAACTAAATAATGTAACAAACCATGGCATATCAAAATCATCATGATTATTTAGCCAAAAATTAAATGTGTTTAGTTATTGTAATTCACATGTTTACTTAACATCTAGTTCCCAAGGATTATAATAAACTTCCACTAACGACACCTATAACAATCCCATACCCAGTTTCCCATAGTTGATGTTTGTTTTATTACAATGGAATAGATATATGATATCACATTACCGAGGATTAATCACATTAATAGTCTTGGTGAATAAGATACATACATGGTTCCGTTATTACATTGAAAAATAAATGTAGATCTAAACAAAACAAAATAAACTGCTTCTTGTAACTTATTCAAAAATTTCATCTTCACAACTTGGGGGATGAAAAAACTAAAATGGTGATCTCTAAAAGTTAATAAGTGGTATATGGAACAACAATAATTTGTGATGATTATGAAATCTATAGTAATAATGAAAAGCTAAATAAATGAAAAATTAATTCCATCAATAAAATAAGGATGTAATTGTAATAATAGATTTATTTCATAGTGAATATTTCATCTATATTGATAACTAAAAACTGAAAAAAGAAAATTATTAATCATTCCAAATCATATATCTAGCACATGAACCATTATACCATCAAGGCGGTTTATGTCTGTTGGTAAAAACCTATCTAATTCTGTAAGGGAAAAAATATTAGGGGTTTGCTGTCATGTTTTTTGTCTCATGAGACCTATCAAAGCATCATAGAGATATATGATACCTGTACCTGACCATATTTTCATGTCCAATAACTTATTTATACACAAATTCAATTCATGAAAAATATGACTAATCAAAATATTTGTATTGAGTAGAGGATAAATATTCATCAATATTTCCCAAATTATATAACCATTCAATGAAAATAGCATAATTTTATATGGATATGGAAATAATCATATCAATATTATAATAAATATGTATATTTATTTAAATCTTCAATAAATGGGGATCACGATTAAAGGGACATATTCATACACCACGTACAAGGAATAAGAGGAGAACAAGGCATAACCAAAGGTAATATCATAATGGTGTGAATGAATGAATGTATTAAAATAATAATTCGACATTAATAATAGAAAATAGGCATATATCATTATTAATAATGTCCAAATTATGTAAAAATATATAAAAGTATTATTTAAGAAATATTATAAATGCATCACTTTAGTATGGTTTAAGGAAACTATTAAGGAGTTTTTAAGACGAAAAAGTCATAATTGATGGCATAAACCTAGAAATGAAAAAATATTGTTTTTAATCAATAGATGTGTGATTCTAGAAAAATATTTTTAGCTTAAAATAGAATATGAATGGTATTTGATAATGAGTGAGAAACTTGGTAGTTCCCTTTAGTCGGGCTTCCTTATCGAGAAGAATTGTGATGATAAACTTATAAAACATGTATTCCCTATAAAAGACAGATGAAATGTTTTGATACAAGTGTTTAGAATATATAAAAAATATATATAAGAACTATATAATAATAAAGAATAATTATATTTGTTTAAAGAGATATAAATCATAACCTAAATGAAAAATAGATGTTCAGGGAGATCCCTTACCATATGTCAGAATGTGTTCTGCACTTCTACATAATGTAATGGATAATGAAATTAGATTTGTTAATAATTTAATAAAAAACCCCATAAAAATTTATTTTATTTATTATAATTTTATTCTGTTCATTGATGAAATTTTTTATTAGTTATAAGATTCAATTTTTTTTCCTGGATTTGTTAATTTCATTGGTTTTAATTATTGGTTACCTTACATATATTTATGGGAATTCATGTCAAATTGAAGAAAAACTCTATATGTGAAATTATTTAGTATTAATGAGATTATATATTGCCAAATTTTCTCATTAAAAATTTAGTTATATGGAATGAGAATGATTTATTATATAAAAACATAATGATACCCATTTAGTTTATTTAGGAATGTTTCGATGATCACACACATGTTTTGTTTTATTAATTAATATTGTGTATATATATACTAGTTTCAAAACCCTAAATAAGTTGTAATACACATTTTAAATTCATGTTTTACCATTATAATGGTTTTATGACCCACCTTGAAGGTGATATTCGAAAATCAAAATCCATCATCCATGATGGCGGTTAATCGACACATGATGGATGATATTTTAATTTTTAGAATAGATGGAAGAGGATAAGGGTTTTGTTGATATATTTTAGATTAAAATTATAAATTATAATATATATATGATAATGGATTTATCTTTAATATTTGGGTATGTGGGTCAATGGAATGATAAGAAAATAAACGAAATTGAAAGAAATTAAATGAGAAGGATTCACTATTTTACCTCTTGAATTCATCCCATTGAGAACCTCATTAAGGCAGTTATGGTTCTATCTCTTTATTAGTCTAACAGATCCTAAAAATGGGGGAGATACCTTGGAAATGTATTTAGAATTAATTGGTTAACTATCATGTAATTTTATGTGTGTGGAGAAGAGATGGAGATGGGTGATAACTTTAGTGGAAGGAGTAGAGTGTTTTTCATTATTTTCTACATTTGGTTAATAATTTGGATCATGATTATGAATATTGATGATTACAAAGAATAATTATATTAAATGGAGTATTATAGGTCTTTATTATGGGTTTAAAGTAACCATACTTTATGTATGACTCAATAATTCATGTATTTTTTAAATATCATCAATTACCATATTTCAATATTCACAAATAAACAACTTTTTAAAAAATATCCCGAAAATTCACCCTAAATATTTTTAATGTGTAGAATTTAAAATTAGAATACATTATAGGAATAAAAAATAAAAATATTATAAATTTAATTCTTAAATAAAATAATCATTTACTCAAAAACAAATGTATTAAAATTATAACTAATTTTATAACAAATTATAGAAGTAATTAAAGTCTAATAAAATTATCTTATAATCATGAGGAAAAAAAATATTAATATGGGATTCGATTTTATGAAATTAATTTTTTAAATAGTTATATTAATAATAATATTGTAAATAAACATTTATTTTTTAGAAAAATACCAACACTCAATTTATCATTTTCAAAATATTTATTTACTTATCCTATTATATAATTATATAATATTTTCATTTATAAAATGCCTAAATTTTATTTTTAATTTCATAGTTGAGGTTACTACTATATTTTATGATTTACTAATCCAAATGGCCACATTACAATTTCAATGTCCACGATACTATTTCATCGGTATACATTCTTTATTTTCAAAAAAAATCCTGTGACTTTATTCATTATTCATTTATAATGTTTGATTTATGTTTTCTATGTAATTTTATTTTATTTATACTATTTTAAATAATTTTATATGAAATTTAATATATCAAATGAATTATATTTATTTAAGACGAGACATGTATTAAAATCTTGGGGTTTTGTAGTACATTTTATTTTTTTTACAAAGATTTGAAAAAAATGTTTTATTTTATCGTATATGAAATGATCAACATATACCATCACCAAAACCCACAATGTTTTAGTCAGGATTTTTATGTTTCAATTTTTTTTCAATGTAATTTATTTATATTATATTTTTTAAGAATTTATAATTTAAATCTTTAGTCTCAAAATAGAATGGTTATTTTCCCTAAAAATGTATTAGTGTTCTTTTAATATTATTTATATTCATCAAAGAAAAAAATTATAGATTTAACCGCTTTTTATTAAGGACATAATCCAATTATACCATCCTAATTGTTTCCCATGATGGATTTTTTTCATGATTAAAATCTTTTTATGAGACTGATTTCTTTTTCAAGGGTTATTCTATAATAAAATGATGAAATGTATATGAAACCCACATATTTTCCATGGGTCTTGTTATGATGAAATGTCTATGAAACACATTTATTATCATGGTTTCTAATATTTTGAATACTTTATGATCTTGTATAAAACATAATAGTATTTTCATTATATGATAGTTGGGATCTATATCTCTCTCGAATAAAGTAGGTAAATATATATATGTCATGACACAAAAAAGACTATAATAGGGATTAAAACCAATTCTGTAAGGGAATATATCCACTATGAATGCCATGGGAATGAAGTTTGACTTCTTAGAAAGATTTTAGAGTTAACCTAATACACTATGATAGACTTGTTAGGGATCCTTAACTAATGTGGAAGCACTTTTCTATTCTTATGAATATGACACAATTACATGCCTTTTTACAATTTTATACTCACATGGAACATGTTATTTTACTCCTTCATGATTCATATATTAAAAAACTCTAATATTTATTCCACGAATCAAGATTATGTTTTTTAAAAAGTTTGAAATGGCATTCAATTGTTACTATTGGGTTCTCAGACCCATATGATCACGTATTGTTCATGTAATCACTGATATCTCCATTTTCTCTTGTCATGAATTTAATTTCACCCTCTCTAATGACTACTTTCAATATGTTTTGAAGAAAGTTATTTTGTATGATATGTATAATAAGGTTTCAAATATTTAATAACTTAATGAGAGATATTTATGACCCAATTTTTTAGTTTCTAGGTTTTCAGAGTTGCAAGATCAGTATTGTTATGGGGTGTATAGTTTCGTCAGGTAATGATTATTAATCAAATCAGATGTCACAACTACATATGAAAATAATTCATCAATATAGTCTTCATTCTTCAACCAATTTTCCATCACTAAACAACTATGTAAGTATAGGGTTTCAAATTTCCAGGATTTACTTCAGCGCTCTCCATGTTTTGGGATCTAATACATCTCATAGACAATAATTCACATCTTTATTAGGTGATGAATGTAATTTATGTTTGAATTACTAGGTTTTTAGTATTCGACTCTATAAGACTCCATTTAATTTAGGAATTATTAATTCTCAATGATTTTAAAAGTGTTATTTATAAAAATGTAATATATTTAATTCCAATAATGAGTTTTTTTTATTATAATCTCATTTTTATTTTGCTTTTAAAATTATATGGTAAAAGGGTGTTTCTTAGAAAACAAAATTTTGGTTTTTTAATCATTTAAACACATCTATTTTTTAACGAAATTCCATAGGTTATTTATTATTAGAAGCATGAGAAAATTTTAAAGATATTATATACTATAATTTCTTTTAAATAATTTGAATTTATTATGTATTAACTAAATTTGAAAATTATATTTTGAATTATTGAATCCATTAATAGGGTGAGTTTTGTTGTGAAATTTTTCATACTTATATTGGAACCTTGGATAAGTACCTCACTTGGTAGTTTATTAGACTCTTCTTAGATGTCCTTCATTGTCATGACGAGACGCTATATTTTGGAAGAATAGTTTTGGGGGTATAACAGTAAATAAATATTATAGGGATTATTCTAGGAGATAACAAGTCATTAGATAATATATTTATATACATATTTAGTTATGTTTAGGATAATTTTATGATTAGTATGGTGATCCAAATATTCCAGGACTATTATTCACTAAGATATCTTCCCATGAAGCTTGTAAAAAATGATGATTCTATTAGTGATTTCCTTCACATATGTATCTATTCATCCGGATTTCCTCAATTTTATTAACTAAAACTATTTAGAAAAAATACCTCCCAATTCCATGTCAGTGTCCTTGGGTTGTTATATTTCTTAACAATGATGGTAGGAAATGATTGTGGACTATGATAATGTTCAATTATTTAAAAATAGATATCATAAAGTTATAAGACTATAGAATCCTTAAATAACTTATAAATAAGGTTTTTGGAATCCCGGGATGGTGTTTGGGATGTTGCGTAAGAAAAAATGTGGAAAAAGAAGAATTTATTCCCATGTGAAAAGTTGTGTGAACATGTTAAATGTTTTTGGAAAATAGATAATTTTTATGGAAAAGAAAATTATATTTCAAATTTTTGGGAAATTTAGCGGAGAAAAATGTTTTCTGGACTCAGTTCATATATGTTTGAATCTTAAAAACGATAGAGATTTACATGAAAAAAATGATGATAGAGACAAAACGTTTTCTAAGCATTGAAGGTTTACCAAAGGGTCAGTTATAAGAATTGGTATTGTGTGAATGGTCACCTACACATATATATATAAGCCTCCATCTCCGAATTTTAAGATTCAAGAAACTAGAGATTATCAAGACTATATTTTAACATAATATATATGGGATTTCAATTATTGTTATTGGCATACTAATACGAACATATTTTACTTCAATTAAGGGAGTTTTGTTAATATGAAAAATTATGTTTCATTTAATATTGAAAGTTTATTGAAATATTAGGTGTTTTATAAAAAATTGAATACTTTGTGAAATTGTGGATGTTTTATCAATATTGGGTAAAGGTTGTGAAAGAAGTTAAATTTATGTAAACATAATGGTAATTGACCAAAATTTCTACAGTAAATTGTAATTAATATTAAGGAATAATTAAGAGGTTCATGAAAACCAAATTGAGGGGTAATAAAAGGTGGTTGAAATTCTAAAAAGTTATATACATATGGAACAATGAGTAAAAATAATTTGAGGGAAAACAAAGCTTTTAAATAGTAAATTGATGTAAAATAAGATATATAGTGATAATGTTCCATACATTATAGAAACAAGGTGGTTAGAGATTTTGGTACATTGTAACATTGTATTATAACCCAAGATGAACATATGTTAATTTTACAAAAATTACATTACATAAAAATTACATATCGTAAATAACCGTATAATGGAAAATGTGTAATGTTAATGGTGTTTGATGAAAATATACACAAAAAACTTTTCTTATGAACCTTGTGGAATTTTATATATAATTTGGCCACAACAGTGTCCCTTTTAAAATTCAAACACATTATAATCATATTTATAACCTCTAGAAATGGAAATATATGAAAGGGGTAAGCTCAAATACTCAGTAATGGTAAACATAAGTGAAAATAACCAAAGTGAATAAGTGTGCATATAATGAGAATGTGGGTACTATAATATAATCAAGGAACAAGAAAATAAAATAGAGATATTATTCTCTATAAAAATGGATCATAAGAAAATAATCATCAAAATAATATTTTAGTATATGGGGATAGTTTTCATTGGTTATTGGTGTCAAAAGATTGTGACCACAATATAATACATGAAAATATATTCACATCACTAAATATCATCACTAATTATTCATAAAAGCACATTACCAAGGGTTTTTACTAATTTGTCAGAATATATTACCATGTAACGATGCTAAGGTATCATAAACATATAACATTTAGGGATTAATTATTTACCTAATGCATTGGAGTGATATCAAGGAACACCCATCCATAATTTACATCTTTATTATATATTCATGTCACATACACTCAATAATAATCATGTCAAAATAAACCCATGTAAAAATAATTAGTAACATATTATTTTCTAATATAATAATTATAGGATAGGATTCATAATTCTATAAATAATCATAACATGATATTCCCATCGGGAATAAATGGGTATCCAAATATATTGAGTAACACTTAGGTATGTATCAATGAATGAAGATATTATAAAACATGATATTTACATCTTATAGAAAAATGGTATATGGTAATGTGAATAATTTACCTAACCATTTTATTTATGGATTCAAGGTGAGTCAACATCAATCAGATACATTGAAAACGTGGTATTCATAAGGTAATAACATTAGATGAACAATTATCCCAAATAATATGGGATTATTAAGAAATTAAAATAAGTGATGGATAATTTATTTGATAAAAATTAATGTTACATAATCCATCAAAAGAAATAAATTGGATGGTTTCATCTAAAGAGTTTCTTTTGTCAAGCATATGTTATGTCAAAGGAAAATTAATTTCATGAAAAAATAATTATTAGGAGTTTTAGGACAATATCTTAGATGAATAAAATATAAATGATGTTTTGAAAGAATTTATAAATAAATATTAATAAAAATTAGGATAAAATTAATTTATTTTTTTAGGGTTGAAAATGTAGATTGGGATATTCAAATAAATGGACCAGCCTGTTGAAAGATATGTTCACATGGAAAAGCTAAAAGATATTTTTCAATGAAAAATGATCCATACGAATAACATTAAATTGTTTTTTAATACATTTGAAAGTAAATTAAGGTTCGTTATAAATGTCCTCAAAATTTCAAAAACAAATATAGGGACATCAAAAACAATTCATGTCAATTTCAAAATACAAGTGAAAGGCCATTTCTTTAATATTATATTTAAAATACCTTTGGGGAAAACCACATAAATTAAAATGATTATAGTAAACCCTATTTAAAACAAGGTAAATTGGAAATATATATCATCAAGGATAACCATGGGATAAGTTACGTACTAAGATATTTTAAATAAAGGACAATAAAATTCCCGATATTTTTTATCACATTTCAGACATCACAATATTAAAATGAGGTTGGAAAATAAACCTTATGACTTGAGTATCATATAAATAAACACACTTGCAGGAAAAAATGACCGATACAATGAATCAAATACTATAAAAAAATAAAATTCATTTTATATGATAATCTTTTTGTAGTATATACAACCTATGAATGAAAAATGGTGCATAATAATAAGTATTTAGCATGAAATAAGGATTGAAACCCCCTTTAAGTAACATGATCATTAATGTAATACTCATTTGAAAATGTATTTAATAGAAGGAAATTTTGAACCAACGAAAATAAGTTGGAAAAAAAATTTTCATTGTTATTATAAATAAAACATTTAATAGAAGAGTTTAATAATAAATTTTATAACTAAATATAATAAATTCCATGCCAAAACCCCTTACATTGATCCAAATTTTCTATGCAATTTTTTCTAATTTTCAAAATAATAAAATGGATATTATTAGCTAACTTCATAGGAACCTTATTTATATATATATTTCATTTATTAAGGGCCAATTATGAAATAAAATATTATTTTTGTATATTTTTGTTATAAAATAACAAAATGTTCAAAATCAAACACCTCACACACCACTAATGTTAAATGAACCAAAAAATAAAATTATATAAAAATGACTCTTAAAACCTATACAATGAATTATAGGGTATGAATATAATAAAAGGAATTAATAAAAACTTGTAATGTTTTTTTCATAATAAAAATGTATTGATTTATTCCTAATAAGTAATAAATTAATGTTAAATAATATCACAGTGGATTAAATGAGATACAGTTCTAAAAACAGAATTTAATGTGAAAAATATTTTTATTGAAATAAATAATATTATTTAGAAGAAATGAAATATTTTATTTATATATATATATCATATATTTATTAAACTAAATTAACAAACATATAATGGTAATTAGTAGAAAAAGAATTAATATAAATTCATTTTATACTTCGAGAATAGATTTTCATTAAAAATGGGTTTTCCTCAATTTTGTGCATATGTATTATGATTAATTTATACAATTTTTTGAAATTTTAAATGATTAAATGTAAATAAATTTTTAAATCAACATAATACTAATGCAATTTTGTTTGGATTTTTTTGAATAGAATGATTTTTAGATTAATAAAAAAAATATAGATTTTTCAAAACCTCCCATCACAATAATTTTAATTAATTAAATTTAAATGATCCATTTTATATTGGAATTTTTATAAAGAAAAATAAGTTTATTTTTATTAAAAATACTCTAATTAATTCCATGAGATCCAATATTAAATTTTATTTTGGTATAAAATTATATTTACTCTTTAAAAGGGTATTAAAAAAACAATTATAGTGAATATTGTGTATTTATATTAAAATTAATTCCTAAAAACTAATGTAATTTAATTAGAAAAAAAAATTTAAAATTTAAAAATTAAAACATCAAATTTCCAAAATCAGTAATTTTTTGTCATAATTAATAATTAACATTACAAAAAATGAGTCTCTCTGATATTGGATAAAATGAGTTAAAAATGAATATAAATATTTTTAATTTCATTAAGAAAACTATAACAATGGATGTTATTTTATTTATGTATTTATTTAATTTACACATTCTATATTTTAATATATTGAATTTTGGAGACATTTTCTCTAGATAATGACATTTACATTACTTTATGTAATGACTAAATAGTAATTGTTACTCTCTTTCATTAAATATATATAATATGTATTATTATAGGAAATAGTATATAAATAGTTATATTAACCATATATAAATAATTTTTTTTATTAATATATTCCTTAATTGTTATCAAATTTTTAATTACGTAGAATTCTTAAAAAAACAGACGTAGTGATTTTGAAAAGTAGATGAGAAATCATGTAAATGATTTAAAAAACAATAAAATTAATAACAGTTGGATGAATTATAGTGTAAAAATAATTTAATGAATAATTATAAATTATTTTTAGTTGTAAAATTAATTATAATTGAATAAATTATTTTATTCATGAATTTGCATACTAATTTTGGGAATATTATCAAAAATTACCAGAAATGGTATTTAATCCTTAAGAATTATTTTAAAATCATTATATAATAGTAAAAATTAGATGATTAATCAACTTTTATAGAAAATGTCAATCATATAATTAATTATTCTTGTATTAGATACTTGGATATTTGCGCATTACATTCATGACCATTAGGTATTGAATGTTTTGATCATAGTTAATATTAATTAAGGATAATGATGTGATTAAACAAAAATATAACATTTAAAATGAGACACATACCTATCTAAAATCAATTTTATAATCATAATTTGAACATACCTCTATAATTATAGAAATGGTAACTATTTATTTCCATTTTACAAGAGTTTGAAACATATAATATAGTAATATCTAAAGTATTTACAAGATTTCCACCCACCTCAAGTATAAAAGGACAACCCTATACACTACTATTAAAAAACAATGATCCACTGATCTCATATAATACATATTAAATAATTTCTTTGAATCCTTCTACACTACCTAGATCCCCATCTTCTCTTAAAGAAATCCTAATAAGTTTTCATTTGTTAGCAGAATGAGGATTTCCAATGTTAAGGTATTACTATGAACTGAGTTCTTTCATTATATTTTTTATTTTTCCTCATTAAAATATATCATAAATATTATGATTTAGTAACATAAAAATATTTAATATATTAAAATTTTACTATTTTTATTTTAATCCCAATTTTTATATCCTTTTCCAACAACTGGAAATGATAATTCCACTTATGAAAATGTGTGAACTACCACCTCCTTTAAGCGATATGATTCTTTCACAAGAATAAATGGATGCTAATATGTTTGGATTTAATGAATAAATACAATATATATAATATTATAATTATTTTAATAATGTAAACCTTTATCATTATCATATCATTTTTATCCATTATAAAAACGAAATTTTCATTCATGGGTGCATACAGACTACCATCTCCAAGAGGAGACTTGATTCATTTTTCATTGTTACCTTCATGATCAGTTTTTAAATATTATTTAATTTATAATCATGTTATTTATAGTGTATATATTTATCATTATTATAATATTCTGGAGTTATAAATTTTTTGAAAGGAGTCGGGACATAAAGTAAGTGATATCTAATATAAATATCATTTTATTGAGAATCATTCCATGTTCTCCAATTGTATTAATTATATTGGTGCATACTCTTCCAAATGGATTTATTTTATTATTAATTTACTAAAATAGTGGTGATTTTAAAGTAAATTTTATGTTCTATACTTCAATGATCATTTTATTCTAAATTTAGCAAAGTGGTATGGGTTTATTATACAATTTCATTTTTATTCAAGATTATGTTGGTTAAACATTCATTTAAATATATTATAATATTATTTTTATTTAAACTATATATATTATTTATCCATTTCTATATAATTTATTGATGTTTTTCCTTTTATTTTCCACACTTTGGTACATACAATGGCATATATTGTTTTTATAGATATCAAATATTAGTTTTACTTTTTCTCTAAAAATCGTTTTCCTAAATATCATTATTATATAAAATATATTAATGATTGTTTTTATATTCATAATTGATTTTTTAATGATATTTTAAACTATATTTGATTTTATTTAAAAAAAATTAAAGTAAATAGCATTTTCATTTTCTAAATGATGTACTATTGACTTTTTACCAAAGTTTTTAAATGAATAATTCTTTTAATGAATAAAAAATGAGAATATTTTCTCACAATAATGATAATTTTTTTTGAAGCATGCATAATAAGTTTCAATGTTTTTTAAATTAAATTCATCTTTATAATATTAGAGAATTATTTATAAAAAAAAATATTTTTGAAAAGATATATTTTCATGTTCTCAATGTGACATTATAATGTGTTTGTAAAAGTGATTTATCAACTATATAATCATATTCAAGGAATTATAATGACTCACTAGGGATATTATCTTATAATATATTCTATCACATTTCACTAGATGGATTATGATCATGTTATTCTAGTTATCGACTTAGGTAAAATATTTGTATTTATTTGTTATCTTTTCAACAGAATGTTTATGTAGATTAAGTATTTTGCTGTTATTCATTTAATATATATGATAAATGTTATGGACTTTGTATATGATGGGTGGTGAATATATAGATCATATATTTATTAATAGGGATCTTGAGCACATGAGCCTTAGTATAGTTGGTGAGGACTCCTTATGTTCATCCAAGAGACAAGGGATCAAATCTAGGTGGCTGATAATTTCTGGGGTACTGTAGCAGTATTGTAGCAGGTACTGTAGTAGTACTGTAGTGGGTACTGTAATATGAACTATGTAGAACTGTAGCAGGCACTGTTTGGCACTGTAGTAGCCGGGAATATGCCCCCATTTGGGCCTTCGGGCCACCCAGGCCTTCGGGTCCGTAAGGCCTTCAGGCCACTACAAGGCCTTTAGGACTCCTTAAATGTGCAAATGCAAACCAGACAACCTGCAAGGAACAAGCTTCAGAAGGAGGAGGAGCAAGGAGCTTTCACCATAGCAGAAGCTAAACGGATTGCAAGAACGAGAGGGTATGTCACCTACCATCGGGACAAGCATGTGCATGCACGAGAAAGCCTAGATGAATAGCCATGAAAAGGTGGAGTGCTGATTTCACGATGAAGATGCTATGGAGGAGCAGTTCCAAGTAGTTAGTCTGGGTTTTATGTAATGTTTGAAGCCTACGGGTAATGAATTCTTCTAAGGACTATGGGCCATGTAATGCTTACGCCTACAAGCCTTTTAAGGGTTTCACCTCACCCCTTGGAAGGTGGATTATCAAAAATCAATAAAAAATGAAGGCCTTCAGGCCATTTGAGGATACAAACTATATGGGTTATTTTTCAAATGTTAAGTTGTAGGTATTGACAAATGGATTTTATATAATGATTATGATTTCCAAAATTATGCATTCTATCATCATGATATCCGTTAATATTATGTATATGATTGTTTATTTTGTTTTTTCATACATGTATAATTACACTCTCTTGATATTTTTTATATGGATTCATAGATAATTATTTATATTTTCCACATTATTCATGTTTTACATATTTTATGATGGCTTCCTCTGTATTCTTCCACTTATTGAGAATTTTAGGTAACCCTATATTTTGTTTTATTTTTTATATGATATGATGAATTTATATTAAAATTAATTTAAAGGATAAGGGAATTTTTTTCATGAAATATTTTTCTACTTCAAATGAAATATGGCTATCACTTAAATTTTTATTTTCAGTGTATTCCGGATGAATAAATCCTTAATGATGTGATCCCTTATATCGTGTACCAATTTTGTGATATAACCACTGTCTAAGGGGTAATGGAGTCATTGTTGTTATAATTTAACTCAAGAAAATTTAATAACACATATGGGAATTATATTTTATAAGAACATTCCTAGCATGATAATTATGATAATCCAATAGAATATTTGAGTATATTTTAGGGATTTTTATCCATATCTTAATATTCATTATGATTTTGGGATAACTAAATTTATTCATTTTTTAGAGATGGAACCAAGAAGGAGGGGAATCATAAATTATTGTCAATATATTGATTACCCTATTATGAATAAAAATACAATAGGTGTTTGATCTATGTATATGGAATCCCACCTTTTTATTACATAACTTTTCATTACATTTTACCAATAGAGGATCTTTAATGTATAGTGTGTTGGAAATCATGAACATAATACATGAAAAAAAAATCTTCTAAACCACTCGTAAGGCTTAATCATAAGTTAATCCTATGTAAAATTACCGCATCTCATATCCTGGAGACATACATCAAAGAAAAGGTTGAGCAGAAGACTCAGTAAGGAAAACAACTGAAACCGTTGACATGTGATCTTGAGTAATATAAATAAGAACATGATAGATGTCATAAAGGAATGAGCAATGGAAGAATAAAAATATCATGATAAAAAGAACATGAATCATAACTTTAATATATTCCTACAACATTTGATATAGACATTCATTAAAATTTCATCAATGTTTATCCCCAAGGTGTCATAAAAATTACCAAGGTTATTCACAAAGGTATCGTGAAACTTGTCATCTCTAGAGATTAATTCTTTACCCAATGCATTAGAGAACTATCAGGGCACACCCTTAATATGTATTTATTTTCATGTGATCCACATAGATCATAAACAAAAATTTCATAAATAACCGATATAGAATAAAAGAAATGGGTTTCATTTCTAAATCATGATTTTTTAAAAGTTCTCAAAAATAAGATCATTATATAATTTATAACCAATGGAAAGGGAGTAAGGGTTATATGTATATCCATTCCAAAATAAAATATATCCTTTTTATATATTTATGAACACCCATAAAAACGAAATATATCAGGGTATTCACATAAATAAACAAGATAATTTCCTGAGAGAAAGAGATAGAAATTTTGAGGTGAAATTTATGCAGCATAACGACTATATAACATGGTTTTAGAAAATAATAAAAAGAGAGGGAACAAGGGTAACCCACTAATAAATAACTCATATTAAAATATAAATACACAATAACATGGAGGTATGAACATGGTATGGATATTTTAATGACATACAACAAGGAAAGGAATCTTGAAAGGTAGGAGAAGATGTGATTTCATTTACGAGAAATTCAACAGCTTAACGTTGTCACTTAAAAATTTAGAAAACAAATTGATGAGAGAAGAAAGGGATCTCATCAATTGGACATGAAATGGATAGTAATAGGAACAAATAATAACATACCCTCAACATAAAGAGATGCAAAATATAAGACACAACATAAAGGACGTCATGACTTAAAAGTGGAGGGTGAAAAGATCCCTTTCATTGAAGAGTAACTTTGAAAGCATGAATTTTGGTACATTGGAAGGGTTTAGGGATCCCTGGGAAGACTACTTAGGATTTACGGAGACGAGAAAATCATTGAGGATGATTTTGGAATGAAATGAATGGGGGAAATGGCTTTGTATTTATATGGAAAGTGAGTGAATAAATTATTAATTTCCAAGGGACACCTCATCGGTGGTATTTGCAAAACCATGGGCTTTCCCATGGTATTTGCCCATGGTATTATCCCCTTGTGACACCTCATAGAATATATCACTATTCATAAGTCGACTAGAAAGCTTACATCATTATTACATCATTCATGACGTCATTAAACACTCGAAGCTCCAAACTGCATTTTTAGTATTCACCAATAATTAAACTATTTCAGGAAAATCCCAAAAAGGTACCCTAACCTAATATCGATGCTCTGAATTCAAAAATGAATTCCATTTTAGGAAAATTAGTTTATAATTATTTTAAATTTAATTTTTAATTAAAATCATTATTTATTCCAAAAATACAACTTTAAAACTATACCTCATTTTGTAACACCATAAAAAAGTAATCAAGGTCCCATAAAATTATTGTATAACCATAAGACAATAAAGTAACAATTTATGATTAAATTTTAAGAAGACACAATTTCATTTTAAATTAATAAATTAATTATAAAATTTTAAAAAATATACACACGGCATACAAAATACCAAAACTTAAACTATGATTGTTTTTTAACTTTTAAGATGTCTAAAATGTATTTATACATTCATGGGTGAAGTTTCAATTTTTTTGGTCAAAATACTATTCATTTCAATTCATATGGGCATGTTACTATTCCTATTTTACTATTCACTAAAAACTAAGTTGATCTTATTAGACTCTAAATTTCTCACTGATCACAACTGTAGAAGACCAATTTTTGAAAATCATTTCACATTATTAACTATGTAATGAATTCAAAAATATTTTAAAATTCACTTTTTCCCTAAATTTAACAATAATACATGATATATGAAATTCACAAACATTTCAATAAGAATAAATAACGATTTAATTTATATAAATGGATTACACAAAGTAGCTAAAGTCTCGATACATAAACCCCAATTACACCAGCATAGGAACTAAGTGTTTGGTGTGAAATGGTGATAAAATCCTTGGGTGGCTCCGACATCATTTCTTGAGTGGTGATTTCTATCAGCTTGAACTTATCCATTAGGCGATTCCGTTCATGCTTCATACGTTGATGTTCGGCTTGGGCTTGGTCCAGAGAAAAGCCTAGTGATTCTACCTCCTTCCCAAGCTCCGATTGATGGGATTCATATGGATCGAGTCTACTGGATGAGGCCATTAAATCTTCTTTCTATTTTAATTAACCAAGATAACCGAATTTATAAATGTACAATGTTAAGATAATAATTTCCAACAGTCATATTATCTAACAGTCATATAATAGTCGAAACCCAATGGTATCATTTTAGTTATACCCACATCATGAATTAATGGATACCGTTTTTTGGAGTATAAAATAAAATAACACAAAAAAATAGGAAACAAATATAATTAAAATGGTCGGGTCGTTACATTCTTCCACCCTTAAGAAATTTTGTCCCTGAAATTTTATCTCATACCCACGGATGAGAAAAGGTGTGGGAAATTTTGTTGCATGGACTCCTCCGGTTCCCGCATGGATTATTCACATTTGTGGTTCCTCCAAAACACCTTAACAAGGTGGGTAGTCTTGTTTCATAGAACCTTATCTCTACAATTCATAATCTCCACCGGCTGGTTCTCATTAGAGAGGTAATGTTCCAGTTGTACCACCTCTGGATTTAGTATATGTGAAGGGTTAGGTATGTACATCTTTAAGAGGGATATGGGGAAGACATCATGAACTTGGTCTAGATTTGGAGGAAGTGCAAGTCGATATGCCACTGCTCCCACACGATCAAGAATTTCAACGGGGCCAATGTACATAGGGATAAGCTTCCCTTTCTTCCCAAACCTCATGACTCTTTTACAAGGTGATATTTGAAGAAATACTTTTTCACCAACATCAAACTCCAAGTCGCATAGACGGTTGTCTACATAGTTCTTTTGCTGACTCTGATCATCCTTAATGTGTTGTTGGATGGCATGGACCTTTTTTGTAATCTCTTACACAAGATTAGTGTCATGAAGATTTATCTCACCAGATTCATCCCAACTAGTATGATGTCTACATCACTTCCCATATAGAGATTCATAGGGTTACATGTGAATGCTCGAGTGGAATTAGTTGTTGTAAGAGGACTCAACTAAAGAGAGATGTTGATCCCATCCACCTTTAAATTACATTGAGAAAGCTCTCAACATTTCCTTGAGTGTTTGAATAGTCCTTTCAGATTTTCTATCTGTATGGGGGTGATAGGTCATACTGAATTTCAATTCTGTGCTCAGAGCTTTTTGAAGACTTCTCCAGAATTTTGATGTGAACCGTGGGTCATGATCAGATATGATAAAAAGTGGAACTCCATGCAGCCTTACCACTTCCTTCACTTAACTCCTAGCAATTTGATCAAGAGGGAAATCTTCCCTAATGGAGATAAAATGGCCAGTCTTGGTGAGATGATCCACAATAACCCATATCACATTATTTTCTTTGGAAGTTCTCAGGAGACTAGTGATGAAGTCCATAATGATATTGTCCCACTCCCATGCTAGTATGGGTAGTGGTTGTAAAACCCATTTAGGATGTTTTCTCTCTTCCTTCACTTTCTGACATACCTGGAACCTTGAAGTGTAGTCAGCACTCTCCATTTTCATATTATCCCACCAATAATTATCATGAAGGTCCCTATACATTTTTGTGCTTCCCAGATGTATAGAGAAAGTATAGATATGATCTTCATCCATCAACACATTTTTATTTGCAGAATATATGGAACACATAGTCTTGTACGAAATTTCAATACACATTCATGATCAGTATTGATCTCTGAAACATCCCATCTTTCATAGCCTCAAACATCTTTTGCAGCAAAGGATCTTCTTTCTGATCATTCTTGATCTTCTCTAGTAATGACAGTTAATAAATCATTTGGGTTAGGGTTGATGATGTCCCTTCCCTTATAATTCCCATGTTTAGCATTACTAGGTCATTTATCAAAGGATATTTTTGAATCCTCATCAAAGAAAGAGAAACCGGGTATTTCCTGCTTAATGCATCTGCTACTTTGTTTGCTCTTCCGGGATGATAATGAATAGAACAATAATAGACTTTAAGAAGCTCCAACCATCTCCTTTGTCTCATGTTCAATTCGTTTTTTGTGAAAATATACATCAAACTTTGATGGTCTATTTATATATAACATTTCTCCCCATAAAGATAGTTCCTCTATATCTTCAGAGAAAAAACGACCACTGCTTGCTCCAGATCATGCGTAGGATATTTCTAATCAAGAGACTTAAATTGTTGAGATTCATAAGAAATGAAATTGTCATTTTTAATGAGGATGCACCCAAGACCTTTCAGAGATTCATCGCTAAAAATAACGAATCCTTCTCCACTTGAGGGTAGTGTTAACACATGTGTTGTAACCAATATATTATTTATCTCTTGGAAAATTTCCTCACACGCTTTTTTCCAGATGAACTTGACCCCTTTTAGAGTTAACTTGGTTAATGGATTAGAAATTTGTGAAAATTTTTTCACAGGCCTCCTATAATATCCTGCTAATCCAAGGAAAGTAAAAATCGCAGTTATTGTTGTAGGCTAAGGCCACTCCTCTTCATATTTTTTCATTCTAGTGTCAAATGTGATTATTTCATTGGTAACAATGTTCCCCAATAAAGCAACTTGTTGTAAGTAGAATTCACATTTACTGAATATTCCCATAGTCTCTCCTTCTATAAATTTTGAAAAATAACCTTTAGATAATCCTCATACTCCTCACAAATTTTGGAATATATCATAATATCATAAATGAAAGGTATCAAAAAGTTATCAATGTAATCATTAAATACTCTATTCATAAAATCAATTAATATATCAGGTGCATTAGTCAGTCCAAAAGGCATAACAACCAACTCATAATGCCCATATCTTGATCGGAAGTTAGTTTTTGTAATATCTTCTTTCATCACCCTCAATTGATGATAACCAGATCGAAGATCAATCTTATAGAAGAATTGATCCCCATGAAGCTGGTCAAATAAATATTCAATTATTGGAAGGGAATATTTGTTCGTTACTGTGATTCCATTCTGTTCTCTAGAATCAATGCATAGACACATCGATCCATCCTTCGTCTTCAAAAAGATAATAGGTGCTCCCCAATGAGACACACTCGGTAGGATAAACCCCTTCCCAAAAATATCTTGTAGTTGTTTCTTTAATCCATCTAGCTCCACATTTTCTATCCAATACGGGGTCTTGGATATTATATGAGATCCAGGTACTAGTTCAATGGATAACTCTACCTCTCTTTCTATGGGAGGTCCAAGTAACTCCTTAAAAAATACGTTAATGTATTCCTGGATGATGGGTTCATTTTATATCTTCAAACTATCGTTTCCTTCTTCTTTTTCACTGATCAGCTAAATAATGAATGATATATGAGGTTCTTATAGAATATGATTTAGTTGAGATATCTCTCCATGGAAGATAACTGTAGGTTTTCCATTCAAAGAAACTGAGATTCCCTTACTTCTGTATTTGATCTTAGCATTATACTTTGACAGCCAGTCCATCCCTAGTATAATGTTGAATTACATCATTGGAATGACTACTAGATTTGAGATAAGATTGTTCTCACCAAAGTAAATACTAGAGTTTCCAAACACTGATGATGCTTGTATAATCCCACCAGGAGTCTTGACCGATAACTCTAATTTTAATAAGTCAAGGGTTGATTCTAAATTCTTTGTAAACTCGGAGGAAATAATGGAATGTGTAGAAACAGAATCAAACAATGTACTTGCTAGCTTTGAGAGAACAAAAATAGTACATGCTACCACATCATTTGGATCTTCAACTTCATCTGTCGTGATATCAAAAGGACGACCTTGCTCCCGTGGCCTTTGCTGAGGCTGATGGTTGTTCCCCTCCACTGCCCTCAGATTTGGACAATGATTAGAAAAGTGCCCAAGTTGTCCACACATAAATAACATGACACCAGGTAGGGCCTTCACCATCTTCCCCTTGTCATTAGTGTCTGGATGTTGAGGTTTTACCTCACTGTGATGATTCATGGAATTATGGCTATCTCTTCCACACTTGTAGCATATCCTGCTCCTAAGCAGGCAGTTCCCCGAATGCTTCTTCCCACATTTGTTACACGTGGCACGTTGCACTTTTGTGCCTCCTATTCCATGATCAATGGTCCTCCATAATATGGTATCCATTTATCAATTTTTGTCGTTTGATTTATGTGACCATTGCGTCTCAACAAACTTCCGTTTAAATTTCATCGCACTTCGCACGATCTTATTATAGTTTTCATAGTCTCGGTTGGCTACATTCATCCACAGATGAGGTCTTAGTCCACCGAAAAATTTATCAACCTTACCATTTGGATCCATGAAAAAGCTATAGGTATATCATGAAAGTCAGGTGAAGTTCATCTCATAGCATCTGACAGATTCATTCTCCTTCTACTTCAGCTCGTGAAACTCCTTCTCCATTCTTGTTCTCATGGAATGAGGGAAATACTTAATGAAATAGATCACTCTTAACTCTTCCCACTCCAAATTTTCAACTTACAATCTTGTCCTTGTGTTTTTAATTAGTTCCCACCACTGATCAGCATCCCCTTCAAAGGAATAGATGTCCAGGGTGACCTTCTCTTTCTCTGAACATCGAAGCATAGAAAAGATCTTTTCGTTGGAGCTGATTCACTACTCAGCAGTCAATAGGTCAGTTGATCCATAGAAGGTTGGTGGTAATTGATGCATAAAGGACTCAACAGAATGTTGTTCCCTTCATGGTGAGATAGGTCTCTAAATTTGATTCATGTTATTTCCCATAACATGAGTCAGTTGGTTCATCATTCGCATGAATGTTTCGATTTCATCTTCCATCAGATGGCTGTCAGTGCATGGTCCATTGTGGTCACTATTTGAACAGTTCCTCATATTGCCCTCCATTTTCTAAAAGAATAAAACATTATTGAGAAACTTTTTTCATTTATGAATCTTTTAACAATAAATGATTTTATGTCTTAAAAATTCATGCTTAAACAATTACATTTCTCTATAATTCCTTCATAATGATTTATAAATAGCTTGTGATTAACCAAAAATATCCCTCGAGAGTGTCATAACCAAGAGTGCAGCAATGGCCATTGTAGATCATCTATTCCCATTCGAGTCTAGCTCAAAGAGGTTTTTTTGAGTTTTACCCCTATGTATGTCAGTGCTAGAGCCACCTCTACCTGCTCGTATCCAGACATGGATGTTTTTGTTTGATAAACCACTTACTCAATATTCACCAAAATACCAGAAAGTGTTCCTATATTTTAAATTTTCAATAGGATTCTTAATAAATATTTCATTTCCTAATTTCTATAAATAACTAAACTATCATTTGATGCCAACTATGGAATCCCACCTTTTTATTACATAACTATTCATTACATTTTACAAAGAGAGGATATTTAAAGTCTAGTGTCTTGTAAATCAGGAACATAATACATGAAGAAAACATAAATCATTTTATAAACCACTCTTAAGGATTCATAATTGGTTCATCCTATGTAAAATTACTACATCTCATATCCTGGTGACATACATCAAAGAAAAGAGTGATAAAAAGACTCAGTAATGAATACAACTGAAACAGTTGGCATGTGATCTTGAGAAATATAAATAAGAACTTGAAAAAAGTAATAAAGCCACGAGAAATAGAAGAATAGGAATCTCATGATAAAAACAACCTGAATAATAACTTGAATCTGTGCCTACAACATTTCATATAGACATTCATAAACATTTCACCAAGGTTTATCCCAAAGGTGTCATAAATATTACCAATGATATTCACCAAGGTATCGTGAAACTTGTCATCTCTAGAGATTAATTATTTACCAAATTCATTAGAGCAATATCAGGGTGCACCATTAATATGTCTTTATTTTCATGTGATCCACATATATCATAAGAAAACATTTCATAGATAACTCCTAGAGAATAAAAGAAATGGGGTTCATTTCAAAATCATGATATTTTAAAAGTTCTTAAAAATAAGATCATTATATCATTTATAACCCTTCGAAAGGGAGTGAGGGTTATATGTATATCAATTCAAGAATAAAATATATCCATTTTATATATTAATGAACACGCTTAGAAACGAAATATTTCTGGGTATTCAAATAAATAAACAAGATAATTTCTTGAGAGAAAGAGATAGAAATTTTGAGGCGAAATTTCTGCAGCATAACGACTATATAACATAGCTTTAGATAATAAAAAAAAGAGAGAGTAAAAGGGTAACCCACTAATAAATAAATTATATTTAAATATAAATACAGAATAACATGGATGTAAGAACAAGTTATGGTTATTTTAATGACATACCACAAGGAAAGGAAACTTGAAAGGTAAGAGAAGATGTGATTACTTTTACGAGAAATTCGTCAGCCTAACAATGTCACATAAAAATTAAGAAAAGAAATTGATAGGAGAATAAAGAGTATCTCATAATTTGGACATGAAATGTACATTAATAAGAACAAATAATAACATATCCTCAACATAAAGAGATGGAAAATATAAGACACAACATAAAGGACATCATGACTTAAAAGTGGAGGCGGAAAAGATCCCTTACCTTGAAGAGTAACTTCAAAATCATGAAGGTAGGGACCATGAGAGGCTTGAGATCACCTTGGGAGGACTCCATGGGAGGCAAGGAGACCATAACTTCTTTTAGGATGAATTTTTAATGAAATGAATAAGGTAAATGGATTGGTATTTATAGGGAATGTGAGTGAATAAATTATTAATTTCCAAGGGACACCTCATCAGTGGTATTTGCAAAACAATGGGCATTCCCATGGTATTTTCCCATTTTATTGGCCACTTGGGACACATAATTATATATATAACTATTAATAAGTCTAATATAAATCTTAAATCATTATTACATCGTTAATGATGTCATTAAACACTCGAAGCTCCAAACTGCATTTTTACTATTCACATATAATTCAACTGTTTCAGAAAAATCCCTAATATTCACCCTAACCTAATATCGATTCTATGAATTCAAAAATGAATTCCATTTTATGAAAATAATTTTATAAATATTTTTAATTTAACTTTTAAATAAAATAATTATTTATTCCCAAAATACAACTTTAAAACTATAACTCATTTTGTAACACCATAGAAAGTTATCAAGGTCCCATAAAATTATCGTATAACCATAATACAATAAAGTAAAAATTTATGATTAAATTTTTTTAAGATAAATTTCTATTTTAAATTGTTAAATTAATTTAAAAAAATTAAATAAAATAATTATGGCATACAAAAATACCAAAACTTAAACTATGATCATTTTTTCACTTTTAATATGTCTAAAATATATTTATACATTCATGGGTGAAGTTTATATTTTTTGGTCAAAATACTATTCATTACTATTCATATGGGAATGTTATTATTCCTAGTTTAATATTCACTAAAAACCAAGTTGATCTTATTTGACTATAAATTTCTCACTGATCACAACTGTAGAATATCATTTTTTGAAAATCATTTCACATTATTAACTATTTAATGAATACAAATATATTTTAAAATGCCATTTTTTGATAAATTCATCAATAATACAATCCTATATTTATCTGGAAATTTGAAATTCACAAACTTTTTCATGAAAATAAATAACAATTTTATTTATATAAAAGGATTACACCAAGTTGCTAAGGCCTCATTACATATCCCCTTATTACACCAGCATATGACCTAAGTGTTAGGTGTGCTATAGTGATATAATCTTTGGGTGGCTCAGACAACATTGCCCGAGTGGCGATTTCTATCAGCTAGAACTTCTACCTTAGGCGATTCCGTTGAAACTCTAAACATTGAAGTTCGGCTTGGGCTTGGTCCAGGGCAAATCCCAGTGATGCTACCTCCTTCCCAAGCTCCGACAGATGGGCTTCGTATGGATCCATTCTACTGGATGAGGCCATTCAATCTTTCTTCTGTATTAATTAACCAATATAACTGTATTTATAAAGCACAACTCTATGATTATAATTTCTAACGGTTATATTGACCAATGGTCATATAACAGTCGAAACCCAATGGTCTCATTTTAATTACACCCACTTCATTAATTAAAGGATATAGTGTTGTTGAGTATAAAATAAAATAACACACAAAAATAAGAAAAAAATATAATTAAAAATTTCTAGTCGTTACAATGTAGATCATGGATATATTATGGAAATTGACTCATTTGTTGCTTATTATCCTTTTTTCAATTTTAGAAACAATGAATGATTGAATTTGGAGTAAAAGATATCATTATTATTTCTAAATATCTATCCCATGTTATAATTCATAATATTAACCTAACTAAAATTCATAATGCACAAGATAAGAGAGAAATACAGTTTCACGGAAGAGCAGGTGATGAAGACCATGGATGGGAAAAATAAATATTTATTACATCATAAAAGTTAAAAATATCATTTAATTAAATGCATAAAGGGAATGAGTGTTTGTTAATAGTTTGGGAATTATTGATATTATCCTATGATTAAAATTATATTTAAAATATCTTAAGTATCACCTCAAAATAATTCATCAATAATTTTTAGGAAAATGAGTTATATGTAAGATTTAGTCACTATGAATGTGGATTTTAAGAAGATTATTTTCGGGAAAATGTTATCTCCCTGGTGGGAAAATCAATTGACCATTATAATACAATAGGGTATCAATTGATAACCCCCATGAATGAATATAACCACAATTTATTTGAATTTAGTTATTTATAATTAAATTTAATAATATATTACACTAATGTTGTGGTCTTTAGATGTAGTAGTTTGGTATGAGGATTAAAATTAAGTAACAAACCATTGACCCAATAATAATTTTTTATGGATGATTTAAATGATGTAAATTTTGGAATAAAATTTTTAATATCATTAATATTCATGAAAAGTGATTTATATAATAATGATATATTTATTGAAAAAGGTACAGCTAAACTTTAAAATTATTACAAGATATTTAATGGTGTTGCTTAGTGAAGATTACTGCATTTTATGTGGTTTAGGTCACAATAATTATTATAATTAAGGAAAAATCATGTTTTTAATACATTATTAGTGAATTTACCAGTATGAGTATGTGATAGTGTGAGCGATAAATGATTCTTGGGTACAAAATAATTAATAGGTGATCAATCCATTCAGATTTTATTTTAAAAATTAATCTATAATATTTAAGGAATTTTAATTATAACATTGGTTTTTATTGATATTTTTAAAATTATGGAATGTTTACTCACCTTTCTTGTTAATTAATCATGATCAAACCATTTCAGTTTTAGACAAGAGGAATAAAATTTCATCTATTTATGAATATTAATATTGAATTAAAATTTTTTTAGTACTTCAACAATGTAAAATTATTCATGACCATGATGGTTCACTTCAAAGGATGAAATCAAAATAATATAATGAGAGTAAATAAAGTCAAAAAAATTTATCACTTAATCTATCCCAATGGTAATGGAATTTATGAATCTCACACAAACTAAAGATATGTCTATAAAGTCATACATTTCCAGTGAATCTCAATTTTCTAGGTTCCTTTTTATAAACTCATTTGAAAGTATGATTCTTGTTGAGTTACATCCACGATATATTTCTGATTCATAAACTACATATAAATATTCATGTATATTCCTTATTCAATTTCATTACATTGTTATATGATGTTTGGAAAATAAGGATTTTAATATTGAATTTTTTAAGGAGAGGATAATTTAATACCATGATATTTATATTGTAACTAAGGTTATTATTTACTGTAAATGGAGTGTGGATTTTTTTTATTGTCGATCCACAATGGATTGATCAGGGGGTTTTCAAGTCATGGGATCTAAAAGTACATGACAAATCTGGTTTTTAGGGTGGAAATATTTCATAATGGTTTCCAAATTTTTTGGCTCACAAAAAAGAGAGGTTATTTTGGAAAAATGAATGCTTTCTGCAAAGGCATTATGCGTAATGGGATTTCCAAGAATAGTTCATGGATCAAGAATTATTGTATACATAAAGTTTAACTACTAATCATGTAGCAAAACACTATACAGAATGGAAAACAGTTCACTGATCGTGTAAGAGGAATGGTTTTCGGGAAGGTATGTGTTTTACAAAAGGAAAACAGTTTGTGGTATGGCATGTCATTCATGAAAATGTGGAAGAGTTTTGAGAAGCAATAAAGTGAGTAATTTGTGGAAACAAGGTGGTAATTTTTGTCATCGCATAGGTAAAATGGATTTATTCAAACCACATATGGAATATAGTTTATGGGAGATACATGTTACACGGTAAATCAAGTACCATATCGAAGATTTCGTAATTCTCGGATTAGTTGATTATAAGGGTCTATATCAATGAATAAAATTATTGGACGAATTTGGAGAGATATAGAAGTAGGTTTATGGAATAAAACTCCAAAAAATCATGTGTTAAAAAAATGAAAGTAATTTAGTGATGTCTAGAATAACTTGTGGAAGACAGTTCATGGTGGATGATTTGGCCCACAGGAGGGGTTAGTCTACAGAGAACAAGTGGTAAATGGTAATTGTACACCTAAGTGGTACACAAAAATAATTTGTGGAGGGGATGAGAAGAATTAGTTTGAGGAGGTAGACTATGGAAGAAGTATGGTCATGCGATTTGCTGGGAATGGTTCATGGAGGAGGTACACAGAGTAGTGAAGTACAAAGAAGAAGTATGCCAGTTTGTAGAGGAAATGTTTTTGGATGAGTAGTACGTGGAACAGTATATTACATATTCTAGGAAAAACATGACTTCAAATGAAAATATGCATAAATTTGAGGGTGAATGATTTAATTATAAAATATTGAAGTGACATTTAAGTCGATAAACTGAGATCAGATTACCAATGGAGGGAGAAAGGTGAAGTCAATAGAAGTTATTCAAGGGATGCATTGTGTTATCCCTAAAATATTTTAAAGGCATTTAACTTTGCACAAAGTGACTAAGACAAACTCTTTTAATCCATACCTAGTGAAGATAAGTGTACTTTGTTATGACCAAAAATCTTTTTGTGTATTGTCCTTGCATGAAACTCATAGTGGTGAACCAAGTAAAATTCATGTGTCCTCTCTTTTCATTTTATTGTGTGTTTTATAAAATTCCTCATCAAACTGTTTTAACTTGTTCCTAAAAATTTGGGAACAAGATCCATCAGTTTAAAAGAAATATTTAAAACTATGATTCGCCCCTCCCCCCTCAGGGTGTTTCGCAGTCCTTTGTATGGTATCAAAGGATAAAGGTTACTAGTGTTAAATATGACCATCATTTATATAATATATAATACATTAAATGTTAAGGGAATACCTCTCCTTGATGGAATAAACATTCAGATCTGGATGTATAAGATGATATATCATCTAATTCCACTAGTTCTCCCCCTTAACGAAGGAATAGATTTAATAATTTCATGTAATGTCTCAGTATATGTGCTTTTAGAGTCACTACATTCAATATGGTACTCCTTTATGTTTTCTTGAGAGTCAAAAATTTCCATTGGAGTCATCATCCCCTCTACCTCTATTGTTCCAGTCAGAGAAAAAATCTCTTGGTGTTTTGTCTCTTCATGATATATACCATAAAATGAAATAATTTCACCCTATATCTCATTTCCAAAATAATTTTGTTTATTAAATGGGGAATATTTACTTTTATTTTATTGATAAACCACCACTTGAGAATCAACCATAGTCATTGTCTTTGTCTAAGAAACAAAATTAAAACCCTCATTATCCATTAAATATTTTGAACAATGTTGGACAACTTTACAAATCACTAGACAATCAGATTCTAAAATTTTCATAGCCTTTCAGTTTTCTAAGGCATTCTTCCTTTCATGTGAAACTTGTTGATCAACTACCTTTTATATATATTATTCATTAACTTGTTCAACCAGAAAGTCATTATCACATCCTATAATTTGAGTATACATTTGAGTCTACTTTATGTCATCACTTCTTCCTTTGGTATAAATATAATAATTCATAATAGTAGCCTATTCATAAAATATGGAATCACAAGTTTTTAACATAGTCATAGAAGTAGAGGAATTAATAATAGCTGAATCACATGGCAGTTTGACCTTCCTAGAATCCATTGGTTTGAATGCACCATCATGAATAGATCCCAACTAACCTCTCTTATATTTGACAGTATTAGTAGTAATGACTTTTACATGATAAATCATACAAGGTCTTTTTTATCAACAGGCATGTATATCTAAAGAACAACATTAGTCTTCTAAACAAATACTATTTTTAGTCTTCTTCAGAAAAGTTTTCTTGTGATATCCAACCATAAAACAAAAACTATTCAATGCAAAGCACCAATAGTTAGATGATTCATGACATATAACATTACAATAAATCCAAATTTTTTTTCTCATACATGATCATTAAATAAATAATATCATCATCAATTTCAATAATTTCTTTATCAACTAGATATTATACCAATTGAACCTCTACCAAGAACCTGGCGTAGTGGACAACTATAAACACTTCTATTTCGTTATAAATATTAATAATAAAAATGATTGAAATTGAAATTTAATAATGAAATTCAGGATTTAACATTATCAAACTCAACCCATATACCCTTAATGAAATTTTATTAGTGGTGTTACCATCCCTTAATGGGTTGAATTATTTATCCCATTCATGAAGGTGTATAATACCTGTTTTAAGAGAAAATGATCCAAAACCCAATATTGGACCTTTAGATCATTAGAGGGGAAGAGCATATAGAAATATTCCTATCATAAAGAAAAATATTTATAGGTTTAAAATCCACATATCGATGAAATCTTCTCTTTTATTTCGCATATAATCAGTGTCTGAGAACCTTTTGGATAAAAAAAATGAGCTCTGAATGAGTACTCAACTATTTTAATCCACTTTAAACAACATTAGGGTCCTCTACGATGTGTGCAACATTTCCTTTTCTTTTAATGGACAAATCAATAATCTCTTTGAATATAGAGAATGATCGATTTTCTATGATTCCCTCGATCTCAGTATCACCATGTCCCACCTGCATTCGATGGTCCATCTCAACACTAGAAAGATGATGAATATCAAAACTCCTAGGCACACAAAATTTTCCACTATGAATCAAAATAATTGAAGAATCAAAATATAAGTGGAAAAACCTAATCACTAATGGATTTTAGAGGGAGATGCTCTTGGTGCTTCTTGCTCATCCCGAACACTCATCCTAAATTACAATTATATTTGGAATCTTATTTATTATTAATTACTCATAAAATGATTGTAATTATGTTTTTATATATTTTTAGTAAATATAAAATAATTAATAATTGAAATAGATTTACTGAATTGATAATAAAAAAATTATACAACATTATGAATAGTTTTCCTTGGAAATAACAATTTTACCATTAATGTAGTAATAAAAACTAATCTTGGTGAAAACTATTTTATTTCTAAATATGGAGGAGACATAATTATATAATACTAACATGATTATATAAATTATTAAATACATTTTTATATATTTGATGTTTACTTGTGAAGAAATTTACTTTTTAATACATTCAAATAAAAATAGTTTTTTGTGTAAAACATTACTCAATTTTCCTAAACATTAAAGTTATTTTATAAAAACACAATTGAAATTTTATGTAATTAATATTACATATTAAATATAATTTTTTTTAGAAATATATTATAAAAAAATTTATATTAATATATTTTAATGATATTTCCATAAAAGTAATAGTTTCTTGCAAAATTTTTATTTTCTCTATTTTTCTTAAAAAAATTTTTAAAAAAAGTGAAGAAATTAACCAAAGAATAATTTTGAAAAATGGAATTAAAAAACTTTATTCATATTAATAATTCAAAATTTATAATATTTTTAAATTTGTCTTTTAAATTAAAAGATTCATTATAAATGAAAAATCAGTTATTGAAAAAAAAATTATATTTTAAAACATAAAGTGTCTTTAATCTTATTACATATAAATTTATAAAAATATTAATGATGTTGTAAGGAATCATCATTACACATTACATAATCTTGAGTTTTACATCATAAATCCATTGTCTTACATTTGTGGATAATTTTAGCTTTAGATTTTTAGAAAAAATGGAAATAAATGATACATAACATTTCAATATAATACAATATTAGAACATCCGATCAGTATACATTTTATAAAAAAATTGAAAATATGTATATAAATGATGATTTATTTTAATGAAAATTCTTCATAGATTTAGAAAATAAATTTTCATTTACCTTATCCATCTTTAAATCCAATGAATAATATTTTAAAAATTATAGATGAGTAAAAAAACTCAATGTGGGATATAAATAGAAAGAAAACAGATAGTACCATGATAACATAAAAAACCCTAGAAAGGTTTACCGTTATTTAAATGTTATTTTAGTGAATGAAATAAATAATTTTCACATGAAAAACACAAACAAATTTTTCTCAAAGAAAATAAATAAATACTGCAGAATGAATTGATAAATAATATTGGTATATTGGGACACAATTATCCCTATAACTCTTAAAACTTGAATAACCATACGGTAAAAACAAATACATAATGAATTAAATGGATATAACAGACCCACCCATCCTTGGTTTTTAACATAACTACCCATACTTGGTTTATAAAATAACAAACCAGCATTGGTTTATAATGAAACCATCTATCCTTAGTCTATAACAAAACCAACCATGAATATAAATAATTTCCATGAATGATAACATAATCATAATACATAAAAGATTCATATTTTCAACATCACACTCATATAATACTATATTCACCAATAATATAACGTTTTTTAATATTATATTATCTTTCCCTTTTAAGAAACATTTTAAATTACAAAATATCCAAGAAAAATTAATGAGGGTTTCTATCTGAATAAATCATGAAATCTTATAATGGAATCTAAAATAAAAATAATGGTTAGTGATGTGGAAATTTTTTGCCACATGTATGTTTAAATAGATCCTCACATTTTTGTTTTCAAAGAAAGTTTCAATTTCCATAAAAAGGATACATTTTTTGAATGAAATTGATTGAAATTAATGAATTCCCAATTGAAAACTATCATGTATTTAATCAAACAATTTCAAAAAAAAAGTAATTGGAAAATAAAGTATGTAGTAAAATATTAAATGAAATTTTTTTAAATGAAAATTCCCATTTTACATTGGATATATATAAATCATATACCCAATTATTGAAAAATGTTATAAAAAATAAAAATACCCTTAAAATAAATAAATTCATGATATAAAATTTCCAGCGGGATGTATATACACCTCATAAAATAATATAGGTGCATAACATCAAAATATCCCTCAATAATAGGAAATTGAGACAAAGTCGCATACCTTGAGCCCGATTCATCATGCATGTTCTTTAAATTCTTAATATTAAACAAATGATTATTATTTATGTGATTAATAAAATTTTTTAGGTTTATAATTAATTTAATTCACCTATTATAGTTTTATTCAATATTACCTAATAAATTATGTTGACATTAGATTTTTGGATAATATTTGTCTTATGGGTAAAAACCGACTTTGGTAAGATGACAATGGACAAAGTGGTCATTATTTAAACATGTAATTAATAATAATAATTAAATAATTATTAATTTAATACACCGACCATACTTATCATGATTGATGGTTTTGAGAAATGGTGTACATTTCGATCATAAAGAAGATAGGTTGTTCATTCTCATAAGAAAAGTTTCCATTTTTCATTAATCATTATGAAAAATAGGTAAGTAAAATTTTATATTTTAAGAATGTTAATAATATCATATAAAGAATATTATTTTATTGAATATACTTATATATATATTCCAGGTTGTGTGGTGATGAATTGAGAGTTGCATCGCAATGTGATGATGATAGTCTAGAAATTCACGAACATCGTTATCATTTTTTAGTGAGTGAAAAGGTCCATAAAAATGATATATTTACTTTTAATAATGATACATATGAAATTAATATCATAATTATGACATTTATATTAATTTTATTATTTAAATATATCATTATTATCTTCCATGTTAAGAGTTTGTGAAAAATGAATCACCTTTCTCTGTGAGGTGGTAGTCCGCTGTACACACGAGCGATGTTATTGTATCCCCTATAGAATGGAATGTAAAAAAATGGTGTATATAATATAACGACTCAAGAGTAATAAATTTATTTTTATTATCATATATATTCATTATATTCATCATCATTCCCGACCATGAGACGTTTTTATGGGAAATGTCTCACATCGGTTCTCTAAGTGGTAGTTCATTGTTCACATGAGCGACATTATCATTACCCAATTGAGGGAATATGATTTGTATATATGTAATTAGCATAACATAAAATAATATCAGTATGTATGAGATACTAGTTTTATTATTTAATCATAAATGAAGAATAATTGAAGTCAGTGGAAGATGAAAAAAATCAAAATCACACAGTTAATAATTTTACCTCTTCTTGGATATCCTCTTTAAGATTATACATAGAGAATTCCATGAATGATTTTATAAAGAAACCAAGGATTATATTATGAGGATATGAATTTTGGGAATTGATTTGGGTAGGTATTGGATTATTAAAAAGTGTTTTAAGGTGTGAATAATAGAGGATAGTGGGTGGCCTATTATAAGTGAGGTGAGTGGAGCACTTGTAATTTTTTAAAAGAAAATGGAGAACCCATGTTATTAACATGAAAAAAGGGTAAAACAAATAGAGTATTCTCAAGAAATAATCATTATAAGGAACAAATAGGCCTATAAAATAGATATTATAAATGTTTTTTGGTCATTTTAATCCTTATGTTTTTTGTTTAATCCCACCTGAACTCATTTTTATTTTAATCAAGGCAATAAATATTTACAGATTTAAATATTTATTATGGTAAAATATTATGTTTTAATAATTTTTAAAATATAAATTAATCTCATTAAAAATATTGGATAAATTTTTTAAAAAATATAATCCCATAAGATTTAATATTTAATTTAATATAGAACCCCTAGACCTGAGGAAAAAACTGGTTTTCAAGAAGCATATTTTTTAACCAAAAATATGATTTTTTTATAAACATTATGATTAATAATAATCTATTATATTATACAAAATGATATTTAATTATATATTATTTATACATTAAATTTAAATAATTCCCTATTTGGGATTATTTTAATGAAATATACAAGAGAAATATTAACCAATTTAATTTTTTTTTATAAAATCATATTTTTAAAAATATTATCAAAATTATACTAAAATATAATATACTATTAACTAAAATGTAATTAAATATATGAAATATAACTGAAAAATAAATAATTTACTTGAAATTATTTTAAAATCATAATGAGGTTTATTATTTACATTAATTATATAAAATATATGACGTTTGTTTCCAAAAATCTGTACTTTCACTATTCATTAAAAAACAAATATTTTATGAAAATCAAAAAATATCACCCCATGAAATTTTTTGTATGATGATTTAACAAAATAAATTCATTTATATAAAATTCAAATTATAATTTTTAGTAATGTAAAATTTAAATAAAATATTATAAAATAAGTTTACTTAAAACTTTTTCCTCTATGATCTAAAAAAATTGTAATATTTATATGTAGAATAAAATCAAGAAAGAAGTTTATTATATCATCACTTGGGTGTTTAAACATTTTCCCAGTTTAATAAATTATTTCAAAAAAATTATTCACTTATAAGGAAAATGAGTATATCTTTCCATCATACAATTTTCAGATTCCCATGTTGTCTCTTCAACCATTTGGTTTTTTCATAAAACATTAACATGGTTGATCGACTTATTCCATGATAAATTATCTCTAAAGTCAGGAATATTAACTATATGTTCCTTATAAAAATGATTCTATTCCAATATAACTACATTAGGGGTCAAAATATGAGATTATTTCAGCCCATATATCCATACCATTGAAAGATGAAATACACTAAGTATCTTACATAAACTCAGATGAAAACCACTTGATTGGAAATTGATCAAACATTACCTAGGATTTTGTATGGTCCAATGAACCATGGACTTGGGATTCATTGTTATAAAAAATCATAATTCTTCTCCATGGAGGTACATTAAGAAAAACATGATCAACAACCTTGAATGAAATTTTCTCCCTCTGTTTATCTAAATAAATTTTCTGCCTGCTATGAGCCGTCCTCATATTTTACTGAATCAATTGAAATTTATAAGACATTTCCTCAACTATATCTGGTTCCATTAATATCATTTCTAATACATAATCCTAAAAATATGGTTTGTAATTTTTCTTTCCACATAATTCATAAAATGGTTCCATCTACGTGTTTGAATGAATGATGTTATTATATTAAAACTCAACCATAGAAAATGTTGATGAAAAATTCCATGGTATTCCAACGAACAAGAAACAAGGATATATTCTATGGTCTGAATCATCTTCTTAATTGAATCATCATTTTTTATTAAAATTTGTGCTAAAATTCAATTCAGTGCCAAATTATTTCAGATGTATTTTCCAAAAAATATATATGAACCTAGGATCATGCTCTAATACAACGGAGACAATTAACCCATGTAACCTGACTACCTCATTTAGATATAGTTTATAATGATGATCAAAATACATAGTATCTATAATGGGGATTATATGTACATATTATGTAAATTTATTGACAAAAACAAAAATCTCAATGTTATCACATGGAGTATTTGGTAACCCCAACACAATATCCATGGATATATTTTCCCATTTACACTATTAATAAAAAGCTCAATTATTCCCATCATTAATTTTTTTTCTTCTTTAACCAGCTTACAAGTTAAACACTTCATTGTAAATTCCTAAACATATCTTTTCATTCAATCCTATCAGTAATACATTCAATGGTATTTTACATGATAGTGATGCCTACATGAATTGAAAAACATAGAACTATGAGCTTTACAAATTAACTCTTTCTTATATTGGTAATCACAAGGATCAAATAATATTTTTCCAAATTGTATGACACCTTCATCATCAATATTTAAATATGGAAACCTACCCTTCTTAATATAGTTTATGTTTTCCTATAAATATTGTTCCTCCTTTTGAGCATTCATAATTGTTTATATAAATATAAACTGTAATGAAACCTAAAATATAAGATTTCATTGATTCCGCAATGTGTAGGAAAAAAATCGTAAAATCATTAACTACAAGTTCATGTTCCAAATGAAACATCATTAATATTGCATTATTTTTTAACTCAAAGAATCACTCACATTTTTTTCATCTCTACGATTATAATAATTTACAAAATCATAATCCTTGATCAGTTCCAACCATATTATATATCTCATTTTCAATTAATTTAATGCTAATATAAACTCCAAACATTTTGTAACAGTATACAATTAAAACATTACTCCATAAAAATGATTCCTTTAAAATTTTGATGAATAAACTCAAAGTAGTTAATTCTCGATCACATGTACGGGAATTTAAATCAAGGAATTTCAGATAACATGGATCATAATAAATTACCTAATCATACTACATTAGTACACAACTATGTCCTTTAAATGAGATATCACTCTAGATAAAACAATACTCATTTCAACTAGGGATATCCAAAACTAGAGGATTCACCAATATAATTTTTAATTCCTACGAACATTCATCGCATTATTTTATCCAGATGAACTAAACTTATTTTCATGTTAACATAGTCAGTCGGCAAGAAAAAAGTTTAATTCTTTCATTGAACTATTAGTAGTAACATTATAATCCATGAAAATTAATGATATATATGAAATTCATAGGTTTTTATAATCATCAAAAACAATTTTATATGGGGTTAAATAATTATTCCATCTTTAGAAACAATATTTCCATGGAATAAAACATTTAATGAAGAAAATTTATTCTGAATAAATTTTACATAGATTTTATTATCATTTAAGGGTTTAAAAAATACGTAATTTTCTACCATGTTCATCCTGACATTTGGAATACACTAAAATTTCATCAATAAACACAACCATAAACATGTCTAAAAATCATGGATAACTCTATTCATAAGGTCTATAAATATATCTGGTGCATTTGAAAACAAAAATGGAATAACTAAAAACTTATAGTGCAAATATCACCTTGAAATGAATTCATTTGAATATATGATTCCTTTAATTTCAACTAATGGTACCTCAAAATTAGAACAGTATTTGAAAATACTACACTCTATGGTGATGATCAAACAAATCATTGTGCTAAGGGAAATGATATTTTTCTTAATAGAAATGATATTCATGGATTTTTAATCAATGAAATGAATCCTTGAACCTTCATTTATTTTATTAAACAAAATAATAGGACCCCATGGTGATGTGATAAGTTGTATGAAAACATTATCTAATTACACCTAAAGTTTATTTTTCAATTCTAAAAGTTCTATTTGAGACGTTTGGAAACAACTATTTTAAATGGTACATGAATTAGGAACTAATTAAACAATAAGCTATACCTCCTGATAAGGAATAACAATGAGAGAATTATTATGAAATACATCCATTTATTCATTAACTATTGGAACATCACTATTTTGAATAGTTTCAGTATTTTTAATATTATTAGTAATGTAACTCCACTACCACCTACAATCAATTTCTCATCATCTTGGTATGTTATGAAAGGAATTAATTCATTGAACATTACTTTATTATCTCAAACATCAATCATATCAATATAAAATGAAATCCAATCCAAACCAAGAATGAAATCAAACTATAAAAGGTCCATTTAAAAAATACATATAAGAATGTACATCAAATTAATGAAAATACGAAGAATCCAATAAAAAATTGTTTCATTATTACATCAATCTAGTGTTTTCATAAAAAAATATTATCTTCTTTTTTGAGGAAATATTCTAAATTTACCATTAAGTTTCTCAGAAAGGAATCAATCTGATGATCCAATGTCAAATAGGCTATTGGAATAATTTGAATGAACTAGTAACAAACCTATTACCATGGCATTTGATTTCCCAATAATAACCCCGGTAGTGGAAAAAGATTTTTCCACACCCTTTATCTTTTGATCTTAATAATTTCCCTTATTTTTAACCATATTTGGACACACATTGGAATCATTACCCTAGTCATTAAAATTAAATCATATTATTAATGATATTCATTGATTGTTTGATCATTTTTCATATATTCACAATCCATATGTCATAATTTACCACTTCAGAATAAATTCCAAAATATTAAAATATATTCTACATGATTCTTTTAACAACAATTTTCCCTAGATTGTAACATAGTTCTTTCATATATACCTATTTGATTAATTATTTCTTATTTCCATATAACTATATCTATTATTCTTCTTAATGTAATGGAATACATTATCATAATAAAACTATATTTATACCTTCTTAGTACATAGAAATAGTTTATCATCGATATTGAGTTCACAAAAAGCCAATGCACTTATATATCTTTAATTATATTGTGAGTAAAATAGACTAATCTTACAATCATGTCCTTGAGTAAAATTTGGGACATGAATTTCCAATTGGGTGAAGCTTGTTTCAAATTGAGACACATAATATTTGTCTATTTTTCTCAATTCCATGTTTTTTTGTTCCATCAAAAGTTTATCTTCATAGAAAAATAATTCTAATGGATAATATTCATAAATTCATTCCATTACAAGGAATGAAGTTCCCTATATTCTCTTATATTCATAATCATTTCCACAACTAGTTGGCTTCACCATAATATATTAATTAATAAGATTAACCTTTTTATGATCAATCCTTACTATGATATCATATATTTAATAGTTCTTTAAACCTTCCTTCATCTATCACAATCATAACACATAATAAACTTCCATTTTCATAATCAAAATCATAAAATATTCTATTAACCCATATGAAAACAAATTAAATATTAAAATATCAATCCCTTTTCAAATTATTTCTTAATGATAAAATAACTAAAAAATAGAATGAGGGTATTTATTTGAATAAAACATGAATGGTTATAATTTTTACCAAAAATAAAATAGTATTTATGAGAGATGAATATTAATTCTCAATATATATGTTAAAATAGAACATTTTTTCTTTCATTTGTAATGAAAGTCACACATTCAATACAATGATTCAATTTTTTAAAGTACATATATATAATGGAAAAATTACTTTTATAAAACTATCATGTATATAATAAAATTTTAAGTTCTTAACTTTTTATCATGTATGGATCCTTTTATATTTTTAAATCTTTTTTATTTCACTTTTATCTTAATCTTGGAAGCTGCACCTTAAGATGAGTATTTTAGTTTAGGAATAATGGTTGAAGGAGCTGAAGGAGGGATGTAGGCCAAGACCACGACATGTTTTTTGATGTATATGGTGTTTATCCAATAAATTATGTGTATTTACCTAGGAATGTTCTTTCATGGCATTTAATAAACTATACATATTAGGTAAATCACATGTACGAAATGATGTGTAAAGCATTGACACACTGTCTAAATATTGGGAAATCTTTTTAAGGGGAATAATCCATTTTATTTATCTTTACCCATCCCTCCTATATTTCATTGAAATAGTATGAGTCATAATGTAAGATCTACCCTATGAGACTAAAGCTAGTTATTTTATTGATCTTTCATCCAGTATATGGTTCGAGAACTTTCTATAATGTTGGATAACCATCGGTATGTTCTTCACTTCTTATTCTCTATTATTTTTCCCTTTCCCGTGATGACACTTTCTTGATGTTGGTTCATATGACATGTTTTTAAGTTGTTGATCCATTTATCCCTTTGTTCAATCTATGGTAAACTAAGGGCTGATACTAGATTTATATAGTGCTATCAACTCGAGTTAGGTGGTCTATGGATCATCCCTCAATGTCTATAAATTTTATAAACTATCATCATTGTGTGAACACTAGTTTTATCAATAATTTATTATTCAATTCATATTCAATTATTATAATAATTGAATTCATGTTATAGGTACCATTTTAATTATATTATTTGTGTCATTGGAGGTTATGAACTTAATAGAGACCACGCCAAGTAGGGATTTTCCTTATTTATACCTTTCACAGATGGTTACGACTATATATACCACCATTTCGGTACATTTTGACAAGACCTTGATAAGAGAAGTGTTTTAAATTAATTAATTGATTTTTAAATGGAATTTATGTTATTTATATACCATGGATATTAATTATAAATGGATTTGAAATTGGTCTCATAACCATTAGTTACCTTTTCATGCTAATTGAAAGATAATAGGATGGACCTAATAAATGACTATGTAATTGATCTTGATAGTGTTTTCATATCATTAGAACTCCTTATCTTTTATAGTGGAAGGTTAAGTAATGAAACTATTAAATGATTAAAAGAAATGACTATTACATTTCCTTAATTTAATAATAAATCATTTATAATGAGCCTATTGTATATGGACATTTTTATCCTTATATGAGTGGTCAGACATGAGCCGACCCTGAATTCTTAGTAGAATGCCTTCATAACTCATAGGACAACATTCCAACTCAAAATGATGGTTTTCTAGGGAGGTACCCTACATGGAACATGGACCTCATTTACAAGATGTTACCTAACATGACACAATGGGATATGTTCAATATCTTTTGGAAATTAGGATGCCTTGGATACACTCCTTGGATCCATTATGATGTCTCAGAACAAGTGGTGTCATGTATTCACCCCATTTCAAATAGTCATTCTTATCCTATGATTACAGTGGACTTGCTCCAGGGAATCGGTTAGAACTATTTATAGTTTTATTCCTTGGTTTTTTCCATAGATTAACTTTATACACCTTTATATTTTATATTTCATTAGTTGGTGTTGTGGGTTGTACAAGCAAAGAGGTCAAGGATAACCCGGTTTCAGATTGGATCCTAATTCATTGTTACTATAATCTATTTTAGTATTCTTGAAACATCAGATAACATATCCACATAAATAGAACCTAAATTAAATAATTAAATGATTTCATGTTCATAGAAATTATCATTTAAGTTTAAAAGAGGTATAACTTATTATTTCAAGATTTATATAAATATCTATATACATGCACACTAGTTAGATTATAATCATATAATGGATTTGTATATACACCAATAGTAGGGGATAATTGAGATTTTTCTCAGACCCTATCCATGTTGCCATTGTTTCCCCGATATATTATATGTATACAGGTGTTGAAAAGGGAAATAATCCCGCTTTGGACACTTGACATGATTTATTTATTAGGATAGATCTTGGAAGCAGCTGATTATGATAATGATAGGGTTGTTTTATTGTTTTGGGATTCATTTTACTCTAGTTTATATCATGTACTTCCTACTTCCATGTATACCTTTTTTCTATTTTGGTAGATATATGATATGACATCATTATCTTTCGTATACATAAATAGTTTAACTTTGGAGTTGGTAATTATTAGTTGTTTCTTGGTTTTTATGTTCTCTTACACTTAGTTATTCATTTATATTATTATTTTTCTATCAATATGTATGTTAATACTCATTGGTATCCTCTTCTATATTGGAAGGTTCACTTATGGAGATGTGCCCCCCAGGTTAGGGAACCTTCGAGTTGCACCCGGGTTGGGATGTCACAATGTGGCATCAAAGGAAGTTGTTTTCTTTGGGGTTATTTTTTGGGAATATAGAATTTGGATTTGTTTTTTTTGGAAATAAGGTATGAGCCACACATAAGAGTAGTTGACCCACATTCAGGGTACATACCATGTTTCCTATAAATTAAATATTTTTGTTTAGAATTTCACATATAATAATTGATATCCTTTCACAATTGACTTATTCAAAATAATTTTGGTATTTCATATGATTGATAAATATTTTTTCATATCCTAGTATGAGAAGGATAATTGTAACATAAATCATTATAGGAACCTAGAAATCACAAGAGAGGCATATTCCATTCCATTAGGGTGCATTTCATTACTTGTATTTTTAATGTTTCCTATTATTTTTGAGTTATCCATGATTATTATATATATTCCCATGATGTTACAATCATATGGGATGTAATGGGATTGGTTACTGAATGTTTAAACATCAATCCTAATAGGGTTTTCATGTATTGATTGAAGGATGAATTTTAAATAGTTGGATTCTACCCATGTTGGATATAAACCCGTGAAAAAATGAAGTTAGATTTGGTTGTTATTGAGAGACTAATAATATCAATTCATGATGTGTATGGACCCCTGTGAATAAGAATGAGTAATCAACTGTATTGATCCCTCATATATTACCAATTACATCCATATACTGAATTATACATGGACTAATTAACAATAAATGGGTTCATATTTCAGTTAATAAGTGTATGTGACATTATTAATAGGGAGTGATGATCCATTTAATTAACAAATGTAATATGTATATAATAAAACTAAATAATTAAATCTAAACAATGATTTTTAAAATAAAATGTTTTCCAGTAAATGAAGAGGTATGTTTAATTCTCCCTTCACCTACTATAACTATTATAAATCAAATTAGAAGACATACTAATTCAATAGCCTTATATATAGGTTGTTGGGATATAATTCCTTGAGTTGTGAGACCTTTCTATTATGATACGATTCCACTAGTGAGTCTACCATCATTTACTCTATTTTGAGGCATGTGTTATTCTTTGTAGGTATATTCCACCACAATTTCCGGAAGTCATGTTCTAGGAATGTGGTGATGACCATGATATGGAGGTGGTGGGCCCTAAATTTCCTATGATCCCTCTAGTAGTTCCACATAAGGCACCACCTATTATAAAAGATCTAGTAATTGACACTGAACTTTGATACAGTCTCGTATGTATGATATAATCCATGCGCAGTGGTCTATCACCCACACCTACTATGACCAATCTGATTCTTGTGTTCCAACAGTAGAATTATCTTATAATATTAAGGTATGATTGAACTTAGGGTGTTGATCATTGGACAAAGTCTACTCTATCTATTTTCCATCATCTGGATATGCCTCTATAGGGGATGTTTAAGCTTCCCACTTAAATGACAGATGTTTTCACCATGAAAATGTGGGATGAGATTACCCAAGGATATAATCATTATGGAATAGTCAAGGAGGACTTCAATACTACCTTATATGAATACATTTTCCATAATAGGAATAGAGATGTTTCATCCTGATTGTTCATGAATTGGGAGCTAGGTTCTATGACTTCCATGGACTATTCATCATTTTCTATTGAGTTGAAATGATTTTCACCATGTCTAGATATTGATGTGATATTCATAGTGAGAAATTTCATGTATTGGATCATGTTTTCTAATCTCTTTCAAAATAATTTTTGTACCAACCATACTTATTTAATATTGGTAGTCATGCTCTTATCATTGAGAATATCCTTAGAGAAGCTAATAGTACAATTCACATAGATTATGTTGTGAAATAGGGTAGTTTTTTTATGATATGGGGAAGTGTATCCTTCATTATTAACATTAGATTAGTGTAGGATATAGTATCAATAATGGATATTCCATTATATTCCATCAGTATGGATAACATGGGTATCTAAAACCCTTGTGTGATGGATACCCACTATAGTTCCATTATTGTAGATGTATGGGACATCTCCGGTTATTTATTGGACCATTCCACCTTCTTTTAGTGAAAGTGGATTCTCACCAGATCCACCTATATGGATAGGATCCATTACTCCTTGTTTGGATGGGAGTTGGAGTAGTACCAACCAAACAGGCAGAGGATGAGGTTGTGGTAATGGTATCTAGAATTTTTTTATTAGAAAAAGCATGTAAAACCTTCTTAGAATTATCCAGATATAGAATGGGTACATAGATCAGGTTAGTTTCATGACTTACAACCAATATCAGGGGATAATATTGCATGACTATTGACTATAAAAGGTACTTTTCAAGTAGCCTTTATTATTATATCTACTCTATTTGATACATGTGATTTTCATTCCATTATCATTTTATTGACCGTCGAATGTCCCAAGCTATAAATTTAGTATTAATGTGGTAAGATGACTTGATATGAACCATTTGGTGTACATTTAGAAAGAATATACTATAACATAGAAAATCCACTTGAGGTAGGTAGTTTTCCATTTTTTGGGATATTTCCTATTTGATGTGACATTTTTCCATGTCATTCTTGAGATAAAATGCTTTGTTCCCCATCAAACCTTTGTGGGCTTCTATCACCACCTGGTATTTTTTACATCACCAATAATAGTAGTAATATTAACAAGGGTTAGTGGAATATCAATACTAGTAGAGATTGACCATAGCATCAGGGTCATTGTCGATTGACCTCCTAGGTTGTAAGTCTCTTCATAGAGGACCATGGAATACATCTGAAATTTTTTCCTCTGATAATAGATTATTTTAGGGATGTATTTCCCAATGAACCTTCTGGATTACATAATAATATAGAGGTAGTGTTTATGATTGATATTATCAATAGAGTATCTCCAGTGTCTATTCCTCCATGTAGGAGGGCACCTATTGATCTACAGTATCTGAAACGTATGTTGGAAGACCTGAAGTCTAAAGCTTTTCTCTTACCCAACACATCTTCCTGGGGTTCACCCATGATTTTGGATGAGAAGGTATATTTGATCCTTCATTTTGGAGTTGATTGAATTTTTTTTAACAATATTATGTTTAATGATTTGTATCCATTAGCTTAAATAGATGATATTTTGGACATGATCTGAGGAGCAGGGATATCATTGAATATTAACATGAGATTAAGATATTATCAAGTGTAATGTGGGCCTTCAGATATACCACATATGAATTTTCAATGATGGTATGAATTATTTGAGTACCTTGTTATATCTTATAGTCATATGAATAGTCCAAAAGTTTTCATGGATATGTTAAATCAAGTTTTCCATCCCGATCTAAAATCAATTATCACGGTTTTTGTGGATGGTGTCTTTGTTTATTTTAATATGCATAGTGACCATTGTAAACATCATGATATCATTTTGAATATATTTTGAGAGAATCACCATTATACTTTGATTTCTATGTGCCACTTATATATCTAAAAATTACACGTATTGGGACATATTATCTTATAGTCAGAAGTATCTATTTTTTCTAGAGAAGTTGAGTGATTCAGTTTCTAATGATAATCAAAAGAACATGTTTGAGATACATAGTTTCTAAGGGATAGATTGATATTACAGCTATTTTGTATATAAAATACCAGACCCTGATAAACATATTACTTTTTATACAATGAATAGTGTAAAATTATTGTGGTATGAAGAATGTTACAATGTATTTTAGGATCTGAAAGGAAAACTCACAGCAGAAAAAATTCTATTTCATATGGATCATATAAGAGGATATATAGTGTTTTTTAATGTATCAAAAATCAAACAAGGTGTCATTAAGTGGATGAGGATAGTGTCACTATGTACGGGTATCCCTCTTTGAGACGTCATGTGCCTAACTATACAACACATAACCTTAGCATGTCCTCAATTATCCATTCCATTCATTTATAGAGACACTACCTTGTGGGAGAGTAATTTTTGGTTTATATGGAATTGAAGGGACTAAAATATATCTTCAAACATCATGAAATGAAAATAAGTTATTTAATGTGAGAAAAATAACTTCATTACATTGAAATTGATCTTACCTATATGCCTAGAAATGGAATTGAACTTGCTGATGCCAAAAGCCGAATGACACTAGATTTTTAAAAACATGAAGCATGGGAGGAAAAGAATGTGATTGAAAATTTTAATGTGATGAATTAAATGTTTCATGAGAGTCATGGGTAGTATTAGTTGGTCTCAATAATAGTTATATAATTACTTATAGATATGTTAAATAGTATAAAGTTTCAAGTTTATGAAGGCTTGGTTTTCTGGGATATTTTCTTGTGAGGGCCCACCTTTTGATTATTCTATTGATGGTGGTTGAATACTATGTATACATGGATGTATCGGGGATCATAAAAATATAATAGAGTAACTAATATTGTATCCCCAATCATCTCAGTGGGTATTTAGTCTTATAATCTCCATGACACATCATGATATACGTCGCATGTATTGTTGTCCTGGTGTGAAACATCACATAATCAGTTTTATTAGTTAGTGTTCTACATGTCAATAGATGATAGTGGAGTAAAAATGGAATAATGGATTTTTATGTCCATTTTCAACCCTATAACGGAAATGGGAAGATGTTTTGGTGGAATTTATAGTCATAATACCGATGTCAACTCATGGTTGTGAGGCAGTTTGGGTAGTCATGGATCGACTGAGGAAAGTATCCCACTTCCTTCCTACTAGGGATACTTTCTCAGTTGATGATAAGAGATGATTTTTTGTATATGATATCATAATGATACATTGGGTACATTATAATATCATTTTCTATATGGATTATCATTTCACATATAGGTTATGCCACAAGTTACAGAGAGATATGGGTACCTAGATTCTCTTCAGTGCATCATGTCACCAAAACAATATGGCCAATCAGAATGGATGATACAAGTGTTAAAGGACATGATTTGAGCATGCGATATTTATTTTAGTAGTCATTGGGAGAATAATATCCCTCTCATCATGTTCTAATATAATTATATCTATTACAAAACAATTCATATGGCTCTTAATGAGTACTTGTATGGTATGTTGTTTCATTCACCCATATATTAGTTAGTGGTTGGAGAGGTAGCACTACTAGGTCCCCATATGTTTTAGGAGAATTTATATATGGTTCAACTGATTAGAAAAAGTATGTATAATACTTATTTTATGCACATATCTTCTGTTGATCATCATCGATAACCCATATAGATTCAAGTTGGGGATCATGTATTCCAAAAGTTTTCACCCATGATTGGGCACAGATAGATAAAAAGGTAAGGGAAGCTGTCACCTTAGTGTGTTAGGATATTTGAGAATTTATATTGATTCGATATGGTAACATATCAGTTTCTATTATCACAGTGCTACGATGAAATTCACATTGTCTTTTATGTTTTACAACATGTCCATTATCATACTAACCCATCTCATACTATAGATCCTGAGGAGGTTGAGTTAGATAATGAATCTTAGTTTGAGGAGTATCCCTTATGCTCTATTTTCTAGAGCATAAATGCTCAATGTGGTTATTCTATCCCATTAGTTTGGGTGCAATGGTAGTAAAACATATAAATGGTGAGACATGAGAGTGGGAGGATATCTTATGTGGATAAATTTATCCTCGGATAAAGTTTAGAAGAGAACTCAAGGGGTGGGGGACTTCCTTTATGGGGGGAAGAAAATAAGAACCCTATTTTAATATCATTGTTTATACCCATTTAATTTGTAGTTAAATCCTTATTAAACTCCAATTTTGGATTAATCTTGGAAACAAAAAATTATGGTTGGTTCTTTATTTTAGGAAGAATGGTTGTGGGGCATGATGGATGGATACTAGACATGTACAAGATCTATATTTGGAATACACATCATATATCCAATACACGATGTGTGTTGGATGGGTTAGGCCAACTCATACTGTGTAATGAACATTTTATAGAAAGGAAATCAGGGGAATTACACAACGTGTAAAGAATTTCCACCTCATATAAATGTCGAGAAATGTATTTAAATGGTTGTAACCCTTTCAATTTATCCTTACCCCATTATCCTCCCTTTCTCTCACAAAGTAGGTGTTCTAGAATATGAGATCCCAATGGAAAATAAATTTAGATTAATAGATCAATCTTATATTCATACTATGATTCGAGAACCAACTATCATATTGGATAGACCCCAGTATCTGCTTCACTCATTAGGCTCCATTAATTGGTTTAATTTCTCTGAATGACACTAACGTGATATTGGATAACAAGACATATTTTTAGAAAGTTGATCCATTATTCCATTTTCTTATGATCCAAGAAAAACTAAGTGATGATAATGGACATGGAGAGTTTCATAGATTAAGGTCAGTGGTTCAATAATTCATCCATCACTGTATCTTTATTTAATAAATTTTCTTCATTATGTGCATGTGAGTTTCACTAAGTTTTTATTATATAATTAATATTACTTGTTTATAATCGTTTAATTGTTGTTCTAGAGACCCTTATATACATGTTATTCATTTGATTAGAGGTTATTAGCCCAACTCTGACCTCCCCAAGTTGGGTGTTTCCTAATTTATGCCTTTAGTTGCCTGATATGGCTATATGCGCCAATATTCAGGTTTTTTTGGGATAGACCTTTATAATGTAAGTGTTTAAAATTAAATAATCAAATTATATAATGGAATGTATATTATAGATATGTCTTGGAAAAAAATAATAAATTTAATTATAATTATTTTCATGAACTTAATTCACCTTGTAATATTTTTTGACATAGAATGGTATGAACCTAATGAATGACTATATAATGGAACTAGATAGTGGTTTCATATTCTTAACACACATATTCATGTATAGTTAAAAGTAACGGATTGATCCATTTAAATTATAAAACATCGTAATATTAACATATAGAAAATTTAATAATAAATTATATATTTTTTTCATATTGCATGCGGACTTTTTTAAATTTATAGGAGGGTTAAGACTTGATCCAAACATGGATTCTCAAGGGAATTCCTTTATCACTCAAAGGACTCCATTACGATTCAAGGAGAAAGTTAACAAGGGAGATACACATCTTTGAATATGGTCCTTGCCAACTAGGGGATTCCCGATATGACATAGTAGGATCCCTTTAGTATCTATATGATATAGGGATTCCATGGATAAACTTGTTGGGTCTATCTTTATGTCTTCAGAAACCTGGCACCATGAATTAACCACATTGGACCTAGACATGATTATCTAGAAATTACTATGGATGATCTCCATGGACACATTTATAGCTATTTATAGTGGAATTCACAGGGAATTTTTCCATGGATTTCAGTAAGAACCATTTATATATATAAATGATATTAGTTACTACTATGAGTTGGATAATCCATGGGGTCAAGGATTCCTTGGTTTCACCTAGGATCCTCTATCATTCTTACTGTGAGTAATTTTAGTGGTTTAGACACTTAACATGACTTGTCTATATAAACTGACGATAAATGAAATATTTAAATGATCTCATTTTTTGGATACATTACCAACATTGGCCGAAGTAGTTATGAGTTATTATTTAATCATCTATTTAAAGTTATATATACCTTGAAAATTTTATTTTCACATACTGTATTGTATAGATACAGTTCGTATTTTCCTATAGAGATTTCTCTCACACCCTATCAGAGCTGTCATTGGTACTCATGAAGATTATATGTACATAAGTTTTGATAAGGAGAAGTGTCCCACTTTAGACACATAAATTGATTTCATGCTCATGATGGAGCATGGTAATAGATTATCGATACGTTTCACAACATTCTGGATAGTTCATTGCTTCTTTTTTCTCATTTTTATAGCTTGTATCACTTTCTTCCATATTTACATGTCTTCCAATTATGTGGAGACATTACATGACATCATCATCATTCTTATACTGATACAGTTCAGCTTTTGGGTTGAATATTAATTTCTATTTCATGGTTATATTTGTATGCTTCCTCTGAGTTATTCATTTATATTATGATTCTCTTATCTATTTTTTTATTATCCATTTTTATTCACTATTACATGAGGGAATATTCTCACCATAGATAGTCTCTAGGCCCTAATAGATAGTTGGAAGCCTTTGGGCTATGTGGAGGTGTGATTGATGCCATGTGGCCCACCGACATGGGGAACATTTGAGTGGAAAATGGGTCAGGATTTATCAAAAATAATTTCGAATACATGGAATAATAAAATAAGGGATGTTATTTGAAATAAAAATGAAATTGATTTTTTAAGGAAAGGTCCTTATTCCATTGGATATATTTGAATCCTAAGTCACATGAATGAATAATGTTAGAAAACATTAATTACCATGAAAATATATAAATTAACTATATAACAATTAAAAGGGGATTTTTATATACCTTATAAAATAATATTGGTTTGTAAAATCGAAATATTGTTCAACAATAGGAAACAGAGATGAAGACCCTTAACTTTGGTTTGACATGTCACATGCACTCGTTATCTTCCGGAATAATAAATGTTTGTTAATTGTTTAATTTCATAAGAACATTTTTTAAATTTAATTATTAAAATTATTTCAGTTTTTACCATGTTATATATGATTACATAACCAATATGCTCTGCATCAGATGTTTTGACCATACTCAACTTATGCGCAAAAAAACATTTTTAGGTTGACTATAGTAAAATTTTTCAACCTTAAAAAATAAAAAAATAGTAATAATGAAATAATTATCAATTAAATACATATATTATAATTTTAAAACTATTTTTTTAAGATTTTTTTGATAAATTAAGTATGTTATGATAATGGAGATGATCATCCATCTGTATACACATGTAATGTTTTCATTTTTCAACAATCAATATTGAAATGAGGTAAGTAAAAGTTTTTCATTACAGAATGATAATAATAGAATACATGAAATATTAATTATTTAAATATACCTATATATACTATCCATGTTTTTTGGGTATGAAAATAGAGTCACATTGCTTCGTGAAGGTGGTAATCTATGCATACATAATTGATGCAATTACATTTAAATAATCTAAAAGACAAGAAAGAATGGGTATATAATATTTTTAGAAAAATAAATGTGTCATAAATATGATAAATATTTCATTTATATTACATATATTCACAATCATTTTCTTTATTACCATCCATGTAATGTGTTTGTGAAAAAAAAATCTATATCACTTCATGGGGTTGTAGTCCATCATACACACGAGCAATGTTATAGTATCTCTAACAAGAAGAAATTTAATATATATATAGATATATATATATATGATGTCATGAAAACATAGGTATATATATGTTACTAATATCATATATATACTTTATATATACTATTATAGCCAACTGTCAGTAGTTTTTGATAAAAACCGTGTTACATCGGTTCGTTTGGCGGTAGTCTACCGTACACATAGGGGATGTTATCATTTATCATTTGAGGGAGGAGGATATGGATATAATTATTTCCCCTAAAATAATAAAATATCAGTATACATGATGTATATTTATTATTCTATAATCATAAATGAATAATATTTTTAGGAGGTGGAAGAAGAAACAAAAAACACATGGTTATGAATTTGACCACTTCTCAAAGAACCTCTTTCGGATTATAATTAATGTATTCCTAGAAAGGATTTATAAAAAACAAGAGAATATATAATGAGGGAATTTAATTTGGGTTGTTATTTCGGAAATTATTTTTTAATCCAAAATGGTATGAATCTATTACATATTGGTGATATGGGTAGTCTTTTATAAGTGAGGTGAGTGAAAATCATGTAATTTTTAAAATAAAAAAGGTGTATCCAAATTATCACTATAAAAAAGTGTTGAAAATAGAGTATAATTGATATATATATAGTATAATTAAAAAATATGTACCCAAATTATATTCAAGAGAAAATTTCAAGTCATTTTAACCCTTCTCTATTTAGTTTAACCCTCAAGTAAACCCGTTATTATTTTAATTGAGGTAATTAATTTTTTCAGATTTCACAAATCATTATGGTAAAAAATTAATATTAATTTATTATAAAATATATGTTATCCAAATTAAAAATATTTAATATATTTTATCAAATTAAATTCACTGAATTTGGAAAATTAATTTTTTAACCAAACTTGCTAGCCTGATGAAAAAGAATGTTTTCAAGAAGTGTATTTTTCATGAAAAAATATGATTTTATATTTACTACATGATTAATAATATTAATTTTATGAAGAAAAAATAATATTTATTGATAAATAATATATAAATTATTTTTAAATAAGTCCTCGTTATGGATTATTTTATTTTAATAAAATTGGGAAAAGTTATTCAATTTAAAATAGCTTCGTAAAGAAACCCGTGTTTAAACAATAAATAATATCTAAAGTAAAACAAATGTTAAAAATGAGGAAAAATTAATTAATTGGATTAAATATTAAAAAACAATACTTATTATACATTAAATTGTTTTAAAATCATTATGATTCTTTTAAATTTCTTAAATTAATTAAAAGAAATGACTTTTTTTTACAGAAATTAGTATTTTTCACTATTTAATAAAAAACTAATCTTTTCCATAAAGTACCAAAATTTCCGAAATTGTAAATTATAATATGATGATTTCAAGAATTAATTTTAATTTTTAATTAATATTATAAATTTTTTAATTTAAACATCTAAATTAAACATTATAAGATAAGAGTATTGTTAAAATTATTTCCTTTTTGATTTAATAATTACGTAATATTTTTATGAAAAATAAAATCAAAAAGTAGTTATTCTATTATTAAATAGATTTTTACGTATTCTATATAATTTATAAAAATAAATATAATATTTTTATGTAATTTTCTAAAAAACTGTAATTTTAATTTAATAAGGTAAAATACACACATTTTTTTAAATGGTTCGTAAAAAAGATTTTTTTTAATATTAGGAAATATCAATATAATATTTAATTATTTAAAAGAAATAATAATTTCTTAAAAAAATTATTGTATTCTCCATGTAATTCTAATATTTCATGGTGTCACAAACCAGCCTGAGTCGACCCAGAACCGGTCACCCAGGCCAGCCCGCGACAAGTCCCAAGAGGCGTTCCTGATCCTCCCGGGATGGCGACAAGCACTTAGGGAATCAATAGAGTACACAAGGGAACAATTTATCCAAAATATAAATAATCAATCAAATAGTTGAAGGAAATGGAGTGATCTAAATACATTTATATAAAAATTGAATTGAACATTATTTGTACAAGAAACTTAATGTACAACTAAACCAACAACTCAAAAGACCAAACATTATAACCAACTAACTCCATGTGACCCCGCAGGTTACTCTCCAATAGAATGATCAAACATTGTTGAAGGCGATTGAACTGAAGCTGAAACCTACACATGAACTAAAAACAGTAGGAAAAAATAGGCATGAGTATTAAAACTCATTATGTTAGCCTGGTATTCTATTCCCAATGCACTTACTTTAAAATAAAAGAAACATCAATTTCACGTTTTATGTACAAGATATAAAAGTATGTTTTTCAAATCAGGTTACATCCTATAATAATTATCAGACAAAAACTTGCATGTTTTATAAACAATAATGCAAGTAACAATTTTTCAAAGAGGTGTAACACCAAAAATGAAAATAGTTTTCAAGAGGTCTGCTTTAAATAATTGACACTTTTAAATAAATCACACACCCTACTGAATTTACCAAACAAACACACCGTATTCCAATGGTGAGTACAAAATAGCCAATGAGAACAAGTCACGGGAACACCCCTAGGCACTAGTTAGTTGTGAGCCCCAAGTACCATGTATATCGGTGAAAGTAACCATAATAAATATCTGTTCTCATGCACATGATCCACTAGTAGGGAGAATACCCAATATATATTGGTCCCCACACATCATCATCATCATAGTTTAGTTAGTGTTTTCATTGTCAATCTTTCTATGTGAAATAGGGGCTAAACCCCCACAGAATCGACAACATACTAGTTCTCGTCTGCCCCAAGAGATACCCAAGATTCCCTTTAGTGCTCAATAAAGATACACATATTATCAAATACACATTTCAGATCCAAATTCCATTCCCAAATCATAAAAACACAAACATACCAAAAACTTTCTTCACAATTCCTTCACGAATCAATAAACCACTGAAACTTGTTGTAAAACATTTTCAGGCAGTTTGTTGAGGGTTTGCACCTAAAACTCATTCAAAACACTATTTTAGGACCAGAAAAAAATAAATAACATAACATCTCAGATTTGGAAAACCCAAAACTAGTTAATAAATCAATTTCCTAGATTATAAAATGGACCCAAAGATAGAACATGAAATACACCAGGAAACCATTTTTACAAAAAAAACCAAATAGGCCTTTAAGAAATTCTCAAAACTAACATTTGACCAGGATATGCATTTTAAATTTATTAAGGAGGTGTATAAATAGAATTTATAATAGAAAAACACATTCATAAATCCCTTAAAACACCCAGGATACATATTCAAAACATAACCCTTTTCATAAGGATGTCAAACCGGCCATTTTCTGACAACTCAGGCCAAAACATGTTGTAAACGAAAACCAATTTATTTTTAAAACAAAATGCAAATTATAAAGCCATATAAAGACCCAAAAATACCATTTATCATTCTTCCAATTCATTTATAAATTGAAACAAATATCTTTTAAATCACACATCACACATAAAATCCAACCGGGAAATTTACCGAACACATGACATGCCCTGTTTAAACAAAACAATTTATTTTTAATTGCGTGAAAGGAATAAAAAACCAATAGAATGTCATATTTTATTCAAGATACTATAACATGTTCAAACTACTATAAACCAGAATATAAACCTCCAAAAATAGTTCCAAAAAAAAACATTAAAACAAACACTTGTTGAGCACTTTCATGACAAAACAACACTACCTTTCAGAAAACAAAGATTAAACAACCACTTTGTGCTCTAAGAAAAAAATCCAATAGCTTAAAAACAATTATAAACATATATACCAGTTTATGAAAATATTAAAATGACGAAACATGAATGATAAAGGCATGTTCAAGGGATATCCTACATCAAATCTTTGGAGTAATGGAAACGAACACCCGAAATCACCCGCCACGGGTTTATAAACCCTAAAATTATAAAGACCATACCTAAAAGAACAGAAACCCCATAAAAATTCATGGTATAATAGAACCATCTATCTATCATGACTATGGGTCAATAAAAAACCATGAATTAATGAAATTAGGAGGAAGACGAAGGAAAAATGAGAAGATATATCACCACTCCACCTAGAAAACTCTTCGTCTTCCATTAGATCTACAACATTAGAGAGAAGATAATGGCTTGAAACATACTGGAGAGTCTCCTAAGGTCAGAAATAACTAGGGAATGCAGATTTGTTGAAAAAATACGTCTATTGGAATGATTTATTTAGTAAATAACTTTCCTTTTCAATTATGGATGATTTGAGGAAACTAGAGAACTTTCGACCATATATGTGATCCCAATGAGACCTAAAGTGGTAAAATCGATAATGGAGGTGAGTATTGCTATTGTGGATTAGGGTGGGAGGTTTAATCAATAAATAATATTAAACATTGTAAAAGATATAAAAGAAACAAATTATTTTTGTAAAACTGGAAATGGGCCCAAGGGCTGGCCCGATACCTAAATAAGTAACCAAAATTCACCATGATCATGAATTATTAAGGGGTCCAAAATCCTATGGTGTTTTCAATATATCAGTGGAGGAAGTGTGTGAAGTGTAATGGGTGAAAAATGTTTAAAAACAATGTATTTATAAAAGAAACATATTTGGTTATTTAAACTGGAAATGGGCTCACTGTTGGCCCAAATAATGAAGTAACCACCCTCTCTCCAAAAACTCCTAAAATAGTAATGGGGAACCCAAATTAGAGTTATTAGACATATATAGAAGTTAAAAACTCAAAATTAATCTCATCCAACACTCATGAAAATGATCAGGACTTTCAATGAACCGTATAAAAACCAAGACATAAAAATAAAAGAGAAATAAATCAGGTGTGACATTTCTCCCCACCATTAAAGCTTTCCACCCCACAAAAGCCATCACACTTTACAACAGAAAGATAAACACCTAAGTATTACCTATAAACATGATCTAGACTCTCAATACAAGAAAATATCATCAACAATCAATGGATATTAAGCCTCTATCTCACACAAAAAACACACTTACTCACAACCACTGCCTGAGAATCAATGGAAATATCAAACCACCACCTCCAAAACCAAGCCAAGAACAATATTGTTAGGAATTCTCCCAATGAACCCAACAATAAACCATAAAAAAGAGAACATAAGAAAACCTATTACTCCTAGGGATTACATAAAGGACTCCCCACCATTAATAAACAACTATCACTATACAAGTTCTTAGTAAGAAAAGTTAACATGTCTCATGGTGGGTCTACCCACCATTAGAACCCAACTAGCAACGAATAAAAAAGAAATCATCATTAACTAGAATTGGGAATCAATTTCAAAAGTCCAAAAAAAACTCCCAAAACATCATACCATCCCATGTTAATAAGGTTATATCATGAACATCTAAACCACTCACTTCTGAACAGAGGGGATAAGAACTGGGCCAACACTTTCTGCATTGAACCAGAACCCCACCACTAAGGGAGTGGAGGGGAAGGGACCCAATAATTAGGCCACTAAAATCAAATAAGAAACAAAGGAACTACCCAACACACTCCACCTATTAACTGGTAACACCAATACTATACTATATTTTCACAAGCCATCCACATATGGACATTGATCGAAAACCCACATTAATGAAGGCACAACCATAGACACTTTCTGAGGGGTAATTCCACCATGCTTGTTGAGAATAAGGGATATTCATAGTGATTAGGAAGAAAAATAGAGACATAGAAAATAAAATACCAGGATGGAGGAGGTAGGAACCTGGTCAAGCTCCCCACACCTATGGATATTTCCTAGTTGCGTGAAAATCTTCAGTCCGAGGCCTATTGATGGAGCGCTGATTCTGGAAGCATTTTTTGCACCGCAGTCAGGGTGTTAAGGATCACACCACTCAAAAAAACTCACATTCTTAACAAAACTCCTTCATCTAAATATGACCTCATAGATACATATCAAAATTTTGTCCCACTTTGAATGAGGTCCAAAATGGACAAGGAATACGTCGAAACATATCAACATCACCAAACAAAACATCTATGTCCAAATGAATTAGCATGACATTGAAACACTTTAAATCAACACTAAATAGCTCTCTATTTCAACTAAAGGGATGAGGAATTATTTTAGGAGGTGGTTCTAGACTACAAAACATGAGAGATAATCCTTAGGGTTATCAATTTGAAATCATGAAAACATAGTACTATCTATGGACACATCAAAACATCCAACACATCTTTATAAACCCAATGAACATTACCCCAAAACTGAGACACCTACAAGATTACATCTCAATATGAAAGAATAGTATGGATTCTAGATCATAAGGAAGAATACTGAATAGACAAAAAGACATAGGATAAACCATCTACCTAACAGTCGGTTCAAAATAAACACCAAAAATTTTCAGCTAAAAACAATTTTGAATAAAAATAAACTAACTTGGTCGATTTTCACATTCACCAATGGTGTTTCATCAAGTCTCACACACATGAACATTTACGTGCCACCCCGAGCACTGAAATACCATGCCATACCTTCCATTCATCCATATATCCACAAAATCTTTCATGCGAGAACCCATGAAAACACTGCATGAAAAAACAATACAACATCACTCCAAAAATCATGTACCTTTAAAAGGAACACCAACCAACAAGTCAAAAACCCTATTCATATTTCACAAAACAAACCACACTTCATCAAGAACAATTTTCTTAAAAACCTACCCCTTTTCATTTTTACAAATTTCAAACAACCCAGCTACTCCTAATAATCCCTTCGAATTTCATAAAATTCAGCAAGGTATCTTTTCATAATCTGATGGTCATTGAGACCAATACCAATTCTAGGAGAACACCAACCAATCAAAACCAATTTCCAAAAACAATTCATCATATTCAAACATTTATCAACATCCCAAAACACCCCATTTAATACAAATATTTATAATCACCTCAAAATGATTAAAACATTAAAAACATTTTATTCCAATAAACCACTAGTTTAGATTTTGGATAATACAATCCCATTAAATCAATTCCACTTCCTTTTTTTTCACAAAAACACAACCTTCCAAAACCATTATTATATTTAATTTTTAAAAACTCCATTTTTTAACTTTTCAAAATCCAATATATCCTTTAAATGAAATTTATATAATTGTCACACAAGTATTTTCAAAACAAAGATTCAGAATTCAATAAAGGTATAATAAAACCACAAAAGGGAACTAGTGTCGGTGGGTGACTTGACCATATTGTTGGAAGACATATGTCAGACACAATTCAACCATAGAGAGACTTATTAGGACCATGCCACAGCGCCACATGGATTTCCAGGCCCTACGAACCCACAGATTCCATTAGTCAGACTCCTTTTATCATATCCCAACACCAAACAATAAAAAAGAGCAAAGGACACTAATAAAACCAAAAATCAAATGGAAACCAAAGGATTAGAACAAGAAAGAGTTCGCGATGATTTTCCCGCACTTACCCCTCAAGTCCCAAAAAACCTACTCCATCTACCTTGACATCCCCAAAATAACAAGGGCTCTCTAAAATGAATGGTCTGCTAAGAGCCGCCCTTCTCTCCTACCATTTTGTCATGAACCATCCCAAGTCAACCATGAACCGGTCACCCAGGCCAGCCCGTGACAATTCCTGAGAGGTGTTCCCGATCCTCCCGGTATGGAGACACGCACTATGGGAATCAATATATTACACAAGGGAACGATTTTTTCCGAATATAAATAATCAAACAAACAGCGATAATAAATGGACAGCTCAAAATAAATTTATATAAAAATTGAACTGAACATTATTTGTACGTGAAATTGAAAGTACCACTAAAACAAAAAATCAAAAGACCAAATATTATAACCAACTAGCTCCATGTTACCCCACTGATCACTCTCCAACATAATGATCACACATCACCGAAGGTGATTGAACTTAAGCAGATTCCTACACAAGGACTAAAAACAGAAAAAGACTATAGGCATGAGTATTAAAACACACTAGGTTATCCCGATATTCTATTCCCAATGCACTTCCTTTAAAAAAAGAAACATCAATTTAATGTTTTAAGTACAAGATATAAATGTATGTTTTTCAAATCAGGTTCCATGTTATAACAATTATTAGACAAAAACTTGCATGTTTTATAAACAATATTCCTAGTAACATTTTTTCAAAGAGGTGCAACTTAAAAATGAAAATGGTTTTCAAGAGGGTTGATTTAAAGAAATGAAACATTTCAATAAATCACACACGCTCTTGAATTTACCAACCAATCACACCATATTCTGATAGTGAGTACAAAATATCCAATGAGCACAATTCACAAGAACACCCCTAGGAACTAGTCAGTTGTGAGCCCTATGTACCTTGTATATAGGATAATGTAACCATAATAAATAGTTATTCTTGTGCACACGAGCCAGTAGTATAGAGAATAACCATAACCTCATGGTAACCTAACAACATCATCATCATAGATTAGTTAGTTTTGTCATCTTCAAACATTCTACATGGAACATGGGCCAAACCCCATAAAATCACTAGCATACTAGTATACGTCCACCCACCTAGATACCTGAGATTCCATTTAGTGCTATATCAAGTTACACATATTATAAAATACCCATTTCACATCCAAATTTTATTTCCAAACAATAGAAACTCAAATATCCCACAAACGTTCTTCATATTTCTTTCATGAATCAATAAACCACTGAAAATTCTCGTAAAACAATTTCAAGGAGTGTATTGAGCCGTTGCACCTAAAACTCATTCAAAAACACTACTTTAAGACCAGAAAACCATAAATAACATAAAAACCAAGATTTTACAGACCCAAAACCAGTTAATAAATCCATTTCATGGACCATAAAATGTCCCCAAATATAGAACATGAAATAAACCTGGAAACCATTTTTACAAAAAAAGGCCAAATAGGCCTTTAAGACATTTTCTAAAAAAAAAGTTTGACTAGGTTATGAATTTTACAATTATTAAGGAGGTGTATAAAAACAATTTACAACATCAAAAGAATTCATAAATCCCTTTATACACTCAGGTTACATATTCACAACACAACCCTTTTTATAAGGATGTAAAACGGGCCATTTTCCGCCAACTCGAGCCAAAAAATGTTGTAAACCAAAACCCATCTATTTGTAAAACCAAATCCAAATTAGAAATCCATATAAGGAAAAAAAAATAACATTTATAATTCTTCCAATTCATTTATAAATCCAAAAAAATAACTTTTAAATCACACGTCACACATAAAATCCAACCGGGCAATTTTCCGAACACATGAAATGCCCTTTTAAAAAAAAATTATTTTAAGTACGTGAAATAAATAAAACACCAATTGAATGCCATATTTTATTAAATATATTGTAACATGTTGAAAATACCATAAACCATATTATAAACTTCACAAAACAGTTGTAAAAGATAATGAATCATTTAAACAAACACTTGTTGAGCACTTTCATGACAAAATAATACTACCTTTCACAAAACTAGGATTAAAATACCACATTCCACACTATGAAAACTATCCAAAGGCATAAAAACAATAATAAACATATATATAAGTGTAGGAAAATCTTAAAATGATGATAATTTAATGATAAAGGCATGTGCAAGGGATATCCTACCTCAAATCCATGGCGTAATGGAAACGCACACCCGAAATAACCCGCTGCGGGTTTATAAACACTAAAACTATAAATACTAGACCTAAATAAACATAAACTCCATCAAAAATCATGGTAAAAAGTAAGCATAGGTCTATAATGACTAGGGGACAATATAAATCCAAGATATACTGAATGGATGTGGAAGATGAAAGAGAAAGGAGAAATAATCTCACCTTTCCACCTAGAAAACTCTTCGTCTTCCTGTAGATCTGCAACCCTAGAGGGAAGTTAATGGCTTGAAATTTATTGGAGAGTCTCCTATGGTATGGAATAAAAAGTGAAAGATCATGTTTTAGAAAAATAGTACAAATTGAATGATTTATGGAGGAAAGAACATACCATCTCAATTATGGATGAATTGAGGAAACCAGAGAAATTTCGACCAAATATGCGATCCCAATGAGCTCCAAAGTGGTATAATTGATAATGGGGGTGAGTATAGATATTTTGGCTTCGGGTGGGAGGTAGAATCACCGAAAAATATTAAACATCAAAAATGATAAAAAAGAAACAAATTATTTTTTTAAAAAACTGGAAATGGGCCCATGGGCTGGCCCAATACCTAAATAAGTAACCTAAATTCACCAAGATCAATAATTCATAAGGTTTACAAGAAGATATGGTGGATGTAATATATTAGTGGAGGAATAGTATGAAGTGGAATAGGTGAAAAATTATTAAACATAAAGGAGTTATAAAATAAACATATTTGGTTTTTTAAAGTGGAAATGTGCTCATTGTTGGCCCAAATCATGAAGTCTCCACCCTCTCTCAAAAAACTCCAAAACAAGAAATGGGGAACCCAAATTAGGGTCATTATACATATATGGAAGTTCAAAAATCAATATTATTCTCTCCAACAATCACAAAAATGATCGGTATTTTCAATGAACCGGGTAAAAACCAAGACATGAAAATAAAAGAGAGAGAGAAACTGGGTGTGACACGTCATGTTTTGTAATAAGGTGTTGTGTTAGTTTGATGTTTCGTGTGACACATGTTATGGAAGATAATATCAAATTAAAGATCCAATATCTATGTTCATTACTGTGAGATGGTATGCGAGTATGATATACTTTATAATACCAAATGTAGGATCGAATATGTAAACATGAGATGCTCAAATACAAGAGGGGGGTGAATTGTAATTTTAAAAATTTAATTGGAACATTTAAAGATGGTTTTGTTTAACAAGGTTAAACAAGATAATTCAGAAGACCTCTAAGTTCTAATAAAGTGCTTGTTTCCGAGAAATTGATTCTGAAAATGAAACTTAACATAAGTTTACAACAACCATGATTCTACCTTAAAGCGTATAGAATCTAACTAACATAGAGTACAAGTGTGAGGATGTATAAGAAAGTTATAATTTCATCAACGATAAAAAATGCAACAGAAAAGATGAAACAAAACTAGTTACAAGTAAGAAATATTTTAACCCAAAGGGAAGGGTATCCAACAACCTTGGATAATGGTCCCTTGATTTATAAATTTAAGATAGTATGCTTTACCCACACCAGGGTAAGACATCGATACGAAGATTGACATCTATCCTTCTATCCCCACAAGCCCTCAACTATCAGGTAGTCGGCACCTCTATATTCTTATTCCCAGAAGCCCTCAACTATACACAACAACAATCAGAGTCGCACAAAGCAAGTATACACGAAGCAAAGTTTGAACATGCCATTCAAACTTTCTGAACGAAGATTGAGAGTTTATAAGAGCCGCTCTCCCTAGAAATCACTTCAACAGCATATAAGAACAGTTGTCAAATGTTAGGTTCAAGTGTGTCGAGCTCTTTTAAAATGAGCTCTTATTGATAGGCACAACTCAAACTGTCGGCTCCCTCCTCTAACGGTCATATATTTCCTTGAATTTTGGAGGGACTTATACATGTGTCACTCAAACAATGAATAGTTGATAATAGAAAGCATGTCATCATTTTCTAACTAAACGAGTGAAAGCATAACAAAAATCTGATATTTGGAATGTAAGTAAATGAAAGTTCAGAGTCAACCGAAAAAGAATTCGGAGTCTATAATACAAGGATATTTGGATTCTGTTTTTTAGGAATTCGGAACCTGAATTATATAGAATTCCGGAGTCTAAATTTAGATGAAATTCGGAATCTGGATTCACTAGAATTATGATCCAGAACATACAAAGTTCGGAGTCGTAGTTCATGAGAATTTGAAGCCAGAACTCATAATATTTTGGAGTCTATTATTCAGAAAACTCAGAGTCAAAACTCACAGAAGTTCATATCCAATATTTGTAATCAGAATTCAGAGTCAGAACCCAGAGAAATTCATCTCCAGAATTAATATTCGGAATCCGTAGTTAGAACTAAGATAAGTTCGTATCCAGAATTTGTATTCAGAATTCGAATTCAGAACAAATGAAGTTCATAACTAGAATTCTGATTCAGAATTCAGAGTTTGAACTTGTAGAAGAATTTGTAACCAAAATTATGATTCAGAATTCGATTTCAGAACTTATTAGAGTTTGTAACCAGAATTCTAAGAATTCAGAACCAAAAACAGAATGCTTCATATCTAGGTAATTATATGATTATGAGGTTTTGGTTTCAATCCGATTTTTACACTTAGAGAATTTATGATATGAACAATGAAATCTATGTAAGGGTAAATTTCCTTTGGTAAGGAAATTTTTCTTATAGAATTAATACAAGGGGTAAAAATAGGTTTTCCTTAAGATAATGTGTTTGTGATTTTCAAAACAAGAAGAAATGGTAAAGTCATAAATAACCCTTAATGACTCAATAGTATCACCCTTGAAAGAAGGAATTGAAAAGTCATACGGAAATCCTTATTGACTCAAAAATCTCCCCCGTTTTGGAAAGCACAAGAATCCTTATGAAAAATAATATAAGGACATAGAAAAACATATTTCACATAGAAAATAAAAATCTCCCTTTTAACATTGGAAAAGATAAATATGACTAACTCCCCCTTAGGCTTTGGAACTCTAAGGACCATATTCTAGATTTCCGGAATGGGATTATCATTATCTTGGGTATGGAAATCATTCTAATGGGAAAATCTCCCTTAGATGAACTCCCCCATACCTAGGGATATATCTTATTATACTTAGAAATCGTTTTTCTTCTACCCTTTGTAATTATTTTTCCTTCTCCACCTTTGTGATTTTCAAAAAAGAGTTTGAGGGAATGGAAAAAAACATGGCACCTAAAATATTAGTATAGACATCCAAACAAAAAAAGCAACCAAATTTCATTATAATTGGAAGAATTATTACAAGGATTGAAATAAAACAAAAGATAAGATTTGAGTCTATTTTGTTTGTTTTTCATTGTGGATCAGCATCTTCACAATTGTATTCAACTTTTTTAGCTCATTGTTATCCTCCATTTCTCTCTATTCCAAGGTTGTGATTCTACCATCTTGAGCCGTCAGGACCTCTTCATGGGCCTTCATCAATTCTTCTTGCTTCACATTCCTTTCTTCCATCTTGGTCCGGAGATCCTTCTCTATTTTCCAACTTTGGAAAAAATAACACAGCTTTCCAATCAGATCATTGACATCTTGAATCTTAGAATTTTGTTCAAGAGTTAGATTTTCCTGATTTTTTTTGTAATATCCTTGATCATGGAATATTCGGTATCAAAAGCTTGTTTGACATCTTCTTGAAACTAATCAAGATCACTCAAATCTTTATTGATTTTCTTCAACCAGAGAGTCATTTTTCTTCAATATTTTCTATAGGCCTAATAATTGATAGAGAAATTATTGTGTTATTCCTCAATCTTCACACATCTATCCATCACCATAGATACGAAGTTTAATTTCTGGTTCATGTTGTGATGAAGCATCTAGCATCTAGAATCAATTTCCGGAAAGATCAGAATGGTATCCACCAGCTCTTTAAGAGACTAAACAACAAAATCATTCCCTAAAGCTGATGACCCAGAAGAAGACATTTTTCTTGGAGAGGGTTCTTCCTCTAACTCTATCAGCTTCCTCTTAGAGTATCCTCCAAATTATTTCTTCTTGAAAATATCTTTGGTTAGGGAGTTGACAACCACTTGTTTCTTTTGTTGATTTTAGGAATATCCTCTTCATCAAGAGAGTCATGCTCACTTACGGATAATTATACCATCTTATATTCATGAGCTTTTTCTTTCTGAGATCTACTCTTAATGTCCTCTAGATATATGAAGTGATGATGTGAATCTCTTCCTCAGACAACATGTTGACTTCCTCTTCACTGTTATCATCATCTCCTAGAGTAGCAAGTATAGAGGATCCGACTTGAGAAGTCAGGATTGAAAATTTCTCGAAAGCACTTTCATTTTCCTGATACTCTTCAACTTCCTTTAATATATCAGCTGTCTTTTCAGAGCTTTGAACTTCTTGAACTTATTCCATAGATTCCTTCTATTTGAGTTTTTCTGGAGACATGAATTTATTTACTGGAGTCTAAGGCAATGATTCCACTAGTAAGGACTTTGGAAAAATGATATTCTTGGATGAAACCTCAGTGACCATCAAAATATATTGTACAATCTATGCCTCTGACATCTTCTTCTTGAGCTTCTTCTCTTTGGCTTGCTTCTCAAGATCCTCAACAGCCTTTTCATTCTAGGCCATAGCCTCATCAGGATCCAAATCGAACCGTGGATCCCCTTCTTTTCTATTTTTCTTATCCTCCCTCCATTTTTCTAGGAATTCATTTGGATAGGCCTTATGATTCTTTGGTTTAGTAGGTGCGGATTGAGGTTCGTTGGCTTTAGGGGTTTCAGCTACAACCACTATTTCCTTCAAATTTATTTTCTTCCCAACCTTCTTTGATGGTTCAGCCTTTTCAACATTTTCGAGAAATACTTTTTCCTAATCCTCATGTATATCATAAAATTCCCGTGTCTCCTTGGAGAAACCAACCTTCATTCTCTTGAGGGTGTCATCACTGATCAGTATTACATTGCAATTCCTTGGCTTAAAACTGCAAGGGATCTTGAATGATTCAAGACACCGAACTATCATCTTGGAATGTAAGGCGTGATACATAATAATCTGGGCTCTCAAATTCCCATTCTTGATGTTCTGAATAATAACGAGGATGTTCTTTATGAGGCTCACATTCTATAGTTTTACCAAAAAAATCCAAAATGTACGTGTCACTTTTTTTAAGGGTGTCTTTACCACCCTTCCTTCGTACGATGAGACCTTGAAACCATAATAGTAGAATTTGATTATTGGTAGATAGATGGGCAAATTTTGTTGTCTTTATATTATTAATCCCAAGGAATTCCATATCCTTCACCTTGATGAAACATCATTGAACATCTGGAAGCTTGTGGTATAAAAATTTGGTTTCTCCTTCATATGAGAGCCACACCAAGCTCGCAGCCTTGTTGTAAGAGAGTTTATATGTCTTTCCATAACTCTTGAAGGATAATTTTTCTCTACCTTATTCCTTAAAGAAGAAAATTGATTCAATGAATTATATTAGTAAATATATATAGAAAACATCCTGAGCTCCTATCTTAGAAATAACTACACTTTCCCATCCATTAAGCTTGAAGTTCTTGGTAATAATGGAGCCATAGTTGTTGAAAATTTTGGGTGTAACAACCTCTCCATGTATATCTAAAATTCCAAAATAGGCTTGAAAGTAGAAATATCTTTAGAGGGAACAACTACAGACTTTTATAATTGAGAACTATTAAAATGTTCGAAACAAGATTTTGTAGAAAGTCATAGCTTCAGCATGCAAGAGCTTAAGAACTGATGTGGGACAACTACCTGGGGTCCCCTTTATATGGGCGTTGAAGCGACGATTGAACATCCCATTTGAATCCAGGGGTTAATAATTCTTCAGATCTGATATGATGGTTGAAATGAGAGGCGTCAGGAAAAATTTGGTCGAATCCGATATATTGAGGTTTTAAAAAGAAAACATTCAGATTTAAGGAAACTAGAATCCGAGAAATTTTAAAAACAAAAGAAACTAACACCAAGTAAAAGGAAATTAATAAAAACTCAAAAAAGATTCATACCTTTCAGATTGAAAGGAGGATTAATCGTATTGGGGAATATTATTCTTGAAGAACTTCTGATTCCAAAATAAACATGAATATAAAAAAAAACTTCACTATGAAAATTTCAAATCTGATAATTCCATTACGAAAATTTCAGGTCCGAAGATATTCATTACAAAAATTTCAAGTCTGAAGATTTTCATTACGAAAACTTCAGGTCCGATGATTTTCATTACGAAAATTTAAAAAACAATAATAAGAAATACTTATTACAAAAATTTCAAGTATAAAATTTCTCATTACGAAAATTTGAAAAAACAAAACTACGAAAAATTTCATTATGAAAAATTTGAAAAACAAACTGCAAAAATTTTTATTATGAAATTTTTTGAAAATATCAATAACAGATGTACTGTTCCTATGAAAAGGAGTTTATTATTGTAAGGATATTGATTTAATAAGATGTTATTTAGGAGGAATAACTTATGTTTAACATTCCTAACTTCTGTTTAATGTATTCAAATCTATCAGAGGGTAATTTGTTTGGGAAAATATCAGCATGTTGATCTTGCGTTCCGATAAATAGATGAATGATATCTCCTTTTGGAGTGATATCCCTAAGAAATAAATTCCTAATATCTATGTGATTTTCAGGATAGAGATGTGCATGATTTTCTCTAAAGGCAATGGCAGTTGTGTTATCACACAAAATTTGAGTCCTATTAAAACTCAAGCCATAGTCTGTGAGTGTGTATTGCATCCAAAACACTTGAGCACAACAACTTCCAGCTGCTACATATTCTTCTCCAGTAGTGGAAAGTTCTACAGAGTGTTACTTCTTGAAAAATGAAGAAACTAATGAATCTCTAAAGAAATGACAAGTACCGGATGCACTCTTTCTATCCATTCTACATCCACCAAATTTAGTATCTGATTTTTTTAAAACAAAATCATTTCCAGAAGTATAAAATAATACTTAATCAATGGATCCCTTTATGTAGCGTAAAATTCTCTTCACTACCTTTAAATGAGATTCCTTATGATTGGATTGATATATTTTACATAAGCATACTGAAAACATTAAGTCTAGACGACTAGCTGTCAAGTAAAGTAGAATTCCTATCATACCTCTAAAGGATGTTTGATCTACTGGTTTCCCAGCTTCATCAAGATCAAGTGTGTTTGAGGTACCAATGGGACTACTTATACTTCTAGGGTTTTCATATCCATACATTTTAAGAATATCGTTAATATACTTATGTTGGGATATATATATTCCTTCTGGTTTTTTTGAAATTTGAAAACCAAGGAAAAATGTTAACTCACCCATCATACACATTTCAAACATAGATTTCATTATTTCTGCAAAGGAATCAGTTAAGGAATACTGAGTTGAACCAAATATAATGTCGTCAACATAAATTTGAACAATCAAAACATTTTTTTATCATTCATTATAAAAAGGGTTGGATCTTCATTTCCCTTGACATAGTTATTTATAAGAAAAAAGCTTGTATGTTTATCATACCAAGCTCTAGGGGCTTGTTTAAGTCCATACAGAGATTTGGTAAGTCTAAAAACATGATCATGATGTTTTATGTCTTCAAAGAAAGGAGGTTGTTCAACAAAAACTTCCTCTTGAACATAACCATTAATGAAATCACATTTAACATCCATTTTAAAAAGATTGAAATTTAAGAATTCTGCAAAGGAATATATAATACTAATAGAATAAAGTCTAAATAATAGAGCATATGTTTCTTCATTGTCTATTCCTTATTGTTGATTATATCCTTTAGAAACTAATCTATATTTATTTCTAACAATGATGCCATTTTCATCACACTTATTTCTGAAGACCCACTTTACTCCAATAACAGAAGTTTCCTTAGGTCTTTCAACCAAGGTCCAAACATTATTCCTTTCGAATTCATTTATTTCATCTTTCATGGCTTTAATCCAATCATCATCACCTAAAGATTTATCAGTGGTTTTTGGTTCTTATTGGGAAAGGAATGCTTGATGTTCTACTTCATTTCATAAGGAACTTCTAGTTCTTACAGGTTTATTGACATCACCAATGATACTATCACTAGGATTATTCTTTAGAAACAACTGGTTTGGGTTTTGTAAAACCTGTTCATAAACATAGGGTATGAAATATTATGGGGTAAATGTTTCAGTAGTATCTTCTTGAACCTTTTCCTTATCATAAGTATTTTCTATCAAAGTTTGATAATCAGTTTTTGAAAACACATATGAGGATGTAGGTTGGAGTTGTTTAAAATACAAAGGATCTGTTTCAAGAAATTTGACATGTATTGTCTCTTAAATAGTACACGTGTTTTTATTGAAGACTTTATATTCCTTAGAAGTTGTGGAGTAGCCTAAGAAAATTCCTTCACCAGATTTTGGTGTGTATTTGTGTAAATTATCTTTAGTATTCAGAATGATTACTTTTAAAACCAAAAAACATAAAGTAGGAAAGTCTAGGTTTTCTACCATTCCATAACTCGTGAGGGGTTTTATTAAGAAAATGTCTAATCAAAACCCGATTAATAGTATAACAAGCAGTACTTACAGCTTCAGCCCAAGAATGTTAGGCTATAGAATACTCACTCAAAATGGTTCTAGTTATCTCTTAAATAATTCAATTTCTTCTTTCAACAACACAATTCTTTTGAGGTATTCTAGGTGTTGAGAAGTTGTGAGTAATACATTTTTTACTACAAAAAGATTCAAAATATGAATTTTGAAATTCTACTCCATGATAACTATGAATAGTTTTCATTGGAATGCTTATCTCATTTTTAACATGGGCTCTAAAGCTTTTGAAATACGAAAAAGATTCAGATTTAATTACACGAAAATAGACCCATGTAAATCTAGTATAATCATTAACCACGTACAATACATAATACTTGCCCCCAATGCTTCCAGTTTGTGTTGGACCAAAAATATCCATAAGCACTAATTGTAATGCATCAGTAGTTGAGACTTCAGCAACTGATTCAAAACATGATTTATTTTTCTTTCCATATTTCAAAGGGTCACACACTTTTGAAGAATCAAATCGAAGCTCCGGTAGATCCCTAACTAATTTTTTTTTAGAAATTTTGCATCTGTTCCTAAGGTTACAATTTCCTAACTTTCTATGACATGACCAAAAGTGTTCGTCCATTACACTAAGTCAAGGTAAGTCTTGGCTTCTAATGTCTTCTAAGTTTAGTGTGTATACATTATCTTGCCTATAGGCAGACAGAATTAACTCTTCCTTGGAATTATGTACTAAGCACTTGTCATTCCTAAATTTTTTCAAGGTAGCCTTCATCACAAAATTGGCTTATGCTAATCAGGTTGTTCTTAAGACCATTAACCAATAAAATATTTGAAATCAATGTTTTTCCAAGAAAAACGATGTCACATATACCAATAATTTCTCTATGAGAATTGTCTCTGAAAGTTACTTTTCCTCCTTTCCTTATGATAATCTTTTCAAAATAGTTTTTCTTTCCAGTCATATTTCGGAAACATCCTCTATCCATGTACCACGTATTGTTGTTGGTACATTCCCTATTTTTCTGAAAATAAGAAAAAGTTAGACTTTTAGAATCCAAACTTTCTTGGATCTAGAATTTGTAGGAAAAAAAATTTCGCTATCCACAATTGTATAGAAAAATAAGTTGTATGGAACCTAAGAGATTTAAATTTATTCAAGGAGAAATTTTTCTTCCAATTCCCACCACTTTGACACTTAGTGAAAAAGGGGCTCTAGGTGGGACCAAATAGTTGTTTTTGAAAACCAAGTTTTGGTGAGTATAACATACTCCAGTAGTGTTTCCTTGAGGTTTAAATTGAGAATACAACTTTTCAAAATTTTCATTCCTAGAGGTAAATTTTGCAAGAAGCTTCATATGAAAAAAATATTTCGGAATTCAGTCTGATGACTAAATTCCTATACTCAGGAATCATTTCCTTAGGATTATATTTTTCCTCAAAAACATTTATCTTTAAAATAACATTCTTAATATCTTTAGAAATTTCTTCTTTATCATCATTTTCTTTCTCAAGTTATTTAGAACGTTTTTATAAAAGCTTTTCTTTATCTCTAAGATATCTAGAAAGATCAGAAATCAATTTTTTAATAATTTATTCCCTATTATTTTCCTTATATAATTTCATAGAAATTTCAAAATTTATTGCTTCAAGTAACATGGAAAATATAGAAAATTCTTTATATGAAGGCATTTCATCATTTTCTATGGATGAATTATCTTCATTAGAAGTACTATTTTTGGAATAGAAATTCTTATCAAGAGATAAATTTGTTAAAGCCTTGGCAGAGCGTACCTTGGCCATAAGACATGTATTGGAGAAATAAGTAGTTGCAATTAATCCCATATTCTAACGTGCTGATGAATCATATTTATAAGATTAACGTTCTAAAAAATCTCTATAGCTAGCACTCCTAGTATCATTAACATTATGTCTTTTCTTGTGCTTTGATCGATAGAATTTCTTCTTGTTCATTTCTGAATTCCTTTCCTACTTTTCCTTATTATTTAACAAGGTACAATCAGGTCTGATATGACATGTTCTTTTACATTCATAACATGTAACTTCTCTATATTTCTTATCTCTGTAGTCTTTCTTTCTGTACTTATTCTGATGGTTCCTTTTGGCTACAATCTTGTTCATTCTTCGAGAAAGATTTGCTAATTCATTTTCAGACTTTTCTGTGTCACTAGATTCTGACTGAATGACAAATTTCTTTGTCTTTGATCTAGTTACTCTTTCAGGGGTCTTGGATTTCGGATGTTTAGAAGTGGTTGTAAAATAAACTCCTCCATTTCCATTCTTCATCTTAACATTTTTAGCATCTCTTTTCATTTGGGTTTCATGCTGAAGAGGAGTTCCAAAACACTCATCTAAGGAAATCTGAGTGACTTTTCTGTTCTCATTAATAGATGTACTCATGGAATCCCATTCATTTGGCATAATATCTATGATCATATCTACAAGATCCTCATCATCCAATCCTTTTTCTCCCATATATTGAAATCTAATCACAATTTTCATAAACATTTGTCGTACATTGCTTATAGGTTCTCCATGAGGAAAGTTAAAGCTATGGGATTCTGCTCTTAACAAAGACCTTATTGTCTCTATGACTGTAGATGTACCAAAATTTATAACATCAAGTTTATTACATATACCGTTTTCAGCTTCACACAATGATATTTGACTATAAATTTTCCTAGTCATGGAACATAACATCGAATTTTTGACTCTGAAGTTTGATTGATATTCTGATTTCTCCAGATTCGTAAAGGTTCTCAAATCCTTATCCGGAATATTATAATCTCTAGTAAACATTAGATAGTTATCAACTCCAGTACTGATAATGAACATCTTCATCCTATCTCTCTATTACTGATAATCATTTCTATAAAAAACAAGAGGTCTGATAGGATTTAGGTTATTAATGGAACCAACATTTGAACCATCTATCCTTAAGATAATCTTTGGCACAAAAACAACCTGTCCGAAGTATAAGTCTGTAAACAAGAGAAAATATCCCATGCAAGGAAAATATAATAGAAGTATCATTGAGTAAAGATGAATCTTAACAATGAGATTCAGAAAAGCATATTCCGAAAAAAATATGAATTCGAAAGTATGAATCTGAAAATTCTATTCCGAAAACATTGAGCAAGGAAAAACTTATATGTGAATATAAGTGTTTCAAAGACCTTTCATTGATTCCAATTGTGAGATGATATGTGAGTATGATATAATATATAATACCAAATTTAGGATCTAATATTTAAACACGAGATGCTCAAATACAATAGAGGGGTGAATTGTACTTTTAAATATTCCATTGGAACTTTTAAAGACGTTTATGTTTAACAAAGGTAAACAAGATAATTCACAAGACCTCTATGTTCTAATAACTTGATTGATTCCAGAAAAGTGATTCTAAAAATGAAACTTAACAAAAGTTTACATCAACTATGATTCTCCCTTAAAGCATATAGAATCTAACTAAATTAGAGTACAAGTGTGAGGAAGTATAAGAATGTTATACTTTCCTCAAAAATACAAAAATAGAGCGGACAACATGAAACAAAACTAGTAACAAGTAAGAAATATTTTAACCCAAAGAGAAGGGTATCCAACAACTTAGGATAAATGTCCCTTGATTTATACTTTCAAGAAATCCTGTCTTACCCACACTAGTGTAAGCCCTCGATACGAAGATCGATGTCTGTCTTTCTATCCCTACCAACCCTCAACTATCATGCAGTCGGAACATCTGTCTTCATATCCCCGAAAGCCCTCAATTGCACATAGAAACAATAAGAGTCTCATGAAGAAAGTCTTCATGAAGAAATGTATGAACAAGCCATTAAATATTTCTGCACGAAGCTTCAGAGTTTATAAGAGCCTCTCTCTCTAGAAATCACTTCTACATCATGTAAGAAATGTTGTCAAAATTCAGGTTCAAGTGTATCAATCTATTTTCAAATGAGCTCTTATTTATAGGAACAACTCCAACGATCGGCTCCCACCTCCAACGGTCATATTTTCCCTTGAATTTTGGAGGGACCTGTACACGTGTCTCTCAAACAATGGTTAGTTTATAACTAAAAGAATGGCATTATTTTATAACTAAATGAGTGAAAGCATAACCAAAATATGATATTCAGAATGAAAGTATATGAATGTTCAGAGTCAACCAAAAAATAATTTGGAGTCTATAATACAAGGATATTCAGATTCTGTTTTGTTGGAATTCGAAACCTAAATTCTATAGAATTCCGGAGTCTGAATTTAAATGAAATTTAGAATCTGGATTTACAAGAATTCATAACCATAACATACAAAGTTCGGAGTCGAAGTTCATGAGAATTCAGAGCCAGAACTCATAAGAGTTCAGAGTCTGTTACTTAGAGAACTCAGAGTCCGAACTCAAAAATGTTCATATCCATAACTTTTAATCAGAATTCGGAGTCAGAACACATAGAAGATCATATATTGAATTTTTATTCAGAATTAAGATTCAAAACTCAGAGAATATCGTATCTAGAATTCGTATTCAGAATTCAGAGTCAAAACTCAGAGAAGTTCGTAACCAGAATTCTGATTCAGAATTCAGAGTTAGAACTTGTAAAAGAGTTATTGACCAGAATTCTGATTCATAATTCAGAGTCAGAACTCAGAAGAGTTTGTAACCAGAATTCTGAGAATTATGATCCTAAAACAGAATGCTTCATATCTAGGTAATTATATGACTCCGAGGTTTTGGTTTCAGTCTGAGTTTTACATTTAGAAAATTTATTATATGTATAATGAAATCTAGCTAAAGGTAAATTTCGTTGGGTAAGGAAATTTTTATTATAGAAGTAAAACACGGGTTAAAAAGAGGTTTTCCATAAGATAAGGTGTTTGTGATTATCAAAACAATAAGAAATGGAAAACTCATAAGGAACCCTTAATGAATCAACAATCTCCCCCTTGCAAGAAGGAATGGAAAAGTCATAAGGAAAACTTTACGGACTCAACAGTTACATTCTACCCCCTAAAATAGGTTGTAACCTAAATTTTTTAATTATTAATCACTGATTAATGATTTCCTATGTATTCATGGCTTTTTTGTCATTAAATATGTATATTCTAATGTGGCTTATACCGTACTCTAATCGGCTATATTATGTTATGATATTTTTTAGAAACAACATCAATCATTCACACAATAATATTCTCAAGTATGTATATTCCATAACCCTTATTTATCTATAATATTTTTTTATATAAAGAGTATCAATTTCCATAAAATTAGACCACAATAAACCCTTATATTTAGTTAAAATTATATTTAATCCTCAAAATGGTATTAATTGAAATTTTTAAAATCAGACAACAACCAATATATACCAAAATCCAAAAAATGTGAAAAATATCCCCAAAAAATATTTTGATTCAATTATCATTCTCATTATTACCAATACCATATGTATATTTTAAAAAAATATGTCAAATATTTGTTATCTATGAATCAATAAAATATTAAACATAAGAGTAACTCATCCCCAAATCATGTAGTCTTCAACTATTATCCCAAAAACTATAACCTTGTCATAAAATCAAATTTTTAGTTTGCTGATACCATTTATTATATGCTTCTAAAAATTGAATGTGAACCTAATGAATAAAAATTCTTAAATGTTTCACATGACACTCATAAAATTAATAATATACTAGAATATTTTTATATAAATATCACTGAATAGTGAATATTCCCAAGTGTATCAAGATTTAATTTCTTATTTTGATATCATTATAACTACTTATGGTAATACTAGAAAACAAAAATTTTCATCATAAAAGAAATATATTGAGACTCTAATACATTTATATATTCACACTAATTTGATTATAATATATAGTGGTTTCTAGATTTTACATTTCTCTTCATTTTTTTTCATGATCATGTTTCAACAAAATACTAAATTCAAAAATTCTTATTAATATAATTTTATTTAAAGATCATACAAATATCATAACTCAAACTTAATATGTCTTTTAAAATGTTACCATTATTTAATCCATTGATACATTTAGTTCAATATTCTTTCATTTAAGTTATATCCTCTTGTAATTTTTATCCATATCCAAAAAAACTATCCCAAAAATTTCATGATCTTTTATACAATATTTTAAACTCAAAATAATTGAATTTTATTCTATCGAAGTTCAAGTAACCCTTTATTTAAAAATTTACCTATCAATTAATATTCAGCTTAACACATGAATATATAAATTTTAATATATACTATCAATAATTATCTCATAATAAATATTCTATAATAACTATTTTGAAATATATAATTATTATTCAAAAATAGAATGTGAATTATTCAAATCATATCACTAGAGAGTGTCATTACTAGTGTACAATCTAAGGCCCACTCATTCTGTAGTATATGGAATATTGAGTTTATACTCAACAATAATATTGTTTTGTGTAATTATTCATAGGTGATCATAAGATGATCAAGCGGTTGGGATAATATAACGAATTTAGATAATCAAATAATAGAGAGATCATACAAAAATAATAAATGTATCATTATCCAGGAATCCTCAAATGAATAATTTATCATAACGGAATAGTTTTCTTAGATAATGGAATCAAAAAAAAATTATGAACATAGCATAATACATGACATCATGATCATATAACCAAATTTCACCACTAAGATTTCATAAAATTGGATTACCATAGTTGTTCACTATTTCATAATGATACCATAACAAGGAATAATACAAAGTTATCTTGAAAATTACATTGGTAGAGATTAATTCATTATCCAATTTAATATAGTTCTATCAGGGAACAATCATAATTACATTAAATGAATATTTTTGTATGTGTGTCACATTAAATATATAATCATTATGTAATAGATAACCCTATTAAAAATAATGTTTTTATATCCTATTTAATGTGGATGGTATCATTTTATGAGTATAGTTAATAAATCATAAGATATGTCAGTGGACAATGACATAGATTTAAAACACTTTTTTATGTGTCTTATAAAAAGAAATATAGAAAAAATTTCCTTAATGTTTTAAATGAATATTAAAATAATTATTTTATAAAATTTTGAGAAAATTAATTTCATTAGAAACCATGAAAACATAGAGATTATGTTTCAAATAAAAATATAAATACAACATAAAGATATGCTCACATAGACACACTAAGATAAATTGTATTGCATAAAGTAACCCAAAAAAAGATTTTAAAATTATTTTATTCTATAACATTTGAAAAAAATAATGTAGTTAAAAATAAAAAATTTCAATTTTGAAAACAACTACATATATATCCTAAAATATCAATGTTGAAGGAAAAATATGAGAGAAAAATAATTCATTTTTTTATAATATCATCATTAACTTTTTTGAAAACCACATCACCTAAGATGATTGTTGATCTTATATTACAAAGTAAAATAATTTTGAGAAACAAATATCACAATAGATAACCATAATAGAAGATAACTATTGTGATATGGAAAATAAATACTATTAAATTTACCTAGGTGGGTAATCAAATTTGAGAGATGTTGATTTTAAAATGAGGTTGGGAAAAGAATCCTCTTGACTTGAGTATTGTTTAAATCAATACCCTTAGAGGATAATGAGCATGAAACATATAATAAATTTTTTTGAATGAAAGATAATTCATGATATAATATAATAAATATTTAGTATATAGACCATATAAATGAAAATGGTTTTGAATTTAGAAGTATGTCTCTTAAAACTGAAAATATAAACAGGAAACACCATTCAGGTAATTTAATTTCTAATTTATGAATAATATTATAATGAGATTAAAATGAATGATTATAAGACCTAAAAAATTAAAAAAGAAATAAAATAATTTTTTTCATTTTACAGAATTAATCAAATATCTAAAAATAGTGTTGATTATTAATTTTATAACCCGATTGAAGAAAATAGAGTTCTCACAAACACTTATCAGGGTCTCAATTAACTTTTCGCATGTGTATAACTTTAGAAAAAATAAAATTATGTTTTATATATACCATATCAAAAACCCTATTCATCTATATTTCATTTAATAAGAACTATTTATTATAATACGATTTTTTATTATATATTTTTATTATTACATTAGTTATTGGAGGTGGTTTGGTCAATTTCTTTATAAACAATTTTGTATGTTTTCAATGGTCAATGGGTTTTTAGAATACCATAATAATTTCCACTGTTATAGGTGTATATGTTGAGTTTTATTCTATTACTATAATATGCATATATATTTATATTTTTATATAAAATGACCTCAAATTATGAAGGATACATTGATGTGTTTATTTTATGGTGTTATGAAAACAATTACCATTTATTGTTAAAAAAAATAATTAAATGTAAAATATTATATTTAGAAAAATTCACAGATTCATAAATATAATTTTTTACAATAAATATATTTTCAAATTCATCCATGTTATTTTATGATGAAAAAAAAGCATGCCACTTTGTGGACACAGTAGTCCATACACACAAAAAATCAATTTTCTTTCGTTTTTCTTATCGGATGAAAAGTAAATATATAGTAATGTTTACACTAATATAAAAATAAATTACTGTAATTATGATATTTATGTTATTATGTTACTATTTATATGATAATTGTTGAAGATAAATATAATGAATAAAATGATAAGGATTAAAGAATACTCACTTTGGGACATGGTGCATTCTCTTCAATGTATAAATGGAAGTCACGAATTTAAGCTAAATTATGGAGATATGGGGATTTAGGTCATGAAAAATACTTACATTGGAGGAAAAAATTTATGGTTTTCAAGAACATTCGAATGGGGATGTTCAACATTGTGAGGGAGGAAGTGATTCCCTTATATAAGTGATGGAAGGAACACTTTTGTAAACAAATATTATTTTTCAACAATGGAATAACCAAAATATTTTGTCAATGGATCCAAAAAATGAGAAATAATGGATTTATTTGCGATAATAGGTTGATAAAATCACATAAAATAACTTATTAACATGTTTTAAACAAGTTTGAATACATTTATTCATTTATTTTTTGTTTCACTTTTTCTATATCTTGGTAACAAGTTTTCACCTAAGTAATTTATGATTAACTGAATATATAAGATAATTATTATCGAAAAATATGGGTTCAATGAAACAAACGTATTCACTTATTTAATATAATTATATTTATAAAAATTATATAATTAACATTATTATTGAAACGTTTAACATGCATAAAAACTGTTTTGAAGAAAAAAGTTATTTTTATCATAAAATATTCTAAGTTATATTTATTATTGATTACGAATTGATTGAGTGCAAATAAATTTATATGTAATTTTAAAATTTATATTAAAATAATTATTTAAAATATATTAATTGAAATTATTATGTAAAAATTATATAATATTAATAAAATATTTTATTGAAAATAATATTTTTACAATTAACACGCCAATATACATTAATCCAAGTGATGATAATTTTATTCCTAAAATGGAAGTTAAATTATTATATAACACTTTAATTCTACTATAAAATATTAAATCCATTTATTATATTTAACATCAAAATGTCAAGAAAACTATTTTAAATATAAGTGAAATGATAATATTTTGAGTTAAATAACACTCATGTTTCCAAAACATTTAAAAATAATTTTATAAATTCACATTGATTTGTGAAATGATTTATATTTATTAATATATATATATATATATATTAAAAAATAGTGTTCAAATATTTTAAATCATACATTATTTAAGATAATGTCATAAAAATGACAATTTTTTTAAAAAGAAATTTTTTCAATATTTAAGGAATAATCATTTATATTAAGATAATATTAATAAGAAACCATTATATAATTTAGAAATTATGAATTAAAAATTGAACTTAATTTTTAAAAAAAATTAAAAAATTATATTTTTATATTTTAGATGAAAATAAAAATTAAAAATGAAAATAACTTTTATAGTAAAACATGACATTTTTAATCATCATGTGTCCTTAAACATATATCATAAAAAAATTTATGTATTTTAATATCGTTTTATTATTTTATAAATATTGATAATACTTATTATAAAAAACATTTATATATGAGTAATTAAATTTATTTATTAATATTAAATTCCTTTTAAAAAATATTTTATTCAAAAGGAATTTTTTAAATATAAGAAACAATAAAAAAATGTAATTATTTTTATTGATTATATTCTATTTATTTAATAATTAGTTTATTTTAGTCATTTTATTTTATAATTTAATGGATTCCTAAAAGTTGTGTGTTTTATTTGTTGGGCGTTTCATGTTACAGATGTTATTGAAGATAATAACAATTTAACGTTTTTGGAATCTTCATTCATTTAAAATTGAAATTTTCTAGCACATATATTTTCTAGTTTAGTTTAAATTATGTTAAATTGTTCACCATTTTCATGCTTTAATTTTTATTTCTATACCACTATGATAAGATGATAGAAGAGTGTTTTTCTTAGTGATGAAAAGAGATAAAAGGGGTGGTTATCTTAATCGGTCATACTCTGAATCACCCATGTTGGATATTTATCCAAGTGTGGAATATATATACCTCCAGAAAATGTAACACATGTAGTGAAAAAATTTCATTATTTAGATATTACATCTATCACACCATTGCATAACTCAACAAATAAAGGGTTTAGTGTCTTAGAGATTAGCTGCATAAATATATTCATTTACAATACTTAAAAAATAGTCTATACCCAAGATCTTTTACATCTTTTTCATGATATATGACATAATATAATCATCTTAAAAACCTCAGGATTGGAAAAATAATAACATAGTTTTCTAATATTTTTAGTAATGGAAAAAATTGTGAAACGTTGCATACCATAAACATTGTGGAGAACATGAGAAAGTGGATAAATATATTTTTAAATTATCAAAAGGACATAATGTATAGCAATAAATACTTTTCGAGTAATATGATATCATAAAAAATTTCATTAATGAGTCGTAAAAGTTATAGAATGGCTCAAAATACAAATCAATAGTTATATAACATGTAAAAATTACATAAAAAAATACTGAAAAAATGTCTCAATATAGAATATAGGGCATTATACTAAAATAAAATTCATCTTAAAAAAGTGGAATAATAATAAATAACATGTATATGTGGCATAACCATAATAATATGTTAACCATTATAATAGAAAATTTATTCTTCCACTTATGTGAATAATCTAATTATGACCATGAATAAATATGTGATAAATACCATTATACATGTTATTGTGTGAAAAAACAAATTATATATAGGTATTAATATATAATGAAATATAAAATCAAACAAATGCATTGGAGGGTTATAAAGGAGCCCACACATCATTAACCTGACATATTTGTGCTACTTAAAATCAACTATAACCATATCATAGGGAACCCATGAAATAAGATAGGGTTTCTTAAACATTTTAATTACATTATATAACATGAACATAATAAATCATAAAATATAAAAAAATTATAGAATGAATGAAATCACAATAATATATTTTTTTATCAAATAATCACTTTAGGAGATATAAAAATTAGATTAAAAAAAGATGTTAATTAGAAAATAATTCAAAAAAGCTTGTAAAAAATTTTAAATGATGAATTAATAGTTACATACAAAATTTTTTTTATTGGAAATGGAATACATTTGAAAATATTACTACAAATACATCCAAATAAATGATCCTTTAGAAGAAAAAAGATATCATGCCATGAAATTTAGTGTGGTAAATAATGATAATCCATACATTTTTATGATTTTTAGGATATTTAAAAAAACACCTTGGAAGAATATTGAAAGCATTTTGTTACATAAAATTTGTAAATAAAAAAATGATGAATATAAAATAAAAATTATGTATGTATTTCTTTAAATAAAACCCTTTCTGTAGGAAAAACATAGACATGAATGATGAGATCCAATGGTATGATTGAAAATTATTCATACTAACATTTTTATTTTTGTTCGGAAAAACATTTATAATTGAAATAGTAATTTTTATAAGAAATGTTTTCCAAAGAGAACGAGAGGAAATATCATATCAAATTAGGGATTTTTTAGTTGAAAAGTTGTTAATAAAAAATATTCAAGCATGAAATACAACGACCGAACGACTCAGAAATTGAGTTAACAAACCCATACTGAGAATTCATTATTTTTTTACCAAACTATGACCTCATTTATAACAATAATAACTATCATAGTCACATAGTTCATAAAATTATTAATATACATCACATTATATTCACTTCTTCTGTAAATATTCTCTACATTATTAATAGTTAGTTTAATAACTATTTTCAATATTTGGTGGGAGTAGTATGGATAGGTTTGGACAAGATTCATAATCACAGTGATATTATTTGTTATTCTAGAAAATTTAATCACTAAAAGGTAAAATAAAATATTTTAATTCATTTTTTAATATTATATAAAGCAATACTTTCATTATATTAGATTTTTAGTTATAGTTCTTATAGACAAAATTGGTGACAATTACTTTTCTGTTTTTTTGAACAAATTAATCGTGGTATAATAATTACTGATGTTATTATTTATATTAATAATATAGAACTATAAAAATTATTATTCAATTATTATTTTAAACAATTAAATTCATAACACCATACTTGATATAAATTTATATAACTTTTAATGATTGTTTTTAAACAAACCAAAATGAATATTCATCATTCAATTTTTTATTATGTAAATATAATAGCATTTTTTCTATAATATCAATATAAAAAATATAATAAAATAAATTATATTTTATTATGATGATAAATTATAACTGGGGAAATTTAAATGAATATTATGATGTCACTTATAAATAATAAATCATTCCTTGTAGTATGTTCAATTTTTATTATTGGTTTTACAACGATATTTTATTTCTATTATTACAGATAAAAAGATAAATTTTTAGTTACATAATATAAATCTTGAAATAAATCAACTATATATTCACTAAACCCATTTGTAGAACTATCCTTGAAAATGTGGTGATGGAAAACAAAACATGTCAATCTCAGATTCAGTAGTATGCACACATTCTTTAGAAAGGTTTTAAATTTTTTGATCGAATGTAGAGGAATATATATTGGTTATAAATTTAATAAAATTAAGTTTATTAAAATATTTATACTATTTTCATTATATAAATATGTATAAAATGATTTTCCGGTGGGTGAATAATAATGATAATGAATCGATGTAAATGGGCAAGTAATGATTACATTAGAGATTTTAATTATCTCTTTATATACCCTTTAGAAATAATGGACTTGAGGAACGTTGTTGTGTATAACGTATATAAAATGTGTAGAGGGTATACATAAGAAGTAAATTTCGTATTATTTTACTTGAATATAAATCTATTATTTTGGATTGAAACAATTGGATGTAATCTTCTTTTATATGTGAAAGGATGGACAAATATTAGGATAACAATACTGGGAAATGGGAAAGAGTGAAATTACCAGAGAGATATGTGAGTTCTGACATGAAATATTGGTGATAGTTGTTTGTATGACTTTAAATACTAAATTTTTTTATATATAGCTTATGGGTCAATATTAATTAGTAAAATTCGAGTGACATTATATTATACAATTTATCAATTCATAATTTTCATTAAAATTTCAGCATGGAAGTTATTATATCAATATAAATATAATATGAAACATATTATAAAATTTCAATCTTATCGATATGAATTTTCACTCCACAAAATCTAATTAAATATAAAACAATAAGAATTTTAATATTTAAAATAAAACATAAAATCAGATAAAATAACATGTTTGTAGAAAAATGTCATTTTAATCATTTACTGTTTAGAATGTTATTAAAAATTGATTACCCGATAAATTAATGTTAATTAAATTTTATGTATTTATAATATCATATTATTTTCTTAATTTAAAATAATTCACTTTAATAAAAAATTATATTTAGAAAAATATAAATTTTTTAAGAAATAACTCTTTTCCAACGATAAAAAATATCTACCTTGGTAATTGATTTTCATCTCGAAAATGAAATTTTAACACATTAATTAATTTTATGATGCTGATTAAAAATATGAAAATCATTTTATCCAATTGAATTTCTAATAGTAGTAAAAATTAATTTTAGTATAAGTATACATAAATCATAAAAAAGGTTAAAAAACATAGAATTTCTAAATATAATATGACCTTTTTTATATCTAATTAAATAGTATTATAATTTGGGTACATATAGGGAGACCTTATAATTTAACAAAAATAATTCAATAAAAATATTTAATAATTTTATTAAGGATAAAGGATATTTTTATTTCTGTTCAACATTTCAATAATGAAAAATTATTCAAATGGTATATAATTACGGAAAATTAATTACTAAAATAATAGATAGTAACATTGTATCCCCCTTTAAAATAATTTCATTCAAAAAAATTTATTACACAAAGGAAAACAAGATAGGGTTAATCACTCTCATCACATACTTATGTTCCAATGCAGGCTACTCAAAATTATGATTCCTTCATAGAATGTTGACTATATTGGTGGTCTTATTCCTTATAAACTTGTCTCTTCGATCTATGATTTCAATCAGTTTTTCTTAAAATAAAATTTCATATTAAGATTGTATAACATAAAATCATAGTAATTGTGATGAATATAGTATTTAATTCCTCGTAAGTTATACATAGATTAAATAATGTTCATGAGAGAGGTGTGTAGGGAGTGACCAGAAATTGGCTACAACCCAAGAATGATCAATGATCTTGAGGGAACCGATGTATATAGGGAATAATTTTTTTTGTTATAAATATCATAATCTGATTCTGTTGAGATATCTGATTGAACACCATGTCACTAACATTAATCTCAATATCTTCTATAAAATTTTCTATATATCTCTTCAATTGACATTCCACTACTTTTACATTTCCCTAAATGGTTTGACCCTTGTCTATAATTTATTGGAAAAGGTTAGGACCTATCAACTTCCTCTCTCACCCTTCATCCCATCATGTTTGTGTCCAACATATCTTCCCAAAAATATACACATATAGTTCAAAAAATGAAATATGAATGTAAAACATTTTAACATGTGTACTCTACCATGGTAGGTGTTGGTACCAATATCCTTTGAAATACATAAAATAATATATCTACGTACCCTATACAACTTGAATTGTCCCCTATTAGTGTAAATTCATCAAAGGATGATACATAGTGAGGAAACAGATCTATATTTCCATTAATTTCAAAATAATTAAACATAACATTAAGGTAAATCTTGAGTCTATATTATATATAATGGTGAGTGGTACATTATGGTTCCTTAAAAAATAACTTATTCATATCTAGGAATGTTGGGTAGGAGAGAAATCTTCATTTATCAAAATAATATTCATTGACATCATAATGAGATTGACCATAACCGAAATAAAATTATAACCCATAGGCATTTTGGGGAGTCCGTTAAAAAAGTCCATGTTGATTTTTTACCATTTAAAAAATATATGTGTAATGGATTCTATATACCCTTATAATATTTTCATTCAAAATTAATATAATTTCAAACCAATAATTAACATATGTTTTCTGTAATATATCACTTTATTTTATCCCACCTCACGTCTTATTTTATATCTTTATACATCTACATTCATCCATAATATATAAGGAAGGATAAGCTATGTTCATCATCTTATAGTTAATCATTCCGTTACATCATTTATAGGACACGTATCACTTTTCAAAATATTATAACTTCATTAAATTTTAACTCTAAAATATTCTCTACCATTTCTAGAACAAATTAATCTTTCAATATTTCTATAATATTTATGCAGAAGGATGTTTGAGAAATATGTTTGTAAGGATATGATTTTTTATCATCCCATTATTAAATAAATATTCACACCTAAAAATAAATTACTATTATGTATTTTCAATCTAAACCATGTATAGAATAGCATGGTATTTCCTCCATAGAACATAAATAACCTTTTCTTCCATACTTTTGAGGAAATTTATTTGTTAAATCCTACCCATTTAACAAATCCAGACATCTATTTTGGTGAATATTAAACAACATCTATGTGAATTTTTTTATTATTCTTATGATTGGTATATTTATCATACTCTTAGCCATAAAGTTATTTTCAAAAAATAAATAATGATATGACCACCATTGAAAACTTAAAATCATTCATCAAGTTAATTTTTACTTGGGTGTTTAATTGGAATGCGGTGAATGAAATTTGTGTATTATTCTATTTGTGGAAATAACCCATTACTTATTATAGAGAATCACTTTATATTAAAACCCCTTCCCAACCTGATGATAATTTATATACATGAGTAGTGGAAAAAATATTTTCAGTTCCTTGAATATTTACTCTCATTACACTATATAATGGAACTTTAATCCCTTCTATGCTGACATGGTTAATGGATTTGATAGCCATTAGAAATTTCTCACAATTCTTTAATAGTATCTTTATAACCCACAAAAAATATAGATATTGGAAAAAGTTATTTGTTTACACCAACGGTAAATAACATTTATCTTTAATGGATATTTTGATGTTCCATTTTTGGTGATCACATAAACCATGAATGAAAAAATTTTACAGTAATAATTTTCACTAACTAAATTTACAATACATTTTCTCCATTATCAAGGTCATTAATAGAATCATAAAATGATATTAATTGTCTTCATATTTTATTAAAACTATTAGTATATTTTCTATATAAAAGGAAAAAATTCATCAAGGTAATCTAAAATTACACAATTAATTCAATCAATAAAAATTATGGGAGAATTTGTAATTTCAATAGGAATCACTATATATTTATAGTGTCCATAACTCAAATATGAAGCCAAATTGGAATATCCTCCCTTTTAACCCACAACTGATTATATCCATATTGAAATTCAATACTTGATATATATCAAACACCATTGAATAAATTAAAATGATCATTGATATGGGGTAATGGATAATTGTTCTTGATTATGATTATATTTATCTCATTATAATATATTCAATAAAACATAGATCAATCCTTCATTTTTACAAATAGGAATTCTACACCCCATAGTGAAGCATTGGGATATATAGAACCCTTGTCCATATTCTCTTTCACATTAATCATTAGTTCCCCTAATTCAATGATATACATTTTATATACACACATTAAGATGGGAATGGATCTCTGTATGAGTTTTGTCTGAAAACCCCACCTCAAATATTTTGGGAAGACCAAAAAATTCCTCAAAAAATGCATCTTAATATTCCCATAAAATGGATATATCATCATTAAGGACTTATTCATTGATCATTTGATCTATAAGTCCATCTTTTTGTGTATCACAACCCACATTAAAAACATTTATTTCACATGGATTTTATAAATGACACGTAAATGTTTATGTTAGAATTACTTTGTTTCAAACAATGTTATCAGAGATCATTTTACAATTAGTATCTCTTTCCAAATTATTTTACATCATACTAAAATCCCTTGTTATGTTTAGTGATGATAACAAGATCCACAAAAACACATCCCCTTATAGTTTGAAACCAGGTGTGAAATTAGGAAGATTTTTTCTACACTAGGTGAAAACTATGTTAATACCAAATAAACACTTTTTTAGTTTATTAACCCTAGGTAAATATTTAGCCAAACATACATCATCATAAAAGATCTAAAAAAGGATTAAATTTCTATGATAAAAAATAAATCTCTATATATCCATAATTATGTTATATTTTATGGTCCATGAAAAAACTCCATAGTGTTATACATATTGTATTAACTAAAACACTCTAAAATAATTTGAAAAAATAAATAAAATATTATCCAAAATAACTGATCCCTGATATTATACCAACTATGGTGAACCAAACTATACATTACATAAATATAAAAAAAAATTCCTTATTTTGATAATCCATCTCATAAATAATCACACAACCAAAAGAAAAAAGGTTTAATGTCTTGGTAGTTAGTTACAAAAATGACTAAATTTGAAATACTCGAAAAAATTTATCTAGAATCACTCTCCTATGCACCCATTTCTTGTTATCTTGCACGATATAATCATTATTAGAACCTAGGGATAGAAAAAATAAGAAAGGGGTGTTATCAGATTCTTTTTATAGGAAAAACATATCATAATGTAACAGATAATAAACAAGAAGATAATATGAGAAATAAGAAAATTTTATTATTAATAGATCATAATACTATAGAAGATAATAAAAAGAAATGTTGAAGAAATAAAAGGTCATGAATATATCATTATGTAGGAATTGGTTTTATGAAATGGCTCAAAATACATCTCAATAATTATAGACCACGTTTGAATGATATAGTTTTTTTGAATGATTTAAAAATAGGCCATAATTAATAAAACATGGAATTTAATGGATATGAAATAAATCTTGAAAATGTGGGAAAACATAATAAATTATTTGAAATTTGGAGCAATCATAAGAACATGTTTTTCTATAAAACCCATTATTCCAATTTATTTGGGAAAAACACATTATGTCAACCCATGAAAATGTGAGAAAACCCAATATTCTCAACAATGCGTGAAAAACTCATTGTGTCCACCCATGACTATCTCTTGTTATATATAGATAAACCAAGGATTTTGAGGGTGTTATTGGAAACCACCCGTCATCACCCAAAAATATATTTTCCACTTAAAATAAACAATAATCATATCGTAAAAAATACATGGAAAAAGTATCGGTTTATTAATATTTTGAAATAATAAATATGACATGAAATTAAGAAGTTTTAGGTTGTAAAAACTACAATTTTCTAAAATATATGATATCATTATGAAATTTATAGATTCTTAATGAATCACTTGATGTGAGTTTCTAGAAATTCCTATTCCAGAATTTTCCTTCAAGAATGGGACATTGCACCAGGAGGTTATTCATTCTACCCACAATAGGAATCGTTGTGTTATTCTTGAACATATTGATTTTTCTAGATCCTGACTAGTGTGTGATTAGTGGTTCAGCATATGGAATGTTTTAGGACAAATAAGCCTGTAATATTTTTCATTTATCAACTAACACATATGTTTGGGGTGATCATTTTTGGAACAAGATGAATCTGGTGATGCAGAACATTATTTTATGGAAGGTTTGTAAAAATCTATTTACCACTGATGATAAAATTTGTCATTTGGGTATTACACTAGAATAAAAATGTTGTTGCTAAATAATATCATTGGAAACTCTTTCCTGGAGTAGTGGTTTATTGGGTCAAGAGGAAATATCATAGAACTGAATGCTAGAGTCCTCATTCTCATGGTAGGATTATGGAGTATTGGAATACAAGAAATAAAAAAACGGTTTTATGGTTCTAAAACAACCACACTAGAAATTATTTGGAGAACCATGATTATTGTATTGGTTATAGTGTATGAGGTCAATTTTGGGTATGAGGCCACCTCAAATAAATTCATCAATTCTATAATAATACTTTCTCCTACCCCCCATAAGATTTCCCTTGGCTTCGAGATTAATTATAGACCCCCATCATGGGGTTTAAGCTCAATATTAATGGATTATGAATTATGGTAATGGTTATGGGTAGTGTTATTGGTCGTGACTACAGGGGGTCCACAATATTTTCATTCTCAATGTTTTATGGGATGGGAGACTCTTTACAGGTGGAGTCTAATTCTTTACTCATAGTTTTACAAACATAAATACCGAGAAGAATCACTATTTTGATTGATGAAATATATTCTAAAGTACTATTTAATGATGTTAACAAGAGTATATAATCCCCTTGGAGTATATCATAACAGGTTTACAATTGCATAAAATTTAATCAGGTCATATTCATAATATCACATACATGTTGTGAGGCAAATAAAGTAGAAAATCAAATTGTGTCTATAGTTCCTCAGATCACTTCCCATAGATTTTTCCCCATCACTAGATCCATTTGTGTGGAGGGTATGCTTATTGTTAATGGAAATTAAATTGGTATTATTTTTTCAAGGTCCCCTTTATTTCATTCCTATACTCTATACTCATTATTTTCCTTTCAATAAAATTCAAATTTTAGTTCGATTCATTTAAGAAAGACTATGATATAGTGAATCATAAATTGAGTCAATGAGACAATGTCCTAGAATTTTCACTTATTTGATCATTACATGACAACATATATAAGAAAAATAAATATATTTTCCAAATAAATAATATAATTATTGATATCCACAACATTATATGGGTATAATTAATAATTATTCTCTATATATGTATTAGATAGTTATTATCTATTTTCAATATCGATTTTGAGCAAGCACGATCATTTTCAGAATTTTAATAATCACAGTACACCTATTATTTCATATACATATGTTCATCATCCAAAAATAAAATGGTACTATAATTTTTGTTTTACTATAGTTTTTAAATTTACAGTTTGATTATATGATAGTATTAGTTATACTTCTTATAAATAAAATTGGTTAATATAGGACTTAGTGTTTTCTAAAAAATGAAAGAAGGTATCATAATTTAGATGTTTATTGTCAATATTAAATATATTGACATAAAATACTTATTTAGTAAATAATAAATAATATTTTAGTTTCTAATTCAATACATGATAGTAATTTAAATCATTTTTCATGTAGGTGGTTAAATCAAACCAAAAAGAATATGCATCAATATACGTAAGAGTACGGCTGTAGAAGATATTATTTTGAAATAATATAACTATAAATAAGAATAAAATAATTATATTGTATTTATTAATGTTATGAATCACAATTTGGAATATTTATAAAAATATGGTAAATAAAAAAATTCACTTATAAATAAAATGTGTTTCTTCTTGGTAGATTCCATTGAGGCTGTTAGTTTTACAATGATAGTTTGTTGATAATATTATTTATATAATGAATAATTTATATATAAAGAATAAAAATAATTCCATAATTTATATATTTATCCAAAAAACCAATTTATTGATCCTTTGTTGATAATGTTGTGTTGAGGAATGAAACATGTCATTCATATAAGCATTTTTCTACACACGCTCATGAGTAATTTTTTATTTTTTTTCATAAAATGAAATGTAATACATTTTTTAACTTCCATTAATGTAATAACATTTATGTATATTACATATAAATATGTTTTTATATACAGATTGATATAATGGGTCGTAGGAGGGTGGAAGAGAATGAGAAATAATGATGTAAAATGGTTTTATCACTTACATTGGAGATTCATATCCTCTCTTGAAGTATCCTTTAGAAATTAAGGAATTGAAAAACATTATAGAGGATATGTTAATTCAATAATGTATATTTTCACAAGAATTTATAATTTGGAAATATTTTCACCGGAATTTTAATATACTGATGTGTCTTGAAAATGGTGTAACTGAGCTCCATTATAGGTGAAAAGATGGGAAAAATAATTAAAAATGAATATTGGGTATGATGTAATAATTGAATTACATGAGTGTTAGGTGTATTTGGTTGATAAATTATGTTTATAAATATATGTATGCATTTAAAACCTATAAAATTTATTATAAATGTTCTTAGTGTGAAATTTTTTTTCTATATTTTGATGCACATCAGATTACTGATTTTAACACTAGATAGTATTTATAAAAATTCATCCATTATAATAACATTAGAAAATTAAAGATAAACCTTAGTACCAAATATTTATGTGTTTAATTCTAATCTGTAATCTATTTATTCTAATTTAATATTAAAATATAATTAATTTAAAATAAAAATTTTAACATATAATGTGGTGGAAATCTATTCTCATAGTAATATTTCATTTTAATCATTAATTTTTATTAATCTTATTTTATAATTATAACCAATTAAATGAGAGTTAATTCATTAGTATATATATTTAATAATCATCTTAGACTCTTAATTTAATATATATGTTATTTATAAAACACATAATATTATGAGAAATATCATTTTAGAATAAAAATTTCTTACCAGATTTACCAATATTTCTAATGGTAATGTCATTTAATTCATAAAAACAAAATTAAAAATGTAAATTAATATGAAATTTATCATTAAAAAATATGGAAATATTTTTTTTTGATTCAATTCAAAAAAATTGGTAAAAATTATTTTTGATATTTGTGTTTTTAAGGAATAAAAAAATTCAGAAGGACGTGCCATCTAAGTATAAAATGGACACTATATTATTATACCCGTTTATATAGTTATATATTGTGGTTAATTCTAGTGAAACATGTGAATTTAACCACAATAATATAATGGAAATATTTAATAATTTTATTAAGGTAACAATATTAATGGTTTTATTACTATGCTACGTGCAAGATCAACTACTCACATGGTATTTAATTATGGAAAAATAATTACTAAAATTGTATATCATTCCAAAGACAAAATTTTGTGTCAGATATAAAGGTTAAGGATATTGAATATATATTAGTTGAAAAAATGCAAATTTTCAATCATGAATGGATTCTATTCTCCTATATATATAATTACTAATTTTTGATTAATGAGATGCATCCCTAATTATGATCATTAAACATGGATGTAATTATATCAGTTTGGAATTGAATTTCTATCAGCATGGATAGTAAGGATTTATCTATATCCAACCATAGAGAACTGAATGATGATGCCTTGGGTTTCAAAGCTGATAGTTTCATTTCACGCACAAATATTTTATATTAAAATATATTTTTTAATTAAATTTGAAATTCCAGATAATATATTTACTATTTTTTTAGTTTTTTTTGGTTACATATGGATGAAATTCAAATAAATATTATTATTAAAATGATATGGATTCATGATATAAAATGTTGTAGGATGTTGTTGGATAAGTGAAAGCTTCAGTTCATAACTCAGAATTGAATTTGTAAGTATTAAAAAATCCAAATACACTGGATAACAACTATTCACATCATAGATGAAATATTCGTGATGTGAAAATCTTCAAATGTCTATGGTATTAAAAATAGGATAAAAAAATATATCATGATGGAGATTCATGAAAATCATAGTGTGATACCTTGTCTCTCACCAAGAATCATGGGGACCAAAATTATGTCTTTCTATTTTTAATATTTTTCTACACCAGGCCCATCATTAATTTCTGCAATTACTATCATAGTAGATTTTTTAGCTTATAATGGATGCTTTTAATAGAATTTATGATACATGGGGATTCATTTTCACCTATAAGTATATGTCTTGGTGGTAGCTGATAGTCATTATTATTAGAATGGTAGACCTAAGTATGAAGTGAAGCATTATAGCGTTGTCCACCATGCTACATAATCATTATCATAGGATTTATTTCCTTTTTCCCAATCTCATCGTCTCAAGACATTCATGTGGGAGTAATTTTCTAGCATTCTATGTGATTGAATCATTATATGAATGTATTAGATAGATCTTTATTTTATTTTATTTTATGTTGGGTTGTATGTTCATGCCAAGAATATATTTCTCCCCGATTATTTCATCCTGACTATTGATAATTGAATATGTTATAATCAGAGAATATGAAATTATTTAACCAAATTAGTTCATGACTATTTTGTTGATCAGAATAATTATTCTTAATTATTTTGATTCACCAAATTTGTTAATCTACCTAAATTAATTAACCACATAAAAAGTGAATTTTTAAAATTGTATAGAATGTACCAAGTCCAAAGACATTATTATATTTAATTACAAAGACGCCACATCTAAAAAGAATTATTTAACCACTATCATCTTTATATGAAAATTAATAGACAGGGAATATTTTTTCCAACTAATTTCAAATGAAATGTCATTATTTTCATTTTGTCTCCTTAAAATTAATTTAATCATTTTTAATTTTTCCACATTATTTTCATGAAAAATTATCGAATTCATACTCAAAATCACCACATACCAAATTCAATAATTTAGTAGAATTTTTTTTATTTTTAAAATAAATTATTACATTTGACTGGCCCTATTGGATCTAATGATTCCCTTCTTGATAGAAAAATATATGGTGTGTTTTCCAAGTATTTTTAATAATTAGTATTATGTTAGTAAAAAATAGTATGATAGTTTTTGTTTTTGTTCTCTATTATATACAAGTCATTTTCATGCTATTGTCCTAGGTCATTCTTCGATACATGTATACTCCACCCATGGAAAAAGAAAAGTGTTTTCCTACATCAATGATATTAAGATGAAATGAAATATAATAAATAATAAAATGAACCAAGGGTATGTTATATATATATATATATTAAAGAAAAAACATTCTTGGAGGATCACCAAATGGAGAACTAGAGTTGTGCAGACTCATGGACTATATAAGATCCTATCACGGGGGATTCATTACCATATGGTAGTGCTACCAATCATAGAAAATCATTTCAAAATAAAATTGGTCATAATCCTGATGATCAAAAAATCAATTAAATTTTCTATGATTCCATATAAGTACTTTAAGGGTCATATATAGAGTTTAATTTAACTATGTGACACTTTTCATGTCAACAATGTCTCATAGAATTTTGTATGTCCAATGTAGTTTCAATTTTAACAAACGTATAATGAAGGGTAATATATTCAAAGCCTCCAACATCATCCAATCACTAGGTGGGATGGTTTATTATGAAATTTTTGACATGATACTTCCCCCTTATTAAAATATATGAACATTAGAGTCAAAATTTGAAATTTGAACAAATTTTTTGAGGAATACCTTTACAGAACATCTGAATAATTTAAACATTTAATGTTAAAATCCCTTTATTCCGGTATACAAAATCGATATTAATTCCAACATTGTATAATGTTTTATCATAAAAATAGTTTTATCATTAATGATGTAGCTGGTGGATTATTTATAAGTATATCACCCAAGTAGTTATAAAATAATTTGAATTTGACGTGCATCATTAGTATTCAGTGGAGGATAGAAGGAACCCAAAGGTGAGGGGTGTGTATGTGGTGGATAGACATGGATGGATGGTAGAACACATGTAATCCATGACATTAAAATTGGATTCCCTGATAGCTCACCATAACCCCCATGGTATGTATTGTTATGATATAAATTATGATCACTATAACTACCAAAATAATTTTCTAGGATGGAGACCACAAGGTTTCCTTCAATACAAACATGGATACAAGAAATAAGAACCTAAGGTCCCTCACTCACAAATCAAATTCACTATTCAATAGTGACATCATAAAACAACATAAACACCAAGAGATAAAATATCAAATAAATTAAAGTGGACTAAAGAATGAAAAATGATCCCCTATGAAATATGGGGTTCGAGGTGGGACAAATTGTAGATAAAAATTGAGAAAGGCTGAGAAGAGTGCATACTGACAACCCCAAAAAATAAACTGTGATGGGAAACTAAAGAAATAACATTAAAAATAATTAAAATCCCCCAACTCCATACTGAACCAATAAAGAAACAACAAGAAATATATTTTGAATAATTGGTTTAAAATAATTAAAAATATAAGGAACATGTAATGGAGGAACCACCACCAATGTTCTAGACATGATTTCCATTTCCAATGATATTGAAATCAGAGAGGTTAGATGTTCAATGAAGTAATTTTATGGAAGAGTTTATAAAATTGAAAAATAGTAACCATTTTTTAAGATCACAAAAAATCATTCCTAAAAACTAAATTCCTATAAAATAAATAGAATCAAAAATTATAAATATATAAGATATTAGAACAAATCCAAGAAATATATAATTATCTACTATAGTGTCAATGGATTTCCTTAAAAAGAAAAATGAACATTGTCGTTTTTCAATTCATATTTATTTTGAGTTTATTATATTTGGATAATAATTTTTTTTGGATCATTAGTCAATATAATATCCTATAAATTTTTTAAAAAAATAAAGATAAAGGAAAAAAATCAATTAATAGTCATAATTCAACTAGTTAGTTCAATAATATAATATCCTTGGGGAATGATAGAAGATATGATGATTAAAGTATATAAGTTAGTCATCACTATGTATTTTTTTGTGATATATATGGATCAATTTTGAAAACCAATAGTTCCTGGGAAAATATTTTGTGAATCTAAAAGAGTGTTAACTGATGTATAAAGTTGGGTTTTGTTTCTAAGATTGGCCAGGGAACAAGTCAATTTCAACATACACTAAGCATTGAAGAACTATGATGAAAAGAAGGATAAATTTAAAGAATAAAACACAATTTATGTTGAATTAGATTACATCATAGAATAAAATAAATAAATATATAATACAAATACTAATGAAAATGGAGATAAATCATTAAAAAAATTGGAAATATAAGATTTGAAGTCACAAAAAATAGGTGTATAGTTGAATCCTAAATAATTGAAGAAGCCCAACAGGTTTAGATAGTCCATCACAAAGAAAAAAAATTGTAGTCTAAAAAGAAATTACTGTATATGCTAAACATATTCTATCAAGGTATTTAACCAAGGATTAATGGAACTATTTTTAGAAGAAAGGAGAAATCTTGAATACATTGAAATTCCACAACAATGGCCTTGTGTGGATATATAACAAGTATATTCATCCCAATACATTATTACATAGGTTTAATAATTATGGTAAAGACAAAAAAGTTTAAAATAAATCCTTACAGGAGGCAACCCTGATTTTTTTTATGATTTTTAGTGATCTATTTTTAGGTACATGATCTCCTCGCCCAATATATTTTTGTAATTTCATTCACTAATGGCTGACTCTATCAAATAAATTTTTTGATTCAATTGTTCCATAATTTTGGAATAATAAGGCTATAGAAAGGGATCCCTCAAAATGATAGGGAACAATATAATTCATGTCATTTAAATATTGAGTATGAGTTTTAATTTTATTATGTCCTTTTAATACATAGTATATTTTCAAAATAAATTTTCATTGAAAAATTATTGCATTAAAGATGGATTTATGGTCATTTTCTAACAATAGAGGCCAATATTTAATAGGATAATATTATTCAGTTATTTTTTAACTTATTTTTCAATAAAATTACATAAGAAAAATGGTAGAATGAATTACTAAAGATAAAAAGGAAATTTGAATTTTATGGATGATGATTTGGAAAATAAGTTGTTTTTTGTAAATAAAAATTTTCTTAGATTTTTCATTCCATGAAAATATAAAATTTGAGTAGATTTATTTATTTTTGTGTTAATTTCCATGAAATTTTTTCCTAATTTTATATTCACATTACCATAAAATATTCATTGAATACTATATCTATTCCTTTATTGAGAAAATCTCTTGAGTGTTACTCAATCATGACTTCTTCAAGAACATTCATTGCATATTGTCAAAGATATGATTTTCGATCATCGTGCTAAAATCACTATGACATATTTTTTTATTCCCTAATCCTGATACTAACATTTACATTAATCATTATTGTTCCCATAGAATCCATGAATATACTTGTTAATAAAGAGCCACATTACAAGCTTATAGTATCCCTCCCTTCTATAGACTATGTATTGTTATTGACTATAACAAAATAGTGTGGTGGAGAATATTACATGGTGTAAGGGATGTGAATATTGAAATAATTAAGTGTGGAGGTTTTTTCATGATAATTGGGAAGCATTTCATAATTATTAATTTATTATATTTCATTGCACACCCACTTTTTAAAAAAGTAATAATAAAAAAAAATAAAAAAAATAAATATTAATGATAACATGGGATATGTATTAGAGGAAAATAATCACCATTTACTTGAACAATGATATAAATAAAGTAGGTTTCGGTGGTGAGGGAGAGACTTTTCAAAATCAACTTGAAAAAAAAATATTTTCAAATAAATAAAGAGGGTGCATTAATCATTATGCTTCATTGAATTGTGACCCCTCATAGAGTTTTGGAAAAAAGGAGAGATTTCATTTATGGGGAATTTTTTTTCATTATTGTGTTTTGGATTATTAGGAAATGTTTCATAAAAATTGACCTCCATTTTGAGATTTAATCACCATGAAATAATTACCCACTAACCTATTATCCTTAGAGTCATTTGATCCAAATTGTGAATCCTTCATGATTAATAGTATTTTTTATCTCCATGGGGTCGAGAATATAATTTCATATTAAGATTATAGTAATTGAAATGACATATGGTATGTGAAAAACAAAATTTACATTTGTTACCTTGATAATGAGTGAAAAAATTATTATGATAAAAATTTAAAGTGGTATGAAAAATTAAATTAATTGAAAAATATGAAGGAATTAATTAAAAGGTATAGTTAATTTGAAAGAGGAAAAGTAAAATACATGGTTTTCATTATTCCCTTAATAATTAAGAGTTGGTGAAATTATCAAATATTTTTGTCGAATATTTAATCCCATATTTAATCACTTAATATTGTTGAAATTTCAATTTAATTCAGTGTATTGTGAGTGTTCATTTTGATTTTATTGGGATTTTATTCATGATGAGAAATATGGGTTTATGTGACGAAGAATGTTATAGTTTCATTTCATTTGTACATATTTTAATTTAAAATACATTGATTTTGTAATTAAATTGATGACTCTTTCCTTTATTAGTTTATTTTATTTTATTATGTTGGGTTTTGTGTGAATTAAATTTGACAGATGAAAATGAGAAAAGGAGGTCAATATATGACATAAAATGATTCTCTAGGATGTTGGATAACTCATGCCTCATGTTCAAATTTCATAATTGAATAATCAAAAGTAAACAAGGCCAAATATGCAATGAAATCTCTTCTCACATTTTGAAACACATATTCATGATATGAAAACCATCATAATTCCATTATGTGGGTAGGAGTGAAGAAACATTGTGTACATGGGTGATACATAAAAAATCATGATGTGTCACCATGTGTCACACTATAAAACATAAAGACATGAATTTTACCTTTTGTTTTTTTTATTTTGACTAGGGATGATGTTAATTACATCAGAAACTATCTATGTTGACATGGACATATATATTAGATGATTTCATGGAATGTTGGTTGGGTGGGAAATTCATCTAAAAATACATTGCTTGGGTGGTTCTCAAATTTCATTTTAAAAATGAATGTCATACTTAGGATTGATATTCTACATAGAATAGTCTTCTACCGAGGTACACACTCATTATTGTGGAATTTATTTTCCTTTTTTCACTCTCTCTCCCAATCATGACTATCTTAAATGATTGATTTTATAATACACGGAGTGAGGAAATCACAAGGGCAATGTTTTAATTAGATTTTTATATATTAGTTTATGTTTTGTTGAACATTTGTTCCTAAAATCAATCTCCTTCCATTTCATTCATCGTAAACATTGATAATAGAATCAGATATATTCAAATAATATATGATTAATTAACATAATTGATTTATGAATATTTTGAAGATTGGGATAATCAGTCCTAAACAAGGTTTTGAATCCCGTTATTTTAAAATCCATGTGATGTAATTAACCATACAAGAAATTGAATTTAATAAATTTCATATAAATAACTAAGAAAAACGGAGACCATAATTACAATTATTGAAAAAAATAACTAAGAAGACCAAATTTTTAATCAACTATCACATGGACTTGAAATTAACTAAACTCAGTTTGTTTTCAACAATAGATATTAAAGAAAATATCTTTCATTAATCTATTTACTATTCGAATTCAATGATTTTTTTAATTTTTATGTTTAATCTCTCAATCATATATATGGTTTAACACTTAACTCTCCATATACGAAAATGCAAACAATTTGGATCATCATTTTGAGTTCTAGAGGAAATTATTAAATTTAATTTTCATTTCAAGATTTAATGAAGAACAATGGGATACATAGATAAATTAGGATTTATTTATACAATATAATATATAGAAAACATATGTCATGTAATTACTTACATTCAATATGAGAAAATCATATTAACATATACTAAGGAGACTCCAAAGTACATGAGTCTAATTTACATATTTCATTATAATAAGTATGAGGACTTGAGGATTAATAAAAAATAATATATTGATGATTTCATTGATTTTATGTATGAAAATTTTGAGGTTATGTGCAATATTAGAGAAACCATCAATGATGTAAAGATTATCTAGTTCATCCTGAGAGGGTTTCAACCCCAGTTTAGTATGAATGTTTATATACATGAGAATAAGGATCCAAAGGTTCTATCATAGGATATATTACACATTACACTTTTTCATGATTATTATGAGTATGATGATATTTATATGGAGAAATATTTTGTTGATGTGAAATTTAAGAGACGTATGAAATGAAACATCTTCAATATAAAATAAATTTCTTTCATTAGAGGATAATAGTTTATAAAAAATTAATGTAGAAAAAAAAAATAAAAATGAAAACTCCTCAAAGAAGATTATTTAGTGGTTTTTATTTAAAGTTCCATGTCATGGGAAGATATAAAAAATGATAAAGGTTAAGTGGAATGGATATTGAATCTTCCAGATTAGATAGATGATTCTATTGAAGAGATAGATGTTCCGAGATCCAAAACATAGAAATCTGATGAAAATGATAAGTTTATTAATAGTATGATAATAACAATTACTAATCGAGTCAAACATATAAAGGATATTTTGGATAATGTTATTGGAATTTAATGAAAATTATAATATTAGGGGAGACTATTGAATCCAAATTTAATTATTGGAAATCATAAAAAATGGGAGACATAACCTATGAAATTGTAGTATGGTGGTCTAGCTAAATTTAAAAATAATTCATAGAGGAAGAAAAATAAACATCAATACCAAAAATATTTTATAGGGATGTGTAAAAATGAATGAAGCTGTAGATGATGATATACCATAACAACAAACATTGATGTTTGATGTTTATTTGGGTGTTACATAGGGAAACCAAGGGATTAAAATAGTTATAGTGGAGACACTCACAAGTTCACCATGTATTAGGGGTTGTTGTTTTTTAAAATTGAGACATCATAAAAATATTTATTACATATCCAAATGGTTCCAAGTTGAAAAATACAAACATATGAAATAAAATATAGATTAATAATTTTTGGAATATTTTTGAGGTTTGTTATTTTTGTTCTATTGTTTTCAAATTTATGACCATTTTGTTCTTTCCTACAATGTAGGGGAATATGTTAGTGATTAATCGACAATGTTATACATAATATCTCAAGGAGTTATCAAGAGGGAAAAAAAATACTTCTCTCTTTTCAAGATAAATTATTTATATCATATTTCAAAGGAGGTGAAACATGTTGATAAATATATATATTCAAAGAAAATTACTTTATTGAAAAATATTTGAAATAAGCCGGAAGTGAATGAAAATTCATATAATATTTATCAAAACATTTATAAGTTTATATAATTCAATAATGTGAATGCGAACTTAGGGGGAGAACAATTACATGAGGATAATTTATATGATAGAAATAAGGATAATAAGGATGATTTTTTAGTTTTATCTATATTGAATATAAAGATATGTGATGACATTAGTGAGAAGAGTATTATTGGAAACTAAACGACAGTGATGTAGTAAAGAAGAATTATTCCCCACCAAAAAGAATATAAAATATATTCTTTTGAGTAATTTTTTTAGGAAACTAAAAGGGAGGATAATTAGGTTTGTGTGATTAATGAATAGATTGAATAAATAAATAATAATCATAAATTAGATATTTTTTAAGGATGATAGAAAAAAATATATCAAAACCAATTGCGTGATTTTTTATAAGATTATTGATGAGTAAAGGGTGATTCAAAAAAAATCACAACTAGAATTAAAGGGATGATATTATATAAATATAATTGATGTAGATGATACATTTTCATCTATGGTAGGGATAGATACTACTTATGTATTCATAACTATAGAAGTGAATTTTAAATTCAATATTTTCCAAATGGAAGTCAAATACACAATTTTTAATGGTGTTCTAGAGGAATAAGTGTACATTGAATAACAAGATATTTTTCTAATGAAGATAAGAACAATGTTTTATAATTAAAAAAAGAACTATATTGACTTAGGATGATACTAAGAGAGTAATACTCAAGAATGGAAGAGTGATTTCACAATCAAATGTTTTATTATAGTGATGTATAATATAATACAAATATCAAAAATACAAGTGATTAAATGATATTGGTGCTACTTTAGGTGGAAGATATACTCATTGGGGTTATTATATGATGTAAAGTGAAAATAATTTTCATAATTCAAGAAGCATAGGTTCAATGTGACAATGGATTTTTGTTTTTTTTATATAGAAACATCTCGACCAGTGTTACATAGATACATAGTCATAGATGTGGCTAGTTCGGCAGATGAAAAAATGAATACATTAGGTGTTGAATTTCTTATAATGGATTTTATATTATATTTCTTTTATATAATTTTTTTTCCTTAATAAAACATGGATAAATTAATACCATGAAATTTTTCCCACATTTACTATTGATAAGGAATTATCTTGAAGACATAAACGTTAATGTGTAGTCTCTAATCAGATCAATTGGGAATCATATTTTTATAAATTTTCCCAATAATTTAGACTATATTTCATGTAAAAGGAACATTGAAATAAAGAATCAATTTTGGAAGGAGAAAGTGATGAATAAGATAGTGAAATTATATTATGTTCTTACTAAATATTAATGTGCAAACATCTTAAGAAATTCTATACCAAACAAATCAGTTGAAAGGAATCAGTTTTCTCTCAGAGTCCAGTGGACTCACCAAACATAAATAGTGTGGGAGTGGAACCAAAAATCCTAAGATAACATTGAAAATTTTATTATGAATTTTTAAATATTTTTTCCCCTAACCATAAAAAAGAGATATTTGACTTCATTGATAAACAAATAGAATTATTGATCAAGAAATTTTTTAGAAATTTCTCAATTATGCTACACGGAATGATAATGTTGATCATGGTTTGAGAATATATATATATATATATATATATATTATATCATGGGTTGTTATAAAATATGGAATTTCTTAAATTTTTCGATCAATGAATACAAATCACAAATAAATGACTATTTTTTCTATTGAATTATTTTACTATGTATGTTTAATGGGTGTTTTCTACTTTTGAGATACACTATTTCCAACAATTTTTACTAATTGGATAAAATGGTATCGTAATGAAATCATAGTTGGTGTCAAGATGTATTCAATAATTTTTTTCAATAATGAAGTAAATAATTGTTGAGAAATCTATATTAATTTGGTTTCTCATCTTGAGTGTGAATCACGTTGGATTAGAATATTTTTATAATATATATTTTATTAAATATTTGGAGGTAAAAATTAAAGGAGTGTATGAATAGTATTTTTTTTAATGTTTTTCCAATATAATAAATTAAGTGGTATCAATGGATGATTTATCTTCAATAAATCCAATGTGGGTGATTTCAAGAAAAAACAACTCCCATTGGATTTTTTGTGCTTCTATGTTGTTTTTTCGGTTAAAACCAAAATTGAAAATTAATTTCAAAAATTTTCTGTTATTATTGTTGATAGAGAGTTTGGAAAATATTTATTGTCTGTGGAGTCCTCAATAAACATTTAAAGAAGTGATCTGGGATCTCTAAAACATGTTTAGAATTTTAAAAAAGAAAAATGGATATAGGAATGTTTTTTATGAAAATTAAAACATTCATGAACATGTTAAATATTTCATAATAGTGATTATTTGACGCCTCCCAATTAATGCTTATCAAATAAAATAGTTTTATAATACTGTTTGAACTAAATTAAATTAGTGTTGTAGAATACTAGTGTATAGATGTAGGAATTATCACGTAGATGGTGAATTATGTGTGAAAACAGATGATGGTATTAACATGTTTTCTTGGTGTGGCTTTTTTTATTGATGGTTCGGTGGTGGCAATACTAGTCAAATGAAAGGTAATTCAAGACAATAAATTGTTTGTTACCCCTTCATTTGACCAGTATAAGATAAACAATATTAGGTATTCGGTTTCACATAATATATACAGGAAAGATCCTATTATATAAAATGGTATACAAAAACATCAATTGTATTGTGAAATTGACTTCCTCCTAAATTCCCATGTGAGATTTGTAAAATATTTAATGTTTAATGAAATATTGGGAGCTTCCAAAAAAATTAATGGTGAATTAATGTTGTGGAAATTGTCTGAATGTATCACATCTGTTGAAACAAAGTGTAATATAAAAAAACCTAAGGATAAATTTCAATCATTTATATGGTAAATTATAAATAATTTTTTTGGTCAAATATGTGCTTCTTGATACAATAATTGTTTTTTAAATAATGGTGATTGAATCCAACAAAATATATCATTTAATGGAATATGTAGTGAAATATAATAGAGAGTACATGAATATTTCAAATGGTGAATGGTTATAAACCCAGAGGGAATGTGAACTCAATACAATAATTATAAAATCAGTATATATAGTGAGTTTGGAAAATTAGATCATTGCCTTTTTATGCTTATTAATTATTCCATTTTAGGGTGAATAAAGTAAAATTTTTATGTTTCTTATTAGTTTTCATTTATATTTATATTTATTTATAATAATAAATAAGATTGTTTTTTAAATGATTAAATATGATCAAAAGAGAGGTTTTATAATCTATATTACCCTCATTCACCCCCATACTCTGATTATTTAACCTAATGGGTTTAACAAAAACATATTTTTTAGTGCACTTAGATCTTATTTACTTAATAAAAAATAAAATTATATTTTTATATCTAAAGTTAAAACTAGTACTCAATTTTTTATTTAATAAATGTTACACATATATTATTTGGAGGAATCCTAATATTCTTTTCCTTCTTGCACTCTACATGCACCCTTATAGTATATGTATGACTATTTTACATATATAGCCATAGGTGAGGATCTTTTGTGATACATAAGATTTTTAAATATTTTTTCCATGTTTTCAATGATAGAAAAATATGATATTTTCCCATAGGTATATTATAATGTGTAGTTATGACACCATTTTTACATTCATCTTGGTTGTAATATATGTAATGCCTCATTAATTTCTCTGTCATTTTCAATCCATTTTTTATTTAGTTTGGTTTTTTATGTAAATGATTATGGTGTATATTTTTTATTAAATTGTAATTGGTTATTTATGTTTTGTAATAATTCATAGGATTGTAATTATTTCTTTCTCTTATTAAATCACTATTGGAAAAAAACATTTAACACGTCGGTATTTTTCACGTCGGTTCTATATAACTGACATGATAAATCGATGAGAATCCATTTCTTACATCGGTTATTTTATAACCGATATGAAAATAAAATATGGGCACTTTATCACGTCAGCTATAATATAACATACGCGATAAAAGAAAATCTCGGCAATTTATCACTTCGTTTATCAAAATTACTGACATGATAAAGAACCATTTATCACATCGGCTATGAAATAACTGACATGATGAAAAATTTTCTACGTTGTTTATTAAGTAACTGAAATTATAAACATAGGAAAAAATATTTTATCACCTAGGTTATTAAATATCTGATGTGATGATGCTTTTAAATGTTTTATCACTCCTTTCTTCAGTCATTCTATTTTCTTGGATAGGGTGACCGACGAATCATCTCTCCCATGAGAAAAAACTAGAATGGATTCTTCGAAGTTGTGCCCTTCGGCCTCGTTTTTCCAACATCATTCATCATCTTTATTCACACTAGATCTATCAAGTTGACTTGCAACACTCAATTAAGCCTCACATGGCTAGGATTTAGTTTTTACTTTTCATGGTGCCCTAAACTAATTTTTTGAGAAGTTATTTTTATATCGTTGTTATTTATTTCATTAAATGTTTCATAGTGTTCATTTATACCATGGTTTATTTTTTTTGTTAAAAGAAAACGTGGAACTGAGATCATGCATGTTTATGATTTTTGTGTGTTCTATCATGTGTGTGTGCATGTACATGGGGTGTACAAGGGGGTTGGGCTGTCCAAGGGGGTGGGTTGTCCAGGGGGTAGGGGCAGTCCAAGGGGTGGGGGTCTCTAGGGGGTGTTGAAGGGGGTGGGGGTCCATGGGGTGAGGGGGTTTTCAAAGGGGTTAGGGGCATCTAGGTGTTGGGGTAATGTCCAGGGGGTGAGTGGGTTGTCCAAGGGGGTAGGGGTGTCTATGGGGTGGCGTGTTAGGGCGTGGGGGCTTTCTAGAGGGTTGCAGGGCTGTCCATGGGGTGGGGCCTGTCTAGAGGGGTGGGGTGTCTAGGGGTGGGGGGGGGGCTATCTAGAGGGTTCAGGGGGCTCTCCAGGGGGTGGTGGATATCTAGAGGGGTAGGGAGGGGGTTGTCTAAGGGGGTGGTGGTGTCCAGGGGGTGTCCAAGGGGTGGAGTGGTTTCCTTGGGTGAGGGGGCTTTCTAAAGGGGTAGGGGTGTACAGGGGGTGGGGGAGGTGTCGAGGGGGTGAGGGGTGGTCCAGGGGTGGGGGTGTCCGGGGGTGTCCAAGGGGGTAGGGGGTGCAGGGGGTGTCCAGGAGGGGTGAGGGTGTACAGGGGGTGGGAGTGGTGTTCATGGGTGAGTGGGATGTCCAAGGGGGTATGGGGTGTCCAAGGGTGGGGGTTTCCAGGGAGTTGGGGGGCTATCCAGAGGGGTTGGGAGGCTCTCCATAGGGTGGGGGGCTATCCAAGGGGTGGTGGTTTCCAGGGGGTGTCCAAGGGGTGGTGGATGCCCAAGGGGGGTAGGGTGTCCATGGGGGTGGGGGTCTGGAGGGTGAGGGGGCCTTCCAAGGGGGTATGGGATGTCTAGTGGGTGGGGGTATCTAGAGGATGGGGGCTGTCGAGAGGGGTGGGAGATATCAAGGGGGTGGTGGCTATCTAGAGGGTTGGGTGGGGGGCTGTCCAAGGGGGTAGGGATGTCCATGGGGTGGGGGTGGTGTCTAGGGAGAGATTGGGCTGTCCAAGATGGTATGGGTGTCCAAGGTGTGGGGGTCCAGGGGGTGGGGGCTGTCAAGAGGGGTGGGGGCTGTCCGGGGGGTGGGGGTTGTCCAGATGGGTGGGGGAGCTATCTAGGGGGTGGGGCTGGGGGGGGGGGGGGGTAGTCCAGAGGGTTGGGGGGCTGTCCAGGGGGTGGGGGCTGCCTAGAGGGGGGGGGGGTGTTCAGAGTGTTGGGGAGGCTGTCCAGGGGGTGGGGGATTTCTAGAGTGGTGGGGGTCTGTCCAAAGGGGTGGTGGTGTCCAGGTGGTGTCCAAGGGGTTAGGGGTGCTGTCCAAGGGGGAGGGGGGGGGGGGGCTTTCTATTGGGTAGGGGTGTCCGAGGGGTGGTGTCCAGGGGGTGACTGTGCCATACAAGGGGTTTGGGGTGTCCAGTGGGTGGGGGTGTCCAGGGGGGAGTCTATGGGGTTTCTAGGGGGTAGGGGATATCTAGACTTTTGGGATATTTATAGAGGGTCGGGGGAGATATCAAGGGGGTGGGAGTTGTCCAGAGGTTTTGGGGTTGTCCCGGGGGTGGGGTTTGTTCCATGGAGTGGGGTATTTCAAGTGATTTGGGGGGTTGTTCAGGGGGTGGGGGTCTTTCTAGATGGTGGGGGGCTATCCAAGGTGTTTGTGGTGTCCAAGGGGTGTCCAAAGGTGTGGGGGATTTTCCAAGGGGGTAGGGATGTCTAGGGGGTGGGGGTGTCCAAGGGGTGGGGTTGTCTAGAGGGGAGGGTCTGTCCAAGGGTTGGGGGTTATCCAAATGGTTGGGCGACTATCTAGAGGTTTCAAATCATTGGGATCTGTGTAATTTTCTATATTGAATGTATACATATTTTAATATTTATACTTCATATTTCTTTTTTACAGAATGGTGAATTTGGTATCTAGTTGCACCAGGATTTTTTCTTTGTGTACCTTAAGATGAAAGGATCCAATATGAATTTAAAAGTGTTTTTTCTACCAATATTTTCTTTTTAATATCATTTTGATACATATTATTTCTAATTCACATAGATTTGTTTTAAACATCACAATTATTTTACATTATAATTATGATATTTTTCATATAAATATATACTTTTCTTATCTTAAAAAGAGGTATAATTTTGATATTTGTATAGGTAATAACGAGTCTATGTTTGATTACGTTACATAGAATGAGAAATGAATATGAGGAAGCTGTTGATTCATTTTTGGAATTTTCTAAATGAAATGTTACATTCAGTTACATTTTTTCGGTCCATGCCTGAAATGTTTAAATATGAAGAAGTTGAAAATTAGAGAGATCAAAGATCATCTCATTTGACATGGTTTTAATCTAGATTATATCCCCTTGATTTGTCATGGAGAAACTAGATAGAATTTCAAATCTACTATTGATGATGATTCACAAGATGGTAACTGCGATGGAATTGATGAAATGATTCGTGATAATGTAGTAGAACAAATTGATATAGAACCGACAATTGTGTGTCTATATGGTGATGATTATAATCCATTGTATCCTGGTTTTATAAATTTTATGGTTTTTTCAGCGGTGTTATGATTGATTAACCTGAAGGAAAAACATGGATGGAGTGACAGATATTTTACAGAGCTACTACAATTGATTAATGACGTTCTTACAAAAGATAAAAATCTTCCATATTTACATTATAAGGCAATGAAAATATTATTCCTAATGGGATTGGGATAAAAGAAAAAATATGCCTGTCTGAATGACTGTATGATATATGGGATGGAATATGAATTTTTTTCAGAGTTTCTTAAATGTGGGACATCATGGTATATGTTGAATGAAAAATCATAGGCTGATATAGAAATTACAAAGATCCCTTCCAAGGTATTTTTATATATTCCAATAATTCATCATTTGAAATGTTTATTTTCAAACTCACATGATGCAAAAAGGTTAAGAAGACATGCTGATGAGTAGATATGTGATGGAAAAATACGTCATCCAGCTGATTGTCCACAATGGAAGAAAATTGATGAGAAGTATTCTATATTTCGAAATGAAATTAGAAATCTCTGACTAGGTTTGTGCACAGATGGAATGTATCCGTATCAAACCCTCAGTAGCACACATAGTTCATGGCCTATTTTATTGGTAATTTAAAACCTCTCTCCTCAAGTATGTATGATGTTCAAATATGTCATGTTGAGTATAATGATCTCTGCTCCAAAGCAACCAAAAATTGTTATTGATGTTTTATTGTCACCATTGATTGATGATTTGAAACTTTTATTGGAGGATGGTATTAGGGTGTATGATTCTTAAAAAATAGAATATTTTTAACTATATGCAGTGCTTATATTCACTATAAATGACTTCCCAGCATATGGAAATTTTTCTTGATATTGTGTTAAGGTGAATAAATTATGAAAAATTTGCGAAAAACTTACGTCATATTGTCAATTGCATCATGGAAGGGAAAAAGTGTACAACGTTCATCAAATTTTTTTTCCTATGGATCACTCTTATAGAAGAATAAAAAAGGAATTCAAAGGATCAAAAGATTTTGACACTGCTCCATAACTATTATCCCATGATGTGTATTTTTAGAAGGTGGAAAACCTTGATGTGATATTGGGAAAGACACAAAAATCTGGAAATGATAAACATATTAGGAAGAAAAGGTCAATATTTTGTGAGCTACCATATTAAATATTTGATGATGTTAAACATAATATTGATGTCATGCATGTGGATTAGAATATCTGTGACAATTTGATTTGATGTTAGAAACTAAAGGAAAGAAAAAATATGGTTTTAATGTCATATTATACATACTATCAAATAGAATATATTTGGAGTTATGTCTCACTCATAATGGAAGACGAACATTTCTTCTCCCGGCTTGTCATACATTATCCTAGAGGGGGAAACAAGATTTTTTCAGTGTCTTCATGATATCAAAGTGCTTCAAGGTTATTATTCAAATATAAATTTTTTTGTCTCATTGAAGGATTTGAAGTTGATACGTATGAAATCTCATGATTTTCATGTTATGATGCAACAACTTGAACCAGTTTCATTGCGTGGAATATTTCTCATCCATGTCAGAAAGACTATAATGAATTATTGTTATTTTTCAATTCAATTTGTAAAAAGGTTATTAATGTGAATTCTTTGAACATTTTGGAAAGGGATAAAATTTTTATACTTATTCAATTGGAAATGTATTTTCCTGCATTTTCTGATAAAATGGTGCATTTAATGATTCATCTTATTCAGGAAATAAAGCTTTGTGGACCTTTATATCTTCGTTGGATCTAACATTTTGAATGGAATATGAAAATATTAAGGGGGTATGTTACAAATCCATATAGACATGAAGCCTCCATTATTGAAAAGTATTTTTCAGAGGAGGTTTTAGGGTTTTGTATGAGATACTTGGCTGTGGAGAAGAACGTAGGTTTCCCTCCATCATGCCAAGAATGATTTAATACTGAGGGAAAGGGGATTTGTGGCTTGAAATTCAAATCGCTGTCAGCTGAATAAATGAAGAAGTTTTAATTATACATCACGAATAACATATCTTATGATCGACTATATATCACATTGTATATTAATGAGTTGAAACAATGTAATCCAAAGAAGAATGAAATGTGGATATTGAATGAGCACAACAAAACATTTTTGTCATTGTTTTAAAATACCTTTCTTGTTAGATCAGATATATCAGAGATAGTAAAATGGGTAGTGGGTGGTCCATATTTAAATGTAATAACATGGTCTAGTTATGAAATTAATGGATATACATTTTATATGAAATATTAGGACAACAGAAGTGTAGTTCAGAGTAGTTGTGTGTTCGTGTTTTCAGAATAAATGCATTTTTCTAGTTCTAAAGACAAAAACCAAATTTCTTCATCAAGTGCATATTATGGTGTTGTTGAAGAAATATGGGAGGTTGATTACTTTAAAATTAAATTTCTTATGTTTTACTATAAATATTTTATCCATAACAGCAGTGTCAGACACGACGAATTTGAAATTACAGTTGTCAATCTGAATATATTTAAAGAAACAATTGATCCTTTTATAATGGAAAAACATGAAAAAAAATATTTTCTATGTAGTTGATCAATCAGATATACAATGGGTTGTTTTTTTACAATTGAAACAACAATATGTTATTGAGGATCAAAATTATGAAGATGTTGATTTATGTGAGATCCCTACATCCACTGAATGATTAGCCGAACATAATGATGAGCATGTTGATGACATGGTTTGTGCCATAAGGAAGGATCATGATGAAGGAATTTGGGAAAACAATCCACTTGTACATTCCTAAAATTATAGGTATCATATGCTTATTTCTTCTTTAAAAATATTATTTTTATAAAATTTTAGATATTGAATGTTTTTTCTTTATTTAAAAGACTATTAAAACAAATAAGTAGAAGGTTTGTTTTATTTTAATTTTTTAGATTATTTTATCAAGTTTAGCATTACATAAATTATATATCTATTAGTTTTGTTGAATGAAAATTATATTACCATGTTTACCATATTTACCATGTTTACCATGTTTACCATATTTTACCATAGTTTACATAGTTTACCATAGTTTACCATTGTTTACCTTTACGTAGATTATACATTTATTGATTTTATTGAATGATAATTACACTACCATGTTTGACATATTTACCATTGGTTAACATGATTACCATATTATCCATGTTTATAATTACGTAACTTAGATTAATTTTCCATTTTCTATTATCATTAGTATTGTAATATTTGAATTTGTTTATTCGTGAACTATTTTATGTTTTTTAATATGAATGATAATGACATATCAATCAGTTGATCAACCACATGATTCTGGATATGAGTATAATGACCATACCTCTGGGAAGGAACATTCACATTCTCCTCTTGATGTTCCCCAATGTTCCTCTTATGATCCCATAACAAAAAAGTGTTCAATAGTTGGTAAATGTTTTTTGTAACGATCTATGATTTCATAGTACGTTATTTCTTCAATTTAATGCAATGACTAGCACTACAGGCAACACTGAGTTCAAGTGCATCATGACTTACCAAACTAGCCGTTCAAAAGCAATTATGAATAGTATTAACTGAACATTGAACATTATATAATCCTTATAATATTAGAATACATATTATGAGTTTCTTATACATAATGTAAGAACAAATTCATTTTCTTTCAGATAAAAGAATTATATTTAAAAAAAAGAAATTTTAACACCATTTAATGGTGAACCGTTTTTAAATCCAATATTTGAAGCTCTTATATATTCAATTTGTCAAAATAAACTTATTCTTTAGAATCGTGACATAATAATTTAGTTTCAACAATTTTTTTGTGTTTTTCTGATAACTTTCATATTTGGGTGAATAGTAAAAAATACTATATTATAACTAAAAACAACTTTTTTAATCAAAATAGTTTATAGTGTTGAATTATAAATTTTAATGTTTTGGAAGTATAATTAGGTAATATATTTACCCTTTAATTCCATGTTCTTCATTGGAATTAATTTCACTTTGAAAATGAACAAAAACAAGTGTCAAACTAATGATAGTTATTATTTTTCTAAAAATACGGCTTTTGGTTTTGACAGGGGGAATTAATTTTAAATTAATAAATGAAACTTATATGTTTTTAATTTGCTAAAATAGACTTCATTATTGAATTCATAATATCAAAATTAGCTTGGGGTGAATTTTTGGTAATTTTTTGGAAACTTTTAATTTTTGATGAATAGTGAAAACACTCAGTTATAGTTTAAAACATATTTTTTTTAATTAATTATTTATTTTATTTAAATTTATTTCAGATCTAAATAGATACATAATTCCTATATAATTTCAATTTAATTTATTAGAGTCGGTTTATAATAATTTTAGATATATAAAAATTTTATTGAACTTTACACCGTCTTTTCCCACCTCCTAGGATAATTTGTAAATTGACATAAAATATAATTTTACTGCTTATGTGAATTTAATTTAGAAAATCCAAGAGACAATGAAAATTTCAAGGAGTAAAATGTGGTTCAATAAGATAAAAATAATTTTTGGTGGATAGCAACGTTTTACTTTTATTTACCATGGTTGAAAGTAAATAGGTTAATTAAGGGTAAAAATGATATTAATATTACACTAACACATGTCCTAATTCTATTGGAAAAGTGTCTCTCGACCAAAAACAACCTTAGGAATAAAATATTATAATATAGGTCCACGTGGATTAGAGTAGTAAATTTATTATTATTTAATTCAAAGAAAAGTTAAATGAGTGAAAATAAAAGTTTAATAACTAAATCATTTTTAATATATGGTTATACATAAGATAAATTCTATTATAAATAATCATTATAAATCTAAAACTATTTACTATATAATGGTGTTTTATTTATAATTTTTAGACATTAAATAATTTAATTTATTTATGACACAATGATGATTCAAATAATTACGGTATTAATGAATGATTAAGAAAGTTGATATTATAAATACCAAAATAAATGTAATTTGAGACTTTTTATGAAATAAAATAATTTTATAGTTTAATATGACATATTAGGACTGGTTATATGAATTATTTTCGAAGTAATAATTCTTTTATGAATTTATCAAAAACAAAATACCCAATAGTGTCAAAATTGACATAAAAGTTTTTTTTTTAAATATTTTATCATTAATTGATATTATATTTTTTAAAAACTAGGGGTCGGTCAAAAAAATTATATCATGATAGGTGTATCATTAATGGACCACTTTGGGATCTCTTGTAAGTATATAGTATGTTTATTAACCATATAATATAAAAATTCAAAGTGACATGGTAAATGTCATACTATTTAACTAAGAGTTAAATATAAATGATATGGTTAATATAGTGACCCAAACCTGTATAAAATCAATTGGATGAAAGGATTTAGACCCATACCCACATTATACTTTAAATATTATACTTTTGTGAAATTACAAACCAAATATGAATTTATTTTAAATTAATACTTTAAGTTTTTCCTAAAGAGCCCCTCCTCCCCCTTATAAAAGGAAAGCACTTATAAACAATTATTCATACCATTAAAGCCTTTTGGTTCATCCAAAATATTACAAAATACCCTCTCAAAAATCCTCCCTTAATCCTAGAGGCCTTCCTTTAGTTAGAAATCCAACATAAGGATCCCTCTTGGTCAAATCAAAATGAAGAACCCGAAAAAGAGGTAATGTTTTCACAATCCTTTTTCAAGCTCCATTCTTTTTCAACTTCTCCTTTATTTGTTGTTTCCATTCTAAAATAATAAATCCAGTATATTATATATAATGTGATGTTATTATAAATATGGTTCAACCATATTCAATATTATATCCATCCTTTGGATGACATTTCACCATACGTGTGTACGTACGACCTACCGTCTCCACGTCGTGGTGTAATTGTTATTCAATACATTATTATTTAGATGGGTATAATAATGATGTTTAATTCATGTAAATAATAAATATAACATGATAATTATTTTTCATATATGATGTAACATCCAATTATATATTATTTTAACATCAAAATAATGATATTGTCGCTCGTGCGTACGTATGGATTACCGTCTCCAAGAACGCCATGGGATTCATTCTCCATCGTATCTATTCAAGAATAATTTTCATTTGATGATTAAAAATAATGTATAAGGACTTGATATAATTATTTATATGAATAAGATACACCCTATCCATAAAAAACATGTCTTATGTAACAAAAAATATAAAATAAAATGACTAAGTTAACATCTGAATCAACGATAATACTAAGATATTATTACCAAAACAATGTTGAAAGATCATATAAGATATCATATTAATGTATATGATTCATTTATAATTTAATAACAATTATTTCACCATTATACAACATGTTTAGTTACCCTAAACCATGGAAATGGTCATGGTAAGTTTTTATTTCACAATCTCTTCATTATCCAAGGTTGTTTATACATTATTATCTACTGGGACCTCATTATCATCCACATTCAAGTTTCATAAAAATGTATTTAAAAAAATTCTTAATATTTTATAGAATATGGTTCAAAGTCATTTATACCCTTTATTTACTTTTTATAATATTTTTATAAAGGAACCGTTCTGTCGTTTTCCAAACATGGTCCTTTTTTACCTTTTTGACAAAATTACGGTACGAATACATTTTTTTAGTTATACTGTGGGTGAGGTTATTTTCAACCATTATAAACACATCAAATCTTCCCTTACAAACTTATAAGAATATTTTCAAAATAAATGATTTATTTTATAATTATGTTACTGTTAAATGATTTAAAAAAAGAAAGAGATATTTCTCTTTAAAGAGTTTTAATTTCATCTTTGTCAACATCCGTTGATGGATTTTAAGTTTATGTTGAGTTGATTTATTATGATAGAAAACATCAATTTTGTATTGAAGGTTTTGTGATATTCTTGAATGTGGATTTGCAATTTTTATAACATTCATGATTTATGGTTAAAGTATTTACATTTCATATGCTAGTTTTAATACAAATGATTATGATATGTTTAAACCTTTTCATATGAGGAATGTGTTGGACTTAGTAAGTGACGGGTGGAGCCCTCTATAGATCCTCGATGCATCGATAGGTGTCATGAGACAACTAGACATGGAATTGGCCGAGGCCATTTCCCAATTTGATATATGGTTTTGGCCGAGGCCTTAATCATTTTTTGATGTCTTGGCCGAGTCCTTGACAAAATGATTCAGAATGTCTGGTATTATACATTCCCTAATTATGGAAATAATATTGATGGTTCATGTGGTCATTCGACTAGTAGAATACCAATGATTATGTTTTATTATGGAATTATTTACTCAACTCATATTCGTACCATAAAATTATTCATGTTTATTATTGGTAAAGGCATGTGGTTTCAATTATTCTCCATGCTTATTATTTATTTAATCTTCCGCAGTATTACATACCCTTACTGAGCATTTGATATCACCCCTTTCTATGGTTTATTTTTCCCAGGATTCCAAGGAAATGTATTATGATTAATATGAAGAGTTAAGCTAAAATTAATAATGGTGTTCTCAAAGAAATATTTATGCTATGTATTATGTTTGAAATTGTAATGTAATGTTAATGTATGTAATCTATTTTCCATGTCTTCTAAACTGATCAGTCCTTCGGTACTTGATTCCATGTAAACATGCCAATGTATTAAAATAATTTAACGACTCTTGGTAACAAGGGTCAGGGTGTTACAGTTGGTATCAGAGGACATTTATTACAATCCTTGGAAAATATATTTAGATAGACTCTGATTAGATCACATAGCCCTAAGATAGACTTTGAGGATTAGTATTGAAGAACATCCTAGAATATTGTTATTGTTGATATTTTGTGAGTTTTCAGAGCAATACATCCCTGTCTGGATACAAGCAGGTAGAGGAAGCTCTGACATAGATGTACCTAGGGTTAAACCCCAAAAACACTACTTTGAGATAGAATCGAACGAGAACTGGTGCACGACAACGGGCCTTGCTGCACTTTCGGTTACAACAGTCATGGATGATATGCTTATGATAAATCTCAATTTCTTTAATACTAATTATGAAGGGTTTATGTGTATATACATCCTTAATTGAAACATCTTTATAATTATGGATTATATCCATAAACTTTTCAATTTATGTTAGGTATTTTACATGTTTGGAATTATTCATTGCAATTCATAAAGTGACCTAGTTTATGCTATTTTGTATAAATGGCACCCAGTAGAAGGAAAGTGAACTCCCGTAATATGTATGATAAAAAGAGAAAGAAGGATCATATCATTCACTGTATAAAGACACCATTTATAAGAGAAATAGTCTCCTATGTACTCTCAACATATGAAGAAATAGTATCATGTGTTAATAAGATAAGTAAATAATTCTGTGAGTCCAGTGGCTTTGAAGGGAAGCAAGATAAGAAATGGATGGAAGAGAGAAATATGGATAAATGGAAGATGGAAAAGAAGAATTCTCCCATATGTGATAACTATGAGAAGAAACAACCTGGAACTTTCCTGAAGGGAATGAGATTTTGTTATAAGTGTGGAGAAAAAGGACACCATGTACGTGACTGCGAGGGTAAGAAAAAGGTTTCAAATGTACAATGCTTCATCTACAAGGAGTTGAGACACTATGAGAACCAATGTCCAAATCATCAGAGTATGCCCCAAATTATGCTATTGGATAATAATCAGGTTATGATACTACCATAGATGAGGAGGAATGATTAGAGTCGTCATGTTGTTATTAGAGAATTATATCATTTGACTGTTGTATCAACAATGTAATGGTTATAATAATTATGGAGTACATAATGATTGTACTACAGTAATATTTCATTAAGGACTTGAGATTGTTTGTAACCTAGATAATTGACTCAATAGCAGGTTAAGTTTTTGGAAAACATATGGTTGAGATAAAGATAAAACATAATATGGTTCTGACACCGAGGTAGTGATTTTTGAATAATACATGATTGATTTTGTTAAATTATATTGGATATTCTTGACTACCTTGAAACTCATTAATGATTTGTATATTTCATCATTTTTGTAGTTTACATCATTTTTGGATAGAAGGAGTATATCCAGTAATCTACAAGGAATAAGGGATCATGAATGTAATCAATAAGTTTTTATGGTAATTCAGGATGTTGCAGTGTTTTAAAATAATACACGATTAAGGTGATCACATGTTATTACGCGGCAAAAAGAATCTTCATTATGTTTACCTTCCTTATAAATTTTGGACGGTGAGTTTGGACAGAAGTATTTTGGATAATTCTAGTTTGAGATTATTTTTGGATTTCCATAAAAGGACAACCCAGAGGTCGGGAAACAACCCATCGCATCCGGCAAGGCTGCGAGCCTTGAACCCGCAACCAAAAGGCGACAAGGGTGTATCACCTACTACTGGCCCACGTGATGTCCTGGATTGAATAATGTTGTCTTTTTTCAAAAAAAAAAATCGAAGATGAATTTTAAATTTTCTTTTTGAACCCTATATGAATAGGATAAATAGAATTTTATTTTTAAGTTATATTATCTTTTAGAGAGAAATATGAGTTTGTGGTAGAAATTAGTTTAAGGATGAGACTATACTTTTCAAGTATATATTTTTCTTTTTTTCAAATTCTATGAAGAAATTAGTTATTATACTTTACTGAATGGATATTAAAACAAAAAATTTGTAATCCTAATACCATATGTTTTGTTGAACCGATGGTATTTTAAATCATCATAGATTGATGAATTTAATGCCCTCAATTTTACACTTGTTTGTAATTGATGACCTTAATCACTACCTATAAATATTTACGTTTTCCCTCCAATTATATGTCTTTAATTGCCACTAATGATCTCTTAATCGAGATCAAAATTTGGTGGTAACCCTTTCATTTCTCTTTTCCTATTATTAGAACTAAATTTTATTAACCCAATTTCCAATGTGGGTTTTCCCACAAATGTATTTTCTATTTTCAACCTTTTATTTTCGAAAAACAATTTCAAATTAAGAGGATGAAATTTATTAAAGGAGGGAAGAACGTTACACCCAAAGATTTCATAGTACGTTATTTATTCAATGTAATGCAATAACTTTCATTATACGCAACAATGAGTTCAAGCGCATCACGACTAACCAAACTAGCCGTTCAAAAGCGGTTATGAATAGTATTAACTGAAAATTGAACATTATATAATCCTTATAATATTAGAATACATATTATGAGTTTATTTAACATAATTTAAGAAAAAATTCATTTTTTAGATAGAATAATTATTTTTCAAAAATGCAATTTTACCACCTTTTAATGGAGATCCCTTTTTAAATCCAATATTTGAAGCTTTTATATATTAAATTTGACAAAATAAACTTCTTATTTAGAATCGGGACATAATAATTTAGTTTCAATAAATTATTTTGTGTTTTTATGATAACTTTCATATTTGGGGGCATAGTGAAAAATACTATATTTTAACTGAAAAAAAACATTTTTAATCAAAATGATTTATAGTGTTGAATTATAAATTTTAATGTTTTGGAAGTATAATTAGGTTATATTTTTACCATTTAATTCAATGTTGTTCATTTTAATTATTTTAACTTTGATATTGGACATAAACAAGTGTCAAACTATTGATAGTTATTATTTCCTAAAATTACGTCTTTTGGTTTTGACAGCGGGAATTAATTTTAAATTAATAAATTAAAATTAAATTATTTGAATTTGGTAAAATAGACCTCACTATTGAATTCGTAATATCATAATTATCTTAGGGTTAATTTTTGTTGTTTTTCTGAAAACTTTTAATTTTTGATGAAGAGTCAAAACACTGATTTATAGTTTAAAACTGAATTTTTATTTAAATAATTATTTATTTGATTAAAATTTATTTTAGCTCAAAATAGATATATAATACCTATATAAGTTCAATGTAATTCATTAGAGTCGGTTTATAATAATTTTAGATATATAAAAAGTTTATTGAACTTTTCACCGTCTTTTACCCACCTCCTAGGAGAACTTGTAAATTCACATAAAACATAATTTTATTGCTTCTGTGAATTGAATTTCGAAATCTGAGAGACACAATTAATATCAAGGAGTAAAATTTGGTTCAATAAGACAATAATAATTTTAGGTGAAAAATAACTTTTTACTTTTATTTACCCCGATTAAATATAAATAGGGTAATTAAAGGTAAAAATGATATTAATATTACCATAACACATGTGCTAATTCTATTGGACAAGTTTATGTCGACAAAAAACAACCTTATGAATAAAATATTACCATTTAGGTCCACTTGGATTAGATTAGGACATTTAATATTATTTAATTCAATGAAGAGTTAAAAGATTTAAAATCAAAGTTTAATAACTAAATCATTTTTAATATATGGTCATACATAAGATAAAATAGATTATAAAAATTCATTAGAAATATAAAACTATTTCCCACATAATGGTATTTTTTTTATAATTTTTATACATTAAATAATTTAGTTTATTTATGCCACAATGATGATGCTATAATTACCGTGTTAATGAAGGATTAAAATAATTGATATTATAAATACCCAAATAAATGTAATTTGAGACTCTTTATGAAGTAATATAATTTTATAGGTTAATATGACATATTATTATTGGTTATATGAATTTTTTTTGAAGTAATAATTCTTTATGAATTTATACAAAACAAAATACCCAATAGTGTCAAAATTGACATAAAAGAGTTTTTAAAATTTATATTATATTATTAATTGATATTCTATTCCTAGAAATTTGGGGTTCGGACAAAGGAATTATATCATGATATGTGTATCATTAATGGACCACTTGGGGGTATAATGGAATTATATGGTATGTTTATTAACCATATAATATAAAAATACAAAGTGACATGGTAAATGTCAAACTATTTAACTAAGAGTTAAATATAAATGATAATGTTAATATAATGACCCAAACCTATCTAAAATCTATAGGATGAATGTATTTTTACCCATAACCACATTATAATTTTAGTAATACACTTTGGAGCCTTTATAATCCGAATATGAATTAATTATAAATTAATACTTTAAGTTTTTCCTAAGGAGCCCCTCCTCCCCCTTATAAAAGACACAACTTCTAACCAATTAGTCATACCATAAAATCCTTTTGGGTCTTCCAAACTCTGCCCAAATACCCTCTCAACTATCCTAAATTAATCCTATAGGACTTCCTTTAGTCATAAATGCCACCTATGGATCTCTTTTGATCAAATCAAAAGGAAGAACCCGAAGAAGAGGTCATGTTTTCACCACCCTTTTTCGAGTTCCTTTCTTCTTCAACTTATTCTTTCCTTGTTGATTCAATTATAAAATAATAACTCCAGTATCTTATATACAAAATAATTTAATTATAAATATGGTAAAACCATATTCAGTATTCTGTCCATACTTTTGATAACATGCCACCATAGGTGCGTACGTACGGGCTACCGTCTCGACGTCGTGGTGTAATTGTTATTCAATATATTATTATTTGGATTGGTATTATAATGATGTGTAATTATTGTAAATAATAAATATATCATGATAATGATTCTATATATATGATATACTATCCAACTATATATTATTTTAATATCAAAATAATGATATTATCGTTGGTGCATACGTACGGACTACCGTCTCCACGAACGCGATGAGATTCATTCCCCATCGCATCTATTCAAGACTAATTTTCATTTGATGATAAAAAATAAATTTTATGGACTTGATATAATTCTATATATGAATAATATACAACCTATCCATAACAAACACATCTTATGTAACAAAACATATAAAAGAAAATGAGTAAGTTATCACCTGAAACGACGATAATACTAAGATATTATTAACAAATAAATGTTAAAAGATCATATATGAAATCATATTAATGTATATAATTCATGTATAATTTAATAAAAATAATTTCACAATTATACAGGAGGTTAACCTACTCTTAACCAAGGAAAAGTACAAGGTAAGGGTTTATTTCACAATCTCATCATTATCTGAGGTTGATTATACATAGTTATCTACTGGTACCTCTTTATCATCCACATCCATGTTTTTAAAAATATATTTAAAAACATTCTTAATATTTTATAGAATATGGGTTAAAGTCATGTATACACTTTTTTGACTTTTTATAATATGTTTATAATGGAATCTTTCTGTCATTTTCCAAATAAGGTCATTTTTAACCATTTCGAGAAAATTAAGGTAAGAATATCTTTTTTTAACTTATACAGCAGGTGTGGCTATTTTCTACCTATAAACTCATCAAAGATTCCCTTACAAGATTATAAGAATATTTTCAAATAAAATTTTTTATTTATAATTATGTGACTCTTAAATTATTTCAAAGTAGAAAGTGATATTTCTCTAAAAAGAGTTTTGATTTAATCTATGTCACCATCTTTTGATGGATTTTTAGTTTACTTGGGGTTTATTTATTATGATACAAAAATTTATATATTATATTGAAGGTTTTGTGATATTTTTGACTTTGGATGTTCTATTTTTGTACCATTCATGATTTATGGTTAACGTATTGAAATTTCGTATGCTAGTTTTAATACGTAAGTTTATTATATGTTTAAAAATTTTCATATGAGGAATGTATTAGACTTAGTATGTGATCGGTGGAGCCTGCTATAGATCCTCGATGCATCGGTAGGTCTCATGAGACAACTAGATGTGGAATTGGCTGAGGCCCTTTCCAAATTTGATATATGGATTTGGTCGAGGCCTTAATCATTTTTAGACATCTTGGTCGAGGCCTTGACAAAATGTTTCAGAATGTATGGAATTATACATTCTCTAATTATGGAAATAATATTGATGGTTCATTTGGTCATTTGACTAGTATAATACCCATGATTATGTTTTATTATGGCATTATTTACTCATCTCATATTCTTCCCATAAATGTATTCATGTTTATTATTGGTAAAGGAATTTGGTTTCAATTATTCACCATGCTTAACATTTATTTCATCTTCCACTGTATGGATTACCCTTACTGAGCATTTGAGCTCACCCCTTTCTATGTTTTATTTTTCCCAAGATTCCATGAAGTGTATTATGATTAATATGAAGAGTTAATCTAAAGGGAATAATGGAATTCTGAAAGAACTATTTACACTGTGTTTTATGTTTCAAATTGTAATGTAATGTTAATGTATGTAATATATTTTCCAAGACTTCTAAACTAATCGGTCCTTCGGGACTTGATTCCTTGTAAACATTTCAATGTATTCAAATATTGCACCAACATTGGGTAAATGGAGTCAGGGTGTTACATGGGTGAACATGTTTACCAAAATTATCACTTGCCCATACATAGGACCATATGATACTTGTTGAGTTTGATGAGAATGATATTCCTAGAGGTCCAATTTCAATAGATTTTAAGAGTTTTGTATCAAATTAGGGTGAGAGAAATATAAGAATTTTGTATGATGATTGGAGAAGTGTGGGATAAGAGATAATATCTGAATTTTGGGAGACTATTTTGGTATGATCTTTTTTTATATTTTTCTTATTCTTTAAATGTTTCTAATATATATATATTCTGTTTTACCACTTATTTATCAAATGAAATGTGATATTCCTGACACAGGAGGAGTCAATAAGAAATTCTTATTGATAAATTCTAGGAGATGGAGGGATTTCAAATCAACCCTCTCATATGATTTCATTTTTGGTCATACGAGTCATGAAATACCATGTCTTATATATCATTTAATAGATGACGAAATGTGGAGACAGATTTTTGAAATTAGAAGAAAAGATTCAATTTCGTTAAGGGAAATGTAATATTTTATAAGCTTTCTTATATAAATGATCGTATTAATGATTTTTTAATGATTTCATATTCTAAATTTATAGAAAACAAGTAAATCTAATCAAGAGATCCAATCTAAAAATGTATACCCTCATAGTTTATCTCAGAGAGGGTATACATTATTGGAAGAACAAATGATGGAGGAAAAATTACAAAAACTGAGAGCTGATTCTTCAAGATCTAAAGAGGAGTCCGCTCCATTCCCTCCATCTATAAATGAAAGGTGGAAGAGAGCCTAGATGGGAAAAATGGAAATATCTTTCAGAAGATTCAGTAATCGTAGTTGAGAGGATTGTAAGATGTTTATTTTATTGATTTAAGTTAAATATATTCTTTATATAATTTTAATCAATACAGAAATATTCAATTTATTAATACAAGATTCTCTTGTGGAGAAAATCTCATAGGGGGTATTTAAAGATGCTTGGAGGAAGGATATTTTATCTGCAACATTGGGAAAGCCCAAACATCATAGTTGTGTACAAGAATATATGATGGGTGTATCAGTTAGAAAAGATTTTCCTCATTCTTCAACTTCATCCATTGATGGTGTTTATAAAAAAAATAGAATACTTAGAGGATATAGTTCATCATATTAATGTGACAATGGAAGAAAATATTAGAGCGTCGGTATAGTCTATGTTTGCAGGCATGTAAAGACAATTTCAAACTACAGATCCCACTCCTCCAACTCCCCCTACAGACCCCATTATTTATCCTCCACCTATGCCTGTGGCTCCTAGTTCCCCACCTCAGCCTTAGAACCCCATTTTTTATCCTACTACTTAACCATAGCTTCTTTCTTATTGCATGTTTTATGTTGATGATCATCAACATCATATAGTTTCATATTGGCTGCTATATTGTATAGGAGATACAGTTCATCGAAAATATTTATGGGTAGAGAATCATGGGGTCTTTTTATAGGATATTATAGATAGATCATCTCGAGTACCATTACCAATAGATGAGGTGACAAAAGTTAAACATAGTATCGACCATTTTTTAATTTAGCCATATAGACTTCTGTGAATCATTACCATAGAGGTATGTATGATATATCATCTATTTTATTTTTCTATTACAATTGTTTTATCATTTGAAAACTAATATATTTATACATTTAATTTTACAGGAATACTTCAAAGGTAAAGAAATATTGTGTAGAAAACAACAAAGGGAAATGGCTATGAAATCAGATATAGATTCTATTAGTCTTGACATATTTTCAAGATATTCAAATTTTTGGCGGTTCATAATGAGATTCCAATAGAAAAACATGTATTTGGATGTACAATTAATGTGGAGACTGTGAAAACTGATATCATAGAGATTTTTATTATAGATATGTTGGGCATCAATGTGGTGAAAATATTTTCCATGTAAGTCTTATCACCTTTTCCTTGCATTATATTTATTAAAAATGTATACTTATGTCTTTTTTGTATTAGGTATCTTTATAAAATGTGTACGAAGAATGATTGGATAGATGTATATGGATTCATGGCCCCACATTTTATTTCCCCTAAAGCACATGAATTGGATGTGGAACAAAGAATGCTTTATATTGCTGAAATATTCAAAGGGAATATAATCACACAGTGTTGGATGATGAATTTTTGTGAGAGGTATGAAACATTTCTCTGGAAAAGAGTTCATTATCTTTTAACATAAAAAACACTAATCATGAATTTTCCTTTATCAATGATAATTGGATGTTAGGTTTTTATTCCTAATGGAGAAAACACTTTATTGGATAAGCTCTGTCCATGGCGATGTGTGGGAAAGTTTTAAGAAAATGTTGGAAAAGTAGGTCTCAATATTTTAATAGTTGTATATGTTATAATGAATTTTTAATTTATCCCATTGATTTTATTTTCTATTAATGGATGTGTATACTTCCAAAAAAAAAGAAAAGGAGTGTGAAGATCAAATATGTAAAAGTGATGGAAAATATCCATTTATAATTTGTACTTTTTGATTTATTATGAAAAATAATATTCTGAATTTACACCCATTCAAACAGAATTTTCATGAATAACAAGGCATCTTTGAATGTAGATATTATATTAAGAGTTATGTATGAAATAATTTCAATTGGAACACTTGTGAACTTTTACCTAGAATGATTTCCTTCTAAAATTTTAAATAATATTTTATATGACTTATTCATTATACATGTTAACTACTATCATTTTAATTTGTATCTGTTTGATGACCCTCAAACCTATAGTTCTCAAAAGTTCTAAAACTTACAAGTGGAATGGTAAAATTCTTGTAAGGGTTTTATTGGATTTTAGTTTTTTTATAGTGTAAAATTTAATATCGATAATTGTAATTATAATTATGTATTTTCTTGTCGATTAGGTCGGATTTAGGTTTTTTTAAGTTGACATTTCACGTTTTGAATGTTATATATGTGAATGATTAATATTTCTCTACATCTTGTTTTGGTCAAGTTCTGATGGTTTTTCTAATGTGGATTCTATTTTAGGGAGTTTCCAGGGGTGTGGGTGGTGTCCAGTGTGGTGGGGGCGGGGTCCAGGGTTGAGGGGTGGGGGGTTTCAGGGGTGTTAGAGGGCTGTCCCGGGGTATGTGAGGGCTGTCCGGAGGGTTGAGGGTTGTCCATGATGGTGGAGAAAATCCAGGGGTGTGGGGGTTTCTAGTGGAGTGAGAGGGTTTCAGGGGTGTGGGGGGTGTCCACTGGGGTGGGTGGGGGTTCCAGGTGTGTGGGAGGGTTGTCTAGTGGGGGGGGGGTTCAGGGGTGTGGGAGGGTTTTCATGTGGGGTGGGGGTGTCCATGAGTGTGGGGGCTGTCTATAGGGTTGGACCATTACTAAGAGTTTGGGAGGGCTATCAAGGGGAGTGGTAGGGCTATCCAAGGGGTGTCTAGGGGTGTGTAGGGGGTGTCTTTTGGGGTGAGAGGAGATTCTAGGGGTGTGGGATAACTTTCCAAGGGGTGGGTGTGTCCAAGGTGTCCATGTGGGTGGTGGGGGCAACCCAGGGGGGTTGGAGCGTTTCCACAAGGGTGGGAGGGCTGTCTAGGGGAGTGGGGGGTTGTCCATGGGGTGTCCATGGGTGTGGTGGTGTCATGTGGGGAGAAGGGGTTTCTAGGGGTGTGGGAGGTTTTTCCAGTGGGGTGGGGGTGTCCATGGTGTCCATGAGGGTGGGGGGCAATCCAGGGGTGTGGGAGCGTGTCTGTGTGGGTGGGAGGGCTGTCCAGGGGAGTGGGGGTTTGTCCAGGGGGTGTCCAGTGGTGTGGGGGTATCCAGGGGGTGGTTGGGTTTCTAGGGTGTGGGAGGGATTTTGAGGGGTGTGGGGGTGTCCAGGGTGTCCATGGGGTGGGGTGTCCGGGATGGAGGGAGGGTTGTCCAGGGTGGGTTATACGGGAGGGTGGGGGTTTCTAGAGGGTGTCTAGGGGTGTGGGGGGTTTCCATGGGGGTGGGGGTGTCCAGAAAGGTGGTAGAGCTATCCAGGGGGTGGTGTTAACCAGGAGGGTGGGGGCTGTCCAGTGGGTGTCCAGGGGTGTGGGTGGGGTCCAATGGGGTGGGGGTTCTAGGGGTGTGAGAGGGTTGTCCAGTGGGGTGGGGGGTTTCAGGGGTGTGTGAGGGCTGTCTAGGGGAGTTAGAGGGTTGTTTAGTGGGTGGGGGATATCCAGGAGAGTGGGGGATATCCAGGGTTGTGGGGGACTGTCCAGTAGAGTGGGGGGGATTGAATGGTTCCAGGGCTGTCCAGTGAGGTGGGGTGTTTCCAGGGATGTGGGTAGATTGTTTAGTGGGGTGGGGGTTTCCAGGGGTGTGGGAGGGCTGTCCGGTGGTGTGGGGGGTTTCTAGGTGTGTGGGAGGGTTGTCCAGGGGTGCAGGCTGCTGTCTAGGGGGTGGGGGTTGTCCAGGAGGGTGGTGTAAGTCTAGGGGTGTGTGGGGGGTGTCTAGTGGGGCGGGGGATGGGTGGGGGGTGGGGGGTTGCTCGGGTTTTGGTCTGTTTTTGGTCCCTTTTAAGTCTTCTTTTGGAAGGGCATAGTAGTGGTTTAATGATTTTATTAAAAAACATTACGTCAATTAGTTTAAAACCGACCTAAAAAATGCACAGGTTATTGGTTTTAACATCATTAATTTGAAAAATAACATAACAATTACATGGGAAATGGTTTTTACATCGTTAATTTCATAACCATCATAATAAATGGAAATGAATATTGTTTTACGTCATTTATTTTATAAATGATCTATTGGATTAGTTTTCACCTCGGATATTATTTAACCGACGTGGAAAATCGCTTGGCAGGCAGGTTTAGCACATCATTTATTTTCATAAAAGACGTGATAAACTCATCAGAGGCATGATTTATGACATCAATTTTTATATAAATGGCTTGAAAAAGTATATATGACGTCTATTATTTAAAAATTGATTTAATAAATCACAACTCCAAATCATTTTCCATGTCGGTTTTTTAAGGAACAGGTGTGGAAAACTCTTTAGATTTTTTGTTTTTACATTTGTTTTAAGATAACTGACATAAACAATAATGTTTATAACATCTCATGTAATATCATCGACCAAAAAATAATGTATAAAATGAAAAATAGTCATCGTAAAAAACTTTTTTTCCACAAGTGTATACTTCGTTATTTATTTAATTTTGAAATTAATTATTTATTTCTCATATCTATTCAATAGATAAGGATATCTTGTTGTGTTCTTAAAATGATCACTTTTTTAGTTTTCTAATTAAATGGGTGAAATCAATCCAAATTATGTATAATATATTCTTAGGAATAAGTTTCCATCCTAATGTGCATAGACATATACCTCAAACCTTTTAGTGGGATAATGTAGGTGATTCGGAGGTTTGAATCCGGGTGGTTCATTAAAAAATTGTATCTGAGACAAGTTTTTTTCTATGGTATTGTTAAAACTATGGTAGATATATGTGTCTAATATAAGTATTGAATGGGTATGCTATGATTATGTGTCTCTCCAACGCATATCATGATGATCTGTGTGTTTTTAATGGATTCAATGAAACTGTTGGTTTGGTTTGTACATGATTTTTTATAAATTTTTTTAAATTCATCTTGAAAAGAATAGTTGGATGATTAATAAGATTGTTTCATGGGAAATAGAAATTAGATTTATGTATTATACATAGACTAAACACCATGTAAAATGATGAGTTTTATTGTGATTTACCATTTTAATTATTTATAATAACATTAATTTGTTAACTTATAATTATACTTTATCATGATGTTTGTTATTGTTTTTTAAATTCATCTAAACATGAAATGTTTTTTCTCCAATTCATTGAATTTATTATAGTACCATGCATCTAAAATTATTCTAGATAAAACATCAATATAGAGAGACAAATAAATTATCCTCTATAGAACCTCCAATTGACAAAAACAATAATTTAAATGTTAGTCTAAAAATACCATGATATGAAATTGAACATAAATAAAGATAAATTAAAGCTTGAAATATAGGTCACAAGCACCATTCCAAAAATCCTTCTTAATTATAAGGTAAAATTAATTACTTGAAAATTAAAAATTAGTTATAGAAGATAGAATGATTCATTGAATTGTAATAAACTATATAGTAATTGAATGTTAAATTCGCTAATTTTATTCTTTATGAACCCAACCAAAAGAGGATGGATTTTAATGTGGCTGTGAAATATCATTATAATGTTATTGATAATAATGTAAAGGTATGTTCTCCCATGAAAAATCGTCATGAATTTCAATATGACTACCTTATTTCCCTTATCCGACTTTAATACTGAAGAAAAACATTTTAAATGTGTTAAGAGAATAAAAATTCTCCATAAGAAGAAAATCAATACTGAAAGAAACCGTTATTACAATAAAATTTATAAAATTTTACCCTTATCTATATAAATATTTGGATAAAAATAAACATTTTCTTATTCAATAAATCATCTTCTCTACTGAAGTATTTTCATAAAAAAATTCATAATAAATTGTAAAGTGGAAAATAAAACTCATATGTGTTATCTGAAATCTTGAAAAACTCATAATAACAATCTCACAAAGTTATACTTTCCAACCTTATAAAGTATTATATAATTTCATTTTGTATATGATATCAAAATATTTTCATAAAAACCCTTAGTAAGAATCAATTAATCATATAGGTAACTTGAGGAATCATTCTCAATCATTATTAATTACACAATTAATATCTATATAGGTTATACTTTGAGTATCCATTACAATTATTCATAAAATCACCAGCATAGTTATAGTTGGAATAAACATCGAAGTATGTTCCAGTAATCTATTGGGAGAAAACTAATCAGTTAACTCCTTCTCATTTACCAACTAATTGGGGAGCTATTACAGGATCACCTAGCCTTGGTTTATTATTGAATAAACCATCATCATATGACATTCCAAAAAAACATTACATAACAATGACACTAAATATATTTGATAAGAAAACAATTCTTTGGAAAAAACACCTTCAATTTTGAAACCAATGATAAGAAGACATATTATCTCTAAAGGAAACAATTTCAATGAAAAAAAACTATTATGATTTTAAATGAATAATAAATGAAAATATTATTCATGACATAATGAAAAGATATTTATACCATATGAGTTTAATAAAACCTTTAATAATATAGAAACAAATGTTAAAAATTAACGCTTTCATAAAAAGAAAATATATTACATTAAAATTATTTTGTAAAAAGTAAAATGTTTGTAAAAATGAATTTTAAAATCATAGGATAATGTTGAAAAGACTCTATTTTTTTATAAAACATGGATATGAAATAAAAATAGAGTTTTATGTAAAACATTAAAAGGTAATTGTTAAATTAAAGTCCCTTAAAATCATAGGATAATGTTGAAAAGACTCTATTTTTTTTCTTGAAAATAATTTTATGTTTTATTATTCCTTTTAATTTATCTATTACCATGACATTTTTAATTATTTAATTAATTAAATTCATTTTGGATTCTTTGATGATATTAGTTTCAGAAGTTAAAAATGGAATTGGTAAGTTCAAAATGGTCAAAGAGGCATGTATTTCGTTATATAAAAATTAATAATCACTACATAATTACCATTTTAATATAAAAATTAAACTTCTTAAACTAATAATGAATAATGGTAATGAAAAATGAACTCCATTACAATCCTGGAGTAGGTGGACAGTACGTATGAAAGAGAATTTTTTTGATTTTTCAATGATCATTGTGGAAAAAGTTATGTATCAGTTTATATTTCAATAACGATTACCATATAATATTATTCAGTTAATTATAAATATATGTATATCATCCATGATATTTAGTGATAAAAAATAAATCATATCACATTTATTATGTCCTAGTCCACAAATACGCATGAATAACGTTACGATTTTTCCGTGACTTGAAAGGTAAGAAATTATATTATATATTACATATTCAGAATGATAAATATTTAATTACTATCATATAGTTATATTATTCCATAATGATAACCAACACTGAGAGATGGAGATAGACAAATAGTTAAGTCAGTTTGCATGGTGGTAGCCCTCCCTTCACATGATTGAGGGTTTAAATTCCCTTTTGATGGAATATGAGATGAATATATGTGGTCACATTAACATTAAAAACACAATTATATGTAATATACTTGTTTAATAATATTATCCTGGTTAAATATTAATTTAATGACATGGAAGAAGGAATAATACTAAAATATGCGGTTAAAAACATAAAACTTTTGGGAAATATTCATTGATTAACACCTCAAGAAATCTATGTTGAATATTATACATAAATATACATATAAATAATGAGAGTTTCAATTCTATGATTCTATTTGGGCTGAGTTTAGATGATCCAAATGGGTTTCGATGTTTTGAGGATTGAATAGAATATAATCTATTTTATAAGGGAAGGGAGGCTCACTCTGGGAATTCCTAAAAATATTAAATTAATATAAATTAATTTTCTATTACAAGTAGATAAAAAATAATTTATTTCTAATATGTGATGTGTATGGGATGAAATAATATCATTTAAAAATAAAGTTGGTTTTCATTATGTTTTACCCTTCTCTTTTGGTCTTAACTTCTTGGTATTCCATTTCACATTTATCATGACAATAATGTTTTCTAAAATTTAATTTTCAATATAGTTACTATATATGGAAAAGGACAATAAATATACAATTTATGATTTTATAAACTATATTATAATCACATGATGAATCTAAAATTTTTAGGAATTTTATATCGTTTAATAAAATATTATTTATTTCATAATTTCATCAATGTCCATATTTTAGCCATTCATTAAATTTATTTTACTAACATCATGAAAAGAAGTAAAATTAGAAAAAAATAGTTTAAAATATCCCTAAAAATCATGTTAGTCTATAAATTCATGTATAATATTACTTATCTAAAATTAATTTTCATTTATTATATTTAATATGATTTTTTGATTTCTCATTTAATTGAATAATTACAATGCTAGCATTGTGTAAGAATTTAAGGAAATTATTTATCTAAAAAAATATATAAAATAAATTAGCATGATAAAGATAAATAATTTTTATTTAAAACTAATTTTTCTAACATAACATATCGCCCCTGTATAATCTATGATAAAACTATAATTATCAATAAAAACATGTGTGTGGCATTTTTTAGTCTTCTATAAATAAAATATTTTTATGGTAACAATCTCTATCATGTTTAAAAAATACCATATAAAAAATATTATAAGATTATGGAATGGATATAATCATCCAATAAAAATAAGGAATGTTTTTTTTAAATTTTATAGTCCTTATCATTTTATTATCTTTATTTACCTAATTTACCATTATCGTGGTAAAAAAATTCTAATGATTCTATTCAAATTTAAAAAAAATACAAGTGTTGTTTCTTCCTAATTTGGGAAAAATAATAAAATAAATTAATCTATTTTTAAATTTTTTTAACATAAATGTGGAAGTATATAAATTAAAATTAAACATCAAAAACACAACAACAAACTAATTTTACAGAAAAATTCACTTTTAAAACATAAATAGATTTTATACTAAATCCATTTATAAAATTAAATTAAAACCCCATATTTATACCATTTTAAAATAAAGGAACAAATTCTATTATAAATAACATCCAAAATAGAATTTTAATTCATAAATACAATCCAATATAATAATTTTTTTAATTACAAATATATGTTTTTCTCTATTCATTGAAAAATAAGTCTATTTAGTAAATTATAAAAAACTAATAATTAGAAGAATTGGAATTGATGAATTAAGAAATAGATTTAATTTTCTTGAAATTAACAGTCTATAACTTGGTAATCATTATTTCAAATAAAACCATATAATTCATGTACACCCATTTTGGTTGAAAATAATGCCTTTTTCTTAGGACTAAATAATTATTTAATATTCTTGTAATCTATATAAGTTTACAATATATACCTAAATAATATTTATAATACATGAAAATGATTTTCTATAACATTAATTGGGTTGTTTCTATTGTATTGGGAACCCCCATGCATTCCATCAATAATTAATCATGAAAATATGGGAAGTCCTCTTTGGCTCTTATATAAACCCCCATATCAAAAACTAGATCCGAGTGGTTTGGGAAGGTTTAAAAAACTAGAAGTGGGTAATTTCCCATGTATCCCTTCATTATATCCACTTATTCCTCTATAATATTTAGTTTCATTTTTGTGGTTATTTGTATCAATTTCCATCGAGGTATGGTGAAACCATTCTGTTTGAGGCGTATTTATTTTGAGGCATATTGAGGAGGTCTCCAAAGGGTATATCAATGCCTTTGTAAAATCCTAGATAAATAATGATATATGAAATTTTCCTATTTATTAATATATGTTAATTAAATAATAATTTTACATTAAAGGGGTTTCTATGTTCGATGGCTTACCCGATATGCAAAAATAGGTTTCTTTGAAATCTTACGTTTAACACTAATAATATAATATTATTATTTTAAATGGTAGTTATCGTCTAGCCATTTTATTGGCGACAATGAATAAAACTAACTACAATATTATTATACATGTTGGTTAAATGTTAGTACATTTATCCAATAAATGTTAGAGGCTTAAAATGTGAATGAATCTTATTTTAAGCATAAATACTCTAATATTCATTAAAAGGTCGATTTAATGCCTTATAATGGGGAAATATTTTTAAATCTATTTTTGGAACTTTTATATTTTATATATGAAAAATTAAAATTAATCTTTAGAATCGGGACATCAAAATTTACTTTGGGTACTTTTTTGGTATTTTTCTGATAAAATTCATTTTTTATTGAATACTGAAAAATATTGTATTTTAATTCAAATATGCATTTTAATATAATTTTTCTATATAGATAGATTTTTATTTTAATTGGTTTCAAAGTGTTCTTAGATTATATTTTTACCATTTTATCAAATGCTGGTCATTGGAGGCAATTCTACATAAAAATTGGACATAATAAACTGTCAATCTTTTGATAAACACACTTTTTGTTTTGAAAACAAAAATTAATTTTAATTCAATTAATCCAAAATATATGTTTTAAGTATTATAAAATAGAAATAATTTTTGAATTCATAATATCCAATATATCTTAGGCTGAATTTTTGTTATTTTTCTGAAAAACATCAATTTTTTATGAATAGTGAAACCACTAAGTAGGAGTTAAAAAACAGACATTTTCATTTAAATGAATCTTTAGAGCTTATGTGAATTCAATATTGAAAATATAATATATATATATGGTTGTTATTATTAATCAAAATTTGGTTTAATAATATGAAAATAATTTTCGGTGAATAGTAATTTCTAACTTTTATTTACCGCGGTTAAAGGTAAATATGGTAATTCAAGGTAATAAAATATAATAATAAGAAAAAATTACCATAAAACAAGTAGAAACATTATTGGATAATTCATGGATGACCATGGGAATCCTTGGGCCAATTTTGGAACCCCATTGAGCCACTTAAGAGATATAATGATACTTTATTATAATTAATTTAAAGTAAAGACAAAAATGACACAAACAAATATCTTTTAGTAAATCAATTTTTACATAATGAATTATATAAGTAATATTTTAGACTATAAATATTCATTGGAAATATAAAACAATTTCCTACATCATAGTTTTTTTAATAATTTTTATACATCTAATAAATTAAATTATTTATGACACAATAATGATGCAGTATTTACCTCATTAATAAATGATTTAAATGAATATGATTATAAATATTACAATAATATCCAAAACCTATCCAATTATTATTGGATGATTTTATTTTGACCATGAGTCATCTTATCTTCTACTTTAATGATTTTGTGACCTTTTTAAACCAAAGAATAGTTTATAGTAAAATAATTATTTCAAACATTCCTAAAGAGCCCTCCGCCCCCTAATAAAAGGACACCACTTCTAACCCATTCCACACACCTCTCAAACCCCTTGTCTCATCTATCCTCTACCTAATTAAGCTCTATACGTCCCTCTCCACCTCCTAGAATCCTTACCTTAGGTGGAACACACTTCATGAAACCCTTTTGGTTCATACTAAATGGAGTTACCCAAATTAAAGGTTACGATTTCTCTTAACATCTTTTTTTTAGTTTACTTCTAAAACCCATAAAATAATTTTATTAATTTCCTTTAAAACAACACAAGTATCCTCAATATAATATGATGTTTTTATGAAAAGGATTCCAACTACACTGACACACATCCTCATCTAATGGGTGAAGAACATACTGTTTCTGTGGATGGAAAACTAGCACCCCATGAACGGATGATTGTTCAATTATCTCCTACCGCCTATCATGGTGTACATTAAGATGGAAATGTATTTATAATTGATATATATTATGCTTATGTTTTCTTTATGATTCTTTATTTTTCATTTATTGCATACCTTTATGATTTCCATTATGGGTAAACGTGATAATTCCATTTGAGGAAGTGCGGACTACATCCCCCACAAAGTGATATGACTCGTTAATGCCCTACGTGGGAAGTATAAAGGATATAGTTAATGATATTATATATGATATTATTCTAGAATTATAATATATCTATATATCATTATGTTTTCATTCCATTGAATACGAAATATAAATGAAAGTAGCGTTCATGAGTACGTACGACTTACCGTCTCCATGAACGGTGCATTTAATTTCTTACCTCCAAATGATATGTACTGTTATATATATATATACTCTATATATACTCTATATTATATATCTAAATAATTAATATCATTCTCATTATAATGGACTATTGACCACATGGACAACTTTTAAATATAAGAAGATCAATTTTCACTCAAGTAGCAAACATCGAAAAAATGACCGTTATTAACATAAAAGATTACATAATGTTTATAATATGGTAGTATGTGATATAAAAGGAATAATGAACATGAAAAATGATCTTAAGAAACTAGAAATTAACTATAGTTTATTTTTCAAGAAATTAAATAATGAACGGGTCACATCAGACACGAGGTAAGTGACTTATCTCAATGTCTTTTCATTGAGGCATATTTCGATAATATATACCTTTTTCTTTTACATGGTGAGTAATACAACCCTTTAAATTTTAATTTCATTCAAAGGAAATATTTTTTCTACGAAGTGTTTTACTGAACGAACAATGGAATTTTTTTAACGTATGTAGCGACAATGATCTCTCCACTGCTGAAATCATTATTTGGCTTCCTCTATAAGCTTTAATGTTTTCTAAAATTAAAATGGAATCCCTTATTCTGTTTTGGGTGTTTTGGTATTGAAAATGGTTTTTGAAATTTATTGATTATTTCAATATCTTGAAATTATTTCTTGTGATTGCAAATTAAATGTTATTAGTGAAGTGTTTATATTTGCAATATTTTATGTGTTTTGATTTCATAATGGTACGTGGAAATTTGACTGGTGGTTACGTGATAAACCAAATGATGGGTGGTACCGTGATAAACCAGGATGGTTGGTTACATTATAACCTCCAATGCATTGGGTATGTAAGTCAAATGTAGGCCTATTCCATCTAGTGATATGTATGGAAGTCGACCGTATGGGTATTCAATTTAAGTATGTTTATGTCATGAGTTACCTTTATATGTAAAGTGTTCTTTATATTATTTTTATGGTAATCTTTTGGTTAAAAAATGGTCTGTATTTATCTTTTATTCAGAAAAGAGTATTTACTACTTCATAAAGGTGAAACGTATTACTTATGATAAAGTATTCAAGGTTTACTTGTTGTTTTAAAAACAACCAATTTTCATTTTTTTGTATAGATTACTAATCTTTTTATGCTAATCCCAAGTTTTTGAAATGTTTTTTACAGAAAATTAAGTGGAATATGGTCATGGATGGGATCAAAGAAAATTCATGCTGTCTAAATCATGGAACTAGACATGAATCTTTTTTTTCAAAGAGTTTTTAATTTTTGACAAAAATGGAAACTGGGTAGATGTGTCAACATGAAATATTCAAGTTGTTATGTATATGTTATGACCTTACAATCTATGACTCTAATCCTGAAAAAAAATACCCAATGTGAATTATTCATTTAATTCAAGATTATGAAATGATTAAGGCCCGGTCCATATAGTTTGTATCATAGGTCAGTTTAGATAACTTTAAGAGTTAAAATATTGTTAAAAAAATAATCCTAAATTAATTTATGGTATGATTGAAATAATATAGCATTTATAGATTACCATGTTTATTCACCTAAGATATTTTTGTGTTCAGAATGGTTTTCCACAGAGGAAACATGGCAGCTATGTTGGGACAACATCCGGAGGAAAACAAAATTCTAAATCAGCAACCTGAGATGGTCAGAATAGGAACTGAATATTTTGTTGTAGTGATGGCACATTGACAAAGGCTATAAATGGTGGTGGTATCCATGCATGAGATCAGCCAGATAAACCTCAGCAGAACATGTCAGTAGTGGAACATTTAATGAGGCAACATCCCCCATCATTCAGAGGATAATCAGACCCTATTCTAGTGAAATGGTGGATTAAAGCACTGGAGAGAATTTTTGATGTCATGGTGTGTTCATAACTTCAAAAGGTTAGTCTTTCTATTTACCATTTTGAAGGTGAATCAGATATGTGGTGTTCGATGGTGAAAATTATCATGGATAGTGAGGATATTTATGATTTTTTTTGGGATTAATTCAAAGGTATGTTCATTGAGAAATATATTCCTAAAGTTGTTCGACCTCGTATGGAAAAACAATTCATGGAATTGATGCAGGAGGATGACTCATTGGCTGTTTACGAAGAAAGTTCACTTGACTAGAAAGGTATGCTCCAAATTTCATCCAATATCTTGATAGTAAGAAAAATTGATTTTACTTAGGATTGATGCCACGATATCGAAGAGTACTAGACTCTCGTGAGTTTAAAAGTTAAGAAAAACTTGTTCGATGTGCGGAGAAGGGGGAAATGGAGTTTTCCAAATATTAGGTTTTCTTTGAGAAATAACAGAATAAGAGGTCCAGTTGCTAGGGAAAGGGAAAGAATTCATCAAAGAAGCCTAGAGTTATGAAAACTAAATATCCATCTTGTGAGAAGTGTTGTAAAAAGCATCATAGAGAATGTTTATCAATGTCTAGAAAGTGCATCTGGTGTCACAATTCTGGTCATATTGCTTGTAACTATTAAGAAGATGATCAAGCAGGTAATGAAAAGAAATCAGTAAGATGTTTTATGTAAAATGGAATGGATCATTATGAAAATGAGTTTCCAATGAATAACACAACTAAGGTAAATCATCTGGACTACAAGTAGAAAGGGGTGGTGAAATCCTTTGTGACTACTTCAGAATATGTTGGGTCATCGAATGAAGTAGTATCAGGTAAACTGTTTGTTTGTTCAGATTATTCCAATTTGATGTTTGATTCAGGGTCTACAAATTCGTTTATTTCTATGATGTTTTCTATTAAATTTGGAATTCCATCTCATGGTATGAATAATTAACTTATGGTTAAAAAACCTGGAGGAAATGTTGAGACAAAGAAGAAATTATAAGAACCTTCTTATCCTTGTGTGTGGAAAGAATCTACCTGTAAACCTTATTTTTTAGCTCTAGTAGAATTTTATGTTATTTTGGGCATAGATTGGTTGTACCTTTATCATGATAAGATTTAATGTATAGATAAAAAGGATTCTTTTCAGAAATATTTTCAGTTTGTATACAATAATGAACCCTTACTTTTGATAACATATCAGGAAGTTGAGAAACTAGTAAAAGATAGAAATGAATGTTACCTTGAACATATTTTTGAAAATAAGGGAATTGTTATGATTAATGATGTTCTAGTGGTAAATGAGTGTCTTGATGTTTTTCCAGATTCTTTTTCTGGTATTATACCTAATCAAGAAGTTGAATTTACCATTGACATAGTTCTTGATGCTAAGCCATTTTCAAAACCCCCTTATCAAATGGCTCAAATTGAACTTTTAGAGATAAATCACCAAATACATGATTTATTAGATAATGGTTTCATTTGACCTAGCACATAAATATGGGATACTCTTGTCTTGTTTGTTAAAAAGAAATATGGTTCAATGAGACATTCCATTGATTATAGAGAATTGAATTACATCATTGTTAAGAACAAGTATCCTTTGCCTCATATCGATTATTTGTTTGACCAGCTCCAGGGAGCTCAGTATTTTTCGAAGATTGACTTGAGGTTAGGGTACCATCTTTTTAAAGAAAAGGAATAAGACATTCTGAATACTGCATTTTTTACTATATATGGCCATTATGATTTTGTAGTTATGCCTTTGGATTTAACCAATGCACCTGCTATATTCATGGATCTTATGTATATAATTTTATCTGAAATATTAGATAAGACTGTGGATATGTTCATTGATGATATTAATGTTTATTCTAAAAGTAAAGAGGAGCTTGAAAGACATTTAAGGGTTGTCTTTCCAACCATAGAAGAAAAGAAACTGGTTGGGAAATTCAGAAAGTGTGAGTTTTGGTTACAAATTTTTTTCCTTGCTCACATTGTTTTCAACGATGGAATAATTGTTGATCCTGCTAAAACAAAAGTTTTTGATGAATGGCCATGACCCACAAATATAACTGAGATCAGTATTTTTCTGGGTTTGGCTGGTTATTACTGGAGGGTTTTTGATGAATTTTTCATGGTTATCTATTCCAAAGACTAAGTCAACTCAAAAACGAGTTAAGTTCATTTGGACAAAAGAATGTGATGATTGTTTTCTAGAATTGAAAAGAAGATTGGAAAATGCTCCTGTTTTGGCATTGCCTTCCAGAAATAGTGAGTTTGTTATTTACATTGATTCTTCATTAAAAGGACTTGGTTGTGTCCTTATGCAGAATGATAAGGTAATTGCTTATGCTTCTTTTTTTTTGAAACCTCATGAGTTAAATTACCCAACACGTGATTTTGAATTAGGTGCTTTTGTTTTGTTATTTAAAAAATTGGAGGCATCATTTTTTTGGAGGAAAGTATGAAATATATACTGATCAAATAAGTTTAAAGTATTTATTCACTCAGAATGAATTGAACATGATACAAAGGAACTGGTTGGAATTAATCAGGGATTATGATTTCAAGATCTATTACCATCCGAGAAAAGAAAATATAGTAGATGATTCTTTGAATTAAAAAAGTAATGCTTCATTAACCACGCCATGTTTGGAATGAGATCCTTTGGTTTTTTGATTTGATGATATTAGGAATAGAAGATGTTGGTGTAGTAAATTATTCTATTTTAATTCATCTCTCAGTTAAAACATCTCTCAGACAGAATTAAACAAGCTCAGATGGAAGATAGTGAGTTGTAGGTAAACGTAGAGTTGGTTCAGAAGGGTACGTTGCCTGATTTTAACATTGATAATGATTTTGTTTTTTGGATTGGGAATAGATTAGGTTTTCATTTTTATTCACATTTGAATAATGAGTTATAATTTGAAGCTCAAAGTTCATTGTTTTCAGTTCATCTTGGTTGTACTAAGATATACCGAGATCTTCGGGAGTATTATTGGTGGGATGGAATGAAAAGAGTTATTACTGACTTTACAGTGAAGTGTTTGGCTTGTCATTGGGTTAAAATAGAGTGGAAGTTACTAAAAGGGATACTTCAGTATTTACTGTTACTAGAATGGAAATCGGAAAATATATCCATGGACATCGTTGTGGGATTCCCAAATACATCTCAATGTAATAATGCAATCTTGGTCATTGTTGATCGATTGACTAAATCTTCTCATTTCCTTCCTATTTGTGATAATTTGTCTCTAGATCAAATTTCTCAGTTGTATGTCAAAGATATCGCGTCAGGTTACATGTTGTTCCCCTCTCCATTGTATCTGATCGTGATCTGATATTTACTTATAACTTTTGGAAAGGCCTTTAGAAGTTAGTGGGTAATGAATTAAATTTTATTACATATTTTCATCCTTAATCAGAAGGGCAGTAAGAACAAACAATTCACACCATGGAGGATATGCTACGTACTTGTTCATTATAATAATATGGAATTTGAGACCAACATCTTTCTTTGGTTGAATTTTCATATAATAATATTTTTCATTCCATTATACAGATGGCTCCATTTGAGGCATTATATGGGAAGCGGTGTCGAACTCCAGCTTTTTAGGAGAAAGTAGGTGAAAGGAAACTGATGGGACCAAAATTGGTAGAAGAGATGGTAGAAAAAGTGCAGTTGATTTAGAAGAACATGAGAATAGCCCTGAGCATATAGAAAGGTTATGCGGATAATCCAAGAAAAGATCATTCTTTCGAGGTAGGTGGTCATGTCTTTCTCAAATTTTCTCCCTGGAAAAGTGCGATGCGTACTGGAAAGAAGGGAAAGACGAGTCCGAGGTTTATTGGAAATTTTGATATCCTAGAAAAAGTTGGATCAGTTGCCTACAGAGTTTCTTTACCTCCATGTTTATCCTAGGTACATAATGTTTTTCATGTTTAAATGTTGATAAATTATATGACATATGCATCTCATGTTTTGAGTCCCGAGGTAGTTCAGTTGGGAGGGAATCTCTCTTATGGGGAACAACTAGTACAGATTCTTGACCATAGAGAGTAAGTTTTGTAGAATAATGTAATTATGTAGGTAATGGTTTTCTAGAAAACTAAATTGTTGAATATGCAATGTGGGAATCTGAAAATTATATGAAGGTTAAATACTCCCACTTATTTAATAAATGAATAATAATTGCGAGGACACATTTCCAAAACGAGGTGAGGGATGTGACATCCCAGGTAAATAAAGTAATATGATATTGTCATATTTATTAATATTTGTGAATTAAATAGTAATTTTACTTTAACGAGGTTTCTATGTTCGACGGATTACCCGATATACAACAACGGGTTTCTTTGAAATCTTATGTCGCACACTAATAATATAATATTATTATTTTAAATGGTTGTTAACATCAATCCATTTTATTAGAGAGAATGAATAAAACTGACTAAAATTTGATTATACATGTTTGTTAAATGTTTTAACATTTATCCAATAAAAGTTATAGGCTTAAAATTTGAATGAATCTAATTTTAAGCATAAATACTCTAATACTCTATAAAGGGTCAATTTAGAGCCTTGTGATGGAAAACCATTTTAAAATCTAATTTTTGTCAATATTTTATTTTATTTTTGACAAAATAAAGTTCTTCTTTAGAATCGGGACATCAAAATTTACTTTGGGTAAGTTTTTGGTATTTTTTTTGATAAAATTCATTTTTTAATAAATAATGAAAAAAACTGTATTTTAATTCAAATATGATATTTAATATAATTTATTTATATGGTTATATTATATTTTTAATTGGTTTCAAAGTGTAATTAGATTATATTTTTACAATTTAATATGATTATTGTCATTGGAAACAATTTCACTTTGAAATTGCACATAATCAACTATCCATCTTTTGGTAGTTATTATTTCTTAAAAACATGCTTTTTGTTTTGACAACGAGAATTAATTTTAAAATAATTAATCTAACTTCTATGTTTTGAATTTTCTAAAATAGACAACAGATTTTGAATTCGGAATATAAAATATAGTTTAGGATGAAATTTTTTTATTTTTTCTGAAAAATTTCATTTTTTGAAGAATAGTGAAACCACTAAGTAACAGTTAAAAATCTAACATTTTCATTTAAATGAAATTTTACCAATTCTCTGAATTAAATTTCAAAATTTTGACATACATGTTAGCTATTAGTATGTAATATGTGGATCAATAAGATAAAAATATTATTTGGTGAATAGTGACTTTTGACTTTTATTTACAGTGGTTATAGGTAAATAGGGTAATTCGAGGTAAAAAGAATATTATAAAAAGAAACAATTACCTTAACACATGTCTTAAACTTATTGGAAGAGTCTTGGCCGACCATGGTCATCCTTGGTTCTATTTTGGGACCCCATGGAGCCATTTAAGAATGATAATGACACTTTATTTTAATTAATTTAAAGTAATGACAATAATAACACAAACAAATATCTTTTACTAAATAAATTTTTACGTAGGTTAGTATAAGTTATCGTTTTGACTATAAATATTACTTGTAAATATAATATGATTTACTACATCATAGTATTTTTTTACAGTTTTTAGACCTCAAATAAATTGAATTATTTATGACACAATAATGATGCAGTATTTAACTCATTAATAAATGATTTAAATAAATAAGATTATAAATATTAAATAATATCCAAAACATACCCAATTCTTATTGGATGCTTTTATTTCTACAATTAGTCATCTTATGTCCTACTTTAATGATTTTTGAACCTTTTGAAACTGAAGATATGTTTATAATAAATTTATTGTTTCAAACTTTCCTAAAGAGACCCTCCTCCCCTTTATAAAATCACACCACTTCTAACCCATTTCTCACACCTCTGAAGCCCCTTGTCTCATCCAAACTCTACCCAATTAAACTTCATATATCCCTCTCCTCCTCCTAGAAGCATTACTATAGGAATAAGTCACTTCAAGAAACCCTTTTTGTTCATACCAAAGGGAGTTACCCAAATTAAAGGTAATTGTTCCTCTCAACTTCTTTTCCTTTATTTTACTTCTCAAACCCCTAAAATTTTATTTATAATTTATTTTATTAATATAGTATTATCCTAAATATACTAGTATGTTTTTATGAGAACTATTGAAACTACACTTACAAACACCTCCACTTAATGGATGAAGAACAGACTGTTTTTGTGGATGAAAAACTAACGCCTCATGAAATGATGATTGTTCAGTTACCTCCTACCACCTATCAAGGTGGCCATTAAGATGGAACTGTTTTAATATATGATATATTTTATTTTTATATTTTCTTTATTTCTTTGTTTTTTTCATTTATTTCATACCTTTATGGTTTCAATTATGGGTAAACGCTATAATTTCATTTTAGGAAGTGTGGACTACGGCCCCCTCAAAGTGATATGACTCATTCGTGCCATATGTAGGATGTATAATGGATAGAGATAATGATATTATATATGATATTATACTGTAATTATAATATACCTATGAATCATTATTTTTTCATTCAATTAAATACGAAAAAGAAAATGAAAGTTGCGTTCATGCATACGTACGGATTACCGTCTCCATTAATGGTGCATTACATTTCTTACCTCCAAATGATATGTACTATTATAAATATATATATATATATATACTGAATATATGTGATATATATGATATCTATATAATATATATCATTCTTGATATATTAAACTATTGACCACATAGACAACTTGTAAATCTAAGAATTTCATTTTTGACTCAAGTACCAAATATCGACAAAATGACCGTTATTAATTTATATGATTACATAATGTTTATAATATGGTAATAAGTGATATAAAATTAATAATGAACTTGAAAAATGTTTTTAAGAATGTATAAGTTATGTATAGTTTATTATTCAGGAAATTAAAGAATGAACGGTTCAAGTCGGACACGAGGTAAGGGACTTCGTCTCAATGTTCTTTCATTGAGGCTTATTTCGATAATATATACCTTCTTCTTTTACATTGTTTATAATAAAACCCTTTGAAATTTAGTTTCATTCAAAGGTAAACTTTTATCTACAAAGAGTTTTACTAAATGACCAAAGGAATATTTTTAACGTTTGCGGTGACAATGACCTCTCCAACGCCGTAATCGTTATTTGGCTTCTTCTATAAGCCTTAATGATTTCTAAAATTAAAAAGAAACCCCTTATTCTTTTTTTGGTTGTTTTGGTATTGAAAATGGTTTTTGAAATTGATTGATTATTTCATTATCTTTATATCATTTCTTGTGGTTTCAAATTAAATGTTATTAGTTAAATTTTTATATTTGTAATATTTTAGGTGTTTAGATTTTATAATTGTACTTGGATATTTCACTGGTGGTTACGTGATAAACCAACTGATGAGTGGTTCCATGATAAACTAGGATGGATGGTTACATTATAACATCTATTTCATTCGGTATGGATGTCAGTCGTATGGCTATTCCATTTAGTGATATTTGTGTAAGTCAACCTTTGGTTATTCCATTTAAGTATATTTATGTCCTAAGATACCTTTATATGTTATGTGTTCTTTATATGGGTTTTAAGGTATTTTTTTGGTTAAAAAATGGTAAATATTGATCTTTTATTCAATGAAGAGTATTTACTACTTCATAATGGTGAAAAGTATTACTTATGATAAAGTATTCATGATTTACTTGTTATTTTGAAAAACAAACAGTTTTCCATCTTTGTGTATCCCTTACTGAGCTTTTTAGGCTCATCCCAAGTTTTTGAAATGTTTTTCATAGGACATAAAGTGGAATAGGGTCATGGATGGGATCATGGAAAAATCATGCTCTCTAAAATGTGGAACTAGACATGACTCTTCTTTTCAAAGTGTTTTTATTTTATTAAAAAAATGGAAACTTGGTAGATGTGTCTACATGAAATATTCAAGTTGTTATGTATATGATATGACCTAACTCTCTAAAACTATAAACCCGAAAAGATCCTTAATGTGAATTATTCATTTAATTCAAGATTATGAAATCTTTAAGGCCAGGTCCTTATATCATTCGATTATTGATTATCATAAGGTATCTCACTCCATTTTTTTATATATGGTTTTGTGTTTTCATTATAATTATTCATAGGATTGTGTGTATTAATTGGGTGTTTTCATGTTGTATAATATTGGGTGAATGTTTTGAGTGAAACACACACCATTTACTTGTGGTTTGACATTGTTATGTCATTTGGTGAGTTTAACATTTTTTTCCATTAAGTGATTTTAATTTTGGATATTTAAATTATTAATTTAAGGATTATTATGGTTGATATAGGTTCATATATACTCAGTGTATTCCATTTCGATTTTGGGAACAATTAGTTGGTAATCAATTGAGATATGTGGCTCTATGCATAACTCTTTGAATTTAAATCGTTGATTACATATATATTTTTAATCCATGACTTAATATACTTAATGAAAAAGACTAAGGTGTCTAACAATTAGACTTTTTTAAAATTTAATGTGGGAGATTTCAAAGTAAATTATAAATGAAATCAAGGTTTTTTGATTATAATTATTTTTAAAGGTGGATGCCAACTTTTTTCATAAAAGAGGTCTTACATAATAAATTTGAGATTTGTTTTTCAAAATAATTCTTAAACTATGGTATTTTTTTTGGAATTCTTCAATAATTTTTATCTAATATTTTAATTTAAGTCCCATTTTTGGGAATTTATAAAATATATTAGCAACATTAAATAATTTTAAATTAATTTCGAAAGTCTTTTTCTTAGAAATGGAATTATTACTTTTTAATCCTGAATAGTGTCTTCAATGGCTCAATCAATATAATATAAGATGTTTTTTATTTATGAAACTGTTTTCCTAATTTTAGGAAATTTGATTTATAAATTTTAATGTTAAATTTATATCGATATTATGTGGATTTATGGTAGTTTACCAGATAGAAAATATGGTTCTAGTATTTTATTCATGATGAAAAATGGGGTTTGATTTTATGAACAATATTTCCAGTTAAGGGAGTGTGTGAGTCATAATTTTGACATGTTTTTGAATTCCATTATGGTTTTACATGATTGATTTCATGTGGTAATTACTTACCTCTATTGATTGATCATGTGAACCTAATGTACAAAGATATAAAATACTTTTAGAAGTATCACTAGTCATTAATATTACATTTTAACTATAATTTTACAATGATAAGACCCTAAAAAGATTACCACTTAAACAAAATGGATTTCATTTTCTGATTGGGATTTTATATTCCCACTATTAAAAATTGAAAGATTATATATATTTTTTGGGATGATGTTACATTCCCTTCAAACGTATTGGCAGTTATATGATTGTTTCCACTAATGGGATAGTACAACGACCGTCGATTTCCATCGCCTTAGTTTTATAGGCCCACTCAAATGATGTAATTTATTTATTTTATTTTATATGAAATATTTAATTTCTATTAAAACACGACCACTTTAGTTCTTTCATTCATGTGGATATTATTGAGGTTTACTCTTACCTTTCTTTTAATTAGACACGCGAGTTACACTTTCTTATCCCTTTTTAAAGGATAGGATTATTTTATATGACTTTGTATGTTATTTTTATATATGAGAGTTTTTTATATATTCATTTTATAACATGTGTTTCATTTTTTTAAATCATGTTGTTTATTGGTTTGGGTAAATGATTGGTGATGAAATAATATTTTTTTAATATTATTAATCATCAATGGTTTTATATATTATTTTATGTTTTATTATAAAATGTTATCTAATTTAAATTAAAAAAAATCAGATATTTCGAAATTAATTATATGTGAACTATTTTTAAAATAAAATTTAAAAATATGTTCATAATTTATTTTTCAAACTATCTTGAGAAGGATTTCCATTTAATTGTTATGAATATCGAATGGGGAAGGTATCTACTAGAAAACAATTTCTCGTACCTATAAAGTATTCAAATTTTTGAAATGATCATGTCCATATTAAATTATATATTATTTTATTATTTTCTAGCATGGGGTATTTTACATTCCTCAAATGTTATTTCTGAAAACATTTGAAATGTGGGATTTTCCCCACACTTTGTGGATTGTAGATATAGTTTATGGGAAACCATGTGGACACTTTTATATAGGTAAATTTGTATTTGTTTTCATTATTTTAGGGATTATTCATCAAGGGTAGAATGTGGTTTCTTCTGATCCATGTGAAGCCTATCTGAAACCATGTAAGAACGTTAAGAAAAGAGGTTACATATGAACATCTTACACATGGTTTTGTAAAACATGTGACAATCATTCATGTTGGGTTTTCAATTTTATAGTTCCATTTTAATGATTCGGGAAAACTTTTATTGACCCTTAATGGCTTTCCTTGGATAATCATGTTGAGTGTTTTGTTTTTGTTTGTGTCTCCTAGACGGCTGGTGCATTGTTTTCCAAACCGTTCAACCAGACTATGAGTTCTGCCCATAATTCATTAAAATAGAGAAATTATATCTTGAAACACATATGATTTATTTATGTATCCCTCCATTTCTAAATCCTATTTTGGTTGAATCATGTGATGAATATGGGAAGCTCAACCTATGTTTCTCCTTCAATTTGGTTTCTTCTACTTTTTGATTTCAAAAGGAATATATGGTAATTATTATTACATTATTATACTAACCTATTACTATTCTATATAACTTTTTTTCCATGATATTATGAACCCTAACCATTTTGTGGAGATGGATTTGGGTTTGGATATTTTAAAAAGATATGGAACTATTTTTTCTTATGTTATGAAGTCTATCTCATGGACCAATTGTTTTTTCTCAATAAAAGATCATTATTTTTAGTTGTGTTTCAAAATTATGAGGTATATGTTTCTTTATAACTCCCTTTTAATGCATGTTATAAATTAAATATGGTTTTGAAAAACAATTCTTATGAATTTAAAAACATATTATGAGCCCATAATATTATTCAAATGATTCTCATATTGATTTTTTCTCTTGGTTGGGACATTTTTAATGCCAGAAGATTGGGAAAATTCATGAGTGTCCATTTTAAATTATTTTAAGGTATTTGAAAAATTTTCTTATAGATCCTAATATGTATGGAATAACCATATGATTTTTCAAATGGTTCAATAACATAACTTGGATAATGGTGGTATTTTAGGTGTTTTGGAAAATTCATGATTGATTTTCATAAAGGGTTTTGAATATTATGAAATCATGTATGATGCGAGTTCGATTTTATTAATGATTGAGATTATTTCAAATTGATTTTGAAAGGTAGTTAATCATCATTTTATTTAATGGTTTTAAGGCCATTTGGAATCACAATGGTTTTTAACAATTTTAGAATGTGTAACTATTTTCTTTATGAAAGACAAGTTTACAATGATTGAATTCATTTAATAAGGTGTGTTTTATTTTTAAAATAAATAAATTTTTTGAAAGTATAGGATTTTAGAAATATGGATTCAAATATGGTTTTATGAATTGTATCAAAAGATATTTGAAATTTTTTTTTGAAATAATTTGAAAATGGATTTACTTCTTGAAATCATTATGAAATCATGATTTGATATTCAAAGGTAATATTGTTTTAAAAATTATTTTAGGACCCTGATTTATGTCTGATGTGGTTATTATTACATTTGAATATTTTTCCCGTTGATTCTTTTGACATGGTGGGGGAATAATTTATAATGTTATTCATATTTTGGTTCTTATATAAGAATGTTAAAATGGGTTATTTATTTCTAGGGATTAAGAGTTAAGGTGTGAGTTACATTCAATTTATTTATATTTGATTCATGTGGATGTAAATTTCTTCTAAACCATATTCTTTATTTCATTGGAGTCCTATGAATATTATAAGTGACATTTATCATAGAAATACCAATTCTATAAAAGTTCACTAGTTATGGATTGTTTCCCAGCTAAAAAATATTGGTAATGAACAAATGGGATAATTGGATATTTAAGATATTGAATGTTTTTGAAACATGGTAGTATGGGAGTTACCAAGTGGTTTATCTATGGATTCTATGATGTGACTATAAAATACATGGACATGATTTGTAGTTATTATTGTGGTTCCTTATCACTAGTTTCTGTATTTATTAAAAGGGATTTAGGATTATGAAAACGATTCTTACATACTTCTCTTGGATCTTTAGGGGATCCCATTTCATAGATTTTTTGACTTCCCCCATATTTCTTGATTATATGGAACTACAATTTGAGAGTTTTCATTGATTTTATTTCCATGAAGCTTCATTTACTATGTGTGTTTTTTGTATCACCTTGAGTATGTTTTGGTTTAATGACAAATGTATTTTTTATTAAATGTTTTGAATGATTTATTTAAAATTGAAACGGTTTTATTATTTCATAAAATAATATTTAAAAATGTGTTTTCTATATGATTGTTTATAAAAATAGAGTTTTCATTCAATTTTTTAATAGTGATAAATTAATATTATGTTTTTTATAGTTTCCAAGGCCCCATTTTCCTTGTTTTGAATTATAGTTATAAAGGTTTAAAAATCCATTATTTTATTTTATAATTTTTTTTGTTTAAAAATGCGTATGTTGAATGTCATATAAATTATTGACAAGCATGTGAAATGACTATATTATTTTACATATTAAAACATGTATTTAATAATCATTATTAAGAAGGTACTTCCAAATATTTATTAGGTGGAGCCATATTTGGTGGTTTTTCTCAAGCATTTTTATATCATTATTGGTATTTAAATGAAAAGTGAAATATCATTTATTTTTTTTGGTTTCGTCCATTGTTCGACATTAGGATGTCATGTTGATTGCCAATTACTCATAGTGATGTTGGATTTCATAAGGATTCATCTTTATTTTATTATAAATTCAGATGTTATTTATTATTCTTAGTATCCATTTCTTATATGTTTTTGAAATCAACTTATTTTATTAATGTTTTATGTTTTTACATGTATGAATTTTTTATTATCCAATGTTTTTACTCATTCATATAATATTTTTACTCATTATTCATTTTATATTGATATCATTGATGAAATAATTTTATTTTTTTCTTATGAGTTTCCCAATCACTAGTTTCGAGCCTCTAGAGATCAAAAAATATATTTAGGCCATTGGTGGGAAATTCTATTGATAATTTAAATAGAATCCTTGAGCTAGTTCACTACAAATTCTATCAAAACCATCTGTTTCTCATTAGGGACCATGTTTTTTTCCATTCAATATATTTCTCAATTCAATATCTTTTCACGTCCTGATGATGTTTTCGAAAAGTATTCTTGATGAATATCTAGATGTGGAAAATAAGTCATCTAGGTTTTTTAATATCTTAATCCTGTGATAAGAGTTCTTTTTAATTTTTTTTGCCACCTTTTTTGGTAATTATTTATATTTGTTTTTCTAAAAGATGGTTTTTATAGGAAATTACATAGGTTTGAAATGGATCCTTGGTTCATGGGTATAATTAAGCTTCTTATTTAATGAAATAATATCATATTAGAAATGTGTTATTAAATATTATTTGTGAAGTATAATAGATTTTTAAAAATGTTCATCGAAATATGTTGGGATATTAATTATTTTTTATTTCATATGAGGAATGAGAAATGATTTATTTTTTAAAATTGAATGATTTTTTTGAATGGGGATATAAATCTATCAAGTTCTATTTCATTGTGATTATATTCATTTAATTAATGTGAAGTGTTTCGAAATATTTTAAATAATGTGTTTAAGAGACATAGGTGGAATACTCGTTTTGTAAATGAATTAGTAGATGTTCAAAGCCTATATTAATTTCATAAAATAATTTTAAAAAATAATAGTTTTTAAAAAATGGGAAATGTTCATAATGGCTGGGAAATTTAAAAAAACATGTATTTTTTGGAGAAGGGGTTTTATTCTTTCAGGAATGTGGTGCTTTTGAGGGAATGAGTTTTGGAAAATGATTTTCCTTGTTTGGTTTGTGTTATTTATTTTTTCCCTTTATGTGGGTTGGGACCGGTTGTTTTTATTTTTAAAACAATACTATTTTTGTTCAATGTTTCATATTATATAATCTATTCATCATGGAAAGGTATTATGTAAATAAAGAGTTATTTTATCTTTGGGTTAGTTATTACTTTGGTCAGGGTTGTTTCATAAAAACTAAGTGCAATAGAATGTTCCATTGTTCACTTTCATTGGTGAGGTGGTGTGTTAGCCGTCAGGTTTCGGTAGATTATGGTAAGCGATCCTTGGAAAGGAATTTGGATGATTTGATAAAGAAAAATCTTATTTGGATTTAATAGGATGGGCTTATTTTAGTATTTATTGGTAGTGATTTAAATCCTCATAGACTTGAGGAATATTTTAATCAATGTTATCCTTGGGTTCTGTTTTACATTCCATTGTTTGATTGGTGGTTGTTAGTTTTTTTATGCTTTTTATTATTTATAACATGTGACACTATTTTGCTAATAATTAACATGTGGTGATTTATATGAAATTATTTTCATTTATTTTATGATTTTCGGATGACCTTGGGTGTGTAATATGGCTGGAAAGAATAGTAAATATACCAATTGAGATTATGAACCAGCCGGTGTTGGTACATGTCTTTCTCAGTTCATTGTGTAATGGAATCCCAGGTATATGTTTTATGTTTTCCTATTTTATTGGTTTATGATACAAGGTTAAATCTTATCACATTTCTTAGATTGAGGAATGTATGTTTTTATGTCATAGGGGTGTTTTGAAATGTGATGAACTTGGCAACCTTGTCTTTTATCTTATCGATATTTTTAGTCTCGAGTATTTTTATGACCCGGTCATTATATCATGGATGTTTCTTTGTAAATGATTTATTTTCTTACAGATGAGCTAGTTTTTGGGTGTGCATAAATAGTGTAATACCATTTATTCTCATATGGTTTTGCGGAATCCAGGATCACGTGGTGATAATAGAAATCTTGGTGTGGTCAACAGGTTCTTTGTAGTTTGGTTCATATTCTAAATAGTGGGAAGACCCTCATTCAGTGTCCCTTCATTTATCTTACCTTATTGGATGAACACAATTGTTTCTTTATTATTGTTTTCTATGTTGATTGAGGATATTATAGGTTGTTTTAGATAGAGTATTGTGTTTAAAGTCTCTATATTTTTAGGACACTTTGAGTCGTTCTGATTGTTTTTTAGTTCATTTGTTATAGTGGTGGGTCTTCCACTTCATTTATTACCTTGTTATTTGAACATGTACTTAATGTGTATAGAATATTTCAACATAATGGCTTGAATTCCAATATAAAGAGTTTGTTGGACCAGTCGCCACATGGCCTCTGGCACACCATTCCAAATGACAGAGGCTTTTGAATATAATTGATATCCAATGTGTGCATATGGAGAGATTGTTCCCTCATCACTAGGGTGTTGAACTGCATAATATCAATAATATACTAGTGTAATAAGTAGTAAAGCATTCTAAAAATATTTAATAGTGGAAGACTGATAAATAAACACTACTAGAAGTCATCTCATGTACAAAATTATGAACTTGCCATATGTCATTAACAAAGCAGCCAGAACATGTTCACAATATATTTATACACTTTATGAAAAAAATTACAAATACAAAAAGCATCCCATCTAGAATCGTGGGCCTTAGATCAGTCCCATGTTCCACAAATCCTATTCAGAAATCAATAACCTTTATTAGGTAACTTTACCTTATCTATACTGGTAAAAATATAATATATTCAACTACCCAGGGTGGCCTAAATATGGTGTGAGACATAATCCTATTATGAAACCACCCGAGGATTGTGTCATCCTTTTAGGGAATACATAAAAAATAAAAGTACGTAGGATGTAATGCATTAAGTAAATCAACTACTCAAAACTAAACATCCTATAATGTCCAGCTTCACATTTTATATCAAATTCATTTATTCAGTTTTATTTAATAAATAATATTTATATTTAATAGTCATCCCACTTCTAATAATAAATTTCCCATTTAATAAATAAATCCCTTTTAACATATATGTATCAAGATCAAATTCATAGCCTGTCGTCGCACGTGGTAATATAATCAAATATTGCAAAACATGCCATCTATAAAACATAGACAATACCATAAATAATATTGTGATTTTTCTTGGATGATGCTTCATATAATTTATTTCATTCATTATTCTATTTCAAATCTGATCCCTTATAAATAATTCCTATGTTGGAATCCATGTATAACTCTAGGTATAATATCAACCAATGCCTTATAATCCCATCCATGGAGAACCTCTCAAGAACCCAAATTGCGCTCTAGGTGTGGTATAACATTGTTGTCAATCAAGTTTTTCGTTAGATATCAACTAATGGATCCCAAGTATCACTAGTAGATAAATGATCAAATGCCATTTGATTATATCATTTTAATCCTTTAGGGAATATATGTATCACTCATTATAAAATAATCAATCCTCTATGAGTCTGTCCTTGGTAGTCCAATTATCACAAGGGCATAAAAGTCAATAGCCAATAGAGTCCATACATGGAATTCTCATATGGTTCAATATGTCACCCATGGCTAAAAAGAATTTAATATCAATCATTACTATTTAATCAAATTAATTTATCATGATAATGTTAAAACCAGGAACATCTCATTTACAACTCACCTCACTAGGTGACTCAATGCATTAGCCAACTCTGAAGGCATTCCAGTAATTTAACTTAATTAGTAATTTCATTAAACAAACATATCAAGCATAATAATTCAAAAAAATATTTCAATAAATATCATCTAGTAAATACAACTTAATTATGATGATTTAATATGTCATGTTCAACGCAAAGAAAAAATCATTTACACCTCACCCATAAAGGTGGCTAAAGGAACAGCTAGCTTCAAAGGATATCCTCTAATTCATCCCACGTGGACATAATAATTCATTCAATGAATTAATTAATTAAAGGTCAAAACCATAATAAAAAAAATAGATAACTCATCTCAAAATGTGGCTAAAACCAAGGGGAAAACATATAAGTCTTTCCGTTTAAATACACACATTGGAATTTCATTATAAAGAGAAATTCCATATTTAACAAGAAATTGAAAGGAATAGACCCTATTTAACTCACTTGGTCACATCCATAAAAATAGGAAATTCAGTATCATTTAATCAATCCCATTGTAACGCCCTGACCCCAGTTACCCAAAGTCGGTGCATTATCACGTAACATTGGCATGATCACAAAAGATCAAGTCTCGAAAGAATGATTAGTTTAGTAGCCTTAAAAACACTAGATACATTCATAAAAGTTACATTACATCATAAAGTTAAAAACTACAATAACATGGTCTCCATAGTCCACACTCATATCCCCTTCTGACTATCCCTGCATGTCATTCATAAAATACTTTTTCACATCCTGGAAAATATTAAAACATTGAAAGGGGTGAGCTCAGATGCTCAGTAAGGATAAAAATATAGCGGAATCTTTCATAAATAAACATATAAATTTAAGGCAATGTATAAGTAAAAAAAAGCCTTTTCAACATGATCTTTTGCATAATATGGAAAAATTAAAATGAAATAATTCCATTTACTAATTCACATGGATATTCTACTAGTCGAATAATCACATGAAATATCAATAACCACATTCATAATGATGGAATACATTATGTCGAACTATCATAACCACGTAGCCAAGGCCCTTTTCCAAGAATACAAATAATATTTTTTCAAGGCCTCGTGCCAAAACACTAGTTTGTCTCATGAGACCTGCCGATGCATCGAGGAGCTATAGCGGGCTCCACCCATCACTTATTAAGTCCAATGCATTCCTCATATGAACAGGTTTAAACATATCAGAATCCATAACATAATCGTATCACATAAAACATGCATAAAGGAAACATAACATTTCTACATTTCAATCACAAGATATCAATACAACACATTGATATAAAAAACACTTTCAAAACCATTTTCAATGCCAAAATAAAAAAAACTAAACCTTTGTAAATATTTTTCATTTAAAAAAAAGTTATGGCTTGTAGATGAAGTTGAAACTCAAATAATGGTCACGGTGGAGGAGAAGTCGTTGTCACCACATACGTACGACAAAAAAACATTCCCTTTTTTCGTTTATTAAAATGCTTCGTATAAAAAAAATTCCTTTTGAATAAATGTAACAGTCAAAGGGGTTTATACACCGTATAAAATAAAGTTGTGTATAAAACAAAATATGCCTCAATGAAAATAGATTGAGACGAAGTCCCTTACAAAGATCATTTTTCAAATAAAATAGATCTATTATGTGTATTCACTATAAGTACACATAAATAAAGTAAAAATACAAGATAGTACATAATAATATCATGACATAATTTGAAAGTAGGAGATTAACCCAAAGAACGGAAATTCGGTTAAGAAGTTCCCTTACCTCTTGTCCGACTTGACTCGACCGTTATTTAACCTCCTAAATAATAAACTAGAGTTAATTTATAATTTCTGAAGAACCTTTTTCAAGTTTATTATTCCTTTTATATCACTTATTACCATGTTATGAACATTATGTAATTATTTATGTTAATAACGGTTGTTTTGTCGATCTTGGGTACTTGGGTCAAAACTAAACTTCTTATAATTACATGTTTTTCATGTTGTAAAATATCCATTATATAAAGAATTATATTCATTAAGTAGATAACATATATATCATATATATCCAGTATATACATGCATTTATAATATTACATAACATTTAGAGGTAAGAAATGAAATGCACAGTTCATGGAGACGGTAAGCCGTACGTATGCATTAACACTACTTTCATTTCGATTTCATATTTAATGGAATGAAATCATAATTATATAAATGTGTATTATAATTCCAATATAATATCATGTATAATATTATTTACTTCATCCTTTATACGTCCCACATATGGCATTAACAATTCAAATCACTTTGAGGGGGCGGTAGTCCGCACTTTCTAAAATGAAATTATCACGTTTACCCATAATGGAAATCATAAAGGTATGCCATAAATGATAAATACAGAAGCATAAGGAAAACATAAACATAATATATATAATATAAAGAAATAGTTTCATCATAATAGCCACCATTATAGGTGTTAAAAGAATATTGAACAATCATCGTTTCGTGAGGCATTATTTTTCCACCCACAGAAACAGTTTGTTCATTAACCATTATATGAAGGCGTGTGTAAGTGTAAACCAAATACTTATCATAAAAACATCATAGTATATTGAATATAATGTGTTTTGTTACAAAATAATGTAATAAAAATATTTTAGGGGGTTGGAGAAGCAAAATAAAACACAAGAACACTAGAGAAGACATTACATTAAAATCGGGTTACTCTTTTTGATTTGAGCCAAAGGATTCCTTGGGAAGACTTCTGACCAAATTGAAGCTTCTAGGTGTTAGAGAGGAATGATTAGAGAGTATTTGGAAAGATTTTGGCCGATCCAAATGGCTTTGATGGTGTGAATAAGGTTGTAGAGGTAGGGGCCTTTTGTAAGAGGAGAGGAGGGGCACTGTTGGAAAGTCATGAAATATTACATTATTATGAAATGATTTTCGGATTTTAGAGGTCCCAAAATGATATATTTCGAGGATAATGTAATAATTGTTAGATATATACTCATACAATAGGTTTTTGACAAGTTTATGTCTTAGATTTTAAATTATATTTTCATTTTATTTAAATCGTTAATTAATGAGTTAATTGCTGCATCATCATTGTGTCATATAAAAATTAATTTATTTAATGTCTAAAAATTATTAAAAAAATACCATGATATAGGAAATATTTTTATATTTACAATGAATATTTATAGTAAAAATGCTAACTTATATAACCCCATGTAATATTTGTTTTAGTAAAACAACACATGTTTGTGACAATTTTATTTTTACATTAAATAAAAAGTTATTAATGTCATTTTCATACCCAAGTGGCTCCATGGGGTCCCCAAGTTGACCCATGTATTTTCTTGGTCGGCCATGACTCATAAAATAAGGTTAAGAAAAGAGTACAGGTATTTTCCTATTTTTATAATATCATTTTTACATTAAATTTCACTAATTACCATTAATCCCGATTAATAAAACTTAAAAGTTACTATTCACCAAAAATTATTTTAATCCCATTGAACCACATTTTACATCCTAATGACAATGATTCAAGTCGGATTTTTGAAACTATATTCACAGATGCGGTAAAGTTTCATTTAAACAAAAAATCAGTTTTTTAATTACCACTTAGTGGTTTCACTATTCATCAAAAATTGAAGTTTTTCAGAAAAATACCAAAAATTCACCCAAAGATATAATTGATTTTCCAAATTAAAAAATGATGTATATTTTAAAAAATTCCAAACATATAAGTTTCATTAATTAATTTAATAATTAATTCCCATTGTCACAACAAATAGCGTGTTTTTATGAAACAATATATATCAAAATATTGACAATTGTTTGTGTCCAGTTTCAAAGTGGAATTAATTATAATTACCACCATTGGATAAAATGGTAAAAATATATTCTAATTATACTTTAAAACCACTCAATATTATAATTTATAACTATAAATTATTTTGATTAAAAAGGTTGTTTTTAAGTATTTTTCACTATTCATAAAAAATTGGAAGTTCTCAGAGAAATACCAAAAATTCAACATAGGCTATTTTTGATATTCCAAATCCAAAAATGAAGTCCATTTTGGAATATAAAATATATATAATTTCAAAAAGTGGGTATTACTATTCATAATGGATATTTTGATTGGTCGCGGTGTGTCAGAATCTCGAACTTGCATACAATGCAAGCTATTGCATTATTGAAAGAGAAGCGTATCGTGGAAGCTTGGGGTGTTATATTCTCCCCTCCTTCAATAAATTGCATCCTCGTAATTTGAAAATTTTCTTTGAAAAAAAAGGTTGAAAATAGAAAATACCTTTGTGGAAAACCCACATCGGAAATAAGGTTAATAAAATATAGCCTTAATAAAAGGGAAAGGGAAATGAAAAAGTAACCACCAAATTATGATCTCGATAAGGAGAACATTTGTGGTAATTAGAGACATATAATTGGAGGAAAAACTTAAATATTTTTATGGAGTGATTGAGGTCATCAATCAAAAACCAGTGTAAAATTGAGGGTCTCAATGCCTTCAATCTATGTTGATTTAAAATATTATCAGTTCAACAAGACATAAGGTATTAGGATTATAGATTTTTTGTTTTAATATCCCTTTACTAAAGTATAAGAATTAATTTATTAATAGAATAAGAGATAGGTATATATATATTTATTCTTGAAAAGTAGAGTTTCAACCTTCAACTAATTTCTACCACAAACTCATCTTTTACTCAAAAAGATAATAGAACTCAAAAATATTATATTTATCCTAATCGTACAAGGTTCAAAATATTAACACATACTATTTAGATTATGAAAACTATTTTGTAATAACAAAGGACTTCCTGTAGGATAGTGGTAGGTAATAAAGGCCTACCACACTATGGTTGTGGGTTCGATTCCTACAGCTTTGTCCGATGCGACGGGTTATCCCCCAACCTACAGGTTATCCTTTTCCTAAAACTATAGTATTATAATATTCCAAAAATAATATTCAGAAATGTTTTAACCTTAATCAATACTATACAAGGTTCAACTTAATCCATTCAAACCTTTATAGTTATCCCAAATACTTCTGTCCAACTGACAGTCCAAATTTTATAAGGAAGGTAAACATAATGAAGTTCATTTTTTCCGCGTAACAACAAGTGAACACCATCATCATGTATTAAACACTGCAAAATCCTGAATTACCATAAATCCTTATTGATTACATTCATGATACCTTATTCCTTGCAGAATACTAGATATACTCCTTCTATCCAAAAATTTATACAAATCATTAATCAGTTTCAAGGAAGTTAAGAATATCCAATATAATTTATCCAAATCAATCATGTATTATTCCAAAATCACTATCTCTGTATCAGAACCATAATATGGTTTATCTTTATCTCAACCATATATTTTCCCAAAATTTAACCTACTATGGAGTCACTTGTCTTGGTTCCACAAAATCTCAAGTCCTTGATGAAATAGTACTGCAATACAATCCTTATATACTCCATGATTATTATAACCAGTACATCATTGATAAAACACTCAAATGACAAAATTCTTTAATAAAAACATAAGAACTATAATCATACCTCCTCATATGTGGTTGTATCATAACATGATTATTATCCAATAACATCATTTGGGGCATACTCTGATGATTTAGACATTGGTTTGTGTAGTGTCCCCACTCCTTTCAGATGTACAATTGTACATTTGAAACCTTTTTCTTACCCTTGCAGTCACGCACATGGTGTCATTTTTTCCCATACATATAACAAACTCTCATTCCCTTTCGGATAGTTCCAAGGTGTTTCTTCCCATAGTTATCACATATTGGAAAATTCTTCATTTCCCTCGTCCCTTTATCCATCATTCTATCTTCCATCCTTTTCTTCTATTTTCTTCTCTTCAAAGCCATAAGACTCAGAGAATTATTTAATTTTCTTATTAACACATGATAATATTTCTTCATATGTTGAGAACACATGAGATACTATTTCCCTTATAAATGTTGGCTTAATACCGTGAATGATATGATCCTTCTTACTCTTTGGATCATACGTATTGATGGAGTTCACATTCCTTCTAATGGGTGCCATTTCTATATAATGGTATAAACTAGGATAGTTTATGAGTTGCAATGAATAATTCCAAACATGTAAAATACATAATGTAAATTTAACGTTTTTTGGATATAATCCATAATCATAAAAAATGTTTTCTTTGAGGAAGCTGTACTCATAAACCCTTCATAATGGTCTGTAAAAAAATGAGAATTATCCTAAGCATATCCCATGAGAGTGTCGTAACCAAGAGTACAGCAAGGCCTGTTGTCGTGCACCAGTTCCTGTTCGAGTCTAGCTCAAAACGGTGTTTTCAGGTTTTACCCCTAGGTACATCTGTGCCAGAGCCGCCTCTACCTGTTCGTATCCAGACAGGGATGTATTTCTCGGAAAACTCACAAAATCTCTACAATACCAAAATTCTAGGAAGTTTATCTATACTAATTCTCAAAGTCTATCTTAGGGATATGTGCTCTAATCAAAGTTTATCTATATCTAGCTTCCAGGGTTAGTACTAAACTGCCTATGATATCAACTATAAGGCCCCGACCCTAGTTACCTAGAGTTGGTGCATTATCACGTAACATTGGCATGATCACAAAAGATCAAGTCTCGAATTACTGATTAGATTATTAGCCTTGGAAACACTATATACATTCATAAAAGTTACATTACATAATAAAGTGAAAAACTACAATTACATGGTCTCCAAAGTCCACACTCATATCCCCTTCTGACTATCCCTGCAGGTCATTCATAAAATACTTCTTCACATCCTGGAAAATATTAAAACATTGAAAGTTGTGTGCTCAGATGCTCAGTAAGGATAAAAATATAGCGGAATATTTCATAAATAATCATAAAAATTTAAGACAATGTATAACTAAAACAAAAGCCTTTTAAACTAGATCTTTAGCATAATATGGAAAAAATAAAATGAAATAATGTCATTTACTTATTCACATTGATATTCTACTGGTTGAATAATCACATATAATATCAATAACCTCTTTCATAATGATGGAATGTATAATGCCAGACTATCATAACCACGTAGCCAATGCCTCATGCCAAGACAACAAATATGATTTTGTCAAGGCCTCGTTCAAAGACACTAGTTTGTCTCATGAGACCTGCCGATGCATCGAGGAGACATAGCGGACTCCACCCGTCACTTATTAAGTCCAATGCATTCATCATATGAATAGGTTTAAACATATCATAATCCATAACATAATCGTATCACATAAAACATGCATAAAGGAAACATAACATTTCCACATTTCAATCAGAAGATATCAATACAACACATTGATATAAAAAAAACTTTCAAAACCATTTTCAATACCAAAATAAAAGAAAATTAAAACTTTGTATTTATTTTTCATTTAAGAAAAAGTTATGGCTTGTAGATGAAGACGAAACTCGAATAATGGTCAAGGTGACAGATAAGTCGTTGTCGCCACATACATATGACAAAAAAACATTCCCTTGTGTCATTTAGTAAAATTCTTCGTATAAAAAAGATTCCTTTTGAATAAATGTAAATGTCAAAGGGGTTTATACACCGTATAAATGAAAGTTTTGTATAAAACAAAATATGCCTCAATGAAAGGAGATTGAGACGAAGTACCTTACAAAGATCGTTTTTTTAAATAAAATAGATATATTATGTGTATTCACTATAAGTACACATAAAGAAAGTACAAATACAAGATAAGACATAATAATATCATGACATAATTTGAAAGCAGGAGATTAACCCAAAGAATGGAATTTGGGTTAAGAAGTTCCCTTACCTCATGTCCGACTTGACTCGACTGTTCTTTAACCTAATAAATAATAAACTAGAGTTAATTTATAATTTCATAAGAACCTTTTTCATGTTTATTATTCCTTTTATATAACTTATTACCATGTTATTAACATTATGTAGTTATTTATGTTAATAACGGTTGTTTTGTCGATCTTTGGTACTTGGGTCAAAAATAAACTTCTTATAATTACAAGTTGTTCATGTGGTAAAATATCCATTATATCCAGAATTATATTCATGATGTAGATATATTATATATAATATATATCCATTATATACATTCATTTATAATATTACATAACATTTAGAGCTAAGAAATGAAATGCACCGTTAATGGAGACGGTAAGTCGTACGTACGCATGAACGCTACTTTCATTTAGATTTCGTATTTAATGGAATGAAATCATAATGATATAAAGGTGTATTAAAATTCTAGTATAATATAATATATAATATCATTTACACCATCCTTTATACGTCCCACATATGGCATTAAAGATTCATATCACTGTGAGGGGGTGGTAGTCCGCACTTCCTAAAATGAAATTATCGCGTTTACCCATAATGGAAATCATAATGGTATGCCATAAATGAGAAATACAATACCATAAAGAAAAAAATAAAAATAATATATATAATATATAGAAATAGTGTCATCATAATATCCACCATTAGAGTTGTTAAAAGAATATTGAACAATCATCGTTTTGTGAGGCAGTATTTCGCCACCCACAGAAACAGTATTTTCATTAACCATTATACGAAGGTGTGTGTAATGGAAAATCAAATATTTCTCATAAAAACATCCTAGTATATTGAAGATACTGGTTTTGTTACAAAATAAAGTAATAAAAATATTTTAGGGGGTTGGATAAGCAAAATAAAATGAAAGAACACAAGAGAAGACATTACCTTAAAATCGGGTAACTCTTTTTGAATTGAGCCAAAGGCTTCTTTGGGAAGACTTCTGCCCAAACTAAAGCTTCTAGGAGTAAGAGAGGAAAGTTTAGAGAGTATTTGGGCAGAGTTTGGATGAACCAAATGGCTTTGATGGTGTGAATAAGGTGGTAGAGGTGGGGGCCTTTTGTAAGAGGAGAGGAGGGGCACTGTTGTTAAGTCATGATATATTACATTATTATGAAATGATTTTCGGATTTTAGAGGTCCCACAATGATATATTTCTAGGATAAGGCGATTAGGGTTTGCAATCTACTCATCCAATAGGTTTTTGACAAGTGTATGTCTTATATTTTACATTATCTTTTCATTTTTTTAAATCTATAATTAATGAGGTAATTGTTGCATCATCATTGTGTCATAAAAAAATTAATTTATTTAATGTCTAAAAATTATAAAAAAATTACCATCATGTAGGAAATCTTTTTATATTTCCAATGAGTATTTATAGTAAAACATTTAACTTATATAACCCCATGTAAAATTTTATTATGACCTATGGATTTTATTGGTCGGCCATGACTCATCCAATAAGGGTAGGACAAGTGTAAGGGTATTTTCATATTCTTAAAATATCATTTTTACATTACATTTCACTAATTACCTTTAATCGCGATTAATAAAACTTAAAAGTTACTATTAACCAAATATTATTTTAATCCCATTGAACCAAATTTTACTTCCTAATGAAAATGATGTATGTCGGATTTTTGAAATTCAATTCACAGAAGCGGTAAAGTTTCATTTAAATGAAAAATCAGATTTTTATCTACCACTTAGTGGTTTCACTATTCATCTAAAATTAATGTTTTTCCGAAAAATACCAAAAATTCACCCTAAGCGATAATTGATATTATGAATTCAAAAATGATTTCTATTTTAAAAAATTACAAACATATAATTTTCATTAATTAGTTTAATAATTAATTCCCGTTGTCACAACAAATAGCGCGTTTTTAAGAAACAATATATATCAAAAGATTGACAATTGTTTACGTCCAATTTCAAAGTGGAATTAATTATAATTACCACCATTGGACAAAATGGTAAAAATATATTCTAATTATACTTTAAAACCACTTAATAGTATAATTTATCACTATAAATTATTTTGATTAAAAAAGTTGTTTTTAATTATTTTCACTATTCATAAAAAATTGGAAGTTCTCAGAAAAATACCAAAAATTCAACATTGGCTAATTTCGATATTCGGAATACATAACTAAAGTCCATTTTGAAATATAAAATTTATATAATTTTAAAAGGTTGGTATTACTATTCATAATGGCTATTTTGATTGGTCATGGTGTGTTAGAATCTCGAACTTGCGTACAGTGCAAGCTATTGTATTATTGAAAGAGAAGCTTATCATGGAAGCTCGGGGTGTTACACCCATACATGGTAAGGTGAAAAGGTCATGTTAATTTCACATCAACCATTCTTAATCAATTTAATTAAAATTGATATTCAAATTTAATTCATATATCAATTCATAATTCAATTCATCCAATTAATTTAATATTTAATCCATCCATTTAAGACCCCTGTAAAGGAAGAGGCTCACCTCAAGGAATCCATGTTTCAAGGCCGCCCATGGTGGTCCATTTATATGACAACCATGCCTATGTGGTGTTTCTAAATCAAGGTGCATATCCAAAAAAATTTATATATGGTCTATTCAAATAAATAGGCCATACCTAACAATTTATGTCAAGTTTCCCAAATAAATTTAAGGCATCACCCGATAATTGGGTGCTTGTCACAATAATATATATATATATATATCACCCTATTTTATGTGAAAATAAAGAGACCACCTACCATAGATCCATAGTGGATAGATATTCGGTGTTTGTTCTTGATTTTACTCATATTGGGAGAAAATAAAATAAGAGGTGAAGACACTGAAATAGGGAAGAGAGATTTCCCCTCAATAGAATAACTGATACCAAAATAAATAAGAAACGACTTATATGGAATGTAGATCATAACTATGTGGATCCATGGAGGACAATGATGCATGAATCAGATGATAGACGGAGGAGATATATTGATTCCTAGGTTACGTTTTAGGAGGTACTCATAACATAGGGAGATGAGGCTCACTTGGATGATGGAGGATAAGGATAATGATATTGAGTTCAAAACAACATTATGTTCATTTTGGAAATTTTACCCTTAAAATGGGTCACATAGTTTGTCCGCACAGTTTGGTCAAACCGTGTGCCAACCTTGTTCCACCCATTACATAGGAAACCACCTCACATAGTTTGTCCAAAATGGTTAACCTAACCATATGCAAACCATGTGATGAATAATGTGAGGGTACTCTCTAAGTGGAACTAGTCATGTGGGATAGTCACATGGTTTGGAAAAATAAAGTGTATTCCATGTGGGGAAAATCATCACCTCTGATCAATGATGCAAGGTTTGTTGTTGGAGGCTGCATGATTTTAGACAAACTATTCACCTCTGTCAAGACAACCAATCATGATATGTCACAACCTAGTGTGGAAATATTGGGTTCCCTATACCCAACAATGTAGTACTTTTGATTATAATGTTATTTGTACAGTTTATAATACATTATGTCATCTTACCAATACAAGGTAGATATTTTTAAATCCACGATATATAGAAAATATCCAAATATTAATTATCAGGTTGTGAGGTTATAACAGATCTGAGGAAATAATGAGAACCTAGAGATACAATGAAATTAATCTTAAATATTTTTTGTATAGTCTATATACATCTTACTAACTAGACAGAGTAGGTGTTTGGCTATCAGGTGGTGGGGGATCTTAATAATTGAGACATATTCTCATGAAGTTAACACTTGGTCATCTTTAGTAGTGAGATCATGAGGAAAAACACTCCAATAGGAAATGACATGTTTTTGGGTGTCATTGGTCATTCCTATCTACAGACATGTGTATTGGTCTCCTAAATTGAGGACATTACTAGTGTGTATCATTTGATGGTGTACATTGATACAACGAAAAAAACATGGTAATGAAATCATGGTGAGGTATCTTGTGTTGGGATCCTCATTGGTGGTATGGTATTGGTTGAATAGTTAAGAAAGTATATGTTGCTTCCATGTTTAGTATGTTGTATATCTCAGGTCTGGTTGATCCGGATGGTGTTTCCTTCATAAGTATTTGGCCAAATCAGTAAAAATTTAAATCCATATAGCAAGATCACAAAATAATAAAGCATGAAATGGGTGATGACAAAACTTTGCATCCTGCTTTATGAGATATTTAATGATAAAGAGATTATAGTACGTTGTTAGTGTTCATAGGTTGGTAGTCGTTGTTATAACTATCCTTATCTCTTTAGGGGCCATGATTGTAAAACCCGAGACTTTTATGAGAAATATTTTGTTTTTATGTTATATACTTTATCAATGGAATCTTTCACTACACACAACACTATCTTGGCTTTCTTTACACACAATCACGACCTTCCTCGATAGCTTGCGTTGTATGCAATACCGAGTTTCACTAAACAACGATATGTTATTAAAATATTATTAAAGCTAGCCATTATGAATAGTAATACCCACTTTTTGAAAATTTATAAATTTTATTTTTCAAAATGGACATCATTTTTGGATTCGGAATATCAAAATTAGCCTAAGTTGAAATTTTGGTATTTTCTGAAAACTTTCAATTTTTGATGAATAGTGAAAACACTAGGTTACTATTTAAAAACCGACTATTTATTTAAAAAATTAGTTATTTTATTTAAATTTATTTTAGGTCAAAATATATACATAATACATATATATTTTCAATGCAATTCATTGGAGTCATTTTATAATAATTTTAGATATATAAAAAATTTATCGATCTTTTCACCGTCTTTTACCCAACTCCTAGAAGAATTTTCAAATTTACATAAAACTTAATTTTACCAAATATATGTGTGGAATTTATAAAATCCGAGAGACACGGTTAATATCAAGGAAAAAATGTGGTTCAATTGAATGAAAATAATTTTTGGTGAATAGTAACTTTTTACTTTTTTCCCACGGTTAAATATAAATAGGGTAATTAAGGGTAAAAATGTTATTATTATTACCCTAAAACATGTCCTAATTATATTAGATAAGTGTAATTCGACCAAAAACAACCTTAGGAATAAAATATGACCATTTAGGCACACTTGGATTAGAATAGGACATTTAGTATTAATTTATTTAAAGAAGGGTTAAAATAGTTAAAATCAATGTTTAAAAACTAAATCATTTTTAATATAGGGTTATACATAAGATAAATTCGACTATAAATATTCATTATAAAGATAAAAAGATTTCCTACATAATTGTGTTTTATTTTTACTTTTTAGACTTTAAATATTTTAATTTATTTATGACACAATGATGATGCAGTAATTATTTTATTAATGAAATATTGACATAATTGATGTTATAAATACCAAAATAAATGTAATTTGAGACTTTTTATGAATTAAAATAATTTTATATGTTAATATGACATGTTTTTATTGATTTAATTAACATTTTTCGAACAAATCATTCTGTTATGATTTTCACAAAAAGCAATTACCAAATAGTGGAAAAATTGACCAAAAATAGTTTTTAAAAAAAATATTATATTATTAATTGTTATTTTATTCCTAAAAGTCTACGGTTCGTCCAAATTACTTTGATAAGATCATATATATTAATAATAAAAAACTTGGGGTTCTTTGGGCTTGTTATAGTATGTTTATTAACCTTATAGTGTTAGAAAACATGAAGACACAGTAAAAATAAATTATTTTACTTAAAGATAAATCTAAATGATAAGGTTAAAATAGAAACATAAACTTGTATAAATTAAATTAGAGGATAGGATTTAGACCCATCACCACCTTAGATTCGAAATAAATAAATTTTGAGCTATTGAAAACCAAATATGACTTTATAATAAAATAATATTTTTAGTTTTTCCTAAGGTTCCCCACTCCTCCCTTATAAAAGGGCACCTCTTTCCTCTTCTCCTCACACCAAATTGAGCCTTCATGCTCGGCCAAACCCTGAAAAATTCTATTCTACACTTCCCTAGAAACAACCTAGAGGTCCTGGTCTTCTTAAAAGACCAATTTTAGTGACCAAAGTGTAGGTCCCAAAGAGGCTCTTCAAAGAAGTGGTAATGTTCGTTACCGATTCTTTCAACATTATTTCTTTTTCCACTTCTTCTTCTCTAGTTGTTTCATTATGAAGTAATAATATCAGTATGAAATATGTAATGATATTTCATTATATGTATGAAACAACCCTATTTCATCATCTATCCATCCTATGGAAAAAAAAATCACCGCGCATGCGTACGTACGGAATACCGTCTCCATGCCGTGGTGTAATCTATTTTCCACCACCACCTTACTTGGATGGGTATAATGGTGTAAATAATAACTATATATGATTATTGAAAATTGATATCGATTATGAAATAGTATACATACACTCCAATACAATTTCTTGATCATGGGAACGATATCATCGCTCGTGCGTACGTACAGAATACCGTCTCCACGGTGTGATACGACTCGTTCTACATGATCTTCATTGCATAATGATTACATAAATGAATTGAGTGAATAAATATTATATATATTACACTTATAACATACTGTAAATAAGGTATCTATAACCTATAAAGACGAATAAGAATTTATTCGACAAAACACGAATAAGAACAAAAAGTAATAAACACTCGAATAACAAGTAGTAATGAAATATTACTAATTAGAAGCTATGAATGTGACCACATATGATATCATAACAATGAGTATGATTATTTAATAAGTCAATGACATTATTTAAATCATTATACAGGAGGTTCAGAGACTTACGAAGAAAATCGGACCTAAGGTAAGGAAAATCTCACAATCTCACATTTATCAGAGATTGTTTATACTTCAGAATTTACTGGGGAATATTTATCATCCACATCCATGTTTCCTCAATATGTAATATTATTTCCATCCACATAATTTTTTTTAAATCCAATTTTACCCATTGGTGAGTTTTTAGTAAACGATATGAAAGGAATCTTTTGTCCTTTTTAGTTAGAGTTACTTTTGGACTTTTCCGACCAAAGTACGAGAAAAATGTTTTTTAACTTATACAGAATGAATGGATTCATAGAACATTATTTCCATTAATATTCCTTGAAATGTTTTCAAGTTTACTTTTAATCAACTTCTTTTAGTTTAAAATTTTATGACAAGTTAAGAAATCAAAAATGATATTGAGTTAGAAAAGATATTTTCCTCAAGAATGGAGTTCAAGTGTTTTATCAAAATTATTTTCCATCTAAGATAATATAGGGTTCTGTTTCTATCCCTGTTATTACATTGATTTGATTATGCTGTGATGGAAATATTTTAATGAATTCCTTTATCTTATATGAATTGTTTCATGATTCCACGATGTTTAAGAATCCCATTTTTATTACTTGGGATATGCAATAATGTATGATTTATGATTTTGTGGAATAAATAAGAATGGTATCATTATGAGATGGGTGGGACCTATATCTCCCTCCAATGCATTGGGTAATGATTTATATCTCATGAGAGATACATGGATGGAATGAAAGTTTAATCCGGTTCTGTGAAACATGACTGAAACGAAAAGTGAAATCGGTTCAGAAATGGACTTTGTCCGCTATGATAGTATTGGAAATGAGTCTTGAATACTAAGAAATGATTCTCTATGATTATGTGTGTATGCCACAAAGTTTCATGTTTTATGATATAATTATTGGGATTACATTTCACTACTATGATTTATCCCATGTTATGAAATTATGATCCCTTTTGCGGGTTATGATTTCCAAAATGATATGTTCTTATGAATATGATGTGATTGATATTTCTTTTGTTTACCCTTACTGAGCATTTGAGCTCACCCTTTTGTATGTTTTTGTTCCCCATGTAATGAAGAAGGTTATTAAGTAGGATATTCTAAAAAGGGACATTAGATATGATGAAATAAATGGGAGACAACGTAGATGATTTATGAACCAGTTGTTTATGTTTCCCAGTTTCTAATGAAACTATACCTATACGGTCATTTAATGGTTTTTTTTATATGTTGTAATAAGTGTACCTCAATTTTGAAGTATTAACAATGTATGTTAAGTATGGGTCTTTATAGTTGTTATCAGAGGAAAGGTATAGTCAACCATTGGAAAATAGGATGTGAAAGCCTAAGTAAGAACCCTAAGGATAAGTCTAAGCATAGAACACAATCCTAGTGTTTTAAAAATGGCCATGAAAAACCTATGATAAGACCTTATGTGTGAAATTTTATTTTTGATTATGTGGTTTTCCTATTATAATTAGTGTTACTGACACTATTATTCGTTGTTTTAGTCAAGGGTTGGAACCTGAAGGAACTGTGTTAATGCGGAATGCGACGGTAAATGCAATGATTGTACCCCTGAGCAACCAAACATTATGGGAGATGGAATGCAGAATCTTGTAGCCATGATCACACAACTTTCTCAAGCTATGAATCATGCAGGAATTCCAAACGAGCAAAGGAATGAGAAAAATTCTGTTGAATCCTTCATGTGGCAGCATCCACTTTCATTCAGTGGGTCTTCTGATCCATTAGTGGATGAACAATGGATCCGTACCACTAAAAAGATATTTTCAGTTCTTCAATGTTTTGAACATGATAAAGTCATCTTATCAGTTTATCATTTGGAAGGTGATGCTGATCAATGGTGGAATATTATTAAGAATACGAGGCAAAGGGATGAAATTGAGTCCATGGAATGGGACAAGTTCAAGAACTTATTTTTCAATAAGTATTTCCGTTTTATTCTTAGAAAAAAGAAGGAGAAGGAGTTTATTGAACTGAAGCAAAAGGATTATGAATCTGTTGGTACCTTTGAAGCAAATTTTACAATACTTTCAAGGTACGCTTCTGGGATTATTATCCAACCCGAGAGTAAGATCGATCGATTCTTTAGTGGCTTAAAACCATGTATTCGGAGGGCGTTAGCCATAAGGGACTTCAATAGCTACGAGGAAATCGTTTGATGTGCTATCAAGGTTGATATAGAGATTGGTGTAACCCATCAGTCACATGGGTTTGATAAGAAGAGGAAAATGGAATTCAAAGGAAAATCCAAATATCACACTGAAAAGAAGAAGATCTTTCCATTATGCTCAAAGTGTGGAAATAAATATGGAGGGAGTTGTCTTAAAGGGACAAGTAAATGTTTTAAATGTGGAAAGGAAGGTCATCGGGCATTTGAATGCTGCAATGATGGGAAGAAGATGTCCAATGATGCAAATAAAGAAAAGGCTACACAGAGTGCACCTCCTATACTTCAATGTTACAAGTTCAAGGAAATGGGTCATTATGCCAATAAATTCCCTAATCCAAGGGTTTTTGATGATGATCGATTTCAACAAACTCTTAAGGCTAAAGACAAAGTAAATTCACATGCAATTTTTATCAGTGATGTGGAGTACAATAACGAAGTGGTGAAAGGTACACTTAACATCCACTCTAAAGTAGGAAATGTTTTATTTGATTCTGTATCCACCCACTCTTTAATTTCTGAAGAATTTTCAAAGGGTATCGATGTATTACCCCCAACAATTAGATGTTGAGTTAGCTGTGACAACCCCTAATGGCACAACAGTCGCATCAAAAGTTTATAATTATTCTCCGATTAATGTTTGTGGGAAATTTCTTCTGGAAAATCTTGCGATCCTTCCTATTGTGAAATTTGATGTGATTCATGGCATGGATTGGATTTCTCTATATGGATCCCATATCAATTTACAAACAATGGAAGTCACATTTCATATTCCAGATTAATCTATGATCGTCTATCGATGCTAGGATGAACATAACCTTTTAGTGGAAATTTCATCAATATTATGGGTCTTGATTCCACTAAATGAAGGTTATTTAACTCAAATGGTTGGTGAGAAACTCACGATTAAGAATATTCCCATTGTACGGGAGTTTGACGATGTATTTCTGGAGGAATTGCCGGGTCTTCCACCAAATCTTGAAGTAGAGTTTTCAATAGAACTCGTACCGGGTGCTTTGCCTATTTCAAAGACACATTATATAATGGACCCAATTGAGTTGTAGGAATTGAAGAAGCAACTCCAAGAGAATCTTGATAAGGGATTGATACGCCCAAGTGCGTCACCTTAGGGAGCACCAGTTCTGTTTTTGAAGAAGAAAGATGGATTAATGAGACTCTACATTGTATATCGAGAACTTAACAATATCACTATCACGAACAAATATCCTCTCCCACGCATTTATGACTTATTTGACCAACTACGTGGAGCTCAATACTTTTCCAAGATTGATGTTCATTCAGGCTATCATCAATTAAGGGTCAAAAGGGTGGATATACCAAAGAAAGATTTCCGTACAAGGTATGGACACTATGAATTTATAGTGATGCCATTTTGTCTTACTAATGCCCCTGCTATTTCAGGGATCTGATGAACAGAGTCTTTAGAGACTATCTTGATCAGTTTGTGGTAGTCTATGAAGACGATATTCTTGTCTATTCAAAGAGAAAGTAATAACATGAAGATAAATTGAGAATTTTATTAAAGACCCTGATAAAGGAGATGCTTTATGCCAAATTTACCAAGTGTGAATTTTGGCTTCAAAAAGTTTCATATTTTGGTCACATAATCTCAAAAGAGGGGATATCTGTGGATCCAGCAAAAACAGAGGTTATCGAAAGATGGTCGAGACCAACAACATTAACTGAGATCCGATGTTTTCTTACTTTTTCTGGATATTATCTACCATTGTGAAAGATATTTTACGATTATCAAATCCACTCACCAGGTTGACTCGGAACAGAGTTAAGTTTGTTTGGACAGAGGAATGTGAAGAGAATTTCAAGGAGTTGAAAAGGAGGTTATCCAGTGCACCTGTGCTCACACTTCCTTGTAGTGGAGAAAGGTGTGATATTTATACTGATCATAAAATATTAAAGTATATTTCACACAAAAGGAGCTGAATATGCGCCAAAGAATATGGTTGGAGATGACTATGGATTACGACTGCTCAATTCATTACCACCTTGGGAAAGAAAACGTGGTGGCAGATGCATTTAGTCGACAAGACCATGCTATCTTATCCATGATGAGGATCACAAAAGATCCAATATTTATGGATTTACCAAGGATGGATCGTGGAATTATAATGGAAGGGGAAAAAATATTATCATTCTCAAATGAATGTTCAACCATCTATACATGTGAAGATTAAAGAGGCACAAAAAAAGATGTAGAGTTACAAAAGAAGGTTAGAAATGTTCCTGAATTCAACCTTGATTGTGATGGGATAATAATGTTCAGGAAGCGGTTTTGTGTTCCTACCATCTCAGAATTAAAGAAGGAGTTGCTGCATTAGGCTCATATTTCTTCATAATCTATTCATCCTCCAAGAACGAAGATTTATTGGGACCTGAAAGAGTACTTCTGGTGGGATGGTGTAACGCCCCGACCCCAGCTACCCAGAGTTGGTGCATTACTTCGTAACATTGGCATGATCACAAAAGATCAAGTCTCGAAAGACCGATTAGTTTAGTAGCCTTGGAAAACACTAGATACATTCATAAATCTTACATTACATCATAAAGTGAAAAACTAATAACAAAGTCTTCATAGTCCACACTCATATCCTCTTCTGACTATCCCTGTAGGTCATTCATAAAATACTTCTTCACATCCTGGAAAATATTAAAACATTGAAAGGGGTGAGCTCAGATGCTCACTAAGGATAACAATATTGCGTAAGCTTTCATAAATAAACATAAAAATTTAAGGCAATGTATAACTAAAACAAAATCCTTTTAAACTTGAACATCAACATAATATGGCAAAAGTAAAATGAGATAATGCCATTCACTTCATCACATGGATATTCTACTGGTCGAATAATCACATGCAATATCAATAACCACTTTCATAATAATGGAATGCATAATGCCAGACTATCATAACCACATAGTCAAGGCCTCGTGCCAAGACCACAAATAAGATTTTGTCAAGGCCTTGTTCCAAGACACTAGTTTGTCTCATGAGACCTGCCGATGCATCGAGGAGCTATAGCGGGCTCCACCCGTCACTTATTAAGTCCAATGCATTCCTCATATGAATAGGTTTAAACATATCATAAACCATAACATAATCATATCACATAAAACATGCATAAAGGAAACATAAAATTTCCACATTTCAATCACAAGATATAAATACAACACATTGATATAATAAAAACGCTTTCAAAACCATTTTCAATACCAAAATAAAAGAAAGTTAAAACTTTGTATTTATTTTTCATTAAAATAAAACGATGGCTTGTAGAGGAAGCCGAAACTCAAATAATGGTCACGGCGGCAGAGAAGTCATTGTCGCCGCATAAGTACGGAAAGAAAAACATTCCCTTTTTGTCGTTTAGTAAAACGCTTCGTATAAAAAAGATTCCTTTTGAATAAACGTAAAAGTCAAAGGGGTTTATACACCGTATAAAAGAAAGTTGTGTATAAAACCAAATATGCCTCAATGAAAGGGGATTGAGACGAAGTCCTTAAAAGATCATTTTTAAAATAAAATAGATCTATTATGTGTATTCACTATAGGTACACATAAAGAAAGTAAAAATACAAGATAATACATAATAATATCATGACATAATTGGAAAGTAGGAGATTAACCCAAAGAATGGAAGTTGGGTTAAGAAATTCCCTTACCTTGTGTCCGACTTGACTCAACCGTTCTTTAACCTCCTGAATAATAAACTAGAGTTAATATCTAACTTATTAAGAACCATTTTCAATTTCATTATCCTTTTTATATCACTTATTACAATGTTATGAACATTATGTAATTATTTAATTTAATAACGGTCGTTTTGTCGATCTTTGGTATTTGAGTCAACAATAAACTTCTTATAATTACAAGTTGTTTATGTGGTTGAATATCCATTGTCTCCAGAATTATATTCATGATTTAGATGTCATATATATCTTATATATCCAGTATATACATTCATTTATAATATTACGTAACATATAGAGGTAAGAAATGAAATGCACCGTTCATGGAGACGGTAAGCCGTACGTACGCATGAACGCTACTTTCATTTCAATTTCATATTTAATGAAACAAAATCATAATGATATAAATGTATAATATAATTCCAGTATAATATAGTGTATAATACCATTTACACCATCCTTTATACATCCCACATAGGGCATTAACGATTCAAATCACTTTGAGGGGGCGATAGTCCGCACTTCCTAAAATGAAATTATCGCGTTTTACCCATAATGGAAATCATAAAGTATGCCATAAATGAGAAATACAGAAGCATAAGTAAAACATAAAAATATTATATATCATATATAAAAATAGTGACATCTTAATGGCCACCTTTGAAGGTGTTATATGAGTGTTGAACAATCATCGTTTCGTGAGGCAGAAATTCGCCATCCACAGAAACCGTATGTTCTTTAACCATTAGATGTAGGTGTGTGTAAGTGTAGCTCGAATAATTATTATAACAACATCCTAGTATATTTAGTATACTGGTGTTGTTACAAAAGAAAAGAATAAAAAGAGTTTAGGGGGTTGGAGAAGAAAAATAAAACAAAACAACATTAGAAAAGACATTACCTCAAAATCGGGTAACTCTTTTTGATTTGAGCCAAAGGCTTCCTTGGGAAGAGTTCTGCCCAAAGTAAGGCTTCTAGGAGTAATAGAGGGATTTTGGGAGAGTATTTGGGCAGAGGTTTGCCGAGCCAAATGGCTTGAAAGTGTAAATGATGTGGGATAGGTGGGGGCCTTTTATAAGAGGAGAGGAGGGGCTCTTTTGGAAATATTGAAATGTTACATTATTACACAATGCTTTTCGGATTCTAAAGGTCCCACACTTATATAATTCGAGTATAAGGTGATAAGGGTTCGAAATATCCTCATCCAATTGGCTTTGGACAAGTTTAAGCCTTGAATTTTGCATTATCTTCCCATTTTATTTAAATCGTTAAATAATGAGGTCATCACTGCATCATCATGATGTCATAAATAATTTAATTTATTTAATGTCTAAAAATTATAAAAAAAATACTATGATGTAGGAAATCTCTTTAGATTTCTAATGAATATTTATAATCAAAATTTGGACTTGTGTAACCCCACTTAAAAACTGTTTTAGTAAAACAACTCATGTTTGTGTCAATTTAATTTTAACATTAAATAAATATATATTAATGTCATTTTCCAACTAAAGTGGCTCCATGGGGTCCCCAAGTTGACCCATGGGTTTTCTTGGTCGGCCATGACTCATCCAATAGGAGTAGGACAAGTGTCATGCTCATCCCATATTCTTAAAACATTATTTGTACCTTAAACTACACTAATTACCTCTAATCACGATTAAGAACTTAAAAGTTACTATTCACCAAAAATTATTTTAATCTCATTGAACCACATTTTACTTCTTAATGAAAACCATGTATGTCGGATTTTTGAAAATCAAATCACATAAGTGGTAATATTTCATTTAAATGAAAAATCAGTTATTTAACTACCACTTAGTGGTTTCACTATTCATAAAAAATTGAAGTTTTTCAGAACAATGCCAAAATATCACCCTAAGCTATAATTGATATTCCGAATTCAAAAATGATGTCTATTTTAAAAAATTCCAAACATATAAGTTGCATTAATTAATTTTATAATTAATTCCCGCTGTCACAACAAATAGCGTGTTTTTAAGAAACAATTTATATCAAAAAATTGGCAATTGTTTATGTCCAATTTCAATGTTAAATTAATTCTAATGACCACCATTGGATAAAATGGTAAAAATATATTCTTATTATACCTTAAAACCACTAAATAGTATAATTTATCACTATAAATCATTTTGATTAAAAAAGTTGTTTTTAAGTAATTTTCACTATTCATAAAAAATTAGAAGTTCTCAGAAAAATACCAAAAAATTCAACATAGGCTAATTTCGATATTACGAATACAAAAATGAAGTCCATTTTGAAATATAAAATTTCTATAATTTTAAAAGGTGGTTATTACTATTCATAACGGCTACTTTGATTAGTCGCGGTGTTTTAGAACTCGAACTTGCGTACAATGCAATCTATTGCATTATTGAAAGAGAGGCGTATCTTGGAAGCTCGGGGTGTTACATTCTCCCCTCCTTCAATAAATTGCGTCCTCGCAATTTGATATTTTTCTTTGAAAATAAAAGGTTGAAAATAGAAAATACCGTTGTGGAAAACCCACATCGGAAATAAGGTTAATAAAATTTAGCCTTAATAAGAGGGAAAGGGAAATGAAAAAGTCGCCACCCAATTATGATCTTGATTAGGAGAACATTGGTGGTAATTAGAGACATATAATTGGAGGAAAAACGTAAATATTCGTAGGGAGTGATTGAGGTCATCAATCACAATCAACTGTCAAATTGAGGGCCTTAAAGCCTTCAATCTATGTTGATTTGAAATATCATCAGTTCAACAAGACATAAGGTATTAGGATAACGCATTTTTTTGTTTTAATATCCCTTTAATAAAGTTTAAGAATGAATTTATTCATTGAATAACAGATAGGTATATATATATTTATGCCTGACAATTAGAGTTTCAACCTTCAACTCACCTTTCACTCAAAAAGATAATAGAACCCAAAAATATTATACTTTTCCTAATTGTATAAGGTTCCAAATGTTAACACTTACAATTTAGATTAGTAAAATTATTTTCTAATAACCAGGGACTTCCTGTAGGCTAGTGGTAGGAAATAAAGGCATGTCCCACTATGGTTGTGGGTTCGATTCCTACAGCTTTGTCCGACGCGACGGGTTATGCCCCACCCTGCAGGTTGTCCTTTTCCTAAAAATATAGTACTATACTATTCCAAAAATAATCTTCATAAATGTTTTAACCTTAAACAATACTATCCAAAGATCAACTTAATCCATTCCAACCTTAATAGTTATCCAAAATACCTCCGTCCAGACTTTCTCTAAAAGGTCTCTAAATTCCAAAATCAATTGTAACATCAGATTCCCCAAACAAAGAAAAGTTTCTCTTATTGTCACATACTAAAAATATGATTACCTTAATCATATTAAAACCTTACTGAAATCAACAATTACTGCAGTACAATCCTTATATATATATATCACATTATTCTAATTACCAAAATACAATCCCTGAGTCCAAAATCACCAATACATTAGTTATTCTGCTTCAACTGTAGTAACAACATAAGATTGTCCTTGATCCCTTGGCCTTTTCTGAGGTAAGTTTCCCTGACGCTTAGGACATTCATTTGCATAATGACCCATTTCTCTACAATTATAGCATTCAACTTTGATAGCCTCTTTCTTTCCCTTGCAATCACGAGCCTGGTGACCCTTTTCTCCACATTTATAACAAACTTGCATTCCTTTTAGACAAGTACCAGGGTGATTCTTCCCACAATTATCACATAATGGAAAATCCTTCTTTCCCTTTTTCCCTTTATCTGTCTCTTGTTCCACCGTTCTCTTCTTCTCTTGCTTTACTTTGTTGTCATAAGACTTAGAGAATTCCTTTTCTGTCTTGATAGCACACGAGACAATATCTTCGTATGATGAGAAGGATTGTGATACTAATGCTCGACGAAGAAATGGTTTTAACCCATCAAAGAAACGATCAATATTACTTCCTGGGTTACGTATATAATCTCCAGCATACCTTGCTAACCTTGTAAAGTTAGCCTCATACTTTGTGACATTCTCATCCTCCTTTTGTCTCAGACTCAGAAATTACCTTTCCATATCTTCTCGATGGTCGCGAGGAAAGTATTTTTCTAAAAACAGATCTTTGAACTCCCTCCATTCCATATTTGATACTTCATCATCTTCCTTCATGTTTTGAATCAATGACCACCATTGATCAGCATCTCCAGTGAGGCGGTAAACTGCCATGATAACTTTTTCCCTTTCACTGCTCCCCAAAGCCTGAAATATTTTCTCTAGGGAATTTATCCATTGCTCGGCTACTAAGGGATTTGTACTCCCATTGAAGGTTGGTGGATGTTGCCTCATGAGTAGGTCTAACATTGATCCTCCACGTTGCAGATCAGGGTGCTCCATACGAGTAAGGTTATTATTCATAACCTGCGTGAGTTGTCCCAGTATGGTGAGAAGCTGATCAGCACCAATTGTATCTCTAGATCCACAATAATTATCTTGAGTAGGAGGGAAATCCCTACACGGAGTTCGTGCATTAATACGGTTTCCATTCCTTCCACTAGGCGCCATTTCTAAATAATGGCATAAACTAGATTAGTTTATGAATCAAAATACATAATTCCATACTTGTTAAACACTTTACATAAATTGAACTATTTATGGATATAATCCATAATCATAAAAAGAAATGTTTTCTTTGAGGAAGTATGTACTCATAACCCTTCATAGTGGTTTGTAAATAAAATGAGAATTATCCTAAGCATATCCCCCGGGAGTGTCGTAACCAAGAGTGCAGCAAGGCCCGTTGTTGTGCACCAGTTCCCGTTCGAGTCTAGCTCAAAGCGGTGTTTTCGGGTTTTACCCCTAGGTACATCTGTGCCAGAGCCGCCTCTACCTGCTCGTATCCAGACAGGGATGTATTGCTCAGAAAACTCATAACATCTCTATAATACCAAAATTCTAGGAAGTTCTTCTTTACTAATCCTCAAAGTCTATCTTTGGGCTATGTGCTCTAATCAGAGTTTATCTAAATCTAGCTTCCAAGGTTAGTACTAAACTGCCTCTGATACCAACTGTAACGCCCCGACCCCAGCTACCCAGAGTCGGTGCATTACTTCGTAACATTGGCATGATCACAAAAGATCAAGTCTCGAAAGACCGATTAGTTTAGTAGCCTTGGAAAACACTAGATACATTCATAAATCTTACATTACATCATAAAGTGAAAAACTAATAACAAAGTCTTCATAGTCCACACTCATATCCTCTTCTGGCTATCCCTGTAGGTCATTCATAAAATACTTCTTCACATCCTGGAAAATATTAAAACATTGAAAGGGGTGATCTCAGATGCTCAGTAAGGATAACAATATTGCGGAAGCTTTCATAAATAAACATAAAAATTTAAGGCAATGTATAACTAAAACAAAAGCCTTTTAAACTTGAACATCAACATATTATGGCAAAAGTAAAATGAGATAATTCCATTCAATTCTTCACATGGATATTCTACGGGTCGAATAATCACATGCAATATCAATAACCACTTTCATAATGATGGAATGCATAATTCCAGACTATCATAACCACGTAGTCAAGGCCTCGTGCCAAGACCACAAATAAGATTTTGTCAAGGCCTTGTGCCAAGACACTAGTTTGTCTCATGAGACCTGCCGATGCATCGAGGAGCTATAGCGGGCTCCACCCGTCACTTATTAAGTCCAATGCATTCCTCATATGAATAGGTTTAAACATATCATAAACCATAACATAATCGTATCACATAAAACATGCATAAAGGAAACATAACATTTCCACATTTCAATCACAAGATATAAATACAACACATTGATATAATAAAAACGATTTCAAAACCATTTTCAATACCAAAATAAAATAAAGTTAAAACTTTGTATTTATTTTTCATTAAAATAAAATGATGGCTTGTAGAGGAATCCGAAACTCAAATAATGGTCACGGCGGCAGAGAAGTCATTGTCGCCGCATAAGTACGGAAAGAAAAACATTCCCTTTTTTTCGTTTAGTAAAACTCTTCGTATAAAAAAGATTCCTTTTGAATAAACGTAAAAGTCAAAGGGGTTTATACACCGTATAAAAGAAAGTTGTGTATAAAACCAAATATGCCTCAATGAAAGGGGATTGAGACGAAGTCCTTAAAAGATCATTTTTAAAATAAAATAGATCTATTATGTGTATTCACTATAGGTACACATAAAGAAAGTAAAAATACAAGATAATACATAATAATATCATGACATAATTGGAAAGTAGGAGATTAACCCAAATAATGGATGTTGGGTTAAGAAATTCCCTTACCTTGTGTCCGACTTGACTCAACCGTTCTTTAACCTCCTGAATAATAAACTAGAGTTAATATCTACCTTATTTAGAACCATTTTCAATTTCATTATCCTTTTTATATCACTTATTACAATGTTATGACCATTATGTAATTATTTAATTTAATAACGGTCGTTTTGTCGATCTTTGGTACTTGAGTCAACAATAAACTTCTTATAATTACAAGTTGTTTATGTGGTTGAATATCCATTGTCTTCAGAATTATATTCATGATTTAGATGTCATATATATCTTATATATCCAGTATATACATTCATTTATAATATTACGTAACATATAGAGGTAAGAAATGAAATGCACCGTTCATGGAGACGGTAAGCCGTACGTACGCATGAACGCTACTTTCATTTCAATTTCATATTTAATGAAACAAAATCATAATGATATAAATGTATAATATAATTCCAGTATAATATAGTGTATAATAACATTTACTCCATCCTTTATACATCCCACATAGGGCATTAACGATTCAAATCACTTTGAGGGGGCGGTAGTCCGCACTTCCTAAAATGAAATTATCACGTTTTACCCATAATGGAAATCATAAAGTATGCCATAAATGAGAAATACAGAAGCATAAGTAAAACATAAACATATAATATATCATATATAAAAATAGTGACATCTTAATGGCCACCTTTGAAGGTGTTATATGAGTGTTGAACAATCATCGTTTCGTGAGGCAGAAATTCGCCATCCACAGAAACCGTATGTTCTTTAACCATTAGATGTAGGTGTGTGTAAGTGTAGCTCGAATAATTCTTATAACAACATCCTAGTATATTGAGTATACTGGTGTTGTTACAAAAAAAATTAATAAAAAGAGTTTAGGGGGTTGGAGAAGAAAAATAAAACAAAACAACATTAGAAAAGACATTACCTCAAAATCGGGTAACTCTTTTTGATTTGAGCCAAAGGCTTCCTTGGGAAGAGTTCTGCCCAAAGTAAGGCTTCTAGGAGTAATAGAGGGATGTTGGGAGAGTATTTGGACAGAGTTTGGCCGAGCCAAATGGTTTGAAAGTGTAAATGAGGTGGGATAGGTGGGGGCCTTTTATAAGAGGAGAGGAGGGGCTCTTTTGGAAAGATTGAAATGTTACATTATTACACAATGCTTTTCGGATTCTAAAGGTCCCGCACTTATATAATTCGAGGATAAGGTGATAAGGGTTCGAAATCTCCTCATACAATTGGCTTTGGACAAGTGTATGCCTTGGATTTTTCATTATCTTCCCATTTTATTTAAATCGTTAAATAATGAGGTCATCGCTGCATCATCATGATGTCATAAATAATTTAATTTATTTAATGTCTAAAAATTATAAAAAAATACTATGATGTATGAAATCTCTTTAGATTTCTAATGAATATTTATAATCAAAATTTGGACTTGTGTAACCCCACTTAAAAACTGTTTTAGTAAAACAACTCATGTTTGTGTCAATTTAATTTTAACATTAAATAAATATATATTAATATCATTTTCCAACTAATGTGGCTCCATGGGGTCCCCAAGTTGACCCATGGGTTTTCTTGGTCGGCCATGACTCATCCAATAGGAGTAGGACAAGTGTCATGCTCATCCCATATTATTAAAACATTATTTGTACCTTAAACTACACTAATTACCTCTAATCGCGATTAAGAACTTTAAAGTTACTATTCACCAAAAATTATTTTCATCTCATTGAACCACATTTTACTTCTTAATGACAACCATGTATGTCGGAATTTTGAAAATCAAATCACATAAGTGGTAATATTTTATTTAAATGAAAAATCAGTTATTTAACTACCACTTAGTGGTTTCACTATTCATAAAAAATTGAAGTTTTTCAGAACAATGCCAAAATATCACCCTAAGCTATAATTGATATTCCGAATTCAAAAATGATGTATATTTTACAAAATTCCAAACATACAAGTTGCATTAATTAATTTTATAATTAATTCCCGCTGTCACAACAAATAGCGTGTTTTTAAGAAACAATTTATATCAAAAGATTGGCAATTGTTTATGTCCAATTTCAATGTTAAATTAATTCTAATGACCACCATTTGATAAAATGGTAAAAATATATTCTAATTATACCTTAAAACCACTAAATAGTATAATTTATCACTATAAATCATTTTTATTAAAAAAGTTGTTTTTAAGTAATTTTCACTATTCATAAAAAATGAGACGTTCTCAGAAAAATACCAAAAATTCAACATAGGCTAATTTCGATATTACGAATACAAAAATGAAGTCCATTTTGAAATATAAAATTTCTATAATTTTAAAAGGTTGTTATTACTATTCATAACGGCTACTTTGATTAGTCGCGGTGTTTTAGAACTCGAACTTGCGTACAATGCAAGCTATTGCATTATTGAAAGAGAGGCGTATCATGGAAGATCGGGGTGTTACAGATGGCATGAAAAGTGATGTTGCTAAATATGCCTCTCGATGATTGGTTTGTCAGCAATTTAAAGATGAGAGACAGAAGTCTAAGGGGATGTTACAACCATTACCCATACCAGAATGGATATGGGAAAACATCACTATGGACTTTGTCACTGGACTTCCTAAAACATCCAAAGGCAATAATGTTATATGGGTCATAGTTGATCGTCTTACAAAGTCTGCACACTTCATTTCTATTAGTGAAGATTTCTCTTTGGATCAGCTTGCTAGGATATATATGAAGGAAGTGGTAAGATTGCATGGAGTACCACTTTCCATTATATCTGACTGGAATCTGAGGTTTACCTCAAAGTTCTGGCTATGTCTTCAACATACTCTAGATACAGAGTTGAGTTTCAGCACTACTTATCATCCTCATATAGACGGTCATTCTGAGAAAAAAATTCATACTCTAGAAGATATGTTAAGAGCTTGCTCTATGGATTTCAAAGGTGGTTGGGATCAACACCTACCTTTGGTGGAATTTTTTATAATAATAGATTTCACTCCAGTATTCATATGGCTCCTTATGAAGCTCTCTATGGAAGGAAATGCAGGACTCCAACTTGCTGGGATGAAGTTGGGGAAAGAAATCTATTAGGACCTGATCTTGTTGATGAGATGGAAAAAAAGGTCAGATCTATTCAACAACACATTAGAGCTGCTCAGAGTCGACAAAAAAGTTATGCCGACAACTGATGTAAAGACCTAGAGTTTGAAGTGGGTGATAAAGTGTTCTTACGAATATCTCCTTGGAAGAGAGTAATGAGATTTGGGAAGAAGGGAAAGTTGAGCCCTAGATATATCTGTCTTTTCGAAATATTGGATCATGTTGGGAAGGTAGCTTACCGATTGGCGCTTCCACCGAATCTCTCTCAAGTTCACGATGTGTTCCATGTATCTCTCCTGAGAAAGTACATACCTGATCCTTCACATGTACTCAACTCAAAAGTTGTACTGCTGGAACACGATCTTTCTTATAAAGAATAGCGGATAGAGATTCTTGATCGTAGTGAAAAATTACTACGGAACAAGACCACTCTCTTGGTAAAATTTTTATGGAGGAACCACCAATTAGAAGAAGCTACATGGGATCTTGAGGATATGATAAAGGTGAGGTATCCTCATCTGTTTGTTACAAAGTGACAAATTTCGAGGGTGAAATTCATTTTAAGAGGGGTAGAATTTAACACCGGATACTTTTATGAGAAATATTTTGTTTTTATGTTATATACATCATAAATGGAATATTTCACTATACACAAAACTATCTTGGCTTTCTTTACACACAATTGCGACCATCCTTGATAGATTGCATTGTACGCAATACCGAGTTTCACTAAACAACGATATTCTATTAAAATATTATTAAAACTAGCCGTTATGAATAGTAATACCCACTTTTTGAAATTTTGTAAATTTTATTTTCCAAAATGTACATCATTTGTGGATTAGGAATATCGAAATTAGCCTAGGGTGAAATTTTGGTATTTTTCTGAAAACTTTCAATTTTTTATGAATAGTGAAAACACTGGGTAACTATTTAAAAATATCCATTCTATTTAAATAATTATTTATTTTATTTAAATTTATTTTAGGTCAAAATTGATACATAATACCTATATAATTTCAATTCAATTCATTGGAGTCATTTTATAATAATTTTATATATATAAAAATTTTATCGAACTTTTCACCGTCTTTTACCCACCTCATAGGAGAATTTTCAAATTTACATTAAACATAATTTTACCTCTTTTGTGATTGGAATTTCAAAAATCAGAGAGACACGGTTAATATCTAGGACTAAAATGTGGTTCAATGAGATGAAAATAATTTTTTTGTGAATAGTAACGTTTTACTTTTTTTACCACGGTTAAAAGTAAATAGGGTAATTAAGGGAAAAATGTTATTATTATTACCCTAACAGATGTCCTTATTCTATTGGATAAGTAAAATTCGACCAAAAACAACCTTAAGAATAACATATCACCATTTAGACCCACTTGAATTAGATTAGGACATTTATTATTAATTTATTTAAAGAAGGGTTAAAATAGTTAAAATCAACTTTTATTAATTAAATCATTTTTAATATAGGGTTATACATAAGATAAATTAGACTATAAATATTCATTAGAAATATAAAAATATTTACTAAATAATGGTATTCTATTCATTATTTTTAGACTTTAAATAATTTAATTTATTTATGACACAATGATGATGCAATAATTATCTTATTAATTAAATATTGACATAATTCATGTTATAAATTCCCAAATAAATGTAATTTGAGACATTTTATGATTTCCAATAAATTTACATGTTAATATGACATGTTTTTATTGATTTAATTAACTTTTTTTGAATTTTTTTTCTGTTATGATTTTCACAAAAATCAATTACCAAATAGTGTCCAAATTGACATAAAATAGTTTTTAAAACAAATATTATATTATTAATTGTTATTTTATTACTAAAATTCTAAGTATCGGCCAAATGACTTAGATAAGGTGATATATATTAATAATAAACAATTTGGGGTCACTTTGTCTTGATATAGTAAGTTTATTACCCTTATAGTGTAAGAAAACAAGGAGACACGGTAAAAGTAAAATTATTTACCATAATGTTAAATCTAAATGATAAGGTCAAAATTGAAACCTAAACTTGTCTAAATTATATTGGATGAGAGGTTTTCTACCCATCACCACCTTAGCTTTGAAATAAATCAATTTGGAGCTATTAAAAACCGAATATGACTTTATAATAAAATAATATTTTTAGTTTTTCCTAAGGTGCCCTTCTCCTCCCTTATAAAAGGGCACCTCCTTCCTCTCCTCCTCACACAACTTTGAGCTTTAATGCTCGGCCAAACCATGGAAAATTATCATATCCAATTCCTTAGATACATCCTAGAGGTCCTGGTCTTCTTCAAAGACAAATTTTAGTTCCTTAAGAGGAGGTCTCAAAGAGGCGCTTCAAAGAAGAGGTAATGTCTATTACAGATTCTTTCAACTTTATTTCTTCTTCCACATCTTCTTCTTTAGTTGTTTCATTATGAAGTAATAACATCAGTATCACTAATATACTGATATGTTATTATAAGTATTAAACAAACCTATTTCACCATCTATCCATCCTACAGAAAATGAAATCACCGCGCGTGCGTACGTACGGAATACCATCTGCACGCCATGGTGTAATATATTTTCCACCACCACATTACTTGGATGGGCATAATGGTTTAAATAGTAACTATATATGATTAATTTAAAGGGATATTGATTCTTAAATAGTATACATACACTCCAATACAATTCCACGATCATGGGAATGATATCATCGCTCGTGCGTACGTACGGAATACCGTCTCCACAATGTGATGCGAGTCGTTCTACATGATCATCATTGCATAATGATTACATAAATGAATTGAGTGAATAAATATGATATATATTACACTAATAACATTCTGAAAATGTGATATATATAACCTAAAAAGAAGAAGAATAATTTATTCGACAAAACACGTATAAGAATTAAAAGTAATAAACACCCGAATAACAAGTAGCAATGAAATATTACTAATAAGAAGCTAATAATATGACCATATATGATATCATAACAATGATTATGATTCCGGAATAAGTCAATGACATTTTTTAAGTCATTATATAGGAGGCTCGGACACTTACGAAGAAAATCAGACCTAAGGTAAGGGAAAATCTCACAATCTCTCTTTTATCTGAGATTGTTTATACTTCAGAATTTACTGGGGAATATTTATCATCCACATACATGTTTCCTAAATATGTAATATTATTTCCATCCACCTAAAATTTTTTAAACTCCAATTTTACCTATTGGTGTGTTTTTAGTAAAAGATATGTAAGGAATCTTTTTTCATTTTTAGTACGAGGTACTTTTTAACTTTTCAGACCAAAGTACGAGAAAAATGTTTTTTACTTATACGGCATGAATGGATTCATAGAACATTATTTCCAGGAAGCTTAATTTACATGTTTTAAAGTTTATTTTTAATCAACTTCGATTAGTTTAAAATCGTATGACATGTTAAGAATGGAAAAAAAAATTTGAAATAGAAAGGATATTTTCCTCAAGAATGGAGTTCAAGTGTTTTATCAAAATTATTTTCCACCTAAGATAATATATGGTTCTGTTTCTATACCTATTATTACAATGATTTGATTATGTTGTGATGGAAATATTTTTATGAATTCCTTTATCTTATATGAATTGTTTTATGATGTCAAGATGTTTAAGAATCCCATTTTTATTACATGGGTTATTTAATAATGTATTATTTATGATAATATGGCACACAAAAGATTGGTATCATTATGTGATGGGTGGGACCTATATCTATCTCTAATGCATTGGGAAAGGATTTATATCTCATGATATAGACATGGCTGGAACGACAGGTTAATCCGGTTCAGTGAAATAGGACTGAAACGAAGAGTGAACTCAGTTCAGAAATGGAATTTGTCTGCTAAGATAGTCTTGGAAATGAGTCTTGACTACTAAGAAATGTTTCTCTTTGATTATTTGTGTATGCCACAAAGTTTCATGTTATAAGTTATGATTATTGTGATTAAATTTCACTAATATGATTTATCCAACATTATGAAGTTATGATATCTTTTGCAGGTTAAGATTTCCAAAATGATATGTTCTTATGAATATGATGTAATTGATATTTCTTTTATTTACCCGTACTGAGCATTTGAGCTCACCCTTTTGTATGTTTTCTTTCCCCAGGTCCTGAAGAAGGTTATAAAGTAGGATATGTGAAAAAAGGACTCTAGATATGATGAATTAATTGGGAGACAACGTAGATGATTTATGAACTAGTTGGTTATGTTTCCCAGTTTCTAAAGACATTATACATATATGGTCCTTTCATGGTTTTGTTATATGTTTTAATAAGTGTACTTAAATTTTTAAGTATTAACAATGTATGTAAATTATGGGTCATTATAATGATGGGTTTCGAGACTCCTCTCTTGGTCTGTGGATTTATTCACTGCTATTGAGATAAAGGCCTAGAGGGTCACACACAATAGCTTATTCAAGAATCCTCCCTATGTAGTTGAATAGGCATATGGAAATGGTGGGCCAGCCATGGGGTCCGAGTGTTTTCCAAGTTAACGATAACCAAAATAATTAAATAAATTCATTAATATTTATGTTATGAATATTTGGGAATGAATTTATTAAATTATTGACAAGATTACTAAATATGATAAAAATATTAATCGAACACATATTATTTTTATATTCAAGGTTCATTTAATATTAAGCAGGACAAAGAGTCAGGTTAAATTGAATAGTTTTTGTCACATAATATATTTTATATACATCACAAGAATGTGATAAAATAATAAAAAACATTGACGTAGTTTTTTTCAACGGAATAGTTTATTTAGTGGACATTGAAATAAACGTGGATCAGGGAACCCAACCAGGTATTTATCAACATCACTATAAATAAAAGGGAGAGATCTCTCTCCTGGGTGGTAATTCCCACTATTCATTCATTCATGGAATGAAAATTGAGAGTATATCTCTCCTTCTTCTTTCTATAGAGATAATTTTTTGATCCAAGAGTTCAGATCAAGATCTCCCTCAAGCATCAAAGTAATCTCGATGCGGTGATCACCAGGACGTCGAACGCATCATCGAATCGCTGCTCTAGCACCCTAAGTTCGATGATATATGTTCTAGTGGTTTTCTAAGCGCGTGTGGATGGTCTAGAGGGATCCTTCTATAGATTATTCAAGAAGTGAATGCTAGCGACAAATTGGAGTCTAGCGCGACTTTTGATTTGGTATGGTATGTATTCTGTTTCTATTTTGTGCTCTTAACAATTTACACAAGATCCTTGCACTACTCATGGGCTTGGATCATCGGCGTCGACATGTACTGTGGATCCACCGATGAAAATTTTAAAAATCCCTGACCCACCGGCTTCTGATTTGGGCCATGGTACCTTTCACCCATCACTCCCGAAACTAAACCTAGCCCCCAAGGGACCTCTCGGCCATTCATCGAAGACTAAAAAACACATTGACGTGTTCCCCCTCTAGTAATTGCATTCTAAAGATGGGTTTGTAAAATTGATAGTCCAGTAAAACCCAAAATTTACAATCCCCTGGAAACCAGCCCATTCCAAAAACACTGTACTCTACAAACACCACAACTTATAACATCTCATCCTTGAAAAACCTTGGGGGAACAACTAGAACATCGCATGAACTAAAAGGGTCGTGGAGTCTCATTCATAGGTTCCGTGGAATTTCTGAATACCAAACACCCCTACAATCCTTACTTAAGTACATGAAAATTAATCCATAAAAACAAAATACAATTCATGATTCCCAATTGAAACAAAAAATAGTAAATAACTAAGATCGTTTAGCGAGAGACATGATTAATTCAATATCTCCTTAAACATTTAGCTGATGGTTCTACCTACCAAGGGTCTTAATATTAGATAAGGTCGATTTCAGGCCACATTACCCCACCATTGGAATTTCATAAAAAGAACAATACATTGCATTTTAAAGACTCTATTGTGTGATTTCAGTCACTGGTAAAACCCAATCCCATTCAGGTTCATAACAAAGACCTCATCAGAAAGAAAAGGTGGAAAATTGAGATAACCAATAGGAACTTTTCTCTCTAGATTTTTAGGAGTACATAGTCAAACTTTACACAAAACATTCCATGCAATGGGGATGTTCTTTAAAATGGATCCCTTTGACCATAAACATTGGAAGGATGAAAAAGAAATCAAGCCAATCCAATATGATTCTCTCAAAAAACACCGGACATTGATGGACAATGAGTTTAAAAAGTGAACCACAATTCCATATTCCAAGGAATCATGAGTTCACAACAAGAATTCTCACTCAAGATCATTATTGACATCTATTAATGTTCTCTATTCAAACGCTCACATGACAATTGAAAATGTTTTTGCCTCATCATGAAGAAGGGGTAACCCAAATTTAGTCAACTAGAATTGTTATCCCTTTATATAGTACCGCCATGACCGACAACAAGTCCAAGACAACCTCTATTTCATAAAACGGGAGTCCATAGATCTGACATAAGGTAGTCCACACTCTATATTTACAACTAAGTCATTAGTAAAAAGATAAGACACCCACATATAAACAATGAATGATCCCAAAAAGACATCTATTTTCAAGTCAATATTGAAGAAATGACCAGTGTCCAAGAGTCTTCACAAGGTGTTCCTACACTAAAACCAAGGTATCATTGAGGAATAACCATTTCTCGACCAGAACGATGCATCAAGTTTTCAATACTGAGAAAACCCAATAAAAACCCCAAAATATTTTAAACAATAGTGTGTTATAATACCAAAACTCTGTCAATTCATCAAAGATGATGTCAAGATATGGTACATGCTCTTATATTAACAATAGAACACAATGGGGAAACAGAATATTACTACGGAAAAATAGTAAATGCACTACTGGTATAATTCTTAGAGAAACTCAGCTTCACCTTCAAACATGATGCCAACAAATCACAAGCCTCCACCACCTTAGGCAATATCTGATTGGTAAATTTTATGCACTGATGTCCATCAAATAAAAATGATGTTTCCAAATGTTTCCAAACTTATCCAAGAATAAGTACATTGTGATTCCAGGGAAGCACTAATATGATTCCAACTCACAATCATCAAGGTAATTCCAGCCAAACTGACCATTTTCATAACGATCGTCTTAAAATATGATTCTTTTACATGGAAGGAAACATTTTTTTGAAATAATGTTATAATCCTCACGTTAGGAGTTCTCTAGTCGATGAATGGAAAGAGAGACCAACTCCGCACAAGTGTGCGAGATCATATTCAACATAAATTCATGTGTGCCACTACTCTGATTCTTGCTTACATTGTCCAGAACATAAAAAGTATAAAAAAATAAATTTAATATTGTCAAAACATCTAAGAAATAGATTGTACTACCTATAATTAGGGAGAACTTGAAATAATTTAACCCATGTGTCATTCTACAATGGATATGGCCGAGAGTGATCAATTGATATAGTCTTGAAAACTTTTTCAGACTGAATCGATTCGTTAAATCATTTAAATACATGATGGTACCACATATACCAACACACAATACCCTGATATTTCAAGAGAAAATGGAACATCTTGAATAAAATAGGTAGATCATCCAACATATGAATATGAGTATCTAATGGCCTATACAATAGGCTTCATCCAAAGTTGTTTTTCCTATACGATTTTAAAATAAATGACGACCTCCAGAGTTTCCCAATGAAAGAGAATTGGGTCATGAGACATAATACATGGCTAACCATACCCTAGGAATGTCTATCCAAGTGAAAGTATGCATTACCTAAAGCTCACATATATTACAAGAGTCTAAATAAATCGACATCCTCTACAAAACAAGGGATTCATTGAGATATCTAAGGCCTTACAGGGGATAATGGGACCCAAACTGCACTAGGAGTCAGTAAAATCGTAACATTAGAAAGGTGTTTAAGCTCTAATGGTGGTACCTACCATGGTCCAACCCCTTATAGAATCGTACATGTTGACCCTATCACTACGTCATGCCAAAAATATTTCACTAATCCATTTCTAAAACAGGAAATCCTATAGAAACCACTCATGTTTTCATTCCTAGGATACTCAACTGAAACGATTAAACTACCATTATATAAGGGTTTGAACAAGGTAAACCACATTAGGTTCTATTTTAAAATGTTACCTTAATTAAAATTAATCATTAAAGAATTTAAATGATTTAATATAGATCATGAAGAACCAATTACTAACAAAAACACCTAGTAATTGGTTTATCTAACAGATCAATGAAAAACCGTGAAATTTTTATACAACTTCCTTTTAAAACATTAAACATATATTCACATTTGTTTATTTACTAGGTAATCTATATATTAAGTTCCTTTATGTCATAACTGATAAGGTGACCTACAAGGGTCCCATTAAACAAACCTAGATTCTTCTGAAGGAATCCCAATAGCTGTTGTCAAATTATTAATGTTGTAAACATCAGTATTGGGTTATCTCATTAGAAAATGGTCCAATTAACCTACATGGGTCGAGTTTTTCATTTAGATGGGTATTCAAAAGCCTTTTCAGAGGAAATCAATCCATTTAAGTTAAAATTTTAACATGTTTTAAATTTATAACCATTTCAAGATATACCATATTGTCATAAATAGTATGTTTCATTAATATGGGTGGACATATACCAATCCATAAAGAACCTATACACCTTACATGTTTAAATTTGTCTTCCATTTAATAAAAATTATCTCACATTAACATTTGAATCATATAATTATTTTCATTTAACAGATGTGTATAAATTTATATATCTCAAAGGATCGTTCAGGTATACGGGTTATTGATTCCCAATTTCAAGGTTCATATACACCATACAACAAAAATTTATCTCCTTTTTAAATTGAAAACAATAAATTTCAATCCATGAAACCATTTTCACTTATCAAAATCAAACATCATAGGTTATCACATGCAGTATTCACAAATTCATTCTAATAAACATTGAATCACAAAATATGAACATTGAGGAACACTAAAATACTAAAATAAACATCCTATAATGTTATAAAATAGGCATGCTAATGAATTACCTAAACAAGAACAAAACTAAGCACGGAAAATAACTCAAGCCACACAATAAAAAACAATAAGAAGCTACAAATATGACTGAATGGCATGAAATATGCATGATATGTTATGTTCTATGTTCTTATAACGATGAATGAAATGATTCATATGTACCATACCGGGACAAGGGTAAAATACCGTAAATTAATAAATCAATAAGTTGTTGAAAGTACACTGAAAATATTTGTAAAATAATAATCAACTATAAAAAAAATTGAATGAATAAAAACATATCCCCAACCACATGGTCATTTCCCCATGGGTGGGGTGATCAGTCACAGACATGTCTATTTACCAATAATTGACACATTCCTACTCTCATGTCTACCAACCCAAAATAGTAAGGCAAATTAAAAGAATTTTCTAATACCACATTCTAATTCCCTGGCATAACTTGCCACTAAATTGGTTGCTAGAAAAATTTCCACATATCCTCAAGAAAATATCCCCAAATGACAGAGACTTCTGACTAGCTACGAGATCTGAGATGTGTCTATTGAGAGACTATTCTCTCATCACTAGAGTGTAGAATAAAGCAATATCAATAACATACTTGTATAAGATGTAGTAAATCGTACAAAAAATAAGTAACAATCGAAGACTGATAAAAAAATAGTACTATAAGTAATCTCATGTATAGAATGATGAACATGTCATATATCTCTATTAAAGCATCCAAAACAGGTTCACAATTTAGTTATAAACTACATGTCAAAAACCAAAATTATCCCAAAAAACGTAGTGTTCCTCAACACAATCTCATGATCCCTTTATCTTAAGTAGAAATGATGAACATATTGTATGGTGGTTTACTTTATCCATACCAACAACCATATAATATGTCCGGGTACCCAAAGTGGCCCGAACAACATGTGAGGCATAATCCTAGTAGAAAACCACACATGGTCTATTCTATCTATTCATCCAATATACATAACAATATTCTGTTGACTGTAATTCCATAAGTAGAGGAAATACTGAAATTTAATCATCATATAATGTTAAGGTTCACATTCTATATCCAATTAATTTAATCACAATATTTTAATCAATAAGTCTCTAATTTAACATTCAGGCATGTTTCAATCTTAAACAGATCATTTTATAAATAAATACCATATAGCATATATATCTTGAGACCAGACACATAACTCGACATTCCAAATTATTAAATAATCAATGATGCCTAAACAGGTATTCTATAAAAAATAATTCTGAATCCATGATTGTGCTTGGGATTGGAAGATGCATCATATATTTCATTTCCTTTATAATTCAATTTATAACCTTATCCCATACATGGTATTACAATGTTGGAATCGAGGTATCACTCTAGGAATATTATCAACTAACACATTACAAGCCCACCCATAGAAAACCTCTCCGGAACCCAAGTATTAATCTAGGTGTTGAATAACATCTTTACGAGTAGATTTTTTCCTTGGATGTTCACTAAGGGTTCCCAAGTATCACCAATGAAATAATAATTAAATTCCACTTGAGTATGTATGTGTAATTCCATATGTAATCCCGGTATCACTCGATAATAAATAGTCAAACCCCTATGAACACTTAATTGGAAGTCCAAGTATCACTCGAGAAAAAAGAAAATTTCCAAATGAGTCTATCTAAGGAATTATCATATATATCCATGTGTCACCCATGAATAAAAAACATTTGATATCATTCATTAACATTTAATTAAATTCCTTTAACATGTCAAGGTCAAAACTAGGAACATTTCATTTACAACTCAAATCAGAAGGTGACTCAAGGCATTGGACAAATCAGAAGGAATAACTTTCATTTTACTCATGGGAAAATTTCATTATGTAAGCATATCAAGCTTAATCATTTAATAAAAACTATTAAACAAATATCATTGATTCAGTACTACCTAATCAGGATGATTTAAAGTGTTAGGTTCAACACCATGAACAATTCATTTACACCTCACCCTAAAAGATAGATAAATTCTCAGCTAGCTTGGAAGGCTATCCTATAATTATAATCACATGGGAATATGAAAAAATTCAATGGATTAATTATTCAATGGTACACACCATAATCAAATATGGAATCCCACCTTTTTATTTCATAAACATCCCATTGAATTCTACAAAACAGATGATCTTTAAAAGTTTAGTTTCTTGGGTACAAGGTAAATAATACATAGAAGTAACTTTTTTCTAAACTACATATAATTATTCTTCATGGTTCATCTTAATTACTTTTACTTCATCTCATAACCTGGGGAGATACATTAATGAAAAGAGTGAGCATAAGGCCTAGTATGAGATAGCAATGAAAACTATTTACAAGTGATCATGAGAATTGTTGATAAGAACATTAAAAATATCATAAAAGAATGATAGAAGGGAAAACATAAATATCATGGTAAAAAAATAAATCATAAAATTTAAATGTGGCTAAAATTAATAATTGATTCATTAATAAGTACATCACGATGGTTTATCACCGAGGTTTTATAGAAATTACCAAGGTTATTATCCAAGGTATTGTTTAACAAGTCATCTCTAGAGATTTGTTTTATTACCTAATGAATTGAAGCACTATCAGGGAACACCATTAATTTGAATTAATTAATTTGATACACATATATCATAATAATATATTTCACAAATAACTCTTTGAGAATAAAATAAACAGGTTTCATATCAAAATCAAGAGGTTTTAAAAATGCGTTTAAAGACATGATCTTTATGTCATTACTACCCATGAAAAAAGGAAGGATGGTTTATTTTATAATAATCCTTGAATAAGATCAATAAATTTAAAATCTTGTTTTATACACCAAGAAAATAAATAGGTCTTTTTATTCAAAAATGAAAATAATATAATTTCTTGAGAAAACAATATATATTTTGAGTGTAAAAGCTAGAAGCATAACAGGTATGAAACATGGTTTTAGAAAACCTTAAAAAGATAGGGTAAAAGGTTATCACATTCATAAAATAATATGAATATATTAAAGGGACAAAATGATATTTACATAATAACATATTTTGTATATTTTAAATGCATACCACGTAAAAAGGAATCTTCAAAGGAAAATATAAATTGTGATTTCCATTTACATGAAGAGTGACTCCTAAAACATGATGATCAGGACCTTAGGGGCTTAAAGTAACATTGGGAGTAATATTTGGGAGGTAAAACTATAATATACTAAACATGGATTTTATGTGAAATTAAATCGACAATTGCTTGGTATTTTTAGAAAAAGAGGAATATTGGTTTATTAATTATCATGGACACCTAGGTAGTGGTAAATGCAAAACCATGGGCTTTACCATGGTATTCGCCCATTCTATTATCCCATTGGTAGACATGTTATGTTATTTTTATCCAAAATAATATACCATAATTTTATATTACTTATTAAATCATTATTATGTCACTAAACATATTGAAAAAAAAACAAACTGTATTTTTACTATTCTCCTAAAAAAATATTATAGAAAATTCTCCAAAATTTACCGTTACCTAATTTTGACATTATGATTTTAAAATATCAGTTATTTTTTAACAATAATAATATAAATATGAAATTTTTTATATTTAAATATAAAAATACATGTTTTTTAAAAATAATAGTTAATTTTAAATGAACAGTGAAATTGGATTGCTATATTTTTGACACTTGAAAAAAAAAATATTTTATCATTTATATATAAATAAGAATTTTATAATAAAAGAATTAGTTAAAATAAAACTTATTAATAATAAATTTTTTTATTAAAATAATTATATATTTTCTAAAATGTAATTTTTTTATAAAAAATCCATTTATCAAATTCTTTGTATTTTTAAGAAAAACTAAATTGAAAATGTGACTTATGGAACAAAAATTTTATTTATAAAAAGGGATTTAACATTAAGTAACTATGTCATTGAAACACAACTCCTTATAAAACCAGAATATGACCTAAAGGTAAGGTGTTCGATAGTGATAAATGTTTTGGGCGTCTCAGTTAACATTGCCTGAGTGGTAATTTAGAATATCATGAACTTCTCCCATAGGAGATTTCATTCATGAATTCCTTGTTGAAGCTTAGAATGAAATTAGTCATGAAAAAATCATAGTGATTCTACCTCCCACCCAAGATCTGACTAATGGGCTTCGTACGACATGAACATATAGGTTCATGCCATCATTTCTTCTTTCAGTATTATTTAATCCCTGGCATTTCAATTTATAAAACTAATAATAACATTAAAATTATTATTATGAGTAGTGTTTACAATATTCATATTAACAAATGGTCATATATTAGTCAAAAATGATGGTCACATTTCAATGTATACTCACATTATTATTAAGGAGCTATAATTTTGATGAGTATAATATAACACACATCTTTTGGAAACAAATATCATTTAGAAAAGTTTAGGTCGTTACTTTCTTCCCCCCTTATGAAATTTCATCCCTAAAATATCATCTAATTCACATGGTTGGGAAAAGGTGTGGGTACTTTTTCCTCATGGATTCCCAATGTTCCCACATGTATTATTCATATTTTTAGTTCCTCCACAACACTTCAATGTGGTGGGTATTATTATTGCATAGAACCTCATCTCTACGGTCTAAGATCTCCATCGTTTCCTACTCGTCATGTTGTAGTTGTTCCAACTCCGGATTCGGTACACTTCAAGGGTCACGCTTGTACCTCCTAAAAAAAAATATATGGAATACATCATAAACATGAACTATATTTATAGGATGTTTGTATTGATATGACACTTCTCCTATGTGATCAAAGTTTTCATAGGGGCCAATGTACCTGGGGATGAGCTTCCCATTCTTCCCAAACCGCATGACTCAATCCCGTGATGAAATTAGAAGGAATACATGGTCATCAACATCAAACATCAAACCTCATAGATGGCTATCATCATAGATATTCTACTAACACAGGGAATCCTTTATGTTTTATTGGTTGACATGAACCTTTTCTATCATATCTTGTAGAATATCAGGCCCATGAAGTATTCCCTCACCAACATCATCCTAAAAAGTAGGAGTTCTATATCACTTGCAATGTAGAGCTTCATATGGTTCAATTTGAATACTTGAGAAGAAGTTTTTATTGTATGAGAATTCAACTAATGGGATATATTTATCCCACACTCCTTTAAATTCCATTGACCATGTTCTTAGTATGTCCTCTAGTATCTAAATAATCTTTTTAGGATGGCCATCAGTTTGTGGGTGATAGTCATACTGAAATTCAAATTCTATAATCAGATAATTTTGAATAATTCAACATAATTTTAAAATGAAACATCGATAAAGATTATAAATAATAGAAATTGTTAATCCATGAGTCCTCACCACTTCCATTATGAATTTCTCGGAAATTATGTCAAGAGATATATCTTATCGAATATATATAAAATGGATAGTCTTGGTGAGATGGTCCACTATTACCCATATGACATTGTTTCGATTGGATGTTCTTGGGAAACTATTAATAAATTATAAAGATATATTATCACACATCCATGAATTCATGGGTAGTGGTTATAATACCCCCTTTAAAAATTTATCTCTCTCGCTTCACATGTTGACACACTGGGAACATTGTAGTGTAATAAAAAATCTGCCTTTTCATGTTATCCCAATAATAATGATCACGATGTTCCCTATAAATTTTAGTGATTCTAGGATGTATATCGAATGTTTATCTATAAGCTTCATTAATCAACTCATTATTTATGTTCAAAATAGATGGAACACATTCTCTTGTATGAAATTTTAGTACACGATCTGGATAAAAAATGAAATGAAGAAACATCCCATCCATTACAGCCTATATCTTATATTACAATCATGGATCATCTCATTGGGATTTCTTGATCTTCTCTGGTAATTCTGTTTGAGAGAAAAATTCGGGCTGGTTTGAAGATATCCCTACATTTAAATTTCCCATGCCAAGTTTTAATAGGTCGTTGATCTAAATATATCCTTGAATCCTCATCATTTGCATCCCAACAGGACCATTCCAAATTAATGGAACATAATTTTTTAACTCTAAATGGATAATATTTAATTTAACAATCACAATGAAAATATGTTCTTATAATATCCGCTTTCAAATGGTCAAATACTTTTGTGTGAAAACATCCATAAAACATCGGTGGTGTGTGTATATATCAAATTTCTTCCCATAATGGTAGTTCCTCCAATCTTCAGAGAAAAAACACCCACATCGAGCTCTAGGTCATACATAAGAAAATTCTACTCCTGGGGATTCAAATATAAAGATTTATAACCAATAAAATTTTCATTTTTCATTAGGATTCACCCATGCCCTTTCTGAGATGCATCACTACAAATAACAAATCCTTCTCTGATAAAGGGTAGTGTTAAAACGTGTGAAATACCCAATATCTTCTTTAACTCTTTGATACTTTATTCACACTAATTTTCCATATAAAAATGACAACTTTTCATGTTAACATGGTTAATGGATTATAAAGTCATGAATCAATTTTCATAAACAAACTATAATGTCATAGTAATCCAAAAAAAGATGAATCTTATTTACTTTTATAGTATTCGTACACTCCTCCACAAGCTATATGTTGGAAGGATCAATTGTGACTCCTTAATTAGTTACAATGTGTCCAATTAAAGTTTTCTGAACATTCCATATAGACTCTCATTCCTTATATTTTTCAATATAACCCTTAGATAATCCTCATGCACCTCAAGTATTTTTTAATACTAGTACTCACCCGTTCTATTTTATGGATTATTCGATTACAGGTTTTTCTTATAATAAGAGATTAATATTTATAAAAATTTAAGAAGAAAAAATATGTTTAATAAATTATAATTAAAAAGTAATGTTGTTTTGATAATGGAATAGAAGTGCATAGAATACGAATACATCATTCAAATAGTTGACAAAGAGATCAGAGACAAAGATAAAATAGAATATTCTATTGAATAAAATAAATACATGAAGATATATATTCAACAACCACTTCATAATACTTAACAATGTGGAATTGAATAAAAAAATAGATGAAGAAAAATTGAATCCGGTTGTTACTTCACTAAATGTCAAGAGTCTTTGTATTTTATTGAATAGCTGGTCCTCTGTCAGAGAATTACATACCTAGAAGAATCACATGTAGAGAATTCCACAGCTACCTTCTTAATTTCCTAGTTGGGAAGAAAATGCATAAATTGCAACAAAAATGATGGGAAATTAAGAAACATTAAATGTAATTTCATTGAAGAAAGGCCTCTTTTACTTATTCTACATCCTGGATCACATAAAGAAATATAGTACCTGCAAAAAACTACTTGATTCGGTTTTGGAGTCAAGAAAAATAGAAATACTATGGAGAGATATATGGTAACTTCTATAACATTTCCCTTAGACTCACCCTATTTTCCTGAAGCAAAACATGAAAGCACATCGCCATCACATTCGACACTAAAAATAATTTGGGAAATTTAGAACCCATTATTTTCATATGTTTTTAATGAATAAAAAACAATACACAGTGTATTCAAAAGTGAAGAAAAATTACTTTCATTCATATGTTGGAAGAAAGGGAGATTAACTCTTTGATTTTATAGCATTCAACCTGCATTCATTTTCCATTAAGGTTGGTGTATTCACATGTACTGAGAAAACAATTAGAAAAAAGTAAAATTAAATTTTAAATATTTAATCCTGAATATATGGTATGAAAATGTCACTAAAAGAGTAATGTCCATCATGAAATCCATCTGGAAAACTAAAAAACATCAAATACAACAAAACATCTAGCCTAAAAAACCAAGTTTACAAATCTGCAGAATATTGTCCCCTATCAAAAACATTAAGTATATTGCTCTTCCAGCATGTGTTAAGCAATTACTCATTGTTGATTTTGGAGACATCATTTCAATATCAACTGCATTTAGGAATATATTATTGCATACAGTGAAGAACAAAGTGAAACTGAAATTACATGAGAGGCTCTAATAATAAATTTTAAATATGTGATGAGGATTAACTATATTAAATAATGAATATAACAGTCTTCAAATAGTGGAAAATTTATGATGTTTAGACATGGATAAATTTTTTCATTATCTAGAAGTTGTACTGTCACCCAATCACCAAATTTTCTTACAATAACTCATGAGATTCAAAATCTGCCACTAAAACCTGTATGCATATACATGAAAAATTTAAATGTTTAATTTATAGTAATGATATAAAATAAAAAGTTGATGTTATATAGTCAGTAAATTAATAAGTTTTTTAGAAATAACTCATGAGCATGAATTTTATGAATTGCAAATAATATTCCACTAAAAAGAAAAATTGTCACGACCCGCCCTCGGGGCCCGTGCCGTGACTACCCCAAGCCCGCCTTCCATAGGCCAGGGGCTGGCGACTAGCACCAAGGCGTAAATCCCAACAAAAATGGAAGGCATTGCCTTTGAAAAGTAAACAACCACCATAGAGTAATCAATCGGAATAGTAAACACTAAGTAAAAACAGAGTACAACTGAAGTGCGGAAAAGTAAATGGGCCAGTATACAAACCCAAACTGAAAGTAAAGTACAACTTGAAAGGGAAAACAACAACTGTAAAGTAAAAGCTGCTACACCGAGCTGTCCACTGGAGATCCCACCTGAAGGGTGGGTACATATAGCTCCACTGCTCCTCGGGTCCCGCCGTCTGCTCCGAACACGTCACGCCCAGTGGTCCACCTCCAGGTACCGTCCTGCTCTGCAAGCCTCAGCCAAGATCAACGATGTCCGTCGTCTGCAACCAACACAATGTAGTGCGGGCATAGCCCGTGCAGGGGTGAGTATAAGCTACTCAGTAGGGACCCTGAGACCCCTGAAGGTCTCCCAAAATCCACAAAGGATAAACCACAAAGGTGAGATACAAACACGAAGTAACAACCGACACTGCTTAGGTATATCCCATACATATACCGAAGTCATCAATTCCAATACGCTCCAACCTCTGAGCCCAAGTACAACTCAGTCCACACAGGAAAGTATACGTATTCCACACAGGAAAGAAAAACGAAATCCACACAGGATAGCACAACACAATCCACACAGGATAGCAACAGGATTCAGCTCACACAGGTATATTTCTTCGAAAGATGATAAAGATGATCTCTGATCCATCGAAGTCGTCGGACCCACGAAGGATCGATAGGTAACTAACCCCCGCAAAGTCCCACAGAGGATCGGGCCCACATAGGACCTGTAGGCGCTGGTTCACACAGGACCGCTGAGCGCAAGGACCCACACAGGATCGGGCCCACATAGGACTTGTAGCACTGATCCACGTAGGATCGCTGAGTGCTGTAGTCGTCGTCGAATCCACCAAGTATCTCTGTATTGTCGTCGTCGCAGTCACAGTAGCAGTAGCAATAGCAGTAGCAGTCACAGGCGCAGCCAGCACTAGTGTTCCCGCACATAGCAAGCCCGTTCGGGAGGGTCCGCTCCACGAGCCGAGAGGCTGATACATCAACTGTCACAAAGTCCGGAGTTGATGTATCCAAAAGTTCCGTATCATCAACAGGAACTCAACGCAACAGACGGCACGTCGATCGGACTCTCGGTCTGAGAGTTATTGGCTTTTTCGTCCTAGGGGCCCGGTTGGTTTTTAAGGCAAAACCATCCCGACCATACTCCTCCTGCGTCCAAAACTCGGGAGGAGTATGCCAAAAGATCCGTCTCACTAAGAGGAACACAAAAAAGCTGACGAAACGTCAATCGGACGTCCGTAGCTCACGATATGAGCGTTTCCGCTCCGAGGGCCCAGCTGGTTTCGTGTACGAACCAACCCGTCCGAACTCAAAGTATTCCGAAAATTTGAGTGCGATATACCGAATCGACCGTCTAGATCCAAGGATCGCATCGCCGCTGACGGTTCATCAATCGGAGGTCCGCAGCTCATGTTATGGGCAAAAGACCGAAATCGATTCGAAAACGGGGGGTCCGGGTCCGGACCGACCCGGCCCGGCGCGGCGGCGTGGCCCGGCCGGCGGCGGCGCGGCCTGGGCGCCGCTCGGGTGCCATGCGCGGGGGGCAAGGCCCCCGCCTCTTCTCTCTGGCGGTGCGGCTGAAGCCGCGCCTTTGAGAAACCGGCCCCCCACATGGGGGCCTGCTTTGAGAAAACGGGGGGGTGCTGCCCCCCCTTTGTGAAACCGGCCCCCCCTCACGTGGGGGGCCTGCTTTGAGGAAAAACGGGGGGGGGGGGGGGGGGGGGGGCGCTGCCCCCCCTTGGTGTAACCGTGGCCCCCATTTTATGGGGGGCCGGTTTTGGCCAGCCGGGGGAATTTATTCCCCCGGTCCTTCTCCCTTCCGGCCGACCCAACATGGCCGGTCGGTTCTTCCTCAACGGGACCGGCAAGGCCGGTCCCCCTTCCAGCTTCCGACACCGGCGGCCCGGATAGCCACCGGTCTTCACATCCCGTCACGGCCCAGAACAGGCTGCGAACTTCATCGTTCGGCGCGGTGCGACAGCACCATGCCCCACCGTCGCGACCCCGCTCCGGCCGCGGCGCCTTCAACTTTCTTCGACGCGGCGCGACGGCGTCGCGTCCTTGCATTATTTTACGATGCGGCGTGACGACACCACACATTTCTTGTCGTATGATCCTATGCGGTGCGACGGCACCGCGCCACACCCGTTCAATCCACAACAAAATCAATATGAAAAGGAGGAGGGTCAGCCGTGTTCGTACGGTCCGGCCCCCTCGCGTTAATTGCTAATAATTGGATAAATTTCACAAAGAAATATTCTCGGGTATAAATCATGAACAAAAGTAATAAATAAATCCCTACCTCGGTTTCAATAACGAAGATTGTCAACGACCCGCGGAAGACACGTCGCGGTGGTCGGCGTCACGGAAGAAGGACGTCGATGTCATGAAGCGAGGATTCAAAGTTCTTTGACGACGATTTCATCGCGGGAAATCGTCGCGGAAGAGATGACGCGAAAGAAGTACGTCGTCGGTGTCGCGGGTAAGGCGTCGCGGAAGACGATTCCCGAGAACGTGGCGTTCTTCGTCGATGTTCGAAGGTTCTTCGCGTTCTTCGTCAAAGCTTGAAGAAGAAGAAAAAGAAGAAGGCTTCAAAATCTCTGAATGAGGATAGAGAATTCTAACCAAATAAAATAAGCTAAGGGCTTATTTTATTTACTCAACAAAACCATTTGAAATTAAAAGGTTTGAAATTAAACAACTCAACCCATTTTAATAACCTAAGTTGTCAAACATTAATTAAAGGAAGTTATAGGAGAGTTTTGAGAGAAGATGAGGAGTTGGGGTTCGTGTGGGCCCACCACACTTAATCCTCCCAAGGGAGGTTAAGTGGATGTGGGTCCCACCTTTAACTCCCTTTGGGAGAAGTTAACCAACAAAAATAAAAATAAAAAGTGTTTCCACATTTTTATATAACTTCTTATAATTTCTCCCAAAAACTAACTTTCGTCCTGCATAAAACGGAACCTCGGAAAAGGTCTCCTTAAGCGAATATCGGCGCTGCGAGTTCATCGGTGCCCTCAGAATTTGATTCCGGGCATCGGTTCAAAAGTTAGAAATTCCCGCTCATTCGTTCACTGAACGTACCCGAGCCAAACTTCGGAAATTGATTCCGGGCACTCCGGGCCTCGGAATCAGGTGCCGTCAGAAACCGCGTTCTTGTAAAATTCCAAAGAAAATTAAGAAAAAATTTCCCTTGAATTTTACGGGTCTTTACATTACTCCCACCTCAGGGCTTTACGTCCCTGTAAAGATACATCAAAAACTAGGGAAACAAATGAGGGTACTGAGCACGCATCCGAGCCTCCCGCTCCCAAGTGCTCTCCTAGAGATTCCCGTGCTAGCATCTGATGCGCACTAGAGGTATCGATCGTCCACGTAGGACCCGTTCCTGTCGATCCCTGATCTCCATTGGAATCTCCGTAAAAGTCGCCCCATCATCAACGTCAAACTCCCCATGGTCAATGATGTGCGTCGGGTCGTGCACGTATCTCCTCAACTGAGATACATGGAAGACATCGTGCACCCGGTGCAACTGAGGTGGTAGAGTCAGGCGATAAGCCACCTCGCCAATCCTGCTGAGGATCTGGAAGGGTCCGATGAAGTGCGGAGATAACTTGCCGCCTCGGCCAAATCTCAGAATACCACGTCAAGGTGAGACCCACAAGAAGACGTGGTCGCCATCCTCGAACACTAGTGGCCTCCGCCTCCTGTCAGCGTATGACTTCTGCCGGCTCTGAGCTGTCCTCATCCGCTGCTGGATGACCTGGACCTTCTCTGTTGTGGCCTGGACCATCTCCGGTCCCACAAGTGTTGATTCCCCAGGGTCTGTCTAGCACAAAGAAGATCTACAAGGTTGGCCGTACAACGCCTCGTACGGTGTAATCCCGATGGTGGAGTGGTAGCTGTTGTTGTACGCAAACTCCACCAAGGGTAGGTGGTCCTCCCAGCTATGACCAAAGTCGAGGACACATGCGCGGAGCATGTCCTCGAGAGTCTGAATGGTCCTCTCCGTCTGACCATCCGTCTGAGGGTGAAAAGCTGTGCTCAGACGTAGCTGCGTCCCGAACGCCTCCTGTAACCCCTTCCAAAGCCGGGAAGTAAAGCGAGCATCTCGATCGGAGACGATAGATGATGGCACACCGTGGAGCCGCACAATCTCCTTAACGTAGAGACGTCCCAAGCTCTCCACTGAGCCCTTCTCTTTGATGGGTAAGAAGTGTGCCGACATGGTGAGTCGGTCAACAATCACCCAGATGGAGTCGTGACCTCTAGAAGTGCGTGGAAGTCCAGTCACGAAGTCCATAGATATGCCGTCCAACTTCCACTCCGGAACCTCCAAGGGCTATACCAAGCCTGCTGGTACCTGATGCTCTGCCTTCACCTGCTGGCAGGTGAGGCATCGAGAAACGAACTCTGCCACAGCCTTCTTCATGCCTGGCCACCAGTGCTGTCGTCTGAGATCCTGGTACATCTTTTCCACTCCTGGATGTACCGCCAAAGGAGAAGTATGAAACTCTCTCAACACCTCCTCTCGCAAAGCGACTGGTACCATGGTACGTCCTATGAAAAGGATGTCGTGCTCTGATCCAAGGGAGAAACCATCAGGTGCCTGTCCCAAGGATATCTGTGCACTCCGTGTCTCACAGTCAGCATACTCACGCTGTGCCTCTCTGACCCGCTGTAGTAGTGGAGGGGTGACTCTGAGAGACTGGAGGAAGGATGCTCCATCTCTATCCACGAAGGATATCTGCAAAGAGGCTAGCTGCTCTGTTGCCTCCTCAAGTAGCTGAATGCCCGTCCTCCTGCTGAGGGCATCGGCTACCACGTTCCCCTTCCCAGGAGTATAGACTATCTCAAAGTCATAGTCCTGGTGGAACTTGAGCCATCGCCGCTGTCTCAGGTTCAAGTCCTTCTGCGAGAAGATATACCTGAGACTCTGATGATCAGAAAAGACTGTAAAGCGCTTGCCCATCAAATAGTGCCGCCATATCTTCAGAGCGAAGACCACCGCTTCCAACTCCAGGTCATGGGTAGCGTAGTTCTGCTCATGCAGCCTCAACTGTCGTGATCCATAGGCGATCACTGCCCGCTCCAGCATCAGGACGCAACTGAGTCCGGTCCCTGATGCATCGCAGTATACTACATACCCTACTCCCTCCTCAGGCAACCTCAAGATAGGTGCGCTAGTCAATCTCTGTCTCAGCTCCTGGAAGCTCTACTGACAACTATCTGACCACACGAAGGGTTTCCCCTTCCTCCTTAACATTCATCAAAGCTGCAAATATTTCTCCTTTTCCGAAAAGTGAAATCTGTTCTCATCCCCTGGATGAACCACGTTCCTTGCCTTATACAGTCAATCCCGTCATGATTAGTTAATTCATGGCATGGATGACGTCGTAAGGCCTCAACGCTGTTACCAAGAGATCCAACTGTTACTCTCGCCACCAACGGTTGAGTCACACTGTCGGCATCAGTGTGTGGTCACTGGGTCTCCTCTAGTAAGAATCTCGCAAGTGAGGTTCAAGTCAACAGTTTTTAACCGGCACCTCTTAGTAAAAACAAACAAAAGACAAGAAAGAAAAAGTCACCAAAGAAAGTGTCATTTAATACTTCAACTCAAAGTACAAGGACACAAGGCAACACAAACTACGAAGCTAGAGGCATTATGGGCAAAGGCCTCTATGCCTGGAGCTAGTCCCGCACTAGTCCACCTGCTTCCGGAGCTCCATGATCGTAAGATTCAACTGCCTGAAGCTGTGCTCTCCCCTGAGGTCGGGGTGGACCTTCTGGTGGTGGTGGTGGTAGAGCCTCAAAGCGTCGCCCACCACCTGCTGCTCGGCCAGCTCCTCTGCCTCGTCCGCCTACTCCCTGCGGACCGCCATGGTCGAACCTCTGCCTCTGCCTAGGTGGTCCCTCAACCGTCTGCTGCTCCTCTGCACGGCGGGTCGGGCAGTCACGAGCCATGTGGCCCTGCCCGCCGCACGAGTAGCACTGTCTACCTCTCGAAAGACTGGCTCCGCGCTGTGTGCCCCGCACTGCTGAGCCAGTGTCCTGAGGTCGTCTGCCTGAAGGTTTGGTTTTCCTGGACCCCTGAGTCATCTGTCGACTACCTGCTGCAGATGACTCTGCCACGTGCCGCCCTGCGGTGGGTCTCGGCGCTGGTGTAGACTCAGCAAGGAAGCACTCGATCAAAAGGGCCCACTCCAGTACTCCTGTCTGAGTCGGTATGCTGAGGGAGATCCGTGATGCCCTGATGTTGTGTCTCAAACCCTGATCTAAGGTCCAGGCCTGGAAGAATGGGTCCCGTACCATGTCGGTCGAGTAGCGCGAGAGATCATTAAATCTCGCCGAGTACTGAGCGACCGTCATGCTACCCTGCCGCAGCTGAAGAAGCTCCTGGATACGCACCGCACGAAGGGTGGCTGGGACGAACTCCGAGCGGAAGAGACTCTCAAAGTCCGTCCATAGTAGAGATGCCTCATCGTGCACCTGGAGCATGAAGCTCCACCATCGGCCCGCTGCTGCGTGCAGTAGGCTCACAACGAGGATCACCATGAGGTCTGCAGGTGTCCTCACTAGCCTAAAAACTCATACCACTGCCTCCAGCCAGTCCTCTGCTGCCTGGGGGTCCGTATCCCCACAAAACCTGGGTGGTTGCTTGCGCTGAAACTCATGCAGTGCGCTGAGGCGACGTGCATCGTCAGCGGCTGGTGCTGGAAGCACCGGTGGCTCGACGGGTAGAGCTACCGCCGGTGCCACTGCTGACAAAGGGCCCTGCACCGAGGCCTCATCGCTCGGTGGGCTGTCGTCACACTCGACTCTCGGAACCCTAGCTGGCTGCCGTCGTGGGGCCATCCAGAAAAGGAAACAGGTGCGCCACGGTCAGAACAGTATACCTGGTGAGCTGATATAAAGTATTCACAAAGAAAACTTTGAAACACACACGCAATCAATGTTTTCGTGCATTAAGTCGGAAATCAGAAGTCAGGGTCCTGGTGTACGGATACGTCGGCCACCACACCAACACTAGACTCCCTAGACTGATAACCACACTCAATATGCTAAACATTATTGCTTCACATAGAAAAGATCAGAGTTCGTGGTAGAACCGAACTCCTTTGATACCAATTTGTCACGACCCGCCCTCAGGGCCCGTGCCGTGACTACCCCAAGCCCGCCTTCCATAGGCCAGGGGCTGACGACTAGCACCAAGGCGTAAATCCCAACAAAAATGGAAGGCATTGACTTTGAAAAGTAAAAAACCACCACAGAGTAAGCAAGCGGAATAGTAAACACTAAGTAAAAACAGAATAAAACTGAAGTGCGGAAAAGTAAATGGGCCAGTATACAAACCGAAACTGAAAGTAAAGTACAACTCGAAAGGGAAAACAAAAACTGTAAAGTAAAATCCGTTACACCGAGCTGTCCACTGGAGATCCCACCTGAAGGGTGGGTACAGATAGCACCACTGCTCCTCGGGTCCCGCCGTCCACTCCGAATACGTCACGCCCAGTGGTCCACCTCCAGGTACCGTCCTGCTCTGCAAGCCTTAGCCAAGATCAACGTTGTCCGTCGTCTGCAACCCACACAACGTAGTGCGGGCATAGCCCGTGTAGGGGTGAGTATAAGCTACTCAGTAGGGAACCCGAGACCCCTGAAGGTCTCCCAAAATCCACAAAGGATAAACCACAAAGGTGAGATACAAACACGAAGTAACAACCGTCACTGCTTAGGTATATTCCCATACATATACCTAAGTCATCAATTCCAATACGCTCCAACCTCCGAGCCCAAGTACAACTCAGTCCACACAGGAAAGTATACGTATTCCACATAGGAAAGCAAAACGAAATCCACACAGGATAGCACAACACAATCCACACATTATAACAACAGGATTCCGCTCACACAGGTATACTTCTTCGAAAGACGATAAAGATGATCTCTGATCCATCAAAGTCATCGGACCCACAGAGGATCGATAGGTAACTAACCCCCGCAAAGACCCACACAGGATCGGGCCCACATAGGACCTATAGGCGCTGGTTCACACAGGACCGCTGAGCGCAAGGACCCACAGGTTCGAACCCACACAGGATCGAACCCACACATGATCGGGCCCACACATGACCTGTAGCACTGATCCACGTAGGATCGCTGAGTGCTGTAGTCGTCGTCGAATCCACCAAGGATCTCTGTACTGTCGTCGTCGTAGTCAAAGTAGCAGTAGCAGTAGCAGTAGCAGTCATAGTCGCAACCAGCACTAGGGTTCTCGCACACAACAAGCTCGTTCGGGAGGGTCCGCTCCACGAGCCGAGAGGCTGATACATCAACTGTCACAATTTCCAGAGTTGATGTATCCAAAAGTTCCTTATCGTCAACAAGAACTCAACGAAGCAGACGACACGTCGATCGGACGCCCGTTCTGAGAGTTATTGGCTTTTTCGTCCTAGGGGCCCGGTTGGTTTTTAAGGAAAAACCAACCCGACCGTTCTCCACCTGCGTCCAAACCTCGGGCGGAGTATGCCAAAAGATCCGTCTCACTAAGAGGAACACAACAAAGCTGACGACACGTCAATCGGACGTCTGTAGCTCAAGATATGAGTGTTTCCGCTCCGAGGGCCCGACTGGTTTCCTGTACGAACCAACCCGGCCGAACTCAAAGTATTTCGAAACTTTGAGTGCGATATACCTAATCGACCGTCTCAATCCATGGATCGCATCGCCGCTGACGGTTCGTCAATCGGAGGTCCGTAGCTCATGTTATGGGCAAAAGACCGAAATCGATTCGAAAACAGGGGGTCCGGGTCTGGACCGACCCGGCCCGGCCGGCGGCGGCGCGGCCTGGGCGCCGCTCGGGTGCCACGCGCGGGGGGCAAGGCCCCCGCCTCTTCTCTCTGGCGGCGCGGCTGAAGCCGCGCCTTTGAGAAACCGGCCCCCGACGTGGGGGCCTGCTTTGAGAAAACGGGGGGGGGGGGGGGGGGGCGCTGCCCCCCCTTGGTGTAACAGCGCCCCCCCCTTTATGGGGGGCCGGTTTTGGCCAGCCGGGGGAATTTATTCCCCCGGTCCTTCTCCCTTCCGGTCGGCCCAACATGGCTGGCCGGTTCTTCCTCAACGGGACTGGCAAGGCCGGTCCCCCTTCCGGCTTCCGACACCGGCGGCCCGGATAGCCGCCGGTCTTCACGTCCCGCCGCGGCCCGGAACCGACCGCGACCTTCATCGTTCGGTGCGGTAAGACGACACCATGCCCCACCTCCGCGGCCCCGCTCCGGCCGCAGAGCCTTTAACTTTCTTCGACGCGGCGCGACAGCGTCGCGTCCATGCATTATTTTACGACGTGGCGCGACGGCGCCACACATTTCTTGTCGTTTGATCCTGCGCGGTGCGACGGCACCGCGCCACACCCATTCAATCCACAACAAAATCAATATGAAAAGGAGGAGGGTCGGCCGTGTTCGTACGGTCTGGCCCCCTCGCGTTAATTGCTAACAATTGGATAAATTTCAAGAATAAATATTCTCGGGTATAAATCATGAACAAAAGTAATAAATAAACCCCTACCTCGGTTTTAAGAACCAAGATTGTCAACGAGCCGCGGAAGACACGTCTCGGTGGTCGGCGTCACAGAAGAAGGATGTCGATGTCGTGAAGCAAGGATTCGAAGTTCTTTGACGACGATTTCGTCGCGGGAAATCGTCGCGGAAGAGATGGCACGGAAGAAGTACATCGTCGGTGTCACGGGTAAGGCGTCGCGGAAGACGATTCCCGAGAACGTGGCGTTCTTCGTCGATGTTCGAAGGTTCTTCGTGTTCTTCGTCAAAGCTTGAAGAAGAAGAAGAAGAAGAAGAAGGCTTCAAAATCTCTCAAGGAGGCTAGAGAATTCTAACCAAATAAAATAAGCTAAGGGCTTATTTTATTTACTCAACCAAACCATTTGAAATTCAAAGGGTTGAAATTAAACAACTCAACACATTTTAATAACCTAAGTTGTCAAACATTAATTAAAGGGAGTTATAGGGGAGTTTTGAGAGAAGATGAGGAGTTGGGGTTCGTGTGGGCCCCACCACACTTAATCCTCCCAAGGGAGGTTAAGTGGATGTGGGTCCCACCTTTAACTCACTTTGGGAGATGTTAACCAACAAAAGTAAAAATAAAAAGTGTTTCCACATTTTTATTTAACTTCTTATAATTTCTCCCAAAAACTAACTTTTGTCCTGCATAAAACGCAACCTCGGAAAAGGTCTCCTTAAGAGAATATCGTCGCTGCGAGTTCATCGGTGCCCTCGGAATTTGATTCCGGGCACCGGTTCAAAAGTTAGAAATTCCCGCTCGTTCGTTCACTGAACGTACCCGAGCCAAACTTCGGAAATTGATTCCGGGCACTCCGGGCCTCAGAATCAGGTGCCGTCAGAAACCGAGTTCTTGTAAAATTCCAAAAAAAATTAAGAAAAAATTTCCCTTGAATTTCACGGGTCTTTTAAAAAATAATCACTATCATTTAAGTTTGTTTCATCCATTCCCAACTCATCACAAAGAAAGTAATTTTCTGAATACCAGAGTAAGAAAACTCATACATATAGACCTAAACTGTTAAATTCAATCGGATTATGTCAGTTTGTCTGAGATATAAATAAAGAGGAGCTACATAATAGGAAAAAATAAAGATCTTTATATGGTAGAGTTTAAATATCTCTTGGTGACAGAGTGTTCATATTATGTAGAGTATTCTTCAAAATGAAAAGCAAGTAAAATAAAAAAGATAAAATAGGGATGGATGTACCATTTCAAGAATGAAAATCTTTGAGGAGATGCCTATCAAAAATCCAAACACAACCCTTGTGGAAGGTGTAATGGTCTCCTTTGATTTTCGGAAAATTGAAACCAAAAATAAAGAAAACATTATAACATTTAAATATGGTTTTTTGTTACAACTACAAACATAGAAAAGAAGGAATTTGTGTTCAAAATATTACATCCATGTATTCTTTTCATGGTTCCATAGGAGTTCGGCATACAATTTTGTTGAGTTTCTGCCTTAAAAGGAACCTAGTCGTGAACAGTAAGTAAGCATAAAGAGATTCCTGAAGATACATAATTAAAGAATTATATCATTAATGATTTATAGAAATGAAAGTCAGAAACTGCAAGAAGCATATGAAATATATAAATCAGTTAATCAAATTCTGATACTCAAAAAAATTTCAGATCACATACCAATCCAATCAAAAGGATTGTTATCCTAACTATGCACCAAATAATATGGAAGGCAACCTCATCAACTTTTTTTCTTCAGTTGATTCTTATCCGAGACCCTCTCTATGTCAGCGTCTTTGTCATCTGAAGGGAATATAACAGAAAAGTATCCAAATATGATGTTTATGACATTGATGGACATAGTTTCTTATAACACATCAAAAAATAACTAATTGGTTTCTTCATGAAAACTGTGAAAAGAACATTTAGGGTATAATATGCAGTTGAATTGCATGCATCGAATAAGGTAATGGATGAACAACTAACAGTGTCATTAATAGTAGCTGTCTTTGCAAGATCTAATCTTGTCAACACTAAAAAAATACACATGAAACATTGTTAAATTATGAAAAATGAAACTATAGGAAATGAAGAGAAAACTGGACAGGTATCATTACATGTGTACCTAGTTCATCAGAAGACTGAAATACAAGTGTGATGATCACTGAAGAACACACCTGTGGATGACCCAACCAAATTATTTTCAGCTTTTGTAACACCAAAAACTATAGAGCCATATATAGAATAACCATGAGTCAAGAATGGACATTTCCTTTCCATAAACCCTGGAAAATCAATTTTCCTTCATTGAATCATCTAAAAAAATACTATTCATGTTATGTGAAATCATTCCAATTATAGCCTCATGAAAAATTGATTAACTTAATAAGAAAAAATATAGGTTGCTGCTCTAAAAATGTAGCTTTTAGCATGTTTTCATAAATGAAAAAACTAAAGAAAAAATACATATATATTTCACTATCAATAAACCATAATGAAAAATAAACCACATAATGTATGGGATATATATAACCCTTATTCCTAAGGATATCATTTCATTCTTGGAACATATTTATAAATTTATTAGTTGTATCAAGAAGAGATAAAGTTAATATGTCTAGAGGGAAGAATACATCCATGTATATACTTTTCAATCACATCTTAGGACCTGTATATCTTTACATCCATGTATATACTTTTCAAGGCCATTGATATTGTAAGATGAAGCATCATAAGCTAAACTGAAGACTCCACCCCTATATTGAAAACAATAATCAAGCAAACATGAAATCACATCATGTTATGAAAATGTGAGTAAGAGTAAAGAGAAAATACCCCTAAAAATGATAATACCATACATGAAATGAAAAATGCATCACTTTTCCCTCAAATAGAGGGTTCTATAAGCATTTAGCCTTTATCAGAGTCAAATTAATGTCTCTGAACAATTAGACAATATTGATGTTTACGATGGATAAAGTTACAGAGAGCATGAAAACAATCAATGCATAATATAAAAACAATCAAATTAAAATCCAATCAAAACTCATTATGTCAAAACTGAATTATAGAATCAATTCAGGGGTATATGCATGTAACAACAGACAAGAATATAATTAAAACTGAATCAGATTAGCAGAATATATTAAAACCTATTACCGATCAGGGGCGGCATACAGATTGTTTCTTTTGGGATTAGAGGTTTAATTTGAGGGTTTAGGTGGCATGGTAACATGGGAAGGTGGCATGTAAGTAGGTGAAATGAAAACATTAGTATATATATATATATAAGCAAGTTATAATAGAATGATAGTATTGTATTCTGGTATCACAAAGGTGAAAAACATCATTCAAAATATTTCAAAATAATCTATTTGAGTTTTGTCTCATTTAAAAAATGACTAAATCTATATGATTCACAAATCACAATGGTGTTTATTACATTCACTAATTCCTAAAGAAATAATTTATTATGAACAAATCACATGAGTTTCATGATTTATAGTAAACAATGTTTCTATACCAAAATCGGGATACGGTAGTAGAAATATATCAATATACTACTATGAATTAAAAAAAATATTTTTAGACAACTAATCAAAATATGTAGCATGTAAAACTACTCAATAACATTCCTCATAATGTGCATCGTTAATCTTTTCCTTAAAATTTGATTAATAATGAAACATAGGGTCTCTGAACGGTATATTAGAACAACTTGAGAAAGAGGAATCCATTGGAACATGTTTAAATGTAAATGTAATCTTGGAATATCTAAACTGCAACTCATTTTTAAGTGGTGGAATAATAGTTGGGTAAACTTGAATGTATATAACAGTGCATAACCAAAAATAATTGCTAGTTCTTATAATACAACAAAATTATTTCTCATTTTAAATAAATTAATTCCCTTAGTTGAAAAATACCCTGAAACATAAAAACCACATAACATGATGATTTTTCAGTGATAGAACTCAAGCGGTCATCGAATTGAACACCTTATTACCTCCCCCGCATAGCCCTTTAGCCTCTGGTTGAGCTCTCTTCAAATTATCTCTCACCACCTGAAATCACAAAAAATAAGCGGAATCAATGAATTAAGATAATATAATAATGGAAAAACATATGGATGAAAAAAAAACTATCGGGTATACAAAATATAATATAATTGGTAATGGTGGTAAAATATTACATAATGCAAGTAATGTAACACCCCTATAAAAATAAATAATAATGAGTACATACAATCTACATGAGAGAAAAATAAATATATTGTCGAATTAACAAATTAACATTTGCATATCTAAACAGCTACTCTTTTTGTAGTGGTGGAAGAAAGTGTGAACCCTAAAAAACAAATAGGTGAATAAATACCATCTTATTGAATGAAATAGTTGTTGCAGTTTCTGAAATGGAAGAGCATATATATTTAAAAGAAATAGGAAAATATAAAGTATAAATTTAAACAAAATACCGGAATGAAGAGAGGCTGAGGCCAGCTGCATATTTTGAGAGAAGCTCAACAAAGGCTAGTGCTGGTCTCTCATGAAAAGTAAATCGATAGTAAAACCTGTTGAGCAAGAGAATCAATAAATATGATGATAGACAAAGCCAAAATTATATAATGATTTTGGTTCTTCTGCAACCAGAGTTGTGAGTAGCTGGGGTTACCTTTTATGATGAAGAAGGCGTTGTTGATGAAGCCGAAATCTGGTGACCGTCATTTGAGCGTTGATAATGATTTTCAAACTGAAACCTCATGAGAAGATGAAATCGAATAAAAATATCGATTATAGAGAAATGGTATGTTGATTTGGGCCGTTTGTTGATCCAGACTCCTTGCCCTCCGATTGAGAGAAACGGACACCCAACATTTTCAATGAACCTTGAGTCTATGCCAAAAATAGATTCATTGAAGATAGAAATCCCATGTGATGCCTACAACAACTTCTTTGAATATCGAAATCCACTGCGATTCATGGTCACCGCTGTAGAATCAGAGGAGGTAGAGGGGTCCGAGATGGATGAGTCGTAGGCAGAGGAGCCATACGTGGAAGACGCGGAATAGGCGGAGGCAGAGTAGGAGAAAGTGAATTCGGAGAAACTGGAGGCGTCACGGGGAATTTAGGAGGTAGAGGGAGCCGATGGCGGTAGCGTGAACCCTATATATAGAGAACGGAACACGATAGTGACGATAAATGTTGGAGAAGAAGCTGTCGAAGGTGAAGGAATAGTCAAAGGTTGGGAGAGGAATTTCTTTCATCGGTAACCCTAGGATAGGGAGAGGGTAATCGCGAGTGGGAGATGGCTGATGTCGAGGGAATGATACGAGGAGGATATGGTATATATCAGAGTAGTGTGAAATCAGAGTGGAGGTGAAGCAGGTGTGGGATTCAGAGGAGTTGTGAAAAACAGAAACGGGAGGGAGGGAAATAGCGATGGGGAGGCCGAGCGGGAGCGGGATGGAAATAATGGCAGAGAAAAGGATGAGGTACATGGAGGCATGGAGGGTTGGCACATATGAAAAATAGGATGTGGAGGTTTGTGAGAGTGACACATGGCAAATGGAAACCAAGATTAGTAGATATAGTAGATATCAAAATATCATAAATAAAATCTAAAAAAAGTTATCATGGATGTTCTTAAATACTATATTCATAAAATCCATTAAAATATCAAGACCATTAGTCTAGGTGAGGGGAATAAAAAAACTCATAATTCCCATATCTTGATCAAAATTTAGTCATTGGAATAACTTCTTTCTTCAGCCTCAGTTGATGATAAATAGGTCGAAGACCAACCTTGGAGAATAATTAAGCCCCATAATTCTATTAAAATAAATCATCAATTATTGGAAGAGGGTAAAAGTTCTTCATTTATATCCCATTATATTTTATATAATCAGTAAAGATTCGTATTGATTCATAATTATTATCCCCAATTAGAACATATGCTCCCTATAGAGATCCACTTGGTCGGATAAACCCCCAATCTAAAAGATCTTGGAGTTGGATCTTTAATTCATCTATATCCACATTTTACTTTTTGTACAGGTTCCTTAAAATTGGCATAGAACCATTAATGATCTCAATGGAGATCATTACCTCTCTTTCAAGTTTATTTACAAGTAACTCCTCAGGAAGTAAATCAATTTTTTCTTGAATGGTGGAGACATAATCTATTCATATAATTTCACTTACTTATCCATCATCACTAATCATTTTCATAAATAAGGATTTGGGGGGTTCTATTTGGAAAATATCATGTCGATATATCTATCCTATAAAACATATATAAGGGTATTCATTCTAGAATACTATGATTTACATTCTTCTATAGTCTATCCATGTATTATACTTTGAGATCTAGTCCATCCATATTATAATGTCAAATTACATCATGGGAATAACTAAAATATTTTCAACGTGATTATGCTCACCAAAGTAAATAGTAGTGTTTATATAAATCATTGATGCTTGAATAATCCATCCATTAGTCTTGACTGATTGTTATAATTCGAAAATTTAATGATTTATTTTATATTATTTGAAAACTAAGAGGAAATAAAGGAATTCATAGAACTATAATCAAGAAATGTACTTTCTACCTTTTAGAGAAAAAACGAGAGTTCCTACCACCACATAATTTGGTGCTTAAACTTAATCCATCATGATAGAAACATTACACCATTTATACCTTGACATATGCTAGTTTGATGGCGATTCCACTCCATTAACTTTGAATTTGGATAGCGAATAGAAAAGTGCCCAATTTTTCTACACATAAATAATTGAACATCAGGTTGGGCCATGACCATATTACTTTTATCATTTGTGTTAAAAAGTTGAAGATTCACCTCACTATGATATCTCTAAGTAAAATGGGAATCTATTACACACTTGTAACATTTCTCACTCCCAAGAATGAGGTTCCCTAAAAACATTTTCCAAAATTGTATATATGTGATAAGTTTCACTTCATTTCCTCTTTTTATTTGATCAATGATCCTCCCCATGTTTGGTTCCAAATATATTTTTTTAATTCAATATATGGGACCACTACATCATCCTGGAATCCATTTAAACTTTTTTAGAACCTCTTACGATCTTCTTATTGTTTCCATAGTCATGGTTGTCAACATTCATATGTATATGGGGACTTAGTCCACCAAAAAATATATCAACCTTTCCACTAAGATCTGTGAAAAAGATAGATGTGTAAAAAGAAAGAATTATTATGATCATATAATATTGTCCGATAGATTAATTTTCCTTCTTCTAAAGCTCTAGGAATTCCTAATCCAATTTAATTTGCATCAAACATGGGATATAGTTTTTTGAAGATGATTCACATTAACTCATACCACTCCATTGCACCAATCTTTCCTCTTTAATTCTTGTTTTTAATTAGTTTCCACCACTGATCATATTATCACATTAAGAGGTACAGAGATAGGGTGACATTCTCTTTTTTTGAATAATGGAGTGCAGAAAATATCTTTTCTATAGAGCATATCTACTATTCAACAATCAATGGGTCAGTAGATCAACTACAATAAGGTTTTCGTTGACGCATAAAGGACTCAACATAAATTTTTTCACTTTGAAGTGAATCTAGTCTCTTGGATTGATATATGTTATTTCTCATAACTCTAGTATGTTGGTTCATCATTCTATGATGTTTTTCATATCGACTTCCATCAGATAGTTTTTAGTTCCCAGTCAGTTACACACACTATTTACATGGATTCCCCTATTGCCTTACATTTTTTATATGAAGAAATCCATAGTGAGAAATGTGTTTCATATAATAATCATATAATTTAAAATAAAATTATTTATCGTAATGAATAATTTTTTTATTCCTTCAAAAAAATTAAATTATTGATATATCATTCATAATGGTTCATAATAATACTGTGATTAACCATACATATCCCCTTGGAGTGTCAAACTAGGTGCTCATTAAGGCCCATTTACATGTACCAGGTTACGTTGAGTTAAGCCTGATGAACCTTGTCAGAGTTATTACCCCTATCTAAATCTATTATAGAACCATCTCCTCTTTTTTATATCCATATAGGGATTTCAATTCTCTAAAATTACAGAGTTAATACATTACAAAAATACCGGGTTGTTGTAAAATATTTTCACTTTTATATAAGTTTATAGAAAAATATTTGAAATCTAAATTTTAAAAAATAACTAAATATTCCATCCATTAAAACTATTGTAACCATTATTTTTATTTAATAAAAATTTCAACACATTTTACAAAACAAATTATCTTTTAATGTATAGTATCTTATATAAAAGGAACATAATACATGAAAACTCAAAAAATATTCTATGAAACAAGAGTAGATTCTTCATAGTTCACCCTTAGTGTTTTTAATGGATCTCGTAACCATGGGACATTCCTCAATGGAAAGGTTGAGCATAATAAAATGTATGGGAAATCATAGGAAATAATTTAAATGTGATCATGAGAATTATCTATATGAACATGAAGTATTTCATAACAGAATGTGAAATGGAAAAAATAAATATCATAGTAAAATTAATATTAACCAAAACATGGTAATGTATCTAAAACATTTCATTGAGTCACTCATCATCATATCATCATGGTTTATCACTGATGTATCATAAAATTTACCAAGGATATTCACCAAGGCATCATAAACATGTCATATCTAGAAATTAAATTCTATAACTGATGGATTGAAATTATCACACGGTTCACACATCATGTTTCATAATTAATGTGAACCACATGAAACATAGTAAAATATTTCATAAATAATCTGTGGAGAATAAAACAAATGGGTTTAATATCAATGTCCTGATGTTTTAAAAAAAGTTCATAAAAACAAGATCATTGTCATTAATTACCCATGAAAAAGAAGTATATTTTCTTATATGTTAATACTATAATAAAATAAATAATTATAACTTCTAGGTGAATAACCCTCGAAATGAAAGTTTATGGGGGTATTCTCAAAATAAAATAACATATTTTCCTGGGAAAATGAAAAAAATTTATAAAAACATTAGGCACCATAATGGGTATGAAACATGGTTTTAGAAAACATAAAAAAAGTAGAGAAAAGGGTCAACAATTAATAAAATACTATTTATGTAGTATAGGGATATAATAAAATGGAAAAAATAACATATCATGGAAATTTTAATGACATAGCACATAAAAAAGTAATGTTGAAAGAAAAAGGGAAGTGGTGATTTCCCATGCCTTGGAGAGTAACTCTTAAAACATGAGGATCAAGTACTTGGGGAATTTAGGACTCCTTTGGAGGTAAAAGATTCATAGGAGGATTTTTTATGTCGATGGTTATTTTTTGAAAAAGATGATTATTTTTTTAATAATTTCCTTGGAAACCTCTCTTGTAGAAAATTAAAAACCATGGGCTTACCCATGGTATTTGTCTATGGAATTGCATACATGGGAAACCTATTACCCTACATTTCCCTAAAGGATTATAATTTAATTGTATTTTTCTTATTACATTATTATTTTTTCATTAAATATACCAAAGAACCAAAATTATATTTTTAGTATTCAGTGAGAAACAAAATATTTTATAAAATTATTAAAATTTAAAATTAACTTAATTCTGACATGCTGATTTCAAAAATTATATTTAATTTATCATAATAAGTATCTAAATTTAATAATTTTAACTTTAAAATATAAAAAATAGTATTTATTAAAAATAATAATGTATCAAAAATGTATAGTGATACTTCTTACACATGAAAAATAATAATTATTTTATCATTTAAAATTAAATAAGAGTGTTTTAATGTTATTATCTATTTAAAATGGATATTTTTAAAAATATATTAGATTATTATTATAATTATATATTCTATGAAAAATAAAAATTCTTTCTAAAAAATAAATTTACCATATTTGTCATATTTTTACAATAAACAATCCTTATAAAAGGATTGATGGAACACCAATTTTATTTATTTAAATGGATTATACATTACGTAAGTAAGATCCTGACATAGAACCCCTTATAACACATGTATATAACCTAGGGGAAAGGATTGTTATGGAGTAGATTAATGTAGTGGCTCGGATAACATCACCCGGGTGGTAATTTACACTAACTTGAACATCTCCCATAGTCAATTTCATTCAAGCCTCACTTGTTAAAGCTAGACATTGTCTTGGTCAATAGTAAAGCCCAGTAACGCTACCTCCCTCCAAATATTAGAAAAATGGGAATCATATCTACTGAGTCTAAAGGGTGAGTCCATTGTTTATTCTTTTTTATTAATGAACCATTATCAGTTCTATTTTTAAAAGTAATTATAATGTTAATGATACTATAAAGAGTATTGTTTCCAACAGTCTTATTGACCAATGTTTATTTTGGCCAATGGTCAAATTCACCAATGATCATATTTATTAGTGGTTATAAAATGGTCAAAACCTCAATGGTAACATTTCAATTTATAGCTACATCATCATTAAAGAGTCATAATTTTTTTAGTATAATATAACACAAAATTTTGGGAAACAATTATCATTCAAAAAACATTGGGTTGTCACATCAAATCACACTAAGCCTCCACTCAAAATTTTTGTAAAATCATGGTCCCAAATTAGAAGTTTTACAATTAAACTACTCACATGGTAATTACTATATAAAGTGTAAATCTAATATCTAACAATAAAGTTCATATAATATCATCTATTTAACTCTCTTGGGAACAATAAAAAATGCAAAAATTCAATATCATTGAAGTAATGTCTTACATGGTAATGGAAAATGGTCAAGGTTTTTTTAAATGATCATTTTTTAATAATTAAAATTATAATTAATATTATAATTCAATTTATATATCAATTCGTAATTCAATTCATTCAATTAATTTAGGACTCAATTAATATATTTGAAACACGTGTCATGAAAAAGGAATTCCTTAAGGTATCCAATCTTCGAGGCCACCCATTATGTCTATTTATAAAATAAACACACTCAAGGGGTGTTTTAAAATCATAGGTAATGTCCTATATATATTCATTGATGGAATCTTGAAATACATGGGGCATACCTAACAATTTAATTAATGGAAAATATACAATTTAATGCATCTTTTTAAAATTGGGGGCACTTCGGAATGGTGTATATATAAATATATAAAATTTAAATGAAACACATGATAACTCCTAACATAGGTCCTTAGAGGATTCCTAGTCTATTATATTCTATTGAATTATCTCTGATATCGAAAACATTAGAGTACAGATAAATACCATAGAAATTGGTAAAACATCATGCACCAATATAGTGTAGTTGGTACCGAACAAAACAAGGAACAACATAAAAGGAATTCAGATCACACTGATATGGATCGATGGAGAATGAAGGTGCTCGGATATGATGACTGGTGGAGGAGATACATTGATGCATAGGTCAAGCTTGAGTAGGAACCCACTCTGCCAGGAGAGGTGGATCACGTGGCAGATGGGGGAGAAGGAGAAGAAAAATGAAAATTAAAACCTTTTTAAAATATATTTGGTAATTTTATCCTTCAAAACTGTGATGGTTGTATGCATGGTTTGGCCAAACTATATGCTAACTATGTTACACACATTCATTAAGAAACCACATCTCATGTCTTTCCCCACATGGTTATCCTAACAACGTTCAAACCATGTGATGAATAAGAAAAGGGTACTATATAAATGACACTAATTGAACGATCTAAGTGCATGGTTTGGAAAAACCCAATGCAGCCCGTGTAAAGAATACCAGCCTGTATGATTAAGGGAGAAAGATTTTTTTGGAGGCCACATGGTTTCAGACAAAACATGAACATCTATCAGGCTACATATTCTTCATATTTTGTAACCCAACTCCCCCACAATTGAACGAGACCTCCAAGCTACCTCATGTGACTTAACATATGTATTAAAACAACAAATATAACTATTACAAATCATGTAATTACATTCAATCATTCAGTTTGTAAAACGGCCCGTCTAGTAAAATCTGAAATTCAAAATCCCTTGGAAAGCCACCTAGTCCAAAAACATGGGACTCTACCTAAATCATCTCCTACATAAAGTTTTAGGGTACATTCTAATAATTAAAATATTTAATAACTTGTATTGAATATAGTAGAAAATAATGAAATTGAAGTGTCATGAAGATACAAGAAATTAAGATTGGAAATTTTTTCACCTATAAAACTCGCCATAGTGTAAGAAAATTGATCCTGACTATCGTGAATTTGGAATGAATCTAAGTAAAATTATTTTTTCAATATTTATAGATAGAGTGAATATTTTTGGTTTTAAAATTACAACTCATAGTACATGGTTTAATATGTTTATAAATTATAACATTCTAATGTGGTTATGTATTAAATAGAAATAAATTATGTTATCTCTGCTATTATCAGTACCAAAAAAATTGGGTAATGATATTGATGTTTATTATGCTCCATTGATCGATGATTTTGAAATTATTTTTGGATTTATGTATAATGTTTTATGATGTTTCCATAAATTATTTTTTCACATTAATATCCTTATTACATTATATGATAAATGAATTTATTTATTACATAAAATTTTCAAATATATTATTAAAGGATCTCAATGGTGTTCTATTCATGATCAAGGTACACAATCAATTACGTTGAAACATAAATATATGAATATATTTCCAGTAAATCATATATTAATACCATGGTGGAGTAAATACTGATCTTGGATGACATCATTCTATGGAAGTTTTGAAGAACATTAAACAATATCTCCACTAAGAGTTTATCAACTATTTGATAAAGTAAAATAAATACACACAGGTTTTGGTAAACCTTCATAGAAATCTATTACAAAAAGTAGTTGGAAATAAGAGATTAGTTTTTTCTTGAATTACCATATTGTAATTATTTCTAAATCATATATTTTTATAACTCTATGAATGTGGAAAAAATTTAGGTGATAGTTTCATTGAAATGTTACTAAATATTCGTGGAAAATGATATAATTATTCCTTGGTTGGACATGATTTATAAGTGGATATGGGAAGAGTTTTCACTGGTGAATGGTTAAATATGGATTTTTCTTCTGACATATCCTTACACTCCTTCTAGGAAAGAGATATAACAATTTTTAAACTACTTAAATGATGTAAATGATCCATGGGGATATTCATAAAATATCAAGAATATCATGTTAATGAATTGTTTATATTTTAAGGGATTGAAATAACATGAAATTCATGTCATGATGCAATATCTACTGCTTAAATATTTATGTATTATTTTTTCTGTGAATTTATTTTATACAATAACCAAGATCTGTTCATCTTTTAAATATATATGTATAAAAGCTATGGACCCAAAAAAATTTATAGGTATAGAGATGGAAATTAATCTAATATAATTAATACTAGAGATTTTATCTCTCCCATAATTCATTGATATGAGGGATTACATGATGGTTCATTTGGTCATGTAGATTCAATTGTGTTCTTTGGTTTATTAAAGATGGATTTTCCATATTGAATGGTGTATAAATATTCAGAAAGGGTATGTCAAAAATAAAATCCAGTTATAATGTTTCATTGTAGAGTAATATATTATTGGTTAATTAATATATTTCTATAGAAAAAACACATATGATTCAAAAATCATTGGTATACCAATATCTCAATACCTAGGGTGGGTTGTGGGTGAAGGAATTTCTAGAATAGATGTTGTCAGAATTATAATGACAGATTAAGAGTAGAATAACCTTTATATTTTGAAAAAAAGGTTAGATTTTGTTCAATATTTTTAATTTTAAAAAAGTAGTTATTAGGAAACTAATCTATCAGGATATGAAATATGAATATAAAATATGTTTAATTAATTGTTTTTAGCATGGATTTGAAACCATATTTTTTATGATTTATCTGAGAATATGGATTCATTTTTATAATGAATTTGTTGGCTATCCATAGGAAAGAGTGTTGAATAAGGATGTGGATGTGATATAGAAGCCTTTATAGACGAAAAGACCATCTTTTCACAAAAAAATCATCCCACTTATCATGTATGGTGGGGATATCAAATGACAAGTACGCATTGTTTCATCAAATCAATGATGGTAATTTTTAGGAGTTCTTGGTATCCCTCGAACTCCCATAGATTAGAACCATTAAATGCTTCCCATTTAAAACAAATACCATGAATAATAACATTAATTCCTTAAATATTTTCATTATCATAAAAATGTACGATAGTAATTTTTTAACATAAATTTCTAACACCATTTTCAGATAAAAATTACTTGTAAAAATGTTGAAAAAAGTGAGAATACACAATATAATGTCTTGAAATTTTTATTATGTTTACTTTATATTTGTACTATGAGTATCATTACATGATATTTATATAAAAATAATTTAACGGAAGAATTAAAATTTTGATGTTAAATATCTCAAATCATAAATGGAATTAAAAAATAGAGGAGATTGATGGATTAAAATAAGTGGTTAAAATAATAACAATGTAAATATCTAAAAACCTACATTTTTTTTCTTATTATTCATTAATAAATAAAATTATATTAGAATAATTGATCTATTGACATCAATATTAAATAAAAGAGTAAATATATAGAAGTACTAGGGTATTAAGTGACTATGAAAAGAAGAAAACTTGATTATCAAATAAGACTCCCCACTCCACTTATGACATGTGTATAATATATAAAATTTATAATTTTATCCAATGAAAATGTAAAGGTAAATAAATTAATGGATAGACAATGATACTTTATATATTTCACAGAAATCAAATATTACATATTTAAATAAACCCTGTTTGATTTTTGAATAATCCAATGAGAAGATGGAATTAAAGTTATTATTGAAATTTTCACATAGGGGGTGAATATTGAGTTGTATAATTAGTAGAAGATAGTTATATTAAAAAAATTCTAGTTCAAGACTACAAAATTCACATGTATTTATTATGGAATCCTTCTGTTGGCCTCCTCTAGTTTTAATATTCACGAATCAGGATGAACTATGCTAATTATGTTTTATTAATCTAAATTTTGTTTAATCATGTTCAAGTATAATTTTAACCTCTAGTTTATGTGTTTATATAATAAGATACCATTACATATTTTGGTTTATGTTTTAGGTACTTATAATTTTCCAACCGATGTACATTTCATCAATACATGAGCTACCGACGACAGAATCTACTGATAAACTGAGTCACCAATAGAGAAACCAATAAATATTTCTATGTATTCGTCACTGATAGCTTCAACTACTAATGTGTAGCCTACTGATTTATGATCTATAGAAGTTTGACCAATTGATATGGTGGTTGAATGACACTCAAAATTTGTCTATGTATTAACAACCAACAATCGAGCTACCAACACATCACATATCGACATATCACCTACCAACAACTTGATTGACCAATGTATGTTTTATCTACCGATAGAATGATCTAATGATAGAATGATATAATGATAGCTTGAGATAATTACAATATAATATGATGATGGAATAATCCATCAATTATCTATCTCTTAAATTCAAACTTAACTATAATAGTTATATTTATGAAATTTATTACGGTTTAATTTATTAGTGAGCATGAATTCGTTTTTTAGAAAAAATTAATTATGTTATAGACTAGTAAATGGTATGAGGTACTAGATAACACTATTATTGTCTTTATAACAGGAATATATAGATCAACAAGAAAATGTGTGAGAAAGAGGTGAACTAGAAGGGATATATAGAGCTATCCATGCACCTTATAGAAGGGAAAATGGATTCCTACTATTATTACATGATGAGACTATTATTAAATAAAATACCAAAAATCTATGTAATAATGAATTATAAGAAAAAGAAAACTTTGAGGACCATTGGGAATAGAATCCGAAAGCAATAAATGACTCTCTATTTTGATTTTTGTTTCTGGAAGATGAATATAGCATCACTTATTTCTTTATGAAAGAGTCCAAAATCTGAATAGGACCTCCCACAGATCATTATAAACCATATTCTCATTAAATCTCTCTACTTATGAATAATACATAAATTTCTAGAAGTGTTTTTATCTCTTCTTCATAAACACACACCAACTCATGTACTAAACCATAATATACATAGATATCTTCACAAAACGATCTTTTCATACATTGCATTCCCACGTATAATAGTGGAAGAGGTCCCTGTGTGGTATGTATAGTTGTCTATTATGTACTCCCACTTATATTATGGAAGAGGTCAAGTGACCTCGATATTTTTAATACTATTTTCACCCAGATCTATGGTGTGGATCATGTTTTTTTAATATAAGATGCTTTGGTTGCTGGTGATCACTAAGTGGATAGGAATATGCCTCGAAATGTGGCTAAAACTCTTGTTTATTTCTGTTATGTGTTTTGAATTTTGTTTTTCTATGTATTTGTAATAATTTTAGAAGACATAAATCTTCTTTGATATTTTTTCTTAGATATTTCATTTATTGAAATTTGTTTTAGTAGTCTGATTTAAAAATATAGAATAATAACATATATTGTAATAACTGAGAATTAATAAATCAGTGAGATATCATTGGAACAATCAAGACATTCATAAATCTTCTACTTTGGTTAATTGGCATATATTTGTAATGATATTTTGGTATTTTTAAATAAGAGTTTTTAAAAAATATATAGGAACTCATGTCACCCCCTCTTGAGTGTCCTAGTACGATAAAAATTTTATATCGGAGGATGTTTTAATGCCTCTTCCAAAATATTTTTTTATGTGTGATTTTTGTTTTATTTTAATGATCTGAAAATTTATATTGGTTCTAAATTTTTATTTAATTAAAATATATTTATACTATTTTAATATTTAAATAGACTAGATGTTGTTGCTACCAACCTGACTCTCTACATTAATGGCACAAATTATGCTCAGTGGAAAATTAAAATGAAAATGCCTTTGGAAAGTATGGATTTTGGAATCTGGTCTTCAATTGAAGATAAATACAATATTAAAGTTACATCAAGGAACACATGGTATGATTCCACTAAGGGAGCCTAAAATAATAACTATAAATCTATGAATTCACTATACTTATCTTTAAAAAATGAGGAATTTAACAGGATTTATGAATGTATAACAACACATAAAATTTGAAATACATCACTTGTTTGAAATTAAGGAACCAATAGTGTTAATGAAATGAGACTTAATAAATATAATATTAATTATGATAACATCAATATCAATCCTGATGAACCCATTTTTGATATGTACCTAATGTTAAATGAGACAATAAATATGGTGATCTCTTTGGGAAAGGAAATCACATCCACGGAACAAGTAATGTGAATTATCAGATGCTTACCATAAAGATAAGTAGGAACCTAAGAATATATAATGTAATCATATTACATCAACACTATAATGATAAAATAGATGATTGGTAAAATAATTATCTATGAGGAAGAGATGAAGGTAAATAGAGAATAATATGGTGAACCAAAGAGAAATTCATTGGCCTTCAAAACCACTACCTCCAAAAAAATTGAATGTTCAAGTTCTTGCTGAAATTTTAAGTAATTAAAAATAATAATATTATAATAATGAATAAATTTCTCAGTTATTATGGATATTTAAGATCTTTTATAAAATAATGAAGATCTTTACAAATCACAATTATAAATGGAAATATGAAAACAATGTTAATTGGAAAAATTATTTGAACAGAAATAAAAATACAAATGAAATTCTTCTTTGAGTGTAATAGAAGAGGATATATAAAGCATAACTATCCTAAATTAAGTGTAAAAATTAAATATTATGGAAAATAAAAAAAGTATGAAATGGAAATTAAGGCAACCTCGAGTACTTTTGAGGACAACTCCAGTGACTCTGAATATTTACATTATGAGAAGGCTAAAAATCCAGTATATGTGTCATGAAAAATACATTGGAAGAAACTCTGGAGTCTCATGTATATAATTAAAATTATGCTATATATGAATTTGATTCCGAAAATAAGAATAATGAAAAAAAATTAATACTATAATATTATTTAGGTACATTCAATGAATTGAATGATAAATATAAATCTATCAATACACATAATTCTCTTACTATTTCTGTTGAATCTAAACATTCTATTGAATAGGAAAAGAATGCTCAATTTCTTAATGAGAGTAATGAATGTAAATAGTAGAGATTCACAAAAGTTAAAGACACCTCTGTTCAAATGCATGGGAAACAAGTATCTCCAAAGTATACTTCTTATATTGGTTATCAACATGGAAAAAGAAACTTTGTTAAAATAATTTTGTATCCAAATCTAGAAAAACTGGTTTTATACCTAGTTCTAGAAATTTTACTAAATTTTGTAGTTCTGAAACATCTTCTAATGTATGGATTTTTTCTATGAAAAATAAATTTTATTTTTCTAATAATTTACAAACTATTTATAGGAAAACCATGAAGAAAGTGTGGGTTCTAAAAACATTAATTACTAATAAAACTGGACCCAAGAAAGTCTAGGTACCAAATTCATTCAATGTTGGATATGGTTTTGTATGAATGTAATTCGCAATTTTCCTAAAAAAATCATATGGTACTTTGACAGTGGGTGTCTGAGACATATAAAAAGGGATTATAGTATCTTCAATAATCTTATCAAAATAGTTGGTGTTAAGGCCTCATTTGGTGATAATGAAAAAGGAAAAGTAATTTTCCTTTTTCAAATCGGAAACAATAAATCAAATTTAATTTCTAATGTCCTTTTTTTGATAGTATTAAGTACAATCATCATATAATTTAAAAATTATGTTCTGATGGTTTTCTTTTAAAATTTGAAAATGATTCTTGTAATGCTTTTAATTCAAAAAATGATTTATTCTTCACCTATTTTAGGAATGAAAGTTATTATGATCTAAATTTAGATTATTTAGTTTCTAAAAATATTTCTTTATTGAGTGATTTTTACAAAGAGTCTTGTCTCTAGAATAAGAGATTAAGTCACTATAATATCCATGCTCATAAAAAGATTACTAGCAAAAGACTATTCAAGGAACTACCTATGCATGATTTTTCCAAATGAAAAAGTCTTTAGTCCTTGTCAAAAGGAAAAAAACCTAATATATCATTCACAACAAAGAAAGAAGATTCAACATCCCAACCTCTTGAGCTAGTACCAATTCATTTCTTTAGACAATTTAGAGATTTTTCTTTAAATGGGTAGTATTATGTATATGTTCTAGTAGATTAACTTTTCTAGGTATACATGGACTTTATTTTTAGCTCACAAGAGAGAAGCATGTTCTTACTTCACTATAATGCTAGAACTATATTTAAAAGAAGTGGTCTTAAAATTTAAACCTTAATAATTAACCATTGTTGTGAGTATGAAAAAAGGTATTTTAATCTTTTCCCTCCCAAAATAGCCTTAGTCATTACTTATCTTTCCCTTGGAAACCCCATCAGAGTGGAGCTGTTGAAGGAATAGAATCTTACAAGAAATTTCCCGAGCTAAGAACAATGAATATGACTTACCAATTTAATTTTGGTAATAACCTATAAATACATACTCTTATATATTTAATTGAGTTTTAATTTAACCCATCCTTAAGAAAGCTCCCTATGTTTTGGGAAAAAAATATGAAACCCAAGGTTAATGACTTTAAAGTTTTTGGTTGAAAATTCTATATCATTAAAAAAAAATCATTACTAGATTTACTCAAAAATTGATAAGGATATTTTCTTAGTTTATTTAACCTCCAGTAAATCCTATAGGGTCTTCACTAAAAGAGCCAAGTCTTTGGAAGAATCTATACATTTAAAATTTGATGAAATAAATCCACATGAACCAAAAACATCCCTAGAAAATATTTAGGATGATGTATTTGTTCTGGATATAAATGATAAACTTTATGAATCTTTTGTTAAGAAAAAAGGAAAATCCTCCAGTTATGGAAAATATCCAGAATCTGATCATAGTGAACTCAATCCTATATATGAACCTGAAATCACTAGCACTTGTTTTTCTAGAATTGTTAGAGCCCTTAAGAACCATACCTTATATGTTGTAGTTGGATACTTTGATAAGGATAAACATACTATAGATTCTCTAAGAAACTATGTTGAACATCATAATTTCTTACAACTTCTTGAACCTAAGAACATCAATGATGAAATAAATCATGAATTTTGGATAATGGATATGAAAGAAGATTTGAATAAGTTTAAAAGAAATAATTCTTTGAGTCCTGTTGATAGTCCCAAAGACAGCTTGACTATAGGAACTAAATGGGTGTTTAGAAATAAACTATATGAAGTAGGTATCATAGTGAGAAATAAGGATGGACTGGTTGCACAAGGATACAGTAAAGAACAAGGAATTGACTATGAAGACTCTTTTTCACCGGTTTCTATAGATGAATCTATAACAATTATGATAGCATATGAAGTAGATCTAAATATCAAAATCAGTAAATTGGATATTAAAATGAATTCATAAATGGATATATAGTTGACATTGTTTTTGTTCAATAACCCTTATTTTTAAGAACCCTCATTTTCTAAATCAAGTTTTCAAATTATCAAAATATTTTAAGGGATTAAAATAGTATCTATGAGCATAGTATGATAGGCTCAAAAGTTTTCTAATTTCAGAAGGATTTACAAAAGGCATAGATGATCCTGCTATTTTTATAAAAATATTTTCTAAATAATTTTTATTTGTTCAAATATAAGTTGAGAATATTATTTTTTGATCATCTAATAAATAATTTTATATTGATTTTTTGAAAATTATGAAATGTGAATTTGAGATTAGATTAATTGGTGTACTCAAATTTATTATTAGATTTGAAATTTTTCAAAATAAAGAATTTATTATTTTAAATTAAATTAAGTACAGTAAAAATATTTTTAAATGATTTGTCTTTGATAGTAGAAAAAGTAGTGATACTCCAATGAGTACCACCTGTAAATTGGATCTTCATTAATGTGGAAAATCTATTGATCAGACCCATTACATATGGATGATTGGATTTATACTCTATGTGAATTCTATCTAGATTGATATTATGTTTAGTGTGTGTATGTGTGCACATTTTCCAGAAAACAATAAAGAATATAAATTTAGTTGATGTTAAAAGAATACTATAATTACTCAAGTATACTAACAACATTGGATTGTTCTATATAATAGGATTAAAATTTGATTTAGTAAGTTATTCTGATGCTAATTTTGGTGGTTGTAAGTTAGAACAAAAAGAACCTCTGGAACATTTGACTTTTGCGGAAAGTCTCTAGTGTCATAGTGTACTAAAAATAATAATTCCATTGCATAATCAACTACAGAAGATAAATACAAAGCATATGGTATGTGTTGTTCTTAGATTTTGTGGTTGAATCACATATTACTAGTTTATGGATATCGATTTACAAATATCCTGATAAAGCTTGATAAAACATGTGCGATTAATATTTTTATGAATCTATATTTTCACTCTATAATGAATCATATTGATATAAGAAATAATTTGTTGAGATATAATTATAAAGAAGGTAATATAACTCTTAAAATAATTGGAACAGAAAATCACATTGCAGATATTTTTACTAACCCTTTAAAATGTGAGAGGATGAGTTACATCAGATATTAGTTAGGAATGATCATTTTTTATTGACTCTCCAATGATATCTCACAGATGTGACTCACCGATGTTGTCCCACTAACATGAATCACTGATGATGTCTCATCTATGTGACTCACTGATGATGTCTCACCTATATGACAGAAATATGATGTCTCACCAACATGACTGATGCACTCTTGTCATAGGGTGTGGCAAAACAATTTTCATTTTTTTCTAAGTGTATTTTAGTGAGAAACACTAGGAAGTCTATGGGAGAGGAGTTCCCACAAAAACGGTTTTTCACTTTTATATGAGGGTAAAAATTGTGGGTTTTTAGAATAAATTGATAATAAAATAATTGAAAGTAATTTTTAAATTCAAAGGATTAAAAACTATGATAATAGAAGGGTGATTAGGTCAGGGTCGATTTCCCAATTGTAATGTGGTCCTTGTTCAATTTAATTCAGACCACTTCCTCTTGGTTGATTAATGTGAGTTTCCACAATAGATTCTCTCTCACTACCTTGGACAAATTATGATGGTGTAGAAATCATTACCAAGATCTATGTTTGGTCAAATCTCCTTTTATGTGAAAAACAATTGTATTTATTATCCTTAATTAACCTGGGAAATACCCAATCAGGTTTCTTTTATAAAAAAAATCATGAACATTCACTACCCCTTTTTCACTTACTGACAGTCATCGAGTACTTCACCACTAATCCATGGTCTATTCCATCATATATTAACCAGAAAGCAGTGGAGGGAGATAATTAATATTATATCTAGGAAAAAATCAATAATCGAAATAAAATTCAAGAATGATCAAACTTGATAATAAAATCAGCTATATTAAATTGAAAACAACTTTGAAGAAGAATAAAATTTCATTAAATTACATACATGAACTCAGCCATTAAAAAATAGGAAACCAACCCTTCCCTAATCACTAAAAATGTTTTCCCCACCATTGTAAGGGTAATCGAGATAAATGGGGAAGAAGAAGGCATTGAAAAACTATATAAAATAAAATAAATAAAATTGAAAGCTGAAATGTTCTTCTTCTTGGTGTCATAGAAGGAATGGGATATAAAATGGGATGCTTTGAGAGAGAGGAGCTCCCCGACATTTATAACCATAATCAATCCCTTGAAATATGTAGAATTTTAGTCCAATTAAATGAAATCTTAATGCGTTTAACCTTTATTGGATGTTGTTCATAATTACATAGGACTTTTCTGCTCAAAATCTCAGCAGATTTGGACTAGTATTCCATGAGTTATGCCTGTTTTACTCTGACAATTTATTCTATCCAGTCAGACTCTCAAAATCAAAAACCTCTAGATTATGATTATTTAATGACCACTAAAAGGGAAAATTCCCACAACACATCCTTCATAAAAGACGATACAAAACCTCTTGTGCGTCCACCTATATAATTTCATAGAAATTGACCAACTATCAATGAGTTATGGACCCCCACACCAAAACATAGATAGATCTGTAAACATTTTTCATGGTCCAAACTGTGATCTTCTTTTGAGCTTTCATATGGTCGATTTAGCTTTTCATCAATAAGAATGAAATTAAGACCTAGATGTGTAAAATCGGAAAAAAAGAATTCTTCAATTTCAATTTGTTTGAAAAATGATATGGCCAAGAAACAGAAATAATTTGAAACAGTAAAAAATATAAAATGTTCCATTTTTAATATTCATCTCTAAATATCACCAATAACAATAAAATGGGGCCATTTATCTTAAAATCACACATTAATGGGTTTAAAAAATTAAATGTAAATTTAATTAAAATTTATTTATCTATCAATTCCACAACACATAGAAATTGGACTTCTGGACAAGTAAATAACAAAATCAAAAAAAAATCGAAGACAGATACTAATGAGATCTACCAAATCCACAATAAGAAGAATAAATATATCATGCCTCATCAAAAAAAGTTATATAGAGTAATAAATTTTTTATTATTTAATATATTTCCACTTCATTTCTTATCCAATTCTCACAAATCACATACATCGAATGGATTTTCTCTAATGTAACAAATTTAAATGGTCAAAAATTATTTTCTCATCCAAACTCACACAAGATTCAGAATATGATTGATAAATTCATAATTCTCCACCCGATGTGAGTCAAGAACATGTGTTTATCATGAGAACTTTTCGGGGATGTTATGTTTCTTTCAGTTGGAAAGATTATGATGTTAAAAATTCTGAGGCTGAAAAATGAGGGCTTGGCTCTTTTTGAATCAAAATTGTAGGGTTCTAATTTTCACTCAAGTATGGTCTCCTTCTCTTCACCATTTTAGAAAATCTGCTCAATCATCATAAGATCTCAACAAATGTTTATTCCATTTAAAATTTTACCTGCAAAATTTTCTTATCGAACATTGTTTTGATGCACGCCTATCATAGTGCATGACAAAATCGTATTTTTATGTTTTCCTAGTGCAGCATTGAGGCTGACCAGGGTCGTCTCACTTGAGGAGCTTTCTCAATTCGTTCACCTACTTAATCAAAATCACCTAAGATGTAATTGTTTTTTATGGTTTATTAAATAAATTTTAATTAATAAAATAAATAAAATATAAGATAATAGTTAACTAATATTCCATTCTAAATTACCATGCAACGCTAAATAGAATGGAATTATAGAAGAAGGGAAGTTCTCCCGAGAGAAAATTCAGGAAGAACCATCGTTGAACATATTAAAATATTCTTAGTGAACAAAATCCATAATATGAGGGGACACCATAGTCCACAACATTTATGAATAAAAATTCTACTTAGCGATCACCAAGCACACCCTCCATCCACCTCCTCATTTGAGGTAAAATGTTTGTATATTATGAAGTTTAACATTAGACAACCATAGTGAGGATTACACCCACTATAAATATTCCTTAAAATTAACTCAATTAATATTAAAACCATGGTCATGGGTTCAAGAACCTAATTACTCCCTCAAGATATTTCTTGGATTAGATACTCATGATCACGAGTATTATAGTTCACGATGGTAAGATGACAAGATGAAAAGAGGGTGGATGGGTGGACACAGAAATAAAAACAAATTCCTGAATTTATTAGAAATGTAAATTAAAATTGAAAACAAAAAAACTAGTTAAAATAAATAAACTAAAAAAAGGGGGATGATTTTCGGTCGGCCCTCCTTGGTGGAGGTATCTTTCTTGGTTCCTTGAAGGAATGAGATGGAGAATGGGATGATACGAGAGGAAGGAGCTCCCCTATTTTTATAGGTAGAATTTTTCCTCAGAAAGATAAGGCGTTGCATACCTAATAAATGACCTCTTCACTCAATTCACCCTTCATGAATGTTGTTATTAAATATCTTTTCCATCTCTCATGAAAATTTCAGCATATGTGGACATCAGATGTGGGAGTTATCAAATTTTTTTGGACGTTTATTTTTTTGGATGAAGTATCTAGGAAGCTTCCATAAAAAGTATAACAGCCATTGGAAAGAATAATGACTTTAAATCACCCTCTAATAAATTTTATATCTAACCCTATGTGTCCTTGTTCTATTCTAGCTATAATCATTTCAATTAATGATATGTATCCTCATATAGGCTTCCTTTACTATGGTGGGGTCCACGATGTCCACCCTGAGAAATATTCAACATCATTGATTTATTAATGGATCTATATGAAAAAATAATCTCCTTGTCCAGAATAAAAAGTTAATGAAAATAAAATAATGAATCTAAACAAATTCACTCAATTTGGATTTATCTATTTCATGAAATGAAAAAAATACACTTGATGTAAAAATATGTCCAAAGTGAAGAATTAATTTCTTTTTAACATTTCTCTCAAAACACATCATAAATCAAAAATTGATTTATATAGGCTGAAATTGATAATTTTAGATGATGAATACAGTTGAAAAGAATAAAAAAATTCTGGAATATGTTATCTCTATCAATTCCCCCACACTTAAAATGTGATTGTCTTCAAGCATGAAATCTCAACCTGGAATTCAAAGGACACCAATGTTACCAATATTCAAATTCTAATGTAATAAAATTAAAAAAAAATTCAATGTCAAATAATACACTAAAAAATCAACATAAAATATCAATTTTATTTCCCATTTTTCAATGAAACAATTAATTCATGTATTTTATTTTATCAATTGAAAAAATAGAACTTCTTCTTTCATTCAGTCAAGATTCTCAATTCATTATTATTAAGCATTGCACATCATGATTTAGCCCACCTTTTATTTTTTCCTCTCTTATCTCATGATAAAATTCTATTAGAGTTATGCTCATATAATGAGAACATGTAACTTATCTATAAGCTGGAAAAATAACTACTTTCTCTACTCTTTAATGAAAAAAAGAACATAAAATCATTAGGAATTTTCAATAAAGGTTAAAATGACTCTGAGGATTAAGGTTGGTAGGAGTTGATGTTTTAAAAACTATGGCTTAAGGAGTAGGTTTATCTCTTATGTATGTTCATGACATCAGAATTGTGTAATGAAATTATTCCCTTCAAAGTAGCAACACCCACTTCCCCCAAACTCAATGTAAGGTCCTGATCAAGTATTCGTTATGAATGATTTTAGAAAGATCATGATTTTTTCGTTATTATTTTAAATTTATGATTAGGTAAATCCTCAAATCTATAACCCAACCAAATACGATTAGAAGATCTTCAGTCTACAAAATGGTGATTTTTGGTTCTCCCAAATCATAGCCCATTTTTTCTATTTTATTTGTTTTTGTCATTTTCATTTTTTTATTCAAGAGGGGAAAAGAAATAGTGTAAAAGGAATGATTACACAACCTTTTACAATTACCACAATATCACCCCCACAATTTTTCTTTAAAAGGTGAATCATCCCTTCCACCATGAATCCCTTCATCCCCCACTCATTATCTTAAAAATATCATAAACAATACCAAAAGTGGAGTAGGAATCGATAAAAATGGATTGAAACATGGATCATCTCTATAAAGGCCATTCATGGTGTCTATGGTCTAAAAGAAGGAATGATGTAAATGTGTTATATAAGGATAATGGATTTTCAATAGATTCCTCTATCATTTAAAATATTTTTATGCAATTTCATAACTTTGACTTGTTCAAAAGCAAGTTCTTGTCGGTGACATGTCCCGGGATCACTCATGAAATATGATTAATAAAAAAATAAGGTACATGGTCCAGATATCCTCTTAGGAATAAGACAAATAATATTTAGTAACCACTCAGGGCATGATCAATAATAGAAAATTAATTCACAGGAATTTCAGAAATTAAAATAATGAAAAATGGTTGGGAAATTTCATTTACATAAATCAACTAATTCCATTAAATCACGAGACATTATTTCATTATCCATGCTTCACTTTAAACATTAATTTTTTTCATTTTACTCATTAAATATCCTTAACATTGAAATCTAAAACATGGAATCACTAGATTCCTAAGAAACCCATGCCTCTTAGATAGGTAAAGTTAAGAATTAATTTGAGTGTGGGTATGTTATTCTTATCTTTAATGATCAAATCATGTTTTGACCATAAAATGCAAGTAGTTTAAGAGATAATTATAAAATGTGAGATCCCTTTTTAAATAAATATATGTTACTCTTCCTCTAATTATTTGGGTTTCCATCTTCCATCATGAACCTATAAATGAAGACAACTAAATTAAGCACAATGATCATGTCATTAAAGCTCAAAAATATAAGAGGGAGTATTCCGCATGCTGGACTAATTCGTAATATTGAATTTGAAATTTAAATTTTTAATATTTAAAATTAAAGTAATAAAAATCATGTAAATTATAAATATTTGTATGATCCCCCAAGTGGTCCCTGGAAACATTTACTTCCACCATAAGGAAATACCATCATCTATCCATAATCTATCGATAGATGAAGCTTCTTTGATTTGAGCCACCACATGTTGATCTTCCAAGATTACAGTTCTATGTTCTTATTGAAGATGTCTCCAAGGAAAATGTATAACAGATCCACCCCTTCGCAATTTTGAACAACTTGCATGGAGGGGTATGATGAAGTAGGTAATCACCTCTTATTTTTTTTCTACATGTGAAGCCTTCTTATCTTCCAGTATTGGCTTCATGGGGGCTTCAACCTATTCTCTAATTTTCTCAGGCTTTTCATCTTGGATCTCTTCATGATGGGGCTCTTCCTGTAGATATTCAATGCCTCCAGGGATCTACAGGAAAACCTCAATTGGTGCATCATTTTCCACATCATCCTCTAAGGGGTAGTATGCGTTAGACAAAAGTAAAAAATCAATATAATTAGTATAGATACTCAAATTATTTTCGACAAAATTAAAATAATTTTAGTCCAGGAATGTCTCATCTCCCTGATTTGGATTGAAATTTATATCATCTTCAATTGAAAGTTCCTCTTGGTGTTTATCTTCACTAGATGGAGGTAGTTAGTCAAGCTCCTCCATATTATCTTAAAATTCCACCACTCGGGTAGTTTCTTCCTTCGTTGCGGTTGGCTCTTATTCTTTGCAAGGGTTGGGAAGATCAAGCAGTTCCTCACAGTGACTCCACAATTCATCCAATTCATGTTGATCTCCCACATGTTTCTTAGTAGGCATGTATTCCTCCCTTTTATCCTCATATTATTAAATTTAGAAGATGAGTGATGGAATTTCTTCCACTAGTACATTAGGTTCTAGATATGGACCAGTGTTGGGTTTCTCTTGGGATATGCGTACATATCTAGCAATAAATTCTATTTGGCTCTCCAGATTTTTCACTTTATCACTAATCCTTTGAAACTGAGCATCAAGATCATTACAAACATTTTATGGAACATGAAATTGTTTAGTCCCTGAATAATAATTTGAATAGAAAGATATCATGAACAATGAAATTTTTTATGTTTTTTTTGAAATTTATAATTTTTTTGTATTTTTAATGGAAAAAATATATACAATGTGAAAATAGAAAATGATAAGTAATATAATGATTGGATCCCTAGAAAAAGGTGCCAGTTTTGACACAATCATGTCATAGGGAATTCCAAAATAATATTATTATGTCTTCCCAGTGCAGTATAGAGGATGAACATGGTCATCTCACATGAGGATCTTTCCTAGTTCGTTCACTACTTAATCTAATTCACCTAAGAATTAATTATTTTTTCTGGGTTATGTTTCATGAAATAAATTGAATTTAATACAATAAAGGAAATTAAAAATAATAGGAAACTTCAATTCAATTCTAAATTACCCTGTAATTCTAAATTGAATGAAACTAAGGAATAAAGGAAGTTCTCCTAAGAGAACTTTCAGGGAGCACCTTCCTTGACCAGCTTCAAATATTCATAGTGAAACACTCTATTTTATGTGTGCACACCATAGTCTACCCCAGTTATGAATTAAATGTCTACTTAGCGATCTCCAAGAACACCCTTCATCCACCTCCTCAATCAAGGGAAAATGGTTTTAGATTAAGAAGATAATCTTTAAACAGCCACAATGATGTTTAGACACACTATAAATTATCTATAGAAATAACTCAAAAAATGTTAAAAACACCATATTGGTTTCAAGAACCTGATTACTCCCTAAGGATATTCCTCTAATTATTTACTCCTTATTATTAGTATTATAGTTCATGATGGTAAGATAAGAAGAATAAGTTAGGGAGGATGGGTGGACACAGAAATAAAAACAATGCATGAATTTATTAGAAATCTAAATTAAAATTGAAAACTATAATAAAAAATAATAAAATTAAACAAATTAAAATGAAAGGGGGAATATTTTCTTCTAGACTCCCTTTTTGGAGATCTCAGTCTTGGTGCTTTGAAGGAATGGGATGGGGAATGGGATGATTTTTGAGGAAGGAGCTCGCATCCTTTTATAGGTTGAATTTGTCCCCAAAAAGATGATGTGTTGTAGACCAAATAAATGACATCTTCACCATTCCAATCTTCATGAATATTGTTCAAAAATATATTTTCCATCCCTCCTCAAAATATCATCATATTTTGACATCATATGTGAGATTTACGAATTTTTCATTGGATGTTTCTTTTTCTAGATGACGTCTCCAAGAAGATTCCCTCAAAAGTATAACACCCAATAGAAACCTTAATGACTTAAAAACTCCCTCTAAATAATTTTAGAGCCTACCCTATGTGTCCTTTTTATATTCCTTGTGGATGGATATCACTTTATGAAGTTTATCCAGATACAATCTTTGGTTACGGCGTTGGGGCCCACACTATCTGCCCGAAAAAATCATCAATTTCATTGATTTTTTAATGGCTATAGATGGCCAAATAATCTCTTGGACCAAAAAATGACGAATAAAATAACATAAGTATTCTAAATAAAAAAATTAACTAAATTTGGATTTATAATTTTCGTGAAATTAGAAAAATACCCTTGACGTAAAAATCTGTCAAAAATCATGAAATAAGTGTTTATCGCCATTTTTCTCAAAACACATCATAAATCCAAAATTGATTCGTATAAGCTCAAATTGATAATTTGGTATAATTACAACAATTGAAATGAATTAAAAAAAATGTTGAAAATATTAGATCCATCAATGAATCCCCGATGATGTCTCACCAACATTACTAAATAATGGTGACTAACTGATGGATCTCACTAATGTGTCTTACAAAATGATATTTTATTTCTCTATATGGAATTATAAATGTCTCTATTTTAATTTATTTATTTTATTTTATCCCACTTTTAGTATTATAAGTTCCCTAATCCCAAATTGATAAAATTAAGGGTCAATCCAAAACTATTTACCCTCACTCTTACTCACATACTCTTAATCTCTATAGTTTTCCTCTAGAGTTTCCACCATTCTATCTCCAACTGATCCCTTAAAACATCTATCAATGGATTATGTGAAACATGTTTCTGAAATACAATACAATGAGTCACATCCGTCCAAGTAGAGAGGATGAAAATCTAGTGGTTTTAAGACTAATCACGATCCAATTCATCATGAACATGTAAATTGAATCATAACCCCTAAGATGCAAGGGAATTTGGAATGGTTGTTTTCATGTAAGTCCATTTTATGAATATGTTGAAAACCAAATGGTGGTTGGATTGGTTCTCCAATTATTAAGTTCCACATTATCTAAGCCGGTACACTAGTTTTTCTAGTATGCTGAGTTTTTTAGAAGGATCTAATGTGTTTTGGATAATGTCAGTAGTTGATGGAGAGAGAGTGTCTCTTTCATCCATGTATTGGGTCAAATTCCTAAATGTACCCCATAAGGGTGTTTTTGTTAACAAATAGGGATGTTCTCCTCCAAAAAGTGAAATTTTCAGTTATGAGGCATCATTGGGTGAGTTTATAGGAAATGGAGGGAATAGGAGTCCTATTGCTATAGAGCATTATGGTGACTGCATGGTTTTGTTCAAATTCATCCATAATCAGTTATGTCTACGGAAAGGTGATTTTTCTTCTATAATGATTCAATATGTTTACATGTTGTTTCTTTTAAAGAAAGGTAATTAGGTAAATCAGTGCAGATACTTAATGTTTAATATTAGAGAGATGAACAATCTCTATTCGAAGAAAAACTCTTTATTTAATCCTAGATTTATATTTTCCATGTTTAAGGATAAGGGATTTTTAAATGAAGTGGAAGATAGAGTCTCTACTTGTGATGGTTTCTGTATTAACAAAGATATTTGTAAGAGGATGAAAATCAATTGGAATCCCAGGAATATGATGTGGGATAAAGATATTGATAAGTTGTATGATGATTTCAATCCGGATAAGAATCCCTCAAGGATGAGGAACATTGTTGATCCTAGTTTAAGACTAGATGAATATGGTGAGTATTCTACTGATGATGAGGATGTTTCTAATGAAGGTCAAGAAAATCCAGTGGTGATGTATTATAATCCTGCTAGTCCACCTAGACCTCTACCTCCTAAATAACCTATTCCACCTGAGAATGATAGTGATGAGATTAAAGAGTCAGAAAATGATGAATATTAGCGAAGATATAGTAGGGAAGAAGAATCTGGTGAAGAAAAAAGATTTGGGTGTGAATAAGAAGATAAAGTTGAAGAAGATGATGGATAATATGGAGAGGATTATGGATAAGATGGAAGTGATAGAGAAGATGATGAATGTAATGATTCTAACAGAGTATCAGACCATGGTGGTGAGGACTATGGTAATAGTGGATGCATTATTCATCTATCCTATGATCATTTTGAACATGATAATCCCACTAGCCATACCATATGGTAAAAAGAAACTATTTTGGAATCCCATGGGGAATCTGAATAGGTTATGATTGAGGAAAGGTCACCTAATGGTCATGACGAACTTGTTGTAGTTGAAGAGAGAGCTTATGTAGTTCATGTTCAGGAGGAATTTTAGATAGTAACAGATGTATCATTGACACCAGTGAGGGGGTTGGTTTATTCAAGAGTCAAACCATTAGATGAGGGGGAGATACTAGATAAAATAAAAATTGTTGTTGTCATTTATCCCTTGAGGGGTAATGTGGTCCATGTATGGAGGAAGTACCCTAGGTATGCGACTCTTGGATTGGATTATCCTAATGTAGACAAGAGGACTGGTGCAACTTCTATGGTTGGTTTATAATCTTTTGAGTACATCAGCAAATATTTTTTAAGGCCTTCAAAGAATATCCATTGGTTGTTTGATCAACCCCTTCACAAACACCTTCTATTGTTTCCAAAATAATAATATGTTGAGTTGATTACTGAGAGGGTTGTATCTCATGTTCATCCAAGGTTGATCACTCTTACGGAATCATTTGGTTTAGATAATTAAAATAGGAGGAATGAGTACACTTTTATGGTTTCTAACATTAACAGTATGTCAATTAAATATATAACATCTTTAAAAAAATTTCTAAAATGTCTCTAGAGACACCACTTATGATTCTGTTGAGAAAGATGCTCCCACTCAGACTCCCAATATTGATCTAACATAGATGAGATCACTATTAGATATATAGTTCAAGGTTCCTCCATATCATCTACTCCAGTCTATCACTATCTTGATGTGGAGATAGCCAAAAATATAACTAGAGAATAACTTCATTCTATAATGGGTAGCACTGACTAGAAGGGTATCTCAATAATCAGGCATAAATTTGATCATATTTATTATATGGTTATGTTTTATTCCACTGGTGCTTCAAAGGCTCAGTAATAAGTTACCAAGAAGGTAGACTTCTATTTCTAGAGAATTTACACAAAAAAACAAGTTGACCGACCACTTCAAATATTTGGTTGAAAATTTGAGGCTACCTCTAGTGACATAGGATATCAAAGATAATGTCTAGAACATAAAACTTATTAGTCCTACCCTTGAGAAGTTTATTGAAAATAAATATTATTTTGACAAGGCAACTAAAATCATTGTGGGGTCATAAAGGACTTCATAAAATTGGTCAAACCATACCTACACCATCCCATTATAGATATGGTTTCTCCTCCTACTACACCTTTCAAACTAGTCAGACCTGATTCTACCATTTCCTCTACAACCTTATCACTTTTGACCATGTCTTCTACTCAAGATCTCAACTAGATTAAACCTATAATCTGAGAGGAACTCATTGGACTGGCTTCATTGACTAGACCCAACCTTTATCCATCATTTATTACTGGAGTTCTACTTTGTTCCCTTAGTATCCACTATCTGCCATCCAACAATCCTACTAGTGTCCCTTCTACTCCTATCTTCTTTTCTTAAAATAAAATAAAGGATATCATGGACTCTACTATTCTGAAGACGTTTTTGGATCACTTTTCGTAGGGATTTAATGTATTCTTTTTTGTACTATTTCTCTTATACCTTGTCCAACTTGATTAATGTAATACCCTTTTATGTAATTTTTTCTTCTATTTTTATTTACATCCAAGTTTACTTTTTTATTTTATACCACATTCAATGGGATAGTGAGAACCCTAACAAAAAGTTCAAACAACGAAGGAAACTATTGACTTATTAAACACAAGTTTAAGATGATTAGAATCTTCATCCCTCAACAGTTTCCAAGGTAGGGAGCATACCTGGAAGTCTGAATCATTCTCAATGTTATCTTCATAGTGCCTTTCAAGATATTCCCAAGCTTTCATATATTTTACTTTAGTGATATTCTCCAAATTGAATCCACTAATCAATATACGATTTTTATTGTTAATTCATTCCGCTTTCTCCCAAGAAACACCCACTTGAATCAACCTTTACATCATTTTGTGGATGTCTTCCCCCTCTACCTTGATCAGCAGGACATCCTCATTCATTTCTTCTCTATAATGCATGAGTAGTACCATCGGATTTTCTAGATCCTCATCCTTCAGGAACTGGAAGCCATCTTGGGAACCTACCTCACATTGTTGTCTAGGAGAAATTACATTCCCTTTCATCATCCTCGTATCCTCAAAATGTAGATGCACCTCTCCTTGTTGGTCATCTTTCTTTGAGGATCCTTTCACCTGTAATTGAGACTCTATGGCACCAACCTGTTGAGCCTCCTCTCTTTCCTCTAACTGTATCTCATTCCCTATGAATTTACCCTCGTTATTGGCCAAAAGTGACTCCATCAGTTTAGGAAGATATGAGTAATCCTAACAACCCTTAGGTTTCAGCTTCATGGAAACTATATATCTACTTGGGTACCTATTTTCCTTACTCCCTTTCTTTCTCCTTTGGTTTTGTGGACCATTACTAACTGCTTCCAAATTAGTGTCATCTGTGGGATGTTCGTCTCCATCAGACTCGGCCTCATAGGGATAATTTTAGTTTCCTTCAAGCTCTCCCTGAATAATTAAACTCTCAAATTTTATATTTATGTTGAGGTAAGAAAATTTCCTCTCCCTGTTGATTCTCTGACTAGTAATCAACTTCTTGCCTACAAGATGTGTAGTCTTCTCCCACTCTTGTCCATCCATGGGATTACCCTTGCTAATAAAAAGCACCACCCTTTCATAGTTGTTGCAATCACCGACAAGCACTGCCTCAACATAAGTACAAGGATTAAGACTCTCTGAACCTTTAGAATTTAGAACAGAAACTCTATTAGAGTACCCCAGGTCCTGAGACTACGCATTGTACAAATCCATAGATTCCTCGACCACCACATAGGCCTGGGAACCATAAGTAAACAATTTTCTATTCATAGGACTCGCCAAATTGCTCTGCAGCCTATTGAAGATCTCTGATACACTGGGTTTAGGAGGTAATATCATAACTATTTTATGCTTTATTACTCCATTTTAACACTGGATATCCCAATCCTTTCCAGTCCCCTTGCCAGATCTGGAAAAACCATATACAAACCCTTCAGAAGTCCCAACTGGGCGCTGGTCTTGAATAGTCTTATTGAAACCTGAATCACCATGCTCATCAACCTCACCAAATTCTATATTTCACATAGTCAATTCATTCTGAACAAAAAATGGGAGGCCACCACCACCTCTACCATGTTGATCCATATTGTTGTCAAAGGCCGCAACAACCATGCCACTAGAAAAACTTCAACAAAACCTATAAGAATCAGTACCCAGTTGATGATTACCAAAATAGAAAGGAATCTAAGATTCGTAACACACCTTTTGATTCCAACAAACCTCTCCATAATTCTAAATGACAATGGAGTCCAATGGTCCCTTTGAGACATCGACTTCTTCAAAAATTCTTGGGTAGATTCGATGACACATGGTGCTAGTGCGGGCATCCAAACAGAGGTAGAGGCCGATTATATTTCTGATTAACAGAAGAATTGCTGGATTATGGAAAGGTAGTATAAGACTAGTAGTTGAAATCCATAGTACCGTAAACTGGGAGTCTCACATCAGATGATAATAAAAGGACCACCGAAATAAATTAAACCTGAATCCATCGAAATCTCATGGAGCAGATTCCCATGTGTAGATCAGATCATCCTTAGACAAAAACTGAATCTAAATATGATTTGATTCTATAAGACTGAAAACCACTTGATCTTGAATCTTCCAAGAAGAGAAAACAAACCTGTCCAAGGAATCAACCGAGGGGCGCTGCTTCCCAAAATCAGCAACCAGGGTAAGATCCAGCATTGTTAAAGCATTATTGAACTCCAAGGGAGAAATCAGAACTGAAGGAACACCATTCTCACAAGATTATACTTTAGGTCTCACATTGATAGGAGGAAAGAGAGAGTGAGAGAGAGAGAAGAAGAAGATTTAGTGACGGGGGGAAGGAAAGAACATGAGAGGGAAAAGGGATCGAGGGAGATTGTTGGCCTCCTATAGTTTTAATGTTCACAAGTCATGCTGAACTATGATAATTATGATTTATTAAGATAAATTGTTTTTAATCATTTAAATTATAATTTTAACCTCTTGTGTTATTGTTTACTTTATAAGACAACATTGCAAATATTTGGGTGTGTTTGAGATACCGGTAATTGTCCTATTGATAGACAAGTCACCGATGACTGAAAAAACAAAGACATAAGCTATCGATAAGTTGAGTAACCGATAGAGAAATTCATAATATTTTCTATGTTTGAGTCACTGATAGCTTGACCTATCGATGTGTGACCCCATATCACCTGATCTACATATATTTGACCTACTGATTGAGTGACTGATTGAAACATAAAATTTTTCAATGTATGTACTACTGATAGGTGAGCTACCGACACATCACATACCAACACATCACCTACCAACACATCATCTAATAATAGATCGATTGACCAATTAATGTTTTATCTAATGATAGAATGAGATACCAATAGAATGATCAACTGACAACATGTGACACTGACAGTCTAATCCACCGATAGACCGAGTCACAAATGCTCTGTCTCTTAAATTATAACTTACCTCTAACAATCATAGTTATAAATTTTAGTACTTATTATTATATTAATGTGTCTATCTATCTATTTTAGGAGTCATTTAATGATCTCAGATACCAAAACAAGATACGAGGTACAATAGGACATGATGCTTTTCTATAAAAAGAAGATATCTGGATCAATAAGAAGAGGTGTGAGAAATAGGAGATATGTAAGGGATATAAATAGTTGTCTGTGAACCATAGAGAAAAAACATGATCTTATAACTATGCATACACGAATATAATACTAAGAACCAAAAGAAATAAATTCTTATAGTAATGACATAGAAGAAAAGAACACTTCGAGGCTTAGTAGGAATAAAATGAAAAAGTAAATAACTAGCTATTTTTCTATCTGTTTCTAGAAGATGACTCCAGTTTCCCTTCATTCATTATGAAAAGATCCAAAATATTTATATAACAACACACAAACCATTATAAATCCTACTCTCCTTAAATTAATATTTCTGTCTATAATACATACATTTCAAGAAGTGTGTGTATCTATATTTTATAACACACAATGACTACTATACTAAAATAGAAGATACATGGATGTCTTCTCAAACCAATTTTTTCATACTTTCCATTCCCATAGATAATAGTGGATATGGTCCCTATGTAGAATGTCTGTTTTTTTGTCAATACACCAACTTATTTTATAGAAGGGGTCTTGTGACCTGGAATGTTTCTATATTATTGTTACCCAAACCCAGGTTGTTGATAATGTTTATTTAATATAAACTTCTTGGTGACAAGATATCCCCAAGTGGAGATTATTAGGTCTCCATTTGAGAATAAACATCTTGTTTACTTATGTTGTGTGTTTTCAAGTTTTTTTCTTTGCATTTACAATTATTTCAAAAAACAAAACTCTATATTCGAGTTAATCATAGATAGTTTTTATATTATATTTTTTTAGTAGAATGACTTCAAAATAAATAATAATAACATATATTTTTTTGACTAAGTATTAATCAATCATTGAGAAATCTATATAAGAAAAAAATATTATAAATATGCTACTTTAGATAACTATCCAGAACTCATTTTGAAATTTGGGGATATTTAAATTAGCATTCTTAGAAAGAAATTTTATATGAAATAAATTAAACCCCCCTCTTGAGTTTCCTACTCCGACCAGTAACATGGTTACTTCAATAATATAAATTCCATTAAAAAATAAAAAATGAATTATTAGTTAAATTATGTTTTTATCAAGAATGAAATTATTTAATCAATATTTTTTTTATCTTACTATATATGAATTAAAATCAATACATTATTATTTGAGGTGACCATGGATCTTAACAAAGTAGTGAAAAATTATCACTTGTTGAAGAATTAAACTAAATGTTAAAATTTACATTATTGTATAAAAAATCAATATTATATTTTTAAAATAGATGATATCCTGTTATAAAATTTATAATATGAAGTATATATAACTATACCCATAAATTAAAAAAAAAGGAGAAATATATAGGAGTAGAATGTGTTTAATATTCACTAAAGTACGTAATAGATATGGAACATGGGTCCTGGATAGTGGTAGATCATGAAAAATAACGGGGAATAATTGTTGAAAACATAAAGAAATATCCTAATATAATTGAACTTTTTTATTTTTTTCATAATTAAAAATATATTGAACGATAAATTGTAAAAAATTTAATAATTAATTTTTATAAACTATTTTATTGTATGATGAAAGCTTGAGGAAAAATTTTAGGATCTTATGCAAGTTGTATCATTTTCTTCGACCTATGTTGAATTTTATTTTTCCTTCAAACCAAAATAATAAATTTCATTTTTATTATTTGAGGATTAATCTCATCCATTTGAATTGTTTCAATATGAATTATTTTTCAAATATTAATTAAATTGTTCTATATTTTATCAAGTATCTTTGAGAACTCCATCCTGATACTTTTGGTTCATATGATGAAATTGAATATTTTTGTCAAATGATGGGTTCTTAAGATAATTCGATTGGGCACTATAAATGTTTCCATCATCTGAAAAAAGAACATCCTTGAATCCTATGAATCCTATCATTGAAACACCACATGAACCACTATGTACCAAGTGAATAAATAAAGAAACATTAACTCCTCCCTCTTATTGTACTCCCTCTTAGAGAATCTAATGATATTTTCCTTTGTCTTTGTGTTTTACAAAATATGAAAATTTAATTAGCTTCTTTTTATCATTATAAATATCAAACATTCCTTTCCTTAAATAATTTCATCCACTTCAAAACAATTTCAATAGGTACCATTCAGATATTATTATTATAGAACAATGGATTCATGTAGCTTAAAGGATTCATTAAAAATTTTATTGTTATCTATTCTATGACCATAAATTTTTTATATTTATTTATTTTGTGAAATAATAATTTCACTAAATCAAATAAGATGTATTTTATTTGAATATGGATAGATACCAATCATATGACAAGAGAGTTTGGGGATAAGTTGAAATAAATCATCAATTTTAAAAATATCATATAAATGACCCTCCAATAAATAGTTTTCCTGTGTTATCATTATTGTTATTAAATACTAATTAGTCCAATGAAGAAAGAAGAACACTCAATATCTCATGGAATAAATCAATGTTATAAATGTTTAACTAATCACCCGTAAAAACTAAATCTTTCTAGTGACTGGGATAAAATGGTGTTTTATGGATAATCTGATATGATTACAAGTATGAAAAATGATAAATACTATTTTGAGGATATGATTACAATTGTGAAGTATGATGATGTTTTCTATGGGGGAATGAAAATGAGATTTTATTATTAAATTCATAATTACCCAAATTTGTTTCAGAGCTAAAATATTTTTTATAAGACGTCAGTGTATGATGGATATAAAAAATATAAAATTTATTTAACCAGAGAAAATTTATATATTGAAAAATATATCAATGGATGCAGTGAAAAAAACTTTTCAAAACAACCTTCTGTCTTGAATGATATGATCCTAGAATATATTCAACTTCCTTACTGAATATCTGATGAAAAACAAATGCTATGTTAAATGGGTATGACATATGAAAGATTACATGCCTATCCAACTGATTGTATACAATTTTTCAAGGACCAAATATCACTAAAAATATCCCACTATGTTGCGTGTCTCGATACAAGAAAGATGAATCATATCCTACCAAATATTAGTAGTACTTTCAACTGATTATAAGGGTTACAAACCTATATATAAGTGAGGAAACTACATGGAAACTGATGTCACATTTAGATATAATAAATAAATATGGGAAATTAGTTCACCAATCATATTATCCTTAATGGATGAAAATTGATCATGAGTATCGTAAATTTGGTTACAAGATGATAATTTTTAATTTTTCACAATCTATAGATGTAGTGAATCATTTTTTTAAAGAACCACTCACTGTACATAGTAATTTAGGTTTCTAAATTATAACTATCCAACAAGTTTTTTATGAAAAGAAAATACATTAATTATATCTCTCCTTATATTAGGGCCAAAATAAGTGTGTATTGATATTGATGTTTATTAGCATCCATTGATCAATTATTTAAAATTATTGTTGGATTCAGGGGTCAAGTTGTATGATGTTTACATAAATAAATATTTCACACTAATATCCATATTGTTTGGGATGATAAATGACGTTCATTTCTGTGGAAATTTTTCTTGAAATAGCATTAATGTAACTAAATGGTTACTCATTTATGAACTATTTACACAGTTAATTACATTGAAAAATTCATTTGTGAATCTTTTTCTATGACATAAAATATTTCTACCCTGACGACATAAATGTTGATATGGGATGACATCATTTGATGCGAGTTATAAAAAATGTATAACACTATCTCCAGTAATAGGTGATAAATTTTTTGAGAATGTAATTGATATAGCAACTTCTATTGGTAAAACTTATAAGAAAACCCTTAATAAAACTAGTTGGAAAAGGGACTAGTTTTTAAGAATTACCATTTTGTACTTGTTTGTACCTTAGAATTTTTTTGATGATATGCATGTGAAAAAAATGTATGTGATGTTGTCAGTGGCATGTTACTAAATGAACTAGAAAAAAAGTGATATGATTAATTCTATGATGTACAAGATTTAAAATGGGACATGGGGAGTGTTGGCACCAGTGAAGAGTGAATGATGGGATTTCCCCCCTCCATGATGCTTAGACTCTTTTTGGGAAAGAGATGTATTAGTTTTTCAACTACATGAATTGTGTAATGGTTCCATATATTTATCTAATATCAAGAATATTTTGTTAATTAATGATCTATGTTTAAGGTCTATAAATCACATAACATTAATGTTTTGATGAATTATCTAATACAAGTAAAATAAAATATCATTTTACATATGAAAATCAATCATACAATAACGAATATCTTTTTCTTTTTCAAATAGATATATAGAAAAGTCATATACCTGAGGAAATTACCAACTATTGAATTATAAATTACTATCATATTAAAAAATTGGACAAGTTATTTTTACCGTCATTATTTGATATGTTGGTTCACATGATGGTTCCATTTTCTAGAGATATTTGAATCTATGGTCCTATAAATTTTATATGGATCTACCCCGTTGAACTGTATATAAATATTCTAAAAGTGTATGTTAAAAATCAAATTCATCTTGAAGGTTTTATTGAAGAGTGACATGTTTTTTGAGAATTAGTTGAATTCTTTACTGATAAACAATAAAATTTGTAAATAATTATACTACTAAAATACCATCACATAGGGTGGGTTAGGGTTAATGGAATTTCATGAATTGCTACTATCACAATTACTATTATAGAGTCGGGGTAGGATCACCTTTATATTATGATAATAGCTTAGAGGCTACACCATATTTTGAACCCCACCAAGTAATTATTATTAATTGAATCTATTAAAATCTTAAATTTGGATATCAAATACCCATAACATATAGTTTATAGGGTGGTTTTGAGACCATATTCATAAATATTTAACTTCAACTCTAGATTTAATTTCTTGAAAACTTTGATGGCTATCAAGGGGACCAACTATGCATATTTTATCTTATAATGGTTATGTGTTTTTAAAAAATTATCATAATGAATGTAGTACCATGTGTTAGGTTGGATGGGTTAATGAGAGATTGTCTAGTGGGGGGTTGAATAAAGAAAATAAAAAATTTTAATCATATGAATTGATTAAATAAATTAATTATCAATGTTAATTATTATGGTTAATTAGAAGCGGAAAAAGTAAATAACGCACGTATGTTTTTTATAGTAGTTTGGTCCAAAGTGGGCCTACTCTACTCTTATACCTCTCTACTAGGAGAGGGATATGTGGGAACTAAAAATGATTTTTAAAGGGGAATCAAAACCCAATTACAAAATCCTTTTCTATTGGAGGGATAACCATGGAATTAACTTTCATGTTTGGAGTCACAACCCATAAAACCTTACTTCAGATACTGGGAGTCACAACCCAAATAGTCTTGAAATTAGATACAGGGGTCACAACCCAAATAGCCTTGAATTTAGATACAGGGATTCACAACCCTAAGATCCCAAAATTAGAATTTGGGAGTCATTACCTAAGGAAAAAGAATAACAAATAATGCTCTGGTGTGAAAAATCATAAACAGAAAAATAGAGTTTGTGTGAAAGATGAGAAGTAGTTTTACAGACTCAGAACTAGATGAAATAGAAGAAAAAAATTGAAGAAAATGTACTGGTTTTTAAGGCTTAGATCAGCCCCTCTCATCAATGCAATTTTTTTCAAAGTAGAATTAATTCATCACTTGATAGAACGAGCATGTGGTGAAGCAAAGTGTCAGAGGATGTCGTAAATGCACAACAGGTTCAAATTTCACAGCACTTTCTCTTTGTATTGTGATTATACTGTATTTTTCCTATAAGAGAAAATGATATATATAGATAATAAAAAATTCCTAATAGTTTCAACAACTCTGCTTCCTTAGGATATTCAAAATTAAGTGGGTTAAGATCTCCCATATATATCTCCATGAAAATAGAATCACTATTGATTTTTTTATTCCTGTAGAAAAAATATCTAATAAATGAAATGAAAATATTTTTAATAATTCTTCCAATAAAATATCCAGAATAATAAAATCATTGAATTATTAAAAACAACATTGTAAATCCATTTAAAATGTTTGAAACATAGTCAAAACTTTTCCTGAAAACTTGCAGCAGATTCTGAAAGTAAATACAAACATTTGAATTTAAATAATCATGAAATGTCCAAATTTATTTTTAAAAGGCATTGAAAAACATTATTAATTATTCCCTCTAAATATTTCACCAAAAAAATTAATAACTCTTTGATTATGATCCTTATATTTAATGAGAATTGTTCACAATAAAATCTATAAAAAATAATTCATATATTTACACAAAATCAATTTTTAAAAAAATTTCACTAAATGAACAGTAACTTCAGAATGAATAGTTACTTTAGAGTGCACAATACCGTAACGTAGGGCAAGAATAGTAATGTAAGCTATGAACAGTAACATAACGTGAGGTATGAATAGTAACATAGTGTATGAAAAGTAACATAGGGTATGAACAATAACGTATGGTTTCCATACCATACTTTATGAACTGAGTAGTAAACCATACTTTCATGAAATTAATTGTAAAGCGTACTTTTTTGAAGTGAATAGTAAACCATACTTTTGTGGAAAACTTGGACAGAATATTTTGACAAAATTAAACGAATTTTTAAGGGCTCTTAACAGCAGATTCAGAATTTGGTCAAAAATAATTATTTGTAGAAAAATATAGTATATTTACGACTTAAAAATAATCAGTTTTAAATGATTTCTACAAATCCTAAATTCATTAAAAAACAGAAGAAAACCAATTCTGGAAAAACTGCTACTACCAAACTGCATAACATAACATCATGTATTTAAAAGTCCATTCAAAAGATATTTTTAAAATTTGATGTTAACTAATGAAATCAAAATAAACATGTTATATATCAATAGAAAAATGTTTCATGAAAATAGGATAACTATAGAAGTTGCAGTAAAATAAATACAGAAATGTTTTTAAATAGTGAAATGTAGTGTTTTTAAAACCATCGTAGCAACTTCATTGAATTTTTAGAAAAATAGATATGCATATGTAAACTTCCTAATTAATTAATTTAGTATAGATAAATATATTATATTTCCAATGTGATAAGAATCACAAAAATCAATATAACATAAATTCATATATCATCAAAATACATCTGAAAAGTAATCAAACAAAATCATATGAAATCAAATTAAAGGAAATATGCACAGGCACAAACAATATCCCACATTTTGTTTGATTACAAAAAAATACATTTAAACCATAAGTGAATATTTAAAATGATTAAAACCAAATTATTTCTCCCCATAACCAACTTATTTCTCTCCAAAAAATATCTCCAAAACTTCTCCCTAAAAGATATCTCCTAAAACTCTCTACCTTTTTGTAAATAAAAAAAGTGATAAACAACTCCACCTAAACAAATGCAGAAAATAAAATTAAAAAATCCAACATACCAAGAGAAAGTTTAATTTTCTCAAACGGAGAAGTGTCTAAAGGCTGTGAAAAAAAAATTGCAAGATAATTTCCAGAAGAGATAAATTCTATAACAATATCACTCATATTCACCTGATCATGAATAAAATGAAATATAAGATCTATATACTTTGTTCTAGAATGTTGTAAGAGGTTTTTAGAAGTATAAATTTCAGATATATTATCAAAATAAATCAGAAGTTTATCATGATAAACACCAAAATGACATTATGTTTTCTTAATCCAAAAACATTGTGCACAACTACTAGCAGCAGAGATATACATAGCTTCTGTAGTAGATAAAGCAACATATAATTGTTTCATAGATGACCATGAAAATAATCTTTTTCTCAGAAAATGACACAAACCTAATTTTCTTTTTCGGTCAATTTTATATCCTCTAAAATCAGAATCAGAATAAGAAGTTAAATCAAAACAGTTATATTTTGGATAAATTATATGAGAATCAATAGTTCCTTTAACATATATAATTATTCTTTTTACACCTTTAATATGACTTTCCTTAGAATCTTCTTGAAATATAGCACATAAAAAACACTAAAAATGATGTCAGGTATAGATGTAACTAAATATAGTAATCTACCTCTCAGACCTCTATAAACAGTAAAAGCAACTCATTTACCAGATGCCTCACTATATAATTTTCAATTAGTACCTATAAGAGTTTTCATGGATTTATAGAAATCAATACCAAATAGTTTAATTAAATCTTTATCATAATTAGATTTATTAAGAAAAATTCCATCCTTCCTTTGAGAAATTTGATGTCCAAGAAAGAAATTTAATTCTCCCATTAAACTCGTGTCAAATTCAGAAGACATCAATTCCGAAAAATCATTCGAGAGTATTTCACATGATGGTCCAAAAACTATATCATCATCATAGATCTGAAAAATTAAAATATCATCAGAAGATCTTTTAATAAAAAGAGTTGGATCAACATTTCTTCTCTTGAAACCATTTTTTCATAAAAATAAAGAATGTCTTTCAAACAAAGAATGAGGGGCTTATTTGAGACCATATAAAGCATTAGATAATTTAAAAACATTGATGGGAAATTTTTCATTTTTGAAACCTGGGGTTTGAAAAACGTAAAACTTTTTCAGTAATAAAACCATTTAAGAAAGAACATTTTACATCCATTTCATATTATTTAGAACATTGGAAACACACAAAATCTAAAAAAAATTCTTATTTCCTCTAACCTAGAAACAAGTGAAAATGAATCTTCTATGTATATTTCTTCTTCTTGAGGGTATCCTTGAGCATCATGTCTGGCATTGTTTTTGAAAATTTGTCCAGATTCATCCATCTTGTTTCTAAAGATCCACTTAGTTCCAATTAACTACTTATCATTCCACAATTCTATTAAATTCCAACAATTATTTCCAACAAACTAATTTAATTAATCTTGTATAGAAACAATCCGGTTTGAATCTTTTAAAGAATCATTAATATTAACGGAAACAAAATCAGGAATAAAAGAAAAATTGGCACAATAATTTAAAATAGAATTTCTGGTTTTGACACCAGAATCAACATTGCCAATTACATTTTCAACAGGATTATCTATGTGAATCTTCCATGATCTTGGATTAGGTTGAGTAGGATTATGATCCCCCTAAATTTATTCATTCTTATCTTGAGTAATATCTTCACCAAAATTAAAATATCTAAACTCAGTATCAATAACATTAGAATCCAAATTTATATTAACATTATTTTAATCAAACATAACATGAAAAGATTCTTTAATAACTATCGTTCTTTTATTATAATCAAAATAATCATTACTATTATTATAATAACCAAGTAAATTACCTTCATCTCTTTTAGCCGGAAATATATCTAAATTATCCTTTTAATTTAAAAATAATAAAAACTTTGATGCTGAATACTCTAAAATAACCAACTTTAGGCTTTTTATGTTTGAATAATTCATAATGCGTTTTCTTTAGCAAAGGTATAATGGGAATTCAATTTGAAATATAACATGAATCAAAGATAGACTTAACCTAAAAATATCTAGGTTAATTATAGTAACTTAATATAGTTTGAGCCATTTCAATAAGAGTTCTATTTTTCCGTTCTACAACACAATTTTTTTGTGGAGTTTTAGTGGTAGAGAAATTATGAAAATATCTATACCTTTAAATTAATTTTCCAAAATATAAATATTTAATTTCACCTCTTTTATCACTATGAATAGAAATAATCAGACAACCTTTTTCATTTTGAACAAATTTACAGAAAGTAGTGAATTTAGATAAAGTATCATTTTTATGAGATAGAAAATATACCCAAGTAAATATACTATAATCAACATCAATAACTAAATTATATTTCATTCCACTAAGGCTAGGAATTTGAGTTGGACCAAATAAATCTATATTTACTAACTCTAAAGCTTAATAGTACTTATTTGATTGATAGGTTTAAAAGCAATTTGGTGTTTCTTCCCTTTCATGTAGGCATCAAAAACATGAAGTTGTTCTTTATTCAAAGAAGGATGCTATAAAACATTCTCATTCTTTGAGAGATTATGAATCATTATGAATATAACATGACCTAAATGTCGACGCCAAAGGATTTAGTCATTCTGTACAACATTTAAACACTTTACATGTTGAATAATTAGTTTAGAAAAATCAATAGAATAAATATTATCTTTTTGATTAGCATAAAATATTAAATAATCATCTTTAAAAACAATAAATTTATCATTTTGAAATATAACTTCCATTCCATCATAAAATAATTGGTATATACTATTTAAATTATGTTTTAAAACATCAATATATAAAACTTTTAAAATAAATGTAAAATTTGAAATACCAACTTTACCAAAAAAACGTTTACTTTGCCTTTGGAATTGTCTCCAAAAGGAGAAGTACCTCCAATACATGTGTTGTATGAGTTAAAATTTAATGGGTCTCCAATCATATGACTTTTGCATCCAATGTCCATGTACCATATGACGTTCTTGAGATATCTAAGGAATTTTTCCTACAAAAATTAATTAAATGACAATTTTGGTACCCAAGCTACTTTGGGTCCAACAGGATTAGTAATACAATTTTTAGGTACCCATAAATAATTTAAACATGTATTGTAAGGTACTCTCGATAAGAAGGATTTATAAATATTAGTTTTTTTTAAAATCCCAATGACTGTTTAAATCTAAGTGATCAGTCATTTTCATAGTGGCCATTCATGCCACATTTAGAACAACAGTTGAAGTACAACCATTTTTACATTTAACATAATTGTTTATATTCATTTGATGTAATATACTATCATAACCAAAACCATATTAAATTTTATCAGTTTTATTCAAAGACATAATCTCGTGATAATTTTCACTACCTTAAATAAAAGAAGATAAATTTTGTTTAATACATTCAACTTATTTTTTCAATTTCTCATTCAATTCTTGAACATTTTTCAAATTATCAGAAACTGTTAAATGAACAGAAGAATAAGTGTTTGTTAACTTGTTATTTTTTTGAAAAATTTATTTATTTTCATAAATAAGTTTTTCATTATCTTCATTAAGATTATTACATAAATCAGCATCTTTGAAAATATATTTTCTTATTCTTTAAATTTCATTATTTCATTAAAAAAAGTTGGGGTTTTCAGATTCATATTCAGAATCAGAACATTCAGAATAATAACTATAATTACAAACGTTATCCAGTGATTCCATGAAACACTTGTTAGAATATTCATGGTCATTTCCAGCTTGTTCACTAGAATCAGATTCTTTAGTACAACTCCGGCTGGTTTCCAATGCCTTTATATCCTTCTTTTTTTATTTTCTTTTATTATTTAGTTTAAAGAAATAGAGTTTCATATGAACTTTCCTCCTGAACTCATAACACATTAAATATAAATCATTGTAATTTTGTATCACCTTTCTTATCACCCTTATATTTTTTGGAGGGTTTCTACTAAACTAGTTTTTGAATCTATTCTTTTTCATTCTTTTGTAAACACTAGTTACAATCAGATCCATGTCTTCCTTTTCAATATTCTGTAGATCAGAATCAGAAGAGTCATTAGAAATAACATTTGAATCCTTAAATGATACACCTTTTCTTTTTTTTTTGTCTCCTCAAAAGCTATGTTCTTCAATTCCAGTTCATATTGGTGTAGTGATCCAATCAACTCATCAAGTGTATACTCTTCTAAGTTCATTCTTTCATCAATGGAAACCTTCTATGCATTCCATTTATTTTTTCATACTCGTAGGACGCATTAAAAATATATAGGATTTTATAGATCTTCTCCATGTGAATTCATTCTATTCACAATCCTTGTGAATCTATGGAACATTTGGTTTAGAGTTTCATCTTCACCCATCTTGAAGACTTGATACTCAGAAGCATTCCAAGATTGGTTCGGATCAATTTGTTAGATCCAAGGTATGTAAATTGCAGAATCTTCGAAATCTCATGAGTTTTCATGCATGAGGACACATGACTAAAAACACTTTTGTGAATAGCATAGTATAAAATATTAACGACTTTGTAATTTAAGACATATCTAGAAGAATCAATTCCTGTAAGATTATCTGGATCAGCATCAGGCAGTGTGTATTTTTTTGACATGATAGACAAGTGCTCAATGCTCAACTGTTTGAGGTATGACTCCATTCGGGATCTCTAGTATCCATAATCATTTCCATCAAAATGTGGTGGCTTCTCAGGAATCCAAGCATCATTCGGGTTCAATCATTCCATTTTATTCTGTCTTTATCCTTAGACTAAGAGGTCTAAGAATTGGTTAGCACAATAAAATATAAAAGAAGACTCAAAAAATAGTTGGATAAATTCTTTAAGGAACAACCAATGGTGCTGATATTTTGTGTAATGAAATTTAAAGATAGAGAAAGACTATTCTTAAGAAGGTTATCCACTGATACCGATTGTTAGGTCAGATAGGGTAATAGTAGATGGTATAGAGGGGGGTGAGTAGACCACATTAAATATTTTAATCAAATGATTTGATTAAATAAATTAATTATCAAACATAATTATTAAGGTTAATTATCAATGGAAAAAAGTAAATAACGCAATGATTTTTTGTAGTAGTTCGGTCCAGTGTGGGCCTACACTACCCTTATACCTCTCTACGTGGTGAGAGATACATTTGCACTAAAAATGATTTTTAAAGGGGAATCATAACCCAATTAAAAAATCCTTTTCTAGTGGAGGGATAACCATGAAACTGAATTTTGTGTGGGGACTCACAACCCTTATAACCTGACTTTAGATATATTGGAGTCACAACCCAAATAGTCTTGACATTAAATATAGGGAGTCACAACCCATATAGTCATGACTCTAGATACAGGGATTCATAACCCTATGATCATAACTTTACAATCCGGGAGTCACATCCCGTGGAAAATGAATAAAAAATAATTCTTTTATGTGAAAAATCATAAAAAGAAAAATAGAGTGTGTGTGAGAGAAGGGATGTAGTGTTACAGACACAAGACTAGTTGAAAGAGAAGATAAAAATTAAAGAACAGGTATTGGATTTTAATGTTTAGATCAACACGTCTAGTCAATGAATTTTAGTCGAAGAAGAATTAATTCAGAACTTGAGAGAAAAAGCATGTGGTGAAGCAAAGTGTCACAAGATGATGCAAATGCACAATAGGTTCAAAGTTCACAACACTTTGTCTTTGTATTGTGATTATACTATCTTTTTCATGTAAGAGTTAATGATATGTATACAAAATAAAAAATATCTAGCAGGTGCAGCAACTCCTCTTCCTTTGGATATTCAAAATTAATTGAGTTAAGAGCTCTCAGAAATATCTCCATGAAAATAGCATCAACGTTTCTTTTTTTATTAGTATAGAATAAATATCTAAAAAACGAATTTACAATATTTTGAATAAGTCATCTAATAATATCACAATAATAATAATAGAATTTAATGATTAAAAACATCATTTTAAATCCATTTAAACTGTTTTAAGCATAGTCAAAACATTTCCTGAAAACTAGCAGCAAATTCTGAAATTAAATTCAAACATTTGAATTTAAACCATCTTGAAGAATCTATATTTATTTGTAAAAGACATTGAAAGAAGTTATTAATTTTTCTCTCTAAATATAGAAAAAAACATTAAAATCTCTTTGACTATTATGCTTATATTAAATGATACTTTGTAACAAAAAATCGTTAAAAAAATTCATATATTTGCAGAAAATCAATTTTTAAAAAATTGGACAGAATGAATAGTAACTTTGGAAAGAATTGTAACTTCAGAGTGAAAATTAACTTCAGAGTGAACAGTAACGTAATGTAGGGTATGAACAGTAACGTAACCTATGGTATGAACAGTAACATAAGGTATGAATAGTATATAGTGTATGAATAGTAACATATGGTTGCCAAACCATACATTGTGAACTGAACAATAAACCATACTTATGTGAGATGAATAGTAAACCATACTTTCATGAATTTAATAGTAAACCATACTTTCGTGATAAAACATGACATATTATTTTGACAAACCTAAATGAATTTTTAAGGGCTCTTAACAATAGATGCATACTTTGGTCAAAACTATTGATTTGTAGAAAAAAAGTATTTTATTTCCAACAAAAAATAATAAATTAAAACTGATATCTACAGATCCTAAAATCATCAAAAAACCGAAACAAAACAATTCTGAAAAAACTCCTACTATAAAATAGCATAACAAAACTTCAACTAATTAAAATTCCATTCAAAATATATTTTTAGAATTTGATGTAAACTAATGAAATCAAGATAAACATGCTAGATTTACATAGAATCGTGTTTCATGAGAAACAGTTAACTGTAAAATTTGTATTAAAATAAATACAGAAATATTTTAAAATAGTGAAATGTAGAGTTTTTTAAACCATAATAGCAACTTCATTAAATTTTTAGAGAAATAGATAAGCATTTTCAAACTTCCTCATTAACTAATAAAGTATTGATAAATATCTTATCTTTACAACGTGATAAGAATAAAAAAATCAAAATAACAGAAATTAAGATATCATCAAAATAAAGACGAAAAGTAATGAAACATAATCATATGAAATCAAATTAAAAGTAATATGCACATGAAAAAACACCATGAAAAATAGTAGAGTTGGACATGTACTATCTGGGACATAAATCGAATTTGTTTGATTTTTTCATAATTTTTCATCATAAAAAATAAGGGAATTGGATTTTAGGTATTCTATGTGATGCTTTTTCAATGCATGTGGATTGATAATAGAATAGAATTTAAAATATATGAATTGGAATTGGTGAAAGTGTATTTTAGAAATTAATGGTATAAATTCAGACCATATATAATGGAATCATAGCTAGTAAAAGTGTTTTATGTTTTAGATCCTACACAAAAAATATTGTCAATTGTTCTATTATTAGAAAAATCCACTGAAGGGTCAAATAAAAAACCATGTCCTTTTCTGGAGATGACTCGATCTCCTTTACATGCACTCTTTTTTCCATGAGATGATTACATTTTGTTTGTGTTTACCTTTATGGTTTTTTTTGTAAAAATTTGAGAAAATTGGTAGAAAGAGGGAAGTGTGCAGTTGGTGCGCGGTTTTCCCTAACCATGCACCTTGGCCAAAAAAAATTTCTAGCCATTGAGGGAGAGGTTTTTTCGTTTCTTTCAAATATTTTTTCAAACTGTGCACCTTAAAAGGATAAATCATGCCCCCAAGATTATGTGTACTGTTAATATTCATGGTGATGGGAAACCCTATGCCCTAAGCTAAAAATTGTATGTACAAGATTTTTATCCCCTGAATTTTTTTTAAATTTTTTTCAAGCCCCCATTTTGACACCACGTTGGACCTAACTAGACCCTTAATTCCTCTTCATGATTTGTTATCCTCCTAATGAGATTCTAAGAAATCATGACCTCTATAATTTGTGATACGAATCATGGTTTGGAGATTTGAACCCCTCCAGTTTTAAGATCTAGATCTCGTTTAACGTCATTATTTCTCACAAATTGGGGATTTTTATTTGCAAGTTTTTATCACTAAGTCGAGGTGGGTGGTCTGTAATTCAAATCACAAGGTCATGATTTCAATTATGATCATGAAATAGTAGAATTTCTATTATATATTTAGAAATTGAGTTCTTGATTGAATTAATTAATTTGGGGAATTAATTAGTTGAGGAAAATTTGGAATTAGGATATATTGGAATTATAGATATTCAATAATTTATTGTTGGACTAACTAAGAGATATTGGGAGTTTGATAATTAATAATTAATTTTAAATTAGTTATTGGGTATTGAGATTGTGAGTATAAATAATTAATTACTGAGTTAATTTTGATATATTAAGACATTGATTGTGAATAATTTATTGTTCCATTAATTATGAGATATTAAGAGTGTAAGTATGAATATTTAATTATTGAGTTAATTCTGGAATGTTTTCATTGTGAAGTTTTGTAAATAATTATTCATTGATTGTGGATATTGAAATTTTTAATTAGTAAAATCAATAGTTCAATTAAATTTTGGATGTTGAGATTGTTAAATGATTAAATAATTGTTGATGTAATTAATGAACTTGATGTTATTAATTAATTTATTAATTAATTAATGGAATAATGGGTCTATGGAATTATTTAATGTGATTATTTAATTGGTTAATTAATTAATGTTATAATTATGTAGGGGACATAGTCTGCTGAATCAAAATCCCATAGTGTGATAAAATAAGTAGATTAGTAACAATTTCATTCAAATTTGATAATTGTGTGTGGGAAATGGTCTAATACATCAAATTTCCATTGTGTGATAAAATATTTTGAAATGTAACAATGGAATTCAAATGTGATTATTGTCTGTGGCACATTGTCTGTAACCCCAAAAGACCATAGTAAGATAAGATATTATCAATGGTAACAATGGTATTAATATGTGATTTTTCATAATGATTGGTAACATGGGAAATATTTTATATGATGTATTTTAGGGATAGTTCAGAATCAATCTTGGTCAAAAGTTGGTATTTATCGTTCAGGTGTCCTTTGGAACCTAACTGTTATGTGGTTAAAAAATGGGTAATTGAATAAGTGTAAATAGTTTACCTTCTTGATTTTTCTGTATTTTTTATAATTCTACAAAAAAAACTTTTATTGATTGGATATTATTTTAGATGTAATTTTTGTTGGTTATCTGAGCTATACTTACACACAAATCCAGCTGCATGATCGATACCCGATTAAATTTTATGGTTGTAAGAGGTGATAAGGGAAAATGTCCATAGTTATATGGATGAGTCTAGATGTAGAATGGTTGAGTGAACTGAATGTGGTTAGGTAATCGATGGATATTTTTGAATTTCATTACTTGAGATTAATTTTGGAACATGGAACATACATTACAAAGAAATATTTTACAATTTAGTTTTGATATTGTACTTCTAGTTTTGGTCACCTTGTGATACTAGTATTATCCTGGTTATAATTAATAAGTTATTTTCTTGGGTCTATTTATTTCTATTTGTTTATTACTATAATAAATATTTTATTATGTCCCCATGAATGATATTAAACCCTCACTAATAGTCAATAGACTCTAGCATATGGGGAGGCATTCTTGAGGACATGTGTTGGGCTGATTCGAGGAATCGGTTTTTGGCACCTCGTTCGGGATGTTACATCATATATCTATCCAAATGAGGGTAGACTATTATTGTGTATTTCGTAATAATTTCATGGAGGTACCAATATATATGAGGTCTTGTGTGTAAGTAGAGACGATAATTTGGGGATTTAGATACTCGATTGAGGGGTTAAATCTATTCAACCTTTGAAAATATAGTTTTATAATCATAACATTTTTTTAATATACATTTTCCTACCTCATATTTTAATTTGTTCACTTCTGAAGTCATGTAATCTAAATTTAAATATTTAAAAATTGGGTAGAAAATTAATTTATGATATGTTGATGCTTCCAATCTGAAGAAACAGTATGGTTTTCAACATGAGGATGTTCCCAAGGTAGAGGAAGAAGAAATTTTTTAATATGTTGAGGTTACTAATCTAGAGAAGAAATATATTGATCATGTTGAAGCTAATGAAATAGAAAATGTTGAACAACCTACGACCTGAGAAAATAGGGTCATCATAGCATTTCACTGCTAACAAAAAATTATTATGGTTTAGAAAAATAGGAATTAAATTTGAAGTTGGATGAAAATCATGCATCCAACCAGTGAACACAAAAAAAGAAATTCTCAGAAGTTACATTGGGAACACCTATAGAATTTTTGTGTTTGTTAATTTTGATGTGTGGAAAAATGTTTATCCCATTAATAAGATACTATTTTGAGAAGATATTTGGCTAGGAATATGATATAATTTCTTTATAGTATTAAAATATAAATAATTGAAACATTGATTTACTCTTTATTTTCTATTGTATAGTGTATTTATACTACATTAATTCTGAAAGAAATTTTTTTTAATTATTCCTGGAATGGTTCGTAGAGGATTTTGGATAATTCATACAAAGTATCATCTCATAGATGAAGAAGGAAAATTAAAACATCACCCAATACAAACATATCTACACTTTATAAAGTAATAAATTTTTATTTTGTTTATCGGTCATCATGAAGAGATAATTTTCAGGTACATTTTGTTGGGTAATACATTACTTCACACTATCTTTATTAGTCACATTAATTAAGATATGTTAATTTATAAAATATTTGTTGGTCGATGAAAATAAGTAGTGTGAAATAAAACCAGAGTACCACTACCATAAAACATGGATGGGGTGCACTTCACATGAAGTAAATGGTATATTTGTAAAACATACAATAATAATTTTATATGAAATAAAAAAACAAAATATTATGTTCCTTTGTTTATATACAAGTTATTTAATGAAAATAAAAATACACTTTCATCCCACATCATGTGTTATAGAATTATTCTCATGTAAATATTGATGGTATACTTGAAAGTGAAAACACTCAAAAAGTATGTGAGCCATGTGTACATATTCCATAATAAAAATTTATTATTCTTTAAATAGGTATTACATAATAATTATTTCTTATTGTCCTATATCTTTTATCGAGCTTTGAAATAGGAATCATCATCAGCTATACCTGATGAATGACTACTATTTGTTTCCTTGAAGTATCCAAACAAATATATTCACATCAGAGGTTTGGGTTTTGGGATGTCACCCCAATCATATTTTGGGAAATAAAATGAAATGGAAAATAAATATAAAAAATGGATCAGGTAAAAGAATTATTATCTACTCTAGAATAAAAACATAAATTTTAGTAGGAGTTTTTATAAAAAGTTATGAAAAATAATAAAATAGTAGATAAAACACATAACAACCACTGCCTGAAGACCCCACCCTAACCAATATTGAGTAAATACATTTTCCTCTAAGGAATTCCTTACAAATGTTAATAAATTATTTCATATCTTCTTCCATGAAATTTGATCCTGGAATATGAAGATACTATCCCAATAATGATATTGTACATTGTGAAAATGAGTGTTATTTTTATGTATCAAAACCCACCCATCACCTTGTTTTGATGGGTATTGTTTATAACATCCAAGAAGATATTATAAACACACACAAAATCTAATTATTCGTGTAACAATAAGTCTTCAAATATCTTAAAATATGAGCACTATGCTTGCTATTAAACTTTATGATCAAGATGTTCATATGATTGATCATTATATTGGAACATTAATAACATTTTCATTTTATCTTGTAAAAATACATGTCTATAAATATTTAATCCTTTCCAATATTTTTTTTGAAAATGAATTAATAATTAATGAAAAAGGAATAAAGATATTAATCTTTCCATATACTGATAATGTGAAGGATTTAAATGTAACATTATTTAAAAATGATATAAATGGTTAAAAAATCGATTCAACGATCATAAGAAAGTACCTTTACCGGACCAGTTCCACTTCTATATTTACTAAATTTACAAGTTCATGTGTATATAGTCTTAAAAATTCATGTTAAGACCTTAATTGATTTTTAATAAAAAAATATAATAAAAGGACATTATATAGTATCCTTTTCATGGGAATGTAAATGGAAACCTTATGTATGAAAATATGGGAGTCTCAGATGTAAATGGATAAATGAGGTGTTTTTTCATATTAATTATATCCAATAACTGCTCTGTTATGTTAATTCTAACAATGTATTATTCATATTTTTTTCATCTATATATAATAGTAATATTTGAAGGGAAGCGCTAATGAAAACAATTTAACTCATTCATCATCACATAACATCTACACAATAATACCCATCGGAACCAAATGATAATGGAGTGTTAGAGGAATAACTAGTTGTAATGTTTCAAAAAAAAAACGAATGATATAATCTTCTTAAACAACTAATTCAGTGGTAAAACTCTATAATTCAATCATATTAAACATATTTTCATTCATTTCATTACTTTGTCCTTTTTTTAGGAATCATTGGTTACACATTTTAATCAATTTAAATTTTATGAAGTTTATTTTTTGGATTCAACGCAAGGATACCCCACAAATTGATCACATGCAAAAAAAATTATCAATTTTCTATCCATTATAATTATAATTTTACAAATTAAATTCTTTTTATACAATTTATACTATGTTTTATTGAATATTACTTTTTGATAGGGTAGTGTTGGAATATCATTAAAATCATTGAGTGACGATAGTCTATGAGAATTAGAAGCATGTATACTTCTTTAACTAGTTAAATATTATGATATATATATATATATTAATATTTCACTATTAATACATATATCAAAACAGATTACTTACTTTTCATAATTTTTGTTAGTTTTTGGAAGAAACAATTTTTAATGATTTTTATTATTACTATTGATGTTTTGTGATAGAATATCATATTCCATTGACAAGATAGAATCTATAATGACGTATTTTTTATGATAATTAAAATCTCATTCGAAATATTTTAAACCCTTTGATTGTTTATATTTTCTATATACAACTATGGAGGTCTATAGTCCTCATATTCAAACTAGGAAATAGATTTTTTATAAATGAATGGGGAGAATACATGGTGTTAGAATGTATACAAACAACATGAAGAGGTTACTTCCTACTAGTTATGTATTTTATTTTATAAACTTTTTATCTAATATTTTTATTTAATTTCTTTATCATTTTTAATTGATAATTTTTGTAGTTAATTTCATCATTAAAACAAATGTTACATAATCAAAATGGATAAAAAAAATTAAATTTATTTAGATATATTATGAAAATTATCCTGAATACTTTTTTGATGTGTTTATGTAAACTGAACATCAATGTGATGAATGGGGTGACAAGTATGACTCCAAATGTGTTTTTTTATTTTATATTTTTATCTTACTTAAAAAAAATTTCACGTTCTCAAAACCTTGAATACTAATTCATATTGTTTTGATACATTAAAAATATGATACATAATTTATTTCTGATTTGTATGAAATATCAACAACTCAATCCAATATACATCAATCTTGGTATGATTAAAATTGTTTGTTATCAGTTTAAAATTGATATTATATTTAAAAATGAGTTTCACTCTAAAAAAAATTAAAACATTACTCATAGTGTCTTGATACTTCTTTAAAATGTTTCATAAGTCATTTTTAATGTGTAGAAATTACCATCACATCAAACTGACACACAGTGTGACTGGTATGACTCAAAGTGTTTGTTTTTAGTTTAAAAAAATATTTTAGTAATGAAGACACATGAAATATCAAAACAACTAATAAATTGGATTGTTTTTATATTTTTGTACAATGATCTAATATTCATTATTGACCTATATAAATCATCCATACAGTAATCGAATGGACGGTGTGATCAGTGTGACTCAAGATATGTTTTTATATTTTAATTTTAATGTTGAGTGGAAAACACACATCACATACTCAATAATGAGTAAAATAATTTGGATTGTTTTTTTACTTTAAGATAATTATCCATAAGTCTTTTATATATGTTTGAATCATCCAAACCCCAATCTGATTCCCAGTGTACCTGGTATGGTTCAATGTGTTTGTTGTTAGTTTAAATATACCATTTTAGTCCATAAATTATACACAGAAGTCATTTTTTAAATTTTTTAATCAATCGTTTGGAAATCCCACACATGGTTGAACTATATAACTCTATGTGTATATTTTTATTTAAAATTGATATTTTAGTTCAAAATACAGGTCACGTTCTACAAACCAATAAAATAAATCTGGATTATTTTGATAATTTAGGAAAATGTTACCTAAGTTATTTTTGGACTTATAAGAATTTATCTCACCTAAATATGACACATTGTGTTCCTAGTATAAATCAAAGTGGGTTATATCAGTTTAAAAGATGAAATTTAGTTCAAACCATTTGTTACTCAATTAATACCAGTAAAACACTCATGGATTGTCTTTTAAATTTATGAAAATAACTAATATTCTATTTTTATCATGTCAGAAATAGTATCATGGTAAATTGATACACTATAGGACTGGTATGACTCAATGTTCATGTTATTAGTTAAAATTGACATTTTAGTAAAAAAGACACATGACATACTCAAAACCAAGAAAACACATTCATTTTAATTTAATAATTTACGAAAGCAATAAATAATTCAATTTTTTGGTTTAGGATACAATAAAAAATCAATCCAACGCATGATGTACCCATTATGATTCCAAGTGCATCAATTTATTTAAAATTAACATTTTAGATCGAAACACACATCACAAACACAAAATAGAGAAAAAAATTTGGATTGGTTTTATAATATAAAAATAAAATACATATGTTATTTATGAAGTGTAGGAATAAACCACAACTCAATTTCATACATTGTGTTCCCGAGAAGACTTAGAGTGTATGTTATTAGTTTAAAATTGATAGATTCGTTTAAAATTGACAGATTAGTTCAAAATGTGTTTGAATCACTGAGAACAATGAAAATACACTCATATATTCTTGATACCTTTAGAAAAATATCAAAACTCAATTTTGATGCGTAGGAATTAGTCTGAAGTTAAATAAACATGTTATGTGACTAGTATTAATAATGGTTTGTGTTTTTAGTTTAAATTAAAATTTTACTAAAAAATACACATGACTTACTCAAAACCATGAAAACATAATGGATTTTTCTTCATACTCTAGGAAAACATTATTTACGGGGGTTTTTATGTGTAAGATTCAACACAACCTCATTATAATAACTTTTGTGTCTGGTATGACTTGAAGTGTCTATTTTGAGTTTAAAATTGGCACTTTAGTTCAAAAATCACGTTACATACTAAAAACCAATCAAACACGTCCGTTTTTATTTTGATATTTTAATAAAAATTATTCATAATTCCTTTTTGATATGTAAGAATCAGTCACACATCAATCTTATACATGATGTTCTTGATATGAATCGACGTGTAAGATTTTATTTTGAAATTGACACTTTAGTTAGTAACGCATGTTGCATATTCAAAACTTATCGAATATAATCCAACTCTTTTGATTCATTGGGGTAATGATCTATAAGTCATTTCTGATGTGTAGGAAATAAAATAACCTCAATCCAATACATTGTAAGATCGATATATTTCAAAATAATCTATTTTAGTTTCGAAATAAAATTTATTAATATATTTCTTTATATTTATGTTTAATTTATTTCATTATAATATTAATAATATAAGATTTTTTTTATATGTGACCTCTTTTTCTCAAGTTAGATTTGTTAATTTGACAACAAGTGGAATTGTTTGGATCTTTTGAGTGGGGGTCAGGGACCAAAGACAATGAAATAATCATGTTTCTGAATGTTTTTCATAAATTGTAATTGCCAATACAATTGTACAAACCAATTATTTTATTTCTTTAAAATATTGTGATTTTATCAAATATTTTCTATTTTATTTTAATTTATATTAGATTCCCTATTTGATGATGTATTGTACTATTATTTTAGCATCACATTACAACAACATGGCCTTTACGGGCACTGTTTTTTCACTAATAAAGGGTTCTTTTATCAACAATATTTTTAGCGCTAAAAAATTCCTCAGATTATAAGGGAGTTTATGATAATAACAATTTTTTATCACTGATAATGTCTTTTCTGTATTTTATTAGATGGATTTTTATTAGTGAGATATTTGAGTTCTATTCCCTCATGCAACAACCCCACATTCTTTAACTGATACATTTTATAACCTAAGAACATTATTTTATCCTATAAACTTAGAAGCTTCCCTCCATTATCCATCTCCCCAAATTACATACCTCTAATTTAAAAAAATAATGTTTGGGATTTTATCAGTATATAATTTTTTCTTTATCAGTGCTAAGAAATTCTATTGTTTTATTCCCTGATTAAAGATGGATACTTTTTCCATCACATAATAAAAGAAATATTTTTTGATGATAAATGATCTTTTTATTAGTTCTTAAAATCACAGGGATAAAAGTTCCTTTTTCAAAGCAATATTTAGTGGTAATAAATGTAAATTTTATGAGTTCTATTTTTAACACTAATACAAGTCAATTTTATCAATCCTATATTTATCATTGATAAAATTCATCACTACATATAGTGTGATTCTGTATGAACTGCACACTACATCTTCCAAATAAATAAATTTACAATAAAATAAATTAAAATTATAAATAAATTTACATTATAATTTTTCAAAACATTATAATAATATTTATAAGTAATATTTTTTTCAAAAAATTACAATTTCCAATAAAAATAAAAACAATTTAACACATATGATATCGTGGGGGGACTTTTTTCCACTATCATTGGAAACACTTCCAATACAGCCTAATCATGATACCATTTTCCAAACACATCCCCATGATCTTGAATAAAACATTCATGTAAATGTAATAAAATTTAATTCTTATTTGAGTAATACTATAATAAATAATTATAAATAAAAATATGACAATATATCAGATAAATAAAAAAAATAAAAAGGAAAACATGAATGATAAACCATAATAAATTTTAAAAAAGTATAACATAATACGTATATAAAACATATTAAAAAGTAATATGATACTGCCACTGTGTTTTCTTTAATTTGAGTATATGGAACAATTTTTGTCATTTCAGTCACACCATATTAATAAGTGATTAAATAATTTATGTCACAAATAGAGAACTGACTATTTTATTGATGTATCATGATAATATTGACATGCTTTTCAGTTTTGACTATGGGAATCATGTTTTCAACTAAATTGCCAGTTTTAAATTAAAAAACTCACATTTAGATATACTAGTCACACTATATATCATATTGATGTGAGGTGAGTTACTACATGACACTAATGAATTTTTGATCATTTTCCAAATTTATCACAACAATTAAAATATGTTTTCTCCATTTTAAATAAAAGATATGCGTTTTAAACTAAATTTACACTTTAAAATGAAATCATAAAATTGTAGTAAGAGTGAACACTCCTTCTATTGAACTAATATGCGATTAATTTCTACACATAAAAAATGGATTATCAATAATTATTCTAAATTATGAAAAAAATTTGAGTGAAACAACATTATTTTCAGTATATGATGCTCAATTTGAATTAAGGTGTATCATTTATTTTAAAACCCACACATTCATCCCTATCATCCAAACCATCTATCGAGTTTAAACATAAATAATTATTTATCATCAAAAAATGATCAATCAGTATTTACTCAAACATATGAAAGAAATAAAAATGATTTTTTTGATTATTTGATGTGTGTTCTAAACTAAAATGTTGCTTTTAAATTGAAAACACACACTTTTAGTCATACAAACCACACAACAAGTCATTTTCATTCATCGTTAATTCATATATGACAAAAATTATTTGTTAATATTTTTAATAAATTATATATAAAATATGAAAATTTATTATCAATTTTAAATATGTGATGTTTATTTGAACTTAAAAACCATATTTAATATAAATCAGAATATTTCTATCATAACCGAAACACAGTATGTTAGATTGATATGAAGTTATTTTATATACTTCACAAAAGAAATATCAAATTTTTTTCTACTGTTTCAAGACAATAGGAGAATTTTTTTGGTTTTAGTTATTTAACATAATTTTCGACCTCAAATGTCTAATTTAAATGAAAACATTCACTTTCATTCATAAAGGACACATCATGTGTGATATTAAAATGAGGATAAATATTACACATCACAAATGAATTAATAATCATAATCCTAAATTATTAACAAATAAAACTATGTTTGGTTTTTTTTTGAGTAAGTGACGTGTGTTTTGAACTAAAATATACATTTTAATGAAAATATGTACATTTAGTCATAACATTAACAAAACTTTTTGGATTGTTGTGAGGGTAATTTAAAAAATTAAAAAACTTAATGTCATTATTTTTTAAAAGATTTCAAGAAAATATAAAATATTTTCTAACTTATGAGTATTTGATACATGTTTTGAACTAAAATATCAGTTTTATTCTGAAAAAATTCAATTTCAGACCTACTAGATTAATTGTATGTCACATTTATTTGAGGATAATTCATGTAGTGAAAAAATGAAATATATATATTTTTTCTGAACTATTAATACAATTTGTGTTAATTTTAACAATTTTTGAGTTTGTGACGGGTAACTGAAATGTCACTTTTAAATGAAAACATACACATTCAACCATACCTTAAATACCATGTGTTATATTTATTTTTGTATAATTCTAACACATCAAAAATGAATTATCGATATTTTTTAAAAAATTTAAATAAATTATGATTGTGTTTTCAAAGTATTGAGTATGTAATGTTGGATGTAATTTAAAATTTAACTTTTAGACTAAATACATACACATTTAATCACACCAAAAACATCAAATGTTGGATTTGTGTGAGGTTCATTCCTACACATCAAAATTGAATTACCAATATTTTCATTAATTATCAAGTAAATTCAAGAATATTTCATTATCTTTGATAATTTCATGATAATTTCAAACTAAAATTGTAATATTATATGAAATTATAAACTTCCAATCATAATATCCACATTGTGTGTCATGTTGACAGGCTACCATTTCCTAAATGTCACAAATGGATTATAAAACCTTGGGATAATTTATTAATAAAGTATATATTTGTTTTCATGGTTTTGATTATGTGATGTGTGTTTTCATCTAAAATTTCATTTTTAAATGAAATCATGGTCATTCAATAATACTGACCACAAAAAGTTCAATATTTATGTGAGGTTAATTAATAGATATCAGGAATTAGTTATTGATTTTATCCAAACCAATATAGAAAACCCAAGAACATTTTCTCAATTTTGAGTTTGTGATGTGTGTTTTGAACAAAAGAGACCTTTTTCATCCACAAATACTTCTTTTAATAGGTGAATTTTTTCATTAAGATTTCCCTATTGATAGGTACTTCATTTGGTCAACTTATAACATTTAAAAATGATCATAATATAGTCTTTATTATTATCTCATCATCTATAGCTACTCTAATTGACACTCATATACATTCATTTTTAATCTTATCTATCTTATTATTCCCATATATCCATTTTTACAATTTAATTTCCATTAACCTAAATTCTTATTTAAGGTTTCTCATAAATTTCCAATACCCACTATTATTTAGAATGTTGGTTCTAATAACAATCCTATAATATTAACCCCTCAATTTCAACAAAATTTTGTGACCCCAATGTCCCAAAAAATTATTTCTCCATTTTATCCATATAATTTGAATCGTATGAGATACATATGAATTAATATTTTCAATTAATTATATAAATGAGCCCAAATTTTGACAATTATAGACATCTAAAATAACATGGGATCCAAATCTCACATTTATATCATTACTATATAATAATTTCATAAAATGATACTTTATATATTCCATTTTTCCCTAATGATATGGAAATAATTCAATTCTAATGCCTCTGTCCATAACTATAAGTCAATATGATTAGAAAATTTTGTAAATTAAAAATACGAAATACAAATATTCATTATATTAAAAAAATAAAAAACAATTACAAATGTGATAAGAAAACACATCTTAAATGCATTTTCAAACCATTTGACACCATATAGGTTTCCCACACATTGAAAAACAAATTTATTTTCTCTTTTTAATATATAGACTTTTGGTAGTATTTCATGTGTTAGAAAAATATAGATAATCAAAAAGTTAAAAAATATTTTAAATATCATTATAATTACATTCATTCATACCACTTTCGGTGTGATAGTTTATGGATAAAATATGGTTCTTTGTACAAATTTACAAATGTAATAACAATAGTCGATATTATTAATGTGTTTAAAATAATATAGAAACATTGAAAAAATTAAATTTTTTTTATATTTATTTATTGTCAAATATTATTATATATACCCAAATACTTCTACAGTTATATAAATCCATTGGTTTTGTATGAGCATTTGTCATCCTCATACTGTGGTCATGTAAAAAAATAAACATCGACCTATCAAAAATTTATTATTATTAAAACATAATAAAAAACCATTATTTTTAATTTACATTTAAAATGTTGAATGCAGTGTTTCAAAAATTCATAATGGACATCTTATATGGTCAATTTATATGATATAGATGAATTGGATTGAAGAATCATATCTTTATAGTATTCAAATTAATCAATATGGGCATCCAGTGATTCATAAAAAATAATTTGGTAATGGAAAAAAATAAAAATGAATTTTATGTGATTATAGTGTATAGTTATACACTAGCAGTATTGGTATTAAAAGGATTCAATCATTTGTTATTTTCATCTTAAATACCACAACTAATTGGTGTTTTAATACTAAAATTCCCAATTCATATATTTATTTATTTTTATGTACAATTGACATGCGGAATAATGAGTTCATGTTTTTATTCATAATATCTTACATTTACATTAGTGTGATATATTATCCTATAGAAAATAAAAATAGTACTGAACTGTAATACACATGGTAAATTGATTATTGAAAAAAATATATTATGAAAAACAACCAAATGTCTACTATCACCACTGATGATCCAAGACATACATATATCCTGATTTTAGGTATATTATCAAGTCCAATCATATCAACAATGTCCTCTCCATATATTTTTTCTTAAAATTTAATATAAGCAATAATTTTATCTTGAAACATTGTATATGAATGAAGGTTCAATGTTAATAAATGATTCAATATAATTCGTCGGGTAAGGGTAATTTTAAATTTTCCTTTCAATCTACTAGTTGGTCTTTTAGATTGTTTTATTGGGAACATTCATCTCCCCTTACATTTATCCATCAATAATATTGTACCTTAGTTTAGATCTATTTTCAATTAACTGTAAATGGTTTTTCATATAGAATAATTTCTAAAGAACATACCACATTATCATCATGTAGGATTATAAGAATAATGAACCATGCCCATAAGGTTAAAATAGTAATTTTGACCATTTGAACAATAATATCATCGAACGGAAAATGTAGCTTGGTGTTTGGATCATGAGAAACATTAATCCCAACTCTCACATGATCTTTTTTTAGTTTCTTGTTTTTTATAATGTATTTTTAAATATTGTAAATGGTACAACTTCAAATAAGGCGACGAGTTGGTATTTATTTATATAAATCATAATAAATTTTTCCAAATAGAATTTTAGAACAATAAAGGTATCAATATTGGGTTAATTCACATTTTTAATAAATTGTTATAAAAAAACATTTAAATCGGGTAAGGAAGGCCATTAAGAGGAATGGATTGACTAAAAACCCAAAGGGTGATTTTTTATGTTGGGGTTTATTGTGTTTTGATTTTTATCATTGATCCATTTGAAGAGAATAGGTTATCACATTAGACTACAAAAATAAATATATTTTACAGTGTTTATATTTACATGTAAATATTTTTTCTCATATATATCCCCAATGTGTATAATTTTTTTAGATAACGTGAAGGGTGATACACACTCAGTAGGGGTGAATTTGTGCATATAGTATTATAAATTTCCCTCCAAATCTCAGGATTATCAAACACATCTCTCTCAAGATACTCACAAATGTTGAAAAAAATAGATATACAACATTTGTTAATGAGCTTCACCTCCTTTGAGGTTGACTGTATCCTTGGGGTGCTATTGTTATTGTCCTATGCACACCAATCACTTAATATTATCAAAAGAAAAAGTATCATTCATATTACCTAGATCTCACATAGTAGTTAACACAAACTAGTTACAATCTCACAAGAATAGAATTAACAACTCCTTATGATGTGTGATCCCAGATGAAAGTATAATCTACCACATAGACTCTTTATAATTTGATCATCTTCATCCTCCTTAAAAATCAATATACTATGGATGTTCTTAGTTTTTCTTCTTTTATACAGAATATTATCAACTCAGCTTTCTCAAAATTCACTATAACATCAATTTATTTTTTTCTAGTTATTCATATTCCCTAAATATTCGGTTAATATAATTTCAATAACAGATATTAAAATAACACTTATTTTTTAGTGGTATGAATATTTCCATACAAATTCATAAAATCTTTGTTAAGGAATTTCTTAAATTTACCCTGGAGATTCAGGAATTTCATCTAAATGATATTTTTAAATGATTACATATTCATATAAAAAAAATACACAATTTAAATTTATTTTTTAATATTATATATAAGAATTACTATATTACACACTAGCTTGTGACATAGATCCTCTTCCTGTAGTATAGAACACATCTTAGCAACCCAACATTTCCCTTTATTGGCAATCCTTTGATTTCATCATGGATCATGAACACATTCTTGGACTTGATATTGTTAATACATGAATAACACCCCAAATAATCATATGATTTTAATCTACTTATATTTCCATAGAATATAAATTTTGGAATAAAAATACACTTTTATATATGCCATGATCTATAAATAGACCTTTTCTTAGCTCATGGATTATCTTTACATATGTCTTAATGACCATAACACGGTTTATGAAATTATATCATTAACATTATAAAACATATTATTTTTTATGTTACCCTTATATAGCTCACCTTCACGTGGAAAAATTATCTTTAATATTATCAATGCATAGGTCCTGGTTTTATTGTGGCCATTAAATAGAAAACACCTAAATTCATAATACTTATGCTAAGAAATTTAAAATGAATTTATAAGTCATACAATCATATATGTTTTATTTTTTTTAAATTCTCATACCAAATACATAAGAAATCTGAAAAACATATGATGAATTCATATGATTAGAAAATAAATTAATATGATAGAATCTTATGATAAGGGAATTTTCATTTTTTGATCTATAGGGAAGTATTATTATGACCACCTAGAACTCGAACTCTCGGATCTTGTGTTGAAATCCATAATATTACATTATTTGATATAATGCAGATAACTGTGATCCAACTTTTTAAATCAAAACCATACTACATCAGAAGGAGAAATTGGATCACTTACATACAAAATAACCTTTTACATTTACTGTTTTAGGAAATAAATAAAAATTCTTACAAAAACATCTCATATCAAATTGGACTCATAGGTAATAAAAATTAAATTCCTCCAATTTAAACTAGATATTATTATTTCACAATAGTTTATAAACAAAATCCATGTAAATTCCATTTCACACATAAATCATTCAACATCATTATTTAAAACTTGTGGAAAAGGAAACATAATACGAGCGAGCTCAGATGTTCAGTAAATCTCAATGAAGGTATTAACTATTAAATATCTAAAATAAAAATATGAGTAGATAAGGTAATGATTAATTAATAAAAGTGAATGAGTGAAACATAAAATAACTCATACCCAAATATAACTACACTATAATATAATAACACAGAAAAGATAATAGTCATCAGAATCAATAATCAAAATCCATGTTATAAAAATATTTATCATGAAGAAAATTATAATCTCACAAAAATCATAAATAAAACACTTTTGTATCTTGATACATTATCTCATTAAACCCTTACTAAACCATTACCAATGGAATAACCAATATGTATGACTTCAATCTCTAGAGTAGCCAATGCATAATAGCCCTATCTGGGGGCACCGATTGTATATGTTAAAACAGGTTCACCTAGTGCAATCTTGTGGCACCCATAATTTACAATTTTTAAATGAATACAAAGATAACATATAAAAACATATTGAAAAAACTGTTATTCTATTTAGAACATGATTAACCCATGAAAATTAAATGTGTTTCAAAACAATCTATTTAAATCATGGTTAACCAAAGGAAATTAAAAAGATTCCACAACAATATATTTGAAACAAAATTAACCCATAGAAATTAAAGGGGTTAAATTACAATCTATTGGAAACATGAGTAACCCATGGAATAGAAACGAGTTCCAAAAATGTATCTGTGAAAAATTATTAACCCATTTAAAATAAATTGGTTAAATAAATATTCCTTTGGAATATGATTAACCAATGGAATAATGTTTTAAATAACAATCTCTTTGATTTATGATTAACCCATGGAAAATAAATGGGATAAATAATAGTCTATTTGAAACAATCATAATAAACAAAAATATTGAATTAAGATGAAATAAATAAAAAATATCCAAACAGTGTTGTTTATTTTGAATAATTAAAATTTGATTAAAATTTCATTTACAATATTCTTGTGGAAAACAATTTTAAGTATTCCAAATAGTCCCATACCACTTTGAAACATTTGAACCATTAACGTCATAAATAGAATAAAAACAAATGAAACATAAAATATCATGATAATAAAGCGATTAATGATATAACATGTCAACTATTTTATATATTTACCATATAAAAAAAGATAGGTTTATTATATAAAAAACATCCGAATGATGGAAGAGTTTGACCACAATCCATCACTACATTGGTAAATTTGAAACCATAAATCTCAAGAAATAATAATTAGTAAGTGAAAATTTTAAATATAATGATGATAAAATAATGAATTATATAATATATCAAAAGGGTATTATATACACCACATAAAATAAACACGGTGCATAATAGTTCAATCTGCCTCAATGAAATGGAATTTAGATGAAATACCTAACCTTGAGTCTGATTTCTCAGGATATTCCACTATCAACCTAGATAATATATTTATGTGAATTATAATATTTATTAATTAAATTTTACATGATCATTATTACATTAATTTGTTAATAACAATGTTTAAACAACTGCTTAAACAATTAAGTTTACATCTGGTGTTTTGACCATATTAAGTTTTGTATCAAAAATGACTTAGGTAGGTCATCTATAGTCAATGGGTTTATTATATTGACATCACCAGAACATTAATAATAAAATAATTATCATATTTATTCCTGATTATACTTTTAACAACAATCATGAGTGATGGTTATGAAAAATGAACCAACGTTACAATCATAGAGACAATATTCCATATGTATGCAGGAGTAGCATTCACAATTTTCAAAAATCATTATGCAAAGATGGTAATTAGATTTTATGTTTATATAATTATAATTATATAATATATTACATATTAGTTAATCATATATATTTTTATATATAATTATTAAGACGTAAGAGGAATCAGATTTCATCAAGGATACAAAATTCCACAAGTCCACGAACAGCATTACAACCTTTTCAGTGTGTGAAAGTGTAATAAAAAAAATGATATTTTATATTTCCCGAAGGGTAATTATGTAATTAGTATCATATATATATCACATATGTAAACATTATTAATTAAAACCGTCCTTAATACATCTCATGTAATGTGTGAATGTATCACATCACTGTGAGGAGGCAGTAGTCCACACGACCACAAATGATGTTATCAAATTTACTCCAAATGGAACACATAAATTTATGTGTTATAATATAATTACAGAAGAATAATTGATTAATAATTATCATATTATCATATATAAATATGGTGGTTGTCATAATTCCCACCATAAGATGTTGTTAAGGAATAAAGAATAGTCATCATTTTTGGAGGCGGTTATTCTCCACACACATAAATAGTAAGTTAATTAACCATTATATAGAAGTTTGTGTAAGTAATGTTAAAACACTTAAAATCACACCATCTTATTATATTAAGGATACAAAGTGACTGCAACATGATTAACAATTTTATTTCACCCTTAGATCATTTTTTTGATTTCTTTTATTTAAAATTGAAAATATGAAAAAAATTTGACTTCCCATTTGACTAAATTATTCAATTTTTATCATGGTTAAAATGGTAAATTATTATTTTTTGGTTATCTCATTATAGTAATGGGTTATTTGTATGGTCTAAGATGAAGCAGAAGGAAAAATTGTATTCCTCCGTGGAATCCCACATACATATACAACTATTTTACAAGTCCTATGAAATTAGTGTATCCAAATGGGCTGAAATTTGGTGATCTAGTAAACATTGATGTGTTATAAAACTCATATCAAGAAACACAAGCCCATTGTTTCTATTAGTTAGACCGACCTAACAGATCTCTCTAGAGAACCGAATGTGCATGGAGTCATAAGATGGGTTTGGTATTTTGAAAATCTCCCCCATTAAAGATGACCAATAGACTCAAAATATTACATGGTTGTAGTGAAAATTCATAAAAAAGTATTTTTTATTTTTTCCATGTTGAGATAATTCCTTTTATCAAAAGAAAATCGAGACACAATTAGTATCTAGAATCCTTGGTACCCAAAACAACTTCCCATTTTTTCTATAAAAGGACACCATGGGAACCTCATTTAGGAGTTTTATCGAGGAGTGAAGTGCTACCATTTTTTATTCTCAAAATAAGTCATGTCATTTCCTTGGAGTTTCAGTATCTCCCTATACTCATTCGGTGATCACTTGAATCAACGATCCCTTCATCAAATCCTTCCTCTCCTTCTCATGTTTTAATATTTTTGTGTGTGTAATAAACGTCTTAGTTCCTATTTTATTTTTTATTTTTTCATCTATTTTGCTTTGTTTTATTATTTAATACTCACCCTATTTGGTCTAGAAATAAAGAGTATAATATTTATTGGGTTATACCATTTGAAAAACCTTTTCTAATTCCAAACGTTTCTATGATGACTATAACAACCATGGAAGTGTAATTCTTCTTATTAATAGATCTAACTATCACCTTGTTCACACAATTACTCTGAATCAATGGGATAATTTAATTCACATATTTTAATTATGAATTGAGTTTTATAAGTAAATGAAAACATATAATGAAATTTAAAAACCTACATTATAAAGTTCAGGTCGAGGATTGTGTGAATTGTGGGAGTGCCAACACAATCGGTAAAACAAAACCACTCATGATTAATTTGTAGAGTTCAAATATAATCCATAAAATCAATTCATCCTCATTTATAGAATTCATATGTTCCTTAATTTACCATTGAACAAATTTTTGTATTGTAACGACCATCAATGCATGGTACAATGATTTCTTGTTCTGAAGATAGCATAGGGTTCAATTAATTTCATCATTGTGGTTATGTTAACTATTATATGGTTTTTGGTTTAAGAAATTAGGGGACCATAATTTTGTGGATATTAATAAAAGAAATAATTATTAATAATTATGTTATTTTTTTGGTTATATTGAATATGTTTTCTAAAATAGTTTTTTAAAAAATAAATTCTCAAAGCATTTTCTCAGACTAATTGAAAAAACAATATTCTCCTAGCATACCTCATATTCTTATTTTATAAACCAAAAACAAACCCCCATAATTTTATGTTTTTTATGTATTTTATATTTATTTTAAAAATAAATTTATGAAGTTGTTTTAATTATTCTTTAAGAGATTATAAAAGGACCCAAACATAAAAAATTACATAATCTTGAATTAAATGAATAATTCACAATGAGTATCTTTTCAGGTTTTGAGATTTAGATTATTAGGACCTAACTATCACATCTCAAAGATTTCAAGGTAGACACATCTACTCAGTTTCCATTTTATCACAAAATAAAAACACTTTAACAAAAGATTCATGTATAGTTTCATTTTTTAGACAACATTACATTTCCTTGACCCCATCCTTGAACGTATTCCACTTTATGTCCTGTGGAAAACATTTCACAAACATGGGATGAGCACAAAAAGCTCAGTACTGGATATAAAAATACAGAATGGAAACATTAGTCCACGTATACATAAGAATCAATGAAAACACACTTTACTCATAAAACATAATAACTTTAACATACCTCATGAAATCATATGATTTATGAATAACTCATAGAAATCATAAGACAAAAATGTAACTTGATGCATTCATAACATTCTTACGTATGGAGTAACCCTCATGGTTATGTTTTGAATACCTGTCATAGTATATTACCTAAATCACATTGGAGAAACCTTAGAATTTAGCTCATTCACATTTTCCAATGCATTGGAGAGATATCTCGGGCTCACCCGCCCTTAGTTTATCATGGAACCACCCGATTTCATAAACATTGCCCAAGAGCCATAAAATAATCATAACACTTAAAACATGAATAAAAGAGACATAAAATTTCCACATTTCAGTCACAAGAGATCACATCATGATATTATCAAAAATAAAAACATATAAAAAAATCAATAAAACTCTATTAAAGAAAAATCCCTTTATACTTTGAAAATATTAAAAGAATACATTTAAAAGAGATTTTAGAATCAATGTGTCCCATACCACTTCGGAACTTTTTAAAGGATTTTAAAACATTCCTGTACATATAAATAAATCTTGAAAACAATTTTTAAAACGTGGAGATTGATGATAAATGTTTAAAATAATAAATCTTTAAAACCATTTAAAACAATGTTTTAATAAAAGAGTCATTTTCCATTTTGAACATTTAAATTATATACCACATGAATGTAGACCATATTCAAAAAATTTAAATGACTATATTATAGACATAATATGGATATGGAAAGTCAAAGGGGTTGTATATACAATTTATAAAAGAATAAAAGTGCATATCATTATGAAATGTCTCAATGAGAAGAAATTGATATGTAATCCCAATCAAGTATCGTACCATTAGAGCAAGGGTAAGGAAATTAAATAATTATGTGTGAAAAATATAAATAAACTAAATATAAGTGGATAATCAGTTTAAAACAATCATATGTCATCCACACATATTCATAGCACGACATAATCAAGAAGTATAGGTTTAACCCAAATAATTGGAATTGGGTTAAGAAGTTCCCTTGCAAAAATTCGACAGCCTAACAACGTCACTTTAAAATTCACAAAATGAGTTGATGAGAGAAAAAATGGTCTCTAATCACATAGACATAAAATTTACATAAATAAGGATATAGAATAACATATACTAACATAATAATATGTAATTTAAAAGACATAACAAAAGAAGTCTTTTAAAAAGAGGAGGGTGAAAGTTTCCCTTACCGACTTGGGTAACTTTCGAAACGTACACCCCATGAAAGAAAGACAATACAACATTGATTTAAATACTCACAAACAAAATTATATTACAAAAAGAGTAGAATAATGGGATGTTCATACACCACTCAAAGAAAATGGTGGCAAATGTAGCATAAATCTCACATGAATAAAATTGAGATGAAAAATCCCTTACGAAAACTCGACAGCCTAACGACGCCACTTAAAATGTAAAAAAATGGATTTACAAGATCAAAAAGGGTCTCAAATCATATGAAAATAAAATTTATAGTAATTGGAATATAAAATAACATCCCATGTCATATGAAATAGGAACATAAAAGGAATGACATAAAATAGAGTACTTAAAAAGAAAGAGAGAGGTAGGATCCCTTACCTCAAGTCTGAGTGGTCTTGTTCGTTTCATTATATTATTGAATAATAAACTAGAGTTAATTTATACTTGATTAATAACATTTTTAAAGTTCATTATTACTTTTATATCACTTATAAACATGTTATGAACATTATGTAATTATTTAAGTTAATAATTGTTGTTTTGTCGATCATTGGTACTTGAGTCAAAAATAAACTTCTTATAATAACAAGTTGTTCATGTGGTAAAATATCAATTATATCTGGAATTATATTAATGATTTAGATATCATTTATATAATATATATCTAGTATATACTAAAATTTTTAATATTACATAACATTTAGAGGTATGAAATGAAATGCACCGTTCATGGAGACAGTATGCAGTACGTACGCATGAACGCTACTTTCATTTCTATTTTGTATTTAATTGAATTAAAACTAAATGAGATATATATATATATATATCATAATTAAATTATAATATATATGTTATATAGGTCACATATGTTCCTTAATTTCATTCTTTATACATTCCATGTATTGCAAGAACGAGTCACATCACTTGAGGGGGCGGTAGTCCACACTTCCTCAAATGAAATTATCACATTTGCACCACATGAAAAGCATAAATGTACATTTTAAATGTAAAATACAGAAGAATATAGAGGAAATAAATATAATATATATCTTAAATTAAAATATTTCCATCATAATGGCCACCATGAGAGGTGGTAGGAGAAGATAGAACAATCATCATTTCATGAGGCTGTAATTCGCCATCCACGGAAACAGTATGTTCTTTAACCATTAGACGAAGGTGTGTGTAAGTGTAGCTCAAATAATTCTCATAAAAAAATCCTAGTATATTTGTGATATTTTTGTTTTTACCAAATAAAGTAATAAAAAGAGGTTATGATGTTCTTTAATAAAAACAAAACAAAAGAACATAAGTGGGGTCATTACCTTTTAATCGGGTAACTCCCTTTGGTTTGAACCAAAATGGTTTCTTTAAGAGATTTCTGCCTAAGGTAAGGCTTCTAGGATGAATAGATGGATGTGGAGAGATAAAATGAGCATATATTGGTCGATACAAAGACTTGAGAGGTGTGGGTAAGGTGTTAGATGTGGGGGGCTTATATAAGAAGCAAGAGGGGCACTCTGGGAATGTCTTGAAACGTTACTTTATTATAAAATGATTTACGAATATTAAAGGTCAGAAAATTATATATTTCTAGGATAAGGTGATAAGGGTTCAAAATCCACCCATTAAATAGGTTTTTTACAAGTTTACATCTTATATTTTCCCTTATATTCTCATTTTTTTAAATCCTTCATTAATGAGGTCAACACTCCATCATCATGGTGACATAAACAAATTTATTTATATAATGTCTACAAATTATAAAAAATATATAATGATGTAGGAAATCTTTTTATATTTCTGATTAATAATTATAGCCAAAAATATTACTCGTATAACCTCATGAAAAATATTTTTTATTAAAACAACACATGTTTGTGGCCTTTTTATTTTAACTTTAAATAAAAAGTTATTAATGACATTTTCTTACCCAAGTGGCTCCATGGGGTCCCCAAGTTAACCCATGGATTTTCGTGGTCTGCAATGACATATCCAATAAGTTTAGGACAAGTGTAAAGGTAATTTCATATTATTATATCATTATATTTACCTTAAATTACAATATTTACCTTTAATAGAGATTAATAAAATGTAAAAGTTATTATTCACCAAAAAAACATTTTAATCCCATTAAACCAAATTTTAAATCCTAATGACAACCATGTATGTTGGATATTTTAAATTCAAATCACAGAAGTGGTAAAATTTCATTTAAATGAAAATTCCGTTTTTTTAACTACCACTTTGTGTTTTCACTATTCATCAAAAATGATGTTTTTTAGAAAAATACCAAAAATTCACCCTAAGATATATTTTATATTCCAAATTCTAATATGATGTCTATTTTGTAAAATTCAAAACATATAAAACATGCATAAAAGAAACATAAAATTTCCACATTTCAATCACAAGTGGTCACATCATGATATTATCATAAATAAAAACATCTAATAAAATCATTAAAACTATATGAGAGAAAAATCCATTTATACTTTGAAAATATTAAAAGTAGACATTTAAATGGGATTTTATAATCAAAGTGTCCCATACCATTTCGAATCATTTGAAAGGTTTTTAAAACATTCATTTCCATATAAATAAATCCTTAAAACCATTTTTAAAACATGGACATGGATGATAAATTTTTAAAAGAATAAATATTTTAAACCATTTAAAGAAATGTTTTAATAAAAGATTTGTTTTTCCATTTTGAACATTTAAATTATAAGCTACATTATAGTAGGCCATTTTTAAAACATCTAAATTACTTTATTATAGACATAATATGGATATGGAAATTCAAAGGGGATGCATATACACTTTATAAAATAATAGAAGTGCATATCATTAAGAAATGTCTCAATGAGAAGAAATTGAGATGTAATCCCAATCAAGGATCATGCAATTAGAGCAAGGATAAAGAAATGAAAAAAATTAAGTGTAAAAATTTTAAATACACTAAATATAAGTGGATAATCATTGTAAAACAATCATATGTCATCCAAAAATATTCATATCACTAAATAATCAAGAAGTATAGGTTTAACCCAAAGAATTGTAATTGGGTGAAGAAGTTCCCTTGCAAAAATTCGACAGCCTAACAACGTCAATTTAAAATTCACAAAATGAGATGATGAGAGAGAAAATGGAATCTCATCACATAGACATTAAATTTATATCAATAAGGATATATAATAACATAACCCAACATAATAATATGTGAATTAAAAGACATAAGAAAAGAAGTATTTTAAAAAGAGGACGGTGAAATGTTCCCTTACCGACTTGGGTAACTTTCGAAAATTACACCCCATGAATGAAGGACTATTCCACATTGATGTAAATACTCATAAACGAAAATATATTACACAAAGATTAGAATAATAGGAATTTCATACATCACTCAAAATAAATGGTGGCAAATGTTGCATAAATCTCATGAGAATAAAAGTGAGATGAAAAATCCCTTACGAAAACTAGGAAGCCTAACGACGCCACATAAAATGTAAAAAAAATGGATTGACAAGATCAAATAGGGTCTCTCATAATATGAACATAAAATTTACAGTAATAGGAATATATAATAACATCCCACAACATAAGAAAGAGGAGCTTAAAAGAAATGACATAAAAGAGAGTACTTAAAAAGAAATGGAGAGGTATGATCCCTTACCTCAAGTACGACTTGTCTTGTTCATTTATTTATATTCATAAATAATAAACTAGAGTTAATTTATACTTTCTTAATAACATTTTCAAGTTAATTATTCGTTTTATATCACTTAATACCATGTTATAATCATTATGTAATTATTTAAGTTAATAACGGTCGTTTTGTCGACCATTTGTACTTGGGTCAAAAATAAACTTCTTATAATTTCAAGTTGTTCATATAGAAAATTTTCCATTATATCCAGAATTATATTCATGATTTAGATATAATATATATAATATATATCCAGTATGTACTTACATTTATAATATGACATAACATTTTGAGGTAAGAAATGAAATGCACCGTACATAGAGACGGTAAGCCGTACGTATGCATGAGCGCTACTTTCATTTCTATTTCGTATTTAACATAATTAAAACTAAATGAGATATATATATATTATAATTACAGTATAATATATATGTTATATAGGTCACATAATTTCATTAATTTCATTCTTTATACATTCCATGTATTGCATGAACGAGTCACATCACTTGAGGGGGCGGTAGTCCACACATCCTCAAATGAAATTATCGCATTTGCACAACATGCAATGCAGAAAGGTATATTTTTAATTTAAAATACAGGAGCATAGAGAGGAAAAAAATATAATATATATCATAAATAAATATAGTTCCATCATAATGGCCACCATGAGAGGTGGTAGTAGAAGATAGAACAATCACTATTTTGTGAGGCAGTAATTCACCATCCACAGAAATAGTTTGTTCTTTAACCATTAGATGGAGGTGTGTGTGAGTGTAGCTAGAATCCTTCTCATAAAAACATCCTATTATATTTAATAGACTGGTTTTGTTACAAATTAAAGGAATAAAAAGATTTTAGGGGGTTGTAGAAGCAAAATAAAACAAATGAACATAAGAGAGGTCATTTCCTTTAAATCAGGTTACTCCCTTTGGTTTGAACCAAAATGGTTTCTTGAAGAAAATTATGCCTAAGGTAAGGCTTATATGATGAATATAGGGATTTGGAAGATAAAATGAGAATATTTTTGTTAATCGAAGGGCTTGAGAGGTTGGGGTAAGGTGGTAGAGGTGGAGGCCTTTTATAAGAGGGAGGAGGGGCACTCTTGAAAATTCTTGAAAAGTTACATTATTATAAACTTATTTTATGATATTAAAGGTCCCACAATTATATATTTCGAAGATAAGGTTATAATGTTTCTAAATACACCCATTAAATTGGTTTTTGAAAAGTTTAAGTCTTATATTTTACCTTAACTTCACATTTTATTGAAATTGTTCATTAATGAGGTCAACACTGCATCATCACGGTGTCATAAATAATTTTTTTTATTTAATGTATAACGATATTAAAAAAATATAATGTTGTAGGAAATCTTTTTATATTTCTAATGAATAGTTATAGTAAAAAATATGACTTTTATAACCTCATGTAAATTTTGTTTTAGTAAAACAACACATGTTTCTGACATTTTTTATTTTAACTTTAATTAAAAAGTAATTAATGTAATTTTCTTACCCAAGTGGCTCCATGGGGTCCCCAAGTTGTCCCATGGATTTTCATGGTAGTATATTACTTATCCAATAAGTGTAGGATAATTTTAAAGGTAATTTCATATTATTATATCATTATATTTACCTTAAATTACACTAATTACCTTTAATCACGATTAATAAAACATAAAAAGTAATATTCACAAAAAAATTATTTTAATCACATTGAACCACATTTTAAATCTTAATGACAACAATGTTTGTTGGATTTTTGAAATTAAAATCATAGAGGTGGTAAAATTTCATTTAAATGAAAAATCAGTTTTTTTAACTACCACTTAGTTCTTTCACTATTCATCAAAAATTAAAGTTTTTCAGAAAAATACCAAAACATCCCCCAAAGATATATTTGATATTCTAAATTAAAATATGATTTATATTTTATAAAATTAAAAACATATAAGTTGAATTAATTAATTTAATAATTAATTCCTGTTTTCAAAACAAATACCGTGTTTTTAAGAAACAATATCTACCAAAAGATTGACACTTATTTAAGTCCAATTTTAAAAGTGAAATTAATTACAATGACCACCATTGGATTAAATTGTAAAAATATATTCTAATTTCATTTTAAAACCAATTCAAAATATAATCTAATCATATAAATAAATTATATTAAAAATAGATTTTGAATTTAAATACAATATTTTTCAATTATTCATTTAAAAAAAATGTTAATGGAAAAATAACAAAAACATAAACAAAGTAAATTTTGATGTCCCGATTCGACAGAAGGATTTTATTTGGTCCAATATAATGTATAAATGTGACAAAAACTATTTTTAAATAGGTTTCTCCATCAAAAGCTGATAAATCGATCTTTTAGTAAATATTAGAGTATATATGCCTAAAATTGAAATCTTTACTTATTTTAAGCGGTTATATTTTATTGGATAACCGTAAAAACATTTAACAAACATATATATTCATATTTTAGTTATTTCTATTCATTCCTGTTAATATAACGGCTACGTGTTAACTACCATTTAAAATAATATTATTATATTATTAGGGTGCAACGTAAGATTTCAAAGAAACTCGTTGTTGCATTTCGGGTATGCTGTCAAAAATTGCAAACATTTTGAAATAAAAATTAATATTTAATTAAAAAATATTAATAAATATGAAAATGTCTAAATCTTTATTTACCTGGGATGTTACAGATGCCCTTCATGAACCACTCTTTTACGCCCAGTAAAAAAATAATTTCACACCATTTGAAAGAACCCACGATAGAACCATTGAAATTCATGTTGTTTCTACAGTGGAAAGTATTTTATTCAACTAATTATATTTATATTTTTATATTTATTTTACACTTTTATTTTATCTTATTTATTCTTTCTACTTTCCCCTTTCTAGTTTTTTTATTATTATTTTTCATTTTCATTCCTCTATGTTTTGTTCTTTGTTAGACCATCAATTGAAACATATTATCTTCATATTATGGTATAATATTATTAATTTCCATGATATATGACATAATATTACCTTATGTAGCACTTTTATCTAGACCCCAAGACTGAACCAAGTCATAGGGCTTGAATTAGACAATCTCATTCTAGGGAAAGTGTCGAAATTTACCCAAATGGGGAATTCCTCCACTATTAGAACATTGAAATTGGAAACACATCAAAATCCAACCTAAAACAACAAATAATAAGTGAAAAAATATAAATAACTCAATAGAACTATATGAGAATTGGATGAACCAAATATTAACTTTCAACCAAATTATATTGAAGACTCAATACTCAAATAATAATTTGAATAGAAATATTGGTTAATTCAACTTCTTCCAAAATTTGATACATTATCTAGTGAGGATCTGAACAAAAACGTGAAATAATTCAATATTGTTTTCTTAACTTTAAAACCATGAAATATATATTAATATCAAATAAAACTATGAAAATTATCATTATCACATGATGGAATTGAAAAAGACTAGTTGTATTATTTATAAACAAAATAAAAACCATGTTGGAATGAACTAAAACATATTTTCTAGTATATATTTTTTCAATTATCATGGAATAATTTCATTCATAATGATATATCAAGGGTCAAGAAGAAAAAATGGAAGTTAATGTATGAGTATTGGGAGTGGTTCAAGAAGTGGTATGCAAGTTCCCATATCTCCAAATTAGTGATAAAGTTCTCATCCAATACTTTTACGAAGTACTCACACCTATAAAGAGTAGAATGTTGGATGTCATTATTGGAGGGGAATTTGTATTCAATGAACAATTATCCCCACATGAATTGATAGACATAACGGTAAAACACTCCCAACAATTTGTTAATGGAGGTACACCAAATGGTGGTGGAGTGCATCATGTAAGTCCTTATCTTGAAAATAATTTGATTGATAAAAATTTAAATGAATTGAAAACTATGATGATATATATTTATTTGGATAAAAAGACATCACAACCCTCTTCAACGATGCCTTGTATAATTTGAATTCAAATATACCACCCAACTAATTTTTTTCCCAACAATAAGAAAGAGAAGATTGTGTTGCTGTATATTCTGGGAGACCATATCAAAATCAATATCTTCCTCATCCCTAGAACATGAATGAATTATTTTTACCAAAACATAAAACAAGGGTATAAAGGTCAATAAAACAAGAGGTGTGGCTCTGGAAAATAAAAAAGTCACCATTTTCAATAAATTTTCCAATATCCTCCACCTTATCAATAGGGTCTCCAATAACCCCAACGGAGATTTGAAGCTCGAGAATCAACAAGACAACACCAATAGAATCCAAAATCAAAGGTAGATTATAACACTGATAAAATTTTGAAAAAAAAATTGCGTAATCAATAGAATGATCAGAAGTATCAAGGTTTGGAGTTAAGGGAGTTGAAGACACAAATGAGTCAGATTACCACCTCCATCCACGAAATCGTATGTATGAACACTGAAAATCTACCTTTCCAACCTACTCCAAATTGTAAGGGTAATTTCAATTCCATCACATTGAGAAGTGGTAAGGAAAAAAATGATACATCTTCACCTATACTTCCCTCAGGATTCACTTCAACTTTGGAGAATCCCCATTCAACACAATTTGATGAGAAACCACAACAGAAAGAAAATTTAAGAAAAATGTTGATTTTATTCCTCCTAAACCCTTTCAATTTCCATATAGATTTGTAAAAACCATGAATATGGATTATGTGGAGATGAAAAAAAGAGGTTTTGGATATATTCAAGTGTATTTAGATCAACATCCCACTACTTCAATGCATTATTCAATAAAAATTGTATGAGAAATTGTAAAAAAAACATTGAACCAATCGAAGAGGGGCCAAGAGAAATGAAATGATCAATCTTGGATGGAATGTGTCAACACACATTAAACAAACCCATGAAATTCCTACAAATTGGAAGGATCCAAGTACATAAATAATCCCATGAACCATAGGGGAGTTGAACTTTAATGATTCCCTTTGTGATTTGGGAGCATCCATAAATGCAATGCTATGCTCTATATTTTTTTATTTATACGTTGCCGAGTTGAAAACGATGAGAGTATGGGTGTAGTTAGTGAATAATGATATATTTAACTAGCAGGATACCTTAAGTACGTACTTGTTTAGGTATGTAACATGATCATTCTATCTGATTTCTACTTTCATAACAAGGAGGATGATCTAGTAAATTTTATTTCAACAATTATCTTAGGCAGTACCTTCCCCGAAACTAAAAAACTAACATAAATTTCTATATAGTGGACATTTCATTGAGTTTGGAGATGAGGTTGTGATATTTAATGTTATGGACTATATGAAGTACCCCTCATATGACCATTCTTATTTTTTTATCTCCCATTTTGAATGACCAATTAAAACCCCTAGATTTTGATTGTCCCCTTCTTAAAGAAATTAAGAGAATTGTTTCTACTTTGATGTCTAAGATCACTTCAAAACCTACATCTAATGCACAAAACACTCTTATATTTCATTTTTAAATTGATTTTTATTCTGATTTTGCTCATTTTCACTCTAATTATGACTGGGATGTGGACTATGCTGATGGATTTGATGCACTATCCCTTGATTTTGATGATTTCAAGTATGGTATAGAAGTTAATTATGCACATATTTCAGTTCCTTTATTGTATCCATCGAAACTGCACCCCCTTCATTAGAATTAAATCCATTTCAACCAAATCTCAAATAATAATACTTCTTAAGTGGTGATATATTAACCGTTATCATATCAAAAAATATCTCTTTTGAACACCGAGAAAAAAATTTAAATATTTTTAGGGATAACATCATGGTAATTAGGTGGACCATGTCTTTCATATCTACTATTATCACCTCTATTTCCATGCAAGGGATTATGTTGGAGGATGGGGATAAACCGATTAGGAAACCATATTAGAGACTGAATCCAAATATTAAATAATTTTTTAAAAAAGATGTGGAATTTTTCTTGGTAATCTTTTCTAGATATTTTTAGGTTCCTATAGCTACTGAGGATATAGAGAAAAAAACATTCACATGTCAATTCGTTATATTTTACTACCGAATGATTCCATTCCAACTATGCAATTCCCTAGGTACATTACAAAGATTCATGGTGAGTTTTTTTGATTTCATTGTGACATTTATGGATTTATTAATAGATTCTTTTACAATGTATGTATCTTCATTTGATGAATGTATCATTTGTTTAGAAAAGGTGTTAAATCGCTGCATTGATAATAATCTAGTTTTAAACATTTAAAAGATTAATTTTATGGTAGAGTATGGAATTTTATTAGTGAATTTAGTGTCAAAACATGGAGTAGAGGTTTGTAGACACATGGTATATATTATTTCATCCTTACCATATCCATCACGTGTGAGAGATATTTGATCATTCCATTGGAATGCAATATTTTATTGATGCATCATCAAAGACATTAGTAATGTCTTTCTACCCTAATATTGTTTGCTACAAATGGATAATGAATTCATTTCTGATGGTTTAAGAAGGGTGTCATTTTATGAGCTGGAGAAGCATCTGACCACTCCACCAATCATACAACCCCTATGGTGGGAGCCTACATATATGAATATGTGTTACACATCCAACTTTTTGGTTCCATCTGTCTTATCTCACAGTGTGGAAGGAAGGTCCCATTTGATTTCCTATGCCTTGAGGACATTGTATTCATCCCAATAAAACTACACAATCAAATAATTGAGTTTCATTCAATCATATTTTCATTAGATAAATGCTATTCATATTTATTGGTCTTTAATTAAGTTATTTTTTCTAACCATGTAGCTTTGTGGTGCCTTTTAAATAATCCATATGCAAATCCCATACTTATCTTTTGGATACAAAAACTTCAATAATTTTACATTGAGATAAAGGACAAGAATGGTACAGAGACCTAGGTGGTGGACCACATGTGTAGGATTACACACACATCATAGGAAAACACCTTGGACCGAGTACCACTATGGGAAACATTCCATGATAAACATCATTATGCACTCACAGGTACACATCCTTAGTATAATGATTTAGTCAACTACTTTTTTTCCTAAAAATTCTGGACAAATTTCATGAAACCTCAAGCGAAAAATGGAAAAGTTAGGTTTTATGTGTGGGATAATCCATTCCTTAAGAGCATGTGTAGTTCTAATGATATTTGTAGGTGTGTTCTTGATCATGAGTTTGAGTCTGTTATACATTTTTTCCATAAAAATTCATGAGGAGGACCCTATGGAACGCCAGAGATATCTAGGAAAGTATTATGTTCTATAATATATTGGTCTACCTCATTTATTTATTCTCATTTATTTTTTATGTAATTCTCATGTTTCCCACAAATTGGAATGATTTCTAGGAGACATGAGATTCCTTCACTAGCGATATTATTATATAAAATTTTTGATGTAGGGGAATTTATTTATTTTACATTTTTAATTATATTGATTATGTGTTTAAATGGGTGGAGGCTAGGGAAACTAGGATGGATGAATGTCATTTTATTTTGGATTTCGTTCAGGATCTAGTTTTCTATAGTTTCGTGGTATGAAAGGCCATCATCAGTGACTAAGAGACATGTTTTTCAATCATAATTTTTCTTACCTCCTTAAAAAGTATGGTTTGACACACAAAACATCAACACCATGACCCCCCCAACAATTTTCTAGGATAAGGTTTCAAAAATCGAGACAAAAAAAATATGGGAGAAGAGAATTCATCCAAATAAGAAGGATTGGATAATGTTCGTGGATGATGTAATTTGGGAATATATAATGGAATAAAAAATCTGATAGATATTTCCCTATTTCAGAATTTTTTGGAAAATCCTTTCATCTCCCCAAAGATGCCGAGCATCAGGCTTATTGAGCTATAAAAAATTGCAACATAGATTTGGCCTAATCAGGAATTCAACAAAAGAAAAAAAATTCAAGAGCCAGAAGATATTTGATTGTAATCATATGGGATATAAGATTCTAAAAGAAAATATCAAAATAATATCATGATTGAACAATATAAAAAGTAGAGTTTCATATAGGGGGAATGTTGTGATTTATAGTTCACGATTAAATATAATTCCCAGTAAGTTACATTATATATGGTTAGGTATTTATGTCATGTCTAATGTTTTTCCTTATGGTGTTATAAAGATCCAACAAGAGGACACATGATGGATAATTACAATCAATGGGAATAGTTTGAAGTAATATATTGAGGAGATTTCATCCGATGTACTTGATTTCATCACACTATAATACCCCACAATCACTTGAGACTATATTTATATTCCTAACCCTTTAACTTTTATATTATTTTTCAATTTCAAAATTCTAAATTTCATGTACACATATCATCCCTTGGGTGCACAATGAGGACAATGAAATATTTTATGATTGGTGGAGGGGAAAACATTTTTTGGTATCAATTAGGTATTTTTTTTCATTTGAATGATTTTTGGATTTTTCATTATCAGTTTTCTATTAAATTTAAAAAAAAATTAAAAATGAAGAAGAGATAAAACATATATCTTGTAACATGCTCATTTACATGTGTAATGTTTGGAAAAAATCATGTATTAAAAATTCATTGATAGCATGATAAACATAATCCTTGTTTCATCATCCAACATTTATTTTTGTTAAAAAGGAATTCATCAATGATATAATCGGTTGTGTCATTATAAAACATTTTAGATTTTATATCATTAATTATATTATTTGATAATGTTAAATTATTTCAATGATTTATCCATAAAAAATTCATTAAACCTTGACTTGTCAAATTTTTCTTATTCAATTAACATTATAGCCATGTTTGGTAAAAAAATTAATATTATAACAATGGTTGTTCCATACATTCATTTTTCTTCCGATCAATTTAATTGCTGTACTGAATTTATCTATGTGTGTGTACCAATTATTTGAATATTTTAAACACTAAAAAACAAAAAAACCAAAAACAAAACAAATAAAAAACACAAATATATTGGTTATGTCATTATAAGGTCAAAATCCACTCTTCCTCAACCATTTATCATAATATAAATATAAAATTAGTGTCGTCAAGAGATCTAAAAAGGGTTGAATGATGAGTGGGAGATTTTTTCCAAGTGAAATTTTTGAAAAAAAAACAAAATTAAAAAATTATTGGAGTGATGAAATGCACAAAATGGGGGGATATCTATGTCGGGATACTATAGTCTAACATTTGGGAATGCATAAGTGAGTGGGATTTGAAATTTGATTGCAAGGGAATTTAAAACATGTTTGGTGTATTAAACCATGTAAGAAGAATTGTTTTACATGACCTAAATATTCTAAATAGGGGCGGATTTAGGAGAATGAAATTTTTGTTACACAATAACATGGGGAATTAATGTCATGGTATACCCATAACATGTTTATCTATTCTTAGTGTCATTCACATCACTGTATTTTATATTGATAAAATTTATTAGACAATGGCTTGGAAATTTATTGTTATTGACTATTGATGGAATTCTGACATTGCATATATTTCCAAGGTGGTTTGAGTAATATGAACATTAATTTCTTGTCACAATTATTTTTGGAATACATAAAATCTGGTTTATCCTTGGAGTGAAAAAGGGTATGTGTGGGGCTGTGATCCCACAATGTTTCACTATTTTATTTCACCCTTACATCACTGTTTTAAATAAATTGTATTGAAACATTCAAATATAATAAAAAATTTAAATTACCATTTGGTTAAATTATTCAATTATTATAACTATTAAAAACGGAAATTATACTTGATTTGGTGATTTCATTGTAGTAGGAGGTGATTTGGAGGGTCAAAGATGATGTAGAAGGAAAATAGGTCAAAATTCATGGAATCCCAATGACATATGTCAACTATTATACATGCAATTATAATATTTGAATCCAAATGGGATGAAATTTTGATATATGGTCCATTACGAAGTGGGATACAACTCATATCTTGAAACTGAAGCCCAATTCATCAATATATTGGCCCAACTGAACTGATATGTCTAGTGAACTGAATCTACGTTGAGTTAAAATAGAGGTTCGTTATTATGAAAACAGATCTCATTCCAAATTTTTATTGGATCAAAAATTTGGCATGGTGGTATTAAATATGTCAAAAAAAACCTTATTTATTTTCTCCAAGCCCTTATAAATACACTTACAAACCAAAAATAATTACAAAAGTGATATCTATAATGTTAGGTGGCCAAATATACTTCCCATTTTTTCTATAAAAAGAAGTCATGGGAACCTCAAAAGGAAGTTCAACCAATCAGTGAAGTGATTAAATTTTTTGAGTTCTATATGATTCCTCTAATAATCATTGAGGTTCAAGAATAATTATAATCATAGGGTGATATATTACATCAAGGATCCCTTCATTATAACTTTCATCTCATTCACATGTTGTAATAGTTATGTTTGGGAAATAATCGTCTTACATCCTATTCTATTTATTATATATTTATTTGTTTTACTCTATTTTATTCATATATATTCAACCATATTGGGTAGTAAATCAATATTATAAATGATATTTGGTTATACCCTTTACACAAACATTGTGAATATAAAGTGTTTCTTCTATGACTATACTGCCTGTGGAAGAGTAATTCTTCCATGAGAAACTATAAGAAATGAGATACTATAACAAAACCCAATCACAATGGTATGAAATAAATTATTTAATATAATTAATATATTATTATTTATGAATTCAGTTTTTAAATTTAATAAATCTAAGAAATCAAATGAACAACTTACATAAAACTCGTGAGGTCGAGTAATGTGTGAGTTGTGAGAGAACGAACATAATCGTCAAAAGAAAAGGTGCATGAAATTTGTTTTTAGAATTCAAATATAAAAAAAAACTCAATTCATCCTAATTTATATAATTTATATGTTTCTTAATTTACAAATGACCATAATCTAGTATGGGAGTGACAATCAATGCAAGGTGCTACAACTGCACGATTCGAAGCTAGCCTAAGGATCCATTCCTTTAATCATTGTGGTTAAATTAAATCTCGTATGGTTCTAGGTTTTACAAATTAAGGGACAATAATTATATGTATATTAACATAAATGATCATTATAAATAAATAATTGAATTGGTTTTCTTAGATTGAGTATGTTTTCTAAAAATTGTTTTAAAAAATATATATTCACATTCCATTTCCTCAAACTCATTTAAAATAAATGGAAGAAATAAAATCTTCTCATATATTACTTAATATTATTATTTTATAAAAAAATACATACCCATATAATTTTATGTTTTTTCTTTCATTTATCTTTATTTTGGAAAATACTTTTATGAACATGTTTTAATTACTACATCTTTGAAAGACAACCTTGGTCATCCACTCTTCTTCACCTAAGAAGTAAAAAATTAAACAAAATTTTAAAGTACCCACAATAGATCCTTTCACTATAGTTTTTATATAATCATGTAAAAATTTGATATTAAAGGGTAGATAATGAAATAAAACATAAATGGACATTGAAAAAGGATCCCTTGTTTTTTGGGTAAGTCATTTTGGTTTACACAAAAGAACTTCTTGGATGGATTTATACCCATTTTGAAGCTTCTAGGATGTGGGGAGGTATGTTGGGAGACTATTTGGGATGATTTTTTTATGATCCAAAGTTTCTTGAGAGGTGTGGGGAAGGGGAATAGTGAATTCCTTTTTATAATGGAGGGGGAGTGGTATTCTTTAACTACCAAGAGGTAAACCTTTTGGGAGGTATCCTTTTCCTCATGGGCTCAAAAAATTGACAAAAAATGGATTCAATATAAATTATAGTCGATCTAAATCTCCACCACACAAAAGGAAGTGAATCTTTTTTTAACTTTTTTCTTTAGTTTTTATGTTTCTTTATATTTTTTCATTTCGGTTTTCCATTTAGTTAACTTGATTTCCAAATAAATTAATTTAAACATTAAAAATAAATTATGGTAATAATAAATAAAAAATATAGAACCAATGAATTTAAAATAAGATTTAAAATTTAAAAAATAAAAATTCCAAGGGTTTTGTAAATTAATTTTAATACAATTGTATGTAACACGCAAAAACACTTCTTTAACATGGGTTATATTAATAATTTATTTACTAACTATGCGTTAATATGTTAATTATAAAAGATTAGTTTTCCAATGAATGGAACATATTTGGTATTTTTTAACACTTAAAATTCACTTGGAGGAATTTCTTATTTTTATTAATTTTATATCATTTAATAAAATATCATTTATTATGGAAAGCATTAATGTATGTTTTGTTATTATTTATTTAATTTTATATTAAAAAATATCAAATAATTATTGGAATTATAATTCATTATGTTCAGATCTATTTAAAAATATATATTCACCTACAAAAATAATATAACAAAATAATTCATTAAATTTACATAAATTTTAAGGTCATTTTAATTAATTAATTAGTTTAATTATTTACTCAAAATTCCATGTGTTAGTGTTTGTCAATTATTTAATATAATTATATCATCTTTGAATGTTAATACCAAATTAGCATGGTAAAAAAATGTTTACCTTTAGAAATATTTTATTTAACCCAAACTATATAGCTTCTTTAATAATATAAAGCACTATAAATGTTAATCATATGGAAGGCTTCTTTTTTATAATTTTCCATAATTAAATATTTATATGGGTACCTTTATGTCATGACACCCAACCTATAAAGATTTATCTCATGAGGTAGAAATGAGGGAAGAGTGATAATTATCCACTATATACAACCTCTAGTAGGCCCCGGGGTGGAGACCAGCACCATGGGTATACAAAGGTCACAAAATTGGAGGCATTTCCCTTTTTATAGTAACCATGCTTGGGAGATAATATGTATAAAACACAAAATAACTCCAAGACATATATAAAATAAATATAAAATCCAATCCACATCCATGTTTGAAAATATATCTATTACAATACAAGTGTTTCCAAAATAAATACCAAATGCAAGGCTAAGAATCAACGCAACAACTTCCAAATATTCCATGATAGTAATTCCCATCACAGTCCATCTTGTCCTCCTGAAAACCAGAATGTATTTTTATTTACATATGGTGAGCATACAAATATACTGTGTAGGAAAAAACCAAATTATCACATGCACAAGTGGAGAAGCATAGTAATTCCTTATGAGAATACAGAAGAAACAAACATCACCTAACAAGGTATACCAGCCACCCTAACCTCCCCAAATGAATTCTCACCAAATAACACATGCAAAGTAATGTAATATAGAGAAGGTCGATGATAGGGTACCCCAAACCACTTTCCTACTAATTATCTACTCTCTCACCCTAATGGAAAATGTCATGGCCCTCTAACCTCTTCCAATGTACCATGTCACAACCCTCCCACACACACTCAGGCCTCACAACTAGTCTGAAAACCTTGGAAAATGAAGCTCATCCCATCTCTCTTGAACACACCATGTCTCCACAAAAACACCCCATACATAGACACATGTTCCACATACCACGTCACATTCTGAAAACACATAGGAAAGTATTACACATATAGTCTCAAAGACGTATTGGAAACCACAAATCATATATTACCAAAGACACAAGGGAAAACAAAAAATTCCCACACACAACTAATCCAAAAAAACCATAAATTTCCCAATGAATCATTCTATATCACTGATAGGAAGGGGGAGTGGGGAAGATTAGGTGGCCATCCATCTATCCTCCCATTGGGATGTTTGGGAAAGACACCCTCCAACATGATAATGGGAGTGTTCGGAACGTAGTTATCAACTAGGGTGGGATTCATGTAGAAATCACAAGGATGTACAAGTTTATATATACATATTAGACACTCATCCCAACTTATGGATTTTTTTTAAAACAAACAAACAACCCACAAAAATGCCTTTGTTTCTACCTCTAAATGTACAGCAACAAACAACAATCACAAACCCAACCATACACCATCCAATTAATTTAACCAGTTCTATTTATTTATTATAAAAATCATTAATTCATTCCACCCCTACCCAGTTATCTACCATTATATGTACATCGCAAGCCACACATCCTAAACCACACAATGGAAGAAGCACAGTTTCAAAACATCCCACATCACATTTCCTCTCCACTTTACACCTATGCCAACCACTACCATCATTATCCATCAAATTCGTTATGAACATTCTACCTTGTTAAAAAAACAAAACAACCGCCAACTCACAACCAATCCAAAAAACTCCTATTATCGCCACCATCAGCATCCCCACTACACAAGCACACTACACCGAGCAACAGAAATAGAACACAACTATGTTCCAGTCCCACAGCTCTACACTAAACATCCATTCCACAATCAATCAATCTCTCAACCAGAGAATCCATTACACCACCCAAAGCACCCCACACATAGTCATATCCTTAGCAACACCACCAAAATACTATCGAAGGCCCAAATTCTATATTTAACGAGGCTCTTGTTCATTAATTCCAATTTTTAAATTCAGAGGTGATCACAGAACATATTTGATTCTTGGGAATAAATTTATTTAACTAAATATAAGTGGTTAATGAATTTTATATATCATTCATTCAATATATGATAAACAACAAGTCATCACAATCCATCACAAGTCCACACACAAAGTCCACAAATGGCCAAGATTTTCAGTGGGTGATAAGACGATACAATAAAATATAAATAATAATAATAATAAATAGAATCATAAATCACTTTCCCAGCCCCTGTATATTGAAATTAAATAAATTATATAATCTTAAATTTTTTAGAATTATTATATCCTCATAAGAGAATCATTCATACTCCCACCCCACGTGATACAAAATTAAAATAGAGATGAATGGATCCATATCTTGTGAAATAGATTATCAACACCTCCTCCTTGTACCAAACAAGTGCTGCTCAATGCTCAATGGAAACATGATCCAACAGTGAAACAATGATACATGGATCCTATGGGAATACATTATTGGGGATGCCCTGTATCATGAGTAAAACATACTTATAAAATGGTTAATGGTTGTAGAAATGAAAGATCATATATCAATGGATGAAGTGGTTTCAAAATCCATCAAATCTGAATCCTGATCAAGACCACGCGTTTTGACTATCCAAAGGCCTCTTGAGCATTATGAATTTAAATATATAATTATTATCCTTTCAAATGGATTCAAAACCATTTAAATATGGTCTTAAACTCATTTTATGTCAGCCAACATAGTTAAGGGGTTAATCTTGACAAACATGGATTTTGAAATATAGCCAGAATTTAATCACCATTGGGTGAGTCAACCATGTGATCTAAGGATGGTGAGTCACCATTTAGTGTCCTATGATTTGGTGAGTCACCATTTGCTGGAATACCATTTAGTGAATATATTTTCAGTGAGCTACAGTTCGGTGAGTCTCCATTCGTTGAGCTACCGTTCAGTGAGATATCGTACGGTGATTCACCGTTATATGAGCTACCATTCAGAGAGTCACTACTCAGTGAGATATCGCTTGATGACTCTCTATTTGACAGCCCACTAGTGCGACTACCCATTGGGAGTCAGTATTCCTGAATCATTATCAGGGACCTACCATTCCTGACTATCACAATCTGTCTCCCGGGGCCCGTGTCGTAACTACCCTAAGCCCGCCTCCCATTGGACATGGGATGTCGAATAATCCCAAAGGCGTATATCCCAAAACTGGGAAGGAATTTCCTTTATACCTGAAAAAAACACATCAGAGTACACAACTGGAAGCAAAACACTAAGTAAAAAATGTATACGAAGAGTGTTCTGGAAAGTAAAAGGGGTCGGAAATACAAGCCCAATTGTAAGTACAAGTACAACTGAAAAAGGGACAAACAACTGAAAGGTAAAGAGAAGATCTTGGATCATCCTATGGGGTTACTACCTAAAGGGTAGGTACATATGGCCACCTCATCATTCCACATCCGTCAGACTCCTCGGTGTACCGACTCGTCGTAAGGTCCACCTACGGGTAAGATCTAGTCTTGGATGTCTCGGCCTTCATCAGCACTGTCTGTCATCTGCATCCAACTAAACAAGGGGTGGGTGTGACAACTAGGTCCCGGTGACAGCACAACCACCCCGCCTTAACATGGTTGTCGGGTCATGTCCCACCAGGTACCACCAGTTTTCCCATAGACACGTGGGGCCCACCCCAGGGTCCACCGACGTGCATGAACAGGTCATCTAACTAATGATAGTCCCCACATGCAAACACATGTCCTTTCCGGTGTGCTTTGTCCTCACTCACACACACCCTAGTCAACTTCCCAGAATTTCACCTATCCTGATCACTACTACAGGCCAAACACGCTTAACTGTGGAGTTTTAATCATGTAGGCTCCTGAAAAGAAAGGTGCACCTTTTTGACATGAGTCATATCATTTAGTCATTTAACCCTTTATCATTTGGGGATGTTACAATCACCCCCCCTTTACAGCACAACGCCCTCGTTGTGGGCCCTACATCTCAACCCAGGCAGTGCACCACACTTAAGTCTGGGTTCCTCCTCTGATACCAAATGTGACAACTGGGTCCCGGTGATAGCACAACCACCACGCCTTAACATGGTTGTCGGGTCCTGGCCCACCAGGTACCACAAGTTGCCTCGTAGACACGTGGGGACCACCCCAGGGTCCACCCATGTGCCTGAACGGGTCATCTAACTAATGATAGTCCCCACAGGACAACACATGTCCTTTCCGGTGTGATTTTTCCTCACTCACACACACCCTGGGAAACATCCCAGAAGGTCACCCATCCTGATCACTACTCCAGGCCAAGCACGCTTAACTGTGGAGTTCTAATTAGGTAGGCTCCTGAAAAAGAAGGTGCACCTTGTTGACATGAGTCATATCATTTAGTCATTTAACCCTTTATCATTTGGGGATGTTACAGTGGGTATAGCCCATCCAGGGGTGAGTAAAACGATACACAGTAGGGACCACGAGACCCTCATGGTCTCACAAAATCCAATAAGGATAAACAACAAAGTATGAAATCAACGGATAACCATTACTTGGGTATATTACCATATATATACAAATGTTATCTAGAAACCCATATCAACCATGAGGAAAACACAAAATTCATTGACACAGCTCAACCAGGAATTTTATTCATGATGTCGAATCAAAGACTGCTGGAAAACTCCTCCTCCGTCGAGTACAGTGGGCCTACCCCTACAACCAAGAACTTCCCACTAACCTTGGACTACCAAGGTACTCCACTTGTCAAGTATTTTGGGTCTGCATCACTCACACAGAGGTGCTCCCCACCATGGGTATGTCGCTACAGCCAAGTGGTCCCCCTCATAGCCTAAAGAGGTACTCCTTCTGTCGAGTACCGAAGGCCTGCCGCTACAACCAAGAACTTCATCACCGTGGGTCTTCCGCTACAACCAATCGCTCCCCACTGGGCTATTAGAAACCCTCCAAGTAGATCAATCAGCAGTCATCAGTTCTCAGCCATCTACTCAGTCTCTATAATCTACACCCTCGTCACCGGGAGGGTTTTCTCCACGAGCTAAAAGTCAATACTCAATGTGTCATTAAGACTCACGTAAAAGTATCTCAAAGGTACAACTCATCATTGGGGTCTCAACGCAAAAGATGGAACCTCAATCGGACGCCCGATCTCTTAGTTATTAGCCTTTTAGTCTCGAGGGTCCGGTTGGATTCCTGTACGAATAAAACTGAATGTATCTCAACTATACCCCAATCTCCAGTGGCTTATACTCAAATTGACCTTCTCTCATTGAGATTTCCAGTTCCGCTGATGGTTCTTCATACAGATATCTGGTGCCAAAGATATGGCAAAAGTTAGCAAAGGGTTAGTAGTGGGCCTGGGTCTGGTCCGAACTGGTTTGGGTCAAACCAGACAGACCCGATGGGTCTGACCTAGCCCATTGGGTGGGTTAGCCCAGTATTTTAGGCCCAATACTCTAGGACCGGTTCGGCTAGCACAGCGAGTGGCGCGGCTTGGGAGTTTGGCGGCCGGGAGGCTAGTGGGCAGGCCACTCGGGGGATGAGCAGGCCGGCTGGATGTCTGGCATGCTGTGGGTGCACCGAGCAGGCCGTGGGGACATCTGGTAGGGCGCCTGCAGAGCCGGGTAGTGCGCGGCGTGTGCAGACAGTGCGCGGGGGCACCGGGCAGCGCGTCGGTGGAGCAGGTCAGCGCGTGGGAAGCGAGGGCAGGGCGACGACGGTGTTGGGCCACATGCGGGGCGCATGGGCCAGCGGCGCGGGGTGAGCTGTCCGGTGGCGTGGGGGTGCCCAGGCAGGCCGGCGCGGGGCAGCACGCAGGTAAGACATGGTCCGTGCGGCGGTGCGCGATGATGTTCTGCAAGAAGAACCGGTGCGCTGCCAGGGCGGCGCGATTTGTGGAGGTCGTGGGTAGCGCAGCCTCTGTTTGTCGTCTTCGTTATCGTCTCGTCATTTCCATGTTGTCGTGGAGTCATCACAAAAAGAACAACCGAGGGGTCAGGCCTTATTGGTTAGGCTCGTACCCTCCGCTTTTAGGGAGATAGCAATAGGTTCTCAAGAACTAAGCACAATACCCCACCCGCAAAAAGGTAAACATCAACGTTCATTGTTTAATGAAGGAAGAACATGGAATTTAAAAGGAGACAACCCCTACCATAGAATTTTTAGTCGTCGAACAACATTTTTTGATAGTGTTGCGGAAAGAAGACGATGAAGTTCATCGATCGTTGCATTCATCACGCACTCCCAATCCAAGCTCGTGCGTCAGTTCGTTGAAGACGATTAGGAGGGAAGTTTCTCTACGTTGGAATGTGGCCGGGGTAGAAGACCGAGGAAGAAGTGTAACCGGCATTCTTTGCATTTTTTGCATTCTTCATTGGGAGAATGGTTCCCCGTTGCCCTCCTCTTCCACCGTTCCACCAAAAGAGATTTCCAACCAAATAATAATAATAGGTCTTCTATTATTATATTGTTGGCACGCAATTCAAACGGAGAAAGAAACTCCCCATAATAAATTCACACGCGTTGGCGTAGTTAATTGGAAAGCGTGTTGGCCCAATTAATTGTCACATGCGTTGGCACAATTAATTGCACAGAGGAGGTCAAGAGTCCCTCCCCCATTAATGAGGGGGAGTGGAGAGGTTTCATCCTCAACCATCAATAACGGTCCGATGGTCCCCACCCCTATAATTAATAGGGAGGTTATCATCGGGTGGACCCCACCACCATAACCTCTCATGGGAGGTTAGGGTGTGGCGGTCCCACCACTATCTTCCAAGGGGAGGTTTCAACCAACACACTCAACACAAGGAAACATAAAAATAAAATAAAGTGTTGTACTTTTTTTTATAAAAATTAAAAAACAATCTTTTATTCCTCTCTCACTTCCTTTGAAGTGAAAGTCTCCCTATGAGAATACTGGCACTGTGAGTTCAATGTTACCCTCGTATTTTAATTCCGAGCACCGGTTCAAAAGTTATAAAATGATGCACGCATGTTTACTGAACGTACCCAATAAATGTTCGGAAAATATATTATCTTTCACCCTCGACCCTCTATGGTCGAGGTTAAACTCCACATAGGTTAAACACACCCCAACTAATCCAACGGTACTCTTGGATTTTCAATCCGAGTTTCCATTTAGACATTATAATTTTACAAGAAAATAATTTTCACTTAATTATTTTATTTATTTCTAAAAACTAACATACACTGGTGGCCCATGCCATCCAATGTTACTATCTTCTTAAAGAAAAAAAATACCCTCACAAGTTCAGAAGTGGTCTCATATTTTTAATCTGAATTACCATTTCTATGTTATAAGCATTTGAAAAATATAATAATTTATTTAATTATTTTATATACTATTATGCCATTTTTAGGTTTTCTCATAGGAGGCCCGCACCGACTTAACATAAGTCACACCTAAGTTAAATACGCCATCTTGAGTGCAACGGTGCCCTCATATTTCTGATCTGGGTAACCATTTATGATTTATTTTGCTTTTTCAAGAAAACTACTTACGTGAGTTAATTTAAGATTAAAAAAACATCGACGGATCATTCCGGGAACTCCGAGCCTTGGAATCGCACGCTTCCAGATTTCACGATCTCGTTAAATTCTAATATATTTAAATAGAATTACATGGAAATTCAGAGTCTTTACATTCTCCCCACCTCAGGGCTCTACGCCCCAGTACGCCACAACTCACAACTAAGTGAACAAGTGGGGATACAGATCACACATCTGAGCCTCCCACTCCCATGTGATCTTCTTGAGGTTCTCGTGGTGCCAACTAATGTGCACCAGATGTATCGACCATCCACATAGGACCCACCCCTATCGATCCTCAATCTCCAATAGAACCTCCGTAAAGGTCACCCCATCATTGACCTCCATCTCTCCATGGTCGATGATGTAGGAAGGGTCGTGCATGTATCTCCTCAACTGAGATACGTGGAAGACGTCGTGCATCCGGTGCAACAGAGGTGGAAGAACTAAACGATAAGCCACCTCACCTACTCTATTGAGGACCTAGAAAGGTCTGATGAACCTCAGAGATAACTTGCTACCTCATCAAAATCTCTGTATATCTCGTTGAGGTGAGACACATAGAAAGATGTGGTCGCCATCCTCTAACTCCAGAGGTCTCCATCTCCTGTCAGCATATGATTTTTGCCTGCTCTATGCGGTCTTCACCCGCTCCTGGATGATCTGCACCTTCTCTGTAGTAGCACACACCATCTATGGTCCCACTAGTGCTGACTACCCAAGGTCTGTCCTGCCCAGGGGTGATTTGCAAGGTCGCCCGTACAATGCCTCAAAAGGGGCCATCCCTATGGTGGAGTGATAGATTTTGGTTTATGAAAACTCCACCGAAGGAAAGTGATCCTCCCAGTTGCGACCTAAGTTGAGAACACATGCACGAAGCTTGTCCTCGAGGGTCTGAATGGTCCGCTCAGTCTGACCATCTGTATGAGGATGGAAGGCGGTGATCAAGTGAAGTTGTGTCTCGAAATCCCCTTGCAACCGCTTCTATAACTAGTAAGTAAACCGTGTATCACAATTAGAGACAATAGAGGAAGGTACTCCATGTAGTCACACAATCTCCTTCATATTGAAGTATCACATGCTCTTTACTAAACCCTACTCTCAGATCGGTAGGAAGTGGGCCGACTTGGTGAGTCGGTCAACGATCACCCAAATCGAATCGTGACCCCTCGATGTACATGGAATACCCATCACAAAGTCCATGGATATCCCATCCCACATCCTCTCTGGGACATCTAAGGGATGAGCCAATACTACTAGTACATGGTGCTTTTCCTTCACTTGCTTTAAAGTGAGGCACCTTGAGACAAACTCTGCTACCACCTTCTTCATACTTGGACACCAGTGATGAAGTCGAATGTCCTAATACATCTTCTCCACACCTGGATGTATCTCTAGGGGGTTTATGGAACTCCCTCAACACTTCCTCTTGAAGTGACACTGGTACCAAGGTATTTCCTCTAAAGAGGATGACGTGCTCCCCACCTTCAGAAAATCCATCAGGTGCCTGACCTGTGGATATTTGAGCACGTCACGTCCTGAAGTCAGTGTCTTCATGTTGTGCCTCCCTAACTCGCTGAAGAAGTGGGGGAGTGACTGTAAGAAACTATAGGAATTCCACTCCATCTCTATCTACAAAGGATATCTGTAATACAGCCAACTGCTCGGTCACCTCTTCTAGAAGCTGTATACCAGTCCTACTACTGAGTGCATCCGCAACAATGTTCCCCTTCCCAGGTGTATAGACTATCTCGAAGTCATACTCCTGGAGGAACTCAAGAAAATTTTATTTTCTCAGGTTCAGGACCTTTTGAGAGAAGATATACCTAAAACTCTTGTGATCAATGTATACGGTAAACGTTTGCCCATAATACAGTGTCACCAAATCATCAAGGAGAACGCCACTGCAACTAACTCAACATCATGGGTAGCGTAGTTTTTATCATGATTTCTGAGATGCCGAGAACCATATGTGACCGCTGCTCTCTCCTACATCAGGACACCTCAAAGTCTGGTCCCTGATGCATCGCAATAAACTAAGTACCCTAAGACTTCCTCTGGAAGACACATGATGGGGGCACTAGTCAGCCTCTGCCTTATCTCCTGAAAGCTGTGCTGGCATCTCTCCGACCACACAAATGGTTTTCCCTTCTTTTTCAAGGCTAATAGTGGTGCTCCAACTCTGGAATGTCTGGCACAAAGGTAATTCTGGCTGACTCATGAGTAAAATGTTACACCCTCTTATGCATGAGTTAAAACTGTGCTGCCTGGGTTTCTTTTCTCCGACCAAGGAAAACCCAATCCCAACATTGTAGATAAACCAAAACCTCTTTTCCTAATACAGTCCATACGAGTGTGAACTGTGGATGTCAAGACCAAACCCAAACTAACGTCGTAAGCCCTAGACACTGCCACCAAGAGGATCCAACTGAAACTCTCTCCCAAAGGGTTTGATCACACTATTGGTGTAAGTGTGATTATCGAGTTTCCACTTAAAGGTATCTCTAGATGTGAGCGTCATGTCAATGGTTTAACCGTAAAATCAGGATCTTGGACAAGATTCATGGAAGGAGTGAATAATTAGTACCTATGTCTATTAATACGACATCTATTATTAGACACATACCGTACCTCAAAGTATTCCTAGAGCACTTGGGATGTACTATTTTACCGCATGTAGCTACTCCCTTCCCCAGTCCTCCAGCTCCTTGAGCCTGGTGGGATTAATTAAAAAAGGGGTGGTTGTAACATGTCGAAATGTACACCACCTAATGTTGCTCTCCTAGCTCTGCTTCCACATCTGCTGCCCTACAGATTTATCTGTCCCTGTCACATCCACTTACTGAAACATTTTACATGCCCAATTCTCTGAGACTGGAACTTATTTCCTACTTTCTCACTACTACTATTCACTGGCTGTATCCACTCATCCAAAGAACATTCAACTTAAAATGTTTTCTCTAGCATGCTAACAATAGTAGGAATTCATAGAGGAAAACATGTTGGCTCAAATGTCCCTAAACACACCTCACTCGGAGGTCCGAGCCCCGAAGCACTGATTATATCGTATTCATCGAGTAACTGGAAAGATCGATATGCCTTGATGAATACTCATCTACCAACATGTCATGATGAAAAAGTTTTATAAGCTCTAGAGAACTCTTAGCCACCTCCTCAGGCTAGTCCTCAGCCGACTGTGAGTCGGGCTCACCCTGGAACCTGAGGGGTATCTGATGCTGAAACATGTGTAAGTCACTAAGCCTACAAGTGTCCTCTACCGGTACCGCCGGTCGAAATTACTAACCAACGAAAAAGTGATATAGCTGGCACACTACCTGAAGGTACCATCTCAGGCATCAGTCCACGTACCGAAGCCTCATCATTATGCAGACCATACTCATATTCTCTCACTGAAAAAGACTAGTAGTTAAGATCAACATATTCTCTACTAGTGTCTCAACAAGGCAGAAAACTCTAGTAATCACCTCCATCCAGTCCTCTGCTTCCTGGTAATCTGTCATGCCTCGTAACCTCGGAGGCCTCTACTACTGGAACTCATGCAATGCGCTCAGTCAGCATGCATAGTCTGCCATTGATGTTGGTGGTAACAACTTCTCAATGGGTGGTGGTGCTACTGGTACACCACTCGAATGTGGAAACTTAGTAACAGGGCCCTAAACTAGAGCCTCATAGCTCGGTGGACAATCAGTGCGTATAACTCTAGGAACTCTAACTAGCAGTCTACATAGAGGCATCCTGAACAGATGTGACATGGTCAAAAGATATACCTGGTGAGATGACCTGGTTGAGTTGACTTGAAGAAAACATTTGAAAACACACAGGCAATTAGTGTTTTCATGCAATGAGTCGGAAATCAGAAGTCAGGGTCCTGGTGTATGGATACGTCGGCCGCTGCACCAACACTGGACTCCCTGAACTGAAAACCACAGTCATTATTCTTAACACTATTGCTTCACCGAAAATAAAGATTAGAGTACTATGTTCTTCTGTAGAACCGACTCCTCTAATTCCAAATTGTCACGAACTGTCCCCCGAGGGCCCTATCGTAACTACCCCATGCCCACCTTCCATAGGCCATGGGCTGGCGACTAGCACTAAAGGAATATATCCCTAAAATGGGAAGACATTGCCTTTATAACTGAAAACAAACACATCAGAATACACAAGTGGAAGCAAAAAACTAAGTAAAAACTTTATACAATGAGTGTGCTGTAATGTAAAAGAGGCCGAAAATACAAGCACAACTATAAAGTAAATGTAAAAATGAAAAAGGGAAAAATAGGTGAAAGGTAAAGAGCATCTCCCAGATCATCCTATAAGGTTCTTACCTGATGGGTAGGTACAGATGGCCACCTCAGCACTCCACGTCTGTCAGACTCCTCTGTGTACTGACTCGTCGTAATGTCCACCATCGGGTACCATCCAGTCATGGCTCTCACTGCCTCCAACAACATTTTTTTCATCTGCATCCAACACAACAAGGTGCGGGCATATCCCATGTAGAGGTGAGTATAACGATACTCAGTAGGGACCCCGAGACCCTCAACGTCTCACAAAATCCATCAAGGATAAAACAAAAAGTATGGAATCAACATATAACCATTACTTAGGTATATGCCCATACATATACCTAAGTTATCTAGAAACCTATCTCAATCATGAGGAAAAAACAAAAGTCATTAACATAGCTCAACCATGATTTTTATTCACAATGTCGAAACCACAACTGCTGCAGAACACCTCCTCCATCGAGTAAAGTGGGCTTGCTGCTACAACCAAGAACTTCCCACTAACCTTGGACTGCTGAGGTACTCTTTCTGTCGAGTAATGTGGGTCTGCCACGCTCACACAGAGGTGCTCCCCACCATGGGTCTTCCCTACAACCAAGCAGTCCCCCTCATAGCCTACAGAGGTACTCCTTCTGTCGAGTACCGTGGGTCTGCCGCTACAACCAAGCACTCCTCCATCGTGGGTCTTCTTCTACAACCAAACGCACACCACTGGGCCATCCGAAACACTCTGAGTTGATTAGTCAGCAGTCTTCAAGTCTCAGCCAGCTACTCAGTCTCTGTATTCTACTCGCTCGTCACCAGGAGGGTCCGCTCCACGAGCTACAAGTCGACACTCCAAGTGTCATGAAGTCCCATGTAGATGTATCTTAAAGGTATAACTCGTCATAGGGGTCTCAACGCAACAAAAAATGCTTCAATCGGACGCCCGATCTTATAGTTATTAGCCTTTTAGTCCCAGGGATCGGTTCTATTCGTGTACGAACGAACCTCGCAGTATCTCAACTATTCACTGAACTCCAGTGGGGTATACTCAAAGGGATCTTCTCTCATCGATATTACCAGCGCCATTGATGGTTTGTCAAACGCATGTCTGATGCCAATGATATGGCCAATGTAAGCAAAGGGTCGGTAGTGGGCCCGGGTCCGGTCTCACTCGGTCAGACCGACACGGCCCAACCTAGTATGGCCTGACCTGGCCTGGGACAACTTGGATAGACCCGATGGGTTTGACCCAACCCATTGGGTGGGTCAACCTGCAATGTCAGGCCCGGTCCGCTGGGCCCAACCCAATGGAATGTGAGGGCGGTTCGGCCCGGGTGCCACCACGCAGGCGGCTCAGTCCGAAGACTGGGGCCTGTTTGGAAAGCTCTGCGAGAGGCGTGCTTCACAAGTTCGATGGTCGGGAGGCCAGTGGGAAAGCCGCACAGGGTTCGGGCAGGCCAGCTGGACGCCTGGCATGCCGCGGGTGCACCGGGAAGGCCGTGAGGGGATCAGAAGGTCTCCCGCAGAGCCGAGCAGCGCATGAGGCACGTGGGCATGGCGCTGGGGACTCGGGCTGAGCTCCGGCTGAGCCGGGCAGCGCGCGGGGAACACGGGCAGGGCACCAGCGGGGTTGGGCAGTGCGCGGTGCCTGCGAGTAGGCGGTGCGGGGCGCGGTGGCGTGCGGGCAGGCCAGAGCGTGTGAGGGCTGTGCGATTAGTGGAGGCCATGGGTAGCATGCCCTTTGTTCTCCGTCTTCGTCATCGTCGCTTCATATCCATACCATCATGGATTCGTCACAAAATGAACAACAGATGGGTCAGGCCATGTTGGTTTGGCCCGCACCCTCTGCATTTTGGGTGGTAGCAATATGTTCTCAAGAACGAAGCACAATACCCCACCCTCAAAAAGGTAAACATCAACGTTCCTTTTTTAAATAAAGAAGAACATTGCATTTAAAAGGAGACAACCCATACCTTTGAATCACTGGTCAACGATGGACGTTCGTTGACGGTGTTGCGGAAAGAAGACGATGAGCTTCAGCGAACGCTGCATTCGTCATGCACTCCCAATCCAAGCTCGTGCGTCGTTTCGTTGATGACGATGGGGAGGGAAGTTGCTCTATGTCAGAAAGTTTCCTGGGTAGAAGACCAAGGAAGAAGCATTGTAAGAATTCTTCACATTATTCACGTTCTTCATTGGGAGAATGGTTCTCCCAAGCTCGCATCTTCCTCTGTTCCACCAAAATAGAATGCCAACCAAATAATAATAATACACTGTCTATTATTTTATTTTTAGCATGCAATTGGAACAGAGAAAGGAACCCCCCTTAATAAATTCATAGGAATTGACAAAGTTAATTGGCACGCGCGTTGGCACAATTAGTTGACATGAGCATTGGTACAATTAATTGTGCAGAGGACGTCAAGAGGTCCTCCCCCATTAATGTGGGGGAGTGGAGAGGTTTCATCCTCCACCATCAATAGGGGTCGGGTGGTCCCCAACCCTGTCATTAATATGGAGGTTTTTCTCAGGTGGACCCCACCACCATAACCTCTCTAGGGAGGTTAGGGTGCGGCGGTCCCACCACCAATTCTTTAGGGGAGGTTTCAACCAACACACTCAACACAAGGGAACTTAAAAATAAAAAAAAGTGGTGTACTTTATTTGATTATTTTTTTAAAAAAATTCCAAAATCTTACATTTATTCCCGACTCACTGCCATAGAAGTGAAAGTCTCCTTAAACGAATACCAGTGTTGTGAGTTCATCGGTGCCCTCGAATTTCAATTCCGAGCAACGATTCAAAATTTATAAAACACCGCTCACATGTTTACTGAACATACCCGAAAAAAAGTTCAGAATTTTTTTTATCAGTCACCCATGACCCACTACGGTCGAGGATAGAATCTACCTAGGTGAAAAACACCCCAAAAAATACAACGGTACTCTCGGATTTTCAATCCAAGTTACGGTTTAGAAGTTATGAATTTTAGAATAAAATATTTTTCACTTAATTATTTTATTTATGGCGAAAAACTATCTTTCATTGGTGGCCCACACCGGCCGATGTTAGTCTCTACATAAAGAAATCATACCCTCACAAGTTCAGAAGTGGTCTCAGAATTTTAATCTGATATACCATTTAGGAGTTATAATAATTTGAAAAATAAATAAATTTATTTAATTATTTTATTTACGATTATTCAATTTTCGGGTTTTCTCACATGAGGCCCGCGTCGAATAAACTTTAGTCACACCTAGGGTAAAATCGCCATATTTAGCGCAACGGTGCCCTCAGATTTCTGATCCTAGAAACTGTTTAAGAGTTATTCAACTTTTTCAGGAAAAGTACTTACACGCATTAATTTAAGCTTAACAAAACATCAAAAGATCATTCCGGGCACTCCTAGCCTCAGAATGGTGTGCTCCCAGATTTCGTGGACTCATAAATTTACCATGTATTTTAAAAAAATTAAATTGAAATTCTATGTCTTTAATGTGACTCACCGTTGGAAAACTAGAAAAATGGAAAACTCTTGAAATGAGTCCCCATGACCTCCCATAACCTTCTAAGCACTAGATTTTCACAAAGTAATGGAATGAGAGGCCTATTCTATTCCATCAAGTGCCTCTCAAACCATTATCTACCTTTATAATTCAAAACCAAACCTAGAATAATGAGGGGTCCAAAAAACGATCCGGTAATATGCCCCTACAGGATTTTTCTATACATGAAACACAGATACGATTTGGATTCCCTAAGGTCCATTCATAAACCACCCTATGTTATTAAAAAATTAGAATGAAATCTCATTATCCAAGAACACCTCCTCCGACATCAACTACCCCAACTGACCACAAGACACACCATAGATGTACCAAAAGACAAACTATCTGGACATATCGATAAATGATTTCTTTTTTCCATGTCCACATACTATCTGATCTAGACTGCACTGACTCGCCCACACAGGCTTAGTCACAGCTCAACTAATGCGTCTTGATTATGAATCAATTACTCTACTTTTTTTCATGTCAAGAATTCATCACACATTACAAAACAAGGCAACAACCCATCTCATAGAAAACACAGTTCAAAGATAACATGACAAGGAAAAGAATAATAAGGAATAACTTAGAAAAGCATCTTTTACTGGGAAAAAATTTGCGCTTATCACTCCAAAGTACTCTCCTCCAGGCCACCATGACTCCATAACACACAAACCAAGAGAATTTCACATCTATGCAGCACCTTCTCCTGATGATCATGTATCTATTTCGGCCATTCCATGAACGTCACATTGTCTTTGATATCCAACTATACCCATTCAATGACTTGATAGTCATTATGAATATACTGATGAAGTTGAGATATGTGAAATATGTTGTGGATCCTCCCCATCTTTGGTCACAGTGCAAACTGGTAAGCCACTTATTCAACTCATCCCAACACCTCGAAGGGTCCAATGAACATTGGAGAAATCATACCCCCTCTACCAAACCACTATTTCCCATGTCAAGGTGAATCCTTCAAGAAAACGTGGACCCAAACATCAAACTCCATTTCCCTCCTCATGTGATAGAAATATGACTTATTCCAATCACATACTACTTTAGACCTCTCATGAATGAGCTGAACCTTCTATGTTATGCTCTGCACAACCTCAAATCCAAGAACAACTGTCTCCCTAAACTCTATCTAGCGCAAAGGTGAACGACATGATCTGCTATAAAATTATTCAAATAGATCCATGAAAATGGATGATTGATATATATTATTCTACTAAAACTATATCTTGGGAAAGTTTCATTCCCAAGATACTCCAAAGTCCATGATGAATGCTCGCAACATATCTTCTAGCATCTGGATAGTCCGTTCTATCTGCCCATCTCTATGAGTGAGGAAGGCAGTGCAGTGGTGTAACTGAGTGCTAAAAGAATGTTTCAATCCCATAAAGTATAAAATGGTAAAATGTGTATCCTAATCTGAGACATTGATTCTCAGAACTCAATAGTTAAAAATAGTGATGCAAGATCAATTTTTTGGTCTTTGGCATTGGTTTTCAATTTATATTTATAAAGGTGAAGTTAAAAATAAAATTTCTACATTAGTTCTATTAAAATAATGTTGATACCCATCAATGATAGATTATTATCATCATTTTATACAATTACTAGTGATGAATGAATTTTTAGTGCAGTATTAGACATCAATTATCATGTTAACTTACACTGAATGTTGACTATTTTGGGTCTTTAGTGTTGGTTTTAATGAAAATAGATGCCAAATAACTTGTTTTAATATTATTTCTCAATAATTACCATTGAAACAAAGACTATATTGTTTTCCTATGCGGTATTCAATGTCAATTTTATAATATAACTTACACTGAAATTTAATTTATTTGGTAAGATGTTGGTTTATATATAAATCAAACGATGAAATGTGTTTTAACGTCAGTTATTTAAATGAATAAATTTCAATCTTATAATTTTTTGTGAAAAAATTATACGATAAAATCCAATAATTGGAATCCTGTAATTACACAAAAAAGATATATTTACTGAAAAAATGACCAAAAATCATATTATCAAATCTATATCAAAGGATTCAAAAAATGTGAAAACCCATAACTAAAACCCCAATAAACCGATACTCATGAAATAGTTGATATAACCTTTTGACTTTCTAATTGTCACATCAATAATCAACAATTAAATGGAATGTTTCCTTCATTAGAAGAGAAAATATTTGAAGAATAAATATATTTGTTGTTTAACAACCCCTTAAAAAAGAAAATTATCCCAAATCTCTTATTAAAAATGACTTTTTCATTTTCAACCAAATCAATATGTTTCCATAATCTTAATGAATTTTAAAATAAATTTCCATATAAATAAAATTTTCTGAATATTCAACATCAAATAATAAAATGTAATCCAATAAAATTGAATCCATCATTTTTTTTAAAAAATTTATAAAAAATCATAATTGAACAACTAAATCTGAATAACATTATCTGTATAATTATATTTTAAACTATAATAAAAAAATAATATTCCTACTTATTTATAAAATCATCATTCATGAACACTAAATCATTCTTTTGAGTTCATTAAGATCAAACACCTATTATAACAAAGGAATTCATTTTGAAAACATTATTAGGAAAATGTTAGATTAATAATAAACAATAAATGATACATATACTTGATAATTTATTTCACAACTAAAATTATAAAATAGTTTATAAAAAGATCAATGATCGGTAATTTCATGATTCGTATATGGTTCAACAACATTTAACATCTATAATAGAATTCAAATTAAAATACAGAATACAATGACATAAAATATAAAATAATTAATATAACTAACTTTATTGAATTCAGTCAAAACCCATATTGTAATTATCTCATACATGAATCCTAAAACATAATAACAACACTACATGCATCAATTTTGATGATGAAACAGTTGTTATTAAGAATTACCAGGATATTAAAAACCAATATATATATATATAATCAAAATATTATGTGAAATTAAATATTTACCTTTACATTCACATATTTTAATATATTTTTCTTCTTTATCTTTAACTTATTTGTGAGAATCCTATTCCATGACTTCCATTTTCACTTATATCAATAAATAAAACATGTAAAATAGAAAAATTACATTTAATGAACTTATCAAAAGGAATAAAATATACTCATTTAACAAGGTGCTAAATTTTTTACAAACATCAATTAAAAAAGAGAAAAAATTGTATAATGTGCATTCCCTTGGATATAATATGCCTGACATATAATTCCCTCTACAATATAAAATGGCCAAAATTAATGAAATTGTGATAAATATGAGTTCATAATTATATTAATGTTCTTACCCAGAAAGGAATGGAAAAACCCAACATCCAATCTAGGACTTTGATAATCTCTTGGATATATATTTAATTTTTCTAGGATGATTCGCATATTGAACATCCATTGAAATGAATTCGGGATCTATATGTTTCTAAAAACTAGTGGTCTCATTATTTCTCATAATAATGTATAGATACCTAATTAAATACGTAATATAATATTTCCCTAATAACATCATTACTTACATAATTCAAAACATAAACTAAAACTTATATAAATGGAATAAAACTTCAACACAGTCATGATGAGCTCTTCAAAATAAATTTGATAATTGAAATATCTTATAAATATTATCAAATGGATAGATTCTTCCACATATTTCATCCAATATATGAAACTCATATAAATTATCCAATAAAGAAACAATCTGGTATAATCTATTTAGCCCACAAGAAATAGAACTATATGCAGCTGTTAGTTCCTGAACCCTCTATTTTTCTATCCTTTGAATATTTTCGTTTGATTTTATATAATCTAATAATAAATAATTATTTGAAAAATATTATTTTTCATAATGAATTAAATATAATTAATATTTAAAAACTATACATACCTTGTATGATAGATAACTTTGATGGTTAGCTGGCCAGACTAAACTTTGACCTACACAATCCCCAACTCTGATATCCTCTTTAGTAGGAAATGGTAATAGACAATTAGGATCACTAAAATCACTCAATAACACTATGACAAAACCTAAATTCAAAGGATGGTGATGTACAAAAACCACAAACATATTTATGACTCCATAAAGTATAATAAATACAATAATATCTCCAGAAAAAACTCACAATATAATTTTGGGTCTCAATGTGGAGGTCTAGGATATGAGGAGGTTGATAGGGTTGTCAAGGCCAGCTGGGAAGTCTATACATACTACACATCTGATTATAAAGGTTAGAATGAATGGGTAGGATAGGTAGGCTAAGCAGGTTGTGATTATATCATCAATATTTCAAACATAGCTTGCACATATGATAGACCTTGATCTCCCATGGACTATTTCATTTTTTTCAGCTCAAATTTTAAGAAATAATTTTCAAGATCACTTTACCACTTCATCTGATTATAAAAAACATTCCTAATTCTAACACCCACATAATATTCTCTTACTCGACCTTGGTTGTATTTATTTCCTAAATCTATAGACTGGATATCCATTATACCCCAGGGAGAAAAGTAATATGGTTCCCTTTATCCTGAATATCATCCTAAAATATAAAATAAAACTATTATATATCAATGTTTTAAATTTAAAAAAATAAAAATATAAATGAATAATAAAAAATTAATTACTTAAAATTCCTTTACCTACTTCTTTAACATTTTCTATAAGATACATTTAATTTTTCCTTCTTTTCTCTCATTTCCATTTTTCATGGAGAGTGGGAGGAGATTAAAGACCAAACTAAACCTCTTATGAACCACTACTACCTCATGTTCTTAAAGCTTAAATTTTTTATTCAATCATTTTGTACTCCAATGATGGATATCATCCACATGACAAAGTACAATGGTATACATTTTCTAAATGGATAACTTGATGAGATATCCTAGAGTAATGTTCAAAAGAAATAATGTAATAATTAATTAGATAAATATATATTAAATTATACAATATAAAAAAATTATCATACCTAAAAATTTTCTTCATGTCGGCTATCAAGATATTTCTTCCTGGTATCTTCATATATAAACTCATACTTGAGGCATGTGTTTTTATCCTTTTTCTTTTAAAAAACCTAATTTTTTCCAATTTTTCTTTAACATATCTCCATAGAATATCTAATAAAGAGATATGTATTTTCCAAATTTATTTTGTTTCCTAAACTTGAATTTCGTCTGAAATTTAATAAATTAAATATTTCATTTTAAATATTTAATATTATAAAATTACTTAAAATAAATCAATTGAGATATTTTACCATCACAGACTCTAAAAGTTGTTATTTCTTCATATTGGAAATGTACTTCCAATCATGATAAAAATAATACTCTTACAACAGCTTTGCTTTTATTTATAACTGTTAAACTGAGCTGCATTTGGGCCAGTGATAAAGAATAAATATTTTGAATATTATACATAAATTTCAATTGTTTCAACCCTCCCAATTTATTTATTTGATCTTATATGGATCAATTTTTTATTTATGATGTGTTTCGAGAAAAATTGTTAAAAGTGATTAATTCATGATTGTTGATGGATTTTTAGCATATGGGATTTTGGTAATTTCATTAATAAATTGGGTGATTCATTTTTTATTGAAATTATTGATTTATTTTCATCAACGATGTCATATTTATGATGGGTTTATTCAAGAATATAGAGGCCTTAAAAAATCAATAATGTTGAATAATTTTTTGGGTGCACAATATGGACTCTACCTCTATAATGAATTCATAAATCATGATACACACTTCAAATTGAGTATATTCCACCTTTAATGGAACTGGGACACATAGGTGAGTTCTTAAAATTAATTTCATGAAGTTTTTAGATCATCAAGGTGTCATTTGAATGAAGTATTATGAAGTAATATTCTTGTAACTTTTATCTAGAAAAAGTTGCATCCAATAAAAAATAAATAACTCCAACATCTTGTTTCAAATAAAGCTGAAATTTTGAATTTCAATGTTGGAGATAATTATTAATAGATTCCTTGAAAAATTAATTGTGTGAATAATCCATTTAATGGCTCATAAATGTGACATATGTTTTAGGACAGATTATGGAAAATAAAAGGAGGAGATATCCTCCTTCACAAATCATTCCATTCCACTCTATTCCATTCCATATGAGGCACCAAATAGGATTTCTTCACTAAGGGAGGCTGGCTTCAAATCTACACCATTTCATCTGAATTTATTTTCTTTAATTATTTTTATATTTTTCAATTCTAATTTATATTTATAATAAATTCATTCATTGTTTTTATTTTTGTTTCCATTTTCTTCACCATTATTTTTCATCTTTTATTTTTCTTCTATTCTTTTCTTATTCTCATATTACTACTATGAAATATAATACTCATGATCATGTGTAACTAACCAATGGAATATCCTAGGAGATTAATCCATTTTATGAACATGATACTATGTTTCTTGTCTTCTTTGAGTTAATTCTAATGATAATTTATAGTGGGTGTAATCCTCATTATGTTTGTCTAAATTGTATTTTCTTAATCTGAAACAATTTTCACTAGATCGAGGAGTTAAATGTAGGGTGTGTTTCTAAATCGATTTTTATACTTTTCATTCATAACCATGTTATATTGATGTGTGTAAGCATATGATAGAGTGTGTTTACTATGTAGATTTTAAGCTAGTCAATGATGGTGCTCCCTGAAAATTCTATCAGGATAACTTCTTTTTTTTCTCTATTTCTATTTTGTGTTTCATTTCATGGCCATTTATAATTGAATATTAGTATCATCATACTTATAAATTTCACATATTTCATTAAATTAAATTTATTTCATAAAACATAATAAAAAAAATACTTAGATCATAGGTGAATTAGATTAAGTAGGTGAACAAACTGAGAATGAACCTCAAATCAGAAAACACTAATCAGCCACTATGTTTCACTATAAAAAAATATAAATACGTTTTTCCATTCCCTATGATAAACGTGTGTCATATTTTTCATCATTTTTGGAGATCCAATCAGTTATACATTTACATTCCAATCCTAGTAATATTTCATTTCAATTCATAAAAAAACTAAAAAAACATCCATGATATATATGAATACAGAATACTATGCATGGAAAATTAATCATAGGTGAAACAACAAAAACATGAAGAGAATAAATATCATAGTAGTGTAAAGTTTCATGATCTTAGTGAAATCAACGAAAATAATACAATAAGGGATGAAACAACATTTTATTATGTTAGTGCATTAATAGAGCAACCCAAACCTAAGCTGGAGCAAGAACATGAGAAAGTGGTGAAATAAATTTCCCCACTTATCATGGAAATTGAAGAACCTAATGAGGAAAGGGAGGAATACATATCCACTCAGCCACATGTGGAAGATAAATAGTAAATTAATGAATTCCAGAGTGAATGTGAGGAACTATTTGACCTCTCTATGCCTTGAAAAGAAGAAGATCCAACACCACTGAAGGAAGAAACCACTCAAGTGGTGAAATTTGAAGTCAAGATGTAGGAGCCTGACTACCTGCATCAATATTCTATGTGTGTACTCTAGGAGGCACTTACCACTGTTGATGAGATTGAAGATGAACAAAATCAGCGAGTTGAACCATTCTTTGACTCTATCTCTTATGAATTTATTGAATCATAATTGTACATCACTACCCATAGTTTTGATCATACAAAAGCAAACATTATTTTATATGCCTTGCAAGAGGAAATGGGTTAAATTACAATCTATTGAAAACATGAGTAACCCATGAAAAGGAAACAGGTTCTAAAAAATTATCTTTGAACAATTATTAACCTATATAAAATAAGCTGGTTAAATAAAAATTCCATTGAAATATGATTAACCAATTGATAAAATGGAATAAATAACAATCACTTTGATTTATGATTAACCCTTGGAAAATAAATGGGTTAATAACAGTCAATTTGAAACAAACATAATACACAATAATATTGAATGAAGATGGAATCAGTACAAAATATCCAAAAAATGTTGTTGATTTTGAAAAATGAAAATATGATTATAATATCATTTAAAACATTATTGTGGAAAACATTCTTTATGCATTCCAAAGAGTTATATACCACTTTGAAACATTTGAACCACTAACCCCATAAATGGAATAAAAATAAATGAAACATATAATAATAGATAATAAGGAGATTCATGATATTACATGTCAAATATGTTTGTATATAAACCATATAAAATAAGATAATATTATAATATAAAAAAAACCAGTGAGGATCCAAAAAAATTGGTTAATTAACCTTATTCCCAATTTTCATGAATTATCTAGTGAGGATCCAAAAAATTGAAATAATTAATATATTTTTCTCAACCCTAAAACTATGAAATATCTCTGAATATCAAATAAAACTAAGACAATTATCATTATCATTTGATGGAATTGAACAAGACTACATGTATTATTTATAACTAGAAGAAATAACATGTTATAATGAATTGAAACATTTTTTCTAGTATATCTTTTTTCTATTATCAAGGAATACTTCCATTCATAAGTATATCTCAAGGATCAAGAAGACATATTGGACGTTAATGTATGAGTATTTGGAGTGATTTAAGAAGTTGTATGCAAGGACCCACATTACCAAAGTAGTGATAAATTTCTCATCCAATAATTGTAAATGGCAATCACACCTATAAAGAGTTGAATGTTGGAAGTTATGGTTGGAGGGGAATTGGTCTACAATGAACAATTATCCCCCCACTAATTGATAGACATGATGGTAAAAAAACTCCCAACAATTTGGAAATCGAGGTATACCACCTGATAGAGGACTGCATCTTGTAAGACCTTCTCTTGAAAATAATTTGATTGATACAAATTTAGATGAATTAAAAACAATACTCAGAGAGATTTCTTTGGATCAAAAGTCATCACAACCCTCTCCCATGATTCCTTGTATAATATGAACTGAAATATACCGTCCAAATAATTGTTTCGCCCAACAACATGAAAAACAAGATTGTGTAGTTGTATTTCCTAGGAGACCATATCAACATCAATAGCTTCCACATCCCCAGAAAAAGTATGAATCCTTTTTACCAAAATAAATCCAAGGATGGAGAGGTCAATAACAAAAGAGGTATGGCTCTAGAAAATAACAAAATCACTCTTTTAAATAAAATTTCCAATATATCCACCCTACCTATAGGGTATCCAAAAACCCCAATGGAGCATTGAAGCCCAAGAATCAACAGGACAACCCCAATGGAATCCAAAAACAAAGGTATATTCTAACACATATGAACTTTTGAAACAAATTTTTCATAATGAATAAAATGATCTTAAGTAACAAGGTTTACAATTTAGGGAGTTGAAGAAACAATTGAGTTAGATTTACACCTCCATCAATGAAATGGTAAGTAAGAAATCTGTAAATCTACCTTTCCAACTTACTCCAAATCATATGGGGAATATCAATTCCAGCGTATTGAGTAGTGGGAATGAAACAACTGATAAATCTTCACCTATTGTTCCATTGGGATTCACTACAACTTTAGTGAATCCCCATTCAACCCAATCTGATGAGAAACCACAAGAGAAAGACATAGTTAAGAAAATAATTGATTTTATTCCTCCTAACCCCTTTCTATTTATATATAGAGTTGTAAAAAATATGAATATGGATGATGTGGCAATGAAAAAAAAGAGTTTTGGGATATATTCAAGTTTATTGAGATCAACATCCCTCTACTTGACTACATTAAACAATTAACATGGTATAAAAAATTCATAAGAATCTTTGAACCAATCAAAGAGGGATTAAGGAAAATGAATGGATCAATTTGGATGGAATGTTTCAGCACTCATTAATCCAACCCAAAAAATTACAACAAAGTGAAAGGATCCAAGTACATACATCATCACATGAACCAGAGAGTAGTTGAACTTTTATGATTCCCTTTGTGATTTGGGAGCATCCATAAATGAAATGCATTACTCAATATTTCTTTATTTATATCTTGTTGAGTCGAAAATGATGAGAGTATTGTTGTAGTTAGTGAATAAAGATACAGTATTTCTTGGAGGATACCTTAAGGATGTACTTTTCCAGGTAAGTAACATGATCTTTTTAGCCGATTTTTACCTGCTTAACAAGGAGGATGATCAAGTAAATTCTCTTTCCGCAATTATCTTAGCTATTACATTCACCAAAACTGAAAAAATATCATAAATTTCTATACGGGTGGATATTTCATGGAGTTTGGAGATGATGTTGTGATATTTAATTTTATGGACTCTATGAAGTACCCCACACATGACCATTCTTATTTTATTATCTCCCATTTTAAATGACAAATTAAAACCCCTAGAATTTGATTGTACTCTTATTATATAAATTAAGAGAATTGGCTCTAGTTTGATGTCTAGGATCAATTAAACACAAATTTATAATGAAAAAATCTATCTTAAATTTTATTTTTAAATTGATTGATATTCTGATTTTGATCATTTTCACTCTAATTATAACTTGGATGTTGACTGTGTTGATGGATTTGATGCATTATCCCTTGATTTTAATGATTTCTATTATGGTATAGATGTTCATTATGAAAATATTTCAATTACTTTAATGTTTCCATCCATAATGTACCCCCCGTAATTAGAATTCAATCCAATACATTGAAATATCAAATACTCACACTTCTTAAGTGGTGATATATTACCTGTTATCATTTCTAAAAAATCTCCCTTTTGAACACCAAGAAAAACTTTTAAATATTTTGAGTTATAACATCATGTTAATTATGTGGACCTTGTATGTCATATCTGGTCTAATCACCTCTATTTCCATGAATGGCATTCAATTAGAGGATGGGGATAAACTGATTAAGAAACCATAAATGAGACTGAATCCAAATATTATATATTTTTTTTAAAAAAAGATGAATTTGTTGAGGTCGGTATAAATTGAACCATCTCAGATTCCTAGTAGGTGGGTCCGATTCAAGTTTTTCCTATGAAAGGTTGTGTTACTATTGTTATAAATTAAGGAATATATTTAGTTCCAATGAGGGTGAAATAATGGTGTGTGTGGGTGTGTTGATAATAGGAAACTAAATCAATCCACTCACATGGACCATTTCTCCAACACATTTATTAATAAATTTTTGATAGACTAGCTAGGAAACACACTATTTTTTCTTTGTTAACTTTTATAGATATTTTTAGGTTTCAATGGCTCCAAAGGATCTAGGGAAGTCAACATTCACATGTCTATACGGTATATTTCACTACCAAATGATTATATTCAAAATGTGTAATTCCCTAGGTACACTCCAATGATTCTTGGTGAGTATTTTTTTTATTTAATTGTGACCTTAGTGGATGTATTAATAAAATATTTTACAGTTTATGGTTATTCATTTGATGAATGTATCTTTAGTTTTGGAATGGTGTTTAATCACTACATTCATACAAATCTAGTTTAAAACATTTAAATGATTTATTTTATGGTAGAGCATGAAATTTTATTAGGGAATGTAGTGTCAAAAAATGGAATAGTGGTTTATAGGCCCATGGTATATATTTTATTCATCCTTAACATATCCTTCATGTGCGTGAGATTTTAAATCATTCCTTGGGAATGTAAGATTTTATCGATACTTCATCGATGATTTTAGTAAGATCCCTCAACCCGTATCTCATTTACTTTAAATGGATTATGAATTCATTTTTGATGGTTCAAGCAGGGTATCATTGGATGAGATGGTGAAGCATCTGACCACTCCACCAACCATACAACCCCCATAGTGGTATCTTATATTCACAATTATGTGTGACACATCCAAATTTTTGGTTACAACTGTCTTATCTCATAGTGTTGAAGGAAGGTCCCATTTGATTTCGAATGCATTGAGGACATTGTATTCATCCTAATAAAACTACTCAATCATTAAAAATGAGTATAATTCTATCATATTTTCTTTAGCTAAACACAATTCATATTTATTGTTCATTAAAGTGGTTATTTTTTCTGATCATGTATATTTGAGGTACCTTTTGAAGAATGCAGATGCAAATCCCGGACTTATCTGATGGATACAACTAATTCAATAATTTGAAATTGAGATAAAGGAAAAGAAGGGATCATAGAACTAGGTGGTGGACCACATGAGTAGTATTACTAACACATTATAGGAAAACACCTTGGACCAAGTACCTCTCACGGACACTTCCCATGATGAACATATTTATGCACTCACAGGTACACATCCTTAGAATGATGATTTGGTTAACTACTTTTATTCCTAAATATTTCCTAAAAATTTAATGAAACATCAAGCCCAAAAATTGAAAAGTGATTCAAGGTTTTATGTTTTATATGATCCTTCCCTTAAGAGCATGTTTAGTTCTCAAGTTATTGTTAGGGGTGTTAGTAACCATTATTTTTAGTCTCTGATGCATTTTTTCAATAAATTTCATGAGGAAGACCCTTTGGAACCCAAAGTATATCTATAAAAATATTAGATACTAGAATATATGGGTCTACCTCATTTCATGATTTTCATGTGTTTTTAAGTCATTATCATGTTTCCCACACATAGGAATGATTTATAGGCGATATTAGATTCCCCAACCAGCCGTATTATTATATGAGATTTTTCATATATGGGGTAATTCATGTTTTTTTAAAAACTTTAATTTTATTGATTATGTGTGTAAATGGGTAGAGGCTAAGGCCACCAGGATGGATGAACATCATTTTATTGAGTATTTTTTCAAGGATCTAGTTCTATGTATGTTTGGGGTACTAAAGGCCATCTTAAGTGACAGAGGGACACACTTTTTTAAATCATAATTTTTTTCCTCCTTAAAAAGTATGGTTTGTCACACAAAACATCAACACTATGACCCCCCCACAAAAAATTGTCTAGGATAAGGTTTCAAATATAGAGTTGAAAAAAATTTGGGTGAAAACCATGCATCCAAATAATAAGGATTGGAGGAAGTGCTTGGATGATGTAATTTTGGAAAATATAATGGAATAAAAATTCCCATAGATATTTCCAATTTTTCAGATTTTTTTAGAAAATCCTTTCATCTCCCAAAAGATTTGAGCATCTAGCTTATTGGGCTATAAAGAAATGCAACATAGATTTGGACTAATCAGGAATTCAATGGAAGATACAAATTTAAGAGCATGAGGTGATTTAGTTGTCATCATATGAGAAGTCAAGCCTCTATAAGGAAATATCAAAGAATATCCAGATTGAATTATCTAAAAAGGAGAGTTTCGTATAGGGGATATTGTCATGCTTTACAGTTCATGATTGAAGATAATTCCTGGTAAGTTACATTCCATATGGTTAGGTATTTATTTCATGTCTAATATTTTTCCTTATGGTGCAATAGATACCACACAAGAGGAAACATGAAGGATAATTATACTCAATGGGAAAAATTTGAAGCAATACAATGAGGGAATTCCATCCGATGTACTTGATTTCATCACACTGTATAACCCAATGATCACTTGAGAATATAAGTATATTCCCAACCCTTTAACTATTATATTATTTTTTCAAATTCTAAATTCTAAATTTCGTGTGCACATATCATCTCACGGGTTCCCATTGGGGAAAATGCTATATTTTATGATTGGGGGAGTGGAAAACATTTTTTGGTATCCATTAAGTACTTTTTTCATTTGAATGTTATTTGGATTTTCCATTATCAGTTTTCTATTAAATTTTCAAAAAAAATTAAAAAATAAAAAGAAATAAATAAACCTATCCTGGAACATGCTCATTTACATGTGCAATGTCTGGAAATAGCATGTTTTCAAAATTCATTGATAGCATGATAAACCTCATAATTATTTCATCATTGATCATTTATTTTTATTAAAAGGGAATTCATCAATGACATGATTTGTTGTGTCATTATAAAACATTTATGATTTTGAAATCATTAATTATGTTATTTGACATTGATCCATTATTTCATTGATTTCTCCATTAGATTTTCCATGAAACCAGGACTTGTGAAATTTTTCCTAATCAATTTAAGGTATAGCCATGTATGGTAAAAAAAATTAATCTTATAGCAATGGTTGTTCCTTATATTCATTTATATTCTGATCAATTTAATTACTATACCGAATTCACCAATTTGTGTATACCTATTATCTGACTATTGTACACCCTAAAAAACAAAAAAAATAAAAAAATAAAAAACAAAAATATATTGGTTATGTCATTGGAAGGTCAAACTCCACTCATCCTCAACCTTTGATCATATTATAACTATTACAATTAGTATCTTTAGGAGATCAAAAAAGTGTTTAATGATGAGTGTGATATTTTTTCCAAGTGAAAAATTTGAAAAAAACAACAAAAATAATAAATGAGCAGAGTGAGGAAATGCACAAAATTTTTGGATATCCAGGTCGGGATATTATAGTCTAACATTGGGGAATGCATAATTGAGTGGGTATTGAAATTTTATCACAAAATAATGTAGAACATGTTTGGTGTATTAAACCATGTAAGAAGAATTGTTTTACATGACATGAATATTAAAAATAATGGGTGCATTTAGGAGAATGAAATTTTTTGTACACATCACACATGTAATTAATGGCATGGTAGACCCATAAGAAGTTTATTTATTCTTAGTATCCTTAACATCTCTGTATTTTATAATGATACAATTTATTAAACAATGTCTTCCAAATTTATTGATATTGACTATTGATGGAATTCCTACATTGAATATATTTCCAATGTGGATTGATGAATATGAACATAAATTTCTTGCCACATTTATTTTTGGAAAATATGAAATCAGGTTTATCCTAGGAGTGTAAAAGGTTATGTGTGGGGTTGTGATCCCACAATGATTCAATATTTTATTTCTCCCTTACATCACCATTTCACGATAATTTTATTGAAACATACTAATAAAAAAAATTCATTTACCATTTGTTTAAATTATTCAATTATTATCACTATTAAAAGGGAAAATTATACTTTATTTGGTGATTTCATTGTAGGAGGAGGTGATTTGGTGGGTAAATGATGATGCAGAAGGAAAATAAGTCAAACTGTATGGAATCCCAATGACATATGTCAACTATTTTACATGTAATTATAATATGTGCATCCAAATGCGCTAAAATTTAGTTATACGGTCTATTAAGAAGTAAGATACAAATAATATCTTTAAACACAAGCCCAATTCATCAATCTATTGGCCCAACTGAACTGATCTGTCCAGAGAACCAAATTTACGTGGAGTCGAAATATAGGTTCATTATTATGAAAACATATCCCATTCAAAATTTCCAATGGATCCCAAATTTTTCATGGAGGTATTGAAGATGTAAAAATACGCCTTATTTATTTTTTCCAGGCCCTTATAATTCCATTTACAAACTGAAAATAATAACAAAAGCAGTATCGATAATTCTAGGTGGGCAAAACCAGATCACATTTTTTCTATAAAAGGAAGCCATGGGAACCTCAATAGTGAGTTCAAATAATGACTGAAGTGATTCAATTTTTTTTGTTCTATAGGATTACTATAATCACCATGGAGGTTTTAGAAATACCTATACTCATTGGGTGATCTCTTACATCAAGTATCCCTTTATTAGAACATTCATCTCATTCTCATGTTGTAATATTTGTGTTTGTGTTATAATCTTCATAGTTCCTATTCTATTTCTTATATATTGATTTGTTTAAATCAATTTTATTCTTATATATTCATCCTTATTGGGTAGTAAATCAATATTATAAATGAGATTTTGTTATACCCTTTCCACAACTATTGTGAATGTAATGTGTTTCTTCTATGACTATACTTCCCATGGGAGAGTAATTCAACCATGATAAACTATAAGAAATGAGATACTATAACAAAAATAAATCACACATCTATGAACAAAATTATCTAATATAATTAATTTATTATGATTTATGAATTCAGTTTTTAAATTAAATAAATCTATGAAAGAAACTGAAAAACTTACATAAAACTCGTGAGGCCGAGTAATGCGTGAGTTGTTAGAGCATGAACATAATCGTCAAAAGAAAAAATGCAAGGGATTAGTTTTTAGAATTAAAATATAACAAAAAAACACAATTCATCCTAATTTATATAATTTATATGTTCCTTAATTTATAAATGACCATAATCTAGTATGGGAATGATAATCAATGCAGGGTGCTACAACTGCACGATTCGAAGCCAGCCTAAGGATCCATTCCTTTCATCATTGTGGTTATATTAACTCTCGTACGGTTCTAGTGTTTACAAATTAGGGGATAATAATTATGTGTATATTAACATAAATGATCATTATAACTAATTAATTGAATAGGTTGTATTAGATTGATTATGTTTTCAGAAAATTGTTTTCAAAAAAATATATTCACGTTGCATTTTCTAAAATTCAATTAAAAGAAATGAAAAAAATAAAATATTCTCTTATATTACATAATATTATTATTTTATAAAAAAATAAAAACCCATAACCTTTTGTGTTTTTTATTTCTTTTATCTTTATTTTGGAAAATACCTTTATGAACATATTTTAATTACTACCTCTTTGAGAGACAACCTTGGTCAGCCACTCTGCTTCACCTAAGAATAAAAAATTTAAACAAAATTTAAAAGTACCCACAAGAGGTTCTTTTCACTATAGTTTTTATATAATCATGTAAAAATATTATATTAATGGGAAGATAATGAAATAAAACATAAATGCACATTGAAAAAGGATGCCTTGTTTTTTGGGTAAGATATTTTGGTTTACACAAAAGAACTTCTTCGATGCATTTATACCCAGGGTGAAGCTTCTAGGATGAGGGGAGGGATGTTGGGAGACTTTTGGGATGATTGTTTTATGATCAAATGTTTCTTGAGAGGTGTGGGGAAGGGGAATAGTGAATGAACTTTTATAATGGATGGGGAGTGGTATTCTTTAACTACCCAGAGGTAAAACTATTGGGAGGTCTCCATTCCTCACGGGATTAACAAATTGACAAATAATGGATTCAATCTAAATTATGGTTTATCTAAATCTCCACCACACAAAAGGAAGTGAAATTTTTTAAGTTTTGTCCTCGGTCTTTATGTTTCTTTATATTTGTTCATTTTGGATTTTCATTTAAGAAACTTGCTTTCCATTTAAGTAATTTAAAATTAAGAATAAATTAAGGTTATAATTAATAAAAAAATATAGATCCACTGAATTTAAAATAATATTTAAAATTTACAAAATAAAAATTCCACAGGTTTTGTAAATTAATTTTAAAACAATCGTATGTAACACGAAAAAACACTTCTATAACACGGGTTATGTTAATAATGTCTTGACTAACTATGTGTCAATATTATAATTATAAAAGATCAATTTTCCAATGAATAAACCATATTTGGTATTTTTTAACACTTAAAGTTCACCTGGAGGAATATCTTATTTTTATTAATTTTATATCATTTAATAATATCCCATTTATTATTTAAAACATTAATGTTATTGTTGATATTATTTATTTAATATTAAATTAAAAAGTATAAAAACATTATTGGAATTATAATCCATTATGTTCATATCTATTTAGTAATTTATATTCATCTACAAAAATAATGTAATAAATTAATTCATTAAATTTACTTTAATTTTAATGTTATTTTCATTAAGTTGTTAATTTAATTATTTATTAAAAAATCTATGTGTTAGTGTTTGATAATAATTTAATGTAATTATATCATATTTGAAGGTTATTGTAAAATTACCATGATAAAAAAACACGTTTTCCATTCAAATAATTTAATTTAACCCAAACTATATAGATTATTTAATAATATAAAGAACTAAAAATGTTAATCGTAAAGAAGGCTCCTTTTTTATAATTTTCCATACTTAAATTTTTATATGTTACCCTTTCTATCAAGACACCATAATGTCTCGGAGCTCCTAGATGGTTACCATAACCTCTAGATCTCGAACTAAGAGTTCTTGGAGTCTTCAGAGCTTCTAAACCTCTCTCTGGTTGCTCGATTCAAGCATAGGCGACCATTATTTTATGCTTTTGACAGGTTTGTGTATGGTTCTTGGGAGATTCAAGAACGTCTGGTGGTTGTTTTTCTTGATAGCCTCAAGATTATGATCCTCATTGAATCGGAGGCGAACCTCATTCAAGCGTGGTCCAGGGCTTCGTGAAGTTTCAATGGGATGAGTTTCATCTACCTTCTATGGAATTTTGATCTTCATATGAAGCATGATTCTCCATCAATTGTGGTTTGGGTCAGTTTACCTAAACATCCTCATCCTTTACAAAATCCTTATATTCTTCAGATGATTGGTAATATGGTAGGAAGGTTTCTTTGTTCTGATAATCATACAGCGGTTGTGTGTCATCCGATTAACCCCAAGATATGTGTTGAATTAGATGTGTCTCGTCTACCTTTCAATTTTATATGGATTACCATTGGTGAGGAGTACAGGTTCAAATAGAAGGTGGTATATGAAAACTGGATGGAATTATGCTCCATTTGTAAGTGGTTGGGGCACCGTTTGTCGGTCTACTGAAGGATATCTCCTCCGGGGACGTTGAAATATAAAGATAAGAAGGTGATGGTTGATTTGATGAAGAACCCAGTTCAGGGGGGCTATAGATATTTTCACTGATAAAGACACTAATAACTCGAAATTAACTAATGGTATGGTGTCCCAAGTGCATCCAATGAATGGAAGAACTCGGTGTGGTGAGAATTTTGGTTCTGTGAGGATTGAGGCGGATTCAAACAACAAGAATTTAGGACAAGAAATGGTGATGGATCACGGCCAGGATGACCTGGGGTTGATGGAAGGAGGGAGGGTTTCTCTGATGCCCAAATATATTGTGGAGATCCAGTCGCCTAGCCACCAGGTGTCTTGTGGAGAGGTCTATGATTCGAATGCGGATGGATGACCGAGCCTGCAGTTGAACCTGTTGGTTTCTGATGTCTACAACAGGCTGAGGAATGATTTGGAGAACACAGCTAGCCCCACTTTTTGAAAAGATACTAATCAAAATGAAGAGGAGAGATCCTCCAACTTATTAGAGGCGGTCTTTCCTATCTGTGCAAAGGGTACTAAGGGTTTGGATCCTTTATCGAGAACCATCCTTACTTTTAGCAACCGGTTTAAGGACCTCTCGACAGGCATGTTACATGATGGAACAGTTGCGGATCATGTTGCAGGGATGGATGGTGGTGTGAAAACACTGGAGGGTCTCTAGGGTATGGTAAAGGAGACATGGTCCTTGGATGTGGAGGAAGTTATTACTGAGGATAGGCGGCTCCCTTTGATGGTGTGTAACATTCGAAACCAGAGGCGAGGGATTAGCTTTGTGTCTCCTGCTGCTGTTTTCGGGTTACGATCTGATATTAGAAGGGAGAGTTCTAGGAGAGGGAAGTGAAATTCGAGTGGAACATTAGACCATTCATTTACTGATGTTGTTCAGAGTGGAAATCAGATGATATCTATTACTGATGGTCCCTTCTCTACTTCTCCAATAAGAAGGTCAATGAAGGATTACTCTTATCTTTCGTGGACGATGCAGACCAGATCGACTTCTAAATGGAACAGTGAGGTGATTGTGGCTCCTAAAAAGGGTAGTGTGGTCAATAATTCATCCCCAGAGCAACCTAGTATTTATCTTCTTAGGAGTCGGGTTCAAAGTGCAAGTTATTGGAGGTCTCCTAATTCGAAATCAGATACCGAATAAGATGGATCTTACATAGGGTGTTGTGATGAATCTGGTTACTATGATATGTACGTTTCACTTGTTTCTGGTTGGGTTGTAAGTTGGGTTACTAGAAACCCATAAACTGGATTTTTAAAATGGAAAAAAATTATTTGAATTCAATTAAAACCTCTAGTAGCCCCCGAGGTAGAGACCAGCACCATGGGTATACAAAGATCACAAAATTGGAGGCATTTCCCTTTTTATTTTAACTGTGATTGGGAGATATTATGAATCAAACCAAAATGAAATCCAATATATATATAAGAAATCCAAAATCCAACCCACATGTATTTTTAAAAATATAACTATTACAATATAACAGTCTCCAAATAAATACCATAAAACAGGGGAAGCACCGACCCAACAACTTCAAAAAAGTCTGTGATAGTAATTCTCATCACGGTCCATCTAGTCCTCCTGAAACTAGAAAGTAGTTTTATACACATAGGGTGAGCATAAAACTATACTCGGTTGGGAAAAACCAAATTACCTCATACACAAGTTGATAAGAATAGTAATTCTCCATGAGAAAATAGAAGAATGCAACATCACCTAACAATGTATACAAGCCACCCCAACCTCCCCGAAGGCATGCTCACCAAATAACACATTGAAGGTAATGTAATATAGAGAACTTCAATGATAGGGTACCCCACACCACTTTCCCAATTACTATATACCCTCACACCCAAATGTAAAATATCATGGCGCTCCAACCTCTTCCAAAAGTACCATGTCACAACAAGCCCACACACACCCCGACCTCACAGCTAGTCCGACATCCTAAGAAAAATGAAGCTCATCACATCTCTCCTAAAAAAATCTATTCCTCGCAACCACATCCCACATATAGACACATGTTCCACATACCACGTCACATCCAGAGAACTCTTAGGAACGCACTACACATATAAACCCAAAGTCACATGGGAAGCCAAAAATCATATCCTACCGAAGATCCCATGGAAAACACAACATTCCCACACACAACTAAGCCCCAAAAACAACGAATTTCCCAATTAATCATTATCTATCACCGCTTGGAAGAGGGAGTCGGGAAGAGTAGGTGGCCACCCATCCATCCTCCCATTGGGATGTTTGGGAAAGACACCCACCAACATGACAATGGGGGTGTTCGGAACATAGTTATCAACTAGGGTGGGGTTCACGTAGAAATCATAAGGATATAAAATTATATATATAGGTATCAAACACTCATCCCAACCTACATATTTTTTCAAACAAATAATCAACCCATAAAACTGCCTATGCTGCTACCTCTAAATGTACAACCACACACAACAACCAAAAACCCAACCATACCCCATCCAATTTATTCATCAAGATCTCTTTATTTATTAAAAAAATTCTTTATTCATTAAACAACAACCCAATTATCTAAAAAGATCTATACATCACAATACACACATCCTAAACCACACAACTTAAGAAAAAAAATGTTAAAATATCCCACATCACATTTCCTCTCCACTTAACACCCATGCCAACCACTACCATTATTATCCTTCAAAGTCATCCTGCACATTATACCTTTTCAATCACAATGAACCAACCACCAAATAACAACCACTCCCATTAAATTTCATTATCTTAACCATCAGCATCCCCACTACACAAACACACCACACCCAGCAACACAAACAAAACATAACACTCTTCCAGTCCCACTGCTCAACACTACTCATCCATTCCACAATCAATAAATCTCTCAACCTGGGAATCCTTTACACCTCCTGAACCACCCCACACACATCCATACCCTAATCAACAACACCACCCTACTATAGAATCCACAACTTCTAGATTTATCAAGCCTCTTGTTCATTAATTCAAATTTTAAAATTCAGAGGTGATCACAGAACAAATTTAATTTTTCAAAATCTATTTATTTAACTAAATATAAGTGGATATTGAGTTTTATATATTATTCGTTCAACCTATGATCAATAACAAGTCATCAACATCCATCACAGGTCAGCCCAAAATTTCCACCAATGGCCATGATTTTCAGTGGGTGATAAGACCATACAAAAAAATATAAATATCAAAATAATAAATAGAAGCATGAATCACTATTACAACCCCATTATATTGAAATCAAATAATTATATAATCCTTACTTATTCATAATTCTTATATCTTCAAAAGAGAGTCTTTCATACTCCCACCTCACATGATACACAAATTAAATAGAGATGTAGGGATCCATATCTTGAGAAATAGGCGATCAACACCTCCTCTTAGTACCAAATAGGTGGTGCTCAATTATCAAAGGAAACATGATCCCATGGTGAAATATAGATACATTGCTCCTTGAGGAATAGATTTTTGGGGACAGATTGTATCATGAGTAAAACATAAATATAAGAATGTTTAATGTTTGTATAAATGAACGATCTTATATTAATTGATAAAATTATTTCAAAATCCATCAAAGCTGAATCTTGATCAAGACCACGAATTTTGACTATCCAAAGGCCTCCTGAGCAGTAGGAATTTAAATATATAATTTATATCATTTGAAATGGCTTCAAAATAATTTAAATATGGTCTTAAATTCATTTTATGTCAACTAACATAATCAAGGGTTTAATTTTTACAATCATGGATTTTGAAAAACAGTCAGAATATACTCACAATTGGGTGAGTCAACCATGTGAGCTGCTGATGGTGAGTCACCATTTGGTGTCCTATGATTTTGTGAGTCACTATTTGGTGACCTACCATTTAGTGATTATACTTTTAGTGAGCTATAGTTTGGTGATTCACCATTCGGTGAGCTACTGTTCAGTGAGACACCCTTTTGTGATTCACCATTATATGAGTTAATGTTCAGTGAGTCACTACACAGTGAGCTATAGCTAGATTACCCACCATTAGAAGTCCCACCAATGTGACCACCCATTGAGAGTCACCAATCCTGAATCATCGTCTGCGACCAACAGTTCCTGACAAACTGTGGGAAAATTAGAAAAATTGAAAACACTTGATATGAGTCACAATGAACTCTCATAACACTCTAAACACTAGATTTTAAAAAAAGTAATGGTCAGAAAGGTCTAATCCATTAAATCAGGTGCCTCTCAAACCATTCTCTACTTTGAGAATTCAAAACCAAACCTAGAATAATGAGGGGTCCAAACAACCACCATGTAATATAATTCTAAAGGATATTTCTATACATGAAACAATGCTACGATTTGGACACCCTAATGTCCACTGATAAACCACCCTATATTTTTAAAAAGCTAGAGTGAAATCTTGTTATCCAATAACACCTCCTCCGACATCTACAACCCCAACCGACCACAAGACACAAACATATGTACCAAACGGCACAATATTCGGCCATATCTATAAAAAAATTATTTACTCCATATCCATATACTATCTGATCTAGTCTACACCAACTTGACCACATAGGCTTAATCACATCTAAACTAATGCGTCATGATTCGGAATCAAGTCCTCTCCTTTTTGAATATCAAGATTTCATCACATATTACAAAACAATGGAACAACCCATCTCATAGAAAACATAGTTCAAATATAACATTACAAGGAAAATCATAACAAGTAATAACATAGAAAAAAGTCATGTACTAGGAACAAATTTGCACTTCTCACTCCAAAGTACACTCCTCCAGTCTACCATGTCTCTATAACACGCAAACCAAGAGAATTTTCCATCCACGCAGCACCTACTCCTGATGATCATGTATCTCTTCTGGCCACTCCAAGAACGTCACATCCTCTTTGATATCCATATCTACCCATTCAATGACATGGGAGTCATTATGAATGTACTAATGGAGTTTAGATATGTGAAATATTTTTTGGATCCTCCCCCACTTTGGTTGAAATGCAAACTAGTAAGCCACTTCTTCATCTAATCCCGACACCTCGAAGGGTCCAATGAACATTGGAGAAATCATAATCCCTCTACCAAACCACTATTTCCCATGTCAAGGGTAAACCTTCCAAAACATGTGGTCCCCAAATTCATACTCCACAGCCCTCCTCATGAAATCGACATATGACTTCGTTTGATCACACAAAACTTTTAAAATCTAATGAATAAGATGAACCTTCTGTGTCATGATCTGCACAACCTCAGAGCCAAAAACATCTATCTCTATATACTCTATCTAGAACAAATATGAATGGCATGGTCTTATATGAAATGATTCAAATAGATCCATGATAGTGGATGATTGATTGAAATTATTATAATAAAACTCTACTGAGGGAATGTTTTTTACCCAAGATGCATGGTCGTAAAATATCTTCTAGCATCTAGATAGTCTGTTCTATTTACCGATCTATCTGAGTGTGGAAGGAAGTGCAGTGGTGTCACTGAGTGCCAAAACCATGTTTCAATTCCATCATGTCTCACATGGTAAAATGTGTATCCTAATCTAAGACAATGTTTTTCAAAACTCATTAGTGAAAAATAGGGATTCAACATCAATTTTTTGGTCTTTGGCATTGGTTTTCATTTGAAATTTATAAAGATGATGTTTAAAATAAATTTTCAGCATTTATTCTATGAAACTAATGTTGATCCCCATCAATGAGAGATTTTTATCGTCAGTTAATACAATAAATGAAGGTGAATGAATTTTCAGTGCGGTCTTCAGTATCAATTATCATTGTAACTTACACATAATTTTCAATATTTTGAGACTTTAGTGTTGGTTTTAATTAAAACTGATGTCGAAGAACTTGTTTTATGGGTATTTAACATTCATTACCATTGAAACCAAAACCGAATTTTTTTTCTTTTGGGGTCTTCGGTGTCAATTTTATAATATAACTGACACCGAAATTTAATTTATTTGGTTTGATGTTGGTTAATATATAAATCCAATGATGAAATGAGTTTCAACGTTGGTTATCCAAATAACCGACCTTAGATCTTATTATTTTTTTATAAAATATAATTATACTATAAAATCCAAGAATTGGGAACCTATAAGAACACAAAAAATATAGATATACCAGAAAAAATGGCCAAAAATCATATTATCATATCTAAATCAAAGGATTCCCAAAATGTGAAAATCCATAACTAATAACCTAATAAACCGATACTCATGAGAACCTTGACATAGCCTCCTGAATTTGTAACTATCACCTGAATCATTAATAAATAAATGGAATGGTTCTTCCATTATAACAGAAAACATTAGAAAAATAAATACAGGTTTTGCATAAAAACCCCCAGAAAAATAAAATTGTCACAAATTTCATGTTAAAAATGTATTTTTCATTTTCAACCAAATCAACTGGTTTCCATTATCTTCATGACTTTTAAAATATATTTCCATTTAAATAAAATTTTCTAAAGAATCAACATCAAATAAAATCATGGAATCAAATTAAAATTCAATCCATCATTTTTTAAAAATATTATAAAATACTATAATTGACCAACTTAATCTGAATTGCATTATCTATATAATTATATTTAAAACTAGAATCAAAAATCATATTCCAACTAATTTATAAAATCATCATTCAGAAACACTAAATCCTTCTCTTGAGATCATTAGGATCAAACACCTATTATAACAAAAGAATAATTTTCTGAACACTTTATTAGGAAAATGTAAGACTAATAATAAACAATAAATTATACATATACCTGATAATTTAATTCAAAACCAAACTTATCAAATAGTTTAAAAACAAAGATCAATGATTGTTCATTTTATGATTATTATTTGGATCAACAACAGTTAACATCTATAATAGCATTAAAATTAAAATACAGAATACAATGACACAAATTATAAAATAATTAATATAACTAACCATGTTGAATTTAGTCAAAACCCATGTTTTAACTATCTCATACATGAATACTAAAAAATAATAACCACGTCAAACACAACCTTTTGGATGATGAAACAATGGTTATAAATAATTGACATGATATTAAAAACCAATATATATATATATCAATAATCAAAATATTATGAAAAAATAAAATATTTAACTTTACTTTCACATATTTGATTAGATTTTGCTTCTTTATCTTCAACTTATTTGTGCGAAACCTATTCTATAACTTTAATTTTTATTTATATCATCTAATAAAACATTCAAAACAAAAAAATTACTATTAATGAACTTATAAAAAGGAAGAGAACTTAATCATTTAATAAGGTGCTTAATTTTTTACAAACATCACCTAATAAATAGAAAAACATGTATTGCGTGCATTCCCTATGATATAATATTCCTAACACCCAATTACCTATACAATTTTAAATGACCAAAATTAATGTAATTATAATAAATTTTAGTTCCTAATTATATTAATTTTCCTACCCAGAATGGAATAGAAAAACAAAAAATCCAATATATGACTTTGATAATCTCTCGGATATACATTTTATTCGTCTACGAAGCTTCGTATATTGAACATACATTGAAATGAATTCAGGATCCATAAGGTCATAAAAACCAGTGGTTTCATTGTTTCTTATAAGAATGTGTATATATATAATTAAATATGTAATATTGTAGTTCACTGAAAAACATCTTTACTTACATAATTAAAAATATAAACTTAAATTTATTTAAATGGAAAAAAACTAAAACATAGTCATGATGAGCTCTTCAAGATAAATTAGTTCATTGATATATCTTTTGAATATTATAAAATGGATATATTCTCACCCATATTTCATCCAACATCTGAAACTCATATAAATTGTCCAATGAAGAAACAATCTGGTATAATCTATTTATCCCACCAGAAATAGAAGTATCTACAGCTATTAGTTCCTGATCCTTCTTCCTTTATATCCATTGTATAATTTCATTTGATTATATATAATCTATGAAAAAATAAATTTTCGAAAAATATTATAATTAATATTTAATTAAATGTAATTAATATTTAAAAACAACACATACCATGTATGATAGATAATATAAAAGGTTAGCTGGAAAAACTAAAACATGACCTACACAATCCCAATCTCTGGTAACCTCCACAGTAGGAAATGGTAATAGTAAATTACGATCACTAAAATTACTCACTAACAATTTGACAAAACCTAAATTCAAAGGATGGTGATGTAAAAAAATCCACAATTATATGTACGACTCCAAACAGTACAATACATACATGAGAATCTCCTGAAAAACTCACAATATAATGTAGGGTCCGAATGTGGTGGTGTAGGATATGAGGAGGTAGATAGGGTCGGCAAGGCCAGCTGGGCAGTCTATACACACTACACATCTGACTATGAAGGCTGAAATGAATGGGTAGGTTGGGTAGGCCGAGCAGGTTGTGATTGTATCATCCATTTTTTAAAAATTGCTTGCACATATGATAGAATTTGATCTCATATGGACTGTTTCATTTTTATCAGCTCAACTTTTAAGAAATCCATTCCTTGTTCTCTTTACCACTTCCTCTGATTACCATAAACATTCCTAATACTAACACTGTCCTAATATCCTCTTACTCATCATTGTTTTTCATAAATTCCTAAATCCATAGCTAGGATATCCTTTATACCTTGGGGATAAAAGTACTCTGGCTCCCATTATCCTAAAGATCATTTTAAAATATAAAATATAAATATTATATATCAATATTTTCAATTAAAAAAATACAAATATAAATGAATGAAAAAAAATTCATCACTTAAAATTCTTTTAGCTACTTCCATAAAATTCTCTATAAGATACATTTCATTTTCCCATATTCTCACTCATTTCCATTTTTCATAGAGAGTGGGAGGAGATTGAGGACCAATATAAACCTCTTCTCAACCACTGCTGCATCATGTTTTTAATGCTTCAAATTTTTCTTCTATAATTTTGTACTCCAATAATGGATAACATCCACATGATTAAGTATTAGGGTATAAATTTCATAAATGGATCACATTATGAGATCTTGTGGTAGACTATTTATAAAAAATATTGTAATAGTTAATTAGATATATATATATATATATATTAAATTATCAATATAAAATAATTATCATACTTGAAAATTTTCTTCATGTCGGCTATTAAAAAATTTCTTCCCTGTATATGCATCTATAAACTCATACTTGAGGCATGTGTTTTAATCATTTTTCTTTCAAATAACCTAAATTTTTTCACTATTGTTTTTACATATCTATATCAAATTTCTGTTAAATAGAGATGTCTTTTCCTAATTATTTTTGTTTCCTAAAAATTTAATTTCATCTGAAATTGAATAAATTAAATATTTCATTTAAAATATTAATTATTAAAAAACCATTTAAAATAAATCAATTGAGATATTTTACCATCAAAGACTCACAAAGATGTTATTTCTTCATCTTTTCAATGTACTTCCTATTATGATAAAAATACTAATCCTACAATGGCTTTTCATTTATATATAACTGATAAATTGAGTTGCCTTTTGGCCCGTTATTGAGAAAATATTTTCTGCATTTTCTACATGACTTTCATTTGTTTTAAAACTCCCAATTTATAAATTTGATCTTATATGGATCAATTTTTGATTTTTTATGTGTTTCTAGAAAAATTGCGATAGGGGCTTAATTTAGGATTTTTTATTGATTTTTACGACAAGGGATTTTAGTAATTTAATTAAAAATATAATTAAAAATTGTGTGATTATTTTTTTATTGAAATTATTGATTTATTTTTCATCAATGTTGTCTACATGATGAGGGGTTTATTCAGGAATATAGAGGCCTGAAAAAACCAATCATGTTGAATAATTGTTCGGTCGCACAATATGGACACCACCACTATAACGAATGTATAAATGAAGATAAATCCTAAAATTGAGTTTATTCCACTTTTAATGGAACTATGAGACATGGGTGTGTTCTTAAAATTACTTTCATGAAGTTTTTATATCATCAAGGATTCCTTTGAATGATGAGTTCTAGAGGAATCTTCCTAGAACCTTCCTCTCGAAAAATTATCATCCAATAAAAAATAAATAACTCAATCATCTTGTTTCCAATTATTCTAAAATTTTGTAGGTCAATGTAAGATACAATTATTAATAGATTTTATGAATTATTAAATTTGTGAATAACCCATTTAATAGCTTATAAATGTGACATATTTCGGAGGACATATTATAGAAAATAAAAGGAGGAGATCTCCTCCTTCACAAATCATTAAATTCCACTACATTCTATTCCATATGAGGCAACAAGGAGGATGTCTCCACCAAAGGAGGCCAGTTGGAAATCTAACACCATTCATCTGAATTTATATTCTTTCATTATTTTTATAGTTTTCAATTCTAATTTAGATTTCTAATAACTTCATTCATTGTTTTTAGTTTTGTCTCCATCTTCTTCACCCTTATTTTTCATCCATTATTTTTCTTCTATTCTTTTCTTAATATCATATTACTACCATGAACTATAATAATCATGATCATGTGTAACTACCCCAAAGAATATCTTGGGGATTAATCAGTTTAATGAACTTGAGACCATGTTTGTCATATTCTTTGAGTTAAATCTAATGATAATTTATAGTGGGTGTAATCCTCACCGTGGTTTTCTAAATATTATTTACATAATATACAACAATTTTCCATATATCAAGGATTTGAATGGAGGGTGTTCTAATAAATTGATAAGTATACTTTTCATTAATAACCATGATATAATGAGGTGTGTACATATATGATGGATTGTGTTCACTAAGGATATTTTAATCTTGTCAATGATGGTGCTCTCGGAAAATTCTCTCAGGATAACTACCTTTTTTTCTATATTTATATTTTGTTGTTCATTTCATGGTAATTTATAATTTAATATTAGTTTCATCATACTTATTAATTTCACATATTTTATTAAATTCAATTTTTTTGATAAAACATAATGTAAAAAAATAATCAGATCTTAGGTGAATTAGATTAAGTAGGTGAACAAACTAAAAAAGATCCTCAGGTCAAACAACACTAGTCAACCACTATGTTTCCTTAGGAAAACATATAAATGCATGTTTTACACTCCCTATGATAAAAGTATGTCATAGATTGCATAATTTATTGGAGATCCAATCAATTATACATTTATTCTTCAATCTCAGGTAGATGTCATTCCATTTTATAAAAAAACTAAAAAAACATACATGATGTATTCGAATTCAGAATATTATGAATACAAATTTCATAATTGGTGAAACAACAAAAAAATGAAGAAAATGAACATTATAGAAGAGTAAAATTTCATGAACATAGAGAAATAAAATAAAATAATAAAATAATGGATGATACAACATTTTATTACGTTTGTGCATTAATGGAGCAACCCAAACCTGAGCCAGAGAAAGAACATGATAAAGTGGTGGATGAAATTTCACCACTTATCTTGGAAATTACAGATCCTAAATACGATTGGGAGTAATACATCCCTACTAAGGCACATGTGGTAGATCAATAGTAATTTGATGAATTATAGAGTGAATTTGAGGAACTATTTGATCTCTCTATGCCTTGACAAGAAGAAGGGCCAACAACACTGAAAGAAGAAAGCGCTCAAGTGGTGAAATTCGATGTCAATATGCTGGATCCCAACTACCTGCATCAATATTCTATGTATATACTCTAAGAGGCACTTACCACTGAGTAAGAGATTGTAGATGAAAAAAATCTGGGAGTTGAACGTTTCTTTGACTCAATCTCTTATGATTTTATTGAATCAGAATTGTACCTCACTACCAATTGTTTTGACTGTAAAGAAATAAACATTCATTCATATGCCTTGGAAGATGAAGAAAAAAAAATAAATGAACCGATTTAGGAACATATGGAGCTCTCGGATTTCAATAACCATGCATTGGAGGATCCCCATCAGGAAATCTATAAAGCTAAGCCTGTAGAAATTATACAAGAGGCTATTATTATTAAATCCCCCATGAACCCAGCACCGGAAGAGAAGAAGGTTTCACAATTATAAAATAATGAAGAGAATGGTCCATACTTAATCCCACCCCACAATTCAATCTCTACCTCATTGTGATGTGGGAGGATATGGTGTACTCTATCCATGGATATTACCTCTAGAACAAGGAATAAGAACAAGATAGGAAAAGTCACATGTGTTGGTTCAAATAAAATAATCTCCGTCCACCCTCTTATTTTGGATAAAAACTTGTACTCCCCTCTAGTGGTAGTAAAAATTCAGTCACCACATGTGGGATCATACCCAGATTTATTTTTTATTATATTCATAGTACTTTCATTTTTAATCTTAGAAATTTAAATTTCAAATTCAGTTTTAGGAATTATCCAAGCATGCAACACCCTACGTTATATATTTTATATCTATAATTGCATGATCATTTTCCTAAATTGTGTTTTTTTCTTTTATAGGTTCATGTGGTAGAAGGAATCCTAAAACAGTGGAAGAGAAGGACTAATATTTATGGAAAACAGAGTTCATTTTTATTGTTTAATCATTTAACCTCCTTATATTTTTTCCCCAATACATGTTTTGAGATTTAGTGATTATAATTTCATTCCCACACATGAATTAATTAATTATTGACTTATCTTAGAGACATGCACTTATTAGGATTCAATTGATACCATGTTTTAGAATTAACTGATAATGAGATTGAATGATTGAAATGTTGAATTGAAACTTTAAAAGTGAATCGTAGATATTGAAATGATGAATCATGATTTGAATAAATTAATTTAGTCATGTAAATGAAATTTCAAAACTTTTTTCATGAAATTAATTTAGTAAATTCATGTGAATTTATTTATTATTATTAATCAAGCCTTAAATGATTTTCAATTCATATATCTCATTCCAGAGAGGATTTCTAGACAAAATATTACCAATTTTATCTTGAGAATATTTCATTAGTGATTTTAGGACATGTCACCCACATTAACATTCATTTGAAACTTTCCAAATCTATGACTATGCCAAAACACTTTAAAATTATTGGGTTTTCTTTTGATAAACCACGTATCCCTAAAAGACCACCTTTACATCAATCCTTCCTTTATCCCATAGTGATATTGAGTGACATTGTTAGTGATGAGCGATGTTTCAATCCAATTTTTCATTTCCTACCCTACTCTTACTATATTCCTATTATTTAAAATTTGAAGTCTAGGGTTAAAGGGAATCGTGGTGGAGGAGATGTCATCCAGTATAAGGAAAAAGTGTGGGGGTAGTATTATGATAATTATAAAAGGTTGTTTAATCATTCATTGTAATCTACTATTTTTCACCTCATGGATAAAAAAAATGAAAAACACAAAATGGACCATAAAATGTGAAAAATTGGTTGTGATTTGGGGAATCCAAGAATCACCATTAATACACCTATGATTTTTATCAAACATGGTTAGGTTGTGGATGTGTGGTTTATTCTAAAAATAACTTTCAAAAAAGGTAAAAAATTAAAATGTTCATTGAAAAATGAAAAAAATTATTGTTAGGTTCACTATGTTAGATACCTTGAGAGCGGGGTGAATCAGGGAATGACATATTAAAACAACTTCCGCTATTGATCTCATCTCACTGTTAAGCAAGACCCTCTTCTCTCTCTTTCTTGTAGAAAAGTATAAACAAAAACTAAAGCATGCACAAGAAACATCGATTTTTAATTGGATCACCCTCACTAGGCTATGTCTAAGGAGCATACACCAAAAATGTGCCGATGTACAAAATCTATTAAAATCACATTTCTGTTTACAAAGTTCGGGACAGATCACTACTATTCCTAGGCTCACTTCCTTTACAATGTTTAGGGTCAGCTCACTACTTTCCCATGGGGCACTCCCTAGTTCTCTCTCTCTGGCTCACCACCAGTGGAGAGGATCACCTACTTTCTCTTCCTTCAATCACTACTCTGGAAAGGATCCCCTCACAGTTTATACACCTGTAGGTCACTTCATTATCAAGCAATATTCCAGCTTTTGCGCAGCCCTAAAAATACTGGCGTGCTTCAACCAAACCTGGCACACTTCTCCAAGATGGAATGCATGTTCACCTCACCCACTTGTGTGACACTCACCTCTTCAACTCCAAACTTGTGCGACTCACACCCATTTACGCCCAAACCAATTTTGGCGTGAAAATACCAACTGTCGTGCTTCTTCGAAGTCTGGAACACAAGTGTCACCAAGACACCTTTGTGAGACTACCTTCCTCAACTCTAATCTTGGGAGACTCACACTTTTTCTTGCCCAAACCACATTGGGTTCACAAATATCAACTGGCGCACAACTTCTGAATATTTGTATACTTGAACGACCACACCACCACATGCGCGACCACAACACCTGCGCGATGGGATCTCTGAATTTCTCTATGTTTTTAACTCACTCACAATGGGGAAGGGTCGACCTCTATATATAGGTATTTTCAATTCCCGAGTGTCGGCGTGCAAGTCTCCTCTCGGCGCGCAAGTCCAACCGCCCTAGTCTCTATCGCGCTAGTCACTTTCACGACCAAAACCAAAACTTTGGTGACCATTATTCCTTTGCCATGTATTGATGTTCCAATCTTGAAAAACATATGGAGATCATGTTTCCAAGCATCCGATACACATGCACTCGATTCACTTTTCCAAAAACACTTTTCTCCATTTTTCGATTTTGAGGTCCAAAAATTTGGAAAACACTAGAAAATGGCGCCACCTTGTCCCTACTCTTTTTGAACCACCTCTAGATCAAACATTCATTTTTCGATGTTCTTGAATCAATCATGGATTTTTAATAACATCCCTTGAACTCGACATGCCACCATGAAATCCCCTTTGACAAAAAATTTCTATGTGATGGTTTCCTTTGTCAATAAACACAACACGGAGGCCCACTTTGTTAACAAACATCATCACCTGAAAAATGCTTCAATGATACATTGAGAGATTTTTGCCTAACAATCTCCCCCTTTGGGTTTGTTGAAAACACTTCCATAAAAAGATACATCGTTAATTCCTTAGCCACCATTCTCCTGTTGTGATTCTGATAAAGATCAAGGATTTACTCAACACATAATCTAATCCCACATGAGAAATACTCAGCTTGAGAAACAAGACTAAATGAAAAGTTCATCAATGAGTCAATTCAACTCTAACACCCACTGTTGATACCAAAAGAATACAAATTATTGTAAATATTCACACCGCATTCCAATACAACTCGTCTGCTATTATCACGATCCTCAGCTCTCGGGAAATCTATTCTTTGATAGATCACTTCTAGCATCGTCAGATTTGATACTCTCCCTGTCTGCTCACAATTTTAAATCGTGTTAGCTGAAAATCCTCATCAGCAATATTACTTGTGTTGTCCAAGCTAAGATCTTTCTAAGCTCTATGAACCAGCTTCAACTCCCCCTATTTGGATGCTCCACATGTCATCTTCTCCCCATATCTTTCATGATTTCTCAAATAGCCACAATGTCTCCCCCTTGAACAAACACTATTTTCTCCCTCTTTTTAAACGAACCCAAAGGTCACTCCTTTGCATTCTGTAACAGAGTAGAGAGCACACATCATCACATTATGTAAAAACACATCATACCTCAGGGGAAGGGATGCCCACAACCACTCTTTTTCAAGTGCGGGGAGTCGACTGAACTCCCAGAGCCATTCGATGCCTCTTGAAAGCTTCCTTGGATAAGGACTTTGTCAGAATGTCTACAACCTGTAGCTCTATAGTCCCATACTTCAACTTTTCGATTCCCTGCTCAACTTTATCCTTGATAAAATGATATTTTATCTCAATGTGCCTTGTCCATGAATTATGGAAGGGATTTTTTCTAAGATTTATAGTACTTGAGTTATCACATTGGATTCTGATCAGAGACTTAACTTCAACTCCAATATCATCAAAATTTTTCTCCATCCACAATAAATGTGTGCATTCTTGAGTGGCCGCAATATACTCAGCCTTAGCAGTGCCCAATGAAATGCAATATTTCTTCATGCTTAGGCATGAAATACACAATCCACCATGATAGAAAGAACCACCTAACGTTCACTTACTATCATCTGCTGAACCAGCCCAGTCTGCATCAATATATCCGAATAACTCTCTCTGAGATTTTTCATTATATGTCAATCCAAAGTCCACCAGGCCCATGACATACCGAAGTATTATTTTCACTAAAGAATGTGGCTTTCCTTTGGATTAATCTGATATCTTGCTTCTTGGAATGTCTCGAATCTATTTTCAGGCCTTGTTGCGGGCATGTACAGAAAACATCCAATAATTTTCATGTATTCTGTGATATTAACTACCATTCCATCATCATCTTTGTACAGTTTCATCTGGGTAGTAACTGGAGTCTTCATCTCCATGGAATTTTCCATTCCAAACCTTTTCAAAATCTCCTTAGCATATTTGGATTTAAAAATGGATGTTCCATTACATCCTTGTGTCACCTGTAGACCAAGGAAAAATGTTAGCTCTCTAATCCTTGACATTTCAAACTCACTTTTCATCAATTTGAAAAACTGTCTACACTGAGCATCATATGATCCGAAAAAAATTATGTCATCGACGAAAACCAACACCGTCATCTTTTGATTACTTTATTTGTGGAAATATATATTTTAATCAACTCCCCCACGTTGGATATCAAGCTTCATAAGGTACTGATCAAGCCTTGAGTACCAATCTCTTGGTGCTTGTTTCATCACAAACAACTCCTTCTTCAGTCTCCAAACTTTTTTCTTGTCCTCATGAATGAGAGAACCATCTGGCTGCACAATATACACTTCCTCCTCTAGAAACCCATTCATGATTGCAGATTCAACATCCATCTGGAACACTTTTAACTTCTATTGCACTGAAATGTCTATGAATAATCTGATTGTCTTCATCCTTGCAACCGGTGAAAATGTCTCATCAATATTAATTCCCTTTATCTAGGATTATCCTTTTCACACAATTCATGCATTTTTTCGAACCACTGTGCCATATTCATTCATATTTTTGCAATAAACCCATTTATCAACAATGACATTCTTATCTACTGGTCTCAAAACAATCTCCAGGGTCTGGTTCTTCCCTATTTGATCAAGCTCTTCATTCATATCCGGAACCCAGTTTTAATCGTCAGCTGCATCAGCAAAGCATTTCGGCTCTACCTGAGATTGGAAAGATGTCTACTGTAGTGACTTCATTGTTCTTGTGTGAACTGGAGATGTCTGATCACCAATGATATTCTTCCTATCAATTTGAGCTCGACTCTTTGGCTTCCTTACTGACACAGACTTCACACATTATTGTTCATCATCAATGTATTCTTCTGAGTCAACATCTTCCACTTCTGATCCTCCTATTTTACCTTCCTCTTCATCACATTCATCAATAAAATGTTCACTATACTGTTGAATATTCTCTTCATTTTCCAAAATAGTGACGTCATTGCTCTCAACTACTTTTCCCAGCCTCTTGTTAAAGAATTTGTATGCTTTAATTTTCTCTGATTAGTCCATAAATATTCCCTCATCTCCACGTGATTCAAACATCCTATGCTTTTCGTTGTTGAGAACGAAGCACTTACTCCCAAATATTCGAAATTCTTTCACTGTTGGCTTCGTTCCGTACCACATTTCATACGGAGTCTTTGCTTACAATTAACACAACATATCCATATTAAAAATGTAGATTGATGTCAACACTGATTCCTTCCAAAACATCTCTGGTAGTTATTTTTCTATAATCATTATTCTGGCCATGTTGTTGATGATCCGATTTCTCTTTTCAACTACTAAATTCTGTTGGAGGGTCCTTACTAATGAAACATGATTCCTTATCCCATGTTTCTCGATATACTCTTCTAGTTGACTATTTTTGAATTCTGTACCATTTTCTATAGGAATCTTCTGAATTTTTTGTCCAACCATCCTTTAAAATTCCCTTCAGTACTATTTTAGGAAGCTGAACACATAATACTTATCAACAATAACAAATTCCCATGCCATTATTCTATAGTCATCATTGTAGAAAACATAATACCTCTTCCCGTCAATTGCTCTTGGTGAAATAGGTCCACAAACATCAGCATTGACCAATTCAATCACTCTTGTCAACTTCTTTTCCTTTATCTTTGTAAGTCATTCTGATTATTTTCCCTTGTTGACATACGTCACATGTATGTGTACGATAACATGATAGCTTAGGGAGGTCTCTTGTTGCTTCACACTTTACCAGATCTTCTAGATACGGTTGACATAGATGACGATTTCATTTATGGTAAAAAAAAATTTTCTTCATCTCTGGATAAAAAAGCACATATCATCTTCTTCACTTACAAGGTAGAGATTTCCCTTTGTTCTTTTTCCCTACAGATCCACTACACCATAGTTTCCTTTGAAAATACACATCTTCTTAGCAAACCTTATAGAATGTCCTGAGTCACATAGTTGACTTACACTGAGCAGATTGTGAATGGGGCCTTCTACTACAAATACATCAGCATGTCTTATTTGTTTCCCCCCAAAACTGTCCTTTCCTGAGCCAATAATTTTCAGGCCTTCATCGTTTCCAAATTTGACAACTCCTTCTTTGTCATATTTTATGCATGTAACAAGATTATTATTACCTGTCATGTGAGATGTGCAACTGCTGTCAAGGATCAAAACACCAGTACGGTCTGATGCTTTAAAAGAAATTTCAGCAACCACTTCCTTCTCTTCTCCCTTCTTCCTGGTCCATATTTTTTTACTCACAATTCGAAAAGATTGAGAATTCTGAGGTTACTTAGAATATGATGGACGAGCATCATCTTAAAAATCTGTAAATCGATTTTTCATTTTCAACTCACTTGTTGGTTCATTGATCTGCTGCTTGTGAACATTTTGGTTCTACTCAGGCACATTCTTCTATATGGTCGATGTGTAATATCTAGCCATGTGCTGAAATCCTCCGCACAAAAAATTTTTCCCTTAGAAACATGTTCTGGAGAACTATTTTTTGTTTGGATGTCACCTCTGTTCTTGTTCCAGTCGATATCTCTTGGCTGTGGAACAAACATACTGTGAATGTCACATCTTTCCACAACAATAACACCTGATATAAGGTGCATTTCTTCATATCACTTTTATATTGCAAGTTTCCTCTTGTGATCTTTGAATATTCTGATTATGTTTTCTTCCCAAATAAACCTTCAAACTCGGAATGGGTGCTTGTGGTATGACATCAATATTTACAGATTTTTATTTTCGATCAAGACCCAATTCAGCCTTAGAATCAGAGCACGATTACTACTTCTTTCCTGCTAAACTACTAGCCTCCTATTTCATCTTTTCGGTCTTCTGAATGAACATTCCTTATATTAGATTGGGGGTACAGGGTTTTTCTTGATACTACATTTTTCTTCGCTAACTGACCACTTACTCATCAATTTCTTCAATACGCTTGACTTGATCTTTCACTTTTCTATTCAATCCATCGATCACCCTTTTTTATTTGCCAATATTGAGCTTATGCTCATCATCCTTTTCTGAGCTCTCTGGCCTAGAAGACTTAAGGTTTTTGATTTCTTTCACTAGCTCAGACTTCTCTTGTTCTAGTTGTTTCATGTGGAGTTTGGCATCATGTACCACCTTGTTGGATTTCTTTTTTTTTGCTCTCCAAACATCTATCTCTTCAAGAGATTCATCTAATTCATCTTCCATGTCAATTCCCCCTTCAATTTCTTCTTCTTCTTCATTATCATTGGTTTCTTCCTTTTCTTCCGAACTACTAACAACATCCTCCATTGAATTTTCTACATGATCTTTACAATTTTCAATCTCATCAACCTCATCAACCTCAGACTCATCTGAACTTTCTATTTCGTCTGAAAGAAGATTATTCTTTTTAAAGAAATTTATCTTGAACTGCTTCTTCCCTTTCACATAGGCTGACGATTTCATCTTAGGAATTTCAAATTCATCTTCATCATAATATTCTTGAAACATTTTGGGGAACCTTACAGTAAGATGACCAACTTTTCCACATCTAAAGCAAGCAAGTCGATGTTTCCCTTTGAACATTCATTTTCCTCTTTGAACATTTGAGGAAAGGAATGACATTACCTCATCTTTATCTTCTTCATTCTTGAGAATCTTCAATGGTGATATTATTCATGGACTTAAATTCCACCTCTTCAAATTTCCCTATTTCCACAGCCTTGTTATCATCGTTCTTCATTTCATATGCCTCCAAGGTATTTTGCAAATTGTATAGTGTCAGCACTCTTGGATCTTTATCTTCTAGAACTGAATCATTCAGATTGAACTGAGGTGGAAGTTTCCTCACGATGCGCTTTACGATCATTATGTCTTCAATGACTTCTCCAAGACCTCACATATCGTCCACAACAATATTTAACCTATCAATGAATGCATCAATAGACTCATTTGGGTTCATTTTCAGTTCTTCATACTTATTCCATAGTACTTGTACCTTTCCCTCTCTGACCATTGTATCTCCTTAATATATATTTAACAGATTTTCCCACATGGAATGTGATGTTTTACATGACATCACCTTCGTACAGATAACATTATATAGTGATCCCATAAAAGAATTTATGCCCTTGGCGTCAGAATCCAATTCTCTTCACTTGGATTCTGACCATTCCCCACTGTTTATGTTAGCTGTTATACCATGCATTGCTGCTATGAATACATCCATTAACAATGATATGAATTAGTGTTTCATCTGATTCTTCCGTAGCTGAAAATTGTTCTCATCGAAGATCGGAATCCCTTTATGATTGGTGACCTCCATTTGAAAGAGAACCACTGATATAAACCATTCCCTATAATACCAATTCTTAGGTCCACTATATTAGATAACCTAAGAGGTGGGGTGAATCCGGGTATGACAGATTAAAACAACTGCCCCTATTGATTTTGACTCACTGTTAAGCAAGACCCTCTTCTCTCTATTTCCTGAAGCTATGTATAAACAAAATGTAAAAAATCCACAGGACACCGTCATTTTTACTTGGTTCACCCTCACTGGGCTACGTCCAAGGAGCATACACCGGTGATGTGCTGATGTACCAAATCCACATAAATCACAATGTTTTTTACAATGTTCGGGATAGATCACTTCTATTCCCAAGCTCACTGCCTCTACAATGATTAGGGTCAGCTCACTACTTTCCCAAGCGTCACTCAGTGTTTCTCTCTCTCTGGCTCACTTCCGGTGGAGAAGATCACTATCTTCCTCATCCATTGATCACTACTCTAGAAAGGATACACTCACAGTTTATAGACCTATAGGTCTATTCATTATCACTATGATTTCCATCCTCTTTTGTATGTATATGCTCTATTGTAGTCCAACTTTCACCCACAGATGAATCTCACTTTGCGCCGAAGGTATCAGGAAATCATCCAGCTTTTGCACTGCCCTAAAAATAATGACATTCTTCAACCATACCTGGAACACTTCTCCATGCTGGAACAAAATTTCACCTTTACCTCGTGCATGACACTCGCTTATTCATCTCCAAAATTACGTGACTCACAATCTTTTACACCCAAAAAAATTTTGGTGTGCAACTATAAATTATCTAAATTCTTCATATTCTAGCACTCAAGTGTCACCAAACCACCTTCGCGACACCCCATTCATCAACTCTAAACTTGGGTGACTCACACCCTTTCTCACCCAAACCACTTTGGGCACACAACTATCAACTGGCGCTAAACATATGAATATCTTTATACTTGCATGACCACACCACCACGCGACCATAACACATGCGCGATGGGAGCTCTGAATTTCTCTAAGTGTTGAACTCAGTCATAATGAGGAAGAGTCAACCTCTATATATAGGCATTTGGATTCCCTGAGCGCCATTTTGTAAGTCTCCTCTCGACGTGCAAGTCCATCCACCCTAGTCTCTGTCGCGCTAGTCAATTGCGCGACCAAACACAAAACATGGGCGCCCATTTTTTCCTTTTCCATATTTTGATGTTCTGATCTTGAAAAACATATGGCATGAATGTTTCCAAGCCTCCAGGAAATCGCCGTGCAAGTCCCTTTTCCAAATTTTTTTTTCACAATTTGTTGATTTTGAGGTCCAAAAATTTTGATAACACTGGAAAACGGTGCCACCTTCTCTCTTTTCATTTTGAACCACCTCTAGATAGACCATTACTTTGTCGACTTTCTTGAATCAATAACGGATAATTAATAACATCCATTGAACTTGAAATTCCACCATGAAATCCCATTTTTCCACAAATTTGTATATCATGCTTTGCATTGTCAACAAACACAACACAGAGGCCCACTTTGTCAACAAACACAATCACATCAAAAATGATTCAATGATACCTTGAGGGATTTTTCCAAACAATTATAATTATAAATATAATTCAAAAGGGATAACAAATCATTCACTATGTATAATTTTATCATGACCTTACTTTGGGTTCTAGGGGAAATAGGAGTTTTTCTATTGTTGGGTATAATTTCGTTACACTTTTTGATCTCATTAGTTCCAGTTACGAGATAAACCTCCTCCTTGATTCTCAATTTTGAAGGCATAAAATCCTACCAACCATAACCCTCAGAGTCATTGGATCTTTTTTTGAAAAGTCCTCATTATTTTATGTGCCTTTTTCCCTATAAAAGGGGTGAAAGTAGATCATTTAAAAACATAATGATAAAGAATATTTTTTCATGATATGATCATAAATATACATGATTTTTATCAGGGATGATGAGGGGAAAGATTACAAGGTGAGGCAAATAATGAGTTAACAAGTTTAATAATAATGAATTTAGGAGCTTGAATTAATGAAATGATATGTTCCACCATTTTTCGAAGGGGAAATGTAAAATACATTAATTAATTATATCTTTGAAAAATGAAAAATTAAATTGACACTTAATGTGGATTTTTGGTATATTTTTTTTGAAAAATAAAATTTCTAAAATTTTTTTACTTTGGAATTTAAATATTGGATACATCGATGTCCTCTCAATTCCATGTAAAGATTTTATGGTTGAGGTAAATCATGGTTTATTTGTGGGAGATTGATAGAACTAATATTTTATACATTTTATATATGAATTTATATTGTTTTAACCGTACCAATTTTTCAATTTTAGTCAATCAATTTTGGATTTGTGATGGGTTTTGAGAAAAATTGTGAAAATTTCTTATTTCTGGATTTGTGAGAGATTTTCACCGTAATGGTATTTTAGCAATTTTTTTAAAATATAATTTCAAATTGAGTGTTAATTTATTGGTTTATGTACTTTATTTCTTTCCTTAAACATTATGTTCTGAACCATGGGAAAATTTGAGCATCTAAAGGACTTACAAAATCAACCATATTTTATAATTGTTCGGGCACATACCATGGACCCCACATAAGTAATGGAATCATAAATTCGGATACACTACTCAATTTTATGACATTCCACATGTAATGGAATGAGGATTCATAGGCATGTTATTAAAATTAATCTCATAGTGTTTTGAGATAAAAAATTTTGTTCTTTGAATAAAATAATTTGAAGGAAGCTTCCTGGAATATTCATCCAATAAAAGTAGAATCCAATAAAAAATTCATAACTCTTACATCTATTGATGGATTCAGTTATAATGTTGAATGTTAATCGGAGGTAGAAATTATGAACACCATTTATTAAGTATTAAATGCATGAATTTCCCATTTAATTTCACAAATATTTGACATATTTCAGATGATAGATTTTGGAATATAAGAGAAGAAGATATCCTCATTCACAAACTATTCAATTCCACTCTATTCCATTGCATTTGATGCACCAAGGAGGATATCTCCACCAAAGGATTCCGGACGATAATCTACCCCTTTTCATCATAATTTATTTTTTTCTTTTTTTGGTGATTTAGTTTAAAATTTTAAATTATATTTATAATAAATTCATGCATTGTTTTATTTTTATGTCAATCTTCTTCTCCCATAATTTTCTTCAATTCTTCTTCTCCTATTATTTTATTCGTATCATATTACCATAATGAACTATAATATGAATGATCCTAAGTAACATACATGAGGAATATCATGGGGAAGTAATCTGGTTCATAGACCCGAGATCATGTTTTTTATCTTCTTTGAGTTAATTCTAATGATAATTTATAGTGTGTGTAATCCTCACAATATTTATATAAATTTTAACACCATAATCAACAACCATTTTCCATCAATCAAGGACGTGAATGGAGGTTGTTCCTGGAGATCACTAAGTAGACTTTTCATTCATAACAGGTTTATATTGAGGTTTTCACAATTATTATGGAGTGTATTCACTAATGAAATTTTAAGCTCTTCAATGGAGGTGCTCTAAGAAAATTATCTCGGGAGAACTTCTTTTCATCCCTAATTCCATTTTGTTTTTCATTGCATGGTAATTTATAATTTAATGTTATTTTCTTATTATTTATGAATTTTCATTATTAATTTCTATTAATTTTATTTCATAAAATATAAAACAACAAAAATAATTAGGTTTTTGATGATTTAGATTATGTATGTGAACAAAATGAGAACTCTTGACAAGCGATATGACTCTAGTCAGCCACTATGCTGCATTAGAAAATATACAAATACACTATTGTCATTCACTATGAAAGGAGCATATCATCGAGTTTAATTATTATTATCATCAAAGTAAATATGTATTCTATAGTCTCCTTGAGAAAGTGATAGTTTTGGTAAACAAGTAATACCATGCCAACAAACTCGAGAACATAATTTTTCAAATGTAACCAGAGAAGTATCCTCCACTAAGGTTGCATCCGGAGTCTGGTAAATATTTTTTATAAAGTAAAATTTTTACATCACTAAATAAGTATGTTTTTGAATATTTATTAATATTTAAAAAAATATTAAACTTTGAAACCAATATAATCCTATGTATATGATATTGACACAAGCAAGTGTAATGAATATTTTTTTACCTACATATCAATATAAAAATAAATATTTTCAAACTAGGATGACAAAAATACGTAAAATAAGAGGAATTAATTTGTAATTTTCATAAATAGAAACAAAATATAAATAACTACCAAAAAAATTAGGATACTAATTTAGTATTTTCCCATATTCCTTCATCGTGATAATTATGTACGACATGCATTGTGTATGCCATATAGTCAATTTCTTCCTCTATAAATCACGTTATATATCAATAAGACTCATCTAAATCAATAAAATCATCATAATTATCCTCACCACCCTAATGGTATCTTTTTCCTTGCAAAAAAATGGAAAATTTGTCATTCTATGGATCAATGACATAATGTTTCGTTTTTTCATGTGTCGCCATGATAAATAGTTCCTCATTGTAATTATATCTTTTCAGGTCGACTAAAGTAAATCCACAATCATCGTGATTCACACAACTATTGTTAAAAAAACAATTACACTAAAACATAGTGAGTAAAAATTTAGTATAATCAATTTCATATAAATTATCAAGAACTGCAAAATATGTCAATGAAGCAGAAATGGGGTTTTTATATTTTTCACTCTAAAAATGAACTCCTTCTTCGATAAGCATCAAACAACTATTTTTATTGGTACTATTTTCATCTAGATTTTATTGTGTAAAATGTGTGCCCATTAATTTCAAAACCAGGCCACGTTATCACATTAAGAGATTCCCCTCCTCTAACCATTTATACATTTATGATGCAGATATATCAATGCTCACTTTCTCTCTAAACCATTAAAAAATGTTTTTTATTCTTAATCATCAAAAAATATTAATTTATTTTTGGATATTGTGTCTTTAATTGTGGGATATGTTATGATGTATATGACTAAACATCATCAGTGTTGTTCAATATGTATAATGTTTCCTACATTAATTCATCACTTGGAATGAACATAACCTTTAAGCATCAAATCCATCTAACTCTACTATTAGTTGTCAAATGTTGAGATATAGGGAGACCAATATTCTCTACATCATAAAAATAATCTATAAAAAACCCAATCACCTCTTCTAGTACATATTTACGAAAAATTGGGGCCTCTAATAGAGAAGGATTTTTAACAAATCCCTCTAAAATTTTCATGTACCTTTTTAAAGGACACATCAAACTTAAATAAACTCGAACACATAATCTTATCTCATGCACTAGAAAAATCTATAGAAGAACCATTGTATCAAAACAATATAGGTGGAAAATATATTTATTATTGACAATTATTAAGAGAAACTTCATTATCTAAATGATCTAAAAATTTGGATAAATAACAATGATAAAAATGGATTTGAAAAAATTATATAACCTCATGATTTTCTTTCTAATAGTTAACTGAAATATACTATTCATTTCGACCATTAGCAATTGTGGATTCAATACAAGGAAGTAATGAGATTTTATGCCTATTAATTTTCAATGCATTACTGAAACAAAATTCTTCACATTAGAAGAATATCCACTCTGTAATTTTACACCATAAATATGATGTAAATAATTATAATTCTCGAACTTGATTAACGAATGAAAATCAAAAAGTAAAAATGTTTGGTTTCCTTTCATAGTGGGATCTAACTCAAAACATATTCCCATTGCTATCATGTCCAATCGTGAATTCAATCCATCTTTGGTCTTTCTTTTAATGTCTAAAAATGTTCAAATCAATCATTCAAATATATTTTTCACAACATTCATAACATCAATGTTTTTTTTGTATCTCTAAAAACTCCAAAAAGTCAGTTCAAAAAAATAGACTATTCGTTCCAGGTAATTTTTTAAAGACCAAATGTATTTTTCTTTCAGAATATCAAATCTATATTTTTTACCGTTCCGTAATATTCTTCAATTGAGAATGGTTATGGGGTAAGGTTTTATTCTTTTAAACTTTTAAATGCCTTTTTAAATATACGATAAGGATGATCAATTCACAAAAATATTTGATGTCCCATGTAAATATTATTTCTTCCATTCTACAATTGATAATATGAAGTATCTTCATCAGAAATTAGACATTATTTATCTCCCTTTACAATATATCTAGATAAGTTTTCATATGATGGAAATTCATTTATTTTTAAAATTATCATAGCACACATAAGAAAATACTATTTCTCGTACAAATCAAAAATAATAACACATATCCCCCATAGAAGTTTCAAATCATCATTTAATGGTGAAAGATAAACTTCAATGTTGTTTCCTAGCTGTTTTGGTACAAAAATAATCAATCTCATCATAACATATTTTTTCATCGTACATGTTTATGAGGATATTTTTTAAACTACCCAAAAAATAGTTCATGAACTATGTTGGAAACATAGGATTTGATATAGATTCATTCTATCTGTACACACTCTTATTATATGATTTACAACATCACTTCTGAAATCATTAAATTTTTTACCCAATCACTCCATTGTGATGAGTTAGTAGGGTGATGTAAATTACCATAAAATATATGTTCATCTGAATTCCATATAAAACTTTTTGAATCAATTGAATTTTAAAATAGATGCTTCAAATGGGGAATTATTGGAAGATAACAAATTTAATTAGCTGGATATTTGATTTTTGTTCCTAAAAATTAATCAGATATTATTTAATATAATTATATGAAGGGATTACTTGTAGGAATTACAGGATTTAGAAATAAGATAGATGTCAGAACATGAGAATTAATCTGAATTGACTTTTTCATCCATATTATAGCGTGATGTTCCACATGTATGACATTTTGATATAATATCATATTCTCTCCTATACAACACACAATCATTTGGGAAATCATGTATATTTTTATATGCCAATCACATTGGGCATAATATTTTATTTTCCTTATAATTGAAATATGGAATTTTGTTTCCTTATTGAAGTAGTATTTTTAATAATTCAAGTAAATTAACGAAATTTTCATCACTCCAACTATTTAATTATTTCAACTTTACCAATCTCAAATTAGCTAATAACACTATATATTTAATAGAAACTGGGAATAATGGTTTTTCAGAATCTCTATACTACTGTTCAAAAGTTCCTATTTTTTCAACGATTTTAACACATAAATCATGAATTAATTCTTCAATACGATCCTATGTCACATAATGAATATTTTCCTCAACATTATATATAAAACATAATGTTATGTCACCATACGAGCTCCAGAATTTATAATTATGCCTAAAACCATAGAAAATGAGATAATCTTTGATTTCAATAGAATTTAAAATTTTCATATTAAAACACTTCACAAATGGACAGAAAATCAAATCTATGTTTTGAATATTTCGTTTAGAAAATTCCAATATATCACCAATTCCTTTTTCATATTAATTAGTGGTGCTTCGTAAATTTAACTAATTATTATCCATTAAATACATGAAATTATAATATAATCAGTGATATATTAAAACATATAAAAATTTAAAATATATATCTATATATATTTTAAGCATTAAAACATAAAATAAACTAATACTACCATTATGTTATGTCATTTTCATGTTTGACTTTAATTTTATTTTCAGAACAAATCTGCAAAAGAGTCATTGAATCAACAAAAATTCCCCTTTAATCATGCCAAATTAAAATCACAATGTCCCATAACTTAATTCCATTAGCTTAAAAATAATTTATTTTTTAATGGTATTATTTTTTCAAAACACATCTAAAAAACTCTTAACATTTAAAAATTATTTATTACATTGATCAAAATTCATATAAATTCCATCATCATCATTGAAAATTATAAATCCTTTCATTTAATCTAATACTAAACCATATGGTAGTTAATTCAATATTTCTATCACAAAACCATTAATAAATTAATACACCTTAAATTATAAAAATCAATTTATCATTCATGTATTCTTTAAACCATATATTAATTTTTCATCCTATTTTAAATCTATAATTCATATAGTTCACATATTCAAAACACTCAATAAAAATTTATAATCCGTATAATTAATTTAAAAATTGAATTTATTTAAATGAAAATCAATTTTTAATAATCAATTTCAGAATCAGACATAACATGTATATTACTCATCTAAAATAATTCAAATAATAATAATGTATATGATTGAAATCATCGACCATTTAAACAATTAGAAATCTATGACACTAATGGTTATTAATTTACTCCTAATTTAATAAAAATCAATAATTTCATTAAAATAATTTTATCTAATAAGAAAAGTATTCAAAATAAAAATAATAACATAAACATTAGTAATTAATGATTAATTTAATTGAAAAATAGGGCAATAATTAATATTTTTAACTGAATAATGACTATTTTTTTAATTAAAAAATAACATATAATATTTGGATTTGAAGATGATAAATAATCTGAAATCTAAATTTTCTCCATCGAATTATTTGAAAAACACACCATGATCAAAAAATATATATATATAAAAGATAATCATGAAATTAGAAAAAAACCATGAGATAGGTGCAACCATGGAGATATTTTAGTACACGAAATAAAAAAGTAAATGAAGAAACAATGTTAGTGGATGAATGAATGAGAACCAGTGACCAAAAAATGAATATTAACATTGTATAAATCAAATAAAACGAGTTCTCAATGTGGTTTTTGTGGTTGTTATAATGCAACACCCCTTTTTCCCTAGAGTTGTGAATTGTTACATTAAATTAGCATGATTACAATTAATCCAGTCTAGATAGAATGATTATTTTAGCAGTCTTGGAAAAAATATTTTATACCTGGAAAATTCATTAAAATTAAAAACATAATAGGAAAAATAGTACATTTATTGAGAACGCCATCATTATTCTATTTTAACCCTTCATAACAAGAATAAAAAACTTCTAGTAAACCTATAGAAATAAAACATACAAAATGGGTGAGCTCACATGCTTGGTATTGTTAAACAGTATAGAAAAATATATAATAAATAACTATAAACTTTTAGGTAAGTACAAAATCAAAACAAAAGTCTTTAAACATAATCATGAACATAGTATGGGAAGAATAAATCAAATACTTCCATTTAAACATACACATGGATAGTCTAATATTCCAATAATCACATATAATACAAATAAATAATCTTATAATGAATGAATTAAAAATGTTGGATATCTAAAAGATATTGTCTAGTCCTCGGCCATGACTTCTAAAAATGAATGGTTAAGGCCTCATCAAAATCCATATCTGAAAATAAATGGGTACGACATCAACTAAGTACATATATAGTTCATCTCTTGAGACCCACCTATGCATCTAGGGTCTATAGTAGGCCTCAACAATAACTTACTTTGTCCAATATATTCTTAAAATAAACAGGGTGAAACATAACATAAACGTTCGTATTAAAACTAGAATATGAAATGTTATTAATTTTACCATAAAAGATTAATGTTCTTAAAATAGAACATCCAAATTCAAAAAAATAATAAACCCTTCAACACAATATGGAATATTTTACGACAATAATTCAATCGTAATTAAGAAAAAGAATCGAACAAAGGATGCTTACATATATTAATATAATCTAATACAATCATTATAACTCTTTAATAGAAATAACAATTTTTTACTTTGAAAAAAATTAAAATTCACACAGTTTCTAAATAAACCCATTTAAAATAAAATTTTTAGTTAATTTGTGGAATATATATTTGAAAATTTTGAATGGAATTATGATTTTAAAACATTCATGTCCATATAAATAAATCCTTATCACCATTTTTAAAACATGTTCATTAAGGAGAATGATCCAGAAGAATAAATATTAAAAAGATTTAATTTTTTTTAAAAAAACATTAATTTCCATAAAACCTTAAAAATAAACCTTTTGAAATAATGGACATTGATGATAAATATTCCCCAGTAAATACTTAAACATAATAAATCTATGATAGAAATGAGATTGCAATATTAACCATTACCACGTACTTTTTGTTAGTTGATGGTGGCTTAACCTCATGTTTAATGATTAATTTTTGTAATTAAATTATACTAGAACCATATACATATTTATTATATCATATATGATTGTATTAATTCATTTTGTTAATTTTTTTTTCAATGTTACCATTATTTCTAGTGTTACCTTTTTCATTTTCACATTCATGTTTTGTTGTGTAAGTCGTTATTTATGAATATGATGTCTTTTATTCCTTTCTAGCTAAAAATTAAGCTCATAATTATTTTTTTTATTGATCATAAAAATAATATAATCAATCATTAATTTTTAATTTGGAGATTTAACCTCACCTTGTCATACAGATGGTATGTCGTACGTACACACGAGTGATGGTATCATTCCTTTAATGGTTAATTGATATATAATTGTATTGTATGTTAGATATAAAGAATCATAATCATGATATTATCATTATTTATGTCCATTATACTGAACTTTATATCCATACAATTCAAGTAGTGTTGAATTACAAATTTCAGCACGGTGTGGAGACAGTAATCTGTACGTACACACACATGGTGGTATTGTTATTGATATGATGGATAAAATGAGGAATATGGTTTCCCCATGATTATAAAAAAATATAATTGTATTTATGATATTAGATTTATTTCTATCATATGGAATCAATATAGGAAGAGGAAGTAGGTGAAGAAAAGAACTTTGAAAGATTTGATAATACAATTACCTCCTTTTCAGGTATCTCCTTTTGTTATGCACAAAAGGAATCCATAGGATGGCTTTCTTCCAAAAGTGTGTTCTCTATGATGACCTCAAGTATGTTGGTGGAGGAAATGGGTAGATTTTTCTTGAGTCAAATAGCTTCAGATATGTGATAAATATAGAAGGAGAGGTTCACTTTTATAAGAGAGTGGAGGGGCACCATTGGGAATACTAAAACAATTAAATTAATATAAATTAGTTTTTAAATTCAAATATATCCAAATTGGATTATTTATAAAATAATATTAAGTTTGTTTTAAATAATCTCAACTAATAAAATATAAACAAATTTTTATTTTATTTTCAACATTATCTTTTTATTTATCCTAATATAATTTATTTAAATTTAATTATGGTATTAATATTCTAAATATTAAATGGTTAAAAATATTTACTCATGTGGTGTAAATTATCCAAAATTAGGAAATTTATGACATTTTAAACATTTTAATATTCACATTATAATTTTTAAATATTTTTATTATTTTTAAATAATTTAACAAAATATTATTTTTATAAAATATCAATAGTGTCAATTTTGACACTATTCATTTATTTGACAATAATTAAAACCCAATAGATGATAGATTCGAACCAAACATTTAATATAAAAAATCATGTCATAGTCTCCTATAAAAGTTTTTGAGAACATTAATTAATTAAAATTATATTTCATTCAATATTTTTAAATCTATTTATATGATATTTCAATTAATAAAATAATTTATGCATCACTATTGTGTAGTAATTAATGGTAATTATTTAATATATTAAAATTATAAATATATTTCTATCATGTAGGTAATTAATTTATATTTCTGGAGACTACCTATAGTGAATTTTATCCCCCCGTTATCCCTATATTGAAATTAATATACTAATATAAAATGAGAGTGTTACATTTTTTCACATTCATTGATTTTAATAATATTAATGTCGTATTCCTGAAAAAGTGTCCATTAAGTTATTATAATTAGATACCTTGATGATAAGGATATAATTTATTCATAAAATATAATTTTCATAGTATTTAAGTTAATTTATAAAATTAATTTTACTTTTAATTACCCTATTTACCCTTAAACACAATAATAAAAAAATTATTAAATTAATTATTCATAAATACCAAAAATAAAAGTGACATATTAACCTAATTATGTCCAATTATTCCACATAAGGAATCATTTTTTCAAAATTTAAGACACGGAATTTGATGTAATTAATTACTAATTAATCAACGTTTTCAAAACGAGAAAATGGGTTCTTCCAAAATTTAAAACCACCAAATGTTTAACATGTGTTTATATTTAATTATAATGTGAAAATAGTTCAAATGACCTACATTATATTAAATTATAAAAAATATAATCTAATTATAATTTAAAACACTACCAATTAATAATTTAAAACTTTAAATTATTTCGATTAAAAAAGTTGTTTTCAATTAAGATTTAATATTTTTCATTATTCATAAAAATATTAAAATTATCAAAAAAATAAAAAAAATTATCCAAACGTAATTATGATGTCCCTATTCCAAAGATAAAGTTTATTTTTGTTAAAGTTTCATATATTATAATTTCAAATATTGGATTTAAATTGGGTGTTCCATCACAAGGTAGTAAATCTTCATTTTATGAAAATATTTATTTTGTCCGAAAAATTGAATTTTTTCTTATATTATGTCTAAGAAACACATATGGTGATTGTTAAAATTATATGGAATATATTAAATTAAAAATATTTGTAAAAATATTCATTAGCTATAATTTTATGGCTAGGTAATATATAATGTTAAATTACAATACTTTATTAATATACTATTTTTCGGTAAAATTCGGGGTTGTGTGTAATGCAAGACAACTCATTATTGTGTTTAGCGTAATATTAACATGGGGTTGTGTAAAAAAATCAATAAAATAATTTGATTTATTTAGATATGTAATTATTATAATGTATTATTTTGTAACATTCTCCCCTCCTTCCACAAATTGTGTTCTCGCAATTTAAACTCGGGAAAGAAAACTAGGGGTTTGTTATTTCAAAATACCAATGTGGAAATCCCACATCATAAAATAGATTAATGTGACCTCCATTTTAAAATAATGGAATGGAAGTATGAAGGACACCCTAAATAATGCATACTATGGTTCCATATATTAAAATATGGACATGAAGCAAACTTAAACCATCAAGTTCTAATGGAGAGTGATAGATAACGTGATTAGGAAAACCTTTACAACCACAAAACTATATGTCTCTGATGAACCAGGGGGGTTGTTTGATTCAACTAAAAACAAAGTACTAGGATTTTTTTATTTCATTATCTTTTATCAAGATTTTAATAATTCATTTACTTAATAGAGTAAGAATATAATGAAACATACGTACATGACAAGTAGAGTTCCATCCATTAACTAATTTCTACAAAAAAACTCATCTTTTTATTAATAAGATAATATATTTTAAAAGTGCTCTATTTATCTTAGTTGTATAATGTTCCAAAAATAAACTTATACAAAATATATCATATGTTTTTAGAAAAGGATAATATGTTATATTAATAAGGACATCATGTAGGCTAGTGGTAGTTGATGCACCATTATCTCCCTTCAGTTGTGGGTTCAAGTCTCAGAGCCTTACTAAACGCAACAGGTTGTCACCTGATATACGGGTTACCCCATTACTAAGACTATATCATTATACCATTCCAAATTAACCTTAAGAAATTTTTTAACGATAAAAATTATTTTCAATTATACAACAAAATACATTCGAACCTTAAAACATTTCTAAAATACTTTTGTCCAAATTAACAGTCTTAAAACATCTCTAAATTTCCAAAATCAATCATAACATCAGATTCCCCAAAAAATGTTATATATATATTATTGGAAAATAAATTTATAACTTCAAATTAATTAATTAAATAACTCTTGCTCACCAATTCTTGAAGAATAATTACTGCATCACAACCCTTATATATCACATAATTCTTATAACCATAGAACCATTGATGTAACCATTCTTGAATCCAAAAACAAAATAACCTTAATCATTCAACTTTACTCCTAAAAAATTAAAATTACTTCAACATATTGTTCCTTAATACCTCCTACATCACATTTCTATTTTGTATCATCTGCATTATCATCAGTTTATCCTTTACTTTTATAACCTTCCTGATTCAAACCATTGACCAAAACTGAATGAACAAAGTGAGAAATACTAATCATGGTGATATATTCATAAATAATCATTTATAGGATCTCTAAATTATTCTATATTATTCTCAATAAATAATTCCATAGTATTAACCGAGGTTATCAAATTCCAAATCTAAATGATGATATCATATATATAGAATTATCCTCAAAGTCATTCATAGGGTTGTGTTTTCTAATCTATGTTTTCAATATTTAATTTTCAAGGTTATTGAGAAACATCCTTTGATAAAAACTATAAACCCCAAACCCCAGTTTCCTAGAGTGGGTTATTTATTACATTACATTGGCATGATAACAAGGAATCTTGTCTCAATGGACCGATCAGTTTAGATGTCTTGGAAAATATATTTCATACATGAACCATTAATAACAATTCAAGACATAATATTCAACATAGTCCATTATTTGAGAACACCATCATTATTATGGATTAACCCAGCTTATCAAACATACAACGCTACATGTAATCCTAGAAAAATAAAACATACTAATTGGCTGATATTATAATATCATTATGGTTAAAAAATATAGTTGAAGCTATCAAAAATAACCATAAACATTAGGAAAATTATAAAACTGAAACACAATCCTTTTAAACATAAACATAAACATAGTATAGAAAGAATAAACCAAATAGTATCATATAAAAATTTTCATGGATATTATACTAGTTAAATAATCACAAGTTATATCAATAAATAGTCTTATAATGAGAGAATTTATAATATCAGACATCGGAGACATACCATCGAGGACTCATCCTAGAAATCTAAAAATAAATGATTAAGGCCACAAAAAAATCCACATCCTAAAATAAATGGGCAAGGCCTTGTCAAAGTCCATATCTATTTTTTCTCATGATACCTACTGATTAATCGAGGGCCTATAACGGGCCTCACCTGTCACTTAATTTGGTAAATACATTCCTCATATAAAAAGGGTGAAACATAACACAAACCTTCATATTAAAATTCAAATATGAAATTATATTACTTTAACCATAAGCCATGAATGGTATTAAAATAGAACATCCATAGTCAAACATATCATAAACCCTTCAATGAAATATGGAATATATAATCATAATAAATCAATCTTAATTAAGAATAAAAATCCAACAAAGTATATTGAAATATAAGAGTGTAACATAATAAATTCATTAAAACTCATTAAGAGAATTTTCCCCTTCTTACATTGAAAATATTTAAAGTAACATTATTTGTAAATGAATGAATTTAAAATATATTTTAGAATCAATGTTTCACATACCACTATGAATCTATTGAAAGTAATTAATATTTTAAAACATTCATCGCCATATAAAAAAAAATATGTAACACTATTTTTAAAACAAGGACATTAATGATAAATATCTATAAGAAAAAATATTTAAAATATTTAAAAAAATTTAGTAAAAGAGACCCTTACATAAAACCTTAAAAATTTTTTCTTTTGAAAACATGGACATGTTTGATAAATATGACCAAGTAAAAATTATTCATAAACAATCACAGATAACAATGAGGTTGTAAAATTAACCATTACCTTGTACATTTTGTTAGTCTCAGGATTGTTAATATAAAAAACCTTCTCTTTATTACACACATAAACATGATTTATTAAATAAAAACCTTAACTTGATAAAGCATAGAAGATAGAGAGGACGTGTTTCTTTGGGTATTAAGAACATTAAATAACAACTTAGAACATAAAACACAACATCTTAATTAAAATGTTCTTTTACATGACCACTACATTCCTTCATACTTAACATTGCAAGGGGTAACTTTAGGACATGTATAAGAAAAGGATGAGATACAAATTCCAATAAACGAGTCAATTATGAATAACTGGAAGAATAAAATATATGTTGTGAAATAAGGTTATAAATATAGCGTAAGAGAAACATGAACATAAATGAATGATATGACACGGTTAACATAACATGGAAATATGGAAGCAACATTTTACATGATAGCATGATCCAAGGACCATTAAACATGGAGCATGAGTAGACCATCATTTCAATTTAGTTATAATGTGTAAACCCTCATTACACATGATGTATTGTGATAATAATATTTACCCTATGCATTGGGGAACTATCAGGGCGCACCCTTCGTAAACATTTAATTTCATGCATAAGTGTGCCACATGGATGATATAACATAGATTCATTAAACATCATAAATTATTCCATGATAAAGGAATGTGGAATTATTACATTAAACACTATAATTAATAATTAAAAGTTCATAAAGGTGAATATCCTTGATAGATAAATGGGCAAGGTATTCACTACACAATGACTTTGGCATGGAAAATCACGGTGCAATTTCGTAAGCATAAAGGGCATGAAATAAGAATTCGTAAAAAATGATGAGGTAGAAAGGGGTGTCTCATAATATTTACATGAAATGGTCAGTATGTTGTTCATATATATACATTTCCCAACATATGTAATTGAATTTAGATTCATAATTCAAAATAATATCTTGAATGTATGTGAGGAGAGAGAAATTCATTACGGAATTTCGACATGGTAATGGGTGTACATGGGAGGCAATAAAGAGAGAGAAAGGGGACTCTAATAATTCAAACATAAAGAGGGATGTATGACTAAATATTTGTTTTTTTATTGATTTTCAAAAGCTGCACGGTAACCTACACACCATCAGACCGGATCCAAAAACCACATTCACAGTTCAAAATTCAAAACACACAACACCCATTGAGATCCTAAATCATCACCCATGTCAGCTTTAATCAAGTTTCCTTCCTTATCATCATGAGTCAACATATTCATCATATCACCACTATCAAAGCATTGTTCAACCACCGCACTAGTTACCATAGGTCGTTGGAGACTGTCGGATACCGCCGCCACCACTGTCATTATATCACCATCTTAGAACTCCAACTTTTCCACAATATAATCTTTATTAAATATCACCAAGGACCATCGATGTCAGAGGAAGATAACCATCACACCACCGATGACCACCGTCACCATCACCACATCTCCCATAAAAAACAAAGCCCCATCCTTTCTAGAACAAGATCTAGAACGTCCGTCTTTGACTTTCAAAAATATAAAAAAATAGAAATAGCTTCAGAATCAAAAAAATGAAGAAACATCACTGAAAGATCCCCAGGAATGGGAAAATTTTGTAACAAGATGTGCCTTCTATAACACCCCATCACTCCCGCACACAAATCACAAAACTTCCATGGAATACAAAGCAACCTGTCGACCTGGGAGGGAGCAAAGGACCCAGAATCCACATTATAGAAAGAGAGAATGAGACATCCACATCAACCTATGACTGACCGAGCACTATCTTCCACTCCATATAGAATCATCTTCAAGGCTTCATTGGAAAAATAGATACCAGTAAGATAAAAATTGAAAAGAATAAAAAATGAGAACATAGTGAGATTCAGAATCAAAGAGGAGGACCGAGAGCATAGATATGGACGAGAGGAGGAGAAAAGAAGAAAACACATGTTAGAAAAGGAGGGAGGCCGATACGAGAAGGAAAATCAAGATCGACAAGAGGTAGATAAAGGATATAAGCAGCATCAATGCCATGAGGAAGAGAGGTATTGCCGCGAGTGGTAGGGCCGAGGGAAGGTTAAAAACCAAAACTACTGAGAAAGGGAACTCAAAAGTGCCGTAGATGACGATGAAGAACATAAGCGAGAAAATGTTCCACCAGGATGGATCGGAATGGAGGAGAGGAAGAGTGTTGTGAGAGGAAAGGAAGAAGAAAGCGAGGAGATTGAAACCCTAGACCTCGAGAGATCTGTCCAAAAAAGAGGTCATCCGTACCGTTACACCGCAATATAAAAGTTATTCAATTAAAGAGGGATGTTTGGGGGAAGTGAGAAATTATACTACAACCATTTTTAATTGAAAATAAAATTTCATAAAAACATAATATATTTTATAAAAAAATGAGAAAGGAAGAAATCCCTTACATGGAAGTGTGACACCAACGGCTTGGGAGATATTTGAGAGAGGATTTTTGGGATATTGGGGAACCTTGGGAGGATTATAGAGAGAGGAACGATGGTGTTTTTCAAGATCCAAAGCCTTTGAGTGAAGAGTAAGTGGGAGCATGGGTGGGTTTATATAAGAAAGTAGAGGGAATTCTTTATTATTTATTATTTTATACCATGCACCTTAAACACATCAAAACCACAAATTATCCATTTTTTGCCGAAGGGTGGGTGGAAAACAATATTTTATAAGGCCAATGGAAGAAATTTTTTAAATAATAGTCTTTAATATGTGAAGGTGAGTCACACTCTCATGGAAAACAATTTAAAACCAAAAATGGTTTATAAGTACTAGAGGGTCCACTAAAGCATTGTCAAATAAATAAAAGAAATATAAAATAAAATTATTTTAAGGGTAAAACATGTATTTTCTGAAAAAATCATTTATATTATTTTATTAAAACACAATTGTATTATTATGATGTCATAAAACACATTATATAATTAAACGGTATGTAATTTTTACCCAAAATTTCAATTGCCTCATAAAATTATGAAACATTCACCACTAGATAATTTAGACATAATGATTCAAAAATAATATTCAATTTATCTAAATAATTTTCAAAATATGTGAATTTTTTAATTTTAAAACAAAAAATGACATTTATAAAAAATTCATGGGTTTCGACAGAAAGAGCTTTCTACCCTTATTAAAAACTTAAATTGTATTCATAAAAATCATATGGTAACTTATATTTAATAAAAATTAAATTAAAAATAATAATTTATTAAAATGTTACTAAATTCAAAAATACATTAATTCCTCAAAATATATTTCTTGGTCGAATATTAAGTAAAAATTCTATTTGTTCTTTATAAACTATATACAAAGTAACAATAAAAAAATGAATGTATATTCTTTACACAAAAAAAATACATAGTAATAGTGATAGGGCCTTTTTATATAACCCTATAAAACACCCGCATAAGTCCTTAAGTTAAGTTTCATGATAGTCAATGACTATTGGGGTGGATCGAATAACATCACTCGAGTTGTAATCTATATAAACATTCACTTATCCAGTAGGCGGTTCTGCTTGAGTTTAACTTATTCCATCTTATCTCGGGACTGCTGAAATGATAAGCCCAAAGACACAACCTATATTCCAATCACTGAAAATTGGGCCTCTTACGGAGCAATTCTACTAGATGAGGTCATTTTTTCCCATGTCTGAGTAAAATGGATTTGATAAAAACATATATTTATACTAATCATGTGATCATTGTTCAGTGGTTTTATTAGCAATGGTAAAAATTCCTAACGGTATTTTCAAATCAAAAAACATAAAAATGGAAAAGTTCATATGTTATATTACCACTTTATATAATAATAAATTGAATTAGATCAAGAGAAATTTTCATTGATAAAAGTTTGGGTCATTACAATATTCCCCCTTAAGAAATTTATCCCTCGAATTTTTATTTTCTAACACTAAAACAGACGATGTTAACTCTACATCATCAATTCCTATGATTCTCACATTTCTTCTAAAAATTTTCGGTTTCTCCACAACACATTCATGATGGGCATTGTGTTATTTCGTAGAACTCTTTCCCTACGATATAAGACCTTAAACGGATTCTCTTCATAAGAGAGGTCATTATCCAATGGTACCACATCTATATTGAGTACATGCGATGGTTCATGTATTTACTTCCCCAAGAGTGATATGTGGAATACATCATATACTTGATACAGGTTTTTTGGGAGTGCTAGTCGATATGAATCTACTCCAATGTGATCAAGGGTCTCAAAAGGGAAGATGTACCTTGGACTAAGCTTTCCCTTCTTCCCAAATCTAATAACTATCTTCTATGATGATATGTAGAGGAATACCATGTCTCCAAAATTGAAATCTAGGTATCATCGATGATTATCATCATAGATCTTTTGTCGACTCTCAGAAGCTTTAATGTGGTACTGGATGGTCTTAACCTTCTGCACCATTTCATTGACAATTTTTGGACCTAGGAGTTTTCTCTCCCCAACATCATCCAAACATGTCGGTGTTCTGCACCCCTTCCCACATAGGGCTTTATAAGGATACATTTGGATGCTTGAGTGGAAACTATTGTTACAAGAGAACTCAGTCATAGGAAGATGTTGAAAGGAGTTGCTATGACGTCGAAGAACACTCCAAACACTACATTTTTAAAAATAATGAAGCTGAGGGGTCTGAGCCAATATAAATTCTAGAAAACATGTCCAGATAACTCATAAAATTAAAAAAAAATGGTGATATGGTCGAAATAATGGTATCCATTTTCCTTTTTAAAATTTTAAAGGTCATATTGGCCCTTATTATTAAGTTTTAATCTCTTTTTAAGCTTACTTTTACATCAGTTATTTTAATTAGTTTTAATCACTTTCACTAATCTTAATCGTAAAAAATTATGTTGATCATATTAAACAAAAAATTTCATACTGATTACAACTGTTCTTGAACATTTTTTCAAATTCAATCTATATGTGTGTAAAAATTAAATATAGTGCTAATCACCTAGACGTAATTAGAAAGATAGTTTTTAAAGTGTAATGGTTCAAAGTCCCATTAACTATTTATAACTAAATTTAATGTAGAAATTATTACATTAACCTATGTTGGATTAGTATATATTTAATTGGTCTATTTTTCTTTAAAAAATTAAATATAATTCATTAGTACTAATTATTTTGGTGAAAACGCAATTTTAAACAAAAATGCATTATTTTTCACTATTCATCAAAAAATAAAACTTCACAGAAAAATAAAAAAAATAACCTAATGTAATTTTTTATTTTATGATTTAAAAAATGATGTTTATTTTTTCATTTAAAAATTATTATATTTTAAAAAATTATATGTAATTTAGGTTCTCCAACCAATGGTGGTAAAAAAACCATATTAAACAAAAATATGAATAATATATGATTATTCAGTAAGACAAGAATTTTTTTGTAAAGTAGTTTTAAAAATGGGACAATTTTCCATGAAATTAAAGATAATATTGGTTTTGTGTGTGATGAAAGCTAATTTGTATATTTTGTAATGAAAATTATATTATACAATTTAAATTAAATTGTAAAAATATATTTCATCAATTATATGGTTGTTACAAATTACCCCCCATAAAATGATTTTTTCCTATAAATTCATCTTGGTTATCAAATGATTACCATTTATTTAATTCATTTATTTAAACACACATTGAAAAAATGGTACATAAAACATCCTATTAAAAACAAAAAGGGTGAAACATTTCGTTAACCAGATGTAATGTATAACAAGTTTTCAACAATAGGAGATCTTTAGTGGAAAATTAAATGATTTATTTGGAATTTAAAACTAATTACCATTGAATAATATATATTTAGAGTTAAAATAGTCATATTATGTTAAAGGTAAAAAAATACAAGAAAAATAATTTTGGGAAAGATCATTAATTTCATAAAAAACACGGTAATAGAGAAACAATTTATTTTATGATCCTTTACCTAAAGTAAATTAATTATCATACCATCTATTACAAGCGGAAATATTCTTACTTGATTATTATAATCTATTAATTTAAATAAATTCTACCAAAATCTCATCTTCTTCTCCAAACTACATGTTTCCGAGATGATTTTTTAATTCTTAAAAATTAAGAAACTACTTTTAAAGAACACATATCCAAAAAAGGGAAGTCAGGTTATTACACCTATATTTATGCATTAATAAAAAAAAGTGTTACCACAATATAAGATAAATCTCAAAGTGAGTAAACCATTAAAATTTTATTGTAATACCCAAAATTTCAAAATAAATAATACCATAAATAATTATATTTAAAATCTTTTAAATATTTCCTAAATAAGTTAAAACCCAAATATTAGAAGGATTTGATCATATATTCTATAATGATAAACCATTATTCCTCAAATTAAATACCAAATTTTTTCCAAATAAACATAATCATTAAGGTCATACTGACCTAGAAATCATATAGACTAATGGTAGTGCCCTTATCATCGGTCTCTCATGGGTTCATGTCCCACCACCTTTCCAGATGCGATAGGTTGTCGTCGAGCATACATGTTGTCCCTTTTTCACTAAACATGAACATTAATTCCTCCCTAAAAACAATTAATTTTTATCCTAAGGGCTAATAATACCTCATCCCAAAGAAACATCTCCAAAAATCACTTTAAAATCTAATCTCTAAAACAAGAATGAGTTGTTTAATACTTTGAACTTATCATCTTCCTTAAACTAATATTCCTATGACTATATACATAACTTGTAGCATAACATCACATGATAACATCCAAATCTCCAATGATATATAAACTTTCATTTTTTATCAAATATGATAGACTAGAACCTTCACTCGCAAGTCCAATGCTGAAATTCATAAATGTTCATTTTTTACAATGATGTTGATATTTTTGACCCAAATTTTCCCATTAGAAACGTAAAAAATATGTTTCCAATACATTCTCGAAGGCTTCCATCCATCCATGGGGGTGAGCTAGATATTTCTCTACATTCCCAATTTCCGTATGTGGGCGGCATCCATCTCTTATTCTAGGACATTTGCTCCTTGATTGAAAGAGGATGATATGAAGTTTGTTCCTCCATTCATGGATTCTTCATTGGATCTGGCCATCTAGTCTGAGTCTCCCTCATAGATTTGAGTCATTGATCATCAATATCATTCTTGATTCCACATAATTGTTGATACTATTTAATTACACTCCTTCTATCTAGACAATTGAAAAGGTATTGACTGGGGAGCATCCTTCAGTCGAAGTAGATGGTAACATCAGGCATGTCGGTGAGTCTTTGGATGCGTGGAAATTGGGGAACCTAACTTCATCTTCATGAGGTGGTATCTTAAGGGAACATAACATAAGGTATCCCATGACAATCATGGGGTGTCTTATGATGGAGTCATGTATGTGAGGTTTTCCTCATAATCTTATGATTAACAAAGGTTATACCACGACTTCAACATCTTACGAAGATGGATCAGACTGATTGGAACACTAGCGGGAGTGGATCAGATCAATTCACCCTTAAGAGGGAGCAACTGAGGGGTTTAGTAGATGGGTGTATCAAATCACCTAATGAATATAGATCTGAGGATGCTTGGGTCATTATAAAAAGGACACCAAGGTTTACCATTATATAGGATTGAACCTCGTGGTGGCCTCCTACGTACACTAAATAGAGTACAATGATAAAAACCCATGTAGTTCTAGAGGTTGAAGAATTGGGGTGTACACAAAGGACAACATCAAGGAGATTTAATGACCCGAATCCGGAGCCACATAACTGGTGCCTCATACCTCTTTTGCCACATGACCTCAAGTGCGTTTTCCCAAATGCCACAGGCTACCGACTAGCAGCGATGGCCTTGGTGATTTGGTGGGAAAACTATTCCCTCATTTGGTATAGTATACAGCGGAAGAACAAACATACAAAATAGCGGAAGCATTAAAAAACATACAACAACTGAAACTAAAAGTAGAAGCAATGTCTAATATAATAATGATGCAGTATGGTACATGTGTCTATGGAAAGCAGTAAACAAATCAATGTTCAGAAATAAAACTGAAACCAAATACTAAAAGTAAACAACAACTCTAGCAACATCACGAGCCAAAGCCCAGTCACATGCTCTCCAGCTCCAACCATAAATCAAGTACCTGAGGTGGAAGGGCCACAATCCATATCCACACCTGCAACCAAAAAGTCTGTTTGGGCCGAAAAGCATGACCCAAAACGGTGTGAGACTAATCCCAGTAGGCAATCACCACAAGATTTATTCCATAATGTTAGTGGGAAATATATCAAAATTAATGAAAATAAAAACAGTAATGAACTAGGAGTAGACCAGTAAAAATCCTACCAATTACCATTCACGTTCATTTAATTAAACAACTAGGGAAACTAGAAAATCTCTCTATTCCAAGGTAAAGAATGTAACACAGAAGGTAGCTCAAAATGAAAACCTAACCCAAAAGCAGTACAAACCCAATCTTGTTTTTTGGCTTGGTGGACTCATCACAACCAACCAAACAAAATTCACACTGATTCTTTGGGTGGCTCAAACTAGCAGACCCCTATTGTCCAGAAGTCAAACAAGTCACATACACTCTGGGAAGCTCTCACGTAAATTCCCATATGGTCTTGAAATGATAGCTACAGACTCTCTGAGAAAACACTTACATCTAATTCCTCTTGTGGTCTTGATACCTGTGTTAACTAAGAACACTCTTGGGAAGGACAAAGTCATATTATTGTAGGTACTGCATACGAAACTAAAACCAACAGACCCTCTAGGGATGCACTTAATCGTCTATTCCCTCTTTGATATCCCGCTCCAGGTTCACACAGCCCTGAGCAGTCCAGTCGAGTGTAATCCACTGTCAGCAGCCCTATGTAAGTTCAAGAACTACTTTTCTAATAGCTACATGCATCAAAAGAATTTATACAGTTGGAAACACATGAAATAAGTTATAACATGTAAACTAGCAATTGCAATAGGGTTTGACTCACTGGAAAACGGTGCCAAACTGTGATAAAAAATCTAATAGTAAAAGAAACCCCCATGGGGTGATCCTCAAACATGAAACCAAACATAAATTAGTATCAATTAATCATAAGCTAACAAGAAATATAACTCAAAAAAACAATAGGATCAAAATCCAAAACCGGGGATACATGATACATGGGTATCCGACACTTTTGCAACCAAAACTCAAAGGCATTCAATGCAGGGAAAAAAAACACCTACCTCAATGATAGGAGATTGATATAAGTGAACCATGATGATTGATTCTCTTTAGAACGTCGAAGATCTAAGAAAACATCCAAAACGCTCATCCCATGATAACATTAAAAAGGGGAGGAATAATGGAACAAGGATAAAGAAGAAGAGAGAGCTTACTAAGGAGATCCCAATGCAATCGACGGTGGATGAAACAGAGATCGAAAGGCAGCTCGAGGGCTCAGAGAAGGATCACGATCATATGTGAGCTCTCGGCCGAACGAAACCTAGATGAAGGTCGTTCTGGCGATTAGGCGTGACCCCAGTGCATTTAGTGAAAAAAACAAAATACACATCGTGTAATTCTGGGGTACACGGTGTGTACTCTATTTTTCCATACTCTTCTTTATGTAGCCTCCTCATCACCCCTACACACCATGTGTGTGGCCCAGACACGGTCAACACATGGAATCGAGCGGCAAAGTAGTACACGACGTGTACTTAAAATATTTCTAGAAACTCCTATTTTCTCAAAAATGAACAGAAAAGGAAAAACATATGTGACGAAGATCTGAGTTCTTACAAACTTCCCCCCATAAAGAAAATTTTCCCCGAATTTCCCTAGTGAGGCGTAGAAGAGGAATCCCCAAATAGCTCCGGCCACTACGATCGTACATCGGCCTCCCGCTCCCATGTCTCGTCTTGCACTCGAATGTGATGCCATAGCACCCGTACTAGAGGAACAGACTGGCCACAAAAAACTTTCATTCTGTGATAAAAAATCTAGATCGTATGCTCCTCAAACGATGAATCCGCTTAAAGGTCAACCTCCTCGGGTTGAAAGAAATGAGACGGGTCTAAAAAGTAACTTTGGAGGTGGGAAACGTGGAAGAAATCATGCATAGACTGATACCTCTGAGGTAACTGCAACCAATAGGCAACCATAATAACTCTCTCCAACACCTCAAACGGACCAACATACTGCGGTGAATGCTTACCCTATCTCTGTATCCTCTTGTGTCCCAACCTCGATGCTACACATAGGATAACCTAATCCCCGACCTCGAACTCCAGAGGTTGTCTCCAATGATCCACAAAAGTCTTCTGCTGAGACTGTGTTGTAGCCATCCTATTCTGAATCAACTCTATTTTCTCTAAGGTCTCATGAACAAGACGAGGTCCCAGAAAAGCTTCCTCTCCTGGCTCCAGCCCGCATAAAGGTGATTGGCATGGTCAACCGTACAAGGCCTCATAAGGTTCCATCTGAATAGTCGCCTAAAAACTATTGTTGCAGGCTAACTCTACAAAAGGGATATGCTTCTCCAAAGAACCTCCAAAGTCCAAAATGAAATCTCGGAGCATATCCTCAAACACTTGGATCATATGCTCAGACTGGCCTTCATTATGGGGATGGTATGCTATACTCAAAAATACATGTGTACCCAAAGCCTTCTGAAGTCACTGACAGAACTGAGATGTAAAGCGCACATCCATGTCTGAAACGATGGAGTGTGGAACACCATGAAGATGTATAATCTCTTATATGTAAAGTCATCCTAGATCATCAAAACTGAAGGTCTCCCTGATCGGTAAGAAATGAGAAACCTTCATAAGTCTATCGACGACAACCCAAACAACATGGTTCTCCAGAGGCGACCTCGGTAATCTGGTCACGAAGACCATCGCGACATTATTCCACTTCCACTCTAGAATTGGTAACTACTGTAAAAGGCATGCTGGTCACCGATGGTCCACCTTCACCTGCTGATAAGTCGAACATCTCATGACAGAACCAAAAAAATCTCTCTTCATACCTGGCCACCAGTACTGGCGGTGTAGATCATGATACATCTTGGTGACGCCAGGATGAACTTCCCAAACTGAGGAATGAAAATCCTCCATCAACTCCTCGCGTATGTCTGCTGGCACCCATATGCGTCCCTGGAAATGCAAGATCTCATCCCCGCCCACTGTCCATCTAGGAAGGGGGTCCTTTCCCGACACACTCCCCTGCAGGACTAAGCCCTCTGAATTTGATAGATGCCTTATCCACACCCGATCCGGAAGAGTATAGGTAATATCCATAGAGGAGAGAAAGGTATGTCCCTGTCTGTCGTGCACCTTCAAGTGTATCTCGGAGAATAGATCCATGAGCTGCCACTCACTTCTGGCCTCTTGAACTGCCTGAATCTGAGTTCTTCTGCTCCTCGCATCAGCCACTGTGTTTCCTTTCCTGAGCGTATAGGCAAGCTCAATGTCGGAGGATAGAAGATACTCAAACCACCTATGATGTCTCAGATTCAGATATCTCTGGGTGAATATGTACTTGAGACTATTATGGTCGGTGAAAACCACAAAGCGCTCTCCCAAAAGGCAATGTCTCCAATAGCGTACGGCGTGAACAATAGCTACCAACTCCAGATCATGCGTCAAGTAGTTCCTCTTGTGGGGTCTCAGCTGCCGAGACCCGTAAGCAACGAACCCATCTCCCAACATAAGCACAGTCACCAGCCCAATACCTGAAGCATCACAAAAGACCGTATAGCCCTTGCCCACCTCTGGAAAGACCAGTATAAGTGCTCACTTCAACATCCCCTTTAGCTCTTGAAAAACTGACTCACAACGATCTGACCATAAAAACTTCACCCCCTTCTTGGTCAGACCTGTCAGTGGTGATTCTAGGTGTGAAAAGTCATTTATAAACCACCTGTAGTAACAAGCCATCCCCAAGAAACTGTATACCTAAAAGATATTCGTCTGCTGCTCCCATGTAACTATTGCTCTCACCTTTTCTGGGTCTAATGATTCTCCTGTCTCTGAGATGAAATGACCTAGGAAGTGAATCTCGTCCATCTAGAAGTGGCACATTAAGATCTTAACATATAATTGATTCTCTCTCAGTGTACTCAATACGATCTCAAGATGGGTAGCATGGTCGTGTTGAGTGTGACAGTACACAAAGATATTGTCCATAGAAACCACCATGAAGGAATCCAAGAAAGGATGGAAAACTCTGTTCATCAATGCCATGAAAACTGTTGGCGCGTTCATGAGACCGAACGGCATAACCAAGTACTCTTACAGAACATATTTTTCTCAACAAGCCTATAAGAGGTATATCCGATGGTCTGACGTGCAACTGAAGATAGTCAGATCTCATTTCGATCTTCAAGAACACCCTAGATCCTTGAAGCTGATCAAAAATATTATCAATCCTCGACAATGGATATCGGTTCTTGACCGTCAACTGTTTCAACTTCCGATAGTCCACACATTGTTGTATGGTACCATCTGCCTTCTTCGCAAACAACACCGGTGAAACCCAAGGGGAAGTACTCGGTCAGATAAAACCCTTAGCCTGCAACTCCTCCAATTTTTTCTTGAGCTCTTGCAACTCAGGTGAAGCAATCCTATAAGGAGGTATGGATACTAGTGCTGCTCTTGGCACAAGCTCAATAGATAAGTCTACCAATCGCTCTGGGGGAAAACATAAAAAGTCTTCTGGAGAGACATTTGGAAAATGACCAACCCCTAGAGGAAAATCTATCTGAGAAGTCCCCGGGTCATCCAGATATAAACTAGTAATTTGGGATGTAACATCGCCCAACCCAAGATGCTATAGTTCAGCTCTGCTCGCCTGGACATCCCATTCTCCCTTGTGAAGAAAAGATCCACCCTCCGGTGATGTGAAACTCACGCTTCGGTGATAGTAGTAGACAAAGGGATGGAAGGGAACTAACCAGTACATTCCATGAATGACATCATAACCCGTCATCTCAAGGACATAAATATCCCACATGAAGTGATACCCACCAACCTCAAGGGGGAACTCCTTGCACTGATGCTCACTAGTAGTTCTAAGTCCCAAGTGAGTGTCTAGTGTCATCATATCCTCAGAATTAAGGACAATAAGTCTAAGGATCTCCATAGTGTTCGTAGAAACAAAGCAATGAGAAGCTCTGGTATTGAAAAGTGCAGATGATAAAACTGAGGCTACTATGATCGTACGTCAAACTATGGAAGGTCCAGGATCTCACCCCTGATGAGTCTGCTCTACCACAAACGTCTGGCTAGTACCGCGACCCTGTGTAGCAGCATGATATCCATGAGAAGATTCTCCTTGAGTCTGACCACTATGTCCACGACCTCTACCCTGGCCTGAACGAACTTAAGAACTACAACCCCTAGTCTGCTGCGGAACTGGTAATCCTTCTCCTTTACTAGGAGTTAAAACAAATTCTCCTTCACTACCCGCTGGAAGAAGAAACATGAAAAATAACGCTGCAGATGACGCACAATGTGGAAAGATCGGCACTCTACTGGGTCTCTTGGGAATGGAGGCTTCTTATGTCTGCACTTTCCACACTGATAGCACACCACTCGGTTTCCAGAAGGAAGATCCCATCTACCAAAAGAAATACCTCACTTCCTCGAGTCACCTCTAGTAGACTCTCGGTGACGCTTCCTGCTGTCAGTATAAAATTAATCTGCCTTGGATGCTGAACCTCCCTGGTCAACAGCTCCAGTCTCCCTCAAATTTTGTTCCATGATCAGCGCCTACTTGACTATCAGAGTAATAGAAGTCAACTAGAAGATGTTCACCGGCGATCTGATATTTTTTTTGAGGCCATCCTCAAACTTCCTTGCCAAAAAACAGCTCGTCATTTCCTAGAATGGGAGTGAAACGTTGTAGCTCAGTGAAATGGGAGGAATACTGCATAACTGAAAGAGTACCTTGCTGCATGTTCATGAACTCTCTGGCTCTATCGGACCTCAGCGTCACCAGATATAAGTAGTCGTAGAATGTATGCTGGAACTCGTCCCACGCCATAGTCCGTTGGTGCCCTACCTGCGAAGCTACATCCCACCATCTCTTGGAAGAATCTCGCAGCATGTAAGTCGTTAGCTTCACCCTTCTGTCTGGGGGTGTCTACAGATGCTCAAAGATGGAAATCATGGTTTCTAGCCATGAATCTATAGTCTATGGTCATACATCCCCTGTAAAAGTGGGAGGATGCTCCTGCTGAAAAACGCGCATCAACTCTACCATAGACAGGACAGGATGCTGAGCTCCATGGAAGTTCTGCATGAATCTCCTGAAACCCTCTCTTAACTAAGCACCAGTACCAGTGTCCAGTATCACTGCAGGTACCATGCCCGGAATGATCGGCGGAACTACTGGTAGTCCCTGGTCTGCTGTATCAGACATACGGTCACTGCCTTGTTCCTGACGTGCAACGGGAGGACGTCTTGGTGCCATAGCCCTGAACGGTCGAAAGCACACCTTGGATTTAGGATTAACAAGGAATGAAAACACAATGGTACAAAATGGGAATAGTGAGAGAAACACATAAGTTTAAAAAACAGGACTACACAGTGTGTATTTAAACTACACGGTGTGTTTGTTAAAGACATTCACATGGGCGTGTACTTCTGCCACAATTGGTCGTGTAAAACCTAGGACTACATGGCGTGTTGTCACAACACACATAGTGTAATTGAACTCCACTCCCCTTCCCGGGTTTCCTTACACGGCTAACCTTCACGGTCCCCTTAATCCTAAACTACACCGCGTGTTCACTAAGGACACAGTGTGTACAAGACTGGTTCAGCGACCCATGTAGCAGGTTACACAGCCGATTACACGACTGTCCCTTACACGACATGTTCTGAACAAACACAACATGTATAAATAAGATAACACTGAACCATGTTGTTTGAGACACGGTCATGCACCTACAACAAGGCTACATAGTGTGTTCTTACAAAACATGGCATGTACTACACGAGCTTCCCCGACCCGTGTTGTTAGTGACACTGTCGGGTACAACGTTTGAATACTAAACAACGTGTACTTATCATACACAGTGTGTCCTCAAAGACATTATACAACCTCGTTCCTCTATTCACACTGTCAGAAAAACGGTAAAAAAACTACACAACGTGTATTTATAAAGTACATGCCGTGTATTCAAGGTTTTTCTATGCAGCAGCTCAGAAACTGCACTGAATGCCAGAAACACTGAAAAACAAACATCTATGTGCCAAATTCAAATCCATGGGGGCCCATACTCCCCGCGAATCAAATCATTGAATCCTAACACTGCATACAACAAGTTAATAATATAACAATCTAATGATCTTCCAAATTCCGATCCTCGAGGGCATATAACACCTCTATGACAAAAGTTTGGCGTCCATGAAAAGTTTACTGTGAAAATAAACAACACACTATCAACATAGTGGTATTTATATCACATAAAACTATCACAAAATCATGCATAATCCATCACGACATCTATTACAACAGCATGCAATCTCTAATGCACCCTAGATGAAAAGGAAAAAGGCATGACATGTTATTTCCTATCGAGTTCCTATATGATTCATGAGATGGAATACCCTCATCTCATCGTGTTTCAATAACATAGAAACATAATAATATAAACTATAACAGCACAAAACACGTGAATCACCCAACAGGAAAATATAAAAAACTATAACACTTTCAAAAACTGAAAATTGAAATTACGAGGTAATATATCTTTTCCCAGTACACGGGTTAATTGCTCTCAGGAACAGTTAAGTAATAACTACCCATTTTTTCCTATCCCCGTTTATTGTCGCAAAATAGTAAGGCAATAGAAAATAAAGAAAACTTCCTCTGATACCACTTTTTAACAACCCGAATCCAGAGACACATAACTTGTGCCCTGTACCCGGTTTGCCATATGACCTCAAGTGCATTTTCCCAAATGCCAGATGCTGCCGACTAGTATCGAGGGCCTTGGTGAGATGGTGGGAAAACTATGCCTTCATTTTGTAATGTATACAGTGGAAGAAAAAAATACAAAAAAGCAGAAGCAGTAAACAACATACAACAACTGAAACTAAAAGTAGAAGCAATGTCTGATATAATAATGAAGCAGTATGGTACATGTGTCTATGGAAAGCAGTAAACAAATCAATGTGCTGAAATACAATTAAAACCAAATACTAAAAGTAAACAACAACTCCAGTATCATCGCGAGCCAAATCCCGTTCCAGTGCTCTCCACCTCCAACCAGAAATCATGTAACTGAGGTGGAAGGGCCACAGTCCCTATCCACACCTGCAACCAAAGAGACAGTTTGGGCCGAAAAGTAGGACCCAAACCGGGTGTGAGACTAATCCCAGTAGGCAACAACCACAAGATTTGTGCCCAACTTTCAGTGAGCAATATATCAAAAGTAAAAGAAATAAATACAGTAATGAACTAGGAGAACAACAGTAGAAATCATACCAATTACCATCATATTAATTTAATTAAACAACTAGGGAAACTAGAAAATCACTTTATTCCAAGGAAAAGCAAGTAACAAGGCATGTAACACAAAAGGACTACCTAACCCACTAGCAGTACAATCCCAAGCTTGTTCTTTGGCTTGGTGGACTCATAACAACCAACCAAACAAAAATTACACTGAATCTCTGGGTTTCTCAAACTAGAAGACCCCAATAATCCAGTAATCAAACAAGGCACAAACACTATGTTATGCTCACACGTCAATTCCCAAATGGTCTTGCAATGATTGGTACAGACTCTCTGAGTAAGCACTTACGTCTAATTCCTCATATGGTCTCAATACATGTGTAAACTAATAACACTATTGGGAATCAAAAAGTATTATTCCCGTAGGTACTGTGTATGAAACTAAAACCAACAGACCCTCTAGGGAAGAACTTAATCATCTATTCCCACTTGGATCTCCCGCACGAGGTTCTCACAACACTGATTTGTCCAGTCGAGCGTAATCGACTGTCAGCAGCACTATATAAGTTCAACAACTACTTGGATAATAGCTACAAGAATAAAAATCATTTAAACAACAACAACACATGAAATCAGTTATAACAAGTAAACTAGCAATTGCAATAGGGTTTTCCTCACAGGAAAACGGTGCCAAACGACAAAAAATAGCCAAACAGGAAAAGAAACACCCATGGGGTGATCCTAAAACATGCAACCAAGCATACATTAGTATCAATTAATCATAATCCATCAAGAAATCTAAGGCAAACAAAAAATAGGATCAAAATCCCAAACCCAGGATACCCAATACATGGGTATCCGACACTTTTGCAACCAAAACAAAAAGACATTCATTGCAGGGAAAAAAACCACCTACCTCGATTCTAGGAGACCGATATAAGTGAACCACGATGATTGAATCTCCTTAGAACGTCGAAGATATGAGAAAACGTAAAAAACGTTCAAACCATGATAACATAAAAACATGGAGGAATCATGGAACAAGGATAAAGCAGAAGAGAGATCTTACCGAGGCGATCCCAATGCAATTGACGGCGGCTGAAACGGAGATCAGACGGTAGCTCGGGGGCTCGGAGAAGGAATACAGCAATATAGGAGCTTTCAGCCGAACGAAACCTGGAATAAGGTCGTTCTGGCGATTAGGCGCGGCCCCAGTGCATTTAGTTAAAGAATAAAATACACAGCGTGTACTTCTGTGGTACACGACGTGTACATTGTTTTTTTGTACCCTGCTTTAAGTGGCCTCCTCATCACCCCTACACACCGTGTGTGTGGCCCGAATAGGGCCAGCACACAGCTTCAAGCGGCAAAGGATTACACGGCGTGTAATTTGAATGTACACGACATGTACTTCAAAAATTTCCAGAAACTCCCCTTTTCTCAAAAAACGACCAGAAAATGAAAACATACCTGAAATGAAGATTCGGGTTCTTACAGGAGACTTGTTCGGGATTACACATGGATAGTGGCCCATCAAAAGTGGGACACTCTTGGTTGGAAGATTATGGATTCTGTAGGGATTATGCATGGTTATCTACACAAGGAAATGGTGTGATCTCCCTTGGATGTGGAGGCCAAGGTATGAATCACGTTGGATGATGGATGTTTAAACAATGTGAATGGGATGAATGGGATGGAACCGCTGTGTAGATGATGGTTATGTAGGTTGTGAACCTAGGATAGTCTTCCCACATATCCCTGTAGTGGTGATTCAAAGACCACATAGTTCTGTGGGTGATGGGACACCTAAGGAGGCGGCCCATGAGAATAGATGCATGGATGGGACTCAAAAGAAGTAGAACCTCTGGGTTGAGGAATTACCTTCATGAAATGAAAAGGGTCCAAAGAGAGACTAGGATGGGACATTAATGATGGTATTACCCATAAAAGAGGCTTCTTACATATCCCCATGGATGGGAATCAAATTCCACATAGTTCAGGATGGGGAATGGAAATGGGGTGTACACAAAGGAAACTAACCTAAAGACATGACGGGGCTTACGCGTGGTTAGCAGGTTGAGAGTTGGCCTGAAGCCACTAAGGGATGCACCGATAATGGGGGTCCTATGAAATAAGACAAAGAGGATTACTAGTGTTTGGGGATGAACCTCAGGGAGACTTACTACGTACCCTACCTTAGAGACAGGTATCAAAACCCACATAGTTCGAAAGAATACAGTTTAATGTCATGTTAGAAGAGAGTGAACTGCATGAAGTTTTCGAGACCAATGAGTGATGGGATTGAACCTGTGGGAGGATTCCTATGTATCCTCATGGCGATGAATAAAAGCACATATACTTCAGGAATGGGGAATAGAATTGTGGTGTACAGAAAGGACAATGACCCTACAATAGGATAGGGAATACGTGTGGTTAGCTTCCCAGGAGCTGGTCGGATGACACTAAGGGACGCAACAAGGATATGGGTCCCAAAAAAGAATACACTGATGTTTACCAGTGTTTGGGGTTTCTTCCATGGGAGGATTCTTACATACCCTTCCTAGGAGATAGGGATAAAAACTCATGTAGTTAAGTATGGGGCATGAAATCAGTGTGTACATAGAGGACATCGACCCGACAACATGATGTGGCTTATGTGAGGTTAGCTTCCGGTGAGCTGGTCTGATGCCACTAAGGGATGGACCAAGGATGTGGGTCCCAAAAAAGGAGAGATGATTTTTACCATGCTTTCTAGTTGATCCTTGGGGAGGATTCATACGTACCCTTCCTAGGATATAGGGATAAAACCCACATATTTTGAAATCATACAGTTTAATGTCATGTAGGATGAATGTGAACCGACTTTAAGTAGTCGGGACTGATGGGTGATAGGATTGAACCTCGGGGAGGCTTCCTACGTAACATGCCTCAAACAAAACATGATAAAATCCCATGTAATTAAAAATGTGGGGGATGGGGCTTACAGACTAAGGTGATCCAAAAATGATGTCATAGTAATTGTTTTATTCATTACTCACGTGATTCCAGCTTGGTGTGATAAAAAAGGGGCAACAATAGACCTTGTGATAGTGTTGCAATAGTGCATTGATGAAGGGTGGTGAATAGGGATGACACATAGATGCATCCCATGTGACACTATTAAGTGGAAATGATGGATGGTGCATAGGTATTGAAGCATCTTGAGTGTTGTTATGGGGTTACAATGGTGAAAGGGGTATAGGCGTGGATGCCAACAAGGTGCTACTGTGGAGTAGAAATGGTTAAAGGGGATTACACATGGAATAAACCTGGGTTCCACCAAGGATTAGAAATGGTGAATGTGGATTACGCATGGATGATACTCGAGTGGCACTAAGGAGTGTCAATGATGAATGTGTCTTACACATTGAAGCTGCCTGAGTGGATGGGGGCTTACGTAGGGAAGCTGCCCGAGTTCCCCTAAGATGTGGAAATTATGGATGGGGCTAACTCATGGAAGATACCCATAATGTATTCCTCATATCTAGACATGATAGGATCTCAAAACACTAGTGGTTTGAGTCATATATTTGAGGCCTACACCGATTCTCTAGTGAATAAGAAGGAAAACGTGAAGGGTGTTGGAATCGGTCCGAAAAAGGGAGTTGAAAAGTGTGAATCACATGCCCAACATTTGGAACACAATGGGGGTTGCATGATGAAGGGGGATAACAGCTGACCATATTCGAATCATAGCATCTTTATTGCGTTAGCCTGAGATGGAAACAAACAAACAAGGGACAAGCACTAACTATACTTGAAACATAGTGCCCAACTCAATGTTTCGCGCAAATTCTTCTTGGGCATTGGCCCAGAATGGTATCTAAGCCTAAGAGTCATGGTTCCAAGACGTTAGGGTGTCTCATAAGACATGAAAGTGGATAAATATCCTAAGTAAGGACACACGAAGCATGAGGTGGAGTGACGTAATTTTTGAACGGATTTCAACACTCATGAAATTATGAAACTATAATCATGGAATGAGATATCATATGCCTGTCACATAAGGAATATCTTATTTGGAACAAGAGGCTTCCAATTATTGAAGGATTGGGAATGATACAGTTTAAAGTCTTATAGTAAAGACAATTGTAATCTTATACTTGGTGCATAAGGCATATTTTGTTTTGAGTAAGAGGCTTCCTATATTTGTCTTATAGGGAATAATAAAGTTTATAGTTATGTAGAGAGAACTATTGGAATCTTATGCTTGGCATATAAGGTATCTCTTGTTTGGGGAAAGAGGCATCCTATGTTTTTCAAATAGTGTGTACTATAGTTTATAGTCATGTAGAGAGGAATGATGGTATATTATGCTTGGTGCATAAGGAATCTCTTGTTTGGAAAATGAGGAATCATATGATTGTTATATAGGATATATTACAGTTTATAGTCATATAGAAAGGAATATTAGGCACAAGTCTTTTTACAATGGTTGGTGTTTGGACATACGCAAGAGCGGCCCTTTCTGGTTCAACCTAGTATAGGAGTCAGGTAATTGGGTTTGGATGAGATTCTTGAGGAATGGTTCAACTCAAGGTACTTGGGGAATTTATAATGAGAATCTCAACTCACAACTTGGGAAATGGACCAAGAGGAATATTTCGATCAAGGTGTTTGATTGAGTTCAAAGGAGTATCTCAAATCATGGTGTTCGATAGGTGGAAGTTAGATGCTCATTAGGGTGGAATGTAAAATATATGTGACCCGGCCCGAAAAGATCATGGTGTGAGTCTCCATTTTTAATGGGGGTTAGTGCTGATAGTGATGAAATCGGCCTAGTGGGCCATGACCATAGTCCCTCAGTGTTCACTAGTGGGGATGTGGGGGCACAACCCCCATGGTATGGACTGGTGGGCACGATGGTAGGAATTCTGCGAAGGATAGGACTTAACAAAGGAATGGAGTTCACAGAGCTTTGGGTCACATGAAGAATATATCTTCGTATGGAATAGGGTCTCACAGAGAATGGGGCTTCATCGGGTTCTACATCTAGCGGATATATGGGTCTCGTAGTGAAAAGGGGATTCACAGAGATTAGGGTATTATGAAGAAAAGGGGATTCACGGAGATATGGGTCTCCCAGAGCAGCTTCATGAAGGAATGTTTCTCACTAAGATCAAGATCTCGTGAAGAAGGTTCGCAAAGGAACGGTTATTGCCGATAATGGACATTACCTAGCATAAGGAACATTATTAGGATAGTTCTCTATGAAGGCTTGTTGCTTCAAGGAGCCCCGAGCAACTAGAACAAGTCTCCCTTCATCACCAAGGATGGAGGCCTTCGTGAAGGGAATCCCTTCGCGGTTTTCTAGAGCACCGTTAATTGGGAGATCCTATGTTAAAGGGGTAGTGTAACCATCTATATGTGGTCAGGGGAGCTGGCTATTTATAGAGGATTGTGTTTGGCAGAGCTCTCCGTAGAGAACAATTGTCCGTTGTGAAGAAAAAACAATGCAACAAAGGAAATCACACTCTGCAACAGGAGGAAGTTCAGTCAAGTTTATTTCTTTCATGGAGGCTACCATCACGACCTTTGTGGTTCTCATGGAGGCACTGGTCAAGTTCCTCATACTTGTAGAGGATTCTGTTACGACCTTCATGGTTCTCACGGAGGCTGTGGTCAAGTTCCTCTACTCCGTAATCATGGAGGGAGCTCTACGAATGGGCTCCATCGACCAATTTTCCAGACCAACATCGAATTTCCATAACTCATAATCTGTATCTCTGCCCGGGCAATAAAACTATTCAAATCGAAGCTTGTGAAAAATACTACACTCTTGGATCATGTATGGAAGCATTTGGATTATTCTATAGACTCATTTTATGATTCTAAAAACATAAAATGTTGAACATTGAATACTAATATACTAGAAGAAATTTTATTTTTATAGTTTAAGATAATTTAAAAAAACATACATAATCCACTCATTTCTATATGGACTCATATGTAATCAAGAGAAAATTTCTCCCATTTAACCCATTTTTTCTTATTTTATAATAGTTCATCAAAATAATCCTTCTGAAATCCTTTATAAACATACATAATTCAAATGTATTTCTTACATATTGGGGGATATGAAGCATAATAGGGGTGAGATCAGATGCTTAGTAAGGGTAAACATAAAAATTAAAAATTAAATGTCCTCAATAAGCATAAGAGTTCATAAGGGAATGCTGATTTAATAAAAGTTAATAATAAAATAACAAAAGAATTCATACCAATAAATACCTAGATAATCAAATAAAAACATGTAAAAGTAAATATCCATTAGAATCAATAATTAAAAGCCATGTGATAAAAATATCGATAATGAAAATTATTATGAACATATAAAAAGAAAAAAGAAAACAGTTTGGTATCTTGGAATATTATCTCATTGAACCCTTATAGAACCCTTATAGAACACTTAGAAATGGAATAACCAATATGATAGATTTCTAACTCTAGATTACCCAATGCATCAGTGCACTATCATGGTGTATCCATCATATAATCTACAACAGGATCATCGGGTGCTATCTGAGTTCACCGATCATTTACGTTGTCTAATAATTTAAAATATAGACAGCTGATCAAAAATCACTGAAATAAACAACAATATTTTTAGAACATTATTATCCCATGAAAAGTAAATTGGTTCTACAAAAATCTCTTTGAAAAATGGTTAACCAGTTCAAATGAAATAGGTTCCATGATAATCTTTTTGAAACATTATTAACCCATTGAAAGGAAATTGGTTAAATAAAAATGTCTTAGAAACATGAGAACCCCATGGAAAAAAATGGTTTCCAAAAAATCAATTTGAATCATGATTAACCCAGGGAATGAATTGGTATAAATAAAATCTATTTGAAATATGATTAACCCATTTAAATTAACTAGAGTAAATAACAATCACTTTGAAATATGAATAACGCATGAAAAAATAATGGGTCAGATAAAAATATCTTTCAATCAAAAAATATCAATCGAAAGAAGGGATGAGGGTAGAATAAAAATTAAATATAAAAAATTTATGACAATTAAAAATAAGGATAGTTGTTTTTTTTGAATTAAAATACAATTAAAAGATCATTTAATTCATTCTTGAGTAAAATAATTTTTAATCATTCCAAACTGCACCGTAACACTTTGAAACAAATGAACCATTTACCCAATTAATGGAATAAAAATAAATAGAACTTATAATATCTTTTGAATAAATATATTCATGATATAAAATTTCATAAAGGTAGAATATAATCCATATATAATAAGATATGCGTATAAGATAACAAAACATTACAATGAAGGAAAATTATGATAAAAATCCATTACCACATTGGAAAATTTATAACTATAAACTACATAAAAGAATAATAATTAAATAAAAAATTTAAATAACACGAAGATAAAATAATTCATGATATAATTTATCCAAAGGGAATTATATACATCACATAAAAGAAACTAGGTGTATAAAAATACAATATGCCTCAATGAAATGAAATTAAGATGAAATCCCCTACCATTAGTCCAATTTTTCATGTTTGTCCTCTATCTTCAAGAATAATAAAATTATGTTAACTATATAATTACTTAATAACCTTTTAAATTCTTATTATTAATTTTATTTCACATGTAATATTTTTTAAAACAACTACCTAAACAATTATGTTTACATAATTTGTTTTTACCATATTTGGTTTTTGTATCAAAAACGACTTTGGTAAGTCAGCTATAGTAAAATGGATCACAATATAAACATATCAAGAATAATTATCATAATATAATTATCAAATTTATTCATAAATTATACTTTTAATACCAATCATGACTAGTGGTTGTGAAAAATGAACCAATCTTACAGTCATGGAGATGGTAGACCGTACGTATGCATGAGAAACATTCTAATTTTTCAATAATCATTAAGCAAAGAATGTAACTAAAATAAATATTTAAAAAAAATTAACTAAATCATAGATACCACATTATTTAATCATATATACTTATATATATAATTATTTTTACGTAAAAGGAATCACAGTGCGTCGACGAGGCGGTAGTCCACACGTTCACGAATTATGTTATCACTTTTTCAATATGTCAAAGGGTAATGAAGAAAATGATATATTATATTACAATAAAGAAAACTATGTAACTAATATGAAATATATTTAATTTATGTACCATATTTTTAATTAAACCAATCTTTAATACATACCATGTAATGTGTGAATGTGTCACATCGCTTTGATGAGGCGGTAATCCACATGTTCACAAATGATCTTATCTTATTTACACCAAATTGAATTACTAATGTAATGTGTTATAATATAACAAAAAGGAATAAAGGAATACTTTTTATCATAAATATCATATATAAACAGTTTTTAAATCATAATTCCCATTATTATAGCTTTTTAGGGATGAACTAACAATCATTGTTTTCTGAGGCAGTAGTTCGCTGTACACATAAACAGAAACTTTGTTATGCATTAGATGGAAGTGTGTGTAAGTGAAGGTTGAAATTATAACATAAAAATGATATTATATTTAGGATAATAATTTTATTATATAATAATGTAATAGTAATAAATGAAGTGGTGTACAAAGGAGTAAAACATAAATTGATGTTAAAGAATATTAACTCTTTTTTAGGTAACTCCTTATGGATTAAACCAGAGGACTTCTTGGATGGAGTTATTCCCATGTAGATTATTATAGGTTTAGGTTATTTCTGTTTTGAGGAAATTTGTGAAGATTTTTGATGAGCCATTGTGGCTTCATAGGTGTTAGGAAGGGGAATATTGAATGACTTTTTTATAATTGAGGGGAAGTGGAATTCATTTAAATACATAAATGTAACACCATTGAGAGGTATACCTTACCTAAATGGATTCAAAAATGATAAAATTATGGAATGAAGTTATGTTGTTGTCGATAAAAATCTTTAATTTCCAAATAGAAGTGATTTATTTTAATTTTTTTTCATTATTATTTAACTTTTCTTTATATTTTTTCATTTTGTTTTTTTATTTAGGTTACTAGTTGACCAACCTATGTAATATAAAAATTATTAATAAATTAAAGTGATATTTATTTGGAAATATAAGACCAATTAATTATAAATATTATTTACAATCTACATAATAAATATCCTATAAGTGTAGGATATTAGTTTTAAAAAAAGCGCATGTAACATGAAAAAAACACGAATTTATCCTGAACCATACTAACAATGATTTTACGATCTATAGGTAAATATTTTAATTATATGTTATAAATTCATACATGAATGTAACATATTTCATATTTTTAACCCTTACTATTCACTAGAATAAATATTGGATTTTTATTAATTTTAAATCATTTCATAAAATATAATTAATTTTAAAATAACATTACTGTAAAATTAGAAAATATATATGTAATTTTAATTATAAAAATACAAAAAAATTATTGGAATTAAAATACATTTTTTTTACATTTTTTTCAATATGATATATTGATATAATAAATTAATTTAATATAATAATTCATAAAAAAATAAATTACTTTTATTGTTTTCATCATCATTTATTTTATATTATTATTATCTTTCTAATTAATCCGTTAGCATTTGAGAAGAGATTAATGTAATTATATTATCCATAAAAATTAAATTTTAATTACCATGATAAAAAAGTTCATTTAACTTTCAAAAAAATGTTTATAACTCTGACTATGCAGCTTCTTCCATAGTCTACTGCTTTATAAATGTTAAAGGTATGGAAGGGTTTTTTGGTCTTTTTCCTTATTTATATTTTTTCATAGGAAAATTTCAGAAATATTATAACGACCCATACTTTACATACATTTTTAATACTTCAAAAATTGAAGCACACTTATTACAACATATGATAAAACTACAAAGGACCGTATAGGTATAGTGCCTTTAGAAACTGGGAAACATAAACAACTGGTTCATAAATCTTCTACAGTGTCTCCCATTTATTTCATCATATCTAGGGTCCCTTTTAGCATATTCTACTTAATATCCATCTTCCTGACCTGGGGAAAAGAAAACATAAAAGGGTGAGCTCAAATGCTCAGCAAGGCAAATAAAGGAAATAAAAATCATATCATATCTTTTTGAAAATCATAACCTGCAAAAGAGATCATAATATCTTAACATGGAACAAATCATAGGAGTGAAAATGAGATCCCCATAATCATAACATAAAACTTGAAACTTTGTGGCATGCAAACATAATCATGGAAAATCATTTCTTGTTAGTCATGACTCATTGCCAAGATTATCTTAGTGGATAAAGTCCCTTTCTGAACCGAGTTCACTCCTCGTTTCAGTCCTGTATCACTGAACCGAAATAACCTTCCGTTCCAGCCATGTCTATCTCATGAGATATAAAATCTTTACCCAATGCATTGGAGGGAGATATAGGTCCCACCCATCTTATAATGAATCCTTTCTTATGTGTGCCACATAATCATAAAACATACATCATCGCATAACACATGTAACAAAAATGGGATTCTTGAAACATCATGACATCATAAATCAATTCATATAAGATAATGGAATTCATAAAAATAATTCCATCACAACATAATCAAACCAATGTAATAATAGGGATTAAAACAGAACCCTTTATTATCTTAGATGGAAAATAATTTTGATAAAACACTTGAACTCCATTCTTGAGGAAAATATCCTTTCTTCTTCAAAAACATTTTTCCTTTCCTAACATGTCATACGACTTTAAAATAAAAGAAGTTGATTAAAAATAAACTTGAAAACTTGTAAAGTAAGATTCCTGGAAATTTTGTTTTAAAAATCCATTCATGTCGTATAAGTTAAAAAAACATTCTTCGTACTTTTGTCGGAAATGTCAAAAAGTACCTCGTACGAAAAACGACAAAAGATTCCTTTCATACATATTACTAAAAACTCACCGAAGGGTAAAAATGGATTTAAACAATTTTAGGTGGATGGAAATAATATTACATATTGATGAAACATGGATGTGGATGATAAAATACACCCCAGTAAATACCAAAGTATAAACAATCTCGGATAAAAATGAGATTGTGATATTTCCCTTACCTTAGGTCCGATTAGGTTTGTACGTGTACGAAGATCCTGTATAATGGTTTAAATAATGTTATTGACTTATTCCAGAATCATACATATTTATATGATATCATATATGGTCATATTATTAGCTTCTTGTTAGTAATATTTCATTGTTACTTGTTACTCGGGTCTTTATAACTTTTTGTTCTTATGCGTGTTTTGTCGAATAAATTCTTATTCTTATCTTTAGGTTATAGATAATTCATTTCCAGAATGGTATTAGTGTATTATATACCATATTCATTCATTCAATTCATTTATATAATCATTATGAAATGAAGATCATGTAGAACGAGTCGCATCACATCGTGGAGACGGTATTCCGTACGTACGCACGAGTGATGATATCATTCCTATGATCGTGGAATTGTATTGGAGTATATATATATTATTTCAGTATCAATATTAATTCATAATAATCATATTTAGTTACTCATTACACCATTATAACCATCCTTGTAAGGTGATGGTGGAAAATAGATTACACCACGGCGTGGAGACGGTATTCCGTACGTACGCACGCGTAGTGATTTCATTTTTCCATAGGATGGATAGAAGGTGAAATAGGGTTGTTTCATATTTATAATAACATATCAGTATGTAAGTAATACTGATGTTATTACTTTATCATGAAACAACTAAAGAAGAAGAAGTTGAAGAAGAAAGAAATTGAAAAGATCGGTAATGGATATTACCTCTTCTTTGGAACGCCTCTTTGAATCCTCCACTTAAGGAACTAAGATTGGTCTTTGGAGAAGACCAGGACCTCTAGGATTATTCTAGGGAAGTGGAGAGGAGAAAATGGCAGGGGTTGGCCGAGCTTGAGTGCTCAATTTGGTGTAAGGAGGAGGGGGAGGAGGTTCCCTTTTATAAGGGAGGAGAGGGGCACCTTAGGAATATCTCAAAATATTATTTTATATTAAAGTCAAAATCGGTTTATAATGGTTTCAAAGGGTCTTATTTCGAAGATAAAGTGGGGAAGGGTCGAAATCCTATCAACCAATAGGATTTAGACAAGTTTAGGGTATTATTTTAACCTTATCAATTAGATTTAACTCTAAGTTAAATAATTTAACTTTTACCATGTCTTTTTGTTTTCTTTCACTATATGGTTAATACACTTACTATAACATGCCAAACGAACCCCAAATTGTTTATTATTAATATATATATCCTTATCTAAGTCATTTCGCCGAACCTTAGATTTTTAAGAATAAAATAACAATTAATAATATAATATTTGATTTAAAAACTATTTTGTGTCAATTTTGACACTATTTGATATATGATTTGTTTGAAAGTCATAACTGAATTATATGTTCGAACCAAGTTAATTAAATCAACACTAATATATCCTAGTAACCTAGAAAATTAGTGGAATTCATAAAAAGTCTCAAATTACATTTATTTTGGTGTTTATAACATCAATTATGTCAATATTTCATTAATAAGATAATTACTGCATCATCATTATGTCATAAATAAATTAAATTATTTAATGTCTAAAAATTACAAATAAAATATCATCATGTAGGAAATCTTTTTAGCTTTCTAATGAATATTTAAAATTGAATTTATCTTATGAATAACCCCATATTAAAAATGATTTACTTATTAAACATTGATTTTAACTATTTTAACCCTTCTTTAAATAAATTAATAATAAATGTCCTAATCTAATCCAAGTGGGCCTAAATGGTCATATTTTATTCCTAAGTTTGGTTTTGGTCGAATTACACTTGGCCAATAGAATTAGGACATGTGTTAGGGTAATATTAATATCATATTTACCCTTAGTTACCCTATTTACTATTAACCGCGGTAAAAAAAGTAAAAAGTTACTATTCACCAAAAAATTATTTTCATCTCATTGAACCACATTTTAGTCCTTGATATTAACCGTGTCTCTCGGATTTTCGAAATTCCAATCACAGAAGCGGTAAAATTAAGTTTTATGCAAAATTCAGTTTTTAACCTACCACTTAGTGGTTTCACTATTCATCAAAAATTGAAAGTTTTCAGAAAAATACCAAAATTTCACCCTAGGCTAATTTCGATATTCTGAGTCCAAAAATGAAGTCCATTTTGAAAAATAAAATTTATAAAATTCCAAAAAGTGGTTATTACTATTCATAACGGCTAGTTTTAATAGCATAATGTTGTTTAGTGAAACTCGGTATTGCGTACGACGCAAGCTATCGAGGAAGGTCGCGATTGCGTGTAAAGCAAGCCAAGAAAGTGTTGTATAGAAAAAGATTCCTTTGATGATTTATATAACATAAAAGTCTCGGGTGTTACATTCTACCCCCCTTAAAAAGAATTTCGCCCTCGAAATTCATCACTTTGCAACAAACAGATGAGGATACTTCTCCCTCATCATATCCTCAAGCTCCCATGTAGCTTCTTCAAGTTGGTGGTTTCTCCATAAAACTTTCACCAAGCGAGTGGTCTTGTTTCGTAGGACTTTTTTGCTACGATCCAGAATCTCTATCGGCTGTTCTTCATAAGAAAGATCTTGCTCCAGCGGTACAACTTCTGAGGTGAGTACATGTGAAGGATCTGGTATGTACTTTCTCAGGAGAGATACATGGAACACATCGTGAACTTGAGAGAGATTCGGTGGAAGCGCCAATCGGTAAGCTACCTTCCCAACACGATCCAATATTTCGAAAGGACCGATATATCTAGGGCTCAACTTCCCCTTCTTTCCAAATCTCATAACCCTCTTCCAGGGAGATATTCGTAAGAACACTTTATCACCCACTTCAAACTCTAGGTGTTTTCTTCGGTTGTCGGCATAGCTTTTCTGTCGACTCTGAGCTGATCTTATGTGTTGTTGAATAGATCTGACCTTTTCTGCCATTTCATCAACGAGATCAGGTCCTAATAGCTTTCTTTCCCCAACTTCATCCCAGCAAGTTGGAGTCCTGCATTTCTTTCCATAGAGAGCTTCATAAGGAGCCATTTGAATACTGGAGTGAAAGCTATTATTATAAGAAAATTCTACCAAAGGTAGGTGTTGATCCCAACCTCCTTTGAAATCCATAGAGCAAGCTCTCAACATATCTTCTAGGGTTTGAATTGTTCTCTCAGACTGACCGTCTGTCTGGGGATGATAAGCAGTGCTGAAACTCAACTCTGTATCCAGAGTATGCTGAAGACTTCGCCAGAACTTCGAGGTAAATCTCAGATCTCGATCAGATATAATAGAAAGTGGTACTCCATGCAATCTTACCACTTCCTTTACATATATCCTGGCAAGCTGATCTAGAGAGAAATCCTCTCTAATAGGAATGAAGTGTGCAGACTTTGTGAGACGATCAACTATGACCCAGATAGCATTATTGCCTTTGGATGTTTTAGGAAGTCCTGTGACAAAGTCCATAGTGATGTTTTCCCATTTCCATTCGGGTATGGGTAATGGTTGTAACATCCCCTTAGACTTCTGTCTCTCAGCTTTAACTTGTTGACAAACCAAGCATCGAGAGACATATTCAGCAACATCTCTTTTCATGCCATCCCACCAGAAGTACTCTTTCAGGTCCCTATACATCTTCGTGCTTCCAGGATGAATAGAGAATGAAGAACTATGAGCCTCATCCAGCAGCTCTTTCTTTAATTCGGGGATGGGAGGAACACAAACCCGATTCCTGAACTTTATTATCCCATCACAATCAAGGTTGAATTCAGGAACATTTCTCACCTTCTTTTGTAACTCGACATCTTCTTTCTGTGCCTCTTTAATCTTCACATGTATAGATGGTTGAAAATTCATTTGAGAAAGATAAGATTTTTCCCCTTCCATTATAATTCCAAGATCCATCCTTTGCAAATCCATAAATATTGGATCTTTTGTGATCCTCATCATGGATAAACTAGCATGGTCTTGTCGACTTAATGCATCTGCCACCTTGTTTGCTTTCCCAGGGTGGTAATGGATTGAGCAATCATAATCCTTAATCAGCTCCAACCATCTTCTTTGACGCATATTCAACTCCTTTTGTGTGAAAATATACTTTAAACTTTTATGATCAGTATAAATATCACACCTTTCACCATAAAGGTAATGCCTCCAAATCTTTAATGCAAAGATTACCACAGCCAACTCCAAATCATGTGTTGGGTAATTTTGTTCATGGATTTTCAACTGTCGTGAGGCATAAGCTATCACTATATCATTTTGCATAAGAACACACCCCAATCCCTTCTTGGATGCATCACTGTAGATCACAAACCTTTCTCCACTACAAGGTAGTGTGAGCACAGGTGCACTGGATAACCTTCTTTTCAACTCCTTGAAATTCTCTTCACATTCCTCTGTCCAGACAAACTTAACTCCTTTCCGAGTCAACTTGGTGAGTGGATTAGATAATCGTGAAAAATCTTTTACAAAACGTCGATAATATCCAGCCAAACCAAGAAAACTTCGGATCTCAGTTACTGTTGTTGGTCTCGACCATCTTTCGATAACCTCTGTTTTTGCTGGATCCACAGATATCCCCTCTTTTGAGATTATGTGACCCAAAAATGCAACTTTTTGAAGCCAAAATTCACACTTGGTAAATTTGGCATAAAGCTTATCCTTTCTCAGGGTCTTCAATATAATTCTCAAGTGATCTTCATGTTCTTCCTTACTCTTTGAATAGACAAGAATATCGTCTATAAAGACTATCACAAATTGATCAAGATAGTCTCTAAAGACTCTATTCATTAGATCCATGAAGATAGCAGGGGAATTAGTAAGACCAAATGGCATCACTATAAATTCATAGTGTCCATACCTTGTACGGAAAGCCGCCTTTGGTATATCCTCCCTTTTGACCCTTAATTGATGATACCCTGAACGAAGATCAATCTTGGAAAAGTATTGAGCTCCGCGTAGTTGGTCAAATAAGTCATCAATGCGTGGGAGAGGATATTTGTTCTTGATAGTGATCTTGTTAAGTTCTCGATAATCAATGCAGAGTCTCATTGATCCATCTTTCTTCTTAACAAATAGAACAGGTGCTCCCCAAGGTGACGCACTAGGGCGTATGAATCCCTTATCAAGATTCTCTTGGAGTTGCTTCTTCAATTCCTGCAACTCAATTGGGGCCATTCTATAAGGTGTCTTTGAAATAGGCAAAGCACCCGGTACGAGTTCTATTGAAAACTCAACTTCACGATTTGGTGGAAGACCCGGTAATTCCTCCGGAAAGACATCATCAAACTCCCTTACAATGGGCATATTCTTAATCATGAGTTTCTCACCAACCATTTGAGATAAATAACCTTCATTTAGTGGGATCAATACCCATAAGATGGAAGAAATTTCCACTGGAAGGTTATGTTCATCCTTGCATTGGTATACGATCGTAGATTGATCTGGAGTATGAAATGTGACTTCCCTTCTTTGGCAATTGATATGAGCTCCATGTAGAGAAAGCCAATCCATGCCAAGAATCACATCAAATTCCACTAAAGGAAGGATCACAAGATTTGCAGGAAGCACTTTCCCACAAACTTCGATCGGAGAAGAATTATAAACTTTTGATGCGATTGATGTGCCATTAGGTGTTGTCACGGCTAACTCAACATCTAATTGTTGAGGTAATACGATGATACCCTTAGAAAAGTCTTCATAAATAAAAGAGTGGGTGGATCCAGAATCAAATAAAACATTTGCTACTTTAGAGTGGATGGTAAGTGTACCTTTCACCACATCGTTATCGTACTCCACATCGCTGATAGAAATTGCATGTGACTTTCCTTTGTCTTTAGCTATAAGAGTTTGTTGACGTCGACCATCATCATCAACCCTTGGATTTGGGAATTGATTGGCATAATTCCCCATCTCCTTGCACTTGAAACATTGAAGTGTTGTAGGTTCATTCTGTGTATCCCTTCCTTTGTTTGCGTCATTAGACATCTTCTTCCCATTATCACGGCATTCAAATGCCCGATGACCTTCCTTTCCACATTTAAAACATTTACTTGTCCCTTTAAGACAACTCCCTCCATGTTTCTTTCCACACTTTGAGCATAAGGAAAATCTCATCTTCTTTTCTGTGTGCTCTTTAGATTTTTCTTTGAATTCCATCTTCCTCTTCTTATCAAACCCATGTGACTGATGGGTTACTCCAATCTCCATCTCGACTTTGAGAGCACATCGAACGATTTCCTCGTAGCTATTGAAGTCTCTTATGGATAACGCCCTTCGAAGACTTGGTTTTAAGCCACTAAAGAATCGATCGATCTTACTCTCAGGTTGGATAATAATACCAGAAGCGTACCTTGCCAGTCTTGTAAAATTTGCTTCATAGGTACCAACAGATTCATCATCCCTTTTCTTCAGTTCAAGAAACTCTTTCTCCATCTTTGTTCGGAGAATATGAGGGAAGTACTTATTGAAAAATAAGTTCTTGAACTCGTCCCATTCCATAGACTCAATTTCATCCCTTTGCCTCGTATTCTTAACAAGATTCCACCATTGATCAGCATCTCCTTCCAAACGATACACTGCTAGGATGACTTTATCATGTTCAGAACATTGAAGAACTGAAAATATCTTTTCAGTTGTACTAATCCATTGTTCAGCAACTAATGGATCAGTAGACCCGCTGAAAGAAGGTGGACGCTGCCTCATGAAGGATTCAACAGAATTTTGCTCCCTCCTTTGCTCGTTTGGAAATCCTGCATGATTCATAGCTTGAGAAAGTTGTGTGAGCATGGCTACAAGATTTTGCATTCCAGCTCCCATATCGTTTGGTTGCTCAGGGGGACAATCATTGCATTGCCCATCGCATTCCGCATTAACACGGTTCCTTCGGGTTCCAGCCATTGACTAAAACCAAGAAGAATAGTGTGAGCAACACTAATTATAATAGGAAACCACATAATTCAAGAATAAAATTTTCATGCTTATGGTCTTATCCTAGGTTATTCAAGGCCATTTCTAAAACACTAAGATTGTGTACTATGCTTAAACTTATCCTTAGGGTTCTTACTAAGGCTTTCACATCCTAGTTTCCAAAGGTTGACTATACCTTTCCTATGATACCAACTATAACGACCCATACTTTACATACATTTTTAATACTTCAAAAATTGAAGCACACTTATTACAACATATGATAAAACTACAAAGGACCGTATAGGTATAGTGCCTTTAGAAACTGGGAAACATAAACAACTGGTTCATAAATCTTCTACAGTGTCTCCCATTTATTTCATCATATCTAGGGTCCTTTTAGCATATTCTACTTAATATCCATCTTCCTGACCTGGGGAAAAGAAAACATAAAAGGGTGAGCTCAAATGCTCAGCAAGGCAAATAAAGGAAATAAAAATAATATCATATCTTTTTGAAAATCATAACCTGCAAAAGAGATCATAATATCTTAACATGGAACAAATCATAGGAGTGAAAATGAGATCCCCATAATCATAACATAAAACCTGAAACTTTGTGGCATGCACACATAATCATGGAAAATCATTTCTTGTTAGTCATGACTCATTGCCAAGACTATCTTAGTGGATAAAGTCCCTTTCTGAACCGAGTTCACTCCTCGTTTCAGTCCTGTATCACTGAACCGAAATAACCTTCCGTTCCAGCCATGTCTATCTCATGAGATATAAAATCTTTAGCCAATGCATTGGAGGGAGATATAGGTCCCACCCATCTTATAATGAATCCTTTCTTATGTGTGCCACATAATCATAAAACATACATCATCGCATAACACATGTAACAAAAATGGGATTCTTGAAACATCATGACATCATAAATCAATTCATATAAGATAATGGAATTCATAAAAATAATTCCATCACAACATAATCAAACCAATGTAATAATAGGGATTAAAACAGAACCCTTTATTATCTTAGATGGAAAATAATTTTGATAAAACACTTGAACTCCATTCTTGAGGAAAATATCCTTTCTTCTTCAAAAACATTTTTCCTTTCATAACATGTCATACGACTTTAAAATAAAAGAAGTTGATTAAAAATAAACTTGAAAACTTGTAAAGTAAGATTCTTGGAAATTTTGTTTTAAAAATCCATTCATGTCGTATAAGTTAAAAAAAACATTCTTCGTACTTTTGTCGGAAAAGTCAAAAAGTACCTCGTACGAAAAACGAAAAAAGATTCCTTTCATACATATTACTAAAAACTCACCGAAGGGTAAAAATGGATTTAAACAATTTTAGGTGGATGGAAATAATATTACATATTGATGAAACATGGATGTGGATGATAAAATACACCCCAGTAAATACCAAAGTATAAACAATCTCGGATAAAAATGAGATTGTGATATTTCCCTTACCTTAGGTCCGATTAGCTTTGTACGTGTCCGAAGATCCTGTATAATGGTTTAAATAATGTTATTGACTTATTCCAGAATCATACATATTTATATGATATCATATATGGTCATATTATTAGCTTCTTGTTAGTAATATTTCATTGTTACTTGTTACTCGGGTCTTTATAACTTTTTGTTCTTATGCGTGTTTTGTCGAATAAATTCTTATTCTTATCTTTAGGTTATAGATAATTCATTTCCAGAATGGTATTAGTGTATTATATACCATATTCATTCATTCAATTCATTTATATAATCATTATGAAATGAAGATCATGTAGAACGAGTCGCATCACATCGTGGAGACGGTATTCCGTACGTACGCACGAGTGATGATATCATTCCTATGATCGTGGAATTGTATTGGAGTATATATATATTATTTCAGTATCAATATTACTTCATAATAATCATATTTAGTTACTCATTACACCATTATAACCATCCTTGTAAGGTGATGGTGGAAAATAGATTACACCACGGCGTGGAGACGGTATTCCGTACGTACGCACGCGTGGTGATTTCATTTTTCCGTAGGATGGATAGAAGGTGAAATAGGGTTGTTTCATATTTATAATAACATATCAGTATGTAAGTAATACTGATGTTATTACTTTATCATGAAACAACTAAAGAAGAAGAAGTTGAAGAAGAAAGAAATTGAAAAGATCGGTAATGGATATTACCTCTTCTTTGGAACGCCTCTTTGAATCCTCCACTTAAGGAACTAAGATTGGTCTTTGGAGAAGACCAGGACCTCTAGGATTATTCTAGGGAAGTGGAGAGGAGAAAATGGCAGGGGTTGGCCGAGATTGAGTTCTCAATTTGGTGTGAGGAGGAGGGGGAGGAGGTTCCCTTTTATAAGGGAGGAGAGGGGCACCTTAGGAATATCTCAAAATATTATTTTATATTAAAGTCAAAATCGGTTTAAAATGGTTTCAAAGGGTCTTATTTCGAAGATAAAGTGGGGAAGGGTCGAAATCCTATCAACCAATAGGATTTAGACAAGTTTAGGGTATTATTTTAACCTTATCAATTAGATTTAACTCTAAGTTAAATAATTTAACTTTTACCACGTCTTTTTGTTTTCTTTCACTATATGGTTAATACACTTACTATAACATGCCAAACGAACCCCAAATTGTTTATTATTAATATATATATCCTTATCTAAGTCATTTGGCCGAACCTTAGATTTTTAGGAATAAAATAACAATTAATAATATAATATTTGATTTAAAAACTATTTTGTGTCAATTTTGACACTATTTGATATATGATTTGTTTGAAAGTCATAACAGAATTATATGTTCGAACCAAGTTGATTAAATCAACACTAATATATCCTAGTAACCTAGAAAATTAGTGGAATTCATAAAAAGTCTCAAATTACATTTATTTTGGTGTTTATAACATCAATTATGTAAATATTTCATTAATAAGATAATTACTGCATCATCATTATGTCATAAATAAATTAAATTATTTAATGTCTAAAAATTACAAATAAAATATCATCATGTAGGAAATCTTTTTATATTTCTAATGAATATTTAAAATTGAATTTATCTTATGTATAACCCCATATTAAAAATGATTTACGTATTAAACTTTGATTTTAACTATTTTAACCCTTCTTTAAATAAATTAATAATAAATGTCCTAATCTAATCCAAGTGGGCCTAAATGGTCATATTTTATTCCTAAGTTTGGTTTTGGTCGAATTAAACTTGTCCAATAGAATTAGGACATGTGTTAGGGTAATATTAATATCATATTTACCCTTAGTTACCCTATTTACTATTAACCGCTGTAAAAAAAGTAAAAAGTTACTATTCACCAAAAAATTATTTTCATCTCATTGAACCACATTTTAGTCCTTGATATTAACCGTGTCTCTCGGATTTTCGAAATTCCAATCACAGAAGCGGTAAAATTAAGTTTTATGCAAAATTCAGTTTTTAACCTACCACTTAGTGGTTTCACTATTCATCAAAAATTGAAAGTTTTCAGAAAAATACCAAAATTTCACCCTAGGCTAATTTCGATATTCTGAGTCCAAAAATGAAGTCCATTTTGAAAAATAAAATTTATAAAATTCCAAAAAGTGGTTATTACTATTCATAACGGCTAGTTTTAATAGCATAATGTTGTTTAGTGAAACTCGGTATTGCGTACGACGCAAGCTATCGAGGAAGGTCGCGATTGCGTGTAAAGCAAGCCAAGCAAGTGTTGTATAGAAAAAGATTCCTTTGATGATTTATATAACATAAAAGTCTCGGGTGTTACAAATATGTGTCCCAATAACTCAAAAAAATTCAATAAAAATGAGGATATGGTCGAAATATGAGTAGAAAAATGGTTTTGGACAAGTTTATGGGTCATTTTGTCCCATAGAGTAACGGTTCAGTCCCTTGTTAATCTCAATTTTACCTAACTTGCTCTAATTATTTTTAATCATGTTCATTAATATTTTGGTTAAAAATTCAGTTGGTATTATTAGACCAAAACATTCATACTCATTATAACATTTTATTCCAATTTTTCCCAAATTCCATCCACAAAAGTGGAAAAATTAAATTTAGTACTAATCCTACAAACATGATGAGAAAACAGTTTTTTAAAGTGGAAGAGTTCAAAGGATCATTAATTCATTATATGTAAATTAAATATAAATATGATTTAAATTTCTGAAATTGAATTAATAGATATATATTTTAAATATATATAATTTAAAATAAATTTTAAAAATATTTTAACACTATTTATTATTTAAATAATTTTTTTATCAAATAAAATGCAGTATTTCTCACTATTCATAAAAAATGAAAATTCTCTGAAAAATACGAAAATTTCACCTGAATTAAATTTTTATTTTAATACCTAAAAATGTAGTTTATTTTTTCATATAAAAAATATCAATGTTTCAAATATTAGATATAAAATAGGTTCTCTAATAAAAGGCACTAAATCTACCATATTAAATAATATTATTTATAATATATTATTGTTCTGTAAGAATCAGCCTTATGTGTAACACTAGTTATCGTAGGATATCAATGTTCCATGCTTTGAAATATAATATTTTTTCATGTGATTCATACTAAACAGTTTATTTCATGTATTCCATCGAGATTTAAGGTGTGTAATGGGTTTCGCTTGACGGTTTGATTGTTGGGGTTTTAAGGCCTCCCTTAATCCCACACATTGGGTTTCCCAGCTTTTTCATGTTCCCTATAAACTTACAATGGTTCCCCGCTTTGGGACTATATACATACCTTCTTTTCAAAGTCTGGTTATCATCTCTGTTTCTAGGCCCAATGACTCTTGGGGACTAGTATTGTTTGTAAGTATGGGAGGTCGGAATCATCACACCCTTTGGGGGGTATTATTGTCTACTCTGAGACTCTCTTATTGATTTAAGGCATGTTCTTGAATCCCTTCATAAATAATTAGCCTGATTTACATATACAATTTTCTATCAATTTTTTATAGTCATTCATTAAATTACTTAACAAAGCACGTGGTATGTGTCTAATGTTGTAGGAATAAAATATTCACAAGTTTCCAAGGATGATAGGCCAAAAATGTGCCAAAACAGCCTAGTACACGTCATGATTCTCCATTACATGCCATTAGCCTATGAATCACATCCTGCCTCAATGTTTTAAGCCATGTCATGAAAAATCCATGAATCCATAAAGAAACAAACAATTTCATGTCATGAATGACCCACTCATGTCGTGATGACCAGTCAAAACCCCAACTGAGAAATCCATGAAGAGTATACACAAAAGCCCGATAGAGGTGAAGTACACATCGAGAACTCCCATGTCATGTTGTGTACTTAGTGAAACCTCTTAAATTACAGAGAGACCCACGTGACATGTTGTAGATCCAAAATCCATGGAAAATGATGTGGATTGATTCTACATGACTTGTACTTCAAGTACACATCATGAGAAAATATTTCTAGATAAACAGTTGTGTGGAAGTGCAGTGGGGATACCTCCAGATGTGATTATCTTATTTCTTTTGTCTCTTGAAGAATTATTTCACCCTTCCCCCTTTCAAACTCTCAAATTCAGTGTGCTTTTACATTTTTTATTAATCTAAGAGCTGTGGAGTTTCAGTTATTTAATTCCCTTTTAATTCCATTACCACATTTTGATTCAATTCCAATTTTCTATTAAAGTGAGTGTTTTATTTATAAATGTAATTTATTTAGTGCATATTTTATTTCCCAATCCTTTTTATGATCTCAATTCCATTAATCATCTTGTCATGTATGGTGTATTTCATTTATTTAATTGCATTATTCCTTGCAATGAATATCAAAATTCTATAGGGTTAGGGATCAAGTTGGATGTATTTGCATGATTAAATAAATAATAAATAATAAATATGGTAACCCTAATAGGATTATTAATAAATATAAAACTTAATAGGCCATCCCATTTGTTTGAACGTCCCTGTCCATGGGATATTCAATCAGTCAAACCTATCTTAATTAGAGTAGACTCAGCTAAGAACACTATCCTAAGACACTTTATACCTTTGATTCCCAATGTAATGCACCCAGCCAATTCACTATCTCTGAACAACTGAATAGTTACATCCTATGTAGATCTAGGTGACCAGATGAAGTTCAACTAGCCGGAAATATTTACTATGCATATTTTGTCAATTTACATTGCCATGATAAGAACTGAAAACCATTCTTCAATCAGATACTTGACTTAGTTCTGACCCCTTTTAAAATAATTAAATTTATCCCAAAATAGAACATATATCAAACTCCCAAATAGTAAATTCTAGAAAAGACTCTCTTTCATGTTTAAGAACTTGATTTCCCCAAAATCAAATTATATTAAACCTTTTGATTAAACCCCATTCTTCTTATACACTAAATCTATATATTTAATGATGGGTTGTGACCATTTATAGATTCTGAATTTGATTCATGTTTCCGAAAGTAATTAAACCACTATGCGGGGACGTCAAATTTTTTTCACCTTTATCGAGGAGGAGACACTACTTTTGAAGAGAAATACTCGGGTTTTCAACTATAGGGTTACTTTCCATCATCCCATTTCAAATTTACTCTCTTGAGTATTATTCATTATTTTTAGTGCATTTACAAAAGAACCTTAACCTAATTAATTATCCTTGAATCACTCAAACCCTTGGCCTTCGATCCTGATATGAAAATTCATTTGTCATCACTCTGCCGATCAGCGATGGTCGTGAAAAATCACCCTAGGGAACCAAATATAAGGCTGCAGCCTTAAACCTTACTTAATCTTGAGTTATTACAAGATTACACATTGAGGATATTTTCAGGTTTAGAGTTTTAGAGAATTAGATCATGAAACTTGCATTACATTCCACATTTAAACAAAGTGGTTACATAAAAGACAATATCAATTATTCGCATCAATGGAAAAATATTAAAAATAAAACATAGATTCTTTCTTGACACATCCTTGACACTATCATCACATCATGTACCTTTCCATTGACCTGTGAAAAACATTTCAAAAACATGGGATGAGCATAAAAATCTCAGTAAGGTTTATAAAAATATGGAAAGGAAACATGAGTTCATATATACATAAGAATGAAATCATACTTTACCCATAAAACATAGGCACTTTAACATACCTCATCAAATCATGAATAAATCATAGAAATCATAAGACATAAAAGGTAACATGAGGCATTCATAACATTCTTACGTAGGGAGGAACCCTCTTGGTAACATTTGGAATACCCACCATAGTATATTCCCTAAATCTCTTTGGAGAAACCTAAACGTTTCACTCTTCACGTAACCCAATGCATTAGAGAGATATATCGGGCTCACCCGCCCTTAGTTTATCACATAACCACCCGTTTTCATAACAATGCCCAAGAACCATACCATAAACGTATCACATAAAACATGCATAAAAGAAACAGAACATTTCCACATTTCAATCACAATATAACATTTTAGTATATTGAAATAATGAATCCATTCAAAAAGAAACCATTTCCAAAACCATTTAAAAAATTTAATAAAGAAATTTTTGAATCAAAGTGTCCCATACCACCTTGAAAATATAAAATTTTAAACCATTAATATCCATATAAATAAATCCTTAAAACAATTTTCAGAAACTGGATATTAATAAGAACAAATAATTAAAACATTTAAAGCGATATTTTGGTTAAAGGGGTTTTACCAAAATTAGAGACACTCGGATACAATAATTGAGGAATAAAATTTAGTCAGAACATTATAATATAATGAGAATAAATGTATTCATGATATAATATTCCAAAGGACAGTATATACACCATATAAGAGTGAATTGGTTCATAACAACAATGAAGTCTCAATAGAAATGTCAAATGTGATTAAATCCCTTATAAAGAAAGTGTCCTTAAATTAAGGATAAATCAATCTCAAAATTATGTGTGAAAAATATAAATACACCCAATATAAGTGGATATTAAGTGTAAAACAATAAAAGGTCATTCAAACATATTCAAAGGATTACATATTCAATAACTACATGTTGAACCCAAAGAAATCAAAATTGGGTTAAAAAGTTCCCTTGGTAAAATTCGACAGCCTAACGGCATCACTTCAAAATTAAGAAAATGAGTTGATGAGAGATAAAAGGGGAATATCATAACTTGGACACAAAATTTTCATCAATAAGGATATAAAAGAACATATCCCAACATAATAGTATGTGAATTAAAAGACATAACAAAATAAGACTTTTAAAAAGAGGAGGGTGAAAGGTCCCCTTACCGAGTTGGGTAACTTTCGAAACGTACACCCCATGGAAGAAGGGTCATATAATGAAATGTGAGTAACCATAAATGAAATTATACTACACAAAGTGTATAATAATGGGCAGTACATACACCACTCAAAGGAAATTGTGGCAAATGTAGCATATATCTCACGGGAATAAAAGTGAGATGAAAAATCCCTTACGAAAACTCGGCAGCCTAACGACGCCACTTAAAACATTAAAAATGGATTGATGAGAGGAAATAGGGTCTCTCATCATATCCACATAATGTTTAAAGAAAGGGGAATACAAAAGATCATCCCCCAACCTAACAAATAGGATATTAAAAGAAGTTACATAATGGAGAGTACATAAAAAGAAAGAGAGAGGTTGGATCTCTTACAAAAATTCGGCATCCCAACGGCGCCACTCAAAACTTCCAAAATGGGTTGATGAGATAAAATAGGGTCTCTAATCATATGAACATAATAAGTAATGTAGGATTAATATAAAAGAACATCCCAGTCAAAAGAAACATGAGCTTAAAAGGAATGACATAAAAGAGTGTACATAAAAAGAGAGGAGTAGGATCCCTTACCTCAAGTCCATATTGTCTTGTCAGTTTCTTTATATTCCTGAATAATAAACTTTTGTAAATTTATAATTTCTTAAGGAGCTCCTATACAGAATATTATTCAGTTCATATCAAATATTTTAATGTTATAATAATTGGTTAATAATATTAGTTCATATCAGACGTTTTTGTCGATGTTTGGTACATGAGTCAAAAATTGAACTTGTTGGAAAATAATTTTCATTGTAGTTATAGGTACATAATATCCAGAATAGTATTGATGTTTTATTTATCATATATATCCAGTATATGTTCATTTTATACCATTCCATAGCATTTTTAGATAAATTACAAGCACCGTTCATAGAGACGGTAGGCGGTACGTACGCATGAACGCTACGTTCATTTTTTTGTCATATTAATGGAATTAAAACAAAATGAGAGAGATATATATATTTTATAATTCCAGAATGATATCCATAATTTAGATGTAATATATTACATATATATCCATTATATATATGTAATTATAATAGTACAAAACATTTTGAGACAAGAAATGAAATGTACCGTTCATGGAGACGGTAAGCCGTACGTACGCATGAACGCTACTTCCATTTCTATTTCATTTTTAATTAAACTAAAACATAATGATAAATAATAGTATTTTAATTCCAGTATGGTATCAAATATAATATCATTAAATATATCCTTTATACGTACCACATATGGTATTAACGAATCAAATCACTTTGAGGGGGCGGTAGTCCTCACTTCCTTAAATGAAAATATCACGTTTACACATAATGGAAACCATAAAGGTATGCCATAAATTAAAAATACAGAAGCATAAGTAAAAAATAAACATATTATATATCATATATAAATATAGTGACATCTTAATGTCCAATTTTTAATGTGTTAAAAGAATGTTGAACAATCATCGTTTCGGGAGGCAGAAATTCTCCATCCACAGAAACAGTATGTTCTTTAACCATTAGATGTAGATTTGTGTTAGTTTAGCTCGAATCCTTCTTATAAAAACATCCTATTATATTGAAGATACTGTATTTGTTACAAAATAAATGAATAAAAATATTTTAGGGGGTTGGAGGAGCAACATAAAACAAAAGGACACAAGTGAAGACATTACCTTTAAATCGGGTAACTTCCTTTGATTTGAGCTCAAAGGCTTCCTTGGAAAGGATTCTGCCCAAAGTGAGGCTTCAAGGAGTTAGAGAGGGATGTGGAGAGGTGAAATGGGAGGGGTTGTCTGAGCCAAAGTCTTTGGAAGTGTGTGTAAAGAGGTAGAGGTGGGGGCCTTTTATAAGAGGAGAGGATGGGCACTCTTGGAAAGGTATAAAATGTAACTTAATTTTCAAATGATTTTCAGATTTTATTGGTCCCACATTGATGTGTTTTGAGGATAAGGTGATAAGGGTTCGAAATCCACCCATAAAATAGGTTTTTGACATGTGTAGGTCTTAGATTTTACATTATATTTCCATTTTTTTAAATCGTTAAATAATGAGGTCATCGCTGCATCATCATGATGTCATAAATAATTTAATTTATTTAATGTCTAAAAATTATAAAACAAATACTATGATTTAGGAAATCTTTTTAGATTTCCAATGAATATTTATAGTCCAAATGATCATTTATGTAGACAAAACTAAAATATTTTACTTAGGTGGTACATTCTTTGTTACATTTAACATTCTTTAAAAAAAAGATAAAGAGTCACTTTCTCACAAAAGTGAATCCATGGGGCCCCCAAGATTGGCACAAGGCATCCCATGGTCGGCCATGAGACAAAAAGTAGCCTTAGGACACATTTTGTTGTCATTTATTATTATTATGATATTATCTTATTATCTTTAACTACCCGATTACTCATTAATCAAGATAATTAAAGATAATTACCGTCGTTACTATTCATAATGTTTAAAAACAAAAGAGTCTTAATTACATAATTTGGACCTTCTGATTCAAAATATTTAATACATTTTTCCAAATTCCAAACACATAAATTGCAATAATTAATTTAAAAAACTTCACGTTGTCAAAACAAATAGCGGGTTTTTTAGAAACAATATTTATGAAAAGTTTGGCACTTGTTTATGCTTAATTCCAAAGTGAAATTAATCCCAATTACCATCATTGAATTACATGGTAAAAATATATTCTAGTTACACTTTAAAACAAATTAAAAAGATAATATAACCATATAATTAAATTATATGAAAAAGCAGTTTTGATGTAAAATGCAGTATTTTTCACTATTCATTGAAAAATGAACATTGTCAGAAAAAAACCAAAAATTAACCCAAGGTAAATTTCAATGTCCCAATCATAAATAATATGTTTATTTTGAAAAATAGATCTTATAAAATTTTAAAAAAGTGGATTTAAAAGGGGTTCTCCATCAAAAGGCGGTTAATCGACCTTTTAAAGAATATTAGAATGTTTACGCTTAAAAACTGGATTCATTTGCATTTTTTGTCCTCTAACATTTATTTTAAAGAGTAAAAATATTTTACAAACATATATAATCATTTTGTAGTTAGTTCTGTTCATTCCCTCCATTACAACGGCTAGGAGTTACATAATATTATTTTATTATTAGAGTGCAACGTAAGATTCCCAAGAAACTCGTTGTTGCGTATGGGGTACGCCATCGAGCATATCATCCCCTTTAAAGTAATATTAATATTTTATTCACAAATATGGATAAATATAGAGATGTCATATTCTTTACTTACCTGGGGTGTCACATCCTTCCCCTCTTTTGGGAATTGCGTCCTCGCAATTTTAAAATTGAGCTTGAAAAAATCCTTGAACGTCCCACATCGGAACAAGAGTCTGTAAAACAATCACTTTAAAATAAATAAAGATAAGTACAAAGGTCGCCCAAGTTAACCCATACTAGGATTCCATGTAGGAAAACATGGACATGGAGGAGAAAACATAGGGTCATGTTTTGATGGAGAGTGATAGAAAACATGTTTTGGAGAAAGTTAACCAAAAGAAAATCACAAACTTGTGATGGTTAAATGGTATTTGATTCCCCAGTACGAAAAGTTAATAGAAAATATTTTTGTTTTAAGTTACTTTTTATTGAGGAATTTATTCATAAGGAAACATAATCACTTATCATGTTGACTTTCAACTTTTATTAGATTCCTTACACAAACTCATATTTTCTCCAAAAGACGAGTATTTAGGAAGACTTGTTCACATTAAGAGTACTATACTCATCTTCTAGAGAATCACCTAATCCAAAAATAGAACTATATACTTTCCATGTTTTTATACTCTAACTAAAACCAAAACCAAAAAGGTTAGTACAAGATCAGATAATCCAGAAAAGGATAACCCTTTATAAAAACAAAAAAAAATATTCTTAATCTCCAAAATTTGACCAACAAAACCCAAAGTTCAATGACGACCATTCGATAAACAATTTGTCCCTAAAATCCTTCAAAGTAAACCAAAATAAGATTGAAACCCAAATATTTGAAGGTTTTAGTCACATAGTCTTCCAAGTTAAATCATAACATTTATCTCCAAACAACATCAGTTGATCTTAAAGTCTTGTATTGAAATGTCATTAATCCCAATCACTTATCCTCCATGATAGATTAATTAATTTCCATAGATAACCAAAAATCAACTTACTCTTAATTCAAAAAATCATCTAACTAAAAAAGAATCAGTCAAACTAACCAGGGACTTCACGTAGTCTAGTGGTAGGCGATAAATGCCAGTCGGACTTTGGTTGTGGGTTTGATTCCCGCAGCTTTGTCCGACGCGACAGGTTGTCACACGGTCCGCATGTTTTCATTTCTCCAAAACTATATAATTATTAAAAAATTCCCCAAAATGAGATAAAATCAATAAAAATAATCATAACATATTTTAACCTCAAGTTTATCTCATGCCTTTCATTTTCCATCATAACATATAATAACCCATAATTACCTCAAAAGTAAGGATCATATAAACTCTAATAGTTACCTTTATAATTATTACTTAAACTTCCACATTGATTGGTCATTTCGTACATGATGCATTACAGATCATACCAAGGTTCAAGTGGTTGATCATGACTCTTTGATAGTTGGTTTAGAACAACCACGAGTTTCCGCATTGAATCCCCCATTTAACCTATATCTTAATCAGAGAACCACCACAGTTTCATTCAAACCTGTTGTCTCCTTGGTGCCTTCTAGATCCATCCATTCACTAAAAACAGAAATATCAGTGTGAGTATATCAACAAAACCTTCATGAACTAATGAGAAAGGTAAACACTAATATATACTTACTCACTCACTTTATCTAAAACTAGGACTCTTTCTGAAATCCTAACCATTATGGTAATGTCACTTATGCTTAGAGAATACCCTAACCTCTAAAGTTATCTAAACCGACCTTTGATACCAACTATAAGGCCCCAGCCTTAAACCTTAGTTAATCTTGAGTTATTACAAGATTACACATTGAGGATCTTTTCAGGTTTAGTGTTTTAGAGAATTAGATCATGAAACATGCATTACATTCCACATTTAAACAAAGTGGTTACATAAAAGACAGTATTCATTCTTCCCATCAACGGAAAAATAATAAAAATAAAACATGGATTCTTTCTTGACACATCCTTGACACTATCATCACATCATGTACCTTTCCATTGACCTGTGAAAAACATTTCAAAAACATGGGATGAGCATAAAAAGATCAGTAAGGGTTATAAAAATATGGAAAGGAAACATGTGTTCATATATACATAATAATGAAATCATACTTTACCCTTAAAACATAGGCACTTTAACATACCTCATCAAATCATGAATAAATCATAGAAATCATAAGACATAAAAGGTAACTTGAGGAATTCATAACCTTATTATGTAGGGAGTAACCCTCTTGGTTACGTTTGGAATACCCACCACAGTATATTCCCTAAATCTCTTCGGAGAAACCTTAACGTTTCAGTCCTTCGCATTACCCAATGCATTGGAGAGCTATATTGGGCTCACCCGCCCTTAGTTTATCACGGAACCACCCGTTTTCATAACAATGCCCAAGAACCATAACATAAACGTATCACATAAAACATGCATAAAGGAAACACAACATTTCCACATTTCAATCCCAATATAACATTTTAGTATATTGAAAAAATGAATCTATTCAAAAAGAAACCATTTCCAAAACCATTTAAAACTTTTAATAAAGATATTTTTGAATCAAAGTGTCCCATACCACCTTTAATCTTTTAAAATTTTAAACCATTAATATCAATATAAATAAATCCTTAAAACCTTTTTGAAAAACTGGATATTAATAAGAACAAATAATTAAAACATTTAAAGCGATATTTTGGTTAAAGGGGTTTTACCAAAATTAGAGACACTTGAATACAATAATTGAAGAATAACATTTAGTCATAACTTTATAATATCATGAGAATAAATGGATTTATGATATAATATTTCAAAGGAAAGTATATACACCATATAAGAGTGTATTGGTGCATAACAACAATGAAGCCTCAATAGAAATGTCAAATGTGATGAAATCCCTTATAAAGAAGGTATCCTTAAATTAAGGATAAATCAATCTCAAAATTATGTGTGAAAAATATAAATACACCCAATATAAGTGGATATTAAGTGTAAAATAATAAAAGGTCATTCAAAAATATTCAAAGGATGACATATTCAATAACTACATGTTGAACCCAAAGAAATCGAAATTGGGTTAAAAAGTTCCCTTGGTAAAATTCGATAGCCTAACGACATCACTTCAAAATTCAGAAAATGAGTTGATGAGAGATAAAAAGGGAATCTCATCACTTGGAAATAAAATTTTCATCAATAAGGATATAAAATAAAATATCCCAACATAATAGTATGTGAATTAAAAAACATAACAAAAGAAGTCTTTTAAAAAGTGGAGGGTGAAAGGTCCCCATACCGAGTTGGGTAACATTTGAAACGTACACCCCATGGAAGAAGGGTCATACAATGAAGATTTGAATAAACATAAATGAAATTATACTACACAAAGTGTATAATAATTGGCAGTACATACACCACTCAAAATAAATTGTGGCAAATGTAGCATAAATTTCACAGGAATAAAAGTGAGATGAAAAATCCCTTACGAAAACTCGGCAGCCTAACGACGCCACTTAAAACTTCCAAAATGGATTGATGAGAGTAAATAGGGTCTCTAATCATATAAACATAAAGTTTACAGAAAGGGGAATACAAAATAACATCCCCCCAACATCACAAATAGGATCTTAAAATAAGTGACATAAAGGAGAGTACTTAAAAAGAAAGAGAGAGGTTGGATCTCTTACAAATATTCGGCAGCCTAACGGTGCCACTGAAAACTTCCAAAATGGGTTGATGAGAGAAAATAGGGTCTCTCATCATATGAATATAAGAAGTAAAGTAGGATTAATATAAAATAACATCCCAGTCATAAGAAACATGAGCTTAAAAGGAATGACATAAAAGAGTGTACATAAAAAGAGAGGAGTAGGATCCCTTACCTCAAGTCCAACTTGTCTTATCCGTTTCTTTTTATTCCTGAATAATAAACATTGGTCAATTTATAATTTCTTAAGGACCTTCTATAAAGATTATTATTTAGTTAATATCACATATTTTAATGTTATAATAATTGGTTAATAATATTAGTTCATATCAGACGTTTTTGTCGATGTTTAGTACATGAGTCAAAAATTGAACTTGTTGGAAAATAATTTTACATGTAGTTATAGGTACATAATATCCAGAATAGTATTGATGTTTTAAATATCATATATATCCGGTATATGTTCATTTTATACCATTCTATACAATTTTGAGATAAATTAAAAGCATCGTTCATGGAGACGGTAGGTCGTACGTACGCATGAACGCTACTTTCATTTTTTTGTCATATTAATGGAACTAAAAAAAATGAGAGAGATATATATATGTTATAATTCCAGAATGATATCCATAATTTAGATTTAATATATTACATATATATCCATTATATATATGTACTTATAATAGTACATAACATTTTGAGATAAGAAATGAAATGTACCGTTCATGGAGACGGTAAGCCGTACGTATGCATGAACGCTACTTCCATTTATATTTCATATTTAATGAAATTGAAACATAATGATAAATAATAGTATCTTAATTCAAGTATTGTATCATATATAATATCATTAAATATATCCTTTATACGTACCACATATGGTATTAACGAATCAAATCACTTTGAGGGGGCGGTAGTCCACACTTTCTTAAATGAAGATATCACGTTTACCCATAATGGAAACCATAAAGGTATTCCATAAATTAAAAATAAATAAGCTTAATTAAAACATAAACATATTATATATCATATATAAATATAGTGACATCTTAATTTCCACCTTTGAAGGTGTTAAAAGAATGTTGAACAATCATCATTTTGGGAGGAAGAAATTCGCCATCCACGGAAACAATATGTTCTTTAACTATTAGATGTAAGTGTGTGTAATTGTATCTCGAATAATTCTTATAAAAAAATCCTAGTATATTTAAGATACTGTATTTGTTACAAAATAAATGAATAAAAAGAGTTTAGGGGGTTGGAGAAGCAACATAATACAAAAGGACACAAGTGAAGACATTACCTTTAAATCGGGTAACTTCCTTTGATTTGAGCTCAAAGGCTTCCTTGGAAAGGATTCTGCCCAAATTGAGGCTTCAAAGAGTTATATAGAGATGTTTAGAGATGAAATGGGCAGGTTTTGGCTGAGACAAAGGCTTTGGAAGTGTGTGTAAAGAGGTAGAGGTGGGGGCCTTTTATAAGAGAAGAGGAGGGGCACTCTTGGAAAGGTATAAAATGTAACTTAATTCTCAAATGAGTATCGAATATTATTGGTCCCACATTGATGTGATTAAAGGATAAGGTGATAAGGGTTCGAAATCCACCCATACAATATGTTTTGGACATGTGTAGGGCTTAGATTTTACATTATCTTTCCATTTTATTTAAATCGTTAAATAATGAGGTCATCGCTGCATCATCATGATGTCATAAATAATTTAATTTATATAATGTCTAAAAATTATAAAAAACTAATATGATTTAGGAAATATTTTTAGCTTTCCAATGAATATTTATTGTCTAAAATATCATTTATGTAGACAAAATTAAAAATATTTTACTTAGGTGATACATTCTTTGTTACATTTAACATTCTTTAGAAAATAAAAAAGATAAAGAGTCACTTTCTCACAAAAGTGAATCCATGGGGCCCCCAAGTTTGGCACAAGGCATACCATGGTCGGCCATGAGGAGAAAAGTAGACTTAGGACACCTTTTTTTGTCATTTATTATTATTATGATATTATCTTATTTTCTTTAACTACCCAATTACTTATTAATCAAGATAATTAAAGATAATTACCGTCGTTACTATTTATAATGTCCAAAAACAAAAGAGTCTTAATTACATAATTTGGACCTTCTGATTACAAATATTTAATCCATTTTACCAAATTCCAAACACATAAATTTCAATAATTAATTTAAAAAACTTTTCGTTGTTAAAACAAATAGCGGGTTTTTTAGAAACAATATTTATGAAAAGTTTGGCTCTTGTTTATGCCTAATTACAAAGTGAAATTAATCAAAATGACCATAATTTAATTACATGGTAAAAATATATTCTAATTATACTTTAAAACAAATTAAAAAGATAATATACCCATATAATTAAATTATATGAAAAAGCAGTTTTGATGTGAAATGCAGTATTTTTCACTATTCATTGAAAAATGAACATTGTCAGAAAAATACCAAAAATTAACCCAAGGTAAATTTAAATGTCCCAATAATAAATAAGATGTTTATTTTGAAAAATAGTGCTTATAAAATTTTCAAAAAGTGGATTTAAATGGTGTTTGCCATCAAAAGGCGGTTAATCGACCTTTTAAAGAATATTAGAATGTTTACGCTTAAAAACTGGATTCATTTGCATTTTTATTCCTCTAACATTTATTGTAAAGAGTAAAAATATTTGACAAACATATATAATCATTTTTTATTTAGTTCCGTTCATTCTCGCCATTACAACGGCTAGACGTTACATAATATTATTTTATTATTAGAGTGCAACGTAAGATTCCCAAGAAACTCATTGTTGCGTATTGGGTACGCCATCGAGCATAGCATCCCCTTTAAATTAATATTAACATTTTATTTACAAATATGGATAAATATAAAGATGTCATATTCTTTATTTACCTGGGGTGTTACACCAAACCCATCAAACCCCCATAAAATTTTGGAGCACCCAATACAACCAAGTAACACCATCAGAAAATATGGGTTACCATCGATCCATGGGGAAACACCAAGATTTGCGCGCCTACCTATACAAACCCACTTGTTTAAAATTAATCCTGGACTCATTTACATGATCTAGAACTTGGGGTAGTTCAACAGTCATCAAAGATAATTTCTCCCACGAACATATTTCTAATCTCTAGGAAGTATGTGATACATTTCCCAACCAGGGAGTATCATATGATGCTACTAGACTTCATTTCTTCCCCTTTTTACATAGAGGTTGAGAAAAATATAAGTTCAAACTCCAATCTCTTGAGTTAATTAATACTTGGTATGAGCTCACAAAAAAAATTCTTGATAAATACATTCCACCGATCCGGACATGGAAGCTCTAGAATGACATTCACAAATTTTCACAGGTATATGGAGAATCCACATGGGAATCATGATATAGATTTAATGAACTAATGATGAAGTGTCCAAATGATGATGTAGACACTTGGATTCAAATTCAAAAACTCTATCAAGGACTCCATTAAGTGGAACGAACAATCGGGGAAGTTTTTGCTAATGGAGGTCATTTGTATAAAACAACCGATGGAGGAAGAGTTATTTTGGATGAAGTATCCCACAATCCGAGTATGTGGTAATGTGAAAGTGGACCACCACAATGTGGAATTCACCAAGATGGTGAGACCATCCAGTTATCAACTGATGTTGAGGAAAATACTAGTAATTTTGAGTAATTTCACATACCAACCACACAACCCCATCCTACCCCAGTCATGGAGATTCCGTCATGTGAGATGTGTGGTGGACCACACATGTATCATTATTGAATAGAAGGATATGATGAACCTCATGATTCAAATTATATTAATTACAATCAACAAAATCAGCTGTTTTAGATGCAGCAACAACCTCTAATTTATCAGCAGAGGTCTGCTCAGTAGCATCCTCAAAAAAATTAAGGATATTTTATGTAGAATAGTGTTCATTGTCAGTTTTTCAACAAGGTACCACTAGGGGGTCCACCAATAAACCCTCTCCTGAGACCAAAATAGAAGATATATCCACAAAAACCCATTCTGAGGCCACAACAACAACAATAATTTCCACCCACATAGACAATACCACAACAACCACTAACACCACTTCAGAGTAACATAGAAGACCTAATAACATCCTTCATTCAATATTTAGATCGTAGAATGACCACAAAAGAAACAGATATGAAAAAACAATGAGAAATATTGAGAAACTTGGATATTCAAATGGTTCAGATCTCAAAATTATTATCAGAAAGATTACTGTGTACTCTACCTGGTAACATTAAGACATACCCATGAGAGGAATCTATGACTTTGGGGCTGCGGAGCATAAAAGAGTTAGATTTCCAACAACTAAAAGATACAGGGCAATAAGAAGATCCTAAGAAAAAACAAAAAGAAGTACAATAATCCATACTGACAACATCAAAAAAATAAATACTAGCTGAGAGGGATAAATATCCATAAAAACAAAAGAAAAACTTTTATGTAGCCCCACCACTATACAAACCAACTCTTCCCATTACAAAAAGTGTGAGGCAAGGTAGGCAGGCGACTCAGTATAAAAATTTCCTTTAAATTTTCAAAAAAATTCTTATGAAAATTCTATTTGCTAAAGAAATATTCCAAATTCATTATTATGTAACGTTTATCGAAGACATTCTATAAATCAAAATAAATATTGAAGATCTAGGATTCATTTCATTAAGCTATGAATTATCTAATGATTTATAGTATAAAATTTCAAAAAATACGAGATATCCTAGAAGCTTTTCCATCCCTTGTGCGATAGGAGAGTGAAAATTTGGAAGTGCAGACAGAGATATTCAATACAGCATTAACCTGATGTCGATGCGTGTTTTCCATAATCTATAACTCTAATAGATCAAGGAAACAAGGGTAGTATTGCAGTTAGTCGATCGTTCAGTTATGTACCCTAGTGGTATTCTTGAAGATGTTCTGGTTAAATTTAAAATTTCATTTTCCAAGCAAAAATTATAGTTTTGGACATAGAAGAGGTAGGAGATGTACCGATCATTCTTGGAAAACCCTTATAGGAGACAAGAAAATCCATGATTGATGTTAATCAAGGATTTATAACATTCATATTCATAGAATAAAAAGTGGTGTTTAACCTAATAAAGGGTACACAACATTTAGTTGATTTGATAGACATTAACACCATCTCTCTCACTCATTAAAGAGATGAGTACACGACTATTGAGGTAGAGACCAATTATTCATGTTTAGAAAAGGAAGAAGACAATTAATTCAAGGAATTAAACTTTACTAAGCCACTCAAAATACACATTGTTCCACCATTTATCCCATCCATCATTAAGCCATCCCATTTGACTTGAAACGTCTACCCGGTACGTTGAAGTATTCACTGTAACGAGATTCATTCCCTTTACTCATCATTTATAATGTTTTACTCTCCATGGATCAAGGAGGAAAAATGGTTGATATCCTAAAAAGAAACAAGCAATCAATTTCCAAGGGAGTATCATATATTAAGGGAATCCATCCTTCAGATTGTACCCACCGATTTTTATTGTAAGAGGATTAAAACCCGAAAATACGACCTCAGAAGAGATTCTCACCTCCAATGAAGGAGGTTATCAAGAAGTAATTATTGAAGCTTATGGATAATGGAATAATATTTCCTACCTCAGATAGTGAATGGGTGATCCCCGCCAATCCGTTCATATAAAATTATGACTCACAATAGAAAAGATAGCTAATAAGGAACTCATTTCAACATGCACCATCAATGGATGGAGAGTTTACATAGATTAAAGATGTTTGAATACAACTACAATGAATGAAAATTTTATCTTACCTTTTATGGATCAAATTATATAGAGAATTTTAGGGAATTTTTTATACTATTTCATGGATGGCAATTCAAAATACAATCAAATTGTATTCAACCGTGCTCACTGGTCCAAAACCACCTTCACCGGCCAATTTGAAATTTTTCCTATAGAAGCATGTCATTCGCTATGTGAAATTAATTAGAAATATTCCAATGATTCATGAAACACGTATTTCATGATATGTGTAAAGAATTTCAAAAAATATTCGTGGATGATTTCTCAATCTATGGGAGATCACTTGATGAATGTATATGAAATCTATGACCGGTTCTCTATCACTGTTAGGGGATAAGCTTAGTATTAAATTGGGGAATATTTCAAATCATGGAATATGGAGGAATTTTACTAGGACATAAAATTTCTAAAGAAGGCATTGCAGTTGATCTGGAAGAGATAACTGTTATCAAAAATCTATCTAAAATATCAACCATTAAAGGGATCTGAAGTTTCCTTGGTCATGAAAGGTTCTATAGATGCTTTGTAAAAGGTTTCACTAACGTCGCTTGTCCACTGACTAACTTTTTGTCAAAATATATTCCTTTAAAAGTCAATGACTGCTATCAAAAAGCTTTTGAAACACAAAAAATTGTTTGATTGAGTCTCCTCTTATCATTGAAGAAAACTGGGAAAATGAGTTTGAGCTTATGTGAGACTCCATTAACCTATCTGTTAGAGTTTTTCTCAGAAAACACATTAAGAAAAACTTTTTTCCAATATATTATGTACTACATACATTAAATTAATTTTAGGTCAATTATTCGACTATATATAAGTAGATCCAAGTCGTCATATATTCTTTTGAAACGTTTTTTTCATGCCTTGTTCAATCCAAGGTTATTTTCCATATAGATCATGCCTCCATTTGATACCTGATGAATAATAATGATGCAAAACCAAGATTTATAAGTTAGATTTATTTACTGTAAGAGTTTGACATCATAATAAAAGACATCAAAGTAACAGATAAGGTCATTGTTGACCACCTTTCTCGATTACCCATGACCATCATTAAATAAGACAGTAAGACTGATATTGAAGTATATTTTCCAGAAGAGACATTATTTAGTGTCAAGACCAATCCTTATTTCTCAAAAAATGGCCAACTATCTTACCACATGATATATTTATCATTTCTTAATATACCAGGAATAGAAGAAGTTTATGTATAATGCCAAACAGTACTTTTGGGATGAACTGTTTCTATTCAAGCATTGTGACGATGGATTTTTAAGACGCTACATCCCAGAGGATGATATAAAGAATGTCATATAAATGTTCTAGACATCACTAACTGGCGGGCATCATGGATGTAAGTGTACAGTGGAAAAGATCCTACAAAGTGGATTTGTCTGGCCCTCATTGCATCATAATGATAGGGGATTCTTTCTTCGATGTGATAGATGTCAAACAATGGGGAATATCAGTAAAAGAAATGATATTCTACACAAACCCTAATCTAGAATTTTATTTTTTTGACGTCTGGGGTATTGTCTTAATGGGACCATTTCCTATGTCACATGGTAGGACTTAAAATATATTAGTATTAGACTATGTGTTGAAATTGGTTGATTTCGAAGCCAAAAAACATTACACAGTAAAGGTGGTCATGAAATTTGTTTAAAATAATGTTTTTACATGTTTTAGATTCCACGATTACTCTTCAGTTATCTTGGAATACATTTCTTGAATAAGCGAGTGTGAAAAATTCTTGAGTGATATGGAAATCACTACATCATCAGAACTCCCTATCAACCACAATCAATTTGGAAAGATGAATCATCATATATGGAGGTGAAAAATTGGAAAGAAAATTATAAACACCAATAGAAGTGATTGGAGCCTGAAGTTGGACATTACATTATGGGTGTACATAAATGAGTAAAAAACACCCATAGGCACCACCCCATTTTGAATGGATTATGATAAAACATGTCATCTTCTGGTGGAGTTAGAACATCATTCATTCTGGGAAATTAAATAGTTGAATTTAGATGTATACAATTTTGGAGAGGAATAGTTATTAAAATTAACAAAAATTGAGGAAATAAAGAGATATTCATATGAAAACAGATTATTTTATAAGGGAAAAATTAAAAAATGGGCCGATCAAAAAATTTCAAGATGTACCATCATCATAGGGAATATGGTTTTCTATTCAATTCATGATTAAAACTATTTTTTGGAATGATATAGTCAAGATGGTCTTGTACTTTTGAGGTTTTACAATTTTTTATTTATGTAATAATTTAAATTCCATGAGACGAAGGACCACTATTCCTGGTTAATGGTCAAATGTTAAAGATATTTTAGGAGACATTCAATGATGGTTGTGTCATTAGCATCAAGAACCATTATGAATTGAAGGATTCATGCTCCAGACTATAATGGAAGCACTGACTGGGAGGCAACCTATGATAGGAATGTTTTAGATAAGATTGATTAGTATCATTTTCCAAGAATATCACGTATAAAGGAGGATGCGGTGTTGAAGGGACATCAAAATTGGGCCAAACACAGTTCATTACCGGTTGTGTACACATTGTTCTTGATGTTTCTATTATTTTTCCAAAATTCCAACTTCTCTTCCCAATAAATGACATGAATCGCCAATAAATGTTTATTATATGGTCAGTTTGGTTTTTAAAAAATGAATATCACAACTAGAAAGTCACAACCCGCTCCCCTTATCCCCCAGACTCGTCATCTCCATGACTCCCCCTCCCCCATTACACCGGAACCACCCTCCCACACCCCTCCTCCACTCTAAAACCCACATCCCCCATTCCATATTCCCTTTCCGCACACTCACACCCCCATCATATATTCCCTAACCACCCATGAAAACATTCAATTTCCCTCCCCTCCTCTAGTACACAACATGCACCATCCCTGCACACCACCCTCCAACATCCATAGCGCGCACAAAGTGACCCAAGATTGAGCCCACACCCTCAAAATTATCCTCAAATTGTGAGAGCTGGAAACCAGCTGCTAAGAACCCACACACAATGACTGATTCTCGGGATGACAGCTCCTCTCCATCTAGCAATGAGAATATTCATTTCCACCAGGTTATCTACTTCAGCAACCCACAACAACTGGTAAATCTTCTTAACATATAGGAAAAGCCATTGCGAACCAAAAAAATGATAGACATGGATGTTCTCTCCAAGTTAAACATTGATGACGATGTCCTTAACCTCTGAGATAATTTACATATCGATAGAATTGTAGCAGTATAGGTAGAGACGTACTGGGAGCTATTCCTTAAGTTTATTCCACATTCGAGATCACCATTGACTACCTACATTTCTTTCTTGGTAGAAGACCTCACTAGCTTGGTTTTGCCGAATTTCGAGTCCGGCTTGGTACCCAAACTGAGTAGTTCATTATCTTCGATGATTACCCCACCCTACAGACATGTCCAGTCCATGATACTACACCAAAACTATAAACACTCATCTCCCATGAACCCTAGTCGTTTCCTGACCCTCGACTCAGGAATTCAAATCATCTAAAGGCCTTGTATTTGCACATATTTTATAGAGACATAGAGAATGGTTGGATTGAACAACGACAGACTAATGCAAGCATCCGTATAATGGACTTCATGATTCTAGCAGCTTCCATGGGTGGACCCCCCATCAATATAGCCACCCATTTCGCATCATAATTCAATGTACCAACTCAGAAGAAGTGGGGAACACTCATAGGTGGTTTCTTCACCACCCACCTAGCCATGTAAAAGGGAGTATTTGATGCATATCTTCCCCTCACCTTCACAAGACCCATCTTGATGATTGATCTTGTACTTCTCCAAAAGATGGATATGCTGGTACAAAAGCATGACATTTATTTCTTGGAACCAGTCATCCAGGAGGATATTACTCTAGAGCATCCATGTAGAGTAGTAGTAGCAGACCCACCCCAGCTTCCTCATATAGCCACACCTACTACAAACATACCCACCACCGCCTCAGTCTCTACCCGTTCAACCATACTGCCACCATCATTTCACACCACCACCAGGATATAGGCGGATATTTAGTTCCTTTTAGTGAATATGCACCAAATATCAACCCACATACATCATCCCTATTCATTGAGATCACTACATTTAACATTTATCCATCTCCCACCCCTACAATACAATCATTATCTATGATTCCTCCACCCCTTATGACCATCCAAACATCCATCCCGATCTCACCAACCCTACCACCCAGCAGGAGCTGATGGAAGATCAGTCTCAGATGGGCATGGGAGTTTCCACTAAGTTCATCACCAAGGAACCATTCATTGATCTCGCTTCAGGACCCACAGACCTAGTACGGGTCGGTACTTCCCCACCCACAACCCCAGCCCATATCTCTACCTCCACTACCACACCACCCACCACCGATGAAACTCCATCCTCTACTACTACTGCTACTAACGCAGATATGCCCATCCAGTCAATCAAGACACCAGGCTATGGGAAGACGCTTGAGGATATTTTTGGTACAGATCTCCGATCTCATTTCGATCTATATTTTGGTATTTTGGGACCCATTTCATGTACTTGCGGCGGGTTATTGTAGTATTCATTTTTTCCCATCTCTATACAAACTTTTTCTATATATATTGTTGGGATTTATTTTTTATGTTCCACTATGTTTTAATTTTAGTATATTTTCCTTGTATCATTATCATGTCAAGATCCTCAAATCATCTTCCATTTTTAATGGTCCATTCCGACCAGCGGCCTTCTAAAAATGAAAACATGAGAACATCATTGAAAATTTCCAATAGATTTATGATCTATCACTCAAAATTCACCACCATAATCATTTAACATGACCAATGATTCCATTATTACCTCACCTAATTTATTCTCATGTAGCTACGAGCGAATTGTTTAACCCACAAAAATGACCATCTGAGCTTTCAAACATAACCTCTAGCAGCTATAAGAGGTGAATGAGCAACTGAGATAGTGAAACATCTGACAACAATCACCGTCCGCCCGTCTGGCTGACAACATTTAGTTAGAGCCATATGGAATGAAAACCCACATGTCATCTATTGTTTTATCAAGTCATCATTTACATGTCTTTTTCATTTCCATTTATTTCTTCATTTTACGTTTTTTATGAAGATATATTGTAAAACTATCACAACTTAAATAAAATCAATGTCCCACTTTCTAATTTTCTGTGCCTTCCTTTCTTATCTAATATTCCATATCTTCATACATGTGGAATAATGTTTTCTATCTAGTGCAGGATTTTATTTTCTAACACATTTGTAGGTACATTGGATTTTCCTTGTAAGATGCCTCAAACACCCCATGGTATACCCCTTATACCAGGCAGCTCTCGATTTCATATTATTTTAATTTTTCCCAATATTTCATTTCAAATTCAATAAAATTAACTCCCATACAACTCTAACAGTAATTACATTGACTGTGGGGACATTGTCTCTTACTATGTGGGGAGGGGGGCATCTCACAGTTTCATTGGTGATACAAAATAATTTTTTATTGTTCACACTTTTCAAGGAGACATTTCAAATAATAAAAAGCATGATTTAAACTTTAAAATCATTATGAACATGTAATTAAAGATGACATTAAGTTGAAAAGTTTTAAAGACTGTGTTTCAATCTATCTTAGACTTGTCTAGAATGATTAATGAGTTTAGATTGTAGATTCAAATTCAAAATCACTGTCTTTATGATTAATTTAACTATTTCTTAGGATTTATGAATTTTTTTATTACCTTTTTTTATTTGATTATAACTACCCCATAAGACTCTAAGCCTTCTATTTCATAGTCTTAACTAAGAATATTTATTGAGAGATACCTGGGGCATGTAAACCGGCAAGAACATCCACTGAGATATTATCAAAATGATGACTGAACAAGTATGGGCAAAAAATGATCGAGTAACTCTTGGATATCCACTTTCTATTAGACCCACTGGACATCTATCCATCATTTATCCCATAGTATCCATTAATGACTTGTTAGAATGAATATATTTCATGAATATTTCCCATTCTACCCTGATCCTTGTACAATTCTTATGGATATCTTTGAACAAATCTATGGGAGATATTCAGATAACATGGGATACTTCCACATTCTGAGATTTATAGTGAGCTCACCTGACTACGATGTTGTGATCCATATACCATTTATTGTATCTCATTCATATTCTATTCCTTTGATAAATTCAAAAAACAAATGAAAAATTGTTATGAGTTGTATAATAGGAAGGTCAAAAATCACCATTTTCCCAACTGATGAATCCCTCAAAGGGTCATATGTGGTTAAGTGATGGATTTGAGATCTATCCTAGGAATAACCTTCAAAAAATAAAAACTAAAAGGAAACAAGAAATAAGAAAGTAACCAAATCATATCTTTTGTATACAAAATTGTTATACATATTAATCCAATCCGATCAGATGGAATGTAGATTTGACTGGCCGGAAGGAGGAACGTAATAAAACTTGTTCTTTCACCTTTTTATTATACTATAGTTATTACCCTGTTATTTGAGGATGGATTTTTACATTTTACCTTCCTACCCACAGCCATAGATTCATTATAACCCGATTGATTAAGCCTTCAAGATTAAAGTTATACTTTTCTGTACATGGTGGAGATAATAGAACCAGGGAAATAATAGTTTTAAGAACATGTAATCAGGGTATGATCATACATATACTAACATTTTACACCATGAGTGATAAGAGAAAAAATGTGAGGTAGATTACAATTGGGTATATAACTTAAGGAATATTTGAGAGGTTATGATTGGAAGACACCAATTTGTTTTCAAAACTAGCCTATGATGCAAGACCAACTTTCCATGTAGGTTAAATTCTAGAAAATAACCTCTTTCTACTTAAAACTAATTTTAATTACATGGAAATAAAAATTGTTTTTTTTAAAATTTCTTTTCATTTGTGAAAACTTTGTTGAGGCATTTGCGCATGGTGATAAGAAATTTTTCTTGAGTGTGTGTGTGTGTGTGGAGGGGGGGGGGGTTATAAGCCTAATTTATATATAAATTCACCTATCAATTAATGATCGTTTTTAATTAAATTACTTGATTATGCATGTGGTATGTGTCTAATGTTGAATGAATAAAATCATTATATGTTTCCAAGGAAGTTAGGTAGAAAAAGTGAAATCAATATCCTAGTACACGTTTATATGATCCAGTACATGTCGTGAACCTATGGATCATAGTGTGCCTCATGCTGTGAAGCCAAACCATGATCAAGACACAAATCCAGCAAGGAAAAATCCACTTCACATAATGAATGACCTTCTGACATCATGATGAGCAATCAAATCCCCGGGTGATAAATCTAAAAACAATCTATGTAAAAGTCTGATGGAGGCAAGGTACGCGTGAGAAACTCCCAAGTTACATCGTTTAACCAGTCATGCCTCTTAATTTTTTGAGATACCTGCATGACACACTGGATATCCAAAATCCATACAAAATGACGTGGATCGATTCTACGTGACGTGTACAAATGGTACAAGTCGTGATGAAATATGCCTATATAATAGGCGGAGAAACAACGCATTGGGGATACTTCTGAATGTTCTTTTCTTCTTCTATTCATCTCCTTTGTGATTTTCTTCCCCCTTTCCCCTTTGAAACATGCAAATTATTCGTGGATTTTCATATTTTATTAATCCATGAGCTATGGAGGTTTCATTATTTAACGCCTTTCTAATTCCATTTATGTATTTTGATTCCATTCCAATTTCCTTCTCAAGTGATTATTATATATTTAATTTTGATTTAAATCATGAATGTTTTATTTCATTAACTATTTCCTGATCTCAATTCCAATAATCAAATCTTCAATCATGTTGTATTTCATTTATTTCATTGCATCTTCCCTCGTAATGAATTTCTAAATTTCTTAGGGATAGGGATCAAGTTTGATGTATCTACATGCTTAAATAAATCATTAATTCTAAACTTGAAAACCCTAATGAGATTAGTAATTAGAATCAAAATTAATATTCCATCCAATTTGTGAGAACATCCAAGACCATGTGACATTCAAGAAAACTACCCTTTCTTGATTAGACTAGACTCATCTACAAACACTATCCTAGGATACTTTCGACCATAAAAGAAAAACATAATAAACCAAGGATATTAACTATCTATCGACCATGGAATCGATACATCATATTTAAGAGTTGGCAACCAGACCATTGTCAACTAGTGAAAATTGTTTTGTTCGCATAATAATACAAATGACTTTCTCAAGATTAGAACTAAAAACCATTCTTCATGTAGATTATCGACTTGATCATGAACACTCTTTATTAATTAATGTCATCCCATAATAGATCACAGATCATACTACAAAATAAAGACTTATATAAATTACTCCCTTACAGGATTAAGAACCAGAGATCCCCAAAATAAAACTGTAGACTCCCTGTGGATTCAACCTCATACTGCCACTACACTACATTTATGTAGTTAGTGAATGTTCAGGACGATTTATAAATTCTAAATTTGATACAATTCGGTGGAAGTAATGAAACATCCACATGGCCAGTCACTAATCCGGATATGGGACTGGTTACCCTTAAATTTACTATAGATTAGTTCTCTTTTCTATGATAAAGATTGTGGTTTATTATTCAAATCCATCTATTTTATCTTGGGTTCTCCATCAATTTATTTTAATGGGTAGATACATATGAATATTCTAAAGATGTATAACCAAGTGCTTTAGAATATACTTCAATGAAATGAGGCGGTCAATATTCTGAGGAGGTCATTGATCCATTATGAGGAGTAGAACATGTCCTAGTATTTCATGAATCAAAACCCCCATAGTTTTTTGGACTTATGCAGTTTAACATCATTCGAAAAGGACTCAAATTTGTGCTTTGTGAAACCAAGTGTTCACTGTCGAATCTTGGAGGGATTCCCTATATATCCATTGTATAGAGAGAATCAGATTTATTATAGATAATTTGTTTATGAATTATATATTGTGGTCACCCCTATCACTGTAGAGACTCAGGATACCGATTACATGATCACTATAACTCTTTATGCCCATGTGAACTATGTTTAGTGTAAGAAATGAGGGATGGAAAATTAGCATCTCATGGCTCATGATTTGGGACTTATGTGATGGGAACCCCCTATAGGGTTGATATAGAGCTCAAACCTCATGGTGAGGTATCCAATTTATCTTTAATTATGTAGGAATCAGAGACATCATAGTTCACTTTGTATTTTAGATGACACGCTAGGGATTCCATTTTGTTCAGGGCTTACACTACAATCTTACTCAATTGTTCTATTCTTACACACTAAGGAAGAACAATGTTATCATGTCTAAGGATGCCCTAAGGGCCTATATGGCTTATTCAAGAGCTTTTTTAGGATATCGAATACATTCCATTTTTTCATTCACAATAGTTGTGTTGACACATATGGAGGGTTCCACAAGTGTTAATACACTATAGTTTGAAGGATGATGTGTATTTTGGAAAACGACCCTGTAGGGAATCTCTAGTTCTGGTCGTCATGTTAATTGGGTGTCATGGGTCTCACCTGACATGCCCAAAGGGTGTCACGAGAGCTTTGTTTTCATTACCAGATGCAACAACAGGACTTAAATAAAAAGAGTGAACACCATTATTTGCATAAGGATATGTATATAAATGGCCCAGAAAATATCGGATGACTGACACAGAGGGTCTTGAGAGATCAAATTGGTGCACCTAAGGAGACAGTAGGACTTGCTATGACATGTTTAGAGGATTTCACAAGTCCCAAAATTTATTTTGTAGGAGTGTAATGAGATCGATGAGAAATGTCCTTGGGTTTTTGTGTGTCTTTGGACAAGTCATGCAAAGCACATGAGGGCCAACAATAATTTTTTCCTCTTAATTGTTCATCTTTTAATATTATTTATAGCCCTTATATCATGAAGGTCATAGGATCATTCAAAATATATTTCATTAACTCTAGTGTGATTTTGAGGACATGTCATGTGTTCTTTGTTTTACTTTATAGAAGTCCTTCACATGATCTATGAATGATCATATGAAGAACTTTATGAATGGAACATGATTTCGTTGGAAGGTTTTCAATATATTACCTGATAGAAGGCTTTCTGGTTTCAAGATCAACCCCTCTGAGAAGTCCACTCCAACCCTTACGCTAGAGAGTCCAGAGGTCAATAGCTGAACCCGATTTCCATTTTGGGGTGAGTAATTTATAGGCACTACCACCTCAGTTTTTCTTCAATTTTAGTGTTTTTTCTAGGAAAATTCAGGATAGTGTCAGCGAAGGGATCTGGAAACAAACATCTTCGAGAGTCTCTTTCGTGGACCATTCTAAGGGGATAACTAATTTTCCATGACCATGAGTCCCTCTCATAAATTCCTTCATCACTGGATTATTTTCAATTAGTGGGGACTTGTTTGACCACAAAGTCATATCGATGGACCTATGTATCATTATATTGACATGTGTGGGTGCCTTTGCACTATTAAGATTCACGTTGAAATGTGCCCATGAGATTCTCGATGCCATGTATGGGACATTTTTCAAGACAATGTTGGTTTTACTGAGGGTCTTGTGGGACTAAAATGTAGACCTCCATAGATCTTCAAAATCTTTTTTGATTGTGATAGGATTCAACCTATTACTTTTTTTATTCCACTATTTTATGTCACACAGGTTGGGTGACATGTGATATTTCATGAGTAATTTCATGGAAAATTAAAAATATTTTTTGGTGATGAGACGTGTGACCCATATGGGTGATGTGGTAGAACACAAGAATTTCATTATACAAATCCATATGTTTGTCCATAGGGAGTTGTAATGGATGTTTTAGGTTGTCTAGACATACCTGAGAACTTCTACATGGTAAGGATGAAAATTCAAAGGGAATTAACTAGAGAATGAGGACATTTCACTAAGGTCTCAGGGTTTCTTGTAGATATTCATGTGTGTGTCTCATGTCTTTCATCGACTAAGAGTAGCTCCCACGTCTTCCCTTTTTTCTCCATTGTTTTATTTTACAATGGTTCAGTAGTCAAGAATCTTTTATTTGTTGTTTCTATTGGAAAACATTATTCCTTTTTTTATGATCCTCGTGATCTTTGTGGCTTCTAGGAGCCTCACCCAATGGGAATTCCCCTCCCATTTTATAAGAATGTTCATTTTGTATTTCAAAGTGCTTCATACCAAAAACTCATGTGTCCTAGGGGAGAACATCCGACTACCAACATGTGGCAAGTGGTTGTTCATAAAACTTCTAAAATAGTGGATGGGATTTGAGAAAGTTGCTTGACAAGATCCACTATAGGTTATTCACAAACCATGGAGTCTTCATTTGACCATATAATGATCATGTGATAATGATCTCTTTTAAGGTATACAAGATCCACATGTCTCAATAATTTTCTTCTTTTTTTTATTTTGTGGGGGAAACAATAACCATATTCAGGTACCTCTTCCTTTGTAAATTTTATGATTCCCATTTGATGAGAATCAACAAATCAACCCCTCATGATTGATTACCGAAAAAACAGGCGATCGATTCTAGGGAATGTAAATTACTACCCTAGTCATTGGATAAGTCACAAATCAGTATCATAGGTGACGTTTGGTCTAATAGGTGAAATTTAGTATTCTAAGAAATGTTCTATATTTAAGAGGGGACTGGGAGAAATTAATTCCACCAATCACCACTTTTATAGAGCGATCTGGCCTTTGTTTCCATCATGTTCCTCCATCATAGGATCATTTCAGGAATCTTGATCACAAGACGTCATTCTCAAGCCTTCTCTGTGAGAACTATCCCATAAGAAAATTTCCACTAAGGTCCTAATCTATTCTGAATATGAACCCTACTTCAGTAATTCTTCTTTGAACATTATTCATGATGTACAGTGTTGGACTTGAGGGTTTCATAGGGCATGTTGTTTTGATCATTCGATTTGACTGATTTGTCTGACTATATCTAGGTCACACGTTCATGAGTCTCCAAATGATTCATATGATTACATGATGTCCTGTGGGGGTTATGCAACCCATCATTCCTTTTGATATCGAGAAATATGAAAATCCATTCCATGATTCAAAAATTACTTGTTGATTGATACAATGTGAAAGAGTCTGCCGGAACATTCATGAATTTATCTTTGAAAAAATTTTATATTATATTTTTTTCACATGTTCCACTTAATTTTATTTAGACAGAATTAGATTCTCATCATGTTTCCTCATATATGTCCAATCAAATGACTATTACTTCCATGACTCGATATGTGAATCCCTGATAACATGCGAATTCTGATAAGGAGACACAGAAGAGGTTCCTTTATTCCATGCTCCATAATTATCCCTTATCTCATCGACTTCTGTAGTATGGTTTGGTTTTATAGATTATTCTACCATTTCTCCTAAAGAGTATAACCTACCATCCCACTAGGTTTATGATTCTTTTTACTAGGTTAATGTAAAAATTATTGAGGATGGTCGACTTGTTACATCACAATCACAGGGATTGTCATATTTTTTGGAGAACTCTCCTCTAGGTTCAGACGACCATGATTTTTCCCAAAAAAACATCCGTGAATATATTTGTTTATACTTGCCGCTTATTTAAATAATCAAGGTAATATATGGTACTCAAAATAGGATCTCTATCATAGTGTTAAATTATTCGATGAGTGGGTGTGTCCCTTATGGGTTAGGAAAAGTTGTATGGAGGTCACTAATGATTTATAAAGGGTCAAAAATTATGAATTTAAAAAGTTCTCTCAATTTATCCTTTACTACCATCCCTGCCTCCTTCAATAAATGACAAGTTGTTGGATCCCTAGTAACAAAACATTTCATTTTCTCACATGGTGAAGTGGTCATCAGCCTACGAGACATCTATTATTTGGGTGAGATTCATCCTGTTAGGGAAATGAATGATAAATTCCTCCCTATTACAGATGTTAGGAATGATCCTAAGTAGACCCTAGATTTTAAAATGGAGATGCTTATTATTGCAATGAGGAAATCAAAAAAAGAGATGATAATGTTATTTCATAATTAATTCAATGATCGGTTCAATATTTTTCTCTACAGTAGCATAGTTATACCAACCTATATTCTCCCTCACCAATTCCCCTCCCTGGAAGGTTTTGATAGTGACAAATCATATTGGTCTATCATGGAGGCTGGATATTATACCTTGAGGGGATATTGTGTGAACTTGGAGATCTATCTGAGTCCATGACTATTAGTTTTTTATATCCATGTTCTTGAATAGTTGGCTCTTTATAGGTGGAAATAAATATTCAGGAATTTTTTCTATCACATTGGTGATGATGGAACACCATCTAAAAGGGAGGCACATTAACTAGATAGTAATATTACATTCATGCCTTTATCAAATTTTGGGCCATATTTAATGAGATTGAACCCCTCATAGAATCATTGGTCCTGTATAGTTCTTGTTTGGATGGATATGAGATAATTTTCTTTGTTATAAATATTACAATGCTTCTAGGATCTCAAACGCCATATCCAATCCACAATTTATGAACATCTATGGTGTCATGGCTATGTCTCTGAGCCATTATTTGGTCAAGGACACATTTTTCTAACCTGATAACTTTGAATTTATCCCAATTCATGCAATGTTAAATCTAATTAATGATGATGTAAATGAATCCCTTGATGAAAGATATTATATAATATCCCTTTGGTATGGGGATCTTACAACCAGGTTCGGTGAGATAGTCATGTATGAACATTATACACCATATCGATTTACTCGGCTATTTGGTTGTACTCAATGTGTATCCCCTATTCCATTGTTTGTTGTTCAAGGAGAATGACATCCTTGGGTTATCCGAAATTTTTTTACGATGCTAACAAATGAAAAACCCAATGATGAGATTATTATTTGGTCTATTTATTCTTCTTCCCCTTTCCTCTCCAGAGATTATGCCACGAATTGTGTAGAAAATTATTTTAATGGTTTTATAAGCAAGTTGGTCCATCATGTGAACAAGACATTCACCGTTCTAATTCTCTTCTTAGAGGGACTGATGTAATTGATTAAATATATTCATGAGACATCTAGAATGATACCTCATTTGAGTGATGAACACTTCAACAGTGAAACAAATTCTATTGATTAATTTAATTCTCCAACACAATCTATGGATGATACGCCTATTTGGAGAAGGGTATATGAGGATTCATCTCTTAATTCTTCAACTGATGTGACTATTTAGTCACCTTCCTACCACACCCAACATATTGGTCATAAAGTCTTAGAAACAATGTAGGATTATCTAGGAATAGATTCATTTCTTATTCCCTGATACCCCCATTGAAATATTCCTCAACCAAGGTGAATTCCTTCCATAGTTATTTCATGACATGGGGAAAGGTAATTTTGACAGGAATCATTGGTATAAAATTATGCAGCAACTCATCTTGACCCAAATATATTTGGACACATATGAAAGGGATTTTCATGACTTTGTAAATGAGGCTCACCTTTCTAAGTAGATGAAGGATATGGTGGATGTATATAAGATTGATCATCAATTGTTATCTAAACTGTAAGCTTAGATAAATTATTGGATTATGCAGATATTTATATGTGAGCAGAGGATTTCCATCTAAGGTCTGATATTTCAACATCATCATCCACATTGGTGACTGCATAAAATAGGGTTGAGGAGACGAGTACTATATTTGAAGCTCTCCATCCTGGGGAATAAGTGGATGAAGGGGAGAGAGTGACACTCCAATGTCCAGTTGATGCCTCTCGCTAGACTCTTATTGATCTTACTAGTGTAGACGTGCATCATTAATTGGAATTTTAATTTGGTATGGAAATCCATTTTTTGATGAGACCATTGAGATACTAAAAAATGTGGAGATTCATATCACCTTTTCATACTATGAATGGATGAATTTTCATATCATTGTATAATATTATTCAATTATCTTTCCATAATGACATGTACAATATCTCAGTACTCTGACATTTTATAAATCTCCCTCAATACCCATATCATGATTTATATATAATGAACACAATTTTATGGAATTTAATGTTGAAATTATAATATATTCCCTTCAACAGGTTTCTGTTCATTCCCACCAACAAGGTATTATTTATTGATAACATATTATAAATAACATGAAGTCACTTGATATGTATAGGGATCATATCAGTAAGACATAATTATTGAATGGGGGAGTGAGTTTTATTATATCCGATGGTGATAAGATTTGCATAGAGTATCCGGATCAAGTTAATACCATGTAGTGGGCTTCACAAGATTTCAAAGGATAAATAATTGACATGTACAAAGTTTAAGGTATTTTAGCTCAGACATTCTATCACCTTAGTTTAAGGTAATTTAACTTGGACCTTCTATCTCATTAGTTTTTGGTCTTCTAACATGGACCCTCTATCGCATTAGTTTAAGGTATTTTAGCTCAAACCTTCTAATTTATTTTGTTTAAGGTCTTTTATCTTGGACTTTCTATCACATCAGTTTAAGTTGTTTTGCACTCGTACAATCTTATCGCTATAGTTTAAGGTCTTTTATCTAGGACGTTTTATCGATCTAGTGTAAGGAATTTTATCTTAGAACTTCTATCGCATTAGTTTATGGTCTTCTAGCTTGGACCTTATATCACATTAGTTTAACATCTTTCAGATCAGACCTTCAATCACAGTAGTTTTTTTTTCTCATACCATCTATCACATTAATTCGAGGTCTTTTAACTTGGACCTTTTTCCCCATCAGTTTAGGGTATTTTAGCTCATACCTTCTATCAATTTAGTTTAATTTATTTTATCTCTCACCATATATCACTTTAGATTATGGTATTTAAAATTAGAACATCTATAACTTTAGTTTTAGGTAATTTCGCATGGACCATCTATCGCTTTAGTTTAATTCCATTTATCAAGGACCATTTATCTCTTTAGTTTTAGGCGGTTTAGCTAAAACCTACTTTCACATTAGTTTACAATCTTTTAACTCAGACCTTATATCTCTTTATTTTAAGGATTTTTATCTCAGATCATCGATCTTTTTATTTTAAGGTCATTTTACTCAAACCTTCTATATGATCATGTGATATGGGGCATACATTCCGAGAATGACCTAAAACACTATGATGTGTTGGGTTCATCCATGGTATTTACAAGGATCAAGTGGATTGTAATACCCTTTTTTAGAGTAATGAATTTGTTTGATGACTATAGGTTCGTATGCAGGAGCCAGAGGCATGCATGAATTGTCAAGAAAAGGGTCCCTTTAATCCCTGCATCTATTACAGGGGATATGGAAGATTTATAGAGGTCATATTGGTGGAGGGAACAATACTAGGGATACATGGTCTACCTATATAGTTGGAGTATGGATGATGTAAATCATAAAAGAAATCATGGTTCTGTGGATATAAAATGGAGTGGACATGGTAGGGTGAACCGTAACACAACAAGCTATTTAATTCTACTGTGATGTTTCTAGGGATCGCAAGGATTGGAGCTATTTCTGAAAAAGTGTAGATTCCATTAAATAGTGGTTTGTGGACCTTATGTGTCTATATCATGGACAAGTAAATCAACTATCCACTTATTTTAAAGGGTTTGGTAATATTTTTGAATATTCAACCTTCTAGATGATAAAGTTGTGTATGAAAGTAAAGTTATCCATGATGGGTTCAATCAATCTTGGGAAGTTTATCTATTAATGACAAGACTAATCTCTATTACCTATGGGTTTTAATCATGAAGTGTGGTTTCTACATGGTTTGAGAATGGTGTATCATATTCCAACATTGAGAAAGGGTACATAAGATGGTGACGTAACACTGAGGATATTTAAATGGCTTAGATAGTTTGGTAAGAGGATTGTAAGTCATTTAAGAAAGTGCTCAAAATAGAAGGATGATATGGGAAATTCATATTGGGGTCAGTTCGGAGAAAATGATGTCTTGAGTTCTTCCATGATGTTATTAGGGCTAACAAGTATTTGTATTTCATTTTTGTAGAGTTACAAAATTGGTTGATGTCCATAGGCGCATATACAAGATCCATAGGCATGTATAGTCAATCAAAGGGTCTCTTTAAGCCAGATATATTTTCTGAGGTCCTTGAAAGGTTTATGGTGATCCTAGGAACCCAAATCATGATGTGTGATTTGTAAAAAGGTTAATGCACAAGAATGGGTTGAACACCAAATGGTTGTGTCACTGTATAGAGAATATATTATCGTGGTGAGGATATGTGACAAAACATTTCTCCATCTTTTTCCAGGACCGGTGGGTCCAATAATAATATCATGAATTTTACTAGGTATACAAACAAGGCCCTATTAGTTTTTAGAATTATATTTTTTCAGGCTAGTTTTTTTCAGAAACTCTGAGGATGGAGAGTTTAGAAGGTTGAGACTTGAATTTTTCTCAGGTTTCCCTTTGTGGGTTTTTTATTAGATTTTTTTTCTCTTTTATTTTTATTTTAAGGCCTTATGATTTGGACAATTATAGACTAGTTTTTAGAATCATATAGCTTTGACTGAAGGACATGAAGTTTAAGGGTGTGACTCACATGGACCTTTTATGGGATATGTTACCTAAAATACTAATTAGGAGACCAAGTATCAATATAAATCCTTCATATTTCTAATAAGGGGATAGAGATTTTTTCAATCATGGTCCATGATTATTAGATCATGAGGAATTATATGGTATAGTCATTATGGGAGTAGTTCTGAAACACTAAGGAGATGAATTCTTCTACAGTGGTGTCAAGGCTCATAAGGATTGGAACGTCATTTTTGTTAGAGTGATGCATTTGGTTGATTGATATAGGTTCATATGCAGGATTGATAGGATTGTATGCATTATCAATAAAATGCTATCTTCAAGTCATATATCTATTCAAAGGGACATGAAATGTTTATGGAAACTTGAGACACTCAATATATGATGTGTGGTATATGGATTGACATGATTTTAAAAAAATAGAATAATAAGCCTGTATTCTGGTGGACTGGGGTAAAGTTATCGTGGTCCTTTGCTAAGGGATGATGATGGATGATGGCATGCATAGTTTATCATCATGTAGTGGGTAAGTTTTTTATGAATTTTAACATTGTTCAGTATATAAATTATCAATGTAGTTTACCTTCATGTGTTAAGGAAATTTGTCATGCAGTTTATCATTATACGGTAAGGACATTTTCCATGTAGTTCATCATCATGCTGTAAGGACATTTTATGTGCATTTTATCATCATGCGGAATGGATTTTTGTCATTAAATTTATCCACATGTGGTAAGGACTTAGGACCATTAATGAGTATATTTAAATGTTGTGGTTGGGACCAAGAGTGAAAGTCTAGGTGTCATTATGTATATCATGAAAAAAAATTAAACAACATGTATTTATTAATAGTTGTGCAGTTTAGTGTCGGGTGGTGAGTAAATTGATCCCCTAACATGAAATGGTAGAATCAGGGTTGGGCCCATGAATGGATTTATGGGTGTCACTATGTATCCTATGGTGGTGGGAATCAATCCATTGGTAGTTCTTAAATGAGAAACTCTCACTTCACTAGTTTGTCCCTTGTGGAGAGGTGAGAATTTTCATATTCTTATAGTTGTAACTTGGCCTAGTATTAGAGGTCTAGGCATCTCTACTTATCCTTTAATGATAAAAATAAAGACACACATAGTTCTAAAATTTATTTTCTATTTTAGAATCAGTTAGAAAGGAATAATATAGACCCATCTGGAATGTGGTAATGTTGCGGTTGGTCCCAATAATGGATGTTAGGGTGTCACTACATATCTCATGAATAAAAAAGAATCAAGCCACCCATAGTTCATGAAATTCACTTTAGATTAATATCATGCGGCGAGGAAGGAAGAAACCCCATGTGAATTGATGGGAATATTGTAGATGGGGCCAATGGAGGAAGTTTGGGCAGAACTATGTATCTCATGAAAATAAGAGTTAAACCACACATAGTTATAATGATCTATATAGTTTAACATATTGTACTTAGGATGTGGCCCCCAGATAATACAGATTGATAGAGTGGTTGGAGGTGTGGTAGAATCAAAACACTAACTATAGTGATCCTCTTGTGTGAGGCCCATAGAAGTGTGTAGTTTCATGTCATAGAGGGGACATTAATTGTTCTTTTTAGCATCATGTGGAAGGAACCTATGGTATTACTTTTCAGGCCATGTAACAACCCATACATTTTTTAATGAAAATTCCACTTGGTCTAATTAAATGTATTATTATTTAAAATTGTTGTATAAAATAATCATTTCATTGGTTCTATGTTTTCTGGATTTCAAAATACATTTATTAATTTTTACCATTTCTAATATATCCATTAAAAAGAGATCACATGATTGGTATAAATATAGGGCTTTAACAAATCCAATTTTCATAGAAGAATGAATTAATAGACTCATACAGTATAATTTCACCATACTAATCCCATTATTCCTAGATCTGAAAGGAGGTGGCATAATTGTGCTTCACTCTTGACCAAGACCAAGCCGAGCTTCAACACGTTAAGCCCAAATAGAACCACCTACAGGATAAGTTGATGTTGATAGAGATTACCACCCGAGCGATGTTATACGTGTCACCGCAAGAGTCTGTCACCATCACACCCCTTACCATTTAGTCTTATTCAGGTGTTATAATGGGTTATGTAACAATACCCTAGAACTATGATTATGTATATAATAAAGAATATACATTCATTTTCTTATTGTTACTTTTGAAATAGTTTTTAAAGCACAAATAGTATTTTTAGTTAATATTCAATTAAGAAATCTATTTTGACGAATTTATAGATTTTGTAATTAGAAAATATTTTAATAAAATATTATTACTAAATTAATATTTACTAAATATAAATGATTGTATAATTTTTATGAACACAATTATAAGTTTTATTAAGGTTTGACAAAAGTTTTTTTCAAAACCCATGATTTTTTTATAAAAGATGGTTTTTATTTTTTAAGTAAAGGTTCACATATTTGGAAATATATTTAGATATAATGAATGTTATTTTTTTAATTAGGATGTCAAAAAATTTCAATGGTGATTTTTTAATAATTTTTTGAGATAGTTGAATTTTTGGGTAAAAATTAAATAGAGTTTAAAAATACAATGTGTTTTATGACATAATAATAACACAATAGTTATGTAATAAAATACTATAAATGGGATTTTAGGCAATTATATGTTTTTAAATTAAAATAATGTTATTTTAGTTTTGATTAATTTTTTTCACAAATCTTTAGTGGACCCTCCATGACTTATAAATCATTTTAATTTTTTAAAATGATTTCATTGAGAGTGTTACTCACCTCCACTTAAGAAATCCTACAATTTGAAGAACATAGGACATTATCCATATAAAATAATTTTTTCCACTCCCATTAGAAAAAAACCATTGGAATAAACCATGGGTTGTTATGTGGTTTTGATTAGTTCAATTGTGGGGTCCAAAACCTAAATAATAAAGAATTCCCTCCCTTTTTCGATATAAACCCGACAAATATCCCACTTCTTCTTCAATAAAAGCATTTGGAGTTTGTACAAACTCTTACCTTATATTTATATAATCCTACCAAGGTTACCCAGGCTCCCAATAATCCTCTCACAAGCCTCTCCCAAGCCTTTGGGATCACACTTCCATGTAAGGGATTCTCAGTTTCCCTATTTAAGTTCAAAGTTCGTTATATTGTTATGACCATTTAGTTTCAATTAAAAATGATGGGGTATGATTTATAACCTTCCCTATGTATCACTATTTATTTTTATATGATGATATACCCCTTTCTATCTCAATAATTCCTCCCATGTACACCTGTTACCATGTCGAAATTCATTAAGGTATTTCTTCCATTATCATTTTTGTCCAAATTTCTTATTTTTTCATTCCCTTTTATAATAAATTTAAAATGTTGGGGTATGATTTATCTACTCCCCCACACCACCCTCTTAATTTTTTAAATTATGAGATATCCATTTCTCTCTCATTAATGCCTCCCATGAACACCCATTACCATTCCAAAATTCTATAAGGAATTTCTCTCTCCTCATTTACGTTGAAGTAATTATATTTTATTATGAATATAAATTTCCATTAATCATGTTAGGAAATGTATCTATATGACCCGCTTGTTTTCCATTTCATTTTCGTATGATGATACATCCATTTCCCTCTCATCCACTATTTTTATGAATTCTTATGTCACGCCTTTATGCTGCCGAAATTGCACAGTGAATTTCCAAGAAAATGTTATCATGCCATGAATACCATACACATTTCTATATCAAAGTTATTCACCTTCATGAAAGATTACTTATTGATTATATAGTTCAATTTATTAATTCCAAATTCATTTATCTTGTAATAAATAATGATTTTAATGATTCCATGTTGTATGATCCATGTGCCACACTTATGCATGAAATGAAATGTTTAAGAAGGGTGCACCCTTACAATACTCCAATGCATTGGGTAAAGATTAGTATCATGATACATCAAGTGAAATGAGGGTTTAAAAATGATAATTCAAGTGCAATGATTGTTTACTCATGCTCAATGTGAAATTATCCTTGGATCATGCTAATACTATTTTAAGTGTTGTTTCCCCATTTTCATGTAATGATAACCATTCAATATCATGCCCTTATATTCATGGTTCTATAATTCTCCATTGTTATTCCAATTTACATACATGTATTGTATTCATCATGTTATTACTTGTTTACCACCTTACTGGTCTTTATAGATCACCCTTTTCTTATGCATGTCCTCAGGTTATCCCTTGCAATGCTAAGTACGAGGGAATGTAGTGTACAAGTAGAGGAAGTTTCCAACGAAGATGTTTTGTTTTATGTTCTATGTTTTTATGTAATGTTAATAAGCCCCAAATAAACTATACATATCTATATTCTATGATGTATTAAGTTATGTTTATGTAATAAATCATGTTTCAGTGTGTAACAATGACCAGTGTTGTTATAGTTAGTATTAGAGGACATGTTTAATTATTATTGGTATTGTTATTAGAAACACCTAGTGAAAACCATAGGGATAAGACTAAGTATAATAAATACATCCATAAATTTTGGTGAGTATTGAGTAATTTGTTTGATAATAAAATACAACCCTGTCTGGATACGAGCAAGTAGTGGCAGCTCTGGCACATCTATATCTAGAGGTAAAACCCAAAAACACCTTTTTGAGCTAGACTCGAACTGGAACTAGTGAACGAAAAAGGGCATTGTGTAACGCCCCGACCCCAATTACCCGGAGTCGGTGCATTATTGCGTAATATTTTCATGATCACAAAAGATCAAGTCTCGAAAGACCGATTAGTTTAGTTGCCTTGGAAACACTAGATACATTTATAAATGTTACATTACATCATAATGTGAAAAACTAAAATAACATAGTCTCCATTTTCCACACTCATATCCCCTTCAGACTATCCCTGCAGGTCATTCCTAAAATACTTCTTCACATCTTGGAAAAATTAAAACATTGAAAGGGGTGATCTTAGATTCTCAGTAAGGATAACAATATAGTGGAAGCTTTCATAAATGGACATAATCATTTAAGGCAATGTATAACTAAACAAAAGCCTTTTAAACATGAACTTCAACATAATATGGAGAAAGTAAAATGAAATAATTCCATTTAATTATTCACAAGGATATTCTACTGGTCGAATAACCACATGCAATATCAATAAACACTTTCATAATAATGGAATGCATAATTCCAGACTATCATAACCACGTAGCCAAGGCCTCGTTCCAAGACTAAAAATAAGATTCTGTCAAGGCCTCATGCCAAGACACTAGTTTGTCTCATGAGACCTACCGATGCATCGAGGAGCTATAGCAGGCTCCACCCGTCACTTATTACGTCCCATGCATTCCTCATATGAACAGGTTTAAACATATCATAAACCATAACATAATTGTATCACATAAAACATGCATAAAGGAAACATAACATTTCCACATTTCAATTACAATATATCAATACAACACATTGGTATAATGAAAATCTTATCCAAACCATTTTCAATACAAAAATAAAAGAAAATTAAAACTTGGTATTTATTTTTCATTTAAAAATAGTTATTGCTTGTAGAGGAAGCCGAAACTCAAATAATGGTCACTGAGGAGGATAAGTCATTGTTTCCGCATACGTAGGACAATAAAAACATTCCATTTTGTTGTTTGGTAAAACGCTTCATATGAAAAGATTCCTTTTGAATAAACGTAAAATTCAAAGGGGTTTATACACCGTATAAAAGAAATTTGTGTATAACACAAAATATGCCTCAATGAATGGTGATTGAGACGAAGTGCCTTAAAAAGATCAATTTTTTAAATAAAATAGATGTATTATGTGTATTCACTATAATTACAGATAAATAATGTAAAAATACAAGATATGACATAATAATATCATGACATAATTTGAAATTAGGAGACTCACCCAAAGAATGGAAATTGGGTTAAGAAGTTCTGTTACCTCGTGTCTGACTTGACTCGACCGCTCTGTAACCTCCTGAATAATAAACTAGAGTTAATATCTACTTTCTTAAGAACCTTTTTAAAGTTCATTATCCCTTTTATATCACTTATTACAGTGTTACGAAAATTATGTAGTCATTTAAGTTAATAACGGTCATTTTGTCGATCTTTGGTACTTGAGTCAACAATAAACTTCTTATAATTACAAGTTGATCATGTGGTGAAATATCCATTATATACAGAAATATATTCATGATTTATATATCGTATATATCATATATATAAATTATATACATGCATTTATAATATTACATTACATTTAGAGGTTATAAATGAAATGCACCGTTCATGGAGACGGTAAGCCGTACGTACGCATGAACGCTACCTTCATTTCTATTTCATATTTAATGCAATGAAATTATAATTATATAAAGGTATAATATAATTACTGTATAATATAATGTACAATACCATTTACTTCATCCTTTATAAATCCCACATATGGCATTAACGATTCAAATCACTTTGGAGGGGAGGTAGTCCGCACTTCCTAAAATGAAAATATCTCGTTTACCCATAATGGAATCCATAAATGGATGCCATAAATGAAAAATACAGAAGCTTAAGTAAAACAAAAAAATATTAAATATTATATATAAATATACTGACATCTTAATGGCCACATTTGAAGGTGTTATATGAGTTTTGAACAATCATCGTTTCGTGAGGCAGAAATTCGCCATCCACAGAAACAGTATGCTCTTTAAACATTTGATGTAGGTGTGTGTAAGTGTAGCTCTAATCCTTCTTATAACAACATCCTAGTATATTTAAGATACTGTTGTTGTTACAAAAGAAATTAATAAAAAGAGTTTAGGGGGTTTGAGAAGCAAAATAAAACATAAGAACACAAGAGAAAACACTACCTTTAAAACGGGTAACTCTTTTTGATTTGAGCTCAAAGGCTTCCTTGGGAAGACTTCTACCCAAAGTGGGGCTTCTAGGAGTAATATAAGGAATTTGAGAGAGTATTTGGGTTGAGTTTTTCCGAGCCAAATGGCTTTGAAGGTGTGAGTAAGGTGGTAGTGGTGGGGGCCTTTTATAAGAGGAGAGTAGGGGCAATCTTGGAAAGTCATGAAATGTTACTTTATTATATAATGAGTTTCGGATTTTAAAGCTCCCACACTTATATATTTCTAGGATATGGTGATAGGGGGTATAAATATACTCATCCAATAGGTTTTTGACAAGTTTATGTCTTATATTTTTCATTATCTTTTTATTTTATTTATATCGTTAATTAATGATGTAATCGCTGCATCATCATGGTGTCATAAATAATTTTATTTATTTAATGTCTAAAAATTATTAAAAAATTATAATGATGTATGAAATCTTATTTTTATTTCTAATGAATATTTATAGTAAAAAATATGACTTCAATGACCCCATTTAAAAATTGTTTTAGTAAAAAAACTCATGTTTGTGACATTTTTATTTTAACATTAAATAAAAAGTTTTTAATGTCATTTTCCTACCAATGTGGCTCCATGGGGTCCCCAAGTTGACCCATGGATTGTTTTGGTCGGCCATGAATTATACCATAGGGTTTGGACAAGTTTAAAGGTATTTTCATATTTTTATAATATCATTTTTACCTTAAATTTCACTAATTACCTTTAATCCCGATTAATTAAACTTAAAAGATAATATTCACCAACAAATTATTTTAATCCCATTGAACCAAATTTTTCATCCTAATGACAACCATGTATGTTGGATTTTTGAAAATAAAATCACAGAAGTGGTAATGTTTCATTTAAACAAGAAATCAGTTTTTTAACTACCACTTAGTGGTTTCACTATTCATCAATAATTGATGTTTTTCAGAACAATGCAAAAATTTCACCCTAAACTATAATTGATATTCCGAATTCAAAAATGATGTCTATTTTACAAAATTCCAAACATGTATGTTGCTTTAATTAATTTTATAATTAATTCCCGTTGTCACAACAAATAACGTGTTTTTAAGAAACAATATATATCAAATGATTTACAATTGTTTATGTCCAATTTCAAATTGAAATTAATTCTAATGACCACCATTGGATAAAATGGTAAAAATATATTCTAATTACAATTTAAAACCACTAAATATTATAATTTATCACTATAAATTATTTTGATTAATAAATTTGTTTTTAAGTATTTTTCACTATTAATAAAAAATTGGAAGTTCTCAGAAAAATACCAAAAATTTAACATAGGAAAATTTCGATATTCTGAATCCACAAATGATGTAAATTTTGAAATATAAAATATATATAATTTCAAAAAGTGGGTATTACTATTCATAATGGTTATTTAGATTAGTCGCGGTGCGTTATAATCTCGAACTTGCGTACAATGCAAGCTATTGCATTATTGAAAAAGAAGATTTTCGTGGAAGCTCGGGGTGTTACATTCTCCCTTCCTTCAATAAATTGTGTCCTCGCAATTTGAAATTTTTCTTTTAAAATAAAAGGTTGAAAATAGAAAATACCTTTGTGGAAAACCCCTAACGGAAATAGGGTTAATAAAAATATAACATTAAAAGAAAGATAGGTACAAAGGTCACCTGAGATAGCCCATACTAGGATTATATTAAAATATGGATATGGAGGAAAAACAATCCATCAAGGACTAATGGAGAGTTGTAGAAAATAGGATTAGGAGAAAGTTAACCACAAGAAAATAACAAACTTGTGATTGGTTAAATGGTCATTGAATCCCCCGTTGGAAAAGTTAACCGACGTCGTTTTTGTTTTAAGTAACCTTTCATAAAGATGAGGAATTTATTTAAGAGATTTACTAAGAATTGAAGGAAATATACATACTTGTCATGTAGACATTCATTCTTTAATAAATTTTTACCACAAACCCATCTTTTACTCCAAATGGTAACAGAAATCAAAAATATTCTATTTATCCTAATTGTATAAGGTTACAAATATTAACACATACCATTTAGATTAGGAAAACTATTCTGTAATAACCATGGATTCCTATAGGCTAGTGGTAGGTAATAATGGTTTGTCTCACTATGGTTGTGGGTTCGATTCCTGCAGCTTTGTTCGACGCGACGGGTTTTCCCCCAACCTGCAGGTTGTCCTTTTCCTAAAGCTATAGTATTATAATATTCCAAAAATAATCTTCATAAATGTTTTAACCTTAGAAAATAATATCCAAAGATCAAATTAATCCATTCCAACCATTATAGTTATCCAAAAATACCTCTGTCCAGACTTTCTCTAAAAGGTCTCCCAATTCCAATATCAATTGTAACATCAGATTCCCCAAACAAATTAAAGATTCTCTTATTGTCACATACTAAAAATAGGATTACCTTCATCATATTAAAACCATAATGAAACAACAAGTACTACAGTATAATACCTATATATATCACATTATCCTTATAACCAGAATATAGTCCTTAAGTCCAAAAGTACCAATACATTAATTATTCCACTTCAACTGTAGTAACAACATAATATTTTCCTTGATCCCTTGGCCTTTTCTGCGGTATGTTTCCCTGAAGCTTAGGACATTCATTTTCATAATGCCCCATTTCCCTACAATTGTATCATTCAACATTGATAGCCTCTGTCTTTCCCTTGCAATCACGAGCCTGGTGACCTATTTCTCCCCATTTATAAAAAACTATCATTCCTTTTAGGCAAGTACCAGGGTGATTCTTCCCACAAGTATAGCATAATGGAAAATCCTTCATTCCCTTTTTCCCTTTATCTGTCTCTTGTTCCACCGTTCTCTTCTTCTCTTTCTTTACTTTATTGTCATAAGATTTAGAGAATTCCTTTTCTGTCTTGATATCACATGAGACAATATCTTCGTACGACGAGAAGGTTTGTGAGACTAATGCTCGACAGAGAAATGGTTTTAACCCATCAATGAAACGATCAATCTTACTTATTTGGTTACATATATAATCTAATGCATGCCTCGCTAACCTTGTAATGTTATCATCATACTTTGCGACATTCTCATCCTCCTTCTACATCAGACTCAGAAATTGCCTTTCCATATCAGCTCGATGGTTATGAGGAAAGAATTTTTCTAAGAAAATTTCCTTAAACTCACTCCATTCCATACTTGAAACATCTTCATCTTCCTTTGTGTTTTGAATCAGCGACCACCATTTATCAGCATCCCCAGTGAGGCGGTAGACTGCTATGACAACCTTCTCCCTTTCGCTACTACCCATGGCGTGGAATGTTTTCTCTAAAGAGTTTATCCATTGCTCAGCTACTAATGGATTTTTACCCCCATTAAATGTTGGCAGTCGTTGCCTCATGAAGCGGTCTAACATTGATCCTCCACGTTGCGGATCAGGGTGCTCCATACAAGTAAGTTTACTGCTCATAACCTGAGTGAGTTGTCCCAGTATGGTGATAAGTTGATCAGCACCAGTTGTATCTCCAGCTCCACAAAAATTATCTTGAGTAGAAGGGAAATCCCTATACGGAGTTCGTGCATTGATATGGTTTCCATTCCTCCCACTAGGCGCCATTTCTAAACAATGGCATAAACTAGATTAGTTTATGAATTAAAATACATAATTCCATACTTGTAAAACACTTAACATAAATTGAACAATTTATGGATATAATCCATAATCATAAAAATTTTTTCTTTGAGGAAGTATGTACTCATAAGCCCTTCAAAATGGTTTGTAATGAAAATGTGAATTATCCTAAGCATATCTTCTGGGAGTGTCGTAACCAAGAGTGTATCAGGGCCCGTTGTCGTGCACCAGTTCCCGTTCGAGTCTCGCTCAAAGCGGTGTTTTTAGGTTTTACCCCTAGGTACATCTGTGCCAGAGTAACCTCTACCATCTCGTATCCAGACAGGGATGTATTGCTTGGAAAACTCGTAAAATATCTATAATACCAAAATTCTAGGAAGTTCTACTATACTAATCCTCAAAGTCTATCTTAGGGATATGTGATCTAATCAGAGTTTATTTAAATCTAGCATCCAAGGTTAGTACTAAACTGCCTCTTATACCAACTGTAACACCCCGACCCCAGTTACCCGGAGTCAGTGCATTATTGCGTAACATTGGCATGATAACAAAATATCAAGTCTTGAAAGAACGATTAGTTTAGTAGCTTTGGAAATAGTAGATACATTCATAAATGTTACATCACATCCTAAATTGAAAAACTAAAATAACATAGTCTCCATTTTCCACACTCATATCCCCTTCAGAATATCCATGCTGGTCATTCCTAAAATACTTCATCACATCCTGGAAAAATTAAAACATTGAAAGGGGTGAGCTCAGATGCTCAGTAAGGAGAACAATATAGTGGAAGCTTTCGTAAATGAACATAAACATTTAAAGTAATGTATAACTAAACAAAAGACTTTTAAACATGAAATTCAACATAATATGGCTAATGTAAAATGAAATAATGCCATTTATTGATTCACATGGATATTCTACTACTCGAATAACCACATGCAATATAAATAACCACTTTCATAATGATGGAATGCATAATGCAAGACTATCATAACCACGTAGCCAAGGCCTCATTCAAAGACTTCAAATAAGATTCTGTCAAGGCCTCATGCCAAGACACTACTTTGTATCATGAGACCTGCCGATGCATCGAAGAGCTATAGCGGGCCCCACCCTTCACTTATTATGTCCAATGCATTCCTCATATGAATAGGTTTAAACATAACATAAACCAAAACATAATCGTATCACATAAAACATGCATAAAGGAAGCATAACATTTCCACATATCAATCAAAAGATATCAATACAACACATTTGTATAATAAAAACCTTATCAAAACCATTTTCAATACCAAAATAAAATAAAATTAAAACTTGGTATTTATTTTTCATTTAAAAAAAGTTATGAGTTGTAGAGGAAGCCGAAACTCAAATAATGGTCACGGAGGAGGAGAAGTCATTGACGCCGCATATGTACGACAAGAAAAACATTCCTTTTTTTTGTTTAGCAAAACACTTAGTATAAAAAGATTCCTTTTGAATAAACATAAAAGTCAAAGGGGTTTATACACCGTATAAAAGAAATTTGTGTATAAAAAAATATGCCTCAATGAATGGTGATTGAGACGAAGTCCATTAAAAAGATCATTTTTTTAAATAAAAAAGATCTATTATGTGTATTCACTATAAGTACACATAATGAATGTAAAAATACAAGATATGACATAATAATATCATGACATAATTTGAAAGTAGGAGATTAACCCAAAGAATGGAAATTGGGTTAAGAAGTTCCCTTACCTCATGTCCGAATTGACTCGACCGCTCTTTAACCTCCTGAATAATAAACTAGTGTTAATATATACTATCTTAAGAACCTCTTTCATGTTCATTATCCCCTTTATATCACTTATTACAATGTTACGAAAATTATCTAGTCATTTAAGTTAATAACGGTCGTTTTGTCCATCTTTGGTACTTGAGTTAACAATAAACTTCTTATAATTACAAGTTGGTCATGTGGTGAAATATCCATTATATCCAAAATTATATTCATGATGTAGATATTGTATATATAATATATATCCATTATATACATGCATTTATAATATTACATAACATTTAGAGGTAAGAAATGAAATGCGCCGTTCATGGAGACGGTAAGCCGTACGTACGCATGAACACTACTTTCATCTCTATTTCATATTTAATGGAATGAAATTATAATTATATAAAGGTATACTATAATTCCAGTATAATTTAATGTATAATACCATTTTCTCCATCCTTTATACATCCCATATATGGCATTAACGATTCAAATCACTTTGAGGGGGCAATAGTCCGCACTTCCAAAAATGAAAATATTGCGTTTACCCATAATGGAAACCATAATGATATTCCATAAATGAAAAATAATGAAGCATAAGTAAACTATAAAAATATTATATATTATATATAAATATAGGGACATCTTAATGGCTACTTTTTAAGGTGTTATTTGAGTGTTGAACAATCATCGTTTCGGGAGGCAGAAATTCGACATCCAGAGAAACAGTATGTTCTTTAACCATTAAATGTAGGTGTGTGTAAGTTTAGCTAGAATCCTTATTATTAAAACATCCTAGTATTTTGAAGATACTATTGTTGTTACAAAAAAAATGAATAAAAAGAGTTTAGGGGGTTGGAGAAGCCAAATAAAAATTAAGAACACAAGAGAAAACACTACCTTTAAAACGGGTAACTCTTTTTGATTTGAGCTCAAAGGCTTCCTTGGTAAGACTTCAGCAAAAAGTGAGGCTTCTTGGAGTAAGAGAGAGAATTTTATGGAGTATTTGGGTAGAGGTTTTCCGAGCCAAATGGCTTTGAATGTGTGAGTAAGGTGGTAGTGGTGGGGGCCTTTTATATGAGGAGAGGAGGGGCGCTCTAGGAAAGTCATGAAATGTTACTTTATTATATAATGAGTTTCAGATGTTAAAGGTACCACACTTATATATTTCTAGGATAAGGTGATAAGGGTTATAAATATACTCATACAATAGGTTTTTGACAAGTTTAAGTCTTAGATTGTACATTATCATTTTATTTTATTTAAATCGTTAATTAATGTGGTAATCACTGCATCATCATGGTGTCATAAATAATTTAATTAATTTAATGTCTAAAAATTATAAAAAAATTATCATGATGTATGAAAGATTTTTATATTTCTAATAAATATTTATAGTCAAAAATATTACTTTTATAACCCCATTTAAAAATTGTTTTAGTAAAATAACTCATGTTTGTGACATTTTTATTTTAACATTAAATAAAAAGTTTTTAATGTCATTTTCTTAACAAAGTGGCTCCATGGGGTCCCCAAGTAGACCCATATATTTTATTGGTCGGCCATGACTCATACAATAGGGTTAGGACAAGTGTAAAGGTATTTTCATATATTTATAATATCATTTTTACCTTTAATTTCACTAATTACCTTTAATCCGGATTAATTAAACTTACAAGTTACTATTCACCAAAAAATTATTTTAATCCCATTGAACCACATTTTACATCCTAATGAAAACCATTTATGTCGGATATTTTAAAATTAAATCACAGAAGTGGAAATGTTTCATTTAAACATGAAATCAGTTTTTTAGCTACCACTTAGTGGATTCACTATTCATCAAAAATTGATGTTTTTCAGAACAATGCCAAAATTTCACCCTAAGATATAATTGATATTCCAAATTCAAAAATGGTGTCTATTTTAAAAAATTCCAAACATGTAATTTTCAATAATTAATTTTATAATTAATTTCCGCTGTCACAACAAATAGCGTGTTTTAAAAAAACAATATATATCAAAAGATAGACAATTGTTTATGTCCAATTTCAAAGTGAAAGTAATTCTAATGACCACCATTGGATAAAATGGTAAAAATATATTCTAATTACACTTTAAAACCAATAAATAGTATAATTTATCAATATAAATTATTTTGATTAAAAATGTTGTTTTTAAGTATTTTTCAATAGTCATAAAAAATTTGAAGTTCTCAGAAAAATACCAAAAATTCAACATAGGCTAATTTCGATATTACGAATCCAAAAATGAAGTCAATTTTGAAATATAAAATATATATAATTTCAAAAAGTGGGTATTACTATTTATAATGGCTATTTTGATTGGTCTCGGTGCGTTAGAATCTCGAACTTGCGTACAATGAAAGCTATTGCATTATTGAAAAAGAAGAGTATCGTGGAAGCTCGGGGTGTTACACCTTGATACACTTTTGGATATAACACTCATAGGGGATATTCTTGGGTAAATTCACAAACTTATTATGAACCATTTCTAAGGGTATAATAATAAATTCCGCTATGAATTTATGTAGGGATATAGATCATGGATAACATAGATTTAAGCCTATAAATTAGTAAGTTAAAGAAAAAAAATTAATTTATAAGTCAAATTTTTTTGTATTTGGATTTCGCTTAATGTGTTACCCTAAGTTTTTTTATTCCAGCCAATGGCCAGTAATATAAAGACTTGGGATAACAACTGGTGCAAAGATCCCTGTGATGATTGTTCTAATGAGAAGCCCAATCTGATGGGAGCGGGAATCACAGACTTTTTCATGATACTCTATCAATTAACACAAGTCTTGAATAGAAGAATGGGTCAAGTGGAACATTCAAACCTCCTTAAAAAAGAAAAAGTCACAATCGCGAGCTTGTTGAGACAAAGGCCTCGTATATTTAATGGATCATACGATCCCTCAATTGCTGAAAAATGGTTCAACACCATTGAAAATATCATCTCCATCGTTCAATGTTCTGAACAACAGATGGTTCTTCTGGCTGCTTATCGTATAGAGGGTGAAGCTGATCAATGGTAGAGATTGATCGGAAAAATGATGCCTAAGGAAGAGATCTTGGCATTGGAATGGAAGGATTTATAGAAAACCATTTTCGATAAATATTTTCTATGGACCCTCCGACTTAAGATGGAGAGGGATATATTTTTCCTCAAGCCCAAATATGAAGAATCTATCAGAACATATGAGGAAGACATCACAAGGAATGCATGATGTACCGCCTAATTTGTTTTTACCCCTGAATTCAAGGTTTAACACTTCTTTGGTGGGATAAAACCTAGCCTACTGATATCCCTAGAGATCCGTGACATTGAGAGATATGAGGAAATTGTCTGATGTTCCCTTAAATTCAAAATGTAGATCGGTGAATATCAAGGGTATAATGGGGATAAGAAGCGTAAGGTGGATTTTAATTATGGTGTTCTGATGGATAAATCCAAGGGTGATAAGAACACCAAGCACCCTAATTTCCAAAGGTGCAGAAAGAAGCATCCCAGAAATTGTTTAAAGGGGACGAGGAAATTATTTAGGTGTGGAGGAGAGGAGAACCTGGCTATTAAATACCAACAAGAGAAACACAAATTTATGACAAAATATTAGAACACTCCATTTTACACTTAACATGGTTTAAATTTCTTAAACTACAAGGAACCGGGGCACTTTGGGAACCAGTGCAGCAATAGAAGGGTTTTCAGAGGCAACCAACAACATCCAAGGAAGTAAGAGAACACTTTTTCCATCACTATTGCTGAAGTAAACTCTGAAAACAAAGTGGTGATAGGTACGCAAGTTATTCATTCAATAATAAAGAATTTACTTTCTGATTCTGGTTACACACATTCATTTATATCCTGAATGTTTATTAGAACAATCCCAACACCACCATGAGTCATGGAAGTAAAGATGTCGGTGAGTATGAAAAATGGGGCAATCATTGCATCCCAAGAATATAACTCCTCCCCTGTCCTAATACATGTATTTAAATTAACAAGAAACCTTTTCATATTCCCTATAGTGGAATTTGATGCAATTTTTATGATGGATTGGATTTCCTTATATAGAGCCAACATAAATTTCCTTGAGAGGGAAATTACTCTCTATGTGGCGATTCGACCCCTGATTCTGTACAAGTTAATATAGGAGGATGAATCTTATTTTGAACCATCATCTCAAGCATGGATATTATTTCCCTATGAGCATGAGTATCATGATTGGATGATTGAGTCTAAGGATGAAACCATCCTTGAAGACACGAATATTGTGGGGGAATTCTCTAAAGTGTTTTCTTTAGAATTGTCTGGTCTTCCTCCAAGAAGAGATGTTTAATTCTCAATTGATCATATACCTAGGAGATTGACAATATCCAATAATCGATATAGAATTGATGTTTTGCAGCTTGAGGAGATGAAGAAAACAACTACTACAGAATCTAGATAAAGGGTTTATACACCAAAGTACTTAACCATGGGGTGAACCAGTCCTCTTCATCAAGAATAAGGATTGTTCAATGCGCCTTTTCATTGATTATCATGAGATCAAAAAATTCATGATAAAGACCAAGTATTATATACCCCAAATTGATTACTTGTTTGATAAGCTATGTGGAGCACAATACTTCTCTAAGGTGGATATTCGGTTAAGATATTACCATCTAAGGGTGAAGAAAAATGATATCCATAGGACTGCTTTTCGTACAAGATACAGGCACTATGAATTCATATTAATACATTTCAGACTCACTAATGCTCCAACAATCATCATGGACTTGATTAATAGTGTCATATAGATTACCTTTACATATTTTTGGTTGCCTTTATTGAATATATTCTAATATACTCTAAAGCCGTGAAAGAGCATGAGGAGCATCTAAGCACTATACTAGAGACCTTGTGAAAATAGAATCTCTATGAAAAGTAAATGAATTGTGAGTTCTGGTAGAAGGAGGTATCATTCTTAGTTCATATCATAAAATGCAATGGGATATCTATAGATCCCTACAAGATTGTTGTAAAAGAGGAATGGAAGATGCCAACATCGGTGAAGGATATCTATATTTTCTTGGGGTTAGTTGGATAATATCGTCGATTTGTGAGAAATGTCTCCCAATATTCAGACCCTTTTACCATTCTAACTCATAAGGGAGTGAAGATTTATTGGAGTAATGAATTCAAAGAGATATTCATAGAGTTGAATGGAATATTATCACTATGCATGTGCTCACATTACCCACAAGTGGATAACTTCTTGTTTTATTTTGTGACACTTCGAAGAAGGGCCTAGACTATGTGTTGATGCTAATTGACAACGACATTGCCTATTGTTGAAAGAAATTGAATGTTCATGAGGAAAACTATCCAACACATGATATGGATTTGGGTGCAGTGATCTTCACTTTATAAATTTGGTGAAATTTCCTCTTTGGGGAGAAGTGTGATATATACACGGATCACAAGTGCCTCAAATATATATTCACACAGAAATAATTGAATATGTGCCAACGAAGATGGAAAGGGTTGATCAAAGACTATGAATGCTCAATCCATTACCGCCCTAGAAAATACAACAAGGTGGATGATGATATATGTATAAAGTAACCTATAATTCTATCATTGATGAGAATTGAAAAGGATCCAATATTCTTATATTGGATGAAGACAGACATGAGATTCATAAAGAATGGATCATCATCAATCCATTCACAAATGATTTCTCAAACATCTATTTTGTAAAGGTTACTGGATGCTCAAAATGATTATGTAGAAATTCATAAGAAATTGGAAACAATTAATAAAGGTAAATCCTTGGTGTTTAATGTCAATGAACAAGGAATTGTGAGATTTAGGAAAATACTATGTGTTCCATCAAGTTCAGAGCTGAAGAAAGAACTTGTGGATGATACACATAGTCCTAATTTCTTCATTAATTCACGGAACAAAAAGATGTATTGAGATCTCCAAAATCATTATAGGTGGGATAACATGAAGAAGGACATCACTAAGTGTACATCAAAGCTCCTGGTATGTCAGAAATTTAAAGTTGAGAGGTATAAGTCTAAGGGGATGACACAACCATTACCCATACCAGCATGGAAATGGGAGAACATCATCATAAACATTGTAACCATACTTCTAAAGACATCCAAGGAAACAATGATATCTAGGTTGTTGTGGATCATCTTACAAAGACTACACACTTAATTTTAATTTAATAGGATTTATCATTGGATCAAATGGAACTAGTATACATCATAGATGTGGTAAGGCTTCATGGAGTACCACTATCTATTTCATCTGATCGAGATCCAAGATTCATGGATACATTTTGGAAGAGTCTTGAATATGCTCTAGATACTGAACTATACTTCAGTATGGATTTTCATCCTCAAACTGATGTCCAATCTGAGGAGAGTATCCAAAAAATATATGACATGTTGATATCATTCTCAATGGAATTAAAGGAGGATGGGATCCACATCTTCCTCTTGTTGTGTTTTATTACACTAATAGTTTAAACTCAAGCATCCAAACAGATCCTTATGAAGCCATGTATGGGAAGAGGTGTATAACACTATCTTGTTGGGATGATGTTTGCAAGAGAAAACTCCTAGGTACATAAATGGTCGATGAAATGGTGGATATGGTTAAGAACATCCAGAAGCACATTAATGCTGCTCAAAGTTGACAAAAGTTATATGATGATAATCATCGTCAAGAACTAGAGATTGATGTCCGAGACATGGAATTCCTCCACATATCACCATGGAAGAGATTTATGAGATTTGGAATGAAGGGAAATCTTAGTCCAAGGTAAGTTGGCCCTTTTGAGATCTTCAAACTCTTTGGAGTAGTGGTCTATCAACTAGAACCCCCACCAAACCAATCTTAATTAAATGGTGTATTCCATGTATCACTCTTGAGGATGTACATAGTTGACCCATCTAATGCACTCAATACATATTTGGTACCATTGTACAATGACCTCTCATATAAATAGAATCCAGTGAAGATCTTATATTGTAGATAAAAAGTTATATGAAATAAGACAATGCCCCTCGTCAGGGAGTTGTGGTGAGACCAAACATTTGAAGAAGCGACGTGGGAATCAGAGGAAGTGATAAAGCATAGTTACCCACATCTGTTTTAGTGTGGGAAAAAGATATTTTGAGTGTGAAATTTCTTAAGGGTGGAAGATTGTAATGACACAAACTTTATTAATGAAAATTCTTCTTGATCTAATTAATTGTCTTAGTATGTAAAATGGTTATATAAAATATTAACAGCCGTGGATTTTTTTTTGGATTTCAAAATACCATTATGAATTAATACCATTTCTAATAAAACCATTAAACAGTGATCACTAGATTAATATAAATATAGGGATTTTACAAATCCAATTTTCTCATAAAAATGAAGCAATGACCTCATCCAGTAGAATTTCTCCATACAAAACCCATTTGTAAGAGCTCAGAAAGTAAGTGATGTCATTAGGATTTTCTCTTGACAAAGCCCATGTAGAGCTTTAACACGTTAATCTCAAACAAAACCACCTACGGGAGAAGTGGAAGTTGATAGAGATTACCACCTGAGTGATGTTATTTGTGGCACCCCAAGAGTTTTCCACCGTCACACATCATACCCTTCGATCTTATGAGGGTGGTATAAGGGGTTATGTTACAAGACCCTTGCAAAATGATTATTTATATAATAATGAATATACATTCATTTTAGTATAGTTACTTTGTAAATTTTTTTTAAATCAAAAATAGTATTTTTAGTTAAAATTCAATTAAAAAATATATTTTCACAAATTAATGGATTTTTTAATTAAATAACATATTAATAAATTATTATTAATAAATTAATTTTTGTTAAATATAAATAATTGTATAATTTTTATGAATACAATTGTAATTTTTATTTTGGTGTCAAGGCCGTTTTGTCAAAACCAATGAATTTTTTATAAATGTTGCATTTTATTTTAGAAGTAAAAATTCCCATATTTGGAAAACGACTTAGATAACATGAATATTATTTTTGGAATCAGGACAGCAAAATAATCCAATAGTTAATTTTTCATAATTTTTTGAGATAGTTAATTTTTTGGGTAAAAATTAAATACTGTTTAAATATTTAACGTGCTTTATGACATCATAATATCCCAATAGTGATGTAGTAAAAGGCAATAATGGGATGTATGTAAAATATATGTTTTAACATTAAAATAATGTGATTTTAAGTTTGTTTTATTTATTTTACAAAGCTTTAGTGGACCCTCTAAGACTTATGAAACCTTTTATCTTTTTAAAATGATTTCATTGAGACTGTGACTCACCTCCACATAAGAAATCCTAATATTTTAAGAATTTAAGACATTGGACATATATAATAATTTTTTCCACCTGCATTTGGAAAAAAAAATGGGACAAACATGGGTTGGTTGGTGGTTTTGATTAATTTAATGTGTAGGGTCCAAAACCTGAATAATAATGAATTTCCTCCATTTTACAATATAATCCCACACAATCTCCCAATTCATCTTCACTCAAAGCCTTTGGAGTTCGTCCATCCTATTCCCTACTCTATCTATAATCATCCCAAGGTGACCTATGATCCCAATAAGCATCTCTCAAGCCTCTCCCAAGCCTTTGGGATCATGCTTCCAAGTAAGGGATTCACACTTTCCTTATTTATGTGCAAGTTTCCATTTATTGTTATGCCATATTATTTTCAATTAAAAATGTTGGGTTATGATTTTTCACCTAACCTATACTTACCTCCATATTTTCAATGATTATATAGCCCATTATCTATCATTAATGGCTCCCATGTGCCCTGGTTAGCATGTCTAAATTCGGTAAGGGATTTCTTCCATTCCCATTTTTGTCCAAATTCCATTATGTTGTCATGCCCTTTTATTTTCCATTAAAAATGTTGGGGTATGATTTAGCACATCTCTTACTTCCATCCTTTTTTTAATGATGATACACCCCTTTCCATCTCATTAATGCCTCCCATGTACACCCGTTACCAAGCTGAAATTCCATAAAGAATTTCTCTCACCTCATTTACATTTAAGAAATTCATTTGAATTATGAATCTGAAATTCAATTACACATGTTGGGAGATGTATTATACAACCCCAATGATTTCCATTTCATTTAAATATGATAATAATCTTATTTCTCTCTGATTAACGATTTTTATGATATTTTTTCACGCTGTTATACTGCCGAAATTGCACCGCGATTTTCCAATCCAAAGACATTGTGTAATGAATACCATGCACATTTCATTATCAAGGGTATTCACCTTTACACACATTTACTTATTGATTTTACAGGACAATTTCATTAGTTTTATGATACATCAAATGCAATGAGTGTTTACTCATGCTAATTTAAGTGCAATGAGTGTTTAATCATGCTTCATGTTCAGTGAGCCTTGGCTCATGCTAATACCTTGTTACGTGTTGTTTCCACATTTCCATGTTATGATAACCATGATATATATTGCCTTTATGTTCATGTTTCATGTATTCTCCATTGTTATGCCTATTTCCTAGCATTTAGTGTAATCATCATGTAATTTCTTATTTACTCTAATATTGGGATTTATAGCTCACCATTTTCTTAGGCATGTCCTCAGGTTATCCCTTGTCATGCTATGTACGAGGGAATGTTGTGGTCATGTAATGGATTTTTTCAATAAATATGGTGTGTTTTGTGTTTTATATTGTTATATAATGTTATTAATCCCCAAGGACACTGGACCTTTCGATCTTCTATGTTGTACCAAGTGAAGGTTATGCAATAAATCATGTTTCAGTATGTAATAAAATGAATTGTAGATATAGGTCACCAATTCCAAACCTAGATGATCCTTTCAAAGATGATACCAATAGTATAATTTCATCTATTTTCAACTGGCTATTTTTGATAGAATCCTGTCAAAAATAGCCTGTCATAGAAAATTTTGTCCCAACTAGTATTTTTTGCGACGGGTCTGTTGGAAAGAAAAATACTATTCGAAACAGGACCATATCACATCACAAAGAGATCTCCGATTAAATACATTATATATAAAAGAACCTATTGCAACAGTCCAATTTCAAAAAGTAGTTGTGATGGGTCAGTTTTCCCTTCACAAATAGTTCTCCATTTAAATATGTTATATATACCAAAACCTTTTGCGATGGGCCCTTCGCAAAAACATATTTTCAACGCTAAAGTAAGCTGTTGCAAATAAGTTGTAATATATATATATATATATTATCTTTTTGGGGTGGGATCACATCAGAAAATGCCATATCGCAAATACATAATAAAAAAAGATAATAAAATTATGATTAATGAAAAAATAATATTAATATTATTAGAATATTTTAAAAAATAAAATATATTAAAATTATCAATATTTTCAAAAAAATATTTAAAAAATCATAAAATATTATTATTATTATTAATATTATTAAAATAAAAAAATAAAAAAATAAATAATAATAATAATAATAAATAATAAATAATAAAAATATTAAAAAAATTAAATAATGCAATATTAGAACCAATATAAAAGACAAAAACTTTAAATAGTTCATATTACAACAAATGATGAATTCAATTTTTTTAACATAAAAAATCACTGGGGGCGCAGTCTTTTGGAGGAGCTGGAGGAGCTGGAAGAGATGGTGGAGAAAACTCCACCCCTAAACTACGAGTCACACATCGCATGTACTCCATCTACTCAAGATAATACTACTACAATCGACGCATGTCCTCCTCATGCTGCTGCTGTCATCAACCGATATTATCCTCGTACTACTGCTGCTGATGCATCTCTTCCTCCATCTACTACTAATGTTGACACATCTCTTCCTGCTGCTTCTGGAAACACTCTATATGCTCAGTTTGAGCTTGAAACTGCTCCTTATAGTGTGATCCATAAGTTGATGTCTTCCCACAAGCTTCTCTCGAGCTGGACACCAACATCGCAACAGTACCATAAAAAGTTCCAAGATTCAAATGAGATCTGGTACCAACTATTTGGCCCTTCTAGAAGGAATACTGTGTCACCTACATCCATGCCACCTCAACGAAATGGTGGGCACTAGTATGATCAACAATCTCAGCCTGAATCTCAGCCCATGTCTGAGAGGTCGCAGCCTCATATAACACCTTTAGTACCAATTCGAAATTAAAATAGTGAAAACACTATATGCAGTTAATTTTCAAACATAAAAATAAAAAGTACTGACCACAATCTGATGCTGGTGATCAACAATAATCTCTCTAGTGGCTAGATCACTTTACATCTTCTGATAAACATCTTACTCTATAATATTAGAATGCTCGACTTCATACATGAATAAAAAACAAACTTTTTTTATTTAATGTTATATAAAATATTTAAAGAAGATACATACTATATACTCTTTATACGTACTAAATGTAAGGCTACCTGCTCGATGTGTCACCTCTTGTCTCCCCTGGTTCTGCCTTCCCAATGAAGATCTTCTCTAAAATCCACCATTCAACCATTGTGAACATAATCCATTACAAAGAAGAGATGAAATGTAATCTGGAAGGTGGGCTCTACACGACTCATCAAATACTATCACACATGCTTTCTTAATGATTATCCTTCTCAAATTGTGAAAACACTGACGAAAACTCTCAGGCATAGACACCCCCCAGTCTTCATGGATAGCGTCATGCATGATATCATCGATGAGTTTCCATAAACCCTACAAATAATTTATAATACCACTTTATTAATGAAATAAATTTCAAAATAAATATTTTTTATTTACATACAAGCCTATGATTGATCATTCCAAGCTATATATCAACTATAATCTGTTCCCATGTGATCCATGGCTGAGAAAATAAATTGTGCTAGTTAGCACTCCCCTATGCAATAGCTACATGTGAAAAACTGCGAAAAAAGTATAAATAAACAAACAATTTGTATATAAATAAATAAATTAAAGATAACTAGAATACACAGGTTAACATTCCTATGTGTGTGTGGATCATAGCCAAGACATGGACATCTCTCGGGGATAGGTTCCGAAATCATCAGTCATGAAAGACTGTGCCCCCTCCACGTACCCCCTGAACTGCTAGTAGGATGAGTGTCAGATGATCCCAAATCCTCTTCATCCAAAGGTAGATCAGCCTCTTCGAACTAAAAAAATAGATCATGGTCAATATGAAATAGAAAATGATTGTTATTAACATACTAATGAAAACAACTATTACAAATAGATATATATTAGTTATGATTATAACCAGCATTTAACTGTGTCAAATTTCACTTTCATCATCATATTCATATATAATGATGTCAATGTCTTCGTATTCATCATCAGCATCATCAATATCCATATGATATTTAGTTTTAATAACTATTGGCATTTAAAATTCATTTGTAACATCATTTACATCATATTCACCATTGAACCTTAATAGTGGGGTGTCATCATCGATATTCATGTCCCTAAGTGAAGAAGATGGATTTTGAGTAGTCTCATGTAAAATTTATATTCCTTATACTTCATCGGAACCACATTCAGTTTGAGTAAACTGATTTTCAAAATATTTCCTTTTTGTTATGCTCCATCATTCATTCGGGTCTCTTGAAGTAGCATAGTAATTTATGTAATATATTTGATGTGCTTGTTGAGCTAGGAAAAATGGTTCATTTACTCCAAGAATACTTTAATATTTAATATCGACAATTCCATGAATCATATAAACTTGCAAGCCTCTCTCAGTATCCAACCACTCATATTTAAACATTGTTATGTAATTTTTCCCTAGATAACATAGTTCAATAATTTAATCTATCATACCGTAAAATTAAACTTCAGTTTCTCTATGATTCGATCCTCTCGAGAAAACTCCACTATTCATTGTTTTCTTTTTGATTCCCCATATGCACGTGGGTGAAATTGAAAACCATTCACCACATATGCGTTATAAGATTTAACCGTTTTTTTATTGCGGGTTACTAAATATATAAAGTCTCTTATCATTTTTATCAGCATGTTGTGACAACTAAAAATTTGTGAAAAAATTATAAACATATTAAATAATAAACTTAATTGATATGTTAAACCATAAATAATTTATGTTACCAGTTTTTTAAACCATTGATTTTTTTTATCAGCGTTCTTCAAGAGAAACTGCTGTAATTTGTCGAAGCTGTTTCATGATTTGATTATCATATAACCGACAAAAAAATTAATTTTACTTACTGTAACATAAATTATAGAATATTTGATATAATAACTCACAGTAAAAATAATTTCATTTCTTCATATTTGAACAGAACATATGTATGAGCTCGGTAATGTTCATCATCTGAAAGCCATAGTTCATGAACTCCACTGAAGCCAAGCTCTAGCTGATTAGAAACTAATAATTTATTTCCCATTTCATCATTTAAATTCCCCTAGTTCTATACCATGTGGTTGTGTTTTGAGAGATATTCAGATTCAAAATAATGAGAGCAGAAAAAATTCCACTTTCAAATAAGATTCATCAATTAATCATTCAACTGATGCTTTGTTACCCACTTTTTTCTTCAATTTATGCATGCATATCTTGAATGGGTACATCCATAAAAACTATACTGAACCTCCACATTTAGGTTCATTTGTAAAATGTAATATCAGATGAGCCATTGTGTCAATGAAATCCAGTAGGAATATTTTTTCCCGTTTACCTATAATTACTACAACATCTTCTTCAAGTTTGATTAGTGCATCATAGTCTGTTTTCACCGCACAAATGTCTCGAAAAAATCCTGATATGTCTGTTATCGAATCCTAAATCATAGAATTAATCGATCCCCTAAATCAAATTGGCATATATCTTTCCATTATTACATGAAAATTGTGACTTTTTTTATCTGGTAATATTACCATTCTTAACACATCTGCCCAAATTTGAATCATAGCCATCTGGATGTATCAAATTTGCAATCCACTAAAAAATATTAAGAGACTCTCTTTGTTAGTGTATATTCTACATTTATCTATATTATCCTCTTTGATCTGACATTTTTAAACAGTTCAAGTTTTAGTTATCTGCAAATTTTGGAACGATCTAATCGTGGTTTTACATTATCATTGGTCTTACCAGGTATATCCAAAACTGTAAGAAATAAATTATAAAAATATTTCATTTCAATATGCATGACATCCAACATGTGGTAGACAAAAAAATTAGACCAATATAAATGATCCCAAAAAATGATTTGTTTTATCCAATTGTGTTCTTTCCCAAAGACATGAGTTTCATGTTGGATTACTATTAACCCAAATGTGGATGGGAGGTAATGAAAATACTACTGATTTTAACTCTGTACCTGAAGTCATTTTTGGATGTTCATCACTTTCAATTGTTCCTTTTTTGAAATGAGTTTATTTCCTCCAACAAGGATGGTGAGTTGGAAGAAATATGTGATAACAGTCCAAATTGAAATGTTTTTTCCATTAATGACCATAAAGGCTTTTTTGTCTTTCATAAAGTAAGGAAATGATTTCAAACCATGTGTACTCTAGGTAGATAACATTCCATATTTCGGGAAGTCATTAATTATCCCCATCAATTCATCTTTTAATATGAAATTTTGTTTTTCAACAACATCATATATACCAACACCATTACACCCCAAAAAATTTAACTCATCAATCAATGGTTTCAAAGAAACATCAATATTCATTTTTTTGATGTCCTCGGAGTAATAAGGTCAAAAAGATATAGGTCTACTTAATCAACATCCATTGAGGTAAATTGTATAGAGTTATAAAGACGGGCCAACATGAATATATACATCCATAAGAACCAAACAGAAAGAAACTTTTATTAGAAAGACCCAATCACATGTTCCTGGATTTTAAAGATAAATATGGATGCAGTCGGTCAAAATGTTTCCATGAATCACTATCAGATGGATAATTGATGCTTTTATTAGTTAAAATCATGGTTTTGTGCCATGAACCAATTTACATTATGTCCTGAGACATATATAAATGCTGCAACCTAGGTGTAAGGGGGAAATATCTCAACTATTTTATAGGAATCCTTCAAGACATCCCCAGTTGAGCTTCGGTATACCTCAATTGTCAACATGTGGGGAAAATATCTAACGACTCATTTTCACCAGAATATTAGATACAATTATATTAACAATAATGAATCTTCCAATAACTAAGGCCCAGATTATGAACCAACATTTCACTGGTATAAAAATTTGTTGGTCACTCATTTCCTTCAAGTAACAGTGTTTTAAACAGAGAAAATATCTGATCAAATCAATTGTTTGACATTGGATTATCTGATATAATTGCCATAAATGTTTCAACAACTTCTAATTTTCATACCTTGCAACAATGATATAATGCATACATAGGAGACCTTAAAACTCAAAAAATTCTAATAGTGCTAACTCAAGAGTTAAATCAATATCATCTAGAGTTTCTGTTTTTTGAACATATATACCACCAGAATCATGTACTCATTTTTGAAGTCATGATGGATCCAGATCATGTTATCAGTATCTTCTATAGAACTGCGTTCACTATTTTGATACAAAAAAACCTATTCTAGTTGAAAACCAAACCACAAGAGACGTCCCCCAACCTTTTCAAATGTGTCAAATGTTCTCAGTGCACATTTTTTACGAGGAAACATAGTTGTTCCTCATGAAACAAATTCTGTATTTTGATGATGAGAATGACAAGAAAGCATAAACACCCTCAATATATGAAAGATTTAAACTAGAACTGTTTGGATTTCAACATTGATTTATCCATGCGCGATCATCTAATAATGACTATTGTCGACTTCCATGTTACATATTTTTTAACAAAAAATAAAATCATTATTGCTTATGAATAATTTGAAATTAGAAAAACACTATCCAAAAAAAGAAGATAAGTAATTACAACTACATCTTAATAATTAACATTAATTACGGGCAACAAAATTTCTAGTGGATTGACTGAAACTATTTTGACTAACGACTCATTTACATTCAACATTGTCACACTAAAATCATAACGAAGAATCTGCTCGGAGGAAGGCATATGCATTCTTGGGCATACGATAATGTATAAGGGTACCTCCAAGAAGAATTTTTTATTGTGATTTTAGTTTGAGAAATATGCAAGTAAATGAGCCATCGGACAAAAGTGGACCCATTTCATCGATGAATAATATTCTTGTAATTTTCACCACCTAAAAATATTATGAAAAATGTGGTCATACGAATGCTTATTCAAACTCATGTAAACAAGATTGGATATGCATACATAGAAGCATACATTTGATAATATTTTGAGTCGGTGATAGTTTAAAGGAGAAGAGTCATCGATCAGAAGGAGTGACACCAATCCACTGGAAAATGTTCTAAGTTATTACAATTTATTACAATATATTACAATTGATTTTATTCTTAATTATTCTTAATTATTTCTAATTATTTATAATTATTTCTAAATATTTCTAATTATTCCAAATTATTCATAATTATTTCTAATTATTACCAACTATTGCTAATTATTACTAATTATTTAAATTTTTTTCTAATCATTCCTATGTATTCTTAATTATTTATCATTATTACTAATTATTGCCAATTATTGTTAATTTATCCTAATTATTTCTATGTATTTCTAATTAATCCTAATTATTTCTAAATATTTATGATTATTGAAAATTATTCCTAAATAATCATAAATAATCCTAATTATTTCAAATTGATCATAATTAATCCTAACTAATCCCAACTAATCCAAATTATTGCTAATTATTGGAAAATATTGTTATTTATTTATAATTATTTCTAATTAATGCTAATTAATGCAAATTATTTCTAATTAATGATAATTAATCCTAATTTATGCAAATTAATGCTAATTATTTCTAATTAACGCTAATTATTTCCAATTAATGCTAATTATTTCTAATTAATTACAATTATTTCTAATTAATGCTAATTATTACTAATTAATCCTAATAAATCCTAATTATTACTGATTAATCCTAATTAATCCCAATTAATCCAAGTAAATTATAATTATTCTTAATTATTCCTACTTAATCCTAATTGTTGCTAATTGATTCTAATTGTTGCTAATTGCTACTAATTGTTACTATATATTACTATATATTACTATTTATTCATATTTATTTCTATTTTTTGATATGTATTCAAATTTATTGGTATTTATTCCTATTTATTTTTATTTATTCCTATTTATTAATATTTATTATTATTTATTAATATTTATTAGTATTTATTAGTATTTATTAGTATTTATTTGAATTTATTACTATTTGTTACAATTATTAATATATATTACTATATATTACAATTTATTACTATTTATTACTAATTATTTATAATAATTAGTATTTATTAACAATAATTACTATTTATTACTAATTACTAATATTTATTACTAATTATTACTATTTATTACTAAGTATTACTAATTATTACTAAGTATTGCTAATTATTACCAATATTACTATTTTTTACTATGTATTACTAATTACTACTAATTATTACTAATTATTACAAATTATTAGTATTTATTAATAATTATTAGTATTTATTACTAATTATTACTATTTATTATGATTTATTACCATTTATTACTAATTATTACTAATTATTACAATTTATTTCTATTTATTAGTATTTATTAGTATTTTTTACTATTTTTTACTATTTTTTACTATTTATTACTAATTATTAAAAAATATTACTATTTATTAGTATTTATTACTATTGATTATTATTTATTACTATTTATTATTATTTATTACTATTTATTATTATTTATTACTATTTAGTAGTATTATTACTATATATTGGTATTTATTACTAATTATTGGCATTTATTACTAATTATAAGTATTTGTTACTAATTATTAGTATTTATTACTAATTGTTATTATCTATTACTAATTGTAAATATTTATTACTATTTCTTCTTAATTATTACTATTTTTTCTAATTATTACTAATTAGTGTTAATTACTATTAATTACTACAAAATAAAGCCACTAATTACTAATTTACACGAATTATTTATATACATTACCAATTATCATTAATAATTATTAATTATTACTAATCACTAAGAATTAGTACTATTAATTTAATTCTATTACTACAAATAAATACTGATGACCAAACAATTTAAATCTAACTTAATTACAAATAATCAACAAAACTTCAAATTAATATAAAGAAATTAAATAAATAATAAATTAAATAAAACATAAATACCTTTAAACATGATTTCTTATAATTGGAGACGACTTCACAACATCTTGTAAAAAAACTAACTCTGAAAGATTTTCACTCAAGAATTAGAGTTTAAATGAGCATAGAAAGCAGGAATTGTGGTGGAGGAAGGAAAAAACAGATGGGGGAATATATAGGTTAGATTAGTTGTGACAAGACTATTTGTGACAGGATTTACGTTGAAAATACTTTCGGCCCCATTAATTACTATCGGCGGTTAAAAGGTTATTTGTGACGAGTCTCATCACATAAAGTAACCTACCGGCACACTATTTACGACGGGACAACATCCCATCGCAAATAGGTTTTTACCAAGCCGGTTATTTGCAATGGGGGATCCCCTGTGACAACCGGGCCCCGGTGACAGCTCAGCCACCCCGCCTCTACGTGGCCGTCAGGTCCTGGCCCACCAAGTACCACCAGTTACCCCGCAGACACGTGGGGCCCACCCCAGGGTCCACCCACGTGCCCGAACGGGTCATTTGACTAATGACATTCCCCACTGGCCAACACATGTCCTTTCCAGTATGCTTTGTCCTCACTCACACACACCCTGGGAAACTTTCCAGAGGGTCACCCATCCTGATCACTACTCCAGGCCAAGCACGCTTAACCGTGAAGTTCTAATCAGACAGGCTCCCGAAAAGGAAGATGCACCTTGTTGACATGAGTCATATTATTTAGTCATTTAACCCTTTATCATTTGGGGGTGTTACAATCACCCCCCTTTAGAGCACAACGCCCTCGTTGTGGGCCCTACATCTCAACCCAGGCAGTGCACCGCGCACTTAATGCTGGGTTCCTCCTTTGATACCAAATGTGACAACTGGGCCCCGGTGACAGCTCAGCCACCCCGCCTCTACGTGGCCGTTGGGTCCTGGCCCACCAAGTACCACCAGTTTCCCCACAGACACGTGGGGCCCACCCCAGGGTCCACCCACGTGCCCAAACGGGTCATTTGACTAATGACATTCCCCACTGGCCAACACATGTCCTTTCCAGTATTCGTTTTCCTCACTCACACACACCCTGGGAAAGTTCCCAGAGGGTCATCCATCCTGATCACTAATCCAGGCCAAGCACGCTTAACCGTGAAGTTCTAATCAGACAGGCTCCCGAAAAGGAAGATGCACCTTGTTGACATGAGTCATATTATTTAGTCATTTAACCCTTTATCATTTGGGGGTGTTACATCCCCCATCGCAACTACGGTTTACCACCTCCCTGTATTTGCGACGGGTGGTGCATACCCATCGCAAATACTCTTTCACACGGTTTCGCATGCATACTGCGCCAAACTGCACCAAACCGCGCTTATGTTTTTTGTGATGGGGCGCCTGGTCCGGCTGCAAGTAATTGGTTATTTGCGATGAGATATATTCCTGTCACAAATAGTCTATCGCAAAAATAGTTTTTCCCATAGTGTACGCCTTGTTCGTGCGGGGAATCCCGTGGTGAAATTCCTAAGCCCACTTGAGCTATGCTCCGCATGAGAAACAAGGAAGTGTAAGGGTCCCGTGTATAGGCATTTAAAATAAGGAGAATGAAATTTTTTATCTTGTGGTGGCTGGACCAAGATATTGGATTGATGCATCTAAATGTATCTTATTGAAAATAAGAATCAAGGCGTACAATGTTCTAGGAATCATGTGAATTTTAATGTCATATGATAAGGACATGGGAGACTCGACATGAATAATGACAGATATTGTGGAATTGGGTAGTTTTACATCATGGGTTAAGGACATAGATCGCATGATGCAATGGAAGAGGGAATTCATGGATATGTATAGTTTTACATCATGCAGTGAAGAAGTTGGATCGCCCAATGAGAAAGGAATGTAATCCCATGGTTGTTCCTACAAATAGCTATTCATGAATCATTACATATTCTGTAATGATAGGAATCAATACATAAGTAATTCTTAGGAAACTATGCAGTTTAACATATTGCGGCTAGGACGATCATCATACTGTTTAGATTCATATGGTGAGGATAGACTTTTACTCATTAATTTCATGTACTCAGGATGAATTTGAATGGTTTAACATCATTTAACCAGGAAAAAATTGTACAGTTAACATCATGTACTAAGGACTAACTTCTATAGTTTAATGTCTTATACGCAAGACCAACATGTACAGTTTTCCGTCATGTACTCTGGACAAAAGACGAGGCTCACTCTGATGTGGATTTTCATGTTGATGATGGCTTATAAAAAGTATTTCTTGAAAAATATTTCATTTTTTCCTGGTGTGACACGCACCCCATCCACGATGGCTAATGAATAGACTATATTATGATAAACCGTATGTATCATATATGCTCCTTCCCACTTGGGTACCAGTTTCGGGACTTCATTTCAAATATCATTGCGGTTCGGAGAGAAAAAACCAGTTCTCCTTATAAGAATGAATGGAGTTGAACCTTTTTATTAAAGGCTCATGCTATATGATTTTGATGGACCTCTAGGTTGTGCAATGTCCAAAATCTGTTCTCATCTCGCCATTCTAATTCATCCATCCTCTATTGTGATTTTTCATCTTCTGAGACCTGCCTAAAAATGGCTATTCGGAGTGATGGAAGCCCGACTCATATGGGTAATACTGCCTCTGTCCCATACACCAATGAGTATTGAATTTCTTGGGTGGTGTTATCCATGGTATTACGGTAGGCACGTAAAACATGGAAGAGTTTACCTAGACAAGACTTATTGTCCTTGTTCACCATCTTATGAATTATATTTTATGATGTCATAATGAAGGCCTCTATCTATCAATTTCCCACTAACCTGATATCAGGACGATTGATTGGACTTGATATCGTACTCCTGGTATATATTCTTCAACTCCGTGGAACAAAAAATTTGTATCGTTGTACATCAATATTGTGTGAGGTACCACAAACCTCGTGATAATATGGAACATTATGGAGTTGATGATATTTTTCGTTCCAAATTCCATGATGGTTAGTGCCTTATCCCATTTGGAAAAGAATTTTTTAGTAGTATTGAAGTTCTTGAACAACATGGTTGTGGTTGTGGGATATTTTCCCACAACATTCATCCCCCAATAGACAAATGGTTGAGAATATTTGGCTCATGTATCAATTTCAAGGGCTGATGGATGATTTTATCATGAATCTAGAATACGTGGAATTTCATCATGAATTACAAACATTCCTATATCATTATATCCCAATAAAACCCCAATCTCATTATTTTGTGGGAGACACTTGTTTTAGATTGATGATAGCCACAGGAACCTGCATGGACTACTTCCTTGTCAAAAAACATATCTCTTTATGATATTCCCCTGGGGAGGATTCCATCAAATCCATAGTTATATAAGAATGTGTTCTCATTTTGACCATACTATAGAGTGATGTTTTCTTCCCAACGCCAAATCGGTTCCCTTCTATCACAATAATCTTGGATAACCCTATTTTGGATATAACTAAATATGGGCTCGAGCAATCTAGGAGTGATCATTGGTTCATTCGACTCTAGGGTGGTGTTGACATGATTGATTTATTATATATCACATACAAAGATTGATGAGACAAATATTCAGTGTGTGATATGGAAGATTTCTTCCTCATGATCAGGGTTGGCCAAGACATCGGTTGTATTAGCCAGTGCGATGACCTGATCATTTTATGATCCGAGAATGTGGTGCCATGTGGGCATAAAAGGAAACAATTTCACCAATCCCTTGACATAACTAATAAGAGGGGATATTTCATCCTTTGAAATTTCATATTAACCATTTATCTTCCCTTTCACCAATTTCATGTCCACATTGATATTTAGGTATGATATGTGCAATTGTAGGGCTAGATCTAATACAGTGATGTGGGATTGGTATTCTGCCTCATTATTTGTGAAGCCTTCAGATTGTGGGAAAGAGTTGGGAAAAATTTATTTGTGTGGAGAGACATATGAAATATCTAGAGAAACCCATTTTATCTTTGGGGATTCTATCCTAGTACCGAAAAAACTGCAAGAGGTGCCATCAAAGTACATATCTCATGTTTGGTCAGTGTCAGGGGAATAGAAGACCTCTTCATCGAGGAGCTCGATATCGTTTGGTATATTTTCCAGGGCATGATGTGCTATGAGGAACTTATCCTCAGATTTCCCTTTTACTGAATTTTGTGATATGAACTAAATGTCATATTTCTATAGAATAAATGACCAATAATACAAGATCCCATTTAACATTGAGCGTCCAAGAATTTACTTGAGTAGATCAATACGATAGACCAGGTAGAATTTTTGGAGCTATAAGTAATTCCTCAGCTTTTTCACCATAATGATGAGTGCAAGGAAGTTATTTTTGAAAGTAAATATCTTATTTCAACACTTAGCATCATCTAGATGAGTTAATAGAGTCTATTCTCACTTACTTCATCATTTTTCTATGTGTGGGGGGCACCCAATGAGCATTCCATGGAAGCCACATATACGATGCATGGACTTTCTTCCACCAGAGGCATCAAAACTGGTTGGTGAAAAAAGTACTTGATATTTTTTATGGATTTTTTAAATTCATCATCCTATCGGTAGTCAATTCTGGTTTTAATTATCCAACTGAAGAAGATAGATCTACCATGAAGGTTAGCTATAAATCAAAAAATATACAAAAGGTTTACATGGTGTCCCCTCAGTACTATCAGATTTTGAGGGGTGACAATGAAAAAATAGAACTAGTATTATTTGGGTCAACCTTAAAGCCTCAATGGAATGCCACGAAGCCGAAAGTAAACATTCCCAAAGATAACCTAAAATCACACTTCCACAAATTTTTCTTTAATCTGGGATTTCACAGTTTGTAAAAGATTGTTTGAGGATCTATGAACTGAACGCATTGTTATTGAGATTTAATAACCCAGTTGAAATCATAACACTCAGTTATCCTTCTCAATTATGGCTGAAAATTTTGATTCATGGCACACTGATATGTGGCAACCCTGTTTATTAATCCAAATGGAATGACATGATAGTAGAATATCCATTTTGGAATCCTAAAGGTGGTGGATTCTTCTTCTTCAGGGGATATCTTGATTGGATTGTACCATGAGTACCCAATAATGAAAGATAGGGTTTTGAAGCTAGCATTTACATTGATGAAGAGTTTTTTGCGCAGAAACCAAATATTATTCATCAGGAAATGATGATTAATTTCTCTAAAATCAATACAATGCCTAATATTCCCATTATTTTTCTTTATGAGACCAATTTTGGTCATCTATCATGGGTATTTCACTTCTCATACAAAGTTGGATTTAATGAACTTGTCAACTTATACATCTATATTGGTTGTATATGAGGGATGAAACCTATTGGTTGCTTGTTTGAATCCACAATTCTCATTGGGGCGTACAAAGATGGTGCATATACACATAAGGATTTAGTCTAGGAATTTCTATATAGTTCCAAGAAAATAGATATTAGTTCTTCCTTATATATTAAATTTACATCTATTTCTCTTCGGGAGGAATGATGGAAATAATTAGAGTAGTTTTCAGAACTTATTCGTTTCCCATATTTACATTTTTGAGATCATCTATGGTTGTAGTGACACCTTCCTCGAATGCTGGACATGAATTCCAAAGGTCGCAATCATCCACTTACATTCATGAGTCTGGGGAGACAATTTTGGGTGATGGTGGAAATCTGGGGGATTCTCCATCACTATTAGGCAGAGGGAGACTGTTAGAAGAGACATCATCATCCCTTTACAATTTATTCAACACAGATAGATTCCAAGGAAAATGGTTTTTACACTACCAATAAGGAAAGGGGATGCCTGGACCTTTGAGATTAGATATTCTACAACATTAATATATATGTGGATCACACAATCACCACCGATTATACTCCAGGGATTCATATGGGTGGTCCCCAACCCATTGGGAACTTCAACCTATATATCATGATCTTCTATTATCTTATATCCTCCCTATATAAAGAAATATACTTCACCATCTATGGATATAAATGACTTTGAGGGGGTGATATCACCTTGTACTATATTTACCTTTCTATTGATGGGGTAATTCAGACATTGATGGAATGTTTGTGGTGCTGCTAAATGTATATGAAGCCAGGGCCTCTCAAATAAAACAATATATGCAGAGTCTTGCAGGATTACCATGAAATCAATGTTAGATGTTATTTACCCAAATTGCGATTTGAGTTTGATCATGGTAATAGGTGTTTTATCATTCATATCATACCCATTAATAGTGAAATTCTTCAGGGATAAGTCCCCTTCACTATATCCCAAACATCAGAATGTTCAAATTGGGATGATATTGATCCCAGATCCATTAACAATCAGTACACTTTGTACATTGAGATTAGTGATTCTTCCTAAAGTGTATATAGGCCTGATGTTCCCTTTGACGAAATCTTCTTAATCGTGATTAGTGAATTTTATGGCAACATCACATTCTAATGACATTGTTTCCACACAATAGACCTTGTGTGCCACAACTTCTGTCTCAAATTCTTGTTGACTCCAGAGGGATTCAAAAAGTGACTCCCTAGTTATTTTGAAATGTGGAGCATGTCAAGGATGAGAACATGGATAAGACTATAAATATCTAATTCAGAACATCAAATTTTTTGTGCTACATGTCGGTGATTCCTGATATGGGGCTGCTCATGGGCATGCAATTCAGAAGACAAGTCATCTGAGGTGAAAAAGAATAGCATTTTTGCAGAATTTGAGCGAGTATCTAATGCCACTGGTGCATGTCTTGTAAACCATACCTTTTTCATCGGTTGATAAGATTGAACCGTTTATAAGATTTAATATAATAAAATCATACATGGGAGATATCAATAGGTTTCTAGGACACCTTTCTATTTTGGTCACACTGGAGTGATTTCCCCGGAGTCTCTGCGGTATATATGTTTTCCAGGGGGATATGGCTAGAATATGGGGTCCAACAATGTCTATGTTATCCCTTTCCTCTTTGGTTTTAGAATATATCTCCATTGGTTCCCAAATTATGTGTACAGAAACAATATTCTGGGGAATATTCATTATAAGATATGGGGTTTTCCAAGTGTATCAAATTGACAGAAACAATGATGATCTCTTCTTCCGACGAGGATTATGTTTGCAGGGATAGTTCCAATCCGATGGATATTGTAGGGAAGAAATATATGAGTGTCAGGGATTCCTTTAGAGTATAATATGACTCTTCCTCCTCCACATCATCCTTCTTCTAGTGGTCACATTTAACTTTTGGAGGCACATATGATGTCTCCTTCTTGGTTGGTGGAGCTGTTATGAGTCTACACAACTATTCCTTCAATGTTGCTTGTGCCCTACAATCTATTGTTTGAGTCATCTAGTTCTCAATATTTTGCTAATGCCTCTAATTTTTTCCCTCGAACCTCTTCTTCAGAGTTGAGTAATTCAATCCACCTTCTCCTGGTAGTTTTCTAGTATCACAGGTAACTATTAAACCATTCATTAAAAGAAGTCTTTGAAAATGAATAAATCTTATATATTATGACTCAGCCTTCTATGGTTTGAGTACTAGTCAGGATATTCAGTGAGGTAAAATTCATCAAGCCTTATGGGATGTGGAATCTTGATCATGTTATTATATTTGGATAGAACAAAATAATCGAGGACTCAGTCATTTTTGAAAGAGTATACTATTTTCATTAGTTCATCAATTATCACGTGACCATAATTTCTTTATACCTCTGCACGAGGTAGATTATCTTGTTGAAGTCTCTCGGTAATAGGAATTGGGAAATTTGGGGCCTACCTAGGTGCCTTGTTGGTAAATTCTGTTAGATTTAGTTTGAATGATGTAGCTTGTACTCAGTTTTTATTTTTACCATGTGCTAAGAACAGGAGACGAGACTTGGATTGGGTTTAATAAATAGCTCTTCAATATGTTGGGTCATCTCAGTGAACTCTCAAATCCTGCATGGATATTTCATAGGGATAAGAGGTGTATACAATTCAAACCTGATTTTTTCGATATAGAGTTCGAGCAGTTTATCCAATTATAGGGGGGTTCTTAGAAAATAGGTCAAACATTTCCACCTTGATATTAAATTAGACACCCTCTTGTTCTCACATTGTTTTAGGTTTCTTAGGTCGATGATCGTCTTATTTCTTATGTGTTGAACTAAACTGATAATGCAATTGATGAAAAAGGTCTTCCCATCTTGCAAAAGATCTCGTTGGTAGACTGTTGTACCAAAAAAATGTTGGCCCTGTTAGAGTCTATATGAAAAACATCATCATTATTGCATTTTGTTGATCATGAGGGACCGTAATTACCCTACATTAGGATACTAAGTGTGTATGATTTTTTTCAGGGTCTCCTTCACCGTGAAAGGTAGAGAGGTTAGGGTTTCCAATGTTGGGTGGAGGTGGAGTATCATCTCCCCATCTGTGATATAACATTCTTTCAGTCTGCAAAGGTACACGTCACCCATCCAAGGAATCCATTCGAGTATCCAATGACCGGATGATGTTAAGTAACTCTACATGAATTTTTTCCTAATCCACCTCCCATCTACATGGAGTGGGAGTGTATGATGAGTTGGTTCCACATTCATTTACCATTTTTTATCAATTCACCCTATGACTAAATGATTACCCTAATCAGGGAGAGGTTATCACCAAAACATAGGGAATTCAAGACTATTTTTTGACATCCTAATTTATGTGGATTGGTTTTGTATATCTAGATTCAATTTCATTATCATATACTATTCTTTCTGTTGTATCATCCATGTGAAGGAGAATATTAATCTCTTTGAATTGATGATACCCATTAGGAATACTTCCCCTATGTAGATCCTCATTATGTTGCCAAAGATCTCAAACATAACTCTTATATTGTAAAAATTGTTATTCTGAGGAATGAACCTTAATTCTTCTGGGTAATGATTAGGATGTAATTGTATCATTCCCTTTTTCTTGGGCAATATTCTACCATGGAGTGGGAGACTCATTAATTGGTGGCGCTAAATTTTCCAGTTTTCTTTGGTTCCAGGTGTGTGCGACCTCATTTTGTGTGTCCAAATCACCATCCTCAAGGGGTACATTTTCTATTTTATATAACTCTTTATTTAAATATTTATCAATGTCTACCAGGTCTTTTAGGATGAAATTTACAAAGGCATATTAGGAAATTGTTGTTGTAACATTATTTTCAATGAATAGGGTAATTTTTACTTACCTTCATTAGGGTCGTTATTTGAACCCTTCTCCATTTTGGGCCATCATGGCTTGCAACCATAGAGAGGTTTGATTACCTTTATCAAACAACCCCCCCATATAAATCTGTGAATAGTGACATTGATGTATTTTCTGGTTGTGAGTCCCAAGCGAGCCCCGACCAAACATGGCTTGCCTTTTAGTGGGAAGAATAAGTGGGATGTCGACCGTGGATTTTTTCCTCCCAACCTAGATAATAATCATTCTCTCTATGGTTATAATGATTATGAAAATTCCCCTATACCTACGGGGTGGGGGAATTTTGGGCTTCCATTAGAATTTATTTGTTATTTTTTTGAGGATCCAGTGACTCTATTCCGGTACTTGATGATTACAGGGGCGGACATGAAGATATAAATTCCCTCTACTAGTAGGGTGGGGATTGTATGGAATCACCACTGACCCTTCCAAGACCCTATCAGGGGTTCATAATCCTAGAGACAGTGATTGAGACTCAAAATTCCCCAAGAAGAGTGGGATGTGTCTCACATACAACTACCAAGGATATGTCCTAAATCCTATTGGGAATTGATGATATCGGAGGTGGAGGCATTTATAGATATTCTACTATCCCGAAGGGCCGAGTCCTCTCTGGGATAGATTCTATGTTAGTTGCAACTACGACAAGTGTAATGTGGAAAAATATTATTAATTGAGGTTTGGGTTATATAGAATCCCACAATGAGAGTTATTTTTCACTAGAAGCTATCTGGATGATCGAAGCTTCATTATCCACGATCAAAATGTGTTCTCATTTCATCAAGTGGCCCAGTTTGACATCCTGTTGACTATCCACATCCTCCATACAATAAATCTACTCATCTTTGTTGGATGTTCATTCTATTTTAGTGACCAACTAGACAATGTGTTACCCGACCCCCTAATTTCATTAAAGTCTATATAATTATAAAATACTAAATCTATGGTTTTTTTGTTCTATGTGTACGGAAATGTTTAACAATATATTTTATCACCATCCATGAATATAGATGCATGATGTGACTTCACATATCAGCTGATGAATTTTCACTATGAAATGGGGGAAAGAGTGTGGCATATTTGTGTTATTCATTTATGTTTTTTGAAGGGGATTAGGAGCCCGGTTTGATACCTCATACCTTATCATAATATGTTGATAATACTCTTAGATGGGATCAGGTTTGTGAGATTTCTCTAGTATAACCACTTTTTCACAATGAATTGAGTGTTAAGTTGCCCTATCTGTAGGGATATGAGTACGAATCTATCCCTTTATTTATAGCAGTGATAGAATATGTCCCCAATGTTCATAATCTATTGATTAAATATATTCTCATTTGAGAAAAGTGTGTGTAGGGATATAAGCCTGCTCTTTTTTTATCTCTGTTATTCATTGGAAGATATTTTTGATTGAAGCAGGTATATGCACCCACATTTTCACTCCTTATTCCATTAAAGTATTCCAATGGACTTCATTCATAAGAGAAGGGATATGAGCCTCTCCCATTCTTGTTTTGGTAATATTACTACAAACATGTTCTGATCTGGAAAGGATTTGAGCCTACTTGCTAGTTCCTTCAAGAATATGTAGGCATGAATTGTAAGTAGATATTGGGATATAATCCCTCTTTATGTTATATAGTATTACTCTCCCAACGAGACTTCCTTTCTTCCCATACATGGGAGTTAGAGGTGGATGCATAGATGGTGGTACCCTTAGAAGGAAAATAGTGTGTACCGGTGGGATGATGCAGGAGAAAGTGGTTGGAAGGTTCCCTCTTCATCGACACTTGAACCATAAGGGATCCATATATGGATTAATGGTACACCTTTATCATATAAATAATGTAGAAATTGTCATGATCAATGGATAATCTTTATAAGTGTTTAGTTATAGTGATGCGGGATACAATCATATTAGTATCCTTTACTGGATGAAAAAAATTCATTAGTTATTGTGCTTGGTGAGCCTCGTGAGCAGCATAAATGGTTGATATTTTACTGAGCCTTATTACTCACGAACCATCATATTTTTAATCTTCTATTGGAGATGTCGATCAGGTGAGATAAATTTGTGTCCTGCAGCTGTCATGGACACATAGAATTTACCGAAGAAAATGCATACTTATTAGTGTGATATTGTAGGAATAAAACGATCAATACGATATGAATGGTTGACATAATTGTTCTATTTTCCCGAAATTGCTATCCTTATCATGTGGAATTGTCAATGGGAGGATAGACATACAAGAATCCTTGTTATATAATATCATATATATGACCATGTCAGTCTTAATTTTTTTTTATTATATAGGGTTTTGAAAAAAAGTGTCCTATGGATTGCATGCTGGTCTTCTCGGTGTTTTTTTAATATGGGGAGAAAACAGAATGGATTAATGGATTATAACAAAATAATTTTTTATTATAGAGAATCACATCATTTTCACCATATTTACTTTTATAGAGTGGAAGAAATGGTCTGATGTATCAAACTCTGATCATTTTGTAATTTCATTGCTCCGTGTCACATTTACAAATTTTTTCATCAGTATTTATGGTGTGGAATAGGTTTAGCTCGATGGTTCTATTACAATGGGTTTCTGAGGACTCTGCCAATAATTCAAATTGGGTTTTCAATATGTTTCTTCTTCCCTTGAACCTCCCAATTGTTCCTAAATTTGTGACTCCCAATGGTTGATAGTCATCTAGGTTTTTAAGCCCAATGACTTTTGGGGCTCACATGGGTCCAGAGAATGAGTGTTCAAGCTTATCACACCCTTTTGGGGGTAAAATGTTCCCACTCTAGAATGATATTATAGATTTATGATGTATTTTTGAATCCGTTCCTACTCTTGATACAATACATGTTACTGAAACAAATCAACTATAGGTTACTTTTATTTTATTTTCAAAATATTGGGGTCTCTTTAGAAAATCAATATGTATGTATAAAGGGTTCTTGATCATTTTATATTAAGGGAACGGTGATTTAAAATATCATGAAGTTGAATAACAATTATCTTTGGAATGTGCTACCATTAATGAACCATTAATATTCTAAGGAGGGGAATGAGCCACTATGAGTTGTCTAATGAATCCTTGTTATTTCAGGAATCAAGACCCACCTTGTTCATTGGACTCATTAAATTTTACTACATACAGAACTGATTCAAATGAGTGCTTTAGGAATCCGTGTATTCAATATAGAATCCTATATAGATGTCCTATGTATCCTGAGTATAGTGAAAATCAGAGTCACCGTAATTCATTTTATCAAGGTTTATATATTGATGTCACCCATATATTTGTTGAAACTCATTATGTAGAGTACATGATCATAGATACTCCTTAATATCACATGATTCATTCTTGGTGTTATAAAAAAGGGACAAAAATGATCAATTTTTGTCTCATGATGTGGGACATATGTTATTGGACTTCCTTGGATGATAGATATGGAGATTGAACCCCGGGGAAAGGTAAAATACGTATCCTAAATATGATATGAATCATAGTCATCATAGTTCCATTTATGTTGATGATTACACACTGAGGCTTCCCTGTTGATCGTGGCTTAAACATTGAGGATTTTTGATTGTTAGGGGGATACACACTGAGGACGGACAATGTTATCATGTCATGTGATGCCATGCGGACCTAGTTGTGTTGTTCAGATGGTACAACTAATTCAGCTCATATTCCCTAGTTTCATTCACAATTGTTGTCTTAACACAAAGGGGGAAGGGGGAGCCACAATTGTAAGTAAGGAATTGTTTAAAGGATGTTTAGTATCTTGGCTAAAATCATTGGAGGGCATCACGATACGAAGTCATTATGTCTGGGGGGAATTGTAGGTCTTAGTTGACATGCCTAGAGGGTGTCATGAGTTCTTAGTTAACATTCCCATATGAAATAAAAATACACAAATGACATGAGAGAACACCATTATATGAGTAAGGAGATGTATCTAAAGGATGACGAAATTATCAAGCAATAGACCCAAAGGTTCTTATGGGATCAATGTGGTGGGCCTAGGGGGTGTATGACTAGATATGGAATTTCTACGGGATTTCTCATGTCTCAATCAACATGTTGATGGTGTATCACATGATCTACAAGACATGTCCAGTTTAATTCACGTGTATTTGGATAAATCACATGAGGTGCATGTGGGATAGAGAGCATGTTTTCTGGTTATCATTTCCACTTTTAATATAGTTTCTATAACTTGAATTGTGTAGTACATAGGTTCGTACGATATCAGTTTCCATGAGTGTCCATGATCTGGAGGACATGCAGTATGTTCTTCTCAGTCCATGATAGAATTCCTTCATGTGATCTAGGAATGATCACGCGATTGTAACATCCCGGTCCCGGGTACCACTCCACAGGTGCCCCGAAGCCGGTTCGACACAAGACCTCAAGCACATTTCTCCAAACGCCAGAGGCTTCTGACTAGCAGCGACGACCCAGGTCTGATAGTGGGGAAACTATGACCTCATTTGTCAATGTGTAGCGCAATGGAATTTAAATAAAACATACAACGACAGCGGAAGCAGTAAACCATACACAAATAAATTAAACAACAGTAGTGGATATAACCAACAGTATATAGAAAATGATGCAACATGTCTCAAGTTCTAAGAAAACATCCCAAACATTTTATAAATCAATATAGTACAATAATGAGCATAGTACATCAAATCAAGCAAAACAGCTGGCAGCGGCATCGCAAGCCTAGGCTCTGTCCCATTCCCTACTACTCTTATGCAACATTCAAGTACCTTTTTAGGGACTCTTGACCCTATCTACACCTGCAGAAACGCAATTTGTTTGGGCCAAAAAGAATGGCCCAAACAGGGTGTGAGAAATATATCTCAGTAGGCATGCACCAGAGGCTCGTTCCCAACTACGTGTAAGCATGCAACAATAGTGTGAAGTAGTAAAATGCAATAAAGTAAGCAGTACTCAAAAGTGTCTAATTACCAGTTATATTCCCATTTTATTATCCATTTAAATATTAGAAATCACCACAGTGCATTTCTAAGTAAAAAATCCACATCCTCAGACAAGTAGCCCCTACCCTCAGGTAAGGAGTATCCAACACAAGAATATACCCTCTGGAATAACAGAATTTTCCCTCAGGCGTAGGTAGTGTCGCCCTCAGGCACAGAATCAGCTGCCCACAGGCACAGAAGAAGTTGCCCTCAAGACAAAATAACTACTGCCCTCAGGCTAAATAGTGCAGTGCCCATAGGCTAATCACAACAATTCCCTCAGGCTAAACAGGTAACCGGGCCATGCCCAACATATCAGAATGCAGTAAACAAGGAATTCCCCTCAAGGCAATTCTACAATTACTACATTAAAGGCATACCCTCAGGTATCCCGACCAAATGGCTAAACAATGAAACACACCCCTGGGGTGGTTCTGGATCCATGCAATGATCCCAACCACAATTTTATTATCACAATTTAATCACTTATGCAATTCTAAGAATTAAATATAGTAACGGCCTCATCCACATGACACCCCAACATGGGTTCGTGGCACGAAAATGCACAAAACTGCACGATAGTTGGAAATTTACACCAAGACACCTACCTTATATGCCAACGAACGTTATACTCAAATGACGACTCCAGAAATACCCACGAACGGCGTATATATGACAAAGAAAAAAATCCAAACAAACATAAATAACTCCTGTTAGGAGAAGAATTGGTAAGAACTAGACAATGAGGTGGAAGGCCTTACCCGTGCGGTTCCAATGGGATCGTCCGAGGCGGAAACCGATTCCAGACGAAAACCTGATGGATATTCAAAGGTCCTACCTCCTCCTTTGGCTCATAATCAACTCAAGTGTCTCTTCTTCCAAATGAGGAGGCTACTACCTATTTTAAGCCGAAAAAACAAAGTACACTGCATGTACTTCTGAGTACATGATTTGTACTTCTTTCATTTAACGGTTCCTTTGGCGGCACCAACACACTATTCATCCATCAACAAGAGTACACGACATGTAATCCTGAGTACATGACGTGTACTGCCGAGTACACGGCGTGTACTGCCGCCCAGCTGGCAGCGACTCCACCGCCTTAGTGTTTAAGCCTTCCGATTGACCGCAGGTCATGTCAGGTACCACTACACAACATGTAGTTGGTTCCTACACCCCTCGTCGCCGACATGGCTACACGTCCCGTGTACCCATCCCACACGGCCAAAAGTACACGGCGTGTGGAAAAGTACACGGAGTGTAGTTCCAAAATTTAGGATTTTACCCATTTTCCATATTTTCTAAAAAACACTTATGGAAAAGGTTGATAAGAAACCCATACCTCAAAAAATAAGAACCGGGTTCTTACAAACATCCCCCCTATAGCAATTCATCCCCGATTTTCCCTTCCAAGGGTGGAAAAGATAAAGATCCGAAAAACTCTGGTCACTGAGCACGTACGTCGGCCTCCCACTCCCAGGTCTTGTCCTGCACTCGGCCATGCTGCCATAGCACCTGTATGAGAGGAACTGACTGGACCTAGAGAAACTTCGTGATCCTGTCAACGATATGAATCAGATGCTCCTCAAAGGACGCATCTACCTCCATTTTAACCTCCTAAGGCTAAAAGACGTGAGACGTGTTTGAATGATAGCAATGCAACTGAGACACGTGGAGAACGTCGTGCATGGATCAGTTCCGTTGCAGTAACTGCAACCGATAGGAAACTAGACTGACTCTCTCTAGAATCTCGAATGGCCCCACATACCTCGGTGAATGCTTACCCTGTCTCCCGATCCGCTTGTGTCCCAGCCTCTGCGAAACACGTAGAAAAACCTGATCTCAGACCACGAACTCCAAATGTCGTTTGTGGCGATCAACATAAGACTTCTGACGAGGTTGTGCGGTAGCCATCCGCTTCCGAATCAACTAGACCTGCTCAGATGTCTCCTACACGAGTTGTGGCTCTAGTAAAGCTGCCTCACCAGACTCTAACCAGCACAAAGTTGATCGGCATGGCCTACCATATAAAGCTTCGTAAGGTTCCATCTCAATAGTCACTTGAAAACTATTGTTATATGAAAACTCGACTAAGGTTATATGCTTCTACCAAGATCCCCCGAATTCTAGGACGCATGCACACAACATGTCCTCTAGCACCTGTATTGTATGCTCTGACTGGCCTTCTGTACGAGGGTGGTATGTTGTGCTCAGAAGCACCTGTGTACCCAGTGCCCTTTGAAAGATTTGCCAAAAACGATATGTAAAGCGAGTGTCCCTATAAGAAACAATTGAATAGGGGACCCCATGAATATGTATGATCTCTTGGATATATAGCCTTCCGAGCTCGTCCACACCAAAGATCTCCTTGATCGGAAAAAATTGTGCTACCTTCATGATTCTGTCCACAACAATCCACATGACATCATTGCCATGATGTGACCTCGGCAATCCCATCACAAAATCCATCGTGACATCATCCCATTTCCACTCTGGAATGGGTAACTGTTGTAATAGACCAGCTAGTCTCTGATGCTCCGCCTTTACTTGCTGATAGTTGGAACTCCTCGTAACAAAACTAGTTACATCTCTCTTCATACCTGACCACCAGTATTGACGTCTCAAGTCACGGTACATCTTGGTAACCCCGGGATGAACTGCCCAAACTGATGCATGAAACTCCTGCATCAGCTCCTCGTGTATATCCCCTGGAACCCACACTCGTCCATGGAAACGTAAAACTTCATCATCGCCTATCGTCCTTCCAGGAGGAGGGTCCTCACTTGCCACTGACTCCCGTTGAACTAGGCCTTCTGGATCAGATAGCTGCCTCATCCTCACTCTGTCCATGAGGGTAGATGTCACAGCTAAAGAATAAAGATAAGTCTTCCCCTGACCGTCATGCACCTTCATATTCATCTCAGAGAACAAAGCCATGAGCTGCCACTCACCACTAGCCTCCTGTATTTCTTATATCTGAGTCTTCCTGCTCAGTGCGTCAGCTACTGCATTACCTTTACCAGGTGTATAGGCAAGATCAAAATCGACGGACTGTATGTACTCAACCCACCTTTTCTGCCTCAGATTCGGGTCACGCTAAGTAAAGATATACTTGAGGCTTTTGTGGTCGGTGAAAACCACAGACTACTCTCCCAACAGATAATGTCTCCAACAGCGCAACACATGCACAACAGCAGCCAACTCGAGATCATGCGTTGGGTAATTCCTCTCATGTTGCCCCAAATGCCGAGACCCGTATGCAATAACACGATCACCCTACATCAAAATGGCTCCCAGCCCAATCCTTGATGCAGCACAGAAAACTGTATAGCTCTTCCCCTGGTCTGGGAGTATCGGGATCAGTGCTGATATAAACATTCATTCCAGGTCCTGAAAAGCTGCCTTGCAAGCTTCTGACTAAATGAACTTCACACCCTTCTTAGTCAGACCTGTCAACAGTGCTACTATGTGGGTGAAGTCTTGTATGAAGTGTCTGTAGTGACTGGCCAGCCCCAAGAATCTCCATATCTCAAACATGTTTTTAGGATGCTCCCTAGAAACTACTGCTCTCACCTTCTCTGGGTCTACTGCAACTCCTTCATCTGAGATGATATGACCTAGGAAGTGAATATGGTCCATCCAAAAGTGACACTTCGAGAGCTTATAATATAGTTGATGCTCTCTCAGTGTACTCAATACGATCTCAAGATGAGTGGCATGGTCGTGTCGAGTGTGAGAGTACACAAAGATGTCATCCAGAAATACTACCACAAAATAATCAAGATACGGAATGAACACACGATTCATTAGAGCCATGAAAACTGCTGGCGTGTTCGTGAGTCCGAACGGCATAACCAAGTACTCATACAAACCATATCTACTCCGAAAAACTGTAAGCAGTATATCCGATGGTCTCACGCGTAGCTGATGATATCCCGATCTCAATTAAATCTTCGAGAACACTCGTGCTCCACAAAGATAATCAAATAGATCATCAATCCTCAGCAAGGGATATCGGTTCTTAACCGGCAACATGTTCAGCTTCCGATAATTCACTCTATGTCTGAGGGTAACATTTTCCTTCTTCACAAAAAGGACCGGAGAACCCCATGGAGAAGTAATGGGTCAGATAAAACCCTCTTCCTACAACTCCTCTAATTACCTCTTGAGCTCCTGCAACTCAGGCGTGGCCATCCTATAAGGAGGAATGGAAACCGGTGCAGCTCTTGGCACAAGCTTGATAGAGAAATCCACCTCACGCACTGGAGGTAGACCTGAAAATTCTCCTGAGAAGACATCCCTGAAACGATCAAGAACTGGAGGGAAATCCATCTGAAAAGTCCCCTGATCATCAAGATATAAGCTCGCAATCTGGGTTGTGACTCCACCTTGCCCATAATGCTCTGGTCCAGCCCGACTCGCCTGAACATTCAACTCGCCCTTGTATAGAAACTCACCACCCTCTGGTGATGTGAAACACACCCTATGACGATAGCAGTCTACAGAGGCTCGATTGGGAACCATCCAGTCCCTCCTGAGAATGATGTCATAGCTTGTCATCTCCAAGACATAGAGGTCCCAAAGGAAGTGACACCCTCCAACGTCAAGGGGGAACTCCTTGCACTGAGGCACACCATCCGTCCTAGTCACCAACAGAGTGTCTAGCATCATGATATCAAACGAAGAAGAAACACCGAGCCCAAGGATCTCCACAACGGGTACAGATATGAAACTATGTGTAGAACCTGTATCAAAAAGTACAACAGATAAGACAGAAGCTACTAGAATAGTACCTCTGACTGTAGAAGGTCTGGGATCCTGCTCATATTGGGTCTGTTGCACTGCATATGTCTGCCCAGTGTCGCGGCCCTATGACATAGCCTGGCTACCCTGAGCTGTCCCACCCTACTGCCTCTGAGATCCTAATGTCTGGCTACCAGGGCCACGACCACCATCTCTTCCTACTTGCCCTAACACATTCTAGTTCCATGACTGGAAAGAAGCCACTGGTCCTGCTCACACATGTTGAGTCTGCACAGAACCCCTCTCACTAGCCACTGGTGGAAACGCCCTGAAAAAGCACTGCAGATGACCCACCTTGCCGCAAGCTCGGCACTCCACTGGATCTCATGGACACTATGGTCTCTTGTGTCCCTCTCTTCTACACTGGTAGCACCTGACCGGACCACCTGAAGAAACTACCTGGCTGGTACTGTCACCCTGAGAGAAGTCCATATATCTCTTCCTCTTGCCAACAGACAAAGTTCCAGTAACTGGTTCGGAACCACCCGGGCCCACACCACTAGATTCCCACATGTTCCTCTCAGTAATCAGCGCCTGGTTCACAATAGTGTGTACTGAAGGTAACCTGAAAACATTCACCACTGCTTGGATGTCATAACGAAGACCATTCTCAAAAGGTCTGGCTCTCAATGTCTCATCACCCACCAGCACGGGTGAAAAATGATGAAGCTCCATAAAATGAGCAGAATAGTCCATCACTGACATAGCACCCTGCTGTAGATTCATGAACTGTCGAGATCTATCTTCCCTCAGTGTCTCGGGAATGAAGAAGTCATAAAAGACTGCCTGAAAATCTTCCCACGCCATGTCTATGTGATGCTCTGACTGGGTGGTAACATCCCACTACCTCTTGGCTGAATCAAACAACATGTAAGTCTAGAGCTTGACCCTCTTCCCTGGAGGCATCTTAAGTTGATTGAAAATAGTATGCATCGGTTCTTGCCAAGACTCCGCAGCCTGACGTCCGCCATCCCCTGAAAACGTAGGCGGATGCTGCTGCTGAAAGATATGTGTCAGCTCAGCCATAGATGTGGCAGCCTGCGGCGCTCCCTGAAAGGTCTGCATGAACCGCATAAAGCCTTCATGGAACAATGACTCTGTGCCGGTGTCCAATATAGCAGCTGGTTCCGCATCTAGCTCTACTGGAGGATCAACTGGTAGCCCATGGCCTGCCATCTCCGGAGTATAATCATTGCTGCTCTCCAGGAAAACAACTCGCGGTCTTCAAGGCGGCATGACACTACAGGGTCAAAAGCAGGCCTCAGATTCAAGATTATTAAGATTGAAAAGAAAAGAAACCACCAAGGAAACAAGAGGAAGAAGGAAAGAAAAATTTGCAAAAAAATACTACACGGTGTGTACACTAACTACACGACATGTACTTGGCTTACCTTCAAATTCTCAGGTCCCTATGCAATGCTAAGCCACACAGATTCCACTGAACAAAAACTACACGGTTTTGTTTTTCAACTTCCCGTGTCATCTGTGACACGGACGACTACTCGAGTTACAACTACACGGCGTGTTACACCCGTACACGGCATGTACAACACCCATTTTCCCATCCAGACGGCTAAAACCACTCAGTCTGTCCTCGAACAAAACCACACGGTGTGTCCCAATGGTACAAGGCGTGTTCAGGGAGAGGTGACACTAGCCCGTGTAGTTAGTTACATGGCTGAGTCCCCAGTTCACACTATATGGCGTGTTCATCATTGACACGACGTGTTCTATAAAAGAGTTCACCGACCCGTGTTGTTAGTTACACGGCCAGACTCCGGGTCACACAACAGGGCGTGTACAAAAGCTACACGGCGTGTTTTACCCAAGCCATTCCCTACCCCATGTTGCCACCCACACGGTTTGTGACACGAGAAGAGACTATACGGCGTATACTCAGGGTACACGGTGTGTACTCAAAATGTTTATTTTTTTTTCAGAAGAGAAGAACATTCACGACATGTATAAAAATACTACATGGCGTGTATAATGGTTTCCAGATAATATTCCTCAGAAACATCCCCAGAACTCAGAAAAATACCGTAAAACAACACATAAGTGTCATATTCTGACCCGTGGGGGACCGTACTCCCCACGAATCAGAGTTTGACATCAAATATGTGTTATAACCAATAAACAGTCAATGATCCACCAAATTCCTATCAATGGGGATCCACACTCCCCCAAAAAAAATGTTTGGTGTCCATTCTATAAACATGCTCACATAAAATTACCCTATCAAATAGAAGGTATTTTATCAGAACAGCTATCACAACATCATGCTTTTCTAGCACAACAACTATCACAACAACATGAGAATTCTAATTCACCTACATGGAATGGAAACTATTCATCACATGTGATATCTAGCATGTTCCTATATGATTCATGAGACGGCATACCCTCATCTCATCGGGTTGCAAATAAATAAAATCCATAAAAAAAATATAAACTGCACAATATCATAGTGCGTCACCCAACGGTGAAAACATATCAACTGTAAAATTTGAAAAATCAAAATAATTGAAAAATACGAGGTAGACTGGATTTTCCATGAAAATGGGTTAGCTATGCTCGGGCACAGCTTATTACCAACTACAATTTGTCCTATCCATGACTACGACTCCAAATAGTAAGTCAAAGAAAATAATCCCTCTGATACCAATTTGTAACGTCCCGGTCCCGGGAGCCACTCAACGGGTGCCCTAAAGAAGGTTCTCCACAAGATCTCAAGCGCATTTCCCCAAACGCCAAAAGCTACCTACTAGTAGCGAGGGACCAGGTCTGATTGTGGGGAAACAATGACCTTATTTTTCAAAGTGTAGCGCAATGGAATTTAAATAAAACATACAACGATAGAAGAAGCAGTAAACCATTCACAAATGAAATAAAAAACAACAATGGATATAACCAACAGTATATAGAAAATGATGCAACATGTCTCAAGTTCTAAGAAAAAAGCCAAAAAATGTTATACATCAATACAGTATAACAAAGAACAGAGTATAAAAAATCAAGAAAAATAGCTGGCAGGGGAATCGCGCGCCTAGGATCTGTCCCGTGCCCTCCTACTCCTCAACAACAGTCAAGTACCTATATTGGGACTCTTTGCCCTATCTACACCTGTAGAAATGTAATCTGTTTGGGAAAAAAGCATGGCCCAAAATGGGTGTGAGAAATATATCTCAGTAGGCACCCACCAAAGGCTCGTGCCCAACTTCATGTAAGCATGCAAGAATAGGTTGCAATAGTAAAATGCAATAAAGTAATCATTACTCAAAAGTAACTAATTACCAGTTATATTGCCATTTTTATCCATTTAAATATTAGAAATCACCACAATGCATTTCTAAGTAAACAATCCAAGTCCTCAGACATATAGCCCCTACCCTCAGGTACGGAGTATCCAACATAATAATCTGCCCTCAGGGATAACAGAAATTTCCCATAGGCATAGGTAGTGTCGCCCTCATGCACAGAATCAGCTGCCCACAGGCATGGAAGAAGTTTCCCCCAGGCCGAAATAACTACTGCCCTTAGGCTAAATAGTGCAGTACCCATAGGCTAATCACAACAACGCCCTCAAGATAAACAGGTAATCGGGCCATGCCCAACATATCAAAATGCTGTAAACAAGAAGTTTCTCTCAAGGCAATTCTACAATTACTACATTAAAGGCATACCCTCGGGTATCCTGGCCAAATGACTAAAAAGTGAAACACACCCCCGGGGTGGTTCCAGATCCAAGAAAAGAACCCAAACATCATTTTATTATCAAAATTTAATCACATATTAAATTCTAGGAATTAAATATAGCCACAACCTTAGCCACATGGCACCCCCACACAGGTTTGTGTCACGAAAATGCACAAAACCGCACGACAGTTGGAAATTTACACCAAGCCACCTACCTTATACTCCAACGAACGTTATACCCGAACACCGACTCCAGAAATGCCATGAATGGCGTAGATCCGATGAAGAAAAAAATCCAAACAAATGTAAATAACTCATGTTAGGAGAAGAATTGGTAAGAACCAGCCAAGGAAGTGGAAGCCCTTACCCGTGCAGTTCCAACGGGATCGTCCGAGTCGGAAACCGATTCCAGATGAACACCCGGTGGATCTTCAATGGTATGGCCTCCTGCTTTGGCTCCAAATCAGCTCAAGTGTCTCCTATGACAAATGAGGAGGCTACATCCTATGTTAAGCTGAAAAAACAAAGTACACAACATGTACTTCTGAGTACACAGCGTGTACTTCTATCATTTAACTATTCCATTGGCGGCACTGCCTTACTATTCATCCGTCGACAAGACTACATGGCATGTACTCCCAAGTACATGGCGTGTACTACCGCTTAGCTGGCGGCGACTCCACCACCTTACTGTTTAAGCCTGCCGACTGACTACACGGCGTGTAAGGTACCACTACACGACGTGTAGTCGGTTCCTACACCCCTCGTCGCCGACATGGCTACACACCCCATGTACCCATCCCACACGGACAAATGTACATGGCGTGTAGTTCCAAAATTTAGGATTTTCCCCATTTTCCATATTTTCTCAAAAACACTTATGGAAAAGGAAAAAGAAGAAACTCGTACCTCAAAAATAAGAACTGGGTTCTTACAGCGATAAACCTTATATATAGCGTATTAATTCTATGATATTTCACTGGTTTATTAACTAATAGAAGGCTTTCCAGTCACTAGATCAACCTCTTTGAGAAGTCCAATCCAGACCTTGCACCAAAGAGTCCATAGATCGAGATTCTAACCTCTTTTCCATTTTGGGTTGGGGAATTTATATGCATATCCACCCCAGTTGTTCACTAGTATGTGAGGAATATCTTGCGAGAATCCAGGATGGATTCGGTGAAGGGATCTGGAACCATGCAACTTCATGAGTCTTTAATAAAGACCATCCTTATATTATTACCGGATATTAAGTGACCATGAGTCCCCCTCATCAATGCCTCCATTATTTGATTCCTTTTGATTAGTGGGGACTTATTTTATCTTTAAGGAATGTCCTAGGACCTCCATATCATCACATTAAATGTCTGAGGACCATAGCAAGATCATGATGCATGTTGAAATGTGCCAGTGAGATTCTTGATGCCTTGAATATGAAATTGAACTTGAAAAAGATGGTAGTTCTGGGAGTCTCGCAGGACCATGAAGTAGACCTCCTCAATGATTCACAATCTTTTTTCCCATGAGAGGCCTTCACATCCTCCATATTGTATTCCATTTTTTCCTGTGAAACACATTGGGAGTCATGCAATATTTCATTAGTAATTTCAAGGAAAATTACACTATTTTTTATGATGCATTGTGTGAATGATATGGGTCATGTAGTGGTATGTGATCATTTATCTCGAAGATTCCATCTGTTTTTTCATAGGGATCTGAAGAGAAATTATATGGTTGTCTAGACATACCTATGGACTTCTATGTGGAGAGGCTTACAAGACAATATGTTTTCATGAGAGGAGTCAGATATGTTGTTGTGTACTCACGGTGTCTTTTGGATCGTTAGGGGAATGTTTCATGTCCTTTAGGGACCAAAAGTATATACTTACACCTCTATTTCTACGTCAATTATTTTATTTTACTATGGATTTTGAGTCATGGGAATTTTCATGGATGTATCTAAGGGAATCCATTATTCCCTTTAGTGATGAGCCACTTGATATTTGTGGCTACTAGGAGCCTCAAATTTTAGGCATTCCCCTCCCATTTTATAATTATTTTCAAGTATTATTTCAATATGGTTACTTCCGATAGCTCATGTGGCCTAGGGGAGATCATCCAGCATCCACTATGCGACTATAGGTTGTTTGGAGTTCTTTTCAAAAAGAGGGGGGCTCATTGAAAGAGGATTTGTTGGATCTAATAAAGGTTATGCACGGTGCATAGAGTCTTCTCGTTATCATATATTTTTCACGTGATCACGATACCATTAATGGTTCAAATTATCTGCACATCTCATTCATCTTCTTCTACCTTTTCTTTTGCTGGTGAAACAATACCCATATTTTGGTACATCATAATTTTTTGAAATTTCCAATGCTCATTTGGAAGGCATCAACTGCATATAACACAATCTATTGATGTATTTGAATTAAATTTAAACATTATATTTCATAAAATATCAAGATTTTACAATTATTATCTTAGATATTTCATATGATAGAGTTTGATAATCCAAATCAAAGTCATATGATCTCCCATGAAGTATTATAATATCTTGTGTGAAGTTATAATAATCTGCATGACGTATTAAAATTTCCATCTGATGTCATATGAAATCTCCAATGTATTCAGAGTTAATCTTAAATTATTATAAAATAATAAAATTCATGAAATATCCTTCAACAGTTATAAAAACTAAATATTCCTTGAGAATTTCCCAATAAATTCAAATGAATCTCAGGATGATTCCCTATATTATCCATTTTCAGCTTGACTTCATCTTGTTCCGCATCGATTTAATTAAAACTATAGTCCCAATGGCTGAACACGTTCTTCATTCATAAAGTTATATAGAAAACATGTTCACTAAGAATTTATTATCAATAGTACCACATAATTATATACCGGTTATTAAAAATTAACCAAAGTGAATTACTATTGGGGATCATACGAATATTCTAAAGGTAATGTAATCATGAATCAATCATATCAAATTCATTGTGATCAAGATCCCTTGTAGAATGAAAGAGTGATTAAATTAATCATTATTGATATTCTTATGAATGAATTATCACGTTCCAACAAATTTATTTTCCCAGAAAAATAATTTGGAACATTAAAATGTATTTATATCCTACATCACAAAGAACACACATTAAAACATCTTAAAATCCAAGGAGACGAAATTTCTCCCCCTTTTGAAAATATACCTTAAAAGATAAACTATAATGTATAGAGGTTGAAATATAAAAAAGGCATACCATTGTGTAAGGGAACCTATTTTACTCCTAGTTATAGCCTCGTATTTTTTAATTGTTCTATTGTGAGGGGTTTTATTAGAATATTATTCAAATATTACATAAAAAGAAAAAACACTAGTTTAATGAAACATAATTCCACCTTATAATTTATGAAATTACACTTAATATCAATTTTTTAAACTTTGAATTGTTTATATTTTTTTCAGATAATTTGTGGGACTTTTATTGTCACATGCTAAGGCTAAGCAATACTCAATTTTTAAGTTCATATTATGTAGATTTGTCTTCAGGCACAATATCTATGTAGATTTTTTGGGTGTATCCAAATACTCAAAATTTGTTTCACTCAAGGTTTCTAATTTAGCTTATTTAAATTTCTTGAGACACATATTCTTATAATAATAAATATTCTACCTGATGTGGAGATCCTATCAAAAAAATATCTTTCCTAGTTGAATTTATTATATCCTCTTAGATTCATTTCATCATTATTTTTTAACATAATCAAATAACTGAATGTATTTGAGATGTATCCCAATATAATATTTTCTATCAATTCATGTCATTCATTTGGATTTTTGTGGAACATGTCACAAAGAGTGACATTATATACAATTGTAGGCCTCATGGAAATCAAATACTTAAGACTTCCAATCATTATTTTGAACTACTAATCATTAACTACTTTTCCTCAGTATTCCATACTTAGTTTTATTTCCAACTAAATTTTTGGGGACATGATGTTAGATTCTTTTATGTCAAAATTCCCTAATAATCCTCTAGAATTATTCTTTTGGGAAGGGAATATGTAATTATATACATCTGTAACCTATAAGTTAAATTAAAAATTTATTTCACTAAGAATTTCCACCAAAAATATATCATTCATGTGACCTGAATACTCTTCACCCAAAATTTCTTCATTTATGGTAAGAATTATCTCATAAATATACACAATATAAAGGATTTTTGTGGTACCAGTCTTCATCACATACGTGTTATTCACAACATTTCATTCATTTTATAAGACATGGGAAAAAAACTCTAATATTTTTACCATTTGGATTCTTTTTGAAGCATGTATCATATGGAGTCACATATTAGTTTGGACATAAGTGGAGTGTATTTTGAATTATTACAACTTCTATAATAGCTTATATCCCCTAATACCTTAGAGTTTAATTTCCTATTAGTTTGGTTTTACCGACATAAACTAGACTCTTTTTATCCCTCTATGACACTCTATTTTATTGAGGAATATATGGAGCACTGAATTCTTGTATGATTCCATTATTTTTCATGTATCCAGTACATTGTTTTTTCTATATTCAGTACAAAGTTTTTATATTAGTCAATTTAAATACATACCTATTTACTTATTTTTTAGTTATCAAAATTATATGAATCATTATACTGAATTTTATTTTTGTGTTAAAAAACATAGTAAATTTCAATATTATATAATATTTTATGTTATTAATGAAATATCATACTATAGTTGTTGACCACTTTATTATATGACAACACACATCATTGTGAATTAGCTCAAGAGGTATTAATGTTTGAAACTCACCAACCTTATGATTTTTATTCAAAATTTTCTACTTTTTTAATTTTTTTAAACTTTAATAGTTTCTTAATTAAATAAGGGAATACTCATCAGAACTTCCTCTTCAATTATCTTCTTGATATTATTTTGATAATGGTGACCCATACTTCTATGATGTAATTCATTTTATTCTATTTTAACTATGTAACAAACTGTATTTATAACTCTAAATGAAACAAATTTATTAGGATTTTTAATCCCCTTATAACAATAACACCATGTTTTATTATTTTGACTTCTTTTCTATTTTTTTGTAAAAATAAACTCATTTATATAATCACACAGTTATGATTCACTCAAAAAATTACACTTTAATCCATTAATAAAAAATACACTATCTAGAATGGTTTGATTTTCACCAAAACTTGTTATTATAATATCTATAATATTTACTGGACTTTCATTACCAGATGTCATATATTTTCCATTATATTTCTAAATTTTTTTATTTATTCAAATAAACTATATTTTGAGATAAAAACCATTTTTTAAGATCTAAGGATTTTTATATTTGAATGTTTTAAATAAAATTTTAAACCACATTTCCATGTTTTCAATTATATCTTTTATTTTTACTATTTCCAAACCATTGAAATATATTAAACTAAACTAGGATAAAAAACGCACATATCTATGGTTTTTTTATTCTTGATCACATCTCTCAAAGATAACTTTTATGCTTTCAAATCTCTTTTAACTCCACTTTTTTGCTTAAACTATTAATCCATTTTCGATATTCTCATCTGTGGTTAGTGTCTCCTCCTTATGTCATTATATATTCTTTGTCTAGTTAGAGACCTACTATAAAAATAAATGAAATCCCTAGGGTTAAAAAATCAACACCACCAACAGTATCCATAAAATATTCTATTATAATAATAATTATTAATTTTAATTGGTTTATTTATTGAACAGTTTTTATCCCATAAATATAATGACCCCATATTTTCATTTTCTTGAATTCTACCTTTAACATTTTAGTTCAATGATGAATTATTTTCCAAATATTATTATTTTCATATTTGAGTAAGTTTGGAAATTACATTATATCTTTAATTTATTCTTGATTGTAAATTCCCATACGATTCTTCACTATATGAAAAATTATTTTATAATATAAATTGTGTAAACTTTACCTATTCAAGTATTACATATTTTCCATAATAAATACTTTACCATCTTTCCTGGATGATTGAACTTTCTATTTAATTTACTTATTCATGTGGAATTTAATTTTATTTACCTATATAATAAATTCTATAATCTGTTTTATTACATTACCCACATTCTTATCCCCAAGAAAAATTCTAGAATTCATATTTTCAAAGATAGTCACCTTTCCTGTAATATCATGCTTCAACATCTCAATTTATTTGTTAAAACTATATTTATCAACTAGTATATTTTGTATTCAAAAACCTTATTTTCACTATGTTTTTTAATCTCTTATCAATCATATTTATTTCAAACTCATTTTGATTTCCATTCTCGTTTATATATTTATTTGCAATAACTATTTCCTCTATAGTATACTATTCGTTTTAATGTGACCCATCTATTTATTGGTTCTCCTATTATTCTCTTTGTTCAATGATAACTATTTGGGAAACACAACTTTTAACATACTAACCATCATCATCACTTTCTTCCTTGATAGATACACCTTGTACCACTGATAGAAAGTTCTTAAAAAGAAAATCGGGGAATTATACTTTTTCTTTTTGAAGAGGAATGTGAGATATCTATCGTATCAGTGGTATTCATGGTATCTTATTCATTACCATTTTTTCATCGAATTTTCAATTGGAAAATGGATAGGAAATGGAATTCCTTCCTACAATTAAAAGACAAGAATGGATTTTTTCCTCAATATTTACATATTAATCCTCTAAAAAAAGATCATGAAATAAGATAAAGAGCATTGGTATGATCATCCATATTTTATTCTTCATCTTACTAGTACATCTTATTTTTTTACATTAAATTTTTTCCTCGAAATTATTAAACCATCAATCATGGGCCATGGAGTCTACTATAGAGTGGAAAAAAGATCACTTTACTATGTCATTGGTGGAATAAAATATCAAAAACTATATGTAAACAATTTTAATGTTCCTCTAAAAAAGTGAATTCCAAAATTTTTAATTATAAAAATAATAATCCAACTAGTATATTCTTACATGGTTTTCTGTTAAACTCCAAACATCACAAAAAACTACTTCCAGATGATGGGGAAAACAATGGAAATTTCGTCACTTAATGGCCCTTGGGGAAGTTCCAAAGGAAAAAATGTAGTGGATATTAACTGGATTACCTATTTGGAGGTAGTGGTGGATAATTATTCAAGCCACATTACCAAATCATAAAAATATTTAATCTTTTAAACCCATTTTTTGTAGACTTTTGTTTTTGTTAAGTAATTCCATGTTCTCTTCTATGTTAGGTCTCCCCCATGAATTGGTCATCGAAAAATTACTTTTTTATAATAGTAGAGTATTCAAGAGTTTCTTTAAACCTTATAATGGTAAAAAAATAGATTTACCCTTGTAAAAAACTCATTAGTAGTTTCATATTCATGTATTCCAACATCCTCAAACTATTTTCGACTGATTTTTAGCATTTCTTACCATGTCATTCCCATCATCAATTCTATAAATATTTTTTAAAATATAATTATTAGTTCTTCAACCCATAAACATTCTCATATATTTTTTTGATAAATAATAATTTAATGCATTTATTGAAATACCATTATTTACAATGTTCTATTTTCAGTTAGAGACCATAAAGAGGTTTTTTCAAGAATAGTAAATGAAAATTGAATGGAATCAATAAAGTATTACATTGAAGAAAGAATAAAGTGTACCATTCTCTCATTCCATGAATGGAACACATTTCCATTATAAAGTGGGATGAATTTTTTGTTATTATAATTTTATTCATCCTTATCAAACACTTGACAGATGAATTAGATAGTAAACATGTTCTCTAATAGCAATCGTTTGATCCCACGATGGGTGATACACATTAATAGGGGGTGAATCAGTGTTTACACTTATTTAAATTCCCCCTCAACTCTTATGTTTATTCAAGACCTTCCTATAAAGATTATCACAAATTCTATGAAATGAAATATACATAAAACATTTGTTAATGATGACCCCATCCATTAAATATGACTATATCCCCAATAAATCATGGTTATTATCCCCCAAACATAGTTCTCTTCTTATTATCAAAGGGAAATTGAACAAGGATATGGCCTTTAACCCATACATTCATTAGAACAAAAAATTTACAATATTTAATCAATAGAATAAAAAACAAATTCAAAATAATGATCATACAAGGGGTATGATCCTCCACTCTTACTCCAAAAAATTTTATATTATTCATATTACTTTCATAGTAATCTCTTATAGTTATTATCAATTATTCTACTTCTTATTATTCAATTTAGCTATGTATCACCTCTACTTTTCCAAATTTTCAAAAACATATCTTTCATAATTTATAGTTATTTCTAATCATTAAAAACTATGTGAACGTAAATTTTATAAAATTATATAAATATCAATAATTTTTTCGTGGCAAGGAACTTCTCATTGAAACAAATAAAAACCCAGTAATGTTCATTCATCAATTTCTCTTTGCGACTCTAGAATTTCTTTTTCATGTTATATCTATGTAATCAAATCATATTCATCACAAAATATAATATTTCAATTTAAATTGAAATCATCCACATATTCATAATCCCATAGAACACCAACTTGTGACACATATCCTCTTCCTTTTTTGTGGAACACATCTTAGAAACCCATAATTTCACATGACTAATCCTCATTGTATTTTAGATTGGACCATCATCACATGAATTATATTGATGTTTTAATACATGAATATCATCCCAATGAATATTTTAAATTAAAATTCCTTTTATTTTCTTATAATATAAATTATGGATTCCAAACCTACATTTACATAGGCCCTAATGCCTAGATAGACATTTACATAGCTCATGGATTACCATTACATGGTTCTTAGTGACCCATAAGTAGATAATGATTTTCAACTATTATCTTTATGCAGTATTTTATTTTTTATGTTACTATTTTATAGGACACATTCACATAGGTAGTGAAGATTGAATATTACTTTAAATATGTCCTAATTTTCACAGTGACCTTAAGATAACATACCCTAAAATACATAAGTATTACTCTCAACAATTTCATATGAATCATGATTTCGTATGATCATAAACTCTATATTATTAGTAAAGTCCCATTAAAAAGAAATATACTCACTCAATAATTCATGATGAAGTAAAAAAATCAACAATAGAAGTCATAAAATAGATTCTTACAATCTGAGAATTTTCCATTTTTTGATTCGTAGTGAAGTTCTATAGTTTCATACAAGTCACATGATGAAGTATGATGATCCAAATAAAATTCATATTATCTCCCATGAAGTATTATGATTTCTATTATGAATTCATATGAAATGTTATGAAGTCTTACAATTTTCTTCTAAAGTCAAAACAAATCTTTAATATCTTATGAGATTCTACTAAAGGATTATGAAATAATTAAAGTCATATTATATTACATGAAAGTAATACAAAACCCAGTAAGTTGTATCAAATTCTCTATGAATTCATAAAAAACCTTGGTTACATTATGATATATCCCTTTCTAGTTACTATTCAAAAATGTTCTTCTATAGCACAATTCATTCTCATATTCTACCAGCTGGTTACTTCAACATTCATCAATGGTTAATGATATCATTTCCACTTCACCAATACTAAAATATAACACTATGAATAGTTATTCAGTCATTACTCTAAAAATACATTGAAAAACAAAGTACAATACCATTATAGGTAAATGCATCATGTATAAGAGGGTTTCTATGTGACCTATTTCTTGCGTGTAAAATATCCCCATGCCTAATTTGGGACTTATGATCTTTGGGTAGTGACGCATCCCAATATTTCTAGGGGAGGATTATTTGACCATTTCTTAGGTACTTTAGGAAATCATTGGAAATGATTCTAACAAATTTATAAAATTGTTATCGTGGTGACACTCTAGTACCTACACCTCTACCATGGGCATAAAATTCTTATCACTCCAATCCCACTAAATTTAGTTGTTCATCAGCTACAATAGAAGATTATTCATATGTCTAAACAATATAGAAAATACATGAAAATATGTATTCAGTTATATTTATTCCTAATTTAAATAATAAAAACATTATATTATTTCATACTCACACATGATTACCATATGTTCTATATGTTTTCTTCTTCTATTTATCTGTTTCTATGTACATGATCCCCCTTATAGAACACATTACATGGGATATAAGTCAAATGAGATTGTAATTCCTAATTTTGTATATAAAAACAGGACACAATTATGTTGTTGTTTTGTGTAACATAAATGTGTTTCTTTATATTTAAAACACATACAATTTTTTATTCAAGTAATGTGCACCTCATATTTTCGTTACAGAAGTGGTATAATGGTTACGATGCACACTATTTATTATCTTAATTATTTTTTTTAATATAAAAATTCTTGATCAATGTTATTAATACCAATAATGTTCAATAGAATAATACCTATTATAATATACATTATATTCTTTACCTTCTTGATGGAAAATGAAATCATCTCAAGTTTCAAGCTTTGTGATGTTTTGATATTTAGCTAGTGGATGGGGATTTAATTTTCTCTTATAATTTTGAAATAATTATTTAAAATTATATTTGATCCATTCAAATGACCATCATTATGAATTTTATCTAAAAGTATTCTAATATTAACGTACACTAAAAGGTATAATTAAGAGTAAAATTATGTTCAATTATTATTATTAAAAATTAGAAAAATTATATAATAATGATACCTTAATGTCTTCCAAAATTAATCCCTTTAATGTAGGTAAGACGTTATTCCATGTAACTATATCAATTTACATGTATATTAGAGCACTGACCACAATTTAACTAATAAAAATGGAATTTTGGGATCAATGAGTTGACCACATGCATACCATCCAACCATTAATTTTATGCCATTACTTCTCAAACTAATAACTTTTTATAACATGTTCATGCTACAATTCTTCTATATTTTTTCAATTATACATTATTTACCATATAAAATTTTCTCAATTTCAACATCGAGGACATATTATTCCTTAAAATTGGCAGCATCATCGAGTGAAAAATAAATTATATACATAAATAGATAAAAAATTATTCTAGATTATATAAATATTTTATTGAACAAATAATATTATGAGGAAAAAAATTGAATATAAAGAAACTAATCAAAGACAATATATATATATCAATTGAACTCTTTTTTTATTGGTGAATGGAATTTAACCCCTCATTAATGTATCAATATCCCATCTATATTGTACCCTCTAAATAAAAATACATCATCGATTTTGGGATTACAATGAAATGATAGTGATTTACTAATGAAAGTGTCTTTCTTTATAGAATATTCATATGAACATGTAGTTGTTTTAGTTTATAACAGATATACATAATTTTTTCCCCAATATCTTGGGAATATAATACTTTTACAACCTATGAATCCATTATTAATGGTTCAATCATATAAACATACTAAAATTAACCTTCATATATATAGATTTATAAATTTTAACTAAACTGAAATTATAAACTCATTTTAATAAAAAAATATAACTTATAAAGTTTTATAATCAAGATAACATATTTTTAATGATGAAAAGTATGATGTATTCAAGAAAATTTGATTTTTATCCTTTGTATCAGAGAAATTAATCACCTCTTCCACAATATTTACTCCACTTTTTCCATATTACAACATTCATAGTTTTCCTATAAATATAATGTATAACTATTGATTACATAACCATTGTAATAATATACATTTAAACAAGGCCCTATATAAATCCATCAATGTTTTTATAAAATTAAATTTATATATTCATATAACACTTGAAAAATACTATTTCAGAACCATAATATAATGTATTAATTTTGTGTATTTGATATCAAGTTATTATTCCTTGATAGATTGTAATACCTAATAAATAAATTATGAGTTTTAATATATGGAATTACCATTGTACTATTATAAAGAATGTAAGGATGAGATTTCTCAGGATCTGTAATTTTAATTGAGACAACATTCCATCCATAAATTCATTCACCCAAAATATGCCCATTGTGATTTGATTTTGGGAGACTGATTTTATCCACATCAGATATATATTCATTAGAGAATTCAATAGTTTTTTCAAAAAAAATATTTCTATAGAATGAAACCTTTTAAATGAAATTAATTTTTTACATTCCCTTTGAATATAATTATATAATGTTAAAAGTGGTACATTTATCTATAATATACTTGATCAGATAGTTGTATCTCTATAAATAAGTGAACTATTATGGCGAAGAATTATTCCGGGATAAATATAAATAATTCACCTAAGATAATTTTTTTCCATAGTTACAAACAACATTAAGCCTATAAAATTATTGAATATAGCTTTGAAAAATAATTATGGATTTTATAATATGTCTCTAATATTTTTATATAGAATAAAACATAAATGAACATGAATTAAATATTACATCAATATTAGAATGTCGCATAATTTTAAACCCATTAAATTTAAATTAGTCATTGACACAATATTATTGATACCATAATACACCTATAGTACTTTTACACTATTTAGATTGTTGAAAAAACAATGATTACAAAAAATATTATAAAGTAATACAAGAGGGAATTTCCATCTTTCACCCTCACTGCTACTATCTCTTCTTTTATTATTATATCAATCATGAAAATACTATCATTAATTCCATATTTTTTATTTTTATGGGAATTTAGTAACATTTTAATTACATTATCACATTTTTTTATACATTCATGTAATCATGAAAATGTCTAGTGTAAAATCAATTCCAAAATTATAATTCAATAAAAACTAATTATTTTTTCTAATAAAATTTCATACAGAATTTTAAAAAATTTTTTGCAAAAATTGTGAAAATTTCCTTTACATTCTTAATCTATTCATCACATCTTAATGGAAATGGTGTTTTTCCTTATTTGGAATTCCCACCATGTGATATTTTCTGAGAATAATTTTTATTTCTTTTGGGTGAAAATTTATTATTTTATAGAAAAAATATCATCAAGAAATTTTTAAACCTAACTAAGAATATACCCTTTTTCGAAATATGAATCCCTATTATTAATTAAATTTAATATGTTGACAATTTTTCATAATTAAGAAATCCATTTTTCATCATGAACAACATGAATCCCAATTTAAATTATTCCTTTCTATGATCCCAATACAATTTAACACCAAAATCCAACATCAATTTCTGTTCTTTGATCAATAGAGCCAAATAAACATCCATATCACCACTTTTGGTCCTGATACAAGCATATAAAATAAAATTCACATGTGTTACATGAATAACTGACATAGAAATTTATAATTTAACAAAATATCTGACCATGTACTATGATTGATAATTTATACATGAAAAGTATGTATTTCATCTGTAGATTTTGTAAGATAGTGGTTTTTATCTCATTTAAAAATTTAGAATACTCATGATTAGTGTTATCATATTGAGGATAGTTTTATGGGTGACAATTCTTCCCATTATAAATATTTGTATCTATACCACAAATTGATTTACATGAAATTTCCTCACATCTACATAATCAATAAAAAATTTAAATGATTTGAAATTAAATTAAATATTTTAAAATACTATATTCAAAATTCTTGTATTGAGTTACACCACACATAGATAATGTTTTATGTGATTCATGGTTCCCATGAAAAAATACACAATAATTTTGATGGAAATTTTTTTAGAGTTTATAAAAAAATGATTATAACATTTGTTTAGTGTAATATATTATAAAAGGTTGTTTATTATTTTCTAGTAACATTTCATTTATGGGGGACGATATTTCTATAAAGATATTTTTGTTTCATTATTTTCTATATTGAAACTATATTTTTTTTATGGATGGTAATGTATTATATTTATAAAAAAAAGAATACAATTTAATCATTTCATAGCACTTTAAACTCCCAATCAGCCTTGGAATGTCACAAAGCCAAATGTAATTTTCATTATAATTTTCTCAATATACTATCCATCATCATTTATTGTTGAACTCATATGAGATGATCCATAAACCATAGTGATATCCCGTTCATAAGCTATATTCAGTTCATACCCTATTTTAGTTCAACATTTACAACATCAACTTATTCATTCATAGATCATGTGTTCTTGAAACTCATGTGTACAAATTTGTATTGAATAAAAACATTGTAAACAATGAAAAATGATTAGATACATGTGATTATAATACAATATTCCAAATATGGTAAACTCTTTAACCTCATCCTCATATTATTTTTTCATACTACTAGAACCCAACCATTTTTATACATATTCATAAAATTTTATTAAAAAGTATGTATATTTTTATTCTTATGTAGAATCAAGAACACTTAGAGAGGGTGAATCATTGGTTCCTTTTTATTTTACTTGAATGTTTCTTAACTCATTAAAAAAATCATTCTCAACCTATGAACCATGTTTGAGTTATAATCCACTCAAATATAACTCACAACCTCACCTTTAATATAAAAAAAATATAAATAGAAAGCATCACATGATATTTCCAAGTGTTGGTATAAATACCAACTCCTTACCTTGTTTGATAGTCCCAACAACATGGATCCTTTTGTTATATTCTTTCGTGAATAAAATGTTGCATGAAATGAAAAATTCTATAATCCCAGTATAAATTTTCTTAATATATTCTGTTATACCCCACAACTATCCTTTCCAGTATCCACTTCCCAATAAATAGACTTTTTGGTAACACGTATGCATTCACATTTACAAGATACACTTTTCTTCTTCTTTTTGGATCTACATCAGGAAGTATTCACTTACACTACAAGTACGATAAATCAAAATTTTATTATGTAAAAACTTTAAGAACATCAAAAATTCTCTAAGGAATTTATTGGTCTTGAAACTTCATCAAGAAATTCAGTCTAGAAACCTTCGACAATAGTGTTAGTCTGTTCTTCTTAGTTAGAAAACATAAATATAATGGTCTTTGTATTTTGGCCAATTTGGTTAGATTTCCATTATTATATTCCTTATTTAATAGATTTTTAACTCAACTGGTTTCTCAAAATTTTGCAGCTTATATAACCTTGTCTGATGAACCTCGATATGATGGATGTCACTCTGATGGCTACCTCTGATGGACTTATTCCAATAGAGTGTTTTTGGATGGATCAATCCTGTATGAATCTATTGAATGTTAATTTAATGATATTTCTCATATTCAACATGAAACACAATGTTTGTTTGGGTACTCAATACAGGTTTCAAAAATACCGAAGCTTGAGTGCTTGTACAATTTTGAGTGAATATATATATGAAATCTCTTATCATTTTATAGAGACCTAAAAAGTGTTTTAGGCTTGGTTCTTAAAACCATTCCCACATGGCATAATTTCTCGAATCTTTGAATTATCATTAAATATCAAATCACTTTTTGACACATTCAATACCATCTTGAATCATCATATATCATTGATTTTTCAATGTATCTTTGACACATTCAATTACTTTTTGAATATTTAAATATTATTAATTTTGAAATCTTCCTTTGACATTTAAAATTAATTAGACCTCTTAAGAAACATCTATCTGATACTGATTATGATCAGCCTCATTATAATGAATACTATTGTGAAATAATATATTCTTCATTATATTTCTACACATAAATTGAATGGAAAATCTTGTCATTCTGATTTTGTCATTATGATTCTCTAGTGCTCTTTTCTTTAGTCTGATTCCTAAGTATGATTCTACTAGTACAATAATATCACTCTATAAGAATACGATTGAAATAGTTATGAACCACTTCTACTCTATGTCTGGAAATACATCTATGATTCCCTGCAGAATATTCTTCGTAGCTAAATATGATTCATAGATGAATAATATTCAAAACTGTTGGATCGAATAGTTGATATAAAAGTCTATTAGATGGAACAATACAAGAGGGGGGGTGAATTGTAGGTTTAAAAACCTTTGAGTTTTAGAAACAAAGAGATTAGTTTAAAAGATCTTAAACTAATACAAATACAAACACCCACAATTGTATTGAATGTAAAAGGTATGATGTATTGTAATACTATTGTAAAGTAAAACAATTGTATTCAAGGTGAACACAATAATCAGAGTAATACAAAAATGAATGGTTCTACCTTTAAAAGCGTATAGAACCAATTGATACAATATGTAAAAGAATGATTGTAATTGAAACAATTACAATTGAATATGTAAAAGAAGAAAGGAAACAATACAATTCCTTTCTAATACAAACAGCGGAAATGTAAAAGTAATACAATTCTTTTAACCCAAAGAGAAGGGTTATCCTTTCACCTAGGATAAAAAGGTCTGTCTCACCAACACCTTGGTGAGCCCTCGATACGATGATCGGCACGTCCGTCTGCCTATCCTCGGCAGCCCTCGATACGATGATCGGCTCGTCTGTCTGCCTATCCCCGGCAGCCCTCGATACGATGATCGGCTCGTCTGTCTGCCTATCCCCGGCAGCCCTCGATTTTGCAGGTAATCGGCACCTCTGTCTTTCAATTACTTGAAAGCCCTCGATACGATGATCGGACGCACAAGGCTGATGAGAGAAGTCACAGCGTCTCTCTCTAGAATCTTCGTAGTTCACATAATCTCTTCGTTCATCAGTTTGCTCATCGTTTTCTTCTCAGCTTCAAATGACCTCCTATTTATAGGCCTCGGGTTCCAACAGTCATATTGCCTCCAACGGTCATATTGAAACAGAAAACACGACATCGTTTTGATTAGTATATAACTAACTCAACGACATCGTTTTGTTAGGATAAGAGATATAGAAAATGTAAAACATGAGTACGATTCATATGCAGAGAGAGTTTTTTTAATAAAGTACCAAAACAAAAAATAATCATCTGAATAACAGTCAGTACGATACGATCGACAGAGTCAGTACGATACGTTTGACAGAGTCAGTACGATACGTTTGACAGAGTCAGTACGATACGTTTGACAGAGTCAGTACGATACGTTTTGGTCGGTACGATCAGTCATCGTACGATACGATAGACACAACTTGTTATTTACAAACATATGATAGAATACATTTGAGATTTTCAAATCATGACAGAATATATTTGTGATTTCCAAAACATGATGTAAAAGCCAAAAGAAGACTTTTGACTTAACAATCTCCCCCTTTTTGGAAAGCACAAACACACAAAGTAAATGAAACAAGAAATACTTATCTCCCCCTGAGTTATTGAAAACTCTTCTGAATAAGAAATTGAATACAACTAACTCCCCCTTAGGTATTGACTTTCCCAAGGATTGTATTCATAGATTTTCCTTAAGAGTATTGTATTGCATTCTCCCCCTTTGTAAAACAATCTTTGCTTTGTAAATATTCTCCCCCTTTGTGATTTACAAAAAGAAAGGAGTAACCTCGAATTGTCTGAAAGAGTTAGTGAAGTAATACAAGACAATGGATAAAAGAGGTTTATAAGAGTTATTACAACACAAACAAGTTTCAAAAGAAACAAATACAACAATCATTTTCCTCTTTCCTTCTCTTTCTTTATAAGCTCATGAAGCACAGCTTTCATCTTCTTGATCTCCTTCTTGTCTTCAGAAATTGATTCACCTTGAGTTTTGAGGAGCTCTTGTTGATCCGCAAAAATCTGATCTTGATTTCTGATGGTTTCCTCCTGGACTCTGATTACCTCTTCAAGAGTATCAATTCTGCTTTGCAGAGTCTTGTTATCCTTGGCCAACTCAGAATTTTGTTTCTTCAGTAAAACCATTTCATCTTTGAAAGATGAAACCTTCGAAAAATCAGATTGGAAAGCATTCATTCTTTCTTGCAAGTCTTTCACTGAAGGGACATCGGCTCTTTGAGAGGATAAAAGATTCAGCCTTTCAACTGTTTCTTTATCAAGCTTGTTGAAAGCGATTGCAAGATCATTTGATAACCTTCTTATGTCTTCAATAGCAATCTCATGGTCATTGATTGAGCTCTCTGTTTTGTACGACCACTTAGTCATCTTATTACATGCCTTCTTATGAACAGCTGAGCTTTCTGAAAGAACTTTTAAATCGGCTTCAACAGATAAAACTTTCTTCCTCAACTCTTTCACAGATCCAAACTTCTTTCTCTGATTTTCAGTGATAAAATCAATCTTTCCTTCCAGCCTCGGGAAATAAGGAATTGTTTTCTCCATTCTCCTCAAAACATGAACAATGTAATCACTCTTCTTGAGAGAGATTGTATTCTCTGAATCAGTATCATCATCGTACGATGCTAGTTGATACGATCTGCTCGATTCAACAACAGGCTGTTTCCCTTTTGCCTTTACTTTCTGCTTTCTTTCTTCTTCTACTCTATCACTGATGACAACAATTTTATCAGTCTGAGAAGATTGAGTATCTTCCTTTTCTTTAGATGACATCCTGTTCGGTGACCTTTCCTGATCGGCGTGAGGAGTTTGTTGAACTCCTTCGCTCAGCTTTTGAAGTGATTCCTCTTTACTCTTCTTTGAACTTTGAAGATATTCTAAAAGAAAATCCTCTTCTTCTTCCACTTCTTCCATCACTTGTTTCCCTTTCTCTTTCTCAGGCAAACTCTGTACAATAGGCTCTTGATGGACTTCCACGGTTAGTTGAGCACTAGCATCTTCAACTGCTTTCAAGACTTTAGAAATATCAAAGTCCTGAGCCTTCCTTTTCAAAAGAGACTTCTTTTTCTTTTCAGCTTGAAGGGTTTCTTCTACCCTTATCCTTTCTGCAAAGGCCTCAGCAGGGTCAAGTCCAAACTTCGGATCACCCTCTTTTCTCTGTTCCTTGTCCTTTCTCCACTTTGCAACAACTTCTTTGCTGTACTTCGGCTTCTTCTTTGGCTTTGAACTAGTCTGCGGATCAGACTTTCGAGTAACACCGGCCGATTGATTGTCCTTGGCAGGCATAGGTGCCGATTGATTTTCAGGCAAATCAGCTTCTTCATCTCTGACAAAAAGTTTTGAATTCGAATCAAAACAAACATTCAGCTTCTTCATCGTACTCTTATTAATGAAAGACGGCCACAAATCCATAGGTTTTCCTTTCAAAGGAATATTACAGAACTTCATACTCTCAAGAATGAATTTTGTGAGGATGGCCGGATACATTATTATCTGGGATTTAATCCCTCCTTTCTTGACATTCTTGATTGTTTCAAAGATATATCCCATGAGATTTACCTTTCTCATATTCACAAGGTAGTCAAGCATAAAGACATCAGAGACTTTAAGGGTTTCTCTATCCCCTTTCCTTGGAACAAGGAAACCTTTCATCCATAGAGTGACAAACCTATTGTCTGGTGAAAGATGATAAACTTTCCTCTTTCCCTCATTAACAACAAACAAAGACTTTTCAGCATTTTCTCTATTGAAAGTACCAACTTCCTCTGGAAGTTTGTGAGATGGGCAGAATGCATCACCTTCTATAGAAACATTTAGAAAATGCGCCGCTTGTTTCACAGACATAGATAACTTCCTATCGTACACAGCGAAGTTAATATTCATATCCTTGTCAAAAGAAACGGTTTTGTAGAATTGACACACTTCATCAAACAGAACTGGATCTTGAGTATCAGGCTTTTCCACACATAGATGTTCCCATCCTTGAAACAAAATAATCCTCTTGATCGTGGAATCGTACGTATCAAAGAATTCTCGGGATACTAACCTTTCTCTGTGAAAGTCTTTCTCAGTAAAGGTCTTTGAAGACATATCAGCGGGAGTGTTGGCAGAAGATTGAGACATAAAGATGATGCCGATTGAGAAGATCGTACGATTGATTATAGCCGGTTGAACAGAGCTTCGCCTCAAATCCTTGGACAAACGATGTGGGTTTGGGGAGGGGAGGGGGGTATTTATAGGCAAAAAGATATGACGGTTGATCTTCTACGGTCAGGATTAAAGAAAAGCAGATCAACGGTTAGAAATAAAAGAATAATAAAAAAAAATGAAAAAGAATACCTGTCGAAGATCGTAAGGTGATTGCTGGTTTTGGTGACATTACGATGGAAAACAATCTCAATACTATCATCGGTCGATTCAAAAATTATTGAATGATACGATGGAAAAGAATTTCAATACCATCATCGGTCGATTCAAAAAAAATTTGAATGGTACGATGGAAAAGAATTTCAATACCATCATCGGTCGATTCAAAAAAAATTTGAATGGTACGATGGAAAAGAATTTCAATACCATCATCGGTCGATTCAAATAAAATTTGAATGGTACGATGGAAAAGAATTTCAATACCATCATCGGTCGATTCAAATAAAATTTGAATGGTACGATGGAAAAGAATTTCAATACCATCATCGGTCGATTCAAATAAAATTTGAATGGTACGATGGAAAAGAATTTCAATACGATAAACAGAAAAAAAATTGAAATAGTCAATACGATAAACAGAAAAATTGAAATAGTCAATACGATAAACAGAAAAATTGAAATAGTCAATACGATAAACAGAAAAATTGAAATAGTCAATACGATAAACAGAAAAATTGAAATAGTCAATACGATAAACAGAAAAATTGAAATAGTTAAATATCAGAAACATAAAGACATAAAGAAATGTCCTCCCCCTTTCTACGAGGAGTTTCTTATTATTAGGAGAGATGTAAAACAGGAAGTAGATATGAATGATTATTTTAATGTAATCATTCCTAGCTTCTGTTTTATAAATTCAAATCTATCGGAAGGTAAAGATTTTGTAAAAATATCAGCAAGTTGTTCTTGCGTTCCGATGAATTGTAAAACAATATCTCCTTTTTGTGTGTGATCCCTAAGAAAGTGATGCCTAACATCTATGTGTTTTGCACGAGAGTGATGTGCTGGGTTTTTACTAAGAGCTATGGCACTTGTATTATCACAAAGAATTTGAGTTTTGGAGAAACTCAAACCATAGTCAGTGAGTGTGTGCTGCATCCACAATACTTGAGCACAACAACTTCCAGCTGCTACATATTCAGCTTCAGCAGTGGAGAGTGCTACAGAGTGTTGTTTCTTGCAGGACCAAGAAACCAAAGAATCTCCTAAGAAATGACATGTTCCAGATGTACTTTTTCTATCCATTCTACAACCACCAAAGTCAGCATCTGAAAAACTTTTTAAAACAAAATCATTTCCAGAAGAGTAGAAAAGACCTAAATCCATAGTGTCTTTTAAATACCGAAAGATTCTCTTTACGGCTTTTAAGTGAGACTCTTTTGGATTAGATTGAAATCTTGCACATAAGCATACAGAAAACATTAAGTCAGGTCGACTAGCTGTCAAGTATAGCAAACTCCCTATCATACCTCTAAAAATTGTTTGATCTACTGGTTTTCCAGTTTCATCAAGATCAAGAGTATTTGAGGTACTAATTGGAGTGCTAATACTTTTAGTTTTGTCAAATCCATACTTTTTGAGTAAGTCTTTAAAAACATGATCAGGATGTTTTGGGTCTTGAAAACCAGGAGGTTGTTCGACAAAAACTTCTTCTTGAACAAAACCATTTAAAAAAGCACATTTGACATCCATTTGAAATAGTTTGAAATTGAAGTATGCTGCGAAGGCTAATAGAATACGGATAGATTCTAGTCTAGCTACAGGAGCATATGTTTCTTCATAGTCTATTCCCTCTTGTTGATTATAGCCTTTAGCAACAAGTCTTGCTTTATTTCTTACAATGATTCCATTTTCATCACACTTGTTTCTGAAAACCCATTTTACACCAATTACAGTTGTTTCTTTAGGTCTCTCAACTAAAGTCCAGACTTGATTCCTTTCAAATTCATTTAGTTCATCCTGCATTGCTTTAATCCAATCATCATCACCTAAGGCCTCACTTGGACTTTTAGGTTCAAATTGGGAAAGAAAAGCAAGATGTTCTATTTCATTTCTTAAGGAATTTCTGGTCCTTACAGGTTGATTTATATCACCAATGATGTTATCACTGGGATGACTCCTAAGAAACAATTGATTTGGGTTTTGTAAAACCTGTTCTTCAACATATGGTAGAAAATCTTCTGTGGTAAATGTTTCAGGAATAATTTCTTGAACATTTTCCCTATCAGAATGTTCTCCTACTATAGGTTGATAAACATTTTTAGAAAACACATCCGAGGATGTAGGATTGGGTTGGTTGAAAACAAAAGGGTTAGTTTCATCGAATTTTACATGTACTGTTTCTTCAACAGTACAAGTGTTTTTATTGAAAACTCTATAAGCCTTAGAGGTTGTGGAATAGCCTAGAAAGATTCCTTCATCAGATTTTGGTGCAAATTTGTGTAGATTATCTTTTGTATTCAGAATGAATACTTTGCATCCAAAAACTTTGAAGTAAGAAACTTTAGGTTTTCGGCCAGTCCATAACTCGTAAGGAGTTTTATTAAGAAATGGTCTAGTTAAAACATGATTTATAGTATAACAGGCGGTACTAACAGCTTCAGCCCAAAAGTGCTTAGCAATTGAGTATTTACTCAACATGGTTCGAGTCATTTCCTGAAGAATACGATTTCTTCTTTCAACAACACCATTTTGCTGAGGAGATCTTGGAGCTGAGAAATTGTGAGTAATACCTTTCTTACTACAAAAGGTTTCAAAAACTGAGTTTTGAAATTCACCACCATGATCACTATGAATAGTTATCAATGGTAGGTTTTTCTCATTTTTAACTTGGGCTCTAAAAGTTTTAAAATAGGAAAAGGCTTCAGATTTCTTTGTGAGAAAGTAGACCCATGTAAATCTAGTAAAGTCATCAACTAAAACAAATACATAGTATTTGCCACCAATGCTTCCAGTTTGTGAAGGACCGAACAGATCCATATGCACAAGTTGTAATGCATTAGAAGTTGAAACTTCATTAATTGATTTAAAGCTAGTTTTATGTTGCTTGCCAAATTGACAAGGATCACAAACTTTTGAAGAATCATATCTAAGATCCGGTAACCCTTTTACAAGTCCTTTCTTTGAGAGTTTTCTTAGGTTTCTCAAATTACAGTGTCCTAGTCTCCTATGCCATAGCCACGATTGGTCTTCTATTACACTTAAGCAAGGTAAGTTTTGGTTCCTAAGGTCTTCTAAGTTAATAGTGTAAACATTCTCTTGCCTATGGGCAGATAGAATGAATTCATCCTTGGAATTGTGAACTAGACACTTATCATCTCTAAAATTCACAAGGTAACCTTCATCACATAATTGACTTATGCTGATGAGATTGTGCCTAAGACCTTTAACAAACAAAACATTTGAAATAAGAACTTTTCCAAGAAAAATGATATTACCTATACCAACAATCTTTCCTTGAGCATTATCTCCGAAGGTAACTCTTCCACCTTTTGTTTTGATAACCTTTTCAAAGAAATCTTTGTTTCCAGTCATATGTCGAGAACAACCACTATCCATGTACCAAATGTTCTTATTGGTACACTTCTGATTTTCCTGAAAAAGAAACAATTAGATTTTCGGAATCCAAACTTGTTTGGATCCAGAAGGATTAGATAAAAGAATTTTAGGAATCCACATTTGTTTTGCAAAATGAGCTTTATGAAATCCTAAGGATTGAGTTTTGTTAAGAGAACAATCTCTTCTCCAATGTCCACCACATTGACACTTGGAACAGAAAATGGTTTTTTGAGGAACAAAATAGTTATTACTAAAAACAGGTTTGGAATAAGTATAACCAAGACCAGAACGATTTCTCAATGGTCTAATTAGAGAATACATCCTATCAAAGTTTTCTTTTCCATGAGTAAAGTTTGACAAACACTTTTTCAAGGATAAAATCTCTGACTTTAGTTTTAAAACCAAATTCTTGTTTTCTAAAACATTTGAATTTGAACTAGAGTTAGACTCTAAAATGTTTTTCTTTGAAATAGCAGTTTCAAGATCCTTAGAAAGTTTATCCTTTTCAGATTTGACTTTCTCAAGGGTTTTCAAAATACTTTCAAAATCAGAAGTTTTCCCATCAAGATCTTTAGAAAGATCTGAAACTTCTTTTGTCAAGATAGAAATTCTAGAATTCGCTTTTTCAAATCTTTTTTTGAGTTTAGAATTTTCATTCTCAAGTAACTTAGCAAATCTAGAGACTTCTTCAAAAGAAGGTAAAGTATCATCTTCTGATGATGAGGGTTCATCATTTGAAGATTCATAATATCTATTATCAACACAATTTGCATTTAAAGAGACATTTGTAACAGCTTCAGCACTATGTACCTTAGCCATGAGACAATGATCTTCAATTGGTAGTCTGGCTAGAAGTCCAATATTCCTTTGTCCTGACGTCTCATATTCTGAAGAATCATCTGAGGAATCACCTCCACTTGCACTCCACGTATCATTTGCTTTCAAGACCTTCTTTGTCTTATAAAACCTTTTCTTGTTTCTTTCAGAATGTTTCTCCTTTCTATCTTTCCTCTTTAGTAATGGACAATCAGGCCTTATATGTCCTGCTTTCTTGCATTCATAACAAGTTACCTCTGAATCTTTCCTGTCTTTCCTGTCTTTCTTTTTGAATCTATATTGAAAATCTTTCTTTCCCACAATCTTGTTCATCCTTCGAGCAAGATTAGCTAACTCATTGTCTGAAAGATTACAATCACTTGAATCAGAAACAACAACTTTCTTGGATTTAGACCTTGTAACCCTTTCAGGTGTTTTAGCTTTAGAAGCAAAAGCTACACTTCCATTCCCATTCTTCTTCTTATTGAAATCAGCATCTCTTTTCATTCTTGTCTCATGTTGTAGAAGAGTTCCAAAGAGTTCATCAAGAGTAATCTGGGAAACTTTTCTATTTTCATCAATAGCTGTTCTTTTCGACTCCCATTCATTTGGCATAATATCTATAATCTTATCAACAAGAGCTTCATCATCAAGACCTTTTTCTCCCATTGATTGTAAGCTGTTGACAATTGTCATAAACCTTTGTTGCACTTTGCAAACTGGCTCTCCATAAGGAAAAACAAAACCATGATACTCTGCTCGAAGCATTGCTCTCCTTGTTTCAATAACCTTGGATGTACCAAAATGAGTGACTTCTAATTTCTTCCAAATACAGTTGGCTGCTTCACATGAAGATATCTGACTATATATATTCCTGGTCATAGAGCATAATAAAGTATTGCGTACCTTGTAATTCAGTTGATATTCTTGCTTCTCTTGATTGGTGAAAGTACTAACTTCCTTGTCAGGAATTTTGTAACCCCCAGTAAGCATAATAAAATTGTCTACACCAGTATTGATGACGAAAGTCTTCATGCGATCTCTCCAATACTCATAATCATTCCCATCAAAGATTGGTGGTCTAGAAGGATTCAGATTATCAATTGATCCGATATTCATTCCTGCCATCTAATAACAAAAACAACTTTTCCACTCCACACGTTAGTGTAGTAAGTATTAAAAAAAAATAATAAGAAATAAAGCTAATAATACAAATCAGTGGAAAACCTCCTCTGATACCAATTGTTGGATCGAATAGTTGATATAAAAGTCTATTAGATGGAACAATACAAGAGGGGGGGTGAATTGTAGGTTTAAAAACCTTTGAGTTTTAGAAACAAAGAGATTAGTTTAAAAGATCTTAAACTAATACAAATACAAACACCCACAATTGTATTGAATGTAAAAGGTATGATGTATTGTAATACTATTGTAAAGTAAAACAATTGTATTCAAGGTGAACACAATAATCAGAGTAATACAAAAATGAATGGTTCTACCTTTAAAAGCGTATAGAACCAATTGATACAATATGTAAAAGAATGATTGTAATTGAAACAATTACAATTGAATATGTAAAAGAAGAAAGGAAACAATACAATTCCTTTCTAATACAAACAGCGGAAATGTAAAAGTAATACAATTCTTTTAACCCAAAGAGAAGGGTTATCCTTTCACCTAGGATAAAAAGGTCTGTCTCACCAACACCTTGGTGAGCCCTCGATACGATGATCGGCACGTCCGTCTGCCTATCCTCGGCAGCCCTCGATACGATGATCGGCTCGTCTGTCTGCCTATCCCCGGCAGCCCTCGATACGATGATCGGCTCGTCTGTCTGCCTATCCCCGGCAGCCCTCGATTTTGCAGGTAATCGGCACCTCTGTCTTTCAATTACTTGAAAGCCCTCGATACGATGATCGGACGCACAAGGCTGATGAGAGAAGTCACAGCGTCTCTCTCTAGAATCTTCGTAGTTCACATAATCTCTTCGTTCATCAGTTTGCTCATCGTTTTCTTCTCAGCTTCAAATGACCTCCTATTTATAGGCCTCGGGTTCCAACGGTCATATTGCCTCCAACGGTCATATTGAAACAGAAAACACGACATCGTTTTGATTAGTATATAACTAACTCAACGACATCGTTTTGTTAGGATAAGAGATATAGAAAATGTAAAACATGAGTACGATTCATATGCAGAGAGAGTTTTTTTAATAAAGTACCAAAACAAAAAATAATCATCTGAATAACAGTCAGTACGATACGATCGACAGAGTCAGTACGATACGTTTGACAGAGTCAGTACGATACGTTTGACAGAGTCAGTACGATACGTTTGACAGAGTCAGTACGATACGTTTTGGTCGGTACGATCAGTCATCGTACGATACGATAGACACAACTTGTTATTTACAAACATATGATAGAATACATTTGAGATTTTCAAATCATGACAGAATATATTTGTGATTTCCAAAACATGATGTAAAAGCCAAAAGAAGACTTTTGACTTAACAAAAACTCAATACAATTATATACTCCTTTTCTCCAAATATAATGACCAATATTATTTTCATCACATTTTCCCCCCATATCTTTCATCAATCATTCATCAAAGGTTTTGAAGACAAATTATTACTTTTGTGAATTAAAAATCAGCAAAGCATCATCACATTTTACTACAAGGTCTGGAAGTATTTTATCAAGATTTTATTTTTATTAACACATTCATTGATGATTCAATATGTTTTCAAGTATATTTTAGCAGAAACCCCAATATGAAAAATTATATTAAACGACTCACATCATTGGGATGATCTTGATTCCTTAGCATTATTTCTTGGATCTAGAATCCAAAAAATTATCTTTTTCTCAACATCAAACATATATATACTATTGAAAAAAATACAACCAAACTACACAATGGGTACATCAATAACCCCCTTTGTGTTCGTTTTCAATACCCAGTTCAATACATACATTTAACCACTTCAAAACAATAACTGATATTTTTTTCTTTTCTAACATTTTCTTCCCCGTGTCTTCATTTCTTTCTCCCCCTATTTTCTCCTATTCTATTTCCCTCTCTAGTTTCTTTTATCCCCCTTAATATATTATCTCTCCCATATTGAAAATAAAATTTATATGGGATATATTGATTAGATTCCACCCTTATTTAAAAATTTGCTCATTTTGAATGGTTGGGAATTTTTATCTTAAAAAATGATACTCTACTTTAGAAGAACATAAGTGTCCCATGAGTTTATTAAAAATCATTTAACTAAATAACACTAACTATACGTGGGAAAACCCAGTGTAGAAAAAAATAGTGAATAATCATTATTATCAATGTTTTCCATTAAAAACATACATCTAATACCCTTTCATGTTTCATTCTATATTATCAAGTCTATTGAAATTCTTGGAAGGAATTTATTTAAGATAAGCATAACTTGAAACCATCTCAACAAATATATCATAATGTTTAGTAGTAAAAATACATTGAAAAAATAATATTTTGTAACCTCATTACTTTCTTTTTCAATAATAGTAATTGACCCACCATAAGCTTCCTTATTTGGACTCCTTTAAATCCATAAATGTTCGTAAAAATACACAAATTTTTAAGGAATAATGAGGAACCTAATATCTTCATAAAAGGAATGTTCATACTAAAAGACTTTTCTCGAAATTGACTTTTTATTCTTGATTTATTTTTCATTGGATTTATTTTATTCCTTGTATTCATCTTTATCATACTTTATAACAAGTTTATCTTCCACTGTATACCCTTAAGATAAGGATGTAAACTTCTTTTCTCTTTTTGGATCCTTTTTGTTATAGTGAGTTTGTAAAAAAATCATTTATTACTATTGTTCTAGAATGATAGTAAAAAAACATTTACTAACATATCCATATTTCTCAAATATCATGCATATTTTATGAATTTTCAAACTAATTTTTTTTGATATCTTTCTATAATCGTTTTCCACATTTCCAGAAACCTATATCATTATTTTTCATCGGTTAGTTTTTGTGATTCTTCTAACTTCCTAGCCGTTTTAGTTGTTTTTGGACAAATATCTAGGAAATCCTTATTTTAGGACTCATTATTATTAATTTTTCTCAACTTTCTAAATATGCTCATCTTTCTTAACATACACAACTTTTTTTATGCTTTGAATTTTTTTTTGTTCCACATGAATTTTATTAACAATTAGTTTTAATTTATCATCATAGATTACCCTTGATTCGTACATGTTTCTTGGTAGATACATGTTATACTGGAAAGAATATGCTATATGTCTAAAAACTACACAACACCCATAGTGACCTATAGATCATGATTTTTGAACTGATATTTATTTTTTTAATATTGTTTTTGTTGTTGCTTCTTCACAAATCGAGGAATTCTTTTCTCAGGAGGAGACTTTTGAAAGGAACTCCTTTATGTGTTGAAAAAAAATTATTCTCACAATCATGAATTTGTAATACATTATTTTCAACTTTTTTAGAACTATCTCCTTTAACATTAACTTCCATGGTGATGTTTTCTCTCATCTTTATTTTCTCACATTGTGTTGTATGAAGCACTGAATATGTTTCTAACAAATCTTCTTATTTCCCAAAAAACATAATTTTCATCAAATATATGATTTTTCTAGATTCATATACATTTAAATTTTTATATTTACCTTCTTCAAAAAGTTTAGATTCTACCTTGATGAATTGTTTTTTTCTGGATAAATTTTATTTATAACTTTTTAGTTTTCCTTCAATCCATCTATTTGAAAATGTTATTCCTTCAACATATTTTTTCAACTTCCTTATTTTTTTTGGTGAGTTGTGTATTTTTTACATGTGAATTCAACAAAATCATTTTAATAATACATTCCATTCCTATTATATAGTAATACTTATCATTTCTAACTTAAGAATTATGTCCATTACAAACTTGAGAAATAATTTTCTGTTGATGATCAGATTCATCATCATATGCTGAATCATTCTTCTTTATTATGCTAAGATAACATTTCATATTTTTAACACAAATAATTATTTAATTATGTTTCATACATGTTTATTGATGGTATTAATAATCATAGTCTTCAAACTCATATTCTTCAATTCTCATCCGAAGAAAATTTTGTGAAAAATTTCCATTCCCTTCACAATTCATACATTAGATGATTTTACTTTTATATTTTCTGTTATTGTATGTATTTAAATGGAGGGAAATAACTATATTGAAATATTATTACTATCCATTTATAAGGGGTATTTATTTCACATCCCTCTCCAATATATTACCATTGAATAACAATATAATATTAATTTTACCCTAGGGTCGATCTCTCATGGTGGAATCTTACACACGCCGATTCTTCTATCATCACAATTATAATTCTAACTAAAATAAAACTACTTATATACTACTTTAAATGGGTTGTTAATTATTAAAATAGATAAAATATTTTATATATTATTAATGAAAATTAATAACACAATGAAATGAAATATGAAACAACGATGTTAGTGAATAATCATTGTCTTACTTTGGAGATCATGGAGAAAAATTCAATTATATTTAAAGACATATTATTCTCAATATTCTATTAAATGTTGATATCAACACTATCTCTCAAAAACATAACATGAATCATTATACTCCCACATTGAACCATCAAATGAAAAATAATACTCAGTCACATCATCACCACAATGAAACTCCACTGAGGATACACTATTATGATGAGGATAAAGAGAAAAAACATTAAAACTAGATGGAGAACTGAATATCAATGAATGTGGGGTGAACCGAGAACAAAACCAATTTCAAGACTATTTCATTCATATAGTAAAATATAAATAGAAATCTTTGAGCACAACAAACACAATAACCACCCCTCCCCCCTTGAACAAAATTGAGAGTTTGTTCTCCACATTCTTGTTGATTAGAAGGATCACTGTTGGGGATCAAAAAATTGAAAATGAATGAGAATAGAAGAATATGAAAAAAATAATCATTAAATAAGTAAAATAATATTAAAATAAGATAAAAACTAATTCTACATTAAATTTAGGACCTTTGTCGAAAACCTCATGATTGAAAAAGAGATACATTTTTACTGAGATAAGAGAGTGAAAGGTCAGCTCCAAATTCATCCTCCGAAAGAATGCATGTTTATGGATAATTTAATGAATTAATTTGGTAAATATTTCTTCTTGATAGTTATGCTTATATTTATTATCTGTTGGAACAAAAAATATTAGTGGAATTTGATGCATGTGGTGAGAGATATTTATATTTTAATCCATGAAGTTTATTCTACCCTAGCAACTCTTCATATTCAAATTCTCCATATTCTAAATAATTAATGAACCTAAATACGAAAAAATGTATTATATAAAAAATAAATAATTTTTATCTATTAATTTACTTGCTAATGGCCTAATTTTAGATCAATTTTTCTAGCACTCTTTTATATATAATCTCATCTCTAAATATGTCAAGATATGAGAATAGTTTTTGAGGCCCAATTTATGATCTGTTTTAGGCACCAAAATGATTTATTGATCTTTTGTCATGGAAGAATAAAATAAATACCAAGATGTATTAAATCCTAAAAAACGAATTTTAAAATAAAATTTAGTATAGAAAATTTATTTCTGAAATACAAAATAAAAATAAAATATTTAAAATCAAAATTCATCCATTTTAGTTATTAAGTTTAGAATTCCACAAAAACATAAAAATGGGATAATTTCCCTTGAAATAATACTATGGTGGGTTTAAAAACATTTGTTTATATATTAAAAAATGTAACAGGTAATATTTATCACTCCCTCACACAAATCCATTGAACTTCCAAACAATCATTATATTTTCAAATAATAATCCACGCAACAATAAAAAACGAGAAACACCAATGATAATTTATAAAATAGAATTCTATGATGTCTCCTCTATGAAAAAAATTCATTATCACTATCAATCCTCATGTTAAAAAGAATTTCATTTGAATATATATATCCATGGCTTAATCACAACATTTCTCTCATTGAGTTTTAAGTCACTCTTCAATCAAGAGAAATTGAATCTAGATTTATGCTCATACTTGTACATTTCATGCATACCCATAGGATTTTTATAGTTATAATTTTTCTATAGAGCGAGGCATGAAAATAATCTCAATCAACGGGAATTTTTTTGGTTAATTCTATGGCCTGGGCTTGGGGGGAATGATTGAAAAAAAAGGATGAAAATAAGAGGTTTTGACTCCTAAATATAATGCATTAATAATCAAGTGAAAACAGAGGATGAACCCCACTAAAATCCCATTGAAAGTGTGAAACACAATACGAGGCCCTTTTTTATGACATGGGGCGTGATACAGGAAATTATTAAAAAAATGATTTCATCCAAATTCTCCCCATTTTTTTTCTCATTTTTTGTTTTTTTAATTCTCCATAAAGGCATAGATTTTTGTATTGAAGAATTAGATTAAAATGGAATATAATGAATTAATGAAAATAATTCCCTTTAATTTAGTGAGGTAAATGGGTCCCAAGTAAATTACAAAAATAAATTCTTGGCCATATCCATTTTTTTATATTTTTTAATTTTTTTGGTAGAGAACCACATGATAACAATAAATCACAAGGAAATGATGAAAAAAGAACAATTATTTCATTATCAACAGACCAAAATGATGAAACACACCTCACAACACCCAAAAAAGAATCACATCCCAATAAATGAACAAAAAAGGTCATTCTCCCTAGTCAAGTTGAAATATCCCCACAAAATTACCAAACATGTGGGTAGTTAAGGAAAATCATCTTATAATGTGGAATAAAACAATAAGGTATTTCGTGGAATATACATGCTAATAAAGGATATATGTAAAGGGTAGGTCTAAAGTTAATATGTGGATACTCAAAGAGATTCCTCAATCATATCAATAACATTCTATGAAATACAATGTTTTGAATGTGAAAAATCAAGAAAATTATGGTTCTCACACAAAATCCAAGATTCCCTCAAGAATGTGAAGATAATGGAATTAATAATTAAAATTGGTCCAAAATACCTCATAGGAATAGAAAAAATATTTAGAGTTAGTGTTTCATCGGAATGGATTTAAAAAATTGGTCACACATATAAAAATAATTGAAAATATAATTCAAGGAAAAGGTTTCCACATTAAAAATTAATTAAAATCCATTCATTTAAAACACGTATAATTATCTCAAAATCAATTTAATATTGAAAAATGATCAGAAATGGGATAATTCTTCCTTCGACCCCCAAGTGTGTGAGAGGTTTTTACTACCCCTAGTTAGGCTATCCCAACAGTTTAACACCAATCCAAATGTGGATGTGGTTTCCTTCTTAAAAACCACCACATTTTATTTTTTCCTAGAGTCCACAAGTGTATGAAAGGAGTGATAACCAAAAATGGAAATAAAAATATCTATAAACCCTGTAGAGGTATAAATAATTACATTTAGGTATAGAGGGTGAGGGGAAAAAATGTGGGAACTCTCTTTTGAATTTCTAGGTGTCCTCCTATAAATGGTATGAAAGTTGTTGTAGAGGAGGTATTCATACCCCCAAACACTTCTACAGCTCTTGTTCATTAATCGCCACCACATGGCCGAAATCTCACTTAACATCCAAGGAATACTCCATTTGTGTTGTATGAAAATTTTCATAAATTGTGAAGTAAGAAAAAAATTCAATTTCAATATGATTAAAATATAAAGAATTAATATAGAAATATTCCATTTCATGAAAGTTACTCTGGAAATTTATCTCTTCAGGAAAGACCATTGGAAACTCAATATCATCAGGTGCGTGTTTATTTATCTTCCAAAGAAAATGTGAGGTAGAGAGGCGCTGATTTTCCAATATATATTATGGTATAATCACATACCTTTTTAGATTCAATAAAATCAGCCCAATATTCATCCAATTCACCTTGATATCCCATATGTGAATCAGCTGAAAGATATTTCTTATGTACCTTGACAGTAAATGTTATGGATAGTTTCAAGGCTAGTTCCTTCATAATTTCTTCATCATATGGTTATTTAATTGAAAATTTTGTAAAAACAAGCTTTGATTCCTCATTTTCTTGAGCCTCTATTTGAGCTTCCAATTCATTTATGGAATATGAAACAAATTCCATTTGATTCCTCTCTAGTTATATTATTTTCACATTCTTATCTAATAGGTTCTTTAGTGATACTTCTTTTATAGACTCATCAATATTATTAAACTAAAACACATGGGAAACATTACCAGGAAATTACATCTTTAAACCTAGAAAATGAAATTTTTTATGAATTTAGATTTATTTGGTCTTTAAAATTTATGAATTTTGTGATTTTTTTGAAATATTGTGTTTTTAAGGACTTGGAATCCCCATAAATGATGATAAATATTTGAGTGGTATTTTATTGGGACCCCTCACCAATATGTTATTAATACCTAATAATAAAATATAGTGAGCACCCAATGGTCGATCACTCGTGAAGGATGCCTACACACACTGCTTTTTCTATTCTCACAATTATAAATCAAATAAAATAAAACTAAATATTTTCTATTATAAATGGGGGTTCGATTATAAAAATAAAATAAATTATAACATATATAAATAACACAAATCAAATAAAATATTAAAAGAAAGAAGATATAAAGAAGTTAGCGAGGAATCATTTTTTTTCTGGGGTGATTGTGGTAATAAAACCATTTTTATTTAATGAAAATTTATTCTCAGCATTATATTCATTGATTAGATCAACCCTACAACTAAAAAACATCCCTTTAATTGTTATTATTCCACACCAACCATCCGTATGAAAGATATTTCACACCTAGATCATCACCACAATGCTACTCCACCCTGGATAAGACATTATTACGATGAAGGAGAGGAAGAAAGATTAAATAGATAAGAAGAACTTAATAGAAATGAAAGTGGTGTGAACCCTACACCAAACCCATTTCAGAAATATTGAATTATTAAAATAAAATAATGATAAACATTTAAAAACAAAAAGCTCAATAACGACCAGTCTCCCCTCAAACAAAAATTAGAGTTAGATCTCTAATTTCATAGATATTATAAGGATCAATGTGTACGAATAGAAAATAGAAAATGAAAGTGAATTAAATAAGATAAAAAATCATCATTTAACAAGTAATTAAATACTATAGTATAATAAACCCCAATTCTATATAAAATGTCCAATCTTTGTTTCCAACCCCTTAGAATGAATAAGAAGTACAATTTTCAAGGACAGGGGAGAGAAATGTTGGCTCCAAAATCATCATCTAAATGTATTTCCATGGATGGACCATTTAATGATTAATTTAAAAAATACTCCTTTATAAAGTTTGTTTATATATTTCTCTTATATTGAAAAAAAATTAGCTATATGGGATGGGTTGGAAATAGATATCGACGATTTACTCAAGGAAATATATTTTGTCTTAGTCGCTCTTCATCTTCCAATTCTCTACATTCCAATCCATTAATGACTTTTAATCCAACAAAATAATTCATGAAATATTTAATAAAACATTTTTACCTATTAGTTATCCAGCTCCTTTACATATTTTATATCCAATGGGCCAACCCATTTATATATATAATATCATCGCTAAATATGTCTAGATCCATGCGTAGTTTTCAAGGCCCGATTTATGATCTACTTTTGGTCACCAAAATGATGGATTTTTCTTTGGTCCAAGAAGGATAAAATGAAGCCCAAGAGGTCTTGAATCCAAAAAAAGAATTTCTCAATTTAATTCAGTTTATAGAATGTTATGGCCAAAATACATAATAAAAATATAATATTTAAAAACCAAATTAACCCATATTAGTATTTAAGTTCAAAATTCCTGAAAAATATAAGAAAGTGATAATAAACCATGAAACTATAATTCGGTGGGTATATAAAAATTTAATTATATAATTAAATATTTGAAAATGTATGCTTCATCACTCCCCTTATTCCGAATTAATTGATTCTTCTTTAATTTCATTATCATTGTTCTTATATTTTATAAAATACTTGATGGACATTTTCGGATCAACCATTTCATTCTTTTATGTAACATTATCTCTATCATTTCATAAGTAAGGAGAATACTATGCAGATTTTCCGAGGATAAGGTCTTAGGATCTCTATCACAAAAATTGGATACTTTGGAATCAAACTTATTAGGAAGAATTACCAAGATCATTTCAACAATAGTTGAGTCTTCCAATTTATCACCCATATATCTTATAGTTCTGAAAACATAATTTTGTATTATCAATAAATTAACAATACATTAATGCTCATCCATTTTTAGATCTTCATACTTCATCCACAATAACTTTACTCTTCCATCTTCACCTTGGTATTTCCTTTATAAGTGTTTTCAAATTATCCCAAATAACTTCGGCAGTTCCAACTCCCTTTACTCTATGAAACTCACTTTCAGTAAGTGATGAGTGTAATGCATTTTTCTGTCTTCTGTCATTATCATGATTTATCTTATCAGTAGTTTTAAGAGTATTATTTTCAATGTGAGGAGTAAATCTTTCTGTAGTAACTACCAAAACATCATACACAAGTGACATCATATGTGAAAAAATTCTATTATTCTATACATGATAGTTCTTTCCAATGAAAAATGGAATCCCCTTATCATTCATAGAATATAGATTAGTTATTATTGAGATGGATATTTTAGAGCAAACCTCCCTCTAATGACAATTATTTTTCACATGTATGGTCAGGACCACTGAGAGGTGGGTGAATTAGTGGTTCCATTTACATTAATAAGAATGTTTCTTAACTATTTTACAAAAACATTATCAACCATTGAAACCTATTAGAGTTACGATCCACTTATATAAAACTCATATCCTCACATTTTTTAGGCAAAAAATATAATGAGAAGGTAGAACATCATATTTACTAGGTTTTAAAAAAATACCTACTCCTTTCCAAGTAGGATATTCCCACCAACATGAATAATTTTACTATATTATTTACTTAATACAAAGGATCAAGAAAAGAATAATTCTACAATCCCAATAAAAACCTTCTTGATATATTTGGTCATAACCCCCCCCCCCCCCCAACAATATCCTTTTTAGTATCCACATCCCACAAACAAGACTTCTCAGCAACTGATAAGTATCCACAGTTACAAGATTCACTTTTCGTCTTGTTTTCTAGCCCTCTTCATAAATTATTCACTTCCTCCACAGGTAAGATGAATCATAATTTACCTTTTTACAACATTCAAGAACATCAAAAATTCTATAATTAATTTATTAATCTTGAAACATCCTTTACTACCTCAATTTAGAAATATTAATTAAGAGTAATAGTCTGATCTACCCATTCTGGAATCCTCAATATGTTGGTCTTTTTTTGATGGTCAGTCTGATAAAATTATCTTTATTCACTACCATCCTTAATTGAGTAGGAACACTCTTAGTATATCACTAATCTAAATCCAATGGAACTTTTTCTGATTAACCAAGATATAATTGATGTCGCTCTGATGGACTCACCCTGATGGAATATTATTTATTAGACATAATTAGATGGATCTTTCTCAAATGATCATATTGAACTTAAATTCGAGGATCTTCCTCAACTTCAAACTAAAACACAATGTTTGGTTGGTTACTCAATACATGTTCCACAAATTCCAGAGCTCGAGCTCTAGAATATATTCAACATCAATTTAAAAATGAACTCACCCCTCCTTTTATATATACATAAAAAATGGTTTATGCGGGGTTTTTAAAACCATCCCCGCTAGAACAAATTTTCAAAATCAATGAAATATCATTAAATCTCAGAGCTCTCTTTGACTCACTAAATTTTTTCTCAAATCTTCAAATCTTTTAGATTTTTGTATCTCTTTGACTCATTAAATTCCTTTTTGATTCATCAAATCTTATTGATTTTTTGATCTTCCTTTAACTTTTAAAATTCATTATACTTATCGAAAAACTTCAATCTAATAGTTATTACGATCTGCCTCATTACAATGAAAGAAAAATTTTGAAACAATATATTCATCATTACCTTTATCTACATTAATTAAATGAAAAATCATCTCATTCGGGTATCTTCATTTTGATTCTCTAGTGTGATTTTCTTCAGTATGGATCAAAATCCTTATTTTCTCAATACAATAATATAACACCCTCTGAAAATGATTGAGTAAATTCTGAACCACCTCAATTAAGAGTCTGGAAATCGTAGTATGATTCCCGAATAAATATGATTTCTAGCTGAATATAAATCCTAGCTGAATATGATTCTTAGTTGAATCTGTTTCCCAACTAAATATTATTCTCTTCTAAATATGATTCCTAGCTCATTTTCTTCCATCATAATTCTCAAAATGATTTTCATCACTTATTCTCCCCATTTCATTCATCCAGCACGTAACACATGTTTTGTAGAAAACTTATGGCTTTTTTGAATTCCAAAATAGAAAATAATCATCAAATTTAACATTATGGTCAGACATACTCCAATTCTATTATCATTACGATTAACACAATCATTCTAGAATCAATACAATTCATAATAGCTACCAATAGAAATTATAAATCAATAAATCGTATTCAATGAACCACACTGATGGGATGAAACCAATTCTTCAATACGATTTCAACGATTCAGTAACTAGAAACATCTCCTTTTCTCAACATCAAACATATATCAACTATTGACATTAAATATAACCAAAAAAACCTTGGGTCCAACATATATATAACAAAATTTATACATAAATATTCTGATTGTATGCATATAATGCTTTATTTTTATAAGTATAATTTATATAATGTATATATTTAAAAAATATAATAAAAAATTATGATACATACAAATATAAAGTACATAAATATATATATATAATCTATGATTTAGAATATAATGAAATATATATTAATATATGATAATATTAATATATATATATATATATATAATTTTTTATAATAAATATACACATAGAAATGTAAAAAAAATATTTTGTTGTAAATATATAATTGTGTGTGTAAACATATAAATATACATGTGTGTGTGAATATAGAAAGATAAATTATCAAATTATATACTATAAATTTAATTAATATGTTATAAAGTCATAATTAACTTATAAATTAGTCATATAAAAAGTATATACAAATTTGATAAAAATTATTACAAATATATTTGCGTCTGTGTGTCTATGCTGGTTTTTATTAATATATATATTACATGACCCCCCACTCCCCACCCTTTGGTACCACTCATCATTTGGAAGTGAAGAGAGATATATGACCTGCGAAGCCCACCTCTAATAGTTTATAGGTTGGAGAGTAGAAAAATAGATATAAATGTTTACAAATGGGGAGAATTATCCTATTTAACAAACATAATGATTTGATATAAGATAATATTCACCAAAAAACACTTATACATTTATAATACACAATCCCAATACAAGATGCAATTTTATACAAAAAAAGAATAAAACATACTAAAACAAAGCCTATTTAGTGGCCACAAATCCAAATAGCTCCTATATAATTAATTTGTGCTAGTAACACCCAAATTGATCATTAACCCGCTCCTATAGACCTGAATATCTTTTATATACTTGTGGAATTAGAATATGGGCATATTCAGTAGGATCCCCCAAAAACCCTCTCATGAAAAGGTGAAAGATGCATACTAAATCCCACTAAATAAGAAAATGAAACCATCTCATTAACAAAATAGGTAAAACTATATCCCATAATCACCAAGGCTCACTTTCTGATTAATAACTACATGTAAGAATATCCATATCAAAACATATATGTAATAAAGTCACCCCACTCCAACTTATCCAATAGTTCGTCTCTCTGACACCCGAATGTTAAACATTATGTTCACATAGCCCTTATATAAGTAATAATGTACCACATGAATACATATCACATTGTATTATATATCCTTTTTGGCTAGTCACAACCTCATACTCATATTCTCATCCATAACCAATTAGTAATTCCTATGGTGACTACAACCCATGTATCATTAATTTTACCACAATCTCTTATAGATCATTCAAGTACACTTGTAAAAAACAGTCGCCACTACTACCAGAGTACAAGTATCTGTTATAACCTCAATCCACTATAGCCTATACATACATGTAGAGTAAAACTGAGATCTATTATAGTATGTGCAGACACATACTCGATGCCTTATTCCATTATTTCCAAGATATTACTTCACATCACACCATACTGAAAAGGGAAGTGGGGATGAGGGACAAGTAATCCATTTATTATATCATTGACCAAGATGTTGAGAAAAAAAATAATACCCAAAACATTTTTGTATTTTCTACCCACCTGACTTGGGTGGTGGAGTATATAAACTCAAAATAATATAATACAAACATCACGCACAAACACAGTAAGTGAAACTACCTAACATTACAATAAACTATATCTATCTTCCACTAGGATTTTAGACCACCACCACCAAGTCATAGGAAACTATATTTCAAAAAATATCATAATTATAAAGTGTTTTCATCATTAAAAATTTCAAATAAATAATTATAAATTAAAATTCATTCATTAAAACCGGTTTTAATGTATATTTTAATCTATTAATTTCATTAAAACCCAATATTATTTCATTTTTCATAGTACACTTTCAAGATTAAAACCCATGACCCTTTGAGAATTCATTTTATCCGACCCATGGATTCCATTATTAATTCGTTATATACATCAATACCTACTTTATGGGTTCATTATTAATCGATTCCACATTCCATAATTCAGGGTACTCTAGGACCCATCTTAAGAAACCACAAGGAGAAGAAATCTTAATGTATAATCCAAATGTAGTAGGTAGTTAAAAACTATAACAAATATAAATTAAAATAAAATGTCAATAAATATGTAAAATTATAACTATAATCTCATTCCAAAAAATATTTAACATTAATTATCACACAACAACCTATAAAAAATTTCATGCCCCACTCCAAAGCCATTCAATATATTCCCACCAACATTATCTCAATTAAAGATATTAAAAAAGGCATATTATCAACATTTTTCATACAATAAGTCTTCTAAAAACCCCACACATAAATATATATGAATTTTCTACCATCATTGAGTTCACATATAAAACTGCAAGAAGTACCTTCAACAAAGTATCCTAAAGGGGGAATCAAAGGCCCTAAAAACAAAGCATACAAGAATATAGAAAAAAAGTATAGGTTCACTCAGTCCCAACCAAGTTATCTCCTTAAAAAACAATTTTTATAACCACATTAAATTTTATAAATAATTATACATGGGTGATAAAAACAAAAAACATATTATTAATAGAAAACAAAATATCATAATTAACCATAATCATAATTCAAACATTACTTTCACATTCAAAAGTTTTCAAAGTGGACTGGTAATAATGACAACCATGCCTATATTACTTATAACTTCATCATTACTATATTTATATTGTTTATTAAATTTTATTGAATTAAAAATGATAAAAAACAATAAAGACACTAATATAGTCATTATGATGACTATGGAATAACAAGACCCATGATCATGAAAATTCCACACATATGATCACAACAACCCTTATATTTAATTCTTGATTATAGTTGTAATTTTTATTAGGGTCATTACTATATTATAAAAAGAAACTAAATCATGATAATCACACACTTTCATATACAAAATAAATCTCATGAATCCCATAACTCAAATCATTCAATTTTCACTGAGAAATAATTTAATAACAAGTGAAGATATCCAACCACATATCCCACAAGAACGTCATGATCACTATGGACAAACAACAATTGAAACACTATAAACAAATAATAAAAACCCCACGGGAACCAAATGAAACTAACATTCATATCTAAAAAAAGAGAACGGGAGAGATAAGAACCAATTAGAGAAAAAGAAACTCACCTTAACATGAAAATGAATGATCACTAGAAACCCAGGGATAAAACTAAAAGGGTAATTATATTATCTAATATAACAGCTTAGAATTAATGGATTTTTAGGGATACTGGATGAAATATTAGAAATTATAGTGTTCCCTAAGGTTAAATTCAATTATATTTTAGAGACCATGGTTCATCTTCGTTGAATGCACTACAAATACTGGGGTTTTTAAATAAAACTATGTTGTGTAAAGGGAGGTCATTATAAAACAGTTTCAACCATTATAACCCATATATAATTACCTAAAAATATACCCTATATACTAAAAAATCATAGTAATGATTTCCATTAACATAGACCACACAAAAAACTCAAGATATTGTGGATGAATCTATTAACCCTTCTTTAATTACACTCTTCCAAACCATTTTTCTTCCACCTAACATGAACTAAGAGGACTAAAAAACCAAATTTTTATCTAATGATATTCCTAGATCATAGTAGGTATCCCAATAAATGTTAAACTTTCTTCAACTATAATCAGAACATATTCAATTATATATAAATTAACATTTAGAAAACAATTTGTTTTTAACAAATGAAAAACATCGTGAATCCTACTTGTCTATGTGGGGGTTTATAACTAATATGAAATAGATAAATCCCCAACAAAAACCAAAACATATACAATAACCCATTGAAAAATCTTTTTCTAATGGTTAAAACCTTCACTACCTATAATGAGAGGATACCTTCAATGATACAAGATCTATAGAATTGATCTTTAGAGGCCTCCTCCAATGACCTGTATTGGAATTTTGAAGTTCATCAGCTACCTTCATTCACTCATGGATAACCTCTAAATTATTTTTAATTCGTTTAACCAATTATCATCCAGGATTCACCGAATACTTGAAATCAGTCCAACACAACTAAGATAAGAATGTAAATCTATAAATCACTTTCAATGGAAATATACCAATGGTATAGTGATAACTATTATTGTAACAAAACTCTACCAAGGGAAAGTACCTCTCCCAAAAACATACAAAACATAGCATTCATGAAACATGTCATTTAATTTTAATATATTATACCATTTTTAAATCATTATATATATGAAATTTTTTACTAATGTGTATCTAAGAGACAAAATCATTTTGGGTACCTCTCAAAAATCTACATGTGAAAGATTGGATCATGATCAAATATCATCTTATTTGAAACCCCATAATGCCTCACCAAATCCTCTAGATTGAATCTGAAATGAACATATACTATATCAACTCCATTATCACTAATAAGTGATATGAATTCATGAAAAATTATATAATCAGAAATATTTAATATAAACAACCAATATCTTGTAAATAATTAGTGAAAAATTCCATCGAGATGTCTTCCCACTTCCACTGGGGAACATCAAGTGGATAATGAAACCGACCAAAAACATAGTGCTCAACCATCACCATATTTCATACCGAAAACAAAGATATGGTATTTGTTACCTAATATTTAATGTCAAGACACAAAAAATAATATTTCAATGAAATAAACATATTATCCACACCAATATTTACAACCGTGGGAAAACAGAGGAAATCACATAGTACCATACCAAAAATTTGAAAAGGGCCAAAGAGCCTACCCTGAAATAACACATGATGATGGTTATCCTTTGTATATCCCTCTTGATAATCACCATAATTAACTTTATATAGTTAAACCTCAATTTTAGAATACCCTATCCTAAACATCTCTAAATATTTCATAAAATATAACTACAATATCATCTCAAAAAATCCCCTTTATGATTTAATTTTCTGATATCAAGGTGCATTATGGAAATGTCATCCAACACTCTCCATACAACACCACACTCACACATGGAATAAATACACTTCTTCAATATCAAATAACCCACCACAACATTAAATTTACACTAGTTTATTGGAAATATTGAATTCTCAATCCGGTATGAATTTCAATTACCGCTAGTTATGAAGGTTCTGATCACACTTAGAGAAGACATGCCAAATTTTTTTAATTTGTGATGGCCATAATTCACTCATGAATGGATTAATTCCACCACAATTTAAAGAAAAATAACAACATAAATAATCTCAGGGACATGATTGATGTATTTAGATTAATAATTCTATAACTATTGAGACCTATAAGAGATAGATGGTAAATGCTACATCAAAATAAAACATGGAAAATGACGTGTACTGTTGTAAACAACCATGATTCCAGTTCCACTCTATTGAAAATAAAAAACTAGATAACTGAACCGATTCTCCTTCAAATAGTTGAAAAATACATGAATTTATCAATATTAAAAAATGAATATTTTTTTTGATCAGAACGCAAATAAATTTAAAATATGAGAGAATTTATGTACGATAATCTATTAATATCCCATAATATCCTAAAAAATATACCCCTTATCAGTATTCATGGGTATTCCAAAGATATGACCACCTCAACTGTGTAAGGATGGATGGATACTATATTTTGAGACCCAGCATATCCCAATAATTAGATATCACGAGTCCAAAAAATAATTCAATGATGGATTTCCAAATAGTTGCTGATGTGAAAAAAACACTCAAGAGAACTTATAGATTTCATGTTTTCTCTTTATAAGACATAAAAAACTAGTATTTCATTGATAAACACCACCATGAACAAATATATAAATTAATTCAATATGAAATTAATTAACCCTATAAACTCGACCATATTATTTATAACATTGAATGGAAATAAAATGAAATTATAATTTCTATAATGACATCTGAAATCAGTCATTGGGATATCCTCATCCTTCACCCATATTTGAGGATATCTTAACATTGATTGATCTTCAAGAACAAACTAGCTCACTTCAAATGTTCAAATAAATGATAATTCCATGGAAGTGGATAGAGGTATTCACTATCACATGATTCAAGTTATGATAACAGATACATAGATGATGAATTCCAAATTACTTCTCTATAATTGAACTAGATCACCAAGGGTGACACACTTGGTCAAATGAGAAATCCCTTTAGAAGATCTATGCCCTGAAACTCATAAATCACCATCCTATATAGGTACACAGATTTGAGAGTGACATATAATTGCAACTCTATCCCATAATTGATCTCAAGTTATTGGGTTCGAATCTCAAACTCTATCAAAAAATTATTAAGATATTCTTTTCAACCCATAGGAAACTCAAAGGATTAAACCTCTACTTAATATGACATATGTTTATCCATCAAGGAATCAAATGACTCAACACACCTATATTCCATCTAAGGGTCTGTCTCGCAAACGAACATGACCGTCTCTCCATTAGTGAAATATAATATAATGCACCTCCTATATTAATCCACAATATCCTACACTAAATACAGTCATTTCATGTTGATTATGATGTCTTATGGTTGTATCTATAAATATATGAAAAAGCACCAATTACTTCAATTCCCAAGAATTAACTTCCAATACAATTATACATCATACAAGCTAGCTCGACCTCCAACATTTGTAGTCAATGATGAAGGAACTGGATGTGTGACTCCATGACTCATAACACCATTCTCAACTAGATTTCTATATACCTCATGTGTGACTCCTCATATTCCAATGGATAATGACTACTATTGAGGGCCTACTCCATACAGGGGGATACTCTTTCATAGAATTGGATTCAAAAAAACAAATATGAAAATAAAAAAATACATATCCATCACAATAATATTATTCTGAAATATATAAAATTAATACTATTATAAATTCCATGTCGAATCCATGTATCCATTTATCATCTAATATCTAATTATGTTGATATAAAAAAAATAAAAAAATAAAATGCATGCAAATTGACCATACTTCCATCCCCTAGGCTCAATAGAAAAAATCTCCACGTGATCCATTATATATCTTATGCTTACCATAAAAGAAAAAATAATTTATTCACACACACCAAGGTTCCCATGATGAATCTGAGAACTATATCTTATTGGTTTATCACCAATTTCCACTAGTATAAGTCATCAAATACGTGAGTCCATGAGGACATTAATATTCACACATGAATGTGGATTTCATATTCTAACCAAGCCACCATGAATCCAGATGCATTAGGTATATATGGGATAAAAAGCTGACCATGACACCTATTCATACCTGCTTCAGTTCCATACTGAAATCCACCTTATCATCACTAGCACTCGTATATTTATTGGGTCATTGTGTGTTGAAACATGATGCCAAAACCTACCTTCATTTTCTTATAATATAATCATATTTTCCAGAAATCCTCTCATCCCCTCGACTCCGCGAGAACTGGCCCAAGCCCAAGGGATGGCCACCTTGGGCCTAGCTGGGGTGGTGTGGCATGCGGGTGGTGTAAGGCCGCACCTATACACGCGTTAACCGTTAAACACTTTTTCCCGTGGGGTCTGGGTGAGTTGGTTCAAGGTGGTGGCATCCCATCGTCGAGGTTCCGGGTTCGAGTCCTCACAAAGGAAACGTGCACCATTTTCCTGTGATCCTCTCATCCCCTCGACTCCATGGGAACTGGCCCAAGCCTAAGGGTTGGCCACCTTGGGCCTAGCTAGGGAGGTTTGGCACACAGGTGGTGTACGGCTGCACTTATACACGTGTTAAACGTTAAACACTTTATCCCGCAGGGGCTGGGTGAGTTCGTTCGAGGCGGTGGCGTCCCGTCGTCGAGATTCTGGGTTCGTGTCCTTACAAAGGCAACATGCCCCATTTTCCAGTGATCCTCTCGTCCCATAGACTCCGCTGGAACTGGCCCAAGCCCAAGTGTTGGCCACCTTGGGCCTAACTAAGGAGGTGTGGTGCACGAGTGGTGTAAGGCCGCACCTATACAGGCGTTTACAGTTAAACACTTTTTTCCCATGGGGGCTGGGTGTGTTGGTTCACGGTGATGGCGTCCCGTCGTCGAGGTTTCGGGTTTGAGTCCTCGCAAAGGCAACGTTCACCATTTTGCAGCGATCCTCTCGTCCCCTCTACTCTGTGGGAACTGGCCCAAGCCAAAGGGTCGACCACTTTGGGGCTAGCAGGGGAGGTGTGGCACGTGGGTGGTGTAAGGCCGCACCTATACACGCGTTAACCGTTAAACACTTTTGCACATGAGCCTTAGCCTAGTTGGTAAGGACTCTGTAAGTGCATCCAAATGACTAGGGATCAAATCCTGGCAGAGGCAGAATTTCTGGAAAACTGTAGCAGTATTGTAGCAATACTACAGCAGTACTGTAGCAATAGTGCAGCAGTACTGTAACAATACTGTAGAAGTATTGTAGCAGGTACTGTAGTAGGAACTGTGTAGTACTATAGAAATTACTATAGCAGGAACTGTAGCAGACACTGTTTGGCACTATAGCAGCTTAGAATATGCCCTCGTTTGGGCCTTCAGGCCACCGATTTGGTCCCTGAGTCCTATAAGGCCATCGGGCCACCTAGGCCTTCGGGTTAGTAAGGCCTTTGGACCACCTCATGGCCTTAGGGCCACCTTAGTGCAGATGCAAAACAGACAACCTACAAAAAACAAGCTCTACAAGGAGGATGAGCAAGGAGCATTCACCACAACAGAAGCTAAACGAATTGCAAGAATGAGAGGGTATGGAACCTGCCATCGAGACAAGACTGTGCATGAATTGGAATTCCTTGCCAAACAGCCATGCGAAGGTGGAGATCTGATTTCACAATGAAGATTCTGGGGAGGAGCAGTTCCTTGAAGTTGGTCTAGGTTGTATGTAGTGTTTGAAGCCTACGGGCAGTGAATTTTTCTAAGGGCTACGGGCCATGTAATACATACACCTACAGGCCTTATAAGGGTTCCACCTCACCCCTTGAAAGGTGGATTATCAAAATCAATAAATATTGAAGGCTTTTAGGCCATTGGAGGAGGATCATCCCATCATACCAAATTCCTACCCTATAACTAAAGGCTCTGGATAGGGCAGAATCCGAACCTCAACCCACCAATAGAAGGAATAAGACATTGTCATACATCCAAATATCAACCCATTAGCTCATCACTAAAGAATGGTTCTACTATCCATGTCTTATGTCACATCATGAACATGTTATTCAACGAAGGGGGTCATTTTTCACAACCGAAGCCCCTCATGGAAGGTCTCATTATCCATATCCTATATAATACCTTGATCTAGCCACTATGGAAGTTCTCATCCCAAGGCTACTAAGGAAAGGTTTTTCTAGTCCATTACCCAATCCTACTCAATGAATGTTCAATGACCAAATCATACACTTGGACATGTAAATTATCATAACTCAAGCCTTATCCCTCAAAGAATTCCTAGGAATGAGGATCCTCTCCCCCTATAGATTATATCACCTAAAAAAACATGTGAAACACCACCAACATCTACATAAAATCACATAGATCACTAGATAATCCAACGAATGAGTAGTTCATGACCAATCTCTTCATCTTAAACACATAAAAACACACCCATTGGGGAAACCACCGGGTCCTCCACACTGATCACTGTCTTTACTCAATAATTCTATCACATTCCCATCACCCATCGATAACATTAGTGCTGGAGGGATTATCTAACCCAAACCCTAGGGTTCAGTCCATCCTCTCAAATTCCCTCATCACTTGTAATCCTACTACTCAAGGACCATCTGTAAACATCGCACTCTAACCCCCTTAGAAAGCGGGTTCCATTTCCTGATCATTCCCTATAACCCACACCTAGGTGTCATCATACATATCTTAATGGGTATCCCTCAACCCATTACTCAAATGATATCCCATTTTGACAAACCTCACCTAGTACAAGATAACTCACCTAGTCACAAAATTCAACAAACCTCATACCATTCTCAATATGTTGTCGCTCATTTGATGTGAGAAGTATGGTCGTATCACACACTACCACTCGGAATATGAATCGTTTTCTTACCTGACTAGACCAAGGATAACCAACCTAGGATACCCATGTCAGCACTCAAAACCTAGGACATACCAAAGGTATCGTATCAAATCATTCAACACTAAAACCACTTGTAATCATTGATGTAGGGAAATATCAAACAACCACATTTTCAATGAGAACTTATCATGAGTATTAGATCAAAAACACCACCGAATATTTTCCATTAAGCCACTAACTAACCCTAAATATCATAATCAAATCAATGAAACATGCATACAATAAGAAATAATGCATAAATATTTATATAATTTTATATTATATGGACCACCTACCTTCAACCAAGAGTTACGAACCATGTAGAGCTCCTCTAACCCTCGTCCAAGACCGACCACGCCACATCCAAGATCGTCCCACCACCTGAGCTCCAACTCCATGACATACAATATAGATGATTTATTATAAATATTTATTATTTATTATTTATATTTTGAAAATTCATATTCAGTGAAAAAGTCATTAAATATCATATTCACACCAAAACAGTTTGGAACCTTGAATAACCACACATATAAGGTCCATGGCATTCCACTGAAAATATTCTTGAGAAAAATACCTATCACCGAGGACCAGGTCAATTTCAAAATTCAACCAATTTTGGTAAACTCTATTTTAAATCATTAATTTTATTACCTCAACCAAAATAATGATATATAGAGTATGATCATCTTTCATTGACCGTCTCTAACCATTATCCATGAAGGCTCCATTGTTCCCACTTAATTACACCAGGCATTGATGGGATTAGGACTAAAAAACTAAACAAAACTAAACAAATATTATTGGGATAGAAAAGGGAAAATAAAATAAATGGTGAATGAATGATCTTACCCAAAAGCATCATATGAAGTCACTATACATTACACCCACTCAAGGGGGAACCAATTGAGATGATGTGAGTAGGAGGCACTAGCCTATATTCTTTTTATATGTACCCCACACCCCCAAAAACCAAATTGGTTTTGATTAGAACATTTCGAATCCTTCCATAAATAAATTGATCTAGCCATGAAAATATTCATGACATGAAATATGGGGTTCATAGTGTGAATTCTCATTTAATAACACATTCATAGAATGAACCCCTGGTCCATAGAGAGAAATGTCGGAAGAAGATGTGTTCTATACTCAGCCAACACTATTCACAGAATGAACCACGTTTCAAGGTACGAATGATTAAAGGCCACTAGAGTTAATATACTGGGTCACATGAACCTAACTCCAACACATTCTTGAGAAATCGAAAAACCAACGGGGCCTCATTCCATGTCCAAAAACATCACTTCATATGTTCAAACCCTCATATACTTAATCTGAATCCCAATCTATAGAACAACCCATAGTCCAAATGAAAAACATAATCTTCCTCCAATACATAACAACCTAAAAATCTATGGGACATTACAAAAAACCCCATAACAAAAAATATCATCCCTAATAAGTAGTGGTATTCCTCTAAAAACATATCCCAAATCCAGAGTCCTCAATTCAGCAAATGTTGAGCCATCCAATCTCTAATACCACCAAAATTAAGATGGTTCTCACCCTCACATGTCCCTCTAGAGACACCATGGAGACTTCAATTGATTCTTCCTAAAGCATATGGTTATACCCAACATAAATCTCTGATCTAAAATTAAAATTATAATCTATGATGCTTCCCACTATAGGAATTGAATACCTAAAAATCAATTAATGCACATTCCAAAAAATACACCAAATGTGTTTTCTGCCTTACTGTACTTCATCCCATTAAAAGTGCTAGTTAGACCACCTATGGAGGACCTCTCCTATAAATGATCACTTTCACCTGCTAGTGCAACCTCAAAACACCCAATTATGATTCATTTACACCTAGAGTAATGAGGGAATCATCCAATACCCCCACAAAAAAGTCAAATATCATCTTTTAGACTAATTATATGGTTGCATCGTCACCCACTGGCTCCAGTTTTCTTGATCACACCCTATGAATTGACACACCTCTGATTAGACTCAATCTATAATCATGTTATCACTAACTATATTCTAATGACATTGAACAGAGTCTAAATAACACTGAATATGAAGTTTAAATATTTAATTTATCCAATAAACTAGATATTGGTGAATCCTAACCCACACCAATAACACAGTGCCACAATGACCATCTACCAACCAGATTCACCACAACCACAATTATTATGATACGAGGATCATAAAAATTTTGTGGATATGATTATAACTTCCATATAAGTTTCATTATCATATCATCATTGAACCTGACACATGATCTTCTCATAAAATGCTATATTCATCGCCTAAAATAATGACTATACATCGATGACACTCTATCACCCAGAAGTAAGAATGAAATGTTGACCCCTACCTATTCCCAGCACATCCGGAATGACATACTCTAATATAAAATGTAGCACTACCCTCCATATGACTTCATTTACACTTCACTATGATAACCAACACATATGGGTGGTATTTATATTCCTCATTGATATTTTTTTTCAAGGAAGACAATTCGTTCAGTCATACAATGGTACCCCAATCAATTTCAAACATCACCTATATTCATATAAATCCATCCCTTAACTCTCCCAATATCTTATACAAACAATCCTATGAGTTTCTCAACACCCCAATACCTTTATTGGGCCACTCACATCATCCACAACTTAAACAATCTCAATAAACTCACACATGACCCATTTACCAATCAGTGATAGAACCTATAACCACACATACCCATCGCATACTTGTCCTCATACACTGCACCTTATAATGAATGGCCATGCCAATAATCAATCCCCTCCACTAACTACAGAGTTTCCTACTAAGAACCCTCTCATAGTGTCTTGATGACGATCCAACATGGTCTCAACTAAACTAAATGGTGTCACACTTCTGTACAACCCGATTTCACAGTCGAACTGTAGTTCCAATGCGTAACATCCCATATGACCTTGGTTCAGACACCCTACCCACTGAAAATACTCCTCTAACATTCCATTTCCATCCAATATCCCATGGAATCCCTCATTCCAAGGATATTGGAAGGATCACCCACTACCCAAGGGTAGTTCCAATCCCACGAGTGTCTATCCATTATACTACCACACCAGTACTAACAATCCTAGAATCAAATCGATAATACATGAAACACCCATCCTCGATACCAAAAACAGTTTAGGCATTTCACATATCTAAGCCCATTGAATTTACATGTCCTTCCCCAACCACCCAATTTGGTTAAGTATAATACCACAAATAAGCTATATGGAAAACCCCATATAGGTTGTTATTGAAATATTATGAAACTAAAAACACATCATATAGGAAACTCATGATCTCCCTCAAATCATTCATTGGGAATTAAATGCATGTATTGAAACTCCAAGGGTCTATATAAAACCCTTACACAAAGGATCATATATCAATGACCATATAATGCCCTAAACAACAATATACATTACCATTAATAAAAGAAAATATTTTGGTTTGGACATAAATTTGTTATATTGGAAAATACCATTTAATTTATTATGGATACTTTAAACAACTGGACCTCTCACCATTAAAAATAATCATGCACGAATAGGAGTTTTTCAGGTAATTATTACATGCCAAATATGATGAAATAACGTATGAATATTTCTTAAGTTGAAAGATATGAAATAATAAATATCAAAATCAAATAAACACATTATATTTAATAAAATTCTCAACTATAAAAAAAACATGAATAGTAATCCTGTTAGAGTAAAAACATTGATATCTCACTAGAATTTTGTTCATGGAAGAATAATCCATGGTCTATCACAACCATTGATGCATTAATAAAGCACAATATTACTATCTCGCAATATAGTAAGACAAAAAACATCTAATACCACTTATGAAACCATTTTATAGAAGTCCCATATAAGATAGAGTGACACATACATTATGTGTGCATCCCCATATGCCAAAGGATTCCAACTAGCAATGAGGGAATAATCCAAACATTGTGAGACTATTCTATCAAATCAGAGTCATACAATAGTAAAAACATACCAAAACCATATCCATCCCAATAAAAGTTTTCTTAAATAAATAGATAAAATATTTTAATAAGTTTTATATGGAATTCATTCAATCATGCTACAAATGTTCTCCTACTGGACTAATCATAAATACAGAAAGAACTCAAATATAAAATGGTTGGACACTATCCTAATTTCTATCCCCATTTTACAACACACCATGTCTCAAATACAAATCATATTTCTCTTCCCAAATCCTCAATATGTATTCTGGTCCACTAAAAAAACATAAGTCATTTACATTTACTAGAGTTACCATCAGGGTGTAAAAAATGTATCTCGGTATGTTCTCACCAATTTCCCCTAGTACATTTCTTCATAGACGTGTACTCTAAAGGAAACAAATTTTTCACATATAAATATGGATGTATTGTGAAAAAATGATCATTATGAACCCTTTCACATATGGTCACAGTGTTATAAATATATAATAATAAAACCTGGTCATACCTTCATTAGTACCATGCTATAATTCACATTTGTGACACAATCATGTGTATAAAATTCAGGTCAATGTGTGCTAAACCATGATGCCCAAACATTCCTGATTCATCTTAAGTTGGAATACTATCTTCACATCAGTTAATTATATTATACTCAGTGCCAATACCATTCCCATTAACTTTGGATAGAGTGAAATCCAAACCTTAACTGACTACCAAAATGAATATGTCTTAGTAATACATCCACAAAATAGACCAATACCAAATCACTCAGGGTAGAATCCATCAACCATATATCTGAATAAAAAATAAAACAGGCCTTCCCCCGAGGGAAGTCCCTTATGACATCCTAAGCCACTCATGGAATGGTCCATCATCTGCAACATATATTGTACAATGAACTAGACCCAAGGATAGTCCTTAACTCTGGAATCATAAGAAATGTTTATATAGCACACAACCAGATACTAATAAAAAATAGATTCATTATATAAGACTACTCCATGAAAGGTCAAGTACTGTGACCCCAACCTTATCACTCAATGAATTTATATGAATTTGAATCCCCTCCCCCTCAAATGTATGTATCTATATAGAAATATTTTAAACAAATAAAAAGCCCAAATTCGATCACAAAACTCACCAGCTAATCCTAAGGTTTTATTCACTAGAGAACTTGCCCCTTATCTAAAAAATGTCACAACTCACCTATTAGAGAATCCACTAAATTTTCTATATTGGTCTTGATATCTAATAAATAATAAAATTTCAAACCTATAACCCAGAAAGAAATCATTACACAATGAATCCTCTAACCCATACCATAAGTTTCAGTACATACATGATAAACTGCAATTAACCCCTAATATCACTACATAGGAAACATACCAAGATTCCATTCTCTAAATAGCTTGGAAACGAAATTCCATGGCCAAAAAATTCCCTCTGACCTTCACCTAGGTCTTGTCTCACACCTCCAAAAGTAGATCACATAACTCTTCACTTGGAGGAATCCACAATCAGAAACACCTCAAGCAGTCCTATAAGAATAATCCAACTCATACAACTCACAAATACTCTAACCACCCTCAGTAGTGTTCCAATCATCTGGAATGAATTGAATAGTTGTGTCACCTATTTCCATTTGGCCTAAGCCTCTTTTGTCTTCATAACTAACCTTATGAGAACCAAGACAAGATATCCACATCGTCACTAAAACCCTGTGACATTCCAATGTTGTCTCATAAATTCATCCATCACACTCTCCTTGGATTCAATTTCATCAGGTGATCCCAAACCACATAAATGATAATGATCACTTATTACAAGCCTTAGATATTTAACACCACCATGTATATTCCACCTTTCCACTCTCGAAAACTAAATATAGCACCTCATCCCATGAAACAATCTTGAATTATTAAACTAGGAATAAGAAAGTATATTATATTGTATTATAGGTACATATTTCCTCTATCAAGGTGTTACCACCCAATCCAAGCTCCTCTTTGCATTGGCCAATACCATCCATGCCTCCTCAAATCTCTCACCACCACTTGATATATTTTATTACAACATAAAAAGTAAATAATATATTATGAAAACTTATAATTAACTTTTTAACTTGAACCAAAAAAGGCATATTTATAGAAAAACTAACTGAGAATATTCATCTCACTAAACACACCAATAACCTTGTGAAACAACATTCAACTTGTAAATGGTTTACCCTTGATATCATTAAATGAAAAATCCCTATCACTTGGTACCCAATCAATTTCTAAATTCATCCAAAATTTTAAACACTAAAAAAATATTTTTGAAATAGATTATATTAACCAAAATTATAAAATAGGCTTAGTGATTGTAAGATCCCATACTTTTTCATGTACTCCTCTCCTTATGTTTTAATAAACCACCTTGAGTTTAGTTAGTATTGTTTTGAATCCTAGGGATCAAGCCTTGATCCAATCATGATGGTTTTGGGTATGAACTATAAAACTATAGGAATAAATATAACATTATATGATTTTTGGTTCTAGGATGATTTTGTGTTGTGTATTTCCAATTCACAGTGTGAAATGCTTTAACTAACCCCTTTGATCAATGAGAGGAATGAATGGTTTCTGGCAAGCCATGAATCTGAAATTCTTGTTGTGGGATGGAATCTGGATGTAAAATTAAATTATTTATGTTCTTTATTCCAAGGTTAAAGTTTTATCATAATAAAATGGATTTGAATAATTGAAAATGCGAATCCTATTCAAATCATGAATATGACACACCCAACCATTTTTTAGACCCTATAGTGCCATGCATTGTGGGATAATGTAAAACTCTCTCTTAATTATAGACCTCAAATCAGTGATATCTACAACCTCTTAGATCCAAATTAATTTACATGTGGGATTTACATGTTCAAACCTAGATTCTTATATTAATCCTTTTAGTTCTTTATCCACTTCTCAATGTTTGGTTGGTTACTCAATACGTGTTCCACAAATTACAGATCTTGAGCTCTTTAATAGATTCAACATAAATTTACAAATGAACTAAACCCTCCTTATATATATACCTCAAAATTGGTTTAGGTGGGGTTCTTAAAACATTTTCCAACTGACAAAATTTTATAAATCATTTAATTATCATTAAATCTCAGATCTCTTTTTGTGTCATTAAATTCATTTTCGAATCTTCAAATCCCCTTGATTTTCGTAGCTCTATTTGAATCATTCAATTCCTTTTTGATTCAAAAAACATTATTGATTTTTTTATCTTCCATTTAACATTCCAATTATTTATACTTACTGATAAACATCAATCTAATACTGATTACGATCAACCTCATTATAATGAAGACTATTTCAAAAGAATATATTCCTCATTATCTTTCTGTACATCAATAAAATGAAAAATCTACTCATTCTTATTTCATCATTTTGACTATCCAGTGTGATTTTCTTCTTGTATGGATCCAAATCGTTATTTTTTTAATACAATAATATAACACAATCTGAAAACAATTGAGACAATTCTGAACCACCTCTATTACGAGAATGGAAATTGTAGTATGATTCCCAACAGAATATGATTCCCATATGAATTTGATTCCTAGATGAATATGATTCTCAGATGAATATGTTTCCCAACTAAATATCACTCACATATGAATATTATTACCAACTCCTTTTTCCCATCATGATGCTCAAAACAATTTTTATCACTTATTCTCCCCATTTCATTCATCAAACTTGCAACACAAGATTTTTAGATAACATATTTGATGTTTTGAATTACAAAATAGAAAAGAATCATCACATTTAACATTAGGTTCAGGGATAATCCAATTTAGTTGTCATTATGATTAACACATTCATTCCAGACTCAATACAATTTATAGTAGCTATCAATAGAAATCATAATACGATAAATCTTATTCAATGACTCATACTGATGGGATGATCCCAATTCCTCAATATTATTTCTAGGATTCAGAAACTCGAAACTTATAATTTTCTAAACATCAAACATATATCAACTATTGACATCAAATATAACCAAAAAACACCTTGGGTCCAATATAGATTTTACAAATTGAATAAAAAATTATTTTTATTGTATTTATATATTGTGTCATTTTTTAGAAGTATAAACTATAAAAACTATATATTTAAAAAAAGAATAAATAATTTTGATACATAAATATATAAAGTATATATATATATATATTCTAAGATTTATAAAACATAGGAATATATATAAATATATGGTAAAATAAATTTATATATAAATATAATTTTTCATAATAAGTATACACATAGAAAGGTAAAAAAATTAAATATTTTCATTGTAAACATATAATTGTGTGTGAAAACATATAATTATATATATGTGTGTGTGTGTATAAAAGGATAAATTATAAAATTATATACAATAAATTTAATTTAGATACTAGAAATTAATGATTACCATATAAATTAATCGTATAAAAAATACATATAAATTTGATAAAAGTTCATACATATAAATATATATGTGTCTTTTTTTTGTTTTTTATTTATATATATATATTTAATGACCCCCCACTCACCACCCTTTGGTACCACTCATAGGATGATAGTTAAGAGAGGGATATGACCCATGAAGCCCTCCTATAATAGGTTATAGGTTGGATACTAGAAAAATAGATATAAATGTATACAAATGGAGATAATTAACCTATTAAAATAAACTTAAAGACAAGATATATGATAATATTCACAAACAAACAATTATACATAGATAATAAAAATCTGAACACAAGTTGCAATTTCAAACATAAAACATTTAAAAATACTAAAACAAAGACTATTTAGTGGCTAGAAATCCTACTATCTCCTATATAATGACGTAGAGCTGGTATCACCCAGATTGATCATTAACCCGCTTCTATAGATAAGAATTTTTTTTATATAATTGTGAATTTAGAACATGGGTATACTCCATAGGATCTCCCAAAAAACCTCTCATGAAATTGTGAAATATGCTTACTAAATCCCACTAAATAAGAAAATTCAACTATCTCATTACTGAAATAGGTAAAACTATATCCCCTACTCACAAAGTCTCACTTTCCAATTAAGAACTACAGCTATGAATATCCATATCAATACATATATATAATAAAGTCACCCCACTCCAACTTCTCTAATAGTTCATCTCTCTAACACTCGAATGTTAAAAATTATGTTCACATAGCCCTTATATAAGCAATATTTTATCACATGCATACATATCAAACTGTATTCTATATCCTTTGTAGATAGTCACAACCTCATACTCATATTCTCATCAATAACCAAATAGTAATTCCCATAGAGACTATAACCTATGTATCATGAATTTTACCACAATCTCTTATAGATCATGCAAGTACACTTGTAAAAAACAGTAGTCACTATTACTAGAGTACAAGTATCTATTATAATATCAAGCCACTATAGCTCCATAATATATGTAGAGTGAAACTGAGATCCATCATAGTCTATGTAGACACGTACACTTTACCTTATTCTATTATATCCCAAATATTACTACAAATAATGCTATACTGAAAAGTGAAGTTGGGAAGAGGGATAAGTAATCCATTTATTCCCTCATTTACAAAGATTTTTAGAAAAACACCCATACCAGAAACATTTGTGTATTGTATACCCAAAAATATTGGGTGGTGGAGTATATAAAATTAAAATAATATAATACTAATATCATGCACAACCATAATGAGTGAAACTACCTAACCTTATAATGAACTATAACAATCTTCCACTATGACAGAAGACCCCCACAACCATGTCCTAGGAAACTATATTTCATAAAATATCATAAGTATAAAGAGTTTTCATAATTAAAATTTTCAAATTAACAATTAAAAATCAAAATTCATTCATTAAAACCAGTTATAATTTATATTTTAATCTATTCATTTCATTAAAATCCAATATTATTTCATTGATCATAGTATAATTTCAAGGTTCAAACACATTCCCCTCTGAGAATTAATTTTATCTATCCCATGTATTACATTATAAATTCATTATATACATCAATACCTACAATATGGCTTCATTATTATTTCAGTCCACTTTCCATAATTCAGGGTACTCTTGGACCCATCTTAAGCTCCCACAAGGAGATGCAATCTTGATGTGTAATCCCAATATAGTAAGTAGTTTAAAAATATAAAAAATGTAAATCAAAATAAAATGTCAATAAATATGTAACATTATAACTCTAATCTCATTCCAAAAATATGTAACAATAATTATCACAGAAAAACCGTTAAAAAATTCATTCCCTGCTCCAAACTCATTCAATATATTCCCAACAACTTTATCTCAATTAATGATAATAATGAAGACATACTATAAACTTTTTTCATTCAATAAATCTTATAAAAACGCAACACATGAAAATATAAGAAGTTTCTAACATCCTTGAGTTCACATATAAGACTACAAGAAGTACTTTTATCATAGGAATCTAAAGGGATAAATATAGGCAATAACATCAAAGCATACAAGCATTCAGATAAAAAGAATAGGTTCAATCAGTTCCAAACAAGTTATCTCCTTAAAACACAATTTTTATTACCACATTAAATTTTATAATACATTATGCATGGGTGATAAAAACAAGAAACCTATCATTAATAGATAACAAATTCCAATAATTTACCAAAATCATAATTCAAACATTACTTTCACATTCAACTATTTTCAATGAAAACTGGTAATCAAGATAACCATTCCAATATAACTTATAACTTCATCATTACTAGATTAATGTTGTTTATTAAATTTTATTCAATTAAAAATGATAAAAAACAATAATCACACTAATATATTCACCATGCTATCCATGGAATAAAAAGAACTATCTTCCAGAAACATCCACACATATAACCACAACAAACCTTACAGTTAATTCTTGATTATAGTTGTAGTTTTTATTAGGGTCATTCCTATATTTTCCAAATAAACTAAATCATGATAATCACACACTTTCATATAAAAAATAAATCGCATGAATCCCATACCTCAAATCGTTCAATGTTCTCTGTGAAATAATAAAATAAAATGTAAAGATCTCTAACCACATATCCCACAAGAAAGTCATGATCAATATGGACATAAAACCATGGAACCACAATAAGAAAAATAAACACCCCATGGGAATCAAAGGAAACCAACTTTCATATAATAAAAAAGTGAACGAGAGAGATCAGAACCAATCAGGGAATAAGAAACTAACCTTAACATGAAAATGAATGATCACTAGAAACTAGGGGATAACACTAAAAGGGTAATTATATTATCTCATATAATAACATTGGATTCATGGATTTTTAAGGATAATGGATGAAATATTAGAAATGTTAGTGTTCAGTAAGGGTAAATTTAATTAAATATTAGAGACCATGGTTCAACTATGTTGAAACCACTAAAAACATTGGGGTGTTCAGAAAAACAATAGTGTATAAAGTGTGGTTATTATAAAATAGTTTCATCAAATAGAACCCATAAAAAATTCCCTAAAAATATACTCTATATCCTATAAACTCATGGTAATGATTTCCTATGACATTTACCACACAAAAAACTCATGATATTGAGGATGTATCTATGAACCCTACTCTAATTACACTCCTCCAAACCATTATTCTTCCACATGACATGAACTTAGAGGATTAAAAAACCACAAAATTTCTTCTAATGATAATCCTAGGTAATAGTAGGTATCTCAATATAGTTTAAATCATATTTAACTATAATCTCAATCTATTAAATTATATGAAAATTAACATAGATAAAACTGTTAATTTGTAACAAATGAAAAACATCATGAATCCTACTAATCTATGTGGGGGTTTATAAATAATATTTAATAGATAAAAGGTAGGCAAAAATAAAAAAATATACAATAACCCATTGATAAATCTTACTCTCATGGTTTAACCTTCACTTACTATAATGAGAGGACACCTTCAACAATACATGATCTATAGCTTTGAACTCTAGAGGCCTCGTCCTATGACCTGTACTGGAATTTTGAAGATCATCATACACCTTCATTCACTCATGGATAACCGGAAACTTCTTTTTAATTATTTTCACCAATTATCATCCATGAATCCTTGAATCTTTGACCATAGTCCAACACAACTAAGATAATAATGGGAATCTATAAATCACTTCCAATGGAAATATACCAATGTTATAGTGATAACTATTAATGTAACAAAACTCTACCAAGAAAAGTACCTCACCCAAAAACCTCCAAAAAATAGCATTCAGGAAACATATAATTTATTTTTAATATATTATACCCTTTTAGAAATAATTATATAGATGAAAATATTAACGGAGGTGTATCTAAGAGGAAAAATCATATTGGAGACCTCTCAAAAAGCTAGATGTGAATATTGGATCATGATCAAATATGATCTTATTTGAAACCCCATAATGGCTCACCACATCCTTTAGATTAAAAATCAAAAAAACCTCTAATATATCAACTCATTTATCACTATTAAGTGATATGAATTAATGAGAATTTATATAATCAGGCATATTCAATAAAATCAACCGAGGTCTTGTAAAAAATTAGTGAAAAATCCATTGAGATGACTTCCCACTTCCAATGGGGAATATCAAGTGGATAATGAAACCCACCAGAAGCATAGTCCTCAACCATCACCCTATTTCATACCAAAAACCAAGAGAAGGAATTTGTGACCTAAAATTTCCGGTCAGGACACAAAAGCTAAACTTTAAAAGAATGAAACATATTATCCACAAAAATTTCAAAAGGGACAAAGTGGCTATCATAAAATAACAGGTGTTGTTGGTTATCCTTTGGACATACCTAAGTATAATCACCAAAAACAACATGATCTAGTTAAACCTCAGTTTTAGAATACCCATGCTTAGACTTCTCTGCCTATTTCATTAAATATAACTTCAATATCTCCTCAAAAAATCCCATTTACCATTAAATTTTCTGATATCAAGGTGCATCATGGAAATTTCATCCAACACTCTCCATACAACACCACACTCAAAAATGGAATAACTACCCTTATTCAATACCAAATAACCCACCACAACATTCAATTTACCTAGTGTGTATGAGATATTGAATTATCAATCTGGTATGAATTTCAATTACCGCTACTCAAGAAGGTTCTGATCACACTTAGAGAAGACATGCCTAATTTTTTTTAAAGATGTGATGACCACAATTCGCTCATGAATGGATTAATTCAACAATAATTTAAAAAATCACAACATCAATAATCTCATGGTCATGATTATTGTAGTTATATTAATGATTCCATAACTATAAATACCTATAAGATATATATGGTATATGCTACATCAAAATAAAACATGGGAAATGACGTGTAGTGTTGTAAAAAACCATGAATGAAATTAAACCCTATAAAAAATGAAAAAATAGATATATAACCAGATTCACCATCAAATAGCTGAAAAATCCATGAATTTATCAAAATTAAAAAATGAATATTTTTTTGATCATAGCATTAATAAATTTAAAATATGGGAGAATTTATGTATGATCATCCTTTAATATCACATAATATCATGAAAACTCTACACCTAATCAGTATTCTTAGGGGCTTCCAAAGATATGACCACCTCAATCATGGAAGGATGCATGGATAATACATGTTGAGACACAACATAACTCAACAAATGGATGTCATGAATCTAAAAAATAATGCTTTGATGGCTTCCCAAATAGCTGTTGATGGAAAAAAACACTCAAGACAACTCATAGATTTCATGCGTGCCCCTTATGAGACATAACAACTACATTATTTCATTGATAAACACCACCATGAACCAATATATAAATTAATTCATCAAGAAATTCATTGACCCAATGAACTCGACCATATTCTTTATAACATTGAATGAAAATAAAATTAAATTACAATTCCTATAATGACATCTGAAATCAGTCATTGGGATATACTAATCCTTCACCCATATTTGAGGATATCTTATCCATTGATTGATATTTGAGAAGGAACTAGATACCTTCAACTGATCAAATAAATGGTCTTTCCATTGAAGGGGATAGAGTTATTCACTGTGACATTATTCAAGTAATGATAATTGATGCACAAATGAATTATTCCATATTACTTTTCAACAATTGAACTAGAGAACCATTGGTGGAACACTAGGTCAAATGAGTAATCCCTTTAGATTATCTACCTCCTGGAACTCATAAATCACCATCCTATAAAGGGACATAGATATGAATGTGACATATGATTGTAACTCTCTCCCAAAATTGATCTCATTTTTTGGGGATAGAATCTCAAACTCTATTAGAAATTTATTAAGGTATTATTTTAAACCACTTGGAAGCACAAATGATTAATCCTATACAAAATAGGACATCTAGTCATCCATCAGGGAATAATATTACTCAACACACCTACATCCCTTCTTAGGGTCTATCTCACAATCAAACATGAGCTTCTCTCCATTAGGGAATTGTAATATAATTCACCTCCTATAAGAATCCATAATATCCTACATTAAATACTGTCATTCCATGTTGACTATGATGTCGTATGGCTGTATCTATAAACATATGAAAATCCCCAATTCCTCCAATGCCCTAGAATCATCTTTTAAAACTATTATACATCATATAATATAGATCGACCTCCAACTTGTGTAGTCAATGATGAGGGAACTGGATGTGTGATGCCATGGCTCATAACACCATTCTCAGATAGAGTTCTATATACCTCATGTGTGACTCCCCATATGCCAGATGATACTAACTAGTGTTGAGGGCCTAATCCATACATATTGATACTATTTCAAAGAATTGGATTCACACAAAAATAAGAAAATAAAAAAATACATATCCATCACAATAATATTATGCATAAATAAATAAACATAATAATATAATAACTTCCATGTGAAAGTAATGTAGCAATTTATCATCTAATATCTAATTGGGTTGATATAAAAAATAAATAAAAAATTACAACACATGCACATTGACCCTACTGCAATCCTCTAGGATCAAAATATACTATCGCCACATGATCCATTATATTTCATATGCTTAACCTAAATGAAAATATAATGTATTCATGCTCACCAAGGTTCGCATGAAGAATGTGAGAACTATATCTTAGTGGTGTCTCACCAATTTCCACTAGTATAACCCATAAAACACATGATTCTAGGAGGATATAAATATTCAGACATAGAAGTGAATGTCATATTCTAAACAAGACACCATTAATCCCTATGCATTAGGTATTTATGAGATAACTAGGTGAACATGGAAACTAATCATACCTACTCCAGTTTCATACTAAAATCCACCTCATCATCACCACCACTCATATTCTTATTGGGTCATTGTGTGTTCAACCATGATGCCTGAAACTACTTTCATTTGCCCATACTAGAATCCCATTGTCACCTAATGTCATTCCATCATACCAAATTCCTACTCTATATCTGATGACTCTAGATAGGGTGGAATCCAAACCTCAACCGACAAATCAATGGAATAAGACAAGGTCATACATCCAAATCTCAACCCAATACCTCATCACTAAATAAAGGTTGTACTATCCATGTATCACGTCACATCATGAACCAGCATGTCAACCAAGGGGGTCCTTTTTCACAACCCTATCCACTCATGGAAAGGATCATCATCCATATCCTATATATTACCATGACCTAGCCACTATGTCAGTTCTCGACCCAAGGATACTTTGGAAAGGTCTATCTAGTACAAGTCCCAAGCCTACTAAATGAATGTTCCATGACCAAATCATACTCTAGGAAAGGTAAATTATCAAAACCCAAGCCTTATCCCCCAAATAATTCCTAGTAATTAGGATCCAATCCCCATGTAGAGTCTATCACCTAAAAACATATGAAACACCACCAACACCTACATAAAATCACATATCTCACAAGATAATCTAGGGAATGAGTATTTCATGACCAATCACCTCATCCCGAACACATAAAAACATTCCCAATGGGGAAACCACTAGGTCCTCCACACCCATCACAGTATTCACTCAATGATACTATCACATGCCCTTCACCCATTGATAACATCAGTTCCTGAGGGATTATTTGACTCAAACCCTAGGGTTTGGTCCGAAATCCCAATATACCTCATCACTTGTAATCCTACTACTCAAGGACCATCCATAAACTTCTCACTCAAAACCCCTTGGATAATTGATGCCAAGTCCTGAACAATCCATATGACCCACACCAGGTTCTCATCATACTTATCATATGGTGGATCCCTTAACCCATTACTCAAATTAAATTACATTTTGAAAAACCTCACCTATTCCAAGATCACTCACCTGATCAAAACATTCAACAAACATCATACCATGCTCAAAAGCATGTCACTCATTAGATTTGAGAAGTATAGTTGTATCACATAATACAACTAAAACAATGACTTTTCTGCTTACCCGACTAGACCTAGGATAACCAACCTAGGATACCCATTTCACCACTCAAACCCTAGCACATACCAAAGGTATCTTATCAACACATTCATCACCAATACCCCTTGGAATCATATATTAATGGAAATATAAAATCTCCACGTTTTAAATGAGAACATATCAATAGTATAAGAGGAAAAAAACCACCCTTTCAATTCCACTAAGGGACTCTATAACCCTAAATACCATACTCACACCAACGACACATGTATAAAATAAAATGTAATGCATAAAAATTTATACAACTTTATATTACAGGGACCAAATATCTGTATCAAGGAGATTCCAACCATGTTGAGCTCTTCTCACCCACTTCCAAGACCAATTATGCCTAATCCATGATTGTACCACCTCCCGAGCTCCTGTATCATGACATACAATATAAAGGATTTATTATAAAGATTTATTTTTTATTATTTAATTTTTAAAAATTCATATTAAGTGAAAAATAATCCAGTATAATATTTAAATCAAAACTATTTGGAACCATGAATAACCACACATATTAAAACCGTGTCATACCACTGAAAATATTCATGAGATAAATACCTATCACCTAACACCATGTCCATTTCAAAATTCATCCAATTTTTGTAAAATCGATAAAAAATAAGTATTTGTATTATGTCAAAGAAAAGAGTAATATATGGAGTGTGATAATTTGTTATGGACCACTTCTAATCATCATCCAAGAAATATCATTCATTTCTACTTAATTACACCATGCACTGGTGGGTTTAAGAATAAAAGCCTAACCAAAACAGAAAAAATAATATTGGTGGGATAGGAATGGAAAAATAAAATAAATGAGGAATGAAGGATCTTACTCAAAATCTTCATAGGAATTCACTAAATATTACACCCTCTCAAGGGGTAACCAATTGAGATTATGAGAGAGGGAGGAACTAGCCAATTTTTTATACATGAGTACCCCAAACACCCTAAAACCAAATCTGGATTGATTAGAAAATTACCAATCCTCACATAGATAAATTGAAATGGACATGAAACAATTAATGACATGAAATATGGGGTTATCATTGTGAATTATCTTTGAATGAAACATTCATAGAATGAACCTATGTTTCACAGAGAAAAATGTTGGAGGAATATGTGTTCTCTCATCAACCAACCCTATTCACAGCATGCACCATGGATAAAGCTATGAATGATTGCAGGCCACTAGAATTTATATACTGGTTCACCTGAACCTTCCTCCAACACTTTTTCAAGAAATACTACAACAAAATGGGCCTCATTCCATGACTAAAAACAAACAACATATTATTAAACCCTCAGATCCATAATCTGAATCCCAATCCATAGAACAACCCATAGTCCAAATGAGAAACATAATCTTCCATCGAAACCTAACAACCTAAAAACCTAATGGACTTTAATAAAACACCATAATAAAAAATATCATCCCCAATAATTGGTGTTGGTCCTCTAAAAACGTATCCCAAATTTCCATAGTCATCAATTCCCCAAATGTTGAGCAATGAAAATATCCAATAGTACCAACATTGGGATGGTTCTCACCCTTACATGTCTCTCTTAAGACACAATGGTGACTTCAATTGATTCATCCTAATGCTTATGGTTTTCCTGAACATAAAACTTTAATATAAAATAAGTATTTTAATCTATGATTCTTCCCACTATAGAAACAGAATTGCTAAATATCACTTAAATGAAAATTTCAAAAAATACACCTAGTGTGGTTTCTTCCTCACATTATTTGATCTCATTAAAAAGTGATAGTTAAACCTCCTCTAGATGACCTATCCCAAAAAATGATCGGTTTCACATGATAATAAATCCTGACAACACCCAATTATGATTCATTAATACCTAGAGTAATGGGGGAAGCATAAAATCCCCCACACTAAAGTGAAGCTTCTTATTTTAGTGTAATTATATGGTTGCATCATAACCTTCTATCTCTAGTTTTCCTACTCCCACTCTGAGAATTGACAAACATCTAATTAGACTCACTATAGAATCATTTCATAACCATCCAGGTCTGATTTCATTGAATAGAGTCTGTCTGATACTGCATATGAACATTAAATCTAGAATTTATCCATTGAACAATATATTAGTGAATCTTACCCCACACAAGTATCCCTGTTCCACAATGACCATCTTCCAACCAGATTCACCACAACCACAATGCTTATGATGTGAGGTTCATACATATTTGGTGGATATCATTATACCCACCATATAAGATCCATTAGCATCTCATCATTGAACCTGAAACCTGATCTTCTCATAACATGATGAATTCATCGCCTAAAATAATTACTAGACATGGATGAAACTCTATCAGCCAAGGGTAGGAATGAAATGGTGATCCCCACCCATTCCCATCCCATCAGGAATTACAAACTCTAATATCAAATGGGGCACTACCCACCATATTACTTCCCTTACACTACCCCTTGAGAACTAACCCATAAGGGTCCTATTTATATTCCTCATTGATATTTTTTTTTCAGGAACACAATTGGTTTGGTCATACATTGGTACCCCAATCAATTTCAAACATCACCTCCATTCATATAAACACATCCCTTAACTCACCCAAAATATCATACCACCAATCATATGAGTGGATCACCCCCCCACTACCCTTATAGGGCCACTCACATCATTTCAAACCTAAAAAATCTCAATGAAACCACACATAACCTATTTACCAATCCATGAAACAACCAAGAACCACACATACCCATCACATTCCTTCCCTCACACACTGCACATTTTAATGAAAGGTCATGCCAGTACTCACTCTCCTCCACTAACTACAGAGTGTTCCACCATGAAACCTCACATAGTGTCTTGATCACTATCCTACATGGTCTTAACTAAACTCAAGGGCTTCAAAATCCTGTACATCCCGATTGAACAATAGAATTGTTGTTCCAATGAGTATGATCCCATATGACCTTGGTTCACACACCTAACCCACTGAAAACACTGATTTGACATTCCAGTTCCTTCCAATATCCCAAGGCATCCCTCATGACAAGGATAATTGAAAGATCACCCACCAACCAAGTGTAGTTCTAAACCCACGAGTGTCTATCCATTCTACTACCACACTAATACTAAAAATTCTAGAATCCCACCAATACTACCCAAAAAAACCAACCTCGATACTAAAAAAACATTAATTATTTCACATCTCTAATCCCATTGAATTTAAATGTCTTTCCCTAACCACCCATTTTGGATAAGTATAATACCACCAATATGCCATTTGGAAGACACAATATAAGTTGTCATTGGAATATTATGAAACTAATAACTCATTTCCTAAGAAACTCATAATATTCCTCAAATCAATCATTGGGAATTAAATGCATGTATTGAACTCCAAAGGTTCCATATAAAACACATACATAAAGGATCACATATCCATCACCGGATAATCACCTAAACCATGATCTACACGACCATCAATCAAATAATAATTTTTTTGGTTTGGAAATAAATATATTATATAGGAAAATGACAATAATTATTTTATGGATACTTTAAACAAAAGGACATGTCTTCATTAAAAATAATCATGAACAATTAGATTTTTTCATGTAGGTATAACTTTACAGATATGAAGCAATCACATATGTCTCTTTTTTAACTGACAAGAGTTGAGATAATAAATATCAAAATCAAATAAATAGTTTATATTTAATAAAAATATCAACTATAAAAAAACATGAACAGTAATCCTATTACACTAAAAACTAGGATATCTCACCAGAATGTTGCTCATAGGGGACTAATCCATGGTCTATCACAACCATTGATGCATTAATAGACCACAATAATACTATCACCACATATAGTAAGAAAAATAGATCTAATACCACTTTGTGACACCATTTTATGAAGTCCCATATATGATAGAGTGACACAAGCATTCTATGTGCTTCCCCATATGCCAAAGGCTTCCAACTGGAAATGAAAGAATAATCCATACATGGGGATACTATGACCTCGAATCAGAGTCATAAAATAATAAAAAAATAAAAAAACATATCCATCACAATAAAAGTATTATTAAATACGTTAATAAAATATTTTAATAAATTTAATATGGAATTCATTCAATCATGATTCAACTGATCTTCTAATAGACTAATCACATATTCAAAAAAAAACTAAAAAATATAATGGATTGACATTTCCCTAACTATTATCCATATTTTACTACACACCACGTCTCAAATACAAATCAAGTTATCTATCCAAATCTTCTACATGTATTTTGGTCTACTAGAATGAAAACATATGTCATCTGCATTCACTAGAGTTCCCATGAAGGATTTACAAAATGTAACTCGGTATGTTCTCACAAATGTCCCCTTGTACATTTCTTCATAGATGTGTACTATTAAGAAAATATAGTTTCTACACATGCAAATGGATGTCTTGTGATAACAAGATAATTCTAACCCCTTTCACATATGGTCATGATGTTCTAAATAGATAAAAACAGAAATAGATCATAACTTCATCAATATCATTCCAAAATCCACATTGGTGACACAATCATGTCTATAACATTCAGGTAGATGTGTGATAAACCATGATGCCTAAACCTTCTTGATTCATCCTATGTTGGAATACTATCTTCACCTCAGTTCATTATAGTATACTAAATTCCAATACCATACCCAATAACTTGGGGTAGGGTGAATTTCAAACCTTAACTCACCACCAAAATGTATAGGGCATAGTAATACATCCACAACACATACCAATACCTCATCACTCGTGTAGAATCTATCAAACATATCTAATATTAATAAATTAACCAGGCCTTCCACTCAGGGAAATCCTTTATCACAACCCTGGACACTTAAGGAATGGTCCAACATCTACAACTTATATTGTACCAAGACCTAGACCCAAGGATATTCCTTAGCCTTGGACTCCTAATGAAATTTTTATATATCACAAAACCCAATACTAATTAAAAAGTATTGATTATATAAGACAACACCACGAAAGGTGAACTACTGTGACCCAAGCCTTACCACTCATGGAATGTGTATGCATATGAATCCCCTCCCCCTAAAAAGTATGTATCTACACACAAATACTTTAAACAAAAACAAATCATACATCCCATCACAAAACTCACAAGATAATCCTAAGGTGTTATACACTCGAGAACGTGGACATTATCTAAAACATGCCACAACTCACCCATCAGAGATCCCACTAAATTTCCCATACTAGTCATGATCTCTACTTGATAATAATATTTCACACCTATAACCCATCAGTGAAATCACTACAAAATGAAACCTATGACCCATACCATAAGGTTCAATACGTATATGATAAACCCCACTTAACCCCAAGTCTCACTACCAAGGGACGATACCAAGATTCCATTCACTAAACACCTAAAAAACCTAACGAAAAGACTAAAAAAATTCTCAATGACCCTCACCTAGGTCTTATCTCACACCTCCAAAAAAATATCGCATAACCCTTCACTTGTAGGACACCACTCTTCGACACACCTCAAGTAGTTCTATAAGAGTCATCCAACTCATAGAACTCACTAGGACTCTAGCCACCCTCATCTTTGTGTCCCTCATCAGGAACGAGTTGAATAGTTGTGTCACCTACTTCCATTGGGCTTAAGCCTATTTTGTATACCTTACTAGCCCTAGGAGAACCAAGCTAGAATATCCACATCATCACTAGAACCCTATTAGATAACCCTGGTCTCTCATGAACTCATCCATTAAACTCTCCTTGGATTCAATGTCATCCCGTGATCCCAAACCACCTAAATGATAATGATCAGTTATTCCAAACCATAGATATTTAACACCTCCAAGTATCTTCCACCTATCCACTCTTGAAAACTAAATATAGCACCTCAATCCATGAAACATGCATGAATTAGTAAATCAGGCATAATAAAGTATATTATCATGTATTATAGGGACTGATTTTCTCTATCAAGGTGCTGCCATCCAATCCAAGATTCAGTTGGCATTGGTCAGTCCCATCCACACTTCATCAAAGCTCTTATAACCACATGATCTATTGTCTTACAATATACATAGTAAATAGTTAATTATGAAAATTTATAATTAACTATTTAATTTAAACTAAAAAAGTCATATTCATAGAAAAATTGACTAGGAATATTCATCGCACTGAACCCACCTATATCCTTTAGAAACTACACTCATCATGTAAAAGTTTTATCCTTTATATCATTCTATTAAAAAACAATATCACATGGCACCCAACCAATTTCTAAATTCATTTGGAATTTTAAATAATAATAATAGTTTATTGAAATGTAATATATTAACCAAAATTATAAAATTGGGTGTTTGATTATAAGATCCCATATTTATTAAAGTACTCCCCTCTTTATGTTTTTATAAAACTTTTTGTTTTTGGTTTGTATTGGATTTAATACTGGGGATCATGCCTTGATCCAATCATGTTGGTTTTGGGTTTGTACAACAAAACTATAGGAAGAAATATAACATGAGACTATTTTTGGTTCTAGGATGATTTTCTGTTGTGTATTTCAATTTCATAGCCTAAAATGTTTGGTCTGACCCCATTGATCAATGATCGGCAGGAATGGTTTCAGGAAATCCATGAATCTGAAATTATTATTTTTGGATGGACTCGGGATATAAAATTAATTTATTCATGTTATTTAATCCAAGGTGATATTTTTTATCATCATAAAATGGAATTGAATAATTAATAATGTGAATCCTATTCACATCAAGAATATTTCGCACCCATCCATTTCTTTAATCCCTCCAGTGGCATGCATTGTGGGATCATGTAAAATATTCTCTTAGTTATAAACCTCCAATCATTGATATATATATCTTCTTAGATCCAAATTAAAGTTCATGTTTCCTTTACATGTTCTAGATATATATTTTTTGTTAATCCTTTTATTTCTTCTTAAACTTCTTGTTACATTGGTGAAAAAACATATCATTCCCATTGGAGGGAAGGGGGAATTCGATCACTACCATGAACATGAGTTTTTTTCAAAGCCATATTAGATTTATGGAGAGGGTTTTTAGAAAAAATCGCTAAATTGTATTTTAATTATTAAATGTATGTATAATTTTGTGTGATTTCACATTCGTGTCGAGCATGAAACTCAATTAATTGAGTAAATTATTGTCTCATGGTGGGTATGTTACGAGACCTCAATTTTGATCCTATTAGGACAAATGGAATTGATTCTAGGATTGTGGGAACCCATGGGATGATCCTATCATTGGAAACTATAATGATATAGTAATGGTTATAATGTGGTTTGGATCTAACTATGTGGTTTGTTTATTTACATATAGTAATAATTAGTAGAGAAAGGAGAAATTTTGGTGATGTCTCGGGATAGAATCCTAGTGGATAAAATGAAAATATTGATATCTGAATTTTTATCAAGTTGTAATGACATGTTTTTGATTTTATACATTGGAGTGATAATAGATTATGAGAAAATTTGACTAATGTAATGAAAATGGATAAAAATGGTATTAGGATGATATAAGGATCATGGATTACAATGATATTTTTTTATAATAGTCTTCATGACATGTGATATAATAATTATGTTATAATGCTAATAGGGATTGGCCTAGATTATGTTGTAATGTCTATAGGGATTGGACCAAATTATACTATATTTCTTAGAGGGCTTGGCCTAGATTATACAGTAATGCTTATAATGATTTACCCATTTATACAATAATGCTTATAAGGATGGATGGTTTTTATCTATGATGATTATAAATCCCATTCCCAATTATGTGATATTATATATGTGATTATTCCATGTATGATCATGCTATGGAAACTGTGGATATAGTTTTCATCATTATGCTACATGCTGAAATACATTCTCGTGTGATGTTGATGAAAGCTCGGATGAACCCATGTGTCAACCTTGAGATCAATGTTTAGTGGGTTATTTGATGTGTTGTAATGATTTATTAATTAATAAACCTATTTTATCTCTCTATTTATTACACTTTATACTCAGAATGGTTTTTTACATAGCGGTGTTAACCTGCATATTTTTACTGACACCATTTTCATGATAGAGTTTGATAACTAGGAATATTTCAGGGATGTAAGTTGGAAAAAGGGGAAGGGACCCTATTGTGATTTTCTAGATTATTGGATGGGTTGGAGCATAGGATGAGATTGATGTGGGATTTATGATCATGGTATTTCTGGAGACATTATTTGATTCTATTTAGAATTTTTACTATTCTACTTTTAACATGACATTTATTTACATTTCAATCGAACATTACATGGTTTATTATTATATGGTTTTTCTAGTTTTAACATTAATTATGGTGTAGTTTCCTATCGTATTATATAATTTATTTTAACTATTTTCATTACTTTGATGTTCTTTAACAATTGTTATTTCTCTATATCATGGTGTACAGTCTTCCCACTATGTTCTTTACACCCCCATTGCTAGTCGGTAACCTCCAGAATATTGGGGGGGGGGGGAATTATAAGGTCATACAGCCAACCCATTTCAATAATGTGTTGTAGTACCAGATTAGGGAATGTCACAAAGTGGTTTCAGAGCCCATATTTCATTTTTTATTATTCTTGGGAAATCTAGAATGAACACTAAAATCTCGTAGGTCTTGGTAATGAGCCTGTTCAAGGGAGTAGCTGGCCTATTTATTAGAATTTTTTTTATCATTTTTTGTATTATTATGGTTGTTTTTTTTACATTGGTTGATGATGTTGTGATGTGATGTTATTGTTATTGATATTTTACTCATGTGGAGGTATATAATGTGGTAAGCATACATGAATCATGGTAATAACATAGGGTTATATATTGACATGAATTGTTCTTAAGGTGGATATATTTATGGAATATGATATATTTACTTGTCTGACCTATGGAGTGAATATATATATATTCATATTAAAAAAATAAATTAACTATTATTTTATTCTAATTAACTTCTTACTCCAAATGAATAGGAACCTTGATTAAGTGATTCTACGTTTTTTTACACGTTGTGGTTGAACTAATTGTGTAACCTGTTTTCTAAAGGGTGTGTTTGTATTTACAGAGAAAATAAATCGTCCTCATATTCAAATCAAGAATTAGGAGAGTGGAAATCAAAACACTCATAAAACACCAGATCAAAGACTTCCTTCAATTCCAGAGAACCAGATGGATGTCCAACCTAATGGAATATTCCTAAGGGTTATGCAATCCATGGAGAGAGATAATGTTCACATGGTAAATAATATTTCGACATACTTCACTATTCTATAGTGCTTGGCTCCATCCTTGAATGATGATGATGTCTCTATGGTGAGGTGTTTCCAAGGTGAGATTCACTATCATATCAGTTCATTGGTGAAATTAATTCAATTTATTAGCTTTGTGGATATGATTAATCATTGTATCACTATAGAATGAAATATTTGAGAGGCCCCATGTAATTACCAAGTTGTTTCAGTGGGGAGAGATGTGAGATAATATTTTTGTGTAAGGTATTATCATTGTAATGGTTTTCACTAGGGTAATAGTGCGAAGATAATCCAACATAGTAGGAAACCATCTCAATAGTGTGTTTGGTTATAGTGCTATTATTATGGAATGTTGGATCACAAGAGGCCTCAGATTCCTTACCCTGATCTAGAGTTTAGAGCCTGTGGAAGGATGGTCCACTTGTAGAGGTTTTATCGGGGAAAAAAACAATAGAGTAGTGTAATGGGATCCAAACAGGAACCAAATTTTGGTAAAGATTTGGATACCCCTCAATAGAAAAGATGTTATAATTTCACCAGATGTTTAGGTTGAGGTTTTGGATAAGGTACCCCAGGGAAAGAGTAGTAGTACCATATAGAGGGAAAAATAAAAGGGAGTCAAACTTGATCCTAGGGAAGAGGGGTGAGTCAATTGAATGCTACAATTTCTACTAAGACTAGATTTGATGTAAGTCATTCTACCATCAGGTCACTACTGACAATCAGGCCATTAACAACAGTAGTAAAAGGGCTTTATCATCACTATAGAAGCACTAATAATGCCTTCGATATAAAAGTACATATAGATAAAGGGGAGAATTTTTTTCATCTCAAATTTTTTTTCACCACTTCCCCCCCATTATTAGCACAATAGATAATTTCACACCCCCTCACATGCCCCTACCTCTAGTGAGTTTTGATATTGAGGCCATCATCTCGTCTTCCAGGGCCTTTTCCACTACCCTTTATTTTTTTCCATTTTATGATATATCTATTTATTTATATATATTTCACTACATTTTTTATATATATTTATATATATGTGATTATATAGATATATATATATGTTTATAAATATTTATATATTAAAATACATATAAAAAATACTTTTCTATTTGTGTATGTGTGTGTTTCTAAATACACACACACACACACAAATATATATATATATATACGAAACTATAAATATAATTAAACATATTAATATGTATTTTCATAATATATATATATATTATTATTATTATTATAAATATATTAGAATATACAAATTAATATATATCTTTTATTCAACACATACATAAATATATATATATATATATAAACATTATATATACATTAATTATATAGGTGTATAAATATTCACATATTTTTATTTTAAATAAATGTATATTAATCTTTATTTAGATAATTTTTATATATTTAGAAATATATTTTTAATGTAAATATGTTTAAATATTTATTTATGAAATTAAATCTTTCTGTGTGAATATATAATATATATATATTATATATTTGAAAATAAATAACAATACATTATAAAAAATGATAAAATTATAAAACCATAATATCAATATAAATGTAATCAGTGGTATAATTTTAGTCCCCACCTAAAATTGACAAAATACCCCCTTAAACGAGTCATAAAATCAATCTAATATTTAAAAATTAGGGTACATGAACTAAAAATTCGATTTTAGAGGACAGATGACCCTTTTTGGCCTCGAAAAATGATACACGGTTGTCCCTATTACCCAAGTCATCATTCTCATTACAAGCATCTATTTGATATGTGGTAGATCCCAAATAGACACTCAGATTAAACGTTACGTCCGTTTGAATTTTGAGTTACATTTTTATCTTATTTTAAATCATTTTTTGATTATTTTATTTTTTTATCTTAAATGGTTTACTAAATTTCTATTATTTGAAAATATTTAGTAAATTATTAATTAAAAATATTTTTAAATTATTTTATAACTAATTTCACTAAATATATTATATATTATAGGAAAATTCCTATTTAGCCTTATCAAAAATATATTTAATATATATATATATCATATTTACTTTAATATAAATATATTTATATATAAATATTATTTTAAATAAAATATTTTTTAAGTATACCCATTATATCCCCTTGTAAAAAAGAACTAATAAACGATGGTCTTTATCAGAGAATCTAAAAAAGCAGTTGTAAAGTCCTCCCTCCACTTTATTTCTGTTTTTTATATGTACTGATAAAGAATCCCCCTGACAATACTTTTTTACTAAAATTGACAAAGCCCACCACATTATTAGAACATTTTTAATAGCATTGATAAAGCGGGGCCTTTATAAGTTCTTTTTTATAAGATCCAACAAAAGGCCCCCTATAACTATGCATTTTTAGCACTATTATAGACCTCCCATAACAGTACTAAAATAAAACTGTTAAATACCCTATTTTACATCAATTTTTTTATCAATGACAAAGGGGTTTTTAATATCACTTTTATCTAGAACTAGATAAAGCTAGCATTATAGTATTTTAGGTACTGTTCTTATTTCATCTAATCTTACGTTCATTCATTATATAGGATCATCAAATTATTTAATATCTGATCTTTTTTCCAATGGCTTGACTTATTTGTGGATATTTTGGAGTGTGTTATGACCATCTACATTCCATTGGGAGTACTATTTGAGTATATCAAAAAATTCTAGGAAATGTTTTCTTGAAATTGGTGATACTGTTTCCTTTGGGATATTTTTTTGTTTGAAATGATAGGATTAAATTTTATTATTTTTATGGATTGGTTAGTTTAGTGTCATTCTCATATCATATCTTATTTGAGGATATTTTACATTTTATAACTGTAAGGTTTTAGATATGTCATCTAGTTAATTGAGATCTCCATGTTGGTCGTGTAAGAAAAATTCTGTGTAGATTGCATTTCCACATGGAAAAGAAAGCAATCATTTTTCTAGATGATGGTGGAATTTACCAGGGTATTCTTCTTCTCATATTAGTGAATTTTTAGGATTTCATTACTTAATATTTCAATAACTTACCACTCGAGAGGGAGATTTAGTTCATGACTGAGTTGGTGTTGGAAGTAGAGAAAATTTCTATTCATTTTTATAGAATGGAACAAGTAAAGCATCCTGATATTATAGTTAATTTGGAATACTTAGAATTAAATGGATTCATAAGGTCTATTACATATTTATAGGATTCTGTCATACTTCTCTCCATGAAGGTTACAGGAAATTTTTACTTATGTGTGTATTACCAGAGGTTAACTCAGATGAAGGTCAAGAACCGATATACACATTCATGAATCAATAATATTTTTGATTTTTGAGAGGTTCCATGAAGTTTTCCCACCTCAACATGGGATCATGAGACAATAATTTATGGTTCATACCATCTAACATACCATGGACTTCTTTTAGAAGCATGTATTGCCTGTAAGAGTTCGTGGTGATGTCGTCTAGTTTGATGAACACACAAGTAGTGTTTATGTCCTAAATGAATCAAATAATTAATTCCATCTTGGATTATTTTATGTAAGTTACTTTCATTGAAATCATGGTTTACTCCCTATCTATAGAATACCATGTCAAACATCTTGTCAAAAACCTGAGTACATTAAGAGAGCATCAATTGTATTCAATTTCAATCTAAATGTAGTTTTTTTATTGATATAGTTCAAATATTGGAACATGTAATGTCCAATTATAGAGTGTAATGGGTCTAATATAATGTTTATGTCCTAGTATATTAGGAGTTTGCAAATAATGTCTTTTAGATTTGGATATTTTTGGGTTTAACTAGATATTATCGTCATTTCATCTTGGGCTTCTCTCGGTTTGCAAAAACTATTTCTAGGATGAAAATAAAGGCATGATGTTTGTTTGGATTGATTATCAAGATATATATTTTCTAGATATGGAGGTATGGCTGGCCTTATAGCCGATCCTCACCTTATCTATGTTAGTTAAACCATATAACATGTATTGTGATGCATCTGGAGTTTTACTCAGTGCAGTTATGATGTAGGAGGACTAAATGGTTACTTATGGATCGAGATTACTAGGTCAACATCAGGGGATTTACCTAACTCACAATCATGATTTAATAGAATTATTACATGTCCTAATATGTTGGAGACACTATCTGATGGGTGAGAGTTTTGTGTTATACACTAACCATTGGATCCTTATGTACATAATTTTCCAACGGGACCTGAACCTTTGATGGATGAGGTGGGTCAAATATTTTTACTATTTTTAATTTGAGTTGTATTACACACAGGGTAGAAACCTTGTATTTTTTGATTATGTGAGCTAGAATATGAATACATAAGAAGTTCATAAGTTTTATGAAGAGTGATGGCTAATGGAACTCTTTAGGAACATATATATAGATAACCAGATGTCTCAGGGACAAGTAGTTCAGACTTCAAAATATTTTATACCAGTTCTCTGAGACCCAAACAAGCAAGATTAGTTATTTGATCTAGAGGTATTATCTCTGATGAACATCGTATATGGTGGGGATCCACCATAAGGATTGTCACATTGAAGTGACGATGTTCTTATTTTGTGGTGGATCATGGGTTTATATGGGTTTTTATAAGGAGTTGATGGGAAAGATTCATTCTTATAAATGGGAAGCACATCCTGGTTTGATTATGATGTATTGTGATCTTCATAGATAGTACTAGTGTCTATGAATTAAGAAGGAAATAATAGGTTTTAGGGTTAGATGTTCTACATATCAACTCGCGATGTATGATCATTAGAGGCAATTTGGGTTGTTGAAGCCTTTGACCTTTTCATATTGAAAGTAGGATAACGTCACTGAGTATTTTTTGATTGGATTACCTTGGACACCAGAAAATATTGGTGACATATAGGAGACCTTGAATCGACTGATAAATTCCATACAATTTTTTCCAATTCGATATGACATCACTATTGATGATCTGTATAGTCTCTAAATGTGTGAGATAGTTCAACTGCACAATGTTTCAAGGAGTATCATTTAAGATTGAAATCAACATTTAACATCTTGTATTTATATGTGTATTCAAATAGAACATAGATTCTGATTCCTTATCAGTATATCCCATCACCCTCATAGTGAAGGTAAATCTAAACATATGATTAAAATTCTATAGGATATTTTTTCATCCTTTGTTCTAGATTTCAGTGGAATTGGGGAGAATCACATAACAATATTAGTGTTCAAGTATAATAACAACTTCCAAGAATCAATACAAATATATTATTTCAATTATTATCAGATAAGTTCATTCTATTTACCTATGTCTTAGTTAGAGGCATGTGATTCAATTCTCATTAGACCTAGTCTCATGAAAGAGACACCTGGGTAGGTTTAGTTTTTAAGAAATTAGTTGGTGAATGCTCAAATCTTGTGGAAATCATACACTGACCATCAAATACTACCTCTAGAGATCATGGTTGGCCATAAAGATATTATAAGGGTATCTCCTAGGCTAGGATAAAACCATATAGGAAATAAAAGGAATCTAGCATCCAGGTTTTTCCGTCGATTTTTAATTGTGGAAAGGGTTGGTTAAGTGGAATACCTTTTGTCACATACATTGTGATACAATACCATGAATGATGTGTTTCACATGTATTGATATTTATATATCATCCTGAAACATCTCATAGGAAAAAAATTTATGAAATTGGGTTGCATATTTATACATCCATTGAGGATCATCTAATCTGTATCAATGACCATAATGAGAAGAATCTCTGTTGGAAGATCATGCCACTAGTTTGAGTGAACTGGGAGCACAGATCTATGCAAGAGGGGATAGGAAATTGGGAATCTGATACGTGGAAAAAGTGTATTGTTTTTTCACTGATACATCATAGGTATACAAAAAGTATCTTGGGGTTGATTTTTTATATGGTGGGGAGGTTGTAAGATCCCATATTGTTCAAGTACATCACTCTTTATGTTTTTCAAACAACTTTGTGTATAGTTTTTTTCTGTTTTGAATCATGGTGACGAAGCATTTATTCATTGGTCTCATTCTATGTTAGTTCCATATAGGTGCATGATGAAGTGAAAAGGGATTTGATTTTTGTCTATAGGATGAATTCACATTGTGATTCTAAAATTCATGATGTGAATTGTCCGTTCTATCCCCATGGATCCATGTGAGGCATGAATGATTTTAGGCAAGTCGTGTATCTAAAATTCTTGTCATGTGATTGATTGAAAACATGAAAATAGATTTTTCTATATCATTAATCGAAGGTGATACTCTTTCAGTAATAAATGAAATCTATGAATACACAATGTCAATCCTATTCATGTCATGATTATGTCACACACAACCCTTTTTTAAATCATCTAGAGTGTTGCATTTTGGGACTATGTAACCAATTATCTTGATTGTATCCCACCCATAGGTGATCTATTTATCCTATTAGATCCAGAATAAATGTAAAATTGGATCAAGTTGTTTTGAACCTAGTTTTATAAGTAAATACTTCTAGTTCTTCTTCCTTTTCTCGATCAATAATTTACAGATTTTTTATTTCTTAATGAGTGGATGTATAAGCCAATTATTAAAAAAATGAGGTATTATCAATGAATAATCTGATTTCTAGTTAATCAGCATAGAATAAACCCATAATGGAAGTTTTAATTCTTTTATGTGTGTGAAATATAGTGTGGTTGTGCCAACATGCTTCATGCACGACCCAATTAATTGAATAAATTATTTTTTCATTATGGTAATGTTCATAGGCCTCCCATTGTATCTCATTTGGTATAATTGATTTGAAACTAGGATTTTGGCTGCCCATGGTCTGGGCCTACCAATATACACTATAGTGAACTAACAATTTTTGAAACGTTGATTGGCCTTAAAATGTTGTTTGTTTTTTTGGCGTATAATTGGAATTGAAATAACAAGGAAACAAAGAGGTAATAGATTATGATAGAATCACCAATTATAAAATGTCTATATTAATATCTGATTTTTTGGAATGTTAGTATGATGTGTTTTGGATCATACACATTAGTGTGATAACAAATTATGTGAGAAATTTATTTATGTAATTTAAATGGATAAAATGGTAATGGGATGATTTGACCATCATGTCTTATAATGATATATTGTGTTGTGAAATCCATATTTACTTATGATGTCAATATTATCATATAATTATCATAGGGATTGACCCATATTATGTTTTAATGCTTATAGAGATTGGACTAGATTATTTTGAAATGCTTATAGGGAATTCCATAGATTATTATATAATTATTATAGGGTGTTTTGATGAAAACATGGATTCTCCTGATGATTTATTGTAGGGGTTGATTTTTGTTAAATCAGTCACTTTGGGATCACTATTGTTGAAGAACATTCAATGGGATTTGTTCATGGATCTAGAAACACCCAACGTCTCTCTCTTTATAAAGGATCGAATTTCCAAAGGAAGGATGTCATTGGGATGTTTGTCCAACAATATTTAAGAAGTCATATTGGTCAGGAGGATAGGATTTTAGGCTAATCATAGCATTTGGAGGGGAATTATTTCCTACTATGGGACTCTATTATATATTTATGACATTTTCATGAATCATTTGTTAATATCAATGTATAATGTCGGTCACCCGTAAATTAACAACCAATTTTTTTAATGTATGAAATTTAGAATCATTCGTATGTATATGAAGTTCTTCATCAATGGTTTAGTCTATATATATTTGAGGTTCTCCATAAATTTTACCCTCTTATTTGGTGATAATAGATACTTTTTTCAGTTTTTATTATGACACTGGTTTTGAGCCATGAAGTGTTGCGCTCTATAGTGAATCATCATCCATGGATATGGTAGTTGTTTTAATGTTGGGATCAGACCCTTGAATCAAAATCCTATGGAACCTTGAGAATAGAATTAGAACCCTTGTAGTTCAATGCCACATAATGGAACACATCATACCTTTTATGTTCATCCGATAAGGACCAAACTATGCAGTTTAACATCATGCATTGATTATATCTAGGATAATGGTTCCTAGTCTAGTTATGTAATGTGAATTATTCTAAATCATATCAGGGAACCTTGGATATGGGATCTCATGTTGAATAGGACTCTACATGGAATGTGACATAGAGAGAATTATGCATGGTTTATGGTTTTGGGTTTGGACCCCATGGAAGCTTCCTAGATGTCCGTTTTTATGGGAATCAAATCCCACATAGTTTGATTGTGAGGACCCATGGATATGGAGTCCATCTGAATGTTTGTCCCATAAAGAATTATATCCCATTGAGAGGATTAATTTGGTGATTATTTTCGACTGGGATCCCTTATTTGGCTGGGACTTACAAATGTAATAATTCCCATATATTTGTAATTTTTTGGATGTCATGAACATTTTCCACCTAAAATATCATGTGAGTCATGATCAGTTTGGGAAACAAGAGGAAGTGATCGATATAGAAGATGAAAAAAATACGATTTTCCCACTTTTGGATGAGGCCGAATCCCAAATGGAGTGGGAAAGAGAGTGGTCCCTGGAACCATCCTCCCATTGTTGTACCATATACCCAAAGGGATAGAGAGGGATTCGAAGTTCCCATATCCTCTGTTTTATTTTGTTACCCAGGATAGTCATGTCAGACTACCCATCTAGACACAACCAATGAGTTTGTTGGAGGAGGAAATAATGAAGCAGGATAGGTCCTAAAATAGAGTCAATGGGATTAATCTAGGAGGTATTCAATAAAATTTGTTCATTTGGACTAAATCTGGATAATCCTCTATCCTCAAACAGAAAATCAAGTTTTACTTCCACCCACATTTCCTAGAACTGGTGGAAATTTTCCTTAGAAATGATGGATGAATCACAATTCTCTCACCCTTGTATATTAGGTAGTGATATACATGACACTACCCCCAGTGTTGATGTCCTTTGGACTAAAGGAATTCATAATCACAAGCTCCGTAAGGACCCTACCAACTAGGTAGGACAAGTTCAGGACACCTCTAACTATAGTTATGCATACTCAAATGGGAGACACATTGGTGTTTCTCCAACAATGGCCTTTCATGTCCATAGGCTTCAGGGAGGTCTCAGTTTGGTCCCCATCATACAATGGTTCCAATTTAAGATGATCCTTGTAATTGGTTGCAGGAAAGTGAAATCATATCAAGATTATGAAGTTCCTAGCTTGGTGAGAAAAGGTTCTTCATATAGGGCATGACAGGATCTGGATGTGATTTTAGAAGGGGAAATAGGCTTTCTTTAGCTGGACACGCCTTGGGAAATGGTACACTTGGGAAAAACACTTGGGGGAGAAATTAGACCAGGAACCATGGGTCTCCTTTATTGTCCTTGGATGTATCTTTCCTAGGACCCTAATTAGGGAAGGGGCTTCAGGTAGATGGTTTTCCACAGGGTTTAAATAGAGTCCTCACATGGGTTTCATGTAATTCAGACCATGTAGGGACGTTGATCCCACTATCCCCCTTAGTTCCATCATTTTTCGGGTTATATAGGGCTAGCTGAGGGGTTTTGGGGGACCTTGGTAAGGGGGTTAGATGACTAGAGCATCTATGCCTCTTCTAATTTTTTTTTTGTTCAAATAAGGATCTCTAAAGAGACATTTAAATGAAAAAATAGAATCCTGCATGAAAGACATACCCCACTCAGGTCTATGGTGTAGGTACACCATGAAGGTACCCCACACAGGGGTGGTCGGTCCTTTAGTTACAGGTTGGGATGGTGCACATATATTTCCATTGCAGGTGTTGCTTCATCTTTCAGGATGCACATTTAGGGATTACATGAGCCTCTTGGAATTCATTCTATGCACGCAATAGACCACTAGTAAAAATCACCTGGGAGAATCTACAAATTCATATCATGGAGACTCCACCCCCACACCACTTCTTGTGCTCAATGTCGGTCTATGTTCCTAGCCATTCGGGTTAGTCCCTTCCCTACCTTCATTGACCCCCATGAAAAATATAGAGTCACACCACAAACTTCCCAGGCCGGGTCAACATTTGGTGACTATATGAGGTTAAAAACATTAACTCTACAGAAAATTGCATGGAACAGATTTATTAGTGTCACAAAAATCCAATCTATAGAATTTAATTCATTTGTAATGAGAATAATATTTTTCAAAGGTAAGCATAGGAAAATTTTACACATTCCAACATTAGTTTCATGGATTTGGAGCTATCATAACTCTATAAATATTCTCACATATTTTCCTAATCCATGGGGCCTAGTGAGTGTAGTTTGATTGCTTCTAGGATCATATGGATAACCCTACATAATTTGTGTCTTTTTGGTGATCATACTAATTTATAATAAGTTCAATATGAAGAAGACTTAGTGGGAAATACTTGGATTTTTCTTATTCCACCCATGTAATGTTTTCAAGATAAAAAATCATTTTTTTTCATTTCTCGATTCATTCCTATACTATACCGATAACATATCTAGTGTTCCCCAATATGAATTTTGTCTAGAGTTACCTTTCTTGGTTTTAACTCGATGAGTGTTTTTCTCTTTTCGTGGGATGATCAATGTCGTTTAAGCTAGACTAATGGGACTAGTGATTTGTGTCGAAAAAAAATTTCACTATGTTTTGAAATGATGACCCAAACATAGTTTGTTGTGAAAAAATGTTTTGACATTCTTAAAACACATGAAGGGGAATTTTGGGCCACAAATATTTTATTTCTGAATAGAAAACATGATACAGAACATGTATGTGAAGAATAGATAAGAATCGAATTTGAAAATAACATTCAAGAACAATATTGATATGTATAATGGGAATAGATAAGGTCCATCTTGTGGATGAAATTATTACTGCTTTAAAATCCCATTTTTTTGGTTGAATCTATGTAAAGCCAAATGTGGAGTGTCACAACATAGTCAAATAATAGAATCATATGGCTAAATTTTCCTTTATTTGGATGACTTATGAATATAAAACTAGGAAATGTTATAGCATATTCAAAAAATTATAGTTCTCTAGAACTATGAAATTCTAGTGTAGATTTCTTATGAATGTTTATGGAGATTCAATTTTCAGAAAACCATGATCAATGTTTTCCCAAGGATGACATTTTACAATGAATGGAATATTTTTATTGGAATTGGATATGAATAGTAGACTGATTCTACATGAATTTTTATTGTATTAAGGATGGTACATATTTTTAAATGACCAATGTCTGGGGAAGGCCCCATTCATAAAATGGTTGAAGAATCGTGAAATTTAATGTCATGCAACCAGGAAATTGACTATGTATTTTAACATCTTATGGTGAAGAATTTGTTGTATAGTTTAACATCATGTGACTAGGAAGTTATGTTATGACATTTAATTTCATGTAATGAGGAAATTGTGGAGGGTTATAATTTATGTTCATTAGCTCTAACCAAAAGGTTAATAGTTATCCCATTCATGGTAATCATTCCAAGAATGTACATTCATATTTAGGTGTGATGGGAGAAAGGTATAATATATAACATAGGGTTATAAAAATTTGAATAGTGGTATGGGGTAAAGGACTTATGGTGATAAATGAGGTGCTTCCTATGTATGAATTTACTACTGGTTTACAAACCCTTTTTAGGGTAGATTTTAAGAAAGTATAACTAGGTCGTGTCGCAACATAATCAAATAGTAGACTCCTATAAATAAAAGGTTGTTTATTTGGGAAACCTATTTAAATCAAAATAGAGTGTGTAATAGTATAGTCAATAAAATAAGTTCTCATGAATTCCTACATTCTATTTCTGATGGTCGGTGGATGTTTATAGAGATTCTGATTTCTCTAGACACATAGATTGGTTTTCCAAAGGGATGTACTAGAATAAAAGAGGATCATTTTAAGTTAAAATTAATCATGAATGGGGGAAAAGGATTACTACATATCTATAACCCCAAATTCTAGAAATAATTGTTCTTTTAGTATTTGTTCATAGACCCAGGAACATATATTATAGAAATGATAGGTAATATATATGGTCTACCAGACCAAGTTCATTCTGGAATACTTCACACATGCGGGAGGATATTGTAAACCATGATCTTGGAGGTTCCCAAATTAGGATAAATGGTATGGGATATGTCTTTGGGGGGAAACTAAGGGAAGAAATTAAAATATAGGGTCCCAACATAAATTCATAAAATCTTATAGAGATGGAAGAGGATTCTCCTGAGGGAGAAGTTACCATTGGTTGATAAACCCAATTTTTTGAATAATTTATGCAATTCCAATTGGGGTGTGTTTCAGTGTAGTCAAATAGTTGAATCCCCAAGATGACATGCCATGTACTTGTGTTAGCTATGCAAATCCCACTTGGTAATATTAATGTATAGTTAAGAAAAGGAGTCCTTAGGTGTTAGATGTTAAATTATCAGTATCTAGAGAAATAATATGAATATTAGAATGTTTCCATGTTTGGGAGTATGAAATGTGGTATGTATGTGTTTTATAATAAAGGAAGTGATTAGATTTATATTCTTCATGATATTTAGAGTCCATTTCATAAATACAACTCATATGTATGAGGGGGATATTTTTGTTTCCTCAATAAACCCTTTAATGTGGGAAACCAAATTAAGAGATCCTAATTATATCTATATTCATAATCAGGTGAGTGGGAGATTTTATTTATCCCATAGATGGGACAAGGACATAGGTATTGGGTGTCATGATGTTTCTCACTCGAATAATAATCTTTCAACATGTAGTTCTTGAGGTACCAAACAGTTTAAAGTCATGAAGAAATTAAGTTACTCAACATGTTTAATGTCATGCAGTGGGGAAGAAGGTGACTCGGCATGAAAAATGAATATGGTGGCTGGGCTAGGGAAAAACACCCAAGAATTACTACATATCATATTAGAATGATAATCACACCCCACATAGTTCTAAAAAAGGCCCCCACACTGATTGAGTTATTCCATGGATGGAACATGGTTTTTTAAATATGGGCTCCCAAATGGGGTGAGACCCCATATTGAATCCTATTATGTGGATATGGATAATATATTGGAGAGTGGGATAATTTAATATAATTTTTTTGGATAGTCCTAGGATTAAAGAGCTGGAAGTCAATACATATCTCATTGGATGGTGAATCTATCCACATGTAGTTATTAGAGGATACATGTAGTTTAAAGTGATGCGGCAAAGACATATGTTGTGCCTTTAATGTTCGTGAAGACAGTACCATGAAAAACCTTACTTAAAGTAATATTACTTACATTTGAAGGGAATTTTTTTACCCAAACTCTTAATCCCACAAGAGATATGGTCAATGTGAGAAACAAATAGTGGATAGAGTTTATTCCACCATACAAAGGTCATACAACGAAAGTATATTGGAATTTATATTTTTTAGTTGATGGACCATTATGTGAGATCTGAGAATTGCTATGAATCTCAATATAATGAGAATTATTCCATACATAGTTCTAAAATCCATATTATTTTAACATCACATAGTGAGGATTAATGTAACTCAATGTGAAATTGGGGAAACATTGTGGTTTGGCCAAATAATGGAAATATGGAAGTTACTATGTATCCTATGATGGTTGGAATCAATCCACATGTTGTTCTCGAAAATTATATACAGTATAAATTCGTATGGAAAAGACATATGGTGTTCCTTTTACAGTCTTACAGCAGGGACCATGATAACCCCGATGAAAATTGATATCCCTTACTTGTGTAGGGAACTTCTATACAAAACCATCTAATCCCATGTGATCTATATTCAGTATGAGAAACAGGGAGTGGTAAAAGCATCTTCCACAACATGAAGTAAATGAAGGATATGTTCATTTAGCATCTCTAGGGGTAGGGCTTGGTGTTGTGATCCGGGAATCATTACGTATCTCATTTCAATGAGATTCATGAAATACATAGTTATTGAAATGTTCCCTATGAAGGTATGGCTTGTAAAGAGGTTTTTGGGAATTTTTTTTGGATGGTCTAGGTATTGGAGATCTGGGAATCAATACATATCTCATTGAAATGATAATCAATGTGTCTGTAGTTATTGACAGGTTGTGTAGTTTATTTTATTTCAATGAGGACACTAGATGTGCAGTTCAACCTCTTGTGGTAGCAACATGGATCACCTGACATGGAAACAAATATTGTGGATGGACCACAAGATATGGCTCGAGTGCCACTACCTATCATGTCGGATCAAGAAACATGCCACACATAGTACATGAAAAATTATCCCCACATTAATTAGGTTTTGATGTAGGGAATGGGTATTTTGATATCTTCTAGAATGGTGGCTAAGCCTAAGGACATGGGTCTAGTAATCACAATTTATAACATTGAAATTAGAATCAATCCACATGTAGCTCTTTTATAAAGGTTTTTTGGGGTTCCCACACTAAAGATTTTGATCTTCTCAAACATGTATTGAAATGTAATGCAGTTTTACATCATGAAACAAGGATATGAACCATGTTTTTTAATGTCATACATTTAGGATGATATGATACACTTTTTATTGTAAAGAGACAAAGAACAAATAAGTAGTTTAACTTCTTATAACATAGATGAGCGTTGTGTAATTACATGTAATATTTCATTAAGAACCTGGTATTGGTTTGTTTCGTAATGAGATATCCATCCATTAGAGTTGAGGAATAAGCTCTGTTAGAGTGGAGCTTATATATGGAATATGTTTCCTACCATTTTGGATAAAGATTTGATAGATTATTTCTTGGTATAATTGGACTCGTAAGTACCAATACCAATTATCCTTATATGAATGAATGGTTGTCGGGTTTCTTGTTAAAAGCTCATGCTATCCGATTGTAATGGTCTTATTTATGATTTAAGGTATGAAATAATTTCTCATCCATTCACTCAAATTAAACTTGTCATTTATAGGATATCTTTTCCATCAATATATAGTCACATATTTCAATAAATAGTAATAGAAATTGGACCTCAATGTGTAGGTCTTCTTATGTCTCATCTACTAGTGAATATAGGGTCATTAGGTAGTAGTACGGGTTGTATCCTAGTTAGCCCATAATGTTTGATAGTTATTTTCAGGCCAATAAATTTTATCTTTAGGAAAAATATTCTATATTAATCTCAATGGGGTTTTTTTAAATGGATCTATCTATATATTATTAACTTCTTGGTAGAATAATGAATGGTTAGATTTGATATTGTACTCCTAATAAAGATTTTCCACCATAGATGGAAAAACATCGGTGCCATTGTCAATCATTATTTAATGAGGGACAAAAAATCTAGTAATGATGTTTATTTCATAGAGATAACAATGATTTTGTCCCCATCTTTTTTGAGGGGTATTTCCATAGACCATTTGAAGAAGAAGTGGGTAGTAGTTACGTTTTATTTGACCAACTTATCCATAAATGGATGGTATAGCCCCTCAACATACATTACTAATATTGAAAAATGGTCAGAAGTATTTGGATTTATGTAGAAAATTCTGGGGTTGATGGATGATGTTTTCATGAACATGGTGGGAATGACACTTCTTTGTGAATTCGGTGTAATACGGCATCATCTATGGCCAGAAGTTTAAAAGAATTCAGATATGGTTGGGAAGCCTGTATCCTGACTGGTGGGAACCACATGACCCGGAGTGTACTTCATTCATGAATGTAGTGTTCTCTTGTCCATCAATACATCTAATAAGTACGCTATCAAAGAATCATTTATAATTTTTTTTGGTGATTTGGGACATAATTAATAGTACTCCATTTGAATGTTTTTCAGGATTGGAATCATCCAACCAGTGGTAGGACCATATAGTTCAGTGAATAGAATAATTTATTTTATCTCTACATTTCTATGTTAAACAAAAGGTGAGACTATTCGGCGATGCACAATGATGATGAATGTTCTGTCCCAGTTTGGATCTTCTGAACCTATAGATCAATTCCAAAATGCATCATGCTAGGAATTTTATGATGATGGGATGTGAGTAAATGTTGGTTCTATGGGGAACTATTACATTAACCCCCATCTATATTCATGTAGGTGTTATAACTTCTTTTAAGATGTAATAATACTCATTGATCTATTTGATTACCATATTTTAATTTACTTTCACCTGTTGGTGGTCCACTAGTATTTGGAGTGTGAATTCAAGGTCTATAATGAGGGCCTATTATTCAACCTCAATAATTTTAAATCATTCTGATAATAGGAAGGATTATGGTAAAAATTCATTCTTTTAAAAAATGAGCCACATTCCTAACCAGACTTTTTTGAGATTTGGGTCTTCCATTATCTTCCCTATTGGAACCCACATGTGTTTTATAAATACATATCACTTGTATGGGCCATATTGAATAGAAAATACCTCTTCATATATAAATTTTGTATTTAATGATGTTATTTATTCAGATGGTTTTTCTACAAGAAAATCTACCAAAGCCTAACATTTTACAACTTTATGAGGGATGAATTGTATAAAAAAACTACCAAAGGATAACCACCAACCGTTACAATTGTCTTATAAACATAGAAAGACTAAGGATATATTGGATTGAGTTATTACAAGAGACCAATGGACCTCATGGTGATGAAAGTGGTGTATTATTTTATGAACCATGAATATTAACAGCAGGATGCTATTATTGATATCCGAATAGTGGGTCTCAACAACAAAAATAGTTTGACTAGGATATTAGAATATTTTTTTCATTCCAAGTATCATAATTTTTTCTGAGGAAGGTGCTCAATGTTCGCTCTAGGAATGTCACATATATATTGAGTATCTCTCCCTCAACTTGTGGCATTAAAACTATTGGGATCAAGTGATATTTCATTATACTATCAAATGCTTCTTGACAGTCATCAGTACACAGACACGCAAACCCTTTATTCATAAATTTGGTAAAGGGACGACACTAGACTACGTGGTTGGATACAAAATGTCAGATGTAGGAAAACTATCCATGAATTTCTCTCAAATTATTAAATGATTCAGTATCCAAAATTCTATGGATATCCTTTTTCTTCTTAGGGTTGACATTAATGTCATTATGTCAAATGATGAAGATGATAAATTTTCCAAATTTTACCCTAAAATTACATTTTATGTGGTTCATTTTTAGTGCATGCATTCATTGCTTATGGATTATGGTTTCAAGATCTACTAGTGGCTAATATCATTTTCAATAATTAAAAACTATGTGTTCAATGTTTCATTATACAAAATTCCCCAAGGGTTTGAAGATGCAGTGCACGACATGCTGGTATGTGGAACCGGTATTCTTCAAGCCAAATGGTATTACCCAATAGAATAATACACTCTAGGGGAACCATGAAGGTGGTGGATTATTTATCTTCTAGGTACATACAAATTTGGATTAATTCTAAATATCCATCCATGATGAATATGCCTTTATAACTAGTTGTCACATCCATTAGTAGTTCTATGATTGGAATCAGGAAGTCCGCATTCAGAAAGTGTTAGTAGATATCTCTGAAGATGATGCATACCCTCATTTTTCCCATTTTTATTCAATACTAGGATGATTTTGGATAGAAATTTTGGATATTGAACTTCCCAAATGAAGATGACCATGATAATTTTGTCCACGTCAAACTCAATTCTGGATTGATGAGTTAGGTGTGTCCACCGTGATAGATGTTCATATCCTCTGTGTTATTTTGGTAAGAACACGTAGTGGGTGAAAACCTCAAGATCAAGGCCTAGCATCTCAGTTTAATTCTATGTGAACACATCCCAGTGTTTCTTCAGGAATCAGGTGTATATATATATCCACTAAATAATAATAGGACAATTATACTGGGTTAATTTTTCAATTATAAGGTGTTATAACCCCCTCTATATACATTAGTTACTGTTAGCTATAAATGCCACAAATGTGCCCGCTGACTCTAATTAGAGGTGGTTTTGGGCATGCACTAGTAAAAGATACCATTTTTTAGGGGTGGTTATATTAGAGTGGGTTATAACCCCCATTAATTCCAACATAAATTCTCTTTAAATAGTGTATTGGGGATGGAAATAATTGTCCCTTAATTCATACAAGAGTTTTGGGGTGGTTATAACCTCCCCTTATTGAGTCATACACTCCTTGTTTAGGGGTGGTTACTCTAACCACCCATAAAATAAACATTTTAAATTTGACCAGCTCGATCCCCCACTAGCAGGAACCCATGAATCCATGACAACCCTAGTGCCACACCTGTGGTACCACTTCGATGCCCCCAAGTTCCCAACACCCCCCCATGACACCCCTCCAACACAACTACCATACCCCCAAGCATCCCCAGGCGCCCAACACCCCTATGAGACCCCCAGGAAACTGCCACCACTATGACTCCACTCTGATGCCCCTAGGCACGCAAAGGTTCCTGACACCCCTACGAAATCCTCTGAAACCCCAAGGCGCTTGACAACCCTCTAACACCACTCTGAGGCCCCTAATGTTCCTGAGACACCTGTAACACCCCTCTGAAGCCCCCTAGGAACTGGACACCCCTCTAACCCCCACCCATGCATTGTGACACCACTTTGAAACCCACCCCGAGGCACCCTCACGGAACAAGACAAGTCCTCCTGGCCAGTTCCTTGTCCACGACCCCCAGCGCGTATAACTAGTTTATCATAGAAGCCATGATGATTTTAAAAATCAGCCCCCACTGGGAATCGATTGCGGTACCCGATGTACCATAGATAACGCTTTAACCACACCAATAATTTGATTTGCGATTAATATATATAATAACGTATGTTTATTTATATTTTAAATTGTTAGATTATATATATATATATTATGAAAATTTAAATAATATAATATATTTTAATTATTGTATAATATAAAATCTATCGGTGTATAATATTTATGAATAATATATATTTGTGTACAATATATATATTTTCATATATAAATATATATTTATACATATATTTATAAATACATTTATATTTGTGTGTGTGTATGTATTTAAATATTTATATAATATTTATAGATGTAATATAATTATAATTGATATATTTATATAATTATTTTTATATACGTACATATATATATATGTGTGTGTGTAATAATGTTATTATTAATTATTAATTGCTATTATTAATAAACCTTTTTTAAACTATACAAATTATATGTCAGTTTTATAAATACTATACATTTATATGTTTTTTGATTTATATTATACATTTTATTTATTAAATACATTTATGTTATATATTTATGTATGTAATTATATACATCTATATTAAATCATGTACACACAAATATATATATACACAGGAAATTAAAATATTGAAATAATTGGAAATAAATCATATAATTTAATGATATATATTTAGATATATGTACTTATAGATTAATTTATAATTAATATGCTATACTAGTATATATGTATATAATTATTATATAATATATATAAATTTATATTTTCTAATATAATATAATATATATATACATAATATATTATTTTTATTTTTATTTTTTCTACATTATATATGTTTGTATACATAATATAGTATAAATGTATTTATATGTAAATATATAATAAAAATGTATTTAAATAATATATGTTTAATATGTGTCACAATATAAATTTATAGTGTTTATAAAATGAGATATAAATTATATACATTAGAATAAATATGTTTATAAGTACATTTATATTATGTATACCAATATCATTTTGAGGTCGATTATGTCCATGATCACGGAACACAATGCAAGGAAGAAAATTGCAATATATCATAGGCCTGTCGACTTAACCCCATGACCAACCCCTCACCTCCAAACCCATACCACCCCACCACTAATAGATAGGATATGAATACCAATATTTATATATGTATACATTTTTTTGTGTAAATATTTATTTAATGTATTTATATAATTTATTTATATATATATATTTATTTATAATGAATTTGAATAAATTTATATAATGTTTTTATGTTATATATATATATATACAAACATTATCACATACACATATATATTATATAATTTGATTTTATATTAGATTTATTTTAAAAAATAAATAAAAGTTTAGTGAGGATTAGAAAAAGCCTCTAATAAAAGGGATAAGAGGCTGTTAATGAACCACCACTAATTTCGTGTAATAGAGTGGTTTGAAAACCCTATTAAATTTTATAAATTAGAGGGGGGGGGGGGTGGTTCAAAACCTACTTTATTTTATTAAATTAGAAGGTGTTCAATTCCCCCTCTAATGTCATATTTTAGAATGATTCAAAACACCATCTAATGTCATAAATTAATGGTGGTTCTAAACACCCTATAATATCATACATTAGAGGGTGTTCACAGCCCCCTCTAATGTTATAAATTAGAGGGGGTTAAAAACCCACTCTAATGATAAAAAAATAGATGGGGTTCTCCACCCGCTATAATTTTTTAGATTATGCGGGGTTCACAACCCCCTATAATATATTAAATTAGATGGTGTTCACAACCCCCTCTAATATAAGAGAATAGTGGTGGTTCATGAACCCCCTATACTTTCTAATGTTAGGGGGTGTTGTGAACCCCCACAATTTCAATTTAAAAAACAAATTCAATTATATATATACACAGTATAATGTTCAATCTAATATTACATACACACATATATGTATATTCAACCCCTCTAAAATCCAACGAAACATAAAGCACCAATTATTTTTAAAATATCATCAGTTTTTTCAAAACCATATCTAAATTCAAATAAAATATTATAAAAAATAATTCTATAAAATTTAGAGGGGGTTTTGTATAACCCCTACTACAATGAATTTAGAGGGGGTCATGTAGAACCACGTCTAAAAATCACCGCTAATCTACTACTTTTGTAAGGAGTTCTATTTGAAATTCATGGTATCACTGATCAAAGAGGGTCATGGATATTATTATATTACTATATTTATATCTCTAGTTTCATCGATAGTGGTGGAGACCCCTTCCTCTAATATTCGAGGGGCATCCCAGATGTCTCCTTCTACTTCATATTCTTTCTGTTTTACATATTCCACCTCTTTCTCGGATTTAGTTGATGAGGAAAGTTTCTCATAGTTGGAAAAGGAGTTGAAATTTGGTTATGTAGAAGATGAATAAACTATTTCTCTCTTGATTAATTGAATGGGTCCTTCTTAGAGCATCAAAGGGTAGTTGATGGATTGAGAACGAGCATATTTGTTTCCTATCCTTATCATGACAACTTATTCCATCCCAAATAATGGAATAGGTACTTGTAAAATATCAAGGGATGGAATGAAGTGGGTTTCATCATGTATTTAATTACTACACAAAGTGTTAATGACTTCTCTATCCTTTTTATGACCAAATTTCATAATTTAAATCACGAAATTCATTGAACATGTTCTCAAATTTGAACAAACCTCATTGATTTGATTTTTTGGTTAGCATATCATCTAAACCGAACTTCTTGAGAGTATTCTATGGTATCAACTCTAGACTATTTGGGGCATTGATTCATTTGACAATGTCATTCACGAACCATTTTCCTTTCCTAGGGTAGAATCCAACATCAATTTACTGTGATTCTAAATAGTGATTTTTCACCATGAAAGTTCACAATTTTACCATTGATGTTATATTTGAGGAATTGGTGTTATTATGAAGAGATATTTGTTTGATGATGTATCAAAGGGCTTCTTAGCATAACGTTAAAGGTCATATCTTTCCAAAAAACCCCTAATTATGAGCAAGAAATGAGATCTCCAAAATGAGTCTTTAGTTTTATGTCACCAAAAGTTTTGTTCTCATTATTTTCAGAACTATGTAACATTAAAGTGGTGTAGGGAAAGTGAGACTCATCAAAACCTAGTTGATGAATTGTTCAGATCAGAATAACGTTGACTCATGAGGCATTTTCAATGAACGATAATAAAATTTAATGGTCATTTATTATTATAAATATATATTAGTGTTTGAAAAGTCCGAATATAATTTAATCCTTGTCATTGTCAATGAACGAAATGATTTTGTGGCATTATGTAGGAATATACTTTTTATGACGTAATTCGGTAGAAAAAACCCCAACATAAAATTATTTAGGGATTGAAAAAACCTCTATGAGTTCTTCCTAGATGTCTTGTGACAGATTATAAGAATCCAAGATTAACAACTTCACTGACACCACTACAAATTTATTCAAAATATAATACTTTTTGGCTAGTGATATTCACTTACTATCATGGTTATTCTCTTTCTCAAGTAATTTTGGAAATAAATAACTTTATGCGGATGGTTCATTCATTTGAATAGGATCTCATGGTTCATCTGCTGTGGGTGGATTATGTGGACTAGGTATACCCACACACCAAGGTGGATTAGGTGATGACATATCCTCTCGCCGATCATCAAGGAAGATCATTCCAAGGAAGGTGTAACACCCCGAACCAAGATAAACTAAAGCTGGTGTATTATTACAATTTATTGGTATTATTAGGTGGAAGAAAATCTTGAATGACTGTACAGTTTAGTAGTCATGGAATTCCAGATTACATACATGATAGCCAAAATACATTGGTAAAAGAAAATAAAACATGCTACAAAATAACTAAAATATATTGCATCCTTGAATGATTAATCAAAGTTACCTTCTTCATAACCTTGGGAGAGAAACATAATATGGGTGAGCTCTAATTCTCATTATGACTATTTACAATATAAAAAATAGCCAATCTATATGGAATGTTAAATATTCGATAACCCATTCCATTTATAAAACTAGATAAGGAACAAATAATATGGAATGTAAGGAAATGAACATATTCCAAAAATCAATAAACTGAGAATCAACTAATTCCATATATATGTCGATGAAAAATATCATGGAAAAATAATAACTGAAATTAAATTATGGAAATAATTTATTAAAGGATGTCGTATCTCATGAACATCAAAACTTATTACTCTCAGGACTATTCACAAGATGGTTTAAAACTAAGTGGAGAAACACATTTTTCCAAATTATTCATCTCATGTAATCTTTTAGATGAATCGAAGAGTAATATAATTTCTGGGATCCACCCTTCATTTAAAGTCCAAATAATTTCTCATATTTAATAACCAAAATAAATTATATGACTCGTCAAATAAATATATGTAATGTGTAATATAGATCTATCATTAATTCCCCTGAAGGAAATAAAATAATATCATGAAAATAATGATATTTATGATAAAAATTCAAAATATAGAATATAAACTATACAAAATGATGTAGCTGAATAACATTACTTTATGCCTTAATGAAATGAAATTGATAGGAAATCCCTTATTTAAGTACGATACTCTTGGTATTTTTTTAAGCACCTGTATGATGGTTTTATAAATATTAATATCTTATATTAGAACCATAATAATATTTATGATATCATATATGATTATTTTGTGACTATATATTACAAAATTATTAACAATTCCAAGTTAATGGAACATTTCGAGTAATAATCACTTTATTTATCGTATGTTTTTTGACATGTTGTTCTTGATCTTATTACTTAGACCATGATTTAATTACTTCTAGAATTTATAATATCATTTTTATATAATATAAATTCATAATATTAATATATATAATATGTAGATATATTAAGAGGAATACATCATTCTTGGAGATTGTAGGCCAAACATATTCAAGAACATTGTTTCTATTTTCTTATAGTATTGAATAGAAGTAAATGAATGACATATATGAACACACACAAATATTTATATTATAATTTTTATGTAATATATTTTATAATTATTCATAATAAATATCTTTATAATCAATCATGGATGGTGAATGTGGAAGATGAGTCTCATCACGTCATAAAGACGGTAAGCCGTACGTACAAACGATTGACAATATCAATTCTTTAATGATTTAATAGTATGGATTTGGATGTAATATTAAGATTAAATAAAAAATATCATGTTATATTTATAATTTATGTCATTTTTATTCATCTTTATAACCATATAAAATATGTATAGATGAAAAATTGCTTATACTACGACATGGAGAAGGTAGGTCGTACGTACACACACATAGTGGTATTGTTTTTTATAGGACGGGTAAAAAGGGGAATATTTTTTCCATAATCATAACATCATCTCAGGAAATATTAGATTATGGAGTTATTAATTTAGTATGGAAACAACTTAGTAAGAGGAATTAGATAAATAATTAATCTTTGATAGATGGGAGAAAATGATTACCTCTTAATTGGGTGTCTCCTTTTTATTTTCAAACACGGACTCCTTAAGTTGGTTATCATCCCAAATGGTGGACTATAGGATGATGTTAGGAAAATCATGAAATATTAATTTATTATTAATTTATTTTTATTTTTCAATAACTCAAAAATGATTTATTTCTTCGATAAGATGAGTATGGGTTTAAATCCTCTTAAAAAATTAGTTTTAGACATGTTTATGTCATAAAATTAGCCTTACCTTTTATATTTAACCCTTAGTTAAATAATTTAACTTTTACACTGTCTTCTTGAATTTTTACAGCATATTTTTTATTTATTTACTATAAAATTCTAATACAACCTAAAGTGAATCATTAATGAAATTTGTAACATTGTCCATGTCAACTATCAAAATATTAAAATTTTAAGATTTTTTTATCCTCTAATAATATATTATTTGTTTTAAAAACCCATTTATGACCATTTTGACACTATTTTGGAATTAAGTTTTGATAAAGTTATAAATACATGATTACTTTGAGAAAAAGGCATTAAATCAAATATTATATGACAATATCATCCATAAAATTCGTGTATGGCATAAAAATATTCAAATTAAATTTATTTTAATATTTGTAATATCATTTATTTGAATATTTCATTAATAAGGTAATCATTGCATCATCATTGTTTCATAAATAATTTATTTAATCTTTAAAATTTTTAAATAAAATACCATGATGTAAAAAATATTTTTATCTTCATAATACCTATTTATATTCAAATAGATCAGTCATATTAACCTATATTAATTTTTTTACTAATCGAGACATGTTTGTACTATATTTATCTTTAAAATAAATTAATTATTATAACATGTCATTAGCACATCCATGTGGTCCCATTGGATCCTGAAATTATCCTACAGATGCCCATGGTCAGAAATATCTCATCTAATATGATTAGGACATGTGTTAGGGTAGTTTCATATTATTAAAATATTATTTTTTTACCCTTATTTACCAGATATACCATTTAACCATGGTAAATAAAAATAATTAATGAAGTTACTATTTATAATTTCCAAAAAATAAAAGGTAACTATTTAAAAAATTTGGATCTTATGATTCCAAATATGGAATCCATTTTTACATATTGAAAACATATATGTTTTAGTAATAAATTTAAAATTAATTCCTTTTTTCAAAACCAGAAAGTGGGGTTTTAAGAAGTAAAAAGTATCAAAAGATTAAAATGTGTTTATGTACAATTTAAATGTTAAATTACTTAAAATGATGATAATTAGATTAAATAATTAAATATTAATCCAATTATCCTTCAAAAAAATTAAAACTAAAATCTAACTATATAAATAAATTAGATTAAAATGCTGTTTTGAATTAAAATGTAGAATTTTTCACAATTCATCAAAAATTGAACTTTTTAGAAAATTACCAAAAGTTCACCCTAAGATAATTTTGATTTCTCGATATCAAATATGAAGTATATTTTGAAAAATAATGTTTTTATAATTTCAAAATTTTGTTAATACTATTCATAACTAGTTTTTAAATGACTACTTTTGATAGGTCGTGGTTTTCTTGAACTCGGGGTTGCATACAATGAAAGCCATTGAATTATTTAAAAAGAAGTGTATCATGGAATCTTTTGGTGTTAAATTATTCCCTCCTCAAAATAATTTCATCCTATAAATTTCTATAATATCACAACATATAATGATTCAGGTGGTTCTTCATCACATGTTTTTCAGGTTTTCACGTTGCACCTTTAATTTTATGGTTTCCCCAATGAACTTTCACTAGATAGGTAATTTGATTTCTCAAAACTTATTCTCTAATATAAATAATATAGATAGGATCACCAAAATAAGTTATATCAGGTTCTAGTTCTATTTCATCATAAGTGATTACATGCGTTGGGTTTGGCATGAATTTCCTTAATAGTGATATGTGGAACAAAACATGATCCTTTGAGAGACTTGGAGAAATATCCATACATTAGCCTAAAAATCCAATTCGTTATAGAATTTAAAATGGTTCAATGTACCTGGGAGTTAATTTACCCTCTAAACAAATCATATAACACCCTTCCATGGAGATATATTGAAGAAAACTTGAGGGATGAGGGATGCTCAAATTGAACAAAAATAGGGAAAATTATCTACTATGGGATTCTCTTCTATGAACTTTTGGGACACTATATATATATAGGTAAAATGGGTCATGATGTGTAATGGATTTCACGTCATGAAACCATGATACCTATTAATCTCAACATATTTTTTCATATGATGTGTATCCCTGTATATTTCACCTGAAACATGTAGTATTACCATTTCCCTGCCATGTACCAAATACTCAAGATATGTAATGAACTTCCAGATATTTTTTCAGAGCAGATTTCTAATTCATAAAAATTGACTTAGGTCATATCATGTATGGAGTAGTCACAACGTGAGCTTACTTCTTTCTATGTTGACATTGCGACTTGGTTCATGGCTTGGCTCATAGCTTGTCACATGCCGTGAAATAATATTACATGACATGTAATTTTGATTAAAAACATGTAATAGTTGAATTCTAATTTTTTTTTCATTTTTCCTTTTAATCATGTGAATCCTTTTTCGTGGAAAAATGAGCACATACCAAGTGTATTATCGAATAAATCGGCGAAAAGCCTTATATAAATGATAGTGAAAAGTATATATGAATTTTTCTTATCAACATGTATGTATTAAACCAGAAATACTGAAATAAACTCTCAAGTATACATAGAAAATATGTTCAAGCACCTCTATCAAGGTGGCTACATACAATTTACAGAAAACTAACACATCCTTTCCATTAAACCAAACATGTCAAGTCAAATAGGGCTTTTCCATATATCCAGAAGCTTCAAATAACCATGTTCGTGCTGTAAAAAAGAGAATATAACATAACCCATAGTTTTTACATATAAAAAAGTGTTATACCATGAAGGGATAGATCCAAGGTAGAGAGGAACAAGGTATCCTCATCGAGTCCCTGGAGCATCTCAATGGAAACACAGTTATGCACCGGTCGGAGTCTAAAGAACATGGCATACCGAACATGTACTACACGAATTCAAGAAAGCTAGATCCAAGGGGTATCAAGTCCCAAGGAATCCAATGGAATGAAGACACAATGATCATACTCAATCCAAGGCTTCCACTACCATGTTCAGATTCCAAGGATCCTTGTCTAAGGAAACTATTCACTGAATCAGTATTTCATACCATTTATCATTTCATACCATATTCCATTTCATTCCATGTGATTCTACCCACTAATAAAACAATTATAATCCAAACATAATAAAATACTATAACCTATCTATTAACAATAACCACAATCAATGAAAACCAGTGAGTTTAACCATTCATTTATCAAATTTCTATTGAATCCATTTAAGAATTATATGTTCTATATAAAACATTTAATGGAATGGTTCAAATTTATAAATAGATCACCCATCTCATATTCAACCAATTTTATTAAATTAAATTATTGATATGCTTCTTTAATCAAGGAAAACATTAACTCACCCCTTGGGTTGTTATAAAAGAAAAAAATAGGGAAAATTGATATGAAACACCACATGGGTAGCCTTGGGTGGGGAAACTAGCAGTAATACATCTCAAATGAACATTAGGGAATCATCAATAGGTCCAATTACATCTAATTAAATTAACCAGCCCAATTTCAGGTCCACGTACTAATGTTTAGAAGACAGCACCATAATAACTTTCCCTATAAAGCACAAAAACACAAGGAAAAGTATAGAACACCTACCGTAGCTCAGTATTATAGTGTATGTCCATTATAAACTCTTGATTTAACTCTGATCGAGAGATAAATTAAGAATAGATGATGAAAAAATAGGGAATATGTGTCTAAATCCAAATAGCATCATTAATACCAAATCAAACGAAGAAATACTAAAAGGGAATCGAGTACTCACTAATGCGGTTCCAACAAGACATTACTTTCTAAAATTGGATATCATATAGAGTTGATACCTCAAATTCAAGGGTTTCTATCCAAAGCTTCCTCTAAACTATGTTGAAGAAAATTAAAACTTTGGTTAAAATTATATTTAATTTATTTTAAAAGTATAAAATTATAAAAAATATTTATAGATAATGGTTTGAAAAAATAGTTTGACAAACCATACACCAACAATGTATAGCTAGATGTAGGAGAAGAGTGATCAAATGTTTACCTCGCATAGTTCTACTCGTAGTGTGGGAACTGTTCCAAAATCCACTACCCAAAATGTAGAGGATGTATCATGACTGTGCAGGCCAAATCAAATGACTCGTACTAACTGTGAAACTTATAGATCACCATTTTCCCTTCTCACATGGTTTGATCTAACCGTGTGGTCATCCCTGCATGGTTTCATATAACCATGTGTTAGTCAATTTCCACCCCTAAACATGGGTTTTGGGCTCCGAACAAGCCTCAGACATCCCCGATATCACAATGAAATCCAAAGATATCCACATTAGGAAATATTTATACATTAACACAGAAAAATATGGTACTTCACCTCATAATAAAACATAGGTTCCTAAAATAATTCCCCCTTAATAAAATTCATCCTAAATTTCCCTCTAAAGGGTGGTTAAGATTCATATGAGAAACAATTTTGCCACAGATCATCTATAACATCCTCCCACTCTCAAGTCTCATCTTGTAAAAGGTTTTGCTGCCTTTGCACCCATACAAGTGGAATTGAATAGAATCACTATACCTCTGTCATCTAGTCAGCAATATGTATAGGATTCTCCTAAATGGATTCATCTGTATGTAAGTCAACCTCCTCGGGCTGAAAATCATGAGACAAGTTTGAATGATAATGGTGTAGTTAAGATATCTAGAAGACATCGTGCATGGATTAGTACCTATGAGGTAACTGTAACCGATTGGCTACCCACCTGACTCTATCCAGAATCACAAACAACCCAATATATCATGGTGATAGCTTACCCTGTCTCACAATCCATTTGTGTACCAACCTTGTTGAAACATGTAGAAATAATAGCTCCCTATCCTCGAACTATAGAGATCATCTATAGTGATCGACATAAGATTTTTGTCTTGACTTTGTTGTATGCATACACTTTTGAATCAAAAGTACCTTCTTAGAAGACACTTTCTTGATGCATTATCCTAGTAAACAAACCTAACCTACCTCCAATAACCATAGGGGTGATTAGAATGGCCTGCCATTTAATACTCATAATGTTCCATCTATATCATCTCCTAAAAACTATTATTTTAAGAGAACTCAAATAGGGTATATTCCTCTCCTAGGATCCCCCAAAATCTTGGACATATGCAAAAAGAATGTCCTCAAGAACCTGTATCATATTCTCTGACTGGACATATGTCTAAGGGTCATATTCATTTCTCAGATTCACCTATGTACCTAGTTACCTATTAAAACTATTTTATAAACAATATATAAATAGGGAATCCCTATTTGAAATAGTTTCAAATGTGACCCTGTGAAGTCATACTATTTCAGGGATATACAATATCGCAATATCATCATATAGAGATAGTCTATTGGATTGAAAATAAATGAGAAACCGTCATGATGCATTCAATAAAATCACACACATCATTGTTACCACCATGTGGCCTTAGTAAGGGTATCATTAAATCCATCATGAAATCATCATTATTGAATTGGGACTATGTAAATATAGTAAAATTACAACTGTTCACTAATGATACGCCTTCAACTGATGGTAGGTGTAACACCTCATTATGAAACCAGCTACATCGTTTCCTTTATACTCAGCCACTGATACAGACAGTGTAAGTCACTGTGCATCTTGGTTTTGTTGAGATGCATTGTCCATGCTATATCATTTAACTCCCGCATCATCTCATCACGTCTTTCCACTATAACTAAAATGAGACCATGAATATTCAAGATCCTATCCTCACATATGGTCCATCCAGGAGGTGGTCCTCACCTACCACACTCTCATATAGGACTAGGCCTTCTGATTCCAATAGCCACCTTATCTTTACGCTATCTAGTAAGGTATATGTCACAACTATAGGTGATACAAAATTATATCGTATACTATTATTCAGCCATAAGTGCATCTGAGAGAAAAAAAAGCATTAGCTTCCACTCACTACTAGCCTACTAAACTACATGTATCTAAGTCATCTTTATCAATGCATCGACCACTGTATTTCCATTACCAGGTGTGTAGGAAAGATAAAAGTCAAAATAACAGAGGTATACAACCCACCTTCACTGCATTATACTAATATAATGCTATGTAAATATGTACTTGATTATTTTGTGGTCGATGTAAACCACAAAGCTCTCTCCCAGTGAATAATGTCTCCAATAACACAAAGTAGGAACAAGCACAAATAACTCCAAACAGTGTGTCACATACTTTCTCTCATGTGGTCTTAGATACCGATACCTGTATTCCATGACCTGATCTCCCTACATCAAAACTATTACAATACTGTTATAGGAAGCATCACAATACAGATTTTAGCTCTTATCCTGCTCTGGATGTATTAGGAAAAATGTTTATGTTAATATCCCTTTCATCTCTCATAAATATTTCTCATAGGTATTAGACCATAAAAACCTCACCCCCATATTATTTAAGCTCGTCAGTGGCTCTTCTAAGTGTTATTAGTCATGTATTACACACTTTTAATATCCTTATATCCCTAGGATTCCTTGTATATGGAATACATTCTTATGATTCACCTAGGAAACTACATCTCTCACATTCTCTGGGCCAACTGATACTCCAATCTCCAAGATAATGTGTCCCAAGAAGTGAATATGTTCTCTCCAAAAGTGGATCTTTATATGATTAACATATAATTGATTCTATCTCAGTGTATCTAAAAAATATCATGATGTTTTTCATTGTAGTTTCGATTAATATAATACACTAAGATATGTCCCATGAAAACCACCACAAATGAATCTATTTAAGGATGGGTGAATTTGTTCATTAGTACCATGATAAATGATGGATCATTTGTAAAACTAGATGACATAACCATATAATCATATAGAATATACATGCTATTAAATTTTTATGAGGTATATCTATAGTTCTAACACATACATGGTGATATATGGATCCCAAATCAATTTTTGAAAACACCAGAGCTCCTCAATGTTAATCAAACATGACATCTAGCCAAATAAAGGGATACCGGTTTTCATATTTCCACTGGTTTAGTTACCATTAATCCAAACATATCCTAAGGGTACCATTATCATTTTATGAAAAAATAACTGGCAACCATCATGGGGAAATATTAGGTTGAATAAGAAAATTTTACTCTAAATCCTCTAGAATCGTATTCAACTCATGTAAATCCATCATAGAATCCCTTTAAAGTGGAATGGATACATGTGTAGAACCTAGAACTAGATTGATGGAGAACTCCTCCACTATCTTATGAGGAAAACTAGAATGTTTTCCTGGAACACATCCCTAAAATTATAAACCTCATTAGGAATGTATGTCTGATGTGATCATTGAATATCTAGATACAAAATAGAAATCTGTGATATAATCTCACCAATCCCACGATGATCTAGACCATCTCAGATTTCATGGAAATGTCATTCAATTTTTTGAGTAAAAACTACACCCAATGGTGATGTAAAAGTCACCCACCAATGATAGAAGTCACCATAATCTTGATAGGTTACTGTCCAGTCTATCATGATTATGAAATCAAACCATGTCATCCAAAGTAACTAAAGATTACAAATGAAGTGACACCCACCAACATTAAGGGGGAACTCCCTGCACTAGCATACACCCCCTTTTTTGAACCCTAATAGTGTGTCTAGGGCCATAACTATCTTTGTAGACCGAATAATTATCCCAATGAATTTCACTATAGGTACAGATATTAATCTATGTGCTACACCTATATCAAAAAAAGAAGATGAAATCGTAGAGGCCAATAAGATTCTACATGTCACTATCAATGGTCCAACATCATGATTATAGAGGGTAGGATGAACATAACATATCTAGATTGAACCAAAAACCTTGGACACAACCTCACTTCCCAAAGTATCCCCACTCTAATGTCTCAGTGTAAATGGTTTCTGGATGCCTTAGTCACGACCACTACAAACTTGACTTGATAGACTATCACTGTTTCAATTCCCTACTTGACATAGAGTTGATATTCCTGATCTAAAACCTAATTTCAGAGATGAACCTCTACCACTCATTACTAGAGGGAAAATCCTATAAAAAAAAATACATGTAGCTCATCTAATCATAAGACCAACACTCAATTGGGTCGCAATCACACAGATTCTTCATGTGACTCCATATTCCACACTAATTATAGAACACTAAACTTCCTGTACACATAGCCTGACTAGTACTCATCTCAAAAAATGTCTCAAGGAGGTGCTTCCTTCTAGATGATATTGAACCACTAGGTTAAGAAACTGCACTTCTCTACTCTTCACCCCTAGGTTCTCTTAGGTTCCCCTATATAATTAGTTCACAGTTCCAAATTTTAGTAATAAAGATCAATCTAAACACATTGTACTAACATCTGATAGCATGTCAGAGACCTTCTTCAAAGAATCCAATCCTTGATATCTCATCAGTATGGTACATTGGCATAAAATGATGCAAATCTTTAAAGAATTTATACTACTTCATAACTATCATCATTCCTTACATCAATTGCATGAAATCACTATCCCACTCTACTCGTAGAGTCTCAATGTTGGAATGGTCATAGATCCCAGTTCCAAAATAAGCCTGAACCAGATCTCACATCCTATCAACTAAGTTTAGAACATCCCACCGGCTCTTTTCTACTAAATGTAGCATGTAAATCATGAGATTCATTGTCATATTAAGAGGTTTCTCAATTTTCTCAAATATCAAAAAAATATTTTCAATCCAAAAATTATAATCCCTTATATTACCATCCCCAATAACGTGGGAGGATGATACTGCTAGAACACACACGTCAGCTTAGCTGTTTACAAGGTAGGCTATAATGCTCCCTGAAATGTTTGTACAATGTTAATGAATCTGTCATTGAATTATTGTTCACCACCTATGATCAAACCAATAGCTATTTCGGCAACTTCCAATAATATAGCATCCACTGATATCCCATGGCCCACCACATCTTGAGAGGGATCATCCCCACCATCCTAGTGTACAAATAGAGTTCTTCATGGAGGAATGCCTCTACAATTCCAAACACACGCCTTAAAAAATAACAACAGCAAATATTTAATCTAAAAATCATAGACCATATAAAAACGATCCTAAAATAGGTCATTCCACACAACCAACTCATAAATCTAGGACAATAAAAGAATAGTTCCCAAAATCTACTAGTGACACTTCGTCTCGCCCCCTCAAAAGTTGGTTCATTGTCAAGTCTCTATTTCCATGTTAAATTATTTCCATTTAAATTTCATATAAATTATACATTTAATTTCCATCATTAATTAATTGATATGGTTTAACCAATGGTTATCCATGTTCTAATAATTGAGGGCCCATAACACCTCATGAATCAAAATTTGGTGCCCATATAATCTTTACCATATCAAATTAACATTAAATAAATGGAATCAAAAGGTGTGACACTTTGTAGTCCATAAGGGCCCACACATCTTATGAACAGAAAGTTTACATCAATTTCTATATCCACTATACAAAATCTCTAACAAAAGAAAGCATGACTATCACATAACCAATCACAACAACATGAAACAATTAATGAATCCAAAATATCATGGCATAATTCTTTGAAGGAGATTTCTAACAGCTGCTTATGTGATGTGTGAGATGACATAACCTAATCTCATTGGGTTGAATTATAAATAGAAACCATATTCATATCAATAGTAACATCACAATACAAGTGTTTCACCCAATGGTGGAATCAAATCAACTGTAATAGAAAAAATACAGAAAATAGAAAATGAACTTGAGGTAATATGGATTTTCCTCACAGATGGGGTAGCTACTCCTGGGAATAAGTCATTACGAAACTCTATTTCCTTCTTATCCTAGCCTATTTTACCCATATAAAAAACCAAAAAATGAAAACCTTTGATTCCACTTTGTAAAGTATTGGACCCAGATGTCACTCAATAGTTCCCTAAGACCGATTGGGAAGATAGCCTCAAGTGAATATCCTCAAATGCGAGAGGCTACCAACTTGTATCAATGGAATAAGTTGTCCATATAGAGAGACTATTCCCTAATTACTATATTTTATAATAGTGGAATGTAGATGATATTCAATAGAGGAAGAAGATACAAAAAGAGGACAAATGATAAATAAACAATATATGAATACATGGAAAATTTAGAAGTGTCTTGTGTACAATGATGAGGATATATGTATCTAATAAGCATCCAAAATAGACATATAGCAGTACAATAAAATACATCTGTCCAAAATACCATAAATATCAAACAGTTCTATCTTTGAATAGCATCATGTGCCTCAGCTCGATCTTGTTCTGCCCTACTCCTATGCATGACAAAAAATCATCCCTCAAACAATGAGTTCATTCCACTATCTATACCTACATACAAATAGTCAGTGTATGTACCCAAAGGTCATCCAAATAGGGTTTGAGACATAATCCCAGTAGGTAACCACCCATAGGTCTATACAATCCATATTTTTCATTATAACAAGCTATGTAGTGTTCATGTAATTAAGGTAAGTAGTATGTAAATTTAAATATTCCCATGTATTGAAACATACAAACTACTAATACAGAAATATCCTCTAAAGGATCCACACAAAATATGGTAAATATCCTCTAAAAAGTCCACTATATACAATTTGCAAACAAATAACATGGATCTGTCTTTCAAACAAACATGTTATGTCAACCAAGACCTTTCCATATATCCCTATGTTTCAAACAACCACGTCCATGCCATACAACCAATTATAAAACCTAACCCTTGGTCGTGATATATAAACAAAGTGTTTGACCTATAAGGGACCAATATGGGGTATACGAGACCAAGGAATCCTCGTTGAGTCCCAATAGAATAATGGTGGAAACTTAGTTCAGTGAAAGTTAGATTCCTAGGAGAATATCATACTGAACATGACCTATCTGAGACCATGAAATCCTGATCAAGGGGAAGTAAGTCCCAAAGAGTACCATGGAATCAAGACCCAATGATAATAATAAATATAAGGAGTCCACTATTGTGTTCATGATCTAAGGAGAATTATACATGGTTTCTATTCATTCAATTATCATTTCATACCTTTTATCATTTCATACGATATTCCATTTCATTTTATATGAGTCTTCCAAATCATATAATTATTTTAGTGCAATCACAATCAAATAATATACCACCTACAATAACATTAATCATTATCATGGTAAACCAAGGAGTGTACCCACTCATTTATAAAAATTTCAAAAAGTTAATTTAAGAATTATAGGTTCCATATAAACCATTTAATTGAAAAAATATAAATGATAAGGAGATAACTCATATTCTATTCAACAAATTTGATTAAATAAATTTATTAATAAGATTACTCAAACGAGGAAATCATAAACACACACCATCACTGGTTCTATAAGGCATAAACAGAGAAAATTCATATGGAAATCCCCATGGGTAGTCGTGGTTTTGAAAACCATCACCAATACATCTCAATGGAACATAAGTTAATCCCTAACAGGTCAAATTAAAACATATTCAATTAATTCGTTCAATTTTAGGTCCATGTTGAAAAGTATGGGGGGTGCCACAATAAAAGATAGCATTATGAACCACCAAAAATAAATGAAAATGCCTATACAACCTACTTTAACTTGTTATAAGAGTTCTCATCTAGCATCAAGTTATAATTTGACTCATATAGATGGAAAAATGAATATCTAATTAAGAACATGAAAATATGGCATATGTGCCTAAATCCAAATAGCATTATTGATACAAAATAAAATGAATAATGGATAAAAATAAATCGAGTGCTCATCAATACAGATCTGATGAGATGTTTCATGCTTAAATAATGGATACCTCATATTAAATGATAGTCACTCAAGGGTGGATCCCAAAATTTTCCTTTGTTGTGATTTGAGGAATAGTGATAATTATGTATAGATTGGATTTAATTTATTTCAAAATTGTGAAATTACCCAAAATATATCGGTTCATAGGGTTTAATAAAATGATTTGAAAAATAGTCCACCAACCATGCATGGTTGGTTGTATGATTAGGGCACATGCATGGTTACCTCACACGGTCTAACTAATCATACCAACAACCACTGTCAATATTTCAGAGGTTGTTGCTTTGATGTGTTGCCCAAGTCACGTGGTTTCGTATAACCATGCACCATGTAGCTACCCACTATCCAGTATTGCATGGTTTGATCTAACCATGAGTCCTACCATATATGGTTTTATCTAACCATGAACCAGTCCATTTTCACCCCTAATCATGTGTTTTGGGCTCTAAACATACCGAAAACACCCCCAGTACCTCCATGACCATAAAGGGAATTAACATTTGGAAATATTTAACCATTAAAAAAGAAAAAGAATATTTTTTACCTCATATAAAAAAATTGGTTCTTACAAACCCCCCCCCCCTAAATAAATTCATCCTAAAATTTACCTCTAAAGGGAGGTCATTATTTGTCTAAGAAAAACTCTAGCCATGAAGAACGTATGTCAGCCTTCTGCTCCCATGTCTCATCATATAAATGAACCTACTTTTGTAACACCGATACTAGAATTTATTGAAATCAAAGGAAAATTCTTCCCTTATCAATGATGTGTATAGAATGTCCTCAAAGGACACATATTCCTATAAATTAACCTCCTCTACCTAAAAACTGTGAGAAATGTTAAAATGTCAATTTTGCGGCTGATATATGAAGATTTTGTTGTGAATTCCTCGGTAACTCTGATGTAATTGTAATCAATAGTCTACCAACCCAACTCATTCCAAAATCTTGAAAAACATGATATATTACAGTGGAAGCTTATCATGTCTCCTAATCCATCACTTTTTCAGCCTTGGTGAAACATGTTGAAAGACCATATCCCAGACCACGTACTGTAGTGGTCTAAAAAAGTGATATGCATAATATTTCTATCAATAATGTACAATATTCATCCATTTTTGAATCAATAGAAACTTCTCAGAAGTCTCCCGCACAAGATGTGGTCCCAATAACGCTACCTGAATTGGCTCCAACCATTATAAGGGTGATCAGAATGGCATACCATACAAATCCTCATAAGGTTCCATATAAATAATCTCTTATTAGTTTTTATTGTAGGAGAACTCACCCAAGGGTATATGCCTTGCCTAATATCCATCAAACTCTAGGATTCATGCTTTCGTCATGGCCTTAAGAACGTGTATCATACTCTCTGAGTGGCCATCAGTCTGACAGCTGTATGTTTTTCTCAATAGAACCTATCTACCCAGTGACCGAAAAAAATATTCCAAAATACAAGAACTAATGATGGAGTCCATCTCTAAAATGAGAGTGTGTGGGACCCTTATAATTTATACTATCTCAAGGATATACAACATCCCATGCTCATCCATAGAGAATGTCACCTTGATTGGAATGAAATGAGAAGCCTTCATGAGACTTTAAAAAAACCACAAAACATCATTTTCTAGAGGTGACCTCAATAATAATATTATGAAATACAACATGAAATTATCCCATTTCCACATGGTAATAGCTAATTAATTTTAAGTATTAATTATTTTTTATTTTCATCCATCACCTACTGATCGGTGGAACACCTCAAATCAAAACCAGCAACCTCCCGCTTTGTACGTGGTCACCAGCACTGACGACATAAGTCATGGAATATCTTGGTGACTCTGGGATGTAATTCCCAAGTTAAGTCTTTAATGTAATAAATAAACTACTAGTGTATGTACAATGGAACCTAAAAATGACCATGAATATGAAGGATCTTCTCATCACCTATGGTCCAACTAGGAGGTGGTTCATCACTTCTCACACTCTCGCATAAGACCAGACATTCTAAGTGTGATAGTTGTGTTATCATCATTATAAGAAGTTTGGTAGAGGTCACAACTAATGATGATAGAAATTTATGAACCAAAATTTCATTCACATCCAAGTGAATCTTAGAGAATAATGTCATGATCTATCACTCGCTACTGGCCTGCTAAAGTGCCTATATCTGAGACAGTTTTCTCTATGAATCATCCACTTCATTTCCAAAATACGGCATGTTGGGAAGCACGATGTAAAAATACTGGATGTATTAAACCCACCGTTGCTATGTGAGATTCAAATAATTCTATTTAAATATTTATTTGAGGATTTTTTTTGTTATTTTTGGAATACAAAAAGCACTCACAGAAATTAATGTCTCGAAAAAAGCAAAGAATGAATAGCCACATCTAACCATAAATAATATGTTGGGTAATTACTCTTGTTTTTCATAAGCTGCTAATACTTAAACACCAAAAATCTATCCCCATAAACAGTACAACTCCATGCCAAAAATGTGATGCGTCACAATACATAGTGTAGCTTCTTCCTTTCTCTAGAAGCATGAGGGATGGTGCTTAAGTCAATACCTATTTTATCTCATAAAAGGTTGTCCCATAGGTATTTTAAAATAAATAATGCACCCCCTTCTTATTCATGCCCATAAGTGGCACTTCTAGGAATTAGCATCTCTATAGGAAATTCATGTAATGTCTGCTTACCCCAATAAACTCTTTATATCAATTTTATTATTTGTATGATCCTAGGAAATTGGAGCTCTCACCTTTGTGGGATCAACTAATACTCATGTCTTTGAGATAATGTGACCCATGAAGTGAATCTAATTCATCCAGAAGTGGAACTTTGTGAGTGTAGCATAGAAATGATCCTCTCTCAATGTATCCAAAAAGATCTCAATATGTTTGGTATTTTTATGTTTATTGTGATAATACACCATGAAATCATCTATGAAAACCACCACAAATGAATCCCAATAAGGATGAATAACTTGTTTCATCAGTGCTATGAAAACCACTAGTGTGTTCATAAGACCAAATGATATAACTAAATACTCATATAGAAAATACATATTATTAAAGGTTGTAGGAGGTATTTATGTAGTTCAAACATGTACATGTTGATATCCAAGTATAAAATCAATTTCTAATAACACCCATGCTCCAGGAAGAAGATCAAAGATGGATTCTATAAATTGAAATGGATAATGGTTTTTAATCATCAAATGGTCATTTTATGGTAATCCATGCATAAAATTAGGGCACCATCCACATTTTTCATAAAAAAGAACCACCAAACCCCACAGAGAAGTATTGGTTCAAATAAACCCTGTTTGTCTCTTAATATTATAGGTACCTCTTGAGATCATGTAACTCCATCGTAGCCATCCTGTAAGGATTAATGGATACTGGTGCATCTCCTGGCACTAGATTGAAGGATAAATCCACCTCTCTCTCAATAGGCAAAAAAAACGTTACACTATATTTATAACTCTCTTACCCAATAATCGTGCTGCCAATGCATTATTTTATTACATTTTCATGAATATAAGGAATCTAATCTTAAAGGACCAATCATTTTAGTATTACTGGAAGGCCATATTAAATACATTAATCCCATAATACATTGGGTAACATAAAATAAAAACATGAAACATATAAAAATGAAATAAACTGAATTATTAAATTCATATTCAAATGTTTATTCTCCATAACATGATGTGAGTAAGCATAATAAAGGTGAGCTCAAATTATCTATAAGGGTATGTAAAGAATTTGAAATAATGAATCAATCGGACTAAATTAACATGGAAAGGTAATTAAATGATAACACATGCCAGTAAAATAACCAGATAAGGAAATATTAACATGGAAAGGTAAATAACTGATAACACATGTCGTTAAAATGAAAAGATAAATAAACATAAATATGTCATGCTAAGGACCTAGAACTCATTACATCTAAATAAATAATCTCGTAATGAAATGTAAACAAAGATATATCAATGGTAAATATCATGGATGAATAACAACTGAATCTGAATGAGGGAAATAATTATTTATTGGATTCCTTGTTTCCTGGCACATGGATACACTATCATCAATAACTTTCACAAAAATATTTAGCTATCAGAAAAAACTGATATATTTGTATAACTACTTTATCCCATGAGACCACCAATGACTCTAGGGTCTATCTATAACTGGGCCCCACCCATGTCATACATATCTAAATAACTCATCATATATAACAATAAATTTAAATAATAATAAATATTCCTTATAAAATATTTGTATTGAATGAAGGATAAAAATTTAACATTTATTCCCAAGTCAGTCAAATAACTATCAAACTAAACACCATATAAAAAATGATATATGGTTTTGGAATATAATAATATCCATCAAATGAATATATGGATATTCAAGGAAAATAATAAGATAAAAAACGTACCATAAGGTGTTTTTTTAAGAAATATTTTACAATAACAAAATAAGTGATATTGTAAAGGCAATCATTAAGAACACTCTTGAGGAGAATAATATTTATACATCCCAATGTTTTCTATAACACAATAAAAATTTAAATCGTTATACCAATTAAGAAATAATATTAAAAACATATTATAATATCATGAAAATAAATATATTGATGATAGAACATTTTAAGGGCATTATATACACCATATGAATGACACTAGGTTCATAACTACAAAAAGTCTCAATGGAATGTAAATTGAGACGCAATCCCTTACCTTAACATTCCATTTCAGTTGTGTGGTATTTATCCTCATGTATTGTGATTAGAAATTTGTTAATAACTTATTATATAACTATAATTATGTTTATAATATCTCATATCATCTTTTATGAGAATATAATTAGTCTATTGTTAACAATCCTTCATTATTTTCACAATTTCGAGTGTTATTTTCCAGGTTTACTCAAGTTTGTTTGGAATTTTTATTTGATTATATTATTTATTAGAGCATGACTTCATAATCTACAAAATGTAAACCATGAATTAATTATGTTATTTATTCAGAATATATATATTTATAATATTGTATAATGTTTGGAGATATGATATGAAATGCACCGCTCATGGAGACGGTAGGTCATACATACGCATGAATGCTACCTTCATTTATTTGTTGTATTAAAATAATATAAATTAAAATGTTCTTATGTATATTATAATTCTAGTATAATATATATGTTATATATGTTAAATATTTATTTTAAAATTATCCTTAATTCATTCCATGTATGTAATGAACAAGTTGTGTCTCCTTGAGTGTGTGGTAGTCCATACATCCTCAAAAGAAATTATTGTATTTACACAAGATAGAAATTTTAAAGGTATTTGTCAAATAATAATAAATAGATGAATAAATACATTATAAATATCATATATTCCATGTAGAAATATATTTTCCATCATAATTTCTATAATGAGTGGCTGTAAAGGAAAAATTGAACAATCATTGTTTCGTGAAGCTGTAGTTCTCCGTATGCAGAAACAATATATTTGTTCCCCACAATCTAGAAGTTTTTTAAGTGTATGTTTAACCCTTATAATAAATAAATAATAATATATTAAGGATAGAGTTTTTATATAAGAATATAATAAATATGTCTTAGTGGTTTGAGAATGGAAATAAAACAAAAAATAATAATGAAATATGTTACTTCTTAATCAGGTACCTTCTTTTTGTTTGACCAAGGGCTTCCTTGTACTGATTTATTCCCAACAGGAAGATTATATTATGAGGGGAAGGATTTTGAGGAACTATTTGTGAATATATTGGTCTGTCCAAATTGGCTTTATATTTTTGAGGAATTGGGAGGAGAGGAGTCCCTTTTATAGTAGAGGATGAGTGGAAGTCTTGTAATATTTTCACAAAGGAGTTCCATACACGTTTTTTGCATTTCATGTGGATCCAATAATGGAATAAATTATAGAACATGGAGTATAGGGATGAAATATGACCATAAAATTGATTTCTGACTACTGTGTAGGTCGTTTTAGGTCTTTTGATTACATTTTAGTCCTTTATTAAGCTTAATTTTCTCTTAGTCATTATAATTAATTTTAATTAATTTCTATAATTGTTTTGGTTAAAACTAAATGGAACATATTATACATCATAAATTATTCTTATTCAAAATATTTAATCCATTTTCAAAAATTCCAATCACATAACTGAATGAATTGTTTTTAAATTTAATCCCACAGTCTAGACAACAATGCAAGGTTTTAAGGTAAAAAAGTCCAAAGGTTTGATATGTTTAAATTATAAATTTCAAAGTGAAATTAATAAAAATTACTTATATTGGATTAAATGAATAAAATGTAACATAATCAATAATTTACACTATTCTCAAACAAAATTTATCCTTATAATTAAATTAGATAAAAACAGTTATGAACTAAAATTCTATATTTATTTCTATTCATTCAAAATGAGTCTTTATTGAAAAATACCAAACATTAACCCTAAGTTAAAATTTATGATTATATTAGAAATAATAATATTATAATTGACATATTAAATTTATAATAGTGTCAATAATTGGATTTAAAATTGGTTGTCCATTAAAATGAGGAAAAAATTTGTTAATAAGAATATAGTATTTTAAGCATAAAAGAGGGTTTTTTATCATAAGAATTTAAAATAGATTGGATAAATATAAAAAATATTTGATTTGATATATAATATATATCACATTAATATCACTCACTAATTTTAATTAATTTAATTTATTAGGTTAAAACATGGATTTGCATGTAATGAAAGCTTTAGAAGAGTGTATATCTTGTGTAAACACACACTAACCTGGTGTTGCACAAATCTAATAAACTAAAAAAATAAACTAATTTTAAAATATTAAATATATTTTAATATATCGGTGAATTACATCCCATTACACGCTTGGTGTTGTGTGTCATGCACGTTGTCGAATATATGGTCATTACTTTAGAATTTTAGGGGTTTTTATTATCCCAAGCCTAAATATATTTCATACTCGCAATTTAAACTTGATATCGAAGGTATAATGATTGAAAATATACTATTTTTTAAAGAACAATGTCATAAAATGAGTGAATACCCAATATAATTAATAAGAGGGAAAGGAAAGTACAAAAATCATGTAACTATGTTCCCTAGTGGGAGAACATAATAGAGAAATTGAAACATGTAAATGGAATAAAAAATCCAAAAATCAAGTTCTGATGGAGAGTGCTATAGAACATCTTCAGATGGATGTTGTTGACCAGAAAACCATAAATCATAGTTATGAATAAAGGTCATCGATATCCTTACAAACGATTATCATAGGAAAACCTTTTTTGTCTCAGGAACCATTTTTTCTATACTTGTGTAATTCTATAAATCTATAAGAATATAAATAAATATTAATTTCTATAAATAAAATATTATACATTGGTTGTACCTTGAACTATTTCATCTTTTCTGATTATATGGTGAAGTAATACATAAATCTATACAACCTTGTCTAGAGGTCAACTTAAACTATTTCATAAATGGTTAACTTTTCCAAAATATTTTAATCTAACACTTTAGAAAAAATGTCACTGTATTTACAAAGTGAAATTATCATTAGAAATTAGTAAACATAAAATTGCTATAAATTTTCACATTCCAAACATTTGAATAACTTCATCATGTGTCCTCTTTAAATATGGTAATATATATAATTACAATAAAACATTATTTGAAACATTAATTCTTTTTTTATTCTTAATGTAAGACACATGTTATTGGATATATTTTTTAAATCCAAAAGTGTTGTAAATTTCATCAGTGATAGCATAAACCCATTTTCAAAAATCCATTTATCAGTTTCTAAATAGTCAGTTCTTGTGAAAATAAATCATTTCTTAATAATTATCTCCACATTAAAAATATATTATGTTTTTTATTTCACAAAATAATGCATTTTATAAAATGATTATGTTTCTACTGAGAAATTTATCTTTCAACCACTCATGTTATATATCAATTACTTAACAAAAAGTATTGAGGTGAAATTCTTACATATTTCATAAATCATATGATTATAACATCACAAATTAAATAACTTTACAACACATTTCATTGATCCACATACATAATAACATTAATCATTCCACTATGGTCGTTTCAACAACATATTCTTGACATTGATCCCCTAGCTTATTTAGAGGTATATTCACTTGACTCTTGCAGAATTCATTTTCATAGTTCCTCATCTCATTGAAGTTGTAACATTGAATAATAGAGGTTCCCTTCATTCCATTGCATTATTTTTCTTAGTGACCCTTTTCTCCACACTTATAAAAAACTCCCAGCACTTTAAATAATTTATGTGTTTGAATCTTTCTGAAATTATCACATGTTGTAAAATACATCATTTCTTTCACCTTTGTTGAATCATCCCCATTTTCATAGTGCTAAAATGGACAGTTCTTGTCTTGGTTTCCCATGAATATATTTATTATAGAAAATTTCTTCTTCAACGTGATGGAACATTAACCTATTTTATCATATCATGAAATATTAGGTAGACCAGTCCCCTTCATATATGTGGCTTAAGACCATTAAATAAATGGTCATTCTTCCACTCTATGTTGTGTACATAATCCATAACATACCTAGATATCCTTTTAAAGGTAGTATCATAATCCACAATACTCTATTATTCCTTTTCATTTAATCTACAAAAAATTATCTTCCCATCAATTTTTTAATCATGAGGTGAGGTATTTATCTATGAATTTACTATTTAATGTAATCAATTCCATGAGTTATATATCTTTTTCCTCGCAAGTAATCTGGATCAAGAAGCACCATTGATCATCATCACCTTGGAGACAATACATTGTATGTGTAAAATTTTCCATTTCAAGACATCCTAATTCCCTAGATATCTTCTCCCAATAGATTATACAGTTCCCAACTTCCATTAGGTTAGTATCCCAACTAAATAATGGGGTCTATATCGCATAATTTGATCTAAAATTTAATAATTTCAATATGGAATATGATTATTCATCCATACAAGGTTACATGTAATAATCTAATTAATATTCCCTAATATTTCCAAGACATTATCACCCCCAATACCCATTTTATTGGTTTCTTCATTAGGAAATTATATACATTTTCCACATGTACTGATACCATTTTTCTTTTAATGAACCATTTTCAAATAATGTCATAAATTGTATTAGCTCATAATGTTATGAACATTGTATAACTCTAAATATTGTATACCATAAATTATGAAATTTTTGTATAGATGATCTCATTATCATAAACATGGATTCTATGGGAAAATACTTATAAATAGTTCAAAATTATAGGTATAGAAAATGTGAACTATCACAAACGTATCTCTTGGGAGTGTCAAATGAGGTATGTAATAAGGGACGTTATTGTGTAAAAAGTTTCCCCGAGTCAGGATTGGAACACCATATTGGAGTTATTACTCCTAGGTAGATCTTTGTTAGAACCACATACACTTTTAGTATCTTGATAGTGATGTATTTCTATGGATACCCACATAATATCTACTTTACCAAAATTCTATGATGTTCTTCTATACTCAGTCTCAATGTCTATCTTAGGGTTATGTTACCTAATATATGTATACTAAATCTAGTTTCCATGGTTGTTGTTAATATTCAATTAATACCAACTATAATTCCATGACCCCTGATGCCTATAACAAATGCATTAGTTTATTACATTGGCATGATTACAAGGAATCAAATCCTAAAGTACTGAATAGTTTAGCAGTCTTGGAAAGTCATATCACATTAATGACACCAATAATACATTGGGGAATAAAATATAAAAAAATGACACAAACTAAATTAAAATAAACGGTATCCTTCAAAAATTATTCAATTGTTAATTAATCATAACCTAGTGAAAAGAAACATAATAATGGTGACCCGAAAAATACATTAAGGGTAATTAATGCGGATGCAATAATGAATCCATTAAAATAAGTTAACATGAAAATTTAAATAACCGATAACGCATTCCATTCAAATAAATACATAAGTAAATATCAATATAAAAATGTAAATAACTAATAACACATGCTATTTAAAAAACAAGATAAGGAAATATCAATAGGCAATGTAAGAAACTAAAAGTCATTCTATCTAAATCAATAAAATGAGAATTAAATGTAACAAAATAAATGTCGATGAAAAATATCATTGATCAAAAATAACTAAATATAAAGGAGGTAAATGATTAATTATTGGACCCCATGTTTCCTAGGTACATGGAATTGGTACCGTTAATAATTTTCATAAGATGGTTTATCTATTAGGTAAAAACCCATATATTAATCCAAATGTTTCATATCATGAGACTACTGATGCATCAAGGGGTTATCTATAATCGGTCCCCACCCATATCATACCTATCGAGAGAATTAAGGATATCGAATAATAAATTTAAATAATAGACAATGTACCATATCCAATATATTTATTTAATTATGGATAAATATTTTTCAATTATTCCCCAATTAATCAAATAACTATCAAATTAATCATTGTATGAAGAATGATATAAGGTTTAAAAAAATAATATCATCAAACAAATGAAAATACAGATATTCAAGTAAATTTATATGATGAAATTATTTAAAATAAATTTTTTCTTTCAATAGAGAGTTTTAAATCACATCTGAAGTGAGATTACAAAGATAATAATTATGGACATCAATGAGAAGGACAACCATTAAACTTCCCAAAGTATCTCATACCACTTTAAAATATTTAAATCATAATCCAAATTAATAAATAACATTAAATGAATTTTATAATATCATTATAATAAATATAATATTGATATAACATTTAAATGGATGCATATACACAATATAAAATAAACTAGGTTCATAACTATAAATAAGTCTCAATGGAATGTAAATTTAGATGAAATCCCTTGCCTTAACCTTTTTTTTTGGTTGTGTGGTCTCTATCATCTTATATAGTGATTTAAAATATTTTATTAACTTATAAAAAACCTTAATAATGTTTAAAATTTCATATATAATTTTCCTATAATATCTCATTAATCATTTTATAATTATATTTCATTATTTTCCCAATTTCGGGTGTTATTTTCCTTGTTTACTCAAGTATGTTTTCACATGTTATATTATTATCCTAACATATGGATCATGATTTATTAATATATGGAATGTAAACCATTACGTAATAATATTATATTACCATTACATATGTATTAAAAATAATTTATAAAGCATGGAGAGAAAAATTGAAATGCACTGTTCATGGAGACGGTAGGTCGTACAAACGCATGAATGCTACTTTCATTTATTATTTGTATATAAAAAATAAAAATTAAATTATAAATATTTATATTCTAATTCCATTATCATATATATTTTATATATGTTATATATATTTTTTAAAATCATTATTAATACATTCCATCAATGGAATGAACAAGTCACATCACTTTGAGAGGGTGGTAGTCAAAAATTTCTCAAATGAAATTAATGTATTTACACAAGACAGAATGTTTAAAATAATGTATAATATAAAAATTACTTAAGAATAAATACATAATAAATATCATATATATATATATCAATAATATATAAATAATTTTCCATCATAATGGCCACAGTGAGAGGTGGTAAAATAAAAATGAACAATCATCATTTCGTGAGGATGTTGTTTATCGCTCACAAAAACAGTATGTTCATTGTCCATTATATGAATGTATGTGTATGTGTAGATAGATAACTTAACATAACAACATAATAGTTTATTTAGGATAATTAGGTTTTATATAATAACATAATAAGTATATGTACGTGGGTGGATAATGGAAATTAAACTAAAAATCTTAAGGAAATATGGTACCTCTTAACTGGGAAACTAATTTTGGTTTGAACAAAAATCTTACATGGATTTCCTTCTGCACAATAGGAAGCTTCTATGATGAGGGGAGGGATGTGGAGGAACTATTTTGGATGATCTTGGTCTATCCATGTTTTCTTCATTTTTGTGAGGAAGTGGGAGGAGGGGAGGCCCTTTTATAATGTAGGAGGTGTGCCACTCTTGTAATATTTTCACAACAGAATTCCATACATGTTTTTCACATTGAAAGTGGATCCAATAATCGACCCAATTTTATAAAAGGAAGGATAAGGTCTAAATATGTTAATCCAATGGATTTTTACAAGTGTATAAGTCAATTTAGGCCTTATGTTTAAGGTTTAGTCATTTATTAGGCTTAATTTTCTCCCAATCGTTGTATTTAATTTATATCACATTCAATAATATTTTTGGTAAAAAACATTGTTGGCATTATTTTACATTATAAATTATTCTAATGAAATACATTTAATTCGTTTTTTTAAATTAAAATTATATATGTCAATGAAATTAATTTAAATTTTATCTCGTAATCAGGACGAAAATGTGGGTTTTTTAGTCAAAACATTCATAAGTTTTCTATGTTTTTATAGTCAATCTAAATGTGAATTTAATACAAATGTCCTAAATTGTATTAATTGATAAAAATATTATGTAAATATATTTTAAAATAATCTAACAAATAATTTATCTATATAATTGAATTAGAATAAAAATAATTTTTTAATTAAAATTTATTAATTTTAAGAATTCAATAAAAAAACAATCTTCATAGAAAAATTCCAAAAATTCACCCTAATATAATTTTTTATGATTCTCTTACAAATCAAGAAGTTTATTTTGAAATATTAAATTTATAAAATTGTCAAAAATCAGATTTAAAATGGGTTCTCCATTAAAATGTTATAAAAATGACTTAATAAAAATATTGTATTTTATGTATAAAATTATGTTTTTTTTAATATTAAGAATATCAAATAAATTGGAAAAATATTAAAAAAATATGAATGGATATATTATATATATATATATATTAGATTTTTATCACTCAAGAATTTTAAATAATTAAATTTATTTGGATAAAACATCTTTGTGATCATAATAATATATTCCTTTATATTCAATCAGTTCTTTTTGTTCATTTCTAAATAATTTGAATCCTATAAATTCATTTTAAATTTGTGTAAACATTATATTTTCATAAGATTAATAATTATATTCCTAAACACTAATTTAATGGGATATGTTAATCCTCCTTATATAATATAATAGTTTATTAATAATATATTATTGTTCAGTAAAATCATGGTCCTATGTGAAATGTATGATTTTGAAGAAAATCTCTCTTGTTTTTAATGCACAATAACATAGTGTTTCATGAATTTAAAATTATATAATATATAATATCTATTTAAAATACTAAAAATATTTTAAATTTTATGTTATTATAACCCCTTAGGTACTTGGAGTCGAGTGTCACGAACACTATCAAATATAAGGTTCTTACTATAGAATTTTGGGGTGTTATAGGAACAAATCTCAGAAAAAATAACCCTTTAGAGGATATTATTTCTGATGCACTCCTAAATTATCTAGATACAAACTAGTAATCCGGTCTATCATCCTAGACATACAACAATGTTTTGTTCCTACTTGGATCACCTGAACATCCCATTCACCTTTGTGAGTATACACTCCACCATTTTGTGATGTTAAAGTCACCCTCAAGCGATATGAGTCATTTTATGCTTGATAAACTACTAGTATGTGCATTTCAATTATTATTTAAAACTTTTTCATATCAAGAATATAAATCTTCAAGATGAAATGATACCCACCACCCTAAAGGGGGTACTCCCAACACTAGAATCTACCTACTGTTCTGACCCCCTACTGAGTGTATTTCATCAAAACACTCTTAGAAGACAGTATAATGAGGCCTAGATGTTTCCCCATAGGTACATATATGAAACTATACTATGAAACTATATCAGAATGATCATATGTAATATTAAAGGCCACTATTATCATACATGTCACCATAGATGGCATGAAACCATAACCCTCAGGGGTTGGCTACATAGAATAGATTTGGCATGAACCATGGCCCTATGAAAAAACCTCAGAACCTGGAGTAAGCCCACTCTGATGTATCTATGTAACTGATACATAGATACATACTACAAGGATAACACTAAATTGTCCTAATATAACAACATTTATACAAGTCCCTGAAAGCGGGGGAGATGTGAATCCTTCTCCTAAACCCGTTCTCATATTTGAACCCATACGACTAACTGTGGGAGGGAAGGTCCTACAAGAAAGATGCTTGTCACCCATCATGCCATAATATTGGTATTCGATTGGGCCACAATCCCACTAAATCTTCATGTGCCCCCATATTTCACATTGATGATAAAACACCAATCTTCTAGTAGTCCCAACATGTCTTGCACTCATCTCATGGAAAGCCTCTATGTGGTGCTTCCTACCTGTAGATAGTGAACCACTTGGTTGAGAGACTACAGTGCTCTACTCTCCACCCACATATTCTCTCACGATCAACTCTGTAATCATTCCATGGTTCAAAAATTCAATAATATAGGTCAATATGAACATGTTGACCTAAGATCTGATATCAATTACGATATGTTCCATGAAGAGTCTCACCCACGATGGCCCATCGATAACATACGTTGGAGAAAAATGCTACAAATATGTAAAGAATGTCGAGAACTACATACACATCATCCCAAACTACTCCAGATGCATGTAATCACTTTACCTCTATACTCAGATATTCTTAGGGTAAGAATAGTCCTAGAACCAAGTTTGAAAATTATCCCAAACCATATCTCGTAGCCTATCAACTAGGTTCCAAATATCCCACAAGTAGTTTGCTACTCCACGTAGCATGTAAGTCATGATCTTCACTCTCCTCTCAAGAGGTTTCTCAGGGTGATCATATATATATAGTTTTCTATCAGGACATTTCTCAATATCCTGTAGACATTAATACCCCAAAAATGTGAGAGGATACTGCTTTTCGAAAACATTTATTAGCTCATCCATAAACAACGAAAGCTGCAATGCTGTATGAAAAGTCTGTATGAAGAAAAAGAATTTATCGTAGAACTATGACTCATCACATATGTCTGAAAAATCAATTGGGTTCCAAGCTGTTTCTACAGGAGGATCCACTGGTATCCCCTGGTCTATCGCATGTGATACATGATTGTCACCACTGTCATGGCATATAACTGGAGATCATCATGGAGGCGTGCCTCTAAAATTCAAAATAAACACAATAGAAAATTAGAAAAATGTTTGTAGTTCAAAAGTGTAAAACATGTCAGAACCCTCGTAAAACCATGTTATACCACATAGCATACTTATAAATCCAGGACAATAAAAGTATAGTTTAAAAAAACTACTAGAGGCAGTACCTCTTTCCCACTAAAAAGTTTGGACATAGGACAAGCCTCTATTTCCAAGATCAATTATTTTCATTTTGATTTAATATTCCTTTTACATTTAATTTCCATCATTAATTTATTCAAAAGTTTAATCCAATTGGTCAACAAGTTCCATTACCTGAGAGCCCAAAATACCTCATAAACCAAAAATTTCTGCCCATATAATCCATATTGTATCAAAATCATATTAAATAATTGTATAAAAAGGTGTTTAACATTATAATACATAAGTTTCCATAAACCTTATAAAAAAAAGATGACATCACATTATATATCCACCATAAAAACTCTATGGAAAAAGTAGGCATGGATATCATAGCCCATATCAAAACAACATGAAACAAGTAACAAATCCTAAATGACATGGTATAATGCATGGAATGGGATTTATAAGTAGTTTCTATGTGATGCATGAGATGGAATACCCTCATCTCATCAGTTTTCCATTGAAATAGAACTCGTAGTCACATTAATAATAACATCACAATTGAAGTGCATCACCCAATGGTGGAATTAAATCAACTATAATACTCCAAACAAAAAATTAGTATTTTTACTCTAGGAAACATGAATTTTACGTAAACACATGGTATCTAATCCCAGACACTTATAATTACAAAACTCCATTTCCATTATATCCCCATCAATTTTCTATAAATAATAAACCAGAAAATAAAATCACCTGAATCCACTTTGTAACATCCCAAAATCGGATTCCACTCAACAGTGCCCAGGGCTTGATTGGTCACATGGCCCCATGTGCATATTTATAAATTCTAGAGTATTACTACTTGAAGTGAGGGCCTATGGTGTGTCCATGGGGAGACAATTACCTCATTACCACACTATAACAAAGTGGAATATCAATGACATTAAATAGAATATGATGATACAAAAAGGAGACAACAGATAAATAAATAAAAGAAGAATACATAGAAAAGATGGAAGTGTATTGTATAAAATTAATATAATATATGTATCTACAAGGTATCTAGAATAGGTACATAGGATTATAGTAAAATATATGTGTCCAAAATAACAAAAATATAAAAGGATCTATCTTTGAATTGCATCATGAGACTCATCTCGATCATGTCCTCCCCTGCCCCTGATCATGGTAGAAAATCAACCCTCAAACAGTGGGCTCTCTCCCTTGTCTCTACCAATATTCATATAATCTGTTTGGGGTACCCAAATGTTTCCCAAACAGGATGTGAGACATAATACTTATAGGTAACTACCCAAAGGTCTATAAAATCCAGGTTGTGCGATATAACTGGCTATGTAGTGTGCAAGTAAAGAAGGAATGAAATAATGAAATGTAAAGATTTTCATGGAATGTAACTAATAAACTAGTAACACTAAAATATCATCTCAATGATCCATGAAAAATATGGGAAATATTCTCTAACAAGGAAACACAATACAATATGGAAACAACTAACATGGCCATGCCATTTAACCAAACATGTCATGGAAACTATGAGCTTTCCATATATCCCAAAGTGTCGAACAACCATGAACATGTCATACAAAAAAGAATATCATATAACCTATAACCATGATATATAAACAAAGTGTCAGACCATGAAGGGATGGATCCAATATATAGAAGACCAAGTCATCCTCAATGATTCCTAGGAGAATCTTAATAGAAACGTTTTTAGACACTGGTTGGAGTCCTTGGAGCATGTCATATCGAACATGTTCTATGTGAGTCCACTAAATCATGATCCAAGGGGTAGAAAGGCCTAAAAATCCCATATAATCAAGACCCAAGGATAATGCTCAATTAAAGTCTTCAACTACTATTTTCAACATCCAAGGCATCTATTCATTCATTCACCATTTCATACCATTTATCAATGCATTCCATATTCAATTTCATTATATATGAGTCTACCCACTAATATAAACATTTTTATCCAAACATAATCAAAGAGTATACCCACTCCACAACCATAATCACAATCAAAGTCAACCAATTAATATACCCACTAATTTATCAAATTGCTAAAAAAGGGATTTAAAAATTAAAAAATACATATAAACCATATAATAAAAATAATTGACATTCTAAGTAGATAAAACATATCGTAATATACAAATTTGATTCAATTAATTTATTAATAAGCATACAAAAACATGTAAAGCATAAACTAATCCCATGGGTGCTTCTACATGGCATAAATAGGGTAATTTCATATTACACACCCCATGTTTTCCTTGGGTTGCGAAACCACCCCGAGTACATAAAAAAAACCAATGTAATCCCTAATAGGTCTAATTACAACTAATTCAATTAACCAGTTCAATTTCTAGGTATTTAGGGAATGTCTAGTAGGAGGAATAATGGAAGCTATCCATATAAATCACTAATAATCAGGGAAAATATATAAACCACCTATAATATAAAAGTTATAGAGTTCTCATCTAGTATCAACTCGTGATTTGAATCAGATTAGGAGAAAATGAAGAGATGATAATGAACTTGAAAAAAAGGTAATATGAGAAGAAATCCAAATAGCGTCGTTGATACCAAATCAAATGAAGAACAACTAAATATTAATCAATTTCTCACCGATTCAGATATAATATAGGTTTGGACAAGGTAAATAGACCTTATCGTTGATTTTTTTCTTCCTGGTTGGGTTGTAGCATGGTATAGGACCAACGTGAGATTTGAGACCATCGACTTTTAGAGTATTTATTTGAATTAGATTATCCTTTTATCTATTTAAAATTTATTATGTCATTTAGAAATATTATATTAAAACATTATAAGGTTTATTATTATTTGGTTTTCCTGATTCATCATTTTTTTCCATTGTGGTTACCAATTTTGTTAAATAAATTGTTCCCATTATTTCTATTACACGTATTTTTTTAGTTAATGTAACTATATACTAAGGGGTATAGTCTCTCCATTTTTTTCATTACACCCTTTCTAATATTCCGCATCGTCTAGAGTATGGGGAAGTGCACCTAAGGTCATGTATCCAACATAGTTATGTCACATTAAGGAGCACCGAATTAGGGGAAATTACATTGATCAACACTGTGGGACATCCTCCCACCATAGTTAATGAAAGCCACATCATTCTCATCATATTACACTATTCCTCACTATAATCATCGTTGAAACCCTACGAAACCAAAAAAAATAGAGGGTCGTGAATGGGAAAAAATAAAGCTGTGAAAGAGAATCTTAAATGAATCCCTCATACTTCTATAGAACTATGAACAAAAATTATCAGAGTGACTTCCTCCAACATTTTTCAACAACGACCTCTAAACTATCTCCTTCCATTATAACATAATGTAAAACATATTCAACATACACATGATGGGGACGTATAATAGGAACTATTATAGCTAATCAATAAACATTAAAAACTTTTAAAACTATAATATGAAATATTTTAGTTTAATTAATTAAAATTCAATCTGATTCTTATTTTTTACCCAATTTAAACATGGGATAAAACAATCACGGTGCATTATCCTTACTGAGTTATATACACTATAAAAAAAACAAATTTTCTTAAAATGATTAGTAAACATAAATACCTTTGAATTAGGTCACAAGGGGGCCAAAATACGAATATTCTATATAGTCTACCTTGTTTACATCATGTACTCAGTGCAACTGTTATTGTTTCCCTATAGCCCCATCTAATACTCAACATTTTATACGTCCAAATATTATCCTACATATAAAAAATTATCTCAAATACTTCTCTATGATAACCCTAATCCCAATGGTACCCCACCTTGCCTATTATTGAGGATAATTATATGACCTCTGATTCCCACCTCCAATAGGCCATGGGTTCGCAACTAGCTTTGAGGGTATAAAATCCATTCAAATGAGATAAACTAGAATCATTATATTAATTTAATGATAATAGAAAAAATTATATCCACAGAACAACACCATCATATAGATAATAATAAATCTCATTACATCATGAAATGTCGTACAAAAGAAAACAAATGAAAATATCAACCAATGTCTAGGACAGGACCCCAATATTCCTATAGCTCCTGAAAAACCACTTCATGTTAGTATACCCAGTTTGATCACCAACCATTTCTTATAGATCTAAAAATTAGTTTATATTGACATGGGATTAAAATATTTTTATACTCAATATGATACTCCCCAAAACCCCTAATGTAAATATAAAAGAAGTATACTAAATCATTTTAAATGAGAATATGTTATTAAATCATTACCAAAAATGTAAAACTACATCCCATTCTCACCAAGCATCACTCACCAATTATTTAATTTTATAAATAAGGTCTACATCAAAAAAATATATGAAAAAAATAAATTCCACTTCCAATTACCCAAATGTTTTTCTCTCTCACAAACCCCAATGACAAAAATCCCTTTCTCTCATCTAATCCATAATTGATCCTAAATCTAATGAATATATATCACATATCATCCTCTATCATGTATAGCTCATCGAAAACCATCATCATCATCTCATCCATAACCAAGTAGTAAATCCAAACTCCACTATATCCCTCGTATCATTCACTATACCTCAATCCCTCATAGCCAATAGCATTAAACCAATACGAACCCACATTAACTGTGGTCAAAATAAAAATATGTGTTATGAAATTAAGATGATGTATCCATTATGTACTACTATTTTAAAAATAAGATATTTCATAATCCATGTAGAAACATATCATATATATTAATCTATTATATTGTGGATATACTAACACATCATGAAACACTAAAGGGAGAGTAGAGAAGAGGGAGAAGTGGTCAATCTATTCCCTCACCAACCTAGATACGGAGTAAAACAATCATACCCAAAAAATTTGATGATTGTATTCCTTATAAACTGAGGTGGTTGAGTACCTGAAATTAAATAAATATAAGAATAATATCACACACACCCACAATAAGGGAAACCATTAGGATATGGAATCAACTGCAACTATTTTCCTAGATAACAATAGACATCCACGGCTAAGGCTTAGGAAAATATATTTCATAAAATCTCACAAAAAACAATATTAAATATCATTAATAACTTTAACATAGTAATTAGTAATTATTATTAATTCATTAAAACATTTTATAAATTTTGGGTCCAATCAACTAATTTCATTACAAGAAAACCTGATTTCACTATTCATATTACAATTTCCTGATTCTAACCCATGATCCTGAAAATATTCCTTTTAAACATACCCTGATTTCTATTATTAATTAATTACCAACTTCAAAACCCATCCAATTTATTAATTATTAATTAATTAAGCATTCCATAATTTAAAGTACTCTAAGAATCATCTTATGTTATCATGAAGAGGTTCACATTTGATGCATCAGCCAACTAAAATAGGTAGTTGGAACCTACAATCATAAAAGCCTCTAAAACCATACATAAACAATTACACAAAAATAATGATGGGATATACTAGCCATAATTCCTTATCAAAGCATTAAAAAGAATCCCATAATTACTAGGTAAATAGGTAGGCACTTCTCTCAACCTGTGTTATCAATTCTCATTAACCTCATTGTAATAAAGGATATCATGTAATCCCTACACTCAACATGTGTATTGTTCCCCATGGTCTAAAAAAACCTAAAATTATAACATTATAAGAATATACTATCCTAGAGAACACATATAATACAACAAGAATTATTTCTAGCATTGAAATCTCAAGGGGGAAACTATTTTCATAACACTATGTCATATAAGCATGTCAAAAATAGGGATGTCCTCACTCATCCCTAAATAATATATCTAGTAAAAAATAATTTTATTACTATATTTAATTAAAAAATTCCTTATATATAGGTTTTCACTATAAGAAACCTATCATCTAAAGAAAAAAATCTAAGAATGAACTACATGAATCAAGAATTAATTTCATATTAAACAGTTTTAAAAGAAGAATGTTATTCAAAATTCAAATGGTTAATTTATAAATCACTTCATATTTACAATATTTACTTTATTTTTCAATTATAAGAATATAAATTATGATAAAAAACAATAAAAAAATGTAAATATAGATATCACACTATCTAGAAAATAAAAATTAGCATCATCAACAAACATAAAAAAATGTGTCCACATCATCTCTTATAACTCATTATTTATTCTGGTTAAAATCAATATTATAATTTTTCTACCATTACCCAAATAAACTAATGAATTAGAATCATAAAATTTCTTATAAATAATAATGGTCACGAAATACCTACCTTAAAATAGTAAAAAATATCTTAGAAAAAATATAGTAACAAGATCTAATATTTTATCAAATCTCCCATGATAATATCATGATACCTATGAACAAATGAACATGTATTTTCTATTAGAAAATAATACACAACACATGACAATGGATGTAAACCAACTATTGTATCTTGGAAAGAGATAATGTTATAGAGAAGAACCATTCAATGAAGAAGGAACATAACTCAGATCAAAAAATTACAATATCTATAATACATGGGAAAAATCAATTAAAATGTGGCTTAATTTCACTAAAAGTAATCCCTCGAGTCTCATTGGGTTTATAGAAGAATGGATGAAATAGGAGAAATATTAGTGGGATCTCATCTTTATATAGCCTAGAATTTTAATATACAATAGTGGTGCCCCATTGAACACACTACAAACCTAGGTGTTTTCAACAAAACTATATCATATAGAGATATATTTTACCATAAAATTTAAAACATTCAAAACCAATTCCACAATCCCAAAAATACCTCCCCTATATTCGAAAAACATGGAGAAATGTTATTGGTTCACATACACACTATGTCGTAGTGGATTTCTTAATGAAGAGACAAGGAAATATAATCCATGAGGGTCCAAGGAACATCATATGCCTATGTCATGGTGGCCTCTTAGGATACAAAGTGAGAATATATCAACCCCTGGATCTCCCTAGCATAGCCCATGCCCATGTCAATGTTGTCACCAAATCTTTAGAGACTATAAAAACATCGTCAGAAGCCTTCACACCATAATGATTTTGACCACACCGTATGATTTTCTTTTCACACTACATAATGTCATATCCAATAGTCTCAGGATGATGCCTCCTTTCGCATTTAAATTTTCATCTCAAAACTTGTTTCACCCTTTTATCCTCCTCACGGGGACCTCAAAACACCCAAACACATAAAGGATCATGAAAAACTTGTCCCTTACAAAAAATATATAAATTAATATCTATATATATACATACATATGCACAGATATATATATATTTAAATACATATAAAATCAAACAAAAAAATATTTATTCATATATATAATAACTGATGACACACAAATTTATATATGTTTGTATGTATATATAGAGAAATATATATAGATGATTATGTGATGAAGAACCAAAATAATTAGTGATCAGATTAATACTATTATTCATATATACATTTATATGTAAACTCATATATAAAAAGTAACATATATATGGAAACATCAGTCAAATTTTTATTCAATTATAGGGGAAGGTGAAAATAAAACATGAAAAACCATGCATGATCGGTTGAAAAATCCTGAAAAAAAGTTATGAATATCATTCCTTTAAATTTGAGAGTCGATTCACATATAATTTTCTATATAGATGGAATAAAATATAATTTCCCAAAAAAGCCTGAATAGCGTGAAGGAGTGGTGTGACAATTAGGGTTGTTTTAAAACAAATGGAAATGGTTTTTTTAGCGTTGAAAAAAAATTCATTTATAAAATTATGATTTATCATCCCTAATATGTTAAGCTTTGATAAATACATTTTTTATTTTCAATATTTCTAATGCTTATATAAATGAAATTCTAAAAAATATATTTATCTTACAAATGTTTATGATAATAATAATTTTATTTGAAAAAATTATTAATAAATTATAGTTCTATTAATGTATATAATATCACTAATATTATATATAAAATATCATTAATGATTAATTATAATTTAATAATTTTAGTTTTAATTAAAAAAAATTATTATTTATTTGAAACAATAAATATTAAAAAAATAAAAATAAAAATTTTATTTTATAATTATTAATTATATTATTTTTAAATAAGAAATATATTTAATATATTTTAAAAATAAAATATGAATATTATATTTACTTTGATTTATATTTAAAATTAATACTAATTTGATGTATTAAAATTGAATTGAATTTAATATTTTAAAATATATAATTTGTTTTTATTATGAATAATAATAAATTAAATGATTATATATCATGTGTGAGTGTATGTATATTTTTTATGAAAATTTATTTATATATATTTTAAATAAATTAATTATTAATATTATTAAAAGTGATATATATATATATATATATATTTGAAAATATTATTTGTAGTATTTATAAATTATGAATATTTCTTCAGAGTTTTTTAAACTCAGTTTAAGCTAGATAACATTATTATCCCACTACCATATAATATATTGATATTAAATTCTGACTATACACACACCCACACACATTTAAAATGTAAATATGATTGTCTCCATGTATGTTGGTATGTATGTATATACTATATATATATAAAGTGATGTGTTATTTTGTTTATGTATATGTCTATATATAAATATATTTATATATATATATATATAAATACACACAACTGATTAGATGTGTGAAATTAAAAAACAAAACAGTCACTCCCTCTTACACTATATATATAATTAATATTATTAATATATTAACAATTAGGAAATAATAATAATAATATATATAAATGAATAAATATAAAAATCACCTAGAATATCTGAAAGGGATCATTCCAAAAAATTGATGAAAATATTATTTTAGGTATAGCAAATGGTTTGGATATGCAGGTGTACGAATCCCCCACCACATTTAAAAGATAAAAGGACTAGATATAATCAACTAATTCAAAAGACCATATAGATTAATGATATTACACTACCATCTTTGACAGTCCATCTGCAAAAATATTATCTTCCCTATTGATTTGAGAAACTATAATGCACAACCCCAACATTAGCACCACATATTTACTCCAGGAAGAGTAATGTAATCATGGTATATTCTAGGATCTATGCATGACCAAGATGAACACTATAATAGAGTCACTCTAGATCCATATATTATACCATTTAATTTTTCATTAAATCTTAACAGCATACAGAACATCCCATATTCCATCTTGAAATGCAATTTGAGAGACAATGATACATGATAAGGTACCAATATTAGATACCTTATTATTCCTAAAAATTATCAAAATAACCAATTGGTAGGTAAGAAACCATAGTAATCCATTTCACATTATTGATACCCAATAATTTTATACATATGATTACATAATTTTTACCATAAATATCAAATAAACATAATCCAATGATCAAGAAGTCTATTGTCTTTGGAATAATGGGTTCATAATACATAATAATGAATCTAAAATAAATACTATTTATTTTAATATCCATGGTAATATCATAATCTATTTGAGATCCAAATAATTCCATAGTATTACTTGGGGAATACATTAAAGAAATGGGTGCGATATAAATACTAGTAAGAGAATAAACACTAGGAAGAAGCATATCATATCAATCAAAAGAAATATAAAGATACCATAAAATAAAATTATGGTTAATATACGTTCAGATGTATGAAATAGGGAATATAAAATCATAATATCATGGATTAATATGAATTTGGTATCAATATAAAATATGACATAAGCATAGGTCAAGTCTAACCTCTAAGGCAACATCATATGGTGAAAAGAGTCCCGTCCTGAATTTGGTTGACTCCATAATATAGTTCATCTCAATTCATGAGACATAAACATTAACCAATTCATTGGATACATTTCTAGAAACTCCCATCATAACATTTACATACTTACATGTGTCCCAAGTTGAAATAAAAAGTAATGCATAAACATAAGAATTAAACACGGATAGAAATGGAATTCATAATCACATATCATTTCAACATAAAAGGAGATTTCATAATGATTCGTAATAGAAAATGGAATTAAATATTTTTTATTCTAATATCTACTTAAATAATCATATGTCTCAAATTTTTTGTTCATTTAAAAGAAATCATGAGAATGTTTAGAAAATTGGGTATAGAAAATGACCTTTAAAACTGTGTCTTAAGGAGTCAAGTAAATTATTTTAATGAAAGAATTAACACGGAATTTTCTTTGACATCCAAATTTAAAAAATAATGTTTGTACATAAAATATCCCTTCAATAAATGAAACCATGAATGGGAAAAAATACTTTAAAATAGTGTTACCTGAAAGGATTAAGTTATGAAAATGTTCTACTTATTTGGATTTGATTTTAAATACGGTGTCTGAGAAATGATCTTAAGGAATGTATAAACCCACCAATGGAAGAGAAAATAATCTAGATATATATGTAATAGAAATATATATAAGAATTATATATAATAATTATAATAATTTAATAACATAAAATAGAGAGAAAACGTGATTCTGAGAATGTTCATAACCGAGATAAAATACGGCGGTTATGAGAGATCCCTTACCTAATGTTCCAGAATAATTCTACACATGCACTTAATGTACAATATAATAAAATTATATTAATTAATTACATAATTTATAACCATTAACATCTTTATTTTATTTAATATAATTATACTATGTTCATTTAAAACTATTTAAATTGTATAAAAAGTTTCATTTTATTTTTCGAAGTACATTCGTTTCATGGTTATATGCTCAGATGATATGTGGATAATTAATTAAGTTATTATCAAATGTGAATAAAACTCTAAATTTGAAGTGATATGAAATTAATTCCCTTAAAAAAATATAAAAGTTTCTAAATACTCATATGTTTTTTGACTTTGAGATGATTCATTTAATAAAAACATTAATGTTATACATTAAGTTAAATTAGGCATCTTTTTTGACCATTATGATAAAATTTCGTTTCTTAAAATTCAATGATTTTTAACACATTAAAAAACATGAAATAACTTATTTCATACCTATTTTCATTATGTTTAAACATACTAATATTTATATAACCATACTTGAATGTGGTGGAGAAAAATGGTGAACCCACCATAATATAAACAATGTTTTATAATTTTATAATAGAGGATGTTTGATAATTGATATTTCAGTAATACAATAACAATAAATTATATTTATAATTATATAGTCATTATTTAATTTCTATGGTGGTGTGAGGAGAATTTAGATGAATAAATGGGCTTTAAAGAGATAGATTGGAAATATTACCTCTTAATTTTCAAGTCATGAAATACATATAAAAGAAATTTATTTTTTTATTTTGGCTGAGACTAGAACTATGGGGAAATGGGGGAGATATAGGGGGATTATGGTAGATTTTGGGTAATATCTATGACTTATAGGGTACGTGGAGAAGGGTTGGGGAGGGGTGGTATTTATAAGGGGATGAGAGGATTATTTTTTTAATATTATAATCATTATATTATTTTTTGGCACAACACAACCAATAGTTATTAATCAAGTGAATATATATAGTATTTAGTGCATGTGATTTTAATAAAATGGTTACATACATCATCCATTAATCATTTCTTCATTTCTTTTTCTTATAATGTAAATTGACGTATTTTCCATATTTTAATATTCAAAAAAGATATTCAATGTTAGAAAAAAACAAAAAATTCACCCAAAACATTTTTTTATGTATATATATCAACAATTAAATATAATTTATGATAATAATTTTCTATATATGAGAAATTTATATTTTGAATAAAAGAAATATTTATATGGAAATTACCTATATAAATATTATGATAAATGTTCTCACCCTTTGAAAAATTATTCATGGTTCCATAAAATAATATTATAATAATAAAAAATCATAATATTAATTTATATAAACATTTTATGAAAATATAAATTTTTTAAATCATTATATTTTAAAAAAAAATCAACTAAAACATTTTTGTTTTAAAAAATACTAAAACTTATTTTTTTTCATTTGTGAAATATTTATTTACATTTACCATTATATAAATATTTTATATTTTCATTTTAGTAGCTAAAAAAATAATTTTAAACTTTCATAGGTAAGGATACTAATCTAATGGTTGGTATACTATTCATAATGGTCAAATTTGTATTCCAATGGTTAGATTACTACTCCAATATTTTGACTTATAATTGTTATATGTGATCCCTGCATTATATAAATATGACATATTTATGCCATTATTCATTCACTTATATTTTCTATCAAGGATATATATATTATAGTTTTCAAAAAAAAATGTATTTCTAATATTTTTCATTCCACTGTGCAGATTTGTTCATGAGTATGATTATTTTGGGGATCATGAAGATCTGAATATTCATAATTTAGTCATCTTATTTTCTATTTTTATCCCAATGTAATATTTTTAAATCTTATTAGTATATTATATTCTCTAAAAGTGTCTTAAAATTAATATTATAAATTTTTTTTTGATTTATCATATAGTGAAATTAATTTATATAATACTAAATTAGTAAATATAACATATATATATATAATAAATGAACATCTATTTATAAAATTCTGGGTCATTAAAGTCTCCCTCAATTGAAAAATTTCATCCTAATAAAATTGTTCTACATACTAAGGTGAAAACAGGTGTGGGTACTTCTATTTAATTAAATTATTTGGTTAAAATGACACATCCTCATACTTATAGTTGCACTATAGTTCATTTACTACATGAGTTGAAATGTTACATAGAAATTTGTCTCTATGTTCTATTATCTTCACTAGATACTCCTCATAATAATGACCATGTTGTAACTTTACCTCTTCTATATTGAGTAGAAGTTATGGATCAGGTATGTACATACTCAAAATGGATACATGGAACACATCATGTACATGATTTAGGGTTAGTGGGGGTTATAGTCAATAGGACCGAACTCTGATGTGATTGAGAATATCAAAGGTGGTGTTGTACCCGGGACTTATCATTCCCTTTTTAAAAAATCTCAGCTTTCTCTTCCCTTGATATACAAGGAGGAACACTTTATCTCTAACCTAATACCAAGGTCATATAGACAATGTTTGAATACCTCTTCTATGAACTTTGAATATCCCTGATATGTTTCTGAATAGTCATGACCTTTTCTATTATTTTAAAAAACATTTCAGGTCCCTATAGATTCCATTAACCAAAATTATAACAGAATATTGGTGTTATGCATCTATTCCCATAAATTAAATCATAGAGAGTCATATGGATTATTAAGTGAAAGTTAATAATTTATGAGAACATGAACATCATAAGATGTAGATCCCATACTTCTTTGATGACCATGGAGCATGCTCTCAACATTTCATCCAGTGTCAGGATGTTCCACTCATATTGGAAATTATTTATGGGTTCATATGATATAATGAAGTTCAAATCAATGAATAAATCATGTTAGATAATCTTCTATAACTAGGTGGTAAATATAAAATATTTATAAGATATAATCGATAGTAGTGTTCCATGATGGTTCTCCACATCACTGAAGTGTATCTTTTCAAGTTGATCGAGTGATAATTCCTCTTAAATAGTAATTAAATGAGCAGTCTTTGAATGAAAACCCTTCCTAACAAATATAAAATTATTTCCTTCGGATGTATTTATAATTACTATGAAAAATCTATAATGTTGTCATCCAATTTTAGTGAGGGTATGGGTAATGGTTGTATCATACCTTGGGATATTTTCCTTTTAGACTTTACCAATTAACATTCCGTGAACATTGATGTATATTATCGGATCACCTTCAAATTATCCAACAAATAGTGCTCTCGGAGATCCTGATACATATTCACACTCTCAGAGTGAATAGGGAAGTTTGAGCCTTGTGTTCCATTCAATAGCTTGATCTTTATCTCAGGATTTTATGGTACACATAGTCATGGCCTAAATATTTTAACTCGATATTTTCAATTTCAAACTCTTAGTATCTTCTTTTTCTGTAGTGTTAACCTTTTTATGAATTCCAATATCAACCATGTTAGTATCCTTTAAATTCTTCAAAAGGTATAGTTGGAAATAATTTGAGAAATGAGTGTTGATGGTACATTATTATAACACCTCAATATTTAGGAAAAAACAATGATCGATCACGTATACGACTCACAACACGAAGCCTAAATAAACCTTGAATTATTATTAATAAAATTTTTCCATTATAAACTAGCCATTAAATTAGAGGTTATAAATAGGATTGACCATATTGTTAAATAAATATATAAAGTTACAAATCAATATATATTTATTAATAATTTCTTAATAAATAATCTCACAATTTTTAGTAATGTTGGTTTATTCTTCCAAATTATGTTTTCTTCAAAAATATCTTTTATTGCACTTCATGAAAAAATATTATAATTAAATTATCAAAATTTTAGAAAATTTATTTGATAAAAAGGATATAATTATTTAAGTAATATTATGAAAATTATATTAGCTTGAAATTTTGGTGTTTTTTAAAAAATAGTGATTTTTCAGTGAATAGTGAAAAATCCACTTTTTATAAAACCATCATTTATTTATAATTAATTAATAATTTCATTAGCACCATTATGAATAAAATTTTATTTTAAATTAACATAATTATTCTGTATCTATATATTATAAAATTAATTACAATTGAATATTCTTTATATCATATTTTGGTATAAATTCATTTTTGGACATAAACATACATTTTTCTGAAAATCTGTTTTACATCGCATATCAGAAGTCATATTTTAAATTAATTTATTCTACTTTTGTGAATTTATTTTAGAAAATATATAAATATATATATTGAATCATAACATCTAAATTTGAAAAATAGGGCCCTTTTAGTTTTAGTCATTATGAATAGTACATATAGTAAATACTTATCACCACCGTAATGGTAAACTAGGTAATTTTGGATTAAAATAACATAATTAGAATTAAAAAATGACCATAAAAAAGAATTTATCTTATTAGATGAGTGGAATTCAGAAATTCCTATCCATGACTCGAATATATATCCACTTCGTGTAATTTTAATTTATTTTTGCCCTTATAAAAATTGACTAAAAGATAAAGACAAAAATGTCACATACTTTCTTGTAATAAGAATTATATTTTTTATCCTAGATAAATGAAAATTATGTTATATTTTAAATATTACTTTTAACAAAAAATTATTTTTTTAGAATTTCATTTTATTTCTTATTTTTATTAATGAAATAATTACCTTAAATTATTATGCAATGCGGAAATGATATTTATTCAATTAATTGAAAAATTAAATAAATGACTATATAAATATAAAAAGTATTAAAAATTGAATGAATTATTGTGTTCCATGAACTTATTTGATAAATATTACATTTTAATGATGTTTTAAAATATTATATTCGAATATTATTATTGTTATGTGGTTTTCAATGTAAAATTAAATTAATAGTTCCAATAAAAAAATTAATTATATTTTATAAGAAATAATATTTTATTAAATGATTTAAATTACTAAAAAATTATATTGTTGGTAAAATGATTGGGATATAGAGTAAAATACTCACTATGGTCTAATTATTTGAAAAAAAATTCTTTTATATTATCTAACATTACAATAGCCTAGAATTTTTCTTCCACGATCCAATGCTAACAAAATAATATTTAGGTTTATATCATTGGTACCCTTAAACATGATCCAATTTCAACCATTCAGAACTTTAAAAAGAAAAAAAAAATATTGGAAAAATATAAAATTAAAATACCATTTATCTTTATAGTTTTAGAGAATTGGGATAAACTCTTACATATCATAGAAAAATAAAAAATTGGCTCATAAAAAACCGATATCATTTAACAAAATTTCATCATGTCTTGCACCCTTCCTACACATACACAAATTAAAACAGTTATTCATAAAATATGGAAGAGAAACATAATAAAAGGGTGAGATTATATTTTTAGTAATGTTAAAAATGGTATAAAACAATTGATGGTCATATATAATCCTAATATAAGCATACAAGTCTAAGAACATGACCATAACATTCCAAGTGCATTCCCAATATAACAAAGATCATATACATGTGTTATGGAATAAAAGATTAGAATTTCTAAAGACATGAATCATGAGAATGATGACTCAAAATATCTAAACATGAACCATAATTTCATGTCATAAATGTGTGTGGAATTGTCATCTTTATTGAAACCATTCTATACATCAAGTTTATCTTCAAATACTATCAGATCTGGAATCAACACCTGTTTCCCATAGCGGGTCAAGCACATCAACTTGTTTCCCTTAACTATATCATGAGATATATTGCATTAACCAATACCTTGGAGGGATTTATAGTTCCCACCTATTTAAAAATTAAAAACATACATATCTATTCCACAAAATCATAAAAATTTAAGCATATTATAACCCATGAAAAGAAATGGGTTTCATTAGCATTTCATATTCGATAAAACTTATTGAGAAAATGTGTTTCATAAACATTTCACCTTTTAACCATAAACATAAAACATAAAGAGAAAGAATAATGATGTTATCATTGAATAATATTACCTATATGTATAAGTAACATATAATAATTCATATTATATGGAAAATTATTTTGGAAGATCACTATGAAAAATTCTTGAGGAAAATGACTTTTCAATTTTAAAATCAAATATATTTAAAAAAAGAACAGTTTTAAATGAAAACATTTTATTTAAAAAAACTTGTAAAATAAGCTTAAAATAATTGACGTTTCATGACAGTGGAAAATCTACTTATTTCATGTAACATAAAAAAACACTCCTTCCATATTTTTTTTCTAGAGAATTTACAAATAACTTTATTTAGAAAATTATAAAAATATTCCTTTCAACTAATTTTGTAAAAATTAAAAATGGATAAAAATGATTTAAAATGATTTTTGTAGAATAATAAAATCTTTTTTATAAAAAAGGAAATGAAATAGAAATATTCCCCAGTGGGCAGTTAGATATAAATAATCTAGAAAAATGATGAGATTGCGGAATAAAATCATACCACATTGCTATATTTTGAATCATAGGCCTCATGAAACATATAAATTTATATGGATATTTATATCCCATAATTATCATGATAATAATCATAAATGACATTTTTTTCATTATATAATCCACCCAATAGAAACAAGTAGTGTATAAGACATGTGTCAAACATAAATACACGTGAGATGAGTATCCATTACCTTGAGTTTGACTCATCACATACATTATTTATATTCGCAGATAATAAAAATATTTTACTTATTTACTTTACTAAAAAATTTATAATGTTAATTATTCCATTTATCTCACATACTTCCATGTTGTAATAAAAACATAATATTTTATGTTCACATCGAACGTTTTATTGATATTTAGATCATAAGTCCAAAATGAATTTGCTCTGCTGGCTATAGTCAAAGTGTTAATTAATGAAACATATACACAATAATATTAATGACATAATTATCATTTTTATATATAAATTATTCTTTCATATTCAACCATTAAATATTGTTATAAAAATTTAACAATGTTGCAATCCTAGATATGGTAGGTCGTACATAATCATTAGTAACGTTTCCATATTTCAACCATCATTTTCTAAATAAATTAAGTATTGTTTTATATTTAAAAAATTATCATAATATAATAAATTTTATATTAGTACATAAAATATATTTATATTTATCATCCATGTGATATGGTGATGAAAAAAAATCATATCGCTTCATGGAGGTGGTATTCCACACGTACGCATGAACGATGTTATCATTTTTATGTGCAAGTAAAGTTAAGAATGTAAATGATATATTATCTTTTAATAATAAAAAATATTTCAATAATATTATATATAAATATTAATTTTATCCTTATAACCTATCTTTATTGAGAGTGGTGGAAAAAGAATTACATTGGCTCATGATCCGGTTGTCCACCATACATGTGAATGACAGTTTCGTTTCCCATTTAAAGGGAGGAAATGGATATAGGTGATTTCATAAAAATAATAAAATATACCTATATTTAGTATAATTTATTAATTATGTTATCATATTTGGATATGTTTAGAAGAATGTGGAAGAATTAACCAAACTACAACATGTTGATAAATATTATACCACTTCTCTGAAAAACATCCTTTTTTAACACCTTAAGACATATAATTTTTGGTATTATGCATTAAAAAATACCTATATAATTATTGGAGGAGTTATATGAGGGTATTTGGTTGTTTATTTTCCGGTAAAATGGGTTTTTATGTCTAAATGATGGAGAAGAAAATGTTCCCTTTGTAATAGATGGGAGGGGAACTCTTGGGATTTCTAAAAATATTAAATAAATATAATTTAATTATCTATTCTGAATAACTCAAAAGTAATTTATTTTTATTATAATATTATTATAGGTACAAATAACATCATATAAAAAATTATACAAGTTTTGAATATATTTATTCCCTTATCTTTTGGTTTTGACCACTTTAAGTCTTACAGTGACAACATGGTTTTCACTCATTGAGGGGTAATATAGTTACTATATAATAAAAAAGACATAAATGGAAAATTTTATATATATTAAACCTTATTTATATCACTTTTATAGATTTAATATTTTTCAAAATTTTATAAAATTTAATATAATATTATTTACTAAAAAATATTCATAATGTAAATTCTTGAACTATTCGTTAATGTGACATTACTAATTTCAAAAATACATTTAAAATTAGAAAAAAGTTATTGGATTCTTTTCTTGTTGTGGGCATATATTAAATCATTTTATTACATTCTTTATATCAAGTTATATTTTTTCAATATATTTAATTTTTTTATCTGATGTTTCTATTATTAAATTAATTACTGTTGTAGTGTTGTACAAGAATTTAAGGTAATTATTTCTTCAATAAAAATAAAAATAAATTATAATGATTAATATAAATATTTTAGATTTGAAAATTTTATTTATAGTTGAACATTTTCTTGGGAATATACTATACTAAAAATATTAGATTTATTAAAAACAAAAGTTTGGCCGGTTTGACATTTGTTTAAATAAAACACTATGAAGATCATAATCTCATCCATGTGTCCCAAAAAAGTCAGATATTCTTTCCTTTGATGATTATGGTCAATATTTATCAATAAAATAAAATTTATGTATGTGTTTGGGTCATTTTATTGTTCATATCATTTCTTTTTTTTCACCAAAATTTCTGGATTTTCCCTTTACTGTGGTAACAAAAATTTCTAGAGTTAATATCCACATTGACCAAAATAAAAGTGATATATTTAAAAAATGTGTTCAACCTTATTAAAAATATAGAATTAAGTTTATTTATTAAAATTATAAAAAAAAATTAACATTTAATTTAGAATTAAACTGAAGAAATGCTATTAAATAAATATTTTCAGAAAAATGACCATTTTATATATAAATTTTTTTTTCTAGTAAATTATTTTATAACATACATTTTAAAAATAATAACATTATCTTAAATAAAAATTAACTAGTCACAATTTAAGACAAATCTAGAACCTAATTTTACCTATTAAATACGTTAAAATAAAATATTGTTTTTATTAAAAAACTGTATTTTCATAATTCCATAAAAATCACATGTTTACAAAAATTCTGAAAAATATAATTATAATCTGATTATGATATTATAAATTAAAAAATACAATATATTTTTCTAAATTTAATACTTTTGAATATTAAAATTAAATGTTTAAATAAAATCTTTTTAGAAATATGTATAATAAAACCATTTCTACTTTTTATTTTAGGAATTTCATAATATATTTATGAAGAATATAACTACATAATTTGCGAATACTAATAAATATTATACATTATTTATTTTATAATTACATGGGTTGTTACATCCCCCCTATTTTATAAATTAAATCATTTCAATTTCTAAACTCTAGCTCAGTAACCATATCTTTTCATTTCAAAATACCTTTGTTGAAATCCCAAATCATAAAAAGGGTCATTGAAGATTCATATCTAAAATATAAGAGTAAAAGTAAGAAGTTCACCTGAGAGAATACATACTATGATTCCAAGTAGGATTCCATAAATAGGAAGTGAAAACCTGGATATGGAAGAGAAAACTAACTCTTAAGGACTGCTAGAGAGTGATAGAGAACATGGTCATGAGATAATTGGCCATGAAAAAATCATTAATCTGTGAAGGGTTAAGTCCATTGATTTCCTAACAAGAAAAATAAATTAATATCTTTTTATTTCAAATTTAATTTCTTAAACTTGAGGAATTTTTTAAATAACTCATATAACATCATATAGTAATATACTTTCATCATAAGTATAATTTCATCCTTTAATAAATTTCCAACACAAAAACATTCTTTTCTACAAATGATAAGTCTTAGAGACTAAATTTTCATCCTTAAGGAAAAACAAACAACATCTAATGGACATCATAATCCACAAATGAATAAAAAACTATTCCTCTTGTGTTTATGCATTAACAAAAACCAAAATGGATAAACATGAAAAGATAATTCCCAAAAAGAATAAACCTTCATATAATGAAAAAAACATTAGATATAAAAAATTCAATAGTTACATCAAAAGTTCAACATATGTCATTCAAAAATTATCTATCATTAAAATTCCATTAAAATATTCTAAATTGATATTGAAACCCCAAAATCAAAAGAAATTGTGCACATTGTCTTACAACATAAATTTAGAATTTATCTCCAAAAATGTATATGACCTAAACATATAATATCGAAGATACACTAACCATTTCAATATATAATAAAAGCCACCATAAATCCACAAAAAATCATTTATTCCTCCATGAGAAAATTAAATATTTTTTGTCTCAACTAATGTTCTCTAATATTATTTTTAACATAATCGTATAGGGTTCTTAAAAAAGTGACCCTCTTCCAATAAAACAGTAATCAGTTAAAACTAAATCAATTTACAATCTCATGGTTATCTAAATGATAAAACATATGTTCCTAAAATGTAAATAAATTTTATCTATCATATAGTTTAAATAAGGAAAAACAATTTCATATTAACCAAGAAGTCACATAGGCTAGTAGTAGGTATTTAACCCTGGCCACTCTTAGGTTGTGGGTTCAATCACCACAGCCTTACTGGATGTAATTGGTTGTCACAAATCCTATATGTTGTCCTTTTTGTCAAACTCTATTAATATAATCATTATGAATTTACATATTTGTGAGAAAAAACCTAAAAAATAAACATAATATATTGAATATTAAATAAAGGTTTTAACCTTAAGGTTTATCTCATAACTTTTTTTTCATCCCATAATATAATTACTCATAATTGCATTAAAATCAAAGAGAATTTAAATACTAATGGTTATCTATACCTATCAACCTATGTCTACAAAATGGAAATATATTTCTTCCTTAAATAAATTTTTTCACATGTTAAACATAAGGATTACAAATAACTCAAAAATAAGTATATCCCAAAATATCTTTAATCTCCTTAAAATTTCAGAACTTCAAAACTAAAAAGTTGTTTCTGATACTTTTTACATAACTAAACCTTAAAATATAAACAAATGGTGGTACTCATAACTCTTCATATTGAAACATCTGAAAACATCCTCATCTCTACAGTTATCTAAACTAAACTCTTATACCAACTGTAACAACCCAAATATATGCTCCTAGATCCAGTACTAAAAAAATAATCATTAAATTTTTTCATTGATACCCACAAATGTTGCCCAATTTCAACCATCCAAAACATATAAAATCAAAGGAATTATTAAATTACATTCTTTCTGAAGGACCTTTTGGGTTTAGAGTTTTATTGAATTACTAAAACTGCATTCATATCATAGATAAATGAAAAACTAACTCATAGAAAATCTATATCATCTCCCAAAATTTCAACACATTTAGAACCATTCCTAGTCATAACCTACTTCAAATATTTCTTCATATCCTAGGGAAATGAATCATAATAAAATGGTGAGATCAGATTCTTATCAAGGGTAAAAATGGTAGATAAAAATCAATGATCATATAAAATAAAAAGATAATTATAAGGGTATTAGTTAATTGTGAAAACTTTCCTTGATCGTTCCCAATCATAAAATGATCATAATCATGTGCTAGAGAATAAAACATTATTATTTCAAAAAACATGAATCATAATAATGATTACTTTCATAAATCAATCATTAACCATAAATTCGTGTCATAAATTTTTTTGTGGAATAACCATAAGTTTAGAAAACATTTTACATGTTATGTTTATATATAGATACCATTTAATCTGGAATCAACACTTGTTTTACATAACAGACTAAGGACATTGACTTGCTTCCCATAACAGATCAAGCACATCTACTAGTTACACTTAACTATTTCATAGGATATAATACTTTACCCATCTAATTTTAGGGATATATATGTGTTACCAATCATGAAATGAAAACCATACACATTTGTTCCACAAGATCATAAAACAATCATCATATCAGACTCCATGTAAAGAAATGGGTTTCATTAACATTTCATCATATCATAACCACTGGAAAATAAATGGGTTTCATATACTTTTCATATTTTCACCAAAAAAATAAATCATCCAGAGAAAAAATAAGGACTGTTTCATTGAATAATATAAACATAAAATTATTAGTAAAATAAATATAATATATCTTATACGAAAAATTATTTTTAAGGATCACTTAGAAAATTTCTTATAGAAAACAACTTTTCAATTTTAAAATCACTTCAATTTAAAAAAACATCACACTTTTAAATGAAAATGTTTTCTTTGAAAGAAAATTTTAATATTTCAAATTAAATATTCAAAGAATTTATGTTTCATGACGGTGAGAAAATTTAATCATTCTATATATGTTTAAAATAACATTCCTACTATATTTTTTGTCAAAAATGTCGGAGAGAACCACCTTTAACAAATGAAAAAAAGAAACATTTCAAACTATATTGTAAATAGTCAACATGGGTAAATATGATTTTAAAAAAAAATTAGAAGAATATTAATAACATTTTTGAAAACATTATTCATACATTATATACATTATATAAAAATATTCCTTAGTGGATAACTAAACATAAACAACTCCAAATAATGAGGATATTGTGAAATAAATCCCTACGACATCTGATGCTTTTGAATCGTAAGTCCCATGAATGAAATAAATTTATATGTATATAAATATATCCTATAATTTTCATGGTAAAAATCATAAATTAAATGATTGAGTAGTATATACACCACACAAAAGAATCAAGTAGTGTTTAAGGAATGTGTCCCAGAAGAATTAAAGTGAGATGAAAATCCCTCACCTCTAGTCTAAATCATCATGTACATTAATTATATTATTGAATAATAAACATAGGTTAATTCTAAAAATTATTAAGAATCATTTTAATATTTTTTATTCTATTTTTCTCCCTTATAACCATGTTTTAAAATTTACATAATCATTTATGTTTACACTAGATGATTTAGTGATATTTGGTTCATAAGTCTAAAATGACTTCAGTATGCTTACTGTGGAAAAAGTGTTCATTAATCCACCATATGAAGAATAATATTGATGAAATAATTATAATTTTTATTCATAAATTGTTCATTTAAATTTAATCCTTACATATGGTTATGAAAAATAGACTGCGTTACAATGATGGAGATGATAGTTTGTACGGGCACATGAGTAACATTTGCATTTTTTAGCGATCCTTACAGAATGAAGCTACGTATTATATTAACATTAATAAATGATAAAAATATCATAAATTTAATATTTATTATTTAAATATACTTGTATGTATTGTAGATGTGATGTGGTGATGAAGGAAAAATCACATCGATTCATGGAGGACGTAGTCCACACATACACACGAACAATGATAACATTTTTCTATGTATCTATTGATAAGAATTTAAATGATATAATATATTTTAATAATGATAAATATTTCATGAATATAATATATAACATTAAATCCATCATACTAGACTTTATTTATATATTTTTATGGAAAGAAATATACATCGGTTCATGAGGTGTTAGTTCATTATACACACGAAAGCTCATTTTTTCCCATTTTATGAAAGAGAATATATATAGGTGATGTAATAAAAATAATAACATATAATTATATATATTTTAATTGATTTTTTATAATTTCATGTTTAAATATTGTTTTATGGACATGGATTATGAAAAATAATTAAACAAGCACAAAAAAACTATATACCTTCTTTATAAAACCTTCATTGCTTAACACCTTAAGACCTATAAGATTGGTATTATGTTTAAAAATTATCTATATAAAGAGGGAAGAGTTTTTAAGAAGGAATGTATATAGGTATTAGTTGAATAAAATCATTTTTCAAGTGTGTTTTATTGTGAAGGACAAGTTTCCTTTTATAAGGGAATAAAGGGTCACTCTTGTCATTTCCCACGATATATAATTAATATATATTAATTTTAAATTTCACATCATGATATGGTCTAGGTCAACCTAACATTTCAATTGATCTAGGTCACAATAAATCCTCAAGTGCACCACGTTATATAATAGAGGCTTCTAACACGTGGTGAGGGACTAAAAGGATACAATGAAGAGACTGTGCTTTCATATCCGAGTAAAATAACTACAGAAATAAACTAATCATACAATCATCCATGACGTCAATGTATGTATAAATAAACAAATATTTGAAATAACTATAGTATATGAAATGTTGTAAACATACTCTTGGAAAAAAATACATGCACTACTCACCCACTGGTTCAACATCATTAAGAATAAAATTAAAGAAAATAAATACACAAGGATATACTATTATTATGAGTCGAACCACATAACCAGTCTCCCTGGAGGATGAACAGATCCAGCCCAAACCTCGCACTCTATAAAAGAAAATCTTCATGTATGTGAAACACTGGGCCTCCTCCTGATCCAGTGCATCATGCTCATCCTAAATGTAGACATAAGGTTTTCATATAGCCTGAGGTTCATGTGCGTGGTTTGGAAACAAATCTCAGTATACCAACCCAAAGGTTGTTATTAACATATTATATCGTAACAAGTGCATAAAACACACATCATGTCCATCATTTCAGAAAGTGAATACCATAAAAAGATTAACAAAAGACATAAAATATGAAAAATGGATAAACAATAGAAAAAAATTCTTGAGTTCTAGTCTGAAACCCATAGGTAATCTACCCTATCCCTTTCCTTAGCTAGAGGAATTATGAATAATGTCTCATTTATCCAAAAAATCAAGTACATCATTATGATCAAAAAGGATCTCCAAAGTCTACTATAAGGAAAACATGCATATTAGAGATTAGGATCTTATCCTAGGAATTAAAACATTTAAAAACATATACTGAGAACTAGGACTCCAATGGTATGATCTGAAATTATGGTAGGGATGCCATATTGACCTATGGAGTACACTAACATTCCAAAAAGTCATTAAAAACCAACTAGGTGAATAAACCTATCAGTGCATTTCCAGACTTCCTGAACAGCCCCACTACTCATAGGAAACCAGTTTTGGTGGAGTGCAATAGCCTCCATGGTCCACTAACCCCATCCTTGGTAAACCTTTAAAGATAAAATAGATTCACTCATTGAGTTAATTTATTATCTATCTATCATAGACTCACAGTATCCAACTAACCAACATAGGGAAGCACTAGAATCGATATCAAGTTCTATCCTTGATCCAATAATATCTCAAAGGTATCCTTCTCAGATTACTGAATATGAACATCCTCAAAACCTATAAGAAACACCTTAAACAATAGGGTCAGATAACACCCTCACCGTCTAACCAAAACCACTAAAACCAACATTGACCACTCCATAAGAAAACCAACATAAGGCAACCACCATGGACCCAAGAACCCCATCAAAATAAGAAAAAAATCTATCTAGATCCTCTAGAAACCAAAAACTCCAATAGAACACCATATAAGTGGCTCATCTAAAAGAAAAAAACATCAAGAAAATCCCACTAAAAGGAATCATGGATAAATTTCCATATCAAAACCAATGAACACCATCCTAGAAGGGAAAAATCATGAAACCAAATTCCTAGAAAATAAACCCCATAACATGTACCTTGTACCAATCTCAAACACTTACCAATGGAACCTATATATACTATACATCCAACAATGTCGAACCACCCATAATAAACCTACCGACCCCAACCTCAAGAAACTAGACTAAGGTCTCATCTATGAAAACACTCAATCATTATTCCCAAGAATATTTCAAAATAAACTAAATAATAATCACCTTGAATCCACAATATATGGTGACTAACATGCACACACCCTCACATGAGCCTTACTACACTCAAAACAGCCCTAATGAGGATTCAAGAACAACAAACTAGAAGGAATCCTCCCACAAAACTCTAGGATTCAAAAACAATATCCATATTGCCTCTAAATTTCAAAAGGACTCCACCACTAAAATCTATGTGGAAAACACTTAGAATAGAGTACTCATAAGTCCAATTTGGACTCTAGGGGTGAATACATTCCAAAATGCCTAGGGGAAGAGAAGTACAGGGTGTGCTCCTAGGGTTGACGTTGTGTACCCCCAAGGGATATCGATAGTCGTGTATCCCAGCACACTCAACATGAACAATTCTGAAGTACATGGAATTACTTCAAGTACAAGATGTGAAACATAGTATCAGTACCTTCCCATGTACCACATCCCCCCTCAGTGTGTAATAAGCCCGCAGACGTGGAGTGTACTACTGGTACATAGAGTGTATCCCATCAAGGGTACCCACCCATGTACCTATCCATATAACCCACATGGGTGTATAAAACAACATAGCATACACCCCACATGGGCATTTGGTTTTTACCTTACACATTCAAGTAAACCCACATGGGGTGTATGGATAGGTAGTCATCCACACCATAGATGCCCACTATATGGCATGTACCCCTAATACACGACATACAGCTCCTAAAACTTATCTTCGTCTAATAAGAATAACACACAACATGTTTTCTTCAAAACAGATGCCATGGGATTGGGATTTCCAAAACATAAATCAATCCTAACACCTCTAAACACCCAAATTCACTCAGAAACCACCAAATCATCCTTTTAATGGCCTTCGAAAACCCAGAAAAATATTAGAATATAAAAAAAACCAATGTAAAATAATTTATCATAGAATCCTAAAAAAGGATCCTACCTATAGGTAGAAACCTCCGAAGCTTTGATCTGATCTATGTTCCAAAACACTACCATGATGAACCGGTGTGACCCGAGCTCCGTGAGGGTTCCTCTTTCTCCATAACTCCCTCTTATCTACCTAACCTCTCCATATTATATATCTTTGATAAAGGAAACCCCAAGGGATGGGGAATATACTACACCCCATGTTAAGGGAACAAAAAAGTTAAAAAAATAAAGTAAAGAAAATGAAAAAATAATAAAAATTTGAAGATGATGAAGAAAAGGGGGTCCAGACCATAACCAATCCTGACACGATGTTACGAACCACTTAGAAAACCACAAAATTTAAACACAATAATGTAGTAATGATTAAAAATCATTTCTTGGAATATAATATTTTACTTAAAATAATGCGAATAATAATATTTAGTTTTAAAAATATTAAATACTTATCCAAAATATGAATGGGTTAGAATTTCACAAAACACATGTAAAAGTGTAAAACCCTTTTTCAAGACAACAAGAGTGTTCAGAAAAATTATAGGATATATTCTGATAAGATATACAAAAAACATTTACCCTCAAGATCCACCATATAGAAAAAATTAAGATTTCTTATTATTTACATAAACCATCATGACATGGTTCATGTCATTAAAAATGGATCCAAAGTGATGAATTTCTATGATAATATTATTTTCGAAATAAATAACTTTATTAAATAAATATCATATAGGTTTTTAGTATATTTTAACCCTATTATTTTGGTTTCAATCCCAAATTAACTCCTTTAACTCTTACTCTGACAACATGGACTTCAATCTATGAGGGAAAATATTGTGACTCTAAAGTGAATAAATACCCTTAAATGGAGCATGGATGATATTTTAAACATTATCCCTTTCATGTTTTTGAAATTATGATTTTATAAATTTTATACTAACTAATTCAATATTATGTACTATAAAATATCTATAATGTCAATTTTTAGAACTAATCATTACCTTAACTTTAATAATATCAATAAAATATCTAAAAATAAAAATAATTATTATTTCCATTGTATTTCATGTTATTCTTAGAATTTATTATCAGACTAATTATTTCAAATTATGTTTATTTTTATATTTTTCATATCTGTTATTTAAATTTTCCATTAATTAATTAATTTTGACATCAATGTTCTTTGAGTATTTATGGCAATTATTTCTTCACTAAAATTTAAAAATAAATTGACATGATAAATATAAAGATTTTTTATTTCCAAATACTATATATATTGTAAAAAATCCTCTTTAAAACACTAGACTAAAAACAATACAATTACTAAAAAAAGTGTGTGACATGTTTCACATGTCATTAAATTAAATAATATAACAGTCATAATTTAATAAAAGTGCACCCATATGTCATAAATTAGATAATTGGATGATTATGGTAAATATATACAAATATAATTAAATTTAGGTAAGTGTTTCAGTCATTTAATGATTCTTAATGTGTTTATTTTTTAACTTAAATAACCTTATTTACTTGTTATTGGGGTAAAAAAAATTACTAAATTTACCACCCATATAGAAAAAATAAATGCAAAATATTTACTAAATTTTGAAAAATATATTCTAAAAATGGAAAAAAATTTATAAAATTATGTCAATGATGTTTTAAAATTTAATTTTTAATTAAAATAAAAAAACACAAAGAGAATCATTTTTTTTAAAAATGATGTTTTAAAATATAAAATGATTTATACTAAATTCAAGTATAAAATAAATTTTAGAAAACATATTTTATTATTTTATATAAAAAATAAGAAATTAAGATTTAAAACTAATCCAAAATATAATTTCAACTTTTATATACTTTAGAATAAAAATATATTTTCAATAAAAATCAGTATATTGAAATATTCCTTAAAAATAGAAATAATTTCTTAAAATAATAAAAAATTAATCCTAAGATAATTTTGACATTTTATATTAAAAAATGAATTAATTTTCTCTAATTAAAATTCTATAATTTTAAAATTAAAATTTTAAATAAAATCGTAATAGAAATGGGTTTATGAAAACTATATCCTTTTTTATTTAATGGATTAAAAAATATATTTCAAATTAATATAAATAAATAATTCATGAATAAAAATAAATATAAGAGTTATTTATTCTATTATTAATTGGGTTTCTATAATCTTGTTCCCTAAAGAGTAAAAACATTGTCAACGTGTTAAAGCGAGTTAAAAAAAGTGATAAGGGTAAATATGTAATTTAAACTGGACCAAATGTTCTTGGATGATATTATTTAGAACCATACCTTTAATATATTATAACTTTATATTTTTGGGTACTTTTTCTCTAAAAAATCATCTATATTAAATTAATATTTTAAAAAATTCTTAAATTATCTCCCCCATAACATATAAAAGGGAACCTCATATCTAATTTCCTTCACACATAAAAATAATTTGTGATAGGAAAATACCTACCTAAATTCGTAAATTAATTCCCTTAACCCATATTAGATGCCTTAGTTTGATTACGAAGCCCTCCTTTGAAGGATTTGGATATAAATATGAAGAGAGGTATTTTTCTTAACTGAAAATTATTGTATTATATATTCATCCACATATATAAAATATTATTCAGACATGATAGTATAATATAAATTATATATAAAATATATTAATAGGTTATTTTTTTAATTTCATAACTTATATTCATCTCTAATTCCATAAAATGGGAAATGAAACCATTATTCATGTGTACGGCGAACTACCTCCTCACACACTGATATATTTCATTTTCCCTTAATGTATTTCACAAATGATTATGATCATTTATTTTTTGTATATGCATTATATTAATTAAATATTTATAAATATGTTAAATTAATAAATCATATATTTTCTTACCATTCCTTTAATTAAAATACGACAATGTCATTTGTGCGTACGTGTGCTTTACCACCGCCATAAATTGATGTGAATTGTTTTTAATTGACACAAAATATGGATGCTATATATAAGTGTGTTTACAAAATAATATTATATTTATGATATAATTATTATTTTTTAAATATTAAATATCACATACCTTCTTTCTATCATTACCTTTGAAAAATGAAAACGTTACTCATGTATACGTATGGCATATAATCTCCATAACTATAACGTAATTCAATTTTCATAATAATATTTCATGTATGTTTTAAAATAATAATTTAAGTATAGAAATCATAATTATGTTAGTATAATGATTCTAATGATTATTAAATAGTGATCTTTTTGTCCATAGTCAACAAGTCGATGTCATTTTGGTATTATGAGCTGGATATCATCAAAATGTCCAATGTGAACATAAATGACTAAGTAATTTAATATAACATGATAATAAATAGAAAATTGATAATGTAATTTAAAAGGGTTATTAAAAACATAAAAAACTAACAAACATTAATATTGTTTAATATAAATAACATATGTGATGATTCAGACTTGAGGTATTGCATTTTTTTTAGAAAACCCTCTTTTAATGTTTTCCTTCCAACTCATTTACTTCAATGTAAATGTTCTTATAAATGTTTCAACAAAATTATTATTTATTTAAAAATAGGTACTAGAGGATAATTATTACCATATCAAATTTTCTTTATAATTTTTTTTAAAAAGGCTTCCTTTATGGTTAATATATGGGATCCTTTGCTTTTAAAACCCCATTTTAGATTTTATAAATAATTATTGTTTAAATATTTTTATTCTATGTTCATATTCTTAAAAAAATATATGTTTTTAAATATAAGTAAATAAATTATAATGGATATTTTATGTTTGTTTTCAAATAATTTCAAAGCCTTAAAAATGAAATATTTTTATATATTTTATATAGAATGTTTTGAATTTTTTTTAAAAGAAAAAATGAAATGTTTTAGTGTAACACCCCGACCCCAGTTACCCAGATTCGGTGCATTACTACATAACATTGGCATGATCACAAGAAAGATCAAATCTCGAAAGACCGATTGGTTTAGTAGCCTTGGAAACACTACATATATTCATAAGTTTTACATTACATCATAAAATTAAAAACTACTACAACAACATAATGTTTCCATAGTCCACACTATAATCCCCTCATAATATCCCTGAAGGTCATTCATAACTTACATCTTCACATCCTGGGAAAAATAAAACATAGAAAAGGGGTGAGCTCAAATGCCCAGTAAGGATAACAATATAGCGGAAACCTTCATAAATAAGAATAAACATTTTAAGGCAATGTATAACTAAAACAAAAGCCTTTTAAACTTGAACATTTAATATAGTATGGCATAAATAAAATGAAATAATGCCATTTACTTATTCACATGGTTATTCTACTAATCGAATAATCACATGAAAAATCAATAACCACTTCCATAATGATGGAATGCATAATGCCAGACTATCATAACCACATAGCCAAGACCTCGTGCCAAGACTACAAATAAGATTTTGTCAAGGCCTTGTGCCAAGACACTAGTTTGTCTCATGAGACCTACCGATGCATCGAGGAGCTATAGCGGGCTCCACCCGTCACATATTAAGTCTAATGCATTCCCATATGAAAAGGTTTAAACATAACATAAACATTCGTATTAAAACTAGCATACGAAATGTCAATACTTTCACCATAAACTATGAATGGTATAAAAATAGCACATCCACAGTCAAACATATCACAAAACCTTCAATACAATATAGAAGTTTTGTATCATAATAAATCAACTTCAAATAATCTTAAAATCCATCAAAGGATGTTGACATAGATGAAATCAAAATTCTTTTTAAAGAAATATCTCCTTTTATTTTGAAATAATTTATGATCCATATAAAATAAAACATTTTCTTTTAAAATATTCTTATAAGCTTGTAAGGGAGGCTTTGAAGATTTTATAACGGCGGAAAATAGCCGCACCCACCGTATAAGTTAAAAAAACATTCTTACCTTAATTCTGTCGAAAAGGTTAAAAAGGAGCTTGTTTTGAAAACGACCGAAAGATTCCTTTATAAACCTCTTATAAAAGTCAAAAAGGGTATAAATGACTTAAACTCATATTCTAGTAAATAGTAAAAATGTTTTGAAATACATTTTTAAGAAACATGGATGTGGATGATAAAGAGATCCCAGTAGATTATTACGTATAAACAACCTCAGATAATGAAGAGATTGTGAAATAACCCTTACCTTGTACTTTTCCTTGGTTGGGGTAGGTTAAACTCCTGTATAATGGTGAAATAGTTGTTATTAAATTATACAAGAATCATATATAATAATATGATATCATATATGATCTTTTAACATTGATTTGTTAATAATATCTTAGAATTATCGTCGTTTCGGGAGTTAACTTACTTGTTTTCTTTTGTATGTTTTGTTACGTAAGACATGTATGTAAAGGATAGGTTGTATATTATTCATATCCAGAATGATATCAAGTCCTTAAACATCATTTTTTAAATCATCAGATGATAATTATACTTGAATGGATACGATGGAGAATGAATCTCATCGCGTTCGTGGAGACGGTAGTCCGTACGCACGCACGAGCGACAATATCATTCTTTTGATATTAAAATAATATATAAATGGATGGTATATCATATATAAATAATAATTAACATGTTATTTTTATTATTTACATGAGTTACACATCATTATTATACCCATCCAAATAATATTATATTGAATAACAATTACACCACGACGTGGAGACGGTAAGCCGTACGTACGCACGTATGGTGACATGTTATTCAAAGGGTGGATAGAATACTGAATATGGTTGTACCATATTTATAATAACATCACAGTATATGTAAGATACTGGAGTTATTATTTTAGAATGGTAAGAACAAAGAAAGAGGAAGTGGAAGAAGAAATGAACTTGGAGAAGGGTGGTGAAATCATTACCTCTTCTTCGGGTTCTTCCTTTTGATTTGATCAAAAGGGCTCCTTAGGTTGGCTTTCTGATCAAACTAAGGCCTCTAGGTTGTAGTGAGGGATTTTGGGAGAGTATTTGGGCAGAGTTTGGCCGAGCCAAAAGGCTTTGAATGTGTGAAGAAATGAGAAGGAGGAGTGCCCTTTTATAAGAGGGGTGAGGGGTACCTTTGGAAAAGCTAGAAATATTAATTTATAATAAATTCATATTCGGTTTCTAATGGCTAAAAAGCTTATTATTCAAAGGTTAAGGTTGGGATAGGTCTAAAACCACTCAACCAATAGAATTTAGATAGGTTTGGGTACTTATATTAACCTTCTCTTTAAGTATTAACTCTAAGTTAATTAGTTTCACTTTTACAATGTCTCTTTGTATTTTTATATAATATGGTCAATAAACTTACTATATACATCCGAGAGACCCCCAAGTGGTACATTAATGATGAACCTATCATGATATAAGTCTCTTGGCCGAACCTTAGATTTTTAGGAATTTAATATCAATTAATAATATAATATTTGTTTTAAGAACTCTTTTATGTCAATTTTGACACTATTCAATAGTTGATTTTTGTGAAACTCATAACAGATTGATTACTTCGAAAAAAGTCAATTAAATCAATCATAATATATCATATTATCCTAGAAAATTAGTTTAATTCATTAAAAGTTTCATATTATATTTATTTGGGTATTTATAATATCAATTATTTTAATTTTTCACTATTATAGTAATTACTACATCATCATTGTGTCATAAATAAAATAAATTATTTAATGTCTAAAAATTATAAATAAAATCTCATTATGTAGGAAATCTTTTTATATTTCTAATGAATATTTATAATCTAAAATCCAACATATATAACCCTATGTAACAATTGTTTTTCTAAAAGATATATGCTTGTGTCATTTTTGTATTCATTTTAACTTAATTAAAATAAAGTGTCATTATCACTTACAAGTGGATCCATGGGGTCCCAAAATTGACACAAATATGCCCATGGTCGACCATGTATCATCCAATAGGGTTAAGACACGTTTTAGGGTAATTTAGTATTATTATAATATTATTTTTTAACCCTTATTTACCGGATTTACCCTTAACCATGGTAAATAAAATATTTACCGCAATAATTATTCAAAATCTCTAAAAATAAAAGTTACCTATTTACACAATTTGAACATCCTGATTCCAAATATGGAATCAATTTTCCTAAATTCAAAACACAGAAGTGGCAGAAATTAATTTAAAATTAATTCCCGCTGTCAAAACAAAAAGCATGTTTTTAAGAGATAATAACTATCAAAAGATTGACACTTGTTTATGTTCGGTTTAATTGTAAAATTATGTCCAATGACCAACATTATATTAAATAGTAAAAATATATTCTAAATATACTTTAAAACCACTCAAATTCATAATTTATCACTATTAATTATTTTGATTAAAAAAGTTGTTTTTAATTAAAATTTAGTAATTTTCACTATTCATCAAAATATGAAAGTTATCCGAAAAGTACCAAAATTTCACCTTAGGCTAAATTTGATATTCCGAACCCAAAAATGAAGTCCATTTTAAAATATAAAATATATATAACTTCAAAAAGTAGGTATTACTATTCATAACAGCTAGTTTGATTGGTTACGGTGTGTTAGAACTCGAAGTTGCGTACATCACACGCTACTGTTTTATTCAAAGGAAAGCGTACCGTGGAAGCTTGGGATGTTTCATTTTAAATTTTTTGATGTCTCAATTTAGTCAAAAAGTTTAAAATATTGTATTTAAAAAGGTTTCACTATCAAAAGTTGATAAAAGTGCAATACTGAAAATGAATCTGTTCTTGCATTATGACTAAGAAACTCATAATATGGATTCTAAAATTTTAAGGATTATATAAAGTTTAAAATTTAGTTAATACTATTCATGACCTCTTTTAATGGATTTTTTTTGGTAAGTCATGGTGCAATTGAACTCAGTGTTTCGTGTAGTGTAAGTTATTGAATTATTTTGTAGAAATAACACACTATGAAATCTTGGGGTGTTACATTCTCCCCTCCTTCAATAAAATGCGTCCTCGCAATTTGAAATTGTTCTTCAAAAATAAAAGGTTGAAAGTAGAAAATATATTTGTGGGAAAACCCACATCGGAAATTGGGTTACTAAAATTTAGTCTTAATATGAGGAAAAGAGAAATCAAAGGGTCACCACCAAATTATGATCTCGATTAGGAGAACATTGGTGGAAATTAGAGACATATAATCGGAGGAAAAACGTAAATATTTATAGGTAGTGATTGAGGTCATCAATCACAAACAAGTGTATAATTTAGGGCCTTAAATTCATCAATCTATGATGATTTGAAATACCATCGGTTCAACAAAACATAGGGTATTAGGATAACACATTTTTGACGTTTCAAAATATCTTAGTTGAAATCCCACATCGAAAAATGAATTAATGAGGCATCTATTTAAAATAAAGTGTGGAAAGTATGAAGATTAACGAAAATAACACATACTAGGGTTCCATGTAGGAAAATATGGATATGGAAGGGAAATCTAACCATCAATTATCTGATGGAGAGTGGTAGAGAACATGGCTATGAAAAGGCCAACAATCCCAAAGCCATAAATTAGTGATGATTTAAGGTACCATCTAGGACAACATTTTTGTTCTAAGTTGCTTTTCTTAATATTGAGGAATTTATTTATGAGATTGGCTAAGATCATAAGGAGATATACTTACTTTATAATTAGAGTTTTGTCCATTAATAAATTTCTACCATAAACTCATCTTTCACTCGTAAAAAAAATTATATTTATACTATTCGTACAGGGTTCCAAAATAAACGAATTTATAATTCATCTACCAGATCTTTTAAAAAACTACATTATTTAATCCAGGAAATCTCTTGGGCCAGTGGTAGGTGATACACCCTTGTCGCCCTTCGGTTGCGGGTTCAAGTCTCGCAGCCTTGCCGGACGCGACGGGTTGCCGCCCGACCTCCGGGTTGTCCTTTTATGGAAATCCAAAATAATCCAAACTAGAACTATCCAAAATACTTCTGTCCAAACTCACAGTCCAACATTTATAAGGAAGGTAAACGTAATATAGATCCTTTTTACCCTGTAATAGCATATGAATACCTTCATCATGTACTACCATATTCCTTATTGATTACATTCATGTTCCCTTATTCCATATAGAATGCTGGATATACTTCATTAATCCAAAAATGTTTTAAACCCCAACAATGATGGAATATACAAATCATTAATCAGCTTCAAGGTAGTCAATAATATCCAATATAATTTATCAAAATCAATCATGTATTATTCTAAAATCACCACCTCGGTATCTGAACCATATTATGGTTTATCTTTCTCTCAACCATATATTTTCCAAACATTTAACCTGCTACTGAGTCACTTTTCTTTGTTCCACACCATCTCAAGTCCTTAATGAAATAGTACTGCAGTACAATCCTTATATACTCCATAATTATTATAACAAGTACATTGTTGATACAACACTCAATTGATATAATCAACATAATAACTCTAATCATCCTCTTCATCTGTGGTAGTATCATAACTTGATTATTATCCAATAGCATCATTTGCGGCATAGTCTGATGACTGAGACATAGGTTCGCGTAGTGTCCAAACTCCTTGCAAATGAAGCATTGTACATTTGAAACAATTTTCTTACCCTTGCAGTCATGTACTTTGTGCCCTTTTCCTCCACACTTATAACAAACTCCCATTCATTTCAGGCAAGTTCCAGGGTGTTTCTTTCCACAGTTACCACATATGGGAAAATTCTTCTTTTCCCTCTTCCCTTTATCTATCTTTCTCTCTTCTATCCTTTTCTTCTCTTGCTTCCCTTCAAGGCCATAGGACTCAGTAAACTCTTTACTTATCTTATCAACACATGATATTATTTCTTCATATGATGATAATACATGGGAGACTATTTCTCTTATAAATTCTAGCTTAAGACCATGAAAGATATGATCCTTCCTTATCTTTGAATCATGTTCATTTCTGGAGTTCTCATTCCTTCTACTAGGCGCCATTTCTAAACAATTGCATAAACTAGATCAGTTTATGAATCAAAATACCTAATCCCATACTTATAAAACACTTAACATAAATTGAACTATTTATGGATATAATCCATAATCATAAGAATGTTTTCTTTGAGGAAGTATATACTCATAATCCCTTCAAAATGATTTGTAAAGAAAATGAGAGTTATCCTAAGCATATCCCCCGGGAGTGTCGTAACAAAGAGTGCACCAAGGCCCGTTGTCGTGCACCAGTTCCCGTTCGAGTCTAGCTCAAAGCGGTGTTTTCGGGTTTTACCCCTAGGTACATCGGTGCCAGAGCCGCCTCTACCTGCTCGTATCCAGACAGGGATGTATTGCTCGGAAAACTCACAAAATCTCCACAATACCAAAATTCTAGGAAGTTCTTCTATACTAATCCTCAAATTTCATCTTAGGTCTACGTGCTCTAATCAGAGTTTATCTAAATCTAGCTTCCAAGGTTTGTACTAAACTTCCTCTGATACCAACTGTAATGCCCCGACCCCAGTTACCCAGAGTCGGTGCATTACTACATAACATTGGCATGATCACAAGAAAGATCAAATCTCGAAAGACCGATTGGTTTAGTAGCCTTGGAAACACTACATATATTCATAAGTTTTACATTACATCATAAAATTAAAAACTACTACAACAACATAATGTTTCCATATTCCACACTATAATCCCCTCATAATATCCCTGAAGGTCATTCATAACTTACATCTTCACATCCTGGGAAAAATAAAACATAGAAAAGGGGTGAGCTCAAATGCCCAGTAAGGATAACAATATAGCGGAAACTTTCATAAATAAGAATAAACATTTTAAGGCAATGTATAACTAAAACAAAAGCCTTTTAAACTTGAACATTTAATATAGTATGGCATAAATAAAATGAAATAATGCCATTTACTTATTCACATGGTTATTCTACTAATCGAATAATCACATGCAAAATCAATAACCACTTTCATAATGATGGAATGCATAATGCCAGACTATCATAACCACATAGCCAAGGCCTCGTGCCAAGACTACAAATAAGATTTTTTCAAGGCCCTGTGCCAAGACACTAGTTTGTCTCATGAGACCTACCGATGCATCGAGGAGCTATAGCGGGCTCCACCCGTCACATATTAAGTCCAATGCATTCCCATATGAAAAGGTGTAAACATAACATAAACATTCGTATTAAAACTAGCATACGAAATGTCAATACTTTCACCATAAACTATGAATGGTATAAAAATAGCACATCCATAGTCAAACATATCACAAAACCTGCAATACAATATATAAGTTTTGTATCATAATAAATCAACTTCAAATAATCTTAAAATCCATCAAAGGATGTTGACATAGATGAAATCAAAATTCTTTTTAAAGAAATATCTCCTTGTATTTTGAAATAATTTATGATCCATATAAAATAAAACATTTTATTTGAAAATATTCTTATAAGCTTGTAAGGGAGGCTTTGAAGATTTTATAACGGCGGAAAATAGCCGCACCCACCGTATAAGTTAAAAAAACATTCTTACCTTAATTCTGTCGAAAAGGTTAAAAAGGAGCTTGTTTTGAAAACGACCGAAAGATTCCTTTATAAACCTCTTATAAAAGTCAAAAAGGGTATAAATGACTTAAACTCATATTCTAGTAAATAGTAAAAATGTTTTGAAATACATTTTTCAGAAACATGGATGTGGATGATAAAGAGATCCCAGTAGATTATTACATATAAACAACCTCGGATAATGAAGAGATTGTGAAATAACCCTTACCTTGTACTTTTCCTTGGTTGGGGTAGGTTAACCTCCTGTATAATGGTGAAATAGTTGTTATTAAATTATACAAGAATCATATATAATAATATGATATCATATATGATCTTTTAACATTGATTTGTTAATAATATCTTAGAATTATCGTCGTTTCGGGAGTTAACTTACTTGTTTTCTTTTGTATGTTTTGTTACGTAAGACATGTATGTAAAGGATAGGTTGTATATTATTCATATCCAGAATGATATCAAGTCCTTAAACATCATTTTTTAAATCATCAAATGATAATTATACTTGAATGGATACGATGGAGAATGAATCTCATCGCGTTCGTGGAGACGGTAGTCCGTACGTACGCACGAGCGACAATATCATTCTTTTGATATTAAAATAATATATAAATGGATGGTATATCATATATACATAATCATTAACATGTTATTTTTATTATTTACATGAGTTACACATCATTATTATACCCATCCAAATAATATTATATTGAATAACAATTACACCACGACGTGGAGACGGTAAGCCGTACGTACGCACGTATGGTGACATGTTATTCAAAGGGTGGATAGAATACTGAATATGGTTGTACCATATTTATAATAACATCACAGTATATGTAAGATACTGGAGTTATTATTTTAGAATGGTAAGAACAAAGAAAGAGGAAGTGGAAGAAGAAATGAACTTGGAGAAGGGTGGTGAAATCATTACCTCTTCTTCGGGTTCTTCCTTTTGATTTGATCAAAAGGGATCCTTAGGTTGGCTTTATGATAAAACTAAGGCCTCTAGGTTGTAGTGAGGGATGTTGGGAGAGTATTTGGGCAGAGTTTGGCCGAGCCAAAAGGCTTTGAATGTGTGAAGAAATGAGAAGGAGGAGTGCCCTTTTATAAGAGGGGTGAGGGGTACCTTTGGAAAAGCTAGAAATATTAATTTATAATAAATTCATATTCGGTTTCTAATGGCTCCAAAGCTTATTATTCAAAGGTTAAGGTGGGGATAGGTCTAAAACCACTCAACCAATAGAATTTAGACAGGTTTGGGTACTTATATTAACCTTCTCTTTAAGTATTAACTCTAAGTTAATTAGTTTCACTTTTACAATGTCTCTTTGTATTTTTATATAATATGGTTAATAAACTTACTATATACATCCAAGATACCCCCAAGTGGTACATTAATGATGAACCTATCATGATATAAGTCTCTTGGCCGAACCTTAGATTTTTAGGAATTTAATATCAATTAATAATATAATATTTGTTTTAAGAACTCTTTTATGTCAATTTTGACACTATTCAATAGTTGATTTTTGTGAAACTCATAACAGATTGATTACTTCGAACAAAGTCGATTAAATCAATCCTAATATATCATATTATCCTATAAAATTAGTTTAATTCATTAAAAGTTTCATATTATATTTATTTGGGTATTTATAATATCAATTATTTTAATTTTTCACTATTATAGTAATTACTACATCATCATTGTGTCATAAATAAAATAAATTATTTAATGTCTAAAAATTATAAATAAAATCTCATTATGTAGGAAATCTTTTTAGATTTCTAATGAATATTTATAATCTAAAATCCAACATATATAACCCTATGTAACAATTGTTTTTCTAAAAGATATATGCTTGTGTCATTTTTGTATTCATTTTAACTTAATTAAAATAAAGTGTCATTATCACTTACAAGTGGATCCATGGGGTCCCAAAATTGACACAAATATTCCCATGGTCGACCATGTATCAACCAATAGGGTTAAGACACTTTTTAGGGTAATTTAGTATTATTATAATATTATTTTTTAACCCTTATTTACCGGATTTACCCTTAACCATGGTAAATAAAATATTTACCGCAGTAATTATTCAAAATGTCTAAAAATAAAAGTTACCTATTTACACAATTTGAACATCCTGATTCCAAATATGGAATCCATTTTCCTAAATTCAAAACACAGAAGTGGCAGAAATTAATTTAAAATTAATTCCCGCTGTCAAAACAAAAAGCGTGTTTTTAAGAGATAATAACTATCAAAAAGTAGGTATTACTATTCATAACAGCTAGTTTGATTGGTTACGGTGTGTTAGAACTCGAAGTTGCGTACAGCACACGCTACTGTTTTATTCAAAGGAAAGCGTACCGTGGAAGCTTGGGATGTTTCATTTTAAATTTTTTGATGTCTCCATTTAGTCAAAAAGTTTAAAATATTGTATTTAAAAAGGTTTCACTATCAAATGTTGATAAAAGTGCAATACTGAAAATGAATCTGTTCTTGCATTATGACTAAGAAACTCATAATATGGATTCTAAAATTATAAGGATTATATAAAGTTTAAAATTTAGTTAATACTATTCATGACCTCTTTTAATGGATTTTTTTTGGTAAGTCATGGTGCAATTGAACTCAGTGTTGCGTGTAGTGCAAGTTATTGAATTATTTTGTAGAAATAACACACTATGAAATCTTGGGGTGTTACATTCTCCCCTCCTTCAATAAATTGCGTCCTCGCAATTTGAAATCGTTCTTCAAAAATAAAAGGTTGAAAGTAGAAAATATATTTGTGGGAAAACCCACATCGGAAATTGGGTTACTAAAATTTAGTCTTAATATGAGGAAAAGAGAAATCAAAGGGTCACCACCAAATTATGATCTCGATTAGGAGAACATTGGTGGAAATTAGAGACATATAATCAGAGGAAAAACGTAAATATTTATAGGTAGTGATTGAGGTCATCAATCACAAACAAGTGTATAATTTAGGTCCTTAAATTCATCAATCTATGATGATTTGAAATACCATCGGTTCAACAAAACATAGGGTATTAGGATAACACATTTTTGACGTTTCAAAATATCTTAGTTGAAATCCCACATCGAAAAATGAATTAATGAGGCATCTATTTAAAATAAAGTGTGGAAAGTATGAAGATTAACGAAAATAACACATACTAGGGTTCCATGTAGGAAAATATGGATATGGAAGGGAAATCTAACCATCAATTATCTGATGGAGAGTGGTAGAGAACATGGCTATGAAAAGGCCAACAATCCCAAAGCCATAAATTAGTGATGATTTAAGGTACCATCTAGGACAACATTTTTGTTCTAAGTTGCTTTTCTTAATATTGAGGAATTTATTTATGAGATTGGCTAAGATCATAAGGAGATATACTTACTTTATAATTAGAGTTTTGTCCATTAATAAATTTCTACCATAAACTCATCTTTCACTTGTAAAAAAATTTATATTTATACTATTCGTATAGGGTTCCAAAATAAACGAATTTATAATTCATCTACCAGATCTTTTAAAAAAACTACATTATTTAATCCAGGAAATCTCTTGGGCCAGTGGTAGGTGATACACCCTTGTCGCCCTTCGGTTGCGGGTTCAAGTCTCGCAGCCTTGCCGGACGCGACGGGTTGCCGCCCGACCTCCGGGTTGTCCTTTTATGGAAATCCAAAATAATCTAAACTAGAACTATCCAAAATACTTCTTACCAAACTCACAGTCCAACATTTATAAGGAAGGTAAACATAATATAGATCCTTTTTACCCTGTAATAGCATATGAATACCTTCATCATGTACTACCATATTCCTTATTGATTACATTCATGTTCCCTTATTCCATTTAGAATGCTGGATATACTTCATTAATCCAAAAATGTTTTAAACCCCAACAATGATGGAATATACAAATCATTAATCAGCTTCAAGGTAGTCAATAATATCCAATATAATTTATCCAAATCAATCATGTATTATTCTAAAATCACCACCTCGGTATCTGAACCATATTATGGTTTATCTTTCTCTCAACCATATATTTTCCAAACATTTAACCTACTACTGAGTCACTTTTCTTTGTTCCACACCATCTCAAGTCCTTAATGAAATAGTACTGCAGTACAATCCTTATATACTCCATAATTATTATAACAAGTACATTGTTGATACAACACTCAATTGATATAATCAACATAATAACTCTAATCATTCCTCTTCATCTGTGGTAGTATCATAACTTGATTATTATCCAATAGCATCATTTGCGGCATAGTCTGATGACTGGGACATAGGTTCGCGTAGTGTCCAAACTCCTTGCAAATGAAGCATTGTACATTTGAAACAATTTTCTTACCCTTGCAGTCATGTACTTTGTGCCCTTTTCCTCCACACTTATAACAAACTCCCATTCATTTCAGGCAAGTTCCAGGGTGTTTCTTTCCACAGTTACCACATATGGGAAAATTATTCTTTTCCCTCTTCCCTTTATCTATCTTTCTCTCTTCTATCCTTTTCTTCTCTTGCTTCCCTTCAAGGCCATAGGACTCAGTAAACTCTTTACTTATCTTATCAACACATGATATTATTTCTTCATATGATGATAATACATGGGAGACTATTTCTCTTATAAATTCTAGCTTAAGACCATGAAAGATATGATCCTTCCTTCTCTTTGAATCATGTGCATTTCTGGAGTTCTCATTCCTTCTACTAGGAGCCATTTCTAAACAATGGCATAAACTAGATCAGTTTATGAATCAAAATACATAATCCCATACTTATAAAACACTTAACATAAATTGAACTATTTATGGATATAATCCATAATCATAAGAATGTTTTCATTGAGGAAGTATATACTCATAATCCCTTCAAAATGATTTGTAAAGAAAATGAGAGTTATCCTAAGCATATCCCCCGGGAGTGTCGTAACAAAGAGTGCAGCAAGGCCCATTGTCGTGCACCAGTTCCCGTTCGAGTCTAGCTCAAAGCGGTGTTTTCGGGTTTTACCCCTAGGTACATCTGTGCCAGAGCCACCTCTACCTGCTCGTATCCAGACAGGGATGTATTGCTCGGAAAACTCACAAAATCTCTACAATACCAAAATTCTAGGAAGTTCTTCTATACTAATCCTCAAATTTCATCTTAGGTCTACGTGCTCTAATCAGAGTTTATCTAAATCTAGCTTCCAAGGTTTGTACTAAAATTCCTCTGATACCAACTGTAATGCCCCGACCCCAGTTACCCAGAGTCGGTGCATTACTACATAACATTGGCATGATCACAAGAAAGATCAAATCTCGAAAGACCGATTGGTTTAGTAGCCTTGGAAACACTACATATATTCATAAGTTTTACATTACATCATAAAATTAAAAACTACTACAACAACATAATGTTTCCATAGTCCACACTATAATCCCCTCATAATATCCCTGAAGGTCATTCATAACTTACATCTTCACATCCTGGGAAAAATAAAACATAGAAAAGGGGTGAGCTCAAATGCCCAGTAAGGATAACAATATAGCGGAAACTTTCATAAATAAGAATAAACATTTTAAGGCAATGTATAACTAAAACAAAAGCCTTTTAAACTTGAACATTTAATATAGTATGGCATAAATAAAATGAAATAATTCCATTTACTTATTCACATGGTTATTCTACTAATCGAATAATCACATGCAAAATCAATAACCACTTTCATAATGATGGAATGCATAATGCCAGACTATCATAACCACATAGCCAAGGCCTCGTGCCAAGACTACAAATAAGATTTTTTCAAGGCCTTGTGCCAAGACACTAGTTTGTCTCATGAGACCTACCGATGCATCGAGGAGCTATAGCGGGCTCCACCCGTCACATATTAAGTCCAATGCATTCCCATATGAAAAGGTTTAAACATAACATAAACATTCGTATTAAAACTAGCATACGAAATGTCAATACTTTCACCATAAACTATGAATGGTATAAAAATAGCACATCCACAGTCAAACATATCAAAAAACCTTCAATATAATATAGAAGTTTTGTATCATAATAAATCAACTTCAAATAATCTTAAAATCCATCAAAGGATGTTGACATAGATGAAATCAAAATTCTTTTTAAAGAAATATCTCCTTTTATTTTGAAATAATTTATGATCCATATAAAATAAAACATTTTCTTTGAAAATATTCTTATAATCTTGTAAGGGAGGCTTTGAAGATTTTATGACGGCGGAAAATAGCCGCACCCACCGTATAAGTTAAAAAAACATTCTTACCTTAATTCTGTCGAAAAGGTTAAAAAGGAGCTTGTTTTGAAAAAGACCGAAAGATTCCTTTATAAACCTCTTATAAAAGTAAAAAAGGGTATAAATGACTTAAACTCATATTCTAGTAAATAGTAAAAATGTTTTGAAATACATTTTTAAGAAACATGGATGTGGATGATAAAGAGATCCCAGTAGATTATTACGTATAAACAACCTCGGATAATGAAGAGATTGTGAAATAACCCTTACCTTGTACTTTTCCTTGGTTGGGGTAGTTTAACCTCCTGTATAATGGTGAAATAGTTGTTATTAAATTATACAAGAATCATATATAATAATATGATATCATATAAGATCTTTTAACATGGATTTGTTAATAATATCTTAGAATTATCGTCGTTTCGGGAGTTAACTTACTTGTTTTCTTTTGTATGTTTTGTTACGTAAGACATGTATGTAAAGGATAGGTTGTATATTATTCATATCCAGAATGATATCAAGTCCTTAAACATCATTTTTTAAATCATCAAATGATAATTATACTTGAATGGATACGATGGAGAATGAATCTCATCGCGTTCGTGGAGACGGTAGTCCGTACGTACGCACGAGCGACAATATCATTCTTTTGATATTAAAATAATATATAAATGGATGGTATATCATATATACATAATCATTAACATGTTATTTTTATTATTTACATGAGTTACACATCATTATTATACCCATCCAAATAATATTATATTGAATAACAATTACACCACGACGTGGAGACGGTAAGCCGTACGTACGCACGTATGGTGACATGTTATTAAAAGGGTGGATAGAATACTGAATATGGTTGTACCATATTTATAATAACATCACAGTATATGTAAGATACTGGAGTTATTATTTTAGAATGGTAAGAACAAAGAAAGAGGAAGTGGAAGAAGAAATGAACTTGGAGAAGGGTGGTGAAATCATTACCTCTTCTTCGGTTTCTTCCTTTTGATTTGATCAAAAGGGCTCCATAGGTTGGCTTTCTGATCAAACAAAGGCCTCTAGGTTGTAGTGAGGGATGTTGGGAGAGTATTTGGGCAGAGTTTGGCCGAGCCAAAAGGCTTTGAAGGTGTGAAGAAATGAGAAGGAGGAGTGCCCTTTTATAAGAGGGGTGAGGGGTACCTTTGGAAAAGCTAGAAATATTAATTTATAATAAATTCATATTAGGTTTCTAATGGCTCCAAAGCTTATTATTCAAAGGTTAAGGTGGGGATAGGTCTAAAACCACTCAACCAATATAATTTAGACAGGTTTGGGTACTTATATTAACCTTATCTTTAAGTATTAACTCTAAGTTAATTAGTTTCACTTTTACAATGTCTCTTTGTATTTTTATATAATATGGTTAATAAACTTACTATATACATCAAAGCGACCCCCAAGTGGTACATTAATGATGAACCTATCATGATATAAGTCTCTTGGCCGAACTTTATATTTTTAGGAATTTAATATCAATTAATAATATAATATATTTTTTAAGAACTCTTTTATGTCAATTTTGACACTATTCAATAGTTGATTTTTGTGAAACTCATAACAGATTGATTACTTCGAACAAAGTCAATTAAATAAATCCTAATATATCATATTATCCTAGAAAATTAGTTTAATTCATTAAAAGTTTTATATTATATTTATTTGGGTATTTATAATATCAATTATTTTAATTTTTCACTATTATAGTAATTACTACATCATCATTGTGTCATAAATAAAATAAATTATTTAATGTCTAAAAATTATAAATAAAATATTATTATGTAGGAAATCTTTTTATCTTTCTAATGAATATTTATAATCTAAAAGCCAACATATATAACCCTATTTAACAATTGTTTTTCTAAAAGATATATGCTTGTGTCATTTTTGTATTCATTTTAACTTAGTTAAAATAAAGTGTCATTATCACTTACAAGTGGATCCATGGGGTCCCAAAATTGACACAAATATGCCCATGGTCTACCATGTATCATCCAATAGGGTTAAGACACGTTTTAGGGTAATTTAGTATTATTATAATATTATTTTTTAACCCTTATTTACCGGATTTACCCTTAACCATGGTAAATAAAATATTTACCGCAGTAATTATTCAAAATCTCTAAAAATAAATGTTACCTATTTACGCAATTTGAACATCCTGATTCCAAATATGGAATCCATTTTCCTAAATTCAAAACACAGAAGTTGCAGAAATTAATTTAAAATTAATTCCCGCTGTCAAAACAAAAAGCATGTTTTTAAGAGATAATAACTATCAAAAGATTGACACTTGTTTATGTTCGGTTTAATTGTAAAATTATGTCCAATGACCAACATTATATTAAATAGTAAAAATATATTCTAAATATACTTTAAAACCACTCAAATTCATAATTTATCACTATTAATTATTTTGATTAAAAAAGTTGTTTTTAATTAAAATTTAGTAATTTTCACTATTCATCAAAATATGAAAGTTATCCGAAAAGTACCAAAATTTCACCTTAGGCTAAATTTGATATTCCGAATCCAAAAATGAAGTCCATTTTAAAATATAAAATATATATAACTTCAAAAAGTAGGTATTACTATTCATAACAGCTAGTTTGATTGGTTACGGTGTGTTAGAACTCGAAGTTGCGTACAGCACACGCTACTGTTTTATTCAAAGGAAAGCGTACCGTGGAAGCTTGAGATGTTTCATTTTAAATTTTTTGATGTCTCCATTTAGTCAAAAAGTTTAAAATATTGTATTTAAAAAGGTTTCACTATCAAAAGTTGATAAAAGTGCAATACTGAAAATGAATCTGTTCTTGCATTATGACTAAGAAACTCATAATATGGATTCTGAAATTATAAGGATTATATAAAGTTTAAAATTTAGTTAATACTATTCATGACCTCTTTTAATGGATTTTTTTTGGTAAGTCATGGTGCAATTGAACTCAGTGTTGCGTGTAGTGCAAGTTATTTAATTATTTTGTAGAAATAACACACTATGAAATCTTGGGGTGTTACATTCTCCCCTCCTTCAATAAATTGCGTCCTCGCAATTTGAAATTGTTCTTCAAAAATAAAAGGTTGAAAGTAGAAAATATATTTGTGGGAAAACCCACATCGGAAATTGGGTTACTAAAATTTAGTCTTAATATGAGGAAAAGAGAAATCAAAGGGTCACCACCAAATTATGATCTCGATTAGGAGAACATTGGTGGAAATTAGAGACATATAATCGGAGGAAAAACGTAAATATTTATAGGTAGTGATTGAGGTCATCAATCACAAACAAGTGTATAATTTAGGTCCTTAAATTCATCAATCTATGATGATTTGAAATACCATCGGTTCAACAAAACATAGGGTATTAGGATAACACATTTTTGACGTTTCAAAATATCTTAGTTGAAATCCCACATCGAAAAATGAATTAATGAGGCATCTATTTAAAATAAAGTGTGGAAAGTATGAAGATTAACGAAAATAACACATACTAGGGTTCCATGTAGGAAAATATGGATATGGAAGGGAAATCTAACCATCAATTATCTGATGGAGAGTGGTAGAGAACATGGCTATGAAAAGGCCAACAATCCCAAAGCCATAAATTAGTGATGATTTAAGGTACCATCTAGGACAACATTTTTGTTCTAAGTTGCTTTTCTTAATATTGAGGAATTTATTTATGGGATTGGCTAAGATCATAAGGAGATATACTTACTTTATAATTAGAGTTTTGTCCATTAATAAATTTCTACCATAAACTCATCTTTCACTCGTAAAAAAAATTATATTTATACTATTCGTACAGGGTTCCAAAATAAACGAATTTATAATTCATCTACCATATATTTTAAAAAAACTACATTATTTAATCCAGGAAATCTCTTGGGCCAGTGGTAGGTGATACACCCTTGTCTCCCTTCGGTTGCGGGTTCAAGTCTCGCAGCCTTGCCGGACGCGACGGGTTGCCGCCCGACCTCCGGGTTGTCCTTTTATGGAAATCCAAAATAATCCAAACTAGAACTATCCAAAATACTTCTGTCCAAACTCACAGTCCAACATTTATAAGGAAGGTAAACATAATATAGATCCTTTTTACCCTGTAATAGCATATGAATACCTTCATCATGTACTACCATATTCCTTATTGATTACATTCATGTTCCCTTATTCCATATAGAATTCTGGATATACTTCATTAATCCAAAAATGTTTTAAACCCCAACAATGATGGAATATACAAATCATTAATCAGCTTCAAGGTTGTCAATAATATCCAATATAATTTATCCAAATCAATCATGTATTATTCTAAAATCACCACCTCGGTATCTGAACCATATTATGGTTTATCTTTCTCTCAACCATATATTTTCCAAACATTTAACCTGCTACTGAGTCACTTTTCTTTGTTCCACACCATCTCAAGTCCTTAATGAAATAGTACTGCAGTACAATCCTTATATACTCCATAATTATTATAACAAGTACATTGTTGATACAACACTCAATTGATATAATCAACATAATAAATCAAATCATTCCTCTTCATCTGTGGTAGTATCATAACTTGATTATTATCCAATAGCATCATTTGTGGCATAGTCTGATGACTGGGACATAGGTTCGCGTAGTGTCCAAACTCCTTGCAAATGAAGCATTGTACATTTGAAACAATTTTCTTACCCTTGCAGTCATGTACTTTGTGCCCTTTTCCTCCACACTTATAACAAACTCCCATTCATTTCAGGCAAGTTCCAGGGTGTTTCTTTCCACAGTTACCACATATGGGAAAATTCTTCTTTTCCCTCTTCCCTTTATCTATCTTTCTCTCTTCTATCCTTTTCTTCTCTTGCTTCCCTTCAAGGCCATAGGACTCAGTAAACTCTTTACTTATCTTATCAACACATGATATTATTTCTTCATATGATGATAATACATGGGAGACTATTTCTCTTATAAATTCTAGCTTAAGACCATGAAAGATATGATCCTTCCTTCTCTTTGAATCATGTGCATTTCTGGAGTTCACATTCCTTCTACTAGGCGCCATTTCTAAACAATGGCATAAACTAGATCAGTTTATGAATCAAAATACATAATCCCATACTTATAAAACACTTAACATAAATTGAACTATTTATGGATATAATCCATAATCATAAGAATGTTTTCTTTGAGGAAGTATATACTCATAATCCCTTCAAAATGATTTGTAAAGAAAATGAGAGTTATCCTAAGCATATCTCCCGGGAGTGTCGTAACAAAGAGTGCAGCAAGGCCCGTTGTCGTGCACCAGTTCCCATTTGAGTCTAGGTCAAAGCGGTGTTTTTGGGTTTTACCCCTAGGTACATCTGTCCCAGAGCCGCCTCTACCTACTCGTATCCAGACAGGGATGTATTGCTCGGAAAACTCACAAAATCTCTACAATACCAAAATTCTAGGAAGTTCTTCTATACTAATCCTCAAATTTCATCTTAGCTTTACGTGCTCTAATCAGAGTTTATCTAAATCTAGCTTCCAAGGTTTGTACTAAACTTCCTCTGATACCAACTGTAATGCCCCGACCCCAGTTACCCAGAGTCAGTGCATTACTACATAACATTGGCATGATCACAAGAAAGATCAAATCTCGAAAGACCGATTGGTTTAGTAGCCTTGGAAACACTACATATATTCATAAGTTTTACATTACATCATAAAATTAAAAACTACTACAACAACATAATGTTTCCATAGTCCACACTATAATCCCCTCATAATATCCCTGAAGGTCATTCATTACTTACATCTTCACATCCTGGGAAAAATAAAACATAGAAAAGGGGTGAGCTCAAATGCCCAGTAAGGATAACAATATAGCGGAAACTTTCATAAATAAGAATAAAAATTTTAAGGCAATGTATAACTAAAACAAAAGCCTTTTAAACTTGAACATTTAATATAGTATGGCATAAATAAAATGAAATAATGCAATTTACTTATTCACATGGTTATTCTACTAATCGAATAATCACATGCAAAATCAATAACCACTTTCATAATGATGGAATGCATAATGCCAGACTATCATAACCACATAGCCAAGGCCTCGTGCCAAGACTACAAATAAGATTTTTTCAAGGCCTTGTGCCAAGACACTAGTTTGTCTCATGAGACCTACCGATGCATCGAGGAGCTATAGCGGGCTCCACCCGTCACATATTAAGTTCAATGCATTCCCATATGAAAAGGTTTAAACATAACATAAACATTCGTATTAAAACTAGCATACGAAATGTCAATACTTTCACCATAAACTATGAATGGTATAAAAATAGCACATCCATAGTCAAACATATCACAAAACCTTCAATACAATATATAAGTTTTGTATCATAATAAATCAACTTCAAATAATCTTAAAATCCATCAAAGGATGTTGACATAGATGAAATCAAAATTCTTTTTAAAGAAATATCTCCTTTTATTTTGAAATAATTTATGATCCATATAAAATAAAACATTTTCTTTGAAAATATTCTTATAAGCTTGTAAGGGAGGCTTTGAAGATTTTATAACGGCGGAAAATAGCCGCACCCACCGTATAAGTTAAAAAAACATTCTTACCTTAATTCTGTCGAAAAGGTTAAAAAGGAGCTTGTTTTGAAAACGACCGAAAGATTCCTTTATAAACCTCTTATAAAAGTCAAAAAGGGTATAAATGACTTAAACTCATATTCTAGTAAATAGTAAAAATGTTTTGAAATACATTTTTAAGAAACATGGATGTGGATGATAAAGAGATCCCAGTAGATTATTACGTATAAACAACCTCGGATAATGAAGAGATTGTGAAATAACCCTTACCTTGTACTTTTCCTTGGTTGGGGTAGGTTAACCTCCTGTATAATGGTGAAATAGTTGTTATTAAATTATACAATAATCATATATAATAATATGATATCATATAAGATCTTTTAACATGGATTTGTTAATAATATCTTAGAATTATCGTCGTTTCGGGAGTTAACTTACTTGTTTTCTTTTGTATGTTTTGTTACGTAAGACATGTATGTAAAGGATAGGTTGTATATTATTCATATCCAGAATGATATCAAGTCCTTAAACATCATTTTTTAAATCATCAAATGATAATTATACTTGAATGGATACGATGGAGAATGAATCTCATCGCGTTCGTGGAGACGGTAGTCCGTACGTACGCACGAGCGACAATATCATTCTTTTGATATTAAAATAATATATAAATGGGTGGTATATCATATATACATAATCATTAACATGTTATTTTTATTATTTACATGATTTACACATCATTATTATACCCATCCAAATAATATTATATTGAATAACAATTACACCACGACGTGGAGACGGTAAGCCGTACGTACGCACGTATGGTGACATGTTATTCAAAGGGTGGATAGAATACTGAATATGGTTGTACCATATTTATAATAACATCACAGTATATGTAAGATACTGGAGTTATTATTTTAGAATGGTAAGAACAAAGAAAGAGGAAGTGGAAGAAGAAATGAACTTGGAGAAGGGTGGTGAAATCATTACCTCTTCTTCGGTTTCTTCCTTTTGATTTGATCAAAAGGGCTCCATAGGTTGGCTTTATGATCAAACTAAGGCCTCTAGGTTGTAGTGAAGGATGTTGGGAGAGTATTTGGGCAGAGTTTGGCCGAGCCAAAAGGCTTTGAAGGTGTGAAGAAATGAGAAGGAGGAGTGCCCTTTTATAAGAGGGGTGAGGGGTACCTTTGGAAAAGCTAGAAATATTAATTTATAATAAATTCATATTCGGTTTCTAATGGCTCCAAAGCTTATTATTCAAAGGTTAAGGTGGGGATAGGTCTAAAACCACTCAACCAATATAATTTAGACAGGTTTGGGTACTTATATTAACCTTATCTTTAAGTATTAACTCTAAGTTAATTAGTTTCACTTTTACAATGTCTCTTTGTATTTTTATATAATATGGTTAATAAACTTACTATATACATCCAAGCGACCCCCAAGTGGTACATTAATGATGAACCTATCATGATATAAGTCTGTTGGCCGAACTTTAGATTTTTAGGAATTTAATATCAATTAATAATATAATATATTTTTTAAGAACTCTTTTATGTCAATTTTGACACTATTCAATAGTTGATTTTTGTGAAACTCATAACAGATTGATTACTTCGAACAAAGTCAATTAAATAAATCCTAATATATCATATTATCCTAGAAAATTAGTTTAATTCATTAAAAGTTTCATATTATATTTATTTGGGTATTTATAATATCAATTATTTTAATTTTTCACTATTATAGTAATTACTACATCATCATTGTGTCATAAATAAAATAAATTATTTAATGTCTAAAAATTATAAATAAAATCTCATTATGTAGGAAATATTTTTAGATTTCTAATGAATATTTATAATCTAAAATCCAACATATATAACCCTATGTAACAATTGTTTTTCTAAAAGATATATGCTTGTGTCATTTTTGTATTCATTTTAACTTAATTAAAATAAAGTGTCATTACCACTTACAAGTGGATCCATGGGGTCCCCAAATTGACACAAATATGCCCATGGTCGACCATGTATCAACCAATAGGGTTAAGACACGTTTTAGGGTAATTTAGTATTATTATAATATTATTTTTTAACCCTTATTTACCGGATTTACCCTCAACCATGGTAAATAAAATATTTACCGCAGTAATTATTCAAAATGTCTAAAAATAAAAGTTACCTATTTACACAATTTGAACATCCTGATTCCAAATATGGAATCCATTTTCCTAAATTCAAAACACAGAAGTGGCAGAAATTAATTTAAAATTAATTCCCGCTGTCAAAACAAAAAGCGTGTTTTTAAGAGATAATAACTATCAAAAGATTGACACTTGTTTATGTTCGGTTTAATTGTAAAATTATGTCCAATGACCAACATTATATTAAATAGTAAAAATATATTCTAAATATACTTTAAAACCACTAAAATTCATAATTTATCACTATTAATTATTTTGATTAAAAAAAGTTGTTTTTAATTAAAATTTAGTAATTTTCACTATTCATCAAAATATGAAAGTTATCCGAAAATTACCAAAATTTCACCTTAGGCTAAATTTGATATTCCGAATCCAAAAATGAAGTCCATTTTAAAATATAAAATATATATAACTTCAAAAAGTAGGTATTACTATTCATAACAGCTAGTTTGATTGGTTACGGTGTGTTAGAACTCGAAGTTGCGTACAGCACACGCTACTATTTTATTCAAAGGAAAGCGTACCGTGGAAGCTTGGGATGTTTCATTTTAAATTTTTTGATGTCTCCATTTAGTCAAAAAGTTTAAAATATTGTATTTAAAAAGGTTTCACTATCAAAAGTTGATAAAAGTGCAATACTGAAAATGAATCTGTTCTTGCATTATGACTAAGAAACTCATAATATGGATTCTAAAACTATAAGGATTATATAAAGTTTAAAATTTAGTTAATACTATTCATGACCTCTTTTAATGGCTTTTTTTTGGTAAGTCATGGTGCAATTGAACTCAGTGTTGCGTGTAGTGCAAGTTATTGAATTATTTTGTAGAAATAACACACTATGAAATCTTGGGGTGTTACATTTAGTTTCACATATATGACGACAATATCATTTTTTTCCACCACAACCACTATTTTATATTTGGATTTCATTATAATATTATATTTTTCTTAAAATCAAAATATAAGTTTCCATTTATTCTATTTATAATTAAAATGTTATTTAAATTGAATTGATATTTTGATATCTGGAAAATTTTTCCATACAGATGTAATGGATCTCTCCAAACAATCCTTTTATTCTGGTTATGACCACTCTCTCTCAAATTCAAATTATATCTCCCTTTAATATTATCTAATGATTATAAGTTCTGTATATATGTCTCTCAAATACATACCAAGCTTATTATTCCTTCCTTTGATGGGTTAATACTTTCTTTACAATCATTTATCAAAATCCTTCTTTAGGAAATGTTTTTTGATTATGAAATGAAGAAAGATTATTAATCCAATTGAATTTCCTAGGTTTATTAATAGATAAATAAATTATATTTTATTTAAATTTTCTATCACACATAATCATGAACATGTTATGATGGGTTCACAAAGATAGTGCTCCAAATATTTGGGTAATGATTTTGTCTCATGTGTTGATTCGTATGGGATTAGAGAGGAAACCTAACACAATATGGGAGTATTTCCACCATGTGATGTTATCAAGGATGGAATACTTCACCTATGATTATGAGATTTCATTATTCTATATTTTCTATGTTTTTATGATCTTATGATACTATTATCTTAATGTTATGCTCTGATGTAATTACTCATGATCTCATGGTTAGCGGAAAGTAGAAGATACTTCATAAGGGTGAAATGTATAACTTTTTTTGAAAAATTTCTCATGTTTTCTTCATGATTACATTGGAAAATTTATGAGTATTATTTTTTCCATTAATATTTATTAAAGAGTGTTTTATGAAACTATATGGGAAGAAAATTTGACTTCTTGGGAATAAAAATTATATTTTGATCTCAATGTTTATTTTTAAAAAGACAATTATTGTATAAATAATCATAACCAAATAGCATTAGTTTTTTATATGTCCTTTACTGAGAATTTTGTGATTATACCACATTTTATACTGATTTTCACAGGGTTTTAAGGATGAGTAGGGACAAGGATAATGTCAAGATGAAAATTGTGAATATATTCAGAAAATAAAACTTATTATATCATAAAATTATTTTTGTGGGTGGAAATTGTTACAATGTGAAATTACCCACTTTGTAATATAATATTTATTTATGTAAGGTTTATGGACTAATTATATAAAACTCTAAATCATAAATATCCTCAAATGTAAGAAAACAAACATTTAAATTAAAACTCATGATTATGAACTCTTTAAGGATAGTTCCTTATAACTGGTATCAAAGGAAAGGCATCGATAACTTTTGAGATTAATATGTTTTCATGTGATGTTAACTTAATAGTTATGAATACCATCATGGTTTTAGGAGTATAAAGATGGACCTATGATTAAATTCATATATATCTATTTTTATGTTTAAAGTGATGTGGTTTTAATTTTACTAATGACATTTTAGGAGATGTTTTATTGGGTTGAGGTATATGTAACCTTTAGGTTCAAAATGAATTAATAATTGAGTAAGAATGATCTTCTCATGTGTTTAAAGTTATTGATAACCTTCAAGGATTATATGATCATTGATGAATAGGGTTATTTTTAAGGATCTTAATTATATTTTTTGGGATGTTATAAGAATTATTGCAATATAGTTTTAGTAAAATGGAAAACCAGTAACATCTGGAAAGGTTGTGGGGCTTCAACAGACATATAAAGTGTCATAAGGGTAGAACGCCTACAACTGTCCCACATAATTCTTTCATTAGTATGAAACATCATTATTAAAATTATGGGATAGATAATGATTAACACTACTTGAAAAAAATCCTATATCAATGATTTGGAACTATTGTTATAGGTATCCAAACCATTAGTAAAGAATATACCAATGCTGTAAAGTGGCATTGGATATTCTGGTATTTGTATAGATGTACACCAATGGTTTTGGATAGACCGTTGGCATAATCCTATAATAATGGTTATTGGAAAAATTGTGGTCTAGGTCATACGAAAAACAAATAGCTACTGTTTTGAAAATCTGTTGGTATAGGTAATGTAAAAATAAAATTCATCTTTTTTTTATCCCAACAGCTCCCATTTATATTTCAAAAACCTATCAACTAAACTACATTGACTATTGTGAATATAATTTAATAAATATACATATTTATATTTGCATCTAATTTAACATTTGATTTATTTATTAATAGTTGACAAAATAATTGATTAAAAATATTGTTACTTATACCAAGGGTTATGAAAACTGTTGTTATAGACATATACCGACCTTTTACAAAATAGTTGGTATAGGTAGCTTGATTTTTGGGACCTATACAAACAGATTTTGCAAAACCATAGCAATAGGGTATCTGTGTGGGATATATACATATTGTTTTGGCAAAAACCATTAGTATAGGGTATGTCTATTGTAAATATAGCAATGGTTTTTCAAAAACATTTTAGTATAGGGTATATCTAAGGTAACTATACAGACAATTTTATCCAAATCATTGGTATATGATCTCTTTAAGGTACTTATATCCACAATTTTTCCAAAATATTGGTATAGGTCTGTTGTAAAATATTTATTTTCTATATGTTTAAGTCAATTTTGGGAATTTATGTTTTTTCATATAGATTACCATGGGATAGAAAATTCATATTGTGATTAGGTGATTAATTTTATGATAGAATAATTCCAATATTTTGGGATCCTTATATCACTTAGGTAAACAAAAAATTATGGGATTTTATTTTAAGAATAATTGTTGAACTATATTTTGGAAGAATATATGAATTAAATATGACTTTATAGTGATTATGGTTATTTATGAAAATGATTATCATATTATAGATATTAAATGATTTAGAAATATAATTTTTTACAATACATTATGATTAATTGATGTTATTTAGAGAAAAATGTTAAATTTTTCTTGGAATAATATGTGAAAAAATATTATTAATCATTGGGTTTCAATCTAATTTATAATATTTTGATGAATTTTATGGTTACTTAATTTCAAATGATCTAACTTGAACATTTGTTGTTATTTTTTAGGATTTGGTGACTAATTTTGTATTTCAGAATATGATAGGTTATTCATGTTTATAATTTTCATTTTATACACATTTGGGATTTGGTTAAAGTCAAAAGATTAGAGAAAGATATTTTTACCCTTTTTCTTGATGATGTGATCCTTTAGAAGTTGATTTTAATACTTAGCATGAAAAAAAATTTATCATGAATATTCATCATTTGGGGGAAAAGATGAGATTGAGGTGGAAATAGATTATAGGATGAAATTATACATATAAATTTAGTATATTTCCCTATGTTGTTTTTCAGGATGGTGAATTAAATACTCATCTCAAAGAATAGGATCTTGAAAGAAAAAATTATCATATTACCTTCTTTTTGGATGAATCAATGTTATTTTTCGCAACTCATTGGTTTAGTGTTTTGTGGTCATTAAATTTCACTTTATCATTCCCTATATTTTGTAAAATTATATCTATCACTCTCCATAATTATTTTTTTATTTATTTTTTTATCCATTTTAATTTTTTCACATCCCACTAATGTTCTCTTATTTTGAAACCTAGTTATGTGATGAATTAATATTTTTTTTCCCACATTTCAAGAGGAAGTTTTATTAACCATTTTGATGTTATGAGATTTATAAAAATAAAGTTTTAGATGTCAAACCCCTATTTACCAAACCCAAGTTCAAATTTTTAGGACAATATTTATTAAAGGGGTGAACAATGTGACACCTCGATATTTATTTAATAGAGTAAAAAACAGAACTACGATCAATAGATTATATGACAGGAAACACTAAACCTAAATTAACAAAGAAATATTTTTATTTAAATATTATTTTTATAAGATCGACATTATTGTGGTGAACAGGAATTGTATTAACTAATTTATGAAATATATATAAATCTCCCACAAAATTTAAATATATTAATAAATACATAGTAAATAATTAGTCAATTTTTAGTAGACATTATATTTTTGAAAATTAAATATTCAAAAAAAATGGATTTTATTTTTTTCAAGAGAAACTATTATAATATCCTAGTCATCCATCGAGAAAAATGTAATTTTTTTATTCAGACTCATATAACCACTCCATTTTATATTAATGTTCCTATGTGCTTAGCATTTTTATAATAATCTCCATTGTAAGGTTAAACTGGGTAATTACGGTTTAAAGGGATGACAAGAACTGAAAAATTACCATAGAACCTGAATTTCTCATATTTTTTGAGTGGATTTCAACTATTTCTATAGAATTCTAAAATATATTCCCACTTTATGACATATTTATTTTTTGATTTTTACCTTCAGTACAGTTAAATACAAGATAAATAAAAAATAGTTACTTTCTTACTTTTAATATCTCTAATTTTTTGTGACATAGATAAAAATAACTTATTTTTAGTTATAAATATTCATTTTAAATGAAAATTTTTTAGCATTAAAATTTATTTATAACTTTTATTAGTTAAACCATTACCCTAAATGATTATGAAATTATAAAACAGTACTTATTAAATTAATAGAAAAATAAAATAAATGATCTTAAAAAAATAATAAGTAATATAAATCAAATGAAATATTTCTTTCCATGAGTTTTTTAGATGAATATAAAATTTTATTGATGTTTGAAATTATTATATTTTAATTCCATTGTATTCATGTTGATTTGAAAGTCAAATCAAATGACTTGTTCCCGAAATGACATTAGCGATCTTTTATGGTAAAAATTAATTTATTATATGATTTGAAATTATTGAAAATAATTTTTTCATCCAATTGATTGGGATATGGTGGATTATAAAATCCATGGTCCATTTATTGTCCATTTTTCCTTTTATGTAATCTATCATGATCCATAAATTGTAAAAACACTATTATCATGATAATTGTCAAAAGGGTTAATGTGGGATAAAAGAAAGAGATAATGATAAAAACCTAATATAAACTTTTCAAAATCTTATTTTATTAAATTATATAGATCGATAATCATCGTATAATTTATTTATAATAGTTGGATCCTTTTTCCAATGAGAAATAATTTATATAAATATAATATTTTATGATATTCCAAAAGTGTGACTCCACTCATTAATAAAAGGAAACATTATCTCCTCTTTTAATAATAGTTAAAAATAAATTTGGATCAAGAAATACCTACAAAAAAATCTTAAATTTTTACCTTAACACTTCATATAGGTCTCTGTTTAATTATAAAACCCTTAAGGGATGAATTTTGTTGTAAACCTAATGAGGTTGTTAAATGAACTTGCATTATTCTTAATCAAGTGGTTTCATTTTATTTATTCTCCCACCAATATAAAATCATATTCAACGATTATAATATAAAAATATAATCTTATACCGTATATTTATATGTTTTAGTGTTGATTTTATAACAAACTTCGATCTAATTTTCCATCAAATTGGAAATGAAACCATTATTAGTGTGTACGGTTGACTACCACCTCACAAGCCAATGTAAATAGTTTTCCATGATATCCTTTAAATGAAGGTTATGATAATGAATTTAATGTATATAAATGATATTAATGTCATATATATAATTAATTAATATTATTATATAATATTTTTATTACCCTTTCATTCATAGAATGATGATAACGTTGTTCATGCGTACGTGTGGTTTTCCACCTCCATGAAGTGATATGATTCATTTTTTAATACTGAATCACATATATGGTATATATAAGTAGATTAAAATAAAAATTATTATATTCAAAATATAATTGTAAATATATAATGGTAAAATGACATTTACCATCTTTCTATAATTATATTTTAAAAATAGAAACATAACTTATGTGTACGTACGATCTACAGTCTTCATGTTTTTAAGGTAGTACATTTTTCAAAACCATATTTCATGGTTTATTTTAAAATTATAATTGATGTATATAAACGATGATCATTTAATTATTAGTATTCTTTATATGATGAAATAATTACCTAATTGACCATATTCATCCTGCCAAATACATTTTGGACTTATGAGTTGAATATCATCAAAACATATAACGTGAATTTAAATGACTATTTATGTTAATATGACATAATAATAACTAAAAAATGGGATACAAAATTTAAAATTATTTGTATTAAATTAACTAATTAATATAATTTTTGATTCAGGAAGATACATAATGTGTGTGATGAGTTGGACTCAAGGTAAGGTTTTTTCTTTAAAAAATCATCTTTTAAAGAATATCATCCAACTCCTTTTGTTCCACGTTTATGTTCTTATAAATGAATTAAAAATAATAATTATATCCAATATATTAGGTTCATTTTTACCATATTTTAATTTCATTATAATTTTTTTAAAAATGAGACCTTTAAATTTATAAAAAAGGATAAAATTACTTTAAAATCCATGATTTAAATGTTTTAATGATTTATTATCAAAATATTCTTATTCCATGTCCATATTCTAAAAAATAAATTAAATATGAATTGAAATGGACTTAAATTAATTATATAGATAATTTTATATCTATTTTTCCTTTATTTTAAATGATTTCATGTCACGTCCCATCCTCGGGGCATGTGCCATGACTACCCCAAGCCCGCCTTCCATAGGCCAGGGGCTGGAGACTAGCACCAAGGCGTAATTCCCAATAAAAAAGGGAAGGAATTGCCTTTGTAAATAAATCAAACACACAGAGTAAGCAAGAAGAAGTAAACACTAAGTAATAGCTAGGTACTAAAGTAAGTGCGGAAAAGTAAGTGGTCCAGAATATAAACCCGAACTGAAAGTAAAGTACAACTGAAAAGGGAAAACAACAACTGAAAGTAAAGCCGCAACGTCGATCCGTCCACTGGAAGTTCCACCTGAAGGGTGGGTACAACTAGTCTCCACAGCTCCACGGGTCTAGCCGTCCGTTCCGTGTACGTTCAGCACAGTGGTCCACCTCCAGGTACTGTCTCGCTCCATAAGCCTCAACCACGATCAACGTTGTCTGTCATCTGCAACCAACACAATGTAGTGCGGGCATAGCCCGTGAAGGGGAGAGTATAAGATACTCAGTAGTGACCCCGAGACCCCCGAAGGTCTCCAAGAATCCATAAAGGATAATCCACAAGGAAAGATACAATCACGAAGTAACATCCGACACAACTTAGGTATATGCCCATACATATTCCTAAGTCATCATTTTAGTTCCAACATCCGATCCCAAGTACAACCCAGTCCACACAGGAAACATAACCCGTTCCACATAGGAATTCACAAACCAATCCACACAGGAAAGCATAACGTAATCCACACAGGATATTAAGTCAATCTTATCGAAGATAATATTGAAAATCAAGACTCATATCACAAGGTATACTACTTCGTAAGACGATAGAGATGATCCGGTGTATCCACTGATTCCTCTAAGCCGTCAGACCCACACAGGATCAATATGTATTAACCCCTGTAATGACCCCCATAGGATCAGACCCACACAGGATCTATAGGCGCTGGCCCACACATGACCACTGAGCACTGACCCACACAGGATCATACCAACACAGGATCTATAGCACTGACCCACATAGGATCACTGAGTGTTGTAGTCATCGTCGTCGAATCCATGAAGGATTTCTGTACAGTTGTCATCGTCGTCGCAGGCGCAGCCAGCTCTAGGGTTCCCACACATAGCAAGTCCATTTGAGGAGGGTCCGCTCCACGAGCCGAGGTTTGATACATCAACTGACACAAAGTACAGAGTTTATGTATCCAAATGTTCCATATCGATGACATGAACTCAACGTCATAGACGGCACGTCAATCGGACGCCCGATCTGAGAGTTATTGGCCTTTTCATCATAGGGGCCCGGTTGGTTTTTAAGTAAAAACCAAAAGGAACGTACTCCAACTACATCCAAACCTTGAGAGGATTAAGCCAAAAGGTCTGTCTCACTATGAGGAATCCATCAAAGTCGACAGCACGTCAATCGGACGTCCAAAACTCAAGTTATAAGTGTTTCTGCTCCGAGGGCCCGGTTGGTTTCGTGTTCGAACCAACCTAGCCGAACCCAAAGTACTCTGAAACCTTGAGTGTAATATATCTAAACGACCGTCTCAATCCAAGGATTGCATCCCCACTGATGATGTCTTGATCGGAGGTCTGTACCCCATGTTATGGGCAAAAGACCAAAAGAGGTCCGGAAGTGGGGGTGCCGAGCCCGGATCGATCCGGCCCGAGACACCCTGGGTCGGCCCGACCTGGGTCGACCCGACCCGGGTCCGGGTCCGGCCCACTTGGGCGTGGCCCAACCCAGCTGGCGGGGCTTGGCCCAGGCGCGGCCCGGTGGCTTGGTCGTTTCGGACGAGCGGATGGGGGGGGGGGGGGGGTTGCCCCCCTGTTTCGTAACCGCTGCCCCCCATGTGGGGGGCCGCTCTTGTCCAACCAGTAGGGGGTCGTAACCCTCAGCTCCTCCTCTGACCGGCCGGCCCACTCCGGCCGGCCGGCTGCTGACGCCACGGGACCGGCATGGGCCGGTCCCCCTTCTCCGGTACAGGCGGCCCAGAACCGGCCGCCAGTCCCCGCTCTGCCGCGGCCTCAGCCACGGTCTTGGTCCGTCCGGCGCGGCACGACGACGTCGCGCCCCTCCATTGTGGCCCCGCTCTAACTGCGGTGTATTAGAGGTTCTCCGGCACGGCGCGATGGCACCGCGCCTTTGTTCGACTTCAACGGCGCGGTGCAACGGCGCCACACACCCTTGCCGTATGATCCTGTGCGGTGCCATTTCACCGTGCCGCTTTCCTTCGAAACGCATCAACACAACTTGCAAGGGATGAGGGTCAGCCATGTTTGTGCGTACCGACCCCCTCCCATTAATCGATAGCAAGCGGCAAAGTTTCATGAATAATAGCAATGAATGTATTAACGATGAAGAAAAAAATCCCCTACATCGTCGAATTCATTGAGAGAGGGTTCGTCGCGGAATTTATCGGCACGGAGTACGGTGTCGCGGAAGGAGAGGGTCGTTGGCGTCGCGGTAGATGGCGCCGCGTAGTCGATCCTCGAGGATTCGGCGTTCTTTGTCGGAGATCAGTGCATTCTTCGCATTCTTCTCATTCTTCGCGTTCTTCGAAGAAGAATATGAAGATCTTCAAGCCTCCCCTTTTTCTCCGATTCCCCTCTCAACAAAACTAGTCCATCCAAAAATAAAATAAGTGCTTCACTTATTTTATTATCATGAATTAAGTTTGAAAAGTAAAAAATTGAATTTAAACCACTTAATTAAAAGTTTTCATTAAAAGGAGGTTATGGGGGGTTATGGAAAATGAAGGGGTGAGGTTTTTGTGGGCCCCACCTCCCTCATACCCTCTCTTGGGTGGTTACCCAACTTCCACCCAAAGATTAACCATTTAGTAAAAATAGAAATTTTAGCTCAATTTTTTTTAACCTCCACAATTTTAAACAACTCCTCCCGCGTAAATGCATCTCTGGAAAAGGAGTTCCTAAGAAATTACCAGCGCTGCCAATTCATCAGTGCCCTCAGAATTCGATTCCGAGCACTAGTTCAAAAGATAAGAAAACCCGCTTGTTCGTTCACTGAACGTACCCGAGCTAAACTTCGAATAAAAATTCCAGGCACACCGGGCCTCGGAATCATGTGGTGTCAGAAACTACATTCTTGTAAAATCCCTAAGAAAATTAAGAAAACATTTCGATTGAATTTTACGAGTCTTTACATTAGTCCCACCTCAGGGCTTTACGTCCCCATAAAGATACATCATAAACTATTGGAACAAATGTCGGTATTGTGCAGACATCTGGGCCTCCTTCTCCCAAGTGCTCTCCTGGATGTTCCCGTGCGGCCATCTGATGTGCACTAGAGGAATTGACTGTCCATGTAGGAACCTCTCCTGTCGATCCTCAATCTCCATTGGGACTTCTGCAAAAGTCACCCCATCATCAATGTCCATCTCCCCATGGTCAATGATATGCATCGGGTCGTGCACGTATCTCCTCGGCTAGGATATGTGGAAAACGTCGTGCACCTGGTGCAACTGAGGTGGTAGAGCCAGGCGATAAGCTACCTCGCCAATCCTGCTGAGGACCTGGAATGGTCCGATGAAGCGTGGAGACAATTTTTCACCTCGGCCAAATCATCGTAATCCTCGTCGAGGTGAGACCCGCAAGAAGACGTGGTCTCCATCCTCGAACTCTAGTGGCCTCCGCCTCCTGTCAGCATACGACTTCTGCCGGCTCTGAGCTATCCTCATCCTCTCCTAGGTGACCTGGACCTTCTCTGTCATGGCCTGGACCATCTCCTGTCCCACAAGTGTTGAATCCCTAGGGACTTTCCAGCACAAAGGAGATCTTCAAGGTGGTCGTACAATGCCTCGTATGGTGCCATCCCAATGGTGAAGTGGTAGCTGTTGTTGTACGTGAGCTCCACCAATGGTAGGTGGTCATCCCAACTGCGACCAAAGTGGAGGACACATGCGAGGAGCATGTCCTTGAGAGTCTGAATGGTTCTCTCCGTCTGACCATTTGTCTGATGGTGAAAGGCGGTGCTCAGATGTAGCTGTGTCCCGAATGCCTCCTGCAAACCCTTCCAAAGCTGGGAAGTAAAGTGAGAATATCGATCGGAGATGATAGACGATGTAAAAGCATGAAGGCGTACAATCTCAGGAACATAGAGGCGTCCCATGCTCTCCACTGAGCCCTACTCTCTAATGGGTAAGAAGTGAGTCGATTTGGTGAGTCGGTCAACAATCGCCCCAATAAAGTCGTGACCTCTGGAAGTGCATGGATTTCTAGTCACAAAGTCCATAGATATCCCGTCCCACTTCCTCTTCGGGACCTCCAAGGGCTGCACCAAGCCTGCTGGTACCTGGTGCTCTGCCTTCACCTGCTGGCAGGTGAGGCATTGAGAAACGAACTCTGCCACAACCTTCTTCATTCCCGGCCACCAGTGCTATCGTCTGAGGTCCTGGTACATCTTCTCCACTCCTGGATGTACCACTAAAGGGAAAGTGTAAAACTCTCTCAGCACCTCCTCCCGCAAAGAAACTGGTACCAAGGTACGTCCTCTAAAAAGGACGTCATGATCTCCTCCTAAAGAGAAACCATCAGGTTCCTGTCCTGGGGATATCTGCGCACACCGTGTCTCACAGTTGCTGTCCCCATGTTGTGCCTCTCTGACCCGCTGCAGCAGTGGAGGAGTGACTGTGAGTGACTGAAGAAATGCTTCTCCATCGCTATCACGAAGGATATCTACAAAGCAGCTAGCTGCTCTGTCGCCTCCCCAAGTAGCTGAATGTCCATCCTCCTGCTGAGAGCATCAGCTACTACGTTCCCTTTTCCAGGAGTATAGACTATCTCAAAGTCATAGTCCTAGAGGAACTCGAGCCATCGCTGCTGTCTTAGGTTTAGGTCCTTCTGTGAGAATATGTACATGAGACTCTGATGGTCAGAAAAGACTGTAAAGCGCTCGCCCATCAGATAGTGTCACCACATCTTCAGAGCGAAGACCACTGCTGCTAACTCCAGGTCATGGGGAACGTAATTCTACTCATGTTGACTCAACTAACGTGATCCTTAAGCGATCAGGGACCCTCTTGCATTAGGAAACATCCGAGTCCGGTCGCTAATACATCACAGTAAACTACTTACCCAACTCCCTCCTCCGGTAGCCTCAAGATAGGTGCGCTGGTCAATCTCTGTCTCAGCTCCTAGAAGCTTTGCTGACACCTGTCTGACCACACAAAGGGTTTCCCCTTCTTCGTCAAAGATGAGAGTGGTGCCGTAACTCTGGAGATGTCTGGAATAAATCTCCGGTAGTACCCAGCTAGACCCAAGAAACTCTGCACCTCCGTCACGCTCCTGGGTGGCTCCCAAGGTAGCACTGCCTCGATCTTCGCAGGATCCACCACAACTCCCGCCTCAGAGATGCCATGTCCCTAGATGTGGACCTCACATATCCAGAACTGAAACTTCGAGATCGTACCATAAAGCTGGTTCTCTCGGAGTGTGTCCAGTACAACCCGCAAGTGGTATGCGTTCTCCTCCTCAGTCGTCGAGTATATCAAAATGTTGTCTATGAAGACCATAACAAATCGATCGAGGTATGGCTGAAAGATCCTATACATGAGGCCCATGAACACTGCTGGAGAATTTTTCATGCCGAAAGGCATAACCAAGAACTCATAGTGGCCATACCGACATCTGAAGGCCATCTTCTGCACGTCCTCCTCCAAAACTCTAAGCTGATGATATCCTGACCTGAGGTCTATCTTCGAGAACCACTGTGCTCCCTTGAGCTGATCGAAGAGGTCGTTAATCCTCGGTAGCAGATAATTGTTTTTCACAGTCACCTGGTTCAGATGATGATAGTCAACACAAAGTCATAAGCTCTTGTGAGCCTTCATGGACAACAATATCGAGTAAGCCTGGGGTGAAACACTGGGTCGGATGAATCCCTTGCCCTGAAAGTCCTCCAACTATACCCGTAGCTCTCGTAGCTCAGCGGGGGCCATCCGATATGCTGGGGTGGATATCGGGGTTGTCCCGGGGTACAGATCAATATAAAAGTCTACCTCTCTGCGAGGAGGTTGTCCTGAAACGTCATTGGGGAAAACGTCTGCATACTGATCCACCACTAGAGGAAAACCAGGACTACTCATGTCAAATTCTTCTAAGATGAGGCTAGCCAACTGATGAGTGATGGGCTGTCCACTCCTCTATGAGAGTCCATCCAGTGCTACGAAGGCTCCCTTCTCGCTGGTGAAGGTGAACATGCTACCGTCGGTGTGTACACACCGCACCTTGTGCCTAATACAATAAATCTGATAATTGACTGTAGATAACCAATCCATGCCCAAGATGATGTCGTATAGCCTTGACACCGCTACAAGAAGATCCCAGCCGAAGCTCTCTCCTCCTAGAGTAAGCTCACACTACCGGCACCAGTGCGTAACCGTCAAGTCTGCTCCCGTAAGAGTCTCTAGCCGTATGGATCGAGCCAACGGCTCTGTCGGAATCTCTGAGCTCCGAACAACGGTAGTGGCTATGAAAGAATCACTCGCTCATGTGTCTATAAGAACTGCAGAAAGGCTAGAATAGACACAGATAGTACCTCTAATCATCTTGGGTATGCCATCATCGTAGGCCTCTGCTGCCTAAAGTTGTGCCTATCTCTGCCCGCCAGCTCCTTGTTGTCAGGGTGGACCTCCTGGTGGTGGTGGTGGTAGAGCCTCAATGCGTCTCCCATCACCTGCTGCTTGGCCAGCTCCTCTGCCTCGTCACCTTCTCCCTGCAGACTGCCACGGTCGACCCTCTGCCTCTGCCTGGGTGGTCTCTCAACCGTCTTCTGCTCCTCGGTACGGCGGGTCGGGCAGTCACGAGCCATGTGGCCCTGCCCGCCGCATGCGTAGCACTGCCTACCTCTCGAAAGACTGGCTCTACGCTGTGTGCCTCGCACCTCTGAGCCAGTGTCCTGAGGTCATATGCCTGAGGGTCTGGTCTTCCTGGACTCATGATTCATCCGTCGACTGCCTGCTGCAGAAGACTCTGCTACGTGCCACCCTGCTATAGGTATCGCTACTGATGTAGGCTCAGCAAGGAAGCTCTCAATCATAAGGGCTCGCTCCAGTACCCCTGCCTGTGTCGGAATGCTGAGGGAGATCAGCGATGCCCTGATATATTTCCTCAATCCCTTCTTAAAGGTCCGAGCCTAGAAAAATGGGTCTCGTACCCTGTCCGTCGAATAGCGCGAGAGATCGGTAAATCTAGCCGAGTACTGGGCGACCGTCAAGCTGCCCTACCGCAGCTATAGAAGCTCCTGGATGCAAACCGCACGGAGGGTGGCTGGGAAGAACTCCGAGCGGAAGTGGCTCTCAATGTTCGTCCAGAAAAGAGATTCCTCATCGTGCACCTAGAGCATCAAGCTCCACCATCTGCCTGTTGCCGCATGCAGGAGGCTCGCGACGAGGATCACCATGAGGTCAGCTGGTGTCCTCACTAACCTGAAAACTCATACAACTGCCTCCAGCCAATCCTCGGCTGCCTGAGGGTCTGTCTCACCACGAAACCTTGGCGGTCGCTGACGCTGAAACTCGTGCAGTGCACTAAGGCGACGTGTATTATCAGTGGCTAGGGTTGGAAGCATCGGTGGATCCGCGTGTAGAGGTACCACCGGTGCCTCTACTCTCAAAGGGCCATGTACTGAGGCCTCATCGCTGGGTGGGCTATCGTCCCACACAACGCTCGGAACCCTAGCTGGCTACCGTCGTGGGGACATCCTGAAATGAAATAGGTGTGCCATGGTCAAACAGTATACCTGGTGAGCTGACACAAAGTAATCACAAAGAAAACTTGAAACACACATGCAATCAATGTTTTCGTGCATTAAGTCAGAAATCAGAATTCAGGGTCCTGGTGTATGGATACGTCGGCCGCCGCAGCAACACTAGGCTCCCTGGACTGATAACCATAGTTAGTACTCTTAACACTATTGCTTCACATAGAAAATGATCAGATTCCTGAGTTCTGCGGTAGAACCGAACTCCTCTGATACCAATTTTTCACGACCTGTCCTCGTGGCCCGTGTCGTGACTACCTGAAGCCCACCTTCCATAGGCCTGGGGCTGGCGACTAGCACCAAGGAGTAATTTCCGATAAAAAAAGGGAAGGCATTTCCATTGTAAAGAAAACAAACACACAGAGTAAGCAAGATGAAATAAACACTAAGTAATAACTGGGTACAAAAGTAAGTGCAGAAAAGTAAGTGGGCCAGAATTCAAGCCCAAACTGAAAGTAAAGTACAACTAAAAAGGGAAAACAACAACTGAAAGTAAAGCTGCAACGGCGAGCCATCCACTAGAAGTCCCACCTGAAGGGTGGGTATAGATAGTCTCCAAAGCTCCATGGGTCCAGCCGTCCGCTCCGTGTACGTTCCACCCAGTGGTCCACCTCCAGGTACCGTCTCGCTCCACAAGCCTCAACCACGATCAGCGTTTTCTGTCGTTTGCAACCAACACAACGTATTGCGGGCATAGCCCGTGAATTAGTGAGTATAAGCTACTCAGTAGGGACCTCGAGACCCCCAAATGTCCCCCAGAATCCACATAGGATAATCCACAAGGAAAGATAAAATCACGAAGTAACATCTGACACTACTTAGGTATATGGCCATACATATACCGAAGTCATCAATTTAGATCCAACATCCAAGCCCAAGTACAACCCCGTCCACATAGGAAACATAACCCGTTGCACGTAGGAATTCACTACCCAATCCACACAGGAAAGCATAACGTAATCCACATAGGATTTTAAGTCAATCTTATCAAAGATAAGATTGAAATTCAAGACTGATCTCACAAGGAATTCTTCTACGTAAGACGATAGAGATGATCAGGTGTATCCACTGATTCATCTATGTGGTCAGACCCAAATAGGATCAATAGGTACTAACCCCCGCAATGACCCACACAGGATCAGACCCACATAGGATCTGTAGGCGATGGCCCACACAGGACCCCTGAGCGCTAACCCACACAAGATCTGACCCACAACGGATCGGTACCACTGACCCACGTAGGATCGCTGAGTGTTGTAGTCATCATCGTCCAATCCACATAGGATTTATGTACTTTCGTCATCGTCGTCGCAGTTGCAACCACCTCTAGGGATCTCGCACACAGCAAGCTCGTTCGAGGAGGGTCCGCTCCACGAGCTGAGGGATGATACATCAACTGAGAAAAAGTCCATAGTTGATGTATCCAAATATTTTATATCAACAACAGGAACTCAACGTCACAGACAACGGGTCAATCGGACGCCCAGTCTAAGAGTTAGTGGCTTCTTCGTCCCAAGGGCTCGGTTGGTTTTTATGTCAAAACCAACCCGACCGTACTCCAACTGCGTCCAAACCATGAGTAGAGTAAGCCAAAAGGTCCGTCTCACTAAGAGGAATCCATAAAAGTTGGCGGCACGTCAATTGGACATCCGGAGCTCCAGTTATAAGCATTTCTTCTCCGAGGGCACGGTTGGTTTCGTGTTAGAACCAACCCGTCCAAACCCATAGTACTCCAAAACCTTGAGTGTAATATATTGAAACGACACTCTCGATCCAAGGATCGCATTTCCACTGACGATGCGTCGATCGAAGGTCTGTATCCCATGTTATTATAAAAAGACAGAAATAGGTCCGGAAGTGGGGGTTTTGGGCCCGGACCGATCCGTCCCGAGACCCCTGGGGTCGGCCCGAACCGGGTCGACCCGACCCGAGTCTGGGTCTGGCCCGCTTGGGCGTGGCCCAGCCCGGCTGGCGTGGCCCGGCCCGGCTGTCGCGGCCTGGCCCGGCCTATGCGCAGCCCGGTCCGGCACGCTGGTGCAGCCAGGTTGCTCGGCCGTTTCGGCCAAGCGGATTGGGGGGGGGGCTACCCCCTATTTCGTAACTACGGCCCCCATTTGGGGGGGCCGCTCTTGTCCATCCAGTCGGGGGTCGTAACCCCTGGCACCTCCTCTGACCGGCTGGCCCGCTCGGGCTGGCAGGCTGCTGACGCCATGGGACCGACATGGGCCGGTCTCCATGCTCCGACGCCGGTGGCCCAGAACCGGCCACCGGTCCCTGCTCCGCTGCAGCCTCACCCATGGCCTTGGTCCGTCTGGCGCGGCGCCGCGGCGCCACGCCCCTCCGCCGCGGCCCTGCTCCGGCCGCAGTGTCTTCAAGGTTCCTTCGAGGTTCTCTGGCGCGGTGCGACGGCACCGCGCACCCTTTCCGTATGATCCTGTGCGGTGCCCTTGGACCACACCGCTTTCTTTCGAACCGCATCAACACAACTTGAAAGGGAGGAGGGTCGGCCGTGTTTGTGCGGTCTGGCCACTCCTGTTAATCGATAGCAAGCAGCAGAGTTTCACGAAGAATGGAAATGGAAGTATTCACAAACAAGAACAAAATACCCTACCTCGTCGAATTCGATGAGCGAGGGTTCGTCGCGGAATTTATCATCGCGGAAGAAGGTGTCGTGGAAGGAGAGGGTCGTTGGCATCGCGGTACACGGCGTCACATAGTCGATCACCGAGGATTCAGCGTTCTTCATCAGAGATCGGTGCATTCTTAGCATTCTTTACGTTCTTCGCATTCTTCGACGAAGAAGATGAAGATCTTCAAGCCTCCCCTTTATCTCCCAATCCCATATCAACACAACTATTCCAAACAAAAATAAAATAAGTGCATCACTTATTATATTATCATGAAATATGTTTTAAAATTTAAAAATTTAATTTAAACCACTTAATTTAAAGTTGTCAATAAAAGGAGGTTAAGGGGGGTTATGGAAAATGAAGGGGTGAGGTTCATGTGGGCCCTACCGCCCTCATAACCTCTCTTGGATGGTTACCCAACTTCCACCCAAAGATTAACCACTTAGTAAAAATAAAAATTGTAGCTCAATTATTATTTTTAACCTCCATAATTTTTAACAACTCCTCCCGTGTAAATTCATCTCCAGAAAAGGAGTTCCCAAGCAATTACCGGCACTGGGAATTCATCGGTGCCCTCAGAATTCGATTCGGAACACCGGTTGAAAAGTTAGTAAATCCCACTCATTCATTTACGGAACGTACCCAAGCTAAACATCAGGTAAAAATTCCGGGCACACCGGGCCTCGGAATCAAGTGCCGTCAGAAACCGCATTCTTGTTAAATCCGAAATAAAATTAAGAAAAATTTTCCCTTGAATTTTACGGGTCTTTACATTTCAATTGGAATATTTTTTGCGTATTTTATCCAAAACATTATAACATTCATTACAAAAGAAAAAGAGATATGTTTTATTTTAATGTTTATGGTGTATAAAGATGTTTAACACCATAGAATCCATTATTTAATTTTTTTAATTTTTATAATATGTTTTGTTTTCATCATAAAAAAATTACATTTCATTTTTTATAACTATTTATAAAATGTGTATTAAATGGAAGGGTTGTTTTCATATTTCGAAATTATTTTCTTATGGATGTAATAAATCTCTCTAAACCACCCTTTATTTGAGTTATGAATATTATCCCTCTAAATACTTTTATCTCCCTATTTAATATTAAGATGTTATTATAAATTATTTATATATGTCTCTCAAATATATACCTATCTTATAATATATTCCTTTAACAGGGTAACACCATCCTTACTACCATTTATCTAATTCTTTGTTTATTAAATATATACTAATTGTGATATGAGAAAATATTATGTATTCTATTTTATTTCCATCGTTAATTATTATGTTTATTCTTTATGATTTATTTTCTTTTTTGAAAACATATAATCAAGAACGTGTTATGATTGTTCTACCCAGATGATGATTCAATGCACTGGGTAAATATTTTGTCTCTTGATATGTTATATATGAGATTAGGGAGTAAACGTAATCCATTATATTACTCTATCCACCATGTAATGTTGCATTCGAAGATAACCTTCACTTGTGGGTATGATATGTTTTGTGTCGGTACCTCGTTTCCTATTTTTCCTTGATCATATAATACCACAGTCTTTATGTTATTCTACCTTGTGACTACTCAATAGATTGTGTTTAGAAGAACGTTTATGTTACTTGATAAGTGTGATATGTACTACTTTTTTGTATGAAAATCCATTCATAATAATTTCATTATTATAAAGGAAATTTTATAAATTTAAATTTTCTTTAACATTTCATATGAAATGTTTCATTAAAATGGTTTAGAAGAAAACTTTATTTCATAGGTAATAAATTTTTTATTTTGATCCTAGAGTTTAGTTATGAAAAAATAAAAATCTTATGTATGTATTCAGGTGGTAATCGGGTTCTTTATTTCTTTCTATATATCCCTTGATATGTTTTTTGTGCTTATCATATGTTTTAAAATGATTTTCATAGGGCTTTCACGACCCTAGTTACCCAAAGTTCGTGCATTATTACATAACATTGGCATGATCACAAGATATCATGTCTGAAAGAATTATCCGTTTAGTTTCCTAGGAAGTACTAGATACGTACATAATTTTTACATTACATTATGAAATTTAAAAACAACAACAGTGTGTCCCCTTTGAACACACTAATATCCCTTATCCTATTCTTTTAGGTTAATCTAAATAAACCTTTTCACATCATTGGAAAAATAAAACATAATAATGGGGTGAGATCAGATGCTCAGTAAGGAAACTATCATAAATAAGCATAATCATTTAAGGCATTGTATAAGACTGAAACACAAGCCTTTTAAACATTAACTTCAGAAGAATATTGCAAGGTAAATAAAATAATGTCATTTACTTATTCACATGGATATTCTACATGTCTAATAATCACATGTAATATCAAAAAATAATTTCACAATGATGGAATGCCTAATTCTGGACATCATAACCACATATTGAAGGCCACATGCCAAGACTACAAATATGATTTTGTTAAGGCCTTGTGCCAAGACACTAGTTTGTCTAATGAGAAATACCGATGCATCGTGAAAATATAGAGGGCTCCACTCATCACTTACATTGTCCAATACATTCGTCATATGAAACGTTTGAAAGATAATCTAAACATTAATATTAAAACTAGCATATGAAATTACAATATTTTAACCACAAACCATGAATGGTATAAAAATAGCACATCCACAGTCAAACCTAACACATTAAATACAATGTGTAAGATTTTATTATAATAAATTAAACTCAATCAAGAATAATGAAGGATATTTACATAGATTAAAATAATCATTAAACCTATTTGAGATAAATATCCCCTTTTTCTTGAAAACATTTAAAAGTATAACTATTTATCAAGAAGCCATTTAAAATAGATTTGTGAATAAAAGTGTCATGTACCACATTGAACCCTTTTAATGGAATTTTAATTTGAAGACATTTATGTCCATATAAATACATCCTTAAAATCATTTTTAAAACATGGATATTAATGAGAAAGGATTAGAAGAATATCTCTTTAACATATTTAAAATGATTTTTTTTGTTGGAGAACCTAGCCAAATTTTAGATGCTTGAATAAAAATAATTAAGGTAATAAAAACATTATAATTTCATGATAATAAAGGGACTCATGATATACTATGTAAAAGTACTGTATATACACCATATAAAAGTGAATTGGCGTATAACAACAAAGAATCCCCAGTGGAATATAACATAAGATGAAATCCATTATAAAGAATGTATCCATAAGTTAATGTTAAATAAATGACATAATTTTCTGTGAAAAATATAAATACACTCAATATTAATGGATATTAAATGTAAATAAATCATAGGACATTCACACATATTCTTGTAAATACAACACCAACGACATCGTTTTTATACTCAATGAATGGAAATTGAGTTAAAATAACACTTATCAAGTTCATATCGATGACATGAGAATTAAAAATGGAGTGATTATGTGTATCAAAAATATATCCACAAAAACGGGAGTTTAAATTATTATATATGTAAATAAATAGTGATTTCACACATAATCTTGAGTAAAATAATCAATGATGTTTTCATAAAACCAAATGAGTTGAAAATGAAATAAAAAATTCCATTACTGATTTGGTATCATATGAGACATACAACTCATGAAAGAAGTATCATAAAATGAAGCTGTAAATATCCAAAAATTAATTTATATTACTCAATGAATAAAATAGTGGGCAGTACATTTAACACACACAAAAAGTGGCAATATAGCATGAATGTCCCGCAAATAAGAAGTGAGATGAAAACCCCTTACCTTTTAATCTTTCTTAGTTGAGGGTACGTTAACCTCTTGTATAATGTTGAAATAATTTTCATTAAATTATAAAATATCCATATATATAAATATGATATCATATATGATATTCAAATATTGATTTGTTAATAATATTTTAGTGGTGTCATTTTTTAGGTGTTATCTGATTCATTTTCTATTATATATTTTGTTATGTAAGCCATGTTTGTTTTGGATATTATGTATTTTATTCATTTCCAGAATAATATTAAGTTCTTAAAAATTATTTTTAATCGTCAAATGAATATTATTCTTAAATGGATACAATGGGGAATGACATGTCATCGCATCATGAGGACGGTATGTCGTACGTATACACGAGAAACAATATTGTTCTATTTATGGTGGAATCATATGTAGTTGGATGGTATATCATATAAAAATAATAATTAACATGCTATATTTATTATGTACATCAATTATACTCATTATTATACACATCCAAATAATTAAGTGTTGATTAATAAATCTACACCGCGACATAGAGATGGTAAGTCGTATGTACGCACATATGATGACTTTTTCATTCATAGAATGGATAGAATAATGAATATGGTTCTAACATATTTATAATAACATAACAGTATGTAGAAGATACTGGATTTGTAACTTTTTAATGGAAACAATAAAAAAATATGATGTGGAGGAAGAAAATAACTTTGAAAGGGGTGATGAAATTATTACCAGTTCATTAGGTTATTCCTTTTGATTTGAACAAAAGGGGTCCATAGGATGGATTTATGATCAATGTATGGCCTCTAGGTTGAATTGAGTATGGTTGGGAGGATATTGGATCATGTTTTGTTTGAGAATAATGGCATTGGAGGTTTAAAATTTAGAGAATGAGAAGTACCCTTTTATAAGAGTGGTGAGGGTCACTTTAGGAAAATCATGAAATATTATTTTATTATAAAATCATTTTTAGTTTCTAATGGCTAAAATAAATATTATTTATAGTATAAGGTTTGGATGGGTCTAAATACTCTCAAAAAATAGGTTTCAGATATGTTTAGGTCACCCTTTTAACCTTATCGTTTAGATTTAACTCGTAGTTAAATACTTTAAAATTTACAATGTCTTCACGTATTTTTATATTACATGGTTAATAAACTTACTATAAAATTCAAGAGAAACCCAAGTGGTTCAGTAATTACTTTTCTATCATTATATAAGTCCTTTGATCAAGAATTATATTTTTATAAATATTATATCACTTAATAATGTAGTATTTGATTTAAAAATCCATTTATATAAATTTTGACACTATTCAGTATTTTGTTTTTTTAAGTCAGAACATCTTTATCACTTCAAAAAAAAAATATTTAATAAACCATATCATGTAATATTAACCAATAAAATTAGTTTAATCCATCAAAAGTATAAATTTAAATTTATATTAATGTTTATAATATAATTTATTTTAACCATTCATTAATAAGGTAAATACTACATCATCATTATCTCATAAATTAATTAAATTATTTAATGTATAAAAATTATATATAAAATACCATTATGTAAGAAATCATATTATATTTATAATAAATATTTATACTCAAATTTATCTTATGTATAACCCTATATTAAAAATAATTTATGTACGAAAACTTTATTTTTACACTTTTAACTCTTCTTTAAATAAAATAATAATAGATGTCCTAATGTAATCCATGTTGGCCAAAAAGGGTCATATTTTATTCCTAAGTTTATTTTGGTCAAAATACACTAATAAAATAGAATTATGACATGTGTTAGGGTAATTATAATATCATTTTTAAATTTAGTTACCCAATTTACTTTTAAACGTTGTAAATGATGTAAAAAATTACTATTCACCAAAAATTATTTTCATCCCGTTGAACCGAATAGTACTTATTAATGTCCACCATGTCACTCTGATTTTTTAAATTCAATTCATATATGCGGTAAAATTATTTTTTATGCAAATTTGAAAATGTTCCTTGTAGGTGGTTAAAAGACGTTAAAAAGTTCAATTAATTTTTCAACATCTATTTTTATTATAAAATTACTTCAATGAATTAAATTTATATTATATGGGTATTATGGATCTATTTTAACATAATAATAAATTTAAATAAAAATAATTATTAATTAAAAAATGTCAGTTTTAAACAATAATGCTGTGTTTTTCAGTATTCATAAAAAATTGAACGTTTTCAGAAAAAATACCAAAAAATAACAAAAATATAATTTTGATATTAAAAATTAAAAAATTATGCATATTTTACCATATTAAATACACATATGTTTCATTAAATAATTTAAAATTAATTCTCATTTTCAAAACCATAAAATGGGTTTTTGAGAAGTAAAAACTATTAAAAGATTGATAAGTATATATGTCCAACATAAATGTAAAATTACATCCAATGAAAAACACTGGATTAATTGATAAAAATATAATCTATTTATACATCAAATAAATTCAAATGTATTATTTAGATTAAAGAATTCATTTTCAGTTAAAATTTAGTATTTTTCACTATTCATCAAAATATGAAAGTTATCAGAAAAATGCCAAAATTTTATCCAAACTAAATTTTTATTTCCCACTTCTAAATTTGATGTTTATTTTTTAAAATTTAAAATATAAAAATGTTAAATATTGTATTTTTTAAAGTTTCTCCATTAAACGGCTGTAATATTTCATTTTTTCAAAAAATACTTATTTTTTCTGAAAATTGAATTTGTTCTTATAATATTTATATGAAAAAAATAATATAGAAGTTAAAATTATATTTAGTATATATAATTCATAATTTATTTAATAATATTCATAACTTCTTTTTGAACGGCTAGTTTGGTAAGTCGTCGTGCACTCGAACTCGGGGTTGTGTGTAGCGCAGGCTGTTGAATTACTTTAAAATGATATCGTACTATGAAATATTAGGATGTCACATAAAATTATGAGGTCAAGCTAAAAATTATGAATATATATCAACAAGATAAACTTTTTGTATCACAAATTTTTTTTATGGAAGAAATAGATAATAATTTTAGGTGTTCAATTTGTGATGAAATATTTGTTTATATAAGTGTAATGGCCTAATTATGTAAAAATAATATAAACCGTAAATATCCTAAAATGTAATAAAGTGAATTATTGACATAAAACTCAATATTATAAAATTATAACAATGATTCCTTATATTTTTTATACTCATGCCCATCCTTTGTATGTTGAATATTATCATATTCCCTACAATACCCAATATGGATAAAGTTACATGATCCTTTTTAATTTAATCATCTGCCAATTTAATTTCCTTAACATTATGGTAATGGATTGAGTAGTTATAGTCATTGATCATCCCAAAATATCTTCACTGGAACATATTAAGCTCATTTTGTGTTAATACCTACTTGAGTGTCTTATGAGATTTATATATTTCACACTTCTTCCCATAGAGATATTACCACTATATTATCAATTCATAGATCAGTAATCACAACTTCATAACATGCCCTGGGTAGTTTTACATGTGAAAATTCAACTACCATGAGGCATATGCTATCACCTTATCATTTTAAATGGTAAATAGATGAAGACATTATTTTAATAATGACTTTATACTATAAAAATATCCCCACATGAGGGGTAGAATAAGTATCAGTGCAGTGATAAAACTCTTTTTCATTTCCTTGAAACTCTTTAGGTATTCATTATTAAAAAAAAATCACCTCCCTTTTGAATTATCTCTCTCATAGAGTTTGACCATTGAGATAATATTTTATAAAACTATCAAAATTACCCATCAAGTCTAAGGAAAACAACATATTCTCAATAAAAAAATTGGTTGAGTTCATTCCCCAATCATATTTTTCATAGAGATCAAGAAATATCCCTTTTTCAGGTGATAATATGACTCTAAAATGATACATTTCCCATAAAAACTCAAATTTACAATATCTTTCTTTCATAATATCCTTTTATAATTTATTTAACGCAATATTAAAATTTTTCTCAATATCGTCTTTTCTTCATTAGTATGTCATAATATCATCAATATAGTCTACCAAAAATTTTGTACATTTAATATATAAAGACTATTCTGAAGGTCAATAAAAGTTTATAGATCATTAGTGATTTTAAAGGGAATGACTATAAACTCATAGTGTTGGTTACCTCTTTTAATGTTAGTATTTGGTATATCTTAATTATTCAACTTTAATTACTTATATCATAACATGAGTTTGACCTATGAAATTTATTAGGATCCTTGTAGCTGATCAAATGTGTCATCAATCCATGTAAGTGAATACTTTTTATAGATCATGAATTTTTAGAGTTCATGATAAACAATGAAAAGGTGTATTGCCTCATTATTCTTCTTGATACAGTGGACCGGTGCACCCCATTGTGAAGCAAACTAGTGTGTTAAAACCATTTCTAGATTCTATTGTAACCAATTATTTAGTTATTAAACATAATATTGGTCATTATGTAGGGATTCTTGGATATAATCAGATATACATGTATAATTTCAATTGATAACTCAACCTCCTGATCAAGAGTAAGACTATGAAACGATTAATAGAATAAATCAGTATAGTGCCTCACTATGGTAATTTCATTGATCATGATGCTTTACTTTTTATAAATCATTTAATTCATATAGAATTTCTTATAATTAAATAATATCCATGATTTAAAATAATATTCCAAAGGTTATTCATCCTCTTCCTTACACTTTCACAAAATTAGAGGATGACTTGGGATGTGAAGAGTGATATCCTTTTCCTATAATTTGATGTCGGATTTATATAATCACACCCAATTAATGCCCATTATAGCATAAAATTCCACTAAATTAATTATTAAAATATTTTATATGAGTTATATTTCATAAACATTAACTGGTGAGGAGTTATATACTTGGGATGCAATAATTACCCTATTTTTTGTTCTAATAGGTAACACTACCTCCGTGATTTGTGGTGGTATTTGGATAGTTATACTAAACTATCATGATATTAATGAGTGTTTACTATAAGAATAAAATTATATTTTCACTTTTTCTAAATAAATAACCACCATAACTTTCCACACATCATGTTTAGGATTCACCTCAAAACTAGTGATAGCATATTCCCTTCCTTTCTCTCTAGGGATTAGAGGTTGTTCTCATTTATGGTCTCTCACGACCCTTAGAACAGGGAACATGCATGCATAATTTTCACATAAATGAAGTTTTTTAAAGTCATATTTCATTTTATTTCTATTCATGCTTTGTTTTGGGGGTTTCCCATGCTTTTACGGAGGAATGTGTGAGTTTTCATGAATTGGGCCAAACTGTGAGCCCAATTCGAGATTTAAAAATAAATTTTGATTCCTTTATAAATCCTTCATTTTTCATCATGTTTCATCCATTCCAATTCCTATGTGGCATACCCTCACTTATTAACACCACCATATTAATTTGGACCATTTAGGAATCTATAATCATGGTGGATTTGGGTTTTTATTTAAGGGATTAGGCATGCCCAAAAGCGTATTTCCTACATTAAAAATATTTTTAATTATTTAATATCTCATTCAAATTATATGTTTGTTTGGTTATTACAAATCTCTCTCGATCCCACATAACCATGGATCACCCCCATTCTCTCCTACCCCTCTTTGTAGCTCAGGTTCATCGTGAAGTTGGATGAAACATCTCTGAATTTCTTAAATCGCCCAGATTTGAAGCGGTAAATTGTTTATTTTATAAATCATTAATTTATCACTATTTTCCCCCATTACAGTTCCTAAAGGATATAATAATATTTTTTCTATTCTCCCTTGAATTTTTATATATTTTAAAATTCAGATACTGGTGTATTTGGGGAGATTTCTTCAATATATTTCATGGTATGTGATTCATTCTTTGTTTCTTCCTTTTCCCTTTGGGTGTTAATCCTATTTCATTGTGTTAGAAAATGTCCATAAGATAGGGTTAGAACCTAGGGTTCTATTTGGTGTATTTTTGGTCAATTAGTGTGGTCTAGGGCTAGATTTATATCCCTTTTGGTGTGGAGGTGGTGCGCTTGATGTTTCACACCATGTTTTGAGGGATTTGAAACTTTTAGTAGGTGATTACATGATTAACCATTCAATTATTAGTTAGTTTTCTGGTTTAACTAGTTCTTCATGTTCCCAATATGTTGTGTGTTGTGAAAAAACCATTTTTGAGGGATTTGGTTAAGTATTTAATTTTATAATTTTATTTTTGTTGAAGTTGTGAACATTTTGAATGTAACACATGTGTTATCTTTTGTGGTAGTTTTATAAAATATGATGTTGATATATTAGTTTTTTAAAGGGGTTGAAAATTCTGTTTTGTTGATGTCTTGGTCTCATGTTGTCCTTGGAAGATGGTTTTTGGAATATCTTTGGTGTGTAAAACATTATTATGCTTCTTGAGATCATTTTATCAAAATGGGTGGTTTCATTTGTATCATTCGTGGAATTATTCAAGGTGATTTTATAACACTTTAAAGTGGTTTTATAAATGTCTCTTGGGATTAAAATTCTACTTTGGTAGTGTTTTTATGTGGTTCTTTCATTGAAATATTAGTTTGAAATTGGTCTTATAATCAAAGTTTGAGTATACTCTTTGGAATTGTATTATGAAAGATTTAAAAGATTTTATGATTTATGTAAGAGGTGAAACCATTTTGTAAAAATATTTTGGAGTGTCTATATTATGAAATAGAACATTTTAAATGTTATAGGGGCTTTTTTGTGTTGTGTTCCATCTTGAAAATGTTTTAAAAATATGTCAGAAGGCTTTACTAAACTGTGTAAGAGATGTGAATGTGATGTGGGATGTTTTCTGTGAGTGTGATGTGAAAAATGGTTTTGGTTATGAAAAGGGTATTATGTAACACATGAGTTGGATGTTATGTGAGTTATAATATATTTCAATGGTTTTATAAAAATGTGTAATGGATTTGTGCATGTATGAAAGAAATGTTAATAGTGCTGTGGGCTATTTTGCATTGAGTCGGATTTCAAAAGCTATTTGAATGAAAAGTTGAATCATGTGACTTCTGTGGTATACATATGAGATTTTTGGTGAATTATTTATGTGTAAATGATATTTTCTTATGAAAAGTATATATCTGGACTTGTTTAACTTGTTTGAGAACAAAGGGAAAACCCGAGTATCTTGGTGGGTGGACGTCTACTAGTATGATAGTGAATTCGTGGGGTTTAGCCATAGTTCCACTAAGCAACATTGACTCTTAATACTCTAAATGAACTATAATGAAGACAATTTAGGACCACTAGGTTATGGGTATGTATCCTACTAGTGGCTGGTGCATGAGAACATATATTTGTGATGGTTACTCCCACCGAGATATGATACACCATGGACCCACAACTAGCTAGTGCATAGGGGTTATTTCCTATTGCTTGTGATCATTATTTACATTTTTCATTTTCTGTAGGACTACGGTATGGTTGGATTGAAAATTCAGTATGGTTGATTTTTTTTAAAAGTGTTTATTTTTAATGATAGACCACTTGAAAACTATTTTAATTTATAAGTTGTATCTTTTATATATTGTAACTAGCATTTCATGTTTATGAAAAATTGCAAGATTTTAGACTTTGAATGCTAATCACATGGAATATTTTTCTGGTGGTATCCTACTGGGCATTAGACTACACCCTAATTACACCTTTGTGTGTAAGTATAATTTTTTTTGTCGCATGTTTTGGTACAACTTTTGTGCCAACAGTTTGGGCTTTTACCGATTGTTCGTGATGCGGTGTTGTAGAGATGGCCTGAGGGTGATGCCTCTTTACATGTGGAGGTTCTTGGGATGTCTTTATTTGGTTTTTTAAAATTTTAATGGTATTCAAACATGGTTTTATCTTATGTAATTCAGCTATGAAATTTTGTAAAAGACAGTTTTAGTTGAAAAATTCAGATTTGTTTTATTGAGTATGTTTGATGTTTAATGTTTATAAACTCGAGTAAATCGTTCCCAAACATAATTTTATGATACTTGGGCACTTGTTCCAGACCATGGGGATCTGAAATTCCCTTTGGGAATTGTCGTTGGCCGGGTGGGGTGTAGGTTTTGAGGGAGACTAGATTTGTTTCATGACTAAATGGTAATTAGAGGATGTTCAGGTTAACTATTTGGGTCATGTTATTTTGGGAAGATTCGGGATCATTTGGTGTTAGTATTTTTGGGACTTGGTATTCTAGTTTTGGGTAGTGTTCTTGATCACCACTCCTCATGATGGGATTCATGTTTCCAAGAGATATTGGGATTTATCGAAGTACTTTGGTTTTATTGGTTTGTTCATGATTAGGGGAAATGAAAATAGAGTTGGGTTAATTACCTCAGTGAGCTCGCAGTGCCTAGGAATCCATGTGAAGCCGAGGATATTCCCGAGAATAGTTCCTGTGGTAGTGGAATTATTAGAATATGGTCGCTAAACATATTTCCAAGTCACCCACTGAAACTAGTTTCCTCTGACATTGCCTTATGTTCTTTGGTATTGAAATCATGGAATTTTGGTTTTAATGTGACTTGGTTTTAAGAAGCGTAAAGTTTTTTTGAAATTATCTTAAAATAAATAGGGGATGGTTTGATTTATGAAATCTCGGAACTGAATTTTCAGATTTTTTGGAAATGGAAAATGGTGTTCTTATACCTATTTTAAAAGCAAGAACTATATCGATGGTGGTTTTGAAAAACTGTTTCCAATAGATTTATCAAAACCATAAAAGGGTGTTTAAATGGGATGAGTATTTTTGAAATTAATATGTACTACATGAAGGTGAGTTCTAATTTGAATGATTTTTCCTTTCTTAAAATTTTTGTAAGTGGTAATTTGGGTTTTATTTTTTGGTTAACGGTATTGAGAAAAATGAAGTAGTGGTTGATAGTTTTGGTTTTGAAAAGTGGAATGAGTTTTTTATAACCTTTGGTATTTTCATGAGAGACCACATGAAAGAGGTTATATAGAATGATGGGTGGTTAATGGCATGACGGGATGAGTTCTTGGATAGAAATAAGGTGGGTGCTTGGTGTGGCATAGAAACATACATATGTGGAGCCCATGGGGTACCATTGGTGGATACGCTAACCGCTGAACAATTTTCCTTCAAATAAATGTTTTTAAACAAAAAATTTGATCTATTGATGAGTGTTTTGGGATGGTGTGTATAATGTGTTTTTGGAAATGTTGATTATGTGAAATGTTTTCAGTCCAAGAACCCTTCTGATTTGAACCGTGTTTTGGGTTTGTGTATGGTCAGTAAGTTGGGTAGAAGGACCGGTTAGTAGTCTCTTCCGAGATGTGTTTCACAAAACCATACAGTGGTTCTCTTCATGTGTTTGGATCTGGTTTGTGGATTTTTTTGACCAATGGAACAGCTTGGTTGGATCTTTGGGTTCTCTCATTAGATATGGTATGCCCCCATTGAGGGTTAATGCACAATTGATGGGCACCCCAGATTGTTTCACCATTGGAAAATATTCCATTTGATCAATATAATGCATCTTTTATCGATATTTTTTGATTTAGTATACACTCATTCATTTCTTTGATTTTTGGATCCTCTTGCAGAGGGAGAGTGTTCATGGAAGGTTTAAAGAGTCCTTAGTTTCTTAAGTTTCCTGGTTCGTTGAAGATGGAAGTGGTCTGGGGTTCTTAGTATATATGATTGTCTCGATGGTGTCTAAGATGGCCTCTATGTTCATCATAGATTCATTGAAGCATGAGTTCTTGTTAAGACAACAGTTTTAGGAATCTGGTCATGAGAGGCTATTGTGGCCACTTTATGGACTTGTGTGTTGTTTAGGGACTTGGCATAAGGCCTCGTTCAATGTTTTGTTTCTATTAGTCACAATGGTCATGATCGGTTACACCTTGTGATGTCATGTGCTTGTTTGACTACAAATGCGAAGGTTGTGCTATCAATTGAGAGTCTATGTTATGTTGGGAGTATGTCACCCTTGGAAAAACATAAAAATCTTCTGGTTTAGAAGATGGTGTTTATATGAATCCTTTCCTTCTGTTATTTCTTACCTAAAGGAATAAGGGGCGATGTGTGTGCATATTCTAATCCCTTTTATCATTGAAATGTCTAGTTTTGTAAAATTGAGTTCCGGAGTGTGTTACGTCATTGTGAAACCATCAGGGTATAAGGTGTAGTTGTTTGTGGCACTGAATGAAGAAGTTCCATAAACGGGTTTCCGAAGCCTAACTACGAGGCCGAAGGTGCATCAATTTTTTGAGCTCTATCAATGTGTCCCGGAGAGAAGCTGGTGCATAGTCCTGGGAAATTCCAAGGTAATTTAAACCATTGTACTAGTCCTACCATCAGTATGAATGAGAGGAATATTTTAAACCTCTGGTACCATCACCTTTCTTCTGTTATTCCCATTCGATGGAAAGAGGTGGAGGGCCTCGTGCCCATGTTTGTCACCTAGTGTTTTTCCTTTCCCCTTTGATTTCCATTGAGTTTTTAGAGAAATGTTTTAAAAAAATTAGATAGGTTGAGAGCATGTTTTTCACATGGTGAGATATAACCATGCCTTAGAAAACCATGAATATATAAGGATCCACATGGTTAGCCCACGATTTCCCAAACTGTACGGACAAACTGTGCAGCCGTCCAAACAATTTGAGTTTTGGTGTTTTCTGTTCCGGCCCATGTTTTTCGGTTACGATGATTGGATCTTATATTGGGGAGACCCACCATGGGTATCATGTATTTTATTTTGGAGATATCTAATAGAATTATAACCCTTGTACAAGGGATTCTATTCGGGCCTCCCCCTATTAGTGTCCTGATTCTATCTCAGGAGGAATTTAAGTTGTCTCTTATGGTGGGGATCCCACGTGTCTATCATTATACCAGTAACCCAGTTTTGTAAATGGTCTTGGATTGGTAGTGGGTAGTATCATTCAGAGATATCAAACTAACTACTTATTCCTTGGTTAAATGTTGGTATTGGAGAGTTCCCAACGGTTTAGTTATATCAAGGTAAGTGTAACCTTGTTCGATGTTGTTGTTCGTTTGGGTAAATTTCTTGAGCCTTGTTCGGACTGTGTTTGAGGAGTTTTCTATTGGGATAAAGCCTAAATGTGATCGATTGTCTTAGGAAAGTGTTGTAAGATTTGTTTTTTGAGAATATTCCTTCCTTAATTGATCATTGGAGGTGTTTTTTTCCTTTGGGGGTGAAGCTTGGCAAAGAAGTACATCCTGGTTTATCGGTTGGGATTGGTTTTTGTATTTGGCCTTATTGTGGGATTATGGGGATGAAAAGTTGTCATGGTGAGAATAATTGTTACATAAATTAATTATTTTAAAAGAAAATTTAATTTAATTTCCATTCATGCTTTGTTTTGGGGGTTTCCCAGGCTTTTATGGAGGAATGGGTGAGTTTTCATGAATTGGGCCAAACTGTGAGCCTAATTCCAGATTTGAAAATAAATTTTTATTCCTTTATAACTCCTTCATTTTTCAAAATGTTTCATCCATTTCAATTCCAAATTCACATTACATGACCTATTAACACCACCATAATAATCTGTACCATTTAGGAATCCATAATCATGGTGGATTTGGGTTTTTATTTAGGGGATTAGGCCTGTCCGAAAGCTCATTTACTACATTAGAATTTTTTTTAATTATTTACTATATACTTCAATTGTTACATTTTTACAGCGATTCCAACTGTCACCATGGACCACTTACCCCATCTACGGCTTCAATCTCTCCTCCCTCATTTTGGGGCTAAGCTACATCACGAAGTTTGATGGAACATCTCTAAATTTGTCGAATATCCTAGATTTGAAGGGGTAAATTTATTATTTCATAACTCTTTAATTTATCACACTTTTTCCACCATTAATGTTCCTACATGATATCTTAATCCTTATTATAACCTCCCTTAAATATTTTTTTATTTGAAATTTTATCTACTAGTGTATTTTGGGTGATTTCTACAATATAGTTCAAGGTAAGTGATTCCTTCTTGGTTTCTTCCATTTCCCTTAGGGATTCCACCCACTTTCATTATGTTCTAAAATGTCTAAGAGTTAGGTTTCGAACCTACGATTTGATTTGATGTATTTGTGGTCCATTATTTTGGTCTATGGATAGATTTATCTTCATTTTGGTGAGGCGGTGGTGTGGTCGATGTTTCACACCACATTTTGATGGATTCGACACTTTCCATAGGTGATTCCTTGGTTAACCATTCTATGATTAGTTAGTTTTCTTGTTTTACTAGATTTTCATGTTTCCCATATCTTGTGTGTGGTGTGAAAACCATTTTTGAGGGACTTGGTTAAGTATTTAATTTTATAATTTCATTTCTTTTGAAGCTATGAAATTTTTGATTATAAAACATGTGTTATCTTTTATGGTAGATTTATAAAAAAATGAATTTGATTTATTAGTTTTTGAATGGGGTGTGAAATTCTGTTTTTTAATGACATAGTGTCATGTGGTCCTTGAAAGGGGGTTTTTGGAATAGTTTTGGTGTGTAAAAATTTTTTATACTCCTTGACAGCATTTTATGGAAATGGGTGTTAGTATTTGTATCTTTCGAGGTGTTATTAAATGTGGATTTATATCACTTGAAAGTGGTTTTATAAATGTTACAAGGGATTAAAATCCTACAATGGTAGTGTTTTGATGTGCTTTTCCCTTGAAATATTTTATTGATATGGGTTTTATGATCAATGTTAGGGTATACGCTTTGGAATTGTTTAATGAAAGATTGGAAAGATTTAATTGTTTATGTAAGAGGTGAAAGCATATTTAAAAACTATTTTTGAGTGTTCATATTCTGAAATGGTATATTTTAAATGTTTGGAGGGCTGTTTTGTGATGTGTTTCATCATGGAAATGTTTTAAAACAAATTGGAATGATTTACTAAAGTGTGTAAGAGATGTGAAAGTGATGTGGGATTTATTGTGTGAGGGTGATGCGAAAAAAGGATTTTGGTTATGAAATGTGTATTATGTAACATATGAGTGGGCTCTTATGTGAGTTTTTATATATTGGAATGGTTTTATAAATGTTTTTAAAGGATTTTTGGAAGTGTTAAAGAAATGTGAAGAGTGTTGTGGGCTATTTTTCTGTGATTCAGATTTCAAAATCAATTTGAATGAAAAGTGGACTTTTGTGACTTGTGTAGTATACATGTGGGATGTTTTGTAAATATTTTATGTGGAAATGATATTTTAATGTGAAAAATATACTTATTGACTTTTTTTTACTTGTTTGAGCACAAATGGAAAACCCGGGTATCTAGGTGGGTGGACGTATACTAGTAATATATTGAATTCGTGGTGTTTGGCCTCAGTTTCACTTTTCAATATTGATGCTTACAACTCTAAATAAACGATTATGATGATGATTTTGGACCACTAGGTTATTGGTATGTTCCCTACTAGTGGCTCGTGCATTAGAATAGATATTTTTTATGGTTACTCTCACTGAGATACGAGGTACCTGGGACCCAAAACGAGCTTGTTCCTGGGGGTTATTTCTTATTGCATCTACTCATAAGTTACTTTGTGCATAATGTCAGTATATAGTATGGTTGGAATGAAATTTCAGCAGGTTTGACATTATTTTTAAAAGTGTTTATTGTTAATGATAGCCCACATGAAAGCTGTTTAAATTTTTATGTTGAATCTTCTCGATATTGTAACTAGCATTTCACGTTTATGAAAACTTGGATGCTTTTTATCTTTGAATGCTTATCACATGGAATCTCTTACTTGTGTTATCCCACTAGAAATTGTCTCACACCCTAATTACACCTTTGGTTGTATGTAGACATGGTATGTTTGTTTGGGTATAACTTTTGTGCCAACAGTTTTGGTTTTTACACGTGGTTCATGATGTGGCATTGTGGAGATGGCCTGAGGGCGGTGCCTCTTGCCATTTGGTGATTCTTTGAAGGTATTTATTTTGTTTTGTACCTTTTTAATGGTCATAAAAATGGTTTTATATTATGTAATTCAGTTCTGATATTTTTTAAAAGATTGTTTTAGTTGAAAATCCACATTTATTTTATAGAGATTTTTTTGTTAAATGTTTATAAACTCGGGTAAATCATTCCCAAACATCATTTTCTAATACCTGGGAACTTGTTCCAACTTGTGGTGATCGGGAACACCCTTAGAGCCTTGTCATGGGCTGGGTCGTGTTCTAGTTTTGATGGCGACCATATTTGGTTTGTGAAGATAATTATTGTGTTTCTTATAGTTAAATGACATGACTATAGGTGGAAATCAGAAACTTATTTTCCTCCACAACATTAGTGGGATTCATAATCTACCATTGACAATCATTATCCTAATATCCCTATTTTACATACATGAGTCATATCATGGTTCCCTTGAGATAGTTTTTGGGAGGATTATTCCCACGCTGTTATCACATGTGAATTTCTATTTTCTTTTCTCTATGGGATTTATCTATTGAAACTCATGAATTATTAGATATTTTATTATTTTTATCTATAATACCATGGGATCAGTAATAGTCAGAAATTATTATCTTGGCCATAAGCTAAAAATTGGAAATCACTTCATAGATATAAAAGAATCGAATAACCAAATCCATTAATATATCAGTCTTAAACGAATAAATAAGCATCCCACCTTACATTAAGTGTGGATTAAAAATCCCTTTTTGTACAATGAAATAATTGTGAATTTTTCCATATATTCCTTGATTGAATCATTTTTATTTTTATTCAGCCTAAGGAAATACCCCTTCATTTCAAGATAGAGAGGTCAAGGAAAATATTTATTGAAAAATATTTCCTTTAATAATTTCCATTCTATGGAACTGATTTCCTATTTGAGATTTGTATTCATCATTAGTGTCCACCACTGGTATGCTTTCCTGGCTATATAATAAACATCCACCATGACATGATTTTTTTCAACCATTAATATATAAAGAATATCGACTTAATGGAGTCAATCAATTTTTCCATGATGAGGGGGTCCTAAGATCTAGTAATTTTTGGAGGCCTTTATTGTAAAAAATACATAGCTGTAACTTGTTCTTTCAATGGAGAAGGAGGGAGTTCCACAAAATTCATTTTATTATTTAAATCATTACTAAATTCATCTAGTAATTAAATGACGTTATTATATCACACTTTTATATGTTTTGGAATATTATTAGGGAAATCATCAAATTTACTATCACATTGGATTTTGGAACGGTTCCTCCTTGTTCCTAACATTTACTAAAAAAATAAAATGTATAGATGATTATAATCAAACTAAAAATCATATAAAATGGAAACTAGTAACTTAATAGGAATAACATATAAAAAGTATATATATTCACACTAATTAGTTTTTAGGTTTCAATATATGCTATCAATGGTACTATTCCAAACATGTATTCTAACCTAACAATCTATTCAAGTCTGTAATAATGGTTCGTAAAGAGTTCGTGGGTTTTCCAATGAATATCCCTCGAGTGTGTCAAATTAAGTGTGTAGCAAGATGTATTTTTCATGCACCAGGTATATGTTGATTTAATACAAAAAAATCCATTTTTATGGTATTACCCCTAGGTACATGTTATCTTAATCCACATCCACTTTTATTATCCAGATAGGGATTTAATTTCTTGGAAATCAGTCTCTCTATGCTTCATAAAAATCTGTAGATATTATATTATATATACACATTTCTTAGTGTTTTTAGTAATTTATTTCTATATAAATACACAAAAATAACTATACCTTTATTTGATACCAATCATAGATACCCAATAAATTTACACATATTATCATATAATTACTAACATATATATTCAACAAAACCAACTCAAAATCAAGAGGTATAGTGTCTTTGGAAGACAAGGTTCATAATACATCAAAATGAAACTAAAATAAAAAAATATATTTTAACATATATAATTAAATTATAGTCCCTTTGTTCTTCTAAAAAACTATAAGTTAATCTGGGGAATACATAAAAGAAAGGGGTGATCTATAATACTCAGTAAGGGAATAAACCTAAGGAATAAGTAAGTAATACAAGTCCAAAGACATAACATGATATCATAATGGAGAAGGATCATGATTAGTAATATGTAATAATGATATAAATAATTATGAATCATAATATAAATGCTTAAAATGAATGCGTTAGAAACATAAAACATGACATAAGCATAATTCAAGACTAACATCTAAGACAACATCACATATTGGGCAATGTCCCTTCATTTATTAGGTTCACTCCCTAATCCCATATATATCATATCATGATACATAGAAATTAATCAATTCATTATATAACCATATAAAAACACCCACAATAACATTTACTTTCTTAGGCATTTTATAAATTGAAATTAATCAAAATTCATAAACATTAGAATTATCCTTGTAAATGTATGGGTTTCATAATCTTTCAAAAAATCACAAAAAATATAGACTTCATAAATATTGTAAAGAGAAGAAATAAATAAATAATTTTGACATTCATATCTAGGTAAATAATAATATGTATAAAAAATTTCATTAATTTAATGAATATCATGAGAAAGGGTGGAGAATTAGGTATATAAATGATCCTTCAAAATGAAGCTTTAATGAGTTAGATAAGGACTTTTTAAGAATGAATGGACATAGATATTTCTATGAAAATCAAAGGTAAAATAAAATTTGTATCCCTAAAATATTAATATCTTAAATGAACTGATGAAATAGAATAATAATTTAATTGAGTGTTATGTAAACGAATTAATGGATAGAAAATTTCCTCTTAATTTGGTTTGATTTTAAAGAAAGCATTTGAGAAATGAATATAAGGATTGTATAACCCTGTCAAAGGAAGGGATAATAAGGAAGATATATATATAAGAGAAATAAATAATGAATTTACAATCATTACATAACATCACATAGATTTTTAAATTATTTTATATATGTAATTTACATAATCTAATGAAAATTTGGAGGTTTAGAGATATCCCTTTGTTTAGGTTCCATGATCTCTCATCACTTTCACTTAAAGTCCCAAATAATAAAAATAGATTCATTAATTACATAATTATTAAACATTCAATTATTTATTATGTTTAATATAATTATATTATTTTCATTAAAAACCAATTAAATTATATATAAAGTTTAATTTCTTTGTTCTAAGGAATTTTTTTCATGGTTCCATGGTCAGGTAACTTGTGGATAATTATTGAAGTTCATGTCAAATGGGACTACAACATACTAAGTAAAATGATATGATATTAATATCCTTATATAAATTTAAATGATCCCAAATACACATATTTTTTATAACATGGGTGTGACTAATTATGTAAAATGGAAATGTTATATGGTTATTTAGTTTAGGTGGTTAAACGAACATCATGAACTAGATACATATTATTTAATAAAATGGTTATCAAATAATTTTAAAAAATATATTGAAATAAGTTAATATATACTTATTATCATCATATTTAACCATAAAATTTTTTCTATAACCATCCATTAATGAAATGGAGAAAAAAATCACAATGTTCATGGACCCAACATAATGTAAAAAATTATTCCATTTTTAGAAGGGCGGGGGTGGAGAATTGACATTTCATGAACACAATATCATTAAAATATGTTTATAAAATTGTATCGACTATGAAACTATTTATTGGATAGGATGATGTTGAATAATATATGATATTAAAAGTAATAGATTAAGAATATTACCTCTTAAATACCACACATTTTTCATGGTCCCACCATAATATGAAATATATTTTCATTTTTTAGACGAGATGGGGTTGTATAATTGATTTTTAATTGGAACAATATAATTATTATATATTTATAAACACTGATAAATTATGAAATGTTGTATGGGATATGTGAGGATGATGTGGAATAAGATTATTATTTAAAATAGGTAGATTAAGAATATTACCTCTTAAATACCGCCTCTTGAAATAAAAGATAAGGAAATTGGGATTTTCTATTGGGTGAGACCAGTAGTTTAATGATATCTAGGAGAGACTAGGGGAGATAGTGGAGATTTGATATGATTTTGGGTAAGCATGAAGGCTTAAAATATGTGAGGATAAAGTGTGGTATTTATGATTGGAGGAAAGTGTCAGAGCTCATATCCTGGAACCAACTTTTTTATTACTTAATTGATAGTTTTTATTAATTAAATAAGTTTTATTTTCAAATATTTATTATTATTATGCATGATATTTGTATTTTATAATGTCCTTGGAATATATTTGACACTAAAAGGTCTTATCAGTTCCCCACTATGATGAGAACCTATCGGTTCTAAGACATTATTCTTCATCCGTATTCTATGGATGAATGATATTGTATTTTGAAACATGGAAAATATATGTTATTAGGTGTAGGATCCTCATAAGACATTGAGACACCTTCTCATGGTTTTCTTACTTGGTAATCTCAAATATAGATGGATATGAGAACATTATTGCTAATAGGAAAAACATATTTCCATCTGTCTTTGGATGATAATATCATTAGACATGTGTATTGATCCTTATAATTTTTTATTATCGTTAACTGATTTCATGAAACACACACATTGATGTATTCATGAAAACCATGATGAATTATGTTCATAATGAAGTAGAATATAGTGGGTGCATCATGAATTATATTGAATTAATGAATAATGTGTAAAAGGGTTCCACATTTTGTCTCTTGAAAAAAGGTAATATCTCAAGACCATTTTTGGGAATGGAAATAACTAAAAATCCATAGACGCTATTTTTTTGGGGAAATTTAATTACCAAAACAACAAAAAAATGATACATCGACCATATAGGTTGATCGCTCCGGCATGAATCCTTCTTGATTTGAGATATTGTGATAAATTGATTATAATACACAGTAAACATTCTTAGAAGTTTGGACATCATTGTGACATTACTATCTTTCTCTATGGATTACTTGGAGTGTTTCTAGACAACACTCTTGGAATTTATGTGGTTATCGATAATTCAACAATGAAATAGTCCTAGAGGGAAACACACTATGTGTATCTGTAATGTCAGTTAAATTAAACTATTGAATTTAACAAATTTGAATAAATAATATATATTCAAGTTTTTTATCAACATAATTTAATTAAATTTTTTTTAATGAATAACTGAATAAAATAATATTAAAAAGTAAATAGTTATAAATCATGGAAAATATAATATATATTATACTTATTATATATTATTGAACTAACATTTATTTAATTAAATATCAATTAATAGAGGATCGGTAATTTTTGACAATGTAAAGTGGATCAATTTTAATGATCTAAATAGTATAATTGATATTTACATATATTCATACTGTATCACACAAGTTATGAAATTAATAAAAATATTTTTATTAATTCAAATGGGGTAATTTATTAATATTAAATATGGTTGGGGGTTTGTGTGACATTTTCTATCTCTAAGAAGATATAACAAATATCTAATTATACCACTTTACCAATTCAATTTTCATGTAAAAAAGGACAAGGATAGATTGGAACAAAAAAATAGACTATGATATATCATCCTCATATAACATTTTTTTTAGATAATACAACGGGTTCTTCTTACTTTATTTATAATAATTTTTTCATCAACCGCAAAAAAAATTAAATTGATCGGGATAGATTGTGATAGCACCCATGGATTCTATGATGCCGATCAGAGATTTTGGTGCACATGTAGATCACCTCTAGAGGTATTCTACACAGGAATCCAATAACATCAATATGTTTTGAGGAATTAAAATACATCATATCATCTACAATTGTAGAATTACATGTTTAGGAAATTATTTTTTTTTAAAAATTAATTATAAATTACATGTATTGATCATGTCCTTATAGTAAGGTAAATTTAATGTCATCTATTAATATAATTTTCTTCATTGTAAATTATCTCATGACCATGTAAGTAAAAAACAACATGTTATTTAATACAAAAAATTGCATGGGTCATCTGTTAAAAGGATGATTTGGTTATTTCTAGTACATTAAATTGTCATTAGAGAAGTCACAAGTATAATTTATAATCAATTTTCTTGAATGATTTCATGTGTTTAAATTTTATTTTACTTAAAAATATTTGTTTTAATAATCTTAAATCAACATGTATTTTTTTATTTATTCTCAATAACATAACTGGTAAGTAATTCATGAATAAAAATGAAGAATCCTCTAGAGATTTCCATTTGGATGTGCCCAAGGCTCTGCATGGATAAAAACAATGTATAATTGATGTTCCCCCAAAGTATGTGCTATGTAATTTTTCTTTCTCATCCATATATTTCTATATTGGGTCATATTAAAAAAATAATCTACAATCCAAATAGATCAGATCAACATGTGGATATTGACTCACTGGCACACTACATAAAGAACTACACATCGTGTAACCACTTTACATGATGTGTAGTCCCTTTTATCTTGTGTCTAAGTACATAGGGTGTCCCAAGGTTGCCATGTATTAGATACATGTGTGACATCCTGATCCTGGAGCCATTGAACGGTGCCCCAAGACGGTTGTCCACATGCCCTCAAATGTGACTACCCACACACTAGAGGGTTCCGACTAGCAGCGAGGGTCTAGAAAATCAGTCTTGGGGAGACTATACCCTCTTTTATATGAATAAAACATCAATGGAAGAAAAAAAACAATAACCAAATGTGGAAGAATAAAAATAACCAAAACAACACCATGTCATATGATATACAAAACAAGAAAATACAATACTCAACTGAAAGGTAAAACCTGTTATGACAATGAAAATGTCCACTATCTCTAGTGGAATTTTTTTTACCAAGGCTACATTTTTCATGTCGGTTCTATATAATATATGTTCAAAGATGTAAAAATTGATTTCTCATGTCGGTTATTTTATAATGGACGTGATAAATTGAAAGGAATCCATTTTAATGGAGGTTGTAAAATAACCAACGTAAAAAAAAGATTAGATTTTTCATGTGGGTTATTTTATAACCGTTGTGGAAATCCTATCTGGGCACTTTATCACGTCGTTTATTTTTTAACCGACGTGATAATGGAAATCTTAGAAATGTATCACGTCGGTTATCAAAAGAACCGACGTGATAAAGCTCCATTTATCCCATCCTTTATAAAATAACCAATGTGATAAATTGTTTTCGATGTCGGCTATTAAATAACCAACATTATAAACATAAAAAATAGTTTATCATATCGGTTATAAAATAACCGACGTTATAAACCTTTTAAATGAATTATCATGCCTCATATTCAGTCATTCAGTTTTCTTCGATCGGGCGACCTGCGACATGTCTCTCCCACGCGGAAATCCTAGAAAGGGTTCTTCAATGTCGTGACCTCTATCCTCATTTTTCCAACATCATTCAACATCTTTATTGTCACCAGATCCATTATGTCAACTCGAAACACTCAAGTAAGCTTCACATAGCTTAGATTTAGTTTTTATTTGTCACGATTCCCTAATCCAATTTTTTCAGATGTTATTTTTATATCATTGTTCTTGCTATCATGGTAAATTTAATAGTGTTAATTTATACCATGCTAAATTATTTTCTTGTAAAAGAAACCATGGAAGTGATATAATGAAACTTTATGCTTTTTGTGTGTTCCATCATGTGTTTGAATGCGTACAAGGGGTGTTGAAGGGGGTGGGGGATATCTAGAGGGGTGGGGGTTTTTCAGTGGGTGGGGGTGTTCAGGGGGTGTCAATGGTGGCAGGGGTAGTGTACGGGGGGGGGGGGGGGTTGTCCAATGGGGTTGGGGTGTCCAAGGGTGTTGGGTTGTCCAAGGGGGTGGGGGTGGTGTTCAAGGGGGAGAGGGGATGTCCAAGGGAGTAGGGGTGTCCAGGGGGTGGGGGTGGTGTCTTGGGGCTGAGTGGGTTGTCCATGGGGGTAGGGGGTGTCCAAGGGGTGGGGTGTCTAGGGGGGGCTATCTAGAGGAGTGGGGGTTGTCCATGGGGTGGGGTGGATGTCGAGAGGGGTGGGGGTGTCCAGGGGGTGTCAAAGGGGGTGAGGGTGGTGTCTAGGGGATCTGGGGGCTTTCCAAGGGGGTGGGGGTGTCCAGGGGTGGGGGATGTCTAGTGGGGTGGGGGTTGTCCAGGGGGTGGGGGGTTGTACAGAGGGGTGGGGGTTTCCAGGGCTGTCAAAGGGGGTGGGGGTAGTGTCCAGGGGTGTGTGGGGGCTGTCTAGGGGGGTTAAGGTGTCCAAGGGGGTGGGGGTCCAGGGGGTAGGGGTGTCTAGGGTGGGGGTGGTGTATATGGGGATGAGTGGGCTGTCCAAGGGGGTAGGGGGTGTCTTGGGGGTGGGGGTGTCTAGGGGTGGGGGGTGTCTAGAGGGGTGGGGTTGTCCTGGTGGTGGGGATGCTCTAGAAGAGTGGGGGTGTCCAGGGGGTGTGAAATGGGACGGGGGGGGGGGGGGGGTGTCCAGGGGTGTGAGGTCTGTCCATGGGGTGGGGTAGTCCAGGGGTGGGGGATGTCTAGAGGGGTGGGGGCAGTACATGGGGTGGGGGTTTGTAGAAGGGTGGGGGTGTCCATGGGCTGTCAAAGGGGGTGTGGTGGTGTCCATGGGGTGGGGGTAGTGTCTATGGGAGAGGGGGATATCCAAGGGGGTAGGGGTGTCCTTGGGGTAGGGGTGGTGTCCCGAGGGGTGAGTGGGCTATCCAAGGTGGTAGGGGGGCTGTCCAAAGTGTGGGGGTTGTTCTGAGGGTGGGGGTTATCCAGAGGGTTGGGGGTTCGGTTTAGGGGGTGGGGGGCTATCCAGGTGGTGGGGGTGTCCACAAGGGGTTGGGGTGGTGTCCAATGGGGTAGGGGGTTGGACAACCCCCTCACCCCCTGGACACCACTACCCAACACCCCTGGACGCCGCTCATCCCAATGGACATCCCCCACCCCTGAACAGGCCCCCACCCCCTAGAAACCCCCACCCTCTTGGACATCATGAACACCCCCCTAGATAGCCCCCAACCCCCTTGGACACCATCTAGGTATATATATATTCCAATGGTTTCATTCAAACTGTTGGAATATATTTACTTTAGGTAGTCTATACCAACGGTTCCTGTAGAATAGTTGGTATAAGGCTATTGCAATGACCATCATGCCAAAGGTGTGTGAAACCATTGGGTACCCCAATTATTTCAAGGTTCATCCCAATGGTTTCAAATCGTTGGGATTTGTGTAATTTTTAGAAGTGAATGTATACATATTTTATTATTTATACTTCATATTTCTTTTTTACGGAATGGTGAATTTGGTATCCAGTTGCACCATGATGTATTCTTTATGTACCTTTAGAAGAAAGGATTCATGATGAATTTAAACCTGTTATATCTAAAATTATTTTCTTTTGAAAATTATTTTCATGTATATTTTTTTGAAATACGCATAGATTTGTTTTATATTCCAAATTGTTTTTACATTCAAATTATGATAATTGTCATAAAAGTATATATGTGTCTTATCTTAACAAGATGTTTAATTTTGATATTTTTTATAGGATAATAATGCGTCAAAGTTGGATTATGACACATCGAATGATTAATGAATATGAGGATGGTGTTGATTCCTTTTTTGAATTTTCAAAATGAAATGTTCCATGAAGTGACATTTTTTTCTATCCATGCCTGAAATGTTTGAATATGAAGAAGTTGAAAATTTGAGAGATTGAAGATCATCTCATTTGTCATGGTTTTATTTCGAGTTACATCCCTTGGATTTGAGATGATGAAACTGGACAGAATGTCAGATCTACTGATGATGATGATGATTCATGAGATGGTAACTTTGAGGGAATTGAAGAAATTATTCGTGATGTTGTAGCAGAAGAAATTGACATAGAATAAACAGTTGCACATCTATATGGTTATGTTGAAAACCCACTCTATCTTGGTTGTATGGATTATACGGTTTTGTTTTCATTTTTAAGATTGATTATCCTGAAGGTGAAACATGGATGGAGGGACAAAAGTTTTATAGAGAAGGTACAATTGATGAAAGACAATCTTTCAAAAGATAACGATCTTCTCGATTCACATTATAAAGTTGAGAAAATATTATGCCCAATGGGATTTGGATAAAAGAAAATACATGCCTGTACGAATGACTGTATGATATATAAGAAGGAATATGAATTTATATCAGAGTGTCAAAAATCTGGGACATCAAGGTATAAGTTAAATGAAAAATCACAAGCTGATGTAGAGATTACGAAGATCCCTTCCAAGTTATTTTAGTATCATCTAATAATTCATCATTTGAAATGTTTATTTTCTAATTCTCATGATGAAAAAAGGTTATGATGGCATGATGATTAGCGGATATGTGATGGAAAAATGCATAATCTAAATGATAGTTCACAATGGAATAGAATTGATGATTAGTATCCTACATTTGGAAATGAAATTATAAATCTCATAATAGGGTTGTGCACAGATGGAATAAATCCATATCGATCCCTCACTAGCACACATAGTTCATGGCCTATTTTATTAGTAATTTACAACCTCTCTCTTGAAGTTTGAATTAATCTCAAATATTCCATGTTGAGTATAATGATCTCTAGTCTGAGGCAACCTGGAAATGATATTGATGATTTTTGTCACCATTGATTGATTATATGAAATTTATATGGGAGGATGGTTTTAGGGTGTATCATTCTTATAAAATGGAATATTTTCAACAGCATGAAGTGCTTATGTTCACTATAAATGATTTCCCAGCATATAGAAATTTGTCTGCCCCGAGTGTTAAGGGGTATAAAGAATTTCCAATTTGCGAATAACAGACTTCATATTATCAATTTCATCATGGGAGAGAAACGGTGTACATGGGTCATCGACAGTTTTTTCTTGTGGATCACTCTTATAGAAAACTAAAAAAGGCATTCAATGGCTCACAAAGAATTTTATATTACTCAAAAACCATTATCCTTTGATATGTATTTTGAGAGGGTGGAAAACCATGATGTGAGATTAGGAAAGACACATAAATCTGGTAATGATAGATGTATTTGGAAGAAAAGGTCAATATTTTTTGAGTTACCATATTAGAGATATCATGATGTTAAACATAATATTGATGTCATGTATGTGGAGAAGAATATCTATGATAGTTTGATTGGAGAATTGTTAGATATTAATGGAAAGACAAAAGGTGGGCTGAATTCTAGATTAGACTTACTATCAATGGGAATACATTTGGAGTTAGCTCCCACTTTTGATGGAAGATGAACATTTCTTCCCTCGGATTGTCATACATTATCTAAGAGTGAGAAAATTATCTTATTAGTGTCTACATGATATCAATGTGCCTCAAGGTTATTCTTCAAATGATAAAAATTTTGTCTCATGGAAGAATTTGAAGTTGATAGGTATGAAATCTCATGATTTTCATGTCATCATGCAACAACTTATACCAGTTGCATTTTATGGAATATTTCCCATCTATTTCAGAAAGATGATAATGAAGTTGTGTTATTTTTTCAATACAATTTTTAATAAGGTGATTGGTGTGAATTTATTGAACATTTTTGGAAAAGGATTAAATTTCCATACTTTGTCAATTGGAAATGTATTTTCCCCTATCCTTTTTTGATATAATGGTGCATTTAATGGTTCATCTAGTTCGAGAAATAAATCCTTGTGGACCTATATATCTTTGTTGGATGTATCCGTTTGAATGGTATATGAAAATTTTGAAGTGGTATGTTAAGAATCTATATCGACCTGAAGCCTCCATTTTTGAAAAGTATATTTCTGAGGAGGTTGCTGAGTTTTGTAAGAGCTACGTGGCTACAGTGGAGAATATAGGTTTTCCTTTATCTCACCATGAACAATTTAATAATGATGGAAAGTGGATTCATGGATTGAAAGTCAAATCGTTCTCAGCTGAATAGATGATAAAGTTAAAATTATATATCTTGAATAACATAGATGATGCTCACCCATATATCAAATTTCATATTGATGAGTTGAAACAATGTCATCCAAAGAAGAATGAAATGTGGATTTTCAATGAGCACAACAAAACATTTGTTTTATTGATTAAAAATACATTGCTTGGTAGAATAGATGTATTCGAGACATTACGATGGATAGTGGGTGGTCCATGTTTAAATGTGATGACATCGTCTGGTTATGACATTAATAACTATATATTTTATAAGACAGATCAGGAAAACAGAAGTGCAGTTGATAATAGTGGTGTATTGGTGTTTGCAGAAGCAATGCATTTGTTGAGTTCTAGAGAAAAAAACCCAATTTCTACATCAAGTGCATATTATGGAGTTATTTACGAAACATGGGAGGTTGATTACTATAGAATTAAAGTTCTTATTTTTAACTGTAAATGGTTTATCCGAAACAACAATGTCAGACACAATTAATTTGGAAAAACAATTGTTAATCTGAATAGATTGGAAGACATAGATAATTCGTTTATAATGAAACACATGAAAACAAATGTTCTATATAGTTGATCAATCAGATGTGAAGCGGTCTATTGTTTTATAAGGGAAAAACAATATGTTGGTGAGGGTCAACTTGATGAAGATTCTGATTTATGTGAGAGCCCTACTACCATGGATAGATTATCAGAACAAGATGATGAGCATGTTGAAGACATGGTTTATTCCATATAGAATGATCATAGTGAAGGAATTTGGGAAAACAATCCATTTGTAAATTCCTAATATTACTAGTAACATATGTTTATTTTTTTTTTACATTAATTATTTTCATAAAATGTTAGATATCATAATTTTCTTCTTTATTAATATGCATACTAAAACAAATAAGTATAATTTTTTTTATTTTAAATTTGTTTTGTGTAGTTTACCATGTTTACGATAGTTTACCATTGTTTACCATAGTTTACCTTTACCTAATTTATATATTTATTGATTTTGGTTAATGATAATTACACTACCATATTTACCATGTTTACCATATTTACAATTGTTTAATATGTTTACCATATTAACCATGTTTACAATTACGTAACTTAGTTCAATTTTCCATTTTATGTTTACTTTAGTATTGTAATATTTGAATTTGTATATTTTTGAACTAATGTTTTTTTTATTTGAAGGATAATGAAAGACCAAATAGTTGATCAACCACATGATTTTGGATATGAGCATAATGATCATACCTCTGGGGAGGAATATTCACATTCTCCTCTTGATGTTCCCCAATCTTCCTCATGTGTTCCCATAATGACCGAGGGTTCCAGAGTTTGTAAACATGGGTGCACACATTTACCAAAATTATCACTTGCTCGTACACAGGACCAGAGGATCCTCGTTGAGTTGGATAAGAATTATATTCCTAGAGGTCCAAATGAAAAATATTTTAAGAGTTTTCTATCAACCCAGGGTAAGGGAAAAGTAATAATTTTTTATGATGATTGGAGAATTGTGGACAAATAGATAATATATTTGTTGTAAGAGATGATTTTGGTAGGTTATTTTTATATTGTGTTCCTATTCATTAAATGTTTCTAGTATAATATGTTTTACCTCTTTTTTATCAAATGAAATTTGATATTAATGACACTGGAGAAGTTAGGAAGAAATTCTTATCGATGGATGCTATGAGATGGAAGGATTTAAAATCGACCCTCACATCTGATTTCATTTTTAGTTATAAGAGTCATGAAAATCCATGTCATATATATCCTTTCATAGATGAAGAAACATGGAGACAGGTTTTTGAATGTAGAATTAAAGATTCATTTTCAGTTAGGGAAATATAAAATTTTATAAGATTTCTTATATAAATGATCTTATAATTGTTTTGTTAATGATTTCTTATTATTAATATACAACAAACAAGGCAATCTTATCAGAGGATCCAATCTAAAAATGTATACCCTTATAATTTATCTTGGGGATGGTATAAATTATTATAAGAACAAATGATGGCAGAATAATTAAAAAAACTGAGAGCTGAGTCTCCAATCTCCGGAGAGGATGCCCATATATCCCCTCCATCTAGACATGAAAAATGGAAGAGAGCTCAGATGGACAAAAAGGGGAAATATCTTTCAAACGATTCGAGAATCTTAGCTGAGTGGATTGTAAGATATTTATTTTATTTATTTAAGTGAACTATATTCTTCATATAATTTGAATCAATATTGAAATGTTCTATTAATTAATACAGGATTCTCTAAAGGAATAGAGCTCACAAGGGGTATTTACAGCTGCTGGGAGGAAATGTATTTTATCTGCAGCATTGGGAAATCCAGAACATCCCAATCGTGTTTGAGGATATTTGACGGGTGTATCGGTAATAAAAGTGTTGAAACATTCTTATACTTCATCCATTGTGGGTGTTTATGAAAAAATAGAATCCTTGGAGGTGAAAGTTCATAATATTAATGCGACGATGGAGGAAAGGATTAGAGTGTCGGTACAGTCTATGTTTGCAGAAATGCAAAGACAATTTCGGACTACAACTCCCACTCCACCTCCCTGTGCAGGCACCATTATATATCCTCCACCTCTTCCTGTATCTCCCACTCCCCCACCTCATCCTGTAGACCCCTTTTATTATCATACTCCCTCACCGCAACACCCTACTTATTATGAGTTTTATGTTGATATTCCTCAACATCATATTGTTGTATATGGGCAGGTATATTGTATAAGAGATGAAGTTCATCATCAACATTTAGAGATAGAGAATCATAGGTTCTCTGTATAAGATATTATAGATAGATCAGCTCGAGTACCATTACCTACATATGAGTTAACAATAGTTGAACATAGTATCAGCCATTTCTTAATTTGTCCATCCAGACTTATACGACTCATTAAGAAATAGGTATGTATGTTATATATTCTATTTTATTATTTATAAAAGTTATTTTAAGATTAGAAAAATAATGTATTTTTATATTTATTTTTACAAGAATACTTCAAAGGTAAAGAAGTAATGTATAGACAACCAAAATGAAAAATGGATATGTCATCAGATACAGATTCTGGTTGTCTTGACAGATTGTGAATATATTCAAATTTGTTGGGGGATCATTATGATTTTCAAATTGAAGCTCAGATTTGTGGACGTGAAATAACTATGGGGATTGTTAAAACTGATATCATAAATCATGTTACTAGAGATAAGTTGGGCATCAATGTGGTGAAAATTTTGTCCATGTAAGTCATAACACCTTTTCCCTGTGTTATATTTATTAAAAATGTATAATTATGTTTGTTTTGTATTAGGTGTCTTTATAACATGTGTGAAAATAATTAGTGGACATATGTATATGTATTCATCAACCTGCATTTGATTTCTTTTGAAGCACAAGCATTGGATGACGAACAAAGAATTCTTTATATTGCGGAAAGATTTGAACAGAATATAATCACACACTGTTGGATGATTTTTTTTTGTGAGAGGTATGAAACATATCGATGGAAAAGATTTCTTTATCTTTTAACATAAAAAACCACTAACCTTAAATTATCATTTATCAGTGATCATTGGATGTTAGGTGTTTTTTCCCCAAGGGAGAAAACACATTATTAGATATGCTTTGTCCATGGAGATCTTCGGAAAAGTTTTAATAATATCATAGAAAAGTATGTTTCAATTTCATAATAGATGTAATATTATAAAGAATTAAAATTTTATTTTATTCATATTTTTTTTAATTGGGGATGGGTCTACTTTTGAAAAAAACACAAAGTAAAAGAGTGCCAAGATCAAATTTGTAGAAATAAAGGTAAATATCCATTTATAATATGTACTTTTTTGTTGAATTATATAAAAATAATATTTTGAATATCCAAAAATTCAAATCTTATTTTCATGAAATACAAGGCATCTTCAAATGCGGATATTAGATGTAAAGATTTATGTATGAAATAATTACAACTGGAACACTTGTGAACTTTGACGTTGTAAGATTTCCTTTTAAACTTTTCCGTTGTAAGATTTCCTTGTATACCTTGACATAATATTTCATTTGATTTATTTATTATACATATTAACTAATATGATTTTAATTTGTAGTTATTTTATGACTCTCAATCCTATAGTGCTCATGATGTAAAACACTTACAAGTGGAATGGTCAAATTATTTTACAGTTTTGATTGGAATTTAGTTTGACTATAGTGTAAAATGTAATTTTTTAATATAGTAATTATAATTGTTTATTTGGTAGTTGTTTAGGTTTGATTTAGGGTTTTTTTGGACATTGTAAGTTATGAATGTTATATATGTGACTATTTAATTTTTCACTACTTCTTGTTTTGGTCTAGTTCTGATGGTTTTTCTGGTATGGTTTCTGGTCTTGGGGGGGGGGGTCCAGGGGTGTAGGGAGGTGTCCAATGGGGTATAGGTTTCCAGGGGTGTGGTAGGGTTTTCTAGTTTAATGGGGAGTGTCTATGAGGGTGGGATGCCTATCCAGGGTTGCCCAGTGGGGTCAGGGGGCTTTCCAGGGGTGTGGGAGGGTTGTCTAGGGGGAGGGGGAGGGTAGTCTAGTGGGTATCCGGGGGGTGTCCAAGAAGGTGGGGTGTATTCCACGGTGTGTCTAGTGGTGTGGGGGTTTATAGGGGTGTGGGAGGGTTCTAAAAGGGTTTGGGGGTGTCCAGGGTGTCCATGGGGTTGGGGGTGTCCAGGAGGGTGGGAGGGTTGTTCAGGGGGTGGGGGCTGTACAAAAGGGTGGGTGAGGGTTTTCTAGTGGGTTTCTAGGGGGTGTTCAGAATGGTGGGAGGGCTTTCCAGTGGGTGTCCAAAGGTGTGGGGTGTTTCTAGGGGTCTGGGAGGGCTGTTTGGGGGTGTGGGGAGGGCTGTCCAGTGGGGTGGGGATTTCTAGGGGTGTGGGAGGGATGTCTAGGGGGTATGGGTGTCGAGGGTTTCCATGAGGGTGGGGGAAGTCCCGGGGGTGTTCAGAGGGTGTGGGGCGGGGGGGGGGGGGGGGTGTTCTAAGGGTGTGGGAGGGGTGTTCAGGGGTGTGTGGGGGTGTCCATGGGGGTGGGGGTTTCCAGAAGGGTGGGAGGGCTGTCCTGGGGGTGGGGTATGTCCAGGAGGGTGGGGGTTTCCAGGGTTGTAGGCCGACTTTTAGTGGGGTGGGGGATTCCAAGGTTTTGGGAGGGCTATCCAGGGGGTGGTGAGGGCTGTCTATAGGGTTTCCAGGGGGGTGGGGTGTCCAGGAGGTTGGGGGGAAATCCAGGGTGTGTTTAGGGGTGTGGGTGGTTTCTAGGGGTGTGGGAGTGTTGTCCAGGGGTGTGGGGGGTGTCCAAGGATTCCATGGGGGTGGGTGGTGTCCCGGAGGGTGGGAGTGATGTTTAGTGGGGTGGGGGCAGTCCAAGAGGGTGGGTCTTTTCCAGCGTTGTGGGAAGGCTGTTCAGTGGGGTGGGGGTTTCCAAGGGTGTGGGGGGTTGTCTAGGGGGTGAGGGAGGGCTTTCCAATGGATGTATAGGGGGTTTCTAGGAGGTCGGGGTTGTCCATGGGGTGTGAAGGGGTGTGGGAGGTTTTAAGGGTGTGGGAGGGCTAACCAGGGGTGTGGGGAGGGCTTCCCAGTTGGGTTGGGGCTTTCGAGGGGTGTGGGAGGGATGTCAAGTGGGGTGGGGGTGTCCAGGGTGTCCATGAAGATGGGGTAAGTCCAGGGGTGTGGGAGGGCTGTCTAGGGGGTGGGGGAGGGGTTTTCCAGTGTGGTGGGGGTGTCCAAGAGGGTGATATTGTTGTCCAGGGGGTGTCGAGGTGTGTGGGTGTTTCTAGGGGTGTGGGAGGGCTGTCCAGGGGTGTGGGATGATTGTCTAGTGGGGTGGGGTGGCGTCAGGGTGTACAAGAGGGTGGGGGTAGTCAAGGGGGTGTCCAGGGGTGTTGGGGTGTCTAAGGGAGTGGGAGGGGTGTGGGAGGGGTTTCCAAGGGTGTGGGGGTGTCCCAGGTGTCCATGGCGGTGGGGGTGTCTAGGAGGGTGTGAGGGTTGTCCAGGGGGTGGGGGCTGTCTAGGAGGGTGGGGATGTCCATGGTTGTGGGCAGGCTATTTAGTGGGGTACGAGGTTTCTTGGGGGTGTGGGAGGGCAATCCAGGTGGTGGGGGAGTATAGTGGGTGTCCAGGGAGGGTGTCCAGGGGAGTCTAGTGGTGTGGGGGGTTTGTAGGGGGTGTGGGGGCTATCCAGAGGTGTTGGGAGGGTTATCTAGTAGGGTGGGGGCTTTCCTGGGTTGTTCGAGGGTTGTCCAGTAGGATGGGGGTATCTAGGCTGTCGATAAGGGTGGGGGGACGTACATGGGGTGTACATGGGTGTGGGAGGTTTTTAGGGGTGTGGTAGGGGTGTCTAGGGTGTCCATGGCGGTGGGGGTGTTCAGGAGGGTGGGAGGGCTGTCTAGGGGGTAGGGGCTGTCCAGGAGGGTGGAGATGTCCAGGGTTGTGGGCAGGCTATTTAGTGGGGTGGGGGGGTTTACAGGGGTGTGGGAGGGCTGCCTAGTGGGTGTCCAGGGGGTGGGGTGTCCAGGAGGGTGGGGGCAGTCCAGGGGGTGTCTAATGATGTGTGTGTGTGTGCGGGGGGGGGGGGGGGGGGGTTCTAGGGGTGTGGGGAGGGTTGTTCAGGGGTTTGGGGGAGGGGGTCTATGGTTTCCATGGGGGTGGGGGATGTCCAGGAGGGTGGGGGTGTCCGGGGATGTGGGAAAGATGTTTATTGGGTGGGGGGTTTCCAAGGGTTCAGGAGGGTTGTCCAGGGGGTGGGTGAGGGCTGTCCAGGGGGTGGGGGAGGGATGTACAGAGGGTGTCCAGGGGTGTGGGGGGTTTCTAGGGGTGTGGGAGGGCTGCTCAAGGGTGTGGGGGGGGGGGGGGGGGGCTGCCTAGTAGGGTGGGGCATTCCAGTGGTGTAGGATGGATGTCTTGTTGGGTGGGGGTGTCCAGGGTGTCCATGGGGGGTCAGGACCGTCCAGGGGTGTGGGAGGGCTATCTAGGGGTTGGGGATGGCGATCCAGTAGAGTGGGTGGTTTAATAGCATGGGAGTCCTATCTACGGGGTGTCCAGGGGTGTGGGGGGTTTTTAGGGGTGTGGGAGGGATGCTCAGGGGTGTGGGGGGATGCCTAGTAGGTTGTGGAAATTCCAGGGGTGAGGGACAGATGTCTAGTGGGGTGGGGGTGTCTAGGGTGTCCATGGGGGTCGGGACAGTCCAGGGGTGTGGGAGGGCTGTCCAGGGGTTGGGGTTGGATATCGTGTAGAGTGGGGTGTTTAAGAGGTTGAGAGGCCTATCTAGGGGGTGTCCAGGGGTGTGGGGGGTTTCTAGGGGTGTGGGAGTGTTGTCCATGGGTGTGGGAGGGCTGTCCAGTGGGGTGTGGGGTGTCCAGGGTGTCCATGTGGGTGGGGGTAGTCTAGGGGGTCTCTAGGGGTGTGGGGGGGGGGGGGGGTGTTCTGGTTGTCCATGGGTGTGGGGGTGTCACAGAGGGTAGGAGGGCTATCCAGGGGGTGGGGGCTGTCCATGAGGGTGGGGAGTCTAGGGTTGTGGGCAGGCTATTTAGTGGGCTGGGGGGGGGGGGGTTTCCAGGGGCCTTGGAGGGCTGTCCAATGGATGGGGGAGGGTTGTCCAGTGGGTGTCCAGGGGGGTGTCCAGGAGGGTGGGAGGGTTATCCACTTGTGTCTAGGGGTTTGGGGGTATCTAGGGGTGTGGGGGCTGTCCAGGGGTGTGGGGAGGGCTGTCCAGTGGGGTGGGGCTTTCCATGGGTGTGTGAGCGCTGCCCGGTGGGGTGGGGTGTCCAGGGTGTCCATTAGGGTGGGGGCAGTCCAGGGGGTGTCCAGGGGTGTTGGGGAGAGGTTTCTAAGGTAGTGGGTAGTCATTGTAGTGGTGTGGGTGTCTAGGGTTGTGGGGGGTTGTATTATAAGGTGGGGGCAGTCCAGCAGTGTGGGGGTGTCTAGTGGTGGGGGTGTTCTAGGGGTGGGGGTGGTCCTTTTTTCTTATGACTTAGGTATTATTTTGGCTGGGCATAGTTGTGGGGGGTGTCTAGGAGTTTTGGGGGATGTCTAGTAGGGTGGGGGAAGTCCAGTGGTGTGGGGGGTTTCCAGTGGGGTGGGGGTTTCTAGGGGTGTGGGGGGGCTATCTAGGTGGGTTAGGGGGGTTTTGATCTGTTTTTCATCTGTCTCAGGTATTCTTCTAGCTGGGCATAATTGTGGTTGAATGGTTAATTTAAAAAAATTGGCTTATATGTCATTTATTTTATAACCAATGAAAAAAATGCACTAGGATTAATTGTAACGTCGGTTATTTCAACCGACGTGGAAAACCTCTTGGTAGACTGCTTTATCATGTTGGTTATGAAAATAACCAACCCGATAAATGCTTTAGAGGCTTGATTTATTACATCGAATATATAATATCCGACGTGATAAAGTATATACAAGATCAGTTTTTAATAACCGATGTAATAAATCATGACACTGAAGCATTTTCCATGTTTTTTATGAATAAATGACATGAATAACAGTTCTGTTTTTAGTTTTTTATGTCATTTTTAAAATAAAAGATGTAAAAAACAATATTTATAACTTCTCCTATAATAATGTCGACAAAAAACTGACATAAAAACTGAAAAATAACTGTTGTAAAAAACGTTTTCTGCACCATTGTGTCTATAATTCCACTAAAATAAAAGACAAAATGACTCCAAAACTGGTCCTGAACCACATCAGGTTGCTTATCCCATGTTCCAATCCCAAATAGAAACCTATCACAAGGATATTCCCTTATCTTGTTTTGCAACAAAAATTCCTTCTCACGTGATGATCAGGTGGCCTGAATAGGGTGTGAGTACAACTCGGTAGGCCACCACCAAAGGTGTCTAAAACGAGTCCACTCAAAAGATAGTTCATGCATTTTTATGAAGAAATAAATACAATTCATAATTTAAATAGTTAACACATTTTCATTTAATAAATAATCATCACATTAGGTCAATATCAACTCACATTTTTCATTTGAATCTGCATTCAATATCATTAATCATTTCGTTTAGGTCATCATTTCTAGCCCCTCAAGTCTCAATTGAATCGTCCTTCATTATTATCATTCATTTGGTTTAGGTTTCCATGCCTAACACACAAAAAATCTCATTGAGTGTAGGTCGTCATGCCTAGCACTCCATTTCTCATTCGGTATTGGCCGTCATGCCTATCACTCCATTTCTAATTCAGTGTAGGATATCATTCCTAGCACCCCATAATATCATGTTTGGGTAACTATTGGCAAGGAATTCTATGTCCAAGTCCCAACATCAAATTTGTATAGAACTTCATGTCTAGAACCAAAAAAATCTCATACATTTAATCATTCTTTAATTCATAATATTTATCCACATCATTACATTTCTAATCCAATAATTAGTTAGACATTAAAAAGGAAATTAGTTATCTCAAAAAATTTCCAAGAACATAATCCATTAATTAATTATTCAATTAATAAATCAATCAACACAATTCACATTCCATAATTAATTATTCACAATTAGTTGTCCACATCAAATCTCAAATTGCCATAATTAATTCTCACAATTAATTATCTTTTATCAACATCATAGAACATAAATAATCCTCCCAATTAATTATCATCGGTCAACATCACGGAACATAATTAATTCTACAAATTAATTATCTTTCACATCCAAACATCATTTCTTAATTAAATCCCCCTAATTAATTATCATAACACAATCAATTAAATTCCTCAATTAAAATATATCAACCCCTAAAAAATATCCCAAATATATATTTGGGAACCCCCACCTTCATTTGTTCCATGATTCAATTATCAACTAATCACCATGGAAAACTCAATTCAATTCCAAATTCCTAATTACTCTAATTTAGGAATTCAATTATAAAAGAAAGCTATAATATACTATAACCAAATTCAAGTATAATAAATCAAGACTATGGGAGTGAAATTTATAATAACTACCTTAGTTTATTGATGGAAGATATCCCAGTGGAAATCCCAACATCTGAGCAGCACAACGTCATTGATCAAGTTTCAGATCTAAATCACAAAACAAACATTAATATCAAAAGCTTCTAGATCATGAAAGTATTGATCTTGATCAAAAATAATATATCTAGATCTCACCCCATAAGTTTAGATCCAAGAAAATGGTAGAGGTATTCTAGGAAAATATCAAGGAATTATATATTAATGAATGAGAGATGCAATGGGATGAAATCCACTTGTCGGAAAGAGAGAGGATCTTCAATCCGGGCATTTGACCTCAAATAACAGTGTTTAGATTGCCTTGGAATCCCTATGGAAGGCTCTGAGATCACCCAAAAATTGTTAGGCCCGTGGCTACATTGAATTTGAGAGGGTTTGGGGGTTCAGCTGGTTTTAAAACCCATTATCAAAATAAAATGCACCGAACACAGGGTTTTACCTTAGAAGCTGCAGGGTTAGGCCAAAAATGTATGCCAACCGTGCGGTCTTTCACAAAGCACATGGATCTATGACCCATTGTAAGGAAAACTGTGTGCCAACAGTGCCGACTTCTACTGTCTTCAAGGTTTTTCCATCCCATGCACAAACTGTGCACAAAAACCTATCTTCCCATGTTTATGAAAACTTCTCCGAAACAGACCTCATGTCATACCCCAACCCAAAGGTACTTAATAAAGAAAATGTACATTAAAACACAAATAATTTTTCTCCAAAAAAGTTCGGGATCTTAAAATCTCCCCACATTATAATTTTTCTTCCTTGATTTTCACTCTCGAACTTCTTTGTGAATATGAACCAAAAAGATTGGTCCATTAAACCTTCATATCTGCTTCACATTCCCATGTTTTCTCTTGAACATTTACATGTTTCCTTAACATATAAACTAATGACACAATCTTTCCCTGTAAGACTTTCTCACTGCGACCCAATACATTTATCAGTTGTTACTCAAAGGTCGCATATATCTAGAGGTCAACCTCTTCCACATCAATCACATGAGAAGGTTCGGGGTGATAAAGATGTTGTTGTGAGACATATAAAACATAAAATATAGCTCTGAATTTCCATGGAAGTTCTAATTGGTACGCCATCATCCTAATTCTCTCCAACATCTCAAACAGTCTTATAAACCTAGGTGATAACATGTCCAACCTTTGTATCATGTGGTGACCCAATCTAGGCGACACCCGTTGGAATACACGATCACCCTTTGTAAACTCTAGGTGTCATCACCATCTAGAAGCATATGACATATGCCTACTTTGAGGTATATCCAAACATTTCTGAATCAACTGAACCTGCTATGATATCTCCTGAATGAGACTCTATCCCAATAGGACTACCTCACCTACCACTAACCAAAATAGTGGTGATCTACAAGGACTACCAAAAAGTTACTCATATGGTGACATCATTATAGTTTCCTGATAACTATTTTTATAGGTGAACTCAAATAATTCCAATTTATTCTCTAAATATCTACCAAAGTTAAGAACACATGCTCACAAAATATCCTCTAACACCTAAATGGTAGGCTTTGACTTCCCATCTGTCTATGGGTGGAAGGACGTACATAACAAAACCTTTGTAGCAATAACCTTCTATATTCCCTACAAGAAGAGTGAATTAAATTTAGAATTTGGATATGAAACTATATTATGTGGAACCCCATGAAAATGGACTATCTCTCTAAGATGCAGTTCTCCCAACTACTCCACTGTAAAGGCTTCCCTGATATGCAACAAGTGTTCTACCTTCTCCAGTCAATCCACAATGACCAAAATAACATCATTATTCCTTAGTGTATTTGATTTCCTACCACCAAATCCATATCCACGTCATCCCAATTCCATTTTGGAATAGGTAATGACTGCAATTGGCCTCTCGGTCGTTGACTCTCTACTGTCACCTACTGAAAGGAGAAACATCTTGTTACGAACCCTGTTATCTCCTCTCTCATTCCTATCCACCAAAACTGTCATCGTATGCCACAATACATTTTTGTGACCCCAGGATGTACTGCCCACATTGATGCATGAAATTTTTTCATGAGTTCCTCTCACATACATATATGCACAATAACCCAATTTTTCACATAAATGATCTCATCCTCATATATTATCCAATATGATGGTGTCTCCCCACCTTCAAGAATTTACCTTTAGGATGAACACTCTAGATCCTCATACTTTCATTCCATGATCTGTCTCAAGAGTGTAGACTCAACTACTAGAGAAACCAGAGTCATTCACTCCTAACTCTTCAGAACCACCACATAAATTTATTCCAGCATGGTCATCATCTTTCCCACAACACTCAACTCATGTACCCATTGAGTCTATGTTTTCCTTCTCAAGGAATCAAATACACTATTCCCCTTTCAGGGCGTATGTTCCAGTTCGAAATCCACTGAATGCCTAAATTCTACCCATCTTTACTGCCGAAGATTCAATTCTCACTATGAGGATATACACATTGTGATTTTTTATCCATAAAAAATATATAATTTTCACCCAAAATATAGTGTTTCTAACAAATAATAGAATAAACCACTGCTTCTAACTCAAGGTCATGCATAGGGTAATTCCATTCATGTGGCCATAGCTTCCGAGACCAATAAGAAATGAATCAATCATTTTTCATCAACGCAACTCTGAGTCCAATCCTAGAAGAGTATCGATACACAGTGTACTCCTCACATGAATCAGTTTATGATAAAAATTGGTGTGAATATCAAGAATGTATTCAACTCCTAAAAATCATTATCACATACTCATGTTCAATCAATAATTATCTCTTTTTTTAATCCATAAAGTTGTGTATCTAAATGGTAAAACTCTTGGAAGAACATCTTATAATAACCAATAATCCCAAAAATCTTTGAATGTCAAAAACATTCATGGTCTTCTCCATTGAAGTGACTTCTTGCACATTTTAGTGATCCACTTCCACACATTCTTCCGACATGGGGCTCCCCAAGAGGTGTACCCTATCAATCAAAAAACTGACATTTAGATAGACTGGCATATTTGTGATGCTATATCAGTATACCCAGGGTGATGTTAAGATGTTGGGCATGATCGTCACAAGTCTTAGAGTATACCAGGATTTCATCCACAAACAACACCACAAACTGATCAAAGAATGGATTAAAGACCATGTTCATCAAGTACATAAACAATGCCAGAGAATTATCTTACCAAAACAACATCATAACAAACTCATAAAGGCCATTCCAACTTCTGAATCTTGTTATTGTTATGTTATAGGTTTAAAATATCACATGATGATACCTTGATTTCATATAGATCATTGAGAACACACTAGATACCTTCATCTGGTCAAAAAAATCATGGATACGTGCAAGATGATATCAGTTCTTCAATATTATTTTATTTAACTTCTGGTAATCAAAAAACATGCATAAACTCTTTCCAGCATTCTTTTCACAAAAAAAACAGGTGATACCCAAAGAAATATAGTTGGATAGATAATCCCTTTATCCTAAAACTCCTCCAACCATGTTTTGAGATATTGAATCTTAGTCGGTTCCATTATGTAGGTTGTAATAGATACTGTATCAGCCCCTAACATGTTCCCAAGAGTGAATTCCACATATTTCCATGGTGGAAACCATAAAATTTCTTCAGGGAAGACATCATGAAATATATCTAATACTAGTGGAAGTACGTCTTGACTACCAATCCCATCATCTAGAAAAGGACTAGAAACATGGGTTGTGAGCTCTCCCAGTTGATGTGTAATTATACTTGATCAGCCTATATGTATATCCCATTATCCATGATAAACATATTGGTCACCCTCAAGATATACAAAGATCACTCTCCTGTGATAACAATCTATATGGGCTCAGTATGTGACTACCGAGTCCATAATCATAATTAAATTGATTTCTATTATATATAGGACATAGATATCCCAAGAGAAACTATATTATATGTTCTCTAGTGAACACCCATTACATAAAAAGATATCGCTACACCGTTTTCCCGATGGTTTATCGATATTAATGGCCTCGTTTAGGGAATCCACCTCCAGGATCATGACATTAACAAGCATTGCAGTTATAAAAGAATTATAGGAACTAGTATGAAACAAGGTAGTATCTAATGTAAAATCATCTAGAATAGTACCTCTCACTATTGATGGAATAGCCTCCATAAGTGTATCCTACACTTCATGTAAATATCCATCCCATCTTGCTTGTGGTGGTGTCTAAATCCCTTGATCAGCACCACCCTGCTGATATGGTCACTCATATCATGATGCACCATGTCCACTACATCTACTTTCATATGCTAGTAAAACTCCAACTTCCAGACCAATATGGTGTAAAAGACCCACTTCCAAAACTCCAACTCTGATTAGATGCTCCCTCACTAGCATCATGCCTCTACTTCCTACAGAACATCTATAGTTTTCCCATATTTCAAAAAAACAGGCAGCCCACTAGTGGTTGAGGACAATGTGTGTGACAGTGTCCATGCCTACCGCACTAGTGGAAAAGAATATGAGTAAGATTCAGTTAAACTATTCCTCCTAACTTTCCACCATGATTTCCACTACACTTACTAAGGTTATCTTTATAGCGCTTCCAGCCCTAAGAAGGCACACTCCCTGATCTCCCATCTACCAGTCCATTATTATAAGCCTCCATCAGGTTTCCCTCTGAAATGAGAGGTCGATTAATCACTTTTTTGAATTTATTCAGCCTAAATATATTCACATAGGACATAATTTCACACTTAAGTCCATCCTTAAATATTTTTGTGAAGAATGCTCATCTGCCTCCAAATATGGAACAACAAACTGTAAATTTGTGAAATGTCCAGTGTATTCCATTATGTACATGCTTCCTTGGGTCAGATGCATAAACTCTGAGGCTTTATCTTGTCTCAGCGTGTCTGGACATAAGTCTTCCATGAACTTCTATAGAATTTCCTTACATAACATATCATTAGTTTGTACAGATGGTACCTAGATGTCCCACTAGCACTTCACTGAACCCCATATTATATAAGAATCCAACTTGTCCCTCCTCCCAGTCAGAGTCTCCAAATGGTCAATTATCATCTCTATGGATTCAGTCAATAATTAAGCACCCTCATGTGCACCGTCTCTAATAAAAGTAAGGGGTGATGTAGTTGAAACACCCATGTCAACTCATATATTCTTTTCTGAACCCGCCCTAGGTCCCTCAGCGTGAATTTAATGAAACTGGAAAAGTTTTCTCATAAATGTTCCCCTTCCTCCACATCTTAAACCAGTGGTGGCTCAAGATCTCTCTCTAGTGGTTCATTTTGGTTCATACCCCATGGTCTCTCCCTCAGCAATCACCGTGGAGGCATATCTCTAAAAATCCAAACACACATATTAGGTCTCATAATGCAACAGTATTACATTTACGTAAGATGAGAAATTAACAAAACAAGTTTCAACATATCATTTCCCCTTTTTCTCACCACACAGTCAACATTGCGACCTTATAACTTCCCTTAACCCTCCTAATCCTAAGTATTTGTTAACCAGGGTACATAAATTCCCCTTAATTTATTCATCCATTAATTAATCACATTTTCTCAAATTAATTAATTTAATAATTTATTAATTACTCATACTCATTTAATAAATCAAGGTTCTCATTAGACACCCATTTTATCTCATATTGCATCATTATTTCAATCTCTCATCATGTAAAAATAGTTCAAGTTGAACTATATATCCATAACCTATTTTCCTAGGAGTTTATAGAATGACTCATGTCACAACCACCCTGAGTGCCTAAAATGATTCATGCAGACTAATGTATCATGCCTCCTTCAGCCACAAATCCAAATTCAACAACTCTCAAAACAAATATCACATCACAGCAAAAGTGCGTCACCTAAGGTGATATAGTGTCCATCTATAACAAAAAAAGAGATCACAATAATCCCACCTTGAGTACTCAAATTTTCCCCCATACATGGGTTTGAAACTCACTTGAGCATGCTCATTATCAAGCCTCGACTCTTCCTAGTATCATGTCTACCATTCCCCAAATAGTAAAAAAAATAAGAAGAAAGAAAATAAAACACATCTAATACCACTTTGTGACGTTCCGAACTGGGAGCCACTGAATGGTGCCCCAAGCCGGTTGGCCACATACCATCAAGCGCAGCTCCCTATAAAATAGTGGGTGTTGACTAGTATCGAGGGTCAAGTAAATCAGAAATGGGATGACTATACCCTACTATATCATAATAAAAAAACAATGGAAGTAAACAACAATAAACAAGTGCGTAAGAGTATAAATAACAAGAACAATACCATGTCATATGATATACCAAACCAGAAAATACATTACTAAACTAAATGGAAATCCATGCTATGACAATAAGAATGTCAAATTTCTATAATGAAACTAAAATTAATGACACAATGACTACAAAACGGGTCTCGAACCACGTGTGTTTCCCTCTCCCAAGATCCAATTCCAAAAATCAACCTATATCCGGGCCTTTCCCTTATCCTGTCAAGCAACATCCATGTCTACTCGAGTGCCAATCATGTGGCTTGAATAGGTTATTAGTACAACTCAGTAGGCCACCAACAACAGTGACTAAAATTAATCCAATAAAAATATAGTGAATTTAGTGTTATGATGAAATAAATACAATTCATAAATTAAACAGTTAACACAATGTCATTTATTCATTAATCATCACATTAGGGCATGTTCAACTAATATTTCCCATTTTAATCATAATTCAATATCAGTAACAATTTGGTGTAGGTCCCCATAACTAATACTCTAAATCTAAGTTGAAACACCATTCGTTGTTTTCATTTATTTGGTGTAGGTATCCGTGCCTAAAACCCTAAAATTTCATGGACTGTTGGTCATAATTCCTAGCACTCATTTTTACATTCGGTGTATGTCATCAGGCATATCACTCCTTTTCTAATTTAGTGTAGGTGGTCATGCCTAACACCCCATAATGTCAATTAGGGATAACTATTGGGGATGAATTCTATGTCCACATCCCAATTACTAACTGTTCTAGAACGTCATGTCTAGTAACACAAAAATCTCTAACATTTAATCATTCTTTAATGAATAAGAATTAGGAACATCATTCCATTACTAACCCAACGATTATCTAAACATTTCAAGGGCCATTTTTTAACTCATCAATTAACTAAGAACATAATACATTAATTAATTCATAAATAAATTAATCAATTAACACAATTCTAATTCTAGAATTAATTATTCACAATTATTTATCCACATCCAATCTCAACGTTTCAAAATTAATTCCCACACTTAATTATCTTTAATCAACATCAGGGAACATAAATAATCCTCCCAATTTATTTTATTTGGTCCAAATCATGACACCTCATTAATTATACCAATAAATTATCTTTCACAACCAAACAATATTTCATTATTAATACCCCCATTGTTTGTTTTGTGATTGGATTATCAATTAATCTCCATGGAAAACTCAATTCAAGTACACACTCATAATTAATCCAATTTACGAATTCAATTATCAAGGGAATATAAAATAAATAAATCACATTAAAATTCATAAAAAATATGGGATTTCTATTTATACCACCTACCTCAGTTTATTGATGTATGTTAGCTGAGTGGAAATCTTGAAAATATGAGCAGCACACCATCGTTGATCATGCTTCTGATCTAAATACCTAAACCATAATTAAGATCAAAAGCATCCAGATCTAGTAAATCTACATATAGACCAAAATACTAGATCTAGATCTCAACCCATTGGTTTAGATCCAATAAAACAGTGGATATCTTCCTTGTAAAGATCATGTAAAGATTGATGAATGAACATGATAAGTAATAGGATAAAATCCTCTTACCAAGAAGAGAGTGGATCTTCAATAATGGTATTAGATCATGAATAATGGTGTTTGGATCACCTTTGAATCCCTCCAAGAAGCCCTAAGTTCTTCTAGAAATTGTCAATCCCTATCCCAGGTCAAATTAGATAGGTTTTGGGGTTTTGGGTGGTTTTAAACCAAATTTTCAGAATAAACTACTCTGTGCGCTTTGTTTTACCTGGGAGGCCGGACAGTTAAGGCCAAACAATGAGTCAACCATGCAGTCTTCCATTGCATTTACTGCTCTATGTTCAAAGTTAGGAAAACCGTTCACCAACCATGCTTGCTTCAACTGTCTGCATGGTTAGCTTGCGCATGGTTTGGACAAACCATGTGAAAACCTTGAACATCCTCAAACTTCCTAGGATCATTAAAAATTACCCAAACAAACCCCAGGTCATACCCCGACACTAAGATACTTAATAAAAAAAATTACTTTTAAACATTCCAAAGATTTCTCCCGAAAAGGCTGGGATCTTTCAACATGACATAAGAATTTATATTTCATGAAATATGAGGTAACATGTTATGTATTCCCAATACAAGTTGTGTACCAAATACAAATCAATATCGGGGAACACAGCGAGACCCAATTTATTTTCTATGGATATGAGAAGACGGAAAGTTCTTGTAACATAGTCAACTCTCGATAATATTTTTGAAATTTTCATGGAATGACTAATTAAAATGTATTATTAAAACCTATTGATTATGTGTTACATGTATCGTTCATTTGAAAGTATATCCCAATTCATAGAATTAACAGTTGTAAATAAATTTAATTTTATGTTATATTTTTTGAAGAACACATGAGGTTGCATCCAAGTACTCTTGTGTACTATATTAATTTTTAATGAAATTAATTTTTCCTTAAATTTTATATTTTGTAGAGTTAAGGATTATGGGATGGAATTAAGATAAACTTAATTAATAATATTATTTCAGTGATCATTATATTAATTAATTAATAAATCAATGTAATTGATAACAATATTTCAAATTAATGATTGTTTCTTGATGTTTAGATGATCATGAGATTAGACCATCCATTTGTTTGTGATTGGTTTTTTAAATTTATTTTTTTAAATTATTATAAAGGGAATATGAGTCATCCTCTCATCCTTATAATGTAAGTGACCATGTTCCCAAGATTTCTTATATTTAAACCTCCTTTTATCCAATCTATTGAATCGACTCACCTGAGTGTTAGTAAAATATTATATAAGAATGAAATTCCTAAATGAGTGGAGGTAGTCCGCATCAAGGAGCCATGTTACACCAATTAAGGCAATACAAAGGAACCAAAGGAGGAATGCTGTAAAATGAACCAAGATACAATTAATGGTGGTTTCCTATAGGGTTTATGATTAGTTTATTACCCTCAAAATAAAATGACCATGAGAAAATATCATTATCATATAAATTATATTTTATTTTTTTTTGTTTTATGGTTAATTGTGTATGTTTTTGAATGCAATGTGATCACCGAATAAATTAATTTACATGTATGCAAGATGGAATAATATTTAATAAAATTTATTTTAATTGTATTATGAGTCATGGGTAATAAATTAAGTAAAATCTAAGTAATATTAATAAGGAATGTAAAATGTTAAAATAGACTTTCTGTATAAGTAAAAAAAATACCTCAAATAAAATTATATGTTATATTATGTTTCAACTACATAACTTATAACCAAACTCATATTTCAAAGTACATTACCAAACAATGTTGGTGGTGATTATCATGTAAATTTTAAATTCAATTTTATGGTTGAAATAACATTGTTTACATTATGGGTTTACTTCCCAATAATTATATTTTTTAACAAAGTGTAAAAAGTTTAAGAAATATGTAAACATGATTCTAATATTGGGGATTCCACACAACAGATCAAGGAACTATGAGTTAATGTATTTGAAAAGTTATGTGTTAGGAAAAAATCTATCCATTCATCTTATAAGTGTTTTTCGGTTGATTGTGTTTGTTGAAAAAGGCAAATAATCATGAATGAATATGGTTGGTCATTGCCGAAGTAGGTTTTTAAGGTGGCATAGTTTCTTAGTATATGCCAATTTTTTGGGCCACCATTTTGGGAGCTTGTTTTTTGAAATGGAAGATTTTCCAAAAATGAGTTCGTGGATTGTGATGAAGCACAATTTGTGGAAAAAATGATGGTTTATGGAAAGAAAAATGAATTTTAGCAAGGGATTATTTCTACATAATAACACTATGCAGACCACAAAGCACACTACATGGACCTCATATAGAGAAAAACTTTTGAGTGTCCTATAATTCATGGGATGATTAAATTTCCCAGTAAGGCCATCATTTGTGGCTGATATGTAGTGATTCATCTGTGGAATGCATCATCCATCGCAAGGGAAGAACAGAACTATGCACACCACATGGAACAGTTTGCAACTAAACTACACTATATCAATGTTTTGTGTAATGTCAAATATATAATTTGGCAGACCTATTTTCCTCTATAATAATTTATAATAAGGTTATTTGGTAGATATTTTCATTACATAATATCATATTTCCAGTAATAATTTAAAGAAGTCCGAAGTAGTCTACGAGGGAGAATTCTATGAAGGATAAGTGTTTACGTGGGAGGAATCCCTGACATTTGAAGTAGTTCATAGGAAAAATACATGAAATGGGTTTTATAGATATCCATATACTTAAAAAGGGATCTCATGGAACTCTATTCTGTGAGGAATTGTTCATCTGCGGAAGGAGAAGCGATCTGCAAAAGAGGATGCAGTTTGTGGAAGAGGAGATGGTGTAAAGAAGAGGATGTGGTCTGCATAATAGGATACAAACTGAGGAAGTGGGGGGAGTCCATAAAGGAATATGTGTTCATCAAATATCTCACACCACATGGTGAAATATGTTTGACATATGAAGTAGGGATTTTCATGGGGGAGTAGTTCGTGAAACAAATTTCCACAATCTAACAGTACGTGGAAAATTGGATTTCATCTATCGGTGCAAATGGGACTTCAACAGAGAATCTATATATAGTTTAGGATTCCTGAATTCATTAAAATTAAGGGACATACATTCCAATAAATTATTTTTGTATTCCTTCCAGAACAGTGATAAATGGAAGAGGAAGACGACAATCTTTTCCACCGATATTGAGCCACAAAAAGTCAGATAGGGGATGACCCTTGGAAAGAAGTGAGATAATGCTAAAATCATTATGGAAGTCATCCTTTGAATAGAAGTGATGTATTCCAAACAATAGTTTGGATGTGAGACTTACTGGATTTGGTATATCAGCACATTAATATTCTATACTCTGTGGATATAACCCAGTGACGATGAACCAAGTAAAAACATGTGTGTTTATCTTCTTGATTTCCTACATTACATTTAAATAATTTTCATCAGATAAAGAAGAAAATAACATGATCAGTATTAACATTGAGGTTCAAACAAAGTGACCCTTGTAATAAAGATGTCATTATCCATTAGGGAATGATTAATTTTGAGAAGAATATCCATACCCGGATTCACCCCCATCATGGTATCTGGGCCCATGTTGGACACAACATTATGCCTTCCATAAACCATTAAAACATCATTATATACACATGTATTGGTAATGGGAATGTAATATGGATCATTTCTACTAGAATATCTATGTGAAAATATACTATTAAACTGTTGGTTATGGATATTAGGTTTCAAAAAATAGTGGGATATTAATAATATTTCAATTAATTATAAATTTATTAATCTATTTTTTAATCAAAATGAATAACAACAATATACTATTAAATTGTAGGAATTAAAAATAACACAACATTGGTAATATCATTGTGATCCATACTATAGAAGAATAAGATTCTCACCAGCATAAATTTTTATGATGGTATTGGTGTTTGAGCATTATACTACTTCATGAACGAAAATTGTATGTGATTGAAACCCCAAATCTAGAATCTATTTCCCTTAAGGCTAGAGAGGAAGAGTTATTTCTCACTCTAAAGCATGTGGAAAACATAATAGATGTCCAGTTTTTTATGTTATACATAATTTATAATGATATTTTAAAGGATTATGAGAATATGGATGCATGTAATATAGTTTCTAAGCTTTTGTATCCCTATTAAGATAAAGTTTGATTAGTGTGTTATGAGAACCCTAATAAACGATTTACCTGAAAATTTTAAGAATTGTTCCTAGTTGGGTCACACGTAATCAATTTGATTGAAAACATTATAAACCTAGACATCTTAGGTTTTTATATCCCAAATGGGTTGTGAATAGATCCCATTCTTCTTTCACTACCCAATGACATATCCAGTTTTATTATTGATTTGAATAATAGAAATATTGATAAGACATTATCAGAACTTATTAATCATATCCACCGTATTGATAAAGATATGAGGTGTGAAAACCCACTCTCTATATAGTGAATAAGAATAAGAGGAACAAATAAAATGGGTAGAAGAATCATTCTATGTCTAAGGCTTTGGAGAACCATCCCTATTTGAAGAAGAAGATCCAGTGGTAAGGAATGGAATAGGATGTGGAATTTTCTGCATGTGGAAGGCATGGACATGGGATAAGAAATTGTAGTTATCCCAAGAAGCAAGGGGACTATCCTAGTTTATTAATTATTGATTTTAATATTTAAATATATATACAATTTCAGTATTAGATACATCATGTGGTGCCCAAATTTTATCTAAATAAAACAACAAAGTAGATTTCATAAGGTTGTAGTAGGTGACATGGATTTCTTGGATGCCAATGTAATGAGGTTGGCCACTCTGACCACTAATGACTACTATCTCACATTACTAAAAATATTGATTTTGGTATTAGAGAACTATTATTATGTGCCTATTATTACCAAGAACATTATTTTTGTTTCCTTCTTAGATATGCATGGATTTATTTTTATCATTGAAAATAAATGTTCATCCTTTTATAAAGTTAGCATATGTCATAGTATGGAACAGCTAAATAAGGAATTTTATGTATTAAATTATGAGAAATAATTATTGACAATTGATAACGATACTAATTAATAGAACTCGTATGACACCCAGTTGTGGAATCACTGTATTGGTCACATAAATAAAAAGGGTTTGACAATTCTCTATCAATATGTTTATTTGGAATCTTTTAATCTAATGACACAAGAATTATTTCGTACATTTTTAAAATGAAAAACGACTAATCCACTATTACATAGAAATGGTGAAAGGACCATAAATCATCTAGAATTAGTACACACCGTTGTGTTTGGGCCTTTTCAAGTAGAAGCGAGGGGTGGAAACTCTTAAATTATTACCTTTTCAAATTAATTGAGTAGGTTTGATTATATATACATGTTGAGGTATAAATTTTAATACTTTGAGAAGTTCAAAGAGTTGAAGAAATTTTTTTATAATCACATTGGTATGAAGATAAGCAATCATCAATCATATTGAGACGGTGAATATGATAACCAATACTTTATCTACATTACAAAAGAGTATGGGAATTTATCATTGCTCACTTAAAATTATATATTTCAATGGAATGATTATAGTTAAAGGATGAACTGAATCTTATTGGAAAAGGTATGGTCGATGGAAAGTCATGAAAATCTTCCATTATCATTTTGGGGATATGAATTATAAAAAAAATATACTAATTAAATTGAGTACCAACTTGAGTGTAAAATGGTATTCTCTTCGATTTATGGAGTGTAAATAAATCCACTATTTCACGTGTTCATGCATAGGGTTATGTGAAAAATGTTAAGTGCTACTCATGAAAAAAACATTCACCTTGAGGAACAATGTGTATCTTTTTAGGGTATCCCAAGTTAAGAAAGGGATACTTAATACAAAACACTTCACACAAGAAAGTGATTGTTGTTGGATAGTTCATATTTCATGATAGGGATAACATCCATAGGTAGGATAGTGGGTGAAAGATAGACTTAAATTAAGTTGATTCTTAAGGTACACAACATTTGGTACAAGAAATTATTCCATGGGTTTTTATAGAAGATGATGTTCTTAAAACAAATGTACTACATAAGAACATAAGATATGGAAGTGAAACATAAAGATATGGTTTTCTGGTCACTAATGATGGTGAATAATTATAAGTTGACAATGAAGATCCTCTCTCCTATAAGGAGGAATTATATAGATGACATGTCGTAATATGGAATGAATCCATGAATTTTTTAAAGGCATTCCATGTATCACAACCAATTTTGGGTTTTGATTGATCAACCAGTTAATGTAAAACCTGTTGGATCTAAATGGGTAGTCAAGATAAAGAAGAAAATGGAAGGTAATATGAATACATATAAATCAAGCTAGTAGCTAAAGGGTTCAAAAAATATCAACGTAATGACTATAATGAAACATTTTCCCTAGTTAAATTTTGTAAATCCATTATAATCCTTCTTTCCATAGAAACATACCCAAACTATAAAATTTGTAAAATGTATGTCAAAACTATATTACAAAACTATAACCTTCAGGAGGATTTGTATACATCACAAAGAAAAGGGTTTGTGACTCTATGAAATTTTTCAAATGCTTTAAATTTTAGAAATTCATTTTTGGAAGAAAGAAACCATCCATGTCATAGAACATTTGATTTTATGAAGCTATAAATAAATTTTGGTTTCATTAAGAATCAATTTGATCGAATTGTTCACAAGTGGTTTAATGGGAGAACATTTATTTTCATAGTATTTTTTTACAAATTAATAATATGAAATGATACACTAACCATATGAGAGGTTAAGGAATAATTGAGAAATTTCTTTTCCATAATGTACAGAGGTGAAGAATCTTATATTCTATAGATCATGATCATACGTGATTGATCCAAGAGGCTACATGGAATATGTATACTTATATATATGGACCAAATACTAAAGATGTATAGTACGGAACTATCAATGAGGGGATTAGTTCCAGTGTCACATAGTATACATATTTCCATGAAAATGTGTCTTAAGAAAGAATAATCAATAGAGAGAATGAGTGATATATTATTTGATTCTATTATATAATTTGTCATGTATTATATGTTATGTATGAGTATTGATGCCTATTTTTATTTGAACTTGGAGGGAATACATCAAGTTATTCTATGTCAACAGAATTGAACTACTATTAAAACTATCTATAAGAGTCTATATGATACAAAGGGTATGTTCTTGGTGTATGGAGGATTTTACGATCATCTCATTAGGGGTTATATAGATTATATATTTCAAAAAAACATAATGACCAGAAGTAACTCTAGGAATATATCATTTTTATAAATGAAGGAGTTGTGATATAGATGCATCTAAAACAACTAGATTTTCTAATTTAATAGTATATTTTGAGTATATTGCGTCATATGATTATTCTATAGAATCTGCTTGGATTCAAAAATTTCCAATATACTGATTTGTTACCTAGAAGTGAATTTCCTATCACAGTTTTCTATGATAACACTATTGTTGTTTCTCTCTTTAGAGATCCATGGTCACACTAATGGAAAAATAATGTACTTAATATGTTTCATCTCTTGAGGGATTTTTCTCAAAAAGGAAAAAATAATAGTGAGTATAGTATCCATGGAGTAGAATATGGTGGAACCCTTAATGAATCCTTTATACATGAGTATCATGTTAGAGCCAGTGGATTGAAATAGGTTGTTTGTTAGATCTAGTGAAAGTGGGAGTCTATTGGAGTTGCTTCCCTAGAACAAACATGTTTAGTTCTTGATTAAGTGTTTTTCTTAATTAAATAATTGTTCTAATCAATCTTTCTTATTCTTCGGCATGACATTTTTATGTGATAATTTTATCAGAATATATTTTGTGTTGAATTTCATTGGTAGTTCCATGATATGATGAGAACATAGAGGACCAACGATATTATTCTCGAACCTTTTTCTATGGCCTAAGGATATTTTCTGATGGGACATAAATAATATAGGATAGTAGAGGTAGGAGGCTCATAAAAAAATTAGATATATTATCATGTCGTTCTCCCTTGTTAATCTCTAATGTAATAGGTTATGATAAGATTCCCATTAAAAGGAAATCCATATTTCCATGTGTCATTGGATGTTCTTATATATGGATGTGTGTATTGATACTTATATAGTAGTATTATCATTAATGGACATCATGACTAATGTAAATTTATGTATTGATGGAAGTTATGATTAAATATTTTTGTGGTGATGTAGGATATGTTGGGTACGTCCTGAATGATATAGAATTAATGGATAATGTGATAAAGGATTTATCTAATTTGGTTATTGAAAAAATTAAATATCTCATTCCCATCCACGTTAATGGTCCATTCTAACTAAATCCATGGTTATGGTGTCCAATGAGAGATTTCATGTAACACCCCGAGATTTTATGAAAAATATCATTTTAATTTCATTAATGTCTTGTGTTGTATTCTACACCAAGATTACCTTGCGCTATACGCAACACCGTATTAGCTTGCAGTATATGCAACACTATTCTTGGACCGTGTTACACACAATTTTGATAATAGTTATTCTACACAACATTGAGTATATATATATATATATATTAAATGTATAAATTAAATGTGGATTGGATTCTGTTATACTAAACAACAAAGGATTATTTCACAACACGCAACCCTAGCTTGGCTTACTTTACACGCAACCGCGACCTTCCTCGATAGCTTGCGTTGTACACAATACCGAGTTTCACTAAACGACGATATGCTATTAAAATATTATTTAAAATAGCCATTATGAATATTAATAACCACTTTATGAAATTTTATAAATTTCCTTTTTCAAAATGGACTTCATTTTTGGATTCGGAATATCGAAATTAGCCTAGGGTGAAATTTTGGTATTTTTATGAAAACTTTCAATTTTTGATGAATAGTGAAACCACTAAGTGGTAGGTTAAAAACTGAATTTTGCATAAAACTTAATTTTACCGCTTCTGTGAATGGAATTTCAAAAATCCAAGAGACAAGATTAATATCAAGGACTAAAATGTGGTTCAATGAGATGAAAATAATTTTTGGTGAATTGTAACTTTTTACTTTTTTTTTACCACGGTTAATAGTAAATAGGGTAACTAAGGGTAAATATGATATTACTATTACCCTAACACATGTCCTAATTCTATTGGATAAGTGTAATTCGACCAAAACAATCCTTATGAATATAATATGAACATTTAGGTCCACTTGGATTAGATTATGACATTTAATATTATTTTATTTAACGAATAGTTAAAATAGTTAAAATCAAAGTTTAATAACTAAAACATTTTTAATATGGGGTTATAAATAAGATAAATTAGACTATAAATATTCATTAGAAAGATAAAACGATTTCCTACATAATGATATTTTATTTATAATTTTTAGACTTTAAATAAATTACTTTTTTATGACACAATGATGATGCAATAATTATATTATTAATGAAATATTGACATAATTGATGTTATAAACACTAAAATAAATGTAATTTGAGGCTTTTTATGAATTACACTAATTTTATAGGTTACTATGATATATTATTGTTGATTTAATCAACTTGGTTTGAACATATAATTCTGTTATGACTTTACAAAAATCATATATCAAATAGTGTCAAAATAGACACAAAATAGTTTTTAAATCAAATATTATATTATTAATTGTTATTTTATTCCTAAAAATCTATGGTTCGGCCAAATGACTTAGATAAGGTTATATATATTAATAATAAACAAATTGGGGTTCGTTTGGATGCTTATATTTTGTTTATTAACCTTATAGTATAAGAACACAAGAAGACATGGTAAAAGTAAAATTATTTAACTTAATGTTAAATCTAAATGATAAGGTTAAAATAGGAACCTAAACTCGTATAAATTCTATTTTTTGAGAGGATTTCGACCCATCCCCACCTTAGCTTTGAAATAAATCAATTTGGAGCTATTTAAAACCGAACTTGACTTTATAATAAAATAATATGTTTAGTTATTCCAAAGGTGCCCCTCTCCTCCCTTATAAAAGGGCACCTCATCCCCCTCTTCCTCACACCACATTGAGCCTTCAAGCTCGGCCAACCCCTACCACTTTCTCCTATCCAATTCCCTAGAGACATCCTAGAGGTTATGGTCTTCTTCAAAAACCCATTTTAGTGCCCTAAAAGGAGGTCTCAAAGAAGCACTTCAAAGAAGAGGTAAAGCCCATTGCCGATTCTTTCATCATTATTTCTTCTTCCAATTCTTCTTCTTAGGTTGTTTCATTATGAAGTAATAACGTCAGTATCACTCATATAATGATATGTTATTATAAGTATGAAACAACCCTATTTCACCATATATCCATCTTACGAAAAAAGAAATCACCGCGCGTGCGTACGTACGGAATACCGTCTCCACGCCGTGGTGTAATCTATTTTCCACCACCACATTACTTGGATGGGTATAATGGTGTATATAATGACTATACATGACTATTATAATGTGATTCTGATTCCGAAATAGTATAAATACACTCCAATACAATTCCACGATCATAGGAATGATATCATCACTCGTGCGTACGTACAGAATACCGTCTCCATGATGTGATGCGACTCGTTCTACATGATCTTCATTTCATAATGATTATATAAATGAATTTAATGAATGAATATGATATATATTACACTAATACCATTCTGAAAATTAGGTATCTATAACCTAAAGATAAGAATAAGAATTTATTTGACAAAACACGCATAAGAACAAAAAGTTATAAACACACGAATAACAAGTAGCAATGAAATATTACTACTGAGAAGCTAAGAATATGACCATATATGATATCATAAAAATAAATATGATTCTGGAATAAGTCAATCACATTATTTAAATCATTATACCGGAGGTTCGGACACTTACAAATCAAGTCGGACCTAAGGTAAGGGAAATATCACAATCTCATTTTTATCCGAGATTGTTTGTACTTTGGTATTTACTGGGGTGTATTTTATCATCCAAATCCATGTTTCCTCAATGTGTAATATTATTTCAATCCAACTACAATTTTTTAAATCCATTTTTACCCTTTGGTGAGTTTATAGTAAACGATATGAATGGAATCTTTTGTCGTTTTTTGTACGAGGTACTTTTTGACTTTTCCGACAAAAGTACGTAGAATGTTTTTTTATCTTATATGGCACGAATTGATTTTTAAAACATTATTTCCAAGAAGCTTCCTTTACAAGTTTTCAAGTTTATTTTTAATCAAATTCTTTTAGTTTAGAATTGTATGACATGTTAAGAAAGGAAATGTGTTTTTGAAGTAGAAAGGATATTTTCCTCAAGAATGAAGTTCAAGTGTTTTATCAAAATTATTTTCCATCTAAGATAATAAAGGGTTCTATTTTTATCCCTATTATTACATTGATTTGATTATGTTGTGATGGAATTATTTTTATGAATTCCTTTATCATATATAAATTGTTTTATGATGTCATGATGTTTAATATTCCCATTTTTATTACATGGGTTATGCAATGATGTATGGTTTATGATTTTGTGGCACACATAAGAATGGTATCATTATGAGATGGGTGGGACCTATATCTCCCTCCAATGCATTGGGTAAAGATTTTATATCTCATGAGATAGACATGGCTGGAATGGTAGGTTATACCGGTTCAGTGAAACAAGACTGAAATGAGGGTGACTCGGTTCAGAAAGGGACTTTGTCCACTGAGATAGTCTTGGCAATGAGTCATGACTAACAAGAAATGATTCTCTATGATTATGTGTGTATTCCACAAAGTTTCATGTTTTTAGTTATGATTATTGTGATTATATTTCACTGCCATGATTTATCCCATGTTATGAAATTATGATATCTTTTGCAGGTTAAGATTTCCAAAGTTTTGTGCTTGTGTATACGATGTGATTGATATTTCTTTTTTTTTTACCCTTACTGAGCATTTGAGCTCACCCTTTAATGTTTACTTTTCCCCAGTATATAAAGATAGGTTTTAGGTATATAAAAAAAGAAGATCTTTATGGGAGATGTTGAAGATCTTTCACCAGGATTAGAAGATTATATTCTGAGTTTCCAAAGACACTAAACTATTACGATCCTTGTGTGTGTGTTTCTGTTATGTACTAAGTATTCCGCAAATGTAATGTAATGTCAATGTACGTCAAGCTCCGGGTCTCTACAGTTGGTATTATAGGAAAGGTTTAGTCAACCTTTGGAAACTAGGATGCAAGAACTTTAGTGAGATCCCTAGAGATATTTCTAAGGTATGTCTAGGGATGTCTCTAAGGTTAAGTATACGTATAGGTTATAGTCCTAGAATTGCGCTAACGATCTTAGAATTTAACCTAAGATGTTAGATATTGAGGGTACTCCCCCTTTATTATGTTGTTTTCCCTAGCATGATTTTTGCCTCTCACACTATTCTTTTTGGGTTTTAGAAAATGGCTAGAAACAAGATGGTTCACGATAATGGAGGATATGATGGACAATGGAATGATATTCTTCATGAGAAACCAAATGAAATGGGATTTGGAAGTCCAAACATCATTATTATTCCGAATCAGCAATCTCATAATATGATCAATAAAGTAAAATTTGGTAAGTTTCCTGACTCGGCTAATAAGTGAAAGATGGAGTTTCATGATGACCATTGAGGAAAGAAAGTTCAATTTCCCCTATGTAAATCATGTGGGAAGAGGCATCAAGGAGAATGTTTCAAAGGAACTGGAAGATGCTTTGGGTGTGGAAAAGAAGGACACAAAGCCAGTAAGTGCAAAGGAAAAGGTTCAGTTAACACCAGGGATAAGGATAATGGTATTGCTACGACATCAACAATGGTTAAATGTTTTAAATTTGGAATGTACGGGCATTATGCAAGCCAATGCCCTAAGGGAAAGTCTCATGAAGAGAATCAGTATGGTCGTATGGGTAGTAGTTATGTGGATGATGATGAAGAGACTACAAATGATATGTGAGATGAAAGAATTGTTGAAGGTCGGTCAATGGTTTAAGAATGTAGTGGAATGATTACATGTTTATCATGTGTAATGTTGTATAAGTAATCTCATGGTACTATGGAATAAAGAGACATCTAAGGATTGTTACACTGTTTCCTTTCCTTGAGTTTTGAAAGTTTATGATTAATATTACCTGTATCCATGAATGGTTATTCAGATAATTTGGAATGTAGATGATATGCGCATAATGAAGGGATAAGGAGAAAATTAAATGTTTGATAGTATTAATGAGCTCATGACTGATATAAGGAGAAGGTTATATCATGGTTTGAGTATATAGGATTTTTGGATTTTGGTATGTGGAAAGAGTTAACTTTTGACAGCATTCATGTTTTCACTAAGGTTTAATGGGTATTCATTTTTCAAGAGAATACATCATTAAGGTATTCACATGATTGGAATGTGACCAACAAGATATATAGGGGATAAATGATGGTATTCACATGCTTGGTTGACGACATTTCAAGTTATCGTTTTCTTTATACTATGAGCTTGGACCGAAGTATTTTAGATAAGCCTAAAGATTGGAATGGATTATGTTAACCATAAGTTAGTATTTTTTAAGGAAAGAACTTTTTTTTGATATTATTTATGTCATGTTATAGTAATGTAGTTTTAGAAAAAGGACAACCTGCAGGACGGGCGACAGCCCATCGCGTCGGACAAGGCCGTTGGAATCGAACCCACAACCGAAGTGAAACTGGCCTTTATCGCCTACCACTGGCCTACAACAAGTCCCTGTTTAGTAGAAACTAGTTTTATTATATTAAGCAGTATGATATATGAAGTATAAGTCCATTTTAGGAACTATATATGATTAATCTCACTACAGATGGACTTATGTATTTTTTTGATAACTATTGCTAACCTTTTGTTTGAAACAGATGGAATGACCCATCATTCTATCACATGATCTTTTAACACTTCATTTCTTTAAGAGATGAAGTGGAAACTGTTCAAAGTAGGAACAATAGTGAGATTGTACCAAAATCAAGTAAGTATTTCTTCTAATTCAAAATTTTCAACTTTAGGGAAATGATATTGAAAACCAAAAATGTTGTCCTAGTGATCTTATATCCGATGAATCAGATGGTTCCCTAGATCATCACAAATTTATGGCTTTGTGATTGTTGGCTTTTTCATAGCAATGTCCTCTACCACTCTCCATCAGAACTTGATGGTTACATTTCTCTTCCATGTCCATATTTTCACTTATGTTCTCCTATGTGGATACCCAGTGATTTGTTAACTTGGGTAACCATTACGTTTTATACTTTAGTTTTTAAAGATAAGTTTTGGTATTCCTTTTTACGATGTGGGTTTCTATCAAAGAAACTTTCAAATAGTAAACCATTTATAACTCCGACGAATTTCAAGGGAGAAATTCATTTTAAGGGGGGTAGAATGTAACACCCCGAGATTTTATGAAAAATATCATTTTAATTTCATTAATGTCTTGTGTTGTATTCTACACCAAGATTACCTTGCGCTATACACAACACCGTATTAGCTTGCAGTATACACAACACTATTCTTGGACCGTGTTACACACAATTTTGATAATAGTTATTCTACGCAACATTGAGTATATATATATATATATATATAAATTAAATGTATAAACGAAATGTGGATTGGATTTTGTTATACGAAACAACGAAGGATTATTTCACAACACGCAACCCTAGCTTGTCTTACTTTACACGCAATCGCGACCTTCTCGATAGCTTGCGTTGTACGCAATACCGAGTTTCACTAAACGACGATATGCTATTAAAATATTATTTAAAATAGCCGTTATGAATAATAATAACCACTTTATGAAATTTTATAAATTTTATTTTTCAAAATGGACTTCATTTTTTGGATTCGGAATATCGAAATTATCCCAGGATGAAATTTTGGTATTTTTCTGAAAACATTCAATTTTTGATGAATAGTGAAACCACTAAGTGGTAGGTTAAAAACTGAATTTTGCATAAAACATAATTTTACCGCTTATGTTAATGAAATTTCAAAAATCCGAGAGACACGATTAATATCAAGGACTTAAATGTGGTTCAATGAGATGAAAATAATTTTTGGTGAATAGTAACTTTTTACTTTTTTTTACCGTGGTTAATAGTAAATAGGTTAACTAAGGGTAAATATGATATTACTATTACCCTAACACATGTCCTAATTCTATTGGATAAGTGTAATTAGACCAAAAACAACCTTATGAATATAATATGACCATTTAGGTCCACTTGGATTAGATTATGACATTTAATATTATTTTATTTAATGAATAGTTAAAATAGTTAAAATCAATGTTTAATAACTAAAACATTTTTAATATGGGGTTATACATAAGATAAATTCGACTATAAATATTAATTAGAAAGCTAAAAAGATTCCTACATAATGATATTTTATTTATAATTTTTAGACTTTAAATAAATTAATATTTTTATGACACAACAACGATGCAGTAATTATCTTATTAATGAAATATTGACATAATTGATGTTATAAACACTAAAATAAATGTAATTTGAGACTTTTTATGAATTCCACTAATTTTATAGGTTACTATGATATATTAGTGTTGATTTATTCAACTTGTTTCGAACATATAATTCTGTTATGAATTTCAAAAAAAAATCATATATCAAATAGTGTCAAAATTGACACAAAATAGTTTTTAAATCAAATATTATATTATTAATTGTTATTTTATTCCTAAAAATCTAAGGTTCGGCCAAATAACTTAGATAAGGTCATATATATTAATAATAAACAAATTGGGGTTCGTTTGGCTGCTTATAGTAAGTTTATTAACCTTATAGTAAAAGAACACAAGAAGATATGGTAAAAGTAAAATTATTTAACTTAGTGTTAAATATAAATGATAAGGTTAAAATAGGAACCTAAACTTGTCTAAATTATATTGGATGAGAGTATTTCGACCCATCCCCACCTTAGCTTCTAAATATATCAATTTGGATCTATTTAAAACCGAACTTGACTTTATAATAAAATAATATTTTTAGTTTTTCCAAAGGTGCCCCTCTCCTCCCTTATAAAAGGGAACCTCCTCCCCCTCTTCCTCACACCACATTGAGCCTTAAAGCTCCGCCAACCCCTACCACTTTATCCTCTCCAATTCCCTAGAGACATCCTAGATGTTCTGGTCTTCTTCAAAGACCCATTTTAGTGACCTAAAAGGAGGTCTCAAAGAAGCATTTCAAAGAAGAGGTAAAGCCCATTACCGATTCTTTCATCATTGTTTCATCTTCCAATTCTTCTTCTTAGGTTGTTTCATTATGAAGTAATAACGTCAGTATCACTCATATACTGATATGTTATTATAAGTATGAAACAACCCTATTTCACCATATATCCATCTTACGAAAAAAGAAATCACCGCGCGTGCGTACGTACGGAATACCGTCTCCACGCTGTGGTGTAATCTATTTTCCACCACCACATTACTTGGATGGGTATAATGGTGTATATAATGACTATACATGACTATTATAATGTGATACTGATTCCGAAATAGTATAAATACACTCCAATACAATTCCACGATCATAGGAATGATATCATCACTCGTGCGTACGTACGGAATACCGTCTCCATGATGTGATGCGACTCGTTCTACATGATCTTCATTTCATAATGATTATATAAATGAATTTAATGAATGAATATGATATATATTACACTAATACCATTCTGAAAATTAGGTATCTATAACCTAAAGATAAGAATAAGAATTTATTTGACAAAACACGCATAAGAACAAAATGTTATAAACACCCGAATAACAAGTAGCAATGAAATATTACTACTGAGAAGCTAAGAATATGACCATATATGATATCATAAAAATAAGTATGATTCTGTAATAAGTCAATAACATTATTTAAATCATTATACCGGAGGTTCGGACACTTACAAAGCAAGTCGGACCTAAGGTAAGGGAAATATCACAATCTCATTTTTATCCGAGATTGTTTGTACTTTGGTATTTACTGGGGTGTATTTTATCATCCAAATCCATGTTTCCTAAATATGTAATATTATTTCAATCCAACTACAATTTTTTAAATCCATTTTTACCCTTTGGTGAGTTTATAGTAAACGATATGAATGGAATCTTTTGTCGTTTTTTGTACGAGGTACTTTTTGACTTTTCCGACAAAAGTACGTAGAATGTTTTTTATCTTATATGGCACGAATTGATTTTTAAAACATTATTTCCAAGAAGCTTCCTTTACAAGTTTTCAAGTTTATTTTTAATCAAATTCTTTTAGTTTAGAATTGTATGACATGTTAAGAAAGGAAAAGTGTTTTTGAAGTAGAAAGGATATTTTCCTCAAGAATGAAGTTCAAGTGTTTTATCAAAATTATTTTCCATCTAAGATAATAAAGGGTTCTATTTTTATCCCTATTATTACATTGATTTTATTATGTTGTGATGGAATTATTTTTATGAATTCCTTTATCATATATAAATTGTTTTATGATGTCATGATGTTTAATATTCCCATTTTTATTACATGGGTTATGCAATGATGTATGATTTATGATTTTGTGGCACACATAAGAATGGTATCATTATGAGATGGGTGGGACCTATATCTCCCTCCAATGCATTGGGTAAAGATTTTATATCTCATGAGATAGACATGGCTGGAATGGTAGGTTATACCGGTTCAGTGAAACAGGACTGAAATGAGGGTGACTCGGTTCAGAAAGGGACTTTGTCCACTGAGATAGTCTTGGCAATGAGTTATGACTAACAAGAAATGATTATCTATGATTATGTGTGTATTCCACAAAGTTTCATGTTTTTAGTTATGATTATTGTGATTACATTTCACTGCCATGATTTATCCCATGTTATGAAATTATGATATCTTTTGCAGGTTAAGATTTCCAAAGTTTTGTGCTTGTGTATATGATGTGATTGATATTTTTTTTGTTTACCCTTACTGAGCATTTGAGCTCACCCTTTAATGTTTACTTTTACCCAGGATATAAAGAAAGGTTTTAGGTATAAAAAAGAAGATCTTTATGTTAGATGTTGAAGATCTTTCTCCAAGATTAGAAGATTATGTTCCGAGTTTCCAAAGACACTAAACTATTACGATCCTTGTGTGTGTGTTTCTGTTATGTACTAAGTATTCCGCAAATGTAATGTAATGTCAATGTACGTCAAGCTTCGGGTATCTACATTTCATTTCTAGAATGTTAATGAATGATACATCGAGCATGTTGATTTATGTAACTAGCATGCAAACTACTTGATTTGAGATAAAATGATAAAACTATTTTAGTACACACAAAACATTCATAGGAGGTTGGAAATATTTATAATGCTAAGTTATATCTATATGGAAGATTTATCATATTTTTAGATGCTAATGTTTGACTTAAGGTTTTATTCCTAATTCCACTGATGAGTTCTAGAGGTTCATACACTAAGTGTATCTGTAATCGTCAGAAAATTTTAATATTTAACATAACAAGTTAGAATAAATAATATTTATTTGTGTGTGGTTGACCTCCATATTTTAATAACAATATATTCAAAAGAATATGTGAGTTAATTAATAATAATAAATTTTAGGTTATATTATTGGTAAATATAATATGTAGTATATTTATTGCGGAAAAATTTAGTGACATTTATTTTTTTAAATAGAAATTATTCGACGATCAATAAATGTCGATGAGGGAAAGAAGACTGAGTTTAATTGTTATAATATTATAAATGATATTTATTTATATTCTTGATGAATAAAACATGTCAAAAAATTAAAAATAATATTTTCATTATTATTGGATATGAGGTCAATTAAGAATATTAATGATGGTCATGGTCTTGTGTGTGATTTTCCAATCCTCAACCATATATAATAAATATCCAATTATATCACCTCCTTAATATACTTTTAATGTGCACAACAGAAAAGAAGAGATTGTATGAAGACCTAGAGTGAACCTATTATTCCTCCTCTCTCAATCCTTTTATACAACACTAAGGTTTATTAATCTTTAATGAAGAATAACTGTTTGATCAACCATGAACAATGTAAGTGATCAGGATCAACTATGCTCCCACTCGATGATTTTACGACATTGATCAAAGATTATGGTGCATGTTTGGATCCTGCAAACATATTATTCACTTTAATAAAAAAGCAAAATTATGGTTTAGTGAATTATATTACATCATATCATCAACTAATGTGGAATTACAAATTTAATTAATTCTATATTTTTTATAAAATTATTAAAAATTATATATAATGACCATCTCCCTTTGATTATAGCATATTAACGTAGTATATTATTCTACTAATTCTCACGGGATATGATCTAATTATAATGTAAATAAATAATTAGACATAATTTGAGACTAAAACATCAGTGTTTCATATCATTAAATAATGCTTCTGTTGTTACTAGAACCTACAGTGGGGGTGTTTTTTTAATGTTATATTCATTAGTCCATTATTTTGGAACATGACTGAAAATTGTGATAAATCTTATGACTATGTATATAAATTAGTATATTTTAGACCAATACAATGTCCACTTACATCAGTCATGACTCATTTCTACATTTATTTTTATTATAATTCAAATTACTGTATTTTTTATATTCTACTATTGTCCAAAAATTCATCAATTTTAGAAAAATATTAAAAATAACACTCAAAAAATTTTTCAAAGTGAAGATTCAAGAAATATAATATATTTTATGAAAATAAGTTTCTAAATATGATAAATTTAAATTTTAAATATAATCTTTATTTATTTTTAAAGTACCATTTTAATTATATGATAATTTTTCTAACCCTTTTAAAAATTACATATAGTCTCATAAAGTTATTTTAATTTTAACTAAAAATTATTATTATATTATAAAATAAATTTATGAAAATAATAATTCTGTTGAATCTTTATATGTATTTTAAAAAATAAAATAAAACATTTATTTTTTACAAAAATGAAAACATTTAATTTATCATTTTTAAATCATTGATTTACTTATACCATGATATAAATATGTCATATTTTCATTTTATTAGACTAAAAAAATTATTATTTTCAACTTCCATATTTGAGGATATTTTCCTAACATTTAAGTTATTATTTCTAATTTTCAGATAATATTCCAATGACCTGATTACTATTCCAACGATCTGATTACTTTTCCAATGGTCTTATTTGTAATGGTCCTATGGCTTACCAAGTTTTTATAAATACCTAATTTTTTATTCATTTTTCATTCACATTTATTTTCATTAAATGTTATATATATTTTCATTTTCAATAAGAAGGTTTCATTACTAATATTTTTCATCATTTCTACCATGTTGTATGTGAGTACGATTATTATGGGGGATCATGCATATCCAAATTTTTATATTTTAGTTATATTAATTTATATTTTTCTCCCATTGAATATTTTTTCTATTCATATGTGTATACTTATTCTATAAATTTAATGTTAAAATTAATATAAGAAAATGTTGTCGGTTTATCATGTCGTTCTTATGATTTATATAATACTACATTACTGAATATGATAAATTTGTATATGAAGGAGAATTACATTGATAAAATTCTAGATCATTGCACACATTCACTTATATTCATGGAAGGATACAGGTCATTCGCCACATGCACTTGGGTTTTCTGGGTTTATTGGGATTACACGACACCCCATTAGTAGAGAGATAAGTAGATAATTAAAAAAATCATTCATGATAACTATTTGAATTTTGGAGGCTATTTAGACATCTATAATAGTAAATAAAAATGGTTCCCCGTTATTAATATGAACACCAAAAAATGAATGGATTTCTATTCTTATAAAATATAAAAAATTACAATATAAATAGTAAGAATGAGGTTATGAATTTTATTTCACTTTATAAGATCATTTATAGTTTTCATAGAGATATGAATATCAATTTTAGTATGTGAATCACATAATAAGCAGTTAAAGAAAAATCTCTATGATTGATTAGATAATCCATAATGAATGAAAAATGTTATCCTAGTTATTAGGAACCCAAATGAAAATTATATAAAAAGAAGGTCGTCTCATACTAAATATAATATGTCTGTCATCATTTGGTAACCTATAATCCTAGATTTCACATATATGAAGAAATATGGAAGCATTTATAATAATTTTCATGAATGATTCGAGAAATCATTTAATCAGTCTATGTATGAGACAAATGAAATCATAACAATGTATAAAGTTAATGAATCATATCATGTATGGTGTCCATATGTTGTGGTATTCTTAACTAAATCCATAATGCTAGATTTTGTTAAACAATTCAGCTAACACATGAACAACAATTTATGAAAATTGGTTAGTATAAAACATGATTGTAATGTTGGCTAAGCTTGATGAAATCGTGAAACTATTCTCATTGTGGATTTATGGCCAATTAGTAAACAAAAAATTCATATTATAAGGAACCCATTTACTCAATGAAAATAAAATGAATGAAATTTCTTTGGTGGGAAAAATATAGTATCCAATATAGTAGAGGTTTCACCATTATAGTTTATTAATGAATATGACCCATAGTAAATAAAAGGATATACCCTATCCTTAAAGAACCTTAAAGAGGATGTTAGAAATGAGAGACTTATTAAAAATAAATAGATTTTTAATATCCAATCCACAGAAATTAGTTGGTTTCAATCATTTATTCAAAGAAAATATAATTGACTTGTTTTCATAAATCTTTCCACCCCATATAAAGTTACAGATATTATTTTCAATCCTCTTGAAAAGATATTTTGGAAATTCTTAAATTTGGGAAGCATAAATGAAATTAAATAGGTAATAAAATTAACCAAACATACAAGAATACCTTGATAAAGTTACATCCCCATCGAACTATCATGTATTTTATCTATTTTATGATAAATATCCTCCAAATAATAAGCCTCTATTCTACCAATAAAAAGTGGGATACCTATTTATAAGAATATAATTATCAAAATATTGACTCCAAGTGATTTATAAATAAATTTTCTCTTAAATTTATTCATTTTCTTCCCACAAAATAGGTAATATTTGTGCTAACCATCGTGTTGACCTAAAATCATTTCATAATGAATAAAAATGTCATTCAGGGCTACAATAAATTTCTCATATGCATCAAAAAAATTATAATATCATATGTATATATAATATATGTATGAGGGATCATATTTTTAGTATCCTTAATTTGGGAAAGGAAACTAGATTCCACAACCTTGAGAATGAATCTACTAAGGATGTCCTCTACAATTCCATGTAAAAGAGTTGAGAGTAGACCCCCCTTTCAAACACCTCTAGTGAAGACAATGTGTTCACTAAGTAAACCATTAATGGTAATAGATATCCTCAAAATATTTTCAAGGGATCAATTGAGTATAAAAAATAATGTAGAGAACCCATAAATGTTTATAAAAACAAATATTAAATACTAATTGAAGGTATAAAATGACATGGAAATACCAAAATTAAGATATATACTTCTAGATCTAGATTTTTTAAAGAATATTGACACACCCATAAGCTGTATAAAGTCATTATTAGACCCATTTTACATGAATAAAAATTAAATTACTATATAAAATAGTCATATTAGAACATGAACCAATTATAATAGTACTAATTTTTTTAATAAATATTAGTGTAGTGTTTCTAAGAACAATGGGTCTGTTGTCAGAAACACCAAATCATGCTAATTTTTTTGCAAAAAAGATTATGAATTTAGAATTTAAAAAAATGATAGAAACTCAAATTTATATAATTCTTTCATAAAATTTTTAGATAACATGATCTTATTAATCAATAAATATCTTTTTTGTGAAACCATCTAAGTAAGTAGAACTATCTGTATTAATAGAAAAATTGGTCTGAGTCATATCTTATTTGAAAGGAATTGTTGTTAAAAATTCATTTTTCATGGTAATGATAGAGTTAGGGATCAAATAATCTAGGTTCAAATCATCTTGATTAATGTTAATATTTTTAAATAGGGTTTCAAAATATTTAATTTGGAATTATAAATACCCAAATAATCATTAAAATTTTCATCATTGACTATAATGGAAGAAATCCTCGTTTTGTATTTCCTTCACATATTCATGAGATGAAGGAATTTAGTATTAATATCACTTTATTTATAACATTTCATTTTCATTTGTCCCTTGAGTTATATTAATTATGTTATAAATATATCACCAAGTATATCCAACATCTAGAACTCCTCAGTAGAGGTAGAATCTCAGGTTATTGAGCATGTTTTAGAAGCATGTAATAATGGATTTTTAAATTTTATTTATCATATGAATTTCATGACATAATCTCCAGTGATGTGAAATTCCTAGTTACAACCTCAGTATCTCATTTGTAAGGAATTTAATATAAAATAAATCAGAACTACACCTCATCTAATTTTAATTTGAAATTCGTTCCTCTCATAAATTGTAATAATTGCTCAATTAAACTGAAATCAGGACCCTCTAAAAAATCCACATGCATTCTAGAAGATTTATAGTACATAATAATATAAAATATGGGTGTTATGATGGATAATCAAAAGCTCTGTGATGTTGTTATGATCACAAGAGATCAAACTATTGATCCTTTGACATGGATAAAATAATTATTTATCTTTACTTTTTTAATTATATAGGACATCAATGGGGTTAATATGAGATATAATTCAATCAAGATATTTTCTGTATCATTTATGGGTTATAAAATTTTAAAATATATGTTATAACTTCCATAAATTTCACTTAGGTCCAAATGGAAGTTAACCATTCAAATAGTACAAAAATGTCTCAAACAACACTTAACTCTTTCCACAAATGTCATGAATTTTTATAACTATATCATAACATTAAATTTATGTTATATGATAAAATAAGAGTTATTAATTTTTCTCGTATCTCCCAATAATATTTAAACAAAACATTAATATTAAATATTAAATAATCATTTGAAATTTATTTATTTTACATTCATTAATTAATTGGATAATATAATATGTAAATAAAGTCCATAGTTAATATTTAGAGATAAAATATTGTTTAATTTACTTATTTACCTTATGTCCATATTATCTCACACATGAAATAACACCCTCCATGGGGCCCTCTTTGTCTTAAACTCTATTTCTCTAGAATTATCCAAGCTTCTAAATACACATTGTGTCTGTCTCTATGTGACCTTATCTACATAAATCGAATTTATACTCATAGACCGACAGTATATTCAAGCAACCCATCAAGTCCAATGTGGATATAAGTTTGATTCATAGTAATGAAAACCTCATATGAATACACATTGTGTAATATAATATCATTTTCGTAAGATATCTCATAAAGAACGATTCACACATTGTTTCATAATAATTTCCTAAATTATTTATTCATTAACATACAGGATATACATAACATCAATCAAAATGTTCATGTATTTATTAAATTCACTACCATCATGGTCATCTAGTCTTAAGATATATCTTCCTTTAAGAAATGAATAATTATATATTGATAATTAAATATATTTCATACCACAAATGTTGTAACAACTCAAGATACCTCTCCATAACATAAATTGCATTGTTTCATATGTAATTAATGTACATGATTAAATTATACATAATGATAATGATTTAAATTCAATTGAAAAATACATAAGATCGTAGATAGGAACAACCAATGAAACCCAAAACATGTGGTTTTATTATTAGCAGGTAAGTCCTCATGACTTCTATACATGATATTACTAAGTGAAAACATCATTAGAATAAGTCTCAATTCATTTTATCTCCAAAATCATGATATTGGGAATTCATTTGTGTCATATTAGTATGATGTATCTAGAAATTGTTTTTGGAGTTAGCGTCATAGAACCAATTATTTGTACTTTTAATTGCATGTATATTAAAATAAGAAAATATTAATTAAAATATCTTATTACATATCATTCGTTGTATTTTTTTACCTTAATGTAATAGTTTCTTAGAGTACCATTCACATTGAAAAAGGGAATAACAGTTCCTGATTTGATGAGAACCTCAAAATTCAATTACGATATTCTTAAACCCTTTTCATTTGTAATGTAACATTATATGATGGGAAATATGCCATGGTGATCATTATGTGTGAATACTCATAAGAAGATGAAAATTTATATCCTAAATTCTAAACTTGGTATGCTATAATATAGGAAATTATGAAAATAGTTGTATTAGATGGAATTAAATATGTTTGTGTTTCATTGGATATTATGATTTATGAGCATGTGTAATGATCATTATAATTTAAGATTATAAATAATAAATATATTGACTTAAGAAATTAGATTTATTTTTTTAAACCATAAAGATAGTGTTTATTGAGATGTCTGTTACATTCGGTCCATAATCAATTACATGTTACTAAAGAATTAGTAGAAAAATTATTTTCCCCTACTAATTTATAGAATTTGATATATTTTCCCTTTGATTGAAATAAAACAATGGCATTAAATTTCATGGTCATGGTGTAATGATGTGTTCATTTAGGGTAGTTAGTGAGATATATAAAAATAATATAATTTTATAAAATGATTGTGTAGCCTACTTGATGAGATATCATGAAAAAATGAATATAGTGCATAGTATGCGCTCATGTGTGGTTGTCAACATTGTAAAATTAACTTCATCTTCTTGGGTGCCTTGTTAAATTTCGTGATAGTAATCTTTGTATTTAGGAAATAATTCCAAATATGAATTAGGAATATTTATAAGGTTTCAATTTCTATGTGTTTCTCTTAATATCAATTAAATTATATTTGAATTTAATCATTTGAATAAATATTATTCTCAAGTATGATGATTAAATTTATTCCTGATTTATTGATCAAATAAATTAGATATATATTTATTATCATGGTAATTGATTAACTACACAAATCTATAATATTTATTTATATTTTGTGTGAATACATATTTAAAAAAATATTTATTCAGGTATTTGAAAATTGTTGTGGAAGACGAGTATAAAAAGACAATATCCGGAAATAAATATTTATATGAACGAATATAAATTAATATTTATTGTTTCTCTAGTTACTACACATTATAAGAGAATAATATTATAATTATTTAACTTGTAATGGGATCTTATATAGGTTAAATAAACTAATAAGGGTCTTTTTCCAATTAATAATATATTAAACCCAAACTCTGTGTCTATAAATTGATTGTTTTCGTTTTATAAAGAGGATTGATCATTGTGCACAACATCTCTCTCTATAATATCCTCATCCTATCATCCTATAAATAATGAAAATGATAACAGATATTCCATCAATATTTAAGGAACATGAAGAAATCAAGATGAATAATGAACTATGGTCAATCAGATACGCTATCACACGTTGTTCCACCGATGTTGTTTAGAGATTAAAGGAGCACGTGTGGATCACCACTAAAGGGACTCTACTGTGGTTATTTTATACAAAAAGATTGTCCACTGATCAAGTTAGAATGATCAAAATCCACATTGATGAGATATCTCATGATCAAAGTAATCTTTCTTGTTATACTTAAATTAATTATAAAACGAACATGAAAAGATATTCTCTTAGTTCCATAATTTTAATTTTCAATGTTATTTGGAAAAAAATTCACTGGTCAGTCCTATTTTATTTTTTATATTATGAATTATACATCCAATATGACTATTTCTGAGTTGGTATTGGTAATTATTGGTGATTCTGTTATACTAAAAACCATCAAGTGGAATCATATTTTTCACATAAAAATTTATTATTATTTATTTTATTTTTGATCTTTATTAATTTTAATGTTAAATTTCTATTAAATTTATAATTTATTCATAATCCATAATCTAAATATATTCCTCACACACATCCTTTCTAACTCACATAACCATGATTGGTTAATAATTAATGAAAAACTCATTTGATGAACCCATATAGAAGTAGAAAAAACTATATTCAAATAACATAAGATTTCATGATATGTTCTCCTTAGTCACACATCCTGTGTATGTATTCCTTACAACGAGACAGCCGTGTGGAATCTAGGTTGTTCTGTAACGAATAGACACCATGTATAATTAATTCTACAAATATAAATCGGCCTCAGTGGCACACAATTTTCCCAAATTACACACCATGTATAATTCTTGCACTCTATATAGTCATGTGTTTTAATGGTAGAAAATACAAGGTTAAGATGTGTTATTTAATTAATACAATATATGTATTTAATATAATATGCATAAAATATGGAAATATTGAAACATGAAGTACATTTCATGTGTAAATTTTAAATATTTTTTAACTAATAAATATAAATCAGATGTACACATCGAGTCCCTAGTTGTGTACTGGAGACATCTGTTGAAGTGAAGTAAATATTGTGTGACTAACATGAACACACCGTGTGCTTTACCTATTTACATAGAAACATAAAATTTAACTAATGAATTTTATAATCCTCATAGAATTATATTCTATGTGTCATGAATTACACTTATCTGTATTTATGTGTTACATTATATTAAATGATTTATTAATTATATGTAATGTTCTAAATTTCAATTCAGGTACAATCATTGTATATTAAAATCTCAACACATTAAATTTGACAGGAAACATAACTAGTCATCTGTTTCATGTGTCATTAATTTTTTATTATATTTCATGAAATTATGAAAAATTTTCTATACAAAATATGTTGTGTGAGTTAATTTTATACAATAAGGAAAATATTACGTAGTTTGGATAGGTACTTTACATGTTTCTTCCAATTTAATAGTTTCATAATTATTTCTTAAATTTTAAATAGAATAAAATTATTTATTTCATTTAAAATCAAAGTGGATGTTATTTTCAATATAAAGTGAATGAAATAAGATAAATTTAATTAATTGATTAACCAGATGATTAATCAGATTAAATAGAGTGCATTTTATCTTATCAGTGAATGAATTGAAATGAATGTTTGATAATTATTTTAAATGTGAATTCATTACTTGTTTCTGAACAATCATGATCATTAACCTAACATATGTATGTGTTATTTTTATTTAATTTCTCTTTATTACATTAATTTTCTATTATTTATTATTCAATTTAATATGATGGCTTATGTGTCATTCATTCGTCATTTATAATTTAGTATATGTGTGTCCAAGGTTTTTTATGTAATTAAACTTAACCAATCATTTGGTTATCATCAAATGTGTGTGAGTTATTAAATATATGAAATAAAAAGACTATATTAAGGTTCTTAAGATTGTTGAATATAGAACTAAGATGAAACCAACTCGGATGATACATCAGTGGACATGTGGAATACTGCAACTCATTCCAAGATGAACATAGTGAGGTTTACCCTTGGTACATAGACCGATTAATTGTATTCTCCATAAATTAACCATTATATAAGATCCTACTCACGAAATTTATTTATTTATTTTATTTGATTCATATGCATGATTTATTTTATGTTCTAAATTCCATGATCATGTAAATAAATGGACTAATATGTAAACATTGAATTAAAATATTCTATTATGTGTAATTTTTTTATTAGATAATGGTTAATATCTAAAGTTAAATCCACATAATAGTAACAACACATGTAAAGTATAAAACAATGATAAGTTTACAAATAATAAAAAATATCGCTCATGTTAATGTAAAGTCATTAAACCATCCATCATATAAATTAAGTTGAACCCAAAGTTAAAGTGTCATTTTATCCTTCATCGGGGGAAATTTTAATTATCAAGATGTATTAACTACAATAGTTGGTCAACATAACCAAATATGTATTGGTTTTAATGGCCTTAGTCTGTCCAATGAAACTTTTCAGGCAAGTTTTGGTGAAATCTAAGTCAAAATTTCTAGATTGTAGAGTCCACTCAACACCTCTTGGTGTTTTTTGTTTTCAATTGTCAAAATCGTCTACCTAAATAATTTACTATATATTTTTTAGGCCTCTATTTTAATTATAAGAAGGGGAATAGGGATACTTGACATTTTCATGTCCATATGATGGGGTATTAATAATAAAATTCTTATTTCCATTTTAACATGATAAAATAGTGGGATACTTAATAATTTCATTTATTATTATGTCTCAAATAAATTATAATAATGAAATGTAATTATAATATAATGTCATATTACTAGAAAAAAATGAAATGTTCATAAACCACATTATAACATTGATAAATATTACAGAAATACCATTATATAAATTAATTTAACATCCATGAATGGTTCATACACCTATGAGTAGTGTTGCTGAATGAATATAAGTCTTATGTGTATGAATATTTAATTTCTGATCTACTTTTTAAGGAGGAAATTTATGAAGAGTTCATTATCTATGATAAACACCTATGCAATGTAGTTGATTTTCATTGTTTAATGGATTCATCCATGTATAATTAACTCATGTAATCACATGAAAACATGGATTCCTATAGCAAGATCTAGCTTCTTGTTGATCACTATAAAGAGAGAGAAATACAAGAACAGTTTAAAAATTCAAAGGTGTGGTTCACGAGCAAACATGGAGCAGTTGTGTTGGCTGATACACATGTATTTAAACTCATTTGATACATTCACTGACCATGGGTTCTAATGTCCTAATTCCCTAATGAATTGTTCACTGATCTCATTTGTTCGTCAATCCCATATAGCTTATCTATATTTATAATAAATTTCAATAGGAACAACATAGGCAATTTTGTCCCAAATATTCTCACTATAATTATTTTATTCTAAAAGGGAATCCCCATGTGTGGCCTTTTGGAACACTCCACACAAAGGAATCCCAACCCAAGAAGAGGTAACTCAAGAGATATCCCTATCCAGGAATGATTCATTTCTAGTGGATATGGTATATAGTCTTGGAGGGTGACATAACGATCAATGATTGTTTGACACATTAATTCATCCTCACAGGTGGGATCTGCCTCATTGATTCAACCAAGTCAAGGAAAGGGTGACCTAGTAGGAAGATAATATTCATGAGATGGATAAATTCTCCCAAGGGAGGGATCCTAGTAATTAAACCGTACACTTTCTAAAGGTGGTGTTTTGGTTACCACCTTGTCCACTATTATTCCACTGTCGAAACAGTTTCTCACCATACTTATCTATGTTTACTATTATTGTTTGTTTTAAAAATTATTTTTCATTGTTATGAAGAAAATGAAAGGATATTTAAAGATCTATACTTTTAAATATTCTTATAAATGACCATATAAGAAGATAAAGATCAAGGGACATGTAAGGGAAAAATATTTTATCTATTTCTCATGTGGAAAGAAGTTCCACTGAAATAAAAACTTCACTTGTGAAATTAATAAAGGGGAAGCTTTAGTTTTACTATTTATCATGTAAAATTTATATGTGTCTATAAATTGGGTATTAGATATTTCATGTGGTGGTCACATATGTATTTAAATATTGGAAATAATTATATTTTGAGAGGTTTTACATTGTGAGGTGGATTTACATGTAGCCAATAGATCTAGTCTTTTTGTTGTCGATATTAGATATTAGCACCTTACATTTCCAAATAAAATGTTCTTGATTTTAATATATGGTTATTTTGTGTCTTTAATGATGAAATATATTATTTCTATTTGAATATTTGAAAACTATGGATTTATTTTCAAATTTAGGTACCATCATTTTTTTCCTTTGAAATGAAATCATTTTATATGTTATGGAATGTTTAAATAATGGTATTTATGTGTTGGAATATATGAGCCATGTAATGGAAATATATAAGGAAAATAGCTTACATAAATCAAATCATATTCAACTATGGAATCAATAGCAATGTCAGGAAGACTAAAATAATTTGAACACATTACACCATGAGGGATATTTACATTCATTTGACTGAAAAAACATTTTCTATTTCATGAATGTTAACAAGGAAAAGTGACCAAATCCCCATTTAATGGAAAAGGTGGAAGACCTAAGGAGATTCTCATATTAGTTCATTTTTATGTGTGTGGAAAATTTCTGCTTGAGGTTATAGGTGGGTAATCATACTTCATGTCATTTACTAATTATTTTAGTAGTTATAAATATATTTACTTAATGAGGTATCAGTTCAGTTCTTCTGATAAAATCAAGGAATATATAAATAAATTTGAGAAATATATTTGTAATAAGATTAAGAAATTTCTCTCAAACCATGGTGTGGAATACCTTAATCAATAATTCGTTAATTATTTATGGTATTTCTAGATTCTATCCTAACTCACTCATCCTTATACTTCACAACAGAATGATTTAAGTGAAAGGAGGAACCACACTCTGCTATAAATAGAGAGATATATGATGGGTCTTGTGAGTCTTAAATTTTCCTTTTTGGGATACACAGAAGATAGAAAAACATACATTCTAATTTGAGTTCCAACTATAGAAATAAAATTTATTCTCTATGAAAATTTCTATATAAATAATCTCATGTAGTCGCATGTATTAGTGTGGAGATGTGAATTATTTGTTAAAGATATTTATGGAAATAAACATTCACCTTAAGGCACTAAAAATACCATTAAAGGATATCCTTAGGGAAAAAAGAGATATTAAACATATAAACCTTCAAATAGAAAGGTTTTGGTTGATAGACGTCCCACAATTAATGAGTGATATCATATATCCGAAAGAGATATTTGGAGTGAGATAGACATCGATGAAGTTGGAGATCAAGATACATAAGAGTTATCAATGGAATATATTCCACAAATCCCTATGGAAGATGAATTTCTAGAGACTGATGTATTGCATATTATTATATGATAGTATAAATATCCTAAAAAAATAAGGTTTTATAGGCACTACATGATAGAATTTTGTTGCATAGAAGCTACCAAGTGGTCAGAATATATTAATTATTAAATTGATCACATGTATCAAAACCATGTCTAGTTATTAAAGAATAAAGTTTCCATGGATGGAAAAGTCATTACATATAAGGAATTATTGGTTGAGAAAGGATTCAAATAGTGTCATGGAATACAATACAATGAAACGTTTTCATCAGTTTCTATGTTGAAATATAAGTAAATTTTAATTTCCATGGAATATTACCATGACTATGTGATTTTGAAGATGGGGGTCAAAATATTCTTCCTTAGTAGGAACCTTTGGGAATATGACCCTATGACACAACCTTAATATTATTGTGACTCCAACGGATTCTAAAAAATCATAAAAGTTGTATAGATCCATTTATGTACAATATCAAGATTCCATGCCATGGATCATTTAGTTGAATAAATCCATAACATCATATTGTTTCAAAAATAATGAATTTGAACCTTTTTTCTATAAATAAGATAGTGGTAGTGCAGTTGTTTTCATAATAGTTTATGTCGATAACATACTACTTATAAGAAATGAAATACTAGTCTTACAGACTATGAAAACATAGTTAAACACATGCTTCATCATAGAGGAATTAGGATAAGTAGAATTTATTATTGGGATAAAAATCCATCATGATTGTCCTATGAGGATGTTATGTCTATGTAAGGGAACATATATTGATATGATACTTAATAGATTCATTATGGAACAATCTATTATGATATTATTTCCAATTTCACATGGCATTCATATTTTTATGAAAATGTGTCCTCAGACACATGATAAAAGATAGATAGTGGAATGGATTATATATGTATTAACAATTGGGTCAGACAAGTATATTATTGTATGTAATAGGAATGATTTCACGTATTCCATATGAATTATAGGAGGATATCAAGATGGATCAGGTGACTATCATTATGTGGTAGTCAATAATATCCCTAAGTATCTGAGGCATACTAATTATATGTTCTTTGTCCATGGAGGATATGAGGAGTTACCTATCAAGGTATATTTACATTATAGTTTCTAAAAATAATTATATAATCATAAATCATTTAGGATACCTATTCACTATAAATGGAGGTATTTTGAACTGAAAGAGATCAAAGTAGGCTATGCTCAAAGATTCTACTATAGTGTCTTTGTATATTACAAATTCATATGAATCTAAATAATGGGTATTAATGCATAACATAATTTGATATCATTATGTTAATCATGGTAGTAAGACCCTTTAACACTAAATTGTGAAAATAATGTAGTGGTGGATCTTGAAAAAGTGTTGATAAGATATAAGTGAATGAAGAAAGTAATTCAAACATAATATCTCCTAAGAGAATTTTCTTATAGAGGCGATGTCATGTAGAGTAGATTCTCTATGGAAAACAATGTGGTATTCCCCATAACCAAAGTGTTAACTAAGTAGAAACATGATTATCATTTGGGAGGTAGTGGAATAAAATTCATGAGCAGTTGCATATATTCTAAGTGTAATTCTATTAAAGTTTGTGTCTTAATACCCAAATATATATACTTTATAATTCATGTATATTAAAATAAGTGAATAATATTTGAAATATCTTATTACATATCATTCATAATTTTGTATGACTTTAATTTAATAATGTTCTTGAGTATCATCCATATTCAAAAAGGGCATAATATTTCCCCACTACGATAAGAACCATGAAATGACATGAAGATATTATTAATCATTTTTATGTGGTAAAAACCATTCAATGATGGTGAACATGGCATGTGGACTGTCAGGTGAAAGTACTCATAAGAATATGAGTTATTTTTTCATGATGTTTGCCCTTAGTAGTCCCAATGATGGAACAATATTAGAATAAATCCATCAATCTGAATTCCACACACATATATTTCATTAAATATTTTTTATTATGATAATGTGTAATGATCCTTAGACATTATGATTATTACTAATGAATATCATGAGTCTTTCACATATATTATTTTTTTGTAAACCATCATAATATAGTTAATTGAGAATTTGGGTATGTTGGATGTGTCATTAATGGAATATTATTAATGAATATTTTTATGAATGATTAATCCCAGTTATATTTATTTAATTTGATATCACATCCCTTTTATTGAAATAAAATTAATATATTAAAATCCAACTTCATTGTTTAATGATGAGTTTATTATAGGCAGTTAAAGATACTTGTGTCCTCTATATTGGTGGATGAGGTTAATATGCAACCTACTTGATGAAATATTGATATTAATGAATTATATTACATAGTCAATGATTGTATGAGGTTGTTTACGTTTTGAAATTAACATTAACAATTTTGGATTCCTTACTCAAATACTAGTCAGTAAAACAAGACTTTATGAAATATTTTATAATGCCAAAAAGGAACAATCATAGAGGGTGAAGCACTAATTTTTCCTATTGATCTCAATTAAATTATATCTAGATTTAGTCAAAAGAATAAATATTAATATCAAGTATAAGGAATAATCTTATTCAGGATTTATTGATCACATACATTAAATAAATATTTATTAGAAATTTCATTATTTAATTACATGGATATAAAATATATAAATATTTTTATTTTAAATAAATAAATATTTAATTAAATACTTACTTTTGTATTTGGTAAATGTATAAGTGGAAAAGTAGACAAGAAATGGTATAGTAATAAATATTAATATTTACGTATATAAAATAATATTTATTATTTTACCAGTTGATACACACAATGAGAAAACAGTATTGTTATTTTATTATATTGAATGATATCTTTTATGGGTTTAATAAACTATTAACAGCCCTTATGAGATTAATAAAATGTTAAACCCTAATCTTGTGTCTATAAATAGACTGGTATAATTATATATTCAGGGTTAATAGTTTTACATAATTCTTATATCTAGAATTATCCTCCTCCTCTCATACTCTCATATAGAAATGGAACAATTGATATTACTTCAATCCATAAGGAATGTGAATTAATCAAGATAAACAATGTATGATGATGAATCAGTAATGCAAGACCCTAGTGGTTTATCAGTGTTATTAAAGGATCAATGGAACATTTTTGGATCACTAATATAGGGTCTCTACTTTAGGTCCTTACTACGTAATGATTCTACATTGATCGAGTTAGAATTAACAACATCCTCATTGAAGAATGATCTCAAGATCTAGGTAAGCATTCTTCTTATGCATAAATTACTTATAAAATTTGAAAGAAATGTTATTCTCTGTGTTATATAATTTTATATTAAAATATTATTTGGTTATGAAATATTTCTCTTGTATACTGTGATTCATTCTTCAAATATGATAATTTTTAGCTAGATTAGCCCTGACAAGTGCTTCTTTTGAACCCAGAACCATCACACCACACATTTGTTCAATATTACTATCATAGTATCTTGAGGTTATCATTATAGAATGGAAAATATATAACCTTTTGGTATGGTAAATATTCTATGGAAATTACTATTTAAATAGTGTATTAATATATATTCACACTTTCATCGTATGTATACATCATGCACAACTCACATTATACATGGTATGATAATAACAAAACATTTCTTGTTGGGTTTAATAAACCAAATTTTATAAAAATTAAACTTGAAATATATATAAATTGTTAACGACAATTTTTTTTTCTCTCACCTAATAATTTAATGATTGTATTGAGTTATGTATTAATTCATTGGGCCATCTACATTTCCTTACATGGAATCTATTTTATCTATGACAATACCTCCTGGAGAAAAACCCCTCAAGGTAATATATCATTGAATGTATTCATTTTTTCTATATCATTACATTTAAATCATGGATATTACATTATATATTAATCAAAGAACTAGACCAAATCATTATGTATTTTATAATAGTTATTTATATGAATTTGAAGCCACAATATACACAGTATTTGTAGATATAATAATTTTCATTGATAGTGTGATACTCATTATCATTACGTAATCATACCTATAAATTATCTCTAATTTATCCATAGGAAGACTAGTTTGTTTCCCCTTGTAACCAGAGTCCCATACAGTCCATATACTAGGTATATATCACTTGTAATCTATTAAATACAATTGGAAGGCTCCAAGTGTTTTCTATATAGTTATCCTAGATTTACCAGATCTTTTCATACATTATTTTATGTGCTAGAAATAACATATCCGTTAAAATTAATGGAATTTTTTATAGTTACATCTCTAAATTTTAAATAATTATACACATCATTTCAATTTCCTTTTATATCTTATACATTCCTTATTGAAGAGATTCAGGCCATGTGACATTGGTAACAAATATATCTCAAATTTTCCCAACTTGTATGTTCCAATACATTTTCCATATATATAAATAGACTTGGTATAAGAAACATGATGGGTCTAACTTAGTAGATATGTTCCCCTAGTACATGAGTTATTATTTTACGTCAATCTTTGGAGAGTTACATTCAATCTAGTCTTAACAAACCCTAATACTAATAAATTCTTTCAATAAGTTATAAAAACATTTAACATCGAAAGCATGGAACTCCGACTAACCACTTATGGACTTATGGCATACCTTCAATCCAAAAATTCCATACTAGTATTTTATGGTGTCGCCAACCCTTTTTAGTTACTTTGTATAGACACCTTCCAAGAAAGGTGGTCTTGATATCTAATTCCCAATCGAATGATCATAAAATATTTCTATGAAAAGTTAAATTCATATAGAATTGAGCATAATAATTTTTTTATACTCTATTGATCTTTATTAGTAACACACTAATAACATACATATATGTTTTCTCTTGAATACCGACTAATTTATTTCCACCAATTGAAGATACTACCAAAAAAAGTTGTTCCATTCCATAAATTATTTTGAATTAATATTAAATTTTCATTTTAGATTATTTCACATTATTTTATCCTTGTATGATTCGTTTTTCTTAATTAAAAGATTGTCACCATCTATACTGAATATACAACCAATATTTTGGATATATTCATCGTATATAGTATCTGTCTCTATAATAAATCTACTTCTAAGAGCTGTTTTGAAACTTGTTCCCATGCCAACTATTTATTCATCTCAATCCTTGTATTTATCGATGAAAATATTTATTCATCAATCTACAATAGATATGTGAACCATTTTATATAAATATAGTTTATCACAAAATTATAACATTTTTAAATCATGGATTTAAGTAATATCCTATAACTACCTTAGACGGACTTTTTGTTTTTCTTCATGAAATATTTTTATTGAGTTTGGATTAATAGACTGTGTACATATAAATATAAGATATATTGGATTTTCATCATATTTTAACTGAAATGATATTTCTTTTTCCCTTATATTTGATATATGGATATGGGTAAATGTATCTATTTTTGAAAAATTATATGAAAGATAACAGAAATGTGTGTTTAGTAATAAATCCATTCCAAATTTTAATGATCAATAAATTCTGGGTTAAGATATTCTATAGATCTTGGGATTGAAAAAAATAATATCTTATAACCAATAATATTCCTTAAATTTCATTAAAGGATAACATGAAGTGTATAATCATTCAGTTAGTTTCTTCTCATAAATACTTTACAAGATATTGGGAAGGTTTATGACTCACATATATAGATTTATTTTCATAAAACATGATAAGTAATTATGTCAATACTACTTTAGGTTTTTATCACCATAGAGTCAAAATGCCATACTAGGAATATCCTTGATAACTACAATTAGTTTCACATGAAAAAAATATATATTACCACAATTGAGAATCACTGAGTCTTGAATTAATTATTAATCACTAATTACTAATATAGGTAATTTTTTATTATATTGTAATTTAACTATTAATCACGAAAGGTATGCCTAAATAACATTATTTTAATCTTCAAAAAAAATCACATTGTGATTTAACTATACACACGATAATATTTATAGCAACATGAATTGCATATTAATTTTTTTAAAATACAAAAATGCATCCATTGGACATTATGACGTAATTATCTTCTATAGATTATGTTGGATTCAAGCTATATCAGAAACATGAAGATCCACTTCACAATTGTGATGCCTCAGTGCTTCCTTAGTTCCAATATTTGGATAAAATTATGTGAGTAAACATTGAATTTAAAAACTATGTAAAACAAAAAATAAAATACAATAATAATATACCATAAGTAGAATAATTTACATTCTTCTTCATTAATTTATTACTGTTTCTATTCGAGTGATCTTTCTTGATACATACGAAGAAAATAGTCACCTTTTTTATTCTTTCCGCTTTATCTTTGGTTTCTTAGAAGGAAATTTTGAATGTGTCTTTGGTGCCTCTAATTACATTAGCTTTTTACCTTGTATTTTTTCCTATTTCATATAAAAATTGAAGATTTATCTTTTTGAAAGATCATATCTTCTAGGGAAACCATATCCAAAATATATTAAAGCGGTTTAATCATACTAATCATTATAAAATTATAAAAAACCATAGTAACTAGGAGATGAGGATGAGATAACGAGATGTACTAAAAGATCAATAATTTAGTTGAATCCCAATTATTCTAATAATTTAATATATTATATCATCTTTTGTACATTAGGACCATTCATAATTCTATATTTCAATCTATAGGTTATCATTGTGATTGTAATCTCATTAAATTATCACATTAAATTCTCCTATAATACTTCTTTTTGATGAGTTAACATTGTATAACCATCCATCCTATCATGTATCATTCCAAACATATTAGAAACCGGTGAGATAATTACGATGTAAACATCAAATGCATCATCCATGAGTCTCATAGAAGCTTCTTTATCACCCCCACTTCTTTCCTAAGGTTGATCATTAGGTATTGGGGACCCCATCACATATAATTTCTTTTCATATCAGATTACTCTATGAATGTTTATTGAACAATATAGAAAATGAGTTTAGTTAAGGTCTTTATCTTTATCGAATATTGTTCACATTATTTCTATCATATACATTCAATTTTTCTACAAAATAAAATATAAGTACATTAAAAATTTTATATTGATTAACTATTATTAAACAATAAAGATGTATTAATTTTAAATTCATCTAATTATTTTATCACATACCAGTATCCCTCAAATACAAGATTTTTAATTCATAGTTTTTTTGTATTATAGTTCCATGTATCATTAATAATAATCCTCGTAGTCCATGTATTGGGTACACCACTACTCAGATATTTTCATGGTTGAATTTTTTTTATCTGACCATATTACATCATAGATTCTTGATTTAATAAGTTATTCCCCAAATTTGGGAAATCATAAACTTTGATTACATAATACTATTCCTCTTAAGTTGCAACAATCTAGTTATAACTATATTTTATCTACCAAATTTAGTAAATTAGACCCACTAGTATTATAATAACCCCCCAGCAGTAAGAAGCACCCTAAACTATGGTTGGTGAGAACCATTAACATACCATTGTTTGTAAATTTTAGTGAAGGAATGTAATAATGACATAATATTTCTATTTGATGGATTTAAATTATTCAATGTCAATGATATTTTTTTATTTTTTCACATTCTTTTTCTATTTTAGCACACTCACAACCGAACCATGCTTTAAATAGAAAACATTCACTTCATAGTTTTTCTTTTATACCATGATTTCTCATGTATTATTCTACGTGATCCTATAAAATACACATGTACAAAATAATAATAAATCATGAAAAAATAAATAAAGGGACCAATCATGAGAATTCACTACTAGTTGATCAATTAAATTGATAATGGATTAATCAATACTCTAGGGATATTTTCTTGAGTTGTTTCTGACTTTTAATGGAATACTCACCCCTTACAACGTTTTTATGCTTCATCTGGTATTAAAAAATAATAGTGTGGTAGGAATATTCATTCATCCTAATAATTATATATAAATACCCACACATAGATTAGGGGGTATCAAGAATGTTAAATGATGATAAATAAATTTTATCATAGGAGTGTTGGCCATTATACATTTAATATGAGAGATATGATGTGGAGATAGATTTATTTATTAATTAATTATTATAAACATCCCATGCATATCAATAATTAATTAAATAAATAAAATACTAGACAATCATAGGTCAGTCATGATCATTATCAATCTATATGCAATAATATTATAATACTAAATTAAATATCCACCTAATTCAACATTAGATATTTAATTTACAATTAAAATAAAAATATCAAATTTTAATTCTTTTAATTAAAATTCACATAGAAACAAAATAAATTATTAACTTATAAATAATTTTAATAAATTTTTATGGAATTTTTCATAAATTTTCAGGTTCTTATGCCTTCAAAATAACCATCAGAAGGGTCTAGGCCCTTAAAAAGCTCAAATTAGCTTGGGTGAGTCAGGCAAGCCCCAACCCAACTTGGTCTGGGTCGAACGAAATCTAGTATATTGGTTTTTGGTGCCTTACACGAGCATGTAAGGAAGGGTGTGGGGGAAGTACCCAAAAAGGCATCATTTCATTTTAATAAAAATAAATAGTTTTATATAAACACTAGAACCTACCATTAGGTGGTTAATTCTTCCCATAACCCAAATTCATATGGGGCATGGAATTTAATTAAAACAGTAGCCCCTCCTTCAAACATATTTTTATCGTATGGGTAATCATGCATGATGTCTGTATAATCACTTCCCCAATTAGACACACATAGACACATCCACAAATACACACACACACACACATATATATATATATATATTATTTAAACATTTTATGAAGGCTAATAATTTTCCTTTGTAATTCCATATTGAGAATAAAATCACTTTTATTATAGATTGGCTAGAAAAAACCAGCACCATCACTATTCTAGCCACCACCTCAATCTAAATATCATCGGAAATCAGTGAAATAATTCTAGACCACATAAAAAAATGTGTGTGTTTGTGTGTGTGTGTGTTTATATATATATATTTCGTTAGTATAATCCAAGGTAATTATATTTTTGATCTTTTTATGACCATAACTCTATCATATGATCTATTATTGATGTATTATTTAACAAATTTGGGCCATTATAACACCCTATCATTGAATTAAATTCAACGATGATTTTATTTTGTTGGAAACGAGTCACAATTGGTGTCTCTGTGTGTTTTTGTTGGATTCATTGTTAACCCTATAATTTTAAACCCCGATGAGTTGGTGTGTCTAATGAAGTTTTTCTATTGACATGGTGTTATGGAGCACATCAATTTTATTGTTCAACATGTCATGAGATGGTGATGTTTCTAACTTAGGGAAAAATGTGGAATTCATGAAGCATTGGGTAATGTCTCGGAAACTCATGGTCCACTACATTGCCAAATCTTAATGGTTGAGGTATCCTGGGGGACCATCAGTGACTCATTGAGGAGTTTACCAAATTTTCAAGGTAAATAATCGTTGACACCAATGAGCATAGGTGGAACCAAAGGGCGTCGGTGGCACTAATGGGAATCAGTACCACACCGACCGGTGCCATGGCATCACTGTTAGGGTGTCGGTGACTCACCCATCAGTGAGTCATTCCCATCCTCCCCCGAGACATTTCAGTTTCTCTCCAATAATGTCTCTTTTGATGTAAACGTGTTTTAATACACCTTTCAATGCAATTTAAGGCCTGTGAAAAATATTTTAAATCCCTCGATAGTTGGGATACCTTTGAATTACCAAAATGTTTGTCCCTTTTATCAATGTCACAACCTTTTCCATGTTATCCAATTTCCCATGTTTTCCCAATTTCTCCCATGTTACGTGTTTGTTTCATTTAATGTTGATTTATCATCTCACAGCCATATGGAGGTCTATCTCCAACAGTTCCAAGAGGAATTATTAAATCTCAATTCATTGAATCATGTTAAACCATCGAGCAGCGTGGTCAAGCCACACTCGAAATTTTAAATAGTTCATAATGGTCTCCCTGATTTAGGATCTGGCCTCTTAGTAATCTGATATCCTCTCTTCCTTCGTCCTTTTTGTTTCACTAAGTACACCACAAGAATTCCTTCTATGATGAATCGTGCACCCATGATGGAGGCCTTTGTGCTATGCCTTGGAGTTCCTCCTTTCATTCATGGAATCCCATGTTCATGGTGAAATGATAAAACTTCAATTCTTGATCATCCATGTAGGGGTTAATCCTTCGTCTCTCTTTATTATGGTTCATGTCGTGTGGGTATTTTGATGTTCCCTAGGTATGTAGATGATTAAAACATTAACGAAGATAATAAATGGGATTTAAAATAATTAATTGGTGGGAAAGATGATAATTTTGTTGTTTTTAACATTCGATTTTATGTTGTGAATTTTATGAACTCGTGTCCACTTAAAATTGTGGTTGTTAGGAGTCCTTTATTGTGCACTAACGACGCTCTATTTTTCTTGATAATCAAGTGATTGAATGACTGTAACGTGAAATATGATTAATCCCAAAAAATGGATGATTATATGTATACCTGTTGGATAATAACACTTGTGTGATCACCTAGATTTACCAAACAGAAATAAAGTACTTAAAAAAGGGATGGGTAAATCTGAAAATCCCCTTGCATGGTTCTGATGATATGTTTGGTTATTATTTTTGATTTTTTTTAGGGAGAAAAATATGGGAAAGGAATCATTGGTAGAGAGGGTGTTGGGTTGGGAATCTGAGGCCATGTTGGTTCGGAAATAATATTTATAGACCCAGTAATTTGGTGGTTTTTTTCTAGTACTTTGAGGGATCTCATGGGATCACATTTTGATGTTGTTATTTATAAAAGAAGTGGGAGTAAATGCATAAATGCCTACTTTGGTGTTTTATTTTAGTTATTGTTTTGGCTTGTGGTTATTACTGTTAGTTTCCTGGTAGTGAATGAATGTTTAAATGGAATCACATGAACATGATAATGAGAATAGGTACAATGGAAAACTATTTTCCAGAAATGGGTTGTTCTCTGGATGCGATCATTGTCTACTTGTGCTTGTAGGGGTATCCCCAACAGTAGTTTTCCATGGGCTTGTTGTTGGTTTTAGGACCCTTAGGTTGGGATGAGTGCTTGGTTACCAAAATGTATAAAATTTAGTTCTTTTTTTTCTAATACACACCCCACCCATGATGATCACTTCATGTCGTACACCCCAATTTCATGGAACAGATTTTTTTACAATATTTCTAGGAGTGGATGGTTATTTTCCCCTTTATGCTCCATCTAGTAGGTATCAACATAAAATTTAGGTAGGTTATGACAGCCCGAGGTTCATTATAACCCAAGACACATTGGGAAGGGTGTGTTGTGGTAGGTTGTCCCAGGTGTGTGCATGCAAGTTTCTTTCCCAAGTGTCTTAAGGAAGATCCCTAGGTGTTTGCATGCAAGAACTATGGTTGTGGTAGCCCATAAATTTGTGGGTAGGATGTGTGGTTGTGGTGTCCCATGTTTTTTCATGTAAGAGAAATGTGCATTTGGGATCACCCATATGGTTTTTGTTGGGGGTGGTAGTGGGACTGCAGTGGGATTTTTGGGGAAGGTCGGATGCATAGGATGTTCTAAATAACCATGGAGAATGTGGTGGGGGTTCCAAAATATTGATGTGGTATTACTATTATCATTCCTAACTTTCATTATTTGGCGAGTGTTCCTTTGTGGGGATGGGTGGATTGTTTTCCATGGTAGGTGTTTTTGTTGCGTCTATTTTTCTCAGGGGGCATTAGAATTTCTCCCCACTCATAGAAAAGTGATTTTGGTTTCCCTAAATAGTATACCTATTTACTCACCCTACGTATATAAAACTGCTTTTAGGTTTCCAGGAGGACATTGAGGAATGTACTGGACATTACTAGCACGAGCGTCGAGATAGTTTTTACTGATACATTTCTTTCTTTTGGTTATTTCTGTTATAGTTTTTCTTATACTTTGTATCAATTTATTTTGAACATTCATGTCAGGATGGATTTTTGGAATTACTTTTATTATTAGTCTTTGGACTTGTTTTGGATTTACAATCATATCTCTTGATATTGTTCTATAAAAGGGTAATGCCTTTCATATATGTGAGATTATATACCCTTGGTATTAGTTTCTACTCCAAGGACTAATAAATGTGGGACTTGGTGTTCATTATCTCTACTTCACCTTGAAGAAGGATGGGCATGGAACCTTTCCATTATTTCCCTCTTCTTGGAGAAGGCTGGTCATGACAGAATGGTATCAAAGGTGATGGATGAGATATATGATAGATTTCGTGGTTAAGAACAATGAGTATTGCATCTAATGGTAGGGAAGTAGTGTTCTGAAATCTTGTTATGTGAAATAGGCCTTGGAATATTGGCTAGGACATGGGATTTTTAGATACCCCATGATCTGATGCAAGGAAAACAGACCTACTTAATGACTAGGTGAGGCTACACTAATTGTAGGGTAGAGACCATTGTAAAGGCACATGAAACAAAAGTACATGTGTTATTATGTGACTTCGGTGTTTTTTGAATTAAAATAAATAAAGAGTTCAAATAGAACATAAAGGGAAATTTCCAAATGACACAGGATTATGAGTTTATTGTTCGTTTTTTTCAGATATGTCACCCGAATGACGTCAATGAGTAGTGTAGGGATTCAATACTCAACAGGTTGATCTGGTTGATGAGCAGAGGGTTGATCGAGAGGAGGAGGATGACTAGTGTCATAAAACACTTCGTGCCTTCTTGCAGAAGACTATGAAAAAGTACGAGGGTAGTGTCTCAGACATGAAGATAGAGTGAAGTCTATAGGAGTTGGTGATTGCAATCATCTTGATCAGGGATCAAACAATGTATTGGGTTATTTGGTCCATCATCTAGATATAGGGGCAATGCGTCAGTGGTGGACGATTTATTTCGGGGAGAAGAAGGAAACTATGGTTTCATGGAATGAAATTCAGAAGGAGTTCCAGGTTGAATTCCATGCATCAATGATGAAGGGTGAGAAAAGTTAGTAGATTATCTCCCTTATGAAAATTAGTATGTTGATAAGGAATTTGAGAATCAAGTTCAAGGATCTCTTTTTTTTCATTGGTTCTCTTTCCAGATGAGGAGTCCTGGGAAAGATGCTTAGAGGAGGCACTCTGAACATCTATTCAGTATGATATTACTCCATTCAATATATTGATATAATTGGAGGTTCAAAAGAATGCTTATGTAGTGAAGATAATTCACACATTTAGAGGTGTGCTATGAGAAGGGATCCAATTGAGGTGGTCAATGGGGAAAGCCGTCATTAGTAGGACTCATGCATCAGGGACTTCATCATTCAAGCTGATGGGGAGGAGGTCTTTTTAGTTCATGTTACGATCTCTTGGACCTCACCCTTTCACAATGGGTCTAAGACCGAGGTGCTTTTCTTATGGAGGTTTTGGGAATATCCAGATTCAGTGCACAGCTCGAGCTCAATACAATGAGGGTGGGTAGATTCAGCGCCCACATTAGTAGCACCATCATACATGCAGACCTTTTCAGTAGCAGAAGCAAGCCCCTGCCCCCCCTATAGAGTAAACATTATAGGAGGAGGTCGACCATAGGTAGTTCCTCTGGTACCTCGACCAGGACATGGTCGGGGATGCGGCCAATAGCTGAGGGGAAAAGGATTTGGGATTGGGAAATTGCACACCATAGATGCAGCAATTCTTGCAGAGACATAAGTCGTTTGATATAAAATTAGTATGTTTTGTACTCCACCCTCTACCTGGTTTGATTTTGGAGCTTCACCCTCTGTTATTGCACCATGTGTAGAACATTCCCTAGATCATGAAGTAGAGAGTATTTCTATACCCCTGGTGTTGATTATACCAGTTGGACGTCAGACCGTCCAATTTGATGTTTTTTTAGGATGAAGACTGATGTTGGGGCCTCATCAGTTCAGTGGGGATATTCGTTTTCTACAAATGAAGATGTATTATTTCATATTAGTAATAAGATGGATTATTTCCATGCATGTTGTTATCGACCAATTATGGAGAAGGGTAGTGTTCTCATATATGGGGGTCTAGCGTGTAGCTTTTGTTGGAGAATGAGGTTTCTAATATGGAAGATGATGTGTAGATCACCTTTTTTACTTATTTTTCGAGCTGTCAGTGGAATCAGAAGACTAAAATATGTTGGAATTTATGTGGATTTTCATTGAGTTCCTGGACCTCTTCCCCAAAGATGTTGCGACTCTATCGCATCAGAGTGATGTTGAGTTTGGGATAAAATTACATCCCCGCGACCATTTTATTTCAATGGATCACTATCAGATGGCACCTTATGAGTTGTGGGAGTTTCAGATTCAGGTCCAAGAAATTATGATGAAGGGTTTTATCAAACCAAGTTTGTCATTGTGGGGAGCTCCAATGTTGTTCACAATGAAGGTTGACAGAGGTCTCGAGTTTGTTATAGACTTCCAGTGACTGAATCCCGAAATGGTCAAGAACTGTTACTCCCTTCTAAGGATCAATGTCATTTTCTACCAGTTCTAGTGATAAGGTTGGTTCTATAAAATCGACTAGTTATTGTATGTCCCTAGTTAAGGGGGAAGTGGGGTGACATCATGAAGACTACTTTCATGTGTAGCTTTGGGAACATTGAGTTTTTGGTCTTGCTGTTTCGGTTTATGAATGCTCCCATTGTGTTCAAGGGGATAATGGACTCTATTTTTCATGAGTATCTAGATTGGTTCATGGTCGTGTACGTCGAAGACTTCCTAATACACTCAAGATCATAGGAGGATAATGCCGACCATATAAAGATGGGGTTTTAGGTCCTTAGACACCACATTCTATATGGTAAGTTGTACATGTGCCAGATCTGTACACGAGAGGTGCACTTCCATGGAATCATTGTACCCCACTAAGAAATAGAAGTGGACCCAACAATGTTTGAAGTGATTGTTTCTTAGAATGAACCCAAGAACATGGTAGAGGTGCATTTTTTGTTAGGTCTAGTAGGATATTACCATATTTTCATTCTCGAATTATCTTATGTTCCTTAACCATTGATAACATTGTCCAACAAATACTGGGCTTTCATGTAGAGCGATCAGTTCCATGAATTTTTCACTTATCTGAAAGGGATGTTGGTTAGTGCCCTAGTGATGAGGTTTCCCGAATAAGGGGTGATGTTTGAGGTGTTCTATGATGCTTATGGTATAGGATTAGGGTGTGTGTTGATGAAACAATGGGTAATGATCAATTATGGGTCTAGGAAGTTACATTCTCATGAACGTATATATGCCACCCATGACCAAGATATTGCAGCAGTGGAGTTCGTAATGATGTTTTTCTAGAATTACCTCATCAGGTAATAATTTTTGGTATTCACATATCACAATATATTGAGTTATATATTCTCCCAACAATCCATGAACTTGCGGAAATGTAGGTGTATTGGGTTTCTTCTGGACAGAGACATAGAGATCTCATACAACTCACAAAAGGGGAATGTAGTGGCCGATGCCTTAAGTAGGAAGTCACAAAAGGATGTGGTTCGGGATTCAGTAGATATTTGGAGTGAAATAGATTAGTTGGATACTTTAGATCATGGAATGATAGGGGATTATGGTAAGACATTTTCTTTTAGATGAAAGTGAAATATCCCTTGGTGCGACTAGTGTAGGAGTCCCACTGGGGAGACTCAGAGGTAGATGTGATGCATGATCGCGTTAGCTAGGGTGATGCTCTGATGAGATGGTTGGAGGATAGTCAGAATTAGATGCTTTTCTAAGGGAATCTATTTTCTTGGTGGAAATTTGTGAGTGAGTTCTCATTGAGTTCCATAAACAACCCATGGTTATACATCTAGGAATCTATAAGATGTATTGTGGATTAAGACGTTAGTTTTGCTTGCCCAAAGTGAAGAATCCAATGGATGAGTTTGTGGAAAAGTACCTCATGTGTCAGAAGGTGATGGATGAACACCATGTTCTCATTAGTCTATTGCAGCCTATAGACATTCTGAGGATGAAGTGGGATGAAGAATTGAAGAATTTACTCAAAATACTACACATAGTTGTGGGAGTCTGTTATTCCATCATGGTATTGCTGGACCGATGGATGAAATCATCTCACTTCATATAGATTAAGGAGTCAAGCACAGTGGATACCTTATCACAAAAGAACGTGGGTGATGTTTTGTGGATGAATGGAGTTCCTAGATCCATCATTTCAGATTGAGATACATACTGTACTTCAAGAGTCTTGTAGGGATTACATCCTTCTTTTTTCACCCAACTATGAATTATCACTACATTCCACCATCATACGGATGGGAAGACTGAGAGGACCAACTAGAAATTGGAGGATATACTGTGAGCATGTGTTCTAGATTTTGAAAGATCATGGGTATGAAACATTCCCATGGTGGAGTTTTCCTACAATAATATCTACCACTCCACCATTGTCATGACACCATTCAGAGCCTTGTGTGGAAGATCATTTTGTTAACTAGTGTGCTAGAAAGAGGTTTGGGAGGCAGGTGTTCTTGGACCAGAGGTAGTGAAAAGCATGAAAGAGAAGGTTCATCTTGTTTGTGAGAGGATGAAGGAGGATCATGACTAGCATAATTTGTATGCTGATCATAGGAGGAGGCCCTTGGATTTTGAGTTTGGGGATCAAGGGTACTCAAAGGTCTCCATTTTGTATGGATAGAATATGTTTGGTAGGGGGTGTGCTTTATACCAGGTTCATCAGACCCTTTGAAGAATTGGGATGAGTTAGCGAGGAGGTGTATTAGCCGGTGATTCCACCATGGTTGGAGAGGATCCCCAACTTCATTCATGTCTATCATCTCCTTTGGTATCTACAAGATGAATCCCACATCCGCGAATGGGGAGAGTTGGTTACCAAGGACAATGCAATGCTCGTGGAGAAACTGGTGAGAATCAAGGATCATAAAGAAATGTTTTTTCATGGAAAGACCATTCCATTGGTTTATATGTTAAGGAGGCATGGTGTCCCTGAGGAGAGTACTTATGAATGGGATTCACAGATGCATTCCCAGTACCCAAAGTTGTTCTGAGTTTTGATGTTATGTTTTCTTTGTGCTTTGATTATAATGCATTCTTAAACCTTACTTTCTATATGATAAGTTGATTAACTACTGTCTTTATTTGGGAAAAAGTCCTCAATATAGGGAGGGGAGAACCAGATGCATAATCAAAATGAATTTATGTGGATACCATTAATCCTTTGTAAGAGATTCAGTGCAACCCAAAGTGCACAGTATCTTGACAAGGAGGAAGGAGGTCCCTAATCCTTGTGTCTGGAAGGTGTTCCATTTTATGTGATTGTGCAATTAATTGAGGGAGAGTAGTTGTAGTGTTTCTATATTTTTTCATGAGATATATGTTAGAGGGATGTTCTAGGATGTCATGTTTTTTTCCATCGTTTGAACAACTCTAGGGTGGTTTGTTCGAGAGAGGTATCATACGAGGTGGATGTTAAAACCTATCTTTTTTCATCGGTTTAATATTTTACTCTTGATTGTGATAATAGTTTGAGAGGTATATGATTTATTGGAACAAACCCTTCTAGTACATTATATTTCTTAATCATGATGTTTGAGGTATCCTGGGGACCATCAGTGACTCATTGAGAAGTTTTCCAAATTTTTAGGGTAAACGGTCGGTAGTATCGATTGGCATTAGTGGCACTAATTGGAATTGGTGGCACTGATTGGAATCACTTCCTTGAAAAACGGTGTTGGGGAATCGGTTCTAGGGTTTCAATGACTTACCTAACAGTTATTCGTACCAATCCTCTCCTGAGACATTTCATTTTCTCTCTAGTAACGTCTCTTTTAACGTAAATGTATTTCAATACCCCATTCAAAGAGATTTATGGCCTGTAAAAGATATTTTAAATCCCACAAAAGTTAAGAGACCCATGAATTACCAAAATGTGTGTTCTTTTTATCGTTGTCACACCCTTTTCCATGTTATCTAGTCTCCTGTGTTTTCCAGGTTTCATCCATGTCTCATATTTTTCTCCACTTAAATTTGATCTATCACCTCAAAGTTTTCTGCTGGTCTAAATCCACCATTTCCGAGGGGAATTATTAAATATAAATTAATTCCGTTAGGTGAAACCACTGGGTTTCATGTTAATTAAATGATAAAACATTTTATTACATCAAAATGGTCTCCCTGCTTTTAGGATCTGGCCTCTTCTAATGTTGAGATCCTCTCTTCCTTCTTCTTTTTCATTTCTCTAAGTGCACCTAGAGACATCCTCCTGATATGAATCAAGCACACATGTTGGATCCCCTTCCAATCAGCCTTTAAGTTATTCATGAAGGCCATGTCATCCCCTATTCTTAGCGCAATGAGAAATCATTGATCATTGATCATCCAGTTAGGCGTTTTTCCTTCGTCTCCCTTTAATCTGTGCCATGCGTGGTGGGTTTGATGATGTTCCCTCGGGAGATAGATGAATCTATCTTTAACAAAGATACAAAATTTACATTTATAGAATGAAGGGGTGGTAATTATGATGATGTTGATTTATTTCACCTTTGTTTTTATGTTGTTAATTTTATGATCTCATGTCCACTAAAAATCATGGTCATTAGTAATTCTTTATTGCGTACAAATGAGGCTCTATTTTTTTGAAAAATATATCAATTTAAAGACTGTAAGATGGAAAATGATTAATAACATAAAAATGGATGATTAAATATATTCCAAAAGGCTATGGACCCTACTGTGATCACCCCAGTTAACCAAACGGAAAGAAGGAACTTAATAATAAGTGTTATGTAAATCTGAAAACTCCCTTGATCTGTTAGGATGATATGCAAGGTTGTTTTGTTTGATGTTTGTGGGGTGACATAGAGAGTAATGGAATCTCTAGTTGATAGATTGTTGGGTTTTGAATCTATGGTCATGTGGAGTTGGAGGTAAATGTTCTAGACTTAGTATGTTGGGGTTTGTTTTGGTTCTAGTACATAGAGGGATCAGACGCGATCCCATTTTGATGTTATTATTTACAAGAGAACTGGGAGTGAATGCTTAAACACCTTCTTCTAGGTTTTATTTCATCATTCTTTTTGTCATGTGGTTATTCCAGTTAGTTTCTTGGTAGTGAATGAATGGTTAAATGGAATCACGTGAACTTGATAATGAGAACGAGTACAATGGGGAACTATTTTTGAGAAATGGGTTGTGCTCTGGTTGTGGCTATTGTGTACTAGTGTAGTAGAGGAAGCATCAAGAGTCGTTGTTTGTGGGCTGGTTGTTGATTTTGGGACCCTCAGGTTGGGATGAGTTCTTGATTACCTATATGTATAAAAAAAATTTCTTGCGTTTCTTATAGGCACCCCAACCATGTTGAGCAATTCGTACCAAACACCCCCATCTCATGGGGGATGGTGTTTTTCCAACATTTCTATGAGTGGCTGGTTATTATCCCATTTCTGCTCCCTCTCCCCGGTATCCCAATACACTTCAGGCAGGCTGTGATTTCCTGAGTTTCAATCTGATCCAAGAATCTTTGGGAAGGGTGTGTTGTGGTGGGTTGGACTAGGTGTGTATGGGAAGGTTTGTTTCCCATGTGTCTTTGGGATGATGCCAAGTAGTGTGCAGGAAGGAAGTGTGGTTATGGTGTGCCAGGTTTTTGCAGGTAGTATGTGTGGTTGTTGTGGCCCTGGTTTTTGCGGGCATGCTAAACGTGCATTTAGGATGGCCCATAGGGCTGTTTTTGGGGCTGGTAGTGGGACGTCAGTGGGATTTCTGGGGGAGGTCTGATGCGTTGGATGATCTAAATAACTAGTAGGAAATCCATGTAGGCTACCCAAATATAGATGTGAAATTATTATTATCTTACCCGAATTCTGTTATGTGGAGAGTGTTCCTTGGGGATGCTGGGTGGATAGTTTTACCTACAAGGACTTTTGGTTACCTCTATTTTTCTCACGGGGCATTAGAATGTCTCCCCACAAGTGCATGAGAGATTTTGGTTTCCCTACCGAGTATACCTGGAGACTCATGCTACGTATATAAAACTGATTCCATGTTTCAAGGAGGACTTTTAAGACCATACAAGACCTTACTAGCTTGTGCATCCGGACAGTTTTCGTTGGTTCTTTCCATTCTTTTGGAACATTCCTTTAGAGTGTTGTTTTGAACATTTTATGAGTTTATTTTAAAAATTCATGTGGTTATGGATTTTTGGAATTACTTTAATATTTATTCTTTGTAGTTGTTTGGGATTTACTATCTTATATCCTGATATTTTTCTATAAAAAGGGTAGTACATTCCATTTAGGTCAGATTCTATACCCTTAGTTCGAGTCACCACTGTAGGGCCTACTGAATGTCAGACTAGGGGGTCATTATCTATCCTTAACCATGAATAAATAAGGGCAGGGCACCTTTTCGTTCATTCCCTCATCATGGAGAAGGTGGGTCATGAAAACTTATATGAGTCTAGACATGGCTACATAATGAATGACTTATGATGAATTTCATAGATAGTTGTTTTGAAGCTTTCTATGTTATAAAAGAAATTGTGCATATAATTTAGTAGTCTTTCAGATTGATTTAGAAATTTTCCGGGTTCAAAATTTAATGGAAGGGAAATATTTTTTCTAATAAATTACATATTTTAATTAATATTCAACTATGTCATGAAAGGGTGAAGTAATGTTGTGTGAAAGTGATGATTAAAGACCAAATCATCAAAATATAAAAAGTATTTTTTTTTCATGAAATTCTAGAAGTTTCATTAAATTCATAGTTATGTGATGTAAACATAATTACATGACAGAAAAATACTTCAGTGAACCCAATAAATACAAATTGGAGTTTCAAAATGCAATGAGTTTCATTCTAAAGGTGACATAAAATCATAAAATCTCTATGAACGAACAATTTTTTTAGTATGGTTAGTGGAATGAAAGACAATAGCATGTTGTGTTGGTCGTGTCTATAAAGAGGCCACTTCCCCACACATTTGGAAGATATAGACAATAAAAATAAACTAAAGTCAATTTATTCATGAAATAGTTGTGAGAAGGTATTTCATACACAATTCTGTATTGAAAACATAAGTTATGTGAAGAAATAATTGTTTTGGTTTGAACAATAATTTATTGCAAACCCATTCATATGAATATCAGTTTTACAAAAAAAGATATTACATGAACCAATAATGATAACATAAGATACATGAATAAAGTAACTTGTGTTCAAATAGACCAGGTGATATTAATGAATGATTTCAAGTCCAATGAAATATTGTGGTATCGAGACACATAAAAATTTATGGTAAAGTTTTTAGTTTCCCTGTACAAAGAATGTATCATGAAAACAAAAAATTTGTACAGAAGTACACGAGTTGTGTGGAAGATGTAAGAGTTTTATGAAAGCTGGTATTGTGAATTATCTTCAAGATAATGGTATAGAAAGTTGATGCAACTTATTTTATAACATCCCAATGGAACATGGTATTCCATTAATAATTAGATAATATTGAAAGTATACCTACCATAATGGTAATGCTAAAAACCAGTTTTTGAAAGAGTTCTGTGATGATCAATAAGCACTAATTAGTGCATAAACTATCATATTGTGAAGTCATGTATTATCATGTTTGGAAAAGATACTGTCCTATAGAATAAATGAAAAAATGGAGAGTAAAAATTGAGTGACATGTGTATTATTGTATGCTAACTTAGAGCTTGTAATTGGAGTGTCCCTTTGATGAAAGTGATCCAAAGTTAACATTTGTAAGGGGAGTGACCCTTTGAATAGGATTTAACTAGAATAAATCCACCATTGAAATATTATTTTTGTTTTTTTCACATCAAAAAAATGTATGTGTGTGATCCTTGGAAACCATAAAGTGTAGTAGAACAATGTAAAATTATTGTTTCTTTTCTGAAGCTTTACTTACTTTCCATCAATCCAAAATCGGGGTGTGTAGACTTATAAATAATTGAACATATAAAAATAATAATAATATAACCATACTAATTAATTGGATAATCATCAAATTTATGAACACATGTGTGTCCCTAGTGACATGTGAAGTCAAAATCAATTAGGGAAGTGATAGTTTTAGGTTATATGGGAACACATGAACAAGTTTCATACTCTGATTCACCCCCAATGGAATATATCACTAAATCCCCTTTTGAATCTAATATAGTTTGACTTAATTCATAATATAATTTTTTTAATACCAATTATTGGTATCAAGAATGTTGTGGAAGCATAAAAATGGATGATTTCAAAATTTTATTATCGGGTCGACATCATGATGTCATCTCTGGAGATGTGTAACACCCTGTTACAACCAGAGGATATCTTGTTAAGATCATGAACCCAATATCCTAGAGTTAGTGTGTAATTTATCACATTGTCACTAGATAAAAGGTATCTCATATTGATGGACCAGATAGATTATTTTTCTTAGTAAACAAGATAATGTATTGAAATTCACATTATAATTGAAAACACTAAATATAAATTTTTTTTTATTTGAGAACTATATATTTGCCCTAACCATATCCTTGCCTATAAATCAAAAAACACTTCATGGTATTCTAGGTAAAATAACACATACGAAATGGGTGAGCTAAAAAGCATTGTAAGGGTATGTATACAAATTAATCATTCCTGAATAAATAAAGAAAAATTATTATGATAAGGTAAATAACTGAAACACATCCCCTTTAATCAATAAGTTTGGCATTTTACGTAAGGAATAAATAATGATCAAATAAATCCATAGACATAAACACATTATCTTGAATCTTTTTCTAGGATATTATAACTAATCGGATAGTCACATGGACATCAATTACTAATTTCATAATGAGGGAATGAATAATTTCAGTTATCATAAATATACTATAATGAAAATTTATTAGATAGTATAAATCAATGGGTTAAAACCCATTTAATTTGGCCATTTGTTTTTTCTCAAGAGACCTATTGATGCGTCGAGGGGTTATATAATTCTAGGACACTCCCATCACTTAATAAGTCCAATGCATTCCACATATTAAATAGGTGAAATGTAATCAAAATAAAAAATAATATTGAAAAGAAAACATATAAAATGTTAATAGATACCCCAATCAATGAAAATAATTTTAAATATGCCAGAGTAATATGGAGAATGATGATAAAATTGTACAACCCTAGTCAATCTGACCATAAACCATCTAGATAAATAATAATGATGGTTTCATTATAATATATATCCATTTTAGTATAAGTAAAATAATGGTTGTTGTCATTTATTAATATAAATTCCCTGAAAAGATCCTTTAAAAAAATTTGGACATAATAACTTATGCACTTTGAAAATAACATTTTCGAACTAAAAGTTCAAAAAACTTATTACAAATCATTTTTTTTGGGAAAAAACATTGAAACATATAAATTAATATTTAAGAAACTGAGTGGTTATTACTCTGGGAAATTCCATTCATGTCACGCATGTTAAAACGAATATTCCTTTCACTTTTTTGGTAAATTCGAAATAAGGCTTGTTTGGAAAATAACATGATTATTTCATTAAAAAAACTTAAAAAAGTAAATAATTGGAAATAATATTTAATAACACTTTTAATTAATTTTAAAAAAAATTATAACATTTCTAGAAAACATGGTTTAGGAATAAAAAGGATTTTCGACCAAAGAGAGAAAAAATTCCATAATTTATTAAAAACATTTTCGCAATTATATTAAGTACTAAATAATGGGAAATGTAAATATTACTTTAAAATCTAATGAAAAATGATAGGATATTAAAATTCATGAGTTTATTGAGTGATATATCATAATAATTCATAATCATAAATTTAGTCATAAACAATTCTGAAAAATGAGGTTATTTTAAAGTAAATCATCACCTCTTGTTAACTTTTGAATCCTAAGACCCATAAAATAAATAAATTAATAATAACCATTTAGTACCCTGAGTATAAGTGGATTAATGTTATATAATTTTAAAGGGGCATTATATAAACCACAAAAAATAAATAAGTGGTGGATATGGTATATGTCTCACGAAAGTAAAAGTTAGACGACAAGCTCTTACCTCAGGTTTGACTTCCATTGTATGTTTCTAAACCACTTATATAATAAATACAGGTTTATTATAAATTTAAAAAACATAATAATATATTTATTAATATATATGATATAACTACCTACTTTTATTACCTTATTATTAAAAATTCTTTGTTATAATCACTGTTTTTGGTGTTAATTGCTTCTTTTTTCATAGATGTTTTGGTTTTGAAATTTAGGTGATTTTATATTGATCACGTTAAAATAATATAAATAAGGTTAAACATGATCTAAATATCATATATATTCATTATATATGTATTTATAGAAATCCAAATGAAATTAGAGATATAAAATTGATTACATCGTACATAGAGATGGTAGGTCATACAAATGCATGAATAATTGTTTGCATTTTTCTTGATGAATGGATAAAATGAAATGAAAATAAATATTTTTTAAACATTATAGATTAATTATTACTATATATCTATTATTTTAATAATCAAATAAATACTTATTACCATCTATTTAAAAATAAAATGAAAAACATTTCACATTATGACGTGGAGGTTGTAGTTCATAAGTACACACTAGAAACGTTATTGTTTTACAACAGAAGGGAATGTAGAAATTTATATGTGATATTATATTTAAATAATTATTTTTAGGTAAAAAATATTACATATATTCAATAACTTTATCCTTACTAACTTCCATGTAAAGTGTAATTGAAAAATAAATCACCTCGCTTCATGAGGCGGTAGTCTGTTTCACACAAAAGCGATATTATCATATCCCCTCATGGAATGGTAAGAAAAAAGTTATATTTGATATCATAATTATATAATAATAATAATTTAATTTATATAATACAAATATTATATATACATAATTTTATCTAACCTTTAAATGATTTGGTGGAAAATGAATTATATCGGTTCGTGAGGCGGTAGTCCACCATACACACAATCGATGGTTTCGTTTACTATTCAATGGAATTTGAGATGGATATGGGTTATTAAATTAACATAATAACATTTAGTTTTATAAGGTATAATATTTTTATTATATTATCATAGTTGATGATGAGTTTACTTATGTGGATGGGGAAATAAAACAAATACACACGTTTAATAATGTTACCTCTACATCAGGGATCCTCTTTCGGTTTATACCTTACGAATAATTAAAAGAGATTACTAATAAAAATAAGTCCTATAGAATTTTGGTAGGGAAGTTATTAATATTTTTTTAGTTATTTTCAGAACCAAATCAGTTTGGATGTGTTCGAGGGTAGGAGAGTTGGTGGCCTTTTATAAATGGGGGAGAGGATGCACATGGAATGTTTGAAAACATAAAGTCATTCCCACATTATTATCTTGGAAAAAGCCTCTAAAATGGTTTGTTATAAAAATTTATATGTTATAAGGTATAAATATAGCCATAAAATGGGTTTTGGTCAATATTTAGGCCATTTTTAACACTTATATTTTTGTTTAACCACCAATAAACCCATTTTCACCTTAGCCGCGGTAATTACTTTTTACTATTTCAAAAAATTATTTATGGTAAAGATAAATATGAAACTATAATATAATATAAATTATTATAATTCCAAACATTTAATATTTTTTTCTAAATTAAATCCACAGAAGTGGAAGAATTCAATTTAAAATTAAACTCCTTGATGTTTAAAAAATGGTTTGGTAAAGAAAAACATTCAATGGATTAAAATGTTTTTATATACAAATAAAATTAAAATTGATTAAAATAACTTAAATTTCTTAAATTTCAATATAATTAATGTAATTTTAATTTAAAATATATTTAAATTAAAACTTATAATTTTAAATAATTTAAAATAATAAAAAATTTCATCGAAAATCTATATTTTTCACTATTCATCAAAAAATTATTCCTATCATAAAATTCTCAAAATATCACCCATGTATAATTCATACATGTATATTCCAAAAATAAAGATTATTTTTTAAAATAAATTTTCAAAGAATGGAAAAAACTAATTTTAAATTACAATATAAAATATTGACAAATTATCTTTTCGAAAATTATAGTTTTTTCAGAAAACATTTATTTTTTCTATCTAATGATTCTTATTTGGTTGTTATCAATTTATATCTATTTAAATTATATTAAAAATGTAAAAATCATATAATTTTTATAATTTATTTATCACTATTCATTTCCACCGACTTAACGGCTAGGTTATAATGTTCCTGTTTAAGTAATAATATTTTCATAGAGCATCCCATTTTGTTTACAGATAGTGTTACATGCATTTCAACTTTTTGAAGAGATTTATGAGAAGATTTTTAATTTTTATAAGAATAAATATGTAAGAAATCATTAGTGTGTTAAATCCTCTTTGAATACTTGTGTTTCGTTTCATATATGCTATTAAAGATGATTTCCCTAACTTAAAATCCACAGGTGGTATATTCTCCATGAATTTAATAAATTTTATCCTCTCAATTTATAGTTGATCTCAGTAATCAAGGTTTTTACATTTGGAAATAACAATGTTGAATAACCCACATCTTAAAATGGTCAATAAATCTTCTTCTTTATAATAGAGAAATGGAAATATGAAATTTAAATAGAATAACACATAACTATGTTTGCAAATAGGAGAAAAAGGGTAGGAAGTGAAGATATGGAAATGGTAGAAAGGCGTAACTAATTTTTAAAAGTTATAATGTTCATTGTTGAAAATAAATTTGAAGATCTGGATAAGGATAATGTGAAAAAATCCATAAATCTATAAAGGGTGAAAATGGAATCGGTTCATCATAAATGAAGGTATTAGGAAAACATTTTTGTTTCATGATCATTTTCCTAGAGTTGAGAAATTATTTTACTATTTAAGAATATAATGAAATATACTTGATATCTTTATATTTCATTATTAAAATTTCACCCTTTGGTTGTGATTCTTTTAATTTCCCCTCCATCTCTTACTACATGAAATGAATATCCAATAAAGAATTTTTTGTGCCTAAAGTGGGAAAATTAACTTATAATGCATTATAAGATTCATAGACACGTCATTTATCCTATCTCAATATATTTTCAAAAACCAAAACAATTAAGACGAGTTATCCGATAGTAAATTAATTTATAAAACCTCAATAATAATCCCATTGTAAAACACTATCCTTTTCATAAATAATTAACCTTAAGACTAATCCAAAATATGTCCAGACAAATTCAAAGTCCAAATTTCAAAGCATGGTCACTAAATTTCAAAAATCAACTAACATTAGATTTTCCAAACAATATAATGTTTCTATTAATGTACCATTGAAGATATTTTAAAACATTGATCACAAAAAAACCATAATAAAAAATCATTCTTCCAAAAATAAAATAATAGTTTTTCAATTATATTTTATAAATCTAAGCATGCATCAAACTCCAGCTATGATAACATAAACCATCAAATTACTAACCAAATTCAAGGTTACTAGTACTATCACAAGAAAATCTCTTTATCATTATTTTATTAGCATAAAGATTATATTTACGGATATCTTCCCTCAATAATGTGATTTCCAAAAAGATCAACATTCCATTAAATGACATTCCCAATTAATCAATATCATTCATCATATTCTCTCAAATCATTAATGAAAATGTATTATAAAACAATCCTTGTATGATTTATCATTATTATAAAATGAAAATCCTTGATAAAATACATATTCAAAAAAATCATAGAATAAAAATACACATGTACCCTATTCAACATTGTTCTTAGTAATAGAATACGCTTGACCTTAATCACATAACATCTTATAGGGTATATTCTCTTGAAAATTTGGACATTTTTTTATAACTCCCCATATCTATACAATTGAAGCATTGAAAATTTGTAAATTATTTCTTTACCTTTCAATCATGGAAATTTTTTCCTTTCTCTCCACACTTTCTGAAAACACCAATTCCCTTTAATAAAGTTCCAGGGTGTTTCTTTCCATAATTATAACATCCGGTAAAATCTATCTTCACATTATTCCATTTATCTGTAGTTTTTATTTCATCCTCTTATTATATTTTTTCTCTTAGAAGCCATATTACTTAGATATATATTTCTTTATTTTGATAGCATGGGATATCATGTTCTCCTATGATGACAATTTTTGAGAGACTTGTTCCCTTGGAAATATTGGCTTAATCGCCTCAATGAAATTGTCATTATTACAATTTGGATTATGTGCATAGATACAATTATCATTAATTATAGTAGGAATCATTTTTAAATAATCTATTATAATAGATTAAGTCCTAAAATTATGAAAAGAATGTTATAATACCAAAACAAGTGAAAAACGTAACATAAATTGAAAAAATTATACATAGCATATATCAAAAGCATAAACATGGTTTCATCAGGAATGATTTAAAATTCTAAAAATATTTCAAAATCATTATTAATGGTTTATAAAGAAAATTTGAATTATTATAAGAATATACCTTATGAGTGTCAACCCAAGTGTGGAGTAAGTCATGTTTCTATGTACCTGGTAATTCTCAAGTCAATCAAGATGATTACATTCCGAAGTTATTAACCCTAGGTAAATTTATTTCAAAACCATACCCAAAATTTATTATCTAGATAGGGATGTATTTCTAGGAAAAACACATAATATATACCTTAAAAGGTAAATTAGGATGTTCTTATTTAATTTTACCCAATTTCCCGCATAGGGTTATGTTTCTTAATCTATGTTTTCCTAACTATAGATCACAATGTTTCAACTAAAATTACTGTAATACAAAATGTAATGACCATGACCCCAGTATCCCAGTTTATGGTTATTATATTACATTGGAACTAGATATAAGTTATCACGACCCAAAGGACTGAATATCTTATTATTATTGGTAAACTTGATATACTTGAAATTCACATTATTATTGAAAACATTAAATACACAATGTGTTTTATTTGAGAAAAACATATTCCCCCCTAACATATCCAATCATATCAATAATAAAATACTTCTTGTTATCATAGGTAAAATAATACATAAGAATTTGGTGAGAACAAATTCACAGTAAGGGTATATATATAGGAAAATACATCATGAATAAATAAAGCATAATCAAAATTTAATGGTAAATAACTGAAACACATTAAATTTAATAAATTGCATGAATATAATAGAATGAATAAATTAAAATTAATTAATGATATATATAAAAACACATGATCATTAAAATTTTTCAATTCTATTTTACCTAATTAAATACTCAAAAGGACATCAATGAATAATCTCAAAATGAGTGAATTCATAATGATGGGCACAATAAACATAATCTCACGACCTACTAAAATAATGATTAAATCGTAGTGTAAAAACCAATTTTATTTGTCCAACTTATTGGTTTCATGAAACCTTATAATTCATCGAGGGGATATGTAAATTTTTTCCACACCTATCACATAATAAGTCCACGCTATTCCTTATATGAAATTGGTGAAACAAAATCAACATAAACAAACATACTGATAAAATAACATACAAAATGTTAATATATACCTAAATTTAGAAGCATTATCATAATCCATCCAAATTAATATGGTGAATGGATATAAAATAGTCCATCCCAAATCAAATGGATAATAAACCGTCCTGATAAATAATAAGGATTGTTTTAGTACAATATATCCCCAGTGGATCATAATTAAAATAAGGGTTGTTGTCATTGATGAATATAAATTCCATGAAAATATCAATTAAATATTTCATGGGGTAAATAAACATTCCACTTTAAAAAATAACCTTTTAAAATTAAATGTTCACAAAATAATTGATTCAAATTTTCTTTGAAAATAATATTTTAAACTTATAAATTAATTTTTAAACCATTTAGTTTCCATGATGGTGGGAAATTTCATTTATTCCATATATGTTAAAACAAATATTCCATTTACCTACTTGGTAAAATAAAAATAGAGTTTTTTTTGGAATACAATAATAATATTACCTTAAAAAAAATTTAAAATAAAAAATGTGTAAAATTTTATTTAATAAATTATTGGAATAATTTTAAAAATATTATTTCGAAACATTTTTAGAATACATTATTTTGGAAGAAATTTAATTTTCGACCGAAGAGATAAATAATATTTGATTTTATTAAAATTATTTTCACAATAATTTAAGAAAGAACGAGAGGGGAATGGTACTATTACATGAAAAGTTCATGAATACCCATATGATAAGAAAATTCACATGTCTATATATTAATAGATCATAATATTTTATCATCATAAATTTAATCACAATCAATCTAGATAAATGATGAGATTATAAAATAAAATTCCACTATATTGGTAAACATTAAATCATAAACCCCATTAAAGAAATATCTTAAAATTAAACATTAAATTCCATTATTTTAAATGGATCCATGATATAACATATAAAAGGGGAATTATATTAACATTCTCAATTTTCATGCACAATTTTAAACGTTTTTTGAAGAATTATGAAGGATATTAATGAATAATCCTCGTGAATTACTCTGTTTTACCAAAATATGGGGAATATCAAATAAGGAATTAAAATTATTTAAGATTAATGATTTTTTTTATGAATTTGATGTTGGTGTCTTATGTAATTATTTTATTGAATTTTTATATGTAATTATTATTATATTTTTTTGTACTTTAATAAAAATAGAGGATAACGTGGCCATCCCTCTAGGTAAGGGACCACACACTACATAGGAAGCCCAAAATGAGCCAATTGGCTGTTGAACCCCAAGTGACGGCTAGCACTAACGACATATGCATGGTGGATCAGGCCCAAGGTGGGATGAATCATGGATGCATCATTCAGTGGTCATCAGGCCCATGAGGTGGTGAGAGGAGATGTTCTCTTGGATGGGGTGATGCAAGGTGGATGGAGGTGGTCGTCCAACCCCAATATGACATCATTGTGGCTAAGGAGCCCTATATTTATATTTATGCCAGTGGATCCTCATATCGTCTTTTTTATGTCGGATATGGGATAAGTGGTATTGTTTGTCAACTTGAAAAAAATGACACCATTTCAAGATTCTCACTTTCCCATCATCTTGGATACCCCCATTCCATCATCACCACCTCTTCCACCTTTTCAATCGATGCCATCAGCATATGAAACCATTAGAGAACCTAAATTCCAGCCAACCAAGATCTCAACCTCATTTTTAAGGGCCACTTGAAAAGGTCTTCATGACTAGTAATCATAGAAATAGTTCTGGATGACCACAAAGAATCCATTTCGAAGCTCCCTTTGGCTACTGTGAAGGCTGTAGAATTTGGGAATTCTTTCACTACCTTCCTACTCTAATGATTTCATACCACCACCCCTCTAATATCCATAGAAACCTTCAATTCATGTAATCCACTACCACATCCACCATTTAACTGTGAAAACCCACCGACTATGCCACCATTGAGTTAATGGTAGCATCTAGATAAATTTTCCACTTCCACTACTACCTCAAGGAAAATCTTGGTGCCTCTGCTGCTCGCTACTACCATGACCATACCTCCAATGTCACAATTCCACGCATGACAATGGTATCACATGATACCATAGATCCTACGGAAGCATGCCGCCTTACACCCTTGACAACCAATGGTAGCACTGAAGAACTCCATTACTACCACCTAAATCCTGATCTCGAGCCATAGGAACTATAAAATCCCACATTACTCTCTAGAATAATGGTCTTTTATCACTTCTTCATTCATATACATACACCCTCAATAATTCCATGCACTCTCATCATACTGGACCATACACGATCAAATGGATAACCACTGTAAGAACCATCACCAGAACTATCATCTGCCTGAAAGAATGATCTCAAGATAATGAGACATAGACCTGTGGGATATTAGATGACTCTAATGATATTTCAATGTAGTTACTACCAAATAAACACCTTGGAAACTAAAAACCACTACCCATGCTTCCATGAAAAAACACGCATGGGGGAATCACCGACTAAAGTTCTATCTTCCAAGGAGGAGGAAAAAGCATTAATACTTCCACAGATTAGGATGAAATTGAAGGATAAACACGTTATAATGAATAAATATATTACTAGTACAAGTTACTTAAAATATTAGATGTTATCCATCATTGGACCAATGGTGGATGTGATCCACTGTTGGGATAGTGAGGTATGTGATCCACTATAACAGAGAAATTACATCTCAACAACATAATTTTTAAATACTTGAGAACTAAGTATATTCAACTCTTATCATCTATAAAAAGATATAATAATTTATTGTGAAGATATTTCAATATACACTTGAGTGGGACAAAGAGGTTACCTCCCACTATAAATAAAATTTTATTGTTCCAGATAAAAGAATTAGAGGATCGGGAGAGGACTATTTTTGGATGCTCTATTTTTGCTTCTATTTATTTTACTTGTATAATTCAGTTTAATTCATGTTACTCACTTAGTTTGATATAGTAAATGTGTTTCATCCTTTTCATTTCCTCCACTTTCCATGTTCTCAATATTTTATTTTACATTCTCTCATTCTACTCTTCTCATCTCTTCCACCATGACATCTTGCTCATGTCAACGAGTGATTAACATGAGGCATGCCCTCGAGAGATGATTAGGTGTCCAAAATTATGTTTATCGATTTAAAATGTTTTTAATAGAGTTTTTTGTGAGATAGAGTGAAGTGTATGAGTGTGGAGATTTTCCACCATGACATGGAACTCAAACTCACATATATTAATTTATTTATATCTTTTCTCTTCATTCCTTTGAACAAAATATCTTCATGAAATGGAGTTGAGAAACTCAAGAGATGGAATGAAATATGGTGGAGTCTTGTTTTAGATAGTGTCACACTCGCGATTGAGTTGTGCCATCAACCTTCATTATAGGATGAGGTGATTTATACGTTTCTTATGTATTAATAGTTTCATAATCACTAAATAAAATAATAGTAATTTAGGATTGATATATCATAATTGATTTATCAAACTCTATTTAACAAACTCACATGAATAATTTGAGGAACTCAAATCTAAACCCAAAAAAATCATGTTCTTTCATCATTCTGTATTTTATTTCATGGTAATATAATTTTTAGTTTTTCAATTAATTTATGTTTTCCATTAATCAAAACCCAAAATGTCATTCTTTTCCTAAAATAATGAAAAAAAATATATATAGTTCTTGGCTGAATTAAAATATTTAGGTAAATAACTATGATACTACTCAATAGAAATGACCCTAGTCAGCCTCTTTGATTCACTAAGAAATATATAATAAATTTTTTTTCCTTGACCTGTGATAGGAATTCCATCAAAACTAGCAATGTTTTTTGGGATCAAATCAAATATTACTTATCATTTATTATACACATGTAGAATATAGATATTATTATTCATTAAAACCCCATAAAAATTTATTTTCATATTTATTTGAAATTTTTTTTTAAATCCATGGAATAGTTACTCAACGGTGTATGATCAAAATAAATTGCTAAAAATGTTGAGAAGTGTCTATTGTAAATGCTGGAAGAACTCACTAACCATTCCATGAATATGATGACTGGGAATGACTCCATAATTTCATATCAAGAGATTAATAATATGATAGGTGAAGTAAAATTTTATTCTAAGAGAATGAAGTCTAAGTAGGAAGTACAACTGGAGCTACCCAATTTTAGAATAGACATCTAGTAAGATTAAAACCAACTCAAAGACCATCAAGAGCTCAGTTTTTTTGAAGAAACATAACAAGATGACCTTGATGTGAAAGAGTGGATTCATGATAAGGAGTACATGCCTATTATGATTAATGTGGGCGATCAATAAGATCTAGACAATTGTGGAACAAGTTTGAGGTAAAACATGATATCCCCATTATTTATAAATTAAAATAGACCACACCACTCTACTTGTCTCAAGAAATGGAAGGGTAGGAATCCATAGTATTGATGGAAATTGATGAAGATATGGAGGATCCCAACTACCTACCTCCACTTTATATGATGAGACAATAAGAGTCACTCACTATTGAAGAATACATTAAAGACATACCAACTATGGGATTCGATCATATCTCAAAATATATTTGATTTCATTTTATTTAATCTTAATTTGTTATTAATTAACAATTATTTAAATTTTAATATTTTTTCAACCATTATTCTTCCATATAGTTGTCTTAAAAAACTATACTTTACCCTACTAAGAATCCCAAAGAGGGCCCTAATTTTAATGAACATGCATTTTAATAATCCCATAATAAATTCCAAGTGGATGATACTGAGGAAAAAAATATACATGATACTAAAATTGAAAGGGATAATTTAAAATTAAATTTAATTATTTTTCATGTAAAAATTCATGCTTACTTTCCCTTTGATCATTGAATTCATGTAACCCATGTTATGCCAACACTGGATACGAAGAAGGAGGTTTTATAAGTAGTATACAACAAGTAGAATGACTTATACATAATTCAACCCCTGTCATAAAATTTGTACTTATTTGTAAAGGGGTGGATCTAGTATAATATATCCATGGATCATTACTCATCATTAAAGAAGAAGTGGAAGCTGGGAAAATCCATATGTGGTGGTTAAAATCCAAGATTAATAATCCACCAGATGACTATGAATGACAGTTGGTACTTCCCTTTGAAGGACGTAACAAGACAGGGACATCTTGGTGGATAATAACAATATTCATCTTTATACATGCTTTCTAGGATTTCAATTTTATTAGTTTAGCATGTTTTCATACTCTCTATTATTTTACGATTTGATGGCATGGTTCTTGTTTTTTAATTGATTTTTTATCTTTTATAGGTAAATGATGGGACATGGAATCCATCAAATATTGGAACAAGAGTAAATAAGCTTCATTTCAAAATGGAGTAAACATTTATGGTTTATCATTTAAAATAATTTTTTTCAGAATATATTTTTTAATATTATAACTGAAAATTTCATGCACATGCTTTGAATTTATGATTTACATGAATTTTCTAGGAGACATGAGTTTATTAGGAATCATGTGATTCCTTGTTTTAGATTTCAAGGATAATTATATTGAATGACTAAATTAGATCATCAAATTATTAAAGTTTATAATTGATATTGAAATAAGGACGCATAATTTGAGGAATTAAGTTTATTCAGGTAAAAGAAATTTCCACAACATTTCTTAACAATTTGAAAATATAAAATTAATGTGAATTGATATGATATTATTATTCATTCCATGAGTGATTTTCCGAAATCAAATTTCTCATTCTTGAGAGAATTTTTAAACCAAGAACATCATATTAATCCTAGATCATACTTCTTAAGTGATATTAGGACATGTCACCTTCTAGAACATGCATTTAAACTATTCAAATCTATGACTGTACAAAAAAACATTTGAAATTATTGATATATTTCTTTTATAATACCTATCCCTGAGATCACATTTTATAGTAATCCTCTATTATCCCTGAGATTCCATGGAATACGTTGTTAGGAATAATCCATGTTTCAAGCAATTTTTATCCATTTTTTACCTCCTCTTAGTATTTTTCATGATATTTTAAATTTGATGTGTGGGGGTTATGGAATTCATGGTAAAATGGATGAAATGAATTTTAATGAAAAATTAATGGGGTTAATGGCAGGTATTTAGAATTTTTTTGATTTATTCATCATATGTTATTGATTTCCCTGGATGAAAAAATAAACAAAATAGGAATGGGTTGTAACATAGAATAAAAATAAATCACTCTTACTAGAACTGTGATTTTTATCATATGTGGATAGGTGGTCGATGTGAGGTTTATTCATAGCATAACATTTTAAAAGGAAACAAATGAAAGAGTTCATTAAAAAAAAGTAAACATGTAGAGAAAAATTCATGATCATCAAAATCACTCATTACGAATAATTTGAACCTGAACTTTACTTTGTGTTACGGGAAAGTGGGTGTTTTCAAAATTTAATGGGGATAATGTCATTAATAATTATTTTTTAATATAAACCATTGTACCTTAGAGAGAATAAAACTCCTGGATCTTTAATTTATAAATATCAATTTTTTCTAACATTAATCCTCTAAGTCAGTAGAACCTTAGTTGAAATGAACTCATGATTTTATGTGAATATTTTATTTAAAAGGAGGATTAAATAGTTAATTTTCATGATTATGTATAAGGATCATGTTTTCATGATATGAGCATAACTATACTAAGAATTTTATTAAGAGTGGTGAGAGAAAATATTCAAGAGGGTTAGATCACTATATCGCATGTTTAATAATAATGAATTAATAATCTTGAATGAATGTGAAGTTAGTACCCTAATTTTTAAATACGAAAAAGTAAAAAACAATAATTCATTCTTTCATTGAAAAATGTAAAATTGATTTTATATTTTATGTTTATTTTTTAAATATTTATTTAACATTCATAATCATATAATTTTATTATTTTTAGATTTTAATAATGGTAACGTTGCTGCCCTATGATTTTCACTTCTGAGATTCTATGCTTGAGGACATGCATGGATTTTGTGTGGGGGTATTTGACACACTAAATTTTCATGCATAATTCAAAACATTTTTAAAAATATATTGATGTATTTTAAGTAATAATACTCATTAATTTCAATGTAATTATAAAATATAGAGAATTTAAAATTTGGAATTAAAATTATTTAAAATGATTAAAATTGTTAGAAATTTTGAAGTTTCTATTTTATTTCATTATTCCTTTTGACATATTATAAGTAATTATTTTAATATTTTAGGTGTTTACTTGAAAAATATTCCATATAGGACAACCTCTAACTAAGGGCTTTCATGACACATTTGGAGCCCACATGGTTCCTCCCGGCCATGCAAGCGCAAGGGAAGGCTAACACTAGCAGCATATGAATAGGGGATCATGCACATGGTGGGACGAAGAACATATGTGTTGGACCGTGGTGGTCAATCCCATGAGGCATAAACATGTTAACTTTTTCAGGAAAAGGTGGTCCATGGCGGCAGGCGGGGGTCCTCTGGCCCCCATACAACTTCGTTACGGCTAAGGAGCCACACTTTGATATTTATGTCAGTATATCATTATATCACCTATGCGATGTGGGTTCACAATAAGTGGTTTTTTAATCCGCCTACAAAAAATGAAACCATATTTAGTTGCTTGAGCAACCTATATCACAAGCACACCCACACCAATATCTCTGCTACTTTTTCCTTCCACTTCTACAATCCTACCATCTACAACAATTATAGAACTTTCATTTCCACCACCTCAGAGCTCAGTCTCAAGATGAAGGACCACTAGAGAATGTTGGGATGACTCATAATCATCTCAATATATTTTGACAACCACTACGAGTACATTTGAAAGCATCATCCAGACATTATGAAGGCTATAGGATTTGAGGATGTCGCCACCACCTTCCTTTATCCACGGTCCTCTCACCACAACTGTCGCACTTCCCTAGAAACCATCCATGCGTGAAATAAACTTCCATATCCTCCATTTCACTATGAATTAATTTCATCCATTCCACCTTTGAGCCAATATTAGTAAATGGTACCATTGATCCAATAGTAGCACATGCCACCGTTGAGCCAAGGGTAACATTAGGAGAAATCGTCCACTACCAGTACATCTACAATGAAATATTGGATTATCTGCTTCCTACCACTACCACCACCACGCTGCAACTATCACAATGCCATTCATGAAAATATAACACATGCTACATCTGTTACAATAGCAGAAAATTCTTTCAATGTTTCTATGGTATCACATCTTCTACTGGTGAGTATCACCAAGAGTACCATCGGTGAAATCCACTACTGCCACCTGAAGCCCAATCTAAATAAGAAGCTCTGTCAAATATTTTATTTATCACTATAAATGTGGTACTTAATAACTTATGAATAAATAAGGGTGTTACCTCACTAATTAAATGAATTCTCATCATACTTCACTATGCATGATCAATTGGAGAACCATTGTGGGTGCCACCACCACCACTGCCAATCACCTATAATAATGAGCTAATATTTACCATCCATTGGACCATAGGTATCTTGGATAAATACCATTAGATTTTAATATATCCTATTCCAAATAACATCCTTTTCCTCAACCAATTGCAGCTTATTCTTCCATGAAAAACATGAAGGGGGAAATCATCGGTTGAGCTTCGATCATCCAAGGAGGAGGTTGAATCTTTGATACCACCACTGACCAGGATGAATGAGAAGGGATAATATTATGGGATGAAGTAAGAAATTTTTGATGTTGGATACAACCAATGGTGGATGTGATCCACTATCACCATGAAATTACATCTAAGCTCCATAATTTGGAAATGTGTGGAATTTCAGTAGATTATACACTAAATATATTTAAACTGTTATATTCTTGGATTGTGATGATATTGTAAGATACACATTTGTGAGATAAAGAGGTTAAATCTCTATATAAATAAAATAATGTTAGGATAGTGAAAAGGATCATTGGATTGTGAGTGGAAAACTACTAGATTCTCTGTTTTTTCTGCCTTTTATTTTCCCTCTATAATTCAGTTTAATTCATGTAACACATTTTGTTTATTCTAATAAAATTATTATATCCATCATAATTATTCAACTATTAAATGATATCAAAATCCTATCCTACTATATATCATTATAATATTCTCTTCTCTTTTACCAGGACCACTTAAACTCAATAATGAGTCACTAACATGAGGCTTGTCCTCATGAGATGGTTGGGTTTCCTGAAATTTCTTATATAATTTTAAATGTTTTATTTTGGTTTTTTGTGAAAACATGTAAGTGTAAGAGTGTTTATATTCTCCCTTACAAAAGGAAACTTTAAATCACCTCTATTAAATTATTTAAATATCTTATATTGCTTCCTTTGAACACAACCTCTTCACATGATGGAGTTTAGATGTTCAAGGGATGGAATGAAACCCAATATAGTCAGGTCCTGGAAGGTGTCACACTCAATTGTGGTGTGCCATAAACCTTGATTATTGTATGAGGTGGGATATAGTATTCTTATTTATTCAAGTATTCAAAACCACTAAATAAAATAATTGTAATTCATGAGTGTGATTTCACAATTAAATTATCAAACTAATTTAAATTATCCAATATGAATAATGTAAGGAACCCAAATAAAAATCCAAAAAGACCAAGTTATTTATTAATTATGTATTTTGTTACATGATACTATAATTTTAGTTTTGTACATCCATTAATTATTCCATTTATCAAAACCTAAAACCTCTTTATTTTCCTACAATAATAAAAATAACACCCAAATAAATAGTTCTTGGGTGAATTAGACAATATAGGTAATCAACTATGAAGCTCCTCAAGTGAGACGACCTTGGTCAGGCTCTATGCTGAACTAGGAAAAATATAATAAAGTTTATTTTTTCAACCCAAGTGATAGGAATTATTTCATATATACACCACACAAAATAAAAATTTGTTGGATATTGTAAATGTATCATGGAAGTAAAAGTGAGATGAGAAACCATTACCTCAAGTTCAACTTCCTTCGTATGTATATTAAACTCCTATATAAAAAATATAGGTTTATTATATTTATATATTATCGAACCATAATCATATATTTTATATTATATATGATATAATTATAATATTTTATGACCCATTTATTAGATATTCACTGTTAAAATAAGTGGTTGATAATTGATTCATTTTTCATGCTTGTATTAGTTTGGTAATTTTGGTCCTTTTATAATTATAATGGATAGATAATATCAAAAATGTTAAAAATTATATAGAAATTATATGTATTTATTATATATGAATTTATAGTAATCTATAATAGATAGATATATAAAATATATTACACTGTTCCTGGAGACGATAGGTCGTACGTACGTATGAATGTTGTTTCTATCTTTCTCAATGGATGGAATGATATGATAATAAATATTAATTTACCATTAAATAATCATTATTATTTCATATATATATATTTAAATTTTAAAAAGAAAATACCTCATTATTATCATCCATGTAAAAAAGGAAAAAGATGTCACATCATTTGTGTGGAGACGGTAGTCCACAAGTATGCAATGGTGGCATTATTGTTTTCCAATGGATGGTATGTTTGGATGATATATGAGATTTAAAATTTAAAGAAGTATTTTTATGTAATTAATATCAAATATATTATTTAACATTATCCTTACTACCTTCCATGTAAAGCGTAAATAAAAACGAATCACATCACTTTGTGAGGCGGTAGTCTGTCGTACACATGAGCAATGTTATTGTATCCCCCCACAGAATGGTAGGAAAGAATATATATGATAAATAAAATATTTTATGTATTATATTTACCTAAATATCATTTAAATAAGGTAAATAAATCCTTATATCTATCCATTAATGGTGTTTAGGGAGACGAATGTCATCAGTTCGTAAGGCGGTAATCTACCATACACACAATCCATGGTTTAGTTTCACATTTTATGGAAGATTAGATGGATATGGTTTATTACATTATAAAAAAAACATATTATTATTTATGGGATAAAATCTTTATTATATTATCAGAGATTAATTTTATTTTAAGATGGTCAAATAAGAATTAAAAAAAATATGCACATTTAATAATTTTACCAGTTCATTAGAGATCCTCTATAGGTTTATAACTAATGCATTCTTTAGAGGGATTACATATAAAATTTAGTACTCAAGGATGTGGGTAGGTAATAAAAGATTTTAAATGGTCAGGTTTTGTTTAAACCATATTGTTTTATATGTGTGACATGGATAAGAGAGTGGGTGGCCTTTTTATGTGGGGGGAGGACACAAACAGAATTTTTTATAAGATAAAGTGACAACCACATTTTTAACATGAAAAATCCTAATACATGAGTCATTATGAAACCATATAGGTAATAAGGGTGAAATATATCGATAAAATGGTTTTTTGGAAAATTATGAGATCATTTTTAACATTTATCTTGTTATTTTAACCTTTAGTTAAACCCTTGTTTTTCTAAACTACAGTAATTAATTTTTAATATTTCAATTGGTCATTATTGGAAAAAAATAATTTGAACATATTAGATAGTATAAATTATTCAAATTAAAAATATGTAATATATTTTTCCAAATTCAATAAACATAAATAGAATAATTCAATTTTAAACTAAAATTGAAAATGTATAAAAAATGAGTTTCTAAAAGAAAAACATTTAGATGTTTAAAAAGATTTTATATAATAAATCAACATAAAATATTTTAAAATTGATATAAATTAGTAAATGTTAAAAAAAAGTAGACTATTTTTAATTTAATTTAAAACCATGTTAAAATATAACTTAACCATTTATATAATTTAAATGAAAATCCAGTTTTGACCATAAATCAGTATTTTTCACTACTTGTCAAAAAAAGTAATCATTTATGAGAAATCTCAAAACATCACCCTAGGATAGTTTTCACATATAGATTTCAAAAATGATATTTATTTTTTAAAATATTTTTTCCAAAATTGGTTAAATATTATTAATAACTTATGTGTGTAAAATGATATTGATCTATCTTTTGGAAAAATAATGTATTTCATAAATCATTTCATTTTATTTTTAATGATTATTATTTTATTTATAATTGTTATATGTCTATTTAATTTATTTAATACTTGTTTAAACCACATAATTTTCATACATTAGTTATTATTATTCATACCCACCAACTTAATGGATACCTTATAATGGTCATTATTAAATAATAATATTTTAATAATGTATCATGATTCGTTTAAACCTTATGTTGTGTGCATACTAAGATATCAAATAGATTGAATTTGTTTAATAAGAAATATCTCACAAAGAATCAGTGTTTTTCATTATCTTCTAATATATGTGTTGCATGTCATATATCCTATGACATATGACGTTCCTCTTTTAAAATTAGGGGGTGCTACAAATCATGTTGAAGAAATTAATCACAAAATAAATCAAAATCAATCCTCATTTAATTTTTATTGGAAACATGTTTCACACGTCGTCAGTTATCATCATTCAAAGGGATAGAAATTTGTACCCTCTATATCATACACATACATTATAGATGCTTTATCATGCATTTTAATATGAAATCTAGGTTCAGGAATATATAATCAAGGCCTATTAAATTTATTTATGGTCACAAGAGATCAAACTAACATTCCTTGAACATAGATCAAATGATTCATGATCATGACTTTAACATTTTCTCTCTAGGTCTTCAGAGAGGCAGAAAGAAGAGTTCATTTAAGAAATATATTCTCTCAATCATTTTGTGTTCATAAATTTTTTAAAAGGATTGGTTATAAAATCCTTAAGTTGTGCTTAGGTCCTTATGGAAATAATACTTTCAAACAAACCAAATAATGACACAAAAAACACTTATGACTTTCCACATATTTTGTGTATATTTCATCACTCCCTCATTTGATTAAATTTATGTTATGTGATATCATATGATTCATTAACTTAACTCATAACTTCCAGAAATATTTAAAATTACCTTAATTATTAAATAATAAACATTCATTCAAAATATATATTTCATTTTATTAATTAAATAACTGATGAATATAATAAGTAAATAAATAAAATAGTTATTAGTATGAATAAAAAAACATTGTATTCATTAATTTGCCTTCAAATAATATAAACTCAAACATAATTGAGCCCCAATTGTGGGGCCTACCATGTCCTAAACACCAATTCTAAAAGATTGACCATGATTTCGAATATTCTTTGTGTGTGACCCTCTATGCCCTTATCTTGATAGCAATGAATAATACTAATAGAAAATGAGTGATCTTTAGAAACTCATCAAGACGCTTAAGGAGATAAGTTTTTGACATCACAATAAGAACTTTATAAGACCACACATTGTGTAATATAATCTCTTTGCCTCATGATATCTATTAAAGAAACATGCACAATTTGGGTCATCATCCTTTGTTAATTTATTTATTTATTCCATTATAGGATAAAATAACATTCAATCACTAAGGAAAATGATTACATAAAGGTAATACCATCATGGACAACTATGTGTAAGATATATATTTCGTTCAGAAATGAAAATATTTATCTTGATCATTCAATTAATTTCATACTACAAATGACCCCGAAAACAGCACAACATAAATGTCATGGGTTTTTAATTAAATTGATATAAATGATCAAATGTTATACATTGATAATGTTTTCAATTTTAGAAGAAAATAAAAATTCTCATGAATATAACCAACCAATGAAACCAGAAACATGTGGTTTTATTATTCATGGGTAAATCCTCATGATCTCATATACTCATGATTACCATGTGTGAACTTGATTAGAAGTAGCCTCAATGCATATGAGCCTCAAAAGCCTGATTGTCATAATTCTTATGTGTTATACTAGTATGGTCTATCTAGACCATATCACATATGTTTAATATTTTTTTCATATTATCTTGAGGTTCTCATTAAAGCTAGGAACTATAATAACATTTTTACAAACAAATAATTTACAGAAATTACCATATAAATAGTATACGCTATATTTCTGAAACTATTATAGTAATTATACATCATACAAGAATCTTTGTATAAATGATATGTTAATTGAAAATTAAATTTCAAGATTATTTTAGGGAACACACGTTTATAGAAGGATCATGAGAGACAAACCTGCTCTCTAAGTCAATCTTCTCATCATCAACAATCTAAATATCCATGTCCAAAGATGAGAATATAGACTTATCCCATCCTCTAAGTGAGTATTTAATATCCCTATGTATTAGTATTAATCTATAAAAGGCATTACCTTTAAATTTATTTTCCCATTCACTATTTAAATCATCCATTAAATCATCCAAATATAACCAAATATTATTAATTATGAATGGAAGAGGATATTTTATGCCCTCTGTCATGATTTTAAGCACCAATAGAGAGTGACATGAGTTAATCCTATATAAGAAAATGTATGAGTAAGAGGTATCCATATCATTTACCTTTTGATATTCAAAAATAATATTGATTTTTTTGGCCAGTCTCTCGTTAATGGTTCATCCATTCCATGTAAATTCAGCTCCTTACAGAGTAATTTTAGAGATAGTTTGATGATCAATTAACTTTTGGAAGTCCATGGATGAAACTATAATGAAATATGATCCTTGATATTCATAGGGACATATAAAAGTGTTCAAATAACCCAATGATAACTATTTATAAGATATATTTATAAGTAACGAGGAAATCTCATCCCAAAGCATCATTCCTCTGATCTTGAATTTTTTTGTATGAATTAAGGATTCCATAAAATGGTGGGCTTCCATATTTAAATTGATGGTTATGTTTTATTATTCCAAAATATACATTTTAGAGTTTATTGTAGCCCTATAAAGAACCCAAATTGTCTCAACCAAAACAATTCTAATGTTATGGGAAATCTGATCATTCCCAATAGAGGGCCAATTAATGAGAATAAATTTTTTAAATTGAACCATAGGTTCAGTAAGTTTAATGATTCTAGGATGATACATATTAATGAAATTCCTTGGTGGTATGGAGGTATCAAAATTATTCAACACCAAATATATCTAGTAGAAACGAATCATTTTGATATGTCTTGACCCTATATTAGGTACTATTAGAGTTATTCCCCATGGTCTTGGACATACCCCTTGTTATATTTGGTTCCCTATAAACAAACTTTTTTTTACATTATGATAATTTTTTTTTCATTGGATGAATATTAATAAACTACTTATCACATCATGATTGTTCTTCTACATTACATAGTATGTGATAATGTCCTAAGAATAATTGTCGCATTAAAAATCCATAGAGGATCCCTACTATGATGAGAACCTGAATGATCCATGTCACAATTCTTGAATATATTTTCTATGGACAAATGATTTCATTTCAAGGGACAAAAATGATATTAGAAATCAGGGGTGTGGACTCATGAAACATCGAGGAACATTCTCATGGTGTGTGCCCTTGGTAATATCCTGGATGATATTATGAGAACAAGACATTCCAGTATAAATATACATTCATAACTTTCATTGGATTTTTCTATCTATGGAAATGCATATTGATCCTTAGTCTTTAATATTATTATTAATGTGTAGTATGAATCATGTAGTTAGATGCATTGATGAAAACCCAAAAGTTAGATGTAAGTAGTGAGGTAGGTTATGTTGGGTGCATCACAAGTAATACTTCATTAATGAATAATGTGAGAAAGGATTTTCCACTTCTATAGAAGTAGATATCTTATTCCCCTTGATAGAAATGATATATCCTAACTAAATCAATGGCCTTGGTGTTCTATAGGCATATTCAATTCCAGGAATTCAACGAATGTAAAATTGAGAACATGGGTTGATTTCACATGAATGCAACCCATTTGATTGGAGATATCAAGACAAAGGAATTATATTACATAGTAAGTGTTTGTATGGGGTGAAATGTCGTTGCGACGTAAAATTCTTTCTCTTTGTCACCTTGACCAATTTCTAGAAAATATTCTTGTAATTTTGGAATTCCCACCTAATACCAATGATAAATATGACTATAGGGTCACACACTAAGTGTATCCAGTATCTTAGTTTAATAATTTATTTATTTAAAAAGTTGAATAAATATTATTCCCCATTATGGTTTAATAAATTTTAATGTATGCATGATTGCATTTATTTTGTTTCTAGTTATTCGAGAGAATATATTGCGAAAGAAATATTGATTTTTTTAGAAAATAATGTAGTTTTATTTATTTAATATATAAATAGTCATTATTAAATTCTCCGTAAATATTCAGGAGGATTGGCCGACCATGTTATGGGTCTTGTGAGAAATTATATTAAGTAATATTTGGTTAAATATTATATAAATATAACATTACAGTTAAGCACATGTCATGTAAATAATAGAATTTCTATTATTATTAGAAATGGGGTTTCACATTGATTAACAAATTATGTTATAGAACCCATGATAATTATTTATTATTACATGGTGAATTATATTCCCCATTTTTTTGTAATTAATAATTTATTCCAAGGAGTCATTCGACCGACTAACCAATCTATTTGTGCACAAAATCCTTGTATAAAAGCTCTCAAACCTTGATAACTCATCCCTCTCCAATAAAACTATCATGAACGATAGATATCCACCTCTACCGGATCATAGATAACTCTTTGGAAGAAATTCTCAAGGAAATTGAATTTGGACATCGAAAGCGCATGGAGCATCTATGTTTGCACCCGAAGACTCCTGCGGTGGTGCTTGTAGATTCATGGAGCGCATGTGGATCACCTCTAGAGGTTTCATATCAATGGATTATAAATCGTAAAAAATCCACACCTCAGAACTGGGGTTCAATGTATCAATAAAGAAAGAATCACCTTTGAGGGAATTCTACAATTTAATTAAATTAATTATAAACAAAATATGTCGATCCTCACTTCTCAATTTTAGGTTCCCTCCTTTGTCTTTTATCTTTGATTCAATTACATGGATACTTTCATTCACAGTTGTATTAATATGAGATTAATCATCGATTATGGAAATTTTTAACGATGGGTGTGTGCCACTCATGTGCTTCTATACTGCTTGAAACCTACAAGTTGTATAAGAGTAGTAATATTTTCATTTAAAATTATTTAAAAAAATTGAAGATGATTTACACTTTAATAATTTAGTTTCTCAATTCATGGTTAATCATTCTTTCAGTAATAATTTCAAGAACTATTTTTACCTTATCGTTTCTCACAGATCTAATAAAAATGAATAATTTTATGATTAAAATTTAATCGAGGATCTCATTAGGAGTAACTAACTGTGTATTTGTGTTCAATGAATCATGAGTAATTCAGAAATTACTCAAGATGTGTGCATTGATGACACACAATGTAGTGAATTCTTACACCATGTGTTGATCAGGACAGATTGGTGCATGGTCAGTCAGACTACACATCGTGGGGTGCACTGGACAAGGTTTGTAATCCCATTGGGGTAAGATCACTGCTTGTATCCCATACACGCCTTTCATTGTTGGTGATCGGTTAAATAGAAGTCTCCACAATGTTTGGCCCACTAGATAGGCTGTGTACTACGAGAATTTTCAAAGTACACCTCACATTCTATTCCACCAAGGGTGTACTTCAGATAGATGTTGAGGAGGGTACATGTCGTGTAATCGGATCTATATGTCATGTACTTAATCTAGATTACATATATCTAACAATTTATTATTATATTATGTAACCCTTCAGATATATACCTTCATGTGTGAATAAATCTAGGACACAACATATTATAGGTTTCTGATATATATATATTTGTGTGTGTGTTCATGTGTGTGTGTGTGTGTTTAATTAACTTCTATGGAATTTTCAATGATCTGCACATCAAGTATGAGTTTTATTACAATTATAATTATGTGTTCATGATACAACTCATAAATAATAACGTGTATAGAAGTATAAATACAGACTGGGTAGTTTTTGACATGTACTTACCAGATTTCTTCCAAGGTACACTTTCTGTACAATTTTATGAATGATAATCTCAAGGAAATTCAGAATAGGATTATGATAAAAATGATTGATTAATTAAAGATAAGGATTAATTGATTCGATCATAATTTATCTTAATAAAAATGATAAGATAATTATTTCTAGTATTATGAAATACACAATTGTTTGCACGTATGTGGATACTCATGAGCTATTATAGTCCTTTTTATGGGATTGGTTCCCTTTTAATTTATTTTTTAAATTAAAAATGCTGGCCAGTGTGCCTTCTCTTCATAAATATGTAAAGAATGTGTGCCAATGGTTTCTTTATTGTAAATCCCCTTTTACCCCCCCACTTATGTGTGAGTTAAAAGGATATGTAATGGATGTAGATCCCAAGCCAGTGGAGGTGGTTCATGTTAGGAGCTGAGGTGAAACCAATCCAAGGAGATACAATGGTGGAATGTGGAAAGTTGTAAAAACGAACCAAAAATGGTTCAAGGTGTTTCTACCCTAGGTAAGTATTATTTTATCGACCACTATATATTCTAAGCAATAGTAAAACTCATGATCATACCCTTAATTTTATTTTTTTCAGTTTCATAGTTATTCATTATGTATGTTTGACGAGATCACAAAATTAATGAACTAACAAGCATAAAAGATAGAAATAAAATAAAAAAGTCTTATGCATAAATATTATCAATACTTGGTTAATCACTTATGTATAACCCACTTAACATTAAAAATCATGTGGAAGGATAATAAGTGTCAATTTAGGCTTAACAGATAAAATCCCTTAATTAAATATTAAGTCGGTATAGCCTTACATTACTTTGGTTAGAATCGAACAACAATTCAAAGTGCATGACCAACCCTAGTTTGGTGAATTTAAATTATCGAGGAATTATAATTCAAGTTTCTGGGTTGACATAAATAGTTTACATCAATGTTTTACTGCCCTAGATGGACATATTGTAACTGAGAGGAAAAGGATGAGGAAATCCAAAATTAAGGATTTCAGGATTGGGGGTTCCACTCAACAGATCAAGGATATGTGAGTTAATGTAGTTATCACTTTGAATGCCAACCTAAATCCTTTAAAGTTTCATGACCATACCTAGTTGGGGGTAATTTTAATGGAAATATGGATCCATTCTACTAGATTTTCCAAGATACAGGATATTCCAAAGCCCTTGGTGAGGGATATTGGGTTTCAAAAAAATAATGAGAGACTGGTAGATATTAATTTATTTTTTTGTATATATTTATCAAGATAATGCACTAAAACTCTATTCATCATAATTTTTAGAAACATAAATAAAAATGACAACAAAAATATCATTGAAATACATAATAGAGAAGAAAAACCTTCTCACCAACACTAATTTCCAATAGTGTAAAAGCTGCCTTCAGGTTATCCTTCACTATGTGAGGAAACATTATGTACGGGAAGAGACATTACTTGTTGTGCTTGGAAATGAGGCCAGTGAGGATGAAATCTCTATATACAAGAAACATATTAATGATACTACAGATGTTGAGTGCCCCATTCTATCATCCATGACCAATGAGATCTTATAGAAACATGAGGAAATGTATGGTTATAGCATGAAGTCTCACATTCATGGTCTCTATCAAGAGAAGACATGATTGGAAATGTATGATATATATAACTCTTTGTTCACTACTAGTCGTGGAGAGTCTGAACTAGCTGGAAGAAATGTATTCGACCTTATTGGATATATTGAGCATCTAGACATCATAGGGATAAAATTTCCAGATTATTTATGTACACACCTCATACTATCATCACTACCTAAGACCATCTTGAGTTTTATTGTGAATTATTACATGATAAATAGTTAAAAGAGCCTATCAGGGATTCTTAACCTAATTTTACATGTTGATAATGACATGGGGTGAGAAAACCCCACATTCGATATGGTGAATAAGAAGAGGAAGATAAAGAAAAATTGGGAAATATACAAACAATATAAATCATAGAATAACCGTTAGATCAAGAAGAATAAGATCCAGTGGCATGGTAAAAAATAGGAGGCAGTATGATTTTCATTTGGAGAGTCTGGGCACTAGAAGAAGAACTGCCCCAACAAGCAATGGGAAGCAAATGGTGCATTCATTATCAAGTGCAATCATTCCTTTTCTACACATTGGGTATTAGATACATATTTTGGGGCTCACTTCGATATTCAAATGTAGGATCCAAGTAGATTTTAGAAAATTACCAGAGGAGAGGTTGATCTGTGAGCTACCCATGGTATGAGGCTAGCTTCTCTTTTGATTGGTGATTACTACCTCACATTGATGATGTGAATTATTCTTGTTTTACATGGCTTTTATTATTTACCTAGTGTTACCAATGACATAATTTCTATATCATGTTTAGATACATATTGATTTATTTTCATGTTAATAAATAAATGTTTTTACTTTTATAAGGACAACATGTGTTATGGAATGTAACATTTAAAATAATGGTCTGTGTGTATTAAATTAAGATAACCTGGTGTTGATAATTGATAATGAACCTAGTTCACATGACTAAAAAAACACCCAATTGTGGAATCCCCATTTTTCTCATGTAGCTGAGAAGCGCTTGACAAATCTTCGTTAAGATGGTTATTTAGTCTCTTCTGAGATAAAAGCAATTGATAGATGTCATGCTTGTTTACAAGGGAAAATGATAACACCCAAATTTGTTGGATAGGGTGAAAAGGCCCCAATGATTATAGGATATGTAAACATTTATGTATGTGGACTATTTCCTATAGAATATAGAGGTGGATACACTTACATCATAACTTTTACTGAATGATTTATTTGATATGGCTAGGTATACTTAATGACGTATAAGTCTGAGTCTTTTTAGAAATTCAAGTAGTAAAATAATTAATTAGAGAATCATCTTGGTAACAATATAAAGAAGCATCGATCAAATCGAGGTAGAGAATATCCTAAACAAGAGTTCATTGAATTTTGATAGGATTTTGGTATTCTATCTCAACTCACTCCACATTATACACCACAGTAGAATGGTGTTAGTGAAAGGAGGAACCATACATTGTTGGACATGGTATGGTCGATGATGAGTCATAAATATCTTCCATTATCCTTTGGTGGATATTAATTTCTAACTATGGAATACACATTAAACCATTTAATAAATAAAGAAGAAATGGGATTCCATTTGAGCTAAGGAGTGGAAAGAGACCCACTTTGTCACATACATGTGTGTGGCGATGTGAGGAGTTTGTTAAGGATTTCTCAAGCAACAAACTAGCACCCATGGGCATAAAGTTTATCGTTATAGGTTATCCCATGGAAATAATGGGAAACCACCTATACAACCCCTCAAATAAGAAAGTTAATATTTCCATACATGATTTCTTTGTTGATAGGGAGCCATCCTCAAAAAGGATAGTGGTAGAACGACTAACTTAAATGAAGTTGATGCTCATGATACATAGGAGTTGGTACAGGAACAAGTTCTACAGGTTCTGGAGAAAGAGGAAGTTCCTGAAACACAAGTACTCTACGGGAGAACAAGAGAGGTAAGGGAACCCAAGAGATACTATTTCATTATCCCCAAGGAAGGTGAATCATTATTGTTGGACAATGATGAACCTCTCTCCAATAAAAAATTAGTTGAGGGATCAGAAGATATGACATGGATATAAGAAAATAATTTTGAGATGGATTCCATGTATCATTACCACATTTGGTATCTAGTCTATGGAGCAATAGATGTAAAGCCTGTTGGTTTTAAATGGATATTCAAAAGGAAACTAGACATGGAAGGTCATGTAATTGCCTATTAATCAAGAATAATGGATAAAGGTTTTAAAAAATGTCATGGAATTGACTATGATGAAACCTTTTCCCCAGTTCAAATGTTTAAATCCATAAGAATCATACTTTCCATTGTCTCTTTACAAGACTATGAGATCTGGAAGATGGATGTCAAAACTGCATTCAATAATGGGAACCTTAATGAAGATTTCATTATGACACAACTAGAAGGGTTTTTGAAACTAGGTGATTCTAAAAGGGTATGCAAGTTACATAGATCCATTTGTTGATTAATGCAATCATCCAGATCATGGAAAATTCGATTCAATGAATCTATAAGAGAATTAGTATTCATTATGATTGGATGTGATACATCTCTTTATAAGAGGTTTAATGGGAATGTGGTCGATAACCTAGTAGTTCATTTTGATGACATATCTCTTATTAAAATTGACATACTAGTATTGTAGTCAGTCAAGACTTGTTAAAAAAGTGTTTTTCCATAAAGTAAATAGTTAAATAGCCCACATTCTAGGGATCAAGAACATTTTTGACGGATCCAAGAGGCTACTTGGACTTATTCAATGTACATATATTGACTACTTACTAAATAGATTTAGTATGGATCAATCCAAGATGAAATTAGTTCTAGTGTCACATGGTATACATCATTCAAATAAAATGTTTCCCCAAAAACAGCATAAGAAAGAAAGGATGAGTAATATTTCATATTCTTTAGTGATAGGATCTATCATGTATGTCATGTTATAGACCATACATGATGATTCCTATACGTTGATCATGGTAGAGATATATCAATGAGATCTAGGGTAATATAATTGGACTACTATCAAGACAATCCTTAAGTATCTGAGAAGAACTAAGGATATGTTCCTGGTGTATAAAATATACATAGATCTTTTCATCAGAGGGTACATTGATACTGGTTTTGAAACAAATCAGTGTTATCTAAAATCACAATCAGGATATATTTTTTGTCTCAACAGAGGAGCTATGAGCTGGAATATTTCAAAGCATCCAGTTGTCACTGATTCTACAGTTGAGTACAAATATATACCAACTTTTGATGCATCCAAGGAAGTTGTTTTGATTTGGATATTTATCTAAGATCTTGATATGGTTCTTAGAAGTAATAATATGATTGCAATGTATTGTGATAATAATGTAGTGGTGAATCTTGCCAAAGAACCAATTTCAAGTCAATAGAAAAAGAAAATACTTTTAAAGTATCACCTCTTGAGAGATTTCAATAAAAGGGGTGAAGTTTGAGTGAGAAAATTGTCCATGGAAAAGAACATAGTAGGCCCCTTGACTAATGTACTATCTTAGAAGAAGCATTAATATATTTTGAGAGCTAGAAGATTGAAGGTTGTTAGTAGTTGGATCTAGTTCAAGTTTGATTCTGTTGGAGTTGGAACCCTAGAAACCAACTTCTTTTTAATTTATTATAAAAAATATTCATTGGGTGAATATTAATAAACTACTTATCACATAATTATTGTTCTTTTTTATGACATAGTATGTGAAAATGTCTTAAGCATATCTATTACATTAAGAGGTCATAGTATATCCCTGCCATGATGAGAACATGGATGTTCCATGACATTATTCTTAAATATATGTTATATGGAAAGATGATATCATTTTATGGGGGAAAATGATACATGATATCTGGTGTGGGGACTCATGAAACTTTGAGGCACCATCTCATGGTGTGCTCCCATGGTAATATCCAGGCAGATATTATGAGAACAAGACCCGCCAGTAGGAAATCCACATTCATAAGTGTCATTGGATGTTTCTATCTGGAGACAACATTATTCATCCTTATACTTTGAGTTTATTATTAATGTGTATTATGAATCATGCAGTTAGATGTATTGTTGAAAAATATGATGATAGATGTTCGATGTCAGATAGAATATGTTGGGTGTGTCATGAGTAATACATCATTAATGAATAATGCTAGAACGGATTTGTGACTTATATAGAAGTTGATATCTGATTCACTTTTATTTGAATGACAATTACTATCTAAATCCACATCTATGGTGTTCTATAGGAATGTTCAATTCCGAGAATTCAAAGAATGATTTATCAATCCCATATGTTGACGGCACTTGCATGTAACCCGCTTGATTGTAGATATCACAACAAAGAGATTATATTACACGGTAACCATTCATATGATGTGACATGTTGTTGAAACATCAACTAATTTCTCTTTAATTCCTTGAACCATTGATAAATAGTATTCCTTGACTTTAGTAATGCCAAAGATAAATAGCCATGGAGGATCTCACACTAGGTATATCCAGTATCTTAGTTGAATAATTTATTCATATAACTAGTAGATTAAATATTATTCTGGGTTATGGTTTAATAATTTTTCATGTATTCCTGATCACATTTATTTCATCCATAGTTATTTAAGAGTATATATTGTAGATGGAATATTTATGTATCAGTGATTAATGTAGATATATTTATTTAATAAATAAAAATTCAATATTCAAGGACGAGTAAAAATTGTGGAGGATTGGAAGACCATGTGAGGGTCTAGTGAGAAGTAATATTAAGTATTATTTGGATCAATAATATTTAAAAATAATGTGAAAGTTAATCACATGTCATGGAAAAAATATAATTTCTATTATTATTTGACATCAGGTCTCACATGGAATAATAAATTAAGTAATGACAACTATGATAATTATTTATTATTACATGATGAATTAAATTCCCCATTATGATATTATTTTCAATATGATCCAAGGGATAATTTGACCGGATTATTAATAGTGGTGTGCACAACATCCTTGGAAAAATTCTCTGTATGATACAAAACTCTTCTGTCTCCACGAACACTCTCAAGAATGAGAGAAATTCTCCTCCACTGGATCAAGGAGAACGCTATGGAAAATATTCTCAAGGTGATCGAAGGCGGAAATCAAAAGAATATGGATCTTCCATGATAGAAACAACAGACTCCTTTAGTGACATCCTAAGATTTGTGGAGCACATGTTGATCACCACTAGAGGATTCCGATCCTTGGATTCTACATCACAGCAAAGCCGCATCTCAGACCCTTGGTCGAACACATCAATGAAGAATGAATCACCTTGGAGGTAATTCTAAAATTTAATTAAATTAATTATAAACAAAATATTTCAATTCTCTCTTCTCAGTTGTGATTTATCTCTTTTTCCTTTTATCTTTGATTCAATTCAATGGATTTTGGCATTTGTCATCATATATTACATGAATTAATCGTCGATTAAGGCAATTTACAAAGTTGGGTACATGTCCCACCTACGTTTCCACTACGCCAAAAACCTACACCCATACCTATTTTCATTAAGAATGATTCACCATTATCATCTTTTTTTTTCATCATATTCCAACTCATCAACATAACTAATATATTCCATTGAAAATATCACAGTTAATTAGGTGAATCTTTTATTAATGAAAAGGTTCTGATGTTCTTCCTATATAACCTATCTCTTAACACCTTTTGTGAAGGAAACCTGGGTAATAAATGTATTTATAAGTATATTAATACGTCTATAAATAATAATAATAATAAATGTATACATATTATGAACAACGAATATATTCATAAATTTATTAATGTTAAGAGTAATAAATGTATTAATAAATGTATTTAAAAATGAAAAAATATTATTAATAATAAATGGAAAAATATTTTGAATAAAAAATGTATAAATATTATAAATAATAAATATATAAATATTTATTTAGGTTTTCGAAGGTTATAAGTAATAAAAACTCACACAACCTAGGGCCCAACAATGACATGTCACACAACCATCTAAAGGTCAACCACTCCATTGATGTCATGTTGTATTTTTTATAACTCTATGGTCCAATTTCTATGACCTGTAGTCAGGAATTAAGTGCTATGATATGAATTTTTATTATTGACTAAAATACCACTATTTTATTTTTCATTAAAGGTTGTCACTACTGTAAATTTGGACTTTAACCATGCTTGTAAAAAGTTGTGATAAAGGATGCATTCATCAACACTTTTTTTAGTGATTTTAATTGAACTTTTGATAAAGGGGAAAATATATTTTCCACACCACCCCTTTATTAGTGATCCCACCACTATCAGGGCTTTAGATAATTCCACTCTTCTGCACACACCCCTACCTCTAGTGAGTTTCGAACATGATACTTCCAACACATAATCCAATGCAATTTCCTCTCAGATAGATTGTTTTGTTTTCCATTTAATAATATATCTCTATATTTATACATATATTGTTACATTTTTTATTCATATATTTATATATATAATTTTAAATATATATATATATATATTGTGAAATATATTTTCTATGTAAATATGTTTAAATGTGTATTTATAAAATTTATTTTTGTGTGTTAATATATATAACAAATATTTATATATTATTATATCTTTGATTATAAATAATTGTACATTGAAAAAAGATAAAATTTTAAATTAATAATATCAATATAAATGTATGAATTGGGAATAAATTTTTTTATCCCTAAAAAGTTCAAAAGATCCCCTTAAAAGAGGCTTAAAATCCATCAAATGATAATAAATTTGGTTACCCTTATTAAAAACTTAGTTTTGAAGGCCTTCTAGACCATTAATGTTCTCGAAAAACATGACTAAGTTCCCCTTAATCACAGGACATAGATCTCATCACAAGATTGGATTTCACACGTGGTAGAGTCCAAAATGACACTCGGGTCATTAGTTATGTCCGTTTAAAGATCGAGTTATGTTTTCAACTTATTATATATTTTTTTTTTATTTTTTTTATCTAAAAATTGTTTCTAAATGACTATAACATGCTATTAATTTGAATATTATTAATTAAAAATATATTTTCAATTATTTTATAAGTCATTTTCACTAAATATTGTATATATTATGTGAAAATTACTATCTAACCTATCTAAACAATATTTAGAAAATATATACTATATTTATATGAATATAAATATATAAATAAATATATATATTGTTTTTAGTGAAATATGTGTCTTTTTGAAGTAAACCATTTATAAGTGTAAGTAAATAAGCATAGATAAATAGGGGGTCTTCATCACCGCTTCTAAAAAAGAACTAATAAATCTCTCTCCCATTTATCACTACTTTTTTACTAGTGCTGATAAATACCCCCGAATTTTATGTGTTTTTTTACTATCGTTGATAAAGGGGACCTTTATGAGTACTTTTTTTATAAGATATAAAAATTGGACCTTTAAAATAGTATTTTTTCATTATTAAAGACACCGTTTAATATAGCCTTGAAGGCCCCAATTACAATACAGTAGATCATCCTACCATTTTTTTCTTGCATTCAGCTTTACATAATATTGAAATCCCACACACCACCAAACAATGCTGCATCACCCCATATTAGGGAACAAAAAGTTCAATTTTATTTATAAACAATCTAAAAATAAATAACCATATGATTTTCGATCAGTTCAATAACCAAATCCAAAAACCATATTTATATTTTTTCAGTTAAAGTTATCTATTTTCTCTAACCATTCAGATATATTTATTTCATTAACCATTATATGAAAAAATTATCAACTTAAACTGGATGGATATAAACATGAAATTGAAAATAAACCCTTAAAAATTAATAAAAAATTATTTTAAAGCAAACCTATGTTTGTAAAAAATAATTCTTTTTTACTGTTATAATCAATCTAAGAGGTTATTTAAAATATTAAATTAGTAAAAATTGATTGAAATTATAAATTTAGTTATTTTTAATTTTTCAATTTTAAAAATTAAGTGCCAATACTAAAAAAATACTATTGTTAACCAAATAAAACTTTTACAAATAAAAAACGATGTTAGTATAACCAATTGGTTATATATAATTTTTTTATTAATAGTTTTATTAACCACTCGTTATCCCACCTCTGAGGGATTATCTAATGAATTAAAAAATGGTGTTTTCATGCCATTTATGTGACATGATTTTCTCCAATGTGTTCCATTTCAGTGCTCCAAAATAGTCTGTCTCTATAAAGAAACACCAAATTTGACATTTCATTGTAGAAACATTATTTTAATATTTTTAATTAATTAATCATACTATTAAAAATAAACATAATTTTATTTATTATAATATTATTTTTATATTTTATATTTGATTATGTAATTAATAGTTATTATTTTAATATATGAAAATAATTATAATTAGTTTTAGTTTTTAAAAAAATTTAAATAAAATAAATAACTTTTATATTGATTAATATTTTTTAAATTATTTATACATGTGTATATATATAAATAAATTTCTTAAATAATTTTAATATAACTAAATTCAAATAAATATATCATAAAATTGTATTATAAAAGTTATATAATATTTTTAATGACTTACGATAATTAAATTAAATAAAAAGTAAAATAAATTATGTATTTTATTTATGAGAATAATGTAGAAAGTAAAATAAAACCAATAATTATTTAATATATATGTATATATATATAGATACATGCACATACTCAGACACAAATATTTATAAATTTAAAGAATAAATTGTGTTTGTGTACAATGGTTTTAATCAACTAAGCACTGCTTCATATTATTGATTATTATTCAATATGAATGTGTGTGTGTATATATAAAAATAAATATAGTTATGAATATGTATGTTTGTATAATTAAATATAATTAGTCAAATTATGCATTCAAAATAATTTTACAAATTTCTTAATGTTTTTTATTTGTTTTCACTATATTTTAAAAAACTATAATTTATTTAATTTAAATTATTATTATTAAATTATAAATTATGATTTTATTTTATTTTATTATTAAAGTTATATCATCATGTTCTATTCTCCACAAGGTAGCTTGTATGTCATGTGGATGTCATCTGTATCGATCTTCAAACTTATTTTCCATCGAATGGCATGCCTATTTGGATCGTGCATGAGCGGGAGTATGGGGGACGAAAGTAAACCTTTTTTCCCATCATTTATGGTGGGTGGTAATGGTTTAGGGGATTTATAAGTGGGTCACATGTTCATGTCATCAGGAATTATATAATAAATCATTTATTTTTTGAATGGGTATAAGTTTTTTAAAATAAATGGGTATGCACATCCCTAAATAATTTTGTACTCTTGATACTAAAAAATAGTTGACTCCCTTGACCATTGTATTTTAAATATTATTAATGTAAATTAAAAATTATTAAGTATAAGTGATATATTAATTTAATTTGTGTTATCATGCATGAATCATAAATTACTACTAAAAATATTCCTTTGGAGTTATAATATGAACATGTTTTTCTACATATAATTAAAATATATTTATTTATAAATATATATATATTTTATAGTAAATTTTTGTTTATAGAAACAATGGTGTGAACCATGTGTTTAAAACCAATGAACCTAGATGTTTATTAAAAAGGGGGAAATCAAAGAGAAAAGACAAGGGGTTGTGACATAATGGGTGGAACACATGCCACAAAACCAATAAGTAGAGTGAAAAATAGTCCATGCCCGCATGTGAAAACAAAAAATCACACCTTACCATCTTTAGTGTTAGTTTCCAATAATATTTCAATTGTCATGGCTGTAAGGATGACGTCCTCTTACTTTATAGGGTTACCCATGGGACTCCTCAATCATCCAAACTCTCGACAGTGTCCTATATATCCTCTATTGTAACTGGTTCATTAATGGTTACGCATTCCATCTTAGAGGGTTGTGCCAAAGATTCAATATAATTTCCTAAAGAAACTAATTTATCAACTTCCTCATGTCATGAACCTATTGGATCCTATACAGGCTCCTTGATATCCACTTTTTCATGTTGTATGATAGTGTCATCTTCTACCAGAATGTGGATTCTCACTGAAACTGATGTATAATCCCCGACAACAAGCCCTTGATTGAGGAATTACTATTTTGGATTGTATGTCCTACTGGTGGGTTAAAAATACTCCACATTTATGTAAACACTGTGATCCTTCCTGGTGTATTCTAGAGAAAAATTTCCAATATCAGTGGTTCTTATAGAATCAAACATGATAAATAAGTTTCAGGCAATTGTTTTTAGCATGTTGGCTATCCTCATCACAAATTTTACCCATGTTAGTATTTCCATCCACTGACTTACCATAAATATTATATTCCATTTCCATTCAATTCACTATAATCACATTGGGTACATGAATGGGAGGGGATTATTTAGGCCATCGAGTACCTTCCCATCTGGAGACACATGTGTAGGTGGATCACTAGCCTTAACCTCATGGTCGTGCCCATGTGAACAGGACATGTACCAGTACACAGCATTATCCTAGTCGTGTCCATGTTCTTGTAATCCTAGATTACATGTTGGGTTGGTATCATTGGGTCACATGGATTATAGGGAACCCTCATTGTGTGTAATAATTATTTTTTCTAGGAAACCCCGGGGCCATTGATTTCTGAAGAATGCATCGTGTGTTCATCTGAACTATACAGTGTGTAGTAGAAATTTTAATAAATACTATGGATCTCCATGTGTTTATCTATACCCACCTTCAATACATCAATTCATTCATTGGATACCCGTAACCAATATTAGTCACATCTGTCCAACTATTTTGGCCCTCTGGTGGCAAGAAATTGTGTTTCTAATCCCTCGCTTGAATCCATTGCATGCCTCACTCGCCTGTAGTGTCACTACCATCTCCACATCAGATCCAAAATCTATGAAGACATCATGTTTACCTATAATCCTCACTGATTCATCCCAATAAAAACTAATATAGTCATTTTGTTCCCATCCACCCTGAATCTGGGGGTCTGATCACATTTTAACATGGACAACAATAGTCTAATTGTGACCCCCTGGTCCAATGATTAAGAACAAAAAAATGTGTGGGGAAAATATATGAGAATAAATTTGATTTCATTTTTGGACAATATATTTTCACCAACAATCATAGATTTAGGGATGGAAGGGGTGACCTCATGGAATAAACAATATTAGGGGAAATAAATAAATAAATTTGTAACACGAGATATTGCAAAGGATTTATTTTAACCCAATCAAATAATTATGTTTTTATCATGCTCATTATTTTAATCGTAATGGAGGAAATCAAATATGATGACTCCTACCTTGATTCAGATTGATCATCGTTGAAGAATGTAGCCACCAATGAAGGAGATGACCCACTGATTTCGTTTTTTCCTTGATTAACATGGATCTAAAATTCGGTCATCATCCAATCTTTGTTCTCCAATGAATAATAGCAAATTACTCCCAAAAGACTCCACAGGTTATGAGGATAACACTAAAGAATTTTCATATTGAAATATTTAATTATTTTTATGCTTTAAGGAAATTGACATTAATATATATAAATAATTTTACTTAAATGCACCTGCTAATGGTCGCCTCTACCCGAAGTCTTGTGCCAACCAAATTTAGGTCACTCATGTGGTAAATCCCAGTACCTACATTCAATTATGGTATCCAATTTTTTATTCATGACTATGATTAAGATATATTTCATTATTCTTGAAAAACAATGCATGTGTGATATACAATATTTTTTATATTATTAATTTCAGACGAACTGGGCCTTAAAATCACATGTCGTCTCAATTATATGCTCCGAAAATATCCTTGATATATTTCATTATCTTCCATGATAAAAAATGTTTCTAAATTATCCCCACCTTCAATATTTTTATCATTAGAAATAAAAAATGAGCAAAATGGTGGGGATACTAGGCCTGTATTTGGATCTCCAATTCTCAAGATATCTCCTAGATGCTCCCATATTTCCACAACACATGATCCAAAGGAATATTCCATTCATACAAGATCCTCTACTAATGATGCATTATCGCAACTAGGTAATATAAAAAGGTGTCTCTATCATCGATGTCCATTTATCCCTAGTCAATAACGTGTGTGACCTCATGCATGTATCTCCTCTGTTGCGACACATGGAAGATGTCATGAACCCACACCAACTATGGGGGAATGGGAATATGGTAGGAAACCCCATCAGCCTTATACAAGATCTCAAATATCTAGATAGGAAACATGGTTAGCTTCCCCCAACTGAATCTCTACAATCCTTATTGTGGGGAGACTCTCAGGAAAACATAGTCTCCCTACTCGAACACCAAGGGCCTATAAAACTAATCAAAAAAATATTTCTACCTTCTTTGAGATATCCTCATCTAATCGTAGATCACCTGGACCTATCCCACCATCGCCAGCACTAACTCCAGCCCAACAATAGATGCCTCACCAATCTCTTCCTTGAATAATGGTGACATGGAAGGTCTCCCAAGTTGGGACTTGAATGGTTCCAGGATGATAGTAGAGTGAACTAGATTATTAAAAGTAAAATAAAAAATTGTAAGTGATCCTCCCATCTCTATTCAAAGTCTAACACACAAGACCTCAACATATCCTCCAACACCTAGATAATACTCTTGATATTCCCATAAATTTTGGGGTGAAAGACCTAACTCATCCCCATCTTGGTGCTGGATTCTTCCTAAAATCCTCTTCAAAACCATAAAATAAACTACACATCATGGTTAGAGACAATTTTATATGGAACACCATGAAGGTGTATGACATCCCATATGTACAACTACCCAAAACACTCCACCAAACTCTAATCCTTGATAGAATTGCGCAATGACTACTTAATAAGTTGGTAAAATATCTCCCATATGACATCATGGACTCTCTCTATCCTCGGAAGCCCTGTCCCAAAATCCTCAGATATTCCATCCCATTTCCACATCAGGATCTCATGAGGTTGAAACAAACCTATCAGAACCTGGTGCATTTCCTTCACCTGCTGACTTGTGAGGCCTAAAGGAAGGAACTCAGCCACGCTCTTCCTCATGTTACCCCAAAAATACTATCATTCAATTTTTTGGTACTTCTTCCACAAACTGGAATATAGATCCATATGAGAAGAATGAAACTTCATCATAACCTCATCTGGAATCATGAAAAGGAAAACCTTCTATCTATGTAAAAGGATAGAATTATCACCTTCTTTGGAAAATCAATCTGGTGTACCTCTTGAAGATATTTGGTCATGTGGGAAATCATAGTTGGAGTCTCCTAACTAAGCCTCCATCACAAAATAGAGAACCATAGGAACCAACACCATCGATTGAAGAAAAGTTTCACCCTCTCCTTAACAAGGGTTAGCTACATTGAATTTATCTACTCAGATGACTCCTCAACCGAATATTTTGAGATTTCATACTAACATAACATTTAACCCCATTTATCCTCTGAGGAGTATATAATAACTCAATGTCATAGTCTTACAAGAACTCTAAATAACACCTCGGTCTTAGATTTATTTCTCTCTACATCATGAAATACCTGAGACTCTAATTATATGAGTAAACAACAATGAGGTCTCCTAGAAAATATTTTCCCCAGATCCATAAGGAAATGACTACGGTTTCCATATATAGGTCATGAGATTCATTTTTCTTGTCATGGGGTCTCAATTATCTCAACCCATTTGCAATAACTCCCTTCCCATGCATCAATATACAGCTGATCTCATATCCAAAGACATTAAAATACACCTTGTAAAACATGCCTTCCTCTGGTGGTCTAAAAATATATTAACTCATCATCCATAGCTAAAAATCCTCAAAGGATGTCTATAACTTTTTATTCTAGCTAAACGGTTACCCATTATACATTAGGGTGGCCTAAGGGGATATCATTATAGATAAGTATACCAAAAACATCTTGTGGTACCCTTCTAATCCAAGAAAACTCTACACATCCAACATGCTCTTAGTTGGCTCCCAAGAAATAACTAGATCAGTATTTTTGGGACTACATATAATCCATTCATAGATATTACGTTCCCCAAAAATAATCTTTGATGTTTAAGATATGGAAAAATTGAAGCTTACTATAAAGATTATTCTCTTAATGAAATTAGAGGACCATCCTCAAAAACTCTACATGGTCATCCATGACCCAATATAGATGATTTTTTCATCAATGAAGACAAATAAAAAAAATCCAATTGTTGTTGGAATATCCAATTATTCAAATACATCAACATGGTGGGAGAATTCATCCCCCCGAAAGGAATCACTAGGAACTAACATTGTACATATCAAAATATGAATGTGTGATTTAGAATATTAGCCAGATGAAATATCAACTGGTGGTAGCCAGACCTGAAATTAATCATTAATAAACATATTTCACATTGAAATTGATCAAAGAGGTCATCAACACTCGGAAAGGGGTATGTGTTCTTTATCATCGCCTAGTTCCTGTGACAATAATCCAAACATAGACAAAATCTCCCTTATACCATTATAACAAACAAAACTAGAGCTTCATAGGGGGAAACACATGGCCTAATAAAACTCTTCTCTAAATGGTCCTCCAACAACACCCAACACTTCTAATGGTTAAAATGGGATACCCTATAAGATACAAATGATTTTGAAACGGTACTCGGGTGTAAGTTGATGCAATACATCATCACCCACCTTAGAGGTAATATCAAAATTTCCTCTGTGATGAAATCCATAAAATCCTCCACTACTAAAGGAATCTAAATGTCAGTAGATGTCGATGTACCAAGTTATAAATTTTCAAATGAGGGGTGATTAGTTGAAACTTCCTTCATGTAGGACCCATTCTCTCCATCAGGAGATCACTCTCACCCATAATGGAGAAACACATCCCATCAATCCAAAGGCATCAGACTTGTATGTGATGACAATAATCCGTGGCTTAAACCAAGGAAAACATGTCTATACCACGATTCTGTCATAAGGTCTCATCATGAAGACAACTATTTCCCACAATAAACACTCTCTACCATTCTATATCTCACTTTTATGATTGATGAATGATACCAAAGAAGGGTTCCCCTTATGAACCTCAAGAAAAAATTATTACGCTAAAGTCTAAAATTGGATCCCCAACTCTCTCACCATGAGTAAGGAGACAAAGGAATGACTCGCAAATGTTCTTTATAGAAATGAATAAAGTGTATAATAAACACATATTTTACCTGTTAAAATCTTTTGAGATTATCTATCATATCCTTTGTAGCATTCAACTGCCCACAGTCCCCACCGCCAGCTCCCTAATCCTGACATGGAACACCTAGTATTAGTGTGTAAGGATATCATAACAACATCCAACACCTAAATATCATTCTAAAGGTTCCTAACCTAATCATTTTCCAACTCCACCTCCCTAGACGCATCGTATTCCATGCCTTTGAGAACCCTGATCATGACACTGCCTCTTCTGTGTTGGACCATCCACTATTTGTATACCCTCCATAGAATTTAGGTCTAGGAACTCACTTTCCATGGGACCTCACTTATAATATGATTAACATATACCATCATTGGGATTCCCTAGTTATTTTTTGTGGTCCCTGAGTGAATTACCACGTGCTTGATCCTAGCCAAAAAGGAATCTCAAATGCCAAGACCATGCCGACTAGCACCTGCTAGCTAATGATGTTGAATAATACCTATGACACCAACTACCAACTCTAGATGAATTGATTACATTTTATAGGAATATATCCATCAACACCACTCTATATAACACTCTTTTTTAATTGGAAATGCATAGGGGAACCACACTGACACAAATATCTATGTGGAGACCCTGGAAAAAATTCAACACCTAGGAATAACCATCCCGAATAATGTCGTTTTAGATTAAAATATGGTCAGTAAACTTTAAGGTATACTTATAAACGATTACCCCATACTTCTATAGCTTCATAAGCTCATGAATCCATTATGAGAAAAGGAATTAAGGGTCTTAAACTCACAAAACACATACTATATGTCAGAACATTAGAGTATAAACTCGTTATGAATCTGTGTGACTATAATCCACCAACACCATGATAATCCATGGGATTTTTTGAATACTGGTGAAACCACCTGATCAGTTAGTGTCTGGATAAGTCTGAAAACATAGATCATGGACTCAAGAAAATCCTTTTTCACCCAGGGATATGGATCACGGTGGAACCTTAGTAGTCTATGGTGCTACAAATCATGGAGTGTGCATAGTCTGTGTGCATCATTATCTTGATCTACATGTTAATATATTACTCTATATATGTGGTTTCTGCTTCCATCCCGCATGGAGGAAAGATATCTCATTACGTACCTTGAAATGAGGTTTCATCACTCATCGGATCATCATGACAATATTTAATCGGTAACCTATATGTATGTATTCATGGAGGCATCCTAAAAGTAATCATGATATACCATGATCAAATGATGATGTGTATGGGGATCCGAATCATGATGTTCATCCAAAATAATCAACCCGACATGATGCATGTAACGATGTTTCCTACAAACAATGTCTCGATATTCCGAGTTGAAAAGTATGTGACAAGAGTCCTGGTGAATGGATACATTGATTTATACACAAAAACGTGGTTCATTGGATTGAAATCCATACTCATGAATGTTTGACCCAATTACCCAAAGCCACAACCAAATTCTCATAAGGGTAAAACTCAAAACATTGTACCAAATAAAAAACCACCTTTGATACAAATCATTCATTACCTAACCCACCAGGGACCACCTGGATGGTGGAAGGTCAGGTCCTAACTACCCTAATCCCACCATCATAGTCTAAGGGATGGAGACTGGTGCTAAATGTAATAACTAAAATGGGAGGACTTTTCCTAGGGTTCCATTATGTACACACCCATTTGTCTCTATATAGAAATGTATGAGAATAACTATAAAAGACAATAACATCTAGAGTAACAACCATTCATGTAACAACCTCTAGAGAATATAAGAGGATGAAATAATAAAATGATAAGTAAAGGGGTAAATATAAACCCTTCTAGAATGATTTATCAACCTAACAATAATTATAAAAGTAAATGATGAGAGATCCCAGATCCAAATATCCAAGATCTGACCACCATTCATAGACAAATGCACCAGGGTATCCCTGTGTTCCTCTAAAATCACCACTGATCTATCCATCATCATTAGAAGACAGTAAATGTGTTGGAAAACTCCATGTAGTGGTGGGTATATACATACCTAGTAATACTTCTTGAAAACTAGAGGGGGAGGAATGAGAGACATTATATAAATGTACAAATCAACTCATAAAAAGAGAGAAATAAAATTCAAAAATATAGATACATATGCTCATAAAAAAACCCCATATGAGAGACAAGTGGGATCTCCATATCTTAGACCATCCTAAAAAATATGTCTTTGATCAGTTATAAGGTTCCATCTGTGATGCTCATCTTCTGGCACATTTGACCGAAGAAAATAATTTTGTGGAGGGCCGACTCCTCACCACCATGACGCACTATCAAGGGGGAAAATATAAAATTAGGGGAACCACACCCTAGTGTATTAGGGGGTACCACATGGTAGATTGAGGGCCCACAACCTAGTCCATAATTGGCGGGCCAATGAGTAGATAGAGGACCCACACCAAAGTCTATGGGGGGTACCAAATAGTATATAGATGACCCATACCCTAATCCTTCTGGGTATACCACTCAATAGATAGAGGACCCACTCACTAGTCTGTTATGGGGTACCACTCAGTAGAGAGAGGAACCTCACCCTATTCCATCAGGGGTAACACATAGTAGATAAATTGATAGAGTACTCATGCCCTAGTCCATTAGGGCGATACCACTCGATAGATAGAGGTACCACACCATAGTCCATTAGGGGTGTACCACACATTAGATGGATGTCCAAAACCCTAGTATATCAGGGGGTAACACTCAATAGATAGGACCTTCACCCTAGTACTTTATTAGGGTACCACTCTATATAAAGAGTATGATCTCCATTAGTAGTCAAGGGGTACAACACTCTAATGATCCTGCTTGATCACTTTCATTGTCGAGAACCTCCTAAAGAATATTAAAGCTCATAACATCTCCCATTATTCCCAAAAATAAAATTTGAATTACACCATAACGTTATACATGAATAAAATATCATTATACCCTACACACATGATAAAATCCAACTCAAAAAAAAAGAGATATGAGACGTAAAAGGTTACCAAAAAAAGAAATACATGATGTGTAATGGGTCGAAACGATGTGTGGATTCACTCCTCTTCATGTCCAGGGCCTTTATATAAAATGTATTTTTATACATGTAACACAACATGGCTTTTAAGTGTACTGTATTGTGTGTCTCAGGCACTCATGCCCTAACCGTGTTCTTTGGCCATGCCAGTGTGAACTGACCATGTGCCAATACACGATGTGTGTCTTGAAGTAAATGTGTTTGTGTACTCTCGGAGTACATTCTTAGCTGAAAACACTAGTTCATTTAGTTTTTTGGGGTTTCACATGGATTTTGATTCTTATATTATCCCAAAACCCTATCATCATAGATTTCCAAAGAATACCCTGCGTGTTCTTCTCAACTACAATCCATGTAGTTTCATTTTTCACAGATACTCTATATCACCATACTTTTCTCAAGATATTTATTTTACATGTCATATCATGCCTATTAACCACCCATAAACACTGTTATGAACCATATACCAACGATTCAGGCCCTCCAGTGTCTGGAAATTAGGTTTTCGAAAACTCACTTGAAGACACCACATACCTATTGCGCCAATACCATCTCTAATTCAAATCTGAGATCCAAAAAACCCATATATTCTACCCTCATTCCTCACTAATTAATTATAATAAATACAATTTTGTCATTGTTCACATATCTACCATGAATCACTGGGTCTGATCGCATTTATACCCACCCGAAAATAGTCAAATCGTGACCCCGTAGTCCAATGATGAAGAGCATAGAGAAAGGGTGGGGAAAGGGGACAAATAAAGTTATATCGCCATTGTCCAAGTGTTCTTGGTCAATAATAATAGAACCAAATATTGGTAGGGGTGATCTCATGGAATAATCAATAAAAGATCAAATAAATTATTATATTTGATACACGAGCTCATGTATATGATTTATTTAAACGTTGATTAATGAATAATATTTCAACCATGCTCAATAATTTAATCATAAGGGTTGAAACCACAAATGAAAATTCATACAATAATTCAGATTAATTGATGGTGAATATCCTAGTCACTAATTAAGGATATGAATCATTATGTTTTCTATACCATGATTCACTGGGATGTGGAATTGGTCAACATTTGATATTGATTCACTAATGAAAAACGATGGATTCATTCCAAAATCAACATAGGGTTATTCAACATACCAGGGAGTAATCTCATATTGAAATATTTATATAGGTTTCTGTTTTTAGATCATTTAAATTAAAATAAAAAAAATATATTATTTATTTTAATCAGACGCACCTCCCAATACATTCCTCTACCAGACGTCTTGCGCCGACTAATTTTAGTTCATGTCTAGGGTAAATACCACACTCCGTAGTCAAAAATGGTATCAAATTTACTATATGAGAGTTATTTTCAATGATATCCTATTATTCATGAACAAATTTGCATGTTTTATATATAATATATTTAAAATTTATTAACAAAATTAATTCTAGGAACAACGGGCCTCTGAATTGCATGCCATCTCATCACCTATCTTCAAAAAAATTCTTCGATATATTTCATGGTATTTTAAGGAAAAAATAGGGTCTTTATAGAAATATTCCCCCCTAGGGGAACACTTCACCACCTTTTATGTGATAAACCTCCCATCAAAGGGTGGGGGAACACTCCACTGATCCCATTTGGGAAATCATACCGCCCTAGGGGGACTAGTCATGCAAATCTAGAGTGTGAAACACACCCCCTAGATATACACTCCACCATCTTATAAGTGTGAAATCCCCTCCCCCCTAGGGAAACTCACCAAAAAATCCCACGAATGAAATATTCCCACCTGGGGTCACACTCCATGACCTTCAAAGTGTGAAATCTCTCCCATAAGGGGGAACAATGCACCAATACCAAGTGTGAAATTCCACCCCCAATGAAGGGAACACTTCCAAAACCCCTGTGGGAAACATTCCCCTTTAAGGACACAGTCCCCCACCTTCAATACATGAAATAATACCGTATGGGGAAACACCCCACCAAATTATGATTGTGAACTCTTCCCTCTTAAGGGAAAACATTGCTACTCATCAGTCTCCACAAAATGTTAAACATGTGACCATCCATCTTTATAAGACATTATATTTTCCACCAAACATCTCCAAAATATGTGACCTAATTCATATAATGAACTCCATACAATAAACATGGGATTCTTGAGGTAAAAGTCCTCATATGAGATATTACCTTGGGGTCAACTAACAAATGATTTATACTGGATGACCTAAGTTCCATGCCTACGATTCCTTATACATCAATTTCCCTGTAAATTTTCAAAACTATAAATGTTACCAAAAAATACAATGTCCAAAAATAGCTATATATTTTGAATGTTATTATCTACATTGACAGAAGGTTTCTTCCATGTCAAGTTAGGAGAATCATAATTAACCATCACCCCCTTGAGGTGGAACCAAGAATGAGTTATAGAAACGTAAATTATATCTATGTGGGAGACACATACTAGGAGACATGATCCAAGGAGGAATCCATGGAATGGGGAATTGTTGTAACATAATCCTATTTAGATCACAGAGAATATATCACTAAATAAAGTGATTAAATATACTCCACCTTTTGAATGTAGAAATTTAGGTAATGTGATAGGTGTCACTGGCATGATTCATGCCCCTATAATGAAAGCATAAAAACAAAAATGATGAAAACAATGTGAATCTATTCTCCCCTAAATATGTGTAATATTATCATTTGTGAACCATCGTAATTTAATATCACTAGATCTAGATATCTGTAACCAGGTCCCACCAAGAATGCGGTGGACCCAACATGAATCTCACCTAAGACTTTAGAATGATAAAATTTGAAGTCCTTGGTTTGAAAAATAACATGTGGGGACCCTCTTTTGTGTCTAGAGTAATGTATGATTTTGGGGAATTAGGAATCACATTCACTATAATTGTATTTATTGTTGAATCCACATTCCTTATAGGGATCAGTCTATAAGAAACTGGTGACCTAAAAACAATAGGCATATGGGTAGGGGAAACATTGGGGTGGAAAACCCATATAACTTTTATCCAACCAAAAAACCACTACTTCTTTAGTTACTAGGTGTCCATGCTCAAATTCACCCTTATAAATTATTTAGAGGAGGTTGGTTGATGACCTTATGTGTAGATATAAAGTTGAAGGGATCATTTCTACTAGAGATATATCCCACAAATATCTCAAGGAATCAGTGCCTCATCAACACTTTTGCCCTCAAGGTCCGCATTCGGGGAAACCAACACCTTCTAATTGAAAACAGAATTGGGATCCTTCCCTAGAGGACATTGGTAGCTCACTCCCTTATGTAATGGATGTGAGGTATGTTTGATCCATAACCCTCATGGACACCACTCAAGAAATGACTAGAAGGGCTCCCACCAGGTCTCATCAGCTCCAAAAATTTCTAATCCTATCGGTCAATGAGTGGGATGAATTTGTACCCGCCTCTCTAGCCCTGGTCCATAACACACAATGCTGATTTTTGGGGCATAACCAGAAAATTTAATAACAAGAAGCATTATATGTGTTTTCAATGGCCCCTACCACTATTAGAATATCCCATCTGATCCAAAAAATAGATCAATAAGGATCGGCCATTTCCCACCTAGTATTTAGAGCCCATATACATGTCAGGTAGGTCAGGTTGACTCTATAAGTCACATGCATATTTGGTAGTCATCACAGGACATCTTGTGATAAGGGATACGAATACAGAGGCCCTCCACACAAAACCACTATACAATATAGGGGTACTTCACACACCAACACCAACCAATGTGGAAGTCCTCTCCATACGAACACCAACCAATGTGGATGTCCACCCCGAACTAACACAAAGAAATTCATATGTCCTCCCCACACCCCCACCAACCAATGTGGAGGTCCTACCCACACCACCACCGACCAACGTAAAGGACCTCCCCTGAGTGAAAACATGTCCTACCCTAAAAATACATCCTCAAGAAGGTGGGTTAACATTCATCATGGGTTGTTTCCTTCAACATATGTCTCAACATGCATGGAAACCCAAGATACTGTCCAAAGTGTTATCCAATAGAAGTCCCACGTCATCATAGGTAGGAATCTAGGAAGAATCATATCACCATAGACTTTGTAGACTCCAAAGAAATAGATCAATTGATGAAGTAACCTTCAACATACTATAAGAGTCTGGGAAAGAAGACAATTAATTAAGGCTTACAATCCCAAAATAATAGGTCCACTGGTTCCCAAAATCCCTTCGCAGATACCTACAGGTGGAGGAATTCCTAACCCCCTTCAAAGTACTCATAACAAATCCAACTCCATCTTCATTAGTTTCCCTCCTATATACATCCACTTAAGATGTTGGTGAGATGTAAGGATCTATATTGACACACTCAAATGATGATAAGTATTCTAGTATACCTAAAATGGATTCCTCTACTCTATAACATGAGGATGCAGTAAACACTCTATTCTAAATGAATATGATCTATGAGATGGATATACCGCCAAGTGATGTTTTGGCATGTAACAGATATTTGACCAATGTGGTGACCCCTCTCCTAGTAGATCATCATCAGAATAGGTCTTCATCGATGTCTCCACCTTTATAAAGGCATATTCCAGTTGGATATTAGGATGAACACGAGCTGTAAAATTCCATTGATAGTTAACAAGAGGACATGTGGGAAATAATGTCCCTTGATGAGGTATTATCCACGTTTTGGCCACCTGAAGCAATTTATATTTTCATTATGGACTCCCTAACTGAGGACTATATAAACATTTTTACTAGAATATATATATTCCACATAAAAACCATTGGGAGCGTCAGTTAACCTACCCAGGGATCCAAGAAAACCTATATGTTATTCATCAGTAGTGAATGAAGTTTGATATCACAACTCTCCCCATAGTATAACATCATATGTTATGTGGTTACCAACAGACTCTCTAGAGAACTTCCATTAGGAGACTTTCGATGCTCAGTCTGGTCATGTAATAGGAATTTCCACATTTTTAAATTAGAGGATATGTGTAGTATGATTCACAACATTTTATACCTACCATAAAATAATGACATAACTTTCATTACGGCCCATCCATCAACGAAAAAGGTTCTGTTATGACAATCCCCATGGTCAATGTTGCCACAACCGATCAACCAGAGTAATAGATAACTAGGGCCACTAACGTAAGGAATGAAATCTAAAATTCACCTCATAGGGTAACAAAATTAAACCTCCCCCCACCATTAGTCATCCAAACTCATTATTAGTGATAGACGGTAGGCCTCAGAAGTCCCCCTGATGAGAATTTACTACATGATGGATCATACATTGAAAAATTAAAGGGACATGCTAATCTCACCAAACCATCCTTGGTTGATCAAAAAACCAAGATGCACCCCCTGATAGATAACTTTATTTAGGATCTTGATGACAAAAAAGCTCACCACTAAGCATATTTCCTAGCTATTCCCAGACTGGAAATTGGTAGCCCCGTGAACCAAGCTGGGGATGAGGCACAGGGCTATGACAAATGACTAAGATATGATTCACCCACCCCTCATGATGAAACTGATTTTCCTTCTCAAGATAAAGTTAATGAATCCCCCCAATATATAATTATGTCGATGCATTAATTTCCACAAATCCTCACCAAGACAACATGATATTTTCTAACACTACTAGCCTCACGGATTTGGAAACCTGATATGTGGAAATTACGCATAAAGGAAAACAACACTTGGTATGTGTGGACCATGTTTGATAACTTCTAGTGTTTTCTAGTCATATATTTATCCCATTTAATGGGATCAGTGATCCTCTTAAAGTTCCATCCCACTTCTCCTAAAGGCGACATCCAATGTTGGGGACTCTAGAACACCAGGAAGCCACCATGCTTCGATGATTTTTCCAAAACCTGGAAATTCATTTGTTTGTCTAGTATAGTCATCTAACCATATGTTATATTTCTTATTCACAAGATATCTGTATAATGTTCTTCTAAATGTTAATCTCCACCACTCAGAAGAAGAACATAACTGACCTCTTAAAATTCAAATAAAGGGTTGAGGATTGGGTCACAGACTTCATCGCCTGATGGAAGGTAATCGTGTATTCACTTGACATACCTCGTTACACATAATATCAACGTATGATATTTGAATAGAATTTAATTATTTTACTAGTACTTACTATAATCTCTGAAAACTACCTAGATATATTTTTAGTGTTCTCTAAAAATTTCCATCATTAGGAAGAATCTTTAATGCATACAAAATACTAGTCATTCCCATTACCCCTTCCATCTCTCATGATAAGTCCTGTGAAAGTAGAGATATCTAATTCTATGCATGTAGAGATTCATAAGATGTAAAAACTACTGTAACCTTTACCGGATGAGCCTCACCAAGTATATCCCTATCATAAACAACCTCTCCCATTATATCCTTACAAGGAAAAACCTCACTAGGTGAAACTACCTTGCTGAGAGAATGTGGCTCTGACCCTCATTAAGGCCACACTCGTAGGGTTCCTATCATAAAAAAGATGAAAAATACCTTATTCCTTCATGAATTTATAGTTTCAAGGATATTTCATCTATACAATAGAAAAGGTAATCCTTAATTCTTTGGACTTAAAGACACCTTAGGATGCCAAACACACTAATCCCTTTGATAATTTACCATATAATATGATCCTTAGACACACCATTGAAGAATAATTAATATTCAAATTTTTGATCTAAAACCATGTAGATCATGGTCTAGTCAATGTGGGAGAAGATCCAGCAAAGGCAGAACATGTATCCACTAACACCGACAGTGATAATGAAGGATCATGTGAGTGAAAATAGGCGATGATGGCTTGTAAGAAAGTTTTTCACACAGATGGTATCATATATACCATCCTAATCAAGTCAGAACCACATATGGATTCTGCATATCCTCCAACCATTTCTTCCACATTAGTAACGCATCCTTCCAAGCCCCGAAAGCACAAAATTCAGTCGTATATTGTCAATTTGAATCCCTATCAAGTGATGAAGATACCTCACACTATTGGATACTTCATGAAATTTATGATATGAAAAATTCCAGGTATTCCAAGCCCTAGAATATTCTACTAATTAGGATAATGTTTAAACCACCATGAATTCATTTGAACTAGTACAACACTTCACATCACCCCCAACAACAAGGAATTCTATATTGAACCCTTAGGTGACTCAGGATGACTCTATCGATTATGTTGTAAAGGATACAACAACAACCATAAATCTCACATTTGTACATCAGAATAGTTTATTCCTACTACTTAAACTATAAAGTGATCCTGATATGATCCATTAGTTATGCCTCTAGAGACAACTGTGTTAGTAGGTCAAGTATCTTAGCCACATGTGCACCATGATCAACAATGTTCAGCTAGTTTATAGTTGTTCTCCATACGATGTCGACACATTTGGTTAAAATTATAGAGTATTTATCTCTTTATCAGCTTCCCAGCTATATGTAATGGAAGTGTTAAGATTTCATGGAGAACCACTTTCTGTTACATCTGATCAGGATCTGAGGTTTACCTCGAAGTTTTGACGAAGTATTCAGTATGCTCTAGATAGGTAGATAAGTTTCAGCACTTCTTATCATCCTTAGATAGACAGTTAGTCTGAGAGGACATTTTAAACACTAGAAGACATGTTTAGAACTTGCTCTATGGATTTCAAAGGTGGTTGGGATCAACACCTACTATTGGACGAATTTTCTAACAATAATATCATCCACTCCAGTATTCATATGGATACTTATGAAGACCTATATTGTTAGAAGTAAAGAACTCCAACTTTTTAGGATGAACTTAGTGAAAGAGAGATATTATAACTTGATATTATTGATGAAATGGAAGAAAAGGTCAGATCTATTCCACAACACATAAAAACAGATCATAGTCGACAAAATAGTTATGCTGAAAACTGAAGAAAATACCTAGAGTTTGAAGTGGGTGGTGATATTTTCTTACAAAATATCTCCGTTGAAGAGAGTAATGATATTTTGAATGAAGGGCATGCTGAGCACTAGGTATATCGGTCCATTTGAATTTCAATATCGTGTTAGGAAGGTAGTTATTGATTGGAGCTTCCACCAAATCTCTCTCATGTTCATGATGTGTACCATGTATCTCTCCTGAGAAAGTACATACCTAATCCTTCACATGTACTAAGATGAGAAGTCAAAACGCTGGAAAAAGATCTTACTTATGAAGAACAACCGATAGAGATTCTAGATCATATAGAAAAATTTCTACAAAACAAGACCACTTGTTTGGTTAATGTTTTATAGAGGAACAAAAAATATGGAGAAGTTACATGGGAACTTGATGATATGATGAGGGAGAGGTATACTCATTTGTTTATTTCCAAGTGACAAATTTCATGTGAAAAATTTAGTTTATGGGGGTTCAATGTAATATGTTAATTTTTTTATGAAATATTTTATTTAAACAATTATTATTCTTAAGTAGCTTTCTTTGCACACCATCGTGAGTTTAAATGAACCAAAAGATGCCCTTAAAATAAAATTGCCCTTATAAACTAGCTGCTAGGCTAGCAGAAATAATTTTACCTATCTTATGAAAATGAATAATGAATTAATTGGCGAGTAATTATTTATGAAATATATAAATCAACTAAATATTTGTATTTGTTTAATGAATTACATTTGGTAATGAGATTAATAAATTACATGATGTATGACTATTGTTAGATGTTCCCCACGTATTCGTTAGTCTCCATTCCCATGAGAAGGTGAAACATATGTATGACGAATCATTCCTCACCCTAATCCTCACTAGAACACACATTGATCCCTTGACAAGAGGCTCAGTACCAGAAATTTTTTGTGTCGATGGCCAAAATTTTCTGTTGGGAGGAGAGATTGGGTTTGAATACTCATAACCCCAACATGTGTAGCAACACAACTATACAAAAATTATTAGGGTGCACACACATAGAGGGGTGTTTTTCCCATTATTATTTGATGCAACACCTTGTACAAATTTTCCATCACCAGCATAGTTTGGGTTACAGACATCCCCGTCGCCAACACTACCGCCCTGATAAAGGTGTTTGGCTACACCCCCACATGTGAATCCCACATTGGTAGAATCCATATATAGATAATTTTGATAATTAACCCTTATATCATGACCACATGATCCTGGATATTCACATTTTATCCCCAAAACTACATCTACCTCCCCGATAAAATCCTTTAATATGAAATATCCTTGCCTCATTAGTTCGTAAAAATATTCAAAAAATTTCTAAATATTATTGTATGATGGTTATTCGAACCAATATCATCTTCTCTTTGAATTGAATAAGTTTTGTACCATTTTTAGTCAAACTTTAACTTATTATAAATTAGTATTTATGATAGAATCTTAAAGTTCCCCTCTCCTCTCTTGTAAAGGGAACTTCCTCCCTCTCTTATTCATTCCATTTTGAGACTTAATGCTTGGAAAAACCCTGAAAATTTCTCTTTTAAACTTTCCTAGTTACATTTTATAGGTACTTGTATTCTCAAAAGACCTACTCTTGGGCCTTAGGAGAAATTTAAAGGATTCACATCGAGGAAGAGGTAATCTATTCTACCGATTCATTCAAATTTATTTGTTCTTATACATCCTCTTAAAAAGTGGTTTCGTTAAAAAGTAATAACATCAGTATCACTCATATAATTATATGTTATTATAAATATGAAACAACCCAATTTCACCTTTTATCCATCCTATGAATAACTAACTCACTGCGCGTGCATAAGTACGGCTTACCATCTCCACAACGTGGTGTAATTTGTTTTTCACCACCACCATACTTGGATGGGTATAATGGTGAATATAATAACTATAAATGACTATTATAACATGATACTAATTCTGAGATACTATAAACTATCCAATTAATTTCCACTCATCAATTGTGGTAATGACATCATCACTCATGCGTACGTATTCCTTACCATCTCCACAGTGCGATGTGAGTCGTTCTACATAATATTCATTAAATAATGATTATATAAATGAGTTGAATGAATAAATATGATATATATTATACTAATACCATGCTATAAATGATATAACTATAAAAAAAATTGTGTAATAAGAACTTATTTGAGAAAACATCCATAAGAACGTAAATCAGTTAATACCCGAATAATGAGTTACATTGAAATGTTACTAAGAAACAGATGAAAATATAATGATAAATGTCATCATAAAAATGATTATGATTCTGGTATAAATTATTAGCCTTATTTAAATCATTATATATATGGTTCAGATACAAACGAAGTATATCAGAAATATGTTAAGGGATAACTTTTCAAATCTCGTTTTTATCTGAGATAGATTACAGATAAGTATTTTATGGGGGTAGATTTACCATCCATTTACATGTTTTATATGAATATTCTCATAAAATTTTTAATATTTTTTATGTATGTTTAAATTCATTTTTACATATTTTGACTTTCATAACATGGGTTGGAATGAATCATTCTTACATTTACCATACAAGGTACTTTTTGACTTTTCCAGAAAAAGTACAAGGAGAATGTTTTTTTAAATTAAACAACATTTACAAGTTTTTACATCTTCATAACCTCTTATTTTGATGAATAATCTTTTACATGGTTACAAGTTTATTTTCAACTAATTTTTTTAAAAAAAAATTGAATGAAATTTTGAGAAAAGAAAATATTTTTGAAGAAGAAAGGATGTTTTACTCAAAAACTAAGATAAAATTTTTTATCAAAATTATTTTACTTCTATGATAACATAGGATTATGTTTATATACCTATTATTAGTTTTATTTGACTAATTTTACGATGTAATTATTTATAAGAAGGTTATTAATCTTATTTAGATTATGATAGGATGTCATGTTGTTTAAGAACCCCATTTTATTACATGGGTTATGCTATGATGAATGATTTATGTTTTTGTGGAACACATAAGATAGGTTTAATTATAAACTAGGTGGGACCTAGATCTCCCTTCAATACATTTGGTAAAGGTGTGTATCTCATGAGATATACATGGCTGGAACAACAAGTAAATCTGGTTCAATAATACAAGGTTGGAATAAGGAGTGAATTCAGTTTAGTAATGGACTTTGTCTGCTCTGATGGTGTCGACGATGATTCTTGATTAATTTGAGATTATCATTTATGAAATTGAATGTATTACACAAATTTAATGTTTTATGTTGTTATTATTGGTATTACATTTCACTTCTATAATTTATCCCATGACATAATATTATGATCTCTTATATGCATGATAAGATTTTAAAATTTTATATATGATTGATATTTCCTTTGTTTACTATAACTAAGAATTTGTGCTCATCGTTTCATATGTTTATTATCCCCAGGTCAGGATGAAGTGTATTATGTATGATATTCAAAAAAGGAGTCTAGTTAAGATGAAATAAAAAGGGAGACAATGTAGATGTTTTATGAACTAGTTGTCTATATTTCCCAGTATCTAAAGACACTATACCTATATAGTCATATTATGGTTTTATTATATTTTGTAATAAATATACATCAATTCAAATGTAATATCAATTTATGTAAATTATGGGTCGTTATAGTTTGTATCATGGGAAAGGTAAAGTTAACCTTTGGAAGCCAGGATGAGAAAGCCTTAGTATGAATCATAAGGATATGTCTATGTATAGGATATGATCCTAGTGTTTTATAAATGACCATGAATAACCTAGGATAAAACATAGTGTGTCTTAAATTGAAATTTTATTCTTGATTATGTGGTTTTTCTATTATCATTGGTGTTTCTCACACTATGCCTCTTGGTTTTAGTCAATGGTTAGAACCTGAAAGAACCGATTTAATTTCGAATGAAATGGGAAATGAAATTATTGTACCCATGAGAAACCAAATGTTATGGGTTCTATAATGAAAAATCATATTTCCAGTCTCACAAAACATTATCAAGATTTGAATCTTGTAGGATATCCAAACGTGCAAAGGAAGGGTCAACATTCTATTGAATCCTTGATGAGGTAGCGTCCACCTTCATTCAGTGGGTCTTCTCATCCATTAGTTTCTGAACAATGGATCTGTACCACAGAAAAAAAAAATTCAGTTCTAATATATTATAAACATGATAAAGTCATATTATCTGTAACGCCCCGACCCCAGTTACCCGGAGTCGGTGAATTACTTCGAAACATTGGCCTGATCACAAAAGATCAAGTCTCGAAAGACAGATTAGTTTAGTAGCCTTGGAAACACTAGATATATTCATAAATGTTACATTACATAATAAAGTGGAAAACTAAAATAACAAAGTCTCCATAGTCCACACTCATATCTTCTTCTGACTATCCCTGCAGGTCATTCATAAAATAATTCTTCACATCCTGGAAAATATTAAAACATTGAAAGAGGTGAGCTCAAATGCTCAGTAAGGATAACAATATTGCAGAAGCTTTCATAAATAAACATTAACATTTAAGGAAATGTATAACTAAAACAAAATCCTTTTTAAACTTGAACTTCAGCATAATATGGAAAAAATAAAATTAATAATTCCATTTACTTACTCACATGTATATTCTACTAGTCGAATAATCTCATGCAATATCAATAACCACTTTTATAATGATGGAATGCATAATGCCAGACTATCATAACCACATAGTCAAAACCACGTGCCAAGACCACAAATAAGATTTTGTCAAGGCCTCATGCCAAGACACTAGTTTTTCTCATGAGACATACCGATGCATCGAGGAGATATAGCGGGCTCCACCCGTCACTTATTAAGTCCAATGCATTCCTCATATGAACAGGTTTAAACATATCATAAAACATAACATAATCGTATCACATAAAACATGCATAAAGGAAACATAACATTTCCAAATTCCAATCACAAGATATAAATACAACACATTGATATAATAAAAAGGCTTTCAAAACCATTGTCAATACCAAAATAGAAGAATGTTAGAACTTTGTATTTATTTTTCATTAAAAAAAGTGATGGCTTGTAGAGGAAGCCGAAACTCAAATAATGGTCACAGTGGCAGAGAAGTCGTTGTCTCCGCATATGTACGAAAAAAAAACATTCCCATTTTGTCGTTTAGTAAAACGCTTCATATAAAAAAGATTCCTTTTGAATAAACGTAAAAGTCAAAGGGGTTTATACACCGTATAAAAGAAAGCTGTGTATAAAACCAAATATGCCTCAATGAAAGAAGATTGAGACGAAGTCCTTAAAAAGATAATTTTAAAAATAAAATAGATCTATTATGTGTATTCACTATAAGTACACATAAATAATGTTCAACTAAAAGATAGGACATAATAATATCATTACATAATTTGAATGTAGGAGATTAACCCAAAGAATGGAAATTGGGTTAAGAAATTCCCTTACCTCGTGTCTGGCTTGACTCGATCGTTCTTTAACCTCCTGAATAATAAACTAGAGATAATTTCTATTTACTTAAGAACCTTTTTCATGGTCATTATTTCTTTTGTATCACTTATTACTATGTTATGAACATTTTGTAATTATTTACGTTAATAACAGTCATTTTGTCGATCTTTGGTACTTGAGTCAAAAATAAACTTCTTATAATTACAAGTTGTTCATGTGGTGAAATATCCATTATATCCAGAATTATATTCATTATGTAGATATCATATATATCATATATATCCAGTATATACATTCATTTATAATATTACATGACATTTAGAGGTATGAAATGAAATGCACCGTTCATTGAGACGGTAAGCCATACGTACGCATGAACGCTACTTTCATTTCTATATCGCATTTAAAGGAATGAAATAATAATAGTATAAAGGTGTATTATAATTCCAGTATAATATCATATATAATATCATTTAATCCATTCTTTATTTGTCCCACATATGGAATTAATGATTCAAATCACTTTGAGGGGGCGGTAGTCCGCACTTCCTTAATTGAAAATATCGCATTTACCCATAATGGAAACCATAAAGGTATGCCATAAATGAAAAATACAAAAGCTTAAGTAAAACATAAACATATTATATATCATATATAAATATAGTGACATCTTAATGGAAATCTTTTAAGGTGTTATGTAAGTGTTGAACAATCATCGTTTCGTGAGGCAGAAATTCGCCATCTACAGAAACAGTATGTTCTTTAACCATTAGATATAGGTGTGTGTAAGTGTAGCTAGAATAATACTTATAAAAAATCCTAGTATATTTAGGATACTTGTGTTGTTACAAAATAAATTAATTAAAATAGTTTAGGGGGTTGGATAAGAAAAATAAAATAAAATAACATAAGAGAAGACATTACCTTCAAATCGGGTAACTCTTTTGATTTGATCCAAAGGATTCCTTGGGAAGAATTCTGCCCAAAGTGAGCCTTCTAAGAGTAAGGGAGGGAAGTTGGGAGAGTACATGGGCAGAGGTTGGCCGAGCCAAAAGGCTTTGAAGGTGTGAGTAAGGTGGTAGTGGTGCGGGCCTTTTATAAGAGGAGAGAATGGGCACTCTTGGAAAGATTGAAATGTTACTTTATTAAAAAATGATTTTCGGATTCTAAAGGTCCCACACTTATATAATTTGAGGATAAGGTGATAAGGGTTAGAAATATTCTCATCCAATAGGCTTTGGGATAGTGTAATTCTTAGATTTTACATTATCCTTCCATTTTAATAAAATCGTTAATTAATGAGGTAATCGCTGCATCATCATGGTGTCATAGATAATTTAATTTATTTAATGTCTAAAAATTCTAAAAAAATATAATTATGTATTAAATCCTTTTATCTTTCTAATTAATATTTATAGTCAAAAATATGACTTGTATAACCCAATTTAATTTTTTTTTAGTAAAACAACTTATGTTTGGGACATTTTTATTTTAACTTTAAATAAAAGTAATTTTTTTTCATTTTCCTACCAATGTGGCTCCACGGGGTCCCCATGTTGACCCATGTATTGTCTTGGTCGGACATGACACATACAATAGGGGTAGAACAAGTGTAAATGTCATTTCATATTTTTATAATACCATTTTTACCTTAAATTTCACTAATTACCTTTAATCGTGATTAATTAAACTTAAAATTTACTATTCACCAAAAATTATTTTAATCCCATTGAACCAATTTTACTTCCTAATGACAACCATGTATGTCGAATTTTTGAAATTCAAATCACAGAAGTCTTAATGTTTCATTTAAACGAAAAATCAGTTTTTTAACTACCACTTGGTGGTTTCACTATTCATCAAAAATTGAAGTTTTTCAGAATAATGCAAAAATTTCACCCTAAGCTATAATTGATATTCCGAATTTAAAAATGATGTATATTTTACAAAACTCCAAACATATAATCGGCATTGATTAATTTTATAATTATTTCCCACTATCAAAACAAATAACGTGTTTTTAAGAAACAATATATATCAAAAGATTGACAATTGTTTATGTCCAATTTCAATGTTAAATTAATTATAATGACCAACATTGGATAAAATGGTAAAAATATATTATAACTATACTTTAAAACCACTAAATAGTATACTTTATCACTAAAAATTATTTTGATTAAAAAAGCTGTTTTATGTATTTTTCATTATTCATAAAAAATTGGAAGTTCTCAGAAAATTACAAAAAATTCAACTTAGGATAATTTTTATATTATGAATACAAAAATTAAGTCCATTTTGAAATATACAATTTCTAAAATTTTAAAAAGTTGATATTACTATTCAAAACGACTACTTTGATTAGTCGCGGTGTGTTAGAACTCGAAGATGCGTACAATACAAGCTATTGCATTATTGAATGAGAAGCGTATCATGGAGGCTCGGGGTGTTACATTCTCCCCTCCTTCAATGAATTGCGTCCTCGCAATTTGAAATATTTCTTTGAAAATAAAAGGTTGAAAATAAAAAATACCTTTGTGGAAAACACACATCGGAAATAAGGTTAATAAAAATATAACATTAAAAGAATGAAAGAGAAGTACAAAGGTCACCCGAGATAGCCCATACAAGGATTCTATGGAAGAAAAACAAACCATCAAGGACTAATGGAGAGTTGTAGAAAACTCGATTAGGAGAAAGTTAACCATAAAAAAATCACAAACATGTGATTGGTTAAACAGTCATTGAATCACCAGTTGGAAAAGTTAACCGGCAACGTTTTTGTTTTAAGTTACCTTTTATAAAGTTGAGGAATTTATTTAGGAGATTTACTATGAACGTAAGGGAATATACATACTTGTTATTTATACTTTCATTCTTTAATAAATTTTTACCACAAACCCTTCTTTTACTCTAAATGGTAACAGAACTCAAAAATATTCTATTTATCCTAATTGTATAAGGTTCTAAATATTACCACATACCATTTAGATTAGGAAAAATATTTTTTAATAACCAGGTACTTCATGTAGGCTAGTGGTAGGTAATAAAGGTCTGTCGCACTATGGGTGTGGGTTCGATTCCTGCAGCTTTGTCCGACGCGACAGGTTATGCCCCACCCTGCAGGTTGTCCTTTTCCTAAAACTATAGTGTTATAATATTCCATAAAATAATCTTCAGAAATGTTTTAACCTTAAAAAATACTATTCAAAGTTCAACTTAATCCATCCCAACCTTTATTGTTATCCAAAATACCTTTTTCCAGACTTTATGTAAAAGGTCTCCTAATTAGAAAATCAATTTACCAGATTCCCCAAACAAAGTAAAGTTTCTCTTATTGTCACATACTAAAAATATGATTACCTTTATCATATTAAAACCTTAATGAAAAGAACAAGTACTGCAGTACAATCCTTATATATATCACATTATTCATATAACCAGAATATAATCCATGTTTCCAAAAGCACCAATACATTAATTATTCCACTTCAACTATAGTAACAACATAAGATTATCCTTGATCCCTTGGCCTTTTTTGAGGTAAGTTTCCTTGGCACTTAGGACATTCATTTTCATAATGCCCCATTTCCCTACAATTATAGCATTTGACATTGATAGCCTCTTTCTTTCCCTTGCAATCACGAGCCTAGTGACCTTGTTCTCCACATTTATAACAAACTCACATTCCTTTTAGGCAAGCACCGGGGCGATTCTTCCCACAATTATCACATAATGGAAAATCCTTTTTTCCCTTTTTCCCTTTATCAATCTCTTGTTCCACCCTTCTCTCCTTCTTTTGCTTTACTTTGTTGTCATAAGACTTAGAGAATTCTTTTTCTATCTTGATAGCACACGAGACAATATCTTCATACGATGAGAAGGATTGTGATACTAAAGCTTGATGGAGAAATGGTTTTAACCCATCAAAGAAACGATCAGTCTTACTTATTGGTTTACGTATATAATCTGCAGCATGCCTCGCTAACCTTGTAAAGTTAGCCTCATACTTTGCGACATTCTCATCCTCCTTCTGCCTCAGACTCAGAAATTGCCTTTCCATATCTGCTCGATGGTCACGAGGATAGTATTTTTCTAAGACAAGATCTTCGAACTCTCTCCATTCTATACTTGATAATTCATCATCTTCCTTTGTGTTTTGAATCAGCGACCACCATTGATTGGAATCTATAGTGAGGCGGTAGACTGCCCTGACAACATTCTCCATTTCACTACTCTCCAAGGCGTGGAATATTTTCTCTAAGGAGTTTATCCATTGCTCAGCTACTAATGGATTCGTACCACCATTAAATGTTGGTGGTTGTTGCCTCATGAAGCGGTCTAACATTGATCCTCCACGTTGTGGATCAGGGTACTCCATACAAGTAAGGTTATTATTCATAACCTGAGTGAGTTTTCCCAGTATGGTAATAAGTTGATCAGCACCAGTTGTATCTCCAACTCCATAATAATTATCTTTAGAAGGAGGTAAATCCCTACACGGAGTGCGTGGATTGATAGGGTTTCTATTCCTTCCACTAGGTGCCATTTCTAAACAATGGCATAAACTAGATTAGTTTATGAATCAAAATACATAATTCCATACTTATAAAATACTTAACATAAATTGAACTATTTATGGATATAATCCATAATCATAAAAAAGTTTTCTTTGAGGATGTATATACTCATAACCCTTCATAGTGGTTTGTAAAGAAAATGAGAAATATCCTAAGCATATCCCATGGGAGTGTCGTAACCAAGAGTGCAGCAAGGCCCGTTTTCATGCACCAGTTCCCGTTGGAGTCTAGCTCAAAGCGGTGTTTTCAGGTTTTACCCCGAGGTACATCTGTGCCAGAGCCGCTTCTACCTGCTCGTATCCAGACAGGGATGTATTGCTCAGAAAACTCACAAAATATCTATAATACCAAAATTCTAGGAAGTTATTCTATACTAATCCACAAAGTCAATCATTGGGCTATGTTCTCTAATCAGAGTTTATCTAAATCGAGCTTCAAAGGATAGTACTAAACTGCCTCTGATACCAACTGTAACGCCCCGACCCCAGTTACCCATAGTCGGTGCATTACTTCGAAACATTGGCATGATCACAAAAGAGCAAGTCTCGAATGACCGATTAGATTAGTATCCTTGGAAACACTAGATAAGTTCATAAATGTTACATTACATCATAAAGTGAAAAACTACAATAACAAAGACTCCATAGTTCACACTCATATCCTCTTCTGACTATCCCTGCAGGTCATTCATAAAATACTTCTTCACATCCAAGAAAATATTTAAACATTGAAAGGGGTGAGCTCAGATGCTCAGTAAGGATAACAATATGGCGGAAGCATTCATAAATAAACATTAACATTTAAGGCAATTTATAACTAAAACAAAATACTTTTTAAACTTGAACTTTAGCATAATATGGAAAAAATAAAATTAAATAATGTCATTTACTTACATGGATATTCTACTAGTCGAATAATCCCATGCAATATCAATAACCACTTTCATAATTATGGAATGCATAATGCCAGACTATCATACCCACGTAGTCAAGGCCTCCTGCCAAGACCACAAAAATTATATTTTTTCAAGGCCTCGTGCCAAGACACTAGTTTGTCTCATGAGACCTACTGATGCATCGAGGAGCTATAGCGGGCTCCACCCGTCACTTATTAAGTCCAATGCATTCCTCATATGAACAGGTTTAAACATATCATAAACCATAACATAATCGTATCACATAAAACATGCATAAATGAAACATAACATTTCCACATTTCAATAACAAGAAATCAATACAACACATTGATATAATAAAAATTCTATCAAAACAATTTTCTATAACAAAATAGAAGAAAGTTAAAAATTTGTATTTATTTTTCATTAAAAAAAGTGACGGCTTGTAGAGGAAGCCGAAACTCAAATAATGGTCACAGTGGTGGAGAAGTCGTTGTCGCCGCATATGTACGGAATGAAAAACATTCCCTTTTTTTCATTTAGAAAAACTCTTCGTATAAAAAAGATTCCTTTTGAATAAACGTAAAAGTCAAAGGGGTTTATACACCGTATAAAAGAAAGTTTTGTATAAAACCAAATATGCCTCAATGAAAGGAGATTGAGACGAAGTCCTTAAAAAGATCATTTTTAAAATAAAATAGATCTATTATGTGTATTCACTATAATTACACATAAATAAAGTACAAATACAAGATATGACATAATAATATCATGACATAATTTGAACGTAGGAGATTAACCCAAAGAATGGAAATTGGGTTAAGAAATTCCCTTACCTCGTGTCCGACTTGACTCGATCGTTCTTTAACCTCCTGAATAATAAACTAGAGTTAATTTATATTTACTTATGAACCTTCTTCATGTTCATTATTCCTTTTATATCACTTATTACCATGTTATGAACATTATGTAATTACTTAAGTTAATAACGGTCATTTTGTCTATCTTTGGTAGTTGAGTCAAAAATAAACTTCTTAAAATTACAAGTTGTTCATGTGGTGAAATATCCATTATATCCAAGATTATATTCATTATATAGATATCATATATATCATATATATCCCGTATATACATTCATTTATAATATTACATAACATTTAGAGGTAAGAAATGAAATGCACCGTTCATGGAGACGGTAATCTGTACGTATGCATGAACGCTACTGTCATTTCTATTTCGAATTTAAAGGAATGAAATACTAATAGTATAAAGGTGTATTATAATTCCAGTATAATATCATATATAATATCATTTATTCCATCCTTTATACATCCCACATATGGCATTAACGATTCAAATGACTTTGAGGGGGCGGTAGTCCGCACTTCCTTAAATGAAAATATTGCATTTACCAATAATGGAAACTATAAAGGTATGCCATAAATGAAAAATAAAGAAGCTTAAGAAAAACATAACCATATTATATATCATATATAAATATATTGACATCTTAATGGCCACCTTTGAAGGTGTTATATGAGTGTTGAACAATCATCATTTCGTGAGGCAGAAATTCGCCATCCATAGAAACAATATGTTCTTTAACCATTAGATGTAGGTGTGTGTAAGTGTAGCTATAATAATTCTTATAACAACATCCTAGTATATTGAGGATACTGGTGTTGTTACAAATGAAATGAATAAAAATAGTTTAGGGGGTTGTATAAGAAAATAAAATAAAATAACATAAGAGAAGACATTACCTTAAAATCGGTTAACTCTTTTGATTTGAGCCAAAGGCTTCTTTTGGAAGAATTATGCCCAAAGTGAGGATCCTAGGAGTAAGGGAGGGAAGTTGGGAGAGTATTTGGGCAGAGTTTGGCCGAGTCAAAAGGCTTTGAAGGTGTGAGTAAGGTGGTAGTGGTGGGGGCCTTTTATAAGAGGAGAGAAGGGGCACTCTTGGAAAGATTGAAATGTTACTTTATTATACAATGATTTTTGGATTCTAAAGGTCCCAAACTTATATAATTCTAGGCTAAGGTGATAAGGGTTCCGAATATTCTCATCCAATAGGCTTTGGACAAGTGTAATGCTTAGATTTTACATTATCCTTTCATTTTATTAAAATCGTTAATTAATGAGGTAATCGCCACATCATCATGGTGTCATACATAATTTAATTTATTTAATGTCTAAAAATTATAAAACAAATATAATTATGTAGGAAATCATTTTATATTTCTAATTAATATTTATAGTCAAAAAATGACTTGTATAGCCCCATTTAAAAATTGTTTTAGTAAAACAACTTATGTTTGTGACATTTTTATTTTAACTTTAAATAAAAGTAATTTTTGTCATTTTCCAACCAAAGTGGCTCCATGGGGTCCCCAAGTTGACCCATGGATTTTCTTGGTCGGACATGATGCATCCAATAGGGGTAGGACAAGTGTAAAGGTCATTTCATATTTTTATAATACCATTTTACCTTAAATTTCACTAATTACCTTTAATCGCGATTAATTAAACTTAAAATTTACTATTTACCAAAAGTTATTTTAATCCCATTGAACCACATTTTACTTCCTAATGAAAACCATGTATGTCAGATTTTTGAAATTCAAATTACAGAAGTGGTAATGTTTCATTTAAACGAAAAATCAGTTTTTTAACTACGACTTAGTGGTTTCACTATTCATCAAAAATTGAAGTTTTTCAGAATAATGCCAAAATTTCACCCTATGCTATAATTGATATTACGAATTTAAAAATGATTTCTATTTTACAAAATTCCAAACATATAAGTTTCATTAATTAATTTTATAATTATTTCCTGTTGTCACAACAAATTTAGTGTTTTTAAGAAACAATATATATCAAAAGATTGACAATTGTTTATGTCCAATTTCAATGTTAAATTAATTATAATGACCACCATTGGATAAAATGGTAAAAATATATTATAATTATACTTTAAAACCACTAAATAGTATAATTTATCACTATAAATTATTTTTATTAAAAAAGTTGTTTTAAGTATTTTTCACTATTCATAAAAAATTGGAAGTTCTCAGAAAATTACACAAAATTCAACTTAGTATAATTTCGATATTACGAATACAAAAATTAAGTCCATTTTGAAATATACAATTTCTAAAATTTTAAAAAGTGGGTATTACTATTCATAACGGATACTTTGATTAGTCGCGGTGTGTTAGAACTCGATGTTGCGTACAATGCAAGCTATTGCATTATTGAATGAGAAGCGTATCGTGGATGCTCGGGGTGTTACATTAGTAGTATATCGTTTGGAAGGTGAGGATGATCAACGGTGTCATATTATCAAGAATATGAGGAAAAGAGAAGAAATTGAGTCTATGGAATGGTTCGAGTTCATGAACTTATTTTTCAATAATTAATTTCCTCATATGCATTGAAAAAATATGAATAAGGAGTTCCATAAACATAATCAAAAGTATGATGAATCCATTGGTATATGAAAAAAAAAAGTTTTCAAGACTTTCAAAGTACGCTTCTGTAAATATTATCCAACCTGAGAGTAATATTGATCAATTCTTTAGTGGCTTAAAACCAAGTCTCCATAGGGAATTAGTCGTAAGGGACTTCAATAGCTATAAGTAAGTTTTTCGATGTGATATCATGGTTGATATGGAGATTGGAGTAATATATTAGTCATATGGTTCTGATATGAAGAGGAAAATGGAATTTAAATGAAAATCTATGTTCTGAACTTAAAAGAAGATGTGTTTTCCCTTATGCTCAATGTGTGGAATGAAACATGGAGGTAATTGTATTAAAGGGACTCGTAAATGTTTTATGTGTGTAAAAGAAGGTCACCAGGCAGTTGAATGCATAATTTATGGGAAAAGGATGTCTAATGATGTGAACATAGATAAGGCTACATAGAATCCACATCCTACACTATAATGTTACAAGTGCATGTAAATGGGGCATTATGCGAATCAATGCCCTAATCCAAGGGTTATTGATTGGGATAAACATCAAAAAACTCTTAAAGAAAAATTAAAAGAAATTAACATGAAATTACTATCAGTGAAATAAAGTACGATAATGAAGTGGTGAAAGGTACACTTACCAGCCACTCTAAAGTAGAAAATGTTTTTATTTGATTCTGGATCAACCCACTCTATTATTTCTGAAGAAAATTCTAAGGGTATCATGGTATTACCTCAATAATTTTTCATTGACTTAATTCTGGAAACTCATAATGGCATAACTATTGCATCAAATGTTTAAAATTCTTCTCTAATTGATGTTTGTGGGAAAGTTCTTCCTGCAAATCATTTTATCCTTCCTAGAGTAGAATTTGACATGATTCATAGCATGGATTGTCTTTCATTAAATAGAACTCATATCAATTACTAATGAAGGGAAGTCACATTTCATATTCCAGATTAATTTATGATCATTTATTAGTGCAAGGATTAAAATAACTTTCCTGTGGAAATTTCATCCGTATTATGGGTGTAGATTCCAATAAATGAAGGTTATTTATACCAATTGGTTGGGGGGAAACTCATGATTAAGAATATGCCCATTGTACGAGAGTTTGATGATTCTTTTCCAGACGAATTTACAGGTCTTCCACCAAAGTGTGAAGTTATATATTTAATAGATTTCAAACCGAGTGATATGCCTATTTCAAAGAAACCTTAAAGAATAACCCCATTTGAGTTTCAGGAATTGAAGAAGCATCTCTAAGAGAATCTTGATAAAATATTCATTCGACCTAGTGAGTCGCATCTTGGAGTACCTATTCTATTTGTTAATAATAATGATTGGTCAAAGAGACTCTTAATTGATTATCATGAACTTAACAAGATCACTCTCAATAAAAAATATTATCTTCCCTACATGGATGACTTATTTGTCCATCTGGAGGAAGCACACTACTTTTCCAATATTGATCTTCATTCAGGATATCCTCAATGAAGGTAAAAAAGTAGGATATACAAAAGATGACATTCCATACATGGTATAGACCCTATGAATATAAAGTGATTCCTTTAGGTCTTACTAATTCCCCTTCCATATTCATGGATCAAATGAATAGAATCTTTAGAGACTATCTTGATCAGTTTGTGGTAGTCTTTATTGAGGATATTATTTTATATTCAAAGAGAATTAAATAACATGAATATCAATTTAGAATTATATTGAAGGCCCTGAGAAAAGATAATATTTATCCCAATTTTACCAAGTGGAAATTTGGCATAAAAAAGATTCATTTTTGGGTCACATATTCTCAAGATAGGGGATATCTGTGGATCCAACGAGAACAATGGTTATTGAAACATGGTCGAGACAAACAAAAGTAACAAATATCCAAAGATTTCGTGGTTTTGATGGATATTATCTACATTTTGTGAAATATTTTTCACGGTTATCTAATCCACTCTACAAGTTGTCTCAGAATGGAGTTAGGTTTGTTTGGATAGAGGAATGTGAAGATAATTTCAAAGCGCTAAAAATAAGGATATCCATTACTCCTATCCCCAAACTACCTTGTAGTGGAGAACAATTTGTGATCTATAGTGATGCATCCAAAAATGGTCTGGGGCGCGTTCTCATGAATAATGATATGTTGATAGCTTATTCCTTGTGATAGTTGAAAATCCAGGAGAAAAATTACCCAAATCACGATTTGGAGTTAGCTGGTGTAATATTTTCAAAAAATATATAAAGAATTATCATTATGGTGAATTATGTGATATTTATACTGATCAAAAAAGTGTATTGTATATTTTCACACAAAAGGAGATGAATATGTGCCAAAAAAGATGGTTGGAGTTGATTAAATATTACGAATTCTCAATACATTACAACCATGGGAATTAAAATAAGGTGGTAGATGCAATAAGACGACAAGAGCATTCATCTTATCCATGACGAGGTTCATGAAATATCCAATATTTTTGGATTTTCAATGTATGGGTCCTGAAATTATAATGTAATAAGATAAATATTATATTTCTAAAATGAATGTTCAACCATCTATTCAAATGAATATTAAAGAGAAACAAAAGGAAGATGTAGAGTTACAAAAGAAGGTGAGAAATGATCTTTAATTCAACCTTTATTGTGATGAAATAATAAGGTTCAGGAACTAGATTTGTATTCCACCCATAACAGAATTAAAGAAGGATGTATTGGATAATGCTCATTGTTATTCATTCTCTATTCACTCTAGAAGCAAAAATATGTACTTGGACCAGAAAGAGTAATTTCGGTGGCAGGGAATGAAAATCGATGTCACTGAATATGTCTATTGATGCTTGGTTTTTCAGTAATTTAATGCTGAGATACATGTGGATAAGGGTATGTTACAACAATTACTCATACCTAAATGGAAATGTGGAAACATCATCCTGGAATTTTTCATCGGACATCCCAAAAAATGCAAAGGCAATAATGCTATCTGGGTTATAGTTGATCACCTTACGAAGTCGAAACAATTCATTTCAATTAGATAGGATTTATCTATTGACCATCTTTCCTGGATATATGTAAAGGATTTGATAATATTTCATAGATTACCAAATTACATTATATCTTATCATGATCTTAGGTTTACGTCAATGTTCTGGGGATGTCTTAAGTGTGCTCTGGATACAAACTTAAGATTTAGCACTGCTTATCATCCTCATACTGACAGTCAATATAAAAGGACAATTCAAACTCAGTAAGACATGTTGAGATCTTACTCTATGTATTTCAAAGGTGGTTGGTATCAACATCTTCCATTGGTGAAATTTTATTAGAATAATATCATTCACTCCAGTATTCATATAGATCCTTTTGAATCCATCTATGGAAAAAAGTGATGAACTCCAAATTTTAGGGATGAAGTTGGGGAAAGAAGTCTATTAGGATCTGATCTTGTCAATGAAATGACAGAAAATTCCAGATCAATTCTACAACACATAAGAGAAGCTCAGAGTCAAAAATAATTTATGTTGACAGCCGAAGAAAATAACTTGAGTTTGAAGTGGGTGATAAGGTGTTATTATGAATATCTCCTTGGAAGAGAGTAATAAGATTTGGAAATAAGGGCAAGATGAGCCCCTGGTATATCAGTAATGTTGACATTCTAGATTATATTGGTTAGGTAGCTTACCAATTGGGGATTCCACTGAATCTCACTCAAGTTCATGATGTGTTCCAAGTATCTTTCCTGAGAAAGTAAATACCTGATCCTTAAAATGTATTGTGCTCAGAATTCATACTTCTGGAGAAATATCATTATTATGACAAAAACCCGATAGAGATTCTTGATCGTAGAGAAAAATTTCTATGCAAGAAGACAACTCGCTTGGTTAATGTTTTTTGGAGGAATCACCAATTTAAAGAAGCTACATGGGAACTTGAGGATATGATGAGGGAGAGGTATCCGTATTTTTTTATTTCAATGTGAGGAGTTTAGAGGTAGAAATTCAGTTTAAGGGTGGTAGAATTCATCACCAGTATGTTTTTATAAAATATTTTATTTAAATAATATTTATTCTTCAGTAGAACGCTTTGCACGAAATTGTGAGTTGAAACGAACTGCGAGATGTCCTTCATATTAAATTTCCATTATATCCTATCCATAAGGTTAAAAAGAATAATTATAACTAATTTATGAAAATGCATTATGAATTCATTGGATATTAATTATTTATGAAAAATATAAATCAATTAGATATTTCAATTTTTTGAATGAATTAAATTTTTTAATGAGATAAATGAGATATATGTTTTATATACCAAATAAAATATTTTTTGATATTCATCCAAATGATATTTTAGTCATAGGGTATGAATAAAACCCTATTGTATGTATAAGAACCTATTTTTTAAGGTTTATTTTAAACCATTGAATGGTGAACCCATTTGAAATTAAGTTTTTGAAACATTAATAATTTATCTATGAAAAATAATACATTTTATTTTGAAGCAGGATATAATAATTTACGTTGGATAAATTTTTGATATTTTTCTGATAACATCCATGTTTTGATTAATTTTAAATATACGCTAAATTTTAATTAAAAACATCTTTTTTCATTGAGATAATTCATATGATTAAATTATCATATTTATTGGTTTTAAATTTTAAATAGAATAGATTTTTTCCATTTAATATAATGTATTTAATTACCATTAATTTTACATTGAATTCATAGTTAAAAACATTTCATTCTTTTTCAATGTTTTAACTTTTAAAACCCACTTTCTTGTTTCAACAACGGGGTAACTTTTAAATTTATTATTGCAACTTCTGCGTTTCTAATTTGAAAAAATAGATTACGTATTTGGATTCATAAGGTGAAAATATTGTGAATATGTACCTTTTATTTTTGGACATTATGAATAGTAACTTCAGTAATTATTTTATTTATCATGGTTAAAGGGTAAATCTAGTAAATAATTGAAAATATTAATAATATAATAATATAATACTACCCTAAAATATGTTCTAATCTTATTGGAGGAAATATTTCCGACCATGGGCATCCTTGGGTCGATTTTGGGACCCCATGGAATCACATGAATGTTAAAATGACATTTTATAAGAATTAATTTAAAGTAAAGATAATTATCACCTGAACATATATCTTTTTCTAAATCAATTTTAATATAGGTTTATATAATTGATCTCTATTATTATAAATTTTCATTAGATGGATAAAGATATTTTCTACATCATGGTATTTTATTTATAATTTTTAGATATTATATAAATCATTTTATTTATGAAAAAAATATGATCCGGTGTTTACCTCATTAAAGAATGAATTAAATAAATGAATTTATAATTACGAAATCAAATGTAATTTGGTTATTTCAATATGATTAGTTCTACATAATCTTCATTAAATCATTATTATATAAATTTATTAAATTAACAAAATATGATATATATATATATATTATTCAAATACCACGATGTAAATGATATAATTATAACAAAAAAAGAGCAATAATAACATATTTGAAAAAACATACATAAGAATGTAAATCAGTTAATGCCCGAATAACAAGTAACAATGAAATGTTACTGAAAAATGAATGAAAATATATTCATAAATGTGATCATAAAAATGATAATGAATATGGAATAAATCATTGACATTATTTAAATCATTATACTAGAGGATCAAATTCATACAAAGCATATCACACCTAAGGTAAGGGATAACATTGCAAATCTCATTTTTATCTATGATTGATTATACGTAAGTATTTACTAGGGTTATATTTATCATAAATTTTCATGTTGTATAATAATATTCTCATAAAAAGTTTATTATTCTTCTATGTATGTTTAAAGTCATTTATACCCATTTTTACTCTTACAACATGGGTTGGAAGGAATATTTCTTACGTTTACCATACTAGGAACTTTTTGACTTTTCCAGTAACAATACAAAGAGAATATTTCTTAACTTATATAGAATTAATGAGCTTTTACATCTTCACAACTTCTTATTTCATTGAATATTCCTCTATACGATTAAAAGTTTATTTTAAACAAAATTATTTTTATATAAAATTACACGACATTTTGAGAAAAGAAAACGTTTTTGAAGAAGAAAGGATATTTTCCTCAAGAACTAAGTTCAAATATTTTATCAATATTATTTTACATCTATGAAGACATAGGGTTCTGTTTATATCCCTATTATTACTTTGAAATAATTACGATTATGATGGGACTATTATTACGAAGTCTATTTATCTTATTTGGATTATGTTATGATTGCATGATGTTTTAGAACCTAATTTTATTACATGGTATATGCTAGGATAAATGATTTATGTTTTCTGGAACACCTATGAATGGTTTCATCATGATATGGGTGGGACCAATATATCACGCAAATGAATTGGGTAATGATTTATATCTCCTGAGATATACATTGCTGGAATGACAAATAAATCTGGTTCAGTAATACAGTGCTTGAAGGAGGAGTGAGCTCGGTTCAGTAATAGAATTTATTCACTATGATGGTCTCGGAAATGATCCTTGACTAATATTAAATGATTATATATGATTATTTGTGTATGAAAAAATGTTTTAGGTTTTATGTTATGATTATTGAGATTACATTGATCTACTATGATTTATCCCTTGACATGATATTATGATATCTTATAAACAGGATAAGATTTTCAAATTTTATATGTGATTGATATTTCCTTTTTTTACGCTTACTAAGAATTTGATCTCATAATTTCATAGGTTTCTTTTCCCTGGGTCAGGAAGAAAGGTATTGAGTTTGATATACCAAAAATTAGTGTAGTTAAGATGAAATAAATGGGAGACAATGTAGATGTTTTCTGAACTAGTTGTTTATGTTTCCCAGTTTCTAAAGACACTATACCTATATGATTCTATTATGGTTTTGTTATATGTTGTAATAAATATTCTTCAATTATGAATTAATATATATGTTTGTAAATTATGGGTCGTTATATCTACATACTTATACAATATTCCTTTATTCCAGCTCTATGAAATTAAACAAGTAGCATTTTTCCAAACTCTATAACCTTAAACTAGAAGCCATGGTCAAAGATACATGACAATAATCTATTGAAGCCATGTTCAAATATATGTGACATTAAAATGATGCTACCAGGGTCTGAGCTCTATATCCTAAATCTAGAAGTAGCCCCTTTTTTCAATGCATTGTTCCCATGAAATATTTCCATCCCCTGGGATCTTAGCTCTATGACCATAAACGACTAATAACCATAGACTGAGTTCAACGACATAAAATTGAAAATCCTAAAATCCTAATTTAATTATAGTAATCATTAGTCATACCCTATGAAATATAAATAGGATTCATCATATAAAAATTTTGAGATGACCAATAAAAAACATCCTCAGTGCATGAAATTAAAATTCAGTCTTACCCTGTGACATTAACATGGGACTCCCCATAGAAATAATAGGATGCCTTAAAGCCCTAATCAGAGAGGATTCCCCAAGTTCATATGTTATTATCCAATGAAATCATTTCCCATAACTATGTGTGGATTTATTACCATTATTATTGGATTAATGTGATGATTATACCCCATGTATTTTGGCGCATCCACCAATTCATTATAAGCCCGTCCTCTATAGGGGGATTATGTTCTCCAACATTTGGATCGTTGGACCCACTTACAGTCCTAGAAATATGACCCTAAAAAAAATTTAGTTTCATTTGGGATAATATGGGGAACATGGGATCACATCTCCCTCATTTCACATTGGTTTTTACCTCTTTTGTTCCACGCAAACACCATGAAAACAATCATTCCCTAGTCTAAGCACCATGTCGCTACAATATTTTCCAAATTCCCCTTGGTCCTAGCTTCATGACCATAAAATTTATAGCCAGTTTAATTTTAACGATTTATACAATATGTACCATACAAATCATATATTGAAACCTATTATATTATTAATATACAATATATTAAAAACCATGTGTGTCTTGATTTTCATTCCCATGGGATACATAGTGATTCCTCGACATTTAATCTTCATACCCAGCAACAAATTCATCACAAAAACAACCATTATCTATATCACTATTTCCCCTAACATACCCTATGGGTGTTCTCCCCATGTTTAAGCCTCTAATAATATTCCACGACCCATAGTAGGCTGAGATTCCCTCGTGACATGACATGAGGAGGAAATGAATGGAAAATCAATATGTAATCCCTGATAACATATTAAGTTCATTACAATAAACTATATCGTTAAGACCAATAAAACCATGATTTTTTATGTAAAGAATATGGGATGAACCAAACCAAATCCCCTAGAATGAAATGTTTAAATCTAGCCTTTCCCTATTCATTGAACACAATATGCATCATATCAAAAATATTTGATGAATCAATGTCATCGATAGATATGAAATCCCCCGACCGAAATAAATATCCAACTATTCCATGTTCGGTAAATACTTATTTCCATATTCTCATGTCTAATGGGATACATAGGAACACATGGGTCCAATATCATAGTCCTACACAAAGCACCATCCTATTTTGGGGCCTCCCCCTAGTCCAATCCTTATGAACTTAATCTCTATGAAACTAGTTTTAGGATTGAATCATGTGGTATAGAGCCTCCATGGATCTTTCATGTTATGTTTTAACTCATTATCACCACCCAAATATCCTTCAGATACCTACTCCAAGCTTATGTATTACGAACTTAAACAATGTGCATATGACCACCTTGTGGCCCCATATTTTCATAGTTTACATCACACTCAGTGTTTCAGCAATCAATTTCCTCCTTCATATGTACTCACTCGAGAGGGTCTCCCCTTACCGACATTACACTCCAATAATGATGTGTTTTAGAATAATATATAGCTTCATTCTCATTACCATGGAATAAAAAGTGACATCGTATCTCTTATCAAAGTCTAGCCTCCACCATCAACTCATTATAGAATGTTTTTCCCTCATTACCATGATGTTAGATTTTTTATAGTTTAGTGAGTTTTGAATAGAAAAGTGTCTCTTTAACCCTCCATTAAAATTGGTTCATCACTCTTCCATTCCATAAAATCCATTTTAAGATACTCACACCCTATATTCTAAGCGACGTGACCTTAATCTATAGTAACTAGGGTCCAAGATCCATGACCTTAAACTAGGATCAATCATAGTATATGTTTTATGGATTTAAACTGAAAATACCAATGTCCTCAGTGATTTATCTTAAACTATAGACTCACCCCATATAAAATTATGATGCCTCACATTACAAGAATGGTGAGACTAAAAACTAACATCCTCAGTGCATGATTTTAAACTAACTCCTCGTCCCATATAAATATGGGATTCCTCATATGAGAAGTATGGGGTGAAAATAAATCTTCATAACATGACTTCAAAGTATAGAATTACCCAATAAAAACAAATGGTGATTAATATGTCAAGTAGGATATGATTTAATGTACTCACTGTAGTTGAAACCACTCCTACAGAATCACTGCCCTTCCTCTCCACTTTTTAGAACTAAGAACGAATTGATTTTCGTTCCCATGAGATATTTAGTGATGATCATATCTCACTTCATTGTTCAATCCCTTCCACTATGTCGTTTTAGGTTCCCCCATTCAAGTAAGGAATGATCCTCAGCAACTATTCTGTTCTTTCAACTCATTTGATCACATGGCAGCAAAGCTCCCAGTGTAATCAATATTCCCTCAAGGTCATTCCCCACTTCAATTTATGTGATTTTCAATTTCTTTGATTTGGATAACCATTATCCTCCCTATATAAACATCTTTATAAATTAAAATGGATCATATCTACAATTCATGTCATACATTTATAGGATCAAACCTCAAAGTATCCTTAGTAAGAGATGGTGAATCCCATGTTTTGAACTTGGTCAGTGGTTGATCCCATTTTTCTTTCGACCATATTTAACCATAATGGGTATAGAAATTATATTTCAATAATTTTCAACAAATTTTTCACACCCATTGGTCATTACCCTTTTATTATAAAGGTCATTAATGTCATGATCCACCCTTATGGGACTCGTCGATCACATTTTATCATTGTTGTGTTCTCCCATGGAAATAATGGTAACTTCTTACCAATTATTTATTCTCGAATCTCACATTAACCATAAAGTCTCATGAATTAGAATATATTTTTCCTCACAGATGTTTGCGATGTATGGGTGACCCTTTGTTCTGATCTCTACAACCCTAATCTTGGAGGATAATTCCCACCATCATTTCGTTAAATTGTGTGAAAGTCACCTTGGGAATTTTTCATGTGGCACCATGCTTCCACATCTCTATATAATCATTTGATTCCACTCTACCATGAAACACATGTTATTTTAAGGCTTTCACCTTTTTAGTCCAACTTATAAGACCCTAAACTAGGTTTCAGGGTCCCAACATCACAACCTTAATCTATTTGAAATTTGTCTAGAAGATGTTTTGTGAGGCTTCTAGAAGCCTCATTGACCCGATATTTGTCACATGTAACTTTTCATCAAATCCACACATATTATTTTGAGGCTCACACCCCATGGTCCAGGAATTATGAACTCAAACTATTTTCAATTGTTCTGAAATGAATGACCTTAAACTGGGAGCCTATGTTCTAGAATCATGAATTTAAATTGTTTTAATGTACACTGGTAATGTTTCAGGTAGTGTTGGGCCTCTATGGCCGAAACATCACCTCAGATTATCACTCTCACATGAAATGCATGTTCTTTTGGGTCATTCTCCCTATTTTTTTCTTAACTCGATGACCTTAAACTTGGAGCATGGGTCCAAGCATCACAACATTAAAATTGTGTCCAAGTTTTCTTAGAGATGTTCTTCTCAGAAAGGCCGCATAGGTTTTTTATTCATGTTGGGACACATATCACCTAGAAACAAAAATCCATTTTAGATACATAACCCTGGTTCTATGAATCATGACCTGAAACTATGTGGGACTTAACCCATATTCTTTTTCCTACTATAGGTCCTTTTAGGATGACCATTTTCACTAGTATTGGACCATCCAATGTCAAAAGAAACGTTGTGGAGGGATCCAAATTTAGATCCACACATTATAACAATAAAATATTTACAGAACCATGGTTTAATATATATGACCTTAAACATGAAGACTTGTTCCAAGCATTATGACTAGCTATTTATAACTTGTTTTTCCAACTGGTATGACATTATAACAGAAAAGGAAAGCGGCACAATTGACTTCCAAGTTAAAAACCCATAGTGGAAACATGATAATGTTTGAAACAACCCATGCTATGTCACTACCATTATTTGGTCAAAAAACAAGGGACAAAATGAAATATGTTCAAAGCTAGTAAGGACCCACTACAGACCCTAGTAAAATCATAGATTTTCTCACTCAAACCATCCGATCAGATAAAATTTTGAGAAAAATCTGAATCTCCATCTCCTTTATGATCTCATATAGGGTATTTTTGATATCCTCTTACAATGAAACACCATGTTTGGGTAAGTGTTAATCACATTGGTACACATATATTAACCATGAGATGTCAAAATTCATTTACATCATCCTCACTATATGAAGTTAAACAATATGTGAATCACCCTCACTGTATGACCTTAAACGAGGTTATAATCATCCTCATTGATTGGCCTAAAACAATGATGTATAATAGGTTCTTTCATGAGAATCCTAGTTCCCTATTCAGTGTTAGTCACCTACTGCATCAATTATTCTCCTCAAACATCGCTCGGAGTCTGAGATGAAGCTCTCCTTGGAAAGCGAGTCTAACCTTTGTTCAAACTGATATCCCTTTCCACTGTGCTCAAATACATGGTGGCGTAAATAAAAGAGTGTTTAAATCCATTTAAATGGTCTATAAATTCATCCCCATGCCTCATGAATACCTGAATTTAGATCCCATCATTTTCCACATCTGAATTGGCCCCCTAGTGATAATGGTGTCTGGCTAAAATGGTTCACCTACCATTCTATGAACACTCCATAGAATAATTTAGAAGACAATTTGAGATAGTTCATATGATTCAAACATGGTTAGTAGTCTACCCTTATTTTCTCCCCATCCTTATCAAAATGATAATGGATTCTGGGTTTTGAACATGGTTAGTAGTTATACTCCATTACCATACCACCCCTTTGTGTTCTAGACCCTAGGAATCTTGATTCATGATTTTAATTATTCCCCATTTGTTCACATATAATTTAATTCCCCTATAATTTCCCTACTTTCATGCTACCACACATTGATAAAGAATGTTTATTGTGGAGAGAGCCTCATGCTCCTGTGAGAACATCCTCAACCGGGCCACTCTCGGAGGCCGATAAACACATCCAGGCACACAGTGTTCAACCCTTGTCTGGTACTCTCATATAAATGAGAAATATTTTTTATGTATCTTATCTTCTCCACTAGGAATGACTCACATGGTATTAGGGATTCAGTGTTGGAATGTATTTTTAATATGATTAGAGATGTGGTGAAAACAATAAAATATTTTTAAAGAACACATGGAATTTGAAATGATCCATCCAATGTCGGGGAGGATAATCCCCATGTTAGATCCTCTACATTATTTTTTGGTAAGACAAATTTACCAATGTATCAACCAAAAATGGCACCTTAGATTAGCTAGCCTATTTTGAGTAGCCTCCAGAGTCTATTGCCACTCTGTAAGATCATCTGCCTACTCCACAATAAGGGTAATTTTTTCGGACCAGATTCAAATTTGATCCCACATAGATTGGAGAACATCCACCAGAGAATCCACCAATTCATCCTTTTTCCTCATCTGCTACCAACTGAGCCATCATTTGTCCAATGATGTATTCTAGATTAGTGATGGTGTTTGAGTTCATTATCACATGATCCTGGGACATGAAATCTCTTCCTCAACTACCTAAAGTTCCAAGGTTCCTTCATCCATATTCTTGTTCTAATTGAGATCAAAATCCTTTCACTCAAAATGTTCTTATATGATGAGGATGCCCTGATAGACTTCATGGAGGCTGCTAGAGTCTACCCACTAGTCCCTATGATGACTATAAATGGTAGAGAGATCCGACCTAGTTTGGAAAATAATCCAATGGAGTGTGGGTAATGAAATTCTATAAAATCCTCCTTGTATTGTTTTATGAATCAATCAGTAATACTAGGAAACATTTGATATAGAATACTAGAATCCCTCTTGTGGTACAATATTTTACTGATGAAATACTACCAAAACACCATTTATGGGTCATCTGTAGGCATGTACTCATGTGGGATGAGCCCTAGGTCTAGGGAAGTAAAATCCTTGCTAGACCACATACCTATAGTTAAATCCCTAGATACCTCTAGTGGTGATTCTATGGAAGGCTCATCCACTATAGCCTCCTCAACCGCCTCTTTTAGTAGAATGATATCTACTACCCTTTATGAGGCCTCAACTCCAATAGCTTCCACCGATTGATATTCTAGGATATGTGTGATTATCATACCCTTCCCCATCATATCGACTGTCAACATGATTCCCACCTCATCCATTGAGGATTAAAATCTAGTAGCCACCTATTTTGGCACTTATATGGTAGTATTATAAACCACAACCCCTTTAGCTTCCGTCATCAAAGGGATATAAAAAACTACCACTACATCCCAAGTCTCATGCATCGTCACTACTTGATGAGCTTAGAATATGCTTTGAACTACCAATTAATTAATGGGGTTGCCTAAGAGAGAATTATTAAAGGTGAAACATGAAATAAAATGTGAAAATGGGAAATGAAATTAATGAGTGTTATAAACTAATGATAAACTCACAAATATACATGGGAAATCCCCATATCAACATTTCTCCCCCAGTAGTAGTCATCTCAGATCCAAGATCTAATTAAACCGGCAGTTATATTACTTTGAAAAAAACATTAGGGATAGGTCCTGAACTCACCCACTTAAGGTTCTAGAATCTCTATTAATTTTCCATAATATATTCATTACCCCACCCTCCTTTGTGTTCACTGATTAAAACATTTGTAAAAATCAGTTAAGTATCAGTCATAAAGGGAAGGTAATATACAAGGAACACAAAATCAAAAAATATACTTGATTGATTGAAATATTTTCATTCCCAGGGACTCTCTTATAGGAGTCACTTCCCTATGACCCCTCTGATCCTTCTCCCTACGATTCAATGGTATCCATTTGGACAACTAGAAGTTCTAGTGGATAATTCTTTCTCAATAACTCCTTTACACTATTTGACAGATGGTGTGAAACACCAAAAGAGTTAATATGCTCTTCTAGCTTCATGAGATATAACATATCCACATCATAGAAAGTGATGAAATATATTCTCGCATGACCCAACCCTAGAAGTATCATACCATCAAACTAAAAATTATTCCATATCTCCTAGAGGGAGTCGAGCTATCTGTGGATACCCTAGCTCTCCTAGGAATTAGGAAAAATAGAATCCATCAAGATATACTAACAATATAGTTGAATCCCCAGACCTTCGATGTGTGCCCCTAATAATTCTCGAGAGGGTTCACCTTCCTCTCTAAGATATTTACCAGGGAGTGTCGGGCCAGTTGTTTCCCCCTCCCTATGGTACCCAGTAGTGCAGGGTCAGCAATTTGTGGCTCCACAACCATTGCTCCACCCACCAGACCAACTCTTCCTCTACAGTGTGCCCTGTCCACCACTTGTCTTAAACCACATTGTTGTGGGACCCCTTATTTCTCATTGAGCTGAATAACTTGTTGAATCAGTATGTCCTTGGGGTATGGTCTATCCCCACATAGTTAATAACCATTGGTGTTCTAATAAGAAATAGTGGGAGGTGGAATCACATTCCTCCCCTTCCTATCTTTTCACACAAACATGAACCATATCTATAAGATGACAGAGGGTTTCCATGAACTTTTTACTCCAATGTACACCCTCTAGTTAAACCTCTAGAGGAATCAGATCTTCCTCTTGAAGCTATGTCAGGAGTAGGACACATATATCCCCTTATAGTCCACCCATCCCATTTGTACGACACCTCAAAAGGCCATGATGTATGACTATTGTTCGACATTCCCCTCTTAATTATCAGACTCCATTGCCATGATAAGGGAAAATATATGTAGGATGAATCATTCATTCACCTCAATCCACACTATAACTCCCACTGAGACCATGACAAAAGGATGAGTACTAGAAATGTTTATAGTCGATGGCCAAAACATTGTGTTAGGAGGAGAGGTAGAGATTGAATACTCATACACCCCCAACATGTGTAGAAACCCAACCATACAAATATTTTAAGGGAAACCAACATAGAGGGGTGTTTTCTCCTAGATTATGTGATGTAACACCTTGTATTAATTTTCCATTACCTATATAGATATGTTTAAAGACTTCCCCATCGCCAACACTACTTCCCTGAGGAAGGTGTTTGGATGCACCCCCATGTTTGAACCCCATATTGGGAGCATCCATATATAGGTCATTATGGTAATAAACCCTTCTATAATGACCACATGAGCCTGGATATTCACATTTTATCCCCAAAATAACCTATGGCTCAACAATAAAATCATCCAATATAAGTGCTCCTTGCCTTATTAGTTCACCTTTGGACATAAATGTGGTTTCTTGGCTAGCATGTCCCTTAATTTATTCCGGAAATTCCTGAACCTTTTCTTAAAAGGTATGTCATTCATCTTTAGTTTTTGGTCACTCTCCCCTTACACCAATAACAACAACACCCATTCTATGATAGGAAAATTCTCCTAGAACACCCGATAATCCTCTATGGGGAGAAAGTAGTCATACATGGACCATTTTATTAGGATACCAGTAATTTGGTAAATATCCACATGCTGATTTAAACATCCCCATGGTGTAGATGAAATGTGTTGGTCCCTGGTGACCACCTGCACATTAGATCCATCACGATATCCAAGTGATGATAGATCTGGAACTACAAAGTCCATGCCACCTTATATAAACCATGATGCTTTAACTCCACCTAAAATTCATGATAAAAAATCCATACCATGTATTCACATGCCCATTTTTGTATGAAGTTTCTACCATGTAAAAGGTATCATTCCTCATTCCATATTTTGAGATGGTTTATCAAACTCTTCTTGATAATATTCTTAAACTATGGGGGATATGTCTCCACCTCGAATGACTTCCCATTGACATGGTTCACATAGTTCCATAGGGTGTTCGTAGTAATAGTTTCATAGTACTCTATAATGTGTCCTCCAACAGCCATGTGCCACTGATTTTATCCAAACATGCTCTTAATCCAGAAGGTGGGCTCAACACAATCAATACTTGGAATGAAAATATCATCCCAAAACCCGATAACATACTGATGCACCCAATTTGTGTATACATTTCCAGATAAAAATTTGTAGATAAAAATATGTTTTCATCAAATATCTATTGTTTCACGAACTTATTCTTTGATTTTGGTGATTCTGTTTACTTTCAAGAGCTTTCTGGAAAAATAAACAAATCAAGGGAAGTCTGTGAAACTTTTGAAACTACACGGCATGTACTTTTATACACGCCGTGATCATCCAGATAGGGACACAGACGGAAGGAGGAAGTACACGCCCATGTCACCAGGCATAAGATACATGCCGTGTATGGCGGAGCTACATGCCATGTAATACATTCTAGAGGCGGTTGTTGCCAAGAAGGTTATACACGCCCATGTGGCCGTTGAAGGAGACACAACATGTTCCATTTCTACACACCGTGTCTGATATTCTAGAAGGAGTTGGTTGCCGAATTTTGATACTACATGCTGTGTATGGCTGCACTACATGCCGTGTACACTCAACCACCTGGAAGCGCCATGTTCAAAAGTCAAAGACGGCGTGTTATGCCGCCTACCCATGGAGAAATTGGCGCCAAAGCGCGTTGATGAAAAGTACACAGCGTGTACTTTCTATACACGTCAGGTACTTTATTTTTCTATAAAAAGAGGCCTTTGCCTTCGGATTAAGGAGTTCGAAACCATTGGAGGAGAGAATAAGCTCTGCTGCTACCATTCCCGAGACATTGTGGTGCCATAGTTCCACTATTCCGCCTTCCGACACCTTACCTCAATGCTTACACGATGAATCCGTCAGGTATCACATGTTCCGTTTCTCTTCCACTTTCAATGTGTAACTAAACCCCTCGTGTTAGGGCTATGGATGAAGGGATCATAATTTGTATGTTGTTTTATATAGTTGTGTTTGCACATTGTAATTCTCATTAATATTCTTAATTCACTTTCAAATATAACTGAGAATTCTGAGCCAAACCAAGGGAAGAATTCTCAGCGATACAAAAGAAATATAACGGTGATAACTTCCATAACCATTGGAAAGATTTCACCGATTCAATAATGGACTGAACTTAATAAAGAATTAAGAACACTGACTACTGGACCACGGAGTAGACTACTCTGATTCCAAACAAGAGGAATCGAACTAGGGAAATATTGTAACAAAATGAAATCCAGAATGATTGAATTATCATGAACAACACAACCATTTAAAAAATCTGCACAAGAACTCCTTAATCACCACAGCCCCGACACATCTTTTCTTCCCATTTTAAACACTTTAAATTCACCCGTTGTTTTCTTTAAAACTATTATTAATTTCTTCAATGTAAAACAATTTAGTTTTAATTCAAATCCAAAATCAAACCAATCAACTCTAAATTCTGCATACTTCACCTAATTAAGTATTATCTTAGTTGAATTCATGCACGCCATATTTCCCTGCGGACCGACCCCGATCATATGCTATAATAAAGTTTTAAGAACAGGTAACTAATTTGGGATGCATATAACTTCAGTAAATGACAAGCGAGACCAAATTTTGGCGTCGCTGCTAGGGAACATTTTTTGTTTTAGTGCTACGATTTAAATTGTGTTAATAATTGATTTAAGTGAAATTAAAAAAAAAATCTCAAAAATCTCTTTTCTAATCCCATTTCAAATTTTCTCTTTTATTTTTCCCTTGTTACGCCTGGTATTTGTGTCGTGATTGTGTAGAAGCTTAAAGTGTATGATTAGACGTCTTATACGATCTAGAAGTTCCGAGTCCTCGGAATTAGTTCTGCTTGACCCGGAGATCAAACGAACTCTGCTTCATCATCGGAGTGAACTGATAGAAACTCACAACCGGCAACCACAACCCATGGAGAACAAGGAAGAGGGATCACCAGCCGTGGATGCTACGACTAGTAAGTAGTACTAGGATCATCAGCCTCTCGCTGCTGGTCTACTGGAGCAGGATCCTGAAGTATTCATAGAATTCCTCCCAAGGGATTACCAACGGCCACCACAAAACTCTTCCCAATGACATACTTCGCCCATCAAGAGAAGTTCATGTAAGCTCCTCCCCTTCAGCAACAACCTCCATGACATACCCTTATGGTGTACGTGCTTCCATCGATCCAAGGAGCTGATACCGGCATTTTCCGTCCCCCAATCCAGGATCCACAATTCAAGATCAAGCCTGATATCATTCAACTGATCCAGAACACAGTCCAATTTGGAGGCATTGCCAGTGAGGACCCGAAAGCCCATCTCTCCAACATTCTGGAGATCTGCGACACCTTTCGGTACACCGGCGTGTCTGAAGACGCCATCCGTCTTGGCCTATTACCCTTTTCTCTATAGGATAAGGCAAAAGACTGGATCAAGGGGCTTCCAAAATGATCTATCCTCACCTAGGAGGAGCTAGACCAGGCATTCCTGTCCATGTACTTTCCACAATCAAAGACGGTGACACTCCAGAATGAGATCCATAATTTCCAGCAGCACGACTCCAAGTCATTTTATGAGTCCTGGGAACGCTTCAATGAGATGTTAGGAAAATGCCCCATCATGGACTCCCACTCTGGATGCAAGTCCGGACCTTCTACGAAGGACCTAATACGAAAACCAAGTCCATAGTGGACACTGCTTCTAGAGGTACAGTGATGAGGAAATCCCCTGTAGAAATATTCGAACTACTGGAAGACATTTCAGCCAATAGCTTCCAGTGTCACTTCGAGCGGGGAAATCAAAAGTGAGGTAAGCACAATATTGACGCTACCACTATGTTAGATGCTCAGTTGGACGCTGTGTCCATGAAAATCTTCCCATTGAACCTCAAAGTAGCATCTCAAGTTCATGCGGCAAATCATCCAGCATGTGGCGACTGTTGTAACAACCACAATCTGGAAGAATGCCCGGGACTTCCATACGACCCTTCAACAAGCGAGGTGTGCTTTGTTGCTCAAAATAGAGGGTCAAATCAATATCAGCAGTACCAGATCCTGGAATGGCGAGATCAACAGAACACAGGCTGGGGCCAACAACAGCAGAATCCTCCACCCCAGCGACCGCCCAGCTACAACCAACCTCCATACCAGAACCAATACCAAAGGCCGCAACAACCCCCGAGGGGTCCTTATTAGCAACAAGGGTATCAAAACCCTCGTCCACAGTAGCCACGGAATCCACCTCCTCCACCGGCTCAACAACCACCTCAGCAGGAGAAAACATCAAGGTTAGAGGATCTGATGACTAAATTAATATCTACTGCTGAGACTTGGTTCCAAAATAAGGAATCTTTGATTTGAGTCTTGGAAAATCAGATTGGCCGGACGAAAAACCAACTTTTAGGAAGGAAACCCGGTACACTGCCGGGAAACACAGAAAAGAACCCATAGGAGGAGTCCAATGCTATCACCTTTCAGAGTGGAAAAGAATTTCCATAGAAGGAGAAACCAGCATAGCCAGGTGTACCCACACCCCCTGATGATGAAGAACATACCTGTATCGAGCCCTCCTCAACCAAAATCCTGCAGAAGGAGGCTTTGAAGAATAAAATAAAGGAGGTACTCTAACCATTCAAGCCCACCTTACCCTTTCTGGAGCGAATGAAGCAGAGGAAGTTGGACCACCAGTTCAGCAAATTCATGGACATGATCAGCAAGCTCCACATCAACATACCATTTGCAGAGGCCCTGACACAAATGCCAACATACGCCAAATTCATGAAGGAAATCCTCTCGAATAAGATGAAGATTGAAGATGTGGGCGTTATTTCACAAACAAAAGAGTGTTCCGCGGTGGTTCAACATTCCATTCCCCCCAAACTCCATGATCCAGGGAGTTTCACAATTCCTTGCACAATTGGACCCTGTGAGTTTGGGAAGGCCCTCTGCGACTTAGGGGCCAGCTTGAACCTCATGTCCCATGGAGTTTTCATGAAGGTGGGACTCAACGAGCTCAAGCCTATCCGTGTAGTCCTTCAACATGCTGACCGATCCATCAAACACCCAAAGGGACTATTGGAGGATGTACTGGTCAAGGTGGGTAGGCTGATCCTCCCCGCTTATTTCATCATCCTCGACATGGGGGTGACTAGGAAGCACCTATTGTACTCGGAAAACCTTTCCTAGCAACTGGGATGGAACTCATTAATGTGCACCAGGGAGAGCTGATTTTCTGGGTAGGAGACGAGAGAGTCTCCTACAATTTTCTCAAAGCCATCAAGCAGGCATCATTGTCCGATCATGTGGATTGTTCTGTAATAACTACCATGGTCGATCACCTGCTGGATGATCTGGTATGTACCTATATTTCTGATAACATTATAAATCCATAAATTCATGTTAAAGATGAGCCAGAAATCATGAAACTCCTAGATGGCCAGGGTGGCCACTATTGGGACCATTATCCACCGTAAATATCAGGTCAGTAAGGTAAGAAGGTCGAGCCAACGACCTGTAACAAAGGTGATTCCTAGGAGGGAACCATGAGGATACACGCCGTGTCCAACTTATATACACAGTATGTACTAATCCTTTTTAATTTATAATCTTAATAGTATAAATCTCTAGAATAACAAATAAATAACAAGGTATGATGTCGGTGTCGATGGTAATGTCACTGGAAATTATTCGGGTTGTCCCCGGTTCGAATCCTCTTGACCTACCATCGGCACGGGTTTCCTCATTTTATTTACATGACGTGTGTGGTTTTTTCACATATATATATATATATAAATGTTTTTAAATATAATAAAACCCATGATGGGGATGGACCAGTTGGCTAGAATCATACCCCAATTCCAAAAGACTTGGGTTCGAATCCAGACAACTATCCCATTTCCATCATTTGTTCTTTTAATAAAACCACAAGACATGTAGTCTAATATATGCCATGTGAGACAGGATTTTTCAATATAATGTAAAAACGTTTTTAAAATAAGAAATAAAATTCAGGTGATGTTGGCGGATTGGAATCGTCTCGGCACCAGGTTCAAAAGTCCCGGGTTCGAATCGTGCTAATCTCCCCACTTCATCCCCATACATTCCTAAATAAAAACCACATGCCATGCATTTCTTTATTCCTGGGTGAATAGGCCATATAGAATAAATATATATATAAACTAAATATGAACAATAGTACAACCTTCGCTCCAGTGGGTGAGGGCGTCCGTTCGGAACGGCCGATCGCCGGTTCGAATCCCGCCCCAAGCATCGAACCAAAGGTTGTACAACTCTTTTTCCAATTTTAAAATACAGGGCATGTATTTCTTGATATACGTCATGTATAGGTTTATTTATAATAGAATTTGTAGATATATCTATTTTATTTTAATTATTAATAATATTTTTTATATATTTTACTATAATAATTATATTTATATATATAGATAAAAAATCAATTTGGGAATACATGGAGTGTAGTCCAAACAAACACGATGTGTACCACATCTATATAAGCCGCGGTCCACTCGGCTTGAGGTCGTGTCACACGACCTCCCCATTTCCTCCTTTCTTCCCTTTTCTTCTCCCAAACACCACATGAATCACCCTTTTCTAGATCTGTCGATTTGGGGCATTTCGGTTTCTGATTCTTCTCACATTGTGATCCTCGATCAAGGTACGTCGTTCTACACCCTCTATTTCATGTATTTAGAATCTTTTAGGGTGTTTTTCGGATCGACCGACTGTTCAGCTTCCAGCAATACACAACCATGAAATGAAGAACACACGCCGTGTACTTCTGTACATGGACACACAAGAAATATTTCAAAATTTGCGTATACACGGTGTGTATGTTCAGTACACATTGTGTCCTTTTTCTCGTCGTGCCCGAGTACTCCTTTGCACACAGCCTCACACACCATGGTCATGTACACGGCATGTGTGTTTGGTACACGTCATGTATACTATTTCCTTTGGCCCCTCCGTGTGTGGCACATAACACAACCTCTTAACCCATGTTCCTCTACACGACGTGTATGTTCGGTACACGCCGTGTAGACCATTTCCTTTGGTCGGCCTGTGTTTCACCATCCACATGACCATGTTCTTTTGGTAAAATAAACGTCGTGTCCTATATATACATGGCGTGTCCTTTATTTTTATACTTTTAACAAACATGTCCATGTCCTTTATGCATACATGACCACCTGCACTTTGATTTTCCACGATGTTTATGTTCGGTACACGCCATGTACTTTTAAATGGTCTATTTCTCTCCCTCGGCGTGTCTATCCAGAGAACATGGGATACTGTAAATTTTTTACTACATGCCGTGTACTCTGGAGTACATGCCGTGAACATTTATTTTCTAGTTTTCTAACATTTTCTTTATTTTTTTCTTTCCTTTTTCTTTTTAATTTGTTTTGTTTTCTTTTTCTTTCTTTTTCAGGGTATGGAAGATCACAATGTTTCTCGAGGGAAGCGGCTAGCCTCCTCCACTAAGGGCGAGAGGCCCATCTATCGTTAGATCTGACTCCGACCACCTACGCAGTCGGACCCAGACACTCCGGTCTTCGTGCTTCCTCCATTGGCCATTCTTCCACCACTCACTCCCTCAGCGGAGGCCGAGCCTACTTCTGCTACACCTCCACCATCCAGCACCGAGCTTCCGAGCACCAACATTTCTGCAGCACCACCTGCCACTTTCCCTGCACTATCTTTTTCAGCAGCTGGTCCCTCTTCAAGCACACCATCCACCGAGCCACCCTATTCTTCAGCAGATCAACCTCCAGAGCCAACTGCTGCTGCACCGATACCTGGGCCAGGACCTACAGGTGCTCCCTATCCTTTCTAGGTCATCCCAGTCACCGATCTAGCATACGACAGGGTCATACACTTCTCTTGATGGCTGATCCCATTGAGTGGTCGGTACCTCGATAGCAGCGTTCTGCAGCAGATTGATATTTGGGGGGAGTTGGAGGCGCTTCGCAGGCACACCACACTCCCTGATATTTTCTATGTCAGCACTCCTGTGTTCCGTGATTTATTTTTGGAGTTAGCGGCCTCGTTTGAGTTTGATGGAGCGAAGTACCATGATACACTTGGCGATGTAGTACCCATAGTTTGATTCCGGCTAGGCGGCCAATGTTTCTCTCTTACCATGACAGAGTTTGGCCGAGGGTGTGGCTTCTACCACAATCCTCTCACCCCACCCCATGTTTCTACCTTGACCCGGCCCGAGCGCTTGGACCTCGTTTCCATGTGGCGGGAGATCACTGGGCCTGACCACCAGTACTCCCCTACTTCCCAGAAGAGCACTCTTATAGCCTACCCTGCCCATCGCTTCTCCGAAAGATGCTTCAACGCCATCATATTCCCCCGCCATGAGGATTTGGGGGCCGTGACCGGCTGTGACATGGAGCTTCTTACCTGTATCATCTGGCACGACTACCCAGACCTCCCCTATCTCACTGCCTCCTATTTTCACTCCATGTTTACCAACCATTATGGAATCCTGAACGACGAGTTTAACACCACCCATCTTGCCCACCACTTAGGGGTATTCGAGCCCTCTTTACCTCGTGACTTGTTAGGTTCACCATAGCGTATGTAATTTCTCATGCACATTTTCATGGGATTGGTATGGAAGTAGGGGTGCCTACATCCTTGCTCAGGCTAGAGCCCAGCCACCCGCTGACCCCCCTTGCCCCAGCTGATGCCCCTTATCATCCTCCCCCACCCCTCCAGCTTCTCCACCTCACCCACCTCCTATTGACCCCACTTCTTCTGGCCTTCCTTCTTCTATCCCATCACCCATCCCACCTACCCATGTACCCTCGGTAGATCTTGCCCCTTCCCACTCCCTAGCTGCGATGGATCGGGTTTTGGGTCACTTGGACAGCCGCCAGGTTCAGATGGAGTAGCAGTTAGTTCATGTCATCGGCTTCCAGGACACCATTGGGCGCTATTTGATTCGTCTGGATGGTCGCTAGGACCAGATGGAGTAGTTGTTGGCTCATATTGCTCAGCATATTGGTGTTCCACTGCCTCCGCCACCTGCCTCTGCCTCAGGTCCTGGCCCATCTGCTGCTGCTCCACCGCCCTCTTCTGCACAGGATATAGATTCTGTTCTGCTAACTATGGTGAGCCCTGCTGCTACCACTTCTGGCAGGCCAGGCCCTACTGCTGATCTTCCTACCTCGAGTCCCGCACCTGCAACTCCTACTTCTTCAGCTCCCCTTCCCGATGCAGAGTCGGAGCCTCCCACTTCCACGCCTCCTATGCCATCTCTACCAACCGATTCTATACTAGATGTGTCATCCCCTGTGGAGACCCCATGATAGTGAACTTTTTCTCTATCTTAAATATCTCTTTTTTCATTTTTTGTGCTGTGATAATATGCATGTTTGTAGTTTTCTTTTTCCTCGATAGTCACATGTATCCTAGAGCACCTTGGGAATCACTTTTCACGAGGCGAGTATTTTTTCATTTCTATTTTCATTCTTTTTGGATTTACTTCTTCCTCTGTTTTACCTCATTTTGTTCCCCATATCTTCCCCTTTCCCACCATTTCCCTTAGTCTTGCACTTAGTGGACCATGTGCAGTCATATGTGTGGGGGAGCATCTATATCTTTCACCTTAGTCCTTTCCCTTCAACTAATCTTGGATACAACATTATTATATTATATATATGAAAATGTAAAGAAATTTTGGTTAATAATCCTTATAAATTCTTAAGTTATCAGTAGATAGTTTTTGAGGGTTGCATGCTTATTTTGATTTTTGTGTGTTCTAAAATGATTGCTGAAATAGTTTCTATTGCAACTTTTAATCTTTGATTAATTACATTAATTAGGCTAATAATTTATATGCATGTCATGACCTTATTGTCCCTTTATTATTTTTCCACTCCTAAGAGGTATTCTAAACCATTTTTTCATATTTCTTTCCTAATACCCTTTTTCTTGAGTGATTCTTAGGATATGCATCACTACCAGAATTTTCATGTTTTTCTTTTCAAAACATGAAGAAATTTATGAATTACATTAAAATGATTGAGGCACTATATTTTTTTCACCCCATTATCTTGAGACCTAAACTATATTTAATCTTCGTTAAGCCCATAGAATCCATGAAAAACCTTTATAGGAACCCACATTACAAGCTTATTTCCCTTCCTACACTAATTCTTTTTAAAACAGTGCAGGATTATTCATTTGAGCTTTAAAGAGGGAGTTAGCAATACATAGACTATTTTTGTGCATCGCCATGAAATGAAGTGTGGGGGAGTACCTCTTGTATATTTGGGGCAGAAAGGGTTACTAAAATTTATTCATTGTATTCATAAGTGTTTCCCTTCTTATAAAAAAAACAAAAAAACAAACAAATAAAAAGGGGACCTTATGCTTATTTGCTCATGATCCTTACTTGCCTAAGGAAGATGGGGACGATTACAAAAGCCTTTGGATGAGCTTGTGAAGGAAGCATTTTCAGTGAGCTATACTTTGAATAACATGCAATGATGTTTAATGGAATTAGCCTCCCTTTTTCAAGCCTCACAATTTATTTTTCATCTGAACCTACCAACCCTTGGCCACAGAGACATATGAACCTTATTGTTAAACCCTCATGATTTTTGTAATTCAACTTTTTTGAAGGAGAGAAAAAGATATCATGAAAACCTATGGATAGAGTGTATATACCATATATTGAGCATAACTTTGAATAAAGATATCTTGAGTGTGGATTGTGATTTTGACTGGTAAGGTAAATCATCAAGTGGCATGCTTATTTTTGAAATCTTGAAGAATGTGTAGAAAGAGGGTGAGAATAGTTAGTTGAATTATATATGAGGCATGATTTTAATATGTTATGAATTGTATTTGTTTGTGACTTTTTATAATTTTTTTCATAAACTCTATCATTTATACTTTTGATTAATTCAATGCCTTTAGTTTAAAAGTGTAGACTCTCTTAATTTGATGTTGAGATTTCACTTGAGGTCAAGAAAATGACTAATTGTGGGGGAATTTGATGCACCCAATTTGTGTATAAATTTACATATTTATAATTTAAGATAAAAAAATGTTTTTAGAAAATATCTGTTGTTTCATGAACATATTCTTTGATTTTGGTGATTATTTTTACTTTTAGGAGCTTTCTGGATAAATACACAATTCAAGGGAAGTCTGTGAAAATATTGAAATTACACTGCGTGTACTTTTATACACGCTGTGTACATACAGACAGGGACACAGACCGAAGGAGGGAGTACACGCCGATGTCACTAGGCAGAAGATACACATCGTGTATGGCAGCGCTACATGCCGTGTACTACATTCTAGAAGCGGTTGTTGCCAAGAAGGTTCTACACGCCCATGTGGCAGTTGATGGAGACACAACATGTTCCATTTCCACACACAATGTCTGATATTCTAGAAGGATTTGGTTGCCTAATTTTGATACCACACGCCATCTATGGATACTCTACACACAGTGTACACTCAACCACCAGGCGGCGCCATGTTCAAATGTCAAAGACGACATGTTAGGCCGCCTACCCATGGAGAAATTGGCACCAAAGCGTGTTGACGAAAAGTACATGGCATGTACTTTCTATACACATTGTGTACTTTATTTTTCTATAAAAAGATGCCTTGGCCTTTGGATTCATGAGTTCGAAACCATTGGAGGAGAGAAGAAGATCTGCTGCTACCATTCCAGAGCCACTTTGGTGCCATAGTTCCACTATTCCACCTTCCAAAACCTTACCTCAACGCTAACACAATTAATCCATCAGGTATCACGTGTGTCGTTTCTCTTCCACTTTCTATGTGTAACTAAAACCCTCGTGTTGGGGCTGTGGATGAAGGGATCATAATTTGTGTGTTGTTTTATATAGTTGTTTTTGCTCATTATAATTCTTCTTACTCTTATTAATTCACTGTCAAATATAACTGAGTATTCCAAGCTTGACCAAGGGAAGAATTCTCAGCGATATAAAATAAAAGTAATGGTGAAAACATCCATGACCATTGAAAATATTTCACCGATTCAATAATAGACAGAACTTAATACAGAATTAAGAACATTGAATACCAGACCAAGGAGTTGACTGCTCTAATTCCAAACAAGTGGAACCAGACCAAGGAAATATTGTAACAAAATGAAGTCCAGAATGATTGAATTATCATGAACAACACAACCATTTAGACAATCTGCACAATAACTCCTTAATCAGCACAGCCCCGACGCGTCTTTTCTTCCCGTTTTAAACTCTTTAAATTCAACCGTTGTTTTCTTTAAAAATGTTAATCCTTTATTCAATGTAAAACAATTTAGATTTAATTTAAAACCAAAATCAAACCAATCAACTCTAAATTCTGCATACTTCACCTAATTATGTATTAAGTCAGTTAAATTCATGCACGCCATAGTTCCCTATGGATCGACCTCGAACTTATGTTATACTAATGTTCTAAGAATGGGTAATTAAATTGGGATGCATATAACTTCAGTCAACAACAAGCGAGACCACATACATAAGTATCATCTTACATAGAGGTTATTCCTATTGATCCATCTTCAATATTTTGGGGAGTATGTTGGGATTTGACTTAGGTTGATATCTCTACACAACCATGAGGTTTCCAACAATCATTTTGCATCGGACTATAAAGGCTTCAACACACTCAAAAACCATTATTCCAAAACATTAAATGATTTTAGAATTGTTTTCGCAAGGGACGTTTCTTGGATGTGTGTTCATAATATACTTTTTGAATAAAGTTTATTGTGAAATTATGTTCATGAAACCACATTTCATTAAATATTTGAGTTGCACAGGTAGTGAGGATCAAAAACACAAAACTCATATGATGATTATGTGTTTCCCAAAAATATATCACCAACCTTTCTTTAACTAAAACCTCATGGTCCCATAATGGACCCCCACCTCAATTGTTGGCATATATTCTAACCGTATTTCTTGAATAGGGTGTGCCAAACAAAAATATTTAGTAGTTTTCCCTTATAATCCAACCCTCCTCTCCGTCATCATGCCTAATTTTTATGGGGGGAATATTTTGACCCCAAAACATGTATGTAACAAAAGGTATTGAGAAATTTATGATTGTTTTGTTCTAAATTCAGGCCAAAAAGGCCATAAAATCCACTTTAGTGCCCGATTGGAGAAGGTAAAAATCTTCATGCATGGTTTTGTCTCAATGAAAGTCCCCAACCACAAGAAGTATGTGGTGGAATCCTTCACCCAACATCAGTTGGGTTTTAAAATTTCCCCATCAATATGAATCTTGAGGAACTAAATGTCAGGAAATGTAACTTTGGTTAATGAAACACCATTATTTTACAAATCTCATAATCATTCTTGAAGGTCTCCATCATTTTGAAAAATTAGTACCTTCCCCCTACAGGGTGTATAAATACACCCACTTTCTGATGATTAAGTGGAAGTAACATTCTAGATTCCATATAAAGCTCTGAATCTGTGAAACATAGATGCATTGTGAGAAAGGGAGGATATGGATTTTTAAAGGAAGCCATATTTTTTTAACCGACTCCCATGGTTGTTTGAGAACCTCAACCGATGGTGAATATTCCTCTAATGAATATTCATGGACTTTATAAAAGAATAAATAACTTTTTGTCTCTAGGGGTATCATGATATAATTATCCTTAGTAAATCCAACCCTATGGGAACTAAGATTTATCACTGAGGTATGTTCATATTGTTTTGAAAACCATATTTTTAGAAAGACCCCTAGCTTCAACAAGCCCATTGGCCTTCGTGATCCCCAAAATTTTAGGAAACAATAACTTTCATGAATCCCATCTTCTAATAATACTTTTGGATCCTCCTTTCATTCAATATACATTCAGTAATGTTTAGTGCGTGGGGCACCCATACCAATCTAGGAATAGTTTTACCAAACCCCAAATCTCCATGAACCTGTTACCACAAACTCTACATTTATCTTCGAATCATAGGCAATTTATTGCTTTCTTATGTTAATCATTGGCACCCTAATATCAAGAATCCAGGATTTCCACTCCTCATAGTAGTGTCAATGACATGACCTTCCCATAGGTGTGTTATTAGATGGAATATAAGTCCTAAATAAAGATTCAAAGAGGGAAAAAGATCCTTTTTCTGGAATACAGTCATTTTTCTAGATCATTATCTTACCTTGGAACATCCCCCTTGGGGTGTAATCCCTATACAATTTCTATATACATGATGTAAATATTTCTAGCTCCATCGCCAAGTCGTATAATCTCATTCTATAAGAAAATGTACTAAATACATGAAATAAAACTATACCATTACCTATGTGATAAAAATATGATGCCTCAAGCATGAATGGCTTCGGATGACCCGCACCTCTTACCCCGTGTGATAAATGTTGGATGACCCATGTACGTTCATCATGGTATTCCACTCCCTCCCCAACCATGGGATGAAACTTATACACTAGGTATCATCCATGAAAAATTCCCACACAAATCCTCCACTACTATGGGATGACACTACTATATTGGTATTGATATATATTTAATCCCCACACCATCCCACACTGAAGGTTATTTCCTGACGTGAGCGCCCTTACCACACAACCCTAAACTGCATGAACTAGTCCCATCACATGACCTTAAACTATGACATTAAACAATGTCTGTTTTATTCATGTCTCTTAAACAAGGTATGTATACACCTCTCTAAGGTTCAATACTAACACCCAAAAATCATAACAATCCTCTTATAGTGAAATCATCCCCCCTAGGGGGTTCACTCCAGCAAATACTAATTTTGAAATCTTCCCTCTTGGGGACACACTCTGTCACCTTGTGTGAAATATTCCCACATGGGGGGCCACAATCCACCAATCCAAATTTTGAATTCTTCCCACATAGGGGGAACACTCCTCCAAATCCAAAGTGTAAAATCTACCCCTAGGAGACACACACCACCACCTTCGAAGTGTAAAATATTCCCCAGGGGGCACACCTCACCAAATCCCAAGTGTGAAAACTCCCCCCAAAGGGAAACACTCCTCCTCTTTCCTAGGAGGAAATATTTTTCCCTAGAGAGAACCCTCCACCAATCCCCAGAATTAAATATCCCCTCTAATGGGAACACTCCACCCAATCCTGAGTTTGAAATAATCCCCCATGGGGTCACACTTTACCACTATCAGAATATGAAATCTTAACCTTTGGGGACATACACAACCAAATTATGAGTGTGAAATCTCCCCCCTTAGGTGGCACACTGAACCAGTAATACTTCTCCAAAATATGTTAAAAATATCACCATCCCACTCCATAAGATATTAATCTGAGGACCAACTATCTCTATCAGACATGAATTGATCCAAAAATCGTACCACTTACAGTAATCATGAGATGCCTGAGTTAAAATAGCCTTATAAGACATATGACCTTGGAAATGACTCCCTCATTAATGACACAAGATGCCTTACAATTCATGCCTAATATTCCTAATACATGAGATTACCTCCAAGAGAGGAACACTTTATAGGTTCCCAATATACAAAACATCTATAAACTCCCATACATTCCCAATGTTACTATTCACTATGCCCAATGGTTTATTCCCTGTTGAGACAGAAGCAACGTAATTAACCAGAATCCACCTCAAGATTAAAGTATGAATTATTTTCACAAACACGGGTAAATCTATGAGGGGGACCAAAACTAGTCAAAGAGATCTAAGGAGGGATCCATGGAATGAGGAACTGACATCTCATCACCCTGTTTTGGTCAATTAGACAAGATCATTGAGTAAAGTGATTAAATCTGCCAAACTTTTGAGAATGGGAATGTGTGGAAGGAGATGCACATCACTATGATTATGTGTTCCCTAGTTGAGAATGTGTTGAAAATATATATATCAATAATGATGTTCCCTGGAATGAATAAATGATATATTTATTTGGTATATTGTATTGTTTAATATTATTAGTCAGTTAAAATTATAGTTAGGTGATTCTGATTTGAAAATGTATATTGAAATATAGATTTTTAAAAAAAAGTTTAATTTTTTTAATAATTAGAAATGTTTATATATAAAATTTGTAACAATGTAATAAATAAATGTTGAAACCTCTCAATAAAAGAACTCATTATATAAACCTCATGGACACTTTGCATCTGATGTTTACACTACTCTGTTACACCAACAATAGGAGTGGGTTCCTCCTTATATGGTTCCTCTTCCACAATCAGGGGCACATATTACTATTGTTATGATGTTGCCATTTTATGATATGTTGATGAAGATATCTCAATATGTGGTGATGTGGATGAATCCTCATACCACTATGTTGAGAACAACCATACATCATATGTGGTCCGTGTTCCGATGACATTGGAGGCATGAGAGGATCCCCTAAATATGATTAATATGGTGTATATATATATCAAATAAATCACAACATAATGTTGTGTTTCCCATGGTTTGTTGAAAATGAGATATCATAGCGACACAATACCCTATCATTGGTACAAAGATGTTGATTATAGGTTGAATATGATATAAAGATGATATAGAAAATGTGAATGTAAATGTATGTAACCCAAGAAAATGTCTCTACTGTGAAAGATCCATTTCCAACTATACATGATCCTATCTCTGGGGTGCAGTAGCATCTAGAGGATTCATTATGAGGAAATATTCTCTTTCCTCACCTTTATCCTTCCCTCTATTCTTATCTCTATCCTCTGACCAATTGATGTGGTGGAATTGGTGGTTCATTTTCCTCGTTGGGAAAGACATGCACATCACCATCCCTATGTTCATGATTTGGATAATGTGGTTAAGGATATAACAATTTATCCTTAACATGGACACACACACATATATGAAACAGGGAGATTCTCGAAGAGTCACTTGATCTTGGTGAACTATATCATGCTTAATATATTCTTCCACCTGGATATTAATTACATTTATATTCCATTGTAGTCCATCTGACTGCAAACAAAATAACCTTCAAATTAATATTAAATATGATATAAAAATGTATAAATAATGTAAATAGACATATCAACTTCTAAATGCCTATAACATAGCTTTTAAGGTAAATGATAGTGTGTTGTTGGTAATAATATGTATAATCTATCTGATAAAATAACTGGAGACGTTCTATGGGATTACTATGCCAGAATATATTTTATTGGTCATGATATATCATAGCGACGTCACACCCCATAATAGGTACAAAGATGATGATTATAGGTTGAATATGAAATAATGATGGTATAACAAATGTGTAAGTAAATGTATGTAGCAAAAGAACCTATCTCTAATGTGAAATATTCATTTCCTACTATACACGATCCTATCTCTAGGGTGCAGTAGCATCTAGAGGATTCATACTGTGGAAATATTCTTTTTCCCCACCTTTAAACTTTCCCATATTCTAATCTCTATCCTCCCAGAAATTGAGGTGGTGGAATTGGTGGTTCATCATCCTCAGTGGGAATGAAATGCACATCACCATCCCTATGTTCATGATTTGGATCATGTGTATAAGGATATAACTATTGATCCTTAACATGGACACACACACATATGAAAGAGGGAGGTTCTCTAAGAGTCACTTAATCGTGGTGAACTATATCACTCTTGATAGGTTCGTCCTCCAGGATATTAATGATATTTATATCACATTGTAGTCCATCTGACTGCAAATAAAATAACATTAAATTAATATGAAATATGATATAAAAATTTATAAATAATGTAAATGAAAAAATCCACTTCTAAATGCATATAACATGGATCTTAAGGTACATGATAATGTGTTGCTGGTAATAATATGCATTATCTCCCTGATCATCTAACTGGAGACGTTCTATGGGATAACTATGCCAAAATATGCTATATTAGTCATGTATGTCCCAACACACAATGTAACATGATTTATAGTTTAGAGAATTCATTGAATAAATAAATATAGGTATAATTGTGTATCATGAGATGACCTAACATAATCTATGGAATATCTGTTTCATATATAAAAACTATCAAATGACCCGATATAGCTACTTCCACTCAATGATAATGAAGTAGATGAGTGGAAACACTACTCCATAGTCTCAAACCATAGATATGTAGTATAGTGGATGTGACACTTAAGTAAATATATTATATGAGGTCCATGAAATATGATTTTAAAACAAATAATAGAAATCAAAAATTATCACAATAATGTTACAATGTTATTATTTCTATATCTTTTAAAATATATCACAAAATTAATTCTCTATAAAAAATTTTAATGTTTAACTTCTATCAATAAGAAAAGTATGATAAAAAATCTGTTAAAATGTATTCACATTATTCATTAGAGTATGTACATAATTTTGAACTTAATTCAACCTACCTAAAAAAATGTAATATATGGTACATTCATAAATAATAAAAATAAAATCACCAAAAAACACTCAAATCAATGAAATAAAAATACTACCATCCTTGAGGAAAATCCTAAAAAAGTGGGTTGGGGGAAGAATTATGATAACTTCTAGGAGTTTTGAATGGAAAATTCTCTATATCCATTATATGTTTTTGATTCATAAATCCCATAATAATCGATGATTAATTCTAAAAAATTTATAGGGGAACCTACACAGATATGATAATATAGTGGATTTCCAACTATAGACACATGTTTTCAAAAGATAATCAAGTAATGGTATGCACATCATGTGAAAAAATGTATTTTATAAATATATTTTTAAAAAATTAATAATTTTTAATAAAACCATGTTTTAGAAGAAAACAGGTCCTCCGACTAAAGAGATAAATAATTGCGGCTTTTCAAAAAAGAATTTCTAAAACATATGGGTACAAAGATTGGGAAAGTGGTGCTAATACCTGAAAATGGTAATTAATAACCACATGAGAAAAATTAAAGGTCTTATTGAAAAAAGTTGATATAATTTATTTGAATATAAATACAATTTAAATGTCATTAAATTTATTGTTGAGGAAACTAATCACTAAACATTCCAAAGTGTCCCATAACACTTCGAAAAATTTTAAGTCATAAACTCAAGACGGAATACTATTAAATAAAAGATTCAAATACTCAGAATATAAAGTAATTCATGATATAATATATAAAAATGGGTAGTATATAAAGCACTCAAAACAAGTTCATGGTGAACTTGACAATTATCTCATAGAAGTAAAAAGTGAGATAAAAAATCAAATACCTTGTGTTTCTATTCTGGTGAATGTCGTTTAACATACTTTATAATAAACATTTCTTAATTATATACTATCTAGAGGAACCATACCATATTTATATTTAATTTTATTTCACTTATTAATATGTTGTATACAACAACTTAAACAATTTTTTTTACATCAGTTGTTTTGACCAAATCTATTTTATGTGTCAAAAATACTTGGGTATGTCAACTATGGTCAAATGGGTCATTATATAATATCTCCCAAATAATAATCATAAAATAATTATAATATTTATAAAAAAATTTACTTTATAAAATCATTAAATATGTTAATGAAAAATGAGTCAATGGTATGACCATGGAGATGGTAGGTCATACGTACACATGAGTAGCATTATAAATTTTCTATGGTAATTATGGAAAGAAGTTAATTAGAATAATATCATTACAGAATGATAATAATATCATAAATACCGTATTATTTAATCATACATACTTATATATATAATTATTTTGATGTAAAAATAAATACATCATTTTGAGGAGGTGGTAGTCCCCACATCCATGAAGGACATTATCACTTTTTTAAGTGTGTTAAAGCGTAATAAGGGAAATTATATATATAAAAATATATTTTCCTAAACTTAATTATGAAACAAATTTGATATACATATATTTATATCTCATATGATTAATTATAATCTCCTTTTAAACATTCCATGTATCGTGTAATTGAATCACATCTCTTTGAGGGGCAGTAGTCCACACTTCCTCAAACGATGTTATTGTATTGTTGAAAAATTGAAACTATTAAAGTTATATGTTACAAAAGTATTAAATAGGTATAAATATATAATAAATATCATATATAGAATATATAAATAGAGATTCCATCAATATTTCCACCATGATAGGAGGTAAATAAAAAAAATAACAATTATGATTTCTTGAGGCTGTAGTTCGCCGTACACAAAAAATAGTATGTTCAGTACCCCTTATATGGAGGTGTATGTTAGTGTAGTATTTAAAAATTATGTAAAAAATCATGGTATATTTAGTATAATTTATTTATATAAACATGTAATGAAGAGATATTATGGATTGTATAATAGAAAAAAAACTAGAGATTTTGAGAGAATATGTTACCTCTTAATTGGGTAACTTGTTTTGGTATGTACCAAAAAGATTCCTTGGATGGATTCGTTACCAAAGGGAGGCTTAAAGGTAGAGTGTGGGGGTTATCTTAAGATATATGTTCAAATCATATATAAACCGATGTGGTTTGAGATGTGTGAGGAATGGGGAGTGGTGGTGACCATTTATATGGGAAGAAAATAACTCACATGGTATTTTCGAAAATAAGATAAGTGTACCCACATTTTTACAAATCTCAAGTGTTAAAAAAACTCTAAAATAAATGTTTTATGGAATAATTATGTCAATAAAATGTTTTTTTGACAAGTGGAATGGTCATTTGGGCCCATAAGTTAAAAGGTTAGTCCTTTATTAAGCATAATATTACCTTAATAATTTTAATATATTATAATTACATTCAGTACTATTTTTTGAAAAAAAATAAATTATTATAAATTATAAATTATTATTATTCCATATATGGAATCGATGATTTCAAGTCATGATCATATATGTGGAATAGTTAATTCAAAATTCACCCCAAAGATGGGACCATAATACGAATTTTTAATCTAAAAACAACAAAAAGTTTTCAATGTTATTATATTAATTTACATATATAAATTTGTTAAAATGACATAATATTTATTATTTAATAATAATTTAATATAAATAAACTTTAAAAATAATTAAAATTATTTTTAATCTTTTAAATAAATTATATGAAAAAGAAGTATTGAAATAAAATTAGGTATTTTTAACTATTTGTTAAAAAAAGAAATATTTTAGAAAAATTTCAAAAATTTAACATAACCTAATTAATCTTTCTTCATTAATATTTAATTTTTTAAATATTTAATAAAATAAATTTCAAAAATTAATATTTAAAATGGCTTTTCCATTAATATAAGATAAAATTACCTTTATAAAAATATAAAATTTTATGTGTAAAATAGAGGTTGTTCTTATCTTATTCCTACCAGACATAATGTATAAATATAAAAATATTAGATTGAATATATAAAAAATAAATTAAATTAAAAATATTAACTAATTGTAATTAATTTTTTATTAAGACAAAACTCTTTTAGAAGAATAAAAATTAAAATATTTCTTTTTTATATTCGATTTGTACATATTTCCATATCTAATTAATTGGTAACCAATGAAATCAATTTATATTTGTGTAAACAATAGTTTTTTCTAATTAAGTTAATAGTATTCATTACCTCAAACATAGAGACTAGGTGATGTCATATTATATTAAATAATAATACTTTAATAATACATTATTATTTGGTGAAAATCGCTCTCGCATGTAATGTAAGCTATCAGGGAAGGTCTCTCTTGTGTGTAACAAATGCTATCAAGGAAGGTCTCTTTTGAGTGTAATGAAAGCTTAGTCAGTTTTTATTGCATTGAAATATGTAGAATCTATTTTAAAAAGATGATATATTAAAAAGTATCTAAATATTATATTACCTAATATGCTTGGTGATGTGTGTCAGGCATGCTATAGAATACAAAGTTATACTTTAGAATTTCGGGGTGTTATGTTCTCCCCAACATAATTAAATTATTTCTTATCATTTTAATCTAAAACTTGGTAATATATTATTTCATGTTTCCTATTTTTATGTCCGAAAACACGATAAGGTTTTATAAAATATCCTCAATAAAATTGAGAACGAGATGTACATAGGTCACCTAGAGTGACATGTAACATAGTTTCTAAGTAAAATAAAATTAGTTTAAAATAGAGATATGTACTGGGAATAATGTAATAAATAATTATAGGGATTGAATTTGGTCATCAATCACAAACATTATAATGATCAATATAATCATGAGGGGGACATAACATAGATCTTTAGTGATTTAGAATACCATTATTTCCATAGTAATGAAGGTATTAGGAAATCAGTTTATTTCTAATTCATTTTCCAAATGTTGTGTAATTATATTACGTCCCAAAAATATAATGAAATATTCCAACTTTATTGGTTTCAATTTCAAATGAACAATCGTAAAATTTTGTTGTGCTTCAATATAATTCTTATTCATTAATTTACTACAAGAAATTAATTACCAATAATTATTTTTTTTATGCATGATGCACTAAAAAATCCTTTAAAATATTTTAAGTCCTATAAAAGAGTGACAAGCATAACTATTTTTCTATAAAAATATTTGAAAACCAATATTGGTAATTTATTCATCTCTAATATTCAAAAGTGATATTATAGGATTATAACTAACATTTATTCTTCAAATATTTTAACTAAAAATAGTGAAACATTAACTTTGACATTATGTAGGTTAGTGGTTGGTGTTAAACCCTTATCGTCCTTTAGTCATGGGTTCATGAACCATGTCCTTGTTGGATATGATAGGTTGTCACATGACATACATGTCATCCATTTCTATAATAATATAAATATCATTTGAAAAATAAATCTAATGGACATCATTAAAATTTAATTATCAAATAGACTCTTAACTATGATACTTAGTACAATGATTATTTATTAAGTATCATAATCTTATTTGACTATTAATATGATTTAATTTATAGTCATATGAACACCTAATTTTATAAATGCCTTTAAAAATAAGTCTATATAACTGAAAATTCATTATTCTTAAAATAACCATTTCCTTTAAAACATATGCTTCTAAAATCAAGAATATTCCTTACAAATTTCATGATTCATATACACAATGTAAAACTGGTAAAATTATTGTTCAATACAATAACTGCATCCAAAAATTAATTCATCAAAATTTGTCCTTCCATAGTCTATGGATTAACAATAATATCATCTATTGTATTTATAAATCATGACACCTTATATTCAATCTAAGACACCTTAGGATTAACCTAGGCTAATAATTAATTATTTAAATACCTTATAATGGTTTTTGAATAAAAAATGGATTATCTTATGCATTTCCCCTAGGAGTGTAAAAGTCGGTGTAAAATAAGGATCATTTTTGTATACCAAATTACCCTAAGTCAGGATTAGAACACCTTGTCAGATTTATTACACCCTGTTACATCTATTCTTGAACAATTTCCACTTCTATTATCCAGATGGGGATGTAATTTTAGACAACCCACATAATCTCTACCTTACCAAAATTCTAGGATGTTATTATACACCTTTCCTAAAATTCTGCCACAAAGTTATGTTCTATAATATATTTTTTCTTGAATCTAGTTCCCATGGATTATACTAAACCTAATTTGATTCAAAAAATAGTTAAATGACCCTATATATCCCAGATATGACGTCTTCTACAAATAAGATTGGCATGATTACCAAGAATCAAATCCTAAAGTAATGAAGAATTTTGTTTGTCTTGGTAAACTAGCTATATAAATGAGTCTTGTATTACAAATGAATACCTTAATTACAACATAATTTTTTCTTCAAATAAATAAATAACATTGAGGATAAGTTTATTCCATCCAGTGAATCCCGACATATCATTCATAGTACATTTCTTGGATACTGGGGGAAATAAACATAAAAAGGGTGAGGTCAAATTCCCATTAAGGGGAAAATATAGCAGAAAAAATAATTAATTAATGGGAATGATAATTATGACATGGTAAATTACTAAAATCACCTGAAATGTAAACAATAAACTGAGAAGAATGTTCATAAACAATATTTAAAGGTTATAATTAGTAACACATTCTATTCAAATAATGAGATAAGGAAAACTAAATGCAGAAAGGTAAGAAATTGAAAATAAATTATATTCAATCAATAAGCTGTGAATGAAATGTATCCATAATTTTTATCATGTGAATATATCATAAATAATAAATAATGATTCAAAATGATGGTCATGCATAATAATTTGATGTCATGTCTGGGGAACTTAAAAAAATATACTGTATGGATCCATCCCCTATATAGTTTAAAACTTTGTATTTAAACCCATTTAATTTGTGTATCTTTCTTGTATCAAGATAACGTATGGATGTACAATGGAGATTTATGAATTATGGGCTCCACTCTTTATTTCATGTCCAATGAATTTTCATATTGGGAAATTTATTTATTTAATAAATAATATTCCTTATCCAATATATGTATTGAATAAATAATACTTATTTATCACGATTTCCCCAAATAATCAAAATAATTTCAATATATACACTATATGTAATGGCGTATATATTTTATGAAATATTAATATTCATATAAATTAAATGGATAATTTAGGTGAAATTAAATGTTCAATTATCTTAAGAGACTTAATATTTCAAGGGGACATGGAAATGAATAAATGAAATGAAATTTAATACTATCCTTAGAAAAATAAATCAAAAACCATTCAGAGGAAAAATATGATTTTATCAAAAAAATATATTCAATGTGGAGTAATAATAAGGGTTATTTTTATTGATGAATATAATTAAAATAAAACACTCTTTTTAAAAAATCCTTGAGGAAAATATCCTTTTATTATGAAAAAAATTTGAAAAACCATTTCATTGAGAATCACATTTTCAAATATATTATTTAAAATGAATCCTTTTTATCATGACAAGGAAGATTTAAATAAATAGGGTAGGGAAAATCCTAAAATTCCATATGAGGTAAACATCCCTTTTATACGGTTAGTGGTTACAAAAATTACTTGTCTATAAAAAAACAACAATATTCCTTTGAAAATATTGGTAAAAGATAAAAGGTTAAAAATGTCTTTACAAAATCATTTAAAAAAAATAAATCATTTTAATGAAACATTGTTTTTAGAAGAAAACAGGTTCTCTAACTAATGAGGGAGATAAAGTCATGTTTAATGAAAAACATTTTACTAAACATTTTGAGTACTAAAGGGTGGTAAAATGGTATTGATACTTGAAAATGTTAATGGATAAATAGAGGATATAAAATTAAAAGTTTTATTAAATCAATTAATATAATTTCCTTGAATGGAAAAACCATTGAATGATTATTAAAGTTATTATTGAGGAAAATAAAATTTAAAAATTCCAAAGTGTCCCATACCACATTGAAACTTTTTAAAGAATAACCTCATAAAAGAATAATATCAAATTAATGTTTTAAATACCATTAATAAAAATAAATTCATTATATAATATATAAAAATGGGTAGTTCATACACCATTCAAATTAAGTATGTGGTGAATTTTAAATTTATCTCACAGAAGTAAAAAAGTGAGATGAAAACATCAATACCTAAGAGTTTATTTTGGGTTAATACCCTTTAACATAATGTATAATAAACATATGTTAATATCTAATTTATTTATAGCCTTTTTATGTTTATCATTAATTTTATTTCACTTGTTAGTATATTTTATACCACTACTTAAACAATAATTTTTACGTTAGTTTTTTTTACTTATTTCGGTTTATAAGTCAAAAAAACTTTTTTAGGTATAAAATGTTAAAAGGGGTCATTATATAATATCTCCAAAATAGTAATAATGAAATATTTATCATATTTATAAGTAAATTTTACCTTTAAAAACAATAATAAAATAAGGTTATGAAAAATAAATCAATGTTATAATCATGGAGATGGTAGGTCTGTCACAACCTGTCCTCAGGACCCGTGCCGTGACTACCCCAAGCCCGCCTTCCATAGGCCAGGGGCTAGAAAATAGCACCAAAGGCATAAATCCTATTATAAGGGAAGGAATTACCATTATGTAAGAAAAAAACACCACAGATTATGCAAGTAGATGTAAACAATAAGTAAACTGAGTACAATAGTAAGTGCTGGAAAGTAAATGGGTCAGTATACATACCCAACTAAAAGTAAAGTACAACTGAAAAGAGTGTACATAAGTAGAAAAGTAAAGTTGAAACACTGATCCATCCTCTGGAAATCCCACCTGAAGGGTGGGTACAGATAGTCTCCTCAGCTCCTCGGCTCCAGCCGTCCGCTCCATGTATGTCTCATCCAGTGATCCACCTTCTGGTATTGTCCAGCTCCACGAGCTCCTAACTAAATCAGCGTTGTATGTCGTCTGCATCCAACATAACATAGTGCGGGCATAGCCCGTGCAGGGGTGAGTATACGCTACTCAGTAGGGTACCCGATACCCCTGAATGTCTCCCAGAATCCACGAAGGATAAACCACAACGGTATGATACAATCACGATGTAACAACCAACTCTACTTAGGTATATGCCCATACATATACCTATGTCATCAATTCTTATCCATCTCCAACATCCGAGCCCATGGTTGATCTAGTCCACACAGGATAGAACAATCCAATCCACACAGGATAAAATAACCCAATCCACACAGGATAGAAAAACAATCTTATCGAAGAAAATGATTGAATGTCAAGACTCAGCTCACATAGGTATACTTCATTGTAAGACGATAGAGATGATCAGATGTAGCCACAAATTCATCTAACCTATCAGACCCACAAAGTATACAAGACCAACTAAGCTGTCGAACCCACAAAGGATACAAGACAAGCTACTCTACCGGACCCATGTAGGATACAAGTACAGAGTCAAATACTGTCGGACCCATGTGGGATACAAGAACAGTAGTCAAGTACTACCGGACCCACATAAGATACAAGAACAGTAGTCATCACCGTCAAACCCATGGAGTATTCTTGTACAGTCTTCTTCACTGCCGAACCCACAGAGGATCCCAGTACAGTCATCCTCGTCGTCACAGTCGCAACCATCTCTAGGTTCCCGCACACAGCATGCTCGATTTCGGGAGGGTCCACTCCACAAGACAAGGGGGTTTGATACATCAACTGACATGAAGTCCGGAGTTGATGTATCACAAAGTTCTGTCTCATCAAAAGGAACACAATCCAAAAGACGGCGCGTCAATCAGACGCCCGGTCTGAGAGTTATTGGATTTTTTGTCTCAGGGGACTGGTTGGTTTTTAAGTCAAAACCAACCCAACCATACTACAACTTGGTCCAAACCTCGATCAGAGTAACCCAAAGGAACCATCTCACTAAAAGGAATCCAAAAAATTCAATGGAACGTCAATCAGACTTCTGGAGCTCAAGTTATAACTATTTCCGCTCGAGGGCCCGATTGGTTTTGTGTTCAAACCTACCCTGACATACTAAAAGTTCTCCAAAATCTTGAGTGTAATATACAGAAATGACTGTCTCGATCCAAGGATCGATTCGCAACTAACGGTGCATCGATCGGAGGTCTGTATCTCATGTTACGGGCGTTTAAACAGTTTGTCCGGAAAATATGGGGTTTCAGCCCTGTCCGACCTGGCCCGATACCCATGGGTCGGACCGAACCGTGTCGACCCGACCCGGGTATGGGTCTGGTCCGGTTGGGCATGGCCCAGTCCGGATGGTGCGGCCCTGCCCAGCTGGCGTGGCCCGGCCCGGATGGCACGGCCCAGCCCAGCGTGGGCGGTCCGGCTAGGCGTGGGTGGTCCGTCCCGGCGCGGGCGGTCCGGCTCGGCGCGGCTGGTTTGTCCCGTGGCGGGTGCTCGTGCACTGAGTGGACGCGGAAGTGGGGGAAGCTACCGCTCTGCTTGAACCAAACGGCGGACCCAACGGGGTCCGCCCTGTCCGTTGACCAGGGGATTCAACCCCCGATTTTCCAGATAAGCGGTCAGCCTTTATGGCCGACCGTTCAGTTCATACGGGACCTGCGGTGGTCACGCCTCTAGTGTGTGTTGGCGCCCAGATCTGCCGACCTCTTCCCAGAACTGCTGCGTCCAGGGACCGCGGCTCTGGGCCATCTGGCACGGCGTGACGGTGTCGCGCCCCTCCACCGCGGCCCGACATCTGTCGCGACCTCTTTCGGTCTCGACGGCGCTGCGCGACGGTGGCACCCTCCTTCGTCGCGGCACGCACTGGCCGCAGTTCCTTCGTTTCCACACGGTACGACGACACCGCGTCACCTCTGTACCAAACAATAAAGAAGTACAACAAAAAAAGGGGAGGAGGATCGGCCTTGTTTGTGTAGTCCATCCTCCACCCGTTAATTCGATAACAAGCGTCTATTTATTTAACGATAAACGCCAGAATTATTCACGAACGTAAAAAAAACCTCTACCTAAAAGAAGAATTCATAGAAGATTACATTGTGGAAGACGACGTCATGGGGGAAGGCTCCGTATATGATGACAGAGATCTTACGAGGAAGAAACGACGTTCCCATTTCTTTGAAGTGGAGAGAAGGTGGTACAGCGTGTTGGTGTTCATCGCATTCTCCAAGGAGGAAGATGAAGTTCTTTTAACTGTAGAACTCTCCCTCTCTCAAATCTCCACACAACACATCAAACCCTAAAATAAAATAAGGCATTGCCTTATTTTATTTACAATTCCAACATTTTTAAAATTCGAAATTGAATTCACCTCATTAATTACATCTTGTGTTGTCAAAATTAATGGGTGTATGTTGGCATCATTTAAAGTGGAAGAGGAGTTAGGGGAAATGATGTGGTGGGGCTCATCTGGACACCACCACACTAATATCCTATAAAGAGGATTTTGGTTCAGGTGGGTCCCACTCAACACCCTCACATGGGGTTAAACCACATGGATGTGAAATAGAAATTGTGACATAATTTTTATTTCACTTTAAACTTAATCATTTTTTTAACAACTCTTCCCGAGAAAACAAAACTCTATAAAAGGTCTTCCTAAGCAATTAACGGCACTACGGTTTCATCGGTGGCCTCATATTTCTATTCCGATCACCAGTTCAAAAGTTAGGAAAACCCGCTCATCCATTCACTGAACGTACCCGAGCTAAACTTCGGAAATTGATTCTGGGCACACAGGGCCTCAGAATCAGGTTCCGTCAGAAAATTCTTACTCGTAAAATCCCAAAGTAATTTTGAAAAAAAAATTCATTGAAATTTACAGGTCTTTACATTACTCCCACCTTAGGGATTTACATCCATGTAAAGATACCTCAAAAACTAGAAGAACAAATGAGGGTACTGAGCACGCATCTAAGCCTCCAGCTCCTAAGTGCTCCCATGGAGGTTCCTGTGCTGCCACCTGAATCTCACTAGAGGAATCGACCATCCACGTAGGATCTGCTCCTGTCGATCCTCGATCTCCAACGAGACCTCTGCAAAAGTCACCCCGTCATTAATGTCCAGCTCCACATGGTCGATGATATGCATCGGGTCGTGTATGTATCTCCTCAGCTGAGATACGTGGAAGATGTCGTGCACCCGGTGTAACTGAGGTGGTATATCCAGGTGATATTCCACCTCGCCTATCCTGCTGAGAACCTTGAATGGTCCTATGAAGCACAGAGATAACTTTCCACCCCATCCAAATCTCTGTAATCCATGTCGAGCTGAGACCTGTAAGAAAACGTGGTCGCTATCCTCGGACTCTAGTGGTCACTACCTCCTATCATCATAAGACTTCTGTTGGATCTGAGCTGTCCTCATCCACTCCTGGATGACCTGGACCTTCTCTGTCTTGGCCTGGACCATCTCTGGTCCCAAAAGTGATGACTCCCCGGTGTATGTCCAGCACAGAGGTGACATTCATGGTCGGCCGTAAAATGTCTCGTATGGTGCCATCTCGATGGTGGAGTGGTATCTATTGTTGAATGAAAACTCCACCAATGGTGGGTGATCCTCCCAGTTGTGACCAAAGTCGAGAACACATGAACAGAGCATGTCCTCAAGAGTCTGAATGGTCCTCTCCATCTGCCTATCCGTCTGAGGGTGAAAGGCGGTGCTTAGGTGTAACTGCGTCCCGAATACCTCCTGTAACCCCTTCCAAATCCGGGAAGTAAAGAGAGAATCTAGATCGGAGACGATAGATGATGGAACACCATGAAGTCATATGATCTCTTGAATCTAGAGGCATCCCAAGCTCTCCACTGATCCCTGCTCTCTGATGGGTAGGAAGTGGGACGACATGGTGAGTCGGTCAATGATCACCCAAATGGAGTCGTGTCCTCTGGAAGTATGTGGAAGTCCAGTCACAAAATCCATAGATATCCTATCCCACTTCCACTCCGGGACCTCCAAGGGATGTACCAAGCTTGCTGGTACCTGGTGCTCAGCCTTCACCAGCTGGCAGGTGAGGCAGCGAGAAATGAACTCTGCCATAACGTTCTTTATACAAGGCCACCAGTGCTATCATTTGAGATCCTGGTATATATTCGCCACTCCTAGATGTACCACTAAAGGGGAAGTGTGAAACTCTATTAGCACTATTTCCTGTAATGCAGCTGGAACCATGGTATGTCCTCTCAAAAGGACGACGTGCTCTCCTCCTATAGAGAATCCATCAGCTGCCTGCCCTGTGGAAATCTATGCACGCTGCGTCTCACAGTCAACATCCCCACATTGTGCCTCTATGTCCCACTGAAGAAGTGGAGGTATGACTGTGAGAGACTGAAGAAAGGTTTCTCCATCTCTATCAATGAAGGATACTGCAATGTGGCTAGCTGCTCTATCGCCTCTCCATGTCGATTAATGCCCATCCACCTGCTGAGAGCATCAACTACTACATTCCCCTTTCTAGGAGTATAGACAATCTCAATGTCATAGTCCTGGTAGAACTCGAGCCATCACCACTGTCTCAGGTTCAGGTCCTTCTCCAAGAAGATGTACCTGAGACTTTGGTGGTCAGAATAGACTGCAAAGTGATCAACCATCAGATAGTGCCGCCACATCTTCAGAGCGAAGACCACTGCTGCTAACTCCAAGTCATGGGTAGCATAGTTCTTCTCGTGCATCCTGAGCTATCGTGATCCATAGGCGATCACTGCACGTTCTTGCATCAGGACATGCCCGAGTCTGGTCCCTGATGCATCGCTGTAGACTACGTAACGTACTCCCTCCTCTGGTAGCCTCAAGATAGGTGCGCTTTTCAATCTCTGTCTTAGGTCCTGGAAGCTCTGCTGACACCTATCTGACCACAAGAAGGGTTTCCCATTCTTTGAAAATACTGAATGCGGTGCCACATCTCTAGAGAAGTCTGGAACATATATCTGGTAGTACCCAACCAAACCTAGGAAACTCCGCACCTTTATCACGCTCCTGGGTGGCTCCCAAGCTAGCACTGCCTCGATTTTCGCAGGATCCACCGCAACTACCACCTCAGAGATGACGTGCCACAAGAAGTGGACATCACGTATGCAAAACTGACACTTCGTGAGCTTACCATAAAGCTGGTGCTCTCGGCGTGTGTCCAGTACAACCCACAAGTGGCAGGCATGCTCCTCCTCAGTGGTCGAGTATATCAATATGTCGTCGATGAAGACTATGACAAATCGATTGAGGTAAGTATGAAAGATCCTATTCATGAGACTCATGAACACTGATGGAGCGTTGGTTACGCCAAAAGGCATAACCAAGAACTCATAGTGGCCATACCGACATCTGAAGGTCATCTTCTGTACATCTTCGTCTAGAAATATGAGATGATGATAGCCTGAACTTAGGTCTATCTTCGAGAACCATCGTGGTCCCTTGAGCTGATCAAAGAGGTCGTCAATCCTCGGAAGTGGATACTTGTTCATCACAGTCACCTGGTTCGGGCGATGGAAATCGACAGGTAGTCGCAAGCTCTCGTCTGCCTTCTTAGCGAACAAAATAGGGGAATCCTAGGGTAAAACACTGGTTCGAATGAATCCCTTGCCCTACAAGTCTTCCAGCTATACCCATAGCTTTCGAAGCTTAGCGGGAGCCATCCAATCTGCTGTAGTAGATATCAGGGCTGTCCCGGGGTACATGTCAATATAAAAGTCTACCTCTCTAAGAGGAGGTAGTCATGGAACGTCATCAGGAAAAATGTCGACATACTGATCCACCACTATAGGAAAACTAGAATATTGCACGTCAATTTCTCCTAGGATGAGGATAGCCAACTGATTAGTGATTGTCTATCCTCTCCTCTGCGTGAGTCCATCCTGCGCTGCAAATGATCCCTTCTCACCGGTGATGGTGAACATGCTCCCATCGGTTCGAACACACCGCACCTTGTTCCAAATACAGTCGAGCTGAGCATTAACTATAGATAACCAATCCATTCCTAAGATGACGTTGTGAGGCCTCGACGCTGCTACAAGAAGATCTCAGTAGAAGATCTCACCTCCTAGTGTAATCTCACAGTGCCAGTACCAGTTTTTAATCGTCGAGTATGCTCTCGTAAGAGTCTCTAGCCGTTAGAATCGACCCAACAGCTCCATCGGAATCTCCGAGCACCGAACAAGGGCAACGACAATGAAATAATGACTCGCTCCAGGGTCTATAAGAACTGAAACAAGTGTGGAGTTGAAATAGTTAATACCATGAATCATCTATGTTGTACCGTGGTCATAGGCCTCCGCTGCCTGAAGCTGAGCCTGCCTCTGTCCGCCAGATCCATGTGGTCAGGGTGGACCTCCTGGTGGTGTTTGTGGTAGAGCCTCAAAGCATCGCCCACCACCTGCAGCTCGGCCAGCTCCTCTGCCTCGTCCGCCTGCTCCATGCGGACCGCCACGGTCAAATCTCTACCTCTACCTGGGTGGTCCCTCAACCTTTTGATGCTCCTCTACATGGCGGGTCGGGCAGTCACGAGCCATGTGGCCCTGCCCGCCGCATGCGTAGCACCGTCTTCTTCTCATAAGACTGGCACTGCGCCATGTTCCCCTCACCTCTGAGCTAGTGTCCTAAGGTCGTCCGCCTGATGTTCTTGTCCGCTTGGCCCCCTGTGACATCTGTCGACTACCAGCTGCAGAAGACTCAGCTACAGGCTGCCCTACAGTAGGTCTCTATGCTGGTATAGGCTCAATAAGAAAGCTCTTCACAAGAAGGGCACGCTTCAGTACTCCTTCCTGTGTCGGACTGTTGAGGGACATTATCGATGCCCTGATCTCATGCCTCAGTCCCTGCTCGAAGGTCTGGGCCCAGAAGAATGGGTCCCATATCGTGTCCGTGGAATAGCGCGAGAGATCGGTAAATCTCACCGAGTGCTGGGCTACCGTCATGCTGCCCTACCACAGCTGCAGTAACTCCTGAATGTGCACCACACAGAGGGTGGCTGGAATGAAATCCGTGTGGAAGAGGCTCTCTAAGTATGACCAAAGAAGATATGCCTCTTCGTGCACCTGGAGAATCAGTCTCCACCATCTACCTGCTGCCACGTGCAAGAGACTCGCTGCAAGGATCACCATGAGGTCAGTTGGTGTCCCCACTAACTTGAAAACGCGTACCCTATCCTCCAGCGAATCCTTGGCTGCCTGAGGGTCTGTCTCCCCACAGAACCTGGGTGGTCTCTAATGCTAAAACTTGTGCAGTGCACTAAGGTTACATGCACTCTCAGCGGCTGGGGCTGGTGGCATCAGTGGCTCGGCGGGTAGAGGTACCACCGGTGCCTCCGCGGTAATAGGGCCCGGCACCGTGGCCTTGTCGCTGGGCTGTCGTCTCTTACAATGCTCGAAACCCAAGCTGGCTGCCATCATAGGGCCATCCTGAAAATTAACAGGTGCGCCACGGTCAATATAGTATACATTGTGAGATGACACAAAGTAATCACAACGAAAAGTTTTGAAACACACATGCAATCAATGTCTTCGTGCATTGAGTCAGAAATTAGAAGTCATGGTCCTGGTTTATGAATACATTGGCTGCCACACCAACACTGGACTCCCTGGACTGATAACCACATTCAATACCCTTAACACTATTTATTCACATAGAAGAATGATGAGAGTCCGGAGTTCTACGGTAGAACCGAACTCCTCTTATACCAATTTTTCACGACCCATCCTCGGGACCCGTGCTGTGACTACCCGAAGACATCCTTCCATAGGCCAGGGGCTGGAGACTTTCACCAAAGGTGTAAATCCCAATATAAGGGAAGGCATTTCATTTATATAAGAAAACAAACAGCACAATGTATGCAAGCAGAAGTAAACACTAAGTAAACTGAGTACAATAGTAAGTGCTGGAAAGTAAATGGGCTAGTATACAAACCCAACTGAAAGTAAAGTACAACTGAAAAGTGAGTATAGTAGTAGAAAAGTAAAGAAGAAACACTGAGCCGTCCTCTGGAAATCCCACCTAATGGGTGGGTACTGATATTCCCCTTAGCTCCTCAGCTCCAGCCGTCCGCTCTGTGTATGTCTCGTCTAGTGATCCACCTCCAGGTACTGTCCAGCTCCATGAGATCCTACCTCAATCAGTGTTTTCCGTCATCTGCATCCAACACTTCGTAGTGCGGGCATATCCCGTGTAGGGATGTGTATATGATACTCAGTAGGGACCTTGAGACCCCCGAAGGTCTCCCAGAATCCACGAATGATATACCACAAAGGAATTATACAATCACGAAGTAACAACCTACTCTACTTTGGTATATGTCCATACATATACATAAGTCATCAATTCCTATTCGACTCCAACATCTAAGCCCAAGATTTATCTAGTCCACACAGGATAGAAAAATCCAATCCACATAGGATAACACAACCCAATCCACACAAGATAGCAAAACAATCTTATCTAAGATAACGATTGAAAGTCAAGACTCATCTCACATAGGTATACTTCTTCGTAAGATGATAGAGATGATCAGATGTAGCCACTGATTAATCTAAGATGTCGGACCCACAAATGATACAGCACCAGCTATGATGTCGGACCCACAAAGGATACAAGACCAGCTACTCTGCCGGACCCATGTAGGATACATGTACAGGGTCAAATACTGCAGGACCCACGTAGGATACAAGAACAGTAGTCAAGTACTGTCGGACCCACATAGGATACAAGAATAGTAGTCATCATCATCGAACCCACGAATGATTCCAGTATGGTCGTTGTCGCTGCCAAACCCACGAAGGATCCCAGTACAGTCGTCATCGTCGTTGTAGTCGCAACCATCTCTAGGGTTCCCACACACAGCATGCTCGTTTCTGGGAGGGTCTGCTCCACGAGCCCTAGGGGGTTGATACATAAACTAACACGATGACTGGAGTTGATGTATCCCAATGTTCCGTCTCGTCAAAAGGACTCAACGCGATAGACGGTGCGTCAATTAGACTCCCGGTATGAGAGTTATTGGCTTTTTCGTCCTAAGGGCCCGGTTGGTTTTTATGTCAAAACCAACCCGACCGTACTCAAACTGTGTCCAAACCTTGATTGGAGTAATCCAAAAGAACCTTTTCACTAAGAGGAATCCAACAAAGTCGACGACATGTCAATCGGATGACCGAAGCTCATGTTATAAGTGTTTCTGCTCCGAGGGCCCGATTGGTTTCGTGTTCGAACCAAACCAGTCGTACCCAGAGTTCTCTGAAACCTTGATTGTAATATATGGAAATGACTTTCTCGATCCAAGTATTGCTACGCAACTGAAGATGCGTCGATCAGAGGTCCATAGACCATGTTATGGGCATTTGAATAGTTGAGTCCAGAAAACAGGGCGTTCGGGCCCGGTCCGACCCGACCCGATACCCCTGGGTCAGCCCGTTCTGGGTCGACCCGACCTGGGTCCGGGTCCGACCCTGTTGGGAATTTCCCGGCCCGGCTGGCACGACCCAACCCAACCGCTGCGGCCCGACCCGGCACAGGCATCCCGACACGGCGCAGGCGGTCCGGCACGGCGCGGGCGGTCAGGCCCAGCGCGGCCGGTTCGGCCCAGTGCAGGCGCCCGCACGCTGAGCAGACGTGGAAGGGGGAGGGGGAGGCCGCCACCCCCTTTGAACCGAATAGTGGAACCCAAGGGGTCCTCCTTGTCCGTTGACTAGGGGTTTCAACCCCCGGTTTTCCAGAGAAGAGGCCAACCTTTATGGCCGGCTGTTCGGTTCAAACGGGACCCGCTAGGGTCCCGACTCCTGGGTGTGCCAACGGCCGAATCAGCCAGCCGCCTACCAGATCCACCGTGGCTCTTGGCTATCCGGCATGGCGCGATGGTGCCATGCCCCTCCGACGAGGCCCTACTCTGAAAGAGGCTTCTTTCGGTCTCAACGACGCGGCGCGACGGCGCCGTGCTCTTTCGTCGCTGCCCGCACTGGCCGTGGTTCCTTAATTTCTACACGGTGTGATGGAACCGCATCACCTCTATTCCAAACCATAACGAAGTACAACAATAAAAGGGGAGGAGGATCGACCATGTTTTTGCGGTCCAACCTCCCCCGGTTAATTCGATAACAAGCGGCTATTTATTTAACGATAAATTCCAGAATTATTCACGAACGTAATAAAAACCCCTACCTCGAAGAAGAATTCACGGAAGCTTTTGTTGCGAAAGATTGCGTCACGGGGGAAGGCTCTGTATACGATGACAGAGTTCATCTGAGGAAGAAACGACGTTCCCCTTTCATTGGCGTGGAGATAAGGTTGTACGGCATGTCGGTGTTCTTCACGTTCTCCAAGGAGGAAGATGAAGTTCTTCTATGTGTAGAAATCTCCCTCTCTCAAATCTCAACACAACACATCAACCCCAAAAACAAAATAAGGTTATGACTTATTCTAGTTTCACATGCCAACATTTTTAAAATTCAAAAATGAATTCACCTCATTAACTACATCTTGTGTTGTCAAAATTAATTGGTGTAAGAAGGCATCATTTAAAGTGGAAGAGGAGTTATGGGAAATGAAGGGGTGGGGCTTGTGTGGGCCCCACCTCACTAATATCCTATCAGGAGGATTTAGGTTCAAGTGGGTCCCACTCAACTCCCTTACATGGGGTTAAACCACTTGGATGTGAAATAGAAATTGTGACACAATTTTTATTTCACTTTAAACTTAATCCTTTTTTTAACAACTCTTCCCGAGCAAACACAACTCTAGAAAAGGTCTTCCTAATAAATTACCTGCACTGTAGTTTCATCGGTGCCCTCAGATTTCGATTTTGATCTCCGGTTCAAAAGTTAGGAAAACCCGCTCGTTCGTTCACTGAATGTACCCGACCTAAACTTCAGAAATTGATTCTGGGCACACCAGGCCTCAGAATTTGGTGCCGTTAGAAACTATGTACTCGTAAAATTCCAATGAAATTATTGAAAAAATTTCCTTAAATGTTACAGGTCTTTACAAGGTCGTACGTACACATGACTAACATTATCAGTTTTCAATCATCATTATAGAAATAAGGTAAGTAAAATTATATCATTTAATAATGATAATTATACTATATATATGATAGTATTTAATAAAACATACTTACGTATACAATTATTGTCATTTAAAAGGAATCACATCATACCGAGGAGGAGGTAGTGAAAACGTCCACAGACGACATAATCACTTTTTTTGTGTGTGAATGGGTAATAAAGAAAATGATATATATTTATGTATAGAAAAAAAATTATGACAGTAACATATTAGATATATGTTTTTTATGTCTCATATGTTTAATTATAATCATTTTTTATACATTCCATGTATCATTCGAATGAATCGCATCACTTTTTGGGGTCAGTAGTTTACATTTCTTCATACAATGTTATCGTATTAACACAAAATGGATAGTGTTAATGGTATGTGTTATAAAATGATTAATGAGTTATAAAGACATAATAAATATCACATATATAACATATAAACTTATTTCCTATCGTAATTACCACCATGATAATTGTTAAAGGAAAAATGAGTAACCATCGTTTCGTGAGGCCCTATTTCTTCGTAAATAGAAAAAATATGTCCATTGCCATTAGATGTAGGTGTGTGTAAGTGTAAATATAACACATTACATAATAAATAAAATTATATCTATTATATATATTTTTTAATATAATTATGTAATAAATATATTTTAAGGGGTGGATAATGAAAATTAAACTAGAGAGCGGGAGCGAAGATGTTACCTCTAAATTGGGTAACTTATTTTGGTTTGTATGCAAAGGCTTACATGGAAGTATTTCTAAAAAAACTGAGGATTAAATATAGAGGGGGGAGATTTTGGGAATCTATATGGGATTATATTGGCTGAACTAATGTTTTCTGAGAGTTGTGGGGAATGGGGAGATGTGGTGTCTTTATTATAAGGGAGGAAAATGACTCACTTGGTATTTTTTAAAATAAGTTATCTGTACCCTCGTTTTTACCAAAAAATAGTATTATAAACCCAGAAAATCAAAATAATGGACGTTTCAGATCTTAATTATGTCCATAAAATGAGTTTTGTACAAATTTCTTAGGTCATTTGTGCCCTTAAGTTAAAGGTTTAGTTCTTTATTAAGCTTAATTTTACCATAATAATTGTAATTAATTTTAGTTAATTTCACTAATCTATTTGCTAAAAAATAAATATGGCCTTATTAGACATTATAAAATTTTATTATTCAAAATATAAAATCTTATTTTCCAAATTAAAATGATATAATTTGAAGTTATTATTTTAAAATTCATCCTACATGCGGGTTGACAATATGGGGTTTAATGTAGAAACATCCAAAAGTTGCTATGTTTTTATAATGAATATCAATGATAAATAGATTAAAATAAAATAAATTTTATTAATTGAAAAAAATATGATATCATTATACTTAAAAAACTATTAAAATTATAATTTAACCTTATAAATAAATTAGATGAAAAATCAGTTTTGAACTAAAATTTAGTATTTTTAACTATTCATTTTAAAAACAAAATGTCATAGAAACATATAAAAAATAGACCCCAAAAAAATTAATGGGTTTATATTTCAAATATTTTTTTATTATTAAATATTAAATCAATTAAAGTGTCAAAATTAATATTTAAAATGGGTTCTCCATTAAAAGAAATAAAATTTCCTTTAAAAAATATAGGTTTTATGTGAAATATAGAGTTTGTTCTTATCTTTTCCTATAAAACCTAATGGATAAATATAGAAAATATGGTATTGAATATATAAAATATATATTTAATTAAAATAATTATATTATTTTAATTAATTATATTTATTAAGAAAAAACTCATTTGGAAGCGTAAAAATAATAATATTTCTTTTTATATATGTTTGATTCTTGTTTTCATTTCTGATTAATTGTTAAATAATGAATTCATTTTATATTTGTCTAAATAATATATTTTAAAATTTTAGTTAATATTATTCATAACTACTAACATAATGTATGGGTTATATCATATTATTATAAATAATAATAATTTTAAAATATATTATTATTTGGTGAAACCCGGTCTTGCATGAAACACAAGCTACTGAGGAACGTAACTCTTGCGTATAACAAAGTATATTGAAAAAGGTCAATTTTGTGTGTAATGAAATATAACTTGGTGTTTCTTCCATTGAAGAAATATATAATCTATTTTAAATACTAAATATATTTTAAATTATCCAGATATTATATTACCTTATTCTCTTGATCATGCCTGTCATACCCGCTATCCTATATAATGTTGTACATAAAAATATTAAGGAATTACATATTTTAGTTAATATATAATATAATATTCATAATCACCTATTATGGTGAGATATAAAACTCTCTTAAAAACTCCATTGATACATTATATGATTTTCCTTATCATATGTTCATATCTAATTCCCTCATCATATAGTATTGGCTATTTATCCTTTGAAAGTTTCATTATGTAGTCATATAATTATTAATTAGATAATTGAATAACTTTAAAATTATCCTACATCCTATTTTTTGTGGCTCTTATGATAACAAACAAGAACTAATTAGATCACATTTAAAAGTAACTACTATAATTATTTTTCTGATAAAAATGATATTTATGCCATGATTTTAGATTGCTTTATTCATAGACTCATCCTTGAACATCATTCTCATATTTCTTGAAATTTGATCAATATATTATTGATGATAGTCATGGATTGGACTCACTGAAATACCATAAGACTGTATTGCCATCTTTTTTTCTCAATTCCAATTTAAATTAGTAAAATTACTTTTGTATATGTCAAAAAATTTCAATGGAATGATAGGGACCAACTCGCATATCTGAAGTTCTAGTTTTCAATAATAACAAATTATAATGGTACATAGGATAAATTATCATCTATTATGGTGTAAATAAATAATTTTATTTTATAATTACATACAAAACCTGAAATCAATCTTCATAAATTTCATAAAATGTCTAAATGCCTCCACACATGTTAAGAACATCCAATCTAATCTATCTAACACAACCTTAGACTGGTCAACATGGTTTTTTCGCTTAACATATTCATTATTATATAACCAATAGATAAAATAATTTAAATTATATAGAATCTCCTTAATTTTTGGTAAAATTTGATAAGAGTGATCAAAGTCACTATAATCATTCACAAAACCTTCTGTCAGGTAGATTATTCATTCCAGTAAGAAATATGATACCTGAAAAAATATTTATTTCTCTCCAACACTATAACTGTAGGAAAATATTAACATGATTATTCCATTTTGATAATAATTGGGGTTCCTCTAGCCCACACTATTAAAATACATTTTTTACAAAAACATATATTATTTATCCTCTTGAAAACCTACTAAAAAACCCAAACAAAATTATTTATTATTAAAATATCAACAATAAATATTGAGTCACTTACACACTGATGAAATTTTTTATTTATTGTTTTAAAGAATTACCACACATAATAATTTAATATTTTATGGATTATGATGTAACTTATTTTCCTATTAGGATAATGTAAAATTGTGATTTTTTCATATTTGATTGATAATTCACAATGTACATCACAAAAAAATCATGACAAATGGATTTTTTTCGAAAAATAATAAAAAATATGATATTGTAACCAAGAGAAAATATTTTCACATAAATTTTATAATAATTTTAGTCATAATAATAATTATTACATTGATCTTTCAGTCTTTATTCATATAGTATGTTGATTATTCTTACCAAATTAGTGGAGTGTCATTGCGTTGTGAGGACCCAATGTATACCCTCTTTAGTGGTGATACACATATGATCCTTAAATATCTGAACAAAATCAATGGATCTTTAAATTATAGAATGTATAATTGATTAGGTTACATTATTATCCTTTGTGTATTTTTTGTTCCTACGATCTTGAATAAATGTATCTTTTTCTTCTACTTCTTGAATGGATGAGAGGAGGAGGAGGATCTATAGAGGAATATTTTGTGCACTATAATTGACCTTCCACAGAATGTAATATCAGTAAATTTATAGATGTAGGGTTAGGTTTTAATTATTAAATAACTACACATGGTCCCTTTAATAAAATATTAAACACTTTTAAGCCCCATCTCATGTAAAAAATTTAAATTTGTTATTTTATTAAATTTCATGTTCATATTGGAAAAATATAAAATATTATTTTATTTTTTGGAAAATTAATATCAATCACCATTCCTAATATCACCCAGCTTTTCCTCCTTGGAATTTATAGAATACCAAAATTAATATTGTAATTAAATATTTATTCATTCAATAAATAAATAAATATTATATTCAACTAATAGAGGATAATTATTTATTTGATATTCATACAACTAATAATTTTTTTAAAGGTTGGGGTTAAAGCCTCAATTTATAATTTAAAGCAAAGACCCCTTCAAACTGGGTAGAGGAAGACCCATTACATAGCTCAAAGGCCTAAGGAGAAGTGGCAGGAATACAAGGCTTGAAAGCCCATTTTTTGGCCCAAAGGACCCCTTGGTGAATAGTACTGCAAAAGTACCCTTGCTGCTATAGTCCCTGCTACAGTAGTACCACCACTACAGTACCTTCTACAGTCCCTCCGCCGCTATAGTGCCACCACTGCTACCGTCCCACCGCTGCTACAGTACTGCTAAAGTGACCCGGAAATTCTCCCCTTTCCCGGATATGATCTTGGGTCATTTGGATGCCAAGCAGGAGCCTGAACCACTAGGGTACAGGCTCGTGGGCGTAAGACTAATAAATTATTTATTTAACAAATAAATATAAAATTATCCCATTTTGAATAACATGAGGCAATTAAATATTATATATTTAAGTAATTATATAATTACACTGAGAATGAATATTTATTTAATATTTTTGATCATTTCAAAAATAATCAATAAATACTAACTCTTGGTCTAAAGAATAATATTTATTACAATTGTTAAATAAAAATAATAAATAACTCAGATGAAAGGAAAAAAATTGACTGTGACCATATAGAAATAATCCTTAATGGAATTATGTGGGATTATCTAATGTCAATGATTACTATTTGATAAAGGGTTAAGGCACCCATATATAAAGAATTCATATCACAATGAAAAAATTATATGTGAATTCCCATCATGTAATATAATCCCCTTTTCAAGATATCTCATCAATATGGTTGCATACATGTGTCATAAACCATAATTCCTGACATTTATTTATTTGATTATCCACTATAATCATTTATTACGTCACTATGTCTGTGAAATTTATTTTAACGATTTAATTTCAAAAAAAGTTTTAAGGTATCAAATTCTATAATAATGGATGAGAAAAATCCTTCTGTGACTTATTCATTAATAACATATAATTCATGACACAAACAGCATACCCATAATTTATGTGATCAATGTCATCAGGGTTTATGAAAATCCATCAAAGTGCACAAGTCATGACATTCCTTAAAAATATTATTAAAATATATGGATTATTACATATGGTCGTAGATTGGAATATCCAATGACAAAAAAAACATGTGGAATTCCTAAAGGTTGGTATTTTCTTATGTTCTAGCGTTTTGGTGATTACCATGTGCATAATTAATGAGATGAGGACTCATATGTTTACAAGTACTTGTACCTAATAGTGAACATAATATTTTCCAATCATATAATTTTATCTTTCCATAGAATAAGTTTTAAGTAAATCACCATAGAATTTAATGGTTCTCAACATTGTATATAATGGATATACCAATTTAATTATGATAGGTATTATGGGACATTATTACGTAAAATTCATGATGAACTATGAAAAATATATAATAATATATTTTATTCAATATTCACATATTTTAATATATATATATATATATACAGATATATATATGTAATATTATGTGTAAGTAGTTGGTTCCATGAAACAAACTCCAAAATAATCATATTTGGAGTAGAGTCAATTGCCAATGAATTTAATTCTTCTATCTATCACATAATAATCATTTTTTCTGATGAGTAAAGAATTTATTCAAGTGGTTTTCCATGTTTTCATCCATTCCAACTCATCTTATAGTGACATCACCTCTCTGAGAAAAATCCCCCATTAGTTGATATTTCTATGGTCTATGTTACATCCACTGATGTGACCATAGCTCATTTAAAATGTCCTCTAAATTAGTATTATCTAAATAGAGTGTGATAAGGGTCATTACTACTAGGAACCACATAGAGATATTAAGAAGATGTTTTGAATCCAAACTATATATTTAGCTATGTCAGAATCCATAATATAAATGGAAACTATGGTAGAATCAACAATCACAACATTCATTGAGCTCTTGTAGCTCAAAAAACCTCCATTGAGAGTGAATATGTATCCCAAATGTGGTTTCATAAAGTCTTGATCTATTTGTAAATGATATTCTAAATATATATCGATGTCTAGTTCCTCATTTTCTCCATAGACATTGATCATTTCCTTTGTATGGTTTATATACCTAAGGGTCATACTGATTTCGACCCTATAGTTGTCACCTAGGACAAGTTGATATATTCTTACCATTATGAAGGTGATGCGACATCTAGCCTTATATAGCATAACATATATGACTAACCCAATTGTGGACATGTATGGATTCTTTTATGTCCATTGTATTTACCCATTTCTCTAAGGACACATTTTCATATAAAGATGAATGTCATGTGATATAGAAAACAACCCCCTCTTGAATTGTTCTATATTGTACCTCTTCTTTATCTTTTAAATTTATTTACTCTGACTTAGTGAAAATGTAATCTTTGATCTATCATGACATATCATGATCCAAATAATATGTGCATCTTTTCTGAAGTCATTTAGGTAAATTCACTTATTCAGCCAGGACTTAATAGATAGTAAGAGTGGTATTTCATTTCCAATTTGTATTATTTCATCAATATAATGTACCAAGAAAACTTCCATACTCCAAATAGATCATTAATAGACACAAGGATCACATTCTATCTTCATGATACCAAATTCCATTAGGGATTAATTAAACATAATTTTTCATGAACAAGATGCATGATTTAATCCATAAATGGATATCTAAAAGTTAAAAACTGTGTTGGAATCCATTAGAGTCAAAGACCCTTTAGGATATTTCTTATAGACAATTTCGTAAAGATTATAATTATGGAATGTTATTTTCATATCCATATTCCAAATATCATAGGCATGATAATAATCTTTCGTAAGTAGAATTAAAATTGATTTTAACATATCAACTAGTAAAAATGATTCATTATACCCTATACCATCATTATATTTGAAACCTTTTGCAACTAGTTATGCTATATACATATAGAATTATCCATCTTTTTCTATTTTCATATTGAATACCCATTTACAGCGAATGTATTTACCTTGATTGGATGATTTAATATAACCCAGACTTGGTTATGATAAGTGGATTCTATTTTGGAATTCATATATTCATTCCATTTGGAATATTTTTTCCACTTACTAATTACTTATAGGTTGTAGTATCATTACTATCATAAAATAATGGGTCACCATCTTTGGTTACTAGAAATCCATATCATTATGGTTATTTAACCTCTCTCATACTGCCACACAATACTTTTTTCATTTAGAACATCCTCTTGTAAGGTCCTTTGTGGAATCTATTCCTATACCAACACTTATGTATCTTGATCCAAGACTTCATCCTAGTGTATCTCACTCTTACAATATCATTTGGAGATAATATCCCTATAAGTAATGGAATTAAATTAGATTGTTAAAACATTATCATATAAATTATTGTTTATATAATATCATTTAGTTTCATCGGGATTTCCTATAAAGATACAATTAGATCCTCATGGTTTAAGTTGGTTTCTAGAAATAGCCTTAACAAAGGCTTCACAACCACAAAATTATACATGATACAACAGGGTTTTATTTCAATACTAAATCCGATATATAATAATGGATTATTATTTTATTAGAACATGTTTTTATATGAATTATTTTGACCATAATGCGTATAAAAAAGGATAATTGAAAACTCACATGACTCATCAATGATCTCCCAATATGTAATGAGGTTTGATTCTTCATTATTCATACACTATTCCCTTATGGTGTATTAGGAGTAGTGATTATTGATAAAATATCAAACTCCAATAAAAAATAAATGAATTATTTATTAATATATCATCTACCATGATCCAATAATAGTTTCTTAATATTATTACCAAGATGTTTTTCAAACCCCATATTATATTCTTAGAATAAATCAAAATAATCTGACTTCAACATCATTAAGTAGAAATATCCACATCTAATAAAGTCATCAGTAAAATATATGAAGCATAAGTTACCACCCCTAGCTTCAATTGGAACTGAGCCACACACATCATTATAATCCAACTCAAGAGGTTTAGTGGCCAATTCACTTTTTCCAATTTTGGGGGACTTTGACAGTTTTTCTTGTAAACATGTCGGACATACACAGAGTGTTTTTAGTTTAAATGAATCCATATATCCATTTTGGTGTTACCTGGTCAAAATTATTTAATTTACATGAACTAGTAAATGATTCTATAGTTTCATTTTTTATTATTAATGTGAATTAAATTAGTTATCGATTTCCAGTAATTTTTTTGTTGTCATCCAACATGAAATTACTATTATTTAAATACAGCTTACCATAAATATGATTTCATTATAAAATAATCAACACTTATTTATAGCATAGAAATTAAATTCATCTATATCAACTTTATAAATAAAAATAATGTTTCAGTGAATGATAAAACATAATTTCACATTTTCTAAAAACAAGATAATTCTAGTTGGTAACGTGAGGTGGTCGTCCCCAATAGCCACAATTGATGGTTTGGCTACATTGGCTGCTAATAGATATACCTCGCATCGTGAAATATTCAGGAATCAAATTTGATCGAATACATGAATATATTTTTCAGTAACACGTGCTATATAAAAGAAACATTTTCTAGAAATAGATATACTGAACTTGATAACGAATACACCAAAATATTCCCCTTTCTTATTTTTCTAGATGCTATTTTTCTTCCTATGGGACTTTTTTCCAAATGGAAAATAGATATAATATTTTTCTCTTTTTTTACTGATCCTCTACATCTAGGAAGGTTGTTGTGATGAATATTTCGAATTCAAAATATTCATAGATACCTTCTCCTATCCATTATTTTTGTTCTCTATATAGACCAATGGATTTTAAAACTTCATATCCATACCAACCTAGAAAAGTAGTGTTAGAAAATTGGGGATAGAATTATATATATTTTTCATATTGAAATTGAAAAAACATGACATTCTATGATAGAGTGATGAAATAATGATATTGGTACATAGTTTTTAACTACTTTACAACCTAATAATTATTGTCTCTCAATGTAGAAAATATGTATGACTATAAGAGGCCAAGCTGGTAAATATCCCCAAAGCATGCTCATGAAGATTATCGTGGAGATCTCAAACCATTCCTGTCATTATATCTCTCGATAAATATTAGAAAGACGCTAATGTATTATATAAGGATCATATTTTTCATGTGGAATCCTGAGTTATCCTAGCAGGGATATCATCATTAAACAATGAACATCTGGTGAATAATTTACGTGTTTTCTATATGTAGGGAACTCTTATTCAATCACCTTATTTTGTGGGTGATTAATTATTGGTGATTTTTACATGTAGGATCTCCATTAATGGCACAACACAACCTGTAGGCGTCTGGACATTTATTAGAAGTTACTATTAGATATTAGACGGTATATATATATATATATATATAATTGAACACAAGGATAATGTAGTTGAAGGAATTTTCATTATTCTACAATAATGTAGTATATTATTAGTTGGTCTCTTTATTATAACTTATGTGAGAATAGAAATAATAATTATTTTTAGTTTATTAAGTATCCCATAATTTTATCATGTCTGAATAACCCTAAACATTAAAATTAGAATGTACCATCACTTTATAAATTCTAGTGGAAAGGATCTATATTTCCTTCCTTAAATTATAGTGTAATGGATCAATATATCCTACCATATAATATATAATATATACATGAAATACAAATTAGGATATTTAGGTAGTCTATCTTACCAACTTTAGGTTTGTAGCTCCGAATTCTGTTGAATAAACTCCGTAATCCTAAAATATTGACTTTCATTTTAGCAACACTAGAATATATCATTTTATTTAGTAGACTATGTCCATTAAATTGCATACAAGTTCAGTTATGTCGAACCACCATCCAAGTTAAGTCTATTTGAATATTAAATGTTCCTCAAGTATGGTGTGAATTGAAAATTTAGCTATGTTTTGTCTTAATTGAGACAATATAAGGAATAATGAATTAAATTTTGGGATTTTTTTTAATATGTGTAAATTTTCATATTTTATCTTATAAATGTGTTGTTAATACTATGTGGACTTTACTTAAGTGATTAACTATTTATTTATGTGATAATGATATTCCATTCATCAAATAATATATTCATAGATGAAAATAAATAAATAAAATAATTGATATAACCATGATATTAAATAACTGTTTATTTATTTTGTGGAAAATAAATTAACATATGACCCTAGGGGAAAACCCTATGTGTTGTTCCGAGCTTGAGTTACAATATTCCACCTATCCATCTATGTATCGCACAATTTTTTTTTCATCTCAGTTCCATCTTGAATTTCCTAAACCATGGTTCCTCTGTGAATTGACTCCATAATCCTTTCCTTTTATTACATATGTTTTATAACTCACGTAAAATTGGGGGGAACCAATAGATTAGATAAGGGAATTACATAAATAGAATTAGATATGCATGTCTGATATTTTAAAGGAGGGAGGGATGACATTCATACAATCACATTTTATTTAACAAAAAATAATTTCAATCCTATGATGTAGAATTAAATTTAATAAATCAAACATATATACAGGTCTAGTCAAAGCTCTATATCAGTCATACATATACAATGACTATGAATTTAAAACATTAAGTTTGAATTATTTTCAAATCATTATCCAATAAGATAAAATGTGGACAAACCATTGTGATTATTTATCATATTAATAAATCCGTTTATTTTATCACATTACATGTAATTTTACTATATATTATCATCCATCATGATTTTAAGTAAAATTATTTTTTTCCATTTACAATTTTACAAAATAACACACACCTCTATATTTGGAAGCAACTTAGTGAATACATATTCAGGCCACTCGGTGTGATCCTTATTTTATATATTTCACTCACATGATATATAACATATATGAGTTGTCTTGAAACTTATTTTTTTTGTAATTAATAATTAATGAATCATGAAATACATAAAAAAAAGTTCATATAAGATTTAATGAATGCACATTATTTAGTATGTAATGACTATATAATATTTTAAGTTCTAAATATTACTTGCAATTAATAAAACAATAGATATAATATAAAACATAATGAATGGTTTTTACAAAAAATTTATTTTCTCATATTTCTTTGGGATTTTGATTTTTAATAAAGAATTAATTAAATTTAATATTTTCACATTAATAGGTAAAATACACGAAATTTGTATTATGGACACATGATGTGTAATTTGCAGTGTTAGATGTCCATAGGAAACACATTTGGACTAGACATGTACTTATCGTGGACATTTACATGGAACAAAATGTGTAATATGGATAAAAAACATGTACTTCATGTTCCACAGTATCCATCCTAAAAGATTCATGTATTAAATACACATGGTGCATTAATTACAAAACATGTATTGAACTTATTTTTTCAACTATGGAAACACATGGACTATATAACGTGTAGGAAATGTATATGGAATGTATCCTAGAAATGTCATCTTCCACCCATAGATGTCAACATTTGGTGCATTAAATGTATTTTTCATGTATTCATTACAAGGTGACCCTGATTAAATATATATTTCATAGTGAAATGAACAAGGAAACATAGTGTGTAACAAAGGAGTACATGATGTGTAACCAAGTTTAATCTGGACAATGTTCATGGAACCCCACGATGGGTTCTATAGATGTGATATTTATTAAATATTAAATGATATTTACAATGTATACAAGTGATGAAATGGTGGGATAATAGATCTCGATGAATGGATAAATATTGAATAAAATGTGAAATGAAATTTAAATTTTAAATAAATAATAATCAATAATAAAATAAATAATTATAAATTTGAATGTGAGTACTCCAATATAACTTGATGGAAATATACGTAGCATAATCTTCTATTGGGCCTATGGAAAACATGGAGTTTTTCATATTAGATTGATGATTGGAATTGAAAAATATGTAAACATCATGACCACCAAATTTTATTCTATATAATATTGACAAATAGTACACTGAAACAAATAGTAGAATGTTTCGTATCGATTTTATAATTAAATTAAGCACAATTGGAATGATTACCACATTATGGAGATTTATTTTCATTAAGTATGTTCATTATTCTTATTTTATTAGTGTAGTATCATTGTGTGGTGTGGACCCAATGTAAATCCCTCTAACTGTGATGCACACATGCTCCATCAACATCTAAACAATGAAGATACAATGACGACTGACTGTGATAATAATTGATCATCTTTCATTATTCGGTTATGATCACTTCATGTTCCATTAAACTTTAAGGAGTGTATCTTTGTATTCGCATACTTAAGAGGATAATTGTTTGAGGAGGATCTAGAGAGGAATATATTGTACCCAACAATTAACCTTCTCTTGAATGTTATACTAGTCTTTTTATTGGCCCAATGTTAGGGTTTAATGTTTAATTATTTGCACAATGGATAATTAATAAAATATTATACCCCATGAAGCCACATCTCATTCAATAATACAAATATTTAAATCCCTGGCATGAGGTAACTTTATTAATGATAAATATTATTTTATGGTCTTGAAGATTAATATTTATCACCGGAACTTATCTCAGTATTCTCTTCCTCCTCAAAATTTACTGAATACTCGAAAATATATTGTTATTAAATATTTATTCCTTAACTCATTCAATAAATAAATATTCTATTCAGAGACTGGGAAAAATATATATTTAATATAATCATGAATAAATAAATTATTTAATTAATAAATATATATTTATTTATCATGATACAAATAACGAATGATAAATAAATATTATATATACACATAGTTAAACAATTACATTTTGAATAAATATTTATTTAATTTTTTTATAAATTAATTTTTTTTAAATAAATATTTACTCATTAAATTGAGAATAATATTTATTCCTATTTTTAAGTGTAAATAATTTTTAACTAAGATCAAAAGAAACACTTTACGTGTGACCCTCTATGCCTCTTAGTAGCATTAGGCTAGCTAGCCTAATGCCTAATATTACTATCTAGTTGTGGGTCAAGTCACCCATAGAGGAATAATATATGTAATAAAAATAAAACCAAATATGAATGAAAATTTTGTAATATAATCCTTTTTAATGATATCTCATCAATTAGGATGTATACTTATGTTAACAACTTTAATACATGAAATATATTTCATTGATTATCTAGAATGAACATGTCTCTATAACCATAAACATGGAATTTATTTAAATGGTTTTATGCCAAACAAATGGTTGAGTTATCAAATTCCATAAATATTTAGGGGAAAATACTTCCTCATCTTATTACTTAATAAAATATCTTTAATCACACACCCAACATTTTCATGGTCATATTTCATCACAGTTTATGAAAATACATCAAAATGTGTGAGTCATGACATGGATTAATAATAATATTAAATCATATGGATAATTACACATGCTCAAATACAATAATATTTAATGATATATAAACATGTGTAATTCATAAAATATGGTCTATTCTCATAATCTCATATCTTCGAGATTACCATATATGAACATTATGATATGAAGTATCATCTTCTTATGATTACCTGTACCTGATAGTAAACAAACTAGGCTCCCTGTAATAGAATTTTATCCTACTGAATCATAGTTTTGTGAATATTTCCTTATAATTTCAAGTTTCTCATCATTGTGAGGAACTTCTATGCCCTTTTTAATTCACCTAATACTCTTGGACATTATCAAATTAATGTCATGCATAACTATGAATAACATGTGATAAAATATTTTAATTAATATTAACATATTTCAGTATATATATTCAATCTAAATTATAAATAGTTGGTTCTAGGACACTAAATCAAATAATATATCCCATGAATTTCTCAACATCTAGATATTTTTTCTACTATATAAGAAATACATAATCTAAAACTAGTATTAATCATCTCAAAAAAATTCTCCACACATCATATTCCAAAAGACATATCAAGTGTAATACTTTTCATCATAACCTGGAGAAATAGAATCATATGAAGGGTGGTCTTAATGGCTCTGTAAGGGAAAGCGTATGTGAAAATCTATCACAAAATAAAAAATTAATGAAACAATGATAAGATATAAATGATAATATAATAATTCTATAAGACTAATCACTTGATAATAAAATAAATCCATTGGAAATAATATAAATAAGCACAAGGACATTAATAACTAAATTAATAGTGGTGGACCAAATTATTTCCTAATAGTTGAGGCCTTATTCTTTGACATTAAATACCTTCAAAGCCATTTTCTATGAATTCTACTTTATGTTAATACAATAATAAATACATATAAATAAATCGGTAATAATACACCAAATACCCTGGATAGTTTATCCCAGTAGTCATACCGATTCATCAAGAGGGGATATTGAGCCTCACCCATAACTAATTAATATTAATTAATACATCATATTAAAAAAATATATGAAAATATAATTCTTCATAAACTATTAGGATTAATCAATAAATATTCATGTTGTAATGACATGTAGTTGGATTACAAATATTTCATCAATTAATAAATGGAATATATTTCTATGAAATCATCCCCTAAACTAACACCATATAGAGTAATGGTATACAGTTTAGTTAATAATTTTACCTTATTGGTAAATGTATAGTTTTCTAGGTTATTTTACTTTAAACTGGGAAATGAAAAATGGGGTATTCACAGAGGAAAGTTATTGGATGAAAAATCATTCATATTTAGAACGGATGATCAGAAAATACAATAGTATTGAGGGATTTTCCATGATCTTAATCCAAGAATAGAAAATTAAATTATGGTATTTAGAAGGTGATTTGGAAAGTATATCTCCCAATGAGGTAAAAAATATTTTCTAAAATAAGGAAATTAAATTGAAATCATTGAAGTGTATTTGAAAAACATTTTGAACAATTTCACAAAAATTGAATGTTATGAGTTAGTTTCAAAAGTAATTTTTAAAAAACACAATTTAAAACTTTTTGAATTTTTTACTTTTAAAAATAACCATGAATAATGGATCCATTAAAATAGTAAAATGTTTTGAAAAAGGAAATATTTAGTAGATGATAAAAAAATGAACGTCAAAAGAAAAATAATTATACATTAAAATACCTTTTTTAAAACAATCATTAAATAAAGATAAAAAATAATATTTTAAGAAAAGGATAAATATATATGTGAAGAAGTCATGAAATAATACATAATTTGTTTCCCAAATAAAAAAAAGTGAATTTTTTTTGGAATGAAAGATATAGACAATGATGGGAAACAATAATTAAAAATGATGTGAATTATTCTCAATAATGATATTGTAAAGAACCGACCTTAAACATTACATATTCTAGAGATTTTAAACAATAATGTAAATTATTAGAATCAACATGATAATTTAGATTTATAGTTTTATATAATTATAAATAACATATATTGTAAAAGCATACATTACATGTGGACTCATATATTTAGTATCCATTTCTTTTATAAAATAAAATTACTAAAAAACATAGTTTCTCTTCATGAAAAATCATTGCGATTTTTCCTTTGATCTCATATTTCTCCCAACACTTTTATAAACCCCATGAAAGACATTTTAAAACGTGGGATGAGAAAAAAGGATATTAAGGGATGTAAAATAAATGAAATCATTAGTCCCATGAAATCTGATAAAAAATTTATAATAAGTATCCATTTTTACCCTGAAAAATGAATTATAATTTAAAAATTCACATTATCATATATTTTGAAAATCCAATTATCGACATGAAAACTTATAATAATAAATATTATTGTCATGTATGTATCCTTGGACCTAATTTTACACTTAAATATTTCAAATGGTGTTACCAATATGAAAAAACTCTAACTGTAGTGTACTCAATTCGTTGGAGGATATAAGCTAACCATCTCTCTGTGGTTTATGATATAACCACCCATCATTAGATTATCACATAACCACCCGTAATTTATTCATCACATAACCACCCATTATTGGTTTATCATGTTACCAAATTTCAATGTATTATCATGTTACCACCCATAATCATAATAAATTACTAATAATTATAAGATAAAAAATCCATGCATGATTGCATCATAAAAAAATTATTTCATGAAAATTACCCTTTAATTTTGAAATCAATAATTTTAAAAATCTATGCACGTAAAATGAAAAAAAAATCATGAAAGTAACCATATAAAATTGCAAGGTATTCACTAATATATTAATGTGACATGAATGCGGGAAATTCCATTAATTTCATATATTTCATAAAAATGTTCTTTTTGAAAAAGGATCATTATGAGAGGATTTTTATAAGTATGTTCCTTACAAATGTCATATAATTGAATTGAACATTAATAAAATTAATATAATATTTGTATCCTCCATAAAGACACATACATAATGTTTGAATACATCATTATAAAATCATAATTCAATCCAAAACAATATTAGCAATACACTATGATTGAAGTTAACATTTACCCAAAGAATGGAAATTTGGTTCTGAATTTCATTATAATTTGTAATCAGTTGAATTGTATGAATTTTAAAAGTAATAATTATAAAATTACACTTTTAATAACATGAATACAATTTAATTATTGATATGATATATCAATAGTAATTATATACTCCAGATAAATAAATAAGATACGAACAAGACATATATCTCACAAAATCAAGAGTGAAATGAGAAACCATTAACCTGCGCTTCTATTTAGTGTTTAATACATTAAAATATAGTATATTAATTAAAATAATGTTATTAAATAATTAAATTACTATATTAATATTTATAATATCTTATATTATAATTTTATTACATCTTATGACCCATTCCTTAATAACATTTCATTAATTTCATTGTTTTGAGGGCATTCATTTTATGGTTTCATGGGTGGTTTACTTGTATATAATTATGGGTGTTCATATTAAATAGAAATAAAAATGTATAAGTAAAATTAAATGTTATTAATAAACTTATATACTTTTATATTTTTTCCATGATTAATTTTTATCTATTTTATGAGGATGATTCATTTTTTATAACATTAATTATAAATCCTTAGTTTATTTTGGTGGTTTTCCCATACACCACAAACTAGTTTCATTTTATTTAATAATATTTATATATATTAGTTCCAGAATGTGAAATTATTAATATTATACTTATTAAAATATCATTTTACTATAGTAATTGTTTTATGGCCATCCTTTAAAGTTGTAATGGAAAACGTATAATCATTATTCATGGAGATGGTTAGCCACCATAATTTGGACAATGGTTTCATTTCATTGAATAAGAGTAGATGATAAAATGGATAGATATAATATATTTCATAATTTATCTAACATTACAACATATAAATTTTTTATAATGTTATTATAACTTCATGTATGAATGAGGTTAGTAGAATGTTGAAGATGAAATGAAATTAAAATAGGTGGTTTGAGAATATTAACTCATTAATATCCCCTCCATCAAGGATCCCTTAAAGTCCTTGGAAATGGTCTCTGGGTGAGACCATAAGAACTTGTATGGAGGGTATTGTGGATTAATCAGTTTTTATGAGTTTTTTAGGGCCTCATTTCTTATTTGGATAATGAGGTTGTGTCGGCTGGTATTAATATGCGGGGATTGGTGGTTTTATGTGATTAAATAAGATTTTATTATATTTAATGCCAACCCCAATTTAGTGGAATTATTTAAAAATAATTTTGTTGAAAAATATTTGTTTAATTTATTTATGATCCTGAATCACATATAAACCCAATTAATGTTAAATTTGTTAGGTATTTTAATCTTATACATTTTAAATTTATGTCATATCATTTTGCACCTATACTGCGGTATGGTTTTCCATGGTAAATTATTAGTAATAAAATAAAATTGATTTTACCACATAATAATTAAATAATGATTAAAAATATGGAATCCATTTTTCCAAATTAAATTCAAATAATTTTAAAAATTAAATTTAAATAAAAACCTATAGATATGATGAAAAATGTGTTTTCAAGAAGTGTGTTTTTCATGAAAAATGTGATTTTATATTAACTATATGAATAATAAAAGTCATTATATACAACTCAATTAATATTTAGTAATATATAATCTAAAAAATATATTTTAAAAATTCATCATTAGTGTCCTTTTTATTTAAGTATAAAGGAGATTAATTATTTACTTGAAAACATTTTGAAGAAAAATCTAGTTTTTAGACCAAAAAATAATCTTATTATAAAATACAATATAAATTAGATTCAAAAGTATTTCTGAGGACGAAAAAATAAGTAATAATTATTTTACTTTGACTAAAATTAAAAATATAATGTATCTTTTAAAATTTTAATTTATTGAAATAAAATGGAATTTTTTCAAAATTCAATACTTTCACTATTCACTAATACCACAATATTTTCAAAAAAAAAATGAAAACATAAACCAATGTGAAGCTTGATATTTCTATTTCAAAATTATTTTTTATGTCATATATTTTGTGAAATTATAAATTGTTAATTATAATATTAACTGTTTAAATGCAATAAAATTTATGTTTTGAAAAAAAAAATTGAAAATTAAAATAAATTTACTAAAAAAATGATTGACTATTTGAAAATAATTTAATTACACATTATCAATCAGGGTGACCATTATATATATCATTATTCAATTAATATCATTTATTTTCACAAATTTAATGAATATGTTCTGACTATCTCATTTAAATAATAAGATTCTGGTGTTTGACAACATTTAGAGTTTATTATCTTGTATTCTATTAAACAGAATATTTTAAAAAAAAATTGAGATGTTACATTCTCCCCTCTTTAATAAATTTATTCCTCTCAATTTTAACTAATGATTGAATACTAGTGGTTGAATTTTCAAAATTCCATTTTTGGATTCTCATATCATAAAAAGGATCAATAAAACATCCACTTGAAATGTGGGGAAGGAATGGTATAAAGGTCATCTCGAATGACACACAATAGGTTTTGATATAGGAAACCATGGATATATAAGAGAAAATATAACTCTCAAGGAATGACATAGTTATAGATAACATGGTCAGGAGAAAGTTAACCATAAAAAATTCATGAATCTATGATGGGTTTAAAGGCCATTGATTTCTCTAGAAGAAAAGTAAATGGTTAATGTTTTTCGTTCAAAATAGTTTTCTGAAAATTGAATAACTCTTTTACTACCAACACTGAGATCATAATAAAATATAATTACTTTAAAAGTATATTTTTATCCTTATATTTTCTCCAAATTATGAGTATTGAAGATGAATTTTTTTGGCATAAAGCAACAAAATCAACATATATGGATCGAAAAAAAGAAAACCCTCTATTCCACATGTCATTATGCATTAACTAATAACCAAAAAGGTTTGGAAAAGATAACATATTTCCCCATGATTTGTAAAACATCATTAGAAAATAACTTTAATCTCTAAATTACAACTGTAATACCCAATGTTTAACATATATTATTCAAGAAATATATATCCTTAAAATTCTTCAAAATATTCTATGCTTAAATTGAAACCCAAGAATCATAAGGATTTTATCACATCGAATTAAAAGATAAATTTAATATCAATTAATATTTAAATGTCATTCAAAAATTTAATTTTTATAATCATATATTATTAATGATATTCTAGTCATTTCTATAAACAACCCAAATCATGATAAATCATATATGTTTCAAAAATATAATTAATCCTTCAGTTCTCATTTAAAATAACATAGTATTCTATTTTCCTTATTTGTGTAAGGTTCAAAAAATAGTAAACATATTATGAAATATCATTAATCACATAATCACTGAATCACTTTTTCAATACCATGGTTATCTATAAGATATAATATATGATCCCAAAATAAATTTATTTTTCATCGATCAAATAATTTCCCTAAAAAACATAATTGTAACTCTAACTTACTTTATGATAATTTTATGTGATTCAACCTTGTCACCTTGCAGTCGTGGGTTAGATCCTAGTGAACTTTAAATATGTGAAGAGTTGTAACATGATTGTAATGCCCCGACCCCAGTTACCCAGACTCAGTGCATTATTGCATAACATTGGCATGATCACAAAAGATAAAGTCTCAAAAGGCCGATTATTTTAGTAGATTTGGAAACACTAGATATGTTCATAAATGGTACATTACATCATAAAGTGAAAAACTAATATAACATAGTCTCCATAGTCCACTACCATATCCCGTTCAGACTATCCCTGCAGGTCAGTCATAGAATATTTCTTCACATCCTGGGAAAAATAAAACATTGAATGGGGTGAGCTCAGATGCTCAGTAAGGATAACAATATAGCGGAAGCTTTCATAAATAAACATAAACATTTAAGGAAATGTATAAATAAAAGAAAATTCTTTTAAACTTTAACTTCAACATAATATGGAAAAAGTAATATGAGATAATGCCATTTACTTATTCACATGGATATTCTACTGGTCAAATAATCACATGCAATATCAATAACCACTATCACAATGGCTGAATGCATAATGACAGACTATCATAACCACGTATCCGAGGCCTCGTGCCAAGACTACAGATAATATTTTGTCATGGTCTCATTCCAAGACACTAGTTTGTCTCATGAGAGACCAACCGATGCATCAAGGAGCTATAGTGGGCTCCACTCTTCACTTAATATGTCCAATGTATTCCTCATATGAACATGTTTAAACAAAACATAAACCATAACATAAACATATCACATAAAACATGAATATAAGAAACATAAACTTTCCACATTTCAATCAAAAGATATCAATACAACAAATTGATATAATAAAAACACTTTCAAAACAATTTTTAATACCAAAATAATAGAAAATTAAATCTTGGTATTTGTTTTTCATTTTAAAAAAGTTATGGATTGTATAGGAAGCCGAAACTCAAATAATGGTCATGGCGGTGGAAAAGTCATTGTTGCCGCATACATAAGACAAAAAAAACATTCCGTTTTTTGTTTAGTAAAATGATTTGTATAAAAAGATTCATTTTGAATAAACGTAAAAGTCAAAGGGGTTTATACACCGTATACAATAAAGTTGTGTATAAAAAAATATGCCTCAGTGCAAGGAGATTGAGATAAAATCCCTTAAAAATATCATTTTTTACATAAAATTTTCCAATTATGTGTATTCACTATAATTACACAAAAATGAAGTAAAAAACAAGATATAACATAATAATATCACGAAATAATTTGAAAGTAGGAGATTAACTCAAAGAACGGAAATTAGGTTAGGAAGTTCCCTTACCTCGTGTCTGACTTGACTCGATCATTCATTAGTCTCCTGAATAATAAACTAGATTTAATATATACTTTCTTAAGAACCTTTTTAAAGTTCATTATTCCTTTTATATCACTTATTACCATGTTATGAACATTATGTAATTATTTTAGTTAATAACGGTCGGTTTGTCGATCTTTGGTTCTTGAGTCAAAAATAAATTTCTTATAATTACAAGTTGTTCATGTGGAAAAATATCCATTACATTCGAAATTATATTAATGATGTAGATATCATATATATCATATATATCCATTATATACATTCATTCATAATATTACATAACATTTTGAGGTAAGAAATGAAATGCACCGTTCATAGAGACGGTAAGCCGTACATATGCATGAACGCTACTTTCATTTTAATTTCATATTTAATGGAATAAAATCATAATGATATAAAGGAGTATTACAATTACAGTATAATATAATATATAATATCACTTACTCCATCCTTTATACGTCCCACATATGGCATTAACGATTCAAATCACTTTGAGGGGGCGGTAGTCCGCACTTCCTCAAATGAAATTATCGCATTTTCACAACTTACAAAGCATAAAGACATGTTTTAAATGTAAAATACAGAATCATAGAGTGGAAATAAATATAATATATATCGTAAATAAATATAGTTCCATTATAATGGCCACCATGAGAGGTGGTAGGAGAAGATAGAACAATCATCGTTTCGTGAGGTAGTAATTCACCATCCATGGAATCAGTAAGTTCATTAACCATTAGACAGAGGTGTGTGTAAGTGTAGCTCGAATAATTATCATAACAAAATCCTATTATATTGAATATACTGTTTTTGTTACAAAATAAATGAATAAAATGAGTTTAGGGGGTTGGAGAAGCAAAATAAAACAAAAGAACATAAAAGAAGACATTACCTTAAAATCGGGTAACTCTTTTTGATTTGATCCAAAGGATTACTTGGGAAGCCTTCGTCCCAACATGAGTCTTCTAGGAGTAATAGAGGGATGTTGAGAGAGTATTTGGGAAGAGGATGGCCGAGCCAAATGGCTTGGAAGGTTTGAATAAGGAGGTAGTGGTGGGGGCCCTTTATAAGAGGAGAGGAGGGGCACTCTTGGAAAGTCATGAAATGTTACTTTATTATATAATGAGTATCGGATTTTAAAGGTCCCACACTTATATATTTCGAGGATTAGGTGATAGGGGTTGTAAATATACTCATCAAATAGGTTTTTTACAAGTTTATGTCCTCGATTTTACCTTATCTTTTCATTTATTTAAATCGTTAATTAATGAGGTAATTACTGTATCATCATGGTGTCATAAAAAATTTAATTTATTTAATGTCTAAAAATTATAAAAAAAATATCATGATTTATGAAATATTTTTATATTTCCAATGAATATTTATAGTCTAAAATTTAAATTATATAACCCCATGTAATAATTGTTTTAGTAAAACAACACATGTTTGTGACAATTTTATTTTTACTTTAAATAAAAAGTAATTATTGTCATTTTCATTCCCAAGTGGCTCCATGGGTGCAACAAGTTGACCCATGGATTTTCTTGGTCGTCCATGACTCATAAAATAACGTTATGACAAGTGTAAGGGTATTTTCATATTTTTATAATATCACTTTTACCTTAAATTTCACTAATTACCTTTAATCGCGATTAATTAAACTTAAAAGTCATTATTCACCAAAAAATATATTAATCCCATTGAACCACATTTTAATTATTAATTACAACCATGTATGTTGGATTTTTTAAAATAAAATCACAGAAGTGGTAATGTTTCATTTAAAGAAAAATCAGTTTTTTAACTACCACTTAGTGGTTTCACTATTCATCAAAAATTGATGTTTTTCAGAATAATGCCAAAATTTAACCCTAAGGTATAATTGATATTCTGAATTAAAAAAGGTTAAAATTTTACAAAATTAAAAACATATAAGTTGCATTAATTAATTTTATAATTAATTCCAGTTGTCAAAAAAAATAGTGTGTTTTTCAGAAACAATATCAATCCAAAGATTGACAATTGTTTATGTCCAATTTCAAAGTGAAATTAATTCTAATGACCACCATTGGATAAAATCATAAAAATATATTCTAATTATACTTTAAAACCACTCAATAGTCTAACTTATCACAATAAATTATTTTTATTAAAAAATATGTTTTTAAGTATTTTTCACTATTCATCGAAAATTGGAAGTTCTCAGAAAATTACAAAAAATTAAACTTCGGATAATTTCGATAATACGATTACAAAAATGAAGTCCATTTTGAAATAAAAAATTTATATAATTTAAAAAATGGGTATTAATATTCATAACAGCTATTTTGATTGGCTGTGGTGTGTTAGAATCTCGAACTTGCGTACAATGCAAGCTATTCCATTATTGAAAGAGAATCATACCGTGGAAGCTTGGGGTGTTAAAATGATCATACATATGTTGTTTTCAAAATATATATTAGTATAATCCTTATAAAATTTAATAAATGTGAGAAACATCCTAAAAAATAACCTCAATATATTTAACCTCAAATTTTATCTAATATATTTCATTTTGTCACCCGAAAAAAAATATAAAGAAATAATTACCTCAAATGAAGGATCATATAAACCAAAAATAAATTCAATAAATTTAAAATTAGATCGAAAAAAAGTATAGGACCTTTCCCTCAAATAACTTTTTTCATATCATAAAATTATGAATTACATATACCTTAAAAATTATCGCATTTTCACAAATTTTAAAAGGTATCGATTTCATCTTACATATTATTGAAAATTAATGAAAACAAAACCTTCTATACCTAAGTCCTTAGACGTTAAAAGATTCCTATAATATTTATAAAATACTAATACATCATAATTTTGAAAACTCAATACATAAACACATCCCTCTTCCAACTTACTTCTTAAACCATTAACTATTGTTTTCATCTTCTTCCTTAATAAATCATTCCTAAAATAAAATATGTTAATTATATCCTTATGATTTATCAATATTAACCTAGTAATGTGTCATACTTTGATCATAATAAAATAATCCATACCTAAAATCTAGACATTAATATTTATTTTTTATCCCCTTTAACTTAGGACATGATTACATGCTTATAAAAATTAAATGGTCAGGTCCTATGTGGAATTTATTTTTTCAAAATACTTTTCAAAATACGGTTTTTTAAATAAAATGAAAAAGACACCATTACTCATAAAATTTTCATAAAAAATAAAATGTTTTAGATAATTCAAATAGATTCATTCATGTGATATTAAGACTCATAATACTATGAAAATCACTTGAATGATATTTTTCAATAATATTTATAATCAAAACATCCAAAAGTAATATGAGGCTTGTGAAATATCACTTTCCTTATATCTTGATAAAGGATCCTTTATCTATAGAAAAGCACATAATTATAACATAAAATTAGTTATTACATGTTAAAATTAAAATTTACTTTTTAAATATAAAAATTATAAAAATTCTATAATACTTTAACCAGCAAATCATTTATACCTTACCCAATTAAATTTCTACGTACAATATATAAAAACCGAATTAATATCCCTGAAACACATCACATTGAAAAACAATATGGATTTTTAAAACATTGAACATATAAAAATATTTAATCTTTTAAATCATATGATGATATCCATAACTCTTAAGAAACTATCCTAATCTCTAAATTTATCTAAACCCTCCTATAATACTAATTGTAATGACCCAACCTTAATAAATATGTATTCTACTGATTTTAAACTATAATTTATGTTATTATATTATTAGGGATATTTTAGGTTTATAATTTTAGATTATTAGGACTAACATAGACATGTTAACCCCCTAAATTATAAGAGGACACTTATATTCAGTATCCATATCTTACATAAAACAGAAGTATTCAAAAAGATGGTTTCTATTAATTAAAAATCTTCACAATTTTCCCCATGATCTCACCATTGTCCTTACTCTACCTTAAACCTCAGAGAAAAAATTTTAAGACATAGAGTACGATAAATAGATTAGTAAGTGACATAATATAAAGTAAACCATTATTTTAGTGAAATCCCATAAAAATATTTCATAATAACTTACCTTTCTTCCCTAAAAAATTAAGCATCATTTCAAAAAGAATAATATCTTACCTATTTAAAACCAATCAATTTTCATGAAAACTCATAAGAAAGCATATACGGGTTAAGTAGATACATTGGGAAAACATTTCGAATATCACTCTTATATATGGAGTAATGAATATGGACAACCTCCATCTTTATAGTACAAAATTAATTAGAGGTTGTAAGGTAACCATCCATCCATGGATTATCACGGAACCACCAGTCATCAGTTTATCATGTAACCACCCATCATTTTGTTGTCATGAATCCATCCTTAATTGGTTTATAATGTAATCATAAATCATTTTTTTACCAAGTAACCATAGTTAATCATAAAAGATTCCCAACAATATAAGATAAAAAAATAATGACATATTTCAATATAAAAACACTTTTTGATGAAAATAAACATGTTATTTTTATATCACTCATTTTGAAAACTACATACGAACAAATAACATTCTTTGAAAATAACTGTATAAAATTATATGGTCAGAATAATAATATTATAGTGACTTTAAAGGGGGGAAATTTTATTCATGTATTTATTGTAATAAAAATATTTTTTTTGAAAAATAAACATTAAATGATGCTTTTTGAAATAAATAACCTTACGAATATCATGTCATTTCAGTGAGAATTATTAAAATGAATTGATTTTGTGTGCCATCAATAAATTATATTAGAAATGTGAAAATAACTCAAAATAAAATAAAAATTCTTATCTTACATAATCATAGAAAGATATTATCAATGATGTGGAATTTTAACCCAATGAATGGAAATTTGGTTGAGAATTCCATAACACTTAATAATTAGTCAAATCGTATGAACTATAAATGTAATAATTAAAAAAATAAACATTTAATACAATGATAAAAATTGTATTCATGATATGGTATATCCAAGGGATGTATATACATCACTCAAAATAAATAAGTGGTGAATATGGAATATATCACATAGAAGTAAGAGTTAGATAAGAAACCCTTACCTCATGCTTTCCTTTAGTATTGTGTTTTTTAACCTCTCATATTATGTAATAAATAATTTTATTATGTAATTATTGAACGATATTACTATTTATAATACCTTATATTATTATTTTATAAAACAATTTGACCCGTTAATTAATAACATTTCATTATTTTAATTATTTTGGGAGCATTCGTTTCATTGTTTCATGTTCGGTTTACTTGTTTATAACTATGGATGTTCATGTCAAATGGAAATAAAATAGGGGAAGTTTAATGAAATGGTATTAATGATCTTATATATGTTTAAATAGTTTTATATATCAATTTTATTTGTTATATGAGGATGATTCATATGATAATACGTTAATAATAAATTAGTAGTTTATTTTGGATCTTTTTCCAACCACTACGAACTAGTTTCGTTTTATATAATAATGTTTATATATTTTAGTTCCAGAACATTACATAAGTTATATAATACTTAATATATTTTTATTTTACCATAATAATTGTTTTATGATTATTTTTAAGTAGGTAATGAAAAACTAATAATCATTATTCATGGAGACGGTTCACCGCCCAGTTTAAGGAATCATTTTTTTGAATAGGAGAAGAAAATAAAATAGATGGATATTATATATTAAATTATAAATATAAAATTATAATATATAAATGATACTATATTTATTTTTAATTTATGGATGATGTATATGAGGGGAAATTATAATGATAAAATAAATTAATAATGATCGTTTTAGAAAATTATCTTTTTAATAACACCTCATTGAAAAATCATTTAAAGAACATTGAATTGGTATTTCCATGAGATAAGAAGAACATGGATATTTTTATAGTGATAATTAGATAATTGTCAATATATTTGGAGGTACTTGATGCTTTTTAGGAGAAATGGGGGGGGGGGGTGACAAGTTGTATTTATACTTGAGGAGGGGTGGTTTTAAGTTATTAAATAATGATTATTTTCAATTTAATGCCATCAACATTTGGGTGGAATTAATTAAAATGAATTTGGTAAATAATAAAATAATATATGATTTTTATGGCCTATAAATATATCAACCACCCATTTAATGTTTTATTTGTTAGGTATTTTATGCTATTACCTTTTAACTTTACCCCATTTTATTTTTTTACTAATACTACGATAAATCATTTTTTACCACAGAAACTTTTTTATACCCTACAATGATTATGAAATTACAAAATAATTTGGGTCTTATGATTAAAAATATGTATACCATTTTACCAAAATATAATTTTTAAAATTTTTTAAATTAAATTTAAAACAATACATATATGAAAAAAAAATAGGTTTTCAACAAGTGTATTTCTACAAAAAATATAATTTTATATTAATTCTATGACTAATAATAATAACTATATAAAATTAAATGAAAATTTAATTTTATATAATATATTATTTTAATTTCAAAAATTCCCCATTATTTATTATTTTAATTTATTAAACATGTCAATCATTGGTACATTAAAATAATTTTCATAAAAATCATGTTTTTATCCCAAAAAAAACATATTAAAAAATAAAATATAATATTGAATAAAAATACTTTAAGTGGATGAAATTTAACTAAGTAATCATTAGTTTAGTTTAAATAATATTTAATACCTAATTGTAAATTTAAATTTTTTAATTTATATAAATGAAATGACATTTTTAGAAAAATCTATCTTTTTCACTATTTACTAAAAACCCAATATTTTTCAAACAATACCCAAATTTTAACCTATTTAAAATATTATATTATCGCTTATGAAATTATGTTTATTATAGAAAATTAATTTTCAAAAATTTCAAAAAAAAATTATTACAAAATTCATTCATAAAATGTTATAAAACATATTTTTTATAAAGAAAATATATTTTTTTAAAATGAATTTACTAAACATTTGACCAACTATTTACAATGAATTAAGAAATAAATTATCAATTAGTGTGACCATTATATAATTAATAATTCCATTAATAATATTCACTCTCACGTATTTAATTTCTATATTATAATAGACACATTTAAATAATAAAATTTCATTTCTTGATTATGATAAGAGTTACATATCTCATATGATATCCAACATAACATATATTTTTTTTAAATATCAAGAGGTTATATATATAAATTTTTATGAATAAATTCACTAAGGTAAAATAATTGAATTACAAAGCCATTTTCCCTAAATAGGAGGATAATGTTTCATAAAAAATACTCTTAGGGTGGAAGGAAACAGTCATGGAAGAAAGAAGTCTAATTAGATAAAATATAACTCAAGGAAACGGTATTAAATTAATATAAAAACTTATTACTTTGGTAAATATTGAATCAAAACATTATGGAGGTGGTATAACAAAATAGAATTATAAATCTCATTAATGAAACATAAATATTTCCATGTTAATTTATTGTGGAAGTAAGTACACATAAATTAAAATTTGGTTCACAATAATAAATATGTATCAAGGAATGAATGTTGGAAAAAATAACACTTAAAATATCAAATTCATAAAATAAAAAATCATTCATAATTTATTTCACCAGAATTAATTTTAAATCTATAGAAATAAAATTAGAGATAAGATATTATATAATAAAAGAATAAAATAATTTGAATTCGTATAATAGGTTTAAGAATAAAAATTACAACTCAAATAAAGGAAATTGGGTTATGAAAAATGATTAAAATTATTCCAATTTAGGATAAAATGATCCAACTCTTTTTAATATAAAAATAACTATCTAAATCACCTATTTCAAAACCTTATTCATTTTTATAACATTAATTTATCAAAATCACACTTTTGTTTGATTAGTATACATACCTTAATAGTGGTATAAATTCCTATTTATTTATTTAAAATTAGTTATTATGAGATTATTTTATATACTAGAATAAATGATATATAATTATTTATAGTGTTTTAATTCCAAACTATATATTTATTATTCATGATTTGGGAAGATCAATCCTATGATGACCATGTTTCAATAATTTTTAATGATAAAAAAGGTGGTACATTTATAATAAGTTAACTAATAATATAAACATTGAATAACTATAAATAGGAAATTATATTCTCATTATTGTATAATAGTATAATTAATTATTTTTATATGGTCAGCCATTAAATAAATTTGTTTAATTGTTCATGTACGTGGTTAAACTGGCCCAAACAATAACAAGCTATAATATTTGGGTATGTATTGTAAAGAAAATAAATATTTTATGATAATTTAATTATTAAATAAGTATGATGATACTATTTATATATATTTAAGTTGTTTAATCAGGTTATAATATAATTAGAAAAATTAAAAATATCAGAGTGATAAATGAAACACTTCACATTCGTGGAGGCATTAGTATGAACGTACACATAAGAGATGTGATCATTTACATAAAATGTAATGGTTGTAGAAAATGGTTTATATTTTAATAATGTGTTAAAAATTATAGTTATCCATTAAATAAAACATTTAAACTATCCTTATGAGGTATTTATGAAAAATGGATCATGTCACTTATAGATATTATAGTTTGTATTTAACACATATGTCATTTTAATTTTTCTGATGGTTGAGAGGAAGGTCAAAATATGATATTTTATTTTTATAATAAAATTTAAAAACATTAAAAACATTTATGTAAACATATTTTAATTAATATAATACTTTTAGAGGTTATAAGAATAATATAAATAATAGATCATGATTGTGAACATTACCTATCCCTTTGGATGTTCTACATTTGGTAACACCTTAAGGCTCCTTATCTTTATATTTTCAAAAGTCCAAGGATTATATGAAATAGATAGAGTATTGAGCAGATAAAAGGGAATAGAATTTTTCAGTCAAAATCATTTTAATTGGTGTATTATTTTTTCTGAAGATGGTCTCCTTTTAATAGGGACGAAAATGGTTTTTTTTTGTAAATACACATTAACATCTCAATGATGGTATGATAATATTCAAGGGTAAATTTCTCCAAAAGAGGGTTATAATGAATTTTTGTCTGTTATAATGTTGATAAATCCTCTAACATTAATTTTTACACAAGTTTTAGTTTTTTCATTTATTTTACCACTATGTTTTTACATTTCTCTATTTTGATTTTTACTATAGTAAAAGGTTTTATGAAAGTAATTTATATTTAATTTAAAATATTATATAATAAATCTAGGAAAAAATTGATTTTATAAACATGTATAAATGATCTATTTAATCAATTTACATTATAAAATATTAGAAAAATAACTTATAAATTTAAACATTTAATATATAGAAAAACTATTTTGTAGGATAATGTAGTTTTCACCATTAAGTGTTCTTAATATAATATAAAACTATTTAAAACTAAATTAGGTATAATATATTATAATATATGTGTATAAATAATATAAAAAAAATTATATAAACATATTAATTTAATTTATTAGATAAAAATTACAGAAAATTAATAAAACAATTCTTCAAAAATATCCCTGCCCACATTATCTTATTCTTTACGTTTAATATTATTTTTCAAAAATTTTATTCCTACGAACTAAATTTATCACAATAAATAAATGAAGATTTATTTATAAAATATTATATCTAATTTTATAAGATTTAATTTGTAGAAGTGATGAAGAATAATTTTTAATATATGAAGATAAAATAGTTTTTAGAGTAAAATATCATTTATTTTTTCAAAACAATAAACATGTGTCTTATAAATCAAATATTGTATTTTTAATGTATAAATTTACACATTAAATATATTTTTTTCTAATTAATGTTTGTAAAAAAAATATATTTAATACTTAATCATAATTTTATAAACATAAAAGTATTAGTAAAAATGACATTTCATTCACACGTCCCCTATAAATACATTATTTAATAAAAATAGAAAAAATTCATCCTAATATATTTTAGAAACCTAGAATTCAAAAATTAATTTTATTTTAATCAAACTAGAGTTCTAATATTTTTGAATTTATCTTATAAATTAAATAAAAAATATAATAAAAATATATTTCATAGGAATGTAACTTTTTAAAACGTTAATTATTCTTATTATTATTTCAAATTAATTACTATTAAATTTTTTGTTAATATATTATTCATATAAATAATATATATTCTTCAAAACATATTTAGTATATTAATATAATGTGCAGAAAATCCTATTTTAGAAGGATTAGATTTTAATACACAAGTCATTCTTATTAGTTATTTAGCTACACTAAATTTATTATATCAATACATTTGAAGTGATAAGGAACTATATTTTCTTTAAAGATAATAATATTAAATGTATAAAATATATATATTATATAAATAATATAATAACATTTTATGTACATGTTTATTTTATTTTATTTTTTCTTACATTACCCCGCAAGATATCAATGTATGACATAAGGATAAGATAATCCCTAGTTGAAACAAATCGTAGTGATTCCACTAGATCAGATCTCATGAAATTTTCCAAATTCTTAAACTTCTCTCAATAGTAATTTTAGTCATACCATAAATTTTGAATTTTTTCATCGTTCTAGTCTAGGTAAAATCCTAATGAGACCACCTTCTTTCTATGACCAACCAATGTGTGTCATGAAGAGGGATCCCACTACATAACCTTGCTTCTTCTACTTTTTTTATTTATGTTTTAATATGGTACTTATATTTGTATCATATTACTCAAAAAATATGTTCTAATGGTCATATTAAAAAACATGGGTCATAGTTTCATTATCATTTAGTTTTTTCAAGCAGCACCTGGTATTGGACAGATTAGGTTTTGAATGATTATATAATTTTAAATATCTGTTTGTTTCATTCTCTGACACTAAATAAATTATGTCTAAGAAATTCCTAATCACCACTTACCAATAAAATTATTTATGAGTATCTAAAAGATATATATAAATAAAAATATAATTTAGAGTGAGGTATATATCTTAATATCATAAGTATGTCTAGGGAAAAAATCTTTTACATCCATAATTTTAAATGATGTCTCAATTTTTCAAGGGATGATAGTTTATTTATGACTTCCTTTACCTCAAATAAAACAACTTATAGTTCCATTAAGATGCTTCTATGGATACTTCTTCCCATATTCTAGAAATATAGAAAATAAAATCATCTCTCTTTCACCGTCATTATCCGAAAAATTCCATGAGATTACATCCTTATCTTTTTTGGTGTTTTTGGGAAACCAACTATATCTATATTGTTAATTATAATTCATGATAGATAGTTTGGAATCATCATAATTTTTCTCACTACATATATTATCTTCATTTTATTCATTAAGACAATAACCACATTTTGCAGGACAACCATTATTAACATGGTTCCTCCTCACTCCATATTATAATTTGAAAACATATTTAGGATTATAACACATAAATTATTAAATGTTCTAATGGAAAAATATGATATGAGAAGAAATAATTCATAAATTAAATATAAATCATTTCTTTTAAATATATATTTTTAAATATTGGTTATCCATGGTCTGTTTGTTTTTATGACTTCTATGATAACATTACATTCAAATCCATCATAATGGTGTGTAAAGTGGATATGGATTATCCAAACCATATACCTCAAGAGTGTACAGATTAGTGTGAAGTCTTAGGACCAATCATCATGGACTAAGTTAATATTGATTTGATACTCATACATCCCTTTTCTTAGATATTACTCTAGGTGCATATATTCCAATGCTGCATCCAATTTCAAGTATCCATACAAGGATGTACTTTAATAAAATCCATAGAATACAAACGTTTCTGGAATTTTAGGAAGTTTTTATATACCTATAAATTTTCTTATTCACTTCACTAAAACATTATCATCATAATTCCCAAACAACATAAAATATCAAATATTACATCAACTAACCAAAAGAGTTATCTATACCATTGAATTTATAATCCATCATAACTTATCAACAATGGACTAAATTTATAAATCATAAATTATCATTATCCAATTATATCATCATATATGAATTTAACTAAACTCTAATTTGATACTAAAAATAATAGTCTAAATGTAAATATATAATATTCACATGAATTAAAGAAATTATTTCATTATATAAATTCCCACACCCTTTTATGTTTTGATATTTAGAGATGTTATAAAACTGATTAATGTAAAATATAATTCTATTTCTCAACAATTGGATAATTTTCTACTATTTAATAAACAACATAATATATTATAAGTCTTTAAAATCTACCATGAATTATCCACACATGTTGTTCTTCTTGATACATCACGTGTAATACTTTTTTCATGACCTAGAAAAATATATTCATATGAAGGGTGAGATAAAATGCTCATTAAGGGAAATAATACACTATAATTTATCATATAATAAACAAGGTATGAATAATATGACATGAAATAATTTATAATAAAACAATTACACATAACTGATCTTGTGAAATTTAAATAGATCCATTTTTAAAAATATTAATAAAAAAATGGCAAATAATATTTGATTTCTTAGTGAAAGAATGCATAATGATAGAATAGTCGAGGATATATATCAATAAATTAGAAACTATTAGTATCTTTCTCTTCGACATATACATTCTATAAATACCATGATCAAGTTATCTAAATAATTGGGCATGAATACACCAAATTACCAGACCTATCAATCTCATGAGTCATATTGATTCATAAAGTGGATATTATAGACCCCATCAATAACTAAATAAATCCAACTCATTAATCATATGAAATAAATGAATAAAATTGAAATTATTAATTATATTTCTATATTAATTGATAAATATCAATTTTTAAATGACATGTATATGGATTATAAATATTTACCAAATTATTAAATTGAATAATTTTCCATGTTAGCAACCTGAAAACAAAAATATTATAGATTAATTGAAAATGGATAAGTCAATAATTCATCCAAATAAATAAATTTCATCGTATCTAGTTGAATTCATATTAAATAATGAAATTTAAAATAAGTTATTCACGGAGGAAAGACATTGGAACAGAAACATTACTATACATAGTGGATGATTAGTAAGGAAAAAAACAAGTAATCGATTCTATGTGAGGTGAAACCCCTGATAAAAAATATTGCGAGAGTATTTATAAGATAATATATTATATATAACTCCCATTGAGGTAAAAACAATTTAACATAATGAGTAAAATGTAGGTGAAATCATAAAAGTTATTTTTATAAAATATTTCATAATTATTCCATAAAAAGAAGAAGTTACGAGTCACATTCAAATTTTATTGTGGAAAAGGTGTATTAAAACGTTAAAAAAACTAATTTTGAGAATATTTTTAAAAAAATTATCCATGAAATATTTATATATATATATATGTGTGTTTTTAAAATGAAACCAGGAGTGGAAATAAAAAAATTATCATAGAAGTTATTTTTTTTAATAATTTTAAATATTTTATTGAAAAGCCACATAATAAATAAGACCCAAAAAAAATTTTAAAACGGATAATGGGAAATATTAGGTACATATAAAATAATACAAAATGGGGTTTATAAATAATATTACAACATTTGTATAAAGAGAATAAATGGATGAAGAGAGGAAAAATTTTGTAAAATAAGATTGCAATAATTCAAAAAATGATATACTTGTTAAGTAATAAATTTATTAGGGTGAAATATTTAAATTAAAACAAATTTTAAAAAATTGAATGATTAAGATACATGAAATAAAATTGTAGTGTGGATGTAAGAAAACATGGAAGATACAAGTTAAAAAAGAAGCATTATAACTCAACGAAAGGGTATTTAGTTAAGAAACACACTTATGACTTTATTAAAATTCCAATCCCAAGAATATGAAGGTGGGATGAAGAAATATTCTTGAAATTACCAATAATAAAACTAGAATAATTTTCAGAGATGAAAATTTGGTATTATGTACACGATAAAAGAAAATTTCTTTTGTGATGATAAAAATATCGCAAGGATTAAATGTTGAAAACAATGAACCCTTATGACTATAAATATCTTTAAAGTAAAAAATATTTCAAAAAAAAGGTCCTGATAAAAATTGAAAATCAATATAAATGAAATTTGAAATATAATTTCATAAAAAGTTTAGTTTAAAATAATTCATCATTGAAGAATTTAGTTCCATAATAATTATTATAACACAAAGAATGGAAAAAAGGCTTTTGAAAACCTTTAACATTATTCCCGGTTAGGATAACATTTTCAAACATAATATAAAAAAATAATTATCTTAATCACCTATTTTAGAACCTTATTTATACATATAACATTCTTATAGAATCATTTTTTGAAAATATATAAACTAGTAACAAGTTTTTTATAATATTTTATTGGTTTCAATTATTTATTTAGTATATTTTTTGTAATGGTGATGTAGATTCCTTCTTGTAGAATTTAAATTCACTATTATGATATAAATAAAGGTCTATAATAGATATTTTATAATGATTTATAATTTTATTATTTCATTTCATAATTTTATAGTAATTTAATTGTGATAATGAAGTTAGAGATAATCTTATTTTGGTAGTATTTAAATAAAAAAAGTGTGATACATTAATAATATGTTAAATAATAATATAACCTTTAAAAAACCATAAAAATTATTTTCTTTTTAATTTATTATAAAAAATGTTTAATTTTTTAGATTCAACCATGATTGAAGTTTATAACAGTGTTCATGTTGGTGGTTTAATTTAGAACCAAACAAGAACAAACTATAATATAAAGGTGAGTATGGTTAATAAAGAAAATATTTTATAATAACAAAATTATTAGAGAAGTATAATTATATTATTAATGTTTTTAAGGTGGTAATTGAGTTATAAGACAGTTATATCAATAAGAAAATTCAATAGTGAAAAAATAAATAACTTTTGTGGAGGAGGTAGTATGCATGTGCTCATGGGTAGAACATTCATTTAAATATAACATAAAAGAGGTATGAATTGGTTTATATTTTCATATTTTTTAAAAAATTATATTTATTTATTAAATACTCCATTTGAAACATACTTTTTCCACATTTATTAATGATAGATCCTGTCACTTATAAAGGTGGTAGTCTTCATGCTACATAAGTGTCATTTTAATTTTAAATATGTTTGGGAAGAGTATAAAAAATGGATATTAAAATATTTAAAATATAATTTAAGAAGATTATAAAAACATAGTTCAAAATAATTTCATTATTATTATATATTTTATGGGACTAAAAAATAATGGAATTATGAGATACCAGTTGAGAACATTACCTCTATCTTCTTATGTTCTTCCTGGGGTAACACTATTAAAATATTATTAATACTAGACGTTATGAATATTAATACCCACTTTTTGAATTTTTTTAAATTTTATTTTTTAAAATGGACATCATTTGTGGATTCGTAATATCGAAATTAGCCTAGGGTGATATTTTGGTATTTTTCTGAAAACGTTAAATTTTTGATGAATAGTGATACACTGGGTTACTATATAAAAACCGACTAATCATTTAAATAATTAATTATTTAAATTTATTTTAGTTCAAAATTTATACATAATACCTTTATAAGTTAAAAGTAATTCATTGGAGTTATTTTATAATAATTTTACATATATAAAAATTTTATCGAACATTTCACCGTCTATTACCCACCTCCTAGGAGAATTTGGAAATTCACATAAAACATAATTTTACCGCTTCAATTAGTGGAACATCGAAAATCCAAAAGACATGGTTAATATAAAGGACTAAAATGTGGTTCAATAAGATGAAAATAATTTTTGGTGAGTAGTAACTTTTTACTTTTTTTACCACGGTTAAAAATAAATAGTGTAATTAAGGGTAAAACATTTATTATTATTACCCTATCACATGTCCTACTTCTATTGAGTAAGTTTAATTCGACCTGAATCAACCTTATGAATAAAATAGGACCATTTATTCCCACTTGGATTAGATTAGAACATTTATTATTAATTTATTTAAAGAAGGGTTAAAATAGTTAAAATCAATGTTTAATAACTAAATCATTTTTAATATAGGGTTATATATAAGATAAATTAGACTATAAATATTCATTAGAAATATAACAATAGTTCCTACATAATGGTATTTTATTTGTAATTTTTAGACTTTAAATAAGTTAATTTATTTATGACACAATGAGGATACAATAATTATCTTATTAATGAAATATTGACATAATTGATGATATAAATACCCAAATAAATGTAATGTGAGACTTTTTATGAATTCAAATAATTATATATGTTAATATGAGATGTTAGTATTGATTTAATTAACTTTTTTAGAACTAATCTTTCTGTTATGATTTTCAGAAAAATCAAATACCAAATAATGTCAAAATTTACATGAAATAGTTTTTAAAACGAATATTATATTATTAATTGTTATTTTATTCATAAAAATCTAAGGTTCGGTCAAATGACTTAGATAAGAATATATATATATTAATTACAAACAACTTTAGGTTCGTTTGGCTTGTTATAGTATGTTTATTAACCTTATAGTTTACGAAAACAAGAAGACATGGTAAATGTAAAATTATTTATCTTAAAGATAAATCTAAATGATAAGGGTAAAATAGAAACCTAAAATTTTCTAAATTCTATTGGATGAGAGGATTTCGACCCATGTCCACCTTTGATTCTAAATAAATCAATTTGGAGCTATTAAAAACCGAATATGACTTTATAATAAAATAAGATTTTTAGTTTTTCATAAGGTGCCCCCCTCCTCTCTTATAAAAGGGCACCTCCTTCCTCTCCTCCTCACACCACTTTGAGCCTTCAGTCTCGGCCAAACCTGGCCAAATTATCTTCTCCATTTACCTATAAACATCCTAGAGGTCCTGGACTTCTTCAAAAACCAATTTTAGTGCCCTAATAGGAGGTCTCAAAGAGGCACTTCAAAGAAGATGTAATGTCCGTTACCGATTCTTTCAACTATATTTCTTCTTCCACTTCTTATTCTTTAGTTGTTTCATTATGAAGTAATAAAATCGGTATCAATCATATATTGATATGTTATTATAAGTATGAAACAACTCTATTTCAACATCTATCCATCCTATGGAAAACGAAATCATCCCGCGTGTGTACGTACAGAATACCGTCTCCACGCCATGGTGTAATCTATTTTCCACCACCACCACCATACATGGATGGGTATAATGGTGTAAATAATAACTATATATGATTATTGTAAAGTTATACTGATTATTAAATAGTATACATACACTCCAATACAATTCCACGATCATGGGAACGATATCATCGCGCGTGCATACGTACGGAATACCGTCTCCACGATGTGATGCGACTCGTTCAACATGATTTTCATTTCATAATGATTAAATAAATGAATTTAGCATACAAATATGATATATATTACACTAATACCATTTTGTAAATGAGGTATCTATAACCTAAAAAGAAGAATAAAAATTTATTCAACAAAACATGCATAAGAACAAAAATTAATAAACACCCGAATAACAAGTAGCAATGAAATATTACTAATAAAAAGCTAAGAATATGACAATATATGATATCATAACAATGATTATGATTCTGGAATAAGTCAATGACATATTTAAATCATTATAATGGAGTTTCGGACACATACGAAGAAAATCAAATCTAAGGTAAGGGAAAATCTCTAAATCTCACTTTTATCCGGGATTATTTAAACATCAGAATTTACTGGGGAATAGTTATCATTCACATCCATGTTTCCTCAATATGTATTATTATTTCTATACACCTACATTTTTTTTAAATCCAATTTTACACATTGGTGAGTTTTTAGTAAAATATATGAACGAAATCTTTTGTTGTTTTTAGTACGAGGTACTTTTTGACTTTTTGGACCAAAGTACGAGAAAACTGTTTTTTTAAATTATACATCATGAATGGATTCATATAAAATTATTTCCATGAAGCATACATTACATGTTTTCAAGTTTATTTTTAATTAACTTCTTTTAGATTAAAATTGTATGACATGTTAAGAATGGAAAAATGTTTTTGAATTAGAAAGGATATTTTCCTCAAGATTGGAGTTCAAGTGTCTTATCAAAATTATTTTCCATATAAGATAATATAGGGTTCTACTTCTATCCCTATTGTTACATTTATTTGATTATGTTGTGATGGAAATATTTTTATGAATTCCTTTATCTTATATGAATTGTTATATGATGTCACGATGTTTAAGAATCCCTTTTTTATTACATGGGTTATGCAATAATGTATGATTTATGATCATATAGAACACATAAAAATGGTATCATTATGAGATGGGTGGGACCTATATCTCCCTCAAATTCATTGGGTAATTATTTATATCTCATGAGATAGACATGGCTGGAATGGCAGGTTAAACCAGATCAGTGAAACAGGGCTGAAATGAGGAGTGAACTCAGTTCAGAAATGGACTTTGTCTGCTAAGATATTCTTGGCAATGAGTCCTGACAACTAAGAAATGATTCTCTATTATTATGTGTGTATGCCACAAAGTTTCATGTTTTATGTTATGATTGTTGGGATTACATTTCACTATTATGATTTATCCCATGTTATGAAATTATGATCTCTTTTGCAGGTTACAATTTCCAAAATGATATGTTCTTATGAATATGATGTGATTGATATTTATTTTGTATACCATTACAGAGAATTTGAGCTCACAATTTAGTATGTTTTCTTTCCCCAAGTCATGAAGATGGTTATTAAGTATGATATGCCAAAAAGGGACTCTCGATATGATGAAATAAATAGGAGATCACGTAGATGATTTATGAACTAGTTGATTATGTTTCCCAGTTTCAAAAGACCCTATACCTATACAGTCCATTCATGGTTTTGTTATATGTTGTAATAAGTATGCTTCAATTATGAAGTATTAACAATGTATGTAAATTATAGTTCGTTATAGTTGGTATCATAGGAAAGGTATAGTCAACCTTTGGAAACTAGGATGTGAAAGCCTTAGTAAAAACACTATGGATAAGTCTAAGCATTGAACAAAATCTTAGTATTTTAAAAATGACCATGAACAACCTATGATAAGACCCTAAGGGTGAAATTTTATTCTGGATTATGTGGTTTTCCTATTATAATTAGTGTTTCTCAAACTATTATTCTTGGTTTTAGTAAATGGCTGGAACACGAAGGAACCATGTTAATGCGAAATGTGATAGGAAATGCAATGATTGTCCCCCTAAGCAACCAAATGTTATGGGAGGTGGAATGCAGAATCGTGCAGCCCAGATCACACAACTTTCTCAAGCTATGAATCATGCAGGACTTCCAAACGATCAAAGGAAGGACCAACATTCTGTTGAATCCTTCATGAGGCAGTGTCCACCTTCATTCAGTGGTCTTTTGATCCATTAGTGGCTGAACAATTGATCAGTACCACTGAGAAGATATTTTCAGTTCTTCAATGTTCTAAACATGATAAAGTCATCTTAGTAGTGTATCAATTGGAAGGTTATTCTGATCAATGTTGGAATCTTATTAAGAATACGAGGCAATGGGATGAAATTGAGTCCATGGAATTGGACGAGTTCAAGAACTTATTTTTCAATAAGTATTTCCCTCATATTTTTCGAACAAAGATGGAGATGGAGTTTCTTGAACTGAATCAAAAGGATTATGAATATGTTGGTACCTATGATGGAAATTTTACAAGACATTCAAGGTAATCTTCTGGGATTATTATCCAACCTGAGAGTAAGATCGATCGATTCTTTATTTGATTAAAACCAATCTTCGAAGGGCATCATCCATAAGGGACTTCAATAGCTACACAGAAATCGTTCGATGCACTCTCAAGGTTGAGATGGATATTGGAGTAACCCATCAGTCACATGGGTTTGATAATAAGAGAAAAATGGAATTCAAAGGGAAATCTAAAGAGCACACTGAATAGAAGATGAGCATTCCATTATGATCAATGTGTGGAAAGAAACATGGAGGGAGTTGTCTTAAAGGGACAAGTAAATGTTTCAAATGGGGAAAGGAAGGTCATCGGGCATTTAAATGCCACAATGATGGGATGAAGATATCTAGTGATGCGAACAAAGAAAAGGCTACACATAGTGCACCTCCTACACTTCAATGTTACAAGTGCACGGAAATGGGGCATTATGCCAATCAATGCCCTAATCCAAGGGTTGTTGATGATGATCGACATCAACAAACTCTAAAGGCTAAAGACAAAGGAATGTCACATGGAATTTCTAGCAGCGATGTGGAGTATGATAATGAAGTGGTGAAAGGTACACTTAACATCCAATCTAAAGTAGAAAATCTTTTATTTGATTCTGGATCCACCCAATCTTTTATTTCGTAAGAATTTTCTAAGGGTATCGCCGTATTACCCCATAAATTAGATGTTGAGTTTGTTGTGACAACCCCTAATGGCACAACATTCACATCAAAAGTTTATAATTCTTCTCCGATTGAAGTTTTAGGGATATTGCTTCCTGCAAATCTTGTGATCCTTCCTATAGTGGAATTTGATGTGATTGTTTGCATGGATTTCCTTTCTCTATATGGATCCCATATCAATTTACAAGGAAGAGAAGTCACATTTCATATTCCAGATCAATCTATGATCTTCTATCGATGTAAAGATGATCATAACCTTCAAGTGGAAATTTAGTCCTTTTTATAGGTCTTGATTCCACTAAATGAAGGTTATTTATCTCAAATGGTTGGTGAGAAACTCTGAATTAATAATATGCCCATTGTACGGGAGTTTGATGATGTCTTTCTAGAGGAATTGCTGGGTCATCCACCAAATCGTGAAGTAGAGATGTCAATAGAACTTGTACTAGGTGCTTTGCCTATTTCAAAGACACCTTATAGAATGGCCCCAATTGAGTTGCAGGAATTAAAGAAGCAACTCAAAGAGAATCTTGATAAGGGATTCAGATGCCCAAGTGTGTCACCATGGGGAGCACCAGTTCTGTTTATTAAGAAGAAAAATGAATCAATGAGACTCTACATTGATTATCGAGAACTTAACAAGATCACTATCAAGAACAAATATCCTCTCCCACACATTGATGACTTATTTGACCAAATACGCAGAGCTCAATACTTTTCCAAGATTGATCTTCATTCAGGGTATCGTCAATTAAGGGTCAAAAGGGAGGATATACCAAATACAGATATCTTTACAAGGTATGGACATTATAAATTTATAGTGATGCCATTTGGTCTTACTACAACCCCTACTATCTTCATGGATCTGATGAATAGAGTCTTTAGAGAATATCTTGATCTGTTTGTGGTAGTCTTTATAGAAGATATTCTTGTCTATTCAAGGAGAAACGAAGAACATGACGATCACTTAAGAATTATATTGAAGACCCTGAGAAAGGAGAATCTTTATGACAAATTTACCAAGTGTGAATTTTGGCTTCAAAAAGTTGCATTTTTGGGTCACATAATTTCAAAAGAGGGGATATCTGTGGATCCAGCAAAAACAGAGGTTATCGAAAGATGGTCGAGACCAAAAACAGTAACTGAGATCCGAAGATTTCTTGGTTTGGATGGATATTATCGAAATTTTGTGAAAGATTTTTCAGGATTATCTAATCCACTCACCAGGTTGACTCGGAAAGGAGTTAAGTTTGTTTGGACAGAGGAATGTGAAGAAAATTTCATGGAGTTGAAAAGAAGGTTATCCAGTGCACCTGTGCTAACACTGCCTTGTAGTGGAGAAAGGTTTGTGATCTATAGTGATGCTTTCAAGAAGGGATTGAGGTGTTTTCTCATGAAAAACAATATAGTGATAGCTTATGCCTCACGACAGTTGAAAATCCATGAGCAAAATAACCCAACTCATGATTTGGAGTTAGATGTGGTAATATTTTCATTAAAGATTTGGAGGCATTATCTTTATAGAGAAAGGTGTGATATTTATACTGATCATAAAAGTTTAAAGTATACATTCACCCAAAAGGAGGTGAATATGCACCAAAGAAGATGGTGGGAGCTGATTAAGGATTATGACTGCTCAATTCATTACCACCATGGGAAAGTAAACAAAGTGGCAGATACATTAAGTCGACAAGACCATGGTAGCTTATCCATGACGGGGATCACAAAAGATCCAATATTTATGGATTTACAAAGGATGGATCATGGAATTATAATGTAAGGGGAAAATCTTATCTTTCTCAAATGAATGTTCAACCATCTATACATGTGACGATTAAAAAGGCACAGAAAGAAGATGTAGAGTTACAAAAGAATGTGAGAAATGTTCCTAGATTCAACCATGATTGTGATGGGATAATAATGTTCAGGAATCGGGTTTGTGATCCTCCCATCGCAGAATTAAAGAAGGAGTTTTTGGATGAGTCTCATAATTTATCCTGGAAGCACGAAGATGTATAGGGACCTAAAAGAGTACTTCTGGTGGGATGGAATGAAAAGAGATGTTGCTGAATATGTCTCTCGAGGCTTGGATTGTCAGCAAGTTAAAGCTAAGAGACAGAAGTCTAAGGGGATGTCACAACCATTACCCATACCTGAATGGAAATGGGAAAACATCACTATGGACTTTGTCACTGGACTTCCTAAATCATCCAGAGGCAATAATGCTATACGGGTCATAGTTGATCGTCTTACAAAGTCTTCACACTTCATTGCTATTAGAGAAGATTTCTCTCTGGATTAGCTTGCTAGGATATATGTGAAAGAAGTGATAAGATTTCATGGAGTACCACTTTCCATTATATCTGGTCGGGATCCGAGGTTTACCTCAAAGTTCTGGTGAAGTCTTCATCATACTCTGGACACAGAGTTGAGTTTCAGCACTACTTATCATCCTCAGATAGGCGGTCAGTCTGAGAGAACAATTCAAACTCTAGAAGATATGTTAAGAGCATTCTCTATGGATTTCAATGGTGGTTGGGATCAACACTTACCTTTGGTGGAATTTTCTTATAATAATAGATTTCACTCCAGTATTCAGATGGCTCCTTATGAATCTCTCTATGGAAAGAAATGCAGGACTCCAACTTGTTGGGATGATGTTGGGGAAAGAAAGCTATTATGATCTGATATTGTTGATGAGATGGTAGAAAATGTCAGATCTATTCAACAACACATTAGAGCGGCTCCGAGTCGACAAAAAGGTTATGCCGACAACTGAAGAAAAGACCTAGAGTTTGAAGTGGGTGATAATGTGTTCTTACGAATATCTCCTTGGATGAGAGTAATATGATTTGGAATGAAGCGAAAGCTCAGCCCTAGATATATTGGTGTTTTTGAAATACTGGATCGTGTTGGAAGGTATCTTACCAATTGGTGCTTCCATCGAATCTCCCTCAAGTTTACGATGTTTTCTATGTATCTCTCCTGAGAAAGTACATACCTGATTCTTCACATGTACTCAGCTCAGAAGTTGTTCCACAGGAACACGATATTTCTTATGATTAACAACTGATAGAGATTCTTGATCGTAGTGAAAAAGTCTTACGAAACAAGACCACTCGCTTGGTGAAAGTTTTATGGAGGAACCACTAATAATAAGAAGCTACATGGGATCTTGAGGATATGATTAGGGTGAGGTATCCTCATCTGTTTGTTACAAAGTGACAAATTTCGAGGGTGAAATTAATATTAAGGGGGGTAGAATGTAACAACCGAGACTTTGATGAGATATATTTTGTATTTATGTTATATAAATCATCAAAGGAAACTTTCACTACACACAACACTAACTCGGCTTGCTTTACATGCAATCACGACCTTCCTTGATAGCTTGTGTCATACGTAATACTGAGTTTCACTAAACAATGATATGCTATTAAAATATTATTAAAACTAACCGTTATGAATAGTAATACCCACTTTTTGAAATTTTTGAAATTTTATTTTTCAAAATGGACTTCATTTGTGGATTCAGAATATTGAAATTATCATAGGGTGAAATTTTGGTATTTTTCTGAAAACTTTCAATTTTTGATGAATAGTGAAAACACTCGGTTAATATTTAAAAACCGACTTTTTATTTAAATAATTATTTAATTAAATTTATTTTAGGTCAAATTTTATACATAATTCTTTTATAAGTTCAAATTAATTCATTGGAGTCATTTTATAATAATTTTAGATATATAAAAATTTTATCAAACTTTTCACCGTCTTTTACCCACCTCCTAGGAGAATTTGGAAATTCACATAAAACATAATTTTACCACTTCTGTGAGTGGAATTTCAAAAATCTGAGAGACACTATTAATATCAAGGACTAATATGTGGTTCAATAAGATGATAATAATTTTTTGTGAATAGTAACTTCTTACTTTTTTTAGCACAGTTAAATGTAAATAGGGTAATTAAGGGTAAAAATGTTATTATTATTACCCTAACACATGTCCTAATTCTATTGGAAAAGTTTAATTCGACCAAAAACAACCTTACGAATAACTTATGACCATTTAGGCCCACTTGGATTAGATTAGGACATTTATTATTAATTTATTTAAAGAATGGTTAAATTAGTTAAAATCAAAGTATAATAACGAAATTATTTTTAATATACGGTTAAACATAAGATAAATTCAACTAAAAATATTCATTAGAAATATAAAGAGATTTCCTAGAAAATGGTATTTTATTTGTAATATTTAGACTTTAAATAATTTAATTTAATTATGACACAATGATGATGTAGTAATTATCTTATTAATAAAATATTGACATAATTGATGTTATAAATACCCAAATAAATGTAATTTGAGACATTTTATGAATTACAATAATTTTCTATGTTAATATGACATGTTAGTATTGATTTAAGTAACTTTTTTCGAACTAATATTTATGTTATGATTTTAACATAAATTAATTACCAAATAGTTTCAAAATTGACATAAAATAGTTTTTAAAACAAATATTATATTATTTATTGTTATTTTATATCTAAAAAACTACAGTTTGGCCAAATGACTTGGATAAGGATATATATATTATTAATAAACAACTTGGGGTTCGTTTGGCTTGTTATAGTTTGTTTATTAACCTTATAGTGTAAGAAAATAAGAAGACACGGTAAAAGTAAAATTATTTAACTTAAAGTTAAATCTAAATGATAAGGTTAAAATAGAAGCCTAAACTTTTATAAATTCTATTAGATGATTGGATTTCGACCGATCACCACCTTATCTTCTAAATAAATCAATTTTGATATATTAAAAATGGAATATGACTTTATAATAAAATAATATTATTAGTTTTTCCTATGGTTCCCCTCTCCTCCATTATAAAAGGGAACCTCCTACCTCTCCTCCTCACACCACTTAGAGCATTCATGCTCGGGAAAACCCTACAAAATTCTCTTCTCCACTTACATAGAAACATTCTAGAGGTCCTGTTCTTCTTCAAAGACCAATTTTAGTGCCCTAAGAGGAGGTCTCAATCATGCGCTTCAAAGAATAGGTAATGTCCGTTACCGATTCATTCAACTTTATTTCTTCTCCCACTTCTTCTTCTCTAGTTGTTTCATTATGAAGTAATAACATCAGTATCACTCATATACTGATATGTCATTATATGTATGAAACAACCCTATTTCACCATCTATCCATCCTACGGAAAATGAAATCACTGCACGTACGTACGTACGGAATACCGTCTCCACGCCGTGGTGGAATCTATTTTCCACCACCACCTTACTTGGATGGGTATAATGGTGTAAATAATAACTGTATATGATTATTGTAATTTGATATTGTATCTGAAATAGTATACATACACTCCAATAAAATTCCACGATCATGGGAACGCTATCATTGCTCGTGCGAACGTACGGAATACAGTCTCCACGATGTGATGCGACTCGTTCTACATGATTTTCATTGCATAATGATTACATAAATTAATTGAGTGAATAAATATTATATATATTACACTAATAACATTCTGGAAATGATTTATCTATAACCTAAAATTAAGAATATGAATTTATTAGACAAAACACGCATAAGAACAAAAAGTAATAAACACCCGAATAACAAGTAGAAATGAAATATTACTAATAAGAAGCTAAGAATATGCCCATATATGATATCATAACAATGATTATGATTGTGGAATAAGTCAATGACATTATTTAAAACATTATACAGGAGTTTTGGACACTTACAAAGAAAATCAGACCTAAGGTAAGGGAAAATCTCACAATCTAACTTTTATCCAAGATTGTTTATACATCAGAATTTACATGGGAATATTTATCTTCCACATCCATGTTTCCTCAATATGTAATATTATTTCCATCCACGTACAATTTTTTTAAATCCAATTATACCCATTGGTGAGTTTTTAGTAAAATATATGAAAGGAATCTTTTGTTGTTTTTAGTATGAGTTAATTTTTTACTTTTCCGACCAAAGTACAAGAAAACTGTTTTTTTAACTTATACGGCATGAATGGATTCATAGAAAATTATTTCCATGAAGCATCCATTACATTATTTCTAGTTTATTTTTAATCATCTTATTTTAGTTTAAAATATTATGACATGTTAAGAAAGGTAAAATGATTTTGAATTAGAAAGGATATTTTCCTCAAGAATGTAGTTTAAGTGTTTTATCAAAATTATTTTCCATCAAAGATAATATAGGGTTCTGTTTCTATCCCTATCATTACATTTATTTGATTATGTTGTGATGGAAATATTTTTATGAATTCCTTTATCTTATATTAATTGTTTTATGATGTCACGATGTTTAAGAATCCCATTTTTATTACATAGGTTATGCAATAATGTATGATTTATGATTTTGTGGCACACATAAGAATAGTATCATTATGAGATCGGTGTGACCTATATATCCCTTCAATGCATTGGGTAATGATTTATATCTCATGAGAGAGGCATGGCTGGAACGATAGGTTAATCTGGTTCAGTGAAACAGGGATGAAACGAGGAGTGAACTCGGATCAGAAATGGACTCTCTCCACTAAGATATTCTTGGCAATGAGTCTTGACTATTAAGAAATGATTCTATATGATTATGTGTGTATGAGAAAATGTATCATGTTTTAATTTATGATTATTGGGATTAAATTTCACTACTATGATTTATCCCATGTTATGAAATTATTATCTCTTTTGCAAGTTATGATTTCCAAAAAGATATGTTCTTATTAATATGATGTGATGGATAATTCTTTTGTTTACTCTTATTGAGCATTTGAGCTCACCCTTTTGTATGTTTTCTTTACCTAGGTCATGAAAAAGGTTATTAAGTAGGATATTACAAAAAGGGACTCATGATATGATGAAATAAATGGGATACAACGTATATGATTTATGAACTAGTTGTTTATGTTTCCCAGTTTCTAAATACACTATACCTATACGGTCCTTTCATGGTTTTGTTATATTTTTTAATAAGTATGCATCAATTTTGAAGTATTAACAATGTATGTAAATTATTGGTCATTATAGTTGGTATCATAGGAATGGCATAGTAAACCTTTGGAATCTAGGATGTGAAAGCCTTAGTAAGAACCCCAAGGATAAGTCTATGAATATAACACAATATTAGTGTTTTAAAAATGTCCATGAACAACCTATGATAAGACCTTAAGTGTGAAATTTTATTCTTGATTATGTTGTTTTCATATTATAATTAGTGTGGCTCACACTATTCTTCTTGGTTTTAGTCAATGGCTGGAACCCAAAGGAACCGTGTTAATGCGGAATGTGACGGGAAATGCAATGATTGTCCCCCTATGAAACCAAACATTATGGGAGCTGGAATGCAGAATCTTATAGCCCTACTCACACAACCAAATGTTATGGTTTAGTTTATGGAAGTGGCCTCTTTTTATAAGAGAAGAAAATGAATGTTTTGTAAATACCCATGAATTATCCAATGATGTAATGAAACTATTAAAAGGATAATCATTCCAAAAGTGGGAAAATAATTATGCGTGTGGTGGATAATATCATATACTTCCTCTACCATTAAATCTACTTTTTAAACATGTATCATGTTTTTTTACCACAAGATTTTTACATTTTACAATTTTTGTTTTTTACATAGAAACTAGTTCATACCCAAGTAATTTATATTTTATTAAAAATGTTAGATAAACACTCTTTGTACAAGTTTATGTTTATAATATATGTTTAAAATAAATATAATTTATTTATTTCTTAAAATAAGATAAAATTTACTTTAAAATTAGAATAATTAATGAATATATTTTTTTGTAGCTTTTTTTTCACGATCAGTTGTTCTTAATCATATATGAAATTAATTAAAAATTATATCAATGAAAATATAATTTTTTACTAATAAAAATAATATCAATGTCATTATATAAAATATCTCAATTTAATATACTAAATAAAAATTATACAATATTAATAAAATAATTGTTTTTAAATAATTCATCCACCATTACCATGGTCATTAACATTAATCATAATAACCATACATTTATTCCTATGAATGAAATTAAAAATATTATATAACAATAAAATTCTGATCTAAAATAAGAAATACATTTTCTTACATATAATATCTATAAATGATGAAAACTAATATTGAATACAAGAGAATAATAATTGTTTTTATAGTAAAATATTACATAAATTCCCAAAACATTAAACGTGTGTCTTAAATTTTTTATCTAATAAAAAAATATCAATGTATTTAATTAATACATATTTCATGTTAAATTTATAAACATTGAAATATTAGTAAAAATGTTATTTTATCACTATTAACCTAAAAATAAATTTTCTCAAAATATAAATATTAAAAATTAATCTAAAGATAATTTGGAATTGATGAATTCCAAAATGAAGGTAATTTTTGTAAAATTAAAATTATAATATTTCATAATATAACTTTTAAATACAAATATTAAAATATATTGAAAAATGTTTTCATAGAAATTAACTTTTATACATTTTCTATTTTTTTATTTTTATTTCCTATAAATTACTTATCAAATTGAAGTTTATATATTATTAAAATTAATAATTTATTTTATCAAGAATATATTTATTATATTAAAATATAGTGCATAAATACTATTTTTATGTTTTATATTATAATGAAAAAATTAGCCTTATTATTTACTTAGCTATACTAATTGAATTCAATTAATACATTTGAAATAAAAATGAACTTATTTTAAGAAAAAATAGGAAATTTATAAATTACATGGGATATATATATAATTTATTAAATGAATAATTATATATTGAATATATATTTATTTTAACTTACATAGCCCCATATGATATTTGAGTAAATCATGAGTATTTGATAAGCTCTAACAGTATTCGTAGGAGGTGATTCTATTAGCCTGGATCTAATGGGAATTTCTAAATGGTTTAACTTCACCCACAATTTATTTTTGTCATACAATAATATTTAATGTACATCATGGGTCCAGTCTAGGGAAAACCCTAGTGACACCACTTTCTATCCCTGATTAAAAAAATGAGATTCATAAGGATCAATCTCACCACCTGATTCCATTTCTTATACATGATTTATTTATTTTTGTAATATAATTATATATATTTATACTCTATTACTAACAAAAATGTTATAATGGTCATATTAAAAAATGTGATATCACAGTTTCATTTTAGTTTTTTTTCATATATCAGATAATATCAACCATATTAGGGTGTAATGGAATAAATAATCTAAAATATCATTGTGTTATAATAATAGTCTAAATGGATTAAAAACTATTTTCTGAGTGATAATTTGATAGGAATAGGTTCACAAGTTTTTAGAATATATATAATAATGTTTAGATAGTTGAAATTATTATCAATTATTGCTCATAAAAAGAAAAAATATCGAATAAAATAGTAATCATCCTTAAAATTTTTCTACATCAAATATAAATAATGTGGAGGACTATCTATAAAAAACATAGTTTCTCTATGAGTCATCACAGTTTGATGATTTAACATTGTATATTATGTCTATAGCTAATAAACTACCATCACTAGTTAGAATTCAAGAGATTTTGTAGCATGAGGATTTCACATTTTATCATTATTTAGGATGGAAAAACTCCCAATGTCAATGGATCTTCTTTTATAGTAAGTATAGTGACATATAACTCCATCATTTGATTTTTTTATTGATTCTTAACCACTGAAAATATGTATACCCAAAGCTCATCATCAGTAATTAGATAGTGTATATTTCATAACCTATACCTCAATTATAGATGTTTTTATATGATTGACTATATCACATGATTAGCTATCATTTTTTATATTCAATAAATTTTTCTATAAGCAACTCCTAAATTTGTACAATCTCTATGTATTACAACTTTTTATAGTTCTCAACTATAACTTCGTCCATGTTCAGTGTCAATTATTCGACCATTGAAAAATATATACAAATAACTCTTTTTTATCAACAATATGATAGATTTATTAATTATATCAAATCAAAGATTCATAATATTAATTTAAAATATCTAAACATTTCATTTTAAAAATATTATATTTTTTTTATTTTTAGAGATATCCCTAAAGTAATAATGATTCAGGGTCCTAATTTACATAAGTTATTATTATCCATAAAGGGCATATGAATTGTCCAATGAATATCCCATGGGAGTTTCAAACCAGGTGTGAAAATATTCTTTTTTGTCATGAAAATAGGGACGACTGAGTTAATATACAGTAAACCCTTTATAGGTATACTACACCTAGGTAAATTTATTCTATATTCTGTATCCACTTGTATTATCTAGACATGGATATCATTTCCTGGAATTGACAGTTTTTTATTCACCTAAAATTTTGAATGTTTTTTTATTTTTATTATTATCCCTATGTAACAGATATTTCACAATCCTAATTTTGATCAGTAATTGTAGATTATAAAGAGAATATATATTATCCAATGTATATCTCTTGGGAGTGTCAAATTATGTGTGTAGTTAGGCCAACTTTTCAGGCATCATGTGATGATTTAATTAATATCCCATATGCCCCATTTTTAGTTTACTACAACTAGATGCAAATTTGTCATAATCTTCATTTACTATTAGTATCTTGATAGGGATGTCATTGTTTGAATACCATAGTCTTTACCTTATAAAATTTTTAGGAAGGTTTTTAACATATCCCTACAGTTTTTTAGTAATATTTTTAAGTCCTAATAAGTAATTTAACATTCCTATGATATCAACTATAACAACCCATATTTTTTAATATTTGTGTGATAATAATAAAAACATTAATATATATATATATATATATTCCTCTATAATACTAATTTAATATGAATTACTACTATATCCCTAATTAAAAATAACATTATACAAATAATTAAAATATGATAAAATTATTATAACATGTTATCATACATTATTACTAATAAAAAATATACAAATAAATATATAAACCTAGAATTTATAAATATTATATAATAAAAAATAAAATTCTTTACATTTAAAATAAAACACATTAAACAATTTAGTACCAATTTATATTAATAATTAAATATGTAAATTTAAAATAAAAATATCATTTTTCAATTAATTAAAACATTATTATATAATAACATTACGAATAAAAAACCAAAATAAAAAAAAATATTAATAATGTAACATACTAATATACCTAATTAAAAAAACATCATACAAAAAATTTAATCATGTTATCAATATTATAATAGATTATAATATATTATTATTAATTTCAGTTCGGGTGCCTCATGAGCGGTAAATTCCATAATCCTTCATCCAAAAGTCGATTGTTTGAATCTTGGAAAACCCTTTGGGGGAAATTGTGATGAAGGTAGTGACACATTAATGATAGAGACGGGTCGTGGCGTAGTTATTTATGCATTCATGATGTTTGAATTGGCCTTCAAGAAAATATAATAGCCCATTTGGCCATGGTTCTACGAGAAATGTAAAGGGTTTCCCTCTATCTCGATATAAATAGGGTTTTACCTCAATTAAAAAAGTGTATTTGGCCTTTACTTTTATAAAAAAATTTACTAAAAATAACCATTTAATTTAAAAACAAAAAATTAAATTTATTAATATTATACAAATAAACCTGAAACATAATAGCATTACTAATTATAAATCATTTTACAATTATCTACCAAATCATACAAATAATGAAATATGAAAATTTAAAATAAACACATGACATTAAAATTAAATAAAATGTTATAAAATAATAATATAACTAATATAAAATATTATTCTATTAATTATAAAATTATATAAATAATTTAACATGCCCATTAAAATTAAACATGATAATAAATAATTATATAAAATCTTATAAAAAAAGAAGGAAACATAAATACAAAAAGGAGTACTACTAAATGTTAATGACAGAAAACCGTAAAAATGTTTAAAATCACTAGAGATAATTGAGAAGTCTGAATTGAAAGAGAAGAGAGGAGGGGTGTCTACACTTTTATAGGGAAATCCAAAGTGAGTTCCAAATGAATTGGTTATCTCCAGTTGGTGGATGAGGGTGCCAAATGATTTATAATTTTTATCCAAAAACTATGAGTTCTAAATCATTTGGAATTCCTTTATTCTATTTACCAAAAATACTACACATATTTTGAAAATTATCAAACAATAATTAAAACCATAAATAATTTCAAATTAGAAGTACGGGATCACTCAAAGGAAGAGTGTCTCATTGATGTTACTTGTTTAGAATATTCATATAGTGATGATGAATTGACATACTAATGTAATAGTGGAGTAAAAAGTAGATTTAAAGTACCTTCGGTGAAAAATACAGACCCATTAGATTATCATACCTCTCTTTATATTTAATACATAATATTTGAACCACTGATTGAGATTTACTACAACCATATCAAATATAATGGTTAGAATTTAAATGGCATGATAAACCAACATGATTCACTATTATGATGGACATATGAATTAGGGTTCATTATTACCTTGGTAATTAAAAGAAATTACAGAATCTACAACATTATTATTATTATTATTATTATTATTTCATTTCACCCACTTGGATGTCATAATCTCATGGAATCGTAATTAATATTCACATGAAAACATTTTTAAAAAAATAAATGAAGCCAATGTAATTGAATTACATGCCATGATGATAGATTAAAAAAATTAATTCGAAAAATCGATAATAAAAACCTGATGATGGGAAAAGGATAGCAATATTCCCAACTCGCCTAGAATAAGACATTCAATTGTGACATCATGACAGCAATTTATATCATTATTTAATTATTTATTCAAGGTAATAGAGGGAGACTAATGATATCATTGATAGTTATACCTCACAGGGATGCCAAAGGATTTCTATTAATTATATATATCTGTAATAAATTACAACATTAGATTAGATATTCTTTGTGATTCAGAATTAACTTATTAAAAAACTCATTTAGGGAGAACCCTCTGAGGGGAAATCACTTTATTTGGGAAAAAGAGTACAGAAACATCAAGTCCCTATTTTGTTTCCTCATTAAAAACCATATCAATAAAAACTAATGGGGAAAACATAACAAAAGGAAAAATAGTAAAACATTTACAAATCCTTCTCATAATTGTAAATATTTAACTCTTTACATTAAATAATATGCTTGATGAAATTTATCAATTTGAAACCAAGTAATTTAGTTTTGAATTTGGAATAATATTAATATATACCCATTAAATTTCAATTATTAGGGAATAAAATTACCATACATCATAATATGATTTCTTATTATATTCAAGGAAACTTTGCACCAGGACATGTATATCCTTTTGGGATTAATAATATGTGTATTTATATATAATCTTTCATGGAAAAAAGTTTTCTTTATTATCCCATCATGCTTGATATATATCACTCTTCGAAGCAATATATTTATTTTTATATGGTATTTTCATGAATATATAATATTATTCAAAAATTTGATATTTCATATTATGGGTTGTCAATCCGGAATGCAAAAAAATTCCTTATAATTTTATAATCAATCAATCTAAAGATTTTCTAAACTCTTTAGAACTTTTTATGTCATAAAAACATTGTAAGATAAGATAAATGGTATATTCACCCTTATATTGACATATCTTTACATGGATATACGAAATGCTACTAATTTAGTTCACACCATACAAAAAATTGTCTTATTAGGTGTAAATTTGATAACTTTTAATATGATTTGGGAATTTTTAACCCTCTAGGGATTCATATATCGACATTTTAATCAAAATATAAATATTCAAATTTATATGGAATAACATTTCTTGTTATAAAATCATATGTATTCAATTGTCTTAGAAATTTTTAGGATTTATCCAATTATTAATAAGTTGAACACAAGTAATGTTTCGTCAATAATTATTTTTGGAGAATTATATTTATAATGAAATCATTCAAAATTATTTTTTATCGGTGATTTTTGAAATTGTTGAAAATTTCATATATATTTTCAACAACATTGAATGAGATCTCATAATTTATCTTGTACTAGTGTCAATTTAGGGATAATATCTAAAAATATATATTGATATTGATATATTTATTTTTCCTCATCAAGGGAAAATATAATAATTTCTCTATACTCATGATGAAAAATGATTTTATATAATCACATCAAGCACTCTTTTGGTGTGTATAACTATACTATTAATTTCAAACACATTAGATACATATGACTGTGGTGATTATCTTATTAATGGGTTTTCTATAACATTTTATATATGAATATTATGCTCAATGTTTATTCAAATAAACATGCATATCGTGTGATGTATAATCACTAAAAAATTATTATACAAGTATGAATTTAGGATGGGCATATATCATATATTATTCAAATGGTTTCACATGGTATGTTTGTGTGCCCATATATATTTTATAATGTTTACTTCATATAAATATGGGAAATTAACTTCCAATATGGATGGTCCCGATATTTTTAATGTAATATATTTAAAGGTAACCCCTGGTAAATCAGAATTCACGAGAAATTTATTATATCATAATGTATAATTATCTTTTATGTGATAATTAGTAGGCATACATCCATTAAACAGATATATCTTCCTCCCAATAATCGATGGTTTTTATTTTATGAAAAAAATTATGTTCATGTATAATTACTTCAAAAAAATATCATTATAATTGATTATTGGTGACCTAAATGATCATTTCATAGAGTTAATATGTAATAACTAGTAATCATATGGTTTACCATAATTGATTCGTTTATACATGACCAATTATTTAGAATTTTTTTTCTATGTTTAATTCTTATTATAGATAAATATATTTGGATCCATATATATCAAGTGTCTTTTTAATGTGAATTCTCATAATTTTCATCATAACTTCCACATATAAAAAGTTATCATTAATAAATGAATTTTTAAGGTAATCATAATCAGTAAGGCCCAAAGCCTATAAGATTTTTTTATTTTTAGTTCCTCTAGTCCAAATAGTTAAAAAATATATCTACTAGGGTTAAGATCCCCCATTTTTTGGTGGAAAAATATTTCATGAAAAGTAATGTGGAAGATTCATCAGGATCTATAACACACACCTCATCATGATCATAATTTATAGTTCATAGAATATTCAATATGATAACATTCACATCAGTGAATCAATTAATTCCTTACATATCGTGATGCAATAATGAAAATCCAATATTCATCAATAATGACCACTTAGTTTAAAAAAATAATTTTATTTTTCTTGATAACCATTTATTAAATAATCCGGTGGTAAAATTATTTTGATAAAGTATATTATATTATCAAAGGTATGTAATTATATCTTCTCATATTCGAACAATATGAGTAATAACATCCATTCACGAGGATAAAATTGAATTATTTACAAGTGATGATATCAATAATCTATAATCACATTATAAATAATAATTATTCCGCTAGATATTACTACTACAAGAGCAATGATAGATTAATGAAAATATTATTCAACTGTAATATCACTGAACATTATTTTTTATCATCCTTCAAGGATGTACTATTTTGTAATCTTTATAAAAACTCATAGTGCTATGTAAATATTCATGAAAACATTTTTTGATGTTATATTATTATTATTTGTTATAAAGAAATAAAGGATTAGGATCATTTTCAAAATACCTTATACATCTTGTAATTAATTTAGAATAAAATACTTAATTCTTTCATTCACATTGGGTATGGAAAATAGATTATTTTAATAAGCATTATCATTCAATTGAAGGAAAGAAATAAAATTGATTGGGTTGATGATGTTTTTAGAAAAATTTATTCAAGGTTCAATTAAAATGGTTTATCTAGTTTTGATGATTAATATTTATAAAATATATTTATGTATTTATTAATGAACACTTAATTTCCCTCACATATATTTTTATCAAATAAAATATATAAAGTAATACTATATTTTTCAAAAATAAAAAAATAAATATCATCTCAGTTATGAAAATTTATACATCATAATAAAGTTCCACACCTTTCTGATATAAAAAAATAAGAGATTCCAAATACTACTATACCAGCATCATATTTCATATAATGATCACAAAAAATTGACTTAACATATAAAAGGTACATGATTTTCATCATTTATTAGTAAAATTTCGCTTAGCATATGATATGTATATTATGTTCCTCATACATCTACTTCAAATGGAACCATTTATGTTAGGTTTTGTACGATCATCATATGATAATATATAGAGAATGGAAACCCAAAAACAATAAGATCTATCTTTGATAATTAATATACAAATAAACTTTATAAAAATTGTACCAAGAAATCACATAGGGAAATAGTCTTATCCTATCTCGGTGAAGGAGTATTCTTGATGAATATCACATAGTAGTGAATGAAAGAAATATGCCTCTAATGGGGGTACATCAACCAATGGATCCATGATCATATCATGATGATACCTGAATACCAAAGGGGTTCTAACTCTGATAACGAATTGCAATGTGGGAAGAAGAGAGGAATGAGTGGCTTTCTCACAGTTGTTTGTATCAAGAGGATGAATCACATCACTTTGTATAACCATCCATGATGTGATTAATTAAATGAAAATTCATTGATCATATTAATTTATCCATATGAATTTATTCCCAAAATTCATTGAATCCTATTAAATGATTTGTCAAACTAATTAGTCTGTTCATAAAGGATTGTAACTAATATTAAAACCTTTTAGGAGAAATAAATATAATATATATATATATATGTTATATTATATATTTAATACATGTATCATTATACACACATAATGTTCATGTATTCAAATATACACTTTATATATATATTATAATATTATATATATAAATATATTAGATCATATTTAACAATCTCCCACTTTCACAAAAATCGCATAAGGGCTTTATAAAAAACTTCCCTAGTCTTTATGAATCCAATCAAACACTTTAGGATATGGGTTTTCATCAAACTCTCCTCATTTTAAAAAAAATGTTTTCCAAAAAAATAGTCCTTATCCAAGGCCCAAAATGCATGACCCTATAGGCATTTGCAGCATTGAAAAAAACAATGAAATCTCTATTTTGTTTAAGTAAGCAAAGAGTGACCACTAGAAAAGAATTAGTTCTACTCGAGCTACTAAATGATCTTTGGTGATCTCCATCAAACATACTCGTATCTCTATATAGACCTATTCACTAAAATATGTATTATATAAACAATATTTATCTTATATAATTAATTTTTCAGTGACATCTAGCGGCCACTACACATAGAACATGTCAATCTAGTGTAGGGATCTCATAATTTATTTATTCTATTGAAAAGACTGACCATGTGGATGAATAAATAAAATATCATTCATTGATCGAATAATCACATCATGTTTAGTTTATCTATGTTTTTGAACACATCCTATGTTAATCTACAATTTAGGACATGAATTTACTTAGTCTAATTCAGTCAAGGGATAGATTTCATTCCATTTTATACAAGTGGATAAATCCCTTCTGGGTTGTACTCCAAACAATGACATGATAAAAAAATTACCACACCACCCCATGATTAGATATGATCATATGGTAACCTGAATAAATAGGGTATTAATTTATTATAGTTCTTATTATAAGTCCCCAGCTTTAATCCTTAATTAATCTTGAGTTATTACAAGATTACACATTGCGGATCTTTTCAGGTTTAGAGTTTTAGAGAATTAGATCATAAAACTTGAATTACCTTCCACATTTAAACAAAGTGGTTGCATAAAAGACAGTATTCATTTTTCCCATCAACGAAAACATATTTAAAATAAAACATGGATTATTTCTTGACACTTCCTTGACACTTCATCATATCATGTACCCTTCCCTTAACCTGTGAAAAACATTTCAAAAACTTTGGATGAGCATAAAAAGCTCAGTAAGGGATATAAAAATATGGAAAGGAAAAATAAGTAAATGTATACATAAGAATGAAATCATACTTTACCTATAAAATGTAAGCACTTTAACATACCTCATAAAATCATGAATAAATCATAAGACATAAAGGTAACTTGAGGAATTCATAACATTCTTACGTAGGGAGTAACCCTCTTGGTTACGTTTGGAATACCCATCATAGTATATTCCCTAAATCTCTTTGGAGAAACATTAATGTTAAACCCCTTCGCATTACCCAATGCATTGGAGAGATATATCGGGCTCACCTGCCAATCGTTTATCACAGAACCACCCGTCTACATAATAATTCCCAAGAACCATAACATAATCGTATCACATAAAACATGCATAAAAGAAACATAACATTTCAACTTTTCAATCACAAGATATCAATACAAAAAATTGATATAAAAAAATTATGCAAAACATTTTCAATACCAAAAGAAACGAAAAGTACAACATGGTATTTATTTTTCTTTTAAAAAAATGTATGGCTTGTAGAGGAAGCCGAAACTCAAATAATGGTCACGGCGGCAGATAAGTCGTTGTCGCCGCATACGTACGACAAAAACATTCCCTTTTATCATTTAGTAAACCGATTTGTATAAAAAAGATTCCATTCGAATAAACATAAAAGTCAAAGGGGTTTATACACCGTATAAAAGAAGGTTGTGTATAAAAAAAATATGCCTCAATGAAAGGAGATTGGGACGAAGTCCCATACTAAGACGGTATCCTTGGATTAAGGATAAATCAAGTACATAATTATGTGTGACAAACTAATACTCCAAATAAAATTGGATATTAAGTGTAAAAAAATCAGAGGTTATTCACACATATTTATAGAACGACATATTCAAGGAGTACAAGCTTATCACAATGAATCAAAATTTAGTTAAGATGTTCCCTTGCAAAAATTTGGCAGCCTAACGACGTCACTACAAAATTCAGAAAATGAGTTTATGAGAGATAAAAAGGGTATCTCATCACATGGAAATAAAATTTAAATCACAAAGGATATAGAAGAAAATATCCCAACATAATTTTATGTGAATTAAAAGAAATAACAAAAGAAGTCTTTTAAAAAGAGGAGGGTGAAAGGTTCCCTTACCGACATGGGTTTCTTTCGAAACATACACCCTGTGAAAGAAGGAAAAAGAACATTAATGTAAATACTCATAAATGAAAGTATATTACACAATGAGTAAAATAATTGGCAGTACATACACCACTGAAAAGAAATTGTGGAAAATTTAGCATAAATCTCACAGTAATAAAAGTGAGATGAAAAATCCTTTAGGAAAACTCGACAGCCTAACGGCGCCATACAAAACATCCAAAATGGATTGATGAGAGAGAATAGGGTCTCTCATCATATGAACATAAAAATTACAGTAACAGTAATATAAAATAACATCCCAATCACAAGAAAGATTAGCTTAAAAGGAATGACATAAAAGAGTATACTTAAAAAGAATGAGAGGAGTAGGATCCCTTACATCGGGTCCGACTTGACTCGATCATTATTTAACGTCCTGAATAATAAACTTGAGTTAATTTGTACTTGATTAAGATCCTTTTTAATGTTAAATATATCTTTTATATCACTTATTTCCATGTTATAAAAATTATGTAATAATTTATGTTAATAATGTTTTTTTTGTCGATATGTGGTTCTTAAGTCGAAAGTGGACTTCTTACAATTACATGTTGTTCGTGTGGTCAAAGGTTCATTATATCCAGAATTATATTCATGATTTGGATATAATATATATCATATATATATCCAGAATATACATGTATTTATAATATTACATAATCATTTAGAGGTAAGAAATGAAATGCACCGTTCATGGAGACGGTAAGCCGTACGTACGCAGGAACGCTACTTTCATTTCTATGTCATATTAATGGAATTAAAACCAAATGAGAGGTATGCATATTTTAATACCAGAAATATATTATTCATTTATATGTAACATAAATCATATATAATAACTTTAAATACATCCTTTATACATCCCACATATGGCATTAACGGATCAAATCACTTTGAGGGGGCGGTAGTCCGCACTTCCTAAAATGAAATTATCATGTTTACCCACAATGGAAACCATAAAGGTATTCCAAAAAAGAAAAATATAGAAGCTTAGGAAAAACATAAACATATTATATATCATATATAAATATAGTGACATCTTAATGGCCACCTTTTAAGGTTTTATATGAGTGTTGAACAATCATCGTTTCGTGATGCAGAAATTCACCATCCACAGAAACAGTATGTTTTTTAACCATTTGCTGTAGGTGTGTGTAAGTGATGCTCGAATTTTTCTTATAACAACAACCTAGTATATTGAATATAATGGAGTTGTTACAAAATAAATGAATAAAAAGAGTTTAGGGGGTTGGATAAGCAAAATAAAACAAAAGAACACAAGTGATGACATTACCTTAAAATCGGGTAACTCTTCTTGATTTGAGCTAAAAGGCTTCCTTGGGAAGACTTCTGCCCAATGTGAGGCTTCTAGAAGTAAGAGACAGATGTGGAGAGACAAAATGGGCAGAGCATGGACGAACCAAAGGCTTTAGAGGTTAGGGTAAGGTGGTAGAGGTGGGGGCCTTTTATAAGAGGAGAGGAGGGGCGCTCTTGTAAAGTTACAAAATGTTACTTTATTTTCAAATGAGTTTCAGATTTTAAAGGTCCCACATTGATTTATTTATAGGATAAGGTGGTAAGGGTTAGAAATATACTCATACAATAGGTTTTTGAAAAGTTTAGGTTTTAGTTTGTACATTATCTTTTCATTTTATTTAAATCTTTAAATAATGAGGTAATCGCTACATCATCATGATGTCATAAATAATTCTTATTTATTTAATGTCTAAAAATTATAAAAAATACATCATGATGTTTTAAATATTTTTATATTTCTAATGAATATTTATAGTCAAAAGTATGACTTGTATAACCCCATTTAAAAATTGTTTTAGTGAAACATCTCATGCCTGTGACATTTTTATTTTAACTTTAAATAAAAAGTTATTTATGTCATTTTCCAACCAATGTGGCTCCATGGGGTCCCCAAGTTGAAAAATGGATTGTCTTGGTCGACCATGACACATCCAATGAGGGTATAACATGTTTCTAGGGCATTTCACATTATTAAAACATTATTTTTACCTTAAATAACACTAATTACCTCTAATCGTGATTAAGAACATAAAAGTTACTATTCACCAAAAAATTATTTTAATCCCATTGAACCACATTTTACTTCCTAATGAAAACCATGTATGTAGGATTTTTGAAATTCAAAACACAGAGGTCACAAAGTTTCATTTAAATGAAAAATTAGTTTCTTTAACTACCACTTAGTCGTTTCACTATTAATCAGAAATTGAAGTTTTTTCAGAAAAATATCAAAAATTCACCCTAAGCTATATTTGATATTACAAATTCAAAAATAAAGACTATTTTAAAAAATTCAAAACATATAAGTTGTATTAATTAATTTAATAATTAATTCCCACTGTCAAAACAAATATCTTGTTTTTAAGAAACAATAAGTATCAAAAGATTGACTCTAGTTTAAGTCCAATTTCAAGATGAAATTAATTCCAATGACCACTTTTAGATTAAATGGTAAGAATATATTCTAATTGAATTTTAAAAACAATTCAAAAGATAATATAATCATATAAATAAATTAGATTAAAAAAAGGTTTTGAATTAAAATACAACATTTTTCACTATTCATTAAAAAAAGAAATTTATCGGAAAAATACCAAAAATTTACACAATGTAAATTTTGATGTCCCGATTCTAAAGAAGATTTTTATTTTGTCAAATATAACACATAAAATTTTCAAAAAGTGGATTTAAAAGAGGTTCTCCATCAAAAGGCGGTTAATCCACCTTTTAAAGAATATTAGAATGTTTATGCTTAAAAATTGGATTCATTCACATTTTTAATCGTCTAACATTTATTGTAAAAAGTAAAAATATTTGACAAAAATATATAATCATTTTGTAGTTAGTTCTATTTATCCCCTCCATTACAACGGCTAGGCGTTAACTACCATTTATGATAATATTATTTTATTATTAGAGTGCAACTTAAGATTTCAAAGGAACTCGTTGTTGTGTATTGGGTAATCCATCGAGCATAGAGTTCCCTTTAAATTAACATTGAAATTTTATTCAAAAATATGGATAAATATAAAAATTTCATATTCTTTATTTACCTGGGATGTTATATTCTTCCCCCCTTTTGGGAATTGCATCCTTGCAATTTCAAAATTGGGCTCGGAAACATCCTTGAAAGTCCCACATCGGAACAAGAGTCGGTAAAACAATCACTTTAAAAGAATGAGAGGGAAGTAAAAATGTCACCCGAGTTAACCCATACTAGGATTCCATGTATGAAAATATGGATATGGAGGAGAAAACAAAGGGTCATGTTCTGATGGAGAGTGATAGTAAACATGTCTAGGAGAAATTTAACCATAAGAAAATCGCAAACTTGCGATGGGTTAAATTGTATTGGATTCCCCAGTAGGAAAAGTTAATGGACAACATTTTCTTTCAGTTACTTTTCATTGAGGAATTTATTTTTGAGCATAACTAAAACATAAGGAAACACACTTACTTGTCATGTTGACTTTCAAGTTTTACTAGATTTCTTATACGAACTCATATTTTCTCCAAAATATGAGTATTTAGGATGACTTGTTTACATTAAGAGAGCTATAATAAACTTCTAGAGAATCACCTAACCCAAAAAAGAGAACTATATACTTCCCATGTCTTTAGACTTTAACCAAAACCAAAACCAAAAAGGCTAGTACAAGATCAGATAATCCAGAAAAGGATAACCCTTTATAAAAAGAAAATCTATTCTTAATCTCCAAAATTTGTCCAACAAAACCCAATGTTCAACGAGGGCCACTTGATAAAAAATTTGTCCATAAAATTCTTCAACGTAAACCAAAATAAGATTGAAACCCAAATATTTGAAGGATTTAGTCACATAGTCTTCCAAGGTACAAATTAACTTTTTTCTCCAAATAACATCAGTTGATCTTAAATTATCACATTGAAAAGTAATTAACCTAATCACATATCCTCGATGACAGGTTAATCATTTCCATAGATAACCCAAAATAAACTTACTCTTGATTCCTAAAATCATCTAACTAAAAATAATTAGTCAAAATAACAAGGGACATCACGTAGTCCAGTGGTAGGCGATAAATAGCAGTCGCACTTTGGTTGTGGGTTCGATTTCTGCAGCTTTGTCCGACGCGACGGGTTGTCACACGGTCTGTGTGTTGTCCTTTTTCCAAAACTATATAATTCTTAAAACATTCCCCAAAACGAGATAAAATCTTCAAAAATGATCATAACATATTTTAACCTCAAGTTTATCTCATGCCTTTCATTTTCCATCATAACATATAATAACCCATAATTACCTCAAAAGTAAGGATCATATAAACTCTAATGGTTACCTTTATAATTATTACCTGAACTTCCACATCGATTGGTCATCTCCTACATGATGCATTTCAGATCATACCAAGGTTCAAGTGGTTGATCATGACTCATTGATAGTTGGTTTAGAACATCTACGAGTTTCCTCCTTGAATCACCCATTTTATCTAGTATCTTAATCAGAGAACCACCACAGTTTCCTTCAAACCTGTTGTATCTTTGGTGCCTGCTAGATCCATCCATTCCCTAAAAACAGAAATGTCAGTGTGTGTATATCAACAAAACCATCATGTACTAATGAGTAAGGTAAACATTAAGATATACATACTCATTCACTTTATCTAAAACTAGGAATCTTTCTGAAATCCTAACCATTATGGTAATGTCACTTGTGCTTAGAGAATACCCTAACCACTAAAGTTATCTAAACCGACCTCTGATACCAACTATAAGGCACTAGCCTTAATCCTTACATAATCTTGAGTTATTACAAGATTACACATTTAGGATATTTTCATGTTTAGAGTTTTAGAGAATTAGATCATAAAACTTGCATTACATTCCACATTTAAACAAAGTGGTTACATAAAAGATAGTATTCATTTATCCCATCAACGGAAACATATTCAAATAAATCATGGATTATTTCTTGACACTTCATTGACACTATCATCATATCATGTACCCTTCCCTTTACCTGTGAAAAACATTTCAAAAACATGGTATGAGAATAAAAAGCTCAGTAAGGGATATAAAAATATGGAAAGGAAACATGAGTACATGTATACATAATAATGAAATCATAATTTACCTATAAAACATAAGAACTTTAACATACCTCATAAAATCATGAATAAATCATAGAAATCATAAGACGTAAAGGTAACATGAGGCATTCATAACATTCTTACGTAGGGAGTAACCCTCTTGGTTACGTTTGGAATACCCATCACAGTATATTCCCTAAATCTCTTCGGAGAGACCTTATTGTTTAACCCCTTCACGTTACCCAATGCATTGGAGAGCTATATCGGGCCCACCCGCCCTTAGTTTATCACGAAACCACCCGTCTTCATAATAATTCCCAAGAACCATAACATAATCGTATCACATAAAACATGCATAAAGGAAACATAACATTTCCACTTTTCAATCACAAGATATCAATACAACACATTGATATAAAAACATTACGAAAACCATTTTCAATACCAAAAGAAAAGAAAAGTAAAACATGGTATTTATTTTTCTTTTAAAAAAAGTTATGGCTTGTAGAGGAATCCGAAACTCAAATAATGGTCACGGCGACAGAGAAGTCGTTGTCGCCGCATACGTACGATAAAAACAATCCCTTTTGTCATTTAGTAAAACGATTTTTATAAAAAAATATTCCTTTTTGATATACGTAAAAGTCAAAGGGGTTTATACACCATATAATAGAAGGTTGTGTATAAAACAAAATATGCCTCAATGAAAGGATATTGACACTAAGTCCCATACAAAGACAGTATCCTTGGATTAAGGACAAATCAATTACATAATTATGTGTGACAAACTTATACACCAAATATAAGTGGATATTAAGTGTAAAACAATCATAGGTTATTCACACATATTCATAGAACGACATATTCAAGGAGTACAAGATTATCCCAAAGAATCAAAATTGGGTTAAGATGTTCCCTTTCAAAAATTTGACAGCCTAACGGCGTCACTACAAAATTCAGAAAATGAGTTTATGAGAGATAAAAAGGGTATCTCATCACTTGGACATAAAATTTAAATCACTAAGGATATAGAAGAACATATCCCAACATAATGTTATGTGAATTAAAAGACATAACAAAAGAAGTGTTTTAAAAAGAGGAGGGTGAAAGGTTCCCTTACCGATATGGGTTTCTTTCGAAACATACACCCCGTGAAAGAAGGACAATAAAACATTGATGTAAATAATCATAAATGAAATTATATTACACAATGAGTAAAATAATGTGCAGTACATACACCACTCAAAGAAAAATTGTGGAAAATGTAGCCTAAATCTCACGGGAATAAAAGTAAAATGAAAAATCCCTTAAGAAAACTCGGCAGCCTAACGGCGCCAATCAAAACTTCCCAAATAAATTGATGAGAGAGAATAGGGTCTCTCATCATATGAACATAAAAATTAAAATACGTGTAATATAAAAGAACATCCCAATCACAAGAAATACGAGCTTAAAAGGAATGACATAAAAGAGTATACTTAAAAAGAAAGAGAGGAGTAGGATCCCTTACCTCGGGTCCGACATGACTCGATCGTTCTTTAACGTCCTGAATAATAAAATGAGTTAATTTCTACTTTCTTAAGAACCTTTTTCAAGTTAATTATTCCTATTATATCACTTATTTCCATGTTATAAACATTATGTAATCATTTATGTTAATAATGTTTTTTTGTCAATATTTGGTTCTTAAGTCGAAAGTGGACTTCTTACAATTACATGTTGTTCGTGTGGTCAAAGGTTCATTATATCTAGAATTATATTCCTGATTTTGATACCATATATATCATATATATCAAGAATATACATGTATTTATAATATTACATAATAATTTAGAGGTAAGAAATGAAATGCACCTTTCTTGGAGACGGTAAGCCGTACGTATGCATGAACGCTACTTTCATTTCTATGTCATATTAATGGAATTTAAACCAAATGAGAGGTATGTATATTTTAATTCCAGAATTATATTAATCATTTATATGTAACATAAATCATATATAATATCTTTAAATACATACTTTATACATCCCACATATGGCATTAACGAATCAAATCACTTTGAGGGGGCGGTAGTCCGCACTTCCTAAAATGAAATTATCGTGTTTACCCACAATGGAAACCATAATGCTATGCCACAAAAGAAAAATACAGAAGCTTATGTAAAACATAAACATATTATATATCATATATATATATAGTGACATCTTAATGTCCACCTTTTAAGGTGTTATATGAGTGTTGAACAATCATCGTTTCGTGAGGCAGAAATTCTCCATCCACAGAAACAGTATGTTCTTTAACCATTTGATGCAGGTGTGTGTAAGTGTTGCTCGAATTTTTTTTATAAAAACATCCTAATATATTGTAGATAATGTATTTGTTACAAAATAAATGAATAAAAAGAGTTTAGGGGGTTGGAGAAGAAAAATAAAACAAAAGAACACAAGTGATGACATTACCTTAAAATCAGGTAACACTTTTTAATTTGAGCTCAAAAGCATCCTTGGGAAGACTTCTGCCCAAAGTGAGGATTATAGGAGTAAAATAGGGATGTGGAGAGACAAAATGGGCAGAGAATGGCCGAATCAAAGGCTTGAGAGGTGTGGGTAAGGTGGTTGAGGTGGGGGCCTTTTATAAGAGGAGAGGATGGTCACTCTTGTAAAGTTACAAAATGTTACTTTATTTTCAAATGAGTTTCAGATTTTAAAGGTCCGACATTGATTTATTTCTATGATAAGGTGGTAAGGGTTCGAAATATACTCATGCAATAAGTTTTTGAGAAGTTTAGGTTTTAGTTTTTACATTATCTTTTCATTTTATTTAAATCGTTAAATAATGAGGTTATCACTGCATCATCATGATGTCATAAATAATTTAATTTTTTCAATGTCTAAAAATTTTAAAAAAAATATCATGATGTTTTAAATCTTTTTATATTTCTAAGGAATATTTATAGTGAAAAATATTACTTGTATAACACCATTTAAAAATTGTTTTAGTGAAACAGCTCATGCTTGTGACATTTTTATTTTAACTTTAAATAAAAAGTTATTTATGTCATTTTCCAACCAAAGTGGCTCCATGGGGTCCCCAAGTTGACCCATGGATTGTCTTGGTCGGCCATGACACATCCAATGAGTGTAAGACAAGTGTCTAGGTAGTTTCACAATATTAAAACATTGTTTTTACCTTAAATTACACTAATTACCTCTAATCGCGATTAAGAACATAAAAGTTACTATTCACCAAAAATTATTTTAATCCCATTTTACCCCATTTTAATTCCTAATGAAAACCATGTATGTCGGATTTATGAAATTCAAAACACAGAGGTGGAAAAGTTTCATTTAAACGAAAAATCAGTTTCATTAACTACCACTTAGTGGTGTCACTATTCATCAAAAATTGATGTTTTTCAGAAAAATACCAAAAATTCACCCTAAGCTATATTTGATATTACGAATTCAAAAATGAAGTATATTTTAAAAAATTCAAAACATATAAGTTGCGTTAATTAATTTAATAATTAATTCCCGCTGTCAAAACAAATAGCGTGTTTTTAAGAAACACTAAGTATCAAAAGATTGACTCTAGTTTAAGTCCAATTTCAAGATGAAATTAATTCCAACGACCACTATTAGATTAAATGGTAAAAATAAATTCTAATTGAACATTAAAACCAATTCAAAAGGTAATATAATCATTTAAATAAATTAAATTAAAAAGAGGTTTTGAATTAAAATACAACATTTTTCACTGTTCATTAAAAAATGAACTTTATCAGAAAAATACCAAAAATTTACACAATGTAAATTTTGATGTCTTGATTCTAAAGAAGAATTTTATTTTGTCAAATATAACACATAAAATTGTCATAAAGTGGAATTAAAAGAGGTTCGCCCTCAAAAGGCGGTTAATCGTCCTTTAAAAAAATATTAGAATGTTTATGCTTAAAAATTGGATTCATTCAAATTTTTCATCCTCTAACATTTATTTTAAAAAGTAAAAATATTTGAAAAAAATATATAATCATTTCGTAGTTAGTTCTGTTCATTCCCTCCATTACAACGGCTAGGCGTTTACTACCATTTAAGATAATATTATTTTATTATTAGAGTGCAACGTAAGATTTCAAAGGAACTCGTTGTTGTGTATTGGGTAATCCATCGAGCATAGCGTTCCCTTTAAATTAATATTGACATTTTATTCACAAATAGGGATAAATATAAAAATTTCATATTCTTTATTTACTTGGGGTGTTACACTTATGCAAGGTATCTCAATAACCTCAGGTAAGAACGATTAATAATAAGCATACACCTATAAGTATATCTATGACCACATGACATTACATGAGATATAATTTAAGAGATTGGTCCATGTAATAAGAATCTACTTATTACCCCAATAATATATTCTTCATTATCTAATATATAACCCATTTAAATGTAAATAAAAATATATTCAAGATTACATTTACATATCATCACAACTTATAAAATTCTATATTGGTCATCATTTATGAACAAATCAATGTTTTCAAACTGAGGGGGTATTTATAATTCAACTGTTTATGAAAGATAAATTACAACACACATGAATGACTGATAAAAATAGATTGTATTTATTATATCAACATTATATTTTTAGGACCATTACAACCAATTTATTATGTGTTAAAAAATAGCGACATAGCATGACCCTCATTTGGTTGTTGTATTAATTTTTTTTAAACATTACATCCAAATGTAATTCCTATTACATATGTGTGAAACCATATGATAAAAATCTCCAATTAAACTCTTAGTGAGTAATAATTATGAATAAATCTTGTTTTAATAATGGTTATTATTATGAATAATATTCTTTAAGGTAAAATCCATGAACTTATATTGAATCTTCATAACAACAGTACATTAAATATTATAATTTCATTTTTCGTTGTCAACATAGAACTATTTCTATGTAAAAAATGATCATCATAGGAACCCTTTACATGAAATTTGTTATGGTAACTAATTTAATTGGATACATTTTTATTTGTCATTATAACATAACCCATTTTAGTATAAATTTATTAAACATTTTAATGGTTACTAATGTAACTCTATACATTTTTATTTACTGTTATACCCATAACTCTTTTAGTATATTAAATGTAATAATTTTCTGTGTTTAATGGTATAATCCATTATAGAATAGTGATTTTAATTTATTATGGTAAACAGAGGAAAATCATTCTATTACTCTATACCATTATATCCTAAAACAATTTATGATGTCATGTGAATTTAAATTCCTCATACAAACTAATGTATCTATTTACATTTTCAATTTCTTTAATATCCTAAAACTTATTTTAGTATGTAATGTATAATTCAATTTAATATCATAAATAAATATAACTCTTTATATATATTTTTCATCATACATCTTAAATTATTTAGAGAATTAAATGATGAATCACTATAATCATAGATTGGTATAATCCTTTAGTTGACTATAATATTCACATTCAAACAGTAGCTAAATGTAATTATATAATTTTTTTAATGTCACATATCCTAACCGTTTAGGCTATAGATTAAATATTCAATTAAACTAAATGTGGTAAAATATTTTATTCTTTTTATCTATTTAACATTTATATGTCAAAAAATACTCCCACTAACCTCTTAGACAGTAGACTATTTTCAGAATATCATTCTAATACAAAAAAATACTTTTTATTTTTGGAAATAACATTTATTTCTTTTTAGTATGATTATTAAAAAAATTAATTATTAATTCCATGTTATATATATGGTATTCTATGTGATTGTAACCATTATTTTTTAAAAATAATTATTTTATTAAAATATCTCACTAATGGATAGAGGGAACACATTCCAACATATTTTAACAAATAGTTGTATAAACACTTTATGAAGGACGATCATTTTTATTTGTGACAATCATTTTTATAAAAATATTATTCATAAAATATGTTATATAAATTTATTCATCATAACCAATGTGTACTCAATTAATCATCTAAAACTTTTTCCTAAAAACTCTTTGTTATCTAACATATTCTCTTATCATGTGAGTTTAATGAGATAAAGAAATACATATTTTATATATATCCATTTCATCTTGAAAAAATAATTTATTTTCAAATCATTTATGTAATAACTATTTACTTCATCTCTTGACTGAAAATTATAATCTCTTTTAATTATTTCTTTTTTATTTTGAACTCATATATATATATATATTTAAAAAACATTGTAAAATATAAATACAATCTCAAATAACATTGAAAAATAGTGAATTTATTTTTAACACCCTTATACCTAACATGGAAATTCCATTGTGGTAATAAAACTCAGTCATGTATTCTTGATAATCCTATTATATGGAATAATTACTCCTTCATAACAATATCCTCATTTTTCAAATAATAGTAGATGGATTGTTGAATAAATGTTATTATATTTCCAAAATAAATTTATTCCACCAATTTGATCCTCTTATCATTTGAATGTCAACACAATACATCAATCTAAACATTATATGTTTAGTTAATTTAATTTCAAAACATTGAGAATATCAAATAAATATTTCCTGAATTAATTCAAGTTGTTAGAAAATTTCTATAAATGACAATAATATTAATTCCCCAACTAGAAAACGATATTTTAGACACCCTTTTAAATCATGTTATCGAATTAAATTAATCATAAAAAATGTTTTAAAAAATCCATCTCATTTCATTTTTGAAACCATTGTTTTTAAGCTATTCTAAATAGATAAATGAGATATCGTATGATGAAATTATCGTATTCTTGATGAATTCATTTTATCGATGTAGAAACTCCTTTGATCTATTACTTGAAACAAAATCATGCTTCATATATTCTAATCTTATATATATTTAAAACACATTGTTAAACATATATTTGATATCATATATCTATCATAACTATAGAATTTATTTCTATAACCAATAAAGCATTATTAAACATTCAATATCAATAATATATTCAGTCTTCTTTTATATCATTTGATGTACACAATGTTCTTCAGTATATGAGGCTAAAATCAGTTTTGTACCAAATCATAATGAGTACATGTGAAGAGACTATGATTATACCAGTCATTTTTTGTATATCACTGAATATTAAAGAAAAAATTCTATGCTTCCATAAGCTTCTTTATTTTCTACTTTAACAACATCGAAACATTGTTACTTAGGAAGGAACTATTATAACACATAGAATATCTGCCTTTTTCAACAACATTTCTTATGCTATTAGTCTAAGGAGTATCTTACATTAAGCACCTTATTTGAAGTATTAATTTGAAGATTAGTATTGATGATAATGATACATTTACCCACAAAAAAACATTTATTCAGATTTAAATCATGAATTTTTCATAAATAATTTTAATGAATTTGTTCCCACTAAAAAAATGATAACCTTGTAAATCATATCTATTTACTGAGTCAAGATCCATATTTCAACATAACATGCACCAGTTATCTCCAATAAAATTCATGATTATTTCGTCTGGAAATCATCCCAAACGTAATAGTTAGGATTCATTGATAGTTGAGTGGATAAATATTTATCCAAATATATCACTATGTATTCACTCAACTCTATTCCTCTGGTATCCAAACTATTAGGGTATCCCAGCTACTGTATCCCAAATAAAACACCAATAAAAATCTGGCTAAGGAAAGTCAATGAATACTAAGGCTGAGCTTGACAATACCTAACATAATAATCCCGAGTTATTCACTGCTATCTTGTCGTACAAAAGATAATCCAAGGGTACCCATGCTAAGCATGAAAATACCTTTGTTTAATTATTTAGGTATTGACAAATTCCACTTTTACAGTAATTATACACTTATTATTTTAATGTTTTTTTCTTATTGTCTCACTAATTTTATATACAGTATATGCATATAAAATTAATAACTACTATACCCTACGTAATAATTATATTCTAATGTTTTATTCCCCTATTTTTTATACATGTTTTTGATGATTTAGTTTTGGAATAGATATTCCAACGACTAAATTATTGTGTTCACACCACTTTAATGATTAACTATTTACAAAACCCTGAAGTTATTGTTAATCCCAAATAAATAGAGGTTGAGTATAATCATACATATCAATTTTCATTATATGTGTAAGGTACATGAACACTTCATGTAAATTCATAATGTTTTATTATATTGGGAAACTCGACATGGGTACGATTGGAGAAGTAGATAGTTAGCCCCATTCACATTCCTAGAGAAGGTCAGGCTGTAGGAAATGTAGGTGGTCTATTCTAATGTTCTTCTACCCTGTGAGACTTTAATCAAGAGAGAATTCAATTCATGAAAACTCTAAAAACTAATATGAAAATTTCATGACTAAAAACTAATCTCAATCTCATAACAAAATGTACAAATTGAGGTTATGTTATTTGAAAAATATGTTTTATGATATCAAACCTAGAATGATATGAAAGGCACTATCCAAAAATAATTTCCTCACACAAATTTTAGCATATAGTAATTCATAATATTATAAATTTATAACTATCAATAATATAGTTAATAACCTTCAAATAAATGAACTGTTAAAATATTAAAACATGAGATAAACAATTATAAAATATTAATAAATAAACGTTATTTATAAAATTTTAAAAAATAGCAAGAATATAAAATTTTATATTATTTTAAATGTGATCCATTTCAAATTTTTTATTATGAGAAATTTATATGATATTTCATGAATTATAATCATTATAATTCAAAATAAATTATATAAATATTTTTATATAATATAAATATCATATATTTTAAAATTTTTTGACCCTTTAAAAATCACAATATATGATTTATAAATAAACCATTTATTTCAATATAATAAATCATTACATTGAATTTTTCAAAATGTATTAAAAATATTTATCAACTAACAATAAATAAGTTATAGTTAATTTATTTGTGAAATAATTTTATAATTATAAATAAATAATTCAAAATACCATTTCTAATATTCCTAAACAACATATAAATCATATATTTACATTCAAAATATAAATAACATGATTAAATTAAATAATTTTTTATTTTCATAAATAAGAGTAATATATAAGAACATTTCATTTTTAAATTCTAGGATTGAAAAAACTTCTTTTACATCCACAATGTATCTTTCATAAATCAATAAAAAATTAGATTTTTCAAAGAATACTACCCATTGATTCCAATGATGGGTTTTTTTATAATCATCATGGGATTATATGTAGCAGTAGAAACCCTAAATATATGTGGATCTATCTTCGAGAATCAACATGTAAATAAACCTTATAAATATAATACCTTGAAATCACCAATGAGAGTAGTCTTACTCTTTCATAGTAAAGGATGATGTTTGATGAACACCACATAGTAGTAAACAAAAGAACCTTTCCTCTAAGGGTGGTGCACCAGTTAATGGATCCATGATCATATCATGAGGATACACGATTGCTGAAGGGGTGCAAGAGCCTTTGTCTTAAATTATGAACCACAATGCTAGAAGAAAAGAGAATTGTGAAGCTTTCTCATAATTTATTGTATCACCAAGTGGGACCGCATCCCTTTATATATCCAATCATGATGTGTTTCATTAAATAGAAATGCATCGACCAAATTAATGTATCAATATACATTTGTTCCAATAATTTCATTGAATCCTATTCAATGAGTGGTCAACCCAATTAATCAATTCATAACTTATTGTAACTGGTAATATAATTGTCGAGGTGAAATGAATAAATATAATTTATTTATTTATTATCACATGTATTTAATACATGCATCATGATGCACACATCAAATTCATGTAATTAAATATACACTATATGAATATAATATCATATATTTATATTAGTGCATATTTAACAGTTTCACGGTTTATTTTTATGAATTGTGTTCATCTTGACATTGAATATAATTGTCAACATCAAAATTTAAATAATAACATGTACCATTACATTTCCCAAAAAAATTGTTGAAAATTTTATTCAAATATTTTTTCAGTGTTTTCAAGAGGGAAATAAATATGATATAGAAAATAAGACTCATATGTTGATATTACTCTTCGAATGAGTGGATTTAATGAAAAAATAGTGTACATTCCAAATGGAGAATGTTTGATAAAACATGATAAATAAATTTTTCATGAAGAAATCATTTATGTCGACGATAATGATCACAATAGTATCATGATAATAACCCTTTTTTAAAATTTTACCTCTCGTTCCACCTGCTGAAGTTCTACAAGATGATGAATGTGTCAGGAATTTAAACCACAAATACATGAAAGTATAACATTGTTATACATCTTTATATCATCCAATCCTACCCACCAATCATGCCTCTAATTATGAAAAGATCCCAGCTGACCACCCCATTCTACTTCCACATCACCGTCCCAGCCTCCTTGACCACCAACAGTCAGACGCCACGTGTGCCACACAGACAGTACACCTAACAACAATATGTACATCTCCATGAATGAGAAGAGAATGAATCCCATTGAATTATGTCAAATATCATGCCTCCCCAAGTCCACAATGACACTTGAAGATATCCCATACTCACCTCAAGACCATATTTCACCTGCTCGACATACGGTGCTGGTTACACCATCATGCCTCATACCAATCTTAAAGGCCTACCAATTTTATATACCAACATACCACAGATCCAAGAAATGGATGCTTGGGTTTTATAATAACTAAGTATAAAGTGCTGATAAAAAGGGGGCCTTTATTAGCACTAGTTAAAAGCAATGATAAAATAACCCTTTATCAGTGCTAATAAAGCATTGATAAATGTGTACCCTTTATCTGTGGTTTTTTTAACACTCCTAAAGTGTAGATTTATCAGCTCTATTTTTAGCGATGATAAAAGTTTTTTATAAAAAAATTATTAATTTATGTAATATTATTATACTTAAATTAAAATTTTTTATTTTATACATAAAATAAAAAAATGGTTATAATTAACATTTAGTTTTTAACAATTCAAATATATATATATATATATATTTTAAAAATTATTTATAATAATATAAATACGTAAATATATATTCACATAATTATAAGATTATAATAAATTTCATAAAATAATAAATATATTTATTTGATTTATTAGTTTTGTTATATTTATTAGATTTTTTAGATTTATTATATATAATATATTTTTTAGATTTATTAGATTTACTAATTTATTATATTTATTATTATATATAAAACATTTAAAAGGTATATATATATATAATTATATATATGTGTGTTTCCAATGAATTTGGTCAACAAATATAATGTAGTGTGAATATAATTGATGTGTGAATATGTTATGTATTCATCATGAATGCTTATTAATACATTACACACTTCTTATTATTCATGTTTTCCATATGTGATGACTTTTTTTTTGTCTATACATTACTTGGTAGATTATTCATTTATGTTATACTCATGAATCTATTATGTTCTCAAAAATACTTATATGACAAAAAATATATATATAGAGAAAAAATACATTTATTTTATTTTTAATTATATAATTTTAATTATATATAAATACGTTTTAATTACATTATTTGTAATTATATTTATAACTATATATATTTAAATAACTGTAAAATTACAGTAAATACATCTACTATAATTATATAAAATTATTGAAAAATATATTTATTTATTGTTTATAATTATAAATATAAAGAAATAATATACATATGAAAAATATTATCAAAATATAATAAATATATTAATTATATATATTGTGTTTAAAATATATATAATTAAAGAAATAAATTTATTAATAAAAAAAATAATTACAATTATAAGTCAAAATAAATATGGATATATTTAAATAATTATAAAATTATAATAAATATATTAATTTTAAATATTTGTATTCAAATATTTATAAATAAATACAAATAGTTATTATTATTATTCAAAATAAATATAGATATGTTTGAGGTTTAGGGGTCTCCTCGAATCAGGTGCTGGAGTGGAAGATGTGGTCCCTTCGCAGCGTGTGACCTAGTTTGAGGTCTGGTGATCTCATCGAATCAGCTTGAAATCCCTCGATCTATAGGAGCAGTGCTTGCGGAGTCCGATATGCATCAGATTAGAAAGGCATCTACAGATCTCGGAAGATATTGTCAAGCTCGATCGACAGTGGACTTTGAGGGGGGCAGTTTTCAAGAGTGTTCAGCAATGGCTGGGAATGGTCGATCTGCCCTAGATATGACATCTACGGTGGTTCATTCAGTGTCCGGTGATCATCGACCTTTGATGTCGGTGACTTGAATATCTGTCTGCGGTGGGGATGGTGCAGGAATTGTTAGAAAAATAGGTTGGCATAAAGAGAAGACGGTTAAAACCTTGATGTGTGAATCTGGTTCACTGTCCAAAAGGGTTTGATCCACCCCCATGTTGATTGTGTAGGGTTCTCTATGGAGGTATCCCTCGAGGATTTCACCAAGTTTTGGGGAAAATCGATCACCAATTTCTGATTTCCCTGCTGCACAGATGTTGGGGGAAATCTATAGAATTTCATGGATTGAATTAAATTAAAACATAAGCAATATACTCATTTCTTATTGATAGATTTGAAATGGTGAGAATTGCACTGGTTCGGTCAAAAAACACATTGGTTTTTCCGAAACCAGATAACACTTGGTGAGGGAAACACTACTTCAATCTCACCATTTCGATCAAAGAACGCATTGGTTCAACTGAAAAGACACAACTCATAATGAGAGACACACCAGTTCAAATTTGAAAAAGCACTATAATTTAAATACAATTATAACAATAAAATATTTTCAATAAAATATACAAAATATATATAACAATCCCCCAATTTTATTCACAAATATTAATTCTCCCGATCACAGGTGATTCATTATACATAATAAAGTTATCTTTCGATTTAAACCTTTACTTAGTATCAATATCTCAATGTTTATCAGATTTATAAGTTGTCGAAACATTAAACTTATTAACCATTATAATAAACTAGGGAAATCATACATATAATGAACTTTCATCCAAAATCTCATTTTAATATCACATTTAAGGTCATGTAGTTATATCCCTTTCATGAACTCTCTAAGGAGTAAACCAAATAACTCATATAAGAAGCGACACCACTTTTAAGTTCACATAGGAAAACTATTAAAATGTTCTTCTATTATTATAGCACAAAAATCATTTAGTCTTAATATTTTGTTATGATTTTAAAACTCATCTTCTTGTCATAACAGACAATATTAACACAAAAAATTGGGGTTATTTTTGTCAATATCAACAATCATCTTCGTAACTTGTTTTTACCCATTAAACATGTTGATTATGATCTAGCTAATGAAAGTGTCAGGTTTCCATTACAGAAATGATTTATTTAATGGGATTTAACCCCATATCATTATTATTAGCATGAATAACCTCTCTCAGCAAAGATTTTTTAATGGATCTGCAAGGTTTTTACACAATCTCACATAAACAATTTTTATGATACCATCTTGTAACAATTTTCTCACGTAATCGTGTCTCAAACTTATATGTCTAGAATTTCCATTGTACATGAGACTATATTACCTTGATATTGTTGATTCACTATCACAACTGAGAGAGATAGGAGGAATCATACTAGGCCACAATCTAATATCTAATAATTGATTCTTAATTAATTCAGCTTCCTTTCCACATGCCGCTAAGGCGATAAACTCTGACTCCATGGTCGAATGTGAAATACATGTTTTTTTCTTGCTTTCCCAAGAAACAACACAACCTCTAAGAGTAAACAACCATCCATAAGTCAATTGGTTATAACCAATACTGGTAATCCATCTTGAATTGGTGTATCCATCTAATACATCCGGATAATAATTATAGTATAAACATAAATCATTGGTCTTTTTTAAGACTCCAAAAATTCACGTTATACATCTCCAATGATCCTCACTAGGACTACTAGTATATCTACTCATTTTACCTTCCACAAAATCAATATCAGGTCTAGTGAAATGCATCACCTACATCAAAGAACAAATTTTAGATCTTTTAGGATCTAGAAATCTATAATACACTAAACACCCTCACACTTTGAACTAAGAAGGATTAGGTCATCTTCCTATCCAAATATCATAAGGGGTTGATTTAGTTTTTCTTGTTGAAATCCTATTATTATATGACATGTAGCCAATAAAGCATCGCCCCATAAATTTAATGGTAACTTGGATTTATTAATCATGAAATTTTCCATTTCTACTTAAGTGTGATTTGTTGGTACCCTCTTCCTCCACTTTATACATGAATTCGAGTGCATCCCAAATATTTTTAGTAATCTTCATTTGGTGGAAGAAGTCATAGAGATGATTTTATAAATCCATCTTGTAGGTTCTTCGTTTTCAAACCATTTTGAATTTTAGAAAAATAGGTTGGCAGAATGAAAATATGGTTAGAACCTTGATGCGTGAATCGGGTTCACTGTTCAAAAGGGTTTGCTATGAATTAATTCAATGCATAAGAGATCTCATCATTTCGTATTTATAGATTTGAAATGGTGTGAATTTTACTAGTCCGGTCAGAGAACACATTGGTTCGACCGAAAGAAGATAAAACTTGGGGAGGGACACACCACTTGAATATCACTATTTAGATCAAAGAATGCATTGGTTCAACTAAAAAGACACAACTCTTGGTGACAGACACACCGGTTCAAATTTTAAAAAACACTAAAATTTAAATAAAATTATAACAATAAAATATTTTGAATAAAATATACAAAATATATATAGCATGCATATTTATAAATCATACCTGAGGATTGAATTGGCTGGTGGATGAAGCAGGGAGATCATGTGCATCATTGTTGGAAGGTTCGAATCACCTTACTCTTATGGATGCCTCGTGTAACTCTAGGGGAATTTTTCACAATGGTTATGTAGACCAAATTAAGGTAAACCTGGATGCTTACACTAAATAGATTAGGATGGGAAAAACTTCCCTCATTGCACGGGTCATTCTATCAAAAGGATAGAATCCATTGATGATAGCTGATTTTCTTCACAGGGCTTCATTTATATGATGATTTTCATATTATAGGTGTGTCTTTATTGTTAAGGGATTTTTTCACATCCTTTTTTATTATGATGAATCTACGATTCATGCGTAGATTTTTAGATCTATCTTTTAGAATCTAGGATGGCCCCTATTACATGAATTATCTTTGGACTTCTATGTCTCCAAAATTTGGAATTTTTACTCTCATTTATGGATTCTCCTACAAAAACACAATTGGGTACATTGGCACCCAAGTGTTTTTCATGATTTTTCCACTATAACTGGAAATCCCATTAGACTTGATATAGAAACTGAGTAGGTGATATTTGGACATTAAGCTAGGATGCTTTGGGAGATTGATATTAAATACAGAATCATTGACGTAGTTAATAATTATACTCCCACTGATGACATCCACATTGATGTGGAATGTGAGATGAAACCTCTTTTCTGTGATTTTTTGAAGGCTGTTGGTCATGCACAAGACCCATGTCAAAAAAAATTCATTGTGAGAAATGTGGGATAAAGGGATGCCTCACTACTCACTATCACAGGAAGGATGTAAAGGCTACCAAGAATGTGGTGATGGACAATGAAAGAGGAACCTTTTAAGAACCTTTGAAGGAAAATGTTGTCATACTGAATGTGAAATCATTGATTTTGATGAAAAGTGTACCTTCGAATTGGTATGATTTGGAAGAGGAGAATCATGCGGGTGTACACAAATCCCTATCTTTTAGGTACATTTTTATCACCAATGTGGAAGGGGAAGGGGTGGGTGGTCTTTCATAGAGGTGTGGTAATGAATCATCTCCCGTGGAGTCAACAATGATTATGGGATGTTATTCTGATCGTGAGTTCCATACACAAGCAATTGTTTATGTTCATATCACGCGTTAGTGGTTATTAATTTTAGTAGGTGGTAGTAAAAATAAAAATGAAATGATGGATTCGATCTACATTTCAAAATATGATACAGGCAGGCCTACATTGGCTCCTCAGGAAGTTGAGTCTGAAGAAGGTAAAGTCATGATTGGTGATGACAGTTTCCAAATGGATCCCCGTGAAAATTCTAAGGCTTATGATCCTCAAGTTCATAATTATCATTCGCATGAGTTTTTTCAAGTGGATACTCCATATAATGGAATGATAATTCCTATTTCTAGACCTATGGAATGCTATGTTAAGGCTAGTCACCATGATGACCCTATTAGAGAAGTGGAGGATATACGAGTGGTTCAACACTTGGAAGAAGTAGAGATACCTCCTAGGATATGGAGACAAGGTTGGCTTCCAAATGGTCTTAGCAGGGGACGTGGTCGAGAATCCACTAGGTCTTCTTCCGAGGGTTATGGGAACCAGCTTACTTCAGAGTAATGAATGCTTTGAGATAAGTATAATGTTCTCTTCAGTCGAAGGACCTCACAGTCATGGTGGGAAATTAGTGATGATAATAATGAATCTGCTTATGATTAAGGGACTGATCATGTTCTTGTTTTGTTTCATTCCTTTTTTGGATAAGGGAATGTTCATTTTGACACCATCCATCCTTGTATCACTATGTCTTTTAACCTTTTAATAAATTTTATAGGAGCTGGTTCGCCTGCCTCTTGAGCCTTCAAGAATGAATATATTTATTAATATATAAAAATATTTATAAAGAAATAAAAATATTTATAATTATAATTATAAATAATGATAGATATATTTAAAAAATTATAAAATTATAATAAATATATTAATAATATATAAAATTATAAATATAAGAAATAAAATTGTTATGAATTTTGTAACTATTTAAATATATATATGTATATAAGTTTATAGATATTAAATAATTATATGATTATAATAAATATATACAAATATTTATAATTTTAATTATAAATATATATATATATATATTTAAAATATTATAAAATTATAATAAATATATAAAATATATAAAATTAAAAATATAAAACATATATTCATTTATAATATTAAATATAAATAAATAAATAATTTTTAGTTCTTATTATAAATAAATAAATGGTGATTTATTATACATATAAGTTTATAAATGTATATAAAAATATAAACAATTTATTATCAGTAATGTTTTATGAGCACTTTTGTAGCAATTATAATGATAGGTCTTTATCACTGATATAATTTTTTCACTGATAAATTCACCTTTTATCAGTGCTTTTTTAATGCCGATAAATATACAATTATTTTCCCTTTTAAGCTTGTGCAGATAAAAGGTTCACCTGCTTTTATAAATTAACCCTAATAGTCTCCCCCTTCTCTCAGACACCTCATGCTCTCATGGAAGCTGACCCCGACCGCAATGGCCTCCTCCTCCTCCTTCTCATCCTCTATCATCAACTACTCCACCGCCAAGAAGCCATCATCCCCCACCGAAAATCACTCCTCCACCATGAACTTCTTCTCCTAGGCCGAACCCCAACCCCACTGCAACCTCACTCCCTCCGCGTGCCAAACCCCAGATCCATTGTATGCCAAACCCCACAGTCGCCCTGAAGCCCTCCTCTAATGAGAACCTTCCTCCTCCACATACCCCGCATCCACTGCAGAACCCCACCTCTATTGTGAATCCCTCCTTCATATGTGATCCCACCATCACCATGGACACCACCTCTGCCACGAACCCCTCTATAGCCTTCGTCGCCGCTGCTATCGTCGCCTATCGTGACACCTCCACTGCTGATGTAATGACAAAAATAGTCTAAAGTGCGTGTTTTGAGTTTCTTAATTTATATTTTATGTATGGTTCATTTTTCTATATATGTTTTAATGTCTTAATTGGGTAGATTCATTGCTGATATTTTTAGTTGTTGACTACTAGGTAATTAAAGGGAAGCATTAACTAGAAGGATAATTTTTAAAATATTATAGTGTAGTGGAAGAATCCTGATATTAAGAATGCACAGTTTTGCAGCATTAGTGATGATTAGTGTGTGAGTTTCAAAAAATTTAAGTAGGTGTAAAATTTATTTATGAAGTGAAGGACTGTAATTGGGGGAGAGATTCTGGGGAGACATCAGAGAGAAGTAATAGAAAAGCTGTTGATGAACACCTTTGAAAATAAATATATTGAGTTGGTAAGAGAAGACATACATAATTGATAAGATCTTAGTCAACATAGATGAATCCTCTCTTTTGAAACATATTTTATTATTATGTGTCGTAAAATTCACATATCCTATTATAAGATATTTGATTGTTGAAAAAAATTATAATGTGGAAATAATATTACTAAATTGGTCATCTTTAACTTCATCAATTTTTAATTTGTGATTCTTTTCTCCAAAATCATTTGACAACATGACCTTGACAAAACCAAATTCAATATTTTCTATGACCTAATGAATTTAAAGGTTGGATGATAAGATAATGATTATGAGTCAGCCAAGAACTTTTATTTTTTGGGGACAATATTATTTTTATATTAATTAGAAAGGTGGAATTTTCTGGGCTCCAACACAAATTCTTGACTCCATAGGGAGTGATCCTCTATAGAGACAACAATGTTTAATAGTGAAGATCATAGGATGCATCCCATGAAAAGAACACACATTCCATGTTCTAGAATCTTTTATTCCCCTCCTTACACACATATCACAACATTAATGAATATTTCATGGTTTAGTTAATAAGATGTTTCCTATATTGACTCCCTTCATCGCTTTTTTCAGTGTGACTACCATTATTAATTCTTAGCCACCTATAATCGCAGTGGAACTGAAATTCACCAAAGAAACAAATTGTCATGGTTGTCCTTCCCACATCAAGGGATTTTATATGTTACTGCATATTCTTATAGATAATCCATGGTGGCACAAATCAGCCCTCAACAGAATGAGGCTATGGTCATTCTGATATATCAATAGATAAACCCTTTATAAACTAATGATTACAATTACGTATTATGATTATTGTTCTTTGAAAACTAATCACCTCTTATGTTGGTTGGATGGATGAATATTATTTCAAGTAAAAATACCCCACATATTGGTACTCTATCCACTATGGCTAATTACTTTACTAATACATATCACCACTAACTATAGGTTTAACATTTACATACAATCCTAATTACTTTAAAATATTAGAATTTAGGAGTTTTAAATTTGTTTCTTGGATTGAAATGCATGACATAATTCATGTGATTACCAATGAACTATATAGATGGGGTGTTACCCAATCATTAAACATTAATAATAAGATTGATTATTTTGAGATAAAACATCATTGTATTCATGGAGTACTTTTGAATGATTATTATATAGAAATAATTACATTCCAAGAAAATTGACATGATTTTAAACTATTAAATAGAGAACATAATTGGAATTCGAGATCAAGGATTACTTATATTAACGAAGTATATAAAAACATATCATTATTTTATAAAAAATACATTGTTAGATGGATGAATTACCATATTTCAATGTTAAAGGCTACTAAGGGTATGTGGGTTGATACAAATGAAGGCCTTAAGAATTTAATAACATATTTTTATCAAATAATATATTATTATTAGCATAATTTTAAATCTAAATATATATATTATTATTTTAAAACAACTTTAACAAATTATATGAATGAATTATTAACTGTTGATACTCTCATGAATTTGATTCTAGAATTTATTGATATGAGTATAGTTAATCATTTTAGAATGACTCGTCTTTTTAATGTAATGGATATTGTATTTTTGATGATTTTAGAAAACAGACAATGGAAAATCATACCATCTATTAGTATATTTCCATTGTTCATTTCAAATTTTGACAGGAGACATGATATACTTAAAAGGATTGGGAAAAAACATTTTTTCTTCTATTAATGAGTAGCATAGGGAAATTATTTGTGTGAAATGAATGAAACTTGGTAAATTTTTTATTATGTAATGGGTTCATGTTTATAGATTTTCGTTTGAGTATTTCTAAAAGAACGATCCAATATTACATCATGTGAGAGAAATATATGTTGTTATTGGAGTGCATAACAAATTAATTTGCTGTGATCCAAAGATTATTTGGATAATGAATCTTTTTTTAGTAAACTGGAACATGAGTATTTCTTGGTTACAAGTGTGGTCACTAACTATGGAACAAATTTGTTGTGACTCTTGTGTTGTGGTGAAGGATAATTGATATAATTGCACAATGGAAGCATGGAACAACACAAGTTCTTATAAAACCCATAAAAATATGATATTATTTTCTAAATTATTATTATTACACCAACCATTGGAATAATGTGATTGAATCATGCACCACAGATTGATTTGGGATGAATCAAGGTGTTTTTAGGTATCTTTTATAATGCGACACTCTTGGGATTTATGTCTTTGTGAAAATTACTAAGTGGAACTTTTTAAATGATTCAAGTGTTTTGAAATTATTACTATAAAATTATATCTGTTCAACATACCTTTTTTCAGTTTTAAATAGCTTTAAAATGTTTTAAGCAATTGGAATAGACTTAGGTTTCATGTGAAGTGTTTTTCAACTCACCTGATTGGGTTTCGTAAATGGATATGAATGTTTTGAAAGAGTATGTAATGATGGTTTCATTTTAACATGGGGAATGTGAAGTTTAAAAAAAAAGTGGGTTGCTGATCATTTTAAATGATTTTGATTGTTCTGTCATGATGTTGCCTTGAATTCTTTTGAAAAAGGAATTGGGTTTTTGTGAAAGTGTTTTTTGGAACTAATTGTGTTATTTTAAAAAGGTTGTGTTATTTTAAATAGGAATTTTTTGTAAATGGTTTGTTTTTTAATGGTATTTCAACTGTGATTTTATAAATAGTTTTGAAATGTCATATGAAATGTAATTTTTCCATAATATTTTATGTTTAATCTTTTATATAACAAGGAAAACAATTACATTTTATAGGGAAGGCAACTATATCGATATTAAAATAATGGAAGGGGTAAATACATTTAAATAATTATAAGGATTAGATTTCAATTTGATTTTCCCTCGTGTTGTAAATCATATAATAATATAGATAGTTCTCATCCTAGTTTGTATTGATGTTTTATTAATAGAAAAAATAGATGTAATGATTATATTCGTTCATGGGGATTAGGAGGAAGAGATATACATCAACTATAAGGTTTCATGAAAAAATGGAATATAAGGTTCTGTTCTTGTACCAAATGGAGTTTTTTTGGGCTTAAGTAGGCACCACAATAGTGTAACTGAAATTTTAATGACTTTATGGTAGAAATAATGTTCATGTAGTGTAATGTAAATAATTTCTACTATATGAAGATGCATTATGATGGGAGTTTTTTCATTTTACTTATATATGTGGATGGCATTACCTTAGTTGGACCAATGAAAGAAATACTGGAAGAGTTAGAGTTTTATTTATCTAGAAGACCCCAAATGAAGGACCATGGTTATAGAATGTGGATATTGGGGATAAATATTAACGGAGACTTAAGGTCTATAATTTTTTTCACATGATTAATTTTCATATCAATGTTTCATGTAATTATTTTTTTAAATATTAATATTAATGAATCAAATATAATGTTTATGAATAAGGAATGGTTGACTTCCAATAATTTGATGAAAGAGTATGATGATGGAGTGAACGTGGTCATCAGGTTTTCAAAATATGTTTTATATGACCCTTATAAAATCCTTTCTTCGTGTTTGCGATATTGTTATTCAAGAAAAATATGTCCAGATGAGTTGGAAGATCACTTGATCTGTCATAGAATAGATCTATGTAATAAATGATTGAATAAACATTGGGAAAAGAGAATTTATGTTTTGGATGGGATAACATTGCATTTTATTCATCATCTGATATGATTACAAGTGTGTAAAATCTAGAAGACTACATCAACGATGTCATTGAAGATGTGAATATTTATGAATATCGTCTTGAAGGAATTACATGTATAGATTAATAAGAACTTCATGATTTCACAAAATGATTAGAGAAGTTGATGAGTTGTGAAAAAAAACCATCATATAGTTGTTTCATTAAATATATTTCATTTTCTACCATACTGAAGCTATATAATTTGGAAGAATGAAATGGATGGAGTGATTCTATTTTTACTGAATTACTTTCTCTCTTGAATATCATAATCCCAAAAGATAATGAGATCCCAAGCCAAACATACGACACCAAAAGATTGCTATGTTCGATGGGTATGACCACTGAAAGAATACATTCTTGCCTAAATGAATGCATACTATTTATCAAGGGATACAAATATCGTTGAAAATTCCCAAAGGGTTGGTCTTATTTACACAATAAATATAAATCTTGTCCTATAAATGTTTCATAGTCCTTTCCAATCATTCCATGCTTTAGGCGCCTATATGGAAGTGAGGAGACAGTAAGGTAATTGACATAGAATATAGATACAAGAAATTAATATCGGAAACTATGTCACTCAAAAGACTCTCCTCAGTGGAATAAGATTAATCATGAGTATCATGAATTTGGAAATGCGATGATAAGTCTTCGTATTGCGTTATATCTAGAGGGAGTGAGTACTTTAGTGTTCAATGTGGCACTCAAAATATATTGTTGGTTATGATGGTAAATAATAACTTTCCACCATGGCTATGAATGAAATTAATATACATCATGTTATCTATGATTATATCAAGACCAAAACAACTGAGTAATGATATTTATGATTATTTGGATCCATTGACTAAGGATTTTAAAATATTCAGGGATTTAGGTGTTACGTTGTATAATGATTACATAAATGAATATTTCACATTGATATCCATGTTGTACAGGAGGATTCATGACTTTCCTTATAATGGAAAATTTTCAGTATATATAATTAAAGGAACTCAAGGGTGTCCTGTATGGGAACAAGGTACACATTCAATTAAAGTGAAACATTCATAAAAATCGTGTTTCTAATAAATCACAGATTTATACCCCGACAACAAAAGTACCAATCATGGAAAAAATCATTATAAAAAAGTTTATTAGAATGTATATCACCATCTCCACTAATAGGTGATCAATTATTTGAGAATGTAATAGATGTGTTCCATGATTTTGGTAAACCATTTAAAAAAACTGTAAAAATGGTTAAAAAATATCAGGTTTTTTAATTACTATACTTTAATTGTCCGTACATCATACATTTTCATGATATTGTGCATATTGGAAAAAAGGTATGAAATAGTGTCATAGGAACATTTCTAAATGCACCCAGAAAAACAAATGATGGAATTAAAGCTAGGTTGTACATGTTTGACATGGGAATGTATGAAGAGTTGGAACAAGTGAAGAGTGAAAAATGATCTTTTCTTCCAAAAACTGCTTTCACTATTTCCATGAATGAGAGATAATAATTTTTAAAATTATTGAATTACCTAATGGTTCTAGAGGGGTATTCATCAAATTTTAAGAACATCATGTCAATGATCGATTTAATGTTAAAGGGTTTTAAATCACATGACAACCATGTTATGATTAATGATCTAATACCCATAACATTATGTTGAACTTTTCCTAACAATTCCCACCATACATTAACCATTTTCAGTTTCTTGTTCAATGTTATATACAACAATGTTATAAACCTGATGAAATTTTCAAGTATTGGATGGGAAATATATGTCATATTACGTGAATAATAAATGTTATTATCACTACCATTCTTTGATATGATGGTTCATTTGATGGTTCACTTGGTGAGATAGATTTATCTATGTGGTCATGTACACTATAAATGGATATACCATATTGAAGGATATATGATGATTTTGAAAGGGTGTGTAAAATATCATAGTCATCTAGAGGGTTGTCTTGTAGGGTGATATATTTTTGAGGAAGCCATTTAATACCATAACTATTTCCATTCCACTGTGGAAATCATTGGTCTTCTAAAACCTCATCGTACTAGGTGGCATTCAAGTAAAGGAATTTCTGGAAGAGATGTTGTCACAATCAATATTAATGATCAGTAGTAGGTCCACCATTACATTTTTTATATATCTTTGGAGGTTTACACAAATGTTGAAAATACTAGAGAAATTATTAGGACATTGAATCCATTAAGGGCTAATAGAAGGTTATCAAATACATATAATCAAAAGTTTATAGGATGGTTTTAGGATCATATAGAAATGGAGTGTGATGAAAATTTTTATTCAATTTTATAGCGACTTTAATGGATAGAAGAATAACCAAGTATGTATGTATTATCTTAAAATGGTTAACTAATTAATGGATATACATTCTATACAAATGAGCATGATGATTATAGTACAACTAAAAATAGTAAAGTTACACTCATGGATGAATAGATGCATGTTTCTGTTACTATGGATAGAAATCCAATTTACATGAATATGTTATACTTTGGCACATAAAACAAATATGAGAGTTATATTACACCACATTTCAAGTGACAATTTTTAAATGAATGTGGGTTGATAAGAGGAGTGTTGTAAAAATAGATGAAATGATATTCCTGAAGTATGATATTAGTGTTGAAGGGCACATAGAATAGCCATTTATAATAGCATCACATGAAATATAAGTATTTTGACTTCCATTTACCTCAAATTCAATGTGTTCAATTGATCTATTATCGACCAAAACCATGGAAGGGTTAGATGAAAATTCAATGAGGATGCCTATTTCATTGGAACTTTGCAATATTTTCACAGAGGTACCAATGTAGATGGCATTTTGTTTGTTAGAGGAGACCACAATAAAGGGATTTCGATCATTTAGAGAGTGGTAAAATAGCTTCATCCTTTAAAAAATAAATATAGATGTCCATAATCAGATTTCCCTTTTTTCAATACACATAGTGTTACCTCTTGTTGTTATCTATTTTCTGCTACATTTATGTATGCGAAATTAAATGTTAAACAACATATGAGTATAATGATGTTTTTATATGTTGTTTCTCCAAATTCTGATTAAAAATAGGTATCTAAACCTAATACTACTCATAGTGTTGTGGTACAAACTTTTACACATTCTGTTGATCCCGTTATTGAGGAAGAACATGTTTATCAACATACAATTGCTCTCAATGAGGAGGTACAACGACCGTCTGCACATGTAGATGCTACTTATCTAGATGAACATATTGATGATGTTGATTCCATGGAAACAATAGGCCATGAAGGACCTAAGATGCATAAATAATTGGTGCATTATATTATAATGGTGTTAGGAAAAATAGAGAAGGAGACCGTCAAAGGCATGAAATTTGAGGTCGGATGTAATGTGTGGGGCTAGCATATTAACTCCAACAAGGCCATGTTCAGTAGTTATATTGGAATCGGCACTCGGAAATGTGTGACAATTGATGTATATTCCTAGAACCATGTCATGCTTGGGATTAATACTCTAATGTGGGAATATATTATAGTATAATTATGATATCGTTTCATTATTTTACTGAGATATAAAATAACGAAACATTGACTTATTTTTTGTTATCTATCTCAGAGTGCATTTAGAGTAAATGAATCTCGTACGAAATATGTTTTAATTATTTCTGGAAGTATTCATATATTATTTCACACAATTCTAATAAGAAATCATCTTATGTACATTGAAGGGAAGATAAAATCGTACCAACCACTTATCTATGCACACCTAATAACCCAAGAAATGTAGGATGCATTTACTGGTTGTCGTGCATATGTGTCTTTTCAGGTACATTATGGATTGTAATACATTGTTTGATGATATGTGTATTTATCAAATTGATTGATGATTTTTTTATTTATGTAACATCAACATAGTGCTGGAAATTCAGAACAAACAATAAAACCAATGTACCCCCACTGTAAAGCAAGGATGGGGTATGCTTCACTTGAAAAATTGTTGGTACATATTTTAAATCTATTGGAATTCTTTTATGTGACATGAAACAACACCATAATTATTTTCCACTATTTATATACAGATTGATGACTCTAAATCCAAATCCAAATCCATCCCACACCATGTGATATGGAAGGAGGCACATGTAAATAATGATGGGATACTAATAGATGAAAAAAATTGAGGGAATCTTCTGTAAGTATTACATAATAAAAATTTATTTTTCTTTAAATAACTATTAGTTAATAACAATCCCTTATTATTCTATATTTTCTATACGAAGTAGTCCTATGAATAAGAAACACCTATACCAGATGAACACATACTGTCGATGGCCTTGAAGCTGTGAGAATATTATGGGTGCGTAAGATGTCTTGGTATTAGGGTGACACCCTGAACATATTTTGAGGAAAAAAAATAAGAGAAGGATCAATTTTAATTATTAAAATATTTGAATGAAATAATAACTACCATTAAAAAAATGTACAATTGGAGAGAGAGATGATGGAAATGTTTATGAGGGTGATAAATTTAGAAGAAGACAATCATGAATATCTGCCACGTTAAGATCCAATCCCACCCTCTCCAGCTATGAGGCTAGATATTATCTTCAATGAGATTCTTTAACTGAGGTAACAAATGTTCAAATAAATGTTTCTGTGAAATTTAAATCAGACAGAAACCGATACCATTCATATAATTATATTTTACATGGTGATAATGAATGTTATTTATATTTAGCAACACGATCCCATCACCTAGTAGTGAGGGATACAATGTTCATCATTCAAAATGCCATGTTACATAGCAGACCACTTCCAATATGTCATATTCGGTTGTCGATCATCATAACCCATGATATGAGTGTTGAGCTACCAGTTCCAATACAAGAGGAATATATTCATATGGTTGAAAAATATATTGTAATATTCATCCCCTGGTCATCCCATAATTTTAAAAAACATGTTGACAAGGAGGTATTCATATCCAATTTACTTCTCAACATTCACATTTATAAATTAATGAATTTTTTTTGAACTGATGAATGTTAATATAGATAGAAAAAGTGATTGGGAAGAGACAAAAGAGAGACTCAAAACCATCCAATGGATCAACCAACCAATCCAAAAGATATACCAAAAGCACCATTACCCCACAAATTCTATAAACACATTTATTATAATTGAAGGTTCACGTGAATATAATGTTTTGGTATGGTCCTAATCACATAGTTTATTTTTATGAAAATATTTTGGAGAGAAAGATCAAAACTTTATTGCTTTTAAGAGTGTAGGGGAAATCATCAACTATGAATGTATAGGTAGCTCAGCTGTAAATGTATACATGAGGTATGTTTTAATGATACGATTTTCTAAAATCTGATATACAATGTTAATAATTATTAATTACATTTCATAATTTTGGAAGGAGTATATATGGAATCAATTGAAGGGGTTTTACCATTGAAGAAGATTTTGACTCGTTATTCCTCACATATCTTCTGCAGAACAAACCAAAATGGATACCAAAAAAAGGATGAAATAGTGGAAAGTATTATCAAATCATTTAAAAGAAACATTTTGGATGAAATACTCTATTTAAAAAGATGATATACATGTTATCATTAATGGATAAGCATCAAACCTGATAGAATAATATACACAAATAAAATGACAATATGACTTCTATAGAAGTTGTGGATTCTTTCATATTTATATTCAATTTTTTTAGTATAACTCTCATAAGGGTTATTTTCATATATTGGTATATTCCATTCTTCGAGTATGGTAAGTTTGTTTGAAATTGATAATGCTCGTGAGATATTGGACTTTGAGGCTGTAACTCAAAATTCAATGAGAAGTTAATTTTTTTAATATAGTTTGTTTTATCACATTATACATATTTATATACTTCATTAACATAATCCAAATTAAAATTTTCACTACTAATGTAGGCAGTCTCTTCCATAGAATTATTCTCCATAGAAAACATGTCACCTGCATTGTCAGCATTTATCACTTTCCTTCAAATGTAGTGGAGGTAACATGAAGGAACGTGATAAATGTCGACAACAAAGTGTTTTCATTTCAAAAAAGGATGAAAATGGAAATCAGGGTAATTCATGATGTGGATGATATTACTCAATGTTTATCTTCTTATTTAATTAATTATTTTTTTCATAATTTTATCTATTTTTTGTAGGATAATTTCATTATCATTTTAAACAAATTCTTTTATAGTTTTTTATGCCCATGTAATTATTATATGATCCTTGATATCTCCGTTTTATATAATTATTGAGAATATATGATCTCCATTTTATATGATTCAAATCCTTAGGTAATTAAGAATGGTTTTAGAAATGATATGTCTAAAATGGTTTATAGTAAATAATAACGTAATAACATACTCATGTGGACTAGTTCTTTATATTTCCATGTTTCCAAAAGCACTAGACCTCAACTATTATATAATGGATCATTATGTAATGTTCAGAATATCAATATTCTATAAGTTGATATATATTTATGAAACTTATTAGTCAATAAAGTTAGTATTAGAGAAACTGGGCTACTCTAAATTGAAAAAAATAACAAGTGACTAGTATCACTGAAAGGGTCTCCTTTTACTTAAAATTGAAATTAGATTTAGTAAAAAATAGCAACTGAAATATTGAAAACTGAGCTATCACATTCATATTATTTTGATACATTTAAACAATGACATGTTTTTCATTTTTGATGTGTAGCAATCAATTGTACCTCAATATGATGCATGGTGTGGCCAGTATGACGTTAGGCGTGTATTTTTATATTAATTTACATTAAATTCATCAAAATGAAAAAATGACATACTGAAAACTGATAAAAAATAATTCTTATTGCTTTTATACTTTAGGACAATAATCCATGATTCGTTTGTGACATTTAGGAATCAACAACACATCAATTCGATGCATGATGTGACTGGTATGACATAAAGTATATGTTATTCGTGTAAAATTGATAGTTTAGTTCAAAATGATCCACTCACTAAAATCTAAGAAAACACAATATTACTGTATTTATAATTTATTATTGTGGTTCATGTGCCATTTTTTGAATGTATGAAGGAATCTCATGTCAAACCAACATACGATGAAATTAGTGTAACTCAAAATGTGTGTAAAAATTTTGAAAAGGCATTTTAGTAAAAAAACACAAGTGACATAAATAAAACTGATAAAAAAATTAATATTTTTTCATACATTTCAACAATTATTTATATGTCATTTGTGAGATGTAGTAATCAACCTCACCTCAATATGATGTAGGTGTGTCTAGTATTAATAAAAGTGTGTGTTTTTATTTAAAATTGAAATAAATTTGAGTAAAACAAAAAATGACATAATAAAAAATAAGAAAACAAATTAATAATATTTTGATATTTTAGGAAAACAATCCATGAGTCATTTTTTATGTATAGGAGTCAACTACACATCAATATGATGCACAGTGTGGCCTATATGACCCAAATTGTCTCTTTTAATATAAAATTGAATTCAATTTAAGATAAAATGAAAAATAACATACTTAATCCCAAAAAAAATTCATATTATTCAGATATTTTAGGAAAATGATCAATGGGTCATTTATTACATCTAGGAGTTAGTCTCACCTCAATACGATGCACAGTGTGGCCGTTATAATTCCAAGTGTGTCTTTTAATTTAAAATCAACATTAATTTAAGTAAAAACAATAGGTGACATACAGAAAATGAGAAAATGATTTCGTATTATTTTTATATTTTTGTAAAAATATCCATGAGTCATTTTTGAATAGTTGGAGTCAACAAAACCACATTACGATGCACGAGGTGGCCGGTATGACTCAATGATTCTCCTTTTATTTCAAATTGACATTAATTTTGGTAAAAAAACATGTGGCACACTGGAAACCATGAAAATTAATTTTTAATGTTTTTATACTTTGTTACAAGGATACATGATTAATTTTTCACTTATAGGAGTCAACTTCACCTAAATCTGAAGCACACTATGACCGGCATGAAAAAACGTTTCTATTATCAGTTTAAAATTGAAATTTCATTTCTAAAGGTATCACTCATTAAAAACCAAAAAAAATGTTCTTTTATTATATTGATAATTTTCAAATGAAATTCATAAGTCATTTTTATTCGTATGAATCAGTCTCACATCAAATGGATACATGATGTGATCGGTGTGACTCATAATGCGTGTTTCTAGTTTCAAATGACATTTTAGTAAAAAAATACACAACTGACATACTGAAAACCAAGAAAACATATTCAAATTGTTTTGGTACTATAGGAAAATGTTCTATATGAAATTTTTTATGTGTATGAATCATCTTCAACTCAATATGATGCATAGTGTGGATGATATAACTCAAAGTGTCACTTTTTATTTAAAATTAGCATACATTTATGTAAAAACAAATGGTGACAAAATGAAAACCATGAAACCACATTAAGATTGTTTTAATATTTTAGAAAAACTATCTATTATTCATTTTTGATGTTTAGGAATATTCCAAACCTCAACACGATTCACGGTGTGACCGGTATAACTCAAAGTGTCACTTCTTATTTAAAATTGAGATTAATTTAAGTAAAAACAACAAGTGACATACTAAAACCAAGAAAATACATTCATATTTTTTTGATATTTTAGGAAAATCATCTATATGTCAGTTGTGATATATGGGAATTGGACTCTCCCCAAAATGATGCATGGTGTTTACGATTTCACAAAATGTGTCTATTTTTATTTAAAATTGATATTAATTTTAGAAAAAGAAGTGACATCCAGAAAACCAATAAAACATATTCATATTTTTTGAATAATTAGAAAAACAATCCATACGTCATTTATGACATGTAGGTTTGAATCACACCTCAATCTGATACACGATGCAATGGGTATTAGTAAAATTTTCCGTTATCAGTTTAAAATTGACATTTTAGTTCAAAATATTTCACTCACTAAAAACCAAGAAAACACAATCCAATTGTATTAATAATTTAGGAAAATGTTTCATATGTAATTTGTGAAGTTTATGAATTAGTCTAACATCAAACTGATTCATGATGTGATAGGTATGACTTATAATGTGTGTTTCCATATGGAAATGACATTTTAGTAAAAAAAACAATTGACATTCTGAAAACCAAGCAAATGCATTCAGATTGTTTTGATACTCTTGTAAAACTATCCAATTAGTAATTTATGATTGTGAAGAATCATCCAAAACTCAATCCAATTCACGATGTGACTGATATAACTCCAATTCTATCATTATTTAAAATTGATATTATTTTTTGTAGAAGAACATGTTATATACTCAAAACCAAGAAAACACAGTTAGATTGTTTTGATATTTTAGCATAACGATCCAAATAACATTTCTAACATGTATTAATCTACCCCACCTCAATAAGATGCACGATGTGACTGGTATAATGAAAACGGTGTGATTTTTATTAAATATTGACATTATATTAATGTATTCTTTCATATTAATGATTAATTTATTTCTTTATAATATAACAGATATAATATTCATTATCTTATATAGGTGGAATTGTTTGCTCTGTTGGAGATTATTTGTTTTAAAAAAAAATACAATGCGTGAACATTTTTAGAGGGGATGATGAATATAAACAAGATTAATTATTAATGTTTTAGAATTTTTTTTGGATAATTGTAAATTAGACTATATAAATGTTTTTGTTTGAAATGTAACTGGAAGTGTTTTTTTATATAACATGGGTGGTCATTTTTTAATTAATTATTTAAATTAAGTGTATATAGAATTATCTAAAATTAATGGTTTTATATAACATATGAAATTGAAGGTTTTTTTCGCGCTATTATATTAATAGGGCATTACAGGAATCTATGCCTTTATCAGTGCTAGAAAAACACTAATAATGGGGTTCATTTATCTGTGATTTTATCTCGAATAAATAACCCCCTTTATCATCACAGAGATTAATATTGCTTTTTTGGAGCTATAAAAATCTGGTTTTCACATTGTTATAGGGTATATGTGTAGTATTTCTGCTTCATTGAGATCTTCTCCACATAAGAAAAATACCTGATCTCAATCCATCATCAAGATGAATGATGTAAAGCCACTCATATCCATGATTTTTTAAATATGATATTCTAAATTAATTAGGTGTAGGATTTTTAGGGATTCAGGTGTTCAGAGAGAGAAATGATTTCACGCTGTGGACACTAGGGTTGGAGGATAAATTCATTTTACAGTCCTTCACCTCTATTTTAATAGTAATTTGTATATATAAATACATTTATATTATATTTATATAATTATAATTACATACTTATATTAATATAATATAAACATATATATATATAATTATAAAAATATATTTATAATTACAATTTCATAATATATTTATAAATATAAATATATTTTAAATTTTATTAATATAAATATATTTTTAATTATAAAAATTGAACAATGTTTAAAATTACATAAATATATTTAAAAAAATTCATATTTATAAATATTTAAATTTATTTATAAATATATAATTATAAATATATAAGTATATTTATAGATATATATTTATCTATAAATACAATTATATATAAATGTTTTTATAAATATTAATTTATAATTTTATTTGTAATTATATATTTAACCCTTGTATTCTTAAATTGATGACTTGAGTTCAAAACCAGATAGGGGTTATTTCCTAAATAATGTAGCATTTAATTTAGCGGTACTGTTATTGTGGAACTATCCAATCAAAATGTATTTTTGGGCCATAGAATTGGGTATATGGGCATCATGACCATAGAGACACTAGTGGCCTTTGAGGAACCAATATCCATTGGGCCATAGGGCATCCAAGCCAATGTTTGGACTTCAGGTCACTAGGCCCTCATAGCACCATTTGTGGATATCATGTGACATGTTGCAACTAGGTAAAATTAATTGTCACAAATGGTAGGTGGTGTAGGATGGTAAAATTCGTGCACAACTGAATGAGAAGACTAAATAGAGGTAAGGGCGGGCTGGCGCCTATCAACCATCCACATGTCCCCATGGATTTCGAATGTGGGGAAGACAAGTGTGCTACCAAGTGTCAATCATTCAGTGGATCCAGTATGATGATGCACCTTGGTAGGTAGGTGGTGTAGCGGGGTGCCACACAACACATCACTAAATGTGTGTGTTGAAAAATAATTTGATGTGTTGACACTAGTCATCTGGTTCTCTACCCACACAATTGCTATGGTTGGAGGGTTTCTTTACCATATTGTGTAGAAGAATCAAGACATATCAATTCATGGAAGGGGTTTCAATGAATTTAAACTGGTGACCCGGTTCGATGACTACTGAAAGTGGGGAAACAAGATGTTCAAATAGTGTGAAGGCACGATTCAGGCTGATCCATTATGGCTTTAGGCCACATGTTGGGCCTTTAGAATTTTGGCCCTTAGTTCATGTAATGTCCTCCATTCCATCATATACAATAAAATAGGTCTGGTGGTTTCTTTACAATCTTTGTGGGGAGTGATGAGATTTTACCCACTCGATGTGTCAGTGTTGTTTGGATTCTTGTAATCCCCTCAATCTATATTAAATAAATAAGTATATTTATTTATTTAAATATTGTGAATATTTATGTATATGTATTTTTATATTACAAAAAAATATATTTATTACAATCAACATATTCATAAATATATATTTATAAATATATTTAAAAATATATGTTGAAAAAATAAAATATTATAAATATATTTTTACATTTAGAAATATTTTTATACAATCATATATATGTATATATCAATATATTTATTTCTATAATTATAAAAATTCAATGGTAAATATATTTAAATATCAATATAATTTTTAATATGTATTTATAAATATATATATGAATATATATTTATAATTAAATACATAAATATTTTTAAATATAGTAAAAAATATATATTATAAAAAGAATATTTATTATATAAATATATTAAAAGAATTATGAATATATATATATATATATATATATTATTTTAAAAAGCATATAATAAAATAATAATAATGAAATTATGTTTTTGGGTATCTTATAATTGTTATCTAAACATTCCCATATTACGAATTAGTTAATATTTTAAAAATTGAAACCTACCCGAACTTGATTTTGGTGTTCCCAAACAAGAAAAAATATAGAAAAATATTTATTTTGGAATATTTTTATAAAAAAATAAATATATAACTATAAATATATACAATTGAATAAATATTAAATTATGTAAACATATAAATTAATCTATTTATTATTATATATATAATTTTATAAATATAATTTAATATTTAAAAATTTATTCATAAATATAATTATTTACAATTATAATTATAATTAGAAATATATATTTATAATTTTATTTTTAAAAACATATTTACGTTTATTTAAATATTTTTAATATTATATAAATATATCTATATATATAAATATTCAAAAATATATTAATATGTAAATTTAATTATATATATATTTATAACAATATTAATGTAAATATATTTATAATTATATAATTATAAATATATATTTTTACAATATAAACAAAATAAAAACTAAAATTACATAGTGGGGGAGTAATAGTGCCAAATCATTTTGAAGTCTTACTCTGGTGTCGGGAGAACAAAATCACTTGGTGCATTGGAATCCAAGATAAAAAAACATAAACTAAATTTATTAAAAAAATAAATGAAGTATCCTATTTTAAAAAATTAACCCCACTCGGACCGCCCGTCAATGTGGACCCCCCCTGGATGTGAATGCATGTGTGTGCCATTCCACCCATAGATAGAACCTTAAAAAATCTATTCCATCCACACCAGTAGCCCCTTGAAGACACGCCGCCCCGTGAGAATAATGAAATTGATATGCTGATCAGATTTGATCTCTCGCATGACATGATGTGGAGTAAATTGTAATGGCCCAGACCCTCATGGTCCATCACTTTGCCAAAATCTGGATCCTAAGGGTGGCGTCTCGGTGGTAAGACGCTCTATCGGTGTGCAACCGATCGACGTCCGACCGATCGGCGTGTGACTGATCGGTGCCTCACTGATCGGTGTGAATTATCTGTTTGTGTGACATGATCGGTGTGACCAATCGGTGTATGGCACAATCGGTGCGACGCGATCGGTTTTACCCAGCCTTGTCGGGTTTTTCTTCTATAGTTCTCCTGTAACACCACTTTTATCCATTTTTAATCTTTTTGATGTGGTTCCAGGCCGTTTTCTTTTGAGCCAATAATCGATGTTCAATTTCCTAAGAGTGGGGAGACCCTCAATGGACCCAGATGTGTGTCTGAGTAACATGCCCCTCTATTTATAGAAAAAACATTAAATGTTGCAGTTGTTACCACCATTTTCTGATGGGAATCATTAAATAACAATTAATTCATCCATGTATAACCACCCAACCACGTGGTGAAACCACGATCCGACCTTATAGCCATTCAAAATTCCATATACCGTGACAACCAGATCTCATCCTTATATCGCACGAGAATCTCTTCTTCTTTTTTCCTCTTTTTCCTCTCTTTCTTCCTGGTGTGTTTAGAGTTCCCCCATCCTGAGGCGAGTGGTGTGTCTGTGGCGAAGATTTTCTGCTCACCCTTAGAGTCCCCGACATTCATCCCCTACGAATCGTGCATTCCCCGTTCTTGGCGCATGAAGAAGAACTTCAATCCTTGATCAACCAAGTACGGTTTTCCTTCATATCTCCTTACTATGTATCATGTTTTGAGGGTACCCTACTGATTCTTTGTGATGGATGGAACCAAGATGTTAGTGAACAGAATATTCAGACTTTTAAATAATGAAGGGTTGGGTAGTGTGATCGATGTTCTGCTGCTTTTTCATTACGCCTAATTATTTATGTTGTGAACTGTATGGGCTCATGCTCACTAAAAATCATGGTTGTTGGTTGTCTCTCCATGTGCACTAATGAACCCTTGTCTTCTGTTATAATTGAATGACTCCAACATGGGAATTTGGTTAATTACATAAACAAGTCCGATTAAATGAATGTCCAGTGAACAAAAATACTTGTATGATCACCCCGGTTAACCAAACAGAACGAAGAAAATAATAGTGAATGAAGTACTTGAGTCTAGAAACTTCCTTGTTCTTTCTTTGTGGCATGTCTGTTTATTCTGCTCGATGCTTATGGGGTGATATGGATGGGGATTGAATCCTCTGTTGTGGTACAATTGTTGGTTGTGAATCTGAAGCTGTGTGGGGTTGCATCTTGAGGTTTGGTTTGGATCTAGTACGTTGAGGGATCTCACTGATCCCTTTGTTGTAGTGACTTTACAAGATAACCGGGTGTGAATGCTTAAATTGCTGTTTGATTGTTTCTCCTTCCCTGGCATGTGGTTATGCCTCTTAGTTTCCGAGTAGTGTAGAATTCACCTAATGGGATCACTTGAACATGAAAACAAGAATGGCTAAATTGGGGAATTGGTTTTGGGAATGAGTTTTTACTTGGTCGTGAGTGTTGTGCTGTTCTTTTATGAATGAATAGTAATGAGGGTGTTTGTGCTTAGTTTTCGGAACCCCTAGGTTGGGATAAGTGCTTGTGACCAATACATATATCTATCGTTTTTATGTTTCTTATTAGCACCCCACCCAAGTTGAGTACTTAGTGCCAAATACCCCCATTTCATGGGTGGAGGTGTTTTTCCCAACACTCCTATGAGTGGCGGGTTATTAGCTCCTTTTCTGCTCCCTTTCCCAAATAGCACAAGACTCTTCGGGTAGGCTGTGATGGCCTGAGTTCCATTATAGCCCAAGACTCTTCAGGCATGGTAGTTTTGGTGGATGGGCTAGGTGTTTGCAGGCAGGTTGTTTCCCAAGGGTCATCGGGATGAGGCCCATGTTTCTTTGGGCGTGGTAGTAGATGTTCTATCCGAGGTGTTTGCGGGCGTGGTTACGCGTGGTGGTTGCGGCCTAGGTGTTTGCGGGAGGGATGGTGGTTGTGGCCCAGGTGTTTTCGGGCTGGATGTGGGGTTTTGGCCCAAGGGTGTGCGGGTGTGTGTGGCAGTGGGACTGCGGTGAGAATGGCGGGATTGGTTCGATGCATAGGATGTCTTCAATAACCAGTGGGAAAGGGGCGCGGGGAACCCAATCATTGATGTGCTACTACTATACATTACTTGAATAGTGTTATTTGGGGAGTGTACCTTTGTGAGGCTTGGGATGAGAGTTTTCCTTAATAGGTGCTATGGTAATTTCTTTTCTCACAGGGCATTAGAATTCCTCCCCACTTGTGCAAAAGATTATTTGGTTTTCTCGACTGAGTATACTTGTATGCTCACCCAATGTATATGAAACTACATTCAGGTTTCCATGAGGACCTCAAGGATCATGTGGGGCCATACTAGCTAAGATGTTGGGATATTTTACGTTGCTTATTTTCTTTTCCTTGGTACTTTATCTTTGTATTCTCCTTTTACTTTGTGGTATTTACTGTTGTGACACGCATATGGGAATGGTTTTCTTATCGCTTTACTTTCACCCCCAGTTTTGGTGTTGTTGGGATTTACTATCTTATCTCCCGATCCTATTAAAAAAAGGGTAATGCCTTCCTTCTTGTGTATGATTATATACCCTTTGTGCTAGTCGCCACTCTAGGACCTATTGAAGGCGGGTCTCGAGGGTCATTATCTCTCCTTCAAATTGAAGAAGGAAGGGTCTGGAAATCTGTTGTCCCTTCGCCCATCTTGGTGAGGGCGGGTTGTGACAGAATGGTATTAGAGAAATATGTTGAGAGATAGGATGGGGTCTAGAATTAGGTACAGTAAGGATTTCATGGGATGGTAGGGAAACCGTGTTGGGAGATCTTGGTGCATGAATTAGGTCTAGGAAGGCTGGCTAGGACACGAGATTTTAGGGGCCCCTGTTATCTGATGCAAGGACTCTGGGCCTACCAAACGACCAAGTGAGGCTACACTGATTATAGGGTAGAGACCCTATTGACGGTATATGCATCATAATGACTTGTTTTCTTGAGTATCATGGGTATTTTGGGAATTTAAAATGAATGAGAAGTCTATGAAAATTTAAGTACAATATTCTACACTACTTGGGCTTAGGCATTACTTGTTTTCCATGAAGCCATGGAACCTGGGAGATTACTGCGTGTAGTGCGGGCGATCAAGGCCCAGAAGGTTGACTTGGATAATCGATAGAGGGCTGACTGAGAAGAGTAAGAGGATCAATGGTAGAGGATGCATCGTGCCTTTCAGCGGCAGACCCTCAGGAAGTACAAGGGCAGCATCTCATACATGGAGACAAAGAGCTGGCTAGAGGATCCGCTGATAGCTTTCAGCTTCATCCAGGCTTTGACAGAGAACTGGGTTTCTCTGGCTGTGAGGCAGATGTGTGGAGCATCATGTCAGTGGTGGACGCTTTATCTCGGGGAGAAGAGGGAAATTGAGGTTACGTGGGATGACATTGAGAAGGAGTTCCGGGTAGAATTCCTCTCTTCCACAATGAATGCCGAGAAGAGGCAGGAGCTACTCTCCCTCTAGCAGGGGAGCATGTTAGTGAGAGAATTGAGGATCATGTTCAAGGATCTCCTCTTCTTTTCTTCAGATATCTTTCCAGATGAGGAGTCTCAGGCGAGACGTTTGGAGGAGGCACTTCGACCTTCTCTTCAGTATGTTGTTACTCCCTTCACCATACCTAAATACATGGAGGTCTAGAAGAAGGCTGAAGTGGTGGAGAGGATGTACATGTTGGGAGGTGTATCGCGAGAGGGAATCCAGTTGGGCTTGTCGAAGGGGAAAGCCGTCAGTAGCAGGCCTCCAATGTATGGACCCTCTAGGTTTCAACTAGCATGAAGCCTGCCTCAGCAGCTCTAGTTCGGATCTCCTGGCCCTCGCCCTTTATTTTTAGGAATAGGGTCAAGATGTTTCATCTATGGAAGCTATTTGCAGCTTCGGAATCAGTTCCCATATAGGGTATAGTACAAAGAGGGTGGGCAGGTTCAGTGCCCACCTCAATAGTAGTTGTTTCCAGCTAGACCCTTTTAGAAGCAGCAATAGGGACTGCAAGATCCCGCTCCTCCGAGGGAAGACATTGTAGGAGGAGTCCAACCTCAGGATTCCCCTCAGGGACCTCGACCAGGGTGTGGTTGGGGATGTGGCTGACAGCCGACAGGCATGGGAGCTGGGTGTGGACAATTGCACACCGCAAAGGTAGCGGTTCTAGCAGGGCTAGAAGTCGTTCGAGGTATGATCAGCTTATTTAGTACACTTTCCTATGACTTGTTCGACACAAAATATTTGAACTCCTTTGTCTCACCTATAATGGCCCGTGCTCTGGGTTTAGACACTGAGAGACTTCTAGTTCCCCGGGTATTAAGCACACCAGTCGGAGGTCAAACCGACTTCTTCTATGTTTTTCGAGGGTGTAGACTGATGATAGGGCCACATCATTCTAGCAGAGATCTTCTACTGTTGCAGATACAACCTTATGATGTCATCCTTGGCATTTATTAGATGTTCTCTACATGTTTTTTCATTTACTGCTTCTAAGGAAAGGTCATGTTTTCATATTTGGGTGGCTGACGTGTAACATTCATTGGCGAGCGAGGTTGCCAAAAAAGTAGATGTCCAGAGTAGCCACTTCTTTCCTTGTTAGTTGAACTATCAGTGGAGTCAGTGGATGCAGATATGGTGGAAGTCCTAGTGATCATTAGTTAGTTTATGGATTTCTTCCTTGAGGAGGTGGCGACTCTATCCTCTCGACGTGATGTTGAGTTTGGGATAGACTTGCAACCTGGTGCCCGTCAAATTTTGATGGCTCCCTACCGGATGGCACCTTTAGAGTTGACAGAGTTGTGGATTCAGATTGATGACCTAATTAAGAAGGGTTTTGTTTGACCAAGTGCATCACCCTGGGTTGCTCCAGTCTTATTCGCAAAGAAGGTAGACGGTGGTCTCAGGATTTGCAGAGACTACAGGATTCTGAATCAGGAAACAGTCAAGAACCGTTACCCTCTACGGAGGATAAATAACCTTTTCGACCAGTTAAAAGGGGAAGGGTAGTTCTCCAAAATTGACATGTGGTCGGGATATCACTAGTTTAGGGTGAAGGAGGGTGACATCTTGAAGACTGCCTTTAGATGTAGATATGTGATCTTTGAGTTTGTGGTGATGCCCTTTGGTGTTACAAACTCTCTAGCTGTGTTCATGGATCTCATGAACTCTGTCTTCCAGGAATACATGGATCGGTTCGTAGTCATGTTAATTGACGACATCCGGATCTACTCAATGTCATAGGAGTATCATTTTGAGAAAATGAGAATGGTTTTAGAAGGCCTCCGACATCACCAAATCTATTGGAAGTTGTCCAAGTGCATGTTATGTACACGAGAAGTGCACATCCTTGGACACGTGGTGTCGGAGCAGGGAATAGCGGTGGACCCATCTAAGTTTGTGGTGGTTGTTTCTTGGGAATCACCCAAGAACGTGGTAGAGGTTCATAGTTTCTTTGGACTAGCAAGTTACTATCAGAGGTTAGTGCCCATCTTCTCTCAAGTTGTGACACCTTTGACAGCTTTGACCAAGAAGGACCAGGCTTTCGTGTGGAATGGGCAGCTCCAGGCAGCCTTTAGCTATCTGAAGGAGAAGTTAGTAAGTTCCCCAGTGCTGAGATTTCCAGAAGAAGGGGTGGCATATGTGGTGTTCTGTGTTGCTTTAGGACAAGGCCTCGGGTGTGTGCCCATGCAACAACAAGGGGATATCTCTTACATGTCTAGACAGTTTCATCCTCATGAGCGTAATTATGCCACCCACGACCTGGAAATTGTGGCGGTCGTTTTTGGCACTAAAGTTGTGGAAACATTACCTCATCCGGGAGTGCTTCATGGTCTTCACGGATCACAAAATCTTGATGTATATCTTCTCCCAGCGGGACCTGAATTTATGACAGAAAAGGTGGATAGAGTTCCTTCTGGACTACGACATCGAGATTTCCTACACCTCAGGAAAAGGGAATGTGGTGGCCGATTCCTTGCACAATAAGTCACAGAATAATGTGGTTTGAGAGTAGGCAGATGATTGGAAGGCGATGGAGGAGTTGGATACCCGGCACCTGGACATGAGGGAGGATTGTGGTAGATGTTGCCTATTTCAGATGATGGTGCAATCTCCTCTACTGTATCAGTTGGAGGAGTCTCAGTGGGGATACATAGAGAGTGAAGTGATGCGTGACTAGGTCAACCAAGGCGATGCTCTAGAAGGGTTGACCGAGGATGGTCAGAATCAGATTCTCTTCCAAGGAAAGATGTTTTTGCCAATGGTAATGCATGGAAGGGTTCTTGGTGACTTCCACAACTCACCCCTATCAGTGCACCCAAGAGTTTCCAAAATGTACCGGAGTTTGAGAGGTCAGTTTCGGTGGCCCATGGTAAAGAGGGTGGTGTCAGAGTTTGTGTCCATGTGCCTTTTGTGTTAGCAGGTGAAGGATGAACACCGTGTTCTAGGTGGATTGTTTCAGCCTTTAGTGATCCCTGAGTGGAAGTGTGATGACATCTCGATGGATTTTGTCATAGGGCGACCAATGTTTCAAGGAGGCTGTGATTCTATCTATGTAGTGGTGGACCGGTTGACGAAATCAGCTAACTTTCTAGAAATCAAGGAATCTGGAGCAGTGGATGCCTTAGCATGGAGGTACGTGGATGAGGTGGTGTGGTTTCATGGAGTTCTGAGGTCCATAGTCTCTGATAGGGATGCACGATTTACCTCATGAATCTGAAGAGGATTGCAGCATGCTTTTGGCACCCAGCTACGTATTAGCACTGTTTTCCACCCCTAGACAGATGGGCAGACAGAGCGCACCATCCAGACAATGGAGGAAATGCTACGTGCATGTATTCTAGAATCTGGGGGATTGTGGGTGTGACACTTTCCTCTAGTAGAGTTTTCCTCCAATAATAGCTATCACTATATCATTGGAATGTCTCCGTTCGAAGCCTTGTATGGAAGGCCATGTTTCTGTCTCGTGTGCTGGATCGAGGTTGTGGAAACAAGTGTTATTGGCCTGGAGGTGGTGCAGATCACGACAGAGACGATTCATCTTATACAAGAGAGGATGAAGGTGGATCTGGATCAGTAGAAGTCATATTTCGATAATAGGAGTGGACCCCTGGAGGTCGGGGTCGGGGACCATGTATTCTTGAAGGTCTCCCCTCGGCATGGGCAATGGAGGTTCATCTTGGAGAGTATGCACTCTCCAAGGATCATCGGACCATTAAAAGTGATGTGACGGGTGGGAGAAGTGGCTTATCAGCTAGCGTTACCACCACCGCTACTACGAATACAAGTCGTCTTCCATGTGTCACAATTCTGGTGGTATCATCACGACGATTCACTCATCCTCGACTGGGGAAATATGGACATCAAGGCTGATGTAACTTTTGTGGAATGACTAGTAAGGATCATGGATCATGAGGGAAATGTAACGCCCCAACCCCAGCTAACCAGAGTTGGTGCATTAATTCATAACATGTGCATGATCACAAAAGATCATGCCTCGAAAGACCGATTAGTTTAGTAGCCTTGGAAACACTAGATACATTCATAAATGTTACATTACATCATAAAGTGAAAAACTACAATAACAAAGTCTCCATAGTCCACACTCATATCCTTTTCGGACTATACCTGCAGGTCATTCATAAAATACTTCTTCACATCCTGGAAAATATTAAAACATTGAAAGGGGTGAGCTCATATGCTCAATAAGGATAAAAATATAGCGGAAGATTTCATAAATAAAAATTAACATTTAAGGAAATATATAACTAAAACAAAAGCCTTTTAAAATTGAACTTTAGCATAATATGGCAAAAGTAAACTGAAATAATGCCATTAACTTACTCACAAGGATATTCTACTAGTCGAATAATCAGATGAAATATCAATAACCACTTTCATAATGATGGAATGCCTAATTCCAGACTATCATAACCACGTAGCCAAGGCCTCATGCCAAGACCACAAATATGATTTGGTCAAGGCCTCGTGCCAAGACACATGTTTGTCTCATGAGACCTGCCGATGCATCGAGAAGCTATAGTGGGATCCACCTGTCACTTATTAAGTCCAATGCATTCCTCATATGAACAGGTTTAAATATATCATAAACCATAACATAATCATATCACACAAAACATGCATAAAGGAAACATAACATTTCCACATTGCAATCAAAAGATATCAATACAACACATTGATATAATAAAAACGTTTTCAAAACCATTTTCAACACCAAAATAGAAGAATGTTAAAACTTTGTATTTATTTTTCATTAAAAAAGGTGATGGCTTGTAGAGGAAGCCGAAACTCAAATAATGGTCACGGCGGCGGAGAAGTCATTTTCGCCACATACGTACGACAAAAACATTCCCTTTTGTCATTTAGTAAACGATTCGTATAAAAATATTTCTTTTGAATAAACTTAAAAGTCAAGGGGGTTTATACACCATATAAAAGAAGGTTTTGTATAAAACAAAATATGCCTCAATGAAAGGAGATTGAGATGAAGTCCCATACAAAGATAATTTTTAAAATAAAATAGATATATTATGTGTATTCACTATAAGTAAACATAAATAAAGTACAAATACAAGATATGACATAATAATATCATGACATAATTTGAAAGTATGAGATTAACCCAAAGAATGGAAATTGGGTTAAGAAATTCTCCTACCTTGCGTCCTGTCTTGACTTGACCGTTCTTTAACCTCCTAAATAATAAAATAGAGTTAATATCTACCATTTTCAATTTCATTATCCTTTTTATATAACTTATTACAATGTTATGAACATTATGTAATTATTTAAGTTAATAACGGTCGTTTTGTCGATTTTTGGTACTTGAGTAAACAATAAACTTCTTATAATTACAAGTTGTTTATGTGGTAGAATTTCCATTATCTACAGAATTATATTCATGATTTAGATGTCATATATATCATATATATCCAGTATATACATTCATTCATAATATTACGTTACATTTAGAGGTAAGAAATGAAATGCACCGTTCATGGAGACGGTAAGCCGTACGTACGCATGAACGCTACTTTCATTTCTATTTTGTATTTAATGTAATGAAATCATAATTATATAGAGGTATAATATAGTTCCAGTATAATATCATATATAATATCATTTACTCCATCCTTTATACATCCCACATATGGCATTAACGATTCACATCACTTTGAGGGGGCGATAGTCCACACTTCCTAAAATGAAATTATCGTGTTTACCCATAATGGAAATCATAAAGTATGCTATAAATGAGAAATACAGAAGCATAATGAAAACATAAATATATTATATATCATATATAAATATAGTGACATCTTAATGGCCACCTTTTAAGGTGTTATATGAGTGTTGAACAATCATCGTTTCGTGAGGCAGAAATTCGCCATCCACAGAAACAATATGTTCTTTAACCATTAGATGTAGGTGTGTGTAAGTTTATCTCGAATACTTCTTATAACAAAATACTAGTATATTGAGGATACTTGTTTTGTTACAAAAGAAATGAATAAAAAGAGTTTATGGGGTAGGAGAAGCAAAATAAAACAAAATAACATAAGAGAAGACATTACCTTAAAATCGGGTAACTCTTTTTGATTTGAGCCAAAGGCTTCCTTGGGAAGAATTATGCCCAAAGTGAGGCTTCTAGGAGTAATGGAGGGAAGTTGGGAGAGTATTTGGGCAGAGGTTGGCCGAGCCAAAAGGCATTGAATGTGTGAGTAAGGTGGTAGTGGTGGGGGCCTTTTATAAGTGGAGAGGAGGGGCACTCTTGGAAAGTAATGAAATATTACTTTATTACACAATGCTTTTCGGATTCTAAAGGACCCAAACTCCTATAATTCTAGGATAAGGTAATAAGGGTTCTAAATATATCCATCCAATAGTCTTTGGACAAATTTATGCCTTGTATTCTACATTATCTTTTCATTTTATTAAAATCGTTAATTAATGAGGTAATCGCTGCATCATCATGGTGTCATAAATAATTTAATTTATTTAATGTATAAAAATTATAAAAAAACTATCATGATGTAGGAAATATTTTTATCTTTCTAATAAATATTTATATTCCAAAATATGACTTGTATAACCCCATTTAATTTTTTTTTTAGTAAAACAACTCTTGTTGGTGGCCTTTTTATTTTAACATTAAATAAAAAGTTATTTATGTCCTTTTCCTACCAAAGTGGCTCCATGGGGTCCCCAAGTTGACCCATAGATTTTAATGGTCGGCCATGACGCATCCAATAGGGGTAGTACAAGTGTAAAGGTATTTCCATATTTTTATAATATCATTTTTACCTTAAATTTCAATAATTACCTTTAATCGCGATTAATTAAACTTAAAAGTTACTATTCACCAAAAAATTATTTTAATCCCATTGAACCACATTTTACTTCCTAATGACAACCATGTATGTCATATTTTTGAAAATCAAATCATAGAAGTGGTAATATTTCATTTAAACAAAAAATCTGTTATTTAACTACAACTTAGTTGTTTCACTATTCATAAAAAATTGGTGTTTTTCAGAACAATGCCAAAATTTCACCCTAAGATATAATTGATATTCCAAATTAAAAAATGATGTCTATTTTAAAAAATTACAAACATATAAGTTGCATTAATTAGTTTTATAATTAATTCCCGCTGTCACAACAAATAGCGTGTTTTTAAGAAACAATATATATCAAAAGATTGACAATTGTTTATGTCCAATTTCAAAGTGAAATTAATTCTAATGAACACCATTGGATAAAATGGTAAAAATATATTCTAATTATACTTTAAAACCACTCAGTATTATAATTTATCATTATAAATTATTTTTATTTAAAAAGTTGTTTTTAAGTATTTTTCACTATTCATAAAAAATTGGAAGTTCTCAGAAAATTACAAAAAAATCAACATAGGATAATTTTGATATTACGAATACAAAAAGGAAGTCCATTGTGAAATATAAAATTTCTATAAATTTAAAAAGTGGTTATTACTATTCATAATGGCTACTTAGATTAGTTGCGGTGTGTTAGAACTCGAAGTTGCGTACAATGCAAGCTATTGCATTATTGAATGAGAAGCGTATCATGGAAGCTCGGGGTGTTACAAGAAAGGTGCTCCCCGGATGGACCATTCCGTTAGTTCGTGTGTTGTGGAGACATGGTGGGCTAGAAGAGAGTACCTGGGAACAGGAGGCACAGATGCGCGCCCAATACCCAAAGATGTTTTGAGTTTTGTTATGTTATACATGTTTGTGATGGAACACCATACATTGTTAACTATAGAATGTATGGTTTTCCTTATTCTCTAGATGCATGTGAAAAGTCCTGGCAATTGGAAGGGGAGGACCCGATCCCTAATCAAGACGCATTAAGGTGGATGCGATTAAACCCGTTCGGGCGAGTTAGTAATGCCCAATGCGGATAGTATCTTTACATAGGGGAAGAAACTCCATAACCCATATGATTGGACAACATGACCCTTCAATGTTTCATGTTTTATTGAGGGAGAGGTGTTTCTAGAGGTCGATGAGGTTCACTTTAGAGAGGTATCATTCGAGGTGGTTTTTCAGAACCCCTGTTTTTCTTCTGGTTTGGTTTTAATTATCGAGGTTGAGAATAGTTTGAGAGGTATCTGATGTAATTTCCCAGACCCTCATTGTCTTTCCATTTTCCAAAATCTAGATCCTAAGGGTGGAGTCTCGGGGGTAGGACGCTCTATCGGTGTGCGACCGATCAGCGTGCGACTGATCAGCGTGCAACCAATCGGTGTGCGACCGATCGATGTGTCACTAATCAGTGTCTATGGCATGATTTGTGCGACCGATCGGTGCCCCACCGATTGGTGCCACCGATCGTTGTGTGGCACGATCGGTGCGACACTATTGGTGTCACCCAGCCTTGTCGGGTTTTTCTTCTACAGTTCTCCCATAAAACCACTTTTAACCCTTTTTATCATTTTCAAGTGATTCAAGGCCATTTTCTTTTGATCCCATGATCAATTATTACATTCCTAAGAGTGGGGTGAACCACAACGAACCCATCCATGTGTCCGCGTAACGTGCACCTATGTTTATACAAAATATTTAAATGTCACAGCTGTTACCACCTTTTTCCAATGGGAATCATTAAATAACAATTAAATCAGTTGTTTGTAACCACCCAACAGCAAGGTGAAACCATGATCCAACCTTATAGCTGTTAAACATTCCATATCCCGTGACAACCGGATCTCATACTTATATCGCATGGTATCTCTTCTTCTTATTTCCTCTTTTTCCTCTCCTTTCATCATGGTGTGTTTTGAATTCCCCCTTCCCAAAGCAAGTGGTGCTCCTGTGCTGAAGCTTTTCTACTCAACATTGGATTCCCTGACGATCCTCCCCTATAATCCACGCATTCCCCATTCTTGGCACATGAAAAAGAACTTTGATCCTTGGTCAACCAAGTAGGGTTTTCCTTTATCTCTCCTTACTGTGTATCATGCTGGGAGGGTATCCTATTGATTATGTGGGAAGGATCGAACGAAAATGTTAATGAAGATAAAAAGCAGACTTTTAAAGAATGAAGGAGGGGGCGTGTGATTGATGTTCTACTGATGTTTCCTTATCCTTTATTATTTATGTTCTGAACTGTATGGGCTCATGACCAATGAAAATAATGGATATTGGTGGTCTTTCCTTGCACACTAATGAACCCTTATCTTCAGTGATAATTGAATGACTCCAACATGTGAATTTGGTTGATTATATAAACTCAGTCGATTAAATGAATGTGTAGTGAAGAAAAATCCTTGTGTGATCACCCCTTTTAACCAAACAGAAAGAATAAAAAGGTAGTGAATGAAGTACTCGAGTCTGGAAACATCGGTGTTCTGTCTTGGTGGTATGTCTGTTTACTCTGCTCGATGCTTATGGGGTGATGTGGATGGGGATGGGATCATCTATTGTGGTAAAAATGTTGGTTGTGAATTTCAATTTGTGTGGGGTTGTATCTCGAGGCTTGGTTCGGTTCCAGTACTTTGAGGGATCTCACTGATCCATTTGTTGTTGTTACATTGCAAGAGAACCATGTGTGAATGCTTAAATTGTTGTTTGGATGTTTCTCTTTCCCTGGCTTGTGGTTATGCCTGTTAGTTGCCCAGTAGTGTAGAATCCACCTAATGGGATCACATGAACGTGAAATCAAGAATGGTTAAAATGGTGAATTGGTTTTGGGAATGAGTTGTGACTTGGCTGTGAGTGATGTGTTCTTCTTTTACGAATGAATAGTAATGAGGGTGTTTATTCTTAGGATTTGGAACCCCTAGGTTGGGATGAGTTCATGTTACCTATCCATATATCTGTAGTTTTTATGTTTATTATTCGTGCCCCACCCAAGTTGAGAAATCAGTGCCGAACACCCCCATTTCATGGGGGACGGTGTTTTTCCCAACACTCCTATGAGTGGCTGGTTATTAGCTCCTTTTCTGATCCATTTCATGTATAGCCCAAGACTCTTCGGGCATACTCTGACAGCCTGAGGTCCATTATATCCCATGATTCTTCATGCAGGGTAGTTCTGGTGGATGGCCCAGGTGTGTGCGGGAAGGTTTTTTACCATGAGTCTTTGGTATGAAGCCCAGGTGTCTTCGGGCATGGAAACAGTTATTCTGGCCCAGGTGTTTGTGGGCGTGGTTACCCGTGGTGGTTGAGGCCCAAGTGTTTGCGGGTGGGATGGTGGTTGTGTCCCAGGTGTTTGCGGGAAGGATGTGTGGTTGTGGGCCAGGTGTGTCCAGGCAGGTGTGGCAGTGGGACTGTGGTGAGAATGGCAGGATTGGTTCGATGCATAGGATTTCCTAAATAACCTGTGGGAATGTGGCGTGGGTTACCCAAACATCGATGTACTATTACTATACATTACTTTACTTTCATTATTTGGGGAGTGTTCCTTAGTGAGGCTTGGGTGGACAGTTTTCCTTGCTAGGTACTTTGGTTATTTCTTTTCCCACAGGGCATTAGAATTCCTCCCCATTTGTTCATGAGAGTCTTTGGTTTTCCCTACTGAGTATACTTGTATGCTCACCATAATTATATGAAACTGCTTTCAGGTTTCCAGGAGGACCTCAGGGATCGTGTGGGGCTGTACTAGCTCAGACGTTGGGACAGTTGCAGTTGTTGTTTTTCTTTTCCTTGGTACTTTATCTTTGTAGTCTCCTTGTACTTTGTGGTATTTAGTTTTGTATCATGCATATGGGAATGGTTTTCTTTTGTAATTACTTTCTACCACAATTTTTGTGTTGCTGGGATTTACTATCTTATCTCTCAATCCAATTAAATAAAAGGGTAATACCTTCCATCTTATGTAGGATTATATACCCTTGGTGCTAGTTGCCCCTCTGGGACCTATTAAAGGTGGGTCTCTTGGGTCATTATCTCTCCTTCAACTTTAAGAAGGAAGGTTCTGGCAATCTGTTGTCCCTTCCCTCATCATGGTGAAGGCGGGTCGTGACAGAAATGTCAATGGATATTATGAAAAATGTTTTAATATTATAATAAATGTATTATAACAATTTTATTAATAAATATTTTTGTAATATATGTATTTATATTATGATAAATGAGTTATTAATATTATAATAAAAGTATTATAACAATGGTATTAATAATTATTTTTTTTATACAATGTATGAATATTATGATATATTAATTATTAATATTATAATAAATTTATAATAAATAAATGTACTAATACTATAATAATACTTATGAATAAACATATTAATATGATAACAAATATATTGATAATAATAATAATAATAATAATCAATGTATTAGTAATATGAATAAGTAATGAATTAATATTAAGAATAATGAATATTATCAAAAATAAATAATAATTGTATATATATTATTAAAAAAATGTATTAATATTTCTCATATTATGAATAATAAATGTATTAATATAACCTATCATAATATTAAATTTATAATATTTTGAATAATAAATTTATTAGTACTTTGTATGAATGTATTAATAAAAATAATAAATTTATAAATAAAAATATTATGTATAAGTGTTATTTCATATCATATTATTAAAAATAAAACTATAAAATAAAATATAAGAATCCATGTAATTATTTTTAAATTTATTTATAATTGATGATATATACCTATATTATTGTTACCAATTAATTATGTAAACGTATATACAGGATTGATGGTATATGAAAAAATATAATTAATAATTTACAACATATATATATAAATATATATATATAAATAAATATATATATATATATAATTGTAATGTATAATTGTACGTAGAAACATAAAAAAACACACAAACATGAATTATTATAATTATTATGATCTTAGAGGTTATAAGGAATGAAAATAGCTCACACACCCTCAGCCATAAACAACAAAGAACACCCTTATTGGCACTGGGGTGTGCAATGGAAGTGAATAAGTAAGGGTTTTAAATTTTATGTCACCAAACAGATGTTACGACATCATATCTAACAACACAGTACCTCTTAAGAAACCCTAGGATTTCATGTGATATGATTTATGCACAAAATTAAATCAAACAAATACAACATTTTATTTGAAGATGTTAGAGAAAGATACTCTTCATCAGTCACTATTTCTCAATGGAACCGACATCGAATCCCTCCAAATCACCGAGATTCACTTTGAATGTGTTTGGTTATGACATTAATTAATATTCGGATGCTATTAGGGATAATTGATTTCTCCTTCGACGTCTCGATGATCAGTATTAGGTAGTTCTTTCAATCCGTAAGTGAAAACATTGATAGATTCATTGAATGAGATGCTTCACACTATAGGATGTGGGATAGATGGGAGATGAGCTCTAAAATTTTATAGAATTAATATCACCTTGAATTAGAACTTCCTCTTACTTTAATAGTGATGTAAAAACACCCGAAAAATAATCCACAACCCTAAAATATATGTTTCCCACAAAATAATCCATAAATTAAAGTTTATGATTTATTAGTTGTTTCATAAATTACATTTATTTTTTTATAACTTACATGTAATATAATAAATTTATTACAAGATAAAAGTGAGCTATTAAATCAACTAGTTATTCCCATAATTATTAAACAATCATTGGAAGTTAAAATAATAGTTGTTCATTAAAAATTTTCCATGTATTTAGTATGATAATAGTAAATAAAATAAATAAATAAATTTGACTCCTATTATTATATACAATAATAATAATTCTTTAATTTATTTATTATAAATAATTTATACATAGACATCTCCTGGACCCCATGGTGGGTCCCACCTTATCCTATAATCATATTAATAAAAGAAAGATGTTTTTCGAATACACTGACTGTATGAACCTCTAGAACCTTATCACTATAAGAGTGATATTACTCATAGACCCATAGAAGATTATAACAACCCATCAAGGCCTTTATAGAGAAAATTCATAGTTATAATAATGACTGACTACTGTTAAAACACGATGTGTAATATAATATCATTGTCTCATGATATCTCATAAAGAAGGATACACACATTGTTCCATCAGCCTTTAATGATTTTTTATTCATTGACATTACTATATGGACAAAGATTTTCATATGACGACAATGGATTTAGAAAAAGGTACTATTATTCTGATCTAGTAGGCCGGTGATATTAATTATTTTTAGAAGATAAAAATTATATATTGATCATTCAATAAATGCCATATCACCAATGACACAGTCACTACATACTACAACACCATTAGATAAAATCCATGGTTTACAACATTCATCAAATTATATAACAAAATGGAACACACTAATAACATGAGAAATATTTCATAACAGTATATGTGGTCAAAAATAGGAAGAAAAAATAACACTAAAAAACATGTGATGTTCCTTTTAGCAAGTCAGTTCTCGTAACATCATCTACTCGTGATCACCGTGTTTTAATTTCTTGAGAAGAACTCTCAATTATTATAATCCTGCAACACATTATATTTATAAATCATATTTTCCTATCATTATGATGTACATAGTATGTATGACATATGTTTAATATTACATTCATAGTTTCTCTAGGTTGTCATTATAGCCTAGAAACTAATATAACCTTTCGATATGATATATAATCTAGGGGAATTACCTAGAAATTGGTATATAAAGAAGTAATTATACTATTATGGTAAGAGAAACACAATTTAATGTATAAAACTACATATAAGTAATGGAAATGAAAGAACCTAAAAGAGTTGGGTCAAGGGAACCCACTGACAACACTCCTGTATACACTAGAGCCAATTCCTAACATCTCTCAATCCACTATCCATCTCATGACAATTGTGATACTTCTGAGATATGGATTTATTCAGGTGTATTAAACATTATCCTCTATTTCTAATCATTTAACTATGAATTTAGCTCTCTAATAAAAATACCTTCATGGATGAAACTTCTTAAGTACATTTTTTGTCCTCTCGTGTGACATTGGATCCTCATGCATTAACATTGCAACAATATTATCTCAATAATGTGGGGGTAAGGTCCACACTACTTGTAACAAATACAATATCTAATAAAAATATATGTATCCATACTACCTCATTAACTTCATTGAAATTCATTATACAATCATATTCTACATTAGAATCGATGAGCACAAATTGCTTCAAGTTTCTACATCTCACCATACCACAATTTAGGAAAACTAAATAGATTTTCTATGATTATAGATCATCATGATCACTCTATTAAATAACATAAATTAATCCCCTCACTACAATTTGATCATATCATTTTGATACTAGGATCTTATCTGTTATACATCTCAGGCTTTTTAGGATAGTTTTTATAAATACCCAATACATTTATCCAATTTTATCTTGATATCATCCCTAAATGTTTAAATAAAAGTAAATTTCATCGCTAGTACATACCATGTTATATGAGATAAATCCCCATTCTGAATCCAATGGGATCCTACTAATCATTTCAATCACCTATTATGTTTTAGGGAATTTTCGTAGAGAGATTGAAACCATGTGACATTGACAATAATTGTCTATTGGATTGTTCTGTATTGTAAATTTCAATTACCTTGTCAAAATATGTACATGACGTAACCCAAGAAAATTTTTAGATATATCTTGATAGATCTTGATCCATTGAATTTAGACTTCTTCACTCATGACTTTTGCGGAGGAACATTCATTTAACCAAGTCTTAACTGACATCAATTATTGAGAATTATTTCCACCAACTAATTTGACATCAACATATAACATGAGTAAAATTAATACATTCCCATTAACCATATTATAGACACATTTATCACATTCATTCCATACCAAAAAAATTACCTTCTGGAATCTGAAAAATGAAAATTCAATGATCATGATACCTACATCAGCCTATAAATGGATCTCTATAAATTGTATACTTCATTGGCACTCTTGGACCTAATGATCCCTTCTTATTGAGTCGTATAAATATCTTAAAAAAATTCAAAGATACAAAATAATTATATAAATCAATTTTAAAAATTTTATAATAATATAATGATTCTATCAAATGTTATATTCTGATGGATTTCATTATCACAACTAGTAAGAAATGTTCATCAAGTCTATGCCTTGATGTTTCTTGATACACTTAGCAACAAGTCATTTTATATAGGTATTTACTATTCCATACATTTACATTTTCTCTTAAATAACCATTTTCACCTAATGGTTTCTAAACCATTTAGGGGGTTTAAAATATCTAAACATGATTTTTATATATTGACTCCCTCTCGTAATACATATATTCATACCATTTTTCAGCATCCATTCCATCATCTAATTTATTATAGGTTATAGGTTAATAATTATCTTAGTGTAACGTGTCACCAAATATGTTGATAATAAAACCATATATCTCTAGTTCTCTGACCTCTCATGTATACCTACATAGTATTTGAGTCTAAGGAATATCATCTTCCCAACTATTAATTATGTAAATTGTCCATATACCAATTCTTTTTCACCAAGAGCATCATATTACACAAACTCAATCTAGATCCTACTATTTATGTTTTAATTGTGTTCCCATTCCCAATATATAGAAGTAAATTCTATGATCACCTATCTATATAAAGGGTTATATAGGAAATAGTAATTAGTTTCTTTTGAAAGTTAAAAAAATGAACTTCTTGACTTTGAATAATAATTTTTCAGTAGGTATAGTCCGGAAAAAATATTATCATACCCATAAACATATATGTGACAAAGTGGATTTAATTACATACCATAACTCATATGGAATCCTATATGATTCCTTAGTTTTTACTTGGTTAATAGTAAATGCTGCTTTCTACAACATGTATCCCTAAAAGGATAATGGATGAGTATCCTGAATCATCATTGATCTGACCATGTAATGTATAGTCTAATTCCTAATTTCATTGGCACCATTATACTTTGGTGTATAAGGAGGAGTGAGTTGGGATATTATCCCATAATCTATTAAGTGATTAATGAATGTTTCGTTGAGATACTATCCTACTAAACCTAAGTGGATTGTCATAATATTTTAATGATATTTTTATACTTCGTGATGATATTCATTAATCATCTAAAATGAATATATCTTATACCTCATTTATTAGATATATCAATACCTACTATTTCCATCAATAAAATAAATTAAATATAAACCTCCTTTACTCATGTTTAAATAGACCACATATGACGTTATGAATTAAATCCAGTAGTTTTCTGGTGCTTTCTCAATTCCCACTAAAAAGTGATTTCATCATTTCCCGTTGTAATCATTTATGACATACATCCAAAGGGTTTAGTTCAAAAGAGTATAAATAGCATTATTGATGGAAATTATATGAATTATTCTCATTTGCATGAGAAATCTTGATGTGCTATATGCAGGTATTATATGAGTCACTTTTTCAGGTTCTATCACTGATTTCCAAAACAGGGTTTTCATGTTCATGTATATACAATCCATTGTTAATTTGTAAAATACTATAACATATTTTATCCTTATAAATAATAAAAAATTTATTTTAAAACTTAATATAAAATATATTGTTTTTCAAAATCAAAACAGAAATTTTGATTTTGGTTAATGATGGTACATATTAACTATTGTTTAATAAAATATCCAATAGAATATAAAAATTTAGATCAAAATCTCACACTTCAATGGTAACATATCTCACACTATTTTCATCCCAAAGATCCATGTCACCTATTAAAATCATTTTAAATCTACTTGATTCATGTACATGAATGCAAATGTGGGATCCATATTATATATTTGATACCGAAAATGTAGATAGACCTATATTGAATTCAATAAAATTTATTTCTGAGGTAGAAGCATCACCTTGATTATTTTCCCCATCCAGGAAATATTTCATCTAGTCCCCTTTTTTACACCTAAAAAACATAAAACATCCTTATCATTACTCTCCCTCTATATCTTTTGCATCCAGGAAGATTGATGTGTTGATTTATTTATCTTGGGTTTATCCTTTGGGGCTTTATTCAAAATTTCTGGTCTTTACATTCTTCCCCCCTTATAAAATTTCGACACCAAAATGTCATATTTTACCCTCATAAGATAAAATTTTTGGGTACTTAAGCCTCATAGTGTCCCCTAGTTCTCACGTGGCTTCTTCATATTTTTGGTTCCTCCACAACACTTTAACAACTTGTGTAGTCTTATTGCTTAGAACCCTGTTTCTATGATCCAAGATCTCCACCAGTTGCTCCACACAAGAGAGCTCATGTCCCAGTTGTACCACCTCTAGATTTAGAACATGTTATGAGTTAGGTATGTACTTATTCAATAGAGATATGTGGAAAACATCATGAACTTGAGATATATTTGGACGAAGTGAAAGATGATATACCATTCCTCCAACGCGATCAGGGATTTCATTGGGGGAAATGTACCTTGGGATAAGCTTCCATTTCATTCCAAACTGCAGGAATATCTTCCACAGTGAAATTAGATGGAAGTCATTGTCACCAACAAAAAACTATAAGTACCTTCGACTATTATTGACATAACACTTCTTCCAACTTTGAACAACCTTATTGTGTCATTTGATGGAATGAACCTTTATGTCATCTCTTACACATGATCATACCCAAGAATAACCTTTCACTAGCTTCATCCCAACATGAAGGAGTTCTACATATCTTTCAATATATATCATTAAATGGTTCTATTTGAATGCTCGAATGGAAGCTTTAGTTTTAATAGAACTCAACTAATGTGAGGTGTTGAGCCCATCCACCTTTAAATTCCATTATGCTTGTTCTAAAAATTCACTTGAGTGTCTGAATAGTCCTCTCAGATTGGCCATTAGTTTGAGGATGATAGTTTGTACTGAAATTCAATTTAGTAAAAAAATCATGTTGAAAACATCTCAAGAATTTTTATGTGATCCTTGGACCACAATAAAATATGATAGAAAGTTTTACCCCATGCATCCTTACCACTTCCATCACATTAATCCTGGAATGTTTATCAATAGACAAATCTTCCCGAATATAGATAAAATGGGCAGTCTTTGTGAGATGGTCCACTATAACCAATATCACATTGTTTCCAAGGGATTTTATCGGGAAACCGGTGAAAATGTATATAGAGGTATTGTCACTCTGACATGCTATTATGTGTTATGATTGTAATACCCAATTAGGATGTACTCACACTTTTTCACTTACGGACATACCAGGCACTATGGAGTGTAGCCAACAATCCCCCTTTCCATATTATCCCACAAATAATGATCACTAATGTCCCTATACATTTTTTTGAGTCCAATATGTTTAGATAATGTATATATATGGGCTTCATCCATCAGATCCTTCTTTATATATGGAATAAATGTAACACAATGTATTGTATGAAATTTTAGTACACCTTCTGGATCAATATTGAACTCGAGAAAGAGATCTTCCTTAATAGGATAAAACATCATCCATAACAAAGGATCTTGTTTTTTAGATTTCCTAGCATTACTTAGTAATTATGGGGGAGAAATAATTTGGGAGAGGGTTAATGATGCCCCTTCTAATATGATTCCCAGGTCCAGTTTTACTAGATGTTTGATAAAGGGATATCCATTAATCCTCGTCAATTCTATAACAACATGGTCTTTCCAACCAAATGCATCTGTGACTTTGTTTTCACTTCAGGGGTGATAATGAATTGAAAAATCATCGTATTTAATAATTTACAACCATCTCCTCTATCTCATGTTCAATTCCGTTCTGGGTGAAAATATACATCAAGCTTTGATGGTATGTGTATATATCACACTACCGCCCATAAAGATAGCACCTTTATATTTATAGAGCATAAACAAATCTTGCCAACTCTATATCATGTGTAGGATAGTTATACTAATGAGCCTTCAACTATCAATATGCATAAGAAATCTCCATATTATTTATCATGAGGACTCACCCAAGCCCTTTCAAATATGCATCACTAAAAACGAAAAATCCATCTCTACAAGAGGGTAGAGTTAACATGGGTGAAATAACCAATATCTTCTTCAACTCTTGGAGACATTCCTAAAATCTATTGTCCAAATGAACATAACCCCGTTTCCAGTTAACATGTTCAGTGGATTATAATTTCATGAAATATTTTTCAAAAATCTCTTATAATATCCTGAAAATCCACAAAAACTATGGATCTCAGTTATTGTTATAAGATAAATCCACTCATCCATAACCTTTTTATTTTCAAGGTTAACTGACATTCCTACATCGGTTATAGTGTTCCCCAAGAAAAAACTTTTAGTAGCCAAAATTGACATTTGATGAACATTCCAAAAATCCTATCCTTCTGTAGAGTATTCAAAAAACGCTTAGATAATCCTTATTCCCCACAACACCTTTTGAAAATATCAAAATATAATCAATAAAAACTAACAAAAAATTATGAAGGTTGTCCCTAAAGTCTATATTCATCAAATTTATAAAGATACCAGTTTCATTAGTCAATTCATGGTCATAATAACACACTCGCAATGACCATATGTTTATGGGAAGGTGGTTTTTGGAATATCTTCTTTCTTCACCCTAAATTTATGATAACCAAATCAATGATCAACCACCGATAATTATTGAGCCCCATAATGTTGGTCAAATAAGCCACGAATTCTTATAAGAGTGTATTTTTCTTCATTTTTTTCCCTATTTAGCTCTCTATAATCAATGCACACACATTTAGTTATCCTTCTTCTATATAAAGAGAACATGTTCTCCCCAAGAAGACACACTAGGTTGGATAAACCCCCTTTCCAAAAGATCTTGGAGTGGTTTATTTAATTCCTCTATCTCTACATTTTCCATCTAATAGAAGTTTGTTGATATCATATGAGATCCTCGTATGAGTGCAATAGAGAACTCTACCTATATATCTTGGAGAGCTCTGGGTAACTCTTTATGAAATATGTAAATGTATTCTGGGAAGATGGGGACATTTTATATCTTAATAATCTCACATCCTTCTACATCTTCTCTGATCAAATCCATAATGAATGCTATTGGAGGTGCTTCTAGAAAAATTTCTAGTCAATATATCTCTCCTTGGAAGTTAATTATATGATTCCCATTCAAGACTACTATGATTTCCCTGATTCTGTATTTGATTTTAGAATTAGACTTTGAGAGCTATTCTATCCCTAGTATAATGTAAAATTCTAAAATGGTAATGACTACTAGATTTGTGATAATATTGTCCTCACTAATGTAAGTACAACAAGTTATAAACAATATTGATTCTTGGATAATCACTCTAGGTGCCTTGAAAAATGACAATACATTTAGACATCCATGGATTGATTATAAATTCTTCAAAAACTTGGAGGAAATAGATTGAATGAGAAGAACTAGAATCAAACAATTTACTTGGTAGATTTGAGAGAACATAAACAGTACCTACCACCACATCATTTGGAGCTTCAAAATCATATGCTATGATAGAAATATCATGAACTTGATCCATTGGCTTTTTCTAATGCTAATGGTGATTCCCCTCCACTGACCTTAGATTTGTACAGTGATAGGAAAAGAGCCCAAGCTTCCCACACATGAACCGTAGGACTTTAGGTAGGGCATGCACCGTCTTTCCTTTTTCATTAGTGTTGGGAAGATGAGGATTCACCTCACTATGGAAATTTAGTGTGATATGTCCATATCATTCGCTCTTGTATGATTTCCATCTCTCTATAAGGTAGTTTCCTAAATAATTCATCCCACATTTATTATGCATGGGAAGATTCAATTTCTTTCATTACTTTCCCTGATCAAATCTCCTCCCCAAGATTAGATCCATTGATATCTTCTTTTCATTGGATTTGTGAAACCACTGTGTCTTACCGAGCTATAGATTGACATTCAAAGCACTCCTCATGATATCTTCCTATCTGTCACAGTCTATGTTGTCTAGATTCATTTACAGATGATGTCATATTCTACCAAATAAGATATCAAAATGTCCATTAGGATCCATGAAATTTGTAGATGTATAAAATGAAAGCCTTATGATGTTCAACTCGTTGCTTCCCACAAATTCATTCTCCATCAACTTCATCTTGAGAAATTCCTTCTCGATTATTGTTCTCATCAATTGAGGTAAATACTTATTAAAAAATATTACCATGAACTATTCCCACTCCAATTATTAAACATACCATATTGGAATCATTTTTTTAATAAGTTCCCACTATTGATCACCTTCTCCCATTAAATGGTAAACAACCATGGTGACTTTGTCTTGTTCAAAACAATAGATTACAAAAAATATCTTTTCGATAGATCTTATCCACTATTCATAAATCAGTTGGTTAGTTGATCAACCAAATTTTGGTGGTCATTAACACATAATTGAACCAATAGAAAGTAGTTCACATCATGGTGAAATTGGTCTCTCAGCTTGATTCATGTTATTTTCCATAACAAGAGTTAGTTGATTCATCTTTCTCATGAATGTTTCCTATTTTGGATTCCATCGGAGGGCCATTAACACATCCTCCTTTGCTATCACAATTTTAATAATTCCTCATATTTCCATCCATTTTCTAAAATAATAAAAACTTCAACAAAAACTTTTTTCATTTATGAATCTTTAATCTTTAAAGGATTTATTTTATTAAAACATAATTCTTAAACAACAATTATAGTTATCTATAGATATTTCATAATGAATAATAAAAATATTATGATTAACCGAACATATCCCTCAGTAGTGTAAAACTAGGAGTGCAACAAGCTCGTTTTTCTTGCACCAGTTCTCATTCAAATCTTGCTCAATGTTGTGTTATCTAGTTTTACCCCTAGATACATCTAGGCTAGACCCACATCCACTTATTTGTAAATAGTCATGGATTTATTTGTTTAGAAACCACATACATAATATTTCACCAAACTATCAATAAGTTTTAATCTATTTAGAAATTTATATAGGGATATTTCTGATTTTTTCATATACTAATTTCCAAAAATAACTAAAATATACATTGATACCAACTATGACATCCCACATTTTTATTACATAACATTTCCTTGCATTTTACAAATAGAGGATCTTTAATGTTTACATTCATTGAAAAGGTACATAATACATGAAAACATATATAATTATTATAATCCACATGAATATTTTATTAATTATATAATCATAATTAAAAATATTTCAACTCATAATCTAGGGACCTACATCAAAGGAAAGGGTGAGAAAGAGGCCTAGTAAGGTAAAAACAAGAGAAATAGTTTACATGTGAACATGAATGTTATTTATGAGAACATGTAGAATATCAAGAAAAAATGATAAATATAGAAATTATAATAATAATAATGTTAATAATAAATTTATAATATGGCTACAACATTTAATTTAGACATTCATAAGCATATCACCAATTTACATCCCTATGGTGTCATAAAAATTGCAATGGTTATTCACTAAGGTATCCTAAAACTTGTCATGTTTAGAGATTGATTTCTCTACAAAATTACCATGGTTATTCACTATGGTATCCTAAAACTTGTCTTTATTTTAATGTGATACACATATATTATAGACAAACCTTCCATAAATAAACTAAAGGGAATAAAAGAAATGAGTTTCATATCAAAATTGTTACCTTTTAAAAAGTACATAAAACATGATCGTTATGTCATTTATAACCCATAGAAATAGAATGAGGGATTTATGATTGTCAATTAAAGAATAAAATGTATAATTTTATGTCTTCATGAATCCCTCATGAAATTAAATAGTTTTGGGTATTATCATCTAGATGATAAAATAATTTCATTAGAAAAAGAGAGAGATTTTGAGATGAAAAGTCTCCAGCATAACAACTATTCAATATGGTTTCAAATATAGTAAAAAGAGAGAGGAAATGGGTCAATAATTAGTAAAATACTCTTAATATAGTATAGGTATGGAATAAAATAGAAATTATAACATGGTATGGACACTTTAATGACATAAAACAAAAAAGAGAACTTAAATGGAAAAGAGAATTTGAGAATTACGTTACATTGAAATATAACTTCTTAAACTATAGGATCAGGACCTTGAGGGCCTGAAGAAACCTTTGGATGACACAATGGGAGGTAATACTATCATATCATATAGGAAGATGATTTTGGAATGAAATAAAATAATTTAATGTCTTGGTATTTATAATAAAAGAGACTTATTTTTTTATTAATTTTTAAGGACTCCTCATCAGTGGTATTTGCAAAACCATGGGATTTCCCATAGTGTTTAACCATGTTTTTGAAAACATGGAAAAATAATATAATATTTAAATCCAAATGTGTATACAATAATTTTAAATTAAATATTACATAATTATGATTTCATAAATAACACTGAAAACTCAAAAAACTATATTTTTACTATTTATTGAAAAACAAATAATTTTATAAAAATATCATAAATTTTCCTATCCTAATATTGATTTTCTAAATTCAAAAATGAACACCATTTTATGAAAGATAATTTCTAAATATATTATATTTAATTTTCAAGTAAAATCACTATTTACATGATAAAAATACTAATACTTTACTAATAATTTCTAGACAAGTTATTTACATATAATATTTTATCGCATTACCATTCAAGAAGCCTGCATTCAATTTATAATTTTAGAGGTGAAGATACTATTCCATTGGTCATATTACTTCTGATAAGGGTAATATAACTCTTCATAAGTTACTATTCAAAATAGATAAATTTCACATTAACAGTCTCTAAATTTCATTCGGATCACAATGATATACGTTAGTTTTTCGAAAATAATTCTACATTGATATTTATTTATAATATAAATTTGTGTTAAAATACTATTTTTTCAATATTCATAAATAATATGAAACTTCATATAGAAATACTAAAAATTCATCCTCAATTAATTTTTACATTTGAGATTAAAAAATGATCATTATTTTACCATAATAAGAAATAACAATTTTATTTATAAAAATGGATTACAAAACATAACTATGGTCTCATTACAAAACTCCTTATAACACCTACATAGGAACTAAGAGTAAGTTATTAAATGGTGACAGAATAATGGAGTGCCTCAAAAACAATTCCCATGTGGTGACTCCTATCAATTTGATCTTCTCCCATAGGTGATTTTGTTCAAGTTTAACTTGTTGAAACTCGGCTTGGGCTTGGACTAGAAAAAATTCCTATGATGCTACCTCCTTTATAACCTCCATAAAATGGGCTTCATATTACATTATTATAATGGTAGATTCCATTGAATCATCCTTCTATATTATTCATCCATTATAATTTCTATTTATAAACAGTAATTATAACATTATAAATTATTATTGTTTCCGATGATCATATTATCTGATGGTCATGTAATGGTTAAAACTCAATGGTTACATTTCAATTATACATATATAGTTTTATTTATTATGACATAGTAAACCATACATTTTCAGTAAATAAAATATTTTTAAAATGATTAGGTCATTACAAAGATTAATTAACTCATTAAATATTTCCCACTATTTTATCAAACCCCATTATCCCCCACTACTAGATTTAGAATACCTAGTATCTTGACTGTACTAGTGGAGAGAATCCATCAAACCTCTATTTATAGTCGAATATATGGCTATGGTAGTACTCATAGATTTTGAAGGTTGTATTTTTTTATACAACCACATTGATTCTAAACTCGTTGAATTGTAGAGTGAGGTCCAATCTTCTTGGAATCATAACCTTGATGAACTCAACACATCACTGTAAAGGGGAAATTTTCTATCTAGGTATATGTCATTATTTCCAACTTTAGTTAAGTCAACATATCATTATAATAATAACTCACTAGTAGAAAGATCCATTATTATCTATGGTTTAAGAGAAACTCATACACCTATTTTTTTAAATTCAATTCACTGAAGGTGTTAAAAATTAATATTTCATTAAAGTAATTTATTTTACATGATGAATTAAATCAATTTATATTTAACATGATCATACAATATTTTCACACTCACAACTTAATGATGAATTAAATAGAATAATATAAATCACATTTCATTTATCTATTCATGATATTTTATTATTCTATGTGATAGTATAAAAATAATTTCAAAAAAATAATAATAAACCATGAATAAATAAATAGATAAAATGAATGATCTGAAATGAGAGGTATGATGTGGGTGTGGGATCTCTCCCATGTAGATGATGAGGGATTTTATGGTTTATCTCTATTCATGTGTTTACCCCACTTCCTTAGTCACAATATTGTTTTAAATGGATATTCATAGGATGAGCCTCATTATACGAAATTGACTTTGGGACTTCATGGAAATTCAGATGGGGTGGTTGAGATAACCCAATCTCGATGAAGTGTTACTGCTGGATCATTAGAGATGAGTGGAGAATGATGGAACATGGTGATGGTAATGAAGTTGAATAGTGAACATTGATATTTTTTGTTGGGGAATGAGTTGAGTGATCTGTTCAAATGTATTGTAGTGGAGACTAATGAGAATGATGCTCATCAGACTACAATGGTGATGGAAAATTTGAACAGAGATCACTGATTTGTGGTGATTAATGCATATGATGTTAACCATCATTGATATATGGTTGTATTGGTGGATGATATGGGTAGGACATGTTTTCATGGTTCTAAGGCAGTGGTTGATTTAGAAAGGGAAGGATGATGTATTTTTAATCGGAAAATTTGGGTGTGTTCTTATTCAGGTCATGCGGTAACGGTATGTTATTCCAATAGAATAAATTATTTCCTATGGTTCATGGATTATTTCATAACATTTTATCACCTGAGGTGTTAATGTGTAGTTCTTGGTGGATCAGATTAAATTCCATAAATCTAGTTGTAACTTTCTTCCATGAATTGTATTTTCAGTTCAGTCCATTTTCTATAAATAATACCAGAGGTCATGTTTGGATTAAAATTGTTGGTCTGAACTGGATCCACTGAAATCATAAGATATTATTTGATATTAACTTTTCTTTGGGATTCCTAATCAAAATGGATAGTTCCACTGAGGTTTTAAAATTTGGTTATTATGCTAGATTATCGATGGTGGTTGACTTATTCTTGTTATTGATACATAATATTGTTCTGTCCGTACTAGATAATGATATCCCTATGAAAGTGGAATTTTAAAGACTAACTAATTTCTATCTATATTGTAAAAATATTTTTCATATAAAGGTTAATAATTTTAAAATTTTTGTTTTATATTTTTTTTCTTTAAAAGGATATACTGAGGATTATTGTAGGGATAAAATGTGGAGGAAGATATTATAGAATAAAGAAGTTTTTACTGGTGAAAATAAATCCCCTATAGAAATAGGAAAGTAATATTTTCATTATTAACTAGAATGTGTTGAAAATGGAAAGATAATTGTAAATTACTATACCTCTAAAAAAAATTAGTCCCTCTAGTTCTAATGGGATGTCAATTCAAGGGAAGCACACAAGGAATGGAACAAAGAAAGGTGTAGAACTACAGGAGTCTGAAAATGAGACAATTGATCAATGTTCATCAATGGATGATGTTTCTTCATACCTTGAAGGGAAAGGTTTTATGGTGAAACCATTAGTAATTGATTTCTAAGGGGATGCATCACATGATTATGGGTCTAGGATATTTGATATTCAATAGTATATATATTATCATCAATAGATTCATAATGCTTTTTGATCCCCAATAATTGTGTAGTGGGTGAACATTTCTGATGTTTTAAGTGATAATGAATAGTTTTTGGTGTTATTGGACACCCCTCCTCCCAGGAAATCAAGTAGTAGTGTTTATTTTAATTATTCTATCATTGGATGAAGAATGATGTATCTTAAAAAAATATTTCCATTATAGGATTATTCTAATAAACCAATGAATGTGTCTACTAGATATTCAATAATGGATTATATGTCCATTCTCACCCCGAAGTAGGAAAGTTCCAAGTTAGGGATCATTATGATTATCAATCATGGAAACTCACAGTTGAATTGATAAGCTATAGATGAATCTGATTATGACTCTGGTAATGATCCGTCTTATTATGATTAATAAACTTGTATTTCAGATGGGGGGAATTCTCTTTTTTTGACCGCATCCAATTATCTTATAATCATTCTCTTTATTTTAATATCATCCAATATATTTTCTTCAAGATAGATCATTATAGTAAAAACAATCAACATGGATGATCTTGAGCATTTACTATTGGTTGATCCATTTAGCATAAATGGACCAAATGTGACCAAATGGGTTGACTACCTGAGTTGTGATTGAATAAGGTTATAATGACCATATTCTTATTTAATCCATAAATTTAACATTAAATAAAATGTTATTTTATTTCATTTACAAATATCCTTTCAAGTTTAGAGTTTTAGAAAAATAGGTCATAACTCTTACATAATAAACCCATACATTACAAGTAGGACACTTAAACTTAGTATCCATTTTTCCATAATAAAACCCTTTCAAATAAAACATGTTTTGTTTTCGTAAAATTCATTATTATTTTAATGTTTACTTCTTCTTGGTTCCTATGGATCCTTAATACCCATGAAAAAAATTTAAAATCATGGGATGAGAATAACAAATCATTGTAAGGGGGAAAATAAACACACAAGTCCATTTTAACCTCATGATATCATAAAATAGAGTTTTTCTTTATCATAATGAACTTCTAGAAGAAATGTAACATCCTGACCTAGGATCTACATAACTTGTTCCTTGAGATGGTGGGTCACATGGCCTCATGCACACCTCTGTATATGCCAGATATTGCTGACTAGAAATGAGGGACTAAGGTGGTACAATGGAGAGACTATACCCTCATATTAGTGTGTCACAAAAATATAATAAATAAATTGAAAAAAACTAAAGAATATATAAATATAATATATTACCACTAGACCAGAAACCCTCCATAGCGGAAAACAGAGTACAAAAAGATTTAAGGAACAAGTGAAGATGAGTAAATAACTAAGTAACAAAATTATAAGAAAAGAATCCAAAAAGCCAAGTTAGGTACATGATGGTGTCATGGGATGATGATATTCAAAAGGTAAACATGGGATAAGAATATAAAACATCATATATAAAAGTGAAAAATTTCCAAAAAACTACTCACTAACTTCTTGAGCATAACATTGATCTTCCTCACCCTTTCTCCATACTATAAGTAAAGAATATCAAATATCTTTAGTAGGTAACTTTCCCTTATCCAAACATATAGACAAGTAATCAACTCGGGTACCGAATGTATCCTGAGCATGGTGTGAGATAAAATCATAGTAGGAAGCTGCCAACGATATCTAGAGGCAATGTAAGAATTTTACATCCCAAAAGAAGTGTACGCATGATATGAATAATACATAATGATGAAACATAAATACGAACCTTTCTAGGTTCCTATAGGACACCTAGTGGCACTACCTGCTTCGGCGTAGGACAAAATTAGTCTATAATGTAACCATATATAGTGTAATATTATATTTATAATGTATTGTTATATAATTTATCCACCTATATGTACTAAGTACATGTGAATGCATGTAGGAATATACAAGGGTAATTGATGCTGGCTAGACTAGGGCATAACTTAGGCATCCGTAACATGTCCAAATGAGGTGATAGTCTCTTGAAGAGGCTACATGCTCTTAATAAAATGATTAATTTGACATTTAATAATAAACACATGAGATAGGTGGAGTGTGATATCATTCAAAACACATTATATAGATGAATGGTGAATTACTTGACCAAATCCCAGATAGAATTAAAATGGTGAGAGTCATCATGCTCAACACCCAATGCAAGGGAGATTTAAAAATTATTCTCAACAAGTCCATTTACCATCATTCCATAACTAATCACAATGGCACAATGATAATAAAAGAATAAGTTTGATGGGTCACCTCATTATAATTATTTTCATCAAGCCGAGTATAAAAATGGGGTTCTAAATTCTTTTAATATATATATATATATATAACATGCATAAATAGGCATGGACATTACCCACATTAACATTAATTACAATAAATTTCTTTAATTAAATTTAGAAAATAAATCCATATTGATTCTAATACGTTCAACATATATAATAAATTTAATCAACCAAAGAATGGGAATTCAATTCAAAGCTTCAACCAAGAACTTATAAGGTTCTATTATAAATTAAAAAATTAAATACAAGTAATTACTTTTACAATCCTACACAAACACATAGAGGGTGTTCCTGTCATTTTAAAAACTAAATATGAGGGAAAGTATCAATATTGAATTCCTATGGGAGGAAAGTATTGAGGTTTTAATCCAATAATTACATAACTATGATCATCTAGAGTATATTGGCATGTGAAATATTATTTAGATTAAAACACTAATTTATAGGAAACACACACCAATGAATAGAATGTAGAATAATGGATAGGCTAGGGAAATAATGTAACATTTAAGGAAAACAACTACACCTCCAAAATTATTGTTGTAAATGGCTCCACATACAAAAGTGGTTTCAGATTCGAAGACGGTTGGAAGAAAAACAAATAACGGCCTAATACACCAAATATAGAACATAAGATATTGTACCTAAATCGATAAATGTATATGAAGAGAAACCATTAATGGATGTAAAAATATTTAAGGTAATACCACTAGCTATCCAATGCTTCAGACATTTCATGATTCAATTTCTTGTAAGATGATGAATTAAAAAGTCTAGGTGAGTCATGGGAGAAAACCATTGGATAAAAAGGAGAGCTCATATGATAAAAATAGATAAAGAATAAAGGGGTTATAGTATTAGTTTTGTAAAGGTAAATATAGTAATTTAATGCTTAAAAACATCAGTGCAAAGTTTTCATCCACAATTTTGCGAAATCATGTGCAAACCCTCCTCCCTTTATGGTCTAAGGAGGTATCCTGCATGGTTAGGGTTCACGGTTCCCTAAATCTTCACAAAATTTTGAAAACCCACTATTCAAAAGTTTGTAGTTTTGTAATGGGTGTGGGCCTCAAGTCGAATGGTTATAACCCAAACATGAAGCCCCATACTTCTTAAAGGTTCCCTGCATGGTTACCCCAAACATTTAATGCTATCCATACTGTAAAAATTCATTCTACGCTTTTTATTCAATTTTCCAGAACACTAGGATCTGAAAAAAATCCCCAGACACTCTCCGAACCATCCTTAGGATATAGTGCATGTTTACAATGATCAAAAAATGATTTAAATGTAAAAATCATCCTTAACTTTGTGAAAATATGGGTCATTATATCCACCCACCTTAAAGTAACATGTCCCTAAGTTTGCCTTCTGAGGGTAAAGAGGTATAACCTGTGAAGTGTTCTAGCCACCGAGCTCATATATCAGACTCGAACTCCCTAGTCTCGTCTTATACTAAGTCGTACTACCATTACACCCATACTAAATGAACTGACCTTCTTCATTATGTCTTCATGCTCTGATCAACAATATGAACTGGATACTTCTTAAAAGAAGCTTCCATATATAAATCAAACTCTTAAGGATGATAGACATGTGACATATCTGGATAATATTGGAAAGGATGATATATTCGAAATAAATCTTGCATTGACTATTATATCAAAAATATTTCTATCTAGTAATCCATTGGTATTATCCATCTCAAAACCTCAGAGGGTCCAACAAACCTATGAGAAAGCTTAAGAAACAACTAAATACATCTATGGCCCAACATAGATAAAGATCACAAGAAAACATTATCTATGAACACAAACTAAAGATCTCATTGGCATTGGTTGGTATCATACCTCTCCCTAGATTGAGCTATCGCCATGTGATTTATAATGAAATGGAAATTCTATGTAGTCTCTTAGACATAAAATGGTAATGAAAAGCTACCACTTTCCTCTATCTAGAACATTGTTGATTGTAATTGAATACCATATATAGAATAATAAGGATCAATATAAATGGTATCAAGAATGATTTTATTATAAGTAAACTCATCAAGGGGTATATGTTTCTCCTAGAAACCCTCAAATTCAATGAATTGTCCACAAATCATTTCATCCAAATCCTATATCATATGCTCTGTCACTCCATCGGACGTAGGTTACAAGGTCATGCTCATAGATACCTTTGTACCCAAGGCCTTCTGCAACCTCTTCATGAATCGAGACATAAAGAGAGAATCTATTTCATAAATTGTTGAATAAAGATATCTATGAAGAAGTGTGACCTCATTGATGTATATTATCCCCATATTTTCTATCAAGTAGGTCTCTCAAATAGGTAAAAATTTTACAACCATTGTTAAATAGTTAGAGACTACCCAATCCACATCATTTCTATGATGACAGATTTGTAATCAATTGATTGACTCCAGTGAAACATCATCCTGTTTCCCCATAGAAATTTACAAAGACTATAAAAGTTAGGCTGATCTCTAATGTTTTTCCATCAACTACTGATTGGTGGAGAATCTTGTGATAACACCAACAATCTCCCATTTCATAGTAGGCCACCAATTTCAATGATTTAAATATTGTTATATATTGGTAACTCTGAGATGTACTTCCCATAACGAGGAATCAAATTTCTACATCATATCCTCTATGATGTCTGCTGGGACACATACACACCCATGAAATCAAAAGGTCACATCCTCATCAACAATCCTACCATAAGATAGATCATCATCTGAGATTCTTTTCCCTTGTGACTAAGACCTTATGATAAGAAATATTCATCATTTCCACCCATTTCAAGAGGGTTTATTTCACTACTATGCCCAAAATAATAGTCTTACCTTTACCCTCATGAACATAAATGTGTATCTTTGAATACAAATCCATGATTTTCGACTCACCACAAGCCTCTTGAAATGCCTATGTCTGAGTATTTCTGCTCAAATCATCAACTATAATATAATTTTTTTGGTTTGTAGGCAATCTTGAAATTAAATTTTTGTTGATACTCAACCCATATGAACTTACAGACACATATATTGAACAATGTAAATATATTCTTCAGGATTTTTAGATCAGAGAATAACATAAAATACTCCACCTGTAAATAGTGTCTCCAATAGGATTGAGAATGAAGTACTTCAGCTAACTCAAGGTCAGGTGTTTTGTAATTCCACTGTTGAGTCCTCAACTTATGAGACCTGTATATGAAAACTCACTCTTCCAATATAAGATCTAATACAATATATATACCTAATGGGTCACAACAAAATCTACGTATCTCTCCTAGATCTAGAAAAATCAGGATCAGCACTGTATTTAATCTTTCCTTCATCTCCGGAAAGGTTTCTTCACATGATTCTGACCATCTGTATTTGTAACCCTTTTTTTAGACTAGTATAAGGAGATTAAAGGGATGAAAAATCCTACATTAAGCATCTATAATATGTTTCTACCAAAAATTATCTCTGGATTTCAAATATATTATTTGGCATCTCATGGGAAAATACATCTCTCACATTCTTTACGTGTACTAAAACTCTTGAATTTGAGATAATATTACAAATTAATTACACTTTGTCAATCCAAATGTGTAATTTGAAAAGATTAGAGTAATGATGGGTCATTATCAGTGTATTCCTTATGATATCATGATGGATGAAATGATTGTTTTAAGAGAGATAATAAGCTAATATTTTTTTAAGAAATACTACCACAATTGAAAATAGATACAAGTGAAAAACAAGATTCATCATACCCATAAAAATTGTAGGTTCATTCGTGTGGCCGAATTACATGAACAGGTACTCATGTAGACCATAACAACCCCACAACTCTATGTGAGGTATGTATGATGACACAGAAATCAAATTAAGATAGCCTGACCATAGATCAATATCTGAAAACACTGTTACTCGTTGGAGCTAATCAAATAGGTTTTCTATTCAAGTAAGTGGATACTAATTCGTTACTATGAGCTAGTTCAACCAATGGTAATCCATGCAACGCGTGAGGGTACTTTACTAATTATTAGAGAGGACCATTAAACCCAAAAGAGAAGGTATGGGGTGTATAAATCCTTTTTCTCCGGATCCTCTAACTATTTATTGAGCTCCAATAGATCTGTAGGTTCCATACTGTAAGGAGGTATCGAGACTAGTACTACTCCTAGAACTAGTTCAATAACTAACACTACCTATCACACTAGAGATAGCCCAGAAATTTCATCAGGGAAAAAATAAATAAAACAATCTTATACTAGAGGTAAAATAGAGGTTTGTAACCCCTACTCATCCAAAATAATATTGGAAATGAGGTCTATCACATAGACTAGCTTTTTCTATTTTGGTATCGCTCGAGTGGAAAGAACATCCCTTTATCCCATATATACATACCTACCCCTCTTTAATGAGATAAATGTCACCCTACAATGACATTTTTCAATATGATCTTGATAGGTAAACAACCAGCACATCTTGATGATTACATTAAACCCTATCATGTATGATGAATATATTCTAAATGAAAAAAACATCCACCTATCTCAAGGGTGAAATACATACAATGAAATAGGCTCTTAGATCGGATACCCAAAAGGGTATAGAGTGTCATCACCCAAAATAATTATTCTATATCGAGTCCCAGACTCTCCATAATCAACATAGATATAAATTTGTGTGACACGATTACATTAAATAAAAGAAACACTATTGACACTCTTTTTTGTCATAGAGTCCAATGGAATGTAAAGGGAAATACCTTGAAACCAAAATGATTCATTCTTTGAAGAAAACATAAAAAAATCAACAAAGGCATGAACAAAAGCTTCAAATGCCCATGCACCATGAAAGTTCCATCATGGTTGCGCAAGTACACTTGTGCGCCACTTAATGGTCACGCAAGTGACTTGCGCGCCCTCTTTGATAACCGCCCGGGGTCTTCTCTAGCCTATAAATAACCCCGGTGAGCCCCCCATTTCAGGAGGAATTGATTTCCAGAATTCACATATAGATCTCTGAACGCCCAAGTCTCTTCTTAAGGTCTTCCAAACACTTCAATGGTAATTCCGTACCTATAATGGAAGGTTTAAACAAGAGGAGTAAGGTCTTAGAGTTAGAATTCCTTAACACTTGCGCGCCTAAGTGTTTTACCCTTAAGGGAAATGGACACACTTGTGTGCCGCCCTACTTCTTCACCAGAACTTGTGCACCCTCTTCTAGAAAGCCTCTAGGGATAATACCAAGGGTTTGAGCCAAGTCTCTCCCATGTATTACCCTAAGGACTGAAAACGCGCAGGTATACCTGCGCGCCCACGCAGTACCTACGCACCTGCCAGGTTTTGAGCGCCCCTATGCTTTTGGGTGCCTTTCCTGCTCATTTCAGCATTCTTATGCCATTCCACCTCTCCTATTAAAGATTCAATCTTCAAGACACTCTTCAAAGCCATTAATGGAATGATTTCTTGATTTGAATTCATTATCTGAATGGAATTCTGTGGAACATCTCTCAAAACCTAGTGATTTACACATCTTTATGTCACTAATGATTGAGATTTCATTCATTCAACCTCGTCTTTTAAGATGAGAGAATTTTATTATTGGGAATCCTCCTTAGGAGTAAGCCCCAAGTGCTCATTAACCTAGGCCTCCTTTTCAGGAATAAGCCCTAGTAATAATTCCCTCTAATATGGGTATCCTCCATAGGAGTAAGCCCCAAGTCCTCATTAACCAGGGCCTCCTTTTCAGGAATAAGCCCCAGTCATAATTCCCATTAACATGGTAATCCTACATAGGAGTAAGCCCCAGTCTTATAATTCCCAAATATGGGCATCCTCCTTAGGAGTAATCCCCAAGTCCCTTAATTATTCAAGTCCCTTAACCTGGGCCTTCTTCTCAGGAGTAAGCCCCAGGTCCCTTAATTTCTCTTAACCAGTCTTAATTTCCTTTTGATTTGGGCTTCCTTATCAGGATTAAAACCCAATCATAAGTCCCCTTCGAACATGGGAATCTTCCTTAGGAGTAAGCCCCTATATTAGAGTATCCAAATCTCCTTGAAGCAGATATACCTTTATTGAACCAGTTCCTGGATTTCTTTCCTGAAGTAAATCTTAATCCTCATCTATTTGGGAAGTCATACATACATAAGCCCCACATCATTTCTTATGATTACATCTTTCATGGAACAATGGTCTGGCTTTACCAATACCTCTTGTTTCTCACAGTAAGCATGACTCACGTGAGCTTAGAGTGTAAAAGTAATTATGAAATCTTTCTTTGATCCATCAATCATAAACATCATACTCCCTTTCTCGAACTACGTGGGTTCTGATTCCTTTTTCTATAAAAAGGATACGTAGGTAGCCCATCAGTGGGTATGATCCCAACTCTGAAATAATCCATGTCCTTTTGAATGACATTAAACATCATGTGCCCCACAGAGTGGCTTTAAAACCAGTTTGGTTATCATAATGATCAATAGACTGTTATGTAAAAAAGGATACCATTGATTAAGAATCTCTAACAAATACAGATGATTCTCTATCAATGAAGTACCTCGATTACATATAAAAGATTCTCTAAATATCATACGTATCAATCATTGATTTTTAGATTTAAAGGAAATCTCATTTTATAATTGGTAATGTAATAAGGATTTTTGAACATAACTTAAATCTATAAAGAGAGTCCCGGAGTAGACAATAATTCCCCTCAAAAAGGTGTTATGAGTCTGACATCCCATCCTCTTGACCAATGCAAATTCCTAAGACTCATCAGTCCACAACTAATGAGCACCTACCTTTGGAAAGTAGGTTCAAATGGATATGGAATCATTGGATGTTTCCGGTTCTATGAACAAACCCATTAGAAACCGCTTGGAATGTTTGAACCTCAAATCGATGAGGTGATCCCCAATTCTAGGGGGAAACAAAAAATGGTGAACCCGACGTGAATCCTTAACCAAGTTAAAATGATGTTTTAGTTATTTGTTTAGCCCCTTTTTAAAACTCAATGAGAGGGCCAACAAAAACAATCATTGACATATTTTCTCATCCAAAATATTTAGTGGATGAATTCATCCTAATTACGTCTGTTATATCAAAAATACTCTCTCTTCCAAGATTTTCTACATTCTACGAAATGGCTTCTCTCAAGTTCACACATGTGAATACTGCTGCTGCGAATGCCACTGCCGCTACTCCTACTGGATCGTCGTCCGATATGAGGATGACATCACCTACTCAGCGTCTTCAACGCTGGGTAAAAAATGCACTAGTTCAGGAATATCGTCAAAACGGTACCATTCCAACAATAGAGGCTTCCCAACAAGCCCTCCAAGTGAACAATTCACACTAGTCGTCCGAACAACGACGACCAATGATCAATAAATAGGCGGTGCTAACCACAACCTCCAACCATTTCGGGTCGTTATCCCCAGAATGCAATCACCATTCACTTCCATATTCTAGGGAGGTAAATGAGCAGGCCCCAAAGGGCCTTAATTTAAGCAGAAAGGAGTTCATCCCAAGGGATCCTATTAATAATCTCCGCCAGACTCATGCGGCAGTGCACCCCCCACATGATGAGGGTGTCGAATCCAGGTGTTCGGCACTGGTTCCTCGAACCCGAACAGGCAAGGCAAATCGCCAGAGGCAAAATCCGGTTAACAGTTAGTAGGTTCTCATCTCTGCCATCTCCGGAGAAGTCCGCCAACCTAACTTGGTGGCAAGCAATGAGCAGGCACACACACCTACCCATTTTAATTCCGCTGTCCAGTAGACTCGTCTGGCAGCAACACGCCAATCCCGCCAGGCAATTCTGGCGGAGTATTATATGTAGGAACATACTCTTGTTTATACATCAACAGCTAGTCAACAGGCTCATATGACTACATATGATGGAATCCGTCAACCGCGTTCGGTGAAGTGTAATCAGCAGGCACATACACCTGCTAATACTGATCAAGCCTACCAATAGTCTCGCTTGGTAGCATTCAGAGAAGTCAGTCGGAATGCTCCGGTGACAAACAGGAGGCTGACTCAACTCTCTTCCCCTACACTTGAGTACTGTCAAGATTAACTAATAGGAAAATGAGGACAGGGGCAGGAACATACACCTACTCGAGGCACGAAATGGACGTATATCCCTGTTCCGACAGATGAAGTCACCAAGCATATTCTATAAATGGTGAAAGAGTAGAAGATAATCCCTACTCATATCCTGGATGCCGGTCATGATATTATAATAGCTTCAGCAGCATCTCATGGAAAGATACATAAATATATCCCTACCAGTGGAGTTACACATCAACAGTTCACTCGAAAATATACACACACATCTATTCCAGTACAAGAGGGTTGTGGGGAATACTCCACCATATAATACGGACAACCAAGTCAGGCATATACACCTGATTTTCATAGAGATCTTCAGCCTAACCTAGCCATTTCTCCTGATCTGGCATATACACCTACTTAGAGCAGCCACATTCATCAACAAGTGGATTCCAAGGAGAGTAAGAAGGCGTCTATAAAGAAGACCCACCCAACACAGTCAAGAGATCAAGAGAAAATCTGTACCAAGGCCTTTCTTGATGATGGAGTTCTTGAAGCCCTCAGACAGTTATCTATTGGAAATAAAGATTCTACTCTCTCATTTCCCAATAATGGGAACGTTAATTCTGAAGGTCTTCAACATACACTTCCTCATGAAGGCTTGCTTCATGATAATTTGGTCAATCTCAATGTTTCATCTTCATATGCGAGCCACAGGAACCCTCTTTGTGGTCAAAAGACCAAGGAGCAAGAGATCTCATATTTTACTGTAACCCACCATGGTGGTCCTCCCCATGATGATGAATTTCGCTGCAAAATTCCTCTCCGTAGTAGTAATTCACATTTCCTGGAAAATGCTCTAGTGGACAATGTAGTGCTGAGAATGTCCTCTTACATTGAGGCACTTGCAAATGCAAGACCAGTCATGTTTGATGCTTCATCACTAGAAGCAGAAATACTTTCTCAATTGGAAGATAGACCAGGGTGTAGGTCATTCTCCAAGCCACCCCTAAGTCATGCATCTTCTAGTTTGATCATTAATTTCTCTAGCAATCTTGTTGAATCCGTTGAAGCAACAAGGAAGCACCTACTATGGTCAAATCAGGTAGAAGAATCTTCATTGAATGATAAAGAGGAAATGGTGAACATGAGAAAACAACTGGAAAAAGGTGAAGTGCCAGTCATGTTTTGGCCTCTGGCTGACTCTCAGTATGACATTCCAGAGATGTTGACGGAAGATGGAATTCATGATATTCTTCTCAACATATGGAAAACTCTTTGTCTATTGAAAAAGAAATTATTATCTTATGATTAATATGAAAATCATGTTAATATAATATAATGGTTACAATGCCAAATTGATTTGGCATCTCTATCAGTATCTCGATACCCTAATGCTGAAAAGAATCAAAGAGACCACCAGCGTTCATGCCTTGGCACACTAAGAAGATTGTGCTAATTAATTGAAAATTCCACATCTGGTGTTCATGTCAGAGGATGGGGTGTTCATGTAGAAATACATTTCACTGTGATCTCCAGTCAGCAAAGCCCTCCGAAAATGCTCTCATGCAATGTTATTGCCCATGGCTGGCCACAGTCAATGGGTATTGTTTGTAATCAAAATCATGACCAAGAACAGGCCTCAACTAGTTCTTCTCAAAATCAAGAATACGGAAAACAAGTTATTGAATTACTCCTGCATCATGAAAACGATAATACTGAACATGCCTCTCGTATGGAGCAAGCACATCATCACGTGACAGAAGTGTCAGAAATCATCCAATAGCCTTTCAAGATGGGTGATAAAAGTGGATGTCGAGTGATGCATCTAGCTAATTTCTGAACTAAGGTCCACAAGATCAGGAGACATTTTAAGAAAGTATCATACATAGCATGTCAAAAGCCACCCCAGGTTTCCAGACTGGGGACTCTTTTAAACCAACCCTCGGAATCAAAAAATATGATTCGAGTAGTTGAGCAAAGACAGTATGAACAACCCCAGTTCACCGGACTAGGGACTTTTTCAAATCATCAATCCCATCCTCAGAGAAAGTCAGTCTTCTCTCGATTGGGAAAAAATCCCCAAGAGTAACAAAGAGCCAAATTTTCAAAAGATTCTCTCCAAATTACAGTTCATCAAGAAGTTCCCGAGGGATCAAACCAACAAAAGGCAATGTCTCGTCATAGGTATGGAAAAAGACAGTATCACAGAAATGCTGATAGAAGGTATGCAATGCATTATGCATCAATTAATGTCATCCAAGCCATTTTTAATGATCCACCAGATGAGGCTCACTCAGGGGACTCAGATGAAGAGGTTCCTGCTCAGGAAGTTGTACCCACAGACTCAAATGAAGAAGGTGTACATACACGAAATTAATGATTTATCCAAAATCTGGGTGTTCCTTCAAATAACCTGTAACACGCCAAGCTTCCACGATACGCTTCTCATTCAATAATGCAATAGCTTGCATTGTACGTAACTTCGAGTTCTAACACACCGCGAATAATCAAAGTAGTCGTTATGAATAGTAATACGCACTTTTTAAAATTATAGAAATTTTATATTTCAAAATGGACTTCATTTTTGTATTCGTAATATCAAAATTATCCGAAGTTGATTTTTTTGTAATTTTCTGAGAACTTCTAATTTTTTATGAATAGTGAAAAATACATAAAAACGACTTTTTAAATCAAAGTATTTTATAGTGATAAATTATACTATTGAGTAGTTTTAAAGTATAATTAGAATATGTTTTACCATTTTATCCAATGGTGTTCATTAGAATTAATTTAACATTGAAATAGGACATGAACAATTGTCAATCTTTTGATATAAATTGTTTCTTAAAAACATGCTATTTGTTATGGAAGCGGGAATTAATTATAAAATTAATTAATGAAACTTATATGTTTGGAATTTTTTAAAATATACATCATTTTTGAATTCGGAATATCAATTATAGCTTAGGGTGAAATTTTGGCATTGTTCTGAAAAACTTCAGTTTTTTATGAATAGTGAAACCACTAAGTGGTTGTTAAATAACTAATTTTTCGTTTAAATGTAATATTACCACTTCTGTGATTTTATTTTCAAAAATCCGACATACTTGGTTGTCATTAGAACGTAAAATGAGGTTCAATGGGATTAAAATAAATTTTTGGTGAATAGTTACTTTTATTTTTAATTAATCCCGATTAAAGGTAATTAGTGAAATTTAAGGTAAAAATGGTATTATAAAAATAAGAAATGACCTTTAAACTTGTCCTAACCCTATTGGATGAGTCATGGGCGACCAATAAAATAGATGGGTCAACTTGGGGACCCCATGGAGCTACTTTGGTAGGAAAAATGACATAAATAACTTTTATTTAATGTTAAAATAAAAATGTCACAAACAAGAGTTGTTTTACTAATACAATTTTTAAATGGGGTTATACAAGTCATATTTTTGACTATAAATATTAATTAGAAAGATAAAAATATTTCCTACATAATGATATTTTTTTTATAATTTTTAGACATTATATAAATTAAAGTATTTATGACACCATGATGATGCAGCGATTACCTCATTAATTAACGATTTAAATAAAATGAAAGGATAATGTAAAATCTAAGGCTTAAACTTGTCAAAAACCTATTGGATGATGATATTTCGAACCCTTATCACCGTACCCTCGAAATATATCATTGTGGGACCTTTATAATCCTAAAATCATTTCTTAATAAAGTAAAATTTCATGACATTCCAAGAGTGCCCCTCCTCTCCACTTATAAAAGGCCCCCACCACTACCACCTTACTCACACTTTAAAAGCCTTTTGGCTCAGCCAAACCCTTCCCAAATACTCCCCCAACTTCCCTCCCTTACTCCTAGAAGCATCAATTTGGCCAGAATTCTTACCAAGGAAGCCTTTGGCGCAAATCAAAAGAGTTACCCAATTTTAAGATAATGTCTTCTCTTATGTTATTTTGTTTTATTTTTCTTCTCCAACCCCCTAATCTATTTTTATTCATTTCATTTGTAACAACACCAGTTTCCTAAATATAATAGGATTTTGTTATGATAAGTATTTGGTTTACACTTACACACACCTCCGTCTAATGGTTAACGAACATACAGTTTCTGTGGATGGCGAATTTTTGCCTCACGAAACGATGATTGTTCAACACTCATATAACACCTCTAATGGTGGCTGTTATGATGAAACTATTTTTATATATGATATATAATATGTTTATGTTTTACTTAAGGTTCTGTATTTTTCATTTATGGAATACTTTTATTGTTTCCATTATGGGTAAATGCGATATTTTCATTTTAGGAAGTGCGGACTACCGCCCCCTCAAAGTGATTTGAATCGTTAATGCCATATATGGGATGTATAAAGGATAGAGTAAATGATATTATATATGATATTATACAGGAATTATAATATACCTTTATATAATTATGATTTAATTAAATACGAAATAGAAATGAAAGTAGCGTTAATGCGTACGTACGGCTTACCGTCTCCATGAACAGTGCATTTCATTTCTTACCTCTAAACATTATGGAATATTATAAATGCATGTATATATTGGATATATATTAGATATATGATATCTATATCATAAATATAATTCTGGATATAATGGATATTTCACCACACGAACAACTTGTAATTATAAGAAGTCTATTTTTTACTAAAGTACCAAAGATCGACAAAACGACCGTTATTAACTTAAATAATTACATAATGATCATAAAATGGTAATAAGTGATATAAAAGGAATAAAAAATTGAAAAAGTTTTTTAAGAAATTATAAATTAACTCTAGTTTATTATTCAGGAGGTTAAAGAACGGTCGAGTCAAGACAGGACGCAAGGTAAGGGAATTTCTTAACCCAACTTCCATTCTTTGGGTTAATCTCCTACTTTAAAATTATGTCATGATATTATTATGTCCTATTTTTTATTTTTTCTTTCTTTATGTGTACATATAGTGAATACACATAATAGATCTTTTTTATTTTAAAAATGATCTTTTTAAGGACTTCGTCTCAATCTCCTTTCATTGAGGCATATTTGGTTTTATACACAACTTTCTTTTATACGGTGTATAAACCCCTTTGACTTTTACGTTTATTCAAAATGAATCTTTTTTATACGAAGCGTTTTACTAAATGAAAAAAAGGTAATGTTTTTCTTTCCGTACATATGCGGCGATAACGACTTCTCCACCGCTCTGACCATTATTTGAGTTTCGGCTTCCTCTACAAGCCATCACTTTTTTTAAAGAAAAATAAATACAATGTTTTAACATTCTTTTATTTTGGTATTGAAAATGGGTTTGAAAGCGTTTTTATTATATCAATGTATTGTATTGATATCTTGTGATTGAAATGTGGAAATGTTATGTTTCCTTCATGCATGTTTTATGTGATACGATTATGTTATGGTTTATGATATGTTTAAACCTATTCATATGAGGAATGCATTGGACTTAATATGTGACGGGTGGAGCCTGCTATAGCTCCTCGATGCATCGACATGTCTCATGAGACAAACTAGTGTCTTGGCATGAGGCCTTGACAAAATCTTATTTGTGGTCTTGGCACGAGGCCTTGGCTACGTGGTTATGATAGTCGGACATTATGCATTCCATCATTATGAAAGTGGTTATTGATATTTCATGTGATTATTCGACTAGTAGAATATCCATGTGAGTAAGTAAATGGCATTATTTATTTTTATTTTTTCCATATCATGCAGAAGATCAAGTTTAAAAAGGCTTTTGTTTTAATTATACATTGCCTTAAATGTTAATGTTTATTTATGAAAGATTCCGCAATATTGTTATCCTTACTGAGCATCTGAGCTCACCCCTTTCAATGTTTTAATATTTTCCAGGATGTGAAGAAGTATTTTATGAATGACCTGTAGGGTTAGTCAAAAGAGGATATGAGTGTGGACTAAGGAGACTTTGTTATTGCAGTTTTTCACTTTATGATGTAATGTAACATTTATGAATGTATCTAGTGTTTCCAAGGCTACTAAACTAATCGGTCTTTCAAGACTTTATCTTTTGTGATCATGCCAATGTTACGAAGTAATGCACCGACTCTGGGTAGCGGGGGTTGGGGCGTTACAGTTGGTATTAGAGGCAGTTCAGTACTAACCATGGAAGCTAGATTTAGATAAACTCTGATTAGAGCACATAACCAAAATATAGACTTTGAGGATTTGTATAGAATAACTTCCTAGAATTTTGTTGTTGTAGAGATTTTGTGAGTTTTCCGAGCAATACATCCCTGTCTGGATACGAGCAGGTAGAGGTGGTTCTGGCACAGATGTACCTAGGGGTAAAACCCGAAAACACCGCTTTGAGCTAGACTCGAACGAGAAATGGTGCATGACAATGGGCCTTGCTGCACTCTTTGTTACGACACTCCTGGGGGATATGCTTAGGATAATTATAATTTTCTTTAAAAACCACTATGAAGGTTTATGAGTATATACTTCCTCAAAGAAAACATTTTTATGATTATGGATTATGTCCATAAATAGTTCAATTATTGTTAAGTATTTTACAAGTTTGGAATTATGTATTTCGTATCATAAACTAATCTAGTTTATGCCATTGTTTAGAAATGGCGCCTAGTGGAAGGAATGGAAACCGTATCATTGCATGCACTCGGTGTAGGGATTTCCCTCCTGCTCAACATAATTATTGTGGATCTGGAGATACAACTAGTGTTGATCAACTTATTACCATACTGGGACAACTCACTCAGGTTATGAATAATAACCTTACTCATTTGGAGCACCCTGATCCGCAACGTGGAGGATCAATGTTAGACCGCTTCATGAGGAAACAACCACCAACATTTAATGGGGGTAAAAATCCGTTAGTATCTGAGGAATGGATAAACTCCTTAGAAAAAATATTCCATGCCTTGGGGAGTAGCGAAAGGGAGAAGGTTATCATAGCAGTTTATCGCCTCACTGGAGATGTCGATCAATGGTGGTCATTGATTCAAAATAAAAAGGAAGATGAATAAGTATCAAGTATGGAATGGAGAGAGTTCAAAGATCTTTTCTTAGAAAAATACTTTCCTTGTGACCATCGAGTAGATATGGAAAGGCAATTTCTGTGTCTGAGACAAAAGGAGGATGAGAATGTCGCAAAGTATGAGGCTAACTTTACAAGGTTAGAAAGACATGCAGTAGATTATATACGTAACCCAAGAAGTAAGATTGATAGTTTTTTTGATGGGTTAAAACCATTTCTCCGTCGAGCATTAGTATCACAATCCTTCTCATCATACGAAGATATTGTCTCGTGTGCTATCAAGACAGAAAAAGAATTCTCTAAGTCTTATGAAAACAAAGTAAAGAAAGAGAAGAAGAGAACGGTGGAACAATAGACGGATAAAGGGAAAAAGGGAAAGAAGGATTTTCAATTATGTGATAATTGTGGGAAGAATCACCCTGGTACTTGCCTAAAAGGAATGAGAGTTTGTTATAAATGTGGAGAAAAAGGTCACCAAGCTCGTGATTGCAAGGGAAAGAAAGAGGCTATCAATGTTGAATGCTACAATTGTAGAGAAATGGGTTATTATGAAAATTAATGTCCTAAGATTCAGGGAAACTTACCTCAAAAAAGGCCAAGGGATCAAGGCCAATCTTATGTTGTGACTACAGTTGAAGCGGAATAATTAATTTATTGGTGCTTTTGGACTCATGGATTATATTCTGGTTATTAGAATAATGTGATATATATAAGGATTGTACTATAGTACATGTTGATTTCATTAAGGTTTTAATATGATGAAGGTAATCATATTTTTGTATGTGACAATGAGAGAAACTTTACTTTGTTTAGGGAATCTAATGTTACAATTGATTTTGGAATTTAAGGACCCTTTAGAGAAAGTCTGGACGGAGGTATTTTGGATAACTATAAAGGTTGTAATGGATTAAGTTGATCTTTGGATAGTATTGTTTAAGGTTAAAACATTTCTGAAGATTATTTTTGGAATATTATAATACTATAGTTTTTGGAAATGGACAACCTGCAGGGTGGGGCATAACCCATCAAGTCGGACAATGCTGCAGGAATTGAACCCACAACCATAGTGCGACAAGCCTTTATTATCTACCACTAGCCTACAGGAAGTCTCTGGTTATCGCAAAATACTTTTACTAATCTAAATGGTATGTGTTAATATTTGGAACCTTATACAATTAAGATAAATAGAATATTTTTGAGTTCTATTACATTTTGGAGTAAAATATGGATTTGTGGTAAAAATTTATTAAAGAATGAAAGTATACATAACAAGTATGTATATTCCCTTACGTTCTTATTAAATCTCCTAAAAAAATTCCTCAACTTTATAAAAGGTAACTTAAAAACGTTTTCGGTTAAATTTTCCTACTGGGGAATCAATGATCATTTAACCAATCACAAGTTTGTGATTTTCTTGTAGTTAAACTTTCACCTATTCGTGTTTTCTACAAATCTCCATCAAAACTTGATGGTTTGTTTCTCCTCCATATCCATATTTTCATAGAATCATTGTATGGTCTATCTCGGGTGACCTTTGTACTTATCTTTCCTTCTTTTAATGTTATATTTTTATTAACCTTATTTCCGATTTGGGTTTTCCACAAAGGTATTTTCTATTTTTAAACTTTTATTTTCAAAGAAAAATTTCAAATTGCGAGGACACAATTTATTGAAGGAGGGGAAAATGTAACACCCCGAGCTTCCACGATACGCTTCTCATTCAATAATGCAATAGTTTGCATTGTACGTAACTTCGAGTTCTAACACACCGCGACTAATCAAATTAGCCATTATGAATATTAATAAACACTTTTTAAAATTATAGAAATTTTATATTACAAAATAGACTTCATTTTTTTATTCGTAATATCGAAATTATCCGAAGTTGAATTTTTTGTAATTTTCTGAGAACTTCCATTTTTTATGAATAGTGAAAAATACTTGAAAACAACTTTTTCAATAAAAGTATTTTATAGTGATAAATTTTACTATTGAGTGGTTTTAAATTATAATTAGAATATATTTTTACCATTTTATTCAATGGTGTTCATTAGAATTAATTTAACATTGAAATAGGACATGAACAATTGTCAATCTTTTGATATAAATTGTTTCTTAAAAACACGCTATTTGTTATGGAAGCGGGAATTAATTATAAAATTAATTAATGAAACATATATGTTTGGAATTTTGTAAAATAGACATCATTTTTGAATTCGGAATATCAATTATAGCTTAGGGTGAAATTTTGGCATTGTTCTGAAAAACTTCAATTTTTGATGAATAGTGAAACCACTAAGTGGTAGTTAAATAACTGATTTTTCGTTTAAATGAAATATTACCACTTCTGTGATTTGATTTTCAAAAATCCGACATACTTGGTTGTCATTAGGATGTAAAATGTGGTTCAATGAGATTAAAATAATTTTTTGTTGAATAGTAACTTTTATGTTTAATTAATCGCGATTAAAGGTAATTAGTGAAATTTAAGGTAAAAATGGTATTATAAAAATATGAAATGACCTTTACACTTGTCCTACCCCTATTTTATGAGTCATGGACGACCAAGACAATAGATGGGTCAACTTGGGGACCCTATGGAGCCACTTTGGTAGGAAAATGACAAATAACCTTTATTTAATGTTAAAATAAAAATGTCACAAACAAGAGTTGTTATACTAAAACAATTTTTAAATGGGGTTCTACAAGTCATATTTTTGACTATAAATATTCATTAGAAATATAAAAATATTTCCTACATAATGATATTTTTTATAATTTTTAGACATTAAATAAATTAATGTATTTATGACACCATATGATGCAGCGATTACCTCATTAATTAATGATTTAAATAAAATGAAAGGATAATGTAAAATCAAAGTCTTACACTTGTCAAAAACCTATTGGATAAGGCGATTTCGAACCCTTATCACCTTAGCCTCGAAATATATCATTTTGGGACCTTTAGAATCCGAAAAGCATTTCTTAATAAAGTAACATTTCATGACATTCCAAGAGTGCCCTTCCTCTCCACTTATAAAAGGCCCCCACCACTACCACCTTAATCACACTTTAAAAGCCGTTTGGCTCGGCCAACCCCTGCCCAAATACTCCCCCAACTTCCCTCCCTTACTTCTAGCAGCCTCACGTTGGCCATAATTCTTCCCAAGGATGCTTTTGGTGCAAATCAAAAGAGTTACCCGATTTTAAGGTATTGTCATCTCTTATGTTATTTTGTTTTATTTTTCTTCTCCAACCCCCTAAACTATTTTTATTCATTTAATTTGTAACAAAAACAGTATCCTCAATATAATAGGATGTTTTTATGATAAGGATTTTGTTTACACTTACACAAACCTTCGTCTAATGGTTAAAGAACATACTGTTTCTGTGGATGGCGAATTTTTGCCTCACGAAACGAGGATTGTTCAACACTCATATAACACCTCTAATGGTGGCCATTATGATGACACTATTTTTATATATGATATATAATATGTTTATGTTTTACTTAAGGTTCTGTATTTTTCATTTTTGGCATACCTTTATTGTTTCCATTATGGGTAAACGCGATATTTTCATTTTAGGAAGTGCGGACTACCGCCCCCTCAAAGTGATTTGAATCATTAATGCCATATGTGGGATGTATAAAGGATGTAGTAAATGATATTAAATATGATATTATACAGGAATTATAATATACCTTTATATCATTATTATTTAATTAAATACGAAATAGAAATGAAAGTAGCGTTCATGCGTACGTACGGCTTACCGTCTCCATGAACGGTGCATTTCATTTCTTACCTCTAAACGTTATGGAATATTATAAATGCATGTATATATTGATATATAGGAGATATATGATATCTATATCATGAATATAATTCTGGATATAATGGATATTTCACCACATGAACAACTTGTAATTATAAGAAGTCTATTTTTTACTAAAGTACCAAAGATCAACAAAATGACCGTTATTAACATAAATAATTACATAATGTTCATAACATGGTAATAAGTGATATAAAAGGAATAAAAAACTTGAAAACGTTTTTTAAGAAATTATAAATTAACTCTAGTTTATTATTCAGGAGGTTAAAGAACGGTCGAGTCAAGACAGGACACAAGGTAAAGGAATTTCTTAACCCAACTTCCATTCTTTGGGTTAATCTCCTACTTTCAAATTATGTCATGATATTATTATGTACTATTTTTTATTTTTACTTTCTTTATGTGTATATATAGTGAATACACATAATAGATCTATTTTATTTTAAAAATGATCTTTTTAAGGACTTCGTCTCAATCTCCTTTCATTGAGGCCTATTTGGTTTTATACACAACTTTCTTTTATACGGTTTATAAACACCTTTGACTTTTACGTTTATTCAAAAGAAATCTTTTTTATACGAAGCGTTTTACTAAACGACAAAAAGGGAATGTTTTTCTTTCTGTACATATGAAGTGACAATGACTTCTCCACCGCCGTGACCATTATTTGAGTTTCGGCTTCCTCTACAAGCCATCACTTTTTTTAAAGAAAAATAAATACAAAGTTTTAACTTTATTTTATTTTGGTATTGAAAATGGTTTTGAAAGCGTTTTTGTTATATCAATGTGTTGTATTGATATCTTGTGATTGAAATTTAGAAATGTTATGTTTCCTTTATGCATGTTTTATGTGATACGATTATGTTATGGTTTATGATATGTTTAAACCTATTCATATGAGTAATGCATTGGACTTAATAAGTGATGGGTGGAGCCCGCTATAGCTCCTCGATGCATCGGCAGGTCTAATGAGACAAACTAGTGTCTTGGCACGAGGCCTTGACAAAATCTTATGTGTGGTCTTGGCACGAGACCTTGGCTACGTGGTTATGATAGTCTCGCATTATGCATTCTATAATTATGAAAGTTGTTATTGATATTTCATGTGATTATTCGACTAGTAGAATATCCATGTGAGTAAGTAAATGGAATTATTTAATTTTTTTTCCCATATCATGCTGAAGTTGAAGTTTAAAAAGGCTTTTGTTTTAGTTATACATTGCCTTAAATGTTAATGTTTATTTATGAAAGATTCCGCAATATTGTTATCCTTACTGAGCATCTGAGCTCACCCCTTTCAATGTTTTAACATTTTCCAGGATGTGAAGAAGTATTTTATGAATGACCTGCAGGGTTAGTCAGAAGAGGATATGAGTGTGGACTAAGGAGACTTCGTTATTGTAGTTTTTCACTTTATGATATAATGTAACATTTTTGAATGTATCTAGTATTTCCAAGGCTACTAAACTAATCGGTCTTTCGAGACTTGATCTTTTGTGATCATGCCAATGTTACGAAGTAATGCACCGACTCTGGGTAGCGGGGGTCAGGGCATTACAGTTGGTATCAGAGGCAGTTTAGTACTAACCTTGGAAGCTAGATTTAGATAAAATCTGATTAGAGCACATAACCAAAAGATAGACTTTGAGGATCAGTATAGAATAACTTCCTAGAATTTTGTTGTTGTAGAGATTTTGTGAGTTTTACGAGCAATACATCCTTGTCTGGATACGAGCAGGTAGAGGTGGCTCTGGCACAGATATACCTAGGGGTAAAACCCAAAAACACCGCTTTGAGCTTGACTCAAACGGGTACTGGTGCATGACAACGGGCCTTGCTGCACTCTTTGTTACGACACTCCCGAGGGATATGCTTAGGATAATTCTCATTTTCTTTAAAAACCACTATGAAGGGTTATGAGTATATACTTCCTCAAAGAAAACATTTTTATGATTATGGATTATGTCCATAAATAGTTCAGTTATTGTTATGTATTTTACAAGTATAGAATTATGTATTTTGTTTCATAAACTAATCTAGTTTATGCCATTGTTTATAAATGGCGCCTAGTGGAAGGAATGGAAACCGTATCAATGCACGCACTCCGTGTAGGGATTTCCCTCCTGATCAAGATAATTATTGTGGATCTGGATATACAACTGGTGCTGATCAACTTATTACCATACTGGGACAACTCACTCAAGTTATGAATAATAACCTTACTCATATGGAGCACCCTGATCCGCAAAGTGGATGATCAATGTTAGACCGCTTCATGAGGAAAAAACCACAATAATTTAATGGGGGTACAAATCCGTTAGTATCTGAGCAATGGATAAACTCCTTAGAAAAAATATTCCATGCCTTGGGGAGTAGCGATAGGGAGAAGGTTATCATAGCAGTTTATCGCCTCACTGGAGATGCCGATCAATGGTGGTCATTGATTCGAAATACAAAGGAAGATGAAGAATTATCAAGTATGGAATGGAGAGAGTTCAAAGATCGTTTCTTAGAAAAATACCTTCCTCGTGACCATCAAGCAGATATGTATAGGCAATTTCTGAGTCTGAGACAAAAGGAGGATGAGAATGTCGCAAAGTATGAGGCTAGCTTTACAAGGTTAGCAAGGCATGCAGAAGATTATATACGTAACCCAAGAAGTAAGATTGATCATTTCTTTGATGGGTTAAAACCATTTCTCCATCGAGCTTTAGTATCACAATCCTTCTCATCATACGAAGATATTGTCTCGTGTGCTATCAAGACAGAAAAAGAATTCTCTAAGTCTTATGAATACAATGTAAAGCGAGAGAAGAAGAGAACAGTGGAACAAGAGACGGTAAAGGGAAAAAGGGAAAGAAGGATTTTTCATTATGTGATAATTGTGGGAAGAATCACCCTGGTACTTTCCTAAAAGGAATGGGAGTTTGTTATAAATGTGGAGAAAAAGGTCACCAGGCTCGTGATTGCAAGGGAAAGAAAGAGGCTATCAATGTTGAATGCTACAATTGTAGAGAAATGGTTCATTATGCAAATGAATGTCCTAAGCGTCAGGGAAACTTACCTCAAAAAAGGCCAAGGGATCATGGCCAATCTTATGTTGTGACTACAGTTGAAGCAGAATAATTAATTTATTGGTGATTTTGGACTCATGGATTTTATTCTGGTTATTAGAATAATGTGATATATATATAAGGATTGTACTACAGTACATGTTGATTTCATTAAGGTTTTAATATGATGAATGTAATCATATTTTTGTATGTGACAATGAGAGAAACTTTACTTTGTTTAGGGAATCTAATGTTACAATTGATTTTGGAATTTAAGGACCCTTTAGAGAAAGTCTGGACGGAGGTATTTTGGATAACTATAAAGGTTTTGATGGATTAAGTTGATCTTTGGATAGTATTGTTTAAGGTTAAAACATTTCTGAATATTATTTTTCGAATATTACAATACTATAGTTTTTGGAAAAGGACAACCTGCAGGGTGGGGCATAACCCATCGCGTCGGACAGTGCTGTAGGAATTGAACCCACAACTATAGTGCAACAAGTCTTTATTACCTACCACTAGCCTACAGGAAGTCCCTGGTTATTGAAAAATAGTTTTACTAATCTAAATGGTATGTGTTAATATTTGGAACCTTATACAATTAGGATAAATAGAATATTTTTGAGTTCTATTACCTTTTGGAGTAAAAGATGGGTGTTTGGTAAAAATTTATTAAAGAATGAAAGTATACATAACAAGTATGTATATTCACTTACGTTCTTAGTAAATCTCCTAAATAAATTCCTCAACTTTATAAAAGGTAACTTAAAAATTTTGTCGGTTATCTTTTCCTACTGGGGAATCAATGACTGTTTAACCAATCACAAGTTTGTGATTTTCTTGTAGTTAAACTTTCACCTAATCCTGTTTTCTACAACTCTCCATCAGAACATGATGGTTTGTTTCTCATCCATATCCATATTTTCGTAGAATCCGTGTATGGTCTATCTCGGGTGACCTTTGTACTTATCTTTCGTTCTTTTAATGTTATATTTTTATTAACCTTATTTCCGATGTGGGTTTTCCACAAAGGTATTTCCTATTTTCAACCTTTTATTTTCAAAGAAAAATTTCAAATTGCGAGGACGCAATTTATTGAAGGAGGGGAGAATTTAACACCCCGAGCTTCCACGATATGCTTCTCATTCAATAATGCAATAGCTTGCATTGTGCGTAACTTCGAGTTCTAACACACCGCGACTAATCAAAGTATCCGTTATGAATATTAATACACACTTTTTAAAATTATAAAAATTTTATATTTCAAGATGGACTTCATTTTTTTATTCGTAATAACGAAATTATCCGAAGTTGAATTTTTTGTAATTTTCTAAGAACTTCCATTTTTTTATGAATAGTGAAAAAAAACTTAAAAACAACTTTTTCAATCCAAGTATTTTATAGTGATAAATTTTACTATTGAGTGGTTTTAAATTATAATTAGAATTTATTTTTACCATTTTATCCAATGGTGTTCATTAGAATTAATTTAACATTGAAATAGTACATGAACAATTGTCAATCTTTTGATATAAATTGTTTCTTAAAAACACGCTATTTGTTATGGCAGCAGGAATTAATTATAAAATTAATTAACACAACTTATATTTTTGGAATTTTGTAAAATATAAATCATTTTTGAATTCGGAATATCAATTATAGCTTAGGGTGAAATTTTGGCATTGTTCTGAAAAACATCAATTTTTGATGAATAGTGAAACCACTAAGTGGTTGTTAAATAACTGATTTTTCGTTTAAATGAAATATTAACACTTCTGTGATATGATTTTCAAAAATCCAACATACTTGGTTGTCATTAGGAAGTAAAATGTGGTTCAATGGGATTAAAATAATTTTTTGGTGAATAGTAACTTTTATGTTTAATTAATCGCGATTAAAGGTAATTAGTGAAATTTAAGGAAAAAATGGTATTATAAAAATATGAAATGACATTTACACTTGTCCTACCCCTATTGGATAGTCATGGCAGACCAAGAAAATAGATGGGTCAACATGGGGACCCCATGGAGCCACTTTGGTAGGAAAATGACATAAATAACTTTTATTTAATGTTAAAATAAAAATGTCACAAACAAGAGTTATTTTACTAAAACAATTTTTAAATGGGGTTATACAAGTCATATTTTTGACAATAAATATTAATTAGAAAGATAAAAATATTTCCTACATAATGATATTTTGTTTATAATTTTTAGACATTAAATAAATTATAGTATTTATGACACCATGATGATGCGGCGATTACCTCATTAATTAACGATTTAAATAAAATGAAAGGATAATGTAAAATCTAATTCTTAAACATTTCAAAAACCTATTTGATGAGGATATTTCGAACCCTTATCACCTTAGCCTAGAAATATATCATTTTGGGACCTTTAGAATCCGAAAAGCATTTCTTAATAAAGTAACATTTCATGACATTCCAAGAGTGCCCCTCCTCTCCACTTATAAAAGGCCCCCACCACTACCACATTACTCACACTTTAAAAGCCTTTTGGCTCGGCCAACCCCTGCCCAAATACATCCCCAACATCCCTCCCTTACTCCTAGAAGCCTCACTTTGGCCATAAATCTTCACAGGAAGCCTTTGGCTCAAATCAAAAGAGTTACCGGATTTTCAGGTAATGTCTTCTCTTATGTTATTTTGTTTCATTTTTCTTCTCCAACCCCCTAAACTCATTTTATTCATTTCATTTGTAACAACACCAGTATCCTCAATATACTAGGATTTTGTTGTGATATGTATTTGGTTTACACTTACCCACACCTTTGTCTAATGGTTAAAGAACATACTGTTTCTGTGGATGGCGAATGTTTGCCTCACGAAACGATGATTGCTCATAACTCATATAACACCTCTAATGGTGGACATTATGATGAAACTATTTTTATATATGATATATATTATGTTTATGTTTTACTTAAGGTTATGTATTTTTAATTTATGGCATACCTTTATTGTTTCCATTATGGGTAAACGCGATATTTTCATTTTAGGAAGTGCGGACTACCGCACCCTCAAAGTGATTTGAATCGTTAATGCCATATGTGGGATGTATAAAGGATGGAGTAAATGATATTATATATGATATTATACTGGAATTATAATATACCTTTATATCATTATGATTTAATTAAATACGAAATAGAAATGAAAGTAGCGTTCATGCGTACGTACGGCTTGCCATCTCTATGAACGATGCATTTCATTTCTTACCTCTAAACGTTATGGAATATTATAAATGCATTTATATATTGGATATATATGAGATATATGATATCTATATCATGAATATAATTATGGATATAATGGATATTTCACCACATGAACAACTTGTAATTATAAGAAGTCTATTTTTTTACTAAATTACCAAAGATCGACAAAACGACCGTTATTAAATTAAATAATTACATAATGTTAATAACATGGTAATAAGTGATATAAAAGGAATAAAAAACATGAAAATGGTTTTTAAGAAATTATAAATTTACTCTAGTTTATTATTCAGGAGGTTAAAGAACGGTCGAGTCAAGACAGGATGCAAGGTAAGGGAATTTCTTAACCCAACTTCCATTATTTGGGTTAATCTCCTAATTTCAAATTATGTCATGATATTATTATGACTTATTTTGTATTTTTACTTTCTTTATGTGTACCTATAGTGAATACACATAATAGATCTATTTTATTTTAAAAATGATCTTTTTAAGGACTCCGTCTCAATCTCCTTTCATTGAGGCATATTTGGTTTTATACACAACTTTCTTTTATACGGTGTATAAACCCCTTTGACTTTTACGTTTATTCAAAAGGAATCTTTTTTATACGAAGCGTTTTACTAAACGACAAAAAGGGAATGTTTTTCTTTCCGTACATATGCGGCGACAATGACTTCTACGCCGCTGTGACCATTATTTGAGTTTCAGCTTCCTCTAAAAGCCATCACTTTTTTTAAAGAAAAATAAATACAAAGTTTTAACTTTCTTTTATTTTGGTATTGAAAATGGTTTTGAAAGAGTTTTTATTATATCAATGTGTTGTATTGATATCTTGTGATTGAAATGTGGAAATGTTATGTTTCCTTTATGCATGTTTTATGTGATACGATTAGGTTATGTTTTATGATATGTTTAAACCTATTCATATGAGGAATGGATTGGACTTAATACATGACGGGTGGAGCCCTCTATAGCTCCTCGATGCATCAGCAGGTCTCATGAGACAAACTAGTGTCTTGGCACAAGGCCTTGACAAAATTTTATTTGTGGTCTTGGCACAAGGCCTTGGCTACGTGGTTATGATAGTCTGGCATTATGCATTCTATCATTATGAAAGTGGTTATTGATATTTCATGTGATTATTCGACTAGTAGAATATCCATGTGAGTAAGTAAATGACATTATTTAATTTTATTTTTGCCATATCATGCTGATGTTCAAGTTTAAAAAGGATTTTGTTTTAGTTATACATTGCCTTAAATGTTAAGGTTTATTTATTAAAGCTTCCGCAGTATTGTTATCCTTACTGATCATCTGAGCTCACCCCTTTCAATGTTTTAATATTTTCCAGGATGTGAAGAAGTATTTTATGAATGACCTGCAGGGTTAGTCAGAAGAAGATATGACTGTGGACTAAGGAGACTTTGTTATTTTAGTTTTTCACTTTATGATGTAATGTAACATTTATTAATGTATCTAGTGTTTCCAAGGCTACTAAACTAATCGGTCTTTCGAGACTTGATCTTTTGTGATCATGCCAGTGTTACGAAGTAATGCACCGACTCTGGGTAGTGGGGGTCGGGGCGTTACATAACCAACTTCCCCCTCTTCAAAAGGGATCAAACAAGTGAAAGAGAATGAATCATGTTACATATCCTTCCTCTGTAGAAGGCCAATAGCTCTAACTAGAGAAAAGATTTGTGCAAAATGAGGAAGAAATGAAGGAATTGAAGAGGATTAATGTAGAACTACTTCAGGGTAGTCTTCCACCTAAACATGTTGGAGTCAGTCAGCCAAAGGAGTTTTTTGCAGCTACTGAAATGGATCCAGAATATCCGCCTCTATCAGTACACCCTCACGAGTCTAATCATATGGGTCATGTGCAACAACAATTGGTAGTGCTCCCAACAGTTGCAGTATCAGCTTCCATACCTGTCTAAGCTCCATTCATTTCACCTACCATGGTCCAAGCTCAACAGGATGTTTCTAAAAAGTTAATAACTACCATTGAGTCATTAATAGCTCAGTTAGAGATTATGGAAGCGAAGTGTGCACAGGTTCAACCAGAAAAGAGAGCTTACCCTGAATGGGTAGATTCAGTCTCTCCCCCATCATGTTTTGGGAACCCTATATTCCCTATTTTCAGTGGATCAGGTGACCCTGAACAGAATTTGACGCATTACATGTCTTGTTGCGATCCTATGATGGGAACTCCAGAGTAGAAAGAAGCATTGAAACTTAGATGCTTCGTGCGAACCATGAAAGGACCCGCCTTTGTCTTGTACACAAGCTTCCAATCCAGGTCAATTACCGAATGGGACGATCTCTGTTAATGATTTCTTCTTCAATACAGCTCAACATTTCCAAAGAAAATAGTTTTTGATCATACAAACTGTAAGAAAAGGGAGAATGAAAGGTCTCATATTTCATTGCTCGCTAGAAGGGATTAACATATTCCCTGAGCATAGCACTCCCCTAGGAGGAATTGTTGCCAATCTGTGTGGCAAATATACATGACGAATTACACACACTGTTGTTCCCAGTGAAATACACAGGAGGATTTTGATACCTTACTTCAATCTCTCAACAGATTTAAGAATCTCTTATACAGACTAAGAATAAATCTCATGTAATTCTATCAGCTCCAGGAAGGAGAATGGGTAAAGTATAAACTGCTACAGTTATGCTTAAACAAGCACCTATACCTGCTTCTACCTCAAAACCTTCATATTATCGAAAGGCTCCACCTTCTGAGCGCCAACAATAGAGGCTGTTTCATCAATATAATCAAAGGGATCAAAGACGAAAACAATTTGAGGATTTGAAAATAAAATTTACTCTTTCCGAACTGAACAAGTTCCTGGTTATTTCATTTCAGCTATGGAAAATAATTTGGTTCAATTGCCAATGCCCTATAGGACAAACAAGGAAGGATATTAAGACCGTCCCAACTATTTCCCATTTCATCAAATGTAGGTTCATCCCATCTTGGAGTTTTTTGTCTTCAAAGGCCTCCTGCAAAAGATGGTCGACTCAAGACAAGTCAAACTGAAAGCTTCTTCAGCTCAGTTAGCATGTGTTACTGCTACAATTCCAGAAGAGGAAGGCGAGTTGTAAGAAGTGAAAAGCAAAAATGTGTAGAAATATTATGATTGGATAGTCAAAAAGACGATCATCCAAACTCATGATATTTTGTGAACACAATTGAAGAAACCAATTGTAACTTCTGCCGTGAATGCCGCAGCAAAACCCTCTTCATTAGAGGGAAAATACTCAAAGAAACGACACAGTTCCAAGAAAGAGGAATAATCAGAAGAAGATGATTATGTGTCAAAGCCTAAGCTGTCTTTGACTCTGGCATATTTCATGCCATCTACTTCGAAGCCACGGGCACCATCCCACCAAACGGCACAGCCTAAATAGGCTAATCAGGAAGAGTCTTCATCGGATGAAGAGTTGATTTTCGGTTCTGTTAATATGATTCAATTAAGAGATCCATATGCTAGTTGCAGTTTAGATTTTGATGATCCCGAAATACCTATATCATAGAGAGGAATCAGAGGAAGTTCCAGGGGTTTGGGATATAAGGGAAGACGTGGAACTTTCAGAATCCACTATTCCAATTATACCCCTGCTAGAACTGTGTATGCAGCAGAAACTCATGGAAGCGCCCTTCAGGGAGCTCAGCATGTATAAGAAAGTTCTTCCACCAATAGAAAATTCAGTCCTGACACAGTTATTTTGGAGGATCGTTTGGAGGTTCCACCTTCATCCTCTCAGCAGTTAAATAGACCTAATCGGTCTGATCTTCCAAGGCCAGGAATATTGCCAACTACCATCCCAATACAAGATGCATCAACTTCCAAAACATCAACTTCCAAGGAACCTTATAAACTACATGTTATTATTGGTAAACGCAGACCTCTAGATCAAAAGTATGATGTATTGAAACACCTGTACCATGTACCAGCCAAGTTATCAATTCTGGATGCTTTAAATCTGTCAAAAGATCTTCGGGAGACACTCATCGAGGCTTTGTCAAGTCCTCAAGTGTTTGAAACTGAAATTGCTGCTGCTGAAGTCTATCACATAGAGAATAATACTACAGAGTTCCATGCAGTAATATCTTTTACTAATGAAGATGAAGATGATATAGTGCGTGGACATATAAGACCTTTGTACTTATCTGGAAAGGTCAATGGCGTAGACGTCCGAAGAGCTTTCATTGATAATGGTTCAAGAGTCAACCTCATACCCATTCGTACACTTCGTCGATTGTGCCTCATGGGATATGATTTATCTCTTTCTACCATGATGTTACAAGGATTTGATAAAAATGAACATGAACCATTGGGCCAAGTTACACTCAGAACTTAGTTTGGAGATCTTGTATTCAATTCAGATTTCATGGTTGTTGATCATGTCTCAGCCTTCAAAATCTTTCTTGGAAGACCTTGGCTACATCAACATGTGGCTATCCCTTCATCATACCATCAATGTCTCAAATATTGTTTCGATGGTCAAGTTGGGACATTTTATGGTGATAAGGCACCGTTCAAGACATGTGAGTCTAAATATATTGAAGCGGAATTCTATCACATGAATGGAAAAGATAAATCCACAACCAGGGAGATTACAAAATTTAATGATCCATTAGGTTTAGAGAAGATTCCAGTAAATCCATTTACACATGTGTGTACAGATTATGTGTTGCATATCAATCAAATTGACAGGATAGAACCAAATCAAAATACTCTTATTGAAAGATCCATAATGTCAATTATGGCAATCGAGCCAGACAACATGGGAAAAATTGGTGATCTTCCAGGTAATGATGAAATCTCAAATGGAGACGTCTTCGTTTCATATGCTGAAATCTAGCATGTCTATACTTCGCCAATCAGGCCAGAATTAGTTATAGAAACATCAGAGGTGAACAATGATGTCGATTCTCAATCCATCGTCTCCTCTTTATTTCGCAAGGAACACGTTTCTTCAGAAATTGGGTCAAAAATGGAAGCTTCTTCTTCAAGATGTTCAAATTTTATCATCTATTATTATCATGGAAATTATTCTTCATCATCTACTATGCAAGTAGAAATGGATGAAATGACACATGTTGAAGAAGAAGAGGAAGATCTCAGAGATTCACCTCCAGCATTTGAAGAGGGTATCTCTACCACCATGGATGAACTCAGAGAAATAAATCTGGGTACAAAAAAATATCCACACACCACATTAATCAGTGCGACCATGACTCTTGAAGAACAAGAGATGTATTTTTACTTGTTAAAGAAAAAAAGAGGCATAATTTCTTGGAACTATACAGAAATGCGTAGTCTTGATCCTGATGTTGCAACTCATCATTTGGGTTTACCAGAAGAGCATCGAGGATTTAAGAAAGCCGTGAGAAGAACACACCCAACTTATGCTTCCAAAATTGAAGTTGAAGTGGATAATCTTATGAAATCTAACTTCATCAGAGATGTTAATTAACCCAAGTGGTTGGCTAAAATTTTCCCTTTAAAGAAGAAGAACGGAAAAATTAGAGTTTTCATCGGTTTCAGAGATCTTAATCGGCATTGTCCTAAGGATGATTTCCCAGTTCCGATTACAAAACTTTTAATTGATGCAACAGCTGGCTATGAAGAACTTTCCTTCGTGGATGGATAATCCGGATATAATCAAATCCAAATGTCCCCAGAAGACGAGTAATCCACAGCCTTCAGATCCCCTCAGGGTGTGTTTTGCTACCGGGTAATGCCCTTTGGCTTAAAGAATGTAGGTGCAACATATTAGAATCCCATGAATCGTATCTTCAAACCATTTTTAGGGAAGTTTATGCTATGTGGATTATTTGGTGGTCAAATCCAAACAACTTTATAATCACTTGGCTGATATAGAAGTCATATTTCTCAAGCTTCGACAACATAATGTGAAGATGAACCCCTTAAAATGTGCTTTTGGGGTAACCTCAGGAAACTTTCTCAGCTTTGTTATATGCCATCATGGTATTGATGTCGATCCTGAGAAGTCCAATTAAATCCTTGGTATGTCACTTCCTAGAAATTTGAAATAATTGAGAGTGCTTTGCGGAGATTTAGCCTATATTTTGCATTTCATCGTAGATTTGGCAGGCAAATGTTTACCCTTCACTAAATTGATGATGAAGGGAGTCACATACCAGTAGACTGAAGAATGTCAAGAAGCATTCGAGATTCTCAAGAAATACCACTTGAGTCCACCGGTACTCATGACACCTGTTGAAGGAAGACCACTTATCCTCTACGTGAAATCTTTAGAGCGATCATTGGGTGCCTTTCTTGCTCATAAAAATGATGCGGGGAATGAAAACATCATCTACTACCTCAGTCGGACTATGGTTGAAGTAGAAACCCGGTATTCAAGTACTGAGAAGTGTTTCCTGGAATTAATCTTTGCAGTTCAGAAGTTGAGACACTACCTGGAACATCACGAGGTCTAATTGGTATCTCGCAATAACCCGCTCACATTCATCCATAGTCATCCAATGCTTACAGGACGTCTGGAAAGGTGGGCAGTTATTTTTCAGCAATTCAACATTCAGTATGTGTCTCAAAAGGAAATAAAGGGCCAAGATCTGGCTGATTTCCTAGATGAACACCCTTCAGTGGAAGACACATCTCCATATATTGAACTCCCTGATGAGGAAGTCTTCTCTATTTAGGATAGTCTTCAGACATGGTAAATTTAATTTGATGGTGCTTCCAGAAGTCCAACAGGGAGGAAAATGGAAAATCCTAAGTTCAATAGAGATGGATTAGGAATTGTGCTCATTTCTCCAGAAAAGGAAGGGTTACCTTATTCCTTCTTATTGTGGGAAGGTGGTTCCAATAATGAAGCAGAATACCAAGCTCTCATCACAGGCTTGGAGTTGGCACTTCAAGCACAAGTGAATCACTTAAAGGTGAATGGTGATTATGACCTATTAGTCAAACAAGTAAATGGAGATTATGTGATCATAAAATAAGAACTAATCCATTTGTATGATTACGTCAGAGAGTTAATGGAGGAATTCCGTTCAGAACTGACCTTTTCCTATGTCCCAAGATCACAAAATGCTCAAGCTGATGCACTGGCTAATATATCCACATCTCTTGCATATCCAAATCGGGACGAGACAACCATTAGTATTGCCCACCATCGTGCAATTTCACCTTATGTTTGAAACAGAATATAGGAGATCAATGAAAATAGTCCCATTCCTGAACTGTATGGTCATACTACAAGATGGATTTCACCTATCAGGGAATACATTCAAAATAGAACACTTCCACCTAATAGAGCCGAGAAAGAACAAATCTGGCGACGTGTGGTCAATTTTACTATTTATGATAGGCCAGATCACCTAGAGAAAATTCTCTACAAACACGGTTTTGATGGATTTATCTTCAGATACATTGATGGTGAAGAGACAATGGTTCTCATGAAAGAAGTGCATACAGGAGTCTGTGTTGCCCACCAGTCTGGACATAGACTGTCTGATTAGATTCTAAGGCTTGGATACTTTTGGCCTTCAATGATACGAGATTGTGGTGACTTCACAAAGAAGTTTCATTCATGCCATGTACATGCCATCTTCATTCATCAACCTCTAGAGTTTCTTCATACATCTAAATACTTGTGGCCATTTTCCACATGGGGAATGGATGTGGTGGGACATTACCCTTCAACTACGACCAAGCAGTATAAGTATATTCTTACTGCTACTTATTCTTTTTCCAAATGGGTAGAGGCAGTAGCTCTCAAGGAATTCAGTTCTAAATGCATTGTTAGCTTCATGATGTCTATCATCATTACCAGATTTGGTGTCCCTCATACCATATTGATGGACAATGGCACCAACATCTGTTCATCCGAGGTGAAGAAGTTGTATCAAGAATATAGAATCAAATCCACTCATTCATCTCAAAGACTTTTTCAAATATACTGCAAAATATGGTGGATAAAGATAAGAAATAATTTTCTAATAAATGCTTTCATGCTTTATGGGATTATCAGACTACCACCCGCACTGCAACATGGTCAACTCCATATTCACTCGTATATGGAACTGAATACATCTTGCCCATTGAAGTTCTACTACCCTCACTCAGAGTAGCCATTTGTGATAAGTTATCTACATATGAGCGATATAAAAAGCGATCGAAGGAATTGGAACGGTTAGATGAGAAAAGATTGTGCACTTTGCACAACTTGGAAGTCTATCAGAATCAAATAGCACGATCTTTCAACAAAAAGGTTCTTCTTCATTCATTCACTCAGGAAGAATTGGTATTAGTTCTCATAACTCTAATAATACTAGGAACGAAACCTCCCAAGCTTGAGATAAAATGGGAAGGACCTTATTCAATACATAAGGTCTATTCTAATGGAGCTTATTCATTAATCTCAATGAATGGAGAACTCATCACTACTCCAACCAAAGCTAGATTTCTGAAGAGGTATTCTGTATAAACACAGAATACATCATCCATGGTCCATAAATATGACCTTAAACTATTTTTATTACTCTCGTCCCACATGACGTTAAACTATGACGTCCTAACTACATGATGCTAAACTGTACAGAAGTTTCTTATGTCTAGAAAGACGTTAAACTGCATAACCAATGGTCCATGCATACGACCTTAAACTATTTGCACGTCCCTTATGTCAAGCATGACGTTAAACTGAACATTCCAGGGTCAATGTATATGACCTTAAACTATTCTCACTTTCGTCCAACATGACATTGAACTGTTCCCCCCTTCATCGTCCTTGCTATATGATGTTAAACTATATAGAAATCCCTTACATCCAGCAAGATGTTAAATTTCATAACCAACGGTCCATTCATTTGACCATAAACTATTATCACTTATGTCCAACATGTTGCTAAACTATATCGTTACTTTTTTGTCCAACATGATGTTAAACTGTGAAAAAGTCTCCAATACATCGAACATGATGTTAAATTGTGTCCTCTTTTGTCCTTACTACATGACATTAAACTGCACAACCCCCCTTTTATCCTACATGAAATTAAACTGTATTGTCCCCGTCATCCTAACTACATGATGCTAAACTGTACAGAAATCCCTTAATATGTCCTACACGATGTTAAACTATGTTTTGTCCCTGGTACATGACACTAAACTGTGCAGCACCAATAGTCCTAACTGTAAGACTTTAAACTGCTTAGTCCCATCATATGTCCTACATTACATTAAACTGTGCATCGTTAGGGTTGTTGCTACCTCTTGTTTCTCACATCGAGTATGACTCGTGTGAGCCTAGGGCAAACTTCAACCATAACACTCTCTTGGGGATACTAACCATGCGTAAGTCCCAACACTATTTTTAGGTCGTTTTCCCAAAGGATAACTTGATCACTAATTCATTCTTTAATTGAACTACGCAGACTTTGATCATTGCCTTCCAGGCTGGGTACGTAGGCAACCACTTAAGTATCAATCCTAAAACCAAACTCTTCACATCAGTTCACCTCCAACTCATACGATGTTGATTTGTGAAACCATATCCAGAATCAATATCTTTACATTGGTTCACCTTCGTCCATTCTATTCGACGTTAAACTATACAACACTTTTGTCCAGTATGACAATAAACTACAATATTCTTTGATACCATCACCGGATATGGAATCATTATTTACATTTATTTTCAATCATGTTTCATTTCAAAGACTACGTACATACATGGAAATACCGGAACCTTTTATATTGGGATACACCACCATTTCACTAAAATCCCATTTCACCCTTCACATGTATGAACCTAATTTGTACAGAGGGTATTTCTATAACTACGTGGGCTTTATTCCCATCCTTATGGGATATGTAGGAACGTTCGAGTTTCCCTCGAATCCAGCCCCATGTCTTTGTGCCTAACCCCCAATTCGACTTTTAGTCCCTTGGCTGAAAAGTCCCCATGAAAACACACACTGTATATTTCTTATAATGGTCCGAGATCTATGACCTTAAACTAAGATCTACAATCCTTATGTACCACATGATGTTAAACTGTATTTCCAAAAATATGTATGTCTTGATTCCCATCCTTATGGGATACGTAGTCAAGTCTAACATTTTCATTCAGGACCCAACCACAACATGATTATCGTTAGCATTGATCTGTGTATCTCTGCATACATTGAACAATACCCATATTTATGTGTCATATTCCTAACCTTAAATATTTTCATATCTTCATAACCCTTTTATTAATTTCTAATCACAAAAGGCTTGAAATTCTGAGAGTTATTTTTCCTGACCATGCAGCACGTGCCCTTAGGTGGCCTTGCATAAACAGTCTACAAAACGGACCTGTCAGCTAAAAGATGCCATTTATTTGACTATGCATCCAATTCCCTTAGGTGGACCAACATAATTCAACCCCCTAACAGGTTTTTTAAGCAGTGGTAACTTCATTCTTGGGAGTAAAGCCTCTTTTGTCTGTATTTGTCTTAATGACAATATGTAGGGATCCACAAAAATAGCCATCCTTAACATACCTGTCGCATATCCTTTTTCATGATCTGAAAGTATTCAAGTCTATGGTTTATATTCTTCTTCCCTATGTTTGGGTCAGACCTTCATAGGAGTGATATCCATCCAGTTCCTCGATAATCTTGTTTGGAAATATCTTCTCCATATTCAAGTACCCCTTTCCATACTGCAAACTCTATACTTTGGAAAATTTTAATCTCTATAAACATTCAATGGATTTTTAGCACTAGGAAATTAAATAACTGAGAGTTCTTTTTCCTGACTATGCATCACTTTCTCTTAGTTAACCTTGCATAAGTAGTCTTCATAACGGTACTATTACCCAAAAGATTCTATTTATTTGACCATGCAGCCAATGCCCTTAGGTGGCCCTGCATAATTCAACCCCCTAACGATTTTGTTAAATAATGGTAGCTTCATTCTTGGGAACTACTTATTCTAATGAATTTTTAGCAATTTTTTCATATCATTCCTCATATTCAAATTTTCTTAAGTCATAGTTTACATATTTTCCTTCCATACTTGAATATGGTAATATGTTTTCAAACAAATTATCAAATAATTGAGTCAATTTTTAATCCATTCGGCCAAAGTTATTTTGACCATAAAAATTTGCCTTTTTATGTCCGACGTGCATGACTTTAAGCTGCCCAAAAAATAAAAAGGAACTCTGAAAAAAAGTCATGTTCCAGCTCACTAAACATACATTTTGTATGATTTAGGTAATATTGAGCAATTACGAGATTAAGAGTTTGTTGGGTTATTTATATTAATCCTAGTAAAAATCAAACTATGCTCACTAGGCCCATTGGCTTACGTAAAATTTAAAGCAGGGAGAAAAAGAGAATGAAGGTATAAATGATTGAAGGTGGAAGTGTTTTTCATTGATGTAAAAGAGTTAGAAGGACATCCACAGATAGGAGTCTCTTTTTTTTCATGAGTTACAAAAGTATTTCAGCATAACTCTTCATTTGATTTACGGCATCCTGAACTCCATCAGAAGCCCCCTGGAATTTGTTCATTCAATTTGATACCATAAAAGATGCCGTGATACCAGCTCTTCTTGGAATAATTGTAAATGAATGTTCTTGAGTACGGTTTGAGAAAATTTTCTGCTGATCAAACAATGACTTTATTTCTGTCCAAGTGACTTGGAAGATGGATACATGGATTTGAGAATGAATCATTGGAATTAAAGAGACATTTGGAGAGAGTACTCTTTTTCAGATATTGTTCTGATACCATATTTTTCTTCTCTCCACCAACTGGCAGTGGAAAACATTTCAGACCATGGGTTTTCCATTTTCATATCTGCAAGGAAATGGCATGCAGGAAAAATTTGAAAGATCATGCCAATGATGTTTCTCTTAATGAACAACATAACCGAAATAGAGGAGTAGCAGTACAGGTGCATCTTAGGAATATAGTTCTTTTCATTTAGACCATTGACTCCTTGCAGATGACCATGACCATACAGGGGCAGATAGATGCTCTGTGGGAAGTTAAGATGATATTTCTTCAAGTACTTAGCCAAATCTGGAAGAGTGTTGTCACAGATATCATAGTAATCATGGCCAAAAATGTTCATTATGTCATCAATCCGCATGCTATCCTGTACATCAGCCATTCCAATTCTCTTGGGAGGTATTGAATCTGCACAAAAATTGATTAATTAACTCTTAAAGTAACTTAATTTTTCATAAAATTTGTGAAAGAATTCAAAAAAATGGCTAAGGCATAAAGGCGTGCCATTATAAATTTGGCACAAAAGTGTAATGTGCCGTGCAAGTATAAATGTGCCATGCAAGTATTTGGTGCACACGTATCACCGTGAAGGTCCAGATACCTTGACATCAGCGCGACAAAAAAGGAAAAGCGGAAAAGAGAGAAACTTGCGCAGCGGAGATGACCTGCGCTACGAGAGCTCAAAAATCTGAAGTTTTGTGCAATGTGTGAAGAAAGAGCAAATATATATAGGCCAGGCCGACCACATGCTTTCTTACAGCCAGTGCGCTCCAGCCCTGCGTGACTCGCACCTGCGCAATGATGGTTGCACGGTGAAAACCTGTGCGCCACCTTTCCTTTGGTGTTCTTCTTTTCGTCTGAGTCACATCCTCGTTTCTTTTAGATCCAATTCTGAGGGGGGGCTTTTGTTTACACTTATTTTCGTCACAGATTCCAAAGGAATGTAAAGAGAAATACCTTGAAACCAAATTGATTCATCCTTTGAAGAAAACATAAAAAATTCAACAAAGGCATGCACAAAGATTCAAATGCCCATGCGCCACGCATGTTCCCTCATGGTCGTACAAGTACACTAGTGCACCACATAATGGTCACTCAAGTGACTTTCACCCCCTCTTTGAAAACCACCTGGGGTCTTCTACTGCCAATAAATTCCACTGGTGGGCCCCCCATTTCAAGAGGAATTTTTTTCAAGAATTCACATACAGTGCTCTAAACGCCCAAGTCTCTTCTTTAGGTCATCCGAACACATATAAGGTAATTCTTCACCTAGAATGGAAGGTCTAAACAAGAGGATTATGTTCTAAGTGTTATAATTCACTAACACTTACGCACCTAAGTGTTTGACCCTTAAGGGAAATGGACACACTTGCGCGCCACCCAACTTCTTCACCAGAACATGCACACCCTCTTCTAGAAATCCTATAGGGATAATACGAAGGGTTTGAGCCAAGTCTCGCCCAAGTATTACCCTAAGGACAGAAAATCATGAAAGTACCCATGTGCTGTGTAGGTATACCTGCGCGCCCAGGACTTGCGCGCCCACGTAGTACCTGCGTGCCTGCCTGGACTTGCGCGCCCCTATCCTTATGGGTGCCTTTCCTTCTCATTTCAACCTTATTATGCCATTACACCTCTCCTATTCAAGATTCAATCTTCAAGAAACTCTTCAAATCCATTAATGGCATGATTTCTTGATTTGACATCCTTATTTGAAAGGAATTCCATGGAACATCTCTCAAAACCTAGTGATTTACACATCATTATGTCACTAAATAATGATATTTCATTCATTAAACCTCATATTTTTAGATGAGAGAATCTTATTAATCGGCCTACTCCTTAGGAGTAAGCCCCAAGTCCTCATTAACCTGTGCCTCCTTTTCAGGAATAATCCCTAGTCATAATTCCCATTAATATGGGCATCCTCCTTAGAAGTAAGCCCCAAGTCCTCATTAACCTGGGCCTCCTTTTCAAGAATAAGCCCCAGTCATAATTCCCATTAATATGGGAATCCTCCTTATGAGTAAGCCCCAAGTCCCTTAATTTTTCAAGTCCCTTAACCTGGGCGTTCTTCTCAGGAGTAAGCCCCAGGTCCCTTAATTTCCCTTAACCAGTCTTAATTTCATATTGATCTGGGTTTCCTTCTCAGGAGTAAAACCCAATCATAAGTCTCCTCTTAATTTGGACATAATCCTTAGGAGTATACCCCAATATTAGAGTATTCAAATCTCCATGAAGCACATATACCTTTATAGACCCAGTTCATAGATTTCTTTCCTGAAGTAAATCTTAATCCTCATCTATATGCGCAGTCATAAATACATAAGCCCCACATCATTTCTTATGATTGCATCTTTCATGGAACAATTGTCTGGCTTTACCAATACCTCTTGTTTCTCACACTGAGAATGACTCACATGAGATTAGAGTGTAAAAGTAATTATGACAACTTTATTTGAGCCATCAATCATAAACATCATGCTCCCTTACTCGAACTACGTGGGTTCTGATTCTTTTTCCTAAATAAAGGATATGTAGGTAGCCCATCAGCAGGTACAATCCCAACTCTGAAATAATCCATGCCCTTCTAAATGACAATAAAATTCAAGTGCCCCACTGAGTGGATTTAAAACCAATATGGTCATCATAATGACCAAGATACTTTTATGTATCAAAGGATATCATTGACTAAGCATATCGAACAAATACAGATAATTATCTATCGATGAATAACCTCAAATACATATAAAAGATTCTCTCAATTTCCTACATATCAATCATTGATTTTCAGATCTAAAGGAAATCTCATTATATACATAGTAATGTAATAAGGATTCACGAACATAACTTAAATTTATAAAGAGAGTCTCGGAGTAGAAAATAATTCCCCTAAAAAAGGTGTGATGAGTCCGACCTCCCATCCTCTCAACCAATGAAAATTCTTAAGCCCCATCAATCCACAACTAATGAGCGCCTACATTTGGAAAGTAGGTTCAAATGGATATGGAATCATTGGATGATTCCGGAGTTACGAACAAACCCATTTGAAACCGCTTGTATTGTTTGAACCTTAAATCGTCGAGTTCATCCCCAATTCCAATGGGAAGAAAACACTAAATTAGAGGCTACTAGAATGTACACCAAACCGCAGAAGTTCTGGTTCTCTACTTCTCCTTTAAAGGTTTCACTACATGTAACTGGCATATTATATGGAACTGATTCATATCCTGATTACCCTGAGAAATCCTACCCTAATAGAACTAAGAATCCTGAGTCCAATTACCACTTCCTTGACCACCACCTCAACTTGATAAACCGATGGTATTCCAACTGCTTGCCTAGAGAGAAACTAATGGCCTCTCTCTAGAATGGAAATTAGGTGTTGAATCCCAATCCCTAGGACATGATTTAAAGGTCCTACAGATTCACTATATTTAATCATCCTACAAAAAAACTCTACATTCCACTAGATCCTCTAGACCCTAGGGTTGCATATTTTTTGAATTCCTACACTGGTGACATATTCGTATAGTTTGAAAATGAGGAGTCTGAATACTTCTACCCTTATGAGAAACCATGAAGCGACACTTGTGTTCTCTAGAAGAAACACTAACTAATCTAGATTTTTAATCACCTTGTTTCTGACCATCGTCTTCCTATAGATTTATCTCCATAATAAGGTCCTAGTTTACTATCTCAAAAATAGAATAGTTAGCCTAAAAACATTACCTTATGATAAGATGCAATATACCAGACCATCCTCGAATCAACTATAGCTTATAAGATCATCACTAAAATAGAGTCAGTGTGATCCTATTTAGCCTAGTGAAATGATCAAAATATTCAATAATAGAAATGAATCCCATCTATATGTTCATAAACTCTCTAGCTCGATCGGACCTCATAGTCTATGGTTATAATTAGTCAGAAATAATTATATGTAAATATTCTTTAACCATATCTCAATGTCTAATTATTTAATAACACCCCACCATATCTTGGAAAAATTGTATAGAGTATAATAATTGAGTTTTACCCTCCGATATAGAGGAATATCTTGATTCTCGTATATAGAAAGTATATATTTTAGAAAAGAATCAACATCGTGTGATTTTCCATCCCCAGAAAAGTTGGGAGGATGATTCTACTAAAACACCAAAGTCATCTCTACCATAGCTGGGGAAGGTCGATCAAGACATTTCATATTTTAAATCAGTGTAAAAATCCCTCAGAGAACTGAATTTTAGTGCCCAAATCAAGAATAGGAATATGGTACATAGGTGGAATGGTAGAAGGGATCCCTGGACACTTATGTCATGCCACCTTAGTTTCATGGTCACCACTACCTTCTTAGTGTATGACTAGAGGCTGTCATGGAGACATGATTCTAAAATTCCAAATGCATGCCTCAGGATAGTATTTAATAGTTTTAAGGATCATATAAAGATTATTGGGACAATTATGTTTTCTACTTAATAACATATCACACCCCATACAAGCTCCAAAAACATGGTCTATGTCAAAATAAAAGACCATAACAGTCTATAAGAATGTAAGATACACACCCGAATGAACACTACTCTGGTCGGGTATGGGTATAGTCATCAAATCACATTTATAAGGTGCTTATTTCATCATAAAAAGTCATATTCATTTTAAATGGTTCTAGTTTATGTATTTATGTCTATTTAAATGGTTTAATTATATAGTCCACCATTTACTATTTATAAGTTCTTATAGTTATTATAAATTTCATTGGGGCATCCACTTTATCCTTACCATAATATGTTCCATCCCATTTGGCCATTTGTCCACAGATCAGCGTACCATAAATGACTACTCATGGTGTCAGCATTAACATATTCATGGAATAATATTAATGTTGAGGAAGAAACATTAATTTATAATTATATTTGTTTTTCAGTAATTCATGAAATTTCATTACATATAAATATAAAATAATCATGCCACAAATAGTATGCAATAGGAATTTTCACATTGAATGTATCTATGACCTGAAATAATGCATGTAATATTAATCCAATTGAGCCTATAATAATGCATGTAATAAAATATTCCCATTACATAAGACCAATTAATATAAATATAATTACAATAAAACCAATAATGATAAAATCATAATATGAATGAGTCACCCAATGATGAAGTTGTATCAACATTAATAGGAATAAACAATAACAACATTAACCCATCCTAGGTAATTTGGGTATCCCCTTTACATGGGATAGTTATGCCCAAGAATAGGTTCATCAAAAAATTCTATATTCTCTTAGTCTCCTATCTAATAGCTAGATAGTAAGACAATGCAAAAAGATGATCTGATTTTACTTTGTAACATCTTGTCCCATGATCCACATGTTCTCTCGGCCAATGGATCACATGGCCTCAAGCGCACCTCCCACTATGGCAGACGATTCCAACTAGAAGTGAGGGTTTAAGGTGGCATATTGGGGGTAACACACCATTATATTAGAGTGAAAAATGGATATAATAAATAAAGGGACAAAATCACAAGCATCTATAAATAGACACTCTGTGTACTAGACTAGTAACTCACTGTAGTGGAAAACAGAGTACAACTAGATATAATTAACAATTTTCAAAGAATTAATAATAGAGAAACTAAATAATAATATCAAAACCCAAAAGGATACTTCAGGTAAATGATGGTGTAAGGGGATGCTGATATAAAAAATGTAAACATGTGACATACATATAAAACATGCTTTACCAAATTAAAAAAACTAAATGACTGTCCCACTAGAAACCCAAGCATATGCTCAGTCCTCTTCACCAATGATCCATAATGTAAGTAAAGCATACCAAATATTTGTAGCATGGTACACACCCTTATTCATACAAATAGTCAAGTAATATTGTTGGGTACCAAGGCGACCCGAGTAGGTTGTGACATAAAATCCAAGTATTCCACCACCAACACTATCTTGATGTAATCAAATATTTTACATAACAACAATAGTGTGAAGTCATATGAATAATGAAAATGATGGAAAAATAAAAACCAACCTTCTCATATTTGTATAGGACACATAGCAGGTCCGTCTTATTCGATTTAGTTTGAAAAAAGTCTGATCTATAACCATATATATTGTAATAATATATATAGTATTGTTATATACTATATCCACCTATATGAACTAAGTACATTTTGAAGTATGTAGGAATATACATGGATAATTGGTGATGGCCATACCAGGGCATAATTTAGGCATCCATCACTTGTTTAAATGAGGTGATAGGATCAAGAAGAGGGTAAATTCTCTAAATATCATGATGAATGTTAGATGTCAAGCAGATAACTCATGATAGGTGGAGTGAGACGTCATGTCCAACACACTAAATTGAGGAACATATATTTTCATACCCATCACCTAGATACATGTATAATATTGGATAACATCATTCTCAACACATGATGTAAGGGTTAGTGAAACACATTTCTCAAAAAACTCATAACTATCATTAAACAACCAATTTCAATGGAATAATCTTAATAATAGTAAAATATTATGGGGTCACCGTGTCATGACCTTCCTTCACCAATATAGGGGAAGGGGTAGAGGACTACCAGACCCTTCCTTCTTCATGTTGAAGGAGATATAATGACCCTGAGTACCGTCTTCAGCAGGCCCTAGAGTGGGGAATAGAACCAAGGGTATGAAATCATACATAATATGGAAGGCATTACCCCTTTTATAGAACAAGATCTAGAGATAAGATGGTAAATTCCAAAAAATCCAAAAATTCATTCCCACATGCATGTTAAAAATAAACCCATACAATGTACACGAAAACTCTGATGAAAAGAACCAAAAAAAAATAAAAATAGCAACGATAATTGTCCCGATGTCCGATCTAGTAAGGTCCGGCTCAGTTCTCAAAGTCCTCCTAGAAAACAAAAAGAAATTTTATATAAGTAGGGTGAGTATAGATGTATACTTAGTAGGAAAAACAAAAAATTTATGCACAAGTGGGGATTCATTCTAATGTCTTGTGAGAAATAGAGATAACCAAACCACCTAGCAAAAAAACTATCCACACAGCTTAACAAAGGCACATTCCCCAAATAACGCAACTCAGGTAAAGTAATAATAATATCACATCGATATTTTGGTACCCCACACAACATTCACACTAGGTTTTTAGGACATCCTACACATCAGACCTCCTCCACAGATCCCACTACTGTCCCACTGTCTCCCCCCAGAACAACCATATGGGCTATCAAACCCGTAAATCTATCACACCTGCAAACACTTGGGCCACAACAACCACAAATAACCATGACCACAAACACCTGGGACACAACAACCACTTCCAAACATAGAGAAACCTCATCCACAACAACCTCTTCCAAGCCATAAAACACCTAGGCCTAATCTTGAAGAAACATGGGAAACAAACCTACCCACACACAGTTGTTCGAACCACCACATCACACCCTATTTGAAGAGTCTTGGGCCAAAATGAACCTTTGGAAATCATATAATGACTAAAGATTCTTGGGCTACATAAGATAGGGAGAAGAAAAGGATCTAATAACCATCCACTCATATGAATGTTGGAAAAATCACCCTCCCCCATGAAATGGGGGTGTTTGGAACGAAGTGGTCATCAGGGGTGGGTAGCGTATAAGAAACACATGAAGTAAACATTATACATATATTAAACCAAACAATCATCCCAACCTAAGGGTTCTAAAATAGAAAACTAGTCCACACACATCCACACTCACTTTTATCCCTACATAAAATAATAAACAACAACAAAAACAAAAGCACAACCCATTTCAGGAAAACAATCCCCACTTGTATCTGTTATCGTTATCATGTTCAAGTGATTACATTTAAATATTACTTTACTACATGGAAACTAAGAGGCATAGCCACTATAAAAAATGACAACATAATGAAAAACATCCAAGGAAACATTTAAGAATTTTGACCTGATTCTCTTGTAAAGTAACAACAACAAAATGGATCCATGAGATCCATCTAAGTACTGGAACCAAACAAGCCCCAACATACCATCTGCACATGGCCTCATATTCAAAGATCAACAGCTTCTCAACCAAAAATTCCATCCCTCTTTTTGAGTCACCCCACAAACACTAAACAAAACAACCATGATTATAACCAGAACGAAGAAAGGGAGGTTCAGATTTAGCCAACCATTATTTATATTCCTTCGGTTTGGTTAACGTAGTGATCACATATGGGCTCTTATTCATTGGGAAACCATTTAATCAACCATGTTTATATAATTAACCAGTTTTCATGTTAAATCCATTGAATCACAAGACTATCCAGAAATACAGTGGTTTATTTTTGTACAAGATGTGGCCACCAACTTCCACAATTTTCAATGAAAATGAGTCCGAACTATTCACAACATAGAAATAAGGTAAAACACAGCAACATAAAAATCATCATTCCCACCCCTTCATTCCTTATGAGACTATTAATTATCTTATTTAAATTTGGTTTCATATACATCCCAATGGAACATCCTCGAACCCACCCCGCATGGTGCAAAATTAAGGGAGAGGAAAGAAGAAACCATAATTGGATGATCAAGGATCGAGGTTTCCTCCTTTAACCAAGAACTGTGGTTGTGAGATCAGTAGAATAAACTCAACAATGTCTATGTGGGATGGGCCCCAACATGATCCAAGAGTTACCAGATATTAAATCTCTAAGTGCTTAAAAAGAGTATCATGGTCTAACAACGTGGTTGGGCAGTTTCACATGATGTGATTAATCGAGACTTAATAATTCTCCTTAGAGATGGAGTAGATAATGGTTGTGAGTTAATATATTTCTATTAAAAAGAGAAAAAAAGCACACAATAGGGGCGAATCTATAAAATAGGAGAATATGGAAGCTGAGGGAAAGGTGTGACATGCTACACGTTTTGGTAACTAAAGGGTCTCCAGATTCTGGGGCATTTAAAACACCTTTTAAGGATTACAATGGCCTTAAACCACCTTAAAATGGTAAGAAGACATAAAAGGATGCGTTACGAGAAAACTGGGAAGAAACACAACACCCCTGGCACCGTTGGGTGTAGAACCGATCAGTGACACCCTTCCACCAACATTGACACTCTCCTGACTCACCCATGGGGTCCAGGACAACCCAAACACTAGATTTTTGGAAATGTAATGGACCAGGAAAGTCAGGTCCATTACATCAGATACCACACAAACTATTATATCCCTCAAGAATCCAATAGTAAACCTGATGAAAGAGAGGGGTCTGAACAACCACCTCGTAAGATACCTATTACGGAAATGCAACCCGAGTTATTCCATGGAAGAATCAAAACCACAACATTTAGGAACACCTCCCAAAATATCCATACAAACCCTGAGGATCACATTGTTCGAACTCATGGATCATGGAGTTCATTACTCAATGTCAAGATACTATCTTCTTTGGGAGGCACTGAGTTCTCCGCATGGGTTTAATCACATCTATGCTGATGATTCATGATTAGGAACCCGTTTTTCCCTTCCCCACACATTATAACTTTTCATACACATTCAAAAAGTAAAGGAAAAAAATCATCTTGTAACCATACAAGGTCAGCATTACATAACAAAAAGTCACAAAAAACAAGAGCATCAAGGAAGGCTCAGAACAATAACTCAAAATAGCTATGGATACCAGGAGTGAATCTGAGCTTATCACTCCCAAGTTCTCTCCTCGAGAAACTTGTGCTTCTACAACCCAAGAACTGATGGTATGGTCCGTTTACGAAGTACCTTCTCCTTTCGATCCCCGGTCCTTACTAGTCGCTCCACGAACGTAGCATCATCCCCTATATCCAACTCTCCCACGTTAATGACATGGGATTCATCGTGTAGATATCGACAAATCCTGGATATGTGGAAATCAACATGGATCCTTTCCAACCGGGGTGGCAACACCAACTAATATGCCCCCTCACCGAGTGGCCTCAATACTTAAAAAGTCTCGAGGATCCTGGGAGAAATCTTACTTCCCCTTCCAAACCATCACCGCCCATGTAAAGGTGAAACTATAATGAACACATGGTATCCAACCTAAAACTCAAAGGGCCTCCTCCTATGATCGGTATACAACTTATAATTGTCCTGGGATTCCTTCATGCTCTAACGCAAAAGATAAACCTTCTCCATTGTGATCAGCACTACATTTGGGCCAAGAACACCCTCCTCCCCAACCTAGGGCCAACACATGGGTGAACAACAAGATATTACATACAATGCTTTGAATGGAGGAATGCCAATGGTAGAGTGATAAATATTTTTGTAGGAAAACTCTACAAGAGGAAATTGATGTACAAATGATCTAATGATGAACATAACACATGCTCGAAACATATCCTCAATCATCAAGATGTTACTCTCTGTTTTCCCATCTGTATGAAGTTGGAATCATTTCTAAGGCATAATTAGGTTCCAAAAGCACTATGCAATCCCCTCTAGACATGTGAATTAAACTATAAATCCCAATATGATAATATTTACCTCATAAATAAATGAAAAAACAAAAAATAATACATATATCTCTGTGTTAAGGCATCCACCACACTTCATTCCATTTTCTCTACGAAGTGAGATGATTTCGTCTATTGCTCTAACACTACCTAGATTACATCACAACCTCCTTCAATCCTAGGTAGTCATGTGATGGAATCCATTGAGGTGACTTACCACTTCCACTTGGGTAAATCTATAGGATGCAATAAACTTCTTCGGATGCGGTGTTCTGCCATCGATTATTGACACACTAGACACCTTTCCACATATTCCACCACATCCCATTTCACCCAAGGAAACCAAAACTGCTCCCTCAGGCCTCTATACATATTGGAAACTCTTTGGTGTACCAGTATTGGTGAGTTATCAAACTCTTAGAGAAGTCCATCATCCACCATCTCTAGTAAAAACAACTTCCCACAGAAAAGCATCTGATTCTAACCATCCTCCGACCAATCTTCTAGAGCATTTTCCTTGTCAACCTGATCACACATCACCTCACTCTATGTGTCTCCCAAATGAGAGTCATCCACCTTCCACAACATAGAGGACTTCACATTCATATGAAGAATACAACCTCTACCACCATCCACCCTTCCATCTAGGTGTAAGGCAACCAAGCCCTTCAGTGCCTTCTAAGAATCCACATATTTTCGAACAACGTTCCTATGCAACATCCTACTCCAGGAATTGAAAAAAATGTTCCCCTTACCTTTAGTGTAATAGATCTCAAAGATTTATTCATGAAGAAACTCAACCCACCATCATTGTTGCACGTTCAGGTCCCACTGGGTAAAGACATTCCTGAAACTCTTACGATCTATCAAGAGCACAAAGTGCTCCCCAATGAGCTATTTCTGCCACAACATCAACAAAAAATCTATTTCTGCAAGCTCTAGGTCATGGGTCGAATAGTTACTCTCATGAGGACGTAACATCCTTGACCCATAAGATATCACTCCCTACTATTGCATTAGAACACACCCCATGGAAAGAGAAGAAGCATCACAAACCACTTCAAACAACACCACTTCCTCTGGAAACCTGAGCACTCCAGCACTGACCAACCTTTCCATCAGATAGCTGAAACAACCTGACACTTCTCACTAAACATGAAGGCATGTTCCTTTATAGCCAATGATATCCAAGGATCTACATCTTTAAAGAATTTGTGTACGAAACTCTGATAATATCTTTCCAGTCCCAAGAAACTACAAACCCCTATAATGTTTTTTGGTGCTTCCCAAGAAACAACTGCATCAAACTTTGAAAGATTCACCACTACCCCTTACTTATAAACCAAATTTCCAATAATGTACACTTATCGTGTCAAGAACAATAACTTGGAAAACTACCCCTAGAGTCGCTGGGGTAGAAGGACCTCCAAGACCATTCTAAGGTGCTCAATGTGCTCCTCCTATGATATTGTGTAGATCATGATGTCGTCAAGGAACAGAATGACGAATGGGTCAAGAAACATGTGGAAAACAGATTTCAGGACCCCCATGAACACAACATGTGCGTTTGTAACACCTAACGACATGAAAAAGAACTCTAAGTGACCATACCAACACATGAAGTAATTCGTTGGGATATCCCAATCCTTCACCCTTAAATGGTGATACCCTGACCGCAGATCGATCTTTGAGAACCAATCTTCTCATCTTAGTTGGTCGAAGATATTGTCTACCATATGGAGAGGGTAACTATTATGACTGTTACTTGATTAATTATCCGATAGTCTGAAAAGCCTGATACCAACATCTTCATTCTTTGCAAACAAGTTTGGAGCACCCCATGGAGATGCACTGGGTTAGATAAAACCCTTCTTCATCAAATCATCAATCTGAATCTACAAATCCTGCATATCAGAAGGATCCATACAGTAAGGATCCATCCATATAGGATGGGAACTAGTTTGTATGTCTATCCCAAACTAAACATCACATCAAGGGGGTAGAGTCACAATATCCTTGGAAAAAACGTCCAGGAACACTCTGACAACTCCCAGAACATCCACCATCTTTGAGTATACCAACTCTATTGACTACACACCTAACAAGGAAAGAAGGGGTTCGACACTCCATCCACCCTCCTGGAAACCCCACTCACTCTAGCCACCCATATCTGAAAACAAAACCCTTATCTGTAATAAGCTAATAACGGCATGTACTAAAAACAACAAGTTGATGCCTATGATAACATCGTATCACTGCATTTGAAGTAGAATGAGATCCCCACTAGGCTGATGCAGCCCCAACATCAGTTTACATCATGGAAAAACAGCAAATAGGCAGTCTGACCTCCAACTAGAAAACTCAAAACCAAGGGCATGTAGAGTCTATCTATGTAGAGACTCACGGAATGGGCTAGACCAGGTGAAACTAAGGAGTGCGATGCTCCTAAATCAACAAAGACATAGGAATGGGTGCTAAACAAAATTTCCATACCTTGAATGTCCTATGGCCCTATCAGAACTGCTTCCTCTGTGGTGTGGAACTACCCATGCCCAACTCCATTTCCCTTGGGCTGTCGGCTGCCTCCCTGACCACACCACGACTGATCTCCATGAGGAGTGCCATGAGGTTTGAATCACCCGGAAACGTCCTCCTTAAGTGGAGCGGGAGCTTGCTTCCCCTGCTGCTACTGCTGAAAGGGTCTGCCTGGAAACTGCTGCTGGTGAGGTTGGTGCTGAACCTGCCCACCCCCTATGCATTGAGCTCAAACCATTCATTGAATCTTGAAGTACCCAAAACCTACACAAGAAAATCATCACATTCTCAAGACCATGGTTAAAGGTCAAGGACCTGGAGATCAAAATTGGAACTAATGGTGCCTGCTCTCTTCCGATTGAAACCTGGAAGGCCCTAATGCTGGTGCCCTACTGCTGACGGCCTTCCCCATTGACAAGATCAACTGGTTCCCCTATTGCAGCACACATCCCAGTTTGTGAATCCTCTCTACCACCTCGTCCTTCTTATGATTCTCCAAGTACGTTAGTAGAGTGAAGGGAGTAACAAAATTATGAAGGGAAGGTCGAAGATCCTCCTCTAAGAATCTTGCCTATGACTTCTCATGCGAGAAGAGGTCTAGAGAGAAATAAAGGAGATCCCAGAACATGATTCCCAACTCCCTTACTGACATACTATCTATCTATAGGGAGAGTATCTCTTGCCTATTTTTAGCCTTCATCGTAGAAGAAAGGAATTCTTCCCCGAAATCCTTCTTAATGTAAGTCTGCAAAAACCTCACTCTCCATCCTCTCTCTGAGGTAGAGCATCCCCCAATAATGTGATGATCCCCTCATTTGACTAAATTCTATTGGAGCCTAGTACTCGATCGGAGCATTGATCAAGGTAATGGTGATCACCAACTCCTCAAGCCATCCCTATGTATCCTTTTGATAAACACGAGCCTTCTACTTTTTTAGGGTCTCCTACTAGAAATAGTGTAGATTCCCCTTCCACATTTCATACTCTTTTACTAGTTTAATCATATTTTGATCGAAAATATCATCCCCGTAGTCCTCGATTACCCTCTCTACTCATGGACGTCATCCAAGTGCCATAATTACAATGTAAACAAGGAATTCTTATGCCTATGTACTGTAGAAGATAACTTTTGAAATTTTCTTTAACTTTTTATTTATTTTAAAATCCCAAAACACCCACGACACTCAAGAACACAAGTCATTATGATGCATGTACCTTCCCTAGGGTATCTACCATAAAATCATTGTAGCCTCACTTGGTAATTTGGTAGGCCCAAACTCCTTGCATCAGATCACAGGGGCCCTAAAATCTTGTGTCCTTGCTGGTCATCCCTAACCTATTTCACACACTAAGATTTCCAATAACTGTTTCCCTAACTTCTCATGCATTCATAACCATTCCTGACCCCAAACACCATTCTATCTCTCAACCATCATTCTCTGAAAAAATTCTGTCACGACCTGACTTCAGTAAGAAAAGGGAAGGGGAAGAAGACTACTAGACCCTTCCTTATTCATGTTTAAAGAGAGATAATGACCCTCAGTGTCCCGAATATAGTAGGCCTTGGAGTGGAGACAAGCATGAAGGGTATAAAATCACATGGAATATGGAAGGAATTACACTTTTTATAGAACAATATAGGGAGATAATATTTTTAAATCTCAAGAACTCCAAAAACTGATAGTAAAAGTAATGAAAAAAAATCCATTTCCATGTGCGTGTTCAAAATAAAATGATGCAAGTGTTTGAAAACTCTGATGAAAAGTAATAAATGAAAGAAAAACAACAATGACATCTGTCCCAACGTCTAAGATATTAAGGTCTGGAACATTACTGAATGTCCTCATGGAGACTTGACTACAATTTTATATATGTAGTGTTGTTTTACAGGTATACTCAGTAGGAAAACACAAAATCTCTCATGAACAAGTGGTTAGGTATTATAATGACCTTTGAGAAATAGAGGTAACCAAAGCACCTAGCAGGAAAACTATCCACCAAGGAACTCTACACAAATAACACAATTCAGGTAAAGTAATAGTTATAGTACATCAATATTACAGTACCCTGCACCACTTTCTCAGTGGTTATTCAGGACATCCAACGCATCAGAACTCCCCCCACAGACCCCACTACATTCCCACTACTACCCCCAACAACAACCATATGGGCAATCCCAGCCGCACATGTATCCCGCCCGCAAAAACCTGGGCCACAAAAACCACACATAACCACTCATGTAGACCCCTGATCCACAACAACCACTGCTACACCTAAAGACACATGGTCCTCTACAACCAGAACAACGTTCGAAACCACCTATGCCTCATCCCAAAGACTCTTGGGAAACAAACCTTCCCACCCACACCTATCCAAACCACCACAACACACCCTTACCTTTGAGTCTTGGGACACAATGAACCTTAGGATATCTCAAACATTCCAAATAGTATTGAGCTACCAGGGATAGAGAGTAGAAAATAGATAATAACCAGCCACTAATAATAATTTGGAAAAAACACACTCCTCCATGAAATTGTGGAGGTCGGCCCGAAGTGCTCAACATGGGTGGGGTGTGTATAAGAAACACAAGAACTAGACATTATAAATATAGGAAATCAAACACTCATCTAATCCTAAGGGTTCCGAAACAGACAACCATCCCATACAGAACCACTCTCACTGATATCCCTATATGACAAAATACACAACAACCACAACCAGAGCACAACCCATTTCTGGAAAACAACCCCCCATTGTACTCGTTTTTGTTATCATGTTTATGTGATTCCATTTAAATATTACTTCACTACTAGGAAACTAATAGGTATTGGCAGAAGACAAAAAAACATCATAATGAAAAATATCCAAGAAGACATTTAAGCATTCAAACTCGGTTCTCTTGTAAAATCACAACAACAAAAGGTATCTGTGAGATCCCTTGAAGTAATGAAACCAAACCAAGACTGAACATACTAGATCCAAATGAACTCAGATTCACATTCCAACAACGTATCAACCAGAAAATTCCATCCCCATTTTTGAGACTCCCCACAAACATTAAACAAAACAACATTGCATATAACCAGAACAGAGCAAGGGAGTTTCAGATTTATCTACACCATTCCTTAATATTTTTTGTTTATCTATGGTGATCAAACATGGGAACTTATTCATAGATAATCCATTTAATCAACCAGGATTACATCATTAACCTCATTCAATGTTACAACCTTTGAATCATACAGCTATCCAAAAAAACAGAGCCTCATTTGTGCACAAGTAGTGACCACCAACGCCCACGATCTTCAGTGGAAATGATTCCATGCATTTCAAAACATAAAACAAAGTTAAAAAACAAAAACATAAACATCATCATTTCCACCCCTTTGTTATTTAAGTGTCTGTTAATTATTTTTTCTATAGTTTGATTCATCTACGTCCTGAGGGAACATCATCTTACCCACCCAACATGATGAAAAATAATGATAGAAGAAGAAATAACCACTAATTGGTTGATCAAGGATTGACATTTCCTCGTCACGCCAAGAACCGTGGTCACGTGATTAGTAGGAAAAAATCCATGAAGGAAAAGTAGGAAGGTCTCCAGCAAGATCCAAGAGTTATAGAATATGCAATCTCGACGTTCATTAAAAGAGGATCGTGGTTGTTGACACTACTTGAGAATGTATCAAAAAAAAGACTCTAAATAGAAATATGGAGATTTCAAATCCCATAGTAATATTCAAAGAGTAAAAAGGAGAATCAACAAGGCTTCAAATATCACTTCACAACATAGTAGCCTCACGGAGCTACGCAGCCGAGCTACGCGGCCGAGCTACACAACCGACCTCTGCGGCGGAATTGTTTTATGTCCCTACACGGAGCATTTGTGCGGCAGGGCTGCGTGAAGTACCTGTGCGGGCACCATTTATTTTTCCAAGCCGTATCAATGCCTATAAATAGAGCCCTTGGGATACCCATTTCAGGACTCAAAAAAATGAAAGACTCTCTGAAGATCCAATTGTGTAGCTCTTTCTCCTAGATCTCCCAAATTGTCTCAAGTAGCACTCTAAACTATGAGAAAATAGAGATTTAAAGGGGATAGACATGTTTTAATGTTATTCACATTCTTCAGTCATCCTCCATACATGTTCAGTACACCTGCATAGTACACCTGTGCGATAATGCAACGCGAGGTAACTATGTGGCACACTTGCGCGAGGTACCTATGTGACCAGCTCAAGTACACTTCTTAAAATCCATTCATGGCAGGGTATCCCCTTCCTTGGGTCCCTTATCTGAATGGGGCAAAGTTGAAGCCTCCGTCAAAACCTCCTGACTTCTCATACCTTTGGGTATGGCGCATTAGGGTGTCTCATATTTGGGATTGTACTTCCACAGTAAGAGGCTTTCACATTTGTTCTACAATGGGGTTAGGATTCATGGGATGTTTGTGGGTTTATATATCCACAGTCAGATGTGCATTTATCCTAGGAACAATGTTGGGAAGTTCCTTCTTTGGAAGGGGTTTTGGGTCCTAACCTCTCCCTTCACGAAGAGATGACCTTGAACCTCATGTATCTGGTAGAGATGGTACAATTTCCACTTTTTGTTCAAAGTAAGCGTAGGAGAAGTATCCCTCTCAAACCAAGATCAATTTTAGGGCAGCCATTATGGTATAATCACATCACCTTTACCCCTTCCTCCCCCCATTTTGGACCCTTGTCCAATGTGAAGAGAACAGAGGGAAGGCTCATCACCTCCCACTCTTCCACAAACGCCACTGAAGGTGTGCCCTCCTCCATCAGCATGGTGGAAAAATTTGAATGTGTGAAGTGTAATAGTTGAATCTTTCACATCCTCTTGATTCTCGCACCGAGAATGAATCACGTGGGATTAGAGATACGTGATGGTTACAACATGTGCACAAACACTCATAGGAAGGAACTACGAGAACTATGATTCCTGTTCAAACCAGGATATGTAGGAATCCCTTTCAAGGCCCGAGATCATTGGATATCATCCTCAAGAATCCAACCCTAATTCCTCCAATTTGGGAATACTCCTTAGGAAATAAGCCCAAAATGCAATCCTAAAATCATCAAGGCATCCTTTTTAAGATGTAATCCCAAGCTCATTTCTCTCAGAAGACCATACACTCCTATGAGATTTATCGAAGTACGTGGGATTTGATTCCCATCTATATGGGATATGTAGGAAGCCTCCTTGAGGTTAAAACCCAACACTTCAAATCAACCATGTTCTCCTTAGGCCATAATTCTAATAGGGTTGTATATTACGTGGGACCCCATATCCTTTCCAAGTTCCTTGGGATGCATCATCATAAGTACCACACTATGTTTCAACTATGAACCTTCCACATAGAGGTCCTTATTACATGACCTTAAAAGATATGGTGTGTCCTATTAAGAGACACCTAACTATGAGGGTTTTGATTCCTCTCACAAGGATACAGAGGTAGCCCATTTTATGGGCATGATCTTAAGATCAAAACAAAACTTCTTCTCCCTAGATGAAAATAAATTCCAGTGTGCCCCACTGAGTGGCTTAAAAACTAGTATCATCAAAAAGATGATTAAATGAATCTCTAATTAGTATATTAGGGGATACCATTGATGGAAAACCTCGAATACATACGGATATTTCCATTAATGAAGATCCTTGAATACATACTGATGATTCTAATGTTCTACACATATTAATAAGTTAATATAAATTACAAAGGATACTTATGATATTATTTGTTAATTAATAAGGATTCATGAAAATATTTTAATTTTACAATGAGAGTCCCAAAGTAGACAACAATTTCCCCCAAAATGGTGTGATGAGTCCGACCTTTTGTCCTCTCGACAAATGCACATTCTTATGTATCGTAAAGTTCAAAACTTAAAGAATTCCTACATTTGGAAAGAAGGTCCTCTTTGGATAAAGAAATATTGGATGTTTCTGATTCCATGAATAAATCCAATGGAAACCACCTGGAAACAGTGATACTTAAAATTAAGACATATGTTTCAAGGAACTATGAAACAAAAATGGTGAACCTGACATGAATCCTTAACCACGTTAAATATTGCTACCCATATGATAGGCCCCTATCAGTTGATAAAGGAAGGCCAAACAAAAGAATTAATCACACATCTATCCATATGAAAATATTCCACTTTAATTGAGCTTGTTGTTGTTCTCAGTTTTCCACAGAATTCCATTCAATCCAAAGAATTAATTTCTGTAAGACAACATCTGTGAACTTCCCGACTGCTGCTCAGGCTGGATATCTATCAACGGGAATGACGTTATCACCAACCCAACGTATTCAATGATGGGGATCTAATGTGATGTTAAGGTAATATCACCAGCATGGTATAATCATGACTTTTGAGGATGCTCGACAGGCCCTCTAGGTCAACAAAAATCCCCGATCATCTGCCCAACGACGACCAATGATCAAGAAATAAATGGTTCCAACCACCGTCTCCACCCGTTTCGGGTCTTTATCCCCGAAATTCAATAATCAAACCCTCCCGTACTACAGGAAGGTGGATCAAGAGGTCACTCAAGGCCTCAATTCATGAATGAAGGAGTCCTTCATGAGGACTCCCAATAGCAATCGCCACCAGAATCATGCGGTAGTGAACCTCCAACATGATTGGGGTGTTGCATATGGATATCCGTCCCAGGTCTCTCAGTCCCGGGCATGCATGAAGAAATTCCCGGGACAACGTCTGGTCAACAGGATGCAGGTCCTCACCTCTACATCTTCTGGAGAAGTGCATTAATCAAACATGATGGAAAACAATGAGTGGGCACATACACCCATCCGTCCTAATTTTGTTGCTCATCTGTCTCGTCCGACAGCAACCCACCAATCCCACTAGATAAACCCAATAGAGTACCATGAACATGCACATACACCTATTTACAAGTTATCATCTAGTCAACAAGCTTGTCTGACTACATTTAAAGAGGCCCACCAATCTAATTTTGTGGTAACTTGTAAACGATAACATACACCTGTCTACAATCACCAATTCTGTCAGCAGTATCGTCATCCAGTTTTGAAGGAAGTCCTTAAACTATACATGACAGGAAACTATCAGCAGGCACATACACCTGCCAATGTTCATCATGTATGCCAACAGTCTCATTTAGTAGCACCAAGAGAAATCAATAGGAAATCTCTGATGACAAATTTGGGGCAAACCCAACTCTCTACCCCCATGAATAAGTACTATCAATACCCATTGATGGGAAAAGGAGGGACAGAGCAGGAACATATACATACTCCTGATACGTAATGGAGGTATATTCCTGTTCTGGCCTATGAAGTTACCAAACACATCTTGTAAATGGTGAAAGGGAAGACACATATCCCTGTCCATATTTTGGAAGCATGCCAGGATATTTTGACTATTTGAGTAGTATCAGAGGAACATACCCATAAATCTATCCCCACACATGGGATGCTATTTCAATATTCCATCCCAAAGTAGATACACAACTCTGTTCTAGTATAGGATGTTCATGGGGAATATCCCCCATCTCATACAGACAACAGGATCGAGACCATACACCCTTTCCAATGGGTGTTAATCAGTCCATTCTGATAACTACTTCAAAGTAGGAACTTACACCACCCCATAATAACCACTTCTCCCAGTAGGTGGCCCCACCAATGTATAAGATAACATCCAAAAATAAGTCTCTCCAAACACCGTTAGAAAATCAAGATTCAAGATGTCAATTATCTCCTCTTAGTGATGGAGTTCTTGAATCCTTCATGCATTTATCTATTGTAGCTCAAGATCCAAACCTATCATTACTAAATTTCAAGAGTGGTAGTTGTAATTCTGAAGTTTCTCATTGGACACATCATCATGAAGGCTTGCTTCATGAAAATTCAGTCAATCCGAAGTGCCTATCTCTAGATGAGAGCCACGACCAACCTCCATGTGGCCAGAATACTAGAGAGTAAAAAGATTTATCCATTGCTGTAATCCCCCATGGTGAACCTCTCCATGAATGCATTCACTGCAAAATTCCTCTACACAGTAGTATCTCGCGTTGTCAAAAAAATTCCATAATTGAAAATGCACAACAAGAAAGCCCTCATATCTCGAGGCACATGAAAACACAAGGAAAATCATGTCTGATGCCTTTGCATTTACAGGTGAAAAAAATTTACGGTCAGAAGACATCTTAAGGGAAGGGTCATTCTCTGAACCTCCCTTTAGTCATTTATCTTTTAATACAAAGCATCCACTTTGGTCAGACCAAGTAGAGAAAACTCTAGTTAATTATGAAGAAGATGTGTTAAACACAAAGAAACAATTGGCTAAAGGAGAAATACCAATCATGTTATGGCCTTTGGAAAATTCTCATTATGATATTCTAGAATTGATGAGAGAAGATTTCATTCATGACATTTGTCTCAAATTACGGAAAAATCTTCCTCATTTGAAAAACAAAGTATTACCATACGATGAATATCATAATAATATAAAGGTAATAGAAGGGTTGCATCAGAAAATTGGAATGGCATATTTCTCAGTTTCCCAACATCCAAAGGTTTAAAAACAACAGAGAACCCTTCAACATGCATGCCTCAATGTTCTAAACAGACTACACCATTTAATTTATGATTCCCCATATAATGGTTGTATCAGAGGATGGGGTGCATATAGAGTATTGGATTTCACTACACTCCAAAATCAGTAAAGTCTACCAAAAGTGGTTTCATGAAATGTCATTGCCCATGATCAACCACAGTCAATAGGTATTGTATGTAATCAATTGTACGCTCAAAAACATGCCTCATCAAGTTCTCATCAGAATCAGGCCCAAAGAAAAAAAGATATTGAGTTAATTTTACATCAATCCTATGAGAATCTTGAACAGGCATCCCATTTAGGGGATTTCAGGCGTCAGAGGATGAAAATTTCTGAAATATCACAATGATCTTTCAAAACAATTGATTTTAGTGATTTTCGGATAATGCACCCAGCTAATGTCTAAACCAAAATCCACAAAATCAGAAGGGCAGTTGCACGAATTTAAGCCATAGTAGTTCAAGAATCCCCTCTGATTTCCAGGATGGGGGCTCATTTAATTCATCCTTCAAATTTATTAAAAAATGTTCAAATATTTGAAGAAGAATAATAGGATCAGCCCCAACCTGCATGGCTGTGGGATTTTTCACATCTTCAATCCCCTTCTAAACAGAAGTCAGTTTTCTCCCGATTAGGGAAGAAGTCACAAAGAAAGCGTAAAAATGAATTATCTAATGATTCCCTTCACATTACTATCCATGAAAAAGTTCCATGTAATCCATAATATAAGATAATGAAGTCTTGTGAAAGACACAATTGGAGACAATTTAGCAGAAACACTGACCGAATGCCATCAATGAATTATGCATGAGTAAATGTTATTAATACCATTATAGAAGATCCTACAAAACATAAGTAAAATTCATAGGAATATGAAGATGAAGTTCTTGTCTATAATTCGGTATACATCGAGGAAATAGAAGAACGTGTGTGTACCTGGAATCAAAGGCTTACCTGAAATCTGGGTATGCCTACAAATAACCAACTCCCCCTCTCTAAAAAGCATCTAACAAGGGGAAAGGAAGAAGAAAAATTACATATCACATTTCCCCTGTAAAAGGTCAATATATTTCACTTGAAGAGATATTTGTACAGTAAGCAGAGTAAATTAATGATTTAAAAAGACTCAAGACATATTTTCTTCAAACCCACATTTCTACTAGATGATATCTCCAAGTATGTCCTCAACTTGCAAATCCTGTAGGAGCTCCTTAGAAAAAGGTATTTTTATTATCTTCATATGCAGATAATGAATTCCCTCCATTGGGTATACAATCAAGGTTGTACCATATACATCTTAATAGGCCTGTTCCCATGGCTTATCCAAGACATGTATCAGCACCACAATTTGTGATCTTACCAGTCGTTGTAGTAGCTCAAACTTCATTTTCTATACCTTCACAGAATCCAGCTCATCGGGATATTCCCCAAATTCTTATGTATACCATTAAGGAATTAACAACTCGATTATAAGCTGTAGAGGAATGATGTGTGCCAGTTTAGCCACAAAATAGAGCTTATCTTGATTGGGTGGATGTAATTCCTCCCCCACCAAATTTTGTGAATACCAAATTCCCAATTTTCTATTGTTCGGGAGATCCGGAACGACATTTAACACATTTTGTTTCTCATTGTGATCCTATGATGGGAACCTCTCAACAATAAGAAACAATTATGGTTAGCTGTTTTGTGCAGTCATTACAAGGACCAACTTTTGTCTGGTATACATGTTTGAAATCTTGATCAATTACTGGATGGTAAGATCTCCGTCAGAAATTCCTTCTTCAATTTAGCTCAACGCTACCAAAGACAATAGTTTTTTTACCTTACTAATTGTAAACAAAGGGAAAATTAAAGATATGTTGATATCATTTCTTTATTGATGGTATTAATATATTCCTTAGGTTTATCACTCCCTCAGGAAGAGTTGCTTCCAATTTTTGTGGAAAATATGCATGATAAATTACCCACCCCATTGATCCCTATGAAATTCACAGGAGGGTTTCAAAAAATTACCTCAATTGCCCAACAGATAAAAAACTCTATTATAGAAACTAAGGCAAAAACTGGTGTAATTCCATCAGTTCCAGTAAGGATAATAGGAAATACAGAAGATGCTATAGTCACACTCAAACAAGAACCTGCACCTGCTTCTACATCAAGACCTTCATCATATCGAAGGGCTCCGCTTCTTGAGTACTAAAATCAATGAATGACTCATCAAGATGATCAAAGAGATCAAAGACAGAAACAGTTTGAGGAATTAAAGAATAATGTTAATTCTTTCATGAATTAGAATGTTCTTGGATACTTCATCTCATCCATAGAAAATAATTTGGTTCAGTTTCCAAGGCCGAAAAAATCCAAGTAAAGATAGAGATCAAGATCTTAAAAAGTATTTCTCCTTTCATCAGATGTTGGGACACCCCATTTAAGAGTTCTTTGTTTTCAATGTCCTTTTTTAAATTATGGTAGACTCTGGACAAGTGAAATTGAAAAGTTCATCAACTCAGGTAGCATGTGTCGCTTCTACCAATCCAGAGGAAGAGGAAGAATGAAAAGTGGTTAAAAGTAAAAGTGTGAAAAGAATATGATGATTAGGAAAACGATTAACCCAACTCATGCTATTTTATGAACATAGTTAAAAAAATTGTCTCTTCTACCACTCATAACACAACAAAACCATCTTCATCCAAAGTTCATTCCTCATAGAAGAAAAGTGACAATAAATAGAATGAACAGTCAGAAGAAGATGATCTCGTGTTAAGGAAAATGTTATCCTTGACCCTAGCATATTTTATTCCATATGTTTCAAAATCATGGGAACTACCCCGCAAAACGGTATAACTAGAATTAACATGTCAAGAGGAATCTTCGTGAGATGATGAATTGATCTTTGGTTCTGTTAATGTTATTAATTTAACATATACTTATGCCAATGGTGTTTCTGATTTTAGGGAGCCAGAATTCATTTTGCCTAATTGGGGAACTATAGGAAGAGGCCAATTTCGAGGATATAGAGGAATAAACGGGAATTCTAGAAACCACCATTTCAATTCTATCCCTACTCGAACCATGTATGTGGCATAAACTTGTGGAAGGGCCCTTCAACAGGATCAACATGAACAAGGAGTTTCTTCTATAAAAGATAGGTTTGGTTCTGACACAATTATTTTGGAGGAATGATTAGAAGTCACGCCGTTTTCTTCTCAGCATGTGAATAGACCTAGTCAGTCAAAACTTCCAAATTCTGGAATATCCCCTGCTTTTATTTCAACACAGAATATTACTACATCAGACACATCACCTTCTAAATAAACTTTAAAATGGCTTCCCTATGATGGGAAATGCATACCTTTGGACCAATAGAATGATGTCCTAAAACCATTTCCCCAAGTACCAGCCATGTTTTCAATTCTGGATGCTTTAAATATATCAAAAGATCTTCGAGAGGCACTGATTAAGGCATTGTCACATCCTCAATAATTTCAAACTGAAGTTGTTGCGGCTGATATTTACCATATAGAGAATGATCCTATAGAATTTCATGTAGTCGTATATTTTAAATATAAAGATGAAGATGATGTTGTATGAAGACAAATTAGATGTTTGTATTTTTCTGGTAAGATCAATGACATAGACATCTGATGAATCTCAATTGATAATGGCTCCAGGGTCAACCTCATTCCCGTTCATACACATCATCGATTGGGCCTGACTGAATCTAACTTATCTCTTTCGACTTTAATGTTTAAATGATATGAAAAGAATTAACAAGAACCTATGGGTGAAATTACACTTAGAACATAGTTTGGAGATATTGTCTCTAATTCAGATTTCATGGTTGTTCGTCCGGACTCATCCTTCAATATTTTTCTTATAAGGCCTTGTTTGCATCAACATGCATCCATTCATTCATCATACCACCAATGGATAAAATATTGTTTCAATGGACAAATTGGGGAATTGTATGGTGACAAGGCTTCGTTTAAAACATGTGAATCTCAATACATTGAGTCAGAGTTTTATCACACATATAGAATGAATCCCATAGTGAATAAAATAACCAAAGATAATGTTCCAAATGGAATGGAAAAGATTCGAGAAAATCCATTCATGAATTTGAGTATAGATTATGTTCTACCCATAAATCAAATTGAAAGGGTAAAACCAAATCCATGCACTCATCCAGTAATTTCCATAATGTCAATTGCAGCAATTGATCCTAACAACATGATAGTGTTTATTGTTACACGAATTTATGATGGAAGCTTGAATAGAGATCTTTTTATTTCATCTACCGAACTACAACGATCCTTTTCGTCCTCAATTTTAATAGAAGAAATTGTAGGAATGTTAGAGGATGACAAAGACGTTGATTCTCGGACCATCAATCCTACATTACCATATGAAGACCCTTTATCATCAGTAGGGTCAGATATAGTGTCCCCTTCTTCAAAATGGTCAAATACTGACTCCTATCATAACTCTGGGAGTTTTTCCTCATCGTCTACTATGTCAGTTGGAACATAAGATGTAACACATAATAAGGAAGAAGTGGAAGATCTTGGGGATGCTCCTCCAGAATTTGAGGAAGGTGTTTCTACCACTGTGGATGAACTCTGAGAAATAAATCTGCGTACTGAAAAAGATCCACGCCCCACTATAATTAGTGAGGCCATGACCTCTGAAGAACAAGATGTGTATACTTCCTTTCTAAAGTAATATGGAGATATATTTTCATGGAATAATAAAGGAATGCTAGGTCTTAATTCTGATGTAGCCACCAATAATTTGCGTTTTCCATAAGAACATTGTAGATTCAATCAAGCAGTATGGAGAACACACCCAACCCATGCCTCTAAAATTGAAGCCGAAGATGATAAGCTTATAAAGGCTAACTTTTTCAGGGAAGCTCAGTATCCCAAATGGTTGGCCAATACTGTCCCAGTGAAAAATAAGAATGAGAAAATTAGGGTTTGCATTGAATTTAGATATCTTAACTGGCATTGTCCTAAAGATGATTTTTTATGTTCTGATTACAGAACTTCTAATTGATGAAACAGCTGGTTATGAAGATCTTTCCTTCTTGGATGGATACTCTAGGTATAATCAAATCCATATGGCCTTAGAGGATGAAGAATATATAGCCTTCAGATCCCCTTAATGTGTGCTTTGCTATTTGGTAATGCAATTTGGCTTAAAGAATACAGGTGCAATGTTCCAACCTGCCATGAACCATATCCTCAAACCCTTCTTAGGGAAATTTTTCAAATGATATGTTGGTTATTTGTTAGTTAATTCCATAAAATGTTCCAATCACATGGCTGATTTGGAATCTATATTCAATAAACTTCACAACACAGTTTGAAGATAAACCCTATAAGATGTGATTTCAGGGTAACATCAGGAAAATTCCAAGTATTTGTTGTACAACATCATGGTATTGAGGTTGATCATAAGAAAACCAAATAAATCCTTGGTATGTCACCTACTCAAAATTTGAATGAATTTAGAGGACTCCAAGGACACTTGGCCTATATTTGGTGCTTCATGGCCAATTTAGAAGAAAAGTGTTTTCCTTCCCCAGATTAATGAATAAGGGATTTACCTACCAAATGATTGAAGATTTCCAAGAAGCATTTGATAGTCTCAAGAAATATCTCTTGATTACACCAGTATTTATGCTACCTATTAATGAAAGACCACTTATTCTCTATGTGACAGCGTTATAGAAATCACTAGGTTCCTTCCTCACCCAAAATAATGATGTTGGAAATGAGAACAACCTTTGTTACCTCAGTCACACCATGCTTGATGCATAAAAACGATATTCAAATATTGAAAAGTCATTCCTAGAATTAATCTTTGTAATTCAAAATTTAAGGCACTAACTGCAACATCATGTGGTCCAATTGGTGTCTCATAATAACCCAATCAAATTTATCCTTAGTCATCCTATTCGTACATGGCATCTGGTATTGTGGACAGTTATTTTGCAACAGTTTGATATCCAGTTTATATCTCAAAAGGAAATAAAGGTCCATGCACTGGCAGATTTTCTTACTGAGCATCCATCTACGGAAGATACATATTTTAATACCAAACCTCTTAATGAAGAGGTCTTATCTATTAAAGATAATTCCCAAACATGGGAAATGTATTTTGATGGTGATTCTAGATGTCCAATGGGGAAGAGACTGGAAAACCCTAAATTCTGCAAGGATGGATTAGGAATTGTCCTTATTTCCCCAAAAAAGGCAGTATTACATTATTCATTCCTATTATCAGAAGGTGGTACCAATAATGAAGAATAGAATGAAACTCTCATAATAGGTTTTGTAATTGGACATTTAGGTGAAAATGGATCATTTAAAGGTAAAAGGTTATTCAGAACTCGTAATCAAACAAATCAATGGGGAATATTCTATCAGAAAAGAAGTGTCAATTCCTTTGTGTGATTACTTCAGACAGTTAATGGCTGAATTTCCCTTAGAGTTGACATTGTGCTTTGTCCCACGATCACAAAATTCCTAAGAATATGCACTGTTTAATGCTTCTACATCCTTGATAGATCCAAATCGAGATGAGACAGTTATCAGAATAACCCATCGACATGTAGTCTCACCTTTTGTTCAAAACAGAATGAATAAAATTAATGAAATTTTCCCTATTTCTGAACCATATGGTCATACCATGGGATGGAGAACATCCATCATTGAATATCCTCAATATGGGGTTCTTCCACCTGATAGGGTTGAGAAATAATAGACTTGGAGATGTGTGGCCAATTTTACTCTTTATGATAGTCCAGACAACCAAAAGATCCTTTATAAGTGAGGCATTGATGGAATTCTCCTTAGATGTATTGATGGGGAATAGACCGTAGCTATCATGAATGAAGTAAATTCAAAAGCATGCGGTTCCCACCAATCAGGGCACATACTCTCTAGTCAGATCTGAAGGCTTGGATACTTCTTTCCATCAATGATGCAGGATTGTACAAATTTCACTAAAAATGTCATCCCTACCCAGTACATGCCAACTTAATTCATCAACCCTTGGAGTTGCCACATACAGCTAAATACTCTTGGCCATTTTCCACATGGGGAATGGATGTATTAAGACGTTATCCTCCATCCACGGCTAAGGAGTTCAAGTATATTCTCATCACTACTGACCTCATCTCTAAATGGGCTGAGGCAATACCTCTTAAGGAAGTCGGAGCCAAGAGAAATATTATTTTTTTTCAAAACTAATATCATCACCAGATTAGGTGTCCCTCATACTATTTGGACAGACAATGGAACCAATATTTTTTCTACTGAAGTAAAAAAGTTGAATCAGGAATATAATATCGAGTCCAACCATTAATCTCACTATCATGAAGCATCCAATGGAAAAATAGAGGCCCTCAATAAGACTCTATCAAATATACTCCATAAGATGGTGGATAATGATAAAAAATCATGGCCTGATAAACTTTTGAATGCTTTATGGGCTTATTATACAACCACTCGTACTGGTACCCAAGAAACTCACTATTCATTGGTATATGAAACTGAAGTAGTTTACCAATTGAAATGAAATTCTCTTCACAAAGAGTTGCAATATGTGATCAATTATCTACAAATGAAAGATCCCAGAAACAGTTCAATGAGTTAGAACGATTAGATGAGAAAATATTGCATACATTTCATCATTTAGATGTCTATTTGAACAGAATTTCATGAGCTTCTAATAAGAAAGTTATTTTTAGTCTACTCCTTCACGGAGAATTGGTATTTTTTCTAAGAACCTGAATGATACCAGGAAGGAAACATCAAAAACTTGATCCAAAGTGGGAAGGACATTATTCCATACATAAGGTTTATTCAAATGGAGAATATTCATTTATCTCAATGGATAAAGAGCTCATTACAACTCCATCCAATAAGAGATTCTTGAAGAAATACTTTTTGTAATTATACATCATCTCCCTTACTACAATACTTTAAACTTCACAGTACCACATCCTCACTGCAAGGCATTAAACTGCACAGTACCAGATCCTCATTGCAAGACATTAAACTGCATAGTATAATGTCCTTGCTGCAAGACATAAAACTGCATAGCACCATGTCCATGTTGCAAGACAATAAATTGCAAAACTACCATAAGCTTCCATGCTGCATGATGTTTAAGTGTGTAGCATCCTATTCCTTGTCACATGACGTTAAACTTCATGACATCATTATTACAAATAATGTTTTCTTTATAATACTTTAGAAGATTCAATAAGAAAATTTCATTTTCATCATCACTACTCTTTAGTAGTACATAAGTCCCTCTCTATACTATGATAGAGTCAGATCTTTATAGAGACCATGTCTCAAGAACTAAGTATGGATTGATTCTCATTTTCAGTGAGATACGTAGAGACGCTGGAATCTCCAATTCTAGGCCTATACACAATTAAAAAATCTTATTATTTTCTTTTTCACCTCCTGTATATGTATTAGATCTATATAGAGTGTTTCCTTAAGACATATGATTTGGTCCTTATACCATTTTATGTTTTAATATTTACCGTTCTCTCAGAACGTGTAAAACAAATCCCCCATTCCTCGTGAGAAACTAGATCAGCATGAGGAATGATTTTTTCAAGAACTATATATGGCTTGATTATCATTTTCAATGAGATACATAGAGATTCCTAAATCGGGCCCATCCATGAAAAAATCCCCATTATTTCTTATATAAAAAATCAAATCTTCATAGGGATTGTTTTAAGAACTATGTATGACTTGATTTATTCCCTGAAAAGACATATAGTGACATTTGGGTTTTATCCCTTAATCTCGTTACAATGTGTCTTTTATTTCATATCAGTTCGTTGTCATCCTTACAGCATGATGTAAAACTACGTGGAAATTTAACACCCCTATTCCTCACTTGGATCACCTTTATATTGTAAAATAAACACTTACTGCTCCTTGTTTCTGAAACTGAGCATAGCTCACGTGGGATTAGGAATTAGGTAAATGGATTCTTTATATAAATTATGTTTTTTAAATTTCTTAAGTGGTTATCAATGTCCTCACTACTTGACTTAAAACTATACATCCTCATATTCATTCAAAGGAAACAAAAAAAGGTCTCCATTTCAAATATGAGTCAGATCTATGTAAAGGACATAAAACCCATGGTCAATATTGGTTTCAATATTTGTCATATGAATTGGTAATAACACCCTTCCATTTTTTACACTCTTAATATTGAATATTTTCAGATTTTCATATTCTTTCTTACAGTTTCTGGTGACAGGATTTCCAATATCTGAGATCTCTTTTTCATTACTATGCACCAGATGCCCTTAGGTGGCCTTGCATAAGTTTCTTACATAACAGGTCGATCAGTAAAAAGATGCCACTATTTGGCTCTGCAGCATATGCCCTAGTTGTAATTTCATAATAGACCCCCCATAATAGGTTTTTCAAATAATAGTAGCTTAGTTCTTGGTTATAGTATCTCTATTACCTTTAATCATTGATGACAATATACAAGAATCTGTGTTTTAAAATAGTCATTCAAGTATATTTTTACCATTATCTTTATCACAATCTGAAAGTCTTCAAGAACTTGGTTTATACATTTTCTTCACCACATGTTCGATACACTATGAAAAAACCTTGAAATCACTTGGATACATGTTATATATTGTTTCCATTTCTGGTCCTAGTGGTATGACCCAAGACTACAGACACAATAACTTTTATGTTTGGGTCAGACCTTCATAAATGTCCTATTCCTCCAATTCATTATATATCTTGATTAGAAATATACTTTCCATATTAAGGTACCTTTCTCCATAAACCATATTCTGTGCTTCAGAAAATCTAAATCTCCATAATCTTTCTTCATCTTTTAGCAATATAACATGAAACTTCTAAGAGCTATTTTTCCTGACTATGCAGTACGTGCCCTTAGGTGGACTTACATAAGTTGCCTACATAATAGGTCTGTCGGTCAAAATATTCCACTATTTGGCTATGCAGCATATGTCCTAGTTGGCCCTGCATAATACAACCACCATAACAGGGTATTCAAGTAATGGTAACTTTGTTCGTAGAAAAGACATTATCTAATTATTTTATCCCTTTTCCCTTATCATTTACCAGTTCAAAAAATTCCCAAATCACAATTTATAATTTTCTTTTCCATACCTAAATATGATATTAGGTTTCCAAACAAATTATCATGAAATTGGGAGTGTTTTCTCATACCTTTGGTCAGAGATAAAGACCTAAAATTAAATCCTCCCAATGTCCTCACTGCATAATTTAAAACTGCAGAGTACCAAATTTCTTCACTACATGACTTAAAACTACATAGTACCAATGTCCTCACTGCATGACTTAAAACTACACAATACCAATGTACTCATTACATGACATAAAACTGAACAGTACTAATGTCCTCATTGCATGACTTAAAACTGCACAGCACCAATGTCCTCACTCCAAGCCTTAAAACTACATAGTACCAATCTCCTCACTGCATGACATAAAATTGCACAGTACCAATGTCCTCACTGCAAGACATAAAACAACACAATACTAATGTCCTCACTACATGACTAAAAACTCCACAGTACGATATTATAAATCTCCCCTTCTCTGATGAATTTTCTATCCATATCTCATACACAAAATTTTTATCGAAATGGACTTCATATTCATGACATATGTCTATATAAAATAGCTCTTACATTCCTAAAATTCATTTCCTTGGAAAAACCACCAAGTGTGGACTTGGGTCACCCAAATCATATTTCCCCAATCTATCAGCTGAAAATGATAAAATCCTAAAGAGCTCTTTTGGCCTTCCTATGAAGAATGTGTCCTTAGGCGTCCTTGAATATGTTTCCAACATAGTAGGTCTATTAGTCAAAAGATGCCACTATTTGGATATGCAGCATATGCCCTAGTTGGCCCTTCATAATACAACCCCCATAATAGGGTTTTTAAATAATGCTAACTTCGTTCCTCAAAAAGAGACCACTTATGTTGATATAGGTTTTAAATTTGGTGACCATAAATCTCATGACGCAAGATTCCCCTTCGAAATGATTATAGAATATTAAATAAATTCTTAGCCACACAATTTTTTTGGGATATAATTAAAATTCACTGTCAAATCTATTTCGACCCTAAATATTATCCCTTTATAGTCCAATATGCATGAATCTAAACTGACAACAACAAGAGACATGGTACTCATCATATTGAGAACCCACAAAGGGGACTTTGAACGAAAGTCGAGTTCCAGCTCACTAAAACATACAGTTTTGTATGATTTAGGTAATATTGAGAAATAAAAAAAAGTCAAAAGATATGAAATTTGTGGGGTTATCCATTTAACCCTAGAAAAAATAAAAATTATGAACATTAGGTCCCTTGGCTTAATAAGAAAATCTTGTGCACTTCATTCTTGTTATTATAATAATGATTTGTTTAATATAAAGGGAACATTATCAGCATTTAACATTAATATTGTAATCATGAAAAAATAAAAGGAATTAAGACATATATGATTGAAAACAAAATTTCTTTCATTAATGTAGAAATGGAGGGCCACCCACAAACTAGAGCCTCTCTATCATGTTTTAGAATAAACTCTCAACGTGAATTTCCATTTGTTGGACCGCTTCATAAGATCTATCAGCTGCCTGTTGAAGTTGTGACAGTTGAGCAACTGCAGCCTCCTCTTCCTGACAAAATGCTTCCTCAGTAGTTGAAATGACAGTTATACCCTCTAATCGGGTTTCTCCTAATGTCTGATTCAACTTCTCAAGCATGTTATGAATAGTATCCATTTTTTGTTGAAGTGATAACAACTCCTTCCTAGTTTATTTGCTTTGTTGGCTAATCTCGAGTGATTTATTTTTTAGATTTCACTCTGCCACAACTACTGTAGCTTGAAAGCCCCAAATATTGATGAGTCATTTAGCCTCTTCAAAATTTTGTCGCAGCTTATGCTCCTTCTCCCATCGATAAATAGTCTCTTTCATATCATCATTGGTTGGCAGATAATTGTACCCACCAAATCCCAACATGAAAAATAATTCTAAGAGATTTGAAAAATGGGGAAAAAATTCATTTAAAGGTTTTTCAGCAATTATGCTTCAGATCAGCCTCCATGTTTTCTTACACGCCATGAAAATATCATATTGTATCTCTATGTATGAATTTGAGTCACTACCTTGAGGTAAAATGTACTCTAGAAACAGGTCACTTAAAGAGATACCTTGTTCTACATCACTTGGGATAGTAGAATCTTCAAATTCTGATCTTGGAGATGATATCATTATATCATAAATCAAGGTCATTATTAGTTTCAAAAGGAGGAAACAAATATGATTCAGACGGATGAATATATTTACCCAATAATAAGTCATCTACTTGATTGGATTCATCCCCTGTATTCTCAGCTCTAGTGTATTGAGAAGATGTTTCTTGATATGGGGTATTTCCATGAATTTTCCCAGTTATGACATTTGTAGGATCTAGAACATCATTTGATGAATTATCCTCTACGGGTATTACCCAGCTCCAACAAAAGGATAAAGTGGAGTACCCCATTACTGAAGAGTCTTTGCATCATTTTCTATATATAAAGCTTCATAAGTTGAATTTTGATGTAAATAATCAAGTTTAAGAACAAATTATGTATGAAAAATACAATAATAGAGACTTAAACCCTTGAAATTACTCATGAAAATCTTCCAACTCTTTGATAGAACCTGGAATATCAATATTTGGATTAAGTGTGTCCATCATTTCAGTTTGTACAGATTGAAATTCTATAGCATCCTCTCAATTTAAGGTATCCAAAAAATGTTGGTTGATACCCAAATTAGCTCCGCTGACATTTTTTTATGCAGGTTCTTCAATTGATATGGCAGCATCAGGTCTCTCAAATTTTGGGTCAACCTTAGTATTTTTCTTAAACTTCCCTGGATCTTCATTCCTTTCTTCTGATGCAATAGGAATATCAGTGTTGATTATTTCAGGATGCTTTTTAAATAACAACTGAGGAATGTATTTAATCTTACCAAGACTATTCTCTATCTTAGCAGAGCCAAGAGAAGGTATAGTTTAATCTTTTGATGATTTATCTACTAAAATTTCAGATTTTTCAGCATGAACCTGAGTTTCTCCTAGAGATTTTTTTGTTCTTGAAGAATCAGCTCTTAATCCTTTGAGAGAGGAGAGATACATAGATACTACAAAAGGATAAAATGTGGTTACATGAATATATTGAGAAAGTTGTGTGCCCTATGGATTGTATAAATACTTACTCCTTCGGTGAACACATTGAATCAATCTCAGTGCTCTTTTGCATTTCTATTCAAAAGATTTGGGAGATATTGAAACACTCTTCTTACCAGGGGAAACGTGAGGTAATGGTTGGGGATTATTTGTCACCATTACCCCATTCATGATTCTTGCTCCTGGAGAATGTTCTGGCTACTTGGGAGGATCATTTGTTGTGTCAATAGGATAACCCGCAGGACTATTCTGAGGTGATTAATTAATCAGTCCAGATCTTTCTTCTCTACAGTCAAGCTATAGAAATACATTTTCATCGAGATTAATGATGATAAATGATAAAATAGAGTTGAGGTGAAAGATAAATTGAAATAAATTCTATGTATTAACATAAATATCCTACTCCTCCTTAGAGTCGATAATTACCCCTTCCCAGGCTCCTAAGTCTAGCATATGAGATACTCGCGTGGATGCTGGGATTTGTTCATCAGTTTCATATATAAAAGTCTCAAGATCCGCAATATAATTATGTACATTATCCAAGTTATTGTCCATATTTCAATAAGATGGTGTCTTGATGTCACCAAAATCTGGTATTTGAATTCCATGCTGGAGGAATGCCCATGCGTCCCTAATATCACGGGTTACACTATCCCATTGATGAATGGCCAAAGGTCGCACATAATTTGATCTTGGTCTGGTTGACTGTGGAGAAGATTCAAAACTTTTTGATTGGGGAATTTTTTCAGACCTCCTTTCTTCAGAATGTTCAAGAGATGGAATATGGACCTCTTTTTGATGGCGGTGAATGGGTGACCCTGGCATTTGAGGTATTTTTTCATTATCCATAGTCATCCAAGTATACCTTCTATGAAGACTTTTTGAGGTCTCCGAAAGCTATGAATGTTCTGTATCATCTTTTTCCATGGACTTATTACCATGATTTCCATGTGAAATAGTTGTTATAGCTGCCACTCGGTATATTCCTTTTGTTGAAGCCCCTTGAGGATATGAAGAAGCCCAAGCTTTGGCATACACAGCTTCCAACCTGATCAATGCATCTGGTGGAGGTAACATAATTGACAATTTTGATACCTATAAAAGTGTTAAAATCTATAATTGTCGTGCTACCATTGGGTTCTTCTCATGTCTAACATATGTGGATGGAAAAGTGTTTGATTGCCAAAGGCATCTAAACTGATGAGAAAACCTATAAGGGACATACAAATAGCAGATAATTTATCCATAAATCTTGGTTGATAATACATCATCCCTAAATTCCATCATACAAGATCTCAGATCATAATTCATTTATTTACCACCATCAATAAATGTTCCAGTTTGTGGGTCACCAAAAGGAATGAAGCTAAATTCTCCTAAGACACTGAGTGCCTTCAGCACCACATCAGGTCTTAAACCCAAAGGCTGAATACCAAAAACATTCTGTAAAAATGGAGTGAATCAAGCACTGGGAAGTCTACCTGAATTCAACACTGAGTATAAAGAAAAATGTGCTGTAATCCAGCCCCACAACACTTGGAATGACCCTACAATCCTAAATGGTTCCTTTCCATTGTATATATGTAGCAAGAGATGGTAAATTCTTGCTATCATATGGAGTTTTAGCCCCATATACTTCCCCTCTACCAATTTTTCTGTAATGAGGAAAGCCCTTGATCTTACAGCACCTCCAGATTCATGGAATGGAATCAAATAAACACTTATCCACATAGAATGGAAGAAATATAAACGAAATTTTGAATCTATAACAGGTTTGACTTTATAGCCCCAATGCTTATAATCACCTCCTTCTAGAGTAGGCCAATATGTTCCTTAAATGCCTCGATTATCTGTAGAAGTACAAAAATTAGGATTTCCATAGGTTGGACCGTTCTCTATTTTTTGTTCAAAAAATTATTCCATCCACACTCTAGGATTGATATCTTTCTTTTCATTGGGTAAATTATTCGCTATCTTTAATAATTCATGAGCTAGCGGTGGTGTTCTATAATCATTACCCTATGTTGTTGCAGGCGGGATGAATTAATCATACATTTCCTCAAGAATTTGAATTCCTAATATTTGTTAAATATCCCAAAGACTATTACCAACTTTAACATGCATCAAATGAAAAGAATTTGTTTGTGGACTCCATCGGATCAGTAATTCAAGAATGAATTCATTTTTGTAAACATAATTTTTCCCAATTCAGATAGCTTTGTAAATATGAAAGTCTGATAACGCTTTTATGAATTCTGATCAAGTCTAAAGTACCTAGAATGCCCACATCCACTCGGGTTATACACCTCCCCTAGAATGAAGGCCCCAATCTTCTTTCCAACCATTGGACTGATCTGTTTGAGAAGCCTAAAAAGAAGAATAATAACAATGTGGTCTTGGCTCTACAACATGATCCTTCATATCTGGAGTGAATCCACTATGATGAAGGAAGAAACTAATAGGGATCGTTCCATCTTGTATCGAAACCCCCTTGCACTAATATTCATGTAGTTATAGTTGGAATACTAAAGAAACCAACTCTTTGGAAACTAATTCTTAATTGATGGAACATGGGTGTCTTGAAAAAACCCATGCCCATATAGGGGTATGTAAGGACTTTGAGGATAGTCATGTTGGTACATAATTAAAACCTTCCATATACCAGGAAGAGTACTCTCAACAATATCATAATAGTCTGGACCAAAGAACTTCATAATTTCATTTTGGCAAGCCTTGGCTTCTTCGGTATGGGTCATCAAATGAGTCATTCTTTCCTTCTATAGAATTACCAAACTTCCAAGTTAGATTTTAAATTAGAATGTGAAAAATTTGGCCAAGGACACTATTCGAATAGGTCCTTTGACAAGGTCCTTTGACGAGGTCAGTTTCATGGGCCCATCAACAAGGATCCAAGAGAAACAACATCATTGAAGTCATTTTGGCATAGCTCCATCACGTAAATAATTTTACCTTGAAGAAATTTCAAGAGAATTACACGAGAGAACAAAATGATGCAGCTGGGTGAACGATCTATGAAACAAGAGCTCCAAATTTTAGAGAAAGCACAGGTGAAGAAAAAAATAGTGAAAAGTTCAGACCAATTTATTGGCTATTGAAGACCTACATGTCGTGACTGCATGCAATACCTGCACACCGTAACTACGTGAATTACCTGCATGAAAAAATTGTTCTATTCAGTAATCCATCCTTATGTTTTTCCCATAATTTCTCCTTAGGACTTTACCCTCTTTATATATTTTGGATCCAATCCTGAGGGGGGGATTTTGTTGACACTACATGAGAAAGTAACAAAAAAAGTATCTGAAGAGAACTCCGGATATTTTAAATCCCAAATCCAGATTCAATATGTACAAATGAAAATCAATAATTCTCTTAAAAGCACTTCGTGACGGAGTAGCCTCACTGAGCTACATGGTCGAGCTACACGGCCGAGCTACGCGACCGACCTACATGGCCGACCTCTACGACTGAAATTTTTTATATCCCTATGCGGAGAATCTGTGCGGGAGAGCTGCGCGAAGTACCTACGTGGGAACCATTTCTTCGGCTATGCAATATCTGTTCCTATAAATAGAGCCCTTGTGGTCCTCATTTCAGGACTTAAAAATAGTGAAAGACTTTATAAGGATCCCATTGTGAAGATCATTCTCCTAGATCTCCCAAATTGTCTCAGGTTTCTACTTAAACTATGATAGAAGAGATAATTAATGGGAATATGTATGTTTTTAAGATCTTCACATTCTTCAGTCATCATCCATACTTGTGTGGTACACCTTCATGCCATACCTGCGTGATAGGGAAACGTGGGGTACCTACGCGACATACTTGCATGAGGTACATATGTGACCATCTCAAGTACCCTTCTTAAAAGCCATTCATGGAAGGTTATCTACTTTCTCGGTTCCCTTATCTGAAAGGGGATATGTTGAAGCCTCCACCAAAACCTCCTTACTTCTCAAACCTTTGGGTAAGGCACATCAATGTGTCTCCTATTTTGGTTTGTATTTCAATAGTCAAAGGTTTCCCACATTTGTTCCATAATGGGGTTAGGATTCATGGGATGTTTGTGGGTTTATATATCCACAGTCACATGGGCCGTTCTCCCACGAACTGTGTTGGGAAGTTCTCGGTTAGGTGGGGGCTTTGGGTCCTGACCTCCCCCTTCTTGAAGAGATGACCCGAAACATCAGGTATCTGGTAAAGAAGGTACACCCCTCACTTTCTATTCATCACAATCACAAGATAAGTATCCCTCACCTACAAAGATAAATTTTAGGGAATCCATTCTAGTATAAGACCCTCACCATTTCCCCTTCCTCATTCCATTTGGACCCTTTTCCAATGTGAAGAGAACAGAGGGAAGGCTCATCGCCTCATCGTCTTCAACCGACGCCACCGTAGGTGCTCCCTCCTCCATCATCATGGAGGAATATTTTGAAAGTGTGAAGTGTCATAGTAGAATCTTTCACATACTCTTGTTTCTCACACCAAGCATGAATCACATAGTCTTAGATATACGTGATGGTTATAACATGTGCACAAACCCTCATTAGAAGGAACTATGAGAACTCTGATTCCTGTTCAAACCAGGATACATAGGAATCCCTTTCAAGGTATGAGATAATTTGATATCCTCTTTAGGAATAAAACCCGGATTCCTCCAATTTTGGAATCCTCCTTAGGAAATAATCCCCAAATTAAATCCTCAAATCATTAAGGAATCCTTTTCAGGATGTAATCCCAAACTCATTTCCCTCAGAGGATCATACTTTCCAATGAGATTTATCGAACTACGCAGGCATTGATTCCCATCAATATGGGATACGTAGGAATACTCCCTGATGTTCAAACCCAACACTTCAAATCAACCCTGTTCTCCTTGGGACATATTTCCAACAGGGTCAGATCTTACTTGGGAACCCATATCCTTTCCATGTTTCTTGGACTGCTTCAGCATAAGTCCCACACTAAGTTTCAACTAATAACATTCCGTATAGAGGTCCTTATCACATGAACCTAAAAGTTATGGTGTGTCCTATTATGTGACACCAAACTATGAGTGTTGTGATTCCTTTCATAAGGATACGTAGTTATCCTATTTTACGGGAACAATACCTAGATCAAAACAAACATTCATCTTCCTGGATGACAATAATTTCCAGAGTTCCCCACTGAGTGGATTAAAAACCAGTATCATCACAACGATGATAAAAAGAATCTCTGATCAGTATATTAGAGGATACCATTGATAGAAAACCTCTAATACATACAGATATTTCCATTAATGAAGAACCTTGAATACATATGGATGATTATAAAGTTTTACACATGTTAATAAGTATTTATAAATTCCAAGGGATACTTATGATATACTTGGTGAATTAATAAGGATTCATAAAAATATTTTAATTTTATAGATAGATTCCCAGAGTAGACAATAATTCCCCCCAAAAGGGTGTGGTGAGTCCGACCTCCCATCCTCTCAACCAATACACGTTCTTTAGTATCATAAAGTTCAAAACTTAACGAATTCCTACCTTTGGAAAGAAGGAACTATTTGTATAATGAACTATTGGAATATTCCAGTTATATGAATAAATCCAATGGAAACCACCTGTAATAAGTGATTCTTTAAATTAAGACATATATTTCGAGGAACTATGAAAAAGTAGCTATAACCACACGGTTGGGCAGTTTCACACGCCGAGATTAATTATGACTTAATAATTCTCCTCAGATATGGTGGAGATAATGGTTGTCAGTTAATATATTTCCCTTAAATGGATAAAAACAACATGAAACATGGGTTAAACGAGAAAACACAGGAAGCTCAAAAACGCGGAAAGGGTTGGAAAATCCACACATTTTGGTAACTCAATGGTCGCCCAAATCATGGGGGTTTAAAACAACTTTTAAGTATTAAAACGACATTAAATAATTTTAAATGTTTAAGAAGAATTAAAAGGTGGCCTTTAGGAATGCTGGGATAACCCCGACACCCCTAGCACTGTTGGGTGTAGAACCAATCAGTGACACACCAATCAGTGGCACAAATAGGTGACACCACGATGAAACCATGTCAATGAAACTGATTCCCTCCTTACTCACCCATGGGGTCCATGACACCCAAACACCAGATATTTGGCAAAGTAATGGACCATGAAGGACTATTCCATTACACACCCCTTTAGCATTATAGTCATCATGACCAATATACAAATTGTAATCTCAATTCATCTAATCAATTTATATATAACATGTATCATTATGTGTGACCATGCCCCACATTAATATTCATTACAATCAATATATTTAATTCATTAATGAAAATAAAATCAAAATGATTCTAATCTATTCGTAATAGATAATCCATTTAATCAACTCAGTCATGGAGATTCACATCCATGTTTAAAACAAGCACATATAAGGTTATATTATCAAATATGTGATTACCTATAGGGGATATTCAATTTAATAATCATATTCCAACACTTAGAATGTGTTTTGGTCATTTAAATAATTAAATATAAAGCATAATTTTAAGACGAAGCACCCATGGGGTGTCTTGGATTGAGGTTTCCATCTACTAAATCCTAATCAAGATACTATATAGTATATTAACATGGTAAAAATATTTAGAGTCAATTATATCATTTATATGATAAGGATGGAAAATGTTGGTGTGTGGAAAAATGATAGCCTATGAAAACAATGTAATAATTAGGGATAAAAACTATACCAACTACCTTAAGTATTTATATGACATCACATCCCAAATAAGCTATAGATTTGATGTAGATTGGAAGGAAAATGAAGAACAATCCAATGCTATAAAAATAGGGCATAAGATATCGCACGTTAATAGTAAAAAGGATATAAAGGAAAACCGTGAAATGAAATAAGAGAATTTGATATAATACTTCTTATTATACAATTCTTATGAAAGTGCTTGATTCTGTGTCTAGATGGAGGATTGATGGAAAATCGTAGTTTAGTAAATGGAGAGACACATGAAAGAATAAAAATGGATTATACAATCGAAATGGAGTAAGATGAAAGGTCTTTTTGTTTTAGGTTCATGAATGTAAATATCTGAAATTCATCTCTTAAATAGGGATTCATGGATTCTCTTTATGGTTTAGACAAACAATGCACAAGATGTTCTCCCATCACTGTCCAAGGGGGGACCCATGTGGTTAAGATGCACAGTTTCCCAAACTATGTGAAAATCATGGGAAAAACCTTTTCCAAAAGAGTTTACTTCTTAAATAGGAATGTGCCTCAGGTCCCACAATTACAGACAAACAGGGATTTCCCCTACTAATCAATGGTTGTCCGCAATGATACCCTACATGGCCAGTGCTAACTGTGTGGTAACCTTGAGACATGCCCTTTTTACCTTATTACAAAACTCTAGGATACTATAATGAAAAAAAAACATGGAACCTTATTTTGGATGTAGTACATGTTATACATGATTAACCAATGTGTTTAAACTAAAAAAATGATCATTACTTTCATTAGAAGATAGGTCATTACAAAAAATAATAATTTCATACACATGAAATCAGCTTTACTACATAATGTTTGGCATAAAACACTTTATAAGAAAACATAAATGAATAATTGTAATCATGATGGTTTAATAGAAAACATGGTAACCCATGGAATATATTTTAATTAAAACATTCTTGTTTTACTACAAAAGGGTCTAATATTTTTGGAAAAACAAAATACCATTAACTTTCTTAATGAAATCAACTGATTTCAATAAAAACTAATTATAAATCATAGAAAAGTCATTTAGTATTCCAGGGACATCACTTTAAAATAACTCTTATAAGAACCGTTATAAGTAGAAAAACTAATTTATTCATCTTCCAATAAAATTTTATGATAAAACAATAATTACCCAATGCATTGAAGAACTATATTGAGGTCACCCATCATAATGTGCAATATCAGGCTCACCCATCATCATGATCTATATTGTTCTCACCCATAATCATGACCTATATCTGGATCAACTAACTTCATAAAAAATATCCAAGGAATATATCAGAAATAAATATTTTTAGGCTTTTACCTTTTCATCACAAATCCCTTTAAAAACTATTTTTAACTCATTAGAAAATCTATTTCTTACATTGACAAACACTAAATACTAAAAAAACATTTTAAAAAATGAAATACTGAGAAAAAAGGGAATAAGTGATTTTTTAAATAAACCATTGAATCATTTAAGGTAATAAAAACATAAAATAATGGTAGTAGTGGTTTGAAAATCAGTTGATTCTATATAGGTTGAAATTTAACATTCCATTTGACTTTTTTAATGAATTTCAAAACATTACATAAATAGATTCCTTTTGAACATTTTAATAAATTAAATATTTTACATTATAATTAATTCATATATAAATAAGTAATTACATATAATAATTTTATTATCATTTATGTGGAATGAAAATATTATGAAATTAAATCATTAAAATAATAAAAAAAAGTTTTTAAGGTAAAGTGTACCTTACCGCATGTCTGAATCATAAATTATGATATTTAACTTACTGAATAATAAAATTATATAAAATAATTACTTAAATAATATACCATTTCAATTTTTATATTCTATTTATTTTATTTGTAAACGTGTTATATACAATTACATAAACAATTTTGTTCTCATTGGATGTTTTGATGATATTCAGATCATATGTCCAAAATGACATTGGTAATTTGACTGTGGTCAAATTGTACATTATTAAACCATATATAGAATAATATTAGTGATATAATTAACACTATTATACATATATTAATCTTTTATGATCCATCATGATCTATTTTTATTAAAAATAAACAATGTTACAATCATAGAGATGATACGCCGTGCATACGCATGAGTAACAGTTTCATTTTTCACTGAACACGATAGAATTAAAGAAAGTATTTATTTATCATAAAAAATTTATTATTATATCAGTAATATAATTTTTTTTCTAAATTTAACTATATATATTATCTATTTTATTTGGTTATGAAAAATGAATCCCTTCACTTTATGGAGGTGGAAATCCACACGTATGCGTGAATGACATTATCATCCTTAAATGGATGGGAAGGTAGGAAAATAGATGATATATTATGTCTTAATAATTATTTTAATTTCATTAATATCATATATAAAAATTAATTCTATAATTATAACCTACCGCAATAGGTGGTGATAGAAATTTAATTATATCGATTTGTTAGTTGGTAGCCCAAAGTACACATGAATTATAGTTTCATTTCCCATTTGATTAAAGAGAAGATGTATATCAGTTGTTACATTATCATATTAATATATTAGTATTTTTAATATTTTTATGTCATTATGTTATAATGGATGATTAGTATTTTATAGAGGTACAATAAAAAATAAAATGATAGCATTCAGTTAAAAGCTACACCTCATCTATGGTCAACCTCATGTTTTACACATTAATTTTTTTAAAGATTGTATTATTCCTAAACTAAGACCTATATAATTTTTATAGGTATTTAAGAAAGTTATTATGTACTCTATTTTATGATATGTAGTCCTAAAATGGTGAAAGTAAGAGAGGAGGTGGGGTTCTATTTTATAAGTGAGGGGATAGGAATTCTTGGAATTTCCAAATGTATTAAGTTAAGATATGAAATAATTTCAATGTTCATGATGTTAAAAATTTATATAATTGTGTTATAAAATTAAATGTGTTGAAATATAATCAGCCATAAAAATTTATATATGTTTATATTATGTTTTTTCCCATATCTATTAGTTTTAGCACCCTGTAACCTCTTTTAACAATTATGACAATATCAGTTATCTTTATGATTTAGGGGTAAAAATGTTTCTATAAAAATAAAATAGAAAAATAAATAGGAAATATTAGTAATTTTTAACCATATCCCACCCAATTTGAATATGATAATATTTTTATTAATTTTAAATCATTTAGTAAAATGTTGTTTTTTATAAAATATCATTCATGTCCTTTTTAGAACTATCCATTTAATTTTTCTTTGTGAACAAAATTTCAGAAAAATAATTCTAATAAAATAATATGAAAAATTCATAATAATTTATATTTATATGTATATAATTTATGAAAAACTAAAAACTAGTATAAAAATTACATTTATATTTTTCAAAAATATTTTAATTGATATTTCTACTGCCTACACAGGAACCAAGTCAATGTTGTAAAAGAGTTTAATGAAATTATAAAATTAATAAAAATAAAAAATAAAATACCATAAGAAAAAATTATTAATATTTAAAATTATACTTCTAAAATTAAAATAAGTTATTTTGATCACTATCACATAATATTATAGGGATTAAAAGCAATAACCTGGCATTTTTGACCATATATTCTACTTAAATACTAGCAAGGTAAAAATTATAGTTAAAAGGAAAAATGTCATTTTTTCTATTTGTGTAGGGTTTTGGATAATATAGTGTAAACCAATTAAATAAATTCATGTTTTGTAATTAATTTCAGGCCATGTCACATTAGTTTTTACCATAACTAATTCATTTTACCTTTAATATGGTAAGAAAAAAAATTTGTATTATTATTATTCATAATAAAAAAATATAAAACTCATATTTGTTAAAATTTTAACACCTAATCCCAATATGTAATGAATTTTTAAGAAATAATTTATAGAAGTTGTATAATTTAATTTAAAATTAAACGAACAAAATTTTATTAGAAATTGTTTTTTGGAAAAATGTCTTTTTAGGTACAATATTATTTGTATTCAAAATTAATGTATAAGATTAATTAAAAATCCCATAATTGTATTTTTTATCATGATTTTATAAATAAATTTTAAAACTAACACAAAATAGAAATTTACTTTGTAAATACTTGTATTGAAAATATAGTTTCCATTAAAAATCGATATTTTTAACTATTCATTGAAAATTCAAACATTTCACAAAATCCTCAAAAAATCATACTAAGATAATTTTTAAATTATATATTCAAAAATTATTTTTATTTTATCAATTTAAATTAATATTTTTTGGAAATAGATCTTTTAAATTAAATTATATAATGCATGAAAACCCAATTTTGTTGAAAATAAGACTCTTTATTTTGACTAAACAATTTAGCTAATATTTATATAATAAATATAAATATATAATATCTAATCAAGGAATATTATTAATAAATGGAAACCAATTATTTTGACATTACCTAGTTGGTTACATTTTTTCCCTTTTGAAAATTTTATCCTTGAAATTATTTTCATTTTTCAAATAAGTGTGAATATTTTTCCTTCACAACATCTTGAGATACCCATGTTGCATCCTCAATCATATGGTTATACCCAAAAAATTAACCCAATGAATAAAATTATCTTGTAACACACACTCAATTCAGTTATGAATATGAATATTACATTCTTTATATTAATGATTTCCTTCCAACTCAACTACTTTAGGGATCAAAACATGAGATGCATCTGGATTATATTTTATTAATAATGAAACATAGAATAAATCCTGTACCTGAGATAAACTCAAAATAATGGTTAATCAATAAGAAAATGATCCACATTTATTCATTATTACATATTATCTAATTATCAATAGACTTTCATTTCCCTTTTTACTAAAACACATAACACTTTTCCATGAATATACGTTATGAAAAACATTATCACCATCCATGAAAGAGATGTATTTCATTTGGTTATCTATATTAATTTTCTATCTACTATGGGTCATCCTCATATGATGCTAAATCATCTTCAAATTCACAATCCTTTATTCTGCCTATTATTATCCAAAAAACATTCTTTCTCCGACTTCATCATGACATAATGTAGTTTGACACCATTTTCCATATAAATCCTCAAAAGGCTTTATCAATATAATGGTATAAAATTTATTATCATAATAAAATTAAACTACTAAATTATATTTATCCCAAAATTATTGGTAATGAAATTAATGATAATTAAAAATGAATTCCAAATTATTAATCATTATCTCTTAATATCCATCCAATTGAGTATGTAATGATGTACTGAAATTTAATTAGTACCCAACGACTTTAAAAGGATTTTCCAAAAATTATATGAAAATTTGGGGCAACAATTAAATACCTTGGAGATAGATACTCCATGTATACTCATTATATAATTTATATATAGTTGTTAAAAATGATCTAGAGATATAGTATCTCAAATTGGAAGAAAATACACAAATTTATCTTATCAATAAGGAGTAACCCAAATTAAATTATTTCCATGCTATGTCTTTAGTAATCCCACCATGAAATACCTGGTTATATTCTCCCATTTTCATTTTAGCACTGGAAAATTTCAAATTATCCCCTTTGGAAATATTCAGTTTTCTATCACATTTTGAAAATTCAAACATTTCTTGGTAATGTCCCGAATATTACATTTCATTCCATCCTTGCAGTAAAACTCTCAAAGGAATTCGAATATCTTAGTGCCTCCTTGGTGAATATAATATGGGGAACTATGAGCATCAATCAATAATTAACTCTTCAACTAGGAATAACTAATACACATAATCTTATTACAAACTTGATTATACCTTATTCATAATTAGACATTTGAAACTCACCCTTTTAAATAAATACTACATTTTCCTCTGAAACATAGTCATCCTTCGGAGATTAAATAATTATTTCTATAAAATGTTACTATACTAAATACATAATCAAAATATATGAATTTTATTACTGCACAATTTCTAGTCAAAAAGTCCTCAGGTCATTAAACAAAGGGTCTTGTTCTAAATTTAACATGTTAAATTTTCCTTTATATTTATGACATAAAGTATCATATACTATGTTTACATCACATGTATTTTAATGAATTGTGCAGTCTTAATTATTTATCAATTCCAGCCATCTTTTCGACCTATTGTTCAGCATTTTATTAGTGAATATATACCTCATACTATTATGATTATTATATATTTATCACTTTTCTCCACATACATGATCCCTAATTTTTTTCAATTATAATCCAAAATAGTTAAATACAGAACCATTGTACATAAATTAACTCATTATGTTTTAGTTGATGTAATGCATAAGCAATTACATGATCATTCTTCATGAGAACAAAACCATGTCCCTTCAACGAATCGTCATTGTAGATGAACAATTCACCATTTTTAGAGGGAATGGACAAAAAATGACCATTAAATAGTATGGTTTTCAGTACCAAGAGAAAATCATCACAGACATTCATGATGATAAATTTCACTCATTTTGGAGTAAAATTATTGAGTCCATTATATAAATGAGAAAACTATTCAACAAATCATCATTAGTAACTCAAAAATACATGAAAAATATGAATCTCTAAATTCTTTGGGGTCTTTTCAATTATTTTAAAAGTTTATTTTTAGAAGGGTTAACAATTATGCCATCATTAGAATAAATATATCTAAGGAAAGAAACCCATTGTAATAAAAATTCTCAAATACTAAAATTTTCATTTTGAATTTTTCTTTTGTGGTTCTCAAAATAATACTTAGTATACATTCCCAATCCTCATGATTTTTATAATATATCATCAATAAATATAAACACAAACCTATATAAATATTTCATGGGAAACTATTGTAATAAAATCAGTGAATATAACCAGTGCACTAGAAAACCCAAATGGTATAACTACAAATTCATAATACCCATATATAGTTAAAAACTTAAAAATTTTAATATATTCCTCCATAAAATTAAATTAATTCTACTTGGAAATACGATCAATCTAAAAAAATACAACGTCCTTTAAAGGTAATCAATCAATTCATCTATATGAGGAAAATGATACTTGTTAATAATGTTGATGTTATTCAAGGATTTACAATATATGAAATGTTTCATTGACCCATATTTTTTTAACAAATAAAACAAGGGAACCTCATGGTAATCTTTTAACATGAATGAATATTTTATCAAGAAATTATTGTTATGGAATTTTCAATTATAAAAGGCCTACTTGAACTATTTGATAAGAGGTTTTGAAATATACCTATCATTAACAACTATGTTATCAATAAACTAAACCTCATATCCAGGTATAACACTAGGAAAATAATTTGGAAATATTTTAATATATACATTCACTACTGGAACATCATTAATTTGAAATGATTATTATTTTCAAAAATATGTGCAAGGGTACATTCAAAACCCTCCCTTGTCAATTTTTCAGATTCTTTATAAGTTATAGATGGTATAAAATAATTTAATAATTCTTTTGTATCTATAAAATATATCTTATCATGAGGTACTAAAGGCTAATACATACCCAAAATAATATAAAAATAAACTACATGTATTTCAATATTATTTTTTGGGAAGAGAATTCCACTGATAACAATATAATGAATCATATAAATCTTTTATTCAATAATATTTCTAAAATGTGTTTTCATCAAAAGATCTATCTATTTTTATGAGGTGATATTACAAATTTTCATGAAAATTTCATAGATATAATGCAATTCAATAGTCTATAGTCAAATAGGGATTTGGAATAATTTGAATATATAAGTAACATACTTGTCACTACTTCATTAGATGGACCACAATCAACCATTGTATAAGAAAATGATTCTTCTACCCCTTTTTTCATTCAATATTGACTATATCCTTCCTTATTTCCTATATTTTGACAATTACATACATAATAAACCATCTCATTGTAAATAATGAAACATAAAATTTAATTTTCATTATTTTTTGATCATTTTATCTGTAGTCACTACCAAAATTTCCAAACCTAAAATATTAGAAACACAACCCAAATTTAGTAAAAAAATAATCCAGGGTGATTTATACCATACCAATCAAAAATTAGAATCATTATTTTGTTAAATTCATATTTCATTGATATATTATTCCAAAATTCATTCTATCTAGACCTTTTAATCTTCTTGTTTTCATATGATCATCAAAAAAATCCATTTTTAACTTCTCAACACATGAAATAATTCTCTCATAAATATTAAATTCATGGGAATCCAACAGCCATTGATATCATGGATTTAATCAGGAGTAAATAATATTAAATTTACTATCAATATACTAGCTAAAAGTTACGTATTACCCTTCTTGTAGAGTAAAGTTTTAATCATAAATGACCATTGAATGTTCCTTCATCTATCAATCCTAAGTATACAAAACAAAGGAAAATATTTATGAAGGAAAATATTCTTAAATTCATCCCATTCTAAGGTATCCATATATTCTCCTTCTCTAATATTCTTAAGAATTGACCACCATCAGTTGGGTTCACCTTGAAAATGATAAATAGAAAGAGTTACATTTTTATTTTATTGACAACCCATGACATTAAATATCATTTCTTAGGATTTAATCCATCCGTTTTCTAAAATAGGTCAAATGGTCCACTGAATACCAGATGGTATTGTTTCATGAAATGTTCCACAACAGGAATGTTCCAATATTGTGTATGTTCTTTCCTTCAAGAATGGATATCACTACCATTTATATCATGAGTCAGCTAATCCATCATAGCATAAAATGTCTCTATTCCAATTTCATCCATTCTATTTTTCTAATTTAGAAGTATATTTTCCTCTTCGTTCGTTCCTACATTAGTTTCTATTTTTACTCTATCCAAATCCTTTCGGAATAGTCATAGTTTAGATGAGACTACATCATAAAATTCAAAATCTATATAATGATAACAATAAAATAAACAATCTAATGGGTACTTAAATACATTATATTATCGCCTAAAAATATCTAAAACTTTTCTATGATACCAACTACAAATGTCACACATTAAGAAAAACCTAAATTCAATCAATATAGATAAATTCATTTTCTTGCATTACCATGGATATATTTAGGTTTATATTTTTTAAAAAAATTGGTCATAACACTTACATAACAAACCCATACATTTTTGGTTGGGCAGTTCATATTACTTTGCATTTATCTCACAATACACGTCATTTAAAATAATTTTTCTTTTCTTTTCATGAAATATCATTATGATTTGAAACATAAATTCCGTGTGGTTTCTAATCTTCCATAAAACCAATGAAAAAAACATTAAATAATGAGATTAACACAAAAAATAAGTAAGGGACATAAAAAAGAAGGTCATTAAACTATATTAAACAAATAAGATCATAAAAAATATTTTCTTTTAATATCATAAACTTTGGGCTCAAATAATTTTTTCATAAGAATGAAATAAACTTTACAACCCAACATCATGAGTTATATCGAGATCACCTGTTATTATGAGCTACATCGGGTGCTCCCATCATCACGAGTTATATCGGGCTCACCCATCATCATGAGATATATCAGGATCACCCATCATCATAAACAATTAATAAGGACTATATCATGAATAAAACATTTTATTATATAATTTTTTCATCATAAATCCCTTTAGAAAGTTATTTCAACACAAATGAAAAACACATTTGAATAACAAAATACAATTTCCTTTTAGAAACCCGTTTATAAAAAAACACAATGAAAAAAGGTAACATTGGTTTATTTGAAGAAAAATGGAATGTTATAATGTAATAAAATCATGAAGTAATGGTTGCAGTTGTGGTAAACACTATTGGTGTTGTATACATTAAAATAGAACATTACTTTTTTTTTATTTTGTAAGAAAAGTCAAAAAATTCAATAAAATGTTTCTATTTGAAAACATTCCTAAGTAATTAAAAAGATTTTAATTATAATTAATTCATGTCCATATAAATTAATAAATAAAATAATTTTATTATTGTGGAAATATATAAAAAATATTTATAAAATAAATCATTAAAATAATTATAAATATCGTTTTTATGGTAATGTTTCTCTTATCATGAGTCTAAATCATCACATATGTTCATTATATTCCTGAATAATAAAATTTTTTCAACTATTTAATTATTTAATAAACCATTCAAATTTTATCATTAAATTTAGTTAATTTATTTCCATGTTATATACAATTACTTTAAAATTTTAGTTATCATTGGATGTATTGATGATATTCGACTCATATGTTCAATATGAATTTGGAAAGATGACTATGGTCAATGATGTTTAGACCTGACACATTAGAGCATACATAGATGGTGATGAGATATGTGTGACTACCGCAAGTCCACCTCTAATAGGATAGGGCCTAGAATGTAGCACTTAGTAGGCATATTACACATATAGAAGACATTAGCCTCGAGTATTGTTGACACACCAACCTCTCCAAGCCTATAATATTATGAAATGTAAATAACGAATGATACCAATAATTCATTAATAAAGTCTATCCCACATCAATTTATGAGAAAATTATTTCAAATTAATAAAACTAATCCAAATACAATCCCACCCAAAACAAGAAAATAATATTTGAACTGCTCAGAAGGAGGGAGAAAGAAGACAAATGCAACACCGGTATACACCTCATTTTTCCTATCTCAATCATTTTTCCACTTCATCATAGTCCTTAAATGATTACTAAAATGTTCTATCTACCATATAATAATTGACATGTGTAGGAAGGGCTCATTAAAAGGTAAATATAACAATACATATTAGGAAACCCCAAAATAACCAAAAATAAAGAATCAATAGTAGTCAGCTCATAAAACAAAGGTATTCTAAAAAAGATATGATACATAATGGTAAAAAATAATAATCCAATATATAAATCAGGAAAAAAATAAATTCTACATGTTCACAACCTTAATTCCATCTCCATGATTTTTCTTGAGGTACAAAGGTAACACTCATCGAGTAGAAAACCAAATAACGAGATACGCTACCACTAAAGACACTCTAATTATAGGTCATTCTAAATGGGATACACCTTAGTAACGAAACTCATCCAAAATGGCACACATATTGAGTCTAGTCAAGAATAATAATGAATGAAATTGGGATCATTCATCTGAGACAAATAAACAATCATACTAACAACCCCATTAGAAGTTTTATATCTTAATACCTTGATTGGGGTCAATTATAAGGGCCCATTGGGGGGAAATTGACGTTAATATATTTATCTTCATAGATAGGGGATCAATTCCCTTGTAAGTGGTGGTCATTAAAATTCTAATGACCGTACATATGGAGGATTCTGGAAGTAAGGATTGGTATGTGACTCTTGGAGAGATTCTAACTCTAATCTTCTAAGGCGTCTGAAGTTCAATTTTCGGGATGAGATGTCGTACTAAACCATCATCAAAGATGATTCAGGTTAAATTAATCCAGAAAAATGGTAATCTCTCACACTTTACAAGTAATAGTGAGATATAGAGTGGTCATGATTATTTGATATTGATTAGATTGTACAAAAAACCCTCATAGGAATTTACCAAGGGAATACACTCAACTAATACTAATCCAAGAAATTTCACATAATCTCACAAAAATGATAAACTGATGAGAAATAGGAATTAAAGATTCCATTAAATATGTACTCAACGATCCCCTAAGGGTATATGATGTGTCACCCTAAGCCCAGTACAATCGAGGACTCATGCCCAGATAAAATGTATTTTTTGAAATTAACAACTTGTCTCCAAGGCTATACGATATGCAGGTAATGAGATGGAACTCCTCATCCTACATGCATATTACCATTTCTATATCCATGTACACCTGGTCATGCTCATGTAATAGGTTTTTCTCATGTACCAGGACATGTTCGAGTACAAGGCTCAACCCATGTAATCTTTCCATGTCCTTTTCAATTACCCATGAAGTTATTATATACACAGTGTGTGGGACCACATGACCACCTGGTCGTGTAATTCATATACACACTGAATTAGTCAGATAATGTTCACACATAATGTGAACATGAATCCCATGACATGTGATACTTATCTCTACACAGAAACCCTATCTCCACAAAGAGTGGACTACATCACATGTGTTCATAAGAATACATGTAGTGTAGTCAGTAATTTAATAGGAATTAAATACAATTAATGGGCCTTTGTGTCACGACCAATCCTCGAGGCCTGTTCCATGACTATCCCTAGCCCACCTTCCATTGGCCAGGGGGTGGCGACTAGCACCAAAGGCAAAAATATTGATAGTAGGGAAGGAATTTCCATTATATAAGTAAACAAACACAACAGAGTATGCAAGTGAAGTAAGCACTAAGTAGAACTAAGTACAAAAGTATGTGCTAGAAAGTAAATGGTCCAGTATTCAAACCCAACTGGAAGTACTGTACAAATAAGAAAAAAAGTACAACAGGTATAAGGTAAAGCAGCAACCACCGAGTCGTTCTTCAGAAATCCCACATGAAGGGTGGGTTCATATAGTCTCTTCGGTACCTCGGGACCATCCTTCCACTCCATGTATGTCTCGCCAGGTCGTCCACCTCCGGATACTGTCTAGCTCCACAAGCCTCGACCACGTTCAGTGCAGACCGTCGTCTACAACAAACACAACGTAGTGCGGGAAATGCCCGTGAAGGGGTGAGTTTAACGATACTCAGTAGATACCCCAAGACCCCCGAAGGTCTCCCATAATCCACAAAGGATAAACCACAATGGAAAGATATAAACATGAAATATCAACCAAATCTACTTGGGTATATCCCATACATATACCTACGTCATCAATCTCAGTACGACTCCAACATTCGAGCACAAGCACAACCAGTCCACACAGGAAAGAAGTCAATAATACCAATGATAATGATTTAAAGACAAAACTCAGCTCACACAGGTATAATTCCCATGAAGAGGGGTGGAGATGATTAGATGTATCCTCTGAATCACCTCCTTTGTCGAACCCATGTAGGATCCAAGTACAGAAGTCATCGCTATCGAACCCACGTAGGATCCAAGTACAACAACCATCAAAACCAAACCCACATATGATCCAAGTACAATCTTCATCAATGCCGAACCCATTGAGGATCCAAGTACAGTGGTCCTCGCTGCCGATCCCACGTAGGATACAAGTACAGTCACCATTGTTATTGTAATTGCAGCCATCTCTAGGGTCCCCACACACAGCGTACTCGATTCTGGGTGGGGCTTCTCCACAAGTAAAAGGGGTTTGAAACATAAAATTTCATGAAGTCTAGAGCTGATGTATCCTGAAGTTCCGTCTCATCAAAAGGAACTCAACGTGACAGACGACGCATCAAACAGACACCCGGTCTGAGAGAAATTGGATTTTTCATTCCAGGGGCCCGGTCGGAAATATGATCGTTTTAAACAAGGTCATTTAACAAAGCTATCCAAAACTAACATAGAGTATCACAAAAGTACTGTCTCGTCGAAAGAGTCCCAGTGCCACAGACGGCGCCTCAATTCGATGCGCGACCATTAAGTTATTCATGTTTAAGTGAATAACGGGCTTGGCCCATTTAGCCCAGTGGGATGACGGGTCAGGTTAACCTAGTTTGACGGGTACGACCCAACAGGGGTGTCATACAGGTCTGAAGGAAAACATATCTCGGCCCGAAGGGCGTGGCCTGGCCCAAAGAGGTGTGGCTCCTCCCGGCCGGGCGTGGCCTGGCGCGGCCCGACTGGGCATGCGGCCCGGCTGGCTGAGCGGCTCAACCCGAAGGCCGAGTGGTTCCGAGGGGGGTGCCCCCCCCCCGGCTGTCCAAACCGGTGGCCCTAAGCGGCGCTTCCCCTCCCAAATCAGCCGGATAGGCCGACCTACCTTCTTGCGCAGAAGCACCGCATGGGCGGGCCATGGGTTCTTCCGGCGTGGTGCCCTCCTGGCGCCATGGATCTGCTCTGCCTGGCTAGGTGACGGGCCGACCTGTTCTCCGGCATGGCGCCCTCCTGGCGCCGCGGCTCCCCTTCACCCGGCCGACCGATGGGAATCACGGTTCCTTCCTTCGGCCTGAGCTCCTTTTTCGGTCGACTGGCCCCTGGTTGTGGGTCGTGGTTCCTCCATGTGCATCTGGCGCTCGATTGCTTCCTTTTTTCGTCACCGCTTCACGATTCCAAACAAGACAAGAAATGAAGGAGGGTCGTGTGGCCGTTTTTGTTCAGCCCGCGCCCTCCACGTAAGATAGCAACAATCGGCCAAGATGTTCACTCAAATACAACAACATCTAATGAGTAATTTATTTTAAATAAAATAAGAAAACCCCCTACCTCGAATAATTGATTTCGCATGTCGGGCATCGTGGAGGACGACGTCGTGGGGTGAGGCTTCGTAGACGTCGTCGGTGTGCGCCCGAGGAGGAAGCAGAGTCTCCTCTCTTGTCGTGGAGAAGTGAATGGGTGGCGCATCGTCGTTCTTCATGGAATCTGCATTCTTCGCCGAAGAAATCTTCATTCTTCGTTGGAGGGTAGTGTTCATCAAAAAACTCAAGAGCTCTCACAATTCTCTTTTGCACAACGAAATCCCTCCTCCGGTAAAATAATAGGCTCCTCCTATTATTTTATTACACATGGAATTTATGTTTCAAAATTTCACATCACCTCATAAATTAAATGCGTTGGAAAATAATTAAAGGTAGGGATAGGAAAGATCCTCATTAATTAAATGTGTTGGAATTTAATTATAGAGATAGAGAGGAATGATCCTCATTAATTTGAGGGGTTGTCATGGATTAATGGAGTGAGGGAGGTGGTGAGATTGGCAATTAAAGGGGGGTTTCCAAATTAATGAGGGGGTTTACAGAGGTTAGAGGAAAATTAATGGTTGGGGCTCATGTGGGCCCCACCTCTCTAACATCCACACTTGGGTAGTTAGGTGGTTGTGGGTCCCAACATTAACTACCCTTGGGAGGAATTAACCTCTTTAGATAAATAATAAAATTTTCCCATCAATTTTATTTACTTCTCAAATAAACCCCCAAAAAACTCTCAACCCGCTTAAAATTAAACTGCAGTAAAGGTACCCTTAAGCAATTACCGGTGCTGCGAGTTCATCGGTGCCCCATATTTCAATTCCAAGCACTGGTAAAAAATAAAGAAAAACTCGCCCATTCGTTTACTGAATGTACCTGAGCTAAACTTCGAAAGTTGATTCTGGGCACACCGGGCCTCAAAATCAAGTGCCGTCTGAAGACACAGACTCGTAAAATTCCAAAGTATTTATGAAAAATTATCCTTGAAATTTATGGGTCTTTACATTACTCCCGCCTCAGGGATTTATGTCCCGGTGAAGCTACATCATAAACTAGGGAATGAAATGAGGGTATTGTGCATGGATCTGAGCCTCCCACTCCCACGTGATCTTTTGGAGGATCCCATGCTGCCAACGAATATGCACAAGAGGAATAAACCATCCACATAGGACCTACTCTTGTCGATCCCCAATCTCCACTGGGTCCTTCGCAAATGTATCCCCATCCTCGATGCACAGCTCCCCGTGCTAAATAATGTGGGTCGGGTCGTGCACGTATCTTTTTAGGTGAGATACGTGGAAGACATCGTGCACCTGGTGCAACTGAGGTGGAAGGGCCTGGCAGTAAGCCACCTATCCTACCCTGATGAGGACCAAGAATGGTTCGATGAAACGTGGAGATAACTTGCCGCCCCGACCAAATCTCTGTAATCCACGTCGAGGTGAGACACGTAAGAAAACATGGTCACCATCCTTGAACTCTAGTTGTCTCCATCTCCTATCAGCATAGGACTTCTGTCTACTCTGTGTAGTCCTCATCCGCTCCTGGATGATCTGTACCTTCTCTATCGTAGCCTGAACCATCTCTAATCCTACAAATGATGACTCCCCAGGGTTAGTCCAGCATAGAGGTGATATGAAAGGTTGGTTTTACAGTTTCTCGTATGGTTCCATCCCGATGGTGGAGTGTTAGTTGTTGATGTACGCAAACTCCACCTAGGGTAGGTGATCCTCCCAGCTGCGACCAATGTTAAGGACACATGCACGGAGCATGTACTCCAGTGTATAAATGGTCCTCTTCATCTGGCCATCCGTCTGAGGATGAAAGGCCGTGATCAGGCGTAGCTGCATCCCAAAATCCTCCTACAACCCCTTCCAAAGTCGGGATATAAAGTGAGCGTCTCGATCAGATATGATAGACGATGGCACACCATTATGCCCTACGATCTCCTGAACGTAGAGGCATCCCATGCTATCTACTGAGCCTTACTATCTGATTGGTAGGAAGTGGGCCGACATGGTATGTTGGTCTACGATCACCTAGATGGAGTCATGTCCTCTAGATGTATGTGGGAGCCCTGTCACGAAATCCATGGATATCCCATCCCACATCCACTCTGGGACCTCTAAAGGTTGTACCAAGCCTGCTAGTACCTGGTGCTCCGCCTTCACTTTCTGGAAAATGAGGCATCTTGAAACGAACTATGCTACAACCTTCTTCATACCCGACCACCAGTACTATTGTCTGAGGCCCTGGAACATATTTCCTATTTCACGATATAACGCAAGTGGGGAATTGTGAAACTCCATCATCACATCCTCCTACAGTGCAACTAGTACCATGGTACGTCACCTGAAGAGGATGACGTGCTCTCCTCCTTCAGAAAATCCATCAGGCGCCTGTCCTATGGAAATCTAAGCACGTCGTGTCTTACAGTCAATGGCCCCATGTTGTGCCTCTCTAACCTACTGATGTAGTTGAGGAGTTACTGTGAGGGAATGTATAAAGGGTTCCCCATCTCTATCCCTGAAGAATATCTGCAAAGTGGCTAACTACTCTGTCTCCTCTCCAAGTAGCTGAATTCCCGATCTCCGGGTGAGACCATCAGCCACAACATTCCCCTTATCAGGAGTATAGACTATCTCAAAGTTATAGTCCTGGAGGAACTCGAGCCATCGTCATTGTCCCAGGTTCCAGTCCTTCTGTGAGAAGACGTACCTGATACTTTGGTGGTCAGAGTAGACTGTAAAGCGCTCACCCACTAGATAGTGCCGCCACATATTCAAGGCGAAGACCATTGCTACTAACTTTATGTCATGGGTAGTGTAGATCTGCTCGTGATACCTCAACTATCATAAACCATAGGTGATCAATGACTTCTCCTATATCAGGACACACCCAGGTCCGATCCCTGATCCATCCCAGCAAACTACGTATCCTATGACCTCCTCTCTTAGCCTCAAGATGAGCGCCCTAGTCCATCTCTGTCTCATTTCCTGGAAGCTGTGCTGACATCTATCTGACCATACAAAGGGTTTCCCCATCTTCATCAACGTAAGAAGCAGTCCTGCAGCTCTGGAGAAGTCTGGCACAAATCTCCAATAGTACCCAGCCAGACCTAGGAATCTCTGCACCTCCGTCACACACCTGGGTGGCTCCCAAGCAAGTACTTCCTTGATCTACATTGGATCCACAGAAACTCCCACCTCCGAGATAATGTGACCCAAGAAGTGAGCCTCTCAAATCCAAAACTGGAACATCGAAAGATTACCATAAATCTGGTGCTCTAAGACTGGGTTCAGTATAACCCGCAAGTGGTAGGCGTTCTCCTCCTCATTAGTTGAGTAAATTAGTTTTTCTTTGATTAAGACTATGACAAAACGATCGAGGTAAGGATGGAGGATACTATTCATGATACTCATGAACACTTCTGGTGCATTGTTTACGCCGAAAGGCATAACCAAGAACTCTTAGTGTCCATACCGACACCTGAAAGTCGTCTTCTGAACATCCTCATCTCGAAATCTGAGCTGATGATAGCCTGACCTGAAGTCTATCTTCAAGAACCATCAAGCTCCCTTGAGGAGATCAAAGAGGACATCAATCCTTGGGAGTGGGTACTTGTTCATCACGGTCACCTGATTCAGGCGAAGGTATTTGACACATATTTATAAGCTCCCATACGCCTTCATGGAGAATAAAATCAGAGAAGCCCAGGGTGAAACACTGGGTCGGATGAATCCCTTTCCCTGTAAATCCTCCAGCTATTCCCTTAGCTCACGAAGCTCAGTGGGAGCCATACGATATGCTGGAGTAGATATTGGTGATGTCCCGGGGTAAATTTCAATGTAGAAGTCTACCTCCCTACGAGGAGGTAGTCCTGGACCGTATTTAGGAAAATCATCTGCATAATGATCCACCACAACAGAAAAACATGGACTCCGCACAACAACTGCTCCTAGGATGAGACTGGCCAAATGATGGGTGATCAGATGCCCACTCCACTGTGTAAGTCCATGCTGTGCTGAAAAGGCTCCCTTGTCAATGGTGAAGGGGAACCTTCTCCCATCTGTGTGGACAAACCGTACATTGCACCTAATACAGTCGATCTGAGCATGGACTTCAGATAACCAATCCATTCCCAAGATGACGTCGTACGGCCTCAACACAGCTACAAGAAGATCCCAACTGAATCTCTCACCTCCTAGAGTAAGATCACACTATCGAAACCAGTGCGTAATCGTCGAGTCTTCTCCCATAGGAGTCTCTAGCCATAAAGATCGAGCCAACGACTCTGTTAGAATCTTCGAGCTCCGAACAAGGGTAGTAGTAATGAAGGAATGACTCGCTCCTGTGTCTATATAAACTGTAGCAAAGGTGGATTAGACATAGATATTACCTCGAATAATCTCAGGTGCGCCGTGGTCATAGGCCTCGAATGCCTGGAACTGAGCCTCTCCCTGTCTTCCAGATCTGTGTGGTCGGGGTGGTCCCCCTGATGGTGGTGGTGGTAGAGCCTCGAAGCATCTTCTACCACGCGCTGCTCAGCCAGCTCCTCTGCCTTGTCCGCTTGCTCCCAGAATGGAGGGATAGGTAGTCACGAGCCATGTGGCCAAGCCCGCAGCATTCATAGAAATGCCTGCCTCTCGTATGGTCGGATACGCTGTGTGTGACCCACAAATCAGAACCAGAATCCTGGGGGAGACCACCAAATGGCCTGGTCCTCTTGGACATCAGCGACATCTGTCTACTGCTGGCTGCAGAAGAATCTGCCACGTGTCGCCCTACGGTGGGTCTCACTGTAGGCGTCGGCTGAGCAAGAAATATCTCCACAAGAAGAGATTTCTCTAGTACTCGTTCCTACATCGGAATGTTGAGTGAGATCATCGAAGCCCTGATCACATGCATCAATCCCGGCACAACGGTCCGGGCCTGGAAGAATGGGTCTCGTACCATGCACGTGGAATAGCGCGAGAGCTTGGTAAATCTCTATGAGTACTAGGCTACTGTCATGATACCCTTCCACAGTTGTAGTAACTTATAGATGCCCACATCACAGAGGGTGGATGGAATAATCTACGAGAGTAAGAGACTCTCGAAGTCCGTACAATGTAGAGATGCCTCGTCGTGCACCTGTTGCATTAGGCTCCACCATCTACCTGTTGCTTCGTGCAGGAGACTCATGGTAAGGATCACTATAAATTCTGCTGGTGTCCCTACAAATAAGAAGACTCTAACGATAGCCTCCAGCCAATCTTCGGGTGCGCGAGGATCTGACTCTCCGTAGAACTTGGGAGGCCTCTTTCACTGAAACTCGTGCAACGCACATAGGTGGCATGCACTCTCTGCTACTGGGGCTAGTGGTATCGGTGGCCCAGCGGGTAGTGGTACTGCTAGTCCCTGTGTTGTAATGGGGCCTTGCACCAAGGCCTCGTCGCTCGGTGGGCTTCCATCCCACACGTAACTAGGAACCCTAGCTGGCTGCCTTCGTGGGGCCATCCTGGAAAGAAACAGGTCGGCCACGGTTAAACAATGTACCTGGTGAGCTGACACAAATTAATCATGAAGAAAACTTTTGAAACACACATGCAATTATTGCTTTTGAGAACTGAGTTAGAAATCAGATGTCAGGGTCCTGGTCTATGGATACGTCGGCCGCCGTACCAACACTGGATTCCCTGGACTGAAAACCACACTCAATATTCTTAACACTATATCTTTACAGAAAATAATTTATCAGAGTCATGAGTTCTGCGGTAGAACCTCCCTCTGATACCAATTTGTCACGACCCATCCTCAGGGAGTATACCATGACTACCCCATGCCTTCCTTCTATAGGCCAGGGGCTGGTGACTAGCACCAAAGGCATAAATCCTGATATTTAGGAAGGCATTTCCTTTATATAAGTAATCAAACACAACGGAGTACGCAAGTGAAGTATGCATTAAGTAAAACTGAGTACAAAATTAAGTGCTAGAATGTAAGTGGGACAGTCTTCAAACCGAACTGGAAGTACAGTACCACTGAGAATGAAAGTACAACAGCTATAATGTAAAGCAGCAACCACCAAGTCATTTTTCAGAAATCCCAATTGAAGGGTGGGTACAGAGAGTCTCATCGGTACCTCGGGTCCGTCCTTCTGCTCCGTGTACGTCCTTCCAGGTGGTCCACCGCTGGATACCGTGTAGCTCGACAAGCCTCGACCACGATCATTGATGTCCGTCGTGTACAACAAACACAAATTAGTGCGGGAAATGCCCATGCAGGGGTGAGTATAACGATACTCAGTAGGGACCCCAAGACCCTGGAAGGTCTCCCAAAATCCACAAAGTATAAACAAAAAAAGGATAATACAAACACGAATTATAAACCAACTCTACTTAGGTATATTCCCATACATATAACTAAGTAATCAATCTTAGTACAAATCCAACTTTCGAGCCCAAGCACAACCAGTCCACACATGAAATAATTCAATCATACCAATGATAATGATTGAAAGAACACTCAGCTCACATAGGTATACTTCTCATGAAGAGGGGTAGAGATTATTAGATGTAGTTTCTGAATCATCTCCTCTGCCAAACCCACGTAAGATCCATATACAGAAGTCGTTGCTGCTGAACCCACGTAGGATCAAAGTACAGTAACCATCGTTGATGAACCCACATAGGATCCATGTGCAGTCTCCATCGCTGTCAAACCCACAGAGGATCCAAGTACAGTCATCCTTGCTGTCGATCCCACGTAGGATCCAAGTACAGTCGCCATCGTCGTCGCAGTCGCAGCCAGCTCTAGGGTTCCCACACACAACGTACTCGATTCCAGGTGGGTCCGCTCCATGAGTAAAAGGGGGTCGATACATAAACTGTCACAATGTACAGAGTTTATGTATCCCAAAATTCAATCTCATCAAAAGGAACTCAACGCGATAGACGACACGTCAAACAGACTCCCGGTCTGAGAGATATGGGATTTTTCGTTCTATGGGCTCGGTTGGAAATATGCTCATTCCAAACCCAGCCATTTACCAAAGCTGTCCAAAACTCACTTAGAGTATTGCAAATGTACCGTCTCATTGAAAGAGTCCCAGTGCCGCAGACGGCGCATCGATCAGACGTGCAATCATTAAGTTATTCATGTTTAAGTGAATAACAGGCCCAACTCGTTTAGCCTAATGGGCCGATGGGTTGGGTTAACCCAGTTTGACGGGTCTGACCTGTCAGGGGTGTCAGACCGGTCCAAAGGAAAATACAGCTCGGCCCAAAGGGCGCGGCCCGACCCGAAGTGGCACGGCCCGGACCAACGGGGCGCGGCCCGGCCCTGTGGGGCATGGCCCGGCCCGACCTGGCGGGCCCAGCTCGGCCCAGCCCGGCGCGGCCCAGTAGGGCACGCAGCCCCGCTGGCTCGGCCCAAATCATGATTGGATTCAAGGAGGGTGCATTCCCCCGGCTGTCTGAACCAGCGCCGCCAAGTGGTGCCGCCCTTCCCAAACCGGCCGGCTGGGCCGACCGCCTTTCTGGCGTATGCGGTCCGTATGGGCGGGTCGTGGGTTATTCCGGCACAACGCACTCCTGGAGTTGCAGATCTGCTCCACCCGGCCGGCCGACGGGCGGGCCGGTTCTTCCACCGAAGCGGTCGGCCATATGTGGGCCACAGTTTCCGTAGCACGACGCCATGGGGTGCCGCAGTTCCTTCCTTCAACCTGGACTCCTTTTTCGGTCAAGTGGCCCATGGTTGCAGGCCGTGGTTCCTCCATGTGTATCCGATGCTTGGTTGCCTTCTTTTTTCATCACCACTTCCCGATTCCAAACAAAACAAGAAAGGACGGAGTGTCGTTGGGATGTCTTTGTTCGGCTCGCGCCCTCCACGTAAGATGGTAACAATCGGCCAAGATGTTCACTCGAATACAACATGATCGAAAGAGTAATTTATTTTAAATAAATTAATCAACCCCCATACCTAAAATAATGGATGTCGCACGTCGGGCGTCGCAGAGAACGATGTCGTGGGGGGAGGTTTCGTAGACGTCGTTAGTGTGCAACCGAGGAGGAAGCGACGTCTCCTCTCTTGTCGCAGTGAAGAGAATGGGTGGTGCATCATCGTTCTTCATGGAACTGGTGTTCTTTGTCGAAGAAATCATCGTTCATTATCGGAGGGTGGTGTTCTTCATAAACTCAAGATCTCTCCCAATCCCCCTTCACACAACAAAGTCCCTCCTCCAGTAAAATAATAGGCTCCTCCTATTATTTTATTACACATGCAATTTAAATTTCAATATTTCAAATCACCTCATTAATTAAATGTGTTGGAAATTAATTAAAGGAAGGGAGGGGAAAGATCATCATAATCTAAATGTGTTGGCATTTAATTAAAGAGAGGGAGTGGAAAGATCCTCATTAATTTGGGGGGTTGTCATGGATTAATGGAGTGAGGGAGGTGGAGTGATTGGAAATTAAAGGGGGTAGCCGAATTAATGAGGGGGTTGAAGGAGTTTAGAGGAAAATAAATGGTTTGGGATCATGTGGGGCCCAACAATCTAACATCCACACTTGGGTAGTAATGATTATGTGGGTCCCACCCTTTACTACCCATGGGAGGAATTAACCTCCTTAGATACATAATAAAATTGTTCCAATAATTTTATTTACTTCTTAATTAAAACCCCCAAATAAAAATTCTCAACCCGCTTAAAACGCAACTGTGGTAAAGGTCCTCTTAAGAAATTACCGACGCTGTGAGTTCATCGGTGCCCTCATATTTCAATTCCGAGCACTGGTTCAAAAGATATAAAAACCCGCTCGTTTTTTTACTGAATGTACCTGTGCTAAACTTCGGAAATTGATTCTAGGAACACTGGGCCTTGGAACCAATGTCTTTTATAAGCCACAGACTCATAAAATTCCAAAGTATTTATGAAAAACATTTCCATGAAATTTCTGGGTCTTTACACTTTGTAGGATCCTTCACAGCTTCCAAACACATATTAAAAAACACCGTAGGTCATGGATATATAGTTGACCAAACCCCCTTTCCATCATTGGTTGAATTCTAGTCATATCCACTGCTCGATAAATGACCACCATCATGTGTTTCCTCTATAGAATGTAAAACTAAAACCAAAAGTCAACAATCGTATCTTGATTTCCCTCTATCATCATAAATCAGGAATTCATCACTAGATTTAAAATATAATCCTTTGGAAATGATCCATTGGGAAAACATTCCTACTTGAAATGACCAGCATTTGGGTGTTCATTGATATGTTGTCCAAAAGAAAAAATGATGATGAACATGTTTAAAATGGTGGGGGTGGAGAAAAAAACAAAATACAAGATGATTAATATACATTTTCTATTGTTTGTATTATCCTCAATCTATTTCCATTAGAATAATTAATAAATATCCAACAAAATAATAATTATCCCACAAATCTGGGAGAAACAAAACATGTACCTCTAAAATGTTTAATCATCTTATCAATCAATTAGGTGACTGATCCATATTTATCATAGGATAATAAAAATGTTGTAAATCAAAATAAATAAAATTTACTATTGATTTGGATTGATCATTTATGATGAAAGGTCCTATGTTTCCATAATTAGTTATATCGAATATCAAATTTTTTGTTGGCGATCCTTTCGATACTTTGATCACTGATCCACGTTCTAGATGACTTTAAAATTCCTCCACAATCTCTTATGAATTATCATGGTTATTAGGCTAAGTCTATGAATTGGATATATCATCACATTTATATAATATCCCTAGGTCACTGCCCCAACACACGTTAAAACAATCAGATGAATTTATTTATCTGTTATTTGTACCAACGACCAATTTATCACAAATTCTTGATGTTGAAAAATATAATATCACGCCTATAGTTAATAAAATATTATAGACTCTATAATGGTGTAATATTTATAAACTAATACTTCTTTTGGTAGTTATTCAAAATTTTATGAAAATTGTTCATGGATGATATTAATATATTTGATATTTTTATAATATCAATTCTAGGATCACTGAGTTTCATATTTGCATGCCATATTAATTCCTAGATCCATAAATATTCATAGATATTTTCCTAATTCTTAAATGAAAAAAACTAGACATTAAATTCTTCCCACAATTAAATATTTTTGTATCGAAAAGAGAAAACCCAACACAAAAGAGAGGGTAACGAGATCTAATATAGGTATACCACTCCCATGATCTCTCCCGTTGGTTTTTCATGTTGTCAAAAAAATTCACATAAGAAAAACCATTCCTATATTGGGTAATATCCTACCAGTTCGTATTGACACTGTCTCCTCGAAAGGATGTCTCCACCCTCAATTTCAAGCTCATCTGGGTCGATATCATACAATAAGTTGTGTACATACCTCCTCAACTGTGATATGTGGATAACACCAAGAAACCATAACTAATTTGGTCACAAGGTTAAGAGATAAACCAACAAAATAATAAAATAGATTATAGTGAAAAAGGAAGGGTCATAGGGTCTTAGAGAGAGCTTAAAATCTTGTCTTAAACTCCGTAACTCTTAAAAATCAAAGGCCTTCATCATCAGTCTGCAAAGAACTCATCACATCTATAGGAAGGTATCATCTATCCCCAGATGGTCTACACCTTTTTACAACTATATATAGTATAAAATCATGGGTCCTTTCACTATATCACACTAGTTCGTAAAATTACAATTGTTTCCCACATGGTCCCCGATACATGGCCTCAAATGTTGTTATACCAATAGTGGAGTGGTGATTGTTACGGTACAAAAACTCCATTGATGGTAGATGATATTTTTAGATATGGATAAAATTAAAAAACAAAACTCAACGCTTCATCAGCATAACCCAAATGGTTCACTATACCTAGCCATATAACATTGGTATAAAATAATTCTAATTTGTAACTAGGTCCCCAAAGGCTTCCTTCATCCCCTACCTAATCCACTGGGAATCAAGAATCATAGTCTCAAATGAATGTTAAGTGAATTATAAGAATCCATAAAACCTCCTTCATATACCGAGGTCCCAAACTCTCCAAAATCTATGTTTTTCATTGCCTAATGATTGTTGGGATACCAAAATTTTATCTTAAAAATTATTTGTAACTACCTAGAATACCAAAATGAATCCAAAAGATCCATGTATATCCTCACCTCAACAAGATGTAATTTTAATGAATAACCTTCCTATAGACCTCCTTTTTTAGCATAAATACTATCATTGCCCACCCTTAAAAATCGATTTTGTTCTACCCACCCTCATAAAATGAATATTAAACTTATCCAGTTGGTGTCTGGTCACAAAAAAACTCCCAATATATATCCTCAAGTTGTGACTCCCTAAATTTTTAATAAAGCTGATGGGTAAAAACAATTGACTAGAGGTAAACCACACAATCCTTATATATCTTATATGGTTCCCCTTGGACACTAAGAAAACATGGATTTTATCTCTAAATACTACCATGAGCTAATCCATGAAGGGTTAAGAATGCAATTCATAAGTCCTACAGCTCTACTGGGATTCACAATATGCTGAATCATATCCTCACAAACTCAAAACAACCGCAGTTTCTTTATGATGAAACCTACAGCTTATCCTCCTCTGGTACCAGAGTTGGTGATAACATATCTTGAGATAAAATCTAAGAAACACATATCTCCAAACAACTATTTGAATAATACATTGATTATTAAGAGTGGATAGTCCTTCATGTGTCACCTGGTTCAAGGGACATAAGCTGACACCCAACCTAAACAACTCATCCACCTCTTAAGGTAATAACACTAGGCTACACAAGTGAACAAACTGGGTCTTATAAAAACTTTTTCTATAAAATATTAACCATACATTTAGATTATAAGATCAATGGGCTCTATTTGATATGATATTGTGAATATCAGGGTGATCATATGTGCTAGTACTTGTATAATCCTAACCATTAGTGGGGAGATAAACTTGTAACATCAATAGAAAATATGTCCCAATAGGCCACACCCACATAAGGGAGAAGAATATCCTAGAATACACTACTCATAATATATTTCTATCCCACTAATAGGGAGTCAGATATAACCTCATGAACATGAGCTCATGGTTCTACAACTGCGATCACTCATTTTCAATGGAGGAAAACACCATTCAATATGCCAAAAACTGAGCCACACTCACTGGTTGAATCCATCTGAGCATGGATGGTCTAAAACCAATACATAGTGAAGTAAAAATTAAAGGTTCTTAGTTCCACTAAGGAATGATTCAACAAGAGTCTATATGTCACTCATCCTAGATTTAGGTCACATCATCATTAGATGTTTGATATCATTGATCCACTCTATCGTAGCATCCAAAACAAGTCTTTTACTAAAAGGAACCATTAATATCTCTAGGTATTGAACATGTGTTAGAATTAATAATAGGTTGCTTAAGAATCTATTTAGAAATTGTAACTGGGGTAGAGAAAACACATATCAAAGCTCAAAACATTCTCAAAGCCTCTGCATGTCCATACTACCTAGAACTCATCATTGTACCTTCCTATATATTCACTATAACCAATGATTACATAGAATATTTATTAAACTTATGATAGACGAAAACACAATTCAGAATAACTCATCCTATACACCTCTACTCTACCCACTTTTGGTGGAATTGACTTGACTGCATAGTTTTGGGCCATGTTATTGGAATGCGTCTTGGTGGGGGAAGCATCCATATTTCTTGTTAATCTAATGTAGTGTTAGAAATTACTAACACAAGGATTTACCAAAATTCCACTTTTCCCTATAAATAATATTACAAAATAATAAAAGGAGAGGCTCATAATTGTGTCTAATATTACTATAATAAATGTATAAGGAACATAGATCATATCTTGAAACACTCATGGGGGATCTTGGTAAAAATATACAAATGCATGCATCGATCCATGCTCTTGAACATCAGATTATTGATCCTTGGTTAGTCCACTTGGGGTGGTGGTGGTAGCATAAATCCAAAACACCATCCACCTACTACTGCTTCCCCAACTCCTCTGATACATCTTTCACCTTGAATTCCTCCCTGATTCACCCGCTTCCTCTACCTAGGAGGTCCATTAACCAACTCTATAAATATATCATGATGGATAAGACAATCCCACATGAGATTTTTTAATCCATCATATGCGTAGAAAGTCTTATCCTCTTAGTAATGATATTTCCCTAAGGTACACAATGAACCGACTTGTTTTGTGACTTATGCCACATGCCTACTTTTGGTAGTTCCTGATGAACCATGATCCTAGGATATCCATGCCTCAGAATCATATAATACACACTCAAACCCAACACATCATTATTAAGAACCAAGAGATCCATTGGAGATATAGTCCAACATGTTACATCAACCTATACCACTAGAGGTGGGTATACAAATTGATGAAGGGAGGAAATTGACACCTGTTGAATATCTATCAGAAATGCTTCCACATGAACAATCCCCTTCACAGAGTCCTTATCACTCATCAGAATATTTTCTATAATCTACAACAAAAACATTGTTGTTTTCCTTCATGAATACATCTTTAATGAATAAAATAGATACTGTGATTGATGATTATTTATGAGAGCTGAATCAAGGATATGGAATCCACATCCCATTCCTATATGATGTATGTGACAATGTTTGTCCCTGAAACAAGTTCACACATGTACCTAGTCAAAAATAATGTTATCAATGTCCTGGTGAATGGGTATGTCAGCCTCCACACCAACACTATTGTCCCTATACTAAGAGCTGAACTTGAAACACTTAACACTATTTTCATAAATCTCAAACCAATATCACTAGTATAAAATCTATGAACTCTAGTCCAAAGATTCAAACATCCTATAATACTACTATTTCCTAGACCAAATCACTAGGACCCAAATGTCTACTGATGATCCAATTGTGGCTACCCTAATCCCACATCCAATAGGATAGGGGGTGGAGACTAGCACTGAGTAAGAATATCATGCATATGGGAGGAATTAGCCTAATGTACCCATACTCACACATAGATCTCTGATCCCATACAATGCTAATATTTAGTAAAAATATGATACCAATAATGACTACATAACATCTATCCCACTCTAGATTACAAAATCTATACAAGAAAGTAATAAAAAATGGGTCAAATACAAGACCATGTAAAACTAGAAAATAAGGTCTTACCTACCTAGAAGGAGTGGGACTAAGGAAAAATGTATCACTAGTATAAAACTAAGACTATAAAGCCCAAAATATACTCATCCTTCTCTTATTTATCGATGTAATCCAAAAAATATCCATCAACTGCATAAGGCACCACATGTTTAGGATGAACTCATGTGGGGGTGAGTATGACAATACCCAGAAGGACATCTCGAAATAGCTAAACATAAATCATCAAGAGTAATCATCTCATCAAACATCGGTGTTCTAAGATATAATGTTAAACAAGAATAAAACATGATATACTCCGGATGAAACCACATCCCACATGGTAAAAATCATAATCAAACCCATTAGATTCAACTTGATGTCCCAAGGTAACAACAATTATGGAAAAATTACTCTATGACATATCCTCGCATAGATGAAACTCTTCCGAGACGTCTTTCTCAATGGGCCTAACTCAACAGATGAAACTCATCTAAGAGTTCATACTGGTTTGGTCTAACAAAGAATAATCTATAATTACTCTTATATTGTTCATATAAGATATAAAATAAACCAAAATAATTCCCCACTAGAAGTATGAGATCTTGATACACAAATATGGGGTCAACACCCAGGGCTCAATGGGGGGATGCCCGATGCAAATGGATTTATCCTGCTAGATTGGGGATCAACTATCATGTTTGTTATGGTAACACCGATTCCAATGACCATACATTCAGAGTATTATAGAAATGAGGGTCGGTCCAGGCTTTATAGAGTGGGTCTATCTCAAATTTTATTAGGGGTCTGGAGTCTAATGTTTGGGACCATATGATGTACTAAACTCTCATTGATGTAGATGAAGATTAACTTACTCTAGAAAAAGGTAACTCACTCAGAGTATAAAATTATATGGAAGATAAATATTGGTCAAGATACTATTACAAGGATGTGATGCTACACTGAAGCCTCATTGGAATGGACAAATGGAACACACTTAGTTGATACTAGTCAATGAATGTAAATAGAATCTCACAAAAAATCTTAATTGATGAGAAATTGAACTTCAACCTGTCTTTAAAGGAGTACACAGAGTGTCCCTAGGGGTACTCGACCTGACTTAGTAAGCCTTGTATATCATGCATCTCATTATCACTCAACATGTACCTTTCCCCAATACATGACATGTCTCCAAGAGTACATGAAACGTAGATGATGAGCTATAACTTAACATATCACCTTCCTAGGCCCGTGTCAGTTTCTGTGTACACCTATCAATGCTCATGTATTAGTCTATACTTATGTTTCAGGCCATATATGAGGAAATGTATCATCATGTCTTCTCTTTCCATGTTATCTTCCTATTACAATTTACTTCCTATATCTATGGTTACTGAGACCACTAGGCCACCTTGGTGTATACGTCATGTACACTCCAAATTGGATAGTGAATGGTCACACAACATGTGACAAGTGTCAAAACCCATGGGATACATATAATTGGGGGGAATCCATATAACCACACATAGTGGACTATGTGGTGTGTGTTCAGAAGACTAAACACTATTTAGTTGGTAATTTCCTTAATATTACAGACTACTCCTATGTCTCAGTCTGAGCATCTATAGCCACCGAACCAACTTGAAACCATGTTGAATTTTTTTTATATAGGGTTGAAAAAACACCATAACAATTTTTCACAGACTCTTGTTATATCCACATCTTAGTAAATGACCACCATCTAAACATGCCAATTTCACATTCCAAACTGAAACTGCAAGTCTCCAATGTGATCTCAATCACCCTGAATCATCATGAATAATGAATTAATCACCATATCTCAAATATAAACCCAAGGGAAAGATCCATTTCACCAATAATCAAAAAACACAATGATCAATTTTTGGGTATTCATTGAATCTAGGATAAAATTAAACACAAATGACGGACACTCATAGAATGAGGTGCAGGTGAGGATAAAACTACAAATCACAATATAAGGATTGAATATCAAGTATTGTTTGGATTTTCCTCAATCCATTAATATTAAAATTATTAATGAATATCAAAAATAGTAATAATATTCCAAAAAATAAACTATAAAAAACCTATACCCAATATTCTTTCAATCCAAATATCTACTCAATAATTTATTGATCCAAATTTTTCATAGGAAAATTAAATAGTGATAAATTCACATAAATAATATTTCTTATATCGATTTGATTCGATCATTGATGAATAATGGTCTTGCGTTTCCATCATTGGAAATATCTAGAAATAGAATTGTTGTTGGAGATCCTTGTGTACTCTAATTGTTGTTCCTTTATCCTAATGTCCACCAAGATTTCTCTTTTCCCTCATCTCAACTCTAAGTGTTATGAAGATAACCATATGAATTGGATATAGAAACGTATTTATAGAAGACCCTAGGTCACTAAAACAACACATAATACAATAAATAATTTAAATAATTATTTTATTATTTTTGTGCCTATGATATAGTTTCCAAAAACACCCAATGCCAACAAATATTATGTAATGCCTATAGTAAATCCCACATTGAGGACTCAATTAAGGTCTCGATATTTTTTCAAAGAATCTGTTTGGAATTCATTCTAATTTTTTATAAAATTTTTGCACACATGATATTTACATATTTATTATTTTTATAATATCAATTATATCCTCATTGACCCTAAAATTCTCACACCATCTCTATTCCTGGCTCATGAAGTATTCCCAAAAATATTCCAATTCCTTAAATAGAAAAAAATGATGCATTAAAAAAGATGTAATTATTCTATTATGTATAGAATAATAATAATGAAATAATTATGATTTTTATATATCAATTATAGCATTAAAACCAACAAAAAATGGCTATGAAAGAATAATTGTGTCATAATCATAGAGACTGTAGTTCATACGTATACCTGAGTAAAACATTCATTTTTCAATTAACATGATGAAAATATGGTAAGTATTATATTATATTTATATAATTATCATTATTTAATAAATATAATATTATTACATTAAATACACTTATATATATTTTCCACCTGACATGATCATGAAAATAATCACATCCTTTTGTTGAGGTGGTTATCCACACATATGCATGGAAAAAATTCTAATTTTACAATGGATATAAAGGTTAGAAAATAGATGATATATAATCATTAAAAATGATAATTATATCATTAATATCATATATATATATATATACATTAAATACTTAATTATAAATAAAAATTATACGTGGGGATGGAAAGCAAATTACATCGGTTCGTGCAACAGTAGTTCGTTGTACACCCGAATGAATGGTTTGTTTCCCATTTAGTGGAAGTGGGGATGAATATAGGATGTTAAATTCACATAAAAAACTATAAATATTTGTAATATACTGATATAATTATACAATCATGGATGAATACAATTTAAAGGAGGTATAATAAGAAATATAATGAAATGTTTTGGTTAAAATAAAACCCACTTCTTCAGATAACTAATTTTTTATGACGCCATAAATTCTATGATATTGGATTTCTAAATAACCTATTAACTCTCGAATTCGGGGAGGGATTATGAAAAGGTATTTGGGTAGGTATTTAATGAGACAAAGTGCAAAAACAATATGAGTAAGAGTGAAGATGAGATGTCATAAACCAACTTGCGTTGACCCTGTACTTGTCACTTGATCCATAACATGACAAGGACTGAGAGGTCTTCGAGATCCTCTCGGGCTGGTAACTAGTCTTGGGAATGAAATAACGTAAACTTATGAATGATTTTTATCATGATTTATAGCATATAATAACCAAAAAAATATAGTATGCAATATAATCAAGAGAATATATAAACTAAAGAAAACTAAATACATGAACAAATATAGATACAATTATAGAAAAACAAAACCAAAATCTAAATACTAATCAAAACTCAAAACATAACTGAACATGATATCCATGTGACCTCTTGTTTATCACCATCTATCAAACCAACCCTCTCCAAATGAAATCTAGAACAAATCCAAAGCTACAACACATCTCATGTATAATGATGCTGATTGGAATGATTGGGGTGTGAGCATAAAATAGCTTAGTTTGTAAGCACTACAGAATCCATACATGGTGTTTCTTGAAATAGTTCATAAATTTTTTTGAAATATATTTACTAAAAATATGTTTTTAATCATTTAATGAACCTAGAACATATTTTATTTTTAGAAACCAACATAAAAATAATATACCAATTATGAAACACAACCCAAGAAAAGTGAAAAGGATAAGAGAAACAAAACTATGAGCAAGAATAATGGTATATCAAGTAAATTTAGAAATAAAGGAAGCTATATAGGTATAATAAAAAAAATACTAATCAATAAAGTTACCAATGTGATGAACCTAAATATTCTTAATCATGGACGTTTCCTAAACATATCTATAAGAAATCCATATAAATACTTAGTTTAAACACACATTTTAGCATATGGTGAAGCTACATAGTCAATAACAAAACTGAAACCTCTAAAATAGCCTAACTAGTGGAAATTTTCACATGTAGGATCCAATTTAAATGGTTTATAATACATATAATCATAATCATAATGAAACCATATCTAAAACCTCTATATTATGGCCGCTAATCCCATGATAATAGTCTAAAGGAGAGTGAGGAGGTTATCACACAGATTAAATTAAACATAACTTTCTGATGCCATATTGGGTAACTTACCCAACTCCTGATACCAAATATGTGAAGGCCTCTCATAATAAGGATGACCATTGGTGTTTTTATCATTCATATAACCTATTACATGTTCCAATTAGGCCTACACATAATATGGGTTCAAAACCAATTTAGAACTAAAATAAAAAATGTACCAAGTGGGCCTTATTAATTAAAAAAACCATTTATAATGAAAATACCACTCATTCCAAATCCATTTCGAAAAACAAAGGGGGGAATTTGCTTAAATATGGAGTATGAAACATGATCCTTTCACGTATTTGGATTTCAAAACTACAGTTCAAGGTGAAAAACAATCCATGTTTTAGAAAACACCTATTATACCACATTTTAAAAAACAATTGATTTTATTGGGGAACAATGTACTCATTAAGAAATCATGAGGAGTTTTTAAAATTATTACAATTTAGTTGAATAAAGTGAAAGTGGGGAGAAAATATAAAGAATATTATATAGGAAAGCATGGTCATCACATATATATTTTTATAGAGTTTCCATTTATATACAAGTGAATATCCTTATGTGCACCCCATGAACATGTTGAAATTCTCATATTAACTATAATATAAATGGATAAACATATGTATATCCATGGGTCCAAAAAAAATTTAACAATATAAATAAAACTAAATAAAAGGAATACCATAAAAGCAAAAAGGTATCATAATAGACCAAAATTCACACACAAAGATCAATTCCACATGTAGGATGAACCCCCAATCACAAAAAATGGATTAAACCATTTGAAAATTTCTAAAACCAACTTAGAAGACCAATTGTAATTTTATTAAACACATGGTATACATATACATATAGGTATAACCAAGAAAATACTTTAAAAATTAATTTTCCTCAAATTGAAACTACAAAAATAGTATAAAAAATCAAACTAGAACATTATGACCATGAATAAAATATTGAGCTATTCATTAAGGAATCCCATGAGTCAAACAAAATGTTCCGGAAAGAAAAGGGATGGAAACACCTAACTCAATGGTGTATGAATGTGATGAATCACCAAGAGAACAATGTAGAAGGCCCAAGAAGTATATTTCACACTCTAGTATCAGTAATACATAAGTCAACATCATCCATGTATCCCTAGGGGTTTGGCAAGATGGATCCGAGCTAATTAAAAACAGGAAACTAAGGGTGGGAGAAGGGGATATGTCTAAAATGACCAAAATTCAAAAGAAACACAGGTAGATTTTATGGAGGAAAATCATTGATGGAAGGAGATCCCAGAGGGTAGTGTTTTAAGAGACCCACATTACAACGTGGTCAAAAAAGGGAGAGGGGTTGAATTGGGGTTAAAACACAAGAGGGATAAAAGAGTGATTTCATGTTTTCATGATTCTAGGTAAGTCATATTGTTCTTATGAATGGTTTTACAAAACGTCTAACAACTGCACACTGCAAAATAGAAGTAGGGGACACCCACATGGGCTAGAAACATGTTTTGATAAACTTTACACCTAACATGAAAATTGGATTTGTCCAAATTATAGATCGTCCCACATGTGTGTCGCACGATTTCTACTAACAGTGTGAAAGTCATGCACCTTGTCACTAACACAAACCAAAAGCTATGTGTTTACTCCATGTACTCATATGGTTTGGTAAAAAACATGAAAAATGTATTCAAGAAAAAATGTTCAAGAACAAAATTAACTAAAAATTACCCCATCCTTCACCAACCACCCATTTCATCCCAAAACTATGTGTAGTAACCATCCAGAAGGATAAAACATCCAAAAATCTCCAAAACTCAAAAATTATCATCGGGAACTTGACTCCAACATCGACCAAATGATAAAAAATCACGAAATAAAAAAATACTGAAATAAAATAAATTTTTTGTTAGAGTGTGACAATTGTAATCAACAAAAAAAAACATTATTCTCCTTGAATGTCATGCAAAAAAATGATAGACAAAACTAAAACCCAAATCCAACGAGGAAAAAAAATAACATGAAACTTATAATGACCATTTCAAAACCAAATGTCACACTGGAGTAGATCTATATAAAAACAAAACAAGGAGAAAAATAATTGAGGAAAATAGAGGGGACTCCCCACTATTTAGAAACTAACTAGAACAACAACTCCAACACCATAACACCATTATCATTGGTAAACCCAATTAAGGAAGAACAATTGATACATAGATCCAAACCATGATCCAACATTTCCATAAGTGACAGATATATCTAAAATATAACCGCCAAAAAACAGATTCTAATCCATAATAAATGCAACCATTTAATGATTTACATCCATAAATCAGCAATATTGAAAATTATAGGAATACAAGTCTAATAAAACCCCCAAAACAATAAGGATTATAAAAATATAGAAACCTAACACATTGAGGACTTAAAACACCTTTACACTCTAGCATTGGATTAAAAATCTGTGCAAAGGTCCCCCATATATTAAAATAACTCAAGCCCACATCATTATCAACCCTTTAGAGAATGAAAACACTATATATAAAAATTCCTAAATCGAACATAGTAGAAGAACACAAGTGAGTGGTATGATGAATGATAGGTAGGAACTAACAAAGGATACTTCAAATTTATTTGTTTCTCAAGTAAATAATATCCACCAATTGGGAAACCTTCATGTGATCTATGATAAAAAATATTTAACACTATTACATATTGTTATTTGGGAACCAGATAGACTAGAAATGTCTCATATACAATCTTTTATAGAAATATATACCTGGATAAGTAAACTCAATCATTAATCATTGGATAATGACCCTAGGTGAATAGAGGTTATTTCAATTGATCTGTTTATTCTATCAATAGAAAAAGGAAACCAATTTTCTAATGTTTTCAATATAGGGATTTACCATCCATTTACCTTTATAAATGACCAAGAGATATAACAATTTCCTCACCATCACGTCCTCAAGTATAAACCAATAGATAAAATTTGTTTTAAAGGCTTCCCAAGACATCCCAACTTGTAATGATGATGATAATATCACCTTCCACTGATCAATACCAAGTCCCTCAAATGAACCCATAACAGATCACTCCCTCACTAAAAAGCATTTTGATTTTTTTGGGAATTATAATCTATATAATACAAGGAAAAAAACAAAACCGATATCATTCCAAAACTCAATTGAAAGAACATTCTAAACTGAAACACCATATCCATCAACCAAACATCCCAAAAAAAATATTCCCTCCCATAAATCTCTATTTCCATTCAAATTTTAAAACCATTTCATTCTAATGTCACTTTCCCAAAATACCATAATATTATTTAGATCCCACTAAAACACCATATCCCACTATTAAAATATTGGAATCTGATTGAGAACCCAACCTAACCACCCAATCCCACTTTTTTATATAAACCCATGTTTCAAGACAATTTTCCTTTTGAAAAAACTTTTCCAATAGAAAAAATCCATTTTGAATCCACTTACACCGGCAGAATTCAAACTATAACACAAATAACATTGGATGTCCTAGAATAGGGAACTAGTGGTCATACATAACCTGAAAAAATGGTTTATCAGACCATACATGATAAAGCACTAACCACAGGGTGTTTCCTAATCTATGCACATGGTCTCCAAATGGAACACCACTTCATGTAAGCCTATCATATAATACAAGATCACTTCTATTGTCATCCCCCAAACTACACAAACCAATGACATAAAACCAGAATTGAAAATAAAAGAATCAATTTAGAGACTAGTCCTGATAAATTGATTCTCATTATGTGTAAGAGTTTGTGATTATCTTCCCGCACCTACCTCAGGATTCTGGATAGTCCACTATCCTAAATACATGAAAACCCAAAATTACATAGGCTTCCTCTAATAAAATTTTCCATGAACTAAATATGGTCTACTTAGAACCGATCACCAGATTTGGCATGTGACTAGGCCTGAGAGACATTATTATTCTTCCTGGGCTGGCAACTAAATATAGGAATCAATAACCATTCACTTGGGAGTAAGTTACCCCATGACAACTAGTAGATAAAAACAAACCGAATAGAGTATGCAACATAAACACGAGAATATATTAATTGAAAATAAAATTAAATGCATATCCAAATATAGATACAATAGCAGGGGAACAAAACAGAAAACCAAAAACAATGCAACACCAAAACCAAAACCTGACTAGATATCCATGTGACCTATTGGTCACTACCATCCATTAAACCAGCCCTCTCCATAAGAAAACTGGAACAAACATGAACCTAAAAAAATATTGGGTGCATCGATGCTGATTTGCATAAGCTGGATGTGAGAATAAGATAACTCAGTTGGTAAGCACCATAGAATCCAATAAATTCCTTTTCCTAAAGAGTCCATAAATGCTAGTTCGAAATATGGGGAACGAAAGTATGTTTTTGTTCATTTTAAAGATAATTTTTTAACATTTAATTTTCCTATAATATTATTTTCATTATGAAACCTAGTTTTATAACCAAATACCATGTAGAAAAAAACCCCAGGAAAGTATAAAAGAAAATTTGATAAAAATTAAGGGAAATAATTACATTATGTAAAATAATTATATAAATATATGTATTATTATATCAAAAATAAGAAAAATAAAAAGTAATAATATAACCAATTTATCATAAAATAAATCTAGAACATACAAATATGTAATCAAGGGAATTTATTAAACATATCTATAATCAATCCTTAGATTCACTTAGTTCAGACCCACCTGCCAGCATGTGGTATACCCGTATATTAAATAACACAAATGAATTTTTTAAAGTATCCTCACCATAGAAAATTACCACATAACTTATCCACATTCATGGGGGTTCTAATATTTCAAATTATGAATAGAAAGAACCCATTACTTGACCCTCTATATGATGTCTATGAATACCATGACAGTAGTATAAAAGAGTGTGATTAGATAATCACACACGTGGAGTTAAACATACTTCATGGATGCCACCATGCATGAGTTGACCAACCCATGGAACCAACAATTAGAATGCCATCTCATTGAGAGGATAACCATTGGGGTTCCCATAATGCATATAACCTTTCACATGTTCCAATTGGGAGTAAAAAAAATGGGTTCAATACCAATTGAAAAAATATCCCAAAGTACAAACTGAGAATTAAAAATTATGAAACCAAATCCAATTTTAATTAAAATACCAATATTTTTCAATATTTTTTCAAAAATAAAGGTTGTATTTTTTTTATTCTTGGAGTATTAGAAATGGGCCTTTCAAGTCATCTGATTTCCATACTACACTTCAAGGTTACGAACATGATATGTTTTTGAAAAAACATTTGAAACCAAATTTGAATTTATTTGAGAACTATTTTTTCATTTAGAAAACGAGATTAAATTTTCTAAAGAAAAAAATTTGGGAGAAATAAGAGAATGATAAGATAAAATAGGGAGAAAATTATATTGAAGAGTTAGGTTATAACTTAAAATTTTTTATACAGCTTCCACTTTTATGGATGTGCTTATCCATACATACACCCTATACACATATGGATATTCCGATATTCACCAGCATCAAAATGTATGGCAATAAAAATATAAACATGTCCAATAAAATTCCCACAATAAGAATCATACCAAAACACAAGGAATCACATACTTGCATAAATCCATAAGAATGGACCAAAACCCACACACAAAGATCAATTCCACATGTAAACCAAGAAAAAAATCACAAAAAATGGATACCACCATTTCAAAACAAACAAACCCAACATTGAAGGGTAATTTATATTTTTTTCAAACACCTTATATAGATATACCTATAGGTATAACCAATAAAATCCTTTGAAAATCATTTTTATCATATTTACAAAATGAGGAATATATAATAAATCAAAATATATCATAAAAACAATGAATAACACATTTAAAAATTATTTATGTAATTCTAAGAACCAAAATAATAGTTTTAGAATGTAAAATGATAAAAACACCCACCTTAAGGGTGTGAGAATGCGACGAAACTACAATAGTGGAAGAAGATGGCCCACGAAGAAACCCTAACACCCTATAATTAATGAAACATAAGAATACATCACCCTTAAATCTCTAGGGTTTGCAATAGAGGGAACCAAGCTAAACAAAACCAAGAAACCAAACTTGAGAGAAGGGATGAGGTGGAAAATGACCAAAAATCCAGACAAACTCACCATGATTTGATGGAGGAGAATAAATGATGGAAGGATAGAAAAGGGAGGATATTTTTGAGAGATGTCTTCATTGTTTGAGAAAGGGGGATATCAGTTGAAATGGGGTTAATACACATGGGGGAAAAAGTGGAATCTCAATATTTGAAGGATCTGGGTGAGTCACATGATTTTCCAAAACATGCACCAACTGTGTGCACCCTACTATATGGAGTACACACCTATATAGGCTGGATTCATGGTTAGAGAAAACATGCACCGCACCTGAAAATTGGATCTATGGAAATAATTGATACTCTAAAATGAATACCGCATGGTTTTTATGAACTGTGTGCAAGTCATACGCCTTGTCCCAAACACTAATCACATGCTACACAATTATCAATTTTCCTTGCATGGTTTGGGAGAAATCATTCATATCCCAACAAAGAGAAACCATAAAAGTGGAAAATGAATTAAAAAACCCTCAATCATTGTCAGCCACATAGTTTCTTCCCAAATAATGCACACTAACCATTAACAAGGAAACAAATATCGCAAAACCACAAAGAGTAAAACATTATAACTGGGAACTAGTCCCAAGCCTCATCCAAAAATACTGAAAATCAATAAAAAAATTAAAATAAATAAAAAGTAAAACCGGGGTCAGGTTGTAATAAGATATATGCTTTGATAAGTGAGGGGAAAGATATTTTTGGAATTTCTGAAATTATTAAATTAAGAAAAATTAATTTTCATATTAAATTATATAAAAATTGATATATTTATAATATAGTATGAGTATGAGTCTAAATAATCTCATACAATAAAATTTTTATAAGTTTAGATTATGAGTTTTACCTTATCTATTTTTTTATCCAATGTTAAACCTTTTGTCAGTTATAGTGATATCAATTCATTTTTCTCTTTAAGGGTAAATAAATTTACAATAAAAGGAAAATTGAATAACTAATGGACCATGGTTGATATTTTAAACCATATATCATTCAGTTGGAATAAGTTAATATTTTTAGGAATCTTAAATAATTTTTAAAAATATGAATTTTTTATAAAATATCATTAATGAAATTTTTGGAACAATTAATGTAATTTGACATCTAAAACAACATATCAAAAAAGTAATTAAAATATAAAACTATTAATAAATCCCTAATATGTTATATTTTTATATTAAATTCATGAAATAATTTAACTCACTCAAAAAAGTACATTTATAATTCGTAAAATCATTATATTGGTTTTTCTACTCCTTCCACAAACATGTTGTCGGCATTGTATATGCATTTAAGGAAGTTATTTCATTACTAAAGATAAATAATAAACTACCCTAATGAAAAAAATCATTAATATTATCTATACATTTAAAGAAATTAGATGCATGGATAAATGGTAAATTCATCATGTATTATTGATTCTTTTGAATATCCTTATGGAGTCTCTATGATAATAGTGGGATAGTTTACTAATTTCATATTGTAATGAAATTTTTTTGAGTAATGAGGCCTTAGTTCAAGGGTCATCGTGAGAGGCTCTTCCTCAATTGGACTAGTAGCAGAACCCCCACTTCATGAGAATTAGATCATACTAGAAAAGCATACTGAGGATGCATGTAGGCTTAGTAGACTCGGTGAGTTCCAGGTCTAGAGGCTATTGAGGTTCTGTGCTGATCCAACACCCTAGCTCATGATGGATTATATAGAGTAGAGGAAATGTGTCTTTAGGCTTATCCAGACACAAAATGATCAAGTGGTTGCATTGGTAGCTATCCATTTATAGGAGATCATATGGACACTGTTGGATTCACTCTCATGGACCGACTTGCAATAGTGGTTCCATGATGAGTACTACCCTCATTCTTACAGTCAGTTCAGATCAAATAACTTCTGGAGCTATAGTAGGGAGAGATGAGAGTGTCTGAGTATACTTTATGGTTCCCAGAAATGACATGTAACTCCTTCCACATGATTTAGGATGACTACATCCGAGCATGAATATTTGAGAAAGTTATCTTCAGAGACATCCATGCCATTATTGTTCCCTTGTTCATTCCCAAAAATGATAGGATATCAGGGCATGTGCTGATGATGGAGATTTTATTGTTAGTGTTCACCAGGAACCTGGAGAAAGTAGTGGGCATTATAGTTTTGATTCATTTGTAGTAGCTATTAGGGGGAAATCTGTAGGATCTTGATGCATAAAACCTACCAATGACATGACTCGGGTATGTTTTCATGTGGAACAAGAACCACTCGGGGGACCTGGGGATCCTAGTGAGGGGTATATCAATGAATATTATTAGAGAGGTCACATGGAACATGATTTCCCATTACTATGTGTTGAGGATGGAAGAAAGGAAATGAATAACCCATTATCATAGCAGTAGCACCATGATTAGGGATCTTATAGGAGAGGAAGGGGAACCATTATTCAATATCTTTTATCTTATAGATGTTTGAGATATCTGTTTTCAAAGAGAGTTTGTTGTGGGACCTTTTGGTCATCAGGATGGGACCCCATGACATTATTATGGTTAAGGAATTATTGTACAACATCTGATCCCACATGCACTATCACAATAGACAAGTCAGATTCCTTCATAAAGATGGGCTGAGATTCTCATTTGTTGGTGAGATAGAACTCATAGAAGGACATGTTGCTTTTGAGACAATAAAAATTCATCAAACAACACATTAGCTATAGAGTGTATATCTCTGTGAAATAATCTCTTTTGGAATATGGATTCCTTCAATCATGGATGATTTTATGGTTTTCTTCCACGATGAAATTCCTGGACTACCTTCGATTTTTAAGATTGAGTTTCGTATAAAATATCTTCCCAGGACCACTCTAATATCTTCTGTGGAATACTTTATGACACTTACCAAGCTCTAGGAGTTGTATTTGTAGTTATAGTACCTTTATGATAAGGTTTTTATTAGTCCTAGTATGTCCCCCTAGGCAGCTCTAATGTTGATCACGAAAAAGGAAAATACGGGATTACAACATTTCATGGATTGAAATCACATGAACTGTGACATGTTATTGAATATGTAACCATTTCCTACTATTTATGACCTCTTTGATCTGTTTTGAGGTGTGAGATGGTTGTTGAAGATCGATATCATGCCCATCTACCACTAGTTGATAATTTTCAATGCTGATATTTTGATGATTAAATTATGATGTTACTATAAACAATATGAGATATTGGTGACACCATAATGTGTGAAAATAACCCTTATTTGTTTATGTCTTTGATGGATAAAGTCTCTCAGACCTATTTGGTTCGAGTCGTTTATTTCTTCATTGACGCCATACTCTTATACTCAGTGTCATAGGAGGATCATGTGGCACACTTGTGGATGGTCCTAGATTTACTTTAGGAGCACTATAATTATAGTAAGTTGTAGAGGTTTTGGTTATATATCCATGAAGTTCATTTTCTATAGAATTTTATTTATGACCGTTGATTATTTGTGGACCTAGAAAAGATATATGTAGAGATATCTTGGGATCCACCTGTGATTTTGTTGATTGTGAGGAGTTTTATTATCTTGGTGGGGTATAATAAGAGGTTTTTTGAAGACTTATCAATAATTACAAACCCTATGAAATATTTGAAAAGGAATATGTATCCATTTTCATGGACTGCTATATTTCTGAGAGCCTTCATGGAGTTGTGGTTGAGATTTATGAGTACTTCTATTTTGATAGGATCGGTGGAGGTCCTGGAGTATGTATTGTGTTGTCATGCCTTATGAGATGGGATTGAATGCATGTTGATAAATAGACAAGGAATTATTTCATAAGGGTTGAGGTAGTTGAAACCCAGTTAGTATAAATATGTGGCTTGTGTCCTAGAGTTGGAAGCGGTAGTCTTCCCTTTGATTATATAGAGGCACTATCTTTCGAGAGATCATTTTTTTACATAGACTATCAAATCCTTATGTATGTTTTCACACATATATACATGAACCTAATTCATAGGTTCTAGTTGTATTTTCTACAAGACTATGACTTTGAGATAGTTTATACTCCAGGAAAGGGAAACATGGCGGTATCTACCCTAAGAAGGAGTTCCCAGGCTCGTTTGGTACATTTTGGATTTGAGAAGATGGCTTCCTTGCAGTTAAACGAGGTAGAGTGGGTGGGTCAATCTTTTATCAAGTTGATATTGTTTAAGAATACACATCTATTTCGTTGTACATATTTCATTTTGGGATACATTGAATCTGATGTATTTGATGACTACATATCCTAATAAGATTCCCCAAATCGATTTTATGATGGATTAAATCACATTATCCTTTTCTAGGGATGAATGGTCATTCTAGCCATGATGAAGGAAGAGGTGATGAAAAATTTCCAAAAATATCCAATGGTTTTACACCTCGGTGTGGGGATGATGTATGAATAGCACCACCATTTTTTGGGGAAACATGAGTTAGGGTGTGGATGATTTCGTCTCACATAGCATCACCAGTAAAAAGGTGATGTCCAAGAACCCGATTTCAAAATAATTTTTATAACCCCTTGAGATCTTGAAGTGTTAAAGGGATTTCATATCCATGCAACATATGATAAGGAATCTACAGATAGAGAGATTCCATACTGCCTTCTAAGTGACAGTTGACTGACTCACAATGTCAAATAAATTCCTAGTTATCAAGGACTAAAGTTCGGTGTAGTATTTGGGGATGTTTTATGTATGATAGATTGATCAAATTCTAGGGGTTCCCATGAAAATTGTATCTGACCATGATATGCGGTTCTTGTCACATTTTTGGAGTGTCCTCCATGAGTTATTCCGGGCCTAGATGACGATGAGGACAACCATCCACCCCCAAATAAATGGGTAGAATAAGATAACTATCCGGGTGATGGACAAGATGAGGGATGACATGTTAGACATCGGCTAGAGTTGGGAGGATTACATTCAATAGGTAGAGTTTTCATACAATAATATCAACCACTCTGATATCGATATTCCATCATTGAGGCCATTAATTGGAGAACCTAAATTTCACCCTTGCCTTGTATAGAGATCGAAGATGCATCACTTGTTAGGAAAGAGATAGTGTTGATAATAATGGAGAACGTACAGGTTATCCGTGAGTGGATGAAGATAGACTAAGGCAATAAAAATCTTACGCATATTGACATTGTAGGACTTTAGAGTTTAATTAGGGAGACCATGTTTTCCTGAGATTCTTCCCACGATGGGGATTGTAGATATTTGTGCAGGGAAAAAAGAAACCCCTGAAGTTCATTGAGAAGTTTGAAACAATTTTAAGACCATGTGTCTTCCTTGTAAGATTTTATGATATATCAAGAAATATTTTCAGAGCTAGCAGGTAAGACATCCATTGATTTCAAGGATATGTGTTCCAAAAATTAATTTTATAAAATATTAAATGGGTTTTATATTAAGCACATATAGTTTCTCAATGAAAATAGAATAAATATTAAATTTTTCCTTGAATATTAAATTTGACACCAAATTCAAATCTAGAACATCTAGTTTTCCCTTGGCGTGACAAAATATGGTTGGTATGGGACATTTTGATAAAACAACCCTTGATGATTCATTCAATGGGATAATTAAATTACTAATTTAGATAATTAATTAATTGTCCCAAAAAATAACCTATAATTATAGAATTACAGAAGTTTTCTAGGGTTAGCGACATAACCATGGGGTTGTTGAGGGGATATCTCATCCACCAACTAATGGAACATAAATATCAGATCGGAAGCATCCTAATCTAGGACAATCGAGGTGCATCGAACACAATCACTTCTCTCGCTCATTAGTGAGAATGTTCTTCATCAATAAATGATCAAATTTGAGGATGGAAACAATAAATTTTGGATTTTACCACAATTGATTTTATAGATTGATTATGACTGAATCTATCTCTTGATCGGTGCTAAATCAAGTCTCTTCATGAACCCATATATTAGTTTTCAATTGATTATTATGTTTTCCCTATTATTCCATGTTTATATCATTGGGCATCACAATCTATATATTTTCGCAATGAATGTTTAGAAAAAGATTATTACTTTTTTTGGGCTTTTCCTCTAACGTTCATCACATTTTCTCCATTAGAATATGGGGCCATGGCTCGACATTGTTAGGTTTGACCAATCCCATTCAGACCCCCATATTCACAGTGGATTTGACTTTAATGAATGAATTAATGAATATGGAGTGGATTTAGAGTATTTTAGTGGTGATGGTGGCTACCCTAAGGACCATAATAATAGTGTGGTGAAATAATATGGTTGGAGGAAATACTATGCAAGATAAACTTGTGTGGGCGTAAATTGGATCAATAGAAATCCATTTTCCAGCCAACAGATGGTCAAAATGAAAAACTAAGGCTTTAACCCTGATATTTTTATTCATAGAGGTGATATTTGAATTGTTGGATATATATATTGAATTTTCTAGAATATATTTTGTTTTTTTGTCAAAACCTCAATTACGCACCGTGTAATTTGTAAGAACAGAAGGCACACAAATTAAAAATTCATGACACTAGGGTTCCATGAGATAATAAGAATCACATGCTCTTTGTGACACCCATATGCTGTGTGACCCTAGTGTTGGAGACCCAGTGTGTATTCCGAGAGTACACAGACATGAGAACGACCAAGAACATGATTTATGTACATTATAATGTATAGGTACTTGGGTAGGACACCGCACAAAATGAAACTCCATGTATTAGAGTTCATATAAAAAAACGAGGTACATAAACATATCCAGTGTCATGATAAGTGCCCTAGGTAGGTGAAGCATGTCACGTAGTCTACTTTCCTGCCATATAGGGCTATGTGGGTAGTGAGTGGTTTATTTTAAGGGACAAATATTGGAAATAGGGAGGGACCACATGTTTTGTGGGTCATCATACATTCCATGTAACCTAATTTTGAGGAAAATTCTACCTTTAATATCTTCTTTTCTTGGACATAGATTTCGGCCTGTGATTAGCTTATTCTGAGTGTTCTTACACAAATAACATTAAGGTAGTATTCATGATGTATTTTGATATATGATGATAGATGGTTTGGGTTTTTAATATTCTTTAAGTGATGAACGAGGCTTACATGGATTAGTTAGGATCATTGAGTGGTACCCCCTATGGAATTCAGGTGCAAGTCGTCAATCTAAAAAATGAAACCCCTATAGAGTTAGGATTCACGTCCTTTATTTATAGAGTGTTACCCCCTCTGTTGTTATATTGTTGGTCCTTTATCTAATAAGTTGTACCCTCTTTGGAATTAAGGTGTGGTTTATCTATCAACTATGTTGTATCCCCTATGACATTAGTGCATTGGTACACTACCTACCTAATGATACCCCATGATAGATAGGGCATGTTTCCTCTATCTACCGAGTCTTACCCTATTTCAGATAGAGTGTGGGTGATCCAAACACTGAGTTAATCCCCAAAAAACACTAGGTTATGGGACCACCAATAGGATATTGTGCCAATTTTAATATGTGGGATAGTGGGGAGGTGTGTTACCTAAACACGGTTACTCCTATGGATAGAAACGAGAGATGATGGGGATCATTGATGGACCTATTAGAACTATTTCCACTCTTTCCCTTAGGTTGTGCTGTGAGATGGAGATCCCATTTATCTATCAATTTGATTTATTTTTTAGTATATATATATATATATCTGTGTTTATTTCATTTTACATTATAACTATCTTTCTTTGGGTAGAGTTTTACATTCCTATAATGTCTCTCACTAGTCCCCCTTTAACTTTTTGGCTATCCAACTGGCTATGTTTCAACTCAACCATTCATGGGATTTACCCAAATGTGTTGTGTCTTATACAGACGATGGATATGTCAATGATAATTAAAAAAAATTATTGGGATAACATATTTAATTTTACAATGTATGGTTGTTGGATTTGGAGATTCAGAGTTGTTCAATCTCAACAGTTAATTTTCTATTTTTTCTTGGGTTGGACATCTTTCTTGTTTGGTGTGTATTTTCCCCCTTTTTTAATTTTAAATTTATACAGTCATATTCTTGTAATACCAATTTTTTTTACATGCTTGGTTAATTCTCTCTAGGTATCATATATTATTATGTTTCTTCTACATTTCATCATTGATATGGTTACAAGTACACATACAGGTACATTAGGAAAAAGACTTCCAAATCAGTTATTTATTTTATTTATTTTCTCCACTCTATGGTATATGGATGTGGGCTTGGGTTAGTTTATGCTCAACCCCCATTGGGTTGGGTGATGACCTAAACACCCCATTCTGAGACCAATAGAGCACTTAAAATTTTATTCGAGATCATAATACATGGAGAGAAAATCTCCTTTTCTACAAAAAAACTAATGGAAAAAATACACCATTTTCTCAAAACGGTTACACATATTTCATTTAAAAACACCCAACATAATTTTTACCACCCCCGAGAAGCCTTAATGGTAACCTAACAACCATGATTCACCATGGGAATCAATATATCTGATTCCAACTCTTTTTTCGAATAACTGGTATCACTGTTTCCCTGACTCTTACAACATGAAGGTAATTTACCCATGACCTATGAGATTATCCCCATCATAGTATTATCATTATCAATGCATTGAAACAATATAAAGGACCTCCATATACCATGTTCTATAAACTATATAAATTAATAAAACATAATTTCGTACTCACTCACACCCAGACATCAATATGATGCCCCAACCAGCTCCCATTATTGGTTTACTAGAATGAAATCCTCTATACTCAAAAATAAACTTATTTTGATGATAATGAACTCGAATGGATAATGGTTCACTCCCAACCATATAAATCCCTTTCCAACACTCCTAAAACATTGAACTCAATAGGTCCACTATGGATACACACCTTGGGATTTCTTAAGTCACGTGAAACTCTTTACAAATACACCATGATAGTCCATTTGATTAATACATGAAAAAAGTGGTTATGTGGATAACCAGTGTTCACATTACTTTGTATAACATAACTTTATCCCAAAAGAACATGATGAAAACTACTCTCTCCCCCGTGGATGAGTGATTCTCTAATAACCTCTCATAGGCTCTTTTACATCATCCTACTTAGACTCACTTGAACACAATACTCATGTTCTCCCAATGAACCTGATACCACCACAAAAAACCTAATCGAATGAGTCTTATTCTATATAACCTAGGGCAATGTCCATAAAAAACTAAATATTTTCTATTTTCATGTTAGTTCAAACTAGAAAAATCACCCATAATGCTCCTTTTAAATAATGAGGCAACTCAGTCATGGAAATTCTAACCACATGACAACCACCACCTAGGAGTCTGTACAAAACCACAAGCAACTACCCATTATCTGACTACAAAACTGGAAGTAAAAAACTATTAGGGATGAGAATACAATAAATACATACCTATTGATCCAACCATTAATCCAAAATCAATATATGTGATCCACCTATCATCCAAAATTCATCCATGTTTATAACCAGAAACACATTAAAAACGCAAACATAGGGAATCTTATTCCCTATCCAACCATATATGAGGATCCAAACCCTCATAGAGCCACCACCGGGGAATCCAAATCATGTATTGATTCATTAGGGACTTCACAAAACCCTATATGAAAGGACTTCATTTATATAACCATAGAGCGTTGAGTCAAAAGATCTTCATGGACTATCATCTAAAGAGGACTACCCATGGTCATGTTGAGTATAATTACACCATAAAACTATATGGAACAACACCATATAAGTTTTTTTGTACACTTTAATAAAATAATCTTCAATAATTATTGGAATAAAAAAACTGGAATATGTCATGTGAATCCTATCTATTGAGAATGATTCTTGTACATGATCATATTTTTATCAAGACAAGAAAAAAACTATGAATTAATAAATTCAAAACTCAATCCCATCATACCATGGGGAATTAAAAATATGAAAATAGGAAACGAAAAACTACAATCCCATACCTCTAGTAACACGGAATTTCTATTGGAAATGGTGTTCTCAATGTACCTGTCAGAGGGCCATCACAATATTTCACTCGTTCCTAGACCACATGTCTACCAACCTCCAAATAATAAGGAAAGATATAATATAATTTCCTCTCACCATAATTAAATTCAATCTATAGTAAATAGATCATATTTACACAATATAAATATCCATGTATTTTTAGGTCATGAAAATGATGGAAATGTTAAATTCTAAATGATTATGAGATGATCAATAGTAATTTAGCCAAGAATATGTTGCTGATTTTTAAGGGTTTAGTCGATCTCAAAATTGGGTGATTACACAAGTGATGTAACATGGTTATATTCTGAGTCAGATTAATATTTAGATTATCTTAAAAGTTATTAAATAAATATCAATTAATCCTTTTACATGAAGATTTAAATATTTTTCATGGATCCTCAGATTGAAATTTCAACTTTTTAGATGAATTCAGAATAAGGAGTTTTACATAGGATAGTTATAAACTCATCATCAGTTTTGAGATTGATTTTATATATTTTAATACCTTTTATAATATAATCATTTTAAAGTAAATTATATTAATTAAATCTAATAATATTTATTCCCCCTTATTTATTTTTGTATATTTTCTAATGGAAAAGGGTTCCACTCTATGTGTTTCTTGATCCAATAGAGGGAAGGGGGAGATATAAGAGATTTGTTGATGGGAATCTTGATTGGATAAGGATTATGGTAAAATAGATATTATGAGTGATTCCAAGCATGAATATTTGGTGTTTTAACATGAGGTCGGAGGGTATTTTTATTCACTTCATTTCTCATTATTTATTTTTATTTCATATTTTTACACTTATTCCATTTCGATCATTAAGGATAATCCAAGGGATTACAGTGTGTTATGAGGTTTACTTGTAATGAATTTTAAATAATTTGGTATTTGAGACAATTATGTAATTTGATTTTTATTAGTTTTATTTGTGATATCGAATGTTTAAGAGAGTAAGATAAGATTTACTAAATGCTTTTGTTTTTTTATTATTTTATTTTGGATTAATATTTTCATTCCAAGGGGAGACTATTTCTTGAGGTTAACCTCTATTAGGCTTATGAAACGATTGACTACGTAAGGGTAATCACTTTTACCATGAAATATTTCCTAAGATGAATAGGGAAACCTATGCTACACTTATGTAGAAAACTCCCAAACTAATAGTAGATAGGTTTTTAAAACAACCTTGAAAAGTTAGTTTTCATTCACTTTCATTAGAGATTATTTTATGGAATATGAAGGGGATCTCAAGGAGAATAAATAATTAATTATTCCATATGAATTAATTAGAAAATTTATTATAATGTATATTTTCAAATTATTTTAGAATTAATTAAGCATGATTAATGTGTATTTTGAAATAGGAAAGGAGGATATAGTATATTAAATGGGAATTAAATCTATTATGTATTTTTTTCAGTTCATGGAATTAGAATTGGCCATAACTACTTTTAATTAAATTATATAAGTAATTATTTATAAAATTAATTGAGAATTATTTTATTACTAATTAACATATTTTAAATGAATTTAGGGCCCCGTATTGGTGGGTAATGGCTATTCGAACATGGAAAATATTCACCAAGGATGGTTAGGATTTGGTTCTAAAAATGATGCATTCGCATATGAGGATGTTTTTCCCTCTAACAGATCCCCTTTTATGAAATGTAAATTACTTATATACAATGTGATATGAAATCTTTCTAACTACATGTGGTAAGAATTTGAATTTAATTAATTATTATATAACTTAACTAAATGGATTTGTTAAAAATAAATTATTTTTAATATATTGAACAATGTGACATGGGAAACATGAGGCACATATGAATTGGATTGATACCTCACTCACCAATGTCTAAGGCATTGATTATGATTATGTGCATTGTGATAATCATAACTTGAGGGGTATAAACTAACTAAATCATGATGAGTTTTAGTCTATGGTGAATTATAACTGATAGAATTTAGTAGGAAATATTCAAACTAGGACATGCTTTAAATCCCATGAGCTAGTTGTGATGAGTGTAGGGTATGGGTCACTCCCCTATTGTTGTGTGAGCACCTAGAGGATTTTCAATGGGTAGTTTGAAGATAGGTTGGGTGAAGGACCAACCTATTATGGCATTGGAGGTGATATGGGTTATGTGATATATATTTATAGTGATTCTAGTATTTCCTCACCTAGAAGGCCAATGAGGACATGAGAAGATTATGATGAAGTGAATGGGATCTATTCACTCAGGGTGACAAGTGATGACCCTAAAGTTGATGTTGAGAGAACAGAAACCATATAGAGTGTATCTATTTTCAAGTTACTAGGGGACTAAGGTGGATGAATGATTTTTATGTTAATCACTAAGAGAGTTAGTGAAGGAATTAGCAGAGATTATATATGGTGTCCCCTTAGAACACGAAAATATGAGGTGTTCCAAGTTGGGTTGTGGTGATAATGTGACTGTGTGAACCTGATAGGAAACCATTGGTTATACAATATGGGTTCGGAATGTGTCCAAACCATGTTATTATTATTATTATTATTATTATTATTATTATTATCTATTACTAGGTGGATACAAAACCATGGGTATTTGATGATGGATTCCATGGCCAATCTACCTATAATCCGTAGGTGTGGGATAATGATGGATTTCGAGGATTACCACCCCATGATCCAATGATTCTTTGAGAATATTGGAATCTAGGGATTAATCCCTCAGAAACATGGGTGTTTGATAATATTGGATGTATTGAATTACCACCATATGATTCGATGATGATTGTGATAATGGGATTCTAGGGGTTACTAGCCTATGATCTAGTGATACCTTATGACATAAAATTATATTTTAAGAATCAAATATTATGATTATACATGAAATTTTTGGATATATGAGATACTTTTCATGATCCAGATTTTTTTACTGATTATTGAGATTACTAGGATACTATTGAGTATCTGATAATTATATTTGGTGGATGCATGTATATGGAATCATGGGGTAGAATTTTAATCCTATTGTGGTGATTTATTATTCTTATAGACAATATAGAACTGGCCAAAGTAGGTATAGTCAATCCCAGGTGTCATGTTAGGACTTGAGGATTTATGATGGTTATTTATATTCCCTTTCTCACAACATTATTTATATATTTTTATCACATGATCACACAAAAAATTTATTGGTTATATTAGGGACCACATTTGGTGTTTCCCTAATGAGTTTTACTCACGTCTTTCTTTGGTGACAATGTATCTTAGATACCCAAGACTACTTAAATGATCATAGGTTCATGTTAGTGAGTGGACTAGAGTTTTTTATTGAGTATTATAATTCAGAAGGAGTCATGAGGGTAAGGTTTCAGTAGGATGATTATGTGAGTTGGGATAGTGGATAGTTTACATTTAGTTATCATTTAACATGTTCTAGATAATATCCCTTTTTTTATAATATAAGATTTCATGTTTATATGATATTACTCTATTTAATTTGATGCATCAAATAGATATATTTACTATATTCTACTCCAGACTATGGGGGATTGTGGATCTCCCTATTTTGTACATACAGGTTTTTTATGATTTTTATTAGGGTTGGTGTTTCTAAAATTTCAATATAATTATTTATAATACTACGGTTTTATTTTAGTTTTTATAGTGTCCCTATGAATATTTCATTCCCGTTAAATAATTTGATAGCCTTTGGGGTTTGGATAAGTGTTCATGAGGCCACATTATGTACCCATTTGGACATTGTTCATGTGATCCTATATGGGTAATTAAATGTTGAATTAGAGCCTTTATTAGAATAATATCACATGGTATATTAGAGTATTTAATTTATTCTTACTATTGTTGGAGATGGTAGAAAAGATAAATAGAATGTGTTGGTTCTTTTTATGGACCTCAGTCTGGTGCTTCAGAAACACCTTTCTTTAAGGGACGATGAGGTTACCAAAGGGACAAGATTACTGTTCTGATTTTATTTGTTATAGTTCAGTTTGTTATTACTATATTTTATGATACTTGTATTTTTGTAGGAATAAGAATTATTTTTTTTCTCTTTAACATCGGCCAGAGGAATATTCATACATCTTATTTGGAATGTTGGATTGACATGACATTCACATGATTTATTGTGATTGATATCTCTAAAAATGATGGTTTCACTATTCGAAGTATCAAAAAAGACATATAGAATGTTTTTCCTAAAAATATATTAGTGATATTATAAATAAACGTATCCCAATATTGTTCCTTTTGATGAAATCCATTAAGATTCCGTGGAGGAATGCTTCTTAATGATGGATATGTAGTCCCACTAATAAGGTATTTATAATTACCATTACCAAGTCATTTCAGGAATCTGATTCCATGGTGATGAACCCACTGCGTGTAGTTAGGAATGGGTGTAGTTATTTAAAGGGTCAAAAAGAAATATATAGTATTTCTCATATATCTTCTTAGTGGAATTATACATAACTGAACCATATGAATAAAAATACAGGACATGGATCCTCATAAGATGGTATTTTTATATTTATTAACAGATTAGATCATGGTCCTTGATGGTGTGGATCCTATATATATATTCTTAATGAGGATTATTCTGAGATATGAAGCCTCAAGGAGGTAGTGATGTCTGCAGATTCATTTTGGGGATTGATTTTGTATAATTATGATGACTTAGAAAATGTTCTAGGTATGCACATGTAGATTCCAAGGTGGGTGTTTGGAAAGGGAGTTTCCTAGTGGGTCTTTGGATGAGAATAGAGGGGTGTTTCCCATTATATATGACCTATATGGGATAATACATATATGATATGTTCTATGGAAGAGTTCTTTTGTGACATATATTAGAATTTCAGTGAACCATGTGTTGTGATTGAGTATCAGTATGTTTTCCTACTAATACTAAGATGCATTAACACATGTAAGGAAAACCTAAGAGATTGGTTATCCTAGGCTTATGATCAGCCATAGAGACAAGAATATTTGGTCGATGATTTGGGTTTTGATGTTAGTTCACAAGAGGCTCTAATGAGTATGGAATAAGAATGTATATTCCATCTGACTTTGTGAATTAAATCTCCCTAAGTCCAATTCTTATTACGGTTAGGTTCTAAGGGTATGGTTGGAGGGATGACTGGACATATTTATTTTATGTGTGATTCCTAGCGAGGATTTAAATTTTGATCGTAGAATGTTTTATAAAGGATAGATAAAGTATGATTATACACTTATTTTTTAGGAAACATCCCATTTTAGTAGGTGACCATGAGATAATCCTTATCATAGGTGAGATTCCTCGAATTTCAAGTGAATAATCTAGGGATCTAAATTTAAATAAAATTCTTATCCAATGAACATGTTCATTGTGTTAAAAATAGATTTTATATTTAAATGACATATAGATCATGGGAGAGTGATTAATATTGTGTGATTGTGTAGTACCAGAGAATACATGCATTTTTTTTATTATATTCAAGTATTTAATGGTGGTTTTATACTGTATTGTTTGAGATATGGATCTGTGAGTGGTCAGGTGTAGGCTAAGGACTGATGGTTCTTATTAAATTGATTACATAATTGTTTCTTGTGGTTCTTGAATAAATTGTAAAATTTCCCATATAGTGACAGGTGATATTGGAATTGGATTGGGTGTCATGGTATGGTCAAATTGAGTGGGGGACTTTACAAGTACGACCAAGGAGAAGTAAGGGTTTAACCTGTTGGTGATGAGATCTAGGATTGGAATAAAGAAATCGATATTATTGATAGTGCACAATTTTTCATGGACGATGTGACCCTCGTAATGAATGGAAATTCATTTGGCATTGAGGATGATGTTTCTATGAGGCAAGAGATGGTAGTGGTTGGCTTTTTACTGGTTCTGATATATGAGTGGGAGGGTTAGATCTAGTCAATATGTGAGGAAATTAATTGAGTGAGCCATGGATACAATGAAACTGGTTGAATGATGGTCATGGTGGAATTTGGAAACTAGAAATAATAATATAGATTTATATTATTACATAAAGAATATCATATTTGAGTTTTATATGAAATTTTTGACAGGAGTATGTGTGTTGGAACCATGCTCAAGGCTGATAGAATATGATCCAAGCATGAGTTGGATCATATATTTCCCATTCCCCAAGGTCAATACAAAAAATTTATTTTCTTTATTAGGGATCCAACCATGTAATTACCCAATAAGTCATGTTCATAATTCAATGTGACTATATTTAACGCCTCATGATTGAATTGAGACTTTAAGTATCATTTTTAGAAGAGGAAATAGAAATTTGACTGGTATGGTCAAGAATTTTGGATAATTTTCTTCTAGAGTAGTATTGATCGAATTTTTCCATGATATTGGGTGTTTTGGAAGGGATACCACATCGAGTGTTCCATTATACCATGATAAATGAGTTTCATGAAGAGATTTTGTTGGTGGGGAGCATTAGGGTATGCAATTGAACTTTATGGGATTAGGATTACTGTGGGGATAATGTTGGTCATAAAATAAATAGTTTAATAATAAATTTTTCTCTCTGGAAAAAATAGTATCATTAAATAATTTCCTAGGTGTTTCAATAATGGTGGTGAGTGTTTTATAATCTTGTGATGAAAGTGAACCCTGGTTTTTAGAGTTTTGAAGTGAAAGATCATTCAGTGTTTGGGGGTATGACACCAAAAATTGAGCATCAATGGATTATCAAGGTAGGTTGATAATTATGGTATATACCACAAAGAATTATTGATGATGATAATTTCTATGGAAGGGATATTTCGAGGTTCTGTCTCTTCTATAGTTTTAAAGATGAGGTGAATTGTGAATTTTTGAATTTAGTGTTTTTATGAATGGATAAATGATAATTTTACCGTGTATATGATCCAAAAAAAGAATTTATAAGGGTTATGTTGATGTCCCAATAGGGTTTTTAGCCAAGGTATGAAATATGTTGATATGTTTAGTAGTTTGAACTTCAGTATTATATAATTTTTATTAATTAAATATTAATTAATACTTTTACTTGATTGTTGAAATATTTTGAATTGAGTCTTGAATTGAAATTATTATATTATGGTGGGTCTAGAATGGGTGGTTTTACCTTGGTTTGGTATAAACATTGAATGGGTTCCAGGATCATGGTCCAGCTATTTAAATGGTATTTTAATTAAATAATATTAATTCTATTTAACTATATTTTCCCCTACCCTATTTAGATAATTCTATATATTTAGATAGGGAAGGATTTTTCATAGTATATTGTGTGATACCTTGGAGGGAAGGGGTATAGGCCAGATATGTGTCATTAAGAAGCTTTATTTGAGTTATATTGGGGTTAAGCGGCATTCAAGGATGATCCTAAGCTTGAAGTTCTGACACTTCACCATGATTTATGATTAATTTCGATTCTCATAATACCCCAATTATTATTTCTATTTTAATATGATATTGATAATTGGGGTTTATATGAGGTACATTGTAGATTATTAAGAAGATGCATTATTAATAATTTATATTTTTTTTCATGATTTGATAGAAGTCTACAATTCAATTATTGTTTACCATGCTTGTGTTCTACGTAGGAGAAGAGAGGATGAGAATAGTTTCAATGAGTATTGTTTTTTATTTTATTTTTTATTCTCGTTTTTCTTCAAAAGTGATATCTCTATGTGAGGGTAGAAATGGTTCCCTTGAAAAAAAAATTGAGTGGCATAAGGATAGTTCATGTTACCCCGACACAACGAACCCCCCTGCATAATGGTAGACATATTTTTTTAGATTGTTTTTTGAAAATTGTTTTTTACTCTACATTCATAATGAATTATTTTTAGGCATATAAAAGTGGTTTTGGGAGAATAAATAATTAATTATTATATATAAATTAATTGTGGATTTAATTATAAAAAAATAGAGAATTTATTTCATAATTAATTATGCAAAATAAAAGGTAAATTTGAAATATAAAGTGAAATGGCCTCATAAATGGGACTTAAATTTATTAAGTATTTGTTTTGTAGTTAAAGGCATTAGAATTAATCATAATTTAACACAATTAATTTTGTTCTGTAATAATTTATATAATAAATTTAAAATTATTTTATAATTAATTAATTTATTATAATTTGATTTAAGGCCATGTATTATTGGGTGTTGTTGCTAAGTCTTGGAATAACATGGAAAAGGATGGGTGGGGTTCAATTATAAAGGGTATGAATCCATTTATAAGGTAGATGGTTCCTCAAACATAACCTTCTTATGAAAATGAATTTTAATTTAAATGAACATGATATATGGTCTTACCACCTACATGCAATTGACCAAAAAATTTATTGAAATATTTTCTAAATGAGATAGATGGATTTGTTAAAATTTAATACCCATGAATAAATTGGAAAATGTTCCAAGGGAAACGAGGGACCATTGTGATCCTGCTTGATGCCTCAGATGAAAGTAGATGAGGCCGTGAATATGATTATGTTACATAGGCTCCTCGAACACTAAGGGGTATAAATTTAATGAATCACATGAATGTATGGGTCCTTTTTATCGGTTCTCATAGATTACTTGAGTATGATTATATGATGAATTTGAACTGATGGGCTTGAGTATTCCAAATTTCAACCTTGAGATATATTAAATCATTTGTTCTACTTCAGACCAGAGTGGGGAAAGGGTTCCTCCCCCCAAAACATTATGATAACTTTATGAATATTTTGTATGTGGTTCAATGACAAATTGAGTGAATATAGTAACCAAAGATTGATTTTGAGGTGAGATGAGTCTAATTTCATATGTTTAGAGTGATGTAGGTATGGTATTTACATGGAGGCCTATGAAGTATTGATACAATTATGATGATATAAATGGAAACTATAATCTCCGAGTGATGGGTGTAAACCCCAATGTTATTGTTGAAATCGAGGACCGATGATAGAGTGTATGTGATATTAAGTTACCCAAGGAACCCTGGTTGGTGACCCAATTTTTATATTATCCCATGATTGGGTTAGTGTGGGAATGGATAGTTATGATTGTAGCAGTCACCATAGAACCCAAATTGCAGATGTTTACTATTGAAGGCTATAGTGAGAGGGAAATTTAATTCCCTTCATATACCAAACCTCGTTATATGATTATATTTTTGAAAGGTACCCAATCAATGTTGATAATATTTTATTATTATTATTATTATTATGAGATATTACTTAATTGATGTAGGGGCTCAATTATATGATAAAGGATATTGGGGATTACCTCTCTTGGATCCAGAGGTGAATGATAATGATGGATTCTAGGGATTTCCTCCCATGGATCAAATGAATCTTGGTAAATATGGGATACTAAGGATTATATCTAAAGATACATGTCTATTTAACACTATGAGAATTCCGGTATTGACCCCAATGGATCTCATAATGTTTCTATTAATGTGTTGAAAGGGGTTACCTCCATAAGAGCCAATGATAACACAAATCACATGATTACTAGTATTTTCTTGGATATTATGATTATATATGACATTTTGGGGTTAAAAAAGTACTACCAATGATATGGAATGAGTGTATTAGTTATTTAGGATTCCTAGGATACTCTTTTAGATCCAATTAATGTATGTAGTGGAGGAATTTACATGGGATTCTGGGGAAGTACAAGTTCCCATATCATGATCCAACATCCCATAGACCAACACATGTTCTGTCAGTATTCTTTCTCCTCACTCATACACACATGAGGAAACTTCCAAAGAGGCCACACATCCTGATACTACTCCAAGAAAATATTTATTAACTATAGAGTTCTTAAAAGTTATATAAAATATAAATGTTCACCTTATTGAAATAGGATTTAACATTTATCCTTTTCTGGGTTATTTTTATAAGGATGTTTCTAAATCCCCCTTTTAAAGCACGACTCCCTCATTATAGAACCCAAAATTCAAACCTACAATGTGCCACTATACATCAATGTTTGTGTTGGATATGATCCCATTTATCCAGACTTTATGTCCTCAATACATTTAACTGGTCATCATACAAAATGAGTCTCTAGTAATAACATGCTTTCCTTCCAAACAAAACACATGACATTACCAAGAATGGAAACTTAATAGACAAATTATTTCCCCACAAGCCAAAATATTTCCATTAAATATACTTTTTCTCACTCAAAAATACCATATCGAAGTTCATTGGAGGTCACCAATCCTGATATAACTCTAATCTCTGAACCATTAACTATGGATTTTTTTCAGACATTCTCTAATCACATGTTCTTTCCAATGAAACTACATTGTGGATGGATAGTCTGAAAGATTTAGTAATACATGTGAAATTCATTATTCCGATATCAAATAATTACCTATTATTATTTTGGGTTCTTTTGGGTACTATAAGACAATGATCATCATTGATAATTGATATTTATTGGTGGGGAGAGTGTCACAACCAATTTCTCACCTTGATCACTGAGTTACCCTGGCCAGTTGGTATTTTAATTTTTTGTTGTTTGATTTAAAATATACAAGAGAAATTTTGATATTTTGTTATAAATATGCATTCCCTAATGATTTAATTTATTATCATAGTGGTATTTTTATGTTTTGGAGGCAAAATAGTGAAAAATCCAGAAAAAAATATAACTTGTATAGTCTTGTAAATCTTGAGGATCACATTAAAAATGGGTCTATCACCATGAAAATTCCTATAACACTTTTGAATATTTATTTACTAGATTGTGAGGTTATACCATTAATAATATATCTTCTTCTCTATATTTATCATTTCACTCTATTTACTTCTGAATTGACCATAATATTGACTACCATTGTTGTGATATTAAATAAGAGATTTTTGTGGTGGATTTATTAATTTGAATTTGTTTTTATTATAAATTTATCATGAATTATTGAGGGTTTCCCATTATAAAAAAAATTAATTGAAACAACCCAATATTTTAAAATAATATCATTATGTTTGATAATGTATTTGACATGAAACATCGAGATCAAGGGACCTGTGAATTATATGACCATGACTATAGAATATATGAATAATATTAACCAATTTATGATATATATATATATAAATGTTTTAATACATATTAATTATTTATAAATACTTAGTGAATAGTCAATCAATTTTTGCGTAAAGTAATTTTAGTCTTCAATAATATGTTTTCATAAAAAATGAGTTTTCTTTTTATTTTGAGAAAATTTTATAATAAGTATTTGTAAATTTTAGAAAATTTAGTTTATATCATTAATTTAATTTTTTAAATCATCATATCAAAAATAACATTGGGTGAAATTTAGGGAATTTTTTGAAAATATTGATTTTTCTGAGAATTGTGAAAAAATACTGTTCTTGGAAAATAATCATTTGTTTTTAATAAATTAAGTTATTTTAATGTTAAATTTGGTTTTGAATATGATTTAATGTAACATAAGTATCTATTATTTTTATTTAATCTATTTAATTTCATTTTTATCATTTTTATATTATATTTTAGACGCGTTTTATGTTTTTTTTAAACAATATTTTTTGAAGACCATTTCCATGTGCATAAAGTTTCACATTTTATATAATTAAAAAAACATTAATGAATAATGATTTAAATTTATTTTATAGATTTTATTTCAATAAAAAAAATTAATTATTATAATGATTATTACTAGTCATATAGTATATATAAAATTATATTTATTTTGAAAAATACGGATCCTGAAAACTCGCTTTTTTTTGTCATGTCTACATGTTTAGATATAAATTAAAATAATCAAATTAATTTAAATGAATTTGAAAAATTGTATTATATAATATTATTTATAATTACTTATAATGTATATTAATTTTAACATCATTTTCAATAATAATGTATTGTGAAAACATCAAAAATTAATTGTTGTAATTTAAGTGAAAAAGGGTTTACCAGGGGCCAAACTAAAATGATATGGGTAAATATAACAAAAAACATTGAATGAAATCTATTTTGTGTTCATATTTATACCATATCATGTCTAATTCTATATAATTGTTCATTTTGGAGCATTTTAAAAAGTGAAAAATTTGGGTACACCTTTTGTTTTAAAAATTTACCATTGTGACACTCACCTCACATATTAAAGGCCACCCACTCTCCTGTACTCTTCAAACCTTGAATTCCATTTTTATCAGCCAATACCAACCCAAATTTGTTAATTAATTCCCTAACAAAATTATATAATCCTTTTTTATACATACACAAATTTTTTAAATCCTTTCATGAAAATTATTTGTATTTATGAATCCATAAGATGTTCTATCCTTCTATAGAGTTTGATCTAGAGATTACCAAACATTAAGAGACATAATCACATGTTTCCTTCATTGATGTGTATTTTAATGTCATGCACCTCATTTTTTCATTTTGTTTATATAAAAACCATTTTAAATGTAATTCAATGAATCCATAATACGTAAAATTATTTTATGTATGAATTTGAATTATTTTATACAAGGGAATTTGATTTCATATTTAACAAGTTGAAAATAATTTCATAACTCATTTTTGTTTAATAGGATTATATTAATTCTTTATTTTACTTGATATTTTAAGATAATGTTTGTAATGAATTTTTTTTATTATGTTTTATATTAAATTATTTCATTATTATTTATATTTTATTCACATAATTAATTCATTGATTAATTTTCAAATTAAATGGTATTATTTTTAAGGGTTATTAACCTCAAATTCAGTTTTTATCCGAGATATATGTATGTGATATTAACCTATATTCATTTTTGAGGTTTATATACATCAAATTATAAATTTAAATCATGAATATATTTTTCATAATTACATTTAATATTTCTTTTAAAGCTATAATTTCATGTGGAATATTATTGAAAAGAATACTAAATTTTAAAACACATTATGTTACAATCTTCTTTCTTTTAGAATTTTTTATATTCAGGGTACCTTTTTATGAAATAAAATAATAATATTTTCATGAACCACATCAATTTCTTATGCACTTTTTATGAATTCATTAAACATGTTTGATTTCACTTTTCTACATTTTTAATTAATGAAACATCATGAAATTATATTATACGTGATATAAATATTTTTTCATTATTTCAGATCGGGATTACTTGATTTCATTATCAATGCGTTCAAAAAGGTTTTAAATATTATTGTTTTATAAACATAAGTTAATTGATAAATCAATTTTTCATTATATTTAACCTTCATTGAAATATGGGTAAAAAGTAAACTTCTTTTCATTTTAAAAATGGGTTACTTTTTAACATGTTTTACAATATGTTTTGAAATGAATGTTTTTTTAAAATTTGCAACATGAAGATATTTTCCCACTATCATGACTATTATTTTATTTTGTAATTCCTTTACAATTTACCATGTCAATGAATATAGTTTTCACTGTATTATTGAACATTTTAGTTTTTTAATGTTTTTTTCAATCTGAAAAGCTTATTTTCATCAAGAAAGTTTAAATAAAATTTTAATGTTATTTTATTTCATCGACATCGAAAACATTTTTGGTTAATTTTTATTCAAAGAGGGATATTTTATAATAGTACCATCCTCATTATTTCTGTAGATGGATTAATAAATTTTCAATGATATTTTTTTGGATCCCATTACTTTCAATTGGTTAAACATGTTGTAAATATATTTTCGTAGAACATATTTCATTCACATGGGTTAATAATGTTTAAATTAGAATGTGATGGATCCCATTTACTTTCCAAGGGTTATTCAGGTTTTGAAAATAATAAAGGCTATTTATTTGAGTTTATTATGAAATTAATTTTCTAACTAAATTATTCCTGATACTGTTATGGGAATTTTTTTTAATGATGGGTGGTTTCATTATAAACCACAGATAGGTGGTTACAATATTAACTATAGATTGGTGGTTCAATGTTTAAATAATAATGGGTGGTTTAATTGTAAACAAAGTATGGGTGGGTCTATGATGACCCTCCAATGTAATTTAAACTATAGATATGGAAGTAGACTATAATGGTTATTAAATTTATAATATTGATATGAAGATAATGTTCCAAGATACAAATACATTTTATTTATGTTTTCTTTTGGTTTTAAATGATTCCTTTGATCAATATTGACATCACATGGATAATAATTAATGAATTTAATGAATCCTACCTTTGTTAAATCATTCTTCCTTTAAAAATATTAATTGATCCATGTTTTATGGGTATGAGTTAACAAATGTTACTCTCGTTATCTTTGATTATATAATCAAACTCTTTTGATAATCTTATTCCCAATGATGAAATTGAAATTTTAATGCTAATATTTACCCTTATTGAAATTTTTTATATCACCCTTGTAATTTTTACATTACCCTCAGTGATAAATAATGATGTGGAATGAATTATGTTATAAGGGATTCATATGGATGATTATGTTGACTTATTATGAAATAAGAAATACTTTATATAGTGGTAATGATACTCTATTGGAGTTATATGTATTGTTTTTGTAAGAGTTTGTCATACTTCTCGGAATCTGTAAACCTAAAAGGTACTTGACTATGTTTCTGATCTGATATTTTCATTTTCTATAGTATGTTTTGGATGGAAAAATTGGGTCACCTTTATTGGTATCAAATCCTTAAATGTAAATTTTATGAATATAGCACTGGATCTAGGAATGTGAGTTTGGGTTAATTATAGTTGTTATGATAGAGGGGTTTCGATAAATTTGGATATTAGGATGTTTTCAATTGGGGAAATATTAATATTTATGGATTATATCATAGGAATATAAGATTAAGGTCAATAATAAGTTCAATATCTTATACACCCCTTTTAATGTTTTATGTGACAGGATCATAAAGCGATTAGTGATAATTTAAGAGAAATTTAAATGGCTTGGTGCTTATCTAAAGATTCAGATTACAGTGATGTATTTCATTTCATTGTATGGATATATGTTTTAAGGGATTGATAATGATTATAGTTCATATGATCTTGTATATTGGGGTATTTATGGGAACATATGTTTCATCATACTAATTACCATGAGATTGAAAATTGATTTGGTGACTAAGGGATTAATGTTATTTCAGAAAAAAAATAACACTATTTTTAGGCTTGTAAAAATAAAATTATTATATAACCTTTGGGGATAAATAAATCTTCAATTATGAGGTTATTAATGCTATTTGGGATGTAGGTTTATTTATATATTGAATTTTTTAGTTTTAACATTGGGTATTACTATTAAATTTTAGAGATTAATGTATTATTACATCATATTTAGGTTAATTAATTTTGGGAATTATCTTTCATTATTCTAACCATTCTCATTTTTGTTAAGGTAACATATATATATGGAATAACTTGATTATCCCTTTTAATATTATCTGGTGCTTTAAATGATATTTTAGATCAATAACAATAATCCATTGTGAATATTCATTGTTTGGAGAAAAAGATGTGTTTGTGGTGGTAATTATTAAAAGGATGAAATTATACTAATGAATAAATTATATCGAATTAATATCCTATTATAGATGGTATGGAATTACTAAAATTTATCAAAAGGATTCGGGGAATTTTTTTTATTATGCCCCTCATTTTTTATGAAATCAGTGAAATTTTCATGCCTTGTGGGTTTTTGGTATATTGATTTTTGTTATTCTCAAGACTATTCATGTTCTTGAGATCAATGATGTATATCACTATTCATCATTATCTAGACATTAAAATTTTCTTACATGTCCATATATTAACTTCCCACCTATGTTCTATTATAAGGAATAATAATATGTGATATTCCAAACTACCACCATACATTATTTTCTCTCTTATTAAAGGAATATTATTTTAAACCTTTTTTATGATGTGGGTTTTCACATAATATATCATCAAATGTATAAAAATTTATTACAAAATTGAATTTCAAATTTCCAGATATAATATTTTATAGGGGGGTGTATGTAACACCATGAAATTATAAAATAATTACATTATGTTCGACATCGTATTCAATAAGCAACACCGATATTAAACAACATGAGATATATTTAACCATCATAACATAATTGTTATCTTAGAATGTATGTATATTATAAATAATTAATGAGATATATATAAATGTAATACTAAATAAAAATTATTTTTTAATTCATAGAAAATAATTAATATGTTTTTTGTAATGTGATTTTATTCTTTAAAAAATATGTTTTCTTCAAAAATATTATTTATATATTATTGTTTGAAAGTATTATAATTAAATTTTTAAAATTTTTGAAAATAAATTTTATATAATTAATTTCATTTATTAAATAATAATATATAAAATAACTTAGGATGAATGTTCGATATTATTCGAAAAATATTCATTTTTCAGTGAATAGTGAAAAATACTGATTTTTGTAAAACACTACTTTATTTTCACTAAATTATTATTTCTAAAAGTATGGTTATGTTTTGAATATGATTAATATTATCATAATTATTATTTATTTAAATTTATTCATGTTAATATAAATTCTTGTAATGATTATTTCTTGTCCTAGAGTAAATATAATATCGAAATTTACTTCAAAAATACATTTCTTTGAAACCCACTTTTTTATCGTGTCTATGGGATTAATTTAATATTAAAATTATGAACAGTTGTGAATCGAATATAAAAAAATGTATTAGATATTTTTCATCATAATAATTTATATTTTATAATATTTTCATCTTTATTTTTTAACATAATGAATGATGAAAATATTAAAAATTATATACTATAGTTTTGGTAAAAAAGGGTTTATCGGGTAGTTAAACTAAAACGATAAGGATTTTTTAAAAAAATGTCTAAAATTTATTTTTTAGAATGATTCTTACATTATAATCTATATTTCTCTATAATGGTTTATTTTTTTATCTTTTTAGCATGTGGAAGACATGGGCACACCCTTTTCTTTTCCAAATATACAAGTGTACCCCTTATCTCAGTTATAAAAAGATTCCACTATCCTCTCCTATTAACACCATAAATTAAATATGGATCATGAAATACATACCAGAATTTATTCCTTAATTCCCTCATGATATATTATATCCATTGGTTAAATCAGAAATCTATTCTAAGAAGGATTATGGTGCTAACCCAAGGAGGTCGTCTGAAGAAGAGGTGTCCTACTTAATAGAGAATTTTAATTTTGTTTCTCCTTACACCTACATCAAAGGTTATGATTTTATTTTGATATAATAAAACAACTATATCCAATATAATTATATGTTATTATGTTAATTTCATAAACCAAATCCATTTTTTCAACCAAAAAATTGGATATGTAATCATCATTTGAGTGTATCAAACACTACAACCTCATGAACTGATGTCATTAATCTTCCATCATCCGCTCTCAAATATGGTTATAATGATTAATCTAAGTTGTATATATAAAATATTAATAACATATTTATACTTAAGGAGTTATTATATCATATATACCTTCTTAGTTTACATTCCATGGCACATACATTAATGGCAGTAGTGTGTAAGGTAGACTACCGCTTCACGAAGCGATATGACTAAATTTTAAAAAATGATTTATAGGGATGAAAATAGGATATATTTAATGATTTGGTGTGATAAAAATTACAAATTTATGATATTTATGGAATATTTATCATTTTTAAAATAAAAAATATCATATTTTTTGAAACCAAAAAATGATTATGTCATTTGTCTCAACATCTGACTATTGCCTCTACAAAGTGATATATTAATTTTTTCATTACTAAATAACATGGATGGTATTTATAATAATATTATGTAAATAATATTGTATTTATGATATTATTATAATGTTTTAAGATAAAATATCACATACATTCTTTCCATAATTATCATTGATAATTGGAAATGTTACTCATGCGTACATACGATCTACTATCTCCATAATCATAATGCAGTTCATTTTTCATAACCATATATCATGGTTGGTTCTAAAAAATTATAATTTATGTATAAATATGATAATTATTTCATTATTATTCTGGATATAGTGACATAAATATCTCTCCCTTAACATGAACAACACATCTAATCCATTTTCGAACAATGAACATAACATCCACTAAACACCCGCCCTGGGACAAATTGATTAAATATATAAATATTTTATAAAAAATAAATAAAATATATTATTTATTTAAAATATATTAAACATGTAAAAGATACATAATAAATAAAATTCTTTATATTAGCTTATAAAAAATGATTTAAATAAAACACATTGAAAGTCCAGGCTCAACGTAAATACTTCTCATATCATTTTTTATTTATGTGAGACTTAATCTATTTCATCAGATTTTTTGGTATGAAATTGGGTTAACTTATTGGGATCCACTCAAATTTTCTTCAAAAATCACAATGGCTCTTCCATCTATTGTTGTGTACATACCTACATTCCAAAGGCCACCATTCATCTAGGTTTTCAGTCCCAGTGACTCTTGGGTATTCGCATTGGTTGGGAAGATGGGAGGTCAGGCTCAACACACCTCTTTTGAAGGCATTTTTTCCTACATTTGGACTCTGTTATAGATTTATGAAATGTTATTGAATATATTCCTAATCCGGATACGGGGCTAGTTACTGAAACAAAATTACTATAGGTTAACACTCTTTCAGTTGGAAAAGACTAAGATCTCATTAATGAATTCATCTGTATGAATCTATGGTTCTTCATCAATTTCTAGTTATTGGAGGCTTCTTAAATACTGAATCAATATAACCAAGTACTTCAGAATAGTTTTTCAAATAAGGATTTATTTCAAACTTTTAAGAGGGTGTTGATCCATTGTGTGGAATCCTATATATCATGGTTATTAATAGAATCAAAACCCATGTTGGACATTAATCCTGTATAGTTTAGTGTCATGTAGAGAGGAAATATATTTGGGTACCAAGAAAAAAAATATTTGAGCTCGAAACCGAAGGGGGGCTTCCTATATATCCCATGTATGGAAAGAATTAGATTCATCATGGTACATTATTTTAGTGTGTATATATTGAATGTTACCCCTGTCATTATTGAGACTCATGGTGCAGAAGATATGATTATCGCAACGCCACAAGCTCATATGAGCCATGATCGGTATAAGAATCAAGGGATTGAGAATGATCATTTTTTCCTCATGATTAGGAACCTATTCAATGGGACTTCCCAGAGGTGATTTATCATAGGAATGGGGACTTGGTGAAATTTCCTATGTATCATGATTATAACAAGAATTGGAGTCATCATTGTTTATTAGATGTTGGGGATTACTTATTATGGATTCCCTATAAAATTTCTGAGTTTTATGATGGAAAATATATGATTAGTGCATCTTTATAAGACCACATTATACATGATCATTTTGAGAAAAAATGTATAGGAAGTGATCAACACCATTGTTATCAATATGGGACATAGATGATGAAATTTACCTCATTGGTACTAATCACGTAATCAAAAATCTTCAAGGGGTGGTCATGAATTTCATGTGACACCCTGCAGGGGTTATGCACTACGTGTGTCCTCTACAGAGCAGGTGATTCATGAAATTCTTATGCCTTTCGTGAATCCCAATCAGAGTAGTGGGATGCGTAGGACACCATAAAAACATTCAAGCCTTTATTCATAAAAATATTTAGGTTTTCCATTTATGACAAATGGAACTTTATTATTTTTAGATAACTTCTAGTTCTCTTTATAGTTCCTTATCTATGACCAAACCGGGAGCCGTGTCAGCATGAATCACATTACAGATCCTTGATACCATGTAGACACTAATTACAAGACCCTGAGGAGGATCCTTCTATCCAACATTTAGGATTATTACATATCTCATCAACTTCCATTGTAATGGTTCAATCAACTATATTCCATCACCATACCTCGATCATATTTTAATCATCCATTTAACTAGGTGTCTAGTTCCCATGATTATGTTTAGTCACTAATTACTAAGGATGGTCAGCTTTTTACAGCTATATCACATGGCTTGTCTTATCTATTGGACAATTGTCCTCTGATTTTATTTGCTCATGACTTCATCCAAAAATCGATTGTCCAAAGTGATTTGATTATACTATACTATTCTCTAGAAACTCACATTGGCAGAGGGTACTCAAAATGGGATCTCTCTCATGGATGCAATTTTTCTGATGAATGAGAATTGCCATTTAAGGTGAGGCAAAGCTGTTTGTAGTTTGATAATGATCTACACATGGTTCAATTTTATGATGATGTGTGGATCTATAAATTCATCATTTACTTCCATCCCATCATTCTTTGGGAAATGATTAGTTATTGGTGTCCTAGGACCAACACATTCCATCTCCTTTATTCCATTTTAGTCATCATCTTATAGGACATCTATAAACTAGGTGGTATTCCTCCTCTTGGAGACATATATGATGAATTACTTCAAGCTAATGATTTCAGGGATGATCCTCTTCAGAATATTATTTTATAAAGGTATATTATTTTATTATGAAGAATAAATCGGAGAGATGGATGATGGGGCACTGAATTATTTCCATCAAATACTAGATCATATTTTTTGTGGCTGAGGAGCTATAAATAATTTTTTTTTCATCCCCGTAGATTCTATTATCAACAATTATGTAGTATTCCCCTCTAGTATTAGGTTATTCTAGAAGATGGGGACTACAAATCATGGGGCTATCAGGTGAACCTAGTTATTTACTCGGATTTTAGGTTGGAATATTTTCTATCAATGTTCCTGAATAGGTGGATTTTCCCAGCTGGGGACACATGTTCAAGAATTCTGATAGGCACCTTGGTGAAAGAAGTGTGTCATGTTGAATGGAAGAAGCATATCTTGGTTGTACTAGTCCTTGAATGCCTTTATCACATTCTAGACCAAATAAAATTAGGTAATACCCCATATAGGATCAGTTGTTAACTCCAATTATTGTTTGGATGGAAAGGGGAGATCTTCTATTTTTATGAGTAATACAATGCTTCTAGGATCCCAAACCCCTTATACCATCCTATACTGATGAACATTTCTGGATTTGGGGTTATGTATCTATGCCCTAATGATCACAAAAGATCACTTATCAATATAATTTCTTTTACTTTTCAATTTTATGTGATCCTAGTGGTCGTATTATTAATAATGGAAGAAATTCCCTTGATGAAAGATAATATATGATATCCCTTTGATATGGGGTTCTCATAGCCAGGGTGAATGAGCTGGTCATCTATGATCCATTAACACTATATTGATATACTCCACAATTTAGACGAATATAGAGAGTTTCTCCCATTACATTGACCAGCTTGTGTGGGGAACGACAAGTTAGGGTCATTCATCAATTCTGAAAGATATTGTCATGTGAAGATACTGTAGTAAAGAACATACATATTCCCTCTGATGCATTCAGTTTCCATACCCAGGATTATGAATGGCCTTTGGAGACAACTTAACATAATGGTGTGTTAGTCCAGTTGATACGTCATGTGGACATGCCTCTTGTACCTCCAAATCCATTATTTATGGCATTAATGGACATGATTGAAGATGTAGGTGAGGTGTTAAGGAAGCGAATTCACTATGATGAAGTTCATTTGGACCGTGGGTCGAATTATTTTGTATACATTAGACCATTGGCATATGCTATGGGAAATATTTCTATTGAGAGAGAGGTATATGTGGCTTTTTCTCCTACATCAGTATTGATTCAGCTAGTTATTTATCCTTTTGGAACACCTACCGCTTCATTTATAGATGCTAAATGACATTGTATACTGATGTGGGAATTCGTTCACATCATGATTACTAAGACCCCCATGGAAATATTCTGTAACCAAGGGGAGCACCTTCAACATTTATTTTCCTAATTAGGAGAAGATGGCCTTAATAATAATCCATTGTAATAATTTATGAAACAGATCATCTTGACTTGAAGAGACATGGAAACTAATAAAAGGGATTTATAAGATTTGTTAAATTATGTTTCCTTTTATGTGAAAATAAGGGAGACTATGGAGGTACTCGAGTAAAGTCTTCAGCTATTATTTGAACTGATGTATTAAATTAATGCTTGTATGAATCAAATATGAAGATATGGGCAGATGACTTCACATCTAATGTCCAAAAATTCTTCATCATCAACCCCAATTTCACTTCTCAGAGGAGGGTTGAAGAGTTAACTTCTTTGGTCGAATCTCTCCATCGAGGGGTAGAATCATAAGAAGTGTCGAGTGATGCACTCCAATGTTCAATTGATGCCTTTCATCAGACTCTTGATGATCTCTCCAGCAATATCAAACATCTTGTATTATGACTATACTTTTTTATTACACCAAATTTTATTTTAATGATGATACAAAGTGACTCTAAAATTTGGATACTCCTCCTTTTTTCCAATAATATGGCTGGATGAATTTTCTACACCTTCTATTATATTAATAAATTTTCTTCCCTTTAGGACGGGTATGATATCATGTTGCTATTTCATTTAGGAAATTTCCATTAATCATTATCCCTTTATTTATATTGAATGAACATGAATTTATTTAATTTAATATTGTAATTATAATTGATTCCCTTTTGGATATGGTTATGTATTACCACCACCATGAGGTTCTGTTTTAGTAATCTATTACAACTATCTTGATTTCACATGATCCGTAGAGGGATAAATGGGTATATGATGTAACCCAAATGGATAGTGATCCATTATTTCACAAAGATGATGGTCAATCTGAGCAATGATTGATGTTTACAAGGACATATGAAGAGCCTTACAATCTCTCATAGAATGAATTTAAATTGTGATTTATTTTAGATACTTTTAGCTCGAATCTTCTATCACATTATAATATGGTATTTTAACTTATCACTTATGTTGCTTCAATTTAGGGTAATTTATCTCAGACCATTTGTTTAATAATTTTAGGGGCTTCTAGCTCATACCTTCAATATGATAATGGGATATGGTGGACACATTCCAGGGACAAACTAAAATAATTTGGGGTTTTGGGTTCTGATGTGGTGTTTCTGAGGCTTGCAAGGATTGGAATGTCCTATTTCAGAGTGGTGAATTTGTTTGATGACCATAAGTGTATATGAAAGAGACATGGGCATTAATGCATATCCATTAAAAGGGACCTTGATTCCATTTATCCTTTCCTTTGGATATGGATGATCTATGGTGGTAATATTTGTGAAGGTGGGATACTTGGGATACTATGTCACATATTTAGTTAGGGTATAGATAATGTAAATCATAAACCAAAATCTTGAATATATAGATATAGTGTGGTGAAAAAAATCTATTTATTTTACATGACATTATGAGATTCCAGATTACACCATGGTATTGTTAAGGGTCACAAGTATTGAAGCTCATTTCTGGAAAGGAGAATATTCCTTTAGATAGCAGGTGAATGACATTATGCATAGGTAGAATGACAACTGAAATATTATATGCACTTATTTATAGGGGTTATTAAATCATTAAAAATACTTCAATGTTGAGATGTTGAATTAGAGTGTGGGAAGAATTCTATCTAGGAAGTTTTCTGTCACCCTATGGAAACGTAGCTCTTGACGTGAAGCTTGAGCTCCACACCGTATAATTTTGAATTACCAGGCATAAGCCCTAAAAAATGAAAAATGGAGTGTCACATTCCAGCGTAGAAGAAGTTTATGAAACACAGTGACATAAATTCATGGATATCAAATCTACATGTATAGTTTGGTGCAAGGATTATCAGTAATGATCTGGAGTGCTTGAGTAAGGATTAATAAATTAGACAATCATACCGAGAGTGGTTCATACACACTGAGTTGTTGAGTGCTTCCACATATGTTTTAGGCCTCATGGGAATTGGAATGTTATTTTATCAAATTGAAACATATGGTTTAAAGACACATTCACATATGAAGGATCCATGGCCATGTATGGCTAGTCAAGGAAAGGTCCCTTGAATCCATATATCCTTTCCAAGGGCCTAGTAAGGTTATGGTGGTTCGAGAAACCCCAAATCACAATGTGTGATATGTGTAATGTTTAAAAACCAGGGAGGGTTCAGGTGTCCTAAAAGATGATCCACTGCCTACTAAAACATACTCTCATGGTGAAGAGATGTAAAAATCAATGCTCTAACTTCTTCCAAGATCAGTGGGTCCATCGAGTATACCTTGAATTTTAAATGGGATACATTGTAGACCCTATGAGAGTTATTCCTTATATGTTTTCACCATAATAGTTTGATACAGTTTGAGAAATAAGAGTTTGGTGGGTGCAGATCTGACTTTTTCTCAGGTCACCCTGTTCGGGTTATTAACTTGACATGTTTTTTTTAATTTCACTAGCTGTTCAGGGTCTTGCAGTTTAGACTATTATAGGATAAATTTTATGGTCTTAAATCATGGACCAAAGAATATGTAGTTTACTTTCATGAATCACGTGGAACTAATATGGGAGATGACACAGAATATCATAATTAGGATTCCCAGGGTTAAGAGTATTCCAACAACTTCACAGGAAGAGGAGGAAATAGTTTTATACCGTTGGTCGAGTACCTCAGATCATGATAAATGGTATGGGACCATCATACTGAGAGTTATTTAGACACACTGAGGTATTTTGTGCTTCCATAGGGGTTTCAAGGCTCAAATGGATTGGAAAATACATTTTTAGAGTGATGTAGTTGGTTTATGAACATATGATCATATACATAATCCGTGGGCAAGTATGAATAGTCATGAAAAGGGCCATTGAAGCAAGTCATTCCTTCAAAGATCCATAAGATTTTATGAAGTCTTGGGATGCTATAAATAACGATGTGTGGTATATGTATTTGAGTTTCTCATGAAAGATAGTGGAAGGACCCCATTCCCTGGTTGACCATGGTCAGACAAGTATGATCTATCGATAGGGAATGAACACAAATGGACGATGGTTTTCAAATTTTATCATCATGTGGTGGGGATGTGATCACATACATTTAATTTAAAAACATTATATAAGGATTTATGTCCATGTATCTTAGTGTCATTCTGTAAGGACGTACTTCAATGCAGTTTAATGCCGTGCAGAGAGGACTGGGAACCGACGTAAATGTATGGGGAAATTTTGGTTGGGTGCAGACATGAGATTCACTACGTATCTCATGAGGAAGATAAAAAAGTCGCAAATTGTTCTGGAATTCCATTTAGTTTAATGTCTTGCCGGGAGGACTGATGTGAACCAATGTGAGAAGTGGATTCGCTATGGCCGGACCCAAATATGGGTACATGGGTATCACCACGTATCTCATGGGGATGATAATCAAGCCACTCATTGTTCTTAAATTGAAAATACTCTAAGAAAGTCTAAACCATATTTATAGGTGGGCATTATCCCTTCCACCAGTTACAGTTAGGCCTCAGATTGGAAATCAAGGTGTTACTTCATTTCATTTGATGATAGGAATCAATCTACATGTAGTCCATGATATTCCATGAAGTTTAACATCATGCGTTGAGGAAAGAGGAAGAATGAAATGAATAAATTTTGGTGTTGTAGTTGGGACAAAGGGTGGAAATATGGGTATCACTATGCATCTCATAAAAATGACAATCTAACCACATGTAGTTCTTCAAATTTGTTTAGTTTGACATCTTGTAGTGAGGAATAGATCGTGTCGATGTTGATACACCTTGTTCTTGCGGGGAACACATTACCACAACTCCTACTCCCATGTGAGCTATGTTCGGTGTCATGAAAACGGAATTACATGGTCCCCATGTAAGATAGAGGTATTTTGAATCATGTAGTGGCTAGACCAAGATTTAAGAACCAGGCTTCCCTGCATATCTCATTGAAAATGAGAATCAATCCATAGATAGTTCTTGATGAACTGTGCAGTTTATCATCTTCTGGTAAGGAATAATTAGGTACAATTAACCATCATGTTTTTTTGGATGAAATAAACTACTCAGTTTGATGTCTTACTGCATGGATGAGATGTTCTATCCAGTATAACATCATGTGGAGAGTATGATTAACGGAACATAAACATATGTGGATGCCCTACTGGAAGATTATGAAATATATTTATTGATAAATATAACATGGGTGGTCTATGTGACATGCTCTCCATCCATGGTGGCTAGTGAATAGGTTCCATAATGATAGACCTTATGTATGATTCAATGTCCTTCCCATTGGAATTCCAATTTTTGGGGATTCTTTCCTGGTATCATTGGGCTTCTCAGAGACAACACTAAAACACATTGATGGAATGAATGAAGTCAATCCATTTTTTAGAAGGCTCGTGCTATCTGATTCTGATGAATCTATAGATTTTGATGTGTGAGAAACCTATTCTCGTCTAATCATTCCAACTCATCCAACAACTTTTGTGATTGTTCATCATCTTATATTCTTCCAAAAAAATTCTAGTTTGCAGTGACAAATATTAGACTTTAATGGGTTACACAACCTCAATAAAATACACCAGTGAATATATAATTTCTTGTGTAGTAGTATGTATTCTGGTATAGAAGCCCCATAAGAATGGATGAGTGTGTCTAGATAAGAATTATTATTATTTTCATCAACATATAGAGTATATTCTATAGATTCATATTTAATCCCTCTATCAACCAATAGCCTACTTCTTGATAGCCGGACGAGTGATTGGACTCAATTTTGTTCTTCGAGGAAATTTTTTTAAATCCGTAGAACATAAATTGGTACCATTGTCTGTCAATATTGTGTGAGAGAAAATGATCCTGGTAATGATATAGGACTTCAAAAATTTAATGATATTATTCATCCTAAATTCCACGAGGGGTATTTCCTTAGCCCATTTGGAAAATAAGTTGGTGGAAGTAAGGATATACTTTATCTTCTTGGTTGAGGCATGGGGATATGGTTCCACATCATCCAACCACTAAACAGCATATATCTAGGAATATTTAGTCATATATAGAAATTCATGTGGTTAATGGATGAAGCTCGCATTAATCTAGCATTAATAACATTTATTATTTAACTCCACATTGTCCTATATTATGATTTTCTAGTAATATACTAACCTTTTCATTTGGTGGGAGATCCTAGTTCCAGATTGATGGGCACTATAAGAGCATGCATGGAATTATTTCATGATAGAAGAATCCAATTATTATATGAACATGAAGAGGATCCTATCAAAACTACACATATAGAGGGGTTTTATTTCATTAAAGATTTCATGAAGTGTAATTTTTGCTGAACGATGTTCAATTTACTCCCTCTCGTCTCTATCCATTGGGAGTGTCCCATATTGCATATAGCTAATCATGGGATCCAACCATCCAAGGGTGATTGTTGGTACATTATTCTCTGGGGAGGTGTTGAATTGATTTATTTCTTCCATATCATAGACAATGATTTCTGAGACCACACTATGATATCAGATACAGAATATTGTCCTTTTTGGATCATGATCATCTAAGATAGTGGCAACATTGGCTATTGTGTCAGCATGAGCATTCATTGATCAGGGAACATGATGCATCATGGGTTCAAAAATGAGCTCTAACATTAGTCCATTTTTATATCCAGTAAGGGGGAATGTTATTCCAAATTAATGGAATATTATACATTGACCTTGTTCAACAGTCATTATAAATCCCCTTTGATGTTCAGGTATTCTATTTGTAGTTTTATGGCTAGTTCAAAGTCATCGATGAGGGCTTCTTGTTCTTCATTGTCATTCATCTAGCCTTCAAGAAGTGAGAAATAAAATGGAAAAAATTATTTATTTGGAAAAACAAATACAATCCCCAGGCTAACCAAGTTGAACTTCTGTTCTCCATCCTTGTCCTGATCGGAATACCCGAGGTGCCATCAAAATACATCTCCCTTATTCAGTGAGTGTCATGGGACGAGCACCTAGTCAGCATCGGATGACCAAGTATTTACATGATATGGTAGATATGAGAGAAAAGTGGACTTCATGGAGATGTTTGTAGTTCCCTACCTTTATTGTTGCAAAGATGATAAAAAATAAATTCATCTCGATATTAGAGTACTAATTATCAGAACCTATCATAGTCTCGATGAGGTAATAGAGACTATTTTCTATTCATGCATCATTCTTTTGTGCAAGGAGGGTTCCCAATAATAATTCCATAGAGGCCACATATAAGATGAGTGGAATCCCTTCCACTGGAGGTATCATAACTTGTGGGTGCAATAGGTACTACATAATGCATTCAAAATATTTTTGGAAATCATCATCACATTGGTAGGAAAATCCAATCGGCATTAGCCTGGTGAAGGGGGTAGCTTTACCATCCATATTGGAAATGACCCAACAAATGTAATAAAGTATCCCTTAGTTCCCCCTCAATTCATTGATATTTCATGGGCACACATTACTAAAAAAGTCCGAGTATTTTCTGGGTTAACCATGATTTCATGGAGGAATACCACAAAACCATTGAATTTAACTAACATTACCCTGAAATAACATTTTTACAGATTCATCTTCAGACTATGTTGTTATAGCTTGTCAAATTTTTTTTGGACGTCTATGAAGTGATCACACTATTGTTTGGATTTAAGCATTAGGTCACTGACACAACATTCGACTTTCTACCCTAGGAATGTCTTAAGATATAGTGCATGACTTGTTGATATGGGGTGCCAGTATTCTTCACGGGTGTTTCCTAAATCCTCACGAGAATTGATGATCCAAGGTGCAGAGGTGGTGGTAGATATTCCCTTTTCCCAAGGGGTTGACTACACTCCTAGACTACTAATATGGTTTCTTCTAATATGGTCCACATGATATGGACCAGCTATGCTCACGTAGTAACTGGGTGATATGGAAGCCACTTATGAGAGCCTTTATTTACAAGAAGTTACCTAGGTGATCGTAACGTCAGTATTTGTGTTTGAAACTTCCTCATATTACCATGGGGGGCCTAGTTTGAACTAATATTGGCTATCCTCTCACCCCATCCATGGTGTATAGGCACTATAGAAGTACCAATATTATATTTTAGTGACTAACTGACCCGAGCATTACCCGGTACCCTGTTGCACCATAGGCTACAACATTGCAAGATGCCGTATCTGAGGTGTTATGTTTTTCTTGGGGAGAATCAATGTGAAACACTCCATACTATCCCCATCCTTGAATACATATTCATGACATGACTTTGAAGTTCATCTTCCAAAGAGTTGTGATGAAATGGAGGAAATTGTGTTGCATATTTGCATTGTGCTTTTCTGGTTTTGGATCCTGAGCCATGAAGATAATAGCCAAGTCTAGATAACAACAGAGTATACTGATTTTTTAAAGGTGACACTCATATCATGGATAAGGGAGATGTTGAGCCTTCACTCAATGATGATTATCCCATATATTCTATTGTATATTAATTCATGAATTAATTTTCAAGATCATTTCGGATCTCATTGTCTATAGTAGTGAGGGGGAAAACATGAAAGATATGATTTTTTTCTAGATAAATCTCTCTATATATCAATGTTGACCTCCTTCTCACCAGACATAAAATCATTCATCCGGCCATGCAATAGAATATGGATCTAATGGTCTCCTAATGAATAGAGTGGAGTGTTGTTAGAAGTTGATGGGGAACCATTTACAGTTGACCCTAGTGTTTTGAGAACCTATATGTATGAAGGTGTTGGTTTTTAGTTCATATATTTATACAGTGGTGCTTGTAAAAAGGGATGATTACTTTTCCCATGGGATATATCTTCTTGGGGTGGCTGACTATAGTTTATTTTAAGAGTAGAGTCCCTAAGATCCATCTTTATACTACCATGAGGAGGACTATCATGGTATTGAATTCCATCCACTTCAACTTCGATAAAAGAGTCGACAGACCATTGTGGTGTTGGGTATGTGTCCCAAACTGCCTCAAGGTAACTATAATTTAGTAGATTAAGAATATGGGTCATATTCTATGTTGTGGTTATAGTATTCCAAACTACCTTTTTCTAATTGTGTAGGAATATGAGCCTGATTGGTGACAGTTTCTATAACTTCTGTATAACCTTCAGGTGTTGTGGGGCTATGAGCCAACTATTGAGAAGATATTGGAATATGATCATAAATATTATCATTGTTGGTAGGAAGATGATCATTTCCGGAGTATCACTTGGTGATACTCAGTCAATAGTGGGTTATGACATTGATCTTGTTGTTTTGGGTTATATTGTGGGATCTTTTTGGAAGGAGTTTCAACCGTCCCTGAGGAATATGCCACTATCACATGGTAATACCAAGATGGAACATGAATACGATACTTTTCCTTGTATGAATTCCAAATTGGAAATAGTCAAGGAACTCTAGAATAGGAGAAGGAATTTGTTCCTCCGTTATTCATTTTGATTTATGTTGATTCATTCATTCATCTATAGAAGTAAGAATATGCACCTTGCTTCTATGGTTTGCTGGAGGAAGCCAAGAAGATCCAATATTAGGAATATGGGAAAATCTCAGTGCTCATTCCATTATCACATTGTAAACCCTAGTAATTATAGGGATATATTACTAATCCTGGGCCTTTGGAATATGTCATTCAAATTATTTCACAGGAATATGAGGTTTTCTAGAAGAATTTTCCTCCCGCATGTTGTGTGCCCTGACCAAAATGAGGATATGAGCCCAATCATGGGCCTTTTTAATATGCCACATAACATTTTGGACATGCACGTGACCTTGTACATAGGCTTCATCCACTCCCACCTAGTGGGACAAAGTTGGAATGAGAGTAAGAACCTGATCCAATCCCACTTTCAATATCAGAATATACCTATAATCCTCCCATGTAGGAGGAAGACTGTTCAATTTCTTCTCTATAACCACTTGTTTTAAATGATCCGAGTGTTGAGTCATCCTTTATATAAGGATAGAAGTATGATCCCATCCATTTATCTAAAACAATGCCAGAATATGATGACAGATCTCTCCAGCTATTTTATAATATATTATCATTCTAGAAAAGTATGTGCAAGGATATATGACTACAAATTTTTAACCACAATTACCTGATGACCGATAAATTCGATGGAAGTGGGGATATGCACTCACTTATATCCTCCTTGATCCTTCATAGTATGCTAATGGAATTCATGTATGGATTTTGGTATATGCGCCTCCCTCAACCCTTTTATGGGAATATTCACACATACTTATTCCAGCTTAGTAGGGATATGAGTCTACTTACACATTCATGTTTTATTATTCCGACAAAAACCATCATTAGAAGCAAGTATATACCGCCTACTTGGTATCCAATGCCTTACTCCCCCAATGAATCTTCCATGTATGCTTTTCATGGGGATCACATGCAGATGCAAGTCGGATGGTACCCTTAGCGAAAAACTGATGGGTACTAGGGGGATGGTGTTTCCAACGATGATTAGTAGGTTCAATTCTCTAAAGAACCTAGACCAAATGAGATCCATAATAGGCTCCATTGTTCTCCTTCATTCGATATGGAAGGTAGTTGTTATTGTTCTCTAGGGTTAATCTCCCAAAGTAGTTGGTTGTAGAAATTATGGATATTGGATTTAAAAAAACATTTACATGATGATGCGGATTCACCGACTTTTGTGGTTGGAGAGTCTCATAGGAATCACCCATGTCCAGGATTTTAACTTATTATTCATTCTCTCATACCATCGTATTCTCCACCTTCTATTAGATCCTTCAAGAATGTGGGATTTTTTTAAAATGTAGTGGCGACAACAGCAGATGAGTTACCATAATGATTTTTGGATGATGAAGAAATTTCCGTGGTTTTAGATGATGCCAATTAAAGAAGTATATTTAATCAAGAAGACATCAAGGAACAATGATATTGATTATTTCTATAACAAAGGCATGAAAATTACTAATTTTATATGCATGGTCAATAAAATTATCTTGTAATTCTATTCCAGCCATTTGGATCACATGGAATACTCACTAAATGGATGGGCTTATAAGAATCCTAGTTTATGTTTTCCTTAATTCCATGATTGTAGATATGGTATTGAAAAAATTCTATCCTGAGAGATTCATGTAAAGAATTTCAGTTTTGATCACATATAGGGAGAATGAAACATGGATTGATGGATTATAACCCAATTGATTACTATTATAGAGATTCAAGTCAGGTTAACCACTATTGTTTCATTGAATTTTTGGGTCATTCCATTGGTTTCTTTTATTGGGATAAAATTGTAAATTTTCCATGAAACTCCCAATGGTTACCACATTTATAGATGGGTATATACCATTATTACAAAGGCCATAGTTCATCTTGGTGTTTAGGCACAACGACTCTTGGAGACACCCATTGGTCGAGAGGATGGTAGTTCAGGCTCATCACATGCTTTTGTAGGGAATTATTTCCTACTTCGGTACTCTCTTATAGATTTTATATATTATTGAGAATCTATTTCTAATGTCGATATGAAACCAGTTACCTTTAAAATGATTATATGTTAAATATCTGTCATGTTAAAAAGTCTGGGATCTCTTTAGTGAATTAATTTTCATTTATATGACGTTCTTCATCATTTTCTTATAATTGGACGTTGTTTATATACTAAAGTTGTATAACGAATTTCATTATAATGTGTTATCATATAAAGAGGTTGTTAATATTCAGACGAGGGGATTGAGCCATTGTGAGGAATCCTAGGTATCATGGTTATTACAAGAATCAAAAACCATGTAGTTCATTAATCCCATATAGTTTAGTGTCATGTGGAGAGGACATATGTTTAGGTACTGAGACACCATATATTTGAGCTTGATCCCCAAAGGGTCGTCCTACATATGTTGAGTCTAGAGATAATTCAAGTTATCATTGATTATTCTTTTTCGGTATATATATTTAGGTTACCTATAACACCCCAAGATTTCATAGTACGTTATTTCTTCAAAGTAATTCAACAACATGCACTACATGCAACACCGAGTTCAGGCGCACCACGACTTACCAAGCTAGCCATTCAAAAGCAATTATGAATAGTATTAACTGAATTATGAACTGTATATATAATCCTTATAATTTTAGATTCCATATTATGAGTTTCTTAGACATAATGTAACATCTAATTCATTTTTTTCAGATAAAAGAAGTGTTTTTCAGAAAATGCCATTTTACAGCCTTTTGATGGAGAACCCTTCTTAAATACAATATTTTACACTTTTATATTTTCAATTTGACAAAGTAAACTACTTCTTTAGAATCAGGACATAAAAATTTAGTTTCGATAAATTTTTGGTATTTTTTTGATAACTTTCATATTTTGGTGAATAGTAAAAATACTAAATTCTAATTAAAAACATCTTTTTTAATCAAAATAATTTATAGAGTCAAATTATGAATTTGATTGGTTTTTAGGTATAAGTAGATTATATTTTTATCATTTAATACAATTTAGGCCATTATAATTAATTTCAATTTGCAATTGGACATATACAAGTGTCAATCTTTTGATTGATATTAGTGCTTAAAAACACGCTATTTGTTTAGACAACAAGAATTAAAATTAAATTAATTAATGCAACTTATATGTTTTGAATTTGGTATAATAGAAATCATTTTTGAATTCGGAATATCAAATATATATTAAGCTTAATTTTTAGTATTTTTCTGAGAAGCTTCAATTTTTTGATGAATACTGAAAAACACGAAGTTATCTGTTAAAACCGAATTTTTATTTAAAAAGTTATTTATTTTATTTATATTTATTTTTGGTCAAAATAGATACATAATACCTATATATGTTCAAAATAATTAATTTGAGACATTTTAAAATATGTTTAGATATATAAAAATTTTATTGAACTTTTTACCCTCTTTTACCCACCTCCTAGGAGAATTTTCAAATTCATATAAAACATAATTTTCCGCTTCTGTGAGTTGAATTTAGAAAATCCGAGAGACACGGTTAATATCAAGGAGTAAAATGTGGTTATATAAGATAAAGATAAATTTTTTGAATACTAACTTTTACTTTTATTTACCACGGTTAAAGGTAAATGGGGTAATTAAGCGTAAAATTGATATTATTATTACCCTAACAAATGTCCTAATTCTATTGGCTAAGAATAATTCAACCAAAAACAACCTAATAAATATAATATGATCCTTTAGGTTCACTTGGATTAGATTAGGACATTTATTATTATTTAATTTAAATAAGAGTTAAAAGAGTTAAAATCAAAGTTTAATAACTAAAACATTTTTATTATAGGGTTATACATAATATAAATTCTACTATAAAAATTACATAGAAAGATAAAATGATTTCCCACATAATCGTATTTTATTTGTATCTTTTAGACATAATATAGTTAAATTTATTTATAACACAATGATGATTCAGTAATTACCATATTAATGAATTGTTAAACAAATTTATATTATAAATATCCAAATAAATTTATTTTGATAATTTTTATAAATTACACTAATTTAATATGTTTATATGATATGTTAGGATTGGTTAGTTATTTTTTTATGTAATAATGTTTCTATATATTTAGAAAAAACAAAATACCTAATAGTTTCAAAATTGAAATAAAATAGTTCTTAAAAACAATATTATATTATTAATTCGTATTCTATTCATAAAAATATATGGTTCATCCAATAGTCATATATAATAATATATATGTCATTATTGAACCAATAGGGGTGATATTGTAATTTTAATGTAATTTTAGTAACCATATAATATAAAAATACAAAGAGACATGGTAAATGTCAAACTATTTAACAAAGATTTAAATCTTAAAGATAAGGTTAATATGATGACCTAATCCTATCTAAAACCCATTGGATGAGTCAATTTCGACCCATCCCCACATTATCCTTTAAATAATTCATTTTGGGGCCATTATAAACCGAAAATGAATTTATTATAAAATAATATTTTATGTTTTTTCTAAGGTGCCCCTCACCCCACTTAATAAAGGGAAATTACCCTTCTATCAAATTCACACCTCCAAAGCCATTTTTCTTGGCCAAACCCTGCCCAAATATCCTCCGAACTATACTACCTTAAATCTAGAGGCCATCCTTTGGTTATAAATCCAACCTATGAAGCCCTTATGATCAAATCAAAAGGAAGAACTTGAAGAAGATGTAATAATTTCACCACCCTCTTTCATGTTCTCTTATTCTTCCACTTACTCTTTCTTTGTTGTTTACATTATAAAATAACAACTCTAGTATCTTCAATTTACTATGATGTTATTATATATATGGAAAGACTATATTCATTATTCTATCCATCTTATGAATGATAATATCACCATGCGTGTGTACGTACGACTTACTGTCTCCACGCCGTGGTGTAATTTATTATTCAACACTATGTTATTTGGATGGATATAATGATGAGAAATATGTGTATAAATAATAAATATAACATGCTAATGTCTCTATAAAATTAATATATCATCCAATTCCACACCATTAAGGAAATGATATTGTCGGTCGTGCGTACGTACAGATTACCGTCTCCACGACACGATAAGATTCATTTCCACATTCACCATTCATCAACGATTATAAAAATTTATATTACTAATAAGTATGTAATATATGAAATAATAATGCTACTAGATTTATATGTATTTATATATATATATATGTATTTCTTTACTTACATATATCTTATTCACTTACATCTGTTCAATACGATATGAAAACAGAAACAACGTTTATGCGTATGTACGGCCTACCGTCTCCATAAATAGTGTTTTCCATTTCATATATCTATCTATTATAAATATTTATATTCTAAATATATATGATTTATTAATTAAGGTTTATATTATGTAATTATTTTAATCATGAGATAAATGATATAGTCAAGAATAACAAGTTAAAATACGCACGATAAAGAAAGCGATTATTACCAGAAATGTTAATTTAACATGAAAATAATTATTAAATGGGTAGAATAAAGTCATAAATTAATCATGTATGATATAATATATATGAATATGGGCCTGTTATAATCTAATAAAATACAATGGTCATTATATAGGAGTTTAAACGTACCCTCGACCAAATGAAAGTGCAAGGTAAGGGGTTTATTATCTCACTTTTAATTCTGTGAGATTTCCATTGTTAACCACTTATTTATTTCATGTGGTATATCGTGTACTTTCATCTGATATATATTATCATGATTCTCTTTATATTCATGATATTTTGTGATTCATTTGGTTGTTATTGAATATTTTTCATACGACTCGATTGATTACAATGAGGTAAGGTTTATTTCTTCAATCTCATTATTATCCGAGATTGTTCATGTGAAAGTAATTTTTTGGGACATACATATCATAGATACCAATATTTTATAAAAATGATTTCAAAAGGAATATTTTAAGTTTCTATGGGAGGTTCTATTTAACTAGATCATCATTTTAAATGTCTTAAATATTTATCTCTCTAAACCCTTTTAATTAATGTCCATGTTTTCAAAATAATTTCAATGATTTATTGATATGGACATGAATGTTTTGGAATTATAATTCATTTAAAACATTTCCATGTTTTATGGGAGTATTTGACTAAAAAATCCCGTTTAAATGACCACCATTATACGTTGTGATAATTTTGAACGATTTCATGAAAAATGGGTATTTCTCTCAATGCATTTTACTGATCAGTTTCATCTATGTCAACATCCTTTAATAGAATTTAAGCTTATTTGAAGTTGATTTATTATGATATAAATCTTCCATATTGTATTTAATGTTTTGTGATATGTTTTATTGTGGAGGTGTTATTTTTATACCATTCATGTTTTATGGGTAAAGTATTGACACTTCGTATGGTAGTATTAATATTAATATTTATGTTATATTTCAACCTTTTCTTATGATAAATGTATTGGATTAGTATGTTATGGGTTGGGGACCAGTAAATGTAAGCCCTCCGGATTAGGGTCAAGTTACAGCAGACCCTCTGGGTTGGATTCCAGTTACAGAGGCTCTCAGGGTCGGAGTCCGGTTACAGAGGCTCTCCGGAATGGAGTCTGGTTACAGAGGCTCTCCAGGATGGAGTCTGGTTACAGAGGCTCTCAGGGTTTGGATCTGGTTATAGTTATCCCATAGGTCCTGGAACAAGGCCTTTCCACTGAAAGTAAGGTTTGGTACTATACATTCCCTCATTATGAAATTAGTTATTACATGTGATTATTATACAAGTAGAATATCCATGTTCATGACTATATGGTGATGTGTGATTTATTTTTTCCATATTATGTTCATTATTATGTTTAAAAATGATATTGTTTTTATTACACATCTTGCCTTAAAAGTTTATAGTTTCAGCTAAATTATTTACCCTTACTGAGCAGCTGAGATCACCCCTTTTTTATGTTTTATTTTCCCAGGATTACAAGAAGTGTATTATGATTGATATGAAGAGTTAAGATAAAGGGAACAATGGAATTCTCGAAGGATTTATTTGTGTGTTGTATGTTACAAAGTGTAATGTAATGTTTATGTATGAAATCTATTTTCCATAACTGCTAAACTGATTGGTCTTTCGGTACATGATTCCTTGTAATCATGAAAATGTATTAAAATAATGCACTGGCTCTGGGTAACTAGGGTCGGGGCGTTACATTAACCCTATCATTATAGGGATTCATGGTGATGATGATATGATTATTTCCTCTCCCTGAGCTCTTGTGATCCATGCTCAGTGTGACAAACGAAGGATGGAAAATGATTATTTCATTTCTCTTGATGCATGAACTATGCATAGGGACTTCAATAATGTGATTTATAATTGGACTCATGTCTCAGAGGAACCTCCTATATATCCCAATTATGAAAGGAATTAGAGTCATTATAGTTCATTTGATGTTGGATATTTCAAATTGAGGCTAGTGTATACCATTTTGGAGGGTTAGGATATAGATTACATGATCATTGCAACTCCCTAATACCAGATGATTAAAGAAAGTTGTGAGAAACAATGGATAATAGTCGATCAATTCCATTACTAGGAATAAGGGACTTATATTATTGAAATTCCCTCATTGATTAATATGGAACTCGAACCTATCGAGAGGTGGCCTGTATGTCATGAATATGTCCGGAATCAGATTCGAAATTGTTCTCATTATGTTGGGGATTACCAAATGGGGCTTACCTATGATTCAAGGATTAGATACTGGGTACATATAATGTTATGAAGTATTGTATTGACTTTGTGACCTAGGCATCCTATATAGAGGGTGTCACATGAGCCAGTCGACTTTTTCAGGGGGGCATCACATGTCCTAGTTAGATTTCACTGGAAACCATCACGTTTTATATCTAGAAATGTATGGAGAGTGTCACAAGAGTCAGTACAACATGGTTATGGGGATGTCACAAGAGTCAGTACAACATGGTTATGGGGATGTCACATATCATGGATAACATACCTATAGTTCATTGCGAGACTTTTCCATCATGTCTAGATGGTGTCATGGGTCTCAAATAAATTTATTAGAGGGTGTCCCTAGACCTAGACATCATGCCCAGATGGGTTAGTGAGACATGATAGATATGAGTTAACATTGTTATATGAGTATGGTGATATATCTGAAGAACTTCTCAAGTCTCAAGTGATAGACCCAAAGGGTTTCATGAGACCAAGGTGGTTTTCACTGGCAGGGGGGGAGGTCGTATGACTTGTTTTGACTTGTATGAAGAACATCATGTTCCTAAAATAGCATGATGAAAGAATGTAGTGAGATCTTGTTAATGTTTCTTGGTGTTGTTAGGTTTCCTTGTATGACTCATGTGAAGTGCCTCAGGGCCCACAATCATGTATTTTTTAAGTCATCCAATTTTCATCTGGGTTATATCTATTGTATTATGAGTTCCTTAGGTTTTTTCAGTATCAATTTATTTTAATTATTTCATGATCTAACAATCCAGTGAGATATTATTTTCATAGCATACCAGGTATCGTTCCCAAGATCAATAAATCATTAGTTTATGTAACATATGCTTACATAATACTACTTTGTCTTACCGTCTTTATATTACGTGGTGGAAAGATGGATGATCACATGATTGGTTTCTCCGAGAAGTCCACTTCAATGCTTGTGATTTTTTCACTAAAGAGTTACCATTTCATAATAGCCAGTTCATTTTTTTGATATGTTGGAGGATTTATTGGCCTCACAACCCTAAATACTCTTTGATTTGTGCGTTGTATCTATAGTATGTCCAGGTTGGAGTTTGAGAATGGTTCGAGTGCAACGGGGCTTCACAATTCTTTATAGTTGTCCATTCTGGGTGCATCACTTAATGTTCATCTACCGCGAGTCCTTCTCATAAATGCCTTAATTTATGGTGTATTTCCAATTAAAGGGAACTCATTTGATCTCTTGGGTGTATTTAAAGACTTATTTTTTTGTCTTGTTTCCATGTCAAATATAATTCTCATGATCCAAATTCTTGTGGAAAGTCATCTGCGAGATGTTTGATGAATTTTCTGGGGGAATTTGTGATACACCGATGGTTTGTCTAGGAGTTCTGGCTGACTTTCATTATGTTTTGTGAGTCCCTCAATAACCATGATTTCCCTCCACCTCCTACCTATATTACTTCCTTTTTTATGTGAAAATGTTGAGGAGTCATTTTAGATTGAAAGAGTGATGTCAAGGAGAATAACTCTATTTTTTGGAGACTCGATGCATGACCAATATCTATCATTGGGAGATGCACTAGCATTTATTAAAAACAAACCCGTCTATTTTTACTTGGGCACCAAAGGGGATGTCTGGGGTTGCCTTGACATACTTGGGGACTTCCGTATGGAGAGGATGGGAAGACAAATGGCTTTTGTGGGACGAAGTAGACATGTCATTAAGAGATCATGTTCTCCCGCAGGTCTCCAGGGGTGTGGCACATTTATCTAAGTGACCTCAAGTACTTATCACATCTTCCATTTTTACTCCTTTTTAATATATTACAATGGTTTAGGGATCATTCTTGTGGTCTTGGATATCTTCATGCAATTTTATTCTTTCCAATGATGATATGGCACGTGACCTTAATAACAATTGGGTTGTCTATATTTAGTATAGTCCCTCCTTATTTTCAAAGTATTTTTGGTGGATTTTTAGGAACATTCTAATGAAAAACCTTGCATTATGGGGGTGATCATTTTTATATCACCATGAAATGATCATTTTTCTAGTGGACCTTTATAAGAACATGAAGGCTGGCTGAAGGATTCCCTGGGAGACTTCATGTAGGCCACAAAAAATGCGTGGATACATCATGTGACCATGAAATGGTTATAAGATCTAGAATCCTTTAACAGGTCAAATGATTTGAAAGTATCTTCCACCTTCATATTCCTTTTCATTTCTAGGGGACGTGATACCTATATTGAGATATTTCTTCCCTTTTGATTTTTCGAAAGCTTATTCAGTAGGCATCAATATCTATAATCACCAGTTTTTTTATTGTGTGGTGTATCTAATACCACTAAATTTATTTTATTATTATTTTCATGAAAATTATTTGGGTTCATGAATACATATGATGTTTTTTATTTCAGGACGTTTTGATCCAAATTTTACCAAAGCAACAAGGGAATTCATCTAAATATCAATTCATTGAAGCATATTATATTGTTATTCACAAAATTTAGTTTATATGGTGTATATACATTCCATTTTACATTTAATATAATGAATCATTATTACATCATGGTATTTTATGTTACAAATTTAATTATTTATTCCAAGGGGACATGGATTGAACGTTACCATGTCACAATGAAATTCATAGCTCAATTTATTTTTATTGGGTTATATTGAGTTTTCATTATCTTTAATATTATAACATAATTTTTTAATGAGTCGTGACTATATTTTATTATATTTCCACCCCCTTCATGTTTATTTACATTTTATATACATAATGCATTCGTTAATTAATTAAAAAATTTAGTTATATGATTTTGTTATGGGCGCTTCGTCTCAAATTCTCTTTCTTGGAGACATATGTTAATGTTATGCCCCTTTATTAATTTGGGAGGTGTATACAATTATTTTTTTACATCCATTTCACGAATCTATATATGTTTAAGATATTTAATATTTCATTTTAAGTTATTCTTTCATTGATTTTATTTTTTAAATGATGAAATAATTGGGAAAGGATTTATGTTATAATCTACTTTATTTTAGGATTGATCATGTTAAAGGTTCCTTTCAGAGAAATCATATGATCATAGTTTCATAAACCAAATATATTTCCAATATACTAGTAATAAATGTTTTAAACATGGTTAATTTCCATTTACTACCTATTTATCAATGAAAAATCATTAATTTTATTTTTAACTGATACAAATCTTGTATTTTTTATTTTAGATCGTGAATCTTTCTCTTTCATATCGATTTTTTATAAAATGTTATCAAAATAATTTTTTTATAAACATAAATGATTTCATAATTCTGTTTTCATGATATTTTACAATATTTAAAAGTGTTTTAAAAGGAAATTTCATAACATTTCCCAAATGGGTCACTTTGTACCCCCTTTTACAACTTCTTTTGAAAAGAAATATTATATTTATTATTTACAACATTAATGGATTTCATTTCAATGATTATATTTATATTCTTTTATGTTTATTTCTATGTTTACATGTTTATTTTAAATGAAATTTATTTTGAAAATATTTTTTCAATATTAATATTTTAAATGTTCATTTGATTGTGAAAAATTATTTTCCCCAATAATGTTTTATTTATATTTTAATAGAAGTTTCATTCATAAAAATAAACAACCCTTAATGTCACTTATTCTCCAATGGGGATATTTTTTAATGATGCTATTCTCATTCCCTCTCTAGTTGGATTAAGTTTGTTTCAATAATATTTTCATGGAACCCATTATTTACATGGTTTAATCATGTTTTGAAGAGATTATAATGGAACCTAATTTTTTCTATAGATTAATCATGCTTACAAGAGAGTATAATGGAATAATTTTATTTTCCATTAAATAATTAAGTTATAAAAATAATAAAGGTTTTTTCTATGATTTTGTGTCTAAATGAATGCTATATGTACATTAATCATGAAACTATTCATGGGAAATGTTTATGATGATGGATGGTTAAATAATAAATAATGTATTGTCGGTTAGTTTTCAACCAATGATGGGTGTATATTTACTTAAGAAAGGATAAGTGGTTCCTTGAAAAACAATGGATGGGAGGGCCTATGATAGCCATATACTAAATTGGATACCCCGGAGGTGGAAATCAACCATTTTGGTTATTCCATTATTGAATGTCATAGGACGATAATATTCCAAGATATTAATATTAATTTTTTATGTTTTCTTTGGGTTTTAAACCATTAATTTGATCAATATTGACATCACATGGAACATTATTATTGACTTTAATGAATCCAACAATTTTTAAAGATTTATTCCATGCCAAATATTTATTAATCTAGGTTTGATGGGTATGAGTCTTCTTCTGTTATGCTCAATCACTATTATTATATAATCAATCCCTTATGATTCTATTATTCTCACTGATGACACTAAACATTTAATGAATATATTTAACCTTACTGAGCATTTGAGCTCACCCATCTTATGATTCATTTTCCCCATGTTATCAAGACTGATTTTGAGTGAATAATTTTTTTAATGGTTTCATATGGATGATGATGACAATATATTGTGATATAAGAAAATCTAGGTATATTGGGAATGATACTATCAGGAAGTCATGGGTATTATTTTCGAAAGATTTTGTCTTAATTTTCTACAACCTTAAAGATGAAATGACCATGGGTATGAAATAAATCCAATATTTCATTTTTATGTTATATGTTTTGGATAGAGATAATTGGGTCACCATAATTTGTATCAAAGTCACCAATGTAATGATTATGATTATAGCACCATATCTGTCTGTTGGGGTTTGGGGTTGTTACAGATATCTGTTATGAAATTGTATTTTTTAATGGAAAAAGGGAACATTTAAAGTATTTTGTTTTTCATAAAATCATTTTATAATGGTTGTGGGAGGATATTTTTGTATTATTTCTAAAATAATATTTGTTGTTTGGAATTTTTTTTTTAATTTTTATTTTGTAAGATGAATAGAGTTATATTTTTTAAATGGGATAAATAATTGTTTTTGGGTGATATGGGATTTTAGTTTGAAATGACATATTTGTGAAAGATAATCCTTAAATTTAAATGTTTCGAAACATATTAATTATATTTTATTCAAATATATTAGTTTAAAAATTTAATTTAGAAATTGATTTAGAAACGAAAAAATTATTTTATTTTAAAATGAGTTTAATAGAGTAGTTTTTTAAAAAAAAAAATTGGTTTAAAGTAGTAATTTATAATTTTGTTGTTGTGATAGATTTTTTTTATGAATTGTTTCGGTTTTAATATGCTTCCATTTTGAAAAAAATGGTGTCCTTTAAAAATTATAAATTAAGGGATAATGTTTTAAAAGGTGTTTCATTTTATGGAAGGATGGTTTTGGAAATGCAATTTAGATTATTACATATTTTATTAAATGGTTGAAAATAGTTTTTAACAGTCGATACATGACCATATATTTTGATTAAAGGGAATTAAAAGATATTATTAGGTTCCGTGTTAGATTCTATAGGAATCCCAAAAAAATTATTACTGAAACATTGGGTGTTATCCTTGTTTCTAGGTGTAACCCTCCTTCTCGGTGGCTCTACCTAGACTCTGAGTGATGTGGTAGATCTATTAATTTTTCACTCTTATAATTAATGATTTTATATCTCTCTTATTCTTTGAGTTTTCCTAGTTTCCAATGGATTTGTGGTTTAGTATTAATTGTAAAAGTTTTCCTCTTGTTGAGTTTAATATGCATATTATTAGATACATGTGGGGTTTCTTACATGGGAGTTTTTTATATGGTATTGTGGATTTCATTATTGATCTCTCATTTATAGTAATTATTTATATATTAGTGTTTATGAATTATATAGTATGTTTATGATTTTTTTTTGTTTTTTTCATGAATTTCTCTTTTGGTTGTATCATTTGGGCTATAGTTCTTTTAATGATTTTAAGCTACATGGAGTATAGTTTCTATATTAGACGATCATGGGTGACCTTTGGGTTAGTACTTGGTTAATTGGGATGGTTATTTCCTTTAATAATTATATTATTATGGGGTGATATATTTTTTGTGTTCATTTTGGGATGTTGATTTGAGATTGAGGTCATAAGTTTCCTTTTTGGTATAGTGACATACTGTCTAGATCTTATGTCATTATTTACTTTGGTGTGAATGTGATTTATGTTTTTTGGATTTTTTTTAGATACATTTTGATATTATTTATTTTTTTTATTATTTATTTCTCTGGATCATATTAATTTCTAGAATTATAGATGGTTCCTTCATGTTTTTTCATGTTTGATAGATTTTGGTGATTCTTGGAAAACCCTTGGATATATGGTTTTATGGTTGATATATTTTTCTTATGGAGTTTTATATTCTTGTGACACTATTTAGAGAATTAATTAATAGTAGGGAGGCCTATTATTCATCTATATTTATTTTGGGAACTCATTTCATGGTCTTATTATGTTATTCTTGGTGACATTTAATAGTTTCATTTACATGATGGTTAGTTTAGAGAAATTATTTATTCATGGTAGTTTTCCCCATTATGTTATCTCTATATGTTCTACCACCCAACCCACCTCATTCAAATATGTATTATTATTGATTAGTTTAAGAAAAATATACTTTTACAAAGGACCCTAATGGAAAAAAGATCCACGGTGAGGATATTTTCACACTCCATGTCACTATAGAATTAATTTATTCTTTATTATTTTAATTATTTATGGATCAGTATATTTTTTTATAATTATTAGGTTTTTAGTTATTAATTCTGAGGAACTTCTTTTATTGTGCGTGGTTTTGGGCCCACAGTTTAATAAAAACTGTATGGGTTCCCTTATGTGGGGATGTTTCCTGTTCATTTTGAATGTCCATAATCTTCCCTGCATGGGAAATGCCTGTTTTGACAAGAGTGTGGTATTTTTCTAAAATTTAATAGATTTATTTTTCTTAGTTGGTTCATATTTAATAAAATATGCATCCAAATCCTTGGGAGGTTGTTTGTTTAACCAGTGATATCTGTACTGTTGTCGAATGGTTTAACAATGCATGCAGCCTAACAATGGAATTTTCATAGGTGTATAAAAAATGGGATCATCCATATTTTACCCTATATATAAGTTATATTTTACACTCATATCCCACATATTATTCAAACAATACTGTAGTGCATTGGGAACTATCATCCCTACCTCCTTTGGCAATTCAAAGCCTCATCCACCATGTTTCATCAAATTTCTCAAGACAATCTATTCTCCTCGCCTCTTTCCCCCTCCAATCTTCCAAATATCCTTTAATCCCATGATTTATCTCTTTTTGATGATCCATAGAGGATTCCAGGTTCATTTATATGGTTTAGGGTGGTTTGTTAGTGGGGTTTATTTTATAGGGCTTTCTTAGATCCCCTTGATACTTGTTGGAGCCTCTAACGGGAAAGGTTATAACATCAAAACTGATACAATTGAAACAAGGTAAGTGTTTTTTTGTAATTTCAAAAAAGAAGTAATATCATTCGAGGAAGGATGTTTTCAAATGTTTCATTTTATTAATTATTAATATGTGTGATAGTTAGATATGGTATTAATAATTGTTTTTAGGGGTATATCTCATACCACAACTATTTTAATTGAAATTTCATGTAGTACATGATATTCTATGTATTTAAAATATATCGATGTTATTTAATTAAAATGTGATGTTTGAAAATTATTTGACCATGTTTGGGTAATTAATTGAATAGAAATTTAAAATTTTGAACTTTCATGGTTCTTAACAAATGGGGGCGATTTAATTCATTAAGGAGTTTTAAGTGGACTGGGTAGATTATTTTAGAAATATTTTAGAATTGAGTTTCAATGGGTATATTTTATTAGAGACATTTGAAATGGAATTTGAAATGACTATAAATTACATGGAATAATGAGTCCTCTTTTAATGAAGCCTCATTTAGAAATTTTATTTAGTTTTCAAATATTATGAGTTTATGTGAGACCATCTTGTAATGCTTGTTGAATTATGACCCCTTAGTGTAATTTTTTATTACATTGATGGGAATTATTTCCTAACGGTATTGTTATATTTCATATGATATGTATGATATGTGAAATGTGTTATTTCTTATGAGTGTTTAGGTGGTAAGAAGAGATTTAAAACATATTATTTGTACACATGTACTACTCCTTGATTCATTATATTACTCAACACACATTGCGTGATTTATATACATGGGGATCCTAGTCATCTCAATGAGGTATAAGATATTGTTACTACCTAGCCTTGATTATATGTACTAGATCCACTATGTTAGTTGATTCTATAGGGGATTTCAAGTTATATGAATATTTTAAATTATCTTGGTGATTATAGACTTACTAATGAATAAATATACCTATAGATAGTTCTGACCTGAGCACATCATGGATAAAATCATAAATTGTTTATGAATTTCCCATATTTATTTTTCTATTTTAAAAGAGAAATTTCAATCTTTCATATTTATTTGTTCAATTGTAACACAGGGTGTTGGACTTCATTTCAATAACAATTCATGTGATTCTTCCATGTTTTATTTATTATTGATTTTACATTTAACATGTTTTAAAAAATATTTTTTAAAGTGATTTGAAAATATAAATTAATAAATTAATATTAAAACGTGTATTTAAATAGGGGGTTGTGATTATAAAATAGGGCATGTTCTATAAATGAATTATGAGTGATTTTTTTATTTAAGAAAAGGAAATGAGATTTTAAAAAATTATTTTAACATGATTTTGGAATTTATATACACTCTAGAAGAAAAAAATAATTTATATTATATTCCAAATTAAAATAAATGAATATTTTTTTTAATAAAATTGCATAAACTCTATGGTTCTTACCAAATTGGATAAATTTTTATGACACCCTATATAAAAAGTTCAATGAATACAGTTCTTATGGTTTCATTTTAGGTACATAGAATAGGTCTTCTAATTCCAAATACACATTTTTTATTGTAATATTCGGCATGGGATGTGTAATGTGAGCAAGGGTCAGATAAATTTTATGGTAATGGTTTTTTTGTAATTTTATTCCTTATTGATATATATTTATAGACCTTGTATCTTGTTTCTTGTTTAGTCGTTTTATTTTTTATTAATTTATACGATGTTTCATTTGTTATTGTTTTCTTATGGACTGTGTACTTTATTTTTACTCTGTAATTTTATGCATTTTATATTTATTTATCTACCTTTTGTTACTATGGGTGATACTATTATGATTGTTTATTACTTGATATCATGACACTAATGATATCATGGGGAGATGGGGAACATGACTCGGTCATGTCACTTTTCGACTCAGATGTCCAAATATAATGGGTGACGCGGGATAGTTCGTGACACCCATAAGGTGATTTATAATGCTCAAATACAATCCAAAAATAGATAATATAGGTATATATGATCTCATATATCACATTTGGACCCAAGGATCATTTGTGGTAATTTATTTACAATCCCAAACTAGATTATTTATTTTGATGATATCAAATTCTTACTCATTGTATTTACTAGTAATGTTAGGTGTAACAAACCAAAATCCAGTCCCCTAGATCTGTTTTCTAATTTATTAAATTTACATTGATACACGAGATTTAATTATAATGGACCATTGATTTCGGTAATCTTGATGAACTATAAATATACATTATTTCTATTTTAAACTAGAAATAAAACATAAAATGTGGTAATTGAAAATTTATGGCATTCTTGAACTCATTAAAGGTATTCTTCTTCATATCCTAGAGAAATGATAAATACCAAGGGTGATCCAAAATGATTATTAAGGATTACATACATTTGAATTTATCATTATTAAAAAAGTAATAGTAGATATATATAGTCAAATAACAAGAAATTCATGTCGTTTAATCAATACCTTGAGTATGAAAATAAACCATGGATAATAACAATTACAAAATGTAATGGATAATAATATATGAATTTTCAAAGAATAAATATTCATAATATTTAATTTCATGATCTCATACATAAACATATCTATACAATCAATGCCTTATGCCAAGACAATCTAATTGAGGGGCATGCATACCCAAGATACCCATTTAATTTTGACAACTGATTTGTCTCATAAACCCAAAAATGAATATAGCGGATTAAATAATTGGGTCCCACCCATAAATGAATATCCAATTAATTCCTCATATATTTAATTGTACAATTTATTCATAATTAATATTCCTTATCAATAAATATTATTATTAAATAAATAATTATGAATATAAATATTTCATCAGTTAATCAAATAAAATTCAAAGTAAAACACCATATGTAAAAATGGTAGATGATTTAGGCCATAAATATATCCATTATACAGATAATATGTATTTTTAAGAGAAGTGAAATACCCAATGATCATAATATATTTAAGGATTCAATATAATGTTAATGGACACAATATCAAGGAGGGATTATATAGGTTTTGAGGTAAATTCATATATTTTAGAAGATAAAAAACATAAGATAATAATTTGAATAATATTTCATAAAAAAAATTTCTTTTTAAAAACAATTAAAAATTTTATAATAAGATAAATATTTTAAAATGGTAATGGCCATGAGATGTTCTGTTAATGGAGTATATGATAAAATGAAACATTAATTTTTATTTTATGTAATGAAATTTAAAAATGAACCTTTTAGAAAATATAAGAAAGACCCATTTAGATGTTCTGAAAATGTAAATTATAAATTAAAATACAATTAATAATAATTTTAGAACATAAAAAAGTTATTTATTAATTTGATTTTGAAAAATATAGGCATTGATGAAACATGTACCTCATCAAAAAGGGAAATACGATAGGCATTTATTTTAAACTGATAATTGCTAGATTCAAGTGATACTGAGGGTAAATATTAGAAGAAAATATTTAAAATAGATAAATATCCATATGATAATAAAAAATATTATTTTTATGAATAATATATTATAATATTTCTTAAATGAAAGTTAAGTAAATCTGATAGAATGATATTGTATAATAAATCCTACCACTCTGGTAAATTTAAAATTGAATACCCTTGAAATAATAAAAATAAATTGAAATATTTTTAATCATGAATTAATATTTATTCTTGTTAAATATATAAAAGCTTTAGTATAAACACCACATAAATGTGAATAGGTTCTTAAAAACAAATATTTATCAAGGAGTGTAAATTAAGATGAAATCCCTTACCTCATGCTCCTCTTAAGTTAAAAATTATCAAAACTCTAGAGTCATGGGTTTTATAATGTTATCATTTTATAATAGAACCATATTAATATTTACAATAAAATATATGATCATATAATTACATAATTATTCCTTTTAGTTAATAATATTTCATTACAACCACTGTATGGGTGTTAAATACTTCATTTTCTCATGAATGTTTTTCCATGGATTCTACCATTCTATGAAATCTGATATTGTTTCATCATATCAAGAAGTATATTAAGGTTATAAATATAACATTCATTCGTTATTCAAATTTTTAGAACCATTCAGAAAATTTTTGACATGGAAAATGATTCACATCTCTTCATAGAGAGGGTATATCATACGTACACATGAGCACCGTTATCATTTACTTAAATAGTGGTAGATAAATGAAGTGGTTGATATACTAATTTTAAATAAAAAAAGTATTTAATAATTAGTATATATATTTATTATTTCCTTTATTATGAATAACCATGTGAGTTGGGGATGAAAAACATTACATCTTTTTGTGTTGCGGTAGTTCACCGTACACACGTGCGATGGATTTGTTTCCAATTTGATTGAAAAAATATGGATAAATATTATTCGATAGATATAATACAATAAAATTATATATTATATAATGGTGTTGTTAATATTTAATTATAAATTCATAATTTATGGTGGTAAATGTAGAAGTAATAATAAAAATCTTGTGGAAGATGATTACCTTCACCTAGAAAGAATATTAAGGATATATTTTAATGGACCCTAATGTTGGTCTTTTTGGAAGACAAATATCTCTAGAACATGGATAAGAATTATGGAGAGATGTTTTATAATATTTTTTTTGTTAAATGGATAAATATGTGAGAATATGTGATGGGAGGTGGTTCCCCTTTTATAATAGAGGTGATTGGAATAATTGTAAATTTTTAATGTTTTAAAATATTTTCATGTGACTTTTTTTGAATAATTTTTCCAAAATAAATAAGATTAGAAGGTGATAAGGGTAAGGTTGAAAAAACCATACAATAGTATTTCAAATTTTTTTTTTTCATTTTATCCCTTATTTTTTTTAGGTTACCTCTGGTAAACTCATTTTAACCATAGCCACAGTACCATACATTTAATATTTTTACTATTCCTTAAGACCATGTAAGTTAAAAATATGTATTTACCATATAAAATAATTTTTTTATGAAATATTAAAATTACTATTTTATTATATTTTTATTAAAATATTATGTTCACTTACTATAATTTATGTTCACGTGTTACATTAGGGACCATGTTGGTGGTGCCCTATTGAGTTTTACTCACAACATGCTCAAGTGGCCATGGATCATGGTTACCCGTGCAACCATAAAATATTCACAGGTTTTTTTGGTAGTTTCTAGATACGGTTTTATATAGTGTGATAACATTTATGGAGTTTTGATCAAGAAGATTCTATATTATGATTACATGAGTTGGGATGGAGGATAATTTACTTTTAGTTATATTTCATCATGTATTGGACAATGTTTTGTTATTTAAATATATATGATGTCATTTTTATCTACAAATATTTTATTTTATTTGATTTATCATAATAAATGATTTACTAATTTCTATCATGGACTGTGGTTGTAAACATTTTCCCATGCCTTATGTTTATAGGTTTCAAGGATGTTCATTATACAGATGGGTCATGCTGAAATTTTAGTAGAATCACACATACCCCCAATGTTTTATTTTAGAGGGTGTAGTCTACCAATGACTATGTCAGAAAAGTTTACATTGGAAAATATAATATTAAATATTGGTATGTGATGTTGAGGTCACACGAAACCTCGATAGGACATCATTTGAGAAATCTAAGATAGTGTGTTACAACCAATGCCTCGAGCAATCCTCCCCATATTTGAGAGGATATTGAGTATTATAGAGGTTCTAATGATATATTCTATGCAGTATATACCATAATATTTGACTTATAAATAAAATAAATAATAAAATATAATTTATACATCTATAACCATCAGAGTACACTATATAAATATAAGATAATCATGTTATATCAAATGAAATATAACATATAGACTCATAGTCATGATAGTACACAACAATTAATCACCCATTGAGCAGATAAAATATATTGAATAAATAAAAAAATAAAATTTGGAAGGATATGATACTATCCCAAAGGAAGTCATCTACCGGGTATCCAAAAACTATTAATCTACTCCATCAAAATCCTAAGAATTTACCATAGCAGTCCCTCTCAACCATGGAACCATATGCTTCTATCCTAGTCACTACATCAGGTGATCATGCTTAAAGAATACAAAAGGTTCTACATGTTAACTAATGTAACCATGAATTTGGTGATAATTAAACCTCATTAGCCCACCCTCAATGATACACTTCCATTTATTATCCCAAAAAGAGTGTGCACATGTGATATACCTATAGAGACCCTAACCCTAGTAACAAAGAGCCAGTGTCTCCTTTACTACATTGGAATAAGATACATGGAATATTACCCCGAATGAATTAATAGTTTATTAGTATTTGTAATGTTTAAACATACTTTAACTTAAAAATACATTTCAAACATAAAACAAACAATGTGTGTTTTTTATGAACACATTTCTTCCCATTTATCTTATCCCTTCATATCAATCAATAAAAACATCCTCATGTCACACAAAAAATAAAACATAAGGACGGGGTGAGATTAGAAGGTCAATTTCGGGAATCATATAGTGTAATATAAGGGTAAATAATTCATATTTAATATGGAATTGAAAATAACTAAAACTCATATATTTTAATCAATAAATTAATCCCAATATGGGGGGAATAAATTATGATCAGATAATTTCATATAAATAAAGTCATGCGTTTGAAAAAATAATGATGAATATTCTAACTAATATAATAATCACATGGAATATCAATAAATAAATTTATAAACATAGAATGTATAATTCCATAAATCTAAAACATATTGTTGCGACCTTATTCCATTTAATTTTAATATATTGATATGTCATAATCCACAATCAAATATAGTTTGTCTCATGAAACCTACCGATTCATAAAGGGGGTATAATGGGCCCACACAATCACATACAAAGTCTAATTAATTCATCATATGACACGGGTGAAACTTTTTCAATATAAACATTTATATTTAAAAACTATAATAAAATATGTTAATATATACTGTAACCAGTAAACATAATCATAAACCATCCAGAGTAAAGTATAGAATGGTTTTAAAATTTTACATCCCTTGTAAAATTGATCATAAACCATATAAATAAATAATATGGATGGTATCACTACAATATTTCCGCAGTGGATCATAAGTTAAATAGAGGTTTAATGCCATTGAAGAGTATAAATACCATGAAAAGATACCTAAAAGCATTTTTAAAAAAATTACATTCATTTTTTCAAATGAACTTTATTAAAATAAAGTTATCGCTTTTCTTAGAAAGTTTTCTTATTTAAAATAACATTTTAAATAATGAAAAATGATCATTAAATCATTTATTTCTCATGATAGTGAAAAATCTTATTCTGATCATACACTTCAAAACAAATATGACATTCACATTTTCAATAAAATACAAATGATTTTTTTCAAAATGACATGATGATTTATTTCAAAAAACCTTGTCAAAAGTAAAAGTGGGTTAATGTGAATTTACTAAATCATGTTAAAATGGTAAAAAATATCTTTGACAATATTTTTTGCACCAAATTCTCCAAAAATGTGACAAATTCTTGAAAACGATCATTAATAACAAGTGGTGAAAAAAATAGATTGATTTTAAGATAAAATATAATATAATTACCTCGAGGGAGACATAAACATAATGAATCCTGAAGAATTATTATATTTTGAAATAACCTCTTACCACTTTGGTAGCTTCTAAAACATAATCCCCATAAAATAAATGACATCAGACGAATCTTTAAATACCATGAAGATAAAAATATTTAAGATATAACATATCAAAGGTGAAGTAAATACCGCCCATAAAATATATAAGTGGTGAATAAAGAATACATTTAATATATGTAAAAGTGAGATAAAAAACCCTTACCATAGGCCCGATTTCCTTCATATTCGTCCATACAACCATATCTAAGACAAACCTCCTTTGGATGTCCCATTAAAGACAACAGGTGTGGAATATTTAGATGAAAATAAGGTATAGATTATCTATATAGGTTTTCAGGTGATATTTTGGCAGTTTATGGTCAAGAAAATGGTCTTGGGAGTTATGAGGAAGTGAATGGAGGGAGTTTCTTTTTATAATTTTTTGAAATGGAATGCTCTTAGGAATTACTTCGAATTTCCATAAATAATCTGAAATTTTAATGTTATTCACATTATAAATGACTCTAAATAACATTCAGTAAGATTTTCATTTTGGATAAGTTATTTATATGTCCATATAGAATGATAATTACAGGTTGGAATGAAATGTTCCCCATGAACTTCTTAGTTTAACCACAGGTAAATCCATTTTCCCTTAATAATAATAATTAATTTTTACTATTTCACTACTAATTTTGGTCAATAATTAGTTATACTTATTAAATTATATAAATTATTTTTATCTCAATTATTCAAATAATATTTCCAAACATAACTCAAAGAAGTGGCATAATTTAATTTAAAATTATACCTGTAGATACAATGAAAAAGGCAGTTTTCAAAGATAAAATTATCATATGTAATAATGATTTTAATTTCAAAATTAAATATAAAATTGCTTCCAATTAACTAAATTAGTTAAATTTTAATATAATATATATAATTTTACATTGAAACCAATTTAAAAAATAATTTAATACATTAAATAATTAAAATGAAATTATATTTCCTATTAAAGAACAATATTTTTTAAAATTTTTAAAAATTGAAACATTTTTGAAAAATCCAAAAAACTAAACTGAAGATAATTTTGATATGAATATTAAAAAAATTATGTTTATTTCTTCAATTTACATGTCTGTAATTGGTAATATTTAATTATAAATTATGTTATCAAAGAGATACTAAACCAACTTTTAGAAATAAATAGGTTTTTAAAAAATAATTATTTTTCTATAAAATGATAATTTTTTATATCTAATTTACATATAACAATTGAATTTATTTTTTAAAATTTTAAACCATAAAATTTTCATTATTTAATCTGTACTATTAATACCATCATACAAAATGTAAAGTCTATAGTTTTCATGTTTAAATATTAATATTTTATAGAGTATAATTTTTCATTTAAAATCATTTTTTCATTCTTTATAATCTATAAAACTGATCAAATTTATTTGAAAAAATATATATTATAATGTATCAGGATTTTATAGTGGTATATATTCTTCATGTTGTGTGTCATACACTCTATCTAATAGGATGTTCCTATTTTAAAAATCTACTGGTGTTACAAACTCCCACATTAAATAAATTGCATCCTCAGAATTTATTGTTGATTTCGATAATGAAGGGTTTGAAATTTGAAAATAACTTCATTGAAAACCCACATCCTAAAAATGGTTGATAATACCTCATCTTATTAATTTAAAAAGGTAAGTATAATGTTTAAATGTAATACCAAATAACTAGATTTCTAAGAATGATAACATTGGGGGAACGTTAATATATACACAATGATGAAAAGTATAAATAATTATAGAGATCGGTTGTGGTCATTAATCATAATAAATAGAATGATTAATGGAATGTTAAGGGCATAAAAACCATAAATAGTTGATTATATGGAATACCATCATTTCAACATAAGTGAAGGTATCTGGATAAATTTTTTATTAAATAACACTTTTAATGAGATGAGGAATTACATTACCATATAGACTGCGAATAAATGAAAATATGTATACATGATAACTGTCTATATCATTGAAACAATTTGATGTTTTTTTTGTATTATATAATTTTTCAATTCAGTTATTACTACTTGAAATGAATATAAAAGAAGATTTTACTGCGGAAGCATTACAATAAAATTTTAACATATCATAAGATTCATAAAAAAGTATTAATCTATTCCTTTGTCATTAATAAATCAAATGTTTAACAGAATGTATCATATAACACCCAATGTTAAACTTAATCCAATCAATATATTATTAACCATATAAATCTTCCAAATTATGTCTCTAAAAATTCAATATCCATATTTTTTGAAGGAATGTAACTAAATGATCAATATATAACACAAAATATTTAAATTGGTTCTTAATGTAACATCCAATATATGGGAATACTTTAATCCCCATAAATCCTTAATTAAAACATTCATTATTCCAAATAAAGATCATTAGGTTTTTGAATATATTCCGAAAATAATTACTTGCATTATGCTCTAAAAAATGTAAAATAAATCATAATCTCATTAAAAAAATTCTTGGTCACAAACACTATATCATTAATATATCATTACTATCTCAAAATTGAGAAAATATTAAGGGTTATCCTCCTTTAAGTATGTGTTTTACCAGAGTTTAAACTTTTCACAGAACCACATTACTTTTCCATCAATACCATTCAACATATTCTCTTAAACATTTAGGAATTAGTTCCATAGTATAATCCTTACAAATATTATATTTCTTTTAAATATAACATTATTAAATAATATCCTGCAATAACATAAATCTTGAATCCAAACACAAGAACAATAATCATTCCAATTCATTTGGATTAATAGCATGAGCTTTATATTGAACCCTTATCTCTATTTGAGGTGTATTACATTGATACATTGGGATACATTTTTTAGTGCCCCATATCCTTATAGTGAAATCATTTCCTAATAGAATGTTATTTCATTCCCTTGAAATCACATGTATGGTGGACTATTTCTCCACACTAGGAGAAAACTTATTTTTTTAATTGTGTACCATTGTGTTTCATTATAAAATTATAACATAATTTAAAATCATTCTATCCATTTCCCATATTTATGTCTTCTACTCTGTCAAACTATTCTTCTATTGCTTCCATTTTATTTCATGAGACATGTATAATTCATTTTATACCATGATATCATCTGAAAATATATCCTCATATGATGTGAAATTTTGGGTGGCAATTCCTTTAAAATTATATTCTTATGTCCATCAAAGACATGATCATTCTAACACAATAGATTATGTGAAATGATATGGTTTATATTCCTTCAAGTAGGTTACATTTATAAAAAATGATGGTGCACTATATTAGATAATAACAATTTTAAATATAATATATAGTCCCAAAACTAGTAAAATACATAACATAAATTGAAAATTTTATTCATGAATAATTTCATAATCATAAACATGGGATCGTTGGGTAAATATTTAATTTAATATCCATCATAATAGATTATAAATAAAATTATATTTATCCTACGAATATCCACAGTGAGTGTCAAACGTGGTGCATAGTAATACATGTTGTTGTTTAGTAGGCGATGATTGTGAAAAAACCAATGCATCGTTTTTAGAGTTTTTATGCCTAGTAAAATAAGTGATAGAACCAAATCCACGTATAGTATATTCAATGGAATATATATTTCTAGGAAAACCCATACAATCTCTTCCTTTAAAAATACTATTATATTATTTTATACAAATATTCAATGTATATTATAGGGTTATGTTCCATAATATATTTTTTCCTTAATATAGTTCCCACGATTTCTACTAAACATCCTATGATACATACTATATTGAACCCACCCTAGTAACCCAAATATTATTTTTAATTTAATTCATTGAAATAATATTCATGGAATCACATCCCAAAGGGCCGAATATTTTAGAATATTTGGAAAACTAGATCAATACTTGATATTCACAAAAACAAATTTAAACAGAAAATTCATAAATTGGTTTCTTTGGGAACATCATTATACCATGTAGCATATCCCTACTTATCAATAAAAAATAACTTCATGGAATCTTGGGGAAAATAAAACATAATAAAGGGAGGGTTCAGAAACTCAATAAGGGTATATTTACAATATAATGTATTAATAAATAATACTTAATAAACATTTTAAGGTAAAAAACTATACATTATTCCATTAAATAAATAGATTTCAGTTTATATGGTATGAATAAATGCTGACCAAATAAATTCATATAAATAATCACATAAGCTTGAAAACTTTTCCATGGTTTTATAACTATTCAAATAGTCACATGGTAATAAAAAAATAAATTCCTAATGATTCAATAAATACATGTTTGCATCTAAAACATACCATTAATGTCATCTAAATAATAGGGTATTGACTCTACCAATACTCAATCTAGTTTGTCTCATGAGACCTATTGATGCATCAAGGGGATATATCCGGCCCTGTCCATCTATAAAAAATTCTAATTAATTTGAAATATGAATGAGGTGAAACATAATAATATATACATTCTTATTGAAAATCTGACATACAAGAGGTTAATACTTATCCCAATCAAATAACATAATTATAAACCATCCAATGTAAAATGCACAATGATAATAAAATTTTTCATCCCTACTCAAACTGATCATAAACCATCAAGAGAAATAATAAGGATGGTATCAATACAATATATCATAGCTTGAACATAAATATAATATCATTTTATTTCCATTGTTAAATATAAATACAATTAAAATATAATAATAAATCATTGTTACGAAAAATATCAATTTAATTTAAAAAATCACTTTTTAAAAAAAACGATCACAGGAAATTTAAATAAAAAATTAATCAAAAAAATAACTTTTAATAATTTTAAAATAATTATTAAATCATATATTATTCATGATGGTGGAAAATTGTGATCATTTTTTACACATTAAAAAAATATTCCTTTAATATTTTCATTAAAATTAAAACATGATTTGTTTTTAAAACAACATAATGATTCATTTGAAAACATTTTGTATGAAATAGAAATGGGTAATATTTAAATTCATAAATAGTTTTTATAAGTATTAATAAATTTTTATAAAACATGGGTTTAGATGGAAAATGATTTTCAATTGAAGAGAGAAATAATGTTGGTTTTTCTTAGAAGAATTTTCTCAATCATTTTTAGTACTATGTTGTGGTAATATAGTACAATAACCTGAAAAATTAAATAAAGGAAATAAGGTGAATAAAATAGTTTTATTTTTAATATACATATTTTAAATATTTACCAAATGGACATTTTAATTTAAATAACCATAAATAATGATGATATTGTGAAATTAACTCTTACCACATTGGTAACATCTCAATCGTAAGCCCCATAAAAGAAATGATGTCAAATAAAACTTAAAATAACATTATGATAAATTTATTAGTCATATTACTCATAAAAGGAGTATTATATACACTATAAAAATTAAATACCTCGTGAATATGTAATATGTCTCATATAAGTAAAATTTAGATGAGATACCCTTACCACAAGTTTGATTTCCTTTGTAAATGTTTGTACCTCCTTCTGTAAGAGAAACCTCAATTTTATCTTCTCTTAAAGACCACATTGATGTTATTTTTAGAGGATTTAAAGATCTAGATTATGTATAAGTATTTTTGGGAGAGATAGTTTTTGGTTTAGGACAAGTCAAGGGTCCTGGGATGTGTGAATAAGTGAATGGATGGAGTGCCCTCTTATAAGTGTATTAAGGGAACTCTATTTGATATTACATAGAGAATTCTATAAAGAATCAAAAATAATTATTTCATTTACCTAGGAAAATATTCCAAATATACTTATGATTTTGTATAGTATTTGATAAGTTATAAATATCTTTATTTTTGAGTTTTTAATGTCATTTTAAGTCTTATCTTCTATGTTTAACCCCTAGAAACCCCATTTTTATCTTAATGACAACAAATGAATTGTACTATTTTCACTGTTAATTTTAATAAATAAAAAATTTGACCATTTTAGATAATATAAATAATTGTGATTAAAAATATAATATCCATTTTTACAAATTAAATTAATATAAATCTATAAATTAAATTAAAAAATATACCTACAAATGAGAGGAAAAAAGGGTTTTCAAAGAGAAAATTTTCATAAGTATAAAATGTTTTTATATAAAAATTCTATATAAAATTAATATATTGTCCTAAATTATTTAAATTTCAATATAAGTGAAGTCATTTTACATCAACAAAAATTTATTCCATAATTTATCTTTTTAAATAATTCAAATGAAATGGAAGTTTTTATTTAAAATCACTATATTTCACTATTCATCAAAAAATGAAACTTTTTAGAAAAATCCATGATATACAAACCAAGATAATTTTTTTATGATGATTTTAAATAGTAATTTTTTTCAAATAATATCATGAAAAATGGTAAAAATTAATTATAAATTATGTTCACAATGTACAACTAAACCAACTTTTAGAAAAATAATTTTTCTAGAAGACATTTATTTTACATTCAAATCATTCTTATTTTATTTATAATCATTAGATTACTATTGAATTTATTTTAGATATGAGTTAACCATAATTTTTCCAAAAAATCTTTTCTTGTTTTCAAACCCATGAACATAATTTCGAGGTTATAATGGTCATGTTTAAATAATAATATTTTAATAGAGTTCCAAATTTCATTTAAATATAGTGTTGTGAACATCATAAACAATCAAAGAGAATAAATTTATATAAAAATAAATTTTTTGTTAAGTATTGGATTGTTATCTTGTTTTATAATTTTGGTGTTGTGTGTCATACATGATATCAAAAAATATTTTACAATTTAAAAAATTTTAGGGTGTTCTAATTTATGTCCTAGTTGAATAAAAAATGGAATAATGTAAAAAATGGAAATGAATAAAAAAACATTTGCTCCTTGAGTTATGAAATAAATCCAAATATCGACTAAAACATATTCATTTACTAGAATAATTATTTTAACACATATCTCACTATACCTTATCCACATCAGGCATGTTCGTAGGATCTTATGGGAGTTGTCTTACATCTAATACATTAAATGGAAAAAATTATTGACCCTAGGATCTCTCTGTAGGCATTCTAGACAAAAAACACACTACTAAAAGATTATAAAACTAAAATTTCTTTATATAAAATAGAGACTTGAAAAATGGTTAATAGTGAATAACCTATCGGTGACATTGAACTTCTGTAGAATTAATCAGGCTAATCATACGATATTTTAGTGCACACTACCTAAATGTGATTCCATGTGATCATCAAAATCATAGAAAAAATACACAATAAATTTAAAACAATCAACCGAGGGGGGTTCAATAATTTTACTATTCTATTATCCATAATGAACAACCCAAAAGAAACTGATATATGAGTTTATCAAGGTGATAACATCAATGCATAACATATTTAAAACTTATCTCAGCTCCAAGCCCACAGCAAGGTTATACCTCTTTCACCTAGGCCATGTGGTACAAAACTGGGGTTCAACCACACCCATACTAATCATTATCAATGAATAATCCTCAAAAATTACATTCTAAGGATTATAAAATAAGATTTACAATTATCAGTACTGTATAAAGCATCATAATAAGGAAACCCAATATCTCCTCCTTTACTAAAAAAACATTGACCTAGATCATCATAAGAATCATCAACCAACCTCATACACACAACATATCATCCATCAATGAAACACCTATTGTGGAATCATTTGGGGTCCCTTAAACCCAACTCAAACTCTAATGAATGGAAACAAACCTTTCTGGACACTATATATTTTCATCCCATCCCAAAGGTTTCAAATAATCCTTATAAAATGGATCCTAACATCTAAGGACTATATAAAAAAACACATGGTAAAATCATTTAGGAACTATCCAAATAACCTCATATTAAAACTCATGGAATCCCTATGATAAGACGTAAAACATGATCACATCCCTCGCTTGGGTATCAAACCACACCTCTCAACATGGAAAATTTGAACTAAAACATTGAGGAAAAAAATCACACTAAACATTTCCCAATCAAAACAACTCACTACCATCCTCTAAAAACCATCAGTTCCTCAAAATTTCAACCTACATGGAAAAAGACAAAGAAAGTACCACTCAAAGGTCCAATTCTATAAGAAACGTGATAAAACTAGTGAAAACCCTTTAAAGGTAGAGTACACAATGTGTACCTTGTATACACTTTTTTTCCCCCAATGGCCATCTATAGTCGTACACTTCTTACCCACTCAGCATGCATATCCCTACTACCCAATGTGTAATGAACACACACAATATTTAACACACATGGGTTTCATAAAAATGTACCACAGATAGGGAAAATAAAAGTACACTAGAAAAATTCTGGCTTTTTACCATGCACAGGGTCTGGTTGTGTAACCTACATGACCACATGTTGTGCTATGGGTGGTCTGGATTATTACTCAGACACAACCCCAATCCACCCATTATAGAATTCTATATGAACTACACACCATGTAGCTTTAATTTTATAAATTTTTCATTATAATTTTAATACACGATATTTGTTCTTGAACTGCATACTATGTGATCAGGTTTCTAAAATAGAAATCTCTATGTGAATCACTTGAAATGAACATTTCTACCAAAACACCCCATAAAGCCTCTCACGGGACTCCCGACTACCCGAAAAACTATTAAAAACAAAAATAATTGAATAATATGTGGAAGTTCCTAGAAATGAAAAATAACCTCCATTATTGAAAAATTATGATGCATTATGCCCAGATCTTCACCACACAACCATTGCATTCCTGTCTAACTTCTCATATGACTCCCATAAAAAATTTGTGGTAGTTCAGGTGTCCATATGAACAGAAAAACATGATAAAAATATATGAAAAAATATATAAACTTTTAAAAAAAATCATTTAAATAAAATAAAAGATAATAAGTACAAAAAATATTAAATAAAAATTAATAATATGAGCTTTGAGACATTAAAATTAATTAAAAAATATAATCAATTTTTCGTTTTTAATATTAAAATCACAAAATATAAACAAACAATATCAAATCAAATCGTAACTAACACCAAACAATAACAATATCCAATTTTTAAGAGATGAAAAACGAAATCATGATTTAAAAAAATCTCTCCATTTTTATTAATTTTCAAAAAGTCTTTTAAAGAGATAAACTAGTAAAAAATTACCCCATAATTAATGCTTCTTATTTAGGTTTTTTTTAAAATCTATAAAATACTATTTAAAACTAAATCTCCATCATACAATGATTAAATTTTATTTTCTAAATCCTTTTAATATGTAATATTTTGGTAAAATTTTTAGTCAGTTTATTTTCAATTAAAAAATATTCATGAATAATATCTTAATAATTAACACTGTCTCTTTGAAAATTAAATCACATGTAAATATGTTTTTTTTAATAATTATTTGATGGTTTTTTCAAAATAAAAATTGAAAAATAATTATCATAATAAATAAAGAAATTAAGCATAATAACTTTTTCAGAAAAATTATTTTAATCAATAATTATTAAGAAAAACCCGATGCAATAGAAATACATTAACTTTTAGTAGTATATAAGGAAATATTTTTTTCCTTAAATTCAAACATTCTAATATTTTACATAAAAAATAAGACATTCCAAACTTAATTTTTCAATCATGTATGCATCCTCTTTAATCCGAATTCTAATAACGACTCAAATATAACAGATATGTCTAGAATAATGTTCCCCATAATTATTAGTGGTTTTAATATATTATATAATGAATATAATATGTTTTATGTGATATTCATAATGATCATATTGAAATCATTCCCAAAATAAAACACTAAACATAATATCCGGTCTACAAGTATCCAAATATAAAAAACTAAAAATCTTATCTGTAAAAATGTTATACTCTTTATATTTTTTTAGATTTACATAAATAATAAAGAAATTATTTATTATATGGGTAATAAGAGAATTAAAAAGAAGATAATCTAAACCTTTCAACTAAATCTTTTTTATATTTATTTTTATTAGAAAATATACCATTATTTCATTGATTAATTTGAAGAACTACATGGAATTCAAGTTCACCCATTCAAATCATATCAAATTCACATTCAATCAAGATATAAAATTATTTACATTTTAATTCACATTTAAAATGAAAAACAATACCATTAACATAAATTTAAATAATTAAAATTTCATATAAAATCCTTTTAATATGTAAAGTCGGATGTATTGTACCTTTATTCAAATCATTTTAAAAAAAATTAATCCATCCATACGAATCATGTGGAATTTTCTTATGACCATATAATTATTATGATAAATTAAACGTATTATTAATAAATTTCAGATTTTCAAAACCATGTTTTTTAGAAACATAAACATCCTTCTAAATAAAACCACTTAAAAACACATATTCAACATCAATATGAATTTAAATTTAAAAAATGAAAATCAATAAAATTTTAAAAAATTAACATTGATTAAATCCTTTAAATAGGTGAAAATATTGATCCAAATATATACATTCATCTTGATAATAACATTGGGATAATAATTTATCATTTTTCATAACAAATTATACATATTCATACACTCTATTTATAAAAATACATCTTATTCAAATAACATTATAATATTAATGTGTGAACTAAATACTAATATTTATATCCATCAAAATAATTTAGTTCATATGTTATAAAAATAATCCAATTATAATCATTGGAATATTAAAAATATCATTAATAACAAAACAAGAATCAAAAGAAGAATTTTCATAGTAAGTCATAATATATTTCCTTGTTCTAATACTAGAACTATAATTACAAAATGTAATATCAATATTAAGATCTTCATGAATGATATAAAACATTAAAATAGAATTAATATGATTAAGCCCCATCACAACAATTCCATTATTATATTTACAGGTTTCTACACTAAAATAAAATTCACTAAATTTTTTATTGAAATTCTCTTACAAGGAATTATTTTTCAAATCATCTTCAACCAAATGAACACAAACTTATTATTTTATAACTATATATCTTTTATTACAAACACAAAGAGATTTAATTTAATTTTAATATGATAATAAAATCACTTCTTTAGTTTTAGAATCAATTTTATCTAAGTTGTCAATAGTATTTAAATTAACAACATTACATCCAAAAAACTATAATGACCAATATTATATTTCATTATTTAATTATTTTAGAATAGATTTTCCTTAAAAAAGTTATATAAAAAATTATATTTAATATAAAAATTGATTTCTTAATATATTAAGTAAAAAATATTTAGGTATATTATATTTATTCAATATAGATATACCAATTTCAATAATAGTTTTATTTTTCCATTCTACGTCACCATTATGTTATGGTGTTCTAGAAATAAATATATGAATGTAACTATTTTCTTCATTAATGTTTTCAAAATATAAATTAAACTATTCACCTCAATTTTAACTACTATTATAATAAATTAAACAATGCTTTTTATTTTGATCCAACTTATAAAAAGTAAAAAAATTTATGAGATAATGAAATAAGTCTAAGTAAATCAATTAAAGTGATGATTTTTTTCCAAATGTAATTCTTACCACCAATTCTAGAAACACGAATCAGATCAAATAAATATAAATGAATATGTTCTAATGTTTTAAAAGTTATAACAATATTGATAGATAGAAAACATGTTCTAGGATATGTACATTTTGATCTAGAATCAATAATAAATCTCTTCTTAATGTTCAAATCAAGTAGTTTTAGTAAATGTCATTTATTTGAAAATCCAGTTAACAATGAGAAGGTCACATGTCCAAATATACGATTCCATAATGTATCAGTTGTTTTTAGAGAATTAAGAAACACAATATTAAGGTTAGTTATCTCAAAGTTATGAATTGAATAAATATTTTCTATCGAATTTTAATAAAATAAAAAATATTTATTTTTTAAACCTAATCATTCATCATTATGAAATTGAATTCAATTCAATCATCTAAAAATTCTAAAATTTCAATTAATTTATCTTGTACAGCTTCAATGTATTATTAATTTTAAAATTTAACTATGTTAGATATATTTACTTCACCAAATCCCTTATCCTTTCCTTTTTAGTTATCCCTAAATTTTATAGATCCACCAACATATTGATTAGTAGATAAAAATATCCATAGATATCCAATCTTCTGGTTGGAGTATCTATTTTCCATGTATCATGTATCTTTGAAACTCATAATGAAAATATCCTAAAATTATTATTTAACTATAAATTATATTGGTACCCATCCTAACATAGGTTAAATCAGGTATGTATAAGAATTATTTGGTACCCATGCAGATTTTAAACAAGTATTCATGGGTAATTTAGATGATAAATTCTTTAAAATAGAATATTTAGTATATCCTAATGTATGAGGAAATATCAATGAGAATAAATTATCATAATTTTCTTTTATAACCCATCTAATGAATATAACATCAGATATAATTTCTTAATAATGAATGTTTTATATGACTTTGGTCTTTTTTATTATAACTAAAACCACATTTATTTTATTTGGCTTCATCATTGACATCATTTAAGTACAGTAATATTTTACATGAAAAATGTAGATAAAGTTCATTTCAATGTAACAATTTATTTCTTCATATGTTCATTATATTTTTATAAAAACAAAAAATCACTAAACAATTATTTGATAAAGAATAATTATATATAAACACATTATTTTATTATATAAATTTCTAAATTTTTTATGAAATTACTTATATTTTCCTTTATTTTTTATATGAATTATAAAATCCAATAATATATTTTTACAATTTTTTATTTTGTTTCAATTAATTATTCTATATTATTCTTTTGTGATTAGAATAATTAATAATAAAATTCAAAAAAATAAATATTAGACCATGATTTGCCATTTTATTTTCCGTTTTATTTTCCTCACTTGAATTAGATTCTTCTATGTAGTTTCATTTATACTTCAAAGTTATTTTTTACTTTTTCTTATATTTATTAAATTCTCAGGATTTAATCAATTTCAGATTGAAATTATTTTTTCCCCTTATTTCTGCACTAATAACATTTTTGTTTATAAAAATATGGATAATTATTGTTTATTTAATTTTTACACCATTCTTGTGATTATCCATTAGAAAATTTTTCCGGAATACTCTAGTTATTTTCTCTATTTTGTGAACACCATTAGTAAAATTTTATTTTTATTTTGTTCTACAATTTGATTCGTAATTATTTGTGTAATTGGAAAAGTTATTTTTTATTAAAACAAATCACATTTCATTTATGATGTCTCCTCTTCAATTATGTTCTTTAGTTCATGTTTGAAATGAACTAATGAACCTATGAGTTCATCCAATTTATAATACTTAATTTTTTATGATTAAATCTATTATTAATTTCTTTTAATACATCTTATTAGGTTAATATCTCAGTTCTATTTTAATAAAAACAAGGGTTTTAATGTTTCTATAAGGGAATTCATTCCATTCACAATGATTGTGGATTAGTGTAAGATTTGGTTAGCACATTCTTCTTCACCCATCACAAAATATTGTTACTCAGTCTAAATCAATAAAAGAATATATCTAATCATATTATCTGATATATGGGATGAAACATTCATACTAACCTAAATTTTATGATCCATATTTCATTCAGGAACATGAATAATGAAATTTATATTATTAAAAAAATAAAAATTATTCCTACTTTTGAAATTCATAACATAAATAGAAACTCAATTTCCTGTAATGGATTCATGTTAAAAATCATGTAACTTATATTGTCTTAATATTATATTCCAGTGTTCAATAATGAGATTTTTGTGGTTTAAATATATTATGAATTTCCAAAAACTATAACATCTTTAATAAAATTTTGGCGGATTATGAAAAATACAACCATAAATTAAATTCCTTTAATCTTATGAAGATTTTTTCAATTACACCATGTGTAATATGATATATATATTATCAAAATGAAATATAATTAAAAGTATAATAGCCACATACCCCCACTCACAAATTAAGTGAAAAAATGAACATTATATTTCTAGATTTGATACAGATAAATGCGACACAATTATTCTTATCAAAATTTTACAACAGTAAATGGAAATATTAAATCATGAAAATACTCAAGGACCGTTAAGGTTTAGTATTTTATTGAATTAGGAAAATATTTTATCATTTTTATTTAATAAATAACTTACTCATTAATATCAACAATATCTCCCACTATTCCCAGATTTTCCTATTCCATGTTAAGTATTAAACATCTCCCATAAAATAATTCACATATAAATCCATTGTAAAAATATAATTTAGTATTAGTATTAATAACAAGATAAAATAAAATATAAGAATAGTTTAACAAAGATGCACATTAAGGTTGAGCATGGAAGATATCAATCAATGATCATATTGAAGAATAAGATAACAGTTAGAGGAAAATATCATGAATGTAACATAAAAATTCTTACCCAATCTAAAAAATATCATAAAAATGATTTTTGGAAATTAAAATTATAATTTCAAGACACGAATCATAGGAATGATAAATCATCATAACTCAATCATGAACCATATGTTTCTGTCTTAAATGTGCATGGAAACATCATAAGAATATAAACCATCTAATATTTTTAGTATAAATACAGATACCATTAGATAAAAAAGAATCAACTGGTTCCCATAGTAAATCTATCATGTAAACATGTTTCACATAGATGATCAAGCATGTCCTCATTTTTCTTATAACGGATGAAGCACTTCCACTTTTTTCCAATAAATATCTCTTGAGATATAATACATTACCCAATGATTTGGAGGATGATATAGGTTCTTCTTATCACTGGTTATAATGTAACCATTTTCATTGATTATAATGTTACCGCCATCCTTGGTTAAAATGTAACCACCATCATATAATGAGAAACATACATATGTTTTCTAAATGGTAAAATAATATAGATCTAATCAAACAGCAGAAAATAAATGAGTTTCATTAACGTTCAATATATTCTTTATAAACCATAACTATACTGAGAAACAATAAGGATGAAATCCCTCAATCATGTCTCTTTTAATATATATGTACAATAAAAGGATGTTATATAAGATGGAGAATTATTTTTAAAGACTAATTGGAATAATTCTTGAGGAAACAAACTTTTCAATTTTAAAAGTACTTCTCTTTTAATAAATTTTTGAAATTATTAATTAATTTTTTTTTCATGGAAATTAAATTTGAAAATTATGAATAAAGCTTCAGATGAGTTAGGCATAATGATGGTGAGGAAAAAAAATAATTCATTAAATGATAAATAAAAATTATTTTATATTTTTTGATTTAAAATTTATAGTGTATCTTGTTTTGCAAAATGATAAAAGTATTCCTTCTAACCTATTTTATAAAAATTAAAAAAATGGGTAAAAGTGATTTTAAAAAATAATATGAAAATATTAAAATTGTATTTTTAGTTCATTTTTAGAATACATTCACATGTAACAAAAATATTACCTATTAGAGGCTTAAACATAAACAGTTCCAAATAATGATGAGACTGTGATATAAACCCTTACTCCTTTGATAACTTTTTAATTTTAAGTGCCGTAAAATAAATAAATAAAAATGGAAATTTAAATACAAATAAAAATCATAATATATATCATAAAATCCATTCATGGTTTTCATATGCACCACAAAAAGGATAAAAGTTGTGTGTATGGCATGTGTCCTACAAAAATAATAGGGAGAGGAAAATCCATTACCATGAGTCTGACTCAACAAATACATTATTTATTTTACTAAATACTAAAATTGGGTTGATTATTTAAATTATAAATAACCTTTTTAAATTTTATTATTAATTTTATATAACTTATTACAATGTCATAATAATTTTGTAATCATTTATGTTCACATCAAACAATTTATCGATATTTGGTATATAAGTCAAAACTATCTTCATTAGGTTGATTATGGAATAATTATAAATTATTAAATAATATGAATAATAATTGTCATGTAATAATTATAATTTTTATAATTAAATAATACTTTTAAATCTTACAATTAAATGTGGTTATGAAAAAGGAACAATGTTACAATCCGGGAAGCGGTATACTGTACATATGCATGAGTGACATTTCCTTTTTTCAATGATCATTAGGGAGAGATGGTATGTATTATTTTATATTTAAAAAATTAAAATTATATACTATAAATAATATTAGTTATTTTAACATACTTATTTATATCATCAATGTGATTTGGTGATGAAAAACTAATCACATCATTTCGTGGAGGTGGCACTACACACAAATGAATGAACGACATTATCATTTTCCAGTACACAGAATTGTAAAAAGGTAAATGATATTTTATATTTTTAGAATGATAAATATTTAATGAATATACAATATTAATATTAATTATGCCATTATAACATGTCATGGGTTCTGATTATGGAAGAGGAATTGCATCAGTTCACAAGACGGTAGTCCTCTGTATACAAGAATGGTGAATTTCACTACCATTTGACGGATGTAGGAGTGGGATATAGGTTGTTAAATTTAGATAATAAAATATTAAAGTAATATAAACTAATATATAAATTCCAAATGGATTAGAAACTATTTATTTCTCATATAGGATGACTATGGGTACAAATATTCTTAAAAAAGACATTTCGGAGACGTTATTTCACATTTTTATCCTTATCATTTGGGTTTAATCCCATAAAATCCCTTTTAAAACATACCATAACAATAGGGATTTTTACACTTCCTCGGAAAATATAGATACATTAAATATAAAAAATGACCATAAATATACCATGGATAATGTAATAAATTTTATCATAATAAATAAAAATAATAAATGTTTTGGTTAATTTATATTATTTAATAACATATTATTTATTTTTTAATGTCAATAATATAAATTTTTAGAACTATTCTGTACTTTTACTTTAATAATATCATGATAACACTGATAATATGTAATAAAAATTTAATACATTAAAAACAAGTCATAATAATATATAAAAATATATTATCACCTTAATTATCTCATGTTATAAAACTTTTAGAATTTTTAATATCATTTATTTGATTTTTTAATTATTCTAATAAATATTTATTTTTTGTTCCGCATAAATTTATGGTAATTATTTCTCCAATTAAATTTAAAAATAAAATATCATATGAATATAATATTTTATATTTTGAATTAATATTAATATTTTATCATTTTTTCTAGTAAAACCAAAATTCAAAATATTATAGTTATGAATAATAAGAGTGTGACATGTTTTCCTTTTCTTGAAATAAAATACTATGAAAGAGATAATATCAAAAAAATGGACAAAATAAAAATATGTACAAATTTGGGATAAAAATGGATGAACTATTCATAAAATAATATTTATCAAATTCGTAAGGGTATATTATATTCTATATCTTTTAATTTTTAACATAAAATACCTGATTTACCATTTACCGTGGAAAAAAAATTACTACATCTATTATTCATACTCACAAAAAATAAAAAGAACCTATTTAATAAATTTATAAATATTTTTTGCAGATATGGAATAAATTTTTTGACATTAAAATTAAAAAATTGGTAGAATTTTATTTAATTTTAATTTAAAAAACACAACGAATTTTTTTTTCAAAAAACTGTCATTTTTTAAACTAAAATGTCTTTATTCTAAATTCAAGTTTAAATTATATTTAGAAAACTATAAATGAATTATTTTAAATTATAATGAACTAATGAAATTTTTATAAAAATACAAAACATAATTTAATATTTTAAATAATATAAAAGAAAAATAAATTTTCTAATAAAAAACGGAATTTTTCACTATTCATAGAAAAATAAATATATTCGTAAAATTCAAAAAAAATCGTTTTAATATAATTTTGAAATGATGAACTAAAAAATGAAATTAATTTTATAATATAATGCTTCAATATGTTATATATAATAATTATAATATTTACTCATTGAAATAAAGAAAACACATTTAGGCGGAAAGAAATTTTTTTTGAATAATAAAAATAATTTACCTAAAAGTATGTGATTATTTTATAATTTTCATTCAATAGAGTTATTCTGAGCTATAAATTTTTATTCATTTCATAAATTATTAAATACTTATCATCCCCAACAATTTAATGTCTAGGTTATAACTATCACATTTAAATAAATGTATTTCATTATTCATTTAACATCAGTGTTCCGTATCATGTATGCTATATATATTATTTTCAAAATATCAGGATATTAAATTCTCACCCACTATAGTAAATTGTGTCCGTTAAATTTATAATTGGTATGGGTAACTATAATTTGAATTTTCAACGTACCTTTTTTGAAATCTTACATCGTAAAAAGGGATAATAAAACTTTTACCTGCTAATACAGAAAGGAAAGTATGAAATTCATCTTGAATAAATAATAATGGGTTTCCATATCGGAAAACATTGTTGTAAACTAAAAACACTATTATGAAAATGAAATAAAATTCCAAATTACTTATATAGGGTGATATTGAACATGTTAAAGAGAAATTTAACTATCCCAATACCTTAAATATGTGATGGGTTAAAAGGTTATTGATTTCTCTATAAGAAAAATAAATATGTATTTTTTTTATTTCAATATTTTTTTCATATATTTGAGGAATTATTTTATTCCATTATCTAATATGATATGGAAATATAATTAATTGAAATTATAGTTTCATCCAATTATCAGCCTCTACCAAAATCTCAACTTTTTCTACAGATAATTAGTATTTAAGATGATATTTTCGTGCCTGAAGTACTAACATCAACTTCTCGTGGATATAATAATCCAGAAAATGATAAAAATATACTCCTCGTAAATTTTTGAATTAAAAAAAAACGAAATTTTTTAGGAAAATATAAGATAATTTCAAATTGATTAAATCCTTTAAATGAATAAAAATTCATTAATAAGAAAAATTCATTACTAATAGCGTATTTTCATCATAGATCATTTAATAAACAACTATCCGTAAAATTCCCTAAAATATTAAAGACCAAGATTGAAAACCAAAAAACCTAAAATATTTGATCACATAGTCATCCATGATAAATGTACTATTTCTCACCAAAATAAACCATTCCTAAAAAAATAATATCCATGATGTTCTAATTATTTCCATAAATAACGTGAATCAACATAAATCTATAATAAAATCATACATTCCTCCAAAAGGTAATTCTTTCTTTATTTATAATATAATTTTTTTGAAATATTATGTTTAACATAATCATATTGGATTCTTAAATTACTGAACATATTCTGAAATAACATTAATCACTTGACAAAAAAACAATTTTCAATCTCATTTGTTGGTGGTTCACCCTTATCACCCTTCGAATGTGTTTTCAAGCCTCTCGACCTTGATGAATGAGATAGGTTTTCACCCAACCCATGGGTTGTATTTTTTCTAATAATATATGAATATAATCATTATAATATTCACATAAATTTAATAGAAATTCTAAAAAATGACCTTGATATATTAAAATTAATGAATAGTTTTAACCTCAATAGTTAACCCGTAAATTTCATTTTGAATCCAAAAAATGAAATAAGACATACATACCTAAAGATGAAATATCATATAAGCCCTAAAGAATAAAAATAACTTTAATACTTATATTTAGAAAATTTAGTTGCATTCATCTTCAAATAACACATGATTTTAAAACTTAGGGTTACATATACCTTCCATAAAATATCATTAGTCACATTATTATTCATGAATTTAAACCCTCAAGAGGGGTGTATAAGATTCTGAGATTATGCTAAAACTGAAACATGTATTTCCATGTTGATATCCATATTAAATAATATAACATCTCCTGGAAAAATCATAATATCCAAGTTTTTCTAAATCCTCCTCTGATTACAGCTGTAACAACTTGCGACCCACACTCCTAGATCTGGTGCTAAAAACATAAACATTACATTTTATGATTTCATAATAATAAAAGTAACCCAATTATTCTAATAAAAAATATAAAATAAATATTAAATATTATATCACTTATATACCCAATTATTTTTTAGGAGTATAGTTTCAGATAATTTAGAAAAACTCTGAACATCATGGGTCTATAAAACAAAAGGTTCATAAAGATTAAAATCATCTCCTAGCATAAAATAATTATATTATTCCCATATACGTCTTCAAATTCTGCCATAAAATTTCCCATATATAACAAAATTCTAAACAAAAATCATTTAGAATCATTGTTCATAACTAGAGAAAATGAATCAAAAGATATGTTGAGCTCAGATTCTCAATAAGAGTAAGATTGTGAGATATCTGTTGATGATCATATGATAGAATAACATAATAACAATGGTATAATATCATGAATATAAAATAATATTTTCAATCCCATTCTTAACAAGATCATAAACATGATTTATAGTATAAAAAAATACTATTTCAAATGACAAAAATTATATGAATTAGAAATATTTATAACTCAATCATGAACCCCAATTTATTGACAAAAATGTTTATGGAATAATCATAAGTATGAAAGAATTTCAAATTTAAGGTTACCATCTGATACCATTAGATCATGTATCAATTTTTTTTTCAATACTAGATCAAACTCAACAACTTTTATCCCATTAAAAATCAATCAAAACGATTGTTTTCCAAAATGGATCATGCACTTCTACTTGTTTCCCACAAATATATTATGGGATATAAAACATTACCTAATGCATTGGATGGATATATAAGTCCCACCCATCATTGGTTATAATATAATGAGAATATGTGTATAGAAAATAATCACCAAACTTGGTAATAATGTGAAAATTGTCACATAATTAATATTATACATATGTGTGACACAAAATTATAAAACATTCACAAATTAGGACCCCGTAAAAGAAATGGGTTTAAAAAAAATCCACTCTTCTTCATAAAAAAAATCATAGAGATAAATAATATGTGGGGTATAAATGGATCATGAACTTATTTAAATATAAGTATCATTAAAGGATATAATCTTATATTGAAAATGATTTTGAAATATCGATTAGAATAATTTTTTTAGATTATTAACTTTTTCATTTTAATATAACATTTAATTTTACAAAATATGTGCAATAATTAAAGAAAATATTTTGATTAGAAAATAAACATGTAAACATGTAAACTAACATTCAACGCATTGTGGTATCATGATGGTGGCTAAACCCCTCTTTTTTAATTGGATAAAAAACATTTCATCCATATTTTACTTGGAATGTCACAAAGTACCTCATGTGGAGAATGATAAAAAATTCCTTCCACACAATTTTGTAAATAGAAAAGAAAGGGTTTAAAATGATTTTAATCTATTATTGAAGAAAATAAAAATCCCTTTTTTTATTTTTAATAAAAAAGGAAAAGGAAGTTAAATATTACCCAACAAATAATTAAACATAAAAAATCCAAAAATAATGATGAGATTGTGAAATAAACCGTTACTACTTGGGTATATTTTGAATTTAGGACCCATGAAAGAAAAATACATATATGGATAAGTAAATCCAAAAAATTAAAAATACATACCATTATATGCATTTATGGGAAGTGTATGCACCAACCAAAGTAAACACATGCTAAATATGGCATTTGTCCCATTAAAATAAAAATTAGACAAATATCCATTACCTTGAGTAAAACATGTCATGAACATTTTGTCAATTCATGACTAATAAAATTTGGTTTATTTGTTAATTTTTTAGGTCAATTTTTATGTTTATTATTAATTTTATATATCTTATTACCATTTTATAACAATTATATAATCATTTATCGTCACGCCAAGCATTTAACCAAAATTTGGAAGAAAAGTCCAAAATGATTTTGGCAGGTAAAAAATGGTAAAGTAGGTCATTATCACATCATATAAAGGATAATAATAAGGATATAATTATAATTTTTACACATAAATTATACCTTTAACAATAACAATTAAATATATTTAACAAAAATGAACAAAATTACAATCCCAAAGATAGTAGGCTGTATATACACATGAGTAACATTTCCATTTTTTCAACAATCATTATGAAAAAAATAAGTATTATTTTAACTTTATAGAATGAAAATATTATCAAATATATTTTATTACTTCTTTAAATATACTTATATATATATATATATATATTATCCATGTGATGTGATGATGATTGATGAATCACATGTCTTTGTGGAGGTGTTAGTCCATATATACACACAAACACCGTTATCAATTTTTAGTTCTTGGAACTATAAGAATCTATAATATATATTATATTTTAAAAATGATAAATATTTCATTAATATGATATATTAATATAATTTCCATCATCATAATATTTCTTGAGATAAATTTATTTAAAACAAATTACATTAGTTTAGAAGGCGATAGTCCGACGTACACACGAATGATGAATAATTTTCCCATTCGATGGATGCTTGAGATTGATATAGGGTACTTAATTAACATAATAACAGAGAAGTTTAGGGTTTATTGTGGTGTTATTATTTTATCAGGTATTAAGAGTGTTTTATGGAGTTAGAATAAGAAATAAAACAGAATCTGCCAATACAAAATAAAACCTCTTCTTTGAATAACCTTCTATTCTTATCACCATAAGACAAATAATGTCAGTGTTATGCATAATAAAACAACACTATACTGACGGTATGTATTATAGGAAGTTATTTTGAAAGGGATTTTATAATAAAAATGTGTTCATATGTGTGAAGTAATGAGATGAATATGTTCCCTTTTATAAGAGATGGGTGGGGTACTCTAATGATTTCTCAAAATATTTAATTAAAATAAATTATAATTTAACAAAAAATCACTAAAAAACATTTATTCAAAATTTGGGTTGATTATTAGTGGAAATAATCTCATCCAAATTTTTTTGGACAAATTTAGGTTACATATTTACCCTTATAATTTGGTTTTAACCCCCCCCCCCCATTAACACTTTTAAAACTTATCAATACAACATGTATTTTTACTCTTTAAGGGTCAATATAGTTACATTAAATGGAAAAAAATCCCATAAATGGAAAATTGTTAGTAATATCATGAATATATTAATAATTTTGATGAATAAATGTGTTTATAATTTTTATTACATTTAATAACTTATTATTTATTTTAAAATATCAATAATATCAATTTTAAGAAATATTCATTAATTTGACATTAATATTATAATGATAAGAATTAGAATTCAAATAAGTTTTTTTAATACAATACAAAAATGTCATGTTTAACTAAAAAATTTAGGGATCACATTAATTATCTATAATTATAATATATTTAATATCTTCAGTATCATTTATTTTATTTTTAATCAATTAAATAATAAAAACGTTAAAGTTGTTCAAGCATTTAAGTTAATTATTTTTTTCACTAAAACTAAAAAAAATCCATGATGAGGATAAATATGTTCAATTTAAAAATAATATTTATTTTAAAAAATAACCTCTGTATAAACCCATATTATAAATATTTCTATTATCGAAAACAACAGTGTGCCATGCCTGACTTTTCAAGAAATAAAATACTACCATAGTCATAATCTCATCGAAATTGTCAATAAAAAATAAATAAATAAATATTGGATGACTATGGAAGAAATAGAAAAAAAAATTATGAAATTTGTTTTGGATTATTTTATAATCATCATAATTTAATTTTTAACTTTAATCACTCTATTTATCCGTTATCATAGTAAAAATATTTCTATGGATACTGTTCTTATTGACCAAAAATTAAAGGGCCATATTTCATAATTCTGTACCACAATATTTCAAATATGGAATCAATTTTCCAAACTGGAAATATATATTCTAAAATATTAATTTTAAAATAAAATGGTGAAACATGATAAAAATTATTTTTTAAAAACTTCCATTTTTAAATATATGATATTTTGATTGAAGATTCATCTGTAAAATCTATTTAAAAAATGTAAATAAATTATTATAAATTAAAAATAAAAAATTATTTTTTAATATTAATGAAATATATAATTTTAATGTTTCAATAATTTAAAATATGTTTTTTGTTTCTAAAAGAAAATTATTAATTTTCACTATACATTAAAAAATCAATCTCTTCAGAAAATTACCATAAATAAATTTTAAGATAATTTTTACATAATTAATTCAAAACTGAATTTAATTTTTTCATATAAATTTGATTTAAACTCTATAAATTAATTATAATATTCACTCATAAAAAGGAATAAAACTCATATGTGATGAAAAATAATTTTTTAAGAATAAAATGACTTTACTAAAAATTGTGTGATTATTTTCTATGAATATTAAATAAATTTATATTGATTTGGATGTTTATATTTGATTCAAAAATCATCTAATCCAATTCAAACCTATTATTTTAATGTATATGTAATAATTGTGAGATTAAAATAAAAATATTTCTTTGTTCGATTTAGAACTGTGTTTTATATATTGTGAATTATATACTTTCTTTTTATAATATTGAGATATTACAACCAGAATCTATATCCAGTATGATTAAGCTCTAATACCCAATTCTTTGTTTGATAAGGTAATGAAAAATGGTATATATTGGATGAATAATCTAGATTAAAATTTTAAATAAATATTATCAATGATAATTATCTGTGTCAATTATCTTGGACAATAATAAAAAATGCAGATGAAATGTAAATAATAGAAATTGAATTTCTTTTTATAGTAGTCCATTATAATGTTGAATTTAAATGATATTACACTTATCTACTTGTTGATATATTCATTATTCAATAACTAATTTTTGAGGGGGGCATATCTTATTTTCAACCTATTTCCTATAGTATAAGTATAACCAGGACACTTAACCTTTTTATGGGGGGGTACAACCTATTATAACCATCACTCTAGATACTGAGAGTGAAAATAAGAAAAATTCTAACTTTAGAATCATAGAGTCATGATATGAAGATAGATAATAATATTTTATGGGAAAATTATAACCTAACGGTTAAAGCCCAGGTGAAAAGATTAAAAATTAATATAGACTCATACATAACATGGTTGAAAATATTAAAAAAGATAGATGAAATTGAACCTTTGGTTCATTGAGAAATTTATTATTATTTCAGTTCAATGATGTAGTGATATGATAATACATTTTTTCTCATTAAATATCATTCAACAAATGAAAAAATAGCTCACCCAGGATCACAGAATCACAGACCACATTGAATGATGAGAGTTCATGTCATAAGAAATTTGTCACAATAGTGTGGTATATTCATCATCACCTTCAATGAGACTCACATCCCTTTATGTAAAACTCAAAATAGATCAACATAATCATGAAATGGGTTAAAATTTCAAAATAAAATAATATAATTGAATTATTAGAGGGAGATCGAGATAGTATCATTCCAAAATAATTATTTATATTAATAAAAATAAGGCTATTTAAAAATAATTTGAATTCATTGTTCAGGAGTTCAATGTTATGACCATAATAATCCCTCAATGAAATTTTAAAAATTCCAAATGTTATTTTTGAGTTTATCTTTTTAAAATTCAAAATTTAAAGTAGCTTCAAAAAATAGGCATGTCAATATGAAAAAATACATCTTATTTCTAAAAAAAGTAGAAACATATTTGAAAATAGTCAGTATAATAATTTTTTTTCTAAAATAAAAAAAATAATAAATCATTCAAAATAAATAAAATTAAAATTTTGGAATATGTGTTGTAGGATTATGTGTGACTGAAAAACATTTTAAATCCACATTTAAATAAGTTTTATACATTCCAAAAATGATTTTAATGTAATATACCAAATATATATGTGTTATTTGAATAAATAAATTAGTTAAAATATCTAATATAAACTTATAGTAAGTAAAAATATCAAAATAAATGAAAATTGTGTTTTCTAGAAATTTCTTAGTTTTCAACATGAAGTACATTATTGGGTCGATGGTGCATATAGAATATCCATGAAGGCCAACCATGAGGCTTAATGAACATGAGGAAATGATATTTCATTGACCTACTATGAGGTGTAACTTACCTTTTAGGTATATTATAAATGAGGAAAATGATTAGTTATTAGAATTAAATAGATTTTATAGTGAAAAAATGATTATGAGTTATTGAACACATGTACAATTGATCGATCAAATGATAGACAACAAACCACAAGAACAAATTTTAGGTCAAGAAAAAGATAAAAGTATGGATATAAATCATAATAAATTATTGTAAGAATAAAAGAAGTGGCCGAGTTGTTGGTCAAATGTTGATAATAACAAGAACATTATAAAAATAATTCAATACAGAGAGATATATATAAATAATATTAATTTATAAAAAATAAGACATATTAACTAAAATAATGATAAAATAAAATTAATCATATGACTTGTGAGATATTATAATTATTTGAAAAATATAAACTATTAATGTTTATTTTAATATTAAAAAAAAATATATATACAAAAAAAATCACTTGAAATCACAAAAAACACCATGAACTAACAATTTTTTCCAATAAAAAGAGTGTGAAATTATTTAATGATCTATGGATTTTAATTTTTTTTAATTTTTTTAATTTTTTATATATATGATAAAATTTTGTACAATATTTATATTATATTATATTATATTTTCATTTGTATTGGTACATATTATTTATCAAAAATAGATAATGGGGATTACATATTATTTTATTACATGTTAATATTTTAACTATTACTTATTATTAATTAAGAAGTATATCAATACATATGAGTTAAAAATATTAGGTAGAGGGGATTACAAATTGCAAACAAAACACACACCCATGAACATCATTGGGTTAGCACTCATCACTCACCACAAGTAATGAAAAATACTTAGTAGATCTATTTTATTACATTGATTGTCATGAATGAAGAATTCCAAGATGTCTCGAAGAACAAAGTAATTATGGAATAAATAACCTCTTTTGGATGATATGATCTAACGAATCAAGAGAGATATTTTCATCATACCAATTCATGAGAATTATATTGTGATTCCACATATAAAAAAATAAACCATTACTATTTATCCAAGGGTCATCCCTCCCATTAAAAGAATGTAGGGAACCCCTTATCCCATATAAAAAATTCATATGAATGAATGTTCATTTTATAGGTGCTAATGCACCTATCACATTTTCCAACCACCGAAATAGTAGTTATACAATGGTGGACCACCGCACCACCTACAATATAAAATCAAATAATCTGAATGGTTCCACTATGTTGATAATCACAAGTTAGGTCACCCCTCTATCAATAATAAGAAATCTAGGTAGGTATACAGTTGATTAATAGAAACCATCACACCCATCACTGTTTTGATCAACCCATTCATCACACTAAAATGGTGTATGATTCAATTTGGGTTCTTAATCATTGATTGTTCTTGTGCATACATAGAGTCTGTTTTATTAAGGTTTTCTTTATTTTGGAGACAGTTTAGGGAGAATGATTTGCCTTTAGTTCGTCTGTATAGACCATACTACTTTGCATGAGAATCCAGTTCCCTATAATTGATCCTCTTACATCATCTATCTCCCTATGCATTCCACCATAGGAATACCCATTGTATTTTATCTATGAAACCTCACATCAACTATCATCTACCTCCAACCATGTCATCCCACCACACTACCCAATAGGTTAAATTATAAAAAAACCGAAAAATAGTAGCATAAGGCTGGAGGTTACTTTATTATCTTTGAATATGATACAAGATACTACCTAACAAGGGATCTAATGGTTTTTTAGTTTTTTGAAATTAGATATATTCTTGAATCACACATTACACTTGAAAACAAAAAATACATCATTTTATTTTCTTGAAGAACAATATTATTCCCTAAAAAATATCCTTAGCTATGAATCATAGTACACTTTCTTCTGTCCTATGGAAAAATGGGTGATCTCATATGCCTGGTAAGGGAAAGCATACAACCAAAACTATCATATAACAAACACGTAAGGGATATTAGTATAGGAATAATGTATGTTCAAATAATTATATATAAATAACCAAATGAGCTTTAACAAATTCCATGGACATAATTAAAATTATAATAATCACAAGAAAATTAATAAATAATTCCATAATGATAGAATGAATAATTATATACATATAAAAATTTCATTGATTTCTGATATCAATATTTCATTCTTATATTATATGCTTTTTAATACATTTTATGTGAAATATAAAGGATATTCTTGAATATATTTGGACTGTTTGTCATTATTTATGATTTTTTATAGGATACAACCAACAAATGAAAAATTAATATATAATATTTAAAAATGATGAGAGAAATATATGTCATGAAAATAAAAAATAATAAGTCATATGGATCATTCACAGGGGTCTAACGAGAATAAATGAAACAAAAAGGATCTTCATCTTCTAGAAATTATAGGTTCTTATCATGTAGAAATTACAAGATTTAAAAACAATACATGACATGAAAAAATTATTACACAAACATAAAATAAAATATAATAATTTTAAATTACATTACGTTAAACCATTAAACATGGTGAAACAATTACACAATAAGAAAGTGTTATGAAAACCCAAAAGGGCCATATTTGATGAAAATGTGTAAAAAGACTTACTTTATGACCCGAAGACCAAAAAATGTCACTTTTTGAACCATAATGATACTATTTAATTGTTAAATAATCCCTTTGGAATCATATAATTAGATGGTTGATCTGACACAATTATTGAATAGATCTGAATACCAAAGCATTGAACAATAAGCTATGTTATGCAGGGTCCTCACCAAGTCGATGTCTGTGCTCTTTTATTTATGTTTTCATTTTCTTTATTCCTTCCACCTTACATCCTTGTCAATAGTATGATGGGTTAATTCCAAAATTTCTATAAGGTAATGTAGTAGGAGGGGTATGGTTTCGTTGGATTTTATTCTTTTATTTTTTTCATGTATTTTTTTTGTAATATTTTGATCCAATTCCAATATTTTTATATTCTTTCTACTACTTAATTAATAATTTTATCTAAACAAACATTTAAAATTGAAAATGTGGTTACCATGAATTGAGGAATGGCCATTGTAAAATTTATGGAATCTTTTATTAAAAATTATATCAATTAAAATAGAATAAGAAATAACCCTAAATTAACATACCAAGGGAAATAGGGTATGTCAACATTAAGGAGGGGTTATTATGACTATTGGATCCACCCCATATAAAATATGAAACCAATCATGGATTAAATATATTATTTTCCAAAAAACCAAATGCACAAGAACACTGAAACTAAAAAACCCTGATATGGCTTTCAAATCCGTTTCAAATTGAAAAATATATATCTATTTCAATAGTTTCTTTCTTTAAATCACATTCAAAACCGACATTTTTTCGTCATCAAAATTCATAAAATCAGATAATACAACATTCATTTAAAAAATATAAAATTAATTAATTCCTCAGTTATTTGGGTTCTACATTTAACTACTCTAACACTATAATTTAATCTATCAAGTGTTAATGATTTAGTTTTTATAAATTTATTAATTTTATTTGACTCATAGGTAAATAAAAATTTACTTTTTTCCCATCAAACTGAAATTATATTTAGGGATGGTTAAAAGTTAGTTTTAGGCCTCTTTAATTTTTAATTTTTTTTATTGATTTATTTCTGTTTCATGTTTTTACACAGGGGGTTTCATGCTCCTATTTTAGAGATTTAAATTCTTAATTAACCACCACTACATATGTGAAAAATTATTAGAAATATTTTACTTTATTCCTGATCTTGGGAAAATCCAATGAAGAACTAGGAATATATTACCATAGGTAGTGCAAAAATTCATTATGTTATAAGTGTACTAATGAATGATTTGGGGCTATTGAAGCTCACAGAATATGGGAAGCCATCATATATATGATTTCAACTGAGTATCATGGGTACTAATTTCAGTATTTATCACATCATGATTAAACTAGAAACCAATTAGATGATTTAAAACCAGGTTCATTTTTCTAGCCTACCTCATGAATACCTAAAAACGCATCTGGGGTACTTTTTCGTGCATTGCGACACATTTCAATTCTATATTCTTTCAAGAAATGTGGGAATTATATTCATTTTCTTATTTTATTTATCAATGAATGATTGGGAGTCAATTCAATGATTTCTCACCCATTACATTACATTATTTGATGATAGGGAAAACACATTCTCACCCTCTTCTTCTCACCATCTATATCTATAATCATCATTGTAAATATTTGGGACATTTTTTAAATTTGATGATTAATCCCATTAATCTACTTCAGAATAGTACAAATACATGACCCATCAATTCCACCGTCCTGGTATGATGCTATGAATGCTAATAAAAACATATAATAAGGGATTTCTATAGGAAAACATGTCAATTATTGATATTTTATCTTGAGGATCACTAATGAATAAGTATACAGAAGATATCTACAACATGTTGGATGAAATTATGAGAAATAGTTCCAATGGCAAGGAGAAGGAAAACAATGAATAGGCGTTCATGAGATGAACAAAAATGACAAGACGTGAACCAAATGGAATCAATAAGAATATGGACCATATGATGGGCCATCAATAAAACATCCAACGTACATATACAGAAGGAAAAAATTATTATGATTACAATCATGTTATTCCATTCTTCAGTTGGTGGCCACAATAAAAATAATGGGACGTGTAACAATAATGTGAATAGGGATACCATAAAAAATAACTCTAAGGACAACTTGAATGATCCAAATATATGTGTTAGAAGAGACATTGGGCACAGTTATAACCATAATTGGGATGGTGATCAATGATATATAGGTTAAATTATCCAACCAAAATGGTACATTGAAAAATTGGAGAATCATGTAGGAAAATCACTAATAAACTCAATGATAGACAATGATGAACACCACTTGAATTGACCAATGTGTCCCAACATTAATATTTGAATGTCATAGATCTGGGGAGTAGTAAATTCTCCTAGATCATCCTGAACCAGTCAAAGTGAAAGAAAAATACAACTATGAACTATAAAAGAGTAATAAATGATTAGTTGATGATTCTGAAGAAGAACCCCTATTGGGAAATCTTAGACTACCATTTCTAGAGAGACATGCTTAAGTGAATACCAATGAATTGAAAAATAAATATTTGGATCATTTTAAATAAAATTATAAAAATATTCCATTTGATGAATCACTCTAAAAAATGATTACAAATACAAATTTTATGAAATATATGGAGAAAAATAAAATATGGAGGAATGTAGCACAATTACATTCACATGAGAGTGTTCAGTAGTGATATAAAATGAAATACATAAGAAGAAACATGTTCTGGGTAGATTTACAATTTGTATCATTATTTGAGTTTTAAATTTAGAAAATATTTATGTGACAACGATATGAGTGTCAAAATAATTTCAATAATCAAATAAAGTATCAAATAGACGATAAATTATAGCACGCAAGAGTTTAAATAATTCTTACGAATTCAATAGTAAAATACCCCTTAGGGATCACCGAAAATATTCTAATAAAATTTGATAAAGTATTCATACCCATCAAATTCATATTTCTTGATATAGAATAAGAGTGGAATCCACTAATTCTAGGGTGACCATTTTTCCACTAGGTCTGCACTAATATATATCCAAATTGATAAACTCTATTTAAGAGTTGTCAATGAAAAATTAAGTTTCAATATTAATCAGGTGATGAAGAACACGGATGTAAGGTAAGTAAATGAGTTTATATAAGGTAAATTACCCAAAGGTAAGGGTATCACTAATATTGAAGAAGTTCATGAGGTATATGTTGTTTTACAAGAGGATAATCAAAATAAACTTACTGAGAAGAAGAAATAGAATCTGAAGGATCATACCACATACACAAGAGGGTTTATCAACTCCAACACATTAAAGAAATGGAAACATGTATGAATGGTACAAAAACAACCATTTAATAATTTAGGATGAAGAGAAAATTGCAGATAAACCCAAAAAAATTAAAAAATAACTTCAATTAGAAATATTCATATAGTTTATAGAGGAAGTAAAGGGGCCAACCAATGTTGGTTGGAAAACACTAAGGTCGTATATGGATCAAAAAATGGTATAATCGTTTTAATAATCTTCCACTTGAGCTGAGACTAAATGAGGTAATGTATCACCCCCCAGTTTGACGTACGTAGCCTTTGTTTATGCCTTTTTACATGTTTAAAGTGCATGAGATAAGATGGGAATAGGTTGGGAGAGTTTGGAATGGTTTTGAATAAGATTGGATGCTTTTCTTAGGGAGCACAGTTTGAGCACGGTTAGGGGAAACCGTGCAGGTCCTCTAAGAAACCATGTTGGGGGAGACAATTGGCTTCACACGGCTTGTGCATGGTTTTCCAAACCATGTGAGGCAACCGTACAGACCCCTCCTCTCGAGATAGTAGCATGCACACAGTTAGCGCATGGTTTGTCAGACCGTGCGGCCACCTAACAAGTAGGGTTTTAAATCCAAGCTCCCTCAATCTTGACATAAAACACTCTAAATCCTTTCCCACTCGAGCCACACTTGGGATTTTGGGTTCATAGAGGTTTAAGATGATCTCCCACTCATTTTGGAAGTTATTAAAAGGGGTTTCTTGGTGTTTTGAATGTGGTTTCTCCCAGGTAAGTCTCTCCTCATGGTTTCATGTGATTTCCTCAAGATTTATATCTCTGTATCTCTTGGTATTCCAGATCTACAATCGTTATGTGTATATATAAGGTTTTGGTTTCATAGGATATTATCTTTAAGGCTTGTGGAAGTTAGGGAAGGGGATCTAGAAAGGTTTATGTGGTGCGTTTGCTGGTTTTGAGGTGTGATTTCTTGTGGGTCGATTAGGTCGAAACCCTAAAGGTAGGTGGCTTCTCTCTCGAATCCACTTTCATAGAACATGAGGCTTTGTTACAATTAATTTGTGTTGCTTAAATTAATTGGGTTTTGATGTGTGAAATTGGTTAGAAATCCCTTTGGATGTTTTGGGGATTATTGGAAAAAGTGGTGTTATGGTGAAATGCTCTTGTTGTGGATATTAAAATGGTGATTTTAAAATGGGTTGCTGAGATGGATTTGTGAAAATGGTCGATAAAAATGGTTTTCAATAAAAATGTTGTTTTATTGAATTATTACTAGGAATGGAAAATGATTACGTGGGGTTTTCAATAAATAGGTGATTTATTGAAGTGGATTGATATGTAATGGAAATGGTTGATTGCATGTTGTTGTGGACATGGTGGGTTATATGATTTGGTGTTGCTTTTTTAGAGGTGATGTGATGTTGGGCAGGAAGTCTCACTACAAAAGGTGATGGATAGTGGTTGGAAGAACCATTATTATGAGTAGTGGTCAGGAAGTACCGCTATTTTTGAATGGGTGAATGGCATGGAAAAAATCTCCACTATTATTGTTTCTTTTTTTTGCATTACATTGCATGATGGGAATTGTTGAGAAAATGGGAAACGGTGAAATGGAAATGGCATGATTGTTTGGCATTCCCTTGGTTTCCTGGATTGGGTGATATGGCTTAGTAAAGGTGTGTTTGGTTTATGGTAATGGTTTCACTTGTGATTATTTTATATAAACTTCTTTATATAACTGTGCTAACGGTTTATCCTAGTGGCATGTGTAGGGAAGTCATTTGGGGATAACATACCGAGTATTAGTACTTATCCCTACTTTGGCACTTTTATTTATTTTAAGATGCCGTGTATCATGATGTGGGAAAAGGTAAGGCATCACCCTCCTTTAGTGGTGCATTGTGATGTTTTGGTGGATCATGGAGCTTGGAGATTGGTGTGGGGCTGTGGTGGTGTCATGGATCATGGTGTTTTGTTTTTTAGTTTCTACTTTGTACTCTTATGTTTTGTAGACATGTCTAGTTGAATTGTTTTTGGGGGTGTGTGATGGAATCGTTAGTATCACATGGTTGAGTTTGAAAGTGCATGCATCTTTAGTTGTTGGTTGGTTTTGTATTAAGGTAAAATTGTTCCCCGATATGTTCTTGAAGCCATTGGAATTTATTTCTTGCCTTTGGCACCCTGGGAACATCACCTAAGGCCGTGTAACCATCACTGCCTCCTCCATCCAATGAGATCGAGGCGGGGTGTTACACGTGGTATCAACTTGTTCGGTCCTTTGGTGATCATTCTTGGATTTTAAGTTGACATTCGTTGTGGTATATTCATTATGTTGGGATGGTAGAAAGGAGTAGCAATGTTAGAACATGGTATGTATAGCATAAAAGGGAATTGCTTTCCCTTTTATACTAAACTTCAAGTTATCGGGGATTTGGGTACATAAGGGTTCTGGAGACACTTATAGGTAGTGGAAATCTCATTGTCATGGGTGTTGCCAATGATATGTGCATGGAATATATGGTATAAATTACTTCCCTCAAGGATGTATATTTCATTGGGCATAATGATTTATGGGCTGAATTGAGAAATGGTTTTTCAAATGTGTGAAATTATAATGTGAATAAAGTTGGTATTTTGAAAATGGTTTGGTTTTCAAAAATGGTGGAACATGGAAAATGTGGAAATGTGGAAAGACTCATTGTGATAGTGTTGTGTAATGTGATTTGAAATGGGATTCTTGATGTCTATAAAAGTGAGACTCATGATTTTATGTTTTCTGTTTATAGAAATGGCACTGGGTAGGCATCATAGAGACCAACCCGAAGTGGCCGATGAGAACATGGTTGCATCTGAGCCCCAAGTGAACCCGTAGTTTGTCCAGATCATAGTGCAAGCTTTCCAAGTTGTGGGAAGTGTGAATAGAGAAGAAGAGCCAAAGAATTTTGATTATGTAGCTCAGTTTCAAAAGTAGGATCCACCTATATTTATGGGTGATTCATACCCATAAAGGGAAGAGGCATGGCTATCCAGATGAACAGAATATACAAATCATTGGGGACGCCGGTAAAGTTGAATGTAAAGCTAGAAACACATAAGCTAGAGGATATTTTTCTTCAGTGGTTGGATTTGGTAGTCCAAGAAGGAACGGACTAGGGTGTGATGTGGGAAGACTTTGAGGAATTTTTTAATAAATAATTTACCCACATACGTTCACAATCAAGCACACAACTGATTTCTTCATTCTGAAGCAAGATCATGTATCTGTGATGGAGCCTGAAGCTACCTTTATGAGTTTAGTGTGGTTTGCATCTGAGGTGGAGGGTAACATGTCATTGAAGGAAATGATCTTCAAATTGGGGTTAAGTTAAGATATCCATTAAAAAATAGATGTGTTGTGTATTAGTGATTACACAGAGATGGTGAATCTAGCATTGTGGTTGAGCGGGATCTGTTGGGAGATCCAGGTAGAGGAAGCATGGTGGTACCCATGGGGAATAGTGGGAACTCTAACGCTGGGTTCAAGCGGAGGAGGGACACATATTCCCAGGTCATGTGTACGGAACATAATCCGATGGCAGGATCAATAAATCTTCCACCGAAGCCCCAGTGAAGACCAGGATGTTTCCACTGTGGTTATACGAGCCACATCAAGTGGGATTGTATGACACAACCTCAATCATATCATAATTGTAAGAATATGGGGTAACTGTAACGTTACTGTCAGAATGCTCTGAGGTTGTGTGCGCGTGACACTCCTCAGGCATTGCAAACGTTGTATGCTTCGACGGGAAGGGGACAACAGTAGACCGCATGACAATATAGTAAAGTGGGTCATAGTGATTCATTGAATACCACGATTCCATGTCCGGGCAATAAAGAGAAGAGTGTGGCAACCAATGCATTGCTTGGAGACGATCAGGTTGTGGTGAATTATCAGTTGGGACCATCCACAGTGTGAGTTACTATTCTTTTAAATTATACCTTGATGCATGTACTATTTGATAAGGGTTCTTCACAATATTTTATTCAAGCATGTGTGGTTGAGTTTCTTGGTATAAGGGTAGAAATTATGCCTTCAGTTTTGAAACTTCAAACTAATATGGGCCGAAGAGAGTGTTGAGACTTCTTGTGTAGAGCATGTTGTGTCATTGAAGGCGAGGTTGAGCTAATGATGAATTTCTTAGTGCTTGAGATGGATGGGTAAGATGTAATCCTTGGAATGGATTGGCTGGTGGCCTTCAAGACCCACATCAATTGTAATGCGCAAAAATTGGCTTTTAAGACACATGATGGCATTGGACATCTCTATAGAGGAGAGATACATGAAAGGAAGGGTGCAATGGGTTTGTTGGTACCACGGGTAGCGCCGGTGTTGTTTGTGAAAAAGGAGGATGGAACGTTGAGGCTCTGTGTTTATTATGGTAGTCTTATCCAAGTTATGATAATGAATAGATATACACATCCATGAATTGATGAATTGTTAGGCTAGTTGAGGGGATCCCAGTGGTTCTCTAAGATCGACCTGAGGTTTGGATATCATCAATTGCTGATGACGAAGGATGATATTCTTGAAACATCTTTTAGAAGTAGATAAGGCCATTATGAATATGTTGTTATTCCCTTTGGTCTAATGAATGCACCAGCGGTGTTCATGGAATTGATGAATTAGATATTTCATGGATATTTGGATTCATCTGTAGTGGTGTTTGTAGATGATATTCTGGTGTATTCAATGATAGGGGTCGATCATGAGCAGCACTTATAGATAGTGTTGGGGATCATGATGGATCGTCGGTTGTATGCCAAATTGACGAAGTGAAACATTTGGATACAGGATTTCCATTTTCTTTTCCATGTGATTTCTGAATGGGGTGTTTTAGTGGATCCAGAAATGATATAGGCTATTATCTCGTGGGAACCTCCAATTAATGTGTTTGAGGTACGGAGTTTCCTTGGTCTTTCTGGATATTATCGATGTTTTGTGCGTGATTTTTCATGATTGTCTCCCCTGATGACATTTTTGACAAGAAAGAATGTTCCATTCTAGTGGAATGAATAGTTTCAGCAGTGTTTCGATGATCTAAAGGGTTGCCTTACATCAGCACCAATCTTAGTTTTTCTTGAACCCGGAAAAGGGTATGTGGTGTATTGCGATGCATGAGGATCATGGTTGGGGTGCGTTCTCATGCAAGGGAATTATGTGGCTGTGTATAGATCAAGGTTGTTGATGGTTTATGAGAAAAACTACCCAACTCAGGATTTGGAACTGGTAGTAGTGGTTCATGCTTTGAATGTATGGCATCATTATCACTTTGGTGAGAAATTCACGTTTTATATAGATCATAAGGGATTGAAGCACATTTTATTAACTTGAGGCAAAGGATATGGATAGAATATCCAAAGTTGTTTGATTTTGACTTTATATACACACCGAGTAAGGGAAATTTGGTGGCAGATGCTTTATGTAAAAAATCATATACTCAGGTGGTGAAACATGCATCAGACTAGTGGTAGTTGATGGCGGTTATAGATGACATGCTGTTGGAATTTGTAGACTAGAGTGATAGAGCAGTCTTCCTTTCGGTTTTGTTGATTCTTGACTTGGATGGCCTGGTTAAACAGGAATAAATATCTGATTCTGAGTCTGTTACCATGAGGTCAAAACTCAATGGAGGGGAGACCATTGAGGGTTGGAAACTGAATGCAGAGTCTCTTTTGTGTTTTCAAAATCGGATAGTGATACCAGTTTTTTATCAGCATGATATTCTCATGGTGTATCATCATTTTAGGTGGGATATTCATCTTGGATTTCAGAAAATATATAATGAGTTGAAAGCGCAGTTCTAGTGGCATGATATGAAAAGAGGAGTGGCTGAGTTTGTTTTGAGATGCTTGACTTGCCAGTAGGTCAAGGCAGAGCATCAGAGGCTAGCAGGAATGTTGTAGTATTTTCCAATCCCTGTTTAGATGTGGGACCAAATAGCGATGTATTTTTTCACAGGTTTTCCAAAAACGGTCAGAAAGAAAGATGCCATTTGGGTGATAGTGGATTGGCTAATGAAGGAAGCTCATTTCATTCCAATTCGTTAATCTCATACGGTGGAGGAACTATCCAAAATATATATTTGGGAGGTGGTAACGAGTCATTGGGTTTCAGTTATGATTGTATTAGATAGAGATCCAAGGTTCACATATCATTTTTGGAAATCCTTGCATCAATTCCTTAGGACATAGTTGACCTTGAGTATGGCGAATCAACCTCAGACGGATGGTCAATTTAAGACGACGATACAAACATTGGAGGATATGTTGCAGTCTTGTGTTATTGATTTTGGTGGCTCATGGGAGGATCACTTGTCGTTGGTTGAGTTCTCGTACAATAGCAGTTATCACGCATCCATACATATGGATCCGTTTGAATCATTATATGGATGGTCCTGTCATTATCCACTATGATGGGTGGAAATGGGTGATTCATTGATGGTTGGACCAAGCCTTGTCCAAGAGACTAAGGAGAGGATCAAGTTAATCAGGAAGAGAATAGAGACGGTTTAGAATCTTCAGAAACCGTATGTGGATCATCATCGACGACCAATGTTGTTTGAGGTGAGTGATCATGTTTTTTTGAGGATCTCTCCTAGGTTGGGACATCATCGGTTTGAGAAGTAGTGAAAGTTATCTCCATGGTATATTAGACCATTTTAAATTCTTTAGTGGGTTGGTGAGGTGTCTTATTGTTTGGGTGTTCCACCTAGGTTCAGTGCGGTGCACAATGTGTTTCATGTGTCATTGTTGAAAAAGTATCAGCCAGTTCCGAGCCATGTTATTCTATTGGATCATGTTGAGCTAGAGCCAGAAACTTCATTGCTGCACGTGACAGTGTGGGTTGTTGATAGGAAAGAGAAAGTCTTGCGGGGTAAATGCATCAGTCTATTTGGGGTTTTGTGGCAGCATTGCCAGATCCAAGAGGAGACTTGGGATCGGGAGAAAGAGATGGTCGTGCAATGGCCCGAGCTCTTTTGACAAAACAATGGTTCACTACTTTCTGAGGATGGAATGTACAATGGCGGGGAGATGTAGCACCCCTGGTTTGAGGTGTATAGCCTTTTTTTATGCCTTCTTATGTGTTTAAAGTGCATGGGATGATATGGGGAGAGGCTGGGAGAGTTTGGATTGGTTTTGAATAAGTTTTGAGGCTTTCCATAGGGAGCAAGGTTTGAGTATGGTTAGGGTATACCGTGCGGGTTCTCCATAAAATAGTGCAGGGGGGAGATAGTAGGCTTCGCATAGCCTATGCATGGTTTTCCAAACTGTGAGAGGAAACCGTGAAGACCCCTCCTCTTGAGATAGTAGTGTGTACACGGTTAGCGCACAGTTTGTCATACCATGCGGGCTAACCATGCGGCCACTTAAAAAGTTGGGTTTAAAATCTAGGATCCCTCAGGCTTGACCTAGAACACTTTAAGTCATCTATCACTCGAGCCACACTAGAGATTTTGGGATCTCGGAGGTTTAAGCTGATCTCCCAACCATTTTGGAAGCCATTAAATGGGGTTTCATGGTTTTTTGAAGGTGGTTTTTCCCGGTTAAGTCTCTCCACTTGGTTTCTTGTTGTTTCCTCTACATCTATATCTCCGTATCTTTCAGTTTTCTTGATATACAAACTTTTTTATAGATCTAGGGTTGTGGTTTCCTTCAGTGTAAACTTTAAGTCTTGTGGATTTTAGGGAAGGGGACCTAGAGGGGTTTCGGTGGTGCGTTCGCCGGTTTTTAGGTGCGATTGCTTGTGGGTAGATTTCACGAGAACTCTAAAGGTAGGTGGATTCTCTCTCGACTCCACATTGATAGAACTTGAGTATTAGTTAAAATTAATTTGTGATGCTTAAAATTAATTGTGTTTTGATGTGGGAAATTGGTTAGAAATACCTTTGGATGATTTGGGGTTTTTTGAAAAAAGGGGTGTTGTGGTGAAATGCTCTCACTTTGGATTTTAATATGGATATTTTAAAAGGGTTTGTTGAGATTAATTTGTGAGAATGGTTGATAAAAATGGTTTTCAATAAAAATTATGTTTTATTGAAATATTTCCTAGCATGGAAAATTATTAAAGGGAGTTTTCAATAAATGGGTGATTCGTTGATGTTGATTGACATGAAATGGAAATGGTTGATTTCATGTTGTTGTGGCATTGGTGAGTTATATGATTGGTTTTGGATTATTAAAATGTGATGTGAAAGTGGGCGGGAAGTCTCACTATAATAGGTGATGGATAGTGGACGAAAGAGCCACCATTATGGGTAGTGGTCGGGAAGTACCATTAGTTGGGAATGGGTGAACGGGTTGGATGGAACCTCCACCATTAGGGTTTTTTATTGTTCATTTCATTGAAAGATTAGAATTTTTTTAAAAATGTGAAATGGTAAACTATCTTATGGACTTATTGATTGGATTTTCCTTGGATGCTTGGTTTGGGTGAGATGGCATGGTAAGGGTGTGTTTGGCATATGGTAATGGTTGCAGTAATGATTATTTCGTATAAACTACTTTATATAAATGTGCTAATGGATTATCCTAGTGGTGTGTGTGGGAAAGCCATTTGTGGAAAACCTATTTAGTATTAGTACTCACCCCCTGCTTTGGCACTTTGGGGTCTTTGCATATGTTGTGTACTGTGACGTGTGCCGAGGTAAGGCATCACCCTCCTTTAGTGGCGCATTGTGATATTTTGGTGGAGATTGGAGCTTGGAGATTGCTGTGGAGTTGTTTTTGTTTCATGGATCGTGGTGTTTTGTTGTTTAGTTTCTACTTTTTACTCTGATGTTTTGTGGGTATGTCTAGTTGAATGGTTTTTGGGGTTTGTGATGTAATTGTTAGTATCACATGGTTGGGTTTGAAAGTTCATGCATCTATAGTTGTTGGTTGGTTTTTTCTTAAGGGAAAAGAGTTCCTCAATATGTTCTCAAAGCCCTTAGAATTTATTAGAAGCCTTGGAATCCCTGGGAACGTCACTTAAGGCCATGTAACCCCCACCACATCCTCAAGACAATGAGATAAGTGTGGGGTGTTACTGGTAAGGTTGATCCCATGAAGGTAAACTAAATCTCTTCTACGAGGTGAACCATTTTTTTATATTTCATTATTTATATTCTATTTTTAGATCTATAAATTGACACACCATATTATATTTCTAATTTCACTTAATATTGAATGTAATTTTACCTATATAGTTCTAATTTTCATGACCATTAAGTCCCTAAACAATAGAAAGTGGAAGGAAACATAAGAATGATAACGTTCCAATATTGATATATATCATGAACACCCTTCACTTCAATAAATATAGATAATAAATGTTGTTAAATCCATTAAAAATGTGAATTTTTATAGGGGAATACATACACGAATAAATTTAATACATCATTCAAAATGAGATTAATATTTTCAAATCATTATTTTATAACTTTATTCCGCACGTTTAATTTATTTAGGGAATGTAACTGAGAATTGAATACATTAACTTGTTGGGCTATTGTTATGTGTATTTCACACATATATTTTAGGGTGTTTTAATAGATTTAGCTATGTTATATAAATAATATTCCTTCTAGCATTTCCACCATTTAACATGTCTTGTGATTTGTAGTAGGATACAACCAATATTTGGAGATGTAATAGAAATTATTTGAATATCCCTAGAAACAAACACTTCATGCCTTGAAACCTCATGGTATGATGTAACACTAAATAAGAATAAGTCTTATAGATCACTCTTAGGGGTCAAAAGTGAAGAATCTAAACAAAAAAGACATTATGGGACTACAAAATTAAGATTCACATTGTTTAAAAATTACACAACCTCAAAAAAAAATTTAGAATGAGGAAACACTATAGGATAAAAAGAAAACAAAATATGTGAAGTTAAAATTACACAAATAGAAAATATAATATCTGGTGAAACAACTACATGACATGAAAGCTTCAGGATAACCAAAAAACATTCAGATCTAACACAAATGGACGAAGAGACCTATTTCATTACAATAGGATCACCAGATATTACTTTATGATCCATTATGATTCCATTTAATGATGCACAATTCCTTATTAAGTCTATAAATAGAGGGTCCAGCTACTGATGCTAGGAAATAGATTCAAAGACTAATGCATAGAGAGTGAAGCTATACTATGCAGGGTCTTTACCAGTTCAATATCTTCAATATTTTCTTTATGTTTTATTTTTCATTCATCATTCCCCCTTACTCCATCATCAGTTGTATGTTGTGGGTGTGGTAATTTCTACATTATTATAGGGTAATATAGATAAATGCGGAAATTTTAAATGGATTTTATTCTTTTATTTTATTCATTTATCTGGTTTGATATTGACCTTTTATCGAATTATAATCGCTTTGTTTTATTTTTTCATGATGACCATTTATAATTGAATCTAAAAAAACTTTTAATGTTGAACAAATGGTTACCCTGAATTCATTTATGGAGAATTTTTCATTCCGGAAAACCATGATTAAATATAGTATCAAGATAATGTTGATTAATTCAAACCCTAAATTAACAAAAAATGGGTAATAGGGGATAACTGTTTTGAGAAGGGGATACCATAACCACTAGATCCACCTCTACTCCACTCTAGCCCCAAATATAGATTAATTAGTTTATTTTATAAAAATATTAGTGCGCATGATCCATGAAGCTAAAAACCTATTAATTCCTTTTAATTATGATTTGAAACCAAGAAAAATACTCACTTTAGATTTCTTATTTCTTCAAAATAGCCTTCAAAACAAACATGTATTCTTCACCCACATTCATTAACTCATATAAAATACATTAAAAATTAATTAATCTAATTCATTATCTCTTCTGGTTTGAAATCAAACATTATTAATATTATTTTTTAAATAATTATGTACAAAAAATTTTTCTTTACAATTTTTTAATTTTGATTAAACCTTTAGGGAAATAATGACATTTTTTGGGCTAATCAATGCCTCCAGATAAGAAATCATACATAAATTAGCAAATAATATACCAAATAACAAAACTATTATTTTTTCATGATACCCACCAATTTATCAATGGGAAATATAATTTCATCCCCACCAACCACTTAATATGTCCATTTTATTCATCTAATGAATAAACAATAAAACATAGTAAAATCCCATAATAATAAAAAATAATCTATATTGAAATAACTAAGATATTGAATGTCAATAATTTACCTAGTCAAAATGATCATAATGAACGTAGAAAAAACGGTTGAATCGTAACATTAGTATATATCCTCAGCAATGTATAATAATTTTTATAGGATTAAAAAATAGAGAAAATTCCATTAGAAATATTTAATCATTGATGATAAAAATACCATTTATTTTGATAACATTTAAAATAAAATTTTCCAAAATATTGATAAAAATAATTTATTCAAAAATAATGATGGAAACTTATAAAAAATATTTAATGAAACATTATTTCTAAGGATGGGAAAAACTCTCATGTTGTATACATCAAATTAATTTTTTTCACACCTTTGGTAAAAATTACCTTGTTCAAAAAATAATAGGTGGATTAATTATAATCCATTTTATAGAAAGTAAAACGTTGGTAAAAATTATTTTAAAAAATCAATGGGTATTAGTAAATAAAATTCATGATTTTTTGAACTAAAATATCGACATGAAATAAAAATATTTCCAACCAAATAAAGAGACAAAGTATAATTTCTTTAGAAAAATTCATTAAGACTTTTTATTACATTATTATATGATAATGAAAGGAAAACATATAAAATTAATTCATTACCGTAGTATAATAAAATATATAGGGTTTAATACTATATGGATATTATAATTTCCTTCAATGATAATTTAAACCTAAAAAATCAAAAATAATTGTTTTGAGGAATAAACTCGTACGTTGGTTTTCCGCTTGGTCTGGTGCAAGACAAATCACAATACTCTATAGAGGATGTAGTCCACATGTACGCATGAAATTTTTTATCATTATTCAATGTATTGAAGTGTAGAAATTAGATGATATATTATTTTTATAAGATAATAATTACTTCAAGAATATTATATAATACCATGAATTCCATATTTATAAGAATCCATGTAATGTGGTGATTAAAAATTAAATACATTGCCGTGTGGAGATGGTAGGTTATACATGCACACGAGTGATGTTTTCATTTACCATTGGATGAAAATGAAATAAAAATTGTAATATTCAATTTAAATTATAAAAATTAATTATATTAAATATACTAAATTTATTTATATTAGGATGATAATAAAACATTCTTAGGAGGTGGAAGAAGAAATAAACATGGAGGAACTCGATATAAAATTGTACCTCTTCTATGGGCAGCTTAATTTGGATTACACCTTAAGGATTCTTAGTTCAGTATTCTGATGAGACTAGACAATAAAATACATATAAATGATATTTTTTGTTGTTATTTTCATACATATTGGAAAAGATAATTTTCTCAAAATGTGTGAATAATTGTGGATATGAGACCCCTTTTATTAGAGAGGGGAGTGGTACACATGTAATATTTATATACTTCTAAATAATATATATGTATTTTACATGGTATTATGGATAAATAATGTTAAATACTCAGTATATGGTGATAATGGTTGAATTAACTCATCAAATAGTATTTAATAAGACAATACGAGGGATTATTGTATTGTTTTTACCATGATTGGTCTAATTTACCCTTTATTGTAATGGACGTTTTTTACCATTATTACTATTAATTCCAACTAATAATAAAATTGATATTATTAATAAATTTTAAAAAGATCACTAAAAAAATAAAACCCATTTTTAAATATTAAATCTCTATATGTTGTAAAATTTAATTTAAATGTAATTACACAAAACACAATGAACCACATTATTTAGACAAATTGGTTTTAATCATGAAAAAGTGTTGTATAGCCAGATCTTGCAAAATGACGACTATTAGTGAATTATGTGGATTCATATTAATCAAATTAAACTTATGTTTCACTAAAACCAATCCAAAATATAATGTTACTCTGTAGTTACTTAGAAAATTTATAAATTTGTTACTTTAATATTTTTCCAAAAATAAAATATTTTTGAAAATAACCAAATTTCTACATAATATAAATCTGACCTTATAAACTAAAAAATAGTATCTATTTTTCAAAATTTTAAAATTTAGAATTCATAATTTTAAATATAACTATGATTCAGTAATATTATAATGATAATTAAATGTGTATCTTACTATCATTTATTTTAGAAGGTGAGGCTATCTTATTATAATTGAAGATTAGGTGTTACACTATTCCACTTATTTTTATTTCCACATAGACCTTTGTAATCATGCATCCACCCTTGATTGTTCCTTCATATATCAATCACTACTGATTGTTTTTAATAGACATTTCAAAAAATTATTTTATAAAAATTGAAATAGATTAAATAATTTTTGAAAATGGGCTAGGTAATTTATTTTTTACAAATGATGTTGGTGATTTCAAAGAGTTATAAAATTATATTCAATGAATTAATAAACAACCACATGCATTTCGTAAAAAATATCAAGTTCATTTTTTAATTTTTTTTTTCTGGAAATATATACAATGAAAAAAATGCATTGAAAAATAAATAAATAAATAATGGAATAATGAAAGATAAATGAAAAAATACAAATAAAAATGTTAGTAAAATAAATAAATAAAACATATTTCAGTGTAATATTATGAAATTCATAGGTTTTTTATCTATTTTGAATGATTGAAAATCATTTTGAAATAAAATGTAAATTTTTATGTGACAACACACACTTTGAGTAATACCAAACACATTGTGTTTTGGATTGATGTGTATCCAATTTCAAATCACTAAGATTGAGTTATGGATCATTTTTATAATGTATACATTCAATCTGACCATGTTTACTTTTTTTCAGTATATAATGTGTTTTTCATCTATAATGATGAGTTTTAATCGAAACACACACTTTCAATCAAATTTGGAAGACCGTGTATTGGATGGATGTGTGATTAATTCTGACAAATATAAATGAAAATTGGATTTTTTTTTCTTATATTATCAAGAGTATATGAGAGTGTTCTATTGATTATTATTCATTTTTATGGTTCAATCTATAAAATCACATTTAAAATTAAAACACACTTTTTCATTAATACATAGAACAACGTGTGTGGGATTAATTTAAGGTTGATTTGTACACATAAAAAACAGATTGATTATTTTAAAAAATTAATAAGACAATTAGATTAAATTTTCTTGATTTTAACTATGTGATATGTCTTTTGAACTAAAATTACTATTTTAGATAAATATTCACACTTTTAGTCATAATGGTTGCATTGTGTTTCATATTGATGTGTAGTTAATTCGTACACATCAAAGAATACATGTAACGCCCCGACCCCAGCTACCCAGAGTCGGTGCATTAATAACATAACATTGTCATGATCACAAGAAAGATCAAATCTCGAAAGACCGATTGGTTTAGTAGCCTTGGAAACACTAGATATAATCATAAATTTTTACATTACATTTCAAAGTGAAAAACCAATACAATAACAAAGTCTTCATATCCACACTATTAACCCCTCATAATATCCCTGCAAGTCATTCATAATTTACTTCTTCACTTCCTGGGAAAAATAAAACATAGAAAAGGGGTGAGCTCAAATGCCCAGTAAGGATAACAATATAGCGGAAACTTTCATAAATAAGAATAAACATTTAAGGCAATGTATAACTAAGACAAAAGCCTTTTAAATACGAACATTCAACATGGTATGGCATAAATAAAATGAAATAATGCCATTTACTTATTCACATGGATATTCTACTAAATGAATAATCACATGAAAAAATCAATAACCACTTTCATAATGTTGGAATGCATAATGCCAGACTATCATAACCACATAGCCAAGGCCTCGTGCCAAGACTACAAATAAGATTTTGTCAAGGCCTTGTGCCAAGACACTAGTTTGTCTCATGAGACCTACCGATGCATCGAGGAGCTATAGCGGGCTCCACCCGTCACTTATTAAGTCCAATGCATTCCCATATGAAAAGGTTTAAACATAACATAAACATTCGTATTAAAACTAGCATACGAAATGTCAATACTTTCACAATAAACTATGAATGGTATAAAAATAGCACATCCACAGTCAAACATATCACAAAACCTTCAATACAATATAGACGTTTTGTATCATAATAAATCAACTTCAAATAATCTTAAAATCCATCAAAGGATGTTGACATAGATGAAATCAAAATTATTTTTAAAGAAATATCTCCTTTTATTTTGAAATCATTTAAGATCCATATAAAATAAAACATTTTCTTTGAAAATATTCTTATAAGCTTGTAAGGAAAGCTTTGAAGATTTTATAACGGCGTAAAATAACCGCACCCGCCGTATAAGTTAAAAAAACATTCTTACCTCAATTCTGTCGAAAAGGTTAAAAAGGACCTTGTTTTGAAAATGACGGAAATATTCCTTTATAAACCTCTTATAAAAAGTCAAAAAAGGGTATAAATGACTTTAACCCATATTCTTTTAAATAGTAAAAATGTTTTGAAATACATTTTTAAGAAACATGGATGTGGATGATAAAGAGATCCCAGTAGATTATTACATATAAACAACCTCGGATAATGAAGAGATTGTGAAATAACCCTTACCTTGTACTTTTCCTTGGTTGGGGTAGGTTAACCTCCTGTATAATGGTGAAATAATTGTTATTAAATTATCATATATATTAATATGATATCATATATGATCTTTTAACATTGATTTATTAATAATATCTTAGAATTATCACCGTTTCGGGTGTTAACTTACTCATTTTCTTTTATATGTTTTGTTACATAAGCCATGTTTGTTGTATCTTATTCATATCCAGAATGATATCAAGTCATTAAACATCATTTTTATAAAATGATAATTATACTTGAATGGATACGATGGAGAATGAATCTCATCGCGTTCGTGGAGACGGTAGTCCGTACGTACGCACGAGCGACAATATCATTCTTTTGATATTAAAATAATATATAAATGAATGGTATATCATATATACAGAATCATTAACATGTTATATTTATTATTTACATGAGTTACACATCATTATTATACCCATCCAAATAATATTATATTGAATAACAATTACACCACGACGTGGAGACGGTAAGCCGTACCTACGCACGTATGGTGACATGTTATTCAAAGGGTGGATAGAATACTGAATATGGTTGTACCATACTTATAATAACATCACAGTATATGTGAGATACTGGAGTTATTATTTTAGAATGGTAAGAACAAAGGAAGAAGAAGTGGAAGAAGAAATGAACTTAGAAAAGGGTGGTGAAATCATTACCTCTTCTTCGGGTTCTTCCTTTTGATTTGATCAAAAGGGCTCCTTAGGTTGGCTTTCTGATCAAACTAAGGCCTCTAGGTTGTAGTGAGGGATGTTGGGAGAGTATTTGGGAAGAGTTTGGACGAGCCAAGTGGCTTGAGAGGTGTGAGGAAAAGAGAAGGAGGAGTGCCCTTTTATAAGAGGGGTGAGGGGAACCTTTGGAAAAGCTAGAAATATTAATTTATAATAAATTCATATTCGGTTTCCAAAGGCTCCAAAGTTGACTATTCAAAGGATGAGGTGGGGATAGGTCGAAAACAACTCATCCAATAGAATTTAGACAGGTTTGGGTACTTATATTAACCTTATCTTTAAGTATTAACTCTAAGTTAATTAGTTTCACTTTTACAATGTCTCTTTGTATTTTTATATAATATGGTTAATAAACATACTATATACATCCAAGCGACCCCCAAGTGGTCCATTAATGATTAACCTATCATACTATAAGTCTCTTGGCCGAACCTTAGATTTTTAGGAATTTAATATCAATTAATAATATAATATTTGTTTTAAGAACTCTTTTATGTCAATTTTGACACTATTCAATAGTTGATTTTTGTGAAACTCATAACAGATTGATTACTTCGAAAAAAGTCCATTAAATCAATCCTAATATATCATATTAGCCTAGAAAATTAGTTTAATTCATTAAAAGTTTCATATTATATTTATTTGGGTATTTATAATATCAATTATTTTAATTTTTCACTATTATAGTAATTACTTCATCATCATTGTGTCATAAATAAAATAAATTATTTAATGTCTAAAAATTATAAATAAAATATCATTATGTAGGAAATATTTTTATCTTTCTAATTAATATTTATAATCTAAAATCCAACATATATAACCCTATGTAAAAATTGTTGTTCTAAAAGATATATGCTTGTGTCATTTTTGTATTCATTTTAACTAAATTAAAATAAAGTGTCATTATCACTTACAAGTGGATCCATGGGGTCCCAAAATAGACCCAAAGATGCCCATGGTCGACCATGTATCAACCAATAGGGTTAAGGCACGTTTTAGGGTAATTTAGTATTATTATAATATTATTTTTTTAACCCTTATTTACCGGATTTACCCTTAACCATGGTAAATAAAATATTTACCGCAGTAATTATTCAAAATGTCTAAAAATAAAAGTTACCTATTTACACAATTTGAACATCCTGATTCCAAATATGGAATCCATTTTCCTAAATTCAAAACACAGAAGTGGCAGAAATTAATTTAAAATTAATTCCCGCTGTCAAAACAAAAAGCGTGTTTTTAAGAGGTAATAACTATCAAAAGATTGACACTTGTTTATGTTCGGTTTAATTGTAAAATTATGTCCAATGACCAACATTATATTAAATGGTAAAAATATATTCTAAATATACTTTAAAACCACTCAAAATCACAATTTATCACTATTAATTATTTTGATTAAAAAAGTTGTTTTTAATTAAAATTTAGAAATTTTCACTATTCATCAAAATATGAAAGTTATCCGAAATGTACCAAAATTTCACCCTAGGCTAATTTTGATATTCCGAATCTAAAAATGAAGTCCATTTTGAAATATAAAATATATATGATTTCAAAAAGTAGGTATAACTATTCACAACGGCTAGTTTAATTAGTTGTGGTGTGTGTTAGAACTCGAGGTTGCGTACAACACACGCTATCGCATTATTCGAAGGGAAACGTACCGTGGAAGCTTGGGGTGTTACATTCTCCCCTCCTTCAAATAATTGCGTCCTCGCAATTTCTAGGGTATTACTGCATAAAAAGACTCGGGTGGTTCTTCATCATAAGTTCCTCGGGTTCCCACGTTGCCTCTTCCATCTTATGATTCCTCCACAAAACTTTTACCAGACGCGTCGTCCGGTTTCTCAGCACTTGTTCTCTCGTATCAAGAATCTTGATGGGCTCTTCGCAATAAGACAGATCGGGTTCCAGTTCTAAATCTTCATAGGTGAGTACATGCGTTGGGTCAGGCATGTATTTCCTCAACAGAGATACGTGGAACACATCGTGAACTTTGGAGAGACTTGGCGGCATTGCCAATCGGTAAGCTACAGCCCCAATTCGTTCTAGAATTTCGAAAGGTCCGATATACCTGGGACTCAATTTACCTTTCTTACCAAAACGTATGACTCCCTTCCACGGAGATACCTTCAGGAAAACATGATCACCGACTTGAAATTCCAAATCCTTCCTTCGATTATCGGCATAGCTCTTCTGCCTACTTTGAGCTACTTTAATGTGATTTTGGATTACCTTCACCTTTTCCACCGTTTCCTCCACCAGTTCTGGGCCAACAAGTTTTCTTTCACCAACGTCATCCCAACAGGTTGGTGTACGACATCTCTTTCCGTATAACGCTTCATATGGTGCCATCTGAATACTCGAATGGAAGCTATTGTTATAGGAAAATTCTACTAGTGGTAAATATTGATCCCACATACCCTGAAAATCAAGTGAGCAAGATCTCAACATGTCTTCTATGGTCTTAATAGTCCGTTCTGATTGTCCGTCTGTCTGAGGGTGGTAAGCAGTGCTCAAATGAAGTTCAGTATCCAGGGATTTCTGAAGACTTTTCCAAAATCTTGAAGTAAAACGGGGATCACGATCAGAAACAATCGATAGGGGTACTCCATGAAGTCTCACAACTTCATTAATGTATAGTCTTGCTAGACGTTCCAGGGGTAGATCTTCTCTTATAGCAAGAAAATGTGCGGACTTGGTAAGACGATAAACAATAATCCATATTGCATCGTTCCTTCTAGGAGTCTTTGGTAACCCCATGACAAAGTCCATTGTAATATTGTCCAATTTCCACTCTGGTATGGGAAGAGGTTGCATGACTCCTCCAGGTTGTTGCCTTCCAGCTTTCACTTGTTGACAAACCATACATCTTGACACAAAATCAGCAATCTCCCTCTTCATGTTGTCCCACCAAAAATGTTCCTTCAAATCTCTATACATTTTGGTGCTCCCAGGGTGTATAGAGAAATTGGAACTATGAGCATCATCCAGCAATTCCCTTTTTAGATAAGGTATATTGGGAACACAAAGTCTCTTCCCGAATTTCAAAATTCCACCTTCATACGCAAAGTCTCTCAATCTCCCATCATTCACACCTTTAATCTTCTTTTGGAATTCTTCATCATTAGTCTGAGAACTCTTAATCCTTTCTAGTAAAGATGGTTTGGCAACCATTTGAAAAAGCATTGATGTTTCACCTTCCCTGGTTATTCCCATGTCCATCTTCACTAGCTCCATGAAAATTGGATCCCTTTCAATTCTCATATTGTTCAAAACTCCATGGTCTTTCTACTCAAAGCATCTGCCACCTTGTTTGCCTTCCCTGGGTGGTAGTGTATCGTACAATCATAATCCTTGAGTAATTCAAGCCATCTCCTTTGCCTCATGTTGAGTTCTTTTTGTGAGAAAATATACTTCAAACTCTTATGATCAGTATAAATCTCACATTTTCACCATAGAGGTAGTGCCTCCATATTTTCAAAGCAAAGATCACTGCTGCTAACTCGAGATCATGAGTAGGATAGTTTTTTTCATGAATTTTCAACTGTCGTGATGCATAGGCAATAACTCTATCATTCTGCATAAGGACACAGCCAAGTCCTTTCTTTGATGCATCACTATAAATAACGAACCCATCATTCCCCGATGGTAGAGTCAATATAGGAGCATTGACTAATCTTCTCTTCAGTTCTTCGAAACATTCTTCACACTCTTTTGTCCAAACAAATTTAACCCCTTTACGTGTGAGCTTCGTTAATGGGTTAGCCAATCGGGCAAAATTCTGGACGAAACGTCGATAATAACCTGCCAAACCAATAAAACTACGTACCTCAGTTATACTCGTAGGTGCTGGCCATTCTTGGATTGCCTTGGTCTTAGAAGGATCAACAGAGATTCCATCTTTAGAGACAATATGGCCAAGAAAAGAAATCTCCTGAAGCCAGAATTCACACTTGCTAAACATTCCATATAATTCATGCCTCCTCAGAGTCTTCAAGATAATGCGCAAGTGATTTTCATGATCTTCATAGGTTTTGGAGTATATCAAGATATCATCAATAAATACCACCACAAATTCATCCAGATACTCCTTGAAAACTCTATTCATTAGATCCATGAATACAGAGGGTTCATTAGTCAATCCAAACGGCATTACAGTAAACTCGTAATGCCCGTACCTGGTTCGAAATGCTGTCTTCGGAATGTCTTCCTTCTTTACACACAACTGATGGTATCCAGATCGAAGGTCAATCTTTGAAAAGTATTGAGCTCCATGCAGTTGGTCAAATAAATCATCAATACGAGGTAGAGGATACTTGTTCTTTATCGTTATAGCATTGATCTCCCTGTAGTCGATACATAACCTCATAGATCCATCTTTCTTTTTAACAAAAAGAACAGGGGCTCCCCATGGAGAAACACTAGGGGGAATAAATCCCTTATTACTCAATTCCTCTAGTTGTTTCTTTAGTTCGACTAACTCTACAGTGGCCATTCTATAAGGGGTCTTCGATATAGGCCTTGATCCAGGAATCAAATCAATGGAAAACTCAACTTCTCGTTCTGGAGGATGTCCAGGTAAATCTTCCCGAAATACATCTACAAATTCTTTCACAACAGGTACATCCTCTATTTGAACATTCCTTTCCTCACCGACAGTTATTTCATTCTCTTCCTCCCCGATAATTGAATTAAGTTGAGCTACAGGGGGTGGATATAAATAAGAATTAGGTGGTGACGATTCTGCTCTAAAAATAAGGTGCTCCTTATCATTATCATCAAGAATCGTAACCTCTTTCTTCTTACAATAAATCTTCGCATCATAGTCCGAATGCCAGTCCATACCGAGGATTATATCAAACTCAATCATAGGTATGACGATGAAATCAGCAGATAAAGAAAATTTATGTGCTCTAATGGGGACTGATTCACAAAACTTTGTTGCAACGATACTTCCCTTAGGAGTTTTAACTGACAAATCCCTTATTAAATCAAATTGGAAATATCTAATTTTCTTAGCAAACTGGGAAGATATGAAACAATGTGATGATCCAGAATCAAATAATGCATTTTCTAAACTTGAGGAAACCATTAAATTACCTGCCACCACGTCTTTCGGAGCTTCTACCTCAGCAGTAGTGATAGCATAAGCCTGGCCTTGATCCCTTGGCCTTTTCTGAGGTAAGTTCTCCGGACGCTTAGGACATGCATTTGCATAATGTCCCATCTCCCTGCAATTGTAGCACTGAACGTTGGTAGCTTCCTTCTTCCCCTTGCAATCATGAGCTTGGTGGCCTTTTTCACCACACTTGTAACAGACTCCCATTCCCTTCAAGCAAGTACCAGGATGTTTCTTCCCGCATTTACCACAAGATGGATATTCAACCTTTCCCTTATTCCCCTTATTTCCATTCCCAGATTGATCAGCAGGTCTCTTCTTCTCTTGCTTTGATTTAAAGTCATAAGACTTAGAGAATTCCTTTTCGGTCTTTATAGCACATGAGACAATGTCTTCGTACGATGAAAAGGATTGTGAGACTAATGCTCGACGGAGAAATGGTTTTAACCCATCAAAGAAACGATCAATCTTACTTCTTGGGTTGCGAATATAATCTCCAGCATACCTCGCTAACCTTGTAAAGTTAGCCTCATACTTTGTGATATTCTCATCCTCCTTTTGTCTCAGACTCAGAAATTGTCTTTCCATATCCGCTCGATGGTCGCGAGGGAAGTATTTTTCTAAAAACAGATCTTTGAATTCCCTCCATTCCATATATGATACTTCATCATCTTCCTTCGTATTTTGAATCAATGACCACCATTGATCAGCATCTCCAGTGAGGCGGTAAACTGCCATGATAACTTTTTCCCTTTCACTGCTCCCCAAAGCCTGAAATATTTTCTCTAGGGAAAATATCCATTGCTCAGCTACTAAGGGATTTGTACTCCCATTGAACGTTGGTGGTTGTTGTCTCATGAATCGATCTAACATTGATCCTCCACGCTGCGGATCAGGGTGCTCCATACGGGTAAGGTTATTATTCATAACCTGAGTAAGTTGTCCCAGTACGGTGATTAGCTGATCAGCACCAGTTGCATCACCAGCCCCACTATAATTATCTTGAGCAGGAGGGCAATCCCTACATGGAGTGCGTGCATTGATACGGTTTCCATTTCTTCCACTAGGCGCCATTTCTAAAAAAACTGGCATAAACTAGATCAGTTTATGCATCAAAATACATAATCCCATACTTATAAAACACTAAACATAAATTGAACTATCTATGGATATAATCCATAATCATAAATATGTTTTCTTTGAGGAAGTATATACTCATAAACCCTTCATAATGATTTGTATAGAAAGTGAGAGTTATCCTAAGCATATCCCCCGGGAGTGTCGTAACCAAGAGTGCAGCAAGGCCCGTTGTCGTGCACCAGTTCCCGTTCGAGTCTAGCTCAAAGCGGTGTTTTCGGGTTTTACCCCTAGGTACATCTGTGCCAGAGCCGCCTCTACCTGCTCGTATCCTGACAGGGATGTATTGCTCGGAAAACTCACAAAGTCTCTACAATACCAAAATTCTAGGAAGTTCTTCTATACTAATCCTCAAAGTTCATCTTAGGTCTACGTGCTCTAATCAGAGTTTATCTAAATCTAGCTTCCAAGGTTTGTACTAAACTTCCTCTGATACCAACTGTAACGCCCCGACCCCAGCTACCCAGAGTCGGTGCATTAATAACATAACATTGTCATGATCACAAGAAAGATCAAATCTCGAAAGACCGATTGGTTTAGTAGCCTTGGAAACACTAGATATAATCATAAATTTTTACATTACATTTCAAAGTGAAAAACCAATACAATAGCAAAGTCTTCATATCCACACTATTAACCCCTCATAATATCCCTGCAAGTCATTCATAATTTACTTCTTCACTTCCTGGGAAAAATAAAACATAGAAAAGGGGTGAGCTCAAATGCCCAGTAAGGATAACAATATAGCGGAAACTTTCATAAATAAGAATAAACATTTAAGGCAATGTATAACTAAGACAAAAGCCTTTTAAGTACGAACTTTCAACATGGTATGGCATAAATAAAATGAAATAATGCCATTTACTTATTCACATGGATATTCTACTAAATGAATAATCACATGCAAAAATCAATAACCACTTTCATAATGTTGGAATGCATAATGCCAGACTATCATAACCACATAGCCAAGGCCTCGTGCCAAGACTACAAATAAGATTTTGTCAAGGCCTTGTGCCAAGACACTAGTTTGTCTCATGAGACCTACCGATGCATCGAGGAGCTATAGCGGGCTCCACCCGTCACTTATTAAGTCCAATGCATTCCCATATGAAAAGGTTTAAACATAACATAAACATTCGTATTAAAACTAGCATACGAAATGTCAATACTTTCACAATAAACTATGAATGGTATAAAAATAGCACATCCACAGTCAAACATATCACAAAACCTTCAATACAATATAGAAGTTTTGTATCATAATAAATCAACTTCAAATAATCTTAAAATCCATCAAAGGATGTTGACATAGATGAAATCAAAATTCTTTTTAAAGAAATATCTCCTTTTATTTTGAAATCATTTAAGATCCATATAAAATAAAACATTTTCTTTGAAAATATTCTTATAAGCTTGTAAGGAAAGCTTTGAAGATTTTATAACGGTGTAAAATAACCGCACCCGCCGTATAAGTTAAAAAAACATTCTTACCTCAATTCTGTCGAAAAGGTTAAAAAGGACCTTGTTTTGAAAACGACGGAAAGATTCCTTTATAAACCTCTTATAAAAAGTCAAAAAAGGGTATAAATGACTTTAACCCATATTCTTGTAAATAGTAAAAATGTTTTGAAATACATTTTTAAGAAACATGGATGTGGATGATAAAGAGATCCCAGTAGATTATTACATATAAACAACCTCGGATAATGAAGAGATTGTGAAATAACCCTTACCTTGTACTTTTCCTTGGTTGGGGTAGGTTAACCTCCTGTATAATGGTGAAATAATTGTTATTAAATTATCATATATATTAATATGATATCATATATGATCTTTTAACATTGATTTATTAATAATATCTTAGAATTATCACCGTTTCGGGTGTTAACTTACTCATTTTCTTTTATATGTTTTGTTACATAAGCCATGTTTGTTGTATCTTATTCATATCTAGAATGATATCAAGTCATTAAACATCATTTTTATAAAATGATAATTATACTTGAATGGATACGATGGAGAATGAATCTCATCGCGTTCGTGGAGACGGTAGTCCGTACGTACGCACGAGCGACAATATCATTCTTTTGATATTAAAATAATATATAAATGAATGGTATATCATATATACAGAATCATTAACATGTTATATTTATTATTTACATGAGTTACACATCATTATTATACCCATCCAAATAATATTATATTGAATAACAATTACACCACGACGTGGAGACGGTAAGCCGTACCTACGCACGTATGGTGACATGTTATTCAAAGGGTGGATAGAATACTGAATATGGTTGTACCATACTTATAATAACATCACAGTATATGTGAGATACTGGAGTTATTATTTTAGAATGGTAAGAACAAAGGAAGAAGAAGTGGAAGAAGAAATGAACTTAGAAAAGGGTGGTGAAATCATTACCTCTTCTTCGGGTTCTTCCTTTTGATTTGATCAAAAGGGCTCCTTAGGTTGGCTTTCTGATCAAACTAAGGCCTCTAGGTTGTAGTGAGGGATGTTGGGAGAGTATTTGGGTAGAGTTTGGACGAGCCAAGTGGCTTGAGAGGTGTGAGGAAAAGAGAAGGAGGAGTGCCCTTTTATAAGAGGGGTGAGGGGAACCTTTGGAAAAGCTAGAAATATTAATTTATAATAAATTCATATTCGGTTTCCAAAGGCTCCAAAGTTGACTATTCAAAGGATGAGGTGGGGATAGGTCGAAAACAACTCATCAAATAGAATTTAGACAGGTTTGGGTACTTATATTAACCTTATCTTTAAGTATTAACTCTAAGTTAATTAGTTTCACTTTTACAATGTCTCTTTGTATTTTTATATAATATGGTTAATAAACTTACTATATACATCCAAGCGACCCCCAAGTGGTCCATTAATGATTAACCTATCATACTATAAGTCTCTTGGCCGAACCTTAGATTTTTAGGAATTTAATATCAATTAATAATATAATATTTGTTTTAAGAACTCTTTTATGTCAATTTTGACACTATTCAATAGTTGATTTTTGTGAAACTCATAACAGATTGATTACTTCGAAAAAAGTCCATTAAATCAATCCTAATATATCATATTAGCCTAGAAAATTAGTTTAATTCATTAAAAGTTTCATATTATATTTATTTGGGTATTTATAATATCAATTATTTTAAAATTTCACTATTATAGTAATTACTGCATCATCATTGTGTCATAAATAAAATAAATTATTTAATGTCTAAAAATTATAAATAAAATATCATTATGTAGGAAATCTTTTTATCTTTCTAATTAATATTTATAATCTAAAATAAAACATATATAACCCTATGTAAAAATTGTTGTTCTAAAAGATATATGCTTTTGTCATTTTTGTATTCATTTTAACTAAATTAAAATAAAGTGTCATTATCACTTACAAGTGGATCCATGGGGTCCCAAAATAGACCCAAAGATGCCCATGGTCGACCATGTATCAACCAATAGGGTTAAGACACGTTTTAGGGTAATTTAGTATTATTATAATATTATTTTTTTAACCCTTATTTACCGGATTTACCCTTAACCATGGTAAATAAAATATTTACCGCAGTAATTATTCAAAATGTCTAAAAATAAAAGTTACCTATTTACACAATTTGAACATCCTGATTCCAAATATGGAATCCATTTTCCTAAATTCAAAACACAGAAGTGGCAGAAATTAATTTAAAATTAATTCCCGCTGTCAAAACAAAAAGCGTGTTTTTAAGAGGTAATAACTATCAAAAGATTGACACTTGTTTATGTTCGGTTTAATTGTAAAATTATGTCCAATGACCAACATTATATTAAATGGTAAAAATATATTCTAAATATACTTTAAAACCACTCAAAATCACAATTTATCACTATTAATTATTTTGATTAAAAAAGTTGTTTTTAATTAAAATTTAGAAATTTTCACTATTCATCAAAATATGAAAGTTATCCGAAATGTACCAAAATTTCACCCTAGGCTAATTTTGATATTCCGAATCTAAAAATGAAGTCCATTTTAAAATATAAAATATATATGATTTCAAAAAGTAGGTATAACTATTCACAACGGCTAGTTTAATTAGTTGTGGTGTGTGTTAGAACTCGAGGTTGCGTACAACACACGCTATCGCATTATTCGAAGGGAAACGTACCGTGGAAGCTTGGGGTGTTACAATACATATAAATCATTTCAAAAAATTATCAATATAATCTAAATGAATTTTATATTTGAGATGATTGAAACATTTTATGAATCAAAATGTCACAGTTAAACTAGATATAGACACTTTGAGCCATACTAAGCACAACATGTGTTAATTTGACATGATCTTGATTCATATAGATTAAAAATGATTTATGGATCATTTATATAGATTATAATGAAAATATGAATTATTTTACATGGTTTTAAATTTGTGATTTATGTTTAAAACAAAATGAAAATTTTATATTATTATACTTTTATTCAAACATTTTACAAAAATTTGTGTTGGATTAAAGTGTGGTTAATTCAAACACATAAAAATGAACTACATATTTTTTTCATTTTCTAAGAAGATAATCTGAGTGATTTTGAGTGGTTTCACTAAAAGAAACAAATTTTGAACTAAAATGTATATTTTAAATAGATATCTATAACATTGAGTCATATAGGAAAGACCTTGTCATTGATTTAAATTTGGTTGATTCCTATATGTAAAAAAAATTTATGGAATTTTTCATCTAGTATCAATACAATATAAGAATGTTTTATTTCATTTTTGTAATTCAGGTGTGTTTATTAAAAATAATACATGGAGTTTTAGTCATATCCAATAAAATATCTGTAAATTTACATGGGGATAATTATGACACATAAAAAATGATGTATGAATATTGTTATTAAATTATCCTGATAATTCAAGTGTTCATACATAGTTTTCTGTGATTGACACAAATTTTGAACACAAATGTATCTTTTAAAATTGAATTCACTCTTTGAGTCATATATAGTATATCATATGTCAGATTGAGGTGAGTTCTATTATTACATGCAATAAATTTTTAATCGATCATTTTACTAAATTATTAATACAATCCTAATGATTTTCAAATTTTTTAGTCTGTGTTGTCTATTTTTCATATAATTGTCCATTTTAAATTAAAACATTCACTTTAAATCATACTACGTAAACCATATGTTGGATTATTAATTAGATAAATTTTTATAGATAAAAATTGAATTATGGGTAATTTTTTTGAAATTAGAATAAAATATAATCATTTTTTCATGGTTCATAGAGTATAGAACATGTTTTTAACTGAAATGAAACTTTTAAACTTAAAACACACAAATTGAGTCATATTATGTATAAAAAAGTATGATTAACATGAATCTAATTCATTAACATCAATAACAATTTATAGATAATTTTAGTAAATTATATATTCAATAAGAGTAAATTTTATTAGTTTTGGGTACGTAATGAATGTTTTGAACTATAGTGTCAGTTTTAAATATAAACTTGAACCTTCAGTTATACCAACCAAAACATGTGTCATATTGGAATGAAACTAATTTCTATTCATACCAAATGACTTATGAATAATTTTATGGACTTATCAACACAATATGAGTGTGTTTGATCAGTTTTCTATGAGTGATTAATGTTTTGAAATAAATTCTCTTCTTTAATTTGAAAACAAAAAATTTGATTTATACCATCCATATTGTGTGTTAAATTGATGTGTGGTGGATTACTAAAAATCAAAAAATACTTGTGATGGGGGATCACAATAACCTATTGAACCAAATATTTACCCCTCAAGTGAACCATTATATCAATGAATAATTATGGGATGAACATCTTAAAGTCACATAACGTAGAAAAATTTCTATTTCCATAGCTGGAAACTTTTTCCAATACCTAAATTTATTCTATATATTAATTAAAAAGAAACAGAAAGTAGTAAATATTTGTTGGAATTTTTTGGAAGAATTTTGTGTAATATTATAGGCATTAATGATTATATAAAAAGATAACTATCATGTTATTTCATTACCTTTAACTTCAAATAATTCATTGACAAAAGATTCATAAAAAATGATGAGCACACCTCTATAACCTATACATAATAATTGAGTTTGAAAAACTAAATACTATCCTTATTGGAAATATCATAAGTAGTTAGAGGTATAAAAGCTATCCCTTCACCCTTCATTAGTGCCAAATTTGACCTTCTCTCCTTGGAAATCATGTCCAACCTAAAAATAATACCATCATTTTTTACAGTGTGAATTTAATAACTTTTTAGTGAAAAAATCACAGTTTTTTTATAAAAGAATGACATTTAGAAGATATATATTATTTTACAAAATATCCATTGTAGTAACTGACAAAAAAACCATCAACTTTTGGAAGCCCATTTGACAGGTTTTTTTAAAAAGCAATTTACTAAAAAACAGCATACACATTACATTATAAAACTATTTATGAAAAGTTAGTGGAGGTAGTGTGAAACCATCTTATCAAATCCCATTTAATGATGTCCAGTATGATCAGTAATTACCATTTCAAGGAAAAAATTGATGATTCCCTAGAAACACAATCAATGAGATACATTTAAACCTAAATGAGTGTGTACCTTCTTCAAAAAAATGGGACTCCATATCACTGATTTAATTATACATATTAAGAAGTATCCATAAAATGGGAATTGATTTATCATTCAATATAACATGTCCATTATTTTGAAATATTAATTTATTTATGTATCCTAAGATGTGACACTTAAATCCCATAATAATTTCGGATATTTGATTAAAGGATGGAAATCAACATCATTGCCAATAACATGTTCTTTTTCTTTATATAAATAGAGAAAACATAATGTATTTTCAATTCTTGAAAAACCATGATGGAAATTTATAATTTACAAAAAATACTACCAAAGTATGGTTAGTGTTACTTTTTACATAAAAACTATTCATCCCATCTGTAGATAATGCAAGATGAAGGATTCACGTCTCATTTTAAAATTTAGGATGATCATGGTAAATTTTATCCACCAAGTAGATTATACTTGGTGATGGAGATTCCCATCATGAATTATTTTTTCTTTGTGAAACATCAATTTATTCTTACTATCATCACATTCATATAGGATCACAATCCTTTGATTTATTTTAAGACATTGAACATCTTTTGATGAACTATAGATATAATTCATTATCGAGGCATGCAACACTTAGGGAATTTACTAAGAAATTCATTGTCATAGAAAGAACAGAACACATTTATTTAGAGATACATGCATTATTTTAGAGATATTAGCATATAAATAAATAGAGAAAATAGTTATGTAAATATTGAGTTACTCAAACATTTCTATTTTACATATTATATAGCTTCAATAAGGCAAACGATGTAGTATATTTAGTACAACCAGTATTCAATGGAATCTTTGTACAACTCTCTAAACTCTCAAACCGCTTTTCCCCCCACAATGTTCATCGTTAACAATCATTTTCATTTCAAAAATATGTTCTTCGTGGTTTTTACTCTTTTATTCATATCCTTGGTATGATCTTAATAATTTTTATACTTGTAATAGTATTTCATTGTCCATAAACTAAAATTTTATCCCAAAAACTACACATATTCATTTTATCCCCATATTTACTCCAAAATTTATATATTTTATATATTAAAAAAAATAATGTGTTATTAAAACTCATATGCACTAAATTTTAATTAATAAAAAATTGAAAACAACGGAAAGTGATTTGAGAAGGGCCATACACAAATTATTTTACAAATAAAAATGATGATATTTTTAACCCAATATATACAATATTTTGTCATATGATTGGAATACAATAATTTTTGATTCACGTCCAACATATTTGGTTCAATAATATCCTTGTTATCAAAAACAAATTATAGAAGTTATGAGATTATAATCCTAATAGGATATTCTTTATATATACATATATATTAAAATCATATATTAAATAAATTTTCATTACATAAAAAAATAGTTATGGAATATTTTGATGATGAATTATATTAATATAAATTATATTATCAAAATTTTTTATTGCAATAAGTCACATATTACAATTAATTATATTTTTTGAAATGGAGTCATCAGTGGTGATCATTCATTCCCTATAACTATCAATGTGAAAAAAACCTATGGATTTATTAAATTGTATAATTTTTGTGGTATATATACTATGATTTCACTTTTAAAAAATATATCAAAACAACTTACTTATTTTTTTCAATGTTTTTTCATTATTCATAATAAATAAATCACTTCAATTATAGTTATTACATTTTGAAAATTTTGAAAAATATTAGATTCCATCCGCAAACTAGAATCCCTAAAGAGGTATTTTCTTAATTACTAATTTTAACTCATTATTGAGATGTTTAAATCATTGTTTCATCTTTGTGTTTTAAAATTTAGTATTTAATAATTTTTTTTATGATATTAGATTTTTAAATTTATAAGAGGTCATTAAAATTATGTTATAATGTGTTACAACCCATTTTGGATTTTATGGATTACATATTGTCATATAAGTAAGCAATACATAATATTAATACATAGTAATGTTTTAAATAAATATCCAGATGCTTCAATGACAACTATACACTCATTAATTCAATGACATTTAAATTGAGTTTTGAAAGAGATGAACATGTAACTTTAGAAATGAAATTAATTAAAACATTAAGTACTGAATAATATTTTTCAAAGAAAAATGTTTTATAATCCATGCACACTACCCATTCAATTTCTAAAATATTTATTATAAAATAAAATTAGTAATCTTTCAAATTTTTTTATGTTCCCATCCCTCTGATATAATTAAACACATTTATTCCCAATCTTATTAATCATGGCTCATTCCATTACATAATTCACCACTTTATCATAATATAATGTTAAATTTCATTAAATACATCCTAAAATAATAAAACTATAACTCCTTACATGAAACCTAACATAGATAAATAATAATTTTATAGATCTCCACTCTAACTAGAAACAACTTATAATAATACCCTTGGATAATACATTCAATTTTTCAACATTATTATATTAATAGTCTTAAATATAAACTGTAATGGCTATTGTGCGATGATATATAATTTCAAACTCAATAAATAATTATTATATTGCTTATATTTATTTTATTTTTGATTTTTAGCCCCTATCTAGAAGTCCTTATCATTTTTTGGATAATTCCCTTTTTAACATTACTAAGAGGGAACCCTATAGTTGCCTAGAAGGCCTAGATTATGTGGACCATAGGTCCACATATTAATTCATATTTACAAAAAATTATTAAAATTAATGGATACATCAAATGTTTCTTCATAATCTCATATTATATTTTCTAATCCCATAAAAACAACATATTCACCAAATGTAAACCAAATCATGGATATTCATTAGATAGAAAAATAATTTTAAACTAACGATGGGTTTAGAAGTGGACCAATTTGAGAAGAGAATTAAGATACGGAACATACGGGATGGAAAATAAAAGAATAATATTTACAAAAACATCATTTAAATAAAAATCTAATGAAATTAAAAAAATAGTGGAAGTAAAATATTTTCAATATGGTGGCGTTTGAATAAATATTCTATTCGAAAAAAACAACACTCATTAGTGAGATATATAAAAAAATATTGGTATTTCATAACTTTTTTTGAGGGTATAGATTTGTGTAAAATTTACAATGAAATGAAAGAAAGTTTAACTTCCATAAAAGACATCAATAATGAAAGATGTTGTGACATAAATAGAGTTAATTTAGAAGAACGAAAGGGCTTTCTCAGTGTTAGTTGAAATGCACTGATAAGTGATGCCTTTTTCCTTGTAAATGAATAAGGGCTGATAAATTTATATTATATTGGTGATAAATATAACATTGATTAAAACTATATTTTATCAGCATTAAACTTAACAATGGTATAAGCCTCTTAAATTATAAATTAATAACAATTAAATATTAGAAATTTCCATTACATAAATAAAAAAATTATAAATAGAAATTGGAAAATAGTAAATGTATACATTTTTAAATAAAAAGAATTAAAATAATAATGAAAAAATATATATTGTGAATAAATTTTATTTATTTAAAGTTAATTCAAATTTGAAATTACAAGATAAACGTTAAAAATTTAAAAAATTAATTTTTCAAAATGTATACATATAAAATAAATAAAAATTATTATATGATGAAATATAAAAAATTAATAAATTAGAAATGTATTAAAAATGAGTAAATAATATTAAATATATCAATTAATCAGGATAAAATTAAATAATTAAGAATGATATAATATTAAAAAATAAAATAAAAACCCAATAATTACCATAAATTACTAATTAAAAATGAATATATTATAATTGAAGATATTAATATATAAATATTATAATAAATATTATGAATAAATATGTTGATGTTAAAATTTATTAAAAAATAAAATTAATTTATTAGAAAAATTAATAATTTGATAAATAAAACATTAGTATGGAATAAAAAATAATATGTATATTTAATGTATTAAAAATGTTTCAATATTATCATAAATTAACGAAAAATGTATTAATATGATAATAAATGTTTTAATAATATATGTATTAGTGCATGTATAAGTTATAATAATATATATTACTGTTTATATAAATGAAGAACTATTTTATAATAATATCAATATTTTTAATAGGAATGGGTTGAGGCCACTTTCTCTTTGGAATAAAATCCATTTTTAATTAGTTGGAGGGTTAAAACATGATGACCTGAAGGCCTAGTGTCCTATACGCCCATTACACCCTGTCCCGAAGTCCCAATGACATAAAGGCCTTTACGAGGTGCGAAGACCGAGAGTGAGTATTCTACATCATGCCATGTTACAAGTCGTACGTCACGCCAGTCTATGTTATAAATCATCACACCATGATCCCAATCGGAATGATGTATCATCGACTTCCATGAGATATTGCATCATGTTGAACTAAAACATCAAGGTAGGTTATCCCTCTTATCCATTGTGAGGGAAGAGGTTGGAAGATAGGCCCCATCAATCTTATCTCTCTTTTAATCTTCCCATCTGATGATTCCTATGTCTCCCATGATTGTATCTGCTAAATAATGATTTTCATCCTTAGATCGGTCCCATGTTTATATGGAAACATGGTAGAGAACCCCCATACATCATTTTTGGTCTATAGCGATGATTGGAACAATGATAAGTTCCATCAAACTTATACCTCCAATTGAGGTTTCCCACCTGGTATTACTTACCAACAGTACCATCTTATTGCACTATCCAATCACCTAAACCCTATCACACCAACTTCTATCCACTAGTAATAACATGATGTCCATATGGCTTGAGGTCCTTCTTTAGATGATGGCCCTATGTCCTTCGATGGCCTAAAGGAACTATAACCCATATGCACAATTTTGTGGCTTGAAAGCCCAATTCAGGTGATCAATTTTGATACTATAGTATCACTTTAGTACATGTTGTAGTACTGATATAGTAAAATGGAAATACCACCTCTAACCCATTTTTTAACATTGGTCTCATTGATATATTATTATAGGGGTTACCACTCAGATACCCCCCAACTACTAAATGTATATAGGGTAATTATCAACTCTCTATAGGGGGTTCATCAAATCACAAAGTGCATCACACATCCCCCAGATATGGAATTGTATTTGAATATCCCTATTTAGAATTTGCAAAGTGTTCATGTATAATGGGAATTATGTTTTCTCCAATTCCCCCGGGTCGTTAGTAGGTTCCAATTTCTAATAAAATTTAAAAAAAACTTAATATTAATATTTAATTATATTTACAATTTATGATATATATATATGTATTATCACAAATTAATTATATATATGTATATATTTTATTTGAAAAAAATATGAAATATTATTAATTAGTGATTGTGTTTAAAATTTTTAACTATAATTAAAAATATTAGTATATATTTAAATAAGAATTTTTTACGTAAATAAATATAAAAAATATTGCAAATATACACGAGAAATTTCCAAAATATAAATAATAATTTATAATTTTTGAATTATAAATATTTAAAAAACTAATTCTATAATCAGTAAAATTATAAATATAATTTCATTTTATAATTTAAATTCATTTATATATGTTTAGTAAAAATTTTTAAATAAATAATATATATTTAAATATGACCATTTATTTACATGTAATTTTGTGTGTGTGTGTGTGTGAATGTGTGTCTGAAAAATCGAAGGACATGTGTGTTATTGTGTAATATAGGTATAAATCCCATGGCTTGATGTATGCAGTAATATAGACACACAAAAACATACATAGACATACACATACATACATAGACACCTAGACAAGAACACATACACAAACAAATAAACAGAAAAATAAAATATTCACACACACACACACACACATATATATATATATATATTTCATATGATATTTTATATAAATACATATATTTTTTGTTATATTACTCAAATAATTAATAATTTAATAATATGTATATAAAAAATATATCATTCTTGTCGTGGTATACTTTTAATGTTGTAAAATGTGATTTATAGATCCATGAAGAATATCAGTCAATATAATGCCCCATTTGTGGTGGGTATGGGTCATTCATCATAGTTCAACATTTCCACATGCTAGAGACACCAACTATTCTCTTCAACTAACGAATATATTTTTTTAAAAATTTCAAACTGGTCAATTTACCATATGGTTATTTTTATTTACCAAGTTACTATAATAATATATATGTCTAACTAAAATTAAATATATAATAATAAATAAGTATATATATATATATATATATATATATTCATTTTTTGTATAAATCATAATTAAATATACATATATATATATATGTGTATATATATATTAAATTATTCAGAGTGCTTTTTATGGGATCTTGTTCATCACTTCATAAAGGCATCCACTATCATCACTAGAAAAGGAACATATATATACTAGACTTTGTCATCTCTAAAAAAGTTTTGATAAATGGGGTACTTTTTCAAGAATTTTTATTATCCCTGGTAAAAGTAACAGTTATTTTTACTTTTTGTTATTGCTGATAAAATTCACCAATGAATAAATGTTAATATATATTAGTGTGATACCAAATAAATGATCTTATTCAAATTATTATTACACAAACATCTGACTTCAGTTTTTGTTAAATTATTCTTATCATTTCACCATTTAGCTTCTATAATTAAAAATATAATCTAATTTTTTCACCTCATTTGAGAATTATACACTTAATATTTTAGGATATATAATAATATTTATTACAAAATCAAAGCATTTTGAATTAAAGATGTTTGATAAATATAATTAATTGACCATAAATAACATTATTTTATTGTCTATGTTGTAGAGTTCCTGCAATGTTTTAATCTTAGACACAACTCACTATTTGAATATCTTCTTTATTTTCATTAAACTTTTTTCAATTAGGTTTTTTAATTTATAGTTTTAAATTAAATAAAAAAACAAATGGGTGTGGTATTTATATGTTTTGTATATATTTTGATGATATTCAGAATATGCTATTGGTTTATTGAATTTCTAAATGGTATTGGATGCTTTTAGGGATATTGAAGAAGAATCATTAGGGGAAGCCATGTATATTCCATGGTAACCCATGTAGTAGAAAATATGGATTCTAAGCAAGAACATAGTTAGTGAATATTTTTGGGAATGTATTAAAATAACTATATTTTCTAGTTGAATTTGAATGTAGTGATATTTACATTATTGGTTCATTACTGTAAAAACAATTTTTTCAAACCTTTTAGTATAGTTTATATATGGTATTACCCACACTATTGAAGAAATAGTTTCCAAACCATGCTAAAAAAGTAACCATGACATTAAAAAATCTCATGAATTATATCTTAACATTATTTCCATTATTATAATTTTTTCTTCCCTCTCATAAAGGGTTCACAAGCATAGAGTCTTCCTTGGGTGATTTTAGGGTTCCTATTCATTCGAGAGCTCCATCTAATTGAATTTTGGAGTGTTTGACCAACTGATCAATTGTAAGACTTTAGTTCCTCTATATCATTTCATATATTATTGTTGGTATTTGGTAAAAACCATATTATATGTATTTAATGATAATATCATGTTTTAGGTTCTGTTTTGATGTAGATTTTTTTGAAATCCACTATGGGGGGAGGTGGGGGTTGTGGGCCTGGATTAACATGTTTGTGGAGTGGTTTTATCTGATCAAGATTGTTGGAGGTAGGTGGATTATCTCAATCTCCACATATTCCATGAATGCAATGTATTAATAATTTAGAGAATTAAATTATTATTATTATATCTTCTAAATTATTTTTATAAACCATGGATAAATATTTTCTTGTTGAAAAATGGTTCTAGAAAATGTTTTGTATAATTTCTTAAATATGTATGATAAATTATGACTTGATGATTTGGTTTTAATAGTGATGAATTTGGTATGTTATAAACGTTATATTTCTATGTATTTAGTTTGAGTGTGTGTATTTAATCATGTGATAGATAAAAAGGAATTTACAATAGTTTATTTGGATATGTGGTAATTAAATAATAGTGAGATAAATTTATGAGAGTTGGTGTGTGTTTGTGTTGTGTTTGGATGGGTACTTATTGGTAATGACATATATGTTAGTGTCATATAGGAAGGCTTACAGATATTACTACCATGTGATAACTTCAGTAAGTGGGTTTTTTTATCATGAGTTTGATCTATTCAATTAGTTATTTAGGGAAAACAGATTCATTGGTTTGGGGAAATGTATCTTATAGGGGAGGGTTGGGGAATTTCTTGAGAGTTTTCATTGGGGGGTTATGGTTTAGGTTTCTTATAGAAGTTATATTTATCTAATTTTTTTATTTTTATGCTAATTAACTTTGTAAAATTTGATGAAACACATTCCTATTTATGATGTAGGGGTGGGAGGTTGTTACAGAATTTCCTACAGGGTTTATAAACTCACCCTAATGATAAACATCTCAGTGCGTAAACATATATTATTCAAAAAGATGTTGGTAAGTGTAGGAGTGAAAAATATTTCTAGTTTTTGTTTTTTTCAATGTTTTATATTTTTTGTAATCTATAATTTGTAAAATAATTTTTTTGTAATATAGGATTTGACCCATTCCATCAGAATTCATTTTAACGAGAAATCTATAAGTTTATGTTTACAAACTCGAATAGAGATAATTGTTATTTATTAATGATAGTTGTTTGTATGACATGGGTTTTTGGACATAATATTTCATACTGAGTAGCACTAGAGGCATAAGCAGTCATAAAGATTAATCTATTCATCATATGTATTATCGGTCTCAGATCCATTAGCATAAAGTTAACGTTTCATCAGACGCAATATAGGTTATAATGTTTGATGTTTCTAAGAATGAAAGTCATAATGTTGCAGAATATGTTTAATGAAGATAGAAATGTTAGGAGTTATAAAGATATTATATAGTAAAACCTAAATTAGATGTTGTTTCTTCGTCTTGATGTTCTCAGAAATCATGAAAACTATCAAAATAAAATATTTTGATGAAATAGTGGAATTATATAGAACTTTTTAGCTCTTCAAACGGACACACATATGATCAGATCAAGAAGTACCATACATTGAAGTTATCAGAAGTTAAATTAAGTAAATTTGAATAATCTTGAAGAATTTCAATGTTTTATAGTGGAGTTATCAATTGATGATATACATCATAATGATAATTTCATCATAAAGAGGATTATATTTTTATGAGGATTCCATTAGACTAACTCTTAAAAGGAAATTCATATTGTAATAAGAAGAAGAATATATTTAGATTGTAATGAGATAAATCTAGTTATATTGTGATAAGAGGAAGAGGATTTATTGTATTGAATCTAATAAATTTACTTTGGAATGAATCCAAGGAAGGTAATCATATTGAGGAATAATTTTTTTTGAGGAGAAGACATATCTCATAAAATATTGTGATGGTTTTAAGCTTTCAATGTTACTGTGATAATGTGATTGACATTCTGAGTTTTGATACTTGTGTAAGCGGGAATTGTTTTTCATTTTTCTTCAATTTCGTTTCAGATTATCCTATAAATAGAGCAAAAATTTATTTAAAATTTTCAAAACTTCATGAGTGTAGATAAATGATATTACTGCATAATATTTATGAAATTTCCTTTATAGACTAAGATCCCAGGAGAAGGTCGGACACGTGAATGTTTTGTTTAGTAGACTAAGGAAGATAATATTGGTAATTTTGGAAGAGTTTGAGTTGTTTTAGATTATCAATGGCCTCATTATAAAGAGTTCATAAGACTGAATTCATCTGTCTATGGATGTTCATATTATGTTTTGATTTATAGATTATATGTGACTGTTATTTATCCTGACAGAACAAATAAGTTTTTTAAGGTTCATATTGAGAAACATATCATTATAATTATTTTATTACTTTTAGTCAAGCAGACTGGGTTCATCAGACCGAAGGCTATATGAGTGATGGGAATTAGACCCAAGAAATTTCTTAGATGAAATTGTAAATTTTCATTATTATTTTTTATCTCAAATGATTTGAATTAATCTTTTCAAACGGACAAGTGAGAATATAATCATTCTTATTATGAGAAAAGAGGTGTATAATAAGATTTGGAAGAATTTGTATAAATTTATTAATAATACTAAATTTTCATAGACCCATGGAAGTAGATATAACAACCCAGTCCTATTGCACATGTAGATTAAATAATTTTTTTAGATTACATAAAATGTTACACAAATATAATACCAAATACCATATTTGTTTAGTGTATTTGGAAACATATATTGTTAACAATGGTAAATTAGTGAGATACATTATCTCCCACCTGCTTCTCCAAAACTATAACCCCTCTTAGACATTTTATACAAAAAATATATCTTCGTAACCTGGGGAAGGAAATAGAAAATGTGGCAATCTCAAATGCTCAGTAAATGGAAAATAAGAGAGATAATTAAGCACAATAATGAATATAAAGGTAAACTAACATGATCTTAATATTTTAAGATCATTCCATTAATTTCAATGATCATAAACATGAATCATGGAATAATTTATATAACATATCCGGGAACATCATGGGGACTAATCTAACTAGGAAAGATACACCACTGCCCCTAGTCATAGTCCATTCTATATAATAGATTAGGTTTCCCCATATTCTATAGTAGATTAAGACAATAACCTTGAATCCCATCAGTATATCACAAGATATAAGTAAATTTCCAATTAATTAGAGGGATATATAGGTCCCTCCCATGTAAAAATGTAATAATACATGATTGTTTCATAATATCATAAATTTTCGTATCATTATTCATGAAATAAATAGGGTTTCATAAATATTTAATCTTATCTTGTCCTATGGGAAAAATTGGTTTTAGAATCATTTCATCCACACATAACCCTTGGAAAGGATCAATTTTCACTAGTATAAAACCTGTAAAAAAGGGAAGAGTTTCATAAACATCAGTCCAGTAGAACAGAAAACATTTTGAGAATGAAAATTAATGGTACCATTTGATCATTTCACCATAAAGGTATTAGTAACACCAATGGATTTCATTATAGATGGAATATAAATTTCAAATATAATTTGAATAAAATTCATGAGGAAGATACCCTTTATTTTTTAAAAAATTATTTCTTTAACATAAAATTTTTTAAATAATTTTCATTGATAATATTCTGGAAAACATATAAATAACAATTGAAAATGATTTTAAACCATTTCATTGAAAACAATTATTAAAATTATAACAAAAACATGAAAATATTTTGAAAAATATTTAAGTGAAAGCATTTTGAAAACATATAATGGATTTATAGAAAAAATGAAAACAAATTTAGAACCATTTCAAATTGTAACGATTAAAAATATTTTTGTAAACATTTTAGAAAGCATGGTATTTAAAATTTATGGCATGTCTCTCAGAGAATGATAACCGAGACAAAATTACTTTGTCGATTCGTTATATTTTGAAACATAATATTAATAAAACATATATAATAAAATGCATAATTTATTTATGGATAATAATAATAGAATATATTTGTGTTAATTATATACATGAAACAAAAGAAATGGGTGGTGAATAAGGAAAAAATCTTACAGAAAAAAATTGGACTAGAAATCCCCTTACCTTATGTCTTCACTCTCACTGTTCTTGTCCAAACTTAATGTATAATAAATATATGTTTATTAAAAATCTAATATAGAAACATATTATTATATATAATAACATATATGTATTTATTTCACATCCTTCTAACCACTTCTGTGTTAAAGTTATGTTTCAGGTTATATCTACTTTGTTTAACACACGTTCCATTATTTGTTACATTACATGGTCATTATACAAATACCATGATTTTAAAAAATGTTAAACATGATAAAAAAATAATATATATTCATCAAATTATAATAATAATAATATATAGAATATATATGTATGAAACGGAATTCACAATTCATGGAGATGATAGGTCATACATACAAAATAACATTGTTTCCAGTTTAATATTGTTTTAAAAGAAAGAATGAAACTAAAATATATGTATATAATTAATATAATTAAAGTATAATTATTATTATATTTATATCATATATTTACAATAAACCTATCCTTACTTAATTCAATGTAATTTCTGAATGAATCACATCACTTTGAGGAGGTGGTTGTCCACACTTCCACAAATAAAGTTGTCATATTTATGAAAAATAGAATGATTGACATATTTTTTTATATAATAACTATATAATAATAAATAAATAATCAATATTAATAAAATAGTATAAAAAATACTTTCCATCATAATTCCCACCCATGATAATTCTTAAAGGAAAAATGAAACACAACACTTTGTGAGGCGGTAGTTCATTGTACTGAAAAATGGAAAGTTTATTACCGATTATATAGAAGTGTGTGTAAGTACATGTATATAACTTATAATAATAACATATAAGTATATTTAGGATACTAAGGTTATTATAGAATCATTTATAATAATAATTTTGGATGTAGAGAAAGGAAATAAAATAAAATAAAGGAGCTTGAGGAAGGATGTTTCCTCTTCATTGGGTAACCCCATTTTGTTTAGACAAAAGGTATCCATTGGTTGGGTTTATTCCTAAAGGAAATACCCAAATAATATGTGAGTAATGTTGTTGTATTATTTGATCATATTTTTGGCTTTCAATTTTCTTTACATGTATGAATAAGTTGGATGGTTGTGTTTCTTTTTATAGTGGAGGAGAAGTGGCATTCAAGTAAATTTTTGAAAAGGAAATTAAACCTAAATTTTTCCTATTAAAAGAGGATAAAATAATTATCCAAAATCTATAAATTGAAGTATAATGTCGAAATATACACATAAAATGTATTTTTTACAAGTTCCAAGGTCATTTAGGGCCTTAATTTTAAGGTTTATTTCCATATTAAGCTAATTCTTATCTTGATCATTTTAATTAATGTTAATTAAATTCATTAAAATTTTTGGTCAAAACTACATTTAAGATATTAGAAATTAGAAATTTTTATTTCTCCAAAAAATGACATTTATTTTTCAAAATTCTAATATAATAAGTGGAAGAAACTAATTTAAAATTAACCCCATAGACGAGATGACAATATGAGTTTTTAAAGTAAAAATGTTCAAATGTTTACATTGTTTTTATATATAATTTAAAGTTAAAATTGATAATCATGACAAATATTGTATTAATGTTCTTATGAATGATATAATCTTAATTTGTAACAAATTATAAATATAATTTATTCTTCTAAATAATTTAGTTTAAAATTCAGTTTTGAATTAAAATATACTATTTTTCACAATTCATCAAAAAATGAATCATCACAAAAAATACCTAAAATCCCCTCTAACCTAATTTTTAATTATTATATTTAATAAATTATGCTTATATTGATATATGAAATTTATAAAAGTTCATAAATTCAATTTCCAAATAGGAACACCATTAAAAGAACATAAACAAGCTTTCTTAAATATATAGGTTTTTATGTGTAGGATTAGAGTTGTTCTTATCTTATGCCTGTCAAATATATTAAATTAATTTTAAAAAAACAATATAAAAAATGTCGATTTTATTAATATCATTCACCAACAGTAATTAATTTAATTTATTATAATAAAATTCCTTTATGAGCATAAAATTAGTTATTATAATAAATCATCTTTAAATTATATTGGTTCTTATATTCAATTCTAATTAATTTGCAACCAATGAATTCAACCATTTATTTTTATAGTTTACTTATCCTATTCACAAACACCAACTTAATTGCAGGTTTTAATCTTAATATATTAAATAATAACATTTTATATAGTATATTATTGTTTAGAAGAACATTGTAATTTGTGTTATGGAAGACACTGAGGAAGGTGAGTATTGTGTGTAATGTTGGATACACATTCCAGTATTAGGGAATGGGAAAAAAATTATATTAGCAATTCATCACAAAGGGTGAACATTATCTTCTCTCTTGAAGAGAATTGAAGTTAGTTCTATCATTGTTGTCTAATTCACCTAATAAAATTATTTTCTATTATTTTCTATTATTTATGAAAATGATTTTTTTGGATTATATGAAAATATGGAATTAAAAAATTGAAATAATAATTTAAAACCATATCCAGATGAAAAAAAAATTAAATTAGGGAATAATGGTCTTGGTACATGGTTTTTAAATATAGATTCATTCGTTGTTTACTTCTTATTTATAAACAATTTGATTATTCATTTGCTAAAACTTCATTAATTAATTACTTTACTCTACTTTCTTCTGTGTGTGATTTTTTATGCCATCAACGTATCAAACCACACCTCCACCAATGGCTAGATTGGATAACACCTCAACCGTGAAATAAATTCCTAAAAGACAAGGCTCCATCGTTTGGTGTTTCGTCCCTTCAGTCAATTCCAACTCCACCGTATGAAGGGATTTCCAAAAATAATCGTGGGAAAAAAATTAATCAAATAAAAATGTGTAATTGGAAAAAATGTCATTGTGGAAGACTACAACACCCATTAAATACTCTATCATCTACCACAAATATATTTATAAGAGTTTTAATTGAAGTGCAATAATAAAGAACGTTGTGAATCATCCCCCATGACCAAGGCTCATTTTAGTAACATCCCATTGCAAAGATAAATTTTATCATAATGTAAATATGGAAGAGAGTGACAATGAGATAAATATTGGAAGAGGAAAATGGGTGGAAGAAAAACATGAGACACTTTAACAAAAAAATTTGAATGTATTACATGGGAAAACAAAACAATTAAAAAAGAAAATAATAAAAAAAATCCAAAAAACATAGTTTTCATCCAATGTTTCCCTCTTCAATCGATTTCATGGTGTGGTATGGATTGAAATGATTTGGGGAGGAGGGGCTATCCTCCTTTTATAAGACAAAAACCACTTCTTGATATTCCCAATAAATGGTTGACTCATGTGTAGAATCCTTCATTAATGTCTCGAATGTCCACCATTGTAATTTTAGAGTATTTGGACATGGGTAGAGTGAGTTATATTCTTTTACTCTAATAATTTCTTCCACTCATCTAGACTCTCCATATTTCATATCTCCAGTTCCCATGCATTAATGGCTATAAAAATGAAATAATCAAACATACAAGCCTTCATTATTGTTGTTACACAATGTCATTTGTATTTACCCTCAAAATTGAAGTGTATTTCGGAGGTCTAATAATGGGATATGGGTGTAACATAAAAAATAACATGATCTGTGAACAATTTTGAAGTCCCAACAAGTGATTTGGTTTTTATCTTCAAGATTGAAAATTTATATTTTGGGAGAGAGGAATGAAATATTTCCTAGGATGTATAGAATAGTAAAAAATGATATTTTCAAGATTTAGGTAAGAATAGAAAATTTTATGACCGGATTATTTAAATAATTTAAAATAGTAAAAATCTAAATTAGGCAATTTTTCTTGTTAGGCTCAAAATACCACTAAAATGATAAAATGTAATAGTTTCCCTTAAAATAATAATTTTGTGGGATTGAAATAATTTGATATTCAATGAAATATTATTTAAAATATTAATTCCCTCAATCCGCGCAGACATATACCATGATTTTCCTCAATCATAAAATATCAACATTGAATTTAGAAGGCACCAATTTAGTCATTATTGAAATTCCATAGTAATAAAATTTAGAATAAATTGAATTTTAGTTTACATTGTCAAATTTCACATCAAATATAAATTCAATTTAAAATTTTTCAAATAAAAAAACAATCCATGAATTTTACTTTTCCCCATTGAAAATGATGGATGTTATCCATTAATTTTTTTATTTTTCTCAATTAGTTATTATTAAACATTCCCAATTATTATTTACCTCATTCGAATTTTTTCATTCATATATAATAATAAAATTCAAGTAGATTTATGAATATATAATGATATCATGATCCTCATCCATATTATTCTAAAATAACCACTTTCTCTAGTTTTTAAGGTCAAGAGAAACATAAATTAATTAGGTCCTTCAATTAATGTTCAAAATTAATTAAGGATTAAGGTCGGTAGGAATTGATATTTTAGAAACAAAGATCAAGGTGTAGGTTTATCTCTTAAGATAAATGAATAATATAAAAAATAAATGGGTTATAAAATTCTTCCCATCAAAGTATAAAATCCCATTTCCCCAAAATTCAATGTACTGGTTATGATCAAATAAAAAATAATGGATGATTTGTGCACCCAATTGAATATTTTTTATTTTAATACATTTTTTTAATTTTCAATGAACCATTTTATTTTTTTATGAAGTTAATGAGTATAATAAGCCTCACATACACCACCTTACCATGTATGATAGTTTTCATAGGTCTAGTAATGGTGATTTATATGTTTCCCCGAATCACAACCCATTGTCTCTCATTTAATTGTTTTTTAGTCGAAATGTCTTTAATTCAACATGGGTAAATAATGATGTATCATAGTTGAATAAAAACCCTTAATATCCCATAATAATTACCACAATTTTTTTTCCATGCAATGTATTTTTACCCTTCCACCATGACTCTATTCTCCCGCATGCCTCAATTTTGTAATATCGTGAAAATACTAAGAGGAAGTTAAGAATGGACAAAAAATGGATTAAAAATGGATTAATCCTATAAAGTTCAATCATATTCTCTTTGAGATAAATATGGATTTATGTATATGTGTTATTTTAATAATAAGTTGTTATCAGAAGACACCTAAATCATTTTAAACATGTTTTTTCACAGTAATAGAGTATACTAGTAGATTTGAATTTTCTAGAATGTGGAATGTCCAGTGATCAATCAAGAAAAATGATCAAGATAAAATAAGAATTGATTGGTCTAGAAATACTCTTGAGAATGTACATATGATTTGGGACAAGAACCCAAGTCATGATTAACAATAAAAAATAAATTCACATGAATTTTAGAAATTAAAATAATGATAAATGGTTAGGAAATTTCATTTACATGAGTTAATAAATTCCCTCAAATTTTGATTCCTCATTTCACTATCTAGGATTCACATTAATCACTCAATTATCTATTTTAGTCATTCAATTCATTAACATTGAAATCTAAAACATGAAATCACAAGTTTTTTAAGAAATTCAGGTCTCTTAGATAAGTCAGGTAAAGATCGAATTCATGAATGGTCATGTAATTTTTAACATTTATGCTCAAATCATTGTTTGGTAAAAAAGATATAAGGAGTTTACAAAATTAAAACTAAAATCCATTTTGAAATAAATATTAGTCATATTTCATATGTTATTTGGGGATTACTTTTTCCATCATAAACCTATAAAATAAAATTATGGAATTACGAACAAGGGTCATTTCATTAAATCTCAAAATGATAAGAGGGAGTAGGCTGCATGCTGGAATAATTTCAATGAATGAATTTAAAATCTATATTCCTAATAATGAATATGAATGTACGAAAATGAATGTAAAGGATAAATATCATTATCATACTCAATGTGGGACTTGGATATTTACTACTTCTAGAGGGCAGTGCCGACTATTATCCAAAGATTGATGGTGGTTGGATCATCATTGAGTCGTACCACCATATGTGAATTTAACCAACATCCACATATTTTTTCTTTTTGATGAAAATTCCACGTATATAGTACACTATATCACCCACATTCCAATGCGGTACATCTTCCATGGTAGCTGTATGAGAAATTTGGAACCTCCACCTAATTCGTTGCTACTTGCGAAACATCTTCTTTCTCTTCTTTTGATCTATTTATTTTATATTCAATGTATTCAAGGAGCTCCAAGTGTTTCTCAATAGGTTGATTTTCCCCCATAATTCTCGAGGTAATAATAAGATTAATTTTCTTCTTAATATGTAGAACAATTAGGAGAGACACTCAATAAAATTAAATGAATTTGGGTTTAAGAATGTATTATCTCATTGATTTGGTTCAGTTTGAATCAATTATTCAATAAGAATTTTAAACATGGTGTGTATCATCACTAGATAAATTTAGGAAGTTATGATCAACCATTTTGAGTTTGGACTCAACTTATTGGTGGTCCTCAATGAAATTGGTGAAAACCAGGGGCACTTCTTTCTTGGCCTTAAATATTTTCATGTCATTTCAATGTTCATTGATCATGATCATCAAATATTGATGCGAGATCTATGTATCTATGCCTTATTTCATTTTATTTACCATTATCATAAGAGCCTAAAATATTTATTGGATTTATCCTATTTATGGTCTATGAATTATTCTTTTAACTATGATTAATTGTTCCATGAATTGAAAAAATAGTCCAGTGAAATAATTATGGCATAATAATTTTGATAATTTAAAAAAACAATGAAAAATATTTAAAAAATGTAAATTTAGAAAAACTGAACTAAATACCTATTTTGATCACTAGAAAAAACACCAGTTTTGACACACACAAATTGTATTGTGTTGAGAAATAGTATTTATATTCATCAAGTAGCACAGTGGTTGTCCATGTTCTTCTCCTTTGAGGAGAATTATAGTATGTTCAATCAATAATTCTTAATTAAACTAATATAATGGTTTTTGTTTATTTTCTTTTATTAATTAAAATTATTGATTTGTTTTTCATGGAAAATGTGGAACTAAATTAATGAAATACAAAAACTAAATTTAAATGTATATACAGATAGAATTAAATTAGGGAAGAATGGTCTTGGTCCAGGGATTTTTAACATGGGTTCTTTCATTGTTTATTTTTTGGTCAATTTTAATTTGATAATACATTTAGTGAAACCACATTAATGATTTAATTTCCTTTTATTTATTAAGTGTGTGATTCTAGTATGCCTCTGACATACCAAACCACACATCCTCAAATATTTAGATAAGATAATACCTTAATTGAGAACAAAATTTCGAAAAAACCATGATCCATAATATGTCATTTCAACCCTTTAGGAAACCCTAACTCCAACATATAAAGGGTTTTCTTGAGAGAAGGGAGGGAAAAATAATTTATCAAAGAGAATAATTGGAATTGAAAATAATGTCATGGTGGATAACAGCTGCACCTATAAAATACTGTCTCATCTGCCAAAAATAGATTTAAAACATGATGAATTGAAATAAAATATCAAGGAACACTGTGAAACATTCCCCAAATACATTCCTTGGGTTACAGAAATAGAATTACAAAGAAAAAAAAGATCGAAAAATAAATTTATAGGATATAGATAATGAGATTCGTATTGGAAGAGAAAGAGTGGTGGAAAGTGAAATGGAAAACACTTTAATAAAAAAATGAATGTGTTACCATGGAAATGAAATCCAAAATAATAATAATATAACCAAAAATAATAGAAAATAGATTTCATCCAAAGATTTATTCTCTGATCGATTGGAAGGTGTGGGATATTTTGCAATGCCTTGGTAAGGATGATCTCTCCTCATTTTACAGACTAGAATTATCCTTTGAGAACTAATGTGTCTTAGGCCCATGAAATGGTCGATTTACCATTATACACCTTTTTTAATGTTGTTTATAAATGAATTTTTTGTGTCCTTAATCATAACCTATCCTAGTGGGTCCCATTCCACGAATCCCCAAGCTGTCCTTAAAATGATAGGGGCATGTGACTAGAACCGAATAGAAATATCACTATCATTGGAGGAAATTCTTATATACCCATATAAAAAAATCATCTCCAAGTCCACAAAATGATGAAATGTAGAAACCATAATGTAAAAAATCCATCCTAAAAAATATTTCACGTTACTAGAGTACGCTTGAAGTTAATGTAATGTAAACAGGGAAAGAATACAAGCCCACCAAAAAGAGTCGGTAAACTAGAAGCTCATATTGTAATGAAAATGTACTGGGACTATTGTTTGTAGCTATAGTAACACCTTGGAGAACATAACCTCAAAAATATCCATCCATTCAAATTCCACCTATGACTTCATCAAAAGGTTGCTCATCTACACAAGACATATCACATTCAGGCAAAGCCCGTACAGGGGTTAGTATATGAATACTTAGTTGGACACCCTAAATCCAAATTGAAATATAAAAAGGGAAAGTACAGTCATTTATACACAACAATATGTATAAATCCTATATAAGAATATCTATATATATTCAATCCAAGACATGCAGTCTAGTTGTATGTCACAGCGACCAGACACCAACAATAGGGATTCAGCTTGATGATTCCACGATGCACTATCCTAGGGTAACACACTCTTGATTCCGATAGAAATGATCACATCCATCTGAGTAGTATTTTTTATTAGGAACCATCATGATATATTGATACAGTGATAGATCTAAAGGTATAGTTACAATAAAAATATGAGGATCGGAACCAGGTCCATAGGGTGATACTAATAACTCAAAATGGATTAATCTAATAAGTAGATAATCGATTCCCAATAATGATGGATATGTAAATATTGAACACCCTACCTTTGTAAATGAAGAATGAATTGAGGATCCTTCTAAAGGACTTTTTGGGGGAGTCTAAAACTCTATCTTGGAAGTCCTACTGAAAGGATCATAATCCTATTAGTAAGAAATGATTCGTACCTACCTTCAAGGAAAATGATAAAGGGAATAATCCCAACCGAAACATATCCATTATATAGAGGATAAGATAATCAATACATATAGAATGGGTTACACATCGTGTATTAGGGTCACACACTGTGTCCCTTGACCCTATATACTACCCATGTAAAATGAATTGTGTCTTTAGAACATGTTTTGTAGGATAGGGGTACACGATATGTAAAAGGAATCACACTCCATGTCCTTCCATATGGGGTTCCCCATATACCCTAGTCGCAGGCCAGTACATAACGTTAACTCATGTAACCTTTCTCATGTAATTGTACTTGGGGTAGCCTATGTATCCGATTTAGGACATGTCGTGTGGAGGTTTACTCGCTGTGAAGGTAACACGTTTACTCCACTCTGTGTATATGTACATTCCATTTACATACCAAGTGGTAAAATGATGAAGACGTGATGTGTTGATAGGGATATAACCCTTGTGTTATGGGTTTTTCCGAAATTTGTCTTCTTATTCCCACTAACCGCGGTCGATTGTTGGGTTCCACTACAGTTCTCGGTTCATGTTAAATCTCAATATTGAGGTTCATCTCACCATCCTAACAACAAAATGAGTGGTTTTTGAGATTCAGTTTTCTTGGAATTCTGATTTAATCAAATCTGATTCATTTTGACTAAAGAATAATTTATCCCAAATCCCATTAATTAATCTGTAACCCTCATCATTGCACCTCCATTAGGTCATCGTGGTGTTTGATATTCAATTTCGGATTGTTGTGCCAGTAAATGAAGGTGCAACAATTGTTCATTGAAAAACTGTTAAATAATGGAGAATGAATAGAACATTTGGTGGAGGAAAAATGCACAAGGATAAAATTCATGGAATGATCCTCAAACATTTTTTATTCTATCCTTGATATTTTTCCCTAAGAAAAATCAATAATCAAAATAATAATCTTTATAATCAAACCCCATAAATCTAGAAAATAAAAAACCATCCTGTATATAATGACTTAACCATTGATCAACCTATTCGTTGGATGGCCCGATTCTATCATTGAATTCAAAAACTAGTCAGGATATACATAATACCACATCCTACCTGGGAATTGGATCGCTCACTATTGAAAATCATTTTTTTGATGGTGAGATCCATCAAGAATGGAATTCATTGATTTTCGATCCACAATTCTGTCATCTCCCTCAGAGAAAAATCTTTAGGGTTCCCACTCCAGATCCTTTAATTAATTCCATGTTTATGAGACTTATACTGAATCCATTACTAAGGGTTTAATTACAGTGGAAAAGAATCAATGTGTTGATAATTCAACGAAATGACAAAATAAAATAAGTTTAAAATTTATTTCATTAATTAAAAATGCCCATGGATACTTTTCACAATAGACCCATGTCGGTCAATATTTGGTTAGGCCCAGGGAAATTTCGATACTCTAAACAATAAAGTTCCCTCATATTTATGATCTGGGTACCTATTTATATGTTATTATTCTTTTTGAAGAAATATTTTTTCCATGCTATTTAATATTTATTTTTTTTTTCAAAAAATTGTTCCGGGAACATCAAGCCTCATAATCACACGTTTCCTTAATGCATGGTCTTTATTTTAATCAACATAACATTCAAAAATAATATATTTAAAATCACATGAAATTATATTCTCTCCATATTGGGGGAATTATGTCCCTAGAACACCAATATAAGAGATAATAAAACATTAGGGTTTTGAGCATGAATCATGGATTCCTGCTCCCAAGTGCTCTCCTTGAGATTCACATACTACCTCGAAATACCAACTAAATTAATTCTCCATCAATTAAGTGTCCTTTTCAGCTGATCCTTGATCTCATATGGGTATTGATAAAAAGTATCTCTATATTCGATGTGTTTCTCTCCCCATTCAATTATGTGTTATAGTTCATGTACATACCTCCTCAACTATGATATGTATATGACATCGGGTACTCTATCCAATTTTCATGGTAGAGATAATAGGTGCACCAACTCATCATATCTACAACGTATTTGAAAAGGGATGATAAAAATCGGAGAAAAAATGAACTAAGGACAAATTTCTATAATCCACACTAGGGTGAAACCAATAAAAAATTGTGGTCTCTTAAATAGAACTTGAAAGGCCTCAAATTCTTGTCATTATAAGGCTTATGATATCTCTATGCAGTCATCATCCAATCTAGGATGATCAGCACCTTCTCTATAGTTTCTCACACTAACTCTTGGCCCATGAGTGCTGACTCTCTGGAGTTGTTCCAGTAATGCGGGGACCTGCAATGTAACCCATACAATGCCTCAAATGCTTCAATAAAAAAGGTAGAACGGTAGCTATTTTTGTTTGTAAACTCTACTAGGGGATGGTGATCCTCCCAAATACATCCAATGTCCAAGATGTAAGATCGCAACATGTATTCTCAAAATGGAGTGGTCCAATCTGTCTAGCAGTCTGTCTGTGGGAGAAACTCTATGTTCAAGAGTATCTAGGTCTTAAAAAACTCCAACAATCCCTTTCAAAATTGGGATGTAAAATGAGCATCATTATATGAAACTACTTTAGATGTGATTATATATAGTTGAACTACCTCTTACGTGTATAGGATTCCCATCATCTCTACTAAAATCTTCTCTTAGGTAGCTAGGATGTGAGGCAACTTGGTGAGTTGGTCAATGATCAACCACATCACAACATATACCCTTGAAGTACATGGTAATCCCGTTAGGATATCTATTCATATCCCATCCCACATTCTTTATGGAACCTCCCGGGGGTGAGGTAAACCTGCTGAAAGCTTGTGATCTACCTTTACTTACTGACATGTAAGGAATCATGAAACAAACTATGCAACTCCATTCTTCATCCATGTCCACAAAAATATATGTCATAGGTTCTAGCACATTTTCTCCACATAAGAATGTACCTCTAATTGGGATGTATGCAACTCCCTCGAAACCTTGTCCCGCAATTCCACTTGTACTACTCTGCATACTTCAAAAAGAACAACATCCTCCCCACCTTTATAATATTCATCAGAATTATTCCCTATGAACATCTAAGCATGTAGATTCTAGTAGTCAATATCCCCATGTTGTGCCTCCCTAACTCACTATATGATTTTAAGGGTAATACCCATTGACTTGAGGTAAGCTCATCCATATCTATCCATAGAGGATAAAATTAGTGAGGGAAACTTCTTTGAAGCCTCATTCGTCAATTACACAATAGATCTTCTGTTGAGAGAATATTCCACCACGTTTTGCCTTTACATATGTATAGAAAATATCGAAGTCATAGTCTTAGAGGAAATATATCCATCACCTATATCTCATGTTTCAATCCTTATAAGAGATGATATACTAAATACTCTTTTGATTAGAATAAATTATAAATCGCTCTTGCATAATGTAGTGTCATTAAATTTTCAACGTGAAGAATACTAGAGCTAACTTAATATCATGATTCATGTAGTTCTACTTCTGTATTCTTAACTAGCCTGAACCATAAGAAATAACTACTCACCTCTTCCTTAGGAAACATCCATTCATATTTACTAATTCATCATAGAAAACTATGCACTCGACACCCTACAATGGAAATCTCAGGATCAGAGTTCTCGTCCAAATTTTCCTCAACTAATGAAAATTTATTTCAAACATCTCTATCCAACCGAAAGGATTACCTTTTGGAGTAAATGTTATTATAGGTGCTGATATCGTAGATAAATCATTTGCAAGTATCCGATTATAGATTTTTAGCTCGAGTAATTTCCACACCTCCATAAAATTATTAGGTAGCTCCCATGCGTTCACTACCTCAACCATTGCTAGGTCCAGAAACACTCCATCCATTGGGAAAATGTGTCCCAAAATATGGACCATCAGAATCCATAAGTAAAACTTTGATATTTTCATATAAATATGGGAGTTTTAGAGTACATCGAGAACCATACTTAAGACTCTTTCATGATCCTCCCAAGACACTGAGTACAAGAGGATATCATTGATGATGACTTCCACAAACTGGTCCAAGTAAGGCTAAATGATCTGGTTCACAAGTCCCATGAGCACTGTTGTGACATTTTCCTTGCCAAATGGAATCACCAAGTACTCATTGTGACCATATCTAAATTTGAATGTCAGCTTTGGTATATCCACATCTAGTAATCGCAACTCGTGATAGCTTGATCTGAGGTCAACCTTTGATAACCATCATGCCCCTCTCAACTCATCAAATATTTCATTGATCCATGGTAGTGGATAATTTTTCTTCAGAGTCACAAGGTTCATGTTCTAGTTGTCCACACAGAACCTCATTCTCACATATTCTATTGTGAAAAACAAAACTGTGGTCGCCCAAAGTGAAACACAGATTCTCATGATGCACTTACTTTTCTAGTCATCTAACTACACCCACAGTTCATGAAGATCAGTGGGATCCATCTAATATTCTGGTTTAGAAATTTGCGCTGCCTCCGGGTGTAAATCAATACTAATGTCTATCTCTCGGCAGGGAGGTAATCTTGGAAAATATTCTGTAAAGACATCCTCATACATGGTCACCATGGATTGAAACTAGAATATCACAACATCTAATTCAACAAGGGATATTATAGAAAAATGATAAGTAATCGTCCACACCCTCCTTTTCATGAGTCCATCCTATGTTTCATGGATTTCCATTTCATCAAAAAAGGAAAAAATCATTCCATCACTATGGACACACCACACTCTTCACCTAAAATAGTAAATATGTGCATTGTTTGGGGATATCCAATCCATAAAATTAATGAAGGAATCAACACTAATTCCAAGAGGTTCCAACCAAAACTCACTCCTCCAAGGGTCATGTTATACTGTCAGCATATATGTGTTATCTTTGAGTCTTCTCTAGTAGTTGTCCTCAAGTGTATGGGTTGATTCAATGGTTGAAACTGAATATCTAGGTCTCAAAAAAGTTATATGGTTAGAATGGAATGACTAATTCCTTTATCTATTAGTACACCAACTAAATTATAAAATAAATAGATCATACCTTAGATCATTACCGAATCCCCTAGGTCATATTCCTTGACTGCATTGTGTTATCCCCGCCACTGTCCTCCAATTCATTATGCCTAGTGAGGACCTACTGGGTGTGGTAGTGGGAATAAGTAAAAACATCAACCAACTCCAACTACTCTCCCATATCATATTACAAATCTACCACCCTATAGATATGCCTTCTCCTATTGTTGTCTCTACATCGATGGACCATCCACTATCTCCATGTTAGTATCATGATGGTTCAGACAATATCTAGTCAATGATTCTACCATTAAAAGAATAGCACTATCTATCCCTAGGTTGATTGGATCCACCCTATGATCCCTGAATTAAATTAACTCTATCCACAAACCTCTTTATAACATGTCTCCCACATTTAGGTTACTAGAACTAACATCGACTCCCTACATCCAAGGTCTTTTGTCATGGTTATCCACTACTAACAATCAACGACCGTATCTTCTCAGCCAAGAATCATTCAACCACAAAATCTATATCAAGAACACCATCATAAGTTGGAATTCATATAGGGATAATGTTGGCTCGAATGTCTCCAGAAAGACCTTGCTCAAAGGTCTAAGACCTAATATACTGATCACTAACCTTATCCATAGTGTACTTAGAAAGGTTGATGAACAATGATGAATAATCAGACACAGTCAGTCTACCTTGATGGAGATGAAGAAGATCATGTATACACAAAAATATTTGTGTAACTGGTGAGAACTCCTCTATTAAGATATTATTGAACTTTATACACAAGAGGGTCACCTCATATTGCTTCCATGTGGACAAAATCTACCATATCCCTGATCATCCTTGGAGAAGGCTCACCACCAGAACCATCATGTGATCTGTTGGTGTCTAGACTAGGTGGAAAAATCGATTCACCTCCTCAAGCTAGTCCTCAGCAAAATATAGATTGGGCTCACCTTAGAACCTGATGGGTCCTTATTTCTAAAGCTTTTGAAGTGCAACCAACCTACACTCCTCATCTACAATTATTGTGGGTACCACGTGATGCTCTATAGATGGTGTTATAGATGCTTCACCACCTAGAGGTGAAATCTGGGGAACTGGTCCCTATATTGAAGCCTCTTCATTAATGTGGACATCCTCATGATGGAGTTACTGAATTCGAGATTGTATGTGTTGTGGAGGCATCCTGAAACAAACAATGTGTACAAAAATCAATGAGTATGCATAGAGAGTTGACTTGAGAAGAAAATGAGAACTACAACAAATTTCTATATAATTCTTGAACTATTATTTTTCCTACACCAAATTTTCTCATTTACTGAGTCTAAAATTAGGTTATCAGTGTTCTGGTGTATGCATACGTTGGCTTCCCACACAAGAACTAGAGTCTCAGACCTGAAAGATTAACGCAAAGTAGTTAACATTATTTCCCCAAAACAATATCATAGTCTTTTGATCCTACAGAATAACCGAACCCTCTAATAGTACTCTTTAGTAACCCTTCCTAGTGTGGACCGATCTCTGACTCCCCAATCTCACCTACAATAGGCCAGGGTCTGGTTACTAGCACCGAGTAGACATATCACTATCATGTGAGGCATTTTTTATGTACCTATATGCGCACCCAACTACAAGTCCAAAAAATAATGTAAGGTAATGACCACTGAGTAAAAAAAATGTATATATACTACTATATCCCATAACTAGAGAATGGTAGAAGGTAAATTAAATAGGTCCATAATACATGCTCACAAAATAGAGACTGCAAACCACAAGTCCAACAAGTAAATAAATGGTTATAGGACTATTGTTTGTAGCCATAGGAACACCTCAACCTGCATAATCTCATGAAGCAATGTATGGTCTTGATCCACCTATAAATTCATAAAAAGTTCACTCATCTTAATAAGACACAACATGTGAGGGAAAATCCCATGTAGGGGTGAATATAACGATAATCATTCGGAAACAACGAAACCAAAAAGAAATATAACAAAATAAATTACAGTAATCTCATCACAAATATTTGTCTTTAATACATATAAGAATATTCAAATATAATCAATCCAATTCACATATCATTTTGGTATTTCATCGCTACCTCCTACCAACACTAGGGATTCAAATCGAATATTCCATGAAGAAATTTTCATAGAGAACACACTCCTGAGTCCGGTAGCACTGATGATGTCTGTCTGAGTTGTACTGTTCATCTGGAATTGTCATAAGAGAATGATACGATGATAGATTTGAAAAGAGATATGTGATACGTAGATTAGTATTAAAACCATGGCCATGGGCTGATAACAATAACTCAATCTAGATTATCACTCTATGTAGAGGATTGATGCCCTGTATATTTGGTCACGCCAATGTATAAGACTCTACCTAGGGCATGATGAATGAATAGAGCATCCAACTATAGGACTCCTAGGGAATTTAAAAACTCAATCAATGATGTCATGGTGAAGGGATTATAGATCAATGTGTAGGAATTGATTTGTACCTACATTTTGAAAAAAAGATGAGGTGAATAAACCCTAATGAAACATGTACAAGATACAAAATATAAAGAAATAAACCCATGTAGAAAGGGGTACACGATGTATAGTAGGGTTACACATAGTGTCCCCTGTATCCAGATACTGACCATGTACATTGACCAATGTATTTAGAAAGTATAGTGTATAATATATGTACATGATGTGTAGAAGGAATCACACATGTTGTCCTTCAATCTAGGGTTCACCCCTTTTCCATTTCCATGTGCTAGTACACAAAATCAACAAGTGTAACCATTCCCATGTACCAGTACATGGGGTATCTTGTGTGTCTGGTTCAGGACATGTCGTTTGGGGGAGTACATGCCGTCTAGAAAACCAATGCACTCCACCCCGTGTCTATGTACTTTCCCTGAACACAATGAGTGGTCTAATGATGAACGCACACAGCATGTAGATGAGGCTACATGCACTGTGTTCTGGATTTTATATAATGTCATGTTTTTCCTCCTTATCACATCATCCAACCATATGGTTATTATCTATTGCTTGTTTCCCCTGGAAATTCAATACCGAGGATCGTCTCACCACTATAACACCCAAATGAGGGGTTCTGGGCCTTTAATTGGCTCAAGAAACCAATTAAATCATTATCCGATGCATTTCGCTTGAAGAATCTAAGAGCGTGTGAATAATCAAGAACATACTACACATCTTGACTCATCCCACCATGCATGCCTCAGTCAATGACATCAAATTAGGCCCAAACTCTCGATCACACAATAAATAACATAACTGGGGGGTAGTATCACGTATCAATAACAAAAAAAAACATATCATATCCCTTATTATGGTCCACTATTCCTAGAATAATCCTAACTTGTAAAATAATCATTCTAAAAAAGTAGCTTGTTAAGATAAGTCTTATTATCATGAGTATAAATGTGGTGAGACAACATGTCCCAACCAATAATCCAATGACATCAAAATATATCATATATAAGTAATTAACAGAATGAGAATCACCCTGAGTCTCCCAAAGGATTTTTCTCCTTCCAAAAACAATAGATATCATAGGATTCCACACTAAGGACCTCCCATTCTTTTCAAAGTAAATGGATAACAAGGACTTCAATGTATGGACGTCCCATACTTTCACATAAATTGATCATGAGTATTTCATTGTAAGTAAATTCAATATGTTTAATATAAATAATGAATGAAATTTATCCAATTAATGATTTCATGACAAGCACATTCACGTTTTTCACAAAATTTCTAAACGAGCCTCAATCACACTTAACAAGACCATCAATTATAAAAGAACCAAATACATCCATCCAAAAATGTGAAAATATATCATTTTCCATTTCACAATAATTATAAAATTCAATTTATACACTAACACCACATTATCAAAATCAATAAAATCTTATAAAAGGGTAAACATGCCACATTCCAACAAGAAATCATCCATTTCCAAAATAGAACCAACACATTTTCTGTCAAATGAATAACCATTTTCATAATCCAAATACACAAATCATTTAACCATGAATACACTTATAAATAAATTTTATAAACCTAAAACAATAATTTATATGTCACAATAACATTTAAAAACCCAAAACATGCTTCAAAATCAAAAAATCACATACAAAAGGAAACCGAGAATTTTATCAAGAACATGGCGTGCCACAATAAAAAATATTATTTTCACTACATAAGAAGGAAGAAATCACCACAGTTTACACTAGTAAAATATTCCAATTATCACACATCAATATATAAAATATAAAAATAGTATGAAAAATCATGAAATAATTTATTATTAAATTTAAAAGCCACGTTCAAAAAAAATCTACCTCAATTTATGATTCTTGAACAATACACAACTGAAACCACCTCATCAAGGATCCATGTTCCTGGATTGACCGGGAGAAATACTAAACAAGAAAAATACTAAAAATAAATCATGTCTAAATATTAATCCAGGATCTGTATGAAAATGGATGAAGAAAAACTCAAGATACAATGGAAGGAAAAATAAGAGGAGGAGAATATAGGATTACCTTGAAGATATATGAAAAAACAATGAAGAAACATTATATCCACACTATGTAAGGGTGAAATAATTTTAGATAAGGGGGGTAAAATCGTCCATTGGGTGAAAAAAACATGGAGGAGAAGAAAATTTGTGTTTTGGGGGAAAATTACCTAGAGGGGACAGTGGAAATATCAGATTTTAATCCACCTGGTTACCGTGAAATGTTAGTCCGTGTGGTTACCCAACCTATGATCTATCCCTATACCCCACACTAAACACTCAATGGGAAACCACACGATTTTTCTATAGTGTTTGGTAAACTGTGGACTAACCTAGTGAAATGTTTCTACCTTGAGAGTGAACCTCCCAGCACGCTTCCCACAAGGCATGAAAAACCATACAGAATTTGTGCACCAAGCATGAGATAGAAACACATAAGACATAAGGCTTCCTAGGATTATATGAATGGTTCCCTAAAACCATGAACAAATTATATATCACTTAAATTATATCCCAAAAACTCAATTATTCAACAAAAAACTTCTAGATGAATCTATGTAAGAAATGAGACATCAAATATGGAAAAAAGGGCACCTTAAAATTTAATCATTTTGCACCCAAAACTCAAGCGAAATACCATGATCCGAATATGAACCAAAACATAAGTTTATAACAAAAAAAATGTGTGACAATTCACCCCAATATAATTAATTCCACATTAATAATTCCAACAAATTTCAATTTGATCGATCAAAGTCAAAGGATTTCTACAACCACTTGATGAAACCTCTCAAACCATGAAATACTCATTTACCACAATAAACACATACATCATGACTAAAATTAATTAATAAACAAACTATATCTCATGACTAGATAAAAAACTCAAACATGTACCCTTACAACATAGATATAGAAAAAAAAATTTGGGTGTGCTCTAAAATCAAAAGAGTCTACAAATAGAGGGGAACTGAAAATTATACATGTTCAAATGAAACCATTAATTTTCAATACAACACCGCAAAATAAACCTGATTACAAACATGGGATTCAAGAATGGACTCACCACCATTAGGAATAAACGAAGAGTAATCAAAAATAGAATGAAATTCAATGAGACCTAGTGTGGATCTACCCACTATTTAGGAACTAGCTAATTTAGTCCAACCAACAAAACTAAAATGGGTAACCGCCCATGTACCATCCTTAGAAGTCCCAACATGATCAAAATCAGGAACCTTCTCTATAGAACAAACCCCCCACCAAATGGGGGCTCTGATTAAAAAAATTACATATCAATTGACAAACCCACAACCATGATTCATCATCACCATAATATAACACACCAAAACTATCTTCCAAAGGTTAAAAAAATATATAAACATTGATAGTATACTCAAAAGGGAACTACAAATTAAATCTAATGAAAAAAGGACACCACTTCTCTATACAACCAAAGATGATTTTTCAAAGAAAAAGGATCACAATAACGAAACGAGGTATTTGTGCCTCCTTCCAAAATCTGGGAATTTTCATTATCATGAATATACAACATAAAAGATTAAATCATCCCCATACCTAAAAAAAAATTTGACAGACATTCTTTATACCCCTAGGATTACTGACTATGTGATAACTCTACTCCAGGGCCTATGGATCGAGCCCTGATGTTTGATGCATTAACTGTCTCATAGTCAGGAGCTGATAATCACTGATCAAGATGCATTCTTTCCACTGAACATGGAAATAGAGAATACACACTCAAAATTATATTTCATTTAAAAACATAAACAATAGAAAAACGATGCTCATGGATTACACCTCTTCCTAGAATGTAAAATTTTCAAAATATTTAGAAGAAAAAAATTCCATTACAATAGGTATTATTCTGGATATCCATCACATGTGTATGTAAAAATAAAAGAAAACTACAAATATGGAAAACACCAGTGGATAAAACCCTTATAATGAAAAGGAATACAATGAAAGGGGCTTAATTTTAGTTAATAAAAAAACTAAACTCTAGTTTATTATATACACTTCACTTTTAGGAATAAACATGATAGAACCATTATAAGTCACCTTGGAGTCCATAGGCATGAAATTTATTCAACAAAATTGAACACAATGACTTCTTTTGATATGTATCACTATACTGATGACACATCATGGTCCTTCAATTAATAGAAAATGATGAAATATCAATAATACATATAATACATAAATTAACACCAATATATTCATGCCACTTTCCCATCTACTTATTTTTCTTCACCAACTTATAAAAATACTAAAGGTTGAACAATGCCTCAAAGAATTCCCATGGACAATATTCCTGAGGATTTGTTTAAGAAATATACTTCCACCACTTCTAGATTGGACCATCATGAAAAAATGTAGAAAAATGACCTTTAACAACTCATGAAAATAAAATAGACAAAATATCCTTTAAATTTTTGATAACCATTATTCCACTACATGATGATCTACTTCTCCATAATAAAAGGCTTAAATTTTTAATAATCAAGAAGAAAATCCTTAGGTTAATCAACTTGAAGGTATGATGATGGTAAAACACACATAGAAACGCTTTTGATGTCCATCGAATATATATGTGGTCAGATACTGACCAAAAGGGGAAGAAATCTAAATCTAAATGAACTCATTAACAAGATTTCTCAAAATCAAAACACTGCTCAAGCAACATTCCTAGATCATAGACAAAATCCATACAACCACTAGAAATCAAACATCATTATTTTCCTCTTGATAAAAAGTTCAGGTCAAAAAAAATGTGGTGGGTTTCACACTTACCAATGGTATCCCACATATCCTCACACATGCACATTCACGTGAAAATATGGGCACCCATCCAATCATACCAATTTAGGAACTCATCCACCCATTCCATTACCCTTTATCTTTGTCAACATTGATCCATGCTTTTGTGCACTAATGAGAATACCAAAGGTTAAACAAAGCATTCTCACCGTCCAGAATATATCATAATACACTGTTTTATAACTCTTATTCACTACCCATCTCAAAATTCATAATAATATTCCAAAACATACTAACCACCAAGTCCAAAACTATATTCAACCTTTATATACCTTTATACTTTACCATAATCAAAATAAAATCCAATTTATTCAACTGCAAAATCCACCTCATCCAATTCTAAACATTTTCCAGTAGCTCAAAACACCACATTCAAGAAAAAAACCTATGATGAAAAATCATTTGTTCTTCATGAAAATAAATTTTGAAGACAAACATTCACTTCCAAACTAATAATTTAAATAAAACCTAGGTTTTGATTATAAAAATCCAAATTCATTAATCATATCCCCTTTTACCAAAAATCTAATTTACATAAAATCATTTTTTTATTCCTTCCACAATGTTTATTCCGAAAATCAATTTTCCACTTTCCAAAAATGTAACCATTAAAACTACAAAACCCATTTTCACAACTCCAAAAAAAACTAATTTGAAAACAATATTCAAAACCAAAGGTGTCCAAAACAATTCAAAATGGAAAACTACACCCGATGAGTGACTTGGCCATATGGTTAGTGGCCATATTTCAAAAATTATTCTATCATGAAGAGTCTTCTAATACAATGTCTCTTTTTCCACATAGATTTTTAGAACCTATGATATCACTATGAAATTTATCCCAACTCCATTTTTAGTTCCTAAACAAAAAACCACAAGAACAGATGAAACCAAATAAAACTAGAATTCGAATGGAAACTCAATGTTCTAGCCATGAGGTGTTGGCCAAACACTCCCCGATAACTACACCCAAAGTTTTGATAGTCCTAATCCATCTAGATTTATATCCCAAATTACATAGGGAGCTCTGCAATCAGATTTCTCTAAAGAACCAATTTTCTCAGAAATCATTTTTTCATTAACCAACCTGGGTGGACCCTTAACTAGTCACCCAATACGATCTGTGGAATGAAACAAAATGCCTTTCTGGTCCTCACAAGGTAACAACTAATACAATACATCAATAGAGTATCAAAATGGTAAAATTTCACCCTATATAAATAAATAAATAAATATAAAAAATTGATCATCCCAATATATATCCAAAATAAACATTTTTTTACAAAATTTAATTCATTTGAGATACTAAAAGATGAAACCCAACTGAATCTGAAAACAACAAAATCTCTATGTGACCACAAGGGTCACTCTACGATACCAAAACCGACCATCACCCATGGATATTGAAGAGAATATGAGACATATACAACAAGATAAAAATGAAAATGAAATATAATATTGAGTATTAATACTCATTAGTTATATTGAAACAAATCAATTTTTAATTAAATTCGTTTAGGTAAATGAAATATATAATAGTAATTTATTAAACATATTTTTACCTCAAAACAAATCATGGTACATTTTCTTTTTTCAAATTTAAAACCTCATTCTTTTTAAATGTGTAACCATTTTGATTTTAAAGAGGAATAATGAAACTTCTTTCAAAAGGATTGTATTGGAGTAGAAAGAAATTTCCAATTTTTTTCATAATTATTAGGAAATCACCACATCACTTTTCATAATGATGTGAACTATAAAAAATCTACAATAATTATCATAACAAGGGAAATGGAAATCATCACTTAAAGTAACCAACTAACAATGCATTTGAATCATTCACTGAATAAAACTAATGTCGATAGAATGGGAGAACATTAGAGCTCGTGAATAATATAAAAAATATTATACATCTACACTCATCTAGGATTTCATGGATCACTCGATAAAATAATATTTTCCCCACAAAATTGATCCCACCATAAATTTTCTGATTAATGGACCCTATCCAATATATAAAATAAACAAAACATATCATATCCCATACTATGATACACTAGTCAGTGTGTAATGCTATCTTGTGCATCAATCGTTCATAGAAAATTTTCTAGGTATGGAAGGTTACTATGTCTAGAATATAAAGGGTTAAGCCAACTGATTCCATCCAATAATCCAATCACATGCATTTATATCATATATAATTAATTCACACAATACGAATCACCTCAATTGACCCCAAGGATCAATCTCTTTGAATAAAAAATTAGAACCCTGACGATTCCACACTGAGGATCTCCCATTCTTCTCAATGTAAATGGATCTTAGTGACTCCAGAGGAAGAATATCCCATCCATTCAAATAAATAGACCATAATGATTTGACAATAATTAAATCCCATATAATTAATGTAAACAAGGAAATTGAATAATTGAAGGATATTTATTATGAATTTTTTTTTCTCAATTTTCATAAAATTTCCAAACGGGCCCTAATCATAATTCAAGAGACCATAATTTTTATAAGAAGAAAATCCACCATTCCAAAAAGGTATAAACATATAATTTTTCATTTAAAAATTATTTTTAAAAATATATTTAAATTCCCTCACCACATTTTCAAAACCAATATACCTCCATAAAATCCCTAATGGGCCACATGTCATAAATATATCACACATTGCCAAAAAGAAACTATCACAATTACCAACAAATTCCAAAAAATCATAAAAAAAATAAACTTTTCTTTTATAACCAAATATACTTATAAATCCATTTTATAAAACCAAAAACACCATTTAGATGTCACAAAAACATTTATAATGTCAAAACATGCCATAAAATCAATAAATCAAATTTAAAATCAAAGGAGTTATTTTTTCAAGTACTTGGTGTGAAACAAATAACAAAACAATGTTATTCACTTCATAAGAAGGAATAAATCACCAATTTTATCATAAAAAACTCCAAAGGTGACACATCAAAATTTGACATATAAGGAATCAACAAAAAGTATGAAACTATATATTATTAAATTTTTTGAAATGTGAGAAGGGGAACCTACCTCAATCTTATGCTGATTCAACAACGTACACCTGAAACAACATTAAGAAGGATCCAAGATCGAAGATTAACCAATATTAAACAAGAATATGAAAAACCCCAAACAAAAATCAAGGGAAAACATATACCATAGATCCATATGACCAAGGGAGAAGAAGACATCATGATGGAATTGAAGGAGAAGTAGGATAAAGAAGAGAAGAGAGGGTTACCTTGAGGATATATCCCAAAAACATGAATAAACCATAAATCCAAACCATTGAAGGGAGGAAGAATCTTGTAGAATGATAGATAATCCTCCATTTTGTTTCACATATTGGGAGTGGGAAATGGGTGTTTTGAGAATAAAATCCCTAGAGGGAAAAGTGGATATTTCACATTTTTAATAAACGAAGGAACTATGTACGATTTTGTTGCATGGTTTTCCGAAACAATTAACAAACCATGTACCCCTCACTGCATAAAAACTGGGAACTGACACAGTTTTTCCTCGTTGTTTGGTCCACAATGATCCAACCATATGAAATGGTTCTCCGATGAGACATGTCCTCCACTCACACATACCACATGGTTTTTCAAACCATGTGGATGATTAATGACAAGCCTCAAACACCAACCCTTAATCCTCATAGTTTCTTGGGTTGATCTGCAGGGTTCCCTCTAACCATACACAGACTGTGCACCACCTGCTACCGATCCCAAAAACTAAATTTTTGAACAAATTATCCCAGATGAAACTATGTTAAAAACAAAATATTAATGATGGAAAAAATATTACTTAAAAATTTAAACTCATCACATTACAATATCAGTAGAAAGATAGATATCCCAAGTTGAAATGGAAAAAAGCATGAGAACATAAAAATCAGGTGTTACACCTGATTCCCACCATTTCACGCTAACCAGACCGCAGAGACGGGTATTTTCTAGCCACATTATGAAGATGTTGGTATTTTCATTATTGATTATATAAAATAGAACATTGTGTGTTGTTAGTTGTATTTTCATTTCACTTGTATAATGGTTTTAGATGTTGTTAAGTTCATTTCTGGTTCATAATCAATGATTGTTCATGTTTATAGTTAGAGTGTGCATCAATTATTATTAATAGTTATTGTAAAGAATAACAACTAATAAGAATTTTTAATAAATTAATAAAAATAATTAATATTAACAAATAATAATTAACATTATGAAATCACTTATTAATGTGATTTTTATAAATGAATTGAAGTTAATATTCAGTTTTTTTATTTTTTATTTAAATGGAAGTTTTGGATTTTTAAGGGAAATTGGTCTCTAATGTGTGAATTAATTTGGGGTGTTGGACACTGAAGAAAATTTCTAAAATAATTTGGTACTGTTGGATATATATTATTTAACTATTTGTTAAAATATAATTATAATTAAAAATTAAATTAAAATATAAATATATTATATTATATATTTATAAATAATTTTTTTTATTTTAATTTTGAAGACAATTAAATTTATATTCCATTTATTAGTGCACAAAAATTCCATTAATAATGATATTTTTTTCCTATTCTCTGTTAAGGGGGTGGGTGGGTCCGCTTTATGAGTGCTGAAAATAGCACTAATAAAGGCGCAACATGCTATAGTGTGCCAATTGTATAAAAACACACCCAAAAAGCACATGCAACCTATGTATGAAAAATATATAATTTATTTGAAATAAATTAGGCATCATGAATAAAAAACACTACTATATTCATTTCAAAAAAATTAATTTATAAGTAAAATTACAATTATCCAATGACATTTAAAAACATTAATGTTTCACCTTTTGGATTCCTATATCCCCTCACAAAATATTCCACCCATCATATCAATTTCTAAACAAATCACTACAACGTAATAAAAATATTCAACTTATATAAGAAAAAAAATCATATCTTATTAATATAATAAAGATATAAATTAAAAAATTATTTGAGAAAATAATTTAAGAATATATAAATTTTAAATAAAAAGACACACTTGGAGTCATAATGGTCACACCACACAATGTATTAAGGTGGGGTGTATTCTTATATGTCCCATAAGAGTTATGGATCAATTTCGCAATGTATCATAACAATCTAAATGTGTTTTGTTAATTTTAGATATGTCTCTTTTTCTTTCATATAAAATTATTGTTTATTTTGTATAAAGTCACACATACTGTTATATTGGACACACCATGCACTTGATTGAGGTGATGGTGGTTCTGGTATGTCACAAATTATGTATGTATCATTTTCCTAATGTATATTAACAATAAAAATTGTGTTTACATGTTTTTCATAATGTCACATATTATTTTTACTAAAAAGTCATTTCAAACTAGATACATTCATTTAGGACCATACTAATCACATCATTTGTCAGTTTGATGTGGTACTACTTCCTACATGTAAAAAATCACTTCTGAATACCTGTCCTAAATAATTGTGTAAATTGGAGTGAATTTTTAGTTCATAATTAGTGACATAGTCTTTAAACTAAAATGTCAATTTTAAACTCATAACGGATACTTTAAGGCATAGCATTCACAACATACATTTGATTTAGGTATAGATGATTCCTAAACAAAAAAATAACTCATGATCCACTTTTCTAAAGTAAAAAAACTTTATAATTTTTTTTTTCCTTTTTTCCTTCAGTATGTCACTTATTTTATTTACAAATATTAATTTAAATTTTAAATAAAAACACACATGGATTCATATAGGTCATGGTGTGCATCAGATTGAGGTTCAATTGAATTATAAACATCGAAAATGACTTATGTATCATTTTACTAAATTATAAACACAATAAAAATGTGTTTTATCAGTTTTCAGTATGTCACTCATTTTTTTATTAAAATTACTATACATTTTAAATAAAAAAGATATACTACGAGTTATATTGGTCACAATGTGTGTCGGATTTATGTGTATTTCATTCATACATGTTATAAATGACTTACGAATCATTTTCCTAATGTTTCAAAACAATCCAAATTTTTTTGCACGGTTTTAATTATGTCACTTGTTTTTTCCTACTAAAATTATTATAAATATTAAATATAAAGACACATTGTGAATCATAAAGGTCACAACATGGAATGGATTGAGGATCATCTAATTAATACATATCAAAAATGGATTATGGATCATTTTCGTAATGTATAAAAATAATCCAAATGGGTTTTATCATTTTTTAGTAGGTCGCATGAATTTTTTCTAAAATTAATGTTAATTATAAATAAAAATAAACACTTCAAGTTATATCATTCAAACCATAGCCAATACTGAGTATTGGTTGATTCTTACATGTAAAAAATGACTCAGAGGATGTTTTCCTAAAGTATCAAAATAATACGAAGGTGTTTTTTCATTTTTCAATATTATTTTGTTTCTTTTACTATAATTAATGAATGTTTTAAATAAATAGGAAAACCCGGAATTATACTAGTCACACTATGAGTCAGATCGAGGTGAGTAAGATTCCTAAACATCAAAAATTATGCGTGGATCATTTTATTTATGAATCACAACAATCCAAATATTCATTCAAGGTTTTCTGTATGTGACATGTTCATTTTACTAAAATTAATGTAAATTTTAAATAAATAGACAATATTGGAATTATACCTATCAAAATATGCATTATATTGATATGTGGAAAATTATTACATATCAAAAATTAATTATGGATCATTTTACTAAATTATCAAAACAATATGAATGTGTTTACTCAGTTTTTAGTATGTCACTTTACATCATTATCAAATTGTTATTTCAAATGAAAACATTATCTCTGATTCATAATGATCCCATCATGAATTTACATGATGTGATACAATATCCCATATAATAAAAATAAAATATGATTCATTTTCTTGAATTATTATGAAAATAGGAGTGCATTTTAATGGTTTTTAGTGAGTGACTTGTTTTGTACTAAATGTTAATTTTAAACTGATAATGTATCCTTTCAGTCATATTGGTCACACCATTCATTTAATTAGGATGTGGTTGATACCTATATGTCAAAAATGTCTTCTGAATCGTTTTCCTAATGTATCTAAATAATATGAATTTTTTTCATCATTTTTAGTATGTAACATGTTCTTTTTAATAAAATTTATATCAATTTTAATGAAAAATAAACACATAGAATCAAAACAATCACGATATACATCAAATTTAGGTGTGGTCGATTATTACACCTTATATATGAATTATGAATAATTTTCCTAAAGTGTCATATTAATATGAATGTGTTTCTCAGTTTTCATTATATCACTTATATTTTTTACAAAACATTATGTGAACTTAAAATAAAAATATACATTTGGGTTATAATGGTGACATTGTGCTTCATATTGAGACATGGTTGATTCCAACATGTCAAAAATTATTTATAGCTAATTTTAATGAAGTATCAAAACAATCTAAATGATTTTACATAGTTTTCAGTTTATCATTTCTTCTTTTTTCTAATATCATTTAAATTTTTAATCAAATAGAAACAGTTGGAAATATACCGGTAAAATTGTGCATCATATTGAGGTGTGGATGATCCCTACACATCAAAATTGGATAATATATAGTTGTATAACTGTATTAAAAAAATATTAATATTTTTTCTTAGTTATGAGTATGTGAGTTTTATTTTGTAGTAATATTAATAAAAATTTTAATAAAATGAAGAACATGGTGTCATACAGGTCAGACCATGTGTCGAATGGAGGTGTTGTTGATTCCTACCCATCCCAATGTCTCAAAAAAATTTAAATTCCCATAATATAGTGATTTATAATTGATTTATCAATCTATATTCAAACACTACATATTGACATGGTATTTTTGGCCTTTTTTTAATCTAAGAACATCGAATCACTATGAAATGTTATTGTTCAATAGTGAAAGAAAATATAAATCATGGTAACATTTTCATAATGAAAAAATATATCTATTTATGAATTTTTATTCTAATATTTTAATTAAAAATATTTCTTCTGATTTTTTTTTTAAAAAACAAAATAATTATTAGATAAAAATTATATTTAAGTTAACATACAAATAGCATATAAATTGATGAAAAAATAAATTAATTAAGTTTTATGAATTAACCATTTCATCATGATTGTATTAAATCTTGACTCATTTACATGTTGTTGTTGAGTCAATAAGGTTTTCCTTATGAATTTTCCATTCCTTCTTGTTTTTGAAATCACAAACACCTTATCTTTAAGGAAAATTGCTTTCTTAAGGAAAATTGCTTTTATAAGGAAAATTGTTTTCTTAAGGAAAATCGCTTTTATAAGAAAAATTATCCTTATCATATTTTCATTCATATTTTTCTTAAGTATGAGTTTCGGATTCATTTTCTCGGAATCATTGAAACTTTGATATAAAGCATTTTGTTTTAGGGTTCGGATTCTGGACAAGAACTATAAGGAAGTTTCATTCCGAATTCCGGATATGAACTCTGACTAAGTTCTATTCCAGATTCAGGATATGAATTCTGAAGAAGAATTCTCATTACGAATTCTAATGAAGAAATCCCATTCCGAATTCTCATTACGAATTCAGAAGAAAAATTCTCATTACGAATTCCAATAAAGAATTCTCATTACGAATTCCAATGAAGAATTCTCATTACGAATTCTAATGAAGAAATCTCATTCCGAATTCTCATTACGAATTCTGATAAAGAATTCTCATTACGAATTCTGATGATGAATTCTCATTACGAATTCTGATGACGAATTCTCATTACGAATTTTGATGATGAATTCTCATTACGAATTCTGATGATGAATTCTCATTACATTTTCTGATGACGAATTCCTATTCCGAATTCTCATTCCGAATTCACCTGTTAAACAGAATCTGATTATCATTGTTTTATACACTCTGAATTTATTCATTCCGAACCTTCACTCCGAAGTTTCTATTCCGAACCTTTATGTTAGAGTTTAAAACGATGTCGTACTTTCTGTTACACTCACTTTGTTATAAAACAATGTCGTCCATTTTGTTATAAACTAACCGTTGTCTAATTGAAACGTGTACATGTCCTTCCGATCTTTAAGGAAAATATGACCGTTGGAGAGGAGCTGACCTTACCTATAAATAGGAGCTCATTTGAAAGAGCTCGAGGCCGATGGATAATATGCTGATTGCTGAAAAAAGTGCTTACATGCTGTTGAAGTGATTTCTAGAGAGAGAGTCTCTTATTAACTCTCAAAGCTTCGTGCGACTCCGAATGTTGGTGATAACATTCGAGGGCTTCCGGGGATAGGAAGACAGAGGTGCTGACTACCTTAAAGATCGATGACTTTCTTGCTGAGAAAGACAGAGGTTGCCAACTACCTTGAAGTTGAGGGCTTGCGGGGATAGCAAGACAGAGACTCCGATCTTCGTATCGAGGTCTTGCCCTGGTGTGGGTAAGACAGACTTGCTTGAAAGTATAAATAAAGGGACCTTTATCCAAGGTTGTTGGATACCCTTCTCTTTGGGTTAAAAGACTATTATCTTGTAACTAGTAGTTTTACTACTTGTCTTTATTCCGCTGCAATTTGTATCTTAAGGAAAGTATAACTTACTTATACTTCCTTACTTACTCTGATTCATTTAGATTCTATACGCTTTAAGGTAGAATCTCATATTGTAACGTTTGTTATGTTTCAATTTCCGGAACCATATTTCCGGAACATACTTTTGGAATTTCTTTCCAAGTTTAGTTCGGTGTTAGAGGTGTTGTGAATTTACTTAGTTTACCTTTGTTAAACTTAGCCCTTTCCTTTTCTTAAGGAAACTATAGTTTCTTAACTAACTTTAAAGGTTCCAAAGTAATTTTTAAAGTATACAATTCACCCCCCTCTTGTATATTGAGCATCTCATATTATATTTCGATCCTACAATTGGTATCAAAGGTTGGAAACCTCTTACTCTATACCAATCTTACATTTGGTATCAGAGCAAGGTTACTGAAATACTTGTACTCACATACAAGTTTTTCTTGCTCATTTTTCCATTCCGAACTTTGTCATTCTGATTTATCCATTCCGAACTTTTCTTATTCCGAACTTTGTTATAACGAATCTTTGCTACTAACAAGTTTGTGTGCAAAGTTATTTTTAGTATGACAGGAATTAATGTTGGATCGATTGACAATCTGAATCCTACAAGACCACCTATATTTGATGGTAATGATTATGAATACTGGAGAGATCGTATGAAGACATTTGTTATCAATACTGGAGTAAACAACTTTGTTATGCTTACTGGTGACTATAAAATTCCTGACAAGGAAGTCAGAACCTTTACTAACCAGGAAAAGCAAGAATATCAACTCAACTATAAGGTACGCAACACTTTACTATGTTCAATGACTAGAAATATATATAGCCAAATTTCTTCTTGTGAAGCAGCTAATTGTATATGGAAGAAGTTAGAGGTTACACACTTTGGGACTTCTAAGGTGATTGAGACTAGAAGAGCTATGCTTAGAGCTGAATATCATGGCTTCAATTTTCCTTATGGAGAACCTATCTGTAAAGTTCAACAAAGATTTATGACTATCGTCAACAGTCTACAATCTATGGGAGAGAAAGGATTAGATGATGAAGCTCTCGTGGACAAGATAATTGACATTATGCCCAATGAGTGGGAATCCAAGAGAACAGCTATAGATGAGAACAGGAAGGTCACTCAAATTAATCTTGATGAATTATTTGGAACTCTTCTACAACATGAAACTAGAATGAAGAGAGATGCTGACAACATCAAGAAAAAGAATGGAAATGGTACTGTTGCTTTTACTACAACTTCGAATCAGATGAAAGCTAAGACTCCTGAGAGAGTAACCAGATCCAAGTCTAAGAAAGTTATTTTCCAATCCGAATCTAGTGAGAGTGAAGTCTCAGAAAGTGAATTAGCCAATCTTGCTCGAAGGATGAACAAGATAGCTGGACAGAGAAACTTTCAATCCAAGTATAAGAAGAAGTATAGGAAAGATAGGAAAGATGGAGAAGTTACTTGTTATGAATGTAAGAGAGCTAGACATATTAGACCAGATTGCCCTATGCTCAAAAAGAAATAAAGAAAGGAAAGACATTCAGACAGGAACAGAAAGAAGTATTACAAAGCTAAACCTAAGAATGTTTTGAAAGCTAATGACACCTGGAGTGCCAGTGGTGGTGACTCTTCAGATGAATCTTCTGAATATGAATCTTCAGGACAGAAGAATCTTGGTCTTATAGCCAGATTACCTATTGACAATCATTGCCTTATGGCTAAGGTATGAATTGCTGAATCATTGACCAATGTTTCTTTAAATCCTAATGATAGTAAGTATTATAACTCTTATGATGAAGAATCATCTTCTGATGAGGTAAATACTTTACCTACTTTTGAAGAAGTCTCTAGGTTTGCTGAACTTCTTGAGATTGAGAATTCCATACTCAACAAGAAACTTGACAAGGAAAATTCTAGGAATTCTATTCTTACTAAAGAGATATCAGATCTTTCTAAAGATCTTGATAAGAAAAATACTGATTTTGAAAATATTTCAAAAAATCTTGAGGAAGTAAGTTCTGAGAAGAATAAACTTTCTAAAGAGTTAGAAAAAGTAATTTCTAAGAAAAATGTTTTCGAGCCTAACTTTAGTTCTAAAACTAATGATTTTGAGGATAAAAACATGGTTGTAAAACTCAAGTCCGAAATTTTTTCCTTAATGAAGTGTTTATCAAACTTTACCCATGGTAAAGAAAATTTTGATAAGATGTATTCTCAAATACGACCTTTAAGAAATAAATCCGGATTTGGTTATACCCATGCAAAACCAGTTTTCAGTAACAATTATTTTGTTCCTCAGAGTGCCCCATATTGCACTAAATGTAAATGTGGTGGTCACTGGGCAAAAAATTGTTCCTTAAACAAAACCCAATCCTTAGGTTTTCACAAAGCTTATTTTTCTACGAAAATGTGGGTTCCTAAAATTTTATTGTCTGGAAATCTCGGATCCAAAAAAGTTTGGATTCCGAAAATCTAACTTTGTTCTTGATTTCAGGAAAATAAAAGAAGTTCCAGCAACAATATTTGGTACATGGATAGTGGATGTTCCCGGCACATGACTGGTAACAAAAGCTTTTTTGAAAAGATTATCAAAACGAAAGGAGGAAAGGTAACTTTCAGAGACAATGCTAAGGGAGAGATTGTTGGTATTGGTAATATAGTTTTTCTTGGTAAAACTTTGATATCAAATGTTCTTTTTGTTAAAGGTCTTAAGCACAACCTCATTAGCATAAGTCAGTTATGTGATGAAGGTTACCTTGTGAATTTTAGGAATGATAAATGCTTAGTTCACAATTCCAAGGAAGAATTTATTCTCTCAGCCAATAGGCAAGAGAATGTCTACACTTTGAACCTAGAAGACCTAGGAAGCCAAGATTTACCTTGCCTAAGTGCAATGGAAGATCATTCTTGGTTATGGCATAGAAGACTAGGACACTGTAATCTTAGGAACCTATGTAAACTCTCTAAGAAGAATCTTGTTAAGGATCTACCGGAGCTTAGATTTGATTCTTCTAAAGTTTGTGATCCTTTTCAATATGGCAAGCAACATAAATATAGTTTTAAGTCAATCGGTGAAGTCTCAACAACCAATGCATTACAGTTGGTGCACATGGATCTTTTTGGTCCAACACAAACTGGAAGTATTGGAGGCAAATACTATGTGTTTGTTCTAGTTGATGATTACACTAGATTTACTTGGGTCTATTTTCTTGCAAAGAAATCTGAAGCTTTTTCTTATTTCAAAAGTTTTAGAGCTCAAGTTAAAAATGAGAAAAACCTTCCATTGAAAACTATTCATAGTGATCATGGAGGAGAATTTCAAAATTCTGATTTTGAAACTTTTTGTAGTAAGAAAGGTATTACTCACAATTTTTCAGCACCTAGAACTCCTCAACAGAATGGTGTAGTTGAAAGAAGAAATAGAATTCTTCAATAAATAACTAGAACCATGTTGAGTGAATATTCTATTTCTAGAAATTTCTGGGGTGAAGCTGTAAGTACTGCTTGTTATACTATAAATCGAATTTTGATTAGACCTTTTCTTAATAAAACTCCTTATGAGTTATGGAATGGTAGAAAACCTAGACTTTCCTACTTCAAGGTTTTTGGTTGCAAAGTATTAATTTTTAATACTAAAGATAACATACATAAATTCGCACCAAAATCAGATGAAGGGATCTTCTTAGGTTATTCCACAACCTCTAAGGCTTATAGAGTTTTTAATAAAAACACTTGTACTGTTGAGGAAACAGTACTTGTAAAATTTGATGAGTCAGATCCTTTTGTTTTTAAACCATCCCAACTTACATCTTCAGATGTGTTTTCAAAAACTGATTATCAACCTTTGATAGAAGAACCTTATGAGAAGGAAATTTTTCTAGAAGATACTTCTGAAACATTTACCCCAGAAGATTTTCTACCCGATGTTGATGAACAGGTTTTACAAAACCCAAATCAGGTGTTTCTTAAGAATCATCCCAGTGATAGTATCATTGGTGATGTAAATCAACCTGTAAGGACTAGAAGTTCCTTAAGAAATGAAGTAGAACATCTAGCATTTCTTTCCCAATTAGAACCTAAAATCACTGATGAAGCTTTAGGTGATGGTGATTGGATCAAAGCAATGCAAGATGAACTAAATGAATTCGAAAGGAATAAAGTCTGGACCTTGGTTGAAAGACCTAAGGAAACTTCTGTTATTGGAGTAAAATGGGTTTTCAGAAATAAATGTGATGAAAATGGAATCATTGTTAGAAATAAAGCTATACTTGTTGCTAAAGGCTATAATCAGCAAGAAGGAATAGACTATGAAGAAACCTATACTCCAGTAGCTAGACCTGAATCTATCCGTATTCTACTTGCCTTTGCAGCATTCTTTAATTTCAAACTTTATCAAATGGATGTGAAATGTGCTTTTCTTAACGGTTATGTTCAAGAGGAAGTCTTTGTTGAACAACCACCTGGCTTTGAAGATACAAAACATCCTGATCATGTTTTTAGACTTACCAAAGCTTTGTATGGCCTTAAACAAGCCCCAAGAGCATGGTATGATAGACTCACTGGATTTTTGCTTCAAAATAACTATGTTAAGGGAAATGCAGATCCAACCCTTTTTATAAACAAAGATAAGAAAAATGTTTTGATTGTTCAAATTTATGTTGATGACATTATATTTGGTTCAACTCAGCAATCATTGACTGACTCTTTTGCTAGTCTAATGAAATCTGAGTTTGAAATGAGTATGATGGGTGAGTTAACATTTTTCCTTGGTTTTCAAATTTCTCAAAAACCAGAAGGAACTTACATATCTCAACATAAGTATATTAAAGATTTTCTTAAAAAGTATGGTTATGACAACACTAAGAGTATAATTACTCCTATTGGTACCTCAAACTCTTTAGATCTTGATGAAGCTGGGAAACCAGTAGATCAAACATCTTTTAGAGGTATGATTGGAAGTCTACTTTACTTAACAGCTAGTCGACCAGACTTAATGTTTTCAGTATGCTTATGTGCAAGATATCAATCCAATCCTAAGGAATCTCACTTAAAGGAAGTTAAAAGAATTTTTCGCTACCTTAAGGGAACCATGTTTCTAGGATTATTTTATACTTCTAGAAATGATTTTGTTCTAAAAAGAATTTCTGATGCTGACTTTGGTGGATGTATAATGGATAGAAAGAGTACATCCGGAACTTGTCATTTCTTCGGAGATTCATTAGTTTCTTGGTCCTGCAAGAAGCAACATTCTGTATCACTCTCCACTGCTGAAGCTGAATATGTAGTAGCTGGAAGTTGTTGTACACAAGTGTTGTGGATGCAACACACACTCATAGACTATGGCTTGAGTTTTACTAAAACTCAAATTTTGTGTGATAACACAAGTGCCATTGCCCTAAGTAAAAACCCTGCACATCACTCTCGTGCAAAACACATAGATATTAGGCATCACTTTCTTAGGGATCACACACTTAAAGGAGATATTATTCTTCTGTTTATCGGAACGCAAGATCAACTTGTTGATATATTCACAAAGTCTTTGCCTTCTGATAGATTTGAATATATTAAACAGAAGTTAGGAATGATAACCCTAAGGTAATCTTTCTCAAGTAACTTTCTGTTGAAAAAGTCTCCTCACAGTAATAAACTCCTTTTCATAGGGGGAGTACATTTGATTGTTTGTTTAAACAAAGTTTTTCAAAATTTGTTTTCAAACTTTTCGGAATAAATATTTCCGGAATGAAAACTTCCGGGATGAAAATTTTCCATAATGGATATTTTCGTACAGAATACTTCTGGAATGGAAGTATTCGTATTGGAAATTTCCAGAATGAAAAACTTTCGTACTGAATCTTCCATAACAAGTTTTTTTTTCTTTTTCGTATTAAGTTTTTTGAATTAAGTTTTTCGTATTTAGTTTTTCGTATTGAGTTTTTCGTATTGAGTTTTTTGTATTGAGTTTTTCGTTTTTTTATTATTGAGTATTTCGTAGTCATTTTTATATTACCCATTACGAACAACTTTCCTAAGCTAATCTGAAAGGTATGATTTCCTTACTGAAGTTTTCGTAATCATATTTTACTTGCTGGAAGTTTCTTATATTTTGTTTTCGGTTTTTAGTTTTCTTAAATCCTTTTTTTAATAAAACCTCAAAAAGATCAGATTCAAGCTCTCAACCGTCAGATCTGATCGCAGCTCATTCCAACCGTTAGATCATCTATGGAATGTCAACCGTCATCTCGTTGCCTATATAAAGGGGACCATATTTTCTCGTCCCACATCGATTTCAAGCTTTCGCGTGCTGAAGCTCTGACTCTCCGATTTAAGGCCGTTCCGAACCACAGTTTTCTCCGCTCCGAACTTCAGTCTTCTATGTTCCGAATATCTCAAAAGACTTCAGATCCGAATGTCTGCAGAGTTAGCTTCTCAAGAAATGTCTTCAACCAAGACTATATCTCAGTGGTTAATATACAGAGAAAGGTTAGTTCATCCGACTTTCTTCAGAAACTACGATTCTGTCATTTCAATGAATATCAAGTTAAATGGCTGGGAAGATGTTGCGGTATCAAAAACCGGAAACCAAGATGAAGTGTACTCAGATTTGCTTGTTGAGTTTTATGAGTCAGTTGCTTTCTTCGAGGAAGATAATAGAGAAAAATTTTCGTTCAAATCATATGGCAAGACATATAAGCTTTCTTACACCAAGGCTGCAAGCTTGGTAGGGTTATCTTATGAAGGTGACACTGAGTTTATTTCTCACGTATTTCCAGACTCCAAGGGTAGCTTCAACAAGGAAAAAGCCTTAGAAACTCTCGGATTGGATGATGACAAGGCTCCGAAAATTGCAAGCCTATCTACAAACTTTTGGATTCTGGAGTTATGGGTGCAAGGGCTTATCGTACCGAGAAAAGGTGATAAGGATAGTTTGAAGAAGAGTGAGATATATATCTTATATTTCTTGATAAATCTAAGAAAGTTTAACTTGATGAAGCATATTCTTCTTAATATTGAGAATTTGAAGAAGGGGAATCTGAGAGCTCAGATTATCATGTACCCAGCAATATTATCAAAGATCATAGTTAGGTGCCTAGAATCTTTCAAGGTAGCTTGCAGTTCTAAACCGAAATTTGCAAGATCATGTTTCTTAGTGATAGAACGCTTAAAAGGATGAATATAGCTTTTGACAAGAAGTCTGGGAAGTTTATTGATCTACCTCCTCAAGTAGAAGTGACTCCGAAATCTGCTGATCCGGAATCATCCAAGCCGGTAAGGAAGAGAAAACTGAAAGAAGTGGTAGTCAAAGCCGAGGAACCTAAGTCTAAGGAAGTCCACTCCGCACCACCAAAGCCTAAGAAGAAGAAGACCTATCCTGATGAATTCGTTACAAAGTGGAGAGCTGACAAAGAGAAGAGGAAAGAAGGGGATCCGCAGTTCGGATTGGATCCTGCGGAGGCTAAAGCTTTGAAGGAAAAAGCTACTTATGAGCTTGAGAAACAAGCTAAGGAAAAGAAGCTTAAGAAGAAAATGTCAGAAGCTGAGGCAGTCCAAGCGTTGTTGAAGTTCAATGAAATGGTTTCAGCAACAATTCCTGTTCCGAGAACTTTCTCCCTGGAATCTCTACCTGAGACTCCAGAAAGAAATCTTGTTGCTCCGGAAGAGGCTGTTGCCACAAATACTGAGGAAGAAGAGCAAGTGGAACAAGTTGAAGAGGCTGCTGAAGAAAGTGGTGAGACAGGAGATGTGCTAAAACAAGTTGATGAGTACAAGGGAACTCCTTCGGAACACTTATCACTCCGGACTTCAGAAGCTGAATCTTCGAAGCTTGTCACTCCTGCGATGGAAGAAGATAAAGGAGAAGAAGAAGTTGCCTATCAAGGAGAAGAAGAAAAACTTTTACAAGATATTTCTCATATGGGAAATGTAGAGGTTGGTGTTCAAGAAGTTGCTGATGAGGAATATTTGGTTGTTCAAGTTTCTGACAGTGAAAAGAAAACTCCGGAACCGGATTCTATTCCGGAAAAAGATAAGGGAAAGAAAATTCTTACCGAGACTCCGAGCTCAGTAGTAAGAAAGAGGAAGGAAGCTGGTAGTTCTTCTAAGAGGAAATTGGAGCTTATTGAGGATGAAAATTCTCCGAGCAAGATTTCAGATTCGGAGTCATCTTCGTTGGGGCATGATTTTGTTTTTTAGTCTTTGAAGAAGTTGGTAGGAACCATTCCGACCTTCTCAAGCATTGATTCACGATTCCAGATGCTCCAACATGCGTTGAATCAGAAAACCGACTCTGTATCAATGGTTATGGATAAGTGTGTTGAGATTGAAGCTCAGTTCAAAACTTTCTTTGTTGGTTACGAAGCTCATAAAAGATCTTGTAAGAGGATGACAAGCTGGTCGAAGAAGAATGTGGAAGAGATGAGGTTGCTTGATGAGTTTCAAGATAATGTTAAGGATGCCTTTGAGACCGAAGACAAGAAGATTAATGAGCTGACTGCATCCTTCGAAGAGAAATTGACAGAGGAAAAGAACTTTCGGATTCAGGAAGTGAGAGATCTGAATGGAAAGCTCAATTCCGTTAATCAAAGTTGGAAATTTGAAAGGGATTATCGGATCGAGTTTGAAGAAAGGATGAAGGCTCAGGAAGAGAAGATGAAAGCTCAGGAAGAAAAGTTGAAGGCTCAGGAAGAAATAATTGAAGCTCAGTCAGTAAGAATAGTCGTCTTAGAGAAGCAAGCAGAGGAAGATCACAAAGACTTAAAGAAGATCAAGACGATTCTCAAGGGGCTAATGTCGAAGGAGAAAGATCCGAAATAACCAATCCGATCTTTTTGTTGTTTTTTTTTGTTGTCGAGATTCTAATTTTAATGAAAGTCGTACTTGTTGTTTCTATTGTTTTCATTTCTAATTTTTCAGGTACTTTGTTAAGTTTTTCCATTCCCTCCAATTCTTTTTGAAAATCACAAAGGGGGAGAAGGAAAAGATCCTTAAGAAAAAGAGGAACTCTAATAAGAGTTTATCAAAGGGGGAGAAAGAAAAATACCCAAGGAAAAAGAATTCTAATAAGAGTTTGTTTAAGGGGGAGTTTTTCTTAAAGAAGAACTTCTTATGAAACATCACTCCGGAAATATGAATACGATCCTTAGAGTTTCAAAGCCTAAGGGGGAGTTAGTCGTATTCATCTATATCCTTAAACCGAGGGAGATAAGCTTTAATGTGTTTCTTTTTTCTTGGAATAGCTTTTTCGTAAGGATGTTTGTGCTTTCCAAAAAGGGGGAGATTGTTGAGTCAATAAGGTTTTCCTTATGACTTTTCCATTCCTTCTTGTTTTGAAAATCACAAACACCTTATCTTTAAGGAAAATTGCTTTCTTAAGGAAAATTGCTTTTATAAGAAAAATTGCTTTCTTAAGGAAAATCGCTTTTATAAGAAAAATTATCCTTATCATATTTTCATTCATATTTTTCTTAAGTATGAGTTTCAGATTCATTTTCTCGGAATCATTGAAACTTTGATATAAAGCATTTTGTTTTAGGGTTCGGATTCTGGACAAGAACTATAAGGAAGTTTCATTCCGAATTCCGGATATGAACACTGACTAAGTTCTATTCCAGATTCAGGATACGAATTCTGAAGAAGAATTCTCATTACGAATTCTAATGAAGAAATCCCATTCTGAATTCTCATTACGAATTCAGAAGAAAAATTCTCATTATGAATTCCAATGAAGAATTCTCATTACGAATTCCAATGAAGAATTCTCATTACGAATTATAATGAAGAAATCTCATTCCGAATTCTCATTACGAATTCTGATAAAGAATTCTCATTACGAATTCTGATGATGAATTCTCATTACGAATTCTGATGACGAATTCTCATTAAGAATTCTGATGATGAATTCTCATTCCGAATTCTGATGATGAATTCTCATTACATTTTCTGATGACGAATTCCTATTCCGAATTCTCATTCCGAATTCACCTGTTAAACAGAATCTGATTATCATTGTTTTATACACTCTGAATTTATTCATTCCGAACCTTCACTCCGATGTTTCTATTCTGAACCTTTATGTTAGAGTTTAAAACGATGTCGTACTTTCTGTTACACTCACTTTGTTATAAAACGATGTCGTCCATTTTGTTATAAACTAACCGTTGTCTAAGTGACACGTGTACACGTCCCTTCGATCGTTAAGGAAAATATGACCATTGGAGAGGAGCCGACCTTACCTATAAATAAGAGCTCATTTGAAAGAGCTCGAGGCTGATGGCTAATATGCTGATTGCTGAAAAAAGTGCTTACATGCTGTTGAAGTGATTTCTAGAGAGAGTGTCTCTTATTAACTATCAAAGCTTCGTGCGACTCCGAATGTTGGTGATTACATTCGAGGGCTTCCGGGGATAGGAAGACAGAGGTGACGACTACCTTAAAGATCGAGGACTTTCTTGCTGAGAAAGACAGAGGTTGGCAACTACCTTGAAGATGAGGGCTGGCGGGGATAGCAAGATAGAGACTCCGATCTTCGTATCGAGGGCTTACCCTGGTGTGGGTAAGACAGACTTGCTTGAAAGTATAAATCAAGGGACCTTTATCCAAGGTTGTTGGATACCCTTCTTTTGGGTTAATAGACTATTATCTTGTTACTAGTAGTTTTACTACTTGTCTTTATTCCGCTGCAATTTGTATCTTAAGGTAAGTTTAACTTTCTTATACTTCCTTACTTACTCTGATTCATTTAGATTCTATACTCTTTAAGGTAGAATCTCATATTGTAACGTTTGTTAAGTTTCAATTTCCGGAACCATATTTCCGGAACCTACTTTTGGAATTTCTTTCCATGTTTAGTTCGGTGTTAGAGGTGTTGTGAATTTACTTAGTTTAACTTTGTTAAACTTAGCCCTTTCCTTTTCTTAAGGAAACTATAGTTTCTTAACTAACTTTAAAGGTTCCAAAGGAATTTTTAAAGTATACAATTCACCCCCCTCTTGTATATTGAGCATCTCATATTATATTTCGATCCTACAGTTCTCTTTATCTTACATGTGGCCTCAAATTCAAATCTCTCATGAGTATGAGATATTTTGATCAAACCACCCCAACTCAAAAAATATAATCCACCTATATAAAAAAATCTTATGATACTAAAAATAAAAAATAAATAAATTTAACATATATATGAAATAATAAACTAATTCTATGGGGAATTATTTTACAATGAAAATATCATTACTACCTCTGTGATTGATTATTGTAGGGAACATGAAGGAAAGAGATATATTAAAACACTATAGTAGTGAAAATATTTTGAGGTAGAATAAGTTTGTGGAAGTATTGGTGTAGAAAGGCATTAACTATGGACATAAATATTCAATACTAAATGAACTATAAAAGAAATATTGAAAATTAAATCAACATTTCATTGTATAATTTTTCAGTATAGTAGAGAATGATTATCACAACATTACCTTTACATCTTCCCAAAGGGGTTTTATAGTTATAGTATGTTATTTGGTGGGATTGGATACATCATCATGTTCAAAAGAAAGTATCTAGATGATTAGTAAAACATTGAATGTATATTATGTTAGTGTAGTAGAGAATATATAATATAATGAGAAAAATCATAGTATATTAAATACCCATTAACTTTTTCATGACATTTTTATACATTATTACATAATGTATGATTCCAATTTTATTTTAAAAAATATATATCATCTTGTTAATATTTTTTCCAATCATAGTATTACTATGAAAATATAAATTCAAAATAGAGGAATAATTTTTTTAATTTTAAATAGTAATTAACTTTGAAAATACCCCTTCTAGGTTTCTAGTTTGTTGATGGAATATGATCTCTCTCATAAATTTACAAACATAATAACAATATTCATTTCAAATTTTTTTCCTATAAAATGAATAAATACTTTTAAAAGTAAGTAATTTCTGTGATCTATGTTTGGATAGTGAAATCATATAATATATACCCTAATACATGTCCAATTTTGAACTTGTTAGGCTCCTTGTGCACATTGGTTGTCCTTATTCCATGATTTTAATGTTATTTATACTCTTAGAAATCATAATATAATTCTAATTATAATTTAATATAAAATATATAACTTGAATTTTAGTTTTACATATTATATGTAGAGTATTAAAAATTAACAAACATCATCATGTGTGGTTAGTTTCTTAGGTATCCATGGAGTGAGTCAAGGGAATAAATCTATGGAATATCCTAATTGACAGTAATGAGTGACCAATTTTTCTGAAGTACAAAAAAATTATTATGTACTAGAGGAAATAAAAATATATATTATTTGATTATATTTTATATTTTTACCCCCACATCATTTGTATTAATATGATTCTATCATCTTTATGTTTTATTTCAAATGATTTGGCCAATATTTCACTATTCCAATTTTCTTCTCAATCCATCAGGTTTTGTTATATATAATCAACATGAGGACTAATGAGTCCAGATAAATGATAATGGGGTAATTCCATCAATTGGTATTGATATATACTCCTGAAAAATATTCCAAATGTATTTTTTCATAATTTACCAACTATATTAGCATTTTGAAAAACAAATCTTGAAAATATACCTCAACAATACATTTACAACTAAACCTCAATGCCAATCATATTTGATTATTTCTTTAACATTATCAATGGAAATGTAGCCTGTAAATTTCTCTTAACACATTTGATCATCAAAATCTACTATGTGAATACTACCTTTTTCTAACTTTGTATCTGTATGAAACTTCAATATAGAAAACATTGAAATTGAATTGGCTGGGTAAAGATGTTTATGGAAGAAATTTTTTATTATTTTCTTGATCTTGTAAATGGTTTTGAGTTAACCTTTCACATCACCACCATATATTTTTTCATTTGTAATAAACATCATCAGTTTAGACTATTTTTCACTAATTGTTGAAGCTATATAAGGACAATAAATTTAAAATAAATACATACATGTCAAAATGTGTTTTTACAAGAACTAAAAGACATGTGATGAATTCCCTAAAAGATTTGCCGACGCTATTAATATCATATTCATCATGTGGAAAATGTATCTCGATGCTCAGATCATGAGCTACACTAATCACCACTCTCACATGACCTTTGGGAAGTGGTCGTTTTGTAGATGGACATGAGGGATATTGAACACAGTATCCAATGCAACAAGGTGTTGGGTGATTGTTGATAGATATAAATAACAACTATTTTAAACCAATATAATATCAATACATGAAATATATCATTATTGGTATGATTATAATTTCAAAAATGAAATTATTAGAATGAAGATTAGCTCAGATAAGACAACTCTTTGAATGGAATGGCTCACCTCAAAGTGGGTAGGGGTGGGGTAGTATCATCACATGCATGTTGATAATGAGTAGTTTATTCTCTTTAATTACCCCATTTGTCATTTTATAGAATCTATTTCTTCTAATGAAATTTTTATTCAGCAGATGATAATATTTATTTCATCTCTAACATTTCATTATCATTATCAACCTATTTTGTTCTCAAAATATATTTATGGTGTCAGCCTAAAACATGAACTTTGGATGCATCAATATTTTTATGGGCACTTCAAGGATAGAAATACTAGGTGTTCATATGGTATATGTGTTGATGATTCCTATATTAATGTATGATACAAAATATAGTAAAATAAGTAATTATTATATAATAGATATTTATTATAAATTAAATTATTATTATGTAATACTTAGACACATTTCCCAAACTTATTGTGTGTTTCCACCTATTAGTATCCCATATTTATTTTCTTGATCCTTCTTCCATAGGACAAGAAGTGGTTTTGAAGGTGTTTTTTGTTTTTGATTAATCAATTTTATATAAACAAAGGAACATAAGTATGTTTTTGTTTTATGTCACATTAAAGTATTATGGTATATTAAAAATATGTAATAAATTTTTTCTAGTTGATCATACTACATCGTTTCTTTATGGTAGTGGTACATTGGTTTCTCTGCCCATTATTTGTTTTCCACAGACAATATTTATTTTAAAAACAAAAAATTCTCAATCAAAGTGATGGATACACATATTATCAAATAATTTATTACCATCAAAAATACACCTAAAAATATATCTCTACACAATGGCTAGTAAACCCATCAACACATCATGGTTTATCAGGTCTATATAGATAAGTGGTGGGTGTAGGTTTGTTTTCCCATCCTCATCCTTAAGATAAAATATCATGAGAATTGTGCTAAAATCTCTTTGAATACTTCTAGTAGAAATTAAAAAAAATTCTTATGGATTTATATACTAAATGAACTCTATGAGGGATAATGAATAGTGAGTCAATGTTTCATTATTTTATTTTTTTTGTAAAATAAAGAGAGGATGTCATAATGTTACCGTATTCTCTTCTAAAATGAGTTTTATAAGAATTGGCACAATATGGTTCCACAATGCTACATGAACCAGCACATGCTACCTAGTGATGAGGCCAATGTAAATACTATACATAGCCTTATGGGGTTAATAGCTAAGACCTAGACATTCCATCCAACATAGTATTTTATTCCTTTTCTGTATTCCTTAATAAATCTTTCTAACACTATCACACAACGACACTATTATTTTTAAACACCATTGGTTTTTAGTTTCCTACCAATACTTTAGATTTAACATCATCAATAAGTTATTCCTTTAGATTAGTAGCATCTACATGTGCATATAGTCATTGTACCTATTTAGTCAGTGCATAATTAGGTTGAGAAACATGTTGTTCCTTATGAATTGTAGCGCCACCATGTGTAGAAGGACATTGTTCCTATGAATTGGTACAAATAGTAGGTTCGAAAGCCCATTTCTCCTCTAGATTGGAAGCACCAGTACGTGATGTAGTCATTATATACAGAAGGGGATTAACATTTAATTTATATAACCTAAATGTATAAGTGAACATAAAATTATGTGAGTAAACGAAATTTATATTACAAAATATATAACGTGATTATTGAACTATCTTTTTTAGGGATGAAAATATTTTACCCCTCTATCAAGTATCTAAATATCATAATTTTGGTCTCTTAATATATAAAAAATCCATCTATATCTGGAACAGTATGAAATTATTGAGATGTCCCAATGAAATGATCATACTCAATTGAATTTTCATATGACACTTCATTGTCTTTGGTTGATAACAGAACAACTGACCACTTTCAATTTGTAGGATTAGGACCGTAATATACTTGAACTTCCAATGATTCCATTATAAATAGTGCATCTTTATACCCTACCTTCAGGAAATCCAATTTTGTAAATACCAATTCAATTATATTATTTGATAACCTATTATGAACCCACATGGATTGAATTATAGGAACTTGGAATGTTGTAAAATGAAACTACCATATTTTTTTAATGATTCCAAATTATAAAATATTCACATTAATTTGATTTCTGTCCTTATTACACGAATCATGCATCACTTCATCCCCTTGTGTAAATCCACTATTTTTTATGGTATTTCATTAATCATATTCATATTTATATAATGTATAACCATTAATTACATAACCATTTTTAGATAGTACATACAGAGTTGGTCCTCTGGAAACATATCGAAGCCTTTCTAAAACTGATTTCATATTTTCATTTGAATCCTTATAAATATGGTATTGAAACCATCCTATAAACTATCAATTATGTGTATTTGATATGTATCATTTATCCATGTATGGATTCAAATTACTAAGAATTAATTTTTGGTTTTAGACATATAGGGATTCCTCCAAACTATTATGAAAAACATAATGGTGGACCCACTCCAGGTTTTTAATATTTATTATTACAACATCTCATCCAGATATTCCTTCACTAAAATCCACCTAGTTTTATGAGATTTTGGTTTACCAATACTCTCAACACTGGAAATATATTCAGTATATAATTTAACAACTTCCTAAAAAATATATCACTCCTCAATAAAACCCTTGTGATGACTCTAATTTTTTGAAATACCCTTTCATAATAATCATATACCATTTCATCATGTACATCCATCTATAATGTATAAGACCACATAGTCATTATATATGACCATGTGAATCATCAAGTGAACGAGTATATCAATAAATGATGGAAAAATGAACATTTACAACTCCTATAATATGACACAAATTTCCTTTCCATAGTTGGACATATCCATAGGTGTATAATTGTTTTTTCATATATACATTGAAATGAATTTTTTTTTAAGAATACATTTATAGAAAAAACCCAATGTAATGTACTAAGAATTTTATTTAGAATCCAAACATGATAGTCATTTGATTTTAGACCTTTTAACAATAAATCATTTATTGGAATTGTATTCTTGATATTTGATGAATACCCCATTAGAACCATTACACCAATCATGATGATTCAAAACTAATATATCTCATTCTAGAAAGAGTGTATGAAGAGAGAATGAAATGTTTTTTTCTCCCTTCACTAGTGGCAACTCTTCCTATGTTCACATGTCAACCATTTCAAACCTATCCTTAATTAAATCCATCTTGTTAATGGGTTCATTTAGAATAATAAAAAAGAAAATATAACATACATGTTTTCAATATGTATAATATGATGAAAATTTATGAAGTACATAAAATTTTAGTATCATAATTGAAAAACCTATAATCTTTTCCCAACATAATTTCATATGTTTTTTCAAAAAAGGAATACTAAAAATAGTTTCCACTTCTTTTATATTCTAAAAAAGTTGATAACTAAATATTAGAGATGGTGATTTACATTCTTATGAACATCCATCAAATGATTTCTAAAATGTTGAGGCTTATTTAATTAAGGTATAAATTTACGATGTCCTTGAAAAATAGTCTTAGATTAATATATAATCCTAATTGAACATCTACCTTGTTCGTAAATAGGAATCCATTGAGTAATTATAATTCATTATCTTTAAAACTTGTCACATTAATGAATGTAATTTATCATCCTATACAACATGGATTTAAATGAGAAACCTTAACTTCTATAATCATAATATAATGTTACACCTGAATCCCACAATAATTTCACATCATTGATCTATGAATCTAAATGAACATCAATATCATATTCTGTTTTTTTGGTGCTGATATATGAATAAATAACATAATTTACTTTTGTTTCATTCATAACCATGGTGGAAATTTATAATTTACTAACATTACCATCCATTTACAATGTGTGTTTTTTTAAAAACAAAAATAATTCACTCCATTTGTAGATAACATAATATGAGGTTTTCTCATATCATTTCTAAATTCAGGATACTCAAGAATAATTCACTTCTACTAAAGTGAGTGTTCCAAGAGAAAATTTTACCATATTTATTTCTTGTATCAATTTTCCATTTCAATTTCCGTAGAGTCTCCTCACTTCCGTATAGGTGTGTACACAATTGAATGATTTTAAAGTAACATAAAATATTTTTACGACCATATTAATCATTATTATATCGAGAAGAACAACACTCTGGGAATTATTAATGTGATTTGTGGTCCTTGAAAAATAGTATTATAATGGTATGTGTCCTCCAAGTCTATTACTTTTCCAATTTTTGGTTGTTGGAGATATTCAGAGTCGGTTCAAGAAGTGATCTTAAGAATGGGGGGTGGATAAAAGTTGATATAGGGGTTACACATCGTGTATGTAGATTACATGATGTATAGTTTGGTTACACAACTTTATTGGGGTGGTTCCCGGTGTTAAATGTTTTGGGGTATGAAATATTGAATAAATCGAAAGTTGATAGGGTTTTTAGATGAATTAGAATGCGGGGAATTAAAAAACATGAAAGAGTATTACACGTGAAGTATTAATCTACTACTGTAATGTTTTATATGTTAATTCAGTAGTTCTAGTTGTCAAACCCTACAAATGCAAGGACTCTCCCTCAACCCTAGGTGACCAGGTGACCCCTATTTGGGGTTTGATGAATCCTTCATCAAGGATCTATTCTAAAATTTTATCATTTGATTCGTTCTGATTTTCCTTTTCCTAATGTTCATTCAGTCATTTTTTATGTAGTTTCAACGAGGTTGATCTCCTTCTTCCTCCCATCCTTCCACTGATGTAATTTAGAATGTTCTCATATATTTATAATGGGATTATCTTTTTTTTTTCAATGAAGAGGTGTTGTGGAATCCTTCGGGTGATACAGATATTGCAGGAGAGGTAAATGGAGGTCCATTAGAAGAGTTGTTCTGAAGCAAAGAACGTTGACACTCTATTGAGGTAGGATTTCCATTGTTTCTCTACTAATGGGAATCATGTGGGAGCAGTTTAATCTTGTGTACCTTTAGATTATGACTATTCTAAACTAATCAAATATAATAGTTTGTTAAATAAAATTGAATATAGTATAGGGTTTTGATTGAAATTCCATTAAATCCTTATTGTTATTGTGATATAATTAACTTTATGGGATAGTTGCTTACTAAAAATAGTGGTTGTTTGGGGACCTTTATTGTACAGTAAATAAATTTTGGAACACATGTTGTTATTCCTTAATTGGAAACTTATAGGTAAAAACTAGTTAATTATGTATATTCATCTACTGAATAGATTCCCCAAGGATATTACTGTTTCTGTGATAAACCCTAAATTAACAAGTGGGATTAAATAAGGTATGCCTTATTAAATCTTGAATTGTTTTTTCCTTGGTATTTGGGTGGTGATCGGATGTGTGTGTGGGTGTGTTCTAGTTGGTTTTGTATTTCAGTTGTGAGAACATATGTGTGATGTGGGAGAGTTGGGGTGGTGAAATGGAATATCATGTTGATAGATTGATTGAATGTGCATTGGGTGAGAAGTCTTGTGCGGTGGGGTCGTGAAACTGGTTGTGCAGTAATGCTTTATCAGTTGGGGTTGAAATTTGGGGGTTGGTCCTATGGGTCCATGACCATAGTGGGATGAGTTTCATGAAGGAAAATAATGATGGGTATGGTTAATTATAATGGATATTTTCTATGAGTAACTTGTAGAAATCATCACCACATATCTAGATATTGTTATATTATATACCATGAATTGTTGTAAAACCTATAGTAAATGTGATGTACCATTAAATTATTAATTCACTTCACATTCTGAGAACAGTGTTTCCTGTTTTGTGTAGTGCTTAGTGGATTCCTAGGAAATGGTGTAATGGTTGAGTAACTTATTAAATAAAAAATTGTTTTGGTAAAATAAAATTTTTGAGAATGTAAATAAGGTTTTGTGGCTTGTTTTATACAGTTGTGCATTTAGAGGTGTAAGGAATGGTCATAGTTTTATGGGGTTTTTCTGGTTGGGAACCCATTGGTTGGGCTTCAGTTTTTGGTATCATATATTTATATAATATTATTTTCTATTTGATTTATATATGCACCCCACCCCAGTTGAGAACTATGTTCCAAAACCCCCCTCATCACGGGTTAGGGTGTCATTACCAAACCTACGAGTGGGAGGATAGATGTCTAGACACCATTACTTCTCTACCCTATATTCCATACAATGATAACCTAAGATTCATTGGGTAGAATGAGTTTTTTGATGCTCAGGTGTGTGTGGGTGAGTTTTACTTTCCCTAGTGTATTCAAGATCAGATATGTTGTTCTTTCCCATGTATCTTTTTGATGAGATGTGTTGTGCTTTCCTAGGTGTCTTGAAGATGATGTGTGGTATATGGGTCAGGTTTCTATGGGAGGAATGTGATGTTGGTTGTAGCCCATGTGTCTGTGGGTGGGATTTAATGTGGTTTGTGGTCCAAGTTTCTATGGGCGTAATGGGATGTGGTTCATGGGGCCTATGGGTGTGTCGGTGGGTTGTGACATGGTAGATTTAGAATAGGTGGAAGCATTTAGATTTTCTCCATTATGATATGAGAGGAAAATCACTGGGAAAGAGTTGTGTGGAACCCTTTTATCAATGTGCATTATATTACTATATGTGACATGCATTATTTAGTGAGCGTGCCACGGTGAGGTTGGTATGGGTGGTATACCTACTTGGTGTTATTTGTTTATGATGTTTTCTTATAGAAGCATTAGTGTGCTTCTTTCGTCTGTGCACGATAGATGTTGATTTCCCTACTAAGTATACTTGTATGATCATCCTACAAATATAAAACTACTTTTAGGATTCAAAGAGTATTTCATGGACTGTGATAGACCCTACTAACTCGGATCTTGATAGTTTCTATATCGTTCATAGCTTTAATTTTGGTATTTACTTTGGATACTTTTGTATTTCTAAAAATTTAACTTTATGCATTCATGTGTGATTGTTTTTGGATTTCTTATATATATATTTATATCCTGGAGTTATTTTTCGGATGAACCAAATTATATCCTTATTTTGTTTACAATAATGGTTAATTCCTCCCATTTTTGAGATTTTTATACCATTATCCTAGTCTTATACCCGGGTCTTATCGAAGATGGGGCTGAGAGGTAATTTTCACCCTTTATTCACTACCATCCTAGGAGGGGCATATTTTGATAGAGGGTCATGATGTATTGGAATCAAAGATCATGGTTCAGAAATTGGATGGTTTTCGAGGTTATGTGCAGTCATTTTGCATGGGTTGGTAGGGATATAGTGTCTGGTGATCTTGGTTTGTGACATTGGATATGGATGATCGGTTAGGAAATATGATTTTAGGGCCCCTCGGACCTAATGCATGAACTCTAGTCTAACTAAAATACCATGTGAGGCTACACCATTTTTAGGGTAGAGACCCTAGGAAAGGTACAAGAATCATAATGAATTGTGTACTTTTTTTGGATTGTGTTGTTTTGGAAAAGCTTAAATGAATAAAAATGAGATAACTGAGTTAAAAATTATTATTAAATAAAAACTACATACTAATCTGTCTTATGAAATATTTGTTTCCCTTTCCTACAATAGATATTAGTCATCATCTGTGTGTGTTTAATGAAGAGGAGAATGAGTAGGAAGATCTGATTGATTGATGGGGGTTTGATCTAGTTGATGAGGATGAACAGTGTTAGAGGATGTCGTGTGATTTCTAGCTATAAGATTAGGGAATGTACAAGGTAAGTGTTTCATACCTGGAGATATAATGGTGGCATGAGAATCTTAATATTACCTTCGATTTGATCTAGGTATTAATAGAGAACTAGGTTCCATTGGAAATTAGTCAAATGTGAGGAGCTACATGTTAGTGGTGGTGGATTTGTCTGGGAGAGATAGAGGATGAAGTTGTTTTTTGGGTCGACCATGAGAAATAATTCTAAGAGAAATTCAATTCATCAACTGTGAATGATGATAAGTGGTAGGAGATACTCTATCTACAATAGGGGAGCTTGTCCTTGTAGGTGTGTGGGATCATGTCCAAGGACCTTTTTCATTTTTCTCCATATCTATTTCTGTATGAGGAGTCTCATGTGAGAAGCCTTGAGGAGGCTCTCCACCCTTTGATCGATTATGTGGTTACTCCATTATGTTTCCAATGTAGTTGGAGATTTAGAATAAGTAAGAGGTGATCGAGCGGATGCACTCATGAGGAGGTATACCTTGAGAGGGGACCCAGAAATGTTCATTCAGAGGTTGGGTTTTCAATGTTAGGTCTCGGGTGAGAGGACCTTTGAGGTTTCATCTTGTAGGTAGTCAACCTTGGTAGCTTCCTTTTCAGCCTTCTAGTGAAACTGTTTCCTTTTCTCTTCCTATGGACATAGGGCTGAGGTGTTTATTCTAATTAGTTCACGTACATCTTCATAATCAGTGTCCAACATATATTTTATATTTATTTGATGGATTAGAATATTTTAGTGTTCCCCCCAGTAGAATTTTACGATGAGACCATTTATGAAATAGGTACATCATGCATTTTCTCCATTTAGGGGAGATAGAGAAGGTTTATTCTGACCTCATGATGTTCCTCATATTCAGGTCCCTTGAATTGGGCATGCTTAAGGATTTGATCATCAACATAAAGTCATAGGAGATGTGCATGGTTAGTTTCATACAGCTGACACAGTAGTTATAGTAGGGCCATAAATCATCAGAGGTACACTCAGTTTAATTATTACCCATTATTTTTCATTATTTTATTTAAGAGATTCACACTCCTTTGTTGCAACCTTTCTAGATCATTCTCTAGGACTATATATAGAGAGGCTTCCCATGCCACTAGTGGTGAGTAATCTTGTGTGAGGCTAAACTAGCTTGTTTGATGTGTGCCGGGAATGTAGACTGATGATGTGAACACATTTGTACCATTATGATCTGAAATTTCAATTGATTAAACCATATTATCTCATCCTTAACATTTACTAGATGTAATCCATGAATTTCCTCCTTAACGTCATTTCATATGAGAGTCTTGTTTTCAGATATGGATGTTCAGCATGTGGTTTTTGATTGTGAGAAGAGTTGTCAACTGGGAAGTCAGTGTGAGAAAATTATTCGTTACGTGATGTCAAATCTACTAGTGGAATTGGTGGATGCAGAGATGGTGGAGGATTCTAGGGTCATTGGGGAGTTCTTAGATGTTTTCCCGTAGTAGGTAGTGATGATACCCCCTCGATGTGATGTCGAGTTCAGGATATATTTATAGCATGGTGATTCTCATATTTCGATTTCCCTATATCATATGGAACCTAGAAAGATATGGGAGTTGAGGATTCATGTAGACAAGCTGATATAGAAAGATTTTATCTGGTCTAGTGTGTTTCAACGGGGTTATCCAGTGTTGTTCGCCAAGAAGGAAGATGGTAGTCTAAGGATTTTTTATAGACTGCTAAAGGTTGAATCAGGCAACAGTCAAGAACTATCACCTCTTCCAAGGTTAGATAATCTTTTTTGACTAGATGATAGGGGAATGCTGGTTTTCAATTATTGATCTCTTGTCAGGATATCACCAGTTAAGGGTGTAGGAGGGAGATATATTGAAGACTGCCTTCAGATGCTGGTATGGGCACATCGAGTTTGTGTTCATTCCAATCAGTGTTACGAGCACACCAGTTTTGATAATGGGGCTTATGAACTTGGTGTTCCATGAGTTTCTAGATCAGTTTTTCATCGTGTTCATTGTTGATATCGACATATAATGGATGCCAGAGAAGTATCATGTCGAGCATCTCAGAACTATTTTTCATGTTCTTTAACACCACGTTTCTATGTAAAGTAGTTAAAGTGTATGATCTAGATATGGGAGGTTTATTTCCGTGGTCATGTGGTATCTCAGAAGGGTGTAACAGTAGACCCATTTGATTTTTATGTAGTTTTTTCTAGGGAAACACACAATAATGTGGCATAAGTTCATAGTTTTTTTATATTTCATTCTATTATGGGAGTTTTGTACCATATTTCTCTCAAGATTCATCCCTATTGATGTATTTTAGAAACAATTATTGAGATTTATTGTTTAGTGAGTAGTTCTAGGATGTTTTCCATTATATGTAGGGAAAGCTGTTCAGTGCTCCAGGGCTCCATTTTTCTATTTAACAGGTAATGTTGGAAGTGTTTTATTAAAATTGTCATCTGGGATTAGGATGTGTCTTGATGAAGAATTAATTGGTTATCTCTTATGGGTATGGGAAGTTATATCCCAATGAGTATAACCATGACACCCATGATCTAGATATAGCAGTAGTTTTGTTCTCACTGATGTTATAGCGGCATTACCTCATAGGGTAGCACCTTGTGGTCTTCACAGATCACAGAAGATTGATGTATGTATTTTAACAATGAGATACCAACTTGTGAAGTAGTTGTTGATGTTTTTTCATTATGAATGTGATTTTTGAGATCTCCAACACTTTAGGAAATGGGAATTTCATGATTGATGTTCTTATAAAGAATTCACAGAATGAGGTTATTTGGGAATCTACAGATTCTTGGAGATCGATGTAAGAGTTAGTAGGTTTTCAGTTAGATGGATGAATGGAATATAGTTGAGTCTATTTGTATCAAATGATAGTGCAGACTTTTGTAATGTGGTATGTGGAAGGGTCTTAGGGGGAAACTCATAGGAAGAGGTGTTGCTTGATCGTGTTGGAAATGGTGATGCTCTGAGGGGGAGGTTGGAAGATGGTTTGAATCTGATTTTGTTCTATGGGAGGATGGTAATTCCTATAACAATTATCGATGCAGTCCTTAGTTAGTTTCATATCTCACCTTTATAGTTACACCCAAAAAATTATAATATTTACTGTGTTTTGAGGATTTAGTTTTGGTAGACCCAGATGAAGTGAACAATAGTGGAGTTTATGGTACAATTCTTGGTCTACCAGTAGGTAAAGGACATGTACCATGTTTCGAGTGGTTTTTTGCTAGCCATGGATGTACCCCAATGGAAATTGGATGAAAACTCACTGTATTTCACCATAGGGTCACACAAATCTCAAGGATGTCAATATGATATATGGGGAGTAGGGGATCAGCTAATGAAATTGACTCACACTTGAGAGATCAAGGAGTCTGGGCATATTGGATGCCTAGGAAAAAATTTATGTAGATGAGGTAGTGTGGCTACAAGGAGTTACAAGATCTATTATCTCTAATAGAGATACTCATTTTACATTGTGGGTATTTAGGATAACGCATCATGATTTTGGTACCCAGTTACGCATTAACACAACTTTCCACTCTCAGATAGATGGGAAAACCGAGTTGACTAAACATATATTGGAGGACATGTTGCGGGCATGCATCTAGGACTTTGGTGGATCGTGGGTATGACACATACCATAGTAGAGTTTGATTATAATAATATATATCACTCATTCATTGGAATTCATCCATTTTAAACAATGTATGGAATAATGTGGAATTCACAATTGTATAAGACAATATAAAGGGAGATAGTTATTCCTGGACCAGAGGTAAAGAATACCACAACATAGAAGGTTCATCTTGTTTATGAGAATATGAAATCATTATATGACCTACATAAGTCTTATGCCAATTTTAAGAGGAGGCCTTTTGTGATCAAGGATGGGGACCACATGTTCTTGAAGTATTCCCTTGACATGGGAAGTAGAGGTTTGGAAGAGAGGGTAATCTTTCTCATAGGTTTGTTATACCCTTTGAGGTGTTGGGGTGGGCATTTGTGGGGGAATTCAAGTTGGATTTTCCCCCATTGTTAGTGAGGATCCTTGACATCTTCCATATCTCTCATATTAATCTACATCATTATGATGAATCCTATGACAATGACATGGGATAGTTGGATATTGACAATAATTCAATGATTGTGGAACGACAATTGGAGATCCAAGATCATCGAGGGAAGGCGGTGTGTGGGTGGACCATTCCCATAGGTTGGATGTTGTGGAAGAATGGTGGCATGGAGGGGAGTAACTGGAAGATAAAAACATATATATGTTCCCCTTTCCTAGAGTTATTTTGAGAGTGGACTCATTCTATTTTTTTTAAAATTTTCAATTTTCCCTTGGTTTGAGATGGGTGTGGTGTGGTATGTGAAAAATTATTAACATACAAAGAGGGGATGTCCAGGTTCCTAATAAATAAGATTTAACTGTGATGCGATTAAACATGTGCAGGCTAGTTCTTTCCATCCACAACTGATAGTATATAGACCTGGAGGACAAAATTCCCTAATTAATGTTTTTAGGATAGTGTAATTTGTTGGACATGGTAGTTATTACATTGGGCTATGTAGAGGGTGAGATGGTTGCATGGTTGTTTTTTGAAGTTTCTTGGTGGTCATTTGGATTTTTGTGTTTGGATAATGGTAGTTCTTGAAGAGTGGTGAGACTCTAGATAGGTATCTCACCAGGTGGTGGTTCTGAACCTGTTTTCCATCTGGTCTTGGTTTTGGATTCTCATAAATGAGAATCATTTGAGAGGTATCTGATGTAACAGTATGTGTCCTCCTAGTCTATTAGATTTCAATTTTTTATATTTTTAGTGATTTTTAGGGGATGTTTAAGGAGTTTTATTTGGAGTGTGGGTGCAATAGAGATGCTTCAGGAGTTAGACATCGTGTAAGTAAATTGTACGGTTTGATGTTTGGCTTCACAGCTTATATGAGGTGGTTCACGGCATATAATGTTTCAGGGTCAGAATATCAAAATAAATCGAAAGGATATGGTTTTTAGTGGATGTTGACAAAGGGTAACTGAATGAAATAGAATGGTACTACACGTCGATTTGTTCCTCGATACTGTAATGTTTTATGTGTTTTTTTAGTCATTCAGGTTGTCAAACCCAATGGTTATAGTGACGCTCCCTCAAGTCCAGGAATCCCAGTGACCCCTCTATGGCATTTTGAGTATTCCTTTGTCAATTATCAATTATTATCTTCTCTACTTTGATCCATAGAGATCATTCTATAATCTATTGTTCATTCTTTCCCCGTTTTCTAATTTCATTTGGGTTTACCTCATTATTCCATCCATTCTTCTTATTATATAATGGATACTATTCTCTTCTTGTTTTAATGGGGTTATCTATAGTTATTGTTGATGCAATGGTTCCACAACAACTTGAGGTGGATGATTATCTTGCAGGAGAGGTAATTAGAGGTCCATTATGTGACCCATTCTCATTTTAAGAACATTGAAACCCTTTCGATGTATGATTTCCATTGTTTCTATTCTAATGTGAATCATATGGGAGGGGTTTACCCTTGACAAGCTGTATATTTTGGTTGTGGAAAATTAACAAAAGAAAAGAATTGGATAAATTATATTCATATGGGTTTAGGGTTTTTATTTTCATTCCTTTACATACATGTTATTGTTGTGATATTCTGATCTATATGGGCTAGCTATCCATTAAAAATTGGGGCTGTTGGGGGACCTTGTTTGTGCAATAAATAAATTGTAGAATGTTTTTTGTTATTCTTTGGCCAGAAACATGAATATAATACTGGTTAATCAAATACATTCTATTAATGAACATATTACCCTATATCTTATAGTTTCTTTGATGACATTTGAATTAAAGAGTGAAATTAAATAACGGATTCTATATTAAATCAGGAATGTGGATTTCCATGTTATTTTTATAATAATATGATGTGTGTATGGGTCAAATATTGTGGGTGTTACAGTTGGGTTGAGAGCCTATATGTGTGATATGGGATGGATTGTGCGGTGAAATGGAATCATAGGTTGAGAGATTGATTATTTGTGTAATGGATGGGAAGTGTTGTGCAGTGGCACTTCGAAACTGGTTTCGATAATGGGATATCATTTAGTGTTTTGAGATGGGGTTTTATCATGTTGGTATGTAACTTGAGAGGCATGATATTTAAGAGGGAAAATATTTATTGGTATTAATAATTCACTTTGATTTTGTACATGAGAAACTTGAAGAAAGATTCATCATGTATCTAGATATTGATATATGATATACCATGAATGGGTGTTAAATTTAGAGGAATTGTGTTGTCCCTTCAGTTTCATAGGGATCTTCATCTTCTGGGAACCATTTTTCTTATTTTGTGTTGTTCCTAGTATTTTCCAGGGAAGTTATGGAAGGGATAAATGAATTATTTAATAAAAAATGATTTTGGTTAAACAAATTGGTTGGGAATGTAAATATGGTTTTGTGTCTTATTGTGTGTTTTGTGCATTTATAAGTGGTAGAAAAGGTGGTATTTTGTGGGATGTGTTCAATTTGAGGAACCATAGGATGGGCTTGAGTGTTTGGTATCATATTTGTATATATTTTTATTTTACTTGTGATTGAAATATGTACCCAACTATATTTGAGAACTACGGGCTGAGCAATCCCATCGTCACGGGGGAGGGTGTCAATCCAAAACAACCTGATGGGATGATAGAGGGGTTTCCACCCATTATTCCATGATCCCGCACCAGGTGGTGATATCCCAATATTATTCAAGTAGGTTTTGGTTTTTGAGGATCAGGAATATTCGATATGAGGTGTGGTTTGTGGCCCATGTGTATGTAGGAAGGATGTTATACGAGTTGTGGTCCATTTGTTTAAAGGAAATAAGTGATGTAGGTTGTGGACTAGGTATCTGTGGGTGGAATGGGATATGGTTTTTGAGGCCTAGGTCTGTGTGGTTGGGTTTTGGTGTGGTGGATTCAGAAGAGGTGGGAGCCCCAAGACTTACTCCATTAGGGTATGGGTAGTTAATCAGTTTGAAATGGTGTGGGGGTACCCTATCACGAATGTGAATTATATTACATTACATGACTTGCATGATTTTGTGAGCGTTCCTTGGTGAGGTTGGGATGGATAGTATACTTACTAAGTGTTTTTTGGTCTTTCTATTTTCAGAAAGGAGAATTAGTATGCCTCTTTCATGTCTCCACAAGAATATTTGGGTTTTCTATAGATTATTTGTATCATCACACTTCATATATATAACTATATTCTGGTTTCTAGGAGGATATCATGGAACATGATGGACCCTACTAGCTCAGATCTCAACAATTGATATGACACTACATAGCTATAACGACCCATAATTTACATACATTCTTATTACTTATTAATTGAAGTATACTTATTACAACATACAACAAAACCATGATATGACTGTATAGGTATACTTTCTTTAGAAACCTGGAAACATAAACAATGGGTTCATAATGCATCTAGTTTTTCTCCCATTTATTTCATCATATCTAGTGTCCCGTTTGGAATATCCTACTTAATATACTTCTTCTTGACCTAGGGAAAAGAAAACATACAAAAAGGTGAGATCAAATGCTCAGTAAGGGTAAACAAAGGAACTATCAATCATATCATATTCATAAGAAAATAAATTTTTTAAAATCTTAACATGAAAAAGAGATCATAATATCATAACATGGGATAAATCATATTAGTGAAATATAAACCCAATAATCATAACATAAAACACAAAACTTTGTGTCATACACACATAATCATAGAAAATCATTTCTTATTACTCAAGACTCATTTCCAAGACTATCATAGTGGACAAATTCCATTTCTGAACCGAGTTCACTCCTTGTTACAGTCATGTATCAATGAACTGAACTAACTTGTCGTTCCAGCCATATCTATCACATGAGATATAAATCGTTACCCAATGCATTGGAGGGAGATATATGTCCCACCCATCTCATAATGAAACCATTCTTATGTGTGCCACAAAATCATAAATCATATATCATATCATAGCCCAAGTAATAAAAATGGGATTCTTAAACATCATGCCATCATAACATAAACTATATAAGATAAAAGGACTTCATAAAAATAATCCCATAATAATATAATCAAATCAATGTAAAAAAGGGATAGAAACAGAACCTTGTATAATCTTATATGGAGAATAATTTTGATAAAACACTTGATCTCTATTCTTGAGGAAAATAACCTTTCTACATCAATTTTTTTTTTCGTTTCTTAACATGTCATACAATTTTTAAAAAGTTAATTATGAATACATGAAAACATGTAAAATAATCTTCATGGAAATTAGGGTCTATGAAATCATAAAAATCCATCCATGCTGTATTAGTTAAAAAAACATTCTTCTCGTACTTTGGAAGGAAAAGTCAAAACTTATCTCGTACTGAAAAAGAAAAAAGATTCCATTCATATTGATTACTAAAAATTCACCAATAGGTAAAAATGGATTTAAAAAATTTTAGGAGGATATAAATAATATTACATATTGTGGAAACATGGATGTGGATGATAAATATGCCCCAGAAAACTCTGAAGTATAAACAATCTCAGATAAAAATGAGATTATGATATTTTACCTTACCATAGGTCTGATATGCTTCATACATATCCAAAGAAACTATATAATGATTTAAATAATTTCTTTGACTTATTATAGAATCATATTCATTTTTATGATATCATATATGGTAATATTCTTATCTTTTTATTAGTAATATTTCATTCCTACTTGTTATTCGGGTGCTCATTGGTTTATGTTCTTATGCATGTTTTTTCAAATAAATTCATATTCTTCTTTTTAGGTTATAGATACATCATTTACAAAATGGTATTAGTGTAATATATATCATATTTATTAGTTCAATTCATTTATATAATCATTATTCAATGAAGATCATGTAGAATGAGTCACATCACATCGTGGAGATGGTAGGCTGTACATATGCACCAGCGATGATATCATTATTTTGAAATTAAAATATTATAAAATTGGATGGTATATCATATATAAAGAATCATAATAATGTTATATTTATTATTTTTATAAGTTTTACTCGTTATCATAACCATCCAAATGATGAAATGTTTGAATAACAAACTACACCACAACGTAGAGAGGGTAAGCCGTACGCACACACGTGTGGAAAATTTTTCATTCATAGGATGGTTAAAATAACTAATATGGTTGTACAATTTATAATAAAAAAATATTAGATAGAAGATATTGGAGTAATTTTTTTAGAATGGAAATAACAAAGGAGGAAGTGGAAGAATAATGGATCTTGAAATAGGTGGTGAGATATTAACCTCTTCCTCGGGTTCTTCCTTTTGTTTTGAACAAAAGTGCTCTTTAGGATAGTTTTCTGATAGAACGAAGACCTCTAAGATGAAGGGAGGACAGTTTAGAGGGTTTTTTGGTAGGGTTTGGCTGAGCCAAATGGCTTTGTATGTGTGAATTAGAGAGAAGGGGGAGTGCCCTTTTATAAGAGGGGTGAGAGGCACCTTAGAAAAAAACATAAAATATTGTTTTATAATAAATTAATATTCAGTTTATAATGGCTCCAAAGTGACTTATTTCTAATATAGGGTGGGGATGGGTCGAAATAGTTTCAACCAATAGGTTTAAGACATATTTAGGTTACCTTTTAAACCTTATCATTTATATATAACTCTATGTTAAACAATTTATCTTTTACAGTGTCTTCTTGTATTCTTACACTATATGGTTAATAAACATACTATAAACTACCAATATTACCCCAATTGGATCATTAATTTAATATATATTATTATATATGTCTTTTGGGCGAACCTTATATTTTTAGTAGTAGAATATCTATTAATAATCTAATATATTTTTTAAAAACTCTTTTATGTCAATTTTGATACTATTTAATATTTTGTTTTTTCTAAATTCATAACAGCATTATTAATTCAAAATAAATTCATATAACCAACCCTAATATGTAATATTAACCTAGAAAATTTTTTTAATTCAAAAAAAGTATCAAATTAAAATTATTTGGGTATTTATAATATCAATTATGTTAATATTTCATTAATAAGGTAAATACTACATCATCATTGTTTCATAAATAAATTAAATTATATAATGTCGAAAAATTATAAATAAAATATCATTATTTAGGAAATATTTTTATATTTCTAATTAATATTTATAGACGAATTTATCTTATGTATAGCCCTATATTAAAAATGCTTTACTTGTTAAACATTCATTTTAATCCTTTTAACTCTTCTTTGAATTAAACAATAATAAATGACCAAATCTAATCCATGTGGACCTAAATGGTTATATTTTATTCCTAAGGTTTAATTTGTAGAATTACACTTATCCAATATAATTAAGATATGTGTTTGGGTAATAATAACATCATTTTTATCCTTAATTACCCTATTTACTTTTAACCGTTGTAAATAAAAGTAAAAAGTCACTATTCAACAAAAAATATTTTTATGTTTTTGAAACAAATTTTACTCCTTGATATTTACCTTGTCTCTTTGATTTTTGAAATTCAGCTCACAGAAGCGGTAAAATTATGTTTTGTGTAAATTTTAAAATTCTCCTCGGAGGTGGGTAAAAGACGATAAGATGTTCAATAAAATTTAAATATATCTAAAATTATTATAAAATGTCTCCAATGAATTTCACTGATCTTATACTGGTATTATGTATCTATTTTTACCTTAAAAAAATTAAAATAAAATAAATATTTATTTAAATAAAAATTCAGTTTTAAACTATAACTCAATGTTTTCACTATTCATCAAAAATTGAATGTTTTTAGAAAAATACCAAAAATTCACCCTCAGCTAATTTCGATATTCCGAATCCTAAAATTAAGTCAATTTTGAAAGATAAAATTTATAAAATTTTAAATAGTGGGTATTACTATTCATAACAGCTTGTTTATATAATATTTTAATAACATATCGTTGTTTTGTGAAACTCGGTATTGCGTACAACTCAAGCTGTCGAGGAAGGTGTCCCATACCTGTAATGCAAGCCAATACAATGTTGTGTTTAGTGAAATATTCCTTTGGAGTTGTATATAACATAATACATAAAAACAAAATATTTCTCATAATATCATAGGGTGCTACATTCTACCTCCATTAAAAATAATTTTTCCCACAAAATTCGTCAATTCGTAACAATCAAATGAGGATACCTCTCCCTAATCATATCCTCAAGTTCCCATGTAGCTTCTTATAATTGGTGGTCCCTCTATAAAACCTTAACCAAGTGAGTGGTCTTGTTTCATAGAACTTTTTCGCTATGATCTAGAATCTCTATTAGATGTTCTTTATAAGAAAGCTCTTTCTCCATCGGTATAACTTTTAAGCATAGTACATGTGAAGGATCAGGTGTTTACTTTCTCAGGATAGATATATGGAACACATCATGAACTTGAGAGAGATTTGGTGGAAGCTCCAATTGGTAAGCTACCTTCCCAACACGATCCAGTATCTCAAAAGAACCAATATACCTAGGGCTCAACTTTCACTTCTTTCCAAATCTCTTTACTCTCTTCCAAGGAGATATTCATAAGAACACTTTATCACCCACATAAAACTCTTGGTATTTTCTTCTATTGTCAGCATAATTTTTTTATCGACACTGTGCTGCTCTTATGTTTTGTTGAATAGATCATACCTTTTCTGCCATCTCATCAACCAGATCAGGTCCTAATAGCTTTTTTTCCCCAACTTCATCCCAGCAATTTGGAGTTATGCATTTCTTTCCAAAGAGTTATTCATAAGAGGCCATCTGAATACTGGAGTGAAAGATATTATTATAAGAAAATTCCACTAAAGGTAGGTGTTGATCCCAACCACCTTTGAAATCCACAGAGCAAGCTCTCAACATGTCTTCTAGAGTTTAAATTTTCCTCTCAGACTGATCGTCGGTCTGAGGATGATAAGAAGTGCTCAAACTGGATTCCGTATCTTGATTATGTTGAAGACTTTTCTATAACATCGAGGTAAACCATGGATCTTGATCAGATATAATGGAAAGTGGTACTCCATGCAATCTTACCACTTCATTCACATATATCCTGACAAGCTGGTCAAGAGAGAAATCTTCTCCAATAGCAATGAAGTGTGCCGACTTTGTAAGACGATCAACTATATCCCATATTGCATTATTTCCTTCGGATGTTTTAGGAAGTCCAGTGACAACGTCCATAGTGATGTTTTCCAATTTTAATTCTGGTATGGGTAATGGTTCTAACAACCCCTTAGACTGCTATCTCTTAGCTTTAACTTACTGACGAACCATGCATCGAGAGACATATTTAGCAACATCTCTTTCCATTCCATCCAACCAGAAGTAATCCTTCAGGTCCCTACACATCTTCATGCTTCTAGGATTAATAGAGAGTGAAGAACTATGAGCTTCATCCAATATTTATTTCTTTAATTCTAGGATGGGAGGAACACAAACCCGATTCATGACCCTTATTATTTAATCACAATCAATGTGTAATTCAGAAACATTTCTCACCTTTTTTCGTAACTGTACATCTTCTTTCTGTGCCACTTTAATCTTCACATGTATAGAAGGTTGAACATTCATTTGAGAAAGATAATATTTTCCCCTTCCATTATAATTCCAAGATCCTTCCTTTGTAAATCCATAAATATTGGATCTTTTGTGATCCTCATCATGGATAAGCCAACATGGTCTTGTCAACATAATGCATCTGCCACCTTGTTTTCTTTCCAAGGGTGGTAATGAATTGAGCAATCGTAATCCTTTATCAGCTCCAACCATATTTTTTGGCGCATATTCAGCTCCTTTTTTGTGAAAATGTACATTAAAATTTTATGATCAGTATAAATATCACACTTTTCACCATAATGATAATGCCTCCATATATTTAATGAAAATATTACCACAGCTACTTCCAAATCATGAGTTGGGTAATTTTTCTCATGGATTTTCAACTGTCGTGAGGAATAAGCTATCACCATATCGTTTTGCATGATAACACACCCCAATCCTTTATTGGATTCATCACTATAGATCGTAAACCTTTCTCCACTACAAGGTAGTGTGAGAATAGGTGCACTAGATAACCTTTTTTTAGCTCCTTGAAATTCTCTTCACACTCCTCCGTCCAAATGAACTTAACGCCTTTTCGAGTCAACCTAGTCAATGGATTAGATAATCATGAAAAATCTTTCACAAAACATCGATACTATCCATCCAAACCAAGAAAACATCGGATCTCAGTTACTATTGTTGGTCTCGACGATCTTTCAATATCCTCTTTTTTTGCTAGATCCACAGATATCCTCTCTCTTGAGATTATGTGACCCAAAAAAAGGAAATTTTTTAAGCCAAAATTCACACTTTGTAAATATGGAATAAAGCTTCCTTTTTCTTAGGGTCTTTAATAAAAATCTATAGTAATCTTAATGTTCTTCCTTTCTCTTTGAATAAAAAATAATATCGTCAATAGACACTACCGCAAACTGATCAAGATAGTATCTTAAGACTCTATTCATTAGATCCTTGAAGATAGGAGGGAAATTAGTAATACCATATAGAATCACTATAAATTCATTGTGCCCATACCATGTATGGAAAGATATCTTTGGTATATCATCCCTTTTGACCCTTAATTGATGATACCCTGAATGAAGACCAACCTTAGAAAAGTATTGACCTCCATGTAGTTGGTCAAATAAGTCATCAATGCATGGGAGATGATATTTTCTTGATAGTGATCGTGTTATGTTCTTGATAATCAATGCAGAATCTCATTGATCCATCTTTCTTCTTGACAAATAGATCATATGCTCCCCAAGGTGATTCACTAGGGCATATGAATCCCATTTCATGATTCTCTTGGAGTTGCTTCTTCAATTCCTGAAACTCAATTGGGGCCATTCTATAAGGTGTCTCTGAAATGGGCATAGTACTCGGTATGAGCTCTATTGAAAACTCAACTTCACGATTTGGTGGAAGAACATAAAATTCCTCCGAAAAGAAATCATCAACCTCCAGTACAATGGGAATATTCTTAATCGTGAGTTTCTCTCCAATCATTTGAGATAAATAACCTTCATTTATTGGAATCAATACCCATAATATGGTTGAAATTTGCACTGGAAGGTTATATTCATCCATGCATTGATAGATGATCATAGATTGATCAGGAATTTGAAATTTTACATCCCTTCATTGACAATCAATATGAGATTTATATAAGGAAAGCTAATCTAATCCATGAATCCCATAAAATTTCACTATAGGAAGGATCACAAGATTTGCAGGAAGCACTCTCCCACAAACGTCAATTGGAGAAGAATTATAAACTTTTGTTGCACCTGTTGTGCCATTAGGTGTTGTCACAGCTAACTCAATAGCTAATTGTTGAGGTATAATGATGATACCCTTGGAAAATTCTTCATAAATAAAAAATTGGGTGGATCCAAAATCAAATAAAACATTTTCTACTTTAGATTTGATGGTATGTTTACCTTTCACCACATCATTATCGTACTCCACATAACCGATAGAAATTGCATGTGACATTCCTTTCTCTACAGACTTAAGAGTTTTTTGATGTTGATCATCATAAACAACCCTTGGATTGGGGAATTGATTGGCATAATTCCCTATTTCCTTTCACTTGTAACATTGAAGTGTCAGAGGTTCATTCTGTGTAGCCTTTTCTTTGTTCGCATCAATAGATATCTTTTTCCCATCATTGCGGCATTTAAATGCCCGATGAACATCTTTTCCACATTTGAAATATTTACTTGTCCTTTACGACAATTCCCACAATGTTTCCTTCCACACTTTGAGAATACGGGAAAAATCATCTTCATTTTAGTGTGGTCTTTAGATTTCCCTTTGAATTCTATTTTCCTCTTCTTATAAAACCCATATGACTGATGGGTTACTTCAATCTCCAACTCAACCTTGAGAGCACATAGAACAATTTCTTCGTAGCTATTGAATTCCCTTATGGCTAATTCCCTTCGAAGACTTGGGTTTAAGCCACTAAATAATCGATCAATCTTACTCTCAGGTTGGATAATAATTCTGGAAGCATACCTTTCAAGCCTTTTAAAATTTTCTTCATAGATACCAACAAATTCATCATCCTTTTTCTTTATTTCAATAAACTCCTTCTCCATCTCGGTTTGATGAATACGAGGGCAGTGCTTATTGAAAAATATGTTATTGAACTTGTCCCATTCCATGAAATTAATTTCATCTCTTTCCCACATATTCTTGACATGATTCCACCATTGATCAACTTCACCTTATAAAGGATATATTGATAACTTGACATTATCATGTTCAGAACATTGAAAATTGAAAATATCTTTTCAGTGGTACTGATCCATTGTTCAGCCAGTAATAGATAAGTAGACCCACTGAATGAGGGTGGACGCTGCCTCATGAAGGATTCAACAGAGTGTTGCTCCATTCTTTGCTCGTTCGGAAGTCCTTCATGATTCATAGATTGAGAAAGTTGGGTAAGCATGGCTACAAGATTTTTCATTATAACTCCCATAACATTTGGTTTCTCAGGGGGGCAATCATTGCATTTCCCATCACATTCAGCATTAACAAAACTCTTTCAAATTCCATCCATTTACTAAACACAATAAGTATAGTGTGAGAAACACTAATCATAATAAGAAAACCACATAATCAAGAATAAAATTTCACACTTAAGGTATTATCATATTTTATTCATGGCCATTTCTAAAACACTAATATTTTATTCTATGCATAGACATATCCTTTGGGTTCTTACTAAGGATTTCACATCCTAGTTTCCAAAGGTTGACTATACCTTTCCTAAGATACCTACTATAATGAACCATAATTTAAATACATTGTTATTACATCATAATTGAAGCATACTTATTACAGAATATAACAAAACCATGATAATACAGTATAGGTATAGTGTTTTTAGAATCTGGGAAACATAAACAACTGGTTCATAAAGCATCTAAATTGTCTCCCATTTATTTCATCATATCTAGAGTCCGTTTTGGAATATCCTACTTAATAACCTTCTTCCGGACCTAGGTAAAAGAAATCACACAAAAGGGTGAGCTCAAATGCTCACTTAGGGTAATCAAAAAAAATACCAATCATATCATATTCATAAGAACATAACATTTTGAAAATACTAGCCTGAAAATGAGATCATAATATCATAACATAGGATAAATCATAGTAGTGAAACGTAATCCCAATAATTATAAAATAAAACAGGAAACTTTTTGGAATACACACATAATCATATAAAAACATTTCTTTTTAGTCAAGACTCATTTCCAAGACTATCATAGTGGACAATGTCCATTTCTGAACCAAGTTCACTCCTTTCGACAGTCCTGTATCACTAAACTGGATTAACATTCCATTCCAGCCATGTCTATCTCATGAGATATAAATATTTACCCAATGAATTGGAAGGAGATATAGGTCCCACGCATCTCATAATGAAACCATTCTTATGTGTGCCACAAAATCATAAATCATATATCATAGCATAACCCATGTAATCAAAATGGGATTCTTAAACATCATTCCCTCATAACATAAACCAAATGAGATAAAAGGACATCATAAAAATAGTTCCATCATAAAATAATCAATTAAATGTAAAAAGAGGGATAGAAACAGAACCCTATATTATCTTATATAGAAAATAATTTTGATAAAACAATTGAACTCCATTCTTCAGTTAAATTTCCTTTCTACTTCAATTTGTTTTCCTTTCATAACATGATATACAATTTTAAAGAAATTATTTAAAAATAAACTTGGAAACTTATAACAGAATCTTCATGTAAATAATTTTATATGAAATAATTAAAATCCATTCATTTTTTATAATTTAAAAAAATATTCTTCTCGTACTTTGTCTGGAAAAGTCCAAAAGTATCTCGTACTGTAAAGGAAAAAAGATTACTTTCATATATTTTACTAAAAATTAACCAATATGTAAAATTGGATTTAAAAAATTGTAGGAGGATATTAATAATATTACATATTGAGGAAACTTGGATGTGGATGATAAATATGCCCCTGTAAATTATGATGTATAAACAATCTCAGATAAAAATGAGATTGGGAGATTTTCCCTTCACATAGGTCTGATATGATTCATATGTATCTAAACCTCTTGTATAATGAGTTAAATAATGTCATATACTTATTATCGAATCATATTCATTGTTATGATATCATATATGGTCATATTCTTATCTTCTTATTAGTAATATTTCATTTCTACTTGTAATTCGGGTGTTGATTGGTTTAAGTTCTTATGCATGTTTTTTCGAATAAATTCATATTCCTTTTTTAAGGTTATAGATAACTCATTTACATAAATTTATTACTATAATATATATAATATTTATTCACTCAATTCAATTATATAATCATTATCCAATTAATATCATGTAGAACGAGTCGCATCACATCATGGAGACGGTAGGTCGTACATATGCAGGAGTGATGATATCAATCTTTTGATATTAAAATCGTATATAATTGGATTTTATATCATATATAAAGATTTATAATAATGTTATATGTATTATTTATATCATTTATAATCATTATCATACCCATCCAAATGATGAAAGTTTGAATAACAAACTACACCATGACGTGGAGACGGTAAGCCGTACGTACGCACGTGTGGTACCATTTTCATTCATATGATATATAAGATACCTAATATGGTTGTAATATTTATAATAAAATAAAAGTATATTGAATATAATGGATTTATTATTTTATAATTGAAAAAACAATGAAGGCGGATGTGGAAGAAGAAAGGATCTTGAAATAGGGGGTGAGATATTTATCTCTTCCTCAGGTTCTTCCTTTTGATTTGATCAAACATGCTTCATAGGTTGGCTTTCTGACTAAAGGAAGGCCTCTAGGATTAAGGGAGGACAGTTTAGAGGGTGTTTGGGAAGTTTTTGGCTAATACAAATGGCTTTGGAGTTGTGAATTAGAGAGAAGGGGGTGTGCCCTTTTATAAGAGGGGTGAGGGGCACCTTTGAAAAAATTTAAAATATTATTTTATAATAACTTTGTATTCGGTTCATAATGGCTTAAAAGTGACTTATTTCGATTATAGGGTGGGGATGGGTCTAAATCCTATCATCCAATAGGTTTTAGACAAGTTTAGGTTACCATTGTGACCTTATCATTTATAATTAACTCTAAGTTAAATAATTTAACTTCTACCGTGTCTTTTCGTATTCTTACACTATTTGGTTAATAAACATACTATAAACTCTAAATAGAATCCCAATTGGTTCCTTAAAATCATATAAATTATTATATAAGTATTTTGGTCAATCCATAAATTTTATGAATGGATTATCAATTAATAATTTAATATTTGTTTTAAAAACTCTTTTATGTGAATTTTGACAATATTTTGTATTATGTTTTTTCTAAATTCATAAAAGCATTATTACTTCGCAAAAAAATTCATCTTACTAACCATAATATGTTATATTAACATATAAAATTATTGTGATTCATAAAAAGTCTCCAATTACATTTATTTGTGTATTTGTAATATCAATTATGTTAATATTTCATTAATAAGATAATTTCTGAATCATCATTCGGTAATAAAAAAATTAAATTATTTATTTTCTAAAAATTTCAAAAAAAATTGAAATAAATATGAAATATTTTTATCTTTATAATGAATATTTGTAGTGGAATTAATCTTATGTATAACCATATATTAAAATTGTTTTACTTATTAAACATTGATTTTAATTCTTTTAATTCTTCTTTGAATTAAATAATAATAAATGTCTTAATCTAATCCAAGTGGACCTAAATGGTCATGTTTTATTCCTAAGGTTTCTTTTGGTCGAATTACACTTATCCAATATAATTTGGACCTGTGTTAGGGTAATAATAATATCATTTTTATCCTTAATTACCCAATTTACTTTTAACCGTGGTAAATAAAAGTAAAAAGTTAATATTCACCAAAAATTATTTTTATCATATTGAACCAAATTTTAATCCTTGATATTAACCGGGTCTCTCTGATTTTCAAAATTCAACTCATAGAAGTAGTAAAATTATGTTTTATGTAAATTTTCAAATTCACATAGGAGGTGGGTAAAATACGGTAAAAAGTTCAATAAAATTTTTATATATCAAAATTTATTATAAAATGAATCCAATGAATTACATTGAACTTATATAGGTATCATGTATCTATTTTGACCTAAAATAAATTTAAATAAATAAATAATTATTTAAATAAAAATTCAGTTTGAAACTATAACTCAGGGTTTTTCACTATTCATAAAAAAATGAATGTTTTTAGAAAAATACCAAGAATTAACCCTAAGATAATTTCAATATTCTGAATCAAAAAATGAAGTCCATTTTGAATGATAAAATATATAAAATATCAAAAAGTTGGTATTTCTAATCATAACAGCTAGTTTATATAATATTTTAAAAAAATATCATTTTTTAGTGAAACTCGGTATTGTGTACAGTGTAAGCTATCAAGGAAGGTTGATCTTATGTGTTACGCAAGTCAAGACAATTTTGTGTGTAGTGAAAGATTCCTTTGGTGTTTTGTATAACATAGTACATAAAAACAAAATATTTCTCATTAAATATCAGGGTGTTACAATAGCTTTACATTTGGTATTTACTTTGGAGACTTTTGTTCTTCTAGGAGTTTTGCATTATGCATGATTGTGGTATGGTTTTTGGATTCGTTTAATATATAGATCTTGGAGTTTTTTTGGATAATATATATATCTCCCAATATTATTTAATATTAAGGGTAATTCCTCCCATTTTGTGATATTTGTATTCCCCTGGTGAAATTCACCAACCTAGGGCCTACTGGAGGCGGGACTTGGGGGTTATTATCTCTTTTTCTTCATTTCTAGCCCAATAGATGCATATTTGGTGGGAGGGGGTCGTGACAAGTATACAATCATTTATAAATCTATGTATTCTTTCAAAGATCATACACATCAAACATAACATTCGTTTATAATCATATGTTTGTCTAGAGAGATCATTATCATATGTGATCATAACATTCATGATAGAATATGGTTCAGTAAAATGTTATCACTCAATCCATTTCCATCTTTTAAATTGTATAAAATTAGTATGGTTGAAAATATATCATATTTAGTGTAACCATTACACAGTGGAATATTTTCTCCAATATTTATATTCTAAACCAATTATGGATAATCAAGATGTTCGTCATCGACAATCATTGTCATTTCTTCAATATGACCTTCATCATCATTCAATCATGTAATAAAAACCTCAATATAGGTTTCTTCATTGTAAACAGTTGTAATCATATCATATGATCCCTAAAACATTTTGTTATCCCAATAACTAGATACATTCAGGTTTTCCCCATGTCATTTCAAACATTTGTAACATCAATCAATTCCATGTTAGGATAAGTGTTTTTCTAAATACTATAAAAAAATTATCAATTAATAACAATAATGTGAAAAAAGGCAATGGATTTATAAAGGGTCATATTCAAGATCATTTGAAAACATTTTGGACTCTATCAACCCCAACATTATAGTATTTTTCCATTAAATTTTCATACATCTTTTCATTATTCATATCCATATTACTTTATTTATTAATATTAATATTTTTAAAAAAAATACCCAAAATATGTTCAATTGATGATAGATCTCATGAATTTCATGAAATAAAGCACTTTTCTTATGGGTATACATGAAGTATAAAATGGAATTTTCAATGTAAAAAAGTGATGAAACAAAACTATTTAACGTAATAAAGAAAAAATATATTACATTAAAACCCTTTTCATAAAAGAAAATAATATAATTGAAAATTATATTGGTTTCATAAATAAAAAATAAATTTTTATATTTTAAAAATATTTTCAGCATTGACATCGAATTTATGAAAGTATAACATCATTACACTATTGTTAAATTAAAAATTGTATACAATTATAAATGTATAATGTAGATGTATATATATTCTTATTAGTATATAAAATTATATATAATTTATAAAATAATATATATTTTAAAGAAATATCTCTCTATTCTATCGTGAGTACTCCATGGACAATGTTAAGGGAATACTAATTCATTAATTCCCACCCATATCATTTTATTAACATCTTAATTTTCAATCAAATATATAATCCACACCCACCATATATCTACATCAACTTTAAAATTCTTAATGGCTATCCATTTCAACAAAACTAGTTGATCAGCTGCACCGAAATGTTTAGAAGGAATTGTTGTGTGAATACATCCATGGTGAGTTATTTCATACTTATCATGTTTGGGAGTTTGAAATGGATCTTATTATTATTCATTTCTTGAGAATGTTTAGTATGTATTATCATGATATTTTCCCCTCAATATCTATTTTTATTTTGTTTCCTATTGCGTTAATCACTTCAGTTTCCATCTCACCAATTGTTAGTTTGGTTCCTCCTAGATCCATCCCATACAAAAACCCAAATCCTAAATCTTGTGTAACAAACAATATTATCTCCCAAGTATGTATCAAGATATGTATTCATTCTAAATATATTCATAGATATGATTCCTTATGGAAATGGGAAAGAAAAGGAGGAGGGATGTCCAATTATTTGTAAGAGAGAACAAATTTGACGAGCATGGAAATGTGATCATAAATAAGTAGCATCTGATATGTAAGATATATTCACAAATCAAAGGTGTTGATGTTGAAGAGACATTTTCTGTAGTAGTGATATTAGATTCAATCAGACTATTTATTTCCCTTGTAATACAAAGAGGTTATAAAGTGTATCAAATGGATGTGAAGACATGATTCTTAAATGGCGTATTAGAAGAATAAGTCTAAATTAATGATCCTATGGGGTTCTTGCCTGGAAATGATGAACTGCATGTTTTAAAATTAATGAAATCCCTCTACGTCTTGAAACAAGAATCATAGGCATGTTACCCTCAGTTGTACTCTTATATGAGAAATATTGAGTTTAAAAGTGGAATAGTGGATCATAATCTCTATGTGAAGAACTCCCAAAAGGATCCATTCATGGTATTGGTATACGTGGATGATATTATTTTTGGTGGAAGAATATGGGGATCAGTGGATGAATTTTCCAATCAAAAGAAATATGAATTTTAAATTTCCATGATTGGATAACTTTCATATTGTTTAGGGTTGAAGGTACTTCAGCAGAAGGAATACACTTTCATTTATCAAGAAAATTATGCAAGAGAGTTACTGAAGAAATTCAATATGCATGATTCCAAACCAATGAAGAATCCGATTTTAGTTGGATCAATTCTCGAAAGCAATAGGAAAGGACATATGTGGATCCCATCTTGTACAGAAGAATCTTTGGAATTATATTGTACATGACAACAACATTACCATATATTGTCTTTGTATAAGGCCCCAGCCTTAAACCATACTTAATCTTGAGTTATTACAAGATTACACGTTGAGGATCTTTTCAGGTTTAGAGTTTTAGAGAATTAGATCATAAAACTTGCATTACATTCCACATATAAACAAAGTGGTTACATAAAGATAGTATTCTTCATTCCCATCAATGGAAACACATTTAAAATAAAAAATGGATTATTTCTTGACACATCCTTGACTCTATCATCTTATCATGTACCTTTCCCTTGACCTGTGAAAAACATTTCAAAAACTTGGGATGAGCATAAAAACTCAGTATGGGTTATAAAAAGAAAACATGGAAAGGAAACATGAGTTCATATATACATAAGAATGAAATCATACTTTACCCATAAAACATAGTCACTTTAACATACCTCATAAAATCATGAATAAATAATAGAAATCATAATACATAAAGGTAACTTGAGGCATTCATAACATTCTTACGTAGGGAGTAACCCTCTTGGTTACGTTTGGAATACCCATCACAGTATATTCCCTAAAATCTCTTCGGAGAAACCTTAACGTTTCACTCCTTCGCGTTACCCAATGCATTGGAGAGCTATAACGGGCTCACCCGCCCTTAGTTTATCACGGAACCACCCGTCTTCATAATAATGCCCAAGAACCATAACATAATCATATCACATAAAACATGCATAAAGGAAACATAACATTTCCACATTTCAATCACGAGATATCAATACAACACATTGATATAATAAAAACATTATGAAAACCATTTTCAATACCAAAGTAAAACATGGTATTTATTTTTCTTTTAAAAAAAAATGTATGGCTTGTAGAGGAAGCCAAAACTCAAATAACGGTTACGACGGCGGGGAAGTCGTTGTCGCCGCATACGTACGACAAAAACATTCCCTTTTGTCGTTTAGTAAACGCTTCGTATAAAAAGATTCCTTTTGAGTAAACGTAAAAGTCAAAGGGGTTTATACACCGTATAAAAGAAAGTTGTGTATAAAATAAAATATGCCTCAACGAAAGGAGATTGAGACGAAGTCCCATACCTCGTATCCGACTTGACCCGACCGTTCTTTAAACTCCTGAATAATAAACTTGAGTTAATCTCTACTTGCTTATGAATCTTTTTCAAGTTCATTATTCCTTTTATACCATGTTATGAACATCATGTAATCATTTAAGTTAATAATGTTCATTTTGTCGGTATTTGGTTCTTAAGTCAAAAATTGACTTCTTATACTTACAAGTTGTTAATTTGGTCAAAGGTTCATTATATCCAGAATGGTATTCATTATGTAGATATCATATATGTCATATATATCCAGTACATACATTCATTTATAATATTACATCACATTTAGAGGTAAGAAATGAAATGCATCGTTCATGGAGACGGTAAGCCGTACGTACGCACGAACGCTACTTCCATTTCTATTTCATATTTTCTGTAATGGAATCATAATGATATAAAAGTATATTATAATTCCAGTATAACAACATATATAATATCATTAACTTTATCCTTTACACATCCCACATATGGTATTAACGAATCAAATCACTTTTAGGGGGAGGTAGTCCGCACTTCCTAAAATGAAGATATCGTGTTTTACCCATAATGGAAACCATAAAGGTATGCCCAAAATGAAAAAAACAGAAGCTTAAGGAAAACATAAACATATAATATATCATATATAAAAATAGTGACATCATAATGGCCACCTTTGAAGGTGTTAAATGAGTATTGAACAATCATCGTTTCGGGAGGCAGAATTTCGCCATCCACGGAAACCGTATGTTCTTTAACCATTTGATGTAGTTGTGTGAGAGTGTAGCTCAAATATATCTTATAACAACATCCTAGTATATTGAAGATACTGGTGTTGTTACAAAAGAAGTAAATAAAAAGAGTTTAGGGGGTCGGAGAAGCAAAATAAAACAAATGAACATGAGAGAATGAAATACCTTAAAAAGTGTAACTTCTTTTGGTTTGAGCCTAAAGGCTTCCTTTGAAAGGATTCTGCCCAAAGGGAATCCTCTAGGATGAGGAGAGGGATGTGGAGAGAGCAAATGGGCAGGGGTTGGCCGAGCCAATGGCTTGAAGAGTGTGTGAAATGAGGTAGAGGTGGGGGCCTTTTATAAGAGGAGAGGAGGGGCACTTTTGGAAAGTAAAGAAATATTACATTATTTGAAAATGTGTTTCGGTTTTAAAAGGTCCCACATTGATGGAATTCGTGGATAAGGTGATAAGGCATCGAAATCCATTCATCCAATTGGTTTTGGACATGTTTAGTTCATAGATTTTATTTTATCTTTCCATTTTATTTAAATCGTCAAATAATGATGTCATCGCTGCATCATTATTATGTCATAAATAATTAAATTTATTTAATGTCTAAAAATTATAAACAAATTACTATGATGTAGGAAATCTTTTTAGCTTTCCATTGAATATTTATAATCAAATTTTGGACTTGTATAACCCCACTTAAAAATTGTTTTCGCAAAACATATTATGTTTGTGTCATTTTCACTTTAACATTTAATAAAAAGTAATTTATGTTATTTCCCAACAAAAGTGGATACATGGGGTCCCCAAGTTAGGCCATGACTTGTCTTGGTCGGCCATGACACAACCAATGAGGTTGGGACATGTGTCTAGGTCATTTTATATTATTAAAGCATTATTTATACATTAAACTACCCTAATTACCACTAATCGCGATTAAGAACTTAATAAGTTACTATTCACCAAAAAATTATTTTAATCTCATTGAACCACATTTTACTTCTTAATGACAACCATGTATGTCGGATTTTCAAAATTCAATACACATTAGTGGTAAACTTTAATTTAACTGAAAAAAACAGTTTGCTTGATTACCACTTAGTGGTTTCACTATTCATCAAAATTGAAGTTTTTCAGAAAATTACCAAAAATTCACACAAGGTAAATTTTGATGTCCCAATCATAAAGGATAATTTTATTTTGACAAACATAGTTTCTAAAATTGTCAAAATATAGATTCAAAAATGGTTTTCCATCAAAAGGCACTAAAACAATCCTTTAAGATTATTAGTGTATTCCATGCATAAGATTGTATTTATTTTCATTTTAAGCCTCTAAAACACTATCTTTATCATTAATAGACATAGATAAAAATATCTATTATTCATTACTTACTTGGGATGTTACATCCTTCCCCCCTTTAGAAAATTGCGTCCCCGCAATTTATTTACTTATCAAATAAATTGGGGTACTTATCCCTCATTGCATTTTCGGATTCCCATGTTGCCTCTTCAATCATGTGGTTTTTCCACAAAACCTTTACCTGCTTAATCACCTTATTCCGTAACACTTGCTCCCTGTGGTCAAGAATCTGGACCGGTTGTTCCTCATAAGATAGGTTCTCTTCCAGCTGAACTACCTCTGGACTCAAAACATGAGATGGATCTGGCATATACTTTCTCAACATCGAAACGTGAAAAACATTGTGTACCTGAGATAAACTCGGAGGTAAAGCCACTCGGTATGCAACTGATCCAACTCTCTCTAGAATTTCGTATGGTCCAATGAACCTTGGACTCAACTTTCCTTTCTTACCAAATCTCATCACACTTTTCCAAGGAGAAACCTTGAGAAAAACATGATCACCTACCTCGAAAGATAGATCCTTCCTCCGGTTATCCGCATAACTCTTCTGCCTGCTCTGAGCTGTTCTCATGTGTTTCTGAATCAGCTGAACTTTTTCTGCCATCTCTTCTACCAATTCTGGTCCCATCAACTTTCTTTCACCCACTTCATCCCAGAAAGCTGGAGTTCGACACCGCTTCCCATATAATGCCTGAAATGGTGCCATCTGTATACTGGAATGAAAACTGTTATTATATGAAAACTCAACCAAAGAAAGATGTTGGTCCCAACTCCCCTGATAATCCATAGAACAAGCTCGTAGCATATCCTCCAATGTCTGAATTGTTCGTTCTGACTGCCCATCTGATTGAGGATGAAAAGCTGTACTAAAATTTAATTCAGTACCCAACGACTTCTGAAGGCCTTTCCAAAAGTTAGAGGTAAACCTGGGATCACGATCTGATACAATGGAGAGGGGAACTCCATGTAACCTGACTATCTCTTTAAGATACAAACGGGAAAGTTGATCAAGAGAGAAAGTATCTCGTATAGCAAGGAAATGAGCAGATTTGGTCAAGCGATCAACAATAACCCAGATTGCATTATTACCTCGAGATGTCTTCGGTAATCCAACAACAAAGTCCATGGATATATTCTCCCATTTCCACTCTGGCACTGGTAAAGGCTGAAGCATCCCTTTCGGTAACTGCCGCTCAGCTTTAACCTGCTGACAAGTCAAACACTTCACAGTAAAATCAGCAATATCTCTTTTCATTCCATCCCACCAGTAATACTCCCGCAGATCTCTATACATCTTAGTACTGCCCGGATGAACTGAAAACGGAGAACTATGAGCTTCACATAACAACTCTCTCTTCAACTGTGAATCAGAAGGCACACACAATCTCTTCCCAAATCTCAAAACGCAATCATTATCAATGTTGAATTCAGGCAACTTACCTTTCTGAACCAGCTCTACCCTTTTCTGCAACTCACTGTCTTGCTTCTGTGCTTGCTTGATTCTATCTGATAGAGAAGATCTCACTGATACCTGAAACAAAACAGAAGGACTTCCTGCACCAACAACTTCTATGCCAAATTTCATCAAATCGTTAACCAAATGATCACGTTCCAAACGCAACATTGTTAATGAAGCATTACTTTTTCGACTCAAAGCATCAGCCACTTTATTTGCTTTTCCCGGATGGTAATGAATTGTACAATCATAATCCTTGATTAATTCCAGCCATCTCCTTTGTCTCATGTTTAACTCTTTCTGAGTGAATATATACTTTAAACTTTTGTGATCGGTATAAATTTCACACTTTACTCCATACAAATGATGCCTCCAAATTTTTAAAGCAAAAACAACAGCAGCTAATTCCAAATCATGTGTAGGGTAATTTACCTCATGAGTTTTCAACTGTCGTGAAGCATAAGCAATTACCTGATCATTCTGCATTAGGACGCAACCATGTCCTTTCAATGAAGCATCGCTGTATATAACAAAGTCACCATTCCTGGAAGGTAGTGCCAAAACTGGAGCATTCACCAATCTTCTTTTCAATTCCTGAAAACAATCATCACATTCTTTTGTCCAGATAAACTTAACACCCTTCCGAGTTAGCTTAGTCATTGGACTAGATAACCGTGAAAAATTTCTAACAAACCTTCGGTAATAGCCCGCCAAACCAAGGAAGCTACGAATCTCGGTTACATTTGTGGGTCTTGGCCATTCTTCCACAACTTTTGTTTTTGCAGGATCAACAGTTATTCCATCTTTAGAAACAATGTGACCAAGGAAAGCAATTTGTTGCAACCAAAACTCACACTTGCTGAATTTCCCATACAATTTCTTTTCTTTTAAGGTTTGCAAGATAACCCTTAAATGTTTTTCATGCTCCTCTTTACTTTTAGAAAACACCAAAATACCATCAATGAAAACAACCACAAACTTATCCAAGAACTCATGGAAAATTCTATTCATTAAGTCCATGAATACAGCAGGTGCATTGGTTAGCCCAAAAGGCATTACTACAAATTCATAATGGCCATATCTCATACGGAAAGCGGTCTTCGGAATATCTGCCTCCTTTACCTTCAGCTGATGGTACCCCGATCTCAAGTCAATCTTTGAAAAAAACTGAGCTCCCTGGAGCTGATCAAACAAATCATCGATATGAGGCAAAGGATATTTGTTCTTAACAGTGATATTATTCAAGGCTCTATAATCAATGCAAAGTCTCATAGAACCATCTTTCTTTTTAACAAATAAAACAGGAGCACCCCATGGTGATGTGCTAGGTCTAATGAAACCTTTCTCTAATAAATCTTGCAATTGCTCCTTCAACTCTAAAAGTTCAATTTGTGCCATTCGATAAGGGGGTTTTGAAATTGGCTTAGCATCAGGAACTAAGTCAACAGTAAACTCAACTTCCCGATCTGGTATTATTCCAGGCAACTCATCAGGAAAAACATCAGGATACTCATTTACCACTGGCACATCATTAATCTGAACAGTTCCTTTATTTTCAACGACGTGTGAAAGGTAACATTCATTTCCATCTTTTACAAGTTTCTCGGCCTCTTCATATGTTATCAAAAGTAAGGGTTCATTCTTGTAAACAAACTGAAAGTCTTTCTGAAAAGAAACTTCTTTAGCTCTACAGTCAATCTTAGCATGGTAAATAGAGAGCCAATCCATACCCAGGATAACATCAAACTCTACTAGAGGTAGAACAATAAGGTTTGCAAGTAGGTTCTTTCCACAGATAAGGATAGGAAGATTCTTATAAATTCTTTTTGCCTCGACACTTCCCCCAGGTGTTTTTACCAAAAGTTCAGGAGTCATTTCTTGAGATGGTATTCCCATTTTACTAGAAAAGGTCTCAGAGATGAAAGAATGTGTAGACCCCGAATCAAACAACACACTGGCATAGTCTGAAAAAACAAACAAAGTACCTGATACGACTTCATTTGATGGCCCGACATCCGCTGAAGTAGTTGCAAAGGATTTCACCACCCCTTTCTGCTTGTAGTCTAACTGCTTCCCATCACTCAAGCTCCTTGTCGGACACTCGTTTGCATAGTGACCCATCTCATTGCACTTAAAACATTTCACTAACTGTAAATCAAATTTGTTTTTACCTTCACCTTGATCCTTTTCAGTGCAATCACGAGCCTTATGTCCCATCTTACCACATCGGTAGCACTTCCCAGAATTCAGAAGACATTCCCCAGCATGCCTTTTGCCACATTTATCACAAACTGGAAACTTAGTTCTCTTACCATCAGACTTCTTTGAAGAATTCTTACCTTTCTCCTGCCACCTCGGTCTCTTCTTCTGCTGGTTGTTATAGAACACTTGGTCATCGGCAAACTCCATTTCCACCTTCTCAGCACATCGAACAAGCTTTTCATAACTTTTAAACTCTCGAGAAGCTAATGCCCTTCGATACTTTGGCTTTAATCCTGAGTAAAAACGATTGATTTTACTATCAAGGTCCCGGATAAAATTGGGAGCATACCTTGCCAATCGAGTGAACCTTTCTTCATAGGCAGCCACTGAGTCTTCCTCTTGCCTCAATTCCAAGAATTGCTTTTCCATCCTAAGTCGAACAGCCTTAGGAAAATACTTCTCAAGAAACATACCTTTGAAATCATCCCAGTCAAGAGCATCAATCTCATCGGCTTCCCTGATATTTTTAACCATAGACCACCACTGATCTGCTTCACCCTCCAAACGGTAAATAGCAAGACTAACCTTTTGATTGTCTGAACACCCCATGACATCAAAAATCTTCTCCAGTGCTTTAATCCACCCTTCAGCTTGCACAGGGTCAGATGATCCTCTGAATGATGGTGGATGTTGCCTCATGAAATGTTCCACCACTGACATGTTCCTCTGCGGCTGATCTGGCTGATCTCGTGCATGGATACCACCACCATTTATCGCCTGAGTCAACTGCGCCATTACTGCAACAAACTGTTCAGTTCCAATTCCGACCATTTATGGATGCTGATTCGGAAGGCTATTTCCTTCTGTATGCCTTCCTAGCACTGCTTCCCTGTTTCCTCTGCGGAAAACCATTCTGAACAAACATGTCTTAGATGAAGCAACATGGTAATCTTTAAATGCTATATCTTTTCGAAAAAGAAAAAAAAAATATTTTTGGATAATCATTTAATAGAATTCTAACTCCTAAAGTTATCTAAACCGACCTTTGATACCAACTATAAGGCCCCAGCCTTAAACCATACTTAATCTTGAGTTATTACAAGATTACACGTTGAGGATCTTTTCAGGTTTAGAGTTTTAGAGAATTAGATCATAAAACTTGCATTACATTCCACATATAAACAAAGTGGTTACATAAAGATAGTATTCTTCATTCCCATCAATGGAAACACATTTAAAATAAAAAATGGATTATTTCATGACACATCCTTGACTCTATCATCTTATCATGTACCTTTCCCTTGACCTGTGAAAAACATTTCAAAAACTTGGGATGAGCATAAAAACTCAGTATGGGTTATAAAAAAAAACATGGAAAGGAAACATGAGTTCATATATACATAAGAATGAAATCATACTTTACCCATAAAACATAGTCACTTTAACATACCTCATAAAATCATGAATAAATAATAGAAATCATAAGACATAAAGGTAACTTGAGGCATTCATAACATTCTTACGTAGGGAGTAACCCTCTTGGTTACGTTTGGAATACCCATCACAGTATATTCCCTAAAATCTCTTCGGAGAAACCTTAACGTTTCACTCCTTCGCGTTACCCAATGCATTGGAGAGCTATAACGGGCTCACCCGCCCTTAGTTTATCACGGAACCACCCGTCTTCATAATAATGCCCAAGAACCATAACATAATCATATCACATAAAACATGCATAAAGGAAACATAACATTTCCACATTTCAATCACGAGATATCAATACAACACATTGATATAATAAAAACATTATGAAAACCATTTTCAATACCAAAGTAAAACATGGTATTTATTTTTCTTTTAAAAAAAAAGGTATGGCTTGTAGAGGAAGCCAAAACTCAAATAACGGTTACGACGGCGGGGAAGTCGTTGTCGCCGCATACGTACGACAAAAACATTCCATTTTGTCGTTTAGTAAACGCTTCGTATAAAAAGATTCCTTTTGAGTAAACGTAAAAGTCAAAGGGGTTTATACACCGTATAAAAGAAAGTTGTGTATAAAATAAAATATGCCTCAACGAAAGGAGATTGAGACGAAGTCCCATACCTCGTATCCGACTTGACCCGACCGTTCTTTAAACACCTGAATAATAAACTTGAGTTAATCTCTACTTGCTTATGAATCTTTTTCAAGTTCATTATTCCTTTTATACCATGTTATGAACATCATGTAATCATTTAAGTTAATAATGTTCATTTTGTCGGTATTTGGTTCTTAAGTCAAAAATTGACTTCTTATACTTACAAGTTGTTAATTTGGTCAAAGGTTCATTATATCCAGAATGGTATTCATTATGTAGATATCATATATGTCATATATATCCAGTACATACATTCATTTATAATATTACATCACATTTAGAGGTAAGAAATGAAATGCATCGTTCATGGAGACGGTAAGCCGTACGTACGCATGAACGCTACTTCCATTTCTATTTCATATTTTCTGTAATGGAATCATAATGATATAAAAGTATATTATAATTCCAGTATAACAACATATATAATATCATTAACTTTATCCTTTACACATCCCACATATGGTATTAACGAATCAAATCACTTTTAGGGGGCGGTAGTCCGCACTTCCTAAAATGAAGATATCGTGTTTTACCCATAATGGAAACCATAAAGGTATGCCCAAAATGAAAAAAACAGAAGCTTAAGGAAAACATAAACATATAATATATCATATATAAAAATAGTGACATCATAATGGCCACCTTTGAAGGTGTTAAATGAGTATTGAACAATCATCGTTTCGGGAGGCAGAATTTCGCCATCCACGGAAACCGTATGTTCTTTAACCATTTGATGTAGTTGTGTGAGAGTGTAGCTCAAATATATCTTATAACAACATCCTAGTATATTGAAGATACTGGTTTTGTTACAAAAGAAGTAAATAAAAAGAGTTTAGGGGGTCGGAGAAGCAAAATAAAACAAATGAACATGAGGGAATGAAATACCTTAAAAAGTGTAACTTCTTTTGGTTTGAGCCTAAAGGCTTCCTTTGAAAGGATTCTGCCAAAAGGGAATCCTCTAGGATGAGGAGAGGGATGTGGAGAGAGCAAATGGGCAGGGGTTGGCCGAGCCAATGGCTTGAAGAGTGTGTGAAATGAGGTAGAGGTGGGGGCCTTTTATAAGAGGAGAGGAGGGGCACTTTTGGAAAGTAAAGAAATATTACATTATTTGAAAATGTGTTTCGGTTTTAAAAGGTCCCACATTGATGGAATTCGTGGATAAGGTGATAAGGCATCGAAATCCATTCATCCAATTGGTTTTGGACATGTGTAGTTCATAGATTTTATTTTATCTTTCCATTTTATTTAAATCGTCAAATAATGATGTCATCGCTGCATCATTATTATGTCATAAATAATTAAATTTATTTAATGTCTAAAAATTATAAACAAATTACTATGATGTAGGAAATCTTTTTAGCTTTCCATTGAATATTTATAATCAAATTTTGGACTTGTATAACCCCACTTAAAAATTGTTTTCGCAAAACATATTATGTTTGTGTCATTTTCACTTTAACATTTAATAAAAAGTAATTTATGTTATTTCCCAACAAAAGTGGATACATGGGGTCCCCAAGTTAGGCCATGACTTGTCTTGGTCGGCCATGACACAACCAATGAGGTTGGGACATGTGTCTAGGTCATTTTATATTATTAAAGCATTATTTATACATTAAACTACCCTAATTACCACTAATCGCGATTAAGAACTTAATAAGTTACTATTCACCAAAAAATTATTTTAATCTCATTGAACCACATTTTACTTCTTAATGACAACCATGTATGTCGGATTTTCAAAATTCAATACACATTAGTGGTAAACTTTAATTTAACTGAAAAAAACAGTTTGCTTGATTACCACTTAGTGGTTTCACTATTCATCAAAATTGAAGTTTTTCAGAAAATTACCAAAAATTCACACAAGGTAAATTTTGATGTCCCAATCATAAAGGATAATTTTATTTTGACAAACATAGTTTCTAAAATTTTCAAAATATAGATTCAAAAATGGTTTTCCATCAAAAGGCACTAAAACAATCCTTTAAGAATATTAGTGTATTCCATGCATAAGATTGTATTTATTTTCATTTTAAGCCTCTAAAACACTATCTTTATCATTAATAGACATAGATAAAAATATCTATTATTCATTACTTACTTGGGATGTTACACTTTGCATCTTGTCTTGCGGCCCACTTTCAGAGTAATACGAATGAATAACATTTGGAAGTGGTCAATTGATTCATGAGATACATTCAATGTACACATAATCATGGGATATAATTGTTTGTAGGAAGAGATAGTGATATATTTGAATTTTTTTAATGGAAACTGGGCTGGAGATGTAGTGGATATAAATTCTACCAGTGGGGGAGCATTCTATATTGAGAAGAAATGTGCAGGATGGTTAAGAAAGATATAAGAAATTAATTATCTTAGTACTTTCAAAGCTGAATATATATTTCCTACCAAGGCATGCACTCAGTTACTTTGAAAGAAGAAACAACTGACTGACGTATATGATGAGGTGAAAAAACCAATGGTGATTTATTGTGACAACAAGAGCTCAATTTATCTTACAAAGAATCATATTCATCATTATCGTATGAAACATATTGAGATCATATATCACTTCATCGAGGAAAAATATTAACAAGGCGTGATAAAAATGGACCATGTCGGATCTGATGATAATACGACTTAAGTTATCACCGAGCCAATATTTGTAGTTGGGATTGCGAAATATTAGTTGAACCTCATTGTTCAGCCACCTCCTAGTGCATAAAGAGGTTATGAGATTCCACTCCCCACTTTAATTAACTGTTCTAATCAATTTTTAAAAGTGTTTTAGTTTTATGGGGGAGATACAATCCATGGGGAGTATGTTTTGGGCACTATAATGTTCAAATATCAGTTATCGATTTTATTTCCAATGGGGGAGAATAGGTAAATTCAATGGAAAATGGTAGAAATTAAACAATGAATGTGGAGAAATGAAAACAATGAGGACAAAATTCAGGTCCTCTATCTTGTTTTTATACACCGAGGACATCTTTTGTAGACCTATAATGAGGAATGAGTTGTTTATTGAGGATTTATGTTTTGATCATGGCTGGGGCATCAGTGAATTTATCAGAGATTTCCAACAAACCCAAAGGGGTAGATAGTTGGAACCAAGGGGGTTCGTTTCTAATATTGGACTTTAGTTTTTGTTTGTTATAAATAATCACACAGATAACTAAGGAGTTTTCAAGTATTGAGTTCATATGAGTGAGGCCAAAATTAGTACTGAAGGTGGAGAAGTTTTCCAGTGTTTCCCAAAATTTTGGGAATTAAAATTGGGATTTTGATGTTGGAAAATGAATGATTTTTTCATAGGAGGGAATTGTATGAATGATGTTGAAGAAAATTGGAATAGGGTGAGAAATTAATACCATAATACATGGGCCATGTACCATTTTATGGGAACGGTACATAGAGTAGTGTAGGTAATATATGAGTGTGGATTGCGGAACCAAAAATGGTTCGTGGCTCAGTGGTGGTGTGGTATGTAGAAGTTGTTGACTCAGTATGTTGAGGAGGAATCTCCGGTATGCGGGAGTGAGGGTACTGCAAGTGATACATGAAGGGGTACCTCTGATACGTGGAAGAAAAGGCAGTCCTTGAATAGAGAATAGTTCGCCGATAAGAGGGGTTTCATAGAGGAGGTTCACAGAATCGATACGCGGCTGCAGTATGAGATCGCAAAGGTGGAAGTAGTCCGCCGACGAAGGTAGGTTCGCAGTAGTTGCATTGGTACAAAAATAATGTTTCCCACATACCAAACCATAATCCCAGTTCTGAGGAGAATCATGTGGTTCCCAATTAGCATAATCAACCTTGAAAAATTTTGAAATCGGTTTTCGAAGGAATTTTCCAGAACAAAGCAGTACCCGGGAAGGTGGAATTCATCAACGGGTTAAAAAGGGACATGAAAAGACCATCCATTTTTTAGGATGCATGATTTGATATTAAATCATTGAAGCGGCCTTTATTTAGATAATCTATGTGAAGATCCTTCCAACACAGTGAGCAAGGGGGAGTCAATGGATGTTATCCTAGGGACGTAGTGTGTTATCCCTGAACCTTGTAATGGAAGTTTTCCTGGAACAGAGAACATATGCGAAAATATTGTATTCCATAACTTGTTAAGATTAGTGGTTTCTCTATGATCGACACACTATCATTTTATTCTCTTTGGACGTAGTCTTTAGTGGTGAACAAATTATAGTTGTTGTGTCATTGCTTTGCATGTGATTTTTTATTTTCTAGTCCTCCTCATCAGACATGTTTAATAGCTTCCTACAAATGTCAGAACAATATCCATAAGATTAAAGAAAATTTGACATCATGATTCACCCCTCCCCTATCAGGGTGTTCCAGGGTCCTTCACACACTTCATGTGCTAATACAAAACATTTCCTTGTAGTGCTCAAAACATTAATCCTTCATGTGTATAGTTGATTAGTATTAAGTCCATTAGGTATTAAACTTGTAAGTTAAGATTTTAATTGATCTTCTTAAATGAACCCATCATGTAATGCCCCGACCCCAGTTACCCAGAGTCGGTGCATTATTGCGTAACATTGGCATGATCACAAAAGATCATGTCTCGAAAGACCGATTAGTTTAGCAGCCATGGAAACACTAGATACATTGATAAATGTTACATTATATCATAGAGTGAAAAATCACAATAACATAGTCTCCATAGTCCACACTTCTATCCCCTTCAGACTATCCCTGTAGGTCATTCATAAAATATTTCTTCACATCCTGGGAAAAATGAAACTTTGAAAGGGGTGAGCTCAGATTCTCAGTAAGGATAACAATATAGCGGAAGCTTTCATAAATAAACATAAACATTTAAGGAAATGTATAACTAAAACAAAAGCCTTTTAAACCTGAACTTCAACATAATATGGCAAAAGTAAAATGAAATAATTCCATTTACTTCTTCACATGAATATTCTACTGGACGAATAATCACATGCAATATCAATAACCAATTTCATAATGATGGAATGCATAATGCCAGACTATCATAACCACGTAGCCAAGGCCTCATGCCAAGACTAAAAATAAGATTTTGTCAAGGAGTCATGCCAAGACACTAGTTTGTCTCATGAGACCTGCCGATGCATCGAGGAGCTATAGCGGGCTCCACCCGTCACTTATTAAGTCCAATGCATTCCTCATATGAACAGTTTTAAACATATCATAAACCATAACATAATCGTATCACATAAAAAATGCATACAGGAAACATAACATTTCCACATTCCAATCACAGGATATCAATACAACACATTGATATAATAAAACCACTCTCAAAACCATTTTCAATACCAAAATAAAAGAAAATTAAAACATGGTATTTATCTTTCTTTTAAAAAAATGTTATGGCTTGTAGAGGAAGTCGAAACTCAAATAATGGTCACGGCGGCGAAGAAGTCGTTGTCACCGCATACGTACGACAAAAACATTCCCTTTTGTCGTTTAGTAAACGCTTCGTATAAAAAATATTCCTTTTGAATAAACGTAAATGTTGAAGTGGTTTATAAATTGTATAGAAGAAATTTTTGTATAAAACAAAATATGCCTCAATGAATGGAGATTGAGATGAAGTCCCTTACAAATATCATTTTTTTAAAATTAAATAGATTTATTATGTGTATTCACTATAAGTACACATAAATAAAGTACAAATACAATATAGGACATAATAATATCATGATACAATTTGAAAGTAGGAGATTAACCCAATGAATGGAAATTGGGTTAAGAAGTTCCCTTACCTTGCGTCCTGTCTTGACTCGACCGTTCTTTAACCTCCTGAATAATAAACTATAGATAATTTATAATTTCTTAAGAACCCTTTTCAATTTTTTTATTCCTTTTATATCACTTATTACCATGTTATAAACATTATATAATTATTTAATTTAATAACGGTCGTTTTGTCGATCTTTGGTACATGAGTCAAAAATAAAATTCTTATAATTACATGTTGTTCATGTGCTGATATATCCATTATATCCAGAATTATATTCATGATATAGATATCATATATCTCATATATATCCAGTATATACATGAATTTTTAATATTCCATAACGTTTAGAGGTAAGAAATGAAATGCACCGTTCATGGAGACGGTAAGCCGTACGTACGCATGAATGCTACTTTCATTTCTATTTAGTATTTAATGAAATAATAATGATATAAAGGTATATTATAATTCCATTATAATATCATATATAATATCATTTACTCCATCCTTTATACATCCCACATATGGTATTAACGATTCAAATCACTTTGAGGGGGCGGTAGTCTGCACTTCCTAGAATGAAAATATCGCGTTTACCCATAATGGAAACAATAAAGGTATTCCATAAATAAAAAATACATAACCTTAAGTAAAACATAAACATATTATATATAATTTATAAATATAGTGACATCTTAATGGCCACTTTTGAAGGTGTTATATGAGTGTTGAACAATCATCATTTCGTGAGGCAGAAATTCACCATCCACAGAAACAATATGTTCTTTAACCATTAGATGTAGGTGTGTGTAAGTGTAGTTTGATTAATTATTATAAAAACATCCTAGTATATTGAGGATACTGGTGTTGTTACAAAAGAAATGAATAAAAAGATTTTAGGGGGTTGGATAAGTAAAATAAAACAAAATAACATAAGCGAAGACATTACCTTAAAATCAGTTAACTCTTTTGATTTGAGCCAAAGGCTTCTTTGGGAAGAATTATGCCCAAATTGATGCTTCTAGGAGTAAGGGAGGGAATTTGGGAGAGTATTTGGGAAGATTTTGGCCGAGCAAAAATGCTTTGAAAGTGTGAGTAAGGTGGTAGAGGTGGGGGTCTTTTATAATTGGAGAGGAGGGGCACTCTTGGAAAGTAATGAAATGTTACTTTATTATACAATGATTTTCGGATTCTAAAGGTCCCAAACTTATACAATTCAAGGATAAGGTGATAAGGGTTCTAAATCTACTCATCCAATAGGCTTTGGACAAGTGTAATGCTTAGATTTTACATTATCCTTTCTTTTTTATTAAAATCGTTAATTAATGAGGTAATCAGTGCATCATCATGGTGTCATAAATAATTTAATTTATTTAATGTCTAAAAATTATAAAAAAATTATCATGATGTAGGAAATCATTTTATATTTCTAATGAATATTTATAGTAAAAAATATGACTTTTATAACCCCATTTAAAAATTGTTTTAGTAAAACAACTTATCTTATTGACATTTTTATTTTAACTTTAAATAAAAGTTATTTATGTCATTTTCCTAGAAAAGTGGCTCCATGGGGTCCCCAAGTTGACCCATGGATTTTATTGGTCGGCCATGACACATCGAATAGGGTTAGGACAAGTTTCAAGGTCATTTCATATTTTTATAATATCATTTTTACCTTAAATTTCACTAATTACCTTTAATCGCGATTAATTAAACTTAAAAGTTACTATTCACCAAAAAATTATTTTAATCCCATTAAACCACATTTTACTTCCTAATGACAACCATGTATGTCGGATTTTTGAAAATAAAATCATAGAAGTGGTAATATTTCATTTAAATGAAAAAATCAGTTATTTAACTACCACTTAGTGGTTTCACTATTCATCAAAAATTGATGTTTTTCAGAATAGTGCCAAAATTTTACCCTAAGCTATAATTGATATTCCAAATTCAAAAATGATGTCTATTTTACAAAATTACAAACATATAAGTTGCATTAATTAATTTTATAATTATTTCACGATGTCACAACAAATAGCGTGTTTTTAAGAAACAATATATATCAAAAGATTGACAATGGTTTATGTCCAATTTCAAAGGGAAATTAAATCTAATGAACACCATTGGATAAAATTGTAAAAATATATTATAATTATACTTTAAAACCACTGAATAGTATAATATATCACTATAAATTATTTTGATTAAAAAAGTTGTTTTTAAGTATTTTTCACTATTTATAAAAAATTTGAAGTTCTCCGAAAATTACAAAAAATTCAACATAGGATAATTTCAATATTCCAAATCCAGAAATGAAGTCCATTTTGAAATATAAAATATATATATTTTCAAAAGGTGGGTATTACTATTCATAATGGCTATTTTGATTAGTCATAGTGTGTTAGAATCTCGAACTTGCGTACAACGCAAGATATTGCATTATTGAAAGAGAAGCGTATCGTGGAAGCTCGGGGTGTTACATTATCCCCTCCTTCAATAAATTGTGTCCTCGCAATTTGAAAATTTTCTTTGAAAATAAATGGTTGAAAATAGAAAATACCTTTGTGGAACACCCACATCGGTAATAAGGATAATAAAATTTAGCCTTAATAAGAGGGAAAGGGAAATGAAAAAGTCACCACCGAATTATGATCTCGATTAGGAGAACATTGGTGGCAATTAGAGATATATAACTGGATGAAAAACGTAAATATTTTTAGGGAGTGATTGAGGTCATCAATCACAAACAAGTGTCAAATTTAGGGCCTCAAAGCCTTCAATATATGTTGATTTAAAATATCATCAGTTCAACAAGACATAAGGTTTCAGGATAACACGTTTTTTTGTTTTAATATCCCTTTACTAAAGTTTAAGAATTAATTTATTCATAGAATAAGATATAGGTATGTATATATTTATGCTTGACAAGTAGAGTTTCAACCATCAACAAATTTCTACCACAAACTCATCTTTCACTCAAAAAGATAATATAACTCAAAAAATATTATATTTATCCTAATCGTACAAGGTTTAAAATATTAACACATACCATTTAGATTACGAAAACTATTTTCTAATAACCAGGGAATTCCTGTAGGCTAGTGGTAGGTCATAAAGGCCTGTCGCAATATGGTTGTGGGTTCGATTCTTACAGCTTTGTCCGAAGCGACGGGTTATCACCCAACCTGAAGGTTTTCCTTTTTCTAAAACTATTATAATATTCCAAAAATAATATTCAGAAATATTTTAACCTTAAACATTACTATCCAAGGTTAAACTTAATCCATTCCAACCTTTATAGTTATCCAAAATACTTCTGTCCAACTCACATTCCAAATTTTATGAGGAAGGTAAACATAGTGAAGATCCCCTTTTTTCGTGTAACCACATGTGAACACCTTTATCATGTATTCTTTTAAAACACTGCATCATCCTGAATTACCATGATCCCTTATTCCTTATAGAATAATAGATATACTTTTTCTATCCAATAATGTATACAAATCATCAATCAGTTTCATGGAATTTATGAATATCCAATATAATTTATCCAAATAAATCATGTCTTATTCCAAAATCACAATCTCAGTATCAGAATCATATTATTGTTTATCTTTCTCTCAACCATATATTTTCCAAAAATTTAACCTGTTGTGGAGTCACTTTTCTTGGTTCCACACAATCTCAAGTCCTTGATGAAATAGTACTGCAGTACAATCCTTATATTATTCTTTATTATTATAACCAGTACATCATTGATACAACACTCAAATGAAAAAATTATTTAATAACATCATAAGACCTCTAATCATTCCTCCTCATCTGTGGTAGTATCATAACTTGATTATTATCCATAACATCATTTGGGGAATCCTCTGATGATTTGGACATTGGTTTGCGTTGTGTCCCCACTCCTTGCAGATGAAGCATTGTATATTTGAAACCTTTTTCTTACTCTTGGAGGCACGCACATTGTGTCCCTTTTCTCCACACTTATAACAAACTCCCATTCCCTTCAGGCAAGTTCCATGGTGTTTCTTCCCACAGTTATCCCATATTGGAAAATTCTTCTTTTCCCTCATCCCTTTATCCATCATTCTCTCTTCCATCCTTTTCTTCTCTTCAAAGCCATAAGACTTAGAGAATTCTTTACTTATCTTGTTAACATATGATACTATTTCTTCATATGTTGAGAACACATGGGAGATTATTTCTCTTCTAGATGTTGGCTTATTACCGTGAATGATATGATCCTTCTTACGCTTTGGATCATACGTATTGCAGGAGTTCACATTCCTTCCACTAGGCATCATTTCTATACAATGCCATATACTAGGTTAGATTATGAATTGCAATGAATAATTCCAAACTTGTAAAATACATAATGTAAATTGAACGGTTTATGGATATAATCCATAATCATAAAAAATGTTTTCTTTGAGGAAGTATATACTAATAAACCCTGCATAATGGTTTGTAAAGAAAATGAGAATTATACTAAGAATATCCCCCGGAAGTGTCGTAACCAAGAGTGCAACAAGACCCATTTTCGTGCACCAGTTCTCATTCGAGTCTAGATCAAAGTGGTGTTTTCGGGTTTTACCCCTAGGTACATCTGTTCCAGAGCCACCTCTACCTTCTCATATTCAGACAGGGATGTATTGCTCAAAAAACTCAGAAAATCTCTATAATACCAAAATTCTAGGAAGTTCATCTATACTAATCCTCAATGTCTATATTTGGGCTATGTTCTCTAATCAGAGTTTATCTAAATCTAGCTTCCAAGGTTAGTACTAAACTGCCTCTGATACCAACTGTAACGCCCCGAACCCAGTTACCTAGAGTCGGTGCATTATTGCGTAACATTGGCATGATCACAAAAGATCAAGTCTCGAAAGACCGATTAGTTTAGTAGCCTTGGAAACACTATATACATTCATAAATGTTACATTACATCATAGAGTGAAAATCACAATAACATAGTATCCATAGTCCACACTTCTATCCCCTTCAGACTATCCCTGAAGGTCAGTCATAAAATATTTCTTCACATCCTGGGAAAAATAAAACATTGAAAGTGGTGATCTAAGATGCTCAGTAAGGATAACAATATAGCGGAAGCTTTCATAAATAAACATAAACATTTAAGGAAATGTATAACTAAAACAAAATCCTTTTAAACTTGAAATTCCACATAATATTGAAAATGTAAAATGAAATAATGCCATTTATTTCTTCATATAGATATTCTACTGGTCGAATATTCACATGCAATATCAATAACCACTATCATAATGATGGAATGCATAATGCCAGACTATCATAACCACGTAGTCAAGGCCTCGTGCCAAGACTACAAAAATGATTTTGTCAAGGCCTCGTGCCAAGACACTAGTTTGTCTCATGAGACCTTCTGATGCATCGAGGAGCTATAGCGGGCTCCACCCGTCATTTATTAAGTCCAATTCATTCCTCATATGAACAGGTTTAAACATATCATAAACCATAACATAATCGTATCACATAAAACATGCATAAAGGAAACATAACATTTCCACATTCCAATCACAAGATATCAATACAACACATTGATATAATAAAAACACTTTCAAAACCATTTTCAATACCAAAATAAAAGAAAATTAAAACATGGTATTTATATTTCTTTTAAAAATGGTATGACTTGTAGAGGAAGTCGAAACTCAAATAATGGTCACGGCGGCGTAGAAGTCGTTGTCGCCGCATACGTATGACAAAAACATTCCCTTTTTTCGTTTAGTAAACGCTTTGTATAAAAAATATTCATTTTGAATAAACGTAAAAGTCAAAGTGGTTTATACACCGTATAGAAGAAATTTGTGTATAAAACAAAATATGCCTCAATGAATGGAGATTGAGACGAAGTCCCTTACAAAAATCAGTTTTTTAAATAAAATAGATTTATTATGTGTATTCACTATAAGTACACATAAAGAAAGTACAAATACAATATAGGACATAATAATATCATGATACAATTTGAAAGTAGGAGATTAACCCAATGAATGGAAACTGGGTTAAGAAGTTCCCTTACCTTGCGTCCTGTCTTGACTCGACCGTTCTTTGACCTCCTGAATAATAAACTACAGTTAATTTATAATTTCTTAAGAAACTTTTTCAAGTTTTTTATTCCTTTTATATCACTTATTACCATGTTATGAACATTATGTAATTATTTAAGTTAATAACGGTCGTTTTGTCGATCTTTGGTACTTGAGTCAAAAATAAAATTCTTATAATTAAAAGTTGTTCATGTGGTGATATATCCATAATATACAGAATTATATTCATGATATATATATCATATATCTCATATATATCTAGTATATACATGCATTTATAATATTCCATAACATTTATAGGTAAGAAATGAAATGCACCGTTCATGGAGACGGTAAGCCGTACGTACGCATGAACGCTACTTTCATTTCTATTTCTTATTTAATGAAATAATAATGATATAAAGTTATATTATAATTCCAGTATAATATCATATATAATATCATTTACTCCATCCTTTATACACCCCACATATGGTATTAACGATTCAAATCACTTTGAGGTGGCGGTAGTCCGCACTTCCTAGAATGAAAATATCGCGTTTACCCATAATGATAACAATAAAGGTATGCAATAAATGAAAAATACAGAACCTTAAGTAAAACATAAACCTATTATATATCATTTATAAATATAGTGACATCTTAATTGCCACCTTTTAAGGTGTTATATGAGTGTTGAACAATCATCGTTTCGTGAGGCAGAAATTCGCCATCCACAGAAACAGTATGTTCTTTAACCATTAGATGTAGGTGTGTGTAAGTTTAGTTCGAATAATTCTTATAACAACATCCTAGTATATTGAGGATACTAGTGTTGTTACAAACTAAATGAATAAAAATATTTTAGGGGGTTGGATATGCAAAATAAAACAAAATAACATAAGCGAAGACATTACCTTAAAATCGGGTAACTCTTTTGATTTTAGCCAAAGGATTCCTTGGGAAGAATTATGCCCAAAGTGAGCCTTCTAGGAGTAAGTTAGGGAAGTTGGGAGAGTATTTTGGAATATTTTTTCTGAGCCAAAGGGCTTTTAATGTGTGAGTAAGGTGTTAGAGGTGGGGGCCTTTTATAAGTGGAGAGGAGGGGCACTCTTGGAAAGTAATGAAATGTTACTTTATTATACAATGATTTTCGGATTCTAAAGGTCCCAAACATATATAATTAGAGTATAAGGTGATAAGGGTTCGATATCTACTCATCCAATAGGCTTTGGACAAGTTTAATGCTTAGTTTTATATTATCCTTCCATTTTATTAAAATCGTTAATTAATGAGGTAATCGCTGCATCATCATCGTGTCATAAATAATTTAATTTATTTAATGTCTAAAAATTATAAAAAAAAATATCATGATGTAGGAAATCTTTTTATCTTTCTAATAAATATTTATAGTCAAAAATATTACTTGTATAACCCATTTAAATATTGTTTTAGTAAAACAACTTATGTTTTTGACATTTTTATTTTAACTTTAAATAAACGTTATTTATTTCATTTTCCTAGCAATGTGGCTCCATGGGGTCCCCAAGTTGACCCATGGATTGTTTTGGTCGGCCATGACACATAAAATAGGGGTAGGACATGTTTCAAGGTCATTTCATATTTTTATAATATCATTTTTACCTTAAATTTCACCAATTACCTTTAATCGCGATTAAATAAACTTAAAAGTTACTATTCACCAAAAAATTATTTTAATCTCATTGAACCACATTTTACATCATAATTACAACCATGTAAGTAGGATTTTTGAAAATAAAATCACAGAAGTGGTAATATTTCATTCAAATGAAAAAATCAGTTATTTAACTATCACTTAGTGGTTTCACTATTCATCAAAAATTAATGTTTTTCAGAATAGTGCCAGAATTTCACCCTAAGATATAATTGATATTCCAAATTCAAAAATGATGTATATTTTACAAAATTACAAACATATAAGTTTCATTAATTAATTTTATAATTAATTCCTGCTGTCACAACAAATAGCGTGTTTTTAAGAGACAATATATATCAAAAGATTGACAATTGTTTATGTCCAATTTCAAATTGAAATTAAATCTAATGAACACCATTGGATAAAATGTTAAAAATATATTATAATTATGCTATAAAACCACTGAATATTATAATATATCAATATAAATTATTTTGATTAAAAAAGTTGTTTTTAAGTATTTTTCACTATTCAGAAAAAATTGGAAGTTCTCCGAAAATTACATAAAATTCAACATAGGATAATTTCGATATTACGAATCCAAAAATGAAGTCCATTTTGAAATATAAAATATATATAATTTCAAAAGGTGGGTATTACTATTCATAGTGGCTATTTTGATTAGTCGCGGTGTGTTAGAATCTCGAACTTGCGTACAATGCAAGCTATTGCATTATTGAAAGAGAAGCGTATCATGGAAGCTCGGGGTGTTACACATATCATATATTATAAATTGAAATCATTGAAAAGGGATTGTATCCAATCCAACCCAAGTGATAACCTAGAATCAACTAATTATTTTAAATTTAATTCACTTAAGTCTATCAGTTTACAGTTAGTACTATCTAAAATATACCCAATGTTGGCCACTTTATAGACAAAAAGAGTCCATATAATGTATGTGTATATAGGTTTCTTTCTTAGGTCTATGAATATTTGACAACCCATGCTAAACTAAAAGGGACCTGTTAACACTAAAAACAGGGGTATATTTGCGTGAGAAAAAAATTTAACTCTATTTTCGGGGACCAATGTATGTTATATTAGGCACTATCATCATATTATCACCCTCATTTCTATTATCATTTTACGTTTCTATTTGTGTGTGAGATAAGAATATCAAATCCTAGTTTCAGTCTACTCTAATGGAATCGCATAAATTTTACCCCATCGTAATCCTAATTTATAATCAAATTGGAAATCATTATTAAAAAGACCATAACATAGTGAATTTAATTGATCAAACCTTGAATGATCACCCCATATCTACTGTGATGTAAAATCATTTGTATGATGACTATTTGAAGGATAAATTTATAGCCCACTTAATAATGGTTGCAAAGATTATTGTTGTGCAAGTGAATGATATTGAAACACTTCCCATTATATTCCTCAAAATTTATTGAAAAAATGTATAATAAAATGGATATAATGAATTATGAGGTTTCATATTTGATATTATAATTGAAAAGAATTAAAACATATGAGGAATCCATCCCTACATTGACAATACCTTCCATAACCCTATCTGGAGTGTATAATTTACCCAAAAAACTATCATGAATATTTTAATGAACTAACGATTGGATTTGGGATAGTTAAAGAGGATAAAGGTACTGTTTAAGGGTATTTAATGTAGTATAAGTAGATTTTCTATATTCAAAACAAGATTATTTGACATCGTGGATTGAGTTTCTAGATTATAGAACCATTGATTATTTTTTAGAAACAACAATCACTGAACCATTGGGAGAAATAAAACTATTTGATTCCCTACCAATTTCTAACACAAATCATTCAAATTTGGTGGTTGAATCTTTATTCAAAAGGAACCAATTCTATTGATACAATTTTCAAATGAAATTTATTTCAATTCAAAGTCCCATCCTTTTTCTGAATGTGTTTCCCAACCCAAGAAAACATTTATGGTCCTTAAAACCTCTCTAAAGTCATCTTTTATGGGGTATAATGAAAAAAATAATAATTTCATAATTTAATCCTGTCATGATGATAATGAGGGTAAAATTCTTCTTGATGTCTAAATAATGATTAGGAATACCATTGGATAGACCATTACCAATATTCATGGGATTAGCCATTTCATTAGGACCTATAAAGTTTTTCGTGAATTGATTTAAAAATATACCTATCAAACCCATTATAGACTCAATCATAATATAATTGATGTGGTAAAAAATTTAATCATTAAAATTTTAAAATTCTATGTTGGATAAGTTGGGGGTCAATATTAAGCAAAAAACAGTAAAATTAGTACTTTTTGGGAGGTAACCCAACTTCTGTGTTGATTTGATTTTAGTTTATATTGCTTCAATTTTTTTGTTTTTATACGTCTCTAAAAATATAGAAATATATTAAAAAAATTAAAAATACTTATATATATTATTTTTTTTCAAAAGGCCACTCTGTAGGTGATGGGGGACACCCCTTCATGACCGGTGAGGCCGCGAGGTTCAAACTGATGACCAAAGAGAGATAGGGTTGTATGCCTTCCACTGACCTACAGATTAAGTGCTTCCTTATAATATTATCCTTATATATATAATTATATTTTATATTTATATAAATAGGTATCTAATTTATTTTATTTTTAATGTTTACTTTTTCTAATATCGGTCTTTTTTAGGTAAAAAAATTGGTAATTTTTTGTGACATACCTTTTGTCATTGTCTATAATAATTGAACCCCTTAGGGTTTCCACAATGCTCTAATGTTTCTTCATCATTATATTTGGAAGCATATTAAGTTTCTTGTTTTTAATGGAACCAAATTACATCAAGCGTTCAAACTTATTCACCAAGCATCCATGATGAGAAAGCATGTGACAAGGAGATCAAAAGAGTAATGGGGGAGTAACATGAACTTCAACTTCAACCAGTATGTTACTTTTTTCCACGTTTATTATTTAAATTTTATTTTATAAGTCTTAAACTCTATATGTATCCCATTATAAATAAAAAAAATTTAAACACTAGGGATAATGTTATTTAAATATAGGAGGGAGGTGAAATAATAATTGATTTTGTGTGCATAAAAAAATTAAAACATTATAAAAAATGTATTGAAATAAAAAAAGGAATGCAATGAAAAATTACCTTAACCAAGAACATTATAATACACATTTCACAATTTTTAATTGAATATAAAATAATTTCACATGCCTTTATTCTAATTTTAATCCCTGTTTATATTCATAAACATTGATATTGGAAAGTGCTGTAGTCCGATGTAATTTTTCCCAATTTAGATTTTCGTCCACTTTTAAGACACATGGAACAACCTTAGGATTGTGGGGTATTAATTAGAGTTCATGGGGTCCCATAATAAAAGGAATCTGGTTGGTGATCATTTTAATATTAACAGTAGATTTACAAAAAAATATATAAAAATTTAAATAAAATTAAACAAATATCAATTGCGCATAGAGAAATGGATTGACCTAATGTGTGGATTTCATAACTCGTGGATTGTGATTCCATAATAGTCTAGACCAATTTTGGTAATTTTATCTCTCTTTGTGGTAATTCTAATTTGTTTCTAATCGAGTAAACACAAGATGGTGCATGAGTGTGTGGGCTTTACTTGGATCCCTAAGGGCTTTGATCCTGGGAGTCATTGGTAAAATTATCCCTGCAGGGGTTGACTCGATTTAGTTCAATTTCAATTACCATGGAAAAATTTAAAAATAAAACAAAATTTCTCATAAGGATATTATATTATTATTCCACCAAGCGCTTCAGTCTTTTCTCCCTTGAATAATGATGAACCCCATGTCTATTGTGCTACAGAACACATCATAATGTTTAATTGTAATTGGATAAAAAGTATAGATGAATAAAAAAGGAATGGGATTAGGCTTTAGATATCACTATTCACCTATCTTGTTTTAAATAATTTTTTTGGGTTTGATAATTTTTTGTATAAGTCCTTTTGGTGGTAATTTTATGTTAATATGTTTTTGGAAACAGAAATTCAAATTTCAAATTCATTTGAAGAACATTTCTTGGGGCTATAAAAACTCAATTTGGGGGCTTTATTATCTACTAGAGTAGGATAATATTCATTTTCAATATAAATAATATGAATGTTCTTCATTATTCATAAACATCATTTTTCATGCATTTTACAAATTGAACAATGTTCCACATTATGATTGTAATTAGTTATTAAAATGAACTATTTAATGGTATATTTTTTAACACCTCATAAAACAAATATCTTGATTTTATTTTAATAATGTATATTCAAGTCTCCAATACATTAATTAACAATTCATTCTTTTTCATCATTTGAATATTGACATTGGAAGACCACCATTTTTGACATTCAACCAAATAAATTCTTGGAGATTTAAACCAGACAGCATCCCAATAAAATTACTATATAGTACAAGATCCAGGTGCAATGATTCTGATATTTCAACTGAAGATATAATATATTAGGTTGAAGATTTCATTAAACTGTTTTGAGATAATTTTTCAGATTAAAAGGACATATAGGAAGCCTATGTTGAAGATGTAATTATGTTCTAGATTCTGAGGCCTAGAAAAAAGCCCAAAATTTAAATCATATATTGAACAAAAAAATCTATTTTTATGTGAAGTTTCATAAAATGTTAGAATACATTATGATATGAATTTTCATCTTCTATTTCATACTCTAATTGGGCCATTTATAAGCTCAATTCATCACATCTGTTTTGTGGATTCATGTTGGATTATCTTATTTGTTTGGGGTGGAAAATTCCAGTATCCATTAACTTTCCACCATCCTAGGCCTACCAAAAATATTTGGGGAGACATGGAATATTTGGTGATCTTCCCAAGGATTGAAAATTTCTAGTTATGGTATTGGTTTTGGAGGATTTAGACACATTTGGTGATTTTTTTCATAGTAATGTTATGTTGTGATTATCTTTCCTTAAGATTGAAATTCATGTGTAAGTTCTTTTAATTCACCTCCATTTATTAATAAAATTAATTATTCTCTTATTATTTTATTCTTCTTCATATCTATTGTATACCATTTATTCATGGTGAGAATTTATTCAAACCAATCATTGTAAAATTATCACACAACGGTGGAGTGATCGTTAATTCATTGTTTTTTTCTTAATTTCCTCCCCCATGAGTCTAAATACCGCTTCCATTGAATACATAGAATCAATGGAGGGATAAACCACATATGTGTTGAACTAGGAGAGAATAAAGGGGCTTTATTTTGTGTTTTATTCTCACTCAATAAATTTCTAATCACTTATTTATATTGAGAATTTTGTTTGACAATCATTAAAATCTTTCATCCTTGTTGAATTTAAGGCCACACACTTCTAGTGCTATTACGAACCATTAACTTATAGTTATCAAACCTATCATCCTATAAATGTATATGTTTTAAATATTATGGTTTGTATGAATTGAACTAGAAAGTGATGATATAGTTTAATCTTCTTTTATTATCCTATATGAAATATAAGAAAAAAATATTGTTGAAAATTGAATGCATCCATCCCACCCCAAGTGATAACCTAGGATAAACTCATTATTTTAAATTTAATTAACTTAATTATAATATTTTTCACATAAACTTATCTAAAAAACCCCATTGTTAGACACATTATATCCAAAAAACAGTCTATAGAATGTTTGTGTTTATTGGTTTCTTCTTAGGTCTCTCAGGATTTGACAACCCAAGATAAACAACAAGCGACTGCTTCACTATAAAACATGGGTTAATTTGGTAGAGACCAATGAATTACGTATAAATTCCCAAAATTAGTAATAAAATATGATTCTTTATCATAGTTTTTAATTTTTCACACTTATAATCAACTAAAATGTTTATTTTAAACTAAAACCATGCACTTTGAGTCATACCAGACTCACTATGTATTATATTGATGTTTGTAAAATTCATACACATTAAAACTATCTTATGAATGTTGGTCTTAAATTATCAATAAAATCATAGCATATTTTATTAGTTTTGACTATGTGATGCATTTTTTGACCAAAATGATCAATTTTAAATAGAAAACACACTAATTGAGAAATATCGTCCACATAGAATTTCAAATTAATTCATGTTAAATTATCAAATTATATAAATTTAATATATATAATTATCCTAAAATATTGAAATAATACATGTAATTTATCATGGGTTTTAGTAAATATGGTCTGTTTCAAACTAAAATTTCAGTTTTGAAATTGTAATATGAACTAGGTGTCAACCATACATGTTGTGATTAAGATTAATGTATAGTTAATTTAATATTTTTAAAATTTAAATATAGATCATTTAAAAAAAATTATAAACATAATCCATTTGTAGTTTTTCTATTTTCAGTGAGGGGAACATGTTTTTAACTAAAATATCATCTTTAAAATGAAAAGGTTCAATTTGAGTTATATCTTCTAGAATGTGGGTCAAATATTTGTACAATTGATTCGTACATGTCAAAAATCATGTATGATTCATTTTATTAATGTATCAAGAGAATCACCATATGTTTTCTTGGTTTTTAGTGAGTGATTAATTTTTTAATTAAAATCTCATTTATAAACTAAAAAAATGTTCTTTGTACCATTGGTGAACTGAAAGAATGAACATCGATTCATTTTTAAGATGAAATCACACACTAATGAAGATAAAAATAATAAATAAAGAATAAATATCTATATAAAGAGAACAAATAGTACTTGAGTGCATAATCCTTGTAGAAGGCTTTGACTGAGAATAGATTTTTCTCAAAGTATTTTGTGATCTTAATACATAAAAATAATTGCAGGAAAATCATTTTTAAATGAATACAACTCTTCAAGTCTAATGAATAGTTTTAATAAATTTGTGTCACTGACACATTATTTTAATGGATTAGACAAAAAATTTAATTTATTTTTTTACTACTAAAATAAAAAAAAATTAAAAACAAAAGGTTCTATGGAGAGGAAATATGTAACGTAATTAATCAACCTTGTCAAATCCAGAATAAGTAATTTAATTTTTTTGTAAATTTTTTTCCTATAAATATGATAAAAGGAATCCAAAGTGTATGATCCTTATTAGGATTTAAAACCCATTTTACCCTTTAAGGGGGACCGTGAAATACATATGGAGGCCTTTTTTTCTCTCTATAGCCAATAAAACTTGTATAAAAATAAATTCTAAATCACTTCTTCATGATCTCTTCAACAAAAAACCATCATAGTAATACGAAAAATTATAAGAGAATTAACTAGAAAAGTATTTGATAAAATTATAAGAAAAGTTACCAAATAAATATTCAATAAATTAAATCTTCATGATCAATGAGAAATAAAAAAAATTGCAAAAATTATTGGAACTCACCACATCATTATGTCTCCAAACATTCCATCACCATAAATTCTATACATTCATTTTAAAAAATTCATCTTTTGAAAACATAAATCCTTGAATGTATTAATTGTACATGATAAATATAAATAAAAAAATTATTATTAAATATTTTAAATAAATTTATAATCACCTAAAAAATAATTCTATAGGGATGAGCGTTTTATGATTGTATATGATATCTCTAATTAATTTAAGATAAAAATAAACACAATATTTCTTATTACTTAATTTCATACACTATGAAATTCATTTGAAAAAAAAATTAATTTTTTTGGATATATGTTTTATATTTATTTATTATTATATATAATATATTACATATATGGTTTTATAAATTGAAACGATTATTGTTCTTAGGGACCGTCCCCATATAATGTGTTTTATGATATTTAAACACCATCCTCTCATATAAAAATTTACATCAATGATAGTATAAAATTTATAACATTAATTTTATTTATAAAATACTGAATTTAGGGTATTAAAAATTGATACATGTCATCATATATAGTCTAATTGTTAGAAAACCATTAATTTAATACAAATAATAAATAATTGGGGTATCAAAAATGATTACAATGAGAAACTAATGTTCACTAAAAATGGAAAATATAATTAAAGGAACTAAAATATATTTTATATGATTAGATTTTAGATTTTTACCCCATTATCATGGCTTTTTAAAACAATTATTCTATAAGATTGTTTTTAAACATTGCGGCCACTTGGTCCACACTTTTTAAATATTCCTTCTCTTCCTATGATGTTGTTTTAGAAGTAATGTGAGGAATTATGAGCACAAATTTTATATCACTGGTGTAACATCCCAAGTAAGTAATGAATAATAGATATTTTTATCTATGTCTATTAATGATAAAGATAGTGTTTTAGAGGCTTAAAATGAAAATAAATACAATCTTATGCATGGAATACACTAATATTCTTAAAGGATTGTTTTAGTGCCTTTTGATGGAAAACCATTTTTGAATCTATATTTTGACAATTTTAGAAACTATGTTTGTTAAAATAAAATTATCCTTTATGATTGGGACATCAAAATTTACCTTGTGTGAATTTTTGGTAATTTTCTGAAAAACTTCAATTTTGATGAATAGTGAAACCACTAAGTGGTAATCAAGCAAACTGTTTTTTTCAGTTAAATTAAAGTTTACCACTAATGTGTATTGAATTTTGAAAATCCGACATACATGGTTGTCATTAAGAAGTAAAATGTGGTTCAATGAGATTAAAATAATTTTTTGGTGAATAGTAACTTATTAAGTTCTTAATCGCGATTAGTGGTAATTAGGGTAGTTTAATGTATAAATAATGCTTTAATAATATAAAATGACCTAGACACATGTCCCAACCTCATTGGTTGTGTCATGGCCGACCAAGACAAGTCATGGCCTAACTTGGGGACCCCATGTATCCACTTTTGTTGGGAAATAACATAAATTACTTTTTATTAAATGTTAAAGTGAAAATGACACAAACATAATATGTTTTGCGAAAACAATTTTTAAGTGGGGTTATACAAGTCCAAAATTTGATTATAAATATTCAATGGAAAGCTAAAAAGATTTCCTACATCATAGTAATTTGTTTATAATTTTTAGACATTAAATAAATTTAATTATTTATGACATAATAATGATGCAGCGATGACATCATTATTTGACGATTTAAATAAAATGGAAAGATAAAATAAAATCTATGAACTACACATGTCCAAAACCAATTGGATGAATGGATTTCGATGACTTATCACCTTATCCACGAATTCCATCAATGTGGGACCTTTTAAAACCGAAACACATTTTCAAATAATGTAATATTTCTTTACTTTCCAAAAGTGCCCCTCCTCTCCTCTTATAAAAGGCCCCCACCTCTACCTCATTTCACACACTCTTCAAGCCATTGGCTCGGCCAACCCCTGCCCATTTGCTCTCTCCACATCCCTCTCCTCATCCTAGAGGATTCCCTTTGGGCAGAATCCTTTCAAAGGAAGCCTTTAGGCTCAAACCAAAAGAAGTTACACTTTTTAAGGTATTTCATTCTCTCATGTTCATTTGTTTTATTTTGCTTCTCCGACCCCCTAAACTCTTTTTATTTACTTCTTTTGTAACAACACCAGTATCTTCAATATACTAGGATGTTGTTATAAGATATATTTGAGCTACACTCTCACACAACTACATCAAATGGTTAAAGAACATACGGTTTCCGTGGATGGCGAAATTCTGCCTCCCGAAACGATGATTGTTCAATACTCATTTAACACCTTCAAAGGTGGCCATTATGATGTCACTATTTTTATATATGATATATTATATGTTTATGTTTTCCTTAAGCTTCTGTTTTTTTCATTTTGGGCATACCTTTATGGTTTCCATTATGGGTAAAACACGATATCTTCATTTTAGGAAGTGCGGACTACCGCCCCCTAAAAGTGATTTGATTCGTTAATACCATATGTGGGATGTGTAAAGGATAAAGTTAATGATATTATATATGTTGTTATACTGGAATTATAATATACTTTTATATCATTATGATTCCATTACAGAAAATATGAAATAGAAATGGAAGTAGCGTTCATGCGTACGTACGGCTTACCGTCTCCATGAACGATGAATTTCATTTCTTACCTCTAAATGTGATGTAATATTATAAATGAATGTATGTACTGGATATATATGACATATATGATATCTACATAATGAATACCATTCTGGATATAATGAACCTTTGACCAAATTAACAACTTGTAAGTATAAGAAGTCAATTTTTGACTTAAGAACCAAATACCGACAAAATGAACATTATTAACTTAAATGATTACATGATGTTCTTAACATGGTATAAAAGGAATAATGAACTTGAAAAAGATTCATAAGCAAGTAGAGATTAACTCAAGTTTATTATTCAGGAGTTTAAAGAACGGTCGGGTCAAGTCGGATACGAGGTATGGGACTTCGTCTCAATCTCCTTTCATTGAGGCATATTTTATTTTATACACAACTTTCTTTTATACGGTGTATAAACCCCTTTGACTTTTATGTTTATTCAAAAGGAATCTTTTTTTATACGAAGCGTTTACTAAACGACAAAAGGGAATGTTTTTGTCATACGTATGCGGCGACAACGACTTCTCCGCCGTCGTAACCGTTATTTGAGTTTCGGCTTCCTCTACAAGCCATACCTTCTTTTTTTAAAAGAAAAATAAATACCATGTTTTACTTTGGTATTGAAAATGGTTTTCATAATGTTTTTATAACAATGTTTTGTATTGGTATCTCGTGATTGAAATGTGGAAATGTTATGTTTCCTTTATGCATGTTTTATGTGATATGATTATGTTATGGTTCTTGGGCATTATTACGAAGACGGGTGGTTCCGTGATAAACTAAGGGCGGGTGAGCCCGTTATAGCTCTCCAATGCATTGGGTAACGCGAAGGAGTGAAACGTTAAGGTTTCTCCGAAGAGATTTTAGGGAATATACTGTGATGGGTATTCCAAACGTAACCAAGAGGGTTACTCCCTACGTAAGAATGTTATGAATGCCTCAAGTTACCTTTATGTCTTATGATTTCTATTATTTATTCATGATTTTATGAGGTATGTTAAAGTGACTATGTTTTATGGGTAAAGTATGATTTCATTCTTATGTATATATGAACTCATGTTTCCTTTCCATGTTTTTTTTTATAACCCATACTGAGTTTTTATGCTCATCCCAAGTTTTTGAAATGTTTTTCACAGGTCAAGGGAAAGGTACATGATAAGATGATAGAGTCAAGGATGTGTCAAGAAATAATCCATTTTTTATTTTAAATGTGTTTCCATTGATGGGAATGAAGAATACTATCTTTATGTAACCACTTTGTTTATATGTGGAATGTAATGCAAGTTTTATGATCTAATTCTCTAAAACTCTAAACCTGAAAAGATCCTCAACGTGTAATCTTGTAATAACTCAAGATTAAGTATGGTTTAAGGCTGGGGCCTTATAGTTGGTATCAAAGGTCGGTTTAGATAACTTTAGGAGTTAGAATTCTATTAAATGATTATCCAAAAATATTTTTTTTTTCTTTTTCTAAATGATATAGCATTTAAAGATTACCATGTTGCTTCATCTAAGACATGTTTGTTCAGAATGGTTTTCCGCAGAGGAAACAGGGAAGCAGTGCTAGGAAGGCATACAGAAGGAAATAACCTTCCGAATCAGCATCCAGAAATGGTCGGAATTGGAACTGAACAGTTTGTTGCAGTAATGGCGCAGTTGACTCAGGCGATAAATGGTGGTGGTATCCATGCACGAGATCAGCCAGATCAGCCGCAGAGGAACATGTCAGTGGTGGAACATTTCATGAGGCAACATCCACCATCATTCAGAGGATCATCTGACCCTGTGCAAGCTGAAGGGTGGATTAAAGCACTGGAGAAGATTTTTGATGTCATGGGGTGTTCAGACAATCAAAAGGTTAGTCTTGCTATTTACCGTTTGGAGGGTGAAGCAGATCAGTGGTGGTCTATGGTTAAAAATATCAGGGAAGCCGATGAGATTGATGCTCTTGACTGGGATGATTTCAAAGGTATGTTTCTTGAGAAGTATTTTCCTAAGGCTGTTCGACTTAGGATGGAAAAGCAATTCTTGGAATTGAGGCAAGAGGAAGACTCAGTGGATGCCTATGAAGAAAGGTTCACTCGATTGGCAAGGTATGCTCCCAATTTTATCCGGGACCTTGATAGTAAAATCAATCGTTTTTACTCAGGATTAAAGCCAAAGTATCGAAGGGCATTAGCTTCTCGAGAGTTTAAAAGTTATGAAAAGCTTGTTCGATGTGCTGAGAAGGTGGAAATGGAGTTTGCCGATGACCAAGTGTTCTATAACAACCAGCAGAAGAAGAGACCGAGGTGGCAGGAGAAAGGTAAGAATTCTTCAAAGAAGTCTGATGGTAAGAGAACTAAGTTTCCAGTTTGTGATAAATGTGGCAAAAGGCATGCTGGGGAATGTCTTCTGAATTCTGGGAAGTGCTACCGATGTGGTAAGATGGGACATAAGGCTCGTGATTGCACTGAAAAGGATCAAGGTGAAGGTAAAAACAAATTTGATTTACAGTTAGTGAAATGTTTTAAGTGCAATGAGATGGGTCACTATGCAAACGAGTGTCCGACAAGGAGCTTGAGTGATGGGAAGCAGTTAGACTACAAGCAGAAAGGGGTGGTGAAATCCTTTGCAACTACTTCAGCGGATGTCGGGCCATCAAATGAAGTCGTATCAGGTACTTTGTTTGTTTTTTCAGACTATGCCAGTGTGTTGTTTGATTCGGGGTCTACACATTCTTTCATCTCTGAGACCTTTTCTAGTAAAATGGGAATACCATCTCAAGAAATGACTCCTGAACTTTTGGTAAAAACACCTGGGGGAAGTGTCGAGGCAAAAAGAATTTATAAGAATCTTCCTATCCTTATCTGTGGAAAGAACCTACTTGCAAACCTTATTGTTCTACCTCTAGTAGAGTTTGATGTTATCCTGGGTATGGATTGGCTCTCTATTTACCATGCTAAGATTGACTGTAGAGCTAAAGAAGTTTCTTTTCAGAAAGACTTTCAGTTTGTTTACAAGAATGAACCCTTACTTTTGATAACATATGAAGAGGCCGAGAAACTTGTAAAAGATGGAAATGAATGTTACCTTGCACACGTCGTTGAAAATAAAGGAACTGTTCAGATTAATGATGTGCCAGTGGTAAATGAGTATCCTGATGTTTTTCCTGATGAGTTGCCTGGAATAATACCAGATCGGGAAGTTGAGTTTACTGTTGACTTAGTTCCTGATGCTAAGCCAATTTCAAAACCCCCTTATCGAATGGCACAAATTGAACTTTTAGAGTTGAAGGAGCAATTGCAAGATTTATTAGAGAAAGGTTTCATTAGACCTAGCACATCACCATGGGGTGCTCCTGTTTTATTTGTTAAAAAGAAAGATGGTTCTATGAGACTTTGCATTGATTATAGAGCCTTGAATAATATCACTGTTAAGAACAAATATCCTTTGCCTCATATCGATGATTTGTTTGATCAGCTCCAGGGAGCTCAGTTTTTTTCAAAGATTGACTTGAGATCGGGGTACCATCAGCTGAAGGTAAAGGAGGCAGATATTCCGAAGACCGCTTTCCGTACGAGATATGGCCATTATGAATTTGTAGTAATGCCTTTTGGGCTAACCAATGCACCTGCTGTATTCATGGACTTAATGAATAGAATTTTCCATGAGTTCTTGGATAAGTTTGTGGTTGTTTTCATTGATGATATTTTGGTGTTTTCTAAAAGTAAAGAGGAGCATGAAAAACATTTAAGGGTTATCTTGCAAACCTTAAAAGAAAAGAAATTGTATGGGAAATTCAGCAAGTGTGAGTTTTGGTTGCAACAAATTGCTTTCCTTGGTCACATTGTTTCTAAAGATGGAATAACTGTTGATCCTGCAAAAACAAAAGTTGTGGAAGAATGGCCAAGACCCACAAATGTAACCGAGATTCGTAGCTTCCTTGGTTTGGCGGGCTATTACCGAAGGTTTGTTAGAAATTTTTCACGGTTATCTAGTCCAATGACTAAGATAACTCGGAAGGGTGTTAAGTTTATCTGGACAAAAGAATGTGATGATTGTTTTCAGGAATTGAAAAGAAGATTGGTGAATGCTCCAGTTTTGGCACTACCTTCCAGGAATGGTGACTTTGTTATATACAGCGATGCTTCATTGAAAGGACTTGGTTGCGTCCTAATGCAGAATGATCAGGTAATTGCTTATGCTTCACGACAGTTGAAAACTCATGAGGTAAATTACCCTACACATGATTTGGAATTAGCTGCTGTTGTTTTTGCTTTAAAAATTTGGAGGCATCATTTGTATGGAGTAAAGTGTGAAATTTATACCGATCACAAAAGTTTAAAGTATATATTCACTCAGAAAGAGTTAAACATGAGACAAAGGAGATGGCTGGAATTAATCAAGGATTATGATTGTACAATTCATTACCATCCGGGAAAAGCAAATAAAGTGGCTGATGCTTTGAGTCGAAAAAGTAATGCTTCATTAACAATGTTGCGTTTGGAACGTGATCATTTGGTTAACGATTTGATGAAATTTGGCATAGAAGTTGTTGGTGCAGGAAGTCCTTCTGTTTTGTTTCAGGTATCAGTGAGATCTTCTCTATCAGATAGAATCAAGCAAGCACAGAAGCAAGACAGTGAGTTGCAGAAAAGGGTAGAGCTGGTTCAGAAAGGTAAGTTGCCTGAATTCAACATTGATAATGATTGCGTTTTGAGATTTGGGAAGAGATTGTGTGTGCCTTCTGATTCACAGTTGAAGAGAGAGTTGTTATGTGAAGCTCATAGTTCTCCGTTTTCAGTTCATCCGGGCAGTACTAAGATGTATAGAGATCTGCGGGAGTATTACTGGTGGGATGGAATGAAAAGAGATATTGCTGATTTTACTGTGAAGTGTTTGACTTGTCAGCAGGTTAAAGCTGAGCGGCAGTTACCGAAAGGGATGCTTCAGCCTTTACCAGTGCCAGAGTGGAAATGGGAGAATATATCCATGGACTTTGTTGTTGGATTACCGAAGACATCTCGAGGTAATAATGCAATCTGGGTTATTGTTGATCGCTTGACCAAATCTGCTCATTTCCTTGCTATACGAGATACTTTCTCTCTTGATCAACTTTCCCGTTTGTATCTTAAAGAGATAGTCAGGTTACATGGAGTTCCCCTCTCCATTGTATCAGATCGTGATCCCAGGTTTACCTCTAACTTTTGGAAAGGCCTTCAGAAGTCGTTGGGTACTGAATTAAATTTTAGTACAGCTTTTCATCCTCAATCAGATGGGCAGTCAGAACGAACAATTCAGACATTGGAGGATATGCTACGAGCTTGTTCTATGGATTATCAGGGGAGTTGGGACCAACATCTTTCTTTGGTTGAGTTTTCATATAATAACAGTTTTCATTCCAGTATACAGATGGCACCATTTCAGGCATTATATGGGAAGCGGTGTCGAACTCCAGCTTTCTGGGATGAAGTGGGTGAAAGAAAGTTGATGGGACCAGAATTGGTAGAAGAGATGGCAGAAAAAGTTCAGCTGATTCAGAAACACATGAGAACAGCTCAGAGCAGGCAGAAGAGTTATGCGGATAACCGGAGGAAGGATCTATCTTTCGAGGTAGGTGATCATGTTTTTCTCAAGGTTTCTCCTTGGAAAAGTGTGATGAGATTTGGTAAGAAAGGAAAGTTGAGTCCAAGGTTCATTGGACCATACGAAATTCTAGAGAGAGTTGGATCAGTTGCATACCGAGTGGCTTTACCTCCGAGTTTATCTCAGGTACACAATGTTTTTCACGTTTCGATGTTGAGAAAGTATATGCCAGATCCATCTCATGTTTTGAGTCCAGAGGTAGTTCAGCTGGAAGAGAACCTATCTTATGAGGAACAACCGGTCCAGATTCTTGACCACAGGGAGCAAGTGTTACGGAATAAGGTGATTAAGCAGGTAAAGGTTTTGTGGAAAAACCACATGATTGAAGAGGCAACATGGGAATCCGAAAATGCAATGAGGGATAAGTACCCCAATTTATTTGATAAGTAAATAAATTGCGGGGACGCAATTTTCTAAAGGGGGGAAGGATGTAACATCCCAAGTAAGTAATGAATAATAGATATTTTTATCTATGTCTATTAATGATAAAGATAGTGTTTTAGAGGCTTAAAATGAAAATAAATACAATCTTATGCATGGAATACACTAATATTCTTAAAGGATTGTTTTAGTGCCTTTTGATGGAAAACCATTTTTGAATCTATATTTTGACAATTTTAGAAACTATGTTTGTCAAAATAAAATTATCCTTTATGATTGGGACATCAAAATTTACCTTGTGTGAATTTTTGGTAATTTTCTGAAAAACTTCAATTTTGATGAATAGTGAAACCACTAAGTGGTAATCAAGCAAACTGTTTTTTTCAGTTAAATTAAAGTTTACCACTAATGTGTATTGAATTTTGAAAATCCGACATACATGGTTGTCATTAAGAAGTAAAATGTGGTTCAATGAGATTAAAATAATTTTTTGGTGAATAGTAACTTATTAAGTTCTTAATCGCGATTAGTGGTAATTAGGGTAGTTTAATGTATAAATAATGCTTTAATAATATAAAATGACCTAGACACATGTCCCAACCTCATTGGTTGTGTCATGGCCGACCAAGACAAGTCATGGCCTAACTTGGGGACCCCATGTATCCACTTTTGTTGGGAAATAACATAAATTACTTTTTATTAAATGTTAAAGTGAAAATGACACAAACATAATATGTTTTGCGAAAACAATTTTTAAGTGGGGTTATACAAGTCCAAAATTTGATTATAAATATTCAATGGAAAGCTAAAAAGATTTCCTACATCATAGTAATTTGTTTATAATTTTTAGACATTAAATAAATTTAATTATTTATGACATAATAATGATGCAGCGATGACATCATTATTTGACGATTTAAATAAAATGGAAAGATAAAATAAAATATATGAACTACACATGTCCAAAACCAATTGGATGAATGGATTTCGATGCCTTATCACCTTATCCACGAATTCCATCAATGTGGGACCTTTTAAAACCGTAACACATTTTCAAATAATGTAATATTTCTTTACTTTCCAAAAGTGCCCCTCCTCTCCTCTTATAAAAGGCCCCCACCTCTACCTCATTTCACACACTCTTCAAGCCATTGGCTCGGCCAACCCCTGCCCATTTGCTCTCTCCACATCCCTCTCCTCATCCTAGAGGATTCCCTTTGGGCAGAATCCTTTCAAAGGAAGCCTTTAGGCTCAAACCAAAAGAAGTTACACTTTTTAAGGTATTTCATTCTCTCATGTTCATTTGTTTTATTTTGCTTCTCCGACCCCCTAAACTCTTTTTATTTACTTCTTTTGTAACAACACCAGTATCTTCAATATACTAGGATGTTGTTATAAGATATATTTGAGCTACACTCTCACACAACTACATCAAATGGTTAAAGAACATACGGTTTCCGTGGATGGCGAAATTCTGCCTCCCGAAACGATGATTGTTCAATACTCATTTAACACCTTCAAAGGTGGCCATTATGATGTCACTATTTTTATATATGATATATTATATGTTTATGTTTTCCTTAAGCTTCTGTTTTTTTCATTTTGGGCATACCTTTATGGTTTCCATTATGGGTAAAACACGATATCTTCATTTTAGGAAGTGCGGACTACCGCCCCCTAAAAGTGATTTGATTCGTTAATACCATATGTGGGATGTGTAAAGGATAAAGTTAATGATATTATATATGTTGTTATACTGGAATTATAATATACTTTTATATCATTATGATTCCATTACAGAAAATATGAAATAGAAATGGAAGTAGCGTTCATGCGTACGTACGGCTTACCGTCTCCATGAACGATGCATTTCATTTCTTACCTCTAAATGTGATGTAATATTATAAATGAATGTATGTACTGGATATATATGACATATATGATATCTACATAATGAATACCATTCTGGATATAATGAACCTTTGACCAAATTAACAACTTGTAAGTATAAGAAGTCAATTTTTGACTTAAGAACCAAATACCGACAAAATGAACATTATTAACTTAAATGATTACATGATGTTCATAACATGGTATAAAAGGAATAATGAACTTGAAAAAGATTCATAAGCAAGTAGAGATTAACTCAAGTTTATTATTCAGGAGTTTAAAGAACGGTCGGGTCAAGTCGGATACGAGGTATGGGACTTCGTCTCAATCTCCTTTCATTGAGGCATATTTTATTTTATACACAACTTTCTTTTATACGGTGTATAAACCCCTTTGACTTTTATGTTTATTCAAAAGGAATCTTTTTTTATACGAAGCGTTTACTAAACGACAAAAGGGAATGTTTTTGTCATACGTATGCGGCGACAACGACTTCTCCGCCGTCGTAACCGTTATTTGAGTTTCGGCTTCCTCTACAAGCCATACCTTCTTTTTTTAAAAGAAAAATAAATACCATGTTTTACTTTGGTATTGAAAATGGTTTTCATAATGTTTTTATAACAATGTTTTGTATTGGTATCTCGTGATTGAAATGTGGAAATGTTATGTTTCCTTTATGCATGTTTTATGTGATATGATTATGTTATGGTTCTTGGGCATTATTACGAAGACGGGTGGTTCCGTGATAAACTAAGGGCGGGTGAGCCCGTTATAGCTCTCCAATGCATTGGGTAACGCGAAGGAGTGAAACGTTAAGGTTTCTCCGAAGAGATTTTAGGGAATATACTGTGATGGGTATTCCAAACGTAACCAAGAGGGTTACTCCCTACGTAAGAATGTAATGAATGCCTCAAGTTACCTTTATGTCTTATGATTTCTATTATTTATTCATGATTTTATGAGGTATGTTAAAGTGACTATGTTTTATGGGTAAAGTATGATTTCATTCTTATGTATATATGAACTCATGTTTCCTTTCCATGTTTTTTTTTATAACCCATACTGAGTTTTTATGCTCATCCCAAGTTTTTGAAATGTTTTTCACAGGTCAAGGGAAAGGTACATGATAAGATGATAGAGTCAAGGATGTGTCAAGAAATAATCCATTTTTTATTTTAAATGTGTTTCCATTGATGGGAATGAAGAATACTATCTTTATGTAACCACTTTGTTTATATGTGGAATGTAATGCAAGTTTTATGATCTAATTCTCTAAAACTCTAAACCTGAAAAGATCCTCAACGTGTAATCTTGTAATAACTCAAGATTAAGTATGGTTTAAGGCTGGGGCCTTATAACTGGGTTTTCCTTTCAAATAATGCCTATATATATAGTTTTAAAAAATACGATTAGTATTTAAATTTAATTAACATATAAGTTTATATATTTTCTAAACATATTATCAAATCAGACCTCATGTCTTGATTTACAACTAAGACTACCAACTATCAATGATTTTTTATTTCATCTACATTCACAAGACCAAGATAATCTGTAGTAGAATTTCCTTAAAAATTTTCATTAAAATTAACACTATTGTTTTACAATCATAGAACATTGTGTCCACATGAACATCTAATTATAATAAATATGATAGTATAACATGACTGTTTAACGTACTTTCTATAAGATATTACAGTTGATTGGTTTATCATATATATTATTTTATTCGACTTTTGGTTTCCACTTCCATTTCTCCTTATATAAATATATTCCTTAGTTTAGGTATTTCTCCATTAATTATTAATATTTTTTCATGAAAAATAAATTATAAAGGAAATACGATGTTATGGATTTTTATTTTTACAAGATTGAATGGTCATTCTATGAATGCTCAAATAGAAAGATAAAATCTATAAATATCTAGATCATTAAGGGTAAAATGTATATTTTTTACTTGACTAATGAGATGTATGAATCCCTAAAACAATATGAACATTTGGATGTTGTTTTGTAGTGTGAAATATCTCCTTAGATTTTATGAATTTTACACTTCACAATAAGGCAAAGTGTATGTGACGATAGATATAAATAATAGTGAATATCATCCAATATAATAATAATAAAATAAATGTATCACTAACATATTGATTCACATTTAATAGAAAAATTAGTGAAATATTGATATCATTTGGTAAGTTAGAAATTTGAAGGGATTAGCTAGCCTTAAAGGTATGGAGGTGGATCTTTATGTGGTCTTTATTATTCTATATTTCTTTCCCATTGTTTTCAACCAATAATATTCCATAATAACAATGAATATTAATTATGTTTTTATTATATTAAATTTATTCATTCTAACTTTTATTGATTTTATAATCCTTATCTCCTTATGAATTTATTTAATCAAAATATCTTTTAGGAGACTCTCTAAAACCCAGATAATTAACATGACCATATTGTTCTAATTGCATTAAGTCCACTAAAAGTATTCACTCATTAGGTATTGTCTGTGGTGAATCTTTTTTCTAAACTAGGTAGAAAATATAAAAATTTATGTACTCACTATTATTTAAAACCGAACTAATTCTAAATTAATTTTTATTATGTTGTACTAAAACATGATTTCCATACAATTGTTGTCTTTTTATGTTTCGGTATTTTGTCATTATTTACATGATCCTACTTCCATTACACATGATGTGGGATGGATGTTTCTTTGGAATTTCATTCATCAGACAAAATATTAAAATGTAACATAACATTTATATTGATTCAAGAAACATTGAAGTATTACTATATATTTATAATACACACCATTTTTGTTCAAGTGATCCATACTCCATCATTAGTTTATGGTATGGTTATCTTGGTTTTGATGCATGATGCTTATTTTTATTACTCAGTTTGGCTTTCAAAATTTTTCAATTGTCAATCCAAATGATTAATTCCTTTATTTCCAAGTAATGTATTACCAATCAAAATATACCTTATATGATGCCTCCTCACTATTTTGAATAAAAATATTCCACGATTATTTCATTATCACATGTGTATATATCATTGGTGGGTGGGGGTTTACATTAAATTTATAATCTATAATTAGTGTTATCGTAATAACCATTTTAAATGATATATGAGCCTTTCCCAGAACCATTGATAAAATTTTTCGTCAACATTAATTTAATATTAATTCATACTTAAAATGGAAGTGAAGGGTAAATAAATATTTCATTATTTTATTTTTATAAAAATTGATAAATCATATCATGAAATTACCATAATCACTCTCCAAATTAGTGACCTCCCCATATCCATAACATTGTTCCATGTATCCATAAAAATGGGCATGAAAATCTTTGTGGGGAACACAATAAAACAAATGAAAATAGACTAGTTGGGGTCTAAATGTGGGTTTTGTGCATTACATTCAATAATGTATATTATGCATTTATATATCATCAAAATAGTTTCTTAAAAATATCATGAAATTATGTTACTATATTTTCTGAAAATGGTTATTTACCTTCTACAATTTCAATAGTTTCATCATTCTCAATATAATGTTCCCCAAGTGAAGTTGTATCATCATGTGTAGAAAATTATTATTCATTAGGAATTAGAGAACTTGTTGTAGAGAAACCTATTTTTCCTTAGGATTAATAGAATCATCATGTAGATAGGTGATTATCTAAAAACATAGTTGATTAATTTATTAATACTACATAATTATAGTTAAAAAACATCATACTCTGTGGTAGTGTAATGTATAATAAGAAATTTTTTTCCTTATTATGGAACTCCTTTTTTCATTAAATGTTAAAGGGATTTGTCCCCTCTATTGAGTATGAAAATAACATCCTTTTGGTCTCCTATAATATGAAATACCTTATCTACACTAGTTCAAAAATGAAATTATTTTGACATACCAATGAAAGGGTCACCCCCAATTAAATTGATATTCGAACCTATAATGGTTTTGGTAAATAATACAAAAATTGGCTGCTTTTTATTTATAGTGAATGAGATATAAAATTCTTGTATTTCTTGGGATCCCATTATGAAATGTTCATCACTCTACCCTTACTTACTAAAATCCACATTTACAAATCTCAATTCATTAATTATGAATACACTCATGTAAAAAAACAAACTTCTATTGAAAAATACATGGAACATTTTATAATTTAATACCCATATTTTTTTGACGAAGAAAAAGTATCATATATTTGGATAATTTGAATTACATCCTTGGTGCTAGTTACATGCATTTCTTCCAAAAAACGTTTAACTCTACTGTTTTTAATGGCTTAACAATCATCATATTTATTTTCATAGAAATTATAACCATTAATTTTATATACATTATATGAGAATACATGCACACTTTGTCCCCAACCAATCCACAAATGTCATTATGAAATTGAAAATGGATATTTAGTAGGATCCTTAAAAATATGGTATAGAAACCATACTTTAAACTATATATTATGTGTATTTCATATATATTTTTCATCCTTTGATATATTTAAATTCTGGAAAATCGATTTTTGGGTTCCAAAATATGGATCAACATATGAAATATTATGTAAATTATAATAGCGATCTTTCTTCCACTATATAATACTAATTGTTAAAACATTTTTTTTGAATGTTCCATCACCCACAAGTCACCCACTTTGATGATATTTTTGTAGTCTAGTTACCTACATACTCTAACAGTAGTCAATATATAATTCAAAAGATCTACTAATTTATTATTTCTTCTTATCCATCCATGGTGCTTAAGATTTTCCTCACTGTTTTTCTCTCTTTATTTTTCCTACAATTCTTTGTTTATGTTGGTTCCATTTTCATTGGACATCCACTAACATATTGTGTCCCCTAACTTCTGATACCACCTCTCTTTTCACCTCAATATTTTTGATAAAACCATATATTTTTTTTGTAACAAATGAGTTCATGTGGATTGGTATTTTTTGGGTAGATTTGGATATTCCTCATTGGACCATTCTCTCTCTTCTATTAGTGTTTCCCTTTACCTTATCATGGACCACTTCTCAGGTTTGTATAAAGTTGTTTTTGTTTATTGGGATGGTGTTGGTAGAAACCATTGATTTCAATGGTTTTTTTTAGTTTTTTTATTTTTTGGCATTAGATTCCAGTTGAATCTGATGGGATGTTTTTTGAATGGTGCTCCACCCTCGTTGACAACATAATCTAATGCCTAATGATTTCAATATTATTTTTGGTGGTACTGAAGAATGTGGTTAGTAGTCCAGTCAATGTTATATACTCCCTGTTAAGTCCTACCCACTCCAATTGTTTCTCTTTTATCTTATTCTTTTTCACCATGATAGGTGGATCTGATGTGATTCTGTTTTTTTAGGTTTTGGGATGGTTCTATTTGAGAGGTAGTAAGAGTTTTAGGAGGAGAGACCTTTAATATTGAGTTCATGTTGGTCATGGATTAGTGGATCCATGTTTTGAGACATTTAATTATATCGAGTTCCAGTTTTCAAGTTCAATATGTACTGATGGTGATTCTCATTGGATGGAAAGTAAATATTTTGGATGGGGAGAACCAATGGCGGCGATGGTTGTTTTCGGTGGGAGTGTTTCAATGTGGTTATTGATCTATATAGCGATACCGATGACTATAAACAGAGAACTCACCAATGAAGGGAAGCATGTGATTTTGATGTGTACTAGTACATCCGGGTGTACAGCTCTTGGTGTCTCATTGTTAGTGGTGATAATGTGTGCTATTTTTGGAATTGATTTTGAATTTTAATAAGATGGATTTTATGTGGGTGATGTTTCCATTTATTTATTTTCGTAATGAGTAATTTGTGAGGTTCCCAATATACAATAATGTTCTTTATTAAACAAATAAAAAAGTTATTTGGAGTATGAATACCCATTTTGATGCTCTACATAATTCAAGAAGTTAAAAAAATAATATCTCTATTACTTGGAATGTGTGTAAGAAACTGTTTGAAGAAATATTTACCTTTCACCCTTCAATGGTGTCAAATATTCTTGTATGCCCATCACAATAATTTCCACCCAGCATTAATGTATTCATTTTTTTGTCGATCACATTTAGTAATGATCCAATTATACTATCTAATAATTTTTTTGTATACGCAAGATATCATTAAAATTTTTTATGCTTAAATAATTCCATTATGATAATTGAAAAAACCGATTTTTTTCCGACCAGTTTTTATAATATTTCATGATAATGGTTTACCAAATGTGAATATCATATGCCATACATCCATGAATAATTGATCATGTGTTATTGGAGAGGGTGATGTATCTTATTATAAATCTTCATCGAATGATATCATCTATAATCAGTATATTAAACTTCGTGGAAAAAATTGGGGATTCCTTACAAAAATAATCTTTGAGAAATGTTTCAACCAAATATGATGTGATCCTTGTTAAAAATTGTGGAACCATAATATTAATTTAACACTATATCATGAAAAAAGTTCCATAATAAAAAATTTATTTATCATCCCATACAACATGTCTCTCAGTGTGAAATATAATTCCATATAAGCATAAAAAAATGTAACACATGAATCTCAAAATAATTTATAATATTTGATCAGAGAATACAAAAAAATCAATATCATTAGCTAGTTTTTATGGCATGATATAATAATATGAATAATATTGTATTTTTTTCATCATGAATAACCATGGAGTCATGTTATAATTAATCAAAAACATTGTCTAAGAATAATGACTACTACTATGTACACCAAATGGATTTACTACATCTATATCTAGATTAAGATAAAGGTTACACAACTCATTTACGAATTCAGGATACTCATGATTGATATTATTCTTCTCAAGAGAGTATAATGGGTTATTAATTTTCCGATATTAATTTATTTTATCAATGCGTGACATCAATTACCTTATAGTGACCCCACAGTCATAATGTTCTTAAACCTAGGAATGATTGGAATTTTCCATACAATTTTAGAAGTACATGATTAATATTTCTTAAATCAAGACACATATATCTTTTGGTATATTTTAAGTGATTCATGGTCCTTGAGAAACAATATACAATCATTTGTATGGGCTTTGATTTTTTCAGATATCATACCCGTTGAACATTGAATTCATTTAATGTAATATATTTATTAAGGAAGCTCAATATCTTCAGATGGAATATCATTCAAGAGAAAAAGTATTTTAGTAAATATGGTTTCACTCCATCTCCTTCAAAATTTTAATTTACATAGCTTCATAATAATTGAAAATGAAGTATATTGAGTACAAAAAACATACACTGCTGTATTTTCACAGTTATTTAACTTATAAAATAAATTTCGGAAAATATAAACTTCATCTTCAACTGTCATTTTCATTTACTCAATATGATCTTCTTCATTGTATACATATATAATCATATCCTCATTACAAAAATAATCATTCTTCACACATGAAATCATCTCAGATGACTGGAGAAACATGGTGTTCTCCAAATCACTAGATACATTTCACTTCATCCCCATGTTTAGACCCTCATTAATAACATCAATCAATTTCAAGACAGATCAAGTGTTCTTCCAAAATTTATAGAATAATTAGTCTTGAATAATAAAATCATAAATAGGGAATACGATTTGGGAATGGTCACATGCATGATATTTTTCAAGCATAATGAACTCTTTAACCATATTTGTATACCCTTCTTCATATGATTTCCATTAATCCATTTTCGATTCATATCCATCTTATTTGATTCAATAATATTTATATTTTTTAAAATAATAATTTCATAGATTTTATTATCATAAAATCTTAAAAGTCTATTCTTTATAAACACATCACATATATACATCATATTTGATATAAATTTTAAATACACCATCAGTTTTATAAAACAAATAAAGAAGAACTGTTATATGAATATAAATTTAAAAATATATATTTTATACTACAAGAAGTCTCATATCATGAATCATTCATTTTTTTGAAATGGATTCATACATGGTGATAATTAACTCCCTGTCCCTACTAATAATTACAAGATACCTATGAGATCCTACAACGAGATAAGTATTAGGGTATATATAATAATATTTCACTATAAAAAGATATAGTAAAATAAATAACTATTTTTTATACATTTTTATTAGTGTTTAAAACAAAGTAATCACATCTATTATGGTTATTAAATTATAAATTAATGAAATATATTGTATTTTAATTCCACATTGTGTAAAAATAAGATTAAATTTTTTAATATGCATATAGATTTTGAAAATAATTAATAATTTTGGTAAAATGGGGAATATGAAATATTTTACAAAAATAACACAGCTTTTCAAATTTCAAAAACATGAATGTATTTAATCGTAAAAAATAATTTTAACAAGTAATGTAATTAAATGAATAATGACCCCTGTTTTTAAAATTATAAAAAATAATGTTTTAAAAAATTTCAATTATACAAAAATTTGGTAATTTCTACAATTTTATTTATCTCTGAATAAAAAAAATGTAAACTATTGAAAATATGTATAGAAATATTTTGTATTTATAATTATTATAATGGGAAAATAAATTTGGTTTTAGTTTTCTAAAAATTTTGATTTGAACATTCAAATAATAAATTTTGTCTATTTATTTTCTCAATAAAATAATTTAATTGATATAAAAAATATTGTAGTATTTTTAATTTTTAAAATAAAATTATATATTAAAGTAAAACAACAAATTTCAAAATAAATCATTCATAGACAAATATTTTTGTAAACAACTGGAAAAATATATTAGAAATTAGTAAATGCAATGATATGAAGAACGACAAAAAAATCATCTTAGGAAGGGGAAACGTTGACTATTAGAAAAAACCAATGATAAGAACCAAAAATCATAAAAACAATTCTAAAACATCACCCAGACAAGAAGAACCCAACATGAAGCATAAAAAACCACAATACTAAATGAAAGATCAATTAAAATTATTGAGGAATAACAAAAGATTAATTTATGGTTTGATTCATTTTCATGGTTGATAGGAGGGAACAACATGATTCAACTTCCATTGGTTCTTGAACAGTAGAAGCATGAGAAATATCTATTATGGTACTTTTAAAATAGGGTATGGGGTGTTACCATCCGTATTATGAAGTGTTTATAAAATACATATTATTTAGAGGAAAAATGAAACGTGCTGAAAAAGTTATGATTTATCAACCCTTTATAGTTATGATAAATCCCAGGAATTATCAGTGATAACATTGTGTTGATAAATTAAATGTTTTTATTGCTAACTTATAGCACTGATAAATCATTTTGTTTTTAGAGAAGAATATAATACAGAGAAATACTAGTGGAAAGTAAAAAATTAAAATTACAGTAAATCAAAATTTCTATAAAAATTATATTAAAAATCACATTATAATAGAAGATAAAAAATATAATGAATAATTAAATTACATCGATATTAAAAATAAATAAACAATATTATTTATATTAAATATATTATAACATAAGCTCTTATAATGCTAATGGTATTAATATTATGATAAATGAATAAAAAATACTAATCTTTTCACTTAAGAACATATTAAAACGAATTATGAATATAATTTATATATATTAAAAAATATATAAATGAATAAATATTAAAATAAAAATGAAAAAATACAAAAAACAAATTTTATATTAGAGATTTTTAAATTAAATATATAATTAATAATGAATATAAAACTATTATATAATGATTGAAGTAAAAAAATATTTAAATAAAAATTTAAAAATATTAATTATCTAAATAAGATACATATTTAACACGTTAAATATTAATAAATTAAAAAGTATAAATAAACATAAAAATGAATAAATCAAATAAATATTAAGATAAACTAAATTAAAACATTAAAAATAAAGAAATATTAAAAGTGAACAGTATTAAAAATGAAGTTATAACAATAAAAGAATAAATATTAAAACTGAATAAAATTTAATAATTTAGAATTAATAAATTTGAACAATACTAAAGAATGTATTAATTATTCTAATGATATAAATTAATTAAATATTAATAATAAATTAATTAAAAAATTAAAAAATTAAAAAAAGATATTAATAATGAAGTACTGATTATTAATGAATAAATAATGATGGTGTAATGAATTAAATAAAAACAGTTTAAAATAAAAATGAAAAAAGTTAATTATACAAATTACATAGATATTAAAAGTATTGAATAGTAATATCTAATGTATATAAATCAATATTAAAATTAAATAAATTTTAGGAATATTATTCAAATAAATATAAAAAATGAATAAATATTAAAAAAGAATAAAACAAATAAAATATTAAAAAGGGATAAATATTACAAATGAATAAGTTATATCAAATAAATACAATTTATAATAGAATAAAATTTAATAATAAATATAAGTTTACTAAACAAATATTAAAAAATAAATAAAATCAATCATATAAGAAATAGATTTTTAAAAAATGAATATATATTACAAAAGTACATTTGTATACCTGAGATTCAGAATAATCTACTAATTCCAAATGAGTAAATAATAAATATATATAAATTTAAAAATTAGTGTAATCAAATTAACATTAATGAATATTAATTATATAAATTGGAAACATATCAGAAATATTAATTGGTAATAATTAAATAATCCATAAATAAATATGAAAAATTTAGAAAAATATAAAAATAGTAGATGTATGTATATATACATATATTTGTATATAAAATTTCATTAGTGGCATTTAAAAAATGGATTTTATTATGATTTTTTGTACATATGTGCACACACAAAAACATATACTATAATGAGATATATCATATTATAAGACTTATTTTATTTTTATATAATGATATATTCATATACACAGTTACGAACATACACGTTACATACATATACATACACACAAACATATACATATAAATACACGTACAAATAGAGACATGTACATACACATACATATTCAATGACATACAAATACACATACTTATACATACACATACATACAGAAACATACATCTACATGAATATATATAAATATACTCATACATACATGTACACACACATATACACAAACATACACATACCACATAAGCATACACATACCACATAAATAGAACAACACATACAAAAATATGTTGGTACATACACATACAAGTACATACACATACACATACAGACACACACACACACACATTGACATACATTTGTACACATAGAAACACATACATACACATATACACGCATAGACACACACACACCGAGACATAAACATATATATATAAACATACACATATACAACACATACATCATACACATAAACATACATACGGACGCACACACACACCCACACCAAGCACATATCCACATAAAATACATTCACACAAATGAATACTCATACACATACACATACATAACCACAAATAATATGTATAGATACAACCTCATATATACATGTACACATACTTAAAAATATATGTGTATTTTTTATGTAATTTAATATGAACATAAATATATAAATTCGAATAACTATATGTAAAACAATATATATCATTTATATACTGATATAATTATTTAAATAAAATAGAAATATATTACATCTATTTATACATATTTCAATTTATTTATATAAATATATATTTAAACAATATTTTTGATAAATATAAATTTTATAATTTTGAATATATTAAATTTCAAAAATAATAATTTAATATTTATTATTATCATACAGTTATATAAATCAGTTTTATATTTTATATTTATATATTTAAATATATATATATATCAATTTTTAAAATAAATAAATATGTATAAATAAATTAAATTATTCACAATTCCCTTTATCAGTAATTATAAAAACTATGAGAAATGTAACCATTATCAGTGATTCTATTAGCACTAACAAAGAGTCATTTCATCATCAATTTCTATTAGTGAAGATAAAGGGACTCCCTTTTCAATATTTTAATCAATGAGAAAGGGTTGTGCAGGATAAAGGGATGTTTGAGTAACTTATTAAAAATATGTGGGTAAAATATCCCCTAACAAGTTTGTAACTCTTCATGGTTTCTATTATTTAATAGTATTAATAGAAATATAAATAATTAAAATACCATAAAAACGATTCTTTCAATGTTAGAAGAAACCATGACTTCATATGTTTAATGAAATCACCATTGTTCTTACACATAGTAGAATGTGTAACCAATCACCTTGATATAAATGGTAATATATCAAAATTCACAGGTTCAACACTCTTCGTTAATAACTGATTTTCCTAGATCATGATAGAGGAGTATATAGGCCTCTATTATCAGTGATAAGAGATATGTTTCATTTAATTAGGTATCACTTCTCAGTTGGGGATGTCATGTCTACCTCCCTTGTGTGTGTGGGGGGGGGGAGGACCCCATGAAGGTAATCATTAGTTTCATATCCATAACATGAGTTCTCAAAATGCTTCACCAATTCATCCTTCCCAGGAATAATTAATTACATTAAATTAATTCTAGTATAATAGGAGGGGTAGCAATAAATGTATTTTACGTAATTGGTAAAAAAATATCAATGCACTGCCAATCATCATATTATAATAACATTCATTGTTACTTATGTGATTTTTTTTGTTTATTTCATACTTATTAACAAATAATTTCTTCATTTTGTGTATGTAATTCAAAAAATATGTGTCTTTTATATATATTTAATTATTTAACAATATAAGGAAATTAAAATCACTATTTTAGTTGTTTTGTATTATACAATTAATATGAAAATGTAAATTTAAGAGAAAAATTTAATTTCTTTAGAATGTATAAATTTTTATATAAAAAATTATCACTATAAAAATATATTATTTCACATCTATTATCCAAAAATTACTGTATAAACATCATTCCAATTTATGGTGTGACAGCTATTCTTATTTATTTTCATAGCCATAGGATAAGGATCCCCTTCTTTCTCCTCCTCTGACAAACAATGTGTTCATAATCTATTGTTTGTGGATTGATTTATATGTTTATTGAGGTTTAGTTTTTGGTTGTTGATTCATGTTTTTTTTATAAGTTTGATCCTATATTTTTAGTGTCTTAAATCATTACCATTGTATTATTTTTATTTCTGATGTATGTTACCATCCTGTGATGAACAGGAATGCCCTTCGGGACATGCCTCATACAAGGTCATGTTTTGGGTTGGATGGAATCCTATCTGGGTTCGTGAATAAATGGTATCAAAATTTTAACTTGTTATTTGGGGTGTTAGATGGATCAGAGATTATGACATTGGGGACACAATATTTTGGTGTGAGAAGGACGTCGTGAACCCATTCCAGTTACGATCTTCAAGTTTCATTGGTTCATCTAGGACATGAGTCTAGTGGTTTAGTTTTTAGTTTGACAGGATGGGGAATGAAAATTTAAGTAATTTTATGGAATGTCATGATCTCATGAGAGGTATTGACCATGTGTAATCTATGGGAATAGTTCAAGGTCTTCTTAGTGGGTTGGGATTTCTTGGGTAAAGGTCCACTAACCAGGTCTTCAGGGTTTGCATGACCACCAGTTCAAATTTCTAAGAGTTTTCTGTATGTTGTGTGTTAGTTTTTTATTCATTGGTATGAGTGGGATTCAAAAATAAAATATCCATTGGGAAATAAAAATAATTTTTTAAATGAAAATGGCTTTTTTCAAGTGGTTTTGGATTGAAAGGTGAAATTATTTTTTAAAAGAGATAATTATTCAGTATTTTGAAAAGTTTGGGATTTTGTGGGAGAAATGTAAACATAGAATTTGGTAAATACTTTGTTTTATTGATAGAGTATCATTTTTGACCATATTTATTCATTATGTACGTTCAAATATGTTTCAATGTGTATAGAAAGTGCATGTCGGCATGTTTTCATGGATGATATAAGAGGAAGTTGGGTGGAGAAATATGTGTCAATTCATAGGATTCCATCAGTGAGTATTTCAAATATTTTTTGGATTGGTTTTTACAATATTCTCTATGAAAGTATAAATGAGTTTGGGGATTGATTTTATCTATAATGTGGGTTCATGTTTTTTTGGAGAAAAACTGATTTCGATATCTGGATACTGGCCTTGGAAGGTGGTCGTATAGAAATTGTAAAAAAATGGTGGGTTTTGAAAATTTATTTTGGTTTTTGTTTGTTATATTTGTATTATGAGCCTGTTGTTTTGGATTGAGCTATTTTTTGGTTATGTTTCAGGTTGATGTTGATTCTGGTCTTCTGCTCTATGTGTTGTTCTGAATATGATTACCAAAATGGTCCCCAAAGATTCTAGTTGTTCATTACCAATTTCAAGTCTCTCTTAATTATTACCTACCTTTCATGGTTAGATAGGTTTGTTAGAGGTCGTAGAAATGATTTTGGAAGCTGATAGTGTCTTTTGATTTTTGGGAACTCCCAAATCCATGAGACTACATGTTGTTCTGGGTTAGTTTGAGGGTATATCTATTGGTCAATGTAAGGTGATTTCTATATCGTCAATGCATATTTGGGATAACATGGGAGGTGTTTTAGACCTATTTAACCCAATTGTTTGTACCTGATGAGGTGAAGGTGAATAAAGTTGAATTTCTTATGAGTATCAAGCATGGCCAGCAAACAATGAAGGATTATGTTGATCACATCAAGGTGCTGGTTTACTTTTATCTGATTTTAGCTTTTCAAGATCAGGTGATATATAATAATTTCATTTGGGCAATTAAATTTGACATCTATGATAGGGTTTTTCCTACAAGTATATTCTTTTCGAGAATTTAGTGAAGGACACATTATTAGCTAAGTTGTATTTTAGGGTACAGTCTGAAAGAGTTGATGAACCGTTTTTTAATTCGAAAAGGTTCACCATCCAAGGAGAGGTGTATTCTAGGGGAACCTATTTTTGAGAAGACTATTTCATTGGATATATCTTCTCACTCATCAAATAATTTTCTTTGGTGATTTTGGTGTGGTATTTTTTTCATTTCAAGTCTTACTTTCTTAATTTTATGAATAAATTTCATCATTGTACCCAAATAGGTCATTTGATGAAGTTTTCTATGATGTGTTTTCTAAAGATGAAGTCTTTATTAGTGGGTTTCATCTATGGAACATGGGTAATAAGATGCTTTAACGCATGAGGAATCCATCAATAATCCGTAGAGTGAATCTTTTCTTGCATTAGGTAATGGCTGATGATGTGGGGAACCATGGCCAAGCATATGTCGCCAGTTTAGGGGTGGATATAGCTATTGTATCTCTATTGTCGTTTTTTCAACCATTTTATGTTAATTCTTTTATTATAAATGTTTTCAGGTTCCATTAACATGAAATCATATCATTTTTGTGTTCTTATCCTTTTGTGGATGGGTTATGATTTTCAGTTTTTCAGTTGGGAAATGATTGGATCATTCAAAAATAATGAATTGTCATTATCTTCACCATTGGGTCACAATATCTTCCATGAGGATTCACTTTTTTGGGTGAATTTGGTTAGCATGGAGACTTCCATTTTGGTTTTCCCTTTGTGAAGTATTTTATAAATATTAGTTCCAGTGGAAGCATTCTCTGGATTACATGGAGGATTTAGGGTAAGATCATGTTGGGAGTTCCCACATTGGGCCATTCCACAGTCATTCCAAGGTGTTAGTGAGGTTCTTATGGTGGGGAGAACCTTCCCCATATTACTGGTTATTTTTATTAGGGTTTCTCATTGATATTATCAGATTTTACATGTGGATTAATAGTTCACCCTGAGTTTTTTTGTTTCGTTCAACTTCATTCCGGTTGTGGGAATGAGATTTGTTCCCCGTGTGGATGGGTGATATTTTGGGGGAATAATTTGTTTGTGGGGGGGATTATTTTAACACCCCAATCTTAGAATTTTTTTCCTTTATTCTCTTCATGTATTTGGTTTTTTTTGTTGGGGTTCAAGTTGTGTTCCACGTTTGATTTTTTATGTTTTGGAGGTTTTAGGTGGATTCTTGGCTTCTGTATGGTCAGTGGGTCAGCCTTGTGTCATGTTAAGGAAGTGAATGTTTTCATTTAATTTTCATCTTAAATAGGTTAACTAACATAGTTTTGGAATGGATTGGATCAGACCATATGAGGTACAAGATAAACAATGCATTGTGATTTGGGTGCCAAATCATTGGCGCACGTCTTGCACATGGTTATAGAAAACTATACAGTAAGAATGTTGGGAGGGTTTTCATTTTTATAATGGAATTTAGCATGATTTTCACATTGTTTGTCAAACTATGATACCAAAATATATGACTTTACCTGGTCATTAAAAAGGGTAAATTCCTATATTTCTCCTCGATGTATTAACCACATTTTAGGATTCAACTCCCATGATCATCCTAGGGACACCAAGGGTCTCCAAGAAACTCACATTCCATTCACCCATTCCTCCATTAATGCTCCGTGAAGGTTACTAGGTAATATTAATTCAGTTGTTGGTTGATTTCCATTTCTCATCATCCTTCTATCTTGAGATCATGGTTTCTCTTTGTGGGGTTTAACCTTGGCCAAACCCTAAAGGGTTAGGGTGGATGTGTGGTTCAATTTATTTTATATTAGGGTGTGTAAAATTTCTCATCATATTTATTCTTCATTCCCCCAAATTTCATTTACATTATCACATCATTGGGATTGGTATTTAAATCCTTTTCATTTTTCCACAATCCGTTGATTCTATAGATTTTAATTAATAATTTAATCAACTTATAGTATTTATTATGGTGTGTTAGTGTAAATTGTCTTCATGTTTTCATAATGTAAAATGGGTGAAAAATGGATTCCAAAAGGTTCATTAATCTTTAATATTTTTAAATCAATACAAGGTTATTGATAAAATGTCAACTTAACTTTTAAATTAGAAATAAGTGTTTTTCATGGTGTTTTCCCTTTGTTATGTTTTGACAGTGCGGTTGGATTGTGAATTAAATTTTATATGTTTAAATTTGTAACTTTAATATTCGGACTCTTATGTGTGACTTGTGGTGTTTGTTTAAATGAAATATATAATTCCATAAAAAAGGTTTTGGTTGATTTTATGGAAACTGGATAAGTGTAATTGAATCTAGATTTGAGTTTTCTTAAATGAATTTATAAATGGTTAGGGTTTTTAAATTATATGTTGGAATATTTTTTGAAATATATTGGTTCTTAATGGTTTTATGCGGACAATTTAGAACATTGATGAATATTGGATCTTCGCTGAACCATGTTTGCTTCCAAAGGCTTCATCCCCCATTAAACTTTTTTCAATAATATTTCTATGATTTAGAAATGGTTAATTGGGGGATCATTTCAATTTAAATGAGGTTTCAATTGTTTTTAATAAATCTTGTTCCATTATTAAAATTGATATATGGTATGGTGAAGTATTTTCATGAATGTAACATTTGGAACTATTAGACGTATGTGTTAATGATGTGGTGTAAAAGGAATATTTGGTTCTTTTTTATGTTGTATCATATTTTCCCCTTATCTTAGAAATGTATTTGGATTTAAAATGAAAATGCATGCTTGGAATTTTTCCAATAAAATTTTTGTTTTATATTGGCTTTTGAAATGGTGTGGAAGTTTTTATGTAAATTTAAATATATTAGAAATTTTAAAGTCATGATTATCAATTTGTGTTGTATTTGAAACGATTATTTATATGTGAGGTGATGTGATGGCCTGATTGGTACCTTGTGATGTTTATGAAATTGGATTTGGATATCATGGGGAAGATGTCCCTAGTTGGAATTTTGGCATGTTTTGGAAAATGGATTGAATACCTACATAGTGTGAAGGCTCGGTTGGTATTTAAAAATAATAAGAATTTGGTTTTTAAAACTAAAATGATGTGATCGAATAACTGGAACTTATGAATGGATCATTCTAAGAGGGAAACCTCTATGAATGTTTCCTCAAAGGGAGGGGGATCACATAGGTTGTTTCAAAGTTTGGGGTAGTAAATAAAGGTGAGCATGGGTTTATGTCGAACCATATGAGTGAGGGGCTTCCCATTAACATGGTATTATTATCATGGGTTTCTTAGGAATCATATAGATGAGAGAGTGACTGTTTTTTGTAGAACCTATGTAAGATGGATTGTAATCAATGGATTTGCAGAGAGGCCAAGTGCGACATGATTTAGATTGGCTAGTTTAGAGATCCCAGTTGGTTACTGACTATGTAGCTACACCATACACTGAGTGGTGAGTCTTATTTTAGTATCTCTAGTGATTTCCTCTAGATATGTTTAGGAAATTCCTATGATATATTATCTATATGTTTTATTAATTTTTTCTGAATGTTTATATTAGCCGAAATAGATTATTCCATCTCGTTTTTAATTACTTTCTTAATATACCATGTTTGGTCATATTTTATGGTTTTTTATTTGAGTTTTTTTAATAAGGTTTTGTAGTGGGAAACAATTTTAAAATGGAATGCTTGATGTGTTCTTTAAAAATGGAAAATTGTGAAAATCCAATTATGGTTGTTCAAAATAATTATAAGCTAATTTTTGAATTTTTTTTCAAACTAGTGTTTGTGGACTATTTTAGGAAAGGAAATTAATCATCTATAAGGTGATTAACTACTAAGATGTTTAAATTCACACCCTACTTGTGCCACTCGGTGTTAGTAGACCTGTGTTTTTTTCATGTTCTTTTTCAAGGTTTTATTTTACTTTGGACAAGGTTGGTCTTATGGTTTGTGGTGACCAAGAGGACACATAAATATCATGTCATGCTTTTTGGTTTTATTTTTTTATTTAGTTTCAATTTGTTCATCATATATTTCATATAGATTGATTTGTATTTTTATTGAGTTTATGTAGTTATTGTTGATTTGTGTTCAGTTTTGGTATTTTTATCCTAGACATTATTATGATAAGTTGTCCCCATTTTATTATTTTGGTTCCTGACAATAGTTTCCAGACAACGATGATTGGGAATGAAAATTGGACCATGAATCATATCAAGAAAGGTGTCAGGTTAGATGGAATACCATCTTGTTTCTTGATAGGGGTGATTACTACTAGGTGCATCTATTCCATAAACATATCCTCTATCAATAATCCATACATGGATGTAGTATATAGGATAACCATGAAATATCTTCCTTAAACACACTATATGATGTTGTACTATACATATTGTCTCACCCGCCTTTTTAAATAATTTTATTTTTATTATTTTATCTATATTTGAAATATTTTGTTGAGGTGTGGGCTGAGCCTGATTGAAATTTTACGTAATTGCTGAAAATTCTTGTTTTGGGCATGGTAGCATTGGGCTCACGTGCGGATCCTGGTTTAGGAACTGCATGGCTTCACCCAGGCCACCATGCGACCTATCATCCATTCAAAAGAATTAAATAAAATGAAATTAACAATAATGAAATAAAATTAAGAGTGAGAAAATGAAACTAAAATAAAATAAGAATTTTGTAATAAAATTTAATTATTTGATTTAAGGATAATTATATTATTATTATTTTATAATATTAATTTTATTATTAGTGTTAAGGGTATAAATATTATTAATATTATTATTTTTTACTATGATTTTCATTAATATTTTAATTATGTTATAATAATTGTTAATTTATTATTATTACTATTAATGTTTTAAAATTATTTTAATTTATTACATTTTTTGTTAGTTTTTTTATTGTGTTTTAATTTTTTATTAATTTTTTTATTTGTATTATTTGTTTTTATTTTTAAGGGTGTTATATTCATTTTCTGTTCATTTTTTTACCAACTTCTTATCTTACTCACCCCTCCCTGAGTCATATTAAAATACACCATAACTCTGTGTTCACTAAATCATAACCAGGTCATGCCCCAAATACTTCTTATTCATCCTTCAACATGCCTCTTCCCACCATCATTGGCCTGCAATGTAAGGACCCAACCCTAGTTTTCTGAAGCCTCTGCCTTATTTTATTACATTAGCATAAAAATAAGGATTAATCTTCCCAAAGGACTAATTAGTTTAGTAATATTGGAAATAAGATACATACATGAGTTCAACGTTACATCTTGAAATGAAAAACAACATAGAAACTCCTTAGACAACTTATGCAGCTCCTAGGTTAGTTCACCATGTAATTCAACAAAAAAGAATTCATATCCAAAGAAAATGAAACATAATAAATGGGTGAGATGAAACGTTCAGAAAGGGTAAGAAAAACATTGTAAGATATATAAACGTTAGGAAAGATGAATAACTAAAAACAAATGCCTTTAACAATAACATGAACACATTATGGAAAGAATAAGTTCTATGTAAGTAATGCCATAATATAACATAATCAAGGGTGATCTACTTTTCAAAAAACCACATGTACCATCTATACTATTTTCATAATGAGGGAATGGATAATGTGGGACATCATTACCATACCGTCAAGGCCTCGTGCCAAGACCATAAATAATCATTTTGTTAAGGCCTTGTACCAAAATTTTGTTTCATGAGACATACCAATGCACATAAGGTCTATAGTAGGCTAAACTCAACACATATTATGTCCAATTAATTCCTCATATGTAATTGGATAAACATAAACAATATACACATTCATACTGAAACTAACATATGAAATTTAAACAACTTTCCCCATTCATTAAGCATAAACACTAACCATTCGAAGTAAAATGGTGAATGGTTTTATGATATCACAACCATAGTCAAACTAATCATAAACCCTTCAATTAAATATTTTAGATTGTATCATAGGATATAAACATCAATAACATACAATATCCAACAATGGACGTTGATATAGATAAATATACTTTTAAATTGGACCATTGAAATATCTTTGAGGAAATAACCCTTAACATTTCAAAGTGACCCATACCACCATGAAACATTCAAATCAAAATCGATTAGAATATCATCAGAGTAGATAGAATCTTGATATGATATACCAAAGGGAATTACATACCCCATATGAATTATTTAAGTGGTGAAAAAAGAATATATCTCATAAAAGATAAAGTGAGATGAGAAAAATCCTTTTTTCTTTGGAAAGAAGAGTTCTTTTGGAAAATCCGTTTTCTTTGCAATAAAATAATTTTTTAAACATGAATATCATAGAAAATTTAAGTACTATGAAATTTAAATTATTTTTTATGCATAAATGAAGTCCCACATATGTTAAATCATGTAAAAAGAGTTATTATGATTCTCTAGAACTAAATCAATTTAGAGCAACTTAAGGAATGTATTAAAGATAATTTTAAAGTGGAAATACATGTTTGTTCTATTTAAAAAGGAAATGGTCAAAGTTCTATTTTCATTATAAAATTAGTGTTTTTATAAAAATAATGTTGACTTAAAATATATTATGGTGTACACTTTGAAAATGGGTAATAATCTGAAACGATCACTTGAATCGGGTTTGTATTTCACAAATAATTTTGAAAGTTAATTCTAAGGAAATGTAAATCCCCTTAAAATAATGAATTATTATGTTTTGTAAACATATATAAACCACTCCAAATGATTTAATGATGATTAAATAATAATAAATACTAATTTCATTGAGATTATTAGACAATGAAAGTAACCAGAATGAAAATGGATATTAGGGTGGAAAACCCTTACCACTTTGTAGTCAAATGATTCATATGAACCAAAGTAATTAATATCAAAATGATACATTAAATAACATGAAAATAAATATATCCATGATATGTTACATAAATGGTAAGTATTCATACAACATACACAAGTATTAGAAGTGAATATGGAAAATCTCACAAAAATGGAAGTGAGATGACGAAACCCTTACCTTAAATACGAATGTGTTTTTATCTTGAACATAAGGACCTGGAATATGAAATTACTGTTATTAGTAACTTATTTCATAAGATATTAGACATTTATTTAGTTCATCATTATTCTTTTTATTTCATTTATGTACTTATTGATATGTTATTATATTGAATTGTGTCGTTCCTGAGTGTTCATTTTCTTGATTTTCATAATTTGTTCTCATGTTTTCAAGTAATGGAGTTCATCTGGAATGGTTGTAAATATCCAAAATTGAAATTAAATATTATTTATATACATAAATAATTTTTAATTTCCATTTATATAATTTCTTTCATTGAAATAGTATGAATCATTAGATGAATTATTCATGACATTCACTTAAATATTTTAGCGTTATTTTGATTATTAGGAATAGTTTGGTCATATTATTAAATAATATGTATGTATATTGGTTCTTGAATATTAATTAGGTTATTATGAAAATATTATAGTCCAGTTAAACCATAAAAATGGTTTCACGACCTGTAATTAAGGATAAATGGAAGAACGAAACTCCGTAGTCCACAAAGGTTATAGATTGGAACCTCATGGACGCTAATTTCATTTATAAAAATAAAATGGAGTAAGAATATTGATGATGGTTCTTCCATTAACATGATATAATTCCATTATATATATGATATTTTAGTTTTCATGGTCATTTTTATTGAGGAGGTGAGGATATAAAAAGATAAGAGAAGAAAATAAAAATAAAAGATAAGTTTAGAGATCCCTTATAAAAATTCATCATCCTAACTGCGTCGCTTAAAATATCATAAATTGATTTGTTGAGAGAGAAAGGGTATCTCATAATGTGGCCATAAAAAGGATAGAAATATTAATACATAATATCAATATCCAACATATAATAATGGAAATTCAATGAGATATCATAAAATAAGTGTTGACGGAAAGAGGAGGGTGAAAGGTTCCCTTACATTGTATATTAACTCCTACAACAAGAAGTTTGGAACAATGGGGGATTAAGGAAACCTTGGGTGTAGTCTTATGGAGGTAAATCCACCATATATTCCTGGATGATGGGTTTTTAATGAAATAAAATGAATGTATGAGTGGGTATTAATAGTAAATGAGGGAGAATGTGTTATTAATTTCAAAAGACACCTCATTAGATATTTTTGTAAAACTATTGGCTTTCAAATGCTATTTTCCCATGTTATTAGCCCCTTGTGACACTTAATATCTTATATTACAGTACAAAAGTCTAAAAAAATTTATTTTAATTATTAAATCATTACACTGTCATTAAACATATAGAAAACTCAAAAGTGAATTTTATAATTTATGAAAAATTCAACTATTTTAGAAAAATCATAAAAACATCACAATAACCATTTCTTAACATGTATAATTCAAAAATAAAATCAATTTATTTAAAATATTTTTCAAAATATTTTTAATTTAATTTTTAAATAACATCAAAATTTATTCTGAAAAAACAACTATAAAAACATAACTCATTTTATAACACATTGAGATATTAATCAAGGTCCCATAAAATTATATTATAACTAAAAGAAAATAAAGTAACAATTTAAGAATAAATGTTATGAAAATAAATTTTTGATTTAAATAATTATATTAATCATAATATTTTAATTAAAATATTTTTCACATGAAAAAATACCAATACTTATACAATGAATGTTTTTTAACTTTTAAGATGTCTATATTTTATTTATACTTTCATGGATAATGTTAATATTTTTTTGGCCAATTTACTATCCATTAATATTTATTACTATTCATAATGGTTTGATACTATTCATAAGGGTATATTACTATTCACCAAAAATAAATTTTGTCTTATCAGACTCTAAATATCATACTAAACGCAACTGTGTATGTATGTTTTTCAAAATTCAAATTACTGAACTGAAAAATTATATTTATTGAATCAGTTATAACAAGGTGGTGTTTGGTAGAGAATCAGTTTTTCATTAATTCAATATGAAATCTATTTTTAAATTCTTTGGGTGTTACATTATTCCCTCCTTACAAAAATTTCTCCCTCAAAAAATGAAATTGAACTTCAATAGTTAATGCTTGATACTTGAAAATTACCTTGTGGGAAGCCCACATCATAAATATTGATGAATTTTCATATTAATAAGAGGAAAGGTAAATTAAATGGTTACTACAAAACAATTCTTTCAAACTGGAAAACATATTCTTGGAAGAACAATCAAACCATCATGTAGTGACATTAAACTCTATAACACCATAAAATGAAAAACATGAAACATTTCTTAAATGGTTTAAAAAATTGCAAGATATAATGATTAAACACATTAATATGACGGTCTCTAAATATCCATGTCGAATATATCATTAAACCTTAATCAATAATAATAAACTCTAAAATTTACATTCCAAACATGTGAATAATTTCATCATATGTCCTCGTGAAATATGGTAATAACTTGAATTATGATAAAAACCATATTTGAATCATGAATTATTCTGTATTCCATAAGTAAGATACATGTTATTGGATATATTCATTAAATCCAAAAGTGTGGTAAAATATATCTATGATAGCATAGATCACTTCTAAACATGTCAATAATCAGTTCCAAGGTAGTTAGTACTTATCTGAATCAATCATCTTGTCATTATTATCTCAACATTAGTTATATATTTTGGGTTTTATTTCCCTCAATCATGTTTTTTACTAAAAAGAAAAAATTTATAATGAATCAATCTTCCATTATACCATTCTTCATACATCATCAATTACTTTATGAAATATTACTCTAGTAAAATCCTTATAAATCTATTTATTCATATAACCAGTACATTACTAACAAAATATTAAAATGACATAATTCTTGAATAGGGATTTGAATCATTCCACTTCATCTGTTGTAGCATCATAACATGATCATTATAAAAAATAATCAATTGGGGTATATTCCTTTGACCCTTGGGACATTTATTGTCATAGTGTCTCATCTCTTATGAGTTGATGTATTGAATATGGGAAAATTCTTTCCTTGTCCTGTAATTACGAGAATGGTGTCCTTTTCTCCACACTTTAGGCAATCTCCATTTCCTCTCAAGAATATACCAAGGTGTTTCCTTACATGATTATCACATGAGGGAAAATAAATCTTTCTATTTTTCCATTTATCCATGTTTTTCTCTGACATACTCTTCTTCATTTTCTTCCCTTCAAATCCATAGGACTCAAAGAAGTCTTTACATACCTTGTTAACACATGATGTTATTTCATCATATGATGAGGTTACCTTGCATACAATCTTCCTTTTAAATGATGGCTGAATACCGTTAGAGATATGATACTTATTACTCTACGCATCACGTGCAATGTTGATTTTCTCATTCCTTCATCTAGGCACCATTTCTAATCAATTCCATATTATAAATTAGCTCATAAAATTAATAACTCTTTATAACACTAAACATGATATAACACATAGAAGAAATTTATTCATTGTAAATCCTAGAACCATATACTTTGGTTACATTGGGTGTATAAATACTCCACAATGTTGGGAAAATAAAATTTGCATTATCCTACGAATATCCCCCAAGAGTGTCAAAAAAAGAGTGCAGCAGGGCCCGTTGTCATGTACCAGGATACCCCGGGTCAAGACCGAAACTCTATATCGGAGTTTTCAATCCTCGGTACATCTGTTCCATAGCCACCTCTACCTATTTTTTTCTATTCCGGGATGTATTTTCTATAATGATCCACATAATCGATTCCTTTCCAAATTAGTAGGTTGATATTGTATGCTTATCCTCAAATACTATCTTATCGACTCTTCCGTAATCTATGTTTTCTAAATCTAGTTTCAAGTAATCTACTAAACTTTCTTTTATACCAAATGTGTGTACCCGAACCTAGTTTCTCATATCCAGTTCCTTATTTGATCACATTAGTATAAAAATAAGGAATAATCATATCGATGGACAATGTAATTTATAATTATTGGAAGCACGATACATACATAAGATCAACATTTCAAATTTAAATGAAAAACAACTTAGAAACTCTTTAGAAAATGTTCATAACTCCTAGGTTATTTCAAAATATCGTTCAATATTAAATTCATAATTTCATAAGAAAATTATATATAAGGAATGGGTGACCTCAAATTATCAGTAAGGGTAAGAAATATAGCAGAAGATATATAAACGTTAGGCAAGTTGAATAACTAAAAACATACGCCTTTAATGAAAACTTGAACACATTATGGAAGGAGTAAGAGATGAGTAAGTAATGACATAATATAACATAATCATCGGTATTATAATAGTAGAATAACCACATGAAAAATAAATAATATTTTTATATTGGGGGAATGACAATGTGAGACATCATAACCATACCGTCAAGGCCTCATGACAAGACTATAAATAATAATTTTTTAAAGGCAATGTACCAAGTTCATAGTTTGCCTCATGAGACCTATCGATTAACCGAGGGAAAATAACGAGCCCCACCTTAAACATTCTATGTTCATTGAATTCCTCATATAAACATGGATGAACATAGACAGCATACACAACCATATTGTAACTATCATATGAAATGTAAAAAACATTCCCCATTCATAAAGCGTAAACACTATCCATTAAGAGTAAATTGGTGATTAGTTTTAAAATAGAACATCCACAATAAAAATAATCATAATCAATTAAATTTATTATGGTAGATGATATCATTAGAGATAAACCTCAATAAAGTACAAGATTTAACAAAATACATTGACATAGATTAAGATACTTTTAAGTGAGACCATTGAGAAACCCTTTAGAAAATAATCCTTACGCAATCTAAAATGACCCATACTACCTTGAAACATTCAAATCACAATCCATTATAATATCATGAGAATAAGGATACTGTTGATATGATATAGGTATGGTTAGTATATACACCACACATAAGAATGATGTGGTTAACAAGTAATATATCTCATAAAAGATAAAGTGAGATGAGAAAAGTCTTGTTTTTACATTGGAAAGAAGAGTTTTTTTGGAAAATCCATCATATTCTCCATGAAATAATTTTGTGAACAAGAGTATTCCCGAAAAAAATAGGACATTGAAATTATATTTTAGGCATAAAGGATGTCCCTCTTTTTTTAAATCATGTAAAAAGAGATCTTAAGATTCTTTATAACTGAATCATTTTAGAGCATTTAAAGGAAAGTATTATAGGGAATTTTAAAGTGGAAAGACATGATTGTTCTATTAAATCCATAAATTATCCAAGATCATTTCAATGATAAAATGAGTGTTTTTATAAAATTAATTTTTTCTTAAATTAGATTATGTTGTACACTTTGAAAACCGGCAAGTATTCGAAAATATCCATTGAATCGGGTTTGTATTTTAGAAATAATTATGAACGTTACTTTTAAAAAAATTTAAATCAAACTTAAATAAGGAAGTATTATGGTTGGTAAAAATAGATAAAACACTATAAAAATTATGAGTATTAAATAATAGTACATAATAATTTCATTGAGTTAATTAGGCAATGAAATTAATCCGAATGAAAATGGAAGTTCGGGGGGAAAACCAATACCACTTTATAATCAAACGATTTGTATTCCACAAAGTTAATAATAGTAAAAATTATATATTTAATAACATGAATGTAAATATATTAAGGATATTTTACATCAATGGGATTTATACATACACCATACACAAGTATTAGTAGTGAATATGGAAAATCTCACAAAAATGGAAGTGTGATGAAGAAACTCTTACCTTAAATCTGAATGTGTTACACTATGGAACATAAGGTCCTGGGGTATGAAATAAGAATAATTAATAACTTATTTCAGAACCTTTTAAAAATGTATTTATTTCATCATAATTATGTATGGTTCGTTTATGTTCTTATTGATAAGTTATTATATTGAATTCCGTCATTCTGGAGTGTTCATTTTCTTAATTTTCGTAATTTGTTCTCCTATTTTTAAGTAATAGATTTCATGAGGAATGGTTGTAAATATCTATAATTTAAATTAAATATTATTTATAAAAATACATAATTGTTAATGGACATTTCTATAAATTGGTCACATGGAAATATAGTGAATCATTAGATGAATTATTCAGGACATTCACATAGATATTTTAGTATTATTTTGATTATTAGGAACTAGTTAGGTCATATGATTTAATAATAAGTATGTATAATAGTTTCTGAATATTAATTGGGTTATAATACATATATTATTGTCTGTTTCATCCATCTAAATTGTTTCATGACCAGTAATTAAGGGGAAATTGAAGAATGAAACTTCGTCATCTATGAAGGTTATAAATTTGAAACTCATGGATGTTGATTTCGTTTACAAAAAAAGAGGGTGTAAGAATATCGATGATGGTTCATAAACTCAAATGATATAAATCCATTATATTGATGATACTAGAGTTTTCATGGTCAGTTGGATAGATGAGGCGAGGTGATAAAAAGAAAATAGATGAACATGAAAATAAAAGAAAAGTTGAGAGATCCCTTCTAAATATTCGGTAGCATAACGACATCGCTTTAAATATCATAAAATGGAATAGTGAGAGAAAAAGTGTATCATATCATATGGAAATAATAGTTACAGTAATATGAATACATAATATCAAAATCTAACAAATGAGAATGGAAATTCAAATAGATAACATAAAAGATGTGTTGACTAAAATAGGAGGGTGAAAGGTTCCCTTACCTTGTAGAGTAACACATGGAACATGATGGTTGGGACCATGGGGGATTAAGGATGCCTTTGGAATACGTAGAGGGAGGTAAAAAAACCAGAGCTTCGTGGATGAGGGATTTGGAACTATAGAAAACGAATGGATGAGTGGGTGTTTGTAGTAAACAAGAGATATACTTTTATTAATTTAAAAGAAACTTCATTAGTGGTTTATGTAAAACCATGATATTTCCCATAGTATTTCGCCATTGTATTAGCCACATGGGACACCTAATATTCTATTTAACTATAAATAGTATCCCAACATTTGACTTTAATTGTTACATTATTATGATGTCATTAAACATACTTAAAACCCAACACTATATTTTTCATATTCATGAAAAATTCCAGTATTTTAGAAAAATACAAAAAATTAACCCTAATCATTTTTAGACGTTAGGAATTAAAAAATTAAATCCATTTTTTGAAAGTAATTTTCTAAATTATTTTAATTTAATTTCATAATAAAATCTTAATTTATTCCAAAAAACAAAATTTAAAACTAGAACACATTTCATAACACATTGAAAAATTAATAAAGGTCCCATAAAATTATCTTATAACTATAAGAAAACAAACAATTTACGAATAAATATTATGAAAATACATCTCCATTTCAAATTATTAAATTAATCATAAAATTGTAATTGAAATATTTTTGACATGGAAAAATACCAATACATATACTATGATTTTTTTCACATTTAAAATTTCTATATTGTATTTGTACATTCATGGGTGAAGATTCTATTTTTTTGGCCAATTTACTATTCATAACTATTCATTACTATTTGTAATTGAATGTTACGAATCATAAGGCTATGTTACTATTCACAAAAAATTAAGTTTTCCTTATCAGACTCTAAAAATCATATTTAATGCAATTTTGTATGTCAGTTTTTTCAAAATTCAAATTACAGAAGTGGAAAGAATATATTTATTGGCAAGGTTATAACAAGTTGGAGTTTTGTAGAGACTCAATGTTTTATGCATTCAATATTAAATTTATTTTTAAAATCATGGGGTGTTACATGAAACCCCACTTGGTCGGTGACCTCCCTGACTGACACCCCTCCTCCCTCATGACGGATAGCTTCCACTATTTCCCCTCAATCCCACAGCTATAGGACACACCTCCTTTTTTAGTTGCAGCTCACCTCTGGCACCGCCATCTCATTTGGCCAGCCTCCCGCACCCTCGTCTAAAATTTGTTTTACTTTGGGGGTTTTTTCATCCATTTTTTAATGTTTTGGGTTAGTGTTTCGTGTTTCATTGAGATTTATTTTGATATATTAAGTGACTTGTTTTAAATTATAGTCTAATTGATTTTTTTTGTGATGCGATAGATGTGTAGAAGAATTTTCACACCAAATGTTTTGGAGTTTTCTTCACCCAATGTTGGTGGTTTTCTCTGTATAAACGGAGTCTCATGAAATAATTTGATTGTCCAATTTATTTAACATGTTCTTTAATTAAATTTTATAGTGATAACATATTTTTCAAGAATGTGTAATATGCATTGATTTACTTTTGTAGAATGTTATGTGTAACACCCGTAACTTCCACGATATGCTTCTCTTTCAATAATGAAATTGCTTGCATAGTACATAAGTTTGAGTTCTAACACACCGCGACTAATAAAAGTAGCTGTTATGAATAGTAATACTTACTTTTTAATATTATAGAAATTTTATATTTCAAAACAGACTTCATTTTTGTATTTGTAATATCGAAATTATCCTAAGTTGAATTTTTTGTAATTTTCGGAGAACTTCCAATTTTTAATGAGTAGTGAAAAATACTAAAAAACAACTTTTTTAATAAAAATAATTTATAGCGATAAATTTTACTATTGAGTGGTTTTAAAGTATAATTAGAATATATTTTTACCATTTTATCCAATGGTGTTCATTAGAATTAATTTCAATTTGAAATTGGACATAAACTATTTTTAATCTTTTGATATATATTGTTTCTTAAAAACATGCTATTTGTTGTGACAGTGGGAATTAATTATAAAATTAATTAATGCAACTTATATGTATATAATTTCATAAAATAGACAACATTTTTGAATTCGGAATATCAATTATAGCTTAGGGTGAAATTTTGGCATTGTTCTGAAAAACATGAATTTTTGATGAATATTGAAAACACTAAGTGGTAGTTAAAAAACTGATTTTTCATTTAAATTAAACATTACCACTTCTGTGATTTGATTTTCAAAAATCCGACATACATGGTTTTCATTAGTAAGTAAAATGTGGTTCAATGGGATTAAAATAATGTTTTGGTGAATAGTAACTTCTATGTTTAATTAATCGCGATTAAAGGTAATTAGTGAAATTTAAGGTCAAAATGATATTATAAAAATATGAAAATACCTTTACACTTGTCCTACCCTTATTGGATGAGTCATGGCCGACCAAAAAAATCCATGGGTCAACTTGGGGACCCAATGGAGCCACCTTGGTAGGAAAAGGACATTAAAAACATTTTATTTAATGTTTAAATAAAAATGTCACAAACATGAGTTGTTTTACTAAAACAATTGTTAAATGGGGTTGTAAAAGTCATATTTTTTACTATAAATATTCATTAGAAATATAAAATGATTTCCTACATCATGATATTTGTTTTATAATTTTTAGACATTAAATAAATTAAATTATTTATGACACCGTGATGATGCAGTGATTACCTCATTTATTAACGATTTAAATAAAATGAAATGATAATGTAAAATCTAAGGCATACACTTGACAAAAACCTATTTGATGAGTATATTTAGAACCCGTATTAACTTAGCCTAGAAAGATATCATTGTGGGACCTTTAGAATCCGAAAAGAATTTCATAATAAAGTAACATTTCAATCATTCCAAGAGTGCCCCTTCTCTCCTCTTATAAAAGGCCCCACCTCTACCACCATGTTCACACATTCAAGCCATTTGGCTCGACCGAACTCTGACCAAATACTCTCCCAACTTCCATCTCTCACTTATAGAAGACTCACTTTGGGCATAATTCTTCCCAAGGAAGCCTTTGGATCAAATCAAAAAAGAGTTACCCGATTTTAAGGTAATGTCTCATGTTATGTTATTTTGTTTTATTTTGCTTCTCCAACCCCCTAAACTCTTTTTATTTATTTATTTTGTAACAACACCAGTATCCTCAATATACTAGGATGTTTTTATAAAAAGTATTCGAGCTACAATTACACACACCTACAACTAATGGTTAAAGAACATATTGTTTCTCTGGATGGCGAATTTCTGCCTCACGAAACGATGATTGTTCAACACTCATATAACACCTCCAAATCTGGACATTAATATGTAACTATATTAATATATGATATATAATATGTTTATGTTTTACTTAATCTTATTTAAATTTCATTTATGGCATTCTTTTATGGTTTCCATTATGGGTAAACGCGATATTTTCATTTTAGGAAGTGCGGACTACCGCCCCCTCAAAGTGATTTGAATCGTTAATGCCCTATGTGGGATGTGTAAAGGATGCAGTAAATGGTATTATACATTATATTATAAATGAATTATAGTATACCTTTATATAATTATAATTTCATACCATTAAATATGAAATAGAAATGAAAGTTGCGTTCATGCGAACGTATGACTTACCGTCTCCATGAACGGTGCATTTCATTTCTTACCTCTAAATGTTATGTAATATTATGAATTCTTGTATATACTGGATTTGTATGAAATATATGATATCTACACCATGAATATAATTCTATATATAATGGATAATTCACCACATGAACAACTTGTAATTGTAAGAAGTTTATTTTTGATTCAAGTACCAAAGATCGACAAAATGACCGTTATTAACTTAAATAATTACATAATGTTCATAACATGGTAATAAGTGATATAAAAGGAATAATGAACATGAAAAAGGTTCTTATGAAAATTCAAATTAACTCTAGTTTATTATTCAGGAGATTAAATACGATTGAGTCATGTCGGGAACGAGGTAACTGAACTTCTTAACCCAATTTCCATTCTTTGGGTTAATCTCCTACTTTAAAATTATGTCATGATATTATTATGTATTATCTTGTATTTGTACTGTCTTGATGTGTACATATATTGAATACACATAATAGATCTATTTTATTTAAAAAAATGATATTTGTAAGGGAATTTCTTAACCCAATTTCCATTCTTTGGGTTAATCTCCAACTTTCAAATTATGTCATGATAGTATTATGTAATATCTTGTATTATTTACTTTCTATATGTGTAATTATAGTGAATACACATAATATATCTATTTTATTTAAAAAATGATCTTTGTAAGGGAACTTCTTAACCCAATTTCCATTCATTGGGTTAATCTCCTACTTTCAAATTATGTCTTGATATTATATTGTATTTATACATTCTTTATGTGTACATATAGTGAATACACATAATAGATATATTTTATTTAAAAATGATCTTTGTAAGGAATTCGTCTCAATCTCCTTTCATTGAGGAATATTTTGTTTTATTCACAAATTTATTTTATACGGTGTATAAACCCCTTTAACTTTTACATTAATTCAAAAGAATTTATTTTATAATTATGTTATTTTTAAATGATTTCAAAAAAGAGATATTTCTCTCAAATATATGAAAATCCAGTGCAAATGTATATGTATTTAATGCAAGCTTAAAAGGGTTTTCAGAAAACCCGACTCTCAAGTGTGGTATACTGGAAGGGATTGGGTGTGGACCCATCATGGCTTGTAATTAGTCGAGAAGTCTCAGAATTAGTTATTTTGTTTTCAGAAGCTTGCATAATGTTTTCAGAAAAACACTGTAGTATATTTGAGCAATTTTAAATGTAATTATCTTCTAAAAAAATTCATCGATAGGTCTCATGAGACAAACTAGTGTCTTGGCACGAGGCCTTGTCAAAATCTTATTTGTGGTCTTGGCACGAGGCCTTGGCTACATGGTTATGATAGTCTGGCATTATGCATTCCATCATCATGAAAGTGTTTATTGATATTGCATGTGATTATTCGACGAGTATAATATCCATGTGAATAAGTAAATGACATTTTCTCATTTTACTTTTTCCATATTATGTTAAAGATCATGTTTAAAAGGCTTTTGTTTTAGTTATACATAGCCTTAAAAGTTTATGTTTATTTATGAAAGATTCCTCTATATTGTTATCCTTACTGAGCATCTGAGCTCACCCCTTTCAATGTTTTAATTTTTTCCATGATGTGAAGAAGTATTTTAGTAATGACCTGCAGGGATTGTCTGAATTGGATATGAGTGTGGAAAATGGAGACTATATTATTGTTGTTTTTCACTTTATGATGTAATGTGACATTTATGAATGTATCTAGTGTTTCCAAGTATACTAAACTAATCGGCCTTTTGAGACTTGATCCTTTGTGATCATGCCAATGTTACGAATTAATTCACGGACTCTGGGTAACTGGGGTCGGGGTGTTACATTATGTGATTAGGATTGTGTTCTTTGATAAAAACCATAGTATGCCATTTACTAATGTTTTATGAACTATGAAATTAGTATATTAAACCGCGAAAGGGAAACAAAATGTGTTTTGGTGTGGCGCTAATGTGAGTTTTCTCATAAAAGAATATTTGAGGGAGTTTTCATTGTTTTATGGCATGTTATTCCTCATGAAATTTGTTTATTAATTTCTCATAGTGGTTTATTTAATTGTGAGAATGATTTATTTAACTGTGAAAATAGTTTATTCTGTTGTAAAAATGGTTTTAATAACATTTCGATTGCTACATAAGTAGTTTTTAACAAATTAGAAATGCAATTAATTTCAAAATATAATTTCCATATAAAATTGGTGTGTTATTTATGTAAGCCCAGGTGTTTAGTGCGTTGAATATTTCCACATGGGTTCAGGTTGTTGTCCTATCTCCAAGGAGTTAGGAAACCTTTAACAGGGCACGCACATAGGTACAAAGGTATGAATATATATAACTTCTAGGTATGTGTTCCCTCATGCAGTGGGGAACACATGCATTAGGTCATGGTTAGACACACACACGCATATATATCTATGTGTGTGTTTATGCTGGTATGTGAGTTCCAATAGCAGCTTATAGTTAGAATGCACTTAGAGTCGAATGTTATATTTTGTTCCACCCTGTGGTAGGATCCTTGTATCTATCCCATTAATATTAAACCTATTATTTCTTGATTGTTTTAAAAATATGATTTTTATTTATATATTATGAATTTTGTACTTGGTCTCATTGCGATTATGAGAGAAAATTATTTATTTGTCTTTCATAATTTATCTAATCTCCAGTGCAATTTTTTCATATTGAAACATGTTTTTTTACTTCATTTGAAATATTAATGTATTTATAATGGAAAATTTATCTTTAATGTCAAATCATTAAAACTGTATTACTTAATGGTTTTAGTGTGTAATGAGTATTTAAAATCGTTTTCTTAGATTTAAAATTGTTTTCAAACATGCTTTAAAATGTGTGGTTCCATTGTTGTGAAAGTGTTCTTTTATGTGATTTTGTGAAGTTAAAAGTGCTTAATTACAATGTTTTCAAAAAAATTAAAATTAATTTTATTACATTGAGGACTGTCTGGCACTTTGAGAATGGTTTTTGAAAGTTGGAAACCCATCTTGAGGCACTCCCACCTAGTTTATAAAATGTGATGCCAATGTCAACATTTGATTTTTGATACGTATTTAGTGTTGAGGCTTATGAATTTTGTGGTGTGAAAGTGGGGGAATGAACACAATGAGGGAGAATAGTGGGGAGAGGTTGAATCGGTCTTGGATAGAGAAAGTGGTATGTTCATTTATGTTTTCTTGATAATACCTCACCACCATTTTAAATAAATAACATGGGTAACCCTAGGTACTTATGTGGGAAGACTGGGACTATTATTCTAGATGATTCAAAAGTGCTTCATCCTAGTATTCTCTAGAATACTTTACAATTACAATAGTTTCTAAACATTATGATGATTTGATACCACAAGCTTATGTGTGTGTTCCCTACAAGTTGTTCTTTCATGGGAACATAGATGGTTGTGGTTTTTTTACCACATTCATAATGAGGTTGAAGGTTCTAGTGTCCATTTATTCAATCTACCTATAGGGAGTGACCATGGTGTTCACATATGACATGGTGTTTGAGAAATAATTTATATTTTAGTTACATCATGCATGTTTTTGTCCTTTTAAAATCCACGTTTTTATATTAAACTATATTCCTCTCTTTTTAAATTGTTAGTGCATGCTTGGAACCTATTTTAAAACATAATGGAAGGGAAATAATTTTATTAAAAAAAGTAAAAATTTTACTTCAATTTTAAAATAATTAACATCATTATTTTATTATGTATTATTTTTAATCAAGAATTATTAGATTTCTTATAAAAGTTAAGGGCATAAGTCGTTGTTGTATTTTGGAATTCCTACTAAACATTTCAGGGTTCACGCCTACAATATATTTTCTAGTATCAGGTTCCTTTATTCATGTTTTTCTATTGGACTGAGTGTGGTTTTCTATTCCGTGGTGACCCATGAGGTCTCATGGAGGTGTCCTTAGATGGATATATCTGTTTTATTTTTTGATACTAGTATTTACCTATTTTTCTCATTTTAAATTTATATTATTAAATTATTATTTTTTCAGGTAAATCATTCCCAAATGTTTATTTGATACTCGGGCTCTTCTTCCAGCCTATGGGGATCAGGAAAGCCCCTCGAGACTTGTCGCAGACCTGGACAGGCACTGGGTTAGATGGTTACCCGACTATGTCATGAAAAAATTGTATCGAAGAAGGTCATTCTATTTTGAGTCTCTCTCATTGGGGTTTGGTCTGGGGAGACATGATCTTGGATTTTCAAAACTCGATGTTCTTCTTATGAGAAGGGTGACTAGCTTGTGCACCTCATGGGAGGATTTGAGTTACCTGGGGAAGTCGGGTTCCATCAGAGTTCTTTGGCCCTTGTGGCCAAATTTAATTTTGGAAATTAAATGGGAGATGGGTTAGAGGTATCAGTGAGATTCTAGGCCATGCAATGCCATGAAGAACTGGGGATATTTTCCTAGAACACTCTCAGTTTTTGTGGAGTGATTTGTGTATAACCGCCAGCCATATGTCCAAGTCACTAGCAATAAATAGTTTCCACTTTCTTCATTATACATCTCTTTGTTGTGGAATCATAAGAATTTTATTTTTAAATAATGATGACATGGTTTGGAGGATGTCGAAAATGTTTTGAAAAAATCTAATTCGAAACTCATGTGTAAGGTTTGAAAAGTATCTGTTGAATGTTTTGATTTTGATAATTGAAATGTTTGGTTTTGATCTTTTTTGTTCTCATGTATGACCACATGCATGGGAATATTAGGAAATGTGGATAGTAAATGACCCGAGTGGATGTGGTCCATTATGGATATGAGGTGGTTACTCGGTGTGGCAAAAAAACATGAATGTGTGAGGCCCATGAGGCACCCTTGGTGTTTTTGCAACCCATTAACCTCGTTTATTTTAAAAAATATACATTAATGAATTCCATTTTCATAAAGTTTTATTGTGTGGTTTGTCTTTTTTATTTTGGGAATGTTTTTCCGAGGCATTCTGAACTGAGAATAATTTTTGGCTAATTCGTGTCATTAGTATGAGTTATTGTAGGTAAGATGGTGTGAAAGCTTATGTTTAGTGGATTATTTTGAAAAGTGATTTAGGAAGCACTTACAGTGGATCACTCTGTACATATTGTGTTTTATTGTTGTATGTCTTGGTCATTAGAATTGCTTGATTAGGTCCATCGTTTTCCTTTTTTGGCTGCTGAACATCCCCACAATGTATTGATGTACATTAGAAGTGTGGCCATGGGTGATCCGCTAATTGTAGAACCTCCATTTGATTAAAGTTATTAATCCCTTAAGCTAAGTCCTTTTCCCTTATTTTAGTCTATGGGGATACTTTTTGTAGTGTAAGAGTGGTTATGGAAGATTGGAAGAGACCATAGTTCCTTAAGTTTCCTGAGTCATCAAAGGAATAGTTAGATATCGTCCTATCTAAAGGTCATGTTTGAGAGTGGTGAAGGGAATTCCAGTGTATAAGGGTGAATTTGGTCTGTTTTGTTAGTGTTTTATATGTTGGAAAGGGCCTCGGTATTCTCATTGGTTTCATCAAAGAAGATGTTTTTGTTGAGACACTAATGCGTCATATCTTATTTGATGTTAAAAGAGGTGATACACATGCATTATCTAAGCCCATATTAGTGTAAAAGTGTCCTGTGAGAGTAAGTGGGTTGCAAGATGTGTTCTTTCCTGTAGATGTTGTTGTATAACATAGACATTTATTGTGAGACCAGTTGGAAGAAGTTTCAGTCTTAGGTTTTCAGTGCCCTATTCAGAGGCAAGACATGATTCAATCAACAGAGCTCCATCCATAGGTCCTGGCTTGATGATGCCACATATTCATGAACACCTAGGTTCATAAGGGATCTTGGTCTAACTCATGTCTTAAATATCTAAAAATAGGGATGGTTTAATCATTCATTGTGACAATTTAGTTTCATGTGGTCCTGTGTGGTGGTGGGGTATTTGTTTGCATGGGAAGCACACATGATAACTCTTTTCAATCGTCCTATATATGTCCACACCAGTCAGTTGACGTAGTTTTTCTCTTTGGTGGGATACCCACCATCTGTCATGTGGGAATTCCCTAGAACTGCATAAATATTAACCTATTCTTAATGGTGGGATTTCCGTTCAGGCCTCCCCTGTGGGTATCCTGATCCCACCATAGGTGTTAGTTGCCTCTTATGATAGGCCGTCCACTCGGGCCACCCAGTATCAGTAATTTGGATCTGTCCCTAGTATTTGTTTTGAAGATCGTGGTCTCGTTCAGAGCTATATAATTCCAATCCCCTCTCTTGATAAATCATTGGAGTTGACGTGCGCCAAACGATATTGTGAAGAAAGGTTGTGGAAACTACGTTGAGGTCATTATTTCTATCTACTGAAATGCATGAGCTTCTTTGGGAATGTTTAGAGTGTATTATCATGGTATATTGAATCTTGCATTATGATAAGTTCTTTCTTTTGATTATCAACTATAGGTGTCTTAGATTTTTGGGGTGGGTGTCACTTGGCGGGGAGTCTATTTTTTGACTCCTGGTTTTATTTTTTATGTCCTTTCACATTATTGATAGTATCATTACTTCTCTCTCATTTATAATTTGTCATAAATCTTTTTGAGCTAAGATGGTGTACCAATTTTATCCTCTAAACTATCTTGGAATTTATTTTCAGGGGCATAAAGCATTATGGTGGGGAGAATTATCACACCTAAATTTTTGAAATAATTTAACTTTCACTACTAGAAATTTATGATTTAGCCACACTTATATAGCCACGGTCGTAAAAAGATGTGGATAAATTCTATTATATCACCATGGTTTTTAAAAAACAGTGGCATTTTCCACAAGAAATTTATCTTCCCTCGTGGCTTTCCTATCTCGCTCACCGACTCGCCCTCAAAACCTTCTCTTCTTCCACGCAGACTCTTCCCCGCAGACACTTCCTCACCAACTCTTCCTTGCAGCTTCGTCCGATCGTCATCTGACCTTCTTCCTCACGCGATGATTCCACCCAACCTCAGGATGATTCTCCACTGATGACGCAACCACCAAACGTCGAGACAATCCTCCGACGATGATGCAACTACCCAACCTCGGGACGATCCTCCTCCAACAACGCGACTACCCAACCTCCCCGCGATCTTATTCTTTTGACGAGGCTCAACGTAGAGACCCGAAGCATGACGTACATAGACATTACATTACTTTTGCGGAATACTTAATACATAACAAAAACAGACACACAAGGATCGTAATAGTTTAGTGTATTTGGAAACTTGGAACGTAATCTTCTAATTGTGGTGAAAGATCTTCAAAATCTCCCATAAAGATCATCCCTTTTTTTTCTTACCTAAATCTTTTCTTTATATAATAGGGAAAAGAAAACATAAAAAAGGCGATCTCAAATTCTTAGTAAGGGTAAGCATGGAGAAAATAAAACAAACCATATACATTTGAACATAAAAACATGAACATAATGTTTAAACATCGAAATCTTGAGCATTGACATAAAACATGATAGTACAAAAGGCATAGATCAAAATAGAACATTAATCATGATAAAATAGCTTGTAAATAAAACTTTTAATTGTGGAGAAACATTAATCACATGGTATTATTTCCATAGTAGCAAAGGAATTGCTTCCAAGACCATCTTAGTGGAAAAAGTCCCTTTCTGAATCGAGTTCACTCCTCGTTCATGTCCTGTATTACTGAACCAGATTAACTTACTGTTCCAGCCATGTCTATATCATGAGATATAAATCTTTACCCAAGGCATAAGAGGGAGTTATAGGTCCCACCCATCTTATTATTAAATCATTCTTACTTATTCCACAAAATATACTTAAAACATTCATCATAACCCAAAGAATAAAATTTGTTTAATAAATATCATCCCATCATCAGATAATCCATATAAAAAATGGATATGTCATCATAAGAAAAGTGAAACTATGTAAATAATTGAGACATTATACATAAAACATACACATATGAAATAATGTCATCTTAGATTGAAAATGGTTTTGATAAAACACTTGAAAGGAATTCTTGAGGAAAATATCCTTTCTTCTTCAAAATCATTTTCTTTTTAAAAAATTACATGTAATTTAAAATGAAAAGTATTTTGTTGAAAATAGACATAAAATCTTGTAAAGTAAGCATCTTGAAAATGAGGCTTTATGAAACTGTAAAAATCGGTTCACACCATATAAGTTGAAAATAACATTCTTCTTGTACGTTTTTCAGAAAAGTCAAAAAGTTCCCCGTGTGGTAAAAAAAGTAAGATTCTATTCATAACATGTGGTAAATTTCAAAAATGGGTAAAAATGATGTTAATAATACATGAAAATATTTTTAGCAAACATGGGCATGGATAATAACAATAACCCCAGTAAATACTTACGAATAACTATCTCAGATAAGAAAGAGATTGGAATAGTTATCCCTTACCTTAGGCCTGATATGCTTTGTACGTATCTGAACCTCCTGTATAATGATTTAAATAATGTCTTTGACTTATTACATAATCATATTCATTGTTATGATATCATATATGGTTCACTTATGACTTTATATTACCCATTCTTTTGTAAGATCCATGTTAAAATAGCGTTTTGGTTAAAATAGTTTATTTATCGTACATGTTTGGACTTTTTGTTCACGATATTATTACTTATATCTTGATTTACTTAAGTCAAGAATGTAAAACATGATTTATATGTAATATATATTCACCATATACATATATATATCATATATCGATAAATGGAATGAAATACACCGTTCATGGAGACGGTAGGCCGTACGTACGCATGAACGATGTTTTCGTTTCCTTATTGAATTGAATTGAATTAAGTAGATGACATACATATATAAATACATAAATCCAGTATCATTATAATTTAATATATTTCATTAATACTTATTATATATACTTTATAATCATTCATGAATGGTTATCATGGAGAATGAATATCATCGCGTCGTGGAGACGGTAGTCCGTACGTACGCACGAGCGATTATATCGTTCCAATGATCATGGAATTGTATTGAAGTGTATGTATAATATTTAAAAATCAATATCACTTAACAATAATCATCTATAGTTATTCATTTACTCCATTATACCCATCCAAGTAAGGTGGTTGTCGAAAACATATTACACCACGGCGTGGAGACGGTATTCCGTACGTACGCACACGCGGTGATTTCATTTTATATAGGATGGATAGATGGGGAAATAGGGTTGTTTCATACTTCTAATAAAATATAATTATATGAGTGACACTGATTTTATTACATCATAATGAAACATCTAAATAAGAAGGAGTAGAAGAAGAAATAATGTTGAAAGAATCGGTAACAGACATTACCTCTTCTTTGAAGCGCCTATTCTTAACCTCCTAATAGGGCACTAAAGATGGCCATTGAAGAAGACCAAGACCTCTAGGATATTTCAAGGGAAGTGGAGAATAGAAATTGGCATGGTTTGGACGATCATGAAGGCTTAATGTGGTGTGAGGAAGAGAGGGATGAGGTACCCTTTTATAAGGGAGGAGAGGTGAACCTTAGGAAAACATAAAATATTATTTTATTATAAAGTCATATTCGGTTTTTAACAGCTCAAATTGATTTATTTCGAGGGTAAGGTGGGTATGGGTCGAAATACTGTCCTAAAATATAATTTAGACAAGTTTAGGTTTCTATTTTATCCTTATCAATTAGATTTAACATTAAATTATATAATTTAACTTTTACCGTGTCTTCTTGTTTTCTTACACTAAATGGTTAATAAACATACTATAACAAGACAAAAGAAACCCAAGTTGTTTATTATTAATATATATAACCTTATCTAAGTCATTTGTCCTAACCTTATATTTTTAGAAATAAAATAACAATTAATAATATATTATTTTTTTAAAAACTATTTTATGTCAATTTTGACACTATTTGGTAATTGATTTTTGTGAAAATCATAATATATTTACTAGATCTAAAAAAGTTAAATAAATCAATACTAACATGTCATATTAACCATCAAAATTAGTGTAATTCATAAAAAGTCTCAAATTAAATTTATTTGGGTATTTATAACATCAATTATGTCTATATTTCTTTAATGAGATAATTACTGCGTGTCAAAAATAAATTAAATTATTTAATGCCAAAAAATTATAAATAAAATATCATTATGTAAAAAATATTTTTAGATTTCTAATGAATATTTATAGTTGAATTTATATTATTTATATCCCTATATTAAAAAAAATTAGTTATTAAACTTTGATTTTAACTATTTTAACTATTCTTTAAATAAAATAGTATTAAATGTCCTAATCTATTACAAGTGGTCCTAAATGGACATATTTTATTCCTAAGGTTGTTTTTGGTCAAATTAAACTTATCCAATAGAATTATGACATGTTTTAGGGTAATAATAATATCATTTTTACCCCTAATTACCCTATTTACTTTTAACCAAGGTAAAAAAAAGTAAAAAATTACTACTCACCAAAAATTATTTTCATCTCAGTGAACCATATTTTAGTTCCCTATATTAACAGTGTCTCTTGGATATTTGAAATTTGATTCAAAAAAGTTGTAATATTTCATTTAAATGAAAAATTCAGTTTTTTAACTACCACTAAGTGGTTTCACTATTCACCAACAATTGAATTTTATCAGAAAAATACAAAAAATTCAGCATAAGCATTATTCGATATTCCGAATTCAAAATTGATGTCTATTTTTCCGAATTCAAAACATAGAAGTTGCATTAATTAATTTTCAAATTAATTCCCATTATCAAAACAAACAGCGTGTTTTTAAGAAACAAAAACTATCAAAAGATTGATACTTGTTTATATCCAATTTCAAAGTGAAAATAATTCCAATGACAAACATTGGATTAAATGGTAAAAATATATTCTAATTAAAATTCAAAAAAAATTAAAAAGATAATCTAACCATATAAATTATTTCGATGAAAAAAATTGTTTTTAATTAAAATATAGCGTGTTTTTACTATTCATTAAAATATGAATTTTATAAGAATAATATGAAAATTTTATCCAAAGTAAATTTTTATATCCTGATTTCAAAGAAGAATTTTATTTTGTCAAATTGAACTTATATACATGTCAAAAACAATATTTAAGGTGGTTGCGCCATCAAAAGGCGGGAAAACTACAATTTTTAAAAAATACATATTTTACACAAAAAATTTATTTTGTTCTCATACCATATTCTAGAAAATGTGTAAGATAAATAATAATGTTATAAAATTCAAAATGTAGTTAATACTATTCATAATGGCTAGTCCATAATAATATTATAACAATATATCGTTCTTTAGTGCAAACCCTATATTGAATACTACACATTCTATCGAGGTAGGTTGTGATTGCGTGTAATGCAATCCATGAATAGTGTTGCATATACTGCAAGCTAATGAGGTCTTGCGTATAGTACAAGCTAATCTTTGTGTAGTGTATAATATAAGATCAATGAAATTAGAAATAATATATCTCATAAAATCTTCTGGTGTTACACTCCAGATCCGCCTCTGCCTTCGGGCCACCCTCCTCCTTGACTCACCAATGTGTAATGTTTTTTCAGTATTCAAACATTCTAGGCGCCCCTCTAATTCTCACCGGTGGATGTTCCATGACTCACAGCTTGTGAGTGGAATGTGCTAGGGTGTGTTGGAGTTTGTTTTCTATTTCCTCAAATAATTATTCTATTTATGTTGTTGTGGTTTCAATTATCTTTGATTTTCTCTATCGCACATTAGCATACATATAAACCCGGATGGTTCTAATTCCTCACATGCCACGAGATTTTTTCCACGGTGAAGGGTTTCATTGATTTCAAATCCATAGCCTCTTCAATTTTCTTTTGGTAAGATTCATTTGATTCGATTTATTGTCTTCTTAATTGTCACATTTGTTTGTGATAGAGTTTATTTGTTTTCCCTTACTGTAATAGGTATGAATTTTTTGATTTTTTTTTTCTGATTTTCATTGGCATTGATTGTATTATAGAGTTTAAATATGAAAATGATAGAAATCATAAGTTATGATGATATGATTTTAAGTTGGGTTGTCTCGATTCTAGTAGTGTCAGTTTAATCCCATTTATTTTGGATTAGTCCAAATCTATTTGGTTTAGTTCAGGTCTATAACTTTAGGTTTTTATTTTAGTGAATCAATTTGTTTGGATTACATTGATTTAGTTAGAGACTTGTAGATTATATTAGGTTTCATATAAACTAGGTTGGTTTTCTCAATTCTAGTAGTATTAGTTATATATTCTATTTGATTTGGATCAGGTCACTTCTATTTGGTTTAGTTTAAGTCCATATCTTTTGGTTCTTCTTAGTTTAGTGAATCAAATTGGTTTGATTTGTTTTATTAAGTTAGAGTATTTGGATCAGCATGGATTGTATTCCTGGATGATGTTATCATTAGTGAAGGTCATTCTGGGTGTTATAATCATGTGGAATTTGATGATGGTTTTTCTATTGTTGGTTTCATATTTTTCTTGATTCAATGATGAAAATGGAATTTTAGGTGAAACTGGGTAAGAAACAGTGGTTTTAAGCATCATTGGTATGGGATTTTTAATGAGGTGATTCAAATTGGAAAAAGTGATTTGATAGATATAATTGGGGATAGAATAATGGTGATAGTAACTGATGACATAGAGCTTTAGGTGTCACATGATTTCAGCTCTCAGATAGATCTCGAGACGTGTCTTATCTCCTCCCAAATCCTATGCTGTGTGGCTGAACTACTTGTTAATATTAATTTTAGAATTTGAATTTTAGTTCCTATTTTTAATGTATTTCTAGTTATTTTGGTAAACTATTGTGTCCGTTCACACTTAACCCAAAAAAGGTTTTTTATAAAAAAATTACAAAACAAAGAAGAGTTAAAGATATCATTCAATGAAATTAAATATATATTTTTAGTTTAGATTAGTTTGGTTAGGGATCCATAAGTTATATTATATCGGTTCTATTAAAATCAGTGGGGTGGGGACAGTAGTGGGGGTAGTGGGGGTGAAGGATGGGGAAGGGGATAGGGGTGAGTATAGTGGGGTGGGGGTGTAGCGGGGTGGCGATAATAGGGGTGGGGGTAGTGGGGGTGAAGGAGGGATGGAAGTGGGAGGGTGGGTGAAGGGGTGTGTGAAGGAGGACTGTAAGTTCAGTATATGGTGCTATGTCACAAAATACTTTCTCAATAATACTCTCCCTAAATAATCGAAAGACATTCTGTAGGTCTGAGTGTTGCATACATGACTGGGAAAAATATTTTGTCAACTCATAATTTTAAAACTGCTAGCATAAACATTGATTCTGCAGGTCTGAGAGTTGTATACGGGTCTGGGTAAACTCCTCTGTCTACTGATATTCTAAAATAGGGACATAAAATTAATCCATATGGAGACAGCAATAAGGACAATTCATCCCACGATGGGAGTTGTATACAACAGAAGGTTACTCAATTTCAAAACAATCCACGGTGTAATGAAATAGTAAGACAAGGATCTACTTATGTTGTTAATCCTGGAATCAATACAAGAATTCTATTTTTGAATGGTGTTAATTCTTGTATCACTCATGAGATTAATACCATATTGAATTTAACTTATAAATGTAATCCAAAGGGAATTTTCACTGGTGTATCAGACCAAGATAGGAAATTGGTCTATCCCAATAAATAAACGTCATGAAAGGAATGTGTTATTATATTTAGGGATTGGAAGATATCTGTTTCTTTTAGGAGATCAACCCGGAACAAGAACTCTTGTGTTAAGAATAAATAGAGCTCTAGCTCCAAATCCATGTTGAAATGAAGATTATGTTCTGGAATTGTCAGGGATATGATAACCCTAAAATAGTTATTTATCTTAATCTTTTTGTTGACAATCACAAGCTTGGCCTTCATGGTCTTTCAAAGCTTAATAGAATCTTTTCTGAGAAATTAGCTGCTCTTTCCAAGATGGGATATCGGCTTTTCGGTACTAATCAGTCCAATAATGACATAAAAAGGCTTTGGGTTTTTTCTCATTTTAGACATGATTAATTCTACCATAATAATTATTCAGAGTACATGGTTACCCTTAGTTATAATTGTTTTGGAGAAACAAAATATTGATTATTCATTTTTTCATACAATGATTATCATGAAAGAAGATCTTCATGGATGAGTATCATTACTATGAGAAACATAGTTAAGGATCCTTGGTTTTTAGGTTCTTCAGTAGGGAGGAATTATCTAGCTCACTTAAGTGGGATGTCTTTCTTTTAGTGTTTCCAACAATGCATATTCTGGTTGTCTAGACCCTACTAGAATATAGATTTGGGTGGCCTGGTTCATCTTTAACATATTAAAGTTATATATAATATGAATTTATAGTTTTTCATGAATCATCTTATATGTGGTTAGAAACAAATATGCATAATGAATCGTTTTTTAGGTAGATAGGAGTATCCATTTTCCTGGTGCCCCTCTCCTTGATCTTCTTGATTTGAAATTTAGACAAATGAAATTATTATGCTCTATTTAACCTTGAATTTAGTTTTGGTTTGTGGTTTATTTTAGACTTTAGAGGGGGTGTGTAGGGGTTGTTTTGGGGTTGTGTAAGTGTGTGTGAGGGTGTGTAGAGGGTGGCGGGGGTGCAGGGGGTGTGGAGGGTGTGTTTGTAGTGGGTGTGTGTAGGGGGTTTGTAGTGTACATGAGTAGAAGGTGTGTGTAGGGGGTGGAGGGAGTGTGTGCAGGGGGAAGAAAGTGTGCATTAGTGGGGGGGGGTGTGCTGGGGTTGTGTTGTGGTGTGCGTGGGTTGTGTGATGGGTGTGTGGAGGGGGATAAAAATGTATCGAACAATACCACATTAAGTTGAACCATGAGACAAACTATTATATACCATTAATAGGAAGAATAATTGTTAATTAATAGGAATGAAATATTTTATAGTATCATTTTGAAACATGGATCTATTTCCCCCTTGATTGCAGGAACATGATTTGACCCATTGGGCATTGTGGTTCTTATATGTTCGGCAGTGACATGTATAGTCACAGGATATAGGTATGTTTTAGTTTATTTTTTATTTTATTTTCTTTATCGCATTGGCCACATAGGTCTTTTACGTCTTTCTGTGGACAAAAGGTAATTATATTCCCTAAAGGGGGGAAAATGGGGTTCAGATTTATTCAGTCCACTGACTTTGATCTGAGGTAAGATTATATGGTTACTACTTGTCTTGAACCTCATATTATTTGGGGATTTAAATGTTTTTGACACCATATTATGTTTTCAGTAGTGGATTGGATCATTTTGTGTTGGTTCGAGTCGATTTGGTTCTCCCAATCGAGGTAAGGATTTAATGCCATTGGTTGGTTTCTCAGTGGTTATGTAGCAGCATTTATGTGTTTGAATGGTCCTAATATCATTTGGGTAGTGCGTTGATCCCTGATCATTGGTTTTGAGTAGCCAAGTTATGGGCGACTCACATGCGTGTGCATATGTAAGAAAGTATATGTATGTGGGTTCCCCCATTACATGTATATTCAACCATGGTAGTAATTATGCACATATGGGGATATGGGTGCCCATGTATATATATATAAATGCATACACAGGTTAGTAGAGACTGGTATATGCATATAAGCATATGTGCACGGATCACCCTGCACATGATCATGGCCATCCGGGTGTGTGCATAGGGGATAACTGTCCTTGCATGTGTGTGAAAGTGTGTATACCTAGCGGGGGAGTAGTAACTTTCAGTTAGAAAGCTCCAAGAGCCGAAGTGGACAGTTTGGTTCCTCCTTGAGGTAGGATCCCTCTTCTAGCCTGATTAATTCATGAATGCTTTAAATTGAATTTATCGTGTTTCTTAATTATGCTTAATTATATTCAATTTCATATCTTGAATAAATGTTCTTTAATATAATTGTTTCATTTGATAAATAAATTCATGTTTTTATAATAAAATCCTCCAACGGAGGTGCGCTATTTGCGAAAAATCACAGTGATAGTTATGTTGATCTAGTTAATTAAATTATTGCATTTGATTTGTACTGAATGAGTTTTAGAATAAGTGTTAAATATAATTAAATGAATTGTGTAATGAATCAATTCTAGGATTTTATAATAAAACCCCTCTAATGGAGGTGTCCTTTCTTCTAAACCAAATTGTAGTGATAATTCTTTGTATCACATTTAGATTTGGTTTGAGTCTTTCATATGCCTCTTGTTGGTGTTTTTTTGTGAATAGTTAGTTTTTATTATATGAATAATTTAAATTGGATTATCATATGCGTTTAACTCAAATGAAATTTTCCAAGTAGGAATATGCCTTTACCATGAAACTTTCCTTTTCATGCTTTGAATATTATAAATAAAATTTCCACGTTTAGGAAAAAGTGAATGAATTTGAAAATGATTTGTGTAGGGTGTATGATTCTTTTCCATCATTTTGTTTCTCTTTAGATGTTGCGTCATTGTGCTGCTTGCTATAACATTCTCTGGAAATCCCTTGGTATAGCATATTAAATAGTTGATCTATTATATCATCTGTCAGCGGGGCGACGATCAGAATGTTTCCCCGCCTCCTCCCACTCCCTTCGCTCCTGGTTGGCAGATTTTGCCCCATAGATGTCGCTGGACTGGTCCAACACACTGCGTTCACGCCGTGGTCACGCTTCAGTCACGCCGTGGTCACGCCGCGTTCACGCTGCGGTCACACTGTGATTTGGACCTGTTTCAGGATGACACCCCGCAACGGTTCATTGTGATAGTATTCCATGAGTCTTGTGATCAATGTTGAGACTGACTGATCACAGTTTCTAACGGTGGGGCGATGACCGGAATATTTCCCCACCTCTTCCCGCTACATTCGCTCCTGGCCGAAAGATGCTTCCCCATAGATGTCATTGGACCGGGCCAACACGCTGTGGTCACACCGCATTCACACTGTTATTTGACCCTGCTCCAGGACGACAACCCGAAACAGTTCGCAGTGATAGTATTACATGAGTCTTGTGATCAATGTTGACACTGACTAATCACAATTTCTACCAGTGGTGCACCGACCGAAATGTTGCCCTGCCTCCTCCCGCTCTCTTCGCTTCTAGCCGGAAGATGCTGCCCCGCGGATGTTGTTGGACTGGGCCAACTCACTGCCGTCAAAACGCAGTCATGACACAGTCATGCCGCGGCCATGTCGTGGCCACACCATGACCACACCGCGGTAATGCAGTGATTTGGCCCTACTCTAGGACGACAACCCCTTGGCTGTTCGCAGTGAGAGTATTCCATGAGTCTTGTGATCAATGCTGAGACTGACTAATCACAATTTCTGCTGGCGGGGGGATGATCAGAATGTTTCCTCGCCTCCTCATGCTCCCTTTGCTCCTAGCTGGATGATGTTGCCCCATGGATGTCACTGGACAAGGAAAATTGTCCTTGATCACGCCGCGGTCACACCACGATTTGGCCCTTCTCCTGCCACTTCCAGCGCACACCAGCCCCCTTCCACCTTCATTTCAGCCCGCTGCCACCAACATTCCAACCCTCAACAGGGGATGCATCAAGGGAGATTGATGGATTGGTGTATCCCGATCCGGTTGGGTATGATGTTATTTCAAATATACTTACCTATAGTTTGATATTCTGATGGTGGAATATCTAGAACATACGAGCCTTTTGGGCTTTGATTGCAGCCAAAAATTGGGAAAATCGTAGCAGCTCTATGAAAAAAATAAGATTACACAAATACATTTCTAAGGCTCTTCAGCATCTCCATAAACACATGGTAATAGTCCAACCTCATCATGTTAGTAATTTATTTTTCATGGAAAACCTCCATGAATGTTTTCTATGAATGATCATCATGTCTTCTATCTAGATTAATGGTATTCCACCGTCAAATGGTTTATTTGTGGAAAATGTAGGTCTCTAGGATCACTCACTCATCCACAGATGTCTTCAATCTTGATTAATGTTATTCCACCCTCAAATGGTTTATTTATGGAAAATGGAGTTCTATAGAATCACTCTCTCATCCACAGATGTCTGGACCCGAGAAAAAATGCACTTGTTGTTGTCTATCAAATCAATTTCATCCTACATTCCTGTAATACATAGAAAGGGTGGTAAATGTGGGAGATTAATCACCTATTTATGTCTGGTCATGGAATTTATAATGTTTCCACCTTAAACTAGAACAATATGATAATATCCTTAGTAAACTAGCTCTGCATCATGAGTCACTAGAGACTGTATTGAGTGGGTGTGGGGGTAGGGGGTGTGTTCAAGGGGGGTAGTGGTGGGGTGTGCAGGGGGGAAAGGTGGTGTGTGCATGAAACCAACTGATTATAATTCCCATGACTCATATAGGGGCTATTCATATTTCCTCAAGTTGAAACCAAATGATGCCAATTTATATCTTCATTTATTAGGGAATTACAACCTGAGACCTTGCCCTCATCTCAATACACATGTTGAAAACATTCAAGTACATGTAGCAGGTTTTAGAAATCATCCATTAGATCTCAAATTTCCTCAACCTCTTTTCATTGATTGATTCAATTTATCCCCCTTAATATCAGAATTTATTCGTTCATTAACAGGGATAAGAGAAATGAAAACGTCATCAATGATTTTTCATGAACATTCCAGAAATTCTAGATTTGTAGGGAATAAATAAGTCTGTCAGCTTCTCAAGGGTCTTCTCCACTCATTTCCCCATTGAGGAGACACTATCGTCACTCCATCAAGGCAGATTTTTCCTTCTGATGTTCTTTGGAATACCATTTGATAAATCATACAATTATAGTGACTTTTTTTCATAACTGGAATATTTATTCCAGTTTAATTCCCTTCATTTTATCTCCTCTTGATAACTTGTTTCACCTTCAATTCCCTGCATTGTATTTGCACAAGGAATTTTCATATACATGAATGAATGGAATCCTGATATACTAAAGGGGAACATGGGACACTCATATACAAACAACTAAACAAAAATACAAAAGGAAAAAATATTTATCCCGAACATGTCAAGTATATTCTTAGTGGTCTGCACCTATGATACAACTATTGGAGAAGAATATCAAAAATCTATAACAGAGAAATTTTCCATATCCATACCTATAGACAAGTTTTGTTCTCAGTTTCCAATGATGGCCTATGTAGGGTTTGATATAAAATCTTAGTTGGCCACCCCCAATGGTCTCTAGATGTAATCCAAGAAGTGTACATAACTAATCAATGTGAAGGTAAAAATAAGAATTCCATAATGGTAAATAAATAAATCCCTTCCTTACTAGGTTATTAAAGAACACATAGTGTCTCTATCCACCTAATCATAGGCCAAAATGATAGTATGATCTGTATCCATACATATTTAGTCACAATTTATATGTAGTATTGTTATATACTATACACCCTTATATGTACTGAGTACGTGAGGATGTAAGCAGCCATATACCTGGATACTAGGTGCTAGATTGACCATGGAATAAATGAATTATTCATAAACATTATAAAGGAGACTAAAATATCAAAGAAGGGTACAATCTATACATCTCGTGATGAATGTGATACCTCATTCTCATTACTCAAGATTTTGGGTGAGTCATCATGTCTATACCCAAAACAAGGGATGTGGTGCATCATGCTCCCACCCAAATAATGTCAATGGTGAGAGACACCATGATCTACACCCCATGTAAGAGAGAGTGAAATGTTCTTCTCTACAAGTCCTTTAATCATCATTCCAGAACCAATGATAATGGATTAATTATAATAGTAAGAATAACTGATGGAATCACCTCATAACAATTATACTCATTAACCTAATAAATATAAGTAGGCCACCAAAATTCATTTAATTTTTAAGCATAAAAATGAATCAAGTGGCATTGAATTTCAACCCACTATTATCCATCTTTATTAATTCATTCAATTCATTTAAGTAGGGTAAACCACAATGATGAAATTCATTCCATTTAGTTATATACTACATGGAAATTCAATTCCATGGTTCAATGGAGAACTTAGGTAGTTCTATTACCAATTAAGTAATTACCTACAAGGGGAAATTTAATTTATGAATAAATAGATCATTTAGGAGGATCTTTGGTTCAATAAACATTTTTATAACAAAGGTATATTCTGTTTACAATTCAAGTCGAATAATTTGAAGGCATTCTATGAATTTAGTCTCTTTATTAAAAAGGTTAACTTTGAGACATAAAACCCATGGGGTGTTTATAAATGCGGTAGACATACTCTAATAACGTGGAAAGGCACAACCTGATTATAACAAGATGCATGTATGAAATTAAAATTAAGAAATCCATTTGTAGGAAATGCGTTAAATGGCCGGTGTTCTTCACAAAAATACTACAATGAAAAAGACTCAATTTTTATGGAAAAACTAAAAAACTACCTTTGGGATATTGATGAGTCCTCATTCAATATCAGCATCCGATTTGATGTTTTTTGGATGGAATAGGAAAAATGATCTAACACACTAAAAATAGAGAGAATGATCTCACACCAAAATAACACCATAGACGGGAAGAGAAGCATAAATAATAATCAAGAGGATTGTAGATCATATTTTGTGATATCAAACAACTCTAAAGTTGTTTTTTTGGTGTCGATTGAGTAAGTATGCACATATCATTGAGCATAAACATTCATACACATCCCAGATTGTCGCAAGAAATTTTTTTGAGAGAGGTGGTATGGGTGACCCACTATTTACTATCCAATTCTAGCAAGGGTTGTTAAAATTTCAAGGGAATACATTGAAAATGAGTTTGGCATACCATCACCAATGTGATGGGTAAACCTAGATGGTCATCCTGTGTTTAGAAGCTTATTTACAATGTTTTTCTTCAAAACACCCTAAAAATTGGACACATTGGTTACCTTGGGTAGAATTTCACTACAACAAATATTTTCATACCTCAATTGGACAAACACCATTCGATGTTGTGTACGGCCAGGCGCCACCTACCATCCTACATTATGTGAAGGGGGAAATAGTTGTAGATGCAGTAGCTACGGCTTTGAAAGATGGGGATGAGTCTCAGAAGCTGCTATGAATAATTTTTCACCGAGATCAGCAGATCATGGAAAAATATGGGAACCAGCACTACAGACAAGTGACTTTTTCAGTTGGGGACTTGGTTTGGGTTATGATATGACCTAATAAACCTAGAGTGGTTTCTAAAATTAATCCCAAACTCACAGATAGGTATTTTGGTCCTTTTCATATGGTGGAATGTGTGGTACCTATTGCTTTCCATCTGAAACTGTCAGTTAACAGCCGAATACACCCTATATTTCATGTATCACAAAAGAAAAATGTTGTTGGACAATAGTTTGAACAGAGAAACTTGCATGAAGAACTTGCAACTGAACAAGAATATCTTGTTGTAATCCTTGCAGACAGAACTCAGATGTGTAATCTAATTTTTCTAATTCAGTGGGGGTATATCCAGGGGGGTTCAGTAGGGGGGCTGCTATCTAGGGGAGTCCGTGGGAGGAGCTGCTGTCTAGGGGGGGGTTCGGCAGGGGGGTGTCTTTTTAGGGGGATCTGTCCAGGGTCTGGGGGGATGATATCCAGTGTGGTCCAGTAAGGGGGGAACTGTTCAGGGGGTGGGGGGTTCTATCCAGGGGGTTCAGCATGGGGGCTGTTGTCCAGGGAAGTTCGAGGGGGGGGGGGGGGCTGCTGACCAGGGGGGTCCAGCTGGGGGGGGGGGGCTGTCTAGGAAGATCTGTCCAGGGTCTGGGGGGTGTCTAGGGTCTACGGGGGGTGTGTGCAAGGGATGTGAGGGGGGGGGGGGGGCTGTCGAGGGGGGTCCAGTAGGGGGGAGGGGGGTTTTTTCTAGGGGGTTCAGCATGGGGCTGCTATCCATGGGAGTCCGGGGGGGCTGTTGTCCAGGGGGTCCAGTAGGGGGGCTGTCGAGTGGGATCTGTCCAGGGTCTGTGGAGGGGGGTGTGAAAGGGATGTGGGGGGAGGGGGCATCTAGGGGGTCCTGCAGGGGGGGTTATTTCTAGGGGGTTCAAGTGGGGGATGTTGTCCAGGGGAGCCCAGCGGGGCTGCTGTCTAGGGGGGTCCCGCAGGGTGGTGGCTGTCCAGGGTCTGGGGGGTGTCTAGGGTTGGCAGGGGGGTTTTAGGGTCTGTTCAGGAGGGTGGGGGTGGTTGTCCAGGGGAGTGGAGGTCTGGGCTGTAAAGGGTCTGGGGGTTGTCCAGGGTCTGGGGGGGTGTCCAGGGTCTCTCCGAGGGGTGTCCAGGGTCTGTCCGGGGGGTGTCTTGGGTCTATACGGGGGGTGTACAGGGTCGGTATGGGGGTGGGTGTCCAGGGTCTGTCTGGGGGTGTGTCCAGGGTCTGGGGTCGAGGTTTCTAGGGTCTTTCTGGGGGTGTCCATGGTCTGTCCAGGAGCGGGAATTTGTAGGGGGGAGGGTGGGGTCCAGTGTCTAGGAGGTAGGGGTCTACAGGGGGTGGACTGTGCAGGCGGGACTATTTTGTTAAGGTTTTTCAGGCCCTATAGCCACAATTTTTAACAATGGCTATAGGTCTATTTCCAGGGTCAAAAACTGTGGCTATAGGTCTAATTCCACAGTTTCTAACTGTGGTAATAAATTGTGTCCCTCATATAGTATATCCACGGTTCTAAACCATGGCTATAGAGATATTACCATGGTTTGAATCGTGGTTGTATCTCTAACGCCACAGTTTGAACCGTGGCTATAGTTCTAGGCCTATAGCCATGCCAAACTTAGCCATGGTTTCTCAAACCGTGGCTATTACCTATAGCCGCGGTTTGAGGACCTATAGCCATGGTTTAAAACCGTGCATATAGCTTGAATTTCCAGTAGTGTTTTATTATTTTATATGGATTTGAAATCGTTTATTAATGTGTAGGATGATCACTATTGAAAATTTAAATTTTTACTGATAAATTCATGTTCTGGGTGTGAAAACATTAGTCCCATGGGAAGTTCATGGTTTGGAAATTGCGTGGCTTCACCCAGGCCACCGTGCGACCTGATCGATGCTCAAAATAATTATATACAATGAATTGAACAATAAAGAGATAAAATTATGAGTGACTAAATGAATATAAAATAAAATATGAAAAGTTTAATAAAAATAAGGAATTGTTTTAAGGATTATAATAATATTATTATTTTAGAATACTATTCCAATTATTACTAGTGTAAAGGTAATAAATTTTATTATGACTATTGTGATTATAATTTTATTTAACAATTTAATTAGGTTATAATAATTTTTATGATATTTTTATTTATATAAACTTATTTTCATTTTTATAAATTTTTAAATTTATTATTATTATTATTAGTATTGATTTTATTTATTTTTTATGAGTGGGATTATATTTTATGGTGTTGTTTTCTTTTTCTTTTTCATTTCTCACTCTTCCTCTCTATCACCCATCCCTCCCCCACGTTACCGCACCCTATAACCTTGTGTTCATCGAACCTACCCAGGTCCCCCCCATATCCTACTTTTCCACCTTCAGATCGCTACATCCCCTCCTCCTTGCTTGGAAACCCCCTTGGCCAGCGACAGTCAGGGCATGCACCCCTCCATCCTCCAAAATAATAACTCGTGCTATTTACCATCCTTTACACAACTATGCTCCACACCTCCTTGTTCTGATGAGGCTCACCTCTGGCACCCCCTATCTCATTCTTCTAGCCTCCTACTCCCTCATCATAAGGGCATTATACTCTTGTGATTTTATTATTTTATTTGGTAATGGTTTGGGTCGGGAATTCAGGTTGTGTTGGGTTTTATTTTGATAATTTTGGCCCAAGTTTTTGAAATACGGTCTTATTGAGTTTTATTTCTTCATTATTGATGTGTGTCGGAAGATTGACACAAAATATTTTCGAATGTTCATTACCATAGTTAGGTGGTACTTTGTATAAACGTTATTTGAGGAAATAATTTTCTTGTCAAATTAATTAAGCATGTTCTTAAATTTAATTGTTTGGTTTTAACATGGGATTCAGGAATTTTTTATATGTGTTAATTTAATTTTGTAGTTTGTTATGTGATAAGGAGTGAATAACTTGACAAAACCCAATAGTGTTTCATTTAGTAGTGTTTTATGAAGTGTGAAATTAGTCTTTTCAACTATGTAGGGGATAAAAACTATGTTTTGGTGGCGCCAATGTGTGTTAAGTCATACAGAATATTAAATAAATTTTTAAGCCATGCGGTACTTCTTTAAAATTGTTTAATAATATTTCGTATCAGTTTATTTAATTATGAAAATGGTTTCGTTAAAAGTGAAAAGGGTTTATTTGGTTTTGAAAGTGGTGTGAATTATGTTTTGAAAGGTGAAAAAGTATTTTTAAAGAAATTAACTATGAAATTAATTTTAAACTATATTAACATGTGAAATTGGTGTGTTCTTGATTAAATACCAGGTTTTGTAATGCATTGGACTATTCCAAGTGGTTCCGGGTTACCGCCACCTTAGTAATGAGTTTGGTGACTTTAACAGGTGCACACGCATGTAAAATGTTATCAATATATATATATATATATATATATATATATACTATAAGTATGTGTTCCATCAAGGCGTGGGGAATACATTCATCATGTTATGGTTATATATATATGTGTGTTTGTGTGTTTGAGTAGCATATTCTATTTAGAAAGTTCCAAGAGACGAATGTTGAGATGGGTTCCACCCATAAATAGGATCATTATGCTTAGCCCTTTAATATGAAATCTATGATTTCGTGATTTTTTTAAAACTATGTTTTATATTTTTATAGTATATTCATTCTTTGTGGTCTTTCTACGATTGTATGAAATAATTATTTATTTGTTTTACATAATTTATCTAAGCTCTAGCACATGATTTTTTTATTAAAAAATGTTTTTTACTTTGTTGGAAATAATTGTGTATTTCTAATGCTCAATTGATCATTAATGTTAAATATTTTAAGATGATTAATTAATGGTTTTAGTGTGTAATGACTATTCCCAATGGGTTACTTATATTTAAACTTGTTTTCTAGATTCATTTGTTATGTGTGGTTCATTGGTTGTGAAATAATGCATATAAATGAATTTAGGAACAAATATTTGTTGAGAAACAATGTTTTCTAAAATGTTAACATTACCTGTGAAGAAATGAGGCCCATTTTTCACATTGAGAGTGGTTTCCGGAAGAGGGAAAAAACTCTTGAGACATCCCCCCTAGTTTGAGGAATGTGATGAATGTGTTGAAATTTGATTTGTGATATGTGCCTATTGTTAAGGCTTATGAATTTTATGATTTGAATGATGGGGGATGCACTTAAGGAGAAAGAAAGGTGGTGAGACATTTAATGGGTTTTGGATAATGAATGTGTTTTGTTGATTTATTTTAACTTAAAAAAACCTCACTACCATTTTAAATAGAGAACATATGTAACCCCATGTACCTAGGTGGGCAGAATATGACTAGTACACTAGACGATTTGGAAGTGGTTCATCCCTATTTTGTCTAGCAATATTGATTTTTACAACACTGAAAAAAAATTATGATGATTGGGGATTTGATTAAAATTTAAAATATGATAAACTCATGAAATTGACTATGAATTGTTTTATAGTTAAATCATAAAAATGTCAACATTCCAGTCTATCCAGAGAATTTAATATGGATTTTAATCTCACATAATGATTTTATATCATCAAACAAAAGATATGAAGGAAGAAAAAAGATTTTAATATAAATATATTTCACTGTATATCTATGAAAAATAATATATATATATATAGAGGATATTTTTCCAAACATCATCTAAACACTTATTTGTTGAAGGATAAGAGTTTCACATAATGTTTTTAAGAGCTATGCATCAATGTGAATCGGAATATGGAACCTGAACAATCATGAAGATATAAAATCTAATAAGTATGGGTTTTTACGTCATAGTTTTCATTTCCCTAACCCCTCTGGTCCTACCCATCACTTCCCCAATCCCACCTCCAATAGGCTAGGGGAAGGTGAAAATCACTGAGAATTTATATCCCAAAAAATTTGTGACATTACCCTAATGTACCGGTACAAACTCCCATATCTCCAAGCCCACACAATGTTGTAATATAAACCAACTAAAACCAATGAATTCATACATAAATGATCCCATAAGAGTATTCTAGTTTATTAATTAAATTAGAAGAAGAGCCTAAAAAGAAGAAAAATAAATATGTATAAAGAGTCTAACATTCTCCAAGGGTGAGAGGAAAAGTAAAAAAGCAAGCTCTTAGCAAACACCATGGTCTATCGAGCTCTATATTTGATCCACCCACTCCCTATCCTCTTAGGACACCATCAAATGGGATGTTGTATTCATATGACGTGACACATGTGGAAAATTCCCATGTAGGGAACCCCAAAAATAGTTAACACAACGAATCAAGTATTTTCAGATCAATACTAGATATAATAATCAATCAATAAAAAAAACATAATTATACTCAGAAAAGACACCACACAACTATGGGGTCCTAACCAACATCAAGACATAGACGTACAATTAAATAATGGATCATTCTAGGTTAATCAACTACAATAGACATTCTATATACATAGACATTTGGTGAAGATATTTATATCCTTGGGCCCGGCCCAGAAATGGTCACTAGTCTCATAAGAACCCTATAATAAGATAAAGGGTTTACATCTTGAACTAATGGGTAATGCCATGAACCTAATCTAGATCAACCATTTACATAGGGGTCATATAAAAATAATACCACAAACACTATATATACCACCTACTAGATATAAGATCAAAACCATGCTCTGAGAGGTCATAACAATTCAAAAAACAGTAATAAAGCAATAAATATGATATATGATCAACCAAAACTCATAGAGGGACACAAAATCTCTATCAGAGGCTTGGAATCTTGAGGTAATCGCATTCCTGTGATTTTGAATTAATTCTAAACTATAACCTCTATGGAATAGAACAAGGGAATACAATCAATCAATACTGGTCCAAAATATTGAAACGAAGAGTTATAAACACTCTTAAATGGGTTATATGGTTTTTCCTAGGGGTACACAGTTTTTACAACTATCGCCAAATATTACCATGTGGTACATCCTCACATGACATGAAAGTATAAAAATATACAATATGTAGAAGATGTACAGAGTATGTAGTGACACACAACACCCTTCCCGTGTCACGTGGTCATGTTTGTGTACTAGCATGCACATGTACTAACTTGTGATAGATGGAATTATTTGTTTCATAGTATACAGTGTAAAACTAGCCATATAATCCTATCCATTTCTGTGTACCCTCCAAGGTACAAGTTGAGTTATTATAGAGGACTCACAAGGCACGGTACCATGTAACACGACATGTGAAATTTTTATCACCACAAAAACCAAGAGCCACTATGGGGGTTCCACACAGCATTCCACAACAGGTTACATACCATGTATCTTTGAATTTCCTAGATTTATGAGGATGACTTCTTAATTATCCTACGCATCACCAAATCCACCACCCATGGAAGAACATATAGGCCAAGGTACAACTAACCATTTCCCTTATCATTGGCCAAAATTTAGAAATAGTCTCTATATGGGAAACCATCTTCTCAATACATCCATCAGCATGCATCGAAACTCGGATAAATGGGAATCTAAAACACTTTTGATCCTCCTCCAATCTTCCCCCTCCGTCATTATTTATTGAACAAAAACTAGCATTTCATGCCACACCCATAGTTTCTATCAGTTGCTCTGAATAACTCTTTCACAATGATAAAAAACTAGGTATTTTTCAAACCATGTGCCAAAAATACCAACAAGGATAGAATGATGAAATCTTAGAGAATCATATATTCTAAAAAATGTGAGGATTGATCTGTGGACATTGTTTATTTATCATAGATTTTTTTCAAAGAGGAATTAAAATTAATATGGATAAATAAAAATGAACAAATAGTCAATATAATCCATTTAATTATACCAATGATGTGTTTAAAAATTCTTTTCATGGAATTGTTTCATGTTGGTATGAGAAAATGAAACGTGATGGAAATCATTGAGTCAAAAATCCATCCTAGATATTTGGTTGATCATTTATGAAGACTGATTCAACACTGTCATCATTAATGAGATCCATGAACTCCTTTGGTGGAACAATGCACGATCTGATTCAAATCGATCATTATTTTCTATCTAATATATACTCCAACAGTCTCTATCTCTCCATGATTTAGTGGTGAACCCAAGGAAAAAACCTATATCTGCATATTTATAGGAGAAATGAGTAATTTCAAAAAAAAATTAATAAGATAAATTAATTAATTTTACATATTTACGGTCATGATGATTTTATCACAAATATCTTGAATAGTCAATTATTATGTCACAAATAGGGTAAAAATGTCATTATGAACATAATTTCTCCACTGAATGTCTGATCTCGGCCCACGTATGAGAGTAACTACACAATATCTTGAATAGTTCATATGTGTTCCATTTAATATATTTAAATCCTTTATTCATTGAACACATGGTCTCAGAATTGAACACTGCCTTATCACATTGTCTTTAATTAAACTATAAAATATCACAAAATAGTACACTCATAACTTGTGTAATTACATTCTTTGAAACAGATATAATTTCAACATAAAAAAGAGAAAAACATACATATAAAGATGAGGGTACTGAGATCATACCTAGGTCTCCTACTCCCAGGTTCTCTCCTAAATACCCACATTCATCCATTGAATGTGCATGAAGGTAATTATTCACTAATGAATGATCCTATGTTACTGATCCATGATTTCCATTGGGTATTATCTAAAAGTATCTCCATCATTGATGTCCATCTCACCCTAGTCGATATCGTGTGATTCGTCCTATATGTACATCCTCAGCTATGACATATGGAAGATGTCATGTCCAAATATAGTAGTAAATCCAAGTGGTACACCACCTATCCATCCCTACATGTTTTTTTCTAGGCACCAATTAATATTGGAGATAACTTTCCATCATTACCAAATCTTATCAATACACATCAAGGAGAAAACCTTTGTAGTGTATTGTCTCCATTGACAAACACCAGAGGACTCCAACATCGATCCATATAATAATTTTGATAGCTATCTCTATTCTTCATCCATTCCAAGATGACCTACACATTTTATGTTGTTGCTCACACTAACTATGCGACAATGGTTATTGATTCTCCAAGTTCATTCAAATAATGTGGTGACATGTAGTTTCGACCTCACAATTACTTGAATGGTTCCATTCAAATAGAGGAATTGTATCAGTTATTGTATAAAAATACACCAATGGTATGTTATCCTCCCATGTATGGCCAAATTCAAACATTCAAGATGACATCATTTCTTCCTGGACCTGAAGAGTCCGGTCTATCTATCCATCAGTCTAGAGAAGAAATGTTGTGTCAAGAAAAACTATGTGTAGACATAATCTTATAACCCTATCCCTAAATTATATTTTATTAGATCAATATGGAAATATAAAATCATCATTTGAACTCCTTGGATTCAGGCTATATCCTTCACATAGAGGTGTCCCAAGATCTCTACTAAAATCTTCTCTCGAATAGCTAGGATGTGGTCTGAATTGATGAGTCATTATACAACCACCTAGATGTAATCATGTTCTCTAGATATAGGTGGTAATACCATCACGAAGTCCATGGATATCCTATCCCACATCCACGCTGTCACCTCATGGGGTTGATCTAAACCTTGTGGAACCCAATGCTCCACTGTTATCGGATAACAAACGAGGCATCTTGAGACAAACTCTAAAACTCCCTACCTAATGTATGTCCTCGAAAAATGACATTGGTGGTCTTGTTACATATTTAGCACACCTAGATGTACCACTACTGGGGATGTACAAAACTCTTATATCACATCCTCCCACAACATCCATGTTATCAGCATCAACTAGTGAAAAGGATAATGTGAAACACACTTCTAGAATATCAATCATGATATTTTATAGTGGATATATGAGTATGTAAGGTCTTACAAATGGTATATAAATATTGATAATTCTGAACACAATTTAAAATATTTGGGTTGACAACCCACAACTGAAGATATAATGAAACATCCTTATACACTATAGAAAACTTCCACAAGTATAACTATTTCACACCTTATCCAATAAATAAGAACATTATATCCTTATATGCGCATCTTCCACCAATTTACCCTACTTAGGAGTATAAAAAATAATAATTTCATTGTCCCAGAGATACTATATCCCTCACATGTATATCAAATTATGGTATTTCTAAAAGAGTATAAACATTAGATTTTTGTGGTCAGAGTAAATGGTAAACTGGTCACCCAAAAGGTAGTGTCTCCACACCTTCAGTGAAAATACTACTTCTACTAACTCAAGGTTATGAGTTTCATAGTTCTTATTATATTGACTCAAAGGAAATAAACCAATTATAATAACAACCTCCTTCTTTTTAAGAACACAACCATGTTTGGTCCCTAATGTAATGTTGAAATCTACGTAATCAACATCCTCCTGTATAAATCTCATGTTAGGAAAACTTTTTAACCTTAAACTCATCTTCTGAAATCACTTATACCAACATTATATCCACATGAAGTGAATAAACATCTAGGAAAATGTTGTTAGGGTGCTATCACTCTAGAAAAATAAGGTACAAACCTCTAATAGTACTATGTTAACCCATGGATACTCTACACTCTAGTAACACTCTTGTAAGAGACCCAAGAAAGCACTGTCTTATCCTTTACTATGTTTAATGAAACTCTATCCTCTAGGATGACATTTCCTAGAAAGGGGACCTATCTAATGAAAACATAATCTTTGTGAGATTCCCAAAAATCTTTTTCTCTCAGAGTGTTTCCTGGACCATCCTTTAGTGTATTATGTGATCCTCTATGGACATTGAATAAAATAATATTTCATTGATGAAGACCACCAAAAACTAGTCTAAGACTATTTAAAATATCTTGTTCACAATTCTCATGAATACCACTCGGGTTTTCGTCATGCCCAACAAAATCACCATGTACTCATAGAGATTTTGGTGATATCAAAATACCATCATCGATATGCCATCATTATGTAATAACATCTAATGATAACATGATATGAGGATAATTTTTGAGAACAATCAATGTGATCTCAAATAATCAAAGAGATCATCATTCATTCGTAGTGGATAATTATTCTTCATAATCACTTGATTCAAACTTCATTAATAAACACATATCTTCAGGCTCCTATCTTCCTTCTTAGAGAACAACATTAGGGCTACATAGTTGGAAACAATGGGTCTCATAAAGAAATTATCTTGAATGTCCCCCAATATCACCTTTAGATATAAATCTCTACACGATACATTCAATATGCCGACGTAGATGTTGGAATCATTCTAGGAAGAAGGTCGATACATAAGTCTAGCTATCAGTGGGGAGGTAGAACTTGAACATTCATAGTAAATATCCCTTCATAATCCACCACCACCACAATAAATTGATATTCAAATTTATCCACTACTCTAAGAGTCATGGTTGTTAAATGGTGACTAATCAGCTGCACTGTTCAATGCTTGAGCTCATCCAACTCCTACAGGGATCCATTTTTTCCAACAATGGAAAAATCATTTTATCACTCTGGACACACTACTACCTATGCCTAAAATATTCAATCTCAGAATGAATTATAGATCCATAGTACATACCTAAAATGAAGTCATTATGATTTTTTTATGCTATAATGAGATCCCATTCAAAATCCTTATCGCTAAGAATTAGATCTCACTGTCAACACAAGTGTGAAATATCGATTTCATCACAAACCAGAGTCTACATCCATAATGTTCGATCCAATGGATCAAACAGAATCTCTAAATATTGAGTGAGAGATGTGGAAATGAGGGAATGAATCTCATCAATGTCTATCAATATTGTACCAAAATTGCTAAAGTCACATCTCATATCTTGTATAATCCCTTGATCCTCAGGGTCATAGACCTCCATAGACTTCACGTTCCCTTATGCCTATCTACCAACTCTAGGAGCCTTGTGAAAACCACATGGGGATGGTGGTTGCAATATATCAAACCTCCAGCCACCTTAAGCTACCATGATAGCCCCTCAACCATGTACAACCCCCTTCAGAACATCCTACTAATTTTTTATCCCTGTATTTGAAGTCCCTCGACAATCTCAAAAAAAAAACTATATGATGGGTTAGAAAATAAAAATCCATATTTACATAACCATGGAAAGAGAAACATTGCCTTACCCTTGTATTATATGATCCACCCTATGATCTATCCAATGATAAACATGTGTCCTAGGATCACCTCCTAAAGAATATAATACTCTTTGATCCCAAAGAATTCCATATGATTCCTAGTTCCAAGATCTATACTATAACATCCCCATAACCTGCACCCACTATTGGAACCTACACATCTAGAAAGCTCTCCACGAAAAAGGTTGCCTCAAACACCCCATTGTTGGTGTGAATGAAAATAGATACCATTGATTCCCTGATGTCCTAGCGTAATCCCTTCTGAAATGTGTGGTCAATGAAGAACTGATCATGCTCCATATCCATGGAGTAATGTGAGATAATATTATACCTAACTGAGTACACTACCATAGATTAACTATCCATCTAAAAATAAAAACTATCTTGAATGCATACTGAGTAGAATTTTTCTTGATATAACTCTTCCCTGAAGAGAAACATAATTTCTTACAAGTAGAGAGATATATTATCATGTAACTGAGTCACTAAGCTCCACCATTACCTATAATATACCTAAATAAGACTTGTTGTGAGGACCTCCATGTAAAATGTAGTAATCCATAAAATGAATAAAATTTTAGTGACCACCTCTAGCCATTATTCAACCACCCAGGGTTCTCGCTCACCTTAAAACATAGGAGATCTATACCTTTGAAAATAATCTAATACACAAAACTTATGTGCATCCTTATCTTGTACCACTAGTTATATTTACTTATCAAAAAGTGTTGGTATATCTTGTGAACCCCCGATAAGTAATGTCTATCATACATCCCCATATACTAATTTCATGACAATATGAGAATCATCATTTTGAGAAAAAAGTAGAATTGTGGATGACTATCTATGCGGAGGAATCCTGAAATAAAACAAGACATACCATAGTCAAAAGAATATATTTAGGGAGATAAATGACTAATGAAATGCAAAATAAAAATCATTACAATATGATATATGTACAAATTTTTTCTATGAGACCAATTTTTACATGTACCAAGTCAAAAGGAAGGTGATAAGAGTCCAAATGTACTGATATGTTGTCCACTGCACCAATACTGGAGCCTCTCGACTAAAATAAAAACACGAAAGACTAAACACTATTTCACCAATCCTATATCACTCCCTCGAGTCCTTAGATAGAAAATGGATCTAATAATAACCTTTAACAACCCATACCACAGGGGATCAAAAAGTGACTACCCCAAGGATTCCTCTAATATTCCAGGGGTTGGTGACTAGCACTGAGTTTTAATATCCCTCAAATTGGAGGAATTCCCATAAAGTACTTTAACACATTAACACATCTCCAAGACCACCCAATTATGAAATGTAAAAAAACATAAACCAATTAATGATAAAACTAAGAAACCAAAAAATATTATGATAGTAATGTATTAAAACTGAAAAGGGTCCAAATACAGGCACAACCTATAACTATAATGTGTCAAATCTTGTCCAAGGGTGAAGACTAATAACAAAATAAAGAACCCTATAAACAAATTGGTCTGTCAAACTCCATATATTCTCAACACGATAAATGTCCTCCCCTGAAACCATCATATAGGTCGTCATCTAGATAATACACAACATGATAAAGATAATCTCATGTAGGTGTGAGATTAACAATACCCAGTAATACATTCCAAAAACATTAAACATGAAGCATCAAGTATTGTTAGCTCAATATATGATATAAAAATATATTTATAATAGAAACACCCTAATATATTACGGACAGACACCACTCCATCAAGAGGTCATAATCGACTTCCGTCCACAGTAGTATCGTTGAAGCAACACTCATTCTAGGAGAATCCACTCCATGAACCATTCTATAACCAGAGACACTCGACGAAGAGGTAGAGATCAGTAGAACATACCCATCATGACTCACTATTCTCATAAGACACTAATACACATTAAGGGTGTCATGCCCAGAACTACTAGAGGACACCACAAATCCAATCTGGATCATCCCTCTATGTAGGGGATTATATTAAAAAGATACCTCAAAACTAACCAATATAGCCACATAGATGGACGATTAACAGACTCCATATGGAGGTAACATTAATTACCTAAACCCCAACGCATTGAGCAATGATGGGAAAGGATCACACTCCATTATCATAGTGATACACCACAACATTATCTGAGAATCAACCTCTATATATGACCAAAATCTTCCGATGTGGATGTAATGACGCACTCTACCCTCCATGGAATGAAACAACGAAACAAACTCAACCAATAATATTAAAAAATAAGAAAAATTATAGATATAAATTGTCTATAATGTGATACACTATCTTCCCCATGGTATAAATCAAGTCCATCAATCCCAAGTCTTTCTATATGTAAATCATCACAAAGAATGCATGTATCAAAGTATATGTAGTGTGAAAGATGTACCCAATATGTAGAGGCAACTGAATACATACCTTTGATTCATGGTTTTGTTTGAGTACTATCATACCCATTTACTAACCCATGTATAGGTGGTCATGTCCCTGTCTGAGTACATGACGTTCCACTAGCCATGTACTCTATCCCGTTTATGTGTATCCTCTGAGGTTCAAAATGAGAAATCATAGAGGGGTCACTTTTTATGACCATGTAACATGGTGTCTGATATTATTTTCATTTTTGAAACCTAGCGATACACACATGGGTCCCACATGAAGTTTCTCATCAGATTACACACCATGTAACAAATAATTTTCTATAATTTTTGGGATCTCATCACCATCATCATGACCCTCACTAGAACCCAAACCCTCAATGAAACATGTAGATATGGGGTTGTATGATACTTACCATTATCACTTATTGAAATCTATGCTTTATAAAATCATTCAGATCCACCTCTGTTTATCCTCCACAGTCATCATTTTTCAAAAACCAACCACCTTCAGAAGTTGTTCCTATAGTTTTGATCCGTTGAACTGATGAAATGTAACACAATGATCCAAAACAGGGTATTATTTGAACCATTGGACCAAAAAATATCAATTATGATCGAATGAACAAATAGTGTAGAAATACATAAGCTAAAAAATATGATTAATGAACCTACACCATTTTTTTATTTGGAATCAATTCATCATTGTAGAATAATATCAGTTAAGTGGGTTAAATCAAAACAAAAATAATAATTTCCATCAATTTAATTATATCAATGATTTATGTATCAATTATGTTCATATAAGTGTATCACATTCATCCACGATTATGAAAACTGTTGGAAAACATGGAATCAAACAACCTATATGGAATTTGGGTCAATCATTGATGAAGAACAGTTCTATGCTACCGTTGTTGAAAAAATACACGAACTCTGTTTGCACAATGATCCACAATATAGTCCTGATGCATCATCATTCACTAAGAATGAAATCCTCCCACGGTCTCCATGGTTATGTATAAAATTATCATAAAAACATATAACTACATACTTATAGGGTAAATTAGTCATTATGTCGAAATAAAAAAAATTATTATTATTTTGTTACTTACGCTATTGATTACTTTTTAAAAACTGGCCCATTTCAATAATGTTTATGTTATTCCTAGGGTAAAACTGAAATTATGAACTCAATGGTGCCCCCATATTTCTAATCAAAATCCCCATTCATAAGTTTTTAAACTTTTTATGGAAAACTATGCGTGTGTTCTATTTAATATATTTAATATATCTATAAAATTTATTCCAGACATATTTCTCCAGAAAGCAGTGTGGTGTCTCATTGCCTAGTATAAAAAATAAACAATATTTAATCCAAAATTAGTGCATAGAAAATATGAATCATTCAAGTAATAAACAATAAAAAAAAATTATTCCATTATCTACACTAAATTTAATGTAATACGAATTTATTCTGGAATGACGAAAGTATTTTTTAGGTTGATTTCACACCTATAAGCCGAAGGTAAGAGTTCAACTAACTATTCATTAAGACATGTGCATCAATGTATAACTAAAGAAGGATCTTGATCTATCTATATGATCTAAATTCTAATAATCATTATTTTTTATAGTTTATAGATGAATAATAATACATTACAATCACCACACCAGAGAGAATAAGTTCCTAATTTATTTTGAAAGGAATATAGTGTTTTTTATTATATGAGATCACAATAATAATTTGAAGGAGCATACCAATGAGTATATCAATGACTCATTTACATATATGTTTACTAACATAGGATTATATAATTATATATATGTTTTCATATAAATGGGTTATAATTCTAAAAAATAAAATTTCTAATATGGGTTCTATTAATTTTTTAATTTACCATGGTTTTTAGGTTTATAATAACATTTAAATTAATGTATTATTCGATAATGAATAAATTGGGTTCATATTTTAATTTCAATTGAATGAATATTATTTACATTTTATTAAATTGAATAGTTAAAATGATTAATTTAAAAATAAACCGCTAAATAATGATGAACGTTTGAAATGTGAATGAGGGAAAATTTGTGGAATTAATGGAACAGAAACCAAAAAATGAAAGAAATCAACCAATTGTAATCATATTCATAATTATATTTTCAACTTCTGATAAAAATAACATTAAATTTTTTTGTTTAATTTAATTTTTTTCAAATTATTTATGAAAACTCTCCCCTACTAAATGGGAATATAATTAATGTCTCCATTATATCATAGTATCAATATAAATACAAAAAAGAAAATTCTTATAACAACATATATATATCAAATTGATACAACCCCATTGATGCATACATGAAAAGAAGAAACTATTATTATAATATATTTATAAATGTGTAACCTAATTCGTTGATATACAAGGAAATATATCACTAGTAATAAGGTTCAACCTCTCTTCTCGAAATTTATTTTTAGTAGAATATGATTGAGTAATTTAAATGACGTCAGTAGTGCTGATGAGGGATATTAATAGACTAATCATGTGGAACTTTTTTGTGGGATGTGATACATTTTTTTCCCTTGGGGGATAAAATTACTTGAAGGTACTCATGTGTTTTAAATAGAATGATTGATTTTTAAACATGTATCACCAATTATTACATTCCAAAAAAATTCATTTTATTACTTTTTTGATGGTGTAATAGGAGGGATAACAACAAATATACTATACATAATAGGTGATAAATTATAAATACATCCCCAATAATATTATTAGAAAAACAGTGATTTTAATTTGCGAAAAATGTTTGTCTATTAACTATTTTCTTATAATTCATTTCTTCATTTTATAAATGGAATCACTAAAATATGTTATTAATACAAATAATTACATGTTTTACATTATCAATCAATTATAATTGTTTTTTACAAGTGATTTTTTTTTATTTTTTTAATATGAATATTTATTATAAAAAGTATATTTAACTTCATTGAAAATAGGATATTTTTATATAAATATTGTACACTAGAAAAGAATGTATTATCATACCTCTATATTATATTACTTGAAATGTGAACCTAATATAAAATTTATGTTCTATTTCTATGTCACTATGGGGTACTAAATATATGATTTGATTCCTATTTATTTTATACATTTTCATCATCTGTTGGAACATATGATTGTGTCACAGTATCCCATGGGTACTGTCCTTCTTCTACTTCTGTTGTCACCTCAACATATTGTGATAGTAATGCTTACTGAGAAATTTTATTTGAGGAATTAGAAATAATATATGTGGATACATATGTAAAAAAGTATGTGTTCCTAGTAGGATCCACTGAAGAAACATAAAATATGTAACTGCATGAGATAGTGCTACCTATAGAAAGTAGAAAGTATGATATCATATCCACGTCTGACCCCTCCAAAGATCCATGAGCAACAGTCGACAGATATTTTAGATAAATATATTACAATAGATATATAAGTCATGTTATCATGTTATGGATCCTCTATTATTTTTTATATCCTTTTCTATCTATATAAGATCCTCTCAATATAGTGTATGATCATATGCCAGAGCTTCTCTTGGGAATTTTTTTCCATATCCTTATATATATTTATATCCCTTTACTTATAATCATCTCTATCCTCTTGTTATTATAAGAGGATGTAGTAGTGGTTCATATTTATTATTGGGTGATGATGGTAGATTAGTGTCCTTAGGTTATAGAGATTTTGTGTGTGTTTCATGATATAGTTGGGTATCCCCATTATAAACCATATCATATATGAAATTTGGAAGATTTCTGAGTGGAACCATAGCTATATATAATACATGTTCCCTGAAAAATTCTACATCCCAGGGATTAGTGATATGTATAATCATCTACAGTATTTTGACTAAAAATAAGATACTCTTCCAAATAATAAAAAATATTACCTAGAAATATCATAAATAGATAATAAACATTTAAAGTGGTGAATATATAATCCACTCTATCATATATTCACATAATTTATATAATAGTGTGACACTAGTACCAACATGTACACCCCCTAAATCATATTTCTAGAGGAATACAAAGGGATATCCTTGATCAATGAAACTATATTGGGCACACATGTCCCAACACTAAATGAAATGCTAATGAGAGTGAATCAAATCAGTCACATCCCTATATATAATTATCGGAATATATTATTATCCCAATATATAATTAATCAATCAATTATGTTTCAGTGGGGATATGATTCATGTAGACTACCTATTTCATGAATTGGTCTTCCAAGTGCCACTCATTCATCTAGATGTGGATATGTGAAACTAGTTTTCAATTCGCTCCATCCATAGTTCTGATGTATGGTAGAAGAAATGTGTAGAAAAATATAAAATTCAAGGGCCCTGAAACATGAAATTCAAAATCATAAAAATATTTTAAATTAGCACAACAATATAAATAATTTATCATTATAATATATTATAAAATTAGTTTTTATGTAACCAAGTTTAATTTTTAACATACATAATTGGGGAATATAGATTAGAAATAATATCAAAATCTATTCACATTTTACCCAAGGTATTTATATAACCCAAATCCTCACTCCACCTGGTTAGAAAAATGAAATATATGGAAATTTTATTAATAATATTAATAATGTCAAAATATAATAAAAATACAAATTTAAATATACAAAGGTTATTAAGGAAATAATCGTAAAGGGTGTTGGGGATGTTGTTCGATATATATAGGACTGATGCATAGAAAACACTCCTTAGTCTTCATATGTAATACAAATATACATCCAAAAGTCTATTGCTCCTCTAATAAACATGATATATGGAGGTATCTATAAAATGATGATAATATACCTGACCCTGAACTATATATAATTACCTTATCTTGATCCTCAATTAATAGTACGTACATCATGCATATTAAGTTTTTAGTGTAATCAACACATGACATGACCCTAATCAGTCCCATAATATATCTATGTGTTTGTATAATCTGCATTGTCTCATCGACATCATTTGGAATCATAGTGAATGTCTCGTCAATCGAACCATTGAACAACCGATGATAATGGATGTCATGTAGTTGAATGATCAATTCAATTCCTCATAATTATTGAATAACCTCAAACCATATCCCCATATTCAAACATGTAACATCCTATCCAACGATAGGTAAACCTAAAAATTAATACTTCTTTATTAAATTAATCATTATCTCCTCCTCGAGGAGATGGAAGATATGTGTCTCTATTTTCTATATATCAACCAGTTCACCAATCAGATAATTAGTAATGAATTTGAACTCAAACATGGGGACTCAATAAATTGTTTCGTAATTTAGGTATGAAATTTTGGAAATCAATGGTTTAAAATAGTGAAAATGATGTTCCCTCTAGAGAACAAGATATTGAAAAATTCATCACTACAACACATCACATGACACATGAGACTGCTTAGTGGATAAAATACCCTCAATAATCTATGGTTTATTATATTAAGCCATTTTTAGTTAATACAATTTAATTTTAATCACATATTATATCATAGTTATGAAAATGAATTTATTGGTAGTTTAATATGGTTGTGATGACTTTCATCTTCATTATGAGTCTAATCCCATGAATAAATGATTTATTGATTAATGTATCATTGTTTAACCCTTCATATTCCTTGGAGTGGTACTCCTAAAATTATATTGAAATGGTTACTTCACCACATTTTTAATATCCATTACAACTTCCATATACTGTTAAATCATTATTGAGTCATTCATATTGAAATCATCACCCAATTTCATTTAGATTTTACATATATAAGAATAAAATTAATTCATGTAATAAATATTGTACAAAAACATATAATAATAATATTTATAATAACATTTATGTTATAAAATCTCATGAAATCTTTATTTCTAATAAAGTTTTAGTCATTTCATATATATAAAATTATATTAACTTCTAGTTTACATCAATTATGTGGGTTGTTTGATGATTTACCTACACATATCGAGAAACATGTGTGTTTTTGAGCTTAATAGATATATTAACCACAAATACATATAGGTTCCTATTAAATTGGGTAATACATATCATTTCAGGTATTAGTTGACTTTTTCCTCCCTATTGGTTGTAGCTTAATCATGTTCGTTAGAAGCATCGTTGTATCATCAAACATGGTGAAATTGCTTTATAATCACATAAATGTATCCCTGGATAATTTTAGTACCCATTAGTACAATTCTGTTGATATAACAAATCAAGGTACATATCCCATGATAATTATATAGAATCAAACATTTAAATTACTTGTGCACAAGGATACTGTAATGCTTGGATGTTACCACAATCATAGTCACACTGTTCCAGTAAAACCACAAGAACAAAACCACTAATACTAGTCAAAGCATCATGTCAATCACTAAACTACAATATATTCCAATCATGGTAATATTAATATATGTGATGTGTTTAATTTTATTAAAAAACCATTTCAATAAAACATCATAATGGAGACTATTTCACATCCCTATATTGAAACGCTCTTCAACCTTCTTTCCTCTTACCAATAATACATCAATTTTTGATAGAATGTATCTTATAATGAGCCCATAATTTGTATATAAATTTAAATAATTATATTGAAAATATATTTAAAAAATGGTTAGTATAATTAACTATATCTATATACAATACGTATTGTGATTTGTGTTGACAAAACACAAAACACTCCACCAATCATAACTAGGGAAAATCCCACATATTTCCATGGAATATGTCTAATGTGATTCCCAACTACTCATAATTACCTCACTAATCAAATATAAAAAAATTAATAATTTTTTTTATAACTAAAATATAATGAAATATTAATAATTATCTATGATATTGACCTAATGAAAACCTTTGAATACTCCATTAATGAATTCTGTAAATTTGGTCATCATATGTCAACATCTCCTATCATTATCATATGTGAGTGGTTATTTATCATTTTAAATTTGTATCAGGTAATTGTATACTTCATGATTAACTCTATGAAAATAATCAAAATTATCCTTCATCATATATTTCTAAGGCTTATATGATAATACATGAGAACAAATTTGAAGACATATGATAATAACTATTATAATTATTTTCAATCCTATAACACATTATTAAAAATATTTATGATTAAATTTTTCAATGACTAATCCATGATCTTATTTAAGACATTTATGGAAATTTTTCTAAAACACTATGCATTAGAGGAATGAGGATGTCTCCCAGAACAACCATAAGACTCCACTACCATGATTTTTTGATGCTGATTAGAATCCATACAGCCTTTTTTATATTTCAACCACAACTGCTCATAGTCATATCGAGAACCTACTCCATGATCATATGTTCTCCTACTCAACAATTTAAATAGTGAATGGTATAGGGGACAATTATAAAATTATTTGGTATAAATCAATAATTTCCTTGTTTAATTTTCATATATAAATCTTCCATCAATGATGATAAACTTCTTATATTGACTAAAATCATTCATGTATGGTAGGATTGTATAAAATAAGCTATCAAATTTTACCTTCAAAATATGGATGTGGTAGTGTTGGTATCATATTAATTATTATACACATGAGATAAAAACTGATTTTTTATATGAAAATATATATAATTTATGGTAAATATTGATAATATTAATCCATTTAACAAAAAAAATCATAATAGACTTTTTTAATGTGGCCCATAACTTTAAGAAATAAATATGATAAGAAAAAAATGTTTTATTTTCTACAAAACTAGAACAATAATAATTTCATGAAAATATATTATAATTTCAATAATAGTAGTTGAAATTAACTATGTATATATGGAAATGTAATCATGTGATTTCAGTGTATTCACACATGTGTGTAGAGTAAATCTAGATACATGACAACAATGAGATTTTTTGTCAACTATATCTGAAAAATGCATCAAATAGTGTGAATCCATTTTCACAATTAATAAAATGAAGATATCCCTTTGAATTTTCTTTAACATAACTATAATATCATACAATATGATATTATTTTATCATAGTTTTAATTATTTTTCCTATGAGATTCAAAGAAATTGAAATCATTTAGCCAGAACAAGATTTAGAAAAACAATAATTTCTATAAATTCTATATTGGGAGTAATAATTGAAAAATCAAATTTTGGAAATAAATCCATATCTTATGTCCCCTAGAATACCAATAGTTGAGGATGATAAAAAGGTCGGTTGGAATCAGAGTGGTGGAATCAAAATGTTATTTGACATTTTTTTCTTTTTTAATATATTCATTATCTTCTTTATATTTTTCATTTTCATCCACTAAAACTTACACCATGAAATCTAAATTATGTGGAGGGTTTTCCCAAAAAATTATACATTTCCTAAGATATGTCGTAGCCTAATGATATCAAATTGCATCGTGAGGATGTGGTTTCCCAAATTTGATCACTAATGGAAATTCATGATATATCATAACATTAAGATATGACATTGAATCTTACTTCTATAATGGAACAACTCCCAATGTTAATGAAACTTATTCCACAATAAATATAGTTACCTAAAAGTATTTTAAATTTCATTTAGGTCAGTTCTTTATCGATAAAAATATATATTCCATATCCTCATCAACAATAATTTGATATTCTACATGTCATAACCTATCTTTATATTTTTTATGTTTGTATATGATAGAACATATCACTTTGTTAACTTTGAGTTTTAACCATTAATACATATTTTTCTAAACAAATTCTAGTGATATAAAATCCCCAAGCCTTGCAAAAAAATTTGGTTTCCCACTGTAACTACTTCCTTATTCATTGTGAATTCACACTTAAACAACACGCAAGAGATAAATGTACATATTTATATGTTGTATGAATTATATATGTATATATAATATGATATAATATATATATACATACCAAATATAATACATTATTTTAATTCATATTTTTCTATAATTTTGATGCATGAATCTATATATATTTATTTATTATTAATGTATCTCCTTGAATAGTTATCATTTATTCAAAACCGTATTTTGGATCTAATATATCATGGAATTTATTCGGAAACTATTTTATAAGATAAAATGTAATGAATTTTATTGAATCAAATGATGAATACATATATTGAACATAAAATTTATTCATACATTATAATGTATGTTTAAATGAGAAAGAAATTGTAGGAAATCCATGATTTCCTATAAAAACCACTATAATGTAATGGATAGATGTGTTGTGGTGAAATAATTGTGAGCCTCTGTCAAATCACTACTCTTTAGAAGCACTGTTCATCTTACCAAGGACCACACTATGTTAGAATAGATATAAAACTCATCCTAAACATAGACAATCATTCACATATTAATACTATAGTCATATGCATGTAGTCTATAGAGAATAGGAAACCCCTTAAAGGTGAACCGACAAATTTTTCTAACATGTTTCTAGAACAATATGCCTAGGGTGTATTAGGAGGAACCTTGAGAAAAAACATAATTGTAGATGAGACCTATCACTATACCTTCCACCTATATACCCATTTCCCCCCATCTGCTCTGTTTTCCAAATCAATTCATCAATCCATTTTCAAGAGACAATGATTTGAAAGCCATTTCATTAAACCATTTCAATATAATTCAAATAATTCTTTTCATATTACAGAACACAGGGATCAAATATTTTATAAAAACTATTTCCCACACTCAAAAATAAAATAATTTATATAAATCCAATCCATTTATAATAATATTTATCCAAAGGGGGAGAATATTCTCACCAAAACAAGCAAGTAACGGAACCACCAACCCCAATACTAGAGTCACACTTATGAATAATGGAATCCAAAACAAGAAATAAAACAACAATGAAAAAGTAGACCCTTTAAAAAATATACACCTCTTATAATTGATTTAATTTAACAAAAGGTTCATTAGAGAAAAGGAAAAAACACATTCCTCAAGAATGCACACCAACCTCAATACAAAAAATGAAGGAAATGACCCACATAACAAAATTTTAAAAAATATATAGAATATAACCAAAAAAAGTTAACATGGATCCCTAAAACCAATTGTGAAATGGAACGGTGCTACTGTGATAAAAGGCAATGAGTATATAAAAAAGATCTCTTAGACAGAGAGATGCAATGCAACTTCCATAATGATCCAACATCGAAAGAATCAATTATGATCAACTAGATTCTCACAAAATTACTATAGAAGTGCCCTAGGTAGGGAGGGGAGAGGGTTATAGATGAATTAATAGGCATATTTTCCATGAATTAGCTTTAAATACCTGTCTATGATAGTTACATGCTACTTAACCCCTTTAAATGTCATGTAATCCATGGATATCATAGAAAATGAAAATATCTTTCCGTTATATTAAAATAAGATACATTAAAATTATATGAAATTAAATACCTAAATTTTATGTATATGGATCACAAAATATTCCCGGTATAACGAAACTATTTTTTACTCCCATTACACGACATTTATTTCACGTGATGACTACAAGAATTATTGATTCTTTACAAAAACCTCTCACCAACTATTGTGTTCATTAAAATCAGGGAGAACCTAACAATCAATTAAAAAATGTATAACTAGTATCTATTAATTAAAACAAACATACATCCATTAATTATTTTTAATTCTATTAGGAAATGTTCTCTATTTTATCATGAATGAAGATGCACCCAATTAAAGGGGAAAACCATCAAAGAGGAGGAAAATAAATGAACATTTCTAATTGGATTTCGACCCACCCCCACCAAAATACATTTAATCCTAGGGAAGTCATGAGTAAGAATGATATCTTATATATATTTGATGCCACTGCACCCTCATCAACGAATCACTCTCATTAGATTCATGTGAATCTGACCCATTTCATCAAAACTCTCTAACCAGTGAAACCAACTTCCCACACAATAAATTAACATTATAATCAATTATATCAACTATCTACTCACCAATATAAATCTATAACTATAACTCAATCTATTTCTGAGTCAAAACCTGAGAGGAATCAGGATGATAATTATTAAGATGTAATATTTTGAAATTATCATGAATACCTACCAACTAAACCAAAACATCTAACCGATAAAAACTCCTCCAAAGCCTCTCAATGACCTCAAATTAATCAATATATTTTAGAGCTAACAATACCAATTTTTCATGAATATTATGACCTAAACAAGGAAATAATTTCAAGAAAATTTAGTTACCTAGTGAAAACACCAATGGATAATGTCGTTGATTTATATAAGATTTATATAAACCCTTCACTATAACCAAATGATGACATATATCCTGAATCCTCATTGATGTCTCTTAAAACAAACTCTATACCACCAATAAAGCTAAACCCACTTCTACTTGAAAAATTGGTGACCATTATGGGTGACAATAAAAATCCTCAAACGAATCCATTCTAATAAAAATTGATAACTATTATTAATATATATCTCAACCAGTCCAATTTTTTGATCCCAATATTCACCAAAATAAATGACATAGGTGTAGATAATATCCTCTTAAATTTGAATAACATACTCTATCCAACCATCTATATAAGGATTATATACATTAGACAACCCGAACTGAGTCCCCAGAACCTCCTAGTGACTCGTCTATAACCTAAATGTAAGCCTTAGATCCTTTTCTAAAACAGTAGTAGAGGAAACCCCAAAACCTGTAAATATCATGCATGTACTACATACGAGGATCATCAACTTTAACAATGGTCATAATCAGAAATACATGATATGACTTTATCAACTGATAAATCACCACACAGATAACATTAATCCCTTGGGGAGTCAATGGAAATCTAACCAGAATGCCTATGGATACCTCCCATCATATCCAAACTGACAATAAATGGGGATGGATCAAACTAGAAGGTTTTAGATTCTCTAACTTTAGCAACTGGAAGTGTTACAGTGGGAGGAAAAATTAAAAATATCATACTTCATACCGATCCTCCAGAATCTCTATCTCTTGTCATAATACAACTTCATAGGGACTAGATGAATGGAAAATGAAGAACCATGCCAATAAAAAATGACCATGATCCCCAAAGATGATAGGATGATGAAAAGGCTCCAAAAACTGAGAATTCCATATGAAGAAAGAGACCAGCATGAAACAATATCCCCAACATATAAAGATTCTTGAATTTCTACAAATACATCATCCTGATGTTTACAATGTAGAATAGAATCAAAGTGAGATGATGATAACTTAACAATATCCAGAACCATACGTAAAACATCACATTGATCATCAAAATGAAATAGATAAAAATACCATTAAGGTTCCACTCTTCCAATTATTTCAAAATAAATTTTGATTGAAATTTACTACTAAGATCATCCTTGATGAAATTTCATTTCCCTGGGTTATATGAACTATTAAATTAAATCATCTTAAGGTATTACACCCATCACCTTTGCCTAAGATTGAAATCATTATAAGAAAACATATTTCATAAACACTTATAGTAATAAAGGATATGGAAATCTCTATAATAACATACCTCAACTAACATATGAGAATATTCATATCTAGGGACATATCTAAATTGTGAGTGGTGTAATTCTTTCCATGCAATTGAATATATTGAGAGTGGTAATCTACTACCTTATCATCCTGTATAAGTATAGAACCCAAACTAGTTCTAGAATAATCATAGAAAACCACATACCCCTTATTGTGATCAGATAATATCAAAATGGAAGTTTTCGTTAGAATAAAATTTAATTCATCAAAATAAGTCTATCATTTTGCATCCCATTAAAATTTCAACCCTTTTTCTAGTCATAGTAGTAATAGGTGCTGATATATTTTATAAACCATGATGTGTCATCAATAGTATCAAATAATACCAAGGAACCTCCAAATATCAATGAAATTCCATTGTTATTCCAAGGAAAATAAAAAATTTACCTTCTCAGTATTAGATGATAATACATTAGAAAAAATTAAGGATCCCAATGAAATTCCCTTCTTGAATCTAGAAATTTAATATATAAATATTTCCATAAAAATATTAAATCCTTTGAGTTTCCAGAGTCAAACTCAAAAGGTTCACATTAACATGCCCTGATCTTAAGTAAACCAAACCATGAGCAATGAAAACTACCACGATGTGTAAACATACTAATAGAATATTAAATTAATCATACCCATTAAAACTACTAAAGTAGTAGTTATAACAAATGAAATTAAAAGTTATTAAAAATGGTCACACCTGCTCCTTAAATCCTTCTTCGGTATATCATATGACCAAACACTGAGCTTATTATAACCTTTAAAAAAATCAATCTTCAAAACCCATTTCCACACGTTAATATATCCATCATAGCATCCATACATTGTGAAAAATACTTATTATTAACTATTACCTGGATAAAATTTGGTATTTCAAAATAAATTGAAATGAAAAATCTACCTTCTGGGGAAAGAGCATTAGAGATTCACATGAAAAATCACAATGTATAATAGAACCCACTTCCATCATGTAGTACAATTTATTATTCATCTCTATCATCTGTAGTGGTACCATATGAATGGATGATATTGAAATTAGATGTGTACCAAGAACTAGTTAAATCAGAAACTCCACCTCATTCCCTAGAGGTTTTCTTGGAAAATCATATTGGAAACATTATAAAAATCCTAAAAACACTAGGAAGATCAATAATAGATGAAATTTTAATGAGATCAGCTAGAATAGTAGACAAAAAACACCTTACCTATCGATGAGAGGATCCTACAAGACAATACCTTAGATCCCCCTATCCCTGAAATAATAGTTATATAACATATTCCAAAATAAATTAGACATAATAATGATAATAATTAACTTCATTATGATAATTGAGAATAAAATCCATCCAGATGATGAAATCTGTAATATCAAGATCTAGAATGTTAAAAATCCTAGAAAAATTCTTCATAAAATATCAATTTTCCACAAGAAGTATAATTTAACCCATATTCATTAGACTTCCTAAAATATTTCATTAACTCCATAAAATTTGCCATGAAATCTAGTGGAAAGATAAGATTATTAAAAAAATAGACATATATAAATGAGTGGGAAGAACCAGTATCAAATAAAGAAATTTCTATAGAAGATTCAACAATGATTGTACCCCTCACTATCATTGGACCAAAATCTACCACATCAAGAAAGAATATACTAATTGATGGTTCTTAAATCCTTTTTCATGTGTCTATAAAACTATAGTATTATATCTGTATAACTTCACCATAGTAGTATTTGGACCTGATGATCCCTGGCTATATCGAGGAGTAGACATAGACAAATAGAAATGATGCTGATAACCATAAATTACACAACTATTGTACATATTTAAATTTTTAGGAAAATTATTCCATGTGTTCAAACCCATTCCAAACTAATAGAATGTCAGATGAATTCCACTATCTAGGACTAGGTGTGATGAAGATGCCTACTACTGAGAACTACTATACCATTATTTCCATGATCCTTCCACTTCCTCTTTTTTCATTAGTTCCCCACTGATGTTTCCACTAGGTGGATCTGAAGGGTAAGAATATACAACCTTTCCTACCATATTCATCTCTTCTATCATATCCATGTCCATCGTCTATGCCTAGGTCCAATGCTTTATTAAAAATACTTACGATCTAATATCTAGTTGCATACCATGTATGTACTTATAATCTTTCATCTGGTTATTCATTATAATATCCTATGAAAAATGAAACCTATCATTAAACATATTAGTGGATAATATCACTAAATGATCTCCCTACAACAATGAAATGAAATGTCGAAAATTCACTATCATATGTGAATATGGAAAAAAATCATGAAGAAGAGAGTCTTATCCCAATTCAGTCCAAACCCACATGGCTACCCACATATACCATGGAATCCAACCAACTTTTTTCGGGGGATGGGGGCATTTAACAATTAATGTTACAAACATCACCTTTATACTCCAATGTGTATTCCAGAATTTAAAGATCAAATAAATATTGTTAAGAATATTGTTTCAACCTGAGGTGCGTGTTTGGGAGTGAACAAAATGGATTGATGGATAAAAAATGTTTCCCTATGGTTATAGAATGTTTCACTTTGGGTTCACCACTTTTTTATTCGACCTAATTTCCATCATACCTATTTCGGTTGGAGGATGTCCCCATCAATATTGGGAAGTATATTTGTCTTATTTCATGAAGGTGGTTCCATAGTTGAGTTGTCCTGACGGGTGATTGAAGGGGATTCAGATTTTGGGAAATCAGAATATGTCATGTGTAATGTCTTTGGATGGAATCCAATGGGTTTATTTGTGGATTCAAAAACACCCAACGACCCTTTTATTTATGAATCATGGACCTGCAATCCAATTTATGAAACTCTTTGAATTATTTTCCAAACAACATTTAAGGAATCCATTTGTCGAGTGGATGGGAATCTTGCCCATCACACCATTTTGTAGGGTATTATTTCCTATTCTAGTACTCTCTTATAGATTTAATTAATGTTCATATGGTTAGAAAAACATGGTTCTATCCCAAGCACACATACACATATTACATCTAAGATGAATGAAAAATCCTAGATACACGTAAACCTATAACCATATGTATGTATTTGAGGGACATCATCAAATTTACCCTTTTGTGGATAGATCATAAATTCTTTTATCAATAAATGAGGCATCACGACTTTAAGCTATGTGATAGGGCTCTATAAAGTTTAGATTATTATCATCTAGGGGGATGAAAATTATTATGATATTGGTGTTAAACTCATAATATATGCTTCCTACATATCCTCATGAGAGGATGCAGATCCAACGTATTTTAGTTCCACTTAATGGGTCACATAACCTTTTAAAGTCATGTGACAAGGACCCATCCATGAAATTTAATATCATGTCATTGGGAAGTCTAGGAAGCATGTACCTTGTCAAGATTAAGTGCAGCGATTACACTAATGAGGATAGTAATGTCTAGAAATGATACAGTTTCATGGGTTGAAGGGACCCTACTAGGGATATGTCCGAGAGAACACTACTGTGACTTGGGTGTCAGGTTTGGATGTTAGAGAGGCTTCCAATGTATCCTACTTAATTGTTATTCAATGTAGTCATATTTCATATTGTGTTGTGGACAATACTATAGATAAGGCCATGATGAATTGAGGTATCATGATTGGGGTTGAACTTTGAGAACGATACCCTTTGAGATAGGTCCTTACATAGGAGTCCCACATATCCTTTTTGGGGATGGAATCATATTTTTTTGTAATTCAAGTCAATTGGGGATTATAACTAGGAGAAGTCACATTTAATGAAAATAAGTCATGGATTACTTCTGAAGAGGTTTAACTATGGAGTATGGGGGATCTTTAGTGGGTCTAACATCTATGGTGGATGTCCCTATATCTTGTTCCCTATGCAGGAATCCTACATATCTAGATCTGAATTGGAATCAATGTTCTCATTGAAAATATCAATTGTGGATTAAACCTTCTAGGTGGCCCATAATTTTGGGTTATGGGATGTCATGATCACCTCCATCCTCTATTACAGTGTGAGTCATTCTCGGTGTGTGAAAAAATGAGGCTATGGATCTAAAGATGACATGTCCCACATTATCTATTGATAGATGGTACAAGATCCCAAAGGGAGAGAGAGAGAGAGGGAGTGGATTACTTAATATGACCATTTCCTCACCTATCTTTTCATACCCCAGATAGTTTGATTAACAGATCCTGGTATTCCCTGGGTGGAGGCAATGAAGGTACCTAATGAAATCTATTTAAGGAATTCTGTGGGATTACCTCAGTTGGAGTTCCCTAAAATTGGTTATCGAAAAGGGGAATAATGTTGATTCTCATAAATGTGAATAGAAAGTGTTATTTACCTTATATTACATTGACCCTCATCATAGAGAATTACCAATGATTAAACTTGATCCCTAGAACATGTAGGTTCATGTTATTATCCAACAGTTAGACCCCAGGTTAGCATGGGAATGTAATGTTATCTACATTCAAGGGGTTCTCACTATTGTAGGGATTTCTTATGCGACTCCTCATTCCATTGGTATGTAAACTCAAAATAGAGTGCTGATGTGCCCAGAGGTTTTACTAAACATTTTTGATGGCTTTAGAAGAGGATTTTGACTCATTCCATTTGAATGGTTCGTGGAGGAACTACAAATGATGTGATGGATTTTTGAGTAGATGATAGAAGATAGATAGTAGAACATCTGGGGGTACCCTGTTACAGGTATTGTTTCATCATGTAGGATGGGGTCTCCCTATGTATCATGTTTCTATAAAATAGGAGTGACTCTTAGTGTACCATTATGGTTTGTGGTCCTATATAACATCCGAATAGGGATTAGTAATTCGAGACCAGGTTCTGGTCACGTATCATGATGATACACGATGATGAGTTACTTCTGCATAGTGTGGTGCTATGTGGTGCAGGGTTTCATCTATGTAGAGTGATGCTACATGGCTCAGGGTTTCACCAATGTAGCCTTGTGGTATTCAGGGTGATAGAGTGAAGAAGGGGCATTGGTTCCCTACCTTGATGGATTCCCATCCAAGAAATCCATCTCAAATGTCTACCCAATCTATTTGAATACACTCCTCTTATCGGCTCCCTTTAAGGTCCTCTTATAGTGTCCGTGAAGCTGGAATTATTGATCTCTAAAGACCTTCTACAGATTCACATGGGGAGGTCTCCCGACCCACAAACAACAAAATCAACAGAGACCTGTGGGGTTGTGGTTCACGGTATTGAAAATAACTAACTCAATCCTATTAACGAATTCATATGGTTCATGGGGAACTACTCATTTCACCTCACCCGAATTCTGTTGTGATCACAAGGATGGTACACGAGGGTGGAATAATCTACCTCCCTTTGTCCACCAATGTATTTCATAGCAAGAATATATGTGGGGATAATTCTTTGATAGTCTTTTTCCAATGACATGGTTCGTGTTAGTCTATATCGTTGTCTTTATTCTGCATACTACTCTGTTCGTGGGTGATGCCTTCCAAAAACCATATCATGGATTTAGTATGCTAACAAATTATTCTCTTTTTCAAAATTTGGATTCATTGACAATTTTCTATAAATCTTTCAGCCAATTATTTATTTTTTATTTTCCAAAATTATGGGAGTATTTAATTTCCCTTTTTAATGTTTTCAGAACCCCGCAAATTTCTCCCATTATAATGGGTTTTAATCAGGAAGAAGATGAGGATATTCTGATGTAGAAAGATTTCATGAAGTGAACTAGTTTTAAATTGAAATGATGACCCATAGGGAGACCATTCCTATATATGGGGGGCTCCTAATCATTTTTCTAATTACCAAAACAATCATAGAAAAGAGTTCCAAAAATTCATCTCCACTCCCCTTGCTTCGGCATAACAGATATGCATCATGAAATCATTCTTCCATGAACGGTTCATTGGATTCAACGGAACCGAAAACCCAACGCGGTCATGCTCCTATGTGAACTATATTTTTTAATTATGTGAACTAGACATTGATTTTCAAAGTAAATATTATATCTTCACACTTTCATCTTTGGATATCTATATAGCGAGGGTCGGTGTGTGTCTTTCACAATCTATAAACTATTCAATTTTATGTCTAATTCCTTGTCATCCAACACCTCAAGGGGCATTCTATGAACTATTGGTTTGAATTTTATACCTTCCATGAACTATTTCCATGGATTAGTATGCTGACAGCTTTTTTATGCAGACTTATTTTTACCCTTTTCCAATTTTTTTATTTTTCAAAAATATTTTATCAGATGTACCTTTTATACGGTATTATTATGTATAAAATAGATGTATATTCCACTTATCTCAGAGTAATAAACTCGGAATTGGGAGGATATGGCTGTGAACACAATAGAAATACTTCATTCTTACATAATTCATCAAGAGGGTATCCTCAGAGATCTCCACTAACCTGAGATTATGTATTATCCTCTATCTATCTAGTTGCCTCTCTACAACATCAGTCTCTATGATGACAACCCATTCCCACAAGTTGACTGGAGAATATTCTCTATTAGGTTTGATACATCTCTAGAGTATTACTAGAAGAATATTCTTTCCATGAGGGAGATCATGACTACTTTGAGCTAGGAAAATATGTTTTTACTGAATGGATATATATAGAAATAGTTTAATCAAGGTAGCCTATCAACATCTTCTGAATCAGTCATTTAGGAATACCAGACTATTATTTACTTATCACAAATCAATCCCAATGGAGGATGGATCTTTTAATGTGATATTTGATCTAGTTGGTGATTTCTTGGTGAGTGGTCCTGGGCATTACAGGTTCATCAGAACTACATGGAATCCTCTACTCTGTTGGAATCCATCAACCTATACTGAGCGGTGTGGGTCTCCCAATTAGATATCTATTCACTGGGAAAGATACTTCTTGAGCTTATCAACCACTGTTGTTCATGCACCAAAACCATTCACTTGTCAAATAGGGAAGTGGGGATTTTTTTTTGAGATTTCTACAAGGTCGGGGGATATCCCAACCATGGTGACATGAATGATTAATTTCTTCCTACAGTCAATACCTAAGAGAATGATGATGTGGTATCTCATTAGCGAGGGATTTATTAGTCTTGGAATATGGACTAATTGTTCATCATCTACATAATCGATTGCTGATTTCATTTGAATATTGTATAGGATTTTTCTTGCTTGAAATAGGTCCAAATCCAATTGTGTGTCATAGATGAACTCATCCAACTCAATAGTCACAAAATATTCCATGATCATACTATGATACCCTCAATGTGGGCCAATGCCCCACATGGGTAATGAGATTCGGTAACATGTATCATGCGATATCATATTTGAGGGTTACTTTTCTATGTTTTTGAGTGGATGGATCTTTCTTTCCTATGACATTTTTACTAGAATCTAGGTTTCCACTATAACATGGAAGACATGTTGGAATAGAGAAGACACGCTTCCAGAGGGTAGCCCGTCAATTTTTCCATCCCCAAACATCCTCAAATTTATGTGTTATTGGTGAAAATATATAAAGGGTGACTTCAACATCATCTCAGTGGGCCACTTCTACTTTTTTTATAGCCGGATAGAATATAATTTCTCCTTTTACAAGTATCAACACACCACGATGGTCCCCCATTCCATGTTCCATCCGTTATTACCCAATATTGTCGTTGTTCGTCCTGAGTCCTTGAGAGATGAAAACTTCATTTACATTATAAGTGATACTTCCCAATTTACATTTTCACCATACCCCCATGCTTTTGGGAATAACAGAAGATTAAGGGAGAGAATCTTTGGAATCTTTTTCATACTTTATCAAACTTCGAGACAGAATCATAACCACTTTTATAGACATGATGAATGTCTTTAAACCCTATTCACCCTACCCGTTTTCTATGTAATTAGGATATCTACAGTTTATTACACTCATCCTGGCTACACTAGTTAAGAGGAATTATCACCCATCAATCCTTAATCAACTATGTTATATTTTGATGTAGGATGACTTTGGCATGCATGTATTTATTCCTCCCAAAGCAGTCTCTATTTAATTGTCAATGGATTATGTACAATAGTGGGTAAGTGTTACCCTAACGACATACTGGACATGCCAGTCAAACAGTTATACCTACCATTTACTTCTAATAGTCCCATTTTACCTATTCCTTCTACACCATCTCCCTCCATTCACATTGCTCGAAGGATAACCATCTCCAATCAAATGAATTTGTATTTGACTTAGAATGTGTAACCTATATCGGTGTAGAGTGACTCAAACCCTTTATATTTGGATGAGATGGATTGTGGTCTAAATAATGTTGTCCCAAGTGGATTTTCATTGAGTACCCCTAAAGTCACGATCAACCACTTGAGGATGGTTCCAAATACCGAACCAACTACGGATCTAGAAGGCTCCCCTGCATGGGTAAAATGGACTAGGGTGGCTCTTTTTTCCATGGTTCCATTTCTTGACTACACACCTATTATGGAATAGAAATAGAGTCAAGGTTCCAATAATTTCAGGAGACATCGAACCATGTGGATATAGGTGTGGCTTCAAATTTTTACTATTGTTTCCGAAACTCCTCTTCTAGTGTTTTCTGATGAGGAGGACACCCTTAAGTGGAAAATTACTAGTTTGGGTTCTATAGGCTTTGACAACCAACATCTACACCAACTTGGCACAAGGTTTTCATATCTAGAGATCATCTTGCCACTCGTGAATATGTCCTCGATCTGTTCAATGCTTCACATCATAAAATAAAGACTTTTTGGGATCTTACCCAAGATATGAACCAACTAGAAGAAGAGGAGGAAAATTATCATGACCATGTTATTATCTAAATAGAAGGGTTGTGGTTGTGTGAAGCTCATATAGCCAAGCTGAAGGCACCACTGGTTTCATCAACTACTAGTTTTGAATCTATTTAGAAGAATGAGTGAGATCTCAGTGTCACTATGAGGAAAGTACATTTATCTATTGAAGTTAATGATGTCCAAAGGAATGATTTATAACAGGATCTTGATGGCCCCTCTCATATAATTATTAATTTTCTAGAATGTGATAAGTAGTCTTCATTGTAATCCTTTTAATTAACTTTTGATATTTTTTCCTTTCCTTTGACAATGAGGAGGGACTCTGGGCTGTGTATGTCATCCATATATTTATATAATAGAATGAAGATGTTTTACTCTCCATTGCTTCTCCATAATATTATCCTTGAAATATATTTTAATAATGATCAAATATATTTTAAACCGTCACCCCGACTAGATATCAATCTGATTAAAAATACAGGATAACCAAAATAATAAAATCATCCAATAATTTTTTTCTATATCTTAGGGGATTAACGAGTGTGGCTCGACTATTGATAGGTTTTCAGGAAGACCCCAAAAACATTGTTTCTTTTCTGTTACTACCCAAATTTTTCCTAAGCCGAGTATGTTGTAGACATAGCAGGTATAACATGAATATTTATTAGGCCACCCTTAGAGATATTTCAACCTAAAAATATTTTTTTCTCTTAATTTTTTTCTACTTAAAATTTTTACCTTAACATGGAATGATATAGGTTTAGTGATCAAGTGTTTAACTTTTGTCGAGTATTCCTTTTGATTGTTTTCATGCAGGTGAGTGTTGTGTCAATCATGGTACATTTAAAGTCCTTTAAACCAAACTATTTTTATAGATGTTTTAGGTTGAACATATTCAAAAAAGATTGTGGTTTTAGGTTGAACAGTTTGGACCATGATTTATAAGGAGAGGGCCCCAATTAATGACTTGTTAACAAAGAATTTACCAACAACATTCAATCATGTTAAAGGATTTTTATTGACCCTAAATTGTGTTTTCTAGAGATTGGGATATGAAATGCGGAATGGAATTCATGGGGTGTATATATATAGTAAAAACATCCCATAAGGGTGAATTTTAATTTGGATGATATAACATTTTCATGGGTCAACCTTTAAAGAGTAGTTGGGGCATTATGTGCATGGCCAGGAAAAAATTTCCACAGGATGGTTGCCTTATATATCCAATGGACAAGAATATTTATGGGTTTTTTTATTTTTGTAAGACCACAGTGGGAGGAATATTGGGTGAATGATTCATGGATGTAATATGAGAATTCATATTATGTTTTTGTCTAGAAACTACTCTGACATGATTTGGACACGAGTAAAGGTAAGATTGACGATGATTCGATTTAATGTCATTAAAATGGAACATTTGAAACTTATGGTTTTAATTATTTTTACTCTAAATAGGGGATAAATGGTCTTCCTTTCTCATGGTGGTTTCACAATAATTAGTTTTTCACCATTACACTTGATAGGGGAGGGAATATGTAAACTATAATTGAGGGGTGTCGCAAACTGGCCAATGAGGTGAGATGTAAACTTTATAAGGGAATACAGGGGTTGGAAAATCCAATAGTGGGGAATAATTTTCTATTGGATTATAGACCATTTTTGGTAATCTTATGAAGATCCATCATGGTATTGTGTGAATATTCAAAAAAAGGATTACATCGAATAGTAGTTATCCATATTCAATGGACAAGAATGGTTAAGGGGATTCAAACCTTTCTGGAAACAAAGTGTAGTTTGTTTAGAGGCTCCCTAAAAGTGAAAAGGGAGAATTTTATGTTGAACCTTTTTAAGAATACTAGGAATATGTGGTGCAAATTTTATCCAATCCATGTGAGTTTTTTCCTTACACAGGTTTGAAAATTTCATAGTTAGTGATGGCATGATTTTATTTCATGGATGGAACCAAAATATGATACTTAAGTGTAACTACATATCATATGGGGTTATGAATCACACCAGATGTACTTAATTTAAGGTTTACCCATATGACTATATAGTTCGTGTATATGATTCGGGCTGATTTTTTTTTGTTTTCACATAGGGATACAGATGTAATGGGTCCCATGTTAAATGTTTCTATGAAGATTAATTCCATTCATTAGAACATCAAGGAGGACATTCTTTGGTGTTTCAGAGACCCTCGAATGAACATTAATTGTCGAGAATCATTTATTATTAATATCATTTGATTAGTACATTGATGTAGAAGCCTTGATTAACTGAAGGATGGTTAGGCCAAGTTGTTTGAAGATGTTCAAGATGTGGATAGGGTGGAAAGTGTAAGCTGAAATTTCTAGTGGTATTGGAACAGGAGATATGATTCTAGGATTGAAATCCATTGAGAGTATGGAAAAACAAAAATACTCTCATAAAAAAATTCCATTTATTTGACTTCCAATATTTGTGTTTAACATATGTATATTCCTTAAGGCATTGTGTTCATAATCAAACAATGGTGTCCAAAGAACACCACCCTCCCATATCTGATGGCTGGGGAGGTATATGAGGATCAGAAATTTCTTGACGTTCGAAGTTTGATAAATGGAAAAAACATGTATAGTTTTTTCAGAAACGTGTAGGTTGTGATCGCCCATAGTGTTGGGAACTCTCATACATAGATATGCCTCTCATGTAAGGTGAGGAATCCTGTTTTCCTTGGTAGAACATGGCCTGTGATTGAATATTCAGGTGTCCCAAAATTGGGATCCCTGGATAGGTTTGGCCCATTCACTAGGAGTAGGAAATTTTAGCAATATACAGGCACCTTCTAGTTAAATTTCCCATTGTTAAGACATTAATATGACCAATAAGGAGGGGAAAACTGTAATATGTCTTTTAATATCATTCCAGTTGGATCAATCATAGTGGATCGATTTTCCCTAGCACTGTGGGGAATAACCTACCAAAATTATGAAGCCCACATGATATAGGCTCGGTATGAGAAACAAGGGGCGTAAAGGGTTTCACTCTACCACCTAGAGATGGAAGGATCAAAGAAGGGACCATTTGTTGGGACATGTAGATTAATCTCGTGCATTGAAGACGTGGTTGACTGGATGTGAAAGAGATAGCTGTTGTGGGTCTATGCAGTTTTATGTCTTCATAATGGACCTTGAAAACATAGTTTAATGTCTTTTTGAAGGAACAAAATATCAAAGGAATCATGCATAAATATGGGAAAATAATGTCGTGATATCCATGGTACACCACGGACGTGGGTGAGGGAAGAATGTGTAAACCATGATTCAGAGAGCACTTGAATTAGGAGGGATGATGTGATGTTTAGAATCCAATAGGCATACAGTAGTAGGAGAAGCCTTTTCTAAGGATGAAAATTCCATTGGTTGACATTCCATTATTTTGGGAAACATATATAAAGTTTTCATGGAATTGTGTTCATAGTAAAACATAGGTTTCCTCAAGACAATAACTATCCATTTCTGATAATCATGGGTGATAATAGGTATTCAATATTTACTAGTGTGTGGAGTTTGAGGGATAAAGAGATAATATCTTGGTATGAGTGAAATATCCAAACCTTGATTAGTTATGTGTTACATGATCCTATAAATTGATATGTTTTGTATATAGGGGGCATAATCTATTGAATAATCCTTATTATGGGAATCAAGGTTTTGAATCTTGCACACATATTTACATTATATTGAAATTAATGGATGCATTTTTTTCATGTTGTTTGAACCTTGATGGACCAAGAGTCACTATGTATCTCATCTCACCAAGAATCAAGCCACGTGTAGTTATTGAGATACCATATAGTTTAATATCATTTGGTTAGGACATCATTTTCCATGAGGTTTAACATCATGCATTTAGAAATAATCAATTTCATTGTGTGAGTCTGATCTATACATAGTTTGTGTCATTTTTTCTATGGTCTCTAGACCATGATATGGGATATGGGTGTCACTATGCATCCTATGGTGACATGAATAAATACACATGTAGTTCTAAAATTGTGTTGGCTGTATTGGTTTGATCTATGTACTATGGGGAAACATTTTATTTTTGAATAATGGTTGAACTATGATGTAGGATCCGGGTGTCACTACATATCCTGGAAGGGATACAATCAAGCCACATGTAGTTGTGGTATCCCATTAAGTTTAGAGTCATATGATAAGTATGAGAGTTAAAAAAATTTAAAACGATGAGGTGGTTGAGGTTATAGGCTTGAACTCGATAGAGGATTCCTACATGTCCCAGTTAGTTGAGAAAAATTCCACATAGTTATGACAACATGTTTCATGTAATAGTTCGACCTTTTTAGTGGGAGGGGCCTTTTTTGTATGGTTGATAGACTAGGATGAAGGACTTGACTGTCACTACATATCATGTGAGTGCAAGAATCAAGCCTCACATAGTTTTGGATGACTCGTTACAATAGTCTTACCTATGTATAGAGAGGTGAAATTTGTATTATGTTGTGGATAGACCAAGACACAGGGTCATGTTGTATTTATGTTTCATGTGAGGGCAGAAATCAAGCCATATGTAGTTATTTAGGTACCTTGCAGTTTAACGTCATACGATTAGGACTTTCCATGGATTCCCCTATGCAAGTCTGACCTATTAATGGGTAAAGTGGAATTGCTGACATTGAATAGTGGCTATATTAGGATGTAGGATCTCGACATCACTTCATATCTTGTGAGGGAAGGAATCTAGCCACACACATTTGTAGAAAATATGTTACTGGTATCGGTCTGAACATCGAATATAAAAGCGGTCCATTTTTTATGTTGGTGGATGGAAAACGATGTAGGTCCTATGTGTCACTAAGTATCCCATTAACGAATGGGAAGCAAGAAAATTGTAGTTCAAGGATACACTCTATGTTATGGTCTGACCTATACAAAGAAAGGGGGTCATTTTTATCTTTCCCATTCAAGAATTTGGATCCTGAAAAATTAATCATTATCTAAAACATAATTTCCTCCTTACAGATTATTAGAATGTGGTTAGGACAATTTTCCATGATTTTTAACGTAATGTGGTTACAAGGATTTCCATATTGTTTAATGTCATGTATCATGAATGTAGGCATTTCTATGAAGTTTAATATTTTGTAGCTAAGATTATCATTATATAATTACACCAATAATTTATTTATAACCCTCATATTTTTGGGATATGTGGTGAGTTTTCCATCCACTTAAATTAAGGCATGGGATTTGTTGGATAAGACGTTGTCTATGACATATGTTCCTTCCCATTTCTCACTAATTTCTAAGGGTTCATTATGAGTATCATTGGAGTTATGAGGAAAAAAACATCTCTCCTTCAATGAATTATCATAGGAGAATCTTTTAATAGATGGTTCGTGCTATCCAATAATGGTATAAATCAAAATGGATAAAGGTGTAAAATATTTTTTCAAACAACCTATCCAACTCTCGAATCATTTCTGGGATTGCTCATCGAGAGAAAACTGATCATAAATGGAAACTCAAAGTGATCATACACTATCTTCAATGGGAAAACACCTTTTGATCATATCCTAATGAGTAAGGGTTTTCTTGTGTGAGAGTGGGGATCATGGTCTGATAAGACCATAGAGAATGGAAGAGCTTATCTGGAAATGAATTCTTGTACATTTCTACCTTCTTCTGAAGTATATTGGACAGGGTAATATTGAAGGCCTATATCGTCCCATTGTCGACTAAATGGTTGGGGGATGAGTAGTTGGCCTTGATTATATACTCCTAAAATAGCATGTACAATTCCATATATCATAAATTGTTTCATGTGTCTTTCAGTATCATATGGGGGACAACAAATCTTGTGATGATGTTGTCTTTTCGAAAGTCCACAATTCTTTTTCATTGGCCTCTTTAAGGGGTACCGACTCATCCCATCTTGAAAAAAAAGTTAGTAGATGTGATAATATACTTGAATTTTCTGTCTGCAGCAGGAGGGTATGGTCCCATGATGTCCATTCCCCATAAGGAAAATTTCCAGGAGTACATGGCTATTTTATGTATCTATGGGGGTTGGTGGATTAAATTTTCCTGAACATGGAAGGTATATAACTTCTTCTTGAATGTGGCACAACTCTACATCCTGGGCGACCAATATTACACAAGTTTTCAAATCATCTATGAGAGCTTGCATGAAGATTTATTCACTCCACAAACTCCAACACGAAATTCCTTCATGATTGAGGTGGTCTCTTCTCCATCAATTCACGTGAAGGACCATGTGAAGGAGTTTCTTATAAATGACCTTTTCACGGTCCATGTCATCAAACATCATGATGTTGGTTTCCTATATTTATATTTATTCACATCCAGCCATATCTAGTAGGATCTCTCCACTTTGAAGGTAATTTTCAGTTGGAGTCATCTAGCTGGAGGAATGACAATATTGTTGATTGAAAGGACTAAACTCATTGATTTCCTCCATCTTGGTCTGAATGAATGGAAAGACCATCCAACGATTGGAAATTCTAATAATTGTCTCATCCAAGTTTCAAGTATCCAATGTTATGGATTCATTCACTAATGCATTATCTTTTTCTTTTTTCAACCAGAGAATAAGAATTAATGTTTTATCTAATAGAAATTCTCCCATAAATTCTCAAACATGGTCTGTTAATGGTATTTGATCCTCTTTTTTCATATCATAGTCACACTTTAATTGCTTGATTACTAGTTATGAATCGACCTTTATCATCAAGTGTTTGGATTTCACTTCTAGTGCTAGATCTAGGACTGTAACAAGGGACTGGTACTCTACTTCATTGTTTTTTCATCATTCTAATAGTGGGAAGGAATATGGAAGAACTTATTTTTTCTCGGTATATGTGTATGAATCCTAGTCACACATTTTTTAATCTTGGATCTACCATTATTTCTCTTATATGGCTACCAGAGGAACCATCAAAATATATATCCCATGTCTGGTAACCCTCCGGAAAAAGGGATACCTCTTCATATGGTAGTTCAACACCAAACGAAGTCATGTATGCCAAGGGGTTCTCTATTAAAAATTCTACTAAGACATGGAATTTTATGGATTTATGAGGCATGAATCATGTGTCAAACTACTAATTAATGATATTCTACCATGACAGGGATCCAGTTAACATTGTATGACTAATAATAAACATTAAAGGGTTTCTATGGAAGATTAAATAGTCTTCATGGTGCTACAGGTAATGCCTTGGCTTCTTTACCAAAAATATTAATGCAAGGAAGCACTTCTCGATATTCGAATAATGAGTCTTATCATCAATCATGATTCGATTGAGGTAAGAAAAACTATTCTGGCTACTGGCATCATTCTTTTGTGTGATGAAGGGGCATATGTAGCACCAAAAGGTTTTCACAAAGGGAATGGGTCGTTTTAATTTGAAATGTGACATCCAAACCGATGAGATTAAGAGTTATCTCTTGAGATTTTAGAATACTTCTTATCAATCATCGTTCTATTGATATTTTACCCATTTTTTATCAACCTGGTGAAGGGAATTCATTTTTTTATGAATTCGGATATGAAGCTCTAAATTTAGGAATGTTTTCCTTTGACAACTCTCAACTTAGTGACGATATGAGGAGGAAATATTCCAAGGACGAAATTTGTCTTCTCGGGGTTGACTTCTATGACACGGTAGTGTACAACCAATCCAAGGAATTTCCCTAAGGTAACACCGAAAGAACCCATTAGGAGGTACATTTTCAGATTGCGTTGATATAGTTTATTGAATTGTATTTCATAATATGATGGGGGATCTTAGTTCTATTGTAGATTAACCACCAAATCATTGAAAAAGTGTTTGACTAACATTCCCAATAAGGGTTTGAAGATTCGATGAATGGAGTATTGATAAGTGGCGCTACATTTTTTCAATGAAAATGGAATTAACTTGTTGAAGTGTACTCTATATGTTTCCCTGAAGGTGGTGAAATGTTCATATTTCTAGGAAATTTGGATTTGATTATAACCATAATAGTCATCCATGAAATAGAGACCCTCATATCCATAGTTCCATTGATAAAAAAATTGTGATCGAGACTCAGAAATCATCTTTTGGGAAGTACCAATCGAGTTCCCTAAAATCAATTCAGACCCTGATCTACCCATTTTTATTTTTTTACAAAGACAATATTGTCTATTCATATGGGGTTATTGGACATCTTGAATGATGTTATCATAGATTATTATGTCAACATTAGCCTCTATTTTGGTAGCATTTGTCAGGTGTGTCCTTTTGGTGGATTTCATGTAACCACAGTTGTCTTATAGAAAACCCATGTGTTGAGTGGCCACATCTGGATCGAGTCATGTAATTTATTTACAATTCCTAGTGAAAAATTATTTATTATACTGCAAGAAATATGTTTATAAAATTTTCTCTTCAAAAGTCCTGGCAGCATCAATCATAGTAGGATGCAATTTTACGTATGTACCCAAGTTAATTTACATGAGTTCATCAATGATGGTAGAGATTATTTACTCAAATTATCTAGGTTCACCCCTTAGGTATCCATGTTCCTCCTCTACATCCTCTAAATAATCATCTTCATCTTCTGATAGGGCTACATGTCTCGTGATGATTTTTCTATAGTTTAGGGAAGAGTTGTAAATTTGGTTTCTAGGAGGTGAAGGGGACTCTACTATCATAGCATTTACTGGGGGATTCTATGAAGAATATGTAGTTAGTGTTAAATGTTTTTTAACATCTTCATTGAGTTATGAGACACTTCGTCCTACTTTGGTATGTGATTCAAGGATTTTCATCTTTTTTAGTGATTGTTCAGAAGAATTTGTATGAGAACCCCTAGCATTAACATGGAAGTCATTAATATTTTCAGCATTATCTGGCTCAGAAGCCATGACCGAATTCCTAAGGCTTGATGAATAGATGTCTAAAATTGGACTTTTACACTCAATCTGATTGATAGGAATTATGTATTCTTCCCTGATCTGCTTAAAGGGATCAATGGAAACCATTTCTAGACTGTTTTGGGAGGAAATCCAATAAACACCATCAACCAAAAGTCACTTCCCCTTCAAGTCATATATCCCTTCATCAATATAATAGTATTCACATAGGTTAAATGTGGCCTTATCAGCATGCAGTTTCACACTCTGTACATTAATGCTATGTTTTAGGAATTCATGGTAAGAGCAGGGGATTACTGTGTGTTGATGAATCTAGGGCCTTCCTATAAGATAATTAAAGGCCATATTATTTCCGACTAACATAAATTATCGGTGATCTATGAGGTCGCTATTTTTTTCAAGCTTAATTTGGAATAATGGATTCCAAACGCTTTTATCATGGCCTAAAAAAGTCATGGTGTAGTGAATTAGATCATCCTCATTGTAGCATAGCTGAAAAATTGTCCACAGTGGTATGATATTAACTATAGAGACAATGTAAATGAAGACTTTTCGGATAATGACACCATTTATCCTTCCAAATACATATAAATTTTTGATGTTTCCTTGAATTATGGATTCACTATATTAGTATGTGAAGTAGCTAACACTGTTGAATTCTGTAAGATTATTGTATATTTGGTAGTCTTTAGTGGGGACTACCTCATATTAAAACACTTTGGGACATAGTAAAGCAGTGATGAGTACTTCCTCAAGATCTGATGATTTGTTCAATGCATCCATTATTGAAATCTTTGTTACTACCAAAGATAACTACTTCAAAATATCATATTTCTAATCTAAAGGTTGGAGCTTCTCGACTCGGGGTTTCATTTTCATATGTTTTTTAGGGGCTTAATCATTTTATGATGATGGGTCAAACCTTTGGATTAGATCTGAATGAGCTTACTCCATTTTTGGATTGGTTCGGGTAGGTCTTCTCACCTATCAAGAGAAATTAGTCACATGTTCTTCATAAGATCTATATTATAGAAGGATTGGACTAGGGTGGATTTTTTTGGGGAAGTATAATTTTCATTTCCATGTTGTGTCAATTTTATTTTCCTTTAATGAGTTTCTACAACAACGATGGTATTAGAGGGGGTGCAACCATAAGCTTGATTTCTGCCATGGCTATGTCTCCTTTGATATCCCTGGATTCTGTGGCTATTTCCTCCACACACCCCTGCCACCAATTGGGTGTTGGGGATTCTGGTTGAAAACTATATTCATCAACATAGAAGGGATCCATTTTGTTGAAGACATTTAAAGTTCCAAAAATCCACTCCTCTTCTCATGATGACTATGCATAATCATCTACTTCTGGTGGTTCCATTTGGTGGTGTTATGCATACTGTGTCGTTTGGCTTGGTGGTACCCATATCATCAGATCCAATGGATTCAAATCTGAGAGTGTCAAAGTCATGTTTATCTTTGGTTATATTTTAGCAACTTTAACTTTCCTTTCACTCTTATGATTGGACTAGTTTTTGGGAGGATGAAATTTGGAGGATTGTGGGGCTGAGGATGTTGGGTGTGTTGCATATGGGGCTATTAGAGGCACAATTGGATTCTTTGACAATTCCTGGAGGATACCATGGGATCAATTGATTTTTTTTCAGTCATCAAACTATAATTTTTTTTCTTTTTTGTATACATCTTTTTTCCACTCCCCTCATTCATCTGGATTTGTGGTAAAAACATATGCGTCTTATGATGGAGGTGGTACCAACATGACTTGTTCAAAACATATCATTCATTCTATGAGGTATATAAAGAATCATCACTAGATGATGTTGTGTCGCAATATCCAGTGGAAGGGAAAAAAATTTGGACGGTCATCAAGACCAACTTAATCAATGTATTTATCTCAAAAAATTCCAAGAAAGTTGAAATTCATGGAAAATAAAAAGTAGAAATAGACTTAGTCATCCTATAAACTATAAACCATATTTCTTAGTTCCTCTAATCGATTTATCTTATCCCCCCTTTTCTCATACTATCACGGAATGTATGGATTCTGTCCTCTCGGGGGTTGTGCAATATGTTGTGAGATGAGGATCCGGAGCTACCATATTCAGTGGATTAAGTTTGAAAGAAGAGGCTTCATATCTGAAATATATTTTTACTAGGGATCATGGGACTTCCGGAGACTTGAGATTAGTATGTTACAAAGAATTGACTATCCCTTGAGTGATGGTGGAGAATTAAAGAACCCACATATATATTTCACCAAAATAAGTGGTGTTAATATCCAATAATGATTATTCTCTATGCACATGGAAAACATCTCATCTTGGGGGAGTGGCCAATTTAAGGAGTAAGTAAAAAAATTCCATCCCAATATTATGTCTAAAAATCTATCATTCTCCCACTATTTTCAGTTCATATGGTCAGTGGCTATTTTTTGTTAACATAGTGTAGTACTAGAATAGTAACTACCATCATAGATCCTCCCTCCTGTTATTGAGTTATCTGACAAATAGGTGAACCACACAAATGCTGAATCATATAGAGTTTTCTCAAAAAAAATCTGATCTTTACACCTTTTTTGAAATGGGGTTCCCATCATGGGGTTATAATAAGATGCAAAGGGATTTATAGGTTTTTCTAGGTCAGCAAATACATGGAATTCAAGGAACACAAGGTTCCCAAAATGTGGAGGTGGAGAAATGTTGGTTATCCTATTGAGGTAGGGATTTTTTTCTGGTTTCATTCGATAGCGTCGTATATCCATGGATACTAATCATTTTTTCCATAATTCAACTCTTTCATGATCCCCTGATGCATGTCATATTGAATAATAGAATGATTTGGTATAGTACGGGGAATGATTTTAAATCCACGACGTTCCCCGATGCATACAACATTGGGGGTGGCATACTCGGTACAAAATTGTAGGAGGGATTCTTGAATCCGCAATTAGATATTCTCCTTCCATTCTAGGACCCACATTGAGTTTCATGGTGATGAAAAACTCAAATGGAGCCTTAAAATGACCTGAAAGTATACCTCCCTTAGGGGATATGAGTCACGAGACTGGATAGAATGAGTTACCTCTCTATTTTTTTTCCTCCCTATGCTTAAAAAGAATGACATACATTGGCCATATAGTTGAGGTAAATATTTCCCCATCCCTATGGGTTGGGGTTTATCGCCTTCTTTTCTCATTGTACCTTGGCCTAGAATTGTACATATTATAGGAACACATTATGTTAAAAATTCCCCCATCCCTATGGGAAGGGGTTTGTCTCTTACTATGATGGTTTATGATGCAATCACAACCTTCTCGATCTCATTAATATCAATGTGGGAATGAGTCAGATATGGTGCTAGATCTTTATGTGAATTAGTTTCTTCATATGAATTAATCATTGCTCGTTGATTGAATTCCATTAAGAAATAAGTTGGTATATTGTTCTTGGTGACCTGGTTCATGATCTCTTATTTTTTTCCTCGTAGAGCCTGACATTTTATAGATTTAATCAAGCCATGTTCATCTCAAGCATGCCACTTTTCCAGAATAGGTTCTTCATTTTGATGTTGTCATAGGATGATGACATTACAAGATTCTATTTCCAGTGGGTTCTACTAGACAGTACATGGGGTGATGTGTAGAGCTATGTGTTCTCCCCACACTTGGATGTGAACACTATATGGGGATTCACTAATCATGAACTCAAATTATGAATCATATGGAGACATTCCAGTTCAGGGTATTTATTTTCCCACTCTTATTGCAATCATCATGAAGACAGAATGGATTTTAGTTTAGTTTTTTAATGAATCTCCCCCAATATACTAACCTGGTTTTCATACCCATCATAGGGTTGAAATTTCATTTTCAACTGGCGTAGAGTTGTCCAAAAATTAAGGTGAATGTTTTTCATACATTATTCCTAGAACTCTTTTAGAATGATGAACTAAGAAGATGATATGGGACAAAACATAACTCATATTTCATCACTAGAAATATATCTTCTCATAAACAGCATATTATGTTTTTCTTATTCAATGACTACCTCTATTTTTTTACCACAACATGGATTATTTATGATGATTTCATCTTGATTAGCTAGGCTAGTAGGGATTTCATATATGTAAGAAGGGTGTGGGGTGGCTCAGAGGATATGTGTGGCCCTTGTCCACCTCTTGGCAGAGAAAGGATTCCACTTTTCATTGAAGGGGTTTATTGAATAACCAACCATATCAATTCAAGTGCCTTAGAATTTTTAGGCATTCTTATATTCAAATTGGCATTGGGAGGACCTTCTTTATAGAAAGAACTAGGGTTTGGGGATGACCTTCTAATTCGAGGCTATGGTGGTGAGGACTACAATCAAAACATAACATCTGACTATAGGGATATTTTACACAGCATGCACCCAAGGTAGGACCTTATCGGTGGACCAAAATAAGGGGAGTAAATTCTTGTTGTTTGTGTTTATTGTATAGAGGACTATTTCAAAATCTTCCATCATGGATAAGGATCCCATTATGGCATTATTTCTAGCTTCATTGAGAAAATATGTTGTGTACATTTTAGTAGGGACCTTTAGGTTGTATTATAATGAGGGTATGGGATTATCTTTTATTAATGTCACCATGGTGAGGGCATTCACAGTGACTGAAATCATGGTAAGGACTACCATTATATCTTGTCGTCTGACTATAGGGAGAATAATATATGTAGTGTATAACATGGGGAGGATCATCATGCTAGAAAAAAGTAAGGGGAGGGCATTGTTTCTGTTCAATATCATGATCAAGAGGAGGGCTACCTTGACACAGATCAAGAGATAGGCTCTCACGATCGATCATTTCAAGACCACTGAGTATGCCCCCGTGGGTGCAATGGGGAGGACCTTTATATATTATGGTAGAAACATTGTGTGGAGGCCCTTCATAATTATTAACACTACATACATAATTTGTTAATGGATCAACAAGATCAGGAGCTTAAATTGAAAGATACCTTTTTGAATCTACAACAACATATTATAGAAGAAAATAAGTATGAATGTGCTCTTCATTTTATAGATGACATTGGGGACTTTCATTTTTGGGTGCTATATTGCAGGAATTAAGGGTATCATACTTTAGAAACAACCATCAAATACAGGTCCTTAGTTGGTTGGTTCCTATGATGTTTCCAGGATACGCCGAAATGAATATTTAGTTCTATCTGGGATATATGACTCTCTTGGAGTATCCACCACATTGGACTATATTATGCCAATTGAAATGAGTGTTTTTTACTGATCAGTATATCCTTGTATCACATGATATAGTCATCAACCCTCCTAGACATGATAACTGTTGCATGTTTCCTTCGGGGCAACAATTTAATTTTGTGGATAAATCACCCAACCATGGGAGACCAGGTCGTGGACTCGAATCCTACCTATTTCCATAGATGTGATGACCTCTTGACATGTATGGAGGATATGGTCAGAAATAGACGATTTATAATCCATCATTTATAAGATGTGATGAGGTATATCTTTGGTTGTAACAGACATTAATTATAATTCCAATATTATAGTAAGTGTTTGTGCCCATTATGGTCCTCCATGTGTTTCCAAGGGTAATAGTTGTTCTCGTATACTAAGGAAGATGAATGAGTCTTTCCCTAACATGTTGTAGGGATACACTATCTACTTTCTCCATTTGACACTATATTTGACTGGTGGGATATATATTTATGAAAAGTAATCTTCATCTACCCGTTCACCATTGTATTTGTCTCATGGGATTGATTTCCATCAATAAAAATTTGAGTCGGCATATATTTTCATTGCAATGTATTCTTCAGGTGATATTTTTTGTGGTAGACATGAATTTGTATCTTCCTATTGATTGACATTGTATTTCACTAGTGGACTTCATATTCCCTGTCAGTGTTGTTTGAAGGCCCATAGTTTCCTGCCCTATTTTGATGGCATGTGTAAGAACCAGGGTTTTGAGCTTGTAAGACATTGAAAATTTCTTGATGTTATTCCGAAGCAGGGCATTCAGATGACATGTGATCAGAGCCCAGGTGTGGCAGGAATTAAATTTTAAGTGTGTTCACACTGGACACACAAATTAAAAATAATAACTCCTAAATGCTTTCTCGTATGTGAAAAATAAGGGAACCGTTTAATCTGGAGTGTGCCGTTTACCCTAGAAGGGGTGTTACTTTTGCAGGCGCGACCCTTCTGTGGAAAACACCACCATGGGCATTTTTGTAATTTAACAGCCTCAGGCGTGGACTATAAAACTTCTGAATGGAGGCTTGGATTACAATTCTGAGACCTTGGTTACGCTCAGAACGTAGATTTTACCCTAGAGGTGGCTTAACCCTGACCCCGCCAAAAGATTGAGTACGGAGCCTTCTGGTGGGTGTTTAAGTTTTTTCCTACATAAAATATTCTCCCACCCCTCCTCCTCATCCTCTTCCTCCTCCCCCCTTGCCTATCCTTGGAGGATACCTCAAAAAAATATATAAGATCCTCTCCTCCACCTCCCCAATGCATGGCGGCTCTGGCGGAATGTTGGCAAAGTGATGGGCTACGCCCAGTAGGGTATGAGTTTGCATTTTCATTTTAAATTTCTGCATATACCTTTGTACTAAATTTTTTTCATCTAAATGTTGTTCAATCATTGAGAGAAAACAATAGATGCATAGGGATCAATCCACGTTTTTTAACGCTCTTATCAGATCGAAAATCCAAGTCCCTGGGAACCCGGGGTAAACCTGGGATGTTTTCCAGCCAATCCATGTGTTTTCCGGCTGTACCTGGGCCGTCCGGCGGTCGGCGCGACGGTCTAGCAGTTCCCAGGTGGTAGGGGTGGGCTCCCAGTGGCGTTGGTGGTTCCCAGGTGGTGTCGGTCCCAGGTGTAGGTGGTCCCCGAGCGACGGTTGTCCCAGGCGGTGGTGGTCCCCGGCTGTGGCGGTCCCTGGCAGCGGTGGCATGCAGAGGTCGTCGGCGTAGGTGGACCGGGGGTCACGGCACGGGACCCCAAGAAGGAGACCAAGAGCCGCCCTCGGGGGTTCTCCGCGCCGGACATCGACTGGCCACGAGGGCAGGACGGCACGGGTGGACCGTGGGTCTGCGGCTGGGCCACATGGAAGGGTCGTGGGCCGGCGCTGCGGGCCGGCCTAGGACAGGTCGATTGGCCAGACCGAGACGGTCCCGCCCTAAAGGGGGTCCCCCCTGCCTTCAGACACCCTTATCATTCACTATGGGTGTCAGATTTGCAAGTCGTCTGTGGCAGCGTGATCCTCTGGTCGAGCTGGAATTCTTGAGATGGCCTCGGGGATTTTTAATTCCTGAGATGGGGGATCGGTGGCACAACACACCGTTAAGTGTTGTTTAGCTCCTCACAAAGATTCTTCTATTGGATGGTGCGAACACATATGTAGTCCATTTAAGGTGTTGTAAGTGGCGTTGTGACCTTGGCATCAAGATGAAGTAGTCTATGTCGGTTCTAGGAATTGAAGTCAGAGTTGAGGCATGGGCCCCATGAGCTCTCTTTTAAGCTGTGAGCAGCATTTTGTGACTTTTTCATCAAATGTTCATTCAGGGCGAATGATTAGTCATTTCGACAAGTTTTTCCAATAGAATCGTAATGGCATAGTTCTCCTGACCAATTTATGAACTGAGGATTGGGCCCCACGAGACATTGTATGGGCATAAAGCGGTGTTGAATTAAATTTTCATCAGGAGACCGTTTACAGCGAGTAAATATTCTATCTCTCATGTTTTTTCCCAAGGATTAAAACGGTGTAATCTGTTTGGGTGTGCAGAGCTACTTTCTAGATAACATTAAATTTGGAAACATGAAAGGGGGTTGGTCGGAGGATCCTTTGAGGCACTCTGACCCAACGCATGGTAGCGATGAATTGTGACACCCAGTCATGGAACGGGTAGTGCGATGTTGTGGGACAGTTTCAAGTTGACCCTTTAGTGGGGATGGGCAGTGGGTTACCCACCAGCTTATTAGGGATTACCCTCCAGTGGGTCCTGGTAGTGGGTTACTTGTTGACCTTAGTTTTTACCCTCCAGCGGTGCTCGGAAGTGGGTTACCTGTTGACATTAGGGTTTACCCTCCAGTTGGGCTTGGCAGTGGGTTACCCAATGAACTCATAGAGTTTACCCTCCAATTGGGTTGGGAAGTTGGATACCTGATGACTTCTTTCAGACTCATCCCTTTCATTGAGGCTATTTAGTGACTTTTTCTCTGTGGTTATCAGAGCGGGATCCTTGGTTGCGCGATTCAGCGATGAGACATCTTTGACGTGCAGGACGTTGGGTATCAATGATGGATATCCTTAGAATTGTTGGTGGCTTATCTCCTGCTAATCTTGGAGGTGGAGATCCCCTTTCACACTATATCGGGTTTCCTTTTGAGCATATATATATACACCCTAATTTTTTCCCCACTCCTTGAGTTTAGTTACTCTCTTTCAAAGAGGGGGGGAGACACGTGATGTATGCCACAAGATTTCCGTGTCTAGCTCATCTTGGTTGGACGATTATAATCCCTTTCTTTTGTTGTGTTGAGCTACACACTATTTACTGTACTCTTTCATTGTTCCTTTTTCTGTCTAATGCTCACCATTTTAGTACCTCCTTTGTTGCTCCCTCAAGCATTCAGGGCATCCTAAAGAGTATCATTATACTCACGCCTGCTTGGGCTTTGCCCGAACATGGTGTGCCATTGCTGACGACGAATAGGTCGATCAAGACTACGGTGGAGTGTAGAGGATAGAGGATCATGGGCTATGTTTAGTGGTCAAAGTAGGTCTTTCAGGTGTGAGACTCACCAACTGTTTACTTTTGTTAACATGTTGCTGGGTTTTGGCACCTTTCAGGTTAGGCGCATGTTTTTCCCTTTTCTTGTTCAGTATCTTGTAAATACTTTTTAGAACTTTACTTTTTTATATATAGAGTTTGATGTGTGATTATGGTTGGAATATACTTGTTTGTCCTTTGTATGCTTTTTTTACTCTGCACTTCTGCATTGAGTGGGATGTGTGTGTGTGTACAAGTACTTGGGAAAAGGCCTCCCTATGATTGTTACGCCTTCGGCACATGTCGCCCGCCCCTGGCCTATGGAGGCGGGCCTGGGGTAGTTGCGGCTCGAGAGAGGTAAGTCCGGGTCGTGAAAAAGTGGTATCGAAGGTGGTTCGTTCCGTGGGGAGTTGTTCAAATGTCCCTAAAATGGAATTAGATGGGATTTAGGGAAATAATGTCGTTCTGTCTTGAGAGCGGCTCTTAGGCCAGGGTTCCCAATGATGGTATGAGCGGCCGACATATCCATTCAACAGGACCTTGATAACTGTCTTGTCGACTCGGCATGCTAAGAAAATTGTTGCAGGGAACTTTGGAACATGCATCTGGTAGGATTGAGTCCTTGAATTCCCTTTTTGAGTCATCTCCCCTTTGTTATTACAAATATATATATATATATATATATATATATTCTCATCGGATCGCGGAAATCCTTGATAATTTTCAAGATTCCCCCACAACTGCAGCTAGAAAGGTTACCCTCTTCAGTTCATGACGAAGACCTCGAAAGCGACAAGGCGTCAGTTCAGGGACCCTCACATGATCCCCTTCCCCCCAGTGCATTAGAAGTAGCTCCTACATCTTGAGAGTAGAATTAGTACTGGCATCACAGGCCGAGGTTGAGCGCAGTGAGAGTGCGCTCTGAGACTTCCAGCATCAGTGGCCGGAGAAGTTTTACAGGGACTCGGATCCCCAAGCAACAGAAGACTGGGTAGAGTCCATGGACTAACTTTTTAGGCTAGTACAGACACCAGCAGAGCAGATGGTTGCCCTAGCTGCCAGCCTTTTCCTCAGGACGGTCAGACGTTGGTGGGGGTTGGTTACGCAGACCCACGATGAGTCGTCTCTCACATGGGATATCTTCCAGTAGCTCTTCTGGGTGGAGTACTCCCCCCGTTGTTTACGCTCTCTTCGGATTCAGGAGCTTTTGGAGCTGAATCAGGGGGGATGACCATGGATCATTACTCGCCCCGGTTTACCGATCTGACATGCTACTCGCAGGATATGATCCACGACAGTTACTCCCAGGCTCAGAAGTTTGAGCAGGGTCTTCTTAGGGTGATCTGTGCTAGTGTAGTACCCCTGTGAATTCCTAATAATTCTCGGGTACTATAGAGGGAGCTTGTGATTGAGAGATTCTTGGCTGAGTGACGTATGATGACAGAGCCTAGCAGTGGACGCTTCAGTGTAGAGTCTTCGGTAGCAAACATGTGGCAGAGGGAAGAGCCTGAGTCAAGGAGACCCTTATGTGAGCAGACTTAGGGGCAGGGTCATACACCGCAGTGTTGCCGTAGTGCACCAGGGTAGTCAAAAGAGAGTCGGTGCTATGCCTATTATGGATAGGGACACCAAGAATGGGACTACCCAATCAGGCGTACCGAGTAGTCGTGGCAGGAAGTGGGTGCTCCGCAGCGGTAGAGGTAGTGCCGTGACCAAGGATCCCCCAGGCAAGGACAGGGTGGTCCTCAGGGAGGCGGCTCAGGCAGAGCGGCAGGACCTGGAGGTCTAGGATGGTGTTTCAATTTCCTTCCACCGCCATAACTGGTCGGCCCACGCCAGGCTCATGGAGCTGGCATTAGGGGCTGTGGCCAGCTTTAGGCAATGGGTGTTCATGACCCCCCAGCACACGAGATGGTATGAGGTTTGCATTGTGTTTTCTCTATGCTTTCTTCGGTACTAGTAGACACAGGATACATCCACTCTTTTATATCGCTTCTTTTGGTATGGGTGTTGGAGCATCCAGAAGAGGCGCTGACACTTGCTCATAGCCTCGAGGATCCTATGGGAAGTGCCTCGTTGGTGACCTTTATATGCATACAGTGCGAACATTCATTACAAGGAGGGAGTTTCATGTGGGACCTACTCATCATCACGATGGAATCTTATGACATCATCTTGGGCATGGATTGGCTTTTTATGGTTCACACCCAGATCGATTGTCCTCATAGATGTGTCATAGGAGTGTTTTTTTATGGGACTAGGTTCACCATCTTTGGTGAATGAGATCTCATGGAAGAGCAGAAGGGTACTCTAAGCATGAGAACATGACCTTTTTCTCACTAGTTGGTGAGCATGGCTCTCAGAGTAGTAGACGCTAGAGGAACCTAGATCCCACCGTTGTGTTGTTCTAAAAGGGCGTCTTTCCTGAGGATGTCCTAGGGCTACCTTAGAGGTGAGATATGGAGTTCTACATTGACTAGCAGCCGGGGACGGCCCTGATATCATGTGTAGCATATTAGATGAAACCCACAGAGCTTCGGGAGCTATGAATTCAGATGGACCATCTTCGTGGGAAGTGATTCATCCGGCCCATTGTGTACCCCTAGGTATCTCCCATTTTTTGTGAAAAAGGAAGATGAGAGTCTGTGGATTTGTGTGGATTATCGCCACCTGAATCAGGCCACAATAAAAAAAAGGTACCCTCTATTAAGGATCAACGACCTCTTCTACCAGTTGAGAGGTGAGAAGTGGTTCTCCAAGATTGATTTTCGATCCAGCTACCACCAGTTGCGGGTTCATGAGGTTGACATCCCGAAGATGGTGTTCCGTTGTTGTTATGGGAGTTAAGATTTTCTGGTGATTCCCTTTGGTGGGATGAATTCCCCTGTCGTTTTCATGGCTATGATGATCCAGATCATCCAGCCGTACTGGGACCGGTTTGTGTTTGTCTTTATTGACGACATACTCATCTACTCTATGATGGAGGAGGAACACACGGAGCATTTGAGGATGGTCCAAGACGTACTCTGAGAGCACCAGATGCATGAGAAGATATTGAAGTGTCAGTTCTGGATTTATGAGCTTCACTTTATAGGGAATGTCATTTCAAAATAGGTTTTGTTTGTAGATCCCGCAAAGATAGAGGTAGTTCTTTCTTGTGAGCCAACCAAGAATGCATCAGAGGTGTGATGGTTCCTTGGATTGGAAGGGTACTAAAGGAGGTTTGTGGAATATTTCTCCCGGATTGATGCCCCTTTGATCACATTGACGCTGAAGTGAAGACTGTTCACGTAGACTGATCAGTTCCAGAAGGCCTTTGAGGAGTTGAGACAGAGGTTGAATAGTGCTCCAATGTTAAGGCTGCCAGAGGAGGGAATTGAGTTTGTGGTGTACTTTGACGCTTCAGGAGCTGGGCTTAGGGGCGTGCTGATGTAGCAGCGGGAAGTGATTGAATATGGGTTGAGGCAGTTGAGGCCCCATGAGCAGAATTATACGACTCATGATTTGGAGCAGGAAGCAGTGGTCTTCTCATTGAGGTTATGAAGACACTAACTTTGGGGTGAGAGTTTTGTGGTCTACTTAGAACACCAGAACCTCAAGTACATCTTCACTCAGAGGGATCATCATCTGAAGTAGAGGCGCTGGATGGAGTTTCTGCAGGACTATGATTTTGATATAGTCTACTCTCTAGGGAAGGGAAACGTAGTAGCAGATGCACTTAGCAGGATGTCCTAGGCTCGTTTAGTACAGGAAGCATCAGAGCAGCTGGATTCCCTACGGCTGACCATGGTAGATCAAGAGGGTACAACTTTTCTAAAGTCGATGTTATTGACTTCTTCACTCCATGAGTTTGTGAGAGAGTCGCAGTAGGGGTATGTCGACAGAGAGGTACTGTGTGGTTAGATATCCACAGCGGACACACCCAATGGGCATTCTAAAGGAGGTAATCACAAGATCCTATTCCAGGGGTGATTTGTAGTACCAGAGGAGATGGGAGAGGATGCGATGTGGTATTTCCACACTTCTCAATTGGCTATACATTCTAGTGTAGAGAAAATGTATAGAGAACTTCAGTGGCAGTTTTGGTGGTCTGGCATGAAGCGGAGTGTTGTTGAGTATGTTTCTCAGTGTCTTACCAGTCAATAGGTGAAAGCATATCATCGGGTTCCGGAAGGGTTGTTGCATCCCCTTGATATCCCGGAGTGGGAGTGGGATTCCATATCTATGGACGTCATCACTGGGCTTCCGCACATAGAAAATGTACAGGATTACATATGGCTAACAGTGGACCGAATAACGAAGTCGGAACACTTCCTTTCCATCAGGGAGTAGATCTCGGTGGAGAGTCTAGGGCAGCTGTATGTTCTGAAGATTTTCCTCCTTCATTGAGTGCCCTCGAAGAGAGTCTCTGACCGTGACGCGCGGTTTACGTCGCAATCTTGGCGAAGCCTGCCGGAGGCATTTGGGACTCTACTGTAGATGAGTATAGCTTTTCAACCCCAGACCGACGGGAAAACAGAGCACACTATCCAGGTGTTGGAGGATATGCTCAGGGCGTGCATGTTAGAATTCCCCCTAAGATGGGAGGATCACCTGCTCTTGGTAGAGTTTGCGTACAATAATAGTTACCACTATACTATCGTCATGAAAACTTTTTAGTACCCCTACGGGAGACCCTACAGGTCACTATTGTGATCGACGAAGGTTGGGGAGACCTCCCTCGCGGGCCCATAGTTTATGCAGGTGATGACGGAGAAGGTGTAGGTCATTCATGAGTGGATGAGGATGGCTCAAAGCATAAAAAGTCCTACATAGTCCATCTTCGCAGGCCTTGAGAGTTCGAGAAGGGGTACCATGTCATTCTAAGGGTATCCCTGAGGCGTGGATCATGGAGGGTTGTCCAGGGAGGCAAGCTATCCCTGAGTTTCATTGTTCCCTTTGAGATCGTGCACAGTGTTGGTGAGTTTTCCTACCATCCTTCTCTACCACCACATCTGGAGAAGGTGCATGACATCTCCCACATGTCGGAGCAGAGGAAATACATGCACAACCCCATGCATGATATCGAAAGGGGAGAGCAGGACATCAGAGATGGAGCCACATTTGTGGAGAACCCGGTGGAGATTGAGGACTGGTACGAGCGGACACTATTTGGACGGACCATTCCATTGGTTCGTGTGTAGTGGTAGCATGGGAGGGTGCAGGAGAGCCCTTGGGAATGGGAGAGCCAGATGCGGGATCAGTATCCTGATTTTTTTTTTGTAGTTTTGTTTTTCGAGGATGAAAAACATAAATAATGGAATGATGTAATAACCTGGGATTTGTTCTTGTAAGACATTGAAATTTTCTTGATGTTATTCTAGAGCAGGGCATTCAGACGACGTGTGATTCCAATCCCCGGTGTGGTCGGAATTAAATTTTATGTGCGTTCACAATAGAAATACCAAATAAACAAAATAACTCCGAAATGGTTTCTCGGATGGGAAAACATAGGGCACCGTTGACTTCGTAGCATCCCATTTACCCAAGAAGGGGTTTAACTTTCACAGGCGCGACCCTTCATTGGAAAACGCCACCAGAGGGGTTTTCATAATTTAACGGCCTCAGACATCGACTTTAAAACTTCTGAACTAAGGCTCGAATTAAAATTTTTAGGCCACCGTTATGCTCAGAATGTGGATTTTACCCAATAGTCATCTTAACCCCAACCCCGCCGAAGGTTCGGGTACAGAGCCTACTAGTGGGCGTTTAAGTGTTTCTCTACATAAACACTTCTCCCACCCCTCCTTCTCCTTCCTCGTTGTCTCTCCATGGGGGATCCCTCACAAAAAGCTCCATGTTAATCCACTCCACATCTCCAAGGCATGGCGGCTTCGGCGGATCGTGGGCGAAGTGACGAGCTATGCCGAGAGAGGTAGAAGTTTGCGTTTTTGTTTTAAATTTCCTCATATACCATTGAACTCAAATTCATGCATCAAAATGATGTCCAATCATCAAGAAAATACCATAGACATGTAGGCTCGATCCGAGATTTCTAAATATCTTCTAGGATTCAAAATCTATGTCTCGGGGAGCCAGGGGTGGCCCCAGAAATTTTTCCAGCCAAACCTTGGGTTTTTTGGCTGTTCCAGGGATGTCTGGAGGTATGTGTGGCGGTCTGGCTGTTCCAAGGAAATAGTGGCGGGCTCCCAGCGATGGCGGAAGTTCCCAGGTAGCGGTAGTCCCTGGTGGCAGCAGTCCCTAGGCGGCGGTGGTCCTAGGAGGAGGCGGTCCCAGGTGGCGGCGGTCCTAGGCCACAACTGTCCCAGGCCGCGGCGGCAGGCAGAGGTCATCGTCGTGGGTGGACCGGGGGTCGTGGTGCGTGACCCCATGTGGGAGACCGAGACCTGCCTTCGGCGGGTCTTCGCGCAGGACATCGACCGGCCACGAGGTCCGGTCAGCGTGGGTGGACCGAGGGTCCGTGGCTGGGCCACGCAAAAGGGCTGCAGGCCGGCCCAGGCCTGGTGGAACAGCCGGACTGGGCCAATCCAACCCTAAGGGGGGTTGCCCCCCGGCCTTTGGACACCCATATCATTCACTACATGTGTCAGATTCATGCGCTGTCTTCGGGAGTGCGATTCTCTAGTTGAGACAAATTCTTGAGATGGACTCAGGGATTTTTAATTCCCGAGATGGGGGTTTGGTGGAAGACACACTGTTATGTGTTGTTTAGCGCCTTGCAAGGATTCTTCTATCAGATGGCACAAACGCATCAGGAGTCCCTTTATGGCGATTTCAACAACGTTGTGACCCTGGAATCAAGACAAAGTGGTCTAGGTTTGTTTTAGGCATTGAATCCGGAGCTGAGGCATGAGCCCCATGGGCCATCTTTTAAGCTATGAGCAGCGTATTGTGACCTTTTCATTAGACGTCCGTTCGGGGCGAATGAGTAGTCATTTTGGCGTGTTTTTCTGAGAGCATCGCGATGGTGCAGTTCACCCGACCAAATTTGGGACTATGTTGTGGGCCCCATGAGACGTCGTATGGGAATAAAGCGACATTGAAAAACTATTTCAATGGGAAACCTTTTCCAGTGAGTATGTAGTCTATCTCACATGTTTTTTCAAATGGATTACAACGGTGTAACCTGTTTGGGAGTGCAAAGCCTCTTTAAAGATATAATTAAATGTGGAAACATGAAATGGCATTGGTTGGAGGTTCCTTTGATGCACTCCAACCCAAAGCATGGTAGCGATGATCGGTGATACCCTGTGATTGCACCGGCAGTGCGGAGTTTTCAGACCAGTTCTGGGTTTAACCTCCAGCGGGGTTGAGAAGTTGGTTACCCACCAACGTATCCAGGATTACCCTCCAGTGGGGCTAGGTAGTGGGTTACCCATTGAATTTAGGGTTTACCCTCCAGTTGGGATTGGCAGTGGGTTACCCGATGAACTCTTAGTGTTTACCCTCCAGTTGGGTTTGGCAGTGGGTTACCCAATGAATTCTTTCAGACTCAGCCCTTTCTTTGAGGAAATTCGGTGACTTTTCTATGTGGTTATCAGAGCGGGATCCTTGGTTTTGTTATTCAGAGATGATACAACTTTTAAGTGTGGGATATTGTGAATCTATGAGGGATATCCTTAGAACTGTTGGCGACTTATCCTGGGCTGATCATGGAGATGGAGATCCCCTTTCACACTCATTTAGGTTTCCTTTTGAGCATATATATATACAACATACTATTGTTCCCACTCCTTGTGTTCGGTTACTCTCCTTCTAGGAGGGGTGAAGACATGTCAGTTATGAAATGTGCTTTCCATTTCAAGCTTCTCTTGGATGGACGAGTCTACTCCCTTTTTTTTAGGTTGAGCTGCACTCTATTTATTGTACACTTTCATTGTTTCTTGTTCTGTCTACTGCTCACCGTTTTATTACATCCTTTCTTTCTCCCTCGTGATTTTGGGGCATCCTACTGAATATCTTTATTCTCACCCCAGATTGGGATTTTCCCGTACTTGTTGTGCCCTTGCAGACGACAGACAGGTTGATCGAGACAACGAAGGAGCATAGAGGACCCAAGAGTGTGGGCTGCATTCAGTGGTCGTAGTAGGTCTTTCATGTGTGAGACTCGCCACCTATTTACTTTTGTTTACCTATTGCAAGGTTGTGGCACCATTTGGGATGGGCACGTGTTTTCCCCTTTGTCTGTTCAGTATCATGTCAGTAATTTTTATCAATTCACTTTTTTCTATTTAGAGGATGATGCATGAAAGTGGGGGATATAGTTGTTTTCCATTTGGTTTTATTTTTTACTCTTCACTTCTGAATTGAGTGGCTACTGTGTGTGTCTGTACAGGTACTTTGGAAAAGGCATCCCCGGGATTGTTATGCCTTCAATGCTTGTCTCCATCACCTGGTCTATAGAGGCGGGCATGGGGTAGTTGTTGCTCAAGACTGGTAGGGTCGGGTTATGACAGCATGCTGGGTGTGTGTCATAAACTATTTCTTCCTCCATGTAGCTAGTTTTCACCATATTTTGACCCTGGGCTTCTTGTACATAAACATATATATTCATCCTCAAAAAATATGCTCCTTAATTTCATGGAGGGACTAGATAGAATTAGAATAAATATTCATTTGCTCGTAATGTGACACCATGTATCCATGGTGGGTTTCGGAAGATGGATGAGGGAAATGTGTCGGCTCATAGATTTACACTGTATTTCTGTAGAAGGAATTTGAATAGGGGATATGGATATATTCCTACACATAGTCTGATACTCTATTTGTTAAGTTGATATACTCCTCAATATCAAGGGTGATGACCTATTTTTGATGATTTGTTTTCCACCCTTGACAAGATTTCCAAGGGTCCTCTCTTTGCTGGTTTTCTATAGGAGCCCTTTGTATGACATCCTCCTTAGAGAGAGGATATTCAATTGTAAACCGCTAGTGGCAAAATCCTCTAGCATGATCCCCCAAGAGAGGATCTTATGTAGCTAAGATAATGTTATTGGTTTCAACATCATCTTCCCACAAAGGTATGGGAGGTAATCAATGTCATGTTCTATGAACAGGATCCTGGAACAATTTGAGGCAACAAGTGGGGATATCCTACTCTAGATTTCTAGTCAGGGATGAAGGGGCAGCTGATGATATTTGACTGATTAGAGGGACTTCCATGCATCTTCTACAATGGGGAGAGCATCATTTTGGTGGTACTCTATGATCAATGTTATTGAAACCTATCTTTGGAAACACATTTTTGGTGAGGGAGTACACTAGTGCAGAAAACGTTTTTTATGTCACCATTTTTTACGTCGGTTATATAAAACCGACGTCATAATATGTAAAACGAGGTTTTTTACGTCGGTTATTTAATAACCGACGTAAAAACCTGTGTTTAGTACACCTTTAACGTCGGTTATTTTTATAACCGACGTTATTAATCGCGCGGCTTCGTTTTTTACGTCGGTTATACATTAACCGCTGTAAAAAACAGAAGCGGGGGGCGTTTTTTACGTTGGTTATTCAATAACTGACGTAAAAAACGCGGTTTTTGAAGGCCTTTTTACGTCGGTTATTTTATAACCGACGTAAAAAAAGAATCCGCAGATGTTTTTGACGTCGGTTATGGAATAACTGACGTAATAAAACGCGGATTTTGAGCCCTTTATAACGTCGGTTATAAAATAACCGACGTCAAAAAAAGAATCGGAGGAAGGTTTTTACGTCGGTTATTGAATAACCGACGTTATAAATGGTTTTAAAAAAATTATAACGTTAGTTATTGAATAACCGACGTGATAACTCATTTAAAAATTTACCCAGACCTGTGGATTGTCATTCGCGAGTTTACCATCGACAGTCGCGACTCGTCTCTCTCGCACGTAAACCCGAATCGGCTCGTCCATTTCGTGGGTTTAGATTCGTTTTGCGATCATCATTTCTCATATTTAATCTCCTCGGATCAATCATCTAAACTTGCAGCACTCAGGTAATCCTCCCACCCGTTCGTTTTTTTTTCGCAGATAGAATATATATATGTGTTGTGATTTTTTTGTTGAAACTAGCTAAGATTATTCGATTGCGAACCCTTTTAACTCGTTTTGGCACCATAATCTTATTTATCATCCCTAGATCTATTAGTTCGACTTGCAATATTGACTAATTTTATGATTTCACTAATTTTTCATCATTTTCTATAAATCCCCGAGAGGGTTGGGGCGTGTCCATTTGGATGGGTTGCCCTTTTACAGTTGTTACTACTTTATTCACACACAACCATGGCATAGGTGCATGGATTTGGGATCACATCACCATTTTCACCCCCTGCAAACAAAGTTTCACGAGGAGGACTCGCCAGATTTCCCCTCGGCATGTTAAAAATTTTAGATACCCTCTTTTCAGCAAGTAAAAAATTAACTTGTTTTTTCTTCACTACTTATCCTAAACAAATAAAACCACCATTCTTTCTAGAACCTCTACTAGATCCATTGCATCCATCAACATACATATTTGGATCTGAAAGCATCCCTTAAGCCTTATGTTCGATGCTAACATCCTTTACTGATCTATAGAAAATATGATGGTCTGCTAAGCTCTCCATTTAAAAGTCAAACCCCACCAATTATTCATCCTCATCATGAGAAAATGGCACAACATCTGAATTTCTGATTCAATCTCTTGGGTCACTGAACAAAAATTAACTCCTTCAAATCCACACCTGGAATAGACAACCTAATGTCGAGTTCCTTCTCTATCTATTGAAACTCAGTTCTTCCTCCACACCTAAAAACATTATTTGAATGGCCCAACTTCTTGTTATGGTAAATTTTTTGGGATTCCAGGGGGTGGGAGGGCTATCAAGAGGGTTGGGGGTGTCCAGGGGGGTGTCCAAGGGGGTAGGGTGTGGGGGGTGGTGTCCAGGAGGGGTGGGGGGCTGTCCAGAGGGGTTGGGGGTGTCCAGGGGGGTTTACAAGGGGGTGGGTGGGTGTGGGGGGGCTGTCCAAGGGTGTGGGTGGGTGTTGGGGGGTGTCCAGGGGGGTGTCCAAGGGGGGTAGGGGGTGGGGGTGGTGTTTAAGAGGGGTGGGGGGCTGTCCAGAGGGTTGGGGGGTGTCCAGGGGGGTGTCCAAGCAGGTCGGGGGCGGGGGGTTGTGTCCAGGAGGGGTGGGGGCGCTTTCTAGAGGGGTCGGGGGCTGTCCAGAGGGGTCGGGGGGTGTCCAGGGTGGTGTCCAAGGGGATGGGTGGGTGTGGGGGCTGTCCAAGGGGGTGCTGGCCTGTCCAGAGGGGTTGGTGGGGTGTCTAGGGGGGTGTCCAAGGGGTTGGATGGGTGTGGGGGGCTGTCCAAGTGGGTGGCGGCCTCTCCAGAGGGTATTTGGGGTTGTCCGGGTGGGTGGGGGGGGGGCTGTCCAGAGGGTTGGGGGATGTCCAGGGGGGTGTCCAAGGGGGTAGGGGGTGGTGTCCAGGAGGGGCGGGGGGCTGTCCAGAGGGGTTGGGGGTGTCCAGGGGGGTTTAGAAGGGGGTGGGTGGGTGTGGGGGGCTGTCCAAGGGTGTGGGTCGGTGTTGGGGGCTGTCCAGGGGGGTGTCCAAGGGGGGTAGGGGGTGGGGGTGGTGTTTAGGAGGGGTGGGGGGCTGTCCAGAGGGTTGGGGGGTGTCCAGGGGGTGTCCAAGCAGGTCGGGGGTGGGGGGTTGTGTCCAGGAGGGGTGGGGGTGCTTTCTAGAGGGGTCAGGGGCTGTCTAGAGGGGTCGGGGGGTGTCCAGGGTGGTGTCCAAGGGGATGGGTGGGTGTGGGGGGCTGTCCAAGGGGGTGGCGGCCTGTCCAGAGGGGTCGGTGGGGTGTCCAGGGGGGTGTCCAAGGGGTTGGATGGGTGTGGGGGGGGCTGTCCAAGTGGGTGGCGGCCTCTCCAGAGGGTATTTGGGGTTGTCCGGGTGGGTGGGGGGGCTGTCCTGAGGGTTGGGGGATGTCCAGGGGGGTGTCCAAGGGGGTAGGGGGTGGGGGGTGGTGTCCAAGAGGGGCGGGGGGATGTCCAGAGGGGTCGGGGGGTGTCCAGGGGGGTTTACAAGGGGGTGGGTGGGTGTGGGGGGCTTTCCAAGGGTATGGGTGGGTGTTGGGGGGTGTCCAGGGGGGTGTCCAAGGGGGTAGGGGGTGGGGGTGGTGTCCAGGGGGGGTGTTATATCTTACTATATTTTGTTTAAAAAATAATATTCAAGCATATTTTTTTAAATACACATCGATTTGTTTTATATTTCAAAATTGTTTACATTCAAATTATGATTTTTTTTCATATAAACATATATTTGTCTTATCTAAAAAATATATATATTTTTTCTATTTGTTATAGGTAATAATGAGTCGAAGTTGGATTACGGCACATCGAATGAGCAATGAATATGAGGAAGGTGTTGATGCCTTTTTGGAATTTGCTAAACGAAATGTTCCAAGTAGTGAAATTTTTTTCTGTCCATGCCTGAAATGTCTGAATATGAAGAAGTTGAAAAGTAGAGAGATAAAAGATCATCTGATTTGTCATGGTTTCAATCCGAGTTACAACCCTTGGATTTGTCATGGCGAAACTGGACAGAATGTCACTGATGATAATGAATCACAAGATGGTAACTCCGATGGAATTGAAGAAATGATTCGCGATATTGTAGCAGAACAAATTGAGATAGAACCGACAGTTGCACGTCTATATGGTGATGCCGAAAAACCATTATATCCTGGTTGTACAGATTTTACGGTTTTGTCGGCGGTGTTAAGATTGATTAACCTGAAGGCGAAACATGGATGGAGTGACAGAAGTTTTACAGAGCTGCTACAATTGATGAAAGACATTCTTCCAAAAGATAACGATCTTCCAGATTCACATTATAAGGCCAAAAAATTATTATGCCCGATGGGATTGGGATGCAGGAAAATACATGCCTGTCCGAATGACTTCATTATATATAGGAAGGAATATGAATTTCTGAAAGAGTGTCCTAAATGTGGGACATCACGGTATAAGGTGAAAGAAAAATCACAAGCTGATGTAGAGATTACAAAGCTCCCTTCAAAGGTATTTTGGTATCTTTCTATAATTCCTCGTTTCAAACGTTTATTTGCTAATTCACATGATGCAAAAAGGTTAAGATGGCATGCTGATGAGCGGGTATGTGATGGAAAAATACGTCATCCAGCTGATTATCCACAATGGAAGAAAATTGATGCCCAGTACCCTACATTTGGAAGTGAAATTAGAAATCTGAGACTAGGCTTGTGCGCAGATGGAATGAATCCATACCGAACCCTCAGTAGCACACATAGTTCATGGCCAGTTTTATTGGTAATTTACAACCTCTCTCCTGAAGTTTGTATGAAGAACAAATATGTCATGTTGAGTATCATGATCTCTGGTCCAAAGCAACCCGGCAATGATATTGATGTATACTTGTAACCGCTGATTGATGATTTGAAACTGTTATGGGATGATGGTATTAGGGTGTATGATTCTTATAAAATGGAATATTTTCAACTGCATGCAGTGCTTCTATTCACTATAAATGACTTCCCAGCATATGAAAATTTGTCTGGATACAGTGTTAAAGGGCATAAAGCATGTCCAATTTGCGAACAACAGACGTCATATTGTCAATTGCATCATGGGAGGAAAACAGTGTACATGGGTCATCGAAAGTTTTTGCCTATGGATCACCCTTATAGAAGACTAAAAAAGGCATTCAATGGCTCACAAGAATTTGATACTGCTCCAAAACCTTTATCCCCAGATTTGTATTTTGAGAGGGTGAAAAACCTTGATGTGACATTGGGAAAGACATAGAAATCTGGTAATGATAGACATATTTGGAAGAAAAGGTCAATATTTTTTGAGCTACCATATTGGAGGTATCATGAAGTCAAACATAATATTGATGTCATGCACATGGAGAAGAATATCTGTGATTCTTTGATCGGAACATTGCTAGATATTAAAGGAAAGACAAAAGATGGGTTGAATGCAAGGTTAGACCTACTATCAATGGGAATACGTTTGGAGTTAGCTCCCACTCCTAAAAGAAGACGAACATTTCTTCCCCCAGCTTGTCATACATTATCGAAGAGGGAGAAAAGTAGCTTCTGTCAGTGTCTTCATGATATCAAAGTGCCTCAAGGTTATTCGACAAATGTAAAAAATTTTGTCTCATTGAATGACTTGAAGTTGATAGGTATGAAATCACATGATTGTCACGTCATGATGCAACAAATTCTACCAGTTGCACTGCATGGAATATTGCCCATCCATGTCAGAAAGACTATAATGAGGTTGTGTTATTTTTTCAATTCAATTTGTAACAAGGCGATTGATGTGAATGCTTTGAAAATTTTGGAAAAGGATGAAATTTTTATACTTTGTCATTTGGAAATGTATTTTCCTCCTACTTTTTTTCATATGATGGTGCATTTAATGATTCATCTGGTTCGAGAAATAAAGCTTTGTGGACCTGTATATCTTCGTTGGATGTATCCTTTTGAAAGGTATATGAAAATATTAAAGGGATATGTTAAAAATCCATATCGACCTAAAGCCTCCATTATTGAAAATTATATTTCTGAGGAGGTAGAAGAGTTTTGTACGAGCTACTTGGCTACGGCGCAACACAGAGGTTTTCCTCCATCTCACCATGAATGGGTTAATAATGAGGGAAAGGGGATTCGTGGCTTGAAAGTCAAATCACTGTCAGCTGAACATATGAAGAAGTTAGAATCATACATCTTGAATAACATAGCTGATGTTCAACTGTATATCACATTGCATATTAATGAGTTGAAACAATGTCATCCAAAGAAGAAAGAAATGTGGATTTTGAATGAGAACAACAAAACTTTTTTGCCATGGTTTAAAAAGACCTTTCTTGGTAGATCAGATGTATCAGAGACATTAAAATGGATAGTGGGTGGTCCATCTTTAAATGTGATAACATGGTCCGCATATGACATTAATGGCTATACATTTCATACGAAAGCTCAGGACAACAGAAGTGCAGTTCAGAATAGTGGTGTATTGGTGTTTGCAGAAGCAATGCATTTTTCGAGTGCTAAGGAAAGAAACCCAATTTCGGCATCAAGTGCATATTATGGAGTGATTGAAGACATATGGGAGGCTGATTACTTTAAAATTACATTTCCTGTTTTTAACTGTAAATGGTTTATCGGTAACAACAGTGTCAGACACGATGAATTTGGAATGACACTTGTTAATCTGAATAGATTGGAAGACACAGCTGATTCTTTTATAATGGAAACACATGCCAAACAAATTTTCTATGTAGTAGATCAATCAGATATGCAGTGGGCTATTGTTTTACAAGGGAAAAAACAATATGTTGGTGAGGATGAATTTGATGAAGATTATGATTTATGTGAGATCCCTACTTCCATGGAAAGATTAGCAGAACATAATGATGAGTATGTTGAAGACATGGTTTGTTCCATAAGGAACGATCACGACGAAGGAATTTGGGAAAACAATCCAACTGTACATTCCTAAAATTACAGGTAACACATGTTTATTTCTTGTTTACATTTATTTTTTTCATATAATGCTAGATATTGTAAATTTTTTACTTATTAAAACATGTATCAAACCAAAACGATAAAACAATAAAAACCGTAAAGAGGAGAAGTCCTGGGCGCACCGGCTGGCCGGTGGTGGATCACCGGTTGGCCGGTGGTCCAGAGCAAAGCTCTGTCTGGTCCACCGGCCGGCCGGTGATGAGCCAGTGGTCGGCCGGTGGTCCAGACAGAGAGGAAGGCTCTCTGTCTGGTCCACAGGCCGGCCAGTGGTGATCCAGCGGCCGGCCGGTGGTCCAGACAGGAAGGCTATGTCTGGTCCAGCGGCCGGCCGGTGGCACCAGGCAGTGGGAAAGTCTACTGCCTGGGTCCTCTGGCTGGCTGGTGAGCTCACACCGGCTGACCGGTGGACTCAGTGAGTCCACTTTTCAGCTTTCATGGGCCAACTCCTTGGAAACCTTTTGCCAGTGTTTACCATGTTTATCATTGTTTAACATGCTTACCATATTACCAATGTTTACTATTATGTAATTTAGTACACTTTTCTATTTTCTGATTAAGTTGTATTACAATATTTGAATTTTTATATTTGTGAACTAATGTTTGTTTTTTTGATTTGAAGGAAAATGACAGATCAATCAGTTGATCAGCCACATGATTCTGGAGATGAGCATATTGGTCATACATCTGGGGAGGAACATTCACATGATCCTATTACGAAAAAGAGTTCAAAGGTTGGTAAGAGTGGATGCACACGTTTACCAAAATTATCACTTGCCCGTACGAAGGAGGAGAGGATAGTCGTGGAGTTTGATGATGATGATCTTCCTAGAGGTCCAAATACTAAAGATTTTAAGGGTTTTGTAGCAACTCAGGCTAAGAGAAAAGTAAGCATTCTCTATGATGATTGGAGAAGTGTGGATAAGTCGATAATTTCTCAGCTGTGGGAGACCATTTTGGTAAGATCTTTTGCTATTTTTTGACTGTTCTTTAAATGTTTCTAGTATATATAATATTTTTAACCTCTTTTTTATCAGATGACATTTGATATTCCTGACACTGGAGGATTCAGGAAGAAATGCTTATCGTTGGCTGCTAGGAGATGGAGGGATTTCAAATCAACCCTCTCATCTGATTTCATTTATGGTCATAGGAGTCGTGATAATCCATGTCGTATATATCCTTTTATAGATGAAGACACATAGAGACAATTTTTTGAAAGTAGAAGAAAAGAATCATTTTTGGTACGGGCAATGTAAACTTTTATAAGCTTTCTTATATAAATGATCTTATTATTGTTTTGTTAATGATTACTTATTCTTAATTTACAGGAAACAAGGAAAGCTCATCAAGAGATCCAATCTAAAAATGTATACCCTCATAGTTTATCTCGGGGAGGGTATGCATTATTGGAAGAACAAATGATGGCAGAAAAATTTCAACAACTAAGAGCTGAGTCTTCAAGCTCTGGAGAGGTGGCCCCTCCATCCCCTCCATCTCGACATGAGAAATGGAAAAGAGCTCGGAAGGGCAAAAAAGGACAATATCTTTCAGAATAATCGAGACTCGTAGTTGAGAGGATTGTAAGATATCTATTTTATTTATTTAAGTTTACTATTTTCGTCATATATTTCCAATCATTATAGAAATGTTCAATTAATTATTACAGGACTCTCTTGAGGAGTAGAGTTCACAGGGGACATTTACACCATCTGGGAGGGAAGATATTTTATCTGTGGCATTGGGAAAGCCCGAACATCCTGGCCGTGTAAGAGGATATCAGGCAGGTGTATCAGTAAGAAAAGTGTTGCCACGTTCCTCAACTTCTAATGTTGAAGGAGTTTTTAAAAAAATAGAATCCTTGGAGGCTGAAGTCCATAATATTAATGCGACAATGGAGGACAAGATTTGAGCATCGGTGCAGTTTATGTTTGCAGACTTGCAAAGACAATTTCAGGGTGCAGCTCCCACTCCACCTCTCCCAGTAGCTCCCACTCCCCCACCTCAGCCTGCAGACCCCATTTTTGATCCTCCTCCTTCGCCGCATCTACCCACTTATTGTGAGTTGTATGTTGATTATCCTCAACATCATATAGTTGCATATGGTATGGTATATTGTATAGGAGATACAGTTCATCATCAACAGTTAGAGGTAGAGAATCAGAGGGTCACTGTACAGGATATTATAGATAGATCAGCTCGGATACCATTACCTACAGATGAGGTGACGACAGTTGGACATAGTATCGGCCATTTTTTACTTTGTCCATCCAGACTTATTCGACTCATTACCATAGAGGTATGGATGTTATATCTTTTATTTTATATTTTTATTAATGTTTTATCATTTGAAAACTAATATATTTTTCAATTTATTTTTACAGGAATACTTCAAAGGTAAAGAAAGACTGTATAGACAACAACAAAGACAGATAGCTATGACATCAGATGCAGATACTAGCAGTCTTGACAAATTGTCAAGATATTCAAATTTGTTGGCGGATCATTATGACTTTACAATGGAAGCTCATGTCTGTGGACGTGAACTAAGTGTGGGGATTATGAAAACTGATATCATGGAGTTTGTCACTGGAGATAAGTTGGGCATCAACGTGGTGCAAATTTTTATCATGTAAGTCTTAACACCTTTTCCTTGCGTTATATTTATTAAAAATGTATACTTATGTCTGCTTTGTATTAGGTATCTGTATAAAATTTGTGAGAGGAATGAGCTGACAGATGTATATGGATTCGTGGACCCACAATTGATTTCCCCTGAAGCATGTGCATTGGATGAGGAACAATGAATTCTTTATATTGCTGATAGATTTGAAAAGAATGTAATCACACAGTGTTGGATGATTCCTTTTTGTGAGAGGTATGAAACACATCCCTCTCAAAGAGTTAATTATCTTTTAACATAAAAAACCACTAACGTTAAATTTCCTTTTATCAGGGATCATTGGATGTTAGGGGTTTTTTTCCCTAGGGAGAAAACACTTTATTGGATATGCTCTCTCCATGATGATGTGCGAGAAAGTTTTAAGAATATATTGGAAACGTAAGTTTCAATTTCACAATAGTTTTATATATTATAATGAATTTTAAATTTACCCCATTCGTATTATTTTCTAACAGGGCATGGGTCCACTTTCGAAAAAGCGCAAAGAAAAGGAATTTCAAGATCAAATATGTACATGCGAAGGTAAATATCCATTTATAATTTGTACATTTTTATTTATTAAATAAAAATAATATATTGAATTTACACTCATTCAAACAGAAATGTCATGAGCAACAAGGCATCATCGAATGCGGATATTACATGTTAAGATTTATGTATGAAATAATAACAACTGGGACAGTTCTGAGTTTTGACCTGGTAAGATTTCCTCTTTCTCATAATATTTCAATTTGATTTATTCATTATACACATTGACTACTATCCTTTTCCTTTGTAGCTTTTTGATGACCCTCAACCCTTTACTGCTGAAGATATCAAACACTTACAAGTGGAGTGGTCAAATTATTTTATAGGTTTGATTGACTTTTAGTTGTTTGTAATGTAAAATGTAATTTTGAATATTGTCAATGTAATTGTGTATTTCGCAGTCATTTAGGTTGGATTTAGTTTTTTTTTGAAGTTTACAGTGTAAGTTTTGAATGTTATATAAGTGAATGTTTAATTTTTCTCTACTTCTTGTTTTGGTCTACTGTTGATTGTTTTTCTGGTCTGGATTTTGGTATGGGGGAGAGGTTCCAAGGGGGTGGGTGGGTGTTTGGGGGGTGTCCAAGGGATATGGGAGGGGGTGTCCAAGGTGTGTTTGGGGCTGTCCTAGGGGTCGGGGGGTGTAAATGAGGGTGGGGGTGTCCAAGGGGTGGGGGTGTCCAAGGGATATGGGAGGGGTGTCCAAGGTGTGTTTGGGGCTGTCCAAGGAGTCGGTTGGGTGTAAATGAGGGTGGGGGGGGGGGGGGTTGTCCAAGGGGTGGGGGGGTGTCCAAGTGGTGGGGGTGTCCAAGGGATATAGGAGGGGTGTCCAAGGGGTGTTTGGGGCTGTCCAAGGGGATGGGGGGGGGGGGGGCGTTTCCAAGGGGTAGGGGGGTTTCCAAGGGGTCGGGGGGTGTCCAGGGGGTGGGGGGGCTGTCCAAGGGGTGGGGGGTGTCCAAGGGGTGGGGGGTGTCCAAGGTATATGGGAGGGGTGTCCAAGGGGTGTTTGGGGTTGTCCTAGTGTTCGGGGGGTGTAAGTGAGGGTGGGGGGGGGGGGGCTGTCGAAGGGGTGGGGGGTTTCCAAGGGGTGGGGGTGTCCAAGGGATATGGGAGTGGTGTCCAAGGTGTCTGGGAGTTCTGTCCAAGGGGCCGGTTGGGTGTAAATGAGGGTGGGGGGGCTGTCCAAGGGGTGGGGGGGTGTCCAAGGGGTGGGGGGTGTCCAAGGGATATGGTAGGGGTGTCCAAGGTGTGTTTGGGGCTGTCCTAGGGGTCGGGGGGGTGTAAATGAGGGTGGGGGGTGTCCAAGGGGTGGGGGTGTCCAAGGGATATGGGAGGGGTGTCCAAGGTGTGTTTGCGGCTGTCCAAGTAGTCGGTTGGGTGTAAATGAGGGTGGGGGGGGGGGGCTGTCCAAGGGGTGGGAGGGTGTCCAAGTGGTGGGGGTGGGGTGTCCAAGGGATATAGGAGGGGTGTCCAAGGGGTGTTTGGGGCTGTCCAAGGGGATGGGGGGGGGGGGGTTCTAAGGGGTAGGGGTTTTCAAGGGGTCGGGGGGGTGTCCAGGGGGTGGGGGTGCTGTCCAAGGGGTGGGGGGGGGGGTGTCCAAGGGGTGGGGGGTGTCCAAGGGATATGGGAGGGGTGTCCAAGGGGTGTTTGGGGCTGTCCTAGTGTTCGGGGGGTGTAAATGAGGGTGGGGGGCTGTCGAAGGGGTGGGGGTGTCCAAGGGGTGGGGGGGTGTCCAAGGGATATGGGAGTGGTGTCCAAGGTGTCTGGGAGTTCTGTCCAAGGGGCCGGTTGTGTGTAAATGAGGGTGAGGGGGCTGTCCAAGGGGTGGGGGTGTCCAAGGGGTGGAGGGTGTCCAAGGGATATGGGAGGGGTGTCCAAGGGGTGTTTGGGGATGTCCAAGGGCTCGGGGGGGTGTCCATGGGTCGGGGGGTGTCCAAGGGGTCTGGGAGGGCTGTCAAGGTGTGGGGGGTTTCCAATGGGTGTTTGAGGCTGTACTAGGGGTCCTGGGGGTGTAAATGAGGGTGGGGGGCTGTCCAAGGGGTGGGGGGTGTCAAAGGGGTGGGGGTGTCCAAGGGATATGGGAGGGGTGTCCAATGGGTGTTTGAGGCTGTACTAGGGGTCGTGGGGGTGTAAATGAGGGTGGGGGGCTGTCCAAGGGGTGGGGGTGTCCAAGGGTTGTGGTGGGGCTCCAATGTGGTGGGGGAGGGCTGGCCAGGTTGTTAGGTGGGTATAGATGAGGGTGGGGTTCAGTTGGGGCTTGGGGGAGGGCTGGCATGGTTATTTTTGTTGTTTGGTTTCTGGTTGCTTTTTGGTGAGAGCAGTGCAATTATTTAAAAAAAATATTGCTTTCACGTCGGTTATTTTATAACCGACGTGGTAAATAAATCGGTAGGGGTTTATCACGTCGGTTTTTTCGAGAACCGACGTGCTAAACCGTTCCCGGGCCTTTTATCACGTCGGTTCTTAATATAACCGACGTGATAAAAGGCCTGGGAATCGATTTACCACGTCGTTTATTGGATAACCGACGTGCTAAAACGTTTCCCAGACCTTTTTATCACGTCGGTTATTTAAGAAACTGACGTGATAATAGGCCCGGGGAAGGGTTAATCACGTCGGTTATGTCATAACCGACGTGATAAACGATATCCTAGGCGTTTTATCACGTCGGTTTAGAAAATAACCGACGTGATAAACCCCCCCCCCCCCCCCGCGCATATTTATCACGTCGGTTATTAATGAACCGACGTGATAAGCACGGTGATTTTAGGGATGTTACGTCGGGTTTTAAATAACCGACGTAAAAAACGTTATTTATAACGTCGTCCGTATTAACGTCGCCTAAAAACCGACGTAAATAATGAAAAATAACCGACGTAAAAAATGTTTTCTGCACTAGTGGTACTTTTCAAAATTTGAGACCCAACTACATGTGTGTTCACTAACATTCGTGCTTGAGAAAAATATTTGGATACCAATGGATTGATAGAAAAAATGTGTAATGCTTATAATATATTTGATATATACCATAAAAAAAATCTTTCAAGGTAGCATCTCATGACCACAGTCATAACTGATGATCTAACATGGTTGAATTCTTTTTAGATATAAAAGTGGCGTGTCGTGGGGTAAACCACCACCTTGGTAATTGATTTATATGAGGTTCACCATTTTTTGTTTTGACCTGATGATAATGTGTGGGAGAAAACAAAATTTCTTGAAGGATAATAACTAATTACATACGGTTATAGAAAGTTTCACATCGGGTTCACCATTTCTGTTTCAACCCAATTCACATTGTTCCCCTCTAAGTGTGTGAAATGGTCCCACTAGGACTGGGTAGTATATCCTTCTTCTGTTATGAAGGAGGTTCCATGGATGAGTGGTCCCGAATGGTGATTGTATGGTATTAAGTGTTTGTGAAATCATCATGTTTCAGGTAAGATTTCCTTGAATAGTCTCCAATGGGTTTATTCCCAATTCTAGGAACACCCAATGACCCTTTTATCCATGATTCATGGACCTAATTCCAAAATGAAGGTTCTTGTTGAATAATTTGGAAAATTAATATTAAGGACTCGATTGGTCCATGGATGGGAGGTCAGGATCATCACACCCTTTAGGTGGAATTATCTCATATTTTGGGACTCTCTTATAGATTTATGAAATGTTCATATGTTCACGAATATTTGGTTCTTTCCGAAGAAGGTTTCTATGGATTAATCCTATGTTGGGAGATCGATCATAGATACACATATATCTGGAACCATCTACAATTATTTGAGGTACATAAAAAATAACCCCTTTGGTGGATATATCATGAATTCCTATTTCATTTACTGAGATATCACGTGTTTAAGCCATGTGATGAGGCACTTGGGAGTTTATTGTCATACACGGGGGACTTGAATTATTATGATGTTGGGGTTGAACACATAATATGGGCTTAATACGCATCCTCATTGGAGGAATCCTATTACACATAGTATGGTGCCACTTAATGGGACACATAACTCTTTAAGTTCATGTGATGAGGACCCATCTATCTAGTTTATATTCATGTGTTAAGGAAGTATATGAAAAATCCTCTTTGTCATGATTTGAAAGAGGGTTTACACTAAGGAGTCCCGAGATGTCCGTAAGGGATGCAATCTCTTTTTTGGATATGACCCTACCAGGTATATGGTTGAAAGAACACAACAATGATTTGAATGTAATATTTGGACCTCAGGGAGGCTTCTTACGTTTCCCATATTTTTGGGAAACAAATCCCTTGTGGTTCAGATTATGTTGAGACTAATACCATATAAGAGGCCCTGATGAATTGACAGATCATGATTGGGTATGAACTCTAAGAAGTATAACCCTTGAGCTCAGGCCTTATATTGTGATCCTAAGTATCTTATTTGGGGTAGGAATCAGAGCTCTTGTAGTTTTGGTAATTATGAGATTACAGCTAAGAGGATACACATCTTAGAGGAATAAGTTGCAGATTTCTCTAAAAGGGGATGCCCTAGCGAGTGTGGGGGAATTTTATTGGGATTGAATTCTAAGGAAGAAGTCCCTTGATATCAAGCATTCAGAAGGCATCCTACATATCCTAATCAAAATAAGAATCAGAGTTCTTTTAGTTCATTTAAATTTTGGATTATACCATCTAGGATGACCATGGTTTAGAGTTATGTGGATTTCATGATCACTGCAAGCCTCTAGGCCAATGTGAGTCATGATCAGTGTGAGAAGCAATAGGTGGAACTAGATCTGAAGATTCTACTACCCACATCATCTACTCATAGATGGTACTGGATGCCAAAGAGAGAGAGACATAGGAGTCTTGAAGATTGAAATTTCCTCCATTTTCATTTCATACAATGCATAGTAATATTAACCTAGCCTGGAATGCCTTGGGTGGAGGAAAATAGGAGCACTGATCTAACCTACTACCAGAAAAACTAGGGGCATATCTCAATGGGAGTTCCCTGAAATTGTTTTGGGGAAAGGGGAGTAATTTGTCTTCTCATAAAAGGGAAAATCAAGCAAGATATTAATTCTATATCACTGAAACTAATCAAAAGGAAAGGCCAATGGTTTTCCTTGATCCCTAAAATGGTGAGTTTCATGTTAGTATTGCAATTAAAGACCCCAGATTACCAGGGGAATGTAAACAGATGACAATTCTTGTGGTTCACACCACTATTGGGTTTACCTACACAACTCCACATATCAATTGTATGTAAAATAAATTGGGAGAATTGATGTTCCTGGTGGTTTTATCATACGAGTCTTTTGAAGAGGAATTTTCCTGATGTAGTACGACTGGCTCACAGAGGGACTACAAACTAGATGATAGAAATGGGAGGAAATGATTGAATCCAAAGAGTGGAACATCCAAGGGTACCGCATTCCACGTGAAATTTTTCATGCGGGATGGTTGACTCCCCACAAAGCATGATGTTATGTGAGAAGAGGGGTTGTCTATGTAACATGATGGTACATGGACCTGTATTTTTTCAGAATAGTTTTTTTCTTTGTGGGAATAGGTTCCGGCCGTGTATCATGATGCTACATAGTGCCAAGTTCTGTCTACATGGTGTGATGCTAAATTTCGTATGGTTCTGTCATGAACCGAATCTAGTTTCCATCAAAACCGGCACCCGACCTAGTCCGCGACAAGTCCTGAAGTGAATTCCCAATCCCCACAGGCTGGAAAAAGTGCCCTGGTATAATAAAAAGATGTTTGGGATCGATTTACCCGAGTTTGTAAACATTAAACAACAAACAAACTCAATAAAATGATTTTGGATTTTTCAACTAAAACCATATTTTACAAAATTCAGAAATGAATTACATGTTTTAAAACATCTCAAAAAGACTATTAAAAAGGTACAAAATCAAAATTAAATAGCCCAAGAACCCTAATGGAAAGGGGAACCACCCTCAAGCCATATCCACAAGACTTCACCACTAAAGACCTGCTAGAAACTCAAACCACTGGAACTAAAAACCCTATCCAAACCTGCAACAACAAAATAACCAAGCCTAACTACACCCAAGATTGTAAGTAGGGTGTGAGCCACGTCCTAGTGGGATTACACCACTAATAAATTCCATGTGATTAAAATTCAATGACAAAAAGATTTCATGTTTTCATAAACAAAAAATTCTAGTTACAATTTCTAAAAGGTGAAACTAAAAAAAATTAAAACAGTTGTCATGTGGGCTATCATTAAGAGTCAACACTTTCAAAAATAATTTCAACACTACTAAATTATCCATCCAACCATACAGTATTCTATTGCTAAGCACAAAGTAACTAATGAGCACAAGCAATAGGAAATAACCCCTAGGAACTATCTCATTGTGGGTCCCAGGTACCTCATATCTCGGTGAGAGTAACCATCACAATATCTGTTCTCGTGCAAGAGCCACTAGTAGGGAATATACCTATAACCTTGTGGTCCCCAATCATCATCATCAGTGTTTAGTTAGAGTTTAATGCGTCAATCTTGCTAATTGAAACTGAGTCCAAACCCCATGGATTCACTAGGATACTAGTACACGTCCACCCACCTAGATACCCAGGTTTTCCCCTTGTACTCACACAAGTTTAAGAAGACAATAAATATACTATGAACATGAAAATATTACTTTCACATCACAAGTTCACCAAAAATCCCACATGTATTCCACACATGTCTAAAAAAATACACTTTTTCATTCAAATGAATTTTGAAATCATACTCACACTAAAAATAGCCCACAACACATTTTTCACATCATTCACAATTCAAAAAAATCCTCTAAAAATTTTAAATAATCTTCCCCAAGATTCTAAACATCACATAAAATCCCACTCACATGTTACATAATACCCTTTTCATAATGAATGTCCATTTTTCACATCACACTCACGCAAATCATCCTGACAACATGTTTCGCACCCACATCCAAATTTCATAAATCACCTTGAAAATTTACAAAACATTACCAAAATTTTTTACAACATAAATGAACACTTTAGGTTTCAAAAACTCATTCTAGGAACATACACTCACCAAAACAGTACATAATAAACCATTTCACACTTTGTGTAACTCATTAAATCATTTACAATTTTCATAAAACCAACCCAAGAGGTGAAACCATGGTTTTCATACAAAACCCATTTCAAAATCCTAATCCATGACCAAAATAGTACAGATAACAATCCAAAGTAGAATTGTAAGCACTAAAATCATTTATTAAAACACCCCCATGTTTTATAAAAATACCTCAAACAATACCAAAAAAACGTACACATGAAAAACACATGTTTTCAAAAATCACGTTCAAGATGTACAACATGGTTTCACACATTAAAACCATTCAAAAACCCCATTACAAGGCCCACATGAAATTAAGGCATTGAAAACCATAATTTTCAGCCCCTTTCATCACTAATAAATCACTTTCATATGTTATAAAATACACCCAAACATTGCGCCAAGATTGGCGCATTGAAAGCACCCAATTCCAAGAATAAATGCAACTATAAAATTAAACCCTTAACCAAATCCATAAAAAAAATTGTTTTTTCACCACAAAAAACAGATATGAGTCATACAAAATTAATAAACCAAGAAAACTAACTCATCATAAAATGTTTATACATGAAATCACATAAACACTCAAAACAGGGTGCGAAACATAAACCACACCACCGCCGCACCTCAAGGATGTGAAATCCAACCTAAAACCAGAATGTTTCACCCAAAAAATAAGAAATCAAACCCTAGGTTTGAACACAAGCTTTTGGAAATTTGGAACGTTATAGATAAGGTATGAAAACCTAATCACATTTAATGTAACACTAAGCCAATTGAAAGAAGAATGAAGAAGACCAACTTACTTGAGGGATCTTGTATAAATTTCCTCACACACACTTGTAGATGAATTTGAAAACACCCAATAATTTAAGGGAGATTTGAAAAAGGATTAAGAGACCATTTAGGAATTTTAATGGGGAAAATAGAGTGAGAATTTAAGTATTTATGAAGGAAACAATTTACCTTTATAAATCCGCTCTAATTGTGAATTCTTAAGAGGATTCGACATTTTTGTGAAGCAAAGGAGCTCCAAATAGGGGGAGAAGAGATTGGGGGCGTGCCTATGTTCGGTGGATTAAGGTTAGGGGAGTAATCTCTGGAAAATAGTTAAAAAATTGAATATGTTATTAAATAAACAAAATGTTCTTTTTTGAAACTGGAAACACTATTGGAAAAAAGGCCTATACCCACAGTTCAAAACCGTGGGTATATCCCCCAAAACCGTGGGTATAACCTATACCCACGGTTTTGGGAACCGTGGGTTGGAAAGGCGTCAGTATAGGGGTTTTAGCCTATACCCACGGTTTTGGAGAACCGTGGGTATAGGTGGTGTAAAATGTGACACACTGCTATGCCACCGTGGCACACTGCTGTGCCACCATGGCACACAACAGACCCCTCAGTTTTCAAACCGTGGGGATTTAATTCAATAAATAGGCACCGAGGGAGTTTCGAAACTGCGCCTCCCTCAGCGCCTCACGGTAGTGCTCCACCATCGGAAAAACCAGGCTGTGAATTTTATTTTTTATGTATATATATATGCTTATATATATTAATATAATCCATGTTGGGTTTTAAAATTCAAAAAATGAGATTACGGGGTTTCGAACCCGCACTTCTTACTACGCCTCGCACCCGCACAGAACACCTGACCAACCGAGCGGTTAAGTTTATTTGTAATAAGTACATATATCGAATATATATATTAATATAATGGGGTATTTAAATAAAAAAAGCACGAACATGGGAATTCAAACTCTCGTCTGATAGTAATCCTCGAAACCGCTTTTCACTAAGGTACCAACCGAGCTGACATTGTCACTTGTTATATATATATTCATCTTCCTATATATATGAAAACTGTGTGTGAAAAAATTTCTTCCCGCCAAATATTTTTTTCTTGTCCAGCCTAATGTTTTTTCTCTTCCATAACGCGGGAATTCTATACCCACAGTTCTGGAGAACCGTGGGTATAGGTCTTCCAAAAAAAGTCTGCAATACCTACGGTTTTGAAGAACCATCCGTATAGGTCTTCGGAAAATACACTATACCCACGGTTTTCTCCAAAACTGTGGGTATAGGTCTTATTCGAAAACAATACCCACGGTTTTTGGCACAACCGTGGGTATAGGTGGCCTATACCCATGGTTTCGGAAAACCGTGGGTATAGGTTCCCATACAATCCCTATACCCACGGTTTTCCAAAACCCTGGGTATAGACCTATTTTCCAGTAGTGGAATGGGATTTCGGGGTGGCCCAACTCCATAAATAAAAATCCAAATCCACAAAGATTATGGATTTATAAAGGATCCAAAATTATATTTTGGTATTAATAGGTTAGGGGAGCCCAATTAGGAATTTGAATGGATGAAAAATGTAAAAAACTTAATGAGTTATAAAAGAAACAAAATTTATTTTTAAATCTGGAATTGGGCTCACGGTTTGGCCCAATTCAGTAAGTCTCACCCATTGATCAATAAAAGCTTGCGAAACCCCCAAAACAAAGCATGAATGGAAAATAAATTCAAAATACCTTTAAAATAAGTTATGTATGTGAAAATTCACCAATCCATGAATACATTATAACTTGGAATGTCACAGCAATGTCAAAGCATCAACCAATCCCAACTGAGAAACCAGGAGCTACTCCCTTGCTAGGTTTCACCCACAAAGGCCAAGACACCTCCAGTGATCAAAGAAGAATGGATTACTCTCACAACCAAAAATTACAGTACGTTCATAAAATGATCAATCACATTCGTACTTTATCCCAAAAGAAAACTTTTCAAACACTATCCGATCAAGATTCATGTAATTCATCCAAATGAACAACAACCTCAAACAAGGTTACACATACCGTACATTAACAAAACCATTGGGAACTCTCCAATACAAACATTTACTCAAAAATATGTTGGTAGCTTGATAGTTCCGAATGAGACTACCTACCTCCAAGAAAAGTCCATGGAAAAAATTGAGTTACTGGTACGGGGAGATACAAATTGCCTCCCCACCATAAGAGACTACATAAATGTTTCCCGAGACAAAATCAAGACACTAACTGGGGGGGATGAACGGACTTTCTAATACAAAGGGTACACTTCCATTTAAAAATTACGAATGAACATAAATAATGAATAATAGTGGGTCTCTCCACTATAAGAACACACCATCTCATCCAACCAGCATGGGCCGACATAGAAAGACCCAAAAAATTTAACGATTTGGGAAGGGCACACGGTTAGTCCGCACGGTTTGGGAAACCATGCACTAACTATACATGTCATTCTTTCTGCATGGATTCCTGGTACATGTTCACTACTAGTCGTGCACAAACTCTGTGCTCAGCATCTCTATCCAAATTTCCAACATTTTTCTGATGACTCAATGGAAACCAAACGGGGAGGGAATGAAATTAGGAAATGACATGGGCATAAGGCCATCCACCAATTTCCACCGAACAATAACAACCGAAGAAATATGATGAAACCATATATTTAAACTCTTCCTATCTTTCATAATGAGGATAGGACATTGTACAGGGGTTTAAACATCCCTGTGATTTCCCCGATCTATGAGCCCGCTTCTCTCTGAGACCTATGGTTGGAGCTCAAATGATTGAAGCAACTTTGGGCTCCCAATTAGGCTTTGGAAACCCCATAAATGAAAATTCCACTTTTTGTGCCACCAAAAACTACACTTCAATCCCCCATAATATTTCCAAGACATAAAACATTCCAAAATCACTTTACCCCAACCCGATATTTCACTAAATCAATGTATTAGATGATGCACACACATAACACCTTGTTTCATCGGGTGAGAAATAGCAGAAGTAAAGAACACCTATATTCACCTTGCTCTAAAATGGAAGATTTTGATGTTTTTCCAAGGGAGTGATTCTTCCAACATAACGGAGAATCTTAGAGTATTGCACGACTTTCACCTTTACGGTCAATTGAGCACATGACAGCACAAGGCATCACTGAACATGACCAGTACAACTGATATAAACAATTAATAGAGAACGACCTTATAAAACATCCCAAAACAACACACAATTCTAGAAAGTGGCCACAATATCTTCTCATGACCAGATTTCCCACACTATTAATTTAACGTGAACTCTTTCTTCTAAGAGACTACGACGGACCGAGAGGACCTCTTTGTCACCATCCAGATACTCAACCCTGCTAACAACCCCAGACCACTTCCACCTTCGGAAAATTAGGAAACATAAGATGCTAAGGTCTCTTTCAACCGTCCACGAGCACTCTCCAGCTACAAGAGGATAAAAACAAAGAAAGGAATGTGTATAGAATAAATCTATAGATCTCGAGAAAAATAATCCTTATATTGATCAACTAGAGGATTTTCCAATGGAGAAACAATTCTGGTTGCACATCAGTTATGCCTTAACCCTTAATGGGGGTGTACCTTATCCAACAAGATAACCCAAGCACCCAACCAAGCTAGTCCATTGTTCAAAAAGTTCCACAAACCAGATCCAAACACATGAAGGGAAACACCATAAAGATGTCCCGAAACATATCTCATAGAAGACTACTAACCTTTCCTTCTTCTCAACTTACAGACCAAACACAAACCCAAAACACAGTTCGAATAGGAGGGGTTCATGGGTTCAAAACATCCCACAACATCAAAATTTTACAAAAAACACATAATATAAACCATCCTAAAAATTCATCAAGACATCATATTTTTCATTAAAAACATTTCATTGAAAAAAATGGTTCATCAGTTAGCGCATCCACCAATGGTACCCCATGGCCCTTACCCATGCATGTTTCTGTGCCACACCGGACACCCTCCCCATATCTATCTTGACACTCATCCAGCTATTCCATCAACCATCCATCATCACATATAAACCCATGCATGTGGTTGCTCAAGAAAATACCAATGGTTAAAACAAAAATTATTTCCACTTTTCAAAACCAAAATAGTCTTCTAACACATCATTTTTCTCAAAACCGCAAACCACGATATAAAAATCCCAAATCAAATCTTACAAAACATTTCAGAAAGACACAAAAATTTAGAAAATAACTCACATTAACGATATTCACATCAATTTAAAAATATCTCATCCCATTAGAACACCCTTTTATTGTTTGTAAAACTATATTTGAAACACTTTTCAAAACCAACTTCTATATAGTTCCTACTTTCAAAAGAGGTATAAGCACGCCATTTTCCATTTCAAAACACTTCTGAAAATTTGGTTCCACCATTTCATAAACCAAACCATTCCCTCTTTATTTTATAATAAATTCACAAAAACTTTATGCTTTATAAATCCAAGCCACTTTAAAACCAAAGTGCCATGATTTCAAAACTAAAGAACAAAACAATGCGAGAGGGAACCAGTTTCAGTGGGTGACTTGGACATATGGTTGGCGGCCATATTCCAATCAATTCACCTTCATAGAGATTGTTCTATGGAATATAACCATCTCCACATGGCTTTCCAGGCCATGCGATCTCACTGAGACCATTCACCCAACTCTTTTTTAATTTCCCCTAATCATCATCAACAAATAAAACAAAAGGACTTAGATAAATCCCGACTTATCCTAGAAAATTGAATCCTATCATGAGGTGTGGTGATCAGGAACACTACCCATAATTGGAATACCAAGTCCCAAAATAACTAACTCCATACATTCTCGACTATACCCCAAATAACATGACCCAATGAGTTAACCTGAACCTCATTTGATACCATTTTGTCACGAACCGAATCTGGTTGCCATCAAAATAGGCACCCATCCTAGCCCGCGACAAGGCCCTAAGGGTGTTCCCGATCCCCATGGGCTGACACAACTTCCCGAATATCATAAAATGATGTTTTTGAATGATTTTATCGAGTTTATAAACATTCAACAACAAAAAAACTTAATAAAACGAATCTGAATTTTTCAAATAAAACCATATTTTACAAAATTCAGAACAAAATTACATGTTTTAAAACAACTCAGCAATACTATAAAAAAGGTAAAAAAAATCAAAATGAAACACCCCAAAACCCCTATTGTCAAGGGGAACCTCCCTCAAGCCATCTCCACAAGACTTTTCCACTAAAGACCAGCTAGAAACCCGAAACACTGGAACAAAAAACTGTTTCCAAACCTACAACACAAAATAACCAAATCTACCTACACCCAAGGGTGTAAGTAGAATGTGATACAATTCCTAGTAAGATACCACCACTAAGAGATTCTATTTTATAAACATTCAATGACAAAATGTTTTCATGTTTTCATAAACAGAAAATGCTAGTTACAATTTCTAAAAGATGACACGAAAAAAAATTACAATAGTTTTTAAGTGGGATATCATTAAGAATCAAAACTTTTAAAAATAATGTCAAAACTAATGAATTTTTCAGCGAACCATATCGTATGACGATGGTAAGCAAAAAGTAACTACTGAGCACATGCAATAGGAAATAACCCTTAGGCACTAGCTCGTTGTGGGTCCCAGGCACCTCGTATCTCGGTGAGAGTAACCATCACAATATCTGTTCTCATGCACGAGCCACTTGTAGGGAACCTACCCATAACCAAGTAGTCCCCAATCCTCATCATCATAGTTTATTTTGAGTTGTATGAGTCATTCTTACTAATTGAAACTGAGGTCAAACCCCACAGATTCACTAGCATACTAGTACACGTCCACCCACCTAGATACCCGGGTTTTCCCTTGTGCTCAGACAAGTTCAAAAAGTCAATAAATATAATATGCACATGAAAATATTACATTCACATCCCAAGTTCACCAAACAGCCCACATGTATTCCACACAAGTCTAAAAATCCACTTTTTCATTCAAATGAATTTTGAAATCATAATCACACCAAAACTAGCCCACAAACACATTTTGCACATCTTTCACAATTCAAAAAATACTTTATAAATTTTAAAAAATATTTTCCATGAAGCTAAACAACATATAAAAACCCAATCACAATGTACATAACACCCTTTCCATAAACAATGTCCATTTTTCACATCACACTCATGAAAAACAGCATGAAAACACATTTTGCACCCACATCCCAATTTCACAAATCACCTCGACAAATTACAAAACATTACCAAAATGATTGACAACATAACTGACCAATTTATGTTTCAGAAACACATTCTAGGAACATACTATCACTAAAACCAACCCAAGAGGTGCAACACTGGTTTGCATACACAACCCATTTCAAAACCCGAATTCAAGACCGAAACAGTACCGATAAAAATCCAAAGCAGAATTGGCATCCCTAAAATCATTTATTAAACCACCAAAAGTTTTATAAATATTCCTCAAACAATACCAAAAAATGTACACATGAAATAAACATGTTTTTACAAATCATGTTCAAGAAGTACAACATTGTTTCACACATTAAAACCATTCAAAAACCCCATTACAAGGCCGACATGACATTGAGGCATTTACAAATAATACTTTTCAGCTTTTTTAAACACTAATAAATCACTTTCATATGTTATAAAATACACCCAAACAATTCCCCAAGAGCCACGAATGAAAAGCACCCAATTCCAAGATAAAATGCAACTACAAAAATAAAAACATAACCAAATCCATCAAAAAATTATTTTCTCACCACACAAAACCGATTTGAAACATTATAAATTAATAAAATATGAAATATATCTCGTCATAAAATGGTTATACACGGAATCACCTACCTTTTATGTCGAAACTCTCAAAACATGGGTGAAGCATATACCGTACCACTAACGCACCTCAAGGAAGTGAAATCCATCCTAAAACCAGAATATTACACCCAAATTACAAGAAATCAAACCCTAGGTTTGAGCCCAATCTTCTGGACATTTGGAAACTTATGGATAAGGTAGGAAACCCTAAACACATTGAATGTAACCCTAATAAAATTGAAAGAAGGAATGATGAAGACCAACATACTTGAGGTATCTTGTATAAATCTCTTCACATACAGTAGTATCTGAATTTAAAAACACCAAACAATTTAAGGGAGGTTAGAACAAGGTTGAAGAGACCATTTAAGAATTTGAATGGGGAAAAAAGAGTGAGAATTTAAGGAGTTATAAAGGAAACAAATTACCTTTATGAATCTTCTCGAATTGAGAAAGCATAAGATGTTTTGATATTTCATCGAATCAAACGATCTCCAAAGAGGGGGAGAAAAGATTGGGGGCGCGCCTAGGTTTAGTGGGCTCGTGTTAGTGGTGGAATCACTGAAATATAGTTAAACTTGAATAAGTTATTAAATAAACAAAATGTTTTTTCAAAACTGGAAATGGGATTTCAGGGTTTCCCAACTCCATAAATAAAAAACCATATCCACCATGAATATGGATTTCTAAAGGCTCCAATTGTAATTTTTGTGTTAATATGTCAGGGGAGCCCAAGTAGGAATTGGAATGGATGAAAAATGTTGAAAAATTAATGAGTTATAAAAGAAAAAAATTATTTTTAAATCTGGTATTGGGCTCACAATTTGGGCCAATTCATGAAAACACACCCATTCATCCATAAAAGCTTGGGAAAACCCCAAAATAAAGCCTGAATGGAAAATAATTTAAAAATACTTTTAATATAAGTTATGTATGTGACAGGTTCCTTTTGTGTAGAGTGGTGCTACGTGGCGCATTTTCCTCCCACGTTGCCTAGTTCTATGTGGGGTGCTGAAGTGAAGAAGGGGAATTGGTTCAGAACATTCATGGAATTTCATCCATGGAGATGTTTTGGAAAAAAATTTCCAATTATTATGTTTCCTTATTTATATTTCCCATCTTCAATGTGTTTATATAGGCTTGATTTTTTTAGAATAGGAATACAATTCATCGATCGATCTCTTTATAAATACAACTCATTTTTTTTGCAATACTATGTAAACAGGTCCTCTTCATGGATCCCTTCCTTGTCCTTTTATTGAGTTGTAGGTATGCTGGATCTATGGATGTCATGAAAAATTTTATGGAAGCCCATGGGGAGATCACCTGGACCACATAAGACTCACTCAAAAGAGGCATGTGGGGTTGTGGTTTGAGGATGTGAAAATTACCTCCTCAAACCTATAAATAACTTTTTCATGTTTGTGGGGGGCAATTGATTTTTTATCACCTGTGAACTATTGTGTTTGCTGGGAAAATATGAGGGGATGGAATTATCTGCCTCTTTAACAAATTATTTTTTTCATAGAGATAGTATGCATGAGAGGAATTCTATAACTCTCTCCAACAATGTAGTTCGTAGTGTTCTGCATCGTTTACTTCATTCCATGTATTACTTGATTTGTAGCCGATTGATTCTACAAGAAATTCCAAGGATTCATTATGTAGATAGATTTTTTTTTTCAAAATTTTCCTTCTTCGACAATTCTCTCAAAATCATTCATTTAGTAATTTTATTTCAATTTTAAAAAGTATGGGGGTATTTACTTTCTCATTGAAATGATTTATAGAAACTATTAATTTTCTTATATTTAGGATTATTTGTACCCTAAAAGGATGGTGGATTGTCATTCAATAACTCCTATGATCGATATATATCTCCTATATCTCTTGATTGTTTCTCAACAACCACATTTTGATCTTGCTGTACATTTTTATGATAGCATGAACTGCCAAAATGATAGCCATGATAATGTTATAATCCATAGAGGGATTTCCATGGGGTGCATTAGCTTTACCCTCTTTAGGAAATTGGAAAACTCATCTCAGAGGCATATATCTTCACATAAAAATAGAATAATGGATTAGACGAAAAAAAATTCTCAGTTCAAACGAGAAATCAAATAATCTAAAGCTGATATTAATATCAGGAACTCTATTCAAGAGACACGCATCCCTACATTTCAGGATAACTTGAGACTCATTACTATAAAATAAGTCTTGGAAATCAATGTAATATTAGTTTTAAGTCCTGATAATCCTATCTACAATCTACTTAATTTCTAACAAAATCACTCTCAAAGAATGGCCTCATATGATACAAATTTGTAACAAACTGAATTGGATTTCCTCTTAATATTGGAACCTAAAACAATCTTCCACATACCTAAATGGAGTTCTTGACCCCCATAGGATGTTGAATTACACTAAATAATCAAACTACAAGCATAGGGAATGATTTCACAAAATCTGATGCAGTGAAATGATATATACACACATAACATAAAAAACTAGTAATACATAAAAATATATACCATACCTAATAAATAAAAATGTAATAGATAAAACAAAAAAGGTATAATAAAAATCTCATAGAGAAAATAATAACATAAAAGGATGATAATACAAAAATTTATTCCCCAATAGTCTATATGGGATAGATTGGGGAATCCCACACCATATTACCATACAACTACCCAAACCTAGCTAATGGAAAACCTCATGGAATCACTATAGTTACTTTCCTTTCCCTACATCAGAATACATAACCTTGACTATTCACCATTGAAGGGGTATGTACGGTGTGATCTAACAACATTAGTAGGGTATCACCTATACATTCATTATCAATTATCTAAAAAACCCATGAATGTATAACACTAAGGAAAACAATGAATGGTATATATATTTTTATTTTTATATCAATATAATTGAAAAAAAATAATTTCTCCTTATCCACATTTCCAAATAAATAAGGTAAATAATTTTAACATAATTTAAGATACATATATAACTATAGATATATTATGTCAATAAAAATCAGGTAACACATATCATATCATATCTATATGAGTACAATCCAGAGACTACAAAACAAATGTATCACAAATCATCCATGAACAAAAAAAATTAACATAATGATATGGAGAAAACTAGGTTGGGATAGATATCACACTCATACCTAAAAATATACAGTCACACACTCATCTTGTCTGTAGAAACACATATTGAGTGTAGATATATTAAGAACAATCCCAAATGGGAACACCCTATCATTTCTAACAGGTCCCCAGAATAACAAGCATATGGATAAGACAAATTCCACTAGGAAAACCCCCCCAATAGTTGATGAGAACTATTACTATACCTTCCACCAAATTAACAAGGGTTCCCATGTTCTTTATTTTAAAAAACAATTCATCAATAAATTTTCATCAAACCATGCTACGAAAAACTTTCAATTAAACCATTTCAAATTTCATTGAAAAAACCTTTTAATTTACCAAAACATGAGAAAAACAATATATTATAAAAACCAATTTCCGAAAACAAAAAATTAATTACACATAGCATTTAATTTCATTCCATAATATATTTTATGAAAAATATGAGAAATACAGTTTTCCAACACAATCTTGATACGAAACCACCTACCTCAAATGTCTTGTCTCACATGCCCGTAATAGAATAAAACTTAAGGATGAAAAAAATATAGTTTGTAGAATCAATAAACACCTCTTATAATTGACTAAAATTATATTAAATGGTACTAGAGAAGTGAAAATAATGCATTCCTCAAGAATTCTCACCCTCCACACCACAACCAATAAGAAAAATGGCCAGGGGAATATGATAATTCAGTAGGTCTTGAAGAAAACCATTGGATACATCCCCATTGATCAAAAAAACAAATAGCACAATGTAGTGACACTACTATAATTAAATGAATAAAATAAGTGGAATTTTTATCTTAATTATATAGATACAAATCAAAGTCCTCGATGATCCAAAACCAATCGAATCAATATGCATTGAATAGTGGCTCTAAAAATTGTCAGAGAATATTCCTAGTTTGATAGGGGGAGTGATGAAGATTAATGAATAAACATATCAGCTAAGCAACAAGCTTAAATCATTATCTGTGATAGTTACATGAGGTTTAAGACCATTACATATCATAAAATCCATGTGGATCAAATACTTCGAAAAAAAATTCGCTTTTTATTAATAATTGATATTTTTCTTTTACAAGGGATGATACCTTTACAAGGAATGTACTCCCTTTACACTAGGTAACATGTTTGTGAAATTTTCCCTTCTGAACTGAATAATCATGTACCCTGATTACACGACATTTAATTTTCCTATAGAGTAAATAAAATTATAGATTATTTAAAAATACATCAAACCAACTCCTGCCTTCTCTAAACTCAGGGAACCCAAAAAAATCCTCTAACACATTTATACGAAGACCCAATTATTTTAAAAAATATTATATCCCCTAAAATTATGTCTTTTTTCTCAAAAAAATTTCTCTATCCCTAAGAATCCTATGTAACACCCATTTAATTAGGAAAAGTAGCCAAGATAATGAAAATACATGAAAGTGGGTAACAATATGTTACATAATATGACCTCAGAGTAAGAATTAGAGTATTCCCTAACCAATGATCATTTAATATTATTATGGGTCTTCATGATAGGAAATATTTTTCATGAATTTATATTTTTACCAATCGAAAGGATTTGAATATGATTTTTAAAGTGTATATTTATGAGGTAATATGTAGATACATATTAATTGGATTAATCTAGTAATGTATATCTTATTGATGTTCATGATGTCCTCAATGTAATTAGGTTTTTGAACTTATTATAATTTATTTTTACCTTAGTTTAGGGAGATAGAGATTATGAGTACCTTTATACTTTGATACACTACTTAATCAATTCCACATATACAATAAGATAATATGAGGGTGTTTGGGTAAGTCATTGGTCATGTCACTTGGCTGAGAAAAAAATTAATTTTTTTTCATTGGTATGATATGTAAAGATAGCTTTCCCTTGAATTAATTATATTGACATAAATATATGTTCTTACATAGTTGCTTCACACTTGATTCTTTCAACTAATTATATAAGTCACATGTGACGTACATATCAGATAAATTCATGTCATATGATATATGCATTTACATGGATATATTTTTTAGAGAATGCAGAAATTATTAGAGGATACTATTATATTGACATGTATTATGTCTGATTGTCACTAAATGTCAGGGAAACAATCATTATATAGGTATACATACGATTAATCCAATACATATTATGGTGAAAATTTTCATATAGAGATATGAGTTTGTTTGATAGAGGTCATAACTGATCCCTTAATAATATGAGTATCACTAAATATTTACTAGAGTGCATTATTATTTTACATCTATAAAATTTGAATTTCATTGTATTTTTAATGTTTTATGCCCCAAAGGGTCACATAGTTAGGCCTTCAGAAAAGGATAAAATTTTGAACAAAGTGTTTGTTCAAAAGGAATATACTGTGAGCAATACTATATCTTAAAATGTTATTATGTATTTAAAATGTTTTTATATATTTTTTATAATGTCCTTATAGTATTTTAGTTAAAGTTGGAAATTAGTGGATATCCCCTGAAATATAAATGTCTGAGATGAATTGAGACATGCACACGATGCATGAATTATATATATATATAATATGGTATATATATATATTACATTTAATACCTTTATATGGTTAATTTTATTTTCCATGCATGAAATTGATGAATAATATATATACATATAAGATATATTTATATTATTCATCTCTCATCTAAAATGGTATTCAATTATCTAAAAATAAATATTGGTTCTTGATGATTTTAATTTTTTTTGGAAACCATTTGATAAGATGAAATATAAAGGAGGTTATGAATTCATATGTGGAATACATATATTTACCATATCATTTATTCATCCACTAAAATGAATACATAAATGAAATAAAAATTAAGGAGTTTTTATTATTTCCTATATGAACCACTTCAATGTGATGAGTATATGTGTTATGGTGAAGAACTTATGAGAGTCTACAAAATAACTCTAATTCTCGATAACTATTCATATCCCCTGAGAAGGCACTAACACCCCATACATTGTTTGGGTATCCTCATGAAATGTTCATGGATTCCTTGGATAGTGTGTCTCTTCAGATGGGGTTACATTCATTCATTGGTCCTTGTGATCATCCTAAAAAATTCTTAATGAATGGAAGAAAAAAACCCATGGTTTATGTGTGTTCTAAATACTCTGTTTTTTCGATAATTCATGATTTTTGTTTTAATGACGGATCTTAACATGTTTTGGATAGTAAAACTCTATCTATGATAATTATATGTTCATAAAAACCCTTCAATTCATTATTTGTTATTTTAACACTAAAAAAATATAAAGAAAATATTTTTATTTACAATAAGACATAATTAATAAATATATCTGATCAGAGAAAAATATTATTAATTTTAAATATACAAAATTTTTATTTAAATCACTGGTCTTCAAACTAACATTATATAAAGATATTAGTTAGTGCGAGTCTAATGGAGTAAACACTAGTGGTTTCAATTGAGATTCCCATAGATGATCATTATTTTTCTTATAGTGCATGTGTATCATCCATGGAACATCCTTGAAGTGCATCTAGCCAGGTGTGTAAATAGAATTCATTATCTCAAACCATATAAATATTGATTTAAGACCCATTCAATATTTTTATTTTGCTTACCCCTAGGTGTATTTATGCGAGAGCTTGCATCCACATGTATGTATCTAGATAAGGATATAATTGGTAGGAAACATCTCACTATTTACTTTATATAATTTTTAGTGTGATTTAATATTTTAAAATTTATCCCTAGGGAATTCACTAATGTTTTGGTGTCTTAATTTCTATATGTAATTAAACCATTCTATGATACCAACTATAATGACCAGCCATTTTATGCATGAATATTACACCATTTTCATTAAAATAAAATAATAATAAAAATATTGAATGAAAACATTAAATTTACTAATATTAATCCAGAATTTCAATAATAAAAAATTTAAATTATCTAAAAAAATTTAATAACAATTGAAACATTAATATATTAATTTAAATTTCAACCAAAAAATTAATATTAATTAATTATTATAACATATGATAAAATTTATTAACAAATATTATAGTTGAAAAAGGTTATTAAATATTAAAAAAGAAATTTTTTCATATAAGAAAACTAATAATATAACACTAGTAATATTAAATAATATTACTATATTTTAAAATTGAAAATTATTAAGATTATAATAATTTTATAATAATTCTAAACCACATATTAAACATGTAACATTGAAATTCATTAATATTTATAATAAATAATCATTATAATCATTTTCAGTAATTAATTAACCTTGTAATATAAATTAACATATAATTAAATTTGTTAAAAAATCAACTTATAACCAAAAATATAAAAATTTAATAATAATTAAATAAATAGAAGAAAAATATCATAATTTATTTAGGTCTAAAAAATCCAAATCAATGAAGTATCACATTAAGAAATATTCAAATGGATGAGAGAAGAAAATTTTGAAGTGAGAATAAATAAGGCGGTTCATGATGTTTTACAAGGACGGTGGTGGAGAGCACCAAGTCAATTATCTCTCTCTATGTTGGTTTTGAGAGAGAAATGCATCTTTTGTATGTGTTGTTCACCCAATATTAACAAATCGAGAACTAGTTCATTTTTATATCATTATATATTGTGAAAAGTTCCCAATGAAATGATTCCCTCACAATAAGAATAGTCAGATCCAATACATTTGGTTCTTAGGAATCCCATTTCCATAAGAAAAAACACTACACCAAATTAAAAAAAAAATATCCCTATTTTCAAATTGTGTCATTAAATACTTTTAGGAGAAGGTGTTATGTTTCCTAACACCATCTATTCAAACTAAATAAAATTAACTCATAATTTTAATTTTTTACATATATGTATATCAATTCAAAATATAGATATTAATTTAATTTTTTATAAATATATATTTATTTAATTAGTTTGATATGATTATATTAGAAAAACCGATCGATTTTAATTAAATAAAAATTTATTTTTACTAATAATTATTATGAATTATAATTCTAATTATAAATTACAACAATGCAGTTGGGGGCTTCTTTATGTTGTATAGCCTCCCCATAATTTGTTGGATTACCATGGTTCAAATCCCAATCACCTCTATTAAAGAGGAATTTCAGGGGTATTTATGGATAAGGACACAAGTAGGGATGCAGGTGGGGTTGCAGAAAATTGTAATGATATCATTGGTGGTGATGAATCACCGGACGAGGAGCATATTGGCCAATCAAATGGTGGGAATTTTGATGGACGTATGAATCAAAAATGAAATTGTTGTTAATTCATGGCTAAAAGTCAGTTGAAGTGAATATTACATACAATTTATGCTACGTATCTAGTGTGACATACTTTTTAAGAGAACGTAGACAGCTGGAAATTGTGTGTGTTTGAGTTTCTCTTTAAAAGGTGTCCACCATGGCCTTTAGGCTATTATATTTTTGAATTCTTGCATTTAATTGTTGGATGTTAGACTATTGAAAACGTAATAAAATAGGTCTAGTGGGTCTTTGTCATTCCTAGTGGGGAGGTATGCGGCTTGATCCAACACAATACCTAGAAGTGTGAGTTATTTGATTCATGCAATCTCTTATTTTGAAAAAACATTAATATTATTAATAATGAATAATTATTAGATAATTATATATATAAGATTAAAATAGTAATCAATTACTAATAATTAAAAATTATTTTTAAGTAAATAATTTTAATGGAATAATAATTAGGAATTAATTAAAAATTATTATTAATTAAGACTTTATTAATTTTTATTAATTAATTTATAAATAATGTCACGTAGTTGTGGTTGGGGTGGCACATGAGTTGTAAACCCCATAATCTTACATCCAAAAGACCAGGGTTCTAATCCTCAGAATCCCCTTGGGGTATTAATGATGACGGCACTGACACATCGACTACCATAGGGGGCGGTGAAACAGGCATGATATAGGCAGGTGGTGACGCAGACATTATGTAGGCAACATTTCCTCAGTCATATAGGCTATGTAATGGGTCTGCCTCTACACAAATAAAAAATAGGTTTTTTCCTTCATATTAAAAAGTGGATTAATTCCTTGAATTTCAAAAAGAAAAGTCACTCCGTGGTTAACACTAATTAAAAATTAAAATCAATGATAATAGATTATTTACCAATTAATTAATTACTATATATATTCATTAATTAACGATTTCTAATATATATTTATAATTATTAATTATTGAATAATTATTTATTTTTGAGAAATAATAATAATATTTTGTTAATAATAAGTAATTATTCATTAATATTAATTAATACTTTTTAATATTAATTTTTATTTGGTATTAATAAATTTTAAGCGATTTATTAATGACTAATAATTAATATATTTTACTTTTATGAAAATTATTATAAACTACCCAATTATTACCATTAATTATTGTTAGTAAATTACTAAATATCATTAATTAATATTAATAAACCACTATTTATTAATGTAGTTAAAAATAATTTTAAAATAATTTTCTTCTAATTAATTATAATTAATATAATACACTAAATTATTTTTATTTTTTATTATGAAAATATAAAATTGTTTATAAATAATTGATAGAAATTAAAAATTAATGTTATTAATAATTTTAATAATATATAATTTATTATTATTATTTAATTTCTAATTATTATTAATTTTTTTTAATTAATAACTATTTATTAAATATTTTATCTTTATATTTAGCAAAGAATTTTATATAATTTTTATGAACTAATAATGAATCATAATCAATTTATTAATAATTATTTTTAACTAATCACTTACTAAAATGAATTATAATTAATTGTTAATAATTAATAGTTATTATTAATTAATTACCAATTAATAATTAATTGTTTGCTTGTAGCAACTGTCACTGCTGATTGGTACTCAATTGCAACCTCTACATTTAGTAATCCCATGTTCAAATCATTCCACATGTAGATTTGATGTGTTACTCTACATATACTATATCTAGGCACTTTAGCAATGTGCTATAGTGGGTTTATTGTAGACTCAACTATGAAGGGGGGTAGTAGTGCACTATAGTGGTGGTTGTGGCGGGGCACTGTAGTGGGATGATGTGTGGGACTGTAGCATTGACCTTAGGGGTTCCATACTGGTTATAGATAAACTTGTGGGACTTTAGTCGCCTCTAGTAAATGGATGCGTGTGAGGCCTTTGGGAGGGAATTTAGACTTGAATACCTAGATGTAGTGATTGGGTGAGTTGAATTTGTGTGTTAATTGTTCTTAATCCCATGATAATGTATGAGTAATTAATTATTTGTCAATTAATAAATAAAAAATTTATAAATATTAATAACAACTACAATATAATTACTAATATTTATTTGTTAAAATTTAAAATTATAATTCAATGATTAGTATTATAAATAACTAACAATTATTGTTAATAAAAAATTTAATAATTAATATTTTATTATAATATTTAATGACTAATTATCTTTAATTATAATTAATTAATTTATATTTATTTATTGATTACAACTTATTGATAACCACTCATTTATCACTATTAATTGTAATTAATTATAAAAAAATTACTCTTATTTGTTATTAATTAATACCTAAAAATTAAAAATTAATAATTACGGAAATATTATGTTCTTATTAATTAATTACTATTTATAAATATTGTGTTATTAATAATAATATATTATTACTCCAGTCCATGATACCAAATATAGATATTATTATTTCTATGCAGAATAATGGGATGCTTGATCCCACGTTGTAAATCCATTAGAATTTCAAGGGAACCGTCTCTTATAAAAGGGATCCATTAGTATAGGTTTTAGCCATGTTTTAAGATTACATTAATAGAATTAATGTTCAATATAATATTAATTAATTACTAGTAAATAAAAAAATTATATATAAAGGTGTTAAAGCATCAAACACATTTTATTTTTTAATGAAACCAATTGGTTGTGGTAATTCCTTTCACCTACAATATTGAAAAAGGTATTTCTTACATCAATTCATTTCCTATAGAGTTAATTTAATTGAGGTAACTAAGACATTTTGGGAAATCCCTTTTGTTTTGGTGTGTTGAACACATTCCAATCCCATATTTTAAAAGGATTACTAAACTCAATTAAATTTTTTAAAAGAACCCATAAAAAAATTATCACCCTTCCATTTCCAATGAGTTTCTGAGTATTCCTCAGCCATCCACTTAACACCCTCCATCTCAAATTGACCATACCCCACATGATCCCATGATAGTAGTTCAGAGTAGACTTGGATGGATTTCTTCATCAATGAAATATGAATAACATTGGGGTTTTAAATATATATTAATTTTATTTTGAAAAAATATATTAGATATTGGAGTATATTGAAATATGGGTACCTAAAAGCATGAACCCTATTAATGCTTCCTTTTTATCCCCCATTAGGTGGTGTCGAAAATTCAGGTTTTCACGTGAGGCCAGACCATGGTTCAAGCACACCATATTTATAAAATTTATCTGTTATATGTATAATTTTTATTAGGTAAATGAAAATAATAAAACAAAATTACTCTCAAACCTCACTATATATAGGATCCAGTGTCATTTCTCCTAATATGGATTGGCATACACTCATTGAAAAAAATTCACTATATATCTAAGTCCCTCAAAGTCCTATAATGTTGAAGACTCTAAGCCCCAGTAGTATGATATGTTGAAGCATTATGCTATTATCACACCTAATGTGTCATGGACAACCTAACCACATCATGATACTTTTTTAGAGTTGATTCTCCAAAAAGTATTCTCTTTTTATATGTCTATGTATATCTCCATGCTACACTACGTAGTGAGTCTACGTGGTCTGATCCATGGACTTCCTAATGTAACTCCCAAAGGGGAACTTCCACACACTTTGAAACATTGTGGTTCCCCAGGTATTGGCATGAATATGACTATATGGATCCCCAATGGTGCCCCTTGTGATGAAACAAGACCTTCACCTATAACAGAGAATCCATAAATAGAACAGTATGGTGCACCTTTCATTCAAGAAGATGATTCTTGTAGAGATCACCATAATTCTCAAGACATCCATCGAGAGATAAATCTAACACAAACACTGATCATCCCACATCGAGAATCCAAGTTGATGGGGATGAGTTGAATCACTAGGGATAACCCTTCATCTCCTAATAAAACATCAAACCAATGCCTTCCATCATCGACCAACACACACCACACTAGTCTCCCACCAACCTCCTTCCAATGACTATCTCTTACCACCCCTTCTCATTGTTCTATCATTCTTCTTCTTTCACAACCCTTCTAGTTTTTTGAGTGATGTTCCAAATATGATGTGGAATGAATTCCAAATAACATGGCACACAATTCCATTTTTGATGAATAACACTGCTACTACAAAACCCTGAAACAATACACAAATTTCTATAGTGATATAGTGTTAAAATTCTTTTACTCACTTTCTCCAATACACATAGAGTCTCATCCACACTAGGATTCATCATATATATATACCGAAAAAATAAATATTATTTAAGATACTGTTATTTTTAATTACATACAATAAATAAATTCAGAAATACAATTGAGAACCTCAGTCATGCATCCCATTTATAAGGGAGTAGGGCTTGACATCACATAAATATTTTCAATGTCGGATTTTGGTTCACTTCCATATACTGGGGAAAAGAGAGATCTTGGGTTTAATCTGTTTAAAGAAGAAATCACCAATAAATGGTTACCATTATCCGCAATTTTTAGCGTGTATATTAGATTCACTATATCCTCTCTTTCATAGAGACTCTAATGGGTAATTATATCTGTGATTTTTTATTCTCTATTATGTATTACACATTATCAATAAGATTTTAGTACTGTTAATACCCAACATAAATAAAAATATAAAATCATAATAAAAATAAATATAAATTTTAAATATTATTTTCATAGATTATTTAATAGAAAATTATTAAATTTATATTAATTAATAATAATTTATAATAATATTTTAATATAAATTAGAATGGTTTATATGTGAATATAATATATAAATATAAATGCACATTTTGGAAGAAATTATCACACACACAAAAATATATAAATACACACACATATATATTAATATATATTTTTATACACAGAAATACACAACTACACATAAATACACACAAATATAAATTCATATAGACGTATAAATATAGAAATATATACATACACACATATATAAAAACACACATGCATATATGAATTCTCACATATATAAATGCACATTGATATATAAATTCACATATATACATGAACAGAAATAAAAAATATTGTAGTGAAAAGTCATGGTATGCCTTGACACGTACCCATAGCTGAATCGGTATTACACCTGTACGGTGTACCCGATCCCGAAAGGAGAGAAAATAGTGTTTGGAAATCAATGAAAAACATTGGGAATGGATTAACCAAAAATCCAGAGAAGTGGACATAAAATTATTTCACAAAAAATATGGATTTTTGAGTCTATGTATCATATGACCATGAAACTAAAATAATCATAAAAATATAAAATACATCCAAACAAACCATATCTAGTGAAAACAAAGGAAGAAACATGAAAAAAATAAAAAGGAATATTCCATTAAGAATATATCTAAAAATTAAAAAAAATAGGAAACTAAATATAAATGAATGATGATACACATAATCGATGCACCATCATTCAAAAATATAAAACAACCCAATAGAGAACATATGTGAAACCCATGTTTTCTCTTCATCTCCTAACTCACCCACTAACCCAAGGAATTGATAAAAAACTGAAATAGAATGAGGAATATACACAAATTAGATGTTATTTAAATTACCATATGATTCTAGATGCGTGGTGTGAGTGAACAGTTCAAGTAGGATCTCAGTATGTAGTCTATGTAATTCCTTTAATAAAAGTGTTCTTTAATTCAAGAAGAAAATACGTTACAAAATATGGTTTTCCATGTTTTATATATTTATTAAAAAAATAAGAACTCCTTTTTAATCATGAAAAAACCCTTTCTTCCTTTATTATAAATACCATTTAAAAATTCTTCAAAACCTGAATGTAATCATTTATTGTTATGAAATCTATAAAAAAAATATTTTAAAAAAAATATTCAATATTTGGTTTTAAAATTCTTCTAAAATTGAATATTCATTTCAATTTTAATAAATTTTAAAAAAACTTTTACATTAATTTTAAAATAACCCTCCCACCTAAATACGTGTCAAATAAATAAAATGGGGGCACCATAATATTATAAATAAAAATAAAATTAAACAATAAGAACAAGGGTATTACAATAACCATGAAATAAAAAAAATTTAATGATCCATTAACTAAGGAATATGTTAAACTATAAACTCATTATGTTTTAAGGTGAGACAATCCTATACATTACCAAAAACATGTGACTAACTACTAATATATGTTTTGTCAAACCACCATAATCCACCTAACTATCCTACATCTAGCCTCATCTGAGGAAATACACACTAGACCTAGAGTACATCACCACTAGGGGACCACTATTAGCTTATAAAAATCTAGTATATCATAAATCTAGTCCTCCCAATTAGATACCCAGGTTTCCATTACCAAAACCAAACTGGATTTTGGAAAACAATTTATAGTGATCAATACAAGAATTTATAATCTTGAATAATAAACCACCCTAACCTCATAAAAATTTCCCAAAACAATCCCTTTTAATGCATGACACAATTACCACAAACATGAATCACCACCCATAAAAAGTGGAACAAGAACAAAATAAAACATCAAGGGACTCACAATTGTAAAAAAATCCTTTCTACAAGGTGGAAAATAGTTATTTAATGGAAATATGACTCAGAGAGAAATGCCACTTTCATTTTCATGAAAATAAAACATTAAAAATACATTAAAAACAATAAAAAATATACTACAATTTTGTTTGAAAAAAATAATGAAATAAGTTTATCCTATTTTGAAATACTAAAAATGGGATATAACCCATTAATTTCCATAAAAAAATTAAAAATAAACACCTAAGACATTTCATAAAAGGTTTTTTCAGAGAAAAACATTAATTTCAAAATGATAAAAAATACATTAGATAAATAATTAATGAAATACATTAATTCATGCAATAAATTTGAATCTAACCCAAGGGTTCATACATAGGAATTATTTAATTATGTTTTTATTGAAAAACCCAATAATCACAAAAATTGAAAAATAAATAAGTAGAATAGAAACAGATACTTCTAAATGGATATAATAAAGTCATAATGAGTTTATTTAGAGGTATAAAATCATTATAAGTTAGGAAACAACCAATATGGGTCCTAGTCTATCAAAATAGTGAATATAATCAACCCAAACCCATGAATCACTAGTTCCCAAAAATTAGGGTACATGTGAAAAAGATAAACTTAGGAGAAGTGGTCAAGATGATGTTGAAAATAGAATATTAGGATGAAGGAAGATAAATGCATTTGAATAATTTTTAAATATAGAGAAGTGAAGTTTTAATTAATGGGAAGGAGAATGAGCTTCATCTAGTGACCCAAGGAGGGACAGTTGAATGAGTGGAAGTGGAGTGGGGAATAGAAATATAAAATTTGTAGGGGTATAAATGAAATTTCACATTTTTGTGAAATACGGGTAGCTCATTAGGTTTGATTGCATGGTTTGGTTAACAATTCACCAACCATGTTGTTTCCACTAGAATTTTGATGATCACCTTAATAATTTGGATGCATAGTTTAATCTAATTGTGTGATAATAATTTAGGTCACATCCAAGAAGAAAATAGGTTGCATGGTTATCTAAAATACCCGGAAAAACATTAAAAACCATGTACCAACCATGGGAAATCACACAATCATGAATTACAACAATGTCACAAAATTTCCATGTGATTACTATTTACTATGAAAAGTATTTCTAGAACATAGAAACTTCCAAAATTTAAAAATAAAATCCTAGAAAGTCCCAAAACCTCATATGAACCAAAATATATGTAACAAATATATTATAATAGTGATGAAAATATTAAAATATCCATTCCATGATAATTTATACCCCAAAATACTCTATGGTAAATAATAGAAGGTAAAAAAACTATCAGACATCCACACCCCAACCAAGATACAGGTAGGTCAGTGAATGATTTATAAGGGGTTTGGTAATGAGGAAACCATTATCCATGATCTATTATAAACACAGAAATAAAAAATTATCGATAAATAAAAAACTAAATCCTCAATCAAACCAATTCACATGATCAAACCTATAATTCTAAAAGTACAAAGACACATTATACATATCCCAACCTTTCTAATTCATCTAAAATAGTGAAACTAATGGGTATTTCATCTATAATAAAATCCTCACAAAGGATAATCTCCTCCACCAACCACAACTGACTATTAAGAGAAAAATACTATAAAATCATCCAGGATCTCCAACTCAAATATAATTCAAATGACCATAAAATGAGGCCGTACCAAGGAGGCCATAAAAGAATATACCAACAGGTTCAAACCAAAATATTAAAGAGAAAATAACCACAACTATGCTTATGTATGTAATTAAAGTGGATCTCACCTTGTTCTATCACTTTTTAAGGGTAAAATAGAAATCAAACCGGGGCTGCCATCTCATGGTGAATCCAAAAAACAAAAACAACATAATTAGATGACTCCTAGAAAGAAACACATATCCTACTTATCTTAGTGAGAAACCAATAGATTCCTATAATCAAACCACTAACGACAAACCTCAACATGGCTAGCACCACACACACAACACTCAAGAAGCTATATTTCATGAAATAAATGATGTCATATCTATACAAAAACTAATATCTATAAGAAATTATCAAAGATACATCCCATAATACATCTAATGAGAACATAAATGAGTCAAAAAAATAAGAATAAAAAAAAAGATTCCACAAAATAAATCAACACCTTAAACCAGATCAAACCCAATACTTTTCCATTTGACAACTCTTGAAACCTACAATGATAATTTTAATGCCACACTTGATCATAAAAAATGATTCCTTATTCCCATAGTAAAATGTAAATATCTGGTGAGAAAAACCTCCTTATTTGAATATGTGGACTAATTAAAGAAAATATTCAATTAAATGATAGTTTAATGAGTTATCAGTGACTCTCTCTGATGGAAGAAGTAAAAATCTAGAAAAAATATTAAACACTCCTTCACCCAGATCTCACCTCGACAAAGGCTCATGAACATAGGATATTTATTCCCTTATAAATTTTCCTTCTATAACTACAAAAAACATTTATTAGAATGAAATTCTAATATACACCCTCTTAAAACTGAGAAGGTAACATCATCTACAACCACATCCGGACATATCCAGGAGAACAGAACATTCCATGTCCACTAGTTTAATCAATATCTTTTTAGTTCTTAAAAACAAAGAGATTTCCACTAAATGATGAAAGGAATCTCGAAAAGGATTATCCATAGGGATGAACCTTGTAAATTCTATATAATATTTTATGGGAGTAATTTTATATATAAAATAATACATGAACCTATCAAATTAATAACCTATAATTTAATTAAAATATTCCCATTAAAAACTAAAGGAAACATAAAAAATGTAAAACCCTTTTATAGAAAACATTCCATGAAACATCATAAAAACTTCTTCTTTTTAAAATCACAAACATATATTTAAAATTTAAAAACAAACTCACCAGGAAATACATTGAAAATATAAATCATTCAATTTTTTAATATGAATAAACATTTAAAAACACCACATGCTAATTTTAAAACCAAATAGATTCAATTTACAAGACTAAAACAATTTATTTAAAAATGAGGGATCGTAAAAATGGTTAAAAATAGCTCAATTCTGTTAAAAATAATTTTAAACATATCATAATGAAATCAAGCACTGAGTAAAATATTCCATAATAATAAGTAATTAATTTTTAACACAACCCACCCAAATTGGTCTTCAAATCAACATTTTTTTAAATTACTCCTTTGATAAAAAATGAACCCTTAATAAATTTAAGATAATAAGGAATAATAACATAAGTTAATCCAAATACAATTTTAAAAACATCAAAACCAAAAAAAATCAATTTAAATCATATGTAATAAGTGTAAAAAACATCTAGATAAATCTTGAATTTAATGAGGTTGAAAAAATGAATGGGATATATATTTTTTTCACATTTTGGAAACACCTTTTGGTCAGACCTATTCCATTTATGAAACATGAGTTTTAAATTCTCATAAATTATCTTCATGGGCTCCGAATGGCTTACCAGACCATGTGTTCTAATTTTTAATCTCAAATTCATCATCAATTTTTACCCTAAAACACCATGTAACCCCTAAAATCTCTTTAACAACATTTTTTGATAAAAATAAAATCATTATAAATCAAAATAAATAACTATTAGTCATGAAATAAATCAAAATTCAAGACTGAAGTCTCGACAAACACTAGAAGACTGATGTTTGCCATGATAAAGGGCATGCCGACCACTCCCCTCTAAATGCTGCATGATTCTAAATGTCTATATCATAAAATGACCAAGACACAACACCATATATAAAGAATTAAACATATAAAATAAATTACATTACTCTTAACTACTATCTGATTCCAATTTTAATAAACAAGATCTGGTTCAATCGATATGCCACTTAACACAGCTCGTCGTTGGGTATGATGGGTGTTCCAAATCTCTATGGAGTGACAACTTGCACATAGGAATTATGATTAACTCCTTTGGAATGGTTTTATTCTCAAATAATATTAATAAAAAATAGATTATTTTACAAAAAACATTTCATTTTGATACTATGTTTTGGAAGAACATACAACTAGAATAAATATGAATAAATGTACCACAAAAGAAAAACTATTTGTATCTAGTGAAAAGGAAACAACGAAATTTCATAAATAAATAAGCATCATCCATGATTAATACATATAAAAATAAAAAAAAATATAAACATAATAAAAATGAATAATTTATGACATGGTTAATACATCTACCAACAAAAATTAAAAAAACATACAGAGGACCTCCATATAACCAATTCTTTATCTCGATCTCCCAAATCACCAATCATCCCAAGGAAGTGATATACCAATTTAAATAGAACCTAAAACCATTAAAATGTTTAATATATGTACAGATTCACAAAATTATGTATACATTATGTTTTTTAAGAAGCATAATATGATCTCACCACATAGTCTATAAACTAACTTTCATAAAACATGTCATGAACGTTAGTTTGAAATATAGTAGATTTTTTTTCTTATTTTTTAACATCGTTAATAAAAAAGTAGTCAATAAATTTTTTCACTAATACTAACCAATTTTTACATTCTAAAAAACCATATAAAATGATTTATTATTTAAATGTAATCATTTTATTTTACAAAAACCCATATAGAACCTCTTTTAAACACATTTTCAAAACCTCAAATTAAAACTCAAAAAAAACAAAAAAATCATTTCCATTTAGAAAAAACACAGAAAAATATAATTTAAATTTATTTACAATGATAAAAACTTCCCATTTATAAGAGGAAAAACAAAACCTAGAGATATTATAAGATCATAATTAAATTAGAAAACATACAAAAGTTGAATATAACAATGTGAATATAGAAATTACATTCAAAGAAACACAAACCATGGAATATGTTTCAGGGAAAACTCCCTAGGCCCTAATGTGGCTTTTTTTATAATTTACTAAAAATATAAAGAGGAAATGTTGTTATAAGTTTTATCAAAACAATATAACGAACCAAAAAATCTTGCACCTTCCTCATCTAGATAAATCACCATAATCACTTGTATATATCCTTACTAAGGAGACACTTGTAGCATGCGACTATCTAGTGTAGAGGAAATCGTGGTCTCCCATTTATTTTCCCATATTCCCAAAATGAAAAAAGAGAAGGTGAAAAATCACTTAATAATGATCAATAAAATAATCACTATGAATGAAAAATAACTCACCATAACCTCCAAAACTCTCACAATAAACATCCCTATTCCATCCATTAACAAATTACCATATACAAGATGCGCCAAAAATAAAATTTAAAACACATTCAAAGGGGTGTAGTGAGGGTCTCAAAATTTTTTTAATGAAATTTCCCATATGTTTCCAAATAAAAATTCAACGAAAATATGACTTGTATTTAATTGTCATTTTCATTTTCTTTAAATAACAGCATTCAAATAATTTCATTAAATCATCTTGAATCTAACTTATCTTTCTTTCCAAAAAACAACTGCTAAAACATGGTTCACCTCATTTAAAAAACAAAAACTGGTCTGGAACCCATTACATGACATAAAATCCATTTTAAATATCCTTCATAGTCTTTTTCGTAAAGGGGCTTTACATGTCAAAACAATAATTTCAATAAGAACCTGAAAATCCATGAGAAAACACATTATGACTAGGCAAAATTATGTGAAATTTTTTAAAAACCAACCATAGGTTTCATACATAACCATTATTTAATTATAAATTAATTAAAAAACTCAATCATATCAAGAATTGAAAAATAATGTCACGACATAGAAAGACTTACCTCAAAACAAATGGAATTGTATCTCAATGTTTTGAATTTCATAGAGAAGGCCCAAATTGAGAAGGAAACCCCCTATTTGGGTCGTAGTCAATCATTAACCTAATATAGAATCACAAGAAACCCATAAACAAACATTCACAATAAATTAGTTCTTATGGGAGAATGAATAACCGAGGATAAATACGAGAAACGAATAAGGAATAGGTAGTCGAGTAAAGAGATATATAGAACACCATAGAAACCTCTTGAAATATGGATAATTGGATCCACAATCAAAGGGCATGAGATGAAGATTCTCTTAGTGATGAATGGATGGTTGGCTAAATGAGTGGAAGAGTATAGAGGGATGAAAAAAGTAAAATTTAAAGAGGGCTATGGGTAATTTCAATATTATGTTTAATATAAGGAACTTACATGGTTTGGTAAATTGTTCACCAACTGTGTGGATTCAACTAGAGAAACAATTATCACCAACACTGTCTAGCTATTTGTTTACTCCTAACTGTAAATCAACTGTGAATGTTACCCCCCAAACTATATAAATGGCATTGTTTTCTAGAAGATCCTCCATGGATGGGTGAACTGTGAGCCAACCCTTTGAAATCCCATTTCCAAGAATTGCATCACCATCAAATGGTTGCCAATAACTATTCAAAAGAATCACAACACCCAGAGACCTCCAATGTTTCAAAATAAAATGAAAAAAAATCTATTAACAATAATAATCCCAAAATTAAACAATAAATATTTTATAACAATAACATAGAGTGTTACATATATTCAAATAAATATATACATATATATAAACACAAACATATATAAATAAATATGTATATATTTAAATACACATATATAAATAGACACATATATAAATACACACAAATATATATAAATATAAACATAAATAAACACACATACATTTGAACACACATATATAAATATACACACATATATAAATGTGCTCACACACTCACATAAAAATAAATAAACACATATATTAATACACTGATATATATAAATACAAAAATATAAATATGAAAATATAAAAATACATAGATAAATATATGTATTTATATACATAAATATAAATACACATATTTTATCAGACATATTTTAATATATATTTATATATATATATATTGAAATATAGAAATAATAAAATTTATACACTCTTGTATGTTCAAATATAAATATACATTTATATAGACATATATAAATACACACATTTATAAATTAACATATATGTACACATATATAAATATATGATTAAATAAAAACATATAAAATTTTGAATAATACCATCCACATACCTATCGAATAATAATATTTTTTCTTAGATGGTAGAAACATTCACTCTTAGGATGGAGGCATGACAATTTCAAACATGGGGTACTTGGTGTGTTGGAAATTATAGAAATGAGAGACATAAACTTCATACAATCTTTGGATAGTTATTTTTATATATTTTCATTTTTTTGTGTGGTTATATCACTATAAATATGGTTTTTTGTATGAATTGTAATATCATCAAAGAGAAGAAATAAACCTGGTTTCCTAATGCTATTATTTTTATTATAGGTAGTCACCTCCAATGATTTTCATATGTATATTCCTCTAAATTTTTTTGAGCCACTAAAAAATCCACATTCAGTAGTATATGAGTGATTTTGAATGTTCATAAGACTGTTTTAAAATAATTTTTTCAATCCTGCTATCGAGTTATAGTGAGAAGAGTTGGAAAAGGTAGAACAAGATCGAGGATTAATAGTTTGTTCCATTTCTATTTCCATTTTTTATAACCTTTTTACAAGATAGTCATAAAATGGGGAAAATTGGTATCTTATTTCCCATATAAAAGGTTGAATCTCCATTTTATCATCTCCCAATGGGGAATGGAAAAAAAATTATCCCCTCCCATATACCAAATCAATTAAATATTCATATCAAAATACATTTTTGGCCTTTACGAGCCTCCCATGACCTCTTTCATCTGCCATACAAAAAATAAAAATTATAAACAAATCCATTTTCATTTTCACATCTCACCACATTCTCACCACATGAGTATCCTCACCATTCCATTAATTCATCTTGTTTCTCTTTTTAATGAAGGTAAACAAGGACTCCCCATTCACTTGTATTATTGAAAAAATATCAACTCATAGTTCCAATAAAAAATTTATAATAGTTTCCAACTCGGAGAAAAATGGCCTACATATATAATTTTACGATTAAAAAAAATTTCATTATGAAAATTTAAATTTCCTAGAATTGGCACCAATGATGAAGAAGAACAATTATGAAAATGGGTGCATCCAAATTCGACCAAATGTTGGCACCCAAGATGTCATGGACATCATGGAGGATAGAGACATTGAGACGTAATCCAGATCAATATTGGATGCTGTTTTTGATGTTCAAAAGGATACTCTTCAAGTGGGACATAATCAGGAATGGATTTCCCAATCCATCATCCATCAAGGCAATAATTTGGTTAATTATGAAATAAAATATTATTAGAAATCATCAATGGAGTTATGGGAAAACCTTCTAAAATAATTTAATGGAATAGAAATAGAAAAGTAGGTATGACATAAATATATACAAAAGTAGTGGGAATCATTATTTATGAAATATTATGAAATCTTTTTTTGAGTATCATTCTTATGTAATGGTTGTGGTGAACCAACATAGAATAAATGGATAAAATATTGCTGATGTATGGGTGTGTTTGAAAATTTTTCCCTCCTTAGATCCAAAACGTGATTATATAGTAATTTCCCTAGAAGATACTAATGATCTATAAATTATTTCAATTGAAGAACTCATGGGGCCTCTATAATACCAATAATTGATGGTGAATTGACTATATGAAACGAATAGAGTGGATCATGGCTTGAAATCAATTTTTTTCTCAAAAACTCTGTAATAGTTAAATGGGGCACATATAAAAGAGGTCTTGGTAGGGGATTTTGTTGATAAGAATCATCTCAAAGAAGATGAATAATAGTTTGTGAAAACACACAGTGAGGAGGTCATGGTGATCAAAACATTATACATATAAAAAATTGTTGATGAATATTGTGAGGAATCAATAATCTCTAACCTGAAAAAATAAAATATTGATGCTATCATTGTAAAAAATGTACATTATATAAATGAATGTTGGACAAATAAGAAAATGGATAATTTCATAGTGGAGGTACATATTTTTCATGTATGAGATACATTTTTCAAGTCTAATATGTTAATGGGAATACCAATAACACAATATCAAGGAATATGGTATCTCTAATCTGGAGCATGTGAGAACATGACTGGTCACAAGAAATTTTTTTTCAAACCTAGATTAGAGGGTTAGAAGAGAGATTTAAATTTGTGATCTCTCAAAAATAATTTTCTTTCAAAGAGGAGATTCATTAATCGAAAAAAACATTGGAATTATGGTTTCATCATTGAAATATACTATGTACATGACATACATTCCAACATATTAATTATAGGGATGTTGGTGGAAAAAGGTAGTCACATAAGCCTACAAGATGAATAAATTTCAATTGTGCATGAAAATATAAGGCTAATAACAAAAGTAACAGTGGTTAATAATCACTTGTTTCAAATTATGATTCAACATAATGTACCATGATGTATTCCGAATAGTTGTGACGATAAAGACTATATATGAAATCATTGTTTTGGTAATTTAATGATCAAATGTTTATGTTTACTATGAAACAAGAAGCTAGTGAATGGTATTCCTATCATCTGACACCTAAATCAAAATTGTGGAAACTATGTTCTAGGAAAATAATGTTGAAATAGATATGTAATGATGGATAAATAGAATGATACTACACCACTCGAGCATGTTCACGTTAATCTGTGTGGTCCATTGAATACAAAATAAATTGGTAAAACAAGGTATTTTTTATAGTTATTTATGACTATATTAGGAAAACATTGATATATTTTCACAACATGAATACATAAGATTTCATCATCATCAAATAATTTAAGGAACTGATGGAAAATAAAATCATGAATCAAATATAAACATTGAGATCTAATGATGTTAGGGATTACACTATTGATTTTATTCAATAGAACCTAAAGAATCATGGAATTAGGCACCAAATGACACTGGTTTTCACACCCCAACTCAATGGAGTTCCCAAAAGGATAAATCTGATCATTTTCATGGTGAAAAGTAGCATGTTGAATGAAAAAGATGTTCCCTTGAATTTTTTGGGATGAGGAAAATTTTTGTGAGGTGTATCAAGTCAATAGACTACCAACAAAAAATCTTGATTAAAATACCTCATAATAATCATAAAGTAATATCTTGACCTATATAGTCTATCTTAGAGTTTCTTGTTCTATTTATTATATTAGGATCATGGAAGAAAATTCAAATCTAGTTAGATTTGAGGATTCTAAAACAATGAAATATGGAATAAAGTGATTGCTAAGAAAATTCATTCCATAGACACTGCCAATGCCTACATGAAAATGGAAGGAACTGACAATGGTGAGGTCATTATAGACAATCACGAGAAAAACATATTTGATTTAAATTCATGGTTTATATGGAAAATATGTTTATGAGGGGATGGGTGATATTTAATAGTAAAATTATATTTATATGAGGAAACATACCCTCACTATTTGGATGAAGGAACAGAAATTTTTGACATGGTCTACAAGACGTGTTATGAACAAGAGGATTGGGTGGAAACTAATATAACTAATATTTAGAATTTTATTTTTATATGATTCTATTTTTTGATTTTGTTGTGTGTTTTTACACCTATATATTATTTTTTTGTATGTGTTATAATATAATATTAAATATTAAATAAACCTAGTTTATTGAAATTATAATTCTATCTTATATAATCACCTCTAATGATCTTCATCTCTATCTGATTATGATGTTGTGTTAGAAGCTACAAAATCCTCATTCAATCCCAGCATCAAAGAGACCCATATGTCCCTTATTTTCTCTTGTTTTCTTATTTTTTCAAGGAAATATAATTTATTATCTATTTCAATATACATACGTAGATTTTTACCCTCAAGGATCGCCCCAATCACTCGATGAGAATTCCAACCCTTCATCCATGTTTATCTTTAACTAGTTTTTCCAAAAATGTTCTTATATAAAACTCTTATCTACTACATATTCTACCACCTACATCCACTCGAATAACACCCTTGACACACACCATCCACATGAACCCTATACACATGAATCCATGTAATTTATGATTAAAAATATTACAAAAAATAAAAACAATTATTTACAACTATTTATAAAATGTAATATATTTTTAGAAAATTTACTGTTTACTAATTATATTATTTATTTATTTATTAACTAAATTGATAATTATTATTAATTATTACTAATTATATTAATAATATTATTCATAACAAATAATAATTTGTTACTATATAGTTGAGATTTCTCGTAGTGTCATGCACCTCATTATCCTTCATGAAAATCCAATAAATAAATCTAAGTGGGAGAATCAATTATGTGGGGATTGTAATAGTACTCCACCAGTGATATGACAACAACTACTACATCTAGTTATATAATAATGAGAATATTCACCCATTTTGGGTTCTCATGACTTTTATTTTGGCCTTTGGGAGACTATACCATTATGATGCCAATGGAAAACTAGTATACATTACAATGGCACCAGAATAACAACACAACATGACTACACATGCAACATGACATGAATTCACATGGGTATCATCTGATGGGGTAATCAAAAGAGTGATTAGTACATTAACAGTTATCATCTGTCCCTCTACCAACACAGATAACAGATGTTGGGAGAAGGGATTCCCTACAATGGAGAAGCAATGTTTAATGTGATTCAATGGTCGTTGGAAGGGTGGAGGAGAATTTGGATTGTTGACTAATAAAACTAGATCATTTGTTACTAGATATAATATGAGATAGAACTAGTATGCAACACAGCGTGATGATGTGGAAGTTAATGATGGGTGGGAGGCTCAAAATGGGAAATTAGTGAATTATCACCTATAATATGGTCCTCTATACAAAAAATATTCTAATGTGGGATGACAATGTGACCTTGTATAGTGTGATATAGTGACATGGAGTTATGTTTCTAGTAATAGGGGTGACATGAAAATAAATAACTGTGGAAGATATTATTTCTTGGCTACACATCTAAGACTCGGTCGTTCACCATTATGTTATTTTGGACTAAATTTATTATAATTATCACATTTTTAAGGTATAGAATGTTTCACTAAAATTATAATCATTCCATTTAGTAGATATCTATTTTTGAGAACTAATTCTTGGGTCTAAAATATGAGAGGTTAATCACATCTATGTGATGTTTTCATTCAACTCTATAGGTATTGGGTGATCCTGGGGAATGTTTTGGTGAGTCTATAAAGGGTTTTGATCCAACTGGGAGTTATAAAAAGAATTCATGGAGTGAAACTATATTCTATGTTGTGAAATATCAAAGGTATCCACGATTAATGTTTCTACAAAAATATGTCGTTATGAAAAAATTTTTATTATAGAGAACTATTGCTATGAAGTATTATGGGTGTATTAATGTGATAGTATTTTTTCAAAGCCCTATTATTTCTTTAGTCAAAATTCCTTACATGAGTGTTGGAATTAATGAAGGGTTTTATCCTCTATAATTTTCTTCATCCTTGTTTATTCACCAATTGAAGTTCAATTTTTTTGATGGATTCAGAACGTTATGTCTTAACCCATGAAAAACATTGATGTATATTCTCTCTTCCAATCCCCATTGATTGTGAAATGATTTTTATTAGATAAATCTTGTGGTAATTTCTTTACATAAAGACTTATTTTTTCATGGATGGTAAGGAATTTGACTCGCATGGTGAAAGGATATCACATTATGATGAACACATGCCATTGACATGAATTTTAATGAAGGTATTTCACCTGGTGGAATTCACCATGAATTTAAAAATTAATATTATTTAATATTTTATTTTTTGATGATGCATGATAGGGATTTTTCCTAGAATAATGTCGGATATTTTTTAAGACATTCCAAGGATTTCTTGTCAAGGATTCAGTTAGGTGATGATATCCAGTATGTCTTTCTTCATTTATGCATTTCACCTTTTATTGTGGGTTTCCATATAAACATTTAATTAATTATAACTTTTTATAGTTAATTATTTAGGATTATTTGGAATTAGATATAAACACTGGTCATTTGGTGTAGGATTAATAGACATAGATATTTTGGAACAATCTAATGGGATTTTCAAGTCTTGGGAGTTGAATTTGATTGAGGTAGGTGGTTCAGTGTACTCTACCATGAGGCATTATGTATTTTTTACTAATATGCAATATGATGTTATTCACCTTCTATGAAAAATCCTAAATTAATAATTATCAGAAAATTTACAAATATTAAACGTTAACTAACATATCTAACTAATTAAATTGGGATATCTACCCCTATTCTGAATTCATCAATGAATTACCTATCTTAATAAATTGATATATTTATAATAATATAAAATTATTAAAGTGTTGATGTTGACCTAGTTTGATGTTTTGTTTCTAGGACACCAATGTACAATACATGAATGGTTATGTATTTCTTATCTTCTATTACATTCGATCATTTGTGGATGTTTGTTCACTTGATGTTTATTTGTATCCTTTGAGACCTATCCTTGATTGCTTATATGTGGTGTGCATTTATATCCTGTGGGTACTATACATGATTATTTGTATTTGATATGCATGTGAAGGTCATCAGAATATGTTTTATTCATTTATCACATGTTTGTGCATTTTTAGTGTCAGAGCAGGTATTCTAGAACTTAATTTTTGTACATTCTATTACATATATATTAAAATTCATGAATGTTATCAAATAATTTTTATTACATATTTTTTATTGTTTTGCATGATTTTGATGTAATAATTTCCATAGTTATCCTTATCATTGATAAAGATATAAATATTCCCAATTTGATAAAAACACATGAAATTCCATATTTATATACTTAAATATAGTTCTACAGTCGGATAATATAATATTATATGGAACATATTATATAGGATATCAGGTTAGATTACTAAAAATAAGAAGAGACTTCCCCCCATGAATTTCACACATGGTAATCTCAAATGAGATATATTATGATTACATTCCCGTATAGTGATCCTATATATGCACATGATTTTGATTATTCTTAGGACATCACGAATGATAATCTATTAATAGATTAGTTAAGTAAGTATATTGACCTTCCAACTTCAAAGAAGTATATATATTGGAACATTTACTGAAATATATTTTACTCCTTAATTCCATTTCTATGGCGTAATGTCATTTTTATTTATTGTATTCATTGAAAGAAATATCTATCATATGACTTGATAAAATAGATGTGTTTCTTCTTGATGACATTTTGCTACAGAGGTATCATATTACATGTCACAAGTACTTATGTGGTTGTCAATGTTTTGAAAATAAGTTCATTCCACTCGATGGATTAAACCATTACAAGATAATATTAATTTTCCTTTGGAAATCCTTTCTAAATCAAAAGTTAAATTAAAAATAGAGGCTCACATATTAAGAGTTCCCATTAATCTTGATTATATTTCTTTTATATTTTGTTAATTGAGTAAATATTATTCTCATGAATGTGGAATTATTTTATTCATTTAATTGATTAAAAATATTAATTGAGTACTTAATATATATTTATTCACTTTATTGTAGTTATTTTATTATTAATTGATAAAAATATTTATTCATGGATTCAGTATATACATAAGAGTTTGAAAAGACCAAGACTATGTTTGGTGATGAATATTAATTTCTATGTTAGAAAATTAATATTTATCATGGTTTAAGATCGTAAACAATATAAAACATTATTATTATTTTGACATTTTTCTGTTATGAATTATTATATTATTTTATGTCCAAGAAAAAATTAAATAATATTCTCACCAAAAACCCCCTCTCTATAAATAGATGGTTTTGTCTATTTTGTTAGCTTAATTGAAAATTGATAATTAAGAATTGTTGCACACAATGAAATTATCTCTCGACATATTTTTATCTCTTCCTCTCAACAATGAGAATCTCTAGAGACATTTTTCAAATACAGAAGTAACTACAAGTGATAAACACAATCAATACAATATTATAGATCTACCATTATCACACCAACCATTCCATTGGAATTTTTAAAAGACAAAATGAGAACATGTTGATCATGTTTAGAGAGATTGTACACTTGGATCCTTACAATGCAAAGACATTATTCTTGGAAAAAGGTTTTTGGATGATCAACATCATCCGTGAAGAAATATCCTAAGATGAGGTATAATTTATTCAAAACTAATTAAAATTAATTATAAATCTAATGTTCAAAGATCCAATTTGTGTTATGAGTCCCCTTATTTCAATAATCGAATTAATAATTCCATTAGTCATGATGGTTATGTCTTGATGAAATTTTAGATTCATGCATTTAATTGAAAATAATAGTCATTGGTTTCCACCCACAATGGTTCTTCCATAACACCTAGAACATTAAATTTTTATAAAGGGTGTATTATGTTTACATTAATAGTTATTTATTTTATTATTGATCTATATGCATAATAGTGGTCATATATTTCATTTTTTTGGAAATTAGGTCATTAATATTATGTTTAATTAAAATTATTTAGATATATTAATTACTATCATTTAGTGATTACTTTTATTAATGTACTAATAACATATTAATAATAATTGGAGATGGAATTGAGAAGTCCTAAGGAATCTGTCTGGTGAGGCTGGGGTACACAATGTGTTGATGGAGTACCTTTTGTGTACCCAATTTCACTATACATTGATGTTACTTGAGATACATGGTATTAATTGAAATAACTACACATGGTGAATTTATTTCACACCCTATCCAACATTCCATGCAACCTGTTAGATTACATTTCTTGTAGCTTGTTTAAATTCCATGTAGTCTTCATAGTTTTGTGGAAAATGTTAATCATATTGTATGGTTAAATACAGAGTTTTAACTCATGTGATAATGATTTCCTAAATCATTACTGAAACACATGACTGTTGTTGGTATACATGACATGTATTTCATTATTTCCAATGTTAAAAATACATGTTTATTATTTTGGCATGTTATTTGTAACATCCTGACCCATATACCATGGACAGTGACACGATCTGGTGGGTCACATGACCATAAGTGAATCTCCCCTAACTCTAGTGGTCTCTAACTAGAAACAAGGGCCTAGGGTGTTTATATATAGAGACTATTCCCTAGTGTTAGAGTGTGACATACGAGTAGTAATAATATCATTCAACATAGGAAAAAAGTAATCAATTATATAGAAGTAAAACAACCATGATATGTATATATAAACTATACCAGAAGTAATCTCAAATAAAAAAATTACCTATCATGTCATGTCTCTAAAAATATGGGAAGAAGTGTAAATGAATCCAATACATTACATGTATAAAAATACCATAAATATCATAAAGGACTGTCCAAATTAGGATCACTATATTAGCTCATTTATGTGATCTTCTTATCCTAAGAATTACACACATTAAGAATCATACATTCAGTGCTTTCCATAATCCCTACATGAATCGATGGTATCATTCCAAGTGACCAATGATAATATGAGTAAGGAGTGATATAACACATTGTATTCTTCCAACACTAGTGCATATAACAAAACCATTTTGTGTGGTATGATCAAAAGTAGTGTGCAATATATCATTGGTATATCATTATTAAAAGTAATGATTCATGTAGTGGTGATCTTGTGTATAAAAACATGGATCCCTACAAAATAAATATTGGTTACCATAAACATGGGAAATGGTAAAATAGAAATAATAAATTGATACAATCATGTCTTCCAAATATATTAAAATATCCATGATCTGGATTTCTATAAGAATGTAAAAATATCCACCATGACAATTCCGTACAAACAAGAGTAAATATCCATAATGTCCATTCCATACAATCTGGCACATAGATATCATTCTAAATGGCTTTATGTATAGTGAAATCTTCCACAATAGCCTCATAGTGTAATAAACAGTGTCAGAACCTTAAGGGCTGGATCCAAGGTATAGAATACTAAGGCATCCACACTGAGTCCATGGACCATCTTGATGGAAACTTATTAAATACATGGGTGGGTTACAAGGATAATTTCAAAAAACCATATCAACTAAGAACCTAATAATTGGATATCCATGTGGTATTAAGTCCAAAAGAATCATATGGAATCAATACCCATGGAAGAAAAATTTATAAGGAATCCACTAATGTAGACAAGATCCATGACAGAAATGTCCATTAATGGAATCTGGAACTAAGGTATACCAACCATGTAATACACTACAATTTCAATTCCCTATTTCAAACATTCATAATTTCAAAACATATCACTTAAACTAAGCTCATCAAATATATATAAATATTTTCTATTTATATATTCAAACAATTCACATAATGTTATCACATGGGAAAGGAAAAAATCCTTCTCATAATATCTTAATTCAATTCTCATACCAATTAAATAGGCTTCGTCTAATCAAGACCTACTAATATCACCCCACATGTAGTATAACAAAACAAATAATACAAGTTCACATCCCATGGGTCGCCAATAATGTGGATGAAACCTCTAAAAATCTCAATGGATATAGTGGAAATCCCTAACAGGTTTCATTTCATCTATTTATATTGAAAAATTTATTAATGGGTTGGCACCAGAAATTCCAATGCATTGCATAATTAAAGCTATGTTATTGAAAGAAAAAAATATATGGGTATGGTATAGACCACCAATATGAGGTCTATTTTAGATAACTTATGTAGTATGTATTTCTAATTCAGTCTAGATTGTGAGAAAAAGGTGTAATTGAAAAAAATCCTAAAAACAGGGAATATCACCTTAGATATAAATAATTCCATAGATATGAAGTGAAATTAATAATGAGGATATATAAATGAATAAAATAATGGAAAAAAATTAATTGAGAATGAAAACATACGATTCTGGTGTCGGATACATAATTGAGATCAACATCTACCCTTTGAGGATCAAAGGAGCTCCCACATCCAAGGTTCTATCCAAAAGTGGAAATAAGAAACATTAATTAGATTATAATATATTATATTGAAAAATGTTATACTTTCTCAATGTTTACTCGACATAATGGTTTGAATCCACCGTTGGCCGAACTGTGCAACAACAGTTCACCCTTTACCATCTCAAGGGTGAACTCACACAGTTCATACACATAGTTTGACTAACCATGAACAAACTATGTCTCAAACTCAATAAAAATATGAATATCCCCATACATGGTAAGGTGATGGAGGGTTCACTATTCCCTCAAATTGTGTGACCCTCTACACTCCACTGTCAACCCTAGCATGGTCTAGATTAACTATGCAGCCTACCCCAAATGGTTTCGCCAAAATGTGTGGCCATTATTTTTTCCCAAAAATTGGGGATTTGGGTTCCGAAATAGCCCCTAGCCCCACAAAAATACTTGAGATCACATTGTGTACTCACATAATATTTTCAACTGAAAAAAATGTGTACCTCATAGAAATCTATGGATTTTACAGTCTTCCACCCATAAATTAATAGGTCCACTAATTTCTCATTAATGGGTGGGAAAATGTTACATGATAATAACTCATACCCTAAGAAGGTATTTTAACATCCTAATCCTATGTATCATTATGAAAATGGTTGTGATGCCATAATAGTCATTCTAGAGGAACTGACTAGCCCCATTGATCCTTTGTTCACAATCAGACAATACATATGGGATGCTTCTCAGAGAAGGAATATACCAATAAAAACAAATCATCTGGATACAGTGTATGGGTTAGTTTTGAGTGATAATGGTAAATCTGAGAAAACTAGAAAAAATCAGATATTTCTTTATTTATATGAGTTAACTAAAAATGATAACCTACCATCCAAACTCGCTCTAGAAGATCAAACAAAATTCTATATCATGGTGAAATCATTCCTTATCTCTTATTATATTGGTATCCCATGCTGAGTGATATATTAAAAGATGAAATATCAAAAAATTCAAACACCATAGGTCATAAATAGTGATAAAAATAAGATTTTTTCTAATAATGTATAGTATCCATATTCTTCTAGAACAAATGGACCTCTAGATAAGTCTCTTGCAGGACACACAATCCCATTAATTATTCCTCTCTTGTTTTTGAATGGGTTGGGGGGGTGGCATGAAATATAATACAAACATATATAAGGATCAATTCTGGTATTTTTATGATAACTATTATTTTAGGTGAACTCAACTAGGGGAATATGCCTCCTCCATGAGCCCCCAAAATACAAGATATATGCTCTCAACCTTTATTCTAGCACTATAATTTTTCACTCTAACTGAACATTATTCTATATGTGGTATGTTGTGTTTAGAAGAACCTGTATAACTATTTTCCTCTTTGTACTCAACCAAAAATGATACATAAACTAGTAATCCCTATATGAAATGATAGTACAAGGGACCATGTGAAGGAACGTTATCTCATGAATATATACCCCCCCACGTTCATAAACTAAGAAGGTATCTTTCATTGTTATTTAATGGGTGACCTTCATGAGTTTGTCAACAACATCCAAAAAAGAATCACTACCTCAAGGATACCTCAACAAACAAATCAGAAAATACATCAGAAAAGTCGTCAAAATTACACTTTGGAATTGGTAACTACTTTAAAAGTTGGAATCATATCTGATCATCCATAATTATCTAATGACAGGTGGAACACCACGTTACAAATCTGGATACCTCACATTTCATACCAAGACACCATAAATTATGGCATTATTCATGACACATATTGGTGACACTAGGGTGCACCACACATTTGAGGAATGAAACACCCACATAAACTCATAGTGTATATGTAATGGAACCCAAATGTGACCATGTATTTTTAGGATCTCATCATTGCACATAGTAAAACCTAGTTGTGGGTCCTCACCCGCCACACCCTCCCATAGTACTATGCCCTCATAATCCAATAACTGCCTCATCTTTAGTCTATCTAGTAGGGTTGATGTCTATGCTATAGACAAAATAAAAGTAATCCCATGAAAATCTTTCACCTCCAAGTGAATTTTAAGAAATAAATCCACAATTTTCCACTAACTAATGTCCCCATGAATTGTATGTATATGGGTCCCCCTAATCAATTCATCAACCACTACATTTCCCTTTCTAGTCATATATTCATGAATTATGTCAAGATACTAATGGAACTCATCCCACATTCACTAGATTAAATTCAAGTCTTGTTGTGTAAATATTTATGTGAGGGGTTTCTAGTCATTGTACACCCAAAAATAATATTGCAATAAAAAGTTTCTCTAAAAATGAAAATAATTTACAAAATTATCCAAATAAATATTATTTGTTGGGTAAATCCTATAATGTGGCCTTAGATGATGAGAACCATACGCCATAAATCCACCCCTATATCAGAACAACTCCTATAGAAATATTTTTTTCATCAGAATACACTGTTTAGATCCTTCCGAAATCATGAAAAATCAATACTATCATTAAATTTTGTCTCCCTATCGGCCCCAAAAAGGATATCTCGCTTGTTTTTTACCAAAAAACATCACACCCTTCTTATTAATGACTACCAATTGGGCTTATATAAATGATATGTCCTATTTAAAAACCTATAATATACATATATCCATAATTAACACTATATTTCATTAAAGTTCTTATGAGACAATTAGGAAACTATAATTCTCACTTTCTCTGGGAAAATGATACTCCTATCAATGAGATTATATGACCAATTAAATGAATGTTATCCATCTATTAGTGGAATTTTGTGATCATAACATACAACTAATTCTATGTCAGTGCTTCCAAAAATATCTTAAGATGTTTGGAATGGTCGTGTCAATTTTGATAAGAAACGAAGATATCATCCACAAAAAATTCCACAAACGAATCTAGGTAATGATGGAAATCATGGTTCATCATCTCTATGAAAAAATTTGGTGTTTATGTGAGACCAAAAAGTATATCCATGTACTCATATAGACCATACATTTTATGAAAATAAATATTTGTTATATTTGTTTGTCTAACATGCACCTGATGATATCCATATCTCAAATCAATATTTGAGAAAACTTGAGATCCTTTCATCTTATCAAAAGGGTTATCAATCCCTGGAAATGGATATCATTTCATAATTATAATGTGGTTTCATTTATTGTAATCTACAAATATCTTGAGGGAACCAATACTTTTTTAACAAAAAGGAAAAACATACCCCACAGAGAAGTACTGGGTCATATAAACACTTTTACCTCCGAGTCACCTATCTACCTTTTGTGCTCCTACAACTCGGTAGTTACCATCTATAAAGTGGAATGTATATTAGTGAATCTCTTGGAATTAGCTTGGTGGATAATTCTATATCTCCATATAGTGGTAAATGAAAAACTTAATCTAAGAAAATGTTGATGATATGGTCAACCACTATTTAAAATTCCACAAGACATGAACCCTGTACGTCGAGATAAGGAATAAAAATCGGTCATGTCATCCCACCTGGACCATGATACTAAAGTCCAGTTTGACTCACATAGATATCACATTCACCATTTTGAATAAAAACTCATCACTATAGTGTTTTGAAGGTAACCCTATGATTATATCAGTCAAAAAAATATTGATAAAAAACTATCAAATGAAACCGGAGTATGATATAAAAACAAGTTATCTCGAGGAAAAAAATATCCCACACAAATTTTCACTTGAAAATATCAAGGGGTAACTCCCTAAACTCGCATATAAAATTTGTTATGATCCCCAACGAAGTTTCTTGAATGTTTATCACATTAAAAAAATAAATCATGATCCCAAGGCCCACCACAACAGGTAAAAATATAAAACTATGAGACTCCCTTATATGAAAAAAGTCAAGATACTAGCATAGAGGCTACTAAGATCATATTTATCATAGTATATGGTCTGTCACTCTACTCCTCAAGTGTAGGATGTAAAAAATAGATTGTATGAGTCATAGCCCTATGAAATATCCTCACTAGTATGTTAAATCCCACTCTACTATCTAATTACATAATGTTTCTTAACTACCTTGACCATGACCACCACCTTGGGCTAAACGACTGAAACCACTCTTGGTCCATGATAGACATGGAGCTGTGAATCCTGCTCTTGAACATGAATTAGAGATAACCATCTTCATATAACTGATGGTGCTAATGTCTTACAAAATAAATATATGTTTCATATCCTACTGTAAGATCGACACAAAAATGGGTCTCATTATAATGAATCCTGAAGTGTCCCAATCATAAACACTAATTATAGAAAACTGAGCTACTAAAACTAAAACCATGGCTAGTAATATTCTTGATAAAATCCTCTAAATTTTTCTCCCTACAACTTGGAGCTAAACAACTAGGGTGATAGGATAAACTACCTTTCTACGCACCACTATAATCCCTACGGTTTTTATTTATAATAAGTTCCCAATTCACTATATCAATGATAGTTTTAAACCTAAAAATAATGACCTATGACCAAATGAAAAATTTGAGACAATCCTCGATGATTCTCGACCTGGATTCCTCATCATAATGCTATATCAGTTAAAAAAGATAAATCTCTATAATGCATGATGAATATTCCATAACCCTCATCAGAGCCTACTCCATATAGAGAAACTAACTTGCCTGCTCTTTTTTTCAAGTGCTGATGATATTATTTACTTATATCATTGTTTTTAAATCACCCCAAACCATATCTTATTGCCTTTCACCGTTGTTTTAAACACCCCACCAAAAAATTTCTTCCTCTCAAGCCTTGTATATAACTATCTTCACCCTCTTTTCAGGAGGTGTTCCTAGATGTTTGGAAATCAATATGGTACTTTCAATCCATAACTCAGAATCCTATGGTCCACCATCAATCATATATAGAAGGGGATTCTACTTCTCAGACACACACATCAAATCTTCCATATAAGACACAAGATATAGTTCCCCATGAAAGGTTTTCATATATCATGAAAGCACATCAAAAAAATTTTCCTCAACACTTGTGTTATATCAGATATCTAGTGTCTTATCTATCACTCTAGGAGGACGAACTGGTAGCCCATGGACCATCACCTCCGAAGAATGGACATCTCCTCCCTACAGGAATATGACCGGTGGTCATCATGGTGGCATGTATCTAAAATTATGAACAGACATCATAAATAATATCACTAATAATAATTTCACATCTAAAAGCATAGGGTTTGTTAAAACATTATTATAAATAGGTCATTCCCCTCCTTCTTCCCTTAAAGTCAAGACTGTATAGAAATAATTATTGGTAAACATCACTAGATTCAGTTCTTAATGCCCACTCAAATTCTGGGTTAATGTCAAGTTATATATTTCACAATTTAAATTCTCCATTTGAATTCGTATTATTTTAACATTTTTCATAAACTGGTTGAACCAAATTGTGTGTAACTTATGATCAATAAGGTTCCATAAACCTCATTAATCAAAGTATGATTTAAATTTACTCCATGCTTTAACATATTCTACATTATGTGAACTATGGACCATGACTTAATGTTCCAAAATTGGGAGCTTAGGGTGTTTTCTATAGTGCAATCAAGAAACATATATTTAGGTTACATAAGGAACTCTAAGAACAAACCATGTTTTTTGATTACATGTATGAAAACATATAGGATAACAAATATATCACACAAATAACATATCAAAAATTCAAATCATCAATAAATACATCATATATGGAATGACATATTTTATGGAATGTTTCTTCTATAAAGTCCCTATAATGATTCATGAGTTGTATACCGACACATCTCCTAGAAATGATAAAAATAGATTCTTAATCATATCAATGATAACACCAAAAAAACATGTGAATCACACATGGTTTATTAAAATCCAATGAAACAAGAAAAATTTAAAAACAATAATTTCCTTTCAAGGAAATTTGGGTTTTCTCTATAGATGAGTTATCCACTCTCAGGAATCACTCAATACAGAATTCAAATAACAACATAATCTCCTGTATATTGTCTCAAAATGTTAAGGAAATGAAAAAAATCATATGACACCACATTGTAACATCTTGACCTAGATTTGACTAATGGATCCCTAACTTGGTGGATTCCATGGAGTCCAGAACATCTCCCATTATTCCAATGGCTTCCGACTAGTAGCGAGGGCCTTGGGAAAATCAATTGGAAGACTATGTCCATTTTTCATCTTGTAACGTAGAAGTATTAATCATATCAGTTAATAGCGTAAATAGTAAATCAATCAAATAAATGATAAAACGTCCAAGATAACTATATATAAAAATTTTCTTATGTAATATCATATAATAATGATTTATAATGACATCTATCTAAAAATATGCGAAATTGGTATACCCACATCCAATATAATACATGTAAAAATGTTCAGAAAGACCAAAAAGGAATATCACAGCTAGGATCATGATCCTAGCTCAATCATACGATCTTTAACTCCATGAAATAGATCAGATCATGCATCATATAGGGTCACTTTTCCCGATTCCAACTGGAATATGTAAAGTCAATCTGGGTACCCAATGGTATCTCGAACATGGTGTGTGATAACACTAAGTAGGACACCAACTATGGTGTCTATAAATAATCTAGGATCTGTAACATAAGAAATTAATGTGTGATATATCATAGAAATATTAGTACTAAATGTAATGATTCAATTAGTAGTCATCATGTATATCCAATCATGGATCCCAACAAAATATAGATAGTCTCCCATAAACAATGGAATTAGTAAAATTGAAATAAGCAAGTGATATTTTCTGGTCTACCCTTGGATTTAAATACCCAAACTAGGGATACCTGTAATCCTATGAAAATATCTACCATGGCTACTCTTTACAACATAGAGTATCCAACCATCAAGAAAAAATTGAATAATCTTATATATATGAATCATTTATAATGGGCATTCCATATAATTAAATCATCCAAAATTGCCTCTTAATGCAATGAAAAGTGTTAGAACATGATGGTCCAAATCCATGGTATATAAGACTAAGGCATCCACATCGAGTAGCAGGAGAATCTCAATGGAAATTTTGTAATGATTTGGGTGGGGGACACCGATCACGTCAACATTCAATGTCAATTTCAAGCCCAATAATGCTATAACCAAGAGTTATAAAAGCCATCGTAATGGAATATAATCAATAATGAAGAAGGTTACAGGTTAAAGGCATCCACTACCATACTCTAGATCCATTAGATGGATGTAAGTGGAATATAATAGAATTCGGATATGAGGTATGCCAACATAGGAATCCACTAACATTTCAAATCATCACTTCATAAATTAATCATTTCACAATTTACATATTCCATGAGTTCTTCCAACTCATATAAAAAATTATCCTTTAAAAATTAAATAATTCATATCATGTATTCTCATCGAAAAGGATAAACACATTCTCATAATATCACCACTATATTTTTATTCAAATTAAAAATGCATCCTCTAACTAGCCAAATACACTGTCACCCAATGGGTGGTATAATAAGAAGAAAAATATAAGGGAACACCACATGGGAGGTCTAGATTGGGGGAAAACCCAAAAAAATAAATGAACAAGTGAGAATCCCAATTCTATTCCATGTAATGATATTTAGTCATTCCAATAATTATAGAGGTGTGATACAAAATTATTGCACAAGACATAATTAAAACTATTCCTATAAAACACATAACCTCAAGGAAAAGGAATAGAAAACCTACCGTAGGACTACAGAATAGTAATAAACTAATATTGACCTCAGAATCGGTCCAGATTAAGTGGATAATGAAGAAAAAAATAAAAGACTAAAAAATATCATATTAGAATCAATATAAATAACTCTTTTGATAAGAAGTCAATCAAATAACAACACTATATTATCAATGAAATTTCTTACATGAGTTTAGTGAGTACAATGACATATGTATATGAGTTTGGTTGAAGAATCAAGATTGAAATCTACCCATTTATATTTAAAGGATCTCTGAAAACAAATAATCTATCCAAAAGAAGAAATTAGTATAAAAATTGATTTTAATAAATTTTATTTTAAAATAGATAATTTATGTAATATTAACCAAGCCTCATGATTTGGCAGCATATTTGGAAAAAGTGTCAAACATCTATGTTCCCTTCACTGTCTCAAGGGGGGCTCACAAGGTTCATGTGGATGGTTTTACTAAGTATTCACAAACCATGTCTCATCCTATGTCAACAGTCAGAGATCCCCTCTCATGGTAATGGGCCTGAGGGTGCATAGTTCCCCCAAAGATGACTTCCACCTATAGCCCACTTTCATGACATCAATAGTTAGGGGTAACTAGGTCGCATGTCCCGAATGATTTATTCTAACCATGCAACCAATTTTTTTTTGAAAAAGTAGGTTTTAATACTTCAAACAATCTTTGAACACCCTTGATACACTAATTATCACATTGTCTACTCACATTAGGCCATAAAAAGAATTTAATCCAAAAGTAAAATATATGTACCACATTAGAAAACCCGGGATCATACATTATTATGACAAATGGAAAATGAAACAAACAAAATATTGATGTTATATATTTTATTTAAACTCTCATAAAATGGACATTATGAGTTATTAGGTGGGTTTTACAGAAACATGACACGTAGATCACATGACATGAAACTTGTCAGTACTCACCATGTAATGCAGTCTAGATACATGACCATCATGTTAGCTATAGTGGACTTAATGTAATATGATATTGGCTCTAGTCCAACTGAATTTTTGTAACAGTTATTATTCTATAAGAAATTTTTTTACATTAAATTAAATGTATATTAAATTATTGTAACATTAATTATGAATAACATTATACATTATTTAGTATTCTACATGAATTTGATGTAATAATGTCTAGGGGTATCTTTCTCTTTGATTAGGTCATAATAGTTCCCAGATATGATGGGAAACGTCATATTGTTTGAAGAAATTCTAAAATATAGTCATACGGTTGAATATTTGATAAGGGAAATAATATATAGACTATTTGGTGACTGTATTAAAAGGAATTAGAGGCATATTATCATGAATATTACTCTTGGTAATAACTAATATAGGACATCATGATAACATAAAGACCAAAAATAATTCCATATGTTTTGGTGTCTATAGATATTTTTAAATGAAATAATATATAATGGTCCTTAGAAGATAATATTATCACTAATGTATGTCATGACTCATGAACATATAAATTTTTTACCACAATAAGGACACAAATGTTCATAGGAATCATGGTATATTTGATTCATCATGAATAAAATATTTTTGACGGATAATTCAAGGAAGTATTATTCCCTCCCATCACCATGGAAGTTGATATATCATCCATTTGATTGGAATAGAACAATAACATTAAATTATGTTTCTATATTGTATTTCTATGTTTATTTCATATGTTAAAATAATGAGGTATCACACATATTGGTAAATTAAATAGTTGTCAAACTTCGTTGTTGTGATATTGCGAAAAATGTATAATAATACACAATGAAAAATTATATATGCTTTTTGATGTTGATAAATTATATTCTTTCTCTTAGAGACCATGACCCACTATTAGATAGTTATCTTGGACATTAATCAAGACCTCCTAACATTTCATGGTTTCAAACTCATGGAGCTCGGACTTTGAAGAAAAAAATGAAACTCATTAAATAAAAATTATCATTATCAAATAATCATAATTTATTCCATATTGAAATAATTAATTTTTTATTCATAGGTTCCAACATTGGGAAACCTAAGGCATAAAACTATAATCTACTATCAAAAGATAAAAAATCCCTTAACATTAAAACCAATTTATAAAGTTATAGAAATGTACCATTGAAATTAAAATTCATTTTTCATTTTAACATTAAAAAAAATAATTATGATGATCCACAATATTGTTCAATTTTGTTGTCATGAATTAACATATTAAATTACGCATGTGAATTTTATATAGTCCAATTTCTATAAAAATAACAAGAACCACTAGATTCATTTTTTAGGGATCTTCCTAAATTTTTTTGAAAACTAATTAACAATTACAGCCTTACATTATTTTCAATTTTACATCAAGATAAAAATTTAAATAAATATCATTAAATTTTACTCTAAAAATAATAACATAAATAGAATATCATCTATAAAATAATGATGAAGACCGTTATCATGATTTCAATCATTAACATTAAATCATAGTCTATTTATTTATTATTCTAGTAATATATTTATTAGTTTAATTAAATTTAAATACAATGGGATAAATCCTAAAATTATAACAATTTCACAAGAATAAAGTAGAGATGCAACGAATCCCTTACCTCAAAGGGATCAATGTTATTAACACAATAACAGACCAATGTCATAGATCCTGATCACCCATATCTTAAGAGCTACATAACTCTAGGTATTCCATGCCATAACCTCACCAAAATAACTAGGAAAACTCCATAAAAATTATATATTCAAACTACCATCACATGGGATGAAGAATCTTGGGGATCTAGATCGATGAACCATGAATGAAAAATGTAGAGTGTACCTCAGATCACCATAGATTGAATAAGGGAATACAATAATTTTTCCCTATCAAAGAGAATCCATGATGAATATTGAGATAGCTCATCTCCATTGGGTGTTTGGGAGAAATGATATTTTTATGACACCCTGACATAAAAGATACAATAGTGTTGGAAGAGAGATAATGACCCCACGTGTTCATCCTATAGTAGGCCCCTATATGGTGACTAGCACCGTGAGTATAAAAGTGTCATAAAATTAGATAAATTTCCCCTATAAAAATTTTGGATTGAAAGATAAGATAAATCATCAAAATGAAACTATTTAAAATAATATAAAAATTGACCATATCCACCAAACATGTCAGTTTAAATGAATTTAATATATATAAAACCTATAACTTCCTAGATTTTTGTTGAGGTTTGTTTTTTTTAGTTTCAGTTTATACAAAGCGACTGATATCATCATCCAGTCAGTTTTTTTCAAGGTAGAGGGTACCATGTAGGATGTATTTTTGATGTAGAAAAAATACATGGAGTGTATTCAGCATGAAATGGGAAAGGATTATATGATATGTAACCAAACACAAAAAGTTTATTTGGGTCATCTAAATCTACACATACATGAAAATATATAGTTTTACTTGGAGGGGAAACTAGATGATTATTGGGCATGAAATGATTACACACTTTGTAAATTCCTAGGTTTTTGTAATTGGGGAAGTGGCTAATTTAATAGAGACCTTATTTTCCCACCCACAAAATTGTAGCTTGTATGAGAACAACAACATATATTTTAGTTTATTTCTTTTTTCCTGCATTCAAGATTATTTTTATTGTTGTTGGGTGTGTTGGATTCACTATGGCATGCTCGTCGTTCCTCTTCATTCCTTTCATTATTAATCTAATAGTATTTTGAACTAATTTAGTGTGATATATTATGACCAATTTTTAGGGGTTTTGTCCAAATGAACAATTTCTACTATTATAGCCTTAATCAAAGGTTTTAAATAGACATGTGGTCATCTACAAACCTTAGGTAGGTGGTCTTGTTATTTTTTCCTTACTCTAATTAAATTTATATTATGATATATTGTTCCATATGTCATAATACTTAGTTTCGTGATCATAATGATCATTGAATTAAATTAATTGGTTATCTATGCTTAATACAGACCAGGATTATGTAGAATCAATACTACTAGTTGATCTACTTGATGTGAGTATTCACCATCGGTGTTACTATATTTAAAGGCCTAAATTACCCTTTATAATTATATATTAACTCAATTTTTTAGGTGTTTGTTTCTATGTAATAAATAATCCTTTTCAAATATGGATTGAACTAAGGAAAAAGAGTGGCCTTGGGTTAGGCCCAATGAATTTGGCCACAACATTAATTACTTAAATTCAATTAATTGGGAAACTTGGGTAAAGTGTTTTGAATTTCATGGTAATTAAATTATTTGTTCTGTTTATAGCTAAACCTCTCTTCATACCATGATAAAGAGAATTAAATGGTTCTAATTTAGTGATGACCTGGATGGGTTCATCATGATTTATAATTGAGACTATTTATATATTGTAAATATAATTGAAGTGATACTTTGTTACTTATGAGATGCATTTTGACGGCTTATAGGGAAGAATACATACCAACCCGTTAGAAATAATGGTTCCCTCAAGAGTCACCATGGAAAATCGTGTGTGAATGATGGTAATATCATTCCATTGTTGATACTAAGTCCCCTATGTGCGATATTGGGTAGATACTTAGAGGGTCATAATTACACCAAGATGAGAGTGATTCATGGGATTCATTTTGGGTGTATCAATGGAAGGAGATTGTAGTGATGCGTATTTATAGAGCTCCTGGAGGGATTCTTGGGATTTCTATTATGCATCACCTTTAATGGGATTAGGAATCCACTTATAAATAATATGGAATCCATTTTCATAACTTCTTGAAAGCAAGGTAGATACCATAGGGGAACATCCAAAAATCCAAATAATGTGATTTGGTTCAATCCAGTATTGATGATTATCTTATGATGAACAAATTTTAAAACCCATATATTATCTATATAGGTTCAATTATGTTCATATTTTCTCGTACTAGGATTAATGAGGTAGTGTTGTTCGAGTATCCCTTGAGGAACCTGGTCTGATTCATTTATTTATTGATTTCCTTTAATTTATTTTTATTAGAAAACATCTCAATTTATTTTCATAGACTTTATTAATCGAGTCAATAGTGGTGGTGGACTATTTAGTATTTCACACACCCTTATTAGGCCAGGTTTGGTAGCTGGTCAGACTTCATGATCACATCTATAGATAAAAATAAAATTAAACCTTGTGATAGTTGATTTTCAATACTAGTATGATAGAATTTGACCTTTTTTTATTTTTTATTTCATGTGGTATATACATGTTTCCCATTCATCCCATGTAATAAATTTTCATATAGCAACATGACTCAACCATTATCATTTTGTATTAATTTATTATTTATACTCCTATGGTTTTATTATTTTACCTGTTTGTATATTATTCCATTACTGCTTGTTTATTGCTTCTTCTTCAGTTTCTAATTGATTATTTACTACTATAATACGCTCTGAATCATAATGAAACTTTCTCCCAAAAGAAAAAACCTAGGACCTCATTGGTGTTTGAAAACATCCGGCATGCTGGGAGGTTCACTTGAGGTCATGTGTCCAACCGTCCTAGGGAAAAAGAATGTGGATTCTTTGGTGGGACTGTACAAAATAATCAATAAGTGAATACCCAAATTAATACCTAATTTAGTGAGACAAAAACTATCCAAAAATGAGGGAGCTAGTACTTTCCAAAATTATCCACGTAATCCTCCTCGAATCCGGAAAATTAGTATACATATGTTGGGTGATATTACAACAATACTCAGTAGGAAAACCAAAGTCTATCATGTACATCTAAAATAAGAATACTTAAGAACCCATTAGAAAATAAAAGAACCAAACACACATAAATTGAAAAATTATAGAACCCAACCCCACCATGGTAAAATCACCAAATAAAGCAAGCCATTTTTAATAACCGAATAAGAGGTATATCGATAAAGTGTTCATCACACAAATTTCTCACTGATTTTCCGCACTTAAAAACAAATTATGTACATCCTGGAGCTCCAATATCTTCCAAATAACCTAAGACAAAACCATATAATAATTTCATGTCACATAAATCCCACCAACACCTAGGTTGCATCATCATAACTGTTAACATATCCATAATATAAAGATATCATGAAAATAAATGATATCAATCGAATTCGCTCCTTCTACCATGCATGATTCACACCAAAATCATACCCATAGAAAAATGATATCACAACTATCCCAAATAAAAATATGCCACTACCACATATAACTGTCATATCAAATCTCCCTCCAAGACACATGGGCCACAACCCACAACATAAACAAATCACATCTATCCTAAAGAAACCATTCCAATAACCAAGTGCACTAATATAAATATGGACATCACAAAAAGTGCATATATACTTTCTTATCAGAGAGATTATGATATATATGGAATCCATTCATCTATCCTTTAATTAATTTTTTTGGAAAAACACACCATATATGAAAATATGGGTGTCATCACACTGTGTTTGAAGTGGGTGGATTGTGTTGATATATCATAAGGGATATACAAGTATATACATATAGTAAAACAAAATCCAACCTATGTGTTCAAAATAGAACATTAACGAACTCAAAAAATAACCTATTTCTCTATAAAATCTAAATACATAACAGTAAAAAAGATACAAGACACTTTTCACATTTAAAACCAATTCCATTATCCATCCCATTCATTACATTATTTACCAAAAACATCAATTAACGAGAAAACCCATCATTTATTTGTTCATTAGTAACTTCCATCCTAGTAACCAAACCAAATCACATCCATTTCATGTATTATTAAATATTTATTCCATCACAACCTGGGAATATAGAACAATGGAACCCCACCTATTCCCATCAAACCATCACATCTCATCCCTAAAATCACAAAAAAGTAACCCATCACCTTTCTCACACAATTAAAAATCCAAATATACCATCACTTTATTTCCCAAAACTAATGACCAAAAAACCATCACATCACCTTCCAAAAATCAATGGGAAAACCATCATCTCACCACCCCAAATTCATGTTTTAAAAAATCTCATTTCCACCTCAAGATCATGAGAAAAAAACAATAAATTTTCCACCCAAATATCACAAACAAAAAACTATCACCTCACTGTAAAACCCGCTTCTTGATGTACATGGATATTACATTACTTTTGCAGAATACTTAATACATAACAAAAATAGACACACAAGGAACGTAATAGTTTAGCATCTTTGGAAACATGGAACTTAATCTTCTAATTATGGTGAAAGAACTTCAACATCTCCCATAAAGATCTTCCCCTATTGGTTTTCTTATCTAAAACCTTTCTTTCAATCCTGGGGAAAATAAAACAAAAAAAGGCTGAGCTCAAATTCTAATTAAGGTTAACAATGGATAAAATAAATCAAATCATATACATTTGAACTATAACATGAACATAATGTTTAAACATCCAAATCTTGATCAATGACATAAAAAATAGTAGTATATAAGTCACAGATCATAATGAAACATTAATCCTGATAAAATAGCATGGGAATAAAACATGTGATTTTGGAAACCATTAAGCATATGATATGATTTCCATAGTATCCAAGGCATTTCTACCAAGACCATCTTAGTGGACAAAGTCCCTTTCTGAATCGAGTTCACTCCTCGTTCCATTCCTGTATTACTGAACCAGATTAACTTACCGTTCCAGCCATGATTATATCAGGAGATATAAAACATTACCCATTGCATTATAGGGAGATATAGGTCCCACCCATAACACAATGAAATCATTCTTACTTGTGTGCCACAATATAAACATAAATCATTCATCATAACCCAATGAATAAAATGGGTTTCATAAACATCATCCCATCACAACATAATCCATATAAAACAAACGGATATAATTTCATCATAAGAAATGTGATTGCATGTAAATCATGGAGACCTTATACTTGAACCATACACATATGAAATAATTTCATCTTAGATGAAAAATGGTTTTGATAAAACAGATGAAATGCATTATTGAGGAAAATATCTGTTCTTCTTCAAAATAATTTTATTTTCACAAAATGCCATGCAATTTTAAAAGAAAATTATTTTTGTAAAAATAGTCATGAAATCTTGTAGAATAAGCTTCATTAAAATAAGGCATTATAAAACCGTAAAAATCCATTCATTTCGTATAAGTTAAAAATTACATTCTCCTCGTACTTTTGTTGGAAAAGTCAAAAAGTTCCTCGTCTGGTAAACAAAAGTAAGATTCCTTTCATAACATGGGGTAAAATTAAAAAATGGGTAAAAGGCCATTAAACATACATGAAAACATTTTAAGAAAACAGGGACATGGATGATAACAAAAACCCCAGTAAATACTTACGAATAAACAATCTCGGATAAGAGCGAGATTCAAATAGTTATCCCTTACCTTATGTCTGATATGCTTCGTATTTATCCGAACCTCCTGTATAATGATTTAAATAATTTCATTGACTTATTACAGAATCATATTCATTGTTATGATGTCATATATGGTTTACTTATGACTTTATATTACCCATTTGTTTGTAAATTCCATGTTAAAGCAGCATTTTGGGTAAAATAGTTTCATTTATCATACATGTTTTTACTTGTTTTTCATGATATTATTACTTATATACATAATTACAGAATGTAAAACATGATTTATATATAATATATATTCAGAATATAAATATATATATGATATATCGATAAATGGAATGAAATACACCGTTCATGGAGACGGTAGGCCGTACGTACTCATGAACGATGTTTTCATATCCTTATTGAATTGAAAGGAATTAAGTAGATGAAATAAATATATATATACATAAATCCATTATCATTATTATGTCATATATTTAATTATTAGTCATTTTATATACTTTATAATCATTCATGAATGGATAACATGGAGAATGAATCTCATCGCGTCGTGGAGACGGTAGTCCGTACGTAGGCACGAGCGATGATATCATTCCCATGATCGTGGAATTGTATTGAAGTGTATGTATAATATTGAAGAATCAATATCACTTTACAATAATCTTATATAGTTATTTATATACACCATTTTACCCATCCAAGTAAGGTGGTGGTCGAAAACAGAATACACCACGGCGTGGAGACGGTATTTCGTACGTACGCACGCGCGGTGATTTCATTTTCTGTAGGATGGATAGAAGGTGAAATAAGGTTGTTTCATATTTATAATAACATATCAGTATAAAAGTAATACTTATTTAATTAATTTATAATGAGACAACTAATGAAGAATAAGTAGAAGAAGAATGAAACTTGAGAGAATCGGAATAAGTGATTACCTCTTCTTCGACGCACCTCCTTTAAGCATCCTCTTAAGGAAGTAGAGTTGGACTTTTCAGAATACCATAACCTCCATAATGTTTCTAGGAAAATGAAGAAGTGATATGGTAAGGTTTTGGACGAGCTTCAAGGCTCAAAATGGTGTGAAGAGAAGAGGGAAGGGGTTCCCTTTTTATAAAGGGGGAGAGGGGCACCTTTGGAAATCTTAAAAATATTAATTTATAAAAAATCTAACCCCACATAAAAACCTCCAAAAATGACTCATATGAAAATATTAGATGAAATTGGGTTGTGATATCATCGACCAATAAAATTTATACATGTAGAGAGTTTATTTCAAACATTATCAACTTGATTTATACTTATTTAATATATTATATTTTATTTGTGGTAATAAGAATCTAAATTTAAATTTTTATAAATAATTACTTCTGTACTATTAATTATACATAATTAGATACTTTATGATATTTTAGACTATATATATTTCAATTTTTAATTTTTTAATATTTTTCTGATTTTTAAACAATTTAACAATATGTTTTTTTTAAAAAGTAACGATAGTGTCAATTTTGAAACTATTCATTTATTTGAATTTAAATAAAATCCACACATAGGATATATTTGAAATAAAATATTTAATAGGTTCCTAACATGTCATAGTATTCTTTAAAATTAGTGGAGCACATTAAATAGTTCATATAATATTTATTTTACTATTTGTAATACCATTTTTTTGATATTTCTCTTAATAAAATAATTACTACAAATTTTTTTATAATTATTAAATATAATTACTTGTTGAATATAAATTACAAATAAAATAGTATGATGAAGATAAATCTTATATCTTTCATAAGAATACATTTATTCGGATTTATCTTCTAAGACACCTAAATTTTAAAATGTTATATTTATTAAATTATGAAGGTGACAACTTTGACATCATATAAAATAAAATAATATAAGTGTCATAATCACATTTATAAGACTCCAAACTGTCATATATTCGGTATTTGGATGATTATGGTTTATATATAGACTAAAAATAAGTTTTTTTTTGGATTCTGAGCCCTTTAATATGTATTACAATTTCAATAAAAACAATATTATTTATTTTTTTACTAAATAAATAATTTCTGCATCATTAATGGATAAGCTAATAAGTTAATTAAATAACTCATAAAAATCACAAATAAATTACCATGATAAATAAAAATATTTTATCTTTCAAATGAGTATTTGTAACCGAATTTATATTCTTTATAACCACATATTCAAAATACTTTAATTATTAATGTTTGAGTGAGACATATTTCACGTTCCTTTAAATAAAATATACTAAAGGTCTTAATCACCTCCAAGTGGGTTCTAATGGATTAAATATATACCCAAATATGGATTAGGACGAAATATAATCATCCAATTGTATTAGGACAAGTGTTAGGGTAATTTTATAATATTATATTTACCCGTAATTACCCGACTTACCTTTTATTATGGTAAATAAAATTTACAGTAGTTACGAATCATAATGCCCAAAACTAAAAAATATTATATTAATATAATTTTTACCCACTTATTCTAAATATGGAATAAATTTTTCCCAATTCAATACACAAAATATGCAGAAATTAAATTAAAATTAATCTTGTTGTCGAAAGAAAACATGTTTTTGTTTAAAACATTGCAAAAGATTGAATTGATTTAACCTACGAATTCTATGTAAAATAAATGATAAATACATACATTATATTAAATGGAAAAAATATATTCTATTTATACTTTAAAACCATTCAATATTATAATTTAATGACATAAATTAGTACGATGAAAAAAAGTAGTTTTTAATTAAAATATAGTGTGTTTTTACTATTCATCAAAATATAAAAGTTATTAGAATAATATGAAAATTTTATCCAAGGTCAAATTTTATATCCTGATTACAAAGAATAATTTTATTTAAATTGAACTTATAAAAAAGTCAAAAACTAGATTTAATGTGGGTGCGCCATCAAAAGGCGGCAAAACTGCATTTTTTTAAAAATACTTATTTTACCAAAAAAAATTATTTTATTCTCATACCTTGTCCTAGAAAATGGGTAAGATGAATAATACTGTTATAAAATTTAAAATGTAGTTAATACTATTCATAAAGGCTAGTTTGTGAAAATATTATAACCATATATCTTTGTTTAGTAGAAACCCGGTATTGCGTACAACACACTCTATCGAGGAAGGTACCGATTTCATGTAATGCAAGCCATGTAAGGGTTGTGTGTAGTTCAATCTCCCTTTGGTTTTGTGTATAACATAATTCAAAACTTATTTCATTTATAAATTAAAAAAATCTATTCTTAATGTTGAGTAGAATAATTTCTAAAAAACCAACTTGAAATTGTTTGTAACACGAGCCAAGAATAGTGTTTCATATACTGCAAGGTAATATGGTGTCGCGTGTAGCACAAGGTAATTTTTGTGTAGCGTACAAGACAATACATCAACGAAATTAAAATAATATTATTCCTAAAATCTAGGGTTGTTACATTCTACCCCCCCCCCCCTTAAAATGAATTTCTCCCTCGAAATTCGTCGGGGTTATAAATGGTTTACTACTTGAAAGTTTCTTTAGTAGAAACCCAAATCGTAAAAATGAATACCAAAACTTAACTTTAAATACTAAATTATGAAAAATAATGGTTACCCAAATTTACTAATCACTGGGTTTCCACATAGGAGATCATAGATGAAAAATATGGATATGGAAGAGAAGTCTTACCATCAAGTTCTGATGGAGAGTGGTAGAGAAAATGGCTATGAAAAATTCAACAATCACAAAGCCATAAATTTGTGATGATCTAAGGTAACATCGGATTCATCTGATATGATAGTACTAGGACAACATTTCTGGTTTTCAAGATAATTTCCCTAATGTTGATGATTTTTTGTATAAGGATAAATACTTACTTGATTTCAGTGTAAAATCATCATTGGTCATTCAATGAACAATTTCCGTTTCATCTCTTATTTAAAGATATGAAGTTGAATTTGACATTCTTGAAGTATTATAAGATCGCGCGATAGAATGATAGGTCATTCCATCTGCCTCTATCACAATAAAAGGTGAGTATAAGATATTAAATATACATAGGTCTATCTATGGTGAGGTTAATCGTACATGGTTCCAAAAATGGACTTATACATCATCTATCATACCAAGTAATAAAATAAAACTAATTTCTACAAACTATGGACTTCTTGTAGTCCAGTGGTAGATGATGAAGGCATGTTGCACTTCGGTTGTGGGTTTGATTCTGGCAACCTTTTCCAACGCGATGGGTTGTCGCCCATCCTGCAGGTTTTCCTTTTTTATAAAACTATACTATCATAATATCACAAAGCTCTATCCTTAAACAATACTATCTGATGTCCAACTTAATCCCTTCCAACCATTAGGATTTTTGAAAATACTTCTATCTAATCTTATAGTATAAAGATAATGATTACTAAAAATTTCATATAACAAGGATATGAATACCATCATTTATCCCTCATATATCGCAAGATATATCTTTTTTATTGCATTCCAAACATGTGAATAACGTAATCTTGTATTCTTGAGAAAAATGAATACTCATTGAACCTGACTGAAAACATGGATGCTGTCAAAAGTTAACACTTTCCACATACCAAAATCCCAAAATTTCGATATACTCAACCCATGGGATAACTTTGTCCTTATATCAGTCATGAGCTCATGAATACTGTCAAACAATTCATTTTCTCCTTATCTCTTCATTATGTGCATATCATCTTCTTTCCAATAGTATTTCAATCACTTTTCATGGTTACCGATGCCATTCAACATATACTTTCAAAAACATAAGGAAAAAAATAGTGTAACAATCCTTATATGTATCATTATTCTATAGTACCATGAGATTACTTAAACAGCATCACTCTTGATAAACATGTAATCATTCCACTACCTTCTTAAACCATTGATTGATGTTGAACAATTCTTTCATCTGACATATCATTTGTAGTCTCTTCATCATTATCAATATAAATACTACCCATATGACCATGCTGATTTTCTTCATTATATTTTCCCTTAGGGCATTGGTTTGAATAAGGATCGTACATTCCACATTTAAAACATTTAACCATTGTTGATGTCTTAGAAATACATTTATACTTGTCCATGGTGTTAACTGAACCTTTTCCTTTGCACTTATTGGCTTTGTTTCCTTCTTTTCCACACCCAAAGAATCTTCGAGTTCTTTTGAAACATTCTCCTTGATTTATCTTCCCACATGATTCACATGAGGAAAATTGAACATTCTTTCCTCTATGATCATCATGAAACTCCTTCTTTTTCTTATTAACTGAGTCATGAAACTTACCAAAGTTGATATTATTGATTATATTATGAGATTTCTGATTAGGAATAATAACGATGTTTCTCTTTCCAAATCCTATTTCATTTGGTTGATCATGAAGAATTTCATTAAATTTTCCATCATATTCTCCATTATTGTGAATCTTCATGTTTTAATACATCTTCTAAAACCCAAAAAGAATAGTGTGAGAGGAAAAAATCATAATCGAGGGGGAGTACCTTCAACATATAACATCTTAGGTTAAATTAAAATATCGTTACCATAATTCTAGGACTATAACCTATACTTATACGTAACTTTGAGGACATCCCTAGATATACCTTAAAAATATCTCTAGGGATTTCACAAAAGTTTTCGCATCCTAGTTTTCAAAGGTTAACTAAACCTTTCCTCTGATACCAACTGTAGAGACCCGAATCATGACGTACATGGAAATTACATTACTTTTTCCGAATACATAATACATAACAAAAACAGACACATTAGGACCGTAATAGTTTAGCGTCTTTGGAAACTCGGAATGTAATCTTCTAATTGTGGTGAAAGATATTCAACATCTCTGATAAAGATCAAACCCTATTGGTTTTCTTACCTAAAACCTTTCTTTATATCCTGGGGAAAAGAAAACATATAAAGGGGGATATCAAAGGCTCATTAAGGGTAAGCATGGATAAAATAAAACAAATCATATACAACTGAACTTTAACATGAACATAATGTTTAAACATCAAAATCTTGGGCAATGTCATAAAACAAGGAATTACATATGGCATAGATCATAACGAAACATTAATCATGATAAAATGGCATGGGAATAAAACATGTGATTGTGGCAACCATTAAGAACATGATATGATTTCCATAGTAGCAAAGGCATTGCTGCCAAGACCATCTTAGTGGAAAAAGTCCCTTTCTGAATCGAGTTCACTCCTCGTTCCAGTCATGTAGGACTGAACTAGATTAACATACCATTCCAGCCATGTCTATCTCATGAGATATAAATCTTTACCCAATGCATTGGAGGGATATATAGGTCCCACCCATCTCATAATTAAATCATTCTTACTTGTGTGCCACAACATAAACCTAAATCATTCATCATAACCCAAAGAATAAAATGGGTTTCATAAAATTCATCCCATCATAACATAATCCATATAAAACAAATGGATATAATTTCATCATAAGAAAAGTGAATCCATCTAAATCATGGAGACCTTATACTTGAAACATACACATATGAAATAATGTCATCTTAGATGAAAAATGGTTTTGATAAAACACTTGAAATGAATTCTTGAGGAAAATATCATTTCTTCATCAAAATCAATTTATTTTCACAAAATGCAATGAAATTTTAAAAGAAAGGAATTTTTTTGAAAATAGTCATGAAATCTTGTAGAGTAATATTCATGAAAATAATGCGTTATAAAACCGTAAAAATCCGTTCATGCCGTATAAGTTAAAAATAACATTCTCCTCTTACTTTTGTTGGAAATGTCAAAAAGTTTATAGTGTGGTAAACAAAAGTAAGATTCCTTTCATAACATGGGGTAAAATTCAAAAATGGGTAAAAATGCCAATAAACATACATGAAAAAAATTTATAAAACATGGACATGGATTATAAAAAAACCCTAGTAAATACTTACGAATAAACAATCTCAGATAAGAGCGAGATTGGAATAGTTACCCCTTCCCTTATGTCTAATATGCTTCGTATGTATCCGAACCTCTTGTACAATGATTTAAATAATTTCATTTCCTTATTAAGGAATCGTATTCATTGTTATGATATCTTATATGGTTCACTTATGACTTTATTTTACCCGTTTTTTTATAAATTCCATGTTAAAGCATCATTTTGGGTAAAATAGTTTCACTTATCGTACGTGTTTTGACTTGTTGTTGTTGATATTATTACTTATATACATAATCTAGAATGTAAAACATGATTTATATATAATATATATTCATAATATACATATATATATGATAGATCGATAAATGTAATGAAATACACCGTTCATGGAGACGGTAGGCCGTACGTACGCATGAACGCTGTTTTCATTTCCTTATTGAATTGAATGGAATTAAGTAGATGACATACATATATATATACATAAATACAATATAATTATTATGTCATATATTTCATTATTATTAATTTTATATACTTAAGAATCATTCATGAATGGTTTACATGGATAATGAATCTCATCGCGTCGTGGAGACGGTAGTCCGTACGTACGCACGAGTGATGATATCATTCCCACGATCGTGGAATTATATTGAAGTGTATGTATAATATTTCATAATCAAAATAACCTTACAATAATCATATATAGTTATTTATTTACACCATTATACCAATCAAAGTATGGTGGTGCTCGAAATCAAATTACACCACGGCGTGGAGACGGTATTCTGTACGTACGCACGCGTGATGATTTCGTTTTCCATAGGATGGATAGAAGGTGAAATAAGGTTGTGTCATATTTATAATAACATATCAGTATATTATAAATAATTATTTTATTACTTTATAATGATACAACTAATGAAGAATAAGTAGAAGAAGAATGAAACTTGAGATAATCGGAAGAAGAGATTACCTCTTCTTCGACGCACCTCCTTTAACCTTCTTCTTAAGGAAGTAGGTTTGGACTTTTGAGAAGACCAGAACCTACATAATGTTTATAGGGAAGTGGAGAAGAGAAATGGGTAGGGTTTGGCCAGGATTCAAGGCACAAAAGGGTGTGAAGAGAAGAGGGAAGAGGTGCCCTTTTTATAAGGGAGGAGAGGGTCACATTTGGAAATATTAAAAATATTAATTTATAATAAATCGGACCCCACTTAAAACCTCCAAAAATGACTCATATCAAAATATTAGATGAGATAGGGTTGTAATATAATCAAACAATAAAATTTAGACATGTAGGGAATTTATTTTAAACATTATCATCTTGACTTATCCTTATTTAATCTTTTAAATTTTATTTGTGGTAATAAGAATCTAAATTTAAATTTTTTATAAATAATTACTTGTTCTGTGATTTATCCATAAATAGATAATTTATTACAATGTAGACTAAAACAATTTCAATTTATAATTTTTAAATATTTTTCTGATTTTTAAACAATTTAATAATATGTTATTTTTATAAAGTAATAATAGTGTCAATTTTGAAACAATTCAATTATTTGAATTTAAATAAAATCTAAACAGAGGATATATTCGAACTAAAATATTTAATAGGATTCTAACATGTCATAGTAATCTAAAAATTAGTGGAGCACATTAAATAGTTCATATAATATTTATTTTAATATTTGTAAAACCATTTATTTTATATTTCTCTTAATAAAATAATTACTACAATTTTTTTAATAATTATTAAATATACCTTTTTTTGGATAAAAATTAGAAATAAAATACTAGAATGATGATAAATCTTATATAATTCATAATAATAAATTTAGTCGGATTTATCTTCTAAAAATCCCAAAATTTAAAATGTTCTATTTATTAAATTATGATGGTGACAACATTCACATCATATAAAATAAAATAATATAAGTGTCATAATCACTTTTATAAGACTCCAAACGGTCATATATTTGGTATTTGGAAGATTATGGTGTATATATACACTACCAATAAGTATTGGTCAGATTTTTGTGCCATTTAATATGTATTACTATTTCAATAAAAATAATATTATTGATTTTTCTACTAAATAAATAATTTCTACATCATTAATGTATAAACTAATAAGGTTATTAAATAACATTTAAAAATTACAAATAAATTACCATGATAAAGAAAAAAAAATTATATTTAAAATGAATATTTATAACCGAATTTTTATTCTGTATAAAGATATATTAAAAATTCGTTAATTATTAAAGTTTGATTGGGACATATTTCACTTTCCTTTAAATAAAATTAACTAAATGTCTTAATCACCTCCATGTGGGTTCTAATGGATTCCATTTCGACCCAAATATGTCTCATGACGAAATATAATCATCCAATTGTATTAATACAAGTTTTAGGGTAATTTTATAATATTATATTTACCCTTAATTACCCGATTTTCCATTTATTATGGTAAATAAAATTTACCGTAGTTACTATTCATAATGCCCAAAAATAGAAAGTAGTATATTTACATAATTTGGACCCACTGATTTCAAATATGGGATCCATTTTTCTAAATTAAATACATAGAATTTCCAGAAATTAAATTAAAATTAATCTCGTTGTTGAAAGAAAACGGGTTTTTGTTTAAAACATTGCAAAAGTTTGAATTGATTTAACCTACGAATTGAATGTGAAATCAGTGCTAATGACAGACATTATATTAAATGGTAAAAATATATTCTATTGTTACATTAAAACCATTAAATATTATAATTTAATCACATAAATTATTACGATGAAAAAAAAGTTGTTTTAAATTAAAATATATCGTGTTTTTACTATTCATTAAAATATGAAAGTTATCAGAATAACATGAAAATTTTATTCAAGGTAAAATTTTATATCCTGATTCCAAAGAATAATTTTATTTTGTAAAATTGAACTTATAAACATGTCAAAAAATAGATTTAATTTTGGTGCGCCCTCAAAAGGCTGCAAAACTGCATTTTTTTTAAAATTCTAATTTTACCAGAAAAAATTATTTTATTCTCATACCATGTTCTAGAAAATGAGTAAGAAGAATAATAATGTTATAAAATTTAAAATTTATTTAATACTATTCATACTGGTTATTTTGTGATAATATTATAACCATATAGCGTTGTTTAGTGAAACCCGGTATTGCGTACAACACACACTATCGACGAAGGTCATGATTACGTGTAACACAAGCTAGCCCGGGGTTGTGTGTAGTGAAATATCTATTTGGTGTTGCGTATAACATAATTCAAAACTTATTTCATTTATACATTAAAAAAGTCTATACTTAATGTTTCGTAGAATAATTTCTACAAAACGAACTTGAAATTGTGTGTAACAGGAGCCAAAAATAGTGTTACGTATACTGCAAGCTAATACAATGTCGCGTATATCACAAGATAATTTTGGTGTAGCGTAGAACACAAGACATCAATGAAATTAAAAGAATATTCTTCATAAAATCTCAGGCTGTTACAATCACCACCCCAAAGTAGGGGAATACTAAAAAACATATAAATGATCATTTTATTGATTAAATAGGGGGACTTTTATCACATTTTACATTATTTTTGGGGTGTTATAAAACCAGCCATAAATCTATGAGAATAAAATTTATTAACAAAATATAAATTGTAATAAAATTTAAAATTTAGTGTTATTTCATAAAAAAGATTGTTCTTATAACTCATTCAAAATCAATACAAACAAATCCATCAGAAGGTATGAATTTCATATGGGAATTTAGCTTATCAAATAACAGTATCACAATAATATCAAATATATAAATTCTTGTGAATCATTATCATTCCCCATAAATTTTCATTAGTCAAATATTTGTCTTTAATAAATCCAGTATAACCACACCCCATAGATAAAGAGGACAAAATTATTCCCCCATTTTAGAAAAAAGTAATAAATGCCCCTGATGTAATTGATATGTTTCTATTGGAAACCAAAAGCAAAAAAAAACAAAACCAAAAAAACACAGTCTTCATATAGGGTTAATACATTTCCACATGAGGTGGCCTCATGAATTATCAGATTCTACGACATCCCATTATCCTTTGATCACACAATCTATTTTGGTCCCAATATGGTGCATTTTTATATTTATTTAGACGAAATGTAGTTCTGGAGTGTTTTTGATGAAGATCTCCCCATCGGTCATGCTCCATCATGGATCTGGTTCGGTTTTGTGTTTTTTTTATTCTTCTTTGGTTCTATCCCACCTCCAATTTGAATTCAACTCTGAGGTCCTCCTCTAATTTTATATCCGTCTACCTTCATGAATTAGCCCACATTGGTCTAGTTTGATGTCTTATTTTGGAGATTTGGGATGGTGTTGGTGGTCCCTATGGTGGTGGTTCTCCTAGGGGTTGGTTGTGGTCTAATGACTCTTCCATTCTTCTAGCGATGGTGCCTCCGGTGAACACATCCAGTGTATAATTGGTGCTATGATTAAAATGATTTCAGAGTGGAAATGAGACGAGTGAGATTGACATAGTATTTGCGGTGACGAGATGGGTTCTGGGGGTCTGACATGATTCATTCTTTTGGGTTGGGTCTGGCCTTTGGTGGGGATTCTTGGCCAGCCCACTGTTTTTTTGGTTTTCATTATGGTACAAATGTTTTTGGGTTCTCACTTTTCCATAAAGTGACATATTTTAAAATAAAAAAAATATTTTCTATGGGATTCCCTCCCTCAAAGAAGAATTAAAATAAATTCCATGTACTTCAGGGTGAAGAAGAAACTATAAAAAACCACAATCACTATAAAAAATCATAGATCAACCACTGAATGCCAATAGGGAATCCCATAGTAAAAATGGATCAATACAAGGGATGAAGGACTAGAAGATCCTCTAAAATAACTAAGGTTTTTCTAAAAAACAAGAGAGAGGGGTAAAACCGAATGAATATAAATTTCCAAAAAAAATGGTTTAAAATCATAAATTTTGTCAATTTCCAAATCATAACACCTTCACGATGTGAAATCCGTGAGTTTTTCAAAATTACCACTGTTAATTCAGAATAAAAAAAATAACAATAGAGGTGGTGAATTGTGTCTTTTCAAAGACATCCAAAATTATGGACATTGAAACCCTCTGTAATTTATACAGATATGTAGCATTATTCATCTATTTTGAAGATATGTAGTGGGTAAACATGAATAAAGAAAATTTATTTTCAAAGTGGTTCAGGTCACAAATATCCCAAATTCACACTCTACCAATCAATCTCTTTGCGATCTTGGTAACTTTCAGTAGAATGGTCCTCTTATCAGAAGACCAAAAATCTACAATTGTGTGTAGGAAGTTGACACCATTATAAAAATATTGAAAAAATTCTTATGGTTCATTAACCGAGAACCATTTTTCCATAGATTAGATCGAGAGGATGATACTCCACCAGAACTGATTAAGAGAAGTTGAAACTCCAATAAATAAAAAGAGTTTGATTCGAAATGATTAGGGTGATCTTCACTATTGTAGCAACAAGAAACTGAAAAATGATAGAACATCATCTTCATAAAATAATATATACATGAAGAATTTAGTCTGATGAAATCCTTGATGTGAAAAGATCTTCAATAAGGTATCAACATAAACTCCCTTAGTAATCTTACATTAGTAAAATATTGATCATGTATATCTGAAAAGTGAAGCTTCTTTCAGAATCGATTGGTCATTGTAGTAGCATTGTAGAAGTTAATTTCAATAATATAGCTACATATGTGAATCTCTATGTTCATACACACCCACATATATTTTTGAAGAGATACTCTAAAAGAATATATAGGAAACAAATTTTTCTTTAGTAATAGAGATCCAAAATAATATCGTTGTTGATATCGGAAATTCAAATTAAAAATGAATGGGGGAGTCGTATCGTCCAATAAAAATAGGAGTTATTTTTCTGATCAACATGGTTCCTTGAAATATTCAAAATGATCCTTGAATCGGTCATAAATTCTGACATGATTGTTGCATCAATCTCAGATTGAAAACGTGGCATGGAAAACATCACAGTTTAGAACACAATGTAGGGTTGATATGTGTAGCTTAGGGTTCTTTTGTATAGTGTAGGGATTCATTGCATACCGTAGGGTCCCTTTTCATAGAATAAGGTTAATTTGTGTAGCATTGAGTTCCATAGATTAGTGTATGGATCTGTTAGATAGCGTACAATTATATTTCATAATTTAGGGTTCCATTGAGTAATGTAGGTATGATTGCCATATGGTTATCCTTGTCAACATAAAACCCCTAACGTAGAAATAATTAACCATATGTTCATCTTTTCTACAAGTAATGTATGATCAGTAAATACAGAATCCAATATAGGGTTTATGATCCATATGTTTGACGATTATCCAAACATAAGTATGTATATCCAAATGAAAACTATTTTAGCATAACATATGGTTGACACCATAAGAAACAATATCATTCTAGTGTAACATATGGATAGTGATCCATACATTTATTTTCATAATTTATGATTGAAAACTATGTTTCTAAAATAATTCATGAAAATCTAAATTCCATTAAACAAAAATAATATAAAACTCACTCAAAAAACATCATTAGAAAACAAAAAACCAAATTTGTAAACATAAAAATCATCTTGAATTATAGAGTATTATTGAGACTACAAATTCCCCACACCAACATCCACTAAAATTAAAGTAACCAAAGTCTTTATATTATTATATTTTTTTAATTACTTTCATGACATGAATCAGTTTCATGGGTTCCCCCTTAGCTTCATACAATCCCAAAAATTAGTTAACTAAAAAATTTATGGACCATAAATTCTTGTCATGAAACCATTTCATGATGTCATAATCCTACAAAATCTCTATTTCACACAAAACCATCACAAAGTCCCACCAATCCTTCTATGAGTCACCTCCAACAGAAAATATCGGCTATGTAACAGTCTTGGTAGGCATAAGACATTACCACTGACTCCTACCAAATGATTCTCATCCTGAAGAAACCAAAAACTCATCCAAAAGTAAAGGGTTCTGAAAAACCAACCCATGATATACATGTTAATGATATTGAGTAACATTAATTCTAACACTATCTATGAACTTTAACCAAATGGACATAAACAATATTTCACAACCTCATCATTAACAAAACACATCACCACAACCTTATAAACTAACATGAAATAGAATCCAATTACTGCTACAACCAAATAACTACAACACCATGAACAAAAAAACCCAAAAATTCTATCCTCCATTATAAGATAATATACACTTTTAGTGGAACTGGATCACCTCACATGTTTAATCACATCATTGTTAATGTTAATCGATTATGAATCAGCTCCTACACTTTCCATATATCAGAACATTGTCACAAATCAGAAAACAAGAAAACCACAAAACTGATAAAATAAAAATATGTAAACATCAAATCACAAGAAAAATAGATTAAATAAAATCTTAAAAAATCATCATGTATTGGGATCAAATCTACCTTTCTCACTCCAAAGTACTCTCCTCTAGGAAAAAATTCGTCACCATTTTGTAAATGAAGGGAGTATTTCTCCCATTAAACACATTTAATTTGGGACCAAAGATCTCTATTGGATTCTCCACAAACATCGCATGTTCCCCCAAATCCATGTATCTCCAATAATCTAAATATGAGTGTTTTAGTTTCTTTTTTTGGGGTGAACATGTCTATTTTTTTGGGGGACGACGACGCTATTTGTTTCCCCGTATTCCCGCTTTCCAATGGAGGGTTGCATCAGTCACTTGTTCAGGGACGTTTTCTCTTTGTTGAAATAGGATTATGGGCTTTCAGTTCTTCCTTTTGTGGATTCTTCCTCGAAACATGTCACATAGTCCTGGTCTCCCTTATAGACTTATGATATTGTTCATGAATCTCTTCCTAGTGCCACAACTTCATGGATGCCAGTTAATTACCCTACTTTTGTCGGGATATTCTAAGGGGTCGGCCAGGTCAGCAACCTTCAGTTGGGGAGTGGTCGTGTTGGACATCACTGGCATGTCTGGATGCTATAATACTTGTACGCCTGGGATTCTTGCCCTTATTATAGGGATTCTCGATGGCATGGAAGCCCGAGACATCCCACATAGTGTGCGGGGAATTATTTTTCATATGCATGTCTCTAAGGTTTTCCTCATCTTCCCATGGCTAACAAAGTGTATTCTGTGAGTTTAACGTCCAGCGGAGATTGATCATGGTGATCTGAAAACTAACTAGAGTGGATCAAATGGGTACAACCCCTAGAGGGAACAATGATGTTGGATCTAACACGTGGTTAGTTACTCGGCTACTACTGGGAGCGATGAAAATGTTAATTGGCATGACCCCTCTAGAATATGGTGTCCCAGGTAAGAATCAGGATGGGTGATGGGTGGTTAAGTGAAGTGGATGGAGAATGAGATGGAGTCGACTAGATGGTGATGGTGATGGTGGGATTGTGCCTCGAAGAGACTTCCGACGTATCCCCATGGAGGGGAATCAAAGTCCATGTAGTTCCCGAGGGAGAGTAGGATCGGGGTGTGCGCAGAAGAAATCGACCTGATGATATTCTAGGGATTATGCATGGTTAAAAGATAGAGGTTGATCTGACGCTACTAAGAGGGACCATAGATATGGGTCCTGAAAAAGGGGCGACAACATATTACCACTAGGTTTAGGTTGAATACAGATTACTATAGACTGAAGTAATCAAAACGGCTTTCCATTGCGTGAGGTTGAAAACGACTTTCCGTTGGGTAGGGGATCACAACATCTTACCACTAGATGGATCAGAAAAGGGGTATACATCCTAATGTCATGAAGGACATGGGTGGACCGACATGGAGTTGACAGGACCAGTGGGTGTTGGGATTGAACCTCAGGGATGCTTCTAACGTACCTTGCCTTGGCCAGGATCAAAGTCCATGTAGTTCATAACAGAGTTTGTTGAACTGATGTGAAGTGGGTCAGAATGACCGGGTGTTGGGCTGGAAACTTAGGGAGGCTTCCTACGTACCTTGCCTTGGAAAGGATCAAAGTCTATATAGTTCAGAATGGTGTTTGGTGAAACGACGTGAAGGGGGTCAGAACGACCGGGTTTTGTGCATGAACCTCGGGGAGGCTTCCTATATACCATGCCTTGGAAAGGATTAATGTCTACATAGTTCAGAATGTGGTTTGTGGGGATTACACTCTAGGATTCCCAAAAAGGATGCCATGTATGGTGATGAATCTGGGCACATGCAAGTTATGCTCAGTGTGAGAAACAGGAGACAACAAAGACTTAACGATCATGTCGTGAATGGTGCGTCCGTGGGAAGTGGAATTTGGCTTACATGTGGTTAGTGGCCCAAAGATGAAATATGGGCATACGCGTGGAGCAGCCTCGGGGATATGGATACTAGGACTTACTCCCGGGTGGAGGCCCGGATGGGGACAAATCCCAAAGGGAGTGGTAAGGGATAACATAGTCTTTGTCACCACCTCTCCCATTAGTCTTTGGCACGAAAGAATAGAGGAGGAGAAGGGGTGCTACCATCTGCATGAAAATCAAGGGGCTTAGACCATGATGGTTGCCCTTTCCCCTTGGATAGCTGCTGGGGTGAGGTCACAGTTTAACATCATGTTCTATGGATGATTGCGCTTGGCAGTTTAACATCTTGCAGCTCAGATATGGTGGGTTCACTACGCACCCCTAGGACATACATGACGGATACCCACCCGCCCTTGGGGAAGGAAGGTGTTAGAAACTCCATGGTGATAGTGTGTTATAGAGTGATCTATTCAGGGGTCCATAATATCATGGTTATGAGGATAAGAAATTTCTGTTAGCCTGTCTATGAGAAGAAGCTTGAGGTGAATAAACACAAAGAGATGTAGCGCCCAAGGGAATTTGAAATCGCTTCGGGCAAACCTGGATGGTCCTATGGGAAAAGGGATTGCGATGAATAGGGGGCCATAGGTAGACGCCTTGTGATGATCTGATGCTTCACATAGTGGAGGGGACTTTGTGAAGGTGTATTCTTCGCGATGTGAAGTGTCCCAGCCTACACATAGGGAATAGGTTCCTATGGATTGTTCTTCATGAAGTTTAATGGAATTCAAGGAGTAATGACTTGTGAAGCAAGGGTGCCTAGAAATGTGTAGGATTGTGATGAAATTTTCTTCAGAAGGCACAGTTGTCCTACCTTAACATAAGGGTCGCATGCTCATGAGGGGTGCTTCGCAAAGAATAAATGGTCTGCAATGACTTGAGTCCCCTTAGGGATCCCCTTCCATCATGGAGGCCCGCAGGCTCCCCAAAAGGTATCCCTCTATAATGAGGGGACAAATTAAAGAAAGGGGGGAGTCACTTCGCGATGCAAAAGTAACTCGAGAAAATCATGGTTCGCAGAGCAGGAAGTGCTTCACGATTCGATAGCTAAGAAGTTGAATGGTCCTATGATCCTCCATTTGGGCTTTGAGGGGAGCCCTGTATTTATAGGAAAAAGGCACCGTGGAGAAGATCTCGCTCGGTGTGAAGAAGAAGCTTGCTCCATGGCTGGTTCGCGAATGTCAAATCTTCTCGCGGAGGATCCCAACTCCTTGATCTACAGCGGGCTCGCAAACGTCAAAGGCGGTCACAGGTCATCCCGCCTCCATGCTCCGTGGTAGGCTCATGAACATCAAAGGGGTTCGCGGGTCACCATTCCTCCTTGATCCACGACGGTCACGGGGCCATGGGGGCTCTGTGAACAGACTTCTCGTGGCATCCACTAAGGCCTTCCTCTTTTTCTTCTTCTTCCCCGATTTTGGCACCAAAAAATGTCCCCCCCTTTGGCTTGGAGTTGAGTAAAAATCAAGGTCCAATGTTTGAGGGATAGTCTTCAAAATCCCTCTGCCATTCATGAATCTTTCTCATGAAGGAGGCTCGCAATGTGGGAATGAGATGGGCCGAATGAGCACTCCGCGAAGGTCACCGCGGCTTAGACGCTCCGTGAAGCTCTAAACTTCGTCGTCTATAAATAGGGTAGATGACCTATCTTTTTTATTTTCCATCCTCCACATTTTTGTCTTGTGGTTCTCTCAATTCATAAAGCTCCATGTACTCTGCATTTAGTCTCCGTGAAATCGGCCTTATGCTTCACAACGAACAATGAGTCTTTGAATCTGCGATAGTGGTTAGAGTGTTTAGTTTGAAGGGCGGGGAGGGGTTCCGTGAACATCCTTTGCGAATGAGCTTCGAAAATTTTCACCGTGAAAGATATCTGCAAAGAGAACTAGGAAAAATACCAAACCTAATTGGAATGGCCCACCAGGAGGCTGACATGGGGTCCTTGAGGATGCTACCAGAAGAGAGGAGAGGGAAAATAACATTGGTCTAGGGGAGTTGATACGGAGCCCCACAGACCACAATTCGCAGGTGCAGCTACTGTCAGAAATCTAGTGGAACTAACCTCTCTATAAGAGGCTGCTGCTGTATGAATTTGAGATTATGGATGAAATCCTCATCACTAATGCAAGTACGGATGATCCAGATTACTGGTTTAGGAGTACACCATGCCAGAGCCAATGGTTTAGGGATGTTGACGGTCTTGCCTAATATGATTTCACGTCTGTCATTGCCGACTACCTATATTATCACTTGAACAACATAGACGGGAAGGCATTGCAGGTGAAGACCTCCCCCCATTGTACCATACAATCTTGAAGGTTGCCCTGAGGAACCCAGAGAAGGGGTGGTCTGAAGAGTGGGACCTACGCCATGGTGGTAACTTCACAGATGACTTGGCATGGGCATATTAGGTAGGTGCCTCGTGTGAGGAGTTAGGGGCGGAACTAAGGAGATTGGGCCAATATGACGTGTCTTGGTCCTACCAGTTCCACATCTATCAACCGAAGCTGCTGATGTTGGAGTTTCTGTGTAGGTGGTCATCGAGGACCAATACCATCAACCTACACCAAGGGTATGTTGGTATCAACTCATGGTATGTGCACCGGATCTCATGGTATCGATACTATGGACGATGTATGATGAATTGATCCATGTCATGGGTGCGTGGGAGGATCCAGAGCCAATGTCGTGGCTGGTGATGGTATTGATGGAGCTGGTACCGGGAGAGTACAAAGAAGAAGTGAGAGATGTCCACTTCAGATGGTGGTTCAAGCAATTGCTGAACTTCCCAGAAGATAGGTTGTTTCCTGTGAGGCCTCAGACATGTTCAATGTGGACTCAATGAGGGAATGAGCACTAGTACTGGTCTCTCTTGGAGGACAACCATTGGAAGACTTGGGGATTCAACATCATCACTGAGCAACAACCGGTAGTCTGGCTGGCGGAATTCATCACGGCTCTCATTTTCGGTTGGATCATTCCGGCGAGGGATATGAACATGGGCTGCGACCACAAACATTTATCATGGTGTCCATGTTGGGGATAGGAAGGTCGGTCAATCTTAGGGTCCCGATGCTTGACAAGATGTACAAGATGCTACGACACATCAGTGAGGGGAAGAGGCCACCGAAGATATGCAGGCCATTCCACCTCTTATATGGGTGGATAGCGATGCACGTCAGGGGAGTTTATGAATATATGAACACCATCTCTCATCTGGAATCAGGATTTTTCCCCTCTATCCATAACTCCACAGGAAGAAATCCTATCATACTGATCGTGTTGTTGGTACTGAACCGGCTATGGAAGGTAGAGGAGTTCAATTTTCAAAAGTTTCCACTACTGATAGGTGCTTTTTTGAATGATGGCCAAGGAATGGAGGAGAACTAGTCCCATCTCCTGGCCTTTCAAGGTGGAGTCCTGGTGGAAAGGGTGGAACGTGATTCTCTTTGTGAGTCATGCATCCCACACTGATTTTCCAAGGAGTTTCGGTGTATGCAGTGACAAACCCCAAAGGTTTATTTAGGGGTTGACTATGAGGAACATTCCTGTGTGATGAGGCAGATGTGGCACATGTTCACATGGGAATATGGGAAGATGCAGAACGACCTGCGTCCGCCCACTGCTATCTTCTCTTTGGTAAGGAAATTTGCCAAAATCTGGGATGTGGCCTACCTAGGGGAGTTGTTGAAGCAGCCAACTGTCCGAGCCGATGATGGTGTGCCTACCCAACCTCAAGGCCGGTCCGGAAGGTGGAAAGGACATATTGTGGTGGTGGGGTTACTGTGGATGCGAGGCCTACACTGTTTGAGGTAGAGGCAGCGGAAGTAGACACAACAGAGGCAGCATACCTGATGGTTCCAGAATAATAGTTTCATCCAAAGGGGAGGTTGCCATGAGGATTTCATAGAATATCTACCCAGGATCCGAGAGCGCGAAAACGCCGCATAGACATGCGGGATAATGTCGTCTTTTCAGAGGCCTAGGAAATCTGAGATGTCAACATGAAATTCATCACCTCTACCAATATGTGGAAACAACTGAACCATCTCAGGATGGATTTTCCGAGGATATGCCCTATCTAGGCTGGCTTTGTGGTGTCCCAAGATGAGGGGGACAATACATGGTCGATATGGAGGACTTTGTTTATTCACAGGGTACTCCTCATCCAATGACAGATCCTGTCAAGGTGTTTCTGGATCGTAAAACCCCACCCAATTTGTCGGCTACTGATTTGAGGGAACAATTCCATTTGATGAAAGAATCAGACGAATCCTCTTCGACGGTCGAGGCCTGTAGAGGGATCCCGTTGGGGGAGGGTGAAGTCGGCGATCAAGACCTGTATTTTGAAGACTTCGTAGAGGCCCTTGAGGTAAAATCCCAAGACCCTTCCTCATGGTCTACTTATAGGTCATTCTAGACTCCTTACTAACATTTGATATTTGCATGAGGAACTTATACACAGAACCCATTATCATCCCTCAGTGGATGCAGATGCGGGGCCTTTAGATTCCATGCTAGTGGCCACATCAATTTCCATGTCTGCTGGGTCTAGGACAACAGAGTTGGCTCCTCCAAAATATCCAGACCTTCCAAAAATATACAGAGGGCCAGACCTCAGGGTCTCGGTGGCATCAACCCAATACCATGAATGGTAATTCAATTTCTGTATGTTTCCAAATTCATGACTATCACCCCTTTACCATGTTAATTGACATACATTCCCCACCCCCTTTTTGGTATGAATTGTTATTAAAATGGCACGGGTTTCCTTGGAGAGGATGGTCATGACATCTGGAGACTCCTTTCTAGAGGGAATTCCAGTGATCGTGGAGGTATATATCCAGACTGACCAAGATGTGATGCTTCCGATCACTGTTGGAACCTATCAGTGGGGTTGAGCATGAGATTATTGAGGTGGGGTCAGATGATGGGGATCCATTAGATAGCCCAGGTCCGTCCAGGACTGACCAAACACCATATGCAGATACTGCCGATGTGTTCCATGGGGAATTCCCCACATATGATCATGCCAACCGCACCAACTGGGACGAGATGACCTCTAATGAATAGGATAGAAAAATAGTCTATCGCTGATACTAGAAAATGATCAAGATCTTCATAGAAGAAACCCCCAAGTAAAATTTTTGGATGATACGTATAGACATCACTCGAGGTTGCGAGAACTCTATGTTGGGGGAGTGAATGCACAACATCCTCATATGATCATCCAAGATCTTATGGCAGAGAAGATTTGGGAGTATGACCATGGCCACGGTGTGCGATGGCAGCGGTGAAAATCAGTGAACAATAAGATGTTTCATGAGGCTGTAAGCGAGTTTCATAGGGTTCATGTTCAAGAAGATGAGCACTCAGGGTCCCTTAAAGCTCAATCAGAGAAAATATTGTGATTAAAGGCCCAGCTGACAGAGGCTGAAGAGTTTATTAAGCAAGCTTCCAAAAAGATGACCATAATCTAGGTTGATATAGAAGGGGCCTAGATTATGGAAGATGAGTTGCACCCCATCGCTACTGAGGAGGAGTGGTAGCTGAACAGGGGGCAAAAAATCATGGACACCAGATGAGAGAGGATAGGGGAGATGCAAATTTCATTTCACGAGGTTAACCCATCAATGGGAGGGATCGACCCTCGGGTGCTGTAATGATTACAGACCCTTGAGCGTACCATCATGATTTGACTTTTTTGATTCCATATGCATGCATGAGTTTAATTATTTTTTTTGGTTTTACACGAATCTTTTATATGAGTGAAATGACCAGTGATCAATCTCTTAGATCACGTGGGTCGAGCCCAATGTGAGAAACAAGGGATGATCACTATGTTATTCTATCTGAACATTGAGTGTCGAACAATCTTCGCGCATCTGAGGTTTGAACAAACAATATAGATTCCCAGAAAGATAAGGGGAGGCCTAAACGGAGGACGAGGACCTCAGAAAAATCAAAGCATTATCCTTCCAATGTGATCTAGTGCACGAGCAGTGTAATGCCAGGGGTTTTGGAATTAATCCAAACATAGGGGAGTGAAAAGTGTGAATCACAATACCCAAAATATGAAACAATATAGTGATCGTGTGTAAATTAAGGATAACTATTGTCCATGTTAGAAACACAGTATTCTTATTGTGTTATCCTAAAACGATGGTAATAAATGAGGGCCGACTGCAAATGATTTTCAAAACACGGGTATTGACTCAAAATTATACCCATTAGTCATCCATAACGTTGGCCCAGAACAGTAGGTGATCCATAGGTCTAGAATACATACTGTTAGGGGGTTCCTTTTAGACATGAAAGTTGACAAGGGTCTGAATAGTGGGCTCGCAAAGCCTAGAGGGTGGAGTGATGAGTTGTTGGAATGGAGTCCAGCACTCTTGAAATTATGCCACCGTTGTGGAAACACATTAGGTGGGAATGTATGTCCGATCAGGGATAAAACATTCTCCCGAACAAGACTTATTTGGTAAGGACCTAGAAGTACCAGTATTTTTACATCATACGATAAAGATGGTGCACATAGTTTTAAGGTCTTACTTCCTAGAACAAGATCGAGCCCGAAGGGCTAGGCGGGTTAATGACCCTGCGGATGGGCCCAAGGAAAAATTCATGGGTGTGTCTATGTATCCCATAAGGATTAGAATCATGTCAAACATAGTTCTTGAGAGTGTAATTCATCATCATGATGGAGGATGAAAGATATGTGTGGCATAGCTGCGCCAGTACACGTCCTACCAAAACTACTAAGCCCACGTGAGTCATGCTCAATATGGGAAACAAGAAGTAGTGGTGATACATTCCTTACACCAGAAGGAACATGTTTGGGGTGATGGTACGCTCAGTGAACATTGTCCCAATGATTCTGAACCATCCATGTAATGCACATAGATGCACGAAGAAGTAAAGATGAGTATGTCAGGATTCTACTTGAACATAAGGAAGTGGAAATATGTGAATCAGGATGCTCGAGATCTAGACCACAACGATGGTGGATTGACGATAGGGGATAGATGTTGACCATGTTTGAAACATAGAATCTATATCATGTTAGCTTAATATGGGTACATATAGATAAGGGTCAACCTCTTCCCATGTTTGAAACATGCGACCTGTCAAAAATGATGTCCAGGGTCTTTAGGGAGGTTAGCCCATGATGGTTGGTGAGCCGAGGTGGCATAAGACCTGGCCATGAAGGTAGTCCCTTCGGATGTGAAAGAGTATGATGATCCAACTATCGGTCTCAAAAATCATAGACATGGAACGAGGAGATTGTACTTGTGAAAATTACACACTTTGGTCTCTTTTTCAAAACACATCTGAGTATGACAATGAGACGTATCAGATTGTGGGAGTCGAGTCCCATCTTAAGGAAAAGGGTCCGGGAGTCGCATGCTTTCAACTTAAGTTCCTAGAATGGACCATTAAGGGGGGATTTATTTAATTTACAGTGTGAAGGGTGGCGAAATATCCAAAAGTGATGTGTTGTTCCCATAAGGAGATCATAGTTTAGGGTCCTAAAACATGGACCATGCTGGGAAAACATATGGGAAGAACATGGTGTGGCTATTGAAAAACCTGACGTGAAAGAGAACCTAAGAGGTACTCGCCACACCACATGTTCCCAAATGAGTTCAGACCAAGGGGCCAAAAAAATAGGGGACAAGATTTTAGACTCTCGGGGCTGGACTGGGAGACAATATTCCTGGGCATTACTACATATCCCATGAGAATGGGAATCAATCCATACGTAGTTCTATAAGATGTCGGGTAGTTTAACGTCTTATGGAAAGGATGTGGGGTGGTATTAGTTTATGGACATAGATCTCAGAATAGGTATTGTAGGAAATGAGGGAGTCACACTATGATGTAATTACCCAACTCGACTTGAATGAGGACCCGGAGTCCAAATCACCGTGTGCTTCTTGGGGGAGGTTTCAGGTCAAGGGACCGAAAAAGAATGTTAGGATGGGCCCAAGACATGGTGCATGGGCATTCGTATGTACCTCATGAGGACGGGGATCAAGTCACATGTAGTTCTAAGGATGGAATGGTAGGATACTAGTGCCATGTATAATAAGGTTGTGCGGTTTTGGCCCTTACACCAAAAGAAGCGATATTTGAAAGATCTTGTTTATCTTATAGGATGAAATGGTGTTGTTTTTTTGTGAAGCGATGGACCTAGGATAGAAATTCCAGGCATATCCACAAGAGTCAAGACATTTTTAGGTGTTAAAAAATGGTACGGTGTGTTATCAATACCAATCATGATGTCCCCTAGAGTGAGGACACCACGATGTAGTGCTATTTTTCTTCGTGTGGCCAGGATGATAATGTCCTAGTTTAGGGTCATGTGATGGGACCAGGAGACACAGTTTAACATCATATAGCCTGGACGTATATAAGAGAGGTGAGGTTCTAGAGGGTAATGCACACTGTGTGATAAATAATACTCGAGGTGAATGAGGAAGAGGTCCACATCACGTCGCACGCTATTCCGAGAGAGAAACCTTGGGCCAAGGGGAAAGAAAAGGTTCGAAGATATGGGATAGCAGAGGATATCCCTCAGCTATGCTAGACCCAGATATGAGATATATGGGTGTTCATATGTATCCCATGAGGATGGGAATCAAGCCGCAAAAATATCTTGATGGTACCTTTTAACATCATGTGGGACAAGAAGTAGAAGGGTCTATCTCTTAGAAAGGGTTGTACGTGGTGCGGCTATTGCAGATACGATAAGAATGAGGGCACAAGCCCACACGTGCCACACCACACAGTCTTATAAGGATCTGATCCCAAAAAGAAATAACATAAGAGATGAACCATAAAGAGATTTTAGTTTAAGGTCTTAGAGCTCGGACCACTGAGATTCAGAATTCTTCCAAATAGGCACAGACCTTGGTCCAATCCAAATGCCTATGTGGTATGAACAAGGTGTAGGAAATAAGGGTGGAGGAGATCTTCACAATACATGGAATGTGCTTAAAGGGGAAGTTGGTGCGAAGCCCTGAAGAATGCTGCACCACGACATTGTCCTCCTGACGTGCGAATGTGCACTGATGGATAACACTATGAGTGTTGAGATTCCACTTAGACATGATGGGGTGGTTAATGAAGTGAATCATATGACCGGAATTTTGGGTTTAATGAGGTTGGTACGATGATGGAGGATGACTATTGACAATGCTCGAAACACAGTATCCATATCGTGTGACCTAAAATAGGAACAACAAATGAGTGTCGACCGCTGACCGTATTTGCAACACAAGACTCATATAAATTTGTCGTTAAAAACCCTCGAGGACGTTGGCCCGTAGTGGTAGGAAGGCCCTTGGGCTGAGAATCCGGGCCATTTGGGGGTCACTTAAGATGTGAAAGACGATGGAAGACATAATGACGGGAGACACGAATCCTAGAATGTGGGTGAGAACATGTCTAGATAGAATTTGACACTCTAGGTGATGGACCAGAGTACACTTGGTCACATTGGGCAATCACTAAAAAGGGTCGAGGGAACCGTTGGAGAGTCAGTAGACTCAAAAAGATGATTATTGTGAAAGGTAGTGGAAGCCACTCGTGAATTAGAGGTATGCGGCGTGGTTTTTGTAAACCCGTCATGAACGGGGTCATAATACCATACCACACTACATATCCCTCTCCTATAAGATTGTAGGCCAAGTGGTAAAAATTATGGGGAGATTTTCACAATGTGGGGATGGACCCAAGAAATCGGCGTTCGAACGATCCTACATATCCCATGAGGATGGGTATCAATCGAAACATAGTTCTAGAAGATGTCGTGTAGTTATTGTCTTGTGACAAGGATGCGGTGTAAGGGCAGGATACCCAAACGGGGGATGCATATGGCACGAAGAGTTACCCGATGTGAATGATAACATAATACCATACGACACCATAAAGTCCTATGTGAAGCCCCGGTCACGATACCCGGGAAGGTCGATGGACGTTGGGGATGTTGTTCTGAAATGGTAGGATATCCCATAGGCTGAATATCCATGCCATTCGGTGGTCCTTATGGACATAAAAGATGACAGAACCCAAAATGATAGGGATCTCAAATCATGGAGGGGACTATGCTCATGGAAGGGACAATAAATGGAGGGTTTTCTCAAATGGGGTATCTGCGGCAGAAAAAATAGCTCGACGTGAATAATGGCATGATTCTATACCACACCGCACACTCCCAAATTAGAACTTGGTCCAAGGGGCCGAAAGGGTTGAGGGACCTAATGTTGGGCATCTAGGAAAACTATAGCCATATTTCCTCTCATTCAGGGATTATATCATTATATCTCTTATGCCCACGTGATCAATGCTCAGTGTGGGAAACATGAAGTAGGACTGGGCTCTCCCCATCACATAAGGGACCACCAGCTGGAATCGCAATCCTGCCCAAGGTAGACCGAAGCATAAAGAGACTATGGGAAACAATGAACCCCTAGAATCAATTTTTGAGAGATATGGGGGTAGTGACAACGAAAAAGGATAATTTTTTAACATATTCGAAACATAGGGTCCATATCGTGTGAATCTGAAATGGGAACAACAAACGAGAGTCAAACGGTAACCATGTCTTCAAAGCGGGATTGTATCAATTTTTTGTTCGAATCCCTTGAGGACATTTGTCTGAAATGGTATGAGAGACCTTGCAATAAGTATCCATACCAATTTGGGGTCCATTTAGATTTAAAATATGATAAATTCCCAATCAAAGGAGTGAGTGAAACACTGATGCACCCATGCATTTTAATGTCAAGCAGGGCTGTGAAAGAGGTGAGAGTCTCCACTGGGTGGGATGTATGGCGGGATCATGATGAACTCGATGTGAATTAGAGAGGAATCCAACACCACAACATGTGTTTTAACTCGAGGGGAGATTCTGGGGTTTGGGATGGGCTGATAGACAAAATTTTTGGGCTTTCGTATGTATCACTTGAGGATGGGAATCAATTCATACATAGTTAATGAAGGCCATGCAGTTTAGCATCACGCATTGAACATGTAGGAGATTAAAAGAATGATAATGGAGCACTTGGTGCGACCCTCATACTCTTGATACGATTGGAGATAAAGAAGAAAGCACTACACTATGGTCCTCCAAGTGAACTACACCCAGGGGGAATAGTCGAAGAAATGATTTTGGGGCTGGACTCAAGAGGTAACATTTGAGATTTCCTACATAGTCCATACATATGGGAATCAATCAATACATAGTTATAAGGATGATGTTTAACATCTTTAAGGGCGATGTATAGTTTAATGTCATGTGGGAAATGGATGTTTATGGTCTTGCGGGACCAGTAGTTTATGGTCATGCAGGACCCGACAATTTAGGGCCATGGAGGACCAGCAGTTTAGGGTCATGAAGGACTAGTGGTTTAGGGTCATGAAAGACCATGGTTTTCTAAAGAAAAGCATTATTGAGAAACATGGAATTGGTGGGAGGAGTTATAATCTCACCATCCATGGTGACAAGGGAGTGTGCTCCATTGGAGTAAACATTATGAACAATGATAGGTACTTCCCATTTGGGCTGCAACATGGGTGGGTTTCTACAGGATATCATTGTCGTCCTGAGGGCCAGTACAAAGTCTCCCTGCATGAAAAAGTGGAGGATAAAATTATTATTGATTCTCTAGACATGTTGTTATTGTGCCTTTCTAGATTGTGCAGGGCACGAAGCTTGTTCTCATCAAGTGCTTTTAACTCAGCTAGAGGGATTTCAACTACATTATCTAGCGCTTACTGATCGTAGAAAACTTTGCACAAGGAGGAAAACTGAATCTTGATGGGAAGGAAGGCCTCCATTCCATATACCTCCAGGATATGGGATTACATGGGTGGAATTAAGAGTTATCGTACGATAACCCCAGAGGGTGCTAAGGAGGTAGTCCTGTCAAGTCTTCTTATTCTGACAAACCATTTTCTGAAAAATGTTATAGAGGGTCTTGTTGAACTCCTTGATCGGTCAATTATCTTGCGCATGATCGCAAGAGTTATGGTTAGAACATATATTATACTTAGCGTACAATTTCTCCAGCGCAGCTACCCAGAAGTTCGTGCCGTTATCGGTGAAGATGACATGAGTGATTCCAAATCGGTAGATGATGTTGTTGCTCACAAAGTCAACGATGGAACGAGCCTTGACCTCCTTGAGTAGAACAACCTCTATGTATTTGGAGAAGAAATATATTGCAGTCAAGATGAACGTACACAGGTGAGCTATCGCCGGTGGGTCTGTTCCTACGACGTTAAGTCCCAATACCACAAATTTCCAAGCTTACATGGTGGAGTGGAGAGGCTCTAGAAGCCGATACATGATGTTAGCATGAATTTGGCATGCATGGAACCTCTTGGAGAACTCGATTCAATCATGGATCATAGAGTTACAAATGTACCCCAGTCTCTAGATCTTGTGAGATAGCTTCGACCTGGTCTGATGAGCCCCACAGGAACTAGCATGAACCTATTGTATGACCTGATAAATCTCGACTCCTTAATTCAATGGAGGATAACCTCATCAAAACTGAATTATTAGAGGATCTTCTCATGACTAGGGACACCTTGGATGGTGGACTATAATGCACGATGTCAGATTTTCTCACGCTGGGACAGATCTACCGAGAGATCACCATTTTGGAGGTACTCAACAAAGGAGGCTCTCTAATCATGAGTACCATTAATCTCTACATCCTAGGGACCCAGGGGGTCAAAATGTGGAGGCACTAGTGGTAAGGTGGATTACCTATGGGATGTCATCATCATCTGGGGTGATGGAAGAAATGACTATTCGGTGCACCATACAGACAATCAAATCATCCTATTCGGGCTCTGCAAGTGATGTAGCTAGGCTGGCTACGGTGTCATCCTAAATGTTTTAAGTTCGAGGGACATGAGTAACCTCTGGCTGAGACATGAACTAGGACATTAGCTAGAGAAAGTGCTCCAATAATGGTATGATCTTTGGTTTCTTTAAGATATAGTCACCATTAATCTGTTTGATGACTAGTTCAGAATCCTCTTTCACATGAATATTGGACACATAAATCACGAGGGTCAGCTCGAGGCCACTAATGAGAGCCTGATACTCCACCTCATTGTTGGTGCATACTTCTAAAAACAAGAATGAGTAAAAAAATAAGGGATTGATCTGGGGTAATAATGATGATACCCAGGCCTACTCTATTGAGTCTGGGATCATTGAGCCTCCTGTTGGTTGGGCTTTGGGAGGAACATCGAAGTGCATCTGGCAGCACGACATGGCTTGGTCTACTGAGATGATCACCTCATTAGGGAAATTGAAGTCCGGGTACTGGTCAGGAGAAGCTGGATGGGCAGCAAGGAAGTCTTCGAATGCTTTCCCCATATTAGCATTCTGAGGGAAAGACCTGATGATGAACTTCTGGAGGATTACGGCCACCAGGCTAGATGGCCGGTCAATATGGGAAGATTCAAGATGTACATAAGTGGATCTACCCGGGACACCATATGTACCTCGTAGTGCTGCAGGTAATGTCACAACATCTGTACTGTGAATACTAGATCAATACTCTTCTTTTTGATAGGGGAGTATCTTGTTTATGTATCGAGGAGCATATGGCCTAAGTAGTAGAGGCTATTCACCATACCCTCATTGTTCTTCTAGGTGAGAAGGGAACTGAGAGATTGTTCCAAGGCGGTCAGATAAAGGACCAGTGGGTTTCCAGAGACTGGCTGCATTAAGAGCAAAGGATGGAGTAGATACTACTAGATTTCCTTGAATGAAGCATGAAATTATTCATCTCACTCATATAGTGTGCCTTTCTTCATTAGCCGAGAAAAGGGAGTACACTTGCAGGACAGATGCACAATGAATCGGCTTATGTAGGCTAAGTGGCCTTGGAAACCTTGAAACTCTGAGATATTGGTCAGGGGAGACATCTGGTTGATAGCATTGATCCTCTCTGTGTCGATCTCATTAACCCAATATTTGACAACAAAGCAGAGAAACATTCTAAGGGTGACCCCAAATCCGCACTTCAATGGGTTCATCTTCAGGTGATGGGAACAGAGGTATCCGAACACCTTCTCATGTTACTTGATATGGTTCGCAAACTAGCGATATTTGACCACCCGATCATCCACATAACATTCCACAAATGTCCCATGGATTGGATTAAATATGCGATGCATGACACACTGATAGGTGGCACCTGCATTCTTTAAACTGAAGGGCTTGACTGGGGAACAGAAAGTACCTTGTGGTGCCCAGAAGGCTATAGATTCCCTATCCTTGGGGGCCATGTATATCTAGTTATACCCAAAGTACCCATCCATGAATGATAGGGCTTGGAACCCGGTTGTAGAATCGATCAAAAATTCCGTCATAGGGAGGGAAAAAGAAACCTTCTAATAGTGACGGTTGAGATCTCAGAAGTCGATGTAGACTCTAATCTGTTCATTCTTATTCCTGACTAGTACTATGTTGGGCAAAAATTTTGCGTACTGGACCTCCTTAATGAAATTGGATTTGATGATCTTGTCAACATTGGCATTGACCATTACACTGTGAGAATGGTGCCTCATTCTAGGAGGCTTCTTGAACCCACATTGATTTCCTGGAAGACTGAGGCGGTGGATGGATACTGGAAGATCTAGTCCAGGAATCTCATCATAACTCCAGGAAAATAGATCACGATGATATTTAAGGATGTATATATACTGATGTTGCTCCTCGGGTGGCATGGAAGCATTGATCAAACTTGGTCTCGGGTCTACCTCAGAAGTAAGGTTCACCTGTACCAATTCATCGACTATGGGGGAGACTCCCTCTTCAAAGGTGGGAGGAGAATCCTCTAAATTTTCATCTTCACTTATGGAGGAGAGATCCTCAGTGGGTGGAGTTGATCCTAAGTTGGCAGATCCTGATGGGAGGATGGTACCAGCCTGAGTGGTAGTGGACATTGCTTCAGGGGACTCTTCTGCTGCCACAACCATAGCAATAAAGGCTGTCGATCTGATCCCATCTGGTATTCAGCCCAAGGGGCCATGCTTGATGATGTCAAAGTAGTAATGGCGCGTCGTCTTGAGATGGATTATCCCAACCCAGTGAAACAATAATGTGTGATGTATTCTTGTTTCCATGGGGTGGACATCCTAATATCTTATGTGAGTAGGAGGCTCCAGGATCCCTTCATCCTGATTTGTATAAGAGTACGGGATGATTTTATGCCATTGCTTATACTTGGAAATAATTTTCCCCCTCATTCTAGACACAACAATGCATTGTCCCATGATTGAGGTTGTAGCCTACAATTGGTCGATTAGAATGATGTAAGAATCATCAAGATCTATCAATGGGTTAGTTAAATCCATGACATGCTTGTCCTCATTGGTATGAATCTTTTTGTCCTTTCTCTTGTAGTAGTCGACATCCAGATAACATGCTTTATAAGAGGAAAATGGAGATTTTTCACTCTGAAACATCCCCACTCAACCATTAAGGGAGTAATTGAGGCACTGGTGATATGATTAGGGACCCACCACAAGCAAGTGGAGCCACAACCTTCTCATCAATGCATTGTAGGACATGTCCTCGGAGACAACCATAAATTCGTTGTTTGAGACTAGGCCACCAAACTGGGTCTTGAAGTGGATCATGTCGACCGGTGTCTGTTCCATCCTATCATTACCTTGGATTATTAGGATAGAGGGGCTCATATGAACTTTAGACAATCCCATTTTTCGCAATGTCTGAGTCATGATTAGGTTGATCCTTTAGCCCATGTCGACGAGACAGAGGCAAACCTCTATGCCATTGAACTAGCCAGTGATGTACATTGGGTGAATGTGCCCCTATATGGGAGAGATTTTATCTTCTCTAGAGATCCAGAAAATGGTATGGCACTCGAGATTCTCAATCGCCTCAGTTTGGAAGGCTTCTGCAGATGCTACTACCATCTCAAACTAGATGGGGCCTTCGAAAGCCTTGACAAGGGCCTCATGCATTTCTGACGACTGGAAAAGGACCTCAAATATGGAGATCCTTTCCATAATGCTAGAGAAGTGTTTGAGATTATCATACTTTTGTTACGAGCATGAAATTATACTTACAGGAGTTCGCTCTATGATAGGAGGAATGGTGGGACCTACCGACTGGACCGATGACTGACTAGTACTAGGAACATCCCGTTGGTCACTAGTCGAAGCCTACAGAGTGAGAACTCGAGGAGGGAAAAAAGAATGAGACTTGCCTGTAGCAGGGTGTGTGAGTCACAGTGAGGTCTGGGTGTCTCTTCCAAATTCAGTAGCATGAAAGAGGAAAAAGGTGGTCCTGATGACACTAGATGAGAAGGTTGCATGTGCTGAGCTCGGCACTAGGCATGCTACCTGGTTTCAGAAGCATGTACGACATGTCTAGAAGTTCTGAACCAAGTACTCTAACGGCCCATATATCCATGGCTCTGCTGATGCTAACGATGGCTGGGGAATTTAGGAGGGTCTTCCTAGCGCTCCTCTTCGTTAGGAGTCATGTAGGGGTTTACCAGATCTTCGGTATTAACCAAGGAGTACCCGTGACTATCACTTGAAGAGTTATCCTCTACTGGTTGGATTCTAGGAGGAATCTCCATCTCCATGGGCATGAAATTAACAAGAGTACTGGATGAAAATGGCATTGGCGGGGGACATTGTTTTCCCATGCGCCATCGATGATTTCTTTTGTGAGAGGAGGACTGTAGAGATGATGACACAAAAGTAGTGGATGTGAATTTGGAAGGCTCTGGCTGATTTAGGCATGCATGTATGACACCATGGGTATGGGTAAAAGTTTTACAAGCCTTCTAGTCATCATACTTATGGGACCCATGGCTAGAAACCTGATGCCACTTTCCATCGTCGTCACTACTGCTATCTAGCCTCACAAAGATACACTCCACCTATGCCAGGGCTGGGCCTAATCGGGCTATGTTGTTATCCACCACGTCATGGAGCCGGTATTTGAAAAAATAGCACTATTTGAGAGTGTACCCCAGGATCTAGTTATAAGGGCAGTAGTTAGGGTGATCAGTGTCGTTCGCCTCTTCTGGCCTTCTGCACTCAAGAAAACGTAAAATCAACTTCCCCATGGCAATGCAGAAGTAACCTAAGACCTGATCCTCGTTGAAATTATAGGTCCATTTTATCCTATCCAGGAAGGGGGCCCTTGAAGATTGACCTTGATGGGGAGCTGGAGGAGCTTTTCAAGGTGGTGCCTGTAACACCCCGAGATTTTATGAATTTTTTTTAATTTCATTAATGTCTTGTGTTGTACGCTACACTAAAAGGATCTTGCACAACACCCATCCCGTACTTGGCTTGCATTACACACAATAAAGACCTTCCTCGATAGCGTGTGTAGTACGCAATACCGAGTTTCACTAAACGAGATATTGTTGTAATATTATTATGAACTAGCCGTTATAAATAGTAATACCCACTTTTTGTAATTTTATAAATTTTATCCTTCAAGATGGACTTCATTTTTGGATTTGGAATTTTGAAATTAGCTTAGGGTGAAATTTTGGTACTTTTCGGATAACTTTCATATTATGATGAATAGTGAAAATTACTAGATTTTAATTAAAAACAAAATTTTTAATCAAAATAATTAATAGTGATAAATTATTAATTTTAGTGATTTTAATGTATATTTAGAATATATTTTTATAATTTAATACAATGTTGGTCTTTGGATGTAATTTCTCATTTAAACCCGACATAAACAAGTATCAATCTTTTGATAGTTATTATCTCTTAAAAACAAGTTATTTGACGACAAGAATTAATTTTTAAATTAGTTAATGCAACTGATATGTTTTGAATTTGGTAAAATAGACATCATTTTTGAATTCATAATATCAAATGTAACTTTGGCCTAATTTTTGGTATTTTTCTGGAAACTTTCATTTTTTGATGAATAGTGAAACCACTAAGTGGTAGTTAAAAAAACTGAATTTTTCATAAAACATAATTTTACCACCTCTGTGAATTGAATTTCAAAAATCCGAGAGACATGGTTAATATCAAGGACTAAAATGTGGTTCAATGAGATGAAAATAATTTTTGGTGAGTAGTACCTTTTTACTTTTTTTAACAAGGTTAAAAGTAAATAGGGTAATTAAGGGTAAAAATGATATTATTATTACCCTAACACATGTACTAATTCTATTTGATAAGGGTACATAGACAAAAAACAACCTTAGGAATAAAATATGACCATTTAGGCCCACTTGGATTAGATTAGGACATTTGATATTAATTTATTTAAAGAAGGGTTAAAATAGTTAAAATCATAGTTTAATAAGTAAATCATTTTTAATATAGGGTTATAAATAGGTTAAATTCGACTATAAATATTCATTAGAAATATAAAACTATTTCCTACATAATGGTATTTTATTTATAATTTTAGACATTAAATAATGTAATTTATTTATGACACAAATATGATGAAGTAATTATCTTATTAATGAAGTATTGATATAACTGATGTTATAAATTCCCAAAAAAATGTAATTTTAGACTTTTTATGAATTCAACTAATTTTCTAGGATAATATGACATTTTAGTATTCATTTAATTAACTTTTATCGAACTAATAATTCTTTTATAATTTTCACAAAAAATCAATTAGCAAATAGTGTCAAAATTGACATAAAATAGTTTTTTTAAATATTATATTATTAATTGTTATCTAATTCCTAAAAATCTAAGGTTCGTCCAAATGACTTAGATATGGTTATATATATTAATAACAAAAAACTTGGGGTTCGTTTGGATTGTTATAGTAAGTTTATTAACCTTATATTGTAAGAAAACAAGAAGACACAGTAAAAGTAAAATTATTTAACTTAAGGTTAAATCTAAATGATAAGGTGAAAATTGAAACCTAAACTTGTCTAAATTCTATTGGATGAGATGATTTCGACCCATCCGAACATTAGCTTATAAATTAATCAATTTTGAGCTATTAAAAACCGAATATGACTTCATAATAAAATTATATTTTTTGTATTTCCAAAGGTGCCCCTCTCCTCCCTTATGAAAGGGCACCTCCTCCCTCTCTTCCTCACACCACATTGAGCCTTCAAGATCGGCCAAACCCTGACAAATTATTTTCTCCACTTCCCTAGAAACATACTAGAGGTCCTGGTCTTCTTCAAAGAACAATTTTAGTGCCTTAAAAGGAGGTCTCAAAGATGCGCTTCAAAGAAGAGGTAATGAGGTTTGGATACGTACGAAGCATATCGGACCTAAGGTAAGGGATAAATTTTCAATCACATTTTTTTCCGAGATTGCATGTACGTAAGTATTTACTGGGGTTACGTTTATCATCAATGACCATGTTTGATAAAAACGTTTTCATAAAATGTTAACTATTATTCCATGAATGTTTTATGTCATTTTTACCCTTTATTGACTTTTTTCCACATTGTATGAATGGAATCATTCCTTTGGTTACCATATAAGGTGTTTTTTGACTTTTCTGACAAAATTACGAGGAGAATGTTATTTTTAACTTATACAGTGTGAAATAATTTTTACGGTTTCATAACGCCTCATTTTCATGAAGCTTCCTCTATAAGATTGAATGATTATTTTCAACAAAACCCTTTTCTTTTAAAATTTCATGGAATTTTGTGAAAAGAAAATGATTTTAAAGAAGAAAGGATATTTTCCTCAAGAATTAATTTCAAGTGTTTTGTCAAAAATATTTTCCATCTATGATGACATTATTTCATATGTGTATGTTTCAAGTAATATGTCTCTATGATTCAAATGGTTTCAATTTTCTTATGATCAAATGATATCAAATTTTTTATGGATTATGTTATGATGGAATGATGTTTAATAATCCCATTTTATTACATGGGTTATGACATGATGTATGATTTATGATTTTGTGTAACACGAAAGAATGATTTCATTACGAGATGGGTGGGACCTATATCTCCCTCCAATGCATTGGGAAAAGATTTATATCTCATGAGACAAATATGGCTCAAACGGCAAGTTAAACCGATTCTGTAAAACGTGACTGGAACGAGGAATGATCTCGATTCAGAATGGGACTTTTTCCACTAAGATGGTATTGGAAGCAATGTCATGGCTACTATGGAAATCATATCATGTTATTAATGGTTGCCACAATTACATGTTTTATTCCTAGGCTATTTTATCATGAGTGATGCTCCCTTATGATATATGCTTTACGTACTTCCAAGATTCATGTCTTTGCTCAAGATTTTGATTTTTATATTTTATGTTCAACTTTTTGCATTCAAATGTTTATGGATAGTTTTATGTTCCTTATGTTTACCCTTAATGGGAAATTAAGCTCACCCCTTTTATGATTTCTTTTCCCCGGGATATAAAGAAATGTTTTAGGTAAGAAAAAAAGGGGGAAGATCTTTATTGGGAGATGTTGAAGATCATTCACCATGATTAGAAGATTTTATTCCGAGTTTCCAAAGGCACTAAACTATTATGATCATTGTGTGTCTGTTTTTGTTATTTATTTAGTATTCCGAAAAAGTAATGTATTCTCCATGTACGTCAAGCTTTGGGTCTCTACAGTTGGTATCATATGAATGGTTTATTCATCCTTTGGAAACTACGATACGAAAACATTAGTGAGATCCCTAGAGATATTTCTAAGGTATGTCTAGGGATGTCCCTAAGGTTAAGTATAAGTATAGTTTATAGTCATAGAATTATGGTAACGATATTAGATTAAACCTAAGATGTTAGATGTTGAAGTTACTCCCCCTTGATTATGATTTTTGTCTCTCACACTATTCTTTTTGGGTTTTAGAAAATGGCTGGAAACAAGATGATTCATGATAATGGAGGATATGATGGACAATGGAATGATATTCTTCATGAGAAACCAAATTAAATGGGATTTGGAAGTCCAAATATCATTATTATGCCGAATCAGTAATCTCATAATATGATCAATAAACTCAAATTTGGTAAGTTTCCTGACATGGCTAATAAGAGAAAGATGGAGTTTCATGATGATCATATAGGAAAGAAAGTTCAATTTCCCCTATGTAAATCATGTGGGAAGAGGCATCAATGAAAATGTTTCAAAGGAACTGGAATATTATTTGGGTGTGGGAAAGAAGGACACAAAGCCAGTAAGTGCAAAGGAAAATGTTCAGTTTGCACCATGGATGAGGATTATGGTATTGCTATGACATCAACAATGGTTAAATGTTTTAAATGTGGAATGTACGGGCATTATGCAAACCAATTCCCTAAGGGAATGTCTCATGAAGATAATCATTATGGTCGTATGGGTAGTATTTTTGTTGATCATGACGAAGAGACTACAAATGATATGTGAGATGAAATTATTGTTGAAGCTTGGTCAATGGTTTAAGAAGGTAGTGGAATGATTACATGTTTATCAAGTGTAATGTTGTATAAGTAATCTCATGGTACTATGGAATAAAGAGACATATAAGGATTGTTACACTATTGACTTTCCTTATGTTTTGAAAGTGTATGATGAACGGTACCAGTAACCATGAAAGGTTATTCAGATATTTTTAGAAAGTAGATGATATGCGCATAATGAAGGGACAAGGAGAAAATTAAATGTTTGATAGTATTCATGAGCTCAAGACTGATATAAGGAGATGGTTATAACATGGTTTGAGTATATTGAATTTTTGGATTTTGGTATGTGGAAAGAGTTATCTTTTGACAGCATTCATGTTTTCACTAAGGTTTAATGGGTATTAATTTTTAAAGAGAATACATGATTAAGGTATTCACATGATTGGAGTGTGAACAACAAGATATATGGGGGATAAAAGATGGTATTCACATGCTTGGTTGATGAAATTTTATATAATCGTTTTCTTTATACTATGAGCTTACACTGAAGTATTTTAGATAATCCTAAAGATTAAAATGGGTTATGTTGGAAATAAGTTAGTATTGTTTGAGGATTGAACTTTTTCGATATTATTGATGGGATGTTATAGTAATTTAGTTTTAGAAAAAGGACAACCTCCCGGACGGGTGACATTCCATCGCGTCCGACATGGCTGTGGGAATCGAACCCACAACCGAAGTGAGACTGGCCTTTATCACCTACCACTAGCCTACAGGAAGTCCCGTGTTAGAAGAAACTAACTTTATTTTATTAAGCAGTATGATATTTGAATTATAAGTCCATTTTTGGAACCATATATGATTTATCTCACTATAGATCGACTTATGTATATTTAATAAGTTTTGCTAACCTTTTGTTTGAGACAGACGGAATGACCCATCATTCAGTCGCATGATCTGCTAACACTTCACGAATAACAAATTCAACATCATTTCTTTAAGAGATGAAGTGGAAATTGTTCAAGGAAGGAACAAAAGTGGGATTGTACCAAAATAAAGTAGGTATTTTGTCAAATTAAAATACTTCAACTTTAGGGAAATGATCTTGAAAACCAAAAATGTTGTCCTAGTGCCCTTATATCCGATGAATCAGATGGTACCCTAGATCATCAAAAATTTATGGCTTTTTGATTGTTGGATTTTTCATAGCCATGTTCTCTACCACTCTCCATCAGAACTTGATGGTTAGATTTTTCATCCATATCCATATTTTCACCTATGTTCTCCTATGTGGAAACCGAGTGATGTGTTAATTTGGGTAACTGTTATGTTTCATACATTAGTTTTTAAAGCCATGTTTTGGTATTCTTTTTTACAGTTTGGGATTCTATTAATGAAACTTTCAAGTAGTAAACCATTTATAACCCCGACGAATTTGGAAGGCGAAATTCATTTTATGGGGGGTAGAATGTAACACCCCGAGATTTTATGAAAAATATTCTTTTTAATTTCATAAATGTCTTGTGTTGTACGCTACACCAAAAGGAGCTTGCACAACACGCATCCCTGACTTGGCTTTCATTACACACAATAAAGACCTTCCTCAATAGCGTGTGTAGTACGCAATACCGAGTTTCACTAAATGAGATATTATTATAATATTATTATGAACTAGCCGTTATGAATAGTAATACCCACTTTTTGTTATTTTATAAATTTTATCTTTCAAAATGGACTTCATTTTTGGATTTCTAATATCGAAATTATCTTAGGGTGAAATTTTGGTACTTTTCGTATATGTTTCATATTATGATGAATAGTGAAAATTACTAGATTTTAATTAAAAACAAACATATTAATCGAAATAATTAATAGTGATAAATTATTAATTTGAGTGATTTTAAAGTATATTTAGAATATATTTTTACAATTTAATACAATGTTGGTCATTGGATGTAATTTCACATTTAAACCCGACATAAACAAGTATCAATCTTTTGATAGTTATTATCTCTTAAAAACACGCTATTTGACGACGAGAATTAATTTTTAAATTAATTAATGCAACTGATATGTTTTGAATTTGTTAAAATAGACATCATTTTAGAATTCATAATATCAAATGTAGCTTAGGCCTAATTGTTTGTATTTTTCTGGAAACATTCATTTTTTTGATGAATAGTGAAACTAATAAGTGCTAGTTAAAAAAAAATGAATTTTTCATAAAACATATTTTTACCACTTCTGTGAATTGAATTTCAAAAATCCGAGAGACATGATTAATATCAAGGAATAAAATGTGGTTCAATTAGATGAAAATAATTTTTGGTGAATAGTAACTTTTTACTTTTTTTACCACGGTTAAAAGTAAATAGGGTAATTAAGGGTAAAAATGATATTATTATTATCATACCACATGTCCTAATTCTATTTGATAAGTGTAATTCGACCAAAAACAACCTTAGGAATAATATTTGATCATTTAGGCCCACTTGGATTATATTAGGACATTTAATATTAATTTATTTAAATAAGGGTTAAAATAGTTAAAATCAAAGATTAATAAGAAAATCATTTTTAATATCAGGATATACATAGGATAAATTAGACTATAAATATTCATTAGAAAGCTAAAAAGATTTCATACATAATTTTATTTTATTTATAATTTTTAGACATTAAATAATGTAATTTATTTTTGACACAAAGATGATGAAGTAATTGTCTTATTAATAAAATATTGATGTAATTGATGTTATAAATACCCAAATAAATGTAATTTTAGACTTTTTATGAATTAAAATAATTTTATAGGTTAATATGAAATTTTATTATTTATTTAATTAACTTTTTTCGAACTAATAATTCTGTTATGATTTTCACACAAATCAATTTCCAAATAGTATCAAAATTGACATAAAATAATTTTCTAAAAAAATATTATATTATTAATTGTTATCTTATTTCTAAAAACCTATGGTTCGTCCAAATGACTTATATAAGGTTATATATATTAATAATAAACAACTTTGGGTTTGTTTGGCTCATTATAGTTTGTTTATTAACCTTATATTGTAAGAAAACAAGAGGACATGTTAAAAGTAAAATTATTTAACTTAAGGCTAAATCTAAATGATAAGGCTAAAATTGAAACCTAAACTTGTCTAAATTCTATTGGATGAGAGGATTTCGACCCATCCCCACATTAGCTTCAAAATAAATCAATTTGGAGCTATGAAAAACCGAATATGACTTTATAATAAAATAATATTTTTAGTTTTTCCAACGGTGCCCCACTCCTCCCATATAAAAGGGCACCTCCTCCCTCTCTTCCTCACGCCACTTTGAGCCTTCATGCTCGACCAAACCCTGAAAAATTATCTTCTACACTTCCCTAGAAACATCCTAGAGGTCCTAGTATTCTTCAAGTCCAATTTTAGTGTCCTAAAAGAAGGTCTCAAAGAGGCGCTTCAAAGAAGAGGTAATGAGTTTTGGATACGTAAGAATAATATCAGACCTAATGTAAGGGATTATTTTTAAATCTCATTTTTTCCGAGATTTCTTGTACTTAAGTATTTACTAGGGTAATGTTTATCATCCATGAACATGTTTTCTAAAAATGTTTTCATAAAATGTTAACTATTATTCCATGAATGTTTAAAGTCATTTTTACCCTTTATTGACTTTTTACCACATTGTATGAATGGAATCCTTCCTTTGGTTACCATATAAGGTACTTTTTGACTTTTACAACACAAGTATGAGGAGAATGTTATTTTTAACTTATACGGCGTGAATGGATTTTTACGGTTTTATAACGCCTCATTTTCAAGAAGCTTCCTCTTCAACATTGCATGATTATTTTCAACAAAACCCTTTTCTTTTAAAATTTCAGGGAATTTTGTGAAAAGAAAATGATTTTAAAGAAGAAAGGATATTTTCCACAAGAATTCATTTCAGGTTTTTTGTCAAAACGGTTTTCCATCTAAGATGACATTATTTAATATCGGTATGTTTCAAGTAATATGTCTCTATGATTTAAATGGTTTGAATTTTGTTATGATGAAATAATATCAATTTATTTATGGATTATGTTATGATGGCATGATGTTAAAGAATCCCATTTTATTACATGGGTTATGCTATGATGTATGATTTATGATTTTGTGGCACACGAAAGAATGATTCATTATGATATGGGTGGGTCCTATATCTCCCTCCAATGCATTGGGTAAAGATTTATATCTCATGAGACAGACATGGCTGGAACGACAAGTTAAACCGGTTCAGTAAAACAGGACTGAACGAGGAGTGAACTCGATTCAGAATGGGACTTTGTCCACCAAGATGGTCTTGGCAGCAATGCTTTGGCTACTATAAAAATAATATCATGTGCTTAATGGTTGTCAAAATTACATGTTTTATTCCCATGCTATTTTATCATGATTGATGTTCTCTTATGATATATGCCTTACGTACTTCCAAGATTCATGTCTTTGCTCAAGATTTTGATTTTTAGATTTTATGTTCAACTTTTTTCATTCAAATGTTTATGGATTGTTTTATGTTCACTATTTTTACCCTTACTGGGAATTTGTGCTCACCCATTTTATGTTTTCTTTTCCCCAGGATATAAAGAAAGGTTTTAGGTAAGAAAAAAGGGGTAAGATCTTTATTGGGATATGTTGAAGATCTTTCACCACGATTAGAATATTTTATTCCGAGTTTCCAAAGACACTAAACTATTACGATCCTTGTGTGTCTGTTTTTGTTATGTATTAAGTATTCCGAAAAGGTAATGTATTGTCCATGTACGTCAACCTTCGGGTCTCTACACTGCCTCCTGGTTAACTCACCTTGGCGGCGGCGGCACATTACCCAGGGGAACCTGCCAATTCTGAGGTGGGATTTGCTGGGATGAAGGCTGCACCTGAGGTGGAGGCCTTCTACGTGGTTGTAGAGATGACTCCACTGATAATAATTCATGTTTTCTAGGGGACTTTATTTGGTCCACTGTGGTGGTCTCGGCTCTAGAGGCCCTTCTCAAGGGGATTTTGGGAGGCAATAGACGTTCCTGCTTAGCTTGATTTAGGGCTTTCTCCAGGCATTGGGCCTTATCAGAGAAGTCTTAGAATCCCTCTGGGTAGTTCTGGGTGATCAAAGAGGGGACCAGTTCCGTCTTGACATTCCCTACACAAATCATCAATAATTGATCCTGACTCAACGGCATGTTAAAGGAGTACGTGATCCCTTTCCACCAGATGAAAAAGTATGTAACACACTTATCAGGGCACTTCTTGAACTTGAAGAGGTATGTGATACTCATCTATTGGGTAGTGGAACTGAAATGGTAGAGGAATTTCCTACGGAGGTCTTCCCATTTAGTTTTTGATCCAATGGAAAGATGAATGTACCCTAAGAATGCCAAACCCTCCAATGTCTACATAAAACAATGGTGTTTGGTGGCATCCTGCAATGTTGGGGTTCCCAACATGGGCCCACACCTTGAGATGAAGTGGGACAAATGTTGTGTTGGGTACCCTGTCCTATTGAAGGGGGAAAAGGTGGGATTCCTTACACTCAAGTGTGCTGGCATATCATCCAACCACGCTACATATGGCTTGCCATCTAGTGAGAGTGACACCTGTCGTGTTTCCAATACCTCAGGGCGGGAAATGAGTGCCACTATTAGATCATCTGTGCAGGGGTTCCTATCATGATAGGGATCCCTGATCCCCAGTGCATTGGCGGGTTCTTCATCATGATAAGGTGGACCAATGATTTGTGGAGTAGCTGGAAGAACAACCAATGGGGAATTTGAGGGAGCCCGAGATAGATCCCAAGGATTTTCAATCCATTTAGGATGATTTGGATAAACATATCGTCCCCTCTTGCCAAAAGCTCAGGCATCAACCCTGTCTGTGTGGGAAGGAAGATCCGGGTCACCCGAGAGTAGTTCACCGAGGCAGAGTTGTGCCTGCCCATGTTGTCCTGGCTGAGGATCACCATAGTCTGGTCGTCGCTCTATAGCATATTCAGCCAAGTGGTCATCATACAACTTTTTCTGTTCAGTATGTTATTAACACATCGTGGCTTCTTTGGGACTTCCTCAATCTTCTACACTGAGCGAGATGGGTCCATGGGTTTGGTGGCACCGATATGATTTTTACCCTTACCGTGATTTCGGAAAAGGACTAATGCCTTAGAGGGCACTGGTAGACTCAGTTGACAACTCCTTTTTGTGAGTAAACCTTACCAACAAATCCAATAGTTGTGGCCCGCCTTCAGATGGAGGTCCCCGTCAAGGAGTTCCAGCTAATATTCCTCTTCCAATAGGATAACAATGTTGACCGCGACTCTAACTGGGGGAATGTCCTTGATTTCCCATTCAAATTTGGGCGGTCAATGGATAAAACTAAAGAGGAGGGAATCATATTTCCCCCAGCCACAGATTTGTACATGGGGAGAAGACTCTTTCATAATATTGCAGAATAATTTGAAACATTGAATGCACCGATGCTGGAGGGCCTTATGGTGACCTAGTGACTCAGGGAACTGGGGTACGGGGAGTGCGGCCAGATCAACCAGATGGAATTGTTACCTGATATCCTTGAAATGTGTTTGGATCTTAGGATAAGCCACTCACTCTGGATGAAGGTGAAAGTTTTTCACCCATAGGGTTTGACGAAACCACTCAACTTCCTCTAGGGTGAGGGATTCCGGCGCACAAAAATTCAATGTTGAAATTTGCCAAAACATATTAGGAAATTGGTCTGCTGCTAGGATATTTCATAAGATACCCAGCTCGGATTCAGGGTCTGGAACTTCATTTCCCACTTGTCAACTGACGACGGTGGAGGAAACAGTAGTGGTAACGAAGAAGACCGATAGATGGTAGGCTGGCTAGTGGAGAATACAGTGAGTGACCAGACAGACCGTCGCATCTCGGGATCTCCCCTGAAGAGTGTAGTGACCTAGCCACCAAATTGCGGTAGGATGGGCTGACATCCGATGTTCTTGGTGTATAGAGTGATTCTGGTGATGATGGTGGTGACTGCACGTCTATAACCTACAGGGTTTCCAAATATTATTCTTCTTGGATATACCTGTGGTGAGAGGTGGGAATTCGGTAGAATTCACTATCTGGGAGTACGAGGCTGATGTGCCTCTTTCCTTCCCCCACCCTTGACACAGAGGACCGAGGGGAGGGTTCCATCGCTGACTCGTACTCTACATCAGAGACCAAAAAAGGAATTTGGTTGATCTCTGTTTAAATCGTATTAGCACTCTTTTTATGTAATCAACGACCCGCCCACCTGCCCCGGGATTTTTTATTAGGAAAGGGTAGATTCCATGCACGTGGATTACCTCCCGTCATATGGGTGTTGGGGCTGGTAGGAATACCGCCTGAGTAAGATGGGGCGCAAGAAGCACCTAGAACTATATCTAAGGGGACACGAGGAGGGCCTCCGTGGGATGTACATGATCAGGTAAGACCACCGCTAGAGATGACAAGAGAACCAGTCGGAACTCCACGCTTTTATACCCTTCTAACATTAGTGTGAGGAAGGTCATTGTATTGGTCGAGCCAAACATGGGTCGAACCTCTGTACTAGGCACTGGTGGAGTGAAGGTGACCTCCAACCCTCTGATTGGAATGTTGAGGAGGTCCTTCGCCAGCTATTGTATGGACATGGGGAGAGCCCCCTTGCTAGAGATTGACTGGGTGTGCGATGTCCCCACACCAGCGGTCTGCTTCAGATGGGATGACTCTATTCCCGATGTAATGAGAATGGGAGAGGCTTCCATGTCGACTGTCACCATCGTGTGGAGGTACCTCATTCAGACTAAACGTAGAACGAGGTGTACCTCCATGCCGAGGTTGGAAGTGGGGAGGACCCATGATCTCCCTGGTGGCGGTACAAGGAGGACCTCCAAACTGGGTGTCGTTGATGCGGATTTGTTCGTGGTGGCCACTGCCTATACCGATGACCATAAGAGTCAACCATGCCTGCATGTGGGGCAGTTGGGGCCTTGTTCTGGGTAGGGCATATGAATTAGACTATTCCGCATATGTATGGGTCTTATGATATATGTTGGCGGTGGCTTGGGCCACAGTAGCTGCTGACAGTGATGCCCCTTGGTAGGAATCCTCTTTAGCTTGCGCCCAATGCTGGTGTCAGGCCAGATGGACCAGAGCCGGCGGTGTAGGAATATGGATTACCTTCTCTTCATCTCAGGGGACCAGGTGGTGATGCGGGCATGGCCTGGTGGGAGCCCTTCTTGGGGGCCCCTGAAACGAGACCTCGACCGGGCTGGCCCAGACATCCCCTACATCATCGGCGTAGGGGAGAGTGTCCTCGAGGCTTTCCGGGGAGAGGCTCTTGAAACAATTGTACGCCGGAGTGGGGAGCAGTGGCTCCCTATGTGGCACATGGGGGTAGCAGTGGTGATGAGGAATAGAAATCTCTAGATCATAGAGGGATATATCCCATGTTGGGATAATTCCCTTCTCCTTGTACCAGTGTAAGAGGTCATTGATCACCATTCTAAAAATAAATTCAGAATGGGAGATAGTGCACGGGCACCCAACATATGTGGTTTTAGAGGTCATCACAAATGTAGTGGATCCACACAGGGTTTCCGCAATGGTGTTTCCCCTTCCGCTGCATCAATGGGAGGGTAGATATTGGGATCCTGGTGCAGCAGCTTGGTTCTTGAAAAGCAGGGAGATTGAACCATTAGCGTTGAAACAAATAAATCGACGTCTAGTGCCCCATCACCATTATATCTTCCATGGCTGGTAAGAGGGATCCATGATGAAAATGTCGTAGAATGAGATTCACAATGTTTTGAGTTCCCCATCATCTGGTGAGTTTCACCCTAGGCCCCGATATTTTTCATGGTGGGACCGGGAGCCGGATATCTGGATCCAGTGACACGCTAGTCCACTGATGTCTTGAATACTACAAATCCTCAAATTGAGGAGAAGAATTCATGTTAGGTTTTCTATTTCTGTTTTTTATTCTTTTGTCAGAGCCTTCCTGTCCATTTGTTTGGGGGATGATGACACTGTTTGTTTCCCTGCATTCCTTCTTTCCAAAGGAAGGCGACATCCATTTCATGTTCATCGAAGTTTTCTCCACGATCGAAATGGTATTAATAGATGTCGGTTCTTACGTTCATGGATTCGGCCTTGAAACTCATCACCTAGTCTTAGTCTCCCTTATATACATAAGATTTTGTTCGTGAATCTCTACAAAGTTCCATATCTGCAGGGATACCGGTTAATTACACTACCTCTATGAGGACATTCCAAGTGGTCTAGCCAAGGAATCAACCTTTGGTTGGGGGATTAGTCATGTTGGACATCACTGGAATGTCTATATGCTAGAACAGTCGGGTGCCTAGATTTCTTCCCCTTATTATAGGGATTCTCAAGGGTGTGGAAGCCGGAGGAATCCAATGTTGAGTGGGGGAATTATATTCCATAAGCATGCCTCTATGGTTTTCCTCAGCTTCCCATGTTTCACACAGGGTATGCCGCGAATTTAACATCTAGCGGAGAAGGATTGGACTGATTGGAACACAGACTAGAGTGGATCAAATGGGTGCAACCACTAGAGGGAACACCGATGTTGGATCTAACACATTGTTAGTTACCCACCTACTGCTCGGAGCAGTGAAAAGATGAATTGGCATGATCCCATTGGAATACAGTGACCCGGGTAAGAATCAGGATGAGTGATGGGTGGTTAAGTGATGTGGATGGAGAATGAGTTGGAGTTAGCTCGAGGGTGATGATGATGGTGAGCTTGATCCTTGAAGAAACATTCTATGTATCCACGCGTTAGAGAATCAAAGTCCACGTAGTTTAGGTGGGAGGATAGGATCAGGGTGTGCAAAGAGGAAAGTGTCCCGACGATATACGGGGGCTTACATGTGGTTAGTAGCCTGAGGTTGATCTGAAGCCACTGGGATGGACCAGAGATAATGGTCCCAACATAGGGGTGACAACAGCTTACCACTGGGTTTAGGTTGCCAACAACATACAATTTACTTAAGGGATCACAACACCTTACTGCTTCTTGAGGATCACAACAACTTTCCATTGGGTAGGGGATCACAATATCGTATCGTTGGATGGGGCACAAAAGGGGTATACATCATAACGTCATGCAAGAAGGTGGTGGACCTATATGGAGTGGTCGGGACCAGTGGGAGTTTGGCTTGAACCTCGGGGAGGCTTGCTACCTACCATGCCTTGGCAAGGATCAAAGTCCACATAGTTTATAATGATGTTTGGTGAACTGACATGAAGGGGGTCGCAATGACCGAGTGTTGAGATTGAACCTCAGGGGGGCTTCCTACGTACCTTTCCATGGCAAGGATCAAGGTCCATGTAGATCAGAATGGTGTTTGGTGATCGGACGTGAAGGGGGTTGGAACTACCTGATGTTGGGATTGAACCTTAGGGAGGCTTCCTACGTACCATTCCTTAGCAATGATCAATGTCCACGTAGTTCAGAATGGGGTTTGTGGGGATTACACTCTAGGATGCCAGGAAAGGATTCCATGGACAGTGCTTACTCCTAGCCCATGTGAGTCTTGCACGGTGTGAGAAATAAGGGGGAAAAAGGCCTGACGATCACATCAGAAAAATTACATCCATGGGAAGTGGAATGGGGCTTACATGGGGTTAGGGGCCCACATAAGAAATAGGGGCTTATGCGTGGAGCGGCCCTAGGGATATGGAGACAGGGACTTACTTCAGGGTGGAGGGCTGGATGGCAAAAAATCCCAGAGGGAGAGGGAAGGGATAAAAAAGTCCATGTCCCCATCTCTCCTATTAGTCTTTGGCATGAAAGAAGAGAGGAGGAGTAGGGGCGATACCTTCTAAATGAAAATATAGGGGCTTACAAAAATATGGTTTCTCATTCCCCATAGACAGGATACAGGGTGAGGTCATAGTTTGACATCATGTGTCGAGGTGGATGGCGCTTGGTAGTTTAACATCCTGCAGCTCGGACGAGGTGGGTTCACTCCGCCCCAAGACTTACATGACTGATTCCCACCCTCCATTGGGGAAGAGAAGGCATCAGCAACACCATGGTGAGAGGGGTGTTATGGAGTGATACATTTAGGGGTCCACATTAGCATGGCCATGTGAAGAATCAATATTCATTTGTGTGCCAATGCGAAGAGGCCTGAGGCGATGCAACACAATGGGATGTAGCATCCAAGGCACTTCAAAATCACTTTGTGCAAACCTTGAGGGTCGCACGGGAAAAGGTATTGCAGAACAAAGGGGCCCTTAGGTAGACGCCTTGTGAAGCTCTAATTCTCCATGTAGTGGAGTGGGATTTTTTAAGGGGTACAATTGATGTTGTGAAGTGTCCTAGCATAAGAATAGGGAATAGGTGCATATGGAAGGTACTTCGCGAAGTGGAAAGCCATTCATGGAGCAATTCATCACGAAGAAAGGGTGCCTCACAAAGTGTAGGATTTTGATGCAAGGTGTTTCATGAGGCTAGGTGGCCCTGCCATATAAATGGGTCACATGTGCATGAGTGGTTCTTCGCGAATCATAAATGCTCCGCGATGACCCGGGTCCCCTTGGGGATCCCCCTCCTTCGAGGAGGCCCGTGGGCTCCACGAAAGGTATACCTCTCTAAAGAGGGGACGAAATAAAGCATGGGGGGATGCATTTCATGATGAAAAATCACCTCGAGCAGCTAGTGGTTTGTAGAGAAAGAAGTGAATCAAAATTCGGGAGCTAGGAAGTTGAAAGGTAGGTTGATCCATCCTTTGGGCTCAAAGGGATCCCTATATTTATTGGCAAGAGGCGTCCTAAAACAGAGCTCACTTGGTGCAAAGACGAATCTTGCTCCGCGGCAGTTTCACAAACGTCAAATCGGCTCGTGGTGGATCTCACCACCTTGCTTCGTGGTGGGCTCATGAACGTCAAAGGGGTTCACTGGGCATTTCTCCTCTTTGCATCATGACAGGCACATGAACGCCAAAGGGGTTCATGGGGCACGCCATCTCCATGCTGCGTGGCGGGTGCAGGGCCATGGGGGCTCTGCGAACGGTCTTCTCAAGGCAACCCCTAATGCATTCCTCTTGTTATTCTTCTTCCCCAATTTTGGCGCCAACAATTAGTCATCCTAAATATACTAACAATTCTAAGAGATGTGGAAGTCAAAATGCATCCTCTCCAACCTCAGTGGCAATGACAACAAATACACTACCTCACTAACATCACCAACACCACAAATTGCCTAATAACTTGACAGAAATATTACCCCTACCAAACCTCCACTTCCCATGTCAAGGGAAAACATTAAAAAAACACATGGTCCCAAACCATAAACTCAACAATCATCCTCCTGTGATCTCCATATGATTTATTTTAGTACTGCAGTACATCCTTTATTTCACAAACATGAAGAGTCATTTCCATAATTCTCTACACCACATTGATTGAAAAAACTACTTCGTCCCCAACATTAATTCTACACAACGGAGAACTACATGGTTAGCTATAAAAATTATAACGCATGTCATTCCTGATGGATGAGTGATAGTTATAATTATAAGAAAACTCAACTAAGGGAAAGCATTATCCCCATGATCATTCAATGTCTAAGATTCATGTCTAATAAATTTCATATATCATCAAAATGATCTTGTTTTTATGCCCATATATTTTAGGGTTTAATGATGTTCGAAGGCATAACTATGTTCCAAAAGAATGTGGTAATCCCCTATAGATTCACAAGGAAAAATGTTTATCCCAATCCATGACAGTGTATCTATGAACTGAATGAAACCTCTAGACCACATCCACACATCTCTTAGCCAAATCATATATTTCTCGCGACTCCATGATTGCAATTAATTGGGAAAATTTCTTCATCCAATCAATGGTCAACTAGGTAGCATAACAACTACACTGATCATCGGGAAACCATATGGTCAAATCCATCAAGATGTCATCCCTTATCCATTGAAGAACATCCATATTCTACCATAACCCAACATGACATTGATTATTTCCCTTTGAGTCATTGAAAACCAAACAACTCACCATGATCCCCACCCCCACACATTTCTCCCTGACAATAAAAAGTGAATACCCAAGCTTTGGTACATCTTGGATACTCCGTGGTGTACCATAAATGGCGAGCTATGAAAATGATAAAGGAAACCCTCATGAATCAGTATGAGAGAAAAAAATGTCCCATGAAACAAAATTTTACTTATACTATCATCTAAACAACCCTCTTGAGCATTACCATGCTCAACAAGATCACACATCACCTATTCCAATTACTATCCACCATAATTATCATCCACCCACTTCATTTGAGAAGAAATCATTTTAATCAAAAATAGACAACTTTAATAGAAGATTCAATATAAAATGATATCAACTAAAACATTCCTATCCATGTATCATAGACACTTGAACAACATCCTGCCATGACATTATTCTCAAAGCATTTGCTACAACATTCTATTTTCTAGAGTTATAGGAAATATAAAAATACAATCCGGAAGAAACTCGAACCACCTACACTAGAACATTTTCAAGTCATTCTAAGAAAATATATACCTCAAAATCCTAGGGTATGTGAATAAAAAAAATAACTACTCAATGGGGTAATATCACAACACTGTTAGTCTAATCACAATAACATCTAGCTCCAAATCATGTGGTTTATAGTTATTCTCATGGTGACATAAATTCCATGAAGAATAAGATATTTCCTCCAACTGAACTATCAACTACCCCAATCCCAAAAGAACGTATAACAAAAAAACATCAAACATCATCCCATATTTTGGTAACTAGAGAACTAGAACAAAAACCATGATTCCTTTCTGATATCTGAACACATAATTTAATTTATTTATGAAAACATAATCACAGTCCTTCCTAGATAATTCAATCAATAGGGATTCACATCAATATAAATCATGTACAAATCTCTAAAATATCCTAGAAGAAATGAAAACTACAAACATCTAAATTGTTATCTCATGATTCCCACGAAAAATAAGCTTCAATATTCAACAGGTTCACTACCAAAAGCTAATGATACACCACTTACACAATGGAATGAACCTCTTTCATCCATAACTCACACTTGGAAAAAAAATTATAATGAAAATGGTGTCAAATGAATTTTAAAATAACTAAAACATTCCCAAAATACTCCACCAATGACTTCAAGAAGTTCAATATAGTCTAAATGAATACAATGCTTATCTAGTCCAAGAACTCATAGAATATGGATTTTATAATTTCCATGAACACATATTCTGCATTCCACTAAATGGAATGATTATTAAATCTATGTGTGAATACATTCATATAAAGGAATTAAATGTGATATCACCCTCATCACACTCAATGGGTTATATGTAGATCATAGATAAATCATAGAAAACTATATTTTCCCTCTCAACTAGAGGACAATATCTTCTATACTTGATATTGGTTAACATTTCTTGACCATCACCAGATTCAACCTACAATAGCTTATAAAAAACATCAGACTATAATCTGATTTCGTAGAGGACAATATTAGAGCATCCCATGATGATAGACTGAACAATTTGACACCTATTTTCTTTAGATCATCCACCTAAAACATAAAATCTCTAAAATCTATAGGAATTGTTTCATAGGGATCCATAAAAAGAAGAGATACACCAAGAAATAACTCTATCCAAAAGTCAATGTCTCATTGAATAGGTAGTGCGGTAAATTCTTCTAGGAAAAAGTCCATGAACTAATCCACAAACCTTGGAATAAACTCAACTAGAGATTTAACTGGTAGCTCCTCCATGAAATAAATAACAGTCACGAAATGTTAACTACCCTCCCGAAAACCATTCTCGCCAACAAAAGGCACACACTGGACATCCACATACGATTACATGACTCTCTTATAGAATAAATCAATAAAAAAACATATATAATACAACTAATTGATTCATAGGGTTACATTGTATAGAGGCATATACAGTAAGAAATTATCTATGTGTGACTAAAGTGGCTTCATCAGTAGTATACACCCCTCGGACACATCAAAATAGTTGTTCTATCCTCAGACATGTATATTTCATAACAGGGTTAAGGGAGGAATCTCTAAATATTATCCAAGAAAATAGATTTGATTTGGTGAAATAATGGAGTGAAATATCCTCAATAAAATAAAGAACAAAGAAATGCTAAAAACAAACTTATTTCCCCCCAAATGAATATGGACCCTATTGAACATCTACCTCAACGAAGTGAAAATCACCATTCCTAGATACAATAACTCTATAATGATGATCACCATCCTGACCATGATTGGGTTGAGATCATCGTACTCAAGGAACATTAGAAGGATAGACTCTATCTACTACATCTACCCTATACGAAGCATAAACTTACTTCCCCTACTACTGAAAATGTCTCACTATAAACTAATTTTATGTCAGAAAATGAACCTATCATCCTCCATCAATATGAGAAAATAGAACCAATGGGAACTGGTCTTCAAGATTCCCATGAACACCATATAAAAAAATACCTAATATCTCTAGGAAGATAAAAAAACAAAAATCCTGATAAGGTTGGATGTGAAGCTACAGAGTTTGAATCCCAATGGTAGAAATCTCAAAGGTCATAGTGCTAGTGACCTACAACTAACAACTACTCTCCTCAAAGAACCCATATGGTTCACCTCTCATCTTAATCCTTTTCATGAGTGCATCCTCTTGATCACATATACCTTATTTTGAACCTCTATATATATCAGAAATGTAAATGAAATAATTTCATATGAGATAGATGTTTGAAGTGACAAGTCAAGAAATCTCTCACAAGAATCCTCATATGGGAAGAATCTAGGAAAAATCATATAATTTCTTAAAATATGATTCTGAGAGCCCAGACTAACATACTCCCCCACTAAAGATAATGAACCTCCCACATCTTATCTTCCATCAGTGTCTAAAAAAGGAAATATTCCTTGAAATATTTTTTAATGTTCACCCATAAAAATTCTACCTCATTTTACTCACCAAGATACAACATCCACCACTGAAATACAGATTCCCGAATCTAAAAAACATCCAAATGGACCTATTATCTCAGTAGGGCTAAGTTATTTTTGAAAACAATCTCAAGATCAACCATCTAGTTATCTACATACACATATAAAACAGCTCCCGCGTACTTACCTAAATACTTCCACTCAAATAAATTACACATCCCCTACCATTGATCATCTTTCTCTACTTGATCATATATTTGAAATTCAATAAGAACATACTGATGAACATCAACTTCCCTGAGCCATACATGAATGATGTCCATTTTCCATATCTAATATATGATACAAATATTTATTAAAACCAAGTAGTGTGTAATTTAATTAATATTCATATTAATGAACTTAATTTATTTTATCCTTTCTAAAAACCCATCTAAATCGTGAAAAAAAATTCATCATGTTTCATTTTCCCCTCCTAGTTCTCTACCCTAAAAACAGGTCCACCTCACAGGGTAGTTCAATAATCTCAGAGTCTGTGAACTGAATATTCGAGGCTAATAAAATCCCACGAATAAGTCAGTCTCCCTAGAATATTCCACACACTAAGATCAACTTGAACTATTTCTATTCCATCCCATGAAATCATCACTATGCATAACAAATAACTATATCCTATCTATCAACCATAATATTTGATACCATTATATCACTATTCCCCATTTTTAAATATACCACAACGTTCATAGAGAGATAATGACCTCGATGTCCCACATCATGTAGGCCCTCGATAGGTGACTAGCACTGATGGTATAAAATTTTAATAAAATGTGCATTATTACCCACTATAACAATATAAGTCTGATAGGTATGATTAATCATAAAAACAAAACTCCATGACATAATATAAAATGAAACCAAAACCATCTCACATGAATATAAAATTGGAAATGATATAGGCCAATGTCTCTAATAGTTAATATGCATTATCAAATCTAATTAAATGATATAAAAACTATCTAAAATGGTCTGGGATAGTACTATCCAAAATGATCCACATAATATCCCTTGAAACAAGAAAATTAGTTTTTATGTGTGGTGTGAGAATATAATTATAGAATGTAGGAAAATTAATGTCTATCGTAATAAAATTAAATAAACATACCAATGAACTCGTGATAAAATAGTTGAACCAAAAACACCTAAAAATGTGAACAATACATTCCAAATTCACCATGTACGGATCACCAAATAACATAATCCAAGTATATAACATATTAATAATATCCATAATGGGTACCACACATCAGTTTCCAATTAATTTTCACCCAAATTTCCTAATATTGTATGTCATAGAACTCCAATATCTTATGAATAACATATAACTCTTCCCTAAAACATGGTCACATAACATAACACATGTATACAAATGGTATATCCCATAATTACCACTACCATAAATATATTAGTATGATATCATGAATATGAAAGACATCAAAACCATTCATTCCACATACAATGAATGCCCCCACAGGAAGATGCCCCACCACATAGTGATATCACATCCTGCGCATAAACACCTCGGTCCCCACCACAATGCTAGGTCATATAACATCTATCCTAAATACACCTAGTCCACCTCCATAGAGAATGGGCATATCACATCTCCCCAAAAAAAAAATCATGGACATCACCTAGTTCACAAACAATCCTAAGAACATCATAGCCTAAGCTTATCTACTTCCTAGAAGAGATCATATGAAAGAGAAGGTAGCCAACCATCCATCATCATCACTATAAGGTTGGGAAATGATCCACATATGAATATATAGGTGTTAGTACATAGAAAAATATATGGGTTGGGTTCATATAAAAATAAAAAGTATGACACAAGTATTTACATACATCCACACAGAATCCTAGCCTATGTGTTCACAACTAAAAAATTTACCAACTCCCGACACCTCTACTTTATCTACCACCTCTAAACGAATAACACCACAAATGAAACAACCCACATTTCACATTCCCATCAAATTTCATTACCCATCCCATTAGTTTCATTATATAAAAACAAACTCCTTTAACCATAGAACCTGTAATTTATTTTATCATTATTCATTTTCATCTAATTAACCAAACCAAATACCAACCATTTATGTAAATAAAAATTAATTATTTCATCAATTCTATCTTATTTAGAATATAACAACAAAACCTCACAAGTAGTTCACCATTTTCATTTAATCATTTCCTCTCCACCCCAACATTATAACCAATAAACCATCACATTTCTGCCCCAAAAGCAATGAAAAAACATCACGTTACTGATGCAATATAATTTTAAAACAACCATTACCTCACCACCGAAAAATTACAGATAAAAAAAATCACCTCACCACTAAAAAATAATAGCTGAGAAACCATCACCATGCTGAAAAAAATCATAGCCAATCAAACATCACCTCACCCCCGCAAAATCACAGACAAACAATTATTCCCTCACTGCCAGAAAAGTAAGTCAAAACCACCCAAAACATCAAATCTCGTTTTATATTTCTGAAAAAGGGGACTACATCACATTTAAAATTATTTTAGGGGTGTTATCATGAATACTATAAATATATTGGAAATCATTCTATTTACCAAGCAAATTGGTAATCCAATATCAATTTTAGGGTAATGTTACAATAGGTATGGTTCTAAAAAACCATCCCAAATCAGTTCAAATAAAGCACCCAAAGACCATGATACTTAAAAGAGTGTTTTGACCACAGAATCACAGAATCACAATAATATATAATATTATAATTAATTATATTCATTCCCATTAACCATAAATTTAAATTAAATAGTTATTTAATTTATATTAATATAGAATAATCATACACCGTATAATAAAAATACAAAACCAACCCATATGACATAAAAAATTTATAATCATGGGATTCCCTACCTCAAGGATTGTATTATACTCCTAACACACTGTAGGTTGATGTATAAAATAATACAAACCACAACCACATAAAAACCCCCACAGATAAACCACCGACCACCATTGGGAAACAACTAGAATTGATGGGATGGGGAAAGGGATAGAGGGATGGAGGATACTAAAAAACAATCTATGGTTCACCCAAAATTGGAAGAGAGAGGGGTAAGACTGAATGAATAAACATTATCCCATCAAAGAAATAAAAAAAATTCTAAAACATTAATGTCATGCAACATCTCCATGATGTGAATTCCATGGGTTTTTGGATAACCCCACAACATCCAAAATTCATGTCACGTCAGCCATTATTTTACTACATATAGTCAGTTAATTTCATGATTTGAATCCATTTCATGGGTAACCCTTCATCCACATACATGATGTATAGTTGGATGGATATATAAGTAGGGAAACATGATTTAATTTCATGTAAACTTTGACGAAATGAATATCTTAAAACAGTTCTACATCACATACTACTACCATAAAACCTCCTCAAGACTACATTGAAACACCTCTAACACCCAAAAATGACAATGTAATGATCTTTGAAGGGAAATGATGTTATAAAAGTAGGTTTTTTGAAAAAACTAAAGGTGTTGTAATTTATATCTGCATAATGTTATCATAGTGTGAACCCATTTACTCTTATTATAGTATTTAGTTTTATATCTCATCTAAAAAATGGGTCACGTTGGACTATTTAACCTCAAATTTCTTCACATTATAAAGAAAATAGTGCAGTAGCCTCACACAAGGTTTGAAAATTTTTTGGGCTCTGAACTGAGCTATCACACAATTCATGAACCAAACATTTAGGATGTGAAATCCATACACATTCTGAATTATGTATGCTTCAATATTTAAAAACCAAACACCTCCAGACTCTCTCCAGGACCCTTCAATGAACCACCATATTTGTAAACATATAAAAAGTTGTAGTAGATGGATTCTAGCCCTTAAATTATCATCATGTAATTATTTATATTCTGGTTACTTTTTACTGAGCCTTTGATATCACTTACAATGAATTTTATTGGTATGGTATAAGAATATGTGGGTGGTAAAAAACTAATTTGATCTAACTCCATACTAATATATTCATGGAACTTGGGTAGTTTGGAAGCCCTAACATATTTTAGGTTCATGTTTGGTTGATTCTTATGTTGATCATGATGACGATGTTTTTTTATGATTGTGGATACTAGGAGGATGTGAGACATGGAGTTGTATAACCTCTTGTTCCTTTATTATTATTTTCATTATTACATTTGTGATTTGTTGATTTATTGCTTAATATTGATTCCATTTTATATTTCATATTTTTTTTCGGGATTTCATGTTTATTCTTCTATGTAATATAATTGTATATTGTTAAATTCATTGTTATTTATTGTTTTTGTGCACTTTGATATATAGTATAATCTCCCATGAATCCACTTGAGACCGTCTCTGCTAGTCGATAGCCTCTAGCATATGGGATGGTGCACTACAGGTCATGTTTCATTCCAGCTTGGACCCAGTGATTCATGTCTATATGTTACATTAATCATTTCCATTAGGAAATTATGTACATGGGACCTCCAGTCATTCACATGTAATAAAATAGTTTTAGTGTGTGCTTTCCATTATTTATGGGGTTGAATAATGCTCGGATTACATGGGTTTTTGTGTCTATGGTCATTGCTTCTTGTAATCCCCTCTACCAATTTTAATAATAATAATAAACAATTATCATTAAACAGTAATTATTAATTACAACTATTAATAATAAATAAATATATAATTACTATTTATAATAAATAATATACATAATATAATTATCAATTATCATTGATAATAAATAATATAGTTAATAATATAAAAGTAATTCTAATAAATATATTATATTTTCACAATTAATAATATAATTATTATACTTATTATTAACAATTAACACTTTAGTAAGTCCCAATAGTTTAGAAGAAAATTAATCATGTCACACACCTATAATATATTCAGGACATACAACACTCATTCCAAATGATGAACCACTCAAATGTCAACACATTATAATTTTAATTTAAAGAAGGCCCCATATTTAATGGTTTGAATTCCCCTTCTTATGTGTTTGAAGGCACGTGATTACATCACAGGATACTCGCGTGTGTACCAATATATTAAATTTTTACAATTCATACATAATAATATATTTAATATTAAATAATATAAGTATAATTATAACATTAATAATCAATGAGAATGATTATATACATGAAAGAATTATAAATAAATGTATTATTTTTCATGTCATTTCTAATAAATAAATGATTAAGGAAAAATTAAAATATTTCACAAATCAATCATATATCATGAGATTTAAACAATGGGTGAAAAATTTATGGTCATTGATTAGTAGTGGAAAATAATTACTACCAATTGCGAAATTCATAAATTTAAGATAATATCAGTTGGTGGAATCTTATACAATATAACATTTCATTTGGATGATCTAAAGGAAAGAATCTGTTATTTTTGACCAATTCCATGTAATCTAGGTATTCATTGAATCCAATACTGGGATATCAATTTTCGGCCATTTAAGTGTAGAAACACATATTCTCATGAATGGGTGAGAATTTATTGTATTAATTGGGTGAATTGGAATCATGAAATACTATAGGATATATAATTTTAAATTTCTATAACCATTAATATGGAATGACATAATGAGTTTCTAGATTTTGGCCAATTTTTATGCATTATTATTAATATTTATATGAATTTTACAGTAATTAATAATGTTTTTAACACATTATAAATATATTAACATGAAAATGGAATATAAATAATATCATGATATTATCCATTCCCAAACTTCATAATCTAGTGCTAAAAACATATCTTTTTATATACCAGATTTGATACCAAATGATGTGACCCAAACATAACCATTAATAATGTAATATAAATATCAACTATTTAATAACATACATTATAGAAACCCATAAATATCCTACCTACAATAATGAGTTAAAAAATGATTTTTAACTTCCTTACATTCCAAGGATATGTTTGGTTTAGAGTTATTTCGAATTAGTTAAACCCATACATTGCATTGGAAACACTCTCATATAGTTCATAATTTTCCATAAAAATGGTCATAATTTAAATCACTTATTTCATTTATGAAATACATGATTTATTTTAATAAATAACCATAACGAGGAAATCATCATTATTAAGATACTTATAAAAAATGAAGGTCATTTAATATAATTAAATTTATAAATGAATCTAAAATTAATATTATTATTTTTGAAATAAAGACATTTAAGGAAAATAATTTGAGAAAATAGAATTTGAAACATATAATGACATTATTAGAAATTATCTCATTAAATATTAATAAGTTTTATTTATATAAAACGATTATAAAAAATATTTGAAATTTATCTATTACTATTCATGGTACTATGTTTAATTTCTATGTTATAATTGTCTCATTTAATTAATTATATAAATTAAATGCTATGTTTTAGAAAATAAATGTTGTTTGTAACATACCACATGTTTGGTTTGGATGTAACAGATCCGAAGATGATGATCTATGTAACATATTCTAAGTTGGTTCCATGTGAATTGAATTTTTGACATAGTGATATGAAATATATCAATGAAAATTTAGTTTATTGGACAATAGGGGACTATAACTACTCATATTTTTAAATTATAACCCCATAAAATGGATTTCACCATCATAATTTGTCACTTGATTAAAAAATAAGGATAAATATGCTTATAATATCCTAAAGATCCTATGTAGATTCATATATCTAGTGATTTCTCCACACAATTTTGAAAAAGATATTGGACTTTTTTTTGTAGAACTTTCTCTGTATAATCCAGAACATCAATGGGTTATTTCTCATAAGAAAGATCATGCTCTAGTATTATAACCTATGGGTTTAAAAAATGTTAAGGGTTAGTTATTTATTTCCATTGGGGAGATTGATTGAACACATCATATACTAGAGAGAGATTGGTAGGATGTATTAAGTGGTAGACTATAATAATTATATGATCAATAATCTCAATTGGAATGATATATCAAAGGTGTAGTTTTCCTTTCATCCAAAATAAAATAACATTGTATTAGGAATATATTTGTAGAATCACATTTTTGAGAACATAAAATTCTAGATAATTCCAATGGTTATCAGAATAAATTTTCTTCCAATACTGATTATCCTTTATTTTATTTAGAATGGTTCTATCCATATCGTCCTTTTATTCAGTGATCCTAGGTCCCGATGGCATTCCTTCTATAACCTCATCCTAGAATGTTAGAGCTCTAAATTACTTCCCTTAGATGGATTCATAAGGTTCTGTATTAATTCTTGAGTTATAGATGTTGTTCCATGAAAACACAACTATAGTAAGGTGCTCATCCCAACAATATTTGAAATCCAATGACCATGATCTCAAAAAAATCTCTAGGGTTTGAATTGTTCTATAAAACTGAACATCTGTATGGGGATAAAATATAGTACTCATATTTAAATATTTATCATGTTCTTGCTGATGAATTCACCAAATCATTGAGGTGATCCTCAGATACTAATATGATACAATAGAATGTTGTACTCCATGCATCATTTCTACTTCTATAATGTATAGAAGTGAATTCTGATCTAGATAGAACTCTTCACTAATAGCGACGATTTGTGTTGACTTAGTAAAGAGATCGAATACCACCCATATTATAGTAAACCCTTTAGAGGTGTTGGGTAGTCCAATGAAAAAATCTGTAGTGACTTTTTCCCATCTACATTATCAAAAGGGAAATGGATGAAACATACCATTTTATATTTGTCTTTCATCCTAAACGTATTGGAATACAAAGCACTGAGATACAAAATCTGTGATAATTCCCCTCATTCCATCCCAACAAATGTATTCTTTCATGTCCCCATACATATTTTTACTTCTCATATGATTAGATAATTGAGAAATATGACCTTCCACTAATATAACCTTCACCAATTTTTTATGTTAGGAACACATACATTGTTCTAAAACATTATCATTCCATAATAATTAATGTTAAAATTAGGAAAATATCAACCATTATTTTATAGCTAAGAAAATTTCTTTTGTGCCTCTTTAATCCTCACATAGAAATAGGGTTGAACATTCATTTGAGAATAATAATATTTACCTCATTCCGTAATAATTTCTTGATTCATCATTTTTAGAATATAGAAATATTATAATTCTTATTAAATTCATCATAGATAAGCTAAAATGATCCTTTCAACTCTAACAATCATGAACCTTATTTGCTTTCGAAGGATATTAATGTATTGGGAAATCATAATCCATTATCAAATATAACCATCTTATTATGGTGCAAGTCAAACTGTTTCTATGTTAAAATATATTTCATAATTTTATGATCATTATATATATCACAATTTTTTCCATAAAGATGATGCATCCATATCATTAATTTAAAAATTACCACTGCTAACTCAAAATCATGAGTTTGGTAATTTTCAACATGAATATTCAACTACCACAATGCATAAGTTATAATCATGTTATTCTATATAATAAAACTTCCCAATCCATTCATGGATGAATCACTATATATTAAAAACCCTCCTCCACTGTATGGGAATATATGAACAAGTTCACTAACTAACCTTCTCTTATGTTCCAAGAAATTTTCCTCACATTCATCTATTTATAGGAACATAGCACCTATTAAAGTTAACTTGGTCAAAGGATTAGATAGTCTTGTTAAATTATCCACAGACCATATATAATAAACACCTCAACCATGAATGCGATGGATCTCAATCATCGAGATTAGTCAAGGCATGCATTTAATAGCATCCATCTTTGATGGAACTACTGCTATTCTACCTCACCAAATTATGTGACCCAAAAATGATAACTTTTGAATCCAAAATTCAATCATATTAACGTTTTCATATATTTTTATTTTCATGAGGATATATAGTACAATTATCAAGTGATCGTCATGCTCTTCCTTATCATTTGAATGGAAAAGATTACCATCTATCAAAACTACCACAAACTGATCGAGATAATCTAAAAAACTATATTCATTAAATCCAGGAAGATAACAATGGAATTAGTATGACCAAAAGGAATCACCAAATATTATTAATTTATTTACCTTGTATAAAATATCATATTGGGTATTTCCTCCTTTACCCGGAATTGATGATATTTATAATGACGGTCAATACGGTTTCCTTTTGACATTTACATTCCTTCATGTTTTGTAAATCAAAAACACTAAATTTTAAGAAAATTTTATTTTATCCGGATAAGAAAATGTTTCCTTCCATAATGAAATTTTCCTTCCTCAGTGAAATTTTCTCCTTACCCAGTATGGCTTTCATAAGGGAAATCTTCCTTCACCAAGGAAAATTTATCCTTACAATATTTTCATTGTTCATGACATAATTTATTGAAACCTAAATATTTTTATTTCTAACAGTAAAATTCAGTTTCTTATCTAAAACCTCGGAATATTATAAATACATAGATATAGAGAATTCTGTTTTCAGGATCAGAATTTAGACATCGAGGTCTCTGAATTCATACTTCGAACATTATATGTTCAGACTTTGAGTTCTCTGAATTTAGACACCAAATATTCTAAGTTCAGGCTCTGAATAATTATGAATTCAACTTCCGAATTTCCTTACATTTCAGAATCTGGAATTCTACTGAATTCAGGTTTGGAAGTCTTCATGAAAATTGAATCCAAATATTTATGTATTATAGACACTGAATGGTTTTTTGGAAAGACTACGAACATTTTTTTTAGACTCTGAAAAATTTTCTTGAGTAAACAACCATATTTTAGCTTACCCTTGCAAGAGATGCGAATCCATTCCATAAAATCTATTTCTAAATAACTGTTGTTTGAGTGACATGTGTACATGTCCCTTTGTGTTTTAAGGAAAAATATGACCATTGGGGGAGGGATCCGACCGTTGGAGAAGTGCCTATAAATTGGAGCTCATTTGAACGAGATCAATAATGTTCTACAACTCTAGAGATTACATTCTATTGAAGTGATTTCTAGAGAGGGGGAGACTCTCATGCTTTGTGCTTACTGAACATCTTGTTCGGAATGCTTTGTGCGACTTCGAATGTTGCTGAGTACATTTAAGGGCTTTTGGGGATAAGAAGACAGAGGTGACTACTACCTTAAAGTTCGAGAACTTCCATGGCGAGGATGATAGAGGTGCCGACTACCATGAAGATGAGTGATTGTGAGGATACGAAGACATATTTTGGTACTCCTATCAAGTGCTTACCATGGTGTGGGTAAGACATCCTTTCTTGAAAGTATAAACTAAGGGAACGTTATCCAAGGTTGTCGGATACCCTACTTTTTGGGTTATATGATTTTACACTTGTTACTTGTATTGTTTCATGTTTTCTAGTGAATTTTATTTGATAAGGAAAGTATAATTATCTCATACATTCTTGTTTTGGTATACTCTGAAAAGTAAGAATCAATATAATTTAATGTAGAATCATTTCTTTGTAAAATATTCTTTAGTTTCTTTCATGGAAACATATTTTTGGAACCTAAATTCCCAGAACCATATTTCTAGAACCCATCAAGTTTGTCGAACATAGAGTTCTTGTGAGTTTACCATGTTTAACCTTGTTAAACATAGTTTTCCTTACGGTTAAAAACTAAGGTTTTATACCTACATTAATGGCTCGAAAAGAATTTTTGAAGTATATAATTCACCCCTATTGTATATTGAGCATCTACATTAATATTTAGATACTACACTTGGTATTAAAGGAGGACTCTGAAATACTTATATTTACATATATATTTTCCTGATTATTTTTTATTGTTCATAATATTTTCCTTGCTAAGGAAAATTTTCCTTTATCATATTTTCCTAGTTTACAAACTTTTTCTATTAACAATGTTTTGATAGAATGATTTTTCCTTAATATGAGAGGAAATAATGTTGGTTTCACAGAAAAAATTAATCCTACTAAACAAAATATTTTTTTATGGGAATTATTATGAATATTTGAGAGATCTCATGAAGACTTTTGTTATCAATACTGGAGTAGACAATTTTGGCATGCTTACTAGAGGATATAAAATCCCTGACAAGGAAGTTATCACTTTCCACAATCAAGAAAATCATGAATATCAACTGAATTATAACGTACACAATAATTTTCATTATTCCATGACTTGAAATAAATATTGTCAGATTTCATCTTGTGAAGAATCAAATTGTATATGGAGTAATCTTGAAGTAACACACTTAAAAACATCAAAAGTTATTAAAACTAGAAAATCCATGCTCAGAGTTGAATATCATGGCTTCTACATTCATTATGGGGAACCCATATGTAAGGTACACCAATGGTTCATGCCAACTATAAAAAGTTTACAATCTATGGGTGAGAAAGGATTAGATGATGAAGCTCTTATGGACAAAATCAAAGAAATCATGCCCAATGAATGAGAATCTAAGAAGACAACTATAGATGAGAATAGAAAATTTACATAGATTTCTCTTGATGAAATTTTTGGAACACTTTTCAACATGAATATAGAATAAAGAGAGATTATGATAATATGAAGAAGAAGGATGGAAATGTTAGTGTGGATTTTACTACAACTTATAATCATATGAAAGCCAAGACTCATGAGATAGATTGTAGTTATAAATCTAAGAAGGATGTTATTCAATCCGAATCTAGTGGAAGTGAATCCTCAGAAAATGAATTAGTCAATCTTTCCCGAAGGATGAACATGATTTTTGGACAGAAGAAAATTCAATCATGATACATAAAGAAATAAATAAAAGACGAGAAATACACTGAAGTCACTTGTTATGAATGAAAAAGAGTTGGGCATATAAGGCCAGACTCTCTTATGCTTAAGGGAAAAGATACAGAGGAAAATAATTCTGAATGAAATAGAATGAAATATTTTAAGGCTAAGGATAATAAATTCGCGAAATCTAGTGACACCAGGAGTGCCATTGGAGGTGACTCTTCAGATGAATCCTTAGATTATGAATCTTCTAGACAGAAGAATCTTGGTTTTCCTGCCAAACTACCTATTGAAAATCATTGTTTAATGGATAAATTCCAAAATGTTAAATCCATCACCAATGTAACCCGAAATTCTATTTATACTGATAGTAAATACTATGAGTCCTCGATTGAATAATATTATTATAATGAAGACAATTCTTTACCTACCTATGAAGAAGTTTCTGGGTATGCTAAGCTACATGATGATGAAAATTATAATGTCAAGAAAAAGATTGATAAAGACAATTCTAGAATTTCTATTCTTACTATGGAATTATCATATCCTTCGAAATATCTTGATAAGAATACTATAAATTTTTTAAATTTTTCAAAAAACCATGAGGAAATTAATTCTGAGAAAGGTAAACTTTTTATGGACCTAGAAAAAGTAATTTCAAATAAAAATGTTTTCTATCCTAATACTAGTGCTAAAACTAATGTTTTGGAGGATAATAAGTTAGTCATTAGAATAATGTCAGATATATTTTCCTTAAGGAGGTGTTTGTTGAGCTTTAACTTTGGTATGGAAAAATTTGATAAAATGTATTCTCAAATTTGACATCTAAGGAATAATTTTGGATTTGGTTGTACTAGTTCAAAACCGATTTTTAGTACCAATTTTTCTGGTTCCTCAAAGTGCTCCTTTCTACACTAAGTGTTTGTGTGGTGGTCATTAGGAAAATAATTGTTCCTTAAACAAAACCAAGTATTTAGATTTTCATAAATATTATTTTTATAAGATGATTTGGATTCCTATGATTTTTACATTTTAATGTTTCCAGATCCAAGAATGTTTGGATTTCGAATGTCTAAATCTCTTATTTTCAAGAAAATAATGATAGTACCAAGAGAAATAAATGGTACATAGAAAGTGGATGTTCCCGACATATGTCTGGTAACAAAAACATCTTTGAAAATATTATCAAGATCAAAGGAGGAAAAGTAAAATTCAGAGATAATGCTAAGGGGGAAATTATTTTTATAGGTACATTGTTATTCTTGGAAAAACATTCATTTATAATTTTTTTTGTTATGGGTCTTAAGAACAACCTCATTAGCATATGTCAATTATTTTATGAAGAATACCTTGTGAATTTTAGGAATGACAAGTGCTTAGTACACAATTCAAAGGGATATTTTTTTCTTTCTGCCAATAGGCAAGAGAATGTACAAACACTAATCTTAAAAGACCATAGGAGACAAGATCTAACTTGCTTTAGTGCAATGGAAGATTATTCTTGGTTATGAAATAGAAGTTTAGGACACCATAATCATAAGAACCTATGTTAAATTTATATGAAAATTCTATTTATGTATCTATTATAGCTTAGATTTGATTCTTCAAAACTTTGTGATCTTTATAAATATAAGAAGAAACATAAATCAGGTTTTAAATCAATCGTTGAAGTCTTTATTACCAATGAATTATAGTTAGTGGATATGGATCTCTTTTAACCAACACAAACTAGTATCATTATAGGAAAATATTATGTATTTGTTTCAATTGATGATTTCACTAGATTTACGTGGGACTATTTTCTAGTAAAGAAATATGCAGCTGTTTCTTATTTCACATGTTTTAGATCCCAAGATAAATATTATAAAAATATTCCTTTGATATCTATTCATTGTGATCATGGAGGTGAATTTCAAAATTCTGATTTTGAATGTTTTTGAGTAGAAAATGCATTACTCATAACTTCTAAGCACCTATAACACCTCCAAAAAATGGTGTTGTTGAAAGAAGTAACAGAATTATTCAAGAGAAAACAAGAACCACGTTGATTGAATATTCAATAGTTAAACATTTTTGGGCTGAATCTATAAGTACTACTTCTAATACTATAAATCGAGTTTTGATTAGTCCTTTTCTTAGTAGAACTCTTTATGAGTTATGGAATTATAGAAAACCAAGACTTTCCTACTTCAAGGTTTTTGGTTGAAAGTTATAAATTCCAAATACTAAAGATAATCTATACAAAATCACACCAAAATACGATGATGTAATTTTCTTAGGCTACTCCACAAATTCCAAGGATTATAGGGTTTTCAATAAAAATAATTGTACTGTAGAAGAAATAGTACTTTCTAAATTTGATGAAACTTATCCCTTTGTTTTCAAACAACCTCAACCTACATCTTTAGATTTTTTTCTAAAAAAGATTATCAACCCCTTTTAGTTGATCCTTCTGAAAAGGAAATTGGTCAAGAAGGTATTTCTGAAACATTTAACCCAGATGATTTCCAACCCTACATTGATGAACAAGTTTTACAAAACCCAAATCAGTTGTTTCTTAATAATCATTCGAGTTATATCATCGCTGATGATGTAAATAAACATGTATGCACTAGTAGTTCCTTAAGGAATGAAGTATAAAATCTAGCCTTCCTTTCCCAATTATAGAAAAAAATCACTGATGAATCTTTAGGTGATGATGATTGGATAAAAGATATACAAGAACAACTAAATGAATTTGAAAGGAATAAAGTCTAGACCTTGGTTGACAGACCAAAGGAAAAATACGTTATTTGAGTAAACTGTTTCTTCTGAAATAAATGTGATAAAAATTGAATCATTGTAAGAAATAAAGCTTGATTGGTTGCTAATGTCTATAATCAACAAGAAATAATAGACTATGAAGAAGCCTATGCTTCAACAGCTAGACTTGAATCTATTCGTATTCTACTTGCCTTGGTAGCATTCTTCAATTTCAGACCTTTTCAAATGGATGTTAAATGTGATTTTCTTAATGGTTATGTTAAAGGGGATGTTTTTGTTGAACAATCACCTAGTTTTGAATATTCAAAACATCCCTAACAGTATTCCTATCATACCAAAGCTTTCTATGGACTTAAGAAAGCCCCATGAGCTTGGTATGACAGACTTACATGATTTTTGATAAAAATAACTATGTTAAGGGAAATGCATATCCAACCCTTTTTATTAAGAAATATGCCATTTTTTTTTATTGTGAAAATTTATTTTGATGAAATTATATTTGGTTCAACTCAGTTATCTTTAACTGATTCGTTTGCGCATCTAATGAAATCTGATTTTGAAATGAGTATGATGTGCGAGTTAACCATTTCCCTTGGTTTTCAAATTTCTCAAAAACCAAAAGTAACCTATATATCTCAACATAAGTATATTAAATATCTTCTTAAAAATTATGGATATTACAACACTAAAAGTATTTGTAATCGCATTGGTACCTCAAATTTACTTGATCTTGATAAAGGTGGGAAACCAGTAGATCAAACATCATTCATAGGTATGATTGGAAGTTTACTATTATTGATAGCTAGTTGTCCAGACAAAATGTTTTCAGAATTCTTATGTGCAAGATATCAAACCAATCCTATGGAATCTAATTTAATGGCAGTAACAAAAATTTGTCTACTTAAAGGGAACCATGGATTTATGACTGTTTTATACTTCTAGAAATGATTTTGTTTTAAAATATTTTTCAGATGATGACTTTGGTGGATGTAGAATGGATAGGAAAAGTACCTGAAAAACTGGTCATTTCCTAGGATATTCATTAGTTTCTTGGTCATGCGAAAGGAAACACAGCAGTATCACTTTCCACTACTGAAGTTGAATATGTATTAGCTGGAAGCTGTTGTACTAAAGTACTGTATATTCAACACACACTCACAGACTATGGTATAAGTTTTACCAAAACACAACTTTTTTGTGATAATTCTAGTTCCATTTCCCTCGGTAAAAACCTTGCACATCACTCTCATACAAAACACATATATATATGACATCTCCTTCTTAGGGATCACACACAAAAAGAAGATATCATTATTCAATTTATCAAAACATAAGATCGAGTTGCTGTAATTTTCACAAAATCATTACCCTATGATAGATTTGAATACATTAAACAAATGATAGGAATGATAACCATAATTTAATCTTCTTTAATTAACATCATGTTGAATCCAATATCCTCACAGTAATAAACTTCTTCTCATAGGTGGAGTAAATTTTTTTGTTAGTTTTAAAAAAAAATTAAAATGAATTTTTTTTTGTAGTCTAAAATTTTTCATAGTCAGAAAATTTTCATAATGAAGATTTTCGTACATAAAATTTTTGTATAGAATATTTTCATACTTAAAATTTTCGTAATGAATATATTTGTACATAAAATTTTCATATGAATGATTTTCATATTAAAAAATTTTGTAATAAAGATTTTCGTACTAAATTTTTCTTAATGATATTTTTCATACTTAAAATTTTCGTATTGATGATTTTTGTATTTAAAAGTTTCTTAATGGATATTTTCGTAATGAAATTTTTCGTTGATATATTTTTTGTAATGAATAATTTTGGTAGATAAAATTTTCATTGCAAATTTTTTTTTGTAATCAAAATATTCATAATCTAATGTTTTCCAAGAATAATTTTCCGCATTATTAAAAATCTTCCTAGAAATCCGTATGGTATGTTTACTTTCTTGAGTTTTCATAATAATCTTTTACATGTTGGTATTTTCTTTGGTTTTAAATTTTTCGGATTCTCTTTTCCATAAATCCAAATGTTTTTCTTATAATCCTCAAAAGGTCAAATCTTTCAAAATACTTATTTAGCTATAATCTCAAACGGCAGATTTCTCACGATGATTTCAACCATTGGATCTATCAGGGAAGCTAAATCGTCTCTTTGTTTTCCTATATAAATTACCATCGATGGTTGTCCCACATCCAAATTCAATCAATAGTGTGATAAAGCTCTTCCCTCCTATATAAACCCATTCTGAACTTCTCAGATCATTCTTAATTTCGAATGTCTGCTGAAGTCTCCTCTTAGAAGGAAATGTCACCTATCAAACCAATTACTGAATAAAATATATACAAATAATGGTCAGTTGATCTAATGTTTTTTGTAAATTATGATTCTATTACCTCTAAGAATATCAAGTTGAATGGGTGGTAAAGTGTTTTCATTTCAAAACTAAATTCATGGGATTTGGTATATCCAGAATTGTTAATAGAGGTCTATGAGTCAGTAACATTCTTCAAGGAAGAAGACAAGAATTTGTTTTCTTTCATGTGTTATGGAATGAAATATTCACTTTCATACACTAAGGATGCATGATTGGTTGGTATTCCATATGAAGGGGAAGCTGAGTTTTGTTCGTAGAAGATACCTGATGTTCAAGGATGTTTTCAAAAGGTGATGGACATGGCTTGCCTTGTTCTCTCAGAAGTAAAGACTCAAAATATTCTTCAACTATCTACAAATTTTTGTATACATTAATTCTGGGTTCAAGGATTCATCATACCAAGAAAAGGAGACAAATATACTTTGATGAAAATTGGTATGTACATTCTGGATTTCGTGGTAAACCTAAGGAAGATAAACTTGGTTAAGAATATCTTAGTTACGATTGAGAATATAAAGAATGGAAATCTGAAGGCTCAAATTATTATGTATTTAGCCATTCTATCATAGATGATTGTTTTTTGTTTATAATCGTTCAAAATTCCTTGCAAATCGAATTCAAGGAATTGTAATGTTATGTTGTTGAGTGATGACACTGTGAGAAGGATGAAATTTGTCTTTTCCTAATAATCCAAAAAATTATATGACTTTCCTGAAGAGGAATTTGAAGTTCTTTATAAGAAATAGAAGGTGGATGAAACCTCTAAAAACGGTGTAAGGAAAGGGAAGCTGAAGGAAGTGTAAGAGATGGAAAAAATAACATTGGCTAAGGAAATCCAATCTGCACCACTGAATCCAATGAAGAAAAACTCCAATCCTGATGTGGTTATGTATAAATGGATAGAATATAAGAAAAATCAGAATGAAGGGGAGACTATGTTTTTCTTTGACACTGATGAAGAAAAATGTTCGAAATAAAATGTAGCAGAAGAGCTCAAAAAGAAATAGAAATAGAAGAAGTAGAAGAAAATGATGAATGAGGCTGACATAGTTCAATAACTTCTAAAGGCTACTGAGAAATCCTTTGAGAATATTCTGGTACTAGAATTGTTTTTGATAGAATCATTACCTAAAAATCCAGGAAAGAATTTTTTAATTCCTGAAAAACAGTAAGAAGATGTTGTTGAAGAAGAAGAAGTAGAAGAAGAGGAAGGAGATGGTAGTGGTGATACCGAATATCTGATAAAGAATGTTGAGGAGGTTCAAGACAAGGAAATCCCCTATGAGAAATTATCATTCAGAACCACTCAAGAAGAATCATCAAAGCTTTATCTTCCTGGGAAGGATGAAGAGAAGGCTAAAGACGAAGTTGACAAAACATCTAGGGAAGAAAGCATAAATAATTATTTCATTCACCCAGAGAATGTTGAGGTATGAGCTGAGAATGATGAAGACAAAGTTATTCAGCTATCTGATAGTGAACATGAATCTCCTGATCACAATGAAGTCATTCTGAGGGTATATAAGGGAAAACAGGTTATAATTGATATACCTAACAAGGATATGGTAAAGAAGAATGATGTTGGTGGTTCATCAATGTGAAAATAAACTATGTTAGGGAAATAAACGTCACCAACCAATGTCTCAGACTCTGAATCATTCTCTCTTGGTAATGATTTTGAAGTCCAGCCTTTGAAAAATCTTGTTTGGACTATTCCAATATTTCCAAGCATAGAATCTAGATGTCGGATGCATCAACACACCTTAAATAAAAAATCGGAATCATTATCTCTAGTGATGGATAAGTGTGTCAAACTGAAGTCATATTTCAACACTTTTATTAATAGATATGAATCTCATAAAAGGTCATGAAAAAAGATAACAATCTAGTCAAGGAAGAGAGTTGAAGAGATAAGAATTCATGATGAATTCTAAGAATGTGTCAAGGATGCTTTTTACACCAAATATGTGAAGATCAAATGTCTCACAAATAGTTTTAAGGGAAAGATAACTTTGGAATAGACTTCTTGGAAGAAAGAAGTGATTGATCTGAATTGGAAGTTATATTCAGTTGCTCAATGTTGGAAGAGAGTAAGGGATCTCAGAATTGAGATTGAAGAGAAGCTTTCTATGAATGAAAAAGTTTTGAAGGCCCAGGAAGAATCCCTTAAGGCTCAAGATGATAAAATCAAAGACTTGGAAAAGAAAATAAAGATCAGTATCAGCTTCTCAAACATGCATAGGGAGATCAAAAAGAACTCAATAAGCTCAAAACCATAGAGAAGAATATGATTCCAAAGGAAAAGGAAGGATAATATTGTTCAACCCTGATCTTTTATTTTGTTTCTACTTTGTTTAAATTTTTCCAATAACAATGAAATTTGGGTTTCCCTTTATATTTTTTGTTGTCTAGTACTAATATTTCAGGTACCATATTTTCCTTTCCATTCCCTATTTAGATTATTAAAAATCACAAAGGGGGATAAATGAATGATAAAAAGAATACTAAGTACAGAATAAGTTTCCCTTAGTTAGGGGGAGTTCAACTAAGGGGGAGTTCTTATCCAAGACAATTTTCATTTGAAAAAAAATGCTAAGTCTCAATCCGGAAATCATGAATATGATCCTTAGTGTTTCAAAAGCCTAAGGGGAGTTAGTCATATTCATCATTTCCCAAGTGTTACGATAGATAATTTTTATTTTCATGTTCATAAAAATTCCAAGTCTTATATTCTTTTTTGACGGTTGTTTGTGCATTAAAAAAATTGGGAGATTGATGAGTCAATAAGGTTTACTTATGACTTTTCTATTCCATCATCTTTTGAAAATCACAATCACTCTATTTTATGGTAAAATGTATTTTATTCTGATAAGGAAAATTTTCCTTCCTTAAGGAAATTTTTCTTTCCTCATGGAAATTTGCTCCTTACACAGCTTTTCTTTCATAAGGGAAATCATCTTTCCCCACGGAAAATTTTTCCTTACCGTGTTTTCATTGTTCATGACTAAATTTTTCTAATCCTAAATCTTTTTATTTCTATGTGTAAAATTCGGTTTCCTTTCAAAAACATAAGAGTCTTATAAATAATTAGATATAGAATATTATGTTTTCAAGATCCAAATTCAGACTCCAAGTTCTCTGAATTCAGACTATGAACATTCTATGTTCAGACTATATGTTCTCGGAATTCAGACTCCAAATGTTCTGAGTTCAGACTCTAAAATATCTGAATTCAGACTCTGAACATTCTAACTTCAGTCTCCAAATTCATATGAATTTAGTTCTGAATTTCCTTGAACTTCATACTTTGGAATTCCATTAAATTCAAGTTCCAAACTCTTCATGAAAACAGAATCTGAATATTTATGTATTGTAGACACCAAATTGTTTTTTGGTTATACTCTGCAATTTTATTTTTCATTAGACACTAAAAAATGGTTTTGAGAAAACAACCATATTTTATCTTACCCATGTTATATTTATGAAAGGATGTAGTAAAATCTGTTTCTAACTATCTATTGTTTGAGTGACACGTGTACAGGTCCCTCTGTGTTTTAATGAGAAATATGATCATTGGAGGAGGGAGTCAACCATTACAGAAGTTCCTATAAATAAGATCTTTTTTGAATGAGCTAAATACTATTCTAGAACTCTAGAGATTACGTTATTTTGAAGTGATTTCTATAGAGAGAGACTCTCATTCTTTGTGTGTACTAAACATCTTGTTCAGATTTCTTTGTGGGACTTTGAATGTTGCTTAGTACATTTGAGGGCTTCCGGGGATAAGAAAACATAGGTGCTGACTACCTTAATGTTTGAGGACTTCCGTGGTGAGGAAGACAGAGGTTCTAACTACCTTGAAGTTAGGGGCTTGCAGGGATAGCGAGACAGATTCCGATATTCTTATGGAGGGTTAACCCTGGTGTGGGTAAGATAGACTTTCTTGAAAGTACAAATCAAGGGACCATTATCTAACGCTTTTGGATACTCTACTCTTTGGGTTAAAAGATTTCACACTTGTTACTTGGTTTGTTTCATGTTTTCCGCTGCATGTTGTTTGATAAGGAATGTATAACTATCTAATACTTACTTTTTTTTGTTCTATAATTAGTAATATTCTATATGCTTTAAGGTATAATTTTTTCTTCGTAAACTTTTCTATAGTTACATTTCTTGAAAAATATTTCTGGAACCAAAATTTTAAGAACCATATTTCCAGAACCATACAGGTTTTTAGAACTAATAAGTCTTGTGAATTTAACTTGTCAAACCTTGTTAGACATAATTTTCCTTAATATTAAGAACTATGGTTTTATACCTACATTAAAGCCTCCAAAGATATTTTAAAGTATATAATTCACCCCCTATTGTATATTGATCATCTGCATTCAGATTTCGATCTTAAATTAATTCCTGATAATCACTGTTGATTCACAATGACCCATATATATTTTTTATAAAGAGAATAAGTTAACCCCAAGCTGACACACATGGATAAATGAATTCCTTATGAATGATTTCATGGAGTTTTTCTTTAAATCCAATATCTCAATTTGGGCCATTCTGAATGGAATATTTGATATATGTGGTGAACCAGGTATGTGTTCCGTTAAAAACTCAACATCACTTTTTGGTGGAATTATGGGATACTATTTCTAAAATAAATTCCCTATTTATTGAACAATAGGTACATCATCTATGCCAATTTTTACCCCAACTATCTCAGGAAAACAACCCATTTTAATGGGAAATATGACCTATATAGTGGATATAATCTCCATAGAAAGTTCATGATTATCATCACATTGATGGATGGTTATTCGAGTGGTTGAAATATCAATTGTAATATCACATCCATGAAAACTGATGAGAGATATATTCAATGAATTACCATCCAATTCTAATATGATGTCACTTTCTACCAAAAGAAGAATTACTAGATTTTTAGGAAGCACATTTACAATAATGTCAACTGGAGAGGAATCATAGAATTTGGACACTATCATTTCTCTATTAGAGATTTACACTACTTCTTCCACCTATAACTATTAAGATGAAATCATATCACCCTTATAAAATTCATTACAAGTGAAAGAGTGGGTAGATGAAATATCTAATAGGAAATTATTAGTTCTAGATTAGATGATAATTGTACATCCAATCACCACGTTATCACACTTATCATTTGAAATATAGATTCCATAATATTTTCACTTGTCCCTCGGGTTAAGAGGTTAATGATGTCGATCATCATCACCAGCCCCTATGTTTGGGAACTGGTTATCATAATTCTAATTCTCTATACATTACTAGCACTAGGGGGTTATTAGCTTTAGATTTATTTCTAATATCAATTTTATTTACGTTCATTACATCATTTCAGCAATAAATTTCATGATGAACTTTATTTCAACACATAAAACATTTACTAGTATCCTTAACATTTATACTTCGATGTTTCTTCCCACATTTAGAGCTCAAAGTAAAACTCATCTTCAATTCTCCATAGATTTTAGAGTTTAAATTGAACTCCATAGTCTTTTTCTTTTCAAACCAATGAGGTTGATACATGACTATAACCTCCATTTAATCATTTATTTTTCAACAAAAAAAACTAATCTTATCTATTAATGTATGTTGATGCCAGTTCCCTTCTGGGACATGTATTAAATCCACTGTAGAATATATAATCATTACTATTATGATGGATGACAATTCCTAAAGAGCACCTCACAAGTCTCATGAAATTAGCCTCGTAGGAACCAATAGATCCATTATCCATTTTCTTCCACTCAAGTAACTATTTCTACATTTTAGTATGATGATTATATGGAATCTACATGTTGAAAAACAAGTTCAAGATCTCTATAAAATCCATGGATTAAATCCCACATTGTTTATTCGTATCCATGGGTAGTGTCCACCCTGATCTTCTTCACCATTAAAAAGATAAATTTCTTGAATAAAATTCTAATTCTCCAAACATTGAATATTGGGGAAAAATTTCAGTAGTACTGATACACTGTTCAAAAACATGTGGAACAAAATACCCTATGAAAGAAGGAAGACATTGACTCATGAATGACTAGACCGAATGTTGTTCCCCCATTTTCTCATTTGGAAGTCCACTATGATTCAAATCGTGAGAATGTTATGTGATACTAGAAACATGGTTTTTAATTATAGTCCCTATATAACTATGTTTCGTTGGATAAAATAATTAAATTTTCCATCACAATCAAAATTATCATGGCTCCTTCAGGTTCTATCTGCCGAATAAAATAGAAAGAGTAGTGTAATAAATAGTTATCCTATTTCCCGAGCCACAAAATAATAAATATTGTCTTATAAGATGTCTAAATGATGACACATTCCTTAATATATGAAAACATATGATTATCATATATATCTTTCAGGATGGATCATGAAGTGTTTGTGAATTCCCAAAGCATATCCTCCGATATTGTCAAACATTGTGTGTGGAAAGGCCCATAATCATATGCTAGATCACCCCAAGTCAGAACCAGAACATGTTTTAATGTTATTACACTGTATTACATCTGTTCCATAGCCACATATACATGTAGTTTTTAGATAGGGATTTAATTATAGTAAACCACACACTAAATCATTTAACAAAATTTGAGGACATTTCCTTATACTTCTCATTATATTTATAATTATCCTTAGACTTGACTTTGGAGTTCTCACTAAGGTTTTCTAATCCTAGTTTCCAATGGTAAACTAAAAAATTAATCTGATATAAAATATAGAGACCCTATCATTTCATTCCATAACATTACAAAACTATTGTGTAATACTTGAATCATAATACAAAAATATTCCCAATGTTGGTACTAGTATAGTGTCATCATAAACATGGAAACATAAAAATTTGTACATAAACGAGGTACATAATCTCGTACTAGGTAATCCTTCACTATCACCCATGTTTGAAATATAAAACATAATACATATCTTCATATACTAGGGGATGGGATCATCAAAATGGCTGAGTTAAAATCCATATTGTGGGAAAATATGGTAGATACGTATGAATAATCTTGACCATAAGGTTATGTGAAAATGAACATGAAAATAACATATTATACCTTGCATATCAAAGATAATAAAAATGTATCATTGTATAATGTATTAAAATTCAGAAGATATGAATCATAATTACATAAATAAAATAATACATTAAATCATAATATAGAAATAAATCACGGAAATATGGAAGAAAAAGTATTTATATATTATGATTTCCATATCAGTCATGGCCTCACATCCCGGGACATCCTAGTGGAAAAAGTCCATTAAAGAATTTGGTTCACACCCTATTCCAACCCTATATAATTGAATTGTAGTGAAAACATGTTCTAGTCGCATAATATTGAACCGAGTTAGTTTCTCATTAAATCCATTTCTATGTCATGAGATATAAATCTTTACCTAATTCATTGGAAGGATATTTAGGTCTCACCCATATAAAAATTAAACCATACATACATGTGACAAAAGGTAAAAAATAATCATATAATAACTCATGAAATGAATTGTGATTTATAAACATGTAATTATTTAATACTGTATGGAAATAGATAGGTTTCTTAATAATTTCAATATAAACATAAACTATGAAAAGAAGTGGTTTTCAAATGTATATAACCTATGAATGAGAAACATGTTTCAAAAAACTCATGCCATCAAAACATAATCCATTCAGAGAATTTATATGAATGGAAAACTCATATGATTTATCTAGCGAGGAATTAGTGACACCAACTAATGTTACCATAGATAGGAATAAATTTTTAATGATCTTTTAAAAACATTTATTGAGGAAAATATCTATTATACATTGAAAAGTGATTTTTATAATTTAAAATATTTTTCAAAATCATTTCATTTAAATAATCTTTATTAACATATAATAGAATCTTTGAAAACAGTAAATAAGATTTAAAATAATTTTATCCTTCAAAATTATATTCAATTATTTTTTGAATTCATTATTTAAAATAATTTTAGATTCATGGTTTTTAAATAATATAGATTCCCAACCAAAGGAGAAAAATAATCATGTTTTCATAAAAAACATTTTATTAGATATGTTAAGTAAAGAAGAGTGAAAAATTGTAAGAAAACATGAATATATAATGATTAAAGATAGGGGAATAAAATTCTTGATTTTTCTTCGAATATGAATAATAATATTTCAATAAAGGAAGCATAATCCAAAACAATCTCGATAAACAATGAAATTAAATGAAGCATAAAATATAATTAAAATATATATATTCACGATACAAAAATTAAAATTGAATTATATAGACCACAAAAAACAATATTGGTGCGTAATAAAACATGTTCTCAAAGAAGGAAAATTGAGACAAAACAGTCTAATAGATTTGGTAGATTATGAAACATTATCACCATTAACAAATATCATATAATAGATACACATAATTTTAATAATGTGAATAATTTAGTACATACAATTAAAGTATACTCACCAAAAAAATAATGGGTGGTGAATAAGGAATGCATCTAATGGAAATAAAATGGGAGATGAATTACCTTAACATTTTGTCTTGAATCTCTTTATACTCGTACATGATTAATGTATAATAAATTTTACATTATTATAAATATTTTTCTTAAAATATTATTATATATAATACACTATATGGTTTTTTATGAAATTATATTAACCACTTCTTAACAATTCTATTTTAGGGGTTCACTTCATGTAATATTCTCTTTGTTAATCACATGTGTCTTAATTTGTTATATATTTTTTCCTTATAAATATAACATGAATTCATGAATGTAAAAAATGAAATAAATATCATATATATTCTGTATATGTGTATTATAATTATCGATACAATATATAAATTTGAAATTGAATACACCATTCATGGAGACGTTTAGTCGTATGTACACATGAATGTTGTTTTATTATATTATTTTCGTATTGAAATTATGGAAGAAAATTGAATATAAGTATATGTAAATTTATATTATAATTTAATTATAAAAATTATTTCATATATATTATATAATTTTAGTAAATTTATCTTGAATACAATCTATTTTGTGTGTTAACGAATCACATCGCTTTGTAGGGACTGTAGTCCACACTTCCACAATCGAAATTATCGTATTTAAACAAAATGGAAAGTATACTAATATGTGTTGTAAAATAAATATAGAAACCTAAATAAATATTAAAAAAGATAAAAAAACATATAAACCTAATTTACCTCATAATTTCCATAATGATAGGCATTATATAAAAATGAACAATCATCATTTTGTGAGGGGGTAGTTTTCTGTACACATAATCAGTATGTTCATTACCCATTAGATTGAAGTGTGTAAGTTTAGTTCAAAAACATAACATAAAAACATCCTTGAATATTGAATATAATATTTTTTATACAATAATGGAATAATATGTGTTTAGGGTGTTTGGAATTGAACTCAAATAAATGAACTTGTGGAAGAATGTTTTAATTTATTCAGGTAACTCCTTTTGGATTTCACCAAAGGGATTCCATGGAAGGATTTATTCCCAAGAGTAGGATTAAAATATAAAGGTAGGGATATTTATTTGTTAATTAATCGGTGATTTTGAGAAACTATTTTGGTTGGGAGGTGTGAGGAAGTGGCGGTAGAGTGTTCCTTTTTATAGTGGGGGAGGAGTGACACTCTTGTAAATATTTGATGAGGTAATTACACCCATGTTTTTCAAATTAAAATTTTATCAAATAATGGAGACAAGTAGAGAAAATGGAATAAAGGGTTGAAATATGTCCAAAAAATGGCGCTTGAATAAGTTTCTAGGTTGTTTGTGTCCTTATGATTATTGTTTAGACCCTTATTAAGGTCAATCTTACATCAATCATAATCATTTTTTTAATTACATTGACAAATATTTTCGGTCAAAAATGAATTTTACCTTATTAAAAATTGCAATTTATTATTATTCCAAATTATAATCAATAAAGTGACATAAATTTATTTAAACTTATTACTATAATCGGGTTGACAATGCGTGTTTGTAATGTTAAAACATAATAATGTTTAATAATATTTTTTATTCATTTTCAATGTTAAAATTATTACATTGACCCATATTGGTTCTAATAAAAAAATATGATTTAATTAAACTTTTAAAAAATTTAATATATAATTTATCCTTATATATAAATTAGATGAAATGGTGTTTTGAATAAATAGTCAGTATTTTTCACTATTAATCAAAAAATAATATTTCTTAGAAAAATTCAAAAAATTTACCCCAAGAAAAGTTTGAGATTATAAATATAAAAAAAATTAACCTATCATATAAATGTTCTAAAAGTTTCTAAAATTAAGTTTGTTATTTTTCAAATAATTACATAAAAATTAGTTCATTTGATAAAATAGTATTTTGAAATATATGAATAGTGTAACCAAAATTATGTCTTACATTGTAAATATGTTTTATTAATATAAGAAATTAGAAAAAAATATTTTAACATTAGATATTAATATTCATATTACTATTTTTAATGACTAGTGTATAATTGTATCATTTAAATAATTAGAACAATGAAATGATGTTTCATGGAAAATGAGTGTTTTGTGTAATGTACTCCAATTTGGTGTTGTGTGTAGCGTAGAACAAGTCGATGTTCCATGTAATGTATGACAATTCTTTTCCATGTGATTGGAGTGTTTGAATTCAGAAAATGAATCATATAAATTAATGTATAACTTATTCATGAAAAATGGTCCATTAAACTCAGGATGTTATCGAAACCCTTAGTATATGAATACTATAATCTCATGAAAACATTAACAAAGATATAATTTTCTCCCATAAAAAATAATCTCATTAAATTACAAAGAAATAATAATATTCCTATAAAAGTCAATTAAAAAATGTTATAATGTAATCTTATCACATCAAATTTTATATCACTCTTATAGTAGGTTTTATATCTACATTGGGAGTAACCTTCTTGGTTAAATTTGGAATACCCGTCGTAGAAAATTCCCTTAGCTTATAAGGACAAACCATACTGATTAACTCCATCTCATTACCGAATGCATTGGAGAGCTATCTCATGCCCACCCACCCTCATTTATCATGGGACCACTCATACTTATAAAAAATACCAATGAAGAAAAACATAATAAGATTATATAAAACTAATAATAAATTCAACAATTTTAAATCATATTTCAATTTTTGATGAAGCCACACACTAATAAATGAATAAAATTTATTTTAAAAAATTTTAAGATTTTATCAGAAAAAATAAAACATTAATGAGAAATAAAATTTCAAAAATATATTCATTCCATAAAATTAAAAAAAATAATTCATTGTGTATTTTTTTTAGAAAACTGAAAGGGTAACTTTAAATAATGTTTTCAAAAAGTACCTAACCTTGCGTCCAACTCATAATATAAAATCATTATATTAAAGAATAAGAATATTAGGTTATTTATATATTTTCATTAGAACCTTTAAAAAGTTTATTATTCCTTTTATATCACATATTATTATTTTATAATACTTACGTAATTATTTATGTTCTTGTCAGATGTTTCAATAATATTTGGTACATGAGAGTATTAAGACATCAGTAAGTAGAATAAGGTCAAATAGATCATTATTCCATAATATATAGAATAAAATTAATGAAATAATAATCACATTTATTTATCAATTATAATTTTAAATCCATTCATTAAATATGGATATGAAAAATTAACAATGTTACAATTATAGAGATAGTAAGCCATATGTAGACTTGAGACAAATTTCCATTTTTTGATTGATCATTATGGAAAGAAGGTAAATATTATATTATATTTGAGTAATTATAATAATATTATTATCCTTTTATTAATAATTTAAATGTATTGATATATTTTATCCATGTGATGTGATGATTAAAAATGATTCACATTGCTTCATGGAGGTGACAGTTCACTCTTACGTTCGAATGAAGTTATGATTTTTATGTTCGAGGAAAGAAAGAAAGTAATTGATATGTTGTTCAATTATATTTATTTATATGTCATTAATATCATAAATAAACTTCAATTCCTTAATTATAACCAATATTTTAGAGACAATTATGGGAACAAAATTATATCTGTTCATGGTGGTGATAATTCATGAATAAGCACGAATGATTATTTCATTCCCATTTGATTGAACTGGTGGTGGATTAATGTTATGATATTAACACTATTAAATATTAGTATATTGATGATATATGATTTATTAAATTATCATCTATGAATAGTATTTTAATGAAGTGTAATAAGAAATAAAATAGAAAAACTTAATTAAACATGATACCTCTTCTTCAGATGATCTTCTTTGATTATCACCTTAAAAATTCTAAGGAGTGTGTAATGCCTAAAATTTAAATTCCATAATATGGTTAGGGATTCTAGGATTATATTTCGGTAGATATTTTGGGAATCAAAATGGGTTCTAAGTGTGAATAAATGAAAAAAATGGGTTCCCTTTTATAGAAAATGGGAGGGACACTATTGGAATTATTCAAACTATTAAATTAATTTAAATTAATTTTATAATGAAAACGGCTAAAAAGTGAATTATTTAAATTATAAGATGATTTTTAGTTGAAATAAAATAATCCAACGAAATTTATACATGTTTGTATATATTTTAACGCTTATAATTTAGTTTTAACCCTTTTAATTACAACAATGTTATCATTTTATTAAAAAATTGTGGGTAAATATAATTACTATATAATACGAAAATACAAATAAATGAGTAATATATGAAATTTAACTACATATAGAAATTATTTTGATGAATCATAGATTTTTATAAATTTTATATCACTTAAAAAATATTTATGTTTTTAAAAATCTATTAGATTCAATTTTGACACATTTCGTTAATTGACTTTTTAAAATTTTCATTAAAATACGATATATTTTTAAAAACATTTCATCACATAAATAACATGTCAATGTCATCAAAAAATAACATTTACTATATTAATTAACTAAAATGATATTTATTTTAATATTTTTAATATCATTTATTTTATTCTTCCATTATGAAATCAATTACTGCACCATCATTATTTCGCCATTGAATTTAATTATTTATTTATTACAAATTATAAATAATATACCATGATTTATGTAAAAAATTTAAATTTATAAATATTTATTATAGTAAATGATATCCCCTATCAAACACCATGATATTTTATGAGAATTATTCTTTTTAATTTCTTTGATGTCATTTATTGTACGCTTCACCAAGATTAGCGTGCGCTATATGCAACACCGTATTAGTTTGTAGTATATGCTACACTATTCATGGCTTGTGATGCACACAATTTCAAGTAATTTCAAATAAAATTAATTTTACACAACACCAAGTATAGATTTTGATCAATGTATAACTGAACTATATTTGGAGTATGTCATACGCAACACCAAAGGAATATTTCCCTACATGAAACCCTGAATTTACTTGAATTACATGCAAAAGCGACCTTCCTCGATAGCTTGCATTGTACGCAAAACCGAGTTTCACTAAACAACGATATGTTATTGAAATATTATATAAACTAGCCGTTATGAATAGTAATACCTACTTTTTGAAATTTTTTATATTTTATCATTCAAAATGGAATTCATTTTTTGTATTCGGAATATTGAAATTACCTTAGGGTGAATTTTTGGTATTTTTCTAAAAACTTTCAATTTTTGATGAATAGTAAAAATACCGAGTTATTGGTTAAAACCAACATTTTTATTTAAATAATAATTTATTTTATTTATATTTATTTTAGGTCAAAATAGATACATAATACCTATATATGTTCAATTAAGTCATTGGAGTCATTTTATAATAATTTTTTATATAAATAATTTTTATTGAACTTTTTACCGTCCTTTTCCCACCTCCTAGGAGAATTTGATAATTTACATAAAATATAATTTTAACACTTTTTTGAGTTGAATTTAGAAAGTTTGAGCGAAATGGTTAATATCAAGGAATAAAATGTGGTTCAATAAGATAAATTTTTTTTTGGTGAATAGTAACTTTTAACTTTTATTTACCACGATTAAAAGTAAATAGGGCAATTAAGGGTAAAAATGATATTATTATTACCCTAACACATATGGTATTTCAATTTTATTAGTTTAATTTTATCAAAAACAACCTTAGGAATAAAATATTACCCTTTAGGCCCACTTTGATTAGATTAGGACATTTATTATTATTTTATTTAAAGAAGAGTTAAAGTAGTTAAAATCATTGTTTAAAAACTAAAATATATTTAATATAGGGTTATACAGAAGATAAATTATATGATAAATATTAATTAAAAAGATATTAAAATTCATACATAATTTTATTTTATTTCTATTTTTTAGAAATTAAATAATTTAATTTATTTATGACACGATGATGATGCAGTAATTTCCTTATTAATGAAATATTAACATAATTGATATTATAAATACCCAAATAAATTATATTTGAGACTTTTTATGAATTAAACTATTTTTATAGGTTAATATAACATATTAGGGTTGGTTAGATAAATTTATTTGAAATAATAATGCTGTTATAAATTTATAAAAAACAAAATACAAAATAGTGTCAACATTGAAATAAAATAGTTTTTTTATAAAAATTATTATTAATTAATATAATGGTCCTAAAAATGTAAGGTTCGGACAAAAGACTTAAATAATAATATATATGAAATTGATGAACCAATTAGGGTTCGGTTGGAAGTTTATAGAATGTTTATTGACCATATAGTGTAAGAATACAAGAAGACACAAAAAAAGATAAATTATTTAACTTAGAGTTAAATCTAAATGATAAGGTTAAAATGGTAACCTAACCTTTTATAAAACCTATTGGATGAGATGATTTCAACACATACCCACCCTATCCTCGAAATAAGACTCTTTGAAGCCATTATAAACCGAATATGGATTACCTATAAAATAATATTTTATGTTTTTCCTAAGGTTCCCCTCACCCCTCTTATAGAAGGGCACCACCCTTCTCTCTAATTCACACCTCTAAAACCATTTTCCTCAGCCAAAACCTGAATAAATACAATCTCAACTGTCCTCCCTTAATCCTAGAGGCTTTATTTTAGTCATAAATCCAACATAATGATACCTTTTGATCAAATCAAAAGGAAGAACCTGAAGAAGAGGTAAATATATCACCACCTATTTCAAGTTCCTTTCCTCTTATTCTTCCTCATTCTTTGTTGTTTCCATTCTAAAACAATATCACCAGTAAATTCAATATATTTTGATGTTGTTATAAAACTATTACATCAATATTAGTTATTTTATCCATCCTATGAATGAAAAAGTCACCACACGTGCGTACGTATGGCTTACCGTCTCCACGTCGTGGTGTAGTTTGTTATTAAAACATTTAAGCATTTTGATGGGTATAATAATGAGTATAAATTATATAAATAATAAATATAACATTATTATTATTCTATATAAATGATATAAAATCCAATTATATACAATTTTAATAGAAAAATTATGATATTGTTGCTTGTGCGTACGTACGAACTACCGTCTCCACGAACGCGATGAGATTCAGTTTCCATGATTAACCATTAAATTATGGTTATAATGTATATATAATATATAATAATGAAAGATAAAACATAATAATGATACTGGATTTATGTACATATATATTTCATTTACTTAATTCCCTTTAATTCAATAAGGATATGAAAACAGCGTTCATGCATACGTACAACCTACCGTCTCCATGAACAATGTTTTTCATTCCGTTTATCGATCTAGAATATATATTTATATGAAGAATAGATATTATATATAAATCATTTTTTTACATTATGAAATACTGTAAATCTGGATATAAGTAATAATATCAAGAAAAAAAGTCCAAACATGTTCGATAAATGAAACAATTTTACCCAAAACACAGTTTTAACATGGAATTGACAAATGTACAATTAATATAAAGTCATAAGTGAATCATATATTATATCATAAATATTATTATGATTCTGTTACAAGTTAATAATATATATTACCCACAATACATGAGTCTAGAACACATAAGGAATAAATTGGACATAAGGTAAGGGATAATTATTCCAATCTCATTCTTATCCGAGATTGCTTATTCGTAATTATTTTATGGGGTTATAGTTATCATCCATGTCCATGTTTTAAAAAAAAATCATAAATTTTTTACTATTATTACATGTATGTTTAAAGCCATTTTTACCCTTGGTTTAATTTTACCACATTGTATGGAAGAAATCTTTCTTTTTTTACAATACGAGGAACATTTTGACTTTTCCGACAAAAGTTCAAGGAGAATATTTTTTTAACTTATACGACATTAATGGATTTTTATGATTTCATAGAGAATTTTTTCCATGATGCTTCCTTTAAAAGTTTTCATGTTTTTCTTCTATTATCTTATTTTAGTTTAAAATTATATGACATTTTGAGAAAAGATAAATGATTTTTAAGAAGAAAGGATATTTTCCTCAAGAATTCATTTCAAGTGTTTTATCAAAAATATTTTCCACCTAAGATGACAATATTTAGTATGATTATGTTTCTAGTATAATTTCTCTATTATATACATGGTTTTATTTTTCTTATGAGAAAATGATACCCATTTTTTATGGATTATGTTATGATGGGATGATGTTAATGAAACCCATTTTATTCATTGGGTTATGATGAATGATTTATGATTGTTTTGTGGCCCACGTAAGAATGATTTCAATATGAGATGGATAGGAACTATATCTCCATACAATTCATTGGGTAATGATTTATATCTCATGATATAGACATGGCAAGAAGGACAAGTAAAATCAGGTTCAGTAATACAGGGATGCAATGAAAAGTAATATCGGTTCAGTAATGGACTTTGTCCACTATGATGGTCTTGGAGGCAATTCCTTGACTACTATGGAAATCATAACATGTGCTTAATGGTTGCAACAATTCCATGTTTTATTCCTTTTCCATTTTATCATGATTAATGATCCATTATGATCAATGCATTATGTAATGCCAATAGTTATGTCATTACTCTTGAATTTGATGTTTTATGTTCATGTTTTTACGTTCAAATGTATATGGATTGTTTTATGTTATCCATGTTTACCCTTACTGAGCATTTTATCTCACCCCTTTTGATGTTTTCGTTTCCCCAGGATATAAAGAAAGGTTTTAGGAAAGAAAACAAAAGGGGAAGATCTTTATGGGAGATGTTGAAGATCATTCAACATTATTAGAAGTCTATGTTCCATTTTTTCAAAGACACTAAACTAATATGGTCATTGGTCATCTGTTTGTGTCATGTATTATGTTTTCTGAAAATGTAATGTAATTTCCATGTACGTCAGGTTTGGGACTCTACAGTTGGTATCAGAGCGAAGGATTAGTCAAACTTTGGAAACTAGGATGTGAAACCTTTAGTGAAGTCCATAGAGGTGTTTCTAAGATATGTCTAGGGATGTCTCTAAGGTTAAGTATATGTATATGTTATAGTCATAGAATTACGGTAAAAAATTTAGAATTAAACCTTTGATGTTATATACTGAAGGTACTCCCCCTTTATTATGTTGTTTTCCTAGCATGATTTTTTCCTCTCACACTATTGTTTTTGGGATTTAGACGATGGCTGGAACCCAACAGAACCATGTTGATCAATGTAATGGACAATGAAATGATTTTCCTCCCAAACAAACCAACGTTACAGGAGATAGAGAGCAACATATTATCGTTATACATACACAAGAAATGAATCATTCTAGACATCCAAATAAGTAGAGAAGATAACAATATTCTATCGAGTCCTTCATGAGGTAACGTCCAATATCTTTCAGTGGGTCTTTTGATCCACTTGTTGCTAAAAATGGATCAGTACCATTGAAAAGATATTTTCCATACTTCACTATTTATCACATGAAAAACTCATTCTGGCTATTTACCATTTTGAAGGTCAAGCAGACCAATGGTGGACTCTAATTAATAATACATGTCCCCAAGATGAAATTGAATCCATGGAATGGGATGAGTATAAGATCTTATTTTTCAATAAGTAGTCACCTCATATTCTTCGAACAATGATGGAAAAAGTGTTCCTTGAGCATAAGAAAAAAGATGACCATTTTTTTGTTATATACAAGGTGAAATTTACAAGGCTTTCTAGGTATGCATCTGACATTATCATCCAACCTAAAAGTAAAGTTGATCAATTGTTCAAGGGCTTAAAACCAAGTCTTCGAAGGACATTAACTATAAGAGACTTCGGTGGCCATGAAGAAATTATGTGTTGTGCTATCAAGGAAGAACTGAAAGTTGGTGTTACATTTCCCTCTCCTAGTTTTGAAAAAAAAAATGAAAGATGGAGTTCAAGGAAAAATCTCAGAACAATGGTGAAAAGAAGGGGAATGATTCTTTATGCTTAATGTGTGGAAGGAAGCATGTTGGAGATTGTCAAAAAGGTACTAGAAAATGTTTCAAGCGTGGAAAATAAAGACATCGAGTAGCTGAGTGCTGAAGTAATGGGAAAAAGGTTTCTAATGACATGAATATAGAAAAGACTACAAAGAACACTCCCCAAACACTTCAATGCTTCAAGTGCAAGGAAATGGGGCATTATGCTAATCAATTCCCCAAACCAAGGTTTAATGATGATCAACATGAGAAACCTCTTAAGGCAAATGACATAGGAGAGACAAATGAGATCACTATTTGTGATGTTGAGTATGACAATGATATTGTGGATTGAGTAAGTGTTTATGTAATGGGATTTCAAAATAGTATCAAGGAATCTCCTTTTTAGTATCCTGGAATTTTGGAATATATATGTATTAGTTTTCAATAATTTTATTGTACTGGTAACCATGAAAAGTGATTGAAATATTTTTGGAAAGCATATGATATGCGTATAATGAAGGTAAAAGAAGAAAATGAAATGTTTGATAGTATTAATGAGCTCATGAATAATATAAGGAAATATTTATATCATGGTTTGATTATATAGAAATTTTGGAATCTTGGTTTGTGGAAAGAGTTAACTTTTGACATCATTCATGTTTTTAATAATGTTCAATGGGTATTCATTTTCTATGAGATTATATGATTAAGGAATTCACATTTTTGGAATTTGACCAACAAGATATATCTTATGATATATTAGAGATAAATGATTGTATTCACATGCTTGGTAGATGACATTTCTAGTAATCATTTTCTTTATACTATGAGCCTGGACCAATGTATTATGGATAAGCCTAATGATTGGAATGAATTAAGTTATACATAAGATAGTATTGTTTAAGGCTTGAAATTTTTGTGATATTATTGAAGGAATGTTATAATGAGGTAGTTTTAGGAAAAGGGACAACATGTAGGACGGGCGACACACTGTCGTGTTAAACAAGGATGCGGGAATAGAACCCACAAATGAAGTGTGACAGGGCATTATCACCTACCACCGGCCTATAAAAAGTCACTGGTTAGTAGAAACTAGTTTTATTTGATTATGAGGTATTATAGGTGATGTATAAGTCCAGTTTAGGAACCATATATGATTAATCTCACCATAGATGGACTTATGTATATAACTTTTGGTAACCTTATGTTTGAGACAGATGTAATTACCTATCATTCAATCACATGATCTGCTACGACTTAAGGATAGACAAATTCATCTTCATTTTTGGAAGAGATTGGGTGGACATTGTTCAAGGCACGATCAACAGTGATATTATACCAAAATCAAGTAAGTATTTCTTTTAATTCAAAAATTCTTCAACATTAGGGAAATGATCTTGAAAACCAAAAATGTTCTCCTAGTTCCCTCAATTCCGATTATTCAAATGGTACCTTAGATCATCACAAATTTATGGCTTTGATATTGTTGGGTTTTTCAAATCCATGTTCTCTACCACTCTTCATCCAATCATGATGGTTAGATTTATCTTCCATATCCATATTTTCACCCGTATTCTCATATGTGGAAACCCATTGATGGGTTACATTGGGGATCTGTTATGTTTCTAATGTTCCGTTTTAAAATGAAGATTTAGTATTCCTTTTTACGATGTGTGTTTCTATGAAAGAATCATTCACTTAGAAAACAATTTATATCCCTGACGAATTTCGAGAGTGAAATTCATTTTAAGGGGGGTAGAATATAAAACCATGAGATTTTATGAGAATTATTCTTTTTAATTTATTTGATGTCTTTTTTTGTACGCTTCACAAAGATTAGCTTGCTGTATATGAAACACCGTATTAGCACTATTCTTGGTTTGTGATGCACACAATTTCAAGTTCTTTCGAATAAAATTCATTATACACACCACCAAGAATAGATTTTAATAATTGTATAACTGAAAAATATTTTGAATATGTTATACACAAAACCAAAGGAAGATTTCCCCACACGAAACCCTGACTTTCCTTGCATTAAACGCAAGAGTTACCTTCATCGATAGCTTTCATTGTACACAATACCGAGTTTCACTAAACAACGATATGTTATTGAAATATTATATAAACAAGCCATTATGAATAATAAAACCAACTTTTTGAAATTTTATAAAATTTATCTTTCAAAATGGAGATCATTTTTGGATTCAGAATATTGATATTAGCTACGGGTGAATTTTTGGTATTTTTATGAAAACATACAATTTTTGATGAATAGTGAAAATAATGAGTTATTGGTTAAAACTGACTTTTTATTTAAATAATAATTTATTTTATTTAAATTTATTTTATATCAAAATAGATACATAATACCTATATATGTTCAATGTAATTCATTTTAGTCATTTTATAATAATTTTAGATATATAAAATTTTAATTGAACTTTTTACCGTCTTTTACCCACCTCTTAGGAGAATTTGAAAATTTACCGAAAACAGAATTTTACTGCTTCTGTGAGTTGAATTTTGAAAATCCGAGAGAGGAGGTTAATATAAATGTGTAAAATTTTGTTCAAGAAGATAAAAATAATTTTTTTTGACTAGTAACATTTAACTTTTATTTACCATGTATTAAAGTAAATATTGTAAATAAGGGTAAAATGATATTATTATTATAATAAAAATTGTCATAATTATATTGGATAAGTGTAATTCGGCATAATAAACCCATTGGAATAAAATATTACCCTTTAGGTCCACCTAGATTAGATTCGGATATTTATTATTATTTTATTTAAAGAAGAGTTAAAATAGTTAAAATCAATGTTTAATAACCAAAACATCATTAATATAGGGTTATACTTAAGATATATTCGACTTTAAATATTAATTAGAAATATAAAGATATTTCCTACATAATTTGTTTTTATTTATAGTTTTTCGACATTAAATAATTTAATTTATTTATGACACAATGATGATGCAGTAATTACCTTGTTAATGAAATATTTACATAATTGATATTATAAATACCCAAATAAATATAATTTGAGACTCATTTTGAAATAAAAAAATTAACTATGTTACTATAACATATTAGGGTTGGTTATATGAATTTTATTATTACTAATAATACTTTTATGAATTTAGAAAAAACAAAATACCAAATAGAGTCAAAATTGACATAAAAGAGTTTTTAAAACAAATATTGTATTATTAATTGATATATTGGTTCTAAAAATCTAAGGATCACAAAAAATAATTATATAATAATATATATGACATTAATTAACCAATTAAGGTTCTATTGAAAGTTTATAGAAAGGTTATAAACCATATAGTGTAAGAATACAAGAAGACACGGTAAAAGTTAAATTATTTAACTTAGAGTTAAATCATAATGATAATTTTAAAATGGTAACCTATACTTGTATAAAACCAATTGGTAGAGAGTATTGAAACCCATTACCACCCTATAATATAAATAAGACACTTTGGATCCATTATAAACCGAATACGAATTTATTATAAAATAATACTTTACGTTTTTCATATGGTGCCCCTCACCCCTCTTATAAAAGGGAACTCCCCCTTCTCTATAATTCACACCTCAAAAGCAATTTTGCTCAACCTAACCCGACCCAAATACCCTCTCAACATTCATCCCTTCATCCTAGAGGCCTTAATTTAGACAAAAATCAAATCTATGGAGCCCGTTTGATCAAATCAAATGGATGAACCGGAAGAAGAGGTAAATATCTCACCACCAATTTCAAGTTCCTTTCTTCTTCCACTTCCACCATCTTTGTTGTTTCAATTATAAAATAAAAAATCCAGAATATTATATATACTGTGATGTTATTATAAAAATTTTACAACCATATTAGTTTTTTATCCATCCTATGAATGAAAAAGTAACCACACATGTGTACGTATGACTTACCGTCTCCACTTTGTGGTGTAGTTTGTTATTCAAACATTTAATCAATTGGATAGGTATAATAATGAGTATAAATGATATAAATAATAAATATAACAAGATTATGATTGTTTATATATTATATACCATCAAATTATATAATATTGTAATATCAAATGAATGATATTATCACTCATGCGTACGTACGGACTACCGTCTCCACGAACGCGATGAGATTCATTTTCAATGATTAACCATTCAAGTATGGTTATAAATTATATATAATAAGTTACCATGAAAGATATTAAATAATAATTATACAGGATTTATGTACATATATGTTTCATTTAATTATTTTAATTCAATTCAATAAGGAAATGAAAACAGCGTTCATGCGTATGTACGGCCTACCGTCTCCATGAACGGTGTATTTCCTTCCATTTATCGATCTATAAAATATATTTTTATGATTAATATATATTATATATAAATCATATTTTACATTCTTAAATTAATTAAATAAGGATATAAATAATAATATCCAGAACAACAAGTCCAAACACGTACGATAAATGAAACGATTTTACCCAAAACACTTCTTTAAAATGGAATTGACAAATGAACGGTTAATATAAAGAAATAAGTGAATCATATATGATATCATTAATATTATTATAATTTTGTTACAATATAATAATATGTTTAATCCCACTATATAGGAGTCTAGGACACATATGGATGAAATTGGACATAAGGTAAGGGATAATTATTCTAATCTCGTTCCTATCTGAGATTACTTATTCGTAAGTATTTTTTGGAGTTATAGTTATCATCAATTTCATTGTTTTATAAAAATTATTTCATAAAATTTTTACTATTATTTCATGTATGTTTAAGGTCATTTTTATCCTTGGTTAAATTTTAACACATGGTATGGATGGAATCTTTCTTTTATTTACCATACGAGGAACGTTTTGACTTTTCTGAAAAAAGTACAAGGAGAATGTTTTTTTAACTTATACGACATGAATGTATTTTTATGATTTCATAAAACAATATTTCCATGAATATTCCTTTAAAATTTTTCAATTTTTTTTATCATTTAGCTTATTTTAGATTAAAATTATATGACAAGTTGAGAAAGTAAAAATGATTTTGAAGAAGAAAGGATATTTTTCTCAATAATTCATTTCATGTGTTTTATCAAAACTATTTCCCATCTAAGATGACAATATTTTGTATGATTATGTTTCAAGTATAATGTCACTATTATTTACATGGTTTGATTTTTCTTATGATAAAATGATATACATTTGTTTTATATGGATTATGTTATGATTGTATGAGGTTTATGAAACCCATTTTATTATTGGGTTATGATAAATGATTTATGATTGTTTTGTTGCACACATAAGAATGATTTAAATATGACATGGTTGGGACCTATATGTAACGACCCAAAGTTTCATTAATGGAAAATCCCTATTGATCTAGTTAAATGTCTCTTTATAAAAAAAAGTTTTTATAAGATGTCAACTTCTTTGGTTTTATGATAAAAATTTTGACCGTTGTTAATATAGCCATTGAACAGTGATCACATGATTAGTATAAATATATGGCTTTAACGAACCCAATTTTACTCAGACAAAGGAATCGACGACCTCATCCAGTAGAATTGCCCCATATGAAGCCCATTTGTCGGAGCTCAGAAAAGAGGTGGCATCCTTGGGCTTCACCCTTGACTAAGCCCAAGCCGAGCTTCATTATGTCAAACTCGAACGTGACCGTATATGGGAAAAGTGGAAGTTGATTGAAATTACCACTCAATCGATGCTATTTGAGCCACCCCAAGAGTTTGTCACCATCGCACACCTTACCCTTAGGTATTATGCGACATTTTTAAGGGGTTATGTAAATAATAAGTAGTACTATTTTCGTGTACATTATTTTTTTATATAATAATGAATATAATTTCTACTCATTTTTGTTACATTGTAAATAGTTTTTAAAGTACAAATGGTGTTTTTAGTTATTATTTAATTAATAAATCTATTTTATTAAATTAAGGGAGTTCTTAATTAAATAATATTTTAAAAAAATATTATTATTAATAATAAATTATTATTTTTAAATATAAATGATCTTATAGTTTTATTAACGCAATTAAAATTTTTATTCAGGTTTGAAGGCCATTTCTGTCAAAACCCGTGAATTTTCGATAAATGTTGGTTTTTATTTTAAAAGTGAAAATTAACATATTTAGAAATTTTTTTAGGTAAAATAAATTTCATTCCTGGAATCAGGATGTCGAAATTATCCAACGTTGAATTTTTCATAATTTTCTGAGATAGTCCTATTTTTGGGAAAAAATTAAATACCATTTAAATATATAATGTGTTTTATGACATAATAATTACCCTATGGTGATGTAATAAAATACCATAATCCTAATGTTCGGCCAATATATGTTTTATCATTAAAATAATGAGGTTTTTGGTTTGTTTAACTTACTTTTCAAACCATTAATGGACCCCTCAAGACTTATTCAACAGTTTTCCCTTTTAAATTAATTTCCATCGGAGTGTGACTCACCTCCACATAAGCAAACATGTTATTTTAATAAGTTCGGACCTTGGCCTGGTAAAATATTTTTTTCCTCTTTCCTTTTCAGGAAACCATGGGCAAAAACCATGGGATGGATTGTGGTTTGGATTAGTTTAATATAAGGGGTCCCAAACCTAAAAAATAAATAATTCTCTCACCTTTCCTATATAAACCCATCCAAGCTCCCACATCCTCCTCACTAAAATCCTGTTGATTCTTCCAACCTCTACCCTACTCTCTCTAGAATCCTCCAATGGTTCCCCAAGCTCTCAAGAAGCCTCTCACGATCCTCTCTCTAGCCTTTGGAAGCACAAATCCAAGTAAGGGTTTTTTCTTCCTTTCACTTTTTTGTCAATTTACTTTAAGTTGTATTTCCCTTTGAATTTCAATTATGAATGTTGGGGTATGGGTTTTCAACTCCCCCATACTTCCTTCTTATTGTTTGAATGATGGGAGACCCCTTTCTCTCTCATTAAATGCCTCCAATGTACACCTGTTACTTTGCCGAAATTCCGAAAGGAAGTCTCTTTCTTATTTTACATTCAAGAAATACTTTTGTATCATGAATATAAATTCCATTACAATTGTTGGGACATGTATCTATATGACCTCCTTACTGTTTATTACATGTAAATATGATGAGGAACCCCTTTCTCTATCATCAAACTTTTTATGAATTCTTATGTCACGTCGTTACACTGCTGAAATTGCACCAATTTTCTAAGCCAATGTCATTGTGTAGTGAATACCAAGCCCATTTCTCCATCAAGGGTATTCAAATTTATGCAAATTTACTTATTGATTATAAAGTTTCATGTATGAATTACACATTCCTTTATCGTGGAATAGATGATTATGTTTTATGAATCCATGTTTTATGATCCATGTGGCACACTTATGCATGAAATGAAATGTTCAAGAAAGGTGCGCCCTTATAGCACTCCAATGCATTGGTTAAAGTATAGTATCATGATACGTCATGTACATTCAGTGTTGACTCATGCTAATTCAAGTTCAATGAGGGTTTACTCGTGCTTCATGTGAAATGATGGTTTACTCATGCTCCATGTGCAATTAGTCTTTGCTCATTCTAATTCCATGATAAGTGTTGTTGCCACATCTCCATGTTATGATTATCATGCTTTATCATGCCTTAATGTTCATATTTATCTTATGCTATATTGACATGTCTATTACCTAACATGTATTGTACTCCTCATGTTATTCCATGTGTACTCTCTTACTGGGCTTTATAGCTCACCCTTTTCTTATGCATGTCCTCAGGTTATCCCATGCAATGCTAAGTACGAGGGAATGTAGTGGTCATGTAAAGGATGTTTTCAATAAAGATGTTGTATTTCATGTTTAAGTTTTTATGTAATGATCCTAAGCCCCAAAGACACTAAACCCCTCGATCATTTTTTTTGTATCAAGTGAAGTTTTATGTAATGAATCATGTTTAAGTTGTAATAAAAAGTAGGGCTGTCATAGTTGGTATCAGAGGATAGGTTTAGTTATTTTTGGAATTAGGAAACCCTAGTAAAGCCTTAGATACAAGACTATGTATAATAAAAACATCCCTACATTTTGGTAAATACTATGTAAGTGGTTTATCAAACAAATACATCCCTGTCTGGATACGAGCAGGTAGAGGCGGCTCTGGCACAGATGTATCCTAGGGGTAAAACCTAAAAACACCACTTTGAGCTAGACTCGAACGAGAACTGGTGCACGACAACAGGCCTTGTTGTACTCTTGGTTACGACACTCCCAGGGGATATGTTTTGATAAATTCACAATCTTGGTATAAACCCCGACACTCCCGGCGCTAAGAAGTTCTAGCACCCCACTTGCCAAAAGTGTGGAAAGAAGCCCCCTGGAAATTGCCTAAAGGGGATGAGAAAATGCTTCAGGTGTGGAAGAGAAGGGCACCTAGCTATTAAATATCGGCAAGAAGGACCCGCGGCTGCGACAGAAGAGAGGAACCCTCCGTTCAAACCTCAACATGTTGTTCAATGCTATAAATGCAAAGAACCGGGTCATTTTGAAAATCAGCGCCCTAATCCAAGGGCTATCGGAGGCAACCAACAACCTCCAAGACAGCAAGGAAGTTATTTTTTCCATCACTTCTACAGAAGTGAACCCCGAAAATGAAGTGGTGATAGGTACGCTAGTTATTCAATCATGAATAGTGAACGTAATTTTTGATTCAGGTTCTACGTATTCTTTTATATCTCTAATGTTTAGTAGAACAATCTTAGCACCACCACAAATCATGGAAGTAAAATGTCAGTGTGTACGGAAAATGGGGAAATCATTGCATCCCATGAATATAAGTCCTCCCCTGTTATAATCTGTAGATTGAATTTTCTGGAAAATCTCATCATACTCCCTTTGGTGGAATTTGATGCAATTCATGGTATGGATTGGCTTTCCTTATATAGAGCCAACATAAATTGTCGGGATAGGGAAATCACCCTCCATATGGAGAATCAACCCCTGATTCTTTACAAGTGTCAGGAGGAATATGAATCTCCTTTAGCTCCATCATCTCAAGCATGGATATTACTTCCCTATGAGTACACGTATTTGACTCAGATGAGTGAGTCCATAGAAGAAACCACCCTTGAAGAAATGATTATTGTGAGGGAATTCGCTGAAGTGTTTCTCGAGGAACTGCCTGGTCTTCCTCCAAGAAGAGATGTTCAGTTCTCAATTGAACTTATACCTGGGGCACTGCCTATATCCAGGACTCCATGTTGAATGGATGTTGTTGATCTTGAAAAGATGAATAAACCACTACAAGAGAATCTGGATAAAGGGTTTATACGCCCAAGTGCTTCACCATGGGGTGCACCAGTCCTCTTCGTCAAGAAGAAGGATGGGTCAATGCGGATTTGCATCGATTATCGTGAACTTAACAAAATCACAATAAAGAACAAGTATCCAATCCCAAGAATCGATGACTTGTTTGATCAGCTGGATGGAGCACAATACTTTTCCAAGGTGGACTTGCGGTCGGGATATTATCAAGTAAGGGTGAAGAAGGAAGATATCCCCAAGACTGCATTTCGTACAAGATACGGGCACTATGAAATCATAGTAATGCCTTTCGGACTCACCAATGCTCCAGAAATATTCATGGACTTGATGAATAGTGTCTTTAGAGATTACCTTGACAAATTTGTGGTAGTCTTTATTGATGATATTCTAATATTCTCCAAAACCACAGAGGACCATGAGGAGCATTTAAGAACTGTACTAGAGACTTTGCGCAAGGAGAAGCTCTATTTAAAGTACAACAAGTGTGATTTCTGGTTGAAGGAGGTCTCATTCTTGGGCCATATCATCACAAGCAATGGGATATCTTTGGATCCCTCCAAAACAGATGCAATTGAGGGATGGCCGAGGCCAACATCGGTAACGGATATCCGTAGCTTCTTGGGGTTAGCTGGATATTATCGACGATTTGTGAGAAATTTCTCACGATTGTCCAACCCTCTTACCAAGATAACTATAAAGGGAGTAAAGTTTGCATGGAGTGATGAATGCAAAGAAAGGTTCAAGGAGTTGAAAATGAGGATTATCACTGCGCTTGTGCTTACTTTACCCACAAGTGGGGAACTTTTTGTGGTATTCAGTGATCCCTCAATGAAGGGAGTAGGTTGTGTGTTGATGCAGAATGATAAAGTGATATCCTTTGTCTCTAGGAAGTTGAAAATCCATGAGTGAAACTATCCAACACATGATATAGAGTTGGCGGCTTTGATCATTGCCTTGAAAATCTGGCGGCATTATCTCTACGGAGAGAAATGCGAGATTTATACTGACCACAAGAGTATTAAATATATATTCACACAGAAAGAGCATAATCTCCGCCAGAGAATATGGATAGAGCTCATCAAGGATTATGACTATTCAATACATTAACACCCTGGAAAAGCGAACAAGGTGGAAGATACCCTAAGTAGAAAGGATCCAACGATTCTATCAATGATTAGAATTGAGAAGGATACAATCTTCTTAGACTTGATGAAGATGGATGTGGGAATCATAAAGAAGGGAACATAATCAATCCTTTCACAAATTATTGCTCAACCATCTCTTTTGTAAAGGTTAAAGGATGCTCTAAAGGATGATGTGGGAATTCAAGGAAATGTGGAAGCTATCAAAAAGGTGAAATCATCGGATTTTAATCTTAATGAAGAAGGAATTGTGCGTTTTGGGAAATGACTATGTGTTCCACCAAGTCCGGAGCTGAAGAAGGAACATTTGGATGACGCACATAGTTCAAATTTCTCTATTCACCCAGGGAGCACAAAGATGTATCGAGATCTATGAGAAAACTTTTGGTGGGATAATATGAAGAAGTAGATCGCTGAATATACATCAAAGTGCCTGGTGTGTGAGCATGTGAAGGCAGAGAGGCAGAAGTATAAGGGGATGATGCAACCATTGCCCATACCAGAATGGAAATTGGAGAACATCACTATGGACTTTATCACCGGACATCCGAGGAAATCCAAAGGGAACCATGCAATATGGGTTGTTATGGATCGTCTTACAAAGACTGCACACATCATTTCTATTCTAGAGGATTTCTCTTTGGATCAACTGGCACAGATATATATCAGGGAAGTGGTAAGGTTGCATGGAGTACCACTATCTATTGTGTCTGACCGAGATCCAAGAATCACCTCTATGTTTTGGAATAGTCTTCAACATGCTCAGAATACTGAAATGAACTTCAATACGGCCTATCATCCTCAAACTGATGGCCAATCCAAGCGGACTATCCAAACACTTGAGGATATGTTGAGAGCGTGCTCAGTGGACTTTAAAGGAGGATGGGATCAACATCTTCCTCTGGTTGAGTTCTCTTATAATAACAGTTTCCACTCGAGCATCCGAATGGCACCATATGAAGCCCTGTATGGGAAAAGGTGCCGAACACCAGCATGTTGGAATGAGGTCGGTGAATGTAAGCTTCTTGGACCAGAAATGGTCGATGAAATGGTGGATAAGTTGAAAACCATTCAGCAGCATATCAAGGTAGCCCAGAGTCGATAGAAGAGTTATGCAGATAATCGTCGATGAGACCTTGAATTTTAAGATGGAGACATGGTGTTTTTACGCATATCTCTGTGGAAGAAGGTCATGAGGTTTGGAAAGAAAGGGAAGTTAAGTCCAAGGTACATCGGTCCCTTCATGATTCTTGATCTCATTGGGGTTGTGGCCTATCGACTAGAACTTCCACATACTATGGCCAAGGTGCATGATGTCATTCATGTATCCCTCTTAAGGAAGTGCATATCGGGCCCTTCACATGTACTCTCACCTGAGGTGGTACAATTGGAAGTTGATCTTTCTTATGAGGAGCAAACAGTGAAGATCTTAGATCGCAGAGAAAAAGTTCTACGAAATAAGACAATGCCCCTTGTCAAGGTGTTGTGGTGAAACCACAAGTTTGAAGAAGAAACATGGGAGTCATAGGATATGATGAAGCTGAGTTACCCACATTTGCTTTAGTGTGGGAAAAGGAAAATTTCGATGGAGAAATTTCATAAGGGGGGAATATTTTAACGAACCAAAGTTTCATTAATGGAAAATCCCACTTGATCCAGTTAAATGTATCTTTATAAAAATATGTTTTTATAAGATGTCAACTTCTTTGGTTTTATGTTAAGAATTGTGACCGTTGTTAATATAGCTGTTGAATAGTGATCACATGATTAGTATAAATATAAAGCTTTAACGAACCCAATTCTACTCAGACAAAGGAAGCGATGGCCTCATCCCGTAGAATTTTTCCATACAAAGCCCATTTTTTTGGAGCTCGGAAAAGAGGTGTCATCCTTGGGCTTTGCCCTTGACCAAGCCCAAGCCGAGCTTCATTATGTCAAGCTTGAACGTGACCGTCTACGGGAAAAGTTTAAGTTGATTGAAATTACCACTCGAGCGATGCTATCCGAGCCACCCCAAGAGTCTGTCACCAACACAAACCTAACCCTTAGGTATTATGCGGCTGTTTTAAGGGGTTATGTAACAAATAAGTAGTACTATGTTCATGTACATTATTTTTGTATATAATAATGAATATAATTTCTAGTCATTTTTGATACATTGTAAATAGTTTTTAAAGTACAAATGGTGTTTTTAGATATTATTTAATTAAGAAATCGATTTTATTAAATTACAGGATTTTTGAATTAAATAATATTTTAATAAAATATAAATATTAATATTAAATTAATTTTCAGTAAATATAAATGATCTTATAATTTTATTAATGCAATTAAAATTTTTATTAAGGTTTGAAGTCCATTTCTGTCAAAACCCGTGAATTTTCGATAAATGTTGGTTTTTATTTTAAAAGTGAAAATTAAAATATTTAGATTTTTTTTTAGATAAAATAAATGTAATTCCTAGAATCAGTACGTCGAAATTATCCAACGGTGAATTTTTCATAATTTTCTGAGATAGTCAAAATTTTGGGTAAAAATTAAATACCATTTAAATATATAATGTGTTTTATGACATCATAATGACCCAATGGTAATGTAATAAAATACCATAATTCTAATGTTCGGCCAATATATGTTCTATCATTAAAATAATGAGATTTTCAGTTTGTTTGACTTACTTTTCAAAGCATTAATGAACCCCTCAAGACTTATTCATCACTTTGCCCTTTTAAATTAATTTCCATGGGAGTGTGACTCACCTCCACATAAGAAACCTTATTATTTTAATAAGTTCTGACCTTGGCCTGCTAAAATATAGTTATCCTCTTTCCTTTTCTATAAACCTAGGGAAAAAACCATGGGATGGTTTGTGGTTTCAATTAGTTTATTATAAGGGGTCCATAACCTAAATAATAAACAATTCTCTCACCTTTCCTATATAAACCCACCCAAGCTCCCACTTCCTCCTCACTAAAATACTTTGTAGTTCGTCCAACCTCTGCCCTAATCTCTCTAAAATCCTCCCCAGGTGCCCCAATCTCTCAAGAAGCCTCCCACAAGCCTCTCTCTAGCCTTTGGAAGCACACTTCCAAGTAAGGGTTTTTTCTTCCTTTCTCTTTTTTGTCAATTTTCTTTAAGTTGTATTGCCCTTTTAATTTCAATTATGAATGTTAGGGTATGGTTTTTCACCTCCACCATTCTGACTTCTTATTGTTTTAATTATGGGAGACCCCTTTCTCTCTCATTAAATGCCTCCCATGTACACCCATTACTATGCCGAAATTCAGAAAGGAACTTCTCTCTCTTCATTTACATTCAAGCAATACATTTGTATCATGAATCTAAATTCCATTTCAATTGTTGGGAAATGTTTCTATATGACCTCCATACTTTCCATTACATGTAAATAGGATGTGGAACCCCTTTCTCTGTCATCTTCCTTTTTATGAATTCCTATGTCACGCCGTTACGCTGCCGAAATCGCACCGATTTTCTAAGCCAATGTCATTGTGTAGTGAATACCATGCCCATTTATCCATCAAGGGTATTCAACTTTATGCACATTTACTTATTGATTAAAAAGTTTCATGTATGAATTCCATATTCCTTTATAGTGGAATAAATGATTATGTTTTATGAATCCATGTTTTATGATCCATGTGGCACACTTATGCATGAAATGAAATGTTTAAGAAGGGTGCGCCCTTATAGCGCTCCAATTCATTGGGTAAAGTATAATATCATGATACGTCATGTGTATTTAGTGTTGACTCATGCTAATTCAAGTGCAATGAGGGTTTACTCGTGCTTCATGTGCAATGAGGGTTTACTCATGCTCCATGTGCAATGAGCCTTGGATCATGTTAATTCCATGATAAGTGTTGTTGCCACATCTTCATGTTATGATTATCATGCTTTATCATGTCTTAATGTTCATTTTTATCTTATGCTCTATTGACATGCCTATTGCCTAACATGTATTATACTCCTTATGTTATTCCATGTGTACTCTCTTACTGGGATTTATAGCTCACCCTTTTCTTATGCATGTCCTCAGGTTATCCCATGCAATGCTAAGTATGAGGGAATGTAGTGGTCATGTAAAGGATGTTTTCAATAAAGATGTTGTATTTCATGTTTAAGTATTTATTTAATGATCCTAAGCCCCAAATACACTAAACCTCTCGATCTTTTTTGTTGTATCCAGTGAAGTTTTATGTATTGAATCATGTTTAAGTTGTAATAAAAATAAGGGTTGTCATAGTTGGTGTCAGAGGATAGGTTTAGTTATTTATGGGATTAGGAAACCCTAGTAAAGCCTTAGATACAAGACTAAGTATAATAAAAACATCCCTATGTTTTGGTAAATACTAAGTATGTGGTTTATCAAACAAATACATCCCTGTCTGGATACGAGAAGTTAGAGACGGCTCTGGCACAGATATATCCTAGGGGTAAAACCTGAAAACACCGCTTTGATCTAGACTCGAACGGAAACTGGTGCACGACAACGGGCCTTGTTGCACTCTTGGTTATGACACTCTCGGGGGATATGTTTTTATAAATTCACAATCTTGGTATGAACCCTTATTAAGGGAAAAATGCCCCTAAAAATATATGTTAGAAAGTAGATCATGAAAACCCTAGATTGAATCCTATAGACTCATGAGTTATAGAAATTAAAGATTATTTATAAGTCATCAACTTTTGTCTTTGGATTACCCTTTATGTGCTACTCCTAAATTTCCTTTTATTCCAGCCAATGGCCGGTAATAGGAGGACTCAGGCTAACAACCGTTTTGAAGATCAGTGTGACGATTGTACTAATGAGATGCCCAATCCAATGGGAGAGGGAATCGTGAACTTTTTCATGCTTCTCTCTCAGCTAACTCATGTTTTGAATAGAAACACGGGTCAAGAGGAATGTTCAACCCCCCACACCCTAAGAAATAACAAGTTTCTATCGAGAGATTCATGAGACAAAGGCCTCATTCTTATAGTGGATCATCCGATCCCACGATCGCTGAACAATGGATCAACTCCATTGAAAAGATCTTCTCCATCCTTCAATGTTCTGAACAAGAGAAGGTTCTCCTGGCTGCTTATCGTATGGAGGGTGAAGTTGATAAATGGTGGGCGTTGATCAAAAATACGAATCCTGAGGAGGAGATCGAGGCTTTAGAATGGAAGGAATTTCGGAAGATGTTTTTCGATAAATATTTTCCGCGCACCCTCCGTATTAAGATGGAAAGGGACTTCCTTTCCCTCAAGAAAAAAGATAAAGAATCTGTGGGATCTTATGAGGAAAACTTCACAAGGCTTGCAAGATACGCTTTCGGATTTTTCGTGACCCCCGAATGCAATGTTGACCGCTTCTTTGGTGGGATGAAGCCTAGCTTGTGGAAAGCATTAGAGATCCGTAACTTCAACAGCTATGAGGAAATTGTCTCATGTGCCCTCATGGTCGAAATGGAGATCGGGGAATCACAGGGGTATCATGGGGACAATAAGCATAAGGTGGACTTCAATGCTAGTGGTCCGATGGATAAATCCAATGGTGCTAGGAAGTTCCAGCACCCCACTTGCCAAAAGTGCGGAAAGAAGCACCCTGCAAATTGCCTTAAGGGGATGAGAAAATGATTCAGGTGTGGAAGAGAAGGGCACCTAGCTATTAACTGTCGGCAAGAAGGACCCGCGGCTGCGATAGAGGATAGGAAACCTCCTTTCTAACCTCAACATGTTGTTCAATAATATAAATGCAAAGAACCGGGTCATTTTGAAAATCAGTGCCCTAATCCAAGGGCTATCGGAGGCAACCAACAACCTCCAAGACACCAAGGAAGAGATTTTTCCATCACTTCTGCAGAAGAGAACCCCGACAACGAATTGGTGACAGGTACGCTAGTTATTCATTCAAGAATAGAGAACATAATTATTTATTCAGGTTATACGCATTCTTTTATATCTTGAAAGTTTAGTAGAACAATCCTAGCACCACCACAAATCATGGAAGTAAAATGTCGGTGAGTACGGAAAATGGGGAAATCATTGCATCCCATGAATATAAATCATCCCCTATTATAATCTGTAGATTGAATTTTCTAGCAAATATCATCATACACCTTTTAGTGGAATTTGATTCAATTCATGGCATGGATTGGCTTTCCTTATATAGAGCCAACATAAATTGTCGGGAGAGGGAAACTACCCACCATATGGAGAATCCACCCCCGATTCTTTAAAAGAGTCAGGAGGAAGATGAATCTCATTTAGCTCCATCATCTCAAGCATGGATATTACTTCCCTATGAGAATGTGTATCTAGCTCATATGATTGAGTCCATAGAAGAAACCACCCTTGAAGAAATGCCTATTGTGAGGGAATTCGCTGAAGTGTTTCCCAAGGAACTGCCTGGTCTTCCTCCAAGAAGAGATGTTGAGTTCTCAATTGAATTTATACCTGGGGCACTACCTATATCCAAGACTCTATATAGAATGGTTGTTGTTGATCTTGAAGAGCTGAAGAAACCACTACAAGAGAATCTGGATAAAGGGTTTATATGCCCAAGTGCATCACCATGGGGTGCACCAGTCGTCTTCGTCAAGAAGAAGGATGGGTCAATGCGGCTTTGCATCGATTGTCGTGAACATAAGAAAATCATGATAAAGAACAAGTATCCACTCCCAAGAATCAATGAGTTGTTTGATCAGCTGCATGGAGCACAATACTTTTCCAAGGTGGACTTGCGGTCGGGATATTATCAAGTAAGGGTGAAGAAGGAAGATATCAACAAGACTGCTTTTCGTACAAGATACAGGCACTATGAAATCATATTAATGCCTTTAGGACTCCCAATTCTCCAGAAATATTCATGGACTTGATGAATAGTTTCTTTAGATATTACCTTGAAAAATTTGTGGTAGTCTTTATTGATGATATTCTAATATACTCAAAAACCACGGAGTATCATGAGGAGCATTTAAGAACTGTAATAGAGACTTTGCGCAAGGATAAGATCTATGTAAAGTACAGAAAGTGTGAGTTTTGATTGAAGGAGGTCTCATTCTTGGGCCATATCATCACAAGAAATGGGATATATGTGGATCAATCCAAAATTGATGCAATTGATGGATGGACGAGGCCAACATCGGTAACAGATATCCATAGCTTCTTGGGGTTAGTTTGATATTATCGACTATTTGTGAGAAATTTCTCACGATTGTCCAACCCTCTTACCTAGCTAAATCTATAGGGAGTAAAGATTTCATGGATTGATGAATGCGAAGAAAGCTTCAAGGAGTTGAAAATGAGGCTTATCACTACGCCCGTGCTCACTATACCCACAAGTGGGGAACTTTTTGTGGTATTTAGTAATCCCTAAAAGAAGGGAGTAGGATGTGTGCTGATGCAGAATGGTAAAGTGATATCCTTTGTCCCTAGGTAGTTTAAAATCCATGAGCGAAACTATCCAACGCATTATCTAGAGTTGGTGGTTGTGATCATTGCCTTGAAAATCCGGCGGCATTATCTCTACATAGAGAAATGTGAGATTTATACTGACCACAACAGTCTTAAATATATATTCACACAGAAAGAGCTTAATATGCGCCAGAGAAGATGGATAGGGCTTATCAAGGATTATGACTATTCAATACATTACCACCCTGGAAAAGCGAATAAGGTGGCAGATGCCCTAAGTAGAAAGGATCCAACGATTCTAACAATGATTAGAGTTTAGAAGGATCCAATCTTCTTAGACTTGATGAAGATGGATGTGGGAATCATAAAGAAGGGAACATCATCAATCCTTTCAAAAATTATTTCTCAACCATCTCTTTTGTAAAGGGGAAAGGACGCTCAAAATGATGATGTGGGAATTCAAGGAAAAGTGGAAGGTATCAAAAAGTGGAAATCCTCAGAGTTTAATCTTAATGAAGAAGGAATTGTGCGGTCTGGGAAATGACTATGTGTTCCACCAAGTCCGGAGCTGAAGAAGGAACTTTTGGATGATGCACACAGTTCAAATTTATCTATTCACCCAGGGAGCACAAAGATGTATCGAGATCTCTGAGAAAACTTTTGGTGGGATAATATAAAGATGGAGATCGTTGAATATACATCAAAGTGCCTGGTGTGTCAGCAAGTAAAGGAAGAGAGGCAGAAGTATAAGGTGATGATGATACCATTTCCCATACCAGAATGGAAATTGGAGAACATCACTATGGACTTTGTCACCAGACTTCTAAGGACATCCAAAGGGGACAATGCAATCTGGGTTGTTATGGATCGTCTTACAAAGACTGCACACTTCATTTCTATTCGAGAGGATTTCTCTTTGGATCAACTAGCACAGATATATATCAGGGAAGTGGTAAGGTTGCATGGAGTACCACTATCTATTGTGCCTAACCGAGATCCAAGATTCACCTCTATGTTTTGGAAGAGTCTTCAACATGCTTAGAATACTGAACTGAACTTCAATACGGCCTATCATCCTCAAACTGATGGCCAATCCGAGCGGACTATCCAAACACTCGAGGATATGTTGAGAGCGTGCTCAGTGGACTTTAAATGAGGATGGGACCAACATCTTCCTCTGGTTGAGTTCTCTTATAATAACAGTTTCCACTCGAGCATCCGAATGGCACCATATGAAGCCCTGTATGGGAAAAGGTGTAGAACACTGGCATATTGGAATGAGGTCGGTGAATGTAAGCTTCTTGGACAAGAAATGGTCGAAGAAACGGTGGATAAGCTGATAACCATTCAGCAGCATATCAAGGTAGCCCAGAGTCGATAGAAGAGTTATGCAGATAATCGTCGAGGAGACCTTGAATTTAAAGATGGAGACATTGTGTTTTTACGCATATCTCTGTGGAAGAAGGTCATAAGGTTTGGAACGAAAGGGATGTTATGTCCAAGGTACATCGGCCCTTTCATGATTCTTGATCATGTTGGAGTTGTGGCCTATAGACTAGCACTTCCACCTACTATGGCCAAGGTGCATGATGTCTTTCATGTATCCCTCTTAAAGAAGTACATACCAGACCCTTCACATTTACTCTCCTCCGAGGTGGTACAATTGGAAGATGATCTTTCTTATGAGGAGCAACCAGTGAAGATCTTAGATCGTAGAGAAAAAGTTCTATGAAATAATATAATGCCCCTTGTCAATGTGTTGTGGAGAAACCACAAGTTTGAAGAAGCAACTTGGGAGTCGGAGGATATGATGAAGCTGAGTTACCCACATTTGTTTTAGTGTGGGAAAAGGAAAATTTCGAGGGTGAAATTTCATAAGGGGGAATATTGTAACGACCCAACGTTTCATTAATGGAAAATCCCACTTGATCCAGTTAAATGTCTCTTTATAAAAAAATGTTTTTATAAGATGTCAACTTCATTGGTTTTATGTTAAGAATAGTGACCATTGTTAATATAGCCGTTGAACAGTGATCACATGATTAGTATAAATATAAGGCTTTAACGAACCCAATTTTACTCAGACAAAGGAAGCGTGACCCCATCCAGTAGAATTTCCCCATACGAAGCCCATTTGTCGGAGCTTGGAAAAGAGGTGGCATCGTTGGGCTTCGCCATTGACCAAGCCCAAGCTGAGCTTCATTATGTCAAGCTCGAACGTGACCGTCTATGGGAAAAGTGGAAGTTGATTGAAATTACCACTCGAGCGATGCTATCCGAGCCACCCCAAGAGTCTGTCCCCAACACACACCTTACCCTTAGGTCTTATGTGGCTGTTTTAAGGGGTTATGTTACAAATAAGTAGTACTATGTTCATGTACATTATTTTTGTATATAATAATGAATATAATTTCTAGTCATTTTTGATACATTGTAAATAGTTTTTAAAGTACAAATGTAGTTTTTAGTTATTATTTAATTATGAAATATATTTTATTAAATTAAGGGATTTTTGAATTAAATAATATTTTAATAAAATATAATTATTAATATTAAATTAATTTTTATTAAATATAAATGATCTTATAATTTTATTAATGCAATTAAAATTTTTATTAAGGTTTGAAGGTCATTTTTGTCAAAACCCGTGAATTTTTGATAAATGTTGGTTTTTATTTTAATAGTGAAAATTAACATATTTAGAAATTTATTTAGATAAAATAAATGTCATTCCTGGAATCAGTACGTCGAAATTATCCAATGGTGAATTTTTCATAATTTTCTGAGATAGTCAAATTTTTGGGTAAAAATTAAATACCATTTAAATATATAATGTGTTTATGACATCATAATGACCCAATGGTAATGTAATAAAATACAATAATCCTAATTTTCACCCAATATATGTTTTATCATTAAAATAATGAGATTTTCGGTTTGTTTGACTTACTTTTCATAGTATTAATGAACCCCTCAAGACTTATTCATCACTTTTCCCTTTTAAATTAATTTCCATGGGAGTGTAACTCATCTCCACATAAGCAACCTTATTATTTTAATAAGTTCTGACCTTGGCCTGGTAAAATATTTTTTTCCTCTTTCCTTTTCAAGAAACCATGTGAAAAAACCATGGGATGGTTTGTGGTTTGCATTAGTTTAATATAAGGGGTCCAGAACCTAAATAATAATGAATTCTCTCACCATTCCTATATAAACCCACCCAAGCTCCCACTTCATCCTCACCAAAATCCTTTGGAGTTCGTCCAACCTCTGCCCTACTCTCTCTAAAATCCTCCCCAGGTTCCCCAATCTCTCAAGAAGCCTCCCACAAGACTCTCTCTAGCCTTTGGAAGCACACTTCCAAGTAAGGGGTTTTTCTTCCTTTCTCTTTTTTGTCAATTTTCTTTAAGTTGTATTGCTCTTTTAATTTCAATTATGAATGTTGGGGTATGGTTTTCCAACTCCCCAATTCTGCCTTCTTATTGTTTTAATGATTGGAGACCCCTTTCTCTCTCATTAAATGCCTCCCATGTACACCCGTTACTATGCCCAAATTCCAAAAGAAACTTATCTCTCTTCTTTTATATTCAAGCAATACTTTTGTATCATGAATCTAAATTTCATTTCAATTGTTGGTACATGTATCTATATGACCTCCTTACTTTCCTTTACATGTAAATATGATGTGGAACCCCTTTCTCTCTCATAAACCTTTTTATGAATTCTTATGTCACGCCGTTATGCTGCCGAAATCGCACCGATTTTCTAAGCCAGTGTCATTGTGTAGTGAATACCATGCCCATTTCTCCATCAAGGGTATTAACCTTTATTAAAATTTACTTATTGATTACAAAGTTTCATGTATTAATTCCACATTCCTTTATCGTGGAATAAATGATTATGTTTTATGAATCCATGTTTTATGATCCATGTGGCACACCTATGCATGAAATGAAATGTTTAAGAAGGGTGCGCCCTTATAGCGCTCCAATGCATTGGGTAAAGTATAGTAACATGATACGTCATGTGCAATGAGTGTTGACTCATTATATTTCAAGTGCAACAAGGGTTTACTCGTTCTTCATGTGAAATGTGGGTTTACTCATGCTCCATGTGCAATGAGCCTCGACTCATGCTAATTCCATGATAAGTGTTGTTGCCACATCTCCATGTTATGATTATCATGATTTATCATGAATTAATGTTCATGGTTATCTTATGATCTATTGACATGCCTATTGCCTAACATGTATTGTACTCCTCATGTTATTCCATGTGCACTCTCTTACTGGGCTTTATAGCTCACCCTTTTCTTATGCATGTCCTCATGTTATCCCATGCAATGCAAAGTACGAGGGAATGTAGTGGTCATGTAAAGGAAGTTTTCAATAAAGATGTTGTATTTCATGTTTAAGTTTTTATGTAAGGATCCTAAGCCCCAAAGACACTAAAACTATCGATCTTATTTGTTTTATCAATTGAAGTTTTATGTAATGAATCAGGTTTAAGTTGTAATAAAAAGCAGGGTTGTCATAGTTGGTATCAGAGGATTGGTTTAGTTATTTTTGGGATTAGGAAACCCTAGTAAAGCCTTAGATACAAGACTAAGTATAATAAAATCATCCATAATTTTTGTTAAATACTAAGTAAGTGGTTTATCAAACAAATACATCCCTGTCTGGATATGAGCAGGTAGAGGCGTCTCTGGCACAAATGTATCCTAGGGGTAAAACCCGAAAACACCGCTTGCGATTACCCTTTATCTGCTACCCCTAACCTTCCATTTATTCCAGCCAATGGCCGTTAATAGGAGGACTCGGGCTAACAACCGTTGTGAAGATCAGTGTGATGATTGTACTAATGAGATGCCCAATCCAATGGGAGAGGGAATCGTGAACTTTGTCATGCTTCTCTCTCAGCTAACTCAAGTTTTTAATAGAAACACAGGTCAAGAGGAACGTTCAACCCCCCCTAAGAAAGAACAAGTTGCTATCGAGAGCTTCATGAGACAAAGGCCTCCTACTTTTAGTGGATCATCTGATCCCACGATCGCTGATCAATGGATCAACTCTATTGAAAAGATCTTCTCCATCCTTCAATGTTCTAAACAAGAGAAGGTTCTCCTGGCTTCTTATCGTATGGAGGGTGAAGCAGATAAATGGTGGACGTTCATCAAAAATACGAAGCCTGAGGAGGTGATCGATGCTTTGGAATGGAAGGAATTTCGGAATATGTTTTTCGATAAATATTTTCTATGCACCCTCCCTCTTAAGATGGAAAGGGACTTCCTTTCCCTCAAGAAAAGAGATGAAGAATCTGTGGGAGCGTACGAGGCAAACTTCACAAGGATTGCACGATACGCTTCCGGCTTCGTCGTGACACCCAAATGCAAGGGTGACCGCTTCTTTGGTGGGATGATGCCTAGCTTGCGGAAAGCATTAGCGATCCGCGACTTCGACAGCAATGAGGAAATTGTCCGATGTGCCCTCAAGGTCGAAATGGAGATCGGGGAATCACAGGGGTATCATGGGGACAATAAGATTGAGGATGAATTAAATGCTGGTGGTCCGATGGATAAATACAATGGTGATAAGAATTTCCATCACCCTACTTGACAAAAGTGCAGAAAGAAGCACCCTGGAAATTGCCTTAAGTGGACGAGAAAATTCTTCAGGTGTGGAAGAGAAGGGCACCTAGCTATTAACTGTCAGCAAGAAGGACCCATGGCTGCGACAGAGGAGAGGAACGCTCCGTTCGAACCTCAACGTGTTGTTCAATTCTATAAATTCAAAGAACCGGGTCATTTTGCAAATCAGTGACCTAATCAAAGGGTTATCAGAGGCAACCAACAACCTCCAAGACAGTAAGGAAGAGATTTTTCCATCACTTCTGTCGAAGTGAAACCCGACAATGAAGTGGTGACAGGTACGCTAGTTATTCATTCAAGAATAGTGAACATACATTTTGATTCAGGTTCTACACATTCTTTTATATCTCAAATGTTTAGTAGAACAATACTAGCACCACCACAAATCATGGATGTAAAATGTCGGTGGGTATGGAAAATGGGGAAATCTTTGCATCCCATTAATATAAGTCCTCCCCTATTATAATATGTGGATTGAATTTTCTGGAAAACCTTGTCATACTCCCTCTGGTGGAATTTGATGCAATTCTTGGCATGGATTGGCTTTCCTTATATAGAGCTATCATAAATTGTCGGGAGAGGGAAATCACCCTCCATATAGAGAATCGACCCCCGATTCATTACAAGTGTCAGGAGGAAGATGAATCTCCTTTAACTCTATCATCTCAAGCATGGATATTACTTCCCTATGAGCACGCGTATCTGGCTCAGATGATTGAGTCCAAAGAAGAAACCATCCTTGAAAAAAATGCCTATTGTGAGGGAATTCACTGAAGTGTTTCCCGAGGAACTGCCTGGTCTTCCTCCAGGAAGCGATGTTGAGTTCTCAATTGAACTTATACCTGGGGCACTACCAATATCCAAGAATCCATATTGAATGGCTGTTTCTAAGATTGAAGAGCTGAAGAAACAACTACAGGTGAATCTGGATAGAGGGTTTATACGCCAAAGTGCTTCAACATGGGGTGCACCAGTCCTCTTCGTCAAGAAGAAGGATGGGTCAATGCTGATTTGCATCGATTATCGTGAACTTAACAAAATCACTATAAAGAACAATATCCACTTCCAAGAATAGATGACTTGTTTGATCAGCTTCATGGAGCACAATACTTCTCCAAGGTGGACTTGCGGTCGGGATATTATCAAGTAAGGGTGAAGAAGGAAGATATCCCCAAGACTGCTTTTCGTACAAGATACGGGCACTATGAATTCATAGTAATGCCTTTCAGACTCACCAATTCTCCAGCAATATTCATGGACATGACGAATAGTGTCTTTAGAGATTACCTTGAAATATTTGTGGTAGTCTTTATAGATGATATTCTAATATACTCCAAAACTAAGGTGGATCATGAGGAGTATTTCAGAATTGTACTAGAGACTTTGCGCAAGGATAAGCTCTATTCAAAGTACAACAAGTGTGAGTTCCGGTTGAGGGAGGTCTCATTTATGGGACATATCATCACAAGAAATGGGATATCTATGGATCCCTCCAAAACAGATGCAATCGAGGGATGGCCGAGGCCAACATCGGTAACAGATATCCGTAGCTTCTTGGGGTTAGTTGGATATTATCGACGATTTGTGAGAAATTTCTCACGATTGTCCAACCCTCTTACCAAGCTAACTCTAAAGGGAGTAAAGTTTTCTTGGAGTGATGAATGTGAAGAAAGCTTCATGGAGTTGAAAAGGAGGATTATCACTGCGCCCGTGCTCACATTACCCACGAGTGGGGAACTTTTTGTGGTATTCAGTGATGCCTCAAAGAAGGGATTAGGTTGTGTGCTGATACAGAATGATAAAGTGATATCCTATGCCTCAAGGCAGTTGAAAATCCATGAGCAAAACTATCCAACACATGATCTAGAGTTGGCGGTTGTGATCTTTGCCTTAAAATATGGCAACATTATCTCTATGGAGAGAAATGTGAGATATATACTGACCACAAGATTCTTAAATACATATTCACATAGAAAGAGCATAATATACGCCAGAGAAGATGGATAGATCTAATCAAGGATTATGAATGTTCAATACATTACCACCCTGGAAAAGCGAACAAGGAGGCGGATGCCCTATGTAGAAAGGATCCAGTGATTCTTTCAATGATGAGAATTGAGAAGGATCCAATCATCTTAGACTTGATGAAGATGGATGTGGGAATCATAAAGAAGGGAACATCATCAATCCTTTCAAAAATTATTGCTCAACCATCTCTTTTGGAAAGGTTAAAGGATGCTCAAAAGGATGATGTGGGAATTCAAAGGAAAGTGGAATTTATCAAAAAGGGGAAATCCTCAGAGTTTAATCTTAATGAAGAAGGAATTGTGCGGTTTGGGAAAAGACTATGTGTTCCACCAAGTCCAGAGCTGAAGAAGGAACTTTTGGATGATGCACACAGTTCAAATTTCTCTATTCACCCAGGGAGCAAAAAGATGTTTCAAGATCTCCGAGAAAAATTTTGGTGGGATAATATGAAGAAGGATATCGGCGAATATACATCAAAGTGTCTGGTGTGTCCGCAAGTGAAGGCAGATAGGAAGATGTCTAAGGGGATGATGCAACCATTGCCCATACTATAATGGAAATGGGAGAGCATCACTATGGACGTTGTAACCGGACATTTGAGGACATCCAAAGGGAACAATGCAATCTGGGTTGTTGTGGATCGTCTTACAAAGACTGCACACTTCATTGCTATTCGAGAAGATTTATCTTTGGACCAACTAGCACAGATATATATCAGGGAAGTGGTAAGGCTGCATGGAGTACCACTATCTATTGTGTCTGACTGAGATCCAACATTCAGCTCTACGTTTTGGAAGAGACTTCAACATGCTCTGAATACTGAAATGAACTTCATTACGGCCTATCATCCTCAAACTGATGGCCAATACGAGCGGACTATCCAAACACTTGTGGTTATGTTGAGAGCGTGCTCGATGGACTTTAAAGGAGGATGGGATCAAAATCTTCCTCTGGTTGAGTTCTCTTATAATAACAGTTTCCACTCGAGCATCTGAATGGCACCATATGAAGCCCTGTATGGGAAAAGGTGTAGAACACCGGCATGTTGGGATGAGGTCGGTGAACATAATCTGCTTGGGCCAGAAATGGTCGAAGAAATGGTGGATAAGGTTAAAATAATTCAGCAGCATATCTAGGTAGCCCAGAGTCGACATAAGAGTTATGCAGATAATCGTTGACGAGACCTTGAATTTAAAGAAGGAGACATGATGTTTTTACGCATATATCTGTGGAATAAGGTCATGTGGTTTGGAAAGAAAGGGAAGTTAAGTCCAAGGTACATCAGCCCCTTCGAGATTTATGATCGTGTTGGGCATGTGGCCTATCTACTAGAACTTCCACCTACTATGGCCAAAGTGTATGATGCCTTTCATGTATCCCTCTTAAGGAAGTACATACCTGACCCTTCACATGTACTCTCTTCCGATGTGGTACAATTGGAAGATGATATTTCTTATGAGGAGAAACCAGTGAAGATCTAAGATCGTAGAGAAAAAGTTCTACGAAATAAGACAATTCCCCTCGTCAAGGTGTTGTGGAGAAACCACAATTTTGAAGAAGCAACTTGGGAGTTGGAGGAGATGATGAAGCTGAGTTACCCACATTTGTTTTAGTGTGGGAAAAGGAAAATTTCAAGGGCGAAATTTCTTAAGGGGGGAATATTGTAACGACCCAAAGTTTCATTAATGGAAAATCCCACTTGATCCAGTTAAATGTCTCTTTATAAAAAAATGTTTTTATAAGATGTCAGCTTCTTTTGTTTTATGTTTAGAATTGTGAACGTTGTTAATATAGTCATTCAACAGTGATCACATGATTAGTATAAATATAAGGCCTTAAAAAACCCAATTTTACTCAGACAAAGTAAGAGATGGCCTCATCCAGTAGAATTGCCCCATACGAAGCCCATTTGTCGGAGCTCGGAAAAGAGGTGGCATCCTTGGGCTTCTCCCTTGAACAAGCCCAAGCCAAGCTTCATTATGTCAAGCTCGAACGTGATCGTCTACGGGAAAAGTAGAAGTTGATTGAAATTACCACTCGAGAGATGCTATCCGAGCCATCCCAAGTGTCTGTCACCATCGCACACCTTACCCTTAGGTTTTATGCGGCTGTTTTAAGGGGTTATGTAACAAATAAGTAGTACTATGTTCATGTACATTATTTTTGTATATAATAATGAATATAATTTCTAGTCATTTTTGATACATTGTAAATAGTTTTTAAAGTACAAATGGTGTTTTTAGTTATTATTTAATTAAGAAATCTATTTTATTAAATTAAGGGATTTTTGTATTAAATAATATTTTAATAAAATATAATTATTAATATTAAATTAATTTTTATTAAATATAAATGATCTTATAATTTTATTAATGCAATTAAAATTTTTATTATGGTTTGAAGGCCATTTCTGTCAAAACCCGTGAATTTTTGATAAATGCTGGTTTTTATTTTAAAAGTAAAAATTAGCTTATTTAGAATTTTTTAGATAAAATAAATGTCATTCCTAGAATCAGGACGTCGAAATTATCCAACAGTGAATTTTTCATAATTTTCTGAGACAATCAAATTTTTGGGTAAACATTAAATACCATTTAAATTTATAATGTATTTTATGACATCATAATGACCCAATGGTGATGTAATAAAATACCATAATCCTAATGTTCTGAAAATATATGTTTTATCATTAAAATAATGAGGTTTTCGGTTTGTTTGACTTTCTTTTCAAAGCATTAATGAACCCCTCAAGACTTATTCAACACTTTACCCTTTTAAATTAATTTCCATGGGAGTGTGACTCACCTCCACATAAGCAACCTTATTATTTTAATAAGTTCGGACCATGGCCTAGTATAATATTTTTTTACTCTTTCCTTTTCTAGAAACCATGGGCAAAAACCATGGGATGGGTTGTGGTTTGGATTAGTTTAATATAAGGGGTCCCAATCCTAAATAATAAACAATTCTCTCACCTTTCTTATATAAACCCACCCAAGCTCCCACTTCCTCCTCACTAAAATCCTCTGGAGTTCGTCCAACCTCTTCCCTACTCTCTCTAGAATCCTCCCAAGCTGCCCCAAGCTCTCAAGAAGCCTCTCACAAGCCTCTCTCTAGCCTTTGGAAGCACACTTCAAGTAAGGGTTTTTTCTTCCTTTCTCTTTTTTGTCAATTTTTATTAAGTTGTATTGACCTTTTAATTTCAATTATGAATGTTGGGGCATGGTTTAGATCCTCCCCCATACTGCCTTCTTATTGTTTGAATTATGGTAGACCCCTTTCTCTCTCATTAAATGCCTCCCATGTACACCCGTTACTATGCCGAAATTCTGAAAGGAACTTCTCTCTCTTCATTTACATTCAAGCAATACTTTTGTATCATGAATCTAAATTACATTTCAATTGTTGGGACATGTATCTATATGACCTCATTACTGTCCATTACATGTAAATATGATGAGGAACCCCTTTCTCTCTCATAAACCTTTTTATGAATTCTTATGTCACGCCGTTACGCTGCCGAAATCACACCGATTTTCTAAGCCAATGTCATTGTGTAATGAATACCTTGCCCATTTCTCCATCAAGGGTATTCACCTTTATGCACATTTACATATTGATTACAATGTTTCTTTTATGAATTCCATAATCCTTTATCGTGGAATAAATGATTATGTTTTATGAATCCATGTTTTTTGATCCATGTGGCACACTTATGCATGAAATGAAATGTTTAAGAAAGGTTCACCCTTATAGTGCTCCAATGCATTGGGTAAGGTATAGTATCATGATATGTCATGTTCAATGAGTGTTGAATCATGCTAATTCAAGTGGAATGAGGTTTTACTCGTTCTTCATGTGCAATGAGGGTTTACTCATGCTCCATGTGCAATGAGCCTTGGCTCATGCTAATTCGATGATAACTGTTGTTGCCACATCTCCATGTTATGATTATAATGATTTATCATGCCTAAATGTTCATGTTTATCTTATGATATATTTACATTTCTATTTCTTAACATGCATTGTACTCCCCATGTTATTCCATGTGTACTCTCTTACTGGGCTTTATAGCTCACCCTTTTCTTGTGCATGTCCTCAGGTTATCCCATCCAATGCTAAGTACGACGGAATGTAGTGGTCATGTAAAAGATGTTTTCAATAAAGATGTTGTATTTCATGTTTTATGTTTTTATGTATTGATCCTAAGCCCCAAAGACACTAAACATCTCGATCTTCTTTGTTATATCAAGTGAAGTTTTATGAAATGAATCATGTTTAAGTTATAATAAAAAGCAGGGTTGTCATACTATATCTCGCTCAAATGCATTGGGTAAATATTTATATCTCATGAGATAAACATGGCTGGAACATCAAGTAAAATCTGGTTCAACAATACAGGGCTGGAACAACAATTAACCAAAACCCAGTAATGAACTTTGTCCACTATGATGGTCTTGGATGCAATGCCTTCACTACTATGGAAATCATAAAATGTGCTTAATGGTTTCCACAATTCCATGTTTTATTCACATGCTATTTTATCATGATTATTTTTCCTTTATGATCAATGCTTTATGTACCGCAAATAATTATGTTATTACTCCTAAATTTGATGTTTTATGTTCATGTATTTATGTTCAAATGTTTATATATTGTTTTATGTTCTCCATGCTAACCCTTACTGAGCATTTGATCTCACCCCTTTTTATGTTTTCTTTTCCCCAGGATATAATGAAAGGTTTTAGGTAAGAAAACACAAGGGGTAGAACATTATGAGAGATGTTGAAGATCTTTCAACATGATTAGAAGTCTAGGTTCCAGGTTTCCAAAGACACTAAACTAATTTGGTCATTGGAAATCTGTTTGTGTCATGTATTTAATTGTACACAAAAGCTACATAATGTCCATGTATGTAAATATTGGGTGTCTACACCCTATATAACTCCATAATAGAAATACTTTTCTTTTAAAAAACATAGTTGCGAAAAAATTTGACTTCTATTTGACTATAATATTAAAAATGTCTTAATCATAAACTAGTTGGTTCAAAAGGATATATATTCTAATAAAGATTGATTTTTCTAAAAAAAACTCACCCAATTAAATTAGGACAGTCTTTTGGGTTATTTTATATTAGCTATAATATTTTTTATCATTAATTACCTCATTTTCACTTAACCGGGGAAAAAATTATTATTAATGTTACTATTAAAAATGTTAAAAAAATCAAAGTGACCTATATAAATAATTTGGACCTCATTATTCAATATATGGAATCCAATATTTAAAATTAAAAACACATAACTGGTATAAATTATCTAAATATTAATCTCATTGATGGAATGACTAAATGAAAATTAAATGTTTAAAAAGATATTACATTTAAGAAAAAGTGGGATACAATAAATGATCAATCTATAAATATAGAACAAAATAAAATAGAAAAAAATAATTAAAAGAATAAGAAGATATTTGAAGAAGAATCCCTATATAATTTCCAATGAAATTCATTTACTTTGGTATCCAGATCATTATTGATGGGGTCTTGAAAATGAAAGTCCATATTCTCCCATGTTTTTATAAACTCCACGACATTGATCATTATTTCGTTGAAGCCTTATTCAAAAATGAGATCCTTATTTTTGATCCAGATTCATTTCTCCATGTTCTGGTCTGTAAGGATCATCCTTTCCCTCATCCTATCACCCTCCAAATCATAATCCTTAATATGAAAATTCCCCTCCTGAATTTATTCCTCTAAGAAATGGATTAGAACACAAGACTTGGATATTTATCCAACATCATCCTCAGATAAAAATGGGAAAAATTGGATCCAATATTTAAAACAATTATCCTCCATGTCATCCTATAGGTCATACAAAAAAAAATTGGGAGGGGAATTTATAATGGAAACTACCTCTCTACTAGAATCGTTATATTCCACATAACCCCCAAATAATTGAGTCTGGTTTTCAAATGTTCCACCCATATGTTCTTGATTTTTTGGATCCCAACTATTATCCACTGGCATTTGCATCAATAGTTTCATATCATTTTATTGATTTTAGCCATTCAATGAAAGATCAGGGTCTATCCCTTATGGCCATACCTTTTTGTAATACCTTGTCTCTATTAGTTTATGAAGATGGGAGTAGTACTTAGGCCCTCGTATTTCTTACTCTTAGTCAAAATGAAAATATAAAAATAATCATTTCTTTTCTATCCTTCGATTCTCCTTAGACTATGAATTCATCTAAGATATCTTTCATCAGTACTGTCAGTTAAGATATGGAATTAACACTTATCTGTTGACTCTGACCGTGGATAACATTTCATTCCATTGGAATTATCTTGCAAAAAACGAGGAACAAATTGATCTATAATAATAAATTTGACTCCTGAAACATCAAATATATTAGACTATTTAACAGAAAACATGGTACTTCTAGGACTATACATGTTCACACCATTTACAAGTCCCCATTCCCAGCTGGGATGAACTACTCTGAAAACTCATGTTTGATATATTTCACAACATCTCCCTCAAATATATCTTTATTAGAAACCTCATGGAAAATTGGAACACAATTTCCCACATCATCCGCATAGGATGAGGCATTTGGATTGTTGGTCCTAGGTTCAAGAAGATCAGACCCACACAATGTTTTATACTCCCCAGACCATGAAGGGTTATGCATTTTTTTTCTTGTGATACACCAAATCACATATCAAATAATCAAAAATGTGTTATTATTTTTGATCGGTACCTAACTCATCATAGTAGATACAAGATGAAGAAACATTTTTGTAACTAAATATATTCACAATGACAATTTCAAGACCCACATCCTCAAATGGGTTCCTTGTGATCAGATTATTGTCTTTATGACCTACCTTTCCATAATGATGACATGAGGTGGAAAGGTGACCCAAAAATATACAGGAAAAACCATAATTTATCCATGATTAAAATATTACTTTGTATTTACAAAATAATTCCTCTCCTAATATAATCCAAACCAAATTTATTTGAATCCTTGGACATCCACATCAATGCAGATAAGAGAGGATATCGGGAAAAAGAATAATTGGTTCTAATATAATTACAATAAAGAAACATACCATATTTAAAATAAAAAGTTGTTATATGTATTTTTAAAAGGAAGTGGGAGTTACGGATGACATCCCCACAACAACGTATTGGGCGCATCCCTTTTCATGTTCAATTCATATGCCCACTAAAATAAGACTATGGGATAGTCCTTATAGAAATAGGGAGATCTTGAACAAGAAAGAATAAAATCATCCCAATAGATAAGTAAATCATCACGTTTCATTTGATAAGGAGTCCAATAATCCCCTTATCCTGTGAACCCCATGAACCAAAGATGATCCTTTCAAAATCATCCCTTGAAGGGTGAAGATTCCGAAATCATGCCACCATGGTGAGATTCAAAAAAATTTATGATTATGTGAACTTTGATGTCCAAAGTGTAATCTATGGAGAACCATTGAAGAGGTCGAGAACCTTGAGGCTGATTGGGATTAATAGGAAAGTCAGAAGAAACTACAGATTTGAGAAGGCAATAAAGGGGTGGGACCATGTTCCATTAGACAGAGGAAGAAGATCATCCCACTCTCCATTGAGTGGGAGAAGACATGATCATCACCTAGATCCTGATAGGTCACCCATAGAGAGATATAGGTCCTCCTTTATTAACTTTACTATTCCACTATTGATGGAATGAGAAAAAAAGTTATTATAGAAAAAATTCAAAAGATAAAAATATTTATATGTCAAATTTCAATGTGAAATTAATTCCAATGACGTAAATTGGAATAAGTGATAAAGTATTATTTAATTAAACATAAAAATGAAATAAAACCATAATTTAACTTTATAAATAAGTTGGATAAAAAATCAGTTGTGAACTTTAATTTTATATTATTCATTATTCAACAAAATAAGATGGTTCTCAGAAAATTTCCAAAAATTTACCCAATATAAATATTGATATTTCAACTTTAAAAAGAAGATTATTTTTTCATAATTTTTTTAGATGTGTCAAAATTTATATTTAAAATTGTTACCCCATCAAAATGTTGTAAAACTACCTTTAAAAAAAATATATCCTTTAATACATAAATTGTAAATATTCATATTTTTAACCTATAAAATTTATTGGATGAATGTAACAACATATAATAAAAATGTGGAAGCATAATACAATTTTTTATATTCATTATCAATAATAAATTGTCTAGAAGATAACTACCACTTAAAAATAACAATATTAACAATATATCAATTTTCTGTTTAACTCAGTCATGCGTGCAACAGAATGTTTTAGAGAAACTAATTGTTTCCTGTTGAGTATGCTATCATATATAGAGTCTCCTTTCTTGTAAAATTTTTATTTTATTAATAAATATTAATTAATATGGAAACTAAATATTCTATAATTAAAAGGGAGTTTACCTTCATCTATCCATTTTAAAACTGAGTCCTTACAATTTTATTCACATATAAAATAACTGTAGGTATTTTTATATTATAATATTTTCAAATTACTATGTTTCATCTTCAACCATATGGATTTTTAATAAAACCTAAACTTAAGAATCTAATTATTCTGCAACACATTCTTTACATGGTCTAGAATTGGAAATTCTTATTCCTCACAAGAATTATTGTCTTTCAAATGAGCTACAAAAAAACTCAAAACATAATATGGATCTGGAATATACGTTTTTAACATTTAATCCTAAAGAAAATTGTATACCTAGGATAAACTAAGAGGAAAAACCACGCGGTAGGAAATTGATCTAACTTTTTCACGGATCTCATACGGTATAATGTACTACTAAATCAGCTTCCCCTTCTTACCAAAATGAATCAAACTATTCCATGGTGAAACATTTAGAATGACATGATCACCTACATTGATTGAATGATCCTTCCTATGGTCATTAGTATAAATGTTTTTCTTTCTCCATGTTATTAGCATGTGTCTTTAAATTAAATAAACTTTCTCTTCCATTTCTTACACCAATTATAGCCAAATAAAATTCCATTCACCTACTTTCTCCAAAAATACTATAGTTCAACTTCTCTTTACATATAATTCTTTATATGTTTCCATTCATATAGTATAATTAAAAAGTTTTTATATGAAAACTCATCCAATAGAATATGTTGTTCTCAAAATTACCGGTAATCTATTGAGAAAGAATGTATCATTTCACCCTTTATATTATTAATTTATTCTAAATTCCAATCTGATTGAGGATGAAATGATGAACTAAAATTTAATTATGTACCCAAAAACATCTAAATGCCATTCCAAAAGTAAGAAATGAGCATGGGATCATGATTTGATAAAATGGAGATTGAAAATCCATGTAAGCTGAATATATATTTAAAACATAATGAAAAATGTTTATCTAGACAAAGTGTGTCTCTAATAGGTAGAGAATGCACAAATTTATTCATTTGGTCAATAATGACCCAGATCAAATTTTTACCTTAAGAAGTTGTTGGTAATCATATTATTAATTCGATAGATATATTTCGCCATAACCAATCTGGCACAAGAAAAGGATGAATCATTTCTTTTAGTAAATTCTGATCTTATTTAACCAACTGATACATCAAACATCTCATGATAAATTAAATAATATGTTTACATTCCATCCCAACAGAAATACTCTTGATGGTATTTGTAAATCTTAGTGCTTCTAGGATGAAATGAGAACAATGTCGTATGAGTTTCACATAGAAACACTTTCTTCAAATTTGAATCAAAATGTGCAAATAATATCATCCAAAATCTAATGAAATAATATTTATCAATATTATATTGAGGTAACATACAATTTGTAACAAATTCTGCATTTTTCTCCAACTCAGTATATACCTTCAATGCTTCCATAATTATACAGTATAGCGATGATTCCACTAAACCATGAAACAAAATCGAGAAATTTCCTAAAATAACAAATTCCATGACAAAATTAATCAAATAAATAACCAACTAATCCCATTCCAAACATAACATGGTAAATGTACCATTACTTTTTTAACTCAATGAATCAGTAACTTTGATTGATTTTCCAGAAGGGTAATGAATAGTACAATCACAATCCTTGAATAGTTCATCTCAAATTCTTTATCTCATGTTCAATTCATTCTGAGTAAATATATACTTAAAAAATTTATGATCAATATATACTTCAAATTTTACTCCATTCAAATGATTCCACCATTTTTTAATTAAAAAACAACATAACCTAATTATAAATCATTAGTAGGGTGATATTACTCATGAGGTTTCAACTGAATTGAATCAAAAGAAATTACCTAATCAATATTAATTAGACGAAACCAAGTCATTTTAAAGAAGCATCATTATAGAGAAAATTGCACCCTTTTTGTAAGTTAGGCCCAAACCTAGAGCATTAAACAATCATCTTTTCAATTCCAAAAAACAATAATTACATTCTTTTTCCCAATATAACATACTTCATTTTTGAGTTAACATATTTAGTGGAAAATATAACCATTAAATGTTTTCAATAAACCTATAGAAATAGCCTATATAATAATGAAACCTCTGAATGTAGATTATTTTTGTGGGGGTTTTCCTTTCGTTAACTATATTAATTTAATAAGATCAAAAACTATGCCATCTTTAGAAACATTTTGACCCAAGAAGTAATTTTTTTAACAATAATTCACACATTATAAATTTTCCATTTATTTTAACTTCGTCTAATGACTTAAAAAAAATCCTTAGATGTATTTAATACTGATATTTACTATTAGAATGTATCAAAATTTCATAAATAAACACAACCTTAATCTTATCCAAGAACTTTTGAAATATTCTGTTGATAAGATCCATGCATACATAAGGATAATTAGTTGACCCAAAATGAATTACAAGAAATTCATAATTCAAATATGTTGTTTGAAATGAAATTTATATAATTTTTTCTTCTTTTACTTTCAGTTGATAGTACCATGACCTCGTATCAACCATCAAAAAATAATTTTATCCCTGGTTCAGCAATAAAAATCTTATATATCAGACAAGGATGCTTTTTTATTAATTTTTATGATATTCAATGCTCAATGATCAATACACTGTCTCATTAAACCATCATTATTTTTCATAAATTGGATCTGATCACCCCATGGTGTAGTGATTGGTTAGATAAAACCATTATCTATCAACTCCTAGAATTTCGTATTCAACTACAAAAATTTAATTTTATCTTGTAGATATGTTGGTTTATAAATTAGAATAGCTTTTGAAAGTTATTAAATTGAATAATCATCTTCTCAATCAGATATAATAATATTAAACTCATTTGGAAAAACACCCAGATACTCATTTAACACAGACACATCATTAAGATAATTTTTTTTTCAACAATATGTGCATGATTGTATTAATTTGCACAATTTAATAGTTCTTAAAAATCTATATATTGTATCATGGATATGGGATCATTATTGTAAATAAACTGAAAATCATTATTTAAAGAAAAATATTTAGATCAATATTATATATTATCTTGGAAAATTGAATTCCAATCCATACCTTGAATAACATCAAACTCTAATGGAGGGAAAAAAGCTTGAAGGTAAATTATTTCCACAGATAATGGTATGATGACTCATATAACTCCCCCTCCCCCTAAATTTCTCCCTATGTGATTTACCAATAAGGTTTGGATTCATTTACTTGGGTTGAATTTATAATTTATATAAAATACGATTAGTAATTAAAGAATGCCTATACCATGAATCAAAAAACACATTGGCAAAATATGAATAAACAATTAGTTAACCAAATACCACATCATTTGTTGGACTAACATCAATTTATGTACATGAAAAGTATTTTATAACACTATTATTCTTATATTATAGATATTTACCATCATTCAACATCCCCTTTAGGCACTTGTTTTCATAATAACCCATCTCATCGCATTTAGAAAATTTATTGACTATATATCATATTTTTTTCTTACCATTACCATGATATTTTTTATCGAATATAGGAGACTTTTGTACCATTTTAACCAATCTAAATAATTTACCAGAATTAAAAAATAAATTACTAGTTTCCTTTTTCCATAATTCTCAGAAACAAAAAATTTAAATTTCTTGTCAGATGACTTTTTTGATGAATTATTCCACTTTTTACTTCCCCCTCAGACTCTTTTTATTTCATTTGTTGAGGAATAAATGAAAATCTAAATACTCTATTTCCACATTATATGCACATAAATTTATTTAAAAAATTTTAATTCAAAATAATCAAATTCCATTTGATACATTGGAATAAGTCCGTAGAAAAAATTATTGATATTATTACCAACATTCAGGATTAAATTTGATGCGTACCTTGCCAATCAGGTAAATTTTTCTCCATATAAAGCCACATCGCCAACCTCTTGCTTCAATTATAAGTTTTTCCATCCGTGTTGAACAACCTTAGAGAAATTTTCCTCCTAAAAAATATTTTGAATAAATCCCACTCTAACACACCAAACATCTCAATTTCCCTAATAGTCATAAAAACGTACACTAATTAACTTCACCTTAAAAATAGTAATTATGATGCCTAAAATTTTGATTTTCTACAACCCCCATGACATTGAATATATTTTATATAGATTAAATCCACCCTTTAGCTAGCACGTGGTCGGATTGTCCTCTGAATAATGGTGGATGTTTCCTCATGAAATTATCCAATATTGATATATTCTTATGTAGATAATCTATTCAATCAAATTTAAAAATTCCATGACCATTTATAGAATGTTAAAACATAGAAAACAGAGAAAAAAACAGTTCAGTTCAGATTCCATACATTTTAGGATGCTGATTTGGATGGTGGTTTTATACCGGATGCCTTCCTAGCTTAATTGTCCTCTTTCCACTACATAAATAAATATTAAAAAACCTATCAAATATGTAGAAAAATGGTAATCATATAATTCCATATTAATTAAACTTATCCATAATGTAAAAATCATTTATGAATATTCTATTAAAATGAATCCTAAACTCTAAATTTATCTAAACCATCCAATAATATCACCTATGACACCATGTCCATAAACATTCCATAATGTTGAGTTTTCTTCAAGAAACTACATTTTTTCACATTGAGGATCCTCTCAGCTTTATAGTTTTAGTGAATTGTGTTATCATTAGTATATAACATACCACATACAGTGTTGTTTCTACTAAAATAATTTCCACTTTTTCAGAAATATAAAAATTTTAAAATAAAACATGATATCAATTTTCATTATAAATATTCATAACTTTCAAATTTACATCATCCTTTAAATTTTCTATCCTTATACAATGTGAAAAAATATATAGAATATGTGATGAGTAGAAAAATCATTGTAAGTGGTTTAAAAGAAATATATAAAATGTTAGACCATGAATTCAATAAACCCATGAAAACATTCATTAAGATATACTTTTAACTTGTAAAACATAACAACTTTAACTTATATGAAGAAATAATAATATTTATATAAAACTCTATATAAAAAATAAGTCAAAAATGAATCCTATTTCATCAATTCCATATCACTCTTATAGTGTATTTTATGGCTATATAGAGATTAACCTTCTTTCATATATTTGTAATACCCAACATAAAATATTCTCTTAATCACTTGAGAGAAGCCCTACCAATTAGTTCAATCTCATTTCCCAATAAATTTGAGATCTATAACAGGGTCAGTAACCCTAATTTTATCAATGAACAATCCATACTCATAAAATACGCCCAAAAATCAAATCATAAGCACTACATATAAAAATAATAAAAACATTTCACCATTGAAATCAATTATCATTTGTCTACAAGGCCACACAGTCATATATAAATACAGTTTATTTGAAAATAAAATTGTAAAATTGTAATTTAAATAAAAAAAAATTAATGAAACATAACACATAGAAAATAAATTCATGATATATAAGATAAAACAAACAATCCTGTTGTATTTTGTAAAAATAACTAGAAGAGAAACTTTAAAATGTGTTTTTAAAGGAAAATAAACTTAACTTGAGTCATAATCATCATGTAAAATTTTTATATTCCTAAATAATAATAATATGTAATTAGTTTATTTATTTATAATATTTCAAAATTTTATTATTCCTTTTATATCACATATTATCATATTAAGAAAATTATATAATTATTTATGTTCATGTAATATGTTTTGAATATATTCGGTAGTTGAGTCTTAAATGACGTCAGTAAGTCGAATACGGTCAAATATATCAATAGAACATCATATTAAAAATAATACAATTTCAATTTTAATAAAAATTACATATAAATAATTATTTTAAATAAATTTATTAAATATAGATATGAAAAATGAACAATGATACAATCATGGAGATTGTAAGTCGTACGTACACATGAGTAACATTTCCATTTTTCATAGATAATTATAGAAAGAAGATAAATATTATTTTATCATTAAAGAGTTATTAAAATACAATTAATATCATATTTATCATTTAAATATACTTATATTTTTTATACATGTAATGTGATGATTGAAAATGAATCATATCGCTTTTTGGAGGTGATAGTTCACACGTACGCATGAACGACATTATCATTTATATGTTCATAGAAAGTATTTATTAAATTGATAAATTATTAAAATTATAATTATAAATATGTCATTATTATACCATATACGTACGTATTCCATCATTATTACCAATCTGGTGTGAAAGTGATGGAAACCCAATTATATCAGTTCATGGAGGTGAAATTTCACACATACACACAATAAATTAATTCATTCCATTTGATGGAATTAGAGACGTATTTTTTGATAATATTAACATAATAAAATAATATTATTTTTAAAACAATGGTTTTATTATTTCATCATGTGTTATGAAAATTTGAAGGATGTGGAAGAATGTATAAAATAGAAACACTTAATTAATAATCACACATCATCGTCTGATGGTGTCATTTGATTATCACCTTAACAGATCTATGGAGGGTTTTATTCCTATACTAATCAATCAATAATGATTTTATGGATTTTATTATGGAATTTGGGAAGATATTTTTTTAACCAAATGGTTTTTAATTTTGAAGGAATGAAAATAATGGGTTCCCTTTTATAGGAATGGGGATGTGCACTCTTGGAAATAATCCAATTATTAATTTATTATAAATTGATTTTCTAATAAAAATAGACCCAACGTGGCTTATATTAATTATAGGATGACTTTTAGGATGAATCCCTTCATCCAATGAAAATTATACATGGTTTGAATATGTTTTTATTGCTCATATTTTTGTATTAACTCTTCTTTCTCTTAACATCTTATAATCTTATTTATAAATTAGGGGTTAATATAATTACAATAAATTAAAAAAAGAGAAATAAATTAGTTATTAATTAAATATTATTACATATATTAATTATTTTTCTATATCATGCATTTTTTAAAAATTTCTATAATTTATTATAATGTTTTGTATTTTAGAATACCATTACATTCTATTTGATACTATTAATTTCATTAATTTTTAAAATAACATAGAAACAAGATATATTAGAAAAACCTCTATTAAAACAACAATAACATGTATAAGTGGTCCATAAAATTTATTAGTGACATTGATTCACTAATATTATATTTATTTTAATATAGTTAATATAATTTATTTGATTCTTTCATTAATTGTGCATTTACTGCAACATCATTGTATGATCATTTAATTTAATTATTTCATTATTAAAAAATTTAAATATAGTGTCATGATGTAGGTAAACATTTTCAGTTTTTGAATTCTATTTATCATCGAACATATCCCTTTTATAACTCCATATTAAAAATAATTTACTTTTCAAAAACAATTGTCTGAAATAATGTGTCTTATCTTTAAATATAATATGATAAATGCTGACTCAATCCCATGTGGCATAAAAATGATATAACTTATAACCACTGATGATTATGGCCAAAATAATATCTCCAAATATAATTTGGAAACTATTTAGGTTTATCTTAAATTATTTATAACATTATTTTTACCTTTAATTTCTTGATTTACATTTAACGGTTGTAATAAAAATATTACTAATGATACGTTTCTTAATGTATAAAAAAATAACAAATTTACATAATTTTTACCTTATGATTAAAAATATGAAATTCATTTTTTTCATATTAATATAGATAATTGGAATATATAAATTTAAATTTAAACACATTGATAGAATGAGATGAAATATTTTTAAAGTAAAAACATTTAAAAAGTCACAAATTTTGTTTATCGAATATAAATGAGAAATTGATTCTAGTTACCTAAATAAGATTAACTGATAAAAAATTTATTTAATTATACTTTAAAAACAATAAAAAATATAATTAAAATATATAAATAAATTGAATGAAAAATAAGTTGTGATCAATTATTTGGTATTAATCTCTATTCATTGCACATGAGCCTTAGCCCTGTTGGTAAGGACTCCGTAAAGTGCTTCAGGGAGACCCGAAATCAAATCTAGGTGGAGGCATCATTTATGAGAATATGCCCCCGTTTGGGCCTTCGGGTCACCAATTTGGTCCCTAGAGTCCTTTAAGGCCTTGAGGCCACCCGAGCCTTCAGGTCAGAAAGGCCTTCGGGATACCTCAAGGCCTTCGGCCCCCATTAAGTACAGATTCAAACCAGATGACCTATGAGGAACAAGCTCTACATAGAGGATGAGCAAAGAGCTTTCACCAATTCAGAAGCTTAACAGATTGAAAAAATGAGAGGGTATGGCAAATTCCATCGGTACAAGCCTGTGTATGCATGGGAATGCCAAGCCGAATAGCCATGCGAAGGTGGATAGCTGATTTCAGGATGAAGATGCTAGGGAGGAGAAGTTCCAAGTAGTTAGTCTGGGATGTATGTAATGTTTAAAGCCTACGGGAAAATGAATTTCTTTAAGGCCTATGGGTCATGTAATACCCATGCCTATGGGCCATATAAGGGTTCCACCTCACCCCTTCAAAGGTGGATTATCAAAAATCAATAAAAATTGAAGGCATTTGGGCCATTGGAGGATTACTATTCATCAAAATGAGAAATTTCTCAAAAAAACAAAAATACATCCCCATGTAAATTTTTATATATTAATTTCTAAAAATAACTTTAGTTTTTAACATAAAAACATTAAAAGTTTCAAAAATTATATTTAAAATGGGTTCACCATCAAATGGAGTTAAAAATAGCCATTTAAAAAATAATAGTACTTTTTTTTCTTAAAAATTGATTTATACTTATTTTAATACTATAAAATGTATTGGATGAATGTAAAAAATTTCAATAAATATTTGGGATCATAATATAGTGTTTTAAATTCATTAACACTAAAATGACTACTAGTGGATAAATAATAGTTAAATGTAATAATATTAACAATTTGTTTTTTGATATAACTCATTCTTGCGTGCAATGTATGATTTCAGAGAAACTCTTTATTGTGTTCAAGGTATGTTATCACACAAAGAGTCTCATATAAGGTAAAATTAATGTTTGATTCTTAAATATTAATATATTTGAAATAAAATTTATCTATAATTGCATAAGAAGTTATAATTTGTCACATATTAATGTAAATTGGTTATTTATAGGAATCATATGTCATGGAATTGAAATTGAGAGAAAGAACTCTTACATTTGTCCCATTTTATATAATCATGTTTTCACCTCTTATATAATAAAATTATACATTTTTAAAAAACATATCTAGAAGTTAATTATATTCATTTTTTCATTCTTGACCATTTCAAATCAGTATAATTTATTTATAACTATTTCGTTTGATAGAGAATAACATGAAAAGATGTCTTTTTTAAAATTTCCCCATTTTATTTTGATTTCGTAATTTTTAATTATCTAAATTAATAAATTTTTTATTTTTATTTGAAAAATATTAGAATAAATTAAAATAAATTTATATTACATAGTCTACAGTAATCATCAATTTATATTGTGATAATTGATGCACTGACAATGCTTTCATTGGCGGACAAAACCAACCCATATCGTGGGTTGTCAAAAGAGAGAGAAAGAGTGTGTATAATATAAATTTATTAAAATTTTTATACCTTTGTAAATATAACATAAATATTTAACATAATTATATATTATATAAATTTTAAGTGTAGAGAAATATAAATTGATGAAGAGAGTATAAATAATGAAAGAGAATGACAACGAAAATAGAATTGATTTTACATCTTCATTGAAGAATTTTTCCTTAGCTATAGATATAACAAGACAAAAAATTATCAATTAAAATTCCTCTGGATCTAATTAATTGTATTATTATGTAAAAAGGTTATATAAAACATATTCAACTCATTGGTTATATATTTTCTTATTTTAAAATACCTTTATTAAATCTTAGCATTGCTAATATAGTCGTTGAACAATTATCACATGATTAGTAGAAATATAAGATTTTAAAAACTACAATATACTTAGAAAAAGGATGTGATGGCCCAAATCAGTAGAATTTCTCCATAATAAGTCCATTTCATAGAGCTTGTAATGGAGGGAGTTTCACTGGGCTTCGCTCTTGACCAACCCTAAGCTGAGCTTTAACACGTTAATCTTGAACGAAACCGACTATGAGAGAAGTGGAAGCAAATAGAGATTACCTCCCGAGGGATGTTATCTAAGCTGCCCCAATATTCTATCACCATCACACACCATACCCTAAGGTCTTATGTGGGTGTTATAATGGGTTATGTAACAAAACCATATATCTATGATTATGTGAATTAGTTTGGTATAGAATAATGAATATACATTAATCTTATTATTGTTACCATGTAAATTGTTTTTAGTGCACAAAAATTAGTTTTAGTTAATATTTAATTATGAAATATATTTTTATGAATTAATGAATAATTTAATTAAATAATATTTTAAAAAATATTGTTACTAAATTACTTTTAATTAAATATAAATTATATTATAATTTTTATGAATACAATTAAAATATTTATTCTGGTTTGAAAACTATTTTTGACAAAACCCATTAATTTTCAATAAATTTTGGGTAATATTTTTACTGTTAAAATGGACATTATTAAAAAAAATAGTTAAAATAAATATTATTTCTTGGAATAATTATGTCGAAATTATCCAATGGTGAATGTTTCATAATTTTATGAGATAATTGAATTTTTGGGTTAAAAATTAAATACTATTTAAATATATAATTTGTTTTATGACCGAAAAAACCCAATAGTGATGTTATAAAATAATATAAAAGGTATATTTGACCAATATATGTATTAACATGATTATAATTCAATTTTAGATTCTGTAGATTGATTTTATAGTGCCTTAGTGGACCCTTCAATGCTTATAAAATAGTTTAACTTTTTTTAATGATTTCCTTGAGAGTGTGACTCAACTCCATATAAGAAAGACTAATATTTTAACATTTTTCGACAATTGGCCTTATAAAATGATGTTTTCCACTCGTGTTTGAAAATACCATTTGGAAAAATCCATGGTATTCTTAGCTGTTTAGTTTAGTTTAATGTGTAGTGTCCAAACCTAAAAATTAAGTTAATTCCGTCTCTTTTCCTATATAGTCCCACTAAACATCCCATCCCTATTCACTCAATCCATTTTGGGATTGACCAACCTTTCCCATCCTCTCTCTAGAATCCTCATAAGGTGCCCCTGTATTCCAAGAAACCTCTCTAAAACCTGTACCAAGACATTGGTATAACACTTACAAGTAATGGGTTCTCAATTTAATTCCTTCTTTATTAATGTCCAAGGTCTATTATATTGTTATTCCCTTTTATTATAAATATAAAATTCTGGGGTATTATTTTGTACATCCCCTATACTTCCATCCTTTTTTTAATGATTATATACCCATTATCTATCAATAATGCCTCCCATATACACCTGTTACCACGTAGAAATTTCGTTAGGGATCTATCTCTCATCATTTACATTAAATAAATTATTTTATATTATGAATCTAAATTACATTACATATCTTGGGACACATATCTAATGACCCCTTACTTTCCATTTCAGTTAAATATGATTATATACCCCATTTTTTATCATCTTCCTTTTTTATGAATTGTTATGTCACGTCGTCATGCTGCAAAAATTGCACCGTGATGTTCCAAGCCAAAGTCATCATGTTATTAATTCCATGCCCATTTATTTATCAAGGGTATTTATATTTGTAAACCGTTACTTACTAATAATATTGTTTAATGTATGTATTCAACATTCCATTGTCATTGAATAAATTATGATGTTGATTGATTCCATGGTGTATGATCTAGGTGGTACACTTTTGAATGAGAGTAAATGTTTATAAAGGCTGCACCCTGATCGCGCACAAATGAATTGGGTAATGAATAGTATCATGATAAACCATGTGAAATGAGGCTGTACTAATTATCCATGTGAAATTAGTATTATATCATGCTAATATCATGTTAAATGTTTTATCCACATATCCATGTTATGATAATCATGCTATATCATTAATTTATGTTCAAATTTCTTTTATACTCCATTGATATTCCTATGGAATAACATGTATTGTGTTCTTAATGTTACATCTTATTTAATCTATTACTGTGATTTATAGCTCATCCTTTTCTTATGTATTTCCTCAGGTTACCCCATAAAATTCTGAGTACGATGGAATGTTTTGGACATGTAAAAGATGTTTTAAATAAAGATGTTGTATTTTATGTCTTAAGTTATCATGAAATGTTCCTAATTTACCAAGACACAAGACTTATTGATTCTTAGATTTTTCTTCTGTGTAAGTTTATGTAATAAAGCTTGTCTAAGTGTCTAAAAATTATTGTTGTTATAGTTGGTATAAAATGGATGTTTATTTATTTTTGCGATTCAGATTATTAAACCCTAGTGAGAGTCATATTTATAAAAATAAGTATAAGAAAAACATCCATATAATTTATTGAGTATAGATTAAGTGGTATATGAATCAAATTCATCCCTATATGAATATAAAAAAGTATATGTTTCTCTAGCATAGATGTATCAATGGGAAAAATCGGAAAACACTTCATTGAGCTTGACACGAATGGGAACTAGTGCAAAACAACAGGCCTTGATGTACATATGGTTAGACACTTCCAGGGGATATACTTTGGTTGATTAATAAGATTAGTACAAACCATTATTAAGGGATGAAAAAATAACATAATAAAATATGTTATGAAATTTATCATGGATAACCAAGATTGAAACTTATAGTATCATAAGTTGGGAAATACTATACTAGTTTATCCTTCTATGTTCAATGTTTTCTTTTTTACATTCTCATTATACAATTAATCAAACCCCTAATGGTATTTTCTTTTTCATAGTTAAAACATGTATGGAGGAAGATAATCAACAACTCCTCTCTCTATTATTGAAGAACTACTTAGAGAAATTATCCTGAATTCATCCTCCGTTGAAATTGAATATTTTTCAAATATCAATGTTACATGAAAAAAAATATTAGGATTCTAATACATTTATAATTGCATGAATTATTCAAGGATAATACACCTTCAACATTATTACAATGATATGAATTGTATGTACTATCAGTGTCTATTCGAATTATTCTATTTATTTCAAAATGATGAAGCACTAAATTATTTTCTAGATGATGCAGATGATAGAGACCTCTGAGCAACCTATTTGTATCATATTATAGATTTTTTTCATTGGGGAAACATAAATACTGATATACTAAAACCCCATTTTGAAATATTTTAGGTTGAATAATAATTACATTCTTACAAAAAAACAAGTTCATCATGATATTTCAAAATTATATATAAGGAATACCATTTTAATGACTTATCAGTGCACTTATTGATATAATCCAAGACGCTTGAGTTGTTTTTGGGTAAATTAAGTAAATGATTTTGATAAAATATCAAGGAACCATAATTTTGCATGAACCATTTATATTTGAAGTAAATTCCAGCAATAAAGACTGAAGATCTTATTCAAGCAATAAAGGAGAAGTACCCTCATCTGTTTTAGAGTTGGAAGAAGAAATTTTTTGGGAGATATTTCATAAGGGGGGATGATTGTAATGAACCAAACAATTTTTAATGCAAATTCCTCTTGGTCAAATTAAATGTCTTATTATGTAAAATGGTTTTATAAAACATATTCAATTCACTGGTTTTATGTTTTTATATTTTAAAACACAATTATGAATTTTTTCCATTTCTAACATAGGCTATGAATAGTGATCCCATGATTAGTATAAATATAGGGCTTTAAGAAATTAAATTTACTCAGAAAAATTAAGCGATAGCCTCATCTATTAGAATTTATCCATACAAATCACATTTTTCAGAGCTCGGAATGGAGTTAGTGTAACTGTTCTTCACTCATGACCAAGTCGAAGTTGATATTCAGCTCGATAATCATGAAAAGAATCTTTTATGGGAGAAGTGGAAGTTAATAGAGATTACCACCCATGCGATGTTATCCAAGCCACCCAAGAGACTTTCACCATCACACGCCATACCCTTAGGTCTTATTCATGTGTTATAAGGGGTTATGAAAAAACACCCTAGCACTATGATTATTTGAATTAGTTTTGTATTGAATAATGAATATACATTCAATTTTTTATTGTTACTTTGTAAATACTTTTTGATGGAAAAATAGTATTTTTAGTTAATATTATGTTCTCAAAAATATTTTGATGAACTAAATGATTTATTAATTAGCTAATATTTTAATAAAATATTAGAAATAAATTTTTTTTTGTTATGTATAAATGATCTTATTATTTGTGTGAATAAAAGTGTTTTTTTAAGGTTTGAAAATTGTTTTTTTCAAACCCCATGAATTTTCAGTAAATGTTTTTATTATTTTAACAGTGAAAATTCATAGATTTAGAAAATTATTAATATAAAATGAATATTATTTTTGGAGTTATAATTTACAAATTATCCAACACTGAATTTTTAATAATTTTTCGAGACAATTGAAAATTTTGGGGTAAAAATTAAATACTGCTTTCATGTATAATGTTTATTATGGCATCATAATGACCCAATGTTGAGGTAATAAAATACTATAAAAGGTATATTCATCAAATATATATTTTTACCTTTAAAATAATGTAATTTTATATTTTTTGATTAATTTTATGGTGGCTTTGTGGAATCTCCATGATATATAAAATATTTTAACTTTTTGAAATTAATTTCTTCAGAGTGTGACTCACCTCCACATAAGAAAATCCAAATATTTATATATGTTTGGCCATTAGAATTATAAATTATTATTTACAAACTCCTTTGGAAAAAACCGTGGGAAAAAACCATGGGATGATATGTGGTTTTGATTAGTTTAATATGTAGTATCCAAAATCCTTATATTAAATATTTTCCTCTCCCTTAGTTTATAAAACCACATCTCCACGTTATATTAATCATGTATATCATGCCTTTATGTTCATGTTTCTTTTATGATCCGTTTATATTACTATTTCATAACATCTATTGTATTTTTCATGTTATTCCTTTATTAATCAATTACTTGGCTTTATAGATCATTCTTTTCTTATTTATGTCCTCAGGTTATCCCATGAAACGCTATGTACAATGGAATGCTATGTCAGGTAAAATATGTTTTCAATAAAGATGTTGTATTTTATGGCTTCTATTTTAATGTAATGTTCCTAGTTTCCCAAGACATGTGACCTCTCGATCTTTAGAGTTATTATTTGGTCATAGTTATTTAAGAAAAATGTTTAACTATGTAATAAAGAGTAGGGTTCTTAAAATTGATATCAAAGGGATGTTAATTATTTTTGGGATGATTATTAGAAAACCCTATTGAATGTCTTAAGAGTAAACATAAGTATAAAAAAAAATACCCATATTTTGGTGAGTTTAGAGTAAGTTGTTTAACAAGAAAATAAATCCCTTTCTAGATAAAAACATGTAGAGGTGTCTCTGGCACAAATGGCTCTAAGGAAATACTTTAAGACACATCTTTGATCTATACTTGAATGGGAACTGGTGCACATCAACAGACATTGCATCACTTTTGGTTCGGGACTCCATGAGGATATACATTAGTGAATTCATAATATTAGTATGAACCATTATTAATGGGAAAAATAACATATGAATATATGTTATGAAATAGAACATGGATAACCATGACTGAGACTTATGATATCCAAAGATAGGATATACTATACATGTTTATCCTTCTATGTTTAAATTTTTATTGTTTACATTATTATTAACCATGTATTCAAACCCCTAATTGTATATTCTTTTTCTTAGTTAAAACATGTAAGGATGAATATCATGAACAAATATTCTCTATCGTCATCAAGAAATACCTGTATATATTATCCTAATGTCATGCTCAGATGAGATTGAATCTTTTTCAAATACTATAAGATACATGAAAATATCATTATGAGGCATCCAATACCTCTAGAATTGCATGATTCATTATGGATTTGGCACTATCAAATTTCATACCATGATATGTGTGGGAAGTACTATCATGTACTATTCAAATTATTCTCTTTATGTCATAATGATGAACCACTAGCTGATCTTCTAGATGCTACAAAAGATGGAGACCTCCGAGAAGCCTATATGTATCATATTATGGATTTTTGTCTTTGGGGGAACACCAAAAATGATATTCCAATACCATATTTTGAATTTTTTAAGATTAATCATTAATACCATTTTAAAAAACATGTTCCAGAAGATATATGAAAATTATATATAAGAAATAATTTTTTTATTTACTTATGTGTCCTTCCATAGATATAATCAAAGATGCTTGAGATGTTTTTGGTTAAATGAAGTAGATGATTTTGAAAAAAAATCCTGATATACTATAATGATTCATGGAGCCTTTATCCTTAAAGGAAATTCCATCAAGAAAGACAGAATACCTTACTGAAGAAATAATGGAGAAGTACCATCATCTATTTTAGTGTGGGAAAAGGAAATTTCAATGGAGAAAGTTATAAAAGGGGGAAGATTGTAACAATTCAATCTTTTACTAATAGAAATTCCACATTAAGTAATATATTTATTATTATGTAATATAGTTATATAAAACGTATTTCTTTCCTATGTTTAATGTTTTTGGAGTCTGAAACCTCTTATGAATTGTTACCACTATTAATATAGTCATTGAATAGTGATCAAATGATTAGAATAAATATAGGGATATAAAAAATCCAATTTACTCAGACAAAGGATGAGATGGAATCATCAAGAAGATTTTATCCATACGATTCCCACTATTCAGAGCTCATAAAGGAGGTATCATCAATGGGATTCACAATTGACCATGCCCATGCAGAGATTTAACACATTAAAATTGAATGGAATTGCCTACAAGATAAGTGGAAGTTAATAAGGATTATCACCCAAGTAATGTTATCTAACCCCCCCCCCCCAAGAGTATGTAACCATCACACCCTATAACCATAAGTCTTATGATGGTGTTACAATTAGGTATGTAACATGACCCTTTCACTATGATTATGTGCATTATTTTTGTATAGAAAAAAGAATATACATTCTTTTTTTATTGTTATTTTGTAAATAGTTTTTAGTGCGTAAATAGTATTTTTAGATAATATTAAATTAATAAATATAATTTGATTGAATAATGGATTTTTTAATTAAAAGTATTTTTATAAAATATTATTACAAAATAACTTTTTATTAAATATAAATTATCATATAGTTTATATGTATTCAATTTTAAATTTTATTAAGGATTGAAAACTATTTTTTCAAAACCCATGACTTTTCAGTAATTTTCCATTTTAATTTTAAAACATAAAATGAAAATATTTAGAAAATTATATATATAATGTTAAAATTATATTTGGAATCAGGATGTCAAAATTATCCAATGGTGAATTTAACATAATTTTCTAAGACAATTGAATTTTGGCAGTACAAATTAAAAACCGTTTTAATATATAATGTATCTATGACATCATAATGACACAATAGTTATATATTAAATAACTAAAAATAGGATATTCATAAAATATAATTTTAACCTTGAGATTAATTTGATTATAGAATTTTTGGATTAATTTTATAGTGCCTTAGTGGACCATCCAAAACTTATAAAATATTTTATATTTTTATAATGATTTCCTTGGGAGTGTGACTCACCTCCACAAAATAAATCCTAAAATTTTATGAATTTCTGAACATTACTTATAAAATAAAGTTTCCCACTACCCTTTGGAAAAAAAATTCGCAAGAACAATGGGATGGTTTTTGGTTTTGATTGGTTTAGTGTGTAGTTTCCAAAACCTAAATAATAATGAATTCCCTCTCCGTTTCTATATAATCCAACTCAATCACCCTTTCCTCTTCACTAAAACCTTTAGTCAATTGAAAAAAAATATTCCCTCCTATATATATAATCATCAAAATGTGGCAAAATCTCCTAATAAGCCTCTCCTAAGCCTCTCCCAAGAATTTGGTATCACACTTCCAGGTAATGGATCCTCACATTCCGTCCATCCTTATTTATGCCCATGTTTCCTTATACTGTTATGCCATATTATTTTAAATTATAAATGTCGGGGTATTATTTAAAACCTCCCCTATACTTCCCTCCCTATTCCTGAATAATTAGATACCCCTTTTACTCCCATTAATTCCCCCCATATACATATGTTACAATGCCGAAATTTCGTAAGGGATTTTATCTCTCTTCATTTACATTCAAGAAATAATTTTATATCATGAATCTATATTCCATTAAATACGTTGGGAAATGTATCTATATTACCCCTATAATTTCAATTTTATATTAATATTATTAGATACCACTTTCTCTATCATCAACCAATTTTATGAATTCTTATGTCACAATGTTATGCTGTCGAAATTGCAACGCGATTTTCCAAGCCAATCATTCTGTTGTGAATTCCATTCCAATTTCTATATCAAGGGTATTAAACTTTATTACCACTTAATTATTTATTATATAGTTTCATTTATGTATTCCAAATTCATTTATCATGGAATAAATGATGTTGTTGAATGATACCTTGTTGTATGATCATTGTTGCACACTTATGCATAAAATAAAATGTTTATGAAGGGTTCACCCTGATTGCCCTTCAATGCATTAGGTATATAATAATATCATGATATGACATGTAAAATGAGGGTTAACTCATTATACTTGTTAAATGAGACTTTTATCATGCTAATATCATGTTAAATTTAGTTACCACATCTCCAAGTTATGAAAATCATTTTATATCATGCCTTTATATTGATGTTTCTATTATGCTCAATTCATATTCCTATTTCCTAACATGTATAATGTTATTCATGTTATTCCTTGTTTACTTCCTTACTAGACTTTATAACTCATCCTTTTCTAACGTATATCTTTAGTTTATCCCTTGAAATGCTATGTATGAAGGAATTTAGTGGTCATGTAAAAGAAGTTTTCAATAATGATGTTGTATTTTATGTCTTTAGTTATCATTAAATGATTGTAATTTCACAAGAAACTACACCTCTCAATCATACAAGTTTTCTTATGTGCATGTTTATGTAATTCATCATGTTTATGTTTGTAATAAAGAGTCGGGTTGTTATAGTTTGTACCAGAGGGATGTTTAGTTATTTATCAGATTTGGTGTAGAAATCCCAATTGAAAGTATTAATTATAATAAAATCGTCCCTCTATTTGGGTGAGTATAGAGTAAGTTATTTTTTAAGAAAATATATCTCTGTATGGATACAAACAAGTAGGGGTGGATTTGGAATAGATGTATCTAGGGAAAAAACCCGATAACATCACTTTGATCTTCACTTGAACGGGAACTAAAGCATGCCAATAAGCCTTGATGCAATCTTGGTTCGACACTCCCAGGGGATATGATTTGGTGAATTTATAGTCTTAATATGAATCATTATTAAGTGAAAAAAAAATCACATAATAATATATGATATGAAATAGATCATGGTTAACTAATATTGAGACATATGGTAGCATAACATATGATATAGTATACATGTTTATCTGTCCATGTCCAATGTTTTATTTTTTACATTCTTATTATCCATGTATTCAAACCCCCTAATTGTATTTTCATTTTCATAGATAAAACATTGAATTAGGAAGATCATGAAAAACAATTCTCTTTCTTTCTAAATATCTACATGGAGAGATTATCATGAAGTCATTATCAGATGACATCAGATCTTTTTCAAATATCAATGTTACATGGAATCAAATTTATGAGGAATCTGATACCTCTTGAATTGGATGATTCTTTCAAGGATCAGTCACACTAAACATTCTTACCATGCAAATAATGGGAAGTACTATCACTGTATTCAAATTAATCCCTTTATTTCAAAATGATGATGAACTAAATAATTTTCTAGATTCTTCAATAGATGGAGACCTCCGAGAAGCCTTTATGTATCATATTGTAGATTTATGTATTTGGGGAAACACAAAAACTGATATACCAAAACCCAATTATTAAATATTTAAAGGTGAATCATTAAGACCAATTTATTAAAAAAAATTAAGATGGCATTTCAATATTATATATAAGAAATAAATTTTCAATTACGTATCTATGCTTCAATCGATATATTCCAATATTGAAGATATATTTTTGGGTAAAGGAAGTAGATGATTTTGAAAAAATCATGAGGTACCATACTGATGCATAGACACTTTCATCATGTAGGAAATTCCTATAAGAAAGATTTAATACCATGTTGATGACATAAAGAACAAGTACCATCATCTGTTTTAGTGTGGGAAAAGGAAATTTCTAAGGCTAAATTTCATAAGTGGGGAAGATTTTAATAACACCAAATTTTATTATTAAAAATTACTATTGTTCTAATTAAATGTATTATTATATAAAATGGTTTTATGAAACATATTCAATTCATTGGTTTCATATTTTTGGATTTTAAAATACTATTAATAATTGTTACCATTGATAATATAGTCATTGAATAGTGATAACATGATTAGTATAAATAGAGGGATTTAAACAATCCAATTTACTCAGAGAAAGGAAGCAATGGCCTTATCTAGTTGAATTAATCCATACTATGAATTTATTTGGAGATTTTAAAGTATGTATCATCACTGGGATTCACTCTTGACCAAGACCAATCTGAGCTTCAACATGTTAATCTTGATTAGAATCGCCTACGGGGTAAGTTGATGTTAATAGAGATTACCACTCGAGCGATGTTATTCGAGATTCCCCAGGAGTTTTTCACCATCGCACACCATACCCATTGATATTTCTATTGTGTTATAAGGGGTTATGTAACAAGAACCTAGAACTATTATTTTGGGTATTAGTTATGTATAGAATAAACAATATCATTCATTTTATTATTTTTATTTTAAAAATCGTTTTTAAAGCACATATAATATTTTTAGTTTATATTAAATTAAAAATATATTTTTATGAATTAATGGACTTTTGAATTAGATAATATTTTAATAAAATATTAATATCAAATTACATCTTAGGAAATATAAATTATTCATATAATTGTTGTGAATACAATTAAAATTTGTATTTATGGTTGAAAACACTATTTTTCAAAACCCATGAATATTAAATAAATTCTAGTTTTTATTCTAAAAGTGAAAATGCACATATTTATAAAATTATTTAGATAATGCAAAAATTATTTTTGGCAGCAGGATGTTGAAATTTTAAATAGTGAATTGTTCATAATTTTATGATACAATCGAATTTTTGGTGTAAAAATTAAACACAATTTAAATTTATAATGTGTTTTATGACATTTTAAAGACCCAATAGTGATGTAATAAAATAAAATAAAAAATTTATTATGAAAATTTATGTTTTAAATTTAAATTAATGTTATATTATTATTTTTATTAATTTCAAAGTTCCTTAGTAGACCCTCCCAGGCATATAAAAATTTTCATGTTTTAAAATAATTTCCTTGAGAGTGTGACTCACCTCCACATAGGAAAACCTAATATTTTAGTAATTTAGTCCATTATCCTAATAAAATAATGTTTTCCACTCCCCTTTGGAAAAAACTATTGTATGGTTCTGGGTTTGATTATTTTAATGTGTAGGGTCCAAAACCTAAATAATAAATTATTTCTACCCTTTCTTATATAAACCAACTGAATCTCCCACTCCTCTTAACTAAAAAAATTTGTAGATCGAAAAACCTCTTCCATCCTCTCTCTAAAATCTTCCCAAGTCTTCCCAAGATCACATGAATCCATTCTCAATTCTCTCCCAAGCCTTTGGGATCACACTAACATGTAAAGGACCCTCACTTTCTTTCCATCCTTATTTATGTCCATGTTTCCTCATATTGTTAATCCCTTTTATTTTCAATTAAAAATGATGAGGTATGATTTCACACCTTCTCTATAGTACCCTCCATATGTTTGAATTATTATATACCTCTTTCTCTCTCATTAATGCCTCTCATATACCCCCATTACTGTGACGAAATTCTATAAGGGATTACTCTCTACTCATTTACATTCATGAAATTCATTTTTTTATTCATATATATTCCATAATATATGATGGGAATTGTATCTATATGACCCCAATACATTAAATTTTATGTAAATATGATGAGATACCCCTTTCTATCTCACCAATAATTTTTAGGATTTCTTAGGTCACGTAGTCATGCCACCATAATTGCATTGCTGTTTTCCAGGACAAAGTCATTGTGTAGTGAATACCAAGACCATCTCTATATCAAGGGTACTCATATTCATGAAAATTTATTTATTTATTAAATAGATTCATTTATGTATTGAACATTACATTATTATGTAATAAGTGAAGTTTTGGAATGATTCCATGTTTTATGATCTGTAACACCCCGAGGTTCCACGATATGCTTCTCATTTAATAATGCAATAGCTTGCATTGTATGCAACTTCGAGTTCTAACACACCGCGACTAATCAAAGTATCCGTTATGAATAGTAATAACCACTTTTTAAAATTATATAAATTTCATATTTCAAAATGGTCTTCATTTTTGAATTCGAAATATCGAAATTAGCCTATGTTGAATTTTTGGTATTTTTCTTAGAACTTCCAATTTTCTATGAATAGTGAAAAAACAAATTTTTTAATCAAAATAATTTATTGTGATAAATTATATTATTTAGTGGTTTTAAAGTATAATTAGAATATATTTCTACTATTTTATCCAATGGTGGTCATTAGAATTAATTTTACTTTGAAATTGGACATAAACAATTGTCAATCTTTTAATATATATTGTTTCTTAAAAACACGCAATTTGTTGTGACAGAGGAATTAATTATGAAATTAATTCATTAAACTTATATGTTTGTAATTTTGTAAAATTGAAATCATTTTTGGATTCGGAATATCAATTATATCTTAGGGTGAAATTTTGGCATTGTTCTAAAAAACTTCAATTTTTGATGAATAGTGAAACCACAAACTGGAAGTTAAAAAACTGATTTTTCTTTTAAATGAAACATTACCACTTAAGTGATTTTATTTTAAAAAATCAGACATTAATTGTTGAAATTAGGAAGTAAAATGTTGTTCAATGTGATTAAAATAATTTTTTTGTGAATAGTAGCTTTTATGTTTAATTAATCGCGATTAAAGGAAATTAGTGAAATTTAAGGTAAAAATGAAATTATTAAAATATGGAAATAACGTTACACTTGCCCTACCCCTATTGGATGTGTCATGGCCGACCAAGACAATATATGGGTCAACTTGGGGACCCCATGGAGCAACTTTGGTAGGAAAAGGACATAAATAACTTTTTATTTAATGTTAAAATAAAAAGGTCACAAACAAGAGTTGTTTTACTAAAACAATTTTTAAAGGGAGTTATACAAATAATATTTTTTACTATAAATATTCATTAGAAAGATAAAAATATTTTATACATCATGATATTATTTATATAATTTTTAGACATTAAATAAATTAAATTATTTATGACACCATGATGATGCAACGATTACCTCATTAATTAACGACTTTAATAAAACGAAAAGATAATGTAGAATACAAGGAATATACTTGTCCAAAGTATATTTGATGGGTATATTTCGAACCCTTATCACCTTAAACTCGAATTATATATGTTTGGGACTTTTAGAATCCGAAAACCATTGTATAATAATGTAAAATTTCCTTACTTTCCAAGAGCGCGCCTCCTCTCCACTTATAAAAGGACCCCACCTCTACCACCTTATTAACACCATCAAGCCTTTTGGATCTGGAAAACTCTGCCAAAATACTCTCCCAACATCTATACCTTACTCCTAGAAGCCTCACTTTGCGCAGAATTCTTCCCAAGGAAGCCTTTGGCTCAAATCAAAAAGAGTTACCCGATTTTAAGGTAATGTCTTCTATTATGTTATTTTGTTTTATTTTGCTCCTCCAACCCCCTAAAATCTTTTTATTAATTTATTTTGTAACAACACCAGTATCCTCAATATACTATTATGTTGTTATAATAATTATTCGAGCCAAACATACACACACATACATCTAATGGTTAAATAACATACTGTTTCAGTGGATGGCGAATTTCTGCCACATGAAACGATGATTGTTCAACACTCATATAACACCTTCAAAGGTGACCATTAAGATGTCACTATATTTATATATGATATATAATATTTTTATTTTTTACTTAAGATTCTTTATTTTTCATTTATGGAATACCTTTATGGTTTCTATTTTTGGTAAATGCGATATTTTCATTTTAGGAAGTGTGGACTACCGCCCCTTCAAAGTGATGTGAATCGTTAATGCCATATGTAGTATGTATAAAGGATGGATTAAAAGATATTATATATGATATAATACTGGAACTATATTATACCTTTATATAATTATGATTTCATTCCATTAAATACGAAATATAAATGAAAGTAGCGTTCATGCATACGTACGACTTACCGTCTCCATGAACGGTGCATTTCATTTATTACCTCTAAATGTTACGTAATATTATGAATGAATGTATATACTGCATATATATGATATATATGACATCTAAATCATGAATATAATTCTGGAGATAATGGATATTCTACCACATAAACAACTTGTAATTATAAGAATTTTATTGTTGACTCAAGTACCAAAAATCGAAAAAACGACCGTTATTAACTTAAATAACTACATAATGTTCAAAAGATTTTAATAAGTGATATAAAAAAGATAATGAAATTGGAAATGGTAGATATTAACTCTATTTTATTATTCAGGAGGTCAAAGAATGGCCGAGTGAATTCGGACACGAGGTATGGGAATTTCTTAACCCAATTTCCATTCTTTGGTTTAATCTCCTACTTTCAAATTATGTCATGATATTATTATGTCATATCTTGTATTTGTACTTTATTTATGTGTAATTATAGTTAATACACATAATATATATATATTATTTTTAAAATAATCTTTGTAAGGGACTTCGTCTCAATCTCCATTCGTTGAGGCATATTTTGTTTTATACACAACTTTCATTTACACGGTGTATAAACCCCTTTGACTTTGACTTTTATTCAAAAAGGAATCTTTTTTTACAAAGTGTTTTAATAAATGACAAAAGGAATGTTTTTGTCTTACGTATGTGGCGACAACGACTTCTCCGCCGCCATGACCATTATTTGTGTTTCGGCTTCCTCTACAAGCCACAACTTTTTAAATGAAAAATAAATAAAAAGTTTTAACTTTCTCTTATTTTGGTGGTGAATATGGTTTTGAAAGTGTTTTTAGTATATCAATGTGTAGTATTGATATCATGTGATTGAAGTGTGGAAATGTTATGTTTCCTTTATGCATGTTTTATGTGATACGATTATGTTATGGTTTATGATATGTTTAAACCTGTTCATATGAGGAATGCATTGGACATAATAAGTGACGGGTAGAGCCCGTTATAGCTCCTCGATGCATTGGCAGGTATCATGAGACAAACTGGTGTCTTGGCACGAGGCCTTGACAAAATCTTATTTGTGGTCTTGGCACGAGACCTTGGCTACGTGGTTATGATAGTCTGGCATTATGCATTCCATCATTATGAAAGTGTTTATTGATATTTCATGTGATTATTCAACTAGTAGAATAACCATGTGCGTAAGTAAATGGCATTATTTCAGTTTACTTTTTCCATATTATGCTAAAGTTCAATTTTAAAAGGCTTTTGTTTTAGTTATACATTGCCTTAAATGTTAATGTTTGTTTATGAAAGCTTCCGCTATATTGTTATCCTTACTGAGCATCTGAGATCACCCCTTTCAATGTTTTAATATTTCCAGGATGTGAAGATGTATTTTATGAATGACCTACAGGGATAGTCAGAAGAGGATATGAGTGTGGACTATGGAGACTACGTTATTGTAGTTTTTCACCACATGATGTAATGTAACATTTATGAATGTATCTACTGTTTCCAAAACTACTAAACTAATCGGTCTTTCGAGACTTGATATTTTGTGATCTTGCCAATGTTACGAAGTAATGCACCGACTCTGGGTAGCTGGGGTCGGGGCGTTATAGTTGGTATCAGAGGCAGTTTAGTACTAACCATGGAATCTATATTTAGATAAACTCTGATTAGAGCACATAGCCCAAAGATAGACTTTGAGGATTAGTATAGAAGAACTTCCTAGAATTTTGGTATTGTAGAGATTTTGTGAGTTTTCCGAGCAATACATCCCTGTCTGGATACGAGTAGGTAGAGGTGGCTCTGGCACAGATGTACCTAGGGGTAAAACCTGAAAACACCGCTTTGAGCTAGACTCGAACGGGAACTGGTGCACGACAACGGGCCTTGCTGCAATCTTGGTTACGACACTCCCGGGGGATATGCATAGGATAATTCTCATTTTCTATACAAACCACTATAAAGGGTTATGAATATATACTTACTCAAAGAAAACTTTTTTATGATTATGAATTATATCCATAAATAGTTCAATTAGTGTTAAGTGTTTCACAAGAATGGAATTATGTATTTTGATTCATAAAGTAATCTAGTTTATGCCATTGTTTAGAAATGGTGCCTAGTGGAAGGAATGGAAACTGTATCAATGCACACACTCCGTGTAGGGATTTCCCTCCTACTCAAGATAATTATTGTGGATCTAGAGATACAACTGGTGCTGATAAACTTATTACCATACTGGGACAACTCACTCAGGTTATGAATAATAACCTTACTCATATGGAGCACCCTGATCCGCAACGTGGAGGATCAATGTTAGACCGCTTCATGAGGCAACAACCACCAACATTTATTTGGGGTACAAATCCATTAGTATCTGAGCAATGGATAAACTCCTTAGAGAAAATATTCCACACCTTGGGGAGTAATGAAAGTGAGATGGTTGTCATGGCAGTCTACCGCCTCACTGGAGATGCCGATCAATGGTGGTCGCTGATTAAAAACACAAAGGAAGATGATGAAGTATCAAATATGGAATGGAGAGAGTTCAAAGATCTTTTCTTAGAAAAATAATTTCCACATGACCATCGAGCAGATATGAAAAGGAAATTTCTGAGTTTGAGAAAAAAGGATGATGAGAATGTCGCAAAGTATGAGGCTAACTTTACAAGGTTAGCGAGGCATTATGCAGATTATATACGTAACCCAAGAAGTAATATTGATCGTTTCATTGATGGGTTAAAACCGTTTCTCCGTCAAGCCTTAGTCTCACAATCTTTCTCGTCATACGAAGATATTGTCTCATGTGCTATCAAGACAGAAAAGGAATTCTCTAAATATTATGACAATAAAGTAAAGCATGAGAAGAAGAGAATGGTGGAACAAGAGACAGGTAAAGGGAAAAAGGGAAAGATGGATTTTCCATTATGCGATAATTGTGGGAAGAATCACCCTGGTACTTTCCTAAAAGGAATGGGAGTTTGTTATAAATGTGGGGAAAAAGGTCACCAGGCGCGTGATTGCAAGGGAAAGAAAGAGACTATCAATGTTGAATGATACAATTGTAGGGAAATAGAGCTTTATGCAAATGAATGTCCTAAGCGTCAAGAAAACATACCTCAGAAAAGGCCAAGGGATCAACGCCAAGCTTATACTGTTACTACAGATGAAGTTTAATAATTATTGTATTTGTGTTTTTGGACTCAAGAACTAGATTATGGTTATAAGAATAATGTGATATATATAAGTATTGTACTGTAGTACATTTTGTTTTCATTAAGGTTTTATTATGATGAAGGTAATCATATTTTAAGTATGTGATAATTAGAGAAACATTACTTTGTTTGGGGAATCTGATGTTACAATTGATTTTGGAATTTAGTGACCTTTTAGAAAAAGTCTAGACAGAGGTATTTTGGATAAATATATAGGTTGGAATGGATTAAGCTGACCTTTGGATAGTATTGTTTAAGGTTAAAACATTTCTGAAGATTATTTTTGGTATATTATAATACTATAGTTTTAGGAAAAGGACAACCTGTAGGGTGGGGCATAACCCGTCGCGTCGGAAAAAGATGCAAGAATCGAACCCACAACCATAGTGTGACAGGCCTTTATTACATACCACTAGCCTACAGGGAGTCCCTGGTTATTAAAAAATAGTTTTACTAATCTAAATGGTATGTGGTAATATTTAGAACATTATACAATTAGGATAAATAGAATATTTTTGAGTTCTGTTACCTTTTAGAGTGAAAGATGGGTTTGTGGTAAAAATTTAATAAAGAATGAAAGTCTACCTGACAAGTATGTATATTCTCTTACGTTCTTAGTAAATCTCCTAAATAAATTTCTCAACTTTATAAAAGGTAACTTAAAACAAAAACGTTGCCGGTTAACTTTTCCAACAGGGGATTCAATGACCGTTTAACCAATCACAAGTTTGTGATTTTCTTGTAGTTAAACATTCTCTTAATCCTTTTTTCTGTAACTCTCCATCAGACCTTTATGGTTTGTTTCTCCTCCATATACATATTTTCATAGAATCCTTGTATGGTCTATCTCGGGTGACCTTCGTACTTATCTTTCTTTCTTTTAAAGTTATATTTTTATTAATCTTATTTCCGATGTGGGTTTTCCACAAAGGTACTTTCTATTTTCAACCTTTTGTTTTCAAAGAAAAATTTCAAATTGTGAGGACGCAATTTATTGAAGGAGGGGAGAATGTAACACTTTGAGCTTCCACGATATGCTTCTCATTTAATAATGCAATAGCTTGCATTGTACGCAACTTCGAGTTCTAACACACCGCGACTAATCAAAGTAGCTGTTATGAATAGTAATAACCACTTTTTAAAATTATAGAAATTTTATATTTCAAAATGGACTTCATTTTTGAATTCGTAATATCGAAATTAGCCTATGTTGATTTTTTGGTATTTTTCTGAGAACTTCCAATTTTCTATGAATAGTGAAAAATACATAAAAACAAATTTTTTAATAAAAATAATTTATAGTGATAAATTATACTATTGAGTGGTTTTAATGTATAATTATAATATATATTTTTACTATTTTATCCAATGGTGGTCATTAGAATTAATTTCAAGTTGAAATTGAACATAAACAATTGTCAATCTTTTGATATATATTGTTTCTTAAAAACACGCTATTTGTTGTGACAGCGGGAATTAATTATGAAATTAATTAATGCAACATATATTTTTGGAATTTTGTAAAATAGACATCATTTTTGGATTTGGAATATCAATTATAGCTTAGGGTGAAATTTTGGCATTGATCTGAAAAACTTCAATTTTTGATGAATAGTGAAACCACTAAGTGGTAGTTAAAAAACTGATTTTTCATTTAAATGAAACATTACCACTTCAGTAATTTGATTTTCAAAAATCCGACATTCATGGTTTACATTATGAAGTAAAATGTGGTTCAATGGGATTAAAATAATTTTTAGGTGAATAGTAACTTTTAAGTTTAATTAATCGTGATTAAAGGTAATTAGTGAAATTTAAGGTAAAAATGATATTATAATAATTTGGAAATACCTTTACACTTGTCCTACCCCTATTGGATGTGTCATGGCAGACGAAGAAAATCTATGGGTCAACTTGGGGACCCCATGGAGCCACATTGGTTGGAAAAGGACATAAATAACTTTTTATTTAATTTTAAAATAAAAAGGTCACAAACAAGAGTTGTTTTAATAAACAATTTTTAAATGGGGTTATACAAGTCATATTTTTGACTATAAATATTGATTAGAAAGATAAAAAGATTTCCTACATCATGATATTTTTTATATAATTTTTAGACATTAAATAAATTAAATTATTTATGACACCATGATGATGCAGTGATTACCTCATTAATTAATGATTTTAATAAAATGATAATATAATGTATAATCCAAGGCATAAACTTTTCCAAAGACTATTGGATGGGTATATTTAGAACCCTTATCACCTTAACCTTGAATTATATAAGTTTGGGACCTTTAGAATCTGAAAATCATTGTATAATAATGTAAAAGTTCCATACATTCCAAGAGTGCCCCTCCACTCCACTTATAAAATGCCCCCACCTCTACCACCTTATTCACACCTTCAAGCCTTTTGTCTCGGCCAAACTCTGCCCAAATACTCTCCCAACATCTCTCCCTTACTCCTAGAAGCCTCACATTGGGCATAATTCTTCCCAAGGAAGCCTTTGGCTCAAATCAAAAAAAGTTACCCGATTTTAAGGTAATGTCTTCTATTATGTTATTTTGTTTTATTTTGCTTCTCCAACCTCCTAAACCCTTTTTATTAATTTCTTTTGTATCAACACCAGTATCCTCAATATACTAGGATGTTGTTATAAGAATTATTAGATCTAAACTTACACACACATACATCTAATGGTTAAAGAACATACTGTTTCTATGGATGGCGAATTTCTGCCTCACGAAACGATGATTGTTCAACACTCATATAACACTTTCAAAGGAGGCCATTAAGATGTCACTATATTTATATATTATATATAATATGTTTATGTTTTACTTAAGCTTATGTATTTTTCATTTATGGCTTAAGATTCTGTATTTTTCATTTATGGCATACCTTTATGGTTTCCATTATGGGTAAATGCGATATTTTCATTTAAGAAAGTGCGGACTACCGCCCCCTCAAAGTGATGTGAATCGTTAATGCCATATGTGAGAAGTATAAAGGATGGAGTAAATGATATTATATATGATATTATACTGTAACTATATTATAACTTTATATAATTATGATTTCATTCCATTAAATATGAAATAGAAATGAAAGTAGCGTTCATGCGTACGTACGACTTACCGTCTCCAAGAACGGTGCATTTCATTTCTTACCTCTAAATGTTACGTAATATTATTAATGAATTTATATACTGGATATATATTATATATATTACATCTAAATCTTGAATATAATTTTGGAGATAATGGATATTCTACCACATAAACAACTTGTAATTATAAGAAGTTTATTGTTGACTCAAGTACCAAAAATCGACAAAATGACCGTTATTAACTTCAATAATTACATAATGTTCATAACATTGTAATAAGTGATATAAAAAGGATAATGAAATTTAAAACGGTAGATATTAACTCTAGTTTATTATTCATGAGGTCAAAGAACGGTCGAGTGAATTCGGACATGAGGTAAGGGAATCTCTTAACCCAATTTCCATTCTTTGGGTTAATCTCTTACTTTCAAATTATGTCATGATATTTTTATGTCATGTCTTGTATTTGTACTTTATTTATGTGTAATTATAGTGAATACACATGATATATCTATTTTATTTTTAAAATGATCTTTGTAAGGGACTTCGTCTCAATCTGCATTCATTGAGGCATATTTGGTTTTATACACAACTTTCTTTTATACGGTGTATAAACACCTTTGACTTTGACTTTTATTCAAAAAGGAATCTTTTTTTACAAAGCGTTTTACTAAACGACAAAAGAAATTATTTTGTCTTACGTATGTGGCGACAACGACTTCTCTGCCGCCATGACCATTATTTGTGTTTCGACTTCCTCTACAAGCCATAACATTTTAAATGAAAAATAAATACAATGTTTTAACTTTCTTTTATTTTGGTATTGAAAATGGTTTTAAAAGTGTTTTTATTATATCCATGTGTTGTATTGATATCTTGTGATTGAATTGTGGAAATGTTATGTTTCCTTTATGCATGTTTTATGTGATACGATTATGTTATGGTTTATGATATGTTTAAACCTGTTCATATGATGAATGCATTGGACTTAATAAGTGACGGGTGGAGCCCGCTATAGCTTCTCGATGCATCGGCAGGTCTCATGAGACAAACTAGTGTCTTGGCACGAGGCCTTGAAAAAATATTATTTGTGGTCTTGGCACAAGGCCTTGGCTACGTGGTTATGATAGTCTGGCATTATGCATTCCATCATTATGAAAGTGGTTATTGATATTTCATGTGATTATTTGACTAGTAGAATATCCATGTGAGTAAGTAAATGGAATTATTTCAGTTTACTTTTGCCATATTATGCAAAAGTTCAAGTTTAAAAGGCTTTTTTTAGTTATACATTGCCTTAAATGTTAATGTTTATTTATGAAATCTTCTGCTATATTGTTATCCTTACTGAGCATCTGAGCTCACCCCTTTCAATGTTTTAATATTTTCCAGGATGTGAAGAAGTATTTTATGAATGTCCTACAGGGATAGTCAGAAGAGGATGTGAGTGTGGACTATGTATACTTAGTTATTGTAGTTTTCCACCTTATGATGTAATGTAACATTTATGAATACATCTACTGTTTCTAAGGCTACTAAACTAATCGGTCTTTCGAGACTTGATCTTTTTTGATCATGCCAATGTTACGAAGTAATGCACCGACTCTGGGTAGCTGGGGTCGGGGCGTTACATGATCCATGTGGTACATTATACATGAAATGAAATATTTATAAAGGTTGTTCCTTGATAGCGGTCCAATGAATTTTGTAAATAATAGTATTAGGAAACACCATGTGAAATGATGTTATACTCATTCTCCATGTGCAATGATCCTTGTATAATGATAATATCACGTCGAATGTTGTTTACACATTTCCATGTTATGATAACCATGCTATATCATGACTTTATGTTCATGTTTCCCTTATGCTCCATTGATATCTCTATGTCCTAACATTTATTGTGTTCTTCGTGTAATGCCCTGTTTACTCCCTTAATTAGATTTATATCTCATCATTTTCTTATTTATGTTCTCTGGTTATCCCATGGAATTATATGTTTGAAGGAATGTTGTGGTCAGGTAAAATGAATTTTTAATTAAGATGTTGTATTTTATGTCTTAAGTTGCCATGTAATGTTACTAATTTACCAAGACACAAGAACTATTCATCCCTAGAGTTTTATTAAGTGAAATTTTATGTAATAAATCTTGTTTGAGTATGTAATGAAGAGTACAGATTTTATAATAGACATGACTGATTGGGATACAATACCATAAAAATATCTATATGTTCACTATGAGACTTATGATAGTGGAGACGGGTAGAGATTATTATTTAATAAGTGAATGGTATGTTCTTTTTTATAGAATTGAGAGGTGGCATTTATATTTGAGTAGCAATGTATTGATTGGGTAAATAGATTTTATTTTATTATTTAGACCATATAATTTTGATTTGAATTTATTATGATTAATTTGTATGTTTATTATTAATAAAATTTGTGTTATTATACATTAAAATAATTCTAAAAAATTATTTAACCACCCAACTAATAAATTAAAAACAATGAACCAAAAAAAATTATTAGGATATACGATAATTTTCTTTATATTAAGAAATATATGTTTCAAAAATCAAATAGTTTTTGTGTAAATTAATTATTTCACTAATTAAATAATATCTTTGTTAATACTTTATTTGTATATTTTATATCAAAACTTAGTCATGATGATGTCATAAATTCAATGGTATTAGTAAAATTTGATTTTTTAAATATTCAACAAAATTAATATTTTTTTGAAAAATATCTTAAATTCACCATATTTTAATTTGGACATACAAATTCAATAATTTAATTACTTTTTAAATGATTTTTATATTCAAATTTATTAATTTACTTTCAATTTAAAAAATATAAAATAATGAAATTGTTTTTAAAGAAGATGATTTTTTAAACATTAATTGCATATAATGTCATTAAATATTAATTAATAATTAAATTAGTGACAATATATTTTTTAAAATTTAAACAGTTAATTATATTAATCCCTTAAATTCATTTAATTTAGTTTATTAAAATTAAAATAAATAATACACTGAAAAGTAAAATTCATTGAAATTTTACCTTTTAGAACTAAATAATCTTATTCATATTCAATTTAATTTCATTATTTATCATATAAATATAAATTCATTTCAATTATAGGTATTAAAACAAATCCATTTATTATTCTACATAATATAAATAATATCTATGGATTTAAAATTAATCACTTTAACCAAAAAAATTTACACGTAGTTTTATTTGTTGTCTACTTTTAATGATATTTTACATTTTATTCTCTAGATGTATTAATGAATATATTTTTTTGAAAAATGTAATATTCTGTATTTTTTGGTGTTTTGTATGATACATGTTATTAATCATATTATTTTTAAAGAAAAAAACATACAAAAATTATATGGTGTTATACTTATAGCTTTCACTTGTGAGTTTTAATTGATTAGACATAGCAAAAATACATGTCAAAGATTGGATTTGTAATCCATTTAATGATATTTATGTAACATATGGGGTATGATCTTAATTAATATATGGAATATAATTTTTTTGATATGAGAAAGGGGAAGAAATTTCATCATTTTTCAGGCCCATTATAGGATTGTATTCAGGTAGGTCCATCACATGTAATTGGAATAAAAAATAATAATTCTTGAAATTTGACTGAGAAGGATAACTGAATGGATCAAATGAAATTTTCTAATGGGTTAATTGAATAGGTTCATCATAAATCTAAACCAAATTTAAAAAATGATTCTATTATATTTTAAAACTACGAGGAGGTGAATATAGGTCCATTGGATCTTGGGAATGATCATGTTATCCAAACCCATGATGTTGATATTCTAGTTCATACTGATAATAATCATCATTTGGGAGATAAATTTTGGTTTTATGGACTATGAAACTTACTGATGTTAATAATTTTACTTTCATTTTGAACTAATCAAAAGGAACATGTGCAGTTTTTTTCTCTGATGCAGTTTTTCCAAATGATAGTCCAAATGATTTGATAAGGGTAAAATAATAATGTTACATAAAATATTTTGTTACCTAATGGTAATAAAATGGAATGTGATGATATATAGGATCAATATTTATCTCATATTCCAACAAAAGTAAAAAATCAAGTGCATTTTGTTAAAGGATCCTACAATTTAAAACTAAATAAATAATGACCTCAGATAGAGTATTCAAATATAAAAAATAATATGGTATTAATATAATATGGTGAAGGGTCTAGGTAAAATCCAAATATATTATATAGATACGAATATAAAAAAACTCATGGGATATTTTTAGGTCCATTCTGATCTCTTGGAGAATATATATAAATGGACATAAAACAAATATATTATTTGTTTTAGTAGGTATGAGAATAGTATGATTAATATTTATGGATATATTAGTATTTGAAGAATATGATATCTTAAATTTATTATTAAGCATAAATTAATCCTAACATGAATTTTAAAAATTTTGATGGTAATATAAAATTTATCATGATTTCATTTCATCAGGTTACATGTTCACGTGTCCCAACTTATGACCCATGATATGTTTTTTCATTGATAAAGGAAGTTTTTAGGTCTCAATGTTTTATGAAATATTTCTTTTAATATTGTTTATAATTGTAGATTTATTATTTGAGTTATTTTTTATGAGTTTATATGTATTATTTTAAGCATTATAATTTTGTTTGAAAAGTTTATTGCAACTTGTTGACATTATAATTTATTCTGGTTATCTAAAGTATAATTTATAGAAAAAGATACTAGTCTACTATGAGGAGTGTTTATGAAAAATATATTATTTACATGAAGGAGAAAAAATATATTTTTTTTAATGGGAAACCTATGTTTCAACAGGATTGGTTTCGAAGTAATTTTTTAGGTCGCCATGAAAGGGGATTCCATTAATGTATCAATGCATTTAGGTCATGATTCTGAAGCTATACCAATACAAATAGAGTATAATTAATGAAACATTTTTTATTATTAGGTTTTTAATTTTTCAATGGTGGTGGTTTCATGGAAAATTATTATAGGATATCGATAGTGGAAATAGTAGAACAAATGGATTCCCGCATTTCTCAGTGTTTGAATCACCTAGAGTATCGAATGAATATCTTTATAATGTGGAGGATAGAAATATTTCTCATTAGGATTATGGTGGTTACATGTTATAGTTAACCAAGTGGACAATTAGACATAATGTATAGTTCTATTTATTTATATAAATTAAATAATTAAACATTTCTCTTATAGATATAGGCCATTATATCTATTACACATAAACCCAAAGTGTTCTTTATAGATTTACATTTATATTAATTGTATGAATACATGTGTAGGTTAATATTTATTAGGATGAATTCATATCAATTTAGGGTGATTAATTGGTGGAATATTTTTTCCCAACATCCATAATACAGTAATTTTGAGGTGGTTCCTTACCAAATTGATTATTGTATTTGTGATCCTAGAATTAATACTCCCACTAGATCAAAAGTATAATGAGTAAATATCAACATGTGGTATTAGAGATTGGTTCTCTAATGGCTCAAAAACTCTATTCATAGATCAAGTATCATTCTCATGCATAAAACAATTTTTATTTTAATTAGACTAATTTTTTTTAAAATGACAGAATTAAGATATAGAAGAATTTGAATCATAAGTTTCCATCAAATAGGATTTAGTTTTTGGTGATTGAAAATTGAAGGGTTTCTAATTTATAAAGATATTGGGAATTAATTAAATTTAGTAAAACTAAAATCAATAGTGAAATTTGAATAATAAAATTTGTATTAGAAGGCACATGTTTGGGTATAAAATTTATTTATCTTGAATATGTATTTTAAATTTTGGGAGAGTAATACTAAAATATAGTTGATGAAAACCCATGTATACATATTTGAAACCTAAGACACTAAATAAATTTCTCTCGATATAGAGGTCATCCAACAAGAGGTTATTAGAAAGAAGATAAATATTAGACCATGTGAATGATTTCAACATGATATAGAGTCAACTCGTGTCTCTGAAGGTCACATTAAGAGACAATGGTTGGGTGATTTTTTATCACCATCTGTATCAGAATCAGGGGTGGCCATGTTGATAGTTTTGAGTAGAATATGTGAGAAGAAAAACATGGTGTTCACTAATTTTTATAAAATGGTTATCAATGATGATATTTTAAGGATATAGTATATACCTTTTTTGAATGACTCATTTTATGTAGAAGGAATGGGATTCCCACCTAATTAAAAGAACCGGGAATAGACCATAAGGAAGACATTGTAGATGAGTATAGGAAATCCTTCTAGAACTAGGAATATTTATTTTTTTATAATATAAATTAATTTAATAAGAAATATTTTTATGAACTAATTATTAATTCTGAAAGGAATAATTCTAGATAACTAAATTTAGTAGTAATGAGTAGTGTAAATCCACTTTTATGAGAAACTACTCAGGTGGAATCCTAGATAGTAGGTTATATATTTTCATTCCATTCCATAATTGAAAAGGTATATAATTTAATAAATGTTTGAAAATAAAATTTTATTGTTCAAATTTGTTATTATGTGGCTCATAGAAATATACACATGAGAGAAGTGAAATTGTATTTGAAGAAGATAATACTTCATTTACTGAAGGATGTGTGGCATGTTCCAATTCTATTAAGGAACATTATTTAAATTGGTCAATATTATTACTAGGTTTCATACATATTATTATGAAAGGATTATAGAATATTACTCAAGGATCTGTTATGATATCTAAATGTGTGCAATATGGGGCATTGCATTTAATTATAAGGGCATTGGGAGTAACCATATCATGAATGAAATCATTTTAAAGATAAAAAACATTCCATAATTATTTTGGGAACCCTAGTTGGAAATTTAAAAATTTACTAGAGGATAAATTAATATTGAAAAAGGATTATTATGAATTTAAAATATGTGAGAGTTTTATAATACAGAAGAAAATGATGGTGTCTTTCAATCTGTCAAGAAAAAAACCCAAAATGTTAAAAAATAGAGTTGGTTTATATAAATGTTTGGGGACCATCCATGGTTCGTTCTCATGTAAGGTCAAGTTAAATTATTACATTCAATGTTGATTCCACATGAATGTTTTTTGAATAAATTTTATAATATAATAGTGATGTATTTGGAATATGTTTTAATGGAAGCATATAGTGGAAAGTAAAATTGGATGAATGATGAAATGTTTGATGTCATAAAATAGTGCTAATTTTGTAGGAAAGAGTTTTATAAATTACTGTAGGAACAAAAGGATCCTAACAGAGAGGACTATTCTAGTTAAATCTAAAAAATTGTATATCTAATAGAATGAATCATAATTTGATATAGAAAACGAGAATTATATTTACACATTATAGAATTGATATGGATATTTGGGCCAATGGAGTTGGAATAACATCTAACATAATAAAAAATAGTCCTTCAAAACCATTTTTATTTTTTTTACCAAAATAAAAATTGTCCAACAAGGGTTTCTAATTTTATAATTTACGAGTTTTTCGAATTGTATCTAAAACATATTGAGATTAAAATTTAATGGATAATTTGTATGAAAAATTTGAGGCGTGATTTTCCATAGGATATGATGATAATAATATTTGTTCTCATTTTTTTGAGGATTAAAATTATAGTATTTTTTAATGTGGAAAGGTGGTATTTAATGGCCATTCCTTGTTGAAGGGAAATAAATTAATGTGGCATGATGTTTATGGAAAATATCTAATTTTATTTAATTTTAATATAGGTATAAGTTATAGAAGGTTATTTATTATATAATTATTAGAATCATTTGAGTCTATAGGAATATAAACAGTTTTGGAGTAATGTTCAATGGAGAGAACAAGTAGTTTAGAAGTTTATCCAGTGGAATATATACCTAAAATCATAAGAACTGGTGAATCATGTTATATATCTTTGAAGGTTCATGATCCCGATGTTTCTGTTTTACATAATGATAGACCATTTTATAATTCATAGATATCTTTATGTGTTAGAAAACTGTTGTCGTAACTTGAATTTGACTTAATTTAATTTGTTTTAATGGAGGTGGGAGAACAACAAATCCATGAATATTCAACCGCTCTGGGTGATCAAAATTGTTCCAATCATATATATATATATATATATAATGAGTGGGATTCCCTTCGAGTGAATAAAACCTAGTGAGAATGTAGTTTCCATAAGAGAATAAAGAACATTAAAATATGTATATATTCTTGTTAAAAAAAGAAAAATATAGAATAAAGAGGTATAAGAAGTTGTTGATTGTGAATGTGTTTCAAAATAAGTAAGGCATTTATTTAAGTGAAACTCTTTCTAAAGTAGTTAAACATACTACCTTATAAACTTTGTTAATCATGGAATATTGTTTTAAATTAATCTTTAAGATAATGATGGAAAGAAGTATTTTATATTGATCATTTGAGGAATAAATTTATATGAAAAAACAATTTGTTTTGTGGATAAATAAAATCATTTCTTTGTTTGAATGTGGAAAATAAGTCCTTGTCATTTTTAATAAGTACCAATATATTATAATAATAATTCCATCAATTTCATGGTTGAGATTAGTTTCATGTGGAAAAATTATAATTTTTCTATTAACTAAATGATTATAGTTTATGATACCTCACATCATTACTATTTTACATGTATAATAAGTTGTTAGTGGTTCTGAGTATCTATATGATTCTGAAGATGAACATTTATATATCACAAATGTTCGAAATAAAAGATAATGGTGAAGAAAATATGATAATAGTAAAGAGTATTGAATGATATTGCAAAAATATGAGATTGATTTTATAACATAAATATTACATAAGGATAATCATTTATATATTTATAATGACTAGATTTAAATCGGTTACAACCCCTCTTAATAGTAATTTTTAACATACCAAGGAAAAGTAAAGTGTTATAGAAGAAGAATAAAATATATAAAATTGTTATGTATTCATAAAAAATAAGATTTTTTATTTATGCTATGGTGTTCACTAATCTAGATATTGGTCATGTAGTGGGAATTTTTATCCTTTTCATATGTAATATAAGGAGAGTTCATTGGAATTTTTAATGTTGATTATTCAATATCTAAAAGGAAAGGAATGTGTGTGTGTTTATTTTATAGATAATGTCTAATTACCTGGTTTTTCAGATTTAGTCATTGGTGGTTATTATTTTCCATACATGTGGCCAACTGGATATGGTTTTACATTTGGATGAACCATGACTAGTTGGATATTGAGGTTTCAAAAATTGATTTCACTCTCTACTATAGAAGTGGAATATATGGGCATGAACGAATAATTCAAGAGGAAGGTGTGTATGAGGTATTTGATTGACGAAATGAGATTGAGTTTGGAATATGTGTAACTTTAATATGAGTGTCAAATAGTGATCTATTAGGATAAAAATATGGTTTTTGTTAAAGAATGAATCATACTGACCTAAGGAATATTTTATATAGAATATTAGAGAGGAAAAAATGACAATGTTATATAATATAGATTGGTCATATAATATGACTAAAATTGAGAGATACTTGACCCCAGTAGCCCAGAGTTGGTGGTTATTTTAATAAACTATCATAGATACAATATATAACATCACCAAGGATTGATCAATTTATTATCATTAATGAACTAGATACACACATGGTACCCTTATTACATGGTTAATTAAACAAAAAACACACTAATGTAAAATAAAATTCATCCTTGAAACATATTAAAATATTTTATGTTAATAAACCATTAAAGGAAAATAAATTAAAGGGAGAGCTCAAACACTGAGTAAGGGTTACATGGACCAATAATAAGTGAATCAATGTCAATAAAGAGTAATCAAAATGAAAACATAAATAACTAAAAATACATAGCGTCAATAATCTATGAATATAAATTAATTCATTGATTTTCCTGTAGTGAAACTCAAAAGGAATGTAATTGCTGAATACTGAATGAATAAAATGATTAATCATTAGATGCCATGTATTTGGCTTATGAACCACTATATTGTCAAGATAGTTTTTGTTTGATGGTAAAAATATATATATTTTATTATATATAAAAACATGAAGGGTTTCTCAACATTCTTTTACTTCATGACACATATAAAAGCATTGATGGGCTATCTGTAACTATGCCACACCAATAACTTCATATCCAATGAATTATTTTTATATATATTCAATTCTTGAATTATATGACTTATAAAAAATATTCATATTGAGTAGAGGATATGGATTCATCAATATATCACCAAGTAAAAAATATTAAATTAAAATATAGTATGTAAAAATGGTACACACCTAAGGAAATAATAATATCCATTATATGATAATATGGATATTTGATGAAATATTTAATGAATGATGATCAAAAATGAATGAGAAGTAAACATACACTACAAATAAGGAATAGTAGTGAATAAAGCATTACCAAATGAAATATCATGATGGAGTCCATGAAAGATTTAATTATTATCATACATAAACATTCATAATGGAAAATAGGCATATATCATGAAAAATGAATTCCAAATTATGTGAAAACATATAATAGGAGTGTTTGATAATACTTATAAGTGAGCATCCATAGTGTAGTTAAACAGAAATTATTAAGGGTACATTAAAATAGAAAAAAGAATAATTCTTTATATTAAACCAGAAGAGAAAAAAACATTCTTGATATAATGAGTTATTTTTAAAAATTGATTTTAAGATCAAATAAGATATGGATGGTATGTTAAAATTGATACAAAATTGGGATTTTATCTTTAATCGGGCTTGATAATCGAGATGAATTGAAAATGTAACATTAAAAAACTAGTGTTTACCATCAACTAATGATTAATTGAGTTACGTAGAAATTATTATAACATACTACCAGAATTTAGGTGGAGTAAATGAGAATAATTAATAATTACATTGGGTGTAATGTGATATAATTTGTAACCTGAATTAAAAATGGAGGTTCGAGGATAATGCTTTACCTTATTTCCAAAAGTGTTTTTCACTTGAACATAATGTCATGGATAATTAAATTTTAATCAATAATAATTTATTTCAGAATCAATTAAACATTTATTGTATTTATTATAATTTTATAAAGTTCATTTGTGGCCACATTAATTAGATGCACTATTATATTTTTTCATTTAGGAGTTTTTGATTTCGTGATTTTCATGATTGTTTCACATTTATATATGTATGGGAGACCATGTTAAATGGGATTAGTTTTCATTAATTTAAAATAAATTTTATATAAGGATATACATATTATTTATTTGTGTTATATATCGTTTTTTCTGGATATGAGGATTATTCATTTGATAAAATGTTGACGATGAATGTTATTTTATTTTTGTAAATTTTCGATTATCATAAACTAATATTATATTATTAATTATCATTTTGAATATATACTAGTTCTAAAACATTATATAAAATATAATATGTTTATTAAAATGTTATTTAACACTAAAAATGGTTTTATGGATATCCGTGATAGTCGTAATGGAAAATGAAAATTCATTGTCTATGATGGAAGTAAATCCGAACATCAAGGACGAAAATTTGGTTTTTACAATAAAAGAATGAGGAGAAGTGGTTTAATTATGGATATTCCAATAAAATAATAGGATTATAGAATATAATATATAGTATACTTATAAATTTTTTTATTGGGGAGGTCAGGGAAAGATAAGAAAACAAACTAAATAAAATAAAATTAAAGCGGATGATTAAGTGTTTTACCTCTTGAATTATTCTCCTTCACAACCTATTTAAGGGACTTCGGATTTTTCTTACGGTGAGTAACATAATTCATGAACATGGGGAAGAGGTTTTGGGGATTAATTAGTCATAAATTTTATAAGATTTATTTCTTATAGTGTGTGAGGAGAAGAGATAGTGAGGAGTGGTATTTATAGTGGTGGAGAGGGAAGTTTTTCGATTATATTATTCATTCAATTATTATTTTTTCTCATGAATATGAATTATATTTACATCCAAGAATAAGTAAATCAAATATAAATGTGAAGTTTGATATTATTGGTCTTAAATAATCAATGACCCAAGAAATTGATTATTTAACTTATAATGTATATATACCATAAATTAATGTACTTTACTATACACCAATAATTCAAATATTATTGAATAATACCAAAAATAAACAACAATTTTTTATGGTTTATAATTAAAAAATGAACTCCATGTTATGAAAATAATAATTGAAATAAGAGAATTTTTAATTACTTTAAATAATGATTCATTAGAAAAATACTGATTTTAAAATTATAACATAATTTAAGACACATTGAAAATTTAATTTAGGTCTCATAATATTATATTATAATAATAAGACATAAAATATTAATTTATGAATTTATTTTATGAAAATAAATTTTATTTTTAATAATTATATTAATTTTTTAATTTTAAATAAAAATGTGTGTTATACAAAAATACCAACACTTAAATTTACATTTTTAAAAATATATTTACTTATACTATGATATAAACATATCATAACATCATTTATAAGCTTCATTAATTATATTTATACATCCATATATGAGGTTACTATTCTATAGGTCACATTACTATTCTTAATGGTCCATTACTATTTTGAATGGAAATATTAGTATTTCAATTTATATATCACGGTTCTATTGAACTCGATGTTGTGTGTAATGTAAACATTGAAATTAATTTATTTTATTTAAGAATATAAAAAACATTAAGTCTTGGTGTGCTACATTTTTCCCTCCTTTTAAAATCTCGTTCTATAAATTTTTATGAATATTTCATTTTAAAAAGATTAGGGTTGTTGTTCTTCTCAATATCCTTAACTTCAAACATTTCTTTTTCCATTTTACAGTTCCTTCAAATAACCAATATCATTCGAGTTGTCTGATTTCTCAATACCTTCTCTATAGTGTCAAGAACCACAATAATCTCTTCACAGTATGAAAAAAATCATGTTTCATTTCTATTTCATCATAGATGAGTACATGCATTGGGTTTGGTATGTAATTATATAACAATGATATGTTAAACACATCATATAATTTGGAGTGACATAGTGGAATTGATAATAAGTATGATACAACTTAAATTATTTACATAGTTTGAAATGGTATGATGTACATTGAGATCAATTTACTTTTCTTATTGTACATTATGAAACTCTTATAGTGAGATATATTTAGAAATACATGATCTCCAACTGATACTACAAATAATTACTCCTGTTTTCATCATAACACTTTTTCCAAATTTGAGATACTTTGATATGAGTTTTAAATATATGTACCTTCATGTTGTCCTCTCCACATGTTTTGGGCCAATAATTTTCATTTCACCAATGTTATCCCAACATTTTGGTGTACGATGTCTATTCACATATAATTCATCATACAGTTCCATTTCTATACTTTAATGGAAACTATTGTTATTGTAAATCTCTACCAATGAAAAATATTGATCCCACATACTATTAAGGTCATCTAATCCTGATTTCAACATGTCTTGAAATGTTTGGATCTTCAATTCAAATTGTTCATCAATTTGATTATGATAAGAAATAATAAAATGGAGCTTAGTATGCAATGATTTATTATTAATTTTATATGTAAATCATGTATCACGTTTATAAAAAATTGAAATATGTATACCATGAAGTCTTGAAACATCAATAATATAGAGTCTTTCACGGTACTGAATAGATAAATCTTATCATATAGAATGAAAAATTACTGATTTTGTAATAGGATAAAAAATAACATATATCACATCATTCCTTCAAGGTTTTATTCGAATAAATTTGAAAATTTCTATCCTAATGACATTTGAATTATAGATGGGAATATGAAGATGTTTAATGACTACCCTAGGATGATGTCTCTAAGACATCATTTGTTTAGAAACTAGAAACCCTGACATATAGTCGGAAATATAATTCTTCAAAATTTTCAACAAAAAGGATCCTTATGATATAATTAAATTTTCGATCTTTTGGGCTGAATAGAGAAATTTGATATATGATAATCTACTAGTAGTTCAATTTTAGTGTTGTTTTTTATGTAACACATAACCTCTTTCTAAATTTCATTACACCATAATCATGAAAAATTTCTTCTAATATTCCAACCTTAACTAGTTTATATTTATTTTGAAAATATTCATCATCAATTTGAGATATTTTTTTCCAAATCTAGAAAATATAGTTTGACTGTCATTTGAAAATGGGGTGATGTTTCCTCTCCTATAAAAATTACAATATCTATTTTTACTAAATAAATGTATATATGATTTTCTCAATCCTCAATTATGTTATAAGTCCATGATATTTCTATCTTAATTCATATTCTCCCTTATTTTATTTTCCTAGATGGTAGTGTACTGAACAAACATAATTTTGAGTAAATAAATCAATCAAATTTTCCTCATTTAGAGTTCTTTCACTGAAAAGATGTATTTAAAACTATTTTCATCCTTATATATTTCATATCCTTCAATATAGATAATGTGTTTCTATGTCTTCACATAAATGATTATAGAAAAAACTAACGATCTTGAGTTGGATAATTTAGTTCATATGTCTTCAACTACATTGATTCATATACAATAAAATTATCATTTTTCATGAGTATACATCTTCCTAAATTCAATTATGCATCACTATATATCACAAACCCATAATTTCCTTATGGAAGATTAAAAATTTGATAATTTACCAATCTTATCATAAATTATTCAAATCATTATGTATATTATTATTTTTATATACCCACATATCTCTTTTACATGCAAGACTATTTAACAGGTTATCCAGGTGAGAATGATTATTGATAAAATTATAATAGTAACCTGAAAAATCAACAATACCAAAAACTCTGGTTATATATGTTGCTATGATACATCATTGGATTTTCTTTTTCATTATATGATAAACTGAGATTCCCTTTTAAGAGATTAAATGGCCAGGGAAAAAACTTTTTGAATCTAGATTTCACAATTTCTAAACATCCAATATAACTATATTCTTATATGAGTCTTCATAAGAATCATTAAGTTGTTCATGTGGTCCTATTATCTTTTAGAGTATAATAATATCTCATCAAATAATACCAAAAAAATTATCAATATATTCAAGGAATACTATGATCATTTGATCAACAAAAATATAATATTCTTAAGTTAGTCTGGTATTACTATAAACTCATAATTTCTATAACTCATTTGAAATTATATTGTAATATCATTGATTTATCTATATTTAATAAAGTTCCACATGTATCCATCATTCTTTATGACAAATAGATAATGGGATCCCTATGGAGAATCAATAGGTAAAATAAATCCCTTATTACTCAAATACTCTAGTTGTTTTCTTTTGCTCCAATAATTCAACAATTATCATTCTATAAGGTGACTTTGATATTAATCTTGAATCAGTGATTAGATAAATAGTAAATTCAAATTCATGCTCTAAGGGATTTCCAAGAAATTCATTAAGAAATACAGTAATTTAATCCCTTATAATTGGTACATTATCAATTTGAATATGACCTTACTCATCCCCATATGTTTTTTTCACTTCCTCTACTAGTATTTAATTTAGTAGAGCAACATGGGATGGATCGAGATTATAATTAGATGACGATGTTTCTATTATGATGATAAGGGATCTATGTATTCCTTATAAATCATAGTTTTTTTATTCTTCTCATAATTTCCCATTTCATATTTTTAAATCCAATCCATACAAAGGAACATATGAAATTAAAAAATAGGTATGCTGATAAGGTTTGCCGGAAAAGAAAATTTAACTCATAAATGGGGATAACTAACACATTTTTTTCAATGAGACGTCCGTGAAGAGTTTTTATCAATAAATTCCATGTTAAGTAAAAAATCAAAATGTATTATTTTTAAGGAAAATTTGGCAGATGTAAAAGAGTAAGATGATCCCAAATAAAATAAATCATTGACCATATTTTAAGATAGTATCAATGTACCTTTCAACACATAATTTTGTACTTCTACATTAAATGTGGTAATAGAATAATCATGGTCATATACCCTTGGCCTCTTTTGTGGTAGATTATTTGGTAAATGGGACATTATATTTGAATAATTTCCTATTTCATTAGATTTTGAACATTATACGTCATTGCTTGTTTTCTTTCTCTTCAATTCATTTTCTCTATAACCCTTCCCTCCATACTTACAAAAAAAATCACATGCACTTCAGGAATTTCCCTTGATGATTCTTTCCACTATTTTCACATAATGTAAATTGATTAATTACATTTTTTTATTTTACACTTCACCTTATACATGGTTATTAGAATACCACATATTCAATTTATTTCCCTTAAATAAATACAAATTATAAAATTCCTTCTCCATTTTGATGTAAGTTAACACTATTTTATTATAGGTTATAAGTTTTCTAAAAGATATATCCCTTCATACACATGGACTAATAACTTAAAAGAAATTATTAATAATGTCTTAAAAATAATTCATATATTATATAGAAAACCTATCCAGTATTGTATAGGAATCATCATAATCTAGAACACTATCTTCATCACTTTTATTTATGAAAAGTAATTTTCTCTTCATTTTAGTTTATTTTTCATGGGAGAATTGTTTTTGAAGAATTATTCATTAAATGTTATCAATTCCATGTATTCTATTTATTATTCCTACATAGTGTTTTGGATCTATGACCACCATTTATCATCATCTCCCTAGAGACAATATACTACCAGTACTACCTTATCATTCTCAATTCATCCCAGTGACAGAAATATCGTTTCAATGGTCTTGATCCAAAAATAATATACCACTAGATTAGTATTCCCAGTTAAATATAGGGGATTATACCATAAAAATGATCCATCATAGATGTGATATGGTTATTCATCATGTCATGAGTAATAATTCTTAATATGGTCATGATCTTCTCATCTCCAACATAAATAGTATTGTCTTACTCACTTGGGAAATCCCTAAATTGTTTGTGGGAATATAATCAATTCTTTCCATTAGTTGGCATCACTAAAAATTAATTTAAATACATTTTATTGTAATAATCATTATTATCAACACAAATATTTACTATAATGAATTACTATAATTACCCTGATTACTTAATATCTTGTTCCCAATCCTTCTGCTAAACTATTTCTAATACAATCTATGAAATCCCAGATGCATGTATCTCGTTGTTTTTTTATTTTATTGTAATGGAAAAGTTAAAAGAGATAAAATCTCTAAGTATTGAGGAGTATGGTATTCATGAATGACTAGATACATACATGGTACACTTATTACATTGGTAATTAATCATGAAACACAAAAAAGGAAATTAAAATTCATCCTCAAAACATATTCAATGATTTAATATTCATAACCGGGAAATGAAAAGAAAGGAATGGTGAGCACAAATTCATTATAAGGTATTCATGAGTGAATAATAAGTGAATCAAATTAAATAATTCATAATCATAATGGACTGTTAAATAATTTGAAAACACATTCCATTAATAAAATGAGAATTTAAATGTATTGATAGGATTTATGATTGCGAAAATATCAAGTAATGTAATAAGTTAATACCAAATGGGAAAAATTATTAATTATTTTATGTCATGTATCTCCCTCGTGAATTATTATATCCTCAATATGATTTAATGCTATTGGTAAAAAAACATATAATTTTATAATGAAACAATAATGAAGGGGTTTTAACCAACTATTTTGTCTCATGATACCTTTTGATGCATCTAGGGGCTATCTATAACAGATCTCCACTTTTCACTATAATTCCAAATCATTATTCGTATATGGAATCAATTTATGAACAAGAAGAATTATCAAAATATTTTTATTGAGCATAAGATACAGATTCATCAACATTCACCGAATTAAAACAACCTTAAAAGAATAAAATATAGGTAATAATGGTGCGTGGATAAGGAAATAATAATATAAATGACATAAGAAATATGGATATTGAAATAAATATTTAACTAGTGATGATGACAAACAAAATTGAAGTATACATACACCACACACAAGGAATATGTAGTGAATAATGCATAACCAAATGGAATATCATAATGGAATCCACAATGAATTAAATTTCAATCATAAATGGACATCCATATTGTAAAAAAGACATATACCATGATAAATGAGTCCCAAAATAAGTGAAAATCTGTAAAATTAGTGTTAAAGAAACTTTAGAATTGATCCCATTTAGTGTGGTGTAATAGAAAATACTATAGAGGCCTTAAAACAAAAAAGAAATAATTATATTTATAAAACAAAAAGATTATGAAGATATTATTTCATGATTAAATGAGATATTTTATAAAAATATTTTTATCTTAATATTTATTATTGATGGTACTTGAAAATGGGTAAGAAATTGGGAAGTTCCCTTTAATCAAGTTTATGTATCATTAAGAATTGAAAACAAGTCCATATAATACATTTATATCCCACCAATAAGAGAATAATTTAATTAGTTAAATAGAATTGTAATATACACAATACATTTTTTAGGAGTACCTAAGATGAATTAATAATTGAATTGCGGTATATAGAGAGTGTGAATTACCCGAATGAAAAATGGAGGTTTGTGGATAATCCTTTACATTATGTCTGAAAGTGTACTATAATTAAACATAATGTCGTATATAATGAAATTATATTCAGAAATAATTTAATAATGAACCGATTAACCATTTATGTCATGTTTTGAAACTTTATAAAGGTTATTTATTTCATTTTTATGAGTTATAAGATTAATTTTTGTCGCTCTGAAGTGTTTGTTTCCTTGGATTTCATTGTTGGTTCACTTGTATACTTCTATGGATGTTCATGTAAAATGGGATTAGTTATCCAGAATTGAAATTATTAATTATCAATGTAATTAATGAAGATTAATTGGACTTTTATATCATTTTTTTCATATATTTGGATGACTAATTAGATAAAATATTAATGATGAATATTATTTTTATTCGGTGAAGATTCGATTTCCACAAACTAGTTATTTTTTATTATTTAATATAAGGTAAATTTATTGGTTATAAAATAGTATAAAACTTATTATATGTATAATAAAATAATATTTGACCATAATATTTGTCTTATGACCCGTATTAAAGGAGGTAATAGAAAATTAAAATGCATAGTCTATGATAGTGGTAAATTAGCCTTTCATGGATGATGTTTTCATTTTTTGAATAAAAGTTATATGAAAAAGTTATTGATAGTAGATATTAAAATAAATTTGTATAATTGTAGTATATATAATATACTAGATTCCTAATGTTACATTAGATAAGGGAGTTTAGGGAAACATAAGAAAAGGAACGAAAATAAAATAAAATGATAGGGAAGTATTAGGAGTTTTACCTCATCAATTATTATCGGAGAGAACCTACACAATGTACTTGGGTTTGGAATTTTGGTGAGAAAAAAAGACCAGAAAGTGTGGAAGAGGTTTAGTAGTGGAACAGGGAAGAAATTGTATAGGATTCAAGGATTGGATGGTGTGATGAGAAGAGGTCTTGAGAGGTGGTATTTATAGAGGATGAGAGTGGTTTTTTTGATTATTTTGTTCATTACATTGTTTTTTTATATCAGAAGTATGAATAGATTTCATTTCCCTGAATGCTTATATTGAAGAGGGAAGGATAGTTCTAGATTATGTTTCTAATGTCAAAAATGACTCAAAAAAATAATTTATTGAACATAGAATATATATATATATATATGTATTGTTAATTATTGTATTTCACTATTTATCAAAAATTAAAATATTTTAGAAATATTCCTAAAATTCCCCCTAAAAGATTCTAAAGCTATTGAATTTATAATTTAACTTTTTTTATGAAACAATTTTACTAAATATGATAAATATAATTTTGTTCAAAATGACCATCTATTTGAAAAATACAGGGTTTAATATTACTACGAAATTTATTAAACATTAAAAAATTAATTAAGGTCTCATGAAATTAAATTATAATCCTAAGAAAAAAATATATTAATTTATGAATATATTTTTTTAAAATAAATTTTATTTTAAATAATAAAATTGAATGTAAAATTATAAATAAAAATTTATGTTTTAAAAAAATTCAAACATTTAATATATCATAAAAAATCTTTTCAATTATAATATGATATAATAATATCATAATTAAAATTAAAAGATTCATAAATTTTATTTTTACTATAATTTGTGAGTTTACTATTCTATTGGTAAGATTAATTTTCGTAATGGTAACACTAATATTCTTAATGGTCACATTACTATTTCAAATAGTATATTACTGTTCGTTTAAGTTTGTTGTTGTGTGCAACATAATCTACGGAATGAATTAAATTTATTTAAGAGGATACATATTAATAAATATTGAGGCAATATAATCATGTTGACTATGTATTTAGTTTTATAAGTATTGAGGTAATATGAATCCTTAATTAGACTAGGCTAAATATAATGAAGCAGTAGAGAAATAATTTTTGCAGCAGTATACAGAGAATTTTATTCAAATTGATGGTGATGTAGAGGAAACATTGAAAGAGTATTAAAGTGGAATATCGTATGTATTTTTATGTCTACTTAAATAAAATTTTAACCAGTTTAGAAAAAGGATATTTATTTGGATGATCCATGGGTCAAATTATGTAATGGAAATTATAGTCCTATAGTTTGAACAAAAGTGCTTCAGAAGGACTGGTATGGAAGGAGGACTTGTGGTTGGATCAGAAGGGTATTTTTATAATGTATTAAATTCTTATGTATTTTCTTGAAATGTAGGCTGGTACTTATGGAATATTTTTTTTATTCAGTTTTCAATTACGAGGATATATTTTTGTTAGGGGTTGCAGCTTCAGTAAGGATTTTCCATATTAGGTCATTTATGGAAATAGAAGAACATATAGACTCCCTCATTTATCATAGGTCACTATAATTGGATACAAATTAATAATTTTATATAAATACAAGGGAGGGTTTTTTTCCCGTGATTACTAATTTTAGTAAACCACGTGGATCATTCAACAAAATTTATTGTTATTTTTTATAGATATGAAATGATACAATGTTTTTCCCATGGGTATAAGTTTTTATTCCAGACAACGTAATGTAAAAGTGATATTTCTAGATTTTCATTTATTATAATCATGTTAATACCATATGTGTGTTGAAGAAGAAAGTTATAAAGTTGTTTCTCTATGTTGTGTGGATTTGAGAGGATATTTACTTATATGTTTAGAAATATTATGTTCTGAGAGAGAAACATTAAGTATATCAATCACAACCAATGTGTTTTTGGATTGAATTAATCATCTTGAGTAGAAGTAAAATGGATAATCTTCAATAATAATAACATGTGTAATTATTTAATTTTGAAATCAAATTTTTCATTGATGATTTTTCATGACGCTGAATGTCTTGATTATATTTTCAATGAAATATGGTCTTTGTCTAATGGTAATCCATTCTACAAAAAACACTAATTTCATTATCTTATCATTTTGTATGGATGTTAGTTTAATTTTATTAGTTGTTTATTTGTAAATTATTGTGGCAAAATTTGGATGTGTGATAATTTCTTAATGGATCTCTTTGATAATTATTTTCATTATTCCATTATTTTAGTGTAACTGATTTAAGTAGGGGTTGTATCTTTATAACATAGAGTAACACATATGATATAACGACTATGGTTATTTTAATAGTTTCCATGAGTTATTATGGGTTAGGATGGATTAAACATATTCCATGGTTAAACATATTCTTCATTTTAAAAATGATTTTTATGTTAGTAGCCATTTTAATTTCTAGTGTTTTTATATAAAGAAAAACCAAATACCCAAAATATATCATGTAAATATTATTAGAAATTATTTACTGTATGATCTTCCCTTATTGTTCATTATAGACTAACCTTCTATGCACAACTAGATTTGTAAGAATGATAATAAATTTATAAATTTAATAAATCATGGAACAAAATTATAGGCACACATAATAAATTTTCCATGGGGGGAACTAATCAGGATAATGTAATGATCTTAAATACAAATATTACATTTTATGATTCATTTTAGATCAAATAAAATGATTCTATTTTGAAAAAATATTTTATGTTAAATGATATTATGAATAAATATAATTTTTATTAGAAAACCTGACATGGTCTATACATTTTATATATTTTTAAAATTAAATTAAGTTTTTAACGCATATTAATTTAATCCTATTTTTACTGAGTTTTGTGATTAAAGTTTTAAATCATTGGATTATGTAAATATTTATTGAAATGATGAAATTTTCTATTCAAAATATTTATGAAATTTTTTAAAGAATTGTTAATGATTACCATTAATATCAATGATGTACAGGTAAATGAGTTCTTAAAATATTTTATATTTATTTTATTATAAAATTAGATGTCATCTAGGACAATATAATTTTTGAAATAACTAATTTCAAGATACTTGAACCTATTATAAAAGTAAACTGTGGGAGTAATGAAAATGGATATGTAAAATGTCATACGATTACCATGTATGAATATTTTATGCTTTTATAAAAAATCTATTATCCATGATTAATAGATGTGAGAAAGAATATGATATTTTTCCGCATATAGTAAAATTAAATTACACATAAGATTATTTTCTATGCATAAGATTATTTTCCATATAAGAAATTTCACATTGGGAAATGCTGATAATTTTTTGAAGGAGAAATTCCACTGCTAAAAAATTCATAGTTAAGAAATCATGATTAGATACGTGATTTAATTTGAATATTTTTGTTTAAACTATAGCCTTTATGCAACCAATCATAGTAGGTCATGTGTATTATAATATACCAATCATTTTGTTCAAGAAAAATGAAATAACGCTATAAATTTTAAATAATATAGTTTCTTGTTAATATTTGAAGTAATGAGTTACAAGTGAAAATTATATGAATTCCATAAGAAAGGATCTATGAGGATTGGCCAAAAGAAAAAAGATGAAAAATTAGGATCTATATAAATGAGATAAGGCTAAAGAGAGTGTGTTCTATTAAGATTTGGTGCGTGATACTTCTAATTCTTCTTTTTTTTATTCGATTTATTTTCAATTTTTTTCAGTTATGTAATTATTTCATATTATTAAATAATCTCAACTACACTTCTTATGGTATGATAAATTCTAGGTGATCATGGAAGGGTATCTTTTTCTTTTTTAATTCTTGATTCAATGAATCTAAATGTAAAAAATCTATTTTTTCGCATAATTATATTTAAATATGTATCCGTGAAACATTTTTTAAATGAATTTATCATTTAATTTATTATATTCTATTTTATATTTTAATTGTTGATTATATATAATCTCACGGTATATTCTTTCAAGATATATATTGTGGAATAGTCTGAGCTGATTAGCGATGTTCTATGTCGTTTTCATCACATGTGGATGTGGTAATATTTACTCATGGATTCCTTGGGATACAGAAGTGTTTTTTGTTTTATTATTAAGTACACTATGAATGATTTTGTATAACACTTACACACATAAAAAATAGGGTAGTATATGAAATTGTTTTTCTAAATAAATTCTCACCAAAACCATTCAACCCTGGGTATGATGTGAAACAATTATAGATCGTCTAATTCGTCATTTAATTTAAATAAGAGAAAAAAATTTAATGACATGAAAAATATTTGAATAGATCAAAATTCATTTATCAATAACCTTTATCATCGTATGATTTTTAAAATTACTCATATTACAATAATAATTTTTAAATGAAAACCAAAAAAACATGAATAAAACCCCCTTTATCAAATCAATGTGTAAACTAATTATTATTACTTCATTCTGTTATAAAATATTTTCTAACCAATAATAATATATTTTATCCAAGGAAATAATTATTTTTGATAATCCTCATGATAGGTTTTAGTTTCAAAACATATTATTGTTCCCATTGAATTAGTAGAAATAATATAACATTAGAACATTCATGTATAAGACCTTGTACACTAATATTTTTCTTTTACATCCTTAAATAGATATAACACATTTAACTATACTGAAAAATTAAATATTAACGATGAATTTATTGAATTTTCCTTTATATAATAATACGAAATTCCTAATATTCATATTGATCTTGCCTCCATTACATCAGATAAAAATCATCCCTTTAATGAAAAATGTTCCACATAATTCATTAATTAAAATAAAAAAATTTCTATGTCTTCTTTACAGAATTATTGTTTTTGTAAAATCATTATAATCATTTTATTATAACGATGCATTATATTGTGGGTGACTGACTAGCCACATAAATGTGGGAATATTAATTGATTATAACTTAATTTAAATATTTTTAAATTTCTATTAAAAATATTATTGCATTATATTATTTGAGTCTCATTTCATATCATTATGTAATTAATGTTTATAGTGGTTTAATTTAGACCAAATTAATATAATCCTTTGGGAAATAATTATTTTTTATTATTTAAATTTTAAATTTTGGGGTATAATTTATGTTATAGAGTGTAACATTTTTATATTTTATTATAAATTGGTTAATCATAATGGAATATGGACACTTTTTACAATAGAAGCGTAAAATTATTATCAAAATGTAATTGGACATAGGCCCATGAAATTAATGTTGATCTCACAATTCAATCAGAATGATGCTCAAATTTTCAATGAAGATATAGAATATTATGAGGATAATTTCATTATATTGATTTCAAAGATAATTTTTTTTATCAAGGTTATAACTAGATTCCAAGTTGATATTTAATTTTTGGGATATATTTGAAAGTTCATAATTCAATTCCATCAATTTTATCTGAAAATGTGAATAAATAATCCAATTTGAGTAAAAATTTATAATTTAATGAGTAGAAATATACAATGAAACATTTACATTCTATGACAACACCATATCCATATATCATCAATTCCAAATAATCCCATCAAAATTGGAATGAATAATAATCCTTTATTTCTGATCAACTTTGAAAATTCCAATTTCTCTTTTTTTATCACCAACATATTGACTATACTAATTAATGACTGTGGTATTGAATTATGAGACCTCAATCTAGGGGTTAAAAAATCTCAATTTATGGTTTTTTAATAAATAACTAGTGGATATATTTTTTTATTTCAATTGTAATCATATATGGTCATTTCTAATTGTATGTTCAATGTATCCCATGCATGTTTTTGGGATCCAATTAGTTTATTAATAAACATTACACTTATTCTATTGTTTTTTTCTTTATACTATCACATTGAATACTTTTTCCTTATTGATTGATGTTATTAACATAATTTTTTTTGTAAATATTCACACAATAGAGGATTGATCATTATTTCATTATATTTATTTCCAAAATTCAAAAATCATGAGTCTACGTCTTACTTCCATTGAAGGAATAAAATAAATCATGGGTACAAGTATTATGGACTGATCCATTGGAAAATAATGGGGTTGTATTGGATTTCAATTCTCATGATAAAAATTTTTGATTAATTATTTTAATATATATTTTCTTTCTATGACTAAACTTATTCATCGATGTCAGTAATTTTTAGGTTTCACCTTCCGAGTGATAACATTATCCTATTACATGGAGTGATGATGAAAATGATACTATTATTGTATAGTTTATTTTATCATGGATGTTGAAAACATAAAATAAATTAGTGATACAAGAATTTCACATTTCATTGAAAGAGAATCTAAGGATTATAAGTAATTGAAACCATTTTATGAAATTCATCTAGTCATACCCTATCAAAAACCTAATTTCAAATAATTTTATTTAATTGAATTTTTTATGGAATCATAGGGATCATTTAATCCATTTAAATTAAACCTATTGTTTCCCACATAACCTAGAAATCATCAGAATCTAATGAAAATTTATTGATTTTTCATCTTATGAATTTTAAGATTTGACTACCACTATTTCACTACAAGAGACCTCTTAACACAAAAAATGTGGGTAAAATTGGTCATAACATAATTGTGGCACCAATTTTGGGGAACTATGTAATATATCATAGATATTAAATTTCTATTCTCACCACACATCTCTATTTCTCCTCCAATATCACTCTTATGGATGTCCAATTTTGAAGAAAACCATACTTAGTGAACTTCCCTACTTTGACGTCCCCACAACAAGTGTGATTTATAATGACCATCCTAATTTAAACTGGTTAAATAATGAATATTGTATCATCAACAATGTTTGAAATCATATTCCCCAAAATAAATTAAAAAATATAATGATTTTTAGTCCAAACAAAACCAATTTGAACTTATTCATGTGAAATTCCATCAATATAATTATCATTCTTTAATTGACCATCTTTCTCAACACATTTTCAGGCATATGAACAACAAAAACATTATAATTTGGGTAAATAAAATATAAGGGATTACTTTTTAAGTTTAATCATTGATATTAGAACTAAAAATATATTTAAATGTCTATAGAACCAATTCTTACTTAGGTTTTCCCTTCCTCTTCACTAATAGAAGAATCTAGTTACATGTAACATTCTTATAAACTACTCAAATATGTGATAATTTCCAAGAGTGTGAAAAATAATGAAATTCCTATATAAATTATTCTCAAACCATTATAAGCATAAAAATAATAACAAAATCTTTAAAAACCCACATAAAATAAATCTAAGATGAAAAATTAGTTTAATTAGTTGGAGAATGTTAAATTTCAACTCAAGGTGAATGTTTGGAATGTTAATGATTGCTTAAATCAGACGGATTTTTTATATATTCAAAATAGGAGAATTTTACATTATTTATTTTGTTTACTAAATATAGATACATTCATGCCTTTTCAAGGAAAACAATCACTAAAAAACTGGGAGATGTCACAAATTTTGAGTCCATACCCATTATTGACACTTATCTTCCTAATTCAGTGGTAGAATATTATTTTCAAAAGGATAAAATTCTATTCATTGATTTAGAAAATAAATCTAAGAAAGAATTAATATATCGACCTATGTCTATATGTGTTAGCCAAATCAATCTCAAACTGATGACCCATCACCCAAATCTAATTCATTCTATCATGGGGGATAATAAAAAACAGAAAATAATCATTTCATCCTCTATCAAAGAAAATGATAAAAAAATCCTCTTTTATGTCTTAATAATTATTAAAATAAAAATTGGATGGACCATTTTCGAAATTCATAGTATCATCCCATTCTCTAGAACCTACATTAATTTTTTTTTGAAAGAATTTACAAACCTTATTTCCCTCCCAACAATGAACCAACCTAATTCTTGTATAAGTAGTGAAAATCTTGTCCTTGAGATGTTAAAATCTGATAATGGTTATTCTATGGGTTAAAATTCGAGCTATGGTGTTTAAAATATGTTCTTTCTAAAAAGAACCCCAGATTATTCATTATTTTTAAGTTAATTTATTTTATTTTGTGGGTTTTTTATTAAGGGATGCCCTTGGGGTTTACAATGAGAACCAATGTTTCATTTGTGAGGAATTTTATAGCTGAAGTAGTTCAAAATTATCAAGTGAATCAGATGCCTTTCTCAGATCAAACCCAACATTAATTTACCCCTAATGAGTCTACATGTAATGTGATTCCAAAATTATTAATTTCATATTTAAGGGTAATAAATAGCAATCCAAGTGGTTTTGATTCACAATTTAATTTCAAATAACATCTCTCCCACATTCTTTTTAATTTTTATATATCCTTTATATTATCATAAAATAGCTTGGGTAGTGTCATTAAATGTTTGGGTATTAAAAATATGTCATTTTATAAAAAAAAATAGGTTTTCAGGGAAATTTAATTAACCAAGAACATGATAATACAATTTAAAACTTTTTAAGCTCAATGTTAAATAACTTATCATTCACTGATTATTATTTTGATGAACCATAAAGTTCATGGGAATGTTTTTTAAGGAGTGATTAAATTATGTGTTTGTACAAGGATAAATTTTTTGTCCCTTTAATCATAATTCCACAATGCACATCCAATAGATTTTGATTGTAGGTTGTTTTATTGGGTCTCATTTATCATAAAATAGGGACTGGGGAAGCTTGTACTCTAATGTGATTATCGATAAAAATAAAATAAAACCATGTTTAATAATGTCCTTCTAAATATTTAGTTTTTGAAACATTGGTATCATTTATATGTAGTTTTCATTCTGATATTTTGGATTCACATCTCTATTGTAGATAATTGAATTGAAATAATCTGTAATTTATGGTAGATGGGGATTGTTACTCCATTGTTTTCATTCCATGTTTTGGTATTTTTATATCTATTGTGGATAAAAAATATAAAAAATTATGAAAAATAAGATAAAAAATAAACAAATTGGTACCAAATCTCAAAGTTTAATGTTATCTGCACAGAGACCTTATATTTTTTCCCTTGAACATAAAATGGGCCCCTCACTATTGTTATTCAAAATACATCATCAAGCATAATTGAAATTTGATTAAATGTTTCAATGAATTTGAATAATGGAATTGTATTGGTCATGGGATGTTCTTGTGAACGTATCATGGGTTAAATTATTTTTAGAGGTTTCATGATTGTATGGAATGATATATTTTTTTGAGAATTATATGTTATAATGTTTTTGAAAAATGTAATTCAATTTCAAAATTCTAAGATAATTTTTTTGAGGACTAGAAAAAACACGATTTGGTGGGGGGTGTAATATAAACTAAAATAATATTATATTAATTGATTATAATTTAATATTCATGTTTTTCAACATACATTAAAAAAATTGGAAACACATTTTATTATTTGAACCACATTTTTATTATTGTGAAAATCATGTTTAATGTGGTTAAATATGTGCCAATGTAATAATATGCATGTGGAACTAATTATTTTTACTATTTTATATAAAATTTTGAGATTTTATTTAACCTTTTTAGTGAAATATTTGGTCTTTTAGGATCAATTGATGGATCAAAAAAGAATATTAACATTTCTGACCATGAATGAAGAAATTTACAATCAAAGAATAATGAGCCTTTAGCCCATAAAATAATAGTCGAGCCTAAAATTCAAGAACGATGACTATTATATTTTAATAGTATATACATAAAAGTATTGGGAATGTTTCATTAAAATATGAACTGATATAATTTTTATATTTTTAAGGAGAACAAGGGTACCAATGTTAATGTTTAATTTGAGGGCATGATTTTAAGGCCCATAAAGTTACCCACCAATATTATCATAACCCCTAAATGGAATAACCAAATGGGATAAAATTTATAATTATATTAGAATACATATAGAAGAAAATATTTTTATTCTATTACCATTCTAAATGATGATATATTAATTTCGAAATATTCATATCAAAATGGGGAAAGAATCATGATCATATTTTATTGTAAATATTGTAAACTCATCATTACCTTTATTCTAAACCACCTTCTGACTATATTAATTAATGAAAATGTAATTAAAATTTTGATTATCGATCAATTTAAAAGTAAATTAAAAATGTTGGGGTGGTTTTTAATAAATTGTGGATATTTGTTTTATTCATTCAATTGTAATGTTACACATTCAGTTTTTAATTTCATATAGAATTTCTCCCATAATCTTTTTATAGATCACACTAGTTTGATAATAAAAGTTATTATTAGAATATAATTTTATTATTTCTCATATCAATATGATACAATTTCTTTATGTTGTTAATCTATTAACATCATATTTTGTGAAATTCTTTACACAACAGTGGAGTTATCATTATTTCATTGATTTAATTTCATTAATTCTTACCTCATTAGTCTAATTCATACTTCCATTGAGAAAATAAAAAAAAATAACGAGATAATCCTATTATGGGTTGATCCAAGGGAGAATTATGCGGGGTTATTCGATGTTATTTATCACTCTATTGATGTTTAAAAAATTATTTTAGTGGATAATTTTATTCAATGATCTACCTTCTTCTTCGACCTAAATTTTTTTATGTTACGTATTTTTAGTGCTAATATTACCCACTAAATTTATTTAATGAAGAAAAATATCATAAAATTGTATAGGTGATTAGGCTTGGGATAGTGAAAAGAAAAAATTTGATGTATTTGGGATGTTCTCATTTCAATGTAATAAACACTATTCAACCAAATGCATTGAAACCATTTTTATGAACTCATCAAATCAAACCCTAGAACAAACCTATGATCTACTAATTTTCAAACAATTAATTTACATTGGTTTCCTAGGGCTTTAATAAATCATTATAAATATATAAATTGTTCCCCACTTCATATCCAAGCCTCTAATAAAGAATGCATGTAATGTTAGTGTTCTTATTAGTTCTATGAGAATTCAAATACCCACGATGTTTACACGAGACCAATTAAACCCTAAAAACATGTGTAAATTTAGGGATAACTAGTGAATATCCAAATAAACACCTAAAATATTTTACTTATTCCACTACACTCTTAGACAAATATGGGAGGAAGAATAATAATTAATGGGGGGAATTCCCCATTTCAGATGATGGGAAAACTGGGGAATAGTTTTATAAAATATAAAATAGTGAATATTATGATTGGTAGGAGATATAAATATCCTTTCATCATATATTAATCCTAGACACTAGATAGAGAAAACATAGTATGAAGCCGTATTCTGTCAAATAAGATTTTTTATAGACTATATATGGGTTCTAATATAGGATTAAGAATCTATGTGTTGGTTAAAAACATTAATATTTAAATGAGAATCACTTCATAGTGTTTTATTATCAAGGATTTCAATAAAATGACAAAAAATTTCATAATGAATCATAAGGGATCCTTTATATATAAATAACCAATTGAGGCCAAGGGATATAAGGATAATATTTCCTACAATTCACAATAATATAATTAAATAGTTATAAGAAAAAAAGATTTTAATGAGGTGTGAAATTCTAACAAATATCGACAATAAGAATCTAAAAATTAATAAATAACTTATCATATGAGACAAAAAAAATTTAAGATAAGATGACTAACAAGAAAAAAACAAATTATGTGGTTTATGATCCTCACCATATCATTTTACTGAATACTTTACTAAGAAATATGGAATTGAGAGGTGTGTAGATGCATTTCATCCAAGGAAATTCCAGTATCCCAATGGTGGGTGGAGAGAATATTTAAAGGCCCAATAAGGATTTAGTAACCAAAAAAAATTGGATAGACAACCATTACAAAATTAGTGACAAAAAATCCCATATTCCAGTAGAAAAATAAAATACCCAAGAACCCACACCTTAAAAAATAACTTGATGTCCAATATTCTTACCAAAACCCCTAATTTCAATAAAATTATCCCTATAAAAAACCCTCCACCAATAAAAAACAACATATACTATAGAAAAAATGATATGATGTATATTAGTTGAGATGTGAATTGAGAGAAACAAAAAATCAACAATGTTTTTTAGTAGAATTTTTTTCCCAATAACATAGGATGACGACTAATACAATTAGTTCATAATCGCAAGGGAAGAGTAGTGACCACATGAAGATGAAAAGAACATACACATTTATGAATACCTGAACCGGATTCCAATAAACCAGAACATTATTAGAATGTATCTGGAAATTATGGAAACCATTAAAACAATTATTCTTTAGAATGATTAATGATTAAATAAATAGCAGAGGATATAAATTTATGAAATAATAATGAGACAACATTTTACAAGAAATTACGATTGAATTTATACATTTTTATTATATTACCTTCAAGAGTGATTAAATATTGAAAAACATTAAAGGGAATGATCCTCAAAATAAATTTTAGAATCCTTAAATAATGTGGATTTTAAATTTAACATCTTAAAATATATTATTTTTTATTCTATGCTCTATAATATTATCAAATGATCATTGAAAAAATAAGGTATTACATTAAGGGAATGAAATGATCCATTAAGGAAGTAGTGTCCTATCTTTGATCAACCATCAATATCCTAAAAAATGTTATTATACCTTAAAATTAAATACCCTATTATCTAATAGTTCGTTACCATTTTTAGAAGATTTATTTTATAATGTTGCTTCCAATAATTTTATACATCACTCAACATTTACTTTTTTATAGATTGAATAACTAAATCCAATAATACCAAGCATATTAGTTTCAAATAGATACACATACATTTGAGTGATTGTCTTCGGGGAATCTCTTATTAAAATTCAAAATTAGATATTACTTTCTTACGTTTATATATTGAACATAGAAGATGATAAAAAAACGTCCCACTCAACCATCATCTTGTGGATACCTTCATAAAATTGGACTAATACAATTATCAATGTTTATAAATTAACACTAACGATGGAGGTTAGAGACAACACTACCCACTTAATCATTTTTGGCTCTATTATACACCCATACATAAATCATTTACTTCTCACACATTCCCACAATAATGATACCAAACCCCATGGATATTATATAAATGTGACAATAATTTTTGTTCTAGGGAAATATATAATGTTTGGATGTACTATGTATAACGAAGCTATGTGGAATTATGGGTAATATATTTTTTATTATAGAATTTGGGGAAATATATGGTTTTTGTTTATTTGGATAGCTTGTTCCATAAAAAAATTTTATGTGTCATCTTATGTTAAGGAAATTAAAGATATAAATGTGATAAAACCTAATTTAATTTTAGATTTATAGAATAAAATTAAACTAGAATTAAAAAAAACTAACCAATTATTTTAAACATATGAACCACATGGTAATAAAAAAATTACTAGTAATAATTAATAATATCTTATCCCAAAACTCACAAGAAATTTTGACATATATTTTGAGATAGAATACACAAGTAATAGGTTATTCTTTAGGTGATATTTCTAATATTAGTTCAAAAATATTCGTGCATATGATTTTGCATAAAATATTTGGAGCAACTAAAAATCCCTAATTAAGGTTATATCCCACCATGATATATTTAATAAGGATAGAGATAAAATATATTTTATATTTATAAATATTATACCCCATTTTAGACTCATAATATGTCAACCCCATTGACATTTTTCCTAATAAAAATTTGACTGACGACACCGACTGATTGGTCACCTCACCAACTCACCCTAACACCTAAAATGGTGCAACAACCCTAGGATAAAGCTTACCTATTCCATTCCTACACTACCCATGTTTAGGGGAATCCATCAATAACACATGATCTCCATCCTCAAATCCTTGGGGACTCCTCCAATGATCAGTATAAGCCTTATGTTTTTATGTATTGTTGCTTTCTCTCTCAAACAAAAAAATGTTCTCCACCACAATATGTACCAAATTATGACTAATTACTACTGACTCCCCATCCCCTTCCCAACATAACCGATAATGACGTGAATTAATGTAAAATTACATTAATGTATCCTATCCAATTGATTATTAAAAACTATCAATATATGTAATCTCAACCAAGGGAAAGTGGCATACCAAGATCCACAAATGTCTAGGAAACATGAATGTGACATATCTTCTAGTGTTTGGATTGTTCACCCCTTCTACCCATCTCTCTACTGGTTTATATATGTATTGAGGTGTAATTGGTCCAAAATCATGTTGTGGACCCCTCCAGACTTGTGTGGTAAAACTTATTTCTCAATTCAAGACAATTTATCTTAAGAAATTGTTGAAAAACTCAAAATTATCCACATACCGACTATCCAAAAAAATCACTATAACCAAATCCTTAATAATAATGAATTTATTCGATTTCATTAACCAATCCAAAATTACCCAGATTGTATCCCATCCTTCCTAAGATTAGGGTAATGCTATGATAAAATCTCAATAGATTTTAACCCATATCAACTTGACAACATGATAGGGATTCCAAAAATATATAGAAACATGATGACTGACATTCACCTACAAGAAAACTAAGCCACGAACCAGAAACCCCACCACTTCTCAGTTCATCCCATTCCACCAAAACTATATCATCAACCCATGGTATTTTGTAGGAACCCCTAGATAAACTGCTAAATGTGATATATTTAATAAATGAAGGAAACCATCATGAATGTCCTTCGAAATAGAAAACCTCCCATGACACACCATCTGGGTCTAACCATCATCCGAACATCCATCTAGAGCATCACCCTCTCCAACACTATCACACATCACCTTTGACGTTGAGTCTCCCCAATATGACTCATCCAATATCCATATAAGAGAATACTACAATACCATTTTAGGTAATAAAACTCCTCCATAATCTAAGATCACATCTAATTAAAAGGATTTATAATTCATGTGTCGCTCTCTAACAATCCAAATAATTCAGAAAGGCATCTCTTCATCATTAAATTCTCAAAGAATTGACCCCAATATTAAACATTCTTGTGGTGTAGGGGATCTATAATTAATAATTGTAAATATACTCTACCAAACTCCACTATCATAGATTGATATATTTCTGAGAAAATATATAACTCTAGTTCTATTGATCTGAGGACACCGTGATGTTTTTAATATTGTGGTAATAATACCCCAACATCATGAAACACACAAATTTTTCTATCTTTAGTTCTTCGGTTGAATAGTTACACTTGTTATGACATAAATTACTAGTCCAAATAGATATCACTACCTTCTATTTCATCATAATTTAACATGTGACTAGATGTGATTCATCACATAACACATGAAATAACACACCTCCATCCAACATCTGAAGAACTGAAAAAACCCCCATCTGATAATAGAATACTATGTGACACAGAAAATTTAAGTTAAAATCTTTGTTCTTCTTTGTCAATGCATTCAACAGCAATGAAACTCGAGTGAAATAGACCAATAACCTCTGATACTATCCCATGGGTCCCTGCAATCTCTCGACCTATGAAAAATTCTTGGGAGATACCCACAAATGTACTAAATCATCCTTCGATGGGTCTACTACTATAACTTTTGATATACATATTCCCCAAGTAATTGCACATCTCATGTCAAAAAAACATGCAAATGTTTTTTTAGAGTCGGTGGTGCACATGAACCTATAATAAATCTATAAAATTCTTATCATGTTCCTCCTATGACTCTGAGTAGATCAGTATTTGATCATTGAACAGTAATATAAACTTGTCTAATAATTCCTAGAACATAGAGTTCATGAGCATCATGAACCCAATCGGTTCATTAGTGACACCAAAATAATGATCACAGACTCAGAGTGTCCATAAAATCATTTTAATTCATTCTTATGGATATATCCAACCATCACACTCAACTGGTGAGGACCATATCATTTTTCAATCTTGTTGAACCAACAAGAACCCCTCAAATAGTCAAAATGATAATTGATCCTTAGAATAGGTTAGAAATTTATGATCATCAGGAAGTTTAACCTCTGGTATTCTATAAAAAACATCAGACTAACAAAAACCTTCATAGTCAAAAACACTAGATACCATTTTAGTGACAGAGTAGGTTGAATAAAACCCCTTTGCATTAATTTATCTATGTGATTACTCAAATCCCTTAACTCAGAACCTTCCATTAAATAGTGATCTATCAAAATCATAAGAGCACAAGGATGTAAGACTATCCTAAATTCATTTTCATGTTGAGGGGGTAGTGCCACAACCTCATTGGTGAAAATAACCAAGAACTCCCTAGCATCCTTGGGAGAATATTCTGTATATGTGACTAATAATTCCTTATAAAAAACCATATAACAAATAAATACGGGGCATTGAATGATCACTTCCCACTTAAAAACCCAACCCAAAATTACAAACTATGTGATGGACATCAACATCTATTAAAAATTCCCTAGTCCAGATGATGTCAATAAAAAATTTCAGATAATACAACCAATAAATTCCAAGGAAGACATCATACAATTACATGTGGATTAATAAAATTTCCTCACATGACATATGTTTCCCCATCATCAATGAAAATCCCTGGGACACATCAAATAAGAGGGTCTCAAATCATACTGAAATAATCAACATAAATAGAATGGGAATTATCTCTACATATATTAGTTCGACATTGAATATAGAGGGTGAAACTATGGAGTGTGATGCTCTAAAATTAAAGAAGGCAGAAATAAGGGTAGATGATAAACTTATCATAACTTGAAATATTTTTTACCCTTCTAGTCCTGATTCCCCCACTTCCTAAAATAGACCATGCCCATATCCTCTACCACTATACTTAAAGACATAACCATGACTATGGGAAGTTTTAGGCCCTTTAAGGAAATGTACATCATGAGGTATACCTCCACTTAAAACATTTTCTCTCGATCAAGAATTAGTATATTTTTCATACCACTGGAATGTCCTTGATGGTAGATGATGCTACGGATAATGGTGAAACTAACCATATATACCAAAACTATGCTCCAGTAACCACTATAAAAATATATCAATGATGGACATGAACCCCACATATGAATAACACTTTCCCCTATCCTCGCTGATCTTCCTAGACAATGTCATGCACCTAGGAAAAGTAGATTTATTTCTGTAGGAGTTGGTGGCCAATAACCAACTACATTGTACTTTATTCATTAATAAATACATTATCACATCTGGATTGTTCTTTTACATTATAATAAATGTGATAATGATCTATGGACAACTGTTGCATTAAAGGGTCATAGAAGATCCCTACTAGGATGAGAACCCAGAAGTTCCATAACATTGTTCTTGAATATATGTACAATGGCCGGATGATGTTATTTGAGGGACACAAATAATACAGGCCATTAGGGTTGAGGACCCATAAAACATTGAGGCACCTTCTCATGGTGTGTTCCCTTGGTAATATCCAAGTTGATATTATGAGAATGAGACCCACTAGTAAGAAATCCACATTTCCTAGGGTTATTGGATGTTCATATCTACGGACGTGTGTATTGGTCCTTAGACATAAAGATTATTTTTAACGGGTATTTCAACTCATGTACTTAGATGTATTGACGAAAACAATGATGACACACTGTTCATAGTGAGGTAGGATACGTTGGGTGCATCACGAGTAATACTACATTAATAGATTATATGAGAAAGTATTTTTTCCTTATGTTCTGTAACGGAGGTTGATATCTCAAACCCTTTGATGAAATTGATATAGCCTATGTAAATCCATGGCCATGGTAAGGAATGGGCATGTTAAATTCCAGAAAGTCAAAGAAAGAATCATCGAGCGCATGGGTTCATGGCACTAGCATGCTACCCACTTGATTTGAGATATCGAGACAAAGGGATTACATTACACGATAAGAATTCGTAGGAGGTGACACGTCATTGCAGTGTTAACTTCATTCTCTATGGGTGCCTTGGCATGTTTCTAGACGCTAACCTTGGACTTTAGGAAGGATCCTCCTAATGCCATTGAGAAAGAGGCCGAGAGGGTCACACGCTAAGTTTGTCCATGTATCTCAGTTAAATATTAATTTAACAAGTTATATAAAGAATATTCCCAATTTTGGATTAATAATTATTTAAGGATGCCTGATCGCATTTATTTTGACAATAGTTATTCGAGAGAATATATTTTGGGGGAAATAATATATTTATTAGTGAGTAATATAGTTACATATATTTAAGAAATAAACAGCCATTACTCAAGGTCTAAAAAATGTGGTCGAGGAAATAAAGAAAATAAAAAATAAAAGTACACGCCGTGTATATTAAATATACACACCGTATAGTTTTAGGGAAACCGAGTACACACCATGTATTAATGATTACACAACCTATTGTTTTTTCATTCGTTATTTTGGAGATATAATATTGTTTTATTAAAAGATAATGTTTATAATTGGTGTGGGCGCATGTCAAGGAATTAATAATTCGACATGGGGGTTTTCAATAAGAGTTAATGAAATAAATAAAAAGTGTAATGCGTTTATTTATTGTCATAACACTATAACCTCAAACCCAATTATAAATATCCTCACAACCCTAACACTTTTCCTCAATAATTGTGCACATCAATTATAGAGAATTCATTCAAGGACGAAATAACTACTTCATCCAAGAACGCTCTCAAGACAGAGAGAGATCCTCCTCCATCAGATCAAAGTGATCGAAGGCAGACATCGCAAGTGAAGGTTCTTCCTTGATACCACCTAAAAATACCTTCGGCGACATCCATAGATACGTGGAGCATGTGTGGATCACCGCTAAAGGAATCCTACAATTGGATTCTACGACTCAATGATGGATCACATTGGATCATGACCGGAGACATCAACAAAAAAATAATTCCACCATGGTAATTTTTTTGAATTAATTAAATTAATTATAACCATCATATGATGGTCCTATATCTATGGTTCAGGTACTCCCTATTTTATTTTTCATTTTTCATTCTATTCTAACGATCCATCATTTTACATCATCACATATGTTTCATTGACTATTGTTTACAGTAAAATTAATGTTGGGCACTCCCACCAATGCGGTTCTGCTGTGCTCGGAACCTACAATTTCCACCCAAAACTGGGAAATAATCATTGTTCCTAACTACAAACTCCATCATATTTATCAATCATAACCCTCTGATAACCCTATGTCATTCACCCCTTCTAAAAGAGATACCAAAATGAAGGGATAGAGATAATTGACCCATAGTCCTGCCACCAACGGGTCCCGAGTTAGTCACTAGAATAGGGGGTATTAAAATTTAATTAAATGAGAAGAACTAGACTCAAAAATATAATTATTATTGAAATATAATATGAAATGCATTAATCAAATTTAAGAATTATATAAAATAATGAAAAAAAATTCCAACAATGAATTTGTATATGAATCATATAATGATTAATATCTCCAACGTAAATACAAAAAAAACAACAGGAGTGATGTGGAAACTACCCAATGGTCTACGATGGTATGTCTAGCACAGTCCATGATGTCCTATTAGAATCCTAAAAAAGAGTGAGCATACAAGTACACTCAATAGGACGACCAAAGTCACTAGTGTACATGTGAAAAGAGAATACTAATACATACATGATAATGCAATAGAACAAAACTACACCTATATATGTATACTAACCAAACCCATCCTCACCATTGATCACACACCAAATAACCCATACCAGTATTATTATCTAATGTGAATGAAAGAAATTATGGTTACCCCACAATGATTTCCTACATATTTTATGTTCTCACACCCCAAAAACATACATGTTTGTTATCCAACCTCTTTTGATTAACACCAAATCACATCATAGCTAACAGGAAGACATGTGTGATGTCACATCCCATCACATCCCACCTGAAGAGACCTGGGTCATCTTATCAAATAAAATTTGATAACCAGAGTAGTCGGGAATCGTGAACATGAAGGAAATAAAAATTGTTCCCTCTTCCTGACAAGCATAACCGCTACTATAATCCATCAGATATCATCATGATTGAATACAACTAGACCATCATATATAATCACATCACAAGTAGACAATTACACTTTATAATTTTCTCCATCATAGCTCATTCAAATCTCCAATATCTTGAATAGGGAGTGCGGAAGAGTGGGTAGATGACCAATCATTATCCATATATAATGTTGGAAAAACAACACCAAAACACAGACTAACACATATGTGTGTAAGGACATAGTGCTCGATATGGATGGGGCACATATAGACATCATAATGAAATAAAAGGTATACATAATATCTGACCCAAATCTTATCTGCAGGGTTAACCAAAATGGTACCAACTGACCCACATCTTCTCTCATTTGATGCTACCTCTAAATTCATTAAACCATAGAACCACCCAAATCCAAAAACCATATTAAATTAAATAGTATTTCATGACTATTTTTATCAACCATTTTCAATTAAAATAGCCCATTCCTTGAACACGTTCCATCACATTAATTTAGTTTTTTACAACCACTATTTCAACCACATAACCTATTACATTTTATTGTCATGTTAGCAGATCTAGGATAATTACAAAAATACTCAGGAAAATAATGGAACACAACACACTACATGTATCACTACTCAAAATACCTACAACCCCATCTATTATCCACCTTCAATCACATCATACAACTTATTCAACCCCACTACGTAACCACACCACAACCACCATCCCCATCCCATTAGGTTAAAATATCTCATCCACTACCCCCACATGCCTCACAACAATCCCCCAACCTATGTATCACATCAACACAACCAATCCACAAAAATAAACTGAATCCATAAACATCTAACAAAACACATGTTGCTCAATAAATATTGTGGTTAGTGGATTCCATTCAATTCAAATTCATTATTTAGGGGAATTATCACAAAACCCATATATACTGGTGATCCCAATTAATTAGCTTATTATATATGGTTAACCACTTATTTTTTGCAGTGCCACAAAAAATCACCGAACAGGGGAATAACAAAACGTATCAAAAACCTCAAAACATTGGGATACAAATGTCCTTTTTGTCAATGATAGAACATAGATAAATTATCTCAATATCACAGAATAAAAAAGATAAGAATGATTGTGAAGCACTCCCCCACCCCATTCCATTTCTGTTGAAATGGTAAATTATATTTAATAACATGGATGAAACTATATTCCCAACACATAACAAGAGTAATCCATCGTACATGATATATAGAAATGAGAAACAAGGGAACCCAAACAAGGGAGGTCAGAGTATAAAATAACATTCTACAAAAACAATGTGGCTCTTGTAAATGAGGAAACAACATTAGGGGAATTGGAACCAACATCGGAAACAATGTTTCAAAACTCCAAGGGAAGAATCATTTGGAACGTCCAATATAAAAATAATTTAATATCAAAATAACAATGGAATGATGTTATATTTTTAATAATACTATATCCCAAACAAGTAGGATTATATAAGGTTTTAGTTGGACATTAAATATGTTTTCTATTAAATCCACAATGTATTTAAATGGTCTTAGAGAATTTAATAAATTTAAGAAATTATTATTCCCATTTGTATCTACATTTAAATTCATTAATATGGGAAATAAAACCATTTTTCATCAAGGAGACATAAAAAATGGATAATATGGAAATTTTATAATAAACTCGAAATAGTCTTAAAATTTAGCCATCGTTGGTGATACAACATTTGTTTGAAATGATCCACTATTGGTGACCACTGCTAGATCAAAATGATTTATCCTTGGTGATCCACTATTAGTTCTAAATGAGCTACCATTGGATATCTACCATTTGTAAAAAATGAACTACCATCGGTGATACACCATTTTTCCAAATGATAAAACTTTGGGGATAGAGTCAGAGTTGAAAATGATGCACCATTGGTGTTACACTGTTAGTTAAAAATGATCCACTATTGGTGGTACATGGTAAATTAGTAATGATGCATCATTTTTGATCCGCCTTTATATAAATATGAGGCACTATTGGTCTTATAACATTTGTTCAGAATGAAACACTGTTGGTGATTCACTGTTAGTTAATAATGATTCACCATTTATTAAAACTGATCCTCCATGGGAGATCCAAAATTATTTCAAAATGACCAACCATTAGTGTTCAACCATTATTATGGTAAGAGGAACCACTTTTATCCACCACTATTCTCTAAATGACCTAAACACTAATCCCTTCCTCCACAAAAAACCCTTGGACTTTCCCCAGAGAACTCATACATCATATTTCCCACATAGTAAATGGTTGGAAGGTCAGAGACCATACAAAGAATGTAAATGATCACCTATGAATATTACCCAATAAAATATTTTACATTACAACTAAAGAACCATTAATGATCACATTAAAGAAGATATTTTGTACTGATTTCAAAGAGAAATTATGTCGTATGATAACAAATTACATTTTCTAGTATCCTCAAAATTTCATTCAAGCATGAAACCTAAATAAATTTAGAGACTCAATTAAAAATCTAAATTTTATATTTGGGATGATCTATATCTTTAAGAAACATTTAACAACCATGTTATAATTATATTTTTTATGGAAGTGATATTTAGTATATTTTATAATTTTTCCATAATCTATCTTGATAAAGAGTATTTAAAATTAAAGAACTACTAAATGTTTTTTGAATTAGGAATTCATTTTTCATGTATGTTTTTATATAGACATGAATATTATTAAAAAAATTATTATTAATAATTCTTTGGAAACATTATAAATAGAAAATTATTTCCCCAAAAACCAATAAGACTTTATAAAAATTTTGAGGTATATGGAATTGATACTTCTAAATAATTTCCCATTCCATTTGGTAACACATTAACTTTTTTAAATGTTTATTACAACTCCCAAGGGGTGGAATATTTTTACAATGTGACTAATGATAAAAATGTTATATATTATTTTGTTATTACTAAAATTTTATATTGGGTTGGATTCCCAAGAGAAATTATCAATGATTAAGGGAATCACTTCATAATAGGACTGTGAAGGATTTTATTAAGAAATATATTGTTCCTATTCAAAAATCAACACCCTACCATCAAAAAAATACACATGGTAAAGTATCCAATAATGAAATTTAAGGGATTTTTTAGAATGATATAAAAACCAAATAACTGTATTGGATACAAATTTTGGAAGATACCTTATTGGATTGGAGGGTAAAATACAAAACATCATTGGAATGATTCCATAGATACTAATTTATGGGAATATATTTTAGCAATATTTGGAGTGGGAGCACAAAGCATATTTGGTCGAATGAGAGATAAATATTGACCTATGATATTCTACAAATGATTAAAATATCTAAAAATAGGATTTAAAATAATTTTTACATTAGTTTTTGATAATTATAAAATTTATAATGTAATCCTGACAATGGATTTGGAAAATATCATCTATGAAAATAAGTTCTATAAATGGTACTAATTTTCACATTGAAATTCACAAACAAGTATGATACAAATAAAACATAATCACATATAGGAAGTTCCATTTATAGTTACTAATATATATAATATTAGTGTAACTCATATTTCAAGGGATTGAAAATAATCCAATTTACAATTAATAGGAATATCAAAAAGTGGTACCAAATAAATATTCCTCGTGTACTAGTGGAGGAGGTCACACTCATCTTACACATTTATAACTAAAGACCATTAGGTTGTACCTCTCCTTAAAATTTATTTGATAGATGTGTTACTCATAGAAATTTTATTAAATACAAAATAAACTAGAATTCATTGAATTATCTAAATTATTTATGTGTATGGTAGGGAACCATTCGAATTTAGGGATTTACAATTTAATTTTTCAATTAATCATATTATGTGTTTTCAAATTTATATTGTTTTTTTAAAACCCATAATGTTCAAATTTAATTCCCTTTCAAAAAATGAGTATATGACAATTCTGAGAGACTAATTCAACCAATATACACAATAAAAAAACACATAAATTATTTATTTTAAAATTACCTAAGAATAAATTTATTATAAGTGAGATAGATATTTAAATCTCATGCTATGACATAATGCCTAATATTTTGAATCACATAACTTAGAGAATTTTAAAGTAGTTCTGATATATTATTTACTATAACATTTTTATTGGGAGAACCAACACATGACTTAGTATCTAGAATTTTAAGAGTAATATCGTTATATCATTAGACAATTCAATACTTTTGTCTCTATATAAGTGATGAATTATTTTTATTTAAGGTTCCCTTTAAAAATAAAAATGTTTTTTCCATCCCACATATTCATTTAATTCTTACAATCATTATCATAAAATAATAAACTTGTTAAAAATACACATTTAAAAAAAACCTATGTACATTGACGTTGATGATTATTCATGAACTAAGTTGAATTTAGGTGTGCGTTAAGGGTGAATTTTAACTGGAAAATTTAGTTCTAATAAAAAACTATTAACTAAAGTGAGTAAGTGTTACAACTATTATTTTTCAAATTTCTGAGAAAAGTAAAAAACAAGAGGTATGGGAATATAGAGTAGATATCCTCAAAGGCCATGCATACAGTCCTTCCAATGTTTTGAAGAGAAAATTCCATTTATTCTTCACATAAAATTCAATTTGGTAAAGAATTATAGATTTTAATTCTATCTAAAACAATGAAATAAATTGTTAAAGAATGAATAAATATATCATTGATACTAAAATTTCACTAGGATGATTGAATAATAAGTTTGAGAGGTGTTTGGTGGGAATATAGAGGTATAATATTAATTTTTTATTTGTTTAAATGATTTTTTGCAAATAATTTATGAACCTACTAATGGATGTACGAAAAAGTTATTAAACCAAAGAAAAAAATATCTTCCTAAAATGTCTAAAGGATGATATTTCACCCAAAATTTCTTATTCCAATGTTAATATCTTTATTCAAGAGAAGAAAAAAACAATATCTTGCTAAAGTAAAAAGAAAGAAAAAGTGTTTTATACATATAAAATGTAAATGGTTGTGTCATTTACAATTGGATATCCAATTTAATAGTGCCAAATTCGAATATGAGGATGAGAAGGGTGGAATATATTCCTAAATAAAATAGAAAAACAAGGATTTTGATTCAATAAAGTGACAATAATTTTAAATGTGCCTCAAGATTTTATCCTTAAATCTCAACAACTAGAAGACATAAAATAACCCTAAAATAACCACATGATGTACTAAAATACATGATTCAATAGATGGGGATGAATAAATTCACCAAGTTGTTGGTGACTAATGAATGGTGAGGAAAATATATCTAAAAAGATATGTATAATTATGGGTGATAGGATAAAAGAAATAGAAATTAATTGGACATACTTAATAAATAAAATAAAATGTTAATATTAAAATAATATTGATAATATTAATAATCATGGGTTATAAACTGGAACTCACATTGGCCAGTGTTTGAAAATTACATTAAACAAATTATAGATAAGTTGTCCGAAAATACAAGGATTAAATGTAGGGGAATTAACATTGTCCATACATTCATGATTTTTATTGAAGTTGTATGGATTTTATATAATAATATTAATTTATTAATAGAAAACTAATTATTTTTGAAATTATGGTATCAAATCAGCTAATCATCTTAATACATTTTGAAATAGAAAAAATTTTCATTTCATTTACATACTTAATTTTTGAAATAGATTTCAAAATTCTGTTATTCATATTGATATTTTAAAATAATAAAATTCATTTAAATACCCTATGTTAATTATTTTTCATTATTTTAAATCCTATGGAACAATCTATATTGTTGATATTTAAATTTTAATATGCTTAAACACATTCTAGATGTCTCATTCTCGAGTCCAAAAAATTGATAAGGTATATTTCCTACATTGATTGAGTACAAAATTTTAATACCATTCATTATATAATGTGTGAGATATGTAAATGATATACTATTCATCAAAAAATATTTTTCTATTTCTAGGAATATTCATATACTCATAAGATAATTTTTCATGTGTCGAAATATTTCTCATGTATGAAATTTTACATTGAGAATTGATATGAATATTCTGATGTGGAGTAAATCATTCTGTTCAAAAACTATGAATTTGGTTTATTAAATATTATTATTAGTTATTATATTAATGGTAATGATTCAGGGTTCCATGTCATCAATTATGAGAAAAAAATATAGGAGTCCATCTATATCATATTATGAATAATATTTCAATCCATATCAATGAACAAAAGTTGGTTATTTTATGGATTATAAGAACATGTAAAGATTTCAAGTAGTGAAGAATAAGGAAAAATTGTTTGAATTTAGGAAGAAATGAACTTGTATTTTTAATGCAAACCAATGGATATTGAAATAGAGATCATATAAGAAAGTGGTAGGGCCAAAAGAGTGTATTCTATCAAGAGTTTTTGCAGGAGACTTCTTAAACTACTAATTTTAGTCATTTTATTTTCAATTACCTTGTGTACTATATTTCATTCCACTTCCCTAGTCATATATACCATAATTATCATGGAGGGATAAATTATATGTTATTGTGGGAAGGGAAGGGTTTAATTTTTAAATGAATAAGTCTTAAAATATTAATAATTTCAAGATATCTTTTCCTGTTAACAAGATTCAATATGTAGTAGCATATCTAAATTTTGACAATAGTTATATTTTATTTAATTTTGTTCTATTTTATTATAGAATTGGTTAATTATTCATAATCACCCTCCACCTATTTTTAGGATATATGAAATGGAATAGTATTAACATAGTGGTAATGTTCTTGTTAGTTTCTATAATTCATTCAAGGAGAAGTAAATACTCATTGATTTTTAAGTAGGAACCCAACAAACCCTAGTATTACCTAATAATACTAGGAGTTGTTTCAATATCACTTATTCCCATAATAACAGTGTTAGAATATGGATTTTTTTTAATTAATTATCCCCAATACCATTCATCCAAGGATGAGTGGTCAAATTGTTCCATAACCAATCTTTAATTAGTTAATAAGATGAAATTCTTATAATATAATTAATATCATAGAATTTATATTTAATAGATATCTTCTCCCAATAACCATTATTAACATCTTTTCTAAAACATCATCAATTTATTTTTCTATTTTCTTTTAAAATTAAAAATAACTAAAGTTCATCTAATCAAAGTGACAAATAATATTGAAAATTCTTCACTATAGTCAACAACAAGGGTTACCATTAATACTACAATTTAACATCTCTAATAATTTCTTTTTCCACATCCCAAATCAAGATGTAGTTAGAAAATCATTGGAAGAAACTCTACAAAATATAGACTGATGAAAAGTTTACCCAATAAAGGGATAATAAATGTTATTTAAATAAGTTAAACATTGGATTATGGAATATTGATAGTAATTGTTACATAAAATACAATGATTTGTGAAGATGATATATTATTATATTGTGAAGATAATATTGACCATAAAAATAAAACATTATAATTCAAAGTTTTCTAATGGATGGAATATTATATAAATGGAGTTTATGGTCTTAGGGTTGGGTGATGAATATAATGAATAAATGTATTTGTGTGATAAAAGATTCAAAGATAAATATATAATGATGACACATTTTTAAATTTTATCAAAATCCCTGGAAAATTGTATTATAAAGGGACAATAAAAACGTATGGATACTATAGCCTACTAATAAGGATAAATCAATTGATTTATTTTGTATAAGTTGGATAGAAATAAATCAGATGGAAACTAATGTTTTATGACTTCTTCCAATGAGGTGAATTCAAACCACATTTCATTAAAATATAAAATACCTAATTATTTTATTATGTCTAGTGATAAATTATTGAAATATTTTTCCAATATATATTATCCTAAAATTTTAGTTATGGATAATAATGAATTTTCTAAGAAAAAATTTAACCAGTTATAAAGACTAAGTATATCAATATAGTCAAATATAATATTTTATAGTATCTATAAGAATTGATAATATTTTTATTAAAAATAATTATTGAATATTAAAATGTATTATGAAAAAAAACAACTCACACAGTCATGGGGGCGTGTCAATATTGGTCACATTTCTCTATGGTCTTACCATCTCTATAGCTATCCGATTATAATTTAATGCACCAAATACACTATATCATGATATCCAGTACATGGACTGCAAGACACATCATCCTTGTCCAATGTCCCCTTCATAATATTTTTCTATGCCAATGTGTAATTGAGTATACACTCAAACTAGTGTTATACTCTAATTTATTACTTGTATCATAAGCTACATCGTCTTCCATAAATATCCTATAAATCTCCAAAAGTAAGGCTTCAATGATTTTAACCTTCTTAACATTCCAAATTATGGGGAAACCATACCACTCAATTCATAGAATAATGATCTTAAGATTGACCTATAAAAGTTAATTGATGGCGGAGACACCATGAATAATATTTTAGGATCCCAAAGTAATCCTTAATCATTCCATATATCATGTTACTAGAATGATAATAAAATAAATATTCATAGTTGTTATTATGTACTTCATTATGGACTGTTTTTCATGAATTTAATCACTTGTTTGTAATGTATATGATACATTAGTTCAGATATATTTTTTCTAAAAAAACTCATTATATTACTAACTTATTATATTATATTATTATTATAGGATCTATGATTATGTTTATTACTGACATTTTAAAAATTTATGGATTCCTAAATCAAAATATTATAACTATTATATGATAAAAAAATATATTGGTCATAAAATATCCATTATTATTTTAGGGTTATCTATTTTTGAGAGCTATTAAAGCTTAGAATACTTAGATAATTGATATTAAAGATTAGAAAAAATATTAAATGTTTATGGTTATTATATTAAATTCATAAAAAAGTTTTTGTGAAAACTAATTGTTCTTGTTCAGTTTATGATTTTTTAATATACCTTTCTTTATTATTTTATATGTGAAAGAAATGTAGTGTAATTAACTTAGTATTTGGAAAATCTATAATGATGGTTATCACATGAAATTTTATAATCATGAATACATTATTTATAATAATAAATATGATTTAGATTTTCATATAAATAAAACGTATAATTTTTTTTCTTTTGAATTAATTTTATTATCTTATAAATTATTTCATAAATATGTAAATTTTATATATAATTTATAATCAAGAATAAGAGACATGGAATCAATTATTTCAACTCAATTATGAATTTAATTAATAGAGGTTTTATTAATCATTATACAAATGTTGACTTAAAAAGCGAGATTATCTATAACAAAAGACAAAAGGATATGACCTATGGAATTAATTTTAGACTATAGAAATTGGTATATATATTTTAATCACTTAAATGTGTAGTCATGGATTTTTTAAAAATAATATATATTTCTATAAAAAGTATATTGAAATATAATTTCATATATATGGTTCAACATAACTCCTCAAGGATCATGAAATTTTCTTATCAACCCACTATTTGGGATTATAGGAGTAACTCGATAACACTATTATGTCACACTATGGTTTTGAACCATGAGTGCCTAATAGGATGAGGGAGAGTTCTAAGAACTCATATAAATTCAATAAATGAACTATGAAACAACATTATTACTTTTCAATGTTTTTTGGAAATAAAAAAATGATAATATCATCTATAAAGGGGTTAAAGGACCTATAGCATGTATCAAAGAATGAGGTGGTGTGTGGATGGGTTAAAGATCACATTTTTTTAACTAGATGAAATTACCTAATGTATTCAGATTTTTGTTTAGTCGATGGGGGATGATATTAAAAAATTAATTGGAGTGTAATTATGAAATTTTAAATTTGTAAATTATTGGTATTTATTTTATTTAAGGACCTATAGGTGTATATGGAGTTTATATATTTTTGCTGGAACTTGGAATTGAAACCCCCATTTTGGGAGAAGCATAGAAAAGCACACAATTCATAATAAAAAAGTAGTTCAAACCTTGTGGATTGTTTTATATATGGGAATTTTTTGAAGAAACTATATAACCCTCTAAGGAAAACAATGTAGATTGGAAAATGGAATGGAAGTGTGTCACACATTTTTGCAAACCATGCACACAATGTTTTTATTAGTATAATATGACTACATTAAATTATTTATGTTTATGTACTAGATACAAATGGTTTGGAAAACCATACACTTTATGTTCATGATTAGTTACACATAGGACATAGAACAACATGGTTTGATCATATATAGCCAAAACTATGAGACCTAACTATTTTTCTCTTAAATGAATAAGAAATGAATATTTTATCCTACCTCCTTTTAGGGTTTTACATCATTTTCTAAAATTTCAACCCAGGAAGCCTCCTGCATGTTCTCACCTCCTCTGCTACAATTTTCTGTATCTCCATCATTTGAGTTCTATTTAAAATTACATTAGGTGTGTAGGAAGCATATTAGTGATTCTACATCTCCTCTTCCATCCGTTCTTGGTTTCCCTTGATTTATTGAATTCTACATAAATAAGATCTAATAAGCCCTATTTTCCAAGAATCTGTTTATTTAATCGATATCTAATGTTCTATTGGGAATAATTCCATGATAATGGATGAGTGAAGAATTATAAGCACAATGTTGGTGGTATTTGTCCTTTATAATAATTTCTATCATGTTCATTAATTAAAATATTGTGATGCACACGAGACATCCCATTCATCGCCTCCAAAATGGGAAATTGAACATTTAAATGTTTATTCCAAAATTCATATTGTATGTGTTCCATCAAATTTATCTTTGAGATCATGAATATCATGACTTTAATTATCTTTGTGGGTATATCACTCATATAACATGACCATTATGCTTATGTTTGTAAATAACATCATCTTTGTGTCAAGTTAACGTTCTTAGCTTCAAATTAATTAGTTTATTGAAATAAAATGAACCATGAGTGGTGCAGATGAATAAAATATCTTATGACCATTTTTTATAATATATTATATCTATCCTTCATAAAAAAATGTTTATTTAGAATCAGGTGTGATTATATGGCCAATGATTTACCCATGTCCATGAACACATTATTAAATGAATTATTTACTCCTTCAAACATAATTTAAATTTAAAATATAAATATTAGAATTATTTTAGAATTGGTAAATTGAAATTTATCATGATGAACCATATTAGAATATGTTTCTCCCCTTCCTTCATAATTTCATTAAATGTAATTCCCCATTTAACAAAATATAGGAATGGAATGATTATATACAAGGACATAACTTTTAATTAAATTTCAATCGTTATTTTTTTCATAGTCATAGAGTGATACTTGGGTTTGATTTCATAGAACACCATGGATGGGCACATAGGTGTTTGAATTTTCATTCCATAGGAAATAAATAGGTAGCTTTTTATATAATGGTTTGGAATGGATCATAGGTGAATCAATTATTATTCCAATAGTGATACCAGTTTCATAATCATGAAATAGCTTGGATAGGGTAACAGGTCACTTGAATTATGTTATATCATGAGAGATATTTGGTTTCATTTTTAAGGAGTAGAGTAAATGTACTCATAGGCTTTATGATTTATTCATTCCTTGAGTTATACAAGGGTTTCAATTTTATGGAAAAAGATAGACATGCTCATAAAGAATTAAGAATTTACACATGTTACTTAGTATTTGACAATACAGAATGCCATGGAGGGGCTCATAGAATAAATAAAATTGCGTTACTCCTTGGGTGATAATTTTTATGGAATTCCTTTGATAGGATCATAGTAGAAATGAATTATATGTTGGTTGTATTTATTACATAAGACCAGTGTTATATATTAATAATGATTAGTTTACTTGGATGCCTTTGAAATATACCTCAGGTCCTTACCACACGAATGATCTGTTATTTAAGTGTGTGTGACTAATTTCAAATTCTATGTTCGTTAGAGACACTAATTCGTGTATTCCTTGTCTTGTATCCATGCGTCTTAGGACTATTTTATTACCATCACCAATACTATTATATTGATTTATTGGTCTTAATCCTTGGATTGTAGTCAGAATATGTATATTAATAAATATAACTATTTATTTATAGGCTTATGTATTCATGTGGTATTGTTCAATGAAGTTAGATTATAGGATGATGTAGGTATGGTTCTCCATGAATCCTTAAGGTACTTGAGGTCGACTTGGATATAATTATTTATTCAATGCCTTTTTGATATACCTATGAAAAATAGTATTTTATTCAAAAATATTTAATAACATTATACACCATTGATTGTGATATACTCATTATATTTTACACCCCTTTTAGGGCCACCATGTCACTTGGGTACCTAAACAGTCCTCAAAGTTACCATATTAGGTTCTAGATTAGTTTTTCATATTGTTATTTTCTAATGATTCTTTTGATGTATATACAATATTAGGGGAATATGAATGAGGCAAAGATCATTATGATCACGATGATAGCCATTGGTTCTTTTCATCACTTCCATAGTTTATTTTTTACCTAAAATCTATTTTGTGTATTATGCTAGTACCTTGAAGTATAACATGGACATTCATGACTATTTATTCATTTATTATTGATTTACAGTCATTATATTTCTATTCAATTTCATTTATACCATATCCATTATTTATTTATTTTTTATGCACATCTATACTTCTCGGATCATGAGGGTATAGGATTCCCCACATACCTTCATTGAAACCTTGTCGCCTGTTGGCTGCCTATAGCATATGGGGATGTGTTCTTGAGGTCATGGGTGTAGGATCAAAATATGAATATAGATGGTCAATTAAAAGAGGGGAGGGGTAAATTGAACGTTTAAAAAAATTAGTTTTTAACCATAAGGAAAACTATGTTTAATAATGTTAAACAAGGAAAATTCAGAAGACCTTGTTTAGTTCTACTAGACAAACTTACTAGGTTCCAGAAATATGGTTCTAGAAATAAATCATAAGGAATGATTACAGGGAAAATATTCTATCTTAAATCATACTATATCATACTTATTAGAGTATACAAAAGTACGATAAATAATAAGAAGGATATACTTTCCTTTAGCAAAATACGATGGAAATAAACTTGAAATAAAACAAGTAAAAAGTATGAAATATATTAACCCAAAGAGTCGGGTATCCAATAACATTGGATAAAGGTACCTGGATTTACAATTTCTAGAATGTATGCACCCACACCAGGGTAAGCCCTCAATATTAATATCAAAATATGTCTTACTATCACCGTAGGACCTCAAACATTAAGGTACTCGACACCTCTATCTTCCTTTCCCCAGAAGTTCTCGATCTTTAAGTTAGTCAGAACCTCTTTCTTCCTAACCATGGAAGCCCTTGATTGTAATCATCAACAATTTAGTCACATGAAGCAAGATGAACAAGATGTTCAGTACACACAAGGAATTAGTGTCTCTCTCTCTAGAAATCACTTCAGCAGAATTCAATCTCTATAGTGATAGAACTATATTGCCTATGTTGTCTTCTCATTCCAATGAGCTCCTATATATATGAATTTATCCAATGATCAACTCCATCCTCTGATTGTCATTATTTTAATTGAATCTCGGAAAGACCTATAAACATATCACTAAAACAACAGTTAGATAGAAATAGACAGTATGGAATCATTTCATTACAAAACATGTTTTAATAAAATAAGGTTTTGTAACCAAATATAATTTTCAGAGTGTAAGGAAAATATAATGTTTGAAGAATAACCAAATAAACAATCATAGTCTATAACATATGGATATTAGGATTATATTTTTCAAGGAATTCATAACCTGAATTCAATATATTTCAGAGTCAGAATTCTAAGAAATTCAGAGTCTGAATTTTGGGATATTTGAAGTCTGATTTCTGATGAATCCAGAATCTGATTTCTAAGGAATTTAGAGAATTAATTCTGAGGAATTTGGATTCAAAATTATGAGGAATTAGAAGTCTAAATTTGAGATAATTCGGATTTTAAATTTCATAGAATTCAGAGTCTCAATTTTAGAGAATTTGGGGTCTCAATTTCAGAGAATTCATAGTCTCAATTTCAAATAATTCAGAACTATAATTCAAGACTAGAAAATAGAATACACTATATCTAAGTATTTATAGGATTCTGAGGATTTAGATTTCAAACCGATTTTTAGACTTAGGAATGAAAATGATATATATTTAGAAAAACAATAAAATGAAAATTGAAAACATCGGTAAGGGAAAAATTTCCTTGGGGAAGGAAAATTTTACTTATTAAGATAGTTCTTAAGGAAAATATAATTTACCTTAAGATATAGTGTTTTTATTATAAAAAAAAAGGGGAAATAAAATGTCAAAAGAAAATCTTTTTGACTCAACAATCTCCCCCCTTTTTTAAGGAAAGAACATATTTATGAACAAGAATATAAGGACGTATAATTTTTCTTTATGGAGATGAAAGTAAAAAACATATATCTCTTTACATATAAATCATGGTGAATATGACTTTCCCCCACTTAGGTTTTGAAATCCCAACGGTTCGTATTATTGAATTACTAAAATAGTTTTTTCTTTTTCTTGTATATATGAAATATTCAATGATGAAACTCCCCCTTAGAGAGACTCCCCCTTACATTTGGAATTTAACTATTTAATTGGTACTCTTTTTCTCATTCCTTTCTCCCCTTTTGTTATTTTCAAAATAGAATACAAATAATGGTAAATAATATGGTACCTGAAAAAATATTACTATACAATAAAACATATGATGAAAAACCAAAAATTTCATTATGATGGGAAAAATATATTCAAAGAAAGAAATACATCAAAATAACAGATTAGGAAACAATTATACTTATTTACCATTCGACATAAACTTCATTACGATGATTTTTAGTTTCTTAAGCTCCTTATGATCCACTTTAAAAAGATTTAGTAGTCGATCCTGATATTCATATTTCTTCCCCAATGATTTGACCTTTTCAACCGGAGCCTTAAGAAGATCTGCATAAGACTTCAAAAGAACTTCCTACATAGAAATATTTTATTCAAACTCTATTCCGAGATCACTTTTCATATTCCAATTCATATACACAGAATTATGTTTCCCATTCAGATCTTTGACATCTTGATTCTAAGTTTTCTGTTCAAGACATATATTTTCCTCAAAACTTTTAGTAAGATCCTTGAACTTACCGTCTTCAAAGTTAATGGAATCCTTCACATGTTTTTGAATGTCATCAAGGATTCTCATCTCAAATATGGTTTTCATTTAACACTTGGTGATTTCCTTGGACGATCTCTTATGAGAAACAAAGCTAATGTTTAATGATTTGAAATCATCTACAAGCATGAAAAAAAAATCCATAAGCATGGAAACAGAATCCAATTTCTGATTAATCGAGTGTTAAAGCATTTGGAACCTAGAGTCTACACTTAGAAATAATTTAATGGTATCAACCAACTTCTTCAATTATTGGACTACAAAATCATGTTAATGAGAGGATGATTCCAAATCAAAATTTTTGGGTCGTTGAGTATTGTTTCTCTATATATTATTTTTTCTCTTCAACAATCCTCCAACATTTGTCTTTTCCACCACTGTTTTCTTAGTTTCATCCACCAGCACCGGTTTTCCCTTATCATCTCCCAGAATTATCTTATTATCCTTTTTTAATTCTTGTTCATTATGTGATAGTTTAACTATTTTATCTTCCTCAAAATCTGATTTATTGGTATGTGCCACAAGATCCTATGGTTTAATGATGTCATGATTGCTACTCTATTCATCAGATGGTTTATTTACTTCTTGATGACCCTTTTATTCTTTTCCTAGGGTACAATGTTTTGATAATTTGGCTTCAAAAGATCGGAGTGAAAATATTTCATAGCGGCTATCCTTCTCATGAAGTTCCTCCACTTGTCTAATCATATCATCGGTATCACCAATTCCATCCTCTTCATCTTCCCAATGTTCTTCTACAAGTTATTCTTCTTCTCATGTTTTCATAATCACTATATTCTTTCCATATGTCACTATAAGAGATTGTTGCAAAAACGATTCTGGTAACTGGTGTTGTTCAAAAGCATTCTCAGTAGCCTTGAGAAGATATTGAACAATATCATCCTCTAACATCTTCTTCCTCGACTTCTTTTCTATCTCTTACATCAAAAGATCATCATCATCCTTCATATTTAAGAATTTCCCTTGGCAGGGTCGTAGAAAAAACATGTCTCCCATTCATTCCTATTATTCTTTTCTTTTCTCTACTTGAAAACCACTTCATCGAGATAAGTCTTTTGATTCCTTGGTATTGGAGGTGCAGATTGAGTTTCCATAACAGTAGGAGTTTTTTATTTATAATCCAATTTCTCTTCCTTCCTCTTCTTACCACCCTTATTAGAAGCCTTATAAACATCTTGTTTCTTTGATAGGGATTCAATTTCTACTTTAGATAACTCATTAAATTATATGGATTCACTATTGAATCCATCATTTATCCTTCTGAGGGTGTCATCACTCAACAACGTCACTTTGAAATTCCTTGACTTAGAAATAAAAGGAATTTTGAAAGACTCGAGAAAAATAACTATAATCATGGAGAGAATATCCAGATACATGAAGATTTAAAATTGGTGAGATCCATTGTTGATATTTAATATTGTAATCAAAACATACCGAACCCAATTTATCCTCATGAGCTTCACCAAGAAATCTATAAGATAGATGTCACAATTTTTTTGGGTGTCCTTCTTCCATTTTTTATGAATGATTTACCCTTGAACCCATAACTGAAGAATCTGGAGGTTTGTAGAAAGATGAATAATCTTCAGAATCCTTATTGCTTATAGACCAATGCACAGTAAAGCCTTTTTCTTATCAAATGATCCTAACACACTTGTTAACTTCTGGGTGCAAAATTTAGCTCCACCCTCATATATAATTACAATTAAACTTTCAACCATAGTGTATGAAAGAGAGTATGTTATTTCTTACCTCTTAAATTAATATTGGTCTCTCCCTCCTTCATTGAAAAAACTCAAGGATTCCTAGAATCCTATCTGCAACTCCGAATAAACTAGACCTTGTGCCATCAGTTTGGATACACATAAGCTCTTCCATCCATTCATCTTCATATTTTTCAAGATAATAGAATAATACATAGACAAGAATATAAGATCAATTAACATTTCCCTTTATATCTTCCATCAGATATTTCTTTTACTGATGACATTTGTTTCTAAGGAGAATCTTTTACAGACATTCAGAATTGAGGAAAACTTGATGATTTTGAATGGCCTTAGGTAAATTTGCAGGGCTTCAACATGCCAATTCTTTGAAGGACGATGTGGGATCACCATCATAGGGATCTTATATAGGAATTTGACGTGAAATTTCATCTTCCCAAAGAGATACAATGGTGGAAATACTGCTGATCAGATGTGACAAGTGAGATGAAAGACGAAAAAGGAATTTGTTAGGTTCTGATCATTTGAGGTTTTTAAGATAAAAATTTTGAATTTAAGAAATGTGAATCCGATATATTTTCATAAACAAGATGAAAATACCAACATGTAAAATGATGATTACGAAAAATTATAAAAGGAAACATACCGTCCAGAATTCTAGGAAACGTTTCAAAATTATGGAGAATTCTTCTTGAAGATCATTAGATTCTAAAAAACATTCATAAAAAATGAATAAGAAAATTTTCATCACAAAAAATTTTGATTGCAGTAATTTTGACTACAAAAATTTTGATTATGAAAATTTTGATTACGAAATGTTTCATTACACAAAATTTGATTACAAAAATTTTGATAACAAAAATTTTGAAAAAAAAATTGAGTATGGAATTTTTTTTCCTTAACATGAAAATTTACTCCCCCAATGAAGAGTAGTTTCTTACTCAATAGAGATCAGTTTCAACAAAAACTTAATATCGATGAATACCTTATGGTTATAATTTTTATATTATATTTAATTTATTCAAATATATTAGAAGGTAATGATATTATGAAAATATCAGCAAGTTGATATCACGTTCCGATAAATTGAAGAATGATGTCTCATTTTTGTGTGTGATCATTAAGATTGTGAAGACTAATATTATGTGTTTTTCACATGACTGATGTGTAGGGTTTTTACTTAGGGAAATATCACCAGTGTTATCACACAATATTTTTGTTTTGGTAAAACTCAGACCAAAGAATATGAGTGTGTGTTTCATCTACAACACTTGAGCACAACAACTTCCAACTTCTACATTTTTTACTTCAGTAGTGGAAAGTGCTACTAAGTGTTTATTTTTATAGGAACAAGACACTAATGATTCTCATATGAAATTACATGGTCCAAAAGTCCTTTTCCTATCCATTCTACATCAACCAAATTCAGCATCTAAAAAATGTTTTAAAACAAAATCACTTACATAAGTATAAAAGACTCAAATACATGGTTCCCTTTAAATAGAGGAAAATTATCTTCACTCCCTTTAAATGAGATTTCTTAGGATCGAATTGATATCTTGCACAAATAAATTATGAAAATATTTTGTCTGGATAAATAGATGTCTATTATAGTAAACTTACTATCATACCTCTAAATGATATTTGATCTATTTTTTTTCTAGATATATCATGATCAAGCAGGTTTGAGGTACCAATGAGAGTTCTTAAACTCCTAGTATTGACATATCATTAAATTTTAAGAAGATATTTAATATAATTATGTTTATATATTTATGTTACTTCTATTTTTGAGATATTATAAAACCTAGGAAAAATTTTAACTCACCCATCATACTCATTTCAAACTCATATTACATTAAATTTTCCAATGAATTAGTTAAAGATTACTGCATTGAACCATATATAATGTCATCAACCTAAATTTGAACAATTAAAACATTTTTCTTATCTTTATTTTAAAAAATGGTTAGATCATCATTTGCCTTAACATTGTGGTTTTGTAACAAAAATCATGTATGTCTATCATACCAGGCATTATGAGCTTGCTTAAGTCCATATAATGCTCCGGTAAGTTTAAAAACATGATAATGATGTTTTTTTGTCTTCAAAAGTATGAGGTTGTTCAACCAAAACTTTCTCTTTATCATATTTATTATGGAAATCACATTTTACATCCATTTGTAAAAGTTTAAAATTAACTAATGTTGTAAAGATGAGTAAAATTTGAATATATTGAAGTCTAGATACTAGAGAATTGGTTTATTCATAGTATATTCTTTCTTGTTGATGATTTCCTTTAGCAACTAATATACATTTATTTCTTACAAAGATACCATTTTCATCACCTTATTTATGAAGATCCATTTTACTCCAAAAATAGATGTTTCCTTATGTATTTCAACCATTGTCCATACATTATTACTTTTGAACACATTTAGCTCATCAGGCATAGCTTTTATCTAATCAGCATTAGTGAAAGCTTAATCAGTGCTTTTTTTGATCTAATTTGGAATGGAATGCTAGATGTTAAACTTAATTTCCTAAGGAACACCTAGTAATTATAGGTTTTTTTATATCACCAATGATACTAATACTGTGATGATTCTTAAGAAACAAGTAATTCGGGTGTTGAAATAATTGTTATTTAACATATGGAAGGAAATCTTCTCAGGTAAATGCTTCAGAAAGATTTTCTTAATAATTTAATTTATTAGATGGATCTTTTATCAGTAGTTGATTATTGGTTTTTGAAAACACATACGACGATGTAGTTTGATGTTGTTTAAAAATTAAAGGACCAGTTTCATAAAATTTAAAATGTTCTGTTTCTTCAACATTACGTGTATTTTTATTAAAAACTCTATAAGACATAGATGTTGTGGACTAGCATAAAAATTCCATCATCATATTTGTGTGCAAATTAATGTAAATTATCATTGCTATTCATAATAAATAATTACCAACCAAAAACATTGAAGTATGAAATTCTAGGTTTTCTAACATTCCATAACTCATCGGGGGGGGGGGGGTTTATTAAGAAAAGGTCTAATCAAAACCCGATTTATAGTATAACAATTGGTACATACATCTTCAACCCAAGAATGATTAGCTATCGAATATTCACTCAACATGTTTCTTGTTATTTTCTGAAGAATTTGATTTCTTCTTTGATCAACACCATTCTGTTGAGGACTTCTTGGTGCTGATATGTTATGAGTAATTAATTTTTTACTAAAAAAAGTTTTAAAATCAGAATATTGAAATTATCTTCCATGATCGCTATGAGTAATTATCAATGGATGGTTTTTCTCATATTTAACTTGGGATCATAAAATTTTGAAAAAAGATAAAGCTTTATATTTCATTGATAGATAATATACCCATGTAAATCTAGTGGAATCATAAACTAAGAAAAATACCTAACATTTACCTCCAATACTTCTAGTCTGTGTTAGACTGAAAAGATCCAAATGCACTAATTGTAATGAATCATTATTTGAGACTTTAAAGATTGATTTAAAACATTATTTATGTTGATGGTAAAATTTATAAGTATCACAAACTTTTTAAGAATAAAATCTATGAACTGGTAGATCCTTAACCAGTATATTATTAGAGAGTTTTCATAGGTTCCAAAGGATACAATGTCCTAACATTCTATTCCACAACCAATATTGTTCGTCCATTTCACTAAGAAAATGTAGATATTGGCTCATAAGGTCTTCTATGTTTAGTTTGTATAAATGATTTTTGTATGGGTAGAAAGAATAAACACTTCCTTGGAATTGTTTACTAGGCATTTGTAATTCCTAAAATTCACATGGTAGCCTTAATCACATAATTGACCTATGATAATGGGATTGTGCATAATACCTTTAAAAAAAAAATCATTTTAAATCAATGTTTTTCAAAGAATAACAATGTTACCTATACCATATATTTCTTCTTGAGCATTATCTCGAAATGTTAATTTTCCTTCTTTCGTCTTGATAATATTTTCAAATTTTTTTATGATACTCGTCATCTTCCAGGAAAATAAACTATCCATGTACCATGTAGTACTATTGATACTTTCTTTATTTTCCTGAAAATAAGACTGTTAGACTTTCGGAACCCAAGCATTGTTGGATATGGAAATTTCAGAAGGCATGATTTTATGTATCTATATTTTCTTTGAGGAATAATATTTATGAAAACCTAAAGAATGATTTTTGTTTAAAGAAATTTTTTTCACCCATTTCTCACCACAGGACATTTATTGCAGAATAGAGCACTTTTAGGAACAAATATATTATTACTAAATACTAGTTTAGAATGGGTATAAACTAATCCAAAATGATTCCATATAAGTTTCATCAGGGAATATATCCTGTTAATGTTTTCCTTACCAGAGGTAATGTTTGAAAAACACTTCATCAAGGAAAAAATTTCTGATTATAGTTTAACAACCATGTTTTTTTTTCCAAAATACATTATTTTTAGAACTTGGTATAGTATCTAAAATATTATTCTTTTATATTAGAATATCAAGATCCTTAGAATATTTTTCCTTCATTAAATTAAATTTTTTATGTTTTTTGGGAATTCTTTCAAAATCAAAAGTTTTCTTATCAAGATATTTAGAAATATCTGACACTTCTTTATTTAAATTAGTAATTCTATAATTTTCCTTGTCATGTTTGTTTTGAGTTTAGAATTTTCATTCTCAAGAAGTTTATAAAACCTAGATACATCTTCATAATAAGGTAAAGTATTATCATTATCAGAAGAAGGTTCATCATATGAAGAATTATAGTATTTATCATAATTATAATTTTCACTCCATGATATATTGGTAATAGATACAGAATTTTGTACCTTTTCCATTAGAAAATGATTTTCAATGGGTGTTCTATCTAGTAGACCATGATTCATATGACTAGAAGATTCATACTCTAAGGATTCATCAGAAGAGTCTCCACCAATGGCACTTCATGGGTCATTGTCTTTCAAAACATTCTTATCCATATCCTGGTACCTTATCCTTGTATTACTTCTTTCTATTCCTCTTAGAATGCTTTTCTTTTCTATCCTTCTTCTTAAGTATAAGACAATCTGGCCTTATATTCTATACTATTTCTCATTCATAACAAGTGACTTCTAAATATTTAGTATCTTTCATTTATTTCTTCTATATATATACCGAAATTATTTATTCCAAACTATCATGTTCATCGTTTGAGAAGGATTAGCTAGCTCATTATCATAATGTTCACATTCAAAAGATTTTGATAAAAAAATAACATTCTTCATCTGGGTCTTGTAACCCTTTTAGGATTCTTAGATTTAGTAGTAGTAAATGATAAAATTCCATTACCATTTTTCTTCTTATTCATATCAGTATCTCTTTTCAATATTGTTTCATATTGATGAAGATTTCTAAAAAGATCATCAATAGTAATTTGATGTAGTTTCCTATTCTCATCAATAACTCTTTTCCTTGATTCCCACTCATTAGGTATGATATCTATAATCTTTTCCACAAGAGATTCATTATCTAGACCTTTCTCACCCATAGATTGTAAGATATTAACAATAGTCATAATCCTTTGTTTCACCATGATTACTAGTTCTCCATGAAGAAATATAAATACAAGATATTCTGATCTAAGCATGGCTCTACTAGTTTCTATAACATTGGATGTACCATATTGTGTAACTTCCAATTTCATCCACATACAATTTACTAATTCACATGAATAAATATGACTATATAAATTACTTTTCATCGTACATAACAATGTATTTCATACCTTATAGTTTAGTTGATATTATGACTTATCTTTATTGGTAATGTTTTCTTACTTACTTATCAGGAATCTGGTAATCTCCAGTAAGCATGAAATAGCTGTCCACTCCAGTATTAATAACAAAAGTCTTCATAAGATCTTTCTAATATTTATAATCATTCCGATCAAATATAGGTTCTCTAGTTGTATTTCTATTTTCAACTGAACCAACATTCATTCCTGCTATTCGTAATGAAAATAGCCTTCCACAAAAATACATGTAAATAGTAAAAGATTGTAAACAAAGATAAAAATTCCTGAACAAGTAAAAATTTAGAACAATGAAAACTTGTGAAAGAAAAACTTATATGTAAATATAATTATTTAAAAGACCTTCTCTGATACCAATTTTAGGATCTAAATATGAATGTAGATGCTCAATTAGAAGCGGTGGGTTAATTTTATGTTTAAAAATTCTAGATTCTCCCCTTAAGGAAAAATTAGATTAAAAAAGTTAAATAAGATAAACTCACAAGACCTATATTAGTTCAACTGGACAAACATACTAGGTTCTGGAAATATGGTTCCTAAAATGAATATTAAGTAATGTTTTCAATGAAATGATTCTACCTTAAATCATATTGAATTCTACTTATCAATGTATAAAAAAGTACAAGAATGTATTAGATGGTTACACATTCTTCCATTAACTAAATAAATTAGAAATAAACATGACACAAAACATGTAACATGTATGAAATATCTTAACCCAAATAGTAGGGTATCTATAAACCATGGTTAAAAGTCTCTTGATTTATACATTCAGGAAATTTTTTCTTGCCCACATCAGGGTATTCCCTGGATAGGAATATCAGAGTCTGTCTTGTTATCCCTACAAGCCCTAGAACGTTAAGTTAGTCGGCTCTACTGTATTCCTATCCCCAGAAGTTCTCAAAATTTAATGTAGTCATAACCATTTTCTTCATATCCATAGAATCCATCGATTGTACTCATCAATAATTGGAGACACACAATGCAATCTGAACAAGATGTTCAGCACACACAAGGAATGAGATTATTTCTCTCTAAAAATCACTTCAGCAGCTTGCAATCTATAGAGTGATAGAATAGTATTCTCTATGTTATGTGCTCATTAAAATGAGCTCCTATTTATATACATTTCTCTAACAGGTAGCTCCTTCCTCTAATAGTCGTAATTTTCACCAAATCATGGAGGGACGTGTACACGTATCAGTCAAACATCAGTTAGTTAGAAACAGATTGTACGACATCATTTTATAACTATAATAAGTTTAAGAAAAATAATGATTCTCAACAAAATATAATATTCAATGTATAAGGAAAAAATAATGTTTGGAGTATAACCAAATAAAAATTCAGAGACTATAATAGATGGATATTTAGATTCTGGTTTTCATAGAATTTGAAACCAGAATTTCACGGATTTCGAAGTCTTAATTCTACGGAATTTGGTGTCTAAATTCTAAGTATTTCAGAGTCTAATTTCTGAAGAATTTTAATTCTAAATTCTAGGGAATTCAGAGTTTGATTTATAATGAATTCATAGTTGGAATTATAAGGATTTCGGATTCTGAATTTTGAGGAATTCTAAGTCTGAATTTCTAAGAATTCGGAGTCTGAATTTCAGAAAATTTGGACTCTAGATTTCATAGATTCCATTGTTTGAATTTCAATGAATTTGTAGCCAGAATTTTAGAGATTTCAGATCCTGAATTCGGATCCTAAATAAATAATTCTCTATATCTAGGTATTTATAGGATCCTGAGGATTTAGATGTGAAATCGACTTTTATACTTAGGAAATAAAGTGAGTTAAATTTAGAAATCCATTTAAATGAACAATAAAAACATTGGTAAGGATAAAAATTCCTTGGGGAAGGAAAATTTTCCTTATTCAGATAGTTCTCAGGGAAAATATAATTAGCCTTAAGATAGAGTGCTTGTGATTTGCAAAACATAGAGGAATTGAAAATTTTTAAGGAATCATTATTGATTCAACAATGGGGTGATCGTTATGGCTATTGCTTAATAGGTGAGTGAGGAAGAGAAATTTCAAGTGGTATCAGATCCCAATTTTCTATTGACATAATATTTCATATTGGTATACAGGGGACTAAGAATATGATTATTCTTGGTAAATAGTTTTGTCTGGGAGTGATCAACCCTCACATGAATAAGTTACCAAGTAGATATGGATATGACTATTTTTTTTACATTTTATTAATATTTCTTACAGCGCGATTGATATAATGTTTAATTCTTACTGATTTATGGGAGTCATCTATTTTTACCATTTTCCTTATTTTGGATGGATGTAACAATACACAGATCATTATTGGAACATTGATATTCATATTCCCTCTATATGTTATTCCTGGAATGTTTCATTTCATGACTACATGACACATGTTAGAAGTGACTTGTGTGATTTAATTTCCTGATTATCCCACATAACATGCTTCTGTGGTTTCCTATTAATATGTACGTCTTATTTAATTCTATGTGATATCAAGCCTCGTTATAACTATTAAACATGAATTATTATTAATGATTCTACAAAAACCGAAATCGAATTTTCTATTATATCTTGACAGTGGACCGTAACATACAAATGAATCCACATTTGAGGCACGAACCATTGGTTATAGGGTCTAAAACATTACTGGTTTAAATTAAATGGAATATAATTGAAAATTTCTAAATTTTATGGGCCATTATAATTTTTGAATGGGTCCCATGTAATTTAAAATTTTTATATGAGCCTATTATATTTTTAGAGAAAGGATAAAAACCTTGTTTCAACTAAATTAATTCCAATTGTATCTTATAATGGAATGTAACTTTATAAATTGGGAATCGTAATTCATATAATTGAACCAGGATATGTGCTAAATTTAAATTCATAACGGAAATTGATAACAGTATAATAGATCTTACCTCTATGACTAGGGCATGATGACCCATATCAGTAAATTCATTAATGCACAAATGGACCCATGTAGGTCAGTTTGGGTATGCTTATTATGAGATAAACCCAGTAAGGATATTTTAAGTCTTGAATAAATCAACTACAATTAGTTTTCATTGAGATAGACCCAGGCTGGTATGATATGACCCTTTTAGTTCAATCATATGTTTTTATGATTTTTTAAATATCCCCATGATGGTCTAATTAAGCTACAATGATATGGTTATTTATATTTCAACCACCACTTATACAATGTTACATTTTAATGTATGGAGAAATATTACTGAACTAGTTCTCATAAAATGATAAAAGACACTACCTACTTTTGAGTTGAACGTATATTGGTTAATAGTGAACTAAAATTATAATTACAACCTAATGGGTTTTTCACCAATATATTGAAATTAGTATTCTAATTATCAAATCCCAATTGTGATAACTATATGAATGAATAAAATGGATTAAAGTAATGCATTAGATAAATTTATTAGTTGTGATAGGTTTTCATCCATATAAGAAATTAAATAAAGAAATACCAATATAACTGGATTATTTATTCATTATTTCATTACAAAAGTAATGTAACAAGTATAATTGTCTTTATTGATTGGTAATGGATGTTTTTTATCTGATCCATTAAAATTATTTAAATAATAAAATGAGAATTTGTGTAACAACATAAATGAAAAAATTTAGAGGTATTTATTGAATGATCCCACATGTGATGGTTTGTTTTATTGTGGCCTTGATAGTATCTATGAAACAAGAACATTTCCCTTGTTTGTAGGATTTTTCATATGTTTGTTGATAAAAAATGATAGGTAGTGGGGCTTAGTGTTATTTTAATAAAGAATCTAATTTAAAAGGTTTATTATTTATATTTCAATTAGGGTCTGTCCTAGTCGAGGTTCCTCCATATAAAAATACCTGGAATTGAAAATTGATTTTGAATTGTAACTGATTAAATGGTCCATTCAGATTTCACTGGAATCCTACCATAATTTTAGTATTTATAATGACACACAAGTTAAGTGGGTAGTTGAGTGATTCTCGACCATTTTAGAGATGTGATAATCATGTAATGAATTCAATCAGTGTGATAGACATGCATAGTTCATGTTTGACCGCTTAGTAGGTCGTTTGATCAGTATTACTCTTATATAATATACAAATCAGGAGTTCATATGACATATTAATATTAATATGGGAAAATAAGACTCTTAGTAATCTTTTATTATAGGCTCTCATAGTAGGGGATTTGTTTGGATAGTAGGACAGTGGATAGTAACAAATTATGTGCCATTTTGTTGATAAAATCTAGAGGCAGTATGTGTTTATTCACACAATACCATTTATATTGTTAAAATTTTCCAAAAACCCGTATGAAATTGACATTACTAATTTACCTAAAACCAATTATACTACATTAATCAGTCATTTCTAGAGTTTAATTACATGGATATATAGAAAAATATGAGTTATATAGGTTCTGGAGGATGAATTTGAAAAAGTATCAGGTGTTGTAACATTATAAATAAATTTAGTATGGGAATATATGCTTTATGTGATTGAAGTACATCAATGCATTTTGTGAGATAATCAAATGTAAACATAGTGTAAATTTGTTTTATTTTTATTCTAAGAGGATGATTTTTAGACTCTTTTCATTTTGGATCTCTGTAGAGGTGTTTTGGCCCCGTATGTAAATCATGTTTCATAGTGGATGGAGAATGCTCTATGATATGAGTTACCATTCTTAGAAAATAATAACGATCACATTCCTAAAGTTGGTAGAATAATGAAAAACATGTTTTACCATTACACTTCATATAGAGTAAGAATAACCATAACATACCATTTGGGAGTGGTCACCTTTCCTTTTGAAGGGAAAAGTGGAGAGTAGTGTGGTTTATCAAGTCTTTTGAGATGATACTCAAAGTAAATATTATTTACCGGTTGGATTAAGTTTAGAGGATAGATTCAGACTTGGGCTGTGTATGAGACTAGGATAAAATGGTTTTGATTCATGTTTGTTCTTTTATGGTAGAATGATGATGAACCCATTTTTTGGGTGAAAATTTAGTGAAGAATATGTTATGTGGGTATGAAATTATCTGTATATTCTTAAATGATCATTTTATTCCTTGATAGTGAGGTAATTTTGTTAGTTTGTTGATGATATGTTAGTAGATACATCCAAAATCATTAAAAGGTGGTCAACCTGAAGTTCAGTTCGTTTGTTTTTATGGTGTATAGTTGTGTATGGTTAGATTAAAATCATTTCGGGCACTTCAACTTTTTTATAACAGGTATGTATCTATTTTTATTATTGATCATGATATCTATATAGTTTAATCTTATCTTAGTAATGATCATGTCACATATCTTAACATCATCTTGGGTAAACTAAAAGAGAATCATTTTTACATCGAGCTAACGAAATATTTAAAATGCATATATGCCTTGATAAATAAAATATTTTTGATTTTGTACTCTTCGATATTCCATATTTATTGAGGCATGGATATCCCTTAGGGATAATTTGGTTCCTTAGTAGGGATACCATGTATGGAATCACATACCACAACCCATTATTTTACTTGAACACCACAAAAATATCACTATTGGGTTCAGTCCCTGGTTCAAATGTGTAGTAAACACCGATATGTACTGATGATCCACTTATAAAATATGGGGTATGAAATACCATGGATGAGATACAAATAATCCAGAAGATTGATTTTTTGTTATGTAGAATATCATTTGGTCTTGGTTGAATTAATTCGATTGTGGTGGTCCCAAGGTACGAGATGAGGTTTCCATCGACATTTGTTCTATAGACCGACGACAAAAGTAAATTATCTACAAGAGATTATTTCAAAAACAGGTTATAGGTTCAGGTGGGCATTGTAAAATCAAAATTGAGTGTCCATTGATAAAAATAGTCGGGATCATGTTTCATATGTGTCATTGGTTAATGATAGTTGTTTTATGAAAACATTTTACGATAGTTTCTCAACATTCATTCCCTTCATTTGAATTAATGTGGCCAATGAGGAACCACATTAGACACATCATTAGGATGAGATGAGTATAGTGAATGGTTTTCATGACTCATCATGTAATATTTGATGTGATCAATTTTTTTTTGTCAATTTGGGATTGACTATTTGATAAGTTGAAAATTATTCCAATATAATATTTGGAACACAAGGGGAAAGAGTATGTAGGAAATTATGTCAGTGAATGTACCCAAACATGGAAGTTAACATCAATTATGGAACATATGGTGAGGATAATCATTTAATGGGTAGTGAATGACCAGATAAAATGATTATATATTGAGATAGAAAAGCTTTCTTTATAATTGACTCAATGTTTTAGTTTTTTGGTATGACTAGTAGATCGAGATTCAATAGATTAAGAACTGTGTGTTTTCTAATTACACATATTAGCATGTTTTATGTTTACAAAATAACATGGTCATTTCAATAGATTGTTTACCCATTCCCAAGGAAGGTTTGGTGATGTTTCCATAATGAAAAATGATTCTGATGGATATTAATTTCTATGGCAGGGATATTGTAAGATCCCATTTTTTAACCGAATGATATACCATAATGAATTTGAAATATTCTTGTGGTGGATGGGCCAAATGTTAAATTTATCATTAGAACATAATTTAATTATATTAATAATTAAATGTTATTTTTGATCTGGTTGAATGTTGTAATGATTTACTAGTCGTTTGAATAAGTTTGGAGTGGAAGAAGTTGCTGAAAACACAATTTTGGTATAAGTAGATAGAGACACATGATTAAAGTATGATTAGAAATATGTGTGACGACAAAAATAGAGAGCCTAAATTTTATTGGGGTTATAGTTTTAATAAATCCTACAACCTTCCTGTGGAAACCATATGGGTTGACCTTGGGTTCTTAAGGGTTTCAGATTGTTTTTCAAACTGCATACCCAGTGCCACATTTCCATGTGAGATGAATACATCAAATTTTAGAGGTGGGTGCACTAGCTATGCATGGCAGGGAAAATCATATATCCAACCTACATGGTTAGTGACACAAAAGTAGTTTCACCATATGGTTGGTTCATTATTAACCAAACCATGCATCTAAACAATAACGATATTAACAGATTTTAAAATGATGATTTTCACTAGTTACCACTAATAGTTTTACCCATTTTCTCTCCTTTCTCCCTATAAGACTCCCACACATTTACCCAAATACTAATTCTCCCTTTTAGTGGATATCCCTTATTTGTTCTTCAGATTTAAGATCTTAATTTGTGTTGGTTTTATATTGATGATTCAACGAATCATAATCCTTCCTTCTTCAATTTCTCTTTCCATATTGAATGTAATATAAATTCAAGCTCAAATTCCATATTTTTATTGAATTTTTCTATTTCATTGATTTTAGTCATTCTGAATCTAGTCAATGATCGATAATAGAATAGTGATTTTTCATAATCATTAGTTAAGTGGTCAGGTGATTTTATTTAAATGTCTATCCTGATCATAAATTATGTCATTGCCCCTAATTACTGAATTCCCATGCATTACCTTCTAAATATCAGACTGAACATGTAATTTATTATCCATAATCTCATATTGACATTGTAATTTTAAATTTCTCTACTATATAAGGCACATAATTACCCAATCCAACCATTTAGATGTGTTAATCAAATCTTTTGACCTTTATACATTGGTTTGTAATTAAAATAATCATTGATGCATATTAACGTTATTCCCTTTCAGCGGAATGGTTAAATGGAATTAAATTAAGCATGAGTTGGGAGGATGAATCCATATTCATTTGATCATTATTTATAATATATTGGAGCTATACATTATTAAATACCCGGATAATTAGAATATATTGGGATACATAGGACAACGATTTATAATTGACCGCAACCACATTATTAAAAAAAAAATATTTTTCACTCATAACTGAAATGATAAATAAAATTATTTGATTTATTTTTGAATAGTTCTAATAATATGTATCATGATAAACTATATTGGAATGGATTTCTACCATTGGATTCTGAATTTCATATAAATGAAATAGCTCATTACATACATGAAATAATGATTTGAATGCTTATGGACATGGATATAATTATTACATATATTTAAAGTGTTGGATGTATTCCTAAAACAATGAAAGATACATGGGGTCCTTATCATTGAACTCATTAAATAAGATTATATGTGAATGAATTATCACACCATGAGTGATACTTGGGTCCTATATAACTTAACTCCTTTGATGGGCTCATAGGTGAGTGAATTATTCTTCAATGTGGGCTACAAGTTTCCTCTATAATGAATGTTGTGTACATTATCATATGGAAAATAAATTATATTACAACGTGAGTGACACATGGGTTTACTTTTTATGAAATTCCACATAATATCTCTAATGTTTGAAGTTTCCCTAATGAAATGATGAAATATTGGTTTTCTTTTTGAGAATTCCATTTACGATCTCGAAGGTAAATTCGATGTTATAAGTGATAATAGGGTTCCCAAATTATTGAATGAAAAGGATGATATCATTGAATAAAAAAATTACATTACTCATTGGAAAATATATGGGTTTCCTTTCTCTAATTCTATTTATATGGGATTATAAGAAAAAATTAATTATATCATAATCATTTATTATTACATATTAATAGTTATATATCCATATAATGAATAGTATACAAGGAAAACAAGTCTATGTTCCCTGGGTCTTCGACAAGATAATGGTCTAATATTTTGATGTATGTGAATGATAAAAATTTATCTATGACAATGAAAAAATATTTAATGGATTCATAGGTTCGTAGGAATGGGTCATATGACTAATTTATTACCATCACCCAAACTATTATGTTGATATATTGGTCTTACACCTTGGATCATCAATAGTTCATGTATACATCTGCATATATATATTTATGTATATTATTATGTACACATGTGGGAATGTTATTAGATATTTCAATCTTGAATGAAGTTTATATGCTTTTATAGGTGTACTTATGTAACATGATCTTGAAGGTTTTACATTTATTTACATTCTTACTTATTGATGTACACACAAATGATTTTATTTTATAATCATATACTTGATATCCCGAGACACCATTGGATGTGGTCTACTTATTATATATGACACAAATTTCATGCCACCATTGCACTAGGGCTACCTAAATAGAACTCATGTATTTCAAATTAGGTTATCAATTCATCTTGTTTCCAGTTATTATTTTCATTATGCTGTTCTTAGATAGGGGTGATTCAGAGCACATTACTAAACTATATCACAATATACTACACAAGGTAGAATTTTAAGATTTTCTATATTCTCATTTTGTAATGTTTATGTAAAACATATTACATGTATTGTTATTCTATATTATAGTCTCACACTGACATGAATGATTGTTATCTCATTTAATGATTACATAAAATAATTATATATTCTATTATTTCCTCTATAATACTTTGTCTATTAATTTTTTAATTAATGATCCTTATGATACTCAAATCATTAGGGTATTGTCTCCAAAACCTACCATTTTTAGACCTTAGCTTCTAGTCAGAAGCCTTTGGGGTATGTGGGGGCATGCTTGAGGGATTACATATACCCTTTTGACTATTTTTATTAGGTTGATATAGGCCGTGAAATTATATTTGGGTTGGTTAAAAATTCTCATGAAATGATAAGGGGGATTTCTGAATCTATAATTCTTTAACACCCCCTGAGGTTCATGACAAGTGATCAACCAATAAACCATATTGATACTAGTATTCATTATATGACCCTATAAAGATACATTTTTACATTGAACGATGAGCATGGTATGGGGATAAGATCAGTTTTTTTGTACTCCTACAAATACCATATGTGAACTCACCCCCCATACATGACCCATATTCAAATTTGTGTGGAGGTGAGTGAAAGTAGAGAATATATTATATTAATAAGTATAAATATCAGTTTTAATGGTTGTATCTTTTATTAAATAGAATTCATTATATTTTTTATTATATGTGATGGAGATTTCAGTTATGTTGTGGTTATTGGGATTATAGTTTTAATATTATTTAATTATTAGGAACATGTCATGATACGAAAACATTAGTGACACTATGAGTGGAATTGAATAAAGTAGAATGGAATTATCTCTATATATAAATTTTTTATTTTAGTTTTTGTGGTCTTTTATTCCACATTTTTTGAAGAGGATTTATCATATCTATGATAGTATATCCTAAAACATGACACATGATTAGAGAAAAATGACTTTTGGAAAAACTCTATGAAATTTATGGTTTTTCCAAAATCATCGAGAGATACCACTATAAAAGACACACAGAAACACACAAACACATATATATATGTGGTCACCATGCCCATGGGTGATATTTTTGTTGTTACTTCATATTTTAAACAATAGTGTGGATATATATCATGGTGTATGGTTTTGTTATATGATCATGGAAACATGCATCAATGTTAACATGAAAAGATTATAACTGTGGAGGTAAACACACTTATAAGATTGTTATAATGAAATAAAAATGATATACAATAGATTATTTCCATGCAATACGTCATAAATTTTATTTAAATTAACCAATGGAAATGGGTGAAGCATATTTGAAATTATATAATATACAACCATCGAGTTTTGAACAAAACTATTTATAGTTAAACATAAATCATTATATTACTATCTTAAGAATAAACTAATTTGTATATATATATATCTATATATATATATAATTTCTCAAAAAATTTATTAATACAGATTAAAATATTTTTATTCAATGTCTTATAGTCATGGGCTATGTGGCATGTGGCTATAGATTCCATTTAGTCTAAGACCAAAATTCTTATTATTGTATCTGCTTTCTCAATGTATCTACCAAGATTATAAGTTATTATGTCTATATCAATATCATGGGAGACTCCAATTCCACATGCTTGATTATTATTGATTGTATTTCCTTTCTACACAACCATATTTCTACATGATTATTTATCCATGGGAATAGAGGTGTCATAGGGGAAAAAACTAATTTTTTTCCAATAGTTGTATACCTTTTTTGGAGACAAATTGAAGACGTGAATGAATGTACATGGTGATAATAATGTATAAATGATACTGAGACTATTATCATAGACATCTTCCATTATGTAATAGTGTATCATGCATTACTATGTTATCATTAGAAAAGATTCCCCTAGCTATAGTGGCTCAATGTAAGACATGTTCTATTCATGTGACTCTCCAATGTGAAATTGCATTCTAACCCTATCTTATTACTATGGGAACTATTCACATGGCTATAGGTAGAACACAACTACATATAAGAATGGACCATAATTACAGGCTAGCCTAGAATCATTGTTTGACCACCCATGGCTATATAACCAGTATTGTAGGTTATTTTTCTATTAGTGTATATAAGGTTTCCTACTTGGTGAGATTTGATTTATTTATTTACCTTATATTACATAAAAATAACACTTTGAATGGAATTGAGTCCACATTTGTGGTACATCCAACTTGGTGATGCCCAGAATATGAAAAGTTATCACAAATAAATATATAATATTTTGATACTTTTCATATAATTTGACTAAATTGGTCATTCCAAGAAATGTGTCAATGAAAATGTATTAGGAATTTTTAATATTTATCCCATGGTTGTTAAAACTGAATAAGGTTCATGTTCTTTGATATAGAGTTTCATTCCATAACAGGTTTATGGATTTGGAAGGTTATGTATATCACATTGTAGAATTTAAAAGATTAAATAATGGTGTTAGAAAAAAAAATATATTTCTAGATAATTAACTAAAATAATAAATGGTTTATAAAACTTCAATATGATCAAGGATTCTATGATAAGTTTCATCAATAAAAATTCAGTTTACTATGTGAAGATATAAAATCATGGTAATTATTGTAGTTTTAATTTATCTCAGATTATATGGGATTTGGATAACAAAATGGGTGGTCAATGTATTATTGTAAAACCATTATGTTTATTACTTTTGGAAAATTAGTGTTGTATAAGATTAAGAAATAAAACATTGATTTGAAGGAGGAGTGAATTAAAATAAGGAAAAAATACAATATTTGTAACACCACAGGTAAATAAAGAATATGACATTTCATATTTATCTATATTTGTGAATAAAATATTGAAATGACTTTAAAGGGGAAGCTATGCTCGATGGCGTACCCAACACGCAACAACGAGTTTCTTGGGAATCTTTCGTTGCACTCTAATAATAAAATAATATTATTTTAAATGGTAGTTAATATATAGCCATTGTATTGGCGGGAATGGATATAAATAACTAAAATATGATTATATATGTTCTTAAATATTTTTACATTTATACAATAAAAGATAAAGGCTTAAAATACGGAAAGAATTCAATTTTTGGCGTATATGCCCTAGTTTTCACTATTGGTTCACTTATCACCTTTTGATGGAGAACCATCATTAAATATACGTTTGTTCACTCTTAAACATTCTTTTGGACCAAATAAAACTCTTATTAAGAATCGGGACATCAAAATTTACTTTGTGTAAATTTTTGGTATCTTTCTGATAAAGTTCTTTTTTTAATGAATAGTGTAAAATGTTGTATTTTAATTCAAAACCACTTTTTAATCTAATTTATTTATATGATTAGATTATATTTTGAATTGGTTTTAAAGTGAAATTATAAAATATTTTTACCATTAAATCCAATAGTGGTCATTGGAATCATTTTCACTTTGAAATCAGACTTAAACTAGTGTCAATCTTTTGATACTTATTGTTTCATAAAACACGCTATTTGTCATGACAGCGGGAATTAATTATTAAATTAATTAATGTGACTTATATTTTTTGATTTTTGTAAAAAGGACTTCATTTTTGAATTCATAATATCAAATATATCTTAGGGTGAATTTTTTGTAATTTTCTGAAAAACATCAATTTTTTATGAATAGTGAAACCACTAAGTGGTAATCAAGCAAACTGATTTTTCAGTTAAATGAAAGTTTACCCCTAATGTGTATTGAATTTTGAAAATCCGACATACATGGTTGTCATTAAGAAGTAAAATGTGGTTCAATGAGATTAAAATAATTTTTTTGGTGAATAGTAACTTATTAAGTTTTTAATCGCGATTAGTGGTAATTAGTGTAGTTTAAGGTATAAATAATGCTTTAATGATATGAAATGACCTAGACACATGTCTCAACCTTATTGGTTGTGTCATGGCCGACCAAGACAAGCCATGGGTCAAATTGGGAACCCCATGGATCCACTTTGGTTGGGAAATGACATAAATAACATTTTATTTAATGTAAAAGTAAAATTAACACAAACATGATATGTTTTACCCAAACAATTTTTAAGTGGGGTTATACAAGTCATATTCTTTATTATAAATATTAGTTGGAAAGATAAAAAGATTTCCTACATAATAGTAGTTTTTTTATAATTTTTAGACATTTTATAAAATAAATTATTTATGACATAATAATGATGCAGCGATGATATCATTATTTGATGATTTAAATAAAATGGAAAGATAATGCAAAATATATGAACTACACTTGTAAAAAACATATTGGATGAGTGGATTTCGAAGCCTTATCACATTATCCACGAATTCTATCAATGTGGGACCTTTTAAAACCGAAACACATTTTCAAATAAAGTAATATTTCTTTACATTCCAAAAGTACCCCTCCTCTCCTCTTATAAAAGGCCCCCACCTCTACCTCATTTAACACACTCCTCAAGCCTTTGGCTCGGCCATCCCCTGCCCATTTACTCTCTCCAAATCCCTCTCCTCATCCTAGAGGACTCCCTTTGGGAAGAATCCTTTCAAAGGAAGCCTTTAGGCTTAAATCAAAAGGAGTTACACTTTTAAAGGTAATTCATTCTCTCATGTTCATTTGTTTTATTTTGCTTCTCCAAACCCCTAAACTCTTTTTATTTACTTCTTTTGTAACAACACCAGTATCTCCAATATACTAGGATGTTGTTATAAGATTTATTCGAGCTACACTCTCACACAACTACATCAAATGGTTAAAGAACATACAGATTCCGTGGATGGTGAAATTCTGCCTCCCGAAACGATGATTGTTCAATACTCATTTAACACCTTCAAAGGTGGCCATTATGATGTCACTATATTTATATATGATATATAATATGTTTATGTTTTATTTATGCTTCTGTATTTTTCATTTTTGTCTTACCTTTATGGCTTCCATTATGGGTATACGCGATATCTTCATTTAAGGAAGTGCGGACTACCGGCCCCTCAAAGTGATTTGATTCGTTAAATACCATATGTGGGATGTATAAAGGATGGAAATATGATATTATATATGATATTATACTGTAATTATAATATAACTTTATATCATTATTATTCCATTCTATAAAATACGAAATAGAAATGAAAGTAGCATTAATGCGTACGTACGGCTTACCGTCTCCATGAACGGTGCATTTCATTTATTACCTATAAATGATTATGTAATGTTATAAATGCATGCATGTACTGGATATATATGACATATATGATATCTACATAATGAATAAAATTCTGGATATAATAAACATTTGGCCACACGAACAACATGTAATTGTAAGAAGACAACTTTCGACTTAAGAACCAAATATCGGCAAAACAAATATTATTAACATAAATGATTACATAATGTTTGTGACATGGTAATAAGTGGTATAAAAGTAATAATTAACATGAAAAAGGGTTCTTAAAGAATTATAAATTAACTCAAGTTTATTATTCAGGAGATTAAAGAACGATCGAGTCATGTCGGACCCGAGGTAAGGGATCCTACTCCTCTCTTTCTTTTTAAGTACACACTTTTATGTCATTCCTTTTAAAGCTCATATTTCTTGTTATTGGGATGATCTTTTATATTACAATTACTGTAATTTTTATGTTCATGTGATGAGAGACCCTATTCTCTCTCATCAATCCATTTTGGAAATTTTATGTGGCGCCGTTAGGCTGCTGAGTTTTCGTAAGGGATTTTTCATCTCACTTTTATTCCCGTTAGATTTATGCTACATTTGCCACAAATTCCATTGAGTGGTGTATGTACTGTCCATTATTATACTCTTTGTGTAATATAATTTCGTTTATGAGTATTTACATCAATGATCTATTGTCCTTCTTTCATGGGGTGTATGTTTTGAAAGATACCCAAGTCGGTAAGGGAACCTTTCACCCTCCTCTTTTTTAAAAGACTTCTTTTGTTGGGTCTTTTAATTTACATATTGTTATGTTGGGATATGTTCTCATATATCCTTATTTATGTAAATTTTATGTCCAAGTGATGAGTTACATTTTTTATCTCTCATCAACTCATTTTGATGTGATGCCGTTAGGCTGTCAAGGGAACTTTTTAACCCAATTTCGATTTCTTTGGGTTCAACATGTATTCTTTGAATATGTCATCTATTGAATATGTGTGAATGTAATTATATTGTTTTACACTTAATATCCACTTATATTGGGTGTATTTATAATTGTCACACATATTTTTGAGATTGATTTGTCCTTAATTTAAGGATACCTTCTTTATAAGGGATTTCATCACATTTGACATTTCTATTGAGGGTTCATTGTTGTTATGCACCAATTCACTCTTATATGGTGTATATACTGTCCTTTGGAGTATTATATCATGAATCCATTTATTCTCATGATATTATAAAGTTCTGAATAAATGTTATTCCTCAATCATTGTATTCAAGCGTCTCTAATTTTGGTAAAACCCCTTTAACCAAAATAACGTTTTAAATGTTTTAATTATTTGTTCTTATTAATATCCATGTTTTAAAAATGGTTTTTAAGGATTTATTTATATGGATATTAATGGTTTAAAATTTTAAGCTTCAAGGTGGTATGGGACACTTTGATTCAAAAATCTTTTTATTAAATGTTTTAAATGGTTTTGGAAATGGTTTCTTTTTGAATGGATTCATTATTTAAAAATACTAAAATGTTATATTGTGAATGAAATGTGGAAATGTTTTGTTTTCTTTATGCATGTTTTTTGGGATACGTTTATGTTATGGTTCTTGGGAATTGTTATGAAAACGGGTGGTTCCGTGATAAACTAAGGGCGGGTGGGCCCGATATAGCTCTCCAATGCATTGGGTAACGCGAAGGAGTGAAACGTTAAGGTTTCTCCGAAGAGATTTAGGGAATATACTATGATGGGTATTCCAAACGTAACCAAGAGGGTTACTCCGTACGTAAGAATGTTATGAATGCCTCAAGTTACATTTATGTCTTATGATTTCTATGATTTATTCATGGTTTGATGAGGTATGTTAAAGTGCCTTTGTTTTATGGGTAAAGTATGATTTCATTCTTATGTATATATGAACTCATGTTTCCTTTCCATATTTTTATAACTCTTAATGAGCTTTTTATGCTCATCCCATGTTTTTGAAATGTTTTTCACAGGTCAAGGGAAAGGTACATGATGTGATGATAGTGTCAAGGATGTGTCAAGAAAGAATCCGTGTTATATTTTAAATATGTTCCCGTTGATGGGAAGAATGAATACTGTCTTTTATGTAACCACTTTGTTTAAATGTGGAATGTAATGAAAGTTTCATGATCTAATTGTCTAAAACTCTAAATCTGAAAAGATCCTCAATGTGTAATCTTGGAATATCTCAATATTAATTAAGGTTTAAGGCTGGGGCCTTATAGTTGGTATCAAAGGTCGGTTTAGATAACTTTAGAGGTTAGGGTATTCTTTAAGCATAATTGACAATTACCATAATGGTTAGGATTTCAGAAAGAGTCTTAGTTTTAGATAAAGTGAATGAGTAAGTATATCTTATTGTCTATCTTACTCATTAGTACATGATGGTTTTGTTGATATACTCACAATGACATTTCTATTTTTAGTGAATGGATGGATCTAGCAGGCACCAAAGAGACAACAGGTTTGAAGGAAACTGTGGTGGTTCTCTGATTAAGATACTAGATAAAATGAAGGATTCAATTAGGAAACTCGTGGTTGTTCTAAACCAAATATCAAGGAGTCGTGATCAACCACTTCAACCTTGGTGAGTTCTCTAATGCATCAGGTACGAGATGGCCAATTCGATGTGGAAATTCAGGTAATAATTATTAAGGTAACCATTAGGGTTTATATGATACTTAATTTTTAGGTAATTATGGGTTAATCTATGATATGATGGAAAATTAAAGGAATGAGATAAACTTGAGGTTAAAATATGTTATGATTATTCTTGAAGATTTTATCTCTTTTTGGGGAATGTTTTAAGAATTATATAGTTTTGGAAAAAGGACAACACGCAGACCGTGTGACATCCCGTCGCGTCGGACAAAGCTGCGGGAATCGAACCCACAACCAATGTGCGACTGGTATTTATCGCCTACCACTGGCCTACGTGAAGTCCCTGGTTAGTTTGACTAATTCATTCTAGTTATATGATTTTATGAATTAAGAGTAAGTTGATTTTGGGTTATTTTTGAAAATGATTAACCTATCATGGAGGATATGTGATTAGGTTAATTACTTTTCAAAACGAGACTTTAGGAGCAACTGATATTGTTTGGAGATAAATGTTACGATTTATCTTGGAAGACTATGAGACTAAATCCTTCAAATATTTGGGTTTCAATCTTATATTGGTTTACTTTGAAAAAATTTATGGACAAATTGATTATAGAATGGTCCTCGTTGAACTTTGGGTTTTGTTGGACAAATTTTGGAGATTAAGAATAGATTTTCTTTTTATAAAGGGTTATCCTTTTCTGGATTATCTGATCTTGTACTAGCCTTTTTGGGTTTGGATTTGTTTAAAGTCTAAATACATGGGAAGTATATAGTTCTATTTTGTGGATTAGGTGATTCTCTAGAAGTTGATTATAGTACTCTTAATGTGAACATGTCTTCCTAAATACTCATCTTTTGGAGAAAATATGAGTTTGTGTAAGGAATCTAATAAAGGTTGAAATTCAATATGATAAGTGATTATGTTTTCTTATGAATAAATTCCTCAATAAAAAGTAACCTAAAACAAAAATTTTGTCTATTAACTTTTCCTACTGGGGAATCGAAGACCGTTTAACCCATCACAAGATTGTGATTTTCTCTTGGTTAACTTTCTCCTAAACATGTTTTCTATCACTCTCCATCAGAACATGACCCTTTGTTTTTTCCTCCATGTCCATATTTTCATACATGGAATCCTAGTATGGGTTAACTCGGGTGACCTTTGTACTTATCTTTCTTTATTTTAAAGTGTTTGTTTTACCGACTTTTGTTCCTATGTGGGACTTTCAAGGATGTTTCCAAGCGCAATTTTAAAATTGCGAGGACGCAATTCCCAAAAGGGGGGAAGGATGTAACACCCCAGGTAAATAAAGAATATGACATTTCATATTTATCTATATTTGTGAATAAAATATTGAAATGACTTTAAAGGGGAAGCTATGCTCGATGGCGTACCCAACACACAACAACGAGTTTCTTGGGAATCTTACGTTTCACTCTAATAATAAAATAATATTATTTTAAATGGTAGTTAATATGTAGCCATTGTATTGGCGGGAATGGATAGAAATAACTAAAATATGATTATATATGTTCTTAAATATTTTTACATTTATACAATAAAAGATAAAGGCTTAAAATACGGAAAGAATTCAATTTTTGGCGTATATGCCCTAGTTTTCACTAAAGGTTCACTTATCACCTTTTGATGGAGAACCGTCATTAAATATAGTTTTTTTCACTCTTAAACATTCTTTTGGACCAAATAAAACTCTTATGAAGAATTGGGACATCAAAATTTACTTTGTGTAAATTTTTGGTATCTTTCTGATAAAGTTCTTTTTTTAATGAATAGTGTAAAATGTTGTATTTCAATTCAAAACCACTTTTTAATCTAATTTATTTATATGAATAGATTATATTTTGAATTGGTTTTAAAGTGAAATTAGAAAATATTTTTACCATTAAATCCAATAGTGGTCGTTGGAATCAATTTCACTTTGAAATCAAACTTAAACTAGTGTCAATCTTTTGATACTTATTGTTTCATAAAACACGCTATTTGTCATGACAGTGGGAATTAATTATTAAATTAATTAATGTGACTTATATGTTTTGAATTTTGTAAAAAGGACTTCATTTTTTAATTCAGAATATCAAATATAGCTTAGGGTGAATTTTTGGTAATTTTCTGAAAAACTTCAATTTTTGATGAATAGTAAAACCACTAAGTGGTAATCAAGCAAACTGATTTTTCAGTTAAATGAAATTTTACCACTAATGTGTATTGAATTTTGAAAATCCGACATACATGGTTGTCATTAAGAAGTAAAATTTGGTTCAATGAGATTAAAATAATTTTTTTTGGTGAATAGTAACTTATTAAGTTTTAAATCACGATTAGTGGTAATTAGTGTAGTTTAAGGTATAAATAATGCTTTAATGATATGAAATGACCTAGACACATGTCCCAACCTTATTGGTTGTATCATGGCCGACCAAGAAAAGCCATGGGTCAACTTGGGGACCCCATGGATCCACGTTGGTTGGGAAATGACATAAATAACATTTTATTTAATGTAAAAGTAAAATTGACACAAACATGATATGTTTTACTAAAACAATTTTTAAGTGTGGTTATACAAGTCATCTTTTTGATTATAAATATTAGTTGGAAAGATAAAAAGATTTCCTATATAATAGTATTTTTTTATAATTTTTAGACATTATATAAATTAAATTATTGATGACATAATAATGATGCAGCGATGATATCATTATTTGACGATTTAAAAAAAATGGAAAGATAATGTAAAATCTATGAACGACACGTGTAAAAAACTTATTGGATGAGTGGATTTCGAAGCCTTATCACCTTATCCACGAATTCTATCAATGTGGGACCTTTTAGAACCGAAACACATTTTCAAATAAAGTAATATTTCTTTACTTTCCAAAAGTACCCCTCCTCTCCTCTTATAAAAGGCCCCCACCTCTACCTCATTTAACACACTATTCAAGCCTTTGGCTCGGCCAACCCCTGCCCATTTACTCTCTCCACATCCCTCTCCTCATCCTAGAGGACTCCCTTTGGGCAGAATCCTTTCAAAGGAAGCCTTTAGGCTTAAATCAAAAGGAGTTACACTTTTAAAGGTAATTCATTCTCTCATGTTCATTTGTTTTATTTTGCTTCTCCAACCCCCTAAACTCTTTTTATTTACTTCTTTTGTAACAACACCTGTATCTTCAATATACTAGGATGTTGTTATAAGATTTATTCGAGCTACACTCTCACACAACTACATCAAATGGTTAAAGAACATACGGTTTCCGTGGATGGTGAAATTCTGCCTCCCGAAACGATGATTGTTCAATACTCATTTAACACCTTCAAAGGTGGCCATTATGATGTCACTATTTTTATATATGATATATAATAAGTTTATGTTTTATTTATGCTTCTGTATTTTTCATTTTTGTCTTACCTTTATGGCTTCCATTATGGGTATACGCGATATCTTCATTTAAGGAAGTGTGGACTACCGCCTCCTCAAAGTGATTTGATTCGTTAAATACCATATCTGGGATGTATAAAGGATGGAAATATGATATTACATATGATATTATACTGTAATTATAATATAACTTTATATCATTATTATTCCATTCTATAAAATACGAAATAGAAATGAAAGTAGCGTTCATGCGTACGTACGGCTTACCGTCTCCATGAACGGTGCATTTCATTTATTACCTATAAATGATTATGTAATGTTATAAATGCATGCATGTACTGGATATATATGACATATATGATATCTACATAATTAATACAATTCTGGATATAATAAACATTTGTCCACACGAACAACATTTAATTGTAAGAAGACCACTTTCGACTTAAGAACCAAATATCGGCAAAACAAATATTATTAACTTAAATGATTACATAATGTTTGTGACATGGTAATAAGTGGTATAAAAGTAATAATGAACATGAAAAAGGGTTCTTAAGTAATTAGAAATTAACTCAAGTTTATTATTCAGGAGATTAAAGAACGATCGAGTCAAGTCGGACCCGAGGTAAGGGATCCTACTCCTCTCTTTCTTTTTAAGTACACACTTTTATGTCATTCCTTTTAAAGCTCATCTTTCTTGTTATTGGGATGATATTTTATATTAAAATTACTTTAATTTTTATTTTCATGTGATGAGAGACCCTATTCTCTCTCATCAATCCATTTTAGAAGTTTTATGTGGCGCCATTAGGCTGCCGAGTTTTCGTAAGAGATTTTTCATCTCACTTTTATTCCCGTGATATTTATGCTACATTTGCCACAAATTCCATTGAGTGGTGTATGTAATTTCCATTTTTCTACTCTTTGTGTAATATAGTTTCGTTTATGAGTATTTACATCAATGATATATTGTCCTTCTTTCATGGGGTGTATGTTTTGAAAGATACCCAAGTCGGTAAGGGAACCTTTCACCCTCCTCTTTTTTAAAAGAATTCTTTTGTTGGGTCTTTTAATTTACATATTGTTATGTTGGGATATGTTCTCATATATCCTTATTGATGTAAATTTTATGTCCAAGTGATGAGATACACTTTTTATCTCTCATCAACTCATTTTGATGTGATGTCGTTAGGCTGTCAAGGGAACTTTTTAACCCAATTTCGATTTCTTTGGGTTCAACATGTAGTCATTGAATATGTCATCTATTGAATATGTGTGAATGACATTTTATTGTTTTACACTTAATATCCACTTATATTGGGTGTATTTATATTTGTCACACATATTTTTGAGATTGATTTGTCCTTAATTTAAGGATACCTTCTTTATAAGGGATTTCATCACATTTGACATTTCTATTGAGGGTTCATTGTTGTTATGCACCAATTCACTCTTATATGGTGTATATACTGTCCTTTGGAGTATTATATCATGAATCCATTTATTCTCATGATATTATAATGTTCTGAAAAAATGTTATTCCTCAATCATTGTTTTCAAGTGTCTCTAATTTTGGTAAAACCCCTTTAACCAAAATATCGTTTTAAATGTTTTAATTATTTGTTCTTTTTAATATCCATGTTTTCAAAATGGTTTTTAAGGATTTATTTATATGGATATTAATGGTTTAAAATTTTAAGCTTCAAGGTGGTATGGGACACTTTGATTCAAAAATCTTTTTATTAAATGTTTTAAATGGTTTTGGAAATGGTTTCTTTTTGTATGGATTCGTTATTTCAAAATACTAAAATGTTATATTGTGAATGAAATATGGAAATGTTTTGTTTACTTTATGCATGTTTTATGTGATACGTTTATGTTATGGTTCTTGGGAATTGTTATGAAAACGGGTGGTTCCATGATAAACTAAGTGCGGGTGAGCCCGATATAGCTCTCCAATGCATTGGGTAACGCGATGGAGTGAAACGTTAAGGTTTCTCCGAAGAGATTTAGGGAATATACTGTGATGGGTATTCCAAACGTAACCAAGAGGGTTACTCCCTACGTAAGAATGTTATGAATGCCTCAAGTTACCTTTATGTCTTATGATTTCTATGATTTATTCATGGTTTGATGAGGTACGTTAAAGTGCCTTTGTTTTATGGGTAAAGTATGATTTCATTCTTATGTATATATGAACTCATGTTTCCTTTCCATATTTTTATAACTCTTACTGAGCTTTTTATGCTCATCCCAAGTTTTTGAAATGTTTTTCACAGGTCAAGGGAAAGGTACATGATGTGATGATAGTGTCAAGGATGTGTCAAGAAAGAATCCGTGTTATATTTTAAATATGTTCCCATTGATGGGAAGAATGAATACTGTCTTTTATGTAACCACTTTGTTTAAATGTGGAATGTAATGCAAGTTTCATGATCTAATTCTCAAAAACTCTAAACCTGAAAAGATCCTGAATGTGTAATCTTGTAATAACTCAAGATTAAGTAAGGTTTAAGGCTGGGGCCTTATAATAATATTAATAAACATAGAAAAAGGAGTTACATGGGACTACTATGGGAAGAACTAAAGATGTTCAAGAACTAGAGGATGAACTGAAGATTAAAAAAGATATTTTCTGGGATAAATGATGTTTTAAAAAAAATAGTTTTACTAGATCCTCATATCACGTCTTTTGGTTTCCAAATCGTAAATAAGTGTGTAAAGATAAAAGAATATTGAGTTCCGTTAAAATCAATATTATGTCATTCCTAAACTATGGTAAAACCTATAATGATTTTTGATCCCATTTATATTTTTGAAATCCACAATAATTGACTCTTTAGACATTCCCATTATGACTTCAAAGTGAAAAAAATACTCATATCCCTTTTTTTAATTTCTACATAAAAATATAGAATGTGGATTTGGAGATTTTATTGTTCATGTTTATCTTTATAACTGGATAAAAATGGGTAGCTAAAGTAAATAACAATTGAAAACCCTAATTAAACTTCTATGAGGGTGTATTAGGATTATATTGGTAACAAGTGGTATCAGAGCCATGATATTTTATCTTAGTTAATAATTTATTTTCTGTTTTTTACTATGGAGAACACGGTTAATGGAAATGGGGTTTCCTTGTTCATTGGCTTTAAATTATTGATATGGACTATTCAATTTGTATCTCACTTATAATATCATTGAATTGATGTCTATATGGTTTCAATTAATTGTTTAAATAATGGTTGCCTTTATGGGATTTAAATGACTAAAGAAAATGTGAATCTTCTCCATAATAATGAAAATGTGAAATATTCCAAATCAAATGCATTGTCAAAAAAATTTATATAAATTTGATGGAATACACCTAAAATTTTTCATTTAGTAGAAATTAAAAAATTATTTGAAGGTGATAGAAATGTAAAATGAAAATCATTAGCAGTACCTGATAACATGTTTGATGATCTGAGGATGACTCCATATAAAAATATTGATTGTTTCTTCAATCGAATCATTAACGTTATAGTCTTCTTTTTAGTACGTGGTGATCAATAAAACATTTTTTATAGAATAAAAAATATTAATATAATACTAACTTATTTATGTAATTCCAATGTATTGATTAATGAATATAATGATATAAAATATTTATCTCTTTGTGATCTTCACAATAATTTGGTGGTTTACGAACTGAATTTTAGACCTGAAAGAACATATAGAAAATTATAAAATGAAATTTTCATCAAAAACATAGTTATTATATGTATTCAAAATGATGGACGCAATAATGAATATGTTTGTGATGAATATCTATTACTCTGAACAAGAAATTTCTTGCATGAAAAAATGTGGAATATAAGAAGGATAACATTTTTTTGTTATAATAATGGACACATTAGCCACGTCACAACAATATTCCCAAGAAAGTTTGAAAATGGGGAGAAAGATGATGTTGAATGAAGAAAATATAGATTTTCCCATGAAAAAAATTATAAATAATACATTCTTTATTGGAAGAGGTTATAATGGATACTCTTGTTTAAAAATGTGTAAGGTGATGAATATTGATTTAAAGATGATGTTATTCAATTTCTTATTTGAATTAGATGTTATTATGGAAACTATGGAATATAGATCGTAATGTGAAGAGGAAGACCAAACTAAAGAAGTCATAAACATGGATGTTAAATTTTAAGGAGAACCAAAATAGTTGGACATTCAATGAATAATAAATATTCACTATTGGTGGCCTAATAGAGAAATAATTTTTAAACACAAATCCACCTGAATCCAAAATCCCATTGTTAGAAATTTGAGGATGAACTTTGGGATTCTCCATATATATCTAAAGAATATTTTTTATTTTAAGGTAGTGATACATGTTAATGAAAAAATAATTTCTGATATAATTACCATGTTAGAGGAGAGGATAAAAATGGTTGAATCCATTGAATATGATGTCATTCCTTTAAGAAATAATCGCATGGATGATTTAAAAGTGGACAGTGATAAGAAAAAGTTATTATTTTGGATGATATCTGATAAACTATAGATTTTAATAGAAAGAAGAAGATCATGGAACATTTAGAACATCTACATTTAGTGTAATATGAGGACCATTAGAAATAATGTGTTGCAATGTGAATTTGGTACATCCAATGTGAGAGGATTTCATGTAGATGATAACTAAAAGTAAAAAATTGGTGAAAACACTAAATCACTATGGATTATTATATATTCAAGAAGGAACTCAAAATCTAAAAATCCATTTTTAGGAATCATTGATAAAATAATTCCTCCAATAAAATGAAAATTATATATTTATCAAGGTCATATAATATATTGGTGTATTGTGGTAGAAAATTATTTGATAGGTGAAGCCAAAATGATTAAACAATAGGGAATGATAAAATATTCTACAACATAGAGGATAAAACAGTATTTTTATTGAAATTATTTTAATTATTCATGCTTATACCATAAATCAATACAATACTGTAAATGAAGAATCCAATATTAATATGATGGAGTTAAAAAAAATAATGGTACCTAAAAAATCATATGACTACCATTAAGTGATAGTTTAAATCATTTGTAAGAAGTGGTGTATAATAGCATTGGTTATTTTATGATAAATGTGGAGATACAATCATGTGTCTCAACTCTAGTAGGTAATTCTTCTATATAAAAGTGGAAGAAGTAAAAGTTTAAATTGGTGGATATTTATATTAAAGGAAATAAAAAAAAATCCCATGTGTCATTAGAAGTTGGGGTTCATCCCACGTATTAAAAAAAGTAATTCACCTAAAAAATTGAATGAGGATGTTGATGGTATGGTTATATTTAATAATAACATATCTCTAAAAATTTGTGGAAGTATAAAGGTAATGTTGTGTGGATATAATCTAATTTATACATATGTATTGTTTTAAATGTATTTACACATAACCTGTTGTGTTCTAGTCATCCAAGTGATTATAGCCTGGATGTCACATTCAATATGATGGTTTTTATTATTAAATTTAAAAAATGAAATGCCCTCATAATGTGATGGAGAAGAACAAAAAATGTATACTAATTTTATATAAAATAGAACACATGTCTCATTTCATTGAATGAATGAACTATACCTTGGAAATTTTTTATATATATAAAAAATGTGTCGAAAATATATCAAACCTATAAGATTTAAATGAATTTAAAAACATGATATGTTATAAAAAACGATATGGAGCATATATAAGAGTAAAATTGGTCAGAAATAGTTGGCAACAAAAGATGGAAAGGGCCTCAAATTTCCTTGGCCAGATTCACACAAATGTCGGTGGACCCAAGAAGGCTATCATTATCTTCAGTGAAAAATACATTATTCTATTTTTTATGATGAATGTATATTTGGAAGTATTATGATTATGGAAGAAAATAATAATATATTTTAGTTTATCAAGTGGTTTGAAATATGAATTGATATTTAAACTATGAAATTAATCAAGGTTTCTAGGTCTAACAGAAAAAAATATTAAACCTATCATAGGTTTTAAAATTACATAGTGATTCATATGATTAATCATGGAATCCCATCAGTTATGATAACAGAAAAAACTATGTATAATAATGGAGGAATCTATTAGCAATAAAAATTTCAAAAACATTTTTAATAAAAAGTAGAATCTATCATCACATTTGGATGGATATGATAATGTTATAAATATACACCCAAAATATTTATTTGTTGAGTCCCAAGGAGAATATTACTCGATATGTGATGTGGTATTAAATAAGAATAATGTTGAAGCATTTTAGAGTGTTTGGATGTCGGTGATAAATTCATAATATTTAATTATGTCATTGTAAATATTGTTATAATTTGGTTGGTAGGTATATATTGAATTATCCATCAAGAGTAATGTCTACAAGGGTCTGACAATTGGCTGAGAAAATTATAGAAACATTGGGTGACTTGATTGTAATATTCATATATATTACGACATTTTTCATGAATATTAATTATATCATAATGAACCTCACTAATCATCCTAATTATATTATATTTATAGTGATTATATATATTACTAAAATATTTTAAAACATATATAGTATCCCCCAGAAATAGTCTTCTCATATGACCCCATTTTTGACACATTAACATTATACTGTTATTCATAACATAATAAATGGAAAAATAATAATGAGTGAGATCAGGTTCTTACTAAATGTAAAAAATCGGAAACAATTGAAGATCATAAGTTATCAAAAATATAATTATCTAGGCATGATATCATTACTATATTATATGTATATATAATAAGAAAATAATATATTCCATTATATAATATCCCTATTCATTACTGAATCCTTGTAAATACTCCATAAATGAGATAAATATTGAATCTTTAGTCATTATTATAATCTATGAAAACATAACATAGGCATAATAATGTGTGACCGAACTAAGAATATATAAATAATTATAGAAGTTGAGGCACACTATCAATACCATCATCACATCATTGATAGAGTCCCATAATTTATTGTGTTCACTCTACATTCCCATATTCATAGTAGATAGAATCCCATAATGTATTGGATTCACTCCCAATTCACATATAAATCATATTATGAGACATACTATATTACACAATGCATTGTGGTACTATAATTAACCCAATCACCACTTAATTATAAACCATACATATGTGAGCCACATGGTAGATGAAATATTAATAATTCCATCCTAGGTTAACTAACCCATGGAAGAGAAATAAATATTACAAAAACTTATCATATCATAATAATAGCGCACCCATATACATAAGAAATGTTGGGTCCTTATAGAACATCCATTTTAAAGTGTACGAACCATTAATGGATTTAAATATAGATAATCAACCAATTTATATGATTAATATAAAATTACATTAAAAAATGCTAATATATATATATTTTTGGTATGTTTTATATAAATCATAAATTTAACAAGATGGTGAGAATTTATATTACATTATAAATATATTGAAATTTTTAAAAATATATTCATCATGGAAAATATTTGTTTAGTAGGTAAAATGTATTTAGGTATAAACTGATAAAAAATGAATATTTTTTTCACACTTTTGTAAGGAGAGGTTTTGATGGAGAAAATGTTCACAATGAAAACATTAAAAAGAAGGATAATTTTGAATTTAAGCCACATTCATTGAGAATAAAATTAAAATCAATAATAGATGATATATGTATATTTATAAAACAATATAATGAATATGGGCATTGAATATAATTATCATTCTCCAAAACTAATATTTAATCTTTGATCTATATACAAGTGTATTTAATGATAAATTATAAAATAAAGTTTGGAGAATTGTATGAATAAATGTAAATATGATGAATAACCATAGAAAAATTAAATATTGGTAGTTTGAACATAATAACAAGTAATTTAACTATATTAATATTAAAACATTAATAATATCGACTTCAAATTGAGATTTGTATAGAAGCCCTTATAGTTATTATTGACTTTTGTGATTTTTTTTATAAAAATATTCATCTAATAACTTGTTTTATAATGTTATTAATATTTATTTTATTTTATAAATATTAATTATAATAATTTGTTACACATATATCAACTATTTATAGTTTTTTCTCGTCATTTTATGTTAGTGACATTGATTTTTTGACACACATTTCATATTTGAGATGTAAACACTATTTCATTGATAAAAATTTCAACAATACTAGATTAATAAAGATAGGGGAATAATATTTTATAATTAATTTTTGTTAATATATTTATCTGATTGGATGTATTGGTATGATTTTTGGTAATGTAATCATTGAATAACATTTCACTTGATATTTACCGATTACAATTAGTTACAAATTTTTTACCACTAATGATTTTTACATCCTTGTTGGGATGTATTTTGGATATATATTAATCTTTGATAACATATATTTCAATTATTAATATTTGGACACTTATTCATTTTAAAAATGAAGATTTTGGTATAGCTTCCCTAGTCTTGGTGGTCGAAGCAACCCAAACACGAACATGCTATCCTAGCGAATAAGTAAGATTTTACAGTTATATAATATTTTTATCATTTTCCCAGAAGAATAATTATATCCATATAAAATCATTATTTTTTAGAATAAGAATTAGGAAGAGTGGATATGGTATAGTAATTGATGAATTTAGAGAAGAACATACACAACCAATTGATGAATTTTAACTTTTTCCCCACGAGATCCATCATAATGAAGGTTGTAGGATTCCTTCAATGAATAAAAATAAATAAAATATATAAAATGATATGGGAGAGTATAAAGGAAATAGATTGAAGAGAAAAATGAATGTTTTTAGTGGTTTGGGAGGGGTTGTGTATGGGTCTTTCTATAGGTGAGTTATGTTTTTTTACAAATACTTACTTCTAACGGTGTGATGATTTAATTTTAAATTAACAGAGGAAAGAAGATATAATAATGAATATGAGAAATGTTTTAGTCAACAAATAGAATATAAAAAATTTATATGTTGTTTATTTGATAATTAATTCCTTTTCCTCTTAATTTTTCCACTTTTATCTTATTTTACATTTAATGTGGTAACTCAAATTTCACCTCATTAACATATATTTATGATTAAAAATGAAATTTACATCATTAAGTAAATTTTAAAATTTTATTACCAATTATTCGCTATTTAATTAAAATATATTTTTTAATATGTGATATTTTCCATTAAATTTATAACAGAACATTTCAAAAAAACCAATATTTATAGAAAGTTAATTTTTGAAAAATTATTTGTTTTTAATTATATTTCATGTCAATTTAAAATTAAATAATCTTAAATATATATTTTTATTAAAAATTTAAATTAAATTTTTTACTAAATATTAATCCAAATAATTAATTAAGGTAAAAATACACTGTAAATTAAAAATTAACTTGAAAATACCATTTTTTATATTAAATAATTTAAAAAAATTGCCTTTTAAAATTATTCCTTAATCATAAAATATTCTAGTTTTATTAATCCATTTAAAAAATAAATATTTCATATAATTTTATAAATGTAAAATTAACAATATAAAAATAAATCACACTAATGGATTTTGAAAGAAAAAATATTTATACATATGAAAATAAATTAAATAGAATGAATAGTTGGTGTTTTAAAAATATTGTATGATCCTTACCCCTTATTATTGGCTTCAGAGGAATGTGAGGCCATTACTTGGCCTTAATTGACATCTCTAAGGTGACAATGTATGGAAACAAATGATGAAGTTCTTCAATGGATGTGGGGGAAAATTTTCATTCAAAGAATAAAACAACTAACCTAACAATACATTACCAAACTAACCTCTCTATGATGGATGATAATGATGAAAGACAACTCGGCATTTCATTTATCAATACATACAAAATTTAGTTACCATAGGGGAAGACTAAAATATCAATGTAAATAGAGGAAGACAAACTAATAACACTCCAAGACAACAACATTCTTATATACTTCACATGCTCCACGATCCAACTTAAACAAATAGCCCAAGTATCTTGATGTAGTGCTAAATATGTGTGATAAATTATATTTTCCCATGTCCCTTTAAATGAAATCAATAGAATAACTAAAGTAAAAAAGTAGGTTTGAGTCTTAAAACATAGTAGGTTTTCCACCATTGAGTTCCCTACCCACTCCACTAGGATAGAAAATTGAGAAAAAATTATATAAAACAATTTAAATAAATAAAATTTTAGTAAGAAATATATCTTAAAATAAACCAGTTCCATATCTACCATTTTTTACAAGAATATCCATTTTCTAAAAAAAATTAACCAAATAATGCTTTAAAACCAATTCAGAAGTTGCAATTGGAAAAAAACTTTCACTCCACATATCCACACGGACAACGAAACATGAATAATTATAACTGCTCAATAATCAAGATTGGTTTTTTGTTGATCTATAAAGCTTTCACAAGTTACTTATTGCCAACTTCCTTTAAACCTTTGGCAGCGAGAACATGGTAATTTTTCAACAAAGCCTTGTAAATTCAATATGAATAAACACAAACCCTGTATACCCAAAAACCATGCCAATACCAATATTCTAAACTATTACAAGAAAACAACCTTTTTTTCAATTTTTTTTCCCTAAATAGAACCAAGATAAAATTTGAAAATAAAAATTTTAAAATCACTTATCAAATCACCTTCTAACACAATTTATCATGATTCCTCAATTTCGAGTAAAACAAAAAATCATCAATAAAGAATAATTCTAACATGATTTGAAAACATTATAAAAATGAAAATAACACAATGTAGCTAATTATCATCTATACCAACTAGTAACAGATAGAGGTGTTGAGAGTGAATCCATCAACCTCAAGAGTTTTGGTGAAAATGATAAGCGGCATGAAAAGCATGACCAAACAATGTTGAATATCCATGAACCCACCATATATGACCCCCATTATAATTAAATTGGTCAAATATAAACATATTTGTAATCCAAAACCATTCATACACCCCCAGCAGGCATAGATCTAAAAATGAGAGAGAGAGGGAGATTTTGATCTAATAAAAACACCAAGAATAGCCAAGAACAATCACATAATGTGAGGAATCAACTTCATATCACCATGGGATGTTGTCCAAAAAACTCTGTATCGATGGGAAAACCTATGATGACCATTAGGGGAGAAAAATCCCAAGTAAGGTACATTTTGGGGAAAAAGAGGCGTTAAATCCTTCAGCCGACAATGAACCACTTTTTGAGTATATTGTTTCTACCCTATCACATTTTAGTCACCCAATTACTCAAAACAGTTCGTTGACCATATGTTTTCCACTACCTTAAGGATGACCCTTGCATGAATCACTCCCAAGATTTCCAAACTATGCACCATCTTTGAAAAATTTCACTATACAAAATATTCGCAACACATAACTATTTTTTTCTAGGATTCCAAACATTTTGGAAAAACCATGTGCATCTCATGAGCCTCCCATTTTACCCTGGTTTGAATGTTCATGGTTTCCTGTAGGAGTTTCATGGTTTCCCCAGACCGTGCACCTATAATTCACTGATATAAAACCCGCAACACAGTCCAAAATTTCTCCAAACTCTCCCAAGATTCAACCATAATCATTATATATATATATAATAATAAAAGGGTTACTTATAAAAAACCAGAGGTGCTGCATTATCCCCACTATTTGACTTTGTGTCCATGGAAAGTAGAAAACCATTGGTTTATTGGACGAGTTCCACCCATTCCTATTGTAACCCTTTATATCTCTCCCATGTCTTTTATTGAATCCGGTGATGGTTCCACAAAAACCACACTAAAACGATTCTTATTCCATCTAATACTTTCACTTTCCAATCCGAAATCAACACCATGATATGTACAAATGAATTATTAGGCTCTAGGTCAAGATGATACCTTCTAATCACTTAGTCAGGTTCATAATGATAATTCTTCAACGAAGATAGAAGAAACACATTTTTTACAAAATTGAACCTAGGTAAAAATTCCAAACGATATTCTTCCTCACAACCATGTTCCAATATCACAAAAGTGCATATATATCAAGGAAATAACTTCATCTACTTCCAAAAACATTGATATCCGAGCCTTTAAGAGATCCTCAAGAACACATGATCACTCACTATGACTGAAAATAACCATCTACAATGATCTTTATAAGGTTTGAAATGAATATGGGTCGTCTTTATCCTCTTCCAGATCAACTAATTCTTATCCATTATTTCATGGAAAATGATCGACCCAAACAGTGATCATTCACCAGTTTTCACCCTAAAAATTGGATAATGACATGGAATTCCATACAATCCATCAATAGGGGCCATTTTTATTGAGTTCAAATAGATAATGTAATATGAGAACTCAACCAGTGGCACATTCTCTTTCCATGATCCACAAAAATCCATTACAGAGGCCCTAAACGTATATTCCAATGTGTGTACTATCCTTTTGGTTTTAAAATCCATCTTCAAATGATAAACTATATTCATATTCCATTAGTTCCAAAGTACATTCTATAAGGATTTATCAAAACAAGACATAAACCCTAGATCACAGCTTTAAATGATTGAAACTAATATTCCATAACTTTTTATTACTTCTGGAGTATTGTTTTTAGAGTGGTCCTCCATCATATGAATTTCATGAATTTGGATGAAATATGATGACTTGGTGAGATGATCCAGAATCACACATATGGTATTGTATTTCAAAATCATAATAGGGAGACCTGTTATAAAATCAATTGCTATCTTATACCATTTTCAAATAGGGATATGTAACCACTATAACATACCATATAGTCACCGGTGCTATTCATTAACATGAAGAAAAGTAAAGAATAGTGAAAAATACTCAACCACCATCATTTTCATACCCGTCCACTAGAATAGTGATTTAAACACTTTATACATCTTCTATATTCCAGGATGAAAACCCCATCTTGAATGGTGGTGTGTATGAAGAAGTTTTTCCTGATAAACTATTGGCACTACCATTCGATTTATGAACCACACACTAAACTCACATTCAGATTCTAGTCCTCATTGGTCTCTGCACCATTTACTTCTTTCCTCAATGTCCAAAATGTTACATAGGATGTATGTGTCTCTTTAACCATCCTCACTAAATCAGGAACCAATGAAACCAGAAATAAAACTGAAACATTACCTCATTCTTCACATTCCACATTCATATTAGCTATGAAAAACGTCAACATCCACTCATCTAAAGATTCATTTTCCACCTGATCTTGTGATGTTTTGCTTAATTAATTATCCTGCAAATTTTCTTTACCCAATGTATAGATCATCTAAATATAATAAATTTGGAGATACATCATCCATATTATTTTCCTCGTAATGAAATATCTCCATTATAATGCATGTTTCCATATTTTATAATCCATAAACACAATTAATTTCTCACCAAAAAGATAATGACACCATACTTTCAAGGTACAGATGATTACATCATAACCAAATCCTGTGTTGGGTAGTTTTTCTCATGAACCCTTACCTGCCTTGATCCATAATCAACAATGTGGTCTCCATGCATGAGAACACGACACAATCTATATCTTGATGCATCACAATACACACTGTAACCTTTTCCCGATTTTGGTAAAATGAAGATTGGTGATAATGTAAGGAAAACATATAGATATTGAAATGATTTTTTTTATTCTTCAGTCCATTGGAATGGAACATTGTTCTTTGTTAAATCATTCATGTCCCAACCTAATGGGGCTCGATCCACGACTCCCTCATCCCGCCTTCAATAAGCTAAGGGCTAGTGACCATCACTGGGTTGGATATCACACACATGGGAGGACATAGACAAAGGTACCTCTAAACACCCACCAGCATACACCATCATGAAATAGTGTAGAGATATATAAAAACTAAAAGTAAATGAATTCATATATTTATCCCAAAACTATAGTTTAATAGTAGTACAAAAGGGAAAAAACAAATCCCACCATCAGAAAGTAGAAAATATTTCCATCCTTCTAAAAGGTGGGGATCACTGAAAAACACACCCTAGTAAGATCCTCGGCCTAGTTTCGGAAAACAACACAGTTGGTCAAGATCACTATACTCTTCCTGTTATGGGTCCTCCAGGGATTCTGTCGAAAGGCATGTGGTCTGCACAATGCAAAAGACATGGGGGGGGAGTCATGTACATTAGTGAGTATAAAGATACATTAGAGGCACCCCGAAACACAATAAGAAAAGGGATCCACTAAATGGCATTAGTCAGCCCATTCTAGTTATAGGGAACCCAAAGGAGAGTGAAAATACATCTCCAAATTTTCTTTGACTAAACTTGATCAGTCATATCAAACTACAGGGTGTGTCATGAAGATTTGAAAACACCATAAGGGAACCACAAAAAACACACCAGATATACATTTCATAGGAACCAATCCTCATGTGGTTCTGACCTCATCGCTAATGATAGGTTTGACTCGAGGATCTATGATAACACATATCCCTGAGAACACACCACATGAGATTTTTCATCCCATATGACACTCTTTTGAGAGATACACTCCACCAGGTCTCACTATTATCCCAAATGGACCATCTGAGAGAACACGTTCGTTGTATATCTCTGTTTAGAATGTCATGTTGAGACTCATCAGAAACACCAAACTTCTTAGATATAGGATAAAATCTAGGGAGTTCTAGTGGATACTATAACCCATCTCGTTAACTCAATGATCTCTCTGATAGGTGATCACTCCAATGATTTACTGGGGGATACTACAACCAGATCCGATGTTCCACATCTCACATCACTCAGATACAGGATTATCTTCTTCGTAACGGTTATCATGAAGATTAAAAAAACCCCATATGGTATAATTTTTTATGAAGTGAACAATATTTATGATACCACAGTCATTATTGAAACCAAACATTGAGTAGAAGATTGTATAACCGATGATACAGAATCCCTATAATTACTTCCCATTGTGAAGGGGATCATATTCCTGATGATGCCATAAACCCTACATGGCTATACTTCTAGATTGTGGATTCATGACCATGTATAGGTGGTCACAAAGCTACCAAGAACCCGATTTAGGGAATCGAAGCTAGAGGATCCTACCCTAACCTCACTGAAGGGATGCCAAAACTCTATCAAAACTCATCCTGTCGAGGGGATCACAAACCTATACAGGGGTTGTAATGCCACATGAACCCTCATTGGAATGAACTAAGGGATTTCACTAAACTGTTGTTTTCCCTAACATCCCTAACCTATGTGACCCACAACATCATCTCACTCCAGATCTTATAGGCCCAAGCATAGGCCATCATTGCATTCAATGGGAAAACACACACACGATAGGCTATTTACTCACCCGAAATGGACAACCAGTGTAAAAGTAATTTTCACCATTAGAAGACCAAGTGGGTATCATTCCTTGATCAAGGAACACATCAATCTAATCACTCAAATTTGATCATCTAAAATGATATACATGGGATCGACTACTCATTCGTCCAAAATGGAAACTACATGAAAAGGTCACATTTCTCTATAAATGCTCGATGTGGGCCTCAAGAGCTCCACAACATGATATGGGTTTAAGTACCTAAAATCAGCCTAAAAAATCCACCTTACAGTTAGGGTCGTAACACTGCTGATGGTCCTTCAATTGGACATTAGATGTAGAAGATACATCCTATACATTATAATATAAATTGTAATAAATAAAATATTTTTTATTATTTTCAAACTATTCATGAAAATGAGCATCGATCCTGAAGAAAAATGTTTTGTATCCATCCTTAAAATGACCTCATCATATCAAGGGGCATGTTTCCACAAACAACATGCGAAATTAACCACTAGATTGCAATTTACAGGGGTTTAAAGAATCCCTACACAAAAACAGGCTGGAACAGCATGCCCTAGCCAGTCCACCACTCCTGGGCTATCCCATCAGCACTCTGTGCTGCCACCCACCTTCTTGGATCTATCGAACCCTAGTTTCGTGCCACCCCCCCATGTTCTGTCATGCCACAAACCAGAATGTCATGCCTCCGCCCTACCAGACTACCACTTGAGCCGGCTTGCGTAGGAAAACTTCCACTAACTAATAAGAGCACCTCGATTCTACACAAATATATTTGAGACCAATTTATGAAATCTCGAGATGCGATATTTTTTAAACATAATGAAGATTCGAACAAAAACAAACAAATAAGGGGGGGGGAAATTAAAACTCAATCCACCTACTTCGCGGGCGAAACACTGATGCTTCGACCCTAGATCTATTCCCCAGAGCTACTATTACATGTTTTGGGAGTGATCACCGTAAAAATCCAAGTCTGATGGAAGGTCGATTCATTTATTTTCCATTATTTCGTCGACATATAAGGATAAATAAGGGGTGTGTATCCTTCTTCACGAACACTTGGGAAAAGGAGGGGATTATCATATTTTGATTTAATTATATTAATTAAATATTCTCTTAATAAGCTATCACTAATTCTCCCCCTGACCGAACATCAATTGATGATATGCTAATGTAATTGTTGTATTTAGAAAAGAACTTACAAAATCAATTGATAAATTTGGTCATTCTCACCATGATATCCATTTTGATGATGTTTGTAGGATTCATTAAAGGATGAAAAAAATAAAATATATAAAAATGACATGGGAGACTATAAAGGACATAGATTGAATAGAAAACTAAATGGTTTGAGTGGATTGGGAAGGGTACTGTAAGGATCAATTTATAGGAGAGTTCTGAATTTTGTTTTCACAAATAATTACTTTTAATTGTGAAAGCTTTTCATTTTAAAATAATAGTGTAAAAAGATAAAATAATGGATATGAGATATTTTTTAGTCAACAAATATCTTATAGAAAAATTTATAGAATGTTTTTCTAATAATTAATTCTTTTTCCTCTTAGTTTATCCCATATTATCTTATTTTACATTTAATACGGTAACTCAAATCTTACCTCAGTAACACATATTTATGATTAAAAATGAAATTTTCATAATTATCTAATTTTGAATCTTTTAATACTAATTTTTCCCTATTTTATTTAAATCAATTTATTTAAATGTGATATTTTTCTTTTAAATGATAACATGAATTTAAAAAACCCATATTTATAGATAATTAATTTTTGAAACATTATTTTTTTAGTTATATTTCATGTTAATATAAAAATAAATTCTCATAAATAAATATATTTTTTAAAAAGTTTAGATAATCAATTTCATTATAAATTAATCAAAATAATATAATATGGTAAAAATAAAATATACATAATAAATTATTTGACAAAAATATCATTTTTAATGTTAAATAATTTTTATAGTTTCCTTTTAATTTTTTTCTTTAATCATCAAATGCAACTAATTTTATTAATCCATTTAAAAAAATAAATATGTATTATAATTTTATAAATTTAGAAATCAAAATTTAATAATAAGTTTCAATAATAGATTCATATGTAAAAAATATCCCTACATATGAAAATAAATTAATGAGAATGAAAATTTGGAGTTTTAATAATATTTTAAAATCCTTATCCCTTCTCGTTGGATTGAGAGGAAAGTGAGGACATTAATTGTCCTTACCTGGCATCTCTATGATGCCATTTTATGGAAATAAATGATGATGTTATTCAATGCATGTGGGGGAAAATTTTCCCTCAAATAATCATACAACTATCCTAACAATACATAACTAAACAAGCCACTATACGATTCATGATAATGGTGAAATACAACTGAACATTTCATTTATCAAAATATAATAAATTCAATTACTATAGAGGAAGACTAAATTATCACTCTAAATTTAAAAAGAAAAACTAATAAAACTCTAAGACAATAATATTCTTCAATAGTCCTCAATCTCTATGCTCCATCTTAAACAAATAGCCCATGTATCATGAATTTGTGCTAAATATGTGTGATACATTAAATTTTCTCATGTACCCGGAGATGAAATCTATAATATAACCAAAGTGAAAAAGTGGGGGTGAGTACTAAATCTCAATAGGTTTTTTTAAAATGATTTCCCTAATCACTACACCAGGAAATAAAATTTAGAAACATTTATATAAAATATTTATATAAACCAATTCCAAAAAAATAGTTTATAAATATATATAAAAAAGTTCAATATCATCCATATTTAAAACATAATCGTTTTTTCAAAAAAAACTGACAAAAAAATGATTTAAAACCAATTCGAAAGTTCCCTTTGGCATAACAGTTTTATTCTACATATCCACACAGAAAACCAATCATGCATCATTATGACAGTTCCATAATCATTATTGGTTTTTGTCGATCGATCATGTTCTCACAATGTGTTTATTCCCATGTTCCATTAAACCTTTGGAACTGAGAACATGGTCTATTTTTCAACCAACATTCATAAATTAAATATGAACAAACACACACCATGTATGCCCAAAAACCATGGGATTACCAATATTCCCAATAAATTTCAATAAAACATCCTTTTTATTAATTTTTTTTCCATATATATAACCAAGATACCATTTTAAAATCATTTATCAAAGCACCTTCCTACACAAATTTTTGAGATTCCTCAATTTCACAAAAACCCATAAATCATCAGTAATGAAGATTTATAACCTGTTCTAACAGCAATTTCAAAATAAAAATAAAAAAATGTAAAAAATATTCAACTATACCAATTAGTTCTGAAAAGAGGTGTCGAGAGAGAATCCATCTACCTCAAGAGTTTGGGTGAAAATGATAAATGACATAAAAACCTGACGAAAGCATGTTGAATCTCAAAAAAAATCCTAGATAACCTCCTTTATAATTAAAATGTCCAAATATAATTACATTTGTAATGAAAAACTAAAGATACACTCACAGTGGGCGTAGATCAAAAAAACAAGTGAGATGGAGAAGTTGATCTAATAAAAACACCAAGAAAAAACAAGAACAATCACATACTATGAGGAATCAACATCAAATCACCATGGTATGCCTTATGATCACCACTAAATCAATGGGAAAAACATTTAAGTCCTTTGAGGGAGACAAATCATGATTTAGAGACACTTTGGGGAAAATGGAGTTAAAACCTTAAGCTGACACAAGTCAACTTTTTATTGATCTTGTTTCTAACCACGCACAGTTTAGTTGCACAGTTAGTCAAATAGTTCATTGACCATACATTATCAACTACCTTAAGGATGACCCTTGTATGGTTCACTCACATGGTTTGTAAACTATTCATCAAATTTGACAAATTTTATTATCCAAAATAGTCACAACACATAACTATTTTTTCTAGGATTCCAAACATTTTGGAAAAACCATGTGCACATCACGAGCCTTCCCTTTTTCACTAGTTTGACTATGCATGGTTTCCTGTAGGAGTTTCATGGTTCCCCTAGACCATGCACTAAAAATGAACCTATATAAAATCCACAAAACACTCCAAACATTATACCCCATTATTTCATAGTAGGTTATTTCATTAAAGTAATTCAATATCTTGCGCTACACGCCACACCGAGTTCGAGCGCACCACGACTTATCAAACTAGTTCTTCAAAATATGGTTATAAAATAGTATTAAACATATATTAAATTATATATATATCCAATATAATTTTATCATTAGACGTTTTTGTTTCTTAGACATAATATAAAGAAAAATTCAATTTTCAGATAAAAGAAGTATTTTAAAGAAAATGATGTTTTTCAGCCTTTTAATGGAGAACCTTTTTTTAAATCCAATATTTGAAAATTTTATGTTTTAAATTAAGTGAAATTTAATTCTTTTTTAGAATCAGGACATAAAAATTTAGTTTGGATAAATTTTTGGTACATTTCTGATAACTTTTTTTTGATGAATAATGAAAAATACAAAAATTTAATTGAAATCAACATTTTTATTCGAAATAATTTATAATGTAAAATTATGAAATTTATTGGTTTTAAGTGTAATTATATTATATTTTAATCTTTTAATATAAATTAAGCCATTATATGTAATTTCACATTTAAATTGGTCATAAACACATGTCAATCATTTTATAGTTTTTTTAAACCACTTTGGGGTTTGACAACTGGAATTAATGTTAAATTAATTAAGGAAAATTAAATGTTTTATATTTTTTAAAATAGACTTCAATTTTGAATTCGAAATATCAATATTAACTTAGTGTGACCTTTTTTATTTTTCTCAAAACATACAATTTTCGGTGAATATTGAAAATCACTACATTATTGTTTAAAACCTGATTTTTTATTTAAATAATTATTTATATTATTTAAATTTATTTTATGTCAAAATATATACATAATAACTAATTTCTTCCAGTGTAATTAATTGGATTCATTTTATAATAAAATTAGATGTATAAAAGTTTATTGTATTTTTAACGTCTTTTACCTACCTTCTAGGCACATTAGCAAATTTGCATAAAACATATTTTTACTAATTATGTGAATTGAATATAAAAATTACAAGAGACATGGTTGAAATTAGTATGTAAAATGTGGTAAAATAGTATGAAAATAATTTTTGGTAAATAGTAACATTTGAATTTTATTTATCATAGTTAAATGTTAATAGGGTAACTAAATGTAAAAATGATAATATAATTACCCTAAAGCATTTCCTAATTCTATTGGATAAGGTTATTTTGACAAAAATAATCCTTACAAATAAAATATGATCTTTTATGATCCATGTGGATTACATTATGATGTTTATTATTATTTTATTTAATGAAGAGTTAAAAATGTAAAATTCCTTTTTTAATAACGAATTATTTTTAACATAGGGTTATACATAAGATAAAATCAACTATAAATAATAATTAGATATCTAAAAATAGTTCCTATATCATGGTATTTTATTTATAAATTTTAGGCCATAAATAATTAAATTTACTTTTGAAAGAATTATGATACAGTAATTAACTTATTAATGAATGAATCAAATCAGTTGTATAATAAATATTAAAATAAATATTATTTCAACGTTTTTATGAAATCAAAGATTTTTATAGATTACTATTAAATTTTAGGGTTTATTAAAAGAATTTTTTTGATGTAATAATGTTGTGATGTCTTTAAGAAAAAAAATACTAAATAGTGTCAAAATTGTCATAAAATGGTTTTAAAATAAATAATATATTATTAAATTATATAGTAGTCCAAAATTACTATGATTCTTCCAAACGACTTATATAATTATATATATGTCATTAATTATCCACTTGAGGTTCTCTTGGAATTTATAGTATGTTTATTAACCATATAGTATAAAAATACAAGAATACATGGTAAAAGTTAAACTATTTAACTAAGAGTTAAATCTAAAAGATAATGTTAATATGGTGACCTAAACATGTCTAAACCCTATTTTTTAGAATATATAGACGTATCCCAACCATTGGATATAAATATATCCATTTAGTTATTTTAGAAACCCAAAATTATTTTATAATAAATTAATATTTTAATCTTTTCCTAAAGTATCTCTCACCTCTCTTATAAAAGGGTACCTCCCCTTCTCTCACCATAACACCTCCAAAGCCATTTGACTCGGCCATAACCTGACCATATCTCATCCCAAAATCTCTTAATTAAATCTATAGGATTAAAGTTGAGCATAAATCCAACCTAAAGATTCATTTTGTTCAAATAAAAAGGAAACAACCAAAGAAGAGGTAATTATTTCATCACCTCTATCAATGATCTTTTCTTCTTCCACATCTTATTTATTTGTTGTTTCCATAGAAAAATAATAAATCAAGTACATTATACAAAATGTAATCTTATTATAAATAGGATTCAATCGTATTCATTATTCTATCCATTCTATGAATGAAAATGTCACCATACGTGCGTACTTACGGATTACCGTCTCCAGGTCATGGTGAACATTGTTATTCCACACATCATTATTTGGATTTGTATAATAAGGAGTATAATTGATGTAAATAATAAATATAACATTTTAATTATTATTTATTTATAATATACCATCCAATTAAATATTATTTCACCATTAAGAGAAGTATATCATCGCTTGTGCGTACGTACGACTTACTGTCTCCACGACGCTATGAGATTCATTTCCATTTTCAGCATTAAATGATGATTATAAAAATATTTATTAAAAATAAGAATGAAATATATGACATAATAATTCTAGTAGATATACATATATATATATATATATATATTTACAAATATATTATTGACTTACTTCCATTCAATACGATATGAAAATGGAAACAACGTTTATGTGTACGCACGACCTATCGTCTCCATAAATGATGTTTTACATTTCAAATATATATCTATTGTAACACCCCGAGCATCCACGATACGCTTCTCTTTCAATAATTCCATAGCTTTCATTGCACGCAAGTTCGAGATTCTAACACACCACGACTAATCCAAATAGCCATTATGAATAGTAATACCCACCTTTTGAAATTATATATATTTTATATTTCAAAATGGACTTCATTTTTTGATTCGGAATGTCGAAATTAGCCTATGTTGAATTTTTTGTAATTTTCTGAGAACTTCCAAATTTTTATGAATAGTGAAAAATACTTAAAACAAATTTTTTAATAAAAATAATTTATAGTGATAAATTATACTATTTATTGGTTTTAATGTATAATTAGAATATATTTTTACCATTTTATCCAATGGTGTTCATTAGAATTAATTTCACTTTGAAATTGGACATAAACAATTGTCAATCTTTTGATATATATTGTTTCTTAAAAACACCCTATTTGTTGTGACAGTGGGAATTAATTATAAAATTAATTAATGCAACTTATATGTTTGGAATTTCATAAAATAGACATCATTTTTGAAATTGGAATTTCAATTATAGCTTAGGGTGAAATTTTGGCATTGTTCTGAAAAACATCAATTTTTGATGAATAGTGAAACCACTAAGTGGTAGTTAAAAAACTGATTTTTCATTTAAATGAAACATTACCACTTCTGTGATTTGATTTTCAAAAATCAGACATACATGGTTGTTTTTAGGAAGTAAAATGTGGTTCAATGTGATTAAAATAATTTTTTGGTGAACAATAACTTTTAAGATTAATTAATCGCGATTAGAGGTAATTAGTGAAATTTAAGGTAAAAATGATACTTTATGTAACATCCCAAGTAAGTAATGAATAATATATATTTTTATCTATGTCTATTAATGAATTCGATAGTGTTTTAGAGGCTTAAAATGAAAATAAATTCAATCTTAAGCATTGAATACACTCATATTCTTAAAAGATTGTTTTACTACCTTTTGATGGAAAACCATTTTTAAATCTATATTTTGACAATTTTAGAAGCTATGTTTGTCAGAATAAACTTATTCTTTATGATTGGTTCATCAAAATTTACTTTGTGTGTATTCTTTGTATTTTTTCTATAAAGTTCATTTTTGTAATGAATAGTGAAAAATATTGTATTTTAATTCAAAAACTCTTTTTAATCTAATTTATTTATATGATTAGATTATCTTTTGAATTGGTTTTTAAGTGAAATTAGAATATATTTTTACCATTTTATCCAATGGTGGTAATTGGAATCAATTTCACTTTGAAATTAGACTTAAACTGGTGTCAATCTTTTGATACTTATTGTTTTATAAAAACACGCTATTTGCTCTGACAGTGGGAATTAATTATTAAATTAATTAATGTGACTTTTATGTTTTGAATTTTTTAAAATGGACTTCATTTTTGAATTCGGAATATCAAATATAGCTTAGGGTGATTTTTTGGTAATTTTCTGAAAAACTTCAATTTTTGATGAATAGTGAAACCACTAAGTGGTACTTATAAAAACTGATTTTCCGTTTAAATAAAATTTTGCCATCATTGTGTTTTGAATTTCAAAAATCCGACATACATGGTTGTCATTAAGAAGTAAAATGTGGTTCAATGAGGTTATAATAATTTTTTGGTGAATAGTAACTTATTATGTTTTTAATCAAGATTACTGGTAATTAGTGTAGTTTAAGGGCAAAATAATGCTTTAATAAAATGAGATGAGCTTTACACATGTCCTAGCCTCATTTTTTGTGTCATGGCCGACCAAGACAAGCCATGGGTCAACTTGGGCACCCCATGGAGCCACTTTGGTTGGGAAATGACATAAATAACTTTTTATTTAATGTAAAAGAAAAAATGACACAAACATAATATGTTTTACGAAAACAATTTTTACATGGGGTTATAAAGATCATATTTTTGATTATAAATATTAATTGGAAATCTAAAAATATTTACTACATCATAGTATTTTTTTTAAAATTTTTAGACTTTAAATAAATTAAATTATTTATGACATCATGATGATGCAGCGATGACCTCATTATTTAACGATTTAAATAATATGGAACGATAATGTAAAATCTAAAACCTACAATGGCCAAAACCAATTGGGTGAGTGTATTTCGAAGACTTATCACCTTATCGATAGAATTATATCAATGTGGGAAATTTTGAATCCGAAACTCATTTTAAAATAAAGTAACTTATCTTTATTTTCCAAGAGTGCCCCTCCTCTCCTCTTATAAAAGGCCCCCACCTCTACCTCCTTACCCACACTCCCAATGCCTTTTGCTCGGCCAACCCCTGCCCATTTACTCTGTCCACATCCCCCTCCTCATCCTAGAGGATTCCCTTTGGGCAGAATCCTTTCAAAGGAAGCCTTTAGGCTCAAATCAAAAGGAGTTACACTTTTAAAGGTAATTCATTCTCTCATGTTCATTTGTTTTATTTTGATTCTCCAACCCCCTAATCTATTTTTATTTACTTATTTTGTAACAACACCAGTATCTTCAATATACTAGGATGTTTTTGTAAGATTTATTCGAGCTAAACTCTCACACAACTACATCAAATGGTTAAAGAACATACGGTTTCCGTGGATGGCGAAATTCTGCCTCCCGAAACGATGATTGTTCAGTACTCATTTAACACCTTCAAAGGTGGCCATTATGATGTCACTATTTTTATATATGATATATAATATGTTTATTCTTTCCTTAATCTTCTGTATTTTTCATTTTTGGTCATACCTTTATGGTTTCATTATGGGTGAACGCGATATCTTCATTTTAGGAAGTGCGGACTACCGCCCCCTGAAAGTGATTTGATTCGTTAATACCATATGTGGGATGTGTAAAGGATAAAGTTAGTGATATTATAAATTTTATTATACTAGAATTATAATATACTCTTATATCATTATGACTCCATTCCAGAAAACATAAAATAGAAATGAAAGTAGCGTTCATGCATACGTAGGGCTTACCGTCTCCATGAATGATGCATTTCATTTCTTACCTCTAAATGTGATGTAATATTATAAATACATGTATATGATGAATATATATGATGTATATTTTATCCAAATCATTAATATCATTCTGGATATAACGAACCTTTGACCAAATTAACAACATGTAAGTGTAAGAAGTCTTTTTTTGACATAAGAACCAAATACTGACAAAATGGACATTATTAACTTAAGTGATTACATGATGTTCATGACATGTTATAAAAGGAATAATGAACTTGAAAAGGGTTCTTAAGAAAGTATAGATTAACTCAAGTTTATTATTCGGGAGATTAAAGAATGACCGAGTCAAGTCAGACCCGTGGTATGGGACTTCGTCTCAATCTCCTTTCATTGAGGCATATTTTGTTTTATACACAACATTATTTTATACGGTGTATAAACCCCTTTGACTTTTACGTTTATCCAAAAAGAATCTTTTTTATACGAACCATTTTACTAAACGAAAAATAGGAATGTTTTTGTCGTACGTATGCGGCGACAACGACTTCTCTGCCGCCGTGCCCGTTATTTAAGTTTCAGATTCCTCTACAAGCCATACCTTCTTTTTAAAAGAAAAATAAATACCATGTTTTAATTTTCTTTTATTTTGGAATCGAAAATGGTTTTCATAATTTTTTTATATAAATGTGTTGTATTGATGTCTTGTGATTGAAAGGTGGGAATGTTATGTTTTCTTTATGCATGTTTTATGTGATATGATTATGTTGAGGTTCTTGGGAATTATTATGAAAACAGGTGGTTCTGTGATAAACTAAGGGCGGGTGAGCACGATATAGCTCTCCAATGCATTGGGTAATGTGAATTAGTGAAACGTTAAGGTTTCTCCAAAGAGATTTAAGGAATATACTGTGATGGGTATTCCAAACGTAACCAAGAGGGTTACTCCCTACGTAAGATTCTTATGAATGCCTCAAGTTACCTTTATGTCTTATGATTTTTATGATTTATTCATGATTTAATGAGGTATGTTAAAGTGCTTATGTTTTATGGGTAAATTATGATCTCATTATTATGTATATATGTACCCATGTTTCCTTTCCATATTTTTATATCCCTTACTGAGCATTTTATTCTCATCCCATGTTTTTTTGAAATTTTTTTCACAGGTCAAGGGAATGGTACATGATATGATGATAGTGTCAATGAAGTGTCAAGAAATAATCCATGTTTTATTTTAAATATGTTTCCATTGATGGGAATGAAGAATAATTTCTTTATGTAACCACTTTGTTTATATGTGGAATGTAATGCAAGTTTTATGATCTAATTCTCTAAAACTATAAACCCGAAAAGATCCTCAATGTGTAATCTTGTAATAACTCAAGATTAAGTAAGGTTTAAGGATGGGGCCTTATAGTTGGTATCAGAGGTCGGTTTAGATAACTTTAGGAGATAGAATTATATTAAATGATTATCCAAATTTTTTTTTTGAAATGATATAGCATTTAATGATTACCATGTTTCTTCGCCTAAGATATTTCTGTGTTAAGAATGGTTTTTCATAGAGGAAACAGAACAGCTTTTCTGGGAAGGCATACAGAGGGAAATGACCTTTCAAATCAGTATCCTGAGGTGGTCAGAATCAAAAGTAAAAAGTTTGTTGCAGTGATGGCTCCGTTGAATCAGGTAATAAATACTGGTTGTGTTTATTGATGATATTTTGGTGTTTTCAAAAATTAAAGAGGAGCATGAAAGACATTTAAGGGTTATCTTGAAAACCTTAAAAGAAAATAAATTGTATGGGAAATTCAGCAAGTGTGAGTTTTGGTTGAAACAAATTTCCTTCCTTGGTCACATTGTTTTTAAAGATGGGATAAATGTTGATCCTGCAGAAACAAAAGTTGTGGAAGACTGGCCAAGACCCACAAATGTAACTAAGATTCGAAGCTTCCTTGGTTTGGTAGGCTATTACCGAAGGTTTGTTAGAAATTTTTCACGGTTATCTAGTCCAATGTCTAAGCTAACTCGGAAGGTTGTTATGTTTATCTGGACAAAAGAATGTGATGATTGTTTTCAGGAATTAAAAAGAAGATTGGTGAATGCTCAAGTTTTGGCACTACCTTCCAGGAATGGTGAGTTTGTTATCTACAATGACGCTTCATTGAAAGGACTTGTTTGCATCCTAATGCAGAATGATCAGGTAATTTCTTATGCTTCACGACAGTTGAAAACTCATGAGGTAAATTACCCTACACATGATTTGAAATTAGCTACGGTTGTTTTTGCTTTAAAAATTTGGAGTCATCATTTGTATGGTGTAAAGTGTGAAATATATACTGATCACAAAAGTTTAAAGTATATATTCACTCAGAAAGAGTTGAACATGAGACAAAGGAGATGGCTAGAATTAATCAAGGATTATGATTTTACAATTCATTACCATCTGGGAAAAGCAAATAAAGTGGCTGATGCTTTGAGTTGAAAAAGTAATGCTTCATTAGCAATGTTGCATTTGGAACGTGATCCTTTGGTTAAGGATTTTATGACCTATGGAATAGAAGTTTTTGGTGCAGGAAGTTCTTCTGTTTTGTTTCAGGTATCAATGAGATCATCTCTATCAGATAGAATCAAGCAAGCACAGAAGCAAGATAGTGAGTTGCAGAAAAAGGTAGAGCTGGTTCAGAAATGTAAGTTTCCTGAATTCAACATTGATAATGATTGTGTTTTGAGATTTGGGAAGAGATTGTGTGTGCCTTGTGATTCATAGTTAAAGAGAGAGTTGTTATGTGAAGCTCATAGTTCTCCGTTTTCAGGTCATCTTGGCAGTACTAAGATGTATAGAGATCTGCTGGAGTATTACTGGTGGGATGGAATGAAAAGAGATATTGCTGATTTTACTGTGAAGCGTTTGACTTGTCAGCAGGTTAAAGCAGAGCGAAAGATACCGAAAGGGATGCGTCAGCCTTTACCAGTGCCATAGTGGAAATGGGAGAATATATCCATGGACTTTGTTGTGGGATTACTGAAGACATCTCGAGGTAATAATGCAATCTGGGTTATTGTTGATCGCTTGACTAAATATGCTCACTTCCTTGCTATACGAGATACTTTTTCCCTAGATGAACTTTCCCGTTTGTATCTTAAAGAGATAGTTAGGTTACATGGAGTTCCCCTCTCCATTGTATCTGATCGTGATCCCAGGTTCACTTCTAACTTTTGGAAAGGCCTTTAGAAGTCGTTGGGTACTGAATTAAATTTTAGTACAGCTTTTCATCCTTAATCAGATGGGCAGTCAGAACGAACAATTCAGACATTGGAGGATATGCTACGTTCTTGTTCTATGGATTATCAGGGAAGTTGGGACCAACATCATTCTTTGGTTGAATTTTTATATAATAACAGTTTTCATTCCAGTATACAGATGGCACCGTCTCAGGAAATATATGGGAAGTAGTGTCGAACTCCAGCTTTTTGGGATGAAGTGGGTGAAAGGAAGTTGATGGGACCAGAATTGGTAGAAGAGATGGAAGAAAAAGTTCATCTGATTCAGAAGCGCATGAGAACAGCTCAGAGCATGAAGAAGAGTTATGCGGATAACCGGAGGAAGGATCTATCTTTCGAGGTAGTTTATTATGTTTTTCTCAAAGTATCACCCTGGAAAAGTGTGATGTGATTTGGTATGAAAGGAAAGTTGAGTCCGAGGTTCATTGGACCATATGAAATTCTGGAGAGAGTTGGATCAGTTGCATACCGGGTGGCTTTACCTCCGAGTTTATCTCATGTACAGAATGTTTTTCACGTTTCGATGTTGAGAAAGTATATGCCAGATCCGTCTCATGTTTTGAGTCCAGAGGTAGTTCAGCTGGAAGAGAACCTATCTTATGAGGAACAACCGGTCCAGATTCTTGACCACAGGGAGCAAGTGTTACAGAATAAGGTGATTAAGCAGGTAAAGGTTTTGTGCAAAAACCACATGATGGAAGAGGCAACATGGGAATCTGAAAATTCAATGAGGGATAAGTACCCCCATTTATTTGATAAGTAAATAAATTGCGGGGACGCAATTTTCTAAAGGGGGGAAGGATTTAACATCCCATGTAAATAATGAATAATAGATATTTTTATCTATGTCTATTAATGAATTAGATAGTGTTTTAGAGTCTTAAAATGAAAATAAATCCAATCTTAAGCATGGAATGCACTAATATTCTTAAAAGATTGTTTTACTGCCTTTTGATGGAAAACCATTTTTAAATCTATCTTTTGACAATTTTATAAGCTATGTTTGTCAAAATAAACTTATTCTTTATGATTGGTACATCAAAATGTACTTTGTGTGAATTTTTGGTATTTTTCCGATAAAGTTCATTTTTTAAATGAATAGTGAAAAATATTGTATTTTAATTCAAAACCTCGTTTTAATCTAATTTATTTATATGATTATATTATCTTTTGAATTGGTTTTGAAGTGAAATTAGAATATATTTTTACCATTTTATCCAATGGTGGTCATTGGAATCAATTTCACTTTGAAATTAGACTTAAACTGGTGTCAATCTTTTGATACTTATTGTTTTATAAAAACATGCTATTTTCTCTGACAGCGGGAATTAATTATTAAATTAATTAATGTGACTTATATGTTTTGAATTTTGTAAAATAGACTTCATTTTTGAATTTGGAATATCAAATATAGCTTAGGGTGAATTTTTGGTAATTTGCTGAAAAACTTCAATTTTTGATGAATAGTGAAACCACTAAGTGGTACTTATAAAAACTGATTTTCCGTTTAAATGAAATTTTTCCATCATTGTGTTTTTAATTTCAAAAATCCGACATACATGGTTGTCATTAAGAAGTAAAATTTGGTTCAATGAGATTATAATAATTTTTTGGTGAATAGTAACTTATTAAGTTTTTAATCACGATTAGTGGTAATTAGTTTAGTTTAAGGGAAAAATAATGCTTTAATAAAATGAGATGAGCTTGACACATGTCTTAGACTCATTGGTTGTGTCATGGCCGACCAAGAAAAGCCATGGGTCAACTTGGGGACCCCATGGAGCCACTTTGGTTGGGAAATGACATAAATAACTTTTTATTTAATGTAATAGTAAAAATGACACAAACATAATATGTTTTACGAAAAAAAAAATTTACATGGGGTTATAAAGATCAGATTTTTTAATATAAATAGTAATTGGAAAGATAAAAAGATTTACTACATCATAGTATTTTATTTATAATTTTTAGACTTTAAATAAATTAAATTATTTATGACATCATGATGATGCAGCGATGACCTCATTATTTGACGATTTAAATAAAATGGAAAGATAATGTAAAATATAAAACCTACACATGGGAAAAACCAATTGTATGAGTGTATTTCGAAGCCTTATCACCTTATCCTAGAATTATATCAATGTGGGGCCTTTTGAATCCGAAACCCATTTTAAAATAAAGTAACTTATCTTTATTTTCCAAGAGTTCCCCTCCTCTCCTCTTATAAAAGGCCCCCAACTCTACATCATTACCCACACTCCCAAAGACATTGGCTCGGACAAACCCTGACCATTTACTCTATCCACATCCCTCTCCTCATCCTAGAGGATTCCCTTTGGGTAGAATCCTTTCAAAGGAATCCTTTAGGCTCAAATCAAAAGGATTTACACTTTTAAAGGTAATTCATTCTCTCATGTTCATTTGTTTTATTTTGCTTCTCCAACCCCCTAAACTCTTTTTATTTACTTCTTTTGTAACAAAAACAATATCTTCAATGTTCTAGGATGTTGTTATAAGATTTATTCGAGCCACACATTCACACAACTACATAAAATGGTTAAAGAATATACGGTTTCTGTGGATGGAAAAATTCTGCCTCCCGAAACGATAATTGTTCAATACTCATTTAACACCTTCAAATGTGGCCATTATGATGTCACTATTTTTATATATGATATATAATATGTTTATTCTTTCCTTAAGATTCTGTATTTTTCATTTTTGGTCATACCTTTATGGTTTCCATTATGGATGAACAAGATATCTTCATTTTAGGAAGTGCGGACTACTGCCCCCTGAAAGTGATTTGATTTGTTAATACTATATGTGGGATGTGTAAAAGCTAAAGTTAATGATATTATAAATGTTATTATACTGGAATTATAATATACTCTTATATCATTATGACTCCATTCCAGAAAATATGAAATAGAAATAGAAGTAGCGTTCATGCGTATGTACGGCTTACCGTCTCCATGAATGGTGCATTTCATTTCTTACCCCTAAATGTGATGTAATAATATAAATACATGTATATGCTGAATATATATGATGTATATGTTATCCAAATCATTAATATCACTCTGGATATAACGAACCTTTGACCAAATTAACAACATGTAAGTGTAAGAAGTCTATTTTTGACTTAAGAACCAAATACCGACAAAATGAACATTATTAACATAAATGATTAAATGATGTTCATAACATGGTATAAAAGGAATAATGAACATGAAAAATTTTCTTAAGTATGTAGAGATTAACTCAAGTTTATTATTCAGTAGATTAAATAACGACCGAGTCAAGTCGGACCCGAGGTATGGGACTTCGTCTCAATATCCTTTCATTGAGGCATATTTTGTTTTATACACAACCTTCTTATATACGGTGTATAAACCCCTTTGACTTTTACGTTTATCCAAAAGGAATCTTTTTTATACGAAGCATTTTACTAAACGACAAAGGGAATGTTTTTGTCATACGTATGCGGCGACAACGACTTCTCCGCCGCCGTGACCGTTATTTGAGTGTCGGCTTCCTCTATAAGCCATACCTTCTTTTTAAAAGAAAAATAAATACCATGTTTTAATTTTCTTTTATTTTGGTATTGAAAATGGTTTTCATAATGTTTTTATATCAATGTGTTGTATTGATATCTTGTTATTGAAAGGTGGGAATGTTATGTTTCCTTTTTGCATGTTTTATTTGATATGATTATGTTGAGGTTCTTGGGCATTATTATAAAAACGGGTGGTTCCGTGATAAACTAAGGGCAGGTGAGCCCGATATAGTTCTCCATTGCATTGGGTAACACGAAGGACTGAAAGGTTAAGGTTTCTCTGAAGAAATTTAGGGAATATACTGTGATGGGTATTCCAAACGTAACCAAGAGGGTTACTCCCTACGTAAGAATGTTATTAATGCCTCAAGTTACCTTTATGTCTTATGATTTCTATGATTTATTGATGATTTGATGAGGTATGTTAATGTGCTTATGTTTTATGGGTAAAGTATGATCTCATTCTTATGTATATATGTACCCGTGTTTCCTTTCCATATTTTTATATCCATTACTGAGCATTTTATGCTTATCCCGAGTTTTTTTGAAATGTTTTTCACAGGTCAAGAGAATGGTACATGATATGATGATAGTGTCAAGGAAGTGTCAATAAATAATCCATGTTTTATTTTAAATATGTTTCCATTGATGGGAATGAAGAATCCTATCTTTATTTATCCAATTTGTTTATATGTGGAATGTAATGCAAGTTTTATGATCTAATTCTCTAAAACTCTAAACCCAAAAAGATCCTCAATGTGTAATATTGTAATAACTCAAGATTAAGTAAGGTTTAAGGCTGGGGACTTATACTTTAAAAATATTGAATGACCTTTAAACTTGTCCAACCACTATTGGATGTGTCACGGCAGACCAAGACAATCCATGGGTCAACTTGGGGACCCAATGGAGCCACTTTGGTAGGAAAAGCACATAAATTACTTTTTATTTATTGTTAAAATAAAAATGTCACAAACATACGTTTTTTAACTAAAACAATTTATAAATGGGGATATACAAGTCATATTTTTGAATATAAATATTCATTATAAAGATAAAAATATTTCCTACATCATGATATTTTTTGTATAATTTTTAGACATTAAAAAAATTAAATTATTTATGACACCATGATGATGCAGTGATTATCTCATTAATTAACGATTTAAATAAAATTAAAATATAATGTAACATCCAAGGCTTACACTTGTCAAAAACCTATTGGATGAGTATATTTCGAACCCTTATCACCTTATCCTCTAATTATATAGGTGTGGGACCTTTAGAATCCGGAAATCATTGTATAATAATGTAACATTTCATTACATTCCAAGAGTGCCCCTCCTCTCCACTTATAAAAGGCCCCCACCACTACCACCTTATTCACACATTCAAGCCATTTGGCTCGGCCAAACTCTGCCCAAATACTCTCCAAACTTCCCTCCCTTACTCCTAGAAGCCTCACTTTGGGCAGAACTATTCCCAAGGAACCCTTTGGCTCAAATCAAAAAGAGTTACCCGATTTTAAGGCAATGTCATCTCTAATGTTGTTTTGTTTTATTTTGCTTCTCCAACCCCTTAAAATCTTTTTATTCATTTCTTTTGTAACAAAACAATTATCCTCAATAAACTAGGATGTCGTTATAAGAAGGATTCTAGATACACTTACACACACCTATATCTAATGGTTAAAGAACATACTGTTTCTGTGGATGGCGAATTTCTGCCTCACGAAACGATGATTGTTCAACAATCATATAACACCTTCAAAGGTGGCCATTAAGATGTCACTATATTTATATATGATATATAATATTTTTATGTTTTACTTAAGCTTCTGTATTTTTCATTTATGGAATACCTTTATGATTTCCATTATGGGTAAACGCGATATTTTCATTTTAGGAAGTGCGGACTACCGCCCCCTCAAAGTGATTTGAATCGTTAATACCATATGTGGGATGTATAAAGGATGGATTAAATGGTATTATACACTATATTATACTGGAATTATATTATACCTTTATATCATTATTATTTCATTCCATTAAATACGAAATAGAAATGAAAGTAGCGTTCATGCGTACATACGGCTTACCGTCTCTATGAACGGTGCATTTCATTTCTTACATCTAAATGTTATGTAATATTATAAATGAATGAATATACTGGATATATATGATATATATGATATCTAAATCAAGAATATAATTCTATATATAATGTATATTTTACCACATGAACAACTTTTAATTATAAGAAGTTTATTTTTGACTTAAGTACCAAAGATCGACAAAACGACCGTTATTAACATAAATAATTACATAATGTTCATAACATGGTAATAAGTGATATAAAAGGAATAAAAAACATGAAAAAAGGCTCTTAATAAATTATAAATTAACTCTAGTTTAATATTCAGGAGGTTAAAGAACGGTGGAGTCAAGACAGGATGCAAGGTAAGGGAATTTCTTAACCCAATGTTCATTCTTTGGGTTAATCTCCTACTTTCAAATTATGTAATGATATTATTATGTCATATCTTTTATTTTTAATTTATTTATGTTTAATTATATAGAATACACATAATATATCTATTTTATTTTAAAAATGATCTTTGTATGGGACTTCGTCTCAATCTCCTTTCATTGAGGCATATTTTGCTTTATACAAAACCTTCTTTTCTACGGTGTATAAACCCCTTTGACTTTTACATTTATTCAAAAGGAATATTTTTTATATGAAGCATTTACTAAATGACAAATGGAAATTTTTTTGTCGTACGTATGAGGCGACAATGACTTCTCCGCTGCCGTGACCATTATTTGAGTTTCGGCTTCCTCTACAAGTCATACTTTTTTTTAAAAGAAAAATAAATACCGTGTTTTAATTTTCTTTTATTTTGGTATTGAAAATGGTTTTGAAATTGTTTTTATTATATAAATGTGTTGTATTGATATCTTGTGATTGGAATGTGGAAATTTTATGTTTCCTTTATGCATGTTTTATGTGATATGATTATGTTATGGTTTATGATATGTTTAAACATGTTCATATAAGGAATGCATTGGACTTAATAAGTGATGGGTGGAGCCCGCTATAGCTCCTCGATGCATCGGTAGGTCTCATGAGACAAACTAGTGTCTTGGCACGAGGCCTTGACAAAATATTATTTGTAGTCTTCGCACGAGGCCTTGGCTATGTGGTTATGATAGTCTAGCATTATGCATTCCGTCATTATGAAAGTGGTTATTGATATTTCATGTGATTGTTCGACTAGTAGAATATCTACGTGAATAAGTAAATGGCATTATCTCATTTTACTTTTTATATATTATGTTGATGTTCTAGTTTAAAAGGCTTTTGTTTTAGTCGTACATTGCCGTAAATGTTTTTGTTTATTTATGAAAGCTTCAGCAATATTGTTATCCTTACTGAGCATCTGAGCTCACCCCTTTCAATGTTTTAATATTTTCCAGGATGTGAAGAAGTATTGTATGAATGACCAGCAGGGATAGTCAGAAGAGGATATGAGTGTGGAATATGGAGACTTTGTTATTATAGTTTTTCACTTTATGATGTAACGTAACATTTATGAAAGTATCTAGTGTTTCCAAGGCTACTAAACTAATCGGTCTTTCGAGACTTGATCTTTTGTGATCATGCCAATGTTACGAAGTAATGCACCGACTCTGGGTAGCTGGGGTCGGGGCGTTACATTTGGTATCAGAGGCATTTTAGTACTAACCTTGGAAGCTAGATTTAGATAAACACTGATTAGTGCACATAGCCCAGAGATAGACTTTGAAGATAAGTACAGAAGAACTTCTTAGAATTTTGGTATTATAGAGATTTTGTGAGTTTTCATAGAAATACATCCCTGTCTGGATACAAGTAGGTAGAGGCGGCTCTGGCACAGATGTACCTAGGGGTAAAACACGAAAACACCGCTTTGAGCTAGACTCGAACGGGAACTGGTGCATGACAACGGGCCTTGCTTCACTTTTGCTTACGACACTCCCGGGGGATATGCTTAGGATAATTCTCATTTTCATTACAAACCACTATGAAGGGTTATGATTATATAATTTTTCAAAGAAAACATTCTTATGATTATTGATTTTATCCATAAATAGTTCAGTTTATGTTAAGTATATTAAAAGTATGGAATTATGTATTTTGATTCATAAACTAATCTAGATTATGCCATTGTATAGAAATGGTTCCCAGTGGAAGGAATATGAACTCCAGCAATACGTATGATCCAAAGCTTAAGAAGGATCATATCTTTCACGGTATTAAGCCAACATTTAGAAGGGAAATAATATCCCATGTGTTCTCAACATATGAATAAATAGTATCATGTGTTAATAAGATAAGTAAAGAATTATCTGAGTCTTATGGATTTGAAGGGAAGAAAGAGAAGAAAAGGATGGAAGAGAGAATGATGGAAAAAGGGACATGGGAAAAGAAGAATTTTCCAATATGTGATAACTGTGGGAAGAAAAACATTGCAACTTGCCTGAAGGGAATGGATGTTTGTTGTATATGTGGAGAAAAAGTACACCAAGTGCGTGACTGCAAGGGTAAGAAAAAGGTTTCAAATGTACAAAGCTTCATCTGCAAAGAGTGGGGACACTACGCAAACCAATGTCCAAATCATCAGAGTGTGCCCAAAATGATGTTATTGGATAATAATCAAGTTATGATACTACCACAGATGAGGATGAATGATTAGATTTCTTATGTTGTTAATAAAGAATTTTGTAATTTGAGTTTTGTATCAATGATGTACTTGTTATAATAATTATGGAGTATATAAGTATTGTACTTCAGTACTATTTCATCAAGGACTTGAGATTGTGTGGAACCAAGAAAAGTGGCTCCACAGTAGGTTAAATTTTTGGAAAATATATGATTGAGAGAAAGATAAACCATAATATGGTTCTGATACCGAGATAGTGATTTCGGAATAAGACATGATTGATTTTGATAAATTATATTGGATATTCTTAACTTGAAACTGATTGATGATTTGTATACATTTTTGGACAGAAGGAGTATATCTAGTATCCTATAAGGAATAAGGGATCATGGTAATTCATGATGTTATATTGTTTTAAAAGAATACATGATGAAGTTGTTCACATGTTGTTACACGAAAAAAAGGGATCTTCATTATGTTTACCTTCCTCATAAAATTTGTACTGTGAGTTGGAAAGAAGTATTTTGGATAACTATAAAGATTGGAATGGATTATGTTGAACCTTGGATAGTAATGTTTAAGGTTAAAACATTTCTGAATATTATTTTTGGAATGTCATAATAGTTTTAGAAAAAGGACAACATTCAGGTTGGGCGATAACCCATTGCTTCGGACAAAGCTGCAGGAATCGAACCCACAACCATATTGCGACAGCCCTTTATGTCCTACCACTAGCATACAGGAAGTCCCTGGTTATTACAAAATAGTTTTCGTAATCTAAATGGTATGTGTTAATATTTTGAACCTTGTACTATTAGGATAAATATAATATTTTTGAGTTCTATTATCTTTTTGAGTGAAAGATGAGTTTGTGGTAGAAATTAGTTGAAGGTTGAAACTCTACTTGTCAACCATAAATATATATATACCTATATCTTATTCTATGAATAAATTAATTCATAAACTTTAGTAAAGGTATATTAAAACAAAAAAAAAATGTGTTATCCTAATACCTTATGTCTTGTTGAACTGATGATATTTTAAATCAACATAGATTTAAGGCTTTGAGGCCCTCAATTTGACACTTGTTTGTGATTGATGACCTCAATCACTCCCTACAAATATTTACGTTTTTCCTCAATTATATGTCTCTATTTTCCACCAATGTTCTCTTAATCGAGATCATAATTGGGTGGTGACTTTTTCATTTCCCTTTCCCTCTTATTCAGGCTAAATTTTATTAACCTTATTTCCGATGTGGGTTTTCCACAAAGGTATTTTCTATTTTCAACCTTTTATTTTCAAAGAAAAATTTCAAATTGCGAGGACGCAATTTATTGAAGGAGGGGAGAATGTAACACCCCGAGCTTCCACGATACGCTTCTCTTTCAATAATGCAATAGCTTGCATTGCACGCAAGTTCGAGATTCTAATACATCACGACTAATCAAAATAGCCATTATGAATAGTAATAACCACCTTTTGAAATTATATATATTTTATATTTAAAAATGGACTTCATTTTTGGATTTGTAATGTCAAAATTAGCCTATGTTGAATTTTTTGTAATTTTCTGAGAACTTCCATATTTTTATGAATAGTGAAAAATACTTAAAACAACTTTTTTAATCAAAATAATTTATAATGATAAATTATACTATTGAGTGGTTTTAAAGTATAATTAGAATATATTTTTACCATTTTATCCAATGGTGTTCATTAGAATTAATTTCACTTTGAAATTGGACACAAACAATTGTCAATCTTTTGATATATATTGTTTCTTAAAAACACGCTATTTGCTGTGACAGTGGGAATTAATTATAAAATTAATTAATGAAAAATAAATGTTTGCAATTTCATAAAATATACATCATTTTTGAAATTGGAATATCAATTATAGCTTAGGGTGAAATTTTGGTATTGTTCTGAAAAACTTCAATTTTTGATGAATAGTGAAACCACTAAGTGGTAGTTAAAAAACTGATTTTTCGTTTAAATGAAACATTACCACTTCTGTGATTTTATTTTAAAAAATTCGACATACATGGTTGTAATTAGGAAGTAAAATGTTGTTCAATGGTATTAAAATAATTTTTTGTGAACAATAACTTTTAAGATTAATTAATCACGATTAGAGGTAATTAGTTAAATTTAAGGTAAAAATGATATTATAAAAATATGGAATGACCTTTAGACTTGTCCAACCACTATTGTATGTGTCATGGCCGACCAAGACAATCCATGGGTCAACATGGGGACCCCATGGAGCCACTTTGGAAGGAAATGTACATAAATAACTTTTTATTTAATGTTAAAATAAAAATGTCACAAACATAAGTTGTTTTACTAAAACAAATTTTAAATGGGGTTATACAAGTCATATTTTTTACTATAAATATTAATTAAAAATCTAAAAGGATTTTATACATCATTATATTTTTTTATAATTTTTAGACATTATATAAATTAAATTATTTATGACACCATGATGATGCAGCGATTACCTCATTAATTAACGATTTAAATAAAATGAAAAAATAATGTAAAATCCAAGTCTTAAACTTGTCAAAAACCTATTGGATGAGTATATTTCGACCCCTTATCACATTAGCCTCGAATTATATAAATGTGGGACCTTTAGAATCCGGATAGCATTGTATAATAAAGTAACATTTCATTACTTTCCATGAGTGCCCCTCCTCTCCACTTATAAAAGGCCCCCACCACTACCACCTTATTCACACATTCAAGGTATTTTGGCTCGGCCAAACTCTGCCCAAATATTCTCCAAATATCCCTCCCTTACTCCTAGAAGCCTCACTTTGGGCATAACTCTTCCCATGGAAGACTTTGTCTCAAATCAAAAAGAGTTAACAGATTTTAAGGTAATGTCTTCTCTAATGTTGTTTTGTTTTATTTTGCTTCTCCAACCCCATAAACTCTTTTTATTCCTTTCTTTTGTAAAAACACCAGTATCCTCAATATACTAGTATGTTGTTATAATAAGTATTCGAGCTACACTTATTGACACCTACATCAAATGGTTAAAGAACATACTGTTTCTGTGGATGGCGAATTTCTGCCTCACGAAACGATGATTGTTCAACACTCATATAACACCTTCAAAGGTGGAAATTAAGATGTCACAATATTTATATATGATATATAATATGTTTATGTTTTACTTAAGATTCTTTATTTTTCATTTATGTCATACCTTTATGATTTCCATTATGGGTAAACGCGATATTTTCATTTTAGGAAGTGCGGACTACCGCCCCCTCAAAGTGATTTGAATCGTTAATACCATATGTGGGATGTATAAAGGATGGAGTAAATGGTATTATACACTATATTATACTGTAATTATATTATACCTTTATATAATTATTATTTCATTCCATTAAATACTAAATAGAAATGAAAGTAGCGTTCATGCGTATGTACGGCTTACCATCTCCATGAACGGTGCATTTCATTTCTTACCTCTAAATGTTATGTAATATTATAAATGAATGTATATACTAGATATATATGATATATATGATATCTAAATCATGAATATAATTCTATATATACTGTATATTTTACCACATGAACCACTTGTAATTATAAGAAGTTTATTTTTGACTCAAGTACCAAAGATCGACAAAACGACCATTATTAACATAAATAATTACAAATGTTCATAACATGGTAATAAGTGATATAAAAGGAATAAAAATCATCAAAAAAGGATCTTAAGAAATTATTAATTAACTCTAGTTTATTATTCAGGAGGTTAAATAACGGTCGAGTCAAGACAGGACGCAAGGTAAGGGAATTTCTTAACCCAATTTCCATTCTTTGGGTTAATCTCCTACTTTCAAATTATGTCATGATATTATTATGTCATATCTTGTATTTTTACTTTATTTATGTGTACTTATAGTGAATACACATAATATATCTATTTTATTTTAAAAATGATATTTTTAATGGGACTTCGTCTCAATCTCCTTTCACTGAGGCATATTTTGCTTTATACAAAACCTTCTTTTATACGGTGTATAAACCCCTTTGACTTTTAAGTTTATTCAAAAGGAATCTTTTTTATAAGAAGAATTTACTAAATGACAAAAGAAAATGTTTTTGTCGTACGTATGCGGCGACAATGACTTCTCCGCCACCAGGACCATTATTTGAGTTTCGACTTCCTCTACAAGCCATACTTTTTTTTAAAAGAAAAATAAATACCATGTTTTTATTTTCTTTTATTTTGGTATTGAAAATGGTTTTGAAAGTGTTTTTATTATATCAATGTGTTGTATTGATATCTTGTGATTGTAATGTGGAAATGTTATGTTTCCTTTATGCATGTTTTATGTGATATGATTATGTTATGGTTTATGATATGTTTAAACCTCTTCGTATGAGGAATTCATTGGACTTAATAAGTGACTGGTGGAGCCCGCTATAGCTCCTCGATGCATTGGCATGTCTCATGAGACAAACTAGTGTCTTGGCATGAGGCCTTGACAAAATCTTATTTGTAGTCTTGGAATGAGGCCTTGGCTACATGGTTATGATAGTCTGGCATTATGCATTCCATCATTATGAAAGTGGTTATTGATATTGCATGTGATTATTCGACCAGTAGAATATCCATGTGAATAAGTAAATGGCATTATCTCATTTTACTTTTTGAATATTATGTTCAAGTTCAAGATTAAAAGTCTTTTGTTTTAGTAGTACATTGCCTTAAATGTTTATGTTTATTTATGAAAGCATTCCGCAATATTGTTTTCCTTCTGTGCATCTGAGCTCACCCCTTTCAATGTTTTAATATTTTCCAGGATGTGACGAATTATTGTATGAATGACCTGCAGGGATAGCCAGAAGAGGATATGAGTGTGGACTATGGAGAATTTTTTTTTATAGTTTTTCACTTTATGATGTAAGGTAACATTTATGAAAGTATATAGTGTTTCCAAGGCTACTAAACTAATCGGTCTTTCGAGACTTGGTCTTTTGTGATCATGCCAATGTTACGAAGTAATGCACCGACACTGGGTAGCTGGGGTCGGGGCGTTACATCTATTATAAATTTTTATCTTATGAATATATCTGATATATAAATCTTGTTTTATATTCGTAATGTATGTAAATCATGATCTATGTGATATGATTAAGAATAACATATTAAAACACATACGATAAAGAAATCGATTATTAACTGAAATGTTACTTTAACATGGAAATTATTTTTAATGGGAAGTATAAAGTCATAATTGAATTATTTATGATATTATAAATAAGAATATAGTTATAGTATAATTCAATAACATGCAATGGTCATTATACAGGAGGCTAAAAGTACCCTTGACCAACGGAATGCAAATGGTAAGGGTTAATTTCTCTATCACATTATTATCCAAGATTGTTTATATATAAGTATGTACTAGGAAATATTTATCATACATGTCATGTTTCATGAAATATTTTTCAAAATGATTTTATTTAAGGTACACTTTAACTAATACATCATTTCAAATGTTCTAAATATTAATTCTACTAAGCCTTTCTCATTATTGTATATGTTTTAAAAATTGGTTCTAAGGATTTATTTATATGGACCTGATTGTTTTAAAATGTTAATTCCTCTAAAAAGTTTCACTGTTGTGTGGGATAAATTGATTCAAAAATATCTTTAAAATTACTTCATTTATAAATGGGTTAATTTTAAATGATTTCACAAAAATGTATATTCCTCTAAAATAGTTTTACTGATCATTTTCAACTATGTCAACATTTTTTACTAGATATTATTCTTGATTAAAGTTGATTTGTTATAATATAATTATCCATATTGTATTGAATGAGTTATGTTATGTTTGACTTTGGATGTGCAATTTGTATACACGTTATGGTTTATGGTTGAAGTATTGACATTTCGTATGCTAGTTTTAATACAAATGTTTATGTTTTGTTTCATCGTTTTTATATAAGGAATGCAGTGGACTTAGTAAGTGATAGGTGGGGCCCGTTATAGACCCTCAATTCATCTGTAGGTCTCATGAGACAAATTTTTGTCTTGGGATAATGCCTTGATAGAAATTTTATTTGTAGTCTCGGCACAAGGCCTTAACAATGTGCTAATGACATCCGATGTTAGAAATTCCCTCATTATGAAATTAATTATTCAATGTGATTATTTGACTAGTATAATATCCATGTTGATGATTATATGGTAATATTGGATTTATTTTATCCATATTATTTTCATGTTATTTTTTCAAAAGGCTGTTATTTTTATTACACATATTTCCTTAAACTTTTGTAGCTTCCACTAAATTATTTACCCATACTAACCATCTGAGCTCACCAATTTCACATGTTTTGTTTTCCAAGGATTCCAAGGGTTTTATTATGTTAGATATTACGGGTTAATATAGGGGAATAATGGTGTTCTGAATGAATTATTTATGTTGTTTTTTATGATTGAATGTGTTATGTAACGTTCATTTATGTAATCTGTTTTCAAAGACTGCAAAACTAATCGGACTTTCTGTACTAGATTTCTTGTAATAATGTCAATGCATTAAAATAATGCACCGTCTCTGTGCTTATAGGGTCAGGGTGTTATAGTTGGTATCAGATAATGTTTAGTACAAACCATGAAACAAGATTTAGAAAAACTCTGATTAGAGAAAATTACTCAAAGATAGACATTGAGGATTAATATAGAAGAACTTATTAAAATTTTGGTAATGTAGAGATATTATGTGTTTTCCAACCAATAAATCCCTGTCAGGATACAAGAGGGTAGAGGCGGCTCTGGCACAGATGTACCTAGGAGTGAAAACACCGATAAGGAGTTTTGGGAATGACCCGGGGTATCCAGGTACACAACAATGGGCCTTGATGCACTCTTGGTTTTAACACTCCTGGGGGATATGTTTAGGATAATTCAACTTTTCATTACAAACCATTATAAAGGATTTATGAATAAATATTTCTAAAAAGAAACCAATGATATGATTATATGACTAGTTGTGTGTAAATATTCAATTAATGATATCTATTATTATAGTTTTTGGATTATAAATTATTATATGATCAAACCTACTGTATTTAATTATTTATAAATGAAGCCTAGTATATGGAATGAGAACTTCAACAATACGAATTATACAAAGAGTAATAAGGGTCATATATTTCATGGTCCGAAACAAAAATTTAGAAGGGAAATAGTCTCCCACGTATTTTCATCATATGAAAAAATAGTATCGTGTGTTAATAAGATAAGTAAATATTTATCTGAGTCATATGGATTTGAAGGGAAGCTAGGGAATAACATCATGGTAGATAGAAATATGGATAATTGGAAGAAGGGAAATAAGGATTTTCCCATATATGATAACTAGGGAAAGAATCACCTTGGTAAATGCTTGAAGGAAATGGGAGCCTGTTATAAGTCTCAGGAAAAAGAACACCAAGTATCTGATTTCAAGGGTAATAAAAAGGATTCAAATGTACAATGATTCATGTACCAGGTGTTGGGACACTTCGAAAATCAATTTCCAAATCATCAGAGTATTGCCAAAATGATGTTATTTGATAATAATCATGTAATGATACTACCACAGATGAAGATGAATGACTAGTATTCGTATGTTCTTATTAATGAATTATTTCATTTGAGTGTTGTATCAATGATGTAATGGGTATATGAATTATTGAAATAAATAAGGATTATACTGCAATACTATTTCATTGATGATTTTAGATTATATAGCTCTATGAAAAGTGACTCAATAGAATATTAATGTTTTTTTGGAAATTTCATGGTTAAAGGAATGATAAACCTTAATATGTTTCTAATACTGATGTAGTGATTTTTGAGTAAGAAATTATTGATTTCTATAAATTATTATTGATATTCTTGAATACTTCGCAATTAATTAGTTGTTTGTTTATTCTATTATTGTTGGAGTTTGCAACATTTTTGGATATAAGGTGTATATCAAATTCTTTAAGAAATAAGGGATCATGAATGTATTCAATAATGTTTTATGGAAATTGAGGGTGTTACCGTGATTTAAAAGGATACACGATAAAAGTATTCACATGTTATGACGTGATAAAAAATAAATTCATTGTGTTTCCATATTAATTTTGAACTGTGAGTTTGTAAAAATGCATTTTGGATAAGTCTAAATGTTTGAATGGATTATGTTAGACATTTAATACTATTTTTAAGGTTAAATTATTTCTTAATATTATTTTTTATTTTAATAAAAAGGACAACATAGAGGTCAGGTGACAACCTATCATGTCCGGCAAGGCCATGAGACTTGAAGCCTCAACTGAATGGTGAAAAGGGTGTGTCACCTACCACAAGCCAACGTGATGTACAAGTTTGTATAATGTAGTTTATTTAAAATAGTATTACAAATTAATTATAAATTAATTAATTTCAGAACCCTATACGATTAGGAGAAAAATAATATTTTTTATTTTTATTAACTTTTGGAGTGAAAGATGAGTCTGTGGTAGAAATTCATTGAAGGATGAAACTTTACTTGTCATGTATATTTTTCGCCTCTTATTCTATGAATAAATTAACTCTTAACCTTTAGGGAATAGATATTAAAACCAACAATGGGTTATCGTATTACCTTATGTTCTGTTGAATCGATGATATTTTAAATCATCATAGATTTATGGATTTGATGCCATCAATTTTATAGTTGTTTTTGATTGATGACCTCAATCACTCCCTAAAATATTTTACATTTTCCCTCCAGGTATGAGTCCCTTATTTCCACCAATTTTCTCTTAATCAAGATCATAATTTGTGGGTGAATTTATCATTTCCCATTCCCTCTTATTAAGTTTAAATTTTATTAACCCAATTTCTAAGGTGGGTTATCCACAAAGGTATTTTTATATTTTTTTTAAAAAAATTTTGAAATATTATTTAAAATTGAAAGGAAGATATTTATTGAAGGAAGGGAGAATATAACACCCCATGATTTCATATTACATTATCTCTTTAAAGTAATTCAATAGAATGCACTACATGAAACATCGAGTTCGAGCGCACCACGAAATACCAAACAATATGAGAAAAAAGTTGTTATGAATAATATTATCAGCTTTTTAAATTATATATATATATATATTATATAATTTTAAAATAAATTTTTTTTCTTAGACTTAATATATGGGCAAATACATTTTTTAGAAAAAGAATTTTTTTTCCAAAAAAATGCAGTTTTTTATCCTTTTAACGAAGAATTATTTTAAATCCATTATTTGATGTTTTTATAGATTAAATTAAGTGAAATTAAATTGTTTTTTAGAAAAGGGGAAAAAATTAATTTTTGATTAATTTTTTTTACTTTTCTGATATCTTTCATATTCATATAAATATTGTAAAATACTAAATTTTAATTGAAAACATCTTTTTTAATCAAAATAATTTATAGTGTTAAATTATTTATTTGTATGGTTTTAAATTATAATTAGATTATATTTTTATAAATTAATATAATTTAGGTTAGTATGAGTAATTTCACATTTAAATTGGACATAAATCACATATCAATCTTTTGATAGTTTTTAATTTTTAAAAACCCGCTCTTTGGTTTTAAAAATGGGAATTAATGTTAAATTAGTTAATGAAACAACTATATTTTGAATTTGTTAAAATAGACTTCTTTTTTGAATTTGGAATATACATATTATCTTAGGTTGGTTTTAGTTTAAATTTTCTGAAAACCTTCAATTTTTTTATGAATAGTGGAAAGCACTGCATTATTGTTTAAAAACATACTTTTTATTTAAATAATTATGTATTTTATTTAAATTTTTTATGTAAAAAAAAGATAAATAATACATATATTAGTTCAATTTAATTCATTGGTGTCGTTTTATAATAAAATTAGATGTATAAATTTTTTTTAATTTTTTAACATCTTTTACCCACCTTCTAGGAATGTTAACAAATTTGCATTAAACATAATTTTACCACTTCTGTGAATTGAATTTCAAAAATCAGAGAGATGTGGTTGACATAAGTATGTGAAATGTGGTTCAATAAGATGAAAATAATTTTTTTTCAGAAATATAACTTCTGATTTTTATTAACCGCGGTTACAAGTAAATATGGTAATTAAAGGTCAAAATGATATTATAATTACCATAACACATGTCCTAATTCTATTGGATAAGTGTATTTCGACAAAAATCAACCATAGAAATAAAAAATGTGCCTTTTTGATCCACTTGGATTAGATTATGACATTAATTATTATTTTATTTAAAGAAATGTTTAAAGTGTAAAATTCAAATTTTAATAACTAAAACATTCTTAAATATTGGGTTATTCATAAGATAAATTCGAATATAAATAATACTTGAAAATATAATATTATTTCCTAAATCCTAGATGTTTATTTATAATTTTTAGAAATTATATAATTAAATTTATTTATGACACAATTATGATGTAGTAATTACCTTATTAATGAATGAATCAAACAATGGTACAAGAAATATTGAAATAAATATAATTTAAATTTTTTATGACATGCATGAATTTTCTAGATGAATATGACATTTTAGGGTTTATTAAATGTATTTTTTCGAAGTAATCAGGTTGTGATGACTTTTACAAAAACCAAATACTAAATAGTGTCAAATTTGACTTAAATGAGTTTTTAAAAACAATAATATTTTATTAAAATATATAATAGACATAAAAATCAAAGGTTTGTCCAAATGACTTATATAATGATAGATATGTAATTAAGGAACCACATGAGGTTCTATTATAATTTTATAGAATGTTTATTAACCATGTAATATAAATGTACAAGAAGACATGGTAAATGGTAAACTATTTATCTAAGGGTTAAATCTAAAAGATTAAGATAATATGTTGACCTAGAAATGTATTAAACCTATTGATTGAATATTTTTTGACCCATAACCAAATTACTATAGAAATAAATCCATTTGGATATATTATAAACAGAAAATGATTTTTGAATAAATTAATATTTTAAGATATTCCTAAAGTGCCCTCACATCTCTTATAAAAGGGCACTTACCCTTCAAAAAAATCACACATCAAAAGCAATTTGGATTGGCTAAACCCTACCTAAATATCCTAAAAAACAATCTTAATTAATCTTATAGGCCTTAACATTATCTGAAATCCAACCTATGGATCCCTTTTGTTCAATTCAAATGGAAACACACAAAGAAGGGGAAATTATTTCATCACCTCTTTCAAAGTTATTTTCTTCTTATACTTCCTCTTTCACTATTTTTTCCATACCAAAATAATAAATCCAGTACCTTATAAATACTATGATGTTTTTATAAATATGATAAAATCATATTCATTATTATTGTAATTAAATTAATGAAAAAGTCACCATACGTGTGTACGTACAGATTATTATCTCCACGTCGTGGTGAAGTTTGTTATTCAACACGTCATTAATTGGATGGTCATAATAATGAGTATATTTAATGTAAATAATTAATATAGAATGTTAGTGATAACTTATATATAATATACTATCCAATTACATACAATTTTACCATCAAGAGAATAATATCATCTCTCATGCATACATACAACTTACCATCTCCATGACGCGATGAGATTCATTTCCACATTCACCATAAAACGATGATTTAAAAAATATATTTTATTAATAATAATGTAATATATGACATAATAATTCAAATGGATATATATATATATGTATGTAAATAAATATATATTATTAACTTACATCCATTCAATACGAAATGAACACGAAAACAATGTTTATGCGTACGTACGGCCTACCATATCCATAAACAGTGTTTAACATTTCATATATATATCTATTATACATATTTATATTATGAATATATAAGAAATTTAAATCATGTTTTATATTGTAGAATTGTATAAATCATGATCTATGAGATACGATCACGAATAAGAAGTTAAAACACATATGATAAAGAAAGCGATTATTACCCGAAATGTTACTTTAATTTGGAAATTATTATTAATGGTAAGTATAAATTCATAAATTAATCATGTATGATATAATAAATATTAATATGGTTCTGGTAAAATTTAATAACATACTATGGTCATTATACATGAGGTTAAACGTACCCTCAGCCAAAGGAATGTGCAATGTAAGGGTTAATTTATCAATCTCATTATTATCTGAGATTGTTTATATATATGTATGTACTAGGAATTTTTTATCATACATGTCCATGTTTCATAAAATAATTTTCAATATGATTCTTTTTACAAGACTCATTAACTAAAACATCATTTCAATTATTTCAAATATTTATTCTTCTAATCCTTTTTATTAATTTCTATGTTTTTAAAAATTGATTTAAGTATTTATTTATATGGACATGAGTGTTTTAAAATGTTAATTACTTTAAAAAGTTTCCAAGTTGTATGGGACACTTTTATTCAAAAATAACTTTCAAATTAATTCCTTTATAAATGGGAGACTTTTAAATGATTTCAAAAAATGTTATATTGCTCTCAAAGATTTTTACTGTTCATTTTAAACTATGAAAACATCCTTTACTGGATATTTTCTTGATTAAGGTAATTTTATTATAATAAAATATTCCATATTTTATTTGATGAGTTAAGATATGATTGACTGTGGATGTGTCATTTTTATACCATTTATTGTTTATGGTTGAAGTATTGACATTTTGTATGCTAGTTTTAAAACAAATGTTTATTTTATGATTCAAAGTTTCCATTTGAGAAAGGTAGTAGACATATTAAATGATTGGGGGGCCAGTTATAGCCCCTCGATGCATCGGTTGGTCTAATAAAAAAAATTGTATCTTGGCATAAGGCCTTCAAAAAAAATATTTTCATAATTGGCATAAGGCCTTGACTATGTGGCAATGATGCTCGACGTTAGACATTCCCTCATTATGAAATTAATTATTACATGTTATTATTAAACTAGTAAAATATGCATGTGCATGTTTATATGGTAATGGTTTATTTATATCCTCCATATTATGTTAATGTATTTTTTTAAAGGATGTTTTTTTTATTTCACATATTTTTTTTAAAATTTTATAGCTTCCACTATATTATATACCATTACTAAACATTTTAGCTCACCCATTTCATTTGATTGGTTTTCCCTAGATTCCATGAAGTGTATTATGTTTGATATTATGGGTTAATATAGGGGAATAATGACATTTAAATGGATTATTTAAGTTTAGTTTTATGTTAAAATGTGTAATGTAACATTCATGTATGTAATCTATTTTCAAAGACAGGTAAACTGATTGGTCTTTCGGGGCTTGATTCCATGTAATCATGCCAATGTATTAAAATAATGCACCGACTCTGGGCTTCTGGGGTTGTGGTGATACAAAAACATTTCTCTAAACTCTCAAAAACATTACCCATTTACTTTTTATATATATTTTGAATAATTAATGGGTTACATATAATAAGACATGGGTTGTGCACTGTTTCAACTATTGGAAATTATGTCTATAACAACCCATACCTTACATACATTGTTTATACTTCAAAATTGATGTACACTTATTAAAACATATAACAAAACCATGAAAGGTCTGTATAGGTATAGTGTATTTAGAAAGTGGGAAACATAAACAACTGGTTCATAAATCATCTACATTGTCTCCCATTTATTTCATCATATTTAAAGTCCCTTTTTGGAATATCCTACTTAATAACCTTCTTCAGGACCTAGGGAAAGAAAAAATACAAAAGGGTGAGCTCAAATGCTCAGTAAGGGTAAAACAATGAAATATCAATCACATCATATTTATAAGAACGCATCATTTTGGATATCATAACATGCAAAAGAGATCATAATTTCATAACATGGGATAAATCATAGTAGTGAAATGTAATCCCAATAATCATAACATAAAACATGAAACTTTTTGGCATACACACATATTCAAATAGAATCATTTCTTAGTAGTCAAGACTCATTGCCAAGACTATCTTAGTGGACAAAGCCCATTTCTGAACCGAGTTCACTCCTCATTTCAGTCATGTTTCACTTAACCGGATTAACCTGCCATTCCATCCATATCAATCTCATGAGATATAAATCATTACCCAATGCATTGTATGGAGATATAGGTCCCACCCATCTCATAATGATACCATTCTTATGTGTGCCAAAAAATCATAAATCATACATTATTTCATAACCCATGTAATAAAAATGGGATTCTTAAACATCGTGACATCATAAAACAATTCATATAAGATAAATGAATGCAGAAAAATATTTCCATCACAACAGAATCAAATCAATGTAATAATAGGGATAGAAACAAAACCATATAACATCATAGATGTAAAATAATTTTGATAAAACACTTGAACTCCATTCTTCAGGAAAATATCCTTTCTAATTCAAAAACATTTTTCCTTTCTTCACATGTCATACAATTTTAATCTAAAATAATTTGATTAAAAATAAACTTGAAAACATGTAAAGGAAGCTTCATGAAAATAGTGTTTGATGAATCCATTCATTCCGTATAAGTTAAAAAACATTTTTCTCGTACTTTGGTCAGAAAAGTCAAAAAGTACCTCGTACTAAAAATGAAAAAAGATTCCTTTCATATCTTTTACTAAAAACTCACCAAAGGGTAAAATTGGATTTAAAAAATTGTAGGTGGATGGAAATAATATTACATATTAAGGAAACATGGATGTGGATGATAAATATTCCCCAGTAAATTCTGAAGTATAAACAATCTCGGATAAAAGTGAGATTGTAAGATTTTTACTTACCTTATATATGATTTTAATTGCAAGTGTCTGATCCTCCTGTATAATGATTTAAATAATGTCATTGACTTATTCTAGAATCATACTCATTGTTATGATATCATATATGGTCATATTTTTAGCTTCTTATTAGTAATATTTCATTGCTACTTTTTATTCGAGTGTTATTTACTTTTTCTTATTATGCGTGTTTTGTCGAATAAATTCTTATTCTTATTTTTAGGTTATAGATACCTCATTTATAGAATGGTATTAGTGTAATATATATCATATTTATTCACTGAATTAATTTATGTAATCATTATGCAATGAAGATCATGTAGAACGAGTAATATCACATCATGGAGACGGTATTCCGTACGTACGCACGAGTGATGAAATCGTTCCCATGATCGTGGAATTGTATTGGAGTGTATGAATAATATTTAAGAATAAATATCACATTAAAATAATCATATATAGTAATTATTTACACCATTATACCCATCCATGTATGGTGGTGGTGGAAAATAGATTACACCACGGCGTGGAGACGGTATTCTGTATGTATGCACGCACGGTAATTTCATTTTCATAGGATGGATAGATGGTGAAATAGGTTTGTTTCATAGTTATAATAACATATTAGCATATGAGTGATACTGATGTTATTACTTCATAATTATAAAACTAATGAAGAAGAAGTGGAAGAAGAAATAATGTTGAAAGAATCGGTAACGGGCATTACATCTTCTTTGAAGCGCCTCTTTGAGACCTCCTATTTGGGCACTAAAATTGGTCTTTGAAGAAGACCAGTACCTATAATATGTTTCTAGGGAAGTGGAAAAGATAATTTGGTAGGGGTTGGCCGAGTTTCAAGGATAAAAGTAGTGTGAGGAGGAGAGGAAGGAGGTTCTCTTTTATAAGGGAGGAGAGGGGCACCTTAGGAAAAACTAAAAATATTATTTTATTATAAAGTCATATTCGGGTTTTAATAGCTCAAAATTGATTTATTTTGAAGATAAGGTGGTGATGAATTGAAATCCTCTCATCCAATTGAATTTAGACAAGTTTAGGTTTCTATTTTAACATTATCATTTGCATTTAACATTAAGTTAAATAATTTTACTTTTACCGTGTCTTCTTGTTTTCTTACACAATAAGGTTAATAAACGTACTATAACTAGCCAAACGAACCCCAAGTTGTTTATTATTAATATATATAACCTTATATAATTCATTTCTCCTAAACTTATATTTTTAGGAAAAAAATAACAATTAATAATATAATTGGTTTTTAAAAAAACTATTTTATGTCATTTTTGACACTATTTGGTAATTTATTTTTGTGAAAATCATAACAGAATTATTAGTTCGAAAAAAGTTAATTAAATATGTAATAATATGTAATAGTAACCTTGAAAATTATTTTAATTCATAAAAAGTCTAAAATTACATTTATTTGGGTATTTATAACATCAATTATGTCAATATTTCATTAATAAGATAATTACTGCATCATCATTGTTTCATACATAAATTAAATTATTCAATGTCTAAAAATTACAAATAAACTACCACGATATAGGAAATATTTTTATATTTCTACTTAATATTTATAGTCTAATTTATCTTATGTATAAACCTTTATTAAAAATGATTTAGTTATTAAAAATTGATTTTAACTATTTTAACCCTTCTTTAAATAAATTAAAAATAAATATCCTAATCTAATCCATGTGGGCCTAAATGGTCATATTTTATTCCTAAGGTTGTTTCCGGTCGAATTAAACTTATAAAATAAAATTAGGACATGTGTTCGGGTAATAATAACATCATTTTTACTCTTAATTACCCTATTTACTTTTAATCGTGGTTAAAAAAAGTAAAAACTTACTATTCACCAAAAATTATTTTAATCTTATTGAACCAATTTTTAGTCTTTTATATTAACCGCGTCTCTCATATTTTATAAATTCAACTCACAGAAGCGGTAAAATTATGTTTTATGTGAATTTCCAAATTCTCCTTGGAGGTGTGTAAAAGACGGTGAAAGGTTCGATAAAATTTTTATATATCTAAAATTATTATAAAATGACTCTAATGAATTTCATTGAATGTATATAGGTATTATGTATCAATTTTGACCTAAAATAAATTTAAATAAAATAAATAATTATAAAAAGTTGGATTTTAAATAGTAACCCAGTGTTTTCACTATTCATCAAAAATTGAAAGTTTTCATAAAAATACCAAAATTTCACCATAGGCTAATTTCGATATTCCAAATCCACAAATGGAGTCCATTTTGTAAAATAAAATTTACAAAATTTAAAAAAGTGTGTATTACTATTCATAATGGATAGTTTTAATAATATTTTAATAGCATATCGTTGTTTAGTGAAACTTGGTATTGCGTACAACGCAAACTATCGAAGAAGGTCTTGATTGCGTGTAAAGCAAGCCGAGCTAGTGTTGTGTGTAGGGAAAGATACCTTTTATGATTTATATAACATAAAAACAAAATATTTCTCATAAATGTCTCGGGTGTTATATTCTACCCCCCTTAAAATGAATTTCTCCCTCGAAATGCGTCACTTTATAACAAATAGATGAGGATACCTCATCCTCATCATATCCTCAAGTTGCCACGTATCTTCTTATAATTGGTGGTTCCTCCATAATACTTTCACCAAGCGAGTGGTCTTGTTCTGTAGGACTTTTTCACTATGATCAAGAATCTCTACCAGCTTTTCTTTATAAGAAAGATCTTGTTCCAGCGGTACAACCTCTGAGCTGAGTTCATGTGAAGGATCAGGTATGTACTTTCATAGGAGAGATACATGAAACACATCATGAACTTGAGAGATATTTGGTGGAAGCACCAATCGGTAAGCTACCTTCCCAACACAATCCAGTATTTCGAAAGGACAGATATATCTAGGGCTCAACTTTCCCTTCATTCCAAATCTCATTACTTTCTTCCAAGGAGATATTCGTAAGAACATATTATCACCCACTTCAAACTATAGATATTTTTTTCGGTTGTTAGCATAACTTTTTTGTCAAATCTGAGCAGCTCTAATTTGTTGTTGAATAGATTTGACCTTTTCTACCATCTCATAATCAAGATCTGGTCCTAATAGCTTTCTTTCCATAACTTCATCCCAGCAAGTTGGAGTCCTGCATTTCTTTCCATAGAGAGCTTCATAAGGAGCCATCTGAATAGTAAAGTTATAGCTATTATTATAAGAAAATTCCACCAAAGGTAGGTGTTGATCCCAACCACCATTGAAATCCATAGAGCAAGATCTTAACATATCTTCTAGATTTTTAATTGTTCTCTCAGACTGACTGTATGTCGGAGGATGATAAGAAGCACTGAAACTCAACTCTGTATCCATAGTATGCTGAAGACTTCACCAGAAATTTGAGGTAAACATCGGATCCAGATCAGATATAATGGAAATTTGTACTCCATGCAATCTTACCACTTCCTTCAAATATATCCTAGCAAGCTGATCTAGAGATAAATCTTCTCTAATATCAATGAAGTGTGCAGACTTCGTAAGATGATCAACAATGACCCAGATAGCATTATTGCCTTTGGATGTTTTAGAAAGTCAAGCGACAAAGTCCATAGTGATGTTTTCCCATTTCCATTCATGTATGGATAATGGTTGTAACATCCCCTTATACTTCTGTCTCTCAGCTTTAACTTGCTGACACACCAAGAATCGAGAGACATATTCAGCAATATCACTTTTCATGCCATCCCACCAGAAGTACTCTTTCAGGTCCCCATACATCTTCATGCTTCCAGGATGAATATAGAATGAATAACTATGAGCCTCATCCAGCAACTCCTTCTTTAATTCTGGGATGGGAGGAACACAAACTGGATTCCTGAACTTTATTATCCCATCACAATCAAGGTTGAATTCAGGAACATTTCTCACATTCTTTTGTAACTCTACATCTTCTTTCTGTGCCTCTTTAATCTGCACATGTATAGATGGTTGAACATCCATTTGATAACGATTAGATTTTTTCCCTTCCATTATAATTCCAAGATCCATCCTTGGGAAATCCATAAATATTGTATCTTTTTTGACCCTCATCATGGATAATCTAGCATGTTCTTTTAGACTTAATGCATCTACCACCCTATTTGCTTTTCCAGGGTGATAATAAATTGAGCAGTCATAATCCTTAATCATCTCCAACCATCTACTTTGGCGCATATTCAGCTTCTTTTGTGTGAAAATATACTTTAAACTTTTATGATCAGTATAAATATCGCACCATTCTCCATAAAGATAATGCCTCCAAATATTTAATGCAAAGATTACCACAGCTAACTCCAAATCATGAGTTGGGTAATTTTGCTCATGGATTTTCAACTATCGTGAGTCATAAGCTATCATGATATCGTTTTGCATGAGAACACAACCCAATCCCTTCTTGGATGCATCACTATAGATCACAAACCATTCTCCACTACAAGGTAGTGTGAGCACAAGTGCACTGGATAACCTTCTTTTCAAATAATTGAAATTCTCTTCACATTCCTCTGTCCAAACAAACTTAACTCCTTTCCGAGTAAACCTGGTCAGTGGATTAGATAGTCGGGAAAAATCATTCACAAAACGTCGATAATATCCAGCCATACCATGAAAACTTCGGATCTCAGTTACTATTGTTGGTCTCAAACATCTTTCGATAACCTCTATTTTTGCTGGATCCACAGATATCCCCTCTTTTGAGATTATGTGACCCAAAAATGCATATTTTTAAGCCAAATTTCACACTTGGTTAATTTGGCATAAAGCTTCTCCTTTCTCAGGGTCATCAATATAATTCTCATTTGATCTTCAAGATCTTCCTTGCTCTTTGAATAAAAAAGAATTTCATCTATAAAGAGTACCACAAACTGATCAAGATAGTCTCTAAAGACTCTATTCATCATATCCATGAAGATAACAGGGGCATTAGTAAGACCAAATGGCATCACTATAAATTCATAGTGTCCATACCTTGTCCAGAAAGCCGTCTTTGGTATATCCTCTCTTTTGACCCTTAATTGATGATACCCTGAATGAAGATCAATCTTGGAAAAGTATTGAGATCTGAGTAGTTGGTCAAATATGTCATCAATGCGTGGGATATGATAATTGTTCTTGGTAGTGATTTGTTATGTTCTCAATAATCAATGTAGAGACTCATTGATCCATCTTTCTTCTTAACAAATAGAACTGGTTCTCCCCAAGGTGACGCACTTGGGAATATGAATCCCTTATCAAGATTCTCTTGTAGTTGCTTCTTCAATTTATGCAACTCAATTGGGGCCATTCTATAAGGTGTCTTTAAAATAGGCAAACCACCCAGTACGAGTTCTTTTGAAAACTCTACTTCACGATTTGGTGGAAGACCAGGAAATTCCTCCCGAAAGACATCGTCAAACTCTTGTACAATGGGCATATTCTTTATCGTGAGTTTCTCACCAACCATTTGAGATAAATAACATTTATTTAGTGGAATCAAGACCCATAAGATGGAAGAAATTTCCACTTTAAGATTTTGTTCATCCTTGCATCGACAGACGATCATAGATTGATCTGCAATATGAAATGCGACTTCCCTTCTTTGGTAATTGATATGGGATCCATATAGAGAAAGCCAATCCATGCCAAGAATCACATCAAATTCCTCTATTGGAAGGATCACAAGATTTGTAGTAAGCACTTTCCCACAAACTTCAATCGGAGAAGAATTATAAACTTTTGATACGATTGTTGTGCCATTAAGAGTTGTCACAGCTAAATCAACATCTAATTGTTGGGGTAATACTGCGATACCCATATAAAATTTTTCAGAAATAAAAGAGTGGATGGATCCAGAATCAAATAAAACATTTTCTACATTAGAGTGGATGGTAAGTGTACCTTTCACCACTTCATTATCTTACTCCACATCGCTGATAGAAATTGCATGCAACATTCCTTTGTCTTTATCATTAAGAGTTTGTTGACGTCGATCATCATCAACAACCCTTGGATTAGGGCATTGATTGGCATAATTCCCCATTTCCTTTCACTTCTAACATTGAAGTGTAGGAGGTGCCCGCTATGTATCCTTTTCTTTGTTCGCATCACTAGACATATTCTTCCCATCATTACGGCATTCAAATACCCGATGACCTTCCTTTCAATATTTAAAACATTTACTTGTCCCTTTAATACAACTACCTCCATGTTTCATTCCACAATTTGAGTATAATGGAATGCTCATCTTCTTTTCAGTGTGCTCTTTAGATTTTCCTTTGAATTACATTTTCCTTATCTTATCAAACCCATGTGACTGATGGGTTACACTAATCTCCATCTCCACCTTGAGAGCACATCAAATGATTTCCTCATAGCTATTGAAGTCCCTTATGGATAACGCCATTCGAAGACTTGGTTTTAAGCCACTAAAGAATCGACTGATCTTAATCTTGGCTTGGATAATAATCTCAGACATGCACCTTGCAAGTCTTGTAAAATTTCCTTCATAGGTACCAATAGATTCATCATCCTTTTGCTTCATTTCAAAAACTCCTTCTCCATCTTTGTTCAGAGAATACGAGGGAAATACTTATTGAAAAATAAGTTCTTGAACCCGTCCCATTTGATGGACTCAATTTCATCCATTTTCCTCATATTCTTAATAATATTCCACCATTGATCAGCATCACCTTCCAAACGATACACTGCTAAGATGACTTTATCATCTTCAGAACATTGAAGAACTGAAAATATCTTTTTAGTGGTAATGATCCATTGTTCAGACACTAATGGATCAAAAGACCGACTGAATGAAGGTGGACACTACTTCATGAAGGATTCAATAAAATTAAGCTCCATCCTTTGCTTGTTTGGAAGTCCTGCATGATTCATATCTAGAGAAAGTTGTGTGATCATGGCTACAAGATTCTTCATTCCAGCTCCCATAACGTTCTGTTACTCATGGGGACAATCATTGCATTTCCCATCGCATTCCACATTAACATGGTTCCTTCGGGTTACGACCATTGACTAAAACCAAGAAGAATAGTGTGAGAAACACTAATTATAATAGAAAAACCAGATAATCAAGAATAAAATTTCACACTTAAGGTCTTATCATAGGTTTTTCATGGCCATTTTAAAACACTAAGATTGTGTTATATGCTTTGTCTTATCCTTAGGGTTATTACTAATCCTTTCACATCATAGTTTCCAAAGGATGACTATACCTTTCCTCTGATACCAACTATAATGACCCATACTTTACATACATTGTTAATAATTCAAAATTAAAGTACACTTATTACAACATATAACAAAACCATCAAAGGACCGTATAGGTATAGGGTCTTTAGAAAATGGGAAACATAAACAACTTGTTCATAAATCATTTACGTTGTCTCCCATTTATTTCATCACATCTAGAGTACCATTTTGGAATATCCTAGTTAATAACATTATTCATGAACTGGGGAATGAAAAAATAGAAAAGGGTGAGCTCAAATGCTCAGTAAGGGTAGCCAAAATAAATATCAATCACATCATATTCATAAGAACATATCATTTTGGAAGTCATAACCTGTAAAAGAGATCATAATTTAATAACATGGGATAAATAATTGTTGTGAAATGTAACCCCAATAATCATAATGTAAAACATGAAACTTTTTTTCATACACACATAATCATAGAGAATAATTTCTTAGTAGTCAAGACTCTTTTCCAAGACTATCTTAGCGGACAATGTCCATTTCCGAACGGAGTTCACTCCTCATTTCAGTCATGTTTTACTGAACCAGATTAACCTTCCATTCCAGCCATATCTATCTCATGAGATATAAATCATTACCCATTGCATTGTAGGGAGATATAGGTCCCACATTTCTCATAATGAAACCATTCTTATGTGTGCCACAAAATCATAAATCATACATTATTGCATAACCCATGTAATTAAAATGGGATTCTTAAACAAAGTGACATCATAACACAATTCCTATAAGATAAAGGAATTCATAAAAATATTTCCATCATAACATAATCAAATCAATGTAATAATAGGGATCGAAACAGAACCCTATATTATCTTAGATGGAAAATAATTTTGATAAAACACCTGAACTCCATTCTTGAGGAAAATATCCTTTCTACTTCAAAAACATTTTTCCTTTCTTAACATGTCATACAATTTTAAACTAAAAGAAGTTTAATAAAAATAAACTTGAAAACATGTAAAGTAAGCTTCATGGAAATAATGTTCTATGAATCCATTCATTTCATATAAGTTAAAAAAATTTCTCTCATACTTAGGTCGGAAAAGTCAAAAAGTACCTCGTACTAAAAACAAAAAAAGATTCCTTTCATATATTTTTCTAAATACTAACCAAGGGTTATAATTGGATTTTTAAAAAAATTATGTTGATGGAAATAATATTACATATTGAGGAAACATTTATGAGGATGATAAATATTCCCTAGTAAATTCTGATGTATAAACAATCTCGGATAAAAGTGAGATTGTGAGATTTTCCCTTACCAAAGGTCTAATTTTCTTTGTAAGTGTATGAACATCCTGTATAATGATCTAAATAATGACATTGCCATATTCCAGAATCATACTCACTATTATTATATCATAAATGGTCATATTCGTAGCTTCTTTTTAGTAGTATTTCATTGCTACTTGTTATTCGGGTGTTTATTACTTTTTGTTCTTATGCGTGTTTTGTCAAATAAATTCTTATTCTTATTTTTAGGTTATAGATACCTCATTTCCTGAATGATATTAGTGTATTATATATCATATTTATTCACTCAATTCATTTATGTAATCATTATGAAATGAAGATCATGTAGAACGAGTCACATCACATTGTGGAGACGGTATTCCGTACGTACGCACGAGTGATGATATTGTTCCCATGATTATTGAATTGTATTGGAGTGTATGTATACTATTTCAGAATCAATACCAGTTTAAAATAATCATATATTATTATTATTTACACCATTATACCCATCCTTGTAAGGTGGTGGTGGAAAATAGATTACACCATGGCGTGTAGACGGTATTCCGTACGTACGCACGCGCAATGATTTCGTTTTCCGTAGGATGGATAGATGGTGAAATAGGGTTGTTTCACACATATAATTACATATCAGTATATGAGAGATAATTATGTTATTACTTCATAATGAAACAAATAAAGAAGAATAAGTGGGTGAATAAAAAAATTTGATTGAATCGTTAACGGACATTACCTGTTCTTTGAAGTGCCTATTTGAGACGTCCTCTTAGGGTCGTAAAATTGGTCTTTGAAGTAGACTAGGACCTCTATGATGTTTCTAGAAAATTTCATAAGAGAATTTTCCAGGGTTTGGCCGGGCATGAAGGCTAAAAGTGGTGTGAGGAGGAGAGGAAGGAGGTGCCATTTTATAAGGGAGGAGAGGGGCACCTTAGGAAAAACTAAAAATATTATTTTATTATAAAGTCATATTTGGTTTTTAATAACTCCAAATTGATTTATTTTTATGATAAGGTGGTGATGGGTCGAAATAATCTCATCCAATAGAATTTATACAAGTTTAGGTTACTATTTTAACCTTATCATTTAGATTTTACTTTAAGTTAAATAATTTTACATTTACCATGTCTTCTTGTTTTCATACACTATAAGGTTAATAAAACCAATATGACAAGAAAAACGAACCCCAAGTTATTTATTATTAATATATATAACCTTATCTAAGTCATTTGGCCGAACCATAAATTTTTAGGAAAAATATAAAAATTAATAATATAATATTTTTTAAAAAACTATTTTATGTCACTTTTGACACTATTTGGTAATTAATATTTGTGAAAATTATAACATAAATATTAGTTCGAAAAAAGTTAATTAAATCAGTACTAATATGTAATATTATCCTTGAAAATTATTGAAATTCATAAAAAGTCTCAAATTACATTTATTTGGGTATTTATAACATCAATTTTGTCAATATTTCATTAATAAGATAATTAATTCATCATCATTGTGTCATACATAAATTAAATTATTCAATTCCTAAAAATTAAAAATAAAATACCATTATGTAGGAAATAGTTTTAGATTTCTAATTAATATATATAGTCGAATTTTTCTTATGTATAACCCTTTATTAAATATGATTTAGTTACTAAACTTCGATTTTAACTATTTGAACCCTTCTTTAAATAAATTGATAATAAATATCCTAATCTAATCCAAGTGGACCTAAATGGTCATATTTTATTCCTAAGTTTGTTTTTGGTCGAATTACACTTATACCATAGAATTAGAACCTTTTTTAGGATAATAATAATATCATTTTTACCCTTAATTAACCTATTTACTTTTAACCGTGGTAAAAAAAGTAAAAAGACACTATTCACCGAAAATTATTTTCAACTTATTGAACCACATATTAGTCCTTCATATTAACCGTGTCTCTCATATTTTCAAAATTCCACACACAGAAGTGGTAAAATTATGTTTTATGTGAATTTCCAAATTCTCCTAGGAGGTGGGTAAAAGACGGTGAAAAGTTCGATAATATTTTTATATATCTAAAATTATTATAAAATGACTCCAATGAATTGCATTGAACTTATATAGGTATTATGTATCAATTTTATGTAAAATAAATTTAAATAAAATAAATAATTATAAAAAGTTGGTTTTAAAATAGTAACCCAGTGTTTTCACTATTTATTAAAAATTGAAAGTTTTCAGAAAAATACCAAAATTTCACTTTAGGCTAATTTCGATATTCCGAATCCACAAATGAAGTCCATTTTGAAAAATAAAATTTAAAAAATGTCAAAATGTGGGTATTACTATTCATAACGGCTAGTTTTAATAATATTTTAATAGCATATCGTTGTTTAGTGAAACCTGGTATTGCGTACAACGCAAGCTATTGAGGAAGGTCGTGATTGCATGTAAAGCAAGCCAAGCTAGTGTTGTGTGTAGTGAAAGATTCCATTGATGATGTATATAACATAAAAACAAAATACTTCTCATAAAAGTCCCGGGTGTAACATTCTACCCCCCTTAAAATGAATTTCTCGCTCGAAATTCGTCACTTTGTAACAAACCGATGAGGATACCTCTCCCTCATCATATAATCAAGCTCCCATGTAGCTTCTTTTAATTGGTGGTTCCTCCATAAAACATTCACCAAGCGAGTGGTCTTGTTCCGTATGACCTTTTCACTATGATCGAGAATCTCTATTGGTTGTTCTTCATAAGAAAGATCTTGTTTCAGCGGTACAACCTCTGAGTTGAGTACATGTGAAGGATTATGTATGTTCTTTTTCAGGAGGGATACATGGATCAAATTGTGAACTTGAGGGAGATTCGGTTGAAGCCCCAATCGGTAAGCTACCTTCCAAACCCGATCCAGTATTTCGAAAGGACCGATATATCTAGGGCTCAACTTTCCCTTCTTTCCAAATCTCATTACTCTCTTCTAAGGAGATATTCATAAGAACACTTTATCACCCACTTCAAACTCTAGGTCTTTTCTTCAGTTGTCGGCATAACTTTTTTGTCGACTCTTAGCAGCTCTAATGTGTTGTTGAAAAGATCTGACCTTTTCTGCCATCTCATCAACATGATCAGGTCCTAATAGCTTTCTTTCCCCAACTTCATCCCAGCAAGTTGGAGTCCTACATTTCATTCCATAAAGATCTTCATAAGGAGCCATCTGAATATTAGAGTGAAATCTATTATAATATGAATATTCCACCAAATGTAGGTGTTGATCCCAACGACCATTGAAATCCATAGAGCAAGCTCTTAACATATCTTCTAGAGTTTGAATTGTTCTCCCAGACTAACCGCCTGTATGAGGATGATAAGCAGTGCTGAAACTCTACTCTGTATCCAGAATATGCTGAAGACTTCTCTATATCATTGAGGTAAACCTCAGATCCCGATCAAATATAATGGAAAGTGGTACTCCATGCAATCTTACCACTTCCTTCACATATATCCTAGCAACCTGATCATGTGAGAAATCTTCTCTAATAGCAATGATGTGTGAAGATTTTGTAAGACGCTCAACTATAACCCAGATAGCATTATTGCCTTTGGATGTTTTAGAATGTCCAGTCACAATGTCCATTGTGATGTTTTCCCATTTCCATTTAGGTATGTGTAATGGTTGTAACATCCCCTTAGACTTCTGTCTCTCAGCCTTAATTTGCTAAAAAACAAAGCATTGAGAGACATATTTAGCAACATCTCTTTTCATGCCATCCCACTAGAAGTACTCTTTCAGGACCCTATACATCTTCGTGCTTCTAGGATTAATAGAGAATGAAGAACTATGAGCCTCATCAAGAAACTCCTTCTTTAATTCTGGTATGGGAGGAACACAAACCCGATTCCTGAACATTATTATCCCATCATAATCATGGTTGAATTCAGGAACATTTCTCACCATCTTTTGTAACTCTACATCTTCTTTCTGTGCCTCTTTAATCTTCACATGTATAGATGGTTGAACATTCATTTGAGAATGATAATATTTTTCTCCTTCCATTATAATTCCAAGATCCATCCTTTGTAAATCCATAAATACTAAATCTTTTATGATCCTCATCATGGATAAGCTTGCATGGTCTTGTCGACATAATTCATCTGCCACCTTGTTTTCTTTCCGAGGGTGGAAATGAATTGAGCAGTCGTAATCCTTAATCAGCTCCAAAAATCTTCTTTGGCGCATATTCAACTCCATTTGGGTGAAAACATTCTTTAAACATTTATGATCAGTATAAATATCACACCTTTCTCCATAAAGATAATGCCTCAAAATGATTAATGCAAAGATTACGGCAGATAACACCAAATCATGAGTTGGGTAATTTTGCTCATGTATTTTCAACTATCAAGAGGCATAAGCTATCACCATATCATTTTGCATGAGAACACACCCCAATCCATTCATGTATGCATCACTACAGATCGCAAACCTTTCTCCACTACAAGGAAGTCTGAGCACTGGTGCACTGGATATCCTTCTTTTCAACTCCTTGAAATTAAATTCACATTCCTCTATCAAATCAAACTTAACTCCTTTCTGAGTCAACCTGGTGAGTGGATTAGACAATCATGAATAATCTTTCACAAAACGTCAATAATATCCAGCCAAACAAAGAAAACATCGGATCTCAGTTACTGTTGCTGGTCTCGACCATCTTTCAATAACCTCTGTTTTTGTTGGATCCACAGATATCCCCTCTTTTGAGATTATGTGACAGAAAAATGAAACTTTTTGAAGCCAAAATTCACACATGGTAAATTTGGCATAAATATTCTCCTTTCTCGGGGTTTTAAATATAATTCTCAAGTGATCTTCATTTTATTCCTTTCTCTTTGAATAGACAAGAATATCATCTATAAATACAACCACAAACTGATCATGATAGTCTCTAATGACTCTATTAATCAGATCCATGATGATAACAGGGGCATTTTTAAGACCAAATGACATCACTATAAATTCATAGTGTCCATACCTTGTAAGGAAATCCTTCATTGTTATATCCTCCCTTTTGACACTTAATTGATGATACCCTGAATGAAGATAAATCTTGGAAAAGTATTGAGCTCCGTGTAGTTGGTCAAATAAGTCATCAATGTGTGGGAGAGGATATTTGTTCTTTATAGTGATCTTGTTACGTTCTCGATAATCAATGCAGAGTCTCATTGATCCATCTTTCTTTTTAACAAAGAGAACTGGTTCTCCCTAAGGTGACACACTTGGGCGTATGAATCCCTTGGAGTTTCTTCTTTATTTCCTGCAACTCAATTGGGGCTATTCTATAAGGTGTCTTTGAAATAGGAAAAGCACCCGGTACGAGTTCTATTGAAAACTCTACTACACGATTTGGTGGAAGATAGGGAAATTCGTCCGGAAAGACATCGTCAAACTCCCGTACAATGGGAATATTATTAATCATGAGTTTCTCACAAACTATTTGAGATAAATAACCTTCATTTAGTGGAATCAAGACCCATAAGATGGATGAAATTTCCACTGGAAGGTTATGTTCATCCTTGCATCGATAGACGATCATAGATTGATCTAGAATATGAAATGTGAGTTACCTTCATTGGCAATTGATATGGGCTCCATATAGAGAAAGCAAATCCATGCCAAGAATCTCATCAAAGTCCACTATAGAAAGGATCACATGATTTTCAGGAAGCACTTTCCCACAAACATCAATCGGAGAAGAATTATAAACTTTTGATGAAACTGTTGTGCCATTAGGGATTTTCACAGCTAACTCATCATCTAATTGTTGGGGTAATATGACGATACCCATAGAAAATTTTTCATAAATAATTGAGTGGCTGGATCCAGAATCAAATTAAACATTTTTTACTTTAGAGTGGATGGTAAGTGTACCTTTCACTGCTTCATTATCGTACTCCACATCGATGATAGAAATTGCATGTGACTTTCCTTTTTCTTTAGCCTTAAGAGTTTGTTGATGTCGATCATCATCAACAACCCTTGGATTAGGGCATTGATTGGAATAATGCCCCATTTCCTTGCACTTGTAACATTGAAGTGTAGGAGGTTCACTCTGTGTAGACTTCTCTTTGTTCGCATCACTAGACATATTCGTTCCATCATTGCAGAATTCAAATGACAGATGTCATTCCTTTCAATATTTGAAACATTTACTTGTCCCTTTAAGACAAATCCCTCCATGTTTCTTTCCACACATTGAGCATAATGGAAATCATATTTTCTTTTCACTGTGCTCTTTATATTTTCCTTTGAATTCCATTTTCCTCTTCTTATCAAACTAATGTGACTGATGGGTTACACCAATCTCCATCTCAACCTTGCGAGCACATCGAACGATTTCCTCGTAGCTATTGTAGTCCCTTATGGATAACGCCCTTCGAAGTATTGGTTTTAAGCCACTAAAGAATTGATCGATCTTACTCTCGGGTTGGATAATAATCCCAGAAGCCTACCATGCAAGTCTTGTAAAATTTTCTTCATAGGTACCAAGAGATTCATCATCCATTTGCTTCAGTTCAAGAAACTCCTTCTCCATATTTGTTTGAATAATATGAGGGAAATACTTATTGAAAAATAAGTTCTTGAACTCTTCCCATTCCATGGACTCAATTTCATCCCTTTGCATAGTATTCTTAATAAGATTCCACCATTGATCAACATCACCTTCCAAGCGATACACTGCTACGATGACTTTATCATGCCCAGAACATTGAAGAACTGAAAATATATTTTTAGTGGTACTGATCCAATTTTCATCCACTAATGGATCAGAAGACCCACTGAATGAATGTGGATGCTGCCTCATGAAGGATTCAACGAAATTTTGCTCCATACTTTGCTCGTTTGGAAGTCCTGCATGATTCATATCTAGAGAATGTTGTGTGAGCATGGCTACAAGATTCTGTATTCCATCTCCCATAACGTTTGGTTTCTCAGGGGGACAATCATTGCACTTCCCGTCACATTCTGCATTAACACGGTTCCTTCGGGTTCCAACCATTGACTAAAACCAAGAAGAACAGTGTGAGCAACACTATTTGTAATAGGAAAACCACATAATCAAGAATAAAATTTCACACTTAAGGTCTTATCATAGGTTTCTCATGTCCATTTTTAAAACACTAAGATTGTGTTCTATTCTTAGACTTATCCTTAGGGTTCTTACAAAGGCTTTCACATCCTAGTTTCCAAAGGTTGACTATACCTTTCCTCTGATACCAACTATAATGACCCATACTTTACATACATTGTAAATACATAAAAATTGAAGTACACTTATTACAACATATAACAAAACCATGAAAGGGCCATATAGGTATAATGTTTTTAGAAACAGGGAAACATAAGCAACTGGTTCATAAAATATCTGTGTTTCCTCCCATTTATTTCATCATATCTAGAGTCCCTTTTTGTCATATCCAACTTAATAGCCTTCTTCATGACATGGGGAAAGAAAAAATACAAAAGGTTGATCTCAAATTCTTAGTAAGGGTAATCAAAATAATTATCAATCACATCATATTCATAAGAACATATCATTTTGGAAATCTTCACCTGCAAAAGATATCATAATTTCATAACATGGGATAAATCATAGTAGTGAAATGTAATCCCAATAATCATAAAATAAAACATGAAAATTTGTGACATGCACAAATAATATAGAGAATCATTTCTTAGTAGTCGAGACTCATTTCCAAGACTATCTTAGCGAAAAAAGTCCATTTATGAACCGAGTTCACTTCTCATTTCAGTCCTATTTCATTGAACCCGATTAACCTGCCATTCCAGCCATGTCTATATAATGAGATATAAATCATAACCCAATGCATTGGAGAGAGATATAGGTCCCACACATCCCATAATGATTCCATTCTTTTTTGTTCCACAAAATCATAAATCATACATTATTCCATAACCCATGTAATAAAAATGGGATTCTTAAACATCGTGACATCATAAAACAATTCATATAAGATAAAGCGATTCATAAAAATATTTCCATCACAACATAATCAAATCAATGTAATAATAGGGATATAAATATAACCCTATATTATCTTAGATGGAAAATAATTTTGATAAAACACTTGAACTCCATTCTTGAGGAAAATATCATTTCTACTTCAAAAACATTTTTCCTTTCTTAACATGTTATACAATTTTAAACTAAAATAATTTTATAAAAAATAAACTTGAAAAAATGTAAAGGAAGCTTCATGGAAATAATGTTCTATGAATTCATTCATGCCGTATAATTTAAAAAAACATTTTTCTCATACTTTGGTCGGAAAAGTCAAAAAGTACCTCGTACTAAAAATGAACAAAAGATTCCTTTCACATATTTTACAAAAAACTCACCAATGGGTAAAATTTGATTTAGAAAAATTATAGGTGGATAGAAATAATATTAGATATTGAGGAAACATGGATGTGGATGATAAATATTCCCCAATAAATTCTGAAGTATAAACAATCTCGGATAAAAGTGTGATTGTGAGATTTTCCCTTACCTTAGGTATGATTTTCTTCGTAAGTGTCCGAACGTCCTATATAATGATTTAAATAATGTCATTGACTTATTATAGAATCATAAATATTGTTATTATATCATATATGGTCATATTCTTAGCTTCTTATTAGTAATATTTCATTGCTACTTGTTATTCAGGTGATTATTACTTTTTATTCTTATGCGTGTTTTGTCGAATAAATTCTTATTCTTCTTTTTAGTTTATATATACCTCATTTCCAGAATGGTATTAGTGTAATATATATCATATTTATTCACTAAATTCATTTATTTAATCATTATTCAATGAAGATCATGTAGAACGAGTCGCATCACATCGTGGAGATGGTATTCCGTAGGTATGCACGAGCGATGATATCATTCCCATGATAATGGAATTGTATTGGAGTGTATGTCTACTATTTCAGAATCAATATCACTTTAAAATAATCATATATAGTTATTATTTACACCATTATACCCATCCATGTATGGTGGTGGTGGAAAATAGATTACACCACGACGTGGAGGCGGTATTCCGTACGTACGCACGCACGATGATTTCATTTTCCATAGGATTGATAGATGGTGAAATAGGGTTGTTTCATACTTATAATAACATATCATTACATTAGTGATACTTATTTAATTACTTCATAATGAAACAACTAATGAAGAAGAAGTGGAAGAAGAAATAAAGTTGAAAGAATCGGTAACATACATTACCTCTTCTTTGAAGCGCCTCTTTGAGACCACCTATTAGGGCACTAAAATTTGTCTTTGAAGATTACCAGGACCTCTAGGATGTTTCTAGGGATGTTTAGAATAGAATTTGGTAGGGCTTGTCCGAGATTGAAGGCTTAATGTGGTGTGAGGAGGAGAGGAAGGAGGTTCCCTTTTATAAGGGTGGAGAGGTGCACCTTAGGAAAAACAAAAAATATTATTTTATTATAAAGTCATATTCAGTTTTTAATAGCTCAAAATTGATTTATTTCAAAGATAATGTGGTGATGGGTCTAAATACTATCACCCAATATAATATAGATATGTTTATATTTCTATTTTAACCATATCATTTAGATTTAACTTTATGTTAAATAATTTTACTTTTACCGTTTTTTTTGTTTTCTTACACTATAAGGTTAGTAAACATACTATAACAAACCAAAAGAACACCATGCTGTTTATTATTAATATATATAACCTTATATAAGTCATTAGGCCGAACTATAGATTTTTTAGAATAAAATAAAAATTAATAATATAATATAATTTTTAAAAACTATTTTATGTCAATTTTTTCACTATTTGCTAATTGATTTTTGGGAAAATCATAACAGAAATATTAGTCGAACAAAGTTAATTAAATCAGCACTAATATGTAATATTAACCTTGAAAATTATTTTAATTCATAAAAAGTCTCAAATTACATTTATTTGGGTATTTATAACATCAATTATGTCAATATTTCATTAATAAGATAATTACTACATCATCATTGTGTCATACATAAATTATAATATTCAATGTCAAAAAATTACAAATAAAATACCATTATGTAGGAAATCGTTTTAGCTCTCTAATGAATATTTTTAGTCGAATTTATCTTATGTATATCCCTTTATTAAAAAAACTTTAGTTATTAAACATTGATTTTAACTATTTTAACCCTTCTTTAAATAAATTAATAATAAATGTACTAATCTAATCCATGTGGGCCTAAATGGTCATATTTTATTCCTATGGTGGTTTTTGGACGAATTGAACTTATCCAATAGAATTAGGACATGTTTTAGGTTAATAATAATATCATTTTTACCCTTAATTACCCAATTTACTTTTAACCGTGGTAAAAAAAAGTAAAAAGTTACTATTCGCCAAAAATTATTTTCATCTTATTGAACCACATTTTACTCCTTGATATTAACCATGTCTCTCAGATTTTCTAAATTCCACTCACAGAAGCGGTAAAATTATGTTTTATATGAATTTCCAAATTCTCCTAGGAGTTGGGTAAAATACATTGATGAGTTCGATAAAATTTTTATATATATAAAAATATTATAAAATGATTCCAATGAATTGAATTGAACTTATATAGGTATTATGTATCAATTTTTACCTAAAATAATATTAAATAAAATAAATAATTATAAAAAGTCAGTTTTTAAATAGAAACCCAATGTTTTCACTATTAAAAAAAATCGAAAGTTTTTACAAAAAAACTAAAATTTCACCCTAGGCTAATTTCGATATTCCGAATCCAAAAAAGAAGTCCATTTTGAAAAATAAAATTTAAAAAATTTCAAAAAGTGGGTATTAATATTCATAATGGCTAGTTTTAATAATTTTCTAATAGCATTTCTTTGTTTAGTGAAACTCAATGTTGCTTACAAAGAAAGCTATCGAGGAAGGTCGCGATTGCGCGTAAAGAAAGCCAAGCTAGTGTTGTGTGTAGTGAAAGATTCCTTTGATGATGTATATAACATAAAAAAAATATTTATCATAAAAGTCTCGGGTGTTACAGTGTCCATGGAATGTAGAAAACCATTAGTGTATTGGATTATTTCCAGCCATTTCTATGTGATCTCTTTATCTCTCTCACATTTATTTTCTTGAATCATATAATGTTTCCAAAAAACTGACATTTGGCTGAATCGTTTTCCATGAAAGGCATTCACTTTCCAATCCAAATTCTACACCGAGATATTTACAAATGATGTATCAAGATCTAGGTCAATACGATCCCATCTGATCACATAGTTAGGTTCATAATGATACTTATTCAACTAAGATAAATAAAATAATGTTTATACCTCATTGAACCAAGGACAAAATGCCAAACAATATTTCTCCACATGATCATGTTCCAGTATCTCAAAATTTCTTATGTATCAAGGAGATAATATCCTATATTTCCAAAAACATTGATCTCCAAGACTTTTTGATATCCTCAAGAACACAAGATCACTCACCGTGAATGAGAATCACAATATATAATGATCCTCATAAGGTATGTAATTAATATGGGTTGTCTCCATACTCAACCAAAATAGTGACCATTCACATGTTTTCAGCTTAAAAGGTGGATAAGAACATGGATGTCAATAAAATACAACAAAAGAGGCCATTTTTATCCATTCCAGATAGCTATTGTAATGTGAGAACTCCACTAGTGACACTTGATCTTCCCATGATCCACGAAAATACATTACACGTTCCCTCAACATATATTCCAACGTGTGTATTGTCCTTTTGGATTTACCATCCATCTTTGAATGATACACTGGAATCATGTTCAATTGATCCCCAAGGGAATTCTGTAAGGATTTCTCGAAACAAGACATAAAATATGGATCACAACTTGATATGATTGAAACTACTATACCATATTTTTCTACAACTTCTTGAATATTGTTTTTAGATACATTATCCACTGTATGAATTTCAGGAATTGGAATGAAATGAGGGGACTTGGTGAGATGATCCATAATCACCCATATTGTATCATGTTTCCAAATAATCAAAGGAATACCCGTTAGAAAATCCATATCTACCTGCAACCATTTCAAATAATGATAGTTAAAAACTATAACATACCCTCCAGTCACTGCTATTATGCTTTAACATACTGAAAAGATAAGAATATTGAAAAAACTCAACCACCATACTTTTCGTACCCATCAACCATAACTGTACATTAAGATCATTATACATCATTTATATTCAAATATGAAAATCCCATCATGAATGGTGGTGTGAATGAAAAATTTGTTCCCGGTAGACTATAGGTACAACCATTCAATTTATTAACCATACAGTGAACTCCCATCTAGCCTTCAATTCACAAAGGTCTCTACAGCATTGAATTTTGTCCTCAATGTCCAACATTTTACAAAGGAGGTATGTGCCTCTTTAACATCCACACTAAATCAGGATCATGAGAATATATAAATAAAACTAAAACATCACTTCAGTCTTTACATTCCACATTAATGTCATCTTGGACCAACATCAGATTCCACTCATCTGAAGCTTCATTTTCCATCTGATCTTGTGAAGTTTAGCTTAATGCATTGACAACCAAATTTCCATTCCCCATTGTATACATAATGTAAATGTCAAAAAATTTGAGATAATTTATCCATATTATTTTTCTCATAGTGAAATATCTTTGTGAGAGTTCATGTTTCCATATTTTATAATCCATAAACACAGTGAATTTCTCACCAAAGAGATAATGACACGAGGATTTCAAAGTATGGATAATTGCAGAAAAACCAATTCTATGTTGCGTAATTGTTTTCACGAACCCTTAATTGTCTTGATCTATAAGAAAAAATGTGGTCTCCTTGCATGAGAACACACCACAATCAAGATCCCGATGCATCACAATACACAACTTACCCTTGTACCGATTTCCATAAAATGCAGATCAATGCTAATGTAAGGAAAACATATAGTTAATGAAATGATTTTTTAAGTTTTTCTGTCCATTATAATGTAAAATTATTCTTTGTTAAATAATTCATGACCAGTCCAATGGGCCTCGAGAGACGACTCCCCTAGCTCACCTACAATTGGCCAGGGGAAGCTGACCATCACCAGGTAGGATATCATACACATGGGAGGCCTTAGCCTATGGTACCTATACACTTGTACCAACATACACAATAATGAAACCGTGTAGAGAGATAAAAAAACTGAAAATAAAGGCATGAATATATCTTCCCCACAACTAGAGTATAATAGCAGTACAAAAATGAAAATATAGGGCCCACCAAATAAATACAAGAAAAAACATCTGACATTCCTACAAGGAGGGGTTCATTGAAAACTTCCACTAGTAATATTCTCATCCCAGCTCAGGAAAACACTCCAGTTGGTCCAGATCACTAGGCTCATCTTGCTACATGTCCTCCTGGGACTCTGTTTAAAGGAATGTGGTTCTCACAAGACACAAAACATGTGCATGAAAAGAATGTACATCGGTGAGTATAAAGATAATCAATAGGTTCCCCAAAACACCATAGGAAAATGGATCAATTTAAATGAATTAGTCCTATCATCCACGTCAGAGGGAACCCAAAGGGGAGAAAAAATCTATCTCTTGATCCTCGTCGACTAAACTCAACTGGTCATCTCAAACCGCAGGGTGTGTGACGAAGATGTGACAACAATGTAAGGGAACCCCAAAAAATACACTAGATATAATTTTCATAGGAACCAAGTCTCATGAGGGCCTGGCCTCATCTCCAATGATAGTTTTGAATTGAGGATCTAAGGCAACATATAGCCATGAGGAAACACCACCATGAGCTTTTTCATCCTATATGACACCCATCTGATAGATACACTCCATTTGGTCTCACTACAACCACAAATGGCCCATTTGAGAGAACTTTCTTGTCGAATATCTCTGTTAAGAACATCATGTCGAGACTCAACAGAAACACCAAACACCTCAGATAGAGGATCAATTCTATGGTCATCTATGGGATTATAGAACCCAACCCAGTAACTCAATGATCTCTCAGATTGATGATCACTCCAATGATACATTAGTGGATACTACAACCTGATCAGAGGATCCACATATCAAATCACTCAGATAGGGGATTGTCACCTATGTAAAGGTTATCATGATGAAGCCAAAAACCCCATATGGTATAATTTTTTATGAAGGGTATCATATCGATGATACAAAAAACCCTAATGAAACCACACTCTGAGTATGGGATTGTATAACCGATGATACTGCCACCCTAGTATTACATTCCATTGTGAAGGGGATCATATTTCTAATGACTCTATACACCCTATAGGGTGTTATTAGTTCCTTTGGTGTCCACATCATGAAATGATAGGATGGTACTCAAAACCAATTGTTGGTTCTCCTATGGTATAGGAGAAACGACATTCTGTACATCATCACCTGATTGGTTTCTGTGATACATACTAGGTGTAATTATCTAAATAGAGAACAAACATCAGAAGCCAAAAATCCCTAATAATTGAAGGCATATCATATCAAATTTTACCACATCATGTTTTCACAGTAGGGCCTTTCAAAATCGAATTTTTTCATGTTCAACCGTTTTTTTTAAAAATGTTATTGCATTGGAAAATAAAATTATAGTCATAATACCAAAATCATCATATTTTTCAAAATCATTCATTTGAATAAAATTTCCACATTTTTTAAAAATCAATACATTACACCAAATCATATAACATTACTCAAAATAAAATAAAAAATCCATGTGTGAAATAATTCATCCAATGCATTTCATTCTCATCTTAGTGGATAAAGTGATGATAATGATATTGGAATATCATATAACTATCTAAAAAAAATATATTATTAAATCTCTATTAACATAAAGTTCATCCTAAAAATGTTAGCATCATTTTTTAATGCACTACATTTCAAGTCCCTAAAATCCCACTCTTTTATACGATCCCTACTCAAAAAATATAAAATAAATAATTCAACATAAATACTAACATTAGTGATGAAAAAAATATTGTTCATGAAAACAATAATATTAATCAACTTAGTAAAGAAAAATATTTAGAGAATCAAGGCTAATAACACTTGTCTTAATTAGACTATCGAACCAAAAAACCTAATACCATTTTTAGCATCACTCCCTTCCCAGTTTCTTGATAATGAGGTGAGGACACTACATGGACTTAAGAAATATCCCCAAGATTCCAAAGGATGGAAACAATGATGAAGGGATTCAATACATGTTGGGGGAATATTTCCCCTTTAGTAATGATACATATAACCGAAATACCCACAAAAAGACACTAAATGATGTATGATAAAAATTTATGACCACTCAAAATTTCATTTATCAAAACATAACAAATTCATGTACCAAAGGGGAATACTACAATATAAATGTAAACAATGGAATAAAAAATAATAATACTCCAAGACCACAACATGGATCTATGCTCCACAAGATCCATTTTTCAAATTCATCAAATAAAAAAAGTATCAATAAATAGTGATGAAGATATGTGATAATTTTCATTTAACTATGTCCCAATAGATGATATCTACAAAATAAATTCAGTGATAAAGCAGTGGTGGGTACTAAATCCTAGTTGGTTTTCCCCAAATTACTTCTCAACTGATTCCACTAGGATCGTAAATTTAGCAACATATATATAACATATAATATACATAAAATTCTAAAAAATGTTTATAACAACATATTTTCAAGTTCCATATCAACTAGTCCTAAAAAACTATTTTATAAAGGATGGAACCAAACAATGATTTAAAAAATTCACAGGCACCATTGGGCATAATAATATTGTTGCACAAATTCGTACCTCCAACGATGCATGGGTCGTTATGACAGTTCAATACTCATGGGTTGTTTCTTTTTGATCTAATAAGTCTTCTATGGTTATTATATCTCATCTGTCACTACTTCTTTGGAATTGATCAGAGGTTCATATTTCAATATTTCCTCATAGATTCAATACGAAAACGAGAAATCTATGAATTCCCAAAACCCATGTCAATACCAACATTCAAATACCATTTCAATAATTTTTTTAAGAGATTAGATCTACATGCATTGAACCTTTGAATGTTATCAAAGACCATGCTTCTTGGAGATGGTTTAGAGGATTTTTGGATGTGTTCAGTCACAAGAAGATGGAAACAAGGGGGGGGGGTACATGACTTGACCAAGGGGGGACACGTCATGTACCATTTGGGTTTAATAAAAAAAATCACCATGGCATTATATTTTCTAACATAAGTCCCCTCGAGGCGCTAAACGATGTGAGGAGGAGGTATATGTCATGTATATACCTACCACTGGGTGTATTAATGACATCCATCCAGTCTGATTTTTCAAACCCTACATCTTGAGTACAGCCCTATCAACATAAGACAACCCAAACGCCTCCCTCTTCAACGTTTTTAGATTCCATTTTCATGGATTTTTTCCCTGCTTCCTTCATTGATCTATCTTCTATCCGAGGTAAGATATACCTATTTATTTAGTTTTCATCGATCAATCTTCTCCATATTCTCTTTTCCATGATATTTATTTTTATCTCCATGTTTGTAAGGGATTTTCTATTGGTTTTTGTTGATTCAGTTGTGCTGCGACATCCTTGGGTGGATGCAGTTGTTGCGGGGAATGTGATCATGATTAGTTGATTTGATCCTTTACCAAGCAAAGAATGTTGGAATCCCTTTGAAGTAGGGGATTCGTGGTTTCTATATTCTTTTACATAAAACTATAGAGTTTGCATGTTTTATCCCACTGGATCACAATGGAATTTACATAATAAATACTTGAACTGGATAAATAAATTTGTGCCGATCATATGTTATTGCCTCTTGTTATACTACATAGTGTTATATCTATGTTTTCCTTTTTTATCATGTCATTTTAACATAATTTGGTACGTAACATAAATTAATATTAATTGTAAATTATTTTTCAAAGATAATGAGGCATGAAAATGAATCTTTTTTTGTTTTAAGTTGACGATAATCAAATTGATGGAATAAACATGTTTAATTAATTTTTGTTGACTATGTTAGCTTGTTTTTTAGGATGCCCATAGCTGGAAACTACTGATGATGAATCGGTTAATTCATGATGGATTAACGAACCATTAGTTTGATAAATGATAATTTCAGGTAGGGTTCTTAGTTAGCATTTTAATTGTAAGGTCGAGTACCTTGTACTTTAGAGCCATGAGTGCTCATTATTTTTGCAGATTGGATGCATGGATTAAGGTCCAAGATCCTGGTTGATATGATATTTCTTTCCTTCTTATTATGTTCTTATGTGATCCTCGATGGTTGTTGTGGTATATGGGTGTAGGGAGGACCATTGGTTGTGGAAGTAATTGAAGCCTAGAGTGGCGAGATGCATCAATTTCTTCTTGAAGGGGTCGAGGAGGACACTTAAAATGATGAAATTTGGTGGATTTGAATGATTGGATGTTTTTGAATCTTTTTTGTTGTTTTTATACATTAATTTTCCCACTTCTCATGGAATTGTGTCTTCAATACCCTCTTCAAAACGAGGTGATGATATGTGGGGTATGGAATGTGCTTTCCATATTCAGTTTCATGAGGGAGGATGGGTTTACACTACATTTATAGGTGGAAAAGACTTGACAGATTGTTCATAAACTCACTAGGTTGATCCCCTTTGTGTTTATTTTTTTATATTTTTTTCTAGAATTCATAGGAATATGGGAAAATAATAAGGTTAATAATAAATTAATGAATTAATGACGTTAACTAAGGGGGTTGGATCTTGCTGGAATGAAATGTTGAGGTACTATTTATGAGAAGCTGTCGACTTTGTTTGGTTATGCTTGGAGGGAATGAAAATTTAGGGTGATTCTAATGAAATATAATGAAAAATTGTTAATGGTTGATTAATGATTACAAAATTAATTAACGTAATGTGTAACTGATAAAAATGGAATGACGTAATGTAATAAATCTTTTAAAATTTTTGGGTGCTTATAGGATACCTAGTCTTATTAGTGGCAGATTGGAGTTGGGATATGTTAGTTTCAGTTGAGTTTAAGGTTAGGTTATGCCCATAGTGTGGTTGTGAGATAATGTATATTCTTTAATTTTTGGGTTTTTATATGTTACATTATCCCATAAGTTAGGGAAACTGATTCCTCAGGGATTCGGATCCTTGAGGGTGTTATCCTCAATATTCTGGTGGGAGGATAGATGGATGACTACCCCCATTAGCCCCACTATATTCTCATGGTAGTTACTAGTTTCAGATAGAACCGCATTAAGTTTTCCCCATATATAAGTGTAGAGGGATGTAATAGTTTGTGGTAGTTCAAAAACTTATATTCTAGATATAGTTTCCTATGGAATATTATAGGCGTAACATGTGTAGGCTATGATGTATTGAGGATCCTTACATAGTGTATGTGCTGTAATGGCTTATGGTATAATGCCCAACATATGACAAACATTATGAAATATGTGATGAATCCCAGAAACTAACTAGATAGTTTTTTACATGGATTTAGTGGTTGTGTTTTCAGGGGTATATATTATTGTGCTTCGACTAGGTGTCTGCGGGCATGAATTTTTGGAGAGAGATGCATGGGATTTGCGACGTTGAGGACAAGATAAAAACTAGTGGGGAAGTAGTAGTAGGGTACCATTGATATTGTTTATTATATAATATATGCTTATATGTGATATTTGGTTATAGTATCCATGGTGAGGTGGAGAACATAGTACACCTGTTTAGGTGACAAGTTAGTTTCAATTGTTGTTCATTGTGCTTTAGCATGCTTTCTTTACTTTTATATTAGAGGATTTGGGTAGGATCCCACTATGTATATAGTTATAGTCACCCTATTTAAATATAAACTGTTTTTCATATCACTTAGAGTAGGTTGGAGATTAGGATGGTTACTACTAACTTGTGGTTAAAGGTGCTGTTTGGGCTTTGTTGTCACTACCGTTTTTTCTATCTTTTGGTACACATTGTTTTCCCTTACTGTTGTAGTATTTTTTGTATGAAATTACTTATGTGTATTTGGGTTTTCATTTATATTTCAATATGAGATGGAGTTTGTTGGTTTCTGTCTTATCTTTCTCCTTTGTGTTTGTTATCTTAGAGGGTAATCCCTCACATATTTGTGTTTATAATACCCTCAGTGCATGTCTCCAACCTGAGGCCTAATAGAGGAGGGACTTGAGGGTCTTTATCTCTCATCTCACAATACCATCCTAAGAGGGGTACACCTTGTAGGGTGTAGGTGAGGACAAAGTGAACATTTTATTGAAATCATTATCATTTAAATTGAACCATGCTACTACATTAAAATTAATATTTTGAATTAATTTCTCCATGAACATTCCAACACAATTTATAATGATTCTTAATTTTCACCAAAACCTGTAAATATTCACTAATGAGGATTTATGACATGTTTTTCACCATAATTTACAAATAAGGACGTTGAAATTAAAAAAATTTGAATCTAATCTACTTGGTTATAACAAGAGGATCCGAGTTTGAAGACGCCTATATAAAAAGTTTTGGAGAAAATGATAAATGTCTCTAAAAACAATACAAATCCGAGTTAAATATATATGATCCCAACTTAGATCACCTCCCATATCATTAATAAGGAAAAATAAAAACATTTGTATTATAAAAAACATAAGATCTACTGAAAATGAATTTAAATATAAGAAAATGTGAGAGAGGGTGAAGTATATATAAGAAAAATACAATGAACAATCACATACTACAAGGAATCAACTATTAATCACTAAGGGAAGCATTTAGAATGTATTCGGGTCAAGGAAAGAACTTTTGATTCCCATTTTGAGATAAAATTTTCCAATTTGGGCATTTTGGAGAAAAAATTGGGGGATTAAATCTTATGCTGCCCTAGATCCACTTTTTATGGATATTATTTTAAACTGTACATAGTTTAGTCACATAGTTAGTCAAATGTTGTGCTATCTATTCATTATACACTTCCTTAAGTATGACCCTCAAATGATTTTATCACACAGTTACTAAATTGTGTGAAAATCATGAGAATCTTCATTATCAAACACAATCAAAACATGACATGATTTCTCATAGGCCTCTATATGGCTTGGAAAAATTGTGCACAAACTTTGTGCCTTCCCGTTTGACATTGTTTCACCGTGAAACAATTCCTACTGGTGTTTTGTGGGTTTTCCAAACCGTACATTGATTGTGCACCTATAAAAATCCCAAAATATCTCAAAAAGTTCTCTATAATCTCCAAAACATCACCAATATAAATTTTATATAGAAAATGACAATTATTGTGTTAATAATTGAAACTAAGGATGCATTAAATAATGATGAACATATTATACTTAATTAAATGTGGTAGAAAATCCTAACGAATTGTGAGTCCTGATACCACTTCCATATTTTCTAGGTTATAATAAAATATATTACTATACCTAAAATAATGGATGACCAAGAAATAAATAATGTTGAAAAACTCCATAAAATATTTATATGTTGCTATTAATATCCCAGATCAGTGAGGCACTTTAATTTTCATTTCATATAAGATAAGGTTGGAATCCACATCCAGCCAAATCATTCTCCATAACTTATAGTAAACAATATAAATTTAAAATTTGAAACCCATTATCACTGATATATATTTAATAGATAGTCCAGGATCCTTGATGATTAATGAGAGTGTTCCTCTATTGTGGTCCTTGTATATAACTCAACATTCATCCAGTCATGGGTTACCTTTATCCCTTATTTCAAGATTGATTTTGATCCAACAGAAACAATTATGTTTTCAAATAATTATATTTTATCCAAGAAATCCATTTAATTAACATTGAAATCATAAATCATGGAAAACAAAATAATCACAAATTGAGTTCCTAGCATAACAAGAAAAGAGAAAATTTGATCCTCTAATAAATGTGAGAATCCCAACCATGGACAACTAATAATATATGACTTGAAAATTAAGCATTGAAATATTCTTTTTCCACTATATTGATTAACTTTCCTCAATTGCAGTTGCCACCATAAGAATTTTATACTAATTTGTTTTGTAAATCCATGGATGTGTGAATGTAGGTCCAATATGATACAAAAATTGTATTCACTAACAAAAAATTGAATATGAATGGTTAGAATGTAATGAAATAGAAAAATTGGAATACTAATTGTTATGTGGATTCATGACCACATTTAGAAAATCTACACATAAAACAAAATCTAATTATACATTTATAATATATGTATGATGTTTTTTATAATTAATTATAAGAATTAAGATTTCCTATAACTGAGAGATCTAGTGTTTACACAACTACTGAATCCAAGATACAATCTCTATAGACCTACCAAAAATGTTCTTATAGTTTACTTATCATTTAGTGGTCCATGCCTCTTATGATCCCACACAACTTGTTCCTTATTTGGGATGAATATATAATTATACAAAATATCTCTATTTGGAGGGTGGATCCTGTCAGTATGAGAATATGTCATTTCTCATATCTTATTATTATGATCAATTATATTTCTAATTTTAATAGACAATGGAAAATCAATCCTGTAATAAATATATAAGGGAATATTATAGTTCAAACATGAAATACATATTGAATCCACAATAAGTGAACCATTAAAATGATTATAAAAATGCCTAATAGTTGAAAGAAGATTGTGAAATTTACCATAGCTGAGATTTTATATGAATTCAAATTTATTTAATTTATTTTCAGAAGAATAATTATTCATGAGAATATAAATAAAAATGACTAATAGGGCCTTATTGAAGGTTGTTCTTATATTGATAAAAATTGCACCAAACATAATAGGATACGATATGGTACTCCTCGTAATAGTGGCATATATCATTTAAAAAATAAATCCACACCAAATAAAAAACCTAAATGGGGTAAGATTAAATTTTTTAACCATGAATGAGGGAACAAATATACGTATAACCACACATTTAACCATATAAATTATTCTTGTAAGGGAATGGGGATTTCCTTTCTTGGAACATAATTGGTATTTGATCTTATTAATAATTTCATTGAAATATCATACCTTTTACCCACCAATGAAATTATGAATTCCCAAATAGGTCAAGATAATATTTCCCATAATGATACATAAGAACCTTTTAATAAGAATCCAAGTTAAAACATTGAAATTATTAATAATGAAAATCCGAGATTCAGTCCAATTTTTGGACATTATAGAGGCGATTAAAAAATTACTACTTAGGATCTTGGGAAAATTGGATTTTTTTGACTTCCTTTACAAAAAAACATGTTTATTATTATAAATGATACAAGTAGTATCTTTTATAACGACGGTATTTTGGATGGGATAGAACAACCTTAACTCAGCTAGATTATGGGTACACTTATAGGTATTCCTTTATAATGGTTAATTGGATAGAAAAAAAATGTTCCGCTTTACATAAAATTTATAATTAAAATAAATAAACCTAATGGATGATATGAGAAATAAATAACAGTTTTGAGATTCTAAAAAGGACTCTCGCCCATCCAAAGAAAAGTCACTTAATCAAAATCTATTATGGACACCAAAATATAATGTTTCAATAGGTGTTATCAAATGGTTTTTGAAATTTAAACCTAATAAAATTATTACCAATACAGCTAGATTTTAAAAGTATCATAGTAAATTTAAAATAAGTGAACAAGTAATACTGGATTAACATACCTTGAGGAAATACAAATTGATTTGAAGATACATCCTTTCCAGTAAGAGTCAAATGGCTAGTGGACAATATTTTTATGATAATTTTATATATTATATTTTCTAAAAAATAGAAATAATAAAATTAATTGAGTTAATAGAATTATACATAGAGAGTATAAAAATTAAATGACAATTAATACCTATATAGAAGACACCATTCCGAAAAAGATGCACACCATCATTATAATATCTTGGTGGAAAATATCCCAAAACTCAAGAAAAACATGGTGTTGTATCCATTTTGGCTAGTATCACTATAGGTATTATGTGAAAAAGTATCATATATCAACTCTTCCAAATTTGGAAATATAGAAATAATATTATTAACAACGGATTTAATAACCATACAAATGAAAACATTCATATTCATTGTGTTCCCATCAGAACCATTTAGGGAGATATATACAAAATGATCCCAAATTAGAATCTTCATATCCAAATTATTACTATGTATCTCCTTTACAGTACTCAATGAATAAATAATCTTTTTAAAAATTCTTAATTTTAGAATATTTTTTAAAATGGAATGGTTTATTTACCCTTCATTGATCAATCTAGTTTTAGACATCTCTCTGAGTGTGGCAAACTAAATATCAATCTCATCATTCAATTTTGAAGATATATCATCATATTAAAAAAATATAAAAATTTCAATGAAATAATCATCAATCTTATACATCTCCTCATTTTCGATTATAATGATCAAAATTAATTTTTCATCCAAAATAAAATCATCTTTAGTCGAAAATAAAATACTACTATTTAGAGACAACAATTTTATCTCACTAAAATAAATATAATTACTTAATGTACTGATAGTCTAGACATATAAGTATATTTTTCTATATCCATGGTATATAATTAAGTAATTATTATATTTGAAAGGCTGCGTAGCCTTATCATTCATTTATAATGGGTTAAAATAATGAGATGATGTTTGAAATAAATTTTTAATTGAGTTCTAGAAGAAAATTCTCCCACACATATAGGTTATAAAAGTTGATATAGATCATATCCATCTATCTAGAAATCACTTTATTTGAATATTATCATAACTAAATTAATTTGTCCCAATTTTAAGTAAATTTAACATATTCATTGTACTTAATTTATTTTTTAATTATGTATTGGAAAAGCTAGTTGTTAGGACTGTAACACCCTAAGGATCCACTGTACGTTTCCCTTTAATAATGCAATAGCTTGTGTTGTACGCAACAATGAGTTCTAACACACCATGACCAATCAAACTAGAATTTATGAATAGTAATACACACTTTATGAAATTTTATAAATTTTATTTTTCAAAATGGTATTTATTTTTTCATTTGAAATATCAAAATTAGCTTTGGGTGAATTTTTGATATTTTTCTGGAAATGTTCAATTTGTGATGAATAGTGAAAAACATAGTGTTATTGTTTAAAAATAAATTTTTTATTTAAATAATGATTTATTTTATGTCAAAATACATTCATAATACCTATATTAGTTCAATGTAATTCATTGGAGTCATTTTATAATAAGATAAGACGTATAAAATTTTATTGAACGTTTTAACGTCTTATACCCACTTATTATGGACATTTGAAGTTTTTTATAAAACATAATTTTACCACTTCAATGAATTTAATATCAAAAATTTTAGTGACATGGTTAAAATTAGCATGTTAAATGTGGTTTAATAAGATGAAAATAATTTTGGTGAATAGTAACTTTTGACGTTTATTTACCACAGTTATAAGTAAATAGTGTAATTAAAGGTAAAATAATAATAATATTACCCTAAAATAAGTAATAATTATATTGGATAAATTTATTTCTACAAAAATAAACCTTAGGAAAAAAAATATGATCCTTTGGTCCACTTACATTAGTTTAGGACATTTATTATTATTTAATTTAAAGAAGAGTTAAAAGTGTAAAATTCATGTTTTCATAAATAAAACATTTTTAAAATAGGGTTATACATAAGATAAATTTGACTATAAGTATTCATTATAAATGTGAAAATATATCCTACATAATGGTATTTTATTTGTAATTTTTAGAAATTAAATAATTAAATTTATTTATGACGCAATGATGAAGTAATATTTACCTTATCAATGAATGGTTAAAATAATCGATATTTTAGTTATTATAACAAATATAAATTAATTCTTTTGATGCATTAAAAGAATTTTTTTATGTTAATATTACTTATTATGTTTGATTAAATAAATTTTTTTCAAAGTAATAAAGCTTTTATGAATTTAACAGAAAACAAAATACCCAATAGTGTCAAAATTGACATAAATGAGTTTTTAAAACAAATACTATATTATTAACTCATATAATTTTTCTAAAAATATAAGGTCCATCCAACATACATAGATAAGGTTAGATATATCAATAATTAACAACTTGGGGTTCTCTTTACTTTTTATAGTAATTTAATAAACCATTTATTATAGTAATACAAGAATGCATTGTATATGATAAACTATTTAACCAAGAGTTAAATATAAAAGAAAAGGTTATTATGGTGACATAAAAAATCCTCCTAATGTACCAAAATTCATAATAGAGGCCTTAAATTCATCAAAATGATATCCTAAACAGCTGTTTTGATCAAATCAAAAGGAATCACCAGAAGAAGATGTAATAATTGCATCACCTCTTTCAAAGATCGTTTTTTCTTCCACATCCTATTTCATTGTTGTTTCCATACCAGAATAACCACTATAGTAACTTATAGATACTATGATTTTATTATAAATATGGTACAACCATATTCATTGTTCTATCCATCCAATTAATGACAAATTCACCATATAAGTGTACGTACAGCTTACCTTATCCACGTTGTGCTGTAGTTTGTTACTAAAAACATTAATATTTGGATGGGTTTAATAATGAGTATAATTGATGTAAATAATAAATATAACATTTCATTGATTATTTATATATGATATACCATCCAATTATATACTATTTCACCATCAATATAATTGTATCTTCACTCATGCTACGTAAGGATTACCGTCTCCACAAAAGCGATGAGATTCATTCCCTATCATAACCATTCAAGAATAATTTTCATTTTATGATTAAAAATAATGTTTAAGAACATAATATCATTCTAGATATGAATAAAATACATCCTAACCATAAAAACATGACTTACGTAAAAAAACATATAAAGTAAAATGAATCAGTTAACACATAAAATAATGAGACTACTGAAATATCATTTAAAAATCAATATAAGAAGATCATATATGACAACATATTTGTGTATGTGGTTCTTGTATACTTTAATAACAATTCATTATATATTATACAGGATGTTAACATACCCTCAACCATTGAAAATTGCATTGTAAAGGATAATTTTACAATCCCTTCATTATTGGATGTTTTTTCAGTACTGTAAAAAACTTTTTTTACGTCGGTTATTTTTAATTTTTTACGTCACTTTTTAGCCGATGTTAATACTACTGACATTATAAATAAATTTTTTTACATCGGTTATTTTAAAACTGATGTAAAAAAATAATATCACTGTTTTTCACGTCAGTTATTAAATAACTGACGTGAAAAACGCGCGACAGACGTCATTTTTCACGTCGGTTATTAAAAAACCGACGTGAAAAAATGATGGGGCAAGCATTTATAACGTCGGTTATTTGAATAACCGACATGAAAAACCCCTGGGTTATCTTTTATAACGCCGGTTATTAAATAACCGACATGACAAATGAGGCCTGTCGGGCGTTTTTCACGTCGTTTATTTAATAACTGACGTGAAAAATCATTTCCTAGGTCTTTATCCTGTAAGTTATTAAATAAAAGACATGAGAAATCAATTCCAACTTGTAGATAATTTCATGAGCTTCGATTTTCCAGGTCGTGGCGCTCAAACGGAGTTACAGATCAAAAGTTATGACTATCAGAAGATTGATAAATTTTTTTGAAGAAAGATTCATTGTGAAAATTATTACTTCATCTTGGAAGGAATTTTATATTTAAAAGGAGTATTTATAGTTTTTCGATGATATGAAGAATTATTCATCATCATAATAATGTAATAATCATTAAAAGGTATATAAATTATGAAAACCAATCATATAAATTATAAATCTTGGAAAATTGATCACACATACCTTGACGAGATCACAAAAAGAAGAAAGAGTGGATTCATGTGGAAGATCAAACAAGAAAAGTCAGTGTAAAGATGATTTTTGAATGAAATTATCATTAAATGGTAAATCAATTTAGAAAACGAATCATAAAAAATATAAATCGTGGATATATGATAACAAATACCTTGACAAGAGCGCAAAAATAAAAAATAGTTGATTCGCATTGAAGATCAAACTAGTCCAGTCGGCGGATTGATAATGGTTGAAATAAATGATCGATAAGTTATTATATGCATATAATGAAAAATTATTATTGTTATGTTAAATGAAAATGCGGTATTAAAATTCTTAGGCGGCAAATGAAAATTTCGATGCCGCGATATAAAAAATTGAAATACCTTGTGGGCGGGATATTAAAATTATATTTCATGCCGGTTTTATAATAATTGTCGTGAAATGGGATTAAAATTTATTCACATTGTTCACGTCGGTTATATAATAACTGACGTGAAGAATGAGGCCTGCCGCACGTTTCTCACGTCGGTTATTTAATAACCGATGTGAAAAATCATTTCCCAGGTCTTTATCACGTCGGTTATTAAATAACCGATGTGAAAAATTAATTCCAACTTATAGATAATTTCCTTATCTTCGATTTGTCAGGTCGTGGTGCTCATACGAAGTTACGGATCAAAAGATATGACCATCAGAAGTTGACCGTCTCTTAACGAGGTCTTAGGGAAGACCAACTTCCGAGGGGCATATCTTTTAATCCGTAACTCCGTTTGGGATCCGAGACCTATCAAATCGAAGCTTGAGAAATTTTCTACCTGTATGATCAGAGTTTTCACGTCGGTTATTCAAAAACCGACGTGAAAAATTCCGTTTTAACGTTGGTTATTAAATAACCGATGTGAAAAAGGCGTGAAAACCAGATTTTTCACGTCGGTTATTTTATAACCGACGTTAAAAATGTATTTTGACGTCAGTTATTAAATAACCGACGTAAAAAATGTTAACACACATGTAGAAAATTTCTTGATCTTCTATTTGATAGGTTTCGGAGCCCAAACGGAGTTACGGATTAAATGTTATGCCCCTCGGAAGTTGGTCTTCCCTAAGACTTTCTTTAGTGACGATCAACTTTTGATGGCTATAAATTTTGATCAGTAACTCCGTTTGGGCTCCGAGACCTATAAAATCGAAGATCGGAAATATTATACATGTAGGTTATCATTTTTCATGTCGGTTATTTAATAACTGACGTGAAAAATGAAGTCTGCCGCATGTTTTTCACGTCAGTTAATTAATAACTGACGTGAAAAATAGTGATATTATTTTTTTGATGTCAGTTATTTAAAAACCGACGTGAAAAATGAATCATTTCATGCGTTTTTCACGTCGGTTATTTAATAACCGACGTTAAAACCAATGATATTATTATTTTGACGTCGGAAATTAAATAACCGACATGAAAAGTCATGAAAACTAGATTTTTCACGTCAGTTCTAATATAACCGACATGAAAAGGTCATGAAATATGAATTTTCAAGTCGGTTATTATAAAACCGACGTAAAATATAATTTTAATTTCCCGCCAATGCGGAATTTTATTTTGATTACATCACCGTGTTGAAATTTTCAATTGCCGCCTAAAAATTTCAATACCATGTTTTTTTTACATCGTAGAATTTATTTTTCACGTCGGTTCTTATATAACCGATGTGAAAAAGTCATCAAATATTATTTTTCATGTCGGTTCTTAAATAACCAATGTGAAAAGGTCTACACAAATGGATTTTCACGTCGGTTATATAATAACCGATGTAAAAAGTCGACACAAATGGATTTGACGTCGGTTATATAATAACCGACGTGAAAAAATGTGACGTTAAAAACAGTTTTTGTACTAGTGTTTATACGTGAGTATCTATTGGGACCTATTGATCATCCACATATTTATTTGCTAAAAATTTCTTTCAAAACATTTTTAATATTTCCTAGACTATGGGTTAAATTAATTTCCACCCTTGTTTGAATTTTTATAAAATTTTTATAAAGTAATTATTACGTTGTTTTCTAATGAATATCTTTTATGACCTTTTTGAGAAAATTAAGGAAACCATTTTTTTAACTTATATGGAGAGTGAGGATAATTTATGACATTATAACACATTAAAATATTAACTTCAATGATTATTAAAATATTTTCAAAATAAAATGTTTCTTTTATAATTATTTGACATTTAATTGATCTTAAAATAGAAAGAGATGTTTCTCTCAAATATTTTTGATTTAATCTATGTCAACATCCTTTGATGGATTTTACACGTGTTTGAAGTTGATTTAGTATGATCCAAAACATACATATTGTATAGAAGGTTTTGTGATATGTTTGACTATAGATGTTTTATTTTTATACCAATATTGTTTTCTGGTTAAAGTATTTAAATTTTTCATTCTAGTTTTTACATGAATTCTTAAGTTATGATTCAACCTTCTTATATGGGGAATTTATTGGACTTATTAAGTTATGGGTGGAGCCCGCTGTAGCTCCTCGTGCATCGATAGGTCCCATGAGAGAAAATAGTGTCTTGGCACATGGCCTTTTCAAAATCATATTTGTAGTCTTGGTTGGAGACCTAGACTATGTGGTTATGATGTCCGACATTATGAATTCCATTATTATGGAATTGGCTATTGATATTGCATTTGATTATTAGAAAAATAGAATATCTATGTGAATAATTAAATGGAATTATATTTATTTATATTTTCTATATTATGATGAAATTTATGTTTTAAAGGATTTTGTTTTAGTCTTATTGAATGAATTAATTTTTTATTCTTATTTATGAAGGTTTCTGCTATATTGTTATCCCTACTGAGCATCTGAGCTCACAATATTCTTATGTTTTATTTTTCCTAGGATGTGAAGAAGTAAATTATTTCTGACCTGCAGGGATAGGCTACGGGATATGAGTGTGTTAAATGTAGAAAAAATGTCATTTATATTCATAATGTAATGTAAAACTTATATATGTATCTAGTACATCCAAGGAAACTAAACGGATCGGACTTTTGAGACATGGTTCCTTATATCATGAAAATGATATTTTATAATTAAACAACTCATGGAAACTAGGAATGGGGAATTACAGATGGTATCAGAGAGTGTTTAGTACAAACCATGGAAAATAGATTTATAAAAACACTGATTAGAGAACATTACCATAAGTTTGAAATTGAGGATTAAAATAGAGGAACATTCTAGACTTTAGATAATATAGTGATTTAGTGAGTCTTTCTATCAATTCATCCTAGTCTAGATTAGTGCTGGTAGAGGCATCTCTGGCACAGATGTACCAAGGAGCGGAAACACAGACAATGAGTTCTGGGATTGACCTGGGTTATCCTGGTACCCGACAATGGGCCTTGCTACACTCTTGGTTGCGACACTCCTGGTCTATATGATTAGGAAAATTCACATTTTCATTACAAACCATTATGAAGGATTTATGATTATATACATCCTAAAAGAAATTTTTTTACGATTATGGATTATATCCATAAAATATTCTTTTATTTTAATTGTTTTAATGGTTTGGAATTATGTATTATGATTCATAAACTAATATATTGTATTTCATTGTATAAAAATGGAGAATTGTTGAAGGAATGAAAAGCATATCAATGCACATATTCAATGTACGAATTTCTCTCCTACTCAAGATATTTATTGTAAAGCTGGTGATATAACTGGTGATAATCAGATTATCACTATATTGGGAAAACTCACTCAGGTTATGAATAATCACCTTACCCTTATTTAGCACCCTGATCCACAATGTAGAGAATCAATATAATATCGCATTATAAAGAAAAAACCACCAACATTAAATGGGACTAAAAATCCATTTGAAGCTGAGAAATGGATAAATTTCATAGAGAAAATAATTCATTATTTGGGGAGTAGAAAAAGAGAAAAAGTTATCAGGGTAGTCTATCTCCTCATAGAGATGCAGATCAAAGATGGTCATTGATTAAAAATATAAAAGAATATAATAAATTATCAAACATGGTATTAAGGGAGTTTATAGAAAATTTAATAGAAAAATTCTTTCCTCGTGACCATCAAGTGAATATTGAATGAAAATTTTAGATTCTAAGAAAAAGGAAAATTAGAATGTCACAAAATATGAGGCTAACATTAGAAGGTTTGCAGGGCATGATGCAGATTATATAAGTAACCCAAGGAGATAGATTGAACGATTATTTGATGGGTTAAGACCATTTTAGTTTCCAAATACTTCTCACTAAACAAAGATATAATATCATGTGTTATCAAGACAGAAAAGAAATTCTATATTTCTTATGACTTTAATGCAATGAATGGGAACAAGAGATCTACTTAAGACTCTAGAAATGTAAATAAAGGGAAGAATGGAAAAGTTGAATTTCCATCTAGCATTAAATATGGGATGAAACTCCCCGGTACTTTCCTGAATGGAATGGGAGTCCGGTACAAGTTTGGTGAAAAAGGAGACCAATCTTGTTGTTGCAAGGGAAAGAAAGAGGCTTTCAATGTTGAATGCTACAATTATAGAGAAATAGGGAATTATGAAATTGAATGTCCTATACACCAAGGAAAATTATATCAGAAAAGTACAAGGGACAAAGTCCAAGCTTATGCGATCACTACTGCTCAGGTTCAGCTCTGAATGACGTGGTGGTAGGTAATTTAATGGTTTCCTCAAATTTATCAAACGCATTATTTGACTATAGAAAACTGCATTATTACATATCATCTCAGTTTTCGAAGAAAATATGATATTTCAAATTTGATTTAACAAGGGATTTTTCAGTCAAAACTTCTAAGGGAAGTATCATTGCAACAATGTTTTGTCAATCAGTTCCCATTAAGGCATATAAATGTTCTTTATCTGATGATCTCATCATATTTCCCAAGATATAATTTGATATAATCCTTAATATGGATTGTATTTCATACCATGATGTGAAACTTTATCATAAGAAGAAATAGATTACATTTTTTGATGACGATAAGGACTACCTTATTTTTAGAGCAAAAACATCACCATCTTGTTTTTATCTAGATCCAAAACTAGTAGCTCTACTAAATTCAATTATTGGTGAGAAAGAGAGTGAAATTACTATGGGTGGAGAAAAATAAATGTTCAAATAGAGGACGTACCTATTGTGAATGAATATGTTTATGTTTTTCCAAGGGATTTACCTAGGACTCTTCTAGAATGAAAAATTGAGTTTTCTATTGATTTAATTCCTGGTTCAAGGCCCATATCGAAGACACATTATAGAAGGGCCACTGAGGAATTAGTGGAACTAAATTAACAACTAGTGGATTTATGTAATAAAGGATGGATTCTCCCTATTTATTCTCCATGGTGGGCCACTATTCTATTTGTTAAGAAGAGATATGGATCTATGAGGTTTTGAATTGACTACAGGGAGATCAGTGATATAACAATAAAGAACAAGTATCCCCTACCTCGCATTGATGATTTATTTTATCAACATAATGAAGCTCAATATTTTTCAAAGATTGATCTTTGATATGGATATCATCAGTTGTGTATGGCGATGGAAGGCATTCCAAAGACATCATTTCAAACTAGGTACTATCATTTTATGTTTATATTAATAACTTTTGGAATGACTAATTAACCCTTTGTTTTCATGGATATAATGAATAGTGTTTTGAAGGAATATCCTGATGAATTGGTAGTGGTATTTATTAATGTTATCTTGGTTTACTCATAACATAATGATGATCTTGAAAATAACTTTCAAATTATTCAAAAGACTCTTAGGAGAAATTTGATATATCAGAAGTTTAGAATTTGTGTATTCCTACTTCAAGAGATTTTTTTTCTTGTCCATATTGTATCTATGTATAAAATAATTTTGGATCATTCAAAGACCAAGGAAATCCATGAATAGCTAGCACCAATGAGTATAACGGAGTTATGCAGTTTTATTGGTTTAGCGGGTTATTATTGGTGCTTCATCAATAATTTTTCCCTATTTTCTAACCCATTAATAAAGCTCACACGTAAAGGGGTTAAATTTGTTTGGACAAAAGAGTGTGATGAATGTTTTGAAGAATTGAAAATAATCTTATTCAATGATCCAATCTTGACTCTACCATTGGGGAATGATGGTTTTGCTATTTATAGTTATGCTTAAAATAATGGACCTGGTTGTGTACATATGAAGAATGATGGAGTTGATGTATATGCATCATGAAAACTTAAAATTTGTGAACAAAACTATCCCACTCGTGATATTGATTATGAATATGTAATATTTCCTTTGAAGATATGGAGACACTATCTATATGGTGAAAAAAATATAAGATTTATATTCATCACATGATTTTGATGTATATTTTCTCACAAAAATAACTCAACATGAGGAAAGGGTGATGACTTGAACTACTCAAGGATTAATCGTGAACTATACACTACCACCTGGGGAAGGAAAATAAGGAGGCATATTCTTTGAGCAGAAAGGATCACATAGTTCAGAACGAGATGAGAGTTGAAATGGATCCTATATACACGTCTCTAGTAAAAATGGATACAGGATTAATCATGGAAGGTGAAACATCCATACACTTTCAAATGGTTTCCAATACATATTTACTATAAAGGATAAAATGTTCTTAGACTGATGATGAGGAGTTTTAAAAGAAAGTTAATGCTATGAATGATGTGAGAATGATTGACTTCATATATGAAGATGGAGTTTTGAAATTTGGGAATCGAATTTTAGTTTCTGACATACCTGACATAAAAAGAGAATTTTTGGATGATTCTCATAGCTCTAATTTTTCTATACACCCTGGTAGAAATAATATATATAAGGATCTAAAGGAACATTTTTTCTGGGACAACACGAAGAGGGATATTATTGATTATGTGTTTATATGAATTGTTTTTCAATAAGTGAAGGATGGATGAAAACATCCTAGTGAAGTAATGCAACCTCTTCCTATTACTGATTGAAAATGGTATGATATTACGATGGGCTTTGTCATGGGGATACCAATGAATCCTATAAGGAATGATGCAATATAGTTCATTGTTGATCGTCTTACCTAGTCATCACATTTTCTTGATATCTGAGAAGATTAACCATTGGAATGTTTACCAAGAATATATATTAATGAATTTGTAAGACTTCATGGGTTACCCGTATCATTAGTTTCTGATTGTGATTCCCGTTTTACATCAATATTCGGGAAAAGCCGTCAGAAGAACCTGGATACTAAACTACTTTTAAGAAATGCCTACCACCCTCAAACTGATAGACAATCAGAACAGAATATTCCAACCATAGAAGACATTCTGAGATCTGACTTACTTGACTTTCAAGGTATTTGGGACAAATATTTACCTGTGGTGGAATTTTCAAATAACAATATCTTCCAGTCAAGTACTCAGATGGCACTATATGAAGCATTATATGGAATGATATGTCGCACACCAACTTGATGGGATGATGTTGGGGAATGAAAACTCATAGGCCTAGAACTTATTGAGGAAACAATGGAAAAGGAGAAGATTATCCAAACCCACATCAAAGCAACTCAAAGTAAGAAAAAGAGCTACGCCGATAACCAAAGGAAGAATTTGGAATTTCATGTAGGAGATCGTTTTGTTGAAGATATCTACTTGGAATTTTGTTATCCAATTTTGTAAGAAGGGTAAATTTAGTCCCAGGTACATCAGACCTTTCAGAACTCTAGAATGAATTGTATTTCTATCTTACCATTTGGAAATGCCTCCAAGTCTCTCCAAAGTTCATGATGTGTTCCACATATCCCTGTTTTGAAACAACAGGCATGACCCAACAAATGCACTAACATATCACGAAATATAACTGGAACCCTACTTGTCTTATTGTAAAGATCCTATATGGATTCTCGATACCAGAGAAAAAGTGATATGGAACTGAACGACTTGTATGGTAAAAGATCTATGGAGAAACCATAAGATGGAAGAAGAAATGAGGGAACATGAGAAACATATGATGAATAACATCCCAAATCTTTTTATGTATTGTTATTCTTGAACATTCGAGGATGCAATTATTTGAAGGATGGAATAATGTTACACCCCAAGTTTTAATGGTACATTTCCCTCTAAATAATTTAATAGCTGGCGCGGTATGAAACATCGAGTTCTAACACACCACGACCAGTCAAACTAGCCTTTTATGAATAGTGATACACACATTTTGAAATTTTATAAATTTTAATTTTCCAAATAGACATAATTTTTGGATTTTGAATATCGAAATTAGCTTTAGGTGAATTTTTGGTATTTTTCTAAAAACTTCCAATTTTTTATGAATAGTGAAATACATTGCGTTGTTGTTTAAAACTGACATTTTATTTAAATAATTATTTATTTTATTCACATTTATTTAATTTAAAAATAGATACATAATACCTATATTATTTCAATTTAATTCATTGGAATCATTTTATAATATGAATAGATATATAAAATTTTATTGATCTTTTTATGATCTTTTACCCACCTACTGGGTACATTTGCAAATTTTCATATTACGTGATTTTACCATATCTGAGAATTGAATTTCAAAACTCCGAGAGACACGGTTGATATCAGTAAGTAAAATTTGGTTCAATAAGATGAAAATAATTTTTAATGAATAGTAACTTTTGACTTATATTAAGCACAGTTAAATGTAATTAGGGTAAGTAAAGGAAAAAATGATATTATTGTTACCCTAAAACATATCCTCATTCTATTGGATAAGTTTATTTTGAAACAAAATAAACCTTAAGACTAAAATATGATCCTTTTGGGCCACCTATATTAGATTAGGAAATTATTATTATTTAATTTAAAGAAGAGTTAAAAGTGTTAAATTCTAATTTTTATAGCTAAATTTTTTTTAATATAGGGTTATACATAATATAAACTAGAATATAAATTATCATTAGAAAGATAAATATATTTTCTACATAATGGTATTTTATTTATAAATTTAGAAATTATATAATTACATTTATTTATGACAGAATGAGGATGTAGTAATTACCTTATTAATGAAATGGTAAAATAATTGATATTATAATTATTAAAATAAATGTAAATTGATACATTTAATGAATTTAAATATTTTTTAGGATAATATGTCATTTTAGGGTTTACTAAATATATTTATTTCTATGTAATAAAGTTGTTATGACTTTATCAAAAACAAAATACCAAATAGTGTCAAAATTGACATAAATGATATTTTAAAACAAATACTATATTATTATTTGATATAATATTCCTAAATTTTTTTGGTTTTTCAAAAGGACTTATATAAGGATATATATATTAATAATGAACTAATTGGGGTTATCTTTTCTTTTCTATAGAATGTTTGTTAACCCTTTTTTATAATAATAAAAGAATCAATGGTAAAAGTTAAACTATTTAACTAAGAGTTAAATCTAAAAGATAAGATTAATATGGTGACCTAAACATATATAAAACCTATTGGTTGTGAGGTTGTTGAAAAATCCCCACATTATCATTTAAATAAATCATTTTTGAGCCATTAGAAACCTAAAATGATTTTATTATAAAATAATATTTCAATCTTTTTCTAAAGTGACCGTCACTTCTCTTATAAAAGGGTACTTCCCCTTTTCTTATATTCACACATCCAAATCCATTTTTCTTGGCCAAAACCTTCTCAAATATCCTTCCAACACACCTCAAATCATCCAATATGCATTAATTTGGTCAGAAATCCATCCAAAAGATCCATTTTGATCATATCAAAAGGAAGCACCCGAAGAAGAGGTAATAATTTCATCACCTCATTCGAAGTTATTTTATTCTTCCACTAAGTCATTATTTTTTTCCATTCCAGAATAATAACTCTTGTAACTTATACATATTGTGATATTATTATAAATATTGTAAAATAATTTTAATTATTCAATCCATCCTATGAATGACAACATCCCCATACGTGTGTACGTACGGCTTACCGTATCCACATCGTGGTGTAGATTGTTACTCAAAACATTAATATTTGGATGGGTATAATAATGGATATAATTGTTTTAAGTAACAAATATAACATGTTAAAGAATCTTTATATATGATATAAAATCCAATTATATAATTTTTCACCATCAATAGAATGGTATTGTCGCTCGTGCGTGCGTACGGATTACCGTCTCCACGAACGCGATGAGATTCATTCCCCATCATAACCATTCATGAATAAAGTTAATTTTATGAATAAAAATAATTTTTAACAACATAATATAAAACTGGATATGAATAAAATCCATCATATCGATATCAAACCTGACTTACATAACAGAACATATAAAGGAAAATTAATCTGTTAACACCCAAAATGAAGATATTACTGAAATATCATTATCAAAGCAATATGAGAAGATCATATACGAAATCATATTTGTGTATGTGGTTATTTAATAGTTTAATATCAATGATTTAACTATTATACAGGAGGTTATAATACCCTCGACCAAGGAAATGTACAAGGTAAATGTTATTTATAAAATATCTTCATTATCTGAGGGTGTTTATACATGAGTATCTACTACGACTTCTTTATCATCCCCATCTATATTTCATAAAAATATATATCAAAACCAGTTTACAATTTCATATAAAATCGATTAAAGTCATTTATACCATTTTTTTATTTTCTATAAAATAATTATAAATGAATCATTCCTTCGTTTTTCATACATGGTCTTGTTTGACCTTTCTGACAAAATTAAGGAAAGAATGTTTTTTAACTTATATGGCGAGTGAGGCTATTTTTCTCCGTTATAACACAATGAAAGCTTATCTTAAAACTTTATAATAATATTTTCCAAAATAATTTTTTTATTGTATAATTATTTTAATTTTAAATGATTTCAAAAAATAAAGAGATGTTTCTCTCAAATAGTTTTGATTTGATCAATGTCAACAACCTTTGATGGATTTTAATCATTTTTCAAGTTGATTTTTTATGATACAAATCTTCCATATTGTATTGAATGTTTGGTGATATTTTTTACTATGGATGTGTTATTTTTATACCTTTTCTGGTTTATGGTTAAAGTATTAACATTTTGTATTCTAGTTTTAATAAGAATGTTTATGTTATGTTTCATCCTTTTCAATTGAGGAATGCATTCGATTTAGTAAGTGACATGTGGAGCCCGCTTTAGCTCCTCGATGCATCGGTAGGTCTCATGCGACAATCTAATGTCTTAGAACAAGGCCATGAAAAAATTTTATATGTAGTCATGGCACAAGGCCTTGACTATGAGGTTATGATGTCCGACATTATTCCTTCCATCATAATGAAATTTGTTATTGAAATTGCATATGATTATTCGACTATTAGAGTATCCATGTGATTATGTAAATGGAATTATTTTGATTTATATTTTCCATATTGTGATGATGTTTAAGTTTAAAAGTCTTTTGTTTTAGTCCTATAGATAGACTTAAATGTTATTTTTCTTATTTATTAATTTTTCTGCTATATTTTTATCCTTACTGAGAATCTGAACTCATCCCGTTCTTATGTTCTGTTTTACCATTAATGTAAAGAAGTAAATTATGGATGAACATTAGTGATATGATTAGAGATGAGAGTATGTTCTAATAAGATAGAATTTTGATTCTTTATTCATAATGTAATGTAAAACTTACGTATTAATCTTGTACTTCCATGGCTATTAAACTGATCGGTCATTCGAGACATGATCCTTTGTATCATGCCAATGTTATGTAATAATGCACCGACTCTCGGTAACTATGGTCGGGGCATTACAGGGACACCTATTTCTGATGAAATTTCAGGAACACCTCAATATCTGTAGTTAGAAGACAAGGTAATTGAATTCAGGGATTAATATATATAATTTTGATCAAAATATCGCACATTCTTTGATAATTGTTATGAGAATAAATAAATGAACCACAAATAGTTTTACCATTAAAATAATCACTTTTACTGATAATTTGATGACATAAATATATTTAAAATTTGGTTAGACACCTTATTTTAGATTGTTTCTTAAATTTTTCATTGTCATAAATGAAAATAGTAACCCATAGAGTGTTATATCTCAGATCCGTGAAATTGATTCCCTTGAATAAGTCAGTATGGTACATATCCTCAATACTCGCCAAAATCATAGGATGCTGTTTACAATTTCATTATTAAGGGTAATAAATTTGGGGGAGTTATATTAAACTTTATAAATCTAATATAGAAAATAAATCTCTTACTATATTGATATTTTGAATTCTAGCCACCATAATTTGGGTAATTATTACTTGTTGAACCATCATCATTCTCTTCTTCCCTGCATGAGATGGGGGATAAGAAATATTTCTACGAATAAATTTCTTATCTATAGGGGAAGAATTTTCATATTTGTAAATAATTGTGAATTGAGTATCAATACTTTCCATTTGACCTATAATGGTATCATAAAATGAAAAAACCCTAGCCAAGACAGAGCCCTATATAGGGGTAGTGACATCCTCCTTAAAGACTCATTGTGAACCTATTTCATTCCTACTAATATCCCGTTTACTCTAACATGTGGTCTCTAAATCTATCTAGATCACCATTGGAAAGACAGTCCTGATTAATAAATCCACCACCATTGGGAAGTGATAAACTGCCTTACAGGATCATGACTTCCCTAATTACAGATTTGATTACCAAACTCATTTCCATCATGATCTTGACTAAATCCTAATCCAAAATGATGATATATTCCTCACGTTCATAAAAATATAGTATGTTAAATGTCCTACCATATGGATGAGCATTATCAACAAGTATATTGATATTATTTTAGGGTTTATCATCAAATATACAACACTATTTTCGTAATATTATAACTGAAATCCTATACAAGAGATCTAGACAATAATGTTAGTATGTGAATGGTTATAAAATTATATTAAAGTCAATTTTCATTAGTTATTAAATAAACTATATTTTTTATTTCATTTTCTATTTATTAAAGTAATTTTATATTTTTTTTAGACATTGAGAGGCATTCAACAAAATCTTGAGGATTTAATGGATCACACATATCTAGAATTTTCTTTTTTATTTATCTAACATACCTTTCTAATTCTCAAAATAAGGTTCTATGGTAATTGAGTTTGATTATTATAATACATATATAGTTAAACAAATTATTCCAAAATAATTTCCAATGGTTAAAAAATGTTAGATATCATTAAAATTGAAATTATATCTAAATTTTTCTCTAGTTACTATATGAATGACATTATTTGGAGGTTTATGTTGGAGGTAAACTACAATAATAAATCTATAATATTTTCCAATTTTACCATCAAGTGTATTCTCATCTCTCTTTCATGGATCTCTATTGTATTAAGAAATATTTATAAGGATATATAGGTTTTAGAAGACCCAATTCTGGAAAAAAAGTCTAAATATTAGTCCATTAAAGTTTTTTTTTCATATGTGTATCAATATTATTATACCTGGTAGAAATATAAAAACCCCATTGATTTTTGTTGTAACATATTTAACTAATGTAATGATTCATTCTGTTTATTAATTAAATTGTATGATAAATGCAACATTTTCCCTTTAGTATGATCTTCCAATTATCTAATTACAAAATATAAGATATATTATGATTGAAATCCTCATCATTGATAGATTCATAAGCCTTTGAAATAATGGTATATCCAATTAAATAATAACTATATGTTTCAAATATTTAATTGATTTATGTTGTATTAATATCAACAGATAAACACCCACACAAATATATAGTGATGTGAAATTTAGTTCAAATTTTACACAAATATCAATTTTCTATAATTAAACTCTAATTTTCGACCTTAATGAAGTTCACCACCTTTTTTGAAAATGATTTAATATTGATATGATAATATAACTTTGAAAACAACACCAAATAACGAAGTAATAATAATGACCATTTTTCAACAAACATATATCCAACAGAAATACTTCAAATGACTATATGTATGTAATGGTCATATTTAATTAAAATATATATCATTATATACATTCTAAAAATCATTCACGATATTCATTGACTTCTCTCTCAACATATTCATTATATTTATAACTTTATGTATTATTTAATTAGTTTCAATCTGAGTGATGATATTTATAGAAAATAATGATGATATAGATTTTATATTTGTGGTAGTTTTATTTACTTATTATGTTAATCATATTTTAATTTCAAAATTATATTTATATTTTATACTCATAGTGTTTTAATTCCTATCTTCAATAGTATTATTTTATTTAAAAAATGTATTATTGTTCATTTTAGAATTGTGTTTCATATGAAAAATATATATTCTTGATATTATTTAATTAAATAATTATTCAAAATAAAATGATGGGGTGGTTCATTATACTCTATCAAATAAATTGTGTCCTTAAAATAGTGATTATCTACCACTAATAAAAATAGATTAAGGTATCGAAAAAATAGTTGGATCTCAAGCTATAATTCTAAATGAGATATTAACCTTACAGTAATTGATTAGATAACAAAACTCATATTTTCCTTAATTGTAGGAATATCCCCAAAATATAGTTTCTCTCTAATAATTTATGATATATAACCAAAATGGATTAATATTAAGATCATATAATGGAAATAATTTCCATATTGGGTTCCTTATCTACCAGGCGTTGATATATGACCATAGATTGATTTAAGATAATAAATTTGACCTCACAGTCATAAAAACTATTAAGGGATCTATGTATATAAATCCAGTAAATGTAAAAAATAAATTAGAATTCAAAATAAGAGATAATAATATTATTTTATTGATTAAAATTTCATAAAATATCAATAGGAGGACTGTTATAATCTAGGGATACAGTGTAACACCCACACTCTAACAACTTGGATATGGTGGTAAAATTTCTACATTAGAAAAAATATGTGTTTTGAAATCATTGTAGAAAAAATAGTTTGGTAGTCTTGGAAGACTAGATACATTCTTGATTTTGACATTAAATCATTAAACATGAAACAAAACTAATAAAATTAATTTGATAACGTTATTAATTCTTCTAATAAATCCAAAAAATCTAGCATAAATACCTATTTATTATCCTGATGAAAGGAAAAAAACAAAGGATGAGATCATATTATCAAAATGAAATAGTGTAGAACATAATATAAAATAGAATAAATAATTCAATTTCAATATGGTATTATTAATAAATTTTCAAATATATCATACAAATAATATCATAACAAGTGTACTAAACCCATGGGTGATATAAAAGTATAATTAATTATGTTGAAAATAATATATAGTTTCAAAATGATAGAATACATAATGATAGAGATTATAAAATTACATCTATGGCATCATTACATATATTACACATACATTGCTATGGAATATTAGAAATACCCAGAAATGATTATATTATGATACATACCAATCCTTCGAGTTTCTATAACGGGTCCCATACATCACATACTAATTCCATTTAATTAGTTCTATGACTGAAGTGAATAAAAATATAATACATTATAAAGATAAAAAATCACATTAAAAACAAGAATACGAAATGGTAATATTTTTACTAGTTAATAAATTAAACAACATGATCATAATCCATCCATTATAATATGATGGATGGTATCAAAAGAGTATATTATCATAATATCTTAAGATTCATTAAAGATGAAAATAAATTGAAAGGATATATGGAATAATTCTTAAGGGAAATAATCTTCTCATATGAAAAGTAAATATTTTAAAATTTTAAAATTTTAATTTTATTAGGAAAACAATTTCATTGAAATGAATAGTGGAAACTTGTAATGTTAGCTTTAATGAAAATAATAACCATGACAATGGTAAAAGTTGTTCCTATGGTATTCATTAAAAATAATATTTTTCCCAACATATTTATAATACATGTATTTTTTTATAGAAATTAATAAATTTTATAATTTAAATTAATAAATCTTTGGATAATTTCAAAAACATTCATGAAAATATTTTGATGAAAATAAGGATACAGAAGAAAAAATTATTGGATAAATTTTAAAATATTCATTGTATTCATTTAAAATAGTATTATGGTATATTTGAATATAAAATAATGTAATAACTAATGTAAGACTTGAAAACAAAAGAAATAAAAATTATATAATAAAATATTTATAGAAATATTATATAATTATTATAATAAAATCATAAATATAAACAATCACGAACAAGGATGAGATTGTGAAATAAACTCTTAAATTTGGTCTGAATTTTTTGATATGTGATTTTAACATCATGTATAATATATTTCAATTTTTCATACTTCTATAAAATACTAAATCGATACTTATAATATCATATATGACCCCCTTATAATATTTCTACATGTGTTAAATAATAAATATTTATTAAAAATATATTTTTCTAGTTTTAATTTTTGGTTTTTCATGTAAGTTTTAGTTCAGTGGTTTTAGACCATGAATATTGGACATGATTATAGACCATTTAAAACCTTAATAGTTTTATAAATCTAATTTTTATTATCATTATACATATTTATAATCATCTATGAAATGAATATATGAAAAATGAATCACATCGCTTTGTGGTGGGGGTAATTTACACGTATGGACGAGTGAAATTTTTATTTTTAATGGGTGAAATGAGAATAAGGTAAATGATAAATGATAATTTAATTATAATAATTATTTCATAAATATAATTTATATTAATTAATTCCATATTTATTACCATCCTAGTATTGTTTCCCAAAAAACGTATTACAATACTATGGGGAGACGATAGACAATACGTATGTAAGAGTGATGTTGTTATTTTAAATGCAATGTATAAGAGTTAAAAAATTGGTGTTCCTTAATCATAAAATAATATATTTATATTTATTATACAACATTATGTATGAAATAATAGTCATACTATAATTAGAACAAGTATATGGAGAATGAATCATATAAATAATAGGTTTAAATGATTAACAATTATTTGATTGAATTCATTTTCCTTACACCTTAAGACATTATAGGATGGTATTATGATCAAAATAGGGCCTCTATGAAATGGGGTGGGATGTTTGTAATGGAATTTTTTTGGATTTGGTAATATATAAGGCTCCAGTAGTGTTAACAAGAGTGGATAGATGTAACACTTTTATATTTGAAGGAGAGGATACACATGAGATTATTCAAAAGAATATATTTTTTAACATTTTACTAATGCCAAATGTATAAAAAATGATATTAATTCAAATACTATAGTATTATTTTTTAATTGTAGCGAACCAATGTGGAATAATTTTGTGTTTCATTCATCTGGAAACCTTATAACATTATTTGTAACACGTTTTACCAATTTTACCCTTTAGTATGGTGATAAATATTTAACATGTTTACTACTCAATATGAGAAAATAATAATTTTACATATTAACTAATATTAATTATTATAAAACAAAATTTAAGAAACCATTGTAAATATTTGGAATACTATATGTATAGGAAATTTCATTTAACATATTTTCACATAAGTGGTTGAAATACCATTTTCTAGAAAAATAATATCCTATGTATTAAAAAAATTATAAAAAAATAAATAATTATATAAATTAAAATTCTATTAATTAAATAATTATTAATGAAAAATTGATAATTTTATTTTAAAATTGCTTCAGAACTGTAACGCCCTGACCCCAGTTAATCAGCGTCAGTGCATTATTACATAACATTAGTGTGCTCACAAAAGATCATGTCTCGAATGACCGATTAGTTTAGTAGCCTTGGAATAAATAAATAAATTCATAAAGTTTACATTACATCATAAAGTAAAAACTAAAACACAATATTGTCTCCAAAATCACATCAACATATACTATTCCTACAGGTAATTCATAAAATACTTCTTCAAATCCTGGAAAAAAATAAAACCTAGAAAGGGGGGAGCTCATATGACCAGTAAGGATAACAATATAGCGGAAACATTCATAAATAAGCATAAATATTTAAGGAAATGAATAAATAAAACAAAAGCCTTTTAAACATGAACTTCAGCATAATATGGAAAAAACAAAATAAAATAATTACATTTAATTATTCACATTGATATTCTACTAGTCGAATAATCACATGCAATATCGATAACCACTTTCATAATGACGGAATTCATAATACCAGACTATCATAACCACATAGTCAAGGCTTTGTACCAAAAATACAAATAATATTTTGTCAAGGCCTTTTTCCAAGACACAAGTTTTTCTAATGAGACCTATCGATGCATCGAGGAGCAATATCAGTCTCGACATATCACCATAAAAGCCCAATTCATTCCTCATATGAACAGGTTTAAACATAACATAATCATTTGTTTTAAAACTAGCATACGAAATGTCAATACTTTCTCCATAAACCATGAATGGTATAAAAAATAACACATCCATAGTCAAACATATCCCAAAACCTTCAATACAATATATAACTTTTGTATCATAATAAATCAACTTCAAATAAGCTTAAATCCATCAAAGGATGTTGATATAGATGAAATCAAAACTATTTTAGATATGTATCTCTTTTTTTGAAATCATTTAAAAGTCACATAATTATAAAATAAAACATTTACATTGAAAATATCCTTTTAATCATTAATGTGATGATTTGAAGATTTTATAATGGTGTAAAATAGCTTCACCCACCGTATAAGTTAAAAAAAGACATTCTTACCATAATTTTGTCGAAAAGGATAAAAAGTACCTTATTTGGAAAACGACGGAAAGATTCCTTTATAAAAATCTTATAAAAAGTCAAAAAGGGTATAAATTACATTAACCCATTGTTTATAAAATAGTAAGAATGATTTGAAATACATTTATAAGAAACATGGATGTGGATGATAAAGAGGTCCCAGTAGATAATTACGTATAAACAACCTCGGATAATGAAGAGATTGTGAAATAAATCCTTACCTTGTACTTTTCATTGGTTGAGGGTAGGTTAACCTCCATTATAATGTTGAAATAATTGTTATTAAATTATACAAGAATCATATACATTAATATGATATCATATATGATCTTTTAACATTGCTTTGTTAATAATATCATAGTATTATCGTCGTTTCAGGAGTTTACTAAATAATTTTATTTTATATGTTTTGTTACATAAGTCTTGTATGTTATGGATAGGTTGTTTCTTATTCATATAAAGACCGGTATCAAGTCCTTAAGAATTATTTTTAATCATCAAATGAGAATTAGACTTGAATGGATACGATGGGGAATGAATCTCATCGCGTGAGAGGAGACGGTAGTCCGTACGTACGAATGAGCAAAAATATCATTATTTTTATATTGAAATAATATATAATTGGATGTTATATAATATATACAGAATAATTTTCAGGTTATATTTATTATTTATATCAATTACACATAATTATTATACCCATCCAAATAATAATGTATCGAATGACAATTACACCACAACGTGGATACGGTATGCCGTCCGTACGCACGTATGGTGACATGTCATTCAAGGGATGTATAGAATACGGAATATTGTTGTACCAAATTTATAATAAATTTACAGTATATAGGAGATACTGGAGTTATTATTTCAGAATGGAAATAACAAAGAAAGAAGATGTTGAAGAAGAAAGGAACTTGAAAGAGGGTTGTGAAAACATGACCTCTTTTCGTGTTATTCCTTTTGATTTGATAAAAAGGGCTCCATAGGTTGGTTTTTTTGACTAAAAAAGGCCTCTTGCATGAATTTTGGGAAGTTAGAAGAATATTTGGGCAGGGGTTGGCCGATCCAAATGGATTTGAAGGTGCGAATTAGTGAGAAGGGGGAGTGCCCTTTTATAAGAGGGGTGAGGGGCACCTTAGGAAAAGCTAAAAATATTATTTTATAATAAATTCATATTCAGTTTCTATTGTCCAAAAAGTGTATTATTTAATTTTTATGGTGGGGATAGGTATAAAACCACTCAACTAAAAGGTTTTAGATTGGTTTGGGTCACTATATTAACTTTATCTCTTAGTTTTAACTCTTAGTTAATTAGTTTGACATTTACCATATCTTGTTGTATTTTTACATTATATAGTAAATAAATGTACTATAAACTTTCAAGAGATCCCCAAGTGCTCTATTAATAATACACCTATCTTTATATAAGTCCTTTGTCCGAACAATAGATTTTTAGGAAGAGAATATCAATTAATAATATAATATTAGTTTTGAAAACTCATTTATGTCAATTTTGACACTATTTAATAATTGATTTTATTAACATCTTAACAACCTTATTAATTAGAATATAATTCATTTAAGAAATCCTGACATGTAATATTAACAAATAAAATTCGTGGATATCATCAAAACTTTCAAATTATATACATTTTAACATTTATAATTCCAGTTATTGGATTCGTTCATGAATATGGAAAATACTGTATCATTATTGTGTCATTTATAAATTTTATTATTCAATGTCTAAAAATTATAAATAAAATACCATTATGTAGGAAATACTATTATCTTTCTAATTAGTATTTATAGCCGAATCTATAACATATATATCCCCATGTAAAAATGGTTTTTCTAAAAGATATATGCTTATGTCATTGTAGTATTTACTTTAACTTAATTAATATAAAGTGTCTTTATCACCTACAAGTGGATCCATGGGGTCCCAAAATCGACCCAAAGATGACCATGGTCGGAAATTTATGAAACAATAGGGTTAGGACACGTTTTAGGGTAATTTATTATTATTATAATATAAATTTTTTACCCTTATTTACCGGATTTACCCTTTAACCACTGTAAATAAAATATTTACTGAAGTGATTATTCAAAATGTCTAAAAATAAGGGTTACCTATTTAAAAATTTTGGGAATTTTAATTCCAAATATGGAATCAATTTTTCCAATTTAAAACACGGAAGTGGTAGAAATTAATTTTAAATTTATTTCGCTGTCAAAACAAAAATCGTGTTTTAAGAAATAATAACTATCAAAAGATTGGCATATTTTTATGTCCGGTTTAAATGTGAAATTAAGTCTAATGACCAAAATTGTATAAAATGGTAAAAATATATTCTAAATATACTTTAAAACCACTAAAATTCATAATTTTTCACAATTAATTATTTTTATTAAAAAAGATGCTTTTAATTAAAATTTAGTAATTGTTACTATTCATCAAAATATGAATGTTATTAGAAAAGTACTGAAAATTTTCCCTAAGATAATTTCGATATTCTGAATCCAAAAATGAATTCCATTTTGAAAGAAAAAATTTAATAAATTTCAAAAATTTGGTATTACAATTCATAAAGGCTAGTTTGATTGGTTGTGGTGTGTGTTAGAATTTGAAGTTGCGTACAACACACGCTACAATATTTTTCAAGGAGAAGCATACTGTGGGAGATTGGGGTGTTACATTCTCCCCTCCTTCAAATAATTTCTCCCTGGGAAATTCTAGAATATTACTACATAAAAAGACTTGGGGGTTCTTCATCATAAGTTCCCCGGGTTCCCACGTTGCCTCTTCCATCTTATGGTTTCTCCATAGAAAATTGACTAAACCAGTCATCTAGTTTCTCAGCACATGTTTTCTGGTATCAAGAATCCTGATGGGCTCTTTGCAATAAGTTAGATCAGGTTCCAGTTCTAATTTCTCATAGGTGAGTACATGCGTTGGGTCTGGCATGTATTTTCTCAACATTGATATGTGGAACACATCGTGAACTTTGGAGAGACATGGAGGCATTTCCAAATTGTATGCTACAGCCTCAAATCTTTCTAGAATTTCAATTGGTCTGATGTACCTTGGACTCAACATTCCATTCTTACAGAAACTTATAACACCCTTCTATGGAGATACCTTCAAGAAAACATGATCTCCTTCCTGAAATTTCAAATACTTCCTTCGGTTATCGGTATAGCTCTTCAGCCTACTTTGAGCTACTTTGATGTGGTTTTGGATTACCTTTACCTTTTCCATCATTTCCTCAACAAGTTCTGGGCCTACAAGTTTTCTTTCACCAACATCATCCAAACCGGTTGGTGTGCGACATCTCTTTCCATATAACGCTTCATATGGTGCCTTCCAAATACTTGAATGGAAGCTATTGTTATAGAAAAATTCCACTAGAGGTAAAAATTGATCCCACATACCCTGAATGTCAAGTTAGTATGATCTCAACATGTCTTATATGGTTTGAATAGTCTGTTCTGATTGTCCATCTGTTTGAGGGTGGCAGTCAGTGCTCAAACGAAGTTCAGTATCCAAGGCCTTCTTAAGACTCTTCCAGAATCTTGATGTAAAATGGGGATCACGATCAGAAACAGTTGATAGTGGTACTCCATTAAGTCTCAGAACATCATTAATATATAGTATTTATAGACATTCAAGTGGTAGATATTCTCTTATATAATGAAAATGTGCTGATTTGGTAAGACAATCAATAATGACCCATGTTGCATTGTTCATTCAAGGAGTCTTTGTTGTCCCTTGACAAATTCCATCGTGATATTATACCATTTCCACTCAGGTACGGGAAGTGGTTGTATGACTCCTACATGTTGTTTCCTTCCTACATTAACATATTGAAAAACTATACATCTTGACAAAAAATAAGAAATCTCCCTCTTCATGTTGTCCCACCAAAAATGTTTCTTCAAATCTCTGTACATTTTGGTACTCCCCGGGTGTATAGTGAAATTTGAACTATGAGCATCGTCCAACAATTCCCTTTTGAGATCAGGTATTTCGGGAACACAAAGTCTCCTCCCAAATTTCAAAATTCCATATTCATACAAAAAGTCACTCAATCTCCCATCACTCATAGCGTTAATTTTTTTAAACTCTTCATCATCAGTCTAAGAACTCTTTATCATTTCTAGTAATGATGGATTGTCAACCATTTGAAAAAGTATCAATGTTTCTCCTTCCATGGTCATTCCCAGATCCAACTTTACTAGATCCATGAAAATTAGATCCCTTTTAACTCGTATTTTGTTCAAAACTCCATGATTTTTTCTACTCAAAGCATCTTCCACCTTATTTGCCTTCCCCAGGTGGTAGTGTATCGTGCAATCATAATCCTCGAGTAGTTCATGCCCTCGCCTTTGCATCATGTTGAGTTCCTTCTGTGAGAAAATATACTTTAGACTCTCGTGATTGGTATATATCTCAAATTTTAACCATAGATATAATGTCTCCATATATTCAAAGCAATGATTACAGTAGATAACTCAGGATCATTAGTATGATAGTTTTACTCATGAATTTTTAATGGTCATGATGCATAGGCAATAACTCTATAATTATGAATAAGGACACAACCAAATCCATTCTTCGGTGCATCACTATAAATAACAAACTCGTCATTTCCCGTTGGTAGAGTCAAAATAGGATCATTGACTAATCTTATCTTAAGTTCTTTAAAACATTTTTCTCAGTGTTTTGTCCAAAAATATTTAATCCCTTTACATATGAGCTTTGTTAATGGGATAGCATATCAGGTGAAATTATGGATGAAACGTCGATAATAACCTGCTAAACCAATAAAACTATGTAACTCGGTTATAATCGTTGGTGCTGGACATTCATGGATTGCACTTGTATTAGAAGGATCAACAATGAATTCATATTTAGAGACAATATGGACAAGAAATGAAATCTATTGAAGCTAGAATTCACACTTGCTAAACTTCCCATACAATTCATGTCTTCTCAGAGTCTTCATGATAATGCGCTAGTGATTTTCATGATCTTAGTAGATTTTGGATCATACCGAGATATAATCAATAAATACCACCACAAAATCATCGAGATATTCCTTGAAAACACTATTCATTAGATACATGATTATAGAGGGTGAATTAGTCAATCCAAAAGGCATTACTGTAAACTTGTAATGTTCGTACCTGGTTCCAAATGTTGTCTTCAGAATGTCTTCCTTCTTCACACAAAAATGATGGTATCCAGATCGAAGGTCAATCTTTGAGAATTATTGATCTCTATGCAGTTGGTCAAATAAATCATCAATGCGGGGTAGGGGATAAATGTTATCTATTTTTATATAATTAATTTCCCCGTAGTCGATAAATGAACTCATAGATCCATAATTATTTTTAACAAAAAGGAAAGGGGCTCCCCATAGAGAAACACTAGGGAGAATAAATCCCTAATTACTCAATTCCAAAAGTTGTTTCTTTAGTTCATCTAATTCTGTAGTGTCCATTCTATAAGGGGTCTTCAATATAGGTCTTGAACTAGGAATTAAATCAATTGAAAACTCAATTTCTCATTCTGGAGGATGTCCAGGTAAATCTTCCAGAAACACATCTACATATTTTTTCACAATAGGTAAATCCTCTATTTGAACATTCCATTCCTCACCCACAGTTATTCCATTCTCTTCCTCCCCAATAATTGAATTTAGTTGAGCTACTGGGGGTAGATCAAGATAAGATTCAGGTGGTGAAGATTCTTCTCTAAAGATAAGGTGTTCTTTATCATCATCATCAAAAAGAGTATCCTCCTTCTTCTTACAAGAAATCATTACATCATGGTCTAAAATCTGATCCATACCGAGGATTATATCAAATTCAATCATAGTTATGTCGAAGAGATCAGCTGATAACGAAAATTTATGTGATCTAATGGGAACTGATTCAAAAAACGTTGTTGCAATGATACATCCCTTAGGAGTTTTAACTGAAATACCCCTTGTTAGATCAATTTGGAAATATCTAATTTTCATAGAATACTAGGAAGACATGAAACAATGTGACAATCTATAATTCAATAATGAGTTTTCTAAATTTGAGGAAACCATTAAAATAACTACCACCCCATCTTTAAGAGATTCTACCTCAGTAGTAGTGATAGCATAAGCTTGGCCTTGATCCCTTGGCATTTTCTGAGGTATTTATCCCTGACGCATGAGAAATTAATTTGAATAATGTCCCATCTCCCTGCAATTGCAGCATTGAACTTCGATAGATTCTTTCTAACCCTTGCAATCACGTTCTTGGTGGCATTTATCACCACACTTGTAATAGACTCTCATTCCCTTCAAGAAAGTACCAGGGTGTTTCTTCCCACAGTTACTGCAATATGGATATTCAAATTTTCCCTTCTTCCCCTTATTTCCATTTCCAAAGTGATCAGTAGATCTCTTCTTCTCTTGCTTTTCTTTATAGTCTTAAGATTTCGAGAATTCATTTTCTTTCTTGATAACACATGATAAAATATCATCATACGAGTAGAAGGATTGTGATACAAAGGCTCAACAGAGAAATGGTTTTAACCGATCAAATAAATAATGAATATTACTTCTTGGGTTATGTATATAATCTACATCATGCCATACTAACCATGTAATGTTAGACTCATACTTTGCAACATTCTCGTCCTCCATTTTCCTCAGACTCAGAAACTGTCATTCAATATCCGCTCGATGGTCATGGAGAAAATGTTTTTCTATGAAAATATCGTTAAAATTCCCCCATTCCATATTTGATGCTTCATAATATTCCTTTGTATTTTGAATCAATGACCACCATTGATCAGCATCTCCAGTAAGGCGATAAACTACTATAAATTGTTTTTCCCTTTTGCTACTCCCTAAGGCGTGGAATATTTTTTCTAAGGAATTTATCCATTGCTCATCTAATAGTGGTTTTTTACCCCCATTGACTGTTAGTGGCAGTTTCCTCATGAAGAAATCTAACATTGATCCTCCACGCTGCGGATTAGGGTGCTGTATACAGGTAAGTTTATCATTCATAACCTGAGTGAGTTGTCCGAGTATAGTGATTAGCTGAACAACACCAGTTGCATCACCAACTCAACTATAATTATCTTGAGTAGGTGAGAAATACCTACATAGAGTTTGTGCATTGATATGGTTTCCATTCCTTCCATTAGGCACCATTTCTAAACAATATCATAATCTATAATAGTTTATGAATCGCCATATATAAATCCAAACTTGTAAAACACTTAACATAAATTGAAGAGTTTATGGATGTAATCCATAATCATAAAAATGTTTTCATTGAGGATGTATATACTCATAAACCCTTCATAATGGTTGGTAAAGAAAATGATAATTAACCTAATCATATCCCCCAGGAGTGCCGTAACCAAGAGTGGAGCAAGACCCATTGTCGTCCACCAGTTCCCGTTCGAGTCTAGATCAAAGCGGTGTCTTCTGGTTTTACTCTAGGTACATCTATGCCAGATCTGCCTCTACCTGCTCGTATCCGGAAAGCGATATATTGATCAGAAAACTAACAAAATCTCTAAAATAACAAAATTCTATGAATTTATTCTATACTAATCCTCAAAGACTATCTTCGGTCTATGTGCTATAATCCGAGTTTCTCTAAATATAACTCCAAGGTTTGTAATAAACATCTTATGATGCCAACTGTAACGCCCCAACCCCAATTACCCAGAGTTGGTTCATTATTACATATCATTGTCATGATCACAAAATATCATGTCTCAAAGGACCGATTAGTTTAGTAGCCTTGGAATCACTAGATACATTCATAACGTTTACATTACATCATAAAGTAAAAACTACAACAACATCTTATCTCCACACTTATATGAACATATAATATGCATACAGGTCATTCATAAAACACATCTTCACATCCTATGAAAAATAAAACATTGAAAGGGGTGAGCTCAGATGCCATGTAAGGACAACAATATAGCGGAATCTTTCATAAATAAGCATATAAATTTAAGGCAATGTATAACTAAAACAAAAGCCTTTTAAACATGAACTTCAGCATAATATGGAAAAAATTAAATGAAGTAATTCCATTTACTAATTCACATGGATATTCTACTAGTCTAATATTCACATTCAATATCAATAACCACTTTCATAATGATGGAATGCATAATGCTATACTATCATATCCACATAGTCAAGGCCTTGTGCCAAGACTAAAAATATGAATTTTTCAAGGCCTTGTGCCAAGACACTAGTTTGTCTCATGAGACCTTCTGATGCATCGATGAGATATATCGGGCTCCACCCATCACATATTAACTCCAATGCATTCATTATATGAACAGGTTTAAACATAACATAATCATTTGTATTAAAACTAGCATACGAAATGTCAATACTCTCTCCAAAAACCATGAATGGTATAAAAAATAACACATCCATAGTCAAAAATATCACAAAACCGTAAATAAAATATGGAAGCTTTGTATCATAATAATTCAACATTAAATAAGCTTAAAATCCATCAAAGGATGTTGACATAGATGAAATCAAAACTATTTGAGAGAAATATCTCTTTTTTTGAAATAATTTAAAATTCACATAATTATAAAATAAAACATTTACTTTGAAAATATCCTTATAAGCTTGTAAGGGTCTCTTCGAAGATTTTATAATGGCGGAATATAACCACAGCTTCCGTATATGTTAAAAAAATACATTCTTTCCTTAATTTTGTCAAAAAGGTTAAAAAGGACCTTGTTTAGAAAACGATGAAAATATTCTGTTATAAACATCATATAAAATGTCAAAAAGGGTATACATGACATTAACCCATATTTTATAATAAATTAATAATGATTTGAAATACATTTTTAAGAAACATGGATGTGGATTATAAAGAGGTCTCAGTAGATAATTACGTATAAACAACCTCAGATAATGAAGAGATTGCGAAATAAACCCTTAGCTTGTACTTTTCCTTGGTTGAAGGTAGGTTAGACTCCTGAATAATTGTGAAATAATTTTTATTAAATTATTAAATAATCATATATATTAATATAATATCATATATTCTTTTAACATTGCTTTGTTAATAATATCTTAGTATTATTGTCATTTTGGGTGTTGTCTTACTCATTTTCATTTTTATGTTTTGTTAAATAAGTCATGTTTGTTATGGATAGGTTGTATCATATTCATATACATAATGATTCAAAGTCCTTAAACATTATTTTTAATCATAAAATGATAATTATACTTGAATGGATACGATGGGGATTGAATCTCATTGCATTCGTGGAGACGGTAGTCCTTACGTACGCTTGAGCGACAATATCATTCTATTGATATTAAAATAAAATATAATTGGATGTTATAACATATATAAACAATAATTATCAGGTTATATTTTTTATTTATATCAATTGAAAATCATTATTTTACCCATCCAAATAATAATGTGTTGAATAACAATTACACAACTACGTGGATACGGTAAGACGTACGTACGCACGTATGGTGACATGTCATTCAAGGGATGGATAGAATACTGAATATGGTTGTAACATATTTATAATGAAATCAAAGTATATAAGAGATACTGTATTTATTATTTTAAAATGTAAATAACAATGAAAGAAGAAGTTGAAGAAGAAAGGAACTTGAAAGAGGGTGGTGAAAACATTACCTCTTCTTCAGGTTATTACTTTTTATTTGATCAAAAGGGCTCCATATGTTGGATTTATGACTAATGTAAGTCCTCTAGTATAAATTGAGGGATGTTGAGAGAATATCTGGGTTGTGGTTGGTCGAGCCAAAATGCTTTGATTGTGTGAATTAGCGAGAAGCGGGAGTGCCCTTTTATAACAGGGTTGAGGGGAACCTTAGGAAAAGGAGGAAATATTATTTAATAATAAATTCATATTCTGTTTATAATGTAAAAGAAGTATATAAATTAATTTTTAAGTTGGGGTTAGGTCTAAAAACTGTCAATAAATAGATTTTAGACAGGTTTGGGTCACTATATTAACCTTACCATTTAGTTTTAATTCTTAGTTAATTAGTTTGACATTTACCATGTCTCTTTGTATTTTTATATTATATAGTCAATAAACATACTATAAACTTCCAATCGACCCCCAAGTGGTCCATTAATAATAAAACTATCATTATATAAGTTCTTTGTCTAATCCTCAGATTTTTAGGAATAGAATATCAATTAATAATATAATATTTGTTTTAGAAACTCATTTTTGTCAATTTTGACACTCTTTAAGAATTGATTTTTGTTAAAGCCTTAACAACATTATTAAATCAAATAAAATTAATTTACGAAATACGAAAATGTAATTTTAACCAATAAAATTACTGTATGTCATCAAAACATTCAAAATATATTTATTTTAACATTTATAATAACAATTATTTGATTCATTCATTAATAAGGAAAATAATTCAGAATTATTGTGTAATAAAAAAATTTAATAATTCAATGTATCAAAATTATAAACAAAATAACATAATAAGAAATATTTTTATATTTCTAATGAATATTTATAATCGAAATTATAACATATATAACTCTAGGTAAAAATTGTTTTTCTAAAAGATATATGCTTATGTCATTCTTGAATATATTTTAACTTAATTAATATAAAGTGTCCTTATCACCTACAAGTGGATCCATGGGGTCCCAAAATCGACCCAAAGATTCCAATGGTTGGAAATGTATAAAAAAATAGGGATATGACTCTTTTTAGGATAATTTATTATTATTATAATAGTATTTGATTACCCTTATTTACCCGATTTACACTTTAACCATTGTAAATAAAATATTTACCGATGTAATTATTCAAAATGTTTAAAAAAAGAGTTAACTATTTACACAATTTTGAAATCCATATTCCAAATATGGAATCTATTTTTCCAAATTCAAATCACAGAAGTGGAAGAAATTAATTTAAATTTAATTCCCACTGTCCAAACAAAAAGCGTGTTTTTAAGAAATAATAACTATTAGAAGATGGACACTTGTTTATGTCTGTTTTAAATGTGAAATTACATCCAATGAATAACATTGTATGAAATGGTAAAAATATATTGTAGATATACTTTAAAACCACTCAATTTTATAATTTATCACTACTAATTATTTTGATTAAAATATTTGTTTTTAATTAAAATTTAGTAATTTTCATTATTCATCAAAATATGAATGTTGTCAAAAATGTACCAAAAAATCACTATAAGATAATTTCAATATTCAAAATCCAAAAATGAAGTCCATTTTGAAAGATAAAATGTATAAAATTTCAAAAATTTAGTATTAAAATTTATAACGGTTAGTTTGATTGGTTGTGGTGTGTGTTAGAACTCGAAGTTGCGTACAATACAAGATACTGTATTATTCCAATAGAAGCATACTGTGGATGCTTGGGGTGTTTTAAGAACAAAATTTGACATGGTAAAAACGTAAATGGAAATGATAGTTTTAATAATTTATAATTTTTCTATTATTCATTTAAATTATTCTTTTTAAAAACAACAAAAATCTATTCCAAAGATAATTTGGAATAGTGGTTTTAAAATTATATCATTTAGAAAAATAAATTTATAAAATTTTGGAATTTAGTTTTTAATAATAGTATAGAATAATTATATGATTTTTATAATATTTCTTCATTAGAAGGAAAAAATTTCCTTCGATAATTGAATATTGAGTGTTACATTCTCACCCAATCACAAGTTTTATTCTAATAATTTAAATTATATCAATTTAGGAACATATGTGGGTTGTTAATTACAACATATTCTTAAGGTTCCCAGGTTTCCTAGTATATCATTTAATTTAACCATGGTAACATTAATAGTTGAGTCTTCAGATTCCTCAAAACATGACCTATTGATTTCATCATCTGAAAACATTCCTCACATTATGAACAAAAATACATCCCATTATATATTTGTTGATGTTATAAAATACATAAGATCTGGTATATATATCCTTCTTAAATACATATATAATATATCATGAAATTTAGGGATGCTAGGTAGAATTTCCAAATGTAAACCAATATATCTAATTATTTCAATAAATTTCAAATGGATGAAGGTACGGGGGAAATAGTTTTTATTTAATTCAAAACATTATAACATCATCCAACATAGATACATTCCATAAAACATGATCATGTACATGAATTTACAAATCCTTTATTTTGTTATCGACACCTATTTTTTATCTTCATTAAGTAGTCTAAATAGGGTCTTGAAGAGTCTCTATATTCACAATCATATACTACTTGAGATATGAGCCTTAAATAATCCTTACTCTAACTTCAACCTAACATGTTTTGATATAAAATATCTATTGATACACTTCCTCGTATTCTACAACCTTAATGATTGAATAGAACCTATTAGAATTTGAAAATTACTCCATAGATAAATACTATTCCCACCCACCTTGAACATCAATCGAGAATGACCTAAAACTATAATCTAATGTATAAATACAACTTTCATAGTTCCCATCATCATAATAATGATAGGTAGTGGTCAAAATTATCTTGGTTCCAATTGAATTATTAATAATATTATACAATTTTTATGTGAACTTCAAGTCAAAAACATATATAATCAAAATAGGTGCCCCATGATGTTTCAAAAATTCATTAATATTAATCAATGTGAGGTTCTCAATACGTATATCATACCATATTCATAGAAAATGTATGGGCTTGTTAAAAAAGTTCACGAAATTCCATATGACATGATTATTTATATTAGTATTTGAAAATATAGTGATAAGTTCTATAGTAGTATTATCCCATTTCCACATAGATTTAGGTATCAGTTTTCTGATTTCATTATAATATTTTCTCTCATCCATTACTTGTTTAAAATCCTAAATTAAAGATACATATCCTATAATGTCATGTTTCATATTGTCCCACAATAAAATTTCCATATATTACTAGTATATTTTTTTCATACAATGTATTATAGAGAAATTTGAGCTATGAGATTCATCTGATAATTCTATTTTTAGATCATGCATATATGGAACACACATCATCGTTCCAAATTTAGAAATTAAAAATTCGTAGATAGTGTCTACCAATATCCCATCATTTATAATGTTGATTCTCCCTTGAATATTCTATTCATCAAGTTAAGAACATTATATTGTCTATAAAAAGGATGAGTTTTAAATTCTCACGATTAGAGGAGTTTTTTTCTAATACATAATGATACACATACAGAACATCACTAAATCTATGAATATATGATCCTATTCAATCATCATTTTAGATAAAAATCCACGATCTTTCCGACTCACTACATCATTCACCAACTTTTTATTCTAAGTGTGGTAGTCATGTAATAAATCATATTAGTTAATTTGTTTTAACCATAAAATATAACTAATTTTATTATATTTCTATGAGAATATTAATTACAATGATTTATGATCTTAAAATATTTTAAATATTTCACCACAAAGGTAATTCCCCAATATCTTTAATGAAATTATTATGACTATGATACTCAATATCATTGGTTGGATAATGTTATTCACGAATATTTAATAACCTTATTACAGAGGAAATAAATATATCATTAAATATAATGATACTACCTTGTCAATTCCTTAATTTATAATACATATCAAAAATAAATCCCATGAAAATAGTAATGTTAATATTAGTACATTGAAAAATATCCTCTTTAGTTCCATAAAATGCACATTTCATTATTTTAACCACATACACGTGTCCCCTTTATATGTCATCATGGTAAACATGTCAGCTAATGAAGAAAAATTCTGATGAAATCATTTAAGGAAACATAATATTACATGTTCTCTACATACATCAGTTATATTTGTTAGAATTAGACCTTTTATGAAAACATTTGTCTTTGAAGGATCGACTAACATTCAATTCTTAAAGACAATATGGCTTCAAAAAGAAATATACTTAATACAATATTCAGACTTATTATATATTACATATAACTAATTTTCTATAATAGTCAAAGTATTTATTAAAAAATTAACCATGTTCTATTTATATGATTTAGAGTTCATTAATATATAATCAATAAATGCAGATGTTTAATTATCGAGATAATCCCTGAATACTATGTTTATAAAATCCATAAAAAGTGATCGTTTTGGTTATTCCATAGGAAGTTAATATAAATTCATAATGTATATAACTCATATAAAATTACTACTTTGTAATATAATCCTCCTTTACTCCCTATAATCGATGCATAACCTCATAGATCCATTCATCTTTATAACAATAAGAATAGGGGATCCTCATTATGATACACTATGGAATATAAAACCCTCATCACATAGATACTGATGTCTTTTTAGTTCTACTAATTCTATTGTGGTCACACACAAGGGAGTCATTGATATAGATTTATTTTCATAGATGAGATAAATTGAAAAATCCACTTCATAATTTGGTGACTATCCAGATTGTTCTTCATGAAACACATCAATCTATTCTGGCATAATTGGTACATCATAATTTATAAGGAATCATTTTCCATTCATAGGGTGTCTCAACTTTTAATATACTATAATTTCATTATTGAGTCACAATTTATGTGTAGAACGATAAGAATTAGACGATTTTTTCTAACCTATAATGATTATGGATTCAATATAAAAATTATAGATTGTAATCTCCATACTTCAGCAAAAAAAATCATTATACTTTTAATGAATTCCCATGTGAAGGATTTTATCAATGTTAACCATATGTATAATAATCATGTTTATGAATAACGTGATTCTATGTGTCATAATTGAAAAAAATACATATCCATGTTCTAGTATTATTTTTAGTTGGATTCATGATAGAAAATTTCATTCATAAGGTTCTGGGGAAATATAAAATTTTCTTAGAAAACATTGATGATTTAAACTATTACAAAGATCAAGAATAAAATAATTCACTACCTCAATTTAATGCTATGACCAATATACCTTCCACTTCATACATAGATACATAAACATTATATATAGTGCTAAAATAATTCTAGTTTTTATAACATCATATTTTCAATGAAAAACTACCTTAATAATTAAGGAATTTATTCATATAGTGTTTCATCTGCTTAAAATTTAATCATTAAAAATATGATTATTCTTTCCTTACCTTGTAATCAAAATCCTGAAAGTCGTTATCTCTATACATGAACCAAAATATTTTTATTTGATGAAATTTCCCTTGATGTTTTATTCAAAAATAATTAAACATAAAAAAATATACCCTTCCCTCCTTCTCTTTTTTCCATATATCCTTTTCCAGAGTGGTTAATCACCCCTTTATTTTATATTATTCCATACAAACAATAAAACATGTATAATTATTTCCCTATTTTAACCGAACGTGATATTATATATTCATATATATATAATTTTAGAGAGAATTATTCCCTTAATAAAATGGGATTTATCCCATCATATAATCCATCAATCTTTGTAGTTAGAGTACATATTAAATATATATCATTAGCCCCATACCTTGTAATGTTAGATTAAAGTCAAAAACATATTTTAATTCTATTTTTTATTAGATTAATTAATTCAATATATATTTTTTATTTGAACTCTTGAGGAATGGATTCATATAAAAATACCTTCATTAATGTTTTCCACACCATAAAATTTATTTCCACCAACTCCTTTGTGATCTAGATATATAGACACCCTTTATGGGTGTCACCTTTAAGGTAACAAAATACCACGATCAATTTCTCCCTTTTACTACTTTAAAAAGTGAGAAATATCTTCTACATGAACATGATAAATTTCTTAGATACTAATGGATTAATAGACCCATTGAATATTCTAGGTTTCTGATGCATTAAGCATTCCATCATTGTTTCACCCTATTGGGTTTCATTAGGATTCTTTATAAAAGAAGGGATATATGTTATAACTTGAGTCAAATTCCATTATATATTTATAATTAATGAAGCCTTTGTTCAAGATTAATTTTAAATCATAGGTGGGAAATCACCAAATATATTAAATTTATTGACAAAATCTCATTTCCATCCACTAGGAACCATTTTATAGAAAGTGTGTTAAATGAATTTGGTAATGATAATATAAGAACATGAATATTTATGGAGTCATATAAAACTCATTCAGTGGGAATAATATTCCATTAATTCATTGATTTTAAAATTGGGTTTATTTTGGAGTTTTTTTTTGGAGAATTTTAAAAAAACGTGGGAGGATATGGGCCTGACCGTGCACTTATTTGTATGGAACTATTGACAGTAATTAAGTATGGAAATTAATTAAAAAAATTTAAGAACCCCCAAATTAACCCCAAGTCAATCCAAATTTATCCCAAGTACATAATATAGGTTTTGGGATATATTTTTATGAATTTTATGCCCTCCTGACCTCCATTCGACATGAATAAAATCCAAAATCAAATACCACTTCTCTCCCAATAAGTAATTTTCCCTCTTATTCATCCCTAGTTCTTCTTCCATCCAATAAACATTCCTTTAAAAAATTAATCCAATATATTATAGTGGTATATTATTATTTTTTGAGATCTTGATCTATTATTCTATCTCTATATCTGAAATTCAATTATATTAATTTTCATGAATCTTAATTTTATGGTTTTGAATTCGGATCTAAATCTACATTGTTGTGCTGCTCAACATTTGAGGATTTTTATTGGGTGATAATTATTCAAAAAATAGAGGTATGTGGTATAATATTATTTTACCAAGTAATTTTTTTACTATCTGCACACAATTTTATAATTTATAGTGTTCAATTAAAAATTTGAATTCTTAAATTGGGTTATTCAATATGTCCAATTGATTGATTGGTTTATTGTTAAAATTGATGATTAATATGGGATTTGATCAAGGGAGTAAAGGGAATATAATTTGAAAATTTTATTTGTTAATTAATTATAATATTTAGTGGATTTATAATTAGATAATTAATTGATGAATTAATTGTGACATTTAGGAATATTAGATTTAGAGAATTATCAATAGATTAATTACAAAAATTGTCGAAATTTACGACTAATTACGGAATTGATTACTAGACTATGTGGATTATGATAATGATAATTAATTTGGGAAATAATTATGAGATTTACGGGGTCTCCAATTAGATAATTAATTGAAAAATTATCTGTGAGATTTTGGAATTGGGATTTAGATATTTTTTATTTGATCTAATTGAATTAGGGTTCAAATTGATGATTAATTGGGTTATTAATCATGGGGTTAAGGTGATTTAAATTTATATAATTAATTGGAAAACAAATTAATATAATTTGGGATTATCAATTAGATAAATAATGAGAGGATAAATTATGATATTAAATTATTTTTGATTTAAATAACATCCATTTATTTTAATTGGATTGTTTTTTAGATATATGTATAATTGTAGAGTTGATTTAGAGACTAAGTAGAATCCTAGTGAGATAGTTTATTGTATAATTTATAATATAGTTTTGGTGATGAATATTTTGATAATTAATGGGAGGATTAGTTATGAGATTAAGGCATATGAAATTTATATAATTAATCAAGGGATTAATTATGATATATTGAGATAATTGGTTTAAGATAAAAAATTATTGAATTAACTATGCGATGTCTAGATATATGAGTTAATATAATTAATGGTAGGTTTATTATGAGATATCATTAAATATTAGTTCATATGATTAATGATAGATTAATTCTGAGATGAGTAGATATATGAGTTAAGATAATTAATTGATGAATTAATTATGACATGTCATGGTATAAGATTTGTTATTATTAATTGTGGAATTATTTTTGGGATAATTTTATTATTAATTTTGTTACTAAATTGTTGTATTAATTATGGATAATACGCTGCATATATTTACTAATTAATTGGTTAATAAAATAATTTAATTGACATGCCTAATTATCCCGAGAATAAATTAAGGGAAATTTAATGATAAACCCGTAGTTAAATTAGTAATAATATTGAGATGATTAATTAATTTTAGAATTAATTATTGAGATTCATGGGATTAATTATTCAATGAATTAATTAAGGGAAGTAATTTTACTATATAATTGTTCAATTAAATAATGTTATTCATTGGAGTGATTAATTAATTGAGGAATTAAATAATGGGATTAAGGAGGAGAATTAATGGGAGAATTAATTGAATGGATCGGTGTGATTATTTAATTTTTGAATCAATTAATGTATTTTATTTGATTAGTTAATGAGATAATTAAATATATTTATTGTTTTGATTTTTATAATTTTTTAATTAAATATATATATTGATGTGATATGTTAATTGATGAATTAACTAGAGCAACTGATTTGGTTTGTTAATTGTTTATTTAAATCGAATAATTGTTTTGTATAGGTAATTTTTGAAATTAATAATAGTATTTAAGTGATCAATTAATTATTGAATTAATTAGTCTATTTTTTGTGATTATTTAATTATAGAATTCTTTAATATTATTTATGATATTAGTTAATTTCTGAATTAACTAGAGTTAAGGATATGTTATGTTAATTGATTAATTAAAAAATTTGTTATTTTTATTGGTTAATTGATGAAATAAAAATAGTTATTTCTGTGGAGAGTTAATTTATAAATTAAATAGATTTATTGATGTGGTTAGTTTATTTTTTAATTAAATAGAGTAATTATAGTTTTTAGTTAATTAATTTTTTAAAATATTGGATTACTGTGAATAATTAATTTTGAATTAATTAATGTATTAAATGTTCTTAATTAATTGTTGAACTAATTAATATTACTCATGAGATTAATTAATTATAGAATTTAAAGAGTTATTTATGTGATTACATAATTAAAAAATTAATTGGATTTATTGGCATGATTAGTTAATTTTTGAATAAACCAGAGTATTTTATTTTATTATTTATTTCTATAATTAACTAGAGAAATTGATGATATTTTACATTTTTATAGAAAATTGTGCACTGAGGCCCTTGAATTAAAACAAAACAAGATTAAAAAGGCGTAATGAATGTATTTTACATTAATCTTGAAGGAAAAGTGAATCCAAATCATCTAGAAAAGTGGTCAAGTAGAGACATCCTTACGCAGTGACCCCATTGTTTTGCATCCCATCTACAATATAGATAGATTCCAGGAAGTTGTGGTTGATGAACTCATTTAAATAAAAGATATTTTCATGAAATTATTCCCGTTTAGTTGTTAGATTCCATGATATATAAATCCAACCCATTCTTATCGCATGCACAATAGTAGAGGAATCAGATTCTAACTATAGTCAATTCCATTCACTTTTATGAGTATGATCGATTGCCTTTATCATACCCAATATGTAACTCCCCGACCCTAGTTACATAGAGTCGGTGCATTTTTACATAACATTGTCAAGATCATATGGAAATCATGTCTCAAAAGACCAATCAGTTTAGTATTACTGGAAACAAGATTCATACATAAGTTCGACATTATAACTTGAAAAAAAATACAACATGAATTTATTCCATCAGAAACATCCAAGCCTCCTAGATAATGCCTTCAAGTCGCTAATAAATAAATTCTTCATATCTTGGTAAAATGAATGATATGAAAGGGGTGAGCTCAAACACTCAGTAAGGGTAATCAAAAACAGCGAGAGATAACATAAATATTAAGCATGGTGAATAATTAAAACCACATGCCTTTACCAATAACAAACATGAATAAATTTATGGAAGGAATATGATCTGAGTAAATAATTCCATAATAAAACATAATCATGGGTATTCTACTAGTCGAATGATCACATGAACCATCAAAATTATTTTCATAATGAGGGAATGTATAATGCCATACATTCTGAAACATTTTGTGAAGGCCTAGGAAAAGAAGTCTAAAAATGATTAAAGCCTCGTCACAAACCATATATCAAATTGGGAAGGGCCTTAGAAAATTCCATGTCTAGTTGTCTAATGATACCTTCCAAGGCATCGAGGAGCTATAGCAGGCTCCACCCGACACATACTCAGTCAAATACATTCCTCATATGAAGAGGATGAAATATAACATTAACATTTGTATTAAAACTATCATAAGAAATGTCACTACTTTAACCATAAAACATGAATGGTATAAAAATAACACATCCATAGTCAAACACATCAAAAAACCTTCAATATAATATGGATGTTTTGTATCATAATAAATCAGTTTCAAATAAGCTTAAAATCCATCAAAGGATGTTGACATAGATGTAATCCAAACCTTTTTGGAGAAATATATCCTCTTATTTTGAAATCATTTAAGTTTCATATAATTATAAAATAAAACATTTATTTTGGAGATATTTTTATAATCCTTTAAGGGAATCTTTGATGATCTCATAAAAAAAATATCCACACCCGCCGTATAAGTTAATAAAACACTCTTACCTTAATTTTGTCGAAAATGTCACAAACTACCTTGTTTGGAAAATGACAGAAATATTCCTTTCAAAACAAATGAGGTCAAATAAGGGCATAAATTACTTTACCCCATTGTCTAGTAAATGTTAAATTTTTTTTGAAATACATTTTTAAGAAACATGGATGTGAATGATAAAGAGGTCCCAGTAGATAATTAAGTATAAACAACCACGGATAATAAAGAGATTGTGAAATTAACCCTTACATTGTAATTTTCCATGGTCTAGGGTTGGTTATCCTCTTATATAATGGTGAAATAATTGTTATTAAATTATAAAATAATCATATACATTAATATGATATCATATACGATCTTTTATCATTGCTTTGTTAATAATATCTTAGTATTATCGTCATTTCGGGTGTTAACTGATTCTTTTTCCTTTATAAGATTAGTAATGTAAGTCATATTTTTTTAGGATGGAATGAATATTATTCATATCCAGAATAATATCAAATCTTTACACATTATTATTAATCATCTAATGAAAATTAGTCTTGATTGGATATGATGGGGAATGAATCTCATCGCCTTCATGGAGACGGAAATCCGTACGTACGAACGAGCGACAATATCATTATTTTTATATTGAAATAATATATAATTGTATTGTATATCATATATACAGAATCATTATCATGTTATATTTATTATTTACATCAATTACACAACATTATTATACCCATCAAAATAATAATGTATTGAATAACAATTACACCACGACGTGGATACGGTAAGCTGTATGTACAAACGTATGGTGATATGTCATTCAAAGGATGGATAGAATAATGAATATCATTGTAACATTTTTATAATAACATCACAGTATAAATAAGATACTGGAGTTATTATTTTATAATGGAAACAACAATGAAAGAAGAAGTGAATGAAGAAAGGAACATGAATGTTGTGGTGAAATATTTACCTCTTCTTTGAGTTCTTTTTTTTGATTTGATCAAAAGGGATCCTTAGTTTGGATATATGAAAAATTGTATGACTCTAGGATTAATGGAGGAAAATTTAGAGGGTATTAAGGTAGTTTTGGATGAGCCAAAAGGCTTTAATGGTCTTAATTAGAGAGAAGGGGGAGTGCCTATTTATAAGAGGAGTGAGGGAAACCTTAGGAAAAGCTAGAAATATTATTTTATAATAAAATCATTTTCGGTTTTTAATGGCTCTAAAGATTATTATTTAAAGGATAAGGTGGGTATGGGTTGAAAACCACTAATAAAATAGGTTTTAGACAGGTTTGGGTCTATATATTAACTTTAGCATTTATATTTGACTCTTAGTTAAATAGTTTGACCTCTACCATGTCTCTTTGTATTTTTATATTATATTGTTAATAAAATAACTATATGCTTCCAAGAGAACCCCAAGTGGTTAATTAATGATTCAACTATAATTATATAATTCTTTTTTCCAATCCATAGAGTATTTGGAGTTGAATATCAATTAATAATATAATATTTGTTTTAAAAAACCTTTTTATGTCAATTTTGACAGTATTTGGAATTTTGTTTTTGCTAAATTCACAACAGAATTATTACTTTGAAATCAATTATTATAAAAAACCCTAATATGTCATATTAACCTAGAAAAACTAGTGGAGTTTATAAAAATTTCAAATTATATTTTGGATATTTATAATAATAATTATTTTAATCTTTCATTAATACAGTAATTACTGCATCATCATTGTGTCATAAATAAATTTAATTATTCAATTTCTAAAATTATAAATAAAATACCATTATATAGAAAATATTTTTATCTTTATAATTAATAATTATAGTTGAATAGATAACATGTATAACTCTATGTAAAAATTGTTTTACTAAAAGATATATGCTTATGTCATTTTTGTATTTACATTAATATAAATAATATAAAGTGTCATTATCACTTACAAGTTTCTCCATGGGGTCCCAAAATAGACCCAACGATGCCAATAGTCAGACATATATCATCCAATATCATTAGGACACGTATTAGGGTAATTTAATATTATTATAATTTTATTTTGTTACCCTTATTTACCGTATTTACCCTTTAACCATGTTAAATTAAATATTTATCGAAGTAATTATTCAAAATGACTACATGTAAAATATACCTATTTACAAAATATGGACCTCTAGATTTTAAATATGGAATCTATTTTTCTAAATTCATAACACAGTAGTGGCAGAAATTAATTTAAAATTAATTCCCGTTGTCAAAACAAAAAGCGTGTTTTTAAGAAATAATAACTATCAAAACATTGACACTCGCTTATTTCCAGTTTAAATGTGAAATTACGTCCAATGAACAACATTGTATTAAATGGTAAGAATATAATATAATTATACTTCAAAACAAATCTATATTATAATTTATCACTATAAATTATTTTGATTAAAAAAGATGAATTTAATTAAAATTTAGTATTTTTTTACTATTCATCAAAAACCGTATGTTTTCAGGAAAATACCAAAAATTCACCCTAAGATAATTTTGATACACTGAATCCAAAAATGAAGTTCATTTTGAAAGGTAAAATTAATAAAATTTTCCAAAGGTTGGTATTACTATTCATAACGGCTAATTTGATTGGTTGTGGTGTGTTAAAACTAGATGTTGTATACAACACATGCTAATGCATTATTCATTATATTATTCAAAGAGAAGAATAATGTGAAGCTTGGGGTGTTACATTCTACCATCCTTCAAATAATGTCTTCCTTGAAATTTCTGGTGTTTTACTATGTAAAAAACTCTGGTGGTTCTTCATCATAAGTTCTTCAGGTTCCCACGTTGCGTCTTCCATCTTATAGTTTCTATATAGAACTATTACCAAACGATTCATCTGGTTTCTCAACAATTGTTGTCTTGTATCAAGAACCTTGATAGGCTCTTCTTAATAAGACAGATCAAGTTCCAGCTCAAATTATTCATATGTGAGTACATGCATTGGTTCAGGCATGTATTTTCTCAACAGTGATGCGTGGAACACATCATGAACTTTGGAAAGAATTGGTGGCATTTCCAGACGATATGCTACAGTCTCAATTAATTATAGAAATTCAAAAGGTCTGATATACATGGGGCTCAATTTTATCTTCTTACAAAAACTTATAACACCCTTCCATGGAGATACCTTTAAGAAAACATGATCTCTGACCAGAAATTCCAAATCCTTCCTTCGATTATCAGCATAACTCTTATGTCTACTTTGATCTACTTTGATGTGGGTTTGGATTTTATGCACATTTTCCTTTGCTTCCTCCAAAATTATTGGCCTATGAGTTTTATTTCGCCAACATCATCACAACAGGTTGGTGTGCGGAATCTCTTTCCGTATAACGCTTCATATGTTGTCATCAGAATACATTAATGGATGATATTGTTATATAAAAATTCAACCAGAGGTAAATATTGATCCCACATACCCATAAAGTCAATTGAGAAAGATCTCAACATGTCTTTTAAGGTTTGATTAGACTGTTCTTATTTTCCATCAGTTTGAGGGTGGTAGGCAGTGCTCAAATGAAGTTCAGTATTTTGGGATTTCTGAAGAATTTTCCAAAATCTTGATATAAAACGTGGATCACGATCAGAAACCATCGATAGTGGTACTCCATGATGTCTCAAAACATCATTAATATATAGTCTGGCTAGAAATTCAAGTGGTAAATCTTCTCTTATAGCAAGAAAAAGTGCTGACTTGGTAGGATGCTCAATAATGGCCCATATTGCATCGTTCTTTCTAGGAGCCTTTATTATCCCCATGACAAAATCCATCATAATATTATCCCATTTCCACTCAGGTATGGGAAGAGGTTGGATGACTCCTCCAATCTATTTCCTTCCAGCTTCCACTTATTGAAAAACCATACATCTTGAAACAAAATTAGTAATCTCTCTCTTCATGTTATCCCACCAAAAATGTTCTTCAAATATCTATACATTTTGGTGATACCAGGGTGCATAGAGAAATTGGAACTATGATCATCATCTAAAAATTTTCTTTTTCAGATCAGGTATATCGGGAACACCAAGTCTCTTCCCAAATTTCAAAATTTTATCTTCATACACAAAGTCACTCAATCTCTCATCATTCACAGCTTTAATCTTCTTTTGAAAATCTTCATCACCAGTCTGAGAATTCTTTATCCTTTCCAGTAAATATGGTTTCGCAACTATTTGAAAATGTATTGATGTTTCACCTTCCATGGTTATTCCCATATCCATCATTACAAGATCCATGTATATAGGATCCTTTTAAACTCTCATCTTGGTCAAAACTCCATGATCCTTTCCACTTAATGAATCTTCCACCTTATTTTCCTTCCACGGGTGGTAGTGTATCGTGAAATCATAATCCTTGAGTACTTCAATCCTTCACCTTTTCCTCATGTTGTGTTTTTTTGTGACAAAATATACTTCAAACTCTTATGATCAGTATAAATATCAAATTTTTAAACATAGATATTATGTCTCCATATCTTCAATGAAAATATTATATCTTCTAACTCAGTATAATGAGTAGGATAGTTTTTCTCATGAATTTTTAGCTGACATGATGAATAGGAAATAACCCTGTCATTCTCTATAAGGACACAACCAAGTCCTTTCTTTGAAGCATCACTACAAATAACAAACACATCGTTCCCCGATAGTAGAGTCAAGATAGGATCATTGAATAATCATCTATTATGTTATTCAAAACATTCTTCACACTCTTTTTTTCAAACTAATTAACCCCTTTTCTTGTGAGCTTTGTCAATGGGTTAGCCAATCGGGAAGAATTCAGGAGGAAATGTTGATAATAACCTTCTAAACCAATAGAACTGTGTACCTCAGTTATACTCTTCATTGATGGCCATTCATGTGTTGCTCTTATCCTAGAAGGATCCACATAGATTCCATCCATAGAGACAATATGGCCAAGAATAGAAATATCCTGATGCCAGAATTCACACTTTCTAAACTTCCCATATAATTCATGTCTTTTAAGAGTCCTTATAATAATGCGCAAGTGATTTTCATGATCTTCGTGTATTTTAGATTATACCAATATATCATCAATAAATACCACTACAAAGTCATCAATATACTCCTCAAAAACTCAATTCATTAGATCCCTGAAAACATAGGGTGCATTAGTCATACCAAAAGGCATTACTGTAAACTCCTAATTCCCGTACCTAGTTCAAAATGTTGTTTTCGGAATATCTTGATTCGTCACACACAACTGATGATATCTAGATCGAAGGTCAATCTTTGAAAAGTATTAAGGTCCATGAAGTTGGTCAAATAAATCATTAATGCGAGGTAGGGGATACTTATTCTATATTGTTATAGCATTGATATCTCTGTAGTCAATGTACATCTTCATAGATCCATCTTTCTTTTTATCAAAAAAGGACATGGGATCATCATTGAGAAACACTAGGGAGAATAAATCCCTTGTTACTCAATTATTCTATCTGTTTATTTAGTTACACTAATTCCATAGTGTCCATTCTATAAGGGGTCTTTGATATGGGCCTTGATATAGGAATTAAATCAATGGAAAACTTAATTTCTCATTCTAGAGGATGTCCAGGTAAAATTTCAGGAAATACATCAACATACTCTTGCACTATAGGTACATCACCTATTTGAGCATTCTTTTACTAACCAAAAATTATTTCATTCTCTTCCTCCCAAATAATTGAAATTAGTTGAGCTATTGGGGGAGGATCTAGATCAGAAATAGGTGGTGAAGATTCTTCTCTAAAGATAAGGTGTTCCTTATCATTGTCATCAAAAATAGTAACCTCCTTTTTCTTACAATAAACTTTTGCATCATGGTCTGAAAGCCTATCCATATAAAGGATTATATCAAATTCAATCAAGGGTATTATAATGATATCAGTAGATAAAGAACATTTATATTCCCTAATGGGAACTGAATCATAGAACATTATAGCAATGATACTGCCCTTAGGTGTTTTGACTGACAACTCCTATGTTAAATCAAATTGGAAATATCTAATTTACTTGGAAAACTGGGAAGATATTAAACAATGCAATGATCCATAATCACAGAATGCATTGGATAAACATGAGGAAACCAGTAAATTACATGCCACCACATCTTTCAGAGCATCAACCTCAGCAGTAGTGATCGCATAAGATTGGACTTTATCCCATGGCCTTTTCTGAGGTATGTTTCCCTGACACTTAGGAAATTCATTTCCATAATGTCCCAGATCCCTGCAATTGATGCATTGAACTTTGGTAGTGACATTCCTTCCCTTAAAATCACCAGAAATATGGCCTTTCTGTCCACATTTATAGCATACTCCTTTTCCTTTTATACATGCACCAGGGTGCTTCCTTCTACAATTATCACATGGTGGAAATTCAACTCTTCCCTTTTTCCTTATATTTTTTATTTCAGTTTCTAGAGTGTTCAACAAATCTCTTCTTCTCTTTCTTTTCTTTAACGTCATATGACATAGATAATTCCTTTTATATCTTGATTGCACATGATACAATATCTTCGTAGGATGAGAAGGATTGCGATACTAAAGCTCGATGAAGAAATGGTTTTAACCCATCAAAGAAACGATCAATCTTACTTCCTAGGGAATGTATATAATATGTAGCATGCGATTATAACCTTGTAAAGTTAGCCTCGTACTTTTCAACATTCTCATCCACCTTTTTCCTCAGAGTGAGAAATTGTCATTCTATATCTACTCAATGGTTATGAAGAAAGTATTTTTCTATGAAAATCACTTTAAACTCCCTCCATTACATAATTGTTACTTCTTCATCCTCATTTATGTTTTGAATCAATAACAACCATTGATCAGCATCTCCAGTGAGGTAATAAACTACCATGACAACTTTTTTCCCTTTCACTACTCCCAAAAGCCTAAAAAATTTACTCTAGGGAACTTATCCATTGCTCAGATACCAATGGATTTTTACTCCCATTGAATGATGGTGGTTGTTGCCTCATGAATTGATCTAACAAGGATTCTCGACACTGTAGATCTAGGTGATCCATATGGGTAAGGTTATTATTAATAATCTGAGTGATTTGTCAGAGTATGGTGATATGTTGTTCATTGATACAATTTTCATTCCTTCCACTAGGTTCCATTTCAAAATAATTTAATAAACTAGATTAGTTTATGAATTTAAATACATAATTACAAATATGTAAAACACTTAACATAAATTAAAAAGTTTTTGGATATAATCCATAATCATAAAAATGTTTTCTTTGGGGAATTATATCTTGAGAAACCATTAATAATGGTTTGTAAAGAAAATTAGAATTATCCTAAACATATCCCCCTGAAGTGTTGTAACCAAATGCGAAGCAAGACCCATTGTCATGCACCAGTTCCCATTTGAGTCTAGCTCAAAGCGTTGTTTTCATGTTTTACCCCTAGTTACATTTGTTCAAGAGATTCCTCTACCTACTCATATCCAAATAGGGATGTATTGCATAGAAAACTCACAAAATCTCTGCAATACCAAAATTTTAGTATGTTCTTCTATAGTAATCCTCAAAGTATATCTCATGGCTATGTCCCCTAATCAAAGTTTATCTATATCTAGTTTCCAAGGATTGTACTAAACATCTTCTGATTCCAACTGTAAGGCCTCAACCCTAGTTACCCAGAGTCGGAGCATTATTACATAACATTGGCATGATCATAAGGAAATAATGTCTCAAAAGACCAATTAGTTTAGTATTATTGGAAATAATATTCATACATAAGTTCAACTTTACAACTTGAAGAGAAATACAACACAAATTTATTCTATTGTAAACATCCAATCCTCCTAGATAATTCCTGCAAGTCACTCATAACTAAATTCTTCATATCATGGGAAAATGAAACATACGAAAGGGGTGAGATCAAATGCCTAGTAAGGATAAGAAATACAGTAGAAGATAACATAAATATTAAGCATGGTGAATAATTAAAACCACATGACTTTAACAATAATGAAAATGAATAAATTTATGGTAAGAATATGAGTTCAGTAAATAATGTCATAATAATACATAATCATTGGTATTCTACTAGTCGAATGACAACATGAACCACCAATACTATTTTCATAATAAGGGAAAGTATAATTCCAGAAATTCTGAAACATTATGTCAAGGCCTTGTCCAAGACATCTAAAAATGATTAAGGCATCGCCCAAAACCATATATAAAACTGGGAAGGGCCTAGGACAATTCTATGTCTAGTTGTCTCATGAGACCTCCCGATGAATCGAGGTGGTATAGCGGGCTCCACTCGCCACATACTAAGTCCAATACATTCTTCATATAGAAAGGTTGAAATATAACATAAACATTCATATTAAAACTAGCACATGAAATGTCAATACCTGAACCATAAATCATGAATGGTATAAAAATAACACATCCACAGTCAAACATATCCCAAAACATTCAATAAAATATTGAAGTTTTGTATCATAATAATTCAATTTCAAATCAGCTTAAAATCCATCAAAGGATATTGACATAGATGAAATCAAAACCATTTAGAGAAATATGTATTTATATTTTGAAATCAATTAAATTTCATATAATTTTATATAAAAACTTTATTTTGTAAATATTATAATAACCTTGTAAGGGATTCTTTGAGGATGTCTTAACGATGGAAAATATCTGCACCCGCCGTATAAGTTAGAAAACATTCTTACCTTAATTTTGACGAAAAGGTCATAAAGAACCTTGTTTGGAAAACGACAGATAGATTACATTCTAAACATATAAGGAAAATTATGGGTATAAATGACTTTATCCCATTGTCTAGTAATTATTAATAAAATTTGAAATATATTTTTATGAAACATAGATGTGTATGATAAAGAGGTCCCAGAAGATAATTACGTATAAACAATCTCGGATAATAAAGAGATTGTAAAATTAACCATCACCTTTTACTTTTCCTTGGTCGAGGGTAGGTTAACCTCCTTTATAATTGTGAAATAATTGGTATTCAACTATAAAAGAATCATATATATTAATATTATATCATATATGATCTTTTATCCTTTATTTGTTAATAATATCTTCGTATTATCGTCGTTTCGGGTGTTAACAGATTCGTTTTCCTTTATATGATTTGTTACTTAAGTCATATTTTTTATGGATAGACTGTATATTATTCATATCTGTAATGATATCAAGTCTTTAAACATTATTTTTAATCATCTAATGAAAAATAGTCTTGAATGGATATGATGGCGAATGAATCTCATCGTGTTCGTGGAGAGAGTAATCCGTACGTACGTACGAGATACAATATCATTATTTTGATATTAAAATAATATATAAATTGATGGAATATCATATATACAAGAATAATTATCATGTTATTTTTATTATTTAAATCAATTACACATCATTATTATATCCATTCAAATAATAATGTATTAAATAACAATTACACCACGACGTGGAGATGATAAGTCGTACGTATGCACGTATGGTGACATGTCATTCAATGGATGGATAGAATAATGAATATGTTTATACCATATTTATAATAACATCACAGTATATAGAATATACTAGAGTTATTATTTTATAATGGAAACAACAAAGAAAGTGGAAGTGAAAGAATAAAGGAACTTGAAAGAGGTGATGTAATATTTACCTCTTCTTTGGGTTATTCCTTTTGATTTGATCAAAAGGGATCTATAGGATTTATTTCTGACTAAATTAATGTCACTAGGATTATTTGAGGACCATTGAGATGGTATTATGGTAGGGTTTTCTGATAAAAAATGATTTTATGGTTAGAATTAGCGAGAAGGGGGAGTGGACTTTTCTAAGAGGAGTGAGGGGCACCTTAGAAAAAACTATAAAAATTAGATGATAATAAAATAATATTTGGTTTCTAATGGCCCAAAAGTTACTTATTTAAAGTATAAGGTGGGGATGGGTCGAATACCACTGAAACAAAAGGTTTTAGACATGTCTGGGTTACTATATTAACTTCATCATTTAGATTTAACTCTTATTTAAATAGTTTGACACTTACCATGTCTCTTTGTATTTTTATATTATATGATTGATAAACATACTATATAATTCCAAGAGAACCCCAAGTGGTTCATTAATGATACATATATCATTATATAAGTCCTTAGGCCAAACAATAGATTTTTAGGAATAGAAAATTAATTATTAATATAATATTTGTTTTAAAATCTGTTTTTTGACAATTTTGACAATATTTGGTATTTTGTTATTTCTAAATTCATGACAACATTATTACTTAGAAATAAATTCATATAACCAACCATAATATGTAATAATAACTTATAAAATTAGAGGAATTCATAAAATGTCTCAAATTATATTTATTTGGATATTTATAATATCAATTATTTTAATCTTTCATTAATGCGGTAATTACTGCATCATCTTTGTCTCATACAAAATTTTAATTATTCAATGTCGAAAAATTATAAATAAAATACCATTATATAGGAAAGATATTTATCATTTTAAGGAATATTTATATTTTAAGATATAATATTTATAACTCTATGTAAAAATTGATTTACTAAAAGATACATGCTTATGTCATTTTTGTATTTACTTTAACTAAATTAATATAAAGTGTCATTATCACTTACAAGTGGCTCCATGGGGTCCCAAAATCGACTCAATTATGCCCATGGTCGGCCATATATCATCTAATAGGGTTACAACACATATTAGGTAATTTAATATTATTATAATACTATTTTTTTACCCTTATTTATCTGATTTACCTTTTAACCAGGGTAAATAACATATTTTCCAAAGTAATTATTCAAAATGTCTAAAAATAAAATTTACCCATTTACACAATTTGGGCCCCTAGATTTTAAATATGGAATCCATTTTTCTAAATTCAAAACACATAAGTGGATTAAATTAATTTAAAATTAATTCTCGTTTTCAAAATAAAAATCGTGTTTTTAAGGAATAATAACTGTCAAAAGATTGACACATGCATATGTCCAATTTAATTAGGAATTCTTTCCAATGACCAACATTGTATTAATGGTAAAAATATAATCTAAATATACTTTAAAACTACTCAATAGTATAATTTATCAATAAGAATTATTTTGATTAAAAATTTGTTTCTTATTAAAACTTATTATTTTTAATTATTCATAAAAAATGGAATGTTTTCTAAAAAATAACAAAAATTAACCCTAATATAATTTCAGTACTCCGAATCCAAAAATGAAGTCCATTTAGAAGGTTAAAATTTATAAAATTTCAAAAAGTATGTATTACTATACATAATGACTAGTTTGATTGGTTGTGGTGTGTTAAACTCAAAGTTGCGTACAACACACACTACTGCATTATTCGGTGTACTATTAAAAGAGAAGTGTACCATTGAAGCTCGGGGTTTTACACAACATATTTGATTATAAATAAGTTATATTACCACAGGGACCTTAAAAACACTCCAATACATCCCCATTTGTGTCTCCGAAAATAGATCCATATCATGAGGGACCAGGGATTCCCTGAGAGTCCCCATAATTTTTAACTAATGTAATAGTTGTGTTAAAATAATTTTTTACTTAGTAATTTCATTTTTTTGGATAAAGAAATGTTGAATTAATTTTTTGATGATGAATGGTATAATGATCATTCTATTGTGAGAATAAATATATGGAAACACATTCATTCTGTTTGTGTGAAATAAATAATATTAACAAGGTTAATAAATAGTGTGATTTAATGAATAGTAACATGTTCATTCATTTCTGTGGATCATAGAATGATAAGATGGTCATTAAATTGGATTATTTAATGAATGGTTACATGTAAATTCATTTGTTAAATAATAATGGTTACATGGACATTTAAATACATAGAATTCCCTGATGTTGTTCAAATTATGACATGGGATGAATCATGTATTGAGGTTAATATGTCTAAGGGAACCTAGGGATTTATTTTCTTAAATAGAGAATACATAATATTTTGATAAACTGTTGATTTATGTATTATAAATTTTATTATTATAGTTACATAAAAACTTGTTGGATGGAATTGTTTTAGTCATATTTGGTTTTGGCCTACTTATTTGAACTAACACCTTACTTGGCCCACCTGATCAGTACCTAAAGAGACTTTTTATTTTCAATAATAGTAAAGGGGAAATCCCCTATGTTAGAAGGATGAATTGGGATAGGGCATGGCTGAGGGAGGTGGATGTGGTTCAGACCTACTTGGGAGTTTTTAGATTCTTTAAAAACAATTGACATTTGACACATACAAAGCATGGGATATCTACTATTCAGATTTGAATCTGTATTTCTAGTTTTGGTTATCTTGTATCATTGGTTTTGTATATGGTAGTATATATTCTTATGCTACTTTTTATTTACTTCTGCTGGTTTATAATTCAAATTAAATTAGAAAAATTTTATAGTCTACCTATGATTGACATACCAGACCGTCACTGCTAGTTAGAAACCTATAGAATATGGGGTGATACTCTTGATGTCATGTAGTGAACTGGCTTGAGGCACCAGTGTGTGGTACCTTGTTCAGGATGTTGAAATGTTGTATAATTGGAAAATTTTCTTTTCTTATTAAATTTTATTAAAATTTGGGAATGGTATATATGATATTAAGAATATTTGGGGAATGGTTATGAACTCTTGCATGGGTGTAGCTACCCCATGTATGGGTGAGAACCCAGGTTCCTAGGGTGGTATTGTTTTTATATGTTTTTTTTATAGTTGAATGTTATTTCACCTTAGGTGAAGATCTTGGTTCTGTGATGTGATTATTGTTTTCTGATATTTGTGGAGATAGAATTTTTTGTTTGAATATAATGATAGTTGAGTATGCATTCATCATTCATGGGATGTAGTGTTAATTTTTTGAACATGAACCAATTTAGGCAAGCATGTGAAAATGGGTTATGGCTATGTTGATGAACATGAAATGATTTTACTTGCTTGTGAATTTGAACTGAAAATATTTCCAAACATGAAATTGTGAAATATTATAAAACTATGTACGATGAGAATAAATGGGTGTCAAAATGAGAAACCTGAATAATGATAATGTGTTTACACTTATTTAAAAGGACCTAGGTGTAGTATGGTTATGGGTAGTGGTAGTGGATTAGTTTTGACCTTGTGGAGGAAAAAAGGGGAAATGATTGATATATTTTTATGTAAATCCTTTATAATAATTCAGTTCATGTGGTAATATTAAAATCATTTTTTAAATTGATAGACCCTTGATGAGGGTGGTTTGAGTAGTGAAAATGGCGAAGTATGACATCTAGGTTGGATGTTATGTGAGGTAACTAATAGTTTTGTATAGAGTGGTTGGATTTTGGTGGGTAGGGAAGCCCACGATATTAGACAGGTTGTGGTTTTTCTGAAATGGGTAGTATCTTTGGTGATGGAGTATTTTTGGCGGTATTAATTGATCACTCCTTAGTGTACTTTTAATTAGTGACTGTCATATACCTGACCTTGACATCATATTGAGTACACTGATAACTCTATATATTTATTCCTAGAATTAGAACTATGTTTTTTATAAGGGGCCCCTTGAAGGTTTTTCTTATGAACTAGTATGTCTGTGAGACAGTATGGAGTGTGTAACTCCAATGGCAGTTTACAGAGGAGGTTCTTATGAAAGACAAGATATTGATGAATACTATGAACCATGGGACATTGTTGTTTATTTACATGAAAATTTGATATTAAAAAACCTCCAAAGATGGTTAGATATGTGTGAGAAGTAGGTTTGTGGAGAGAGACCATGGTTTGGATATGGTGGAATCAGAATTTCAATGAGGAATCTGTAAGGTTCAAGTTTCAATTACTCAGAGAAAGGCTGTGAGATCATTGGAGGTGGTGGATGTATGTGCATTATAGGTAGTCTTTTTTTTCATGACCGTGTTCATATTGTATGGTTTTTTGTGATTTTTGGGCACATTAAATTGGTAATCATTATGGGCAATGTTGATGATGATGATCTTGACACTGATACATCCTCAAGGAGAATATTATAAATGTTTTGGATCATAATGATAAAGTGTTTTGGGTGAATATTGTTTTTTATACCATTTATTATGGCCAAATAGATATTTGTAGGATGAATCGTGGGAGATAGAGAAATGGATGTGAGGTATCAGTGGTCTAATATTTTTTAATCGAAATATTTAGGAAACATTGGAATGCACCTCATGGATGATATGTTTTAAGGTCGGGATATTGTAAGAAAACAAAAATTTAGAGAGAAATATTGAACTCATTTAATGGTATTCTTTTACAGTGAATTTAGTAATTTTACCTTGGGTTTTATTTTGGAGTTTTTTTGGAATATGTTTTAAAGAAATGGGAGGAGATGGGATGATAGTGTGCCCCTATGCAAGAAACTAGGATCGAGAAGTAATTAAGTCCGAAAATAAATTGTATAATTTTTTAAAACCCATAATTAACCCAAAATTGACTCATATTCGTCTATAAAAATAATTCACATTTTTGGATCTCACCAGACAAATTTTAGTGCCTCATAATCTAGTTTTACTGTGGTTCACAGCCCGGATCGAAGAACGCTTCTCTCTCGGTATGTAATTTCTTTTATTTTGCTTCCCATGTTCTTCTTCAGTCCATTCCACTTTCATTTACCGATTTAATCTAATATATATATATATATATATATATATATATTTTCAGTGAGATCATGTTATCTATTTCTCTATTTAGATCTAATCATTGAAGATCATGATTTTCTTGAATCATTATTTTTGGGATTTGAGATTCATATCTAAATCTATAATGTTTTGCCACTCAACTTTCATGGATTTTCTCTAGGTGATTAGTCCTCAAAAAAATGAGGTAGGTGGTATAATATTATTTTTAGATACTATGTATTTTTATTTATTCTAAGAAATTTGATAATTTATAGTGTTTATTATCAATTTTAATTCCAATATATAGTTAATTCATTTTCCCAATTGATTATTTGGTATACGGTTAAAATTTATGATTAATTAGAGATCTAATCATGAGACTAATTGGATTCTCATTTTGATAAATAATTTGGGAATTAATTATGATATTTAATGGCTTTCCAATTAGGTAATTAATTTAGTAATTTATTGTGAGATTTAGGAAATTTTCATATATATATTTACTAATTGACTAATTAGATAAATAGTTTAAATTTATGAATAATTGGAATGTTGATTATTTGACTAAGGGGGTTATAATTTTGATAATCAATCTAGGAATTATTTATGATCTTTCAGGGATGACCAATTAAATGATTAGTTGATGAATTAATTTTGAGATATGGGGATTGTTATTTTGATAAATGCCAATTGATTTAATTGAAAAATGATTGAATTTGATGAATAATTAGTGATAAAATATTGGGATTACAGTACTAGAAATTTATATAACTAATTGAATGATTATTTATGAGAATTAGGGAAATATCAAATTTTTAAATAATGGGAGGAATAATTATGATATTTATGGATTTCTCATTTAGATAAAAGAAAATTGATTTAACTGGATTATTGTTGAAATATATTACTAATTGGATAGTTGTTTTTGAGACTAAGGGGATTCCCATTTAAATAGTTTCTAGGGAAATTAATTATGAAATTTAGGCTATGAACATTTATATAATTAATGTGAGGATTAGTTATGAGATTAATAGATATTGGACTTAGAAAAATAATTGGGGGAATAATTAATAGATATTTCGATAATTGGTTTCACATAATTAGTTGTTGAATTATATATAGTATATCTAGATATATGAGGTGATATAATTAATTGTAGGTTAATTATGATATATCTAAATGTGTGAGTTTAGAAAATTAATTATAGATTAATTATGAGATAATATGTTATACATGTTGAGATAATTAATAGATGAATTAATTATGACATGTATTTGTATATGAATTGAGATTATTAATGATATAATTACTTATGAGATACAGAGAGTGTTAATTTAAATAATTAGTTTTTTGTTTTATTATTGACACTGAGGTGTTGGTAATGACAAATTAATTAGTGAATTAATTAATAGAATTTACATAATTAATTAATTTAGGAATTAATTAAGTTTATTTCTATGATAAACAAATTCTAGAATTAGAAATAATATTGGGATGAATAATTAATAGTATAATTCATTAATGAGATTCATGGGATTAATTAACTGATTAATTAATTAAGCGGGGTAATTTTTTATTTAAATGTATAATAATATAATGGTATTGATGGGAGAGATTAATTAATTTTTGAATAAATTAAAGGAAATGATGTGAACAATTAATTGGTGAATTAATTGAAGGTATTGGTGTGATAAAATAATTTTTGAAATAATTAATGTGTTTAATGTGATTACTTAATGGAATAATTAACACGAGTTAGTGTTTATTTAGTTAATTGTTTAATTAAATAGATTTATTGTTGTGATTAGTTAATTTATGAATTAATTAGAGTTATTGTTGTAGTTAGTTTATTTTTTAGTTAACTAGAGTAATTACATTATTTAGTTATTTATTGAATTGACAAATATGATTGAAGTGATTAAATAACCGTTGAATAAAGTAATTTATTTTATGTGATTAATTAATTGTCAAATTAATAAATTCTATTGATGATATTTGTTATTTGTTGAATTAACTATAGTTATTGATCTATTTATATAATTGATTATTTAACTATAGTTATTTTATTGATTAAGAAATTGTTAAAATGACTATATTTATTAATGTGATTATTAAATACATGATTTAACTAGATTTATTGATGTGGTTAGTTAATTGTTTAATTAACTAGATTAATTGTTGTGTTTAGTTTATTGTGGAATTGACTAACATTATTAAAGTGACTAATTAATGGTTGAATTAATTAATGTATTTTATATGATTAATTATTGGTCAAATTAATTAATGTTATTGATGATATTAGTTAAAATATTAATTGACTAGATTCATTGATGTGATTAGTTAATCGATGAATTAAATTTATTTATTGATATGAATAGTTAATTTTTGAATTATCTCTAGTAGTTTATGTGATTACTTAATTTTTAATTATCTAGAGATATATATGTGATTAATTAATTGTTTGACTTATTAATGTTAATGTTGTGATTAATTAATTGAAAAGTGAACTAAGAAAATTATTTTGTTTATGTAATTGTTGGATTATTAATTTCATTGGTGTGTATAATTAATTTTTTAGTTAATTATGTGTTGTTGAATAAAAAATAATCATTCAATAATGTGATTTAATAATTTGTAGCATGTTTGTTTAATTGTGTGAAATATTGAATGGTATAATTTTCATTAAATAGTCTGATTTAATGAGTGGTAACATGGTTGTTAATATGTTTGAAATAAATTATTGTAACATGGTCATTCAATTGTGAGATATAATTAATGGTAGATGGTCATTCATTTTTGAAATAAAAATTTTAACTTGGACATCCAGACATGTGGTATCACTCAAGGATATTTAAAATTTCATCGTTGGATGAAGTAGGTATTGAGGTTCATGTTTCTATGTAAACTCACCACATTTTCTGATTTAATAATGAATACTTAATAATGTGAGATATTATTGATTTATGTGTTATACATACTCTTATAAATATAACATACACCATTTTTGACTGGAACTTTATTAGACACATTTTTTGTTGTCATACAGAGTTTTACTCACACCCAACTTGGGCTACATAATAAATACATGAAAAGACTTTGTGTTTTCTAGATAGGTTAAGGGATATGTACCTATATTAGTTGGATGAATTGGGGTGGAGATGGTACGCCAGATCCAAATGTGGTTCAGATCATCTTGAGAGTTGTTAGTGTCATTACATTTGTGTTTTTATTAACAGTTGATGTGTACATTTAATGGAATATCTACTATTTAGTTTTGATAATGTATTTCTAGTTTTTTTTATCAATTTTCATTGGTGTTTCCAATATTAATATATATTATTCGTCTATTTTTTATTTATTTACAATGGTTTATTACTCTAATAATATAAAAAAGTGGGTATAGACTCCCCATGATCGACTTACCAGACCCTCTCTACTCGTCAAAATCATATAGAGTATAGGGAGATGCACATTAGGTCACATAGAAAACTATATCGGGGGACATTTGTGTGTCACCCAAGATGGGAAGTTATAGAAATTATATATTTAAAATCAAAATATAAGATTTTAAATCTCAGTTAGACATACTATAAATTTATATTTTATACATAGATAATGTTAATGTCATATATTTTTATCATTGGGAATATCATTAATTTATAAATACCATTAACATCATTCGTAATGGATTTTAGTGATTGTGTATATCATATAAAGAATATCCAACATTGGAGTGTTTATCCATGGGTACAATCATTGTACCACTAATCATGAACCAATTTAGTTAATATATAATCATCCTCATTTAACATTGTTAACCCTAGTTTTATCTATGCCATAACCATAACTACATAAAAGTATCTATAAAGAGAGTTATTTTATAGGAAAACCTCAAAATATGTAATTTATAAAAAAATTCACATTATTTGATACTTATACTTTTCTATAGAGTCATTAATAAATATATGTTCCATATTTTATGTTTTCAATATATAGATCATAATTATTATACTAAATATAATTTGACACATATAGTAACTCCCAGAATCTAGTAACCTAGATATTGTGGTTATTTTAATAAACTGGCACCGAAAAAAATGGATCACTTCCCATTGAATCAAATAGTATAGTCATTTAGGGAGTCAATACATATACATGATTCCCATAGTACATTTGAAAATGTGAAATAATATAGAAAATTTTAGTAATAACATTATTATTTCTTATATTAAATTCATGAAATCATTTGTAAATCCATTCATTGTATTCCAAAAAAATTAACAAATGGTGAGATTGTGTTCTCATTTTAGAAAAAATGAAGTTCTAGGATTATTGTGAGATCACAAAGTGGGTGAGGCGGTGAATCAATGATCCCTTTTCTTTTTTTACAGAATGTTTCATTTCATTCATTCCATTTTGGATAGTGAAATCCTCGATCCAATATTCTTTTATCTATTGGAATTACCTTGAATAATCTTGTAAATTAAATGGGACATATGACATGGATTTATAAGGTTAAATAAAACATCATACTCCCTACATTTTGGTTATTCTCATCTACATGGATTCCCCAATATAAATATATAATCAATTACAATGATCTATAAAGATTCACACTATAACTTTCTTGAATCAGTACAAGAGTTTTTTATATTACATGTGATTATTCTTCTCAAATCCACACTGGCCTACTCTATAATCTACATTATAGACTTATTCTCATGAATCACATAAGATACTTCCTTATCACATCTCCTCCTGAGTGGCTTCCTCTTTTCACCAAGGAATTGACCCACCAAAAGTTTTTCTGTTGATATTCCTCCATGAAATTGTTGGATCAAAATTTCTCGTGTACTCTTCAAGAATCTTTGTAGTCTAGTAGTCATTCACAAATATATCTAATCACCTATACTTGAGCAGTTACCTCAGTAAAAGAAACATGTTATTATTATTTCTATCTCATGATGTCATTTACAAAATAACTTTGTTAATGTGGTGCACACAACTTATTCAAGAAAATACTAAATGATAAAGAATCATTCTCACTCTTATTTCACATTCATTTTAGATATAAGCTCTGTTTAAATTCATTCCTAATCTAGTATCAAAATAACTACATTATGTTCATGCAAATCATATAAAATTTTCATTACTCAGTATTTTTTTTTGAATGGCTAATATTGTAAACTCTTTCATATAAGAATTATGAAATTACTATTTTATCTAGAAACTAAATAAAATTTATTGACATATATATTTTTAATGAAAAACTATGATATTAATAATAATTTTTAATTCCAATCCAGATGAATTATATCAAAGATGATATGTGGGGTGCTTAAAAATCATGGGATTCATTTCATGCATGTGTTTAATGGATTGTATTGGTTGCATGTCATGAATGGGTTATATGCATATTTTGTCCACCACACACTATATCATGTAATAAACATTATTTTTTGAGGGATATATGAAATTATCATTTAATTCACACGATTAAGGTGTATATCATAATTTTAACAGACTAATTTTCATGAAATAATCATTGTCCTTGAGTTCTTTCATATGACAATAGGTGTTTCCATGAGTACCATTTCATTAAAAGTTGAATGTTCTTAGGTTCACTCCATGTGATTTTATGGAATCCATTGTTGCTTCATGTATATAATTCGCATGAAAATATGTGATTGTGAGTTGTTGTCTCAATGTATTTCAAATACCTATATATATTGGGGGTCTCTTATTCATGAGAAAATGGTTTTTAATTCTTTCGTTATCAAAATGACTTTGCGAGATTAGAAGTATCAGGAGATCCTCCTTTACATGATGGAATTATGTGGAATTATTATTCTTTATCTGAATGAATATAACATGTATTATTTTTTCATGAGAGAACCCTCTATATCAGAAACAGAACTCTTATATATACATTTTCTTATATTAGAGAATTTATTCCCCCAGTCTATAATTCTTTGTTGTGTCAAGGACACATTCAAATGACTGAGTAACTAAGGGTCTTGTGAATGTTTATTATTTAGTATTCTCTATGTATTGTAAGAATGATCACATGGGACATGTGATAGATTTGCATGACCAGATTTTTTATCATACAATTCCCCAATGTGTATAAGTGTTTATTGTTTCATTATAATTCACAATAAAATATCATTAATGATGATGTCATCTCATAATAAAAAATACATAGATGTTCATGTGATGGCCTTATTGGTTTTCTATATTCAATCATGTGATGTTTCATGTCTTGTAACATGATCTATAGGTCATCGCATGATGATAATAAATCATTCATGTGCATACACATGTGATGATAGTGAATATTATGATGACATATCCATCTTTTTTCAACATCAATTATCCTAAACTGAGTCCATCTCAGAATCATGGAATGAATTAATGATATTTATTAAATTAATTTTATGAAGATTATGGATTATTTTATGATGAATTTCAGTGTCCAGTTATATTACGCTCATGTAGACAATATCCTTGTTTATAGGTTGAATACAAGGGAATCTGTTAAAACCTAAATAGTCTGAGAGATTAGATGGTTACAATTAAACAAATCGAACTACGCATGTATTATTTATATTATTTAATAAATTAATGAACAATTCCATTAGGAATTTAGCTCACATAAAATATCCCAAATGTATTCCCGTTAGTTCATTATCTAGTGTGCCATATCCTCATTGATCTAGCAATGGGGGATCAACAATTTTACTCCCACATACACTCACTATAGGCTTTGTCCGAGAGGGCTTCCCAATAAATCTTTAAGTGCCTTCTAGTGCGTCCTATGTGGAACAAATAAATGTCCCCCCCCCCCATATTGTTGGGTAACTATACTTTATCAATCTACTCTATCTCCCATAATCTGGCCTAGGATAGTTTCATTGGTCATTGTAGACCTAGTCCCACATTTTCCCATAGTCGAGCTAGTATATGTCGGCTAGTTGGTTGTACCATTTTTCTAATATGGTCACCTATATGAATCATAGAAATTTATAATATGGATTCAATATGTTATCAAATTTTAATTCTGATACCACATTATTTTCTTTAAAAAACATAATGCGAAATATATCATTATATTATATCATGGATGAAAATTAAATCATATTCATTCAATTATCAATGAAGATCACTTTACCAATCATTACATTTAACAAAGGAGAATTGTATAGCTTTGAAATGAAATTGCATTACATGGATCCATAAAATTTCATTAGGAATAACCACTTCATCCACAAACACATATTTACATTTTGAAAAAAAAATACAATATTGGCTCAACAATACCCTATTGTATTTTGTTTCCAATTTTGACACATTATATGTGTCCATATGTGGTTATAACCTTATCCCCCTTATTAATAAAATATGGATTAAGTAAATGGGGACTTTTAAACTCATTATTCTTCTAAAAATTAGGATAATAAATATTATATGAAAATCCAAGATCAAGTCAATGGAAGAAATGATCTCAACTGATTTTATTAGTAAATACCAACTAGTTAATCTACTCTAAATCTATGTTGGATAAATGAGTGTAGAAAAAAATAGACACCCAACTATGATTGTCCAAGATAACTATACACTACCATGCATGAGAAATCATGCTCATAAATTCTGAATTCTCATTAATGGGATAAGAAATAATTATATTCATCGATAAAATATGAAATCCAGCACACACATAAAAAAATTATAAAACTCAAGTGAAAATAACAATTATACTCCTTTTTCTTATTGTGAGATTAATCCAGACCCCACATAATTGATATGATAAACACAATTTTGAACAATGGGTGTATGTGTGATTGGAATACCTCTTCTTTCAGTATTATTAATCTATTTAGAAGTTTCACATTCACCTAGTAGTGGAGATTTAATAGCTTCGTGTCATTTGTCCCCCCCCCTCATGGGATTCATCCATATCTTTAAATTCCAGGAATGTTAGTACAAGAGGATTCCTAATTATTGGAATATAGAGGGACCTATTGAATTCTCTTATATTACATTTAGACTTATAGTTTCCTATTAATTTGGGAAACTTTTTTATATATTATTTGGAAGGTGTGATTGCTCTTTTCCAATCAGTTGTCACTTCCTATGTGGAAGTAATTTCCTATTATGTATCATATTTATTGTTTTATTACTTTTCATATATTAATAATTCCTTATTATTAAACTGGTTTAATTGACATACAATATGTTATGTTATTGTTGGTTTATTTTCATGTTTGACACATAATGATTTTTAATTCATCACATGTGGATGAAATAATTTAAATAATAGCTTCAATAATTACTAAAACAATGTTTCATTTTACCAAAACATATTTATGATATTTATAAAATATTTAGCATTGGATAGTTGGTTAGGCCCGATTACTCAAATTTAATTCTTGATGCTATTAGATTTTTATTTTATTTTATCACACAATAAAATTTTCATAGTTTCCTCCTTCCAAAAAAATATTATCTTCATAATTAAATTCTGTGAATTTTCACATGGTGAGATAACATTGCATTTCTAAACATTGTGACCTTCATGTTCATATATTCCATATTATTCCTCAATGCATTCATATTTGGTGTTTTTTCGCAGTTTTAGTGAGGTATTGGCCACATTTATCTCTTTTTGATAAACTTATATCATTTATTTGAGAATCGATTCCCCTTGATTCATGACTTATTCCTAGAAATAACATGATATACCACCATGAATATGATTTATTGAAAACACTCCATGACACCATAAGTAGCGTCTGAACCTTGATCTTCTGGACTAATAATAAATGTACTCTGAATATTTTTATTGTTGTATCTTCATATATTTGTGGTTTTTCTACTTATTTAAAACATTATTACTAAATTAGACCATTATTCTATAGTTGAATATTTATCTCTAATTTTTGTTCTATTCATTCCATATTCATTCTTTTCTCTTGAGAATATATTTTTATAAATTACTAATGTTTATTGAGATTCATTACATATACAAGATACACCTTTATATTGACCCTTATTCTTAACAACATTAGAAAAGTCACCCTTTAGCTCAAAAGATTTAGTGAAGTCTTATTTCATCATCATAAACTAAATTTAATCTGAAAGGAACAATAATCATGTATCATATAATTATACCTATTTCTATGTATTTTTTCATCAAGATCTTTCACCATATTATCATGTTCTAAAATATTCAAAAAAAATTATTTGGTCTCTTCAATGAAACAATATCATCACTGTTGAATTATTCTATTCAAGGGGAATTTTGATCTGTAACATTTATTTTACTTTTTATCACATCTTCAATCTTCACATATATCCTTATATCATTATGATGTTTCTCTTCTTTATTTACACATTAATAATTTACCATTAGTAGTTATCTTTTCTCATACATTAGAATCTTGATATTCCAAATATTTTGTCGTACATTTTCATTCAAGTACCCTTATAACACATTTCTCTCTTTTTATTCTACACTATAAAATGTGCCATTATTTTTTATGGTTTGTCCTGTAAATTAATCAAATTTTTATATGGTTGTTCATCCACTTTCTCACTACAAGATAATAAATATTCATGAATTTACCAAATCATTATATTTATTAGATTTTTCATTGGTTTAATCTTATTTTATACTCTTATATTACCTTTTTACATGTATCATAGACTTTTCCTTAATGAAGTATTATTTTAAATTAGATTCAATGAAATTTGATTTATTTTTTTGGAATCTATATACAAAATGTACAAACCCATTATAGTTGAATAAATTTAATGGATTGACTAAATTTTTATCTTATTTATCGATTATACATACATTTGTACAATTCCCTAATTTAATTGAAATCCTCTTGATTTTACTCAACCATCGAACCCATTTATTTGACATTCTCATAAATTATAACGTTGACTTTAATCAGGGATCAAAAGTCCATATTATCATTTTATTTCTACTTGTGTGATTGAATTTTTAAAATTTCATATTCAATGAGAATTATATTGACTTCATCCATTGATAGTTATTTTTGGTCTTATATTTATTATTCATTTGAATCAATGAAATCTAGAATGTTTCTCATCATATTTTTCACAATTTTTAAATCATCAAGCTTATCTCCAAAACCACTGATTCTATGAAAAGCTTAATTTTCTATTTTAATGTTTCCATCAATTAATTTCATCATCATCCATTTTTATATCTTTAAATATTCTTCTTCATATTATCATCTTATATTCTTTTAATTTAGTATGTCATTGAGAAATTATTCTTTGTTAATCCCAATTTTTATTAGAAATAAGGTGACCCATCACTTTAGTGTGTACCAATTCTGACAAACCGTCAATATTTAATTTTTAGAATTTATTTCCATATCAATGTTAAAATTATCTTCATATGTAATATTATTATTCTAAATGTAGGGTACATATCCCATTGTAGGTACACAGTTTACTTCTACCCCATGTGTCAGAAGATATAATATCGTCTTATTTTTTCTTCTATGATTTTTCGCACCATTTAATTTGGGAATACCCCTACTATTTAATGAAGTTTTAATCTCCATCCCCATAACTATAATGGTTATTTCATAGGGTCCCTTCCCTCAAATGAGAAATTATGATCCTAGATCAATGTGAGATAACTGAGAGTGGGAGTATATAATTAGTGATCCCTTAATATTTTTTACATAGTATTTATATTTAGTTAAATTTATTTGGCTGGTTAACTAATTGATCCATTATTATTGTAACTCTAGGCCTTACCTAAAATAATTCTATAAATACAGTGGCATAGATTATATAGATTTTCATGATTTCGTGTATGGACATACTCTTAGTCTTATTGGTTATTCTCCACAACTTGGGTTATCCATGAATGTCTTATAAGAAATTATAATGGTTGACACCGAGTCACATTGTATATCTCCTAAATATACATAGATGGTTCATTATAATTTATACCATGGGGCTACTTGAATACATAGTGGTATACTCAAGAATCCTCAAGAGAGAAATATTATTCTGAATCACACAGGAAAGTCCATACTCCCAACTCCAATTGAGTGGCTTCATCATTTATTCCGGGATTTGATCCATTATTGGATTATGAATTGATATTACATTGTATAATTTCATTATCACAATTTCCCATATACTATTCATGAAACATGTAAGTATACAGGTATTTATCAAATATCATTGATCACATATATTTGATCAATTTCCTCAGTGCTAAAATTGATCAAGATTTATTTCCTTCTATATGATGAATTCACAGACTCAATCAATGTGTTCAAGTGGTGAAAACAATTTCATAAAAAAAATATTCCAGATGAATCCTATAGAATTGAATTTTATGTTTAACATTGATATAAGATCTTTTAGCATAATACACAACATTAGCCATGAAATAACTGAACATTATTCATTAAAATCATATCAAATATTTATTTACCAATATTCATGTATAGAATACTCACTTTTTATACACAATCAAATAATAATGCTTTATTTACACATTTATGCTCAAAATGAACCCAATTCTTTAACATCAATATATTTAGAGATCCCCATTGATCATATGGATAGTGTTTTCATCCAAGCCACGTGATGTTTCTAAATGATGAAATGTTGGGTGCATGGAATGGATGAGTTTCATGGAATGAATAAGTTTCAAGGAATACATGGGTTTTATGATTGAAATTATTGAATATAAAATATATCATGAAAATCACATGAATTTTATAGGGTAATTCAACATTTTCATTGTCTTCCCATTATCTAGGTGTGGCTCATGAGTTATCCTCTTTGCTTTGAGTGAACCAAAATCTGTCTATGAGTTCCTTCGTAAGACCTGAGATGTGATTGTGTGTTATTTCATATGAAATTATGACTATACCATATTTCCTTCCACATGATTTCTTATAACCCAACGTTGCATCACATAAACTTTTTTCGTGATAAGAGGTTTACATGGTTTTCTACCTCAACATCCTCACGATGCCTGTATGTAGTGGGTTTTTCTTATTTACTCGAAAATAGTTGTCCAAAATGTCCTCTAAGGAATGAATTTTTGAGTCCAAAATAGTCATTCGATCCTCCATTAAATGACATAATTAAATAGGATTATTCTTATTCACATGATTGAATCGTGTGTCTGTTTTGTTTTGTCAAGAGTTTGTTCTATATCAATAAACTAATGTGTCGAACTTTCTCTATTTATATCAGTGAGTATACACTACCTATCTCAAGCTTATATGGATTTTTGTAAGACATATTTATATTTATTAGGGTCTTAGGACCTCATGTATGTTGAGTCTTTCAGCTTCTCCATGCATCACAAAAATGATCACACGAATCTTGTGATAGATTTCCATGATCTCATTATTTAAAATGTTATGCCTTAGTGGAGATATTATTTTATAATCTCATGATAATTAACATTAAAATATATTTGAATATGGATGATTCTATAGATCAATGGTAGATTGATATTGATGGGAAAGTTTCAGTGATTTCAGGAATTCCATCATGCAGTGTAACTTGTTCTATATAGATTGTCTCGCTTCTGTCAAATGAAACAAATATCATCACTAGATATTAATAATTTATTCATGAGAAATACTTGTGATACCTAATTGAATATTTTATTGAATTATTCTTCATTATACACATCAAATAACCTCATCTGATCCTCTGGATGAGTCATCGAAATAATACATGACATAGAATGAATGCATGTAGTCAGTTTGATTGTGTTTGTTTAGAAGCCATGTAGTGGAATGATTTCTCATGGTAGTGTAGATAGTATCATCATAGAGAGGTTAATTATGAAGTAATTGGATTAAAATAGTGTTATGAGATTATATAGTGAATATTAGATGGACCAAATGTACCTTGTTATACTAGTCAATCTAATTGAAAAGAAAATATTTCTACTGATATTTTTTCCAAGATCAAATATCCAATATGACTTCACTATATTATTTTACTCAAAGTATGTGGATTCCTCATTAAGCCCATGATAATTGATCATAACCCATATAACCACACACATTCACCATGGGATTCAATCTAGTGAGATTCTATACCAATCTATGGATTCCTTATAGCTTATTCACTATAAGCCTTATAAAAATGGGGAAACACACACCATGGACGAACTATGCATGCACACTCCCCACTTCCACCCATAATTTATCCTAATCATGGAATACCTGGTCCAACGTGTGTCCTCGGTCAAGAAGTCCTAGGTGGTATAGTGGGGATTCCATTTTTTTATATGTCCATCACTATAAAACATAGAAATGTAAAATATTAAGTCATTCCATTATTATATAAAAATTCCAATAACACCATCTAGTCATCAAAAAAATAATTATGAATATGTGAATATATATTTTTTGGTCTAAAATTAAATAATAATCAACAAATTTCCTTATAATATAACTTCACCAGTTTCGAAAAGTTTCCATTGAGAATTACACAGGCATGACTTCCAAAGCCATTAATTAGATCCATAACAATTCTGTAGGAATCAAAACATCATCCACAATCCCATATTATCATATTTATAACTAATTAACTCTGGAATCAACAAAATAATACAACAACACCTATCCTTGATTGAATACTGGTTCAATAATAATATAATAATAAAAAAAATCAAATATGAAAAATAATTAATATTATCAAATGGTTAATAAATCCATTGATGAAAATATATAAATAATAACTTTGAATAACAATATCCATTTTCATAATTTTAGAATGAATAATACATAACATCATCATCTTATAGTCTAGGCCTCATGCCAAGACATTTTACATAAATAGTTATGTTGTATGAAAAATATCCAAGATAGTTTTCATCATAGTACCTATCAAAAAATAATGTTCTTATAATATCCCTATTATCTCCAATATTAGGTATAATATATTAATCATGTGAAACAAATGACTATGAATTCTGTACAAAATCAACATCATTTGAATAGAAAAACTAGAAAATGAAATGTTACCATTTTTACTAGTCAATATAGAGAACAAGATGATTATAAGAACATCCATATTTCAATGATAAAAATCATGTTTATTATTTCTTAATATGTTTAATTTTTTATTATATTATATTATTATATAAATAAATATATGGATGAAAATTGGATATTTTTTATAATGTGATACTATTAGAAAAATTCTTCAAAAATTATATTATGCCACTACTAAGAATTTTAGAATACGAGAGATCTACCACTATTTGATCCATAAGACATTCAAGAATGTGCCTCCACTAATACTCTTACTCTCATAAGATCCCTACCACTATTGGAATCATACTACTACAGACTCATGCCACTGCAAGAGATCTTACACTATAAGACTCTTTCTATAGCTAGAGTTCTTGAAACTTTAAGATGAGGTACCACCATATGTGATACCACTAGTTCAAATTCGCTACCACAAAACATGCTACCAATAATTGTGTGACCACTGGAAAATGATATCATCGTTTTTCTGCCTTTTCTTTTCTACTATATTTGAAATAAATGATTACAACTTCTTGTTTAAGGGAGTCAGTATAGTGGGTTTATTTAATGACTATTCATTAACGTTTTCATAGACACATTGAAGCAAAGATAGAGGTTATGTACTGGGATCTATGAAATCATTATGAATATAATTAAATAGATATTCAAAAATTAAGTGAATTATATTTCTAGAGAAATCCCATTTGTGTGTGAGTTTCTTGATAAATTGGAAAGTCAATTTAAATTATGAAAAGTTACTAAAATTTGAGTGTGAATGTGCGGAAGATATTGATGATAATGTTACTTTGTTACATTAAATCAGGATAAGAAATGAAAAATAATATTCATTATGAATAGTTTGCTCCCCAAAACTCTATATTCAAGAACATTTAAAGAAATTTCTTTAATCTCCCACAATTCCAAACATGGGGACTCTCGAGAACTTATATCATCACTGACATAGAAACACTACACCATCCATATATTCTTATTTAAAGCCTCTATTAATTATTTATTTTTGAGTTGTGTGGTTGTTTTTCTTCATTTATCTTGATACAATAATTCTTTCTTTTAAATGGAAAATAAACAATATTCACTGAACTATATTTATAAGTGTACCTAAGACAACTATATAAGAGGTCATTGTCTCGAACATTTTGTTTTTCATCCAATGTATATTAATCGAAATGGATTTATGAGTTTACATCTTATGTTATTGTGTGTATACCTGATCGCGTTTTGTATCATATTATTGGTAATAATAATCTATTTTGAGGAATTCTTTTTCAATGTAGAGGGGATTATGTCTTTCCTTGATACTGAACCCCCTGTTTATTCCATGGTGTTTTTATTTTTTCTTTCCTTCATTTAAAACAAAAAATTGATTTTTTTAAACTGTAATTAACATACTTCGATAGTTAATCATAAAACAATTATTTAAGAATGAATTTTTTAATTAAATTGATTAAAAAATATAACATAATATCATATATTATTTTCACTAAGACCTAATCAAGATTTAATAAATATTTTTAAAGATTAAATTTAGTTAATCTATTGTTTTCCTTAAAATTGAGTTTGTAATGAATTAAATCGTGGTATTTTTTTTGAAATTGTTTTAACAGAAATTTTATTGAGGACTCAATCAACTTCCCACTTGGGTTACTCACTCTGAAAAAAACACATGAAATAAAGGGTTTCAAAAATATTTCAACTGTGATTTATTTTTCTTTTAATGAAATTAAAATTTATATAATTTGTAAATTTATTTTTTTCTCAAAAAAAGTGGGATCTTTTACTCATATAACTCATTAATTTAATAGAACTAACCATGATTTCTGGAAAATGAAAACAAAAATTCATATCGACTACATAGGTTTCGTTATCTAGATAATAATGGTGGTTCAATATTAATTACCTGAAAATGATTTATTTTTATGGATTGGTACTTCTAAAATAGCTTATATTATTAATTATGAAGTTATGAATGCCGTGTAACTCAATTTTGTTGAGGAATAATTTAATAGAATATTCGTATATAAAAATAATGATCAAATATGGGATACATTATCTGTTTATCACAAGGGAACATATAATGTCAATAAAATGTACCTAAATTATTATGCTATTAAATATTAAACTTTTATAATGAAACATGAAGAAAATATTTATCCCATCATTTTTTCATTTAAAAATCAGATTTAAAGGGTACTGGCACCCCAACATAAAACCATAACTACAAAAAAGAATGACGAACCTAAAACAACATATAACATCAAAACATTACACATCAGGTTCAATGAAATTAGGAATTCAATGAAGGAATTGTGAAATCCTATTTATGAAAAAGTTGATGTGATGTACCTATTGAGGTGTCTTCTAGATTTATGTAGAGGAATTTCAGTACCAATTCAAGAATCAAATGATTTTAGGTTGTTTCCATAATGTATATGATTTTAAAATTGATGTGTGAGGAATAACTCAATGTGATCAAATAGGAGGAGGATAAATCAAATAGAAAATCAGTAGCCTTCAACACCACTACCTCAAAACAAAAGAAGAATATTCATGTTAATAGTTCAAGTGATTAGGATTTTCTTTCTGATAGTGATGAATATATGGCCTATATGGAAATAAGATTCCAAAATATTTACAATAACATGATGTTTCATATAGAATAATGTGATAATGATAAATATTTTTATTTAGTAAAATGGATAATGGTTTTGAAAAAGGATTATGCATTAAATGGAATAAATTTTTATGACTATAAAAGGAAAGGTAATGGCATTAATAACATTATTATGATTAAATAAAATAATATGTATGATGATAAGGATAAGAGTTACAAGAAAGAATGTAAAAAACATGGATTTATTCTTATGATAGTTCATGTGATCTAGAAAGAACCCAAGAGGATAATAATGGAAAAGATAACATGTATTTTATGACCAACTCAAATGAGATATCCAATATTTTTAATTCTTCTTATGTTACTATTTATAATCATTATGTAGAATATTATATTGATTAGAAAAAATATATTTAATATTTTTTTGAATGCATCCACGTGATGGATGATATATTCAATGGACATAAGGATAAATATTTAATTATAAAGAATGAACATGGTTCAATACATGTTTTAAATCCCATCACTAGATTGAAAAAGAGAATGACTCTCAACAATTAAAGGATAACAATGAATTTAAATTGTATATTTATAAACAAAATAATTTTCTAGAATGCATATATTATGGGATAAATACTCTTACTCAAATACATGGAAATGAAGGAGCAACAATGTACTTTATTGGTATTGGGTATCAACTAAGGTAAATGAAAATTATGAAGAATAGTATTATTCCTAGTTTCAGTTATAGAAAGTATTATAATAGATATTATTCATCCGGAGACCACAATATATTTATTTATAATATATTAATGTATATATATATGAATGATTTTATTAAATAATGTGTTCCTAATGATTTAATTACTGATTTTTTTATACATAAGATGATTTGGGTAGAAATGTTATTTCTGGTGTAAATTTTTTTTTGTAGGGAACCTTCTTGAAAAGATCTAGTAAGAACATATGGTTCCAAAAAAGTTGAAAATCCATAAACAGTAGTGAAGATTAATCATGGTTTAGGAATATGAAAAACAATTATAGAGGAAATTTCACTTTTTGTGGCAATGTTTAACGGAAAATTATTTTTCTTAGTCCACATCGGTAATTATAATACTGTTGTAATTTCAAAATATATATATTCATATATGGTTTTAATGTAAACTCTATATAGACTCTCAAAAATATTTGATGATGGTTTTAATGTAATGTTTTAAAATAATATCTAAAATGTTCTTAATTGTAAATTTATATAGTTTTTAATTATTTAGGAAATGGAAATGATTATGAAAATAATTTATAGTCTAAAAATTGTTAAAATATTCCATTTTTAAGTGCCTTTTACAATGAATCATGGATCTAGAATAGGGGCCATTAAATATTCAATCATGTAGAAATATGACTAATAATGGGGTAGTAAAATATCTACCTATACTAGAATTCCCAAATGATTATTTTTCTAACCCATGTCAAACAAGGAAATAACACAAATTCACATTCAAATAAAAGAAATAAATTTTAGCTTCTCCACAACTAGAATTAGTTCACATGTATTTTTATAGTCCTTCTTGAGTATCTATCACGCATGGGACAACTATTATTATTCTCTTATATAGTAATTTTCAAGGTATACTTGTGTATTATTTGATGATCAAAAAATTAAATACTTTTTTATTCCATCGGGTATGCTAAATCAATATAAAATCAGAGTGGACTTCAGACTAAGACATTTAGATGCGATCTGGTCCCGGATTTTGGTAACCAATATTTTGAATTCTTTTTCTCACAAAATGGATATAATCATAACTTTTATGATAATAGGACCTCTCAATCATAAGGTGTTTTAGAGGGAAGATACAATACTTTTAATTTTGTTTTCAAACTATTGTTAATCAATATGACCTACATATTTATTTTTGGGAAGAGGTTATGAACACAAAATATTATATAATAAATAGATTTTAAATGAGAACACATGAATCATTAGTCACATGAGAACCTATCGATGCATCAAGTAGTGATATAAATTTAGAGATCCACCCATCAAGTAGTGATATAAATGAGAACACATTAATTATATAAATCAGCAATAAATAGGATGAGAATGTTATATCCTTTTTAATTTTTAATGGTGTTTTGAAAGGCATAGCTGACCCTTATTTTTTGTAAGAATAATTTCAATTGATATTTAAGTAGTTCAACTTTATGTTGATGATATAATTTTATAATCATAAAATTTTATTTTTGGATTCATTTTTCAAAGAATATTAATAATTAATTTTAAATTATTTTAATGGGTGAACTTAAATTTCTTATTGGTTGTCAATTGTTTCATAAAAGAAATATTTAACAATTTAAAATCAGTGTTAGTACACTAAAGACCATCTAAAACATTTTGATTTGGATTACACTAAAATTAGTGAATCTCCCATGAGTACCTCTTGTTAGTTGAATCTTGGAGAAACTAGATAGTCATTAGATTAAAATAGTTATAGTGATATTATTTCATGATTTCTTTACATAACTGTTATCCATAAATAAATTATATTTTTAGTGTGCATGTTTTTCCATTTGTAGTCAAGTCCAAAAGAGTCTCATTTAACAGAAGGTAAAATAATTTTCAAAAAACTACAATATATAACAAGTTTAGGACATTTATAAATCATAAGAAAATATTTTAACATAGTATACTATCCAGATTTGGGTTTTTATTGTTTTTTGTTTGATATATAATCAATCTCTAGAACATGTCTTCTTTAGGGAAAGTTGCTAGTATCTTTGTGTAATGGAAAATAAAAACTATGTTCCACAATCAATTGTAGAATCAAAATACATATCATGGGGGATTTTTTTTGAAAGTTATTTGTTGTATTTAACATACTATTTAAAATAATTTTTATCAATTACAAAATTTCCCTCTAAATTATGATAACATAAGTGCAAAAAACATTTATCATACTCATGTATCTCATTGTAGAACAAATCATATATATGTAAGATATTAATTATTGAGATATCATTCCAAAAGGTAATATAAATCAGCAATTCATAGGATCTGAACATCCACCAGATGATATTTTTATAAATCCATTGAATTCAATGATATTAAATTATGTCAAACAGTAATTAGGAATGATAAATTTATGTTAGTATTTTATCATGTACAATCCACTATTGGACAGGACACCGTTTCACTAGACACCATTGGTGATCCACTACTGGTAATCCACATTTTGAATGATCCACTATTGTTGATACACAATCTGAAAGATCCACCATTATAATGATCCACCAATTGTGATCCACCATTCGAATGGTCCACTATTGGAATAATCCACCATTGTAAAAACCCACCATTGAGATGATACCAGTATTTGTTCCTTAATTATACTGGTTGAACATCTATTTTTCTATGGTTACTAATTTTATTGGTAAAATTTTTTATTGGATTTAATAATTTATATTTTATTATATTATTTGAATTCAAATCCCTAAATGAAATAAATTATACTCAAATCAAAATTTGACTCACTCAATCTCGCAATCCTTCTCCCTTCAAATAGTTTCTCCTTTATATTATCTCTAGAAATTAGACCTTATCATTTATTTTCTATAACATTAAATTAACTACAGTGGGGGGAGTTATTATCCCTTGTATTCCATCTCTAAAAGTATTGAGGCCTGGTAAAAAATCTATAGGACAATTGAGCCATTCCCTTATCGATCTGAGAAATCACTTTCTTGAAAACAACCATGTTGTTGATAGAAAAGAAGTAGATACTAAACTGTTTTTTATCAAGAATGTATTTGGTTCAAATAGTGATCAATGACAAGGGATGGGTAGATTGGTTCCCCAAAAATGATATGTCATATTATCGTATACTGGATCACAATTTCTATGAATACATAGAGTCTAGATTTGGAGAAAAAATGGATGACATTAAAAGTATGATTGATAGACATGAGGTTAGTTTTTCATTAAAATAAATGGAATGATGTATAATGGTGACTAAATAAGTTTTTTTGGTTAATATCAAAAATCAACTCCAAGTGAATGTTAGTACTTAATATTTGAAAATTTACTAATGTTGTTTCAGTATTTTATAACTCTAATAATATGTACCATAACTGAGGTAGATGAATACTTTAGAATTATTTTCATGTTATTTTAGCATATGTTATATCCCAAGAAAGGGTATTTTTTACAATATAATATCCGGATATTTATATTCTACACTTTATGAAATGAAATGATATTATAAATCACTATAGAAAACACATGGTGAAATTGATAATGATGTAAAATTCACCTTTTATGCATAATACTCTCATTTACCCTATGCTGATTTTTCACTTCACAAATCTAAAGGCTTGGTTAAGGAGGAAGAAGTAGATGAAGTAAAATGTGGTGGATAAAGTTACTTGGAAAGTAATTAAAGGGAATTTGAAACCATTTATGAATACGTATGATGAATATAATTAAAAACTCTATGTATAATTTAATCATTTAGACCATCCTTCTAGACTCGAGAATAATTATGACCCTAGATTGGAGATATATAAGATTACATATTTTTCATATGTGGTAGAATATGTTGATGTTTCTATGATTGAAGATTATAAAGTGGATACTACTATTTAATAGTGAAATTATCCTAGTATTCAAAAGACACCTTTCATGTAATATTTTCAATCCATCCCTCCAATTTCACGACCTTATATTAAGATTATATTAAGTGAACGAGATGATATATTGACTGAAGACTCTAGATATGAGTTGAATAAAATTTATTCTAAGTCCTATAAATAGGTTTGCGAGGTGTGAGATAATGAAAATAGAGAAAATGGAAATAATCGTTACGATGGAAATGATTACATGGACAGTAATGTTGATGGACCTTATTGGGATGACGATGATGACGATGATGATGTTTTAGAAGCACAATCACAATATCCATCTCTAATTTCATCAGTTATTTGTATGGATAAAAACAGTTTAGCTATATATTCATGTGTCAAGAGACATATTCCAATTCATCTAGGTCATGATGCTTCCTCAATTATTGGTGAGTCGAGGAAATCTGTATAGTTAGAGGATCCCCATGTTTAATCTGTCACATAGTTGTTCATTATGAACCTATTAAAATATTTTCTTTATGATTTTATGTCCTATATCATGATGAGTGGGATATGTTCTTATGGAATTTATAAAAAGTAATATACTACAAGGATGTCAATGAATATGAAGTTGATTATAGATCTCATGGATATTGTCATGATATTTCTACATTATTAGAGGATGAGGTTTCATCTATGGTGGATCCATCCTATGGTTTCAAAATATTATACAATCCTATAAATATCTAGATGGAGATAATATAAGTGGTGATGAATACAATATTCCACTATATCATGGTGCACCTACTATTTCACTTGGTATTGGTATTGATAAAAAGGGATATCATATAGATAATATTTAAAATACTAGTGAGCCTCATGAAATTTCATCAGATGCTCATTCACTTGGTTTAAAGCATACAGAACTTGTTTTCCCTTGTTCTGAGTGAGTTGTTTCTCCAATGCATGTTGCTACAATTATGCCTTAAAATTAGGTTTCCAAAGATAATATATATTCTTTCAAAGAGGGGATGATTTCAGATATCAGTAATGTTTTGAGATCGCAATTTCATTATCAGTCATATTAGTGACAAATATTTTTGACATCAATTTTAAATAGTTGTTATCTATATTTAGGCCATGTTGATTTTTAATATTTAAGAAGAGTAAATTGAAAAATAGATATGGACTAATGTGATGAAGTCCATGAGATAGGATATAAAGGACATGAGGACATAATTTTCTTAAATCCTAGATTCCCATATAGAGTGGTACTAAAGATTACCAATTGTTGCTTCCACATATAGTTATCTACATCATTCATCCCTTGGTGATGCTGATTTGATCATATCTATATTTGGAGGGGATATGAATGATATAATTGTTGATATCCATACATAAAATTTATATAAATTGAGGTAGATTCAACACAATGGTGATAATATTTATAAATAGAGAAGGGTTTGTCTGAACAATGCAAGAAGCTATATGGAAACCATCATAAATGAAATCCAGTACAACCTTCCTTGGGTATATAATATTTCATGATTTAAATAATAACATCACATTTTTACCTGAAAACATAAGGATTCCACATGTTACCAGGACATTCAAAAAATAAGTAGACCTACTCAAGATTATGATTGCTCTACTCATGTTATTAATGGAAGAGAATAATGTCTTCTCGATGTCTATGAAGTGAGGAGTAAATATTATTCTTATCATTTTCAACCTCATGAATACCTTTTTATATTTATATAGTACATTAGTGGTTTCAATAGATGAAATTCCCATTTCATCTATCACAGCATCCCCTTATACAGATCCTTTACCTCCTCAGTATCATTATTTCAGTATTTATCTTGTTGAAGTAGCTAGGTATCTCAAAACCATAACCATATAAGAGTTTCTTGAAACCACCTTAGAAATATCATCCAATGCCTCAATATCCTTAGAATCTACTTCAGTTCTTCTTGAATTCAGAAAGGGAATGGGAAATATTGATCATACCTACTAAGATGAAAATGATTTTTATTAAACTTATTATTTAATCTGGACTTTGTTTTATTTTACATACATTATTTTTTTTGATTTAATCCCATTCATTTTTTGTTATAAATGATATTTCACTCTTATTATTCATTCATTACTTATTTTTAATCAATGATTTCTTTCTTATATTATTTGTATTCTTAAAAGGTGGAGATAATTTGATGGGATTTATCTTTTATACAACACTTATACATTTCTATCATAATTACATGGATATGCTTATCTCAGTTTTAGTAGATTTTAGGTGATTGTTTGTTTTTCTATTTCCTGGTTTCAATTAATTATCTCTCACATTTATCATTTTCATTTATAATAATACACTTAGTCTTCATATTCATATTTTTTTCCTTTATATGCTATGTAAAATATTATTATTTCTTTTCATATGAATGGTTGTGATTGTTGGATCGTCATTATTATAGTGAAAAAAATTCATGTTAATTATGTTAATAATATTCATTGTTTTTTATGATAGGATATTATTCTATATAAATTACTTTTGAATATAATTGGTTATGTGTTTATAATAACTACAATTTGTATAATTCGTTCACTATCATCTTATTCCAGTACTATAAATTTTCTAACACCATCAAATTGTTATTTCAGGCATCATGCCACTACCAGTTTGTGACTCCAATAATTGTTATTCTTAATCAGAGACCTATAACATCAAAAATAACACTACCGCCAAACTCATGCCACCACTAGAGATCTTACACTGCCATAATCTTTCAATCATCGAAGCTCTTGTAACTATCATATGAGATAATGCCAGATGTTCTACCACTATTTCAACTACACTCACTAAAGTCTTGATGACACATGCCTTGTTTTTGTTGATCCATTATTTCATCATCTTTCTTCCATTACTATTCTATAACATTGTAGCTAAAATATTAGATAGGTTAGATTATGGGAGTAAACTCAGTGGTTTCTTTAATGATCATTCTTCCACCACTACATGAACACAATGGGGACAGGGGGAGGTTCAGTATTAGGATCCATGAAAAATTTATGATAATTAATTAATGGATATTTTAACATATAGAGAATTGTTTTTCTTGATAACTCCCTAGCGTTCATGAATTTCATAATCAATCTGAGCATGAATTTACATTCTTCATACATACAGAAATTGAATTGTAGAACTATGAAACATAACTAATTTCAAAATAATTTCTCAAACTAAATAAGGAAAACAATTATACAACTCTATATAGAGAAAGTAGAGCTGCATGAAACAATTTTCAAGAACATTCTATGAAATCACATTGATCTCCTCACCGTGCCAATAATGGTGAATATCGATCACCTATAGTATCACTACATGTTATATATCTTGTTACATTCTCCCCTATTTATATATAATTTATATAAGTGTTATTGGTTTTCACTATTAATTTACACACACTGAGTCATTCACATAACACGGAGAATACACAATTTTCTCTCAACCCTTTTTTTCATTATACACATGACAACTATGTAAGATTTATATATGTTTCTTTTGTTGTTTTCTCCCCATGTGTAAACATGGAATAGAAAGTGAGCATAAAATTATAATGATTTCTTGTGTATTCATGATCTTCATTATGTATTAGATTATTTTTTATAACGTTATTATTTGGATTATGTGATTTCTATCTTGAGTAAATTAGGTCTTGACCTGAGGAAACATCTATATTTCATTATATTGTGTTTTTAATCAGTCCATTCTATGGATAAGAATATGGGTTATAATAATCATATATTCCTCAGGTCTTTAATATGCTGAAAGTATTATGTATTATCTTGAGGCTAAATCCATTTTTTATTCTGTTGTGTGTTTTTTAGTATTTAATCATTTTTCAATTTAAAATAATTTTAAAAACATACTTACATAGTTAATCTTCAACTAGTGTATAACAAATGTCATTATTTAAGTAAATCAATTAATAAAGTTAAATTAATTAAATATAATGTTTTAATTTAGTCCTAATAAATCCATGAGAAATATTTTGAAATATCAATCTTATATTAAAAAACTATTTTGAATAACTAGTCATTTCATGTATTAAATTTTGTGATTTTATTTTAACTTGTTTTTTTAAATTTATTTGGAAATAAATTTACACACCTCATGGGATATTCACTCTAACAAAAAATGATCATTATAAATCTAGAGTTATTTTTATATGGAATCAATAGTGTATATCCCTATTGAAGCATAAGTTTTTTCATTTATATAAATACATAAAAATTCCAAGACATGATTTCCTAAGAATGAAACCATTTAATTTTCAAAAAAGTTATATTAAAACAAAAAGTATTATAGATTATTTTTAAAAACTTTTTTTCAAAATAATATTGTAAATATATAAAATAAGTTTGAAATTAATTTATATTCAGGATGGATGGAAAAATAGTTTGTGTGTTGCTGTTAAAATAAGGAATCTTTTCAAACCATATGAACCAAATTTCTTATTATAAAAAATTATATGAATAGCCCATTTAATTTTTTTAATGATGTAAAATGGGTAAATATTGAAATAATTAATAATCATATTATATCAATGATAATCCTAATAAAATTATAAATAAAAAATGGACATGGGAGAAAATGATTCCTCATCAAATTAAAAAAATGTATGCTCTCCTTTAAAATAAAATTTTAGAAACTCTAAATAAAAAATAAGGTAATAATGGAAATAATACAAAAAAACCTAGAAATAAATATTTTAGAAGTAAATAGATATATAAATATCCTAATATTCTATAACAACACATAAACAAAAATAATTCTCAATTAAGATTAGATTTTGAAAAAATCCCATAACATAGGTTTGACATCCTTAATAGGTGATTTAAATATAGTCTATAATAGATTTATAACTATTTTAAATATATAGAATAAAAATATTTTTATATATATTACACTATATGATAAAAATATAATATTAAAAAAACAATTTATTAATAATAATAATTTATATAATCATTTCAGAGTGACAACTATTACATTTTTCAATTATGTTTTGGTTTTGTAGTTTTAGTCCTCACATATTTATCTTGGTTAAATAATAAATATAATATAAATATTGATAAAAATATCTTATATATTAATTATATAAATATTTATGAACATACATTAAATTAATATAAGATAGATGAATAATATCACTTCATGGAGGTGGTAATTTAAAAGTATGCATGAACAACATTATTAATTTTTAACGCATGTATGTGTAAGTTTCTAAACAGTATATTTCATTTATAAAATCATAAATATTTCTTAAATATAATATATGTTTATATTGTCTATATTTATAACCATCTATTTTATTTTTTTATGAAAACAAAACATCAACAATACAATGAGATGATATATTATACGTATGCAGATGTAATGTTTTCATTTTCTACAGGATGAAGGGGGGGGATTAGTTTAACATAATACTAGAAACATATCTGTATATATACTATTACCTATTTATATTTTTATGATGTGTACATTATATTTATAAAATATATAAAAACAATGAAAAATTTAATTATCTTTCATATATGATTAGCACTAATTTCAGAGACCTCCTCCAGTAGACACCATAATCTTTTGTATGAATTATTTTGATAAAAATAGTGAATCTATTATTGGGGGTGGGATGTTTTGAAATTATTTTATAGTCAAGTGGGATTATGTAGTGTGATTATGGGTGAAGACATGATTTCCTTTTATAAGTGAGGTAGAGGACATACATATATTTTTTCAAAATATGAAAAGATATTATTGTATTACCTAAAACAAATGGGTCCAAAATGAAAAATATTTTATGTGGATGAGGGTAATTTCATGATAAAACTAATATGTGTTATATTTATGCCTTATCACATTTTTTAAACATTTTTAAAAAATTCACCCTTGACCGAAGGGATAAATTATTTATCCAGCTAGTATTTATTAAAACAAAAAATTATGTTTAGCTTATAACATAATATTAATTATTAAAATTAGTTGTGTAGAAAAATTATATGATTCACGTCCTATAGGTGAAAAAAAATATTTTTATTATTTATTCATGAAATTCGATTCAAGATGGTTTTCCTTCAATATGTGTATTAACGTATAGATATGTTTTTGGGAAAAAATACAAACAATGTTTATTCCAATCACATTAATTGGGTAATTATTAACTAAAATAAATTAATTCAATTATAAACTCAATTATAAAATTAAAATTTTTAAATAATCACAGGAAAAATAGCTTTTTTATATAATATTTTTTTTATTATTTACTGAATAATAAATTTTTTTGTAAAATTCAAAAATTTCATCCAATGATAATTTTATATAATGATTTAAAAAATGATATAAATTTTACCAAATTATAATCTTTTCTAATTTTAGAATTTAATTCGTAATCATAGTATTGAATATTTATTTATTTATTATACTATTTTTTACTTAGAAAGAAAATATTACATACAGTAATTGAATATTATGTATTATATACAATCATTGTACTACTAGAAGATCTCAATTACATTTCAATATCTAATCATTTGGTTTGAGATTGGAAACTCTTGGAAAAAATTCCACATATGATGGAGTTGGTATATATAGAATGAATTAATACATTAATAGTTATAGAGTGGATGAGGAGTTCACATTACACCACTTCGTTTTTATGAAATTTATTAGTATTACATATTATTTTATTTTTTAATTTCTATTAGAAGGTTTTTAATGAAAATTTTAATCATTAACCCATGGATTAGTTCATTGGTTTTTGTGATTCCCATACACTTTAAAATTAAATAATTGGAGTTTGGGTGGTGCATTATAGTTGATAATTATTTTTATTTTTCTTGTCCCTTCAACATCAATGTTATATTCTTATTATATTTATGATTTGAAGCATTTAAATATTCTAATGCGGAAATACCCCCCATGTTTCATTATATATATTCTATGTATATTAATTTTATTTTTTCCATGAGTTTTATCGTTTGAGTTTCCCCATAGTTGAATCTATATTTTCTTTTTCAAAAAATCACAAGAATAATGGGATTCAAAAATTATTATTTCTAACTTAAGAGTGCATAAAAAATTTATTAATAGTTACCAAATTCCCATATAGATATTTTTTCAATGAATTTGTGTTATTTTAATATTGAAATGGCTGATTTTTCCATCATTGTTAATGATAAAGACAAAAGTTTATCAACCATGTCGTGTTCTATTTTCTTCTTAGTAACTAATGGATTGATCATTTTTAGGTTATATATCCAATAATTCAAATTATATTTTTCAAAATAGTGTTCATGTAATGTATTGTCTAAATAATACCATCATATACTCATCCTACACATGGAGTAAATTTCATCACCCCTCATTATTGTATTATATTGAGTCAAGAATTGATAAGACTCAACAACAAAAAGAAAAAACTACTAAAACAACATTTTCATTCTATGATCACAAGACAATGGAAAATATATAATCTTTTTTATTGGTCCACTACTCTACAATAATATTATTGTAAGTACCAATAATGGAGGGAGTACATTACTATATAAAGGACTCAATATATAGTTTTCTTTCATTATAATTTAAGGGAGTTTGGTAATAATCATTTTATTGTTCATAATTTTAAAGATTTATGCTATGTTGGACATTAAATTTTATTCTATTTATAACATAATATTTTATTTTTCGTTCATAAAATAAGAATATTTTCCATTACACTCATTTTAAATTGATTACTCATAATTCCAACCATTCAAAAAGAAAAAAAATAATTTATGTCAGTACGAAGAAAAACTAATAAGCATTTGAAATTATATATGTAATGGCCCGAACCTCTCCTGCCCATTCCATTGTCAAAAAGAAGGTCAAGAAGTGTTTTGGAGGGTAAAATGGACTTTTTGCAATCCTTCCAGAATTTTGAAACTACACGCCGTGTAGTTTAAGTACAAGACGTGTACTCCCTTTCCATGTATACCCCATGTCACAGGCCGTCCCCTCGCTGTGTGAAGTAAGTGAGTACATGCCGTGTAGTGTAACTACATGCCATGTACCACCTTTCCAAGTATACCCCGTGTTGACGGCTGTATCCTTGCTGTGAGGAATAATGGGTGCATGCCGTGTGTCCAGTTCTACAAGCCGTGTAGTACTTCCCCGCGTACGCGTTTCCAGTCAACGGGCATGTGCCTTGTTGGAGTTGTGTCCTTTCCGTGCGCAATAAATGGGTACATGCTGTGTGTCCAAACAACACGCCATGTAGTCCCTCCCTACGTATGTGTTACCCTCATACCGTGTGTTGACCAGTCAACGGCCGAGGAGCCGTGTTGGAAGCCGCGTGGAGACCGTGTGAATTAACCGAGTAAACGCCATGTACTATAAAGTACTTGCCGTGTACTTTTTCTTTTCTCGCCTATAAAAGGAGGGTTCCCCTACTCTTTTTCAACTCACTCCTATCCTCCCCATTCCTCTGAGTAGAGTTCTCCCAAGAGACTCAAAGGCTTTTTCTTCAATTACTTCTACTTCTGAGATCCGATTTACGATCCGTCAGTGGCCATGGGATTTTAACGACGAGGTAGAACATCTGAGTTTGGATCCGTTGTGGTTCCTTAAGCTTTTCCATTCCGACTTCTACCCTATGAGGTTTTTCTCGGACCCTACAGAAGTGATGGACGCCGACGGACATCTTCTAAGGATGATCTGGGGGAGCATTGTGATCGGAACCTGTTGAGGTAGGGATCTTACCTTCGTCTCTTTAAATTTGTGTATCATGCGGGGTGGGTTTCCTCTTGTTTATTTTAAACACTTTTGAACAGGTTTAATAAATACAATAACTGGCTTATATAACGGGGCTGGGAATTTGTGCTTGCCGTTACTTTATATCCTGTGATATTATGTAGTGAATTGAATAGGCTCATGCCTACTAAAAATCACGGTCTTTGGGGGCCCTTTCTTGTGGAATTAAATGTTGCACTATCTTTCTAGGCCATTTTTTGGATGGAACTTTGTGGAATGAAGAAATTGGTTAATCACGTAAAGTTGGCTGTTTAATAATCTGTAACCCTTGTGTGATCACCCCGGTTGAACAAAATGGAATAATGAACATGTGGGTGTTGCCTTGGTCATTGTGGCATGTGATGAGGGTGTTTTGTGGGTTTTTGTGGATCGGGTGAGCAGCGGGGCTGTGTTTGACTTGGTTGTGGGTTGGTGTGAATGTTATGTTGGTGACGGGCAGAGGGGCAGTGATAAATGGTAATAAAGGGATAATGATGTTCGAGTTTCGGTGTGATTGTGGTTATGGTATTTGGAAGCGGGCCTGCGGGGATGGGCTTGAATGTGAACGATCTGTGGGTTGTGAATAATAAATAAAAAGTGGAAGAGTTAATGAATGGTGGGTCATGGTAATGGAACGGGATTAATAATCATTGGGTTGGTTGGTTGATATGAAGGACTTTTTTGTGTTTCTTGTGTTTTCCTAACTTGATTTTTGGATGGTAGGGATATGTTTTATGAACGATTGATGTGGTTGGTTGTGGATAGTTTCCCAGTAGTTAAGGAACTAAATAAACTAATTCTGCTGAAACGTGAAACCTAAATGGGGTTGGGGTTGTTTATTGTTTGCATGCTTTGTTGTAGTAGTGCCAAGGCACGTGCTCAGTTTCTCTGTTTAGAATCCATAGGTTGGGATGTGTGTTTGGTGTACATATATATATTTGTATCTTTTGTGTTTTATCGCACCCCACCCTTGTTGAGGACTTAGTGTCGAACACTCCCATTCCATGGGAGAGGGTGTTTTCCCTTAGTTACTAGCTCCCTACTTCTCCTTATTCCCTAGGATGTGATGGCTTGAGGCAACCTTACACCTAAGACTCTTTGGGTAGGTTTTTATTAGGGGGGTTTTAGCCCAAGAATCTTCGGTCAAGTTCTACTATTTCCTTAGAATCTTCGAGATGATGCCCAGGTGTGTGTGGGCGGGATACGTGGTCGTGACGCCCAGGTGTGTGCGGGTGGGATATGTGGTTGTGAGGCCCAGCTGTGTGTTAGTGGGATACGTGGTTGTGAGGCCCAAGTGTGTGCAGGTGGGATATGTGGTTGTGAGGCCCAGGTGTGTGCGGGCGGGATACATTGTTGTGAGGCCCAGGTGTGTGCGGGCGGGGAGAGTGAGGCAGCGTCAGGACGTTCGTCGTTAGGAAGAGCATCTAACTAAAAGGAAATGGTGCGGGGTACCCAATACTATTGTTCTATATATACCACTACATGTTGTGATTGTGTTTTTGGTGAGTGTGGCTGGTGAGGTTGGGTGGATATAATTCTTTATTAGGTTTCTTCTGTTGTTCTCACGAGACATTATGATGGCTCCCCACTTGTGGGCGAGTGCTTTAGGTTTCCCTACTGAGTATACTTGTATGCTCACCCAACATTTACTTTCAGGTTTCCAGGAGGACTACCAGGGTCGTACGGGACCCTACTAGTCGGACAGTTGGAGTTGTTGTTGTTGTTGTACACTTGTTTCTTTTGGTATTGTACATTGAGCTTTCTTGAACTTTCACCTTGTTATAAAATTGTTTAAACATGCATGTGGGATTGGTTTGGGATTATTTCTATACACTTGTTCTTTTCCTTTTTGGTGGTTGGCTTGTCCTATTTCCCGATCGTAAAATAATAAAAGGGAAATGCCTTCCATATTTGTGAAAACTCATACCCTTGGTAGTAGTAACAAACCAGTGGCCTGCTGGAGGCGGGAATCGGGGGTCATTATCTCTCTTTAACCATTGCTAGCTTAGGAGGGGCATCTTTGGTGGGGGGGGGGGGGGGGGGTTGTGACAGAATGATATCAGAGGTGATGGTTGAGATATAGGATTAAGTCTAGAGTTAGTCACAATGAGGATTTCATGGGATGGTAGGGAGACAATGTTATTTAATCTTGGTGCCTGACATAGGCCAGGGAAGACTGGCTAGGAAACAGGATTTTAGGGGCCCCCGTAATCCGATGCAAGGACTATGAGCCTACCGAACGACCAAGTGAGACTACATATATTTCAGGGTAGAGACCCTAGGGAAGGTACATGCATCATCATGATTGTGTTTTACTTGATTTGCGTCTTCTAGGAATGAAATTGAATTAAAATGATAAAATATAACCTTGAATTTCCATACTACTCGGGCTTAGGTGATCCTTGTTTACCGTACAACTATGGCACCTAAACGTCATCCCCGGGTGGCTCAGACGGCCGAGGCCCAGTAGATTCAGGCGGTCGATTAGTTGAGGATTGACTGAGAGGAGGAAGATAGCCAGTGGACGAAGACTCTCTGTTCTTTCCAACGGAAGAACCTCAAGAAGTACGAGGGTAGTACTACGGATACGGAGACAGAGGGGTGGCTTGAAGAGCTAGGGATCACTTTTACCTTAATATGTGCTCTTAGGGAGTACTGGGTTCCCCAAGAAGTCAGTCAGCTGAGAGGTGCGGTGCAAAAGTGGTGGAAACTCTACCTCAGTGAGAGGATAGAGGCAGAGGTTCCATGGGCTGACTTTGAGAAGAAATTCCAAAAGGAATTTCATTCTTCCATGATCAAGGAAGAAAAGCGACAGGAGTTAATCTCCCTTCAGCAGGGGAGTATGTCAGTATGAGAGTTGGGGAAGAAGTTCAAGTATCTCTTGCACTTTGCTCCGGATCTCTTTCCGGATGAGGAGTCTCGGGCGAGACGTTTGGAGGAGGCGCTTCGTCCTCGCTTCAGTATGCTGTCACCCCTTTCACCCTTCCGACGTACTTGGCGGTACAGAAGAAGGTAGAGGTTTTTTAGAGGATGCACTCACTGGGAGGTGCACCCCGAGAGGGGATCCAGTCGGGCTCTTCGAAGGGGAAGGCAGTCAGCATAGGTCTGCTGTGACGGGACCTTCCAGGTTCAGGCCAGTGGGGAGCAGGCCCCAATAGTTCCAGTTCAGATCTTTGGGTCATCGTCCCTTTTTCATGAGCCTAGGACCGTAGTGTTTTTCATGTGGAGGTTTCGAGAACGTTCAGAGTTGGTGCCCGAACAGAGCTCAATATGGTGGAGGTGGGCCGGTTCATCACCCACCTCAGCAGCACCAGTTACTGGTGAGGCCCTTCCAACAGCAGCAGGACCATGATCCTCTAAGGGAAGACTTTGCGGGAGGAAGTTGACCTCAGGGACCTCGACTAGGGTGTGGTCGGGGAGGTGGATGACATTAGAGAGGCAGAGTAGATGGGTGTGGACAGTTTCACGCAGCAATGTTGACAGCTCCAGCTGGACCAGTGGTGGTGCGATGTTCGATTTGATTGTTCAGCACTCTTGTTTCTGCTTTGTTCGATTCGGGAGCTTCACACTCCTTTGTTTCACCTAGTCTATCCCATGCTTTGGTGCTAGACATAGAGAGACTTTCCGTACCAATGGTGCTGAGTACACCCGTTGGAGTCCAGACCAGTGTATCTTGTCTTTGCCAGGGATGTGGGCTGACGTTGGGACCACATCAATCTAGTGGGGTCCTTTTTTTGTTACAGATGCAGCCATACGATGTCATCATAGGCATCGACTGGTTGTTTTCTATTAGTTCCATTATCAACTGATTCTGTAGAAGTGTCGTGTTCTCCGACGTGGTTGGGCAGCGTCTATCTTGGGTTGGCGAGAGGAGCTATCAGGTAGGAAGCCAGTGTGTGGAGCCTATCATTTCCTCGTTTGGCAGGTTATCAGTGGTTCCAGCTGATACAGAGATGATGGATATCCCAGAGGTTGTTGGGGAGTTCCACGATGATTTTTCTTGAGGAGGTTGTGACTCTACCCCCCCCCCCCCCCAACGTGACGTTCATTTCAAGATAGACATATAGCCTGGTGCCCTTCTGATTTCGATGGACCCTTATAGGATGGCACCTTCAGAGTTGTGGGAGTTGTAGATTCAGATTGATGATCTGATGGAGAAGGGTTTTGTTCGACCCAGCATATCGCCATGGGGTGCTCGAGTTTTGTTTGTGAAGAAGGCAGATGGTGGTCTCAGGCTATGCATAGACTACCGAAGGTTGAACCAGGTTGCGATCAAGAACCGTTAACCCCTTCCAAAAATAGATTATCTCTTCGACAAACTGAGAGGAGTAGGTTGGTTTTCTCAGATTGATCTATGATCTGGATATCATCAGCTGGGGGTAAAGGAAAGTGACATCTCGAGAAAGGTATTCAGATGTAGGTATGGGCACTTAGAGTTTGTAGTGATGCCGTTTGGAGTCACAAATGCACCAGCTGTGTTAATGGGACTTATGAACATTGTCTTCCGAGAGTTTCTAGACCGGTTCGTCGTTGTGTTTATCGATGGCATCCCGATATACTCATGATCAGAGGAGGAGCACATTGAGCATATCAGGGTAGTCTTGGAAGTCCTTCAACACCACCATCTTTATGGGAAATTGTCGAAGTGTAAGTTCTTGAAACAAGAAGTACCCTTCCTTGGGCACGTAGTGTCTCAGCATGGAGTGTCAGTAGACCCATCAAAGGAAGAGGCAGTTGTTTCTTGGGAAGCACCCAAGAGCGTGGCAGAAGTTCGTAGTTTCCTGGGGTTGGCAGGTTACTATCACAGGTTCATTTTAGACTTCTCTCGAGTTTCTGCTCTATTGATAGCTTTGACGAGGAAGAACCAGGTCTTCCTATGGAGCGAGCAGTGCCAGAAAGCTTTCAGCTACCAGAACGAGAAGTTGTTCAGTGATCCCGTACTCAGGTTGTAAGAGGATGGGTTGTTGTATGAGGTGTTTTGTGATGCTTTTATCCTTGGTACGGGGTGCATGCCGATGGAGAAGAAGGGAGTGATCTGTTATGGGTCTAGGAAGTTACGCCCTCATGAGCATAATTATGCCACCCATGACCTAGAGCTTGCAGTAGTAGTGTTCGTAATAATTTTGTGGCGACATTACCTCTTTGGGGAGTGCTTTGTGGTCTTCTCAGATCACAAGAGCCTGTGTTATATCTTCTTCCAGTGTGAACTGAAGTTACGGCAATGGAGATGGGTCGAGTTTCTACAAGACTATGACTTTGAGATATCTTACACTAAAGGTAAAGGAAACATTGTGGCTGATGCCCTGAGTAGGAAGTTGCATCAGGAAGTAGTTTGGGAATCCATTGATGCATGGAAGGCAATGGGATAGTTGGCTCCCTTGCACTTGGATGCTAGGGTAGAAGGTGTTAGAGGCTGTTTGTTTCAGATGATGATGCAGTTCTCCTTGTTGCAGCAGGTGGAAGAGTCTCAGTGGGGGGACTCCAAGGCGGATGTGATGCGGGATTGTGTCGATCAGTGGAACGCTCCAGAAGTATGGTTAGAGGACAGCTGACATCAGATTCTTTTCCATGGAAGGTTGTTTGTTCCGGAGACAATGTGTGAGGGATTTGTCCTTGAGTTCCATAGCTCAGCCTTGGTAGTACATCCAGTAGTTTCGAAAATGTACTGAGGCCTGAGGGAACTGTTTTGGTGGCCCGGGGTGAAACGGGAAGTGGAAGAGTTTGTGGCTAAATGTATAGTGTGTCAGTAGGTGAAGGCTGAACACCATGTTCCCAGTGGTTTGTTGCATCCTTTAGATGTCCCTGAGTGGAAGTGGGATGACATCTCAATGGACTTCGTCACAGGACTACCCAGAGCTCAGGGTGGTTATGATTCTATCTGGGTAGTGGTGGATCCACTGAAAAAATCATATCACTTCTTATCAATTAAATAGTCAGGCCCAGTGAGTACCATAGTATAGAGGAGCGTAGACGAGGTTGTGCGGTTACATGGAGTCCCGAAGACTATCGTCTTAGATCATGATACCCGGTTTACCTCACTAGTCTGGAGTTGGTTAGAACATGCTTTTGGAACCCAGCTACGCCTTAGCAATGCTTTCCACCCCCAGACCGATGGGAAGAGAGAGCAGACTATCCAGACGTTGGAGGACATGTTGCGAGCATGAGTTTTAGATTTTGGAGGATCATGGGTACGACATTTTCATTTAGTAGAGTTTTCCTACAACAACATCTTCCACTCTACTATTGGCATGGAACCATTTGAGGCTTTGTATGGAAGGCCATGTCATTCACCCATTTTATGGGCAATGGTTTGTGAGATAGGTGCTCTTGGGCCAGAGGTAGTGCAGAGCACCATAGAGAAAGTCCAGCTTCTACATGAGAGGATGAAAGCGGCTCAGGACTGACAGAAATCGTATGCTGATCTTCGGAGAAGGCCCTTGGAGTTCGCGGTGGGAGATCATGTATTTTTGAAGGTTTCCACTCAATGGGGGTAGCGGAGGTTTGGTAAAGTGAGCAAGGTCTCACCTAGGTTCATCGGACCTTTTGAGGTGTAGAGGCGAGTCGGCAAGGTGGCATATCAGCTGGCCCTGCCACCTCAGTTGTAGAAAGTTCATGACGTCTTCCACGTCTCCAAGCATCATCAGTACATGCATGACGACTCCCACGTTATCAAATGGGGAGAGTTAGATATGGGAGACGAAGCAACCATCGAGGAATGACCAGTCAGAATTGAGGATCGTAAAGAGAAGGTGCTCTGTGGACGAACCATTTTGTTGGTTTGCGTGTTGTGGAGGCATGGCAGCCACGAGGAGAGCACTTGGGAGCGGGAGACCCAGATGCACGCTCAGTACCCAGAGTTTTTTTGACTTGTGTTTTCCATTGTTCTTCTGAGATTTGTGTTGATGTTGTACTATGTACCTTTGATATATATGGAATGCATGGATTTTTGGTTGTGAGACATTTTTGTTTCCTTGTTCCCTATTATTGTGTGACATGTCCGGATGTGTGGGGAAAGGGAAAAACCTAACCCTTAATCGAGGCGCATTAATGAGGATGCGATTGAACCCGTGCGAGCGATTCAGTGCCGCCTAAAGCAGATAATATCTCGACATAGGAGAAGGAATTTCCCAAAACCACATGTTCGGGCAGTGTGTTGGTTGTGCGGTGTTAGGGGCAGTGTAAGATGGAAAATCCGAATGTATGAAAGTGAGAAGACCCAATTCTTAATCGAGAGGCATTAATATGGATGCGATTAAACCCGTGCATGTGAGTCAGTGCCGCCTAATGTGGATAATATCTCGACATAGGAGAAGGAATTCCTAACACATATGATTATGGTTGTTGGTTGGGTTCCTATTATAATGAGAACCCTAAGTGGTATCTTGTTGGGTTTTCTCTGGGTTGGTTTTGAATATTTGGGGATGAGAATGTTTTATGAGGTATCTGATATAATGGCATGGACCTCTCCGGCCCATTACTTTGTCAAAAAGAAGGTCAAGAAGTGTTCTGGGTGGTAAAATGGACTTTCCCCACGCTTTCCAGAATTTTGAAACTAAACGCCATGTAGTTCAAGTACATGATGTGTAGTCACTTTCTAGGTATACCCCGTGTCACAGGCCATGTCCTCGTTGTGTGAAGTAAATGATTACACACCATGTAGTGTAACTACACACCGTGTACCACCTTGCCCGGTATACCCCGTGTTGAAGGCTATGTCCTTACTGTGTGGAATAATGGGTGCACGCCGTGTGTCCAGTTCTACACGCCGTGTAGTCCTTCCCCACGTACGCGTTTCCAGTCAACAGTCGTGTTCCATGTTGGAGCCGTGTCCTTCCCGTGTGCAATAAATGGGTACACTCCTTGTGTCCAAACTACACGCCGTGTAGTCCCTCCCCACATATGTGTTACCCTCAAACCGTGTGTTGACCAGTCAACGGTTGCGGAGCCCTGTTGGAAGCCGCGTGGAGACCGTGTGAATTAACTAAGTACACACCGTGTACCAAAAAGAACATGTCGTGTACTTTTGATTTTCTCACCTATAAATGGAGGGGTCCCCTCCTCCTTTTCAACTCACTCCTCTCCTCCCCATTCTTCTGAGCAGGGTTCTCCTAAGAGACTCAAAGGCTCTTTCTTACATAACTTCTTCATCCGAGCTCCGATTTACAATCCGTCGGCGGCCACAGGATCGTAACAACGAGGCAGAACATCTGAGCATGTATCTATTATCTTTCCTTCAGCTTTTCCTTTCCAACATCCACCTAAGGAGGTTTTTCTGGGACCCAACAGAAGTGACAGATGCCAACGGACGTCTTCTTTGGTTGATCTGGGGGAGCATTGCGATAGGAACCTGTTGAGGTAGGTATCTTACCTTCGTCTCTATAAATTTGTGTATCATGCGGGGTGGGTGTCCTCTTGTTTATGTGAAACACTTTTGAACCGGTTTAATAAAGATAATAACTAGCTTATATAATGGGGTTGGGAAGTTGTGCTTGATGTTACTTTATATCCTGTGATATTATGTTGTGAATTGAATAGGCTCATGCCTACTGAAAATCATGGTCATTGGGGGCCTTTTCTTGCACAATTAAATGATTCCCAATCTTTCTAGACAGTTTTTGTGGATGAAACATTGTGGAATGTGGAAATTGGTTAATCACGTAAAGTTGGCTGTTTAAAAATCTGGAACCCTTATGCGATCACCCTGGTTGAACAAAATGGAATAATGAACATGTGTGTGTGGTCTTGGTTTTCGTGGCATGTGATGGGGGTTTTTTGTGGGTTGTTGTGGATCGGGTGAGCAGCGGGGATCCGGTTGACTTGGTTGTGGGTTGGGGTGAATGTTATGTTGGTGACGGGCATCGGGGCTGTTATAAATCATATTAAAGGGATAATGATGTATGAGTTTCGGTGTGATTGTGGTTATGGTGTTTGGAAGCGGGGCTGCAGGGATGGGCTTGAATGTGAACGATCAGTGGGTTTTGAATAATAAATAAAAAGTGGAAGAGTTAATGAATGGTGGGGCATGGTAATGGAACGTGATTAATAATCAATGGGTTGGTTGGTTGATAAGAAGGACTTGGTAGTGTTTCTTGTGTTTTCCTAACATTATTTGTGGATTGCAGGAATATGTTTTATGAACGATTGATGTGGTTGGTTGTGGATAGTTACCCAGTAGTTAAGGAACTAAATAAACTAATTTTGCTGAAATGTGAAACCTAAATGGGGTTGGGGTTTTTTGTTGTATGCATGCTTCGAAGTAGTAATGCCGAGGCACGTTCTCATTTTCTCTATTTAGAAGCCATAGGTTGGTCTTTGTGTTTGGTATACATATATATATTTGTATCTTTTGTGTTTTATCGCACCCCACCCATGTTGATCACTTAGTGCCGAACACTCCCATTTCATGGGAGAGGGTGTTTTCCCTTAGTTACTAGCTCCTTCCTGCTCCTTCTTCCCTAGGCTGTGATGGCTTTAGGCAACCTTACACCTAAGACTCTTCAGGTAGGTTTAGATTGGGGTGGTTTTATCTCAAGACTCTTAAGACAGGTTCTATTATTTCCCGAGAATCTTCGGGATGAGGCCCAAGTGTGTGCGGGCAGGAAACTTGGTTCTGAGTCCCAGGTGTGTGCGGGCGGGAGACATGGTTTTGAGGCCCAGGTGTGTGCAGACGGAGAGAGTGTGGCAGCATCAGGACGTTCGTCGTTAGGAAGATCATATAACTAATGGAAAATGGTGTGGGGTTCCCAATACTCTTGTTCTATATATACTACAACCTGTTTTGATTTTGTTTTTGGTGAGTGTGGCTGGTGAGGTTGGGTGGAGATAATTCCTTGTTAGGTTTCTTCTATTTTTCTCATGGGACATTAGGATGTCTCTCCACTTGTGCATGAGAACTTTAGGTTTCCCTTCTGATTGTACATGTATGCTCACCCTACATTTACTTTCAGGTTTCCATGAGGACTACCGGGGCCGTGTGAGACCCTACTACTCAGACAGTTGGAGTTGTTGCTATTGATGTACAGTTGTTTCTTTAGGTATTGTAATTTGAGCTTTCTTGTACATGCTACTTGTTAAAAAAATTAAACATGCATGTGGGCTTGGTTTGGGTTTATTTTTATACACTTGTTCTTTTCCTTTTTGGTGGTTGGATTGTCCTATTTCCAGATCATAAAATAATAAAAGGGTAATGCCTTCCATATTTGTGAAAACTAATACCCTTGGTGTTATTCGCCAACCCAGTGCCTACTAGAGGCGGGACTCGGGGGGTCATTATCTCCCTTTCACCATTTCCAGCTCAGGAGGGGTATCTTTGGTGGGAGGGGGTCGTGACAATATGATAAGGGCTATCATCCTTAATATATCCTATATTATAAAACCATCATTTAAAATTATGAAATGATAGGTTCATCATTTATCATTTTCTTTCAATATAGTTTATATAGGTTCTTTCATCTTTTTTTCATATCCTAATACCAAAAAATAAATGAAACCCATTTTATTACAAACAGAGGTAAGCTAAGATAAAAAGTCATACATATTACTTCTTTTTGACATGCCTATTCATTACATTCCACAATAAACCACATCCTAAAATTGGAATCATTAGCTTTATTCTATAGATACATAACAAACATATTTTAAAACATTTTAAAAATATCTGAAATATAGTATTTCACATAATACTAATTTTGAATTGTTAGATATAATAATATTCATCATAACACGTGGAATGGAAACAGAAGAATAGTTAAGTTAAGATGCTCAGTTATGGTAAATATAAGATATACTAATCAAATACCATATATTAGTATAAGATAAGAATATTTTTCATGGAAAATATTCAATGTATACTGTTATAACATAAGATAAGAACACCCAATAAAAGACAGATAATTTTTCAAATAATATGTCCCCAAGCATAAAGTTATAAAATATATTTATAAATAAACATTAGTAAATAAACATGATCCCTCACAAAAAAATATATGAAGATGAATGTGATAGAAATATAAGAATAAGAAATCATTCTTTTATGTTCATGATTACTTCTATGACCATCAACACATAGTTGTCTGATTCTTTTAAAGGGATAGGTTCGCACCTAATTCTAATAAGCAAAGAGGATAGAGTCCTATAGTCGATTGGGATGAATCTACACCATCCCACATATCATAGCATGAGATTAAAAATTACATATTTAATTAAATGGATATAGTGAACAAATACATCTCATAATCATAAACCATAAAAATTTTATCTCCTTGATAATGAAAAAATTTATAAATACATATTAGTTCAAATAACAATTTAAAAATAAATACCTATCACGATAAAAGGGACAAAATAAAATAATAGGCTCTATAGATAAATAAGGTGGTAGAAATACCTTTATATATGTGGATTAAAAAAATCCATTAATGAATAAGAAATATCATTTTATAATGATAAGTATTGTTTATATTGAAAAATTGACCAATGATAGGGATATCTATGAAATTTCAAAGACAATAACTTTTTTAGGAAGTTTCATAATTAAAAATGGTTATAAATTTCGGAAAATGAATTCATATGGAAAATTTAAAAAAATACATATTATTTTAATACTTTTTAAAGAGATTAAAAGTAGTTTAGAAACGATCATACCAAAGAAAATAAATGAACTTTATCTTTATATGAATATATTTTCATAGAGAAAATCTTTATTCAATTTTATATGTATAGATATGGATATATAGAAAATTTATAAGGTATTTGGATATGGAATAGAATGATTCTCAAACAAATAATGATATATGGTTGGATCTACTTAAAAATTACTTTTTAGATGAATTTTAAATAAAAGTATGGTAAAATAGTAAGAATACATGTAAAACACGTGAATAAATATAATATAATAAAATAGATTTGTTTATAGGGTAATCAGGATATAATTTTCTGAAAATAATTTTAAAAAATATAAACATTTACTTTTTCAAAATGAGATTGGTAATGAAACCCTTAACCTTACCCCTAATATTCATGAAGTGATGTAAAATCATGTGTAATATATGTAATAATCATAATAAAATATTTTATAAACATTTTAACGTCAGTAAACATTATAAATTTAAATTTAAATCATTACGGACACATATGTTAATTATTTATAAATTTTTTCATCATTACATGCTATTGATTTTTATTATTGCATAAATTATTAATAATGGGGATGAATATATTAATTCATTAATACCATGTTAATAATAATTAGAATATTCAAGTTGTTAGAATAATTTTTTTATAATTATTTACACATTAATATATCCATTTGATGAAAATTATATTATCTCATCACATGAATGGAATCCATATTTATAATTATTCTATTAATTTACAAATAAAAATGACTTAAATAGAATGGATCATTATTTCTTGTTTCATTCATATTTAAACATATTAATGAATTTTATTAATAATTAATACCTTATTATACTATAATTAATGTATTCATACATATTTATGGTGAAAATTAAGATGTTGTTGTAACATTTTTCATGTAAGTGCTTGAAGAAAAAAAATTCTACTCCAGAGAATGAGTTAGAGTTTAGGGTTATATAATAGTGTCATGATATTCACTTAAGCATAATGATATTAATATATTATAATTGAAATGGAGAATAATATTTATAAATAGTGGGTATGAAATGTTAGTTGATAATTCTAGAGTATATCTTATAAGATTATATGATGAATTTATTCCTTCATGTCAAGGGTTCCAATAGAATTAGGCATTTAGGATCCCTTATTAGAAGATATAAAATATATAACAAGGATTTGGTTGAGGGAATATTATGATTTATTCATTGGACATCATAATAAATTGATTTTTATGAGATTGGTAGGGGAAGGGGTCCTTCAATATGCATGTGTTGAGTGGACATTCCATTAATATTCATGCCCTGTAGTGAATGATTGTCACATTAAAAGGAATTTGGAAAAAAAGTGGAAACTAATGGACACGGGAAATATTTTTTTCAATTAATATCCCATACACACACATATTGGTAGTGTTTAATGACATATTATGGCTTTATTAGTTAGTTTAACACCCTTTTACTTGATTTTACTTTTACCATGGTAAATGAATCTTTTACCTGGTAATGCGTTTTCATGACTAAAAATGAAATGATAGTCCTAATTTAATTTTTATTAATAGTCTAAAAATTAATAATATAGTGAATATAATTCAATTTATAATTTTTTTAATTTATATTCTAATAAAAAACATAAAATATATAAAAAACATTTATTTATAGAAAAAATAATTTTATTATCATTATGGGCTATTAATCCTATTTAATAAAAATTACCAGGTAAATGTTTATGAATATAGAATTATATTCTTTTTTGTATTAAATTATATTAATATTTATAAATCTATAAATTTAATATATTACAGTAAAAATACAAAATATTAAAAAAATTGATTTTTAAAATATCCCTTCAAAAATATAATAATTATTATAGAATGTAGAAAAAATTATTTAGTCATCTCATAAAAAATTAATTTAGTCAATGTATTGGTATTTAAATATTTATATTAATTTAATTAATATATCAATTCATTATTTAATAATGTTAATTATTATAATAACATGTAACAAATCTAAATATATTTTTATAATAGACTATTTTAATTAAATACAATAATTTTTATTCATTAAAAAAAATTATTTTATTATTTTAAATTTTAAAACATAACCATTAGATATAACAATATACTATATATCGTACAATAAATATTCCCACATCCAAATATCTGATGACTATATGTTCAATATATGTATATATATAATGGTTTTATTTCTCTCTTATATATAACATACATACATTATTTTAGTAATCCTTTTATTCATTTACCTCTCTCTCAACATTTATATTTTATTTATAATTATATTCCTTAATTCCATTTTTTATTTTAGGTTGATGATATTGTTATAATATCATAATGATAATGATATTATATATATGGTATTTTTATTTACATGTGGCTTTATTACTCATATAAATTGTCTAGTTATGTTTCATATTTAATTCACATAATTTTTTAATTTTTATCATGTATTGTAATATTTATCCTCAACAAATCATAACACTTTTAATTTTAGTATGAAACATCATCTAAAGAAGCACTTTAACATAGTGGTTGTTAAAATTATTCATAGTTCAAGCTCTCTGTGTTAAACAATGTATATATAATTTTTGATCATATAGAATCCAAAGAAGAAGAAGAATAATATTATATTAACAATTGTTTGATAAATATCCCCACACGAGATGTGTATTTATTGGGTGAATTATAAAATAAAAATATTCTTTATAGATTCAAAAAGTGAATCCAAAAAGAAGAAGTTGTGCTGAGGTTCATGAGTCAAATATCATTGATGATAACTCTACTTCAATAAATTCTCAATAGAATATAATTATAGGGAAAATATCACAACATTCTCATGATTAGACATTATATATTGAATAATTTGTGAATGATGATTCATATTAAATGCCTGTAAAATAGGTGTTAGATCAGATATAGAAAAAAAGGTTGGGGATGTCATGAATAGGCGAACATATCACAATATCATAGGAACAAAGAGGGTGTTCACAATTAAAAACGAAGAGCATTGAAAAGTGTTTTGAAACATTGAAATACTAATGTGAGAATGTTATAAAAAATTATTATGAAATTACGTGAAAGAAATCTATATACCCATTGAAATACCAGAGTCTACAGGACTATAATATATTATAGATATTTTAAAGTAATTCAAAAATAATCAAAAATATATCAAATATATATTTATAAATTAATTTTGTTTATAGTATGTCTACATCAAAAACCAATTGTGTTTTCTAACTCCTAATGATGAGCTGAGGATGGGTAGGATGATTAAGAACATGCATGTCTTTAAATAAGAACAACTAGTCTAAAATATCATATTATACACTTTCTTAAAGAAATAATAATTTAAAAGATGTGTATTTTACAATAATTTTCATATGAAATCAAAAACCAAAGATAAATTCATGGTTCTCTTATATATTTCCATCGTCAAATTAGGATGAATCATGATGTATTTTGTAAAGGATTTTGTGTCCTGGATGTGATCAATACAGAAGATGTTGAAGACAAAATGTCTCACTCTTTCTCTGATACTAAAAGTAGGTTAAAAATGGTATTACACCTTTGTTACATAGATAAATATGTGAATAAGATTCAAAATAATGTTTTACATACATGATAATGACCAATTTCAGAAACAATTTATATTAGTATCCATTTTAGACAAACTTGCAGAAGGATGATATGTTGATCCAAATCTTTTCTAAATGACATTTTGATACTTACTGTATCTCATAATAATAAGAATAGATATATTTTTTCTACACACACGAACAACCATTTTCAATGATTTCTCAAGGAGGAGATTCCCTTGGTGATGAATAAGATCATGAGTTATATTCCTGGAACATAAGATTATTGTATCATATATTATACATGTAATGATAATGAATTTTATTTTTACTTAACATAATAATGGAATAAATATAATGTGGTTATAATATTCTTAATTAGAGGATACTTATTTTCTAGATGATTTTTATTATATTTATCATCGAAATGAAAGGGAGAAATTCACTAAATAAAATGTGTAAAAAATAAATTTCAGTAACTAAAGGTTTACGAAATCTGGTATGGATGAAATTTTGTAAGGATATTTGATAAGAGGATATGAAAACGTTTAAGTCAATTAAATAATAAAATTGAAATTGAGATGATAATGATTTTGGTACATCAATCAAGAATGAATAATTTAGAGATATACATTCATTTTATTAAATAGAATATAGAAAAAATTCCTTTCAAACCTAAGTGTGTGTGTGTACCAAAAAAATGTAAATGATATTTATAAAAACCCAACAGACATCCTAGTATTTAAAAATAGTTGGTTTATTTATGGTTATCAAAAAACTCCCTCAACATGGAGATGTTTTCAATCTATCCTCATACAATTGTATAAAATTCAATATTTTTTATTTTATTAATTATGTATAAATTTATCTCAATTGAGTATAATAAGATAGTGGAACATACTATCCATGGGTATTTGGAAAAGTGGAATATAGGTTGGTCAATAATTTATGCACGAACAATGGTATTTAATTCTTTTACTTGTTTCATGCAATGTTCTTTAACTCATATATGATGTGATATTTTTTGAAAAGATATTTTTATAATTATTTTGGTATTGGAGGTTTCATTAATGATTTGGAATGGTCAAAACAAGAAAACGAGGACCCTTTTAATTTTAATATCAATGATAGAGATACACTATAGGGAAATAGGGTGATAAAATATAAAGATACACGAGTATTATGGTTGAATTGAATAGAATGAAAATGAACATTTAGATAATATAAAAATAAGATAGATTAAAAAAATTCCAATGCAATATATTGTTTACATCACTATTATTGATGTTTTATTTTTTTATTAATAAGATGTTTTAATATGATAATAATGATATGTGAAGGTATTTGGCTTTAAGTTGAGGATTCTGGAATTATGCTTTGATGATTCTGGAAGTAGCATGATAAATTCCACAATTTATCCACACAATCAGTATTATAGAAGAAAGAATAACAGTTATATTTAATCATTTTTCAGTGGTTATTTTTAACATGGTTTTATCTTCTATAATTTTTGATTAAATGAATTAGTGATTTTGTGGGTACAAAGTCCATGTATTGAGTTATGATGAGTGGAATATTAGTAATGGAAAAACTATTTGAAAATTGATCTTCTTAAAAATCCCTTGTATGATATGTAAGGATCCCGACATGGATAAATTTTATTTATTTTATTAAAAATTAAGAAATAATGGTAGCACTATAAAGGGTGTTTATAAAATTTTAGGGTTACTACATACTTTGTGATGCACACATCAAGTAAAATATTCCTACCACATAAGAATGAAATATAAATATATCATTATATATTATTCAAGGGGTCACATCATGTCTTATGTCCATGAGAATGTATCATGTTTCATGAAAGTATACACCAGCTATGGTTATCAATAAGTAAAAGAATATACGGTGCGAATTTACTGAAGAAGAGTGGAACAACTTGTTATGTTTGTTGATAGATAATTTCATAAAGGTAACATTGTATAATTTCATTTTTGTAAAAAAATGTATTTTCCATTAAAGGTATAGCTAAATTTATAAATAAAATAATGTTTTAGTATTGTACTAGAAATCATGATCCGAGAGATTTTAAAGATTTCCACTTAATGAAAATGGATTTCATTCCATGAAGACAACTAGTCCATGTAATTCTTGAAGATAAAATTTATCTTATAATTCATAGGAGTTGGACTATATAATAATTTTAGAATGACTGATTTGATGATATATTAAGTGTATTACAATTGGATAATTTTTATACCATGGTTTGTGGAAATAGAACCTTGACCAAACAAATTAATGATACAATGGAACACAATAAAACACAATAGAATTTTTAATTGTTGAGGAAAATAAATTGAATGGTAATGGTGTGGGAAAACCTATTATTGAATAGTAATTATATGAATTTGTAAATATCTATGACAATACCCTCACTGGGATGATATTTTATGTTTTTTTATGTATAATAATTTTAAGAGATAATCATATCATATATGTTTTCCCCATCTCAAATTAATTTTCAAAATACATATTAGGTGGTTACATTAGGGTTGGAAAATTATATTTTCTAAACTATTGAAATACAATTTTTTTCTGTTGATCCTTGGTACATTGTAATACCTCTTGTGTGTAATCATTGGGATATCCACTTTCAATGAAATAAGTAAAATTCTCGAATCCTAATTTTAAATTTATTTATTTGAGTATCATATGTGTGTTTGGAGATTTTAATGTCTAATTTTTTTCATTATATCCTGATAATAATATCCAAAGTAAAGAACGAAGGATGAAACACCCAATTCACCCCTTTTTTGTGTTTTAGGAATATGGTGGTTATATTTACTAATGTCATTGATGCTGAATATTAAATATAGGAATGTGGTTAACATAATTTTTATAAAATTGAAACACAAAAATTCTATTATATATTTTCTAATATAATTTAAAGTGTCCTTGGGCATAACAAAATAACATGAAAATGATAATTTTTATGAGTTTCAAAATTAATAATTTACTATTATTTTATTACAACATTACAATAATCATAAAATTTATAATCCCATAATAGCTCAATGAAATAAAGTCACTGAAAAGATAAAAATCTCCAAAATATAGACCAATCTATTCTCAATTATTATGTATTTCATGTATGGTTTGGGTTGATGATATGGTTAGAACAAATTTTATTACTAGTTTTTTACTATACCAGTTTAAAAATATGTCATTATGATTTTTATAATGGAAGAAAATATTAGGTCCAATACATTATTTTATTTTATTTATAAATTTTTTATTCACAATACTAAATATAATTTAGATAAAATAGTTCATATTTCTAATGTTGTTACTTTTCTTGGAAATTCAACTCAAAAAATATATATGATGTTTTTAGAAAAGGAATTAAATTTTTAGAAAATATGTAAAAATAAATAATCATGTTATAGTTCTATATGTTTCAAAAAAACATGACATAACATTGACAATGAAATGAAGACATATAATATCAATAAATAATCTTTGTCTAATGAAGATACTAATAATGGATTTGATAATTAAGACTATAGTGACCATCCATACTACCCATACCATGATGAATAAATTGTATAATTATGTACAGATATAGTGAAAACATATAATATACTCATTAAAAATTAATTTGATGTTGTTGTAGTTTATTTAGATAATAGACCTCAAAATTTATCGTAATTGATAAATTGTGTTGAATATCAATATTAAATATCACTATTTAATTGATGAATATTCATTGGGAAAATTGTGTTAGATACTGAGTGATATATATACATTTTTTCAAAAGACCCACTTATTCTCACTGGATTATGTTAATAATAAATCATTATTACGACTTATGAAACATCCCTAAGACACCAAAAACTAGAAATAAATGCTGAAGGGTTTCAATTGCATGTGGGAGGATGATTTATCCTTTATGAATGAAAACCATTAAACCCAAAAGCCATAACCAAACAACTCACAATATTATGAATGAAAAAAATGAGAGACAACTCAACCACTTCAATTATATCAAAACCACACAAAAGTGTACTATAGAAGAAGATAAAGATACTATCAATGAAAATATCATAAAATCAGAAAATAAACTCAAATATGAAAACAAGAATCCATGGTCCACAAGATAAATTTTCCAATCCCCAAACATCCAATGAATCATGATATGTTGCTAAATCTTTGTGATACATTACCTTTTTTCATTTCCCCTGAGATAGAATCTGCAAAAGAAAAAAATTGATGAATCATGAGTGAGTATAAAACCTATTATCTTTTCCAGTATGAATTACCTACCCATGCCAAAAGGATATAAATATAACAAAAATTTATAGAAATTTTAGTATACAAATGATTTTCTATAATTGTTTATCAAAAATTATAAACAACTTCCAATACCATTTATAAATAAATGTAATCAAGTTCTATTGAAACCAATTCTCCCAGAAAGTCATATTTCTAGTTAAACAAAAAAATAATATTTTTAAAAAAAATAAACTTAATGTTTCATCATAAAAATTACTTTCAAAATATTCACACACTCAACTATAAATGGTTCATTATGACAATTCCATACTCATGAGCATTTTATCATCGATCTACCAAGACATCAAAAGGTAATTATATACCATGATCCATTAAACATTTGGAACTGATAAGAAGGTCATATTCCAACCAAGCCTCATAAATTCATTATAATCACACACCACTATTATACAAAAACAATATCAAATAACCATTTCAAACAATTTAAATAAAACCGTTATTTTATTGAATTCCATTTAAACAAACCAATTCCAATCACCCATTCGATTTTTTATAAAATAATTACTTTTATTGATAACATTTTTATCAACTACTTTCACCATTATTCCTAATAATATATAATTAAAAATTTACATTTTAAAATCAACAATCATACACTTCAATTAAATGAACCAATTTTCAAGATTCTCCACAATTATAACCAATTTGGGATTCCAGAAATCATAAAAAAGCCACCACAAAATCAAGTCCAAAAAAAATTAATTTGATACCATTACGTTAATTTCTAATAAATGGATTCAAGAGTTAATACACCAACCATGATGTATTTGATGAAAACCGAAAACAGATGAAGAACTCTTTACCAAACCGGGTTGATTCTCCACAAAACCATATTAGATCTCATCACCTTTCATAAAAAAGGACAAATATCATCTTATATGGAATATGATATCATGTATCTATCAATCATTGGTGTATATATGGGAATAAAAGAGGATAATAGAGGTATATTTATGTAGATATAAGAAAATTATACAAAACGGTGAAGAACAACAACTACCGCAAGAATCAGTCTTGAGAACGAGAAGGGAGGGCTCAAGATTGTCTCAAAGTCACATGGTAGATGTCATCAAATCATCAAGAAGTGAAATAATAAATAAAGGAAATGTAGTAAAAAATGAATATTTTAGAGGCAAAAATTTGTGAGATCGTCTTTTTTAGGATATCACATTAGCCCTGCACAGGGTTAGTCCACATGGGTAGACAAACCATGCGCAAACCATGCATTATATATTTTCTAGGATGACACTTTCATAGCCTAAATTCATGGTCACCATAACTATGTGTGCACCATGTAGAATATTCTATCCAACATCTACCAAATTGTATGGTTTCTCGTAGTATTTCTACACAGATTAGACAAACCATTCAGATAACATGAGCTTTTATCCCCAAAAAAACAATTTGAAAGCTCAACCAAATTGTCCATTATACACCATTACTCATTATAAACATAAAAAACACAAATTTTGGATCACATACAACAAACCAAGGGTATAAAAGTTAAAATATATCATTTTGAGATGAAAAAGAATTAGGAACTAATTTTGGGAGCAACTGACTACAAAAAAATTGTAACTAAGTGTGTATTTTAGAATAAAGTATAAAATGAGTAAAAGTAATGTTAAATTTATTTTTGAGGATATAGTAATGACGATTTAATTTATTATTAGGAAACCTTTTCAGCTACATCTATAATTGAATATTTTATCAAAATTTTAGATTTTACAACTCATTTAAATTATGTTCATTATTAGATGATTATGAAGACGAACATTTTAAAGTGTTACATTATTATGCATTTACTTTTGATAAAACACCCATGTATTCATATATATTTGTTTCCATATCATTTTTTAAGTTATATAAATCAATTTTATGGTTAAAAACATGTTTTGATATTATTTATATTAGGATCATCTATTTTAATTTATAATTAATTTTTATAATGGAAAATATTATATAATTATTTATTCATAAAAATATTAATAATGATATTTTAGTTTCACCATATTATTATTGTGAAATATATTGGGAAGTATAAAAACCAGTCTATGTAAAAGAAATTTTTATATCAAAAATATAAATTTGAATATGTTACTATAGAATGATACAATTTCTCACTATTAATTTTATATATTAAATTATACATATTTATTTTTAAATCAATGAACGTATATAAATGAAATTTTAAATTAAGTTGAAATGTATAGTATAATACGAATGGCACAATTGTAAGAATTAATTTTCAAATTTAAATGGGTTGATCTATGGAACTATTTGAATAATCTCTTTAACATATTCTTATAAAAAAATATTTATAGATGTTATGTGATTTATTTCTAAAAACCCATGGAATATCATTTCAATGTAATAATAATATTTTTAAATACCTTAAGAGAAAATTATTTTAATTATTATTTTACTCAAATGATTACTCATCTGATTTATAAATGTCTTGAAATACTAATTATTATTGATATGATCTAGATTGGAAGAGAACTGTTGGAACATATTAATTTTGTTAGAAATTTTCTATGATGAAGTTATAGTAAGATGTAAATTTATGTATCATTATTGACTTGTAAATATGTATTCATTGTTTTAAATAGTATTTATGTATAAATATTGTGGATAAAAAATGTTCTCTTTATTAGTTTAAACCAATTCCACCAAAAATTGGATAATACAAGGGGTATTATTTTTATTAAGAATATTGTTTCAAATTTTAGGTCCAATCAAAATAATATATCATTTTTGAATAGATCATTATTAAAATGTAATATAGTAGTTAAATCAATCAGTTCTAAATTTAATCCAACTAATATCTTTAAAAAAATTTAATTTTAGAGAAATATTATATAATTAAAAATAATTACGAATGATTAACAATTTTGGAGACATTTATGACTTAGTTTATGTTTGTTTATGGGTTGATGTTAATTTTTATAATATTAATTTTTTATAAATTTTTTACATTACATTCCATTGTGATAAATATGTATTTTTTCTATCGGTATTAGTTAAAAAGCTAGTAAATATATTTTATAGTAATGGGAACATAAACCTATAATAATTGTACCCCAAACACAACATTATAGTCAATTGTAGTCACTTATACTGACCAAGACTATCTAATGACCATTCAAGTATTTTTTAAGTCTCCATGTATTTATTTTTGGATTTATTTAATTTATTATCAACATTTAATGTTTTCGATTTTGAAATTACTATATCCAATACTTATTTTAAAAATAAATTTTTATTTCTCAATATTAATTTTTGAAAATAATATACATTTATATAGAACATATTTTTTATACCAAATCCATTTAAACCATCAACCCCTAAAACTATTGGGATATCACTATAGATATATTCAACCAAATTATTCACTTGAATTACCATCCTCCTTTATATTCATCCCAAGACAAACTATTATCCTCTTAGATGTCAAAATTAATAACTTCAACCTCAAAATAATATACAAATCACCATTTTCAGATAATATTATTTCAAAACAATTCATCTAAAATGGTAAATGGAAGGAATATATTTAGAATATAAAATATTAAATGAATATAATAATTTTTCTAAAGATAATACTACCCTTTTCTAGTAAATGTTTTTTATTTTCTTGTTTATTTTTTATTCTACAAACCCATTCATGTTATAAAATCCACAATTTATTGATATGTTATTAAATTGAAATAAAATTAAAGTATTTAATTCTAATTATTTCATCCAATATGATACTTTGGGAAATGTTATATTTCATATTAATTTAGCAATTTTTTTAAAAAAAGAGATAGAGGATTTAAAATATTAAATTTTTACAATAAGTATTAGTATTTTGACTGTTATATAATTAAATCCGAGGATAATAATCTTGTAAAAATATTTTGGATTAGTAATTAATATCAATAAATAAAAATAATTATTTTTAGATCTTATTATATTTTTTTCATTATATATTTTATATAATTTGAATAATTTAAATTTTAAAATTAATCCTGAGTTATTTGGGAAATACTATTCTGAGAAAATTATAGATTATATCCATTAAAATACCAATTAAATATTTTTAAAGGATTAGGGAAAAATTAATTTTAATATTACAATAATACAAAATATGTACTTCCATGGGAATCAATAAGGGGTTTTAGATTAATTTTACAAAATTAAGTCAACTGGAATCCATAAAGAAATTGTGTCTATGAGACAATGAATATATTAATTATATGTACACACTATCCAATAATCATAACCATTTTAAATGATTAATTAAAATAAGAATGGATTTAGATGAATTAATTTATGAATTAAAAAATGGTTTACATAAAAGTGAAATAAACTCAACAATTTAAAAAAATACATTTAAAAATAATAATAATATGCTGATGAATGTCTTAACATAATTGGAGTTATGAACTGATTTATTCACATAGGATATTATGAGTGAATAAGTAAATTATATATGATATAAAAAATATTATAAAAATGATTCTTTTAATTTAAACACATTGAGATGATTTTTTAAATTCACACTTTTATTGTGACATCCCACCACAACTCTACTGTACCGCTAAGTCGAAATTTTTTATGAACTCACATGATCTGATCAATCACTAGAAATTTGAAACAAGTTACAAGGGTCAACATTTATGTTTTAGGGATTTATTTTATCCACTATTATATTATCACAAAATATATATAATATTAACAAGAAAAAACCAACATTATAGAAAGAAGAAAAGAATATGATCAAAGAGTCCAAGCTATTCTCCATAATGTAAATGTTATCAAAACACCAAACACATAATTAAATTAAAACCATAATCCAAAAAATTCATTTACAACCACTCTCAAAATATAATTTTTAGGAACTCCATTAATTTTTATTTATGGTTGATGACAATGTTTTCTCTCAATGAAGTCTATAATCATACACTATTTCTATGTGTCACTTATTAACTTTTTATTATGTTTTATTTCTGATCAACATATGAAAATGGTTTTTTGGGTTATATGTTTTATAATATAAAACTAAATTAAGTGGAAAAATTAATTGTGATTTTTGATGAATTAAGGATAAGAATATATGTTATTTCCAATTTAATTCAATCATTATTTAACTACTATGTTCTATTTGTCTTCTATAGCTAACCTATCACCGTTATCCACTATATTATTAGTTTATATGAATCATTGAATTAATTGTAATTGTAAAATAATCATTATATATTTTTATGGAATTTCGTATAAAAAAGAAGAATGTATTGTGACACTAGATTTTATAGCCACAAAAAACATTGTCTATCAAGGTATGTATCCCCCAAGTGATACAGTTCCATGTAGTGCACCCAAAATCCCATAAATATCATTATGGACATCTCTTTATATTACCATTTATGTTTTTCACAATATACTAGTTAATATGGTATGTGGACACATTTAATGTATAATAAAATTAGATAAAAATAATGGCGTTAAAAAGTATGGAATTGTTTTCACCTACGTCACATCGAACATCACCTTGAATCTATGATTGATAGAAATAAAATAAGAAAAATGTACATATTATTATATTATATCATATAAAATCCTCTAAAATTTTTCCCTGGACTAAATATTGATGGTCAAACTTCCATAGGAATAGATAAAAAATAAATCGAGGGAAACATAAATTAATAATGAATATAATATTCCAAAAGAATGAAATTGTAAATTTAAGAATATTTAATAAGAGTCTAATCAATTAATTGAAATTAATCCTTTTATCCTAGGCTTGTTTTTCTATATTAAAATTTTAAATCATGATAACCATGTTCTTTCACCATGATATAATGAAATATTTTGATATGATACTTTGATGATTTATCGAAATCGAGTGGATTATTATAAACCATTTACATTAACTTTGTGAACTCACCTCTTATATTTTCCATATATTGTATATGATCTAACTCTCATGATATCCACTTCAATGATTTATTATTATCTATGGGAGTATTTCTTTTTATTTGAATTATACCTATATTTCTTATTAATTTATCTATGAGTATTACTTCTTCTCCAATTGGGTTTTTGTTCTCCCTGAGGGTTTCATAATCATCAATAGTCACAGATTGAATCAATACATTGGCTTCCTCTATCTTCATGAATTATTAGGAAGGTATATGTAGGGTTCCATGGATCATATTTTCTATTGAGTAGTGATTTTTATAGTGTTTTATGAAAATGGTTGGAATTTTTGAGATAATTATCTCACAATGGAAATATAAATATCCAAATTCAATAGTCCAATATTATTTGATCATGTAGTCAACTAGAATTTTACAATTAATCATTAACAACTGTAATTATTTCATATATCTCCCTATCAAATGTTCACGTATATTATTTTACATTTATTGTAATCATGTATATTGCTTCATCCAAGTAATAAATATTTTATATTCGCTAATATTTCTACTACCATTATATTTTCCACAATTAAATTTTATAAGAATGAGATGTTTCATTATTATTCTTATACTACCCTAAATAAATGGAGTTCTTCATTCAAGTAATGATATATTAATTTCATAGAGGGATTTTAGATGATAATGGGTCATTATGTATTTATTCCTGAATAACACATCATACCAATATTATTAAGTTATATAAGATGATATATACTGTAACTGACACAAACTCATACTCCTTATTTTGGAGTAAGGAACATAGACATAACATTATTATTTTTATACTAATATATTTTAAATAATAATTTCATTGAAAAACATACTATATCAAAATTAATGATTAGATAAGATACCTACCTAAGGACATTTTGGGTGATAGTTTAAGAGAAATAGGAAATAAATCGTGACAACATTGATTCATAAATTACTAGTTCATAAAGATAAACTCCATCTCCTTCTATATTAAACTATTCGTATTACATATTACATCTTTAATGACTCCCACAATTTTCTTCACATATGAAACATTTATATACTCAAATAATTTAACATCAGTCTTCGTAACATAGGGAATATGAAACAAATAACATGGGCTATGTCAACTATTCGGTAAGGGAACACATAAAAATTTACAACAAATTATAATCATTGATACTATAATTAATATAGTGGTATGATGACATAATCAATGTCTGTGTGAATAACATAAGGGATTTCATACCAATCTATATTTGGATCATCAATAATAAAATGGGGAAAAATAAATTTCTGTGGGATAATAGTAATAATAATCAATAATTATAATCAATGAGTTGTAATCCTTGATCCATGGAAAAAATTTAACCCACAGAATGCATAAATAAATTTTCTACCCTCTTTGAATATTTTCATATCACTCTTAAATATGGATTAACCCTCATAACTACACATGATAGAACCCTAATGGTTACACTTGGAATAATAATCACATTATATTCCCATAATCTTGTAGAGAAACCTAATCAGTTTACTATGTCCCATATTTTGAATGGCCACATAGTCATCCTCTATACCCAATGGTTTGAAGGGATTTAATAAATTTACACATGTATGGTTTTTAAAATAAAACCCTTTTTGGAATGATAATAGAATTAACAAATATAATGAAAACTTTAATATTATCATAACATGATAACATATATATAGTTTTCATTTCATTATTAAAATAATCATTATTCTAATCGAAACAACATCCACTACAGGAAAATGGAATATTTGCGACAGGCGATTTGCGACGGGATCCCATCGCAAAAGACCTTTTGCGACAGAGCTCCGTCGCAAATTGCTCGTTCCCGAAAACGGCGTCACAAATAGGTGTTTTTACGGCAGTCCAGTTGCAAAAAATAGTATTTGCGACTGTATTTTCCCCCCGTCACAAATTGGTATTTGTTTATATATAAAAAAGGAATTTGTGACGGGCCATCGCAGATATATTCGTTACGACGGGTTTCTGGCCTATCACAAATGGGAAATTTAAATAATTTTTGTGACATAAGGATTTGGGACAGACCGTCTCATAATTTTTTTTTACGACGGGTATTCTTCCCATCACAAATGGGACAGTAAGAAAAAATTTAACACTGGGCACCCCGTCGCAAATACACCCGTCCCAGATACTAAAAAAAATAATAATAATTAATACAAATCGTATAATATTATATAAAAATAATAATAATATTAATAATATAGAAAATGCTATTATTATAATGTAAATAAAAAATATATAAAATATAATTATGAAATATTAATATAAAATAACATTAATATGAATATAAATTGTATAATATTATATATTAATACTAATATTAATAATATACAAAAATAATATAATATTATTATTATTAAATTATGTATATAATAATAATAATAATAATAATAATATAAAGAAATTATATTATTATAATATTATTAATAAAAAACATATAAAATATAATTATGAAATATTAATATCCAAAAATAAAAATAATATGAATATAAATAATATTATATTATATAATAATAATAATAATATTAGTATGATAAAAAATTAATATATTATTATTATTATTGAAATAAACATACATATTTATGAAAAAATAATATTAATAATATTAATATTAATAAATTTATAAAATTATAAACTTCTCAATATTAACAATAAATATAAAATATTACAAGTAATATTACTAAAATAAATAGAATTAAAAAATAATAATGATAAATAATAAAATATAAAAAAAATAAAAACAAATTAAATCATGCAATATTCGTACCAATATGAAAGAGGAATTGTAAATAGTTAATATGACAATAAACTATGAACTTAAATTCTTATTACATGTATAAAAGTCATTGGGGTGGATAATCTGGGGGACCTGGAGGAGGTGGTGAAAGAAACTCCATCCCTAAACTATGAGTCAGACGACGCATATACTCCTTATGCTCCTGATGTTGCTCCTCATATCGACGCCTCTCCTCATCCTGCTGCTGACGCATCTGCTCCTGCCATCGACGTGTCTCTTCATCAAGCTGATGACGCATTTTCTCCTACCCCTGACGCAAATCCTCTATAAGCTGACTCTGAGCACGCAGCTGCTCCAGATACTTTGAGGCAGAAGATGATGTCTCTCCATGAGCTCCTCTTGATCCAGACACCGACATCGCAACAGTACCATAATAAGCTGTATGAGTCAAATGAGAGTTGATACCAACTACTCGACCCTTTTCGAATCCATACTGGGTCGCATGCATCCATGTCGTCTCATCAAAACGGCGGGCACTAGTCTGATCACCAGTCTTTTCGTGAATCTTAGCATGTGTCTGAGAGGTCACAGCCTCATATGAAACCTTATGATTCAATTAGAATTTCAAATAATTAAAATATTATATTCATTTAATTTGAAAACTGAAACAAAAATAACACTGACCACAATCTGACGCTGGTGGTGACCTCTAATCTTTCCTGTAGCCGGATCAGTGTACATCCTCGGATAAACGTTGTACATCGTAATACTGGGCTGCTCGGATTCCTATATGAATATAAAATAATGTGTTTATAATTAATGTTGTATAATATATTAAAAAAAATTACTTACCAGATGCTCTCTATGCGCAATGAATGTACGACTACCGGCTCCATGCATCACCTCTTGTCTCCCATGATTCTATCGACCCAATACAGATCTCCTCTGAAACCCACCACCCAACAAGTGTGTACATAATCCATGCCAAACGTGAGATGAAATGTACTCTGGTTGGTGGGATCTACAGGACTCATCAAATTCTTTCACTCCGGATTTCCTAAGAGCTGCTTTTCTCAGATTATGCTAAAACTGACGGAAACGGCCATGCATAGACACCACCCATGCTGCGTGGATAGTGGCATGGATTCTATCGTTGATGGGATACCATAAACCATAATATAAAGTTATTAATGAATTAAATTTCATATAATATAATATTTAATTACGTACAATCTGATGATCGAACATGGCGGCATGCACATCAGCGGAAATCTGATCCCATGTGAGCTAGGGCAGAGAAAAATAATTGTGCAAGATAGCTCTCCCCTGTCCAATAGCTATATGCGTAAAACAGTGGAAAAAAATAATCAAACAATTAAAAGAAGCTTTCATCCTTTGAAAAGGATGATCAATTAGAATAAATCTGCGATGATAGTCAAAATAGCAAGGTTTTTTTCCATTCACTAGAATAAATGATTTGTTGTCTCTCCAACAGCAAGAACATGATTTTGGTCCATGTGTACTCCAGCCAGATAACATTTCTAATGCCGTGAATTCACTAATTGTTCACATCAAAGCATCTTTCATTACAAAATTCTGTTTCGCAGCAGCATCATATGTACCAACACCATGACACCAAAATAAATTTAACTCATCAATCAATGTTTTAAAATAAACATCAATATTCTTTTTCAGATGTCCTGGGAATAATAATGTCAAAAATATATAAGGCTCTTTCATCAACATCCATGGAGGTAAATTGTACGGAGTTATAAAGACAGTCCAATAGAAATACTAACTACCAAAATTTCCAAATGAAAAAACCATTAGTTGAAAGATCCAATCGCACGTTCCCAGATTCTAAAGAAAAAGACGGATGCACATGATCAAAATGTTTCCATGAATCCCCATCAGATGAATGAAACAATGTTTTACCATTTGAAATATTGGTTTTGTGCCATGACATCATTGTCGATGTGTTCTGAGACATAAATAAATTCTTCAACTTGGGTGTAAGTGGGAAATATCTCAACTATTTTACATGAATCAATCCAGACATCCCTGATTGAGCTTCTTTATACCTCGATTTTCAACATGTGGGAAAACTATCCAACAACTAATTTTCACTAGAATATAAGATGCAATCGTTTGAACATGCATGGATCTTTTGATAACTAAGGAAAATATTACGAACTAGTCTCTTGCTCTCATAATAAATAGAAGGCCCCACATTTCCTTCAGATAACAGTTCTTCAACCAATAAAAATATCTGGTCAAAATAACTATTTGACATTCCATTTTCTGATTTAATATCCATAAATTTTTCAACTGCTTCTAATATCCTTATCTTGCAACCAGGATATAATGCATCCCCAGCAGACCTGAACAACTCATCAAATTCAGATGGTGCCAACTCGGGAGGTAAATCAATATCATCCTGGATTTCAGTTTGTTGAATGGATAACCCTGCAAAATCATGTACTAAATTCTGAAACTGTGATGGATCCAGAATTAAATTATTAGTATCTTCTCTAGAATTGCATTCACTGTGTTCATACCAAAAAATATAATCTGATTGAAAACTATAACACAAGAGATATTTCCCAACGATGTCAAATGTCTCAATTGTTCTCTGAGCACATTTTTTACAAGGACACTTAATTGTACCTTCTGAAACAAATTTCGGGTTTAATGATGAAAATGATAAGAAAGCTTCAACACCATCAACATATACAAGATTTAAACTAGAACCATTTGGATTTAGGTACTGATTTATCCAAGCAAGATCATATATTAATGATTGATGTTTATTTCCTTGTTCCATATTCATATATATGTTTCTACAAAATTTAAAACCATTATTGTTGTTAAATAATTTGATATATGAAAAACAATATCATAAAAAGAGAAGATACATAATTTTAGTTATTTCTTAGTAATTACCAATAATTATAGGCGACACAGTTAGTTTGTAATCATACCCACTAATTATTATTAATTTAAAAATACTTAGAAATACTTGACAAAATGAATTATTCTAGAATAATCATATATAATTTTGTAATCATCATTGTGGAGATTATATTAAATAATTATTCTTATTTTTTTCCAGTGGATTGGAGACAGCTCTTTTTCCTGACGACTCATCTCCTTGCAAAGAGATGAGTCGTCAAGGAAAAGAGCCTATTTTGTCCGACGACTCAACTCTTTTTAACTTTCTCCTGACTGAAATCAGTATGAAAAAATTTCTCTGACATATGTTAGAGCACATTTTTCATACTGATTTCAGTGGTATAAAGTAGAAAAGATATGAGACGTTGAACAAAAGGTAGCCGCCAATCCACTGGAAATTGTGCCAATTTATAACCATGTACTAGAATTTATTTTATTTTTGATTAATTATTACTAATTATTACTAATTATTACAAATCTCAATATTTTCAACAGATTTTTCTCTATTCATAACATGTTCAAATCTTAAAGGGTCGACAATATTCAGGTCATGCCCAATAAAAATTTTACATCATCCATGTCAAATGTAAACTCTATAATTGTCTTTACATGGTTGATCACCTCGCAAGTATTGTGGAAATATGAAAACCCAAGTAATATCATTCTCGTCTTTAAGAATCATTTCGCATGACCCGTTACATAGATCATTCTTCCTTGAAAAATTAAGAGAACTTCAGTATTTATCGCTTAATTTTTCAAGAATGATTGGTCTATGTAAAAAGCCATGTGATATGATTCTTATAGATGAGAAAGATATTACTTGGGTTGTCCTATTGCAACGCTACTTGCGAGGTGGTCAACCAAGTAAAAACAATTATAGGGTTTACATTGGACACGGTAGACCCAAAGATTTTATTGGGCATGACCTGAAAATTGGCTACCCTTTAATATTTGACCATGTTAAGAATAGAGCAAAACTTGTTGAAAATATTGATAATTTTAATATTTTATAAATATTTTATAATTTTAATAATATTAATATTTTTTATAAATATTAAATATATAATAATAAAATAATTATATTATTAGTATTATTTATTTATTAATTTTAGAGTAATATAATATTTTATATTATGTAACTATTTATTTTACTATTTATGTTACTAATTATATTACTAATTATGTTACTAATTAGAAATGCGAAGATATGCATATAGGTCAGGTAGTTAATGAATCATTGAATAGAGAAAAACGTGATTGAACACTCATCTACCTCAATATTCTTTTCATTTGTGGGTTGAGGTTGATAGGAAACTTCTCCCTCCAGATGTAATATTTTATTTTACTGTCAAAATTATAAACCTCCTCAACTCTATGCTGGCAAGGAGGTTGATAATTTTGATTGTAAAAGAAAATATTACATGTGGAGGCAGAAGTTTCCTGTCAAGCCTCAACACACAAATGAAATGTAAATTGAGGTAGATGAGCGGTCAATCATGCTAGCTAATTTTCCTAATTGTTTTTAATTGTTTCCTATTTTTTTTAATTGTTTCTATTTTTTTAATTATTTCCTACTTTTTTTAATTGTTTCCTAATTGTTTTTAATTTTTTCCTAATTGTTTTTAATTGTTTCCAGTTTTTTTAATTGTTTCTTAATTATTTTTAATTATTTCCTAAATCTTTTTAATTTATTCCTAATTCTTTTTAATTGTTTCCTAATTGTTTTTAATTGTTTCCTAATTCATTTTAATTATTCCCTAATTCTTTTTAATTGTTTCTTAATTCTTTTTAAAAGTTTCTTAATTCTTTTTAATTGTTTCCTAATTATTTTTAATTGTTTCCTAATTATTTTTAATTTTTTCCTAATTATTTTTTATTGTTTCTTAATTATTTTTAATTGTTTCCTAATTATTTTTAAGTGTTTCTTAATTATTTTTAATTATTTCCTAATTATTTATAATTGTTTCTTAATTATTTTTAATAGTTTCCTAATTATTTTAAATTCTTTTCTAATTATTTTTAAGATTTTCCTAATTATTTTTAATTGTTTCCTAATTATTTTTAATTGTTTCCTATTTTTTTAACTCCTTCTGAATTATTTTTAATTATTTTCTAATTATTTTTATTTTTTTAATATTAATTGTTTCCTAATTATTTTTAATTGTTTCCTAATTATTTTAAATTGTTTCCTAATTATTTCTAATTGTTTCTTAATTATTATAATTATTTTCTAGTTATTTTAATTTTTTCTTAATTAATTTAATTTTTTCCTAATTATTTTAATTATTCTAATTATTTCCAATCAATTAAATCTAATTATTTCCTAATTATTTGATAATTATTTTAATTAAATATAATTAAATCTAATTATTTCTTAATTATTTGATAATTATATAATTATTTCTAATTAAATATAACTATTTCTAATTATTTCTAATTAAATATTATTTTTTATTGTTTCCTAATTATTTTTAATTGTTTATTTTTAATTGTTTCATAATTATTTTTAATTGTTTCCTAATTATCTTTAATTGTTTCTTAATTATTTTTAATTGTTTCCTAATTATTATAATTGTTTCTTAATTATTTCATTATTTTCTAATTATTTTAATTTTTTCCTAATTATTCTAATTATTTTAATTATTTTTAATCAATTAAATCTAATTATTTTCTAATTATTTTATAATTTTTTTTAAATATAATTAAATATAATTATTTCTTAATTATTTGATAATTATATAATTATTTCTAATTAAATATAACTATTTATAATTATTTCAAATTTAATATATTTATTTCTAATTATTACCAAAACTCCCTCTGGGAGTGTCGAACCAAGAGTGCAGCAAGGCCCATTGTCGTGCACCAGGTTACCTTGAGTCGAGCTCGAAACACCTTGTTAGATTTTTCACTGCTAGGTACATCTGTGCCAGAGCCGCCTCTACATGTTCATATCCATACAAGGATTATTTGGTACAACCACTTAATCTAATTATACTATATAGCTACTAAACATTATATTAAAAAATTAAAATTAACATATATAAATAAAATTAACAATTAAAAATAATTTAACAATTAAAAATAATAATAAAAATACCTGCGATATTTTGAAGTAATTTTCGCCATCTAACTATGTCTCTCCTCTTCTCGTAAGAAAAAAGTAAAATGAATGAAATATTCTTCTTAGAACTGGTAGTTAGAGAGAGAGAGGAAGAGAGATCTGAATGTTTTGGAAAAAAACAGGTGGGTTGTATATATAGGTTAGATTATTTTCAATGGTCTTATTTGCGCAAATACTAGGTATTAGGACGGTATCCCATCGCAAATACCTTCACCCACATTAATTACGGGCGGTGGATAATAGGGTTTTTGTGACGGGCCCGTCACAAATAGCTTCCTGCTGACAGACTATTAGCGACATGCGGATATCCCCATCACAGATTCCTATTTATCGCCACCGGTGTTGGCGATAGGCACCATTGCAAATACCTTCACCCGCATTAATTATGGGCGGCAGTTAAAATGGTTTTTGAGACGGGCCCGTCCCAAATAGCCGCCTGCCGACACACCATTAGCGACATGGGTATATTCCCGTCACAAAATCCTATTTATCGTCGCCGGTATTGGCGACAGGACCTGTCACAAAGAACACCTGCTGAATATTTTTTGGCGATGGAACAATTTACCCGTGGTAAAGAGTATTTATAACCCCCAGGAAGTTGCGACGGGTATAAGGCGACTGTCGAAAATAGGATTCCCGCGTTTTGGCGCACAAACCACGCCATAGTTATTGCGACGGGTCCTGTATTTCCATGGCAAATAACTGACCATTTGAGACGAGAATATATTCTTATCGCAAATTCGCTTTTCTTCGGAGTTTTTACGACTGGAATAAAGCTCGTCGCAAATACCCTGTCATAATAAGAGGTTATTCCTATAGTGATCAACCAATGTAAATGAAATTTGTTCTAGGAAAATATTTCAAAAACAATATAAATCATTCAGTATAATAAATTAGGATGGTATCAATAAAAAATAACCCCAGTGGAGTATAATTAACATCATCTACTGTTGAAATTATTGAATGAAAATACCATTAATGTTATATCAATTGTTTTTTTGTGGACAATAATCATTTTATTTTGAAATTGACATTCAAAATATATTAATTGATAACATTTTAAGAAAACCATTTTATTTTTAATTTAATTTTTAAATATGTAATTTATAATTCATGGAATTGAGGAATCATAATGTTGTGAAAATAATTTCCTGTTTTAAATGTTAAAAAGAATGATTCTTTTCAAACTTTTTGAAATGAAATTCAAAATAGAAACTTGTGGAAAATATTAATAAATCTTGTTTTGGAAATAATTTAAATGAAGATAGATTTTCAGATAAAAAATAATTATTAAATTGTTTTTTAAGAAATGAAAAATTTTGAAATCATTTTATAAAAAATTAATTTGCATGATAATGATTCATCATTTAAATGAATATTCAATATTGGAAATACGTAGAAACAACATTCATGATTTTTTTTATAAATAAGTGATGAAATTAAAATTAATAATACTGACCACATTAAAAAATAGATGTGATTAAATTAAATTTGTTTCAATAAAAATGAAACAAATTATTTTTCCCTATATAACATTGAATATATACAATCTTGAAAAAAAGAAGATTATAACATAAATCATTTTCCAATTGTATAGATTCCCAATTGTAAGTCCCATTAATCAATAATTCGAACTGTTAAATTAAATTTCATGAAAATAATCAGATTTGTTATATTATATTACATGTGTTAGTATATACCCATCATAATATAAGATAGGTTAATATCATAAACATATGTCCCATGGAAAAAGATTTTTTGATAAATAATCCATACAACGATCATATTAATGAATTTAAAATTATTCAATGAAGTGGTTCTGTGTAAAAAATGAAAATCCACAAAATTAAAATTTAAATAAGGATTTATAAAATATTGAGGTCAATTGACACATAATAATGGGATAACAATATCAACTATTAATAGATATAACCCTAACAAAGAAAATTTATTTAACAACCCTTTTAACGCTTGGTAACTTTTATGTCAAAATTATGTTGAAAAAATAATTCGAATGAAAATAATAAATATCATTATTTCTGTATTATAAATGATATAAAACATAAATATGGATTTACATAATCTATAATAAATAAATTTAGAGTGTAATAAAAAAACATACAACAATGAAATTATATTTAGAAGAAATAACTTAAATTGAGTACTGACATTCCATGCACATCCTGTAACTTCAATATAATAAACACATATCATTTACACGATTTAGTAAAAATGTTTTATAGTTTAAATCCCTTAACCTAATTTTTTTCACATATCTTAATTATTTTTTTAATAACATGGTAGCTTAAGTTCACATTAGTTTTTTTGAGGACATCCAGTTCATATAATTAAAATGAGTTATCTAGGTTGACTCAGGTCAAAGAGGTCATATCTCAATCAAACCCATAATAATATTAAAGCATTAATTGTAGTTTTTATATAATAATTAATGTTTTAATTCCAACTATTAAACATGGATAGGAAAATTGAACTATGTTACAATCATGGACACGGTAAGCCATACATACGCATGAGTAACGTTATAATTTATCAACAATCATTATAGATAATACATATGTATTTTTTCCCCTTCCCATAATTATCATAATATTATAGACAGAATAATTTTGATTTATATATATATAGTATCAATTTGATATGTCGATCAAAAATGAATCACATTTCTTTTTTTTAGATGTTTTTCAATACTTACACACAAACGAAATTATAGTTTTTTAGTGAACGGAATGTTAAGAATATAAATGATATAATATCATTTAATAATGATAAATATGTCATCAATATCATATATAAATATAAATTCCATCATTTTGTGTAATTCATGACTGATGGTGATTGAAAATCAAATACATTAGTTCGTGATGCGGTAGTCCGACGTACCCATGAATGATGATTTTCTCTCCCATTTGATAGAGGTTGTATATGGATATAGTTTATTCCTTTAAAATAATAACATATTATTTTTTTAGGATTATATATTTTTTATTTTATTATGGTTTATTAAAATTTTAATGGTTCTTAATAATAAATTAAACTGGAATAATTAATTAATAATGATACATCTTCATCGGAAAACATCCATTAATTAACTCTATAAGACCACAAACATTTTATTATGTGATAAAGAAATACTATAGAACATGAATATGTATAATATTAATGTATTTGTGTAATATTATTTGAAAATTAGGTTCTAGGATCTAATGTTAATGTTATAAGATCTACCACATTATAAGAGTGGGGTGAGTAACTCTATGAATTTCCCAACATATTAAATTAATATATATTATATTTTCCTATTTAGAATGATTCTAAAATGATTTATTTTTAAAATATTATGTGTATATAACTAAGACATATGTTATAATAAAAATTATTAAAGTTGTAAGCACATTTATAGCCTTATAATTTTATTTTAACCATATGTTATAAGTTGAAACATTTACCATAACAACACATTTTTTTACTCAATAAGGGTCAATATAATTACTATTAATGGAAATAAACAGGCGATAAATGCAATTTGGTTGATATTATTAACCATATAATTATAACATAGAATAATATAAAATTATTTCGAATTTTAAATAATTTAATAAATCATTATTTATTATAACATATCATTGATGTCAATAATTAAAACAATTCATTACCTTGATTTTAATAACATTAATAAATTAAGTAAAATTTATTCCCCATATTTAAATACATATTAATGATTTTATGATCATCTATAATTTTCATTGATCATATTTATTATCAGAAAATCGATTTTTTTAATTATTAATATTATTTATTTCATTTTTTCCTAAAAATAAAAAATTATTGTCTTAGCATTTTATAAATATATATGGTAATTATTTCTTCAAAAAAAGTATATAAGAATATATAATGGTAAAGAAAAATCATTTATATTTCAAAATAATAATTATAAAAGAAAATATCTTTTTTAACCATATTATATAAATATTATTTATATTAAAAACAAGATTGTGATGTTTTTTATGTTTCCCTAAATAAATCATTATAAAACTTATATTCAAATCCAAATGGAGAAAAATTCATATGAAAAAATATAGTATTAGTATGGATAAATTTTAATCAGGAGATATATTTGAGGAAACTATAATGGCCAATTTATTGTCCTTATCATATTTATTTCAACAGATCATTTATCCTTTACGATGGTTACAAAAATTATTATTGTTACTAATCAATTTAAAAAATATATACGGGAAACATTTACAAAATTGGGGCATTTTAATTCAAAATATGGAATAATATTTTCTGAATTTAAAACATAGAATTTAAAGAATTTAATTTAAAATAAAATTGATAAAACATGATGAAAATTAGGTTTCGTAAAAAATTACAATTTAAAATTTTAAGTGTTTTTATACTAAATAAATGTTTAAAAGTCATTTATATAACCATAATGAGAAAAATATAAATAAAAAGAACGATTTAAAATTAAAAAAATACAGTTCTAGTATTTAAAAACATTATAAAGAAACAATGTTTTCATTAAAAATCCATATTTTTCACTATTCACTGAAAAAACTATCCCTCCATAATAAAATCTAAATTTCATCCACATATATTTTTAATAATTAAATTTAAAAATTAATTTTTACATAATAATGTGAAATTTAAAAAATAACCAAAAATATATTTTAAATTCACTCAAAAAATTAAATAAATTTCTTTTAAGAAAAGAACATATTTTTTAATAATAAAATGACTTTAATAAAAATTGTCTCCTTATTTATAATTAATTAATAAATAATTTTTTATTTATTAGATTTTATATAAAAAATTAAAAATGCATTTATTCATGTTCAGACCCACTAATTTAATGATCGAGTTTTAACACTCACACATAAATAATAAAAATTCCTTGTTCATTTTTCTTGACATTGCATATTTTTTTGGTATCGAACATAGTCGTTCTTGTCAGAATCATGGTATATTACATTATAACCCCATTAATGATTTTTTTCATCATAAATTTAATGTCGATCTCAGTAATCAAAATTTGAAATTTTAAAATACCTTTTTTCAAAACCCACTTCATAAAAAGGTATAAAAGAAATTACTCCTGAAATGAGAGAAATATGAAATATGGAGGTTATTTGGTAAAACATATAATTATTTTACAAATAGTAAAATAATAATTGGATATGAACTCATAGACAAAGAAGAGAAAACTAACTATCAAGGATTGATAAAGTGTAATATAGAATAAGGTGATGAGAAATTTAACCACAGTAATACCATAAATATGTGAGGGGTTAAATATACATTGATTTATTAGCTTGAAAAGTCAACAGATAATGTATCAGTTATTTAAATTTTTTCCCATAATAAGAAGAATTATTTTACTTATTGGACTAATTACATATTGATATATAATTACATGTTATAAAAATCCATCATTTAGTTAATTTAAAACATAAATTCTTCTTTTTTATCTAAATGATGTGTATCCATGATGTATTTTTTATTTATGGCACACTATAATCAACATATACTGGATAAAATATTCCAAAAATGTATAATAATATATTCCCATTTTCAATAAAATTACCCGAATTCATATGGTTATTAATATATTTGTTCATTCCCAAAATTAATAAACCTTTATCAGTACAAAAAATACTTTATGATCCAAAATTAATCAATAATATCAAAAGTAAAACATAGATAATTAAATTAATAACTTTCCATAAAATTTATTAAAGAATTTATTGATGGAAATTGAAACTAAAAAATCAATAAAATTTGGTCAAATAGTCTTCCAGGATTATTTTAACATTTATCAAGAAATAACATTAATCCATCATAATATCTAATTCATAAAATTATCTTCCAAAATCAAAAAATATACAATATTTCTTAGTAATTTCCATAGATAAACATAATAACCATAAATCCACATTAAAATCATATATTCAACCAAAATATAATTATGATTTTATTCTTAAATTAAATTTCTATAATTATTCAATTTTCTTTTATCAAATAAGGCTCCTAATATAGTAATCTCTTTCGTGAAATCACTATAATCACATAATATCCCAATCACATTAAATATCATAATTATTTGTATAATAAAACATATTTCTCTAAAATGAAATTTTCATTTATGTGTAAGATTATTTAATTTAAAAAAATGGTTTCATACTAACCAAGACATCACGTAAGCCAATGGTAGGTGAGTCACCTTTTTTCATCTTCAGTAGTGGTTTCAGGACTTCTAGTATTTCTAGATGTGATGGTTGTCACCTAAGAAGTAGGATGTCCATTTTGTATAACTTTTTTAATATAATTAATATAACATTACCAGAAATTTTATAAACATCATAAAAAATTACATTAATATACTCAACATTAATGAAATGTTTTAATCTTAAACATTATCTCATGCCTTTTATTCTGCATTACCATAAATATTATAAAACACAATTACCTTTAAATCAATTATCATATAAACTCTAAAGGTTATCTAAACCAGTAATATTATATAAAAAATGGAAAATTTATTCTTCCTCGAATGTAATTCACATTAAACATAGTGGTTATATATACGTAAACACAATAAAAATCTCTCAAAATGTCATTATTCAATTCATAATTTCATTTTATAAAACCTCAAATGGAATGTGTATGACATAGAAAAAATGATAATCAAAAAATAAATAAAATGATGATGGTATCAGCAAATAATAAGTTCATCCTACATGAAAACAACATAGTATATTGTGTTATCTCAATCCTGATTTGATACCAACTGTAAGAGACATAAAACCATACTACCAGTTCTAGTGAAAAAAACATAATCATTACATTTAAATCTTTAATACTGATAAATGATGCACAATTTATACCATCCAAATCATTTTACATGAAAATGGAATATTTGATCTCATAAATAGCCATGGAAAATTTAGGTTTAGAGTTTTATATAATATAGACAAAATCATTACAATATGTATAAATAAACAACTCGTTTATAATCATAAAAATCATCCCCCTCTATACCTTGATATTCATATTCCATAAATATTCTTCAATATTCCAATGATGTTCATCACATGTGATGAAATTCTAGAATAAAATTATTTTTTCTTATTCTAATTATCCTAAGGAATGTAAAAAATCCGAAGTGTGAATTCAAATTCTATGTAAGGGTAAGTATTAGAATAAACCTAAAGACATAAAAAAGTAGTCTTCTGCATATCCACATCCTTCACCTGCATTATATGATGTCCATACCACTTACAAATAATTCAGAACTAACAAAATACATCCAAATAACCAAATAAATCATCATTATATGGAAAATGATAGAATTTATTTAGCTTTATATCATTTGATAAAGTATAATTGATATAGAGATATAATATTCCATCATCCTTATTAAAAAAAAATTGTTGCTCCCAATGGAAGCATACTTGGTTTGAATAAATATCAAAAAAATTAATAATCAAGCTATATACAGAACTCATAAAAACTCGAAAGGCTATATTCTATATAGAGATATCAAGATTCATGAAATTATATATATATATATATATCCAAATATTGATCTCTAATAGAGGGGGTAATTCCATAACAACCTCATGAAGAGAAGTATGGAACTCTACAAAACCCATGCGAAAGACCATTGGATAAACCTCCAAAAAACATGAAATTATATAATACATTATATTAAAGGATGAAATAATAGGTCTACAGGCCATCCATGTGATTCAATCACCAAATAAAACTATTGGATCACGATAGAAATCACATAACAGATAATACCTCCCAGGAAATCATCAATATCATTCATTTAACACAACCATTACATACCATGGTTAATATTGTATTGATGTATCTATAAAAATTAGAATTCTCCAAATCATTGGTTCTTTCCCAACTGTAAGGGCCATGATCTACGTGGATCGACCTGTTGCATGTTATTGAATACCAACGTTCTCAGAGAATTCATAGATGATTTCTAGAGGAGTATGGTCGCGAGAAGGTGGAAACATGGGGGATACACTATGTGAAAAAGGGGGAAACAATGTGTACCTTTCAAGTTTCGTAAAAATAATATATATTTCCAAGGTTATTCCGATTTTGTTGTAAGTCATCCTCTAGGCATCACACAATGTGACAGAGAGGTACACGTCATGTACTGTCCCACCGCTGGGTGTTTTAAAGCCACCGAACTGCATGGGTTATTCTAACCCTATGGCTTGAGTACACCCTCTTATAATCCAGTTTACTCGAATAACTCCCTCTTCAACATTTAGGAATTCCTTTATACTATTTCTGTTCCCCCACATTTTTTGTAGATCCATCATCAATCCGAAGGAAGATAAACCTCCGTTCAATGGTTTTATTTCATATGTCTATTCTCATTTGTATTTTAAATGCTATTGTGTTTTATCTCCATCATTCAAAGGGATTTTATTTTTGTTTATATTGATGGGGTGGTGCTGCGACATCTTTGTGTGGATGCAGTTGTTCTGGGGAAGACGATTGTGATCCATTGCTTTGATCCATTTTCAATCAAAGAGCATCAGAAACCTTTTGAGGTAGATGATTCATGGATTTTCTATTCCTTTCTGTGAAAATATAGTGTTACCATTTTTTATCCCTCTAGATGATAATGGAATTGATGTAATAAATATTTTAACCAGATAAATAAATTGGCATCGATCATATGTTATTGCCCCTTTTTATTCTAGATAGAGTGATATTTATGTTGGACTTGTTTGGAAATTCTTCCTTGATGGAATTTGGTAAATTACATAAAATAGGATTCATTGAATATTATTTGTCAAAGATAAATATGCATGTTTATGAATTTGTTTTTGGTTGGTTTAAAATGATGATAATATAATTGATGCAGTAAGCATGTTTAATTAAATTGCGATGGCTATGATTTCATGATATTTAGAATTACAATAGTTGGAACCTACTAAGGATTAATCACTAAATTAAATATGGATTAATGAACTGATTTATTGATAACACAAAATTTCTAGAAGGGTTTAATTTACCCTCTTTCTTGTAATACAGAGTGACTTGTTCATTACATCCATGAGTTCTCATTACGTACATATGTTGGATTCCATGTATATGGGACACAATCCTAGTTGATATTATGTTTTTTTACTTCTTGCGTTGTGATGTGAGCTTGGATGGCTGCTTTGATATGTTGGGGTAGTGAGGCCCATTGGTTTTGGCATCATTTTATACTTAGTGTGGCGATATGATTTGTTTTATGCATGGCGGTGTTGGGGACGACACCAAAGATGACCAAACGGGTTGGATGTGAATGACTATAGGTTTTTTTAATCATGTTATTTTTAGTCTACTTTATATTTCCTACTTCTCAGGGATGACAGTATTTCTTACCCTCCTTACAAAAGATGATAAGACACGCTGGGTATGTCATATATGTTCCATGTTTACATTCTTGAGGGAAGAAGGATCTACACTCTTGCTATTGGTGGAAAAGACTTTATGGGTAGTTCATCAACACAACCTATTGAGCCCCCTATGTTTAGTAGAACAGATTTTTTTTCTAGAAGTCATGGGAATAAGGGATACTAATTATTCTATAAAAAGATGATTGAATAACTGATTTTAACAAAAAATTTTGGATCATATTGGGATGCAATGCTTTCGTAATATTTATGAGATATTGTGGGATTGAATTGGTTAATCTTGGAGGGAATGAAACATTGGTGTGATGCTAATGTAATATAATTTGTAATTGTTAATGGTTATTCTATGTTTAAATAAATATTTAACATAAAGTGAAACTGATAAAAATTGAATGATGTAACGTAATAAATCTCTTAAATTGGTTGTGTTCTTATAAGATACATAGTCTTAGTAGTGGTTGCAAGGTGTCCGAGAAAAGTTAGCTGTTTTTTGAGTCTAAGACTAGGTTATTCCCATAGTATAGTTATGAGATATAGTATATTCTATTATTTATTTTTTCTATATGTTAATCCATGTCATCAATTTTGAATACTCATAGCCTAGGTATTCAGATCGTTTGTGGTCTTTTCCCTAACATTATGGTGGGAGGCTATATGGTTGGTTAACACCTATGGCCCTACACCCGTCTCTTAGTAGTTAGTAGTTCTATTAAGAACAATGGTTATTCTTTCTCGTATGTGTGTGTAGAGCACTGTAATGGATTTGGGTGATTCACACACATATATGTTTGATATATAATCCTAGGGACTACTACAGGTGTAAGGTATATTGGTTACATGGTATATGGGCTATAATGGCTTTTGCTATAATGCCTATCGTATAATAGATGTTATGAGAGATTTAGTGTCTCTCGAATACTACCCAGTTACATTGGATACGTGGATATACTTGTTGTGTTTCATGAGGTGAAAATTGTGGTGCTTCACCTAGGTGTATGCGGTGAAGCCATTTTGGAGAGAGATGCTTAGGACATGCAATGTTGGGGAAAAGTGGCAAACCAATGGGTAAGTGGTAGTGGGGAACCCTTGTTATTAATTATTATATTCAATACATTTTTATACGATACAGGGTGAGTGTATCCATAGTGGGGATGGGAACATAGTATACATTTTTAGCTGATGAGTTAGTCTCACTTGTTGATTAATGTGCATTAGCATTCTTTCGTTACATTTTCACAACAGGCTCTAGGTAGGATCATACCGAGTATACTGTTATACTCAACCTATGTATATCTAAACTTCTTTTCTATTCACATATATTAGGTTGGAGATTAGGCTAGTTACTACTAGAATGGTATTTCAGGAGATTTTCGGGCTTTGTGGTCACCGTTGTTTTTACTTTCTTTTTTTACATGATGTTTTCCCTTTATGTTATAGTAGAATATGCATGAAATTACATATGTGAACTTCAGTTTTGTTATATATTGTAGTCGGAGTTGGATTACGTTTGTTTCTATCTTTTCTAACTCTTTTATATGTGTTCTCCTAGAGGGTAATGCCTCCCATTTGTGTGTTTATTATACCCTCGGTGATAGATGCCAACACGGGGCCCACTGGAGGCTGGACTCGGGGGTAACTATCTTCCTTCCCACAATTCCATCCTAGGAGGGGTTCACCTTTTAGGGATAGGATCATGAAAATGTAGTACCAGAGGTAAGGATGAGGGATAGGATGGAGTTTCGTTTTAGGCACATGTGAGGTTTCATGGGTTTTTAGGGTGATGCTGTTAGTTAAGTCTAGAATATGATGTAAACACTAGAGAAAATCTGAGACATAGTCTTTTAGGGACCCCTGTAATTTGATTCATTGACATTTATGCTTATAGTGGCCATAAAATGAGTTGATACTGGTTTTAGGGTAGAGACCTAGTGAAGGGTCATGAATCGTTCTTCTTTGTTCCCATGTTTTAATGGGCAGACCTTGGGAAAATTTAACCTAAAATGAATAAAAGAGAACAATTAAATAATTAATGTCAAGTCATCCACATTCCCAGTTTAAGATCTCTAACTGCTGTTATATTGTAAGAATGTCTCCAGGTCAACATCCTCATCAGGGTTTCATAGTAGATATCCAGCAAGATATGACACTAGATCACCACAGGGTTGAGGTTGATTATGGAGACACATAGAGGAGAAAACACTGAGAGTTTCAGCACTAGAGTCTTCCAGTGTAAGAGGGATCCATCTTAGAGAAGTCTCAAAGGACTGGTCAGAGGAGGTTGAGATAGCCTTCAGTTTGATCTGTGCTCGGAAAGAACACTAGGTTACTTTGATTGTGATGATGATGTGTGGGGCAACGAGGTTGTGGTTGTTCTTGTTCCTCGGGGATCATAGGGAGTTAGTGATCTCCTGGGAGGAGTTATAAAAGAAGTACTGAGTCGACATTCTTTCCTTGACTGTGAAGGCATCCAGACGCCAATAGTTACTAATCCTTCAATTGGGGAGTTCTAGTGTGTGAGTGTTTGGAATCCATTTCATGAACCTTTTAAGATCTGCTTAGAACCTATTTCTATATGAGAATGCCAATTTGAAGAATTCTAAGTATTCTTCACATCCAAAGATCCAACAATAGGTCACCCTGTTTATGCTGAGGACATATCATTAGGTGTTGGTCAGATAAAAGTTCATCGAGAAGAAATTGTCTAGATCTGAATCATCACTTGAGGGGAGTCATCATGATTCCTCATAAAGAAGAGATGTGGTTTGGGGTTCCCAATTTTTAGGAAAGAAGAGTTTTTTTGATAGGGGTATATCCCAGCCCTCAACATCTCATTTCACTGGGGATGGGGGCTCTCTGGCCTATGCCAAGAGATCATCCAATTGTTTATCTTGTGGATGTGGTGGTCATTAGTATAGAGGGTGACCGGACAATAAAAGCTATCATTGAACACCAAGTGATCCTCTCTAGGTTCCTCTGTAGATGTAGTTATAGCAGAGGCAGGAGTTTTAGGTTTCACTAGCATTGGATCAATAGAGTGTAGATGGGGGGTGGGCATAGGATATCCCGATGGCACTCCTCGTCCTAAAAGAGTAGAGTGTGGCCATAGTGGTGGTCGTTATCAGGGTCATAGCGGTCGTGAAAGAGGTCGTGGCCAACTTCATGATTTAGAATTTCATGTTCCAGTTGAGACATACATTGTTTGAGGTACCCTTTGATTTTTTCAACATGCACGTATTCCTTGTTCGATTCATGAGATATTTACTACTTCATATCACCATCCCCATCCATGCATTTGGATTTGAGTTAGAGAGGCTTATAGTTCCACTGTCATTGACTATTCTAGTTGGGATAGAGCTACAACTAGGAGAATCTTCTATCTCTATGTGTCCATATAGTATATCACGTCCTGTGTAAATGGAGTTGCGAATATAGATCGATTTTCTGTTCTAGTGACATTTTTATTGCCCAAGTGTGCCATTCTGGGGCACACTAGTTTTGTTCATTAATATGGCTGATGGATGTTTTTTGCAGTTTATAAGTTGTTGTTGCTTAAACGAAGTTATGGTTAATAATGTCTATCCTCTTCAAAGGTTTAATGATTTGTTCGATCAACTGAAGGGTGAAATTTGGTTCTCAAAGAACGACTTGAAGTCAGGATATAATCATATGCATGTGAAGGATGATGATATCTTAAATACTAATTTTTTTTCTCAACATAAGCATTACAAGTTTGTTGAAATTCCATTTAGTTTGACGAATTCTCTATATGTATTAATCAGATTGATGAAATCCAAGTTCGATGAGTTCCCAGATATGTTCCTGGTGGTTTTCATCAATGACACTGTTTTGTACTATGCATCTATGGAAGAGCATGTAGAGCATCTGCATGCCATTTTGGGAGTTCTTTGTCAATAAAAACTATTTCTAATGTTGTCAATGTTTTGGTTTTGTGGTCGAGAAGTCTGTTTATTGGGGATTGTTGTATCCCAGCATGGAGTAGTTGTGAATCCATAATAGATAGAGGAAGTTTTTTCTTAGGCATCTCCCAAGACGGTGACCAATGAATGATGTTTTCTTGGTCTCATAGGCTACTACAAAAGGTCTGTCACCGATTTTTCTCTTGTTGAATCTTATCTAAGAGCATTGATTAGGAAGGATTAGGCATTCATGTTGACTGATCAGTGCTAGGAAAATTTGAATATCTGAAGGGGAAGTTGGTAATTTCTCTAGTCCCTTGTCATCCTGTAGAGGGAGTTTAGTTTTATGTTTTATGTGATACAACACATCTGGGGTTAGGCTTCGTTCATTTGCAGCACATATCAGTTATTTCGTATGGATCTTAGTAGATGAATTCCCATGAATGTATCTATTCCAAACATTATTTTTAGTATGCCTTTGTGATGTTTTCATTGATGTTGTGGAGACATTACCTCTTTGCTGAGCCATTTGTGGTTTTCATATATCATAAGAGAATAGAGTATGTTTTCTCCAAGAGTGACTTGAAATTGTGTAATCATCAATGGATTTAGTTCTTACAAGAATAAAACTTTGAAATCTCATATTCACATGGAAAGGGGAATGATGTAGCTGATGCGCTGAGAAGGAAGTAACATTGTGATGCAGTGTGGGAATTTCATTATTCTAGGAGAGTGATGGATGGAAATTCAACATTACATATATATATGGGATATATTGGGGTAAGGGGTTTTATTCATATGGTGACTCATTCATCCCTGGTGTAGTAGGTTGAAGAGTCTCAATTAGGGGATCTAGAGGTGGAGGTCTAGAGAGACAGATCTGTTTCTAGAAAGGCACCTGATGGTTTGTTTGATGATGAAGAAGATCGAGTGTTCTATCAGGGAATGATTTTTGTTACATTAGTTATGCATGAGATGGTTCTAAGAGAGATCCATAGTTAGACATTATTGGTGAATCCTGATGTGAAAAATATATATCGAGCTTTGAGGAGTCACTTATGGTTTCTAGGGCTATAGAATGCATTTGCAGTGTTTGTGTTTCCATATTTGGTCACCTAGAAGGGGAATTTTGAGCACCATGTCCCCAGTGGTTTGATCAAGCCATTAAATATTCCCTAGCTGATGTGGGAGGAAATATCAATGGATTTTTTTTTACTAATTTACCTCAAGCTCATGGATTCTAATATGTGATATTGGTGGTAGTGGATAATTTTATGAAATCATCTCACTTCATACAATCAAACAATCGATCTCTGTAGAGGTTTTTTCAATGTAGTATCAGGGAGAGGTGGTGAAACTCTATGGAGTCATGGAGATGATAATTTCCTATCTAGATCCATATTTTACTTCTAGGGTGTGGAGAGGTCCCCATCGTGATTTTGGTTCTTAGCTATTTTGTAGCACTACTCTTCATCTCCAGACGGATGGTCAGATAGAGCAAACCATCCAGAATGTTGAAAACATGATGAGCTCCTATGTTCTAGATTTTGGAGGTTTGAGTATGAGGAACTTACCCTTGGTGGAGTTCACTTAAAACAATTTTTTTCACTCCACCGTCAGTATCACACCATTTGTATCCATGTATGGCCGACCTTTCCATTTTCTGTTGTGTGGGACTAGTGTTAAAAGAGTTAGCAATTCTCAGACAGAAACTAGTCAAGAATATAACATAGATAGATAAAGCGAAACCTTAGAGGTTGAAGGTAGTGTAGGATCACCATAAATCACACGAAAATCATAGGAATATAAATATGGATTTTACTATTGGTGATCATGTGTTTTTGAAGGTGACTCCCCATCGTGGGCAATGAAGGATTGGTTGTGGGAGTAAGTTGTCTACTCTGTTTATAGGGCCTTTTAATGTTTTGGCTCATGTTGAAGTTGGGGCGTATTGGGTATCAATTAAACCCAATATGATCAGGTAACATGATGTTTTTCATGTGTCACAGCTCTGCCATTATCTTCTAGATGACTCTTATATCATCTATTGGGGAGAGATCACAATTGATGATGATTCAGCCTTTAAGGAGCGGAATGTGGAGATCCAAGATAGCAAGGAGAAGTTATTGTGTGGTCATTCTATTTCCTTGGTCCGGGTCTTGTGTAATCATAGTTTCAAGGTGGGTAGTACATGGTAATGTGAGTCGCAGATACATGATCAGTACCCCAAGTTGTTTTATTTTCATCTCTTTCCACGTAACGAAGTTAGTTTTGTGGTTGTAAAACACTATTGTCTATGTGATTTATTTTTTTGTTGTTGTTGTGGATTTCTCTCTTAGAGAGTAATGTACCCCTAGAGATCATTTATGATCTGGTTTTGGTTGTCGTGAAGAGTCACATTGTTCCTTTTATGTAGTTGAGATTTTATGGTGGAGAAATCCTTGAGGGGAATCTTGCAGGGTGGTTGTAAGGACAAATCCTTTTCTGATTTCTCTTTGGGATGGTTTTGGATTCACAAGGATGAGAAAGTTTTTCATAGGTATCAAATGTATGGGCTCAGATCCACGTGGATTGACCCATTGATTTTTTTTAATACCATGGTTCTCAGAGAAGGCTCAGAGAAATTCTAGAGGAGTTCGTTCATGAGAAGATAGAAACATGGTGGATATACAATGTGACCAAATAGGACATGACATGAACTGTTCATGTTACGTAAAAATAAAATAGAGTGCCAATGAGAAACATTTTTCAGCATAAGTCATCCTCGAGGCAATACATGACATGATGGGGAGGTACATGTCATGTACTTCCCCGCCACTATTTTTTTTAATAACACTCTATCACCCTTTATTTTCAAACCATAAATCTTGAGTGCTACCTCTCTCGACCCCAGAGAACCAAGATGCCCCTCTCTTCAACATTTGGGGATTCCTTCATTCTGGATCAGTTTGTCACTTTCTTCTTAATCCGTCTTCAATCTGAGGTAGGATCTTCCTATGTTCATTTTTTTTCTTCAATCCACCTTATCTCGTTTCTCTTTTCCATTCTATTGCGTTTGATATCTATTGTTCTAAGTGAGTTTCTTTTGACTGTTGTTGATGTGCTTGTGTCGAGACATACTCAGGTGGATGCCATTTTTGTATGGAATATGTTCATGATCATTTCTCATGAAAACAATTTTTTCAACCTTTTGAGGTATGGGATTAATGGATTCTCTATTATTTTATGTGAAATTGTAGAGTTAGAATGTTTTATACCACAGGATCACAATGGAATTTACATATTAATTATTTGAACTTGATGAATAAATTGGTATCAATCATATGTTATTAACTATTTTTATCTAAATAATGTTATATCGATGGTTTAATTGATTATCATGTCATTCTTGACTGAATTTGGTAATGAATGATGTAATGACCCAGACCCGGCCAGCCACCCGAATAGTGCCAAACTGGTCGTGTATCACTACCTTAGGCGCACCTTACAAGAATGCCAAAGGCTGCCAACTAGGAGAGAGGGTCTTAATTGGAATAGTGGGAAGGCTACACCCTCTCAGAGGAAATAAAGGTACGGTTCTGAGTATACTATCTATAATCAGCAGAAATTAAATGACTCAGCAGACTCAAACCAAACCCGCAGAGCAGAAGCATATCCAAAATCAAAAAAACAGCGGAAGAAATATAGAAACAGTTGCAGTGGAATGTAAACAGAACAAGATGATGAATATCACATCAAATACTACTATAATCAAAAAAACATTCATCCATATCAATATATAATGGCACCAATGGATATCCAATAGTTACTACATAATAAGGTAAGCATGTTATACAAAAAGGAAACTAAAAATGTAACTCCAGGAAGGAAAGGACTCAAGGTCCATACCAGTCTCAATGCCAACCGCACTAAGGTCCAACTCTTGAGGCTGGACCTCTACCTAAAAACAATTTCATAAAGTCTGCATGGGTCCCGAAGGGCCTGTGTAGGGTGTGAGACGAGTCTTAGTAGGATACCACCCAATGGTGTGTACCTAATATAAGTATTTCAGAAGACATTATTATATAAGAAAACAGAAAATAGTACAATGCCCAAAAGTAAACACAAACTTCAGTGGTGCTCAGCAGCCACAAGGAAGTGTCACCTACTTCGGCCAATGCCATAATCTCTAGTCTGTAACCTGACACCACTTTCCCCCTAACACCTTGGTTCACAAGTACTGATGTCTTGATGGTACGCCCAGTAATAGGTAACCATATTTAAAGCTCAACTTACTAATGACACAACATCCAGAGGAACAATGATACCTGTCCTCAAATAATTACTGGAGGGACAGAGATGTCTTCCCCCATATCATGTATCCGGAAGCACAATGTTATCTTCCCACAAATCACGGCATGCCTCTACCCCCAACCTGACAGCCTCAACACTATCTCCAGAAGGATCCTCACCTCCCATGTGGCTTCTTATGGAAACAACCCCCAAAACAATAACACCTAACTGCATCTATCAGGGGCATCTACCCAACGAGTGGTCGTACAACCTCATCACATAGTCTATCTATGTGCACACTACTTAAAAGTAGCTGATGATCGGTAATCTCCTTAATAAGTTCCCAACCCGCAACACTTCTGACACCTCGTATCCCTGCGAACATGGCGCTCAGGTCTGATGGTCTCGCCATCCCAATAACCTAGGCCAAGCCCAACCTTATATTCCAACTACCTCAACTAACGTCCATGATGCCCAAAACCATGGTAGGAACCACCCAAGTATCCCGGGAAAAGCCCCAACCAGTGATCAACATCACTGAATAAAATTTCCAGGCCACACCAAACATAACTAAACACTTCAATGCCGGAAATATCACACACTTCATATATAAACTGTAAATCCTCTCTGTAAATAGGTAATTACAGAACAATAAAATTTCACCACACATGTGTTGTCTCATACTATCACCTAAGGACTCGAATGACTTAAGCAAATTCAATCATGCATTACAAAATTAAACTCAATAGTTTAAACTAAGTAGTTCAATTTATACCCATTTCGGCACACCCGACCGAAATTCCCCAATGAGCAACGACCTCTAACCCAACCTCGCTCGATCACAACTATGTCAGGGAATTCCTGGAGGCATCCCACATTTAAGATCAATCATTAAAATCAATTAAACATGGTTTCTCTCAATAACCGATGTCGCGCTCGAAGGTCGCAACCCCCAAAAGTCTACGAAAACACGAATCAAGGTAAGCACCACTCAGCACATACTCGTATGATGACACTCCTTCGATATCATCCTTTGAATCGGTCTAAATCATGGTAGATCTCTGTTTCCATCAAATTCCAGCAATTCCACTCGAATGGAAACTGAGGAGAAATAGGCAGGGAATCAAGGACGGAGAGGGGTGTGCAGGGTTAGACTTTCTGATGTGGTCCCGCTGCCACAGATATGTTGAAGAACAGAGGTCATATGAAGAATATAGAAGGGTTTCTGTTTTCAGAGGTTCTCGAAAAAACTGTTTGTCCAATGGGGAAGAAGAATATAATTCTTTAAATAAGATGTGATGCTTTCTCAAATGCACAAATAAAAATAATAGTACATTGTGTGTATTTCAAGAATACGTGCCGTGTAGATTACTTTTCCGTACTCTAACTTAAGCAGATTCCAGTGCACGGTTTGGACCGTGTACACAGTCAACCCATGGATAGGGACTCGACCATTACATGGAACAAGGATACACATTGTGTCAAGGAAGACTACATCTCAGGTAGATGGAAATTTACACATGGGTACCATAGGGAATGTACTCGACGAGCACATAGCCGATCACTCACCTACACATACCAGGCGTGTACTTGGGAGTACAAGGCGTGTAGTTTGGAAATTTCCAGAAACTTCCCAGATTTTCCAGACATCTCAAGAATCAGCCAAAAATTACAGAAAATGCTGAAATTTCAAACAGGGTCTGAAAATTTATCCTGCTATAAAAACTCGGGTTCTTACAGACTTCCCACCTTAACATAGCTCATCCTTGAGCTATCAGATGAAACCCTGAGATGGAACCGAACATACCACCCTGATCATGTAACCCAGACTTCCTCGGTCTCAAAGGTCCCTGCTAAATTCCTTAAGGGGATCCCCACCTTAGAAATTTCCTACTCGGTCTAAACCCGAAACAAATATCAATGCAATCCAAATAAACAAACAAGGCCCAACAACTATTTTACTGGACCCATGTTCCTCCCTTGAATCATCGTCACCCCTACACCTCTTTGGTTCCCATGTGTCTCTTCCGACACCCATCATAACCCTCACCACATCGGTGTCTACCTCCAAGAGTTCATGTATCTCATAGATGCTCTAATTAAAACCTGGTGCCTTGCACCTCATGTAACCCACTTCCACGATTCCCTGAAGCCCACGGAACCTCATGTAACCAGCTTCCTTGATGCTCCTGATGCTATTCATCTCAAATATATAAATAAAATATATAATGCATACGATATGATTCCAATCCCACTAACTAGCATCTAGTTAGTCTCAATGTATCATGTGCAATGCGTGAAATCATCCAGAAATGCCTCAAGATGTCATGCCAATGGATATCAAAGAAAATCGCAGCCACACCCGCGGTGTACCTGCCACCGTCGTCGGCTCACCAGCCTGCTCAGCCCCGGGTAGCTCCACAGTGTGCACTTGGCCTGAAGTATGGCTGCCTGATGCCTGACCTCCCTGCGGTGCTACTCCAGTCACTGGCCACTGACCCCTCAGCTGGGTCCCACCGTCTCTATCACATCCTTCGTGCATAGCTGAACCTCAACTACCCTCTCCTGTTACAGATCATGAACCAAAACCTGGTGCCACAGTCTGTCCTGGTCCCTGCTTGCCGGCTGTCTAAGAAGGATGCCTGCAAAACCTCTCCAGATTCTCGAACATTCCACATGCCCGACACTCCTTGGCAGGCCATTCGCACTAAGACCAAACATGTCCCAGCTGCCCACACTGAAAGAAAACAACTACTAAACGTCCACGAGGTGTCCTTGCTGAGTCCTTGGCCTACCCGCCCTGCTATAAATCATCTCTACCTTGCTTCTTGTTGTCCAAACCATCACCTGAAGCTGTCACCCAACTAATCTGGGGTCTATCCCTCTGGTTTCCCTCTGCTATAAGTGCCTGGTTCACTACCTCGAAGAAGGATCCCAGCCTAAAGATGTTCACCTCGAACCGAATGGCACGTTGTAAGCCATCCTCAAAGAGCCTCACCCTAACTGTGTCACCTCTTACCATACTAGGTACAAAGCGAGACAACTCTGTGAAGGTAGCTGCATAGTCCATGACAGATATATCTCCCTACTGAGGACTCAAGAACTCCCAAGCCCCCTCTTCCCTCAGTTTCCCTTGATAGAAGTGCTCAATGAACATGTCCTCGAAGTCCTTCCAAGCCAATCCTTCATGCCTATGAGCATGTACCTATACATCCCACCAATGCTTCTCCGGTCCTCTCAGTATGTACATCTCTAGCTTGATACTCTGCCCGGAAGGCATCTCGATCTGCTCAAAGATCATCCGCATGCTTTCTATCCAGTTCTCCACCACCTTTGGACTACCCTAACTCTGAAAAAGCGGCGGTTACGGTGACGGGAACTCCTGCGTCAGAAATTCCATAGAAGGCTCTATACCCTACACACCTATTTCAATACCATATAAGAAATGTACCAGGATAGCTTAGATCAACTCGTCAAGCCATGGTCCGAACGCGGCCAAACACGGCTGCTGCCCTGCCTGCACTAGATCATGAACATGATCCTGTCCCTGAGCCTGTACCAGTGGCTCATGCTCTGCCTGCACCGGATTTTGAACATGATCATGCAGTACTGTATCTTCTCCTACCCGACGCTCCATCGAGTCATGAAGGAGAAACCCACTGAATATTATAAATGGTCATACAACCCATATATATGTATAACAATATATTCTACCCATATATGGAAAGCAGTAAAGAGGCGGTGTATAACAAATAACCTTACTCTCCCCTATCGCAACTGATGCCCTCCACATCCCGACCTCACAGCCTCCTTACTATCCCTCAACAGAGCCAAGTATCTATGGTACCTCAGGCCATGCCCGTCCTGAAAACCATAGTTGCCTCCAACCCGATGACCTCGTCACCCAATCATGACAGTTACACTACCTCAATCATAATACATGCCTGCTTTAATAAGATCCAGAACCAAATATCCTGAAACATGAAATTTTGACAAAAAATATACAAAACATGGTATACATATTGAAATAAAAAATTAATTCTATAAAAAGATTCCCCTTTTACATTTCAAAGAATATAAAGCATGGAAATTAATTTTTTTAATTCACATGGTATTATCACTTGACAAATTATACATGCAGTTATGAAAATGAAATACCATAAAATGTGCCTATCCAAAGCCAAGGAAAGAAGCCTTTCCATTCCAGGCCAAGGTCCAATTCTCCCTTAACATACCGGGTCAAGGGTCACATATCACAATCAATTACATCACACATCATGTGAGCCACTGAGGTGGAAATCATATAAACTATAATCTGAGAAAAATAAAATAGAAATTTCCACCCGTGGAAACTAGGTTCATCCCTCGTACCTGGGGCTGCAGAAAACCAAGGAAAAGTTAGAAACCCAGTCCCAATAACAACCTATCTCCAGTATACCATATCCCAAATAATAAAACCAGCAGAAATAAAATAGAAGCCTCAAACTCATTAGTATCCAGTAAAACAATGCTACTAAGTCCCTATCAAACACTCCTCTGATACAACTTATTAACGACCCGAACCCATCCAGCCACCTGAATAGTTCCAAACGGGTCGGTTGTCACTACCATAGGCGCACCTTCCATGAATTCCAATGGCATCCGACAAGCAGCGAGTGTCTAAATAGGTATAGTGGGAAGGCTACACCTTCTCGGAGGAAATAAAGGTACTAGTCCGAGTATAATGTCTATAAGAAGAGGAAATTAAATGACTCAGCAGACTCAAATCAGAAGCGTAGAGTGGAAGCATATCCAAAATCAAATAAACAGTGGAAAAAATATAGAAACAATAGAAGCATAAAGTATATAGAACAACATGATGAATATCACAACAACAACTACTGTAATCAAACAAACATGCATCCATAGAAAGTCATACATATCAATATATCATGGTGCCAATGGCTAACCAACCGTTAAGACATAATAATGTAATCAAGTTGATACAAAAAGGAAACTAAACAATGTAAATCCATCAAGGAACGACCTCATGGTCCATACCAGTCTCCATACAAACCGCACTAAGGTCCGTCTCCTGAGGCTGACCCTCTACCTAGATGCAATTTCATATAGTCTATATGCATCCTTAAGGGCCCATGTATGGTGTGAGAGAAGTCTCAATAGGATACCACCCAGTGGTTTTTACCTAATAAAAGTGTTTCAGAAGATATGATTATATAAGAAAAAAAGTAAACAGTACAATGTCCAAAAGTAAACAAAAACTTCACTGGTGCTCAGCAGCCACAAGGAAGTGTCACTTTATTTGGCCAATGCCAGAATCTCTGGTCTGTAACATGGAACCACATGCCACCTGAAACCATGTGTCTCAAGTACCGACGTCCCAAAGGTACGCCCAATAATCGTAACCCAGATCGAAAGCTCATCCTTCCCATGGCACAACATCTGGAGGAATAATGATACATGTCCTCAAATAAAAATGGGAGGGATAGTGATGTCTTCCCCTAAATCAAGTAACCGGAGGCACATTGATATCTGCCCTCAAATCACGGAAAGCCTCTACCCCTAAACTGAAAGCCTCAACACTATCTTTCGAAGGCTCCTCACCTCCCACGTGGCTTCCTATGGAAAGCACCCCCAATCAAAAAACACAAAACTACATCTATCGGGGGCCTATACCTAGCGAGTGGTTGTACCACCTCATCACAGAGTCTATATGTGTGCACACGACTCAAAATTACCCGGTGAGTGGTAATCACATTAGTAAGTTCCCATGCCACCACACTTCTGACACCTCGTGTCCCTGTGAACCTTTCACTCAAGACTGATGGTCTCAGCATCCCAATAACTCAGGCCAAGCCCAACCTTATAGTCCAACTACCTCAACTGACATCCATGACACCCAATCCCATGGTAGGAACCACACTTCTAACCCAAGAAAAGCCCCAACCAGTGATCAACATCACTCAAAAAAAATATATGGGCCATGCCCAACATAACTAAATTGTTCAACAAAAAAATGCCACACATTACATATATATAATGGAAAGAATTACGTTGAACATGCAATTATCAAAACTGTCAAGTTTCACCACACATGTTTCATCCCATACTAGCACCTATTGTCTCGAATGCCTTAAGAAAATTCAATCATGATTTAAAAAATTATACTCAACAGTTTAAATTAAGCAGTTCAATTTACACACATTTCGGAACACCCGGCGGAAATTCCACAAACGAGGAATGACCTCTAACCCAGCCTCGCTCGATCACAGCTATGTCAGGGAATGCCTAGATGCATCCCACATTGCAGATAAATAAATAAAAACAATTAAATAGGGTTTACTCAATACCCAACATCGCGCCTGAAGGTCGCAACCCCCAATAGTCTACGAAAACACCAAAGAAGGTATGCACCACCCACCTCATTCACGTATGATGACACGTTTTCGATATTAGCCTCGGAACCTGTCTAAATCGCTGTAGATCTGTGTTTCCATAAAATTCTGGCAATTCCGCTCGGATGGAAACTGTGGAGAAATTGGAAAGAAATCAAGGATGAAGAAGGGTGCACAAGGTTAGCCATTCTGATGTGGTCCCACTGCCAACGATGGATTGAAGAACAGAGGTCATATGATGAATCTTGTAGGGTATCTATTTTTCATAGGTTCTCGGATGAACTGTTCATTCAACAAGGAAGAAGAAGATAATTTTGAAAATAAGACGCGACAACGTCTCAGATGCTCAAATAAAAATAAAAGTACACGACGTGTATTTGAAGACTACACGCATTGTAGATTACTTTTCTGTACTACAAATTAAACGAAGTCTAGTGCATGGCTTGGACCGTGTACATGGTCAACACACATCCAGGGACTCGACCATTACACAGAATGATGTTACATGGTGTGTCATGGAAGACTACATGCCGTGTAGATGGAAATTTATACAGGCCGGTTCTGGTATAATGCCCGATGTATGATACATGTTAGGTGAGATTTGGTGGCTCACCGAAAATACCTAGTTACTTTTGTTTCATGGACATAGTGGCTGTGTTGGATGAGGTGCATATTATAGTTCTTTTCCCAGGTGTCTACGGGAAAGCCTTATTGGATAGAGATGCTTAGGACATGTGATGTTGGGGAAATGTAGAAAACTAGTGGGGAAGTGGTAGTGGGTAGCCTTAATATTATTTATTATATTATATACACTTGTATGCAATACATGGTGAGAGTAGACAAGGTGAGGTGGAGAGAATAATATAAATATTTAGCTGATGAGTTAGTTTCACTTGTTGTTCATTTTTCGTTAACATGATTTCATTACTTTTTCATGAGAGGATCTAAGGAGGATCCTACTGAGTATATTATTCTAATCAGTGTATGTATATAAAAACTGTTTTCAGTTTTCTTGGAGAATGTTGGTGATCCAATATCATACTAGTAGACTGTGGATGCAAGAGATATTTGGGATTCATGCTCGCTGCTATTTTTACATTCTATTGGTAGATATTGTTTTCACATTCAGTTATAGTTGTTCATGCATGACATTACATATATTATCTTGGGTTTTCATTTATATTGTATTCTAATTTGGAGTTGATTGGTGTATGTCTTATCCCTCTCTTTCGCATGTGATCTCGTACATGATAATGTGTCCCAATTGTGTTTTTACTATACCCTCGGTTCTAGTCACCGACTCGAGGCCTACTAGAGGAGGGACTCAGGGGTTCCCCATCCCCCTTATTAGATTGCTGGCCTAGGAGGGGTACATCTTGTGGGGTGGGGGGTCATGACACGAACACTATTTAACACTCTCTATATACATCATATATTTTGAATCATCCTTAAAATGGAGTATTCTATTCCAATGGATCTAGAAGTATTTCAACATCATGTCATAGAGGAAAAACTGGTTGGGTGACATGAAGGAGCATGTTTCTCTTGAATCATACACAACATTCATCCAACTAGAAAATGTAACAACCCAAACTATAGAATAATAGAGTTAGTGGTTACATTATTGTATATGAATAAATAAAAGGGATATAATAATGAATGAAAAATTAGATAGGTAGTGATAAGAACTATAAAAATTGGTGATTACCATTTTAAAATATCAATTAAAAAATAAAACATAGAAATAGAAAGCATTCAACATATTTTAACACATTCAAAGAATTAATATTTGAATCGTGGGAAAAGTAAACAAAATAAGGGTGAGAAAAAATTCTCAGTTATGGTTACAAACAATGAATAATATTGGGATAAATTATGTAATAATCAATATATAATTGAATATAACTGAAAACATAATCCATTTAATAATCCACTTGCGTAGAAAATCCATCAACTAGAAATATCAATGTAATAATATATTTGTTAATAATTAACTAGTTTTCAATGAAGGAAATTAATAATATATGATTCCATTTTCCCATACATCATGATATCTATTTCAATAAAAAAATTTACCCGGATACTTAATTCGATGGATTGGTATTCACTAGAAACCCAATTTAGTTAGACAAATTATTTTTCTCATGAGGCCTATTGATTCATCGATCCAATATCTTTATTTGTCCCCCAACAATAACTACATGTCCAATGAATTGTTCATATATTTAAAGGTTAATTTAACTCATGAACAATATCAATTATCATTAAAATTTTATATTTAATAAATAAAACATAATAATTATATTTCCCAAATCGATCAAATAAAATACTAACTAATACATTATACATAGGAATTTTATATATTTGAGAAACTAATCATATCCATTATACGATAATGTGGATGATTGAAATAAATTTAATTTCCAATGATCAAAATAAAGTAAATGTTTCAATATAATGTTAAGAACCACATAATCAATAATAGATAATCTAATTTTTTTTGGAGAACTCAATTATTTTAGAGGATAAAAGAATTTGTCAGTGAAAAAATAAAATAAAATTTATGAAAGGATTTTTCTTTTTAAAACAAATTATTTTTTTAGAAGATAAATATTACTAAATTCATATGGTAGTGGAAATTTCCATTAACGTTATATATGTTAAAATGAAACATTTATTTTTAACTTTTTTAACAAAACTCAAAAATATACCCTCTAAATATATTGTAAATATTATTTTAAAACATTATAAAAATGAAAGGATAAATTTTAATATATATAATTAATCATTTATCAAATAAAAAAAATATATTGTAATTAAATTTTGAATAATATTGACATTGAATTAAAATATTCCCAATCAAAAAAGTGTAATAAGGTTGGTTTTTCTTTTAAACATATCATTTAATGTTTTAGGTGCAAGGTTGTGAAAATTTTGAATAAAATATGAAAACATAGTAAATATGATTGTAATAAGATATCAGTGGGAGTTTATTAAGAATTTATCATATCAGTTCTATAACTAAAATTAATGAAATTCAAAATAATTTATATTGTAAAATAAATATATCTTGTTTGGTAACATTTTTTATTGTAAACCATTAGAAGAATACACATAAATTGAATAATTAAATATCAATAATAAGAATTTATTCATGATTGATATATCATCGTGGAATTATATACACTATATAAATGTGCATAGGCTCACAATAACAAAATTTTCTCGAATGTGTGTAAATTTAGAGGAAATCACTTAACACGTGATCCCAATTATTTTTACCTGATTTAGCCTCATGAATAATGATTTTTTATGATATTATTTATTCTAGGAACATGTTGATATTTATTATATAATTTTTACCCTCTTATAAAATATTCTTTCTTGATCGTGGGTAATATTTCATTATTACCATTATTTGGGCATTTTTCTACGACATTTTCTAAATCATTTTTTTTCACAGATGTTGTGATTTTTTTTGAATAGGGTCTTATTACAGAATATAAAGATGTATATTAATAATAAATTATTATATTTGTTCATTATATATATATTTATTGAAAATTTTTAAATTAAAAAATCTAAAATGGATTACTCCGCATTATGGAGGCAGTAGGATAACCTTATACATGAGGGACGTTATCAATTACTTAATTAGTGAAATTGTATGGATGTGGATAAAATATAAATTTTAAAAACTCAGTAATTTGTAATAGGTATTAAATATATTCAATATTACAATTAGTATGACCATGCATGTGTGGCTTTGACGGAAAATAAATCACATCGGTTCGTGAAGCTGTAATGTGTTGTATAAAAGAAATATGGATATGATTCCCATTTGATAGAGAAGTGTATGGATAAATATATTTACACAATAATAATAACATCATAATGTTTGGTAAGTATTGGTGTTATTATATTTCTCTTAGTAATGTTTAATTTGAGGTGGTAAAATATGAAGTAAATATAATGATCATGGTGAAGATGATTACCTTCAATTAGAAAAACCCCATTTAGTTCTCTCAGTAAGGGCACCAGGGTAAGTCTTCTTTGATGACCAAGTTTATGGATATTTTTGAGATATTTTTGTCGGTTATAGTTAATCTAAATGGATTTAGTGTATTAAATATTTTAGTAGAGTAGGATAACTTTTATAATTGAGGTGAATGGAACACTTTTAATTTTTCATAATTTTGAAATAATGTCAAGTAACATTTTTAAAAAAGTATTCCAAATTGTTAATTTTTATAGGTGATATTGTAAAGGCGTACATAAAACCATCCAATTGTGTTTCAAAATGACTGTGCATCATTTTAACTCGTATATTATTATGTTCACCCCAGGTAAACCTCATTTAAACGTAACCATAGTGATAATGTTTTACTACTTTTACGATTAATTACGACAATGATCAAAAGAAATATTTATCCCATAAAATTAGAATTATATCCCATGAAATATTAATTTTTACATTTTAAAATTGTTTATTAAATATATTGTTCACTTAATATAATTTTAGCTTTCGTGATACATTCTTCCCTCCTACAAAAATTTCATTCCAAAAATTTTCATTGATATTACTTTTTAAAAATGATATAGAGGTTCATATTTTTTATATTTTATGGTTACCATGTTCATTCCTCCACTTTTTATTTATTCAATGTACTTTTAAATTAATGGTATTCAATTCATCGATACATTCTCTATAGGGGATGGAATCATGATGGGTTATTCATAGTAAGATAGATCTTTTTCCAATCATATTTCTTCGAAGGGGATAACATGCAATGGGTCTCGAATATAATTTCCTAACAATGATATGTGAATAAGATAATGTAGTCTATAGTGGATTGGTGTAATTTTGAATAAGTAATCCAATAATCCAATTAATTATATAATTTAAAAAGCTCTGATATGAATGGAGATCAATTATCATTTCTAATAGAAACTCATTAAACCCTTCCATGTAGATAATTTCAATAAAAAATCACATCCTACTTTTAATATTAAGTCATTAATTTTATTTTTATAATTAATATTTGGCCTTATTTGTGATTATGTATTATGAGTATAATAGTATTAACCTTCATCAATAGATCCTCAAAATTTTCTGGTCATACAAGTTTCCTTTTACCAATATCATCCCAACGAGTTGGAGAACAACAACTTTTACCACAAAATACTTCATAAAATGCCATATGAAATCATTTATGCTATTATTGTTGGAATACTTTTCCATAAGTAAATATTAATCCAAAAAACCATAAATGTCAGGTGATCAGGATCTCAAAATGACTAATAATGTTCTAATAGTGGTTTTTAAATATCCAATAGATTGAGGATTATATTTGGTGCTCAAATGATTCATTGTATTAATATCCTACTTAATAATTTTCCATATTTTTTTAAACCAAGTATCATTATTTTAATAAATGGGAGTAGATGTCCCATTATGTATTAAAAAATAATTAATATAGACTCCTTTTATGTTATTATCTGGTAAATTTGTTGATTTGGTTTGGTAATCAGAAACAAAAAAATATTGCATCATTATTTCTATGACTATTTTGTAAATCACAGTCAAAATCCAATGTAATGTCATCCCATTTTAACATAGTAATATGTATATATTTTATGAATCCATTAGAATATAATATATATTACATAACCTTTGAATAACGATGAAAGATGATACTAATTAACAGTTTCCCACTTCATATTATTCCACAAAAAATATTCTATCAAATCCATATACATCCTTGTGATACTATGGTTTAAATAGATTTTTGAGTTATGAGTAACATCCAATAGATCCACTTTTAGATCAGTTGTATATTGAATACAAATCCTTTCTCTAAATTACTAAATTCCATATAACTACATGAATTATTCCAATTTACCTTAATTCATGACATTAATTATCTTTCAAAAATTTACATCATCAAGTTGAGAACATTTTACATTTTCCAAAAAATACGATTTAAAAATTATTTTAAAGTGGAATTATTTTTCCCTTTGTTTTATAATTATTATATTCAACTTTTCCAAATATATGAAAACTAGATCCCCATAAATGCTCATTTTGGTTAGGAATCCATGGTCTTACATTATAATTGAATTTATAACATTATTTTCCTTTACTATGAGGGATTTTATTGAGATATCATAATCCCTGAGATGTTCAATCTATCAAATTTTCCCCATGTTATGAAAAATAAATGAGAAGATGTATTTTTTCTCTAATGGACTTTATATATCTCACATATTAAACAATATATATAATTCCTCCATATATTATTTGAAAACTGTATGGATTCAATGTCAAGATAATTTTTTTATAGTTCAATTCATCTATCTCCAACTAACATGATGCAGAGGAAATAACATTATAATTTTAGATAAATACATAATAGATTCCATTGTTATATCTATCACTATATATCAAAAATCCAAAATTTATGGATGGAATATTAAAAATATGGGTATTGAACTATATATAAATAAACTCTACAAAACCTTATTCAAATTAATTTTCAATAGAAACATAACCCCTTTTCATGTAATCTCAGTTATTGAGATAGGAAATTGGTAAATTATGAGATGAAATAGATCATAGTAACCTACTAAAAAATGATACTCTATACCTTAGTTATGATAATTGTATTATGATAATCCTTGATTACATTTTAATTTATATGATTAGTTGTGATTCAATATTTTGAGGATGTATATCCATGAATAGAAACATAATGTTTCCAGAATTCAGACATGATAAATTTACCGTATAACAATTTATGTTAGTGGTTCTAATGAATGATACACAACCTATTGTGATAGTCCCAATGTCATTTATATTGCACCATTATATCCTTAATTAATTCCACTAAAATCATCTTTATATTAATTTAATACTCTATTCATTAGTTCCCTAATGAAATGGGGTGAATTAGATAATCCAAATAGAAATACTATAAAATCATATATTCCATACATTATTTGAATTATTTTTTAAGTAAATTCGTTATTTAAAAGTAATTCATGATACTCTAAAATAATTTCAATCATTAATAAATTTTAATCTCACTTAAATTGATAAAATAATTCATCAATTAGAAGATGTGGCTACATTTTGGTTGTCTTAATTACATTGATTTCACTATAATCCTTAAAAACATCATAAACCTAGATTTATTCTTAAAAAAATAATTGGATCTTACAAACATGAAAACCAGGGTTTATAAATAACTTATTACCCAACTCTACTAGTTTTTTATTCAATTACAATTATTCCATAGTTTCTATTATATATGGACACTTTTATATAGACCATGAAACATGGATTAAATCAATGGAATTATCAACATCACAATCTAGGTAATGTCTATGTAAATGATCATTAAATAAATAAATGTATTAATTTAAAATAGTAAAATACCTAATTTTAAGATTGCATTTTTATTCCATATATTGTTTCAACACATATTATCTTCGAGTTTCACTTATAATAGCTACTTAGGGATGATCTAGACATGAATCGAATAATTTTTTCTACCCTATAATGTTATAGAATTCCATATCTTCAACATGAATTGTAATTTCCTTCAAATTAAAAAATAATCATCATATTTTGAAACCCATTCCATACTAAGTATTATACAAAGGTGACTCATATTTATAATATAAAATTTGGTAAATAAAACATGTTTATGTTTTATAATTGGATCTTCCACACACATCCTTATTTAAATGATATTTCCGCTTGGAATTGTTTACATAAATAAAAATAATTCCATATCTTTATCATGAATTTAATGGTCCGATATATGATGATAATTACATATAAATTCACATTTCATAAAATGTTAAAGGTTATTAGTCATAATATAGTTCATAATCCCTATTATAGTCATCTTCCTCTTAGTTCCAACAATAGTTTTGTTGTCCTTCACATTAGAGAAATATCTGCATTGGCCACATGTATTGATAAACTTAAGATTTTCCCTGAACACATTAAAATCAATGGGATATACTATATCTTTATATATAATTATGAATTTTAAATCACAATATAAATTTGGACATAATATGTAAGGTTTAATAGAAATTTAAAATTTATGGATTATTAAGCTCTGAATTATAATCTTGATTTCTTTGGGAATATCATTATACAAAAGAAGCATTTTCATATCATTCATAAGGGATTGTAAATGAAATGTGATATATCTCATGCATATAATGTAATAGTTTCAAACAAAGTACATAATAAGGGCCCATTAAAAGTGCACTAGAATGATGATTGATATATACTCAATCATATATTTTATGAGCTATTACCTCTAGAATTTTTTTCCCAAATAACTTCCACATTTAGTGTCTAGATGGTGTTGTATTTCAATGAAAACCAAAAAATATATATCTGTCCAAATATTTAGTGATATTAATCCATAATTAGACATATTCTAAAATTCATTCATATGGTTATATTCCCCAATCAGTATTTTCTTCACCACATTCCCATAGATTCTACTAAAATCTAATTCATATTAACTATAAAAAACCCAATTGCAGAAACACAATGATTATGTTTAATTTATTGCATTTTTATTGATACAATAGATATAATGAAAAGGGACATATTAATTTATTAGTATTTAATAAATATATATATATATTTCATTTGCAATTTTATATTTTAAAAAAATCATAAAACTTCATAGTAGAAAAAATTCAACATTCTTGAATAAAATGTATAATATTGGATTCCATGATTGAAGAATACATTAAAACTATACTTTCAATCACTTATTTTAAGGAAGTTTATTTGATGCGTGTGTATAAACCCAAAGCACATTTAATTTAGAGGCATTTTTTTCATATTACCTTCTGATGTATAGATGGTATATCTACAATAAGGACACACCCTTTACTACATGTTCAAATAATTAAGAATAGTTTAGATGATCAATTTAATTCATAAACAGCATGACACAATAATAAATCTTTTTATTGAATAAATTATTCCAAATATCAATATTTCCATAATCAATCTAATAACATATAATTTAAAACAAAAAATTAAGATTTTGTATATATTTTATGAAAGACTTATGCTTATGATACAATAAATATTGATATTTAAGTTAAATTTATTGTCCAATGATACCAAGAAAATTGAGTATTTCAGATGAAATTTAATAACTATAAAATCAGTGATAGATAATATAATATTGGAGATGAGTTTATGCATTATTAAGGAAAATATAAAATATTTTTTAAATATTAAATTAATATTTTTAAAAAATAATTCTACGTCAAGATATTGAAAAATTATAGTAGAATATAGATATCAAAAATTGGTTTTGGTGGTAGGAAATTCTACAAACATCATACTTATTAAAAATAAAATATTACATCATACATTTAATAATGAAAGACATAGATGTGAATATAATAAATAATAAAAAATATTACATTAAAATGCTCATAAAATTTATTGATGACTAAATATATCTTTAATAACTAATTAGAGTAAATTAAAATAACATCTGTAAAACTAATGTGAAAAACGTTGACAAAGAAAAAAAATTTAGAATACTTACAATCACATTACGATCAACTTTTATTTGAAACATATCATTTCATAACTCAAGTTAAAATGATTCCAAAATTTGGAATAAAATATGAAAAAACCTTAAATATAAAAGTGGTGGTATATTACATGGAGCTCATGAAGATTATATTATATGATTTATTCCATAATAATTTGAGTTATCCAAAAATAAATAAATTTTAAAATAAATCACACCTCTTTTGAAAAAAATAAATTTTATCCCCTTCAATGAATAAACTATAATTGAAATAATAAAAATATCTAATACATAGGGTTTCATGTTAAATAACTAAAATTTTAATTATATACACAATATAAAATTGAATAGGTGTGTAATATCAAATATGTCTCAATGGAGAGTAAATTTTGACGAAATCCATTAATTCACGCTTCCATTAAGTTTAAAATTATTTAATACATTGTATAATGGAATTAAAGAAGTTATTAATTTATAAAAGAAACTTATTCATATTTATGATTTCATATATCATCCTATTATAATAACTTATGACCAATTCTATAATAATATTGAATTATTACCATTATCTTCGGTGGTAATTTCTTTGTTATCTCAGGCATGTTTTGTAATTGATGGTTTGGTTCTTGTGAATAGAATATTGCTCTATAATCACCAGAAATATATATATGTTATAAATATATATTTTTTAATTATGTACATTTTTTAACCACTCATGAAATTTGGACATTGAAAATAAATCACATCTCTTTGTGGAGATACTTGGCCATACATACACATGAGAAGCATATAATTTTATTAGTTGGAGAAATGGTATTGATGTGGATGAAATATTAATTTTCATAACAAATATAATATAATTAATATTCTATTTATTAATTATTTACATTAATATAACTATCTATCTTATTTGACAATGGAAACCAAAGTACATCAGTTCACGAGACGGTAGTTCATCATACAAATGAGCAATGGTTATCATTTTCTTTGTATGGAGAAGGAGATGACAAAACATTTTACATTTAATATTTTAAAATCATTGTTTATTTTAGATATCGGTATTATTAACTGATAATTATGATGAAAAAAATATTATTATTTAAAATAATAAGAAAAACATTTAGATCTTGGTTAAGAGGATTACCTTCACATACAAAAATACGCTTTGATCTCTTATTAAGGACACTAGGGTTAGTATTTTGGGAACTCCATTTGATATTGAACGTGTATATAGATGTTGGGGAGATATTTTACTAAGGATTTTTCAATATAAATGTGTCTTTAGGAGGGAATAACTGATGGGAGGAGGTTCTGTTTTATAGTTGAGGTGAGTAGCACAATTGTAATCTTTCAAAGACTAAAAATAATTTAAAGCCACAATAATTGATAAATTACACCAAAATGGGTAATATTTTATGATGATAAGATTAATATAAAAAATAAAACAATCGATTTGGCATTATAAAATTCTTTTGGACATTTTAAAACATAAAATTTATAGTTAACCCATTGTGTAGAGATTTTAACCCCATCTATATTTAAAAATTGTTACTTTTTATATTATTCATTATGATCATGTATGTTCATAATATAAATTTATCTAATAAAATTTTAATTTAGGTTCCAATAAATATTTTAAAAATCATTTTATTTTAGTTTTATTAAAATAAATTCTTTCCTTATGCGGAGCTCATGTGTTGTAGAAAATAATTAAATTGTACCTTGAATGATTTTTAGATAACATGACACTATCAAATATAGGGTGTGGTGTTGGAGATGGACTAATATATGGAATATTTTAACATAATAATGACCACCTCATAAAATTAGATCTTCTCCAAAGTATGAGGAACATTTAATGACATTCCTCTGTATGTCACATATCATATTTTCTAATCTTATGATATAAAATAATAATACTACTGCATTTAATGAAACTATATTAATAGAGGAAGTTGATGTGAAAATCCTATTGAAAACTATATAATAAAAATGTATGACCTCTATTTTTACTAATGACCTTGACCTACAATGAATAAATTAGTATCTGATCAATTTAAAAATGATTGAGTGTAGGAACCCTCTAGGAAATGAGATGATGAGTGTTGGGAACTATGTTTCTATCCAAAAGAAAAAATTTCAGGGAAACTAGAAACCAAGAACCATATATATACATTATGTAGAAACATGATGAATCCTCTTTCATGATGAACCAGTTCCATTCATTAACCTATCTATAAATTATTCTCTCCCCAACACCCATAGATACATTGAAACAAATGGGTTGAACTTGAACTGTACCATTGGGTGAAATGCCACCTCAAAATTTCTAAACAATGACTCCTCGTATGGGAAAATGTTTGAAGATTGTTAGAGAATGAAAAAAAGTGGATCAGTTTCTCTCAAAAGATAGAATATCACTTTCATAGGGTAAACATATCTATGATATTTGAAACCTTTGCGAACGAAGAAATAAAACTACTCGAAGAGGGTTAAATGTTAGATTATTAAAGACCTAATAGTCATCACAAAACATGTGTACTAAGATACAAAACATTCTCGTTTCACTATGTATCATCATCAAAACCCATTATTCCCATTACTATGTTATGTATGAAAAAAATAATGTTATTTCATCATCCCATAACCAGTCATCTATTACATAGTCCAATACCGAGCCATCATTTTTATCTTGACAAAGGTACTGAAACAGTAAATATTTCCCCAATCATGTGCTTTTATTATGGACCTTTAATCTATATTAATATGATTCCATGTTCTTTTTTTAACACCCTATGTGAAAACATAGTGAGTATATCGACATACAACCATACCTGCAATTATTAAACTAGATAGAGACGCATAATCATATAATATTGAATATTTATAATTAATTAACAAATTAGTTAATTTTTTTAATTTAACATTTAATCTAAAACCAAGGACTACCTATTTTAAAAATATTATAAAATAATAAAGTTGTCGGATCCTTTCCTTGAAAATTTTTGTTCCACTATTATCACTTATCATAGTATGGTAGTTAAACATAAAGGATTGCACATCATATCATAGGGGTACAAAAATACCAATGTCCCATCCCATCTCCAAATTTACATCACTTACTAATTTTAGTTGACAACATTTCTTAGAAAACCCTTATAGTATCCCATGTTCCCAACTCCAAAAAATATTGTATCACTCAACCTGATCCTATGATAACACTATTTCATGCCCCCCAAGAGTACCCATAGGGGGATAACAAAGAGGGAAGGGAGATGACGACCACCTGAAACCCACATCCAATAGGCCATGAGTTATAGAAAATCACCAATGGATTATCCTAAATATAGAAGAGAGGCACTAAAATATAATAGAAAATATTAAATACTGAGATAGGGTATGTACACATATCAAACCCTGTATGAAATAATAAAATAATCCCAATTTCATACATTCAATGTCATAAAAGTCTAAAAAACTAGAGCAAAACTATAAGTACTAAAAAAACTTGATAGTGAAAATTAAAGACATACATCTTTTAAAAATGAAAAAGATAATAATATCAAACCATCTATATAACCTAATTATGTATAGATAAAAAATTATTTTATAAAAGTTGGGAATGAATAAAATGTATATATAGTTGGATCCTCATCATATTATCTCATACAAAAGATTATGAAATAATACTAAATCTTATAGAAGAACATGTGAATATAACTTATCATATTAATATGTATACTAAGTTCATAACCTCACCATAGATATCTATCACTATTTATCACTTGCAGGATATCAAATAATATAATAAGAAATTACGAAAGACTACTTCCAATCCACCACTATATTTCCAAATTTCCCCATCGTTGTATATCTTGATCCAACCCTCTAAAGATGAATCTATAAAAAATACCCATATACTATGTAAAAATTGCATCTCATGAATCAATATATCTCATCATACCATCCACATCTTTATAGTACAACCATGTAGTTTCCATGATCTATCAAAACACATACAATATTTGTAATACATTGTGTATTATACCTTATGCCGAAACAACCCATACACAATGTATAGTACCATGATCCATGAAAACCTATAATCCTTATACTTATTATAATTTTAATGATACTATAACATGAGAAACATGTCTATGAAATAATCACAAGACATCCTAACACACTACACACATATATCAACAAACTAACCTACATGTACACCATCATATAAAACGACCTAGATAAGAGAGTAGTGAAAAAGTTTTTATTCAAACATCTATTTAATTATAACCTGGATGTTGGGTAAAAAACATTCCTAGAGCCCACTATGTGTTAGTTTCCCTACCAGCATTAGAGGGGTATCATATGAAATAAAAAATATATATATGTAATATATCTCACAACCACACTATGGGAATAACCTAGTCCTAGAATCATCTACAACTATTTCCACTTGTACACCAATCATCCACTACGAGGAACTATATATCATAAAAGAAAATAAATAATTTAGGAATTGTTACATTAAATTAAAATTTTTCCTTTTTAAGAATTTTACATTGCGATAATTAATTGAATACTAACTAACTATACATAAATATTACTACATCTTACCTTTAATTTTTCAAAAAAGTTATTTCTATTTTTTCCAATCCAAATCCATCGGATTCTACAACTTATTTGGATTAACATCCTTATAATTCCAACATGACACATTCACATTGGTTATTTCATTAATTATTCATTATCAATCAATGAATCACGATACACTGTGAAATACCTTAATATACCTTCAATTATAATCTTTACTAATAACAACTTACTACATCAAGTAGTAGGGAAAGGAATTAAGATAACAATAAACTGTTCTATCCAACAATTAAATAGATTTATCAAGAAAGAACCAATCTTTATGAAAAAAAATTTCTAGGGCCATATTAAACCTGTTCCATTGACTATTGTGCCATCCTCTACATCGTTATTCACATCACCATATATCTCATCATCATGGGATTCAAATTATTCCAAAAACTCTAGGACAGCCCACCCATATCTCATGAACAAATAAAATTCGATGAATCACATCAAATAGCATTGAGATTCAAATGTATAGTGAAAAATAAATTTTATCAAGTAAAAAACGTATTCAACATGGAATTTAGGCCCTAAAACATTATATACTCCTCAAATGTAAATAGGCTCTCTTGACCCCAACATAGGAAACATAGCATTCAAAAGAAAATGAGAAATATTTTCCCCAAATATTATATCATTATCCAAAAACTAGATCCAGTTAAATGTTTTATTAATCTATTAATTTATTATAGGTAATATCTATATGTAACATAATTAATTATCTATTTCAAGATGTAATTTATTAAGACATTATTTAGAGTATTACTTCTAGTTTCAACAATATTTGAGAAAATTGATACCATATATTTATTTTTAATTATAAATAAGCATTATTAGATTAATTTTTTATATAAAATTCCATTAAAGCATAAAATACCATATATTAATTGAAACATGCATTGAGTATCTAATTTATTTTCATCTAATTAAATGATCCATGGTATTTGTTAAACATTCATCTTTATATAATTTATCTGTGAAATAAATTAATGATTTATTCCATTAAAAAATTCTCCATTAAAAAACATTCTAATACCAACATAAACAACAAGACAAAAAAGTATATCACAGATAGTGAACTGTCGAGAAAATTAAGTGGAAGAATGTTATCATGGTGGAAATAGAAATGAACACTAACAATAATCAAATTCATTATTAATCATGTTTAAGGTTAGTTACACGGCCAGCTTAAGAATCTAATTCTTGTAGAATTTATTGTTTCATAAAAAATATAGAATCTTAAACATATAACATTCCTTAAGATATAATTGTTATTCATAGTAGTTCAACAACATCATGAAGATCACATATGAACTGTCCCTCAAGGAATGTTTATCTCTTTAATTGTTATATTCCAAAAATATCCCAAAATCATGAAAAGAAACACAATTATAATTATTGAGATCATATTCCATAGAATGAAAGGAATATAGGGAGGACAACAGGAATGAATGGACAATAAACCATATGACGAATCAGTGAAATTCACATGGGATCATGACTAATTGATCTCTATAAGTTTGTGGATAATCCCTGTAGAAACAAGTTTCAATGACTTCAAAAAAACACACCGCGTGGACTTTGGTTTAAGGGTGAATGATTATGAATAGTGTTTTTAGAGGAGGAATGAGTATTTATTAGAAATGGATAATTTTTAGCCAAAATTGAATCCACATGAGCATGGTCAAATACCACATCAACAATAATAATATCCCCCTTGACCATGACGCATCCCACAATGTGAAACCATTTATGATTAACATAGTTTCGACCATGTTGAAGATTCTATTTACCTGAGGAGGTACTACAACGAAACCCAAACATCCACATCATAGTACCCATTCTCTAGTAATCATGGCTACACTGCAACCCATTCTTTTTGGGATGCTACCACCCAATTGGTAGAACCACCAAAAACCCCAACACTGTAGATGGGATTCTTCATAATACAATTCTTAAGAACCAGTGGAGGGACTACATCACAACCATTTTACATTATAAAAATGTGATAAACTTCAAGATGGAAATGAAATCCTTCCTCAATCCTCTCTATTAATCATTTAGTGTGTCCATGTTGCAATTATTTACCCTATGTCATAGCCCAAGGCTCCATGACATAGAAACCATCTAGGTGAGATTTCATTTTAACTCCTCTTCTTTCTCCTCAAACACCTTATGTGAACTATCAGTACCCAAAAACTCATAATGGTAGGTCTAATTAGATATTGGACCTTACATCTAATATCTAATTGAATTATATATTTTATAAATAATAATAAATTTTATATTACAATTTTTATTCATTATAGAGTTAAATTTTATAAAATGTATGTCGTTTAACAATACACATTTATTTTGAATAAATTTTAATTTTTCCAATAGACTAATATTTCTTTACTAATAATTTATAATAGGATAATTATATGTTATAGATATTATTGGTAATACTTTATTCACTTCTACATATGTCATTCAATCCAATAATAATAAATTTTATTTACCCATGGACTACATTCATCTCCAACGACTATATATCTATTTGATATATGTACACCAACCATATAATAACCACATTATCCTTTTTCATTAATTTATTTTACAATTAATACTTCTTGATAAAAAAATTATCTAATCCAATAATTTAAACCTTAAAATATCATTCATATTTTTATTTTTCCCATTTATTATATAGTTATACATGGTGGTATTAATTATTATCATTCATGAGACCCTACTATAGTAGGTAAACCCCATATATTAAACTATTAGAAAATTCACATCATTAACTGAATTTTTTCCATGAGTATATAAAATTTATAAATTTGGAATATTATAATTGGGTTTTAAAAAAATAAATATTTTTTTGAATTATTCATGAAGTTATATTCATATCCTGAAAATTTTTGTTTTTTCTAAAAACAATGTTGTTTAGGTGTATTGTGAAAATACTATTTTTATAAACTAGTAATTTTATGAAATAAAAATGATTAAATCATAAATTAAAACTAAAAAACCCTTTTCATGAAAAAATATATATCTTATAACTATCATTTAACAATATAAATAAAAATATTTAATTTATAAATAGATAATTTATATTTTCAAGATTAAGTCACATTTTTCAATATATATTTTTAATTCATTATAAATTTATGATATCGAAATAAATTCATATCCCATTTATAAATTTAATCATATAATATAGATTAAAAATTTTAAATCATTATTGAAAAATTATATAAAAAGGAATAAATATATAATGGATAATTTATAAATGTAAAAACTAGTTATTTGGGTAAGAGTTGAAAATATAATGGTAAATACCTAAAACATGTTAAAAAATGTTTGAAATTGAGTTTTATAGAATTTATAGACATTATAGTTTCACTAGTATATTTTTTTTATCAATTTTGGATCCAATTTAATTGATACATCCTCCCCATTATTTAAATTTATTGGGTATTTTAAAAAATGCCAAACCATCTCACTTATAAAACGGGGGATCCTATCCACACTTCCCCTCATAATGAAATACACATTTTTAACACAAAAATACATCCAAATACCTACTAAAAACAACAATCCAAATTTTAGAGGTTATGTTCCTCTAATAATACCATCTCTCAGAGTCTTAATATAAGGCCCCAACTGAAACATTACTTAATTTTGATTTATTTCAAGAATACACATTTAGGATCTTTTCAGGTTTAGTGTTTTAGAGAATTAGATCATAATCGTGCATTACATTCCACATTTTAACAAGGTGGTTACATAAAAGACAGTATTATTTTTTCCAATAAAAGGAGACATATTTTTAACAAAACATGGATTCTTTCATTAAACTTTCTTGACACTATCATCACATCATATTCCTTTCCCTTGACATGTGAAAAACATTTCAAAAACATGGGACGAGCCTAAAAAGCTCACTAAGGGATATAAAAGATCAAAATGAAAACATTAGTCCATGTATACATAAGAATTTATGAAATCATATTTTACTCATAAAACATAAGCACTTTATCATACCTCATGAAATCATAATATTTATGAATAACTAATAAAATACATAAGACATAAACGTAACTTGAGGCATTCATAACATTATTATGTAGGGAGTAACCCTCATGGTTATGTTTGGAATACCCATCAATGTATATTCCCTAAATATCTTCAAAGAAACCGTAGAGTTTAACCCCTTCGCGTTACCCAGTCCATTGGTGAGCTATATCGGGCTCACCTGCCCTTAGTTTTTCACGGAACCACCCATCTTCAAAAACAATGCCCATGGACCATAACATATTTGTATCACATAAAACATGCATAAAGGAAACATAAAATTTCCACATATCAATCACAAGATATAAATAAAAAACATTTATATAATAAAAACATTATGAGAACAATTTTCAATACCAAAATAAAAGAAAAGTAAAACATGGTATTTTTTTTATTTAAAAAAAAGTTTTGGCTTACAGAGGAAGCCGGAACTCAAATAATGGTCACGATGGCAGAGAAGTCTTTGTCACCGCATACGTATGAAAAAAAAATTCCTTCTATCGTTTAGTAAAATGATTGGTATAAAATTATTCCTTTTTAATAAAAGTAAAAGTCAAAGGGGTTTATACGCCGTATAAATGACAATTTTGTATAAAACAAAATATGCCTCAATAAAAAGAGATTGAGACAAAGTCCCTTACCTCGGGTCTGACTTGACTCGATCGTTCTTTAATCTTTTGAATAATAATCTTTAGTTAATATAAAGTTTCATAAGAACCTTTTTCAATTTCATTATTCCTTTTATATCACTAAATACAATGTTGTGAACACTATGTAATTATTTAAGTTAATAACGGTCGTTTTGTCGATCATTGGTATTTGAGTCAAAAATAAACTCCTAATAATTACAAGTAGTTGTTGTGATAAAATATACTTTATATCATGAATTATATGCAGGATGTAGATATTATTTATATCATATATATCTAGTATATACTTGCATTTATAATATTACATAACATTTAGATGTAAGAAATGAAATGCACCGTTCATGGAGACGGTAAGCCGTACGTACGCATGAACGCTAATTTCATTTCTATTTCATATTTAATGGAATGAAATCATAATGATATAGAGGTATATTATAATTCTAGTATAATATCATATATATCATCATAAACTAAACCATTTATACATCCCACATATGGTATTAACGAATCATATCACATTGAGGGGGTTGTAGTCCGCACATCCTTAAATGAAGATTTCTCGTTTACCCATTATGGAGACCATAAAGGTATGCCATAAATGAATAATAAGGAAGCATAAGGAAAACTTAAATATAATATATATCATATATAAATATAGTCACAGCTTAATGGAAACCATGAATGGTGTTAAAATAAGATTGAACATTCATCGTTTCGTGAGACAGAAATTCGCCATCCCCAGAAACAGTATGTTCTTTAACCATTAGATGAAGGTGTGTGTAAGTGTGATCGAGTAATTCATATTAAAACATCCTAGTATATTGAAGATACTTTTTTTTGTTACAAAACAAAGGAATAAAATGATTTTAGTGGGTTGGAGAAGCAAAATAAAACAAAAGAACGCAAGTGAAGACATTACCTTTAAATCAGATAACTCCTCTTGGTTAGAACCAAAAGGGGTTTCGGAGAGATTTCTGCCTATGTTAAGGATTATATGACGAAAAGAGGAATGTGGAGAGATAAAATTAGCAGATATTGTCCGAGAAAATGGCTTAAGAGGTGTGGGTTTTGAGGTAGAGGTGGGGGCCATTTATAAGAGGGAGGAGGGACACTCTTGGAAAGTCAAGAAATGTTACTTTATATTAAAATGAGTTTCGGATTTTAAAGATCCCACATTGATATATTTATTGGATAAGGTGATAAGGGTTCTAAATATACTCATACAATAGGTTTTTGAAAAGTGTAAGTCTTTGATATTACATTATCTTTTCATTTTTATTTAAATCATTCATTAATGAGTTAATCGCTACATCATCATGGTCTCATAAAACATTTAACTTATTTTGTAACATCCCAAGTAAGTAATGAATAATTTATATTTTTATCTATGTCTATTAATTAATTAGATAGTGTTTTATAGGATTAAAATGAAAATAAATCCTATCTTAAGCGTGGGAGACACTAATATTTTTAAAAGATTGTTTTACTACCTTTTGATGGAAACCCATTTTTAAATATATCTTTTGACAATTTTATAAGATATATTTGTCAAAATAAACGTATTCATTATGATTGGGACATTGAAATTTACATTGGATAAATTTTTGGTATTTTTCTGACAATGTTCATTTTTTAATGAATAGTAAAAAAATTCTGCATTTTACATCAAAACGACTTTTTCATTTAATTTAATAATATGGTTAGATTATCCATTTAATTGGTCTTAAAGTGTAATCTGAATATATTTATACCATTTAATCCAATGGTGTTCATTAGGATTAATTTCACTTTGTAATTGGACATAAACTAATGCCAAACTTTTCATAGATATTGTTTAAAAAAAACCCGCTATTTGTTTTGACAACTGGAATTATTTTTAAATCAATTATTTCAATTTATGTGTTTGGAATTTGGTAAAATGGATTAAATATTTGGAATCATAAGGTCCAAATTATGTAATTAAGACTCTTTTATTTTTGGACATTATGAATAGTAACGATGGTAATTATCTTTAATTATCTTGATTAATGAGTAATCAGGTAGTTGAAGATAATAAAATGTTATCATAATAATACAAAAAGACCACAACATGTGTCTTAAGGATACTGGTTGTCTCATGGACGACCATGGGATGCCTTTTGCCAAACGTGGGGGCCACATGGAATCACTTTTGTGAGAAAGTGACTTTTTATCTATTTATTTTTAAAGAATGTTAAATGTGACAAAGAATGTATCACCTAAGTAAAATATTTTTAATTTTGTATTCATAAATGATCTTTTGGACTATAAATATTCATTGGAAATCAAAATATATTTCCTACATTATTTATTTTTATTTCATAATTTTTAGACTTTAAATAAATTAAATTATTTATGACATCATAATGATGCAGCGATTACCTCATTAATAAAGGATTTAAAAAAATGAAATGATAATGTAAAATCTATGACCTACACTTGTCAAAAACCTATTGGATGGGTGGATTTATAAACCTTATCACCTTACCCTTGAATTATATCAATGTGGGATCTTTTTAATACGAAAATCATTTTCAAATAAAGTAACATTTCTTTACGTTCCAAGAGTGCCTCTCCTCTCCTCTTATAAAAGGCCCCCACCTCTACCTCTTTACCCAGACTCCCAAAGCCTTTGTCTCGGCAAACCCCTGCCCATTTTGTCTCTCCACTTCCCTGTATTACTCCTTAAAGCCTTACTTTGGGCAGAAGTCTTCCCAAGGAAGCCTTTGATCTCAAACCAAAGAGAGTTGCCCGATTTTAAGGTAATGTATTCACTTGAGTCCTTTTGTTTTATTTTACTTCTCCAACCCCCTAAACACTTTTTATTAATTTATTTTGTAACAATCCAAGTATCTTAAATATACTAGGATGTTTTTATAAGAAGTATTCTGGAAACACTTACACACACCTACAACTAATGGTTAAAGGACATACTGTTTCCGTGGATGGTGAATTTATGCCTCCCGAAACGATGATTGTTCAACATTCTTTTAACACCTTCAAAGGTGTCCATTAAGATGTCACTATATTTATATATGATATATAATATGATTATGTTTTCCTTAATCTTCTGTATTTTTCATTTTGTGCATACCTTTATGGTTTCTATTATGGGTAAACGCGATATCTTCATTTAAGGAAGTGCGGACTACCGCCCCCTCAAAGTGATTTGATTCGTTAAATACCATATGTGGGATGTATAAATGATGGAACTATGATATTATATATGATATTATACTGTAATTATAATATAACTTTATATAATTATGATTCCATTCTATAAAATACGAAATAGAAATGAAAGTAGCGTTCATGCGTACGTACGGCTTACCGTCTCCATGAACGGTGCATTTCATTTCTGACCTCTAAATGTTATGTAATATTATAAATTCAGGAATGTACTGGATATATATGATATATATGATATCTACATCATGAATACCATTCTGGATATAATGGATACATGAAAAACATGTAATTATAAATGGTTTATTTTTTACTCAAGTACCAATGATCGTTAAAACGACTGTTATTAACTTGAATAATTACATAGTGTTCATGACATAGAAAAAAGTGATATAAAAGGAATAATGAACTTGAAAAAGGTTCTTAAACAAGTAGAAATTAACTCAAGTTTATTATTCAGGAGATTAAAGAATGACTGAGTCAAGTCGGGCCCGAGGTAATGGACTTCGTCTCAATCTCCTTTCATTGAGGCATATTGTGTTTTATACACATCCTTCTTTTATACGGTGTATAAACCCCTTTGACATTTATATTTATCCAAAAGGAATCTTTTATATATGAAGCATTTTCTAAACGAAAAAAGGGAATGTTTTTGTCGTACGTATGCGGCGACAACGACTTCTCCGCCGCCGTGACCATTATTTCAGTTTCGGCTTCCTCTACAAGCCATACCTTTTTTTAAAAAAGAAAAATAAATACCATGTTTTACTTTTCATTTATTTTGGAATTGAAAATGGTTTTCTTAATGTTTTTATATCAATTTTTTGTATTTATATATTATGATTGAATGGTGGAAATGATATGATTCATTTATGCATGTTTTATGTGGTACGATTATGTTGAGGTTCTTGGGCATTTTTATGAAGACGGGTGGTTCCGTGATAAACTAAGGGTAGGTGAGCCCAATATAGCTCTCCAATGCATTGGGTAATGTGATGGAGTGAAACGTTAAGGTTTCTCCGAAGAGATTTAGGGAATATACTGTGATGGGTATTCCAAACGTAACCAAGAGGGTTACTCTCTACGTAAGAATGTTATGAATGCCTCAAGTTACCTTTATGTCTTATGATTTCTATGATTTATTCATGATTTGATGAGGTATGTTAATGTTATTATGTTTTATGGGTAAAGTATGATTTCATTCTTTTGTGTATATGGACCCATGTTTCCTTTCCATATTTTTATATCCCTTACTGATCTTTTTATGCTCATCCCAAGTTTTTGAAATGTTTTTCACAGGTCACGGGAAAGGTACATGATATGATGATAGTGTCAAGGAAGTGTCAAGAAAGAATCCATGTTTTATTTTGAATATGTTTCTGTTGATAGGAAAACTGAATACTATCTTTTATGTAACCACTTTGTTTAAATGTGGAATGTAATGCATGTTTTATGATATAATTCTCTAAAACTCTCAACCTGAAAAGATCCTCAAGGTGAAATCTTGTAATAACTCAAGATTAAGTAAGGTTTAAGGCTGGGGCCTTATATATATAATGTCTAAAAATTATTAAAAAAATACTATGATGTATTAAATATTTTTAGCTTTACAATGACTATTTATCTTCTAATAGATCATTTACACAGAAAAAACTAAAATTGTTTTACTTGGGTGATACATACTTTTGTGATATTTTCCTTTCTTTAGAAAAGATAAAATGATAAAGTGTCACTATCACCCAAAAGTGATTCCATGGGGTCCCTAAGATCGGCACAAGGCATCCCAGGGTCGTCCCTGATACAACCAGTAGCATTATTACACATTTTGGGGACATTTGTTATTATTATGATATTATTTTTTTACCCTTCACTACCCGATTACTAATTAATCAAAATAATTAAAGATAATTATCATCGTTACAATTCGTAATGTCCAAAAACAACTGTTTCATAATTACATAATTTGGAACTTCTGATTCCAAATATGGAATCAATTTTACCAAATTCAAAACACAAAAATTACAGTAATTAATTTAAAAATTATTCTCGTAGTCAAAACAAATAGTGGGTTTTTTTAAACAATATCTTTGAAATGTTTGGCACTTGTTTATGCCCAATTCGTGAGTGAAATAAATTCTAATGTCCACCATTGGATTAAATTGAAAAAATATATTATAATTATGATTTAAAACCAATTAAAATGACATTCTATCTATATAATTAAATTTGATGAAAAAGTAGTCTTGAAATAAAATGCAATATTTTTCACTATTCATTAAAAAATTAACATTGTCATAAAAATACCAAAAATTTATCCAAAGTAAATTTCAATATCCCAATTATAATAAAAAAGTTTATTTTGATAAATAAATATTATAAAAGTGTCAAAATATATATTTAAAAATTGTTATCCATCAATAGGCGGTAAAACAATCTTATAAAAATATTAGAGAATTCTATGCTTAAGATTGGATTAATTCGGATTTTATTTATTTAAAACACTAACTAATTCATAAATAGACATAGATATGAAAATAAATAATTCTTTACTTACATGGGATGTTACATCCTTCCCCCCTTTAGAAAATTTCTTCCCTGCAATTAATTTACATATCGAATAAGTGGGGGTATTTAACCCTCATTGCATTTTCAGATTCCCATGTTTCCTCTTCAATCATGTGGTTTTTTCCACAAAACCTTTACTTGATAAATCACTTTAATCCACAATACATGCTCCATGTGTTCAAGAATCTAGACCGGTTGTTTCTCATAAGATAGGTTCTCTTCAATTTAAACTATCTTTGGACTCAAAATAAGAGATGGACCAGGCATGTACTTCCTTATCATTGAAACATGAAAAACATTGTGTACTTGAGATAAACTCGGATGTAAATCCACTCGGTATGCAATTGATTCCACAATCTAGAGAATTTCATATGACCCAATTAACCTTGAACTCAGATTTCCTTTCTTTCCAAATCGCATCATACTTTTCCATGGTGAAACTTTGACGAAAACATAATCACCTACCTCAAAGGAGAGATCCTTCCCCCTGTTGTCCGCATAACGTGTCTACCTGGTCTGAGATGTTCTCATGTGTTTCTATATCAGCTAAACTTTTTCTTCCAAATCTTCTACCAATTCTGGCCCCATCAAATTCCATTCACCAACTTCATCCCAGAAAGCTGGAGTTCGACACTACTTCCTATATAATGCCTCAAATGGTGCCATCTGTATACTGGAATGAAAACTGTTATTATAAGAAAACACAACCAAAGAAAGTTGTTGGTCCCAACTTCCCTGATAATCCAGCAAACAAGCACATAGCCTATCATCTAATGTCTAAATTGTTCATCCTGACTGCCCATTTTATTGAGGATGAAAAGCTGTACTAAAATTTAATTCAGCACCCAACGACTTTTGAAGGCATATCCAAAAGTTAGAAGTTAACATGGGATAACGATCCGATACAATGGAGAGGGGAACTCCATATAACCTGAATATATCATTAATATATAAATGAGAAAGTTAATCTGGAGAAAAAGTATCTTTTATTGCAAGGAAATGAGAAAATTTAGTCAAGCGATCACTAACCAGATTGCATTATTACCTCAAGGTGTCTTTGGAAACCCAGAAATTAAGTCCATGGATATATTCTTCCATTTACACTCTGGCAATGGTAAATGATGAAGCATCCCTTTCGGTAACTAAAACTCTGATTTAACCTATTGACAAGACAAACACTTCACAGTAAAATCAGCATTGTCTCTTATTATTCCATCCAACCAGTAATACTCCCGATGATCTCTATACATCTTAGTACTGCCAGGATGAACTGAAAACGGAGAACAATGAGCTCACATAACAACTCTCTCTTCAATAGTGAATCACAATGCAGACACAATCTCTTCCCAAATCTCAAAACACAATCATTATCAATGTTTAATTCAGGCAACTTACCCTTATGAACTAGCACAACCTTTTTCTGCAACTCACTATCTTGATTCTGTACTTACTTAATTCTGTCTGATAGATAATATTTCACTGATACCTGAAAAAAAATAGAAGAACATCTTGTACCAACAACTTCTAATTAAAAGTTAATCAAATCCTTAACCAAAGGTTCACATTACAAACATATCATTGTTAATGAAGAATTACTTTTTCGACTCAAAGCATCAACCACTTTATTTTCTTTTCCCAGATGGTAATGAATTGTACAGTCATAATCCTGGATTAAATCTAGCCATCTCCTCTGTCCCATGTTCAATTATTTCTGAGTGAATATATACTTTAAACTTTTTTGATCAGAATATATTTCACACTTTACACCATACAAATGATGCCTCCAAATTTTTAAAGCAAAAAACAATAGTAGCTAATTCCAAATCATGTGTAGGGTAATTTACCTCATGAGTTTTCAACTGACGTGAAGCATAAGCAATTACCTGAGCATTCTGCATTAGGTGTAACATCCCAAGTAAACGAAGAATAATACATATTTTATATTTATTAATATTTTTTAATTAAATTTTAATTTTACTTTAATGGGGTTTCTATGTTAGATAGTGTACCCGATACGCAACATCCGGTTTCTTTGGAATATTACGTTGCACACTAATAATATAATATTATTATTTTAAATGGTAGTTAACCCCTAGCCGTTGTATTGGAGGGAATGAACAAAAATAACTACAATATTATTATACATGTTTGTGAAATATATTTACATTTATCAAATAACAGTTAGATGCTTAAAAAGTGAATGAATCTAATTTTAAACATAATTTTCATTAAAAGGCTGATTTATCGCCTTTTAATGGAGAATCCTTTTTAAATATAGTAATGCTAACATTAATAAATTCTATATGACCAAATAAAATCCTTCATTACAATGGGGACATCGAAATTTACTTAGTGGAATTTTTTGGATGTTTTCCAATAAAGTTCATTTTTCAATGAATAGTGAAAAATATTGTATTCTAATTCAAAAGTGTCTTTTAATCTAATTTATTTATATGGATAGATTAAAATTTTAATTGGATTTAAATTAAAATTAAAATATATTTATACCATTTAATCCAATGTTGGTCATTGGAATAAATTTCACTTTGAAATTGGACATAAACAAGTATCAATCGTTGGAAAATTATTGTTTCTTAAAAACACGCTATTTGTTTTAATAGCATGAATTAATTTTTAAATTAGTTAATTACACCTCTATGTTTTGAATTTTGAAAATTAGGCATAAATTTTGAATTCTGAATATCAAATAATTCTTCGGCTTATTTTTTAGTATTTTTCTAAAAAACATCAATTTTTAATGAATAGTGAAACCACATAGTGGTAGTTAAATAAACTGACTTTTTCATTTAAGTGATATTTTACCACTCCTGTGAATTGAATTTTGAAAATACAACATACATTGTTGTTATCAAGAAATAAAATGTGGTTCAATAAGATGAAAATTATTTTTTCTAAATAGTTACTTTTGACTTTTATTTACCGCGATTAATGTTAAATAGGGTAATTCAAGGTTAAAAGAATATTATAATAACACCAAATTACATAAACACCTGTCCTAACCTTATTTGTTGAGTAATTAACGACCATGGGAATCCTTTTTAGGATTTTGGGACCCCATTGATCCACATGGGAGTGAAAATAACAATTTAGATTAATTAATTTAATGTAAAGGCAAAATTGACATTAACAAAAATATTTTAGTAATTAATTTTTATATGGTGTTATATAAGTCATTTTTAGACTATAAATATTAATTGGAAAGCTAAAAAGATTTCTTACATCTTGGTATTTGTTTAGTAATTTTTAGACATCAAATATATTAAATTATTTATGACACAATAATGATGCAGTTTTTACCTCATTAATAAATGATTTAAATAAATAAGATTATAAATATTAACATATTATCCAAAACATGTCCAAACCTGATTGGATGATTTTATTTCAAATATGAGTCCTCTTATATTCTACCTCAAGGATTTTTGTACCATTATAAACCGAATATAAGTTTATAATAAAATAATATTTTCAAACATTCCTAAAGAGCCCCTCCTCTCCCTTATAAAAAGAGACAACTTCTAACCAATTCCTCACACCTCTCAAGCCATTTGGATCGTCCAAAATCTGCCCATTTAAGTTCAATACATTAATATCCTCCTCCTAAAATCCTTAACTTAGTCAAAAGGCATTTCAAGTGGTATTTTGGTTCAAACCAAAGAGAGTTACCCAAATTAATGGTAACCGTTTCTCTTAAATTGTTTTCTTTTATTTTACTTATCAAACCTATAAAATCATTTTATTTCCATTCTTTTGTAACACCACATGTATCCTTAATATACTATAATTTTTTTATGAGAAGTATTTGAACAACATATACACACACCTCCATCTAATGGATGAAAAAATAATGTGTATGTGGATGGAAAACTAACGCCTCACGAAACGAAGATTGTTAAATTACATCTTACTGCCTCTCCTGGTGGAAATTATTATGGAACTATATTTATATATGATATATATTATATTTATGATTTCTCTATGCTTCTGTACTTCCCAATTATATCAAACCATTATGGTTTCCATAGTGGGTAAATACAATAATCTCATTTGAGGAAGTGCGGACTACCGCCCCCTCAAAGTGATGTGACTCGTTAATACTTTTGTGGGATGTATAAAGGATAGAGTTAATGATATTATATATGATATTATATTGGAATTATAATATACTGTTGTATCATTATATTTTCATTCTATTAAAATAAGAAATATAAAAGAAAGTAGTGTTCATGCATACGTACGGCTTACCATCTCCATGAATGGTGAATTTCATTTCTTACCTCCATATGTTATGTACTATTATAAATACATGTATATACTGGATATATAAGATGTATATGATACTTAAATTATGATTATCATTCTGGAGATAATGGATATTTGACTACATTTACAACATGTAATTATAAAAAGTCCATTTTTTGACTCATGTGCCAAATATCAACAAAACGAATGGTAATGATTACATAATGCTTATAACCTGGTAATAAGTGATATAAAAGGATTAATAAACTTAAAACAGGTTCTTACTCAAGTAGAAATTAAATTTAGTTTACTTTTCAGGAGATTAAACAATGAACGGGTCATGTCGGACACGAGGTTAGGGACATCGTCTCAATCTTTTTTCATTGAGTCATTTTTAGTTTTATACACGACTTTATTTTATACAGTGTATAAACCCCTTTGACTTCCCATTTTATTCAAAGGGAATTTTTTTATATGAAGCATTTTACTAAATGACAAAAAGGAGTGTTTTTTTAACGTAAGCGGTGACAATGACCTTTCCACCACCGTGATTATTATTTGATCTTTGGCGTCTTTAACAAGCTAGAATGTTTTTTAAAGGGAAAAATAAATACCATATACTCTTTTTACGTATTTTGGAATTGAAAATGATTTTTAGAATGGATTTATTATTTCAATATCTTGAAATGATATTTTATTATTTAAATTTGGAAATTTTATCTTTCCTTTATGCTTATGTTTTGTTTTATGATCATTTTATGGTTCTTGGCCATTATTTACGTAAACAGGTGGTTCCGTGGTAATCCTAGGGCTGGTGAGCCCGAGATAGCTCTCAATTGAATTGGGTAACATGATGCAGGTAAACGTGAATGTTTCTCCTAATATATTTAGGGAATATACTATGATGGTTATTCCCATGTAACTCCCTATGTAGCTGTGATAGCTACAATATAATTGTGATATGGATGCCACAAGTTACCTTTATGATTTATGGTTTCTACATGTCCTTCATAAATCTTATGATTTCACAAGGTAAGTAAAATATTTCATGTTTTGTATGTATTTATGAACAAATGTTTTCATTCCTTGTTTTATAACCCTTACTGATCTTTTTATGCTCATCCGATGTTTTGAAATGTTTTCAGAGGACTTAAAGATGAATAGGGTCAAGGATGGGATCAAGGAAAAATCATGCTATCTAAAACATGGAACTGGACATGAATATTTTTTTCAAGAGTTTTTATTTTATGAAAAAAATTGAAACTGTGCAGAAATGTCTACCGTGTAGTCTTTTGAGATGTAATAGTTATGTCCTAATTCTCTAAAACTCTAAACCTGAAAAGATCCTCAATGTGAATTATTCATTTAATTCAATATTAAGTAATTTTTAAGGTCGGTTTCTTATAGTTGGTATCATAGGTCGGTTTAGTGAACTTTTGGAGTTAGGGTATTGTTAATGTAATATCCATAAAGTAATTTATTTAAATGTTGACATAATATAGAATTTCCAGATTACCATGTTGCATCGCCTATGATATTTCATTGTTTAGAATGGTTTTCCGCAGAGGAAACAAGGAAGCTCTGTTGGGACGACATCAGGATGAACACAACCATCCAAATCAGAAACCTGAGATGGTCAGAATCAGAACTAAACAGTTTGTTGCACTAATGGAATAGTTGACTCAGGCTATAAATGGTGGTGGTATCCATGTACGATATCAGCTAGATCAACCACAGAGGAACATGTTAGTAGTGGAGCATTTCATGAGGCAACATCCCCCATCATTCAGAGGATGATTTTATCTGGTGCAAGATGAAGGATGTATTAAAGCTCTGGAGAATATTTTTGATGTAATGGGTTGTTCAGAACATCAAAAGGTTAGTCTTGTAGTTTACAGTTTTGAAGGTGAAACTTATCAGTGGTGGTCGATGGTGAAAAATATCAGGGATACTGAGGAGATTGATGGTCTCAATTGGGATGAATTCAAAGGTATGTTTCTTAATAAATATTTTCTTAAGGTGGTTCATCTTAGGATAGAAAAAAATTTCCTAGAATTGAGGCATGAGGATGACTCAGTGGCTGCTTATGAAGAAAAATTCACTCGAAAGGCATGGTATGCTCCAAATTTCATACGAGATCTTGATAGTAAAACCATCCATTTTTACTCAGAATTAAATCCAATGTATCGAATGGCATTAGCTTCTCGTGAGTTCAAATGTTATGAAAAACTTGTTCGTTGAGCGGAGAAGGTAGAAATGGAGTTTGCTGATGATCATTCATTCTTTGAAAATCAACAAAATAAGAGGTTGAGTTGGAAAGCGAAAGGGAATAACTCTTCAAAAATGTATGATGGTAAGAAACATAAGTTTACAGTTTGTGAGAATTGTGGTAAAAATCACGTTGGGGAATGTCTTTTGAATTATGTTCAGTGCTACTGATGTGGTAAAATGGGACATAAGTCTTGTAATTTCACTGAAAAAGATCAGAGTAATGGTAGGACGAAATATGATTTATAGTCAGTAAAATGCTTTAAGTGCAATGAAATGGGTCCTTATGAAAATGATTGTCCAATAAAGAACTAAACCGAAGGAAAGCAGCCAGACTACAAGCAGAAAGGGGTGGCGAAATCCTTTGCAAATACTTCAGCAAATGTTGGGCCATAAAATGAAGTTGTTTCAGGTACACTGTTTGTTTGTTCCGATTATGCCAATGTGTTGTTTGATTCAGGGTCTACACATTCATTCATTTCTGAGAAGTTTTCGAGTAAACTGGGAATTCCATCTCATGATATGAATACTGAAATTATTGTAAAAACACCTGGAGGAAATGTTGAGACACAAAGAAATCATAAGAACATTCATTTCCTAGTGTGTGGAAAGAATCTACCTGAAAACCTTATTTTTTTCCTCTAGAAGAGTATGATGTTATTTTGGGAATGGATTAGCTTTCTGTTTATCATTCTATGATTGACTATAGAGATAAAGATGTTTCTTTTCAGAATGATTTTCAGTTTTTTTACAAGAATGAACCCTTTATTTTGATTACATATCTGGAAGTTGAAAAACTGGGAAAATAGGGAAATGAATGTTACCTTGCACATTTTGTTGAAAACAAATGAACTATTCAGATTAATGATGAGCCAGTGGTAAATGAGTACCTTGATGTTTTTCCAGATGAGTTTCCTGGTATTATACCTGATCGGGAAGTTGAATTTACTGTTGACTTAGTTCTTGATGCAAATCCAATTTCAAAACCCCCTTATCGAATGGCTCAAATTGAACTTTTAGAGTTAAAGAAGCAATTGCAGGAGTTATTAGATAATGGTTTCATTAAACCTAGCACATCACCATGGGGTGCTCATGTCTTGTTTGATAAAAAGAATGATGGTTCAATGAGACTTTTCATTGTTTATAGAGTATTGAATAACATCACAGTTAAGAATAAGTATCACTTGACTCATATCGATGATTTGTTTGATCTGCTTTAGGGAGCCCAATATTTTTCGAAGATTGACTGGATGTTGGGGTACGATTCGTTGATAGTAAACGAAGCAGATGTTCTAAAGACCGCGTTTCGTACTAGATATGGCTATTATGAATTTATAGGTATTCTTTATTGGTTAACCAATACAACTACTGTATTCATGGATCTTATGAATAGAATTTTCTGTGAGTTCTTGGATAAGTTTTTGGTTGTGTTCATTAATGATATTTTGGTTTATTCCAAATGTAAATAGGATTATGAATGTAATTTCTGGGTTGTCTTAAAAATAATAAAATAAAAGAAAATTTATGGGAAATTCAGAATGTGTGAGTTTCGGTTAAAACAAATTCATTTCTTGGTCACATTGTTTCAAAAAATGGCGTAACTGTTGATCCTGCTAAAATGAAAGCAGTTAAAGAATGACCATGACCCGAAAATATTACCAAGATCCATAGTTTTCCTGGTTTGGCAGGTTATTACCGAAGGTTTTTTGAAAAAATTTCAAGGTTATCTATTCCAATGACTAAGTTAACAAGAATAGGTGTTAATTTTACCAGGAAAAAAGAATGTGATGACTGTTTTCAGGAATTGAAAAGAAGATTGGTGAATGCACCAGTTTTAGCACTACCATCCATAAATGGTGAGTTTTTTTATCTACACCGATGCTTCATTGAAGGGACTGGGTTGTGTCCTAATGAAAAATGATCTGGTAATTTCTTATGCTTTACGTCAGTTGAATCCACATGAGGTAAATTACCCTACACATGATTTGGAATTAGCTGGTGTTTTTTTTCATTAAAAATTTAGAGGCATCATTTGTATGGAGTGAAGTGTGAAATATATACTGATCACAAAATGTTGATGTATATATTCACTCAGAAATAATTGAACATGAGATAGAGAAGATGGTTGGAATAAATCAAGGATTATGATTTCACGATTCCTTACCATCCAGGAAAAGATAATAAAGTTGCTAATGCTTTGAGTCGAAAAAGTAATGCTTCATTAACCATGCTACGTTTGGAACAAGATCCTTTGGTTATTTATTTGATGAATTATGGCAAAGATATTGTTAGTGTAGGAAATTCTTCTATTTTGTTTCAGTTGTCAGTGAGATCATCTCTATCAGACAGAATAAAGAAAGCGTAGAAGGAAGGAAGTGAGTTCCAGAAAAAGGTAGAGTTGGTTCAGAAGGGTGATTTGCCTAAATTTAACATTGATAATGATTGTGTTTTGAGATTTGGTAAGAGATTATGTGTACCTTGTGATTCAAAGTTGAAGAATGAGTTGTTATGTGAAGCTCATAGTTCTCAGTTTTCAGTTCATCCTAGTCATACTAAGATGTAGAGAGATCTTCAAGAGTATTACTGGTGGGATGGAATGAAAATAGATATTGTTGATTTTACATTGAAGTGTTTGACTTGTCAGCATGTTAAAGAAGAGTGGCAGTTACCGAAAGGAATGCTTCAGCCTTTACCTATACCAGAGTGGAAATGGGAAAATATATCCAAGGACTTCTTTGTGGGATTTCCAAATACATCTCGAGGTTGAAATGCAATTTTAGGTTATAGTTGACCGATTGACTAACTATGCTCATTTCCATCCTATTAGAGATACATTGTCTCTAGATCAACTTTCTCAGTTGTATGATAAAGAGATAGTCAGGTTTAAAGTAGTTCCCCTCTCCATTATATCTAATCATGATCCCAGGTTCACTTATAACTTTTGGAAAGGGCTTCAGAAGTAATTGGGTACTGAATTAAATTTTAGTACTGTTTTTCATCCTCAATCAGATGGGCAATCAGAACAAACAATTCAGACATTGGAGGATATGTAACGTGCTTGCTCGATTGATTATTAGGGATGTTGGGACCAACATCTTACTTTGGTTGAATTTTCTTATAATAACATTTTTCATTCCAGTATACAGATGGCTCCATTTGAGGCATTATATGGAAAGTGTTGTCGAACTCCAGCTTTTTGGGATGAAGTAGGTGAAAGAAGCTGATGGGACCAGAATTGGTAGAAGAGATTGCAGAAAAAGATCAGTTGATTCAGAAGCACATGAGAACAGCTTAGAGCAGATAGAAAAGTTATGCAGATAACCAAAGGAAGGATCTTTCCTTTGAGGTAGGTGATTATTTCTTTCTCAAAGTTTCCCCATGGAAAAATGTGATGTGTTTTGGTAAGAAAGGAAAGTTGATTCTGAGGTTCATTTGACCTTATTAAATTCTGGACAAAGTTGGATCAGTTGCGTATAGAGTGGCATTACCTCCATGTTTATCCCAAGTACACAATGTTTTTCATGTTTAGATGTTGAGAAATATATGCCAGATCCATCTCATGTTTTGAGCCTAGTGGTAGTTCATTTGGAAGAGAATCTCTCTTATGATGAACAAACAATCAAGATTCTTTACCATAAAGAGCAAGTGTTGTGGAATAAGGTAATTTACCATGTAAAGGTTTTATGGAATAACCATATGGTTGAAGAGGCAACATGGGAATCTGAAAATGCTATGAGGGATAAATACCTCCACTTATTTTGATAACTAAATAAAAAATTTGATGACGCAATTCCAAAAAAGGGGGGAAAGATTTAACATCTTAAGTAAATGAAGAATAAGACATATTTTATATTTATTAATATTTGTGAATTAAATTTAAATTTTACTTTAAATGTTTTGCTGTGTTCGATAGTGTACCCGATACGCAACAACGGGTTTCTTTGGAATCTTACGTTGCACTCTAATAATATAATATTATTATATTAAACAGTTGTTAACTCCTAGTCGTTATATTGGTGGGAATGAAAACAACTAACTAAAATATGATTATGCATGTTTGTGAAATATATTTACATTTACCAAATAAAAGTTAGAGGCTTAAAAAGTGAATGAATATAATTTTATGCATAATTTTCATTAAAAGGCCGATTTATCGCCTTTTAATGGAAAACCCTTTTAAAATATATTTTTGGTCACTTAAATACATTCTATATGCCAAATAAAATCCCTCATTATAATGGGTACCTCAAAATTTATTTAGTGCAATTGTTTGGAATTTTTCCGATAAAGTTCATTTTTTAATGAATAGTGAAAAATATTGTATTTCAATTCAAAAGTGCCTTTTAATCTAATTTATTTATATGGTTAGATTATCTTTTTAATTTGTTTTAAGGTGAAATTAAAATATATTTTTACCATTTAATCCAATGTTGGTTATTGGAATTAATTTCACTTTGAAATTGGACATAAACATGTATCAATCTTGTGATAGTTACTATTTCTTAAAAACACGCTATTTGTTTTAACAGTGGGAATTAATTATTAAATTAATAAATGACACTTCAATGTTTTTAATTTGGAAAAATAGACATCAATTTTTAATTTGGAATTTAAAATAACATTTAGGATGAATTTTTGATATTATTCTAAAAAACATCAATTTTTTATGAATAGTGAAATCACTCAGTGCTAGTTAAAAAAACTGACTTTTTCATTTAAATGAAATTTTACCACTCCTGTGAATTGAGCTTTGGAAAATAATTCATACATGGTTGTTATCAAGAAGTAATATGTGGTTCAATAAGATGAAAATAATTTTTGGTGAATAGTAACTTTTGACTTTTATTTACCGTAGTTCAATGTAATTAGGGTAATTCAAGGTTAAAAGAATATTATAATAATTTGCAAATTACATTAACACATGTCCTAAACTTATTGGTTGAGTCATTAACGAGCATGGGAATATTTGGGAAGATTTTGGGAACCCATTGATCCACATGGGAGTGAAAATGTCAATTTAGATTAATTAATTTAATGTAATGCCAAAATTGACATTAACAAAAATATTTTTGTAATTTATTTTTACATGGTGTTTTATAAGTCCTATTTTCGAATATAAATATTAATTGGAATTCTAAAAATATTATCTACATCATGGTATTTTTTTATAATTTTTATAAATCAAATAAATTAAATTATTTATAAAATAATAATGATGCAGTTTTTTCTCTCATTAATAACTTATTAAAATAAATAAGATTATAATGATTAAAATATTATCCAAAACATGTCAAATTATGATTAGATGATTTTATTTAGAATATTAGTCATCTTATCTTCGGCCTCAATGATTTTATAACCATTATAAACCGAAAATAAGTTTAAAATAAAATAATATTTTCAAATGTTCCAAAAGAGACCCTCCTCTCCCTTATAAAAATAGAGCACTTCTAACCAAGTCCTCACACCTCTAAAGCCTTTTGGCTCGTCCAAAATCTGCCCAATTAATCTCCATACATCCATCTTCATCCACATTGTAGCCTTAGCACAGGCATAATGCATTTCAATAAGGCTTTTGTTTCAAACCAAAGAGAGTTACCCAAATTAAAGGTAATAGTTTCTCTAAAATTGTTTTCAATTATTTTACTTCTCCAATCTCTAAACTCTTTTTATTTCCATTATTTTGTAACAACACCAGTATCTTCAATATAATAGGATTTTTTTTATGAGAATTATTCAATCTACAAATACACACACCTCCATCTAATGGATGAAGAACATAATGTTTCTGTGGATGGCAAACTAACGCCTCACGAAACAATGATTGTTCAATTACATCTTACCGACTCTCATGGTTGGAATTATGATGGAACAATATTTATATATGATATATATAATGTTTATGATTTCTTTAGGATTCTTTACTTCCCAATTATATCAAACTTTTATGGTTTCCATTGTGGGTAAATACGATAATCTCATTTGAGGAAGTGCGGACTATCGTCCCCTGAAAGTGATGTGACTCGTTAATGACTTATGTGGGATGTATAAATGATATGGGTAATGATATTATATATTATATTATACTATAATTACAATATAACTTTGTATAATTATGTTTTAATTCCATTAAAACATGAAATAGTAATGAAAGTAGCGTTCATGCGTACGTACGGCTTACTGTCTCCATGAACGGTGCATTTCATTTCTTATCTCCAAATGTTATGTACTATTATAAATGCATGTATATACTAGATATATATGATATATATGATATCTAAATCATGATTATCATTCTGGAGATAATGGATATTTGACTAAATTTTCAAACAAGTAATTATCAGAAGTCCATTTTTTGACTTTAGTGCCAAATATCGACAAAACGAACGTTAATGATTACATAATGATTATAACATTGTAATAAGTGATATAAAAGGATTAATAAACATGAAAAAGGTTCATAACCAAGTATAAATTAACTTTATTTTATTATTCAGGAGATTAAAGAATGAACTGGTCAAGTCGGACATGAGGTAAGGGACATCGTCTCAATCTCTTTTCATTGAGGCATTTTTAGTTTTATACATGACTTTATATTATACGGTGTATAAACACCATTGAAATTCCATTTTATACAAAGGGAATTTATTTATATGAAGCGTTTTACTAAACGACAAAAATAAATGTTTTTTTAATGTAAGTGGTGACAATGACCTTTCCGCCGCCGCGAGTACTATTTGATCTTAGGCTTCCTTAACAAGCCAGAATGTTTTTTAAAGGGAAAAATAAATACCATATACTCTTTTTACATATTTTGGTATTGAAAATGACTTTGAGAATGGATTTATTATTTCAATATCTTGAAATGATATTTTATTATTGCAATTTGGAAATTTTATCTTTCCTTTATGCTTATGTTATGTGTTATGATCATGTTATGGTTCTTGGGAATTATTTACGTTTACGGGTGGTTCCATGATAATACTATGGTGGGTGAGCCCGAGATGGCTCTCCAATGCGTTGGTTAACATGATGGAGGTAAAGGTGAATGTTTCTCATAAGAGATTTAGGGAATATATTGTGATGGGTATTCCCATGTAACTCCTTATGTAGCTGTGATAGCTACAATGTATGCGTGATATGGATGCCATAGGTTACCTTTATGATTTATGATTTCTATTTTTCCTCATAAATATTATAATTTTACAAGGTAAGAAAAATATTTCATGTTTTGTATGTATTTATGAACAAATGTTTTCATTCCTTGTTTTATAACCCTTACTGAGCTTTTTATGCTCATCCCATGTTTTGAAAAGTTTTCACAGGACTTAAAGATAAATAGGGTTAAGGATGGGATCAAGGAAAAGTCATGTTTTCTAAAATATGGAACTAGACATGAATCTTTTTTTCAAGAGTTTTTATTTTATAATAAAAATGTAAACTGTGTTGAAATTTCTACCTTGTAATCTTTTGAGATGCAATAGTTATGTCCTAATTCTCTAAAACTCTAAACCTGAAAAGATCCTCAATGTGAATTATTCATTTAATTCAATATAAATTAATTTTCAAGTTTGGGCTCTTCTATTAGGACGCAACCAATCCCAATCAATGATGCATCACTCTAGATAACAAATTCACCATTCCTGAAGGTAGTGCCAAAACTGGAGCATTCACCAATCTTCTTTTCAATTCCTAAAAACAATCATCACATTCTTTTGTCCTAATAAACTTAACACCCTTCCGAGTTATCATAGTCATTAAACTACATAACTATGAAAAAAATTCTAAAATACCTTCAATAATAGCCTGCCAAACCATGAAAACTACGAATCATAGTTATATTTGTGGGTCTTGGCCATTCTTCAACAACCTTTGTTTTTGCAGGATCAACATTTATTCTGTCTTTAGAAACAATGTGACCAAGGAAAGAAATATGTTTCAACCAAAACTCACACATTCTGAATTTCCCATACAATTTTTTTTCTTTTATGGTTTTCAAAATAACCCTTAAATAAAATTTAGGCTCCTCTTTTATTTTACAAAACACCAAAATATCATCATTGAAGAAAACCGCAAACTTATCCAAGAACTCAAAGAAAATTCTATTCATAAGGTCCATGAATACAGGATGTGCATTTGTTAACCCAAAAGGTATTACTACAAATTCATAATGGTCGTATCTTCTATGAAACATAGTCTTCGGAACATCTGCTTCGGTTACCTTCAACTGATGGTACATTGATCTCATGTTAATCATTGAAAAATACATAGCTCCCTGGATCTGATCAAACAAATCATCGATATGAGGCAAAGGATATATGTTCTTAACAGTGATGTTATTCAACGCACTATAATCAATGAAAAGTCTCATTGAACCATCTTTCATTTTAGCAAATAAGACAGGAGAACCCCATGGTGATGTGCTAGGTCGAATGAATCATTTATCTAATAAATATTGAAATTGCTCCTTCAACTCTAAAAGTTCAATTTGAGCCATTCGATAAGGGGGTTTTGAAATTATCTTAGCATCAGGAACTAATTCAATAGTAAATTCAACTTCTTGATCTGGTATTATTCTCGGAAACTCATTAAGAAAAACATCAGGATACTCATTTACCACTGGCACATCATTAATCTGAACGGTTTCATTGTTTTCAACAATATGTGCAAGGTATAATTCATTTCTATCTTTTACAATTTTCTCAGCCTCTTGATATGTTATCAACAGTAAGGGTTCATTCTAGTACACAAACTAAAAGTCTTTATGAAAAGAAACTTTTTTAGCTCTACAATCAATCTTACCATGGTAAACAGAGATCCAATCCATACCCAGGATAACATCAAACTCTACTAGAGGTAAAACAATATTGTTTTCAAGAAGGTTCTTTCCACATATAAGGATAGGAATATTCATATAAATTCTTTTTTACTCAACATTTCCCCCATGTGTTTTTACCACAAGTTCAAGAGTCATTTCATGAGATGGAATTCCAAATTTACTATAAACTTTTTCACATATGAAAGAATGTTTAGACCCTAAATCAATCAACACATTGGCCTAATCTGAGTAAACAAAAAAAGTACCTGATACCACATCATTTGCTGGCCCAACATCTGCTGAAGTAGTTGAAAAGGATTTCACCACCCCTTTCTTCTTGTAGTCTAACTGCTTCCCATCACTCAAGCTATTTGATGGACACTCATTTGCATAATGACCCACCTCATTACACTTGAAACATTTCACTAACTGTAAATCAAATTTGGTCTTACAATCACCCTGATCATTTTCAGTGCAATCACGAGACTTATGTCCCATCTTACCACATCGGTAGAACTTTCTAGAATTCAGAAGACATTTCCCACCATGCCTTTTACCACATTTATCACATAATGAAAACTTAGTTTTCATACCATCAAACCTCTTTGAAGGATTTTTCCCTTTCTCCTACCACCTCTGTCTCTTCATCTGTTGGTTGTTATAGAAAACTTGATCATCTACTAACTCCATTTCCACCTTCTCAGCAAATCAAACAAGCATTTCATAACTTCTGAACTCACGAGAAGCTAAATCCCGTTGATATTTTGGATTTAATCTTGAGTAAAAAAGATTGATTTTACTATCATGGTCTCGGATAATATTTGGAGCATACCTTGCCAAACATGTGAACCTTTCTTCATTAGCATCCACTGAGTCGTCCTATTGCATCAATTCCAAGAATTGTTTTTCCATTCTATTTCGAACATCCTTAGGATAATATTTCTCAAGAAACATACCTTTGAAGTCATCCTAGTCAAGAGAATCAATCTAATCTGTGTCCCTGATATTTTTAACCATCGACCACCACTGATATGCTTCACCCTCTAAAGAGTAAATTGATAGAATAGCATTTTGATTGTCAGAACACCCCATGACATTGAAAATCTTATCCAATTCTTTAATACATCCTTCAGCTAGCACAAGGTCAGGTGATCCTTTGAATGATGGGGGATGTTTCTTCATAAAATGTTCCACCACTGGCATGTTCCTCTGTGGTTGATCCGGCTGATCTCGTGCATGGATTCCACCACCATTTATCGCTTGAGTCAACTTCGTTATTAATACAACAAACTATTCAGTTCCAATTCCGACCATCTCAAGATTCCGATTCAGAAGGTCATTTCATTCTGTATGCCTTCCTAGCACTTCTTCCCTATTTCCTCTACGAAAAACCATTATGAAAAAACATTTCTTAGATGAAGAAACATGGAAATCTTCAAATGACATATCATTTCAATTTGACCATAAAAAATATTTTTGGATAATCATTTAATATAATTCTAACACCTAAATTTATGTAAACTGTCCTTTGATACCAACTATAAGGCCCCAACCATAAAAATTACTTAATCTTGAGTTATTTCAAGAATACACATTGAGGATCTTTTCATTTTTAGAGTTTTGGAGAATTAGATCATAAATCATGCATTATATTCCACATTTTAACAAGGCGATTACATAAAAGACAATATTCTTTTTTCCCATAAAAGGAGACATATTTAAAACAAAACATGGATTCCTTCATGAAACTTCCTTGACACTATCATCAAATCATGTACTTTTCCCTTGACCTGTGAAAAACTTTTCAAAAACATGGGATGAGCATCAAAATCTCAGTAAGGGATATAAAAGTACGTAATAAAAACATTAGTACATGTATACATAAGAATTGATGAAATGATCCATTATTCATAAAACATAAGCACTTTATCATACCTCATGAAATCATAATAATTTTGAATAACTCATAGAAATCATAAGACATAAAGGTAACTTGAGGCATTCATAACATTATTACATAGGGAGTATCTCTCACGGTTACGTTTGGAGTACCCATCATAGTATATTCCCTAAATCTCTTCTGAGAAACCTTAGTGTTTAACCCCTTCACATTACCCAATGCATTGGAGAGCTATATCGGGCTCACCCACCCTTAGTTTATCACAGAACCACCTGTCTTAATAAACAATTCCCAAGGACCATAACATAATCGTATCACATAAAACATGCATAAAGGAAACATAAAATTTCAACATTTCAATCGAAAGATATCAATACAACATAGTGATATAATTAATCCATTATCAAAACCATTTTTAATACAAAAATAAAAGAAAAGTAAAACACGGTATTAATTTTTTATTTTTAATAAAGGTTATGACTTGTAGATGAAGCCGAAACTCAAATAATGGTCACGACGACGGAGAAGTCATTGATGCCGCATACGTACGACAAAAACATTCCCTTTTGTCATTTAGTAAAACGCTTCATATTAAAATATTCATTTTGAATAAATGTAAAAGTCAAAGTGGTTTATACACCTTATAAAACAAATTTGTTTATAAAACAAAATATGCCTCAATGAAAGGAGATTGAGATGAAGTCCCTTACCTTATGTACGGCTTGACTCGATCATTCTTTAATCTCCAGAATAATAAACTTAAGTTAATTTATACTTTCTTAAGAAAATTTTTCAAGCTCATTATTCCTTTCATATCACTTATTACCATGTTATTAACACTATGTAATTATTTAAGATAATAACGGTCGTTTTATCGATCATTGTTACTTGAGTAAAAAATAATCTTCTTATAATTACAAGTTGTTCATGTGGTAAAATATCCATTATATACAGAATTATATTAATGATTTAGATATCATATATATCATATATATCCAGTATATACATGCATTTATAATATTACATAACATTTAGAGGTAAGAAATGAAATGCACCGTTGATGGAGATGGTAAGCCGTACGTACGCATGAAGGATACTTTCATTCCTATTTCATATTTAATGGAATGAAATCATAATCATATAGATGAATATTATAATTCCAGTATAATATCATATATAACATCATAAACTCCATCATTTATACGTCCCACATATGGTACTAACGAATCAAATCACTTTGGGAGGGTGGTAGTCCGCAGTTCTTAAAATAAAGATATCGCGTTTACCCATAATGGAAACAATAAAGGTATGCCATAAAAGAATAGTACATAAGCATAAGTAAAACATAAAAATAATTTATATAATATATAAATATAGTGAAATTTTAATTTCCACCATAAAATATGTTAAAATAAGATTGAACAATCATCGTTTTGTGAGGTAGAAATTCGCCATCCACATAAACAATATGTTCTTTAACCATTAGACAAAGGTGTGTGTAAGTGTAGCTCGAATCCTGCTCATAACAAAATCCTAGTATATTTAAGATACTGGTTTTGTTACAACATAAAGGAATAAAAATAGTTTAGGAGGTTAGAGAAGAAAAATAAAAAAAAGAACACAGGCGAAGACATTACCTTTAAATCGGGTAAATCCTCTTGGTTTGAACCAAAATAGTTTCTTGAAGAGCTTTATGCCTAAGGTAAGGCTTCTAGGTGAAGAGAGGGATATGTAGTGATAAAATGGGCAGATATTTGCCGAGCCAATGGCATGAGAGCTGTGGGTAAGGAGGTAGAGTTGGGGGGATTTTATAAGAGTGAGGAGGGTCACTCTTGGAATGTCAAGAAATGTTACTTTATATTAAAATGTGTTTCTAATTTTAAAGGTCCCACATTGATATATTTCAAGGATAAGATGATAATGGTTCGAGATGTACTAATCCAATAGGTTTTGGACACGTGTAAGTCTTAGATATTAAATTATATTTTCATTTTATTTAAATCGTTCATTAATGAGGTAATCGCTGCATCATCATGGTGTCATAAATAATTTAAATTATCTAATGTGTAAAAATTGATAAAAAAATACTATGATGTAGGAAATTTTTTTATCCTTCCAATTACTATTTATAGTCTAATAGATATTTTACATAGACAAAACTAAAATATTTTTACCTGGTTGATACATACTTTTGTGATATTCTCCTTTATTTAAAAAAAATAAAATGATAAAGTGTCACTATCACCCAAATGTGATTTCAGGTGGTCCCTAGGATTGGAACAAGGTATACCATGGCCGGTCATGACACAACCAGTATCATTAAGACACATTTTGGGGTAATTTTTTATTATTATGATAAAATTTTATTACCCATTACTACTCGATTACTAATTAATCATGATAATTAAATATAATTACCATTGTTTCTATTCATAATGTCCAAAAACAAAAGAGTATTAATTACATAATTTGGACCTTATTATTCCAAATATGGAATCCATTTTACCAAATTCCAAACACAAAAATTACAGTAATTAATTTAAAAACGATTCCCGTTGTCAAAATAAATAGCTTGTTTTTTTGAAATAATATCTATGAAAAGTTTGGCACTATTTTATGCCCAATTCCAAAGTAAAATCAATTATAATTTCCACCATTAGATTAAATTGTAAAAATATATTCTAATTAAAATTTAAAACTAATTAAAAGGAAAATATATCTATATAATTAAATTATATGAAAAAGATGTTTTGAAGTAAAATGTAGTAATTTTCAATATTCATAAGAAAATGAACATTGTCAGAAAAATACAAAACATTTATCCAATGTAAATTACAATGTCCAAATTATAATGTAAAAGTTTATTTTGACAAATATATCTAGTATAATGTTCGAGATATAGATTTAAAAATGGTTCTCCATCAAAAGGCGGTAAAATAATCTTCTAAAAATATTAGAGAATTATATGCTTAAGATTAGATTTATTCTCATTTTAAGTCATTAAAACCCTATCTAATTCATAAATAGGCATAGATATGAAAATACTTAATTATTTACTTAATTGGGATGTTACACTTAATCCCCATAGAATATGATGTCCTCATATAAGATAAGTATAAATTTCATACCACTTAGTTTCCATTTCTATTTCATTTTGTGAACTTATTATTCATAAAATTACACTGAACCATATTAAAATGATAAAATGAATATACTTTGTATACTCATATTATATTTTGATGATTATACCGGTATTAACCACCATTGTATTTCCCTATAGGTAAAATGATATCATTAGTCATGCATTCTAGGACTACCTCCTCCAGAACACATCATGTTTTGTTCCTTAACCACCTTAAAAGGATGGTCCTAATATGAATTTTAATATATACATATTATATTTGTTACATATTTATATTATAAAATAAAAATCCATGTTCCTATTTTCCTTGTTCTATAGATATTGAAATCATCAACCATAGATATGTGTGGATTACCACATCCATGGAATGATTTATTTAAATTTTTCAATTCATCAACACATTTCATTGAAAGAATTAATAATGGTTTTATAAAATAAATATTATATTATTCTCACTATTAAGGTAATGTGAAGTTAAATTCAATAACCTATTAATTATATCATAAATAAAAAACAATTTAAAATTTACTATGTTAAACAAGCACACTATAAGGGAAATTTTGTTATTCATATAATGATAAAATTTCATATACAAAATTAAATTTCAATATCCATCCAATTATTTTATATCACAGTAATTAAGACATAATAAAATCATTATAATTATTTGGTAATGATATTACATTAAAACACCCTCTTAATCGTGTATTATATTATGGTATATTCAAATTTTTTTTCGGGATAACATCCTAGATCAGCAATAATATGCTTTTTTTTTATCATGAATGACTATGGGAAAATAACTATTTTTTGAATATTATATAAACATGTAGATAATTATTATATTGGTTTGGGAGATATTATATCAATATTTTATTTATTAATTAAGTACACAATCCTCAATAATCAAGTATAATATAAATATTCATGTTCTCAATTTCATCCTAAATGATAAAGACTAAAAAACACATGAAATGAATTTTAAATATCATAAATTTTTATAAATAATCTATAATAGGAAATTTAAAAAACTAATAATGATGAAATTCTTATGAATAATGAATATAGGAACTTATATTACAAAACTAGTACCAATTATTAAATCTATAAAATCTCAATATAAAAAATATATTGATTTGATATGGAGAATGATTATTTATTAAGAATATAAATGAAAATAGACATCATATGTTAATAAATTATGTTTATTGAGGTTGATTTTTTTTATTTGGGATGTTAAATTATTTTCATGGATGTCATGAAAAGAGGTAAGTGTTTATTATATAAAATTTCTCCCTTTAAAACAGATTTTCAATTATGCACCTAATTCCCAGTATGTAGTGTAAATACTACCAATGTGAGTGTAATATCACTAAATTGCTTTTATTAATAATATTTTGTGATCATTATTAATCCTCATCTTTCAATAGGTTTTTAAATTATTTCTATAAAATCCATAATATGGATCTTCTCTCTTAATGTTCATAATTAGTCACTCATTCTAGATTAACAACATATTTCATTCAATGTGGTTCATAAATTTTTATGGAAGTTGTTTTACCATATTCCACATGAATTTTTAGGGATTATCATTTTTATATCATCAATCAATCATGTTTTTTGGATTTAAATTTTACTAAAATCATTATAAAATGTAATCCTTTCCATTTTGGATAAAAACATGCTTTGTTTTTTGTTGACAAAGGTGGTGTGTAGTTTACTTAAAAATTAATACATGTTGGCATACTCTAATGTCGGTGCATAAATTTAAATATTTCCCCAAGGGGTAATCACTTATAAATTTATTGGTTCATTGTTGAATCAATCATCACTCTAATGTATAACTTGTTATCCTCGAACTGCACATATGGCTCGTCACTGCCATGGGATATTCTTTTGATTATTCACATACTGTTTATAAATAAAAAATAAGTATTTTACATATAATTTCCTTGGTACCCAAAAAATGTAAAACATTGAACCCAATTACAATTTCCCTTATATAATTGGGATTACCCTCACCTCTATATATCATTAACATAGGATCTTCTTGTTAAAATGATGATACCATATAACATCTATGTAAATTAATTGTTATGATCCTATACCCCTATATTATTCCATTGAATGGGGAAATGAATTTTCTCATCATATTTTTCATGATTTTAATATTTAAATTAAATAACATATTATGATCCTTTTTTAATGATATGAGATGGATTTTTGACTTGTACATTGAAATAATTGGAATCAATTAGGTGATGGGAGGGGTCCTAAATTATATAGCCCCTTGATGCACAAATAGGTCTCAAAATAGAAAAATGATTTTGTTTTAGTGTATAGATCACGCCATTTCAATATGTTTTTCATTGAACAATGAATTGAAAAAATGTTTTAATGTTGGAAATTACACATTACATTATTATGAGATAAATTAATATTTCTATCTATGTATTACACATGGAAATATAATTCCACAAGTTCTCTATTGATTATGTACTCATGTATTTTATTTATTCATTCCCTATCACTTGTTAAATGTTTATGTTATGAAATCTTTGGCTGAATGCTACTACTTACTGAGAATAAAAACATACACATGTTTTTTCTTTCCCAAGGAAAATATATTTAGAATTATGTTAAATATTTATATGTATATTAAAAAGTGTAATAATGTTATCTAAATTTTTTCATGTTGCATCTTATATTTTCAAATTTAATGTGTGAATTTATCTGGTCATTTAACACTATTAAACACTTGGATCCATCAGTACGTATTTTTTCAGTACCAATAATGTAACATGAAAGACAAATCCATGTTTAGGGACACTAGATAGAATGATTTGGAATCAATACATGTTTAGTATGAACCATGAAGAATATATTTTTATGAACCCAGTTGATATCACAAGTACAATAAAATCCCATCAATATTTTTTGGAAACACTATATAATTCATAATATAAATTTAATTCTATAATTAATTATCATGTTATTATTCTTTCTATTACATTATAGTGAAATCGTGATTCACTAGATGAATGCGAACCATATAAACACTTATAGTCAATTTATGGATTCTTCCCTTGAGAAAGTCAATGATGCTGTAATTATGGATAAATAGATCATAACCATATTAAATTTATTATACTTGATAATGAAAAATAATATCAACAATATAGAAGGGAATGTTAATCCACAAAATGATGTAAATTTATTTCAATACATCACATTACAACAACCTATTCCATTAAGGGGTACTACTAATAATTTGGTTGTTGAACAAAAAATCATGTTCCCGAAGATGGTCGTTCTCAATTTGGGATGTATTAAAATTTGAATAGGTATCGTATTATTCAATTGTCTGAAGGGAGATGAAAACTAATGGTGGTTAATAATTTTGACCAAAAAAGATGAATGTGATATAAATAAACTTCAATGGGGAAATTTTAATGGGGTATTCTATGAAAAATAATTTCCTCACGAGAAAATAGAATACATGGAAAAGAAGAGACTCCATCTTAGAGTAAAGGAAAATGATAAGTTATTGTATATTATTCTAATTTAACTATTTTATCCAAAAACTATTGTGGAGTTTCTATATTGACTAAAAAAAGAATAATCATTTCATTTATGGGTAAGATATGATCCTTTGAATGGAGTTATTCTATTAGATATTTTCATCATTTGTGGTCATAGTCTCAGGTTACATTAATATAGAATATGTATTCAATAGGATGTATGTATTTAAGGGAAAACTAAAGATGAAGATGATAACGGATAATAATGGTAAGAAGAGTTTGGAAAATGACATTAAAGGAAGGATTAGATTTCTCAAATGTGATAACTGTGGGAAAAAACATCCTGGTTCACTCATCAAGGGAAAAAAGATTGTTAAAAGTGTAGAGAAAAATCAAATCAGGCTTGAAAATACAAATAGAATTATGAATATGTTGATGTTAAATGATTTTTTATACTAAAAAGAGAAATTATTCTAACCAATTACCCAAATATTAAGGTAAATCACACTTATAAAGGCCAAGGGACCATGGTCTAGCTTATGTTATTACAACAAGTGAATCATAATCCCTTAATGGTGTTGTGGCAGGTAAATTGTTCCTATAATCAATGTTCACAAATGCTTTAATTAATTCTAGACCACTATACCCTTTTAAATCATCCATTTTTTAAAAAACAACACATAATTATTAGAAACATAGTAATTTAGTTATGAATTAATACACCATGTTAATGACTTAGTACAAAAAAGATATTTCATTCAATTATAATTTTAATTCATGTGCATAGAATACTTTCAAACATGGTTTCCATACCTATGGTTTCCGTTGGCATGACCCTTATTTTATATTGGATGTAATTATATAATAAAATATATATTTTTTATTTTGGTAGAACTTGATTCTTAAGGGTGTGGTGTAATATCTTATAATTATAAGTGATACTTCATCCTCTAATTCAATTATGAAGCCCCACCCAGTTTATCTTCTTAATGATATTATTGGAAGATAGGATAAAATGTATGAACTATAAATATGGAATACAACCTATTAATAGGTGATTTACCCATGGTTAAAATTTTCATTGATGTTTTTATATAATAATTACCTAGTCATCCACTAGAGAATTAAGTGAAGTTTCACACTGAACAAATTTTATGAGTATGTATTATAACTATGAAACCATATTGAATAACCCCTGTGGATTTGGTGGAGTTTAAGAAGCAACTAAATGAGTAATTTCATAAGGTATTTATATATCCCACTGTTTAACTATGGGGAGACTGTTTTTTATTTATGAAAAATATAGATGAATCTATGGTATTATGCATCAATTAAAAGGATATTAATTCCATTAATGAAATGAATAAGAATATTTTCCATGAATTAAAAAAATATTTGATCATCTTATAATATCCTAATACTTCTCAAAGATCATTTTTCTCTTTGGTTATAATGATCCATTTATGTGGAAGTTGGTATATCAAAGTTGAAATTTCAACAAAGGTTTGAACATTATGATTTTATTGTAAATACTTTTTGATTAAATAATTCACCTTCTAAATTTATGGAACTGTTGAGAATAACATCGATGGATTATATTTATAATATTATAGTGCTATTTATAGATTTTATGTTGATATACTCGAAGATATATGTTGTGAATTAGAATCAGCTATAAAAAATTTTGTTGACCTAGACATAAATATAATTTTTTCAGAAATGCAGTAAGATTTAATTTTCATAGTGCTATTTTTTTCATGGACATATTCTCACAATGTTTTGATTACCTATTCAACCATAAGAGGAAAAGTTTGTCAAATAATTCCCTATTCTGCTTAATAAAATTAATATATGAAGTTTACATGGTTATTTATATTTTTATCTTTGATTTTTTAATGATAGTACATGGATGGCAAACCTGTTTACCATCTTAAAATGTTATGGGGTTAAATTCACATGATGAAGGTAATGTGAGGAATGTTTTGATGAGATGAATATGAGACTATGTAATGCATTAGTATTAAAATTACCATTATATAAGGATTTATTATTCATATATTGTGATTAAATAATGAAAGTTAATGGTTGTGTCCTTATGAAAAATGGTAGGGTGATTTCTTATGAATCAAGGCAATTGAAATCCATTTATATAACTATCAAACTCATGAATATAATATCAAAGTCATAATATTTTTTTTGAAAATATTGAGACATTAACTCAATAGTGAATGATTTAATAAATATATATGGGCCACATGAGTTATAAGTATATGCTTTATTCAAATGTGGCATTTTGTAAAATAAGATGGTTGGAACTACTCATGGACTAGGATTTATTACCACACTACCACCTCGAGAAGGAAAACATGATAGTCGAGTCATTCGGTAAGAGGTAAACAACATTTCCTACCATGAATAGGATAATCATGGATTCTATATAAAAGATAGATTAATGGTGTATAATGTAATTTTTAGGAAAGGGGAAACATCATTACATTTCTAAGATATTAATTAACCATCCTAAAAATAGGCTACAGTGATTTAAAAGTATGATAATGATACATATGAAGGAGTATTTTAGTATAAAATGATATGATATTTACTAACATAATCTATAGATATAGAATATTTTTTAAGGAATTTTTTTCCCTCTATAACACTGTTGAGAAGGGAACTTCTAGATGAAAAACATATCTTAAATTTTTCTATGAACCCATGTAACATAAATATATATAAGTATTTATTAGAAAAATTATGTTTGGATGATATTAAGTGGTAAAATTTGGACTTGGTTTCTAGATTACTAGTATCCTATTATTTAATGAAAAGATCCCAACAACCTAAGGGATTTATGAAACCTCTACATATACCAATATGGAATTGGGAAAACATAACTACCTGATTTTTCATCTAACGCCCAATGACTCGATGGAATAATTTTTCCCTATAGGTCATTATTTGAAAACATAACATTTCTACTCATTTCTTAATTAAAATAAAAGATAAACACCATGATATCCCCATAAGGATATATATCAATGAAATTATTAGTGTTAAGGGGGATCATCATTCAATTATTTCATCGAATGCACATCAGTTCACATTAAAATTCCGTAGCATTTTTCAAACGTTCTCTGAATGATAAGATACATAATAGAACTACCACCCTTCATAAAGTGATTCCCCATATAAAAGGACTATCCATGAATATGAAGACATTCTAGAATAGTTATTTCTTAACTCAGAGGGTATTTCATATCAATATCTCACATGGGAATAATTTCTATATAATAATAGATTCTATTCAGGCATCCAAATAAGACCATATAAAAAATTTATGTAATGGTATTTTATACTATGACCTATTAGGAAGAATATATTGAGAATAAAGTAGTTTCCCCCATTCTTATACATTATAAAACTATTTAAGAGAAGAAAACATGGGATCACATTTATGTTTCCTCAAGGATAAAAAGAGATATAATAATAATCCATAGAAATAAATGAAATTTAATGTGGGGGACTTATATTCTAGAAGGGTTCTCTATGGAATTTAATGGTAATATTTTTCAAATGGTAATGTTAGTCCTTTCGTATATTGGTACATTAAAAATTTTAGAATGAATTAGAGTGATAGAATATTAATTGATTATACAGAATTATCCATTCTAAATTTAGTGGTGGCCTGAATGATTAATTTAAATGGAAATTCATGATAGATCTTATATATGTTATCATATAATTGTGAATATAGTTATCTCCTATGTTTTGATATAATGAAAAATCAGTCAATATTATTTAAATTAAAGAGAAATTATTGAGGGACTAGACAGATTGACTGTTGAAAGTCATGTGGAGGAACAAAAAACGCGATGATAAAATATGGGATGCTGTAGAATAAATGATGATGAAATATTTTCAATTTTTAATAGGAGCTATACAGCCCAATTTAAAGGATGATATTATCTATTGGTGTGAATCTAATACATGAGAGCCAAATGTAGAAGGTGATGACCATATCACGAACAATCTCACACTGAAAACTCTAAAGAGCCTTTATTCGTGAGTATACTATAAATTTTTTTTATGAATTATATTTTTTTATTTTAAAAATGTAAACAACATTTTTGAATTATTAATAATTTTTTTGAGTTAAGATGAAATTTTTATTTTTTTTCAAAAAATATTTCTTTTAGGCGAATAGTGAAAATACCATTTTTATTACAATTGAAACATTTAAGACATGAGTAGGATTAATGAATGTAATGAAACTAAATACAATTTCTTTTTAGAAAATATTTTTTATAAATATCTACATATATTTTAAAATATTATTTTCAATTTATATGAAAATAATTTATATTCTAATGCAAAAGTCACATTTTCAATTTATTTATTTTAAATAACTATAACAATACTTTTTCCAAATTATCATATATAAAATTGTTAAATTTAATTTTATAAAAAAGTTTTTTAAATTTGTAATAATCAAGCTCCAATTGTTAAATACTAATTATTTTTTCATAAATGATAAATTATTAATGAAAATTTTATTTACTATGATGTAGGTTGAACTGGTAAAAATAGAAAATCTATTGGTATTTTATTTAATATAATCATAAAACATGTAAAAAATTTATTAGAAGAGGACATTAAAACCTTATATCTTACCAAATCTATTCATTATTAATTTATAGGCACTTTATTTTTGATTGACATCCCAATGTTGAAATGGATTGCTTAATTACAAAAAATTCATCCATATTCACTTATAAAAGGGGAACTCCTATCCAAAATTTCCCTAACAATACCATTTTTTTGTCAGATAAAATAAATAATTCTATAAATTTTAAGAGGTTATGGTATTCTTAAAATTCAATCCCTCAAGGCTTAACACTTTTTTCATTGGAGAAAACGCATGAAGTGAGGTATACATTTCTAATAACTCCATTATTATTTTGATATCACTTTGTGCTATTTTATTCCTCAAATTCCAATAAAAAATATTAAAATTAGAACATATGTATCATTATTTTAGAAATATTTTATTATTACTACGGTAAAATAATTAACCACCATTCCATTTTCTATTAATGAAAACCAAATCAAAATTCACACATTGTGCAGAATACCACCTATATGATGCAACATGTTTCATTTTCATTAACCAAATTACAAGGATAATGTAATTAACATCCATATGAATGTATAGACTACATCATCCTCGTGATGATTGATTTTTAATTTTATTTTTATCACTACCAATAATGGTTGGAATTAAGAATGATTTTAATGGATAAATGTGATGTATATATCACAATTTTGCCACTGTTAGCAAAAAATGAATAACTTATTAACAATATAATCAACAAGAAACTATAATTAAATAAATCTTCCTAATCAAAAAATACAAAGAGGCAAATATTATTATTCATATCATATAATATTTTCATATCAATTTATTCACATTATAATTTGTTAAAAATATAATATATAATACTAATAATCACTATAAAAAATTATTCTGATTTTTTATAATTATATAACATCAAAACCACCTCACAATCAATCATTAATTATAGGTTTGTTCATGTTTGGGCCGATTTAATCATCTATTTGAGTAAAACGAGGAATTTATGTCATGAATGACTATTTGAAAATTATTTTTGGTATAACATAATATAAATGTGTAAATAATTATTTATTTACAGATCAAGAATATTTATATAAAATATATAAATCATTAACTAATAAAAAATCATTCGATCATGATGAATCATTGAAATATACCTATTATTGATTTCATATTCTAGGATAACGATTATAAAACATAAGAAAGGAATTTGAAACATCCTAAATTATTAAAAATAAACCATAAAAATAAATTTAATGACCAAGTAATTATTTAATTTTTAATAACAATGAATTTATACACTAATATTATGAAACTAGTACAATTGGTGTAAAAAATAAAAAAACAGATATGAGAAATACTTAGAATTCATACAGAGAATGAATATTTATGAATAATATAAATGTAAATGGATATAGTTGATGTCATTAATTAAGTGACTAAGATAACTATGTCTGTGATATATGATGTTGAACTATGATAAAATAATTTAAGATAAGAGTTGAGGGTTTTGCATATCAAATTCTTTAATTTGAGATACCTTGTATTACGAACCTAATTTCTTTTTTGGGGGGTGAATTATAGACTTTTTAGAGTTTATATCATGATATTACTTTTATAAATTTATTTTTAAAATAAATAGTAATCCCGCTTATTATGATATTTTTTACAGAAATTATACCCAATAGTTAAGTGGGTTTTTCCTTCTAATGTTTCATTCTTTGAGACTCATATTATTTAACCAAATTAATTCATTTTATTTTGTAATGGAATTACCATTGAATAATATTTACCATAATCTACATTAACATTAAGGGATTCAAAACACATTTTTTATGCTTCATATTATTTTGATTCAAGGGTTACTCATAATGTTGTAGGACTTAATAAATTAAATTCCTGAAAAACCACCCTATGTTTTGGTTAAGTAAGAGTAGTGTGGAATTTTCTGTAGAATACATTATTTTTTTGAAAATTGATTGTAGATGAATATATAGAATAGATGAACCTAGGGTTAATCACCCCAAAATGTATAATTAAGAATTATTTTGATATTCACATTTATTTAGGTTGAGTGGGTTAAGACTCCTCATGTAGATTGATACTCATGAGAGATGTTTATTTAAATAATGAAAACCTATTTATGGTAGGTAACAAAACATTATTTTATATGTATTTCCATTGAAATAAAACATGATGTATTTGATATCTTTCCTTAGCTGCCACACCGAGTCTATATGAACATAAATATATTAAAAAACAATAACTTAGGAATTTAATTAGATGAGGGTAAATAGTAATAAAATATATATAAAAATATGTTTTGAAGGTTTTTATTAATTCAAATTTATGTATATATATATAAAACAACCTCGTCAAATTTGAGTAAATCCAATTTAAATATTAGAAAAATGTTTTTTTCATTAAAATTACAATTTTTATGTAAAAAGTATAATTATTATAAACGATTTTAGAAACATTATTTGATTAAATTAATATATTATTTAAAATTAAAAAGTTAATATTTTATTATAGTGATTTTTAGTATTTTTTTAAAGAATTTTATTACTCAATGTGTTATGAAAACTAAAAAATTTTAATAAAATAATAATTCATTTTCAAGTAAATTTCTTATTATGTTTTTGAATTTTGTCTTAAATTAATGGAATTAACATTAAATTATTCAAAATATAATTAGTTAAAAACTAATCATCATTATAATTTATTTTAGTATAGGATAATTGTTGGGATTTTAATAATTGTTTTTCTAAAAATCTAATTTTATTTGTGCCATGTGTTTTTATAATAGAAATTTTATTTAATATATATTTATAAATGGTTTTAAATAAATTCATTGATTATTATTTCAATATAATATTTTAAAATTATTTTTATTATTTTTACAATGAATTTAATGAATGTTAATTAATTTTTATTCTTAATATTTAATTTGTCAAAAATATGTTTTCATTTTAGTATTCATGATAAATTAAAATTAGACTTTTCTATTGATATAAGTTTAGTATAATAAAATTTATTAAATATTTTTGAATCTATATAGATGATATAATTCAATATCATCAAATAATTTATTTCATAGTAAACTGTGAATATAGTGGACATTTGTTACAAATCCTAAGGTTAAACATTTTTACCTAGTGGTTAAGCCATTAATTATGGGTACTTGTACCACCCACACCCATAAAACTATTTTTTATAAGATATTTGAAAAATAAATTATCCTAACATTTTATCCCCTTACATTTGGAGACATGTTCCACTAAAAGTGACCTTAAATGATGGAAATATTTTTATAAAATTACATGTGTGTCCATCCCATCATAATTAATAGGTAACCACTTCTCATTAATTATTGAAAATATATAATCCTTCTGGATAAAGAAATACCTTTTCCAATACCATATTATAGTCCTTCAAATAATGCAATATCTTTTTAAATTATCCAAATTATTGTATTTAAAGGCATAAGTTTTAATACAAGGGAGGAATCTCAAAGAATATGTATAGATCAGAACAAATGTATTTCAATTATATTTAGTATTTAACTCTATATAAACTAGTGGTATATAAAAAATAATTAATATTCTTGTATTATAAATTTATTGACACTATTATTATCATTATTTGAAATCCATTTACCACCTCTTCTCAATACAATGTGAGATGAATGTATCACTCTTGTGTATATGTGAACTATCACCTCCAAGAATGAATAAAAAATATTTACCACCACTATCATTATTAGTAATTAATTATGAGAGACTTAATGATTATATTATATATTTATGTAATATTATCACTATATAGATGATAAAAAATTATTATACTTCATTCATTTCATCCAATAAGAATTGAAAAGTCAACGGGGCATACGTATGGAATACCATCTCCACATAGTGATGCAATTTATTTTTATATGTATTATAATGTAGCTTATATTTCATAGAAAACAAAATAGACTTCATTTATGTTTTATATGTGACATTTTTATTTTTATTGGGATTATTTAAGATCAATTTTTCAATTGATGAAATTTTATAATATATATCTCCCAAGTATTATGAATCAAATTAATATTGATATTTTATGGTGATTTCAGTTTTCCCTTTTAGTTTGCTCACTTTATGAACTCAAGATACATACAACATATTTTGAAGGAAAATGGACATTTATTTTCCCCTTTGGTCTGGAATATTTTCATCCATTTCTATATTTTCATTAAATTTTTTTCATGGATGTTTTGAGAATTATTAATGAATTTTATAATTTCCACTTTAAATATATTAATCTAAATTTATTTTGTTTTAATGAGTATTTTATAACTATTTTTCAAACATTGTACATTTTAATTTTGATAAAAAATTAAAAAATAATTTCTTTAAAGTACACCACATTTAACGAATTTACTTGAAACAAGGAATACCCTTTTCTTTAAAATGATACATATAATTTTAATATTTAAATTTCAAAATAAAATTTTTTCATTTATAATTTTTTATTTTTTTTATTATAAACAAGTAATTTCAAATAAAAATGTTTTTTCGCTCAAGAAATGTTATAGTGATATTTCAATGTTATTTATATCTATAAATACATAATTTTATATTTAATATTATTTAGTGATAAAATGATATAGTTTTACCATATTTATTCTTCTAGTGATTAATTTTTATTATAATTATTAAATGGTTATGGAACCGATATCATTTCCATGGGTTGTCATTTGATATTATGATGTGTGTTTTTGGATCTTTTGGAAAATATATATATGTTTTTAATTATTTTATGGACAAACTAGAATTATATATCCTTTAATTCACTAGGTAATGAAGGATATGAAATGAGATAAAAATCACTTTAATGTGGAATCAACCTAGTCCAGTAAGGGACTTTTTCCAATAAGATCATTTAGGGATTGAACCCTAAATAAGTAAATGATGGAATATGGAGTGAATCCAATCCAATTGTATTGTATTGGATTTCATACATGACAAAGTAAATGGTATTATTTTATTTTTTACATGATAAAACTTATTTATTATTATTATAATATTTATTCATAGATCATGATTGATTATTTTGGGTTTTTCACTTTTATGCCTTATGTAATTTGTTTGAGGGAACATTACACCATATATCATTATTTATGAATTTTAACTGATTATGTTTGATTATTGTAACTCCTAATCATTTTCTCATATCTTTATTTTTACTTAATAATCATTTCAAATCAATAATATATATTTATATTATGTGATCATCTGATTTAACTCATTATTATTTTTATCCTTCAGAGGTTGTGGATACATTTTTTTAGTATGTTTTGTTTGAGAAGGGTGCACGATGTGAAGAAATCAATTTGATGTGATATAGTTCTTTTATGTAACTGTTATATATATATATATATATATATATTCCAATGTTACAAATCATCTATATACCCCATGATTGTATAATTGGGAAATTTATTTACTATTCCTCTAAAATTAGTTAATATTTTGTTATGAATAGTATGGGTATATATAGATGGTATCAATGTTAGGGTTTATTATCTAACGCAAACTAGGATATTGAATATTTAGTTACAACCATTATGTTAAGAATAAGTATATGAGAAAACCCTATGTCATAGTAATAAAATGGATTTTGGTTTCCCAAAATAAATCATTTTTTGATAATTCATTTGGATGTGGTTTTAGGTTAGATTCATCTTAAGGGTAATAATCTTGAAAAGAGTTTTTCATGTATATCTAGGCCATCAATCGTGTGAATGGTTAATGGACCCTTACTGCCCACAAGTTTTGGAACTCGTGGGGTATATTCTAAGGTTAATTCAAAATTTATTTGTGATCCTTGATAATGTTTTTGAATAGATAATGTCCATGGGTAAATTATGTTATACATATGGTGGAATTGATAAAAAATATGATGTCATGATATAGAAACCCTATAACTTATTTTTAAGGATTATATGATTTACCACAATGATTATTTTTTTAATTAGTTTCATTTTTCTTTATAGAAAATGGATATAACTATAATGAATCATGATAAGTATAATTGGGAAGTAAAATGCATTGATGGTACTCCATAGAAATAGAATGTTTTAGGTGTTGGATAAAAAATATTCCTATGATTACAAAATATTATCTATCTTTGAATCATGTTGAGCATACAAACGAGGAAATAAAATAGGAATATACTATTAATTCCTGTATGAGGTAACACCCACCATATTTTTATAGGACTACTAATGAAATAATTTTTGAGAAATAGATCAGTACCATTAAAAATAGATTTTGTGTTCTCTAAATATCAGAACATGAAATGTTTGTATTAACTTTTAATCAATTTGGAGGTGAAGTCGATCATTGGTGGAATATTACTGAGTATATAAAGAAATACGATGAAATTGATTCCATGATGTGGGATGAAGTAACGATCTATCTTTTTAGAAATTATGTTCCTTGAATTCTTCTATAATGAAGAAGGATTTACATGAGACTATACAAAAGATTGATGAATAAATTAGTAATTACAATGAAAATTTTACAATAATATATGGTATTTTACTATTTTTATGGAACTATATATTTTGGTTGACCAATTATTTTGTGGCTTAAACCCAATTTTCAGATGTGTATTAACCATAATTGACTTCATTAGATAGAACAAAATTACCCTATTTTCTATCAAAGATGAAATGGATATCATAGTGACCCATAAATGTATTGGTATTAATAGTAAAAAATGATTTAATTCAAAGGAAACTATAACAATAACCCATAGAGGGAAGATTATTAATTTTCCATTATTCCAGAACAATGGAAAAAATCATAGAGGAAATTTCCTTAAGGGGAATAATAAATGATTTAATGGAGTATTAGAATATAATTATTTGACTAAATGAAGAAGTAAACAGAAGAAGTGAGATAATTATGAAAATGGGGATAAATATCCACATAAAGCACCATCTTCTCTATAGTTCATTGATTATAAGGGGTATAAAAATTATTATAACCTATAATCCAATCTGTGGGTTAATTAAAATTTTTGACATCAAAAACCATTAATTCCCTAATTCAAAGGAGAATCTCATACGATCCTTATTATCAATGTGGGGAGTGATAATGAAGTGGTAAAATATACACTAACCATCCAATATAGAAAAAATAATGTCTTATTTTATTCTATATCTAATTAATATATTATATTTTTTATTTTTCATGGGGAATCACATTACATCCAAAACGAATCAATGTTGAAATATCAAAATAAACTCATAGTGGTATGATGATCACATATTAAGTCAATGAGTTTTCTACAATAGATTTTGTTAGAATTTTCTACATGTAAATATTTTATTATTCATATTTTTGAATTCTCCATGATAGTTGACATATATTATCTTTATTTATGTAAACACCATGACAATTTTTTTAGGTAGGATGTCACATTTTATATTCCCCAAAAACATACTATTGTCTATTAGTGAGTGGGTAAATGTAAAATTTCATTGTAAATTTCATAATTTTCATGGTTTTTTACACATATTCAAGTGGGTATTAATCTTATATAGATAAGGGTAATGAAAAATATAATGATATTTATATTTTTTTATATTTCATTGATGTATTTCTATAAGGGTGGTCTTTTCATCCTCCAAATCATGATGTATACTATTTAATATTACTCATAATTTGCGATATACATAGTTCAAATACTCCATATATAATAAACAATAATGAGTTTTTGTAATTAAAGATGAAACTGTAGGATAATATTTATATCATATTTATTCATCCATTTACATCAACATGTGGTAACCCTATACTTTTTCTAACGAGAATCATGGATTAATGTGAATCTGCATTTTCTATCAAGAATAAATGAATATCACAACCATGATTCAATATCTTTTTCCCCACATTTGATTTATATTTTATCAAATATTAGGAGATTAATATTTTTACAATATTAAAAATCAACAGGGATAACATTAGTTGAATGTAAAAATTGAAAATATACTTAGGATACATTTCCTTTAAAGGATTGGTCACATTGAAATTATAGTGATTCAATGTGTTTTGGCTTATTCGCCTATAATATTCATCTTTTTAAGGATTTTAATATTTTGATATTATATTTATATGGGTGTGGTAGTATTTATAAATGAAATTATTATATATATAAAAACAATATATTATAATAAAGTTATCTAGAGGATTGTAGTAATGTACCTATCTAAAAATAAGTTGACTAAAAAATTTATCAAGTATTAAATTAAAAAAAATGGGCATAAAAATGAATTTAGAGGGTATATTATTCGATACATAAAATAAAAATAATTTGAACATTGCTCATAACCAAAAACCATGAATGAATTCAATAATTTTCTATAATTATATCGATATTATCAACTCTATAAGAAGGATTGGTTATATCTCTCTAATAGACCCACCATCTTAAATCATATAGATGTTAAGATCCTTTACATGGTTGATCATGTTGAAAATTTCTCAGAACTGAAGAATTGGTTTGTTAGTAAACCTATTCTAGCACTACTCAATAATGGAGAAGCATTTATTATTTTTTTTGATCCATTGATAAGGTGGTTGGTGTGTATTTTTATGTATAATGATATGGTGATAGCTTAAGACTAACTATAAATAATGTTTGAAGAAAACATTTAACCGACTACTGGTTGGGGGTTAGAAATGGTATTATTTATGTTATTGAAATGGAGGAGATGTATTTATGAATAAATTTGTGAAATATTTACTTATCATAAACTTTTAATGCATACACTCAGTCAAAAACCATTTAATAAGTTGAAAATTATATGGATGGTGTTGAATAATGTTTAATACTTCTCAATACACTGCAACCTCTTGAATGAAAACAAGGTGAATGATTCATTTAAATGAAATGAAAATATTATCTTATGTTTTATTATTATCCAAAAAGGTCAAATATGTGTGGATTTTTCAAGGATTTAAATTGAAATCATAATGTATGGGTAAAAATATTTTCACCGAAAATTGAATGTTTGAAAATATATTAATATAAATATTACCGATGAGAAAATGGAGGATGTGGTATGGATAAAGTTAGTGAGAAATGTTCCATTGTTCAAATAGGTTTATAATCAAATGATATGGTTTAGACACTATGTATGTGTCCCATAAATTCTATACATGAAGAAAGAACTATTATAAATACCTGATATCTCATAATTCTCTATAAATTATGGATGTACGATGATGTATAAGTATAAGAAAGAGTATTTTTTGTGCCATAATATGAACATAGATGTAGTAGAGTATGTATCTCGATGAATGGTATGTAAACTAGTTATATATGATATATAAATATCTAGGGGGATGTAAAAACAATTATATATACTAGAATGGAAATTATAAAACATTATGAAATATTTTTTATCATACTGCATAAATCATATAATTGTTATAATTTTTTTTGTGATGTAGTCAATCAACTGACAATTTTAATTCACATCATTACTATCAAATAAATTTATTATTATGATAATCTTTATATGATATATATTAAGAATGTGGTAAGGTAACATAGGGTACCATATTCTACTATGTATGACTCAAATATTATGTTTACCAAGATTTTCATGAGATGCCTTTAACCTTATCTTAATATAGTTTATTATTTTAGTAATACATATCATCCTCTGATCGATATATGGTTTAATATGAGAAATTAAGAAATGAAGGATCTGTTGAGATTATGTTCTGTATATTTAATGTTTGTGGGGATCAACATGTTCATATAGTAATTTTTTTATAGTAATAACATCCACTTATGAATTCAGATGGATTATTATAAAACCATCTATGGAATTATGTGTAGAACTCCAACAAAATGATATGAGGTTAGAAAATGATATATATTTGTACATTAGAAAGCTGATAAAATGGGAGATATTTTCATATCAATTCATCAACACATCATGAAAATCCATAGTAGACCTAGGTGTTATGATAAAAAATATCTGTGAAATCAATAATTCCAAATTAGTGAGAAATGAGTTTAATTAATTATTCCATAAAATATGGTTATGAGATTAATATACAAGGGAATGAATATCCATAGGTGTATTGGTCTATTCAAGAGCCATGATTGAGTCTAAATTGTAGCATATTTCATAAAACTCCAAGGAAAAATATCTCAAGATCATGATGTGTTCTATGTTTCTCACCTATTTATGTATGTATATGACACTTCTCATGTACTAACTTCATATGTTGTACCCCAATATCAAGATATTTTATATAATGAATAACATGTGTAAATCATGGACTATATATATTATTTTCTAAAACAAAAGATAATTGACATATTTATTGTTCATTGTAGGAAACAAGAAATTTTAGGAATCTATAATAGAACCCTAAGACCTGATGATGAAGAGATATCCTAATTTTTTTAATACTAGAGTTGATGAATTTCCATGGAAAATTCATTTTAGGAGGGTATAATGTATCACCGCATGTTTTACATTTCCTTACAATTAAATATAGCATGAAGTAGTCGAAAGCTTAACTTACTGGCAATCATGATTATATATGAACAAAAATGTTGAATACTGGTATAACCAAGACATTAAATATGTTTTTATGAATAATAATAACCATTTTATGAAAAATATATATAACGATATTAATTAATGAAAAAAAATTTATTACTGTATAATTTATATGTACAAAATTTATAGTAAATTATTTTTATAGAATAATTAAATTCTTTATTCAAAAATAGATTAATTATATTTTTGGCACATTAATATTATAATTAATTTCTACAATTTTTTGAAAAATTCTTTGAAGACGTTTATATTTTTTAAAAATAATCATGTGAAATACCGTTCTTATGTGCAAAAATGTTTTCAATGCAAATAAAATTACTTATTCTATATTTATTAAAGTTTTAAATGGATATTATATATTATATATTCAATATAATATTTTAAAATTAATTTTAGGGTTTTTACAATGTACAAAATGGATGTAATTTATGATTTGAGCTTTGAAATTAATTTTATAGCATTGGAATTTTATTGTGGTTTTTATGATTACATATAATTAAATGATTCTATTAATAAATATTAAATATATTGAAATTGATTTCATATTTTTAATTATTATATTCAATATATTTTAATAGGTTTGACATAATTTTATTCCTAGTTAACTGCAATAATATTAAAATTTTGATACCAGAGTTATGCTTAGAATAAGTTTACCAGGTTGTCAAATCCTGAGAGAAGGGTACTATTACCAACCAATCTAATCAAATTATTATATTTTCAAGTTATTTCAACCATTTATTACTAAACCCTTGAATAGGTATCCATTTCGTTCCACTATTCAATGAATATTAACATAAATTGTTGAAATGTTTTATAAAAGTCCATGTGTATCCCTCCACTCACAAATAAATATACACATCTTATTCCCTCATACTAAACAATTGGAGATTTATCTATCAGATAAAACATAAAAAACCTAATTTATATATATCTTCACTTAATCATATTTCTTTTTTTATTCTCTAATGAATAATACTTCAAGGAATAAAGAGTAGGATAAAAGAGCTATCTCAAAGAAGAGGTATAGATCTTAACAATGATTATTCAATTATATTTCTTATGATACAACCGATAAACTTTTCATATGAACCAAAAAATGATGTATATAGTAATAATAATTGAAAAAATATAATATTATGATAATTAAAATACCATTTACCTCCTCCTCTCAATCCAATGGTAGATTTAAGTGGCACTCGTCCATACATGTGGACTACCGACTCCACCAAGCAATACAACTCAATTTCCACCAAAATCATTCACAGTAAGATTTTATGAAAAAATTAATGATTATATATGACATTAATTTTACATTTATTATTATTTTATGTCAAATTATTATTTTACTTTATTTTCTTCTATTCATAGAAAAATGATAATCCCCTTGTTGTGTACATATGAATATACATATTTACATAGTCATATATTAAAATATTATCATTCATTTTTATTAATGGTTATAAATATGTATATAATTATAAAATATAATATAAATATCATGATTTAAATTTTTATATTTAATAATCCTTTATTGATGTGCATGGATCCAAACCATTGAACAAAAACAAACAAGAAAACAAAAATATTACTCTCTGAAATAATGTTGACAATGGAATATTTGTGATGAATTTGTGATAATAATATATAAGTAAATAAGAATAGGTAATATAGGTATTTTTATGGTTCTATTTTAATAATATAATAAATATACATTTTTTATAGGAGGTTCGAGAACATAAAAATAAATATATACTTGATGTAAGTTTTTATTGTTAAAATTTTATTTCAATCAAGATTATTTATGATTAAATTTTTCAATCTTGAAATTATATTATTAATCTAAAATATTTATTATTTTACTTATTATACTGTATAAATTTGTTGATATTTCATGTTTCCATTTATTTTACTCACATTATGTACTCTAGAAACCAAAATTTTGTTTTTATTAATAACATACTATGTTGTTTACACTTCGGTCTAGAAAATCAAGTTACCAAACATGCTGTAGGGAAATTATTGGAAATATACCCTTTGAAAACTGAACTACAGATTCCCATTGTAGGGTATCATAATGAAAATGGGACTTCAATGAACTCTATTTTCTGACACCACATGGGGGAAATGACTTGAAAAAGATATTTGAGGAACTCCACTACCCAGCTATACCGGGGGTTACACTAAGAAAAAAAGGACCATATAGAACTCCATTTCCCACACCAATTGTAGGGTAACACCCTAAATATGATCATCTAGGAACTCCATGAGAAAGAATACACCCCATGTGTTCTTCAGTGAACATGGTGTGATGTTGGATTTTTGACAGAAACCCATATCCACAATCCGTGTGGCATATTTGGACTTTTAACATCGTTTAACAATATATACTGCCTCCAATCATCATATAAACATCAGATCATTTCTAGATCTACTGTTTATATCCCTCTTTTGGCTGATAATTGATCTTTGATCGTGTTGGGAACTCCCAAAAATGGATTCCTGCCCCAGTTCATCCATTAATGATTTCTCAAGATCTATTCATTAAAATTATCTTCAGAACTCACAATCTTCCCAAATATATAGCCTCTTAATTGATTTAATCACTTATCATGAAAATAATAAAAATATTTGGGGAAGATAAGTCTTGGTAAAACCTAAATATTTTCCAACTAAGACCATAGGGATCGTACTGTTGATTAATGTGAAGCAACAACAGAGAGACGATTGAAAAAACCGAGGTACAAACATCAATTTCTATTTAATTTTTATAAAATAATGAAGAATGATAATACTAAATTCATAACATTAATTTAAAAAATTAGAAACAAAAACATATTATTATGCAAATTCCACACAAATAAAAAAAACTAGATATATGAAATTGATCATTCTCAATAATTTAATAAATGAGAAAAATAAAAAAAAATTCAATATCCCAACATCTGTTTTTGATCAATCACTAGTGATGAACATGTTCATCAAAAATTAAAGGGTGCAACTATATTCCCCTTGATTCTATTAACCTTTATCCAACAATTCATCATTATTTGGCATGATTTTCCAATGTAATGGGGAGGGGGGAAATCTCATCGGTGATTATAGGGTTATGAGACCAACCCTAGATAAAATAAATAATTTTATATTTATAGTCATATTATTTTAGGTTAAATTAAATGATTTTATTATTTAATCCATCATATAATCCATATAAACACACCATAAAATAGAGAGGGACCAAACTTCCTACACCAACTCATTTTATGTCACACCTTGAGTAAAGACAACATTTCGGACACAACTGCATTATCGTATTTTCAATTTTCTCAATGGTTTATTCTTTATACCAATTTCATTTAGGAATCATGCATATGGAATATAAAATTTATTTAATTTTTTTATTAAATTAATTATGGGGAAACCAGTTCTCCAAATTTCATGTCATCTCAACACCTATCCTTGAATATATATATATATATATATTTCAATGATTCTTAAGGAATAAAATAAGTAAATATGTTATTGAATACTTCTTTATTTTCACCCCCGAAAAGAAAAAACAATGAAAAAAATATATGTTACTGAGAATGAACATGGATCTCTCACTCCCATGGACTGTCCATAATGTTTTCATGCTACCACAGCAAGAAAACCAAATTCATGGTCCATCCATGCGTGGTCTTCTTCTACCGATCCATGATCTCCACTGGGTACTCCACAAAGGTGGCTTTATTATCGATGTAAAACTTGTACAATTCAATGATGTGTGTTTTTTGATGCACGTATCTCTTTACCTATGACTTGAGGAATACATATTGCACCCCCTAAAACTATGTAAGTATGGAGAGGTGGTAGAAAACATCACCATCCATCTGAAAAACCTTGAACAGTTCAATAAACCTAATGAATAGCATGCCTCTATGACTAAATCTCCACATTACTCATCATGAGGGGACTCCCAAGAAAAAATGGTCACCCTGATCAAACATCAAATGCCTTTGAAGATGATATTCATAGAATTTATGTCAACTCTTGTTCATCCTAATCCACTCACAGATTACCAGTATTTTCTCTATGGTCACCTGCACTACAACAAGGCCCACTAAAGATGTCTCACCAATCTATTCTCAACACAATGGTTACTTGTAATATCTCCCATATAGGGCCTCAAATGGTTAAATTCTAATGGTAGAGTAGTAGATATTATTGTATGCAATATATACAAATGGAAGGGGATCTTTCCATCTCTGGCCAGTGTCTAACATGCAAGCCGTCAACATATCCTCCAACGACTAAATAGTGAACTCAGTTTTTTCCATCGTTCTGGGGGTGAAAGGCTATAAAAATCAACATATGGGTCATAAATTCCCCCTAAAATACTCTCCACAATCATGACACAAAACATGTGTCACAATCAGATAAAATCATCAAGGGTGCCCTGGTAATGTGACTGATCTCTTGATTATACAACTTCCCCATACTCTCCACTGATATCTGCTCCATGATAGAAAAAAATATAGACAACATCATGAGTCTGTCGAAAATTATAGATATGGAATCATTTCTCTTCATTATTTATGGATGTCCACTGACAATGTACCGTTATATGTCTTCCCACATCCCCTCTATGATTTTATGTTGTTGAAACAAACCTATTAGACCATGGAGTTTAGCTTTTTGATACTATCAAGTGAGAAATCATGGAATGAAATTAGCTATACATCATATCATTTCAATCCACCCAAAAATAAATTAAATTTATATACAAGTATTCACCACACTGGGATTTAAAGTATGGGTAGAAGTGATAAAACATGGAATCACCTCTTCCAGCATTGCGAGTTAAAAATATTTTCACCCCTAGAAAATGATGACATGATTCCCTCCTTCATATTATCGGTCAAGTGAGCTACCTATGAATCAATTTTTATGTAAGACCTTAAATAATATGTATCCCTATCGGTACTCTCACACATTCTCAATTAGATAATGTGTCAACACCATCGATTGATGAGAAGGGATACCCCCCTACACCACCTGGGTCTGCTGTAGTGAAGTTAAGAGTTCTGAAGCTTCTTGCACTATCTCAGCATGGGAAATACTACTAAAAATGACTTGTACAATGTTTCCCTCCATTGTAGTATAGAATATATAGGATTCATATTATGGTAGTAATTACAAAAATCATCTTTATCTCTGGTTCATGTCCCATCTGAGTAAATATGCACCTAATACAATGGTTTTATGAGTAAACCACAAAGAGATCCAGAATAAAGTATTTTCCCCAATTCCTCACACTGGATAATACTTCCACCATCTTTAGGATTCAATTTTCATGGTTCTTATCATGGGTTCTCAACTTCCTTGACTCGCATTTGATAACAACCCAAATATTTCATTAATTAGTAGATGATCTCAGCACCTATGGTACCACAATACACTCCAAACTCCACACCCCCTATTGTATCCTCAACAATAAAGAACTCATCTGCCTCTACCTCAACTACTCAAAGTACCTTTCACATTTATTATACTAGTTAAACATCTTCTCTTTCCATGTTAGAGTGGTCAATGGGGATTCAATCCTCGATAAGTATTCCAAAAATCTCATTTTGTACCCATCTAAACAATGGAAGATATGTACCATTGACAAATTCCTGGGTGGATCCCAAGAAATAACCACTTCAATATTTGATGGATCCATGGCTAAACTATGTTTAGAAGTGAGATACCCCAAATATTGAACCCCATGAATCCATCACTATCAATTTGAGAGATTTTCATTAAATTGTTTCTCTCAAACAATGTTTCTGACCATCCTTAGGTTTTATGAATGATCCTTGTCTAATACAAATGAGATGAGTTTGTCATCGATGTGGAGAGAAACAAACTATTCCATGTATGGTAGGAAGAACTAGTTCGGAAAATCATTAAACATGATGGGGGGAATTTTTCACACAATAGGGAATCATTAGAAACTGATAGTGTCTGTAGTTACAATAGAATGGAATATTTGGAATATTATCCACACAAAACCTCAACTGGTGGTAGCCGTACCTGAGATCAGTCATGGAGAACAAATAATACCTCAAAATTAATCAATGAGGTTTTCAATCATAACAAATTGGTACAAGTTCTTTTACAGAGCTTTATTCATGTGATGATAATCCACTCAAAGCTGCAAGGTCTAATACACTATTTTCAAGAACAATAATACAGCTTCCAAGGGGCATACAATGGGTCTGATGAAACCATTATCCTGAATATACTCCAATATAAATTGTGTCCCCCAGTTCCAGGAGGATCCATTTTATATTCCACAAAATATATCATATTTTTCTCTATATGGAATTATGTTCAAAACTATATATACCACCTTAAAGATAGTCCTGAAAAATCTTTAGGGAAGATTCCTATATAACCCTAAAAGAATTTAGAAACCCAGTTTTCATATGATCTTGAGGAACCAAGGGATATAATATCCATTATATGGATGGTAGGAAACAACCCCCAACATTATAAATCATTGTTTTTTATTATGATACCTCCCTCACTAGGAAAATGGGTATCAAATCCAATCAGTGCATACACATCTGACTGGTTTATATTGATAGTCGATATGGTCTTAGAACAAGATAATATAATCCACAAGAAATATTGACACATAGGGTTCTATTGGGATGACAAAAAGGTCCCATGTGAACTTTTCTCCACTAAGTGATAGCTCACACTACTGGCAGACAAAAGATACCAAAGAAGCGTTCCCTATTGGAACCTCAAGTAGAAGAGGTTTTTTTGGTGCCTCTACAAGGATATTTATCTTTAACTCTTGTAGTGTTGAGATAAATGATTTTTTAGAATATATGAGTACTATTATTTAGCAATGAATATGAAACACAGAAATTATACATCATATTATCTTGTGTGTTGAGGGATCATATACATACAAAGCCTATAGATACCCATTACCCTGATTTCCATCTCTCTAATCTTGATGTGGGCCATATAATGTTATTGTTGAGGGGGATGATGTAACAATGTCTTCCTCCACAATCATATCCTCCTATTCCTATTCTGGCTCTGCCTCCCATAGGAATTCCGTGTAAATGCATTAGAGATCCAAGATCATGGTGTCACCTCTTTCATGGTCATTCATAAGCTACATCCCATGTTTGTTAATCCCATCTAGTCAAGAAGTGTCACACTATGTGACCATCCCTATCATAAGAATAGAATCATCCCTCCCTATTATTTACTTTTCTTCTGATCTACCCATGCACTATACAAACATGTTCTTAGGCCATCTCGTGAAAGTGTTAATGAGTCCGAGATTCTGTTGATTGTCGCCTTCAAGCTGCTTTAGATGACTCACCACTAGAACACCCAAATACATCTAAAATATTCTTGAATTCCCATGACAAGAATATATCAATCACTATCTCCTTCCCTTACATCTTCACATAGGCAGAGATGCATATGTGTATAATTCTGTATTGATTCCCTTGGAGGAGTCCCAGCTCAAACAGAAGTGCTCGAAAGAATCCATAACAGTTCATGTCAGGAGGGTACTGAGTACGGTATATCAACCGCAAAGAATAATAATAAACATTAAATCATCCTTTTTTGAACTCTATAAGATCCTATATCTAATCATATTGTAAACAATAGGGGCACAACTGCGCCTGAAAAAGCCATAGAAATTCTTCCAACATTTGTGTCGACACCACATGCTTCTGTTGAACATGGATCCAGCAACACCCAGCTTATACAGTGAAAAGGATGGATTCCAATGCCACCACCAGATTCATTGGGTTCTGAACAATCCTATTGTAGTATACCTATGACTATATCCAATCCTTTTCTACCTAGGGATTAGTATCTCCATGTATCCTCAGCGTTCCCTAATTCTGGAACTCGCGGAAAGTGTGTATCATGTGCACATACTCAGCCTGCTCTTATAGAATGATATACTGCTCAATAGGTGGTGGTGGTTCTACTTACCCACCGAATGTTATGGGGTATTATGATAGACCCTGAACTATGACAATGTCACTAGGATCATCATAATGACCTAGAGATGGTTACTTGGTTGGTTGTCATCCCAGAGACATCATGAAATTTATTAAGGAGTACCACGACCAGACATGCATATAAATATATATATATATATAAAATGGGGATATGAATAAAAAAGTATAGTAAAATAATTAATCCTATATGATTCATGTACGATTGATTCCTGTAGAAGATATTCTATTGTACAGAGTTCAAAAGCATGTAGTTAGGGTCCGGGTGAATGGCTGCACCATCTGCCACAACATCACTAGATTCGGTAGCCTTAGAACAACACTCAAGACATGTCTAAATAGATTTTCTAAACCTAAACAATCATATAGAGGGGTGAAATCTAAAAAACATCCCAAGGAATGAACTTTTTCTAATACCAATCTGTCACAACGTGACCCATGCTGGTGTTTTACCCGTAACTACCTAAAGTTGGCCTCTATAGTCCAACATGTAGTGAAAAGTGTTGAAGGAATAAATAACATGGGAAGGAAGTCTCTTAAGTACCTGTAAAAATGCACAAAACCAAATCAATGCACATGTTCTTAGGAAAAGAACAATTGATTCCACATTTCCTTAAATTTAACCAATTATGTATGAACATCTAGCAAGAAAAAAATTACCCTAGCGAATATAGAAAATTAAAGAGGAAAAACACACACTAAATTAGAAATGTGTCCCAATATGAAAAAATTATAAAATTAAAGAGTTTAGAGAGATAGTATCATTAATACCAAGATATGAACATTGTACGTTGTCCAAGTATCTAGTTTCTCTATGTTATGTAGTAATGACGACCAACCTATCTGTCGTCTGCAAAGGACATAAAACATGTGGGAAAATACCATTAAGGTGTGTGTATAAATATAAACAAAAGGATTCCAAGATAGAATAGGGTGCCATAAGAGAAAAAATAGATGAAAAGGATATAATATAGACATGGTACAGTGAAAGGGTTCAAATTATCCCAATAATGTTTGAATTTACGATTTTCTAAGAATAAGGGGTTAAACATGGTGAGTTGATGAATTACCCATTGATTTTTAACGAACTATTGTAGGAGAGTAAACACATCAATCCCTGATAATCTATACATGAAAATCATGTGGCATAACATGAGTGACCTCCAATATCCAAGAATTATATTAACCAAACATGGAGAGAGAGTACATACGAAGGAGATATATATATATATATACTCAGTTAAAGAATCACAAACAAGGGAGTTAGGAGACCTCTATCTAAAATCTCATCCCAAGAAAAAGTGTAGCCAAGAAGTCCAAAATAATACATCATTGATGCCAAACATCTCTAGCATTTTCATTGAACACACAAGAAAATGAAACTCAATCACCATGCCTGGATAATTTATCCATTATGTGGAACTGGCTAACCTGTAATAATTTTGGTTGTGTCCCATGGACACATCATAAAGGGGAAATTGTCCCTCTTACTCATGAGTCAAATTCTATGTCAATTCATTTTTCATCATTGTTCCTCATAGTCAAGGGGCCACAACACTATGGGTAAGGATCTCATGCCCAAGTACATTAGTAGGTTCCTATTTTGATAGTCAAAGAGGAACTCCACTTTCCAAAATAGCGATAAGGAATTGATTGGGATTTCCATTGGGTAACTCACCTGCCCCACCTAGTTGGAGGTTAATTCCACAATTAAATTAATTGTGGAAATCCATTGCATAGACCTTTTGGAGGGAAATGAATAGAAGACGGCACTGGGGATCTCCATTGCCTTGCCCAGTTGGACAGTAATTCCTAGATAAAGGAACATTAAGGAACTAAACTACCCAGTCCCAAAGGAGATTAACACTTAAAAATATATTATCAGGGAACTCCATAGCTCAAGAATATTAGAGGATAACACAAAGATATATAGACCCTAGGGAAATCCATTACTCATCCTCATTGGTGGGTAACACCCAAAAAGGATCATCGACAAACTCCAATGTCATGTTCTTTTAGAGGGTATTTCATGTAAAAAGGGATATTAGGGAACTCCACTACCCATCCTTGCATTATTGAATCTCCCAAAAAGAGATCATTGTAGAACTCCACTTCCCAGCTCTACTAGAGCGTTACATCAGGAAACCTTGGTGATCCTATATGATAACTTCCATCATCATGTGTCATCTCATTGTATTCTAACACTGAAACGTTCACATCTAATATAATAATCTACATGAGTAGGAACTATCACAAGATAAATTACAAAACACATTGGATAGGATACTCACATACCAAACTCCGAGTTCAACCGAAGGTTATACGAATGATGTGTGTTTGATCGAAAGAGATGAAGGGTTAAAGGATGTGTCAGGGGAACCACATGACATGTGGTCCCCATTCACATTCTACACATATCTTTGGAAAATAAAAATCCTCTAGTCCACATAGTGGTACATGTAGTGTAGGTTGACTACACAACATGTACTTGGTAACTGGGACTTGGGCCGTGTCTCTATTAGACATCTTCATGTACCTAATTCAAGAGGCATGTACATGACCACATATAAATCCACACATCATCCTATCCTTATGACCTATCATACAAGTCTTTCAACATGGATAGGGTACATGGATTGTAAGGGAGGACTACACATTGTGTCACCCATAATTTCTCGGAATCACAGGTTGCCTCCGTGGGAAGGGTTATACGTTGTCTGTTATTGTTTGAACATGAAGTGTTGTTGGGATTTTTAACAAAATACATATCCATGAGCCACATGGTAAATATGGATGTTTCACCTTTTTTACTAAATATCATGCCTCAAATCTACCCATGAATGTCTGATCTAGTCTGGATCTACCGTTTTTAACCCTTAAGTAGATGAAAACAAATCTATGATTGAGTTGTGCATTCTTAAATTCTACCCCACATCCAAAATCATCCACCCTTGAGGTCTCTTGACCCATTAATCAATTATATATTCCATAAATAAAAAACCTCCTTGATATGTAGTGTCTTCATCGATCAAAACTGTGATCATGAAACTGTAATGAATAAGGAGTTCTAATCATCCTCGGTACCACCGTTTAATTGTTGAACTAAGACCATGAGGATCTAGCCTATGAACAAGGTGAAGTGAGGTGGGAGAAAGGAACCAAAAACCAATATTTATAAATCCTTTTAATAGTGTTCTAGGGAAGTGACCAGGAACGGGAGAACATGGGTTAGATAATTACATCATCAAATTGAAAACTGGTACTTAGGGTCAATGAAAGGCCAAAAAAATAATGTTGATCAGATAAAGTAAATTAATCATGTTCCATATTTTAAGAAAATAGAGATATAGAATACATTGATGATCCCTACCAATATTTTGGATAAATCTCTAGTGTAGAACACATCAATCAACTATTCAACGTGAGTTGTTGTGTTTATCATGCATCGTTAATTCTTCATGCAGTGATTGATCGTCGTCTTTCATGATTTTACAAGGGAAGGTGGATAGGTTAAATCTTAGTAGGGATTTAAAGGTTACCATACCAGCCATGTACATAATTAAATAATGATATATTAATAGGAATTTATTTTGTGTAAATAAATTTTATTAATTAATTAATTAATTAATTATTTTACTAAAATGAATAGCCAATAAGCAAGGGGTCTGACCGTCCTATGATGAATGATTTAATGGTGCAACCTTTTTTAAACACCATGTTTTAGTCACAACCAATGTCTCATTCTTCAAATTAGTTCAATAGTTTAATATTTATCCCATTTTCATTGAGTTATCATTTTGGTGCAATATAAAATCGATTTAATATTAATATAAAATTATTTTTGGGCACACCGGGCATTGGAATCCCATGTCATCTCCACACCTAGCCCCGGATATATATATATATATATGTATATATATATATCAACGTCTTAAAATACAAAAAATGGGTCTCTAAAATTTATTATTCTACACCCTTATTTTTTTCATTTTCTTTAAAAAAATATTACAACACATCTTATGATTAAATATACCGATCTAATTAGGAATAATTACTGTATTTATAGTTTATTTTCTCATTACCTTTATCTCATCATAGGATCATTTGTGATCATTTATTGATATATTAGGTTAATACTCGGTAATCATCTTAGAGCACCCTTTCTTATGACTCCCTTCCCAAAATTTTGGAAAATGGTTTTTTGTGTGTTACATCTAAGATGGGTTATAGTTGTGAATAACTAAATAGAAAATCATGTAGATATTTATGTACTAGTCGATTACATATAAGTACTTCAAAAGACACTAAACTTTTATGGTCTTCATGAATATAATAATGTGAAATATATTAAAAACTAGTCTAAAATGAGGTAATATCTATTTATGGAAGGTGTAGGTTTCTTCATGAACCATAATGAAGGATATATCATACCATTTCCTTGGACACCTACCAAAGAATAATATTTAACCCAATTACTATCTTCTATGGATATCTAATCATTTTGAAATTATTCCCTCCTCTATTTATATTTGATAAGGTAACATCATATTACATTCACGATAACACATAACATCTTTGATTACTCAAGTATGTTCTACTAGATAGCCACATTATTCCAAAGAATTGGAAACAATTTGTTTTATGTATTTTTCATCATACTAATAACCATGTTTTATTCATCATATAATTACTCATGAAATATCATGAGATTTATTATTTAATCTTATGGCGAATGAATTGGACTTAATCAGGTAATGGGAGTATCTGTAAAATTATATTTCCCCTCGATGCATCATTGGGTCTGAGGAGACAAAACCCCTTGGGTTTTGGTGTACACATCATACTATATTAGTATAAATTTTTAGAAAAAGGCCCTAGTGAAAATTGATAATGTTTTATATTATGAATTACATCATTATTTGAGCAATGATTATGTCATCCATGTTTTTATTATATTTTTGGATTATAGCGTTCCCTCAGTTTTCAGTTGGCTTTGGATTCATGTTGCGTATTTAATCCTACCATACCAAATATTTCATTTTTATTGTTATAATAGACTTCATATTATGATAAAAGTTTCCAAGAATCTAATATCACATTTATTTTTTTCATTCCACAAGGATACACAGTGGAGAACAATGTGAAATTTTATTTGATATGTTTGAATTTATAATAATTTTTTCATAATGTGTTCATGAAATGTGTTATGTTTTCAAATTTAATATATTTATTTATATATTATTCCAATATAACAAAACTATTTGATATATTTAGGTCTCATGTATTATTTACGAGTATTGTAATATTAATATTATCTCTGAGATTTTAGGGTTTTGGATATGAAAAATGGAATTAGTTATAGTGTTGATCCAGAAAATTTGTGACAAGGATGAATAAGATTCCCATAGGTGATATTGATGTTAAAATATAATAATACATTAGTTATAAATATGGTGTGGGATTATGGGATTCTTCACAGTAAAAAATTTATGAATCATTTTCCCTATCAAAATCACATTTCTAATAATGGGTGGGTTCTTAAGGAAAAAAGTTAAAATCCTATGGCTCAACAAACTAGAGTGTACAGAGTCAGGTAGTATACCTGTAGAAAATGTGAAAATATATGAATTTTTTTTAATGAGAGGTAGTGGGATTAGGTTTTTTAAGTATGTTCTATGGAGGTTATTTTTTAAAATTTTGTGCAATATGTAACCCCTTGATACTCTATTGATTTGTTTTCAAATTAATTCAAATATTCTTATATTTTTCATTTCACAAATCCTGGAAAATAGATTTATATATTATAAAACTAAATTTGGATTTCATTATATAAAAAACCAAGTAAATCATGCAACACCTAATACATAATGTTTATATTTCTCTACAAGTAAAACCAATGGTATCTTACCTTAAACACAAGACTGGAATATCTATATGTATTTCGAAGCATGCAAGACTGAGTTTTACAGAACAATAATATATAAATAAAATGTTATTATTTAATATAATAATATATAAAATAGTTTCTACGCTGTCAGTTATGAATATGATTAAAAATATATTAAAATATAGTTCAAATCAACGGATAAAAATTAGTAGGAAATTACTATATTATCCCATTAATAGTAAATGGAATGTTTTTTAAAAAAGTATTTTATGATCACAAAGTAATTTTATCATAACAAATATATTTTATATCTATATGTCAATTTTATTAATTAAAAAAATATTATATATTTTCAATACAATTTTTTTCATTTTTCTAATATATTTTATAGTCTTAAGACACTAAAAGCCCAATATTACTCATAAAAACATATATTTTTATAAAATAAGTACTACCACCTTTTAGAGGAGAAAATATTTTAAATTTAAATTTTTTAATTTTAAAATTTTAATATGTCAAAAGAAACATCATTTTTCATTTATAAACATAAAAGTTAGTTTGTGGTTAATTTTTGTTGACTATCTATAAAGTCAATTTTTTTTATCAATACTGAAAATTATGAAATTTAATTCAAAAATAATATTTCATCTAATTTATTTGAAATGATAAATAAATTTTAGAAATATTTTTAATGTATAATTAGGTAAAATATATTAAAATTAATCCAATTTACTAATTGGATTCAACTTCAATAGGTAATTGGATATAAAAACTAGCAACTTTAAAACATTTTTAATTAAAAATCCTACTATTAATGTGATCTTTGGAATTAACTTTAAATTAATTTCTACCACTTTAGTAACTGGAATTTGAAAAAATGGATTCCATGTTTGTAATAAGAATAATTTCTAATTTCTAATATGATCAACTTCAATTTTTACAAAAAATAATAGTGAATATTAAAAAAGTAATTACGTATTAATGGTCTAAACTGTAATCATAATGAAAAAAACCCAACTAGAATCTCATATAAAATCAAATGGATGGACATATTTAGAACCTATACTCACTTGGATATAATTATTATCACTATTTGAGAAACTTTTCATTTGAAAATCATGGATGGAATTCCCATTACAATGAATTAAAAGAATTAGACTCCCCCACTGTATAAAAGTACCCTCTCCTACCACATCAACACACCTCCAAAGATACTGTTTTAAATCAATATCTACCATAAAATATCTTAAAAGCCACCATATAATCCTATATTTTTCACCTTGGGTATAAATCCATCCGACAAATCCCTTCGGTGCAAACCAAAAGGAGTTACCTCGATAATAGATAATATCCTTTCTCTAGTTTCATTTTTTTATTTTCATTATCCAAAACAACAAATATTATTTTTAAATATTTATATAAAAACAAAAATATTATAGATATAAATATTTTTTTTATTATATGGTTTCAAAATTAACATCCCCAACTTCAATCCTATGGGTAACAGACTTACCATTTTTTGTACAATGAACTACCACATAAAAAACGATGTTGTTCCTTTTTTTACTTTACCACCCATCATGGTTGGGAATTGTGATGAACACTATATATATATTTATGATATTTATAATTTTTTTATACTTATTTAGATATTACATAAATCCAACCTTTATGCTTTTCATTTTAGAAAATGTGCTAACTAATTTTCTGGACGTGTAGACTACCACCTTCTCAAAGTGATGTGATTTATTCACAATTTACCTGGAATTTGTTAAGGATTATTATAGTATATATAATATATTTATATGAAATAAGGATTATAATATAATTATATTATATTTATATACAAAAATATTTCATTTAATATCATATAATCAATATGATATTAAAAATTGAAGCATCACTAATCCATACGTACAGAATACTGTCTCCCTCAATGATGTATTTTTTTTAATTATTTACATCATTTATATATTAATATATGTATTTATAAAATAAATTTATATGATGAATAAATAATGTTTTATATTATTTAAATAATTACATCATGATCCGTGTATGATGATCATTAATAGAAATAACAACACGTATGATGAAAAATGTAGTGATTACCCAAAACATTATGTTATCATGGAATTGTTATTAATTGGGAAATATAATGTCAGAAGTGAATATAATATGTTATTAGAGGTAATCATATGGATCTTTGGTATATTCATAATAATCTTATATTTCTTATAATGGAGGTTTTAACATATAAAAATAATTTCTAGACATTAGGGAATGCGATTTCTAGTCTTAAATTAATTTCTTTGAGATTTGTGTCATATTCACCACACATTATTTTTGAGTGGTGTAAATATATTCCACGAATATATTACACGATTATTATTATTTTTTGATACTTAAAAATCCATTTTATGAATAGTATTTCATGGGATTCATTTTTAAAATGTCAACAAATCATTAAAGTAGATTTGTCCCAATTTTCTTTCTTTAAGAAACTTGAGATGAATTTCAAAATCAATTTTTAAAAAAAATTATAAATTTTTTAAATATGTTATTTTACGTCCATTTTCATGTAAAATTATTTTAATTTTTTTTTACCAGTTTCAAATAATCTTTTATAAGTTTTTAATGTTTATCAATTAAATGGATTTAAAAATAGTTTCAATATTTATTAATAAATGATAATATTTATTTTCAATGCAAAGGATTTAAAATAGGCTATTTATTAAAAAACAATTTTATAATAAAGTGAGGATATTATCTTCATGATTTTTTATGGTATTTCAATATTAATTTCAATATTGGATGACACTCATTGATTTTACTCATTAATTTTGTGGAAATGCTCCAAGAATACCATTCATATTATTTTGTGAATATTTTATGTCTTAATTACATGTAGTTTATGACAACAATTTTTATTCCATGGGTAACAAAATTTTTAATAATTCTTATTTTCATGGGTTATGCATTGATGAAATGATTAATAAACCTATATCCTTATTATAGGTTATGATGTGATGATATGTTTATTTTACTCATTTAATTTCTTGGGTTATTCTATTATGTTTATGAAACCCATATACTTTATATGTCATTATAGGATAAATGTTTTATTATAATATTGAAAATGTATGAATGGTTTTATTATGATATCGGTGGTACATATATCTCCTTACACGAAATTGGGTAAAGATTCATATCTCATGAGAAAATGAAGGGAATCTAGTCGACTGACTTGATCCACTTTGGGAATATGAGGAATCCAAATCCATTATCGGTAACTGATAATGCCTAGGGATGGTGATGTGTCCCCCCCAATAGTGGTAGGCACGATGAATATGGAATATGAGGAAACTTGATCCACTATGGGAATACTGGGAGTCCAGATCCACTATTGGATGATAGTAAAACTCGATCCACTATGGGAAGAAGGAGAAAATGATCCCTTACAAGGAAAAGAATGTGACTCGGAATGGGGTTATATACCAATAGGTAGGTGTAGTCCCCATTAATATCCTTGATATGTTATTTCAATGTGTCTTTTCTTATAGGGAATGATGTTATAATTTTATGTATATTCCACTATTCCATTTATTACTCATACATTATTCTTTCATAGATTACAAACATGATTTTATAATGATTAATGAATTATGACCAATAGAAAATTATTCAACTATTTGTGTTTTTTAATCTTTTATACTCACGGTTCGATATTCAAATTTTATAATAACATTCTCATAACCTTATTCTCATGTTTATTCATACATATATCATTCGTTTACCCTTACTGAGCATCCTAGCTCCCCCCTTTTTATGTTTTTCATGGGTTATGATGATATTTTTATATGATACATCTAATATGGATTATAGTATTGGACTACCTAGTGGGAGATAATGTATATCACTCATATAAAATTTTTGATTCTTTCATGTATCCAAGGGCCCTAAACCAATAGGGTATTTCGGAATCTTCTATGTAATATTTTATGTTTTTCACCAAAAAGATGTAATTACAATTCCTAAAATGTCTAGGTTGTTATAGTCATATCAGATGAAAGGTTTATTTATCCTATAAAAATATGAACAAAAAACTTTACTTAGTTATTTAGGTATATTTCTATGTAAATTTCTTGGGCAGTCACTAAGGATAAGTCTAAAGATGAGTTATTATTTAAGTAAACGACCATGAATTTTGTAAAATGATAGAGTGAGTAGTTTCCTAGCATGACACCCATGAATGGATACTACATGTAGATGTTGATATGGCACATATGTACCAAGTGCTAAAAACTCTAACAATGTGTGTCAGGCCTAACTAAAGTGAAACCCGGCACATAACAATATGTCTTGGTGCACACCCTAGTTGACACTATTGGGGCATATTCATGAGAAATTAAAAATTACATTATGAGCCATCGTCTATTATTTAATGGATGATATATATTAATATACTAGTAAAATCCTATTGTTTCATAGATTAAGGAGTGTGTCATCATCTAGATATCATGTATGTATTTTTTCATGATAATCTGTTTTTCCATTATGATAATATTTACTCACGATTTGATATGTAGTTTTAGTCAATAACAGGAACTGGAATGAATTTGGTTTAAATTTAATTTACTAAATATAAAGATTATGTGAATTATGAAAATTTATTTCTTAATTCCAAATATCATAAATAGAATTAGGAAGGTGGCATTTTTATTCATTATATAACTAAAGACAAAAATAATGTGGATGACATGTGAATGGGATCAGATATTTTACATTATTTTTTACATTAAACATTAAAATATTGATTGTTTTGATGTTTTTGATCATTAATACATGATTCATATTTCATATTATAGGAAAGTGGTATTAAGAAATATATTGATGAAGCCCTAATAATGGTTTTAGAATAATGTTTGTAAAAATAAATGTTTGTGTTTTGTAATTCAATGAGTATGTAATATTAATAATGAACTATATAATTATTTTAAATATACATTTTCATTATGGATTTAAAAGGATATGTTGAACGGTTATGAATATGTTCTAATTTGATTTCCTGTAAATGTGATATTTTGATTAATGGAAGGTAAACCTTATTTTATTCCTGATTTTATGATAATGATGTTTTGAAAAGTAAATGTTGGAAATGAATAAATAAGACGGAAGGAAGGAATTACCCTAGAAATGATAATTGAAAAAGTGCTCAATGTAATCCATTATGAAGTTTAAAACTTATTTGATTTAAAAAACATATCTATTAATCATTGGAATAAATAAGATTGAATGTATTTTATAAGGATTTATGGTAATTAAGGTTATTACCCTGTTTCAATAGAATATTGGATCAGTGTATTCACATGTGTACAATGTGACAACCAATTGATACATTGGGATATACGGCAGAGAAATGTTATGCTAATATCATGAATTTCATTCTAAAATTTTAGATTTTAACCATTCTAATTGTTTATAAGTTTAACCATTTATAGAATGAGTATGTTAAACATCAAAGGGAGAATTTATTTATTGACATGGTTCTAAAGACCGCAGTTATAATTATTTTTAGAGATTAACCTTATTTCAAGGATGTGTATTATATTTATTTTGGAAATTATAACAATTTTTTATTAGAAAAGGAAAACTTGTATACTGGGTGACAACCCGTGAAGTCAGCAAAGGCAATGGGTCTTAAACCAATGGTCATGGAAAATAAGTTTTTCATGCCTACCAATGAAATATGTGATTTACTAGTTAATATGTAATTTTTTTTGGTTAAAAATTGATGAATAAATATAAAATATGAAATATTACTTTTACAACATAGATTGTGTCATGAAAAAAGTCAGGTCATCATCCAACCCTTCTTCTAACCTAGACCGTGCAAGGCACGGAGGGAGTTCTTGATACCACGGAATGAAATAAGTTCTTTGGTATCAAAATAAATAATATGGAATTATTTTACCCCAATTTACCACATTAAGATTACCAACAGAAACTAATAATTCAAATATGATAATTCAAACAAACACATCCTTAACAATCACCAAATTTAATGTTTTACAAAATAAAACAAACAACAAAGGGAAGATGACAAAAAGGGAAAACCGTTATATCATCCCAAAACTCCATGAAACCTTAGTATCACATCCTCAATCCACAATTAGGAAGATCCACCACAAGAGAAACTAGAAACCCAAAATACCAATACTAAATATCTCGTATTAAACTAAAAAATAGAAAACATGATCTACATGCACCCAAAGGTGTAAGAATGGTGTGATCCAATGCCCAATAGTATTCCACTCAGACAAAATGATTCCATGCCAAAATATTATAAATATAATCCGACATGATCATTTAAAATAATTATTTTAAAATATTTCCATGAAATAATTTGGGAGTAAAATTTTTTAATAAAAGAGCCCACTATAAATGAAAACCATTACAACCATTTGCTAAATAGAAAAAAGGGTCATATAATGGTACACAGACACACCCACACATCCGTACACAAGTGGTGCACCATATATCATCATATGGAACCCCATAATATAAGGTAAAGAACCGTGGTTAAATCCTTAAGGTCAAACTTTCTAATGTGGGATTCTAGGAACCTCAAATCATAGTGAAAATGTGTCATAGAAACCATGACCACCAGTGTTATCGTCCATGACGCACTATGGGGTAATCAAATCCCATGTCCTAGTGGAATAAAATAATATCACATTTTTAGTTTGTGTTGTAGTGTTAATCATGCTAGATGAAACCTGGAAGAATCATTTATGAATCATCTAGTGTGTTAGTCCTTTTCTATCCATCTACAAACTGAGGATTTCATTTTTTTCTCAATTACGTTTTACATGCCATACAACACATAACATCCACATTTCATCAACCAATACATGTTTCACATATCACAAGCCACTATATGCACACTAAATGTCCATTTTGAGAACATACATACACTAAAAATCCATTTTAAAAACATACACACATCAAACCCACTTCATTTCATGAATATCATTATTTAAAATAATTTGAAATAACATTTGGAAAATTTAAAAAACATAAACAATGGCACAAAAAAGTTTTAAATAAAAAAATCCCAATTTCACACACACAAACAGACACCCAAGAATGTTTTCAAATACATTTCCCACTAGTCACACAACTCATAATTCCCCGTTTAACAAACAAAAAAACCTAAAATATTTCATCCAAATCCATGAGACAATCACCCTCCTCAAATACACATATAAATCAATGTAAATTGTTTTTTAAGAATTTTTTTCATCCTTTAAAAATTTTTAAATTCATATATATGGGTGAACAACAACAAAAAATCATGCCAGAGTAGTCAGTTTTTTCATTGAAAACCCACAATGTACATTCTTGAACAATAAGAGCCTTTAAAAACCCATTCTGAACCTTCCACTAATTGAATAATCCCCTTTGGGAAAATCATCATAATAAAACATACAGAAAATAACTTACCACATTTGAAAATCAATTTTCAAAATGAAAGCCTGACACACATCAAAAATAATTTTCACAGTACACAATCAATCTATATAAAATATTTAATGCACAACCAATTATATTAATAACATATATAAATGTTAAGACATACAACCACCTACATCGGGTTTATAAATACATTAAAATAGATGTATAATTCCAACTACACTTCAACAACAACTTCAATTGGAATGATCGAATGCTAATCAACAACATTGAACCCAACAAATAAAGATGTCACCCAATAAATGAAACCCTACCTACTAAAGAAATAAAATACCCCACAATACAACTAAAACCCCAGATTGATGTAGGAGAGGGTTACATAAGGAAAATGGAAGTGTAGTTGTAGGATGGTGGGGGTCACATGCTAGAGACATGGATGACCAGTAAGGGTGTCAAGCTTTAGACTAAGCCGGCTAGCGTGGGTGTTGCGCCGGTAGGGTGCTACGCTAGGAGAGATCCGCCCCATTGAGGAAGTGGTTTCAAGAAGGAGTTGGGCACCAGATGGTGTTCACCATAATGGATCCATCCATGGGGAGGGGTGGTGTTGACACAATGGGTATGGGGTAGGAAGTGGTGCGATGGTTTGGGGGGTTAGGGAGGACAGGAAAAACCATAACAAAAAAATATAATAATAATTATTATTATTTTCATAATACCAATAACATAAAAAAATTACATTATTAACACTTATAACAATAATATCAGTTATACTAACAATAAAATTAATGTAATTAACAATAATAATAATTTAAATAATAGTATATTCAAATAATAATAAATTATTATAAAAAAAATTCATAAATTATTATTTTATTTTTCATATTTTTTAACATTTTCAATTTAAATTTATTTTATTATTCATTTAATTAGTTATTTATTTCAAATATCAGGCATGCTACATCATCCTTGAGGGAAGCCCCAATGTTTCAAAACAATGCTTTTCCCATGAGTCTAATACTAATAAGAACATTAAAAGTCATTTAAATAAAACACAAAAATTCTCACTGGGATTCAACCCGAACCTCGACCAGGACACCTGATGCAATGAAAATAAATAAAATAAAATTAATTTAAATTCATTGGTATAACAATTATCTAAACCAAAACCCATTCCTCCCATGAAAAACCTTGTGAAGGAATTACCCCAACTTAGAAATTGATAACCCTTCATGGTTTAAGGGGATTACTAAAGAATAACAAACAAGATTGAGGCCAAAAACACACCAAACAAACAAAAGAACCTAAACATTAAACTCTAAGGACAAAAATGATGTACACACTATCTGAAACCAACCCAAAAAAGTAAAAACACATGTAGTTGATTTATCGAAGGAAAGGATCCTGTCACCATAAAAAATACATCAACCTAAGACAGACATCATAAACATTCTCATGAAGCTGATTCAGTCCACCTAAAATGAACATGGAATCCTATTTACTAACACTGGGAGAACCAAATGGACTCACCACCATAAGAACAACCAACACAAGAGGTCAATGTAGAACAACAACATGGGGAGGCCCGAACGGACACCCCACCACAAGGATTAGGATGACACTATTTCATTTCGGTGGTACATTCAGAGAGACCCATGGTGGGTCTCCACAAAATGGGAACTATGAACATTAACCAACTAAAACACATCAATATGAGAAAATAACCCCCAAAGAACCACTAACAACTTCAATGGGGCCAATTAAAGAAACTATGAACCAAACTAAAAGCATTACATGATCCACCAATCCATTGGGACATCACCATTCTATGATGATACCAATTAAATACCAACATTGAAATGGACTTACAAGGATTATCAAACATGTACAACCATAAGGATATTCACACCGACAAGGGTAAAAATCATAGAGGTCCAAAAAATGAGACAAATATTCCTCCTTATAACTATTGAGGAACTCTCCCTCCCGAATGACACACAACAAAGTAATAGGGTCCATATGTCTGTTTTCACCAAATGGTGCCGCATGGAGTGAGATAGCTCAACAAGATATTTAAAGAGTCTTCATTTCCCATAATGATGACATTTAGTAGAAAAAGGACCTTTACACCCTAGGGGTTCCAACCTAGATGTCGGATTCCCTCCTAAAGCTTTGTCTAGAGCGCTGATTGTTGAAGTATCTCTTGCTTCATTGTTAGGTGCTAAAAAACCCTGAGTATAACTTCTTCATTAGGTTCCACATGAAACCATTCCACAATCCAAATAGCACAACTGAAGAAAACACATACTACAACAAACATTTCCTAAAAATGGAACCTTCACCAAGACGTGGGCTTAGAAGATTCCCAGACATCACCCCTTTATACATCTAATGAGAAACATCAAGAGGAATAAAAAACAGAAGACACCATCATATAAAATGAAGGAATTAATAATTTCATGAAGGAAAGAACACTTTTCTAAATATATTGGTGTACCAAAGGTTTCACAACCTTCAGCCTTGTAGTTGAGAAAGAACATGACCCCACAAAGAATCACTAAACATCACCATTGTGACTATAAAAAACATTACAACAAGGGGGATCTTAAACTGAGTCCCAAATATCACATGATTTATGCATGAATAAATCCATAATAGCTTATTACAACAATATTAACAACTTTAGTGACCTAACACGATCTCTTTCTTAGAAGTAAACCAACTAAAGGTCCAAGTATCTTTTTAAGACGGTTGCCAACCCCAAAAACCCATACTGTTTCACACATTCCCCAATAGATTTTTCTTCACCATTTCTAGGTGGGACCTTTATAAATATCGATGCCAAACATCACCATTGACTATAAAATGACTCAAAGAATCCAAAACATCCTTCAAATAATCCTAAATCTTCTCCCCCTATATTATATGACAATCTTATGTGAATAAGAATAGGGGTAGACTTAAACGTAAACTCAATACGATAATTATGACATTGATCAACTAGAGGATCTGCAAATGGTGAATCACCTATGGCTACACTTCATTCATAAATTAACTACTTATGGTATGATACACTAGAAAACATGGAAAACCATGGACCCAATCAAACTGATCCATTTGAAAAAAAATTCCATAAAATAGAAATGAGCACATGAGGGGAACCAATACAATGCTTCCCAATACACTTCTGAAAAAATACTAATAACCAACCCATCAAACCAACATAAAAATGAAACAAAAACGAGAAAAAACAGTTACGAAAGAGGGGTTTTTGAACTCAGTACACCCCACAACAGCATTCAATAAGAAAAGAAAAATCACAAAAAGACTGATTATAAAAAAACCCAAATTTTCCATAAAAATAATTTGTGAAAATCAACAATGATTGGGGGTTTCACATTCACCAGTGGTTTCCCATGTGCCTCCCACATGCATGATTCCATTCCACATAGGACACCAATTTCACAACCCACATATAACCCATGAATATTGTAACCCATGAAAATACCAATGGTTAGAACAAAAATTCATTCCATTTTTCAAAAAAAAAATCATCCCACATCACCAACTTTTTCAATTAGAATTTCATAAAATCTCTTCAAAAAAATACAGTTTCCCAAAAACCAAGTTTTATCAATAACTATTTAATTAAAATTCTTGTTTTCTAATTTAAGGAATCATTCAAAGTCCATTCTAAAAATGAATATAATTTTTCCCAAACAACAATTTTTTTCTATAATTCACAAATGTTGATTAGTAAAACTAAATATCCTGTGAATTATTCTCATTTTTACACAAATACCATTTTATAATAGTCCACCCATTTCAAACCGCATTAAAATAATTCTATAACTGATTTTCGTATCCTTTGAAAATAAGACCATTACCACTTGAAAAAACCAATTTCTCATATTTTAAAAGAATGTTATTAAATTAATCTTCATGACCAAAGAAGACATAAAATAATGCAAGATGATATGAGTGATGGAATGTGACTTGGATATATGGTTGGAAAATGTACACCAATCACTCCACCATCATGGATATTATTTTTGGACATCGTCCTCAGAACAACATGTCTTTATTAGCCCTATGAGATCGCTCAAACCAATGAACCAACACCCATTACATTTCCCAAACAATGAATAACTAGAATGATCAAATGACTCTAATGAAACATGACATCCCCATGTAACATATGTCGCATCACGAGGTGTTCTAGATGGGAACCTAATCGTAATAAGAATGTCAATTCATAACAATCAATGCATCAGTCTTCCTACAAAATACCCCAAGGAATAGGACTCAAAAGAGCATGAACATCTCTAAAACCATTTTTAATGAACCATGTCGGGTATCAATCCAACATGATCCCCGAACCAGTCCATACTAATACCCAAAGGGAATTTATATTCCACATGTATAGGAACATGATCATGGGTATCAAATAAAATAAAGGGAAAAAATTATCCAAATTTACCACATTAAAATCTCTAAAAAACTAATAAATTAAATATCAAAATTCAACAAAACGTGCCGTTAAAAATCACCATATTTAATGATTACAAAAAACCGAAATGGGACAATGATGAAAGGGAATTCGAAGAAATCTACCAAAATCTCAATGAATTAAGAGGAGCACATCATCCTACCTCCACCACCATGATCCACTAGAAACCCAAACTAGCAACACTACACATCTCACCATGACTAGAAACAAATAGATAAAAATGTCTACATAAACCCAATGGTGTATGTAGGGTGTAATCCAGTTACTAGTAGGATTATACTAAGATAAAATGATTCAATTCTAAAAAAAATTAATCATAATCTAACATGTTCATTAAAATTCTTCTTTTAGAACATTCTAGGAAACCAATTGTGAGCAAACAATTTAATGAAAAGAAACGACTTGAATAAAAACTAGTACAACTGTTTTCATAAATAAAAGGAATTAAAAAGGTACATACAAGAACACACAAATCCAAACACAATAGGTCCACCATATGATGATATATGGAACCCCATAATATAAAGTAGAGCACCATGGGTAATTCCGTAGGGTTAAAAAATCTCATGTGGGATAAAAGAACCTCACATCTCATTGAAAATGTGGTATATAAACCTTGACTATTAGTGTTCTCTTGCCTATGCCTCTAGGGGGAATCACATCCCATGTTCTAGTGTCTCCAATCATATCACATATTTTGTTATTATTGTAACATCAATCCTTCTAGTTGAAATCGGTAAGAACTAATTCTAAATCATCAAGCATGAAAGTTATAGTCCATCCACCTAGTTACCTAGGATTCCATTTTTGTGCTCAATCGGGTTTCTCATGTCACAAAACACACCACTTCCACATTTCATCAACAAAACCAAGAATAAAATTTCACAATCCACCACATTAACACCAAAAACCCATTTTAAAAACAAATGCACACTGAAATCCATTTTAAGAACATATGCACACCAAAAATACTTCATTTCATGATTCTCATCACATTAATGTAATTTAATAAAAAATTTGAACAATTTCTAAAACATTAACAATGGAACAATGTTGGTTTAAATAAAAAACACACCCAATTTCACACACACACTAAGAATATCTTTCAAATTCATTTACCACCTCTCAAACAATTCATAAATCCTCATATTAAAAACAAAAGAACAACTAAAAATTGTTAAAAAAAATCCATGGGTCAAGCTACCTATTTAAATCCACACATTAACCAAGGGTTGTCGTTTTTTAAAAACATTATTTTCATCATTTAAACAATGTAGAATTTATATTTAAAGGTGCACTACAAAAACCATCACGCCAACGTAATCCATATTTCCATTGAAAACCTAGTATTTACATGCTCGCACCATATATGCCATTAAAAACCCATTAATCACATTTAAAATAAGTCATAAACCCCTTTTTTAGAAACATCACTATAAAACATACACAAATATAACCTGGAACTTTATGAAAATACACTTTCAACATGGATGCATGCCAAAATGCTTCAAAAACAAATTTCACGCTATATATTTAATATATTGAACATGATTTAATGAAAAAAAAACATATTAAATATATATATATAAATGATATGGAACATAACCACTAACCTATGTTGGATAAATTACTTAAAACCGATGTGGGACTCTAATCACAACTCAACTGTACTATCAAGAAGAATCATCAAACCCTATTCCAAAACATCAAACCAAACATATCAAAATCATAACAACAATATGAAACTCTACCCAATGGAGAAACCAAATACCCAAATAAAACTAGAAAAACACTTGATCATTGGAGGGAGTATTAACTAGGGATAAGGGAGGTGTGACTGCCAAAGGGAAGTGGTCACGTGATGGACATAATGACAGCCAGAAGGGGTGTCATGTTAGAGACAATTCCGACAGGTTGGGGTGTCACACTCTTAACCTAGTTCCGATGATCATTATTCCTAGAACACAAATAATCCCTTGACTTTGGGTCACACATCAATAAAAAATGTCCAACAATAACACAATAACCAAGACATCCATTTTTTGTTCCAAATGAAATAATATATGTTCAAATCCCTTAGTAGATACAATATACACATTACCAGAAAATAGCACAAAACCTCAAGATCCAAACTCATATGAATACAAAATAAGGAGAACCACTCTACGCACACATACCAAAAACAAACCAATCCTTCATGACCCATAACCATGGTCTCAACCAAGGGATCTATCACTTCAATAAATCCAAAAATAGTGTTAATAGAAAAAAAGGGAATCATGATTCAAATGTCCTTATTGTCCCATATTAAACAAATCTTCTTTAACCGACATTATGATTTAAAACCTGAGAATTCATATTTCAAAACATTCTATTTTAAAAACACATGGATTTTCCATTTACAAAACAATTGTTTTATTACCCAAAATATAAAAATAAATTTATTAAAATATACATATGAAATAATTTTATTTTTCATTCAATACATATCAGAGAAGATCGAGATGCATAATACAAAAGAAGAAAATTTAATCTAACATCATTTAAATCGATGGTAAACACCAATCATATGAATGATACATACGACCCATCAACAATATATTCCTATCACGATTCATGAACCCACACACCCTATCAATCCATACCATTCCATGGGAATATTCTTCATAATCTACAATCATCAAATCCTTTTGATCATCCCGATGTGTAATTATCAATTAAGTGTAGAATCAATATACATAACTTCAATTCCCCCACCTGAAAGATAGGGTTTTCAATCGTATATTGGACTACATGAACCCATGAATGAGATCATTACATATAAAAATAAATATCTGAGCCACTTATCTAACCTTAACTAAATATAATTACAAAATATAACCACTTTCTTTCCACATTATAAGAATCATGTTTGGGATCCACTAGATCTGGTGTGCTGAGTATGGTCACCACAGTTCCTTAAGCTCTCCTCCCCGTACATCAGTGGATAACAACTACTATTGTGGGTCTATAAAGCTATATTGGGGAGTCCATACCTTATTATAAGATTAAAATCACATAGTAAATAATATAAATAGATTCAACAAGTATCTTGGATAATAACCAGACTACAAGCCGCATGAGTCAACAAGTGACTATTTAACACATGCTATAACTATATGATAGATACACTACATGTCTTGTAGTTATACATTACAAATTACAATGCAAGAAAATGTTAATGAAACTGAATGAAACACCAAGTCCCCACTTGGTCTTTAAATCCAATGATCCAATCGAACATCCCATGTAAAAAATCAAACACCAGGTCCCTCTCCTGAAAATGTACCATCTTCTCGGGTACCCATGTAACATGGAGCCTCGATCGGGGTGTGAGAACAACTCACAATTCCCCCACCAATAGAACATAATAAGATAAATAGTTTTTATAATAATGTAATTAGTTAATAAAGGTTCTATAAATAATCATGGAAATAATAGAATATTATTTCACATTTAAACAATTAATAATTATCAATTTTGACATTTACTTTCTATAAAAAAAAAACTATAATACCAAAACCATTATGGTCGTGAAAATACCCTAATCCATAAAAAATGTTTTACATAATCTTAGTCGGAATTAAATTCAGTAATCAATTGAATTAATCCATGCACCATAGAGAACTAATACTAGTAACCAAAACTTGTACATACCATGGGAGCATAAAAACTCATATCATCATCCTAAACCATGGAATATTTGCGAGAATAGATCATTAGACTAACATCCAGAAAGGGAAAAAATTCAATGGGGCCCATAGAATCAGTCTATACTAAATAGAAAAATAGGATCTTTTTTCTAATACACTAATCATACCATTCATCGGTGGGTCACATAGCATCATTCTATCCCAATTTTTGGGAATTGATCCCTAGTCCAATACACCACCCAATCCATTTACCACATGTATATCCTTCCTACCAATTAACACATTTACTAACAAAATAATCACATTTAAAAATGTCCTTATATACCATTAAAACAAAATCATGTCATTAATAAAACTGAACCCATTTCTTATAGATCAAAACATCCAACCAAATACTATTTCCAAATTCTTCATATGTCAGACCATTAAAATAGTGGTTTCCCTATATACAAAAATAAGTCATTCATTCACTTATTCCAAATCCATTTCCAACCATTCCAAAAATCAATTAAATAATTTACCAAATAATGGGAAACCATTCCCTCAGATAAAATCATCAGTTTAAATCCGTGAAGAAAAACCATTTTTAAATCACATTATGGTAAACACCATCATTTTAAATGTTAATATCCTTAATAATAAAATGTTCCAGCCATTAAAACCATAACTAGATCAGAATCCACTACATATCTTTTCAAACAATTTCAAAATCCTCCTCAAAAAAATATAAATTCTATATTACAAACATTTCAATCATACCTTTTCTCGTGCCTATTTACTAAGAAGTAACAATCAAAACCCATCCTCAGGGCCCGTGCGGTGACTACTCCAAGCCCGCCTTCCATAGGCCTGGGGCTGGCGACAAGCACCAAAGGAGAATACTTGAATAAAAAGGGAAGGAATTATTTTTATAATAAGAAATAACACATAGTCAGAGTACACAACTGGAAGCAAAAAACTAATTAAAACTGAATACAAAGGTAGTGCTGAAAGTAAATGGTCCAATATACAAACCCAAATGAACATAAAGTACAAGTACAAGTAAAAAAGGAAAATAAATCTTGGATCATCCATCGGGGAATCCTACCTGGAGCGTAGGTACAGAACTCAAACAACTCATCCCTGAGGTATGTCCTATTCAGTTTAGCTCTGAGTAGCCTCTATTCTGTCACTCTTAGCCTTGATCACTGTTGATCGTCATTTTCATAGAACACAACAAGGTGCGGGTGAAGCCCGTTCGGGGGAGAGTATAAAAATACTCAGTAGGGGACCCCAAGACCCCCGAAGGTCTCCTAGAATCACCTAAAGATGAACCAAAGTATACAGATACAACCATGAAGTATCAAAAAACCCTACTAAGGTATATTACCATACATATTCTTAAGTTACCAGTCATAGTATAGCTCTAAATCTCAAGCCCAAGCACAACCCAATCCACATAAGAAGTAAAGTAAATCACATCGATGATAATTATGGAAAAACAAGACTTCGCTCACATAGATATACATCTTTTGTAGAGTGATAGAGATGATCAGATGTAGTCACTGATTCATCTAAGTTGTCGGACCCACACAAGATACAGGTCTAGCTAAGCTGTTAGACCCTCGTAGGATACAGGACCTGCCATTCTGTCGGACCCACACATGATACAAGAATAGATGTTAGAACTGTCGGACCCAGAGAGGATCCCAGTACATTAGTCATCGTTGTTGAACCCACAGAGGATTATGGTATAGTAGGCATCACTGTTGATCCCATGGAAGATTCTGATACAGTATTCATCATTGTCCAACCCACAGAGGATTCTGGTACAGAATCGCCGCAGCCGACCCTAGGGTTCCCGCACACAGCACACTCGATTCCAGGAGGGTCTGCTTCTCGAGAAAATTGTCGATACCTAAACTACCATGAAGTCTCAAGTTTGTGTATCCGGATGTTCTGTCTCATCATAAGGAACCCAACTTGACAGACGACATGTCAACCAGACGCTCGGTCTATGAGTTATTGGAATTTCCATTCTGGGGGCCCGGTTGGGTTTTTAGGCTCAAACCGACCCGGCCATCCTCCAACTGCATCCAAACCTCAAGTGGAGTATGCCCAAATAATCTTCTCGCTCCAAGAATTCCATCGCCGTAGGAGCTACGTCAATCGGACACCCATATCCCTAGATGCGGACTAAAAGGTGTAAACGACCATAGAGGGTCCGAGTCCAGTCTGACCCAATTGGACTTACCCGGCCAGACCCGGTCTGAACTGGGGTCTGACGAGGTCTGCATGTTCGACCCATTCTGAGGAAGCGACCTGAGCCGAGAGGATGTCCCGGTCTGAAGAGACTTCCCGACCTGACGGACGGCCTGGCCCGAGGTGGCACGGGTGAAGGTGGCCTAGCCTAGGGGTGGCCCGGCCAGGCGAAGCCTGGCTGAGGGGTGGCCCCGCCAAGGGGCGGAACAGCTGTGGCGGCTGCATCGTGGTGGCTCGCCTGGGTAGCGGCTCGGCCTGCTGGTGGCCCGTGTGTCCCGGCTAGCCACGCTATAGGAGGGGGTGTCGCACCCCATAGTTTGTCGAATGGAACCGGCTGCTCTGTGCAGTCTTTATCCGCTCCTGGATGATCTGCACCTTCTCCGTCATAGCCTGCACCATCTATGGTCCTACAAGGGCTGACTCCCCTGGGTCAGTCCCACACTGTGGTGATCTGCAAGGTATGACGTAAAGTGCCTCGTAAGGTGTCATCCTGATAGTGGAATGATAGCTATTGTTATACTCAAACTCTACCAAGGGTAAGTGATCCTCCCAGTTGAGACTGAAGTCGAGCATGCATGCACGGAGCATGTCCTCAAGAGTCTGAATGGTCCTCTCAGTCTGACCACCTGTTTGAGGATAGAAGGCGGTGCTCAAGCGAAGCTGCATCCCGAAAGCCTCCTGCAACCCCTTCCATAGTCGGGATGTGAAATAAAAATTTCAATCGGAGATGATCATCAATAGAAAATCATGAATCCTTATGATCTCTTGTACGTAGAGGCGTCCCAGGATCTCTAGTGAACCCTGCTCTCTGATCGGTATGATGTGGGCTGACTTGGTGAGTTGGTCTACGATCACCCAGATAGAGTCATGACCTCTGGATGTATGTGGATGTCCTATCACAAAATCCATAGATATCCCACACCACTTCCAATCTGGGACCTCTATGGGAAGAACTAATACTATTGAAACCTGGTAGTCCTCCTTCACTTGCTGACAAGTGAGGCATCGTGAGATAACCTCTGCTAGTGACTTCTTCATACCTGACCACAAGTGCTATCATTGGAGGTCCTGATACATCTTCGCCACTCTTGGATTTACCGGTAAAGGAGATGTGTGGAACTCCTGCAACACTTACTCATGATGTGCAACTGGTACCATAATACGTCCTCTAAAGAGTACGACATGTTCCCCACCTTCAGAAAACCCATCAGGTGCCTACCCTAAGGATATCTGAGCACATCGTGTCTCACAGTCAACGTCCCCATGTTGTGCCTCCCTGACTCACTGATGATGTGGAGGAGTGACTATGAGAGACTGCAGAAAGGTTGCTCCATCCCTATCCACAAAGGATATATGTAATGCGGCCAACTACTCTGTCGCCTCTCCTAGACACTGAATGCCAGATCTTCTGCTGAGAGAATCTGCTACAATGCTTCCCTTATCAAGAGTATAGACTATCTCTAATTCATAGTGCTAGAGGAACTCAAGCCATTGTCATTGTCTTAGGTTCAGGTCCTTCTATGAGAAGATGTACCTGAGACTCTGGTGGTCAGAGTAGACTGTAAAGTGATTTCCCATAAGATAGTGCTGCCACATATTCAAGGAGAAGACCACTTCAGCTAACTCTAGGTCTTGGGTAGCGTTGTTCTTCTCATGCTGTCTCAACTACTGAGAACCATACTGTATCACTACTCAGTCTTGCATCAGGACACACCCGAGTTTGTTCCCTGATGCATCACAACAAACTACGTACCTGACACCCTCCTCTGGTAGCCTCAAGATGGGCACACTAGTCAACCTATGCCTCAGCTTCTGAAAGATATGCTATCATCTCCTTGACCACACGAAGGGTTGCCTCTTCTTCGTCATTGCTGAAAGTGGAGCTACAAAAATGGAGAAATCCGGCACAAATCTCTGATAGTACCTACCCAGTCCTAGAAAAACTCATACCTCTATCACACTCATGGGTGGCTCCCAATAATTTACTGTCGTGACCTTCGCTGGATCCACTACAACTCCATCCTCCGAGATAACGTGTCACAGAAAGTGAACCTCTCAAATCTGGAACTGTAACTTCTAGAGAATACCATAAAGCTGGTGCTCTTGGAGTGCGTCCAGTACTAACAAAAAATGGTAGGCGTGCTCATCCTCAGTAGTCTAGTAGATCAGTATGTCGTAGATGGAGACTACAACAAAGAGATTGAGGTAAGGCTGGAAGATCCTATTCCTAAGAATCATGAACACTTTTGGAGCTATGGTTATGCCAAAGGGAATAACCAAGAACTCGTAGTGGTCATACCGACGTCTTAAGGCCGTCTTCTGCACATCCTCGTATCAAACATTGAGCGGGTGAAATCCTGACCTAAGGTCATTCTTCGAGAACCATCGTTCTGACTTGTGCCGATCAAAGCGGTTATCAATCCTCAATAGTGGGTACTTTTACATTATAATCTCCTAGTTCAGGCGATGGTATTCTACACACAGTCGCAAGCTCCCATCCATCTTCTTGGTGAAAAAAATTGGGGATGCCCAGGGTGAAACACTAGGTCGGATAAATACCTTCCCCGGAAAGTCCTCCAGCTGTACCCACAACTCAAAAAGCTCGGTGGGAGCCATCCGATATGCTGGAGTAGATATATGTTTCATCCCAGGGTACAGGTCAATGTAGAAGTCCACCTCTCTACGAGGAGGTAGTCCTAGAACATCATCCGGGAAAACATCCTCGTACTAATCCAACACAATAGGAAAACTCGGACTCCGCCCATCAAACGCTCCGAGGATGAAACTTTCCAACTGATGTGAGATCGGTCGCCCCATCCTCTGGGTAACTCCATCATGTTCTGGAAAGGCTCCCTTCTCTCAATTGAAAGTAAAAATCATCCCATTCTCACGGAAACACCGCACCTTCTGCCTAATACAATCAATCTGAGCATGAACTGTGGATAACCAGTCCATACCCAAGATGGCGTCATAAGGCCTCGACGCCGCTACGAGGAGAAATCAGTCGAAGCTCTCACCTACTAGAGTATGCTCACACTGCTGACACTAGTGAGTAATCGTTGAGTCTGATCTTGTAGGATTCTCTAGCTGTATGGATCGAGCCAACGACTCTGTCAGAATCTATGAGCTCCGAACAAGGGAAGAAGAAATAAAATAATGACTCACACAAGTGTATATAAGAACTGCAGCAAGGGTAGAGTAAACATAGATAATACCTCAAATCATATCAGGTGCGTCGTGGGCGTAGGCCTGGACTTCCTGGAGATGAGCTCGCCTTTGTCCACCAGCTCCTTGTGGTCGGGGTGGACCTCTTGGTGGTGGTGGTGGTGGTAGGGCCTAAAAATGTCGTCCACCACTCACTGCACAGCCAGCTCCTCTGCCACATCCTCTGTCTCCTATTGGACCACCACGGTTGAACCCCTACCTATGCCTGGGAGGTCCCTCTATTGTATGATTTTCATCTACTAGGCGGGTCGGGCAGTCACGAGCCATATGACCCTACCTTCCTCATGCATAGAACTTCTAACTCCTTGTATAATTGTCTCATTCTCGTGTGCCCCGCACAACCGAACCTATATCCTGGGGTCACCCACCTGATGGCATGTTCCGCTTGGACTTCTACGACATATGTCTTCTGCCGAGTGCAGAAGACTCCGCTATGTGTCACCATGTGGTGGGTCTCGGTACTAGTGACTTCTCAGTGAGAAAAATCTCCACTAGAAGGGCTTGCTCCAGCACCCCCGCCTCCATCGGGATGCTGCATGGGGATCATTGAAGCCCTGATCTCATGTCTGAGTCCCTACACGAAGCTATGGGCCCTGAAGAATGGGTCCCATTCCAAATCCATGGAGTAGCGTGAGAGGTCGGTGAATCTCACTGAGTACTGATTTACTATCATGTTGCCCTTCTACAGATGAAGTAACTCCTGAATCTTCACCACATGAAGGGTGGCTGAAACAAACTCAGAGCGAAAGAGACTCTCGAAGTCTGTCTAGAGTAATGATTCCTCGTCATGCACCGGGAGTATCATGATCCACCATCTTCCTGTTTCTTCATGTAGGAGACTCGTGACAAGGATCAACATGTGGTCGGCTGGTTACCCCACCAATCTGAGAACTCTCACGATAGCCTCCATCCAATCCTTAGCTGCATGTGGGTATGTCTCTCCCCGAAACATGGGCAGCCTCTGATGCTGGAACTCGGGTAGTGCACCCAGCCGGCATGCACTCTCTTCTGCAATAACTGGTGGTATCAGTGGACCAACAGGTAGTGGAACCACTAGTACATCTGCTATGATGGGGCCCTGCACCATGGCCTCGTTGCTCAGTGGGCTACCATCTTGTACGAAACCTGGAACCCTAGATGGCTGCCTTCGAGGGGCCATCCTGAAAAGAAACAGGTTCGCCACGGTTAATACAGTATACCTGGTGAGCTGACTCAAAGTAATCACGAAGGAAAATTTTCAATGGAAACACACACGCAATCAGTGTTTTCGTGCACTTAATCAGAAATCAGAAATTAGAGACCTAGTGTATGGATACATCGGCCGCCACAACAACACCAGTTTCCCTAAACTGATAACCACACCCAAAACACTTAACACTATTGCCGTTAAAAGAATCAGAGTCCAAGATATGTGGTAGAACCTACTCCTCTGATACCAATTTGTCATGACCCATCCTCGGGGCCCATTCCATGACTACCCAAGGCCCACCTTCCATAGGCCAAGGGCTGGCGTCAAGCACCAAAGGAGATTCCCCAAATAATAAGGGAAGGCATCGCCTTTATAAAAATAAATCACACACATTTAGAGCACACAACTGGTAAAAAAACACTAAGTAAAATTGAATACAAAGGTAGTGCTGAAAGTACATGGGATAGTATACAAACCAAACTGAACAACAAGTACAAGTACAATTAAATAGAAAAACATCTCCTGGATCATCCATCGGGGAATCCTACCTGAAGGGTAGGTACAGAACTCGAAAAAATCATCCCTGAGGTACATCCAATCTAGTCCAGCTCCGAGAAACCTCTCGTCTATCACTCTCAGCCTCGATCACTCCTGACCATCATCTTCATAGAACACTACAAGGTGCGGGAAAAGTCCGTGCAGGGGTGAGTATAACAATACTGAGTAGGGGACCCCAAGACCCCTGAAGGTCTCATAGAATCCACTAAGGATAAACCAAATAAGTAAGATACAAAAACGAAGTATCAACCAACCCTACCTACGTATATACCCATACACATACCTAAGTTACCAGTCATAGTCCGGCTCCAACTCTCGATCCCAAGAACAACCCAGTCCACCAAGGAAGTAAAGTCAATCACATCGATGATAATTATTGAAAGACAAGACTCATCTCACAAAGGTATACATCTTTTGTAAAGTGATAGATATGATCAGATGTAGTCACTGATTCATCTAATCTGTCAGACCCACACATGATACAGGACCAACTAATTTGTTCAAAGCACACATGATATAGGACCATCTATTCTGTCGGACACACAACGGATACCAGAATAGTAGTCAGTACTGTCAGAACCACGGAGGATCCTGGTACATTAGTCATCGCAGTCAAACCCACGAAGGAATCTGGTACAGTAGTAGTTGCTGTCGAACCCACGGAGGATTCCAGTATAGTAGTCATCGCTGTCGAACCCAAAGAGGATTCCGGTACAGAATCCTCGCAACCAGCCCTAGGGTTCCCGCACACAACACACTCAATTCCAGGAGGTCCGCTCCTTGAGAAAAGTTTCGATACATCAACTACCACTATGTCTCAAGTTGATGTATCCCAATGTTCCATCTCATCATAAGGAACCCAACGCGATATACGGCTTGTCTATCATATGCTCGTTCTGTGTGTTATTAGCATTTTTGTTCCAGGGGATCGGTTGGTTTTTTTAGGCTCAAACCAAACCGGCCGTACTCCAACTGTGCCCAAACCTCTAGTGGATTATTCCAAAATAATAATATCTCTATGAGAATTCCATTCCCAAAGGAAATACCTCAATCAAACACCCATAGCCCTAGATGCAGACTAAAAGGTGTAAACAACCATAGTGGGTCCGGGTCTAGTCTAACCCAGACAAACTGACCCGGCCTGACCTGGTCTGAACCGGGGTTTGACCCGGTCCATGTGTCCATCCCAGTCTGAGGACACGACCCGAGACGAGAGGAAGGCCTGACCAGAAGAGACGGCCCGACCTGACGGGCGGCCCGACCCGAGGTGGCCCGGCCGAAGGCGGCCCATCCTTGGGGAGGCCCAACCGATGAGAGGCCCGACCAATGGCAGCCCAACCGAGGGGCGGCCTAGCCATGGACAGACCGGCTGAGGGCGGCCCAGCCTTGGGTGGACCAGTCTAGGGGAATTCCTAGCTTGGGGGCCTGGCTCAGGGCGGCTCGTCCGGACGGCGGCCCGTGTGGCCTGGCTCTCCACGCCGCGGGAGGGGGTGTCGCGCCCCCTGGTTCATTAAATAGAAGCAGCGCTTTGCACCAGTTCGAGAGCTAAGGGACCCGACTAGTCCCACTGGTCCGTCTCCACGGTGCCTGGCCCAGCCGGCGACCACCGCTGCTCCACCATGGCGCAACGGCGCCGTGGTCCTCCTGTCCTCCTCATGTTGCGGCGACGTCGTGCCTCCACCGCTATGGACCGACCTAGCCACGGCCTTCGGCTCCACCGCGCGGCGCAATGGCACTACGCTTCTTCATCTGTCGTGGCCCTCCCTTCCGCAGATCCTCTTTCTTCCACCATGGTCATCCTGGCCATGGTTCTTCTTCGGCGCGGTGTGACGACACCACACCCTTTCGGCTCCGCCTCCATCATCAACCAACCATGAACTAATCAGAGGGATGTCGGGCCATGTTTTTTCAGCCCGCACCCTCCTCATTAGGTGATAACAAGTGTCCATAATCAAACCCAAATAAAAGATGAATAACAAAGGTATAATTATACATTAAAATAATCAAATCCCCCTACCTCATATTCTTCATTGTACGTTAACGTGTCGCGGAAGATGGATGTTGCGGAAGACAGTCGTCATTTCGTCAATGTCGGTGGAGGTAGATCTCGTTGAAGATGAGTCGGGATGACGCCCTCGATGTACTTAGTGGGTGGTGGTGCTTCCCTTCCTTACTACGGGCGAAGAAGGAAGAACTTGATGCTCGTTGTTCTTCAGAGATGAGAGGTGTTCTTCGTGTTCTTCAGGGTAAGAATGCTTCTCTATTTCTCCAAGGCTCCACCAAAGTATTATGTTCCATCCCAAAATAAAATGATAGCCTCTATATTATTTTATTGATGCCATGCATTCCAAAAGGAATTCAAAAAGAATCAAATCTCTAGAAATTAATGAATTAATTGTGGGAGCTCAATTAATTAATTAATAGAGGTTATAACATTAATGAGAGTAGGTGGAAGGTTCAAAATCAAATGAGGAGTGGTGGATTTATTAATTTCAAGGGAAGTTTAATAGACTTCCTCCAATTAAATGAGAGTTTAGAGGGGGTTAAAGGGGGTTCAAACTCAAGTGGGCCCAACCTAGTTATATCATTCCAAGGGAGGTTAGGGTGTGTTGGGACCCACCTCTAACCTCCACATGGTGGTTTTAACCACCAATCAAATAAAAATATGTGACACATAATTTTATTTAATTTGTTAAGAATCCCCAAAAAATTAACTTCCATCCTCAATAAAACCCAACCGCGGTAATGGTCTCTTTAAGAGAATATCGGCATTGTGAGTTCAACGATGCCATCAAATTTTAATTTCAAGCACCGGTTCAAAATATATAAAATCCCGCATGTACGTTTACTGAATGTACCCTAACAAAGAATCAAAAATTGATTCCGGACACACCAGGCCTCGGAATCAAGCACCGTCAGAAACTGCGGACTCTTCAAATTCCATTGAATTTATGAAAAAAATATTTCCATGAAATTTCTAGGTATTTATAATAAATAATACCCATTAAATATCAAAATTTCACTCACTCAATTATTACCATTTCATTTCAGTATTTTTATGAGTTTGGCATACCCCATGGGTAGCCCCAGGTTTGGTCTCCCATCATCAATGATCCCAAAATGTTATGTGAAGGGATTAAAATATCTAATGATGTCACAAATTACATTCCATAGTTAAAGAAATAAAAATGAATCAATTTAGTTAATTTACACAACTAAACACAAATATAAAACATTATGACTAAGGAAAAAATGAAAAATACCAGCAACGTCATGTTTGAAGACAACCAATCACCCAAAATAAACAACTGATTCGAATTAAATCATCCCCAAGTCCCCAAGATTAAGTACACCTAGGAAAAATAGGGGTATAGAGATTAATAAATAAAGGAAACAACACTACAGTACCGCTCCATAAGATGGAAGGAAATTGTGATGAATACATAACTAGATATCTGATTATCACCAATGACCCCTAAGGGCTATAAATTGAATGAAAAAAACAAATGGGGGTGGAGGTGGTTGTCGGTTCACCACCATAGATATAGGGGATTGACTATTGTAGAAATATTGGTTATAATCATTAATTATTAAGATAAATGGAATTTTCTCATTTAATTCATAGAGTGGTTTTGTAGCACAATTGGCCAAACTATGAACTAACTGTGTTCCAGCCTCTGTATAATAGGGGGTGTGCTCATAGAGTCTCTTGGGATCCTGAACGTTTTGTAAACTATTTCATCACCATGAGGAATTGATCAGTCACAGTCTAAACAGTTTTTAGATCACCCATTAATGGAATACCAACTCTACTCTAGTACCCTTAAGTCCATCACATTTATCAAAAAAAATCTACTACTAACTGTGCACCAACTGAAATATCATCTCTAAATGGAATATTTCCCAACAATTTAGTTTTCTACCACCCACTTAACAATGCTAATACCTACTTAAATCCACAAAAACATTCTTCAAAACAATAAATCTAACTAGGATGCACCATATATCAATGATATAATATTATAGATGTAATGATAAATGAGGTTATTCAAGATCAAGTAAGGAACATCATGATGTTACAACATGGTTATAATAATTATTTCATTTTTAAGTAGAATAATTTTGGTATTGAGGTATCATAAGGATAAGGTTAATCTGGTTAATCAATTTAAGGTTATTCTTGTTTTTTATGTGATTCATAAATGCACATTATGTATTTGGAAGCACAATGTGGATATTTAATTTGGAGATTCTTACCAAATTAGGTTTGGTAGTTTTTTTTGATACCCACAGTGGCTTATTGTAAATGAGAAGTTATAGGTTGTAGAGATTGAAATTTCATTGTCCGTCATTATGGGTTGTAACCATTTAATATTCGGTTGAGACCATCTTTTTAAATAAATGATTGTGAATATGAGTTTAAGGAATGTCTCGGGATCATTTAAGTCTTATTAAGATCCATGCGATACTTTTATTAGAGAAATAGTATTAGTAATATGGATATTAAAACATATTTAGCAACCATGAATGTCAACTGTATGACCCAAAAGGGGAGTTTCATGGTCTGAAAAAATGTATGAGAGAGGATACATGTCCATTTAAAATGGTGTAGGTATGTTGCAGTTCTATGAAACCTAGTTAGCGCATTTTTTTAAACCATATTCTTTATGATATGATAGGGGTTTCTATATAGATTTTTTTGTACAAAATTGACACATGGTTTGGCCAACCATGTGGAAAGAACATGGGAACCTATAAAAGCGTTGAAATGATAGAATTCCCCCTATTTCTATTTAACTCTCTTCCTGTTCTTTTCTTTTCCTAAAATGAATAGTCTCACCTATCCCTCATTGGAAACCTCCAACTCTCTTATATGAATGGTGATAAAGTTTTGAAAGGATGTATAATTAGAAAACAATTCATCTATTTAAATTTTTCTTAGTAAGCACTTCAATCCAATTTTTCTAATCATTTATTTCTCTGTATGGAATGATAAATCTACATGAGCTAATATAAAAAAATTTCATGTAATTTTTCAATTTCTATAATTTATATGATTATAGGTAAAGTTATAGGTCAATAAAAATTAGTAGTCTTATAATTGCATAACATAGGCGGTCTCAAATATTTCCCAAAGATATGGGTTTTCATATTATGTTTTTTTGCTGCACACTAGAATGTCCCTCTGTGCGATATCATATTGCTAAACCCAAAATTTAACTATTCAATCATAGCTCTAGATAATAATTGAGGCATTAATAAGTAGTTTTTGGGTAATTAACTAAACCCCAACCACCCCAATGTAGAGTTATATAAATTGAATTTATGACCTTTGTATCCCTTGTGACCCAAATTCCACAAAGGTGTTTTTCTCTTGATTTTGGCTAGTGGTATTTATGAAATTCAGTTCGTGAATTGATATTACGTTGTGGTTTTTACACATGGTCCACCTTCACAGTGATATTCCATTTCATGGAATAAAATATGAAATAAATTGAATAATGTAAGGATTGTTTCTCTTTAAACAATATTTAATTTTAAATAGATGTGATTTGATCATAATTCTCTTATTTAGGGGCCATAATCTTCCTTATTTAAAATTATTATTATTGTCACAAATTCCGTACTTTAGATTTGCATTTATGGAAATGATTCAATTTGAGATTAAGTTTGGATAATGGGCATAACATTCCATGTGATTTATTTACAATATCGGGATATGATTTTCCTCCAATTTTATCTATAATGAGTTGACATAATGTTCCACATTCACTATGACAAACTAATGGACATAACATTCCAAATTTTATAATTATAATTAAATGAAAATATTTTTTATTTTGACAATTTATAATTAATTTAAATGATTCCCAATAATTTTGTTAATATAATTAATATGTTGATGTACTCCTGCATCGGCTGAAGTATGTTTTTCCATACTGATGTAGCACAAGGAATCCAGAATAATCTGGTTTACTTATTCGTTTCATTAAATTGATTATTACCTTAAAAATACTTAATGTATATTCAATGACTAGATAGTGTTAAACGACATTGGTGGTGACCAACTATGTTCATATTAAACCCTATCCTGGCCAAAAATTAGTACAGTAAAAAAATTTATGGATGTTGGATTAAAAAATGGGTAATGTCCAATTAGAGATTCCTGATATTATATAATAGGATAGATTACAAGTGAAGAGGAATAATAACATGCTCATCATGCTATTGGATATAGGTTATGGTCTTCTTGTACTTTTTGATATCACATTTAATATACCTTCTTATATGTTTTCCTTAATAAAAACATTTTTTTATAGAATATAGACATGTTAACATTGGTTATATGTTAGTAGATTTAGGATCAACTTATGGATTACAATTATCTGGTTAAATTCTATGGATGATTTATATTATTATTTTATTAACGATTTTATACCTATTTGTTTGTCAATTATTATACCTTTTTTCTACATCTCTGATGAAATATAGTTTAGTCACACCCATAACACTATATATCCTCAATACTAGTCATCATCATCTAGAATATAGGAAGAATAATGATTAAATCATTCCATTCACGTTCTATTAAATATAAACTAATAAGGCCCAAGATGGTGCATCACATAACTATGGTAGTTTTTCATTCATCCCATTAAATTACAATAGGATTATATTATAATGTTTCTAATTATATGTATGGAATTATGTATAAGATAAATGGATTCCCCATCTACACAGTTAATTTTTTTATAGGTAATTTGTTTTTAAATACATCAATTTATTCCTAAAATACTATTTATCTTACTTATATGTGATGTCATTCAAATGAGTTGAATACATTTTACATTATTATAATACATTTATTTAATTAAAGTGAACTACTTTTGGTGTCTCCTGATAAGGAATAGATGATGTTGTCTCTATTCTAAAACAATATATTCTATTACTCTTCGAAAAATTGCCATTCATTTCTCTAGATAGTAAGATATTTCATTATAAATTTAGATATTCATCCCATGTATCATGTATATATTATACATCAATATTAAAATCATGATTTCTATAAGGCACTATTTTTATATCTTAATAGATTTATTCAATTATCCAACTACATCAATAATTTCTCCACAAGTTAAAGTAAGTATTTCATTAATTTATCAAAGGTTTTTAAAATTATCTTAGGAATCATATGTTATATAACATTTTGTATACATATAGAATAAAATAAATAATTAAATAAGACTAAGTTTTATTTAATGTTACTTTCTATCACATAATTCAAAACTAGAAATTATGCTATAGTTTTATAATAATCATTTCATTGCACTGTTGGCCTCTATTGACTTGGATTCCCTTTAAAAATGGTTGATTAATATGAACCATTTCTCTTAAAATTTATGTTAATTCATTACACAATAAATTTTTTTTAACATAAATTTCATTGATGATCATAATATCACTTATTAAAAAATATATAAAAAACATCAATACCCTTCAATAAAGTCCCAAGGTGTTTCTAACCATTGTTTTTACATGTCCGGAAATATACCAATCCTCAATTTCCCTTCAACAAAATTAACAATAAATAGTTCCCAATTTACCTCTTATAATATTTATTTCATTTGATAGTATACAACATGGAGAACTCATTATTTATCTTGAAATGACTTTCACAATCATTTAATAAGGGTAATATTTTTTAGATATGAGTTATCTAAAATGCTTGATTTTAATCCATCAATTATCAGTTTAATATTTTGTTTTTTATTTCACACATAGTATACAATATGTATTTATAACCTTATATTATTATCATCACACTCTAAATCCACCAATATTTTTATAAATATAGAACTTCCATGTCTATGTTATTATTTATCAGTTAGGAAAAATACTTTTCCAGGAATATATAATAAAAAAATTTCATTCCATGATTTGAATTTATTGCTCATTTTTAGTGATTTAAATCAATAAATACCATTTATAAACATCACCCCACATTGAGTAATATCTTCCTCCTCTCACTACATCCCACATTATCGAATATCTTCTCCATGGACAATATGAATTGTCTTATTACAATGGAATTAGTGGTTCCATTGAAAGATGGAGGTTATTCCGTGATGAAGAAATCAATCATTTTTACTCCATGGTGAGGGTAAATATGATTATCTATATGGTAAATGTTATTGTTTATGACCTATAAAAATTTCAATAATTATAAGGACCCAACCTTAAACATTACATATTCTTGAGTTAAATCAAGAATTCACATTGAGGATAGTTTCAGGTTTTGAGTTTTAGATAATTTGGCCATAACTATAAAATATGAACGTCAATATTACATGTTGAAACTAATACTCGGTATCCATTTTATTCATAAAATAAAAACACTTAAAAAGAAACAAGTCTAGTTTCATGTTTTACACAAACTGACTTTTCATTGATCTCATCCTTGACCCTATTCCATTTTTGTTCTGGGGAAAACATTTCAAAAACATGGGATGAGAAAAAAATCTCAGTAAGGGATAAAAAAATATGAAAAACTCTTAGTTTTTAAAAACAATAAGTAATCCATGAATACATTATCATAATTAATAATTCCTACCATTATTAATTATTAAATATTCTTTACTGAAAAAAATCATTGCCTACCCGTTTGTCACCTGAGTGTTACCACAAAACCCATAGAAAACACACATAAAATATATAGGTAAGTTGTGAAATTAAACATACATAAATTGAATAAACATAATTTTTACTTCCACACATATCACTAAATGAAATAGCCATACGGCCAACTATCATACCCAATGCATTAGAGGTTATAACGTAACCACCAATCCTGGTTTATCATGGCACCACCTATCATTTTTTCATGTTACATTATAAAATAATAAAATATTGCAAATATAAACATTTCATTTGCAATCAGAAGTAATAATTTCATGATATTGAAATAATCAATCCATTTCAAAAACCATTAAAAACATTTAAAAATAAATTTTCTAATCAAAGTGTCCCATACAACTTAAAAACTTTTAATGGTATTAACATTTCAAAAAATTAATGTCGATATAAATTAATTTTTAATCCCATTATTGAAACATGGAAATTAATTAGAATTATTTTGATGAATAAATCTTTTAAAAAATAAAAATGATATTCAAGTTAAAGAGTTACAAACCAAAAAAAAGACACTTGAATACAAATGATTGAGGAATAAAATTAATCGAAACATTATAATATCATGAAAATAACCAAATCATGATATAATATGTCAAAGGTCATTATATACACCTTATAAAAGTGAATTGGTGAATAACAACAAAGAAGTATCAATGGAATGTTTGTTGAGACGCAATCGCTTATAAAGATGGTATCCTTAGATTAAGGATTAATCATATACATAATTATGTGTGAAAAATAAGAATACACCAAATATAAGTGGATATTAACTGTAAAAAAATAATAGTTCATTCACAAATCTTCATAGAACAACATAACCAAGAATTTTAACATTAACTCAAATAATGGAAATTGGGTGAAGAAGTTCCCTTCCAGAAATTTGACAACCGAACGACGTCTCTTAAAAATTCAAGAAATTAGTGGATGTGAGAGAAAAGGGTCTCTCATAACATAGCTATGAAAATTTTAACAATAAGGATATTTAATAACATATTAAAACATAATAATGTGGAAATTTATAATACATTACATAAAATATTCTTTTCACTAAAAGAGGAGGGTGAAAGGTTCCTCTATCATTTTTTAACTTATGAAACATAAACAACATGAAATAAGGATGATACAGTGATGATTTAAATACCCATAAATTACATTATATTACACAATTAATATAATCATTTTATGTATGTACACCAAACCAATGGAAATAATGTAAAATATAGCATGAATCTAAAGGGAATAAAAATTTAGATTAAAACCCCTTACCATGTTCTAATAAAATGTGTCTTATGAAAAAATGTTAATAACCACCAAATTAATCACATAGTAACATGACTATAAATATAATTATGATAATATATATCAAATGGAAGTTCTAAATGCACCACATGCAATAAAAAAATGTCTAACAATAAAAATCTCATGGAATTATACATGAGATAAGAGACCCATTAACTCGTGTTCCACTTGACTCATTTGTTCCTTGTTATTACTAAATAATAATCATAAGTTAATTAATACATTATTAAGAACCTTTTTTAATGATTATTATTCTTTTTATATCACTTAATACCATGCTATAACAATTAGTTAATTGTTTGGGATTATATTAGACATTTTGTCGTTGTTCGGAACATGAGTAAAAAATGAACTTGTCATAACAATAAATTGTCCATGTAGTCAAAATTCCTTTATCTCTAGAAAAAAGTTTATGATTTATATATCTTATATATATTATATATCAATTATATATATTTAATTATAACAGTACATGACATTTGAGAATAATAAATGAAATGCACCGTTCATGGAGACAGTAAGTTGTACGTACGCATGAAAGGTAATTTCATTTCAATTTCATATTTAATGGAATGAAAACATAATGATAAAAAAGTATATTATAATCTCAATATAATATCATATATATTTTATAATTTACATTCTTTATACATTCCATTTATGGAATGAAAGACTCATATCACTTTGAGGGGGCGGTAGTCCACACTTTCTAAAATGAAATTATCGCGTTTAACCATTATGGAAACGATAATGTTATTATATAAATGGAAAATAAAAAAACATAAATATAATATATATCACATATAAATGTATTTCTATCATAATTTCCACTATGAGAGGTGGTAGGAGATAATTGAACAATCATCGTTTTGTGAGGCAGTAGTTCACCGTCCATAGAAACAGTATGTTCTTTATCTAGTATATGGAAGTGTGTGTAAGTGTAGTTCTAATATATCGTATAAAAACAAAATATTATATTAATTATAATGGTTATATTAAAAAATAAAGTAATAAAAATATATTATGGGGTTTGAGAGTAAAATAAATTAAAAGAACATAAGAGAAGACGTTTCCTAAATCGGGTAACACCCTTTGGCTTGAACCAAATGGTTTACATGAAGTGCCATATGCCTAAGGTAATGCTTCTAGGATGAGTATATGGATTTATTTAGCTTAATTTGGAATATTTTGGATGACCCAACGGCCTTGAGAGGTGTGAGTAATTGGATTGAGGTGATGGCTTTTTATAAGGCGAAGGAGGAGCTCTTTAGGGAAGTTTCAAAATATTATTTTATTATAAATATATTTTCTGATTAAAAATATCCAAAAATTATTAATGTTGATGATAAGATGACTCAAGTTCGAAATAAAATAATTTAATAAGAATTTTATAGGTTTTGGATATTTTTTTAAATTTTATTACCTTATTTTTTTCAATCATTTATTAATGTGATAAATACTGCATCATCATTGTGTCATAAATAATTTTATTTATTTGATGTATAAAAATTATAAATATAATAAAAATATGTATAAAAATAATTTTAGATTTATTAATAATATTTATGTTCTAATAGATAAATTATATAACCCTACGTAAAAATTATTTTACAAAAAGATATTTGTTTATGTAATTTGTTCTGTTACTTCAAATTAATTATTATAAAGTGTCATTATCACTCTTATATGGCTCCATGGGGTCCCAACATCGACCCATGTATGACCATGGTATGTAATGTATCAAAAAATTGGATTAGTAAACATGGTAGGGTAATTAAACATTATTATAATCTTATTTTTAGCTTTATTTACCAGATTTACCCTTTAACCAAGGTAAATAATATATTTACCAAAATAAATATTCATAATGTATAAAAATATAAGATAACTATTTACAAAATTTTGACCTCCTAAAAAAATTATGAAATCCATTTTCCATAATTCAAAACTCAAAATTGGTGGAAATTAATTGAAAATTAATTATTATTGTAAAACAAAAAGCGTGTTTTTATGAATAATAACTATCAAAATATTGACACTTGTTTATTTCCAATTTCAATGTGAAATTACATCCAATGGACAAAATTGGATAAAATGGTAAAAAAAATAATCTAATTACACTTTAAATATAATTAATATGATAATATAACCATATAAATAAATTAGATAAAAAGATAGTTTTGAATTAAAATACAGTATTTCTCACTATTCATTAAAAAATGAACATTATCAGAAAAATACCATAATTTCATCCAAATTAAATTTCAATTTCCCAAATATAAATGAGAATATTATTTTTTCATATATAACATATAATAGTGGAGAAAATATATTAAAAATTTGTTCTCCATCAAAAGGTTGTAAAATATCCTTTTAATGAATATTACTGTATTTATTCATAAAATTGGATTCTTTCTTATTTTATGACTCTAAAATTTTAAAAAATAAATGAAACAACATTTTAAAAATGATTATTTATTTATATTCATTCCCAAAAATAAAAATTTTATGCGTTAAATAAAATTTAAAATAATGATATTATTATATTACTTTTACGTATAACTCAATGTTGTTTGAAACCGTAGATTTCAATGAATAATGTTGTTGTGAGTTGAGTATGCTCTCAGATATAGCATCCCCTTTGAAGTACAATCAATATTTAATTCAAAAGTATTAATAAATATGAAAATGTTATATTTTTTATTTACCTAGGATGTTACATCCCTCCCCCCTTTTGGGAATTGCTTCCTCGTAATTTTAAAATTGGGCTCAGAAAATTCATTGAAAGTACCACATCGAAAAAGAGTCAATAAAACTATCACTTTATAAGAATTAATAAAATGAAAAAAGGTCATCCGAGACTACAGATACTAGGATTCCTTGAAAACATGGATATAGAGGGTAAAACAAGCCATCATGTTCTGATGGAGAGTGATATAAAACATGATTAGGAGAAAGTTAACCACAAGAAAATCACAATATTATGATGGGTAAAACGGTCTTTGATTCCCCATTATGAAAAGTAAATGGAAAACATTTTTATTTTACATTTCTTTTCATAAATTTGAGCTATTTATTTAAGAGCTTTAATAAGAACATAATGAAAAATACATACATTTCAAGTCGAATTTCATCATTTACTAGATTTCTTCCACAAACTCATCTTTTCTCCCAAAGATGAGTATTCAAGATGACTTGTTCACCTTAAAAGCACTACAATCAACTTCTAGATAATCACATAATCCACAAAAGATGAACTATATATTTCCCATGCATATATTCATTAACCAAAACAAAAATGGTTAGTACAAGATCAGATAATCCCAAAAAAAGTTAATGTTTTACAAAATGAAAAACTACTCTAAATCACCAAAATAGGTCAAACAATACCCAAATCTCAAAAAAAAACTATTAAATAAAATAATTCCATAAAATTCTTCAAAGTAATCCAATCTAAGATTGAACCTAAAATCTAATAATGATTTAATAACATATTCTTCCACGATAAATCATAACATTTATCTCCAAATAACATTAGTTACACTAAAATTATCAGATTGAAATGTAATTGACCTAATCAAGTATTCACCATGATAGGTTAATCAGTTCCATTGATAACTCAAAATCAACTTATTCATGATTTATAAAATCATCTAACTAAAAAAATTAGTCATACTAACCAGGTACATCACGTAGTCCAGTGGTAGGAGATAAATCCTAGTCGCACATTGGTTGTGGGTTGAATTCCCGTAGCTTTGTCAGACGTGAAGGGTTGTCATATGGTCTTTCATATGTTATTTTTAGTTTCCTCAACATCCAGTAGAATGGTAGTAGGAATTAGTAAACATATATTTGTATGATCCTACTGATTCAGTTCCCAAAATATCTTCACAGGACATCCATTGGCATAATGACGATGCACACCACATTTAAAACATTCAATTAACGCATCAGAAATAACTCCATTACCTTTCTTGGATCCAACTAGATGCTTCCTTTTTTACATGGAAGTTCTTGCTTCATGACCTTCAATACAACATCTGAAACACCTTCCCATCCCTTTGAAGTATTTTCTTAAATGTTTCTTTCCTCATTCTAGACACATAGGGTTTTTTAATATACTTACCTTTATGATAATTACACGGACTTTTGTAGGGATTTATTTCTCGTATATACAATGAATTATATAAAACAGTAAGGATCATGTAACAACCCGATATTTTATGATAAGTATTCTATTTAATTTATTTGATGCCATGTGTTTTATGCTACAACAAGATTATCTTGTGCTATATTCCACATTGTATTAGCTTGAAGTATACACAACACTATTCTTGGATTGTGTTACACACAATTTCAAATACATTTTATAATAGTCATTCTATGCAACATTGAGTGTATGTATATATATATTCAATGTATAAATGAAATATGGTTGGATTCTGTTATACGAAACAACAAATAATTCTTTCACAACACACAACCCTGACTTGGCTTGCATTACACGCAATCACGACTTTCCTCGTAACGTGTGTTGTACGCAATATCTGGTTTCACTAAACAATGATATATAGTTATAATATTATTACGAACTAGCCTTTATGAATAGTATTAACTAAATTTTTAATGTTATAACATTATTATTTCATCTTACACATTTTCTAGAACATGGTATGTGAACAAAATAAATTTTTCGTGTAAAATAAGTATTTTTCAAAAAATCCATTTTTTCCGCCTTTTGATGGCGCACACACTTTAAATCTAATGAATAGTAAAAACACGCTATATGTAATTAAAAACAACTTTTTTCATCATGATAATTTATGTGGATAAATTATAATATTTAATGGTTTTAAAGTATAAATAGAATATATTTTTACCATTTAATAATATGTATGCCATTGTCATTGATTTTACCTTGAATTCGTTGGTTAAATCAATTCAATCTTTTGCAATGTTTTAAACAAAAACCCGTTTTCTTTCGACAACGAGATTTATTTTACTTTAATTTCTGCAACTTTTGTGTATTGAATTTCTAAAAATGGATTCCATATTTGGAATCCATTGGTAAAAATTATGTTAATAGGCTACATTTAATTTTTGGAAATAATGAATAGTAACTACGGTAAATTTTATTTACAATAGTTAAAGGTAAATCGGGTAATTAAGGGTAAATATATTATTACCTGAAAAATGGAAAAATCATATTGGATGACAAAAAGTCGACCCATATCACCTAAGGGTCGGATTAGATTCATTTAATGGACTATTTTCCATGAAAATAATTTAATTATTATTAAAACCAAAGAAAGTGACAACATGCCACTCTCTTAAATATTATCAGTATAATAATTTTAATTTAGTGATACCCTTTATGAAACGTCGAACATGAGTAGAATCCAGAAATCTAATAAAATTATCTACATCATATGAATTTATTTTTAATTTTTATGGATTAAATAATTATCATTAATTATGACACAATTGTGATGCAGAAATTGTTTATCTAGTGAAAAATCAAGAATATAATTTTTATTAAACTAATAGTGACCATTAAATGCACAAAACCCTGACCAGAACTTATTGGTCATGTAAATGTAATCCATAATCATCCAAGGGTCTAATATATGACAATTTGGAGTCTTATAAAAGCGATTATGACACTTATATTATTTTGTTTTAAATGATGCTAATGTTGTCACCTTCTTAATTTAATAAATATAACAATTTAAAAATTGTGATTTTAAGATGATAAATTCTAGTAAATGTATTATTGTGAAAGTTAATATATTTATCATCATCATAGGATTTTATTTTTAATTTTTATGCATCAAATAAGTATATTAAATAATTATACAAATATGTTGTAGTATTTATTTTATTAAGTGATAAACCAAATAAATGGATTTAAATATAATAAAAAATATATTATATGAACTATTTAATGTTCTACACTAATTTTATAGATAAATATGAAATTTTATGAATCTATGAAGGCTTTTAGTTCGAACAAATCTTCTGTGTATATTTTATTTAAATTCAAATAAATGAATAGTGTCAAAATTGACATTATTGTTATTATATGAAAATAACATATTATAAATTTTTTTAAAATTCACAAAAATCATTAAAAATTATCAATTTAAATTTATATGGTCTAAAATGTTATTAAGTATCCAATTATGGAAAATTAACTACAAATAAGTAATTAGGATTTATAATTTTAAATTTAGAATGTTATTACCACAAATAAAATTAAATTGATTAAAAAAGGATAAATCAAGTCGATAATGTTTAAAATAAATTCATAACATGTCTAAATTTTATTGGTTGATGATATTACAACCCTATATCATCTATTCTTCGGATATTAGTCATTTTGGAAGTTTTCAAGTGGGGTTGGTTTTTAATATTAACTAATATTTCTTATATTTCCAAAGGTGCCCCTCTCCTCCCTTATAAAAGGGCACCTCCTCCCTCTCCTCCTCACACTGATTTGAGCCTTCACGCTCAGCCAACCCCTTCCAAATTCTCTTCTAAACTTTCCTAGAAACATCCGAGAGGTCCTGGTCTTCTTCAAAGACCAATTTTAGTGCCCTAAGTGGAGGTCTCAAAGAGGTGCTTAAAAGAAGAGGTAATGTCAGTTACCGATTCTTTCAACTTTATTTTTTCTTAAACTTCTTCTTCTTAGGTTGTTTCATTATTAAGTAATAACATCAGTATCAATCATATGCTGATATGTTATTATAAGTATGAAACAACCCTATTTTTCCATCTATCCATCCTATGGAAAAAAAATCACTGCGCGTGCGTATGTACGGAATACCGTCTCCACGCCGTGGTGTAATCTATTTTCCACCACCACCTTACATGGATGGGTATAATGGTGTAAATAATAACTATATATGATTATTTTAAAGTGATATTGATTCTGTAATTGTATACATACACTCCAATAAAATTCCACGATCATGGGAACGATATCATCGCTCGTGCGTACGTACGGAATACTGTCTCCACGACGCGATGAGATTCATTCTCAATGATTAACCATTCATAAATGATTATAAAGTTATATAATAAGTAATAATGAAATATATGACATAATAATGATACTGGATTTATGTATATATATATATATATGTATGTCATCTAATTAATTCCATTCAATTCATTGAGGAAACGAAAACAACGTTCAAGCATACGTACGACCTACCGTCTCCATGATCGGTGTAGTTCTTTCCATTTATCGACATATTATATATATGTATATTATGAATATATATTATATATAAATCATGTTTTAAATTCTGGAATTAAGTAATCATGATCTAAGTAATCATATGAATAATTAGAAGTCAAAACACGGACGACAAATGAAACGATTTTACCCAAAACGCTTTTTAACATGGAATTTACAAAAGAACGGCTAATATAAAGTCCTAAGTGAACCATATATGATATCATAACAAGGAATATGAATCTGTAATAAGTCAATAACATTATTTAAATCATTATAAAGGAGGTTCGGACACTTACGAAGCAAATCGGACCTACGGTAAGGGAAAATATCACAATCTCATTTTTTTCTGAGATTGTTTATACTTTGGTATTTAATGGGGTATATTTTATCATCCACATCCATGTTCCCTCAATATGTAATATTGTTTCCATCCACCTACAATTTTTTTAAATCCAATTTTACCCTTCAGTGTGTTTTTAGTAAAGGATATGAAATGAATCTTTTGTTGTTTTTCGTACGAGGTACTTTTTGACTTTTACGGAAAAAGTACGAGAAGAATGTTTTTTTAACTTATAAGACACAAACAGATTTTTACGGTTTTATAAAGCTTGATTTTAATGAAGCTTCCTCAAAAATATTTCATGACTACTTTCAACAAAATCTTTTTCTTTTAAAATTGCATGACATTTTGTGAAAAGAAAATGATTTTGAAGAAGAAAGGATATTTTCCTCAAGAATTCATTTCAAGTGTTTTATCAAAACCATTTTTTATATAAGATGACATTATTTCATATGTGTATGTTTCAAGTATAATGTATATATGATTTACATGGTTTCACTTTTCTTATTATGAAATGATATCCATTTATTTTTATGGATTATGTGATGATGGGAATATGTTTATGAAACCCATTTTATTCGTTGGTTTATTATGAATGATGTATGTTTATTTTGTGGAACAAGTAAGAATGATTTAATTATGAGATGGGTGGGACCTATATCTCCCTCTAATGCATTGGGTAATGATTTATATCTCATGAGATAGACATGGATGGAACAGTAAGTTAATCCGGTTCAGTATTACAGGACTGGAACGAGGAGTGAACTCGATTAAGAAAAGGACTTTGTCCACTAAGATGGTCTTGGCATCAATGCCTTGGCTGCTATGGAAATCATTAAATTTTCTTAATGGATTCCACAATTACATGTTTTATTCCAATGATATTTTATCATGATTTATGTTCCATTATGATCTATGCCTTATGTACTTCCATGTTTTATGTCGTTGCTCATGATTTTTAATGTTCATGTTTTTTTAAGTTCAAATGTATATGGTATGTTTTATTTTATCCATGCTTACCCTTACTGAGCATTTGAGCTCACCCTTTTTATGTTTTCTTTTCCCTCAGGATTGAAAGAACGATTTTAGTTAAGGAAACAAAAATGGGAAGATCTTTATGGGAGATGTTGAAGATCATTCCCCACGATTAGAAGATTATGTTCCAAGTTTCAAAAGACACTAAAATATTACGGTCCTTGTGTGTCTGTTTTTGTTATATACTAAGTATTCCGCAAAAGTAATTTAATGTCTATGTACGTCAACCTTCGGGTCTCTAAAGATCAGGTTGGTCAATATTGACTCCTGATGGTTGTATAAGAACAAACACACGACTTCTCATTGGAGAACCCATTTCATTCAGTTTCTCATTCATAAAACATTCACAGTTTTCATCACTTCCACTGTTACTTTGGTGCCTTATAGATCCAACGATTTACTAAAACCAAAAAGGTCAGTCTGAGTATATCAAAATGGTGTCATATAATATCTTATGTGGATGGTAAACACAATGATGTACTTATTCATGTTATCTTATGAACATTTACTTTATCTAAATGACTATGTTTCATTATAAAATCCTATCCATTATAGTTATTCCACATATTCATAAAGAACACCCTACCCTCCAATGTTATCTAAACTAACATTTGATACCAACTATAAGGAACCATCCTTAAACATTACATAATATTTATTTAAATAAAGAATTCACATTGAAGATATTTTTAGGTTTAGAGTTTAAGATAACTAGGCTATAACAATAACATATCTACTTGAATATTACTTGTATACACTACTACTCAATATCCATTTATTTCATTAAATAAAACTCTTAAAAAGAAAAATGTCTTGTTCCATGTTTTAAATAGCATGACTTTTCCTTGATCGCATCATTGACCCTATTCCACTTCATGTCCTGTGAGAAATATTTCAATAACTTGGAATGAGAAAAAAAGTATCAGTATCGAATAAACAAAGAAGGAAAATTGTTAATTTTTCAAAACAAAAAGTAAACCATCAATACCTGATCATATGTAATAATTATTACCTTTATGAAGTAGTAAATACTGTTAACAGGATAAAAGATCATTTCATAACCATTTTTACCAAAATATTACCATAAAACCGCTAGAAAACACACATATTATATATAGTATACTTGGAGAATAAATTTACATAAATGGTATAACCATATAGTCGACTTCCACACATATCAATAAATGGAATATCCATACGGCTGACTTCCATACCCAATGCATTGGAGGTTATAACGTAACCACCCATCCTTGTTTATCATGGAACCACCCCTCATTTGTTCATGTACGATTATAAAATCATATAATATTGAAAATATAAATATTAAATTTACAATTACAATAAATTATTTCATGATATTGAAATAATTAATCCATTTCAGAAACCATTAAAAACAATTATCAAAGATATTTTTGAATCAAAGTGTCTCAAACCACTTGGAAACATTTAAAGGTATTACCATTTTAAATAATTAATGTCAATATAAATAAATCCATAAAAACCATTTTTAAAACATGGATGTTAATGTGAATGATTTTTAAGAATAAATATTTAAAACATTTAAAATGATATTTTAGTTAACGATTTCATAACTAAATAAGAGACACTTGAATGCAAATGATAGATGAATAACATTAATCAAAACATTATAATATTATGAGAATAAATGGAATCATGATATAATATGTCAAAGGACATTATATACAACATATTAAAGTAAATTGGTGCATGACAAGAAATATGTGTCAATGAAATGTAAATTGAGACGAAATCCCTTATAAATAAGGTTTCCTTATACATAGGATAAATCCATTAAATAATTATGTGGGAAAAATAAGAATACACCCAATATTAGTGGATATTAAGTGTAAAACAATCATAGGCCATTCACATATATTCATACCACAACATAACCAAAAAGTAGAGTATTAACCCAATGAATAGAAATTGGTGAAGAAGTTCCCTTACCAAAATTCGACAGCCTAAAGATGAAACATTAAAATTCAGAACATGAGTTGATGAGAAAGAAAAGGATCTTCCATCACATGGTCATAAAATTTACAAGAATAAGTATATTTAAAAACATATCTGAACAAAAGAAATTGGAAATTCCTAAAACATAACATAGAATATTCCTTTCACTAAAAGAGGTGGGTGAAAGGTTTACATACTGATTTGGTGACTTACGAAACAAAAACCACAAGAAAGAAGGTTCATACATTGAAGATTTAATGTCATGACCTGCCTCCTGGGCCATGAAACTTGTCATCTGACCCCTTGGGACTTCTATAATACCTCGGTTGCCTTCCCATCACACCATAGGATATTATTCACTAGGGTTTATTATCAGACTAATGACTGTCCCCACAGGCCAACACATGTTCTTTCAGTGTGTTTTGTCCTCAATCATACACACCCTGAGAAATTTCCCAGAAGGTCACCCATCCTGATTACTACTCTAGGCCAATCACGCTTAACTGTGGAGTTCTAATTAGGTAGGATCATTAAAATAAAGGTTCACCTTGTTGACATGGGTAGTAATATTTAGCATTTTAAGTCTCACTTTTCCAGGGGTGTTACATTATCTACCCCATTAAAGCAAAAAGCCCTCGTTGTGGACCCTAAGCCTCAAACCCAAGCAAGGACTAAGCACATACGAGTGGGTATTGCATCTGATACCAATTTTTCATGACTCGTCCCTTAGGGCCCATATTGTGTCTACCCCAAACCCACCTTCCATAGTCCAGGGGCTGGAGACAAGCACCAAACGCGTAATTCCCTAAAACAGGAAAGGCATTGCCTTTAGAAATCGTAAACACACACAACTAGAGTATAAGTGGAAGAAAACACAAAGTTAAAACTGTATGAAAAGTATGCTGAATGTAAACGGGATGGAAATACAAGCCCAATAGTAAATTACATGGAATGGACAAAAAAGTACAACTAAAAAAGAAAAACAGCGAGAAGGTGCCTAGGATCTCCTGGTTCATCCACCAAGGATCCTACCTGAAGTGTAGGTACTGATAGACTCCTCAGGGCTCCAAATCTGTCCATCTCCTCTGTGTACCAACTCGCCGTGAGGTCCACCTCTTGGTACCATCTAGTCCTCATACACTCCACCCTGGTCAGCGGTGTCTGTCGTCTGCATCCAACACAATGATGTGTGGGCATACACCATGTAGGGGTGAGTATAAAGATACTCCATAGGGACCCCGAGACCCTCAAGGTCTAACAAAAAATCCAAAAAGGATAAACCACCAAGTATGACTTCAACGGTTATCCATTACTTAGGTATATTCCCATACATATACCTAATTTATCAAGTAACACATCACAATCATGAGGTAAACACAAAATTCATTGACTCAGTTCAGACCAGGATTTTCATTATCGAAACCCCGGCTACTGGAGAACTCCTTCGCTGTCAAGTACAGTGGGCATGTCGGGACACTGGGGTGCATCTCACTAACTTTGGGCAGCTGAGATACTCCTCTTGTCGAGTACAGCGGGTCTGCTGCCAAATAGGGCCCTCTGTCCGGTGTGGGTCTGATTCCAAATACGGGTGCTCCGCCTAATAGCCTACAGTGGTAATCCTCTTATCGAGTACCGCGGGTATTCTTCCAACTACCAAGGTCTTAGTCCGTCGTGGGTCTGCCGCCAAATACCGGGCGCTCCGCCCACTAGAGTAGTCGAATCACTCTGAGTCGAATCGGTCAAGCAGTCGTCAGGTCTACAGCTACTAGGTCTTCGCACTCTATCTACTAATCACCATGAGGATCTGCTCCATGAGCTATTGTTCAATATTACAAGTGTCATGAAGTCTTACATGGATGTATCTTAAAGGAGAGCCACATCATAGGGGTCTCAATGCAACATATGGAACGTCAATCGAACGCCCGGTCTGTGAGTTATTATCATTTTTGTCCTGGGTGCCTGGTTGGTTTCATGTACTAACCAACCCGACTGTAATTCAACTATACCCCAAACTCCAATGGGTATATTCAAAGGGACCGTTTCTCAACTAGATTACCGATGCCGCTGACGGTTCATCAAATGGAAAACTGGTGCCAATGATATGGTTTATGAATGTAATGGGTCAGTAATGGGCCCGGGTCCGGTCTGACCCAGTCAGACCGACTCAGCCCAACCCAGTCTGGGCGGACCTGGTCTGGGTCGACATGGTCAGACTCGCTGGGTCTGACCCGTCCCATTTGGCGGGTCGGCCCTCTATGTTTTGACATTGTCCATTGGGCCCGGCCCCGCAGACCGTGAGGGAAGTTTGGCCTGGTAGCCACCACGTAAGCAGCTTGGTAACTTTGCCAGGGAGACCGGGCTGGTTCAGCAAGTGACACCGCGAGGGTCTTCGTGGGTTGGCTCAGGGGGCTAGTGACCGGGATGCCAGCAGGCAGGCCACGCGGGGCGCGGGTAGGACGACTGTTCCCCGGTATGCCGTGCTGCCCCCCCGCGGTGCCCCGACGCGCTCCCCACGCCCTCGCCCACGCGCTGCTCGTGCCCCGCCGGCGCCCTGCCCGCTGCCCCAACGGTCCACCCAGCCCCTGTCGGCGGCCTCCCCAGCTCCCCGGTGCCCTTCCCTGCACCATGCCGCGCAGCCCGACGACCTACCGCGCTGCCCGGCGCTCCCACGATCTGCCTACGAGCTGCCCAGCACCCCCGCGCCCCGCAGGGGAGCTGCCCGGTGCCCCAGATCCCCGCCGGATAACTAACTGATGACTTCACGCCCCGCCAACAGCCTACACGATGCCACTGCACCTTGCTGGTGGCCTGCCCGACGCCCTTCCCGGTCCACCCGCGGCCTGCCGGTGCCCAGCCGGCCAGCCCGCGCCCCGCGCGACCTGCATGCAGGCCTCCCCGAGCTGATCTACGGAATCCCCTACGGGGTCGCTGGCCGAACCAGCCCGGACTCCTGGGCCGAGTTACCGATCCGCCTACGTGGCAACTACCAGGTAGAACCTCCCTCGCGGTCCGCTGGGCCAAGCCCAGCGGACCAGGTCAAAATATAGCGAGCTGAACCACCCAATGGGCCTGGTCAGACCCAACGAGTCTGGCTGGGTCGACCAAAACTATGTCGTCTCAGACTTGGTTGGGCCGAGTCAGTCCAACCCAGTCAGACCGGACCTGGGCCCATTACTGAACCATTACCATCTTGGGCCATATCTTTGGCACCAGATGTCCGTTTGACGAACAGTCAGCGATGCTAGTAATATCCTTGAGAGATGGTCCCTTTGATTATAACATATTGGAGTTTGGGATATAGTTGAATTACGGTTGGATTGGTTCGTAAATGAAACCAACCGGGCCCCTGGGACTAAAATGCTAATAACTCACAGATCGGGCGTCCGATTGACGCGATGTCTGTTGCATTGAAACCCCTATGATGTGGCGTTCCTTTGAGATACTTCCAAGTGAGACATCGTGACACTTAGAATATCGACCAGTTGCTTGTTGAGTGGATCCTCCCGAAGACGAGCATACAGAGTGCGGAGAACTAGTAGCTGTATACCTGAGGACTGCTTGTCCGATTCGACTAGCTCAGTGGACGGAGCACCAGGTATTTGGCAGCAGACCCATGGCGGACGGAGAACCTGGTAGTTGGTATAAGATCTACGATACTCGATAAGAGGAGTACCTCTGTAGGCTATTAGGGGGAGCGCCCGGTATTTGGCGGCAGACCCACAGCTGATGGAGTGCCCGGTTTGTCTGCAGTCCCGCTGTACTCGACAGGAGGAGTACCTCAGCAGTCCAAGGTTAGTGAGAAGCACCTCAGTGTCGTGACATGCCCACTGTAATCGATAGAGGAGGAGGTCTCTAGCTGTCGTGGTTTCGATAAAGAAAATCCAAGTTTGAGCTAAGTCAATGACTTTTGTGTTTACCTCATGATTGAGATGAGTTACTTGATAACATAGGTATATGTATGGGCATATACCTAAGTAAAGGTTATCCGTTGAAATAATACTTTTTGTTTTATCTTTTTCGTATTTTTGTGAGACCATAAGGGTCTCATTGTCCCTACTAATTACCATTATACTCACCCCTGCATGGGATATTCCAGCACCTCATTGTGTTGGATGCAGACGACACACAGTGCTGACTGAGGTGGAGTGAACGAGAACTAGACGGTACCTGGAGGTGGACCTCATGAAGAGTCGGTACCCGTAGGAGATGGATAGATGTGGAGCACTGAGGAACCAATCTGTACCTACCCTTCAGGTAGGATCCGTGGTGGATGATCCAAGAGCTTCTAGACACCTTCCAGCTATTTGCCTTTTAAGTTGTACTTGTTTGTCCTTTCCTTGTTCTTTATTATTGGGCTTGTATTTCAAGCCCCTTTACATTCAGAATACTTTTTATACAGTTTTTACATAGTTTTTTCTTCCTCTTTTACTATGGTTGTGTTTGTTTACGATTTATGAAGGCAATGCCTTCCGAGTTTTAGGAACTTACGCCTTTGGTGCTAGTCGCCAGCCCCTGGCCTATGGAAGGCGGGCTTGGGGTAGTCATGATTCTGGCCCTAGGGGAAGGGTCATGACATGTAAAAACCCATAAATTAATTTATATTACATAAAGAATATAGTCATGGGTAGTAAATACACCACAAAAAAGGAAGTATTTTAAAATAAACCATGAATTACATGGGAATAAAAGGTAATATAAAAACCCTTTACCACGTTGTAATCAATTGTGTCGTATGAAAAAAAGTTATAACCACAAAATGAATCACGAAATACCATTATTATAAAGATAATTATTATAATATATATCAACGTTCATTTCACAATAAACCACATGCATTAAATAAGTGACAAACAATGGAAATCTCACGGAATTTAAAGTGAGATAAGAGACCCATTTCCTCCTGTCCGACTTGACTCATTTATACCTTGTTCATCCTAAAAAATAAACATAAGAAAATTAATAATTTACTAAGAACCATTTTAATGTTTATTATTACTTTTATATCACTTATTTCCTTGTTATAACAATTATTTGATTATTTGGGTTCATATTGGACAATTTGTTGATATTTGAAACACGAGTCAAAAATGAACTTGTTATTATTACATATTGTTCATGTGGTAATACTTACATTATCTCTAGAATAATATTCGTGAATTAGATATCATATATATTATATATATCAATAATATTTATGTATTTATAATAGTACATAACATTTGGAGATAAGAAATGAAATGCATGGTTCATGGAGACGGTACGTCGTACGTTCACAAGAACGCTACATTCATTTATATTTAATATTTAATGGAAGGAAAAAGTAATTATAAATAGGAATAAAAAAATTCCAATATAATATTATTTATAATCTAATTATCTCAATCTTTTATATGTACCACGTATTGCATGGGCGTGTCATATCATTTTGAGGGAATGGTAGTCTGTACTTTCTCAAATGAAATTATGGTGTATACCCATTATAGAAACCATAAAGGCATTCTATTAATGGAAAATAAAGAATTATAAAAACAATATTAATATAATATATATCACATATAAATATAGTTCCATCATAATGACCACCATGAGAGGTGGTAGGAGATAATTTAACAATCATCGTTTCGTGAGCCAGTAGTTCGCCAAACACAAAAATAGTTTGTTTTTTACACTTTAGATGGAGTTGTGTGTATGTTTAGTTCAAATAATTCACTTCAAAAACCTAGTATATTTATTATTCTTTTTTTATAAAATAAACGAATAAAAATAGTTTATGTGGTTTGATAAGTAAAAGAAAAAAACGAACTCAAGAGAAGACGTTACCTTTAAATCGGGTAACTCCATTTGTCTTGAATCAAAAAGTTTACTTTATGTGGCTTCTTCCTAAGGTAATGCTTCTAAGAGGAGGATAGGGATTTCAAGAGATTAATTGGGAAGAGTTTGGAATATCCAAGGGGCTTGAGACGTGTGATTAATGGGTTAGAGGTGATGGATTTTTATATGAGGGTGGGGAACATTAAAGATGTAGGAAATTATTATTTTATTATAAAATTATATTCAGTTTTAAAAGGAACAAAGAACATTAAATTATAATAGAGGGTGACTAATGGTTGAAATAAAATCATTAAAAAAAATTGGATAGGTTTTGGATATTGTTTTAATTTTTATTATCATATTTATTTAAGTCATTCATTAATTAGGTAAACACTACAACTTAATTGTGTCATAAATAATTTTATTTATTTTATTTCTAAAAATAATAATAAAATACAATGATGTAGGAAATATTTTTATATTTATAATTAATATTAATAGTCGAAGATATATCTTATATAACCATATGTAAAAATAGTTTTACTAAATGTTATTTTATTAGTCATTTTTTCCAATACTTTATATTCATTATTATAAAGTGTCATTATCACTCTTATGTGGATCCATGGGGTCCCAAAATCAACCCAATGATGCCCATAATTGGAAATGTATCAACAAATAGGTTTATAACACATTTTTGGGTAACTTAATATTATTTTAATATTTTTATTTTACCCTTGTTTACAAGATTTATCCTTTAAATATGGTAAATAAAATACTTACCGAATCAAATATTCCTAATGTCTAAAAATAATAGTTTCCAATTAACACAATTTGGTTGTCCTGATTCCAAATATGAAATCCATTTTTCCAAATTCAAAGTTAATAAATATCAAAAATTTATTTAAAATAAATTCAAACTTTCAAAACAAAAAACATGATTTTTTGAAATAATAACTATCATAAGATTGACACTTGGTTATTTCTAATTTCAAAGTGAAATTATTCCCACTGACCAAAATTGGATTAAATTTTAAAATAAAAATCTAATTGCACTTTAAAACCAATTGAAATGATAATATAACCATATAAATAAATTCTATTAAAAGTCAGTTTTGAAATAAAGTACAGAATTTTAACTAATCATTAAAAAATGAACATTATAAGAAAAATAACATAATTTCATCCGATGAAAATTTTGATATTCCAATTCTAAAGAGGAATATTTTATTTTCAAATAGACCACAAGAAAGTTACAATATATAGATTTAGAAAAGGGTTCCCCATCAAAAGGCGGAAAAATGTTCTTTTGAAGAATATATTAGATTATTTATACTTAAAATCAGATTATTTCTTATTTTAAGCCTCTGAAATTTATTGGATAAATATAAATTCATTTTATAAAACAAGTATAATAATATATTAATTTGTCCTGTTCGTTCCTACCAATACAACTTCTAGGCGTTAACTACCATTTAGAATAAAAATAATATTATATTATTTTTCGGTATAACTCAACATTGTATGAAACATAAGGTTTCTAAAAAACTTCGTGTCATTATTTGAGTATTCTATCAGACATAGCATCCCCAATAAGATAAAATTAATATTTAATTCAAAAATTATAAAAAATATGAAAATTTAATATTCCTTATTTTCAATGATATTATAATAATACTGTCAAAATGTATTGAAATAAAAAATTAGCTTCATTGAATTTCATAGTAATGAAATAACTACATTGATTAAGAGTGTTGAAACAGTTTCTATTCTATTCACTTAATTCCATCCCTTAAAAATGAAAGATAAATTATTAATATGTGAATACTACTACAAATAATATTTTTACTATGAATATAAGGTGTTATATATGGAATTTATTCATGTTCTTATAGGGATGTACTTTGATGATATGTTCTTATTATATATTTCAAAAATTTCTACTATACATTCTCTGATATAGATTTTAACACATTTTCTATAATAACCCTATACAAAGGGGCATTTTATTTAATTATTATACAATAATATAGGTCACATTGAACTCCATCCAATAGTTTAATTTTCATAAAATACTAGAAGTATATTTGACCATTATGTTATATTTGAAAACATGAAATAAATCATAAATATTTAAGGGAAGAATTATTCTTCTTCATATAATATCCTTTGGCCATTCATTAAAATATTATTAATTATAATTGGATAAAATGAAACAAAAATATTGGGGTGATATCAGGTGCTCAGTATGGGGTAAAGCCAAATTGGTTCACTCATTTAATAAACATTACATAAAAAATATAGTGTGAATAAATAATAGTCAAATAATAATATATAAATGATAAAAAGTAGATGAAATTTATCTATACATAACACAATAATTTATATAAATTATCATATGGAATAATATAAATGTTTTTATATTTATGGAATGTGTAATTCTAGAAATAAAAAACATATCATAACTACATTATGCTATGAAATCACACCTAATCAATTAATGCATAGATCAAATACACGATATTGTTTGTCCCCTTAGACTTAAGAATTCATAGAGTGGAGGCATAATTTTAGAAACCACCCATCACATAATTGGTCTAATTATTCCGTTATATATTTTAGGCTGAAAACATGCCATAATGATTGAAAATACCAACTTCTATAAATGTCATTTTAATTAATTCTAGTTCGCAGAAAATTATTCTCTATACTAATTTTCTATATATCAATATTATTTTGAATTGATTATATATCTATATAAATATATATCAATTTATGAAAAAATATTGGATATTCAAAATTTAATGGATAGTATCCTTGATAACTATGAAATTGGTTTGGTTATATTAATCATATTTTGTTAGAAAAATTGTATCAATGAATGGCATGGTCTGTGAGAATGAAATAATAGGGAAATATTTTCATTGAATAAAAATGGTTTTTATGGAAATAGAATTTTTTATTATGGTGGTATAATAGGATTTCATGGTAATTTCATAATAAGAATACAATCATGGGTTTTAAATAATGAAATTTAACCACATTACATATAAAAATGTAACATGATTCAATAATCTTTTGAGAGTGAAAAGACGATAGTGTTATGCAATCCAATCAATTTTTTCCCTTAAAAAATAATGATAATTAAATCCTTATATCCATTTATCTTCGTCTCTAAAAATAACTATTTTTAATAGGATTCAAGGACCTTTACCGTACTATGTATCTTTAGAAAAACACTAGGAACCGATATTGATATGGAAATTAAAGGGAATATCTTGAACTATTTTCAACTCTACATATTCCTCAAACATATTGAGAAAAAATGAGGTTAAATCCATGCTCAGTTTTTTAGAATCAATGTATAACGGGATAATGGGTGGCTAATTATTGAAAATGAGGTATATTTTTATCAATTTGAATGCACGTACCTTAGACTATTAATTGTGGAAAATTTAAAATGATTGGACTTACAATGGGTTTGAACAATGATATTTTTCATTTAGGGAATGAATATTGATATTTATATTAAAATAAATAAAACATTCTAAAATTATATTATTTTTGACATGGAAAATATATTTATTATAAATTATTGATTTTTAAATTTTTAAAATATAATTTAAGATTTGGAAAATTGTTTATTTCACTGAAAAAATATTTTCATTATTTCAAATAACATTATTTTTATGAAAAAACATATTATGTGGTTGGGTTAAATTAAATTATTCATTATTTAATTTTTATTTCATTGTGATACCATAATAATTTCCATTATTCATATTGTGTTTTCTTATTTTCCTTGAAATTCATCCGTCATTGAAAATCATGCTAAATTAACGTTTGGATAAACTTAATATTCTAATTATAAATTTTCTGTCATTTATTGAAAATAAATTCATATATATATATATTATATTTTTTTTAAATAAATACCTTTAATTATTATAAAACCATGTGTTTGGAATAAAAAATATACAACTTCTTCATTAAAAATTCTAATTTCGTTTCTAATACATATATTGGTAATTTTATTACTAATTATTACTTAATATAAAATATTATTAGTTTTAAATTATATTTTTGAGACAATATTATTTTTATTATTAGAAACTAATTTTTATAAGTGTTATATAACTATTTCAATGGGAAAAAAATGTGCTACTATTCTAATGGTGTGATTCCCAATAGTCAAATTCCAACCTTCAAAATATCTATTCAATATACATATTAGCCATTATATATACACTTCATTATAAGTAATAAAATCATGTTATTACTTATCTTAGTTACAATAAAATTTCTTTCTCACTACTTAATATTCATAACAGTAGAAATGTATCTTATATAATTTTCATTATCCTTTAAGAATGATCATATATAATGCAGGATAATTAGGGTATGTATAACACCCAAACCCAGATTACAAATTGGAATCCAAATGGGGGTCATCACATGAAATTAACCATTACTCCAAATATTATTAAATAATTTGAATAGTGGAGTGGACCTAACACTAATTTTTCTAGAATATTCCCTCTTCATAAATCCATAAGATCATTCATGAATCTATAAATATTAAACATGACCTATATGTATGAGAAAGAACTACCGAACATGTTGAAATAAGAAATTGATATCCATGACGAACCTCATGCTCCATATATAAAGATATAAATAAATTATATCAAGCATCAAAACAACACAGTTCAAAAAAAATATAAAATAATAAAACATGCATGATATATAAATAATTTATGGGTCACGGGCTATTACATTAATAAAAAATAAAAAATAAACTATCCACTTACATGAATCACATGATACAAACTTCCAAAATGATATACTCTTTGTAAATATCCATGAAACCCTTGTACATCTCCTAGAGAAAACTATTCCATGAGTTAAAATTGGATTTTCTACCCACATAAATCGATACCCATATAATATATGTAAGTTTGGGTGATCCCAATGACCTAGTAAGTATCCCCAATTCCACAATAATATTGACTATTGTCGTGATCAAGTATATATTTAGGAAATACATTTTAATGGAATAAATATGTTTTCACGCAACACAGAGTACTAGAGTTTTATGCTTTGTATGATGGGTCCTTAACAACATTTGTTTGATGCAAATGGACCAGTATACAAAATAGTTTCACAATTAATATTTTTCCATGATGGTACATAGAAACAAGTATTTTTATGGTTGAAGTGACCATGGTAAATAATAGTTGTTATCTTGTTAAATTAAATATTAATAATACACATCAAAAAAAATTATATTTCATGGTCCATTTTTTCATCAAAATTAGGTGATATTAATTTTAAAACAAAATAAAAGGAAATTGAGATCTATAAAAGTTGATATTTATTTGAAATAATAATTTAGAGAAAACAATAATAAATAATTAAATAAAAGTATTCAAAATAATTAAATATTACAAAAATAATATTAATTATATTAAATCATTTAAAACATAATATGTTTATGATCTTAAATTAAATAATAATCATAAAATAAATATTTAGAATAAAATGGTATAAGGTTGAGGCCTCCTCCATCTCTATACATCATATGTATCATTTATCCTGAGCACTTAACCCCTTCTGATATATTTTAGTGGATGGTGAATATTAATCTCCACGAGATCCCTTTGAGTTGACTGATGACATAAAAAATGTACCAGAATAACTGGTATAAGTTATCCAGGAACCAATACAAATCAACCAACCATTCTTGAAATTATGTGTAGTCACCAATATCAAAGTATCCCAATAGAAATATGGATCACCGGAGACATTTTATTCATTGTCGTCCTAACTCTCAATTTAATGATAAATCATTTTCCCTTATGTTTCCATCATTTATAATTAGAAATTAAATAAAAAAATTAATATTTGTATATTAATTAAAAAATACTAGTAACAATTTTGAATTTTATGTTGTCAATAAGATATCCTATATGAAAATCTATGTACATCTCATTATAAACATAAATCAATTTTTTAGTGGGGTCAGTAGTGTCTTGTATAACATAAAAAATACTACATTTAATGTATATATACAATAATAAATTATTCTACTTAGCATATATCATCTATGAATGCCAAAGTTTCAAATCTCCAACATATGTTTGACTTACTCCCTCCCATAGTTCTAGTATCCAGATAATAAAATCCCCCTAAATGTATACCCTATATATTTGGGGAATAATCTATCTCATACTACATCTAAGATATATTCAAGTCAATGGGATACACATGATTAATCAAAAACAATATCTTATGATTTATTCATTGACCTCTTTTGAAGGATGTGTAAAAAAGTTGAAATTGCTCGCATATAGAAATCCCCCATGCCTACCGGATTGGAAGTCAAGGAAATAATCAATCAAAGACCATTACTTCTGAAATAATATGTAATTTAACATATAAAAATTTATTTTTATTAAAAATATATTATTTAATAACATTCAATAAAGTGGTAGAATATCTACTAAAAATGGAAATGGTAAACATCTATCATGAAACTCAAGGTTAAGAATTTGTTTTTCATAGAATCACATTGTCCCTCCCAAAATCTATAAAAAATAATATGAAAAAAATAAATAGTAATAATATTAAGATAAATTTTTATAAAAATAACTTATTGTTAAAAAAATAAATTAAATAAATGAATATATCATAATAAATGACGATCAAAATAAATTGATGGATTTCTATATAGAATAGATAATCATAAATCATTCATGTAAGGATGTACTCCATATGAATAAGTCCATATCTTATAGAATAGTTGAAATGATTTAATTATTGGGAAGACAAACTTCACTAAGAGAAAAAAAACCATTTGAAGAATATCAAGCCATATTAGACAAATTATATTACCTATAAAAATTTATAATACAAAAATTAAATGTAAAAAAATATATAAAAACCATAATATAATAACGTTACCTATAAATATCTATTAATAGATATATGAATTATAAAAAACTATGGAATAATAGAATATAAAAACTACAGTAAAATTAATCCAAGAATATTATAACATAAATATAAGAAAAACATTAAATAGATGTCAAATAAAAAAACTAATAAATACATTGAAGAATATAACATTCTTAATTACAATAATTATTAATATATATATCACATTTAAATAACTTATAATTATATGAATCATTAATGGAACAGAATATATTGATGTGTCCAACATTCTGAAACAAACAATATTACCTGTAAATAATGACTGACAAAAAAATAACATAATATAATAAATAATTGATTATATTCTTATTCAGCTTCATCATGGATAATTTCATCATATTCATCTTCATCATCGTCAAATTTCATTTGATTTTTTGCATCATCTCCCATTATTACATCATTAAAATTATCAACATCATAGAAAATTTACATGGGGGTGGGGTTAATTAAAAATATATATATCCAATTGGGTATTATCTATACTTGGTGTTATTTTGACAAAACATTAAATATGTGTCACTTCTATAGAACCATATACTTTTTCATGAAACTAATATTCAAGAAAATTCATTTTTATTACAATCCACCATCATTATAATATCTAGAAATTGCATAGATATTTTTATAACAAACATGGTATTCTTAATGTCCCAACAAGAATATGTCATTTTCATTATGAAGATTATTATATTTACTGTAAACAAGTCCCTGGAATGGATAAACAATCAACCCCTAATTGGTATCAAACTAATGATATTTTAACAATGTTACACATTGTTTTCCTAGCTAACATAACAATTTTATTTCATCCAACACACCATTATAGACACATTCAATTTAATTTTGATGGGATCCTTTAAAATAAATTCCCCATTGATGAATTTATTTAATTTTCCAGATATGGGTATACGGAATTGATATCCTTTGAACACGTACTAATTATAAGATTTTTCCAATTTTGATGGAGGTTTTTTTATCACACAAAATTGATTATGAATTTTCATATCATGTTGTTTAATCTGGAAATAATAAAAACAATTTATAATAAATAAAATTAAGAAATTGAATAAATATGGATTCAAAAAAACATAGCATACCTTACATTTAGACTAATATTAAAAAATCTATTGACGATGCTCTTCAAGACCAGTAGGTATATGTTATGGATTTTTTATTCATGTCGTCATCATTTAGTCTTAAAATAAGTAATATAAATAATTTTATCTATTATAAATATATATATTAATAAAAAATAGACCTTTATGAAAAAATAATTTAATTTATACACTATTTAATAGAACATATTATGATCACTGTACAGTTCTTATTCTAAAATCCATCATTCATGATAACCACAAAAACCAAGATTGGGTTGATTTAAAAATAACAAATGATTATTCATGATATCACCAAAAGTTTTCTCATTATGAACCAAGAAATAATTTTTTAAATTTTATCTTTATTTAAAATGATTGGGGAATAAATTGGAAATTTCTTCTTGCTTGTATGATTGTTAAATTGAAACATAAATTAATTTATTGTTGCATTATTGATATTTAATTCATTCATAAATTTCTCATGTGGGTATATCAATCATAATTTTACCAAACCTCCACATTAACATTTATATAAAAATTGAATATTACATGTTCAATTGTGTAAATCAAAGATGATGATAAATATTTATCTAATTTACAAAAAATAATAAAAACACTATTTTTAGCTTACTCAATGAAACATAACATAATATTTATACATAAATATCTTGGTTTAAATATGATATTTTTGAGGAAAAATATCAGATCTAAGAATTCAATAGCCTTTTTAGAGAAATATATACTGATATATCAATTATTACATGGTAGTCATGACATTTTAACATAGAAATATGCCTATCTCTAACGTAATGACAAAAATTAGAAGCATCTCCATCTCGTAACCTAAAATATAAAATCTATTGAAATTATAATCAACAAATTTATTTTGAAATAATATATGAATATTTGGGAGTCATTATATTTTTTTATCTTTCATCTTTAAATAATTTATTTCATGGATGTCTGTATATTTGGTTATGATCTATTCATTAATTTACTTTATCATTGTTCTTATCATGAGTGTCCAAATTATTATAAAATAATTAATTATTTTTTTTATCAATATTTATTTCATCTAAAATCTGAAGAACAAAAAAATTATAATGATATAGAAGGCCTGAAAAATACAGTTCTTAATCCAATTATGATCTCTCTGAAAACCATTTATTTTTTTTATTAAGTGTTGGTACAAAAATAATATGAGGTAATTTAGAGACGATATACATTACCATAATACCTAAAATAACATGATGTGGTTTATCTCTTATTATTTAGTAATTTTATAAAATTATTTATATTTCATCGAAAAGTCTCATTCATTTGATGAAATCTCTGATGGAACTAAAACTAAATAGTATTTATCAAATTTAAAAGAATAAATAGGATTTTTGTAGACATGTTGTACAGAGATGATTTTATACCATGGTTACTTATTATCGATAACATACCACCCATAAAAAAGCCACTAATCATCAACATTTCTGAATTCGTCAGTGTAAATTTATGATAACAAACTATATCAATGTTGTTACACCAGCTATAATGAAATTAAATCTTTAATTAGTGGATTTAAATAATCATCTTTTATATTATGTATATTTCCTAGGATTAATATCACCAAATATTTTTATGGTTTCTTAATTATGATCCATGTAAAAAGGTTCAAGGAGCAATCAAAAATCCCATCAAAAATATTAAATTTCAAACAAAAAAAATTAGAAAAATCATTAATATAAATTCTATGCCATATGTTGTGAGGTTATGATGAAAAATAAGGACTCATTTGATCAATGTCTTAAAATGAATCACCATAATATATATGATTTAATTTTTATGAATAGATATTATTATAATTAATACATTAATTATGTACCAAACCCTTATATTTATTGAAATTTTTATGTAATTTATTTAGGCTAGGAAACAATTATTTAACCTTAGAAAATATTTTATCAATGAAATTATTTTAAAAATAAAAAATGTGATTTAATAGAAATTTAATTTTTTACAACATTGTGTTTTTTTTCTGGAATCCCATATATAAGTCCTCCTTATTAAATTTCAAAAATTAATAAAAATGAACCTAAGCTATCAGAGAAAGATAAATACTGTAAATGGGGTGTAACTGGAAAAAAATTTATTTATTCGATTTAATCAGTGAAGCTTTGCCATGAGACCGAAATAAATAAGTTAAATAGGGTGTAATTGGAAAATACCAAACCTTTTTAATATTAAATTTGTACATCCCTTGATTTTCCTCCCTGGACCCCATTTCTCAATATGTTGGAAAATTAAGTAATGATTTTTAATCTCCATATTATAAAATGAAATCATTTGAAAATTAATGGATATAATTTTTATTAAGATATAAATTATGTACCAACAACTTATTTTCATTGAAATTTGTATGTGATTTATTTAGGATAGGAAACAATTATTCCACCCAAGAAAAAATTTAGTCAATGAAATTATATTAAAAATAAAAAATTTGATTTAATAGAAATGTAATTTTTTACAACATCATGTTTTCTATTCTGGAATCCCAGATATAAGTCTTCCTTAGTAAATGTCAAATAATTAGGAAAATGAGGTGGTTATATTTCAGGATTTGGAATATCCTTCTAAATTTATTTCTAGATTATACAGTCCAACACACCTATGTAGTAAATTTGGATATGATATAAAATGAACCATTTTTTTATCTTCAAAATTCCATTCGCCGTGTTATCCTTAAAAAACAATCTTTTATAAATCTAAAATGAAGTAGATGACATCCTACAATTTCAAACATTTAAAATATCCAAATAGTGTATTTCATACTTGTAATTTTTTTTCCTTCGAAAACTAGTTATGAATTTGACATTGAACTTGACTTCGGTTTTTAAACACACACAATATAGATGATATTTACATTAAACCCATGGGATTTTTGCGATGATTTATCTAGTCTTGATCGTATTATAGAAATTCGTTTCTATCTTTTGAGTAAGAAGTTCTGTAGTAAAAAAACAATAACAATAATTTTGAATCATTATTACTAATTAAAAATTATTATTATATTATAAAATATTGTTATATTCTATGGAATATTTTTTCGAGTGAGGAATTAAGTTAAAACTGGATTCTGAGGGTAGTAGTTCTTCAATGTAGAAAGATTAAGTATATAAAATTTATTATATGGTATAGGTGTTATTAATAATAAAAATATAATATCTATTGAGTGGTAAATCATACATAAAATATGATACCCAAATTAGGTCCAGGATACGAGGTTTATCAGAGGTTAAATATAACATATGTGTGCATCAGGTGCATGGTAACAATAGAAGTGACTCTAATTCATTTAGTTTTTCCATTTGAAGTTTTTTTTAAAAAAATTGAAGTTTTTTATAAATATTTAATTCAATGGGAAATGTGATACCACTTTTAGGTCGGATATATAGGGTTTACCCAAGCTGCAACATTATGATTTTGTGTGTCAGTCTTTTGGGAACATCATAAACGAAGGTCATCCATTCAATATTTTTTATATATTATTTACAATATATTTATGTGTATCTCAAATAGATTATCATATAGATATGTGATACCACCATTAATTATAATATGATGGCTTCACTAGAAGCTTGAAATAACTTGTTTTTTGTGTCAGCTATTGTGTAAGATCACATGATAGTGTAATTCATTTATTATTTTAGGAATTTTTTAGAAAAAATTTATGTATATCCAAAATGGTGTATTGAATTTGAAATATGATACAACCATTTGGTCTGGAAGGTGGTTTTTACCCTACGGATGTCATAACATTTGTGGTTATTGGTTGTTTAGTGACTTCACATGAAAGAGTAGCCTTTGTAAAATACTATTAATATTATATATATATATATATTAAAAATTATTATAATTTATTTTTATATATTGTAATTATTATTTAAATTACTTAAAAATTTATTAATTTTTTAAAAAATATATATATTTTATAATATTTTATAATTATTATAAAATTTTTAATAATTATAGTAAATATTTTTTAATTTATTTATTTTTTTCACATTTTTAAAATGTAAATAGAATATTTTTACTAATTGTTAAATAAATTTATTCTTTAATAAATATTATTTATTAATTATAAAAAAAAATTCTATTTTTTTATTATTGTTTTTTCGATCATTTTAAAGAATAAAAAAAATTAATATACATTAAAATAAATTTTCAAAAATAATTATGAACCTATAACAAATCGTTGTAGTTAAATACGTCCTTTCTTGACCTATAATAATTATTGGTACATTTTGTTATTATATATTTTTTCTTTATAATAATAAATAGGAAAAATTTACTTTTTTTATTAAATACATATTTTAAAATGTTTTCATTCGTTTTTTTTTCACATCAATTTTTAATGTTCTCATTTCCTATTTGATTTATATATTATATATGCTTATTAATAACATTATTATTTAATCACACACATATAAGTGAACATATATATATATATATATATAATTTTAAATTACTCTTAATCGAAAATATATATATCAAATCTGTATATATATATATATGTATGTGGGTTTATATACCAAAAAACAAACTAGTTTTTTGAAAATTATTGTATTTTAATATTCACTTGAATTTATATGTATATCTATACACAAAAATTCATAAAACAATATTCACATGTTTGAAATAATTGAAAACCAATCATAATATAGTAATAAAAAATTGTTTAATATCATGGTCACAATCTATGTGTTATCATATTTGATCAAATATTATAGCACTATAGGCATTAAATATTATTGATGAATTAAATTGAGTTATATAAACTCTTCCGATATCATATATTCTAATGAATAAATTCCTATAATCATCATTTTCCAATAATAACAAAATAAATAAAATTTCAAAAACCCTAAATCAAAAATAAAAAAATATATTAATTTTAATGGTTAGAAAATGTGGGAAATGTATCAAATCAATTAAAATCAACTCATGCAGAGTCTGTGGAAACCAAAATAATTAATAATAAAGAGAACATAAACATAAACACCAAATACACACAAAACTAGGTTATGTTTAATGATATAAGGGTTTATAAAACCAATTTATACATTATTGAAAGGTAAATCACATTATTATTGAAGGAGGAAATAATATGAGTTTAAACATTGGATATTCTTACATTAATCTACATTAAATCTTCTAAAATGGATGATTTTTGTATTGGGTTATGAATTGGTTTTTTTCTCCATTGTCCATGTTATAAAAATAAATCAGGGGAAGAGATGATAATAGTCACATGAATTTAATATAATTTTATTTCAATGGGGGTAATATTTAATTTTTTTTATAAAATTAGGAGATTATTTTGTGATTGATAACGAAATTCATCCTAAATTTTTAATTCATTTAAACTTTTTAATACTAAAAAATATTTTATTCACTATTACACGATTCGTATAATTGTCACACATAATGGTGTACATGTAAACCTAGGGTATTTGTGACCAGAATCATTTTCCCTCATAAGTAATAGTATAAAAGTAATTAATTTTTACAGAAAAAAAATTCTCTCAAAACTAATTATAACTATACAAATATTTTCAATGAAACTTTCCCCATCGCAAGTATCACTTCACAATTACATACAAATTTAGTAGTGACACTCATAAAGAAAACATATCATGTAATGAACATATAATATTTATGTTTGGTTGTGATGTTATAACCTTACCAAAATTACATAAGACCATACCAACTTCATCTTTACACTATAGGGATGAGAGTAACCTCACACCACAACCTGACATAAACCTATGTATGTTGGGTGGTGTACAATACCTCGTCATGACCCATACTTGAAGGGGAATGGTAGGGAATTATGACTTCCATGGACACTAACCCCTCACTTATAGTAAGGATAAAAAAATATAGATGGACCAATAACTTGTATATCCGGATAGTCTCTACCAGTATTATCTTACTATTAGAAATCCCATTTCTTATGATTCTGACCAATACCCACATACTCTATGTCAGATAAAATAACAACAAAAACTATCCCCTCTAACTTAGGGTTTGTCCTATATCCAATCCACCACCCAAAATATTTGGGTACGGTCAGAACAACCAGTCTCAACATACAACCAATAAGTTAAAAGGGTGAAATAAACACTATAAAAAACGTAAAATATGGAACAAAAATTATCTAACCAATCATCTTAAATTTTTCTTGGGAATTATTCAACTCTGAAAAATCCCCATTTCATAAAAATGTCCCCACACCCATCTCAGTAATCTCATGGGTCATTCTGATCGATCTAGTATAATCCACCACATTGATAAAGAAAAAAAATCACTATAAAAAAATAAAAATTATAACAACAATTCCTCAACATATATACCATTAAACGATAATCATGGATCCAAATTGATACACATGGTATAGAATATAGTGAAACTCTATTGTGATGTAAAATAATTAAGAAATCTCAACCAACCGCTTACTAAATTCCTTTTTAAAACAATGTAAAAATCCTTTTTATAAATGATTTTTTGAATCTATCACATACACCATTACTCTTTATACTCCCTTAAAAATAATCAAATGAAACACCACTATAGAATAACATTTACATATTATGATATTCAAATTCAAACACATTCATAGAATCATCCCATTTCATTGAATCCGCTTTGTGGAGTACCATTTCAAAATGGAATCAAATTTATCTTTGAAATTCAATACATGTCATAAAAAATCCATAAATGGGGTCACGAATAGTCATTCGATCAAGGAACCATCATCAAATAATTAAACATTATTTATTGATAATATTACTATTCGGTCAATGTTAGATCATTCCAATAAATAAATAATTTTCATTCATAAAATAGGATGATAACAAACATAATTATGGAATATAATCCTTGAAACCCAAATAAGAAAGTGAATCAATAATTTCAGGGAAACATACCTGAATCAGTGATCCATAAATAAATCTCATGTTCATAATAACCTCTTTCTTGATTATGATCAAACATATCATAAATGAATACCATAAAATATATAAAAGACAATACAATAGAATAATAATAATTTATAAACTCACTAAATGAATTAAAAGTGATGAAAATATTGAAATCAAGTAATTATACACTCCCAACAAGAACATGGACTTAATCAACACAAAAGTTAAAAAATTAAATACCCTTAACATTAAAAAATTTCACTCAAAATCCATAAAGACCCAAATAATTACTTAAGGATACATAATTCAAGTAGAAAAAGATAATGGGACCTTGAATACATTATTTTAGAAATTCATATACAATCCACACTCAAAAAACCCATCACGAGGAATTATTACCCCTAGTATTCAGTAAAACCATCTCTCAAAACCCATAGTAGATGAAGAAAAAACCAATGGGGAAAAAATAAGAACAAGGAGGATATGATGAGTGGCCTTGCCTCAAATTAACATGATTAAATTCCTCAAAAAGATCCAAATAAAATGGATGCTAATATAGAGATTAGGATAGGAAATAGTGATAATCGTATTTCCTTTGATCAACTAGAATAAGTAGAGTTTTTGGGGGTGATATGTAATAAACTAATCAATTATAAATAAAAATCCCCGTATGATTTAATTAAAGGTCTTATTTTTTAATATAGTAATAAAAAACACATTATCTTTTTTATTTTTTATTTTCTATCAGATTTAAAAGGCGATTCAATAGGATTACAACTGATGAAATTTTTTTTGAATAATTGTCACATGATTAGTATAAATATAGGGTTTAAAAAATACAACTAGAAGAGACAAAGGAACTTATGGCCTCAACTAGTATGATTGTACCCTTTCAATCCCCATTATTGATGAATCTTTGGGAGATAATGTCACTTGGATTTTATGTTGACTCTACCCAAGATGAGATGTACTATCTTTATCACTATCTAAACCATTTACAAGATAAGTTCATGATCATCAAGATCACAGACCAAACCATGTACGTCAAACAACCCCATCAATGTCTCAATACCGAAATCCTTAACCATAGGGAGTTTTCCAGAGTATTGAATGGGTATGTATCAATAACCTAGGATAATGAGTATGTAAATTATTTTATTATAGAATAATGAATATATTTTCATCTGAATATTATATCATTATAAATTGTGTTGATATTTTATTAAATAAAATAGAAACAATTTTTTTGGATAATATTCATGTTCAATTAATGAATTAAATTTGATTAACTAATTTATGTAAAAAAATAACTTTAATAGATATATATTATTATAATATTTTATTAATTACAAAATATCATATAATTTTTATGATGTAAAATGTAATTTTTATAAATGTTCAAAAACTGTTATTAAAAACCCATCATTTCTCAATAAAAGATAATATAATTTTAAAAATGATAACTCAAATATATAGAAGATTTTTTTTATAAAATGAATATTATATATGAAAATATAACACTAAAATTATAAAACGGTGAATGATTCATAATTTTTCGAGACATTCATATTTTTGAATAAAAATTAAATACCATATACATTACGGGGTGTATGATGACACCGTAATGAAAAAAGAGTGATGTATTAAACACTAAAATGGTATAAATGAAATAATATATGTTTTTATATTAAAATTGTGTTCTCTAATTATTATTTAAATAATTTTATAAGTCCATTATGTGTAACACACCAAGATTTCAGAATACGTTATTTCTTCAAAGTAATTCAGTAACGTGGATTGCACGCAACACCGAGTTCAAGCGCACCACGACTTGCCAAACTAGCAGGTTAAAAAGTAGTTATGAATAATATTAATCTAATTTTGAACTATATATAATCCTTATATTTTTAGAATACATATTATTTATTTCTTATTCTTAATGTAAGAACTAATTCATTTTTTTAGATAAAAGAAATATTTTTTAAAAAATGCACTTTCACCGCCTTTTAACCGTGAACCCTTTTTAAATAATATTTGCAACTTTTATATATTCAATTTGAAAAAATAAACTTATTATTTAAAATTAGGAAATAATAATTTAGTTTCAATAAATTTTTTGGTGTTTTTCTGATGACTTTCATATTTGGGTGAATAGTGAAAAATAATATATTTTAACAAAAAGTAACTTTTTTAATGAAAATAATTTATAGTGTTAAATTATACATTTTTATGGTTTGTAAGTATAAATAGATTATATTTTTACCATTTAATACAATTATGGTCATTGTAAATAATTTCAATTTGAGATTGGACATAAACCATGGTCAATCTTTTGATAGTTATTGTTTCTTAAAAATACGCCTTTTGATTTTGGAAACTGAATTTAATTACAAATTAATAGATGAATATTTTATGTTGTTAATTTTGTAAAATAGAATTATATTTTTAATTTGGAATATAAAAATTAGTTTATGGTAATTTTTTTTTATTTTTCTGAAAACTTCCAATTTTTGGTGAATAGTGAAAAACACTGAGTTATTGTTTAAAACCGACTTTTTATTTAAATAATTATTTATTTTATTTAATTTGTTTAGGTCAAAATAGATATAAAATTCTTATATATATTCGATGTAATTCATTGGAGTCATTTTTTAATAATATTATATATATATAATATTTTATAGAACTTTTCACTGTCTTTTACCCACTTCCTATGAGAATTTTCAAATTCACAAAAAACATAATTTTACCGCTTATGTGAATTGAATTTTAAAAATTCTAGAGACATGATTGATATCATTAATAAATATGTGCTTCAATAAGATAAAAATACTTTTTCTTAATAGTAACTTTTTACTTTTATTTTCCACGGTTTAAAGTTAAAAGGGTAATTAAGGGTAAAAATGATATTATTCTGATCCTAACACATGTACTAACTCTATTGGATAAGTTTAATTCGACCAAAAAAAAAACAAATCAATGAAATATGATCTTTTAGGTCCACTTGGATTATATTAGGACATTTATTATTATTTAATTCAATGAAGAGTTAAAAGAGTTAAAATCAATGTTTAATAACTAAAACATTTTTAATATAAGATTATACATAAGATAAATTCTACAATAAATATTAATTAGATAGTTAAAAATATTTCCTACATAATGGTATTTTATTTATAAATTTTAGACATTAAATCATTAAATTTATATTTTTTTAAATGATGATGCAGTAATTACGGTATGAATGAATGGTTAAAATAATTGAAATTATAAATATCCAAATAAATGTAATTTGAGACTTTTTATAAATTCCACTGATTTTATAGGTTATTATGACATGTTAGGGTTGGTTGGATAAATTGTTTTTGATGTAATCATTCTTTTATGTTTTTAACAAAAAAAACAAATATCAAATAGTGTCAAAATTGACATAAAATAGTTTTTATAAGAAATATTATATTGTTAATTGATATAATAGTCCTAAAAATATGAGGATCAGCCAAAATACTTATATTATAATATATATGACATTAATGAACCAATTGGGGTTCTAATGTCATTTTATATAAGTTTATTAACCATATAATATAAAAATAAAAAAAGACATGGTAAATGTCAAACTATTTAATTAAGAGTTAAATATAAAATTTCAGGTTAATTTGGTGACCTAAACCTATATAAAACATATTGGTTGAGTGTTTTTCGACCCATGACCACATTATCCTATACATAATTTATTTTTGGGCCATTATAAACCGAAAATAAATTTATTATAAAATAATAGTTTATGTTTTTCCTAAGGTTCCCCTCACCCCTCTTATAAAAGGGCACTTCCCATTCTCTCAAATGAACACCTTCAATGACATTTAACTCGGCCAAACCCTGCCCAAATATCATCCAAACTATCCTAAATTCATCTTAGGGGACTTCCTTTGGTCATAAAGCCAACCTAAGGAGCCCTTTTGTTCAAATCAAAAGGGAGAACCCGAATAAGAGGAAAAGATTTCACCACCCTCTTTCAAGTTCTCTTTTTCTTCCACATACTCTTTCTTTGATGTTTCCATTATAAAATAAAAAATCCAGTATCTTTTATATAATGTGATGTAATTATAAATATGGAACAACTATATTCATTATTCTATCCATCTTATGAATGATAATGTCACCATGCGTGCATACGTACGGCTTACCATCTCCACGTTGGGGTGAAATTTTTTATTCAACACTATATTATTTGGATGGATATAATGATGAGTAATATGTATATAAATAATTAAAATAACATTATAATGTCTCTATAAAATTAATATACCATCCAATTCCGCATCTTAAAGGACATTATATTGTCTCTTGTGCGTACATACATATTACCATTTCCACAACGCGAAAAAATTCAATTCCATGTTCACCATTTATCGATGATTATAAAAATATATATTACTAATAAGTATGTAATATATAAAATAATAATTATACTAGATATATATATATATATACTTACATTTATCTTATTCACTTAGTTCCATTCAATACGATATGAAAATGGAAACTGCGTTTATGCGTACGTAAGAACTACCGTCTGCATAAACGGTGTCTTTCATTTCATATATATGACTATTATACATATTTATATTATAAATATATATGATATATAAATCATATTTTATATTTTGGATGTATTTAAATCTTGATCAATGTGATACAATCAAGAGTAACTAGTTAAAACATGTGTGATAAAGAAAGTGATTATTACCAGAAATGTTAATTTAACATGGAAATTATTATTAAATGGGTAGTATAAAGTCATAAATTAATCATTTATGATATCATAAATATTTATATGGTTCTGGTATTGTTTATTAACATACTACGATCATCATACTGGAGGTTAAACATACCCTCGACTAAAGGAAAGTCCAAGGTAAGGGTTAATTCCTCAATCTCATTATTATCCAAGATTGTTTATGTGTAAGTATATATTGGGAACTTTTTATCATCCGTGTCCATTTTTCATTAAAATTATTTCAAAATGTATATTTTAAGGATTTTTGAAAGGTACTATTTATCAAGATCATAATTTTAACGTTTTTAATGATTTATCATTTTAATCATTTTAAATAGTGGTCATGTTTTCCAAATGATTTTATGGATTTATTCATATGGAAATGAATTTTTTGAAATGATAATTATTTTCAAAAGATTCAAAGTGGTGTGGGACCCTTTGATTTAAAAATCTGTTTTAAATTACTTCCTTTATAAATGTGTGACTTTTAAATGATTTTACAAAAAGGTTATTTCTCTAAAATAGTTTTACTCATCACTTTCAACTATGTCAGCAGCCTTTACTGGATATTATTTTTGATTGAGGTTGATTTATTATAATACAATCTTCTTTATTGTATTGAAAGACTTATGATATTTTTTACTTTGGATTTTCTATTTTTATACCATTCATGGTTTATGGTTAATTTGTTGACATTTCGTATGCTAATTTTAATATGAATGTTTATGTTATGTTTCCACTTTTTCATATGAGGAATGTAGTGAACTTAGTAAGGCACAGGTGGAGCCCGCTACAGCTCCTCGATGAATCAGTAGTTCTCATGAGACAAACTAGTGTCTTAGCACAAGGACATGACAAAAATTGTATTTGTAGTCCAGGCACAGGGCCTTGACTATGTGTTAATGATGTCCGGCGTTTGGCATTCCCTCATTATGAAATTAGTTATTTCATGTGATTATTCTACTAGTAGAATATCCATGTGCATGTTTATATGGTAATGTTTGATTTATTTATTCCATATTACATTCAAGTTTATGTTTAAAAAGGATTTTGTTTTATCACACATCTTTCCTTAAAATTTGATAGCTTCTGCTAAATTATTTACCCATACTGGGCATCCGAGCTCACCCCTTTCTTATGTTTTATCTTCACATGATTCCAAGAAGTTTATTATGATTGATATGCAGGGTTAAGATAAATTGAATAATGTAATTATAAAAGAACTATACATGCTCTGTTTTATGTTTGAAATTTTATTGTAAAGTTAATTTACGTGGTCTATTTTCCATGACTGGTAAACTGACCGGTCCTTCGGGGATTGATTCCTTGTAATCATTCTAATGTATTAAAATAATGAACCGGCTCTAGGTAACTGGGGTCGAGGAATTACAGTTAGTATCAGAGCCAGGTTCCGCAATAACCTTGAAAACTAGATTTAGGTCAACTTTGTTTAGAGCACATGGCCCTAAGGTTGACTTTGAGGATTAGTATAGAAGAACTTACTAATGTTTTGGTATGGTAGAGATTTTGTGAGTTTTCCTAGCAAAACAGCCCCGCTTGGATACGAGTAGGTAGAGGTAGCTCTGGAATGGATTTACTAAGGGGTAAAACCCAAAAACACTGCTTTCAGATGGACTCAAATTGGAACTGGTGCATGAAAATGTTCCTTGCTGCACTCTTGGTTACAACACTCCCGAGGGATATACATAGGATAATTATCATTTTATTTACAAATAATTATGAATAATTTATGAGTATATTCCTCCTAAAAGAAAATATTTTTATGGATTTTATCTATAAACTATTCAATTTAATTTATATATTTTACAAGTTTGTAATTATTCATTACAATTAATAAACTACCCTAGTGTATGTCATTGTATTGAAATGGAGCCCATTAGAAGGAATGTGAACTCCAGCAATACTTATGATCCAAAGAGTAAAAAGGATCATATATTTCATAGTATTAATCCAACATTTAGAAGGGAAATAGCCTCCCATGTATTCTTAACATACGAAGAAATAGTATCATGTGTTAATAAGATATGTAAAGAATTCACTCAGTGCTACGGCATTGATGGGATGTAAGAGAAGAAAAGGGTGGAAGAGAGAAATATGGATAAAGTGAAAAGGGAAAAGAATGATTTTCCCATATGTGATAATTGTGGAAATACTCACCTTGGTAAATGCTTGAAAGAAATGGTATGTTGTTATAAGTGTTGAGAAAAAGGGAATTAAGTATGTGATGGCAAGGGTAAGAAAAAAGTTTCAAATGTACAATGATTCAACTGCAAGGTGTTGGGACACTAGGCGAATCGATGTCGAAATCATTAGAGTATACCCCAAATGCTGCTATTGGATAAGAATCATGTTATGATACTACCGAATATGAAGAGGAATGATTAAGAGTTATTACGTTATTATTAATTTATTGGGTCGTTTGAGTGTTGTATCAAGATGTTATGGTTATATGAATTATGGAAATAAATTAGGATTGTACTGTAGTACTATTTCATTGGGAATTTGAGATTATGTGGTCCTGATACTAAGGTAGTAATTTTGGAATATAAGATGGTTGATTTGGATAAATTATATTGTATATTCTTGACTATATTTGAACTGATTAATGGTTTGTTTATTTCATTATTGTTGGAATATTCAAAATATTTGGATATAAGGAATATATCCAGTATTATATAAAGGATAAGGGAGAATGAATGTGATAAATAAGGTTTTATGGTAATTCAGGGTGTTACCATGTTTTAAAAATAATACATGATTATGGTGTTCACATGTAATTACTTAGAAAAAAGTATCTTCATTGTGTTTAACTACTTTATAAGTTTTGGACTGTGATTTTGGATATATTTTTTTTGGATAATTCTTAAGATTGTAATAGATTAAGTTTGAAATTGGATATTATTGTTAAGGTTATTTTTTGATTGTTATAAAAAGGATAACACATAGACTGTGTGACAATCCGTCGTGTCGGACAAAGCTACGGGAATCGAACCCACACCATAGTGCGATTGAGATTTATCGCCTACCACTGGAATACATGAAGTCCCTGGATGGTATAATCATGTTTTTAAAGGGTCTGATTGGTGAATTATAAATTCAATATTTTTGGAACCCTATGAAATTAAGATAAATATAATATTTATTCAAAACCTTTTGGAGTGAAAGATAATTTTTTGGTAGCAATTAGTTAAATGATGAAACTCTACTTGTCAAGTATATATATATATATATATTCAATCTTATTAAGAGTAAATTTTATTAACCCAATTACGAATTGAGTTCTCCACAAAGGTATTTTTCTATTTTTAACCTTTTATTTTCGAAGAAAAATTTCAAATTGAGAAAAAACAATTTATTGAAGGAGGGAAGAATGTAACACCCCAAGATTTCATAGTACGGTATTTCTTCAAAGTAATTCAATAACTTGCAGTACACCATCACCGAGTTCAAGCACACCACGACTTACAAAACTAGCCATTCAAAAGCAGGTATGAATATTATTAACTGAATTTTTAACTATATATAATACTTATAATTTTAGAATCCATATTATGAGTTTCTTAGACATATTTTAGGAACTAATTCATTTTTTCAGATAAAAGAAGTAATTTTCAAAAAATGCACTTTCACTGCCTTTTAAAAGTGAACCATTTTTAAATCAAATATTTGAAACTTTTTTAAATTCAATTTGACAAAATAAACTTCATCTTTGGAATTGGGACATAAGAATTTATTTTCAATAAATTTTTGGTGTTTTCTGATAACTTTCATATTTTTTTGAATAGTGAAATATACTATATTTTAACTGAAAACAACATTTTTAATAAAAATAATTTATAGTGTTAAATTATAAATTTTAATTGTTTTTAAGTATAAATAGATTATATTTTTACCATTTAATCCAATGTTAGTCATTTTAAGTTATTTCACATTGATATGGGCATAAACAAGTGTTAATATTTTGATAGTTATTGTTTCTTAAAAATACGCCTTTTGGTTTTGATAACGGGAATTAATTTTAAATTAATAAACGAAACTTATAGGTTTAGAATTTGGTAAAATAGACTTCATTTTTGAATTCTTAATATTGAAATTATCTTACGGTAAATGTTTCGTATTTTTTAAAAAACATTCAATTTTTTATGAATAGTGAAAAACACTGAGTTATTGTTTAAAACCGACTTTTTATTTAAATTATTATTTATTTTATTTAAATTTATTTTAGGTAAATATAGATACATAATACTAATATATTTTCAATGTAATTCATTGATTCATTTTGTAATAATATTAAATATATAAAATTTTATAGAACTTTTCACCGTCTTTTACCCACCTCCTATTAGAATTTACAAATTCACATAAATCTTAATTTTACCACTTTTGTGAGTGGAATTTCAAAAATATTATAGACATGGTTGATATCAGTATGAAAAATGTTGTTCAATAATATAGAAATAATTTTTTGGTGAATAGTAACTTTTTACATTTATTTACCACCGTTAAAAGTAAAATGGGTAATTAAGGGTAAAAATGTTATTATTTTTACCATAACACATGTTCTAATTCTATCGGATTAGTGTAATTCGACCAAAAACAACCTTAGGAATAAAATATGATCCTTTAGGACCTATTGGATTAGATTAGAACATTTATTATTATTGAATTCAAAGAAGAGTTAAGAGTTAAAATCAATGTTTAATAACTAAAACAATTTTAATAGATGGTTATAAATAATATATATTCGACTATAAATATTAATTAAAAATATAAAAATATTTCCTACATAATGGTATTTTATTTATATTTTTTATAAATTATATAATTAATGTTATTTATGACACAATGATGATGTATTAATTACTATATTAATGAAGGATTAAAATAATTAACATTATAAATATCCAAATAAATATAATTTGACACTTTTTGTAAATTAAAATAATTTAATAGGTTATTAGGGAATTTTAGGGTTGGTTAGATCATTTTTTTCGATGTAATCATACTGTAATGATTTTAACAAAAAAAAACAAATACCAAATAGTGTCAAAATTGACATAAAATAGTTTTTAAAATAAATATTATTTTATTAATTTATATAATAGTCCTAAAAATATAAGGTTCGTCCAAAAGACTTATAAAACAATATATATGACATTAAATAACCAATTGGGGTTCTATTGACATATTAATGTATGTTTATTAACCATATAATATAAAAATACAAAGAGACATGGTAAATGTAAAACTATTTAACTAAGAGTTAAATCTAAAAGTTAAGGGTAATATGGTGCCCTAATCCTATCTAAAACCTATTAGTTGAGTGGTATTATACAAATTCCCCCCTCATCCTTTAAATAATTAATTTTTGAGCAATTATTAACCAAAAATGAATATATTATCTAATAATATTTTATGTTTTTCTTAAGGTGCCCCTCACCCCTCTTATAAAAGGGTACATCCCCTTCTCTCAAATTCACACCACCAAAGCCATTTGGATCGGCCAAAAGATTCCCAAATAACCTCCCAACTATCCTGACTTCATCCTTGAGGTCTTTCTTTGGTTAGAAAGCCATCCTATGGATCCCTTTTGATCAAATCCAAAAGAAAAACCCCAAGAAGAGGTAATGATTTTACCACCCTCTTTCAAGTTCTCTTATTCATCCCCTTAATCTTTCTTTGTTCATTCCATTATAAAATAATAACTCTGGTATCTTCTGTAAAATTTGATGTTATTATAATTATGGCACAACTATATTCATTATTTTATCCTTCTTATGAATGATAATGTCACCATTCCTGTGTATGAATGGTTTACCGTCTCTATGTCGTGGTGTAATATTTTACTCAAAACTATGTTATTTGGATGGATATAATGATGAGTAATATGTATATAAATAATGAAAATAAAATTTTGTTGTCTCTATAAAATTAATATAGCATCCTATTCCACACCTTTAAGGAAATTATTTTGTCACTCGTGCGTATGTACGGATTACCATCTCCACGACGCGATGAGATTCATTTCCACGGTCACCATTTATAGATGATTATAAAAATATATATTACTAATAAGTATGTAATATTTGAAATAATAATTCTACTGGAAATATATATATATATATATATATATATATATATATTTACTTACATATATCTTATTCACATTGTTCCGTTCAATACGATATGAAAACAGAAACATCGTTTATTCGTACTTACGGACTACAATCTCCATAAACAGTGTTTTTCATTTCCTATATATGTCCATTATACATATTTATATTCTAAATATATATGATATATAAATCATGTTTTATATTATGGTTGTTTTAAATCTTGATCTACGTGATACAATCAAGAGTAACAAGATAAAACACGTACGATAAAGAAAGCGGTTTTTACACGAAATTTAAATTTAACATGGAAATTATTATTAAATGGGTTGGATAAAGTCATAAATGAATCATGTTAGATATCATAAATATTAATATGGTTCTGCTATAATTTAATTACATATTATGATCATCATACAGGAGTTTAAACGTACCCTCGACTAAATGAAAGTGCAAGGTAAAGGTTAATTCCTCAAACTCATTATTATCTGAGATTGTTTATGTGTAAGTATTTACAGGGAAATTTTTATCATCCATGTCCATTTTTAATAAAAATTATTTCAAAATTTATATTTTAGGGATTTGTGAAAGGTACTCTTTATCGAGATTAGAATTTTAAATTTTTTAAAGATTTATCTTTTTAAATATTTTTAAATAATGTCCTTGTTTTCAAAATGATTTTATGGATTTATTTGTATGGACATGAATGTTTTGAAATGATAATTCTTTTCAGAAGTGTCAAAGTGGTATGGGACTCTTTGATTCAGAAATATCTTTTAAATTACTTCCTTTATAAATGTGTGACTTTTAAATGATTTTACAAAAAGGATATTTCTCTCAAAATGTTTTACTCATCATTTTAAACCATGTCAGTATCCGTTACTGGATATTATTTTTAATTGAGGTAGATTTATTATAATTAAATCTTTCATATTGTATTGAATGAGTTATGATATGTTTAATTATGGTTGCTATATTTTTAGACCATTTATTTTTTATGGTTAATGTATTGACATTTCATATGCTAGTTTTAATAAGAATGTTTATGTTATGTTTCTAATTTTTCATATGAGGAATGCAGTGGACATAGTAAGTTATTAGTGGAGCCCTCTATAGCTCCTCGATGCATCAGTAGAACTCATCATACAAACTAGTATTTTGGCAGAAGGCCTTGAAAAAAAAATTAATTTTAGTCCTAGCACAATACCTTGACTATGTGGTAATGATGTCCGACATTAGGCAATCCTTCATTATGAAATTAGTTATTACATGTTATTATTCGACTAGTAGAATATCCATGTGCATGTTTATATGGTAATGTCTGATTTATTTTTTCCATATTATGTTCACAATTATGTTTAAAAAGGATTTTTTTTATCACACATCTTGCCTTTAATGTTTATAGATTCCACTAAATTATTTACCCTTACTGGGCATCAGAGCTCACCCCTTTCATATGTTTTATTTTACGAGGATTTCAAAAACTGTATTATGATTGATATGCAGTGTTCAACTAAAGGGAATAATGGTGTTCTCAATGAACTATGTATGTTTTATTTTATGTTTGAAATTATAATGTAAGGTTAATGTACATAATCTATTTTCCAAGACTGCTAAACTGATCGGTCCTTCGGGACTTGATTCCTTGTAATCATGCCAATGTAATAAAATAATGCACCGACTCAGGGTAACTATGGTCGGGGAATTACATTATGAATCTTCCATAACCAGTAAAACATTTTATGGATTTTTAAACCATTTCATTAAGAGTATGACTCACCTCAACATAACCAAGTTTATTACTTCATTATAAAACCTCAGTGACCTTAAAAATGATTAAATCCCCTAAAAAATTGGCAGAAACCATAGGAAACCACATGGGGGGGGGGGGGTTGATGTTATGGATGATTTATTATATATACTCCAAAACCTATGTTTGAAAAATAATAATGAAATCATCGATGATTTCTCTTATAGTCCAACCCAATATCCCATTACTCTTCACTAAAAATCCATGGAGAACATACTTTCTCATCCATCACATCTTTATCCCTCTAAATGTTCCCCCAATCTCTCAGTAATAATCTCCCAAGCATTTAGAGTCACACACCCATGTAAGGGACATTTCTCTCATACATTCTCTTCAACAACCTTCATTCAAATTATACATTTTATTTTCATTCATTTATAAACATAGAAATAATTTCCAATTTATTTTATATTAATTAGATATCAATTATCCTCCATCATTTTTATATTTACCTATGTCTTTATCATTCCAAAATTCTGTATGGGATCCTATCAGTGTCATCTTTATTAATGATTCTTTATAACATTTTAAATAATATTTTCAATTACTAATTTCAGGATTTGAATTTCCATGTAACTATTAATTACCATTTTTTTAAATAGGTATATACCCATTTTTCGATCATCACACTACATTATGAATATTTAAGAGGCACCGTTATGTTTCAAAAAATTTCACCATGATTTTATATGCCAAAACAATTCTATAGTGAATTTTATAGCAATATTTTTTCATGGGTATTTAACATTACACAGATATAATTCATTGAAATAGGAGTTATGCATATGTATTTCACAACCCTTCATAATGGAATAAAATATTATGATGAATGAATCCTTGTTGTATGATCAATTTGGCACACTTAATAATGTGAATGAAATGAAATGGATGAGTGTGACAAGAATTATATAGCGCTATAATGTATTGGATAATGTATAGTCACATAAGATTCAATGTTGGGACATGGGGTAATCCTGATTCAATTATATTACTTTTTCAACCATGATATCTTGGTAGTTATCATTGACATATGTATATGATGTAGTGTTTTATAATGTTTTAATATTTCCCATGATGGATTTATGATGTCATGTTATATCATGACATATTGTCCTTGTTTATGATTATCACCCATTTTATGTACCATTGATATGATTATTAAAAAAAATGTATTACATTCTTCATGTTATTCCATGTTTATCCACTTATTGGGCTTTATAGATCCCCAAAATCTTCTATATGTCCCTTGGTTATCTCATGCAATTTTAGATATGAACATGTAAATGATGTTTGCAATAAAGACGCTATAATCCCTATTGAATGTTCTTTTTTAATATACCTTATTTCCAACTATGCTATACTTTTTTATATTCTAGGTTGTATAATGTGTAATTATGTATTAAATCATGAATTAACTTGTAATAACAAGATGGGTTTCCATATACAGTATCAAATGAAATTTTTAGATATTTTTTGGATTAGGATTAGAAAAGTATTGTAAACTCTTTTTGGATTAATATAGGTATAATAAATCTACCATAAATTTTAATAAGTATGTTATACGTGGCTTATTATAAAAAAATCCATTTAAGGAAAATTAAAGTTAATGTGGCTCCCACACAAAGGTGCATAAAATTTAAACATGAAAACACCTCATTGATCGAGACTTGACCTAAAACAGGTGCACAATAATGATCCTTGATGCACATCGGGGTTGGCACTCCTAGGGGATGTGATTTAGTAAATACATAAAATCATTAAAAAACACAATTAAGTGAAAAAATAACTATAATATAATATGTTTTGAAATAGATCAAGGATAACATTGAAATGAGATTATAAATTCATAACTTGAGGAAAAAATATAATTTATAAGTAATCCCTTTAATTTCATTTGATTACCGCTTTATATATTTAATAGTTTAGAAATAAACGTCCCCAATTTTCATTTTATTATAGCCAATGAAAATTAATTGGAGGAATATGGTAAATGATTAATGTGAAGTGCAATGTGATGACCATCCGAACAAGATGCCCAACAGAATGGGAGCATGAATCTTGAACATTATAAAGATACTCTCTCAGGTATCTTATATTGAAAATTAAAATTTATATATTTAGAAGCATCCAAATAACCCTTAAGGAAATCAAGATATGATTGATACTGGTATGAGACAAATGCCACCAACATTCAATGGATTATCTGACTGCTTAATCATAGAACATTTGATAAATTGTATACCTAACATTATCTAACCCTTCAATATTTATAACAAGAGAATGTTTTACAATATATTTATAATATGCAGGGAGAATATTATTATTAGTGTAAATTATTCAATAATAAAATTCTTGAGTAATATATACAGGTGATGGGGTTGTAGGAATTATATAAAATGTTTTTCGATAAATAGATTCCTCATACTCTCTGACTAAAAATGGAAAGGGATCCCATGTGCTACAAAAATAAATATAATTAATATTTGATGGTGTATGAGGAAAAATTCACATGACATGCATGACATGACTTCATGTTTTTCATTACCCATGAACTAAATGTTTACTACTTCTTTGGAGGGCTAAAACATTATATATGAAAATCCATTTTGGTATGATACTATGGTAGATATGAAGAAGATATTTGTTGTTCCCTCAATGTTGAGGTAGATATTAGATAATATCAATGGTATCATAGGGGTAATAAGAGGTAATATGAGTTTAATTTTGGAGGTTATATAGATAAATATAATGGTGAAAAGAAACTTCAATATCCCACTTATCAATGGTGTGGAACAAAGAACCCAAAAAATTGCCGAAGGGGGTAAGGTAATGCATTATGTGTGGGAAGGTAGGACTCCAAGATAATAATTTCCAACAATAGAAACATTCTAATACAATGGAAGGAAAAAATGATTTTGAATACCCTCAACATATTTTTCGTTGCTTTAAAATTATGTAACAAGGGAACATTGTGACCCAATGCAATATGAAAAGTGGTTTCATAAACTACCAACAACATCCAAGGATGTAAGGCTGAGATTTGTCCATCCTGACCGATGAGGTGGATCTTAAAAATTATGTGGTGAAATGTAAGATAGTTATTCATTAAATAATGTTTGGCATACTTTTTGTTTTTTTTGAATTCCATCAAACAAATAATGTTTAGTATAACTATTCTAACACCACCACAAATCATGGAAGTGGATATGTTGGTGATTATGAAAAATAAATAATTATTTCCTCCAATTCATATATCTCCTCCCATATCAAAATTAATGGGCCTCACATTATATTGAAGCTTTTTTACTCTTGTTTGTATAATTTGTTGAAATTCTAGTCTGGGAATGTATTTACGTATATAGATCCTACCTAAATATTTAGAAGTAAATGACTCTTCATATTGAGAATCATATTTTGTTTCTATGAATTTTCATAGAGGATGATGATTCTTCTTTAGCACCAACATATCATGAATGGATATTGTTTTAATATAAGAAATCATATCATTCAAAAATTATTGAGTCTATGTATGGAATCATACATGAATACATTCCCATTATTATGGAATATAATGATGTGATTATGGAGGAATTCGCTGGTCTTCCTCCTAGAATATAAGTTGAATTCTCAATCAATATTATAGAAGGGGTGTTACCATTATCCAATACTACATATTTAATGGTTGTATTCAAATATAAGGAGATTATGAAATAAATAAAAGAGAAACTAGATAAAGTTTTTATATTAACAATTGCTTCACCATGGGGTTCACCATTCCTCTTCATCAGGAAGAACGATGGTCCAATGATCAATTTCATATATTATAGTGACCTAAGAAAGATCACGAAAAATAAATACTATCCTATTCCACAGATTGATGAAGTTTTTAATCATCTCTAGGGAGCACAAACCCTCTATATGGTGGTTATATAGTTAGACTATTACCATTTTAGTGTGAATAAGTTGGAAATCCCAATGAATGCCTTTCTTATAAGATACATGCACTATGATTTTATAGTAATGCCATTCAGACTCAGTAATTCTCTAGTTTTCATCATGGAATTGATGAATATAGTCCTAATATATTACATCAACCATTTTCTAGTAGTCATTATAGATGGTATTATAATATACACCAAAAAGCAATGATGATCATTAAGGGAATATGAGAACGTTGCTAAAAATATTACGAAAGGAGAAGCTTTATATAATGTATATAAATGTGAGTCCAGGTTGAATGAGGTATCATTATTGAAGAATATAATTACAGGATATATGATACATATAGACCCTTAAATATGAGAAAAAATAAAGGATATTCAAGGCCAACATCTATGAGTGATGCATGTAGTTTCCATTGAATATATGGGTAATATAATTGATTTGTGAGAAATTGGTTGTGATTTTCAAACCATATATCTAGGAAAACTGAGGAGGGAGTTATATTTCCTTGGATGAATAATATTAATAGATGATCAAAGAGTTTATAAGAAGCAATATCATTACTTCTATACTCACACTACTCACACATGGGGACTGTTTGGGTTCCTTAGTGATGCTTCAAAGATGGTATTGGGATGTGTGTTAATGATGAATTACATAGTCATACCTCAAGGTTCAAGGTAGTTGAATGTTCATGATTTGAACTACCCAATTAATGATCTATAGTTGGATATAGTGACTTTTTATCTCAAAATAGTTGTCATTATCACTTTGGGGAGATGTGTGAAATATATACGGATCAAAAACCATAGAGTATTAATTCATATAAATAGAGTGTTGTATGTATAAATGAAGATAGTTAGAGCTAATAAAGTATTATGACTGATTAATTTAATTCTATCAAGGTGATGCGAATAATTTGGAAGACACACTATGTAGAAAGGATCCAGAAATTCTATCATTGATGATAATTGGTAGGGAACTGATCTTTTTATATGTTGAAATAATGAACATGGGAATCACAAAGGATGGAACACCATGAATAGTTTCAAAACTGATTTCTTAAATATCACTTTTGGATAAGATATTGTATTCTCACAGAAATGATGTGGGAATTTAAAAGATAGTGGAAACTATATGGAATTATAAATCATTGGAGTTCAATGTCAATGAATAAGGAGTTGTATGATTTTGTTCATGAATATGTGTACCATAAAATCCTGTGGTAATTTAGGATTTCTTGGGTGATACACATAGTTCTGCATTTTTTATCCATCCCAGAATCACAATGATGTTTTAAGATCTCTAATTGAACTATTGGTGGGGTAATATGAAGATGGATATCATTGAGATTAAATCTAGACATCTTGTATGTTATCAAGTGAATGATGAATGGAAAACATCCATGTGGATGATGAAACCATTACCCATACTTATATTACAAAATGGAAAACATAACCATGTTATTTGTCACCATTATTTCACATCCATATGGATGGTATAATGAAATATTGGTTTCCGATGATCATAATACAATGGTTACACACTTCATTGCGATTTGAAATAATTTATCACTGGTTCAACCTGCAATGATATATATTAGACATGTGGAAAGGCTACATGGGGAACAAAAATTGATTCAATATAAAAAATATATGATATTTCACTCCATTTTATTAAAAAGTATCTATCATGCTTAATATATATAGATAATCATCAACACATCTTATCATCACCAAAATGATTTCTGATCTATAATGACTATACACACACTTGAGTAGATGTTGAGATCAAGATCAATTGATTTTAAAAGAGGATGTGATAAACAGATTTACATATTCATTTTTTCCTTGAAAAACAATTTCCAATCAAGCATTGAAATTATTACCTATTAATACCATTATGAGATGTGGTGCCGAACAAAAGAACACTAGGACGAAGTTGGGGAATGATAAATTCTATGTCCTGAAATTGTTGATGAAATATTGGAAATGATTAAGACCATTTTGTATCAAATCAAAGATGTTCATAGTAATCATAAGATAAATGGTAACAATCATCAACAATACCTAATGTTCTATGTCAGGTACATGGAATTACTCTATATATCTCCATGGAACAAAGTGAAGATATTTCAGAATAAGGGAATGTTTAGTCTATGATACATCATCTGCTATGAGATCCTTGATGGCTTCCAAGATGTGACCTATTAACTTTAACTCCCACCATTCTTATATCATTTAGATTGTTTATTTCATGTATCCCTCATGAGGATGTACATACTTGACCCCTCACATGAACTTAATCTATAGTTAGTACCATTAGTGATTGATATTCCCAATAAAGTGTAGCCGCTGAAAATCATAGATCATTTAGGCAAAGATCCAATGAATAAGAAAATTCACATTGTCAATATTATCTACAGAAACCACATGTTTGAAGAAGAAATGTGGGGATGATAGAATATAATTAAATAATGTCACCATCATCAATTATATTATATGAAATTAAAAAATGGAGAAATTATTGGAGGGGAAAGAGTGTAATGACCCAAAAGTTTACAATTAAAGTTCTCCTTCTAATGAAATTAAATTTTTTTAATGTAATATGGTTATTGAAAAAATAGTCATGTACACGGTTTTTTAAATAATATTAAATTTAACAGACAGTTATGTATCATTATCCTTGATAATATAGTCACTGAATAGTGATCACGAGACTATTATAATTATAGGGTTATATCCAATCTAATTGACCCAGGAAAAGGAATTGATGGCCTCAACCTGTAGGATCACACCCTATGAACCGCATTTATTAGAGATTATAAGATATATATAATTAGAAAGATTTTATCATGACCAATCATTAGCAGATATCAAATTATATAATCATGAGAGAAACTAATTATGGGATTAGTGCAGGATCATGAATATTATGTCCCAAATCATGTATGTCGATCCACCCCCTTAATGACTCAATATAACACACATTACCATAATGTTTTTTGATGGTGTATTAATGGGATATGTATAAATACTCTATAAATATGAGTATGTACATTATTTCTTATATATTAATTAATATCTTTTCATTTTATTATTATTACTTTATAAACGATTTTCATATTTTATTCAATAATACAATGATTTTATTTTTTGGTAAAATTAACATTTTAGTATGGAATTTATTTTGATGAATTAATGAAAATTTGAAATAAATAATATTTTGATAAAATATTTTTATTAAAAAATGATTATTAAATATAAATGATCAAATAAATTCTAATGATGTCAAAAATAAATTTTGTAAGGGATCAAAAACTGTTATTGTAAAAAAACCCATCATTTCTCAATAAATGGCTATCATAATTTTAAAAGAGAAAATTTACATATTTATAAATTTATTTTGATAAAATGAGTATTATTTTTTGAATTATAACAACAAAATTTTCGAATTGTGTTTTTTTAAAAATTTCTGAAACGGTTGATTTTTTGTGTAAAAATAAAATATCTTATAAATTTACATTTCCTATTACGACATCATAATGACAATGAGAGATGTTTTAAATAATATAAATGTTAAATAAGACAAAATAAAATTTTTCCAATTAATATAATCTGATTTTATGTAAATTGTATTAATTTTATAAATTATTTATCAATCTTCCAAAACAATTAATATATATTAAGGTTTTGAAATAATTTCATTAAGATTATTACTCACCTACATATAAGAAAGTTTATTATTTTATTATGTTCAAACCATGTAGTTATAAAATAATGAAGAACAGTAATCTTTAGTTGAAACCAATGGAAAAAACATTGTGATTGTCTCTGGTTTTGGCTATTTTATTATATAGAGTCAAAATCATATATTTGTGAAATAATAATGAAATGCCCACTAATTTCCTATATAAATTCACACAATATACAATTTATCATCACTAAAAATATATGTGACACGTCTTTACTCTACCATAACCACTAGTTCCCTCCCAAGGTACCCCCTTTCACTCAAGAATCTTGTTCCAATCATTTGGAGTAACACAATCAAGTACGAGATCTACCACTCCTCCTACCTATTCAAGAAACATCCTCGAAAATTTTCTTTTTAATTTAAATTGATAATATTTTAATTATTTTATAAACATTACCATAAATTACAATTTTTTTATTTTAATTTTATATCAATTATTCTCTCTCATTTGTTCCTTTACCATAGTCATTATTATGCTGAAATTCAATATGAGATCATCACATTCTCCTCTTTATTAAAATATCTATGTAATCTTATTCCATAATTTTTACATTCCAAATATTGGTAAATATCCTTATATTCCCCTATTATAACACCTTTTATTTAAATGTTATGAGATATCCATTTCTCTCCCATCAACCCATTATTTTAAATTTTATGTGACTGTGTTACGCTTCCAAAATATCATCGAGATTTTTGATTCCAAAATTATTGTATAGTGAATAATAAACCCAATTATAATTATATGTATTCCATTTTATACAATTATACATCAAAAAAATATAACATAATTGTTCATATTAAAAACTTTTTTGCCTTGGAATAAAATATGAGACTGAATGAATCTGTGTTGTATGATATATGTAGAGAAGACAATTATGTGAATGAAATTTATGTGACTGGGGTTATAGGAATTACATATAACTCCATAGAATTTGTTAATGATTACTCTGTAGAGACATCTCATTGGGATATGGTGTAAAACAAATTCATTTATGTGACTTTTCCCCTTCAAATCATTCAGTCTATTAATGACCCATGTTAATGATGCAGTTCTGTAAGATGTTTCCACATTACCCATGTTTCCTTTATGTTATCATGTCATATCATGTGTAAATGTTCGTTTTTATGATTCCCACCCCTTTTATGTCCAATTGAAATTATTAATGTCTAAAATTTAGTACATTAATAATGTTTTTTCATATTTATTCCCAAATTGGGATTTATATCTCACCCCCTTTTTATGCATTTACTAATGTTATCCCATGAAAATTTAGGTATTATAATTTTAAGATCAATATAGATGATATAATAAATGTTTTAATTTTTTATTTAATATAGATAATTCCAAAATACCAGAGACTTATTGATATTCTGGGTTGTGTTTAGCATCGTATTAAGTAATAAATCATGAATTATTCTGTAATAAGGATTGTCATAAAATATGATGCAAATTAAATTTTCCAAATATACAATTTGATAAATAAACCTATCAATCGATAGTCACATCACCTTATGGGGTCATAGAGTGATGATTTTTCCAATAAAAGTTACAACATGGCCATGATAGGTTGTGGAAGAACCATCCCAAGTAGAGTGGGAATGTCCACAATCGAACATCATTACAATGCAACCATTAGGTCACAAAATGACATCCATCAGGAAAACAACTAAACAACGTGACCCCCTCTAGTCATGGTTTGATGATCAATAAAAAAATGAGGTTCTATAAAATAATAAAAAAACATATTCCCTCCAAAGAAAAGACATCCAAATTGGAAGACCATCATGGGTTATAGTTCAACTTACTTTCATATATTGAATTTTGAAAACTAGACTACTCGACAACTAATCTAACAACCTCTGTAGCACCCATATCATAGACCGTACCACAATCCGCATCCAAAAAACATCTCCTAGATATAACCAATGACATTAAATTTAAATTCAATAAACAATTATGGAAGTGTATCATACATTAGAATCAAAATTAAAATTCTCTCTTAAAAACAAGAATGTGAAATTTGTGACTCATTAAAAACTACATAAAAATAAGGAGTATAATCCTAGGGAACTATATGGTATTCAATTAAAAAAAACCATTCCCTACCATGGTGATTAATTGACCAAAAATTCAATACATTTCATATCTAATATTCAAACATGATTTTTATTCATTACATCAAAAATTTATCCAAAATACACCATCTCATCACCAAAAAGAACGTTTCAATCCCAATAAGTCCCATAAAATGTCATAAACAACTCCCATTATGTTGTTTCTACCACACCATATATGATTTCATGAAACAACACTAGTCGGTCCACCATTATTAAACATTAATGAAAATTCATATCCTCACCCTTGCGACCTCTGAACATTAGTGAATCATAATCCTTTAACTCAAATATGAATTAAAAAATAATCAAAAAATTACACCAAAGACTAATATCAAAACTACGTGTAATTCTATGGTCAGATCATAGATAAACTAAAATCATCATTGTATTACTCCCATCAGGACCGATATTTCATTTATCTAACTCACTCTTGTATTCTAATATTAAAAATCCATGAACACCATAACAGTTGTGAGACCATGATTGATTGATGTTACCCACTATAAGAGTTAACATATCATTTACTTTTTAACCATAACACATGATCTCAGCTTTCAACATCATGTTCATCCCTAAATGTAATTACCATTAAATTTCATAGACTCAACTATGTAAGGGAAAAAAATTAATGGTCAAAAATCACCACAATTATTCCCAAATATGACAATGAAACTTGAGACAATGAAGTGTACATGAAAAATATATATTCAGTTTTAAGGTTCTCCCCAATATAACACTCCACTCATAATGTATGATTACCCCTACCAGTGCTCCCCACCATATGAATCTATAATTAAAACTCTACTCATCTGGTAAAAACCAAGGAACCAAATGAAAATATCTTCTAGATATTAGATCTAAATGAAAAAATCCATCACATAATTAAAAAAATAGACCATGTAGAATAAAGATGTTATACCAGAAGAATGTATAATCCAAACACCATAGTCACCACTAGTGAAGCACTGAAAAATAATAAATTTCAATCAAGATAGTATCCCATTCCATTTCCCATTTTTATATCTATTTAGAAATTCACACACCAATCTATCTGTTTTATTTCCAAAAAATCTCTCTAGGCCGAGGAAACAATTCAAACATACATCTATCTCCTAATGAAGGCATTGAAAACAATGAAATCCAATTTAAATATTAATATTTTTATTGTTTTAAGAACCCATTCAAATTATTTTATTCACACCATTACTCACTTGACTTTAGAAATAATCCCTATGCTTGAAATGTTTTTCACTAAAGAGCAGTATCCCAAAATCGTCATTGTACCCGATATATTATTCCAAAAAATCAATAATGTATTCAAAACCATTGTAAATTTAAATTTAAAAAATTATTTGAAAACAACATTCCAAAAACATTTCATAATATTTAATGAGAACAAAACAGCACGCCTATTTAAAATACATCTACTCAGTACTATATTACAAGTAAAAACAAATTCTTAAATTATGTTACGTAATATTTATGAAACTACATGAGTCTTCATTAAAAATGGGGGTTTCACAAAAACTTCAAAAATATATAAAACATTTTCCTTTTATGAAAGAACAATCACAATCACAATCAAAGAATAAATAATGACTCTCAAAACCATATTAATATAATCATATCTTATAAATATCAAGAAAGATATATTATACTATAAGATTCTTTAATTAATATTGGATCATGATGAGGAGAAATTCTAAAAACTACCACCTATATGTTCTTGTATCATTTCCTAATAATTCCACTATCATTATTCATCAACAAATTACTGGATACCAACCAATCCATATAATAAATATCAATCTTTATTTCTCCCACATTAGGAATCTATGTCTAATCCATAATCGCTCTCATCATAGAGTGAATAGTACCAAAACTACATATCACATGACATCATGGGATTGAACCTCAGTATTATTATCGTTGAATGATCTTGATCTACTTTGAATGTCCCAAAAACCTATATACACCTCTGACTAACATTTTCTCATCCTTAAATATACTTGAAACTTATTTTTTAATTACCCAAAAAATATAATGAATTCTTTATGAGTGGGGGAAACCACTCGACCTTAACTTATCCTCCCCATATTCCAAATATCATCGACTAGAGAGAGGGCCTATCATATTAATGGAGATATTATAAAATCCAAAATAAATCATTTAGTTCATGTATAGATCTATTAAAATTTTATCCTGATCCATATGCATAAAACATATCCCAAATTCTAATGATCACAAAATAGGGATCCAATGCTTCCATGATAATATAGAATGAAAATAAATAAATAATATTTATAATGAATAAAAAATAATAGAGATGGTGTAGTAGAAAAAAAATAGACATCATAAATAAATAAAATATTTGCTTAGTAGATATAATATTCTCAATGAGGCTAAATGTAAACTAGTATTTGACTTTAATCACATGTTCTAACATTTAGAATCCATAGCGTATGTGGTCTTCTCAAAAATCTGCATGTCCAACCCCAAGTGAAACTATATCAGTGATGAAACATAATGTTATACCCACAAACATGGAATCCCATATCATATACATGGTTAGAGGGTGAGTCCAACAACCAGATAGGAATCCTATATGAAATAATTATATCATTTTTTACTGTGGTCAAGTGGATTCCCCTAAAATATATATATGTAGTGTATTATCCTGATCATGAAACAAAATTATCCTTGAAACATTTCATAAAATGAATATGAAAGTATAGATGTGATATTTTTGTGGGATAATATTTTCACCATGACACATAACCAAGACTAACAGTTCTTTATAATATATGGAAGAGAGTAAAATAATACAAAAATCTAAATTATAATCTAACAAGTTGGGTAGGATGCTATGACAAATCTCTTCCTATACAAAAAGATGTAGAGTAGGGAATAAATCATTGTATTTCCACTACAATCTCACTAAGGGTATGATACATCCTGAATCATGACTACATCATTAAATTTGACAAAAAACATCTACTCATAATATTTTTCAGGGAATATAGGTGGACCAATACCCTCACAGTCAATGTGTTCATTAAAAATAAACACTCATGTCGGGAATGGTCATCCTTCTTTTTATTTTCCACTAATATGTTACTTATGGAAGCTACTCCAATCAGTTATGAATGTACCATCTCACTTTGGTGAGGCACACTAACCACATACACCACCCACTCACTCATGATGGTGTCAACACCCACAGTGTCAATTTTAATCCAATAGTAAGAAAGAATGAAAAAAATATATTTAACAAAAATAACATGGAATATAACTCGTCTTACATCTCATTAGCTCATCGATAGGGTGTTAGTCACATAAAACCAAGACCCTCAATTGAAACATATCCCATAACCCATATCAATACCGAAATGGTTTTATCATATTCATCTTGAAAAACATACCACATTTATTTAAAAAAATTAATCAGTTAACATACATATCATGCTTCATTAGGAATAAAAATAAGACCATTTCTGCATTATCCAGAAGCAGAACATGTACAGATGCTTTAAGAAATAGAGAATTTAACTCATGAGGTCAAATAAACCAAAATAACTCAATAATGTTCTTTTGTATTTACTTTATAAACCAATTATAAATTCACTTTTAAAACCATTTTTAAATGAAAAGACACACCATCATACTCAATATAGGTCCTTGGAAAAATTTCATAAATAATATAGATAGAAAATAAAATTATTATTTTGAAATTAAAATTTAAAAATAATTTGGAAATAATCACTTATTAATCGAAGGAAAATTTAAATCTCATTTTTTAATTGAATATTCCCGAACTTTTGAATCCAACAAACACATCCAAAAAAATCCCTAATGTTTTATATGACACTCATTCAACTAAGGATCTACCATCAATCATTTGTGTATGATATGTGTTATATTATCACTTTTAGTCTAACATAATAATATAACAATCAAGAGAGATCACACATTCCATAGAAAATGAAAATAATAATACCAATAATCACTCATGAAAATGAATTTACCAAATAAGTAAGAGACATAGTAAAGGCAAGGCCATTGACCTCCACTATGTATCCACAATTCAATTCCAATCTTGTAATGAGCTCATGTAATTCCACAACATCCAATTTAATTAATAAAATCAATTAAATTATTAAAACAATCATATAAAATAGATATAAAATATATGTATAATCGATGATTAAATCACTAGATGACCTAAAAATGTGGATACCAAGAGTATCAAGGTGCAGTCCATTCCAGATGCACACCCAAATCTATGATACTAAAAACATCTACAATTATACACCCAAATTAATGTCCAATTTCATCCAAAATCACACAAAACAATAAAAAACACACATTGGAACATAAATGAGTTCAAATAGTCAATGAATTATTTAATAATACCATTTTAGAGTTCATTTATATGTTACAAATGAAATCCTGATAGAGCTGAATGGTTTCTCCATGCTCCGGAAAAATTTTCTCTCCAAAACCATAGCTGGTAAACATAAATTAAAAGGTGAAATGGAGATAAAATAATTAAATAGGATATAATTACATAAAATCTACATAAAAAGATGACTAAAAATGATACTGATCAAAGGGATGATAAACGAAAATAGTGGGAGAATAATGAGGAATCCACCAAACTCAATTGAATAATTGGAATAAGGGGATCTCAATGGTAGATATAAATAGGACCCCTCTAAAATTACTAAATACCCCCATAAAAATAATGAACCATGAACTCCAATGTTACATGATCCTTATTAGGCTAATTTATGATACATTTTACTCGACCTTGTTTTAGTGAAACTAGTCCGCGAGATATTGGGAATCTACCTAGGAAAACATTGAATTTGTGTGACTATTGGGTTCTAGACTAACTTCTTCAAGTGTACATCATTTTATTGTGGTCCATACAAGTCCTGATGTTATTTTAAATAATTATAATAACAAATCAAGGGGCTCATAACCTGTGACATAACCCTTTCTATCACATGTCATGATGACTTTCTCTTATATGTTATCAACACATTAACAAATGGTTTCGATATCAATGGTCTTATGTGGTAGTATTTTGTCTCATGTACACTCTAATAATACTTATACAGCCGCTCTATAACCCAAAAGAACCCTCAAGACTCAATAAAATTCCAAAAAACATCTCATTCATATTTCAAAACACTCAAAATTCTTATTTGATTGCCAATTCATAAATCGTTCCACATTCATAGATGGGATATTAAAATTCTATAATAAATATTTAAATAATACTTTTGGGATATTAAGGTAGCCTATATAGTAGTTCCTTCAATACCACTAGTGGTGGAAATTATATTTATTGTAATTTTATTTTCCTGTTTTACAAATATGTGTTCTAATATTTTGATCAAATAATATAATGTGAATTATGCAATAAATTCTATGATAAAGAGTTTAATTGATATTGTAAAATTTATTGTCTTAAATAAATGGTTCACGTTATTATTCATGACCTATGATATATTTATATGTACAAATATGAGCTTTCCAATAGTATTATTCATTAAATATTGGGTTTTTATTGGGATAATCTTTACTTTTCCACCACATTCATTGTTCATGAAGTTCCTCATGGTTATAACCATTCAATGTTATTAGTCTGATTGATGTTAATATATAATAAAATTTTAGTGATCCATTGTATTAATTAGAAACATTAATCCCAATATATCATAACCTATGAATCTGTTTGTTCATCTAAGGTCTCATTTCATTATATTATCTTAATCATTAAAAACTATTCGATTATAATAATTAACCCCCAAAATAATACCAAATAATGCACCCCATATTCATATAGTCAGATATTGTAATAAAAATACCTAGATTACACACATAATCTAAAACTAATATAGCATGCCTTTGGATTTTACAACAATTTACATGATTATACAAAATATTTTGTTATTAAAACATAATCTTGAATCCAATGATTTATTTTCTCTAAATATCAACAACCTATTTTATCTTATTACATAAATCAATATATATTTTCCCCAAAATTCTTCACCCTTTAATTTATATTATAGGAATCATGTATAGTATTCTTATTCATTACATTGGTAGATGAGGATTCATAAAAAAATAACGAGATCATGTTCTTAATAAGGGGTAAAATAATATCAGTGTTTCATAATTTATATATAATTATATAATGCCCAATTAATTGAAATGAAAAGGGAAAATGATATTATAAATGGTGTATGAAAAGATAATATTAAGAACTTTTGATCAGTTTTAAATATATTATAATGGAGCATGTATTATAAATATAATATAATAATAATATAACAATGATTTCATAAAATATACAATGGAACAAGAATGTTAAATAATGAAACAATGATTATGGACCACTGTGACATAAAATATGAATGAAAAATATTTATATGTGTAGAAGATCACCACAAATTTCATGGATAACCCACAAGTCCATCATGACATAGTAGACATTGTTGACTGATAATGTCGGATACATAATAATCTCATATGATTTCAGCTTTACCTAATGCATTACATGGTTACATAATTTCCATTCTACTCATCTCATCATAATATCTACATATATAATTACCCCATGAGATATAAATAATATTTCAATATCTTGAAGAGATATATAATTTTAGCCTCACCCATCACATAATGGTATATATAAATATATTTTTTCCATATAAAAATAAATATCATAAAAATAAACATCTTATTAATAAATCATTCAATTTAATAGGTTACCCATATAAAATTATGGGATATATAACATTCTAAATAATTTTTCATGGTCGTTCTAATGGTAATCCTATCATGGATAATACCAATCATTCTAAAAAATGAAGAATATTTTATATAAAATAAAAATTTATTGATGGGAAATCTTTTATTTATAAATATTTCATTCGATTTCATTATAATGTTTTTGATGGATCAATCCACTCTTGATTATTTCATTCCTACATAATCGGAAATAGATATAGGTTTATCTAATGAAAAAAGGAAATATTTTAGTATAGTAAAAGATTTTAAGATTGATATAAGGATAACATCTATTAAAGAATTGATAATAAAATAGACTAATTTATAATGTTATTGGACTAGATGAAGAAACCTTTGATGGATGATAACAATTCATATAATTTTTAAGTAAAATGTTCTATTGATAATGAAATCAGGATGAGGAAGATAAATAATTCTATGAACGTCTTAAATAATTCCATTTATAATATTATGAATATATAAAATATAAATTAAATAAATATATTTAAAAATAATTAAAATAGGAAACAATATATAATGAAATTAGAATACATGAAAGAATAAATTTAAAAATAAATTTACATAAAAAATGATATTCAATATATAAAAGGATGAGAAAAATTAATTCCAAAAATACTGATCAATAAATATTTTATTTATTCATATTTTAATTGGTATGTTATGAATCGTTATGTGGATTAAAATATAAATAATTTTATAAATTATAAAATTTCCAAAAGAGTATAAATATTTGAAATTATAAAAATTTCAACATAAGATCGTACATAGATTATGACAACCCAGGTCATTAATAAACTATACATATTATTTATTAAAAAAAACATACAATTAATAAAAACCCCAAAGAAAAAAATGAAAAGTGTATTTGGGAAATTAGATATATAATATTTTAAAAAGAAATACAGATACATCTAAAATTTTTAAAATACCATAACATTTATTAATATTATTTGATCTTGTAAGACTGTACTAGATAACCTAGGGATTTAGATTAGAAATGGGTCTGATATAATTCCCAATATAAGAATAAAAATTTCATAACATGATGAATATAATATGTGTTAATCAAGAGTTATATCAATGTTATATAAAAGGGATGAGAATAATAAATAGGAACATATAGAATGATATAAGATAATAACGTCAAGAAAATATAGGGGTGTTGAGATGACATAAAATATGTCATCTCATGCATATGTCTGGGAAACCCTTTGAGACAACATAACATAGTGTTATTTAGAGAACTTCATATCGGTCATATAATTTATCTCTTAATATAAAAACATTACCCAATTTATTTGTAGAATATATAATTTCTATCCCACCCATCACATTCATTTCATGGACATGAATTAGTGTGCCACATATATTAAACAACTTAAGAATGAATTTCATAAATATTAATTAAATGATTTAGGAGTTTAGTTTATATATATTGATATAACAAATTAAATAAATAATAGTTATATCATGGTGCATGTTATTGAGTGGAAATGGTGATTTCTATTCACTCAAAAATATTAGATGTGAAATTCATCGGATAATCTCACCAATATAACATGTGCACATAGAGATTAATAAAAGTGTTTAATGATCGGGAAATATAGTTTATCATTAAATTGTGACAATAAGTATAATAAAATTAATTTTTAAAATAACATTACAACATGATAAATTTGAAACAAAATTGAATAATAAAGATAATGTGCATGAATAAGGAAAAGGGGTAGGATCTCTTACCTTTGGAGGGAACTTATAAAAGCATGAGAAGATATTGTTAGGATCCTGGGAACACCATGGATGAGACATATTGAGTTATAGGGATAGTAAAATTATTAAAAAAAATTTAGTGATGTTTTTTGTTCTTAAATATTTTATAAACTCAATAACAAAACATATTAAAATAATAATTTTGGTGATGTTGGAGGGAGTCAGGTTCATAAGTAACTGAATTTAAAACCTAAAAATATACTATAGTTTTGATGGATTCATTAAGGGTATAAAAAATTAATCACATTAATTAATAAATACATTATTATAAATGAAAAATATGTATTAGGTCATGGATTCCATGTATAACATTTATTACACCACTTTTGGGCAGTTAATTTTTCTTAATATAGACCACATATTTATTCCGTATTTTATTTTTACCTAAAATTTCAGCTCTCAAATATAATTAAAAAAACAATATTTGTAAAAATAAGTAAATTTTATTTCAAAAATATAATCTATTTTTTGAATATAACATAATAAATATGTGAATTGTCAGTTTTAAATAATAATAATTATTTCCTCTAAAATAAATGTTTTCATGAAAATAATTGTTTTACCCTTATAATGATTAAATTATACTTATTAATAATATATTATTATTTATATATAAAGAAATATTATATAAAAATATTATTATATGAAAGTATTACTTATTTTAAAATGCACGAATATAACACAAAGTCTGTTAAAATAATATATTTTCCAAAAATTAATTTTTTTTTCTTCATATCAAAATGAACTCATAGATTATTTTATATATTATGTAATTTTTTAAAGTTGTAAACATAATCGTTATTTTTATTGAAAAAATATATAAAATTTTATACTGTTACAGTAAATATATATATAATCGATTATTACACATGTCTATTCTACATGGGTATGTTGTGTGATTGTGGAAGTTTCACGGTCTGGTTTAAGGATTATGGATTAGGATATGATCAAAATATGCTTTATCTTATATTGTAAACAATTTTATTTATGTTTCAATTACAGAATTTCCTCTTGGAATTTTTCAAGGGGAAATTTTAGTGTTTCCATATATCTCAAAACCTATGATAATTTGTCCTTATACTGTACGATCGTAGTAGTTGAGGTCAAAAAATATTATTTCCATGTTAATTTAGCTTTACCATAATCCATCATATATAAAAATTATAACTATCACTATATAGTGGTTATATTGTAGATGGTTAATATAAATAATGATCTTTTAAAATCGACATGCTTTATTTCATAATAGTTCAAATGTACGAAAATAGTTCATGTGTTTTCGATAACTACATTACTTAATAATCAATTTATTTATTTGAAAATGGATTATAATTTATAAATGTTTATGTTGTTACATCATTGAAATTTAAAATATATTAATACATGAACAAAATCATGTTACATCTATTTCATCACCACTTTAGATTCCCATGTTGCTACGTCAAACATGTGGTTTCGTCACAACATTATGAACTGGTGAGTTGTCATATTTAACAGAAAGTTGTCTCTATTATTTATGTTCATCAGTGGATACTCATAATACGAAAAATAATTCTCCATCTATACCAAATATTTATTCATTTATATATGTTTTCTAGTATGTATCTCCTAAAGAGAGATATATAATTAACATTGTGTACTTAGGATATGATAATTTGGAGTTCTATTTGACATGCCACATATCTGATATAAAAAATAATCTTATAGGGGATGATGTGTCTTTGTAGAATATTTTCATTCTTCACAATACCCATGAATTTCATCAATGGATATATAACATGGAAATAATTATCTCCAACCAAAATATTTTGGTCTTATCTATGAATTTTGACATCGATTATATATCACAATTATGCCAATTTCATATAAAATTAAATATTTTGAACCTTCTACGATATTTAATGGATTATTTCATGTATCATAATATTATGATCTCCAAATTCACCAAAACATGTTTGAGTATGAAACCATTTTTCCTATAAATCCTTATAATGTTCTATTTTAAAGATAATATTAGATCACCACTATAAGAATGTTCTTATCCAACCATTCATTTAAATTCATTGAACACAATATGAAAATATACTTTATAGTTAAAATATTTCTTTTAGAATAACAATTCGTTTTAAAGAGATAATGTGTAGTGAACAACGCATTGTATCCGATGCTTGCTGAAGGTTTCTCCAAAATCTTACGGAAAACGTCTGATCTCAATTTGAAATAATATAGTGGTTCACTCCATTTAGTCTTACTCAATACATTATATAAATCTCAATGTGCTTTCCAAGAGATAAATATTCATCTATAGTAATGGAATACATTGATTTTTAAGGTGATCTTCTATAATAGAAATCGAGTATTAAATTTTTTATTTCATGGGGTGTCCTGTGGTGAAATATATTGTTATATTTTCACATTTCTATACTAATATGTGGAATTTTTTCTTGGAACCCTTCTACATATGTGATTCATCCTTGAAATGTTATCATAGGAATGATTTGGATATAAATTCTAAAACATCTCACATTATGTTAAGAAACCTTCTATTTTCATTCAAATCAAAATATAACATAGTGCTTCATGGGTGAAAAGCGAATTGTGTGCTATGAAAGTCATCCAAAAACTACATAACCAATTATGGGATTTATAGTATCAATATTCTAGTTGGAAACCATATAACTCTATCATTAAAAAATTGTAACTCTAAAATATTATGTACAATTATCTCTCTTTCATCATCACATTTTCATGCCTCGATGAACCTTTTAAGAATTGATGTTGAAAAATAATTTGAGTAATATATTATGGTTAAGTTTTTTTTATTCTAATTTACATCCTTTTTCATTTAAAATATGATTAGATTTATTTCAACAGTAATTATAGATATGGATTCAGGAACATTTCTACTCAGAGAATCTTCCACATTTTTCACCTTCTATGGATGGTAATTTATTAAACAATAATAATCCTTTATCTTCTATAACCACCTTCATGGAAAATATTAATCTCCATTTTTGTGAATACATACTCAAGGATTTTATGATCTGTATATATGTTACACATTTCACCATATAGGTAATTTCACTAAATAATCAATGGCAATATCACTATAGATAATTCTAGATCATGTATTGGGTTTTTATACTCATACATACATATTTATTAAGAGTTATATGATATCAAATTTTTATATTTCATGAGTACATAACAAATGATATTTTATGATTCATCATTTTAGATCAAAAGTACTTCCCCATTGATATATTTTTTGAGAATTACTTTATTGTAAAACCACTTCTTTTATTCATTATATGTCTCTAAAAAAAATTTCGAGACAAGATTTACTATCTTTTAAGTATCAAAATTTATTATTACTGAAAATCATTATAATATTCTCTCAAATAAATTATAATATCATTTTAATCCAAGAAAACTATTACGTCTATCATAAATGCATGTCTATAATATCCTTCAGTTAACTCTTTTTTTCAAGGATGCATTGATATGCCCTTTTTATTGATAACATTCTATATATATTATAGTTTTTTCTCCGAAAACTCACATTTCATACAGTTCACATATAACCCATCCATTTGAAAGGTCTTCAATAAGAAATTAGAATGCTCCTCATGTTCATTATTTATTTTAGATTAGATTAAAATATTTCCTATAATGAAAGTCAAATATTTATTTAGTTAACCGATAATGAATATATTCATTATGTACCTCATTATATCTAATGAATTAGTGTGACCCAATGGAATCACTATGAAAACATTATTTTTATACAATATATGAATGTTAGACATATAGATATCAACCTTCTTCCCCATTACATGATAATACCAAAACTGAATATATACCTTATATTAATAATGGTCTCCATGTGGTTTATTGAATATTACATCAATCTATTATATAAGATACTTGTTTTTTATTTTGATATTGATAAGATCAATATAATCATTGAAAAGGCCCACTAAAAATCCTTCTATGAGATGAAGAGGATCGTCACACCACATATCAAAGAAATTAGGAATATAAAACCAAAATCCATATTCTAATATAATTGATTCATAATCTCATCAGGAGAAATTGTTCACGTTCTCTATAGATACATATATATTTCAAATGATTTGGGATTATTATTTTATGAGAACTCAACCTCATTTATAGGATAATGAATAGATAAATCTTCTGAAAACACATTTACATATTCCCGCCCAATAGGCTTTTCATCAAGGATAATCATTACGTTAGTCTAAACCATTTTATTTAGATATTTTTAACATAATGTGATTAAATAAATTCTTGAGATGGTTATCCCAAAGGATATTCATCCTCTTCCTTAAACATGTATTGAATCTGAGGTGGATTAAATATATAGATGCTGATTTCCTTCTCTGGGCTATTTTTTTGAAAATTATATTTAATAACGGTCTATAATTATAGGTAAATTGAATTACACTAAATAAAGTATCAAAAATTTTGATTGTATTTTCAGTATGAAATTATAAATTGTGGTTGTGTTATATACATGTGATGCAATGATTTCACACAATTTATTTTCATGGATGTCTCTAATTAAATTTTTTGTGGTGGTTTTTTAATTATTCAACTAAATTTGTTTGATATGGAAGAATATATAGAACCATGACTAGAAAGTACACTATATATTAATGAATGAATAAAATTCATAACTATCAGTTCATAATTTTTTGGGTCCACATCAGTAGTTGTTACTTCCTATTATTCCAATTTTTATATAGTAATTTGAAGTTGTTTTCATCATTTATAATCGACAAACCTTATATTAGTTAATTGATTTTCATATTTGTTGTGTTCTGTGAAGTTGAAACATTAGGTGATAGGTTAATGGTTGATTGGTGAATTACTTTATTATATCATATTTTTGGGTTTCACCAATTGACATTAAATATATATGTTCCCTTCAACCCACACCAGATGAACCTCTTTATCTCCCTCATGAAAATTATAGGATTATTCTTCCAACACATTTGGAAAGTGGGATGTTGAAATTTTTTCCCAAAATTAGATTTATCCATCTTTAACAATGAACTAAATTTCATTGTCTACTTCTTATGTATTTACTCATGACACCCTTGAGATTCCATTATCTCATTGTTGACATTGACAGTTTTTTCAAACAAATTCATTGATATCAATGTCTTGAATCCCCAAATATTTTTGAATATCTATCATTATAACCATAAATAATGTGTCAAATTTCCATTTGGCATTAATAAAAATGTCAAATTTGTATTATGTATGTATTGTGAGTTTCACCTAGTACACCCCAATGGATTCGTTTTCATTTTTCATAAAGATAACGAAATCCCTCCCTATTTTTTATCAGAGTGCAGGGAAAATATTTATTTTAAAATATATTTTTTGTAATTCCTTCTCCTCAATGGATTCGATCTCTTTCTTGGAATTCATATTTCAGTTCAACATCCACCATTAATCATCTCATCCATCTACATGATATACAGTAGTCATGAACTTATATTTGTCAAATCCATACTCTATGGAGAATATATTTTAAATGGAATTTATCCATTTTCCAATTACTAAAGAACCATAACATTATCTAAAATCCAGTTTCTTTTATCCTGTAATAGTCTCAATTAAAGAGAAAAATTTCTTAATGGGATTTGAGTTTTACCCCAGATTAATGTTTCTATTATGACCATGAGTTAAATGATTAGTAATTTTTATAAAGATCAAAAAACTACCTAATTAGGTTGGGCATCTCATTTTGGTAGTCTTCTAATTTCCCATCACATTGATAGTAAAATTAATTCCTCATATTTAAATAAATTGGATAAAATAAAAGAAAAATTTGGGATAAAATAACTTTATATAATTATACACATAAATTGGAAAATATGATCATTTAAGGGAAAATGAATAAATGATATAAATTCCTATACTAATGAATTTCTACATTCAAATATATATTATACATGATATATTTACCAACATATATATTATGTGTATTTTTGATCCCATCTAAATGGTTCAAAATGTTATTAATAATTTTCAAATCATATCTCTTGGGGGTTTCAAACCTAGTATAGAGTAAGTACTCTTTTCTTTAAACTAGGTACTGATTATGATGATAACCAATGCACAATTATCAAGTTTATTACCCCAAGTAACAAATATTCCATAGAAACATCAACTTGTAGTGTTGAGATAGAGATTTTGATTCATGGAAACAAGTGAATATAAATATGACCATAGTTTAGGGGGGGTTACACTGTTTATTCTTATATATAATAATTTCACTAAATTTTTTTGAATCCTATTCCATAAAACACTAGACCTATTTTGGATATAATCTTTGAAAACACATATCATTATAAAACCATAATTCATGACTAATTACATAAATATACAAATAATACATTATATAATTATCAAAAGGACCTGTGTATTTTAGTAATTAGATAAATAAAATCCTTACATGAATTAGTGATATAACAAAATTTACCTAAAATACCAGAACATGCTTTTAAATTTTGTTGATCTTATAAAGGAATACTGTATTTCATGGGGATGTAGATCAGAACATAGTGACCTATAAATCTTGGTAAGGTAAAAATAAAATAATGAAATGGTGAAGGTTATCAATTTCAATAACGACGTATATCATGGGTGAAATAAAAGGGTTGTGAATTATAAACATTATAATTGAAGCATTATATAAGTTGTAAATATCAAGGAAACATAGGAATGTGGGAATCCAATAATGCAAGAAATCATAATCATAAGTCAAGGATATCCACCATGAAATCATAAAAAAATGTTATTATGATATACTTATATTCACCATACATGTTATCTTTATAGATGAAAATAATGCACATTGCATTATGTGGAGGGTGAAAATATATTTCTAGGACCACCAGTCACATTAATGTTGTGTAAAAACAATATTGTGCAACATAGATCATACAATATAATAACTATTTTAATCACTTCTAATCCTATGGTTATGATGTGTTTATTGTATACATATACATATTAATTTATGATGGATAGATATATATTGGGTGAAAACATGAGAGGGAATGTGGATAGTTGTTCAAAACATAAATCTTTCTCATTGGAAGTCATAGAATAATTTTTTCATCATAGTGGGAATACAAATAGATTCATGTATGGGTTTAATGAGAGTGAATTATGGTCTCTCATTGCATTGGAGTCATATTTATATTAAATATTATGTGCTAAAATATATTCCAAAATGAAAAACACGAAATAAAATGGAAAAATAGCAATAATTTTTTTTTGAATAAATATAAGGTGAAGAGAAACCATTTCATTGAGTTAGTTCTTTTAAAAGCTTTATAGGAGCTTCTTAAGATCATGGGAACTCATTGGGAGGAATTTAGGGAGGTTCATGAGAGTATATTCATTAAAATTGGGTATTTAATTAATATGTGTGGGAATTTGGTTGGGTATTTATCATGAATGAGAGTTGCAGTTGATATTAATTACAAAAATAGGTTTTGAGTCTATATGAAAAAATAATCAATACAACAAATACTACCCTAAAAACATATAATTTTAAAAATATAATTTCTATGTATATATTTATTTCATATAGTATAAATCACATTAAATCACATATATAACACTATAACATCATTATAAATGATGAATTAATTAAATAAGAGGTATTTCTAGAAGTTAAGAAACCTATACCAATTGAATAACTACTCGACCATAGAAATAGTGATGTGAACATTAGGAATTGTAATATGGCCAATAAAAAAGAAAAATCATCAATTAAAGTAAAAATAAAATTTATTTATATTATAATGTAATGTATGGAATAATGATATCATAGAATAAGTAAATAATTTTTTTAATAAGTATTAATTAAGTGTTTTTATTTTATAAAACAAAAATGATTTTATTAAATTATATAATTAATTTAATTATTTAAAATAATGTATATATTCATAAAATAGATTAATAGATTAATATTTTTTTATTACAAGTATGACATAATTTTATGAGACAGTAATGAATCTTCCAATGTAATATAAAATCAACTAAAATTTTTAAATCAATATATTCCATGTAAATAATTATTTTAATAAAAAAAATCACACATATTTAAAAAAAATTCATAAAAAGGATTTAATTTTTGAATTCTACGAATTGGGAAATTGTTAGGATTAATTTTTATATTTTTTCTAAAATATTATATTTTTTGGTTAATAGTTAAGTATGGTAATTAAGGGTTCTTAAAAAAATCTGGAATTATTGATATATATATGATGTATGGATGATATAAGCCCATAATATCAAAATATACATTTTTATTTTATAATATTTATTAATAATGTTTAATCTATTCATATTCTAAATCCAAAATAATAAAATAATGAATAAAATAATTAGAAAAATTACCCTTACCATACCATATATATAACACCCCTCACCACCTCTTCTCCTCACACATTCCAAGAATTGAAGGTTATCCAATTTCTAACCCAAAAAAATTCAAATAACCTACCATATGTCTATGATCCTTTGGTATGAAAATATATCAAAACCAATTTCCATAAGGTAGTTATTAATGAGGAGAATTCAATAGGTAAACCCTCTCACATTTTAATTTAATTTCCATGAAATATAATTTATTTTCTTATTATCTCCTCATATCCCATTATCCAAGATTATTTATTAATATAGTATTTAAAATATAAAATAATTTTAATATGTTAATGGAATAATCCATCATTAATCCCATTATCCCCACATTTACTCTAAAAATGAAAACAGTATTCGTAATGTGTTGATTTACTTCCATCATGGATGATGAACATTCATATTTTCTTGCCACCTATAATTATGGTCTTAAATCCTTTATAAAGGTATAAAAGTATTTTTAAATTTATGTTACAATCCATTTAATTTTTTATGTAACATATATTCATACTATTAAATAATTAAACAATAATAGTTCATGCTGATAAAAAACATTCAAATTAATCTAAATGACTATCATTAACATTTTATCTAATGATTCATCCTAATAACATATGATAAAATGATATATTAAGTCATTTGATATTATTATATTATCTTCAATAACATATAATCTCAGTTCTGTAAATGTGTATTCATTTTAAATGAGCTTTCATACATGTATACAAGTGAACCGATCATGAAAACCAAGAAAATTATCACCCCCAAATGATGAAATTGAAAACTATAACTCTTAAAAATGACCATAAAAATTTAATAAAATTATAATCAATAAAATAAATTTTAAATAGTTTATTTATTTATTAATTAATGACTCTAATTTGATTATCTGTGATATGGATCTGAATAAAGAATACGGACATACGATAAGGGGATTGTCAAACCCCAATCCCTTTCATTAGGTTATCACTCTTGGATTCCAAATTTCAATGTGATTTTAATTTTATTATAACTAATACATGATTTATATGTTCATACATTTTATTTTAATGTATATACATGTCTAAAATTTGAATTAAATTACCAAAAAAATTTCCTGAAGAACTCTTATTTCCAAAAAAATACACTCTTTCTTATCTTGATATTGTTTCTTATTCATTCAAGATTTTTGATTACTATACCAGTATTATATTAAATAGTTTAATCAAAAAAACTTATTCATGTGTATATTATTTATGAAATTAATTCTAATCATTTACTTGTGATAGTTTATTAATAAAATTGATAGACATTCTATATTGTATGCATGATTATTTAAATGGTATGATGTAACAGGTGAGCCAGAAATTATATAGTGTGTCAATGAATTGGTTAATGTGATGTATCTCATGATATAATGTGAAATATGAATGAAAATTATGCTTTATGTTTTCTAAATGATAATGTTTTTATGATACACATATGTTATGCATGAACATGATACTAGCTTTGTTCACACCAATGTGTGGTAATTGACCACAAAGGAATTTTGTTTTATATTTATGGCATTACTCATTACATGACTTCATGTATTGATTTCTATCATGATTATGACAATTATCCGATGATTTTTTATGATAACGAATATTATGATCACCCCATTTAATATTGATTCATTTTCTTAACTATTATATTATAAGGTATTTATCTCAACCCTTTCATAGATGTATATCCTCATGTGATTACTAGATTTATGATGGAAATGAGAGACACTATGAATCTATAGAGTAGTGAATTAAATAATTTTTATGTTTTATTATATAAATTTATTATATGGTCCTTATTTTCACAAGATAGTAAACCTTTTGGGTTCAATTTTTTTAAAACTACTATATTATTTATCTTTAAAATTATATAATACTAATGTAAGCAAAATCATGGTCTCTATATTTGGTATTATTATTTTTAATAGTTAATTTAGGAATTAGTATAATAGACCATTAGTGAAACTCCATAGTTTGAGACTATTTATATGTAAGATCCCCAAAACGTTTTTTTAGAAAATTTATTTACTAAGGGATCACACATGAGATGCTAGTAGAGTTGATTTCACAAAAGAGTAAATCATTTATTCATTACTCACTGACTAATTATTTTTTAAAACATATAATATATTATAAAATGTTGGATAGTAGGAGATACCATACTAAAAAGATGTGTGAGGGACAACGCAATGATTTCTTGAATAACACCCCTAATACCATTTGTGGTGGATTTCAAAAATATATCGAGATTATTAACCAAATGAATCAGGAAATAAAAAATAACCAGAATAACATTAAATGAAATGATTATCATAATACAGATAACCTATATATTGTGTCTTTTATATTTAAATAACCAGAAAATCATTGTTCATCGTCTGATCAACTAGTCGTAGAATAGTGGGTCAACCCAATAGAGATGATATTTTCTATTCCAAATTGTTTAGAGATAGAGAAGGTGACTCTGGTAGTTTACTATTTAGATAAAGATGATGATAAATGGTGGGTGGTGAATAAAAAAACCATGAAAAAGGATATCATTAATTATATAGAGGGGTCTGTATTTACGAAAATATATATTAACAAGTATTTCACTTGAACTCTTCAGTAGAAGATGGAGAGAGAATTTATATATGGGAAGCAAGAGGATGGTGAAAAAATCATAGTTTCTGAATAATATTCAAAATTCATGGAAGGTATGACTTAGGATTTCATAATAACATTGATATAAAAATATATAGAATATATAGTGGTTTAAAACCACACCACTTAACAGCTCTATCAATTCGAGATTTTTGGTGTTTTGAATATTCTTTTCAACGTGTACTAAAAGTGGAGATGGGGTTTGGTGAATATTTTCAAAGCTATTAAGATATAAAAATATGTTTTCATGTTAGACAATCTTATAAAAATGGCAGAATGAAAAAAAACCCACTATTATGTTAAAAATGTGGGATGAAGCCTCATGGTAACTGCCTCAAAGGGTCAAGTTAATTCTTAATGTGTGGGAGAGAAGTCCACCAAGCCCATGTATCTGGAAGACACATGAGGATACTGCACAATATTTTATAATAAAATAGTGAACCACATTTGGTTAAATTCTTCAACTATAGTGAGCATGTGATCTATGAAAGCGAGTGCACTGAACCTTTATTCCATGTGGGTAATCAGTGTTAGCAGCCACCAAAGCCAAAGGAGAAAGCTAATGATTATTACATCAATACAACGAAGGTGTATCCCAAATATTATGTGGGGAAAGGTACACTTGTTATTAATTAAGTACTAGATAACATAATATTTGAATATGTTTCTACACATTCATTCAAATCATTCATGTTTAGTATAAAAATTCAAACACAACCTAAAAATATATATGTTGAGTTATCTGCGACAATTAGAAATGGAAAATTATTACATCCAATGTATATTACTCCTATTAGGTTTATGTTTGTGGAGTAATCCTCCCTATAAATCATGTCTTAGTTCCATTTTTTTGTAGTTTTATGCTATATTGTTCATGGAATGATTATCATTATAAAAAAATAACATCAACTATAGGGAAATGGAGATCTCTCTTCATATCCTAATGAATCCACCAATTCATTACAAGTTTAAGGAGGTATATTAGCCTCCTTCATAATCAACATAAAAAATTTATATATTATTTCATTAGGATTAATTATATATAGCTAAAATGATTGAGAAAAGGGATAGAAATTTGCTCGAATACATTCCCATTGTATGGGACTATATTGACGTGTTCCTTGATGAATTATATGACCTTACTCTTAACAAAGAGGTTGAGTTCTAAATTAAACATAATCTTGAATCTCTACCTATATCAATGAAACTATATGGAATGGAAACCATTGAGTATGAGAAACTAAAGAATCAGTTAAAAAGAATCATGAAATGGGTTTTATATGCCTGGGTGCTTCCCTGTGGGGTCTAGCATCAACCCTCATTATGAAGAAATATATATAAATTTACCTCTATATTGATTATCACCATCTATAAAAAATACACTAAATAACAAGTATCGCCTTCCATGGATATAGGTCTTGTTCTATAGACTATACCTGTCCATGTATTTCTATATGGTGGATTTTTAGTCGGGATATCACCAATTAATGGTGAAGGTGGAAGACATTCCCAAGATTAAATTTTGAATGAGGTATGTACATTATGATTTTGTAGTGTTTCATTTTAGACTATGTAACTCTCCAATAATATTAATTGACATAATGAATAGAGTCTCTATAGATTACATCGACAAATATGTGGTATTCTTTTTTGATGACATCCTAATATACACAATTATTAAGGGGGAACAAGATGAGAATTTGAACACTATGCTAACTAATTTTTGAAGGTTGAATTATTATGAAATGTAATGTAAATATGGGTTTTGGATGGAGGATGTCTCTTTATTGGGGAATGTTATCACTAGAAAAGAAATATATGGGGACACTTCAATGAAAATGTAAATCAAGGAGTGGCATGGGCCAATATCTGTAATGTTGATTTGTAGTTTCCTTGGTTTAGATGTGTATTATTTTAAATTATTTGAAGAACACCTCAAGATTCTCAATTCCACTAACAAATATAACATAGAAGGGAGAAGATTTTGTCTAGGCCAGTGATTGTGAATACAATTTAAAGTGTTAAAAAGGTGGTTTATCATCGGCTTGTACTCACGCTTCCAAATATTCATAAATAGTTTGTGGTATAGATAGATGCTTCAAATAAGGTATTTGGTTAGGTATGGATGAAAAATGATAATTTAATTTAATATCCTACACACCGAGTTAGGTTAAAATTCATGAGAAAAAATATCCTCTATGTGATCTGGAGTAGGAAACTTTGATATTTGTGTAAAAAATCTGGTAGTATTATTTCTATGGAGAGAAGTCTAACATATATACTAAACAATAGATCCTAAAATATATATTCACACAGAATGAGTATAATGTGCGATACTAAATATGGTTAGATATCATAAAGGATTGTGACTTATTAATACACTATAATCTTGGTATAACAAATAAGTATGTGGATTCTCTAAAAAAAGGGTCAATAATATTTATAATTGTAGAAAAATTTGAAGTATCCAACCTTATTTGACATAAAAGGAATTTAAATATGATTCACTAAGGATGTAACAACATATATCATTTTTATAATGATTTCTCAACTATACCACATGGAGAAAATAATGGATTCTAAAAGAAATTTTGTGTTATATGAATGAGGAATCCATCAGAAATGGGAAATCATCATAGCTAAAAATTGATGAAGATAGAGTTATAGGATTTTTCCCATGAGTATGTGTGCCAACCAATATAGAGATAAAGAATGAGATTCTGAGTGATTCACAGAGCTCAAACTTCTCTATTCACCTAGGGTGAAAAAAGATCTATTGAGATCTCTTAGATAACTATAGGTGTGAAAATAGTAATAAGGATATTACTAAATATAAATCGATGTGATCGGTATATAAGAAAGTGAAGGGTTAATGGAAATTGTCTATGGGGATGATGCAACCATTACTCATAACAACATGGAAATGGGAGAACATCATAATGGACTTTGTCGATGGACATTCGAAGAAATATAATAAAAACAATCTATATGGGTTATTGTTGATCATCTTACTATAATATCTTACGTTATCATAATTATTGAGGGATTATCCCTGCAAAAAAATGCATGGATATAAATAAGTGATTTGATCAGGCTTCATAGAGTACCACCCTCGATTGTATCTGATTGAGATCCAATATTAACCACCATGTTCTTGAGAAGTCTCCAAAATCATCTAAACATGGAGCTATGCTTTAGAATAGCCCATTAGAAGGAAATAAATGGAAAATCCAAATGATCTATTCCTACATTGGAAGACATATTGAGGGCATGTTCTATTGACTTCAATGGAGGATGGGAATAGAATCATTCTTTGGTTGAGTTCTATTATGAAAAAATGTTCATATTTGAGCATCCAAATGACTTCATATGGATCCCTTTAGGGGAATTCATGAAGAACACTTGCATACTAGGTTGACGTCGGTGAACATAAGGTTCTAGGAACATAAATGGTCAACGAAATGGTAGAGAAGGTGGAAACTATTAAGTAGCATATCAAGTCATCCCAATGTCTAAAGAATATATAAGTTATAAAATGTCTACTAGACCTAGATTTTGAGGTGATAGACACTGTATTCTTCTACATAGCTCCATGGAATTTGATCTTGTGGTTTGGGACAAAAGGAAATATGAGTTCTATGTACATCGAACCCTTCATGATTCATGATAATGTCAAAGATGTTGCCAATTGAATTTAACTTCCACTAACCATGTCTCAATTACATGATTTATTCCATTTTTCCCTCTTATGAAAGTATATACTAGATCCCTCACATGTACTAAATCCCGAGGTGGTATAGTGGGAAAATGAACTCTCTTATGATCGTAAATTAAATAACATCCTGGACCACATATATTTTGTTCTGTGCAACAAACTAATCACCTAGAAAATGTATTTTTCTATAACCATAAATACTGATAAGAAACATGGGAACCATAATAATTAATGATAGAGATGTAACCTCATATATTTATTTGAAATGAAATTCTAAGGTTGAAATTTTAAATGTGGGGAATAATGTAACAACCCAAAATCTTAACAATGGAAATTATCAAATTATAATTATTCCATATTGTTTAAATCACATAAAATAACATATATAACACAAAAAAAATATTATAAAGAGAAAAAAATTAGAATAAGAGGTGATTTTCTATAATTTAAGGAACCAATACAATTAGAATAATAACTTGACCATTGGAATAGTGATGTGACCATTAAGAATAGTAATATGTCCAATAGAATAGAAACCTCACAAATGAATGTATAAATAAAATTTAGGCATCTTAGAATTGAAAATATGAATTAATTATATCATTTTATATGTAATTAAATGTTATAAATATTATTTATTAAGTGTTGTAATTTTTATAAAAAATTAGTCAGTATCTTAAATTTTTAAGTAAATATAATTATTTAAGCTAATTTATATATTTATGAATTTGATTCATAAATGAGTATTTTTTTATCCTATTACAATATGATAATTTTATGAGAATTTATTTAAATTTTTAATGTATTATTAAATCTGTTATATATTTAAAATTAATATTTTCCATGTAATTGTTCATTTTAAATATAAAATAAATCTATCATAATTAAAAAATTATTTAAATAAAATGGAATTCAATATTTAAATTTTATAACAGAAACTTGGTTAGTGCTATTTTTCGTTATTTTCCTAAAATAGTTCAATTTTTTGTCACTAGTGAAATACATTAATTTAATATATTTAACAAATTTATGAATTATTGAGTCATAGATGATGTATGTATTATGTTAGAACATAATATTTAAATGTATATAATATTATTAATATATTCAGTTATAATTTTTAAAATATTCAGTCTGAAGCTGAAATAATAAACTAATGAATGGTATAATCATGAAACACCCCTCACCACCCTTATTAGTACCACCTATCACCACCTATTCTCTCCACATGTCACAAGAATTGGTGTTTGACCAATTTATGCCCAATTCTCTCCCCAAGAACCTCCTCATGTCCATGACCCTTTGGACTTGAAAAAATAAGAAATATAATTTCCCTAATCATGTTCTTAGTTGGGATAACTCAAGAGCTAAAACCCTAGTTAATTTTCATTTATTTTACATTCAATTTATATTCTTTTATTATAATATTTTCATATCCTTTATACAATTTGAATGATAATTAAATTATTAGAAACATAAGATGATTTTATTATGTTAATGTAATAAACCATCACCATGCCCATTCCTATCTGTCTTTTATTCTAAAAATAAAAACATCTTCTGTGAAGTGTCCATTTACCACCACTGTGGAAAATGAAAATTCATTCCCCTATACCTCAATCCAAGATGGTGATAAAAACATAATAATGGTTTATTTTTTAAACAAAAATTAATGGTATTTCTGTTTTTCTCTATAACAGACATAAATATATAATATTTCATAATAAGATGCAACTTGTTGGTGATGATCAAAAAATAGCCAAATTAATCTAAATGATCCTCATAAATGATTTATCCAATGATACATCCTCATACCATCTAACCAAATGATATTTAATATTTTTTAATATTATTTAATTTAATTAATAACTTATAACCTCAATTCTATGAAATTATCCCCATTTTCCATGATCTTCCATTCATGTATACTAGTGAACCTATCATAAAAACAATGAAAACGAACACTCCCAAATGATGAAATTAAAGACTATAACTCATCAAAATGGTCATTAACGAAATTAATAAAGTAATAATGAATCAAATACATTTATATAATGTTTTTTATTTATTAATTAATGAGTCTAATTTATTTTCCTGGATATTTATGTGAAGAAAGAATCCAGGAATAAGTTAAGGGGATGCACAAACTAGACTCTCTTTATTTGTGTTATCAATCCTTCATGCCAAATTTCTATGTAAATGTTCAATTAATATTGCTAAAACGTGATTTAATTTTTAGTAGATTTTATTTTCAAGGATAATCCTATTTCAAATATGAATTTATAAAAAAACACAATGAATTTAAAAAATAACTCTTCATCCTAAAAACACATATTTTTCTTCCCTTGAGATTATTTCTTCTTCAATAAAGATTTATGATTCGTGTCCCAGTATGATATTCAAATTTTAAAACCAAATTTTTATTAATGATTGTGTGCTTTATGATTTGAAAACCATTCTTTTTTATGGTTTAATATATTTCTAGGATTTAAATACATTTTATATGGCATGAATTATTCTATAAATGTTCTGATGTGATTGGTGAAACAAGAATTATATAGTGTTAAAATGCATTGGGTAATGTGATGTATCTAAAGAGATAACTTCAAAATTTTGGGAACATGATTTTATATTTTTTTAAAATTATTATATTATTATTATTCACATATGGTATGTGTGAACATGATGTTAGCTTTGTTCAGAAGTATATGTGGTATATGACTACTAATCCATGATGTTTCAATTTTATGCACCACCAAATTTGATTGAATTATATGATGATTACACTAATTATTATAATTATGATCATATGATTATGTTGTGATTTTTATAATTATTCTAACCCCCTGTTTTAATGATTCATTTTTATATATATCCTCTTATTGGGGTTATAGAAAACCCTTTTATTTGAAGTATATCCTCTAGTGATTACATGTAATAAGAAGTATATGAGGACCATAAATATGATATAGAAAATAGAATTAAATAAGTTTTATGTTTTAATATGTAAATTATATCAATGTTCAAAATTTTCACAGGACACATAACCATAGGATATGACTTTTGGGTCATTTTTTATTGTTTATCATTAATATAATGTAATACTAATGTAATAAAACAATGGTAGCTATAATTTCCATAGTTTTTTTTATAATTTTAAATACTATATAATAGTGTATTTTAATATTTTAAATTCCCAAGATGGTAATATATTAATATATAACTATTTGTGATGTGTAATTTATTTATTTTAATAAATAATTGATTTTCAAAACTTATAATATAATATAGTTTTGGAATAATTCATTAGGGGTTTATAAAATTAATAAAATAACTTAAAAATTAATATATTTTGAATGTAAAATTTATATATTTTTCTTCCATTTGTCAAATTAATTACATCACTTCTGGGATACTATGATATCATAATAGAGACCATATATTTATAGTATATTTCAATTTAACAATGAAAATTGGATATCTAGAAAATTGATAAGATATTCACCATTTGATAATTTAGATATTATGAAATCAAAAAATAAAATTTACCTAGCCAATATAATTTTTTTAATATGATAAATTTTAAATTTAAATAAGAATCCTTATTTACTGGAAATTGTTTTTTTTTTGATAAAAATCATTTTATTTCCCTGAGAGAAATCATTGAATAATACCAATAGAAATTTTATTTGTTATTAATATACTCCTTATAATTTTATTTTCTTCATATAAAAATAATTTCATATATTATTTCATATATAATGGAAAACATAATAGGGTTTTACATAATCATTATTTATTTAAAAATAAAAAAACATTAATAATTCATGGTTCAGTATACATAACCCCTTAATACACTTGTGTATTCCATATGGATAACGTGTTTAATTATGGACCTTTATTGAGTGCGGTTTCACAAACATTGGTTTGATGATGATACCAACAAGCATGATCTTCTCTTGTAAATGGAATATTTTTTGTTCCTATTATTTTATTTTAGCTTTAGATTAGTCACGGGTAAATCCTAGTGATTCTTTGACCTTCAAAATCTCTCATAATTGGGTATCATAGGGTAATATCATATTGATTGACGTTATCACATCTTCCATATATGTAAATTAAAAATTATTATAAACCTTATTGTATACTACTCATTAAGATCGCTATATAATGGATATATTATCATTGATTATGATTCCTTATTGTATTTTAAATCCATCTAGATATATTTTATAATGGTCCTAAATAAACCATGTATTTCATGTGTTTTTATAAAAATATTACATAATAAGGTATTTATTTTTTCAAAATTGGAATTTCATTTATAAATTCTCATGTTGTTAAATGGAGAATATCAAATAAAAATATAAATCATGGAATAATCCCCATATAATTTATATAATGACTAAATTAATAAAATAATTAGAGTGCTTTTAAAAACTAAATCAAAATATAAATGTAAATAAAATATAATGTAAATTATAAATATATGTGGTTGAAAATGTAACTAAAAGATTAAAATATTGTAAAAAAATTCAACAGACCATTCTTGGAAATTATGAAAAAATGAAAATAACTTATAAATTCAGCAATGAGTTAAATGATCATAATATAAACAAGGATTTAAAAAATATTATATAAAATATAAACATTAAAATTAATAGGATTATCAGTAGAGATACACATGAAGATAGAAAATTTAAAGACAAATACAGTTAGAGACCTTAATTCGACATCATATTCTATCCATCATTATATAATAAAAGTAGCATTGATTTAGTAAAAAAAGATTAAAATAACATAAATCCAAATGAAGTTACTTATATACCATGAATTAAGATATAAAATTAAAAATAAATCCTTATCATAATAGAATATATTCGGAATGAGAAACCATGACATTAACTCAAAAATTTATTAGACACACTGTAATTCCTTGTATAAGGAATTTATATTAATATATTATATATTTAATGATCATATTTATATATATTAAATTTTTTACAAGTTTAATTATTTTATGATGTCCCTACCATTCTCACACTATATTAGTAGCAGAAATGGTGGCCACCTAGCCTCAAGTGAGGCTGCATGTACACTAGAATTTGCTAACTAGAAAGGAGGGTCTATAATTATATAGTGGGTAGACCATACCCTCATTATCAGATTCTAGGAAAATAGTAACATTATACTGACAAGTAGAGGTTGAATAATTAATAAACATTATTGTAATAGTATATCATATATACATCATAAATATATTGTTGAAAACATATCCAATGTCATATATAAAATGATTATCATGATAGGATATATAGAAATGTTAATACAAGGGAATTAGATAAGTATAAATAAAAAACATGTTGTAAAATGTAAATAAAGATCAAATTCTATATATAATTGAATCCCGATCAAATGTCATGTCCTCATCTCTCGTATACTATCCTGGTACTGAAAATCAAGGGTCTATAGTAGGATGAATTTTATTCTCCCTACCTACATCAATGAAGTCTATATGGGTACTAATCGGAAGCCCAAATAGGGTGTTATATGTAATCAGTATTAAAAGACCAATAGTGTCTATTGTTATAAAATTCATTAGTATATAAGGAACAAATGGTAGGTAATAAAGAAAACTATAGATGAATATTTTGATACACATATTATTCTAAGTTACCAATGGGACACTTGACAAATACCAAATTCTTCTTCCAAAGCTTTATTGTCTATGAAATGTTAACAATTTATGAATTGGTCAATAAAATAGATTTGGTTCCTATTTAATATCCAAGGAATCCCCTATGGATCATATCTATATAAAGAATGAACACATCCCATGTCAATACACATGTTAAAGGGATGTATAAAAGATCTATTACGAATAAAAACTATTGAAAAATTCTATTTATGTTCTTTGGATTATAAGATTATTTATTTATATCAATTAATCAACTTTTTCAGTAGATACATCTGTGCATATAAGTACTCCCCTTTGAGATACCAAGGTATTTCTCCATGTCTAATATAAAACCATAAACATGTATTCTTTTCCAAGGAATTACTCATAGTAACTTACATATTACTCTAGGGGTTGTAAAAATTCATCCCATAATTCCATCTGTGGTGTTCCTTATAGGAAACCCAAATGATAGTCCTTTTGTAATATAAAGAACTATACTCATATCACATCATTTTAATTCCATATACGTAACCGAATATTCATTCATTGTGTAATATAAATCCTTCTTCCCAAGTTTACCCATCCATAACATTCATAAGGGAACCCATGTATCATCCATTGTGCGATGAAAATTCATTTAATTATCCTTTTTATATAAATAATTCCAATGACTCTATCAGTATATCTCTAATTTAGAACCAATTTATAACACTTGACATTGAATAAAAAAATTTTATTGTCCCATAGTATAACTATATAATTTAACATGTTGTTGAAACTAAATGAGTCATAAAATTTATAAGGGATCAGTCGATCTCAACTCATAAGATTGTTCATTTTCATTTCATAGGAATTGGTGGATTATCATTCCATAAATCCTTTGATAAAATGAATTTAATTATAACATCCCTATTACATGGTAAGGAACACACCGAAAAATGTTGTTCAATTCAAATAAACTCATAGTTTTTTCATCTAGTTTAGCAACACACACAAGGGATGGTTCAATTTGAGAACCCAAATTCAAATTTCAGATTACAAGTAACATGGGTTATATAAAAATATGAAAATACATATCATTTAATAAATAATTCACATTAAGAAGTAAAAATTGGAAATCCAATCATCAAGAACATAAAAATATATATTCATATAGAATATACCAGAAATGTTTCTCACCACCTTCCATAGAACGGTAGTAGACTACCTATCTAATATGATCTTCTAATTTTTCATAGAATGAGATAATTAAAATCCATATAATAATATCTATAAAATATTCTAGAAGAGGTTGCTAGAATTTAACATTCCATGTTTAAAGATAAACAGATAAGGAAATCAAGGGGATTGAAAAGCTTATCAATATGGATCAATACAAATTGAAGATAAATGATATAGAGCTTCGATAGATAATTTAACCACAAGTATAGATGTATTACATGGAGGATATCCAATATATGTGTGTTGTTTTTCAATGATAATAATGAATTAAGGGGTTATAGGATATATATATTTAAATGAAAAGGGTATTTTAGGAATTCTTTAGAGGTAAATATGGTTTGGTCAAATGGTTGTACAAACCATGAAACATATTTACGTCAACACAATCCAAGGAAACCAAAAACTCACATGGATAGTTTATATGGATTCCCCAAACAATGCACCAACCATACATTGTTACTGTCTAACTGGTACAACCTATGTAGATTTGGGCTTGGTTTGAAAAATTATGCAATTCCCTAGTGGGTCTTCTCTTCAACTACAATGTATCTTTTATAAAGGCCATCTATCCTACATAACATAGTTTACAAACCATGTTCCACTTATTATATGTCAGCACAGTTGAGATGGAGGGTTATTTCTAACCATGATGAAACCATGTGCATTTTTGAATCAAAAAAAACTAGAGTTTCATGCCCAAAAAAAATAATCAGAATATCATGGTCCACACTTAAAAATACTATAATTTAAAATATAATAAAATAAAATATTTATAATGAAATATAATGTTCTCATACCTCACTGGAAAAAAATATAAACCAACAATCTCCCTAGTATAGATCAAATCATCTCGTGTTTACGTTTTGAGTCTGGTAAAGTATCATCTGAGATTGAATCTATCCAACGATCATATTCACAAGCCTCTCACTATTTGGTCATGTTCTATACATATCTATTATTTCATATCAACCATACTGGGGGAACTAACCTTCCTTAGTGATTTTTTGTTCTCAAATCAATAATATTTCAAGGATTCTCCTCAAAGGATACATCTATCTCCAACTAAACCTCAATAGTATGAAGAATATGAAATAAGTCTTAGTGATAATTAAATAACTATGATACTAGAGGCATTGTTAGGGGGTCTGTGCCTATCATGTAATTGATGCAGATAGGCTACTGGCTCAAGTCCCACCAAAATATCTAAATACCTGATATAATGGATAAAAATATTATATTTTAGTTAATATTTTTATTCCCCAATCTAGGAGAAACAAATAGAAATAATAGATCCCCGAAATCAAAATCTATAAGCTCTATGAAAAAATTGAAATAAGATTTATATCAATACTGATCTATATCTACATTCTTCTGGATAAGATATACTTACTTCAAAGTCCTTAGAATTAGATGAGGTCGCGGTAGTGCTACCTGTCCTTCCTCGAACATGCATTCTAGTGAATGAAAAGTCCAACTTTATAAGTCCTCATCAATATCCATATGTATAGTCACATGGATTTTATTTTTTAAGAGACCTCATAAATAGCTTAGTGTTTCTTATATGAACCACACAAATAAAGGATGCATCCCTAATGCTTGTCCTATAACACTTATATCATATGATTGGACAAAATGTCAGTCTATGGTTGACAGGTTGTAATAAATAGAACTGATTAACCCTATTCCGTGATAAAACCCTTTGAGAACTATGATGTAAAATAAGATTATTTGTCTAACATGATAGTATGTGGGGATCTATGTGTGTGTATGTTCTCCTAGACATATAGTTTTCCTAACACATGCTCTAAAAGAATCTATAAGGTATGTTGAATGTGAGTTACCTTATTCAATATATCTATTTTTATGTACAGTCAGTAATTTCATTAAGGTGCCTTAGATAACCATTTAAGAAAATCCATTATGATGTCATCCCATTTACACTCTAGAATTGGAATTTTTTGTAAAAAAACACTTCTCGCAAGTGTTCATCCTTGACATAATGAGAGGTGCAACAATATGTACATAAAAATTCAATCTCCCTTTTCATATCATCACTCCAATACTTGAGGGATAAATCTTGTTACATAATCATATGGTAGGGATGTACTACCTAGGTTAGGAATGAGACTCTCACATCAGATCCTCTCATATAGATACATCATCCTAGACATTCCTACAAATTTTCCTGATCCAATCCCCATTAAAACCCAATAAGGTAGTGGTTCCTCACTTCATATGATCTCCCATAAAGAGACACCATCATAAACAAAAATCTACAACATCTTCCCCTAATACAGATGTGAGGAGGTAACATCTGATGATATAAGAATAGGCTTCAACTGATTCCCCAGGACCACTTTTTGTATCTCCTAAAAGGGGTCCATGAAATATCAATCACTAAAAGCATCATGAACATCTCCTTTTATAGACATTCGATAAAAGGCATAATTAATGACTTTTAATAGGACAATATTAAAGACTTATTTAAATCGAATATATGAATTCAAAAACAATTAATTAATTAAGATTCATGTTATGTTGTATAAATGTATACTTGAGGAAATTTTAGTCCATGTAAACAACATAACACTCTCCCAGTATCATATTTCTCCAATAACATAGGGCATGAACCACAATTTATATCTCAATATCATGTGGTAGGTAATTATAACCATGAGGCCTCAATTGGTGATACCATCACACCGTGAGTCAATCTACACACATTAGAACAACCCATATACCAATTTTGGATGCATCATAATAAATTATGCAGCCTATAATTGTACCCAAACAAAATATTGATCAATAATGAAGACAGTCTATATTTTGGATTCTAAAAGTTTTCCTCACATGAATTAGATCATATGTATAAGACACCTTTCTTGGTCAGGCCTATGGGTGGTGCCACAAAATGAGACAAATCCTACATAAAAATCCAATAATATCCAGTTATCCACAATAAAACAATTATGTTAAATATTATCTTTGAATGATTTTTGGAATGAACAAAACCCTCATTCAACACGTCAACCGACAATCTTGTCTCCGACATAATGTGACTCATAAAGTCGAAGAAATAAATATAAATTTTTAATTTATTGAGCATATAGTATAGATTTTTCTCTGTCCATTTATTAAAAATGTTATCAAGATGTTTTGAATATTTTTGTATAGTATCTGATTACACCAATAAGTATTCTAGGAAGACTACCATAAATGAATCTAAATATGGGTATAAAAATAGATTCGTCAAATCCATCAATACTATTGGCATGTTTTTTTGTCTGAACCTCATAACCAATGACTCATACAAATCATATCAACTATATAATACTGTATGTGATATTTCTTATGGTCTAACTTGAATCTTATGGTATCTTCACATCATATAAATCTTATAGAAAACCCTTTATCCATGTAGATGGATAAAGAAGTCATCTATAACTTACAGTGGATGATAATTATTAACTATAATCTAGTTCATCCAATGGTAATCAATTAATGTTTTTTTGGTAAGATACATTCTCTTGGTGAATAGGACTATATAATCCCATGTGGAAGTTCTTGGTGAAATGAAACTATTAGCTTTTAGGTCATCTAGCATACTTCCAAGCTATTAAAAATTGGTAGTCTTCATATTTAAATAAGAAATGTATACTATTGATACTCTTAAAATGATATCAAAATTAAAAAATAAATCTTTCATAGGAGGTAGTCTATTATAATTGTCATGGAATTAATTCTTGAAATGATCTAAAAAAGTAGGTACTTATTTTTGGGTTAATGCCTCAAACCCATAATCCTAGAGCTAATGCATTAATTTATTACATTCGCATAAATACAAGCTTCAATTCGCAATGGAACAAGCACCACACAAATTTCATATAACATCATTACATACATGATTCCAATATTAAATTTGGAAATAGTCAATAAAGAATAGAAAAATTATAATCTCACCATTCTTGAAACTAATTAAATGGTTTTTTCTTCATGTCCTCAAAAAAGAAAACAATGTAATGGTGAGATTTAATGCTCGGTAAGCGTAATTACATTAGAATAAATAATGAATCTGTAAAAATAATAAAATTGTCTTGGTAAATGACTGATAACACATTCTAATCAAATATCAAGAAAATGAATAATTATTAATGAATGTTAAATATATGAAAAAAATTCCATTTAATATATAAATTTAATATTAAATGCATCCATAGATAAGTCAAATAAAAATTTATTGGATAAATAATAACCGAGTCAAATTGAGTGAAATGAATAATTATTGGTACCATGTTTCGTTAAAGAATGTTAAATATTATTTTGTTAACTCCTTTTGGATTTCACTTGTGGCCTCTATTGGAAACATTTATGCCAGAAGGGAGGCTTAATGGGTGAGGATAGGGATTTTTTAAGATTATTTTTGTATAGACATTTCTTGGAAATGAGTTTTTATAGGTGTTAAAAAGTGGGATGTGTGAGTGAATATTTATATTGGAGGAGGAGTGCCATTGCAGCAAGTTTTTAAAAAGGGAATTCCCCACATGTTTTTCGAATGAAGAATCACTCTAATAGTGGATAAAAGTATATAAATTAGAGGGTGTGGTTGAAATATGGCCATAAAATGTCTTTTGGAAAACTTTATAGGTCAATTTGGACCTTATCTTCAATGTTTATCCCCTTATGAAGATAATTTTTCTCTTAATTTTTTAATTAATTATAATTACATTCAATAATATTTTCCTCAGAAATATGATAATAATTTTTAAAATTATAAATAATGTGGTTTTAAAATTGTTAATAAATTTAATAAAATTCCAATAAAAGACATGTTATAAAATAATTTGAAATTTATCAGAGAGACCGTATGACTGAGTGAGTTTTAAAATTAAAATGTTCAAAAGTTTGTTAAAGCTTTATGTACAATTTAAAATTTTAATTTATCCCATAGAAGTAAGTGGTATATTTATATATATATATATGAGATATTATTTAAATTTTTAACCAATAATAAAAAAAATTATGAATATCAATATATTAGACCAGAAATCTATTTTTAACTAAAAGTTATCATTTTTTAATTTTCATCAAAAATGAAACTAAGTAGAGAAATTAAAAAAATTACCATATCCTAATTATGATGTTTTTATTCCAAAATTAATTTTTCTTGACATATAATATGTATAATACTAAATAATATTATTAATTAATGTAGGTTCTCTTATAAAAGACCACAAAATTCACTTTCAAAATTTTTGGGGTTTTATGCATAAAATTGAGTTTCATCTAATATAATTACTATCATGTCAATTGTGTGAAATTTCTAAAAAAAATCATTTTATTTATAATATATGAATTTAATTAATTTTCTATCATTAATAGTAGTTAATTTAACTCATAATGATAATTTTCTTTTTTTAGATAAAAATAATCTTTTATAAAATACATCACTTAATGTTTATTTCATTCCAATATTAATTTCTAATTAATGGGTAACCAATCAATTCAACTATATATTTTCATTAAATATTTCATATTATTCATAAACATAAATTATGGGCTATATTCTGTATTATAATATTAAATAATAATAATTTAAATAATATATTATTGTTTGGTAAATCCTTGTCTTTCTTATTAGAAAATCCATCGAGGAAAGTCAGTCTTGTGTGTAACATAGAATCAACTCAGTGTTCTAAGTAGAGAAAGAAAAAAATTATTTTCCCTATAAAATAATATTAACATTTCATTATGTTTTAGAAAATATAGAGAAAAAAATAAATTTTTTTATAAGGAAAATATTGAAAAGTTCTGGGGTGTTAGATTCTCCCCAACATAAAAAAATACGTGCTAATAATTCCAAACTGTTCTCGGTAAAAAATGGATTGATATTTGAGAAAAAATAATTCTGAAAACCCCACATTATAAGAATGAATAATTAAACATGATCTTAATAAGTGATAATGCGATGTACAATGATCATGTGACTATGATCCTAAGTTGGAGGAAATAGGTTAGAAAAAATGCATACGAATGAAAAATATAACATTCAAGATCTGATGGAGAGTGATAGAGAACATTTTCATCTTAAACATTACGACCAAAAATCCTTAAACCAATATTATGATAGTGGTTATTTATATTATAAAAATTAATTGTAATTGGAAAAAAAATAATTAAATTTTATTATGTAATTGTGGAATCCATTCACTGTATAAGAATATAAGTATATATAATTTTCTATTTAATAAACAAAATCTTATTATTCAGTTGTGCCTTGAAATATTTCTAAAAATTTTCATAGAACATGATGTATCATATGGTGATGTGATACATTAACCTCTAAAAACTCATTCAGATATCTATATATATAATTTCATAAATTCATAAATTTTCCAAAATATTATGAGCCAAATATTTATAAGAAAGTTTACCAAATTAAAATAAATACTATAAAATAACATTATGTGGATCTTAATTTTTGTGTACAATACATGTGAATATGGACATAAGTTGAATTAATATAAAAACTTATTGAAAATATGCATGACTCTTAATCATTAAACAGAACATTGATAATTCGATATATTCCGTAAATACAAAAATGATGTAAACTCCATCAATGATTTAATAAATTACATTTTCAATAAATAATTACATAGTTCAACAGTAGAACGAACTTAACAAATTTATATTATCCAATCCAATAATTTTGTTATTGAAACATAATTATATAAAACATATGGACATATTAATGGTTAAATTTCCCTCAACCATGTGTTTACAAAAATGATTATATTTTTAATTAATATTTCATCTTAATACCACTAGCATATTTTCACAGATATATATTGAAAAATTATTGCAATACAATCCTCATATATTTTCATATTTTTTATAACCAGTAAATTATTGATAATATATTAAAATGACATAAGTTATCAATACAAACATAAGAACATTAATCATTCATCATCTTCTATGGTAGTATTTTAATATTTTCTATGACCTATTAGACTCTTCTAAGGTATATTCCATTGACGTATGAGAAATTGATTTTCTTTGTGTCTCATATAATTGCATTGGAATCATTGCACATTTTAATTTTCTATCAATCCCCTTTAATCAAGACCATATTTTCCTTTTTCACTACACTTATAAAAAAATCCCATTCCCTTTAATCAAGTACTATGGTATTTCATTCACTAATTATTACATGTTTGAAAATAGTTTTTCCTTTATTCCCTTTATTAATAATTTGACCTTACATCCTCTTAATTTATTACATTCCTTTAAAAACATATTTCTAGTATAATTAATTACTTATATCATTATCATAGGATACTCGGTCAGTATATGATGAGAATGCAAGGGATACCATTTCCCCTCGATATACTGGACTAAGACTATAAAATATATTATCATTATTACTCTTTGAATAATGTAGATTGGGGAGGTAAATGTTACTTAGGATATCTTCCATCTCTAAATCAAGACATAGTCTAAATTTGATCAAATATTTTTATAGTCTGAAAACCAATAAAATACTAAACAAAAATTGAAAATACTTTTCATAAATAAAATAAAAATCAAAAAAAATTATTCCTAGGAGATAGTTTTAGTTTTATATCATTACATATGCATTGTTATGAAAATGGGAATTATCCTAATCATAACTCCTAGGAGTGTCAAACTTGGTGCATAAGAATGCCTATTTTCTTGTACCACGTTACTCATGTGTCAGGCCCAATAGGCCTTGCTGAAGTGGTTACACCATGGAACATATTTTCTAGAATCACGTTCATATTTAGTATCTAGAATATGTAATGCTTCTAGGAGTAACCAAAAAATAAATACCTTTATAAAAATATTGGATTTCCTCCTATACTTGTCCTCAAAGTCTATATTAGGGTTATGTTCCCTAATCAATCTTTTATCAATATAGTTTCCAATGATAATATTATACCTTATTTCATACCAACTATAATGCCCTCCAAATTATTTCAAGAGCTAGTGAATTACTTTATATCATTGACACAAATACATGTTTCAAATCATTAGGGTACGAATTATTTAGCAGTTTTGAAAAACCATATTACATACATGATACCCCTATTATATTATGAAATAAAAAATATTTAATAATAAAATTTATGTCTTGGAATACTTGAAATTAATTTAAAGTAATCCATTACACTGCATGTGTAATGGAAAAAAATAAGGGTGAGGTTTAATTATTAGTAATGTTATGTAAATAACAAATAATAATGTAACACCCTAACCCTTGTTTCCCCGAGCCAGTGATTTATTTATAGAATTTGAATAATTAAAATAATTTTCTATCTCAAAGGAATGAATTTTATTATTACTTTTTAAATGAATATATATAAATATGTTCAATAATAAAACTTTAAATGAAATATAATATGGAAGTTCAATTGAAAGAATCCATACTCCAAGGTCCCCCCTGCAAGTCATTCATAATTTACTTCATGACATCATAAAAAATCAAACATAACAAAGGGGAGGGGTTATATGATCAGTAAGAGTAACAAATATAGTGGGACATATCAAAAACATATACATTAGATATGTTGAATAACTAAAAACTCATTCCTCTAAATACAAGCTTGATCATAATACGGTAGGAATAAGGTCTGAATAAATAATCCATAATAAAGCATAATCATGGGTATTCTACTAGTTGAATAACCTCAGGGACTATTAATTACTAGTATCAAAATGATGAAAATTCATAATTCCAAATATTTTGAAATATAACATCAGGTCCTCGGACAAGGAATCTGAAAATGATTACTGCCTCAGCCAAAACAATATCTGAAAATTGTAAAATCCTCGACAAAGGCAATATCAGTTATTCTCATAACACCATACAATTCATAGAGAGGATATAACTGAGCCCACAAATCACTTAATAATTCCAAATAATTAATCATGTGAATGGAGTTAAATGTAAAAAATATATACATTCATATTGAAACTATCATATGAAATGTTAATAATGATCCCAAAATATAAACAGTAATCATTCTGAGTAATATGGTGAAGGGTTTCATGATAGGACTTCTATAGTAAAAATAATCTTAAAACATTAAAAAATTGTGGTAGATGTTATCATTAAATACTCTTCCCAATCATACATAATATTCAAAAAGACTGCTGAAATAGATAAAACTACTCTTATAAAATAATCAAGTAATTCTTGAGATAAAGACTATTTTAATTTGAATATAATAGTTACATTGGAAAAATATTTTTATAGCGTAGGATGTGAAATAATATAGTTTTCTCATAATAAAATTAGTTATTTTATAACAATAATGGCGCTAAAAAATATTATAGGTTTCACTTCATCAAGGTGTGAATTCGAGGAATTCCCTTGAACTAACTTGAATTTCCAGAAGACGTTTTGAAAAATACTTTTAATGAATGTAAATCCCTATTAAATAATTAATTTTTCTGGTTGGTAAAAATATATAGAACATTAAAACATAATAAATTAGGTATAAAAAATAAAAAATAATATTTTTATTGATTTATGTGGAGGATATGAGTAACCTGAATGAAAATGGAGGTTCACATAGAAAATTCAAACCTTATGTCAGAATGTATTCTCCACATGACCTTAATGTCATGTATAATCAAATTAAATCAATTAATTTACTAATTATGAAACATAGGTACATATATTTGATTAATTAATGTTTTAATATGTTCATTTTTTCTTTACTGATACGTTATAAGATTGAATATCGTCGTTCAGGAGTGATTGTTTCCTTCTTTTCATGATTGGTTCTCTTAATTATATTAGTATAGAAGTCCATGAAAAATGGGAATTGAATTACATAATTGAAGTTCTGTTTTATTAATAATAATAAATAATGATATATTATCATATAATTCATTTGGATAATTTGGGTGAGTATGAATCATTACAGAAATCCTTTATGATAATCACTTCGATTATTTTGTGAGGTTTCTCTCACAACGAGATTATTTTGATTTATTATTTCACATCATGGGTGTGTGATGATTCCACAACATTATATAAGTTAATATAAATATATTATGATGTGTATCAACCATAAAATTAATATCATGATAAGAGATGAATATGGTAATAGAAATTTAAAACTCGACATCATTGAATTCAATCAATTAGCTTATATAAGACGGTGTTTACTTTTTTTTGCAGAAAATGAGGGTAAATATGAGATGATGATATATTATTCCATTAGGATAAAAAATTACAGTATATGTAATGTACTGGAGTGATCAATCCTTTTCAAAGAGGGTATTTGAGGAGAGAAAATTAAATGAAATTAATATGAGATAAAAAGAGAAGTTGAGGAATCCCTTATGATAATTTAACATCATAACTGTGTGAGTTAAAAATTAATAAAATATATTGATGAGAGAAAATTGGGTATCTCATAATTTTTTCATAATATGGATTTTAATGAGGATATTTAATGACATATCCCAACATAATACAATTGAAATTAAAAATTAATAACATAAAAGGAGTTATAGGAAATGATAAGGGTTGTAGATTCCCTTACCTTGTAGAGTAACTCCTAAAACATGATGGTTGGGACCATGGAGACTTGAGGAAACCATGGAAGGACTCATAGGGAGGAAAAAATACCAGTTATTTGAGGATGATGAATTTTTAATGAATGTAATTGTATAAATGGGTGGGTATTCATAACTACAGTGAGGAAATTTTTAATTAATTTCCTTGCATACCTCAGCCATGATATTTGAAAAATGATGGTTGTGACCATGGTATATTCCAATGAAATTGGAATGCTGGAACACCTAATATCATATATTATTTTACACATGCCCAAAATCACTTTATATCAATTATTACATAATTATAATGTTATTTAATCTTATCGTAATCTCAAAACTGTATTTTTACAATTCATAAAAAACTAAGGTATTTTATAAAATTCTCAAAAAAATTGTGTAAACTATTATAGAAATTATAAATTAAAAAATTACATTTATTTTATCATAATAATTATATAAATGTGATAATTATAACTTTTATCTATGAAAATAATTATTTATTAAAAATAATAAGAAATATAAAATGAATAATAAAATAAATAGTAAAATTTTCAACAATTAAAAAAATTATTTAATTATTTGTAAATAAATAATATTGATTTGATAATTCTTTTTCATTATAATATACATTAATAAAACTAGAGTTTATAAAATAATTTAAATATCTCTGAAATTTACAATTTTTACCTAAAAAATCAATCTATTAAATTCTTATATTTTAAATAAAAACGAAATTCAAAACGAAATTCATGGATGAAAACTTTTATCTATGCTTTCATAGGTGAGGTTACCATTTCATTGGTCATATTACTATTCACATGGGTAACATTAAAATACCAAAGAGTCATATTATTATTCACTAAAAAATTAAATTGATCATATTAGACCAAAAATATCTTACTAATTGCAATTGTGTTTGTCTGTTAATGAAATTAACAACACAAAAGTGGAAAAATTATGCTTACCAGATAGTTTATAAATATCTATTATAAATAAAAAACTTTTTTGTTTCATTATGACTCACTGTTTCATTAATTTTATATCAAATTTATTTATAAATACTCGGGGTGTTAAATTCTCTCCCCTTAAAAAAATTTCATCCTTGAAGTTACTATAATTTACCCTATAAAATGATTAGGGTAGTTCATTATCATAGTATTCTCAGGCCCCCACACCACCGACCCAATTTAATGATTTTTTCAACACACCTTTACTATCATAGTCATCCTATTTCTAAATACCCTTTCTTTAGTGTCTAGAATCTGGATAGTGTCTTCATAGTAAGATAAGTCAAGTTCCAATTCAGTACCTTTAGATGTAAGGACATGCATTGGTTCTAGAATGTACTTTCTCAAAAATGAGACAAGGAAAACATTTTCAAACATATAAATTATTGGAAGCATTTCAAAATGATAAGACACATCTCCAATACAATCAATAATTTCAAAAGGGCCTATGTACATGGGTCTCATTTTCCATCTCTTTCAAAATATTATAGCACCCTTCGATGGAAATACATTAATGAAAAAATAATCTCCATCTTGAAATTACAAATCCAATCTTTTATTATAAACATAGATATTTTTTCTACTTTGAGATAAATTAATATGGGTTTGAATAAAATTAACCTTTTTTATTTCCTCCTCAACAAGATTTTGGCCCACAAGTTTCCATTCACCAACCTCATCCCAACAGGTTGGTGTACAACGTCCCTTTCTTTATAATGCTTCTTATGGTACCATATGAATACTAGAATGGAAACTATTTATGTATGAAAACTCCAAAAAAATGTTAAATATTGATCCCACATACCTTAAAGTCTAGCGATCAGGATATCAACATGTATTCTAATTTTTTGATTTTTCTTTTCGACAGTCCATTAGTTTTGTTGTTGTATGTACTAATCAAAAGAATCTCATTTTCCAAATATACCTGAAGTCATTTCCAGAATTTGGATATAGATCAATGATCATGGAAATGATATATTGAATTTGTTTCTCCAAGAAGTATTACAACTACATGTCTATGGAGTTTTGCAAGGGTCCCTAGTAAAAAATCCAACTTTCTAGCTAGAAAATGTGCAGATTTTTATGTCGATCTACAGTTACCCATAACACATCATTATTTCTTATTGTTTTGGGTAATCTAGTGAAAAATTTCATGGTATTTTCATCCCATTTACATGTTGGAATATATATAGGTTACATGAATCCCTTATGTTGTTGTATGTCAGCCTTCACATGTTAACAGACTAATCATCTTAATACATATTTTGTAATTTACTTCTTCATATTATCCCAGTAGAAATAATCCTTCAAATAACTATATATATTAGTATTATGAGGATGTATAGAAAAATTTGAACTATGGGCATCATCCAATAAGTCCCTATTTAGGTCAGGTATAGCGGGAATACAACTATTCTTCCCAAATGCCATAATTCCATAATCATATATGAATTCATCCAACATCCCATATTTTACATTATTTATTTTATTTTGAAGATTCTCATCATCTGGCTGAGAAAAATTAATCATTTCTAATTAATATGGTCAGGAAACCAGTATAAAAAGTATTGGTGGTTTATCTTTTTTGATCATTCCCATATCCATACACATAAGATCCTTGTATAATGGGTCCATTCCAATATTCATTTTGATTAGAACTCAATGATCCTTTCTACTCAACACATAAGCTACCATATTTGAATTTCATGGGTGGTTGTGTATGAAACAATCTTAATCCCTCAGCAGCTCGAGCCATCACCTTTTCCTCATACTTAGTTCTTTTTGAGAGAATATGTATTTCAAGCTCTTCTGATCAGTATATATATCACAATTTTCAACAAAGATATAATGTCACCGTATATTTAGAAAAAATATTATAGCCTTTAACTCAAGTTCATGAGTTGGATAGTTCTGTTCATGAAATTTTAAATTCCTTGATACGTACTCAATAACTCTATCATTCTTCATTAAGACACAACCATGTAATTTCATCGATGCATCAATATAGGCCACACATCCATCATTCCATGATGATAGATTTTTTATGAGAGCATTCACTAATATCCTATTCAATTCTTCATAACATTCTCCAAATTCCTTTTTCATTATGTAATTAACCCTTTTAAGAGTAACCTCAGATAACGGTTTGGCTAATGGATCAAATTTCTGAATGAAAAAATGATAATAGCATTCTGAAGAAATAAAACTATGTACCTCAGTTATGTTCAATAGGGTAGTCTACTTATGAATAGACATTTTTTTAGGATCAACTAATATTCCATCTTTAATGACAATGTGGAAAATAAAGGAAACTCTGTGAATCCATGATTCACCCATTATAACCATCCCAAATAACTTAGTTCTTCTATGAGTCTTTAGAATAATGACAATTTTATTATCTTGATAATCGTAGATTTTGGAATATACCAAAATATCATCAATAAATAAAATAACCAATTCATCAAGATAGTACACTAAAAATATATTCATAATATCCATGATAATTGGGTGTTCATTAGTTAATAAAAAATTCATTAATGTAAGCATTTAATGCCCATACCTGGTTTGAAATACGGTCTTTACAATATCTTCCTTCCTCACACGCAACTGATGATATCTACATAGAATGTTGATAATTAAAAAATATTTGGCTTAATGAAGTTTATAAAATAAATAATCAATATGAGGTAGGTGATACTTGTTCATTAATTTAATAGCATTGATCTCCCTCTATTCAATTCAGAACGTCACAGATCTATCTATCTTCTAAACAGAATGAATAAGGGATACCCATGGAAAACATAGTCGGCTAATAAATCCATTATCACTCAATTCCTGAAGTTTATTCTTCATTTCTACTCTTTCCACAGTGGAAATTCGATAAAGAGTCTTTGATATAGTTGCTGAAAATGGAATTTTATCAATAGACAAGTCATCTTTTTTAAATATAGAGTGTCAATGTAAATCCTCTAAAAAACATAAATATATTCATTCACAATAGGTATATTATAAATTTGATTAATTTTTCATCTCCCAATGATATTGTGTTCTAATCCTCACAAATAATATCATTAACTAGAGATACTTGTTGTGGATTTTGAAAAAAATTAGATGATGAAGTTTCAACCCTAAAGACAAGATATTCTACATCATTCTAAAAAATTTTAACTTCCTTATTCATTATGTGTATTTTTTCATCATATTTTGAAATCCAATCCCTAAAGAGAATTTTAAAAATTTATATCATGGGATTGATGATAAAATTTGAAAAATAAGGCACATTTATGTGTTATAATGAGGATATATTGACAAATTATCATTGCAATGATACTTCCATTAATTGTTTTAACTTAAAACTACATTATTATATCAATTAAGAAATATCAAAATTTCCATGGAAAAATGGGAAGATATAAAATAATTGATGATACACAATCAAATAAATCTTTGGCTATGTTTTAGTAAATGATTAAAGTACCTTCCACCATATCATTAAGAATTTTAATCTTATCATTCGATATCGTATAGGATCGGCCTTTCTCCTTTGGCCTTTTCTGAGGCCCGTTACATTGATTCTTTAGAAAATAATTTTATTATGCCCCCATATCCATAAATTATATCATTTACCATTGATAGATTATTTCATTCCCTTTTAATCACTATCATGATGGATTTTTGGTCTAAACATGATGCACACACATTCTCTATTTAATATGGCACTAGTGTGTTTCCTTTTAGAAGTGACGCTTGTTGGAAAATTCTATTTTTTTATTATTACTTTTACCAATCATATCTTCTTCCACCCACTTATTCTATTGTTTTCCCTTGATGTAATAATACTTATAGAATTAATTTCTATGTACTGATACCCTATGAGACAGTGGTATCATTTGATGAGAAACATTGGGAGTCAAATTCCCTTTAGAGGAATCATTTTAAACCATCAATGAATCAATAAATATATCAACATGGATTACATATATTGTCTCTAGAATTCCCTTATAACCTTATAATATTTTCTTCATACTTTTCGTCATTTTCTTACACCTTCTATATGGTACAGAATAATAGACTCTCCAATTCCTCACATTGATCATGTGGAAAATATTTTTCCTGGAAAATTTCCCTAAAATCAATCTATTCAATTTCATTGATTTATACCTCCTCCTTTGTGTGTTGAATTATCAACCATCAATAATATGAATCTTCTGATATGGGATAAAATTTCATGATAACCTTATCTCTTTCATTACATCCCAATGTTATAAATATTTTCTCTAGAGATATTATCCACTACTCCTCTACGAATGGTTTTATAATCCCATATAATGATTAAATTTGTTGACACATAAAGTGGTCTAAAATTTCTCCAAAATATTGTGGATCATGATGATCCAAACGTGTATGGTTATTGTTTATAACCAGAGTATGTTGTGCTGATATAGTTATGAGTTTCTCACCACCAGTCATATCTCTCGTACCAATATCATTATCTTGCATAGGATGAAAATTTTTACATAGGTTACATGGGTTGATATAGTTTCCATTCTTTCAACTAGGCTCCCTTTCGAAATGATGACCCACAATAGATTTGGTTATGAATCATAAAATAGAGTATAAACATGAAAAATACTTATTATAATTTAAATAAAATACATAGATAATATTAAAATTATAAACATCATTTCTTTGAGTAAAACTTTACTTTTAAACCCTTCAAAATGGCTTTTAATGAAAATGTGTATTGTACTAAGAATATCCTGAGGGAGTTTCAAACTAGGTGTGTTTTAAGGTCCATTTTCGTGTACCAGGATACCCTAGTTCAAGCCAAAAACACATCTTCAGCGTTGTTCCTCCAAGGTACATCTGTTCTTGAACCACGTCAACTTGTAGTACCCAGATAGGGATGTATTTGATATGAAGATCCACAAAATCAATTCCTTTCCCAAATTCTAAGATGTTCTTGTATTCTTATACAAAAATTATAAATTACGGTTTCGATCCCTAATCAACATTTTGTAAATCTAGATTCCATGTTTTATACTAATATTCTGTTGATACCTACTGTAACGCCCTAACGACATATTCCCAGAGTCAGTGCATTATTTATAAAATTGTCATAATTATAATAAAGTCATATCACGGGGGGAACAAGTTAGATTTTATTTTTTGGAATAATAGTTACATACATAAGTTTAACATGATAACATTAAATGAAAGACAATTTAAAAATACTTTTGTAATCTACAATAACTCCCCGGGTGCCTCTATAGGGCATTAATAATTTACTTCTTCACATCCTGGGAAAAAATAATAATAACAGGGTGAGATCAATGGCCAGGTAAGGTTAATAAATACATCATAATATATAACAAACATAAACACTAGACATGGTGAATAACCAAAAACACATGCCATTGAAAATGAACATGAACATAATATGATACGAATATGGGTTGAATAAATAATTCCATAATAAATCATTCTCAGGGGTATTCTACTAGTCGAATATCCCAATAGAATATTAATTACATGTTTCATAATGAGTTATGTTCATAATGACAGGAGTTTTTAATTATACTATCATGGCCTCAACCATGACATCTTAAAATGATTAAGGCCTTAGGAAAAACCATATCTAAAAATGGGAAAGGCATTGGACTGGTCCATAAATGTTTTCTCTCATGAGACATAACAAGGTACAAAGGGCCTATAGCAGGGTCCACCTATCACAGACTATTTCCAATGTGTTTTTCAAATTAATTGGGGTAATATTAAATAATACATACATTCATATTGAACTAACATATGAAATGTAAATAACAATCCAAAAACATAAATACTAACTATTCAAAGAAATATAGTGAATTGTTTCAAGATAGCACATCCATAGTAAATATTATCAAAAACCATTCATCATAATATGGTAGATGATATCCAAAAATATTAGTCCCAATGACACATAATATTAAAAAATAGTACTGAAATAGATTAAATTACTCTTTTAAAATCGTTGAGTAATTCTTGAGATAAATAGTGTTTTACTTTGAAAAGTAGAGTTCGTTTTGGAAATATATTTATATAAAACTATAAGTGATATAATATATTTTCATGAAAATAAAATGAGTAATTTTTTAAAAATAATGGTGGATAAAATCTGATTAATGTGTGTACTTGAACATGGGTAATGATTCGAGAAGTTCCCTTGAAATGGGCTTCTATTTCAAGATGAAATTTTGAAAGATCATATTAATGTATGTAACTCCCCATAAAATAAAGGATTCTGGTTATTACATAAATATAGAACAATAAAACATAATATATGATGATTAAATAATAATAAATAATAATTTGATTATGGTATGTAGTGGACAAGAGTAACCTGAATGGAAATGGAGGTTAATGTAGAAATCCTTACCTTTTGTCCGAATTTATTATGTACTATACCTTACTGCCCTGTATAATCAAATTAAATCAAATAATTATCTAATTAATAACATTATATATATATATATATTATTCATTAATGTTTTATTGTGTTTATTTATTTCCTTATTGACGTGTTATATGATTCAATTCTCTCATTTCGTTGTGTTTGTTTCATTGATTTCATGATCAGTTTTATTGATTATCATAGTATGGAACTTCATGTAAAATGGGAAATGAAGTCCATAATTGATTTTATATGTTATTAATAATCATAAATAAGCTTAATGTTTTATATAAATTGTTAGGATATCTTTTGGGGAGGTTTAATCATAAGATAAATCATTAATGATAATCGCTAGGATTACTTTGAGCAGTTTCACTTACAACGAGATTTTTTTAGTTTATTATTTCACATGATGTTTTTATGATGATTCAAGAACATTAAAGAGTATAAAAAATATTATTATATGTTTCATCAATAAAAATGGATTCATGACTAGCCATTAGGATTGAAATATAAATTGAAAACCCATTGTCCTTAAATATGATAAATTAATACATCTCAAACGATGTTTTCATTTTATATATAAAAGTAGGAGAAATGAAAGATTATGATGAATTATTACATTATCACATAAAAATAAACGTATATTTATGGTACTAGAGTTATAATAACATTTTTAAGAGTAGAGTTGAGGGGATAAAAATAAAATAAAGTAACATCAAAGAAATAGATAAATAATAAAATCCCTTATGAAATTCCAGCAGCCTCTTGGCGTCACATTAAAAATCATAAATTATGATGATGAGGGAAAAAAAATTTCCTCTCTTAATTTTTACATAATATGGAAAGTAAATTGGATATGGATTGACATATCCCAATATAATAAAATGTAAATTAAAAAGGAATAACATAAAAGTGGATGTAAAAAAGGAGAAATGTGGTTGATGTTCTTACCGTGTAAAGTAACTCATAAAACATGACGGTTGCGTCCTTGGGTGCTTCAAGATATCATGGTAGAAATCATAGGGAGGTAAAAATATCATGAATTAGAGAATTATAAATTTTTAATGAATGTAATTCAATAAATGGTTGGGTATTTATAGCAAATGTGAGGGAATTTTTTTATTAATTTATGAGGACACCTTAGCAGTAGTATATGAAAAACCATGTTCTTTCCAAGGGTTTTTCCAATAAAATTATCCAAATGGGACTCTTCATATCATTTATTAATATAAAATATGTATAACATAATTTTATATTAGGTATTACATCAATATGATGTCATTTAAACATACTAGAAACTCCAAACTATATTTTTACAATTCACGAGAAACTAAAGTATTTTTTTAAAATTATCATAAATTCAGCGTAACCTATTATCGATGTTCGGAATTCAAAAATGTACTTTATTTTATCATAATAATTACTTAAATATTAAAATTTCATATTTTATCTATGAATATACGTATTTATTATAAATAATAGCGGACAAAAAATTCATAGTAAAATGCGTAGTAAAATTCTTGAAAAATAAAAAAACATTATTTGATGAATTATAATTAATAAATATAGTTTTTATAATATTATTTAAATATAAGATACATTAATAAAACAATATTTTGATATTTTATTTTAAATCTCTCTAAAATGTACAATTTTTACTCGAAAAATCAATTTATCATATTCTTCATTCTTTTATGGAAAAATAAACACAAAATATAAATAAGAGAACACCAATTTTAGTAATATCTTTATTGGTGAGGTTACCATTACATTGGTCATATTAGTATTAACTAGGGTTACATTACTTTTTTAAAGGTTCATGTTACTATTTATTAAACAATTATTTTGATCCTATCAGACACCAAATATCATACTTTTCGCAACTATGTATATATGTTTTTCCAAATTCTAAACACAAAAGTTGAAAACTTACGTTTAACTGCTTGTTTATAATCAAATCCTTTAAGTAACAATGCTTTTGAATCAAAGAGACTCAATTTTTCATGAATTCAATATTAATTTTATTTTTGAATCCTCTAGGTGAATAAAATAATGAATAAATAAGAATAAAAATCATGGAATGGTAAATAACTATAAACAAATACGACTCAAATAATTTGATAAGGAATAATTGAAATGGAAACACATATTAATAAAACAAATTCCATTTAATCTATTAATAGTGAATTATATTCATCAATAGATATGTTGAAGAGAAATATCATGTATAAAAAATAACTTAACCTAATTGAGGGAGATGATTCATTACTGGATTCCAAGTATCCTAGGTACATATTAAAATTTCCAAAAATAAAATTTACAACAAGGATTTTCATATTGGTTAAAGCCCATCTAATTTGGAAAATTTATTTTTTTCATGAGAATTATGATGCATCAAGGGGATCTATGTAATCAGGCCCCACCCATGTCATATATGTCCAAATAATTCCTCAAATATTGATTAAATAATGTGAATTATAATAATATTTATATATTGAATAAATAATACATATTTATCAATAACTGCCTAGTGTAGGATAAGTAATAATAAGGGTTTCTGATGTTGATCAATTAAAATACCATTGAAATATCCTTAAATACATTCATTAAAAAAATATTTAAACATTTAAAAGATCACCAAACCACTTTGAAACATTTGAAAAATAATCTACATGAAGTAATAACATTAAATAAAACTAATTATGTCATTATAATAATCATATTCATGATATAACACGTCGAAGGGTATTAAGTACACTTTATAAAAGTAACTAGGTGCATTGCATTATAATATGCCTCAATGAAATGAAATGGAGTCAGAATCCCTTACGTTGTGTCTAAAATTCCACAAGTGTCAATATATTATTGAATAAAAACATATGTTAAGTATTTACATATGTAATAAATTTCAACGAATTATTATTAAATTCTATTCACTTATTAATTTTTTTTTCAAAACTACATAAACAATTAAATTGACGTCATAGGTTTTCGACAAAATTTAGTTCATGGGTCCAAAATGACTTTGGTAGGTTGACGATGGTCAATGATGTCAAAAAAAAGTATATAAAGAATAATAATCAATAAATAATTATCTTATTTATAAACAAATTATACATTTAAAACCAATATTTAGTGATAGTTATGAAAAATAATCCAATTTTACAATCGTGAAGATTGTGTGTTGTATACGTAAACGAGTAATGTTCCCAATGTTCAGTGAGCGTAATTGAAAGAAAGAATGATTCATTATATCTCTCAAGAATTATAATTATATAAGAAATAAAATTTTACATAACAATATATATATATATATATATATATTTAAAATAATGAACATCTTGTTCGGGAGGAGGTAGTCCTCATATACATGACCAATGTTTACACTTTTCAGTGTGTGAAACGGATAATAAATAAAAATGATATATTATATTTTTAGATAGGTAATTATTTCATGAATATCATATATATTTCATTTATGGTACATAGTGTTAGTCTAAAACCATCCATTATATGTTCCATATTTGGAATGAATGAATAACATCGCTTTAAGGAGGCGGTGGTCCACACTTCCACAGACTATGATATCTAATTCCCACAAAATTGAATTGGTAAAGTGATGTGTTATATAAAAACTACAGAAGTATAATGATATTATAAATATAATGAATATCATATTTAAACATCATTTATATCATAATTCCCTACCATGATATGTGGTAAAAGAAAAATGAACAACATCATTTTGAGAGGAGATATTTTTATGTACATATATTGTTAATTTTATAGACATTTGATGGAAGTGTGTGTTGGTTCAAGCCAAAAACCTAAAAAAATATCAGTATATTAAGGATAATTTTTTTATTAAATAATCATGGAATACATATAATAGAAAGAGTGTAGAAACAAAAAGAACAGAAGTGATCATTGAAGAAGGGTACATTCCTTTTTAGTTAACTCCTTTTGGATTTTATCGAAGGAAACTCTTGGATCAATTTATTACAAGCTTGAGACCTCTATTATTAGGGAAGGGATTTTTGGAGATTATTTGAGAATATTTTTGAAAATTCAATGTGTCTTGAGAGGAGTGAGAAGGTGGGATGTGTGAGTGACCTTTTTCGTGGTGGAGTGGAATTCTTGTAAATTTTTTAAAAAATAATTCAACACTTGATTTTTATATAACTATTTTCTTAAATAATGGAAAATATTTGTTCCAATATATTTTAGGGTATAAATATTTACAGAAAATATATTTTTTTGTGAAATTATTTTGTTATTTTTGCCTTTACATTTACGTTTTTTCTTTTAAAATAATTTTTCTTTTAATCATTGAAATTATTTTTGATTACATTCAATAACATATTTTATACATAAACTAGATAAAAATATTATACATAATGATTTAATATTATTTAAAAATTTAAATGATGTTTTCAAAATTACAGTAATAGAAGTTCTAGAAATTAATATATCATAGTCACGTAGACAGGATGACAAAGTGGAATTTTAATGTAAAATGTCCAAAATATAGGTATGTTTTTAAATCCAATTTCAAAGTGAAAAAGATTAAATTTACATAAATTGGATTAATATATGTACATTTGATATGTGATAACTTTAATACCAATAAAAAATTATAATTCATTATTATAAATAAGTAAGATTAAAATGATGTATTGAATTAAAATTCATTATTGGTCAATATTCATCAAAAAATGGAACATCCAACAAAATTCAAAATATTCACAACAATATAATATTGATGTTTATAAATAAAAAATGATATTTATTTTTAAAAATAATTTTTTTAAATGTTCCAAAATATAGATATAAATTAATTTCTCCATTAAAATGGGAAAAAAATAACATTAGAAAATTATATATTTGTATGCGTAAAATTGTCTTTATTATTATCTTATGCATATATATTCTACTATATGAATGTAATTTTTTTACAGAAGAGATAACATATAAATTTAATTAATTTTCTTAAACAATAGTATTTAATTTGTTTAATTATGGTAAACCTCATTTGTTACATAAAAATGGTATTTTATAAAATCATATATTATCTATTCATTTGATTTATATATTAATTTATAATAAAAATGACTCCAATTTATTCAATGATATATTCATATATGTTAGTTAATACATTACATAACAATAAATATAATTGATAGGTTATATCTTATTGTATTAAATATTTATATTTTTAATAATATATTATTGTCTGGTGAAACTCGGCCCTCCGTGTTACCAAAGCCATCAGTAAATGTCAGTCAGTCATGTAACCCAAGCTCACCCCAGTGTTATATGTAGTAAAAGATTAACATTATTTTGACTGTAATATATTCTCAAAATGGTGTTTTTTATAAATCAATATATGAATAAAAATTAAGTATTTTATAAAAGTAAAATATTTTAATGTCTTGGGGTGTTACCTCTAGTGTGTTCATTAGGCATCCATATAAAGTCTATAAAACAAGGATTTAATCATGTCATGAACTAGTTATGTCGGTTTTTATCCGCTTTAATGGACATCCCATTTAACATTATCAATATAATTGATTCCCACTTTTCATGTGAAGGACACCGTTCGATGATACAAATTGATATGATCATCATAACAAACTAACATGTCCATCTTGAGAATGATGTCACAACTATTTATCTCAATGAAAAACATGTACCAAGTAAAATGATATATTCTTATATCAATGGATAACCCCTTGAACTACCATAAACCATTTGATTTAATTCCCAGTGAGTTTTTTATATTCCTTATTACACATGAATACTGATTATTGATCCTAAGTGTCTCTATAATAGTAATAAATATGGAAGAGTGTGTGGTGATATTATCATATAATCATGAAACATGATTATAAGTTACAAGGATCATACCACTAATCATAGATGTATCTACACTCTTATCAGAAGGGATTATCTAAATAGAATTTATTAATCCATTTGTATGGCTCTGAGAAATAATATGATTACTATGGAAAGACCCACTCTACTAGAATTGTAATCCATGTATTTGGATCCCTAAACTATGAACAGCTCTTCAGCCTAATTGACTAGTAGTACTATAGATCCATACATGATGATTATCTAATAAACCCTCTTCCATATTTCAAGTCAGTATAGTTTTAATATTTCTAGCAACTACAGTAATATCATTATATAATAAATGAATTCGATCTATCCTTCTACAAGCTCCAAACATAACTAGGAATTTATTATAGTAGCCCTTCATATGTAATATTCAAACACATTGATGAGATAAAAAAATTACACCTAAGTGAAATCTATGGAAGAAACTTCTCCAATGAGAATACTAAAAATGACATTTCATGCTACTATTCAAATAATTCATGGGTATAGGAGTTGAACTAACATTGTTCACACAATCATCCTCTATTAGTTTAAATATCTTAATGAGTTCCTAACTCAATATCCCATATATATTAGTCAACCAGAATATGTTCACATATTCTCAGATGTCATACATGCGACCATCTTCTAATCGAATAGACAGGGATAAATCGTCATCTTGAAGGATCCATGAGAAGAACTAGAGATCTGTGAAATGTGTGAAGTTGTACATAACATATAAGGCATCTTACACTAGGTTCATAAAATCTATACATTTTAAATCCTCATTACCTCAGGATGTATGTAATCATTAAATCATACGGAAATACATTCAAAATATATCTTGATGATGACCTACCTATAAATTAAATCTCAATATCACATGGAAGAATCAAACAGAATATATGTAAAAATATTTCATCTCCTATGATGATGTGTCTTGAGAACATTATGATAGAGAGAATGGCCTCTGTTCATGACATCACAACATGTAGAACGACATCCCTTGAAATCATGGTCCAATACATCTAACAAAATTCAGATGTAAACTATTCTTTAATTGGGGTAGGTCATGGGGATCCCTTCATGGTATGTATGTGCAGTAATCATCCCTCTCAAAACTAGGCATCATTTACCATGTTCTAGTATATTATTAGGTACCACAACTAGTAATATATGTTTTAATATTAGTGGTTTAGGGACACAACCTCCAAATCAGGGTAATTTCCACCATCCTGGTGAATTACTAGAGGGAATAATTGTTGCCTGGATCTATAATTTTCATGGACATACAAAAAATATGACTTGATAATGATTTAAATAATAAATATAAGAATATGGTAGGAACATGATTTTCAATATTATAATAAGAAACATATAAAACCTCTCAATGCTATGTCTTGGAGAAGTATAAGACCATAAAGAACCACACTATAAAATACACACTTCCATCTTTTATGGTTGTATGAGAGTAGTGTTCTATATTTTATATCACATATTATGGTATACATTTTAGAAATTTGATGTCATAATGTAAAATACCTTTTATATTGAAATCAGAATCATCATTTCATTATAATAATTTCATGATAATTTTTAAGAATAAGATGTATTTACACATAAAATTATATAATATATCCCAATTAGATGATTTATTATTGCAAATTTATAATTTATTACACTTTATTAGATTCCATTGGCATGTAATATAACTAAAAATGGTTTTCACTCTTGTATTCATAAAAGAATATGTTCTAAGATGATGTTATATTTTTATGGGTTACCCTTCTAAATTTATAAAGATGATAATATATATATGTGTGTGTGTGTGTCTGTGTGTGTTGAAATACAATTAATCACATCAATAAGAGAGTAATCCAATGATACCAATGGTCAATGGATCAAACATGTAAAAATTCATTCATTAATGTTCCACCATAATGATCTATGGGAAAATAACATTTTGGTTTATATAAAAACATTAATAAATAATCGTATATTAGATGTGTCACATTTCATTCTATCACATATATATGATATTAATAACATGGAAATAATCACAGAAGTATGGTATAAAAGTAATCATGGTTAATTTATACCTAAATTTGGAATATATAAAGACATTGATCATAATCATAAATTCAATAAATGAAACCAATATAGAATAAAATGATTCATTAGAACAACATCTCTTTTCTAAAATAGGACAGTTGAAAAATATAATCCATAAAAAATTGTAATTTCCCTACATTGTGTGCTTCACCCTATATTGAAATAAAATCAATTATAATAGGTATAATCTAGAAAAATAATTCCATTATCGGGTAATTTGGTTTTTTCTTATATTAGGGTCAGTTACTCAAAATAACTAGGTCGTTACCAAATTTTGATTCATTCCTAGTCTATGTTCTATTAAAAAAATAGTATGAAAAAAGGAAAAGAGTTATCTTATACAACTGTATGATATCCTTACTAGTCTAACTCAATAATATTGGATGAAATTTTAATCACATATCATCAATCATTCACACCCGTTTTCTAGAGGATAAGAAAAATATTGAGGTTCTGTAAGAGTATTATGGGGAGATCATACTATCATGATCAATGTGGGGATCAAAAGGTACGTTAGAGAAATAAAAATTATAATCTCAATTAATAAATATAAACATAATATTAAATAAAAAAATCATCATAAATAATAGGAATAAACCATATCTAATTTCATATATATAATTATGTTCATTTCATTCTATTCAAAATGACAAATATTAGGGAAATCGAGTATAAATCATATAAAACATGACATAGAAAATGAAAAAAATTCATAATATATCTTCAATGGAATCCCAAGCACATGTGTGGTCCTCTAATACCATACTATATACTTTTATATAATTTCATGTGTCTATAATAGTAAAAATCCCATCATCTATATCTATATTCATGATGTTTTCTCAACTACCAATTGGAGGCCCGGACAGGTTATGAGAAAAAAATAGTATGCCACAAATGATAGTTTTTAATGTTATACCATACATGTGTATATATTGAAGTAGTGTGTATAAAATAAGAAAAAAAATATATGAAATACTTAATAACCATGTGGGTTCATGCTCCCAATATGCAACTAGATTGAAAGAAAATTATTTTACCTCATATGTATTGTCCTTGAAATATTACCCATTTATGATTTTATTTTTTAAAGGAGTTTGGGACTCAACTAATAGTCGAGGAATCCCTCATGGATCATATCAATATGATAGATGAACACATATAATGTCATTATAATTGATAAATGGTTGTATAACAATTTCATCACATATAAAAAGTATTTACTATACCCATGTATGTTATATGTGTTCGGAGAACCATCATTTAGATTGCATAATCTATATAGTCAATGGAATCCTAACCATATATAAGGCATTCCATGTAATAATTCTAGCTATCACTCTTGGTGAACTATTAACACATCAACCTATAATCACATTCTTGAAATTCATAAGATGAACCCAGATATAACTCTTGTCATGGTATAAATTCATCAACCATTTAGTATTTCCCTAGTGTTTCATATGGGTAATACAAGTTTCACACATGGAATAATATATTAACTTCCCTTAGAGTCTATCCTTATAATTATTTATAATTATCCTATTTTTCAATCATGGTGTAACATATATCAATATAACATATATTTCCCATCATAAATGGATATGAGTACCCATAGGTCGCACATGGTGTGATGAAAATCCATTTCACAACCGAAATTTATCAAATATTCCAAATGAGTCTATCTATGGTGTTCCATGGTGGTACCCATTTATCATAATAAAAATTGAATAACAAATAGTAATGTTCCCTCAGTACAACCATAATCATCTCCATCAAATTTTAATCTAATTGAGACATGGTACTGATAAAGGGTTATCAAAAATTATCTTAGATGTTTTCTAAATTTCATAGACCTGGAATAGATATAATATAATGGAATAATTACATTCATTAAATTTAGTCAATATATAAATCCTATTTTAAGGAAAAATAACACACCTCAAAAGGCAAATCAACTCAAAAAGAAACACATTTTGTTTCTTCTATATTATTAATACACCCATTGGGTGTTTTTGAGTTCGGTTCCACAACCAAATTGGTTATAACAAGTCACATGATTCAGATTAATTCAAGACCATAAATTTAATTTAACAAAAATCCACTTTAGGATTAAACACTTGGGAATCCTGGAACACAGCATAATGAAACAGTATATATACAACAGTATATTAAGGTAAAATCATGAAACCACCTACCTTATATTTTTTGTAGGATCCTCATCTAACATCATATTATAATTTGATCTAGAATGATGTAATATGAAAAAATAGATGAAGACCATAAAAATAGGAAAAATATATCTCTTTGATTTATCATTATCTATGGAAAGCGAAATGATTCAAGGATGTAATATGAGTTATGTTATTCTCAATATGGCTCTAACCTATCTGATGATGAATATATTTGACCTTAGATAATGAATTTATGTCCAATAATAGGTGGATTATATAGAGCTTCACTGGTGGAAGAGGTTATATGTTCCAAGATAAGAAAGAAAGTGGGGGTTATATTATAATTTTTTATGAAAAAACTGTAATTTTACACTTCTATAAATGAGTTCATGGTTTTGAAAAATAGATTCCATAACCATATTCCAACCTTGTTCCAACACTATCAAAGGGATCTACCCACTCTTATTGTAATGAGACATGGTTTAGCTAAACCATGTCCTAATCGTTTTTGTTTTTTCCGAGGCTAACCTTCCAGTGTCCTGCCCATGTGGGTCTCCACTACAATTCCTCTTTAGTTTTTAACATGGTTATTCCACATACATCACATGGTTTATAATCCATTCTTCACCTATTATAGGGTTTCATGGTTGATCGACATGATCACTCCTAACAATAATCCAACCATGTGACTCTTCTTGTTCCCTAAAAAATGGATCTTTAGGCCATGAGCATAACACATACTATAAAAAACCCTTCTATAAAACAATAAACACATCAATTTTATTGAATCAACATATTTTTATGGAAATTTAAAGGGTTCATAACTCATTATATAAACTTTAATCTTACATATATTCCAGTATAACATTTAAATTAGTTAGTCAATGTTTGTTTTAATTATCCAATGCTAGTGGTTCATATTAATACATTTCAATTATTGAATGATGATATTGACTATCATTCATTATAATTATGTTTAGAATATCCATAATTTAAAAAACAATACAATATTAAGTCTTTAATTTATTATGATATCCAATGATCACTCAATAAATATAAAGGGAATGATCACCCGGAATTTTTTTATAAGTTTTTCATTTCCCTTATTATAAAATAAATGGTATTGAATGGAATAAAAATGTATAAAATGTATAAGGGTGTATAAAAATGTATACAAGGGCTTATGAAATGGATACTCATTCAGTATTATATAACTAATTAAAATTTAAAATCATTGACAGATACTTATAACAAGTTTTATAATTAAAAAGTAAAATCCCATGATTTCTCTGTTGAAATATACAGATAATAAAAATAATGTAAAATATGATACTCATACATCTCAATCTAGTGAAATAATTAATATTGTAAAGTCCTAAGTGAATATAACTGACTTATTAGTCATGAAAATATGAAATTTTTTAGAATATAATACAATTGGATTAATAACATTGAATAAATCTTGTTAAAACATGTGTTTTAAAATAAAAACATCCCCACGTTGGTTAAATGGGTACAAAAAATCATGGTGAATATGTTATTTTATCCGAATATTTAATATATTTAAATTAATAATAAAAAACATAAAAAATACATACAAGGATCCAATTAGTATGTTGATTTCTTCCACCCACCGAACTTTTTGTGAGATATGATTTTATGAATCACTATGAAAATAATAAGGATTATTAATAGATAAACATGACCCCCATAGTTGATGGTATATTTATATTTCATTACATTCCATACCCATTTACTATGATATTCATCTAGTGTTATTTACTAACCAAGATACAATAATTCTTTGATTCGTCTATAAATAACATTATTCATGATACATGATTTGATGTTTCAAAATGAAGTATTACAAGTTGAACAAAATATTAGAAGTTATATAAAATAAATTTTATATGTAATATATTACATAATGATATAATTATGTTATTTTATATGAATCCATTAATAAATAAAAATTTTCTATCATTATATGTGATATATCAATTTCATTATGAAATTGATCCCAAATTTTTCATGATAACAATGGTCATTATTTTCAATTATGTTGTGGGCCTAAATTTCTCATAACACTTCTACAGAAAATAGTTCACAATAAATCAACATTATATATATTTGACACTATATTTCACAATATTATCAATCGATATACAAAATCATCTACTATAGAATGGATCAATTGACTGAGGTTTATAGATTTAAATCGTAGTTATTTCTATAGATGATAGTAAACAAAGATCAATATGATTTATTTATTATAATTCTATATATTAATTTTTTATCGGAAACAAATATTGAATAATGAAACTAATTGGGAATGGGCGTTTTAATTAATACTGTGTTAAGTATTTTTTTTTTGCAATTAATTTGGATTCAGTAATGATCAAACACTAAAATATAAAAATTAAGTCATATTAGATTGATTTGAATATAATAATATCATTTTATTTAATATAATATTATAAATAAAAAACATATCAATAGTTATTATTTTCATTATTCATTTTTCGTTGAAAAATATAATTTTTATTTAGAATAAATTTTTATAGTGTTTTAAGTTGTGATATTTTTTTAAAAAATCTTTTTTAAATAATAACATTTTCTTTCAAAAATATATTTCTATAAATTTATTTTCACCTTGGTGAATGAAATAAAATTAATTAGATACAATAATTGATAAATATTTCTATTTAGTATGAATAAATAATGTAAATTTAGTTCAATTTTTTATATAACTATTTTTTTGAATGTGGGGATAGTAAAATGTGTATGAATGATAGATCATGTTACCAATGAAAAAAACTCATTATATGATGTGTTTATTAATGTTTTTATAATTAATAATTAACATTCAATATGATAATGGGGTAATAAAACATCAATATCCTAATTTTAATTTCAAAATATAGTTAGAAAGACATGATGATATTAAACACTTGATGTTGAATAATTATTTATATAATATGTGTGTGGATTTTGTATGGAGAATCAAACCCTATAGAGAATCTTAGCATTAATTCCAACCCAAATTTTAAATATTATTCTTTCATGATAGTAGATGATTAAATTTAGATCATTATAAATGATAATTTTTTAATTTTTGGGAATCATAATCAATAATGAATCATATTAGTACAACAACATGAATCTTATTTAAATATTGAATTAGAAAATGGTATTTTATAATTTCATGATAAAAAATATAATATTGTTACCTATAAGAAGAACTAATTCCTAATTTGTTAATGGAAATTTCCTAAGAAAACATTATTTAGAAAAAAAATTCATTTATGAAATTAGTTAAATCTAGAAATAATGGGATATACAAATGACGGCTTAGTTATTAATAATTATTTTTTAAATGATGTTTTATTAAACCTCAACCCTATGTGTAATAAAAAATAAATACATGACTATGTTATTATAATTTTTATTTGATTGATTTCTTAGAGTTAATATCCCATAGTTTTTTTTGCATGAATTAGGTTACTTAAATTTAATGGGCTCAATTATACATAATTACATGAATGTAGAAATTATAGTAATCTATATTTGGCAGAGGATTCAAGTAGATATGTGTTGAAATGCTTTTTTAAACCTAGATGTATTGTTATGAGTAATTGTAATAGTCTAAATTTAAAAACTACTACCAATATGAAAAAAAAGAATACGTCATGGAATGTTTTACATTATATCTCATTAAAACCCTGATTGAAATAATTATTTATATACACCAAAACTTATAATCACAAGACCTATCATTCAATAGAAAAACAATTTGGGTTCATGCAACATATATGTCACGACCCATCCTTGGGGTTCGTACCGTGACTACCCCAAGCCCGCCTTCCTTAGGACAGGGGCTGGCGACTAGCACCAAAGGCATAAATCCCGATAAAAGGGAAGGAATTTCCTTTATAAAGTAAACAAACACCACAGAGTACGCAAGCAGAAGTAAACACTAAGTATACTGTGTACAAAAGTAAGTGTTGGAAAGTAAATGGGCCAGAATACAAACCCAACTTAATGTAAAGTACAACTAAAAAGAAAGTAAAGCAACTGAAAATTAAAGCAGTGATTCTGAGCTGTCCTCTAGAAATCCCACCTGAAGGGTGGGTATAGATTGTCTCCTCTGCTTCTCTGCTCTAGATGTCTGCTCCATGTACGTCCCGTCTAGTGATCCACCTCCAGGTACCGTCCATCTCCATGAGCTCCCACCTCTATCAGCGATGTCCGTCGTCTGTATCCAACACAGCGTAGTATAGGCATATCCCATGCAGGGGTGAGTATACGCTACTCAGTAGGGACCCCGAGACCCCCAAAGGTCTCCCAGAATCAATGAAGGATAATCCACAAAGGAACGAAACAATCATGATGTAACAATGAAATCTACTTAGGTATATTCCCACACATATACCTAAGTCATCTATTCCAGCTCAGCTCCTACACAGGAGCCCAAATATAACGCAGTCCACACACGAAAACATAACCCATTCAACATAGGAATTAAAAACCCAATCCACACAGGAAAGCACAACCCAATCCACACAGGAAAGCACAACAATCATATCTATGATAATGATTGTAAGTTAAGACGCAGCTCACAAAGGTATACACTTCGTAAGATGATAGATATGATCAAATGTAGCCACTGATTCTTCTAAGCTGTCAGACCCACATGGGATACAAGTCCAGATAAGCTATCAGACCCACAAAGGATACAAGACCAGCTACTCTGTCGGACCCACATAGGATACAACTACAGAGTCAAATACTGTCAGACTCACATAGGATACAAGAACAGTATTCAAATACTGCAGGACCCACATAGGATACATGAATAGTAGTCATCGCTGTCGAACCCACGGAGAATTCCAGTATGGTCATCGTCGCTGCCAAACCCATGGAGGATCCAAGTACAGTCGTAATCGTCGTCGCAGTCGCAGCCAGCTTTAGGGTTCCCATACACAGCATGCTCGATTCCATGAGGGTCCGCTCCATGAGCCAAGGGGGTCGATACATCAACTGTCACAAAGTCCAGATTTTATGTATCAAAATGTTCTTCCTCATCGAAAGGAACTCAATGGGACAGACGGAACGTCAATCGGATGCCCGGTCTGAGTGTTGTTGGCCTATTCGTCCTTGGGGCCCGGTTGGTTTTTAATCTAAATCCAACCCGAACATTCTCCATATACATCCAAACATCTATTGGAGTAACCCAAAACAACCATATAACTAATATGAATCCAAAAAAGTCGAAGACATGTCAATCGGACGTCCGGAGCTCATGTTATAAGTGTTTCCGCTCCGAGGGCCTGGTTGGTTTCGTGTTTGAACCAACCCGGTTGTACCCAATGTTCTCTGAAACCTTGAGTGTAATATACCAAAACTACCGCATCGATCCAAGGATCACTAAGCAACTGACGGTGCGTCGATCGGATGTCTGTATCCCATGTTATAGGAGTTTGAACGGATCTGTCAGGAAATCTGGGGGTTCGGGCCAGGTCCGACCCGACCCGATTCCCCTGGGTCGCCCGAACTGGGTCAACCAGACTTGGAACTAGGTCCATCCCATTAGGGTGCGGTTCGGCCTGGCTGGGGGGGCCGGCTCGGCGCGGGCGGTCCGGCCTGGCTGGGGGGGCCCGGCTCGGCGCGGGCGGCCTGACCCGGCGTGGGTCGCAGCTCGGCTCGAGGCCATGCCGGACGCGGAGGGGGGGGGGGGGGGCACCCCCCTATTTTCCAAAAATGGCGCACCCCTATGGGGTTCACCCTAGGTGGCGTCCAAGGGTTTCAAACCCCCGGATTTCATAGAAATGGCCGGCCAATACGGTCGGCCAATTGTGCCACGCAGGACCTGCGGGGGGTCCCGCCTCCTTGAATGCTGGCGGCCGGCTTGGCCAGCCACCTCTTGCTGCTCCGCCGTGGCCGAAGTCCATGGCTGCAGTCTGGCCGGCACGGCATGACGGCACTGTGCCCCTCTGTTGCGGCCTGCCCCGGTCATGGCCCCTTGATGCTCCGGCGCACCGCGACGGCGCCACGCCCCTTCACCGCGGCCCGCTCCGGCTACGGTTCTCTCATTCTCGCGCTGTGCAACGGCACCTCACCTTCTTCGCCACCATGAGCAACAATGTTAAACTATAAGGGGAAGAGGATCGTCCATGTTTGTGTAGTCCGGCCTCCTCCCATACAGATGATAGCAGGCAGCCAAAGAACGAGTATACACAATGACGAACAAGCTCAAATTTAATTGATTAAATTTGAACATAACCCCTTACTCAATGAAAATTGTAGAAGCTTGCATCGCAGAAGAAAGATTTGTGGGGTGAGGCTCCATTGACTTCGATGGATAACTCCCTAAGAGGAAGCGACGTCTCCCTTTCTTTGACGCTGAGAGAAAATGGAACGGCGTGATGGCATTCTTCGTCGAAGTCTCGGCGTTCTTCAACATAGAAGATGAAGATCTTCAAGACATAGAGTAATATCTTCAAAATCTCCACACAACGAAACAAAAAAAATAAAATAATATTTTTGCCTTATTTTATTAATCATGCCAACATTTTTCATAATTCTAAAGTTGAATTCACCTAATTAATTAAACTTGTGTTGTCAAATTAAGTAGGTGCTTAGTTGGCATGCATTAATGTGGAAGAGTTACTTAACTCATGTGGGGGGGGGTTACAGGTGTTAGGGAATTTAAAGGGGTGGGGATCGTTTGGGACCCACCTCACTAATATCCTATAAAGAGGAGTTATATTTTAAGTAGGTCCCACCCAAACTCCCAAACATGGGGTTTAACCACTTATAAGTGAAATATAATTTTTGCACAATTTTATTACTCTTTATACATAATCCACATTTTTAACAACTCTTCCCGAGTAATCGCAACTCCAAAAAAGGTCTTCATAAGCAATTACTGGTGATGCAGTTTCATCGGTGCCCTTGGATTTCGATTCCGAGCACCGGTTCAAAAGTAAGAAAAACACGCTCGTTCGTTCACTAAACGTACCCGATCTAAACTTCAGAAATTGATTCCAGGCTCACCGGGCCTCTAAATCAGGCACCATCAGAAACTGTGTACTCATAAAATCTCAAAGAAATTAAGAAAAAAATTTCATTAAAAGTTACAGGTCTTTAAATTACTCCCACCTTAGGGATTTACGTCCCTGTAAAGATAAATCACAAACTAGGGAAACAAATGAGGGTACTGAGCACGCATCTGAGACTCCCACTACCATGTGCTCTCCTGGAGGTTCCCGTGAAGCCACCTGATGCACACTCAAGGTAATGACCTACAAGGTTGGACCTAATCTTGTCGATCCTTTATCTCCATCGGGACCTCCACAAATGTCGCCTCTTTATCAATGTCTAGCTCCCCATGATCTATTATATGCGTCGGGTCGTGCACGTTTCTCCTTAGCTTAGATATGTGGAAGACGTCGTGCACCTGGTGCAACTGAGGTGGAAGAGCCAGGCAATAAGCCACCTCGCCTATCCTGCTGAGAACCTGGAATGGTCAGATGAAGTGTGAAGATAACTTGACGCCCCTTCCAAATCTCTATAATCCACGCTGAGGTGAGATCCGTAAGAAAACGTGGTCGCCCTCCTCGAACTCTAGTGGTCTCCACCTCCTGTCAGCATAAGAATTCGGTCGGCTCCATGCTGTCCTCGTCCACTCCTGGATGACCTGGACCTTCTCTATCATGGCATGGACCATCTCTGGTCCCATAAATGCGGACACCCTAGGGTCTGTCCAGCACAGAGGTGATCTGCAAGGTCGGTCGTACAATGCCACGTATGGTGCCATTCCGATGGTGGAGTAATAACTATTGTTGTATGAAAACTCCACCAAAGGTAGGTGATCCACCCAGGTGCGACCAAAGACGAGCACACATGCACAGAACATGTCTTCAAGAGTCAGAAAGGTCCTCTCCGTCTTACCATCCTTCTGAGGGAGAAAAGTAGTGCTCAGGCGTAGCTGCGTCCCAAAATCCTCCTATAACCCCTTCCAAAGCCGGGAAGTAAAGTGAGCATCTTGATCAGAGATGATAGATGATGGCACACAATGAAGCCGTATGATCTCCTTATCATAGAGGTGTCATAAGCTCTCCACTGATCCCTGATCTATATTGGGTAGGATGTGGTCCGACTTGGTGAGTCGGTTGAAAATCACCCAAATGGAGTCATGTCCTCTGGATGTACGTGGATGTCCAGTCACAAAATCCATAGATATCACACCCAATTCCACTTCGGGATTTCCAAGGGTTGTACCAAGCCTTCTGGTACCTGTTGCTCTGCATTTACCTGCTGGCAGGTGAGGAATCGTGAAATGAAATCGACCACAGCCTTCTTCATACCCAGCCACCAATGTTGTCGTCTGAGATCCAGGTACATCTTCGCTACCCCTTGATGTACCGCCAAAGGGGAAATGTGAGAATCTCTCAGCACCTCCTCCTGTAATACATTTGGTTCTGTATTACATCCTCTAAAAAGGATGATGTGTTCCCCTCCTATAGAGAAACCATCTAGTGCTTGTCCTGTGGAAATCTGTTCACGTCGCGTCTCATAGTCAACATCCCCATGTTGTGCCTCTCTGACATGTTGAAGAAGTGGAGGTGTGATTGTGAGAAACTGAAGGAAGGTTGCCCCTCCTCTATCCATGAAAGATATCTGCAAAGCGGATAACTTCTTTGTCACTTCTCCAGGAAGTTAAATGCATTTCCTCCTGCTGAGAGCATCAGCTACTACGTTCCCCTTTCCAGGAGTATAGACTATCTCAATGTCATAGTCCTGGAGGAACTCGAGCCATCACCGCTATCTCAGGTTCAGGTCCATCTATGAGAAGATGTAATTGAGACTCTGGGGGTTAGATTGGACTATAAAGCGCTCTCCAATCAGATAGTTCTGCCATATCTTAAGAGCGAAGACCACAACTGCTAACTCAAGGTCATGGGTAGAGTAGTTCTTCTCATGCTGCCTCAACTGTCGTGATCCATAGGCGATCACTGCCCGCTCCTGCATCAGGAAACACCCTATTCCAGTCCCTGATGCATCGCAGTATACTACATACCCTACTCCCTCCTCTGGTAGCCTCAAGATGGGTGCACAGGACAATCTCTATCACAGCTCTTGGAAGCTCTGGTGACATATCTCTGACCACACGAAGGGTCACCCCTTCTTCGTCAAGGCTGAAAGTTGTGCTGCAACTCTGGCGAAGTCTGGCACAAATCTTCGGGAGTACCCATCCAATCCTAGGAAACTCTGCACCTCCATCACGCTCCTGGGTGGCTCCCAAGCCAGCACTTCCTCAATATTCGCAGGATCCACCACAACTCCCGTGTCAAAAATGACATTTCCCATGAAGTGGGCCTCACGTATCCAGAACTGAAACTTCGAGAGCTTACCATAAATCTGGTTCTCTCGGAGTGTGTCCAGTACATCCCGCAAGTGGTAGGCGTGCTCCTCCTCAGTAGTCGAGAATATCAATATGTCGTCAATGAAGACTATGAAAAATCGATCGAGGTAAGGCTGGAAGATCCTGTTCATGAGACTCATGAACCCTGCTAGAGCATTGGTTATGCCGAAAGGCATAACCAAGAACTCATAGTGGATATAATGACACCTGAAATCCGTCTTCTTTACATCCTCATCCCGAACTCTGAGCTGATGATAGCCCGACCTGAGGTCTCTCTTAGAGAACCATCGTAATCCCTTGAGCTGATCGAATAGGTCTTCAATCCTCAGAAGTGGATACTTATTCTTCACAGTCACCTGATTCAGGCGACGGTAGTCGACACACAGTCGCAAGATCCTGTCTGCCTTCTTGGCGAACAAAATCGGGGAAGCCCAGGGTGAAACAATGGGTCGAATGGATCCCTTGACCTTCAAGTCCTCAAGTTTTACTCGTAGCTCTCGATGCTCAGCGGGAGCCATCTGATATGCTGGAGTAGATATCGGGGTTATCTCGGGGTACATGTCAATATAGATTTCTACCTCTATGTGAGGAGGTAGTCCAAGAATGTCGTCAGGAAAACTGTCCTCATACTGATCCACCACAACAGGAAAACTCGGACTCCACACATCAACTGCTCCAAGGATGAGGCTAGCCAACTGATGATTGATCATCCATCCTCTCCATTGCGTGAGTCCATCCTGCACTACAAAGGCTCCCTTCTCTCCAGTGAAGGTGAACCCGCTCCCATCGGTGCGGACACACCACAACTTGCGCCTATTATAGTCTATCTGAACATTAACTGTAGATAACCAATCCATACCCAAGATGAAGTCGTAAGGCCTCGACGCCGCTATAAGAAGATCCCAGCCAAAGCTCTTGCCTCCTCGAGTAAGCTCACAATTCCAGCACCAGTGTGCAACCGTCAAGTCTGCTCCCGTAGGAGTCTCTAGCCATAAGAATCGAGCCAATGGCTCGGTCGGAATATCTGAGCTTCGAACAAGGGCAACGGCAATGAAAGAATGACTCGCTCATGTGTCTATAACACTGCAGCAAGGGTGGAGTTGACACGTATAGTACCTCGAATCATCTAAGGTGCACCATGGTCGTAGGCCTCCGCTACCTGAAGTTGAGCCTTCCTCTATCCACCAGCTCCCTGTGGTTGGGGTGGCCCTCCTGGTGGTGGTGGTGGTAGAGCCTCAAAGCATCACCCACCACCTACTGCTTTGCCATCTCCTCTGCCTCGTCTGCCTGCTCCCTGCGAACCACCATGGTCGAACCTTTGCCTCTACCTTGGTGGTCCCCCAACCATCTACTACACCTATGCATGGCAGGTTGGGTAGTCACGAGCCATGCGGACCTACCCACCGCATGCATAGCATTGTCTTCTCTTCGTAAGGCTTGCTTTGTGCCATGTGCCACACACATCTGATCCAGTATCTTGAGGTAGTATGCCTGATTGTCTGGTCCACTTGGACCCCTGTTACATCGGTCAACTTCCAGCTACAGAAGACTCTGCTACATGCCGCCCTGTGGTAGGTCTCGCTGCTGGTGTAGGCTCAGGAAGAAATATCTCCACATTAAGGGCTCACTCTAGTACTCATGCCTACATTGGAATGCTGAGGGAGATCATCGATGCCCTGATCTCATGCCTCAGTCCCTGCTCGAAGGTCCGGGCCCAAAATAATGGGTCTCATACCGTGTCCGCAGAGTAGCATGAGAGATTGGTAAATCTCGCCAAGTACTGGGCTACTGACATGCTACCATGCCGCATCTATAGTAACTCCTGGATGCACATCGCATGGAGGGTGGCTGGAACGAACTCCGAGCGAAAAAGGCTCTCTAATTCTGACCAAAGGAGAGATGCCTCTCCGTGCACCTGGAGCATTAGGCTCCACTATCTACCAGCTGCTGCGTGTAGGAGACTCCCCGTAAGGATCACCATGAGGTCAGCTGGAGTCCCTACTAATCTGAAAACTAGAACAATAGCCTCCAACCAATAATCGGCTTCCTGAGGGTCCATCTCCCCGTGGAACCTGGGTGGTCTATGATGCTGAAACCTGTGCAGTGCACTTAGGCGATGTGCACTCTCAACTGGTGGGGATGGTGGCATCGGTGTCTCGGCGGGTAGAGGTATTGTTGGTGCCTCCGCTGTAATAGGGCCCTACACTGAGGCATCATCGCTCGGTGGGCTGCCGTCTCGCACAAAACTCGGAACCCTAGCTGGTTTCCATCGTGGGGCCATCCTGGAAAGAGAAAGGTGTGCCATGGTCAATACAATATACCAGGTGAGATGAAACAAAGTAATCACAAAGAAAACTCTTGAAACACACATGCAATCAATGTTTTCGTGCACTATGTCGGTATTCAGAAGTCAGGGTCCTAGTATATGGATACGTCGGCCGCCGCACCAACACTGGACTCCCTAGACTGATAACCACACTCAATACCCTTAACACTATTGCTTCACATAGATCAATGATCAGAGTCCTGAGTTCTACGGTAGAACTGAACTCCTTTGATACCAATTTTTCATGAACCGTCCTCGGAGCCCGTGCCGTGACTACCCCATGCCCGCCTTCCTTAGGCCAGGGGCTGGGGACTAGCACGAAAGTCATAAATACAGATAAAAGGGAATGCATTGACTTTATAAAGTAAACAAACACCATAGAGTATGAAAGATAAAGTAAACACTAAGTATACTGGGTACAAAAGTAAATTCTTGAAAGTAAATGGGCCAGAATACAGACCCAACTGAATGTAAAGTCCAACTAAAAAGAATTTAAAGCACCTAAAAAGTAATGTTGTGAGTCTGAGAAGTCCTCTAGAAATCCCACCTGAAGGGTGGGTACAGATAGTCTCCTCTGCTCCTCGGCTCCGGCTGTCCATTCCGTGTACATCTTGTCCAGTGATCCACCTCCAGGTACCGTCCAGCTCCACGAGCTCCCACCTCGATCAGTGTTGTCTGTCGTCTACATCCAACACAACGTAGTGCGGGCATAGCCCATTAAGGGGTGAGTATACGCTACTCAGTAGGACCCCGAGACACCCGAAGGTCTCCCAGAATCCACGAAGGATAATCGAGAAAGGAAAGATACAATCATGAAGTAACAACCAACTCTACTTAGGTATATTCTCATACATATACATAATTCATCTATTCCATCTCGTATCTAGAAAACGAGCCCAAATACAACCCAGTACACACAGGAAAACATAACCCATTCCACATAGGAATTCACAACCCAATCCACACAGGAAAGCACAACCCAATCCATGCAGGAAATCACAACAATTATATCAATGACAATGATTGTAAGTTAAGACTCAGCTCACACATGTATACACTTCGTAAGATGATAGAGATGATCAGATGTAGCCACTAATTCATCTAAGCTGTCAGACCCGCATATGATACAAGACCAGCTAAGTTGTCGGACCTACGAAGGATACCAACCATCTACTCTGCCGGACCCACATAGGATACCAGTACATAGTCAAATACTTCCGGACCCTCATAGGATACAAGAACAGTATTCAAATACTACCAGACCCACATAAGATACAAGAATAGTAGTCATCGTCGTTGAACCCACGACGGATTCCAGTACGGTCGTATTCCCTGCTGAACCCACAGAGGATCCCATTACAGTCTTCATCGTCGTCGTAGTCGTAGCCAACTCCAGGGTTCCCGCACACAGCACGCTCGATTCTAGGAGGGTCCGCTCCTCGAGCCAAGGGGGTGATACATCAACTGTCACAAATTCAAGAGTTGATGTATCACAGTGTTCTGCCTCGTCGAAAGGAACTCAACGCAACAGACGACACGTCAATCGGACGCCCGGTCTGAGAGTTATTGGCTTATTTGTACTAGGGGGGCCAGTTGGTTTTTAAGCTAAAACAAACCCGATCGTACTCCATCTACATCAAACCTCGAGCAGAGTAAGACAAAATAAATGTCTCACTAAGAGTAATCCAACAAAGTTGATGGCACGTCAGTCGGACGTCTGGAGCTCAAGTTATAAGTGTTTTCGCTCCGAGGGCCCGGTTGGTTTTGTGTTCCAACCAACCTGTCTGTACCAAAAGTTATCCTAAACCTTGAGTGTAATATATCAAAACGACCACCTCAATCCATGGATCGCTACGCAATAGACGGTGCATCGATCAAAGGTCTATAGATCATGTTATGGGCATCTGAACAGATCTATCCGGAAATCAGGGGGTTCGGGCCCGGTCCGACCCGGACCGATTCCCCTAGGACAGCCCGAACTGGGTCGACCCGACCCGGTTTCGGGTCCCGCCCGGCCGAGGCGGCTTGACCCGGCGTGGGTGGCCCGGACCGGCGCAGGTGGCCCGGCCCGGTGCGGGCGGTTCCGCCCGGCTCGGGCGGTCCGGCCCGGCGCGGGCCGCGGATCGGCTCGAGGCCAAGCTAGACACGGAGGGGGGCGCCGCCCCTCTGTTTTCCCAAAACGAAGAACCCCTGTCGGGTCTACCCTATATGGCTGTCGGGGGTTTCAAACCCCATATGTCTTGGAAACGGCCGGCCATTACGTCCGGCAGGTTGTGCCACGCGGGACCTGCGGGGGGTCCCGCCTCCTTGAACGCCGGCGGCCGGCTTGGCCGGCCGCCTCCTGCTCCTCTGCCATGTCCGAAGGCCGTAGCCCGTATCCGAATGGTGTGGTGTGACGGCGTCGTGCCCCTCCACTGCGGCCCACTCCTGTAATAGTTCTCTCATTCATGCATGGTGCAACGATGTCGCACCGTCTTCTCCACCATGAACAACAAAGCTAAACAATAATGTGAGGAGGGTCGGCCATGTTTGTGCGGTCCGACCTCCTCCCATTGTGACGATTATAGGCGGGAAAAGAACAAGTATAAACAATGACGAACAAGCACAAATTTAATTGATTAAATTTCAAATTAACCCCTACCTCAAAAAAGATTGTGGAAGCTTGTGTCGCCAAAGATAGCGTCGCGGGGTGGGGCTCTGTTTACGTCGATGGAGAACATCCGAGGAGGAAGCGACGTCTTCCTTTCTTTGACGCGGTGAGAAAATGGAAAGGTGTGACGGCATTCTTCGTTGAAGTGTCGGCATTCTTCCACATAGAAGATGAAGTTCTTTAAGACATAGACTAATCTCTCCAAAATATCCACACAACGAAACAACAAAAAAAAGGCTTTTACCTTACTTTATTACTCATGCCAACATTTTTCAAAATTCAAAAGTTGAATTCACCTAATTAATTAAACATATGTTGTCAAATTAATTAGGTGTTTAGTTGGCATGAATTAATGTATAAGAGTTACGTAACTCATGTGGGGGGGGTTAGAGTTTTTATGGAATTTGAAGGGGTGGGGCTCATGTGGGCCCCACCTCACTAAAATCCTATCAAGAGGAGTTAGAATTTTAGTGGGTCCCACACCAACTCCCACACATGGGGTTTGACCACTTATAAGTGAACTAAAATTTGTAGCACAATTTTATTTCTCTTTATACATAATCCTCATTTTTTAACAACTCTTCCCGAGTAAACACAACTCCAATAAAGGACTTCTTAAGAAATTACTAGTGATGTGGTTTCATCGGTGCCCTCGGATTTCGATTCTAAGCACCGGTTCAAATGTTAGAAAACCCCGATTATTTGTTCACTGAACCTACCTGAGCTAAACTTCGGAAATTGATTTGAGGCTCACCGAGCCACGGAATCAAGCACTGTTAGAAACTACGTACTTGTAAAATCCCAAACAAATTAAGAAAAAAATTTCCTTGAAATGTATGGGTATTTACAATATAATATATTCAGAACCATTGAAAAAAAAATTATTCATTAAATATATATATTTCTCATTCTTTCCATGGAATGTGTGATTTTGATTAGCTATTGGTAGATTGATCTTATTTTTGATTTTTCATTTAGGTTATAACATTTGGATTTTTTTCTAATCCCATGTAATCTTAATTTATATATTAATAAAAAAATTGATTCACCATTTTATTAATTATTTATTTGAAAAACCCATAGAAATATGATTTATGTATAATATCCGACTCTTATTGATGAATTTTAAGTGTTTGTAAATTATTTTTTTATAACATATAATGTATACATTGTAGAAATGATTAAATATAATTATACTTTAATGAGAACCATTATAGTCATCCCCAGACTTTAGAACTAATAATTTTTTTAAAATAATACTTTTTTTTAATTAAATTATATTTTGAGAATAAAATACTACCACAGAGTAATAAATGGCAGTTCTTATGTAATTGTTTAATTTTTCATAAATATCATAGAATTCGATTAAATAAATCATAATTCAATGAAACCATCAATTTTATACAACCACCATGTATAATCAATGAATTATAAATATCTGCACAATTAGTTAGGTTTAAAAGAGAATCTATGAAGGTCTATCATAGAAATGATAATATTAATCATGTCTACTATACATCATCAGTTGAAATTATAATGAAAAAATGGAATAAGAATTTTTTGTCCATAATTCATACTATGTATTCATGTTTATATGTCATATTATTAGTTTCATGAATATTGATAAAAAACATTGTGAAGTATATAATTTTACATTACATAATCCATATAGGATATTTAAAGACCATCATAACACTTGAGTTGTAAGAAAATAAATTAATATAGTGAACATATTAATTACCATATGACAATATAAACTCTGATAAAATATTATGTCAATAAAAATATGGAAATATAAATTTTAAGGAATACTAAAAAAATTTAATGTACCTAATTTGATTTAAGTTAATGTGTCAATTTTGATGAATTAAACTTCCATATGATATGTGGATTAAAAATAGATGATTCAAATAATTTTTTAGAGAATTTATAACCTTGGGTACTATGTAAATTGTTACCCGAATGGGTGAAATATATTTTAATGTATTTTTCACATTTCGTAGGAATTATTGTGTGAAAATTCAATTAAAATTTGAAATTTAAAAACATTAGGAAATACCTTTAATGTAAATTTTTCATGTAGATATGATATTTCCCTTTTATTAATGTATATAATTATTTATTTGACTATGATTTTGGGGAATGAAAATAAAATAGGAGGTCCTGTATATTTTTAAAGTATGTATCAAATTTTGATAAAATTCATTTATATATTTTTCTATTATGTAAAAAATAACTCAAACTTTCATAAATACATATTTAATTATGATTTGGTCATTTTGTTGTAATGATACCTTGATCGTATGAAATTTTATGTGAAAAATAAATATTATCCCTAAGTTTCTTATTCTGATGGTTTCTTTAAGGTGTGTCTCAACTATTTAAAAGTAATTTAATAACATTGAAAAAAGATTTGATTTAGTTATTTGTGTTCATGATATGTTAACTTAATCTCAAATTCATAGGAAATAGAATATTAGCCAAAAAAATGGGGGGGGGGGGTTCTTAAATATTCTAATGACATAATAAAAAAATACAAGAACATTGACATGTGATATTAAATAGTTAAAAATAAAAATATATTTTTTCAAAAATGAAAGAAATAAGGAAAATTATCCATGTGATTCCAACCAAGAAATGTGATAGATACAAAGAAGTTATTATTAAGGTATTGAGAGTATGTTTTTAAGGTTCTGTATGCTAATAAGTTATAAAATGGAAATATTTAATTAGGTTTAATATATCTATTAAAAAATGTATAAATATCTATTAATTTTTATAGATAATGGATATCAATATTAAATCTAATTTCTCAGATGATTTGATGTTTTTAGATCAATGTATTGTAAAAAATGTAAGTAAATTCAACAATTATAATATAAATGGGATCATCTTCTGTATATTCAATCAACAATAATACTTCATAGCTAGAATGTCAGTTTTTAAAATAAATTATTTAATACATTATGAATTTTTTTATAATACTAAAACAATATAATATCATTGTAATTTCTATTCATTTTTTTCAAATCTATAAAGGTTAACATTAATAGAATTATTAATTGGGCTAAAATAGAATTTAACACAGTGAACATCTCTTTCTCATTAGATATCAAAAAATGTGAAGATGAAAATTTTATATATATTTATAATAAGAAATAAACCATATGGAATTTTGGTGATGTATTAGTTTAAGGGTGTAGTGTTGTTATTCACATAAAACAAAGAGGCATTTATGATATGAGAGATTTTGTGGGAGAGTTATCTTGTTGCATTGAATCCAATTAACTATAATAATTTTGATTCTTTATTGATGGTGATACTTAAAATATTAGTATTTATAATCAGGATAATGTAGATAATGTGAAATTAGTAATTATTGATCATGAAAATGATCGAAAAACTTTATGTAGATAATGATTATTTGTGTAGTCATTTATTAACTTTTGACTAAATTATGAATTAATTAACAATTTTCATAACTATTCATATTTTTTTATTTAAATTTTTCATAATAGATTAAGTGTTATTTTTTGTAATTTATACATATACATGGTTGAAAATATATGTTTTAAAAATGTTTTTAGAATTTTTAATGATAGGGACCCCACTAAGAAAATGTTTCAATGATAAAAGTCATTCAATGATAGATGGTTCACCAACTATACAGACATTATTATATTTTCCTTATGATTCATCACATAGTAGAAATCTTCTTCGTGAGATTTCCATGATGGAAAAATAATTATCAAAGGTAAATTTAACTATTTAACAATATTTTAGAACAATATTTTTTCATTAAGTTGAAAATATATATAACATTGATTAATTTTAAAAAACATTATATTATTGATGACTAATTTATAGAGTATAGATATTGAAAATAATTGTCTCTCATGGATACATAGTTATGATATTGAAATTTTTTGACAATATTATAGTGTTGTTTTTGTTTAAATAAATTAAGTATCCATAAATTTTGTTGTTTAATAGAACATGTTTTTATGTGTTTTTATACATGTTTTGTTATGTGAAATATTTTTACATGTTTTACATAAAATATTTTGATGTTAATTATTAGTTTTCATTCCTGAACATGGTTTTAAAAAACAATTTCATATTTTAGTGACATTGTCATCAATAGGGGATTTTAATTGTTAAATGATTTAAAATATGGTTTTTGATATTAATAGTGCTTTTTTAGTTGTTGGGATATTTATTTAAGCACATGATGATCTAATATTTTTCTAAATTTTATGATTAGTATGATTTGGTAACATAATATAATGGATGGTTCATTAGTATTTTGTGTATAGAGCTATTATGTTGAATTTTATGTGGTATCCTTGGTGATTGAATGATAAATATTGATATCATGGGTCACTAAGATGAGCATGGTTCATAATGAATGAAAATTATTGGGTGTGCATCTATATTGGTGTGCAAGGATTTGAAAAGACAATATCATGAACAACATCATTTCCTACACGAACCGAACACTAATTCTAGACTATGGTAGGACAATAAGGACACTTCCAATCCGCATGGGTTTAAAAAAGTACCTGGAAATCATGAAAAACCATTCCACATAGGTTTTACAACAAATAGAAAAAAATGTAGATAACCATGTCATAAAAAAAGAGAGAAATGGTGTCACATTATAATAGTGTGTCAAATAGTGGAAGAGTAAAATGTGTATACAAAACAAGTGAAGAAAACATCAATAAAAAGTAATCAAAATGATTTGTAACCCATATCCATGTGATATATGGGTCAATATCACAGGATTTCATCAGTAAACCACCAAAAACTGATATTTAGGATACATGCTAGAAGAATGATGTGCCTTTGAATTACATGTATCTTACAAAACAAGAACTACAATGACACAAAGGAATTTATATGATGTTAGTGAATGAGCTACGTATTATTACACCAATTTTTTCATAAGAATTATTTATAAAAAATATTAATATTATCATATAAAAATATAAATTCATAAAATATATCTTTCCGAACAATTTAAAAAATATTTAAATTCACCCAATTAAATAGTATAATAAACATTTCAAAATATTTTTCCTCAAATAAAATTTGATGAAACCATTTTCATTCCAAATAAATAATACAATCACTATAAATATAAATCATTTCATAATTCCAATTCCTCATCCAACAAACATTTCAAAAAGAGTAGCAGCATGGAAACCGAGTCATTGGGTAAATTAGTTCACTTTTTAGTAGAGATACTTACAATACTTATATAATCAAAGTGAACCTAGAGTTATCATTTCCCATAAGGAATGGGAATATAGGATATGAAATCAGTCTCAACAGTGTCTCTATGACTGAACAATATTAGGGTATATGTATCACACATTATAGTAGGAAACGAAGAATATGGGGTAAGATTTCACTCCGGAGAGTGTGTCCCTGCAAAAAAAATGACAATACATGGGCTTATCATTTTTTCCAAATAAAATAATTTATTTTTAATTTAATATATGTGTAGAGTCATGTATCTTGTTAAATAATATAAAATTTTATTTTAAATATATTTTCATCAACAATACCAAAGGGGAAAATCACATTAATAAACATAACAAAATCCAATACATTTCAATAAAACATTTATTATGCATTAAATGAATTTTTATAAATTCATTTAGAATAACTAGTATGAAAGGTTTACTGAAAAAAATAATTTATAGAAAAACCAATTACCTCAAACACATGTTATTCTATAACAATCATGGCATCTCGAATCTAATAAAAGATAGAGAGAGTTAGTGCTCAAAATATAAAAGAAGGTTACCTAGACCAAAATACACAATTAATAAATTTCTAATCCAAAGATCTATAAATTAAAAAAAAGAGAATAAAACTAAAATATTTCAAACCAATCACATATAAATACCTCTAACTTATTAAAATATAAAATAGATGAGATAATTTTAAGGTAAAAGCTTAATGAAGCAGAATCCAAGAAATGAACACCCATGAATTCACCAAATAACCATTCGGATTTGAACAATCTAATAAAAAAGGACTTGTGGGGGTATTTTTGTAACCTAAAATGTGGTAATGAAATATTAAAAATCACCCATTAATGATTTCATGTATACTAATTAATAGGCATAGCATTCAAGAAAATACTTAGTGACCAAATTCATTATTAAAATTATTGAAACCTTGAACACCTAGTTTTGTTGATAATTGAACACATTCATGTGGTATTAACCTTTCCACACATAAGAGCACAACACAACAAATTTCAGTGATTTTTTGTATAAATATTTTACATTTTGGACTAACAATGCCCTATAAAATGACCATGTAGATTCAAAAAAAGTCTTGTAATTGTTGGAGACTCCGGACGTCTCACACTGAATAACATACCATCAAGAATACATGTTAGCCCTTCCAAGGGTCAAAATAGTTTGTTCTATGAGGCATTATATCTGATTCTATAAAAATAAGTGGAAACCCTGATTTTAAAAAACTTCAAACCATCCAACACATCATAAACTCAAAAAGGTCCTTCTAAAAGACAATAAAAAACGTACATACAACCAATATGTGATTATATCGCCACCATATAACATTATATATCTATAATTTCAAGTTGAATAAGGGTTGTAATTAATTATATGGGGTCATTTCTCACCCATCAGTTGTTCTGATTACCATATCTCTTTATAATCCATTTCATTAAACCAAAACACATGGACTGACAAAATATGAATCCGAAACAACCACTTGTCATGAGTACCAAAAATTATAATTTTCCATTACACTAAAAAGTATTTTTTCCAAATCAATCTTCACAATATTTTATGGAATGATATGATACATTTTAAGCTGAGAAAAATGAACAATATCATGGTTAGATGTCAGGAGAGACAAAAAAACTAATTAATATGCCACCATTACAATCATCTTAGTGAATTCTAATGAATGAAAATATCTTGAAACCACCTTTCACTATTTCCAAATTCGACGATGAACCAAAAATGGGGAGATTGTTTTGAAACCCCTATCACTAAAATAGAATTCCAAATTGAAACATTGTTGAACAAAATCTTATTTACATCAAATCAGATTAGTTAGGAACCATAGATTTTTTTCTTTATTACCATCATTTGTCACTGAATAATATAATAGTCTAGTAACCTATGATTCATCCAAATCTATCCAATATATATTATATTTGTAAAGTAAACAGTAAAAAACCTCAATGTGGGATATTTTCAGAGATGATTGTTAACTATTGTAATAAATGAACTCAAGAAATCTTGGGTTTCTATGCCAATAACCTCCAAAGTCCAAGATGAAATTATTGGTCATATTAATTAATATTATAACAATCCACACCTTTTATCTACATGTTTGAGGGTAGTAATCCACGATCCATGTAACTATGTTTCACATTTCCTCTTTTAGGATTTTCCTAATATTAGAGGAAAATGGAGGCCTCTATCTATGAAAATAGTATATGATCCCCCATTAGATATTTTTATTTCATGGATATATAACATTCTTAACAACCCATCCATGGTTTTTTGTTGAATGTGATAAATGTGACATGACATTGTGGGCTGATTAATCCCTACCATGATAGAATTCATCATTAGAGGGTGCATTATATTCTAATAATAAAAACCATGGGTACCACATCGGAATTCTTAACTAGAGTAGGAAGTGGCTCAAGTAAACAATATGGTTTTAGTATTCAACAATTATTTTTAGATATATATAACAATAATAAAGAAAAACAATTTTTTAATTCATTAAAACTATACACAAGAATAGACATTTCATGTAATAATACATGTACTTATTACTTGGTGAATGGTCCATTGATATTAATATCCATAATTCATCAAATCCTTTTTCATGGATACTATGACATTCTATCATCTCTATAAGAATGAAACACCTTACAAAGTGAGTTACCATTCACTTTTGGTCTTCTAACTATATAAACAATTTTTTTTATCCCTGAACTCATTAAATAATTTTCACATTTGAATAACAGACTAAATAAAATATGGAATTATCTAATAAGTATTAATAATCATTATAATCACTTCTTCCATCGCATTTTGGTTTATATAACCAAATAATTCCACGTATTTTCATTCTTTATTTGAATCCATCCCATATTTGGAATGAAATATCCAAATAATATTATCAGAAAAACATTCCACTTTCATGGGGTATACGAGGCTTTGATGTCAAATGTTTTATAGATCTCCACCCATCACCTCTACCTTCCATTCATTATTTTAATACATCACATATTTGTAATGAAATATCCCACTAATATTATCAAAAAAACATTCCACTTTCATGTGGTATATGAGGCTTTGATCATAATTTTTTTATAGAACTCCACCCATCACCCCTACATGAGGTCAAATTCCATTTAAAAAATTTTTTATAATTTTTTTTATAATAATAAAAAATTTAGAAACATTTCCCCAAAAAGGTAATGTCACCATTACTTAACAGTGTGAATAAAGACTATGAGATCAAGCCAATGAGAGGTATAAATCATATCATCATACTAAATCTTACAAGTTTAATATTCTAAAACCTAGTCTTCGTATACAAAAATACATCCCAAGCCTACATATGAGGTATCATAATAAATGAAATATCCCTATCTGGTTTCAAGAATTACTAAAAAAGTGGAAAAGGTAAAGCATTACTTCAGTTTATCAATAAATTTTGGATATTTTGAATTTGATAATATTATCTACATTTTCCATGTAAGATAGGATGATCATTATGCATGTTTTGAGAAATCCATGATAAATTATCAATAATTTTCTTCAAATTCAAAGAATAATTGAATCAATTAAAAATTCTATGTATATTCCTTGAAAAATATCATTCACATTCATAAGATCAACTATGATCCCTAGTTCTGAATGAAGAAATCATAATAAATTAAAATTATAAATAGAGAAGTTAAATTAATATATATTAGTAAACATATAGTGATCTATCATTATTCTCAATATGGTTCTTTTTAACTCGCATTTTATTTATCAGATCATAAATAAACTATAATATCATATAACAATACCATGAAAATGGAATAAATTTGATTATGAAATAATGATTTCAAAAAATAAATGAAACAATCTGCACCATTATTATATCGAGCTGAAACAAATTATCTCCAATGAGTCCATAACTACTCAAGAATGTATTTTTTAGAACATGCCACTCATTATATTTTATATGGAGATATCTAGAATGAAAATCAATTTCTAATAATAGTTATCTCTTTTTATCATGTCAAACAACTCATTGATATGAGTAAAATTGTATTTAGTTTTAATCATTGCATATTTCGGAATATAATAATCCCAAAAAATTAACAGTTTCATCGTATATTAAAAAATGAACATGAGTTTACCACATTTATACATTAGGATAAACAAAAACATTCACCTTGAAATTGACTAATTTAATTTTTAACTCTTTCATTTAAAATGGTGACATAAAATAAGATGGTATGTATATTTACTGACATTTGGAAATTAAATAAATTGATTAAAATTCAACAGTCATCCGTATTGCAGAATATTATTTCCACATGACTATTTCTCATATCCCACTCCCACAAATACACATTGGAGATTCTATAATGTATAATAAAGGAATAATATATATAATAAAAATTAATTCAATAATATTCAGAAAAAAAACTATTTGGATAAATATGTAAAATAATACATGGTTTATATCTATGAAATATTAAACTTGACCAACTTTGGACACCAATAAAGAACATGAGGTACATCTTAATACCTGATCCCTCTTCTTCCTAATAGGTGTTTATAAATACCTTAAATAATTTATGATTTTAATTTTTGGGTTTTAGTAATTCTAATTTTTTTATATGGGTTTGTGGGTGGAAAAAAATCTAACAAACATGTTTTTAATGAAAAAATAATAAATATTGTACCACACATTGTCAATGGACTTGTGTCTCTATCCTCCCAAGACTCTTAAACTGCATTTAACTTCTTCATTATGGTTTCTTATGGATGAAACACTATTTAAAATTAGGAATCTAACTAAACCATAGATAATTTTGGTGTTTATGATCCTGATCAAGAACAAGGGGTATAAAGGAACAAACATATTTTCGAAAAGTGTCCTTAGCATACACATGAGATTAACATCTTTAGATTTATTGGGCAAAATAATTTTTTATTCCTTTTCATTTCAGACATGTTCCAAGTAAAAACACTATTACCCACTCGAAATTGTGTATCATAAGAACACTTCTTTCATCCACTAATTCAACATTTTTTATACTTATTAAATTTCATTTTCATTATTTGATAATGTATTTAAGAACAACTTGGTGGATGATTGTAACACCCCGACCCCAGTTACACAAAGTCGGTGTATTACTTCGTAACATTGGCATGATCACAAAAGATCAAGTCTCGAAAGAATGATTAGTTTAGTAGCCTTGGAAACACTAGATACATTCATAAATGTTACATTACAACATAAAGTGAAAAACTACAATAACAAAGTCTCCATAGTCCACACTCATATCCTCTTATGACTATCCCTGCAGGTCATTCATAAAATACTTCTTCACATCCTGGAAAATATTAAAACATTGAATGGGTTGTGCTCAGATGCTCAATAAGGATAACAGTATCGCAGAAACATTCAAAAATAAACATTAACATTTAAGGAAATGTATAATGAAAACAAAAGCCTTTTTAAACGTGATCTTCAACATAATATGGCACAAATATAATTAAATAATTCCATTTACTTACTCACATTGATATTCTACTAGTCAAATAATCACATGCAATATCAATAACCACTTTCATAATAATGGAATTCATAATGCCAGACTATCTTAACCACGTAGCCAAGGCCTCGTTCCAAGACTAAAAATAATATTTTGTCCCGGCCTCGTGCCAAGACACTAGTTTGTCTCATGAGACCTGCTGATGCATTGAGGAGCTATAGTGGGCTCCACCTGTCACTTATTAAGTCCAATGCATTCCACATATGAACAGGTTTAAACATATCATAAACCATAACATAATCGTATCACATAGAAAATTCATAAAGGAAACATAAAATTTCCACATTTCAATTACAAGATATCAATAGAAGACATTGATATAATAAAAACATTTTCAAAACCATTTTCTATACCAAAATAAAAGAAAATTAAAACTTTGTAATTATTTTTCATTAAAAAAAGGTTATGGCTTGTAGAGGAAGTCGAAACTCAAATAATGGTCACAGCGGCAGAGAATTCGTTGTCACCGCATACGTAAAACAAGAAAAACATTCCTTTTAGTCATTTAGTAAAACGCTTCATATAAAAAGATTCTTTTTGAATAAACATAAAATTCAAAGGGGTTTATACGCCGTATAAAAGAAATTAGTGTACAAAACAAAATATACCTCAGTGAATGGAGATTGAGACAAAGTACCTTAAAAGATAACATTTTTAAATAAATTATATCTATTATGTGTATTCACAATAAGTACACATAATGAAATTACAAATACAAGATAGGATATAATAAAATCATGACATAATTTGAAAGTAGGAGATTAACCAAAATAACGGAAATTGGGTTAAGAAGTTCCCTTACCTCGTGTCCGACTTGACTCGATCATTCTTTGTCCTCATGAATAATAAACTAGAGTTAATTTATTTTTGATTAAAAACCTTTTACATGTTAATTATTCCTTTTATATCACTTATTACCATGTTATGAACATTATGTAATTATTTAACGTAATAACGGTCATTTTGTCGATCATTGGTACTTAAGTCAAAATAACCTTCTTATAATTAAAAGTTGTTTATGTGGTAGAATATCCATTATCTCCAGAATTATATTCATGATTTATATATCATATAAATCATAAATATCCAGTATATACATTCATTTATAACATTACATAACATTTAGCGGTAAGAAATGAAATGCATCGTTCATGGAGACGGTAAGTCGTACGTACGCATGAATGCTACTTTAATTTCTATTTCATATTTAATGGAATAAAATTATAATTATATAAAGGTATAATATAATTCCAGTATAATATAATGTATAATACCATTTACTCCATCCTTTATACATCCCACATATGGCATTAACGATTCAAATCACTTTAAGGGGGCGGTAGTCCGCACTTCCTAAAATGAAATTATCGCGTTTACCCACAATGGAAATCATAAAGGTATTCCATAAATGAAAAATACAGAATCATAAATAAAAGAAAAATATAATATATATCAAATATAAAAATAGAGTCATCATAATGGCCACCATGAGAGATGTTAAAAGAAGATTGAACAATCATCGTTTCGTGAGGCAGAAATTTGCCAACTACAGAAACAGTATATTCTTTAACCATTAGACGAAGGTGTGTGTAAGTGTAAATAAAATAATTCTCATAAAAACATCCTAGTATATTGAAGATAATGGTTTTTTTAGAAAATAAAGGAATAAAAAGTGTTTAAGGGGCTGGATAAGCAAAATAAAACAAAATAACATAAGAGAAGACATTACCTTAAAATCGGGTAACTCTTTTTGATTTGAGCCAAAGGCTTCCTTTGGAAGAATTCTACCCAATGTGAGGATTCTATGAGTAAGAGAGGGAATTTTAAAGTGTATTTGGGCTGAGTTTGGCCTATCCAAATGGAATGGACGGTCTGAATAAGGTGGTAGTGGTGGGGGCCATTTATAAGAGGAGAGGAGGGGCACTCTTGGAATTATTGAAATGTTACTTTATTATGAAATGCTTTTCGGATTCTAAAGGTCCCACAATGATATATTTCGAGGATAAGGTGATAATGGTTCGAAATATTCCAATCCAATAGGTTTTAGACAAGTATAGGTCTTAGATGTTACATTATCTTTCCATTTTATTTAAATCGTTAATTAATGAGGTAATCGTTGCATCATCATGGTGTCATAAATATTTTAATTTATTTAATGTATAAAAATTATAAAAAAATTATCATGACGTAGGAAATATTTTTATATTTCTAATTAATATTTATAGTAAAAAATATGACTTGTATAACCCCATTTATAAATTGCATTTGTAAAATAACTCATGTTTGTGACATTTTTATTTTAACATTAAATAAAAAGTTTTTAATGTCATTTTCCTACCAAAGTAGCTCCATGGGGTCCCCAAGTTTACCCATAGATTTTCTTGGTCGGACATGACTCATAAAATAGGGTTAGGAAAAGTTTAAAGGTATTTTAATATTTTTATAATATCATTTTTACCTTAAATTTCACTAATTACCTTTAATCGCGATTAATTAAACTTAAAAGTTACTATTCACCAATAATTATTTTAATCCCATTGAACAAAATTTTACTTCCTAATGAAGACCATGTATGTCGGATTTTTGAAATTCAATTCATAGAAGCGGTAATGTTCCATTTAATCGAAAAATCAGTTTTTTAACTACCACTTAGTGGTTTCACTATTCATCAAAAATTAATGTTTTTCAGAACAATGCCAAAATTTTACCCTAAGCTATAATTGATAATCCAAATTCAAAAATTATGTATGTTTTACAAAATTCCAAACTTAAAAGTTTCATTAATTAATTTTATAATTAATTCCCGCTGTCACAACAAATAATGTGTTTTTAAGAAACAATATTTATCAAAAGATTGACAATTATTTATGTCCAATTTCAAAGTGAAATTAATTCTAATGAACACCATTGGATAAAATGGTAAAAATAAATTCTAATTATAATTTAAAACCACTCAATAGTATAATTTATCACAATAATTTATTTGGATTTAAAATGTTATTTTTAAATATTTTTCACTATTCATAAAAAATTGGAAGTTCTCAGAAAAATACCAAAAATTCAACATAGGCTAATTTCGATATTCCGAATCCAAAAATGAATATCATTTTGAAATATAAAATATATATAATTTCAAAAAAATAGGGATTACTATTCATAATGGCTATTTTGATTGGTCGCGGTGCGTTAAAATCTTGAACTTGCGTACAATGTAAGCTATTGCATTATTAAAAGAGAAGCGTATTGTGCAAACTTGGGGTGTTACATTCTCCCATCCTTCAATAAATTGTGTCCTCGCAATTTGAAACTTTTCTTTGAAAATAAAAGGTTGAAAATAGAAAATACCTTTGTGGAAACCCCACATCAGAAATAGGGTTAATAAAAATATAACATTAAAAAAAAGAAAGAGAGGGACAAAGGTCACCCGAGATAGCCCATACTAGGATTATATGAAAATATGGATATGGAGGAAAAAACCCATCATGGTCTGATGGAGAGTTGTATAAAACAGGATTAGGAGAAAGTTAACTACAAGAAAATCACAAACTTGTGATTGGTTAAACGGCCATTGATTCCCCAATTGGAAAAATTAACCGACAAAATTTTTGTTGTAAGTTACCTTTCATAGAGTTGAAGAATTTATTTAAGAGATTTAATAAGAACGTAAGGAAATACACCTACATTTCATGTAGACTTTCATTATTTAATAAATTTTTACCACAAACCGATCTTTCACTCTAAAAGGTAATAGAAATAAAAAATTTTCTATTTATCGTAATTGTATAAGGTTCCAAATATTATCACATTCCATTTAGATTAGGAAAACTTTTTTGAAATAACCAGGGACTTCCTATAGGCTAGTGGTAGGTAATAAAGGCATGTCTCACTATGGTTGTGGGTTCAATTCCTGCAGCTTTGTCCGAAACGACGGGTTATCCCCCGACCTGCAGGTTTTCCTTTTCCTAAAAATATAGTATTATAATACTTCATAAGTAATCTTTAGAAATGTTTTAACCTTAAACCATACTATCCAAAGTTCAACATAATCCATTCCAACCTTTATAGTTATCCAAAATACCTCTGTCCAGACTTTATCTAAATGGTCTTTAAATTCCAAAATCAATTGTAACATTAGATTCCCAATACAAACTAATGTTTCTCTTATTGTCACATACTAAAAATATGATTACCTTAATCATATTAAAACCTTCATGAAAACAACATGTACTGCAGTACAATCCTTATATATATCACATTATTCTTATAACCATAATATAATCCTTGTTCCCAAAAGAACCAATACATTAATTATTCCACTTCAATTGTAGTAAGAGAATAAGATTGTCCTTGATCACTTGGTCTTTTCTAAGGTAATGTTCTCTAACACTAAGGACATTCATTTGCATAATGCCCCATTTCCCTACAATTTTATCATTCAACATTGATATCCTCTTTATTTCCCTTCTAATCACGTGCCTGGTGACCTTTTTCTCCACATTTATAAGAAACTCCCATTCCTTTTAGGCAAGTACAGGGGTGATTCTTCCCACAATTATCGCATAATGGAAAATCCTTCTTTCCATTTTTCCCTTTATCTATCTCTTGTTCCACTGTTCTCTTATTCTCGTGCTTCACTTTATTGTCATAAGATTTAGAGAATTCCTTTTATGTCTTGATAGCACACGAGACTATATCTTCGTACGACGAGAAAGATTGTGAGACTAAGGCTCGACGGAGAAATGGTTTTAACCCATCAACGAAATGATCAATATTACTTCTTAGGTTACGTATATAATCTGCAGCATGCCTTGCTAACCTTGTAAAGTTAGCCTCAAACTTTCCGACATTCTCATCATCCTTCTGCCTTAGACTTAGAAATTGTCTTTCCATATCTGCTCGATGGTCATGTGGAATGTATTTTTCTAAGAAAATTTCCTTAAACTCCCTCCATTCCATACTTGATACTTCTTCTTCTTCCTTTGTGTTTTGAATCAGCTACCACCATTGATCGGTATCTTCGGTAAGGCGGTAGACTGCCATGACAACCATCTCCCTTTCGATAGTCCCCAAGGAGTGGAATATTTTCTCTAAGGAGTTTATCCATTGCTCAGCTACTAATGGATTTGTACCCCCATTAACTGTTGGTGGTTGTTTCCTCATGAAGTGGTCAATCATTGATTATCCATGTTGCGGATCAGGGTGCTCCATACGAGTAAGGTTATTATTCATAACCTGAGTGAGTTGTCCCAGTATGGAGATAAGGTGATCAGCACCAGTTGTATCTCCAGCTCCACAATAATTATCTTGAGCAGGAGGGAAATCCCTACATGGAGTGCATGCATTTATACGGTTTCCATTCCTCCCACTAGGTTCCATTTCTAAACAATGGCATAAACTAGATTAGTTTATGAATCAAAATATATAATTACAAACCTCAAAACACTTAACATAAATTGAACTATTTATGGATATAATCCATAATCATAAAAATGTTTTCTTTGAGGAAGTATATACACAAAAACCATTCATAATGGATTGTAATGAAAATGAGAATTCTCCTATGAATATCCCCCAAGAGTGTCGTAACCAAAAGTGCAGCAAGACCTATTATCGTGCACCAGTTCCTGTTCGAGTCTAGTTCAAAGCGGTGTTTTCGGGTTTTATCCCTATGTACATCTGTGCCAGAGCCGCCTCTACCTGCTCGTATCCAGACAGGGAGGTATTTCTCGGAAAACTGACAAATTCTCTATAATACCAAAATTATAGGAAGTTCTTCTATACTAATCCTCAAAGTCTATCTTAGGGCTATGTGCTCTAATTAGAGTTTATCTAAATCTAGATTCCAAGGTTAGTACTAAACTTCCTCGGATACCAACTGTAACGTCCCGACCCCAGTTACCCAGAGTCGGTGCATTACTTCGTAACATTGGCATGATCACAAAAGATCATGTCTCAAAAGACCGATTAGTTTAGTAGCCTTGGAAACACTAGATACATTCATAAATGTTACATTACATCATAAAGTGAAAAACTACAATAACAAAGTCTCCATATTCCACACTCATATACTCTTCTGAATATCCCTGTAGGTCATTCATAAAATACTTCTTCAAATCCTGGAAAATATTAAAACATTGAAAGTGGTGAGCTCATATGCTCAGTATGGATAACAATATCGCGGAAGCTTTCATAAATAAACATTAAGATTTAAGGAAATGTATAACTAAAACAAAAGCCTATTTGAACTTGAAGTTCAGCATAATATGGAAAAAATAAAATTAAATAATTCCATTTACTTACTCACATGGAAATTCTACTAGTCGAATAATCACATGCAATATCAATAACCACTTTCATAATGATGGAATGCATAATTCCAGACTATCATAACCACATAGCCAAGGCCTCATGCCAAGACTAAAAATATGATTTTGTTAAGGCCTCGTGCCAAGACACTTGTTTTTCTCATGAGACCTGCCGATGCATCGAGGAGCTATAGCGGGCTCCACCCGTCACTTATTAAGTCCAATGCATTCCTCATATGAACAGGTTTAAACATATCATAAACCATAACATAATCGTATCACATAAAACATGCAAAAAGGAAACATAAAATTTTCACATTTAAATTACAAGATATCAATACAACACATTGATATAATAAAAAAAATTTCAAAACCATTTTCTATACCAAAATTAAAGAAAATTAAAACATTGTAATTATTTTTCATTAAAAAGGTGATGGCTTGTAGAGGAAGCCGAAACTCAAATAATGGTCACGGCGGTAGAGAATTCGTTGTCGCCGCATACGTACAACAAGAAAAGAATTCTTTTTTGTCATTTAGTAAAACGCTTCGTTTGAAAATATTCCTTTTGAATAAACATAAAAGTCAAAGGGGTTTATACACCATATAAAATAAATTTGTGTATAAAACAAAATATGCCTCAATGAATGGAGATTGAGACAAAGTACCTTACAAAGTTTTTTTAAATAAAATAGATCTATTATGTGTATTCAAAATAAGTACACATAATGAAATTACAAATACAAGATAGGATATAATAATATCATGACATAATTTGAAAGTAGGAGAGGAGGGGCACTCTTGGAATGATTGAAATGTTACATTATTATGAAATGCTTTTTCGGATTATAAAGGTCCCAAAATGATATATTTAGAGGCTAAGGTGATAAGGGTTCGAAATATTCCCATCCAATAGGTTTTAGACAAGGGTAAGCCTTATATTGTACATTATCTTTCCATTTTATTTAAATCATTAATTAATGAGGAAATCGTTGTATCATCATGGTGTCATAAATATTTTAATTTATTTAATGTATAAAAATTATACAAAAATTATAATGATGTAGGAAATATTTTTAGCTTTATAAGGAATATTTATAGTAAAAAATATGACTTTTATAACACCATTTAAAAATTTCATTAGTAAAACAACTCATGTTTGTGACATTTTTATTTTAACATTAAATAAAAAGTTTTTAATGTCATTTTCCTTCCAAAGTGGCTCCATGGGGTCCCCAAGTTGACCCATGGAATGTCTTGGTCGGCCATGACTCATAAAGTATGGGTAGGACAAGTGTAAAGGTATTTTCATATTTTTATAATATCATATTTACCTTAAATTTCACTAATTACCTTTAATCGCAATTAATTAAACTTAAAAGTTACTATTCATGAAAAATTATTTTAATCCCATTGAACCACATTTTACTTCCTAATGAAAACCATGTATGTCGGATTTTTGTAATTCAATTCATAGAAGCGGTAAATTTTCATTTAATTGAAAAATCAGTTTTTTAACTACCAATTAGTGGTTTCACTATTCATCAAAAATTAAAGTTTTTCATAACAATGCCAAAATTTCACCATAAGCTATAATCGATATTCTGAATTCAAAAATGATGTCTGTTTTAAAAAATTCCAAACATATAATTTGAATTAATTAATTTTATAATTAATTCCCGATGTCACAATAAATAACATGTTTTTGAGAAACAATATATATGAAAAGATTGACAATTGTTTATGTCCAATTTCAAAGTGAAATTAATTCTAATGAACATCATTGGATAAAATGGTAAAAATATATTATAATTATACTTTAAAACCACTCAATAGTATAATTTATCACTACAATTTATTTTGATTAAAAATGTTGTTTTTAAGAATTTTTCACTATTCATAAAAAATTGGAAGTTCTCAGAAAAATACCAAAAATTCAACATAGGCTAATTTCGATATTCCAAATCCACAAATGAAGTTCATTTTGAAATATAAAATATATATAATTTCAAAAAATGGGAATTACTATTCATAATGGCTATTTTCATTGGTCGCGGTGTGTTAGAATCTCGAACTTGCGTACAATGCAAGATATTGCATTATTTAAAGAGAAGCGTATTGTGGAAGCTCGGGGTGTTACAAAGATGAATCACAAGAATTAAAAAATTTCTTTCATGGCCAATATCTAAAATAAACCATCTTTCATTAACCTCAACAAAGCAGTTATTATTCAACAAGAAAACCTGATAACAGATATCGTATCATAGTTTCAATTGGAAATTGTTAGACTCTAACATATCATATAATATCATAAGAGATGAAAATAACCCACATAATAAAATGTCTTGTGTACTCATTAATTATACGAAAACGCTATAAAAATTTGAGGAAGTATTTGAGTTATTGTGGGGGACATTGTAATAAATTAAATAAGGGAAAGAGTCAATTAAAAAGAAATAATGAAAAATACTTTTAGTAAATAAATAAATATCAAGGGACTAAGATAATGTTAAATTGGATTAGGGGAGACACATATCCAAACATTCCATTGTAATATAATTATAGTTATGATGTTGGTTATCTAGAAAATCAATACGAAATTTTCACATCTGCCCTAAAAATACTATCTCTAATCAACCAAAAAATCTCGAGACTTGAATATTATGAACATAGAAGGATACATGGATTTGAAACCAATTTTTCATGAATCGATCTGGGTCATCCATGAACCGAATACCTTAGCCATCTTATAGAATTACTGGAAGGGAGTTCAAAAACATAATGATTTGGATCAATGTATATGGTATTTGTTGACGCTCCTTTCGTCACAGAATATAAAGATCGGAAAGTGGAATATCTAAGCTCAAAGTAATTCAACCTTTGAATAAAACATCAAAAAATCGACAAAGGCATGAAAAAAGGATCAAAAGCAACTGCACCGCGCAAGTTATATCACTGTCGCACAAGTACACTTGCGCGATGCCCTTGGTCGCTCAAGTGACTTGCGCGACTTAAGTGATAAACCGCCCGGTAACCGCCCGGGGTCTTCTTCTGCCTATAAATAGACCCTGTGGGCCCCCCATTCGAGAGGATCTTTTTCCAGAAACTCGGATTGAAGCTCCTGACGCCCAAGTCTCTTTTCAAAGCTTCCGGAACACTTCTAAAGGTAATTTCTTACCTAGAACGGAAGATTTAAAGAGAAGAAGGAAGACCTAAGTGTTGAAACTCATCAACACTTTCGCGTCGCCTTATTCCTTCAATAGAACTCGCGCGTCCCTTTTCTGGAAGAACCTCAAGAGGATTCTAAAGGGATTTATAAAGAGTCGCTCAAATATTCTAATGATGTTTGAGAATCGCGCATGTACCCCTCATGTCGCGCAAGTATACTTGCGCGACCAATACTTGCGCGCCGCCGCAATACATGCGCGCCTTTCAAGACTTGCGCGCCCCTACCTTTTTGGGTGCCCATCTTGCCCATTTTACCCCTCTTAAGCCATCACACCTTTCCTTTTCAAGATTAGTCTTCAAGACACTCTTAAAATCCATTTATGGCATGATTTCTTGATTTGACTTCCTTATCTGAAAGGAATTCTGTGGAATATCTCTCAAAACTTAGTGATTTAAAATATCCTTATGTCACTAAATATGGAGAGTTCATTCATTCAACCTCATCCTTTAAGATGAGAGAATCCTTAACTTGGGTCTCCTTTTCAGGAATAATCCCCAGTTATAAGTCCTTTAACTTGGGCATCTTTCTAAGGAGTAAGTCCCAAATTCTTAAAGTTCCAAAACTTGGGAATCCTCCTCAGGAATAAGCCCCAAAGCATAGTCCCTAACCTAGGTATCCTTTTTCAAGTATAAAACCCAGTTATAATCTTGGGCTTCCTTTTCAGGAATAAGCCCCATGTCCCCTAATTTCTCTTTAACCAGTCCTAATTTACCCTTGATTTGGGTTTCCTTTCCAAGAGTAAAACCCAATCATAAGTCCCCTCCTAACTTGGGCATCCTCCTTATGAGTAAGCCCCAAGATTAGAGTATTCAAATCTCCATGAAGCACATATACCTTTATGGACCCTGTTCATGGATTTTCTCCCTAAAAGTGAATCCTAAACCTTTATCATTCTGGGCATTCATGCATACATAATCCCCAAACCATTTCTTATGATTTCATCTTTCATGGAACAATTGTCTAAATTTTACTAATACCTCTTGTTTCTCACACCGAGCATGACTCACGTGAGCTTAGAGTGTAAACTTAATTGTGACATCCTGCTTTGACCCATCAATCATAAATATCATACCCTTATTCGAACTACGTGGGTTCTGATTCCTTTTTCAAAACAAAGGATACGTGGGTAGCCCATCTATGGGTTTGATCCCAACTCTGAAGTAATTCATTGTCCTTATGAATGAAGATAAACTTCAAGTGCCCCACTGAGTGGCTTTAAAACCAGCCTGGTCATCATAATGACCAAGAGACTTTTATATAAATATTTTGAAGGATATCATTGACCAAGAATCTATAAATAGATACAGATGATTCTCTATTGATGAAGAACCTCGAATACATATAAAAGATTCTCTAAATTTCTTACATATTTAATCATTCATTGTTAAACTGAAGGAAAGCTCATTTTATACTTGGTAATGTAATATGGATTCACGAACATAACTTAAATCTATAAAGAGAGTCCCGGAGTAGACAATAATTCCCCTAAAAAAGGTGTGATGAGTCTGACCTCCCATCCTCTCAACCAATGAAAATTCCTATGCCTCATTAGCCCACAAGCTAATGAGCGCCTACCTTTGGAAAGTAGGTCCAAACGGATGTGGAATCATTGGATGTTTCCGGTTCTACGAACAAACCCATTAGAAACCGATCGGAACGTTTGAATCTCCCATCCAGGAGGTCATCACCGGATTCCGTGCAAAACAATAAATGGTGAACCCGACGTGAATCCTTAACCAAGTTAAAGTGATTTTCTTCTTATTCGTTAGGCCCCTTGGGCCAACAAATCAATCATTGACATATTCTCATCCAAAAGATGCAGTGGCTGGATTCATCTTGATTATGTTTGTTATATGGAACATGTGCTCTTTTCTCAAGATCTTCTACAAAATGGCTTTCCTTAAATTCACCCCTGTGAATACTACTGCTGTAAACACCTCTACTGTGAGGTCTACTGCTCTGAAAACCAATGCTGCTACTCCTGCTGGAACGTCGTCCGCTCTGAGGATGAAATCACCAACTCAGCGTCTTCAATGTTGGGTTTCTAATGCACTGGTTAAGGAGTACCGTCGCAACAGTACTATCCCAACTCTGGAGGCCGCTCGTCAATCCCTCCAAGTTAACAACTCTACCTGGTCGTCCGGACAACGGCGGCCAGTGATCAAGAAGCAGACGGTGCTGACTACCGTCTCCAACAGTTTCGGGTCGTTATCCCCGGAACGCAGTTTCCATTCACTCTCTTACTTTGATGAAGTGAATGAGTAGGTCCCGCAGGGCCTTAATTCAAAAAGACAGGAGTCCTTTCCGAGGGCTCCCATCAACAATCGCCACCAGACTCGTGCGGTAGTGCACCCTCAACATGATGAGGGTACCGACTCCATGCATTCAGCTCAGGTTCCTTGAACCCGAGCAGGCAATATGAACCGCCAGAGATGGAATCCGGTTAACAATAGGCAGGTTTTCATCCCTGCCATCTCCGGAGAAGTCCACCAACCTAACTTGGTGGAAAACAACGAGCAGGCACACACACCTGTCCGTTTTAATTCCGCTGTCCAGCAGACTCGTCTGGCAGCATCAAGCCAATCCCGCCAGGAAAATCCGGCGGAGTACTATAGGCAGGAACATGCACCTGCTTATACATCACCAGTTAGTCAGTAGGATTGTCTGACTACATATGATGGATCTCGTCAACGGCGTTTGGAGAAGTGTAATCAGCTGGCACATACACCTGCTAATACTAATCAAGCCTACCAACAGTCTTGCTTGGTAGCGCACGAAGAATTCAGACGGAAACCCCAACGACAAACAGGAGGCAGACTCAACTCTCTGCCTCCACACTTGAGTACTGTCAGGATTCACTGACAGGAAAAGGAGGACAGGAGCAGGCACATACACCTACTCCAAACCTAGAATGGACGTATATCCCTGTTCTGACGGCTGAAGTCACCAAACATATTTTATCAATGTTGAAAGAGCAGAAGCAAATTCCTGCTCATATTCTGGATGCTTTCCAGGATATCATAACAGCTTCAGCATCATCTCAGGGACAGACACATAAATCTATCCCTAGCAGTGGAGTGACACATCAACGATTCACTCCGAAACAGACACACACATCTGTTCCAGTCCAAGAGGGTATTGGGGCATACTCCCCCATATCATACGGACAACCAAGTCAGGGACATACACATGATTTGAGTGGAGATCATCAGCCTAACCTGACCATCTTTCTTGATCAGGCACATAAACCTTCTCAGAGTAACTACCTTCGTCAACAAGTGGTTTCTAAAGCAAGTAAGATGTCATCTAAGAAAAAGATCCGCCCAGCACAGTCAAGAGATCAAAGGCCAATCTACAACAAGGCCTTACTTGATGCTGGAGATCTTGAAGCCCACATACATTTATCTGTCGGAATTCAAGATTCTACTCCCTCAGTTCCCAATAACGGGAACATTAATTCTGATGGTCTTTAACAGAAACTTCCTCATGAAGACTTGCTTCATGAAAATTCGGTCAATCTTGAAGTTTCTTTTTCAGATGAGAGCCACAGGAACCCTCTGTGTGGTCAGAAGACCAAGGACCAAGAGATATCATCTTTTTCTGTAACCCATTATGGTGGTCTTCCCCATGATGATGAATTTCGCTGTGAATGTCCTCTCCGCAGTAGTGATTCACATTACCTGGAAAATACTCCAGTGGACAATGTAGTGCCGATAAAGCTCTCTTATCTTGAGGCACTTGCAAATGCGAAACCAGTCATGTCTGATGCTTTATCGCTAACAAGTGAAATACATTCTCAATCAGAAGATAGCCCAGGGTGTAGGTCATTCTCCGAACCCCCCCTAAGTCATGCATCTTCTAGTTTGACCAATGATCTCTCTACCAATCTTGTTGAATCTGATTAAGCAACAAAGAAACACCAACTTTGGTCAAAACAGGTAGAAGAATATTCATTTAATGATAAAGAGGAAATGATGAACATGAGGAAAAAACTGGAAAAAGGTGATGTACTAGTCATGTTTTGGCCTTTGGCTGACTCCCAGTACGACATTCCAAAGATGTTAACGGATGATGGAATCCATGATACACGTCTCAACATATGGAAAACTCTTTGTCAATTAAAGAAGAAGGTATTATCTTATGATAAATATGAAAATCGTCTTAAGATAATAGAAGGGCTACAACGTCAGATTGATTTAGAATCTCTATCAGTCTCTCGGTATCCGAATGCTGAAAAACAACAGAGAACCCTTCAACGTTCATGCCTTGGCGCACTAAGAAAATTGCATTAGTTAATTGCCAATGCTCCATCTGATGTTCATATCAGATGATGGGGTGTTCACGGAGCACTACATTTCACAGTGCTTTCCAGTCAGCAAATCCCGACAAAAATGGTCTCATGCAATGTTATTGCCCATGGCCGGCCACAGTCAATGGGCTTTGTTCATAATCAAAATATTACTCAATAACATGCTTCAACTAGTTCCTCTCAAAATCAAGCATATAGAGAACAAGTTGATGAATTACTCCTACATCAAGCAGGCGAGAATATTGCACAAGCCTCTCGTATGGAGAAAATGCGTCATCAAATGACAGAAGTCTCGGAAATCATCCAACGGTCTGTTGAACCAGGTGATAAAAGTGGATACAGGTTAATGCATCCGGCTAATTTCCGAACTAAGATTCGCAAGATCAAGAGATCTTTTAAGAAGATCTCAGACGTAGCATGTCAAGAGCCACCCCAGCCTGTCAGACTGGGGACTTCTCTTACCCAACCCTTAGAGTCAACAAATGGGATTCGAGGAGTTGAGCGGAATCAGCAGGAACATCCCCAGTTCACAAGACTGGGGACTCTTTCAAATCATCAATCCCCTTCTCAGAGAATGTCGGTCTTTTCTCGATTGGGGAAGAAGCCCCAAGAGGAACGAAGATCCAAATTATCAGGAGATTCCCTCCAAATTATAGCTCCTCAAGAAATTCCTAAAGGATTGAATCAACAAAAGGCAATGTCTCATCAAAGATATGAAAGATGACAATATAACAGAAATGTTGATAGAAGGGATGCGATGCATTATGCATCAATCAATGTCATCAATTCCGTTGTTGTTAATCCACCAGAGGAGACTCACTCAGGGGACTCAGATGAAGAGCGTCCTGCTCAAGAAAATGTACGCACTGATACAAATGAAGAAGGTGTACGTACACGAAGTCAAAGGATTACTCAGAATCTAGGTAATCCACTTTCCTCCCTCCAAAAGGTATCCAACAAAGGGAAGGGAAAGAATCAGGTCACATATCCTTCCTCTTTAGAAGGTCAATCGCTCTCATTAGAGCAAAGGTTTGCACAAAAAAAGGAAGAAATGAAAGAATTAAGAAGAATGAATTCAGAACTACTTTAGAGAAGTCTTCTTCTTAAGAATGTTGAAGTTCGAAAGCCGAAGGAATTTGTTGCAGTTACTGAGATGGATCAAGAATATCCTCCTTTATCAGTACACCCTCAGAGGTCTAATCATGTGGTTCAAGCGCAACAATGGTTGGCAGTGCTACCATCAGTTGCAGCACCAACCACCACGTCTGTTCAAGCTCCATTCATTGCACCTACTCAAGACCAGCTTCAACCGGATGTTTCTCAAAAGTTAATAACTACTATTGAGTCATTAACAGCTCGGTTAGAAACTATGGAAGGGAAACGGGCGCAAGTTCAACCTGAAAAGAAAGTTTACCCTGAATGGGTAGATTCAATTTCTCCTCCATCCAGTTTTGGAAACCCTGTTTTCCCTACTTTCAATGGATCAGGTGACCCTGAACAACATTTGATGCATTACGTGTCTTGTTGTGATCCTATGATGGGAACTCCAGAGCAGCAAGAAGCAGTGAAACTCAGATGCTTCGTGCAAACCATGCAAGGACCATCTTTTGTCTGGTATACAAGATTGCAATCCCGGTCAATCATCAGATGGGAGGATCTTCGTCAAAAATTCCTTCTTCAGTTCAACTCAACTTTTCCAAAAACGACAGTTTTCGATCTTACAAACTTCAAGCAAAGAGAGAATGAAAGAGTCTCTGATTTCATTGCTCGCTGGAAGGGATTAACGTATTCCCTGAGTTCAGCACTCTCTCAGGAAGAGCTGTTTCCAATCTGTGTGGAAAATTTGCGTGACGAATTACCCACGCCATTGATCCCTGTGAAATACACATGAGGGTTTCGAGACCTTACTTCAATCGCTCATCAGATTGAAGATTCCATTATATAGGCTAAGGTTAAATCTCGTGTAATTCCATCAGCTTCAAGAAGAAGAATGGGTAAAGCAGAAACTGCAACAGTTATGCTTAAACAAGAACTTGTACCTATATCTACATCAAAACCTTCATCTTCTCGAAGGACTCCACCTCCTGAATGCCAACAACAAAGGCCGTTTCGTCCAAATGATCAAGGAGATCAATGACGAAAACAATTTGAGGATATGAAGAGTAAAACATACTCTTTCCAAAATGAGCAAGTTCCTAGTTACTTCATTTCAGCTCTGGAAAATAATTTGGTTCAATTACCAGTACCCAAGAGGCCAAACAAGGAAGGAGATGAAGACCGTCCCAATTATTGTCCCTTTCATCAAATGTTGGGGCATCCCATCAAGGAGTGTTTTGTCTTTAATGACCTCCTGTAAAAGATGGTCGACTTGGGACAAGTCAAATTGAAGGGTTATTCATCTCATATAGCGTGTGTTACCGCTACAGATCCAGAGGAAGGAGGTGAGTGGCAGGAAGTCAGAAGAAAAACTTCGCAAAAATATGATGATTGGATGGTCAGAAAGACAATCAATCGGACCCATGCCATTTTGCGAACACAATTGAAGAAGCTAGTTGTGTCTCCTACAAAAGCTACAGTGAAGCCTCCATCAAAAGAAAAATCCTCAAAAGGGTAGCGTAATTCAAAGAAGAAAGAGGAATCAGAAGAAGATGAGTATGTATCGAGGCCTAAGTTGTGTTTGACTCTGGCAGATTTCATGCCATCTACTTCAAAGCCACGGGCACTGCCCCATCAAATGGCACAGCCTAAACAGGCTAGTCAGGCAGGGTCTTTATCAGACGAAGAGTTAATCTTCGGTTCTGTTAATATGATTCAATTAACAGATCCATATTCTAGTCTTGATGAGCCTGAATTCCCTGTATCAAATAAGGGAATCCGAGGAAGTTCCAGAGGTTCAGGATATAGAGGAAGACGTGGATCTTTCCAAAGCCACTACTCCAATTCTACACATGCTAGCACTGTGTATGCAGTAGAAACTCGTGGTAGAGCCCTTCAGAGAGCTCAAAAAGAACAAGCAAGTTCTTCTGCCAATGGCAAACTTAGTTGTGGCACAGTTATTTTGGAAGACCGATTAAAGGTTCCATCTTCATTATCTCAGCAATTAAATGGATCTAATCAGTCTAATCTTCCAAAACCAAGGATGTTGCCAACTTCTATCCCAATACAAGATGCATCATCTTCCAAAGCATCTGCTTCTAAGGTACCTGATAAACCACATATTCCTGTTGGGAAACGCAGACCTCTAGATCAAAATTATGATATATTGAAACACTTGGCCCAAGTACCAGCCAAGTTATCAATTTTGGATGCTTTGAATCTGTCAAAAGATCTTCGGGAAGCACTCATCGAAGCTTTGTCAAGTCCTCAGGAGTTTGAAGCTGAAATTGCTACAGCTGAAGTCTATCACATAGAGAATAATCCTGCAGAATTCCATGAAGTGATATCTTTTACTGATAAAGATAAAGATGATGTTGTGTGCATGGGCACATAAAACCTCTCTACTTATCTGGAAAAGTCAATGGTGTAGATATCCGAAGAGTTTTCATTGACAATGGTTCAGGAGTCAACCTCATGCCCATTCGTACACTTCGTCGATTGGGCCTCACAGAATCTGATTTATCTCCTTCTACCATGATGTTACAAGGATATGATAAAAATGAACAAGAAGAACTGGGAGAAGTTACACTCAGAACCCAGTTTGGAGATCTTGTATCCAATTCGGATTTCATGATTGTTGATCAAGACTCAGCTTTCAACGTCTTGCTTGGAAGACCCTGGCTAAATCAGCATGCGGCTATCCCTTCATCATACCATCAATGTCTGAAATAATGTTTCAATTGTCAAGTTGGAACATTGTATGGTGATAAGGCCCCATTCAAGACATGTGAGTCTCAATACATTGAGGCAGAATTTTATCACATGAAGGGAAGAGAAAAATCTACAATGAAGGAAATTACCAAAGTTAATGCTCCATATGGTTTGGAGAAAATTCCAATAAATCCATTTACACATGTGAGTACAGATTATGTGTTACCTATCAGTCAAATTTACAAAATAGGCCCAAATCAAAATAATCTTATGGAAAGATCCATAATGTCAGTTACGGCAATCGAGCCAGACAACATGGGAGAAATTGGTAACCTACCAAACAGTGATGAAAGCATAAGTGGTGACGTCTTCATTTCATCTGCTGAAATACAACAAGTCTATACTTCGCCAATCAGGCCAGAAGAAGTTATAGCAACACCAGAGGTGAATAATGATGTCGATTCTCAATCCATCATCTTCTCTTTATTTCCCAAAGAAGTCCCTTTATCATCAATAGGGTCGGAAATGGAAGCTTCTTCTTCAAAATGTGAAAATTTTGATATCTAATATAATCATGAAAATTTCGTTTTGTCATCTACTATGCAAGTAAAAACGGAAGAAATAGCACATGATGAAGAGGAAGAAGAAGATCTTAGAGATGCTCCTCCAGCATTTGAAGAGGGTATCTCTACCACTGTGGATGAACTCAGAGAAATAAATCTGGGTACAGAGAAAGATCCACGCCCCACTTTAATTAGTTCGGCCATGGAACTTGAAGAGAAAGAGATGTATATTTCTTTTCTAAAGCAAAATAAAGATATTTTTGCTTGGAATTATACAGAAATTCCTGGGCTTGATCCTGATATTGCTACTCATCATTTGGGTTTACCAAAAGAGAATCGAGGATTTAAGCAAGCCGCGAGAAGAACACACCCAACCTATGCTTCCAAAATTGAAGCTGAAGTGGATAAGCTGATCAAAGCTAACTTCGTCAGAGAAGTTCAATATCCCAAGTGTTTGGCTAATATTGTCCCTGTAAAGAAAAAGAACGGACAAATTAGGGTTTGCATCGATTTCAGAGATCTTAATCGGTATTGTCCTAAAGATGATTTCCCAGTTCCAATTACAGAACTCTTAATTGATGCGACGGCTGGTTATGAAGTACTTTCCGTCATGGATGGATATTCCGGATATAATCAGATCCTAATGGCCCCAGATGATGAGGAATCTACAGCCTTCAGAGCTCCTCAAGGTGTGTTTTTTTACCGGGTGATGCCCTTTGGTTTCAAGAATGCAGGTGCAACATATCAAAGCGCCATGCATCGTATCCTCAAACCTTTATTAGGGAAGTTTGTTGAATGCTATGTGGATGATTTGGTGGTTAAATCCAAACAACGTTCTAATCACTTGACTAATTTAGAAGTCATATTCCACAAACTTCGACAACATAATTTGAAGATGAACCCCTTAAAATGTGCTTTTGGGGTAACCTCAGGAAAATTCCTCGGCTTTGTTGTATGCCATCGTGGTATTGAAGTCGATCTTGAGAAGACCAAATCAATCCTTGGTATGTCACCTCCTCATAATTTGAAAGAATTAAGAGAACTTCAAGGACACTTTGCCTATATTCGGCGTTTCATTGCCAATTTGGCGGGTAAAAGTTTACCCTTTACCAAATTATTGAAGAAAGGAGTCACTTACCAGTGGACTGAAGAATGTCAAGAAGCCTTTTATGTTCTCAAGAAATACCTCTTGAGTCCACCAGTACTCATGCCACCGGTTGAAGGAAGACCACTTATCCTCTATGTGACAGCTCTAGAGCGATCATTGGGGGCCTTTCTTGCTCAAAAGAATGATACTGGGAATGAAAATAGCCTCTACTATCTCAGTAGAACTATGCTTGAAGCAGAAACCCGGTATTCAAGTATTGAGATGTGATGCCTGGCATTAATCTTTGCAGTTCAGAAACTGAGACACTACTTGCAACATCACGAGGTCCAATTGGTATCTCGTAATAATCCGCTCAAATTCATCCTTAGTCGTCCAACACTTACAGGACGTCTAGCAAGGTGGGCAGTTATTTTTCAACAGTTCGACATTCAGTATGTGTCTCAAAAGGTAATAAAGGGTCAAGCTCTGGCTGATTTCCTGGCTGAACATCCTTCCATGGAAGACACGTCTTCAGATATTGAACTTCCTGGTGAGGAAGTTTTCACTATTCAAGATAATCCTAAAACATGGGAAATGTATTTTGATGGTGCTTCCAGAAGTCCAATAGGGAAGAAAATGGAAAATCCTAAATTCAACAAAGTTGGTTTAGGAATTGTACTCATTTCTCCAAATAAGACATTGTTACCTTATTCCTTTCTATTGTGGGAAGGTGGTACTAATAATGATGTCGAATACCAAGCTCTCATTACAGGCTTGGAGTTAGCGCTCCAAGCACAAATGAATCACATAAAGGTGAAAGGTGATTCAGAACTCGTAATCAAACAAGTCAATGGGGATTAATCCATCAGAAAAGAAGAATTAATCCCTTTGTATGATTACGTTAGAGAGTTAATGGCGGAATTCCCTTCAGAACCGACATTTTCTTATGACCCAAGATCACAAAATGATCAAGCTGATGCACTGTCTAATATTGCCACAACTCTAGCAGATCCAAATCGGGACGAGACAACCATCAGTATTGCCCACCATCATGAAATTTCACCTTATGTTCAAGCCAGAAGAGAGGAAATTAATGAAATTAGTCCCATTCCTGAACCGTATGGTCATACTACCGGATGGATGACACCTATCAGGGAATACCTTCAAAATGGAACACTTCCACCTTATAGAGCCGAGAAAGAACAAATCCGGCGACGTGTAGTCAATTTTACTCTTTTTGATAGCCCAAACCACCTAGAGAAAAATCTCTACAAACGTGGTTTTTATGGAGTTCTCTTCAGATGCATTGATGGTTAAGAGACAATGGCTATCATGAAAGAAGTGCATGCAAGAGTATGTGGTGCCCACCAGTCTGGACATAGATTGTCTGATCAAATTCGAAGGCTTGGATACTTTTGGCCTTCAATGATACAAGATTGTGTTGATTTCACAAAGAAGTTTCATTCATGTCAAGTATATGCAAACTTCATTCAACAACCTCCAGAGTTGCTTCATACAGCTAAATACTCATGGCCATTTGCCACATGGGGAATGGATGTGGTGGGACATTACCCTTCAGCTACGGCCAAGCAGTTTAAGTACATTCTTACTACTACTGATTTCTTTTCCAAATGGGAAGAAGCAGTACCTCTCAAAGAAGTCAGTTCTAAATTCATTGTTAGCTTCATCGAGTCTAACATTATTACTAGATTTGGTGTCCCTCATACCATATTGACGGACAACGGCACCAACTTTTGTTCTTCTGAGGTGAAGAAATTGTATCAAGAATACAACATTAAATCCAACCATTCATCTAGGTATCATGCGGCAGCCAATGGCCAAATAGAAGCCTTTCACAAGACTCTTTCAAATATACTGCAAAATATGGTGGATAAAGATAAGAGGTCATGGCCTGATAAACTCTTTCATGCTTTATGGGCTTATCGGACTACGACCCGCAATGCAACGCGGTCAACTCCATATTCGTTGGTATATGGAACAGAAGCAGTCTTGCCAATTGAAGTTCAATTTCCCTCACTCAGAGTAGCCATTTGTGATCAGTTATCTACAGATGATCAATCCCAAAAGAGATTGAATGAATTGGAACAGTTAGATGAGAAAAGATTGTGCACTTTGCACCACTTGGAAATCTATCAGAATCATATAGCACGAACTTTTAACAAAAAAGTTCGTCTTCGTTCATTCATTCAGGGAGAATTGGTATTAGTACTCAGAACTCCAATGATACCAGGAAAGAAACCTCCCAAGCTTGAGCCAAAATGGGAAGGACCTTATTAAATACATAGGGTCTACTCCAATGGATCTTATTCATTAATCTCAATGGATGGAGAACTCATCACAACTCCAACCAATTCCAGATTTTTGAAGAAATATTTTGTATAAACACAAAATATGGTCCCCAGAACCAAGACTCTTACAATTGGTTCATACATTAATAGTCCAGTATGACTTTAAACTGCATCATCATACATGGTCCAGTATGACCTTAAAATGCAACTTTCGTCCAACATGACGTTAAACTGTATAAAAGTACCAAGATGTCCCCGCAACATGACACTAAACTGTGCGGCACCAGTTTGTCCTTGCTATATGACGTTAATCTATACAGCAATGGTCCAGTATGACCTTAAACTGAAACAACGTCCAACATGACGTTAAACTGTTGGAAAGTCCCTTACGTCAGGAAAGACGTTAAACTACATAAGCACTTAATAGTCCAGTATGACATTAAACTGCACCATTCACGATCCATGCATATGACCTTAAACTATTCGCACTTTCGTCCAAGATGACGTTAAACTGTAGAAAATAAGATTTCCCCGCAACATGACACTAAACTGTGTAGCACCATTTCGTCCTTGCTATATGACATTAAACTATACATCAATGGTCCAGTATGACCTTAAAACTGCAACTTTGTCCCACACGACGTTAAACTGTGAAAAAGTTCCCTAAACCGTCCAACATGACCTTAAACTGCATCATCCTTGGTCCATGCATATGACCTTAAACTATTCTCACTTTCGTCCAACATGACCTAAATGATGTGTTATTTTGTCCTTACTGCATGATATTAAACTGCACAGTCCCCCATTCGTCCAATATGATGTTAAACTATATTGTCCCCATCGTCCTAACTACATGACGCTAAACTGTACAGAAAGTCCATTTTTTATGTCCTACATGACATTAAACTGTTATTTTGTCCCTGCTACATGACACTAAACTGTGCAGCACCAATAGTCCTAATTGCAAGACATTAAACTGCATAGTTCCTTTTTTATGTCCTACATGCCATTAAATTATGAATTATTAAGGTTGTTGTTACCTCTTGTTTCTCACACCGAGTATGACTCACGTGAGTTTAGAGAAAACCTCAATCGTAACACTCTCTTTGGGCCGCTAACCATGTATAAGTCCCAACAAACAACATTTTTTATTACATCATTGTCCCCAAGAACAACTTGATCATTAATTCATTCTTTAATTGATCTACACGGACTTTGATCCTTGCCCTCCAGGCTGGGTATGTAGGCAACCTCCCAGGGTTCAAGCCCGAAAACAATCTCTTCACATCAGTTCACCACTATCTCATATGATGTTGATTCGTGAAACCGCACCTAGAATTAATATCTTTACATTGATTCACTTTCGTCCTTGTTATATGACGTTAAACTATGCAACACTTTTGTCCGGTATGACAATAAACTACAATATTCTTTGATTTCCTCATTTGATAGAGAACTATTATTGACATTGATTTTTCAATCATGGTTTTCATTTTCAAAAGACTACGTGCATACATGGTAATGCCTAAACATTTTATCTTAGGTTAAACCATCATTGCACTAAAGTCCCCTTTCACCCTTCACATGTAAGAACCAAATTTGTACAAAGGGTAGTTCTAGAACTACGTGGACTTGATTCCCATCCCTATGAGATACGTAGGAACATTCGAGTATCCCTTGAATCCAGTCCCAAGTCTTTTGGGCCTAACCCCAAATTTCACTTTCAGTCCCTTGGCTGAAAATTCCTCATGAAAACACACACTGTGTATTCATTATTATGGTCCGAATTCTATGACCCTAAACTAAGATCACTCATACTTTCGTCATGCACGAAGTTAAACTGCATTTCAAGAACTACGTATGGCTTGATTCTCATTCTTATGAGATACGTAGTGAAGTCCAAAATTTCAATTCAGGACCCAGCCACAACATGATTATGGTTATCATTGACCTATGTATCTCTATATACATTAGACAATACCCATATTTATGTGTTATAATCCTAACCTTAAATATTTTCAGATCTTCATAACCCTTTTCATGACTTCTAGTCACAAAAATGTCAAACTTCTGAGAATTATTTTGCCTAACTATGCAGCACGTGCCCATAGGTGGCCTTGCATAAACAGTCCACAGAACAGACTTGTTAGCCAAAAGATACTATTTTATTTAACTATGCTGCCAATGCCCTTAGGTGGCCCTGCATAATTCAACCCCCTGATGGGTTTGTTAAATGATGGTAACTTCATTCTTGGGAAGAATGCCTCTTTTGTCCTTATATGTCTTAAACGACAGTATGTAGGGATCCGCAAAAAAAATAGCCATCCTTAACATATTTGTCCCATATCCTTTTTCATGATATGAAAGTATTCAAGTCTACGGTTTATTCTTCTTCCCTACGTTTGGGTCATACCTTCGTAGGAGTGATATTCATCCAGTTCTTCGATATTCTTGTTCGGAAATATCTTCTCCATATTCAAGTACCTCTTTCCATACAACAAACTCTATACTTTAGAAAATTTGAATCTCCATAAACTTTCACTGGCTTTTAGCACTAGGAAAGTAAATTTTTGAGAGTTCTTTTCGCCAGACTATGCAGCACGTGCCCATAGGTGGCCTTGCATAAACAGTCCACATAATAGACTTGTCAGCCGAAAGATACTATTTATTTGACCATGCAGCCAATGCCCATAGGTGGCCCTGCATATTTCAACCCCCTAACGGGTTTTGTTAAATAATAGTAACTTCATTCTTGGAAACTACTTCTTCTAATGCCTTTTAGCCCTTTTTCATTTCATTCCTCATATTCAAATATTCTTAAGCCATAGTTTACATATTCTCTCTTACTTGAGTATGGTAATATGTTTTCAGATAAATTGTCAAGGAATTGAATCAATTTTAATCCATTTTGGTCAAATATATTTTCGACCTTAAACATTATCCCCTTTATGTCCGGCGTGCATGACGTTAAACTGCCCACAAAAAGACAAAGGAAATCTGAATAAAAGTCAAGTTCCAGCTCACTAAACATACATTCTGTATGATTTAGGTAATATTGAGCAATTAAAAGATTCAAAGATTGTAGGGTTATTTGTAATAATCCTAGTAAAAATCAAACGATTCTTACTAAGCCCATTGGCTTAAGTAAATTTGAAGCAGGTAATGAAAGAATGCAAGAACAAATGATTGAAGAAGAAAGTGTTTTTCATTGATACACAAAAGTTAGAAGGACATCCACACACTGGAGTCTCTTCTCTTTTTCAAGAATTACAAGAGGCTTTCAACATAACACTTCATTTGATTTACGGCATCCCGAGCTTCATCAGCAACCACATGGAATTCATTCATTCAACTGGATACAATAAGAGATGCAGTGATACCATCTCTTCTTGGAAAGATTGTAAAAGGATGTTCTTGAGTGTGGTTTGAGAAAATTTTCTGCAGATCAAACAGTGACTCTGTTGCTGTCCAAGAGACATGGAAGATGGATACATGGATTTGAGAATGGAGCATTGGAAGTAAAGAGCCATTTGGAGAGAGTACTCTTTTCAGATATTGCTCTAATACCATGTTCGTCTTCTCTCCACCAACCATTGGTGGAAAACATTTCAGCCCATGGGTTTTCCATTTTCATATCTGCAAGGAAATGACATGGAGGAAGAATTTGAAAGTTCACACCATTGTTGTTTCTCTTAATGCACAGCATAACCGAAATAGAGGAGTAGAAGTGAAGCTGCATCTCAGGTGTATAATTGTTTGCATTTGGAACATTGACTCCTTGCAGATAACCATGACCACACAAAGGCAGATGGATGCTCTGTGGAAAATTAGGACGATATTTCTTCATGTACTTAGCCAAATCTGAGAGAGTGTTGTTGCAGATATCATAGTAATCATGGCCAATAATGTTCATCATGTCATCAATCCGTTTGCTAACCAGTTCATCAGCCGTTCCAATTCCCTTGGGAACCATTGAATCTGCAGGAAAGACGAATAAACTAACTCTTAAATGGAAAAAAATGGCTAAGGCATTAAGGCGCGCAAGTCTAAAAGATGGCGCACAAGTATCCATGTGTCGCACTAATTTTTGACGCGCAAGTGTAAACCACGCAAGTACAAATACCTTTACAATAGCGCGACATCGAAGAAAACGTTGGAAAACAGAGCAACTTGCGTGGCTAAGACAACCTGCGTGACGAGAGCTCGAGAAGGTATGAAGTCCGGAAATCTGGATGCTTGTACGGAGGTGAGGCCATGTATTTATGGGCTAGGAGGCCTATCTGTGCGCCGTACCTAGTGTGCTCAAGGCCTGCGCGGAGCAAACTTGCGCGCCGCCCTCTATGACCTAAAGGCCTGTGCGCCCCTTTTCCTTTGGATGGATTCGATTTCCTCAGAGTCAAATCCTCATTTCTCTCCGGATCTAACTCTGATGGGGGACTTTTGTTGACGCTCCTTTCGTCACAGAATCTAAAGATCGGAAAAGGGGAATATCTGAGCTCAAAGTAATTCAACCTTTTAAGAAAACATCAAAAAATCGACAAAGGCATGAACAAAGGATAAAAAGAAACTGCACCGCGCACGTTATATCACTGTCGCACAAGTACACTTGCGCGACGCCCTTGGTCGCTCAAGTGACTTGCGCGACTTAAGTGATAATCCTCCCGGTAACCGCCAGAGGTCTTCTCCTGCCTATAAATAGACCATGTGGGCCCCCCATTCGAGAGGATCTTTTTCCAGAAACTCGGATGGAAGCTCCGGACGCCCAAGTATCTTTTCAAAGCTTCTGGAACAATTCTAAAGGTAATTTCTTACCTAGAACGGAAGATTTAAAGAGTAGAAGGAAGGCCTAAGTGTTGGAACTCATCAACACTTGTGCGCCACCTTATTCCTTCAATAGAACTCGCACATCCCTTTTCTGGAAGAACCTCAATAGGATTCTAAAGGGATTTATAAAGAGTCGCTCAAATATTATAATGATGTTTGAGAATCACGCAAGTACCCCTCATGTCGCGCAAGTATACTTGCGCAACCAATACTTACGCGCCGCCGCAATACTTGTGCGCCTTTCAAGACTTGTGAGCCCCTACATTTTTCGGTGCCCATCTTGCCCATTTTACCCCTCTTAAGCCATCACACCTTTCCTTTTCAAGACTCAGTCTTCAAGACACTCTTCAAAGCCATTTATGGAATGATTTCTTGATTTGACTTCCTTATCTGAAAGGAATTCTGTGGAATATCTCTCAAAACCTAGTGATTTAAAATATCCTTATGTCACTAAATATGGAGAATTCATTCATTCAACCTCATCCTTTAAGATGAGAGAATCCTTAACATGGGTATCCTTTTCAGGAATAATCCCCAGTTATAAGTCCTTTAACTTGGGCATCTTCCTCAGGAGTAAGTCCCAAATTCTTAAAGTTCCCAAACTTGGGCATCCTCCTCGGGAATAAGCCCCAAACCATAATCCCTAACTTGGGTCTCCTTTTTCAAGTATAAAACCCAGTTATAATCTTGGGCTTCCTTTTCAAGAATAAGCCCCAAGTCCCCTAATTTCTCTTTAACCAGTCCTAATTTACCCTTGATTTGGGTTTCCTTTCCAGGAGTAAAACCCAATCATAAGTCCCCTCCTAACTTGGGCATCCTCCTTAGGAGTAAGCCCCAAGATTAGAGTATTCATATCTCCATGAAGCACATATACCTTTATGGACCTTGTTCAGGGATTTTCTCCCTAAAAGTGAATCCTAAACCTTCATCTATCTGGGCAGTCATACATACATAAGCCCCAAACCATTTCTTATGATTGCATCTTTCATGGCACAATTGTATAAATTTTACTAATACCTCTTGTTTATCACACTGAGCATGACTCACCTGAGAATAGAGTGTAAAAGTAATTGTGACATCCTCCTTTGATCCATCAATCATAAACATCATACCCTTATTCGAACTACGTGGGTTCTGATTCCTTTTTCAAAACAAAGGATATGTAGGTAGCCCATCTATGGGTTCGATCCCAACTCTGAAGTAATTAATTGTCCTTCTGAATGACGATAAACTTCAAGTGCCCCATTGAGTGGCTTTAAAACCATCCTGGTCATCATAATGCCCAAGATACTTTTATATAAATATTTTGAAGGATACCATTGACCAATAATCTCTAAATAGATATAGATGATTCTCTATTGATGAAGAACCTCGAATACATATAAAAGATTCTCTAAATTTCTTACATATTTAATCATTGATTGTTAAACTGAAGGAAATCTCATTTTATACTTGGTAATGTAATAAGGATTCACGAACATAACTTAAATCTATAAAGAGATTCCCGGAGTAGACAATAATTCCCCTCAAAAAGGTGTGATGAGTCCGACCTCCCATCCTCTCGACCAATGAAAATTCCTAAGCCTCATTACCCCACAAGATAATGAGTGCCTACCTTTGTAAAGTAGGTCCAAACTGATGTGGAATAATTGTATGTTTCCGATTCTACGAACAAACCCGTTAGAAACCGATCGGAACGTTTGAATCTCCCATCCAGGAGGTCATCCCCGGATTCCGTGCGAAACAGTATTAAAAAACTATATTTGTATTATTTAAACCAAAAAATACCAAGGAAAGGATAAACCTATAGAATAAAATATATATATACTCATAATCTAATATAGAGCCAAAAAATGGAAGGGAAAACGTAGTATAGTAAAAACCTATGTGAAAAAAATAAGTCACACCAATTCAATAAAAATGAATGACATCTAATCTTCATGTGATACATTATTCAAGCTCCCACCATGTTTTTAGTAAACTTCCTCACCCAAAATAAATATATACATGAAATTACACTATCATGTCTTTTCATTTCCCACAGTAGATAAAGTATCATCAAAACACAACCAAAGTTGTTTCAATGGTTTGAGAAAAAAAAGGAAAAGTTGGATCCCACAAGGAGTTTCCTAATTATTATTTATAAAATAAAATATATCTTAATAAATAATCATTATAAGGATATGAAATACCATTTTCCATATATTATAACATAACATGGAAATTCAACCCTCTAAATAGTTTAAAAAAACCATTCCTAATAAATAAAACAATAAATAAAATTTGATTAAAAAAATTCCTTTTCAACCATTCAAATAAATAAAAAATAATTTCAAACACATTATATATCCAAATAATGATTTAATAACAATTTCACAATGAGAATCATTACGGACACTTTGTCCTAATGTTAATTAGTTCTATAATAGTGAGGATATTCCTATGATTGATAATATCCAAGGACACTAGGTATGTATATAACCCTTTAAAAATAGACCTTGGGGTGAAATATTATTCTTCCAAGTGACTTCCAACCTATATAATATTAGGAAAAATTATATACACATTTATATTTTACATTTGGAGTAGGGTGTAAGATCCCCCACACAAGAGTGACTCCCTACCCTAAGAATGACCACACATGCGTTTAACATTTTTCACATATAAAATTATTCAAAGGGAATTTATTATATAGATAATGAAAACCCCTATTAGAAATATTAACCATTCTTTGAAATAAATTTTAATTTTTATTCCATAGTGGAAAATAAAATTTCTAAACATATCATAACTCATTACAATCATGGATACATTGGACATGAAAAAAATTAATATTAGTAACCAAGTTATTAATCACAGATTCAAATATATACAGACTAATAAATTTAATGAAAAAAATACATACCTCAAAATCATCATATAATATGATATCAAAAAAAAAAGAATCAAGAAAGGATGAGATCATATGAGGCATAATATTAATAAAGAAGAATATACCTAAAAATCCCTGACCACTCGTAAAAACTATTTGGATAAAAAAGAGAAAACAATGCAGAGATAGTGACATATATTTAGAAGATAAAATTACTCAATGATTCATTATAACCCATATTTAATGATAATAATTTATGTTGTTATAGTGAGTATCCTCTTTCAGATGACCATGGCGTAGACTCACCCATAAAAATTTTAAAACCAATAACACCATAATTTTTTTTGGAATTTTCCACATCCATTATAGTGCCAAAAAATGCATCATTTAATATCAAAAAACATATAATTCATTTCAGTTTTTGAGGAAATATTTTTATTTTACCCTCACCATAACCAATAATACAAAATGGTGGATCCCAAAAGTGATATGGAACACAATGAGACTCCCCATGCCAAAACACTTATTCAAAAATGAGAACTAGGTATGTTAGTTCTGTTCGTGGAACATAAGTGACCCCCAAGACTAAAATGGATTGGAATAAGGCTGGTTTAGTCTATTTGTAACAAAATATTATTGAAGAATTTATTTACACCACTTGGAAAGAACTAATGCTTCCCGAAAAAAAGGACTATTACAACCACATGAAACAATATTTCTCTAACAAGAATGTGGAAATTAAAAATTTGATTTTTTGGATTGATGGTTTTCTTGAATATATGAAATTAAAAACTAATGATCATTTATTGTCATTTTTTAAAAAATCAGTGTATTAAATGTTATGGATTTTATTATTATTAAATAGATTATTGATTATTTAATGAATATGAATATTTTGGTAAATATTTGAATATGTAGATTTATATTTGAAATTAATTGTTGCATATATATATTTTTTTATTATCAATTTTTTAGGGATATGTAATCAAAATAGGTTTTTAAATGTAGTAAATAGTGGTGGATAAAACCCCTTGAATTTTTAATATGTTAAATCTCCTATAATTTGTGGAAATAAATTAGTAGTGATTTAAATATCTAGTAAATCATATCATCATTTCATGTAGGTTAATACTTCTAATTGATTCTAGGATGAAAATGTAAAAAACATCCATGAAATAATATTTAATCAATACCACAATGTATATAAAAAATATTTAAAATATTGGATTTTTAAATACTAAATTTAAAATATCACATCAATACACATTTCAATGAACAATATTGAATCTAATATTATTCAATATAGGGGATATTTAAAACCCTAATAAACACAATAAATCAACCAATAGTGAATAATATTTATAAGTAAATATGTCGATAATTTGAACAAAATAAATGTTAAAAAAATCATCCAATATTATTTGAAATAAAATATCTTCCATTATTTATATAAAACCTAAATTATTCTTCATCGTGAAATGTCTCTAGATTTTCACTGATTGATGGATTGAATAAAGGGTCATTGTCCTTAAACTACCTCTTCATCTACATTTTTCCATCTCAAAAATCGTATTTGATATATTATTCCTTAATCTAATTCATATGAATAGTGGGCTCAGATGACATTAATTATATAGGATGATCCATTTAACAGTGAATCATTTTTGAAAATATTTTATAATTTCAAGTATTTTTAAAATTATATTTTTTTCATTATTGAACAATTTAATAATTCACACTTATTCCAAGTATATGTGATGATATTATTAGATTTACATATAATACCATGGCCAGTTTCTATAATATCTAAACCTTATATTAAGAAATAGTATACATGAGCCCTCCTTGGAAGCTTCATTTATTATTGATAAGTACAAGCTTACTCATGAAAATAATAATAAATAAAATATCTAAAATGAGAGAAAACATTACGAAATGATTTAGATTCATCATCCATAAATTAAAAATATATAGTATTATTATTATTTTGTCCTCATGAGATTATATTTATAAAATCATATTAAATTTATAAGTATATAGGTCATATGATCATATATCAGAGAATCCTAAAAATCGAATATTTTTTCATTGTATTACATATAAATTTTTTGATGATTTTTAGCGGTGATTAGATCAAGGATATGGGATATTGGGATTTCTTTTTAATACAAGAAATGTTCAAATTAAAATAAAAAAGTTTTGTTAATATGTATTCTGGATTAGTACTCTAGTGGTTACATGTTTGTTTGTTTCAGTATTACCAACAAGTCAGTCATAATTATATTTCTTTTTAATGGGTATCAAGTTATTGTCTAAAAAAATATTATTTTTTATAAGAATTTTTATATTACTTTCAAAAGTATATTGGAAATTATATTTTACTATATGTATTGTCAAAAAAATATTAATAATGTAAAAAGGGACCCAATATATTAGAGGGGAAAAAATATTCTACTGATGTCTGCATATATCAAAAAACATAGTTGCAGTTATTTCACCACAAATCATATCACCATAATTATAGTCTATTCTTTTAATAAAAACATGGATCATTAGTCGCATATTTGATAATCATGTGAGGAGAAACATAGAATATTCCAATAGTTTAGTTGAGATGTATGATGATTATAAACAGAAATCGATTATCACATACTCCCTACAAAACATTATAATTCAATATTCTGGGTTTCTTGACCCAATAAAATATAAATATTCCATCAAACACATATCCCCATACACCAGTTATTATCAACTACTTATGATGGCATGTGATCATTTTTTTTGGGATAAAATAACGTCTATATTAAAATAATCAACACAAAAAAATAACCATGAATAATGAAGATAAATAAATAAATAATATCAATTTTGATAATGGTGTTTAATTTACTAAATAATAACTGAAAATGAATAAACCAACATTCTATATTAGAATAATCCCATGAAAATTAATAAATAATGTATCACCAAAGGCATATCCCATTGGGATGATCATTTATATATTACAAATAATAATATTAAAAATACACAAGGAGACACGTTTACTAAACCCTAAGCCATGACTCGATCCCATTACCTAAAACCCTTAGGATATTATATCATGAACACCTGTGAAATTGTTTTACTGACCTACATATTAAATATAAGGTCATTATACTAAAAACTGGCCTTTTGTACGGTCTGAGTATAAAATAAACGAGGGAACCACCAATAGGGGGCCCAATATATATATAATTGTAAACCAGATTAGTGAATATATGATAGATAAAACAAGAAAAATACTCAACATTGAAACAATCATTTTGGGTCATCATTTACTAAATTGTACACCCTGACTCTATACCATACATGCTTTCGTCGTTAAAAAAATTAAAATCAACATTACATGGAATGTCCCCAAATGGTGTCCTAGGATCAAGATATTCTTGATATTATGTGTGATATCGAGTTGTTACCATGATATGTACCCTCAGATCGTCATAGTCCTAACACATTGGGGTACATCATCTTAATATTTGGATTGTGTGTATAATCACTATGTCCCATAGTAGAGGGAATGATAATCAAATATGTGGTTGTATATAATACTAGTCACTAGGGGATGTGAATATAAATAAATGATGTGAGAATATTAAAACCAAACTATCTTGTGAAGTGTTTTTAAATCAATGATGTCTGTGTAATGTATCCCAGAACTTTAAAAAATATACAAAAGATATAAATATAACTCACAATACCAATTCATGGAATCCATACAACATATGGAAGATATATGACACCTAATAAGTACATTTCATGACATCCATGTTTAGATAATGAAAAAATAAAAATTGAATAAGTAGCCCAAATACATTATATCTTGTAATTTTTATGACATTGACCATATATTTTATATAGGGTAACATACTTCATCTTTAGTCACCCAAATGATAACCCACTTTACTAAAAACAATATAAAAATCTCTATGAAAATTTTACCAAACCATCATTCCAATATTTTTTACCAGTCATATTAAGAGGATATTACAATCTATCTAATAACTCAAGGTACAAATATCCATTTATTCTATATGGGAAATCTCCACACATTAATTTTCTATTATATTGGAAATATAAATTTTTGTATTATAGTAAAATATTTGTATGGATTGAAACAACCCCAACCCACTTATTATTCCTATATAATTACCCATAACCAAGAAAACATGTCATATAACCATAAATTATAACTCTTCCCCATGATTTCTATGCCATAAAAGGCTTCCATATGAATTCTAGTTCCAAAACAACCCATATATTTCATAAGGTGAGACTACAATTGAACAAAAACATATAGTACTACCCTAAGATGGTATCCCCAAAAGGACAAACTAGTGCTGGAAGGCTCATAAAATTTATATTAAGCCCAAAATTCCTTATTTTACAATTAAAATATTTCAACCCATATTCTAGGAAACCCATCAACTAATTTAACCACTAAGAATCATCAATTTCTATAAACACATAGCCAGACCAGAATAATTCATCCTCAGCAACCTATCATTTATCATAGACCCAAATTCTATATTGAGGTCAATTATAGTTAATTATTTCACATTACTAATTACGATGTGGAATCCATGAAATACTAATATAACTCTAACATGAGTGGAATTACAATTTATATGATGTCCCAGATCCAGATTCCAATTAGGAGGTGCCCTGAGCCCTGTGGTACACATGGACTCAGGTGCATCTCCACAAACACCAGAGGATTTTGACTAGAATTGATAGACGAGGGTGTATCGATGGAGAAACAAATTCCCAAATACAAGAGTTTATCAACGATGATAATTACAAATAGAGGTAAATAGAAAAAAAATAAACATAATGAACATTAGAAATAAAAAAGATAACAACAACTGAAATAACCTGAATAACATACCATAGATAATGATTATAAATGTCATGTTAAATGAAATCAATAAAACATGGATAAAAATAGTAAGAATTAAAGAAAAACATATTGTATCAAAATAAATAAAAAATATATCCCATTCATCTTGAGCTACTACTCCGTCATCCTGTACCAACTCAATCATAGCATAGTATGAAATCAAGTTTCTGAAGTATTACACTTCCCTTTAACAACACCTACATTCATGTAATTTTAATTTTGTTCCATATTATTCCTAAATGAGATATTAGAAAAATCTCACTGAGGAACCACTAGTAATGAATATAACATCTGGCCCATGTAATGGAAATGTAATAGTGTTCTACTGTGCATATATTAAGTAAAGTAGTAAAATTTAAATAAATACCCAAATACATTTTACATCCTCCATCTGGTGTCGATAAATGTAACATTTTTATTAAATAAGAAATTATAAATTTTATATTAATAGGTCACTTGAGGCATATAAAAAACTAACATCCCCTCATGATAGTATAAATTGTAATGGTTAAGTGTTATAATAAGGAAAATTTAATTGATAAATATTATGAATTGATTCTATGGTATTCAACAAGGTATCCTAGACATATGAGTCCATTAACTTAGTAGTAAATGAGTATAGATATTAGGTAGGAGTGTAATAAAAGGAGCATTGTCTATGGGATTCCCACAATAATGTTTTTAACTAACTCTAGGTAATTCATCCAAATTGAAATGGGAGATAAGTAATGGCCAAGCCCAAGGTTGTAACCAAGGAACCATTTGCCATACTAGTACCACATAGTAACTTGAGGCAACAATAATTATAATTATGGGATCCTATGATGTAATACCAATCTTCTAAAGGTAGACAAGGATCAGGTTCTAGGGTAGGTCTCACCCAAGGAAACATGGATCCTTGAATTGGAATGACATCCTAGAGTACCCAATGGATTCCATTAGGAATCCAAGAGCTAATACGAGTCAATAAATCCTATAATGATGTCATGGTCCATGTGTATAAAAAGTCATCAAAAATTTAATTCACTAATATTATTTTTGTTATATGATTACTATGCCATTAATAATTCAGATGGTTCAACTCTTTTCATTCATTAGTTTTACAAGGCCATGTACCATGAAACCATTTAATTAAAACCATATAGGTAATGTTAAATTAATAAGGTCAACTCCACTTTCAACCATAAACAAGGAATGGTGGGCTACATACGTGCAACCAAACATTCATTTACACATAACAAGGCTATGTCATATATTTAAGTATGCTTTCCATAGTATCATTTGAATTAATTACAAACATTTAGTCACATACCATAGATTGGAATAGTGGATGTGACAATATAAAATATATTCACAATCTCATGATTCAATGGAAAAGTAATATATAGAGGCATACCATTACTATGGTCTTGCTCGAAGACACCTGAAAAATGTCTATAAATTGTCAAAACACTAAGAACCCAATTATAGAATATTTCCCTAAAATGGGTGTTAGAATTATTGGAAGTAACTATCAACAACCAATCAAATTTATTAAAATACCATAACCATATGGTTCTAATGAATATATGAATGGAATATAGATTCAATAAACAACACCTAATGAAATCAGTGATCCCTACATGTTAACCCCAAAATCAATGAACATGATGGATGATTTGTTGACCACCCACATTAGGCATGTACGACTCACCCCATCTAGTGTTAGCCTTTACGTCATATTAGAATATAGTAGATATGAGAAAAGTGTAAAAACCCTTACACATTGATAACGTGGTCGAGAGAAATAGAGACAAAGAATGGATCTAACATACTTGAGTACTTATCGTTACCAATCCAACATGACAATAGAAGCTTGAAGGGATCTTTAATTATGAATATCTATTAATTCATAGATTTGGCCTTTACATGATCCCAAGTTTGTGAAAATGGTGTTTATTCACATTAGAAATCATATTAGTGAATATGATGTGGTTTAATTGGATCATTAATTGTAAAATTGGAAAATTTACTAAAAACTAACCAATTCATGGTTTCGATACATATTTTTCAAAATTGTGCACAAACAATGCATGCTTACCTAGAGAAATGGGGGCACTCACATGGTTAGGCAGCACGATTTGAGAAACCAAGTGCCAACAAAGAGAAATGGCATTCCAATAAATGTGGACCACCCACACAGTTTAGACTATCCATGCATCCTCCCCATATGGTTTACTCTAACTATGGGAGAAGGCCATAGGTTTTCCAAAAAGATAGTTTCGGGGCACTGAACGAGCCCCTGACATCCATAATAAATTCACTAACCCAATGAGCATCAATATTTGGAAAAAAATGTAAAAAAAATTAAAGGATCCACACATGAGTAAAAAATTGTGTTCTTATAGTCATCCTCGCTTAATGGAACATGACCCTGAGTTCACCATCAAAGGGAAGTTCAAATCATTCTTGGAACAACTTTGGATACATGAAATGTACACCGGCCTCATTCTCCCATGTCTCATTCGACACGTGGTTGTGCATCTATAACACCAGTATAGGAAAGAAAAATCAGTCTCAGAGAGCCTTCATGCTCATGTAGATGATGTATATTAGATAACCCTCAATATAAGCATTAGTATCAAGCTCAATTTCCTTAGGATTAAATGTATGTGATGGGTCAGCATGATAACATAAAATCATTGAAAACTCGAATATTTTATTAATAGAACTATACATCAAAGGTAGTAATAACTGATCAATATAAATATGCTTCCAAATCTATGAAACCAGCACCTAAGACTATTGTATGAGACAAGCACCAAGTAGGGTTTCCTCACCTACCCATAGCCAGTATGGGGGTTAAAGATATGACATAACATATAAGGCCTTTAAAGGATCTGTCTAAATTGTACCATGATTGTTTTTATTATAGGAGAACATGATGAGGGGGATATGATTCTCCTAATATATGTCTAAAATAATTACACCTAATTTGAGAATTTCCTCTAAAACCATTATCATCTGTTCTGAAAAACCATCAATCTGAGGGTGAAAATCTATGCATTGAAGGATCTATATACCCATAGGATTTGGAATACCCTTTTAGAAATGTTTTTGGAAATTAGCATCTTTATCTAAAACAATATTATGAAGGATCCCTTATATTTATATGATATCATTGGTATACAATCATCCCATATCATCAATTTAGAAAGTCTCATGAATTGGAATGAAGTGGTATTATTTAATTAGTTAGTCAATAAATACCCTTACATCATTTCTACCTCTCAGCAGCCTAGGTATTCTTCTGAAAATCCATATAAATATATTCACATTTCCATTTTGGGATTTGATTCTTCTATAGCAATCCTACATGTCTCTGCTACTTTTCCTTCACCTACTGGTAGGTGGAACACCAATAAATAATGCATACTATATGATGTTTCATCACAATTGACTATTATTTTAGATCCAATTTAGCTAAAGTCATTATCACATCCTAGTATCTTTAAACATATAATCAATGGAGCTCCCACCATTATGATAAAAAAATGGGAGATTTCATATTTGTGGAATCTCTCGCATTGAAATTTTCTTACAAAGAATGTCTCTAATAATTCTAACGATAGTTATTGAATGATTTGCAAAATAGTTAAACTGCTGATTACCCAATAACAACTTTATCCATGTAACATTATATTTCTACACAAATCCCCCACTATCAAAAATTTTAATCACCTCCACACAATGATGTCCATAAAAAGTGGTCCTTTACACACTATATAAACTAAAATGATGGAAAAAAGTAATACCAACTCTGGCTTACTATCCTTGATGCTTCCCAGCATAGACGGCTAGCAGATCACAAACTGAACTATAATTCCTTCATCCAATGAATCATATGTATCCCCCCAACCAAATACACTAAATAACATGAATTGATGTGGCGACATTCCTTGTTCCACTCAAAATAAACCATTTAAATTGTCATGCCTCAGCACAAACAATGGTGTACCCAAGATCTAGAGCATTAGAATCATCCCCAAATTTTAACATCACATTCAAGCCAAAAAACAAGACATTGTAAACTAAATTCATAAAAAAGACTCTATGAAACTACCCCGCAGTAGTACATACCCATGTTATAAATGATATAACTATATAAACAAAAACATCAATGTAAGAACATTGATTGAGACCAAGGTAACATTATGCTTAGGATAACGTCTGAAGAATTTGGTGTGTGTCTAGGAGTCCATCCATGGAGTTCCTTCTTGAGAACCCATATATCACTCAAGAATAACCAATCCTCAGAAAAAAACCATGCATCTAGTACTCAACCACTAAGATAGCTCACAAACCATCCCAAAAACTTTTATACTTCAACTCAGTGTACTACTGAAACACTTATGGTTCATCATGAATGACATCATGATCGGGGAAATGTTCATATCATTAAGATTATTAAAATATGAATATTTCTATATTTTCATGAATATATGGTGAACCATGACTAGTCTAATTCATCTGAAAGAGGCTCGACTTCACCTACTAACACATCGTTTCAACCCAATCACTGGCCATTAGTTCCCAAGGAACCATATTATTGATCAAACTAAAAATTAAAATTCAATCCAAGACTTGGGATGTTTCTTAGAGGTGGAATACATAGCCCACAATTTTAAATTAAATATGCTGAGAATGAACTGACGTGATACCAACATGAAAGCTTCATGTGCATTCAAGAAAAACCAACCACATCCCAATAACACTCTTAAAGGTTATCATTCTACATATAAGGGAACAAATTTATCAAAACCAACATGAGAATACCACCCCAAGAGTGTCCTAGTCATTGAATGAAGTGATAGACGAGTGACTTATTAGAGGGCCAGATGAAACTCATCATAATATCACCTGTCAAACTCTTTAGAGTCTCACTTACATTTGTTAATGAATTTGTAAGGAATGCCAAAACCAAACTGACCAGCGTGTCAAAAAACATGAGTCTCTTGAATTTCATAATGAATATTGGGAAGAATCACATTCCATTAACAATAATGTCACTCTAATATAGAGATGTCCTAGCATTGTACTCAACAACCAATTGAAAAGGTACTTTTTATAAAACCAACCAATTAGTTATATTTCATCTCAACTCGATGGTTTCCATGTACGTGAACACATAATACCCCAAGGTAATAGAAATAGTACATCACCTCAATACTATACAGAGGCTATACGCCCTATGTTTCCAAGTATAAGGTGGTTCATTCCAGAGAGTTAATACCGATTATCACTACCCCATACATCATTTTACCAAGATGATGATATAATATGTTTCCCATTACTATGGAATAATAAAGTGTCATGAGCCCTATGAAATGCCCGAACATTATGTTGGCATGTCTATGCTATTGAAACTGAGCCTTAACTAAGGATTATGAATGTACCAAAGGGTAAATAATACCTTTTCTTATCACTTATTGGACCCTTTTTTCTTTTAATATTTTATTACTAGGTTCACACATATTCATTTTATAAACATGAAATTGTAGGATATGTATGTGAAACCATTCCACTTTTATGTTTTCATTTTCTTTGATCTTGTATCAATATTATTTTAAAATGAGTTGTCCATTTCCATGAATCACGTCCCATTTTACTTATCATTGAGATTAACACCAACATAAATATCTTATTAAAGAATTAATTCATTAAATTACTCATTCCAAACCATTAGAGCCAATATCAACTCAAGAATTGAAACAAGAAACCACACAATCATTAACTATAATAGCATAAGAAATATATAAATAAGGAAATGATCACTCACCAATCACAAGAATAAAAAGCAATGAAATGTAGTAAAATAAACCAATACAGAATGAAAATTGTGGATGAGATGTGAATTCCTGGTTCATGTATGATGCATGTAATAATGATCTATAACCTTATATTAACAACTGAAATATGAAATGAAATTCTCAATAAAAATAATAATCATCCACTCCATTGATCATGTGTATCACCCAATGGTGAGAAGATATCCACTATAATTGGAAAATAAAAACCCTCTGATATTACATTTTGATTTATTGGACCTAGATTCTACTTATGAGGCACCTCGATCCTGGTGGACTACATCCCCTCAAGCTCATCTCTGCAAATTCTAGAGGATGGAAACTTATATTGAGGGCCTAAGGTGTATCTATGGGGAGACTATGTCCTCATTAATAGAGTTTAAAAACATGTATAATTGTAATAATAGGAAAATATAGGATGAAAAACATAAATAGAATTCACAACTAAAAAGAAGATATCGAAAACCGAAATAACTAGAATAGCATACAATTGATGATGATGACTATTGTCATGTCACTAGATATCTGGAAAAAAGAAAAAAATTAGTAGGAATACATGAATAAACCAATGTGTGAAAAGAAATACATAATCTATACCCAAAATCCCAAGCTACATCTCAATCACATGCTACCAGGTCCATCCTACCACAACGAGAAATCAAGAATTGGAAGCATTACCCTTCCCGTTATCAACACCTACATACATGTAATCTACCTTGGGTTCCAAACAGTGCCCGTATAGGGTGTGTGATATATCCTAGTGGGACATCACAAATAGTCTCTATAACATCCATCCCATGTAATAAAAATGGAATACTATTAATGAATGCATATATAATGTAAATCAATACAATTTTACTAAATATGCAATTACCCGCTTCATTCCATGGATGGTGTCTAAACATGTAGCAATTCCATTAAATATGAAATTATATATTTTATACTAATAGTTCATGTGATGGATTTCCAACGCCAACATCCCCTCATGATAGTAAAATATTTATGGTTCCATGATTTGACAAGGAACACATATTTGATAATTATTATAATTTGGTTTCGAGGTATTAACTAAGGCAACCTAAACCTCAAGGGTAGAAAACACATTGGTAATTGAGTTGATATAAAGGGTTATTATTTAATACAGTGAGAATCTCCATGGAATTCCCACAATAACGTTTCTAATATAGTTAAAGGAATCCATCGAAGGTAAAATTGGAGATATATGGCATACATTCCCAATGATGTACCTAAGGAACCCTATGTCTTGATTAATCCATGTAGTGTATCTGATGCATCACATAATAATAATGAAAGGATCCTATGATGAAATATCATGCATCAAAGAGTATACAATGATTAGGTTCATGGGTAGGTCACACCCATGGAAACTAGAATCCTTCAATTGGAATGGCGTCCCAGTGTACCCAAGGAATTCATATGTGAATAAAACTGATAACATGAGTCAAGAATCCCTCTAATGATTTCATGTTCCAAGTGAAAAAATAATAACAACATGTTTAATTCACTCAAATCAATGTGGTCATATGATATTTATCCCACTAACAATTTAATTGGTTCAATCCTTTCCCTTTATTAGTTTTTCATGGACAAGAAGCATTTCCCCATTTTATTATAACCATATAAATGAAGATTAACTAATAATGTTAACTTCACTACCATCCATTAACATGGAAAGGGGTCCTATATATATGAAACCAAACATTCAATTATATTTTATTAGTCATTTTCATATATATAAGTATGCTTTCCATAATATCATTTGAATCAATTACTAACATTTTAGAAAACACCTTAGGTGGTTCAAGTAGATGTGACTAGGTAAAAGATGAGAATTTAATATAATGAGGTATACTGTTAGTGTGGTCAAGCTCCAATAAACTCAAATGGTGGATCAAAAGTGCCAAAACACTAAAAACACAGTTACTGAATATTACCCTACATGAGATGTTAAGAGTTTTTTAACCACCAATAACCAATAAAATTTACGAAATATTATAACCAAACAATTTTAATTAATATATGCTTCCAATATATATACAATAAAAAACACCTTCTGAAATAAGAGTTCCACAAGAATCAATCCTAAAATCAATTATTTAGTGGGATGAGTTATAGACCACCCACATTAGGCTTGTATGACTATTCTCACATAGTATTGGCCTATAATTGTTCATGGAAAAGTGTATATTTGAGGTAAGGGTAAAAATCATCACACCATTATAACTAGGTCGAGATAATGGGAGAGGAAGAACGGATAAAATTGACTTGAGTACATACTATTGTGCATCAAACATACCAAATATATTATTTAGTTGATACCGGATGAAGGAGATCTTTGGATTCCAAGATTTCTCCTTCAAAAGCCCCAAAATTGTAGAAATGGAGGTTCATCCCACCTGAAATTAGATTAGGAAAGAAGGGTTGAGTTAATTATATTATTAATGGTAAAATAGTAATATTAAAAAATTTATCATATGAATGGTTTGGCCTCATGGTTTTCTAAATTATTCACAATCCCTACATGAGTACATAGAAAAAAGGTGAAACTCACACTGTTAGGCCACATTATTTGTGAAACTATCCACCAATAGTGCGAAATGGTTTTTTTCTAAAAATGCATACACTCCGCATGGATTAGAGTAAACATTAATCTACCATATACGGTTAACTTTAACAATTCACAGGACCAATTTGTTTAAAACGTTCGGTTCTAGGCTCGGAATGAGCCATGGACACCCTTTAGACCTTCACTAACCCATCAGAAATCCATATTAGGTCTAAAATTGGAAATTAGAGAAAACAATAATAGACATTTACCTGGGACAGAAACCAATTTATTTTAATTAATATATTATGAATCTCGACCAAAATTACCCTCTAAATTGGAATTTATGTTTTTCCCCAATCATTTATCATTTAATGGATCTCCAATAAATAAATTCCACAATGTAAAAAAATAATATAAAATCAGTACCAATATTTTAGGGAAAACATAACTTGATTTATGAAATTAATCTCAATCTGGAATTTAAATCAATTCTATCATTATCAATCTAAATCATATATACTATTGAACCTCCTAAAATTTAAGAATTATGACATATGAGTTCCAAATATGAAAAAAATCCAATATATTACGATATTATTTTATCTATAAGGATTGAACAACATTATAATAAATTAATCATTGTTTATAAATGAGACAACATGATTAGTGAATATAATAATTTTAGTGGTTGGGTTGGGAATGAATGAATTGAATAAAATAAAAATGTAATGTAACAATAGTTTTTAAAAAATTATTTTAGAAATAAAAATGATCTCATATATTTTATAATCGTTTCTCTTACCCAACTGGACATCTATTATCCCCTCGTTAAATGTATGGTAGCCCATTAGATTCCATGTGGCATACCCTTGAGCTCCTAGTGGCTGAGGTAGTGTTATAGCACCACTAACATTTCCATCAGGCTCTCAGTGATACCTGGAGATGATTTAAGTGTGGACTAATATTACATTAAATGGGAGTTTAATTACATGAAACCAAAAACCTAATGTTATTTTTTTCCTCCAACATGATCACCTTCGTAGAATACCATATATCATTCAAAAAATGTCTAAAATATTGTTCTAAGAATTCCAGCTCCAAAAATAAAATTAACACAACCCCTAATTCAACTAAATTCTATCTTATATCCAAATTCCACTAACTTATAAAAAATAGGTTATTAAAAAATTCATATCTTATGGATTCTAATCCCTTAGATTCCTCCTTTGTTATCCAAAAATTTCTAGTCCATCATCTAAAATTACACAATTACTCTCATTCCCAAATCAACATTAGATGTTATCATGTTATCCTTTCACATGTTAAATATAATAAGTATTTTCACTAAAATTATCCCCTCTAATAAATAATACTATTTAATAATTTCCCAAATACCATGACTAAAAAAAATTAAACATAAAATAATCTATATTAAAAGTTTTAGAGGTTCTAAAATTAAATCAGCTTCCTCTAAAATCAATTCTCTCTACAAACTATATAATTAAATCCTTCCACTTAATCATGCATTATAATAATGAAAATATTTTGAAAAAAAGACTACCCAAAACTATATATGAACAGGTCTCATGGTTTGATACAATTAAGAACACTATAATCCTAAAAACCCACCTTAATACACTTTTCAAAATAACTATCATGAATGTATTCTGAATCATACATGAAATGTTTATTGAATTTTAAAACATACAAACTTCAAAACGAATTGAATATTTTCGAATTTAATATACGATCCATAAACAAGGTCTTAATTTTAATGAAAATAAATAACTCATATTACCAATACACATATAATACTAGTGAAAGAAAAATTTATTTCTCCCTTGATTTATGACACACATTATCCAAGCCAATCTACTAGTAATCCAATACAAGGATATGGGACAATTTTTTACCTAGATTCCTCTAAATATATGACTCTCTATTTCTCTATCCATAAAATAACACATCTGACCCTAAAAATCACATGATGAAAAAAATTCATTAAACGAGATTAATTTATCCCAACACACACACCCAACAGGCCATACATTGATGTATGGATAAAATTTCGCGCTATATTACACAATTGTCAACTAATATGGGTCCTCTCATAACATGACTATTAGATATATATTGTAAGATCACATCATAACTATTAAGAGAATATTAATAAATTATTCAAAATACATTTAGTAAAAAAAATTATGAATGTTGTAGTTATATAAATAAATAATGGTGACCACCAATATATTTAACCAAATTTTATAAGGAATATTTCTAGTTTGACTAAAAAAATAACTATAGACTCCTTATCAAACCATTTGAGGGAAATTTTCATTATTTATTCAGATATTTCAAGTTCACATTCTTTAACATTCCATCTTTGATCTATAATGAAATTTTCCTATGTTGGGGCCATGGTGGCAGAAATTTGATTTTGGAAGCTAAAAGAAGTTTTTGTTAAAAGATTTGTCTTTATTGTGAAGGAAATAATAAATCACATCACTTTGTGAATGTTTAAAATCACAAAAACCAACATAATTAATATATAATCTGAAAATTGGTCCTGGAAGACCATTTCTCTATAAAAACTATATGGTATAAATGGATCTTTAAAATCCCCTTAGATCCGAAAAGAATCTTATGATCATAATCAGAATTTTAATGGGTCCAATTATGATTTAAAAATGAATTACAGATCATTCAGTTATACAAAATAATAATATATCTAAAAAATGTGATTCAAGGCTTATGAAATAACGATGAAGATAATTTCATTACAATATCATAGAAGTTTAATCAAATTAAAGAAAGAGACATCAAAATTATAAGTTAAAATAATTTCCATTATAAGTTAGATAATGATATTCTAATCCTAAACAATTTCAACATCATTATTAATTCATGATTTTAGGATATGAAGTTTATTTCATAATATGAGAAGACGATGTTTCTGGTTCTCATATAATCGAACAAGCCACAAGATAAAAAACATTATAATAAATTTGTTTGTATGGAATGATGTTTCCACTGACACATGATTGATTGACGTGGTGTTCCTATATTCATCAGAGTAATCCTAAAACTGATCATCATCTGAATTTATGATTAAAAAATGTTATTAGAGGTAGAAGGGTCTGTTGAATAATATTTGTAAGTGGTGTTCATTAGGATCATTTATAAAGATGAATCTATTTGGGCTGATACAAAATGGGATCATAGATTATTCAATGACACAGAAAACCCATTTTCATTATGATTTTTGTTTTTATTAATTTGTGTCAATAAAAAAATAATTGTAATGTTAAGTGACTCCATGTAACGGGTTGATAGATATGTCACAACATGTGGTGCTGAATTTCATATTAAAGGTGACATTGGTCCATTGGAATGATGTGGAGACCCATAAAGTATGCTAACACAGATAAAATTCTTCACATGATGGACATTATTAGATGTATGATCATAATATTTATGAAATTAAGAAGAGGATACATGCTCGAAGAGTTATGAAAATGTGTTTTCTTAGGGGGTCTAGAAATTTGATGAAAGTGTTTGAAGATGGTGGTAAAATTTTGTTAAGAATGTGAATTAATATTTATTTATTATTACTATATTTATGGAAAAATAAAAACAACCAATGTATTATTGATTAAAAATAATTTATATGTCCGAATGGTTTCAATAAATAATATCTATTTGCTAGTTCAGGGAATTAGAATTTTGTTTTCATTATGCTGGCCAAAAGAAATATCATGATTATTCTATTATAGTATATGTGACATTGTTGTAATTAATAAACTGGAATGATTATCAAAATTATATAGTATATGGGTTTGAATTTATGAGTTGAGCTAAAGATGTTTTATATTTTGATAAGAATCAAGAAGAATTGAGAAGTGTTTAAAGGTGGTAATGATCTAAAAGATTCAAAAATTTGGAAATAAATTTTGAATATAAAGAAAATTTGGTGAAGTGGGAAAACATGAAAGATACCTACCTAAAACACCATTTGTACACCTATAAAGAGTAGGGAGTACATTGTAATTATTGATGCTTTTATTGTTCAAGAGTAAGGAGAGAGAGAAAAAAATCACGAATATTTTTTATGTGATAATGAGTTTATGGACTTAGAAGTTTTTTGGAATTCGTCAGGATAGAAGAAAATGTGGAAGGGTGACCATATTCAGTGTTTTATGGGTCAGATTATGTAAATGGATTGGAATTTCTAGATAGAGAAATCAGTCTAGGATTTCCAAAATAAACAATTAGATAATTTAATCACACAAGAGAGGATAAATGCGTATCATAAAAAAGTCTACATAAGCTCATACCTGATGCTGGGTAAGAAAGTGAATAATTTTTTTAGATGTTTATATTTTCAAAATATGGAAAGGTAGAAAAATGTCATGTTTTTATGAAATTGGTTATGGTTTTCTAGTATTGTATAAAAAATGTATTACATAATTTAGTGATATATGAAACAAAATTTTTTTTAGTCATAGTACTAAAAAAGTATAAGGTAATGTCCAACATGTTTCTGTCCTCATAAAAGGATTTTATTTGAGTATATTTTTTGTTAGTGGATTTTTTAAAAACCATGTAAAGTGTGTAACTACTCTTTTTGAGTAATGAACCTCTTAAATTCATGTGTCCTATTTTATGAGTAATTCTTTTGTTTTCATCAAAGTGATATCTCTTTAATTGATGGCGATGGTGTTTTGAAAATGTTTTAATCTTAAAAGAAAAAAGATATCACTGATTCACCACGCCCCCTCTGAGTAATACGCTGGTCATTATTTAGGAATATCAATTGGTATTATAGATGATGTTTTCATTTGTTTACTTTTCACTATTTCTTTTTGAAGAGAAGTTGTGATGGAGAATATAAATTTTCTGAATAGTAAGAAGATTCCAGTCTCTAATGGAATCAAATATATTATCTATATTTATAGACTTCTTCCTACTATTATGTCTCTTTGTTATGATGTCTGTAAAGCTAGAAAAGATGAATTATATCCTTCAATTGTAAAAATACATCTTATATACACTGGAAATAATAATACGGGGAATGATGGAAGATCAAAGAAAGAAATAATATCATCACATTCTGAATGTGAGTTTTCAATATTGTATTGTTTTTCCACTACCAAAGGTTTCTAGGAAAATAGAATGAACATTTACAAAGGCAGTAAGAAAGTGAAAAAACCATTGTTACAAATATGTGGGTTGATGTATAAATATCTAAAAATAGATGATTATGATTTTGTTGGTGAATTATTTACCATGTATAATGAAATTTTTAGAACTATTATATATCTTCATGATAATCTTCATGATTTTACTATTTTTTAAATGACAATGACATTTATTTTGGAAATTGTTTATTAAAAATATTCTTAATTAGAATATAGAGATCTGGAGACATTTTATCTAGATTAATTTAATAGTACTTTAATTACTTATGAAATGTTAAGGGAGAATATTATGAACGAAAAACAATAGCAGATCATGGAATGTCTGCCAAGGATTATAAGAATGAAAATCCCAATATTTTTATTTCAGAAGAAGTTGGTGATCATAATTATTTAAATAATGTATGTAAAAATCATGATTAATTTTTATCCTTGTTTTCTAAAAATGGGATAAGTTTTACAATTAAATATAATGGGAAACATCCCATGAAATGTATTCAATGTCGATCTTTTGGGAACATTTTGGGAAATTTTATTTAAAGAAAGAATAAAGTGGATAGTGATAGAGACGAACAATGTTAAAGAATACCATGGATGAAAATGGGTGATTAATATATATATTACATCAAATTGAATGTTAAAAAGTTCTCCAACCCAAAAAGGATCAACTTTTTCTCTAAATATCATAATGAATATTACAATGATGCTAAATTTGAAAATTATATAGTGAATACTACAGAAAATACTATCATTTAAATAGTGATAAATGAAGAGCTTTGGGGAAGCTGTTCTAAGAAGAATAAAATAATTTCATATAATAGAATAATTGGTTAGTGTATGAGAAATATTGGACGGATGTAGAAATAAATCATGAAATTATAAATTGAATGTTAATAAAAAATAAATAATGTATTCTATTTGAGAAATACAAGATGATGGAAGGTATTAGTGATTTTATAAAATATATTGAGACAAAAAATCAGAATGATCACCTAGAATTAAAGTTGTAGGAAATATAAGATGTGTTGGAAGATTTCCAATTTTCTTCTAAATATGAGAATTGGGTTTCATGTTTCAATAATTCAGTCTCAAATGTTTTTGAAATATATGGAAATTTTCAACCTAAAAATGATAAAAAATCACCTTCAAACATAGAAAATTAAAGTTTTAATTTATTTATAGATAAATAATGATGGAAAAGTTATCTATGTGGGAAAATCAACAAAATGGAGAAGTAGGAATTTTACAAAAAATTTGTGTCATAAATAGTTTCTATTGAACTTGGTTATGATAAAGTCAAAATAATTCCATGATGAAAATGAATATTCTAGTTTTTAGCAGAATGGTTGGTGGTCAATAAAGTTCTATTAAGAAATATAAAAAGGCTTCTTAGAAACATTCTCACATTTCTGTAAAGTGATAATATTATAGATGAAAACTATATTTATATGGATATTATTTGTATTATGTTTGATTAGTAAATTGATAAAATGTTTTTTTGTTTAATCAGAAACATTACTACAATTCCAAAAATTACAGATGTAAAATATTGAGGTGGATATAATCATCTCATTAGATGAGTTATGGGGAAGATGTTCTGAATAAATATGATAATTTAGGGGTTATTTTGAAAATAAATTCCAACCATTAGAAACTATTTTTAAAATATTTGAACATCCAAAAAATCATGAAAAAATTCTTATGGATTGGATATCATCATCAAAACGGTTTGTTAAAAATTATTCGACGTCAGATGTGAAGAATGATAATGGGAAATAAATGGCTCTTACTGTTCAAACTTCTATCATAGCTAAAAATGAGAATTTTCATCATTAATGAATACTGGATTTTATTATTATATGTTATGAGACATAAAATATTGGTATAATTTGAAAGGATTCAAAGAATAATCAATGATATTTGGAAATGGTGAATCTCTCATAATAGAATTTTATGGATCATCAATAATTTGGGATAAAAAGTTAATGTCCAATAAATAATTATTTTTTCTTAGGATGTAACAAAACATTCAAAGTGTTTCACACACTTTTGATAGAGGAAACAAATTTATCATCATAAAATATGTGGTTTACATGAATATAAATGATGATGGAAATCTAGTTATATGAGGTCAACATAAAAAAGAAAATTTATTACAAGTTATTGAGGATCAACACTCTTGTTACATAATCATGGAGGAAAAAAAATAAATTTTTCCATAAAAGGATAAGAACATGTGTTAGTGAAATAGTAAAGAGTTGTAAAAGTGAGAGATGGGTTTTGTTATTCCTAACATTACAAGAATAAGATATTGGTGCGGCATAGTTTTTCAGAATGGAACTATTACAAAATCCATAGAGAGAAGTACATATTTAATTCCATTGATTAGTTAACATTAATTAATCATGTTATGTTCGTGAAACATAGAATAAATTATCTATAGATTTCTTACTTTTGATGTTGAAATATGAAAATTACTGTGAGAATTTAGTTAATAAGTTCATAACAAAAAAATTACGGTGAATTGGAAAATTTGTAATTTAAATATTTTATTTATAATCATGTAATTTTATTGAGTTTATTACATCATACAATCCTAAATAAATAGTGTTATTGAAAGGAATAATTGATGTTTGGTTAATCTTGGGTGAACTCTGTCGCATTAAAATGATCTCACTCATTTCATTTGGAGGCAATCTATTTGTGTAGAAATTAATATTCAAAACCAATTATTCCATAAGCTAATATTAGTTATTAAAACATATAAAATATTTTAGGACAAAACACCATGTTATAAACACTTAAGAGTATTTGGAGTCCACGTATCATAAATAATAATTGTGTAAACCATGGAATATTTGAGCAGGAAAGTTAATATGGAGTTTTCCTTTGGTATGCTCCATAATGAAGAGGGTATAGATGTTTCGTCAATGATTCAAGAATATTATTTAACTCTATTGATGTGAATTATATTCAAAAGTATTAGGAATATTCATTACAAATTTTTCTAAAATGTAATATGTACAAGACGACTGATTTTTTGTTAACAACCCTGATAAGGATGTAAATAATTTTAATTATACTCTAGATGTTCATTTAGACTCAGTTATTTCTAGTGATGATGAAGAATCCTAAAAATTTCAATGAAGGATGAATATCAAAGGGGAAGCTCAAAATATAACTGGAGATCAACATTAAACAAACCATATAATATGAATATAAATAGTTATTAAACATACATCCTTGTGTCCAAAAATTATGCCTAATGATGCGAGTGATGTTTTTGAGCTCCTAGAAATGGATTAGGCAATGAATGAAGATCATTATAAAAAATAAATTAATGATACCTGGGTACTCATTTTTAAAAAATGTCCAAAATGTAACATCTAAATAGTGTATATTTTTATATTAAGAATAATGAAGATCGCAAAGTGATATGAAAAAATTAATATTATCTTGAAGAGATTACTCACCGATAGATGGAATTGAATTTAATAAGAATTATTCTTTGGTGAAAAAGTTATAAACTATAAGAGACCCTATTTTTATTCCTTCACAAAAATTTTATAAAATACTTTAATTGGATGTAAAGTCATCATTTATGATTGGAAAACATGATGGGGATGTTTATATTGAATAATAATGTGACATTTTAATTGGTATAGATGAATGTTATATGTGAATGTGGAAAAAATTTATTCCATCGGATAAAGAATGAACCAATATCATGGTATTCCAAATTTGATACCTGAATAAGGAAGAGGTGTTTTACAAAAGAAGGTGTTCATAGATATATTTATATCAATGAAATTTTATGAATTTTTACTCATTGTAATTTCTTATGTATATTACATTATCTTATCTAGGAATGATGAATGAAGTTGTGAATGATTTCCTGATGTGATGAAAAATTTATTGACATGTCCATAATAGGATAAATGAAATAAATTATTGGGACAGAAATCTCTAAATATATGAAAATAATTTTTATTTCTTATGTAAATTATGATAAAGAATAAGTTTATATATTTTTCATCTAATTTTTAAAATTAGTTTCCATAACCCTCATATTATAAAAATGGCCAAAAAATGATTGAGAAGGTAAGGATGTTCACTATAATGTGTATTAGATGCTCGTTGGATGTTTTTTGTATTCGGCAGCAATGAGACAATATATTTTTTATATTTTAGCTTATGTTCAAGAATTTAGATTTCTCAAAAGGAATCTCATATCTTTGATAGAAAAATATTTATTTCAAATACCAATGGATGATAAAATTTCAAAATGCGGTATAACATTACAAAAATTAATGGCTTGTCTGGTTATTAAGATGCTGATTTTATAGGTAATTGGGATGATATAAGATCCATATATAGTAGAGTTTTCATTCAAGGGAAAAAATAGTTAGAATACAATGAATTTTTTTTAAACTCTTATCATGGATGAAGCTGAGTACTTTACTACCACACGAGATACAAACCAACTTATGTGGATGAAGATATAATCGGAAGAAATTATTATTGAAGTGAAGTTACCCTTACTCATGGGTTGTGAAAAACATTGTGAAATAAACCATACTTAAAATTAAATAAAACATGCATATTCAAACCATATTTACATCAATTATCACATAATAAAATATACTAGGTAGTTGAATGAATTGAAGCTAATACGTGTTCCTATATCTGGAAAAGATAATAAAATATTCACAAAACATTTTCTGAAGGAAAAAATTTTCATACTATGGTTGAACATGGTCATAAAAATACTTTCTCATCATTATTTATATATGGAATTCCCCCTCTATCATATTTTATTTAGATATTGTTAACAGAGAAGGATAATTATTTCATAAATATATTAAATGATATGAAGTAATATTTTTTAATGAGGTATTTATGCAGGATGATTTGTGTGTTTTTGTAAACATATTATGTCATTTTTTAACTATTCTATTAGTTTCATGGAGTGTTGGTAGGATTCATTTTTTTACTAGGATGTTCATGAAGAGAATAAATATGTGAATAAAATCTAATGACATTTTTTGAGTAACAAATTTTATCAATCATATTTTTATTGTAAATGATTATAGTTTCCAAATATGATATTCATAAAATAGGTTTAGAAAAATTGATAAGTAATCTATATATGGAGGTTACAATGTTCATTGATTTATGAATCCTGGTTGACAAAAATATCCAAAGGGTTATAATTTGATGATCAATTTAGATGGATTTTATTATGATGAATGATGTTTTTTTTAAAGTGTTTTCATTATTTTTCAAATAAAAAATAAATCAGAACACTTTGTAAAAGTTAAAAATCAGACTCAACATCACAATAAGAATATTTGATGCAAAATTGTAAAATAATTCCATTGGTTTGAAATGAAATTTTTCATAAGAAAATGATCATCAGACTCATATCAGATATTAAAATAATGTTCATAAAATTATTGATGTCTAGATGGATCCAATGAAAATATGATTTTGATTATCTGATATTGTAGTTCATGTAAATCATATGTTATCTAAAAAATTTTGATGATATCATTATGAAAGAAATGTAACGAAAAAGTGATTCCAATAAAATATACGTTTGGTTGGAAATAAAAAAGGTGATGTATGAATGGGAAGATGAAACAATTTTATTTGAAATTTAGTTGATTATTAGCTTATACTAAATTTTTTTAATGACATGATGATGTGATGATTACAAAACAGAGTTATTGATAGAATAAATTTTGCGAAGTCTAAGATTTCAATTGTCAGTTCATTGGTGTGTAATCACTAGTCACAGAATTATTGGATGCTGTGATGTTTTGTTTGGATCATGATAAGACAATGATTCTGGTTTTCAGTCATACCAACACACCATAAGATATAAATAATTATATAAAGAAGTTATTATGGAAAGAATATGTCAATGATACTAGAATAAAAAACATGGTGTGGAAATGATCATCGATGTAATACGGAAACAGCTCATTAGAATAAGTGATGGTGGAGAAAAGGGAATCAGAGGTAGAAAAGGTTTTTGAAAAAGATTAGTAAGTGGATGTTGTTGATACTGAAGAGGATGAAGAAGTAGTTGAGACCGATAAAAATGATATAGAGATCAATAAACAATATAGTAAACCATTTTCATTATGTTATATTTTTTCGATTCATTTTAGTAAAGATAAATAAAAAAAATTATTGATTGTATTCCTCAAATTGGTCAACAAATATCACATGAATTGTGATACCAACTATCAGAGTAGAGGTGACACATATCCATCAGAATAAATTTGGGATTGATCAAGAGGACTAACATTAATGATATTCATCTCAAAATGGAATAAATTAGATAAAGTATCAACTTCCTGATGAAATAAAGAATATGATACATGTTTGGAGAGTTTTCCATAAGTGTTATAAAAGGGAGTCTCATTTTTTTTGATGTTTTTTATGTTGATGGTAATATTTTCCCTAGTAAGTGAGGAAACATTTAGATTTATTTAATTATAATATGAAAAAATAAATGAAACAAATGTATAATGTAGTAGAAAAATGTTTATATTAGAATGGTTTCAATGACTTATATTCATCAATTGGTTTAAATCTTTAGAATGAGTTTTTTTCATTCAGTTTAAATTGAGAAATATAATGAATATTATTTTGTTTTACATATGTATTTATCATAATGAAGAAATAATAATTAAAATAAAAATCATACGGAATAATCGATAAATAATATGATGGGAGTTAATGATGTGGTAATATTGAAGAGGGATCTAGAATAAATGATAATAGTTGAAAAGTACAGAATAATTCAATTATTAATAAAAAATGGAAATGATGTTTTCATATCATAATATTTAGTAAATTTGTAAAAGAAATTAGATTCCCTCTTAAAGTAATTTTTTCACAACAAAAAATTTTATGAATTAAACTTGTCTTTCTGATTCTATTACTTATCATGGGTGAATACATGTAAGGAAAAATCATTGAAATTTTTAATAGAGAAGAAGTTTAAGTATTTATATTTCGTAATGATTTCTTCAAAACATTTGATGATGAAGGAGTGGTTTCCAGATTAGATTGAGAAATTATACTAGGTTATAAAGAGTGAAAAATTACACTGGTATTTCTGAAATGATCCATCAGGCTGGTGAATCAGACTGGAGAATCTGAATGACTATCAGCATAATGTTCCCTGAATTTCATAGCCTCTGCTTTGTTGGAAAGTGAAAAAAATATTGATGTTTTTATCCATAAAATTTGAATGGGTAGTATAATAACATGTTTTGAAGAAACCAGTGACTATTTGGTATTTTTTTTTACAAACTTTAATTACCAAATCTCATGTCATATGAATCACATGAACTATTGTATTGATCGTAGTACTACACATGTGTAAGGGAATATCATAGTAAATTGTATCCACATAAAAGGAATTTTTTTCTACTGTATTTTTTTCTATTGTATATTTTCATAACCAAAGTAAGGATTTTGATAATAATATTTTTTAGTGAAACTTTTAATTTATTATTTTTATTTCTTAGTGTGACTATATTTTTATAAAATTGGTAACTATTAAATAGTAGTCAATGATTGTTTCTAAATGATGGAAATGAAAAATAAAAATTTGTCACTACTTCAACCTCTACCTCTCATTAATACATTGATCCTGGATGGGAACTAACATTATCGAAATTTCCTATAGTGATGAATGACTATCCAACTTGTTGACCAAACTACTATTACCCATCTTATTATATGTTAACCACTACTATAATGAAAATGAATATTTTCTTCATTATATCCCATTAGATAATGTTGCCTCTATCTCAACGTCATGAAATATCCTGCCTATATGCAGCTATATTTCCTAGAAAATAGTGGCCATAAACTAATGTAAGTAATAATTAAGGCCCCATAAAATTAACTTTTATAAAATAGTTTTCTTTCATAGTTGACTTGAAATGGAATAACCTACTAAATTTATTAGAATACTCCATCATTAAATTTCAAAAATACCATATTTCCAAAAAAAACATCCATTACAATTTAGGGAATATAACATATAAGAAAAACCTATATTATAATAGGCAGTGAATCTCAAGCCATGATAATGTATCATTCCCCTTTCTAGATCAAGGAAATTATAACATTTATATTGTACACAAAAAAATTAATATTGAAAAAATACCAATATAAATAAATTATTCTGCCAAATTGTTCATATAATAACTGAATTTTATCTAACGAATTCTCATTATACTATGATCCAATGTCACCAATATAAATAGTCTAAAATGTTACATGAAACACGGTAATATCTGAATACCCTTTCACCTATCCATTTGAGATGTCCATGAAAATTTGTTCAAGGGCCATATTATACACACTATCTAGAAATTATTACTGTGAAAACCTCATCTAGGAGAAAAGTCACTACTATTTTCCTAAAATTACACTATTATGTTAGATTAACAAATATTCTATTTTAAAAAAATAAAAATTCTTGATTATAAATCCATTCGGACACATTAATCATAAATCTACTATGAATTTAATATTTAATCATGGATAATTTTTCATATCAAAAATACATTCACATCCATTCTCACATTACCAAACACAATAATTACATATGGATATCCATTTATTATAGTTATTTATAATAAAAATATGTTGTATTTACCAGTATATGTCACAAAATGAATAATTCCAACTAAAATTCCTAGATATTAAAATAGAACCAACTATCCATTTACCAAATGATTCATTACCAACCACCTAAAAAGAATGATATGATACCCTCAACAAAATACAAAACTAAACCACGCCATTAATTGTAATTTTTTTACTATCTAATGGTTATAAAAATGATAAAACTATATTGTAAAGGGGTTTATAAGTCAATCAATGTCATCCCATGCCTATAAAAACTATTCCAAATGCGAATATTATTTTTTATACTCTCTATCCACAATATCTTGTGACTGTACTCACATCATGGGTCTCTCACGAAGAAACATATTAATATTTTTAGTATTGTAATATAAATTAAGTACACATCTATAATTTCATCACCCTTTGTTTTAGATAATTTAAATTACCCTAGTATGTTTTTAAGAAATATAAAAATATTTTTTATTTATTTTCATGTTAATAAATTTCCCATTAAAAACCCTTAAATTTTACCTTCTTATAAAGTGGTTTTCAAAAACAATTTTATTTAAATATCATTTTCCTTGTATAATCAGTTATATATATTTCAGTAACACCAACATGTAATTTATTATACATATACACAACTATATTATAAATCATTTCCAACGGTAAAATAATAAAATAATCTCCAAGACTTAAAAATTTAATTTAAACTCATCTATAATAAACAAAACAACAACATTAATCCAATAAACCTATTAATATTTACTTTCAAAAGATTGGTGTTCATAAAGAAAAATCATGGGATTCATCAAATATTTCGTACAATAATTATTATATATACTATAATAAACAATTAGTAGACAAAAATGAAATTATTTATGGATATAAATTGTATCCTTCTAAGAGAGGTTATGAAACCCATCATAGAACATTGTTTAACACTATAGGGAATCCCAAAGTGAAAGATGATTCCAACTAGTAGTAGTGGTTATTAATCATTGTCTATATGATTTTACCAACATCATCATATAATTAAATAGTAGATAAATAACCAAACATTATGAACATATATAAATGGATAATGTAATATAATAAACTTTAAATTACAGAGAATATCTTATCACCAAAATAAATTAAATCCTCTTAATGTATAAAAATAAAATCATGAAATGTCTTACATAACAAATATTAGAAGGTATGTTGTAGTATAATGAACATATATAGTCTATTAAAATATAAAAAAATTAAATAAAACTATACAATATTATTCGTCACTCAAATCCATTATTCAAAAAACTCATGAAAGTGCACAAAAATGATCACCTATTAAAACTAACCAATTTACCTTGTAATAGATCATATGTTATTCACATTCACAAGGTTTCAGGCGTAGTGAATGAGTATAAAAAATTGAAAGGAATTAATAATGGGGATCTTAATATATATTTAAATATATTGGTTGAGTGCAAACATTATAAAACATGTAATAAAAGTCATCTTCTATACAGTCATGTCAACCCATCATGTGCTAACAACGAAACTATATTTCTATACCTTAACTATTTTTTCATGTGTCATTCAACCATATTTTTTGTATTGTATGACTAAATATATGGCATCATAGGATCATGTTAGTTTGATAATCATGATTAATACTTGGTGGTTACCATGAGTCTTTCCCTCATGTCTATAATATCCAAAAATAGATGGTTAGTTCATTTCAATCATGGGAGAGGGTGTAAAATAGATATCACCCATCTTAAATATCATATAGATAATATATACGGGAATATATTGGCCAGTTACATTGGGGAGGAATAAAAAAATAATGAATGTCTGTGTATAAAGACCCCATTTCATAAGGAAAAAATGAATCATAAAAGTGGACATTTTATAGCCCAATATCCTTAAAAATATATACCAAGTTTGGATTCATAGTTCGCTACCATCTCCAACAATTTTGTCTAATATTGAGGGTGATTTAGATCCTTGTAGGCATGTTAAATCATTCTAGGACATGATAATAAGGAAATAATGGAATAAAAATACAAATTATTATCTATTAATCAATGTATAACACATCTAGTGAATTTAATATCATGAGTCACATGCACATGCTTTATATTTTTGAGATAAAACATATTTTACAAACAATACAATAGAATTATATAAACCCCTTGACATTAAACATGAATCCCCTATTTTTCATGAATTATATAAAAAATAAGCAATTAAATATCTCTTTTTTAGTTCAACTAATCCTAATTTTCTCAAAATACCTTCTCAACAATATCATATTTATTTAAGGATTATGTGAAAAAGTTTACATAATTGTTACAATACTGAAATTATAAGGCCCTAACTTTAAACATTACATAATCATGAGATAAGTCAACTATTTGACATTGATTCACATCAAGGATATTTTATGGTTTAGATTTTTAAAGAATTAGGACATTATTAATACCTATCATCCCATAATAATATAAGAGGATACTATCAAAACACTATCCATTTTCCCTACCAAATAAAATACAATCAAAATAATGATTTATTGTGGTGATAAAAATCCTATGGACTTCTCCCTTTATTATACTCTTCTTTTTAACCTGTGAAGTCATTTCGAAAAAAAAACTTGGGATGATCATAAAAACCCAGTAAGGGAGAAAATAAGGAAAAACATTAGTCTGTGAATAACTATAATCCCATGAATTCATAAAAATTATGAAAACTTCATCAAAATCATAGATCATAATGGTAACTTTTGTCATCAATATCAAACATACATTGTAGCTTCCACATCCACATATGAAGTAACTTTCACGATAATGTTTGGAATACACATCACGTTGTATTCCTTACATATATTAGGAGAAATCTTAACATTTACCTCCTTTAAGATACCCAATGAATTATAGATCTATCATAGGATCAACTTCCCTCATTTTATCATAGAACAACCCATATACATAATTAGTTCCTAATAACCATATCATAATCATAACACATGAACAAGCATAAAGGAAAAATTACATTTCCACATGGAAAACATAAGAAAAAATATCATGATATTGATATAATCATTAAATTATAGAAATATTTTTAATTCCAAAATACCTAAAAAATATTGTATTTACTTTTCTTTTTTAAAAACATTACGGCTCATGGAGGAAGTGAAATACCAAATAATGTTTTAGTGATGGAAAGGCCATTGTCTCCTCATACGTTAAAAAACTTCTTTTTTTAATTTAGTAAAACACTTTATAGAAAAAAATTCATTTTGAAAACCGTTAAATTAAATTAAAATTAAAGGGGGTTGTTTATAGACCATATAAAAGAATATATTATATAAATCACAAAATGTGTCAATGAAAAGAGATTGATACAAAATACCTTACCTTGAGTCTCATTTGTGTTGCTAGTTATTTATCTTCCTAAATATTAAATATTGTTAAAATTATACATTCTTCATAATATTTTTCATTTCTATTATTCCATCTACATCACTTAGGACAATTTTATAATGATTAGTTAATTATTTTAGTTAATGTCGTCAATTTTGTAGATCATCGGTTCTTGAGTCAAAAAATGAACATGGTATAAAGTCACTAGTAAATGTGGTCATAAGTCCATCATCTCCATAATAATACTCATTACATAGTAATAAATTTTACACATTAATTATACATATTAATTTAAATATTATTATGAGAAACTAACAATGTAATAATCATGGAGACAATATGCCTTAAGTACGTATGAGTAACGTTCCCATTTTCATTGATCGTTATGGAAATAAGGAAATTATAATTTTATATTTCCAATATTATCATGATATTATTAACATCATAATCATAATATTCATATAATTATATATATCAATAACGTTATGTAATGAATAAAAATTATTCACACCACTTTCTGGAGGTGATAGTTCAAACGTACGCATGTACAACATTATCATGTTTATGCACATGGAAGTAAGAAAATATTTGATATTTTATTATATTATATTTCTTAATGTGACCATAATATCAAATATGAAAACTAATCCCATCATTATAACCAATAATAATATATGGTAGTGGAATACGAACTAAATCGGTTCGTTGATGTGATAATTCACACGTACGCACAGATGAACAATTCCTTTCCCTTTTGATGGAAGTAGAGATGGATTTAGGTGATTATTGTAACATTGTAACATCTCAATATATTTATTATACTAATTTTACTATCTTATCATGTTTTGATTATATTTGAGGACGTGGAAGAAGAATCAAAATAAAAACACATAAAGAAAACAATACCCCTTCTTCTATTGATCGCCTATGAAGAACACCTTAAAACCTGTAATAAGGGGTTCATTACGGTGATAAGGGTTAAATAATGTGGTGAGGGAATCTAAGAAGTGGTAATGAAATATTTGAGATGACATAAAAGTCTTTGTGAGTGTGAGTAAGTGGGTATAGGTGGTGGCCTTTTATAAGACGGAGGATTTCCACTTTAAGAAAGTCGTGAAATATTAATTTATTATAAATTCATTTTCAAATTATAATTGTTCAAAAGATATATATTTCGAGGTAAATATGAGTATGGGTATAAATACTCTCAACCAATAGATATTAGTCATGTTAAGGTCACAAAAGTATCCATGTCTTCTAGTTTTACCCCTTAATTGAAAACATTAAGTCAAACCATGTCTTCTTGTATTTTCATAAGATAACATTACTATTGTTAAAATAAATTTCCAAGAGAATATCAAGATTATAATTAATGAAATTTGTAACATTATAAATTTAGTTATTCTTAATATTATATTTTTAGGACTATAAAATCATTTAATAAAATATTATTTGTTTTAAAAACTCATTTATGACAATTTTTACAATATTTAGTAATTTATTTTTGCTAAAGACTTTAAAACACTATTCATTCAATCAAAAGGGATTACATAATCCCTATCATATAAATAAATTCCAAAAAAAATATTCTATTGCATCAAAATGTTCAAATTAAATTTACTTTAATATTTATAATATAATTTATCTGAATCTTTCAATAATAAAGTAATCAATAAAACATCACTTTGTCATAAATACACATAATAATTTAATGTCTAAAATTTATAAATAAAATATGATGACATTGGAAATATTTTTACCTTTATAATGAATTTTTATAGTCAACGATATAAATAATATAACCCCACCATAAAATTGTTTTAGTAAAAAGATACATGTTTGTGTTATATTTCTCCGTACATTAAACTAATTATTATAACATGTGATTATCACACCCAGGTGGATCCATAGGGTCCTAAAACCGATCCAATAATTCACATTTTTGCATATCTTGCATCCAATAATATTATGACATGTGTTAGGGTAGTTTTATATTATTATATTATTATTTTTTACCCTTTTTTACCTGATTTGCCTTTTAACCATGATAAATAAAAATAATTACAAAAGTTATTATTCATAATTTTAAAAAATTAAAGTTACCTATTTACATAATTTGGAACTTCTAATTCCAAATACAGAATTATTTTCCCAAATTGAAACCATATAACTTTCATTAATTAATTTTAATATTAATTTATGTTGTCCAAACCAAAAAGAAGATTTTTAAGATGTAAAAACAATCTAAAGATTGGTATGTTTTTATCTCCACTATCAATGGGAAATTTCATCCAATGGACAAAATTGGATTAAATTACAAAAATTTAATCCATTTTAATATTAAAACCAATTTAATGGACTACCTATCTATATAATAAAATTCGATGAAAAACTAGTTTAGAATTAAAATGCTGTATTTTTCACTATTCATTACAATATACATTTCAACAAAAAAATATCAACATTTCAACCAAAGTAAATTTTGAAGACCCTTTTAAAAAGAAGAAGATTATTTTATCATATATAATATATAAAAGTTATAAAAATTATTTTTAAAATGGGTTTTTATCAAAAGGTTGTAAAATGACATTTTAAAATATTGCATTATTTTATGCAAAAAAAATTGGATTAATTCTCATATTAAGCCTCTAAAATTAATTGGATAAATGTAAAAAATTAAAAAAGTATGTAAAATCATAATATAGTTAATTTCTCTCATTTCCATAAACTAAATTTCAAGTCATTAACTACCATTTAAATTAATAATATTATTATATTATTATTTTTCAATATTACTCTATGTTGGGTGAAACATATGATTTTAGGGAAACACATTGATCCGTTTCATATATGTTACCATACAATGAATCCATTTTAAAGTAAAATTAATAATACTAAATATGAAAATGGATTATTATTATTTTTACCTTGGATGCTACATCTTTCAACCCTTTTTAAAATTTTGTACCTTCAATTTTATTCATTTTTTCAAATAATTATGGGTAATTATCTCTCATAACATTTCAGATTCCCATGTTTCTATTCAACCATAATGTTTTCCACTACACCATTACCTGATGAATCATTATATTCTACAATGCATTTTCTCTTTAGTCAAGAATCTGAATTGTCTATTTCTCATAAAAAATATTCTCTTCCAACTAAATAACCTTTATACTAAAAAACTGAGATGGATCCAACAAATACATTCCCATAACTGAATCATGATAAATTTTGTGTACATGGGACAATCATGGAGGTAACTCCACTTTATAAGAAAATAATATGAAATCTTCTAGGATTTTGTAGGTTCCAATGAACTGTGTACCCATATTTTCATTCTTGCTAATACGCATCACAAATTTTCATAGGGAAACATTAAGAAAGGCATGATCACCTACCTCAAAATAAAGATCCTTCCTCCTGTTATCTACATAACTTTTCTGCCTACTTTGATATGTCCTCATGTGATTCCTAATCAAATAAACTTTTTTCCATCTCTTCTACCAATTGTAGACCCATAAACATCCTTTCACACACTTCACCCCAAAAATATGGAGTTCTAAACCTATTTCCATATAATTCCTCTAATGGTCCCAAATGTATAGTTCAATGATACTATTTATTATATGAAAACTAATCCAAAGAATGATTTTAGTCTGAAGTTCCTTGGTAATCCATTTAACATGAACATATCATATCCTCTATGGTCAAAAATATTTTTTCTAACTACCCATATGATTTTGAATGAAAATGTCTACTAAAATATAATTCAGTACCCAATCACTTCTGAAAGGAATTCCAAAATGTATATGTGATCCTGGGATCTGGATCAGATACAATTGATTGAGTAAATCTATGTAACCTAACTATTTGATTAAGATAAAATCGAGAAAGTTGATCGTAGAGACTACATATCTAAAATTGGAATAAAATGAGCAGATTTAGTCAATCAATGAACAATAACCCAAATTGCATTATCACCTTGAGATGTCTTTGGTAAATCCACAAAGAAGACCACATATATATTTTTACACTTCCACTCTGGTATTAGGAAATGCTGAAGAATCCCCTTTAGCAATTGTTTTCTACATTCCCCGTTTGACATGTCAAAATTTTCATTGTAATGTCATAAATATATCATTCTATTCCATCCCACCAGTAATACTCCTGAATATCTCTATACATCTTAGTACTACAATTATGAATTGAAAATGAAGACCTATAAGCTTCACACAACAATGATTTATTCAAATTTTAATCACAAGGATCATATAATATTTTCCCAAATCTCAAAATACAATCATTATCAATGTTAAATTAAGAAAACATACCCTTTAGAAAAAAATTATACGTTTTTCTCAATTTCATTATCTTCCTTCTGTGGTAGATTTATTATTTCTACTAAAGTTGATAGCACTAAATCCTAAAATAAAATATAGTAATTTCCTACACCAACAACATCCATTGAAATTTTAATCAAATCATTAATTAAAGTGTCATATTCCATATTTAACAAGGTTAATGTAGTATTACATTTCTGATTCAAAGCATCATCCATTTTGTTAGATTTTCTTATATGGTAATGAATCATTCAATCATAAACCGTGATTAATTTCATTCATCATCTCTATCTCCTATTCAATTATTTATGAGTAAATATATACTTCAAATTTTAATTTTTAGTATATATTTCAAATTTTACTCCATATGGATGATTCCACCAAATTTTTAAAATAATGACAACAATAGCTAATTCCAAACCATTTTTAGGTTAATTTAACTCATCATCTTTCAATTAAGTGAAGAATCAGAAGTTATCTGGTCATTATGAATTAGTAAACAACCATGTCCTTTCATAGAATCATCACCATAGATAACAAATTCCTCATTTTTAGAAGATAGTTCCAAAACTGGATCATTCGCCAAAATTTATTTTAATTCCTACAAACATTCATCACATTATTTTTTTCGGCTTAACCTAACACCTGTCCATGTAAACTGAATCAGTGGGCGAGATAACTATGATTTTTTTAACAAGCCCCTTGTAATAAGCATCTAAACAAATAATAATATGATTCTTAGTTCTATTTGTGGATCTTGGTTATTTTTGAATAACGTTTTTTTATAATGATAACTAGTTTTACCATATTTATGAACAATGTGAGAAAGGAAACAAATTTTTTGAAACCAACAATCATACTTTCTAAAATTCCCTTACATTTGATTTTCATTTTTTGGTTTTAAGGACACCCCGTAAATGAATTTATTCCCATTCATTACTTATACAATATAACAAAATATTATAAATAAATACAACCACCAACTCATCCAAGAACTCACGGATAATTCTATTCATAATATCCATGAATACAGCTAGTGCATTGGTTAACCCAAAAGGCTTAAAAAAATTAATAATGGTCTTATCTTGTAAGAAATATAGTCATTAGAATGTTTGCTTACTTTATATTCAAGTAATGTTAACCCAGCCTCATTTCAATCAACGCAAAATATGGAGTTCCCTAGAGTTGAACAAATAAATCATCAATATATGGAAAATGATACATATTCTTAATAGTGTTGTTATTGAGGGCTCTGTATTTAATGAAAAGTCTCATTGAACAATCTTTATTTTTTTCAAACAAGACTGAAGCATCCCATTGTGATTTAATATGTCTAATGAAACCATAATCTAAAAATTTGTGTGATTTCTTTTTTAACTCTAAAAGATCAATTTGATCCATTCGATATAGGGATTTTGAACATGTATTAGCATCAGTAAACATGTCAATAGTTTATTAAAATTCTTGATCATGTATTATAGGAGAAAAAAATCCGGAAAAACCTCAAGATACAAATTTACCACTAGCACATCATTAATCTGAATAGTTCCTTTCTTTAAGAAAAATGCGTTCAAGGTAACATTCATTTACATATTTTAATTGATTCTCATCTTCTTGATATGTTATTAATAGTCAGAGGTCATTCTTGTACAGAAACTAAAATTCATTATAAAAATAATCCTCTTTAGATCGAGAGTTAATATTTTCTTGTTAAAAGGAAATCCAATCCATACACAAATTAACATCAAACTATACTAGAGGAAAAAACAATAATGTTTTCAGGTAGTTTCATTCCACAGAAAAGTATATAACGGTTATTGAAATTTCTTTTTGTCTCAACATTTCCCTCGTGTGATTTTACCACATATTCAAGATTCAATTCATCACATTGAATCCCCAATTTACTAGAAAATTAATCTGAAATGAGTGAATGTGTACACCCATATTCAAACAACACAGTGTAATAATCTGATTAAACAAATAATGTACCTAATACTACATCATTTGATGGACCAAAATCTACTGATGTAGTTACCAAGTTCTTTACCTACCCTTTCTACATGTATCCCAGATTCCTCCAATAATTTGATTTATTTGTTAGACACTCATTTTCATAATGACCACTCTCATTTCACATATAATATTTCACTGAATATAAATCATATTTTTTGCATACCACTGCCCATATAATTTTTACTGCAATTAAAATCCATATGTCCCATTTTTTTCATCAGATGTACATATAAGAATTCAAAAGGCATTCCCCATTGGGATTTTTAGAACAATTTTAACAAATTTAAACTTACTTTTATTACCATAAGACTTTTTTGATGAGTTATTCCCCTTCATTAGTCACCTCGAGCTCAAATTATTTTGTATTTCAAAGAACACATGGTCATCGAAAAACATCATTTCCACTATATATGAACATCGAACAAGTTTTCCTCATCATTTGAACTCATGAGATGATAATGAAAATAGATACATTGGGTTTAGTCCTATATAAAAATAATTGATTTTAATATCAAGATCCCATATGAAATTTAGATCATACCATGCCAGTCGAGTAAATTTTTCATCATAAGCAGCAACTAATCCATCCTATGTCATCAATTCTAAGAATTGTTTTCCTTCCAAAGATGAACCGCCTTAGGAAAATATTTCTCAAGATTCATATCTTTGAATTCATCCCAAGAAAGAGAATCAATCTCCTCATTGTCCCTAATATTTTTATCCATCGCCCACCACTGATCAACATCATCTTCAAAATGATATATAGAAAGTCTAATCTTTTGATGTTCTGAACACCCCATGACATAATAAAACATTTCTAGGGATTTAGTCTACTATTTTGATAGCACATTGTCATGTTATTCTATGATTTATGGAGGATATTGCATCATGAAATTCTCCACAACTGACATGTTCCACTGTGGTTGACATGGATGATCTCATGCGTGGATACCACAACCATTAATAGCATGGGTCAACTATGTCATCACTGCAACAAACTATTCAGTTCTGATTCCAACCATCTCAGGTTGCTGATTTTCAATGTTTTTTTACTTTTGATTCCATCCCCGCATGGCTGACCTATTACCTCTATGCTAAACCATTCTGAACAGACATACGTTAGACGAAGAAACAATGAAATCTCCATATTATTTTTCAAATTGAATATAATGTTAAAATATTTTATGTTTATTATATTAATAATATCTTAAACCATAATGTCATATAAATTGACCTTTACTACAACCTATAAGTTTCAATCATTAAAAAATTAATTTATCTTTAGATATGTTAATAATTTGACACTACTTTACCTCAAATATCTTTTCAGGTTTATTGTATTACTAAAGTAGTAAATTATTAATACATATCATACCATAATCCGACAAGAGGATACTATAAAAATAGTATCCATTCATTTCAACAATTTATACCCTTTAAAAACATGATTTATATTCTTGATAAACCTCTTCTATAATTATTTTTTATCTTACTCATTCTTATAGCCTGAGACTTTTTTTAAAAAACAATGGGATGTGTATAAAAACTCAGTAAGGTATAAAATAAAGAATCAAACCATTAGTACATGAATATATATAAACACATTAAGTCTTAATAATAATGAAAACATCATAGCAATAATATATCACAAGGGTAACTTATTGTATCAATATCATGCGTACTTTGTGGCTTCCATATCCACATAGGGAGTAACCTTCATGGGTATGTTTAGAATACCATAACATTATATTCCATAAATATCTTACGAGAAAATTAATGTTTATCCCTACCATGTTTCCCAATGCATTGGAGGCCTATCACGGGTACACCCACTCTCAGTCTATCACAGAACCACCTGTAAACATAATCAATTCCCAAGAACCATAGAATAATCATAACACATAAAAATAGTTTAAACGAAAAATAAAATAACCATATTATAATCCGAAGACATCATTCCTAGATATTTATATAATAAATCCATTCTCAAAACCATTTTCAATAACAAAATACTAAAAAAGGAATATTGTTTTTAATTTTAGAAAAATATATTACGACTTGTAGAAGAAGCCAGATGTCAAATAATGTTTGAAGAGGTAGAATGGTCTTTGTCCCTACATTTGTTAAAAAACATTCCTTTTTCCATTTAGTATGACACTTCATAGAAAAATATTTAATTTTGAAAACTGTTGAATTATTTTAAAATTTAATGGTGTTGATTATAAACCATGTAAAATAAGGTCAAATATCAATAAAAAAATGTCTCAATTAAAGGGGATTGAGATGAATACCCTTAACTTGAGTCTGACATGTCTGTTTCATTAATTATATTCTTGAATAATAAATGTAGATTAATTTTTATTTCTTTAGATCTCATAACATGTTTATTATTCCCATTACATAACTTATGCGTGTATTATAGTAATTAGTTAATTGCATGAGTTCATGTCAAATGTTTTGTCGATAATCAGTTCTTAAGTCGAAAATGAACATGGTATGATGTCACTATTTCATGTAGTAATAATTAAATCATATCAAGAATATTATTCATGACATAGTCATCAAATTTACACATGAATCATACTTTTTAATTTAAATATGTTTATGAGAAATGAACAAACTTATAATCATCGAGAAGGTATTTCGTACATACACATGAGTAACGTTTCCATTTTTAACTGATCATTATGTAAAAATAAGATAATTATCATTTTATCTTTAAAGAATTGTCATTATTTTATTAACATCATTATAATAATTTAAATATACATATATATATTTCACACAAGTGAGGTGATTAACTAAAAATGGGTCATAATACTTCGTTGAGGTGTTAGTTCACATATACGCATGAATGAAATTATCATATTTATGTACATGGATGTAAGAACCTAATTAATATATTATTATCATATAATGATTAATAAGTCATTAATATCAAATTTTAATATTAATTCAAATAATATAAGAAATATTTATATATTTTAATGGAAAATAAAAAAAATTGGTTTTTGGAGTTGATAATTCACACGTACGCCTGAACAATTAATTCTTTTCCCATTTGATAGAAGTAGAGTTGGATTTAGGTAATATATTAAAAAAAATAAAATATCATTATATTTAGGATAATTGAGATATTATCTCATCATTTTTGGATTATATTTTTTGATGTGTAAGAAGAAACCAAATATAATCACTCATAGAAAATGATTCATCTTCTTCGGTCGATCAGCTTTAAAGAACACCTTAACACCTATAACAAGGGTGTTATGCCTAAAATAAGGCTTAAAGAATGTGGGTCGGTATTATTAAAAGAGTATTGAACATATCTTTTCTGAAATAAATGGATTTGGATGTGTTAGTAAGTTCGTTTTATTGGTGGCCTATTATAAGATGGAGGATAGAGATTTCAAGAATGACTTGAAATATTATTTTATTAAAAATTTATTTTCAATTTATATTAGTTAAATATTTATTTATTTTTTTGATAATATTAGTATGGGAAGAATTCCTATTAACATATAGGTTTTATACTTTTTTAGTTTACAATTTTAACATTATCTTTTATCATCAACCCTTTTAAAAACATTTACTTTTACCTTGTCTTTTTAGTATTTTCATAATATATGTTTACTATAGGTTTTATAAATATCCAAGAGAATAAAAAGTGGATTATTTATTTTATTTTTAACCCTATATAATTCATTTGGCCTAATAATTGATTTTTGGTACTATTATATCATTTAATAAAATAGTATTTGTTTTCTAAAGTCATTTATGTCAATGTTGATACTATTTAGTAATTGATTGTATTAAAGTCATAAAAACATGATTCCTTCAATAAAAAGTAATTAAATCATCAATAACATTCCAATTTCATCCAAATAAATTATTTTATGACATCAAAATGTTATAATCACACTTATTTATGTATTTATAATATCATTTGCATGAATATATCATTATTAAGGTAATCACTGCATCATCGTTGTGTCGTGAATAAATTTATATATATAATGTATAAAAATTATAAATTAAATATGATGATGTAGGAAATATTTTTAGAATCATAATTACTATATATATTAAAATATATCAAATATATAAGCACACCTTAAAATTGTTTTCATAAATAAATACATGTTTGTGTTATATTTCACATTACATTAAATTAATTATTATGACATGTCAGTATCACAAACAAGTGGATCCATGGGGTCCTAAAAAAGACCCATGGATTCCCATGTATTTAAATATGTTATAAAATTGGATTAGGTCACGTTTTAGGGTAGTTTTATATTATTCTAATGTTATTTTTTACCCTTCTTTACCTGATTTACTCTATCACTATTAAAAAACAATACTTATGTTACTATTCAGAATGTCAAAATTTAAAAGGTACCTATTTAAATAATTTTATGCTTATGATTCAAATATGGAATCCATTTTTACAAATTCCATACACATAATTTTCATTGAATAATTTTAAAATTAAATCTCGTTGTCAAACTAGAATGCTGGTTTTTAAGAGGTAAAATTTATAAAAAGATTGACATATGTTTATGTGCTATTTAAGTATAAAATTACATCCAATGGATTAAATTTGATTAAATGATAAAAACATAGTCTAATTAAACTTTAAAACCAATTAAAAGGACTATAAAACAATATAAATATAATTGATGAAAAAGTTGTTTTGATTTAAAATGCAGTATTTTTCAATATTCATTACAATATGAATTGTATCAAAAAAATAAAAAAATTTCATCCAAGAAATTTTTTGGTGTCCCTATTCCAAATAAGATGTTTATTTTATCAAATTGATCGTATAAAAGTGAAAAATTGTTTTTTTAAAAAGGGTTCTCCATCAAAAAGATGTAAAATGGTCTTTTAAAAATATTATAGTATTTTATGCTAAAAATTGTATTCATTCTCATTTTATGTCCCTAAAATAAACTGGATAAATATAAAAACATTTAAAAAATATGTAAAATTGTAATATAGTAAATTTTTTTCATTCAATCCAATACAATAGAATTGTGTTTACTAGAAATTAAAAAATAACAAAAATATATTATTTATTGATATGACTAAGTGTTTTGTGCAACATGCTATTTCAGGGAAACCCATTGTCTTGTGTCATGTAAACTATTATAAATTTCATCCCTTTTAAAGTAAAATTAATGTCAATAAATAGGAAAATTTATTACTCTTTATTTACCTGGGATGTTATAGAAATGCATTACTAGATACTCAGCCATGAACTAATACTATTTGAAATCGCATATATATGATATCACATCACCCAAAATTGTGGTAGAACAATAATTAATTAATTTAAATACATATATGGATTTCATTTTAATTTAAATTCATAAATACCCCTCATTTCCATTTTAATAAAATCCATGAATCACCCAATATTATTATCCCATTTGCTCAGTGATGGTACCCATAGGATAGAACTATCAATTAACACCTGACTAGAGGAGTGACATTAAATTATCTCCACACTAGAATTAAAATAAATAAACAAGGTTCATTATTATTTTCTCAAGGATCTTTTTTATAATTATACATTAAACGTACATTCCTAATAATGTATAAGGTAAAACCACCACCGAATAAAAAAAGATAACCTCACTATACTCTTCAAACCATGTTAGAAGATATTATCATATGATTCCCATATGAAACCATTGATCCATGATACTTATGAGTTATATCACACATAACATGTAGAGTATCCTCATTGTGTTGTAATTTTATAGAAATCCTATGAAAAAAACAACTAATATAGAATTTATTGTCTATTAATAAGTGGCACCATATAATTTATCATTGAACTTCAAAATTTTCCAATACATATTTAATAGACCTTATCAAGAAACTAGAGTCATGCATACCATAACACACACAAATAGTGTAACATATTTCTATATTTTAATGGGATACCCATCTTATATTCTATCAAAATTATATTTTCAAAAAGCATAGAATGGTTTGTCAAAAATTGGGAAAAACAATAGAATATATAAAATACCCATTAATTTTAGTTATTTATGTGGATATGTACCAATACTGAATTAAAATATGTATAAATATATACATGTGGTTAGCCTTATTATGAAGAGTTTAGTATCATTTTTGGATTTCTGGCTGAATGCATGATGATGTTCCATGAAAGAATGTAAATTTAACGGAGGGGAGTGAAATAAATTGGGCGGTATGGGATCATCTAGGTAATCAAATGAAATTTTGTGTGGGTCCATATTTTTTAAAAATTCCCTATTGAAAAGAAAATTAACTGCACTTTATTTTTAGTCACATAACATGACATCTCGATTATCCACACAAAACTATAGTTAGACTAAGTGTGCAACACCATTCCTAACACTAATATTCTATAGTCATGTTATTAAAAAAATCTGTAAAGACATAAATGGGATACATTATAGAAGTGATAAAATTTTGAATAAAATAACCCTATGAAATAATATAACTAACTTTGAATAATAATCAAATTATTAGTCACACATTAGGATAAAATTCCTGAAAAAACATCCTATACTCCCAACCATACAAGAAAAGAAAATAATATAAAAAATTTGTAACTATAAGAGCATTGCATCTGAAACTTTGATAAAAAATATAAATATAAATTACTTCCTTATTTCAAAATATCTTTATAGGGTCTATGATTGAAATTATTACCATCAAATTCCATTATGAAGTTGGATGACCACTTATCCATCTAAAAAATTACCATATACAGTATGTTTAATCATCAAAAAACATGCATGGTTAAAATTTACATTGTAGTGGTGATTATAAAACTACCCAACATGATCCTCCAGACACACAAAGGATAAACAAAGAATTATTTTAACACCCATGATACAGGGGGATATATTCCTTAAAAAATATTTTATGTATTATACAACCAATGTCGTAAAAATAATCAAATTTTAGATCCTAAATATATGATGTATATACATGGAATGCATATATTTTAATTCATAATAAGACATATAATATCCTAAACACCATGATTTGATAATATAAATGAAACACCACAAAATCAGGGGGTTGAGCTCGGTTGATTATTTGTGGGATCTGTGGATTACCAACCACATTCTCAAAAAACACAAAATGAAGCTCATGTAAAATTGATCAATGGGGATATACCTAATCCATAGTTCATATAGTGTACCATTTTCAAAAAATAAATATGTTTTCATGGGATGTAAATACCAGGTGTGTACTTATAACACCTTAACTAAACCCCTTTATTTCTTATATAGAGATAAGATACATAAACTAAAAAAATACTCAGTAATTTACATTAATGGATTGGATAATTTCAACATTACATTAGATGAATAGAAAATGTTTAAAATTTTTTATGTTAAGATTTCTTTTTGAAACATAGTTGAGAATATGAAACAAACATGATATAAAAAATTATATATCATAAATTTCTTGAAACATATTGTCTACCAATAGAGTAAACAATGTGTGTTGTCACTACTCCCAAAAAATATCATTGTTTTACATTGATGTCCCACTAGTGGAAACTGCCAAGTAGAAAAATATGTTTAGAACCTATAGTTATAACCCTATGTGGGTGAGAACAATGATATTTTATAATAATCACATATAACTAAGGGAAATATATATGAATGAAAGAAGGGTGTAGTGTCCTATGAAATTTTGGGATCTAAATTTAATGTGAAGACTTGGAAAAATATTCATAAAAATGATTTAATTTTATATTAACACTAATAAGTGTCATTGAAAAAATATTAATAAAATAAAAAATTAGTTATAAGTCTCTATTGTATGAAATAATTGAATATCTAGGTTTTATAATTGTATCATAAATTATATAAACATAGGTTTTGTCTATATTTTATTAAAAGTATATATTCCATCCCTTTCATTCTCAAAGATATAAAAATCCTTAGTTTTTCAAAATTTGATCTTGAAACAACTATTAATCTCTATTACACTTCTCATTAATTATTACCTTTATTTAATTATCCATGAACACCTAGAGAAAGAAATACCCAAGGAGAAGATAAGTATGAGGAGAAATTATAGAGCCTATTAAAATGATATTATGTTTAACATCATCTTTCAAATCATTGATGATCACCACTAACCACTCATTCTAATAAATTTCTCTATTCTCCCATTCTTTGTTAATCCATGAAATTAATAATACATATTTTTATAGCCGCGAAGAATTATAAAAATAGGGATAATGGAGGTAATGGAGATAATAATGAGAATTTAGAATGTTTATAGAATAAGGGATAATTCAATTGATGGAAAAAATATTCACCATGGAATGTTATTATCTACAATCCCATAAATATTTACTTTGATTAATTTTATATAACACCCAATAATTCCTTTTTCACTCATTACCATTATTATCATTTAACATATATGTAAAATCACACAGTAGTTCCACAATTCAATCCCCTCATTAAGTCAAAATTCAATTACTCTCATGATATGAAAACTCCCTGAAATATCTGGCTACACAACGACCTCTAATATAACCATTTCATAACGACAATATCAATACAACACTATTTATTTAAATAAAATATTTTTTTATAATGTACTCCAAAATTAAATGAATAATAATATTATACTAAGATAGGGAATCTTCGTGATAGAATGATATCATAGAAATTAACAAAATTACTACATAAAGGTAATGATTACTTGTCAAATCGGAAGTTGTGTTAAAAATTGTATTCTTAGAATATTATAATTATCATTTTACCATTTTTATAAGACCACATAACCTATTAATATAAATAATAATAATAATGTTTTAAATTATTTAACACAAAATATAGGTCAAATATATCCCTCTCACTATAAGTGGTTCTCATCTAAGAAATAATAACATTCCTAAAAAGGTTTCATCTGATTCTTGTGTTCCCAGATGTTCTATTAACGATTCTTGTGCTCCTACAAAATACACAGTAATAAAATCCCCCCCAATGTGTTTTATAATTCCAATCCTTGATCCCCACTAGGTAATCCATAAATGTGTTATTACCCTTAAAATCCATTATGGAATAATCTATTATGTGTTGTAGATCATTAAGAAGTATAACAAACTATAACATATATAATAAATTGAAAACCTTTTCTAATTGTATGGGTAATGATATATGATATGAAACATAACCTAACTTTTGCAGAATCTATAATGGTCCATGTAACCTATGAGATAAAATTTATACACCTCAAACCCTATAGGAACTCTATCATTGAATGACCATTTGAAACATATGATCCTTGTCCTGAACTGCAATGGGCTCTATCATTGTCTCACATAGTAATTCTGATATGTGTTAGTTATCATAATATTTTATAAGATAACTAATATCATTCACCATTATAAACAACAATAAATTTAACCCCATAATTTAAAAACTTCTAATCTATTTCCAATAAATGAGGGAAGAAGGGTTTTCGATACATGACCTCAATAAGTTCAATTATAATAGTGATGTGGCCTTTATTAGTGGATATGACCTATACTAATGGTATGTCATCATCTTATATCCTACCAAAAAAGAATAATGGAAATTTAAATATCCTATGAAAACATTTACAATCCTTATAGCATAGCCATACAGTTATGGGTGGAAGGATATACCTAATGGTTATTATGTCTCAAAATCTGCTAAAAAACTCCTCCCTAATCCATTTGTTAATTATACATATTTATTACATTAAATATTTGAAGTTACAAAATGAAATTATATAACAGTATATATATATAGGTATACCAATATCTTTATTTAATTATTCTTTTAAAAATATAGTAGTCATACCAATATGATCAGCTGGTCAATGATCATGTAGACTACATCATAACCATTTGTTAAATGTGTATGTACTATAAAAATATATTCTTACATACAATAATAATTCCACTCTAAACCTTTATAATGAGATCACACCCTCAAATAGTTGGTTCTCATAAATATATTTTTTTAGGTGACAGAAAAAATCAAGTACTCTTTCACAATTATCATCATTTTTTACAACAAACAATATGTGTCTAACATCCTCTTAGATTTTGATAACACTAAGATGTACCACCAATTTAGAAGCTATTAAACTCCCTCAGAATCCCCCATTACTAAACACAATTAGAATAATTTTCCGACATTGAATGTGTATATTGTTCCAGTGACCATATAAGAATCAATTTGGTGCACTTATAAAGGTTTTATTGCCATAATATAAATCATGGTAATATTATTCAAGCTCTATCACACTCAAATTGGAAAAAATTATGGGGATCACTATTAGTAATAAAGGTATGATATGTATCCATCATTTCCCTCAACCAACTAAATTATTTCAAAAATACTTATCATACATCATTCATTAAATTCCTTCATCAGGATTCATTATTGGTAGAAAATTGAAATCAACCCTTTGAGATGACCTTCATTTAAAAAATTAAATCGTGAATCTGGAATATAAATTTTATTAATTTACTCTAAACTGAGATACCATGTTGAAAACTAATGATAGCCCTCATATTCGAATCATGATATCTCTTTTACCATGGGTAGATGAAGATCTCATTGAATGAATCCACCTTTAATTGGTCATAAAGATTCTATAATATACATATGCATGGTCCCAAAAATATTATAGTAGAGTTCATATCCCCAAACGATATTTTATAACATCCAATTTCTATAAAAACCATCAAATATTATCACTATTATGTGTTTCTATTGATCTTGAAGCTGGAGAAAACCAAAAGAATGGTCATTTTTTGTGAAAAATACCATTTCCTTCATCAATCCAAATAATATTTCGATCCTAAAAGGTATTTTATTTATCTATAAAAATTTTTTAGTTTTGTTCTTCATTATAATTCCATATTCTTCCATATGGATTAATTTTTAACAGAATTTGAACAGTAGAAGGGAACACACAGGGCTTTATAAAGACATTATCATAGGGGTCCTATAAATAAACCTTTATATCATTGAGATCATCTGGATCCATTTAATATGATCTTGAAGTTATTTATGTGGTTATATAATATTGGATAGTGTAGAATTTTATCTCTTAGGAAGGGGGTAAATATGATAAGCCATTTTAAAAGACACCCATGAATTAAAAAATTATAGTAAATTTATTTTTTTAATGTAAAAATAGATTAAAAACAAATGACATCTAATTAGTGGGAAATAGAAATAACCATTTAATGGGTTTCCTTGTACGTTCAAACTAAAGACCCATCTCCTTAGTAAAGGTGGACCTATACCATTTTGTTTGAATGAAAATCACCTGATGGTGGTAGTTATTAATCAAAGAATAGATATTAGTTATCCAATGTTTATATTTTATATTGTCAGAGGTTCTCATCTCAACTATGATGATATCTGAAGATAACATATCTCTATAAAGAGGAATCTCACACTGATAGAAGGTGAAGGTGAGAATATGGTAACTACGAGTAATAGTCTATAGTTGAAGATGATTTCTGTGAGATACAGTAGAATTTATAATTCAATCATAAGAATTAATCATCATGAAATGAATGGATTAAACTGGTTTCAAAAAGTATAAGTTCTAGTGTAGAGAATATATTAATCATATCTACAACTATTTATGCAAATTGCTGATCAAAATCATCCATTATATGAATCCATTCATAGATCTGACCATATATATTCGATGTCCAACATTAAACACCTGAATATGGAAGTGGTGGAATTTGATTTAATCATCATCTACCTTTATCTAGTTCAATAACACCATATGAACCGATAAAATATTACTTCCAATATAGTAAATATTTCAAAAAAAATGAGAACCCTAACTACCTAACTACCTCAAATATTTCATGCCTCCCCTAAAATTATCATATATCCCTTAAATAACTTTAATGGTTATGTATTCTTATGATATATAGCCATGTACTATAACAAAAATGTACTCCCTATCTCTATAACGACTAGATCCTCCTGGTGATCCCTTTCTTTATATTCTCCTAAAATAATTTCATAATTGTATTTCCCTATAATGATTGGATCTTTATGGAATAACGTGTCTTGTTACTAGGGAAATAAACAATCTGTAAAATCATAGTCCTGTTTTATTACCATATCATATATTTTATAATAATCATTTCACCACTGATGCTCTATCAAAGGATATACAAAATGTGTGGATATGGACATGTACAACCCCAACATGAATATTAAAAAATTCATTGATCAAATATATAACATTGAGATAACACATCATGAATCATGTATGGGAGTATCTAATGAGATACATAATCCCGGATTTATACATTATGATGTCTATGATTCATTATTAGTTGTCTAATAGTTCCTAAAATCATAAAACACCAACTTCATTAGATAAAAAAATTCACTAGAAATTTAATCTAATTCCGAATATAGTACAAAATTGACATCATATTCCTATAAAAACCAAAACCTAAATAATAAAACTGTAGACTTAAGGAAAAATCAATATCTTAGGAAGGTGTGTGTAAACCTAATTTAATACATGATTTACTAACTTCAACAAATACCTAATTTTTAAATTTTGAGGTTCTCACATAAAATTGAAGTGGATATAATGATATTACTCATACAGTGTTCTCATACATTAGATGGTCAATTTATACTTAGTATAAACTATCATATTCTCTACTAGTGGTGTTTCTTATTACTATATTATGGGAGGATGATTTTCCCTAATTCCATGGAATGTAGACTTATCTTTGCTAAGTCCCCAAACCTATTCCATATCTCTCACCTATTCATTGACTAGCGGATCTATCACTAAAAATGTGTCATAATATCCCTACCATGAAATACTATAATTTTATCAATGTTGTCTTATCATATAGTTGATAAGATGAACCCATGGCTACTAATGTACTTATAGGTGAGATTACTCAAAAAACTCATGGTCTCAAAATTACTGACATATTATATAACCAATGAAGAAAATTGTTTATTTTAATGAATGAAACATCATAGTTGTATGTACCATAAAAATTCAACAGATTTACGGTGATAAGATATGTTTAGTACCATACCTATGATTTGTTCCTAGTTTTGATGAATGATATCAGGACCTATTCGCAGTATTTTCCTAAATTCAGAAACATTCATAAAACCCCACAAAACTCTGAAAATGATCCCAATAACTCAAGACCATTCATAGAATTTAAACATGAATTGAAATATAAACACCCTAGGTATACTTGATGATAGGTCATCTGTGCCACCCCAAACACCTATTTTATTGGTTAGGGGCTATTGATGAGCCCCAATAAGGTAGATTACAAATATGAGGACTTATAAAACATGATAACATATGAAAATCATATATCTAAAGTAGAAAATATAAGATATAATCCTTGATAATAAAACAAATACTAAGACTATTGTAAAAATATATATTTCAAAACAACCTATTTTTATATCCATATTAAAAATTGCCACACTGATAATGGATAGTAAATAAAAGAACCCAACATCTCAAGGTATGGTATACTCAAAAAAATATAAAACACCTATTAATTATAACATATAAAGGAATAATATCAATTAGTAATCATCATAATTATCAACTTTTATGAACTAGCTTCACCAACCCTACATTATCCACATCCACCTATATCACCTTCAGAATAGTTGTCTTCTATAAAGACAAACCACATTAGGGTGTGATGGTCTATATATGGGTTAATATTATTAAACCCATTAGAATTCCATTAATACTAGAAGAATGAATTAAGATTCATATAAAAGCCCATGATATATGGATAAATGTTCAATTCTATAAAAAATTTATACATCGAGAGTAAGATAACTAATTTATTAAGTAAGACCCGTGTATAATTACCAAATCTACGATATATCTCTTCTGAATATATAAGAAACAATATATTGTAAGACCAATAAAATACAAACTATTTTGATTTCATAAATTCATACCCACCAATATGAAATCATAGTTGGGGGGCCATTCCTTGATGTGGAAGTCATGTGGGATGAGGGAGGTCCAAACCCTTTGAATAACCATTAATTTAGGAAGTGGAAAATTGTTTATTAAGGGAGTAGTTAATCTCATGTAGGGAGGACCCACACCCCAACTTATGGGGGTGTATTGATTCTTATTGACAGATGACCTGTACCATATACATTGGGGAGTAATACCCCTTTTCTTATATATGGATCCTACTCCATATTGGGATCAAATGTCAGTTGATGTCAAGGTTTATGATTTAGAATTTAGGGACACACACTCTTGATATATGGGGACTACATATAGATAAATGAATATAGAGGACCATTCAATATAATTAGAATATTTATAGAGGTGTTCTAAACCTACTCTTTCTTTCATCGTATCACACAAACCATTTCATTTAATTTACAATTCTACAACAATTAAATTTCTCCAAATACATCATTGTCACACTCTAAGGAAAAAATTAATTTCACTATCAGGTTCGACACAAAAAAACTTGGGAATTAACATTTTAAATAAATTCAGCGCTGAAAAAATATATTGAATATAATTTTAATAAAAAAATGTGGGACTGTTGGCCACACAATATTTTTTACCATTGTTCCCCCTATCATAAAATATTTATATTGTATGATCATAAAATGACCTTGTCCAGGAGGATTTATAAAGTAAATCCTTTTATAATAATTTTATTCACTTTTCCTTTATTCTATTAAACATGAGTCACACATAATATGTAGAAATAATAAAGTTAGGAAGAAGGATTCATGATACTTTGAAAATTTTAAAATCCCCCCGTGATATGATGGATGATCCTTATAGTATTATAAAACACTCTTTATAAATCAATCGACATCGCCATTACATTAAAATTAAATGTAATGTAATGATGTATTAATAGAAACAAATTGTGTATATTGTTGTACATTTGTCCCTAAATCATAATGGAAAAATATACCCAATTATATAGGTCATTGAATTCCATCTATTCCATATAAACCCTTTATGAGGATTCAAATTGTCATGACCTGCATTCACCAAGATGAGAGAAGGGATAGAAGATTTCTAGTCCGTTGATTCTTCCAGTTGAAGGAGAGATAATGACCCATGAAACCCAACTTCAATAGGTTCTAGAGTGACGAATAGCACCAATGGTATAGAATCACATGCAAAATTGTAGTCATTACTATTTTTATTTAGTAGAATCGATAGATAAGATGGTACATCCCTAATCAACACTAAAACTGGAAGTAAAAGTATGGAAAAAACAAACCATTCCCATATGCATGTTCCAAAAGTAAGTGGTACAAAATTACAATAAAACTCCATTGAAAAATACCAAATAAAAGGAAAATACCAATAGCAACGGTCCCTACATCTGAGCTAGTAAGGTCCCACTAGATCCCTGAGGTCATCCTGGAAACATGAATGCAGTTTATTTACGTAGGGTGAGTATACAAGTATACTCAGTAGGGAAAACCAATGGCTCTTGTGCACAAGTGGGGAGGCATTCTAATGCCCTTTGAGAAAAGGAGATAACCAGAGCACCTAGAAAAAACTATCCACCCAAACCTTAACAAGGAACACTCCCCAAATAATTCAAGTTGAGTAAAGTAATAGTAACATCACATCGATATTTGTGTACCCCACGCCACTTTCCCACTGGTTATTAGAGACATCATACACGTCAACCCTCTCCCACCATCCTCACCGCAGTACCACTTCCTTCCCCTGCCCGCACACACCTAGGCTACCACAATCACACATCTCGCCTACAAACACCTGGTCAATCACTACAACACATCCCACACACACCTAGTTCTGAACAACTGCTGCCACATTCGAAGACACCTGGGCCTCATCCCAAATACACTTGGGAAACAACCTTCCCTCACACACCTGGGTCAACCACCACCACATACCATGCCTGAAGAATATAGGGCTATAGTGGACCACAATCCATCACAGCCTTCCCAAAGAGTCATGGGATATTCGAGAAAGGGAGGGGAAAATGAGATAATAACTAGCCACTCATAGTAGTGTTGGGAAAAACACCCTCCCCCATGAAATTTGGGTGTTTGGGACAAAGTACATAACATGGGTGGGGTGCGAATAAGAATCATAAGAACTAAAATTATATATATAGGTAACAAGCACTCATCCCATCCTAGGGGTTTCAAAACCATCCCATACTTAGGAACACTCATTATTATTCATTCATAAGAAGCATAATAGCTACAACCCTATCATAGCTCATTCCTGGAAAACAATTCCCCATTGAACCCATTCATGTTTTCATATTCTAGTAATTCCATTTAAGTAAATTTTTCACTTTTGAAAATGAACAGGCATAACCACAAGCCAAGGAAGGGAAAAAGCCAAACTGAAAATTAAGTATTCACACCTGGTTATCTTATAAAGTGACAACAAAAAATGGGATTCGTGAGATATATCGATGTATTGGAACCAAACGAAGACACACAATATAGCCTCACTTGGCCTCAAATCCAAAATCCAACAACTGCACCATAACAGAGGATCACATCCCCATCCATGTCGCTTCCCAAGCATCAATTGTCAACATCACCATAACAGAGCAAGGGAGTTTTCAAATTTGAATATGTCATTCATTCAGTTTCGTCTTTCCATTTGGTTAACATGGGTGATCACACATGGATTATTATTCACTAGGCTTCCATTTGATCAACCGATTTTATGAGATTAACTAGTTTCCATGTTACACTCATTCAATCACATAAATATCACGAAAAACAGAGGTTCATTAGTGCATACGAAAATACCACCAACAACCATGATTTTTAGTGGGCATAAGCCCGTACAATTCACAACAAAAAATCAAGGATAAGGACTACAGTAAAAACATCAAGAACACCCCCTTAATTCTTAAAATTTCTGTAAATTATCTTCTATTATGGTTTGGTTTCATCCCTCCCCCACAGAAACAATAGCATACCCACCCCTCATGATACACACTAAGAAGAGATGAATGAAAATCTCTACATGGTTGATCAAAGATCGATGTTTTTTCTCCTGGAGCCAAGCACTGGGAATGCATGAATTGTAGTGGAAGAACTCAGAAGACTCTATGAATGAGTAGGAAAGGTTGTAGCACAGGAGCACCACTCACCTCAAGAAAGGGGACTCCATACTCACCAAGAAGATAAAGGAAAAGAGACCAGCAGGGGCGAAAGAATTATCTTTCGATAAAAATGTGAGATCCTAGAGTTACGGGATATGAGGTTCTTGTGTGGGATTAAAGGTGGACTGTGGTTTCAACTCATGGTTAGATGGTTACACACGATGTAATTAATAGTTTATTTAATAATTCACATCGGAGGGGGGGAAAAATAGTTTTGTGTTAAATGATTTCATTTAAGAGAGGAAACGGGTCAATTGAGGGTCTCCCCTATCCCGGGGGATTTAAAATGTTGTTAATGGAACTAAAAATGTATTTGAACCACATTAAAATGGGTAAAAGTCTTAAAAGTAGCGTTATGGGAAAAACTAGGGAAGGAAAATCCCGACACCCCTCTGTGGCCGATGGGTGATACTGATAGTTGAAACTGACCAGTGGAGATGATCGGGTGAAGCTGATCTCATAAAGCTGATCATGTGAAGCTGATCCTGTGAAGCTGATCAATGAAACCGATATGTGAAACTGATTTGGTGAAACCCATCTGTGAAACCGATTCGGTGAAACCAATCTATGAAACCGATTCAGTGAAACCGATCTACGAAACTGATATAGTGAAACCGATCTGTGAAACCTATTTGGTGAAGTGGATCTATGAAACCGATTTGGTGAAACCGATCTCTGAATCTGATAGAGTGAAACCGACCTGTGAAACTGATTTTGTGAAACTGATCTGTGAAACTAATTTGGTGAAACTGATATGTGTAACAGATTTTGTGAAACCGTTCTGTCATACCGATTTGGTGAAACTGATCTATGAAACTGATCTATGAAACTGATGTGGTGAAACCGATCTGTGAAACTGATCTGGTGAAACATATCTGTGAAACCAATTTGGTGAAACAGATCTGTGAAACAATGTTGGTGAAAACGATCTTTGAAATCGACAAAGTGAAACCGATCTGTGAAACTGATTCGGTGAAACCGATCTGTGAAACCGATTTGGTGAAACAGATCTATGAAGTTGATTTGGTGAAACTGATCATTGAAACTAATCTGTGAAACCAATCTGTGTAGCAGATCTATGAAGCGAATCAATGCAGCAGATCTGTGGAGCTGATCAGTGAAGCTCATCTATGCAGTGGATTAGTGAAACTGATCAGTGGAGCTGACCTGTAGAGCTAATCGGTGAAGCCGATCAGTGGAGCTGATCTGTGGAGCTAATGGTTGGGACTAATCGATGATTCCAGGACACCCCAACACTTATAATTTTGGAAAAAAACATTGACCAGGAGGGTTTGTGCCATTACATCAGATACCTCTCAAAATTATTCTCTCCCTTGAGAATTCAAGAGTAACCTAGCAACCCCTCTAGAAGATACCTCTCAGGGATAAACCACCCCAAATAGTCATACAAATCACCAAGATTTCATTGTCCCGACAAACGGATCGAGGTTTTCTTTCATCCACGTCAAGATACTATCCTCTATGGGCGGAAATGACTCGCTTGCATTGGTTTAATCACATCCACCTTAATGCATCTTGATTATGGATCATGTCCTCCTTTCCCAACATATCATGACTTTTCATAACCATTCACAATGTAAGGAAACAAAACATCTCATAAACCAACAGGGTCATCATTACATCATAAGAGGTCACAAAAAAAATAACAACAAGGAAGGCTCGGAACAGCATCTCAAAACAGATTTGGGTACTGGGCGTCCATCTAAGATTCTAGCTCCCAAGTACTCTCCTCAAGGCCATTGTTCATTAACAAGACAGGAAAAAAATGGATGGTTCATCCACGAAGAACATTCTCCTTTCAATCCTCAATCCTCACTAGTCACTCCATGAATGTACTAGCATCCCTTATATCCAATTCTCCCCAGTAATTGACATGGGAATCATCATGTAGATATCGAAGAATCAGGGAGATGTGGAAAACATCATGGATCCATTCCAACTAATGTGGAATCGCCAGCTAATATTCCACCTCACCGACACACCTCTACACTTCATGGGGCCTGATGAACCTAGGATAGATCATTATCCCCTTGTTGAACCTCTGTTTCCCATGTCGAGGGGAAACCTTTAAGAACACATGGTCTACAACCGTAAACTCCAAGGGCCTCCTCCTCTGATCAGCATATGACTTCTGTCGGTCTTGGGCTACCTTCATCCTCTCACACACAAGCTGAACCTTCTCTATTGTGCTCTGCACCACCTATGGGCTAAGAACACATGCCTCCCCAACCTCGGTCTAGTACACGGTCAAAGGACACGACCTCCCATGCAAGGCATCAAATTGTGTCCTGCCAATAGTAGAGTGATATATTTTGTTGTAGGCAAACTCTACTACGGGAAAATGGCATTCCCATTATCCCCCAAATGCCAAAACACATGCTCGTAGAATATCCTCCAATGTTTGGATGGTCTGCTCTATCTTCCCATCTGATTGGGGGTGGAAAGAAGTGCTAAGACGTAGCTGGGTGCCAAAAGCATGTTGCAATCCCCTACAAACTCGTGAGGTAAACCGTGCATCCCAATCTGAGACAATGGACCATGGAACTCCATGAAACCACACCACCTCATCCACATATCTCTAGGTTAAGGCATCCACCGCACTCGACTACTTAATCACCAGAAAGTGAGCTGATTTCGTCAGTCGGTCTACCACTACCCAGATTGAATCACAACCCACTTGAACCCTGGGTAGTTCTGTGATGAAATCCATCGATTTGTCATCCCACTTGCACTCAGGGACATATAAAGGCTACAACAAACCTCATGGGACATGGTGTTCATCCTTCACTTGCTGACATACCAAGAACCTTTCCACGAACTCTACCACTACCCATTTCATCCCAGGCCACCAAAACTGTTCTGTTAGGCCTCGATATATCTTGGAAACTCCATGGTGTACTTCTACGAGTGTGTTATGGAACTCACAGAGAACTGCCTCATGCATCATCCCAGGGAAAAACAACTTCCCTCGGATAAGTATCTGATTATATCCATCCTCCAACAACCTTTCCGAAGCATTTCCTTGGTTAACCCGATCATGAATCACTTCACTCTCTATGTCTCTCCACTGTGACTCCTCCACCCACCGCAGTCGCGAGGACTAAACTGTCATCTGAAATAGACAACCTCTACCACCATTCTCCCTTACATCCAAGTGTAGGGAATCCAAATCCTCTATTTCCTTCAAAGCATCCATATATTCCTGAATACCTTCCCTCCATGACTTCCTACTCAAGGAATCAGCCACAACGTTCCCCTTACCTTCAGTGTGTGACATCTCAATGTGGTAGTCCTGGAGAAACTCCACCCACCTTCGTTGTCACAAGTACAGGTCTTGTTGGTTATAGAAATGCCTTAAACACTTATGATCTGTGAATACCACAACGTCCTCTCCATTGAGGTAATGCCGCCACAACTTCAATGAGAACACTACTTCTACAATCTCTAGGTCATGGGAGGCATAGTTACGCTAATGAGGACGTAACTTCCTAGACCCATAAGGTATCACTCCCCATTTCTACATCATTACACACCCTAGGCCAAGTCCAGAGGCATGACAAATCACCTCCAACATATGCCCTTCCTCTGGTAACTTCAGCACTAGGGCACGAACCAACTTCCCTTTTAGATAAATGAAGGCTTCATGGCACTTCTCACTCCACATGAAGGCCTGGTCCTTTCTGGTCAACCCTGTCAAGGGAGATTCATCTTGAGAGAAGTTGTGTACAAGCCTATGATAATAGCTTTCCAGACCTAGAAAATTGTGAACCTCCATCACATTCTTGGGAGATTCCCAAGAAACAACCACTTCCACCATTGACAGATCAACTTCTACCCCTTTTTGAGACACCACGTCTCCAAGGAAATTCACTTCTCATGTCATGAACATAAACTTGGACAATTTCCCATAAAACTGGTGATGTTGAAGGATTTCCAAGACCATCCTGAGGGGCTTAGTATGTTCCTCCTCTAATCTTGAGTAGATCAAAACGTCATCAAAGAAAACAATGATGAACCGGTCTAGAAACTCACGTAATACAGAGTTCATTAGGCCCATGAACACAGAAGGTTCATTCGAAACACCGAACAACATGAATATGATCTCAAAGTGCCCATACAGGCACCTGAAAGTAGTCTTTGGAATATCATTATCCTTCACCCTTACATGGTGATACCCAGACCATAGATCGATCCTGGATAACCAAACTGTGCCTCTCAACTGGTCAAAGAGATCGTCTATCATCGGAAAAGGGTAACGGTTCTTGAGCATTACTTGATTCTGTCTCCGGTAGTCTATGCACAGCCTGGGACCACCATCTCCTTCTTTTCAAACAAGACCGGATCACCCCATGGCGACACGCTTGGTTTGAAAAAACCCATATTAATCAGATCTTCAATTTGGAACTGCAACTCTTGCAGCTCAGAAGGCGACATCCGATATGGATCCATGGAAATCAGGCGGGCACTGGGTTGTAAGTCTATCTCGAACTCAACATCACGTCGAGGGGGTAGAGTCACAACCTCCTTGGGAAAAACATCTAGGAATTCTCTAAAAACTCTTGGAACATCTATATCTCAGCATCAACTAATTATTCTGAATTCCTGACCAACAAAGAAAGAAGAGGCTCTACGCACTGTCTCCCCACCAGACAACTCCGCTCACCAACAAAAGACACACACTAGCCATCCCCATCAGAGAACATGACTCTTCTCTGTAAGCAGTCGAAAACTGTGTGCACAGAAAACAACCAGTTCATGCCAATGATGAAATCATATGGTTGTATTTGTATCATAAGAAATTCCCCACTAGACTGATGCGACCCCAACATCAATCTACATCTTTGAAAAATATCAAACATACCGGTATGACCCCCCAAATATCATACTCAGAACCAGGGGCATAGAGAGTCTCTCTATGTCTAGGCTCTTGGTATGGGCTAGACCAGGTGTAAAAATGGAGTTTGATGCCCCTAAATCAAGTAAGGCGCATGAAAGAGTGCTAAACAAGCTGATTGTACCTCAAACGTCTTCTGGACCTACTAAAACTACTACCTCTATGGTGTGCAACTGCCCACGCCCACATCCTCTGCCTCTTGGTTTTCATCTGCCTCCCCGACCACGCCCTGGTTGAGGTCCGTGATGAGCACCATAGGGTCGGCCTCCTCCTGCCACATATACTCTCGAAGGAGTGGGAGCTCATTGTCCATGTTGTTTCTACTGAAAGGGTCTTACAGGAAACTGATGCTGATGAGGTGGGCGCTGAACCTCCCCACCCACACTATACTGAACTATGTCTAGGCACTAATTCTAAAGGTTCCCATGGCTTCCACAGATGAAGATCCTTGGTCTTGGGCTCGCGAGGAAAGGGAAATGACTAGGAGATCAAAACTAGAACTATTCGGGCCAACTCCCTACTGGTCGAAACCTAGACGGCCCTGACGCTGGAGGCTTGCTGCTGACAGTCTTCCCCTTTCACGAAATCCACTAGCTCCCCTCTCGTGGCACACCTCCCAGCTTGATCATCCTTTCTACTAATTAGTCAATATTATGGACCTTCAAGTACGTCGGTAGGTTGAAGGGAGTAATAACATACTGAAGAGAAGGTCGGAGTGCCTCCTCTAAATGTATTTCCCAAGACTCCTCATCCAGAAAAAGGTCCATAGAAAAATGAAGTAGATCCTTGAACATGATCCCTAACTCCCACAATGACATGATCCTATGTTGAAGGAAGAGTTTCTCCTGCCTCTTTTCTGCCTTCATCGTGGAATAGAGGAATTCTGTCTGGAATTCCCTCTCAAAGTCGGTCCATGAAACTTCAGCCTCCCAATTCTCCCCATGATATAGAGTCCACATTGACGGGATTATCCCTAAATTTTGCTTAAATCCAGAAGAACCCAGTACACCGTCAGAGCCCGGATTAAGTTGAAAGTTATCACCAGCTCCTCTAGCCATCTCTCTATCTCTATGTTTGAGGTACTGCCCTTCGTATTTCCCAAGGTTCTGCTGCTGAAACGCACAAATAATCCTCTGCCATATACCATCCTCATTCTCTCGGTCATCCCTCTACTGATCATCCAATTCATCCTCCTAGGCCCTGATCACCCGCACTACTCTTGGTCGTTGTCCAGGTGCCATTGCTGCAATGTAAACAGGAAATTCTTAAGCCTGAGTAGTGTAGAAGATAGCTTTTAAATTTCTCATAGACTTATTATTCATTTTAAATCCCCAAAATTACCAAGACACACAAGAACACAAGTCATTATGACGCATGTACCATTCCTAGTGTCTCTACCCTGCAATTAGTGTAGCCTCACTTGGTTGTTCGGTAGGCCCAGAGTCCTTGAATCAGATCACAGGGGGGCCTAATATCCCCTATCCTAGACGGACTTCCCTGACCTATTTAAAGCACCAAGATTTCCTATCACGGTTTCCCTACCATCCCATGAAATCCTCACTGTGCCTAACCTCAAGCTACACCCTATCTCCCAACCTCCCTATGATACCATTCTTTCACAACCCGCCTTCACCAAGATGAGAGAAGGGAGAGCAGATTGTCAGACCCTTCCTTCTTCTAGTTGAAGGGGAGATAATGACCCCCGAAACCTGCCTTCAATATGTCTTGGAGTGGCGAATATCACCAAGGGTATAGAATCACACACAAAATGGAATTCATTACCCTTTTTATTTAGTAGAATTAGGAGATAAGATGGTACATCACTAATCAACACAAAAACTAGAAGTAAAAGTAAGGAAGAAAACAAACCATTCTCATATGCATGTTCCAAAAGTAAGTGCTACAAAAGTACAAGAAACTCCAAGGAATGTACCAAAAAAAGAAAAACAGCAACAAAAATTGTCCCAACATCCGAGCTAGTAAGGTTCCACATGATCCATGATGTCCTCCTGGAAACCTAAAAGACATTTATATATATAGGGTGAGTATACATGTATACTCAGTAGGGAAAACCAAAGGCTCTCGTGTATATGTGGGGTGGCATTCTAATGCCCTGTGAGAAAAGGAGATATCCAGAGCACCGTGCAAGGAAACTATCCGCCCAAACCTTACCAAGGAATACTCCCCCAATAATGCAAGTAATGTAAAGTAATAGAAAAAGAACATCGATATTTGGTTACCTTGTGCCTCTTTCCCACTGGTTATTAAGGTCATCCTATGTGTCAAACCTCTCCTGCCATCCTCACCACAGTCCCACTGACATCCCCCACCCGCACACACCTGAGCTACCAAAATCACACATCCTGCCTGCAAACACCTGGGAAATCACTACCAAACATCCCACACACACCTAGGTCCGAACAACTAGTTCCACACCTGATGAAACATGGGCATCATCCTGAAGACACTTGGGAAACAACCTGCCCGCACACACCTGGGTCAACCACCACCACGTACCCTGCCTAAAGAATCTAGGGCTATAGTGGACCACAAGCCATCAGGGACTACCTGAAGAGTCTCGGGATATTCAGGAAAGGTAGTAGAAAATGATCTCATAACCAGCCACTCATAGGAGTGTGGGAAAAAACACCCTCCCATATGATATGTGGGTGTTCGGCAAGAAGTCATTAACATGGGAGGGGCAGGAATAAGAAATATAAGAACCAAAATTAAATATATAGGTGACAAGAACTCATCCCAGCCTAGGGTTTCCAAAACCATGCCATACACAAGCACCCTCATTACTATTCATTCATAAGAAGCATAACAGCCACAATCATTTCATATCTCATTCCCGGAAAACAAATTCCCCTATTGAACCCATTCATGTTTTAATATTAAAGTAATTCCATTTAAGTAAATTCTGAACTACTAGAAAACTAACAGGAATAACCACAATCTAAGGAAAGGAAAATATCCAAACAACAAATTAAGCATTCAAACCCAGTTCTCGGGTGAAGTCACAACAAAAAAATGGTTCTCTGAGATCCCTTGAATTATTGGAACCAATACAAGCCCCACCATACACCCCCGCACGTCCTCAGATCCAAAATCCAACAACTGCACCACAATAGAGGATCCCATCCCCATCCACGTCGCTTCCCAAGCATCAACCATCAACATCACCAGAATAGAGAAAGGGTGTCTTCAAATTTGAATACGTCATTCATGTAGTTTTTTCTTTCCGTTTGGTTAACCTGGGTGATCACACAAGGATTATTATTAACTGGGAATCCATTCAATCAACCGAGTTTACGTGATTAACCAGTTTCCATGTTACTCCTATTCAATCACATAAATATCCAGAAAAATATAAGTTCTTTAGTGCACAAGAAAAGATCACCAAAGGCCATGATTTTCAGTGGGCATAAGCCCGTACAATTTATAACACATAATCAAGGATAAGGAGTAAAGAAGAAACATCAAGAACACACCCTACATTATTTGAAATTATGTTTATTATCTTCTATTAAGTATTGGTTTCATCCATCCCAACGGACACAATAGCATACCCACCCCGCATGATACACACTAAGGAGAGACGACAGAAAAGCCCTACTTGAGTGATCAAAGATCAACATTTTTTCTTCTGACGCCAACACCTAGGGATGAACAAACATGTAGGTGAGGAACATTAAATAATCTATGAATGACCAGGAAAGGTTCCATAATAGGTGCACCACTTTCCTCGGGAAGGGGGACTCCAAACGATCCAAGGTGAAGAAGGAAAATAGACCCGCCGGGAGGAAATAATTATCGTGCGATAAAAAGTTGATCTTGTGAAGCCAATCTGTGAAGCCGATTTGTTGAAACTGATATGTGATGCGGATTTGGTGAAACCGATCTTTGAAAAAGATTTTTTGAAACTGTTCTCTGAAACTAATTTTGTGAAACCGATTTGGTGAAACGGATCTGTGAAAATGATTTGGTGAAACCTGTTTGTGAAACCAATTTCGTGAAACCAATCTGTGAAACAGATTTGGTGAAACTGATCTGTGAAACTGATTTGGTGAAACCAATTTGTGAAACCGACTTCGTGAAACCGATCTGTGAAACCAATTTGGAGAGACCAATATGTGAAAGCAATTTGGTGAAACCGATCTGTGAAAACGATTTGGTGAAACTGATCTGTGAAATTGAATTGGTTAAACCGATCTGTGAAACCGATTTGGTGAAACCAATCTGTGAAACAGACTTGGTGTAACCGATCTGTGAAACTAATTCCGTGAAACCGATCGGTGAAACCGATTTTGTGAAACGGATCTATGAAACTGATTTGGTGAAACTGATCTGTGAAACTAATCTGTGAAACCGATCTGTGAAGCTTATCTGTGAAGCTGATCAGTGGAGCTGATCAGTGAAACTGATATATGGAGAAGATAAGTGAAGCTTATTTGTGAGGATGATCAGTGAAGCTAATCAATAGAGCTGATCTGTGGAGCAGATCAGTGAAGCTGATTAGTGAAGCTGATCAGTGAATCTGATCATTGGAGCTGATGGGTGGGACTGATCGATGAGTCCATGACACCCGAAAACATAGAATTTTGGCAAAGTAATTGACCAGGAGGGTTTGGGCCATTACACATATAATCACATATCATTCACCCATTTTACATTCTTTAATTTTTTAAAATCTAAAGATCAAAATTATAAATGGATTCATAACAACCAATTACACATATTCCAATTTGACACTAAACATAACCACTATCATAAATAACATATTATTAAAATAATAGATGAATCATAAACAATTATTAAAAAATTAAAATACATATCTTGGAATTATAACAGTAAGAAATTTTAAATAAACAATCGATTTATAAATATTTGTTTAGAAATATGAAATCTAAAATTTTCATTTATAAAAATTACAAAATAATGAGAGAAAGAGGACCCCATGTAGAATATATAGATGAATCAAATTTCTACATTACCTACCTCAATTCTAGGATGAATGTTATCCTTAGATGCCCCAATGACCCCAATCAAATTCACAATATAATATTTTTTTGATTATAACATACCTAAAACAACAATTTTAGTCATCTTCTAGAGTTCCTGTATTATAATAAAATTTCACTGCATAATATTACTTAATTTTTTAACAAACCAATATTTTATTTCAACTTCTTTTCATTTATACTCATTCAATGTCGATATAAAATATTACATTACTTACATAATTAAAATCCTTATTAAATTAATCATAAATTCCTCTCATTCCATGATAACCGAATTCAAAAAAATGTTTCATGATATTCGTTAATTTTCTTTTAATTTGAACCAAAATATATCAATAAAACCCAATTTATTTTAATAAAATAATAAATTTAAAGTGAAATAAAAAATTCAATAAAAAATAAAATCCCACTAACCCATGTTATCATAAAGAATACCAAAATATTTTGAACATTATAAAATTAACACTAAAGGGTAATAATTTTATATAGAATCTAACAGTGCAATAAAACATTTATTTCAGGAACTAAAAAATTACTATTTCATAGTTTACGACTAATCAAAAGTCCCTCTTATTGAAAAAAAATATATGAAAATATTTTACCGTTATTAAAAAAATTGGATATCTACATTGGTGTTGAGAATACCATTGATCATTTATAACCACACAAAAAATTAATATAATGTTCCATATAGATCCTTGTTGCGGTGGTTAGGGAAATGGAAAAATTATAATTCCCGAACAATTGAACTTTTGGTGGAACATTCTAGAACCCAATAAATGTATTTTACCTAATTAAAACATAGATATTTACTATATGATATTACAACATTGTATAATACCTTTTATAGAAAATTTTTTTTATTTTAAATAGTCAATAAATATTTTCCTCTAATTATTATTGAACTTCCATAAATTCACAAAAATTTAAATTCAATCAGACATCATCCCATTTATGTATTTCATGGATATTTAATGACACAATTCACTGTAAACATCACCAAGAATCCCATAGTATGAATAATAATAAAAAAATGAATATATTATTAGAATGTAGCATATGGATCCCCATTGGTTTTATCCATTTATGTAGTTATATTTTTTTAGAATGTGATAGGAATTTAAAATAAATTAGTGAATAGAAAAACATTGGATGTCTATAATGAATCACTATGAACTGAGAAATTAGTATGTGGTAAATTATTATTCATTTAAAGGATATCAGTCCTTGGCTATTTTATTTCTTATTAAGATCATGTCCCATTCTCCCAATAGTTTTTACTATTCTATCTAATAGTATGTATTTTTCTGTACCATGCCCATTATCTCACCCAACACTAAATATTATTTTTTCATTAGGATATTTGGGATTAAAACCCATTATTCATATCACAATATTTTATTTTTCTATAGGGTCCTCCCTCTAATATGAATACATTAACTCCTATATTGGTTAGTCAGGAATGTACTTGTTTTTTTTTCCTTATTTTAGATTTCATGTTAACCACATGGATTACATCTTTCAAAAGGATCATGGATTCACCCATGACATTTGACTCCTTAATCATCTGTAATTTTCATGAATTCATACATGAGATTCTATAATTAAATTTTATATGTACTAAATATTCAAAAATATATTATATGATTGTTTATGGAATCTTGAAATATATGTATATCATATTTACAATATGAATATATATGTATCATCCTTATTCTACACTTAATGTAAATTTAAAATAATAAGTTGTGATTAAGACATTTATAATGTCACCTTTGCAGATATTATCATGTATTAGTGGCCAATACCAATATCTTCATTTCCCATAAATTTTATTGTTTTCATTTAGAACTATTGACAATATTCCATACACCTTAATATTCTAATTATCATAATCATTGACACCAAGATGGTCATATCATAAAAATTATAGGATTCATGGTAATAGTTTTTCAACCCATTAAAAAAGGATTTTCTAGATATATAACAATTACTTGATATCATAAATGGTCATTTCTTCAAAATTACCGAATAATTTATATCATAGATGATGTTAGGTAATTCTATGTTGACTTCTATAAATTTTATCTGATTAATAGATTTGAGTCACAAATTATAGTATCTATCATAGTTACTGATGGTATGATATTATAATAATTAAATAGTTTATCATAAATGAAATGATTTTTCAACAATCTCAAATAACATATTTCAAAAAAAAAATAAGGGTCACCATATAATTACACAACTTTCATTAATTTTTTTTCACTGTTCTCACATATATGACCCTATAATTTTTACTAATTTCATACTAATATTGAGTATGAATTGAAATAATCCTTCACCCACCACTTGATATTCCATATAATTGAGATTATCATTGAAATGTATATCATATTCATCATGAAAATAAAAATAAAAATTGGTACAATATGACAATTTCAATTGAAAATAAATAAATTATGACTAAAAAAATTATTTCAATTTATCATTTATTTAAATGAATTTCAATTTATATAGAATGAAGTATTTTACAATAAAATTTCCAAATAATTGGTCTATATTCACCAAATTATTTGGTATAAATTTTTATAATAATTGATTAATTTATAAAGCATCATGCACGGATCATTTTACCAAAAATATTTACTATATTGGAAATACATCATAGATTATTTATAAATGAATTAATTATTATAACTCCAAATAAATTTATCATATCCCTGATTCATTTATCTCCTACTATCCACATGTAAAATAATAATTACCTCACATTTATCACTCTAAATAAACATTGTAATGATCGAATTAGTGTATTTATAGGTTATGAGAAATATATTAGTATAAAACCCTTATAGTCATAAAAATAACTTGAATTATAACACACACATATGTGTATGATGTGTTATAATGACATTTACTAAATAAATTTAACTAAAAACTACAACATATATAATGAGATATATCATTTTATGAAATCCTCACCAAATCAAAGTATTCAACTTTTAAACATTATAAGTTTATTATTGATATGTTTTCCATAATATCATATAATCCATACATGAATAAGCATATAATTTTAAAATCATTGAACATAGAATTGGATCTTGAGAAAAACTCAAACACCATACTATTACTTCGCTATACTGTTGCGATTAAGGCATGAATTATCTCATGTTAAAACCATATCGAATGTCATACTATAATATTCTCTTATCAAGTGCTCTCGTCCCTTATCATAAATAAATATAAATGAAATTAAATTAGCCTTGTAAATTAATGATTAAATTAGTATTTTATTCATCAATTTCTATATATCAAAAATTAAATAATCAAAAATTTCCCCAGAGCATTATTTAGTTATTAATCAATAATTAATTCTATAATGTCATACATGTTATACAAATTCATTAATTTTTAATAATAATTCAATTAAGGGTCCTTCATTAATAGTAATATTTTATTTTATATAGTTAAAGGAATAATGAAAACCTAATTTTAATTCAAAAAAATCATTCATTTAGTTTTATAATATTAAAAATTTATTCAAACTCAATGACCCTATATTGTGTCCCAGACACATATACTGACTCAATCATTTTAAAAATATCACTACATTATTTTTTCATAAATATATATTAATTACATCCCAATGAACAAGAGTCCAATTGTCTTCAGAATAAATGGTTCATAATAATTAAAACAGAGGGAAAACAAAAAATTCATTATTATATTATCCATAATGTGATCCTAAATTATTTTTATACCCCAAAACTACATTTGACAACCCTTGGAATAAATAAATGAACAAGGTTTTCTAAAAAACATAGTAAGGATTTAAACATGATAAGGGTCCCTATCGTGTGAGTAAAACGTATAACATGATATCCTAGAATAGACAGAACATGAGTAATCACATTGAAACATAATATAAAGAACATGGTGTCATAAGATAATGGAATAATACGAATTGTGGTAGTGAAATAACTAATTATAGAAATATAATATAAGGCACGCTGCAAATACAACATCACATGATTGATATATCCGCATAATAGAATAGTTACACAACCAATTTTTATATATGATGTCTCATGAGACAAAAAATAATTACCTAATTAATTGGAAGGATTTTTAATTTTGGGAACAACTATCACATTAATTTAATATAAATGTATATAAGTTACACATATTGAAAAAAATAAAAAAGAATTAACATAATAATTACCCATTAATAGAAAATGGGTTATATAATATTTCATCATATCATAATAAAATATAATTTTATAATGATGGAATTTGTGAAAATAAAATAATGCATGGATTGCACTATAAATGTATGGGTGAGTGAGAAATTTTTATATATAACATAAATTTATAATGATTTTATTAAAATTATTTAACATCAAATATTTTTATTCATTGATGAATAGAAATACTTTTAAAATGATTAAAAAAGTATTATGGAAAATCATCATTCCACGTTGAAAATAACATTGTAAAAACAAAAAGTAACAAAATATATTAGGATTTAAATTACATGAAAATAATCTAGAAAAATATAATGTTATCATCAATGAAAATTGAATTGGGAAACTATTCAAAAGTATTATATGTTATATAACATTCCTTTAATATTTTTTAATAAAAGTAAAAAATTACCTTCCTTGGAAAATTTTGGGAAGATTTCTTTAGAATATTATTTTTCAAGTAAAAAAATTGCCATTATTTATTTAATAAATAATTTTCTACTAATAAAACCGTTATATAATAGAATTTATACAAATTAGGATTTTTATGAAAAAATGATTTTCAACCGAAAAGAGAAATGATGTTGGATTTTCATAAAACAATCATTAATCATTTTATGTATATAATAGAGAAAAATAATACAATTACATTATAATATCATAAATATTATAGAAAAAAATGAATTGGTTAAATTAGACATTGATGAAATATCTTCTTGCAATACATATTTAGTCATAAAAAATCCCAATTAAAATGATATTGAAGCATAAAAACTCACACCTTTGGTAACTATTGAATTGTAACATTAATGAATAGTGTATTTGACTTTTAACAGAAAAAAATTAATTATTATAAATTATTTATATAATATTTAGAATTTTATTATAGATAGTATATAATAATTTTTATGAGTATTAAAGAACCTGTATTTAGAAGAAGGATATTTTGAGATAGAAACCCTTTCCTTGAATCCAAGATTATCGTTTATGTATTTTGTTTCATATGTAAAAAAATATTGCAATTATTAGTTTATTAAGAACCAATTTTAGGTTTAAGTTATTTTTCTGAATTGATTTTCTTTATTTAGTCTAATGGAATTTTTTTTAACTTATTCGGTTATGTATATTCCCAGGGGTTTAAGGATATGACCAATTCCTTGTTTTGAAATAGTGTCAGTGTGTTGGCCATGGTCAATGAGGCCATAACTTCATTATCTCTATAAAAATAATCATGATGTAATTATAATATTTATATATACATATTACATTAAAATATATACATGAACTCTGGTTATGAAAATTGAACTACATTACAATCTTGGAATGGTATGTCATATCGACACATGTGGAACATACGATAATGACAGAAAAAAGGAATGTGTTATTTTATCTTTAAATTTTTTTCGTAAAAACAGGAGAATACTATTTTTTAAATATATTTAAATATAATATCTTTGGAATGAAATTATAAAAAAATGAATCGTATCGCATCATGAGACAGGAGTCCGCAATACACATGAAAACTTTTATCATTTTTCAATAAATGGTACTTTATGAAAGTATATGATATATTAAATTGAAATAATTATTAAATGTTCACAAATATCATATGTAAATGTTAAATATATCATTACTGTCATCCACGATATGAATTAATTAAAAAATAATCACATTATATCGTTAGGCGGTAGTCCTCCATACAAAGAAATTTTCGTTTTGTTTCCTATTTAATTTAAGAGGATATGGATCAAAAAATTCTAGAAACATATAATATACCCATGGTTTATAATGATGGGTATATAATACAAAACAATTAGTAGATCCTATACCCAGGGTTTTATAAAACAAGGTTGATGGTGTCATCAGCATAGAATTATACCCACGGTTTTTACAGCAATGGTGGGTATGACCTAGTATATTTCACTATAAAAATAGTTAGTATAACATTGGGTATATTTTTCCAAGAATAATCCACATAAAAACTGTTCAGTGAAGAAAATGTATAAATACCTCTCCCATATGGTAGTTGCATCCCTTCCAGTCTATCCTGATCCCATAAATGAAATAAAAACCATAATACACATTTAATGCAATACATATATATTATATTTAGCAGTAAACCAACAACATGTAAAAATTTTGGAGGCATTTAAAATACTATAGAATACAGATAAATATATACAACCATTCAATCAATGTCATTAAACATCTCACACATGACTCTTTACTACTAACTAAGGAATAGATGGGATCAATGTCTCCCCCATCACCAACATCATCATCCTCATCACCATCAGCAACATCCCCATCATGAACAACATCATCTAGAGCACCATTAACATCATAACCATATTTAACATCATCACGTCCTCCCCTACCATCTTTTAGACATCCACATGGACCATCATTAACATCACTTAGGGGATGTTGTAATCAGCACATTATTTCCATACATGAATAAAAAATAGTTTCATTTTTAAATGTTAGTGACAGAATTAATATATACATAGCATTAACGATGTGTTTGATGATTGGTTTACTTCTTCAAAGATCTAGTTAAAAAAATTTGTCCTCAAATACTTATTCATGTGCAATTTTTTAATTAATTTTCTAAGAGGTTTAAGATATTCCAGATTAGGGACACTACGTAATGGGAATAAATTTTTTCCTAGGATGACATTGGACTACCCCCCTGATGCTCCTCATGTAATACCTGAATGAAATGATCATTTCAGAAGATTTTGTAATATTTTTTATTAGATAGGGCCTTTAATGAATTCTATTGAAAATGGAAACAAGAAACATAATAATAAATTATGTAATGTTGTTTAAAATATCAATAAAAATTTACTGTCATTTCTTCTGTTTTTTCATTTATTGTACTTCCATCCCCTTCCATCATACTCAAGAAAAATAATTTTGATCGAGGCACACAACCTTAAATGCCTAACTCCCCATTCAAAATATTGGTATGATATCGGTTATCTTGTATGTTAATTTAAATAAAATTATATTTTCCTTACGTTATGTTTTTCTTAGTCACATAGAATGTTTGATCATTTTGATAGTTCATTTTGTTAGTTTCATTTCATGGTAAATTTCCTATTTTCCCATTTTTCAAATTAATAAATTTACACCAATTATGAAGAAATGAAAAATTAGTATATATATTCCATTTAGGACATTTATTTCATTTAGTCAAACTAAGTCATTTAGAAAAATTTAGTACAATTAAACAAATTAGTCCATTTAAATAAAAAACTTTATGAGAACATGTCTATTTAAGAAAATTTACCCCAACCTATACAATTTAGTCCATTTAGGTCAATTAGTAAATTTAGGTAAATTAGGCCATTTATCCCAATTTATTCCAATTATTCCAATTATGTCTTTTATAATAATTGGGAAAATTAATATATTTTAGAAAATAATTCCATTTAGGCTTATTATGCCATTTCGACCATTTTGAAAAAATAGTCTCTTTAGGCCAATTAGGTCGAATAGACCATTTATGTCGATTACAGTTATTATACCATATGGTACTTCTTTCATCTGACCATTTTTACCATTAGATATTTTAGGCCAATTCGGAAAATTAGGATATTTTTTCCATTTAGTAAAATTTGGAAATTTAGTCCATATAGTCAAATTAGGCCATTTTGGCCAATTAGGCTATTATGGAAAATTATGCCTTTTATTATAATATTTTATTATTTAGAAAATTATCCAATTTATTTGTCCATTATTTGATAATTGGGTTAATTAGGACAATTTAGTTAATTTAATCCATTTTTTCCATTTTTTCCAATTGGACCATTTAGGACAATTCATCCATTTAGGCCTATTTAGGACAATTTGGCCAATTTGTGAATTTAGGGAATTTAGTGAATTAATCTATTTAAGACAGTTATGTGAATTATTTTTGTTATTCCATTAAATCAATTTATACCATTAATTCTGATTAGTCCAACAAGGATATTTAGGCCAATTATGCCAATTATGCAATTTTGGCCAATGAGGACATTTAGCCCTTTTGGGCCATATAGGAAAAATATGAAATTTTATGCATTCAGAAAATTTAGGAAATTAGTTCATTATTCCATTAGGTTATCATGTGATTAGTACATTAAGAAATTATGCCATTAAACCATTATAACATTTTTTTATCGATCCAATATTCCATTAGGCCATTAGGCCATGAAGCCAATCAGACAATAGTCCATGTGATAATTAGTCCACATGGCCAACTGGATATTAGGCTATTAAGACATTAGCCCAATTTTATAATTATTCTATAATGAAAATGGGACATTAGTCCATGTGGCCCCATGGGAAATAAAATATTAGTCAAATTAGTCTATTTGGCCCTTAGGCTATTTTGAAAATTTTCCAACAAGGCCATTAGGACATTTTTCCATTACTCTAGTTGGTCATTTGGGTAGTAGGAAAAAAACACATTATGATATTATTCCATTTGGAAAAATTTCCATTTTTAATTTAGAAAATTAGGCCATTAATCTATTAGTAAAATTGGAATGTTTTCAGTTAGGAGAATTATTCCATTACGACAACAGGTGTATCCGTTTTTTGTCTATTAGTCCAATTGGATACTAGTCTTTTTGTCCATTAGTCATTTTAGATTTTAGACCATTAGTACAATTGTTCAATAGACCATTATATCAAATTTTCCAATAATTCAATTGGAAGAATAGTCTATTAGTCTATAAGATGAATAGGCTATTAGTCAAATTAGAAAATTAGGCCATTATTCTATTTGGGTATTTGTACATTAGGCCATTAAGCCTTTATGAAAATAGACCATTAGGACATTAAGTCGATATTCCATTAAGAAAATATCCATGAGGCCATTATTCCACTATGAAAATAGGGAAATTGTCCCTTTTTCCATGAGGTCAATAGTTCATTATTCCATTAGTCTGATTAGCCATTACGCGTTTAAGACAATTGGCTAATCGGACAATTAATCCATTTGGAGAAATTTACATTAGGACATTAATCCAATGAGACATTAGTCTTTTATACTAATTGTCCACAATGAAATTCGGCTATTTTTCTATTACGATATTTAGTCATTAGTTCAATTGTCACATTAACCATTCATCCATTATGCCAATGTCCCAATAGGCCATTAAGAAATAAAACAAAATGGAAATTATGACATTATTCTTATTAGAGAATTTTCTAATTTTACATTACTCCATATTTTCAATTGGCTATTAGGCCATTAGTTCAAATATACAATTGTAAATTTATTCATTATTCCAATTTTATAAAAGATTATTAGGCCAGTATTCCATTACTCCATTATTCTAATTTACTATTAGTCAACTAGTGAATTAAGAGATCATTCCAATTGTCCAATAAAAATATAGGACATTTAGAAAATTGGAATTTTCCCAATTTTCCTAATAGGGTAGTAGGTAATTATACAACTCATTCGTTAGTACATTAGGATAATCGGCCATTAGTCCTACCTTCCATTTGAATGTTACGACAATAAGACAATTTCCCAGTAAGCAAATTAGTCTATTGGACAATCAATCCAATTGGCCATTAGGCCATTATGCCATTAGATCATTTGGTCAGTAGGCCCAAAAGACAATTTGACATTTGGAAAATTGGTCAATTTTACATTTGTACAGTCAACCAATTATTACTTTTTATAATTATCCAAATTATTCCATTGACCAATGAGGTCAATTGGACATTAGTCCATTAGACAATTTGGCTAATTTTTCATTTTTCCATTGACCAATTCGATGATTCTCCATTAGGCCAATATTGAATTAATGAATTATAAATATTTGGTTTTAGAAAATTTCCCCAATTGTAAAATTATTCCATTGACCATATTTCAAATTATCCATTAGGAAATTAATCAATATAGAAGTTGAAAAATCACATTAATTGGAAAATTATTACATTAGGCCAATTTTCCAATTAGTCTATTCTTACATTTTTCCATATTTCCTTTAGTCTAGTTTGATAATTTGATATTAGTCCATTAGATAAATTTTCCAATTAGTTACTAGGTAATTAGTCCATCAATACAAATTTCAATTAGGCTGTTAGACCGGATTGTCAATTTTTCAATTAATCCATTACTTCATTAGTTCAGTTAGGCTAATTATCCAATTAGCAATTTCATACAATTTTCCATTTATCTATTAGTCCATTAGTCTATTAGGACATCTAAAATGAATATTTCATGCCTTAAAAAATGGGATTAATAAAAATTTAAATAAATTTCATTATGAAAATATGAGTATTTAAAAATATAAATAATGATTTTATATCTATTCATATTAAAGTATCTATCACTTCTTATGATCAGGCATTATATTATGTCCCATATTTTGTAAATATGTCATTGAATCTATGTGTGGTTTTTTATTTACCAATGTATCCAAAAAAAATTAAAACATGTAATCAGAATTAAATTTTATTTGCAAATCGTAAAATATTATGAACAATATAAACTAAACACTATTTGTGTTTTTTGAATATTGGGTAATATTTCTGACCAAATAAATAAAAAAAGAATGTACTATTTCAACATATTGAAATGTCATGCTTATATAATTTCTAGAACTCCCAATGATCTATCAACCATTAAACCTTAGCAGCTTCACCTTCAGGAAAGCTAAAATAAAATTGTAGTGAAGTTGTTAATTAATTTAGCTATAAAAATAATATGGATATAAATATAAAAAAATCTCTTAGAAATTTATTTACCCATGATTTATCCTCTAAGTCATTACTGATATTCCTCCAAGGGACTGGTTCCACTGGAATGACATCACTGTACTTGGATAATGTTCTCATGAAATTCTACACATCTTGGAATATTAACCTATCATATAATTCTTTTAATTATAACCTACCATTATTTATGTTTGTAGATTACATGATTCAAAAATAAATGTGTAGCCACATTCCCAAATAGTAAACACCACATAATACGACCAAAAAAATGAAGAGTTCTGTCACATGAAAATAATAAATAAATGATGTGATATAAATTCAAAATATTTTAATAAAAACCTTATAATGGCTTCCATTCGGATTTGATCAATCTGTGGGATATCCAAAATTAGTATAATCTGAATGATTTTCTATGAATAAGGGATGTTATATGAGATCTACATGAACTAGAATGGAATCTGGAAGAATAAAATCACCATAAAATGGATAGATTGTAGTAAATTGATGAAGTATAAACATATAAGGATATAATTATTAATTTTGAGGATACATAATAGTATATGTATATGGTAAAGGTGAGAAAATCCCAAAATGTAGTGTAGTCATGGTATCATAACAATATGATAAATGAGAAGTTGATGGAAGAATTGGTGGGAACAACCCTGACGACTCATGTATATGATATAGATGTGTGGTAGATGGGGTTTCTTCTGGTGGGTTATAGTAGGAATGTGTAATGGCCTGGACCTCCCTGGTCCATTACTTTGTGAAAATGTGGTGTTGGAGGTGTTCCGGGAGGACAAGGTGACTTATCCCCCTGCTGCTGCCTAATGGTAGCTCGGTCTACCGGTAGCTGCTGATTACCGGTAGCTCGGTCTACCGGTAGCTGCTGATTACCGGTAGCTCGGTCTACCTGTAGCTGCTGATTACCGGTAGCTGCTGCCTACCGGTAGCTCGGTCTATCGGTAGCTGCTGATTACCGGTAGCTCGGTCTACCGGTAGCTGCTGATTACCGGTAGCCCGGTCTACCGGTAGCTGCTGATTACCGGTAGCTCGGTCTACCGGTAGCCGCATCCTATCGGTAGCTGGGTTTACCGGTAGCCACGACATACTGATATCTCGGTATACTTGTAGCCGTAGTCCAGTCGTAGCTCGGCTAACACTTTGCCAAATTTCTAGTTCTGTGAACAGTGTTTCTATCGGTGAGGTTCTATCAGTGGACTTCTATCGGTGAGGTTCAGTGAACAGTGTTTCTATCGGTGAGGTCCTATCGGTGAACTTCTATCAGTGAGGATCTATCAGTAGACTTGTGTTTCTATCGGTAAGGCTCTATCGGTGAGTTTTTCTTTCCTTTGCCAATTTTTTTTAGTTCTGTGAACAGTGTTTTCTGACTTCATAAGAGCTACTGATTCCATACTTCGCCAAATTTCACGAATGAACAGTGTTTCCAGACTCCATAAGAGCTACCGATTCCATACATTGCCAAATTTTGAGTATGTGAACAGTGTTTCCAGCTTCGCAAATTTGACATTTTCTTTGACGTAAAATACTTTTAAAACCTTATTTTTAGGACTTTAAGGCCGATTCAAAGGCCATAAATCCTATAATAATTATTCCTAAGGCCGGGAAGTTTTTACTTGGTCAAACCGCGTGGGTTAATGCGATCTGTTTTTAATGGAGAATAAATCCGATCTTAAACCGTCGCCTCTCTAATTTTTTTTAAGGGAAGGAGATATCATTCTTCGTTGTTCTTCCTCCTGGTTCTCATCTACGAGACGGTAGAACCTTGAAATCATTCTCGTAGGAGTTTCACAATCAAACGTTACTCAGATCAGTTCCGCTCTGTTGATGCAACCAAGTTGTGTCGATAGTTCTTCGATATAAGGTATGTTTTATCATCGTTCCTTTGGGGATCACCTTCTCTTGTTCTTCCTTCCATATTAGCATGTAATATCCATGGTTCTAATGGGTTTTCTTGGGGTTGGTTGGTACTGTCTTACCGTGGCATCCTCCGGTGGATGCAGCTGTCGTGAGGAGAAGAGGACTGTGACCTGTTGTGTGGATAAAGGACGTCAAGAACTCTTCGAGGTAGGGGATTCATGGCTCCTCTAATTTTATATGTGCAATCGTAGAATTAGCATGATTTATCTCTTTGGATCACAATGAAATTGACCTAATTAAATACATGAACCGGATTAAAAGAATTGGTTGATCGCATGCTGTTGCTTTATACCGTGATAACGGTTTGCCTCATGTTTTCCTAGATATAGTGATATCTATGTTTTCTTTGATTTGTTGTTAGTTCATGATAGAAATTGATAATAAACGTAAAGCCGGAATTAATTGTTAATTAATTGGCTAAAGATAAAGAGGCATGTAAATTAATCTGGTTATTGCCGTTGTTGTAGTTGTTCTAATTTGAGGATAATCAAATTAGGGAAGTAAGCATGGTTATTTAAATTGTGATAGCTTACTAATTAGGTATCCATGATTGGAACCTATGAATAACAAATTTGTTAATTCAATATGGATTAGAGAACAGATTATGTGGGAATTTCTAAAAGGGTTCTGAGTTACCCTCTTGTTTGTTAAAGGGCCGAGATCCCACTTTGTGATGTTTGTTTTCCTACTGCTTGTGCTGTGATGTGAGCCTGGATGGCTGTTGTGATATGTGGAGGCATGGAGACTTGTGGTTGTGGCAGAGGATGACGCCTAGTGTGGTGAGATGCATCGGTTTATGCATATGGGTGTCAGGGAGGACACCAAGGGTGATGGTATGAGATGAATGTAATGGTTTGATGTTGGTGGTTTGGTTTGGTTGTTTATCTGCTTTACTTTTCCCCACTGCTCAAGGCAGCTGGTCATGCTTACCCTCTTTCCGAAGGAGGCGAAGACACGCGGGGTATGCCACGTTCTTTCCGTGTTTAGCCTCTCGATGGAGGATGGGTCTATGCTCTTTATATAGGCGGCAAAGACTCGACGGGTAGTATATCTACTCACCGTGTTGAGCCTCCTTTGTGTTTAGAAGCATAGGATGTTTTTCTATAATTCCTGGGAATGTGGAAAAGTAATTCTGTAATGAATGTTTGATTAAATGATGAAAATCCATGGGGATGGAGATGCTGGAATTTAAAGGTGATGTGAATCTTAAAAAGGAGCAGTTGTTTTTGAAAGTGATGCCATTTCAGTTTAATGTGGAATTCTTCATTCTTAATTAATGTTTAAATAATTAATTAATGTACAGTGGAACTGATAAATGAGAATGGAGTAATCTAATAAAGCTCTTCTTTGTTTGTGTGCTTATAGGATACCTAGTCTTAGAAGTAGCAGCCTGGAGTCTGAGAGACGTTAGCTGTAGTCGTATCTAAGACTAGGTAATGCCCATAGTGTGGATGTGAGTTACTTATATATTCTGTACTTTTTGTGTTTCTATATACTACTCCACCCTATCGGTAAGGGCAACTGACACCCCGGGGATTCTGAGCCCTGGGGGGGTGTTTTCCCCAACATTCTGATGGGAGGTTGAATGGCTGACTACCCCCTTTGGCCCCGCTCTCTTCTCTTGGTAGATCTTTGTGCTAGTAGGCACAGTGGTTAGTTTTACCCATATATGTGTGTAGAGGGCTGTGATGGCTGGTGGTTATTTTCCACACATATATTCTGGATATAGTATCCTATGGAATACTATAGGTGTAAAGTGTATAGGCTGTGATGGCTTGAAGATCCGTATTCGGCGTATGGGCTGTGATGGCTTGAGGTATAATACTCGACGTATGATACACGTTATACGAGCTATGGTGGCTCCCGGAAACTACCTGGTTACATTGGTTGTGAGGATGATGTGGTGCTTCACCCAGGTGTCTGCGGGAAAGCCTATGTGGTGCACGAGGTGCAGATTGTAGAGCTTAGCCCAGGTGTCTTCGGGAAACCCTTTGGAGAGAGATGCACAGGACGTATGTCGTTGGGGAAAAGCGGCAAACCAGTGGGGAAGTAGTAGCGGGGTACCCTTGATATTCATTACTATATGCTATATTCTTGTATGTGTTACTTGGTGAGAGTAGCCATGGTGAGGTTGGGAACATAGTATACCTGTTTAGGTGACGAGTTAGTTTCACTTGTTGTTCACTGGGCTTTAGCATGCTTTCTTTACCTTTGCACGAGAGTCTTGGGGAGGATCCTACTGAGTATACTGTTATACTCACCCTATGTTCATACAAACTATTTTTCAGGTCACTTGGAGCAGGTTGGAGATCAAGCTGGTTACTACTAGCTTGCGGTTGGAGGAGGAGCTGTTCGGGCTTGTGGTCGCTGCTGTTTTACTTTCTTTTGGGTAGTTTTAGTTTTCCCTTTCAGTTGTAGTACTTTTTCATGAAATTTCATATATGTACTTGGGTTTCCTTTATATTTCAGTTATGAGTTGGAGTTGGTTGGAGTCTATTCTATCTCTCTCTTCTGCATGTGTTCTCTTAGAGGGTAATGCCTCCCATTTGTGTGTGTATTATACCCTCAGTGCTAGTCGCCAACCCGGGGCCTACTGGAGGCGGGACTCGGGGGTCATTATCTCCCTTCTCACATTGCCAACCCAAGAGGGGTTCACTTTGGGGGGAGGGGGTCGTGACAGAGTGGTATCAGAGGTCTGGTTGAGGGATAGGATGGAGTTTGGAGTTAGGCATAGGTGAGGATGCATGGGATGGTAGGGAAACAGTGTCATTCATGTTTAGAAAGTAGGGTAAACACTGGAGACCGGAAGAGATATAGGCGTTTAGGGCCCCCTATGATCTATTGTACGGACCTTTAAGTTTACGGTGGCTACTAAACAAAGTGATACTGGTTGCAGGGTAGAGACCTAGGAAAGGATCATGCATCATTATTCTTTGCACATGTGTTTGAATGGGTAGACCTTGGGATAGGTAACCTAAAATTAATAAAACAAAATATTTAATTAATTAATGTTGAGTCTTCCATATTCCAGGCTTAGGAGCTCTAACAGTTGTTATTTTATAGGTATGGCTCCAGGTCGACGTCCTCGTCAGGTTTGCGCAGAAGGTGACCAGCAAGCTGTTCCAGCAGATCGCCGCCGGGTAGAGGTTGACGACGAAGCCACTTGGAGGAAGACACTCCGAGAGTTTCAGCGCTAGAGTCTACAGAAGTACGAGGGCTCCGTTTCAGATGCAGTCACAGAATACTGGTTGGAGGAGGTCGAGATAGGCTTCAGTTCGATTCGTGATTGGAAGGAACACTGGGTGTCCTTGGTTGTGACGATGTTGTGTGGAGCAGCGAGACAGTGGTGGTTCTTGTTCCTCGGGGATCGTGAGGAGTCAGCGATCTCATGGGAGGAGTTTCGAGACAGGTTTAGAGTCGAGTTTCTTTCAACGACTGCGAAGGCATCCAGTCGCCAGGAGCTTCTTACCCTTCGACAGGGGAGCTCCAGTGTTCGGGAGTTTGGAATCCATTTCAGGAACCTTCTACGATATGCCTCAGACCTGTTTCCAGATGATGAGGCAAGGGAGAGGCATTTCGAGGAGGCTTTGCGTCCAGAGATCCAGCGCCAGGTCACCCCCTTTATGCTAAAGACATATCTTGAGGTGCTGGCGAGGGAAGAGGTTGTTGAGAGAACTTTGACCAGGACCGGATCGTCACGAGAGGGGAATCGTCATGATTCATCACGAAGCTGAGCTGTGGTCCGGGGTTCCCGGTTTTCAGGATAGATGAGTTTCCGTTCACCTGGGGGTATGTCCCAGCCCTTCCCATCTCGTTTCTCCAGAGGTAGCAACTCTCAGACCTATGCCAAGGGATCAGGCGCTTGTTTTTCTTGTGGTGGACGTGGTCATCAGCAGCGGGAGTGCCCAACTTTTCAGAGCAGTCATCGTGCACCAGGCGCTCCACTCCAGGTTCCTTCGTTGAGGCAGTTCCAGCCGAGGCAGCAGCAGCAGGTTGCACCAGCTTTAGATCACCAGAGGGTAGATGGAGCAGGCAGAGGACAGCCCCATGACGCTCTCTGTCCTCATAGAGCAGAGCGCGGCCATGGTGGTGGTCGTCATCAGGGTCAGAGAGGTCGTGGAGGTGTTCGTGGTCAGCTTCATGTTCTAGCGTTGCCAGCTCCAGGCGAGCCAGACGTCGTCCGAGGTACCCTTTGCTTGTTTTCTACCTTGGTGTATGCCTTGTTTTATTCAGGAGAGACACACTCCTTTATATCCCCTACCCTTGTCCACACTTTGGCACTTGAGGTAGAGAGGCTTCCAGTGCCCTTGGTGTTGACTACGCCAGTTGGAGGTCGAGCTAGCTTGTTTGAAGTATCTAGAGACTGTGATCTAGTGTTGGGGCAGCACCGCTCTTGGGGAGATTTCCTATGTTTACGAATACAACCATATGATGTCATCCTCGGCATGGATTGGTTGTATTCGGTGCAGGCTATTGTGGATTGATACAGGAAGAAGGTCGTTTTCTTTGATGAAGATGGAGAGGAAGTAGTGTTTGTTGGTGAGAGAGATCCTCGAATGAGTCATAGACGAGTTTCATCCTTATCATACATGATGGCTGGGATGATGCTGAGTTCTTCAGAGGTTCAACAACTGGCATTTCCTAGGGTCGTAGAGGAGTACCCTGATGTCTTTCCAGAAGAGGTTGTATCCTTACCCCCTCGACGAGAGATCGAGTTTGGTATCGAGCTACAGCCAGGAGAGTCTCCTATCTCTATGTCTCCATATAGGATGGCCCCTCCTGAGTTACGAGGGCTACGTATTCAGCTCGACGGTCTGTTGCAGTGTGGTATTGTTCGGCCAAGTGTGTCACCGTGGGGTGCACCAGTTTTGTTTGTGAAAAAGGCTGATGGCAGTTTGCGGTTGTGCGTCGATTATTGTCGCTTAAACAAAGTGACAATAAAGAACCGTTATCCTCTCCGGCGGATTGATGACCTATTCGATCAACTGAAGGGTGCAAGTTGGTTTTCAAAGATAGACTTGCGGTCAGGATATCACCAGATGCGTGTAAAGGATGAGGATATCCCGAAGACTGCTTTCCGTTGTCGTCATGGGCATTATGAGTTTGTTGTAATGCCATTCGGCATGACGAATGCTCCAGCTGTTTTCATGGGGTTGATGAATGCTGTGTTCCGTGAATTCCTGGACGAGTTTGTTGTGGTCTTCATTGATGACATCCTTGTGTACTCCACATCTGAAGAAGAGCATGCAGAGCATCTACGAGCCGTTTTGGGAGTTCTTCGCCAACATCAGTTGTTTGGGAAGTTGTCCAAGTGTGATTTCTGGGCTTGAGAAGTTCGTTTCTTAGGGCATGTTGTGTCCCAATAGGGAGTAGTTGTGGATCCATCGAAGATAGAAGCAGTAGTGTCTTGGGAATCCCCCAAGACCGTGTTAGAGGTGCGAAGTTTCCTTGGTCTCGCAGGCTATTATAGGAGGTTTGTAGCCAATTTCTCCCGAGTTGCGACTCCTCTGACAGCTTTGACCAGGAAGGATCAAGCGTTCATATGGACTGATCAGTGTCAGGAAGCTTTCGAGTATCTAAAGGAGAATTTTGTAAGTGCTCCAGTCCTTTTTCTTCCAGCGGAGGGAGTCCAGTTTGATGTTTTCTGTGATGCTTCACATCTGGGGCTAGGCTGTGTTCTCATGCAGCAGAGGTCAGTTGTTTCTTATGGGTCTCGGCAGTTACGTCCACATGAATGCAACTACGCCACCCATGATCTTGAGTTGGAAGCCGTGGTGTTTGCTCTGAAATTGTGGAGACATTACCTCATTGGTGAGCACTTTGTGGTTTTCACCGATCATAAGAGTTTGAGGTATGTTTTCTCCCAACATGACTTGACCTTGAGGCAGCGTTGGTGGGTGGAGTTCTTGCAGGAATACGACTTTGAAATATCGTATACACCTGGAAAAGGGAACGTTGTAGCTGATGCACTAAGCCGAAAGTCACATAATGATGTTGTGCGTGAATCTGGTGATTCCTGGAGAGTGATGGAAGAGCTATCATCTTTACATCTTGATATAAGAGAAGTTGGGGGAAGAGGTTGTCTTTTCCAGATGACAGTGCAGTCATCCCTGATGCAGAAGGTGGAAGAGTCTCAGTTGGGTGATCTAGCGGTGGAAGTTTGGAGAGACAGAGTTGTATGTGGTGAGTCCCCTGATGGTTGGTCGGAGGATGAACAACACTGAGTGTTGTATCATGGCAGGCTTTTTGTTCCCTTGGCGATGCGCGAGACCGTTCTCCGAGAGTTCCATAGTTCACCCTTGGCGGTACATCCTGGTGTGACGAAGATGTACCGATCCTTGAGGAGTCAGTTTTGGTGGCCTGGGCTGAAGCATTCAGTTGCGGAATATGTGTCTCGATGTTTAGTCTGCAAGAAGGTGAACGCTGAACACCGTGTTCCTGGTGGTCTTCTCCAGCACTTAGAGATTCCTCAGTGGAAGTGGGAGGACATCTCAATGGAATTTGTTACAGGTTTACCTCGAGCTCCGGGAGGACATGATGCTATATGGGTGGTAGTGGATCGTTTAACTAAATCGGCCCACTTCATAGAAATCAAGGAGTCGAGCTCAGTGGAGGTTTTGTCGAGGCAGTATCTGGAGGAGGTGGTGAGGCTTCACGGAGTACCTAGGACGATCATTTCTGATCGAGATCCTCGTTTTACCTCTAGGGTGTGGAGAGGTCTCCAACAAGCTTTTGGATCTCAACTATGCCTTAGCACTGCTTTTCATCCTCAAACGGATGGTCAGACAGAGCAAACCATCCAGACTCTTGAAGACATGTTGCGCTCTTGTGTTCTTGATTTTGGAGGTTCATGGGTGAAGCACTTACCCTTGGTAGAGTTCGCTTACAATAATAGTTTTCACTCTACCATCGGTATGGCGCCGTTTGAATCCTTGTATGTCCGGCCATGCCGTTCTCCGTTGTGCTGGACTGGGGTCGGAGAGTCAGCAATTCTCGGACCAGAACTAGTGCAGAATACAACAGAGATGGTTCAGGTGATTCGTGAGAGGATGAAGACAGCACAGGATCGTCAGAAATCATATGCTGATCAAAGAAGGATACCGTTAGAGTTTAATGTTGGGGATCATGTGTTTCTAAAGGTGACTCCCCGTCGTGGGAAGTGAAGGTTTGGTCGTGGAAGTAAGCATTATCCCCGGTTTGTTGGGCCTTTCGAGGTGTTAGCTCATGTTGGAGCTGTGGCGTATCGAGTAGCACTTCCCCCTCAGATGAGTCGGATACATGATGTTTTCTATGTATCACAGCTATGTCATTATCTTCATGATGAATCTCATGTTATCGATTGGGGAGAGATCGATATTGACGATGATGCAACCTTCGAGGAGCGACCTGTGGAGATCCAAGACCACAAGGAGATGGTGTTGCGTGGGCGTTCTATCCCCTTCGTTCGTGTCCTGTGGCGACACGGTGGCATGGAGGAGAGTACCTAGGAGCGTGAGTCACAGATACGTGCTCAGTACCCAGAGTTGTTTAATGTTTAACTCTTTCCATGTAATGACATTTCCTTTATGGTTAGACCTTTCATGTTTTATTTTATGTACCTTTGATGTGATGTTACATTTGAATTGTTTGGTTATGGATTATTTGTTTCCATACTCTCGGATGTCGTAGTTTTGTTCCAGCTTTTGAACAACTCGTGGTGGTTTTCCCCTGAGAGGTATCTTATGGGGTGGTTGTTCAGACCCCTCTTTTCTTCTGGGTTGGTTTTTAATTCTCGAGGAAGATAATGTTTTGAGAGGTATCTAATGTAATGGCCCGGATCTCCCAGGTCCATTACTTTGTGAAAATGTGGTGTTGGATGTGTTCCGAGAGGACAAGGTGACTTATCCCCCAGCTGCTGCCTACCGGTAGCTCGGTCTACCGGTAGCTGCTGATTACCGGTAGCTTGGTCTACCGGTAGCTGCTGATTACCGGTAGCTCGGTCTACCGGTAGCTGCTGATTACCGGTAGCTCGGTCTACCTGTAGCTGCTGCCTACCGGTAGCTCGGTCTACCGGTAGCTACTGATTACCGGTAGCGCGGTCTACCGGTAGCTGCTGATTAACGGTAGCCCGGTCTACCGGTAGCTTCTGATTACCAGTAGCTCGGTCTACTGGTAGCCGCATCCTACCAGTAGCTGGGTTTACTGGTAGCCACGGCATACTGATAGCTCGGTATACTTGTAGCCGCAGTCCAGCAGTAGCTCGGCTAACACTTTTCCAAATTTCTAGTTCTGTGAACAGTGTTTCTATCGGTGAGGTTCTATCAGTGGACTTCTATCGGTGAGGTTCAGTGAACAATGTTTCTATCGGTGAGGTCCTATCGGTGAACTTCTATCAGTGAGGATCTATCAGTAGACTTGTGTTTCTATCGGTAAGGCTCTATCGGTGAGCTTTTCTTTCCTTTGCCAATTTTTTTAGTTCTGTGAACAGTGTTTCCAGACTTCATAAGAGCTACCGATTCCATACTTTGCCAAATTTCACGACTGAAGAGTGTTTCCAGACTCCATAAGAGCTACTGATTCCATACTTTGCCAAATTATGAGTATGTGAACAATGTTTCCAGCTTCGCAAATTTGACGTTTTTTTTGACATAAAATACTTTTAAAACCTTATTTTAAGGACTTTAAGGCCGATTCAAAGGCCATAAATCCTATAATAATTATTCCTAAGGCCAGGATGTATTTACTTGGTCAAACCACGTGGGTTAATGCGATACATTTTTAATGGAGAATAAATCGGATCTTAAACTGTCGCCTCTCTAATTTTTTTTAAAGGGAACGAGATATCATTCTTCATTGTTCTTCCTCCTGGTTCTCATCTACGAGACGGTAGAACCTTGAAATCATTCTCGTAGGATTTTCACAATCAAACGTTACTCAGATCAGTTCCGCTCTGTTGATGCAACCAAGTTGTGTCTATCGTTCTTCGATATAAGGTATGTTTTATCATCATTCCTTCGGGGATCACCTTCTCTTGTTCTTCCTTCCATATTAGCATGTAATATCCATGGTTCTAATGGGTTTTCTTGGTGTTGGATGGTACTGTCATACCGTGGCATCCTCCGGTGGATGCAGCTGTCGTGAGGAGAAGAGGACTGTGACCCGTTGTGTGGATAAAGGACGTCAAGAACTCTTCGAGGTAGGGGATTCATGGCTCCTCTAATTGTATATGTGCAATCGTATAATTAGCATGATTTATCTCTTTGGATCACAATGAAATTGACCTAATTAAATACTTGAACCGGATTAAAAGAATTGGTTGATCGCATGCTGTTGCTTTATACCGTGATAATGGTTTGCCTCATGTTTTCCTAGATATAGTGATATCTATGTTTTCTTTGATTTGTTGTTCGTTCATGATAGAAATTGATAATAAACGTAAAGCCTGAATTAATTGTTAATTAATTGGCTAAAGATAAAGAGGCATGTAAATTAATCTGGTTATTGTAGTTGTTGTAGTTGTTCTAATTTGAGGATAATCAAATTAGGGAAGTAAGCATGGTTATTTAAATTGTGATAGCTTACTGATTAGGTATCCATGATTGGAACCTATGAATAACAAATCTGTTAATTCAATATGGATTAGAGAACATATTATGTGGGAATTTCTAAAAGGGTTCTGAGTTACCCTTTTGTTTGTTAAAGGGCCGAGAGCCCACTTTGTGATGTTTGTTTTCCTACTTCTTGTGCTGTGATGTGAGCCTGGATGGCTATTGTGATATGTGGAGGCATGGAGACTTGTGGTTGTGGCAGCGGATGGCGCCTAGTGTGGCGAGATGCATCGGTTTATGCATATGGGTGTCAGGGAGGACACCAAGGGTGATGGTATGATATGAATGTGATGGTTTGATGTTGGTGGTTTGGTTTGGTTGCTTATCTGCTTTACTTTTCCCCACTGCTCAAGGCAGCTGGTCTTGCTTACCCTCTTTCCGAAGGAGGCGAAGACACACGGGGTATGCCACGTGCTTTCTGTGTTTAGCCTCTCGATGGAGGATGGGTCTATGCTCTTTCTATAGGCGGCAAAGACTCGACGGGTAGTATATCTACTCACCGTGTTGAGCCTCCTTTGTGTTTAGAAGCATAGGATGTTTTTCTAGAATGCCTAGGAATGTGGAAAAGTAATTCTATAATGAATGTTTGATTAAATGGTGAAAATCCACGGGGATGGAGATGCTGGAATTTAAAGGTGATATGAATCATAAAAAGGAGCATTTGTTTTTGAAAGTGATTCCATTTCAGTTTAATGTGGAATTCTTCATTCTTAATTAATGTTTAAAGAATTAATTAATGTACAGTGGAACTGATAAATGAGAATGGAGTAATCTAATAAATCTCTTCTTTGTTTGTGTGCTTATAGGATACCTAGTCTTAGAAGTAGCAGCCTGGAGTCTGAGAGACGTTAGCTGCAGTCGTATCTAAGACTAGGTAATGCCCATAGTGTGGATGTGAGTTACTTATATATTCTGTACTTTTTGTGTTTCTATACGCTACTCCACCCTATCGGTAAGGGCAACTGGCACCCCTGGGATTCTGAGCCCTGGGGGGGTGTTTTCCCCAACATTCTGATGGGAGGTTGAATGGCTGACTACCCCCTTTGGCCCCGCTCTCTTCTCTTGGTAGATCTTTGTGCTAGTAGGCACAGTGGTTAGTTTTACCCATATATGTGTGTAGAGGGCTGTGATGGCTTGTGGTTATTTTCCACACATATATTCTGGATATAGTATCCTATGGAATACTATAGGTGTAATGTGTATAGGCTGTGATGGCTTGAGGATCCGTACTCGGCGTATGGGCTGTGATGGCTTGAGGTATAATACTCGACGTATGATACACGTTATACGAGCTATGGTGGCTCCCGGAAACTACCTAGTTACTTTGGTTGTGAGGATGGTGTGGTGCTTCGCCTAGGTGTCTGCGGGAAAGCCTATGTGGTGCACGAGGTGCATATTGTAGAGCTTAGCCCAGGTGTCTACGGGCAAGCCTTTGGAGAGAGATGCACAGGACGTATGTCGTTGGGGCAAAGCGGCAAACCAGTGGAGAAGTAGTAGCAGGGTACCCTTGATATTCTTTACTATATGCTATATTCTTGTATGCGTTACTTGGTGAGAGTAGCCATGGTGAGGTTGGGAACATAGTATACCTTTTTAGGTGACGAGTTAGTTTCACTTGTTGTTCACTGGGCTTTAGCATGCTTTCTTTACCTTTGTACGAGAGGCTTGGGGAGGATCCTACTGAGTATACTGTTATACTCACCCTATGTTCATACAAACTGTTTTTCAGGTCACTTGGAGCAGGTTGGAGATCAAGCTGGTTACTACTAGCTTGCGGTTGGAGGAGGAGCTGTTCGGGCTTGTGGTCGCTGCCATTTTACTTTCTTTTGGGTACTTTTAGTTTTCCCTTTCAGTTGTAGTACTTTTTCATGAAATTTCATATATGTACTTGGGTTTCCTTTATATTACAGTTATGAGTTGGAGTTGGTTGGAGTCCATTCTATCTCTCTCTTCTGCATGTGTTCTCTTAGAGGGTAATGCCTCCCATTTGTGTGTGTATTATACCATCGGTGCTAATCGCCAACCCGGGGCCTACTGGAGGCGGGACTCGAGGGTCATTATCTCCCTTCTCACATTTCCGACCCAGGGGAGGGGGTCGTGACAGAATGGGTACGACGGGTCCTCAATCTAGATCTAGGAGAACACCCGCTTTGAACTATTCTAGTAATATGAGAAGGAGTAATATCTATTTCTTTAGAATGTCTATAATGTTTTTGAAAAAAATAAGAATATGATGTTAAATGTAAAGAAGAAAATAAATGATAAAATTATTATACTAAATTTAGGAACATGAGTAGGAAACATGTTCTCACTCCACTATCAATCATTATTAAATAAACATCTCTTTACATATTCATAATTTTTTTCATAATATTCAAAATAATGTAATGTAAAATTTTAGGAAATCATTCATTGAAATAATGAATTCATATTAAAATACAATGATATTATAATCAATTTCATGACATGTTTATGAATCAATTATTTCTAACGAATTATAAATTTTTTAAAAAACTCTATTAAAACCAATTTTTTTAATTGAAATAAAAATAACTAAACGGAGAAAAAATACACAATAATAAAGCAAAAATATTATTCCAAAATGAAACTAAATTAATGTAATTATAATATTACCAACATATGAAACCCATATCAAGGTAAACTTAATGAACTGTGAACATATATTTTTTCTTCTATATATTTAGCATAAATAATTCATGTGAAAAATGGACACCCACAATGGGAAAATTTGAGTCAGAAAAAGAAATATATTTTTCAACACTAATGGGGGTCTGAATGGTTTGACATACATCCCCACCATATAGAAAAATATGTATTGGGATTAATTCATTAATGAAACTATTATAAAGTCTGAGATGATATTTCACATAAAAAATTTCTTTTCCATTGATTCAAAAATGTATGGTTCACCGGTACCCAAGAATCCACAATTTTCAGTAATTCTGAATCTACATTCATAAATAAATGTGGCACGTTGTTCCATAGAATCAAACTATTTATATTTATTCATATTGAATTGATCATGACAGTAGTAACTGAATAAATATAAATTCTCAACAAGTCCATAATAAGATACATTTTCATTTCATGGCCTATAATTTGATGCACTGCAATGATAATAAATTATTTTAGTTAACATAACACCATCATGTTGTGTCCTCATTTTCATCAGACTATCTAATGTATAAAATTTATAACAATATATAATTAATGATTTTCACTCATGAACAAATGAATTGGTACCCAAATCCAATACTCATAATTTGTTAGTAACAATGTCAATGGAACAACTCAATACTTAAAATATATATGAATAATAAAATTAATTTAATTTCTATATTTTATGTTAATTATTATAAATATTGTTTTTTTTATTTCAAAGAATACTCACCCTATTTTCTATGTAAATCCTATGTCCTTCTGAAAGTAAATTATTGATGAACTATAATTATAATTTTTTTATAATCCCTACATAAAATGATAGTAAAAGATTAAGGTAAATCTGAAATTTAATACTATGAGATTAAATATAATTATTCAAATTACATACTTTATATAGTCAATGGAAAAACCAAAATTTGTAACACCCCAAGCTTCCACGGTACGTTTCACTTCGAATAATGCGATAGCGTGTGTTGTACGCAACCTCGAGTTCTAACACACACCACAACTAATTAAACTAGCCGTTGTGAATAGTTATACCTACTTTTTGAAATCATATATATTTTATATTTCAAAATGGACTTCATTTTTAGATTCGGAATATCAAAATTAGCCTAGGGTGAAATTTTGGTACATTTCGGATAACTTTCATATTTTGATGAATAGTGAAAATTTCTAAATTTTAATTAAAAACAACTTTTTTAATCAAAATAATTAATAGTGATAAATTGTGATTTTGAGTGGTTTTAATGTATATTTAGAATATATTTTTACCATTTAATATAATGTTGGTCATTGGACATAATTTTACAATTAAACCGAACATAAACAAGTGTCAATCTTTTGATAGTTATTACCTCTTAAAAACACGCTTTTTGTTTTGACAGCGGGAATTAATTTTAAATTAATTTCTGCCACTTCTGTGTTTTGAATTTAGGAAAATGGATTCCATATTTGGAATCAGGATGTTCAAATTGTGTAAATAGGTAACTTTTATTTTTAGACATTTTGAATAATTACTGCGGTAAATATTTTATTTACCATGGTTAAGGGTAAATCCTGTAAATAAGGGTTAAAAAAATAATATTATAATAATACTAAATTACCCTAAAACGTGTCTTAACCCTATTGGTTGATACATGGTCGACCATGGGCATCTTTGGGTCTATTTTGGGACCCCATGGATCCACTTGTAAGTGATAATGACACTTTATTTTAATTTAGTTAAAATGAATACAAAAATGACACAAGCATATATCTTTTAGAACAACAATTTTTACATAGGGTTATATATGTTGGATTTTAGATTATAAATATTAATTAGAAAGATAAAAAGATTTCCTACATAATGATATTTTATTTATAATTTTTAGACATTATATAATTTATTTTATTTATGACACAATGATGATGCAGTAATTACTATAATAGTGAAAAATTAAAATAATTGATATTATAAATACCCAAATAAATATAATATGAAACTTTTAATGAATTAAACTAATTTTCTAGGCTAATATGATATATTAGGATTGATTTAATGGACTTTTTTCGAAGTAATAAATCTGTTATGAGTTTCACAAAAATCAACTATTGAATAGTGTCAAAATTGACATAAAAGAGTTCTTAAAACAAATATTATATTATTAATTGATATTAAATTCCTAAAAATCTAAGGTTCGGCCAAGAGACTTATAGTATGATAGGTTAATCATTAATGGACCACTTGGGGGTCGCTTGGATGTATATAGTAAGTTTATTAACCATATTATATAAAAATACAAAGAGACATTGTAAAAGTGAAACTAATTAACTTAGAGTTAATACTTAAAGATAAGGTTAATATAAGTACCCAAACCTGTCTAAATTCTATTGGATGAGTTGTTTTCGACCTATCCCCACCTCATCCTTTGAATAGTCAACTTTGGAGCCTTTGGAAACCGAATATGAATTTATTATAAATTAATATTTCTAGCTTTTCCAAAGGTTCCCCTCACCCCTCTTATAAAAGGGCACTCCTCCTTCTCTTTTCCTCACACCTCTCAAGCCACTTGGCTCGTCCAAACTCTGCCCAAATACTCTCCCAACATCCCTCACTACAACCTAGAGGCCTTAGTTTGATCAGAAAGCCAACCTAAGGAGCCTTTTTGATCAAATCAAAAGGAAGAACCCGAAGAAGAGGTAATGATTTCACCACCCTTTTCTAAGTTCATTTCTTCTTCCACTTCTTCTTCCTTTGTTCTTACCATTCTAAAATAATAACTCCAGTATCTCACATATACTGTGATGTTATTATAAGTATGGTACAACCATATTCAGTATTCTATCCACCCTTTGAATAACATGTCACCATACGTGCGTAGGTACGGCTTACCGTCTCCACGTCGTGGTGTAATTGTTATTCAATATAATATTATTTGGATGGGTATAATAATGATGTGTAACTCATGTAAATAATAAATATAACATGTTAATGATTCTGTATATATTATATACCATTCATTTATATATTATTTTAATATCAAAAGAATGATATTGTCGCTCGTGCGTACGTACGGACTACCGTCTCCACGAACGCGATGGGATTCATTCTCCATCGTATCCATTCAAGTATAATTATCATTTTATAAAAATGATGTTTAATGACTTGATATCATTCTGGATATGAATAAGATACAACAAACATGGCTTATGTAACAAAACATATAAAAGAAAATGAGTAAGTTAACACCTGAAACGGTGATAATTCTAAGATATTATTAATAAATCAATGTTAAAAGATCATATATGATATCATATTAATATATATGATAATTTAATAACAATTATTTCACCATTATACAGGAGGTTAACCTACCCCAACCAAGGAAAAGTACAAGGTAAGGGTTATTTCACAACTTCTTCATTATCCGAGGTTGTTTATATGTAATAATCTACTGGGATCTCTTTATCATCCACATCCATGTTTCTTAAAAATGTATTTCAAAACATTTTTACTATTTACAAGAATATGGGTTAAAGTCATTTATACCCTTTTTTGACTTTTTATAAGAGGTTTATAAAGGAATCTTTCCGTCGTTTTCAAAACAAGGTCCTTTTTAACCTTTTCGACAGAATTGAGGTAAGAATGTTTTTTTAACTTATACGGCGGGTGCGGTTATTTTACGCCGTTATAAAATCTTCAAAGCTTTCCTTACAAGCTTATAAGAATATTTTCAAAGAAAATGTTTTATTTTATATGGATCTTAAATGATTTCAAAATAAAAGGAGATATTTCTTTAAAAAGAATTTTGATTTCATCTATGTCAACATCCTTTGATGGATTTTAAGATTATTTGAAGTTGATTTATTATGATACAAAACTTCTATATTGTATTGAAGGTTTTGTGATATGTTTGATTGTGGATGTGCTATTTTTATACCATTCATAGTTTATTGTGAAAGTATTGACATTTCGTATGCTAGTTTTAATACGAATGTTTATGTTATGTTTAAACCTTTTCATATGGGAATGCATTGGACTTAATAAGTGACGGGTGGAGCCCGCTATAGCTCCTCGATGCATCGGTAGGTCTCATGAGACAAACTAGTGTCTTGGCACAAGGCCTTGACAAAATCTTATTTGTAGTCTTGGCACGAGGCCTTGGCTATGTGGTTATGATAGTCTGGCATTATGCATTCCAACATTATGAAAGTGGTTATTGATTTTTGCATGTGATTATTCATTTAGTAGAATATCCATGTGAATAAGTAAATGGCATTATTTCATTTTATTTATGCCATACCATGTTGAAAGTTCGTATTTAAAAGGCTTTTGTCTTAGTTATACATTGCCTTAAATGTTTATATCTAGTGTTTCCAAGGCTACTAAACCAATCGGTCTTTCGAGATTTGATCTTTCTTGTGATCATGACAATGTTATGTTATTAATGCACCGACTCTGGGTAGCTGGGGTCAGGGCGTTACAGTTGGTATCAGAGGAAGTTTAGTACAAACCTTGGAAGCTAGATTTAGATAAACTCTGATTAGAGCACGTAGACCTAAGATGAACTTTGAGGATTAGTATAGAAGAACTTCCTAGAATTTTGGTAATGTAGAGACTTTGTGAGTTTTCCGAGCAATACATCCCTGTCTGGATACGAGCAGGTAGAGGCGGCTCTGGCACAGATGTACCTAGGGGTAAAACCCGAAAACACCGCTTTGAGCTAGACTCGAACGGGAACTGGTGCACGACAACGGGCCTTGCTGCACTCTTGGTTACGACACTCCCGGGGGATATGCTTAGGATAACTCTCACTTTCTTTACAAATCATTATGAAGGGTTTATGAGTATATACTTCCTCAAAGAAAACATATTTATGATTATGGATTATATCCATAGATAGTTCAATTTATGTTTAGTGTTTTATAAGTATGGGATTATGTATTTTGATGCATAAACTGATCTAGTTTATGCCAGTTTTTTTAGAAATGGCGCCTAGTGGAAGAAATGGAAACCGTATCAATGCACGCACTCCATGTAGGGATTGCCCTCCTGCTCAAGATAATTATAGTGGGGCTGGTGATGCAACTGGTGCTGATCAGCTAATCACCGTACTGGGACAACTTACTCAGGTTATGAATAATAACCTTACCCGTATGGAGCACCCTGATCCGCAGCGTGGAGGATCAATGTTAGATCGATTCATGAGACAACAACCACCAACGTTCAATGGGAGTACAAATCCCTTAGTAGCTGAGCAATGGATATTTTCCCTAGAGAAAATATTTCAGGCTTTGGGGAGCAGTGAAAGGGAAAAAGTTATCATGGCAGTTTACCGCCTCACTGGAGATGCTGATCAATGGTGGTCATTGATTCAAAATACGAAGGAAGATGATGAAGTATCAAATATGGAATGGAGGGAATTCAAAGATCTGTTTTTAGAAAAATACTTCCCTCGCGACCATCGAGCGGATATGGAAAGACAATTTCTGAGTCTGAGACAAAAGGAGGATGAGAATGTCACAAAGTATGAGGCTAACTTTACAAGGTTAGCGAGGTATGCTGGAGATTATATTCGCAACCCAAGAAGTAAGATTGATCGTTTCTTTGATGGGTTAAAACCATTTCTCCGTCGAGCATTAGTCTCACAATCCTTTTCATCGTACGAAGACATTGTCTCATGTGATATAAAGACCGAAAAGGAATTCTCTAAGTCTTATGACTTTAAATCAAAGCAAGAGAATAAGAGACCTGCTGATCAATCTGGGAATGGAAATAAGGGGAAGAAGGGAAAGGTTGAATATCCATCTTGTGGTAAATGCGGGAAGAAACATCCTGGTACTTGCTTGAAGGGAATGGGAGTCTGTTACAAGTGTGGTGAAAAAGGCCACCAAGCTCATGATTGCAAGGGGAAGAAGGAAGCTACCAACGTTCAGTGCTACAATTGCAGGGAGATGGGACATTATGCAAATGCATGTCCTAAGCGTCAGGAGAACTTACCTCAGAAAAGGCCAAGGGATCAAGGCCAGGCTTATGCTATCACTACTGCTGAGGTAGAAGCTCTGAAAGATGTGGTGGCAGGTAATTTAATGGTTTCCTCAAGTTTAGAAAATGCATTATTTGATTCTGGATCATCGCATTGTTTCATATCTTCCCAGTTTGCTAAGAAAATTAGATATTTCCAATTTGATTTAATAAGGGAGTTGTCAGTTAAAACTCCTAAGGGAAGTATCGTTGCAACAAAGTTTTGTGAATCAGTCCCCATTAGAGCACATAAATTTTCTTTATCTGCTGATTTCATCGTCATACCTATGATTGAGTTTGATATAATCCTCGGTATGGACTGGCTTTCGGACTATGATGCGAAGATTTATTGTAAGAAGAAAGAGGTTACGATTCTTGATGATAATGATAAGGAGCACCTTATTTTTAGAGCAGAATCGTCACCACCTAATTCTTATTTAGATCCACCCCCTGTAGCTCAACTTAATTCAATTATCGGGGAGGAAGAGAATGAAATAACTGTCGGTGAGGAAAGGAATGTTCAAATAGAGGATGTACCTGTTGTGAAAGAATTTGTAGATGTATTTCCGGAAGATTTACCTGGACATCCTCCAGAACGAGAAGTTGAGTTTTCCATTGATTTGATTCCTGGATCAAGGCCTATATCGAAGACCCCTTATAGAATGGCCACTGTAGAGTTAGTCGAACTAAAGAAACAACTAGAGGAATTGAGTAATAAGGGATTTATTCGCCCTAGTGTTTCTCCATGGGGAGCCCCTGTTCTTTTTGTTAAAAAGAAAGATGGATCTATGAGGTTATGTATCGACTACAGGGAGATCAATGCTATAACGATAAAGAACAAGTATCCCCTACCTCGTATTGATGATTTATTTGACCAACTGCATGGAGCTCAATACTTTTCAAAGATTGACCTTCGATCTGGATACCATCAGTTGTGTGTAAAGAAGGAAGACATTCCAAAGACAGCATTTCGAACCAGGTACGGGCATTACGAGTTTACTGTAATGCCGTTTGGATTGACTAATGCACCCTCTGTATTCATGGATCTAATGAATAGAGTTTTCAAGGAGTATCTGGATGAATTTGTGGTGGTATTTGTTGATGATATCTTGATATACTCCAAAACCTATGAAGATCATGAAAATCACTTGCGCATTATCTTGAAGACTCTGAGGAGGCATGAATTATATGGAAAGTTTAGCAAGTGTGAATTCTGGCTTCAGGAGATTTCTTTTCTTGGCCATATTGTCTCTAAAGATGGAATCTCTGTTGATCCTTCTAAGACCAAGGCAATCCAAGAATGGCCAGCACCTACGAGTATAACTGAGGTACGTAGTTTTATTGGTTTGGCAGGTTATTATCGACGTTTCGTCCAGAATTTTGCCCGATTGGCTAACCCAATAACGAAGCTCACACGTAAAGGGGTTAAATTTGTTTGGACAAAAGAGTGTGAAGAATGTTTCGAAGAACTGAAGAGAAGATTAGTCAATGCTCCTATATTGACTCTACCATCGGGGAATGATGGGTTCGTTATTTATAGTGATGCATCAAAGAAAGGACTTGGCTGTGTCCTTATGCAGAATGATAGAGTTATTGCCTATGCATCACGACAGTTGAAAATTCATGAACAAAACTATCCTACTCATGATCTCGAGTTAGCAGCAGTGATCTTTGCTTTGAAAATATGTAGGCACTACCTCTATGGTGAAAAATGTGAGATTTATACTGATCACAAGAGTTTGAAGTATATTTTCTCACAAAAATAACTCAACATGAGGCAAAGGAGATGGCTTGAATTACTCAAGGATTATGATTGTACGATACACTACCACCCAGGGAAGGCAAACAAGGTGGCAGATGCTTTGAGTAGAAAAGACCATGAAGTTTTGAACAATATGAGAATTGAAAGGGATCCAATTTTCATGGAGCTAGTGAAGATGGACATGGGAATAACCAGGGAAGGTGAAACATCAATGCTTTTTCAAATGGTTTCCAAACCATCTTTACTAGAAAGGATTAAGAGTTCTCAGACTAATGATGAAGAATTCCAAAAGAAGATTAAAGCTGTGAATGATGGGAGATTGAGAGACTTTGCGTATGAAGGTGGAATTTTGAAATTCGGGAAGAGACTTTGTGTTCCCAATATACCTGATCTAAAAAGGGAATTTCTGGATGATGCTCATAGTTCCAATTTCTCTATACACCCTGGGAGCACCAAAATGTATAGAGATTTGAAGGAACATTTTTGGTGGGACAACATGAAGAGGGAGATTGCTGATTTTGTGTCAAGATGTATGGTTTGTCAACAAGTGAAAGCTGGAAGGCAACAGCCTGGAGGAGTCATGCAACCTCTTCCCATACCGGAGTGGAAATGGGACAATATTACAATGGAATTTCTCATGGGGCTACCAAAGACTCCTAGAAGGAACGATGCAATATGGATTATTGTTGATCGTCTTACCAAGTCCGCACATTTTCTTGCTATAAGAGAAGATCTACCCCTGGAACGTCTAGCAAGACTATACATTAATGAAGTTGTGAGACTTCATGGAGTACCCCTATCGATTGTTTCTGATCGTGATCCCCGTTTTACTTCATGATTTTGGAAAAGTCTTCAGAAATCCCTGGATACTGAACTTCATTTGAGCACTGCTTACCACCCTCAGACAGACGGACAATCAGAACGGACTATTCAGACCTTAGAAGACATGTTGAGATCTTGCTCACTTGATTTTCAGGGTATGTGGGATCAATATTTACCACTAGTAGAATTTTCCTATAACAATAGCTTCCATTCGAGTATTCAGATGGCACCATATGAAGCGTTATACGGAAAGAGATGTCGTACACCAACCTGTTGGGATGACGTTGGTGAAAGAAAACTTGTAGGCCCAGAACTGGTGGAGGAAACGGTGGAAAAGGTGAAGGTAATCCAAAATCACATTAAAGCAGCTCAAAGTAGGCAGAAGAGCTATGCCGATAATCGAAGGAAGGATTTGGAATTTCAAGTCGGTGATCATGTTTTCCTGAAGGTATCTCCATGGAAGGGAGTCATACGTTTTGGTAAGAAAGGTAAATTGAGTCCCAGGTATATCGGACCTTTCGAAATTCTAGAACGAATTGGGGCTGTAGCTTACCGATTGGCAATGCCGCCAAGTCTCTCCAAAGTTCACGATGTGTTCCACGTATCTCTGTTGAGGAAATACATGCCTGACCCAACGCATGTACTCACCTATGAAGATTTAGAACTGGAACCCGATCTGTCTTATTGCGAAGAGCCCATCAAGATTCTTGATACGAGAGAACAAGTGCTGAGAAACTGGACGACGCGTCTGGTAAAAGTTTTGTGGAGGAATCATAAGATGGAAGAGGCAACGTGGGAACCCGAGGAACTTATGATGAAGAACCACCCGAGTCTTTTTATGCAGTAATACCCTAGAAATTGCGAGGACACAATTATTTGAAGGAGGGGAGAATGTAACACCCCAAGCTTCCACGGTACGTTTCCCTTCGAATAATGCGATAGCGTGTGTTGTACGCAACCTCGAGTTCTAACACACACCACAACTAATTAAACTAGCCGTTGTGAATAGTTATACCTAATTTTTGAAATCATATATATTTTATATTTCAAAATGGACTTCATTTTTAGATTCGGAATATCAAAATTAGCCTAGGGTGAAATTTTGGTACATTTCGGATAACTTTCATATTTTGATGAATAGTGAAAATTTCTAAATTTTAATTAAAAACAACTTTTTTAATCAAAATAATTAATAGTGATAAATTGTGATTTTGAGTGGTTTTAAAGTATATTTAGAATATATTTTTACCATTTAATATAATGTTGGTCATTGGACATAATTTTACAATTAAACCGAACATAAACAAGTGTCAATCTTTTGATAGTTATTACCTCTTAAAAACACGCTTTTTGTTTTGACAGCGGGAATTAATTTTAAATTAATTTCTGCCACTTCTGTGTTTTGAATTTAGGAAAATGGATTCCATATTTGGAATCAGGATGTTCAAATTGTGTAAATAGGTAACTTTTATTTTCAGACATTTTGAATAATTACTGCGGTAAATATTTTATTTACCATGGTTAAGGGTAAATCCGGTAAATAAGGGTTAAAAAAATAATATTATAATAATACTAAATTACCCTAAAACGTGTCTTAACCCTATTGGTTGATACATGGTCGACCATGGGCATCTTTGGGTCTATTTTGGGACCCCATGGATCCACTTGTAAGTGATAATGACACTTTATTTTAATTTAGTTAAAATGAATACAAAAATGACACAAGCATATATCTTTTAGAACAACAATTTTTACATAGGGTTATATATGTTGGATTTTAGATTAAAAATATTAATTAGAAATATAAAAAGATTTCCTACATAATGATATTTTATTTATAATTTTTAGACATTAAATAATTTATTTTATTTATGACACAATGATGATGCAGTAATTACTATAATAGTGAAAAATTAAAATAATTGATATTATAAATACCCAAATAAATATAATATGAAACTTTTAATGAATTAAACTAATTTTCTAGGCTAATATGATATATTAGGATTGATTTAATGGACTTTTTTCGAAGTAATCAATCTGTTATGAGTTTCACAAAAATCAACTATTGAATAGTGTCAAAATTGACATAAAAGAGTTCTTAAAACAAATATTATATTATTAATTGATATTAAATTCCTAAAAATCTAAGGTTCGGCCAAGAGACTTATAGTATGATAGGTTAATCATTAATGGACCACTTGGGGGTCGCTTGGATGTATATAGTAAGTTTATTAACCATATTATATAAAAATACAAAGAGACATTGTAAAAGTGAAACTAATTAACTTAGAGTTAATACTTAAAGATAAGGTTAATATAAGTACCCAAACCTGTCTAAATTCTATTGGATGAGTTGTTTTCGACCTATCCCCACCTCATCCTTTGAATAGTCAACTTTGGAGCCTTTGGAAACCGAATATGAATTTATTATAAATTAATATTTCTAGATTTTCCAAAGGTTCCCCTCACCCCTCTTATAAAAGGGCACTCCTCCTTCTCTTTTCCTCACACCTCTCAAGCCACTTGGCTCGTCCAAACTCTGGCCAAATACTCTCCCAACATCCCTCACTACAACCTAGAGGCCTTAGTTTGATCAGAAAGCCAACCTAAGGAGCCCTTTTGATCAAATAAAAAGGAAGAACCCGAAGAAGAGGTAATGATTTCACCACCCTTTTCTAAGTTCATTTCTTCTTCCACTTCTTCTTCCTTTGTTATTACCATTATAAAATAATAACTCCAGTATCTCACATATACTGTGATGTTATTATAAGTATGGTACAACCATATTCAGTATTCTATCCACCCTTTGAATAACATGTCACCATACGTGCGTAGGTACGGCTTACCGTCTCCACGTCGTGGTGTAATTGTTATTCAATATAATATTATTTCGATGGGTATAATAATGATGTGTAACTCATGTAAATAATAAATATAACATGTTAATGATTCTGTATATATGATATACCATTCATTTATATATTATTTTAATATCAAAAGAATGATATTGTCGCTCGTGCGTACGTACGGACTACCGTCTCCACGAACGCGATGAGATTCATTCTCCATCGTATCCATTCAAGTATAATTATCATTTTTTAAAAATGATGTTTAATGACTTGATATCATTCTGGATATGAATAAGATACAACAAACATGGCTTATGTAACAAAACATATAAAAGAAAATGAGTAAGTTAACACCCGAAACGGTGATAATTCTAAGATATTATTAATAAATCAATGTTAAAAGATCATATATGATATCATATTAATATATATGATAATTTAATAACAATTATTTAACCATTATACAGGAGGTTAACCTACCCCAACCAAGGAAAAGTACAAGGTAAGGTTTATTTCACAATCTCTTCATTATCCGAGGTTGTTTATATGTAATAATCTACTGGGATCTCTTTATCATCCACATCCATGTTTCTTAAAAATGTATTTCAAAACATTTTTACTATTTACAAGAATATGGGTTAAAGTAATTTATACCCTTTTTTGACTTTTTATAAGAGGTTTATAAAGGAATCTTTCCGTCGTTTTCAAAACAAGGTCCTTTTTAACCTTTTCGACAGAATTGAGGTAAGAATGTTTTTTTAACTTATACGGCGGGTGCGGTTATTTTACGCCGTTATAAAATCTTCAAAGCTTTCCTTACAAGCTTATAAGAATATTTTCAAAGAAAATGTTTTATTTTATATGGATCTTAAATGATTTCAAAATAAAAGGAGATATTTCTTTAAAAAGAATTTTGATTTCATCTATGTCAACATCCTTTGATGGATTTTAAGATTATTTGAAGTTGATTTATTATGATACAAAACTTCTATATTGTATTGAAGGTTTTGTGATATGTTTGACTGTGGATGTGCTATTTTTATACCATTCATAGTTTATTGTGAAAGTATTGACATTTCGTATGCTAGTTTTAATACGAATGTTTATGTTATGTTTAAACCTTTTCATATGGGAATGCATTGGACTTAATAAGTGACGGGTGGAGCCCGCTATAGCTCCTCAATGCATCGGTAGGTCTCATGAGACAAACTAGTGTCTTGGCACAAGGCCTTGACAAAATCTTATTTGTAGTCTTGGCACGAGGCCTTGGCTATGTGGTTATGATAGTCTGGCATTATGCATTCCAACATTATGAAAGTGGTTATTGATTTTTGCATGTGATTATTCATTTAGTAGAATATCCATGTGAATAAGTAAATGGCATTATTTCATTTTATTTATGCCATACCATGTTGAAAGTTCGTATTTAAAAGGCTTTTGTCTTAGTTATACATTGCCTTAAATGTTTATATCTAGTGTTTCCAAGGCTACTAAACCAATCAGTCTTTCGAGATTTGATCTTTCTTGTGATCATGACAATGTTATGTTATTAATGCACCGACTCTGGGTAGCTGGGGTCGGGGCGTTACAAAATTAAACAGTACTATTTGATGTGCAATATACCACTCTTTAATGCCCAATGTAACCAATTTATATGACCCATGAATTCCTCTTATTTTGGTTTGATATGGAAATGAGGGCTCATTTTCCCAATAATTTTGATATTCATTTATCACTCATAGGTTATGTATCTTTCACATATCAAACAAATGAATTAAACAAAAATCCATACATTCATGATAATAACCTATCATAATGAAGCCCTATGGATGCTTTTTTTGGAAGACGGATTTCATTGTGCACATTTTTTTTATATGATAAATCTACCTAATGAATTGTGTCCCCAAGTTAGTGTTTTTTAAATATAAAATTTGATGGATGCAAATATTTTTTCCAACTCACAAATAAATAATAAATCATCTTCTAGTATTTTTACCATGAAATTATTGGATAAACATTTAGCAAAATGGTCCCAAAAAATTATCAAAGGAATATCATAGTCACCCTTACATTATTTGATAGAGAATTATATATTTCTATTAGAATCAATACATGATAAAGTATGTGATAATAATGAAATTTTACTTATTTTAGTTTCAAATCCCTCATGTTCAATTTTTATTCATTTTATTAGAACATCCATTATGAACCAAGATATTATCCAGTACATCCATAATATAATTTTTCTCTGAAGATATCATCACAAAAGAATTATAAATAATCTTGTATTTTTTTCACTGATACACACCTGATGTAGGTCTAGTAGAATACCCCATTCCAACAAGTCCTGATGAGATATGAAGTCATCTTTGGTCTTCATATTAATATTAAGAATAATTGAGAGAAACATTGCATTTATATTTTTATCAATGTGAATTAATTCAATGAAATTACATAACAAATTGGTAGGCTTATATGGGAACTCAAAAAATATACCTCTGTTTTATCAATTTTATGTAGTTTCAGGGTCAACAGTTTTCGTCATTTTTTGATTTCATATGACATTTACCTAATGAAAAACTGAAATCATTAAATTCATTATGCACATCAATTCCTCACATAAATTTAGGTGGATATTTAGTTTAAATATTGTCATCAAGCCTTATGTTATTTATTCTATATTGATGATACATTGACATGATTTGTCATTGTACCGTGAAACTAAAACTCTAATGATATTTCATCCTTCTCAATCATGTATTATTTATACAAATAGGACATGAATGTTTTCTATTTTTTCACTATGTAGACATAAATACATAAGTTAGGAAATCATTTAATTTCCATAAGATCACATCATAGATTTGAAATATATATTTTTTATTATGCATTTAATGTGAGAAAAACCATGTTCTATAGTTATTTCAACTATATTTTTAAAGGTTGAAAGTATACATATATATCATTGTAAGGATCAAGAGGTAATTATATTTGTATACTCGAGGAAGTGAATAATTTTTCATACTCATGTATAGAGGATGATTATAAATGTCAATAAAAACATCCTAGTTGTTGTTAGTACTAAGAATCTGATCAAACAGATTGAAACTATCACATGATAGACCCAATATGAATTATTAACCTCATCTGAACAATTTGGACGTTTTGCAACAAATTATCACTATTCTAATTCATATATAGGATGAAGTAACACATAATTACCTTTATTTCACTCATAATCATTCCTCCACATATTGGATGTGATTTATACATACATGGATATTTTTGATGCTTGAGAGTTAATGGAATATCACAAATGACATTATATGGAACACATGAGGGTCTTCCATATATATTTTCCATCCATAATGATGTACCACATTTTATAAAACCATTAGTATGATCTAATTACTACCAGAATAGTCATAAGTTTCGTTGGAAAGAATCAGTTTTTAGTTGAAAACTATGTTTTTTATTTAAATTAAATTATTTATAATGATTTTAGGGATAAAATTCACCATAAAGAATAAATTAAATATAAATGTTACAACTGTAATAAATTGTGGTATTATAAATTCCATTTGTGGATTTTCTATGATATACATGAATTAAAATTTCCATCTTTGCCATTTTAGTGTATTCTTCATTTATCTATGTTCTTGTATAATCTAATAAGTTTTAATCTATCAACATTATCATATTTTCTCTTTTACTCTTGTGTATTGATATCATTTCCTTAATTAATTGGAATACTCTCTCTCTTATTATGATTCATAAAAGGAAACTGGTCAGATATCAAACTCATCGTACCACTTCTTCGGTTCCATTCAAAAATATTAGAATATTGTGTTGTCACTCCATTTTGATACAAAATAAGACAGTTTGACTTAAATCTATATTTTGATATATTTTATATAAATTATTCATGTAATAATCCCGATCTTCCAACATAATTATAACATATGAATTTTATGTGAAATCTATAAGAAGAAATTTTAAATTAAAAATATAAAAAAACCAAATTCTTTTGACAATCAATTGAAATATTATTAGTATGATACATCCCACATTGATAAAATCTATTATAGGTAAATGAATATATCTTATGATAACAAATTTAGACCATAATTATAAGGATATCCGAATTCCTAGGAAAATTAGTACTATATTTTATGTGAAATCAATGAACATTAATAGAAAGTTAAATTGAAGACAGTACATGATCCATGTGAACATTATAGAATAAAAATATCCATCCAAAAATTGAACCTGGTATATGATAATCATAAACCAATGACAAATCATTAAAATACGAATTAGTTTCATCTACTTTAATCAATAAAAACAAATGAATACTAGCAGAAATATGTGTATTTATTATTCCCATGGTTCTTCTCATTTAGAAATATAATTTAGGCTAACTATTTGTCTTGAATGGATTTTATTTATGGAATACATTACATAAATTATCCAAAAATAAGGAAAATATGTTCCATGGTATGTTATATTTAAATTTTATATTTATTTAATTTTTGGAAGATCCATTATGAATATATAATTAATTCATTCCTTCCAAATTTATGAAACCCACCCATTACATAACCATTGATGAAACCTCTAAATTGAGGTAAAGTGTGGTTAGATGGTTCACACATCATATAAAGTGTTATGTAAATAAATTGATAACTACTCAATATATAATAAATGAACTAATGATTCGTTCTGAGTAATGAACTACATTATATTGAAAAGATAATTAAAATATTTGAAATTAAGGTTTATACCATTAATGGTTTTTTAATGAAGTAATTTAATAAATAAAACTTTATTAATGGATACCATGTTCCATAAAATGTATATGATCCAAAAATATTTCAATTATTACTTATATAATTAATTTATGATATTTACAATGGATTCTATAAAAATTTGTATATAGTATAGGTCTCAAAATTCATTAAAATTTGAAATATAAATATTTATTTATTTTAAAATATATTTTATTATTCATTCATGTCTTCTTTAATAATAATATATTATATTAAATAATATTTAAAAGTACTATAATATAAATAGTTACTTTTTAAATAACAAACCTTGGTATACAATGTAATGTTTCAAATTTTATTATAATATAATAATCATGTACATCATCCGAAAAATATTTCATTTTGGGATAAAACATTCCAATAAGTAGTTTATCACTGGTTCATGATATAAAAATTATTTTTCAATAATTGATTATAATAACTCTAGGATGATAAAAACGAAATTAACCCCTATATTAAAAATATTATTTTTATCATCACTATATGTATCTAAACAGCTTTAATATTATACCAAATAATATCAAATTTAAGTTAAATTCATAACAACCCCAAGGATAGTTTTCAAAGTAAATAAATTATGAATAAAAAAAAGAACTCATAGGAATTAAATAGACTATATTTAAAATATATTGGAATATAAATTTAAAAGCATTATGATAGATGTGATTCCAAAAATCCATAGTAGAATATCGTGAATAGTTAATAATGAAAACAACAGCTAGTAGAAGAGAAGAGAAATTTAGAAATAATTAATATGATTTTAAAGAATATTGGAAATAAAATCCATGAATTAAGGTAGACTACTGGATAAGAATACCTAATGTCACCTAGGTGAGGGGATAATAATTAAGGGGAGGTATGGAAATCATTACTCTCAAATATATCAATAAAAAAAATTATATGGTGGAAGAACACACGGTCGATGGGAACGATAACCCATGAGGAGGGTAGTGTGGACACTGATGCCCATAAAGGGGGAGAATAATAGAGATTAGAATTAGGAGGGGATGAGATTGAAAGGGAAGCCTCATTTTTTGAGGTTTTATTCACATTTTTCTTGAAAAACAATCAATATACCTCAACCTATTCCATCTACATTGTTAAAACCATCAGTATAGTGTTGTGTTGAATATCATTACCCATTGTTTCTAAATTACATGGTTATAGATGAATGGGGATATAACAATTTTATTTTACTTAATATAACAACATAAAATTATTAAAATATAAGTATGTTGTAGAAAATGTAGTTATTGTAATGAAATTTCTAAAAAATATTTATAGGCCGAAAAATAAGGACAAAAAAGATAGATGATGGTGAAGACAATAACCTCTTCTCTGGACCACCTCTTCAGGACACTACATAAAAAATTAATAGATTGTATTTTTGGTTAATACATAATTTCTAGTACGATTTTAGGGAAGTAATTTTGTTATTCCCGATTGTATTTTATCTACCAATGGGTTTTGGATTTGTGGAAAAGAGTAGTGAGGGGGTTCTATTTAATAAGATAGAATAATTTTCATTCTTTTAAATAGCCCAAACTATTCAATAATTGGATGTAAATATAAAATGAATTTCTTAAAAAATTAAAAACTAAAGTAGTGTAGGATTGATAAATTCTCTACATGCATCAAAAATTAAATGAAATGACGTTTCAAATAGGTTATCCACATTACATCCAAGGTACACAATGTTATCTTTTTTATTTTTAACAAGATTACATTATTTACAATTTTTATGAGTAATTATAAAATAAATTAAGTTTATGTTTTTATAAAATATATATTATACTTATTATAAATATTTAATCCATTTTAACAAATTATATATATTATATTAAAATTAAATATAAAATTAAATCATAAATATGTCCAAAAGGTGTTTTTAAAGAAATGCATTTTTCGTGAATAACATGTTCTTATAATAAATATATAACAACTGATCATATTTAAATAAATTTATTTTCTTATATATAGGTATATTATATATTAATTAAATTTAAATCATTATTTATTAGGGGTAATTTCAATTGGATGTGGATAATCATTATTCACATTAAAATTGTTTTAAGAATAGAGTGTTCTGATGCGTAAAAATAGGCCGTCATTAAAATCTAGTATAAAAATGATTCAAAAAATTAATTGGATTAAATATGAATTAAAAATTAATATTTTGTATTTTAATCAAATTACACAATAACGGGAAATTTAAATTATATTACTTATTTAAAATGAATGTCTATTTTACCAAAAATATGTTTTTTAACTATTAAATGAACGATAAATATTTTTAAAAAATACCAAAAATGTTAAAAATAAGTTTATAATTATATGATAATTTCAGAAATTATTTCTATTTTGTAAAACAAAATTCAGCATTTTCAAAAAAATTAGATATTATATTTTATAAGAAAATAAATCAAAAACATTTTTGAATGAATCATATTTTTTATAGAATAAATTATCATTAATAATGTTGAGTTCTTATTTATTAACTCTTTAGGAATAAATATATATTTAGTTGAACCATTATTAATATTACATAATTTAGTTAATTCTATTCACACCCACCAATTTAACAACATTGTTATATTAGTCGAGTTTAAATAATATTATTTTAATATCATATAATGATCATTTAAACTCAGTGTTTTTTGTAATGTATGTTATCATTAATGTTAAAGTTGTTGAAATGTAAATACAATATAAATTATTGTATTTTTAAATTCAACCACTCTAAATTATTTAATTCATTCTATTTGAACATATACAAAGAAATGATTGGTCAGAAATTTTAAAATTCATGTATATAAATCTCACATAAAAAAGGTGTTAATAAAACATCCCCTTAGATAAAGGATAGGTGAAATATGATGTACATAACCTAACTATTTTTTCAGTATAGGGTAAAATTGGGGGGATGTAAAAATATTGACATAGTAGAAATGTCTAACTAATTATGGGAAGTGAAAGAGAACATTGATAACATGAAATTTGATGATCAATATAAATTAAACAACCATAAAACAACACATTTGAAATAAATTAAAATACCATTAATTAATTTGATACGAAGGTAATCATACATAATTTTTTATTAAAGAACATTTAAATAATTTAAGGGTTTATTTTCAATCAATATTGACAATAGTAGAAAAAATATATGATGCCATTTTATTTCAAAAAAAAAATTTATTCCATTATTCTTCAATCAATATTCACCTCACATATCAATCTATATATTGAATATCCAATATAAATTTTTATAACTGAATCACTAAACCTAAATTTTAACATTTTATAAGTTTCATAAATGTGTAATGATATATTACTCTGATAATTTTTAAAATAACAAATTGTTACTACAAGCTATGATAACACCTAAAATGATTTTGACTATATTAATCTCTAAAATAATAAAATAAAAAAATGTTTTAACATATATTATTATATAAATAAGTAACTCTATATCCCAAATAACCTTAGAAACCTCAACATAGATGAACGATTTGATCTCAAGGTTTATCTCATTCCCTTCATGAGACATCGCCACAAAAATTATATAATTCTTATTAAATAATAATTTTCATTAAATGTAAAGTTTAATAGATCTTATATTGATAAAAAGATTACCAAAATAATAGAAATCTCCTAAATACCCTAAAAAGTCATAGTTATTTAATAAAATAATATGTTACAAAAAAATAATGTAATAATTAAACACAACCTTGTTAATAAGAAAAAATGGCATTCTAATGAGTACATCATATAATAAAATTGTATATGACAAAACCTTATCTACCTTTAGTAGCGGGTTGAAGCCTCATGACCTTCCTAGATGTGACCAGTTATCTAATGGATTATGAGTTCAACATTTTATAAATATATGATAAACATATTTGATATTAATATCCATAATAATCCTTGATCCTATATCTTTTTAAAGAGTATGATGAATATCGTCCAAATTAACATTAGTAATCAAATCAATTTATTTATCCTCAATGGGTTTCTATCTAGGTAATCATCTAATTTTAATCGATTATAATTTCAAAAACCTCAAACAGTTCTCTGGATTTAGATTTTCATAATTTGGGTTTTTTTGACATATAATACAACATTATAATTAAAACACCTTTCTAGGTTATTAGTACAATTCAACAAATTCTTGAAAATACCAAAACAAGACATAAACCGAGAAATACTATGAATTTTCATTATTAATATAACAATAATAAAATTGATGAAAATACTTCAATATCATGATTATTGAGATCCAAGAAACATACACTTTAATAATTCCTCTTAAATAGTTTTCATATCATAGGTCGTTAAGAATAAATATTTTTATTAGGGGATTGACATGGATAATGACCATGTTCCGTACATTTACAATGTTGAATTGCATGTGGTGCCTTAGGTTGAAAATTAATTATCTTAATATTGTTAACATGACTATTCTTTGTTCGTATACATGTTACCCATTTCTTCCGTCTTTTCCTATAATAAAAGAATCATCAAGTTTCTTTAACTAATTTTCCATGGTGCCTCTTCCCACATTTTTTACTTGTATAAAATTAAATATTATTATATTTTTCATATTTCACACTTTAACATCCATGATAATCTATACTAATATTATTAATTGTGTTATGGAATACAATTATGCTCTATTTATTAATCAAAATTTGAGACTCTGGTTTTCTATGGTAAAAATATGTCAATATTACATCCCCATTAGGTTGTGAATCTCGTTGTATAAATAATTACATTTCCCATCACATTGGTTGTTGGAATGATTTCTTATATTTCTATCCATCTATGAAAAGAAATATAAAATATGTAAATAAAATAACATTAAAAAAGGAAAACATATAAATTTTGAAATAATAAATTATACATGATATATTTATCCTATATTTTGTTTCTCTAGGATCCGATAAATGTTTTCTATGATAATGATTCCTAATAATATTCCAAACATAAATTTTTTTTCAATTCCTTCATTATTGTTTGTAATTATATTGTGAGTTTCTAAAATATTACCCCTAGGATTATCAAACCATGTTTATAGTAAGGATTTCATTCAGGTGACATGTAATTATTATATCAAGACGGGTGTGTATATTTTATATTTATTAATCAAAGGTACATCAATTCTTGAACCATGTCCACTTGTAGTGTCAACATAGGTTTTTAATTTCTCATAATCCTCTCACTCTATACTTCACCATGATTCTACAATATTTTCTTATACTTAGTCTTATCCATAGAATTATCCATAGTGTTCTTACTAATTTTTTATGTTCATAGTTTCCAAAGGATAATTAACCCTTTTTTATGATTCAAACTATAGTGACCCTTGGATTTTAAACATATCATTACATTATTTTTAATATAATCATACACTAATTAAATCACAAATATTTTTAGGCTATGTTTTATTGGAAGAAAAAGATCATAATACATCATAATGAAGATTAAATTAATATTATTTACATTGTTCCCTCTAATTATTTCCCAAATACTTTCCATATCCAAAAAACACCATTGGATCACTTGGGGGAGTACATAAAATATTTGTGACATGAAAATACTATTATTGAATAAAATATGTTAAGGAATCCTCAAATGTGAGACAAAGGTATAAAAAGATATAATAAAAGTGGAGGGACACGAGTAATAACATGGAATCATAATATATTGAAAATTATATCATTTGATAATGGAATCATTTTATATGTGGAAAAAACATAAGTCATTGATTAAATATAAGTCATGGACAACTAAAAACATAATAAAATGGTGTATAGAGTCCCAAATTGGATTTTGTTCACTTCTATATCCCATACATGACATCTCAAGAGACTAAAACATTACACAATTCATTGGGGATTATACAATTTCAGTACAAAAATAAATAAATTCATGTATATGAATATATTTTCCACATTAGGAAATCAATCAATACTCGCAAATATAATAATTTCACTTTGAATGAAAACAAGTTACATAATATTTCATCATAATATAATCAAAGAAAATTTCATAATGAAGGTATTTTATAAATGATCGTAAGGAATGTATTACCAAATCAAAACAAGTGGGAGTGATAATAAAATATATATATAACCACCATATATTAATATATTTTAATAATTATATAACATCATATTTTTTTTATCATTGATGAATTTAAAATATTTTTAATAAGATAAATAACATTCTTGAAGAAAATGGACTTTCTATAATGAAAATATTTTTTGAAAAATTAAATTTCGCAAAATATTTTGGGAATCATTTTCATTAAAAACAACAATTAAAAATTAAAAAGTAAAATAAAAATTAAATTTTGATGTGAAATTTAATATATGATGTGTTAGTTAAAACACATTTCAATGACATTTTATTAGTAAAGTAAAAAAAATTAATTCGGAAAATTATGGAAATATTCCTTTAAATAAAATTTAATCTAAATAATTGGTAAATATTTCATTAATAATTAATTTCATAATATTAAAAAATGTATTCAAAATATTTTTTAAGATAAATTTTATCAAATTTAAAAAATGATTTTCGTCCGAAGATATAAATTAAGTCAGATTTTATAAAGAAACATTATTTCAATAATTATAAGTATGTAAGTTATTAAAATGGTTATATTACAGAAAAATTTAATAAATTATCAAGGTCGAATAAAATTAATTTTTTTCATTATATAAAATAACACAGTTTCCTTCAATAAAAATTTAACTCTAAATAATTCTGATTGAAATGATATTAAATCATATACCTTGACACTTTGGTAACCATTGAATTGTATCTTTCATGATTGAAATGAGTGATTTTTAACATATATTAAAATGAATTTTTATGGACGAATTATATTGTATGTAAATGTGATTTATATACAGCATAGAATTGAAATTATGTGTATAAAAGAATATTTTTAGCAAAAAGGATGTTTGGAGATTGAAATCCTTACATTGATTAAAATAATTTTGAGGGAATCATATTTTTTGAAGAATAATATTAATTTATTAAAGGTATAGGGTTTTTAGGTACACATTTTAATTAAATTCTTTTTGAGTAAAAAATTATATAAATATAATAATGCATTTCATAATAATAATAATAAACATCAATTAAATTGCTTTATTATATCAGACACATTCAAATAATAGTATTTTAATATCTTATCATGTTTTGTTTAAACTCAGTGTTGTGTGTAACATAAACTAACAATGAAATAATATTTATTTAAAGTTAAATATACTATAAATTATTTTTAAGTTATATCACATGTTTTTAGTAAGAATAAAACAAATTTTAAAAAAATATTATATATTATATCTATATCTACATTTTAAAAAAATATCATATCATGGTAATTCATTTCTACTTTTAAATCCATAATTATAGTAATTTAAGGAATATGAATTTTTTTATATATGAAACATTTCATATCATGATTATTTTAATAAAAATTTTAAGAAAAAAAATTTGACATCAAATTTGTTATTTTATAAACTAGTTATCTACATGAAAACCCAACAAAAACTGATTTCATTAAATAAATATAATAATTTATTATAAACCACTATTATCACACCAATTCACAATAAAAAAATTAACCCAACTAAATAACCCAATATATACATTCATTAAACACCAGCTTAAAAATAAATACTAATTCTATCACATATCAATGTGTTTTGAACATATAAACTTCTATCTACATGCATAATAACTAATTATAATTTACAAAATATAATTATAACATTCAAATTTAATTTACCCAATTATTCGTTATTGGAATATTATTATCTAATTTCCAAAAAAGTAAAACTCATTTATCATAAGTATATTCCACTACACATACACTAATTAATCACTTTTAATCCCATATAGTCAATATTAAATGAATTCGTGCTTAAATTGATAAGAATATAATTAGTAACCATAACTAAATACACTAACCATAAAAAATATTATATACATTTAAAATAAAATTATATTTTATATTAGCTCACTAAATAATATTAAAAAATCATTATATTATCAAATTAAAAAAAGAATAATCATTTTTCATATATGAATTACTGAATTAAAATTTTAAATCCATATTACAAAATAAATAATTTGGAAATTTCATTGTAATTCAATATACCTAACTCTAAGTTAAAATAATTCTATACAAAAAAAATATTTTACATCAAACACCTAATTATAAATAATGATAATGATTAAGATCACTTAACTCTTCAATAATAAATAATCAAAATTGATAATTATTATCAAACTCCAATTTAATGTATATATATAAATAATTTTGTCAAACTATAATTATTATAATTAATTCAATGAAATTAGTATGCAAACCTAATTATGTATCAAAAATATATATGTTAAATTATTCAATTATCTTCAACCCCACAACTAAACTAGAGGATTTCAAATTTTTCGTGATAAAATAACATACTAACAAAAGGTGATAAAGTGAATGTGATAGTTATTAATAGTGTAATTATGAATATAATATTCATTTTAGAGTAACAATTCACCCTTTAATATTAAATCGAATGATAATAAATGTATATAGATTATGCTTATAAATAATAGATCGACTCATCTCATCATAGACCTATTAGACCCTCGACAGATTATTTCTAAAAAACTGGGATATTTGAGGTTAAAAATTGTCCTCTCAATGGCCACAAGCACATTTTCTGGGTCACTATAATATGGATAGATCCCAACATAACACATTATCCTACTCTATTGAAAATTAATCTCAATTAGTTTTTTATTTACACTAATATTCAATCACCAGTTTTTAACACAAAAATTTACAACAAAATATGCTACATTAGTTAAATTATATGAAATTTAAATTTAAGTCATAAATAAAAATCATATTAATTATTTTCACGGGTAAAATAATACTAGTAATAATGCTTCTTATTGTTCCATTTCTTGGGGTACCATGTCACAGTGATCTACTTCTATCGTATATGAATCCTTTCCATCCACAATAAAAAAATTATATATAATTCTTTAGAAGACAGTGTCATAGATTATAGTGACATTGAGGTAAGTATTATTCTCTATCTTATACTTCTTATTATAGGGACACTTTGATATGATATAGTTTTGGAATTTTACAAGATTAATATACATATATTTTTGATGATGTAGATGTTAAATATATTTATTTTTAATAATAATAGATAAAAAATAGATTAAAATAAATAATAGAATTTTTTTTATTGATAAAATTAATTTAAATATTTTTTAATAACCTACATCGATAGACGATGTTATTTATTCATGGATTACACTAGTAATAGTAGTCACATTAAAAATTATTATTGATGATAAACATACTGATCATAAAAGTGTGGGAGGATATCATGAAATTAAAATAAACATATTTGAACCTTGATTTATTATCTAGGATAATATGTCCAATTTAAATTATATAATATGATTGAAATTATTTATTTAATAAATAGTTAATGGAAACAAATTATTGTGAATTACAAAAATAGTATATAGAAACCAAATCATCCTTAGGTAACAAAAAATGATTAGAATTTTTTGAATCTAAATTTGTGATAGTTCGTAAATGGGAATATAAAATACTCATTTCAGATTTTAAACTATTATAGACCAATGTATTTAAAAAGAATAATAATTTATTATTTTAATATTTTATTCAAATCTCTTTATAACGATTGTTCTTCTAAAAATAAAAATGTACAATATATAATATGTAATAGATAAAACTAGTTTTTAGGGGTAAGATTTTATGGGGAAAAGGTATCCAGGAGAAGGAATATAAATTAATTTCCATAACATCCATCACTAAATTTAATTTATATAAATTTTTGAAATATATATTATTTAATTGATATCAATTAAACTCTTAATCCAACCAACTATTTCTCCTACTCTGAAAATATCTACATATTATATGGTTTGTTGAGGTATTATATTATTTATTCATTGAAAACTAATGTAATAAAAAGACAATAATTAATAACACATTATTCTGTATTCTAGACTATGTTATAGATGTTTGATTAAAACATTATTATTTTAAATTATTGATTGAAAAATTAACATACGTGAATATATATAGTAATGAAAACATAGAAGAAACGAAAATAATATATATTATGAGTTTATGGATTATGTTAATTCATATTTCAATATGATAATAAATTAATTACATATTAATGTAATATAAAATAATACCATTCTTCTGTGACATTGGAGATGGGACAACATTGATAAAAATTTACTTTCAATGATCATATCAATATAATTTAAATAATATATTGTATGTTTAAAATTTCTTTACACTCTCAGAAAAATATTTAATGTATTATTATTCATGGGATTAAAATATATCAAACATTTATGGTTTTTATAACACATTTATTATATTTTATGACGAAATTGAAAACATGTGATGTCAATAGAGGAGTTTGATATTATAATATCTAAATTGATATAATTAAATATATATAATTTTTTTAGGGAAATTATATTTATATTAGTTGAAATAGATATTAAATATAAATTGGATATTTTTTAGAGTTAATAAATTACTAACATTAACAAATTAATGAGTTATATTATGTGATGTGTTTTTTAGGATATTGGAAGTTAAAAGTAGTTAAAATTAATGTTATGTTATATATAGTTGTATTCTTATATTATTAATGATACATGGGTTATATATATCAATAAGGGATTACAGAATTTGGTATATATAATAATTATAGTATATTTGGATTTTAAAAAAATTGAATTAAACCATTCAACTCATGAAAATAATAATTTTTTATTCAGAGATTCTCTTTTTTCCATTATTTATTCTCTAATTTTCAAATGTCAATAATTTTATATCCTAATATAATGTTTGAATATATATATATATATATATTCATGTAAATTTTAATTTCTAATCACCTTAGTTATATAGATTTAGGTATTTTGAATTAGGTGTTTCATTGGAGTATGATAAAAACCTCTTAGAGAATTTGAGTATTTCTTATAATGGTAGGAGTTTGATTTCATGAATTTAATTCAAAAATTGGGTGGTTGGTTTATATATAAATTAGAAAACATGAAATTTTATAATTTCATTTGATTTATAATTTTTATCATTTTTATTATTCAAGATAAATTAGATTTGTTTAAGAAAAACATGGTCATTTTGAATATAATTATGGGAATAGATTGTTATTTATGTATTATATCTAAGATAAATGGTATAAATTTTATTAAATTATATTCAAAATAATTTACAGATAATTAATTTATATTAGATAAATTTTATTTTTTAATATTTTATTTATTTTATTATATTTAGGATTGTAATTCATTTTGAGTCTTAATGAATAGTATTGAGTATTTTTTGATTATAGGATCCAATAAAATGGGATGGGTATCTAAAATATTAAATGGACATAAAAGGATTATAGAAATTTGGTTACATGTGTTTTTTAGTGGATACTTAAATTGGAAGGATTTTTGGACCAATTTGTTCATCAATGTGATATTTTTCATTATAATCATGATTAATATGTAGTTAAAATAGTTGTTTCAATGGTTTGAAATGGTCATTTTTTAAAAGTGGTTTAGATAGAAAATTTAACTTAATTAAGTAAATTTTATGAATTTTATTTATCTAGAAAATATTTATGAGTTATTTTATAATCTGAATTATATTTTTGATTGATTAATAAATGACAAGGTACATAATGATTTATAATGATGGATTGTTTTATGGATTTACCTTATAAAGATTATAATGTTCTAACATAATTATTCATGTATATATAATAATTTTTTTTGTATTTTTTTAAAAGTGTATGTAATTTACTTTGTTATTCTAATACTTGAATTTCTTACAACAATAAATAGCATAAGATGAAAGAGGTGGTGAATCATGGTGTAGTTTTATTTGAAAAGTTTTCCTTTTTTTAATTTATAATTCACCTTGGGAGATTTTTCCCAAGTCAGTATGAACATTGTTCAACCTATGAAGTGATTTTATGTCCTTTTATCTTAAACTAATAATAGAAATATGTGTATGACTGTAAATAAGGAAATAACATATACATTTTTACATGGTTCACTATAAATGTCTATGTATAAAGAGAACACAATAAAAATGTTTCAACCTTCCAAAATCAATCATTCTCCACTCCTTTGGGGAATAAAAAAATATGTTTTAGTCATTTTACTACAAGGATCACTTGACATAGTATAGGGTTCAATATCTATTTACCAAAGGATTAATGAATTTTCTTCTCCATGGTCTAATAATTGTTGATGAACACGGAAATTTTATAGAAATGCATATATTTTTATTACAATCTAGGAATGACTTGATTATTTAATCATAAAATCCAGGTAGATTCTCCTTTGGGATAAATAGTTTTATCTTTCCGTCACTTCATAAACTTATAGGGTCATCCCCTTAGTGTTAGTGTTGAGAAATTTCAATCTATAATTTAGAAGGAATTATTTTTCTAAATATGGATAATTCCTCATGATAACTGCACTAGTTTACTCTTCTATAACTACCAGATGTAGCACTACCACTATTCCTTCATTCAATACTTCTTCATTAAATCACAAAAAATATTATCTATGAATTTCATCTATATCCCACATACTCTTACATAATCTCTCTATAATTATATCATTAAAATTTATTAGGATCTAATATTTCACATTGATGTTCATATATATAAAAATTAATGGTAAATTGTCTCTCATTTAATCAACCTAATATTTTAGTTTATTATAAAACACAAAACATACGTGAAATATATCATTCCATATTATTAAAATGTAGATCCCTCTTAAATATAGTTTTATGAGTTATCTATCTCATTAAAGACACCATAATTCATGGTATATCTAGTATATTCTATATCCGGGTGGTATTTTAAAAATCATAAATATGAAAATAGTAAATAATGTTTTACATTCCTTTCAATATAATTCTCATTATTAGGCTTATAAATCACGATATTCATTTCTCTTCCAATTATAAAATCTATATTATTTTTTTCATGTTACCATCATATATTATGATATGTAATACTCATAATAATCCATGTGGATTTTCAAAATTGGTTCAATTACATTACAGGGACACAAACACTACATTATAATTCCTAAATAATCACATGGAAATATCATAGATAAATATTTTTGGAATCATTCAATGACCCTATTTGTTATTTTAATTTTTTTTCATGTAACATATCATGATTCACATTATTTGATAACATCAAAACCAATAACATGGTTCATGATAATGTAACCAATAAAAATATAATATGTATTAATCAATATAAAATGGAATATTTTATTTCACATCTTCATAATTTATTTATATATTAATCATGTTTAGTTATTAATGAAGAACTTTCATAATATTCTTCCAGAACCTCCATTGAGAAATATTAGGATAATGAAACTTGAATGTTTTCCCTAAACAACTTCAATACTGCTATATTTCACATAGGAAATTATCATTACAAAGTGTCATAAATCTTATGAAATCATATATTATACTTATAAAGTCATGAAATAAGTATTAAAAATCTTTAATCAACTATAAGATTATTCCCCATCCACATTATGATTTAGGGGAATCAAATATATGATGTCACGTTATAGCCATGTAATAATTAGATTTAATTTTCTGATGAATAAAATGTAAATTGTTGAAAAATTGTATAAACCATTCATAGAAACATAAGATTAATATGATGTTCAAACATAATCTTTATGAATATTTACTTATCTATAAAATGAAATGTATTTTGACATAGAGACATTATGACTTTGCAATAAAATACATCTTATGAAATCATTCTGATCTTAATGATCATAAAAAATAACAAATAAAATCTGAGTTGTAGATTTTAATTTATTCATTCCCAAAGACCAAAAAATTAATATATCATGAAATTCAGTAGTAACAACCTAGAATGAGTTTAATTTGAAATATCTAACATCTGAGTTACTATCTTCAGGACATCAACTACCTTTTGAACCTCGTAAAATATTTTAACCCTTTATGAGGATTTATATATTCTTCAAAGATTCAATATATAACCGATTCATTATAAAAAATAACGTACAATCCATATATCATTCGAATGTTTCTCACCAATCATTCTCATGGTAATTCATCAAATAATGTCATTACAAATTGTAAAAAAATTCAATACCACCAATAATTATTTTTAAAAAACATGAATATATTATTTGTCTTTCAAAACCCCTACATTGAATTTTATAATCAGTGTATAAAAAATACATGGCTCAATGTTGAGATAATAATAATATCTCCCCCAATATTCCATTTTACCCTATCTAATATATCAACATCTTTATTTCTGTGAATAATGGATTTCCTTTCTTTCTACCCCTTTTTCCAAAAACCGAAAAGGGATTCCACCATTCCAGAAATATTTTTTAATTTCACAAAATTTAATTTTTAATCACACTAAGGGATATACTTATATTTTCACTCTAAATATTAAATAAAATTATGAGGATGGATTCTTGTACTTTCTCTAACATTTTTAATGAAATTCTATTCTGTATTATCATTATACATAATAAATGAGGTATCAGGTCTACCTAAATCATTTTGAATTATGATTTAGATATATTATTATACCCATATATCATGCATCTATTATCTTTACCATTTAATATTATCATCTGCAATATTCCCCCAAAATATATATACACTACACATCTCAGGAAACTGATCATGAATCATAGATTTATCCCATGAACAATTTGCTCTATTTTAAACTTTATAATATAGGGATCTATCTCAACCCATGGTTTATAAAGCCTTTTATTCTCCACCCACAAGTTATAAAATTTTTGGTTTAAGTATATATATATATATATATATTTTATTCTACTCTTTCTGATCCAATAGATGACCAAGGGGAATTCAATATATTTTAGTCATCTAGTTTCCTTCTTTTTTTACAAAACATAGTTATATTTTGAAAAACAAATCATTGTCTATTATTAAAACATAAAATTATTGATAAAAAATTATAATATAATCATTTTAATCAACTAAAAAGTGAAGGAAATAATATTTTAACTAAAAAATTTCAATGTTGTTAATGTCACACTCCTAATCCCATAATACCATGTATTTAGAGGTTTTTCAAACATTGATTCATTATGAAATCTCTAATAACAAAAAAATCATTAATATATACGATGTAAAAAACTTATTCCTTGATAAAATACACATTTTAAGTCTATTGATTCCACTTTTAAATGATAAGTTATTGATACCACTTGTTATATTTGATCATTATTTCATCATAAGGGTTCTTTTTTTTGGATAGGTTTAACAACCATATAGTGCATGTCACCAACTCGTGTTGAATTCTATCATCAATTTAAGACCAAATATGAGATGGTTTTAATTTCAAGGGGACCAGATATTTGTAATTATTATAAATATTTATTATATCTTGGTATCCTATAAAATCAATCAGAAAATAATAATATTATGTATATAAAAAAATAAACTAATATTTTATACATGATTATGGTTCTTCCCCTGGAGATATATTATTCAAAAATGGCCATATAGTTGTAAATATATTTTATAATATCACTCATTTATCATTATAATTGTCTTGATTTTTTAATTATATCATATGTGTCTGGTATACAGTTGATGTTCTAGATCATTATTTTCATCATGTAGTTCAATATTTTCGAAGGAACATCATCACACCAGGAACCTTCTCTATCCATCGTTGGAATCCAAAGTGGTCTCTAAAATCTGAATATTGAGACATGTTAAATAATTATCAATATGTATTATTTATTATAAGGAATGATTACATATAGTGTATATAACATTCATATTTTCATCATCATCTGTTATAAGTCAGTAAAATTACCCACGGATCATATCTCCCCCTTAGTTTTAGACAACTTTTATTAAACATTAGAATGAGATAATTATATGGGAAGAGATGTACCTCATTAATAAATAAATATGGTATTGTTTTTTTCCTTCGGATACCACCATGATTATTCATACATTGTTCAAATCCTCATTATTGGTGTACCTATTTTCACACCACTTATATATAAAAATTCATAAATGTGTGTTGGGGTCTTCTTATTTTCTTCATGGAATCTATCTAGAATTTGAGGCAAATCCAAATTATGTTTATTTACTCCAATTTAGAGCCACATATGAATGCTTCATTATGATTTATTATCTTTGAGATATCATTTACAATAACATCATTCTAATAGTATTATAGAAATTAATGATACCATAGAATAATTACTCAAGTTTATCCTCATGAGTTTTTATAAGAGTATCCCTTGAATTATTTTTCCTGGAAAATCAATTATTCTTATTGTAATATTATTTTCTATATTATATTAAAAATTACTCCCATGTCATTTTCTTATTTTTTACATTCATTAGTTCCAATAGAGGCACTATAAGAGAATTATCATAGTTTTTGAATGCATATGTCATTGATACCAATTAATTTCATTCAAAATATTGAACATGTTTATTATGATAAAATAACATAATATTGGTCCAATTAATCATCATATATGTCATGGAAATAGTGGAAATACATTTGATTACATTGGTTCTAAACATTATGTATTGTCTAGTTCGTATCGAGGGATAAAACCTATACAAATATTTCCTAGAAACCAAACATTATACGGTTTTTTTTCATGAGTTGTTAATGGAAAATTCACCCTTCCAAAAATGACCCCTTTGGATATTAAACATACACCCATTGTGTATCCCATGTTTATATATAAATAGAACATTATTGATTCATTTTATCCACCTGATTTTTTATCTAACGTAGTGTTCATTTTAATTTCTCAAAAGATGCCCATTTTGACTATATTGGAAATATATTCTCAAAAAATGATATATATCCTTCTATACATCCACTATTTAAATAATATATATCCAAAATTATCCAAATTTCATAATAAATATCACAATTAATGGTTTTATAATTACCACATTATCTATACATCTATTGGATTTTTTCCCTAGTGAACATGTCCACTATTTTTCATCAATTCATGATCATGTTGGACTTACTAAACAGTCTATTAAACATAATCATGTTGAAACAAAATCATCTCCTTTTCTAAGAAAATTTAAATTACTATCACTATATAATATTGGATTCAATTTTGATTCCATATGTGTAACAAATTCTGAAATAGATACTAAGGTTCAGCACCATGATTGAACGATTTGTTTCTTATAACACCTATTATAACAAAAGTCTCCATGAGGGGGGGGGGATGATTCAGGTAGTATGGTGATTTAAAGCATATTATAGGTTTATATTTTTATTTAGAATCTTATGATCATGTTTTTATGAATTTTGTTCAGCTTATCACACAATTTCATCTCCCCATATAAGTACTGAAAAATAAATAAATATATAAGAAATAAATTATGCAAGGATGATTATGTTTTTAGTAGGATCACCTCAAAGGTATACATCCAAGGAGCACACATAAAAAATATTTCAATGTTCTAAAATCCATTAGGCTCCACTTGTTCAATTGATACAAATTCATTTAGGGTCACATCGAACTAAAGATAATATCCTTATAATTGTTAGGGTTTGATCATTATTTACTTAATGTATATGGATTTTTATTTTCGTTTAAACACTACTCTTGGAAGGAAATCAAATGTTTATATTATTTCTATTCACTTCATAGATATAATTAAAATATTTTAATATATAAACATTAAATATAAATATGGGCTCCATAAAAACCCTAAGGTGTTTCACTCCTCTTATTCAAGAATAAATGGGATAAACACCTTAGTGTAAGTGTTAAGACACTTGTTTTCATAATATATGAATCAATTAAATCTTCTTATTTGGGTAATTCATCATGAAAAATATAATAGTATACATTAATTAAACTTCTATATATAACCACAATACTCCTCCTTCATTTGATATCCATTAATTCAATAATATCATATTTTATTGATGAAATTCTTGTATGGATCATCTCCTCGTACTTATTCTCTATATAACTGGATCATCTATATCGCTTAGGCTCCTCATTCTCTTTCTTCTATGTTCAGATATTTCAAAGAATAATGGTCATGTATTTACTTATTATCATCATATTTTTTTACATTTAAAAGAAAAAACATTCATATAAGACTAATTTAAATATTTAAAATATGTAAATCCTCCTTCAGTATCGGTTTTGAGATCTACCTATCCTTCAATTCACTATAATTATCATTAAATATATTTCACTATCACTATTTGAGATATATTCCATAAAAAAAATACAGAGACACAAAGCAATCCTTATCTTTCTTATATAAAAAATTCTCATGATCTCCCTTACAAATCACAATCCTTAATTATCCTTCAAGTCTATAAACTCCTCTATTTATGACTGACCAATCTATAAATAATATAAATCTGTTGATAATACTCATTGTAATCCAAATTGATTCCTCTAACATGTTTTCAGGCATGAATTTATTATAAATAATGTATTTTAATTCACTACTAGTATCCAATAAAAATAATCATTTGATATTAGCATAATTCTATCCACATTATAAATTAAATCCTGATTTCATTTATTCATATCACATGAGAAATTTATCTTCATTTAATAATAAGAAATCATTTTTATTGAATGTTGAAAACTTCCCCAATCCTGATATTTAGTATATTGAAGAATAATGAATGTAACATTTTTTTATCTATATGAATAATTGATGGAGTTATAAATCATGTATTATAATTTATGAAACAAATTCCAATATCTATAACTAAACCTCCATAAAAAATACCAAGATAATGGAACCTTCAATGTTACCCTTGAACAAACTATACAATACTAGATTTCATAAAAACAATGATCCTCTAGAATTCCCATTAACCATTAGATGTTTTCTTTTTTTTAATGGGTTTAGATTTTATCCCTATAAAGGTTATATTATCCTTGTGATGTTCCCCATAAATATTAAAATGATTAGGAATGAACCATATGATGTTAGGTTTTATCCTTGGGAAAACAATATTACATCCTATTATGATCCTTAGAAACACATTTCATCATTAACATAAACCATAAAACATTATAGATGAACATTATGAGGATAATAATTCAACATTACATATAATCCATTTTCCATAAAAATGAACTCCATAATCACAGAGTAACTTCAATCGATTATGTAATATCCCAAATTTTTTTAATTATAATAATTAAAATTAATTTACATTCCATGAAATATTTTGTTACACCCATTTTAAATTTTCCATTGTGTTATATGCTACACTAAATTTATATTCTATCACATGTAACATCATGTATCTCTGATAATTGTTGTTACAATCATGGGTTAGTGTTTCCAAACAATAATATACTATTGTTATTATTATTTCTCATGATAGTTGTGACATATACATTGAAATGGATGGAAATAATATGATTAAATAAATTATTCATATATGTTTTAAACATGTTAATATAATGATTTATTTTCTTAATAATTAAATATAATTGAAAATAATGGCCAATATAATATAAATGATTTATTTTTATAAAAGAACTATATTTATTCCCTCAAAATTATCTTATAATATAAATTAAATTAATTTCTATTAATAATATATCATAATGAAAATTATATAATATATATTGAATAATGTTTTACTAGATTTATCAAATATGTTTTTTGAAACCAAATAATAACAAATCCAATTCTAATTATAAAAATACATATTTTTATAAATGATAGTTTTACAGCCTTTTGATTGTAGACTTATTTCAAAATTGAATTTTTAGAAGTTATTAAATTTTATGTGAAAAAAAAATATTCTTTTTTGATACGTTAATATCATAATATATTTTTTGTTTTTTCACACTACATTCTTATTTTGATGAATATTGATTAATACTAAATTTTAATTGAAATATTATATTTCATTTTCATTGGTACCTTTTTCATTATCACAAGGAAGGTAAGAATTGTAAAAATAACGAATATATATGATATAAATTAATTTATTATTATATTAATGAAATAATTATCATTATTTAAATATAATATTTCATTTTCATTAATACCTTTTTACACACTAAGAATGGGATAACGTCATTCGTGGCTATGGGGAGTACCACCTCCTCAAACAGTGGGAGTCATTTTACATAATGCGAATTATATAGATATAAGTATATATGAATAAATAATATGTTGTTTATTATTTAATGATTAATCCATGAGGTTAAATTTTATTAACATAAATTACATTACGATCAATGAAAACGGGAATGTTAGGCATGTGTATGTATGGACTACCATCTCTATTGTCATAATGTAGGTTCATTTTTCATAACCATCATCCATGGTAGTTTTTAATATAATAATTTATTTATAGATATCAATAATTTTTTATTATTTTAAATATATATATATATTTACATAATAAACTCATTGACCATAGTCAAACAACCTAATGTATTTGGGATGCATAAGTGGAATATGATCAAAATATATCACATTAACCAAATTTATTATATAATTATATATTACATGTTCATAATTGCAATAAAATTAATAATAATATTGTAAATGTAGAAAAATAATTTAAATAATTAACATATTTTTATTATTTATGATGATATTGAATACAGTGACAATTCAGACTCATGGTAAGTGATTTTTATATATAATTTTACCTCTATGAGGTATATTTCATATCCATCACTTACTTATTATTATGGTATATATAATAATACTCTTGATATAATATATCATTTATTAATTTATTTTCATTATATATTTTTATTTTATTTGTGATTATTATATTTTTGGTTTCCAATTTAGATGTTACCGCTGTTGTTGGGGATTCCTCTCAACTTATATTATATCATCTATTATTTGTTATTAGGAACATAATAATTTTTATATGGTTTAAAAACTTACCTATTAAATTTTATATCAATAATTTCATTTAATTCAAGATATTATAAATTTAAATTTATTTTACTCGTTCACGAATCTCATGATTCAATTGTTACTCATTTAGTAAGGGGATTTCCAAACTCAGTTTTATATCTACGATATTTATTCAATATTAAACAATTATTTATATTTTATTGTTTCTATAATTACCATGAATTTATTTTTTAATTATTATAGTTGAATTGCTGGTGATTTACATAACTATTTTATGGTCTCTCTAATATTTGGTTTTTAGTTTCACTAATACTAAACTGGTAATGGATTTTAGTCACTATTTTCTTTATTTTGTGATGTTCGTTATGATATACACCCACATTATTTTATGAGGATTATATATTTTTCATTTTACATAATATATAATGAATCTAATTATTATCATGGAAAAATAAATTTCAATTTATGTTATTCCTTCTTTTGTATTATTATTCAACAACGTGAAAGTGGTATGCGACACTTTGGAATGCATAAAGATTATTTTTCCCAAGAATTTATTTTGATATATTAATGTTATTTAAATTAATCAATGTAAATAATCCTTTTATTTTATTATCCTCTACTTGGGATATTATTCATTGAAACCATCCTCAGTCTTATCTCGATGGATTAATAATTTTCATAGTGATTGTTATGGAAACTATTTCGTTTCTATAGTTTAATCATGTTTCTAAATGAATTTAATGGAACCCCTTATTACTTTATATTTTAATCGCATTTTAAAGATATTGTTATGTAATTAGTTTCCTTCGCTTGTGTAAATCATTTTTCAATTAAATTTTTATATAAAATATTTTTTATATTTTTTAATCAATTTGAACATTTCATGATTTCTTATGTTATAAACCAATGAATACGGGTTCAATGATAAAAAAATTGTTTGATCCATGATTATCCAATTATTGGTGGATCTAGGAAAATCCAGTGATCGATGGTTCTATGATGAACCACGATTGGGTGGGTTCATGATAGACCTCCAATACAGTGTGTGTGGAAGTCAACCGTATAGTAATTCCAACAGAATTAATGATTGTATGAGTGAAAAGAATATGATTTCCCTAGTATGTACAACTATATTTATGATCTATATTGGTTAATAATTTTCATAATTATATATGTTGATATAACATGACTCGTAAATATTGATTTTCATGAATCCGTAATTTTACATGGTTTCATGTTCGATGATCCTGGTATTGATATTTATTATTTATTTTATGATTTACTCACACACATTGATTATGTCATCATAACCTTATGTGTCGATATCGTCATTGATGATATTCAAATATTAATGATTTTGTATACCCTTACTATGAATCTAATTTCTCACATCATATGTTTCCATTTCGATATGATTTAATGAATGATGTGGAAAAATTTATCAATAAAATGGATTTAATATCAATTTTTATGATGTGTTTATGTGAATAAGAAAATATGTTTTAATTGTTAGATATTTTCATTAAATGTGATGTTAATTTTTTATGTAATAGTTTACCCTAATTCCCTTAACCTCTAAACCTATAAGGTCTTCTAGAATTAAATTCATTTATGTTTTCCTTTTTACATTCGTAGGTGGATGAAAATTTTTGTTATCTTTTATCTGTATCAAAATCGAAAATGTAATGGGTTGGAATTCAACATAGGACTTTTCAGTGTATGTTATGTGTCATTATAGTCGATTTCAATTGTAATTTTATATTACATTGGAGATTAAGCATTTTTCATATGAGGTTATCTTAAGCATTATAGATTCCATCATATGAATATAATAATAAGGTTGATCATATATAAATTTTCATGATACACCTCGTATAATGTCCTTATCCTTCTATATAAAACATTAAATGGATTTATACTTGAATATATGCCAAATTATAAGCCAATGATTGAAAATTATAGCATCACTGTATGATTAGGTACATAATTATACAATATAAAAAAATATTAAATTTTATCTCCATAGTGATCTTCTATCTTCTATTGAGCTACTATAACCTCATAGGATAAACTGGGTAATACGTGAACAAAATGAATGAGATATGAATCCCTTTAAAGAAATAATAAAAAGAATAAAACTTGGAGCTCATGTGAGAAGGCATAAAATACTAGCATAAAAGGAATGGAACATGAATAAATAAAAGGAATAATATCATATATACCATGGGAAAAATAATCATGGAATCATAAGAATGTAGATACATCATATAGAATGATATAAACATAAGGCAAGGATAACCACCAAAAATATATCACATAGTGGAAAAATTATAATAAAGGATTTAGGTTCGCTCCATGTCCCACATGACATATCATGTGACAAAACATTTTATATTTAATTTAATCTATATCTAGGACACTCAATATGTCATGATTATTAATAAATGTGATAATGAATATTCATAAATAAGGAATAAAACATAACAGACGGGTTACCCATGGAACTAAATGAGTATTGCAATCATATCATATTGAATTAAAAATGAGTGTATAATAAAAGTGCCCATGATTGAATGTATTTTGAACATACATGTTCATTTATAAAGGAAGAAACGCATATATAATGATTATGGTTTTCCAAATAATGTCAAACCATTTTGATAAAGTGTTTATGAAACATAAGAAATTATGAACATTAGTATTGATTTAATGGAAATTATTAAAGAGTATTTAAAGTGGAAAAAGTATAATATTTAATATACAAACAAAATTTAACATAGTTTTTTTATGAGAGTTATATTTATTTTATTAAAATAATGGTGGATTAAAATACATTATTGAGAGAGCATGAAAATGGGTAAAAAATCAAGATATTCTAATTAATCAGGCCTGCTTATCTAGAATAATTGAGAATCTATCCTTTCTGAAACATGTATTTCCCCATAAAAGTGGGATGTTATGATCTAGATACATGAATTTGGAAAATTTTAATTGAATGTATAATTGAATATAAAAACAATTAAGAACTAAATTTTAACTGAGAGAGAGAAAGAATAACAAAAAGGAAAAATTGGAGGTTCACCTAGAATCCCATACCTTAGGTCGAAATTGTTCATCCCATGATATTAATTTCGTGATTAATCTATTTAAATTAATTATCTAATAATAAAATAATCTTTTATAAATTTAATTTATTTTCTATGACATTATTATGTTCTTTTCTGTCCTTTTGATGAGTCATAGTGTATGATTTCATCGTTAAAGAGTACTATTTTCTTAATTTTCATGATCGGTTCACATTACTATATTTATCAAAGTTCTTCTAAATTGGACATAGAAATATAGAATTAATTCTATATATTATATATGAATAAGATAATATAAATGATCAAATATGTCATTTTGTTATTTTGGGTGAGGATGAGTCATTAGCAAAGAAGTTAGTGATAATCTTTTGGATTTTCTTTGGCGGTTTTCGCTCACAACAAACTTATCTATTTTATTATTTAAAATAATATGTATATAATGATACCATAATAATAAATAGTATTAAAAACATATATTATGTTTTTTTAATAATAAAAATGGATTTATGACCAACATTAAATGCGTCAATGGAAAATGAGATTTTTTTTACATGAAAGTGATAAATCAACATCTCACGAACAACGTTTAATTTTTTTAAATAAAATGGTGAGAAGAAGGATATAATGATTTATTATTTCATTTCTATATTTAATCTCCAGAATATGTGTGGTAAAATAGTTATAATACCATATATATTAAGGTATGTGAGGAGAAAATATTAATATATATTGAAATGAAATTATAAGAAGGGTAAATTGCAATTTACCTCTTGAATTCCCCCTCCTTGATAACTTGAATTAGGGATTTTTTTTGTAATTTTGATAGTAAAAGAGATACATATATGGTATTGGTATGATTATTGGTTATAATTATGATAAGTAACAAATATTTGCAGTTTTGAGGAGAATAGGTGGTGAGGGGTCTTATTTTTAGTTGACGAGAGGGGTGTTTTCTCATTATTGGCATCATTAGATTATTATTATTTGTGAAATCTATTAATATTTTGAGTAATATCACTAAATATATTAAAATAATGAATGGTATTTCATGAATTTGGGATTAAATCATCTATACATCATTAATGTATCCATAGTTCATCCATTTATCATTGATTGTAAATTATTGTATTTTACTATTGACAAAAATTATAGTATTTTATGAAATTCAAAAAAATTACCCTTACCATTTATTATGGTGTAGGATTAAAAATTGAAATCCATTTTATAAAAATAATTTTTAAAATATAATAAATATTATTTATAATTACAATCATCATTTAATTGAAGAATACATATTTTAAAATTATAGCTCGTTTTATTACTCATTGAAAATTTAACTAAGGTCTTATTAAATTATCTCATAAAAATGATACAAAAAATATGAATTAATTTTATGAAAATGAATTTTCATTTAAATAATTACACTAATCATTAAATTTTAATTAACTATTTATAAAATATAAATATACAAAAAAATTAATAATCATTCAAATATTTATTTGCATGTACTATGATATAAATATATCATATTTTCATTGATAATATTGATATGTTTTATATATAATTTCATTAGTGTAGTTACTATTCAATTTTGTGGTTTACTATTAATAAAGGTCAAAATACTATTCCAAATGTCATGTTACTATTTCATTGGTATAGGTTCATTAACTTCTAAAAATACATCCTTACATCATTAATTCATCATTTGAAAAGTATTTATTATTTCGTCAAAGTGATTTTATGTGGTTTATACTAGATCAAATAATTATCAGATGAAAATTTTCATTGATAAATGTTCTTGGTGGTTAAATTCTTCCCCTTATGAATTTTTCCCCCAAAATTTCATTTTACATTCTATGTTTAAAAAAAATGTTAGTAATTTTCCATTATCGCTTCCCTAGGATCCCATGATTCCTATTCATACAATTGGTTCCACCATAGTACATTGACCATGTCAGTAGTCTTATTGCATTGAAATTTATTTTTATGTTCTAAGATCTTTACTAGCTGATCCTCATAAGAGGGATCATTCATCAATTGTCCCACCATTGAATTTAGTACATGTTCTGGACCTAGTATGTACTTCCTCAATAGGGATGCACAGAATACATTGTGTACTTGAGACATGGTAGGTGGACGTTTTAATTGATTGGCCACAACTCTAACATGATAATGTATATTAAAGTTATTGATGTACATATGACACATCATTCCTTTATTCCCAAATGTAACGATCATGTTACATGTAGATATGCAGGGGAATACCATGTCTATGACCTCATACTCTAGGTCTCATCGATGATTATAGGCTTAGCTATTTTGTCGACTTTTGGATACCTTGATGTGACGTTCAATGGTTGTTATCCTTTACACCCTTTATTCGACCATATCAAATCCTATTTGCTTACGTTCACTATCTTCAAACCCCAATTTCGGTTGTCATCATTTTTTCAAATAATGGGCTTCATATGGAGACATTTGGATGTTCGAGTGGAAATGTATATTGTAAGGGAACTTTAACAGAGCAAGATACTGGTCAAACCCTCCAATAAAATCTATAGAACAATCAATAATCATTTCATTCAATGTATGAATATTACTATCTAATTGGAAATTAGTTTTAGGATGATAGGCCTTACTGAATCTTAGCTCAGTGTTATGATCATGTTGGAGACTTTTCTGGAACATTTACGTGAATCTCGATTCTCAATCAGATACAATCAATGATTATACTCCATGAAACCTCAACAATTATCTAATATATATTCATGCAAGTTGATCCTTTTAAATATTATCTTGAGTTTTGGTAATGTGATATTTCTTTCTAAGATGATGTAAAACCACCCATATTGCAATTTTTCCTAAGGATGTCTTCAGAAGTCTAGTTAAAATGTCCATCATAATATTATCCCACTATCATGATGGTATGGGTAGTGGTTTCATCATTCCCATAGACCTTTTCTTTTCATCCTTCACTAGCCAACAAAAAATAACTCACATATCACAAGTTTATTCCTATAAATATACATCAATTATTCACTTTCAGTCTCGTATCATCAATACCAAATGAATAAGATCGTACGTTATTTATAATATCATTAGTTACCATAACTAAATAAAGTTACCATAAAAAATATTATATACCTTGAAAATAATATTAATTTATATATTATCCCACTAAAGAATATAAAATCAATCATCATATAATCAACTTAACCACACATTAATCATTTTTCATATAAAAAATACTAAACTAAGAATTGATATACATATTACCAATAAATATTTAGTAAAATTCATTTTCATTATATTTACCTCACTCTAAGACAAAATAATTATGTTCACACAAATAATTTCAATCGAACACCTAATTAAAAATAATGAATATGATTATGATCACTTAAATCTTAAATAGTAAATAATCAATACTAGGAATTCATGTCAATGTCCTATTCAATACCTAGAAATAAATAATTCATTAAAACTATATCAATAATAATGAATACGATGAAATTAGTAAGAAAACTACATTATGTTTCAAAATTATACACGGTAAATTATCCAATTATCATCATGTCCACAACTAAACTAGAGGATTTAAAATTTTTTAGGAATTAATTACATAGTACCAAAAGGTGTTAAAGTGAATGATTAAGTTAATAATATTGTAACTATCACGATACTATTCATTTGTGAGTAAAAATTCACCTTTTAATCTCAAATCGGATGGTAATAAATGTTTATAGATTCCGATTATAAATATTACGTTGATTCATCCCATACCAGACCTATTAGACCCTCCACAGACTACTGATGAAATACTGGGGTATCAGGGGTTAACAATAGTCCTCTCAATGGACACAAGCACACTATCTTGGTCACTATACACTTGATGGAACCCAACAAAACAAAATGGCGTAATCTCTTGAAAATTATTCTCAATTAATAGTTCATTTACACTTATATTACTTCACTGTGTTTTTTAACCCGAAATTTAAAATAAAAGACACTATATTTGTTAAATTATATGAAATCTAAATATAAAAAATAATTACAAATCATATTCATTATGCTCATTTTTAAAATAACACTATAAATAATGTTTCTCGTTCTTCCAATTCTAGGGTACCTTGTCATGAAAATCTACCTATATCTTAGAAGAATCTTTTTCATGAAGTATCCCAAATAATTTTGAATATAAATAATTAGAATATAGTGATATATGTAATAGTGAAATTCTGGGATGGTTTATTACCTATCCTATACTTTTTCTTAGGGAGACACCTTGATTTGATATAGCATTGGAGGCTGACCGACTAGATATACATATATTTTCTGAATATGTGCATGTGAAATTGATTTTATTTAATAATACTATTTTAAAATTTTAATAAAATAAAAAATATAATAATTATTTTTACAAATATAATGTAAATTATTTTTAATACCCTACAGTTATAGATGATTTTATTTATTCATGGATCACACCAGTAATACTAGATACCATGAATATTATTATAGATGATAATCCAACTGATCATAAAAACATAGGGGGATATCATAACTTCATATAAAAATATTTGAACCCTTGATTGATTATCATGGACAATATTTCCCTTTTAAATTACAGAAGATGATTGAAAATATTTATCTGATGATTAATTGATGGACAAATCATTTTGAATACCAAAAATTTTATATTGAAATGAAATTATCCTTAGTAACAAAAAACGATTAGAATTTAATGAATCTAAATTTGTACTAGATAGTAAATGGGTATCTAAAATACTTTTTTCATCATTAAATATATTAGAGACAAACATATTTCAACATTATAATACTATATTATTTAAATATTTTATTCAAATATCATTATAATTGTTATTTGTCTTAATATAAAAATACACAATATAAAATAATATATTAATTAAATAATTAGGTCATGGATAGGTATTTATGGGGACATTGTTTCCATAATAAGGAATAAAAAATAATTTCCACAATATACATATTTAAATTTAATTGATACAATTTTTGAAATATTTATATTTTATGTGATATCAATTAAACTTCTTATCAGACCAAATATTTATCCTACTCTAAAAATAAATACACATTATATGGTTTGTTGAGGTATGTTATTTGTCACGAACCGAATCTGGTCACCATCAAAACTGTCCCCCGACACAGTCTGCGACTTGGCCCAAAGGGCGTTCCCAATCCCCATGGCTGGTACAATTGCCAAGGTATCATAAAATGAATATTGGGAATGATTTTCCTGGGGTCATAAACATAAAACAATCAACAAGTACAATATAACCAAATCTTGATTTTTCATACAAAACCATATTTTACAAAATTTCAAATTTGAATTACATAATTTAAATCAATTCTCATTGAATATAACAAGATGGAACAGAACACAAAGGATAGCCCCAGAACCTCTTCATGGCAAGAGGCATCACCCTCAAGCCATATCCGGAACACTGCATCACGATATACCGCTAGAATCTTGTACCATTGGCACAAAAAGCTATAACCAAACCTTCAACAAAAAATTCCATGTCTACTTACACCCAAATGTATAAATACGGTGTTATCCAATGCCCAGTAGGATACAAAAACTAAGACATTCTATCTAATTAACATTCAATGAAGAAAAGATTTCAAGTTTTCGTAAACATGAAATTATAATGGTAATTTCAAAGAGATAAATCTTCAAATAAAAATAGTTTTGAAGTAGGGTATTTTAATGAATCAAAACATTTAAATAAAATACCAATGCTACTGAATAATCCATCAAAAAATATAGTATTCCAACTGTTGGACTCGCCTATTTTGATAATCTGAAATCATGTTTAATTCTATAATGGGTTTGTTATTTGACAATCTATTTCAATCTATTTTAATCACATGACTTTGCTAAAATCAGTTTACAATATTAAAAATCTCTAAGTCACATGTCACTGTTAAAGGTTACAAGTAAGAGGTCACTGTTTCAGGCCACTGTCACGGGCACCATTGATAAACCTATAGGTGAACCTTACCGCTTGAAGTCATTATTTAAAAGGTCATTATTGAAGACCTTGCTAATGAAGGTTACTGTTAGAAGAGCTACATTTATAATGTTACTATTGGAAGTTAACAGTATAAGGTCACTATTGTAAATCCTACCATTGGAGTTCATACCAAAGAATATAGATACAGAGTCAATTTGAAAGGTCGATGTTGTAACAAGGTTGTTGTTACAAAGAGTTTTTGTTAGAAGTCCACTGTTAGACTTAATATTGGTCATATCTACCATTAGTGAATTCTACCGCTAGACAATTCATATGTTGGTCAAGTCTGCTTCTAGACAATTATACCATTGGTAATGTCTACCGTTGTACAAGTCTACTGATGGTAATGTCTTCTACTAGACATGTCTATCATTGGTGATTTATACCGCCGGATAAGTCTACTATTGGTGAAGTCTACTGTTGGATAAGTGTACTGTAGGAAGTCTACTACTAATTAAGCTTGCTGTTGAAGATGCTACAGATTGACAGGATACTGATAACATATTCTATACTATATCAAGTTTTATTAATATTATTATAATGGTAATATTTTTTTGATTTAATGCATCTGACATGAATTAATATTGTTTGCAGACATGTATAGAAACTATACAAGGTATGAGGAACACCACACATGCTTCGATCATTCCCTTTGTTGGTTCTGTGGAATTAAAAATGGAGACTGATCTAAATGTAATAGTGGGTAGTAAGCGTGTAGTAAATGCGAGCTGGAAAACCCAGACCATATCCGAGAGCGCTGAAGAACAGGAAGAAGAATATCTCTTATACTAAAAATCCAATAGCTTCAGAATGATATTTTTGATGAACATATTCAAGGATGTACTGATGTGGTTCAAGGAACCCTTGTACTAAGAATTTTAACATCTCAGTACCTGGAATCCAGTACCTGAAAGTTGCGACACAATGTTTTTGGATGCAACATCAAGAGAAGAAAGAAACTTTAATTTTATCAACTTCAAAAACTACAGAGCTGATCATCAAACACATAAACCATTCTAAACTCACCCCTTATGTTTGTATCTCTACTACGTTTTTTATCCACTTTTCTGAGAAGTGTGTGTTTTTTACAAACACACTATCTCATCTGCTTTATCTGGGGGATACCGAAAATCCCTACTCAAAACACTCTCAACTTTTGTTTCCCACGCATAATTGTGCAAGAATCATTATGTGGATTGGTTGCTTGTTTTTCACAGGTAGAACTATGGTAGAGGCTTTAGAACCTGGACAGTTTGTAAAAACTATTGTAAAGCTCGATACAGGTTGTCTATAAAGTTTATTTATATAACTGCTTGATGGAAGGTTATCCCCAAGTGGTTAGGATTACGTATCGGCTTGATACTGAACCTCTTGTTTACATTTTTGTGATAATATTCAAGTACTACATTTTATTTTATGAAATTCTTATATTTTTTCAAAGACAGTAAACTATTTTTACATTCACTCTGATAGTTAGTTTTGGTTATTGTGTATATGTGCTTAATTTAGTAAACTTGATTCAAAATTTGAATTAGTGATTGCATTGAATCAACCAAAGACTAATCAACTGTAGAGAAACTCATTGAGTAATTAAACATTTATTTCTTTACAAACTTAATTGACTGGTCTATTTTGAATTGGGGTATTTTAATCATAATTTTTTTAACAGAAATTATTATTGAAACTCAATTCATCCCCCTCTTTAGTATCAACTCCGTCCAACATTTGGTATCAGAGTATTTTTTTTCAAGTGTTCAAATTGTTTTCAACTGAATTTTTTTGTGAGATCATAAAGGTCATAAAATTTTATTCATATCTAAATTTTTAGTTCGTTAAATTCTATGTAACTATGGAAAATATTTTTTGAGGGTGTTGCTACTAATAGGACACCATTCTTTAATGGTAATAACTATATACAATGGAAATTAAACATGAAAATGTATATAGAGAGCATGGGACCTGAAATCTGGGACACAATTGAAGAGCAGCATGTATTGTCTTTTACTACTTGAGACACATGGTCTCAGTTGACTAAATCCACATATAATAATAACTATAAAGAAATTAATGCTTTGTACTGTTCTTTAGGTGATGTGGAATTCATTATAATATCTACTTTTAAATATACGTATGAAATTTGGAATACTTTAGCTGTTTTACATTAGGGAACAACCAATGTTAAAGAAATGAGATTAAATACATACACTATTAAATTTGATAATTTTAAAATCAAGCATGATGAACATATCTATGAAATATATCTCAGGTTCAATGAAATAGTGAACGCCATGATTCTACTTGGGAAACCAGTGGAAAACAAGGACCAAATCATGAGACTACTTCGATTCCAACCTGACAGATGGAGGGGAACATCTGTTTCCATCCGAGAATCATGTGAAATAAGCAAGATACTAGTAAAGGAGCTAATTAGACAACTTATGATGTATGAAGAAGAGATTAAGGTGAATCAATATGTAGGAGATGAACCAATAAATAATTAAGTAGCATTCAAGACTACATCCTCAATGTGAAAAGACAAAGAAAAATCCCAATTTCTTGTAGACAGTTCCACTAGTGAAGAGTCATATTCAAATAGTGATGATAAGATGGATCATCTTTAAAGAAGGTTCAAAAGGTTCTACTAAAAGAAGAAATTATTTAGGAAGTCAAACTACAAGAGAAATTATGATAGTAATGGACAATGGAAGAAAGACAGAAAATGAAATGACAACTCAAATGAAATAATCTACTATGAGTGAAAACAAAAAGGTCATGTGTATGTAGAATTCCCCAAGATGAAATTTAAGAAGAAATATGAAGATAAGGGAAATGGTAATAAAAAGGCTATGAAAGCTACTTGAAGTGCTTTAGAAGACATCTCTAGTGGATCTGATGCTTTTGATAGTGATGAGAAAAATCATACCAACTTATGTTTCATTACAGAAACATCAATGGTAACACTCATTTCTCATAAACATAATGCCTATTATTCTAGGAATATGAGTGAGTCGCATAATGATGATGATATGACTAAGGATGAATTATTTGAATACTGTGAAATGATTGAGGATAAATTTAATAAGCTCAATGACAAATATAAATCATTAAATAGACAACAATCTTTAAATTCAAATTATCAGTCAAATCTGGATTTTGAAAAAGAGAAATTCTCCAAGCTGTTAAAAGAAAATACCTAATTAAAATTATTAAATGAGAAATCAATAAAAGATATAGAAATTTTTACTTCCGGTGGGGATACCTTGATTCAGTTTCGTGAAAATTAGATTTCCCCAAAATATACTACTGGTCTAGGATATCAACTAGGACAGAGAAAAATTAGCAAAACCAAATTTCTTCCACAATCTAGACAGTTCCCAGCTAGTTCCAGTTCCGGACCATATTTTGAGAGAAAATTTTCAATAGGACCTAACAAATGTATTTATGCCTCTAAATATGTATGTTGATGTTAGGAAACCTATAAAACAAATATGTGTTCCCAATTTTTTACTTACTAACCCCTCTGGACCCAAGAAGATCTAGGTACCAAAGATACCCCATGCCTAATCTATTTACAGGGAAGTTGCCTAAAGTGTTCATGTAAGACCTTGTGGTACATGGACAGTGGATGTTCAAGACATATGACAGAAGATTGTTATTTCTTCAACATCCTAATAAATGTTGATGGTGGACATGCAACCTTTGGTGACAATGAAAAGGGAAAAATCGTCAACTTCTGCCAGATTGGTAACCCTAGGACAATATTAATTTCCAAAGTACTCTTTTTTGACGTATTAAAGTAAAATTTACTTAGCATCTCTCAGTTGTGTGATAATGGTTTTAATTTCATGCATGAAAACAATTCATTCAATGTTTTTAATTCCAAAAATGATCTAGTATTCACTGCCTATAGTAATTAAAATGTGTATGGTATTGATTCAAATTCATTATCCAAGAAAAATGTTTCTTACTTAAATGCTTTTTATAAGGAATCTTGTTTATGGCATTGAAGATTAGTACACAATAATGTGAACTCTCTTAGGAAACTATCTAAGAATGGTGTAGTTAAAGACTTACCAAAATTGAAATTCCCACTTGACAAAGTGTGTAATCCCTATGAAAAGGGAAAAAAACCAAGTTTCTTTCAAACCAAAGAAATAGGTCTCTACTTATCAACCACTGGATTTGGTTCAAATGGATTTTTTTGGACCATAAAGAGTTTATAGTTTTAATGGCAAGGTCTATGTCTATGTTCTTGTAGATGATTTGTATATATATACTTGGGTATACATTCTATCTCAAAAACGTGAAGTTTGTTCCTACTTTATTACGTATTCCAAGTTTATATAAAATCATAGTGCACATAGAATTAAGACCTTGAGAAGTGATCATGGCTATGAATTTTAATATCACAAGTTTGAATCTTATTGATCACACAATGGCTATAGTCATAATTTCTCTACTCCTAGAACACGATAAAAGTGCTTTTCTAAATGGTTATATAGTTAAGGACATATAATTAAGACCTTTGCACATGCAGCTAGGTTAGATTCCATTAAGATACTACTTGATTATGCACCTCATCTAGATTTTAAACTTTATCAAATGGATTATAAAAGTGCTTCTCTAAATAGTTATATAGTTGAGGATGTTTTTGTTGAACAACCCGCTGGTTTTTCAAATTCCCAATTTTCAAATCATGTTTTTATACATTTTAATGCTTTATATTGTTTAAAGCAAGCTCCAAGAACTTGGTATGATAGTCTCAGCTATTTTATTGTTTTTAAAGGTTTTTTCCAAAGGAATAGCTGATCCTAATCTCTTTAATAGAAGAATTTCCAAAGATGTTTTAATTGTACAAATTTATGTAGATGACATCATTTTTAGATCATCTAAATATTCATTATGTAGTGATTTTTCAAAAATAATGCTAAATTAATTTGAAATCAGTTTAATGGGGGAACTTCTATTTTTCCTTAGATTTCATATTTTTTAAAATAATGATGGAATTGTATTAAATAAAAGTAAATATGTTAAGGTTCTTTTAAAATGATTTGCTTCTAATGATATTAAATGTAGTGATACACCTTTGAGTACCACATGTATGTTAGATGCATATAATGCTAGAGAACCATTGATTCAGACCAACTATAGAGGTATGATAGGGAGACTGGTCTACCTTACAGGTAGTAGACCAGACATTATGTTTAGTGTATGTATGTGTTCTCTCTTTCAAGCTAATCCAAAAGAATCTCATTTATCTGTTGTTAAAAGGATTTTCAAATATCTCAAATATAATCACTACATAGGCTTATTTTATCCAAAAATACAATCATTTGATATGATAAGTTATTCGGATGCTGATTTTGTTGGTTACATGTTAGATAGAAAAAGCACCTATGGAACTTTTCACATTTCAGGCAAGTCACCAGTGCCATGGTGTAGTAAGAAATATAATTCAGTTTCATTATCTACTACCGAAGATGAATATATAGATGCTATTAGTTGTTGTACTCAAATATTATGTATGAAACACACTTTACTAAACTATAGATATCAATTCAAACATGTCTTAATGAATTGTGATAATACAAGTGCTATTAAGATTTCTAAAAATCCAGTATCTCATACTAGGAAAAATGATATTGATGTGATCCATCACTTTTTGAGAGATCATTATCGAAAAGATGATATCACTCTTGAATTCATTGGCACTGAACATCAATTGGCTGATATATTCACGAAGCCCTTGAATTCTAAGAGGTTAAACTACATCAAACATGAGTTACATATGATTAATTTTAGTATATTGAACCTCACTATTGAACCTCACTATTACACCTACCTATTAGACCTCACTATTACACCTCACTGTTAGACCACACTGTTACACCTCATTGTTAGAACCTCATTGTTTCACCTCACTGTTAAAAACTCACCTTTAAGACCTCACCATTATAACCTCACTGTTGGGTACCTCACTGTTTGCCTTTACCGTTACTTCGTATTCTAAGGGGGAATATGAACTTTTTTATTAGTATTATTTTTCTCGATTTGTTTTTGTTTCGATCCCTAAATGATAAAATTATATAACAAACACATTTTGATCCACTCTCTTCCTCACTCTCGAACCCCTGCTCTCAAAATCCTTAAATCCTAACATTCTGCTAAACCGCCCAACCGCTTTAAACCTAAATGGAAATACTCAACGGACCTTCGGCTGATGATGGAGATGAGACAAGGCCTAAGAGACCCCGAGCCGATTCCATTAGTGGCATTAATATATCAACAAATCTTGTTAACCCGCATCTGTTAAAGAGAAAATTTGTGGCTGAAAAGGAGTTTAACAAAGATTGGTTGCTCTCGAGAAAATCCTATATGCTGGAGGCACTAGAGACTCAAGGCTGGGTGGAGTGCTTGGAAAACAATAATGGGCTGTATTACCCGAGTCTAGTCAGAGTATTTTACGATTATCTAAAATTTGAAAAGTCAGATGATGAGAACCGACTTTTGTCAAGAATAAATTGAACTGAGGTAAGATTTTCATCTACTGAGTGGGATGAATATCTATGGATACCTCATGAGGGTATATGTGACTACTACTCTGGATTGATTCCTTTAGAGAGTGAGATTTTTGGTTATGATAAATAATTTGAAGAGTAGATAGGAAATGGGACCTCAAGAAGGATTATTGCTACTGAAATGAATGGAGAGGATTGACATCTATTCAAGTTTATCCAACATGTGATAAGTCCCTGGAGATGGTACATGGATGTAATGAAGTATCAATATGTGTTTCTCTTGTATTTGCTGAAGTATGGACATAAGATCAAAGAGTTTAGTTTGTTGATGGATTATTTAGAAGACATGACTAAGCCATGTTCTAAATCAAATGCTCTGTGTCCTGCCAAATGGATTTTAGTGATGCTGAAGGTTAAGGAAATTTTTGGGATAAAGGGGATCCAATTGTAAATAAAAACAATTTTGGTATCTCTAGGATAATAAGAATGATCATGAAGATCATCTGGAATCCATGAATAAAAGAATGGTTAAATGATGAAGGGAGTATTTTTGAGAAGTTTAACCATATAAATAATCCTTCTAGGCCAAAGGATTATAGGGATCCAGGTCTGAAGCCTGATGAGGCAGAAACTATATATTCTGATGAAGAAGTATAAGAGGCTATGGAATTTGAGAAAGAGGGTACTCTAATAGATGATAGGGGTGCTCCTGATCTACTAGCCAGTCCTCTAGTTGGAATGGAAGATTTTGGAAAGTCCAGTCCTCCAAGAGAGATGGCCAGAAGAGAATATATCCTAATGTATGATGAGTATGAAGAAACCAGTGAAGAAGAGTATAATGAGGATCATATTACAGTTATAGATACCTCAGAAGAAGAAGAAGCTGGTGAATCTGGTCATTCTGACCTTGACGACTATGGGACAACCACTGATGATAGTGAATGATAATATCTTTGTCTAAGTCCTCTGATAGGCTTTATAGAAAGGGCAGTATCTGAACAAGAAGAAGAGTTTCTGTCTACTTCTGATGTAGTGGAAGTTGAGGATGACACTGTAGAAGCAGTGACTCACTCTGCTGATGAGTCAGTTGATCAAGAAGGATCAGCACGTGAGGGGCCAAGACTGTAAGAGGCTGATATAGTTGTCTAGGAGGTGGCTCCACCTAAGGGGGAGCCTCCTTTTCCACAATGATCAGTATCTTTTGTGCATGACATTGAGAGCTGGGCTAAAGAACCCTAGGTTTCTGGTGTTGGGACTAGACTATGATGACTCAAAAGATGAATTGCTCGCAAGAAAACCATCAGTTCCTTCTGTTTTAGGCTTCATTTTTGTACCTCCAGTAACCTCTTTCCCTCAAGACTATGTGAGTAAATCTGATCTTGAATCATTGAAATCTAACTTGCATAAAATTTATAAGGATAGGTGTTCTGAGATGGACAAGGTTGTTGCTCTAGTTCAAAATCATTCATCATCTAAGTTACACAAAATACAGTCCAGTATTCTATCTAACCTGATTCAAGAATTGAAGATGCGTCAAATTCAAATGAATGAATTTTCAGAGTCTGTGGAGCTTCTGAAACAATCAGTGCTGAGCTATAATTATCTTCTGACCTCTTGGGATCTAGTGTACAAGGATATTCATTATCTTAAAGGTGTAGTGCAACATATGGTTGTTTTCTCTGAATATTTTAAGAAGTCCATGAATGCCCATGTGAAGAACCAAGATGATGATGTGAAGAGGTTGATCAGTGGTCTGACCATGTCCTTCAATGAGACAATAGCATTCATTGTGGCACCTCTGAGTGCTTCTGATTCATCCTCATCCTCACCTCCAATTGACCTCTCAACCATCATGTCATTGGTCAGTGAAGAAGTGGCCAAGGTTTCTGGTGCCAGTGCACCTGACCCTCAATCCTTGACTCAGATTGCTATCACAACTAGATTCATTCAGAATTTTGTGATTGAATTCATCAAAGATGTTTCCAAAGTCCATAAGAGAATTATCGAACATATTGATTACTACAATAAGAGGGTCTACCCCAAGCATCAAATGGATGGTCACTTTATACTATTGTTGGAAAACCCCCGAATACCTCCTATTACAAGATACTTTAAGGACCATGTTAGCAGGTTAGGTTAGTTTTCCCTTTATTTGGAAAAATTCATGGAGAATAATTATGACTTTGTCTCAGCCATGGAGAGAGGTGGAAGTATTATCATGGATTTCAGAAGCATTCTCCTACCCTTCTTTCATGTGGACTGCACTCCAATTATTATTCCTCCTACCTTACCTTCTTACTCTACTGCTTTGGGCTCCACCAATGCACCTTCTATATTTCCTCTTTCTCAGGAAATTAGAATCCTAACCCCCACAATCCCTCAAAGACAAACTCATTACAAGAACACATAAGCATCAGATGTTGTTCATCCTACTATTCATGAAAATATCCCTCAGTCTCTTCCTCTACATGAAAACCCTCCCTCTTCCTCTTCCAAAGGGAAGGATTCATTACCTATTTCTGATGTCTATTGGGTGTTGTTGTATCTTTGATAGGGCTATTATAATTCTCTTTGAGTCATGTAATGATATTTCATTAATAAAAATATTCTCTTTTGTATCTTATTGTATTACTTTTTGTTAATCAAAAAGGGGGGTAAAATACAAAAAAAAGTGAATTAATATCCATATCACTTTAATCTCTGCTACTACAAGTGTGATAGATGTGTGATAGGATTATCTGTAACTCCTATTTATTTTATTAACATACCTCTAATTTTAATTATCTCTAAAAATATTATAATTTTTCTAAAGTTTAGTGGCATAATTTTTTATTACCAAAAAGGGGGAGATTGTTGGACTCACCTATTTTGATAATCCCTAATCATATTCAATTATCTAATGGGATAGTTATTTGATAATATATTTCAATATATTTTAATCTCATGATTACTCTAAAATCCGTTTACATTATAAAAAGTCTCTAAGTAAAAGGTCGCTGTTGAAGGATACTGGTAAGAGGTCACTGTTTTCGGCCACTGTCATGGTCACCATTGACAAACCTATAGTTGAACCTTACCCCTTGAATTCATTGGTGAAAAGGACACTATTGAAGACCTCACTGATAAAGGTAACCATTATAAGAGCTATAGTTATAATGTTACTGTTGGAAGTCACCAGTACAAGGTCATTGTTGTAAATACTACCGTTGTAGTACTTAACGAAGCATACAGATACTGAGTCAATGTGATAGGTCACTGTTGTGACAAGGTTTCTGTTACATAGAGTTTTTGTCAGATGTCCACTATCATACTTATTACTAGAAAATTCTATTATTGGTGAAGTCTACCGCTGGACAAGTCTACCATTGGTGAAGTCTATCGCTGGACAAGTGTACCGTTGGTGAAGTATACCCTTGGACAAGTCTACAGTTGGTAAAGTCTACCACTAGAAAAGTTTACCATTGGTGATGTCTACCACTGGACAAGTCTACCATTGGAGAAATCTACTGCTGGATAAGCCTACTGTTTTAAGTCTACTGCTGATTAAGCATGCTATTGAAGATGCTATCGATTGAGAGGCTATTGTTACCAGTCTACTAATAAAATATTCTATACATTATCAATTTTTAATAATATTATCATAACGGTCATATTCGATTGATTTAATGCTTCGGATATTAATTAATATTGTTTTCAGACATGTTGGGAAACCGTATGAGGTACGTGGAAGACCTCACATGGTTCGATCATTCTCTTTGATGGATCTAAGGAATTAAAAAGGGAGACCGATCTAAAATAATGGGTGGGTAGTAAGTGTGTAGTAAGTGTGAGCTTGAAAACCCATACCATATCCTATAGCAATGAAGAACAAGAAGAAGATAAATGATTATACTGAAAATCCAAGAGCTTCACGAAGATCATTTTGAAGAAAATATTCAATTCTATACTACTGTGGTTCAAAGAACCCTTGTACCAATAAGTTAAACATCTCAGTACCTGGAAGCCGGTACCTGAAAGTTGTAACACTCTGTTTTTGGTGGAAACTTGTAGAGAATAGGAAAACCATCATTTCCTCAACTAAAAGAAGTCCATAGGTGAGCTTCAACCACATATAAAATTCTAAAATAAACCCTAATTTCATTATCTATATTTTGTTTCTTTATTCACATTTCTGAGAAGTGTATGTTTGTTACAAAAACACTGTCTCCTATCCTTTAATTGGGCGATACTGTAAATCCCCACTCAAAACTCTCTCAACTCTTCTTTCCCATGCATAACTCTGGAAAAAGCCTTGTGTGGCTTGGTTTCTGGTTTTTCCATCATAGAACTGTGGTAGAGGTTGTAGAACCTTGAAAATTTGTAAAAAATATTATAAAGCCCGATACAGGTTGGGTATCAAGTTTATTTATATAAACTGCTTGGTGGAAGTTGATCACTAAGTGGAGATGATTAGGTCTCAGCTTGAGACTGAACCATTTATTTATATTGTTGAGATTTACTTTATGTACTCTATTTTATTTTATCTGCTGCTTATATTTTTTCAAAGAGAGAGAACTATTTTTACATTCACTCTAATAGATAGTTTTGGTTAGTGTGTATATGTGCTTAATTTAGTAAACCTATTTCCAATGTTGAATTAGTGATTACATTGAATCAGGTGGGGACTAATCAACCTTAGATAAACTTATTGAGCAATTAAATATTTATATCTCCACTGCCTTAATTTACTGGGCTATTTTGATTTGGGGGATTTTAATCATAATTTTTTTAACAGAAATATTAATTGGAACTCAATTCACCCCCCCCCCCCCTTGAGTATCCACTCTGACTAACACCAACAGTAAGAATAAATCATCCAATGAGCACAAGAAACTGGAAATAACCCCTAGGAACTAAGATGTTGTGGGTCCAAGGAAACTCATATCTTAGTGAAAGTAACCATCACAATATTTGTTCCCATGCACACGAGCCACTAGTAGGGAACATAACAATAAACTAGAAGTCACACATCATCATCATCATCATAGTTTAGTTAGTGTGGTAGGTGTCAAACTCGCTACATGAAATTGAGGGGAAACCCTACAGGATCACTAGGATACTAATACATTTCCACCCACTATGATAGCAGGGTTTACCTCTAGTACTCAAACAAGTTCCACAAGCCATGATGTTCAAATTTCTCATGAAAATACAACTTCTACATCACCCAACGACCAAACATACTACACACATGTCTCTTAATAATAATTTCATAGGAAAAATTCATTTTTCACATCATACTCACACAAAACATCCCACATATGTGTTTCATGCCTTTTTTGGAATTTGATAAAACATTTCATCAATTTATAAAACATTCTAAAATTGTTTGAAATCTTAAATCACTGCATTTCCTTTAAAACCCCATATTAGGTGAACACACTCACCAAAATAGTACATGTGCATAATTTTCCCACATTTCCTAACATGATAAACCATTTTATTGTTTCATAATACAATCCCAATGGGTTTACCTTTGTTTTGCACACAAAACCAATTTGTAAACCCTCCTTCTAGGCCAAAATCATAGAAATAACTATCCAAAATAGAATTGGTAGCCCTATAAACATTTATTAAAATACTATAAAGTCATACAAAGTTTCCTCAAATAATGCCACAAATGATACACATGAAAAACAAACATTTTCAAAAAACACCTTCAAGAAGTATAACAAGGTTTTACACATAAAACAGATTCAATACCCCTATCTTAAAACCAAAATTACACCAATACCTGACCAAATTAGAATTGGTATCCCAAAAAACAATTAATAAATAACAATTATATGTTATAAAATAAACCCAAAGATTACTACAAGGGTTACACATGAAAAACATCCAACTGAAACAAAAGTACATCTAAAAAATTGACCTCTAAACAAAATCCTCCAAAAAGGTTTTTCTCAAAATGAAAACCATATGAGGAACTTTCATAATCATTAAATGGTTCATGATGATTCATCAAATTATTATTACACATGGAATCTCCTACCGAAAGTGTCACAACCCTCAATATTGGTGTGGAAGATAAACTGCACCACCGCCGCACCACATGGAAGTGAAATTGATCCCTAAACTACAATATTTCACCACAAAGACACCAAATAAAACCCAAGGTACGAACCCTAACATCTAGAATGTTTATATCATCATGAAAAGGGTGTAATCCCTAAAGAGAATGAATGAAATGAAGAGAGAAACACTTACTTCAATAAAGATTGAATAAATCTCCCCAACTTCACCAAAATCTGAATCTCAAACTGACCAAAACTATTATAAAGGATCTAAAGAGTAATATTAGGTCATGTGGGGACAGAAATAAGGGCAATATAGTGACAATTTAATGAGTTATTAATGAAAAAATTTAACTTTCCAAATATGGTTGATTTGAGAATGATTATAAATGATCTCCCTAATCTTCAGGGGAGATGAGCTTCAAATAGGAAAACATGCTAATGGGGGTGAGCCTCAAGTGATCGGATTCGAGTGGGAGGTGAAATCACTATATATAGTAAAACATGAATGTGATATTGAACAAATAAAAAATTAATTTAATACATGAAATGGGCTTACCAGCAGGCCCAATAGCTTAATAATAAACCTAAATCCATCATGATTATTGATTCATATCTGGTCCAAATGTATATGGTAATTTTAATATACCTGGGGATTGTAATTGGGATGTGTAATCGGTGTATAATTTGGAAAAATGAAGGATTTTTAAAATAAAAAAAATTATTTTTAATTCTTGAAATGGGCTCATGGTTTGGACCAAATTTTGAAAACCCACTATTTCAACCAAAATGCATGGGAAACCCCCAAAACAAAGAAATAATGGTAATCTAATGAAAAATGACTTTAAAATAAGTCATGGATGGGGAAATATTAGTCATTAATTTACATCCAATATAATCCAATCACAATAATTAGTAAAAATTCAAAGTGTGTTCTAGACTTTTTTATGTATTTTTGTAAAAAGAGATTGTATTTTAAATAATAAATGAAAAAATTAACATAAGTGAATATATATGTTAATGAATACATAAAATAAACCAAATTAATATTTTTCATTAGTTTTGGGATGATTATATTTCATATGTCCCGATGATAATACATTCATTACATATTAAAAGTAATATAAAAAATACCATTCTTCTATGATATTAGAGATGGGATAACCATATTTAAAAATTTTCTTTCAATGATCTAGTCAAAATAATTTATTAATGATATTGTATGTTAAAAAATTACATACCCTCGCATGACAATATTAGATTTATTATTATTAATTGGATTAACATGTTTCAAACATGTATTGTTTTTATAAAACATTTAATATATTTCATATTGAAATTGAATACATGTGATGTGACTCTAGGAGTATAATTTTATAATACCTAAATTGTAATAATTAAATATATGTAAATTATTTTATCGGAATTATATGTATAAAATATGAAATTGAGATTAACTATAAATTGGTTAGAGATTAGAGTTAATAAATGAAAACATTAACAAATTAATTATTTATATGGAAGTGATGAGTTTTAAATATGTTGGTGGGTAAATGTATTAAAAATTATAGTTATGTTATATATAGATTCTTCAAATAATATTAATTATACACATGGTATATATAAAATGAATGGATTACATAATTAGTTAGATATTATGAATATCATATATTATGATTTTTAAACTACACATCAGACCCTTCAACTCATGAAAAAAATAATTTTTTTTCAGACATTCTATTTTTCCCATTATTTATTCCCTTATTTTCTAATGTTCATAATTTTATATAATAATATAATGTAAGATTTTGTATATCTCTTATTTTAATGTAAATTTTAATTTCTAATGATATTTAATATATTGATCTAGGTATTTTGAATTGGGTGATTCATAGGAATATCATAAAAACATCAATGATTATTTGACTCTTCCCTAGAATGATAAGAGTTGGATTTTATAAATTTATTTCACACATTTGGTGGTTAGTTTATACATGAACTATAAATGATGAATATTATCAATTTCATTTGATTTATAAATTTTATCATTATTGAATTTTCAAATTAAATTTTATTATTTTAATATATGAAATAATTTTTTATTTTAAATAAAATTATATGAATAGATTTTTTATGGATTTTATAGGATGTAGAGGGTCTCAACTTTATTGAATTATGTTTATAAACTACTACAGATAATTAATTTTTATTAGATATTTTTTTTAATATTATATTAATTTTTTTATATTTATGATTGTAATTGATATTGAGACTTCATGAATAGTATTTACAATTTTATTTATTATAGAATCATACAAAATGGGATGGGTATCTTTAAAATGAAATAGAAAGAAAAAGATTATATAAATTTGGTGAAATTGTTTTTTATTATATACTAATGTTACAAGTCTTTGTCAGACCACATTATTCATCAATGTGATATTTTTCTGTTGAATCATGATTAATTAATAGTTATAATAGTTTTTTTAATGGTTTTAAATAGTCTTGTATTTATAAAAGTGGTATAGATAAAAGTTTTTATTTAATTAAGTAAATTTTATGAATTTTATATATCTAGAAAAAATTAAAGAGTGATTTTATATATTGAATAATATTTCATTTGATTTATAAATTATAAGTTGAATTGTGATTTTAAATGATGTATTATTGTATAGTTTTTCATTAAAGTGTTTATTATGTACTAAAGATAATGTTTCAAGTGCATTAAATAATTTGTTTTTGTATTTTTTTAAAAGGTGATGGAATTTATTTTGGTAATATAATAATTGAAATTCTTATGATATTAAACATCATAAGATGTAGGTGAGGGTGAATTTGAGTGTAATGTGAATTGAAATTGGTTTCTTGTTTCCTTATTTAGAAATCACCTTGGGAGTTTGTTCCCATGATAGTATTTACATTTTGAAAACTATAACGTGATTTCAATACCTTGTAGCTTGACCAAATAATAAATAGATATCTATGAAATTAAATAATTCAATGACATATAAATTTTTACATGGTTCACCATAAATTTCTATGTATACGGAGAACGTAATAACGATCTTTGAATGTGCCAAAAAAATACTATTATACACTCATTTGGAGAATACAAATTTAGTTTTAGTAAGTTTATTCCATGGATAACTTCCTTGAAATCGTTTATGGTTCATTATCTCCTTAGAAATGGATTAATGAATTTTATTCTCGTTGGACTACTAATTCGGTAAGAACATAAAATGTTTATTGAGATAGGGTCTTTTTATTACCATCTAGGAAAGACTTGATTATTTAATCATAAAATATCAATATATTATCCTTTGAAATAAATATTTTAGTCTGTCCATATCTTTATAAAGATATAAAATCAACAACTTATTGTAAATTTTAGGACATATCAATCTATAATTATAAAGGAATTATTTATCTAGATATGTATAATTCCTCATGATTTTTACCCCTTTATACATTTCTTCAACTACTAGATGTAGCAGTACATATCCTCTTTCATTAAATCATCTTCATTCACCCAAGAAAATATAATCTATGAATTTCATCTATTTACCACCTCCACTTCTTCAATATCTCTATAATTAGATATTCAATATTTCTTAATCTTATTTATTTCACATTCCTGTTAATATATATCAAATAATAATGGATAATCTTACCCCTTATCCTCCTAAAAATAATTTATTTTCATATAAAACCCAAAACATGCATGTGATATCTAATTCAATATTATTACAATGAAAATATCCCTTTAATCTAGTTTGTTCAGTTACCTATGTCATTAAAGTCACCATAATTCACGGTATATCAATTCTATTATATATCTTTGAGGAATTTGAAAAATACTAATATGGAAGAACCAAAAAATATTTTACATTCTATTGTTTGTAATTCTCATTTCCTCCCGCATAATTCATGGTATTCATTTCGATACCATATATATGATATCCCTTATATCATTACCATGTTACCATCATATATTATGATTGGTTGTACTCATAACAATCCAAGTCCATTTTCAAAACCTTTTCACTTTCATTAAAGAGACACAAATAATACATTATAATTCGTAAATAATCTCATGGATGAATGATAATTCAATATTTTTTAGATTCATTCAATGACCATATTTAGGGTTGGACTTCTTTTTTCATAGAAAAAAATTTCCCTTTATTTATTATAACCAAAACCAAAACTTGAATCATAATAATTAGCCCAATAAAAATATATTAAGTACTATTCCATATAGAATGGAATTTTTTTCACATTACTACAATTTATTTTGATATTAATCATGTTTGCTGATTAATAAAACACCTTCCAAATAATCGTACAGGGCCTCTATTTATAAATGTAATGACAATGAAACATACAATATTTTCGTTGAACAGCCTCAATATGATATTCCCCATCAACATTATGCTGTCAGGGAATCTATTATAGGAATTCATGTTATAACCTTATAAAAACTAGATTAAATTTTTTGATTAATAATAAGATATTATTTAAAAAATATTATACACCTTATGTAGAATCATATGAACATTATGATGTTTAAAAATCATCCTTATTAGTATTCCCATTTCTATAAAATTAAATGTCTGAGCACAAGGAGACATTATTCCTTTTCTACAAAATAAACCCTAGAAATCATTTTGATCCTTATGATCTTAAAAAAATATAATATGAAAAATAGGTTATAACATTTAATTTATTCATTCCCATAAACAAAAAACAGGTACATCAATAAATTTAATATTAACAAAAAATAAACCTTTGAATTTAAAATATCAAACTTCTGAGATACTATCTTAATGACATCAACTACCTTTTAACCTCATAAAATAATTTACACCTTCTTTAGGATTTATATATTCCTTGATAAATCAATATATAACTAAATAATTATGCCACACATCCTACAATCTTGATAATATTTGAATGTATATCAATATTCCTTCTAATGGTAATTCATCTAATCACATCAACACATATTTTCAACAAAAATATCAATACCACCAAAAATTATTGATAAAAATACATCAATAAATTATTTCTCACCCAAACCCCCACATTTAATTTTATTATTAGTTGTATAAAAAATATATGAATCAATGTAGAGATAATTATAATATCTCCACAATTTTTTCATTCAAACCATTTAATCTACCACCCTTAATATTTCTAAATTTAATGGATTTCCATACATTATCTCCCTTTTTCATAAAATAGAAGAGGTTCTCCACCATTAATGATTTTTTTTATTTTACAATATATAATTCAAAATTATATTAAGGTGTTTACTTATATTTTCTATCCAAATTACAAAAAATTATGAGGATGTATTCTTGTCCTTGCACTAACATTGTTAACAAAATTATTCTCTATATTATCATTATACCTAATAATGTAGGTATCTAGTCTACCGAAATCATTGTGAATAATGATTTATATATTTTTTTCTCCCCATATATCATGCATCAATAATAAATCCCATTTAATATCTTCATATCCAATATTCCCCCAAAAACATTACACACTACACATCTCAAGAAAATGATCATGAGACATAGCTTTATCCCATGAACCATTGGCTCCATTTAATAATTCATAATATAGGGACCTTTCTTAACCCCTAGTTTATAGACAATTTTATTATCCACCAACTAGTTATAAATTTTTTTTGTAAGAATATATATAAATTTTATTCTAATACTTCTGTTTCACTAGTTGAGAAATTAAAATTCCATAAAAAAATTTCATCATGTTTCTAGTATTTTTTTCAAAACATATATGCATTTAAAATTGAATATTTTCCATTACTATGATTATAACATACATTTTTTGATATTTAAGAATAATACAGTCATATAAATCTATTACTCTGTGTAGGACATAATATTTTAACATCAAAATATCAATGTTATTTATATCAAACACTAATCCCATAATATCTTTTAGTTAGAGTTTTTTCAAACATCAATTCATCATGAAATATCAAAAAACTAAAAAAACATTAATAGATTAGAAGTAAAATACTTATTACTTCCTGCAATCCAAATTCTATGACTATTGAGGTAACATTATATTGATAAATTATTCATATCACTATTTATATTTGATCATAATTTCATCATATGTATTCACCTCTTGTGGATAAGTCTTAACAACCATTTAGTGCATGTAACCAACTTGTGTTTAATTCCTTCGTCATTTTAGCTCCAAATTTAAGGTAGATTTAATTTCATGTGGAACAAATATTGTATGTTTTTATACATAGTTATTATATCTTGGTATCCTTTAAAATAAATTAGATAATACAAAAAATTATAAACAAATAAACATGTGATTCATAAATGTTTTCAATTCTTCAACTGCAGCTATTTTATTCATAAAAATGGCCATATACCAGAGAATATATATTATAATACCACACATTGATAAATATAATTACCTTGACTTTTTTTAATTATATCATATTTGTATTGTATACACTTGACGTTCTGGATTTTGTATTTCATCAAGTAGTTCAATATTTTGAAATAAACTTCATCATATCATACACCTTCTCGATCCATCGTTGGAATCCAAATGGTTCCTAAAATCAAGATATTAAGACTGATAATATAATTATAAAAATTTATACTTTATGAATATTCCTGATACCGCATAATTTATATGACATTCATTTTTCTCTATCAAATGCACTAAATCAGAAAAATTACCGCATGGATCATATCACCTCCTTAATTCCCGAACACTATCATTAATAGTTAGAACAAAAAAATTATTTTGGAAGTGTGGTAACTCAAAAATAATTAAATAGGGTAGTTTTTTTGGCCTTGATAATCCACCCTGATTACTAACACCTTATTAAAATCTTCATTATTGGTGATCCTTTTTTCACACCACTTATTTATAAATCTTCCAAAATTCTTGTTTGGGTATTCATATTTTTTTTCTTAGAATCTATCATGATTTTGAGGCAAATACCAATTTTTTATATTTACTCCAATATGGAACCTCGCATGAATCCCTAATCATCATTTCATATTCATGATAAATCATCTAAACAAATATCATTATCATATTTTTTTGGGTATTAATGAAACCACTAAAGAATTAAACATGTTTTTCAACATCAGTTTCTAAAAGATTCAACCTAGAATTATTTTCCCTGATAATCATTTCATCATATTTATATCTTATGTACTATATTCTTGAAATAATTACTATCATGTCATTATCTTCTAGCTTTCCACTAATTAATTACAATAGGGGCATTAAATGGGAATCATCATTGTTTCATAATGCATCTCTCATTGAGCCCTGTCATTTTTATCCAAAATAGTAAACTCATGTTTACGCATGGCTAACATTATATTGGATCAATTCTTTTTCATATATTTCAAAGGAATGAAGCAATTCAAATTTACTATATTGTTTCTCAATATTTTGTAATGTTTTGTTCATATCGAGGGATAGTACAGGTACAAATCTCTCATTGAAATCATACATTATGTGGTGTCCCTTTTCATGAGTTGTTAATAGAATATATATCCATCCACCAACAACACTTTGGTATTTTAGAAACACACACATTGTTTTTCCCTATTTTATATATAAATAGAACATTATTGATACATTTATTCCCCCAATATTTTTACCTAATGTAGTTTTCATCTGAATTTCTCAAAAGATACTCATTTTGGTAGTATTTAAAATGTTTTCTTAGGAAATGACATATATATTTTTATATATCCACTAGTTTTCTATAATTCATATCCAAAATTTTCGAAATATCATGATAACAATGATAATGAATGGTTTTCTAATTTCCACAGTAGATACACATTAGTTGGTATTTCATAATCCTAATGAACTTATTACCTATTATTCTTCAATTCATCATCACACTGGAGTTATTCAACGTTCTCTTAACCAAAATCATATTAAAACAAAAACAACTATTTTTCAAAAACCATTGAAATTACTCTCATTAATGAATATTGGATTCATTATTAATTCTATATCTGAAAAAAATTAAAAAATAGAAAATGAGGTACAACACTATGATTGAGAAATTTGTGTCTAACTCCAAAAATTATAACAAAAGTCGCCATGCAGTGGGGAGGGTGATTCTGGTTGTTGGGTGATTTAAACTATTTTATGGGTCTATATTTCTCTTTAAAATACTATGATCATATTTTTTGGGAACTTTTTTCAACTTATCACACAATTTATTCTCCTACCATCATTATTGTATATTAAATAGATTTGTAGGAAATAAATTATAAAATGAATACTATATTTTAATTGTATCACCTCAATGGTATACAACCATGAAGCACACACAAAATATATGTCAATGATCTGAAATCAATTAAACTCCACTCATACAGTTGATACCAATTCATTTGTGGTCACATAAAAGCAATGATCATATCTGTATAGTGGTTAGTGTTTGTTCATTATTTACATAACATACATGGTCTTTTCTTCATGTTTACACAGCACACCAGGAAGGAAATAATATGTTTATTGACATTTTCGTCACTTTATAGATATCACTAATATATTTGGATATGTATTCATTAAATATATGTAGTGGATCCATGAAAATCCATGGGTTTTTCTCTTTTCATATTCAAGAACAAATAGGATCAACACATCAGTTTATGGGTTATGAAAATTGTTTTGAAAATAGATACATCAATTCAATCGTTTTATACATGAAATTACTCATGAGAAATAAAATATTCTACTATTATTAAACTTCTAGATGTAACAATAATAATACTCCATCATTTAATATGCTTTCCTTCAATAATATCATATTTAATTGATGAAATTCTTTTATGGATCAACTCCTCATTCTTATTCTCTATATAACTAGATCTTAAATATTTCATAGGATCTTTGATCTCTTCCATTTATGTTAAGATATATCAATGAATAAATTTCATGTATCTATTGTATTCTCATTATATTATTTTTTTCCTAATAAAGAATACATGAATATGAGGATACTTATAATATGTCAAATATGTAAATCTTCTTTCAATATCAATTTTGAGATCTATCTCTCCTTCATGTTACTACAATAATCATTCGAGCTATTATGTTATCTCTATTTGAGATATATTCCACACCACAAATAGAGATACACTAATATACAATTGACATTCCATTATAAAAAAATCGTTTGACATCCCTTACAAATAACAATCCTTAATTACCCCCAAAATCTATATACTTTAATATCTATGATTATACCAGCTATCAAATAATATATATCTATGGATAATACTCATATTAATCCATTTGGATTACTCTATCACGTTTTTATGCATGAATTCAGTATAAAACATTTATTTTTATTCACTAATAGTCTCAAATAAAAATAATTCTTCAATATTATCTTGATTTTATCCACATTCTACATTATAGTATGAATTCATTTATTCACATCACATAATATTTATATCTTCACTTATTAACAAAAAAACATTTTCCTTCAAAATAAAAACATCCCCAACACAAATATTTAATAAATTTAATAATAAAAAATGAATCATTTTATTATCTATATAAATAATATACGGAGTTAGTAATCATGTTTTATAATTAATAAAAAAAATAATTATAGCTATAGCTGATCCTCCATCATGAAATACCAAGAGAATGAAACCTTAAATGATTCCCTTGAAGTAACTATAGTATACTAGATTTCATAACATCAACGAATATCTTTAAATCACATCTATTATCTGATTTAATATTTTTTCAGTAATATGTTTAGAGTTTAACCATATGACGTTTATATTATCCTTATGATGTTCCCCTACAATAATAAAATGGTATGTAATGAACCACTTTATGTTTGGTTTTAAACATGTGAAAACAATATTAAAACATATGATGATACATAGAAACAAATTTAATTATTAACATAAACCATACAATGTTCTTGGTAAAAATTATGTGGTTCATAATTAAACCTTATTAATAATCCATTTTCCATAAAATGAAATCTATAATCATTTGGTGACTTCAAACTACTGTGTAACACCGCAAAATTTTATGAAATGTATAATTTTTTATTAATTTAAATTATTCTATAGCTCATGTTACACCCAATTGACATTTAATATTGGGTTATATGTAAAACCAAATTCATATTCTATCTCATGGAATATCATGTTTCTTGAATAACTAGTGTTACAATCATTGTAGTGTTTTATAGAAAAATAATATACTGTTGTTATTATTGTTTATCATGATTGTTATGACAGAGCCATTACAATGGATAGAAATAATAATATTAAATAAATTATAAATATATGGTTTACATAAGATTATATAATGAATTCTATTCTTACTGATTCATTATAATTTAAAATAATGACCAATGTAATATAAATTATGTGTTTTTATAAAAGAACTATATTTATTCAAAAATTGTAATTTTATATTATCAAATTAAATTAATCTCATTTAATGATATATGAAAATCAAAATTCTATGATATACATCAAATTATTTATTTTTAAATTTATCCAATATGTTGTATAGGCACCAAATAACTTCAAAACCAATTTTATCAATAAAAATACATATTTTTTAAAATGGTAGTTTTAACCCCTTTTAATTGCTGGTGTATTTTAGAATTTAATTTTGAAAATTTAATAAATATTATTTGATTAAAAATGATCTTTTCTGATACATAAATATCAATATACACATTTAGTTAATATTTGTTATTTTCCTATGAACATTAATATTTTAATGAATAGTGATTAATACTAAATGATAATTGAAAGCATACTTTTCATCTAAAATATATATCTAGTTAAATTATATTTTAATTTTTTTAATGTATAATTAGTTTCGCTATAAATAAATCATTCAATTTTTTTCTTTTCTCTTAATTTAACTTGTAACTTATATATGAAAACATTTTAAATGTATTAACATTTTCTCTTTAAAAATTTGTTGTCTTATTCCGTATTGATGATTAAAATTAAATTAATTTCTCCCACCTATGTATGTAGAATTTTGAAAAATATAATCCATATTAAGATTCATAATAATTTATTGTTTCTAGTAACATCAATTTTTTTTACTCGAAGGATTAGTGTAAGAAATTAATTTAAATTATTTTTGTTAAAGAAAAATGAGCTAAATAAGTTGTTAAGAACTAATCTACAGGGGAAATATGAGATATAAACTTCCCCAAAACTAAATACAATTACTTATTTTAACCATATATTCTCCTAGATCAAAATATAATCATTATTGTGGGGAAAATATATAATGGATACTTCCCAAAAGTTTTTAACTTTTTGTTTTTACAATATTTACACGCCTCAATTGTAAAAAAAGAATTCCGTATCCCCACATATTAAAATCTATCAATACAATTAGATAAAAAAACCCTTATTAAATAAAATCCAAAAATTACTCCCTTCAGTCTATAATTCTCTCATTGGTATGAAACAAAAAAAAGGATATCCTTTCATTCAAGCCAATAAGAGTTACCCAAAGATGAGGAAACATTATTCAACGAGAACTATTTTAATTTCTTTCTCCACCACTAAAATTATTATTATTACATTATTTTATAATTTCCTAAAAATATGAAATAATATAATATATATTTATGTTAATTTTATGTGATAAAACCACACATACTTCAATCAAATGGGATAGCAATCATCATTCTTCTGTATGGTGAACTACCACCTCGACAATATATATCATGAGTTCTTCCATTACCACCAACAAATTTTTTTTGAATAATTATGGATTTATATTTAATAAATTATATTTATAAAATAATACCTCCACTAGAGTCAATATATCATTTACACCATTTTAAAATTTCATTCCGTAGGGAATATGACAACATTACTCATGTGTATGGTGGACAAACACCTCATGAAGTGATGTTAATAATTTTTCACTAACAGGTTACAAGGAAGGTAATAAGGGTAAATATAATGAATATATATGATATAAATGAAATTAAAATTATATTAATGACTTAATTTAAATTATTTAAATATAATATTTTAATTTCTTTATAACCTTTTTACACACTGAAAATGTGATAACCTAATTTGTGGACTTGGTGTTCACTGCCTCCTCCAAGAAATGTGATTCCTTTTACATAAAAAGAATTATTCATATATAATTATATACGATTAAATAATATTTTCTTTATGATTTAACTATTATTCCATGAATTTAAATTTTATAAAACTTAATATCATAATGATCATTGAAAAATTGGAACCTTGGATAAGTCTATGTATGTCCTACCATCTCTATAATCGTGATATTGGTTCATTTTTCATAACAATAATCCATAATTTTTTTAACATACTAATTTATGTATATATGACACAAAAAATTCATTATTACAACTCTATATTCAATTACATAATGACCTCATTGACCATAATTGACCTAAAAAAGGGTAGTTTTGATATATAAGTCAAATATGTTCAAAACATAAATCATAAAACCAATTTATTATTTAATTATATATAATCTCTTCTTATTTGAAATAAATGTTATAATAATATTGTAAAAGGATCAAAATAAAATAAAATATTTACATAAGTTTATTATATAGGATTATATAGAATAAGAGTGACAAATTAGACTCAAGGTAAGGGATTTTCATATATTTTTTTACATATGTTAGGTAAATGTCATATACATCGCTTAATTTTTTTATGTACCAAATACTAATCCTTTTTATAAAATATATCATTTATTAACTTGTTTTAATTATATTTTTATATTTCATTTTATTATTATTAAATTTTGGTTTCCAATTTGGATGTTACCACAATTGTAAGGGGTTTCATCTCAACTTACATTCTATTGAGACTTATATTTTTATGAACATAATTATTTTTATATAATTTACATTCTTCTTTGTTACATGTTATATAAATAGATTATTTTCATTCACAATATTCAAATTTTCAATTTAATTTATTCTATCTTAGATCTCATGATTTCAAGGTTATTCATTTATTTAGGGAATTTGAAGAATTATTTTTTTTCTACAAGACATTTTCCCTAATAAATTTTTTTTTTGGTGTATATAATTACAATGAATATATTTTTTAATTTATATAATTTAATTTTTTAGAAATATACATAACAATTTTATGGTAACTTTATTCATTTAGTTTTCAGTTTCAGTGTTACTGAACTGGTAATGGATTGTATTCAAAATTTATCTTTGAGATGTTTATTATGGTATAAACCTACATTATTTTACAAGGAGTGTATACATATAATTTGACATGATATATCATTAATATAATTATTCTAATTATTTTATAAGATTCATTTTATGTTATTCTTTTGTGGGGCTTGTGATTCAATTTCTTTAAAGAGCTGTTGGGCACTTTGGAAAGCTTAATGTTTATTTTCCTCAAGAATTCATTATGAAATGTTAATGGTATTTAAATTCAGAAATGTAAACAAACTTTTTATTTAATATCCTTCACGTAGGATGTTATGTATTGATATTATCTTAAGTCGTATCTTAGTGGATAATTATTGTTTCAAAGTGATTATTTTGAAAATGGTTTATTTTCCATGGTTTAATCATGCTTCAAAAATATTTGTATGGAACTATTTCTACGGTTTGGGTTAATCACTTTTCAAAGTGATTGTTTTGGAACCAGTTCCATTTTCATGGGTAAATATTGATTCAAAGATATTTTTATGTAGGAAATTTCTTTTCTATGGTTTAATAAATTTTTGAAAGGGATAATGGTTCTTACTATGATTTTATGACGAAATGTATGATTTTATGTGTCGTTTTTTTATAATGGTTCAAGGGAATTTTATGTTAGGTTATGTTATACACCATCAAAGATAGGTTATGTGAGATAAATTGATGGTTTGTTCCATGATTATCCAACTATGGTTGGTTCCATGATAATCCATTGATGGGTGGTTCCATGATAAACCACAGTTTGTTGGTTTCGTGATAGATCTCTAATTCCTTGTGTATGGAAGTCAACTCTAAGGTTATTCTATTTTAAAGAATTATTTTAATAGTGAAATGAATTGGATTTCACATGTATTTAAATGTTTATTTATGATTTATATAAGATAATATTTGTAATAATTATCTAGTTTAGTATCAAGGGGCTCATGATTATTTATTTTGATGACTCGTTACTTTTCCATTCTTTAGTGTTCGATGATCCTTATATTGGTGTGTATGATTTATTTTATTATTTACACAAAAAATTTGATTATGTAATCATAAACATACACACTATTATCCCATTTTATGATATTCAAATGTTAATGATTATGTTGACCCTTACTAAGCATCTGAGTACTCCCTTTTTAGGTTTCCTTTTCCATATGTTTAAAAGAATGATGTTAAAAAAATTTCTCCAGAATATATTTCATATGGATGATGAGGAAGTTTTTATGTGAAATGGTAAGGATTTTTTAATTGTTAGATATTCACATTTAATTTTATGTGAATAATTTATTTAATTTTTGGACATACTTCACTTAAACTCTAAACTTAACAGTTCTTTATAATGGTAGTCATCGATGTTTTTGTTTTTATGTTTTTAGGGAATATGAAAATATTGGGTAACGTTTATCATAATCAATAAAAAAAAGTAATTGTATGTAATTCTTCGTAGGATATAAGATTGTGTTTTATGTGTCGTTATAGTCATTTTGAATGGTCGTTTTTTATTATATTGGAGATTATGAATTTGTCATATGAGGTTATCTTAAGTGTTATGGATTCCATCACAAGACTATATTATTAAGGATGATAATATGTTAAGTTTATTGAGAAACATCATATATTTACCTTAGCCTTTGACCAAAAAAATAAATTATTTTAAACTTTAATAGAAGTAAATTTGTAATCCAAGGATCGAAAATTATTGTTTCTTTTGATGATTAGGTACATAACTATACATCATGAAAAAATATTATATTTATTCTCCATAATGGTCTCCTAACTTCCATTGAGATAATATAACCTCATAGGATATGCTGGGTAATATATGAACAAAATTAATGTGATAAAAATCTCAATAAGGAAATATGACAATGAAAAAAAACATGGAACACAGTTTAGAAGGCATAAGATGCGGGCATAAAAGGAATGGAACATGAAAAAAATAAGTATTAAAGACATGTATATCATGGTAAAATATAATAATGGAATCATAAGAATTAGGATAAATCATAAAACATGACATAAACATTAGATAAGGCTAACTGTCATGAATATATCAGATAGTAGAAAAAGTCCCATAAAGGATTCATGTTCACTCCATGTTACAACAAGACATTTCATGAGACTAAACATTTCCCAATGCATTTAATACATATCTGGGAACCACCATTATATCATGTTCAAGAATATATGTGAAAATTAATAATCATACGTATGTAATCAAACGTAACATAAGTGTTACCCATCAAATGATATGGGTATCACAATTATTTCACAAGGCATTACAAATGATTTTATCATAAAAGTTTCCAAAAAAGAAAAGATTTAAAACATAAATAGACATTAATAATGTATAATTTTCATATATAATGATAATTGTTTTCTAACTAAAGTGAAAAAAATTTAGTAATATATTTAAGAATCCACAAAAATTAACCACATTATTGTTTGTTTAATTGAAATTATTAGTGTATTTAAAGTGAAAAATGTATAATATTTAATATAAAAGAATAAATTAACCAAGCTATTTTATAATGATAAAATTATTTATTTTAAAAAAATATTGGTGGATAATAAATATATTATGGAGAGAACAGGAAAATGGATATGAAGTCAGGATATTCCCTTGAATCATACTTACTTATCTAGAATAATTGAAAATGTAACATTTCTAAAACATGTATTACCCAAAAATTGGTATGATATAATCATGATACTTGAGTTTGGAACATATTAAAAAATAATAATTAATTATAACAAAATTATTCTCTAAATTATAGTACATAGATAAAAAGAGTTACCACAAAATAAAAATGGATACTTATGTAGAATCCATTACCTTAGGTCTAAATGCTTCATCCCTTAATATTAATGTCAATAATAATCTATTTAAATTAATTAATTAATAATTAAATATCCTTTTATAAATTTAATCGTTTTTTTATACTTTTTTAAATTCTTTGATGGCCCTTTGGATGAGTTATAGTGTTCAATTTCGTCATTTGAGAGTGCTCGTTTTCTTAATTTTCATGATCGGTTATCTTATCTATGAGTATGGAATATCATGTAAAATGGAATAGAAATACCAAATTAATGTTACATGTTATATATGAACAAAAAAAATTTAAATTATCAAATAATTAATTTTGTTATTTTGGATGAGTATCAATCATTAAAAAATAATTTACTGACAATCATTTGCATTATTTTGGGCAGTTTTCGCTCGCTACAATATTATTCGTTTAATTATTTTATATAATATGTATATAATGATTGAATAACATTAAATAGACTTTAATATATATATTAAAACCATTTTTAATAATAAAAAAGTATTTTTTACAAGCACTGAATGTGGTAATGGAAGATAAAAAATTTTCATTCTTGAATGTTATAAAATTACATCTCACGAACTACATTTTCATTTTTAAAATAAAAGGCTGAGAAGAGGGAAATAATGATGTATTATTCTATTATAATAATGAATCTAAACTATAAGTAGTGTAATTTAGTTATCTTACAATTTTTACTGGGGGATGTTAGGTGAGAATAACAAAATATAATGAAATGAAATTATAAGAAAATAAAAAAGTAATTTACCTCTTGAATTTGTCCTCTTGGACAACTTGCGTAGGGAATTTTTTGGAATTTTGAAAGAAAATAGAGAGTTGAAAAGGTTAAGGATCTTGGTATGAATATTAGGAAGTTTCTAGATAAGTCACAAATCATTAATTGTGGGAGGAGAATAGGTTGTGAGGGATTGTATTTTTATTTGAGTAGATAGGTGTTTTCTCATTATTGGATTTATTGGATTATTATTATTGATGAAATAAACGAATAGTTTTAGAAATATCACTAAAAATATTAATAATGTGAATTATTTTTAAATTTTTTGATCTTAAATGTTTGATACATCATCAATGAATTCATGATTCATGCATTTATATTGATTGTAAATTAGCATATTTTACATTTCCCAAAATATTCTACTATTTTAGGAAATTCCAAAAATTCTCCATAATAATTTTTCATGTTATATGATTCAAAATTGAACTCCATTTTATGAAAATAATTTTCCATGCTTAATAAATTTAATTCCTAATTATGAGCACCATTTAATAAAAAATATATATTTTAAAATTATAACTCATTTTTTTACTCTTTGAAAAATTAATTGTCTCATAAAATCATCTCATTTAAGTGAGACAAAGAAATATGAGTAAAATTTATGGAAATAAATTTTATATTTAAAAATTTTGTTAATCATTATATTGTAATTAAATATTTAGGAATTACAAAATTACCACCATAAAATTAATATTTCTTAAAATATTTATTTAATTATACTATGATATAATTATATCATATTGTCATTTATAAAATGGAAAGTATTCATTAATAATTTTATAAGTGAAGCTACTCTTCAATTATTCCATTTACTATTCATAAGGGTTGTATTTCTACTCCAAATTTCAAGTGACTATTTCATCGGTATATGTTCATTAACTTTTAAAAATACTACTTTATTACATTTTTTCTTTATTTATAATGTTTTTATTATGTTATAAAATTGATTTTATGCAGATTAAACAATATATAATAATTATAAGATGGAAAATTTCATTGATAAATGTTTTGGGAGGTTACATTATTCCCAATTATGAAATCTTATCCACAATATTTCATTTCACATTCTAAATTGAAAACAAAGTGTTAGTAATTTTCCATTAACACTTCCTCAGGTTCCCATGATTTCACTTCATATTATTGGTTCTTCCATTGTACTTTGAACAAGTGAGTAGTCTTATCACATATAACTTTACCTCTATGATCTATGCTCTTCACTATATACTCCTCATCAGATATATCATTCTACAATTGAAACACCATTGAATTCAGTAGATGTGAGAGATCTTGAATGTACTTCATCAAGAGGGATACATGGAATACATCTTGTACATGAGACATGGAAGGTGGAAGTTTTAATCGATCTGTCATAGCTCTGACATGATAAATGTTCTTAAAGTGGTTGATGTTCCTAGAACATATCATTAATTCACACCAAAATCTAATGATCATGCTACATAAAGATATGTAGATGAATACCATGTCTCTGACCTCAAAATCAAGGTCCCATTGATAATTGTAGGCATAACTATTTCGTAGACATTGGGATTCCCGGAAGAAATGATGAATGTTTGTTACCATTTATACTCATTCTTCAACTATATCAAATCTTAGTCGCTTATGTTCACTGAAATCATCCCATCATTTCCGTGGTGAACATGTTTTCAAATAACGGGCTTTATAAGGATCCATTTTGATGATTGAGTGGAAATTTTTGTTGTAAGAGAACTCAAATAGAGCTTGATGTTCATCAATTCCTCCCATGAAATCTATATAAAACTCTCAAAATAGTTCTTATGTAGTATGAATATTCCTCCTACATTGGACATTATTTTTAGGATGAAAAGAGATATTTAATATCATCTCAGTGCTGAGACCATTTTGGATACATTTCCAGATCATTGAGTGAATCTTGGGTCTCGATCAGATACAATCAATAGTAATACTACATTAAACCTTACCAATTCTCTGATGTATATTCATGAATGTTGATCCATGGAAAAATTATCTTGAAATGCGATAAAGTAAGACACTATTTCAAGATGATGTTAAAATACCCATATTTCAATTTTTCCTCTTGTTTACTTCATAGGTCTGGTGAAAAAGACAATCATAAAGTCCTCCCACATCAATGTTGGTATGTGTAGTGGTTACATCATCTCATTAGATATTTTCCTTTCCATATTCACCTGCTATCAAACCATGATCATTGATGTATATTCAATGATCTCATTTTTGTTGAGTCAATAAGTTTTTCTTTATGACTTTTCCATTCCTTCATGGTTGGGGATATTGTTGATTCCATATGGTTTCCTTATGAAATTACCATTTCTTTATGTTTTGAAAATTACAAACTCCTTATCTTAAGGAAAATTTCATTTACCCTATGTTTTACTTCCAAAATTAAAATTTTACTTCCCCAAGGAAATTTATCTTTTCCCAATTGTCATTGTTCATTTTATATCTAAGTATAGAATTCAGTTTCATATCTAAAAACCTCAGAATCATATAATACATAGATATAAAGTATTCTTTTTTCAGGATCTGAATTCAGACTCCGAACTCTTATGAGTTCTGATTCTAAGTTCTCTAAATTTAGACTCCAAACACTTGTTAGTTCTGACTCCGAGATCTCAAAATTCAGACTCTGAACTCTTATATGTTCTGACTCGGAGCTCTTTGAATTCTGACTCTGAACTCTTATGAGTTATGACCTTGAATTCTGATGAATTTAGACTCCGAACTTTGTAAGTTCAGACTCCAAATTATTATAAACATAGACTCCGAACTTTGTAAGTTCAAGTTTCGAACACTTGTGAATCCAAATTCCAAATTTCCTTGAAATTAATACACCAGAATTCTATAAAATCCAGGTACTTATTTTCATGGAAAATAGAATCCTAATATCCTTTTATTTATAGATACCAAATGTATTTTTTGTTAGACTCCGAACTATTTTTTCATTACACTCAGAAAAATGAATTTTCTTAAGAAATCATATTTTTTCTTACACATGTTTTGGTTATAAAACGATGTCGTGCATTCAGTTACTAACTAACCATTGTTTTAGTGACACATGTATAGGTCCCTCAAAAATTCATGGAAATATATGAACATTGGAGGAGGGAGTCGACCGTTGAGAATGTGCCTATAAATAAGAGCTCATTTGAAAGAGATCACAACAAGTTTATCAAACTACAAATTAAATGTTGTTGAAGTGATTTCTAGAGAGAGACATTATTGATTTTTGTGTACTAGACACCTTGTTCATATTTGATTCATGCGACTCTGATTGTTGCTGAGTACATTCAAGGACTTCTGGGGATAGAAAGATAGAGGTGTAGACCACCTTAATGCTTGAGGACTTCCTTGTTGAGGAAGACATAGGTGCTGACTACCTTGAAGTTGAGGGCTTTCGGGTATAGAAACACAGACTCTGATCTTTGTATCAAGTTCTTACCCTGGTGTAGGTTAGACATACTTTCTTGAAAGTATAAATCAAGGGACCTTTATCCAAGGTTGTTGGATACCCTTTTCATTGGGTTAAAAGAATTAATACTTGTCACTTGTTTGTTTCAAGTTTTCCTCTGCATTTTGATTGTTAAGTGAAGTATAATTATATTATATTTTCTTATACTTGTACTCTGATTTAGTAATATTTTGTACACATTAAGGTAGAATCTTCATCTTTGTAAACCATTGTTATGTTTCATTTCCAAAACAATAATTTTCAGAATTACATTCTAAGAATCATGTATCTAGAATCAAGAAATTCTATAGAACTAGAGGTTTTGTGAATTACCTTGTTCAACTTTGTTAAAAATAACCATTTTTAAAAGATCCAAAAGTTTTGTTAAAATGTACAATTCACCCCCCCCCCCCTTGTATTTTGAGCATCATTAGATACTACATACAGTATCTTCATTCATTTTTTTAGTCCTGCAACTAGTATCAGAGCAGGTCTCTGAAATACTTATATTCACATAAATTTTTTTCGTTGCTCATGTTTTTCCTTGTTCTATATTTTCCATGATGAGGAATATTTACCTTGTTTACAAAATTTTATTATTAACAATTTTTGATGAAAGTTTTCTTTAAGATGGAAGGAATCAATGTTTGTTCCATAGACAACCTAAATCAAACTAGACCACTTATTTTTGATGGAAATGATAATTAATATTTGAAAGATCGCATGAAGACATTCATTATCAACATTGGAGTAGACAATTTTTTCATTCTTACTAGAGGATATATTATCCCTGACAATGAAGTTAGTACATTCACCAACCAATAAAAGATTGAATATCAACTGAATTATAAGGTATGCAATACATTTCTTTATTCCATGACTAGAAATATATATATCCAAATTTAATCTTGTGAAGTAGAAAATTGTATATGGGAGAAGCCTGAGGTAACTTACTTTGGAACTTCCAAAGTTATAGAAACTAGAAGAGCCATGCTCAGAGCTGGATATCATGGTTTTTTCTTTCCTTATAGAGAACCCACATGTTAGGTGCAAAAAAGACCCATGACTATTATTAGAAGTTTATAATCTATGGGTGAGAAAGGATTAGATGATGAAGCTCTTGTGGACATGATCATAGACATTATTCCTAATGAGTGGGAATCCATGAGAACTACTATTGATGATAATATAAAGGTTACTCAGATTTCTCTTAATGAACATTTTAGACCTCTTCTTCAACATGAGACTAGAGTGAAGAGAGATACTGACTACATTACGAAGAAGAATGGGGATGAAAGTTTTTCCTTTACTAAAACATCAAATCATATGAAATCCAAGACTTCTGATAAAGTTACTATATCTAATTCTAAGAAGATTTTCATTCAATACAAATCTAGTGGAAGTGAATATTGATAAAATGAGTTATCCAGTATTCCTCAAAGGATGAAAAAGATTGTGGGCCAGAAGAATTTTCAATCCAGACACAAGAAGAATGAATTGAATAATAAAAAAGACTAATAAGTGACATGTTATGAATTCTAGAGAGATGTACATATAAGACCTGATTGTCCTTTGCATAAAAGAAAGAAAAGAAAGGAAAATCATTCTGAAAGAAAAATAAATAACTACTACAAAGGAAAAGCTATAAATGTTCAGAAAGCTAATGACACCTAGAGCGCTAGTGGAGGAGACTACATAGATGAATCATCAGGGTACGAATCTTTAGGACCGAAGAATCTGTGTCTAATAGCCAGACTACCTATTGAAAATCATTTCTTAATGGCTAAGTTACACAATGCTGAATCTATGACCAATGTATCTTTAAATGCTAATATTAGTGATAGTAAATATTATGAATCTTCAAATGAAAATTCTTCTTCTGATCAAGACAATAATTTACCTACATATAAATAAGTTTCTAGGTTTACTATGCTTCTTGAGAAAGATAATTCAAAAATAAAAAAATATTGATAAGGAAAATTCTTGGATTTCTATACTGACTAATGAAATATCATATCTTTCTAATGATCTTGATAATAAAAAACCTTCATTTTGAAATTATTTCAAAATACCTTTAGGAAGTAAATTCTGAGAAGGATAAACTTCCTAAGGATCTAGAAAAAGAAATTTCTATGGAAAATATTTTCAAGCCTAACTGTAGTTCTAAAGCTAAGGTTTTGGAAGATAATAACTTAGTTATTAGACAGAAGTCTAAAATATTTTCATTAAGGATGTGTTTGTCAAACTTTACTTTAGGTAAGTAAAATTTTGATAATATGTATTCTAAAATCCAAGCTCTAATGAATAATTATAGTTTTGGTTATAATAGTTCTAAAAAAAATTTAGTAACAATTATTTTGTTCCTCAAAGCGCTCCATTCTGTACTAAATGTCAGTGTGGTGGGAATTGGGAAAAAAAATTTTCCATAAAAAATACTTATACATTAGGTTTTCATAAAGCCTATTTTTCTAAAAAAATGTGGGTACCTAAGATTTTTCTTTCTGAAATTTTCAGATCCAAGAATGTTTGGATTCCGAAAGTCTAACATTCTTATTTTTTGGAAAATAAGGAAATTACCAACAGAAATACGCGGTACATGGATAGTGGATTTTATTAGAATATGACTGGTAACAAAAACTACTTTCAAAATACTTTCAAGATGAAATGGGGAAAAGTAACTTTTGGAGATAATGCTAAGGGATAAATTATTAGTATATGTAACATTGTTATTCTTCAAAAACATTGATTTCAAATGTTTTATTTATAACGGAACTTAAGAACAACCTCATTAGAATAATTCAATTATGTGATGAAGGTTAGATTGTGAATTTTAGGAATGAAAAGTGCTTAGTAGACAATTACAAGGAAGAGTTTATTATATCTGACAATAGGCAAGACATTGTTTACACACTAAACATAGAAGACCTACGATCCGAGAATTACCTTTCCATAGAGCAGTGGAAGATCATTCTAGGTTATGTAATAGATGGTTAGGACATTGTGACCTTAGGAACCTATGAAAACTCTCTATGAAAAGATATGTTAAGGTTCTACTGGAGCTTAGATTTCATTCTTAAAAAGTTTTTTTATCTTTTTCAATTTAGAATGAAAAATAAATCAAGTTTTATATCAGTCGGTGAAGTCTCAATAACTGATGCATTATAGTTAGTGCCTATGGATCTTTTTGGTCCCACGCAAACTAGAAGCATTGGAGGCAAATATTAGGTATTTGTCTTAGTTGATGATTACACTAGATTTACGTGGGACTATTTTCTAGTAAAGAAATATGAAACTTTTTCTTATTTCAAGAGTTTTAGTGCCCAAGAAAAAAATGATAAAAACCTTCCTTTGATAACTATTCATAGTTATCATGGAGGATAATTTCAAAATTTTGATTTTGAAACTTTTTGCTGTAGAAAAGGCATTACTCATAACTTCTAAACACCAAGAACACCTCAACAAAATGGTGTTGTTGAAAGAAGAAATTTAATTCTTCAAGAGATAACAAGAACCATGTTATGTGAATATGCTATAGCCAAATATTTTTGGTTGAATCTGTAAGTACTACTTGTCATACTATAAATCGTGTTTTAATTAGACTTTTTCTTAATAAAACTCTTTATGAGTTATGGAATGGTAGAAAACTTAGACTTTTCTATTTCAAGGTATTTGGTTTCTAGGTATTCATTTTTAATATTAAATATAATTTACACAAATTTGCACCAAAATATGATGATGGAATTTTCGTAGGCACCTCCACAACATCTAAGTATTATAGTGTTTTCAATAAAACCACTTGTAATGTTGAAGAAACAGTACATGTCAAATTTGATTAAACTGATCACTTTTTTTAAACAACCCCAACCTACATATTTGGATGTGTTTTCAAAAACTCATTATCAACCTTTGTTAGAAGATCCTTCTGATATGGAAAATTTCAAAGAAGAAGTTTCGGAAGCATTTACCCCAGATGATTTCCTACCCTATGTTTATGAATAGGTTTTACAAAACCCAAATCAGTTTTTTATTAAGAATCGTCCTAGTGATAGTATCATGGGAGATGTAAATTGACCCATAAGGACTAGAAGTTCATTAATAAATGAAATAGAACATCCAGAATTCCTTTACCAATTAGACCAAAAAGCACTAATGATGATTTAGTGATGATGATTGGATAAAAACTATGCAAGATGAGCTAAATGAATTTGAAAGGAATAAAGTCTGGACCTTGGTTGAAAGACCTAAGAAAAATTCCGTGATTGGAGTAAAATGGGTCTTCAGAAATAAATGCGATGAAATTGGAATCATAGTAAGAAATAAATCTAGATTGTTTTTTAAAGGATATAATCAAGAAGAAGGAATAGACTATGAAGAAACATATGCTTCCGTAGCTAGACTTGAATCTATTCATATCCTACTTTCCTTTGTAGCATTCTTCAACTTCAAACTTTTTCAAATGGATATGAATTGTTCTTTCCTTAATGGTTATGTTCAAGACGAAGTTTTTTTAACAACCTCTACGATTTGAAGATACAAAACATCCTGAACATGTTTATAAACTTACAAAATATTTGTATGGAGATATAGATGCCCCTCTATCTTGGTATGATAGACATACAAGATTTTTGTTTCAAAATAATTACGTTAAGGGAAATGATGATCCCACCCTTTTTATGAATAAAGATTAGAAAATTGTTTTGATTGTTCAAATTTATATTGATGACATTATATGTTGTTCAAATCTTCAATCTCTAACCAATTATTTTGCGGATCTAATAAAATCTGAGTTCGAAATGAGTGAGATGGTTGAGTTAACATTTTTCCTTGCTTTTCAAATTTCTCAAACCCAGAAGGAATCCATATATCCCAAAATATGTATATTAATGATCTTCTAAAAAATTATGGATATGAAAAAGACTAAAAGTATAAGTACACCCATCAATACCTCAAATTCACTTGATGTAGATGAATCTGGGAAACCTGTAGATCAAACATCTTATAAAGGTATGATAAGAAGTCTACTTTACTTGACAGCTAGTTTTCCAGTAGTAATTTTTTCATTATTCTATTGTGCATGATATCAATACAATCCTAAGGAATCTCATTTAATGGTAGTGAAAATAATTTTTCACTACTTAAATGGAACTATGGATTTTGGACTCTTTTAATCGTATTGAAATAATTTTGTTCTAAAGCAATTTTCAGATGCTGACTTTTGTGGATGTAGAATGGATAAAAAGAGTACATCCAGAACATATCATTTATTAAGAGAATCATTATTTTCTTTTTCATGAAATAAGAAACACTCAGTATCAATTTCCACTGCTGAAACTGAATATGCAGCAGCTGGAAGTTGGTGTGTCCAAGTGTTGTGGATGTAACACACACTCACAGACTATGGTGTGAGTTTTACCAAAACACAAATTTTGTGTGATAATACTAGTAACATTTCCCTTAGTAAAAACCCTGAAAATAACTCTCGTGCAAAACTCATAGATATTTGGAATCACTTTCTTAGGGATAACACAGAAAAATGTGATATCATTCTTCAATTTATCAGAACACAAGATCAACATGATGATAATTTTACAAAATCATTTCCATCTGATAGATTTGAATAAATTAAATAGAATTTTGGAATGATAACTATAAGGTAATCTTCCTTGTTAACATTCTGTAAAAACCAGTTGATTTAGAGTAATAAACACTTTTTCATAGGGGGAGTACATTTGCGTGTCAGATTTTTCAAATCTTTTTTAATGGAAATTTTCATTGCTAGATTTTTTAAATATTTTGTAATGGTAATTTTCATAGTAAGATTTAATATGTTTTTCTATTTTTTGAAAATAAAAATTCATACATAAAATTTTCCTAATGATTATATATTTCGTACATAAAATTTTTTTAATGAATATTTTTTTCATACTTAAAATTGTCGTAGTGAATATTTTCATACTTAAAATTTTCTTAATGAAGATTTTCATAAATAAAATTTTTGTAATGATGATTTTAGTACTTAGAATTTTCATAAGGTTGTTTTTCATAATCAAAATATTTGTAATCTAGAGATCTTCACGAATAAATTTTCTCAGTACGAATAATCTTCGTAGAAATACAAAAGGTATGTTTCCTTCCCTGAGTTTTTGTAATCATCATTTACATGCTGTTATTTTCTTTTGTTTTTAAATTTTTCAGATAATGTTTTTTTTAAACCATCAAATGATCGTATCCAATATTTACTTGTGTCTAATATATCAACCATTAGATCTGATCAGAATGATTTTCAACTGTTTGATTGAGTTTGGAACATGAATTTTCCCTTCTAACACCTATAAAATGAACCCCCAATGGTTATCCCACATCGAATCATAAGCTCTCATGTGCTGAAGTTCTTCCCTTCTACATAAGATCATTCCGGATTTTCAACAAATTCTCAATTTCTAATGTCTATAGAAGAATACTCTCAGAAAGATATGTCTACATTCAAGCCAATCTCGGAGTGGAAGGTCTATAGAGAAAGGTTAGTGCATCTGAACTTCTTCAACAAGTATGATTCTATAATCTCAAAGAACATCAAGATTAATAGATGGAATAGTGTTTGCATATCGAAACTAGGTTCTCAAGATTTAGTATATCCAGACTTGTTAGTTGAATTTTATAAATCAGTCAGTTTCTTCAGGGAAGATGACAGAGAGAAGTTTTCGTTCAAGAGCTATGGAAAGAATTATGCTACTTCATATACCAAGGCTGCTAGATTGGATGGTATTCCATATGAGGGGGAAGCTGAGTTCAACTCTCATAAGTTTACTGATGTCAAAAGAAGTTTTGTTAAGGATAAAGCTATGGAATGTCTCGGAATCTCTGATGTAAAGACTCTGAATATTTCCCACTTGTCTACGAATTATTGGATTCTCGGGTTATGGGTTCAAGGATTCATCATTCTAAGAATAGGTGATAAGGAAACATTGAATAAGAGTGACATGCATATCATGGATTTCTAGGTAAATCTATAGAAGATCAATCTGGTTAAGTATATTCTCATTACGATTGACAATATTAAGAATGGAAACATGATTGCTCAGATAATCATGTATCCATCCATTGTCTCCAATTTAATTGTTTGGTGCTTATAATCTTTTAAAATCCTATGTAGCTCGAATCCAAGGAATTGAAAAGTCATGTTAGCCAGTGATGATACTTTGAAGAGGATGAACATTGGTTTTTCTAAAGACTTCGGAGAATTTTTTGACCTACCTGAAGAAGAAGTTGAAGTTGTTCCAAAAAAAAAAGAACTGGCCGAACTATCAAAAAAGGTTAGAAAGAAGAGGAAGTTTAAGGAATTAGAATATGAAGGAAGACCCCAAAATATAAGAATGATCAATCTGCACCTCCAAAACTTAAGAAGAAAAAATCATATCCTAATGAGGTTGTAGCAAAGTGGTGGGAAGATAAGAAAAATAAGAAATCAGTGGATCTAGGTTATGGTTTGGATCCTACTGAAGCCAGGGATTAAAAAGGGAAGGACAATGATGAGCTTGAGAATCAAGCTAAAAAAGAAAAATAAGAAGATGAATGAAGTAGATATTATGCAATCCCTTCTGAGAGATATTGAGAAAGCTTCCGAAAATATCACAGTACTAGAATCCTTCCTGGTAGAAGCTTTTCTTGATACTCCAAGGAAGATGTTTGTCACTCTGGAAAAAGTAAATGAAAGAGAAGAAGAAGTAGTAGAAGAAGCTGAAGAAGAAGATGTAGAGAGTATTGGTGAAACCAACGATTTGATTAAGAAAGTTGAATATTTCAATAAGAAGGAAATTTCATCCAAGAAATTATCAATCTGAATGTCTGAAGTAGAATCTTCAAAGCTTGATACACCTGGGAAAGATGATAAAGGATAAGAAGACAAGAATGTGGAGGAAGTGAACAAGATTTCTGAGGAAGAATGTTTTATCATTATTTCATTCATCCTAAGGATGCTGAGATAGGAGCTTAGAAAGAATATATAGATGGAGATAAAATTTTTCAGTTGTCTGATAGTGAACATAAATCTCTGGATGAGGAAGCCATTCCGAAAACGAATAAGGGTTAGAAGATTTTTTTTGATACACCTGGTAAAGTTGTTATGAAGAATAAGGAAGATGGTGTATCTTCAAAGAGGGAACATGCTGAGCTAGAGAAAGATCTCTCACCTAGAAATGTTTTAGATTCGGAATCATAATCTCTTGGACATGATTTCCTTGTCCAGTCATTGAAGAATCTTATTGAGACCATTCCAATTTTTCCAATAATTGACTCGAGATTTAAGATGCTTCAACCAAACTTGAACCAGAAATAGGATTCAGTATCCATGATGATGGATAAGTTTGTCAGGCTTGAGGATAATTTCAATAATTTCTTCATCAACTACGATGCCCACAAAAGGCCATGTATGAAAATGGTTAGCTGGTAAAAGAAGACAATTGAAGATATAAGATATCTTGATGTGCTCCGTGATAGTTTCAAGGAGTTATTTGACATTGAAGATGGTAAGATCAAGGATCTTACAAGCAGTTTTCAAAAACAATTGACTCTTGAACAAAATTCTCGAATTCAATTGCTAAAAGATCTGATTGGGATGTTGTATTCAGTTTCCCAAAGATGGAAGAGAGAAAAAGATCATCAGATTGAGAGAGAAGAAAATTTTGTCAAGCTAGAAGAAGTCCTGAAGGCTCAGGCAGAGGCTCTTCTGTCTCAAGATGATAGAATAAAACTTTTAGAGAAGAAATCTGGGGATCAGGATCATATTCTTAAGCGAGCAGAGGAAGATCACAAGGAGCTGAAAAATCTATAGAGAATAGTGAAGAAGTTGTTTCCCAAGGAAAATAAGGATAACTTAGTTTAAATCTGATCTTTTATTTTATTTTCCTTGTTGTACATATTTTTCGTATCATAATGAAATTTTTGGTCGATTGTCTTTTGGATGTTTTGTACTAATATTTCAGGTACCATAATTTCTATTATATTTCCTCAAATTCCTTTTTGAAAATCACAAAGGGGGATAAATAAAAATAGAATACTAAGTAAAGATGAAATATTCCTATGTAAGGGCGAGTTTATACAAGGGGGATTTTTCATCATAAAGATTTTTGTATACAATATAATGATAAGACTCATTCCGGAAATCTAGAATATGATCCTTAGTGTTCCAAAACCTAAGGGGGACTTAGTAGTATTATTTTTTTCCCAAGTGATAAGGGAGATAAGTTTTATTTCCAAAGTCTAGAAAAATATTTTCTAAGCCCGTATTTTATTTTTGGTAAGGATGTTTGTGCTTTCCAAAAAGGAGGAGATTATTGAGTAAATAAGTTTTTCCTTATTAATTTTCCATTATTTCGTGGTTGGGGAGATTGTTGAGTCAATAAACTTTCCTTATGACTTTTACATTTCTTTATGTTTTGAAAATCACAAACACCTTATCTTAAGGAAAATTTCATTTACCTTATGTTTTACTTCCAAAAGTTATATTTTCTTTCCCTATAGAAATATATCTTTACCAGGTTTTTCATTATTCATTTTATCTCTAAATATAAAATTTTGTTTAAAATCTAAAAACCTCAGAATCATATAATACTTAGATATAATGAATTATATTTTCAGGATCGGAATTCAGAATCTGAACTCTTATGAGTTCTGACTCGGAGATCTATGAATTCAGACTCCAAACTCTTATGAGTTCTGACACCGAGTTATCTGAATTCAGACTCCGAAATCTTATGATTTCTGACTCTGAGTTCTCTGAATTCAAACTCCAAACTCTTATGAGTTATAACTCCAAATTCTGATAAATTTAGACTCTGAACATTGTATGTTCAGACACCAAACTTTGTATGTTCAGGTTTCGAATTCTTTTGAATCCAGATTCTGAAATTCCTTGAAATTCAGACTCTGGAATTCTGTACAATTCAGGTTCTGAATTTCATGGAAAATAGAATCTGAATATTCGTGTATTATAGATACCGAATGTATTTTTGGTTAGACTCCAAACTATTTTTTCCTTACACTCTGAAAAATGAATTTTTTTAAGTAATCATATTTTTTCATACACATGTTTTTGTTATAAAACGATGTCATGCATTCGGTTACTAACTAACCATTGTTTGAGTGACACGTGTACACGTCCATCTGAAATTCAAGGAAAAATATAACTGTTGGGGGAGGGATCCGACCATTGAGAGTGTGCCTATAAATAGGATCTCATTTGAATGTGGTCACAACATTTTGATTAATCTAGAGATTACATGCTGCTAAAATGATGTATAGAGAGAGATACTTTATTTCTTTGTACATACTAAACACTTTATTCAGAATTTCTTCATGAAACTCTGAATGTTGCTGAGAGAAATTCAAGGGCTTCTGGGGATAGGAAGACAGAGGTTCCGACTACCTTAAAGCTAGAGGACTTCCTTGCTGAGGAAGACAGAGGTGCCAACTACCTTGAAGTTGATGGCTTGCGGGGATAGAAAGAGAGACTCCGATATTTGTATCAAGGCCTTACCCTGATGTGGGTAAGACATACATTCTTGAATGTATAAATCAAGGTGCATTTATCCAAGGTTGTTGTATACCCTTCTTTTTGGGTTAAAAGATTTACTACTTTTCACTTTTTTGTTTCGTGTTTTCTGATGAATTTTGATTGTTAAGGAAAGTATAACTATACTATACTTTCTTATACTTGTACTCTGATTTAGTAAGATTCTCTATGATTTAAGATAGAATCTTTATCTTTGTAAACTTTTGTTAAGTTTCATTTTCAGAACTATCTTTTTTAGAATTACCTTCTCGGAATCATATTTCTGGAATCAATAAAGTGTGTAGAACTATTGGTTTTGTGAATTACCTTGTTTTACATTGATAAATGTAACCATCATTAAAAGTTTCAAAATATTTTTTAAAGTGTACAATTAACCCACCCCCCCCCCCCCCCCTACCTCTTGTATATTGATCATCATTAGATACTAGATACGGAATCTTCATTCAATGTTTCGATCCGACAATTTTTTGTATTTTCCGATCAATATTTCAATCGAATATTTTAATACATCATTGTGATCCAAATTTGAATCTTGAAGTTTGAGCAATGTGCATATTTATGAAGCTCCACATTTGTATCTAGATTGAATTTTAAAAAAAATCAAGATTAAAATATCATTACTCCTTCCAAATCCAGTTTGAACTCTAAGGATTTTACATGTCTCTTGGATTCCACCTTCATCTAAATTTTCACATTATTTCATTGATAATCCTTTTTTATCTCTATAGGGGGTGGTTGAACAATAATTAGAGAAAGGATTTATGATATTCCTTCCATACAAATTCCCAAGGGTATCCCTTATTGGTCTCATAATTGTGGATCCTTTTAAATTATCATCATTGATTATCATACATGATACGTTCAACTTAAGGAATCTGCTACCTTATTATCATTATTTTTATGTTTGTGTATTAATAATTAAAAATCAATGATGATATCTAACCATCATCATTGGGACCTATTAATCTCCTTACTTGTGAATATATATTTTAGACTCTTGGGATAGGTATATATCTCACTCTTCACCCCAGAGACATAATTCTGTCATGTTTTCATCTCAATGATCATATATACCATCTCACGATCATTCATGGTATAGTTTGTATCATGAATATTAAACATATATGAGGATTATTATACCAATTTATCATTTTTAATTGTCACATAGACTAATATATTATTTGAAGCATCACATTAAACCTTAATGTGTTCCCACTTGTTGGTAGTGTGGTCACTTATATAGTGGTATGCCTCATTATTTACTCTCCAATGCAATCTTCAAAAACACTGGTCCGAATAAAATTTTTTGTTTCTAAGAAATTTTGGTTACAGTATTCAAAAATCATGAAAAGATCATTTCCATTCATTGTAAATACCCAGATAAACAATAGAAATTATGGATCTACATCACAAATATTGGCTTGGGCCACTCTTCAATTGCCTCCATTGTGGAAGGGTCCTCCTATATCTCTTTTTTGGTGATTACAAGCCCCATGAATGATACATCATCCATACATATCATAGATGTACTATTATTTGCATAAAATTTCTCCCTTCACATATTTTTTATCACTGTATTCAAATTAACCTCATGGAACTCTTTTCTCTTTGATTTTATCATAATATCATTAATAAAGGGAAAAAAATTAGACAAGGAAATATCAAAAGTCTATATTCATCATTTCCATGAACCCTACTAGATAATTATTGAGTCTGAAGTTAATAATTATGAACGTATAGTGTCCATACAATGTTTGAAAGGTAGTCTTGGTAATACCTTCCACCATCACCTTTAATTGGTGATATCCATGCCGAAGGTCCAACATATTGAAATAACTAGGCCTACATAGATGAACATTTCATCAATCCATGGTAGGGGATACTTGTTCATTATAGTGATTTTCTATCTATCTATAATAAATGCATTGATGCACTAATCCATCAATTTTCATGATGAAGAGGACTAGTAGACCCAATGGTGAAGCACTCTAGAATATAAAATTGTTTTCCAGATTCTCTTTTGAGTACTTCTTCATGTTTTATAGTTCAATAGTGTCCATTAAATAAGGTGACTGTGATATAAAAAGAGATCTAGGACTAATTTCAATTGATAGATCAACCTATCAATTAGGGGAAGTTTATGAAACTCTTCAGGGAACATATCCGTATAGTCCCTCCCAATGATCTTCTATTAGATCACAATTTTTTTACTTTTTCTCATGCATTTGAGCTGGGTATTATTTCTCATGTGAAAAAAATATCCACAATTAATTCAATGATTCATTATGTGATTCATCTTCCTCTACACACATGACTAGAACAGGACATCATGGTATATATCCATCTCAGCAGTAGTGATAAAATATACACTTACATTCTTCCATGGAGGTTCTTACTATTGATTGTCTCCATCAAATGCAAGACTATGGAAATTTTTTACATTGTTCCCATGTTCCTAGAAGTTGAAACGTTAAAATATATGTTGAAAAATGATCAAAAATTTCCTTTAGTATTCCACATTAGTGGGATTATTTATTTTATTTAGGTAGTGATTAGCTATATTACATTCTCTTAAAAATTGTATCTTATAGGAAATTTGAATTTTTCTTCATAAACCCCAAGAGCGTCTTCTTCATTTTGCATTAGTCCAAGGAACACTCTATCCATTTTGAGATGGAAGGTTTAGAAAAAATCATTTTTGGGAAAAATATTTTAATATTCCCATTACATGGAATCAGTTTTCTCCTTGTAATTTGTGTTATTTATCAGTTTCCACACTTGATCAGTGTCCCCATAAAAATGATGGACCACTAATAAATAATTTCTCCCTTTTGAGCACTATTTGACCAATAATTTATTCTTTATGAAGAATATCCATTGATACAATAGGAAGGGAATGGAAGATCCACTGAACATGGGATGACATTTTTCATGAATGATTCAAATGAATCAATACCTTTATTTGGATGAGGAGGGAATTCCACATGGTTCATGTTATTTTTTATAACTTGATTCAATTGTAAAAGAACTTTCATATTTCATTGTGCACCCGTTATCCATTATTTTTAGCATATCATTAAAGAAATCATCACAATGACAGTCACATTTATTTTTGGAATGTGTTATTATATTACATACCATTAACTAATATAAGGATTGTATGATTAGTTGGATTGATTAAATATCTAATAAGAATATAAAAACAAAAAATTTAAAATCAAAGGATAAACATGTAAATGAAAGGTATATCCTATCTTATGATTCCATATGTTTCAATATAGGCTATCCATGAACTATTTCTGAACATATATTCTTATGTGATTTTTCCCTTAATAATGCTTCATAATGAGATTATGAATTTATAAATTCATATCCCTCCAGGGTGTCAATATAAGTGTGTAGTAAGTCCAATTTTCATGTACTAGGGTACCATGAGTCAGGGCCATAACACCATGTCAGTTTTTTACCCATAGAATCATATGTATTTTTTACATTTCCACTTGTATAATGAAGACAATGATGTATATTCTTAATAAATAGCATAATCTATACAATCCTAAATTTATGGATGTTTTTTAAAAAACATCTTTATCCCAAGGATTCTTACAAAATTTCTCTATTCTTAATCAAAAAAAATTATGAGACCATGTTCTGATACCAACTATAATGAACCTATCCTTATACACATATCATAACATGATTATAAGTATAAGGAAATAAAAAATTAAAATCCATGGATTTTAAAGGATAGTTTGTTTTGAAGATTAGATATATATTTAATCATCATGAAAAAATATTTTATTTAATCTAAATAATATGGTTCTAGAATTATTTGATCTCTTATAACAACATAGGTTAACTTTGGGAATGCATGAACAAAAGGTTTGAGCTAGAAAACCCTCTATGGAAATAAACATTAGAATAAAACATAACACACGGGTTAGATGTCATAACATGATGGAATAAAATTTATGGAAGATGAATAAACATAAAGAACAATAACATGTATAACATGATAAAATATAATAATGAAATCATAAGAATTTAGAAAAATCATTTAACATGACATAAACATGAGTAAAGGCTAACCGACAAGACTATATCATATGGGGGACAATTCCCATTAATGGAATTTGGTTCACTCCCTATCCAAAAAAGAATGATCATGATAAAAAACATTACCAAATTCATTGAAGAACTATCTTGTAACACCCATCATCACATGTTTATGAATATGTGTTCCCCATGATGAATAGACTATAAATAATCAATCATATCATATGGGTTTCCCAAGAAGATAAATGGGAATCATAATCATCTCATAAGTAATTAAAAGTGGGAGTATTATAAACGTATCCATGAAATAATAGATTTACAACATACATGGACATTTATAAAAAATATAGTCATATATAATTATACATGGTATCTAAAAGAATTGAAAACATTTTAATATAGTGTTTAGGAAAATTGTAAATTAACCAATTTTGTGAGGATTAAAATGAAAATATTAAAGAGTATTTAAAGATAAAAAAGAATAATTTTTATATAAAACCAAAATTTAACCAAGATATTTTTAAAAGATAAAAATTGGAAATTTAGAAAAAAAATTGGTGGATTAAAAAAGATTATTGACAGCACGTGAAAATGGGTATGAAATTAGAAAGTTCCCTTGATTAAGGCTTTCTTATCGAAATTAATTGAAAAGGGAACCAATCTAAAAAACATATTACCCTATAAAATAGGAAGATATGATATAGATACATGATTTTGGAATATATACACATAATTTTGAAGAATTATATAAAAGTAAAGAGGGATTAAATTTTATTAGAGATAGAGAAAGGGTATCCTGAAGGAAATAATGGTGGTTAAGGTAGAATCCCATCCCTTATGTATGAAATGGTTATTCCATTTATTTTAACATCCTGAATAATCAAATTAGATTCATTAATTGATAATTAAATATTCATTTCTACATTTAACTTATTTGTTACAAATTTAATAAGATCTTGTATGTCGTTTTTTATGAGTTATTTTGTTCAATTTCAACATTCGGGAGTACTTGATTTCAATATTTTCATAATTATATAACTTATATAATAGTATTGAAGTTCATGTAAAATTCAAAAATACAAAAAGTTGATTTTGTGGGTTATTATTGGAAATATAGAAGTTTATATGATCATTTAATTAGTTTGGTTTTTTTTGGGTGAGGATGAATCATTAGATAAGAAGTTAGCGATAATAAATTGGATTATTTTGGGTGGTCTTCACTATCAAAGAAATTTTTTATTTTATTTTTTAGCATCATCTATTTATAATTATTCCAAAACATTAAATTGGTTGTAGTAAATATATTCATATTCTTTTAACCAAATAACTTTTTGATGACAAACATTGAAGGAGTTAATGGGAAAATAAAAATTTTCATCCCTGAAAGTAATAAATTAATATCTCACGAATGAAGGTATAATTTTTAGAATAAAGGTGAGATTAGTGGAGTTTAATGATGGATTATTCCATTTCCAAAATAAATTAATAGTATTTTCCAGGTACTAGAGTTATCATTACATTTTTGTAAGGGGAGTTGACAAGAGATCAAGAAAAGAACATGAAAATAAATTATATGAAAATGAAAGTGGAATTTACCTCTATAATTTATCCTCCATAAAAACTTAATTTCATAAATGGTTTTTGTATTTATATGATATTATGTTCTCTTTGAAGTGGATGGGGTATTTGGATTGATTATTGAGAAAAAAAATTGAGAAAGAATAATTCTTGTAAGGTGTATGGAAAAGAGCTGGTGATGGGTTGTATTTATAGTGAATGAAATATGTGTTCTCTCATTATTTAATCATTAATTTATTATTTTGGCATGAGGCTTTGATTTTTTTTTTCATTATCACTATATAAATTAAAATACATATTGATAGTTTGATATTTTTGGATAACATTATCCATACATCATCTATGAATACCAATTTCATGTATTTTAAATTTATCATAAATTGCCATATTTAACTATTCACAATAAATTCATGTATTTTAGAAAAATTCAAATAAATTTCATTATCCATTTATATTTGATTATAATTCAAAACATAACCCCCTATTAAGAAAATAAGTTTCGTAAATATGAAAAATAATTATAATTAAATTGACAATTTACTCAAAAAATATAGATTTTAAAATTTTAACTGATTTTATTAAACATTGAAAATTTATCTAAGGTTTAATAAAATTATATCAAAATCAGGAGACAAAAAATAGAAATATATTTAATGGAAGCAAAATTTCTTTTAAAATTTTAAATTAATCAAAAAAAATTAATTAAATATTTTCGACTTACCGAGATTGAAACAATAAATTAATAATTTTTAAAAAATTTATTAACTTATACTATGATATAATCATATCATAATTTTACTTATAAGATTGGTATATTTTATTTATGATTTTATTTGTGAGGGTATTATTCAATTGTCTAGTTTACTATTTATAAGAGTCAAATTACTATTCCAAAGGTACACTTACAATTTCATTCGTATAAGTTTCTTAACTTCTAGAAATACTTCTTAATTCATTAATTCTTCATTTAGAAAATTTTTATTGTATTCTAAAAGTTATGTTTTCATTTTTATACTATATTATATAATTATAAGAATGGAAATTTTGTTGATAAATGTTTTGGGTCATTACACCCCGTTTGAGGGTTTTAAGTAGTAAAATATTTTATATCATCAATAATTCTTTTACATATATTTTTTGCGTGTTGAGTTATTTGTATACTCTAGTAATAACCTGATGTGATATTGGGGATGATATATTTTTAATGAATAATGAAAAAATATGGCCATCCAATATTATAGTTTACATTCTATCACTTCTAGAACACCCACATGGCTTGAACCCATAACTGAAGGCTGACATGCATGTTGAACTTACCACTTCCCTATGAAATGTCCTATTTGGTGTGATAATTTTTATAGCATATTAGTACATATTATTTGGAATAAAATATGGTTTTAGTTAATGAATAATGGTTGAAATATCTTGGAAGAATATATAATCAAATCCTTCAGATCAACGGGTTTCTATCATAGTAAGGAAGTGATTGAACAATTTTTTCGATAATTATTTATCGAATAACTTAGATTAATATTTTGTTATTACATTTGAAGATTAATGTATCAAATGGATGTTTAATGATTATAGGAATTATCTCATAATTTGATTACTATTTGGGTTTTGTTTAATTTTAAAATAATCCTAGAATAGTGTGAATTCCATGTTCTAGTTATTTGGTCTTTAAAAGATGTTTTTTGAAGAATTGGTTAATGGGTGAAATTCACCTAACATGTAAGTATATTTATTTATGTTATGATTAATAATGTTTAAATAAAAACTTCTGTATTTGGAAAAGGATATCGAAATAATATTTTATCCTAATAGAATGTTTTCAATTTTTAATAATGAACTTCCCAACACTTAATTGGTTTGGGGTTTTTATACCATTTAATTCCTATTGATATTGTTCTCTATAAATCACTATTAGTTAATGGGAATTAATTTCTCCTTCAAAATAAATCTATTAATTTCCCAACTATATTATCCTTTGTGGAAACGTAGTAATGTAATGCCCCGACCCCAGTTACCCAGAGTCGGTGCATTATTGTGTAACATTGGCATGATCCCAAAAGATCATGTCTCAAAAGGCCGATTAGTTTAGTAGCCTTGGAAACACTAGATACATTCATAATAGTTACATTACATCATAAAGTGAAAAAATACAATAACATGGTTCCCATAGTCCACACTCATATCCCCTACTGACTATCCTTGCAGGTCATTCATAAAATACTTCTTCACATCCTGAAAAATATTAAAACATTGAAAGGGGTGAGCTCAGATGCTCAGTAAGGATAACAATATTGTGGAAGTTTTCATAAATAAACACAAACATTTAAGGCAATGTATAAATAAAACAAAAGCATTTTAAACTTGAACTTCAGCGTAATATGGCAAAAGAAAATGAAATAATTCCATTTACTTATTCACATGGATATTCTACTAGTCAAATAATCACATGCAATATCAATAACCACTTTCATAATGATGGAATGCATAATTCCGGACTATTATAACCACGTAGCAAAGGCCTCATGCCAAGACTAAAAATAAGATTTTGTCAAGGCCTCGTGCCAAGACACTATTTTTTCTCATGGGACCTACTGATGCATCAAGGAGCTATAGCAGGCTCCACCCATCACTTATTAAGTCCAATGCATTCCTCATATGAACAGGTTTAAACATACCATAATCCGTAACATAATCGTGTCACATAAAACATGCATAAAGGAGACATAACATTTCCACATTTCAATCACAAGATATCAATACAACACATTGATATAAAAAAAACTTTCAAAACCATTTTCAATACCAAAATAAAAGAAAATTAAAACTTTGTAATTATTTTTCATTTAAAAAAAGTTATGGCTTGTAGAGGAAGCCGAAACCCAAATAATGGTCACGGTGGTGGTGAAGTCGTTGTCACCTCATACGTACAACAAAAAAAATACTCCATTTTGTCGTTTAGTAAAACGCTTCGTATAAAAAGATTCCTTCTGAATAAACGTAAATGTCAAAGGGGTTTATACACCGTATAAGAGAAAGTTGTGTATTAAACAAAATATGCCTCAATGAAAGAAGATTGTGATGAAGTCCCTTACAGAGATCAAAATAGATCTATTATGTGTATTCACTATATGTACACATAAAGAAAGTATAAATACAAGATAGGACATAATAATATCAAGACATAATTTGAAAGTAGGAGATTGACCCAAAGAATGGAAATTGGGTTTAGAAGTTCCCTTACCTCATGTCTGACTTGACTCGATCGTTCATTAATCTCCTAAATAATAAACTAGAGTTAATTAATATTAGCTTAAGAACCATTTTCATGTTCATTATTCCTTTTATATAACTTATTACCATGTTAATAACATTATGTAATTATTTAAGTTAATAACGGTCATTTTGTCGATTTTCGGTACTTGAGTCAAAAATAAACTTCTTATAATTACAAGTTGTTCATGTGGTGAAATATCCATTATATCCAGTATTATATTCTTCATGTAGATATCTTATTACTCATATATATCCAGTATATACATTCATTTATAATATTACATAACATTTAGAGGTATGAAATGAAATGCACCGTTCATGGAGACAGTAAGTCGTACGTACGCATGAATGCTTCTTTCATTTCTATTTCATATTTAATGGAATGAAATTATAATTATATAAAGTTATAATATAATTCCAGTATAATATAATTTATAATACCATTTACTCTATCCTTTATACATCCCACATATGGCATTAACGATTCAAATCACTTTGAGGGGCGGTAGTCCGCACTTCCGAAAATGAAACTATCGCGTTTACCCATAATGGAAATCACAAAGGTATTCCATAAATGAAAAATAAAGAATAATAAGGAAACATAACATAATATATATCATATATAAAAATATTTCCATCATAATGGCCACCATGAGAGGTGTTAAAAGAAGATTGAGCAATCATCGTTTCGTGAGGCAGTAATTCGCCACCCACAGAAACAGTATGTTCTTTAACCATTAGACGAAGGTGTGTATAATTGTAAATAAAATAATTCTGATAAAAACATCCATGTATATTGAGGATAATTGTTTTGTTACAAAATAAATTAATAAAAATAGTTCAGGGGGTTGGAGAAGCAAAATAAAACAAAACAACATAAGAGATAACATTATCTTTAAAATTGGGTAACTCTTTTTGATTTGAGCCAAAGGCTTCCTTGGGAAGTCTTCTGCCCAAAGTGAGGATTCTAGGAGTAATATAGGGAAGTTGGTAGAGTATTTGGGCAGAGGTTGTCCGAACCAAATGGCTTGTAAGGTGTGAATAAGGTGGTAGTGGTGGGGGCCTTTTATAAGAGGAGAGAAGGGAACTCTTGGAATGTTATGAAATGTTACTTTATTATATAATGAGTTTCGGATTTAAAAGGTCAAAAAATTATAAATTTCTAAGATAAGGTGATAAGGGTTCAAAATATAATCATCCAATCGTTTTTTGAAAATTTTATGTCTTAGATTTTACATTATCGTTTCATTTTATTGAAATCGTTAATTAATTAGGTAATTGCTGCATCATCATGGTGTCATTAAATATTTAATTTATTTAATTTTTAAAAATTAAAAAAAAAATATCATGATGTAGAAAATCTTTTGATCTTTCCAATTAATATTTATAGTCGAAAATTTAACCTATATAACCCCATTTAATAATTGTTTTACTAAAACAACACATGTTTGTGACAATTTTATTTTTACTTTAAATAAAAAGGTATTATTGTCATTTTCTTACCCAAGTGGCTCCATGGGGTCCCCAAGTTGACCCATGGATTTTATTGGTCGTCAATGACTCATCTAATAAAGGTAGGACAAGTGTCAAGATATTTTCATATTTTTATAATATCATTTTTACCTTAAATTTCACTAATTACCTTTAATCGCAATTAATAAAACTTAAATGTTACTATTCACAAAAAATTATTTTAATCCCATTGAACCACATTTTACTTCCTAATGAAAATTATGTATGTATGAATTTGGAAATTCAAATCATAGAGGTGGTAAAATTTCATTTAAATGAAAAATTAGTTTTTTAACTACCACTTAGTGGTTTCACTATTCATCAAAATTTGATGTTTTTCAGAATAATGCCAAAATTTCACCCTAAGCTATAATTGATATTCCGAATTCAAAAATGTTTTCTATTTTAAAAAATTACAAACATATAAGTTTCATTAATTAATTTTATAATTAATTCCCGTTGTCACAACAAATAGCATTTTTTAAGAAACAATATATATCAAAATATTGACAATTGTTTATGTCCAATTTCAAAGTGAAATTAATTATAATGAACACCATTGGATAAAATGGTAAAAATATATTCTACTTATAATTTAAAATCACTCAATAGTATAATTTATCACCATAAATTATTTTGATTAAAAAAGTTGTTATTAAGTATTTTTCACTATTCATAAAAAATTGGATGTTCTCCGAAAAATACCAAAAATTCAGCATATGCTAATTTCGATATTCTGAATATAAAATGAAGTCCATTTTGAAATATAATGTATATATAATTTCAATAGGTGGGTATTACTAGTCACAATGGCTATTTTAATTGGTCGAGGTGTGTTAGAATCTCGAACTTGCATACAATGAAAGTTATTGTATTATTGAAAGAGAAGCGTATCGTGGAAGCTCGAAGTGTTACATTCTCCCCTCCTTCAATAAATTTCATCCTCACAATTTGAAATAATTATTTGAAAATAAAAGGATGAAAATAGAAAATACCTTTGTGGAAAACCCACATTGGAAATAAGGTTAATAAAATATAGCCTTAATAAGAGGGAAAGGGAAATGAAAAAGTCACCACAAAATTATGATCTCAATAAGGAGAACATTGGTGGAAATTAGAGACAAATAATTGGAGGAAAAACATAAATATTTTTATTGATTGATTGAGGTCATCAATCACAAACAAGTGTAAAATTGAGGGCCTCAAAGCCTTCAATCTATGTTGATTTAAAATATTATCAGTTCAACAAGACATAAAGTATTAGGATAACACATTTTTTTGTTTTAATATCCCTTTACTAAAGTTTAAGAATTAATTTATTCATAGAATAAGAGATAGATATATATATATTTATTTATTCTTGACAAGTAGACTTTAAACCTTCAACTAATTTCTAGCACAAACTCATCTTTCACTCAAAAAGATAATAGAACTCAAAAATAATATATTTATCCTAATCGTACAAGGTTAAAAATATTAACACATGCCATTTAGATTAGGAAAACTATTTTCTAATAACCAAGGACTTCATGTAGGCTAGTGGTAGGTATTAAAGGCATGTTGCACTACGGTTTTGGGTTCGATCCCTACAACTTTTTCCGACGTGACGGGTTATCCCCCAACCTACAGGATGTCTTTTTCCTAAAACTATAGTATAATAATTTTCCAAAAATAATATTCAGAAATGTTTTAACCTTGAATAATACTATACAAAGTTCAACTTAATCCATTCAAACCTTTATAGTTATCCAAAATAATTTTGTCCAACTCACAGTCCAAATTTTATAAGGAAGGTAAACATAATGAAGATCCTTTTTTCTGCATAACAACATGTGAACACCATCAACATGTATTCTTTTAAAAAACTGAAACATCCCGAATTACCATAAATCCTTATTGATTACATTCATGTACCCTTATTCCTTATAGAATACTAGATATACTCCTTCTATCAAAAAATTTATACAAATCATTAATCAGTTTCAAGGAAGTTAAGAATATCCAATATAATTTATCCAAATCAATCATGTATTATCCCAAAATCACTATCTCGGTATGAGAACTATATTATGGTTTATCTTTCTCTAAACCATATATTTTCCAAAAATTTAACCTTCTGTGGAGTCACTTTTCTTGGTTCCACACAATCTCAAGTCCTTGATGAAATAGTACAGTAGTTCAACACTCATATACTCCATAATTATTATAACCAGTACATCATTGATACAACACTCAAATGAAAAAATTATTTAATAACAACATAATAACTCGAATCATTCCTCTTTAACTGTGGTAGTATCATAACTCGATTATTATCCAATAACATCATTTGGGGCATACTCTGATGAATTGGACATTTGTTTTTGTAGTGTCCCCACTTCTTGCAGATGAATCATTGTACATTTGAATCCTTTTTCTTACCCTTGCAGTCATGCGCTTGGTGTCCTTTTTTCTACACATCCCATTCCCTTCAGGTAGGTTCTAAGGTGTTTCTTCCCACAGTTATCACATATTGGAAAATTCTTCTTTTCCCTCATCCCTTTATCCATCAGTCTCTCTTCCATCCTTTTCTTCTCTTTCTTCCCTTCAAATCCATAAGACTCAGAAAATTCGTTACTTATCTTATTAACACATGATACTATTTTTTCATATGTTGAGAACACATGGGAGACTATTTCCCTTTTAAATGTTGTCTTAATACCATGAAAGATATATTTCTTCTTACTCTTTCGATCATACGTATTGATGGAGTTCACATTCCTTCTACTGACCGCCATTTCTGTAACACCCTGGGTAAATAAAGAATATAACATCTTTATATTTATCCATATTTGTGAATCAAATATTAATATTACTTTAAAGGGGATGTTATGCTCGATGGCGTACCCAATACGCAACAACGAGTTTCTTGGTAATCTTACGTTGCACTCTAATAATAAAATAATATTATTTTTAATGTTAGTTAACACGTAGCCATTGTACTAGAGGGAATGGATAGAAATAACTAAAATATTATTATATATGTTTTTTTAAATGTTTTTACATTTATCCAATAAAAGATAAAGGCTTAAAATACGGAAAGAATTCAATTTTAGGCATTTATACCCTAATTTTCACTAAGGGTTCACTTATCACCTTTTGATGGCAAACCGTCATTAAATATAGTTTTTTCCACTCTTATACATCCTTTTGGCCCAAATATAACTCTTCTTTAGAATTGGGAAATCAAAATTTACTTTGTTTAAATTTTTGGTATCTTTCTGATAAAGTTCATTTTTTAATGAATAGTGTAAAATGTTGTATTTTAATTCAAAACCACTTTTTAATCTAATTTATTTATATGATTATATTATCTTTTCAATTGATTTTAAAGTAAAATTAGAATATATTTTTACAATTAAATCCAATAGTGGTCTTTGGAATTAATTTCACTTTGAAATCAGACTTAAACTAGTGTCAATCTTTTGATACATATTGTTTCATAAAAACACGCTATTTGCTCTAACAGCGGGAATTAATTATTAAATTAATTAATGTGACTTATATGATTTGAATTTTGTAAAATAGACTTCATTTTTGAATTCGGAATATCAAATATAGCTTAGGGTGAATTTTTGGTATTTTTCTAATAAACTTCAATTTTTGATGAATAGTGAAACCACTAAGTGGTACTTATAAAAACCGATTTTTCGTTTAAATGAAATTTTACCACTTCTGTGTTTTGAATTTCAAAAATCTGACATACATGGTTTTAATTAAGAAGTAAAATTTGGTTCAATGAGATAAAAATAATTTTTTGGTGAATAGTAACTTATTAAGTTTTTAATCGCGATTAGAGATAATTAGTGTAGTTTAAGGTAAAAATAATGTTTTAATAATATGAGATGAGATTGACACATGTCCTACCCTTATTGGATGTGTCGTGGCCGACCATGAAAAGCCATGGGTCAACTTGGGGACCCCATGGAGCCACTTTGGTTGGGAATGACAAAAATAACTTTTTATTTAATGCTAAAGTAAAAATGACACACACATGAGATGTTTTACTAAAACAATTTTTACCTGGGGTTATACAAATCATAATTTTGACTATAAATATTAATTGGAAATATAAATAGATTTCCTACATCATAGTATTTTTTTTATAATTTTTAAACAATAAATAAATTAAATTATTTATGACATCATGATGATGCAGCAATGACCTCATTATTTAACGATTTAAATAAAATGGAAATATAATGTAATATCTAAGACCTACACATGTCCAAAACCTATTTAATGAGTGGATTTCGAACCCTTATCACCTTATCCTCGAAACACATCAATGTGGGACCTCTTAAATCCGAATACCATTTTAAAATAAAGTGACATTTATTTACCTTCCAAGAGTGCCCCTCCTCTCCTCTTATAAAAGACCCCCACCTCTACCTCCTTACCCACACTCCCAAAGCCTTTGGCTCGGCCAACCTCTACCCATTTTGTCTCTCCACTTCCCTCTCTTACTCCTTGAATCCTCACTTTGGGCAGAAGTCTTCCCAAGTAAGCCTTTGAGCTCAACCAAATGGAGTTACCCGATTTTAAGATAATGTCTTCACTTGATTCCTTTTGTTTTATTTTGCATCTCCAACCCCCTAAACTATTTTTATTCATTTATTTTGTAACAACTCCTGTATCTTCAATATACTAGGATTTTTTTATATGAAGTAATCGAGCTACACTTTCACACACCTACATCTAATGGTTAAAGAACATACTGTTTCCGTGGATGGCGAATTTCAGCCTCCCGAAATGATGATTGTTCAACATTCTTTTAACACCTTCAAAGGTGGCCATTAAGATGACAATATATTTATATATGATATATAATATGTTTATGTTTTCCTTAAGCTTCTTTATTTTTTATTTTTGGCATACCTTTATGGTTTCCATTATGGGTAAACGCGATTTCTTCATTTAAGGAAGTGTGGACTACCGCCCCCTCAAAGTGATGTGATTCGTTAATGCCATATGTGGGACATATAAAGGACGGATTTAAAGTTATTATATATGATGTTATACTGTAATTATAATATACCTCAATATCATTATTATTAAATTCCATAAAAATATGAAATAGAAATGAATGTAGCATTCATGCGTACGTACGGCTTACCGTCTCCATGAACGGCGCATTTCATTTCTTACCTATAAATGATTATGTAATATTATAAATACATGTATATGCTGGATATATATGATATATATGCTATCAAAATCAGGAATGTCATTCTGTATATAAAGAACCTTTGACCACACGAACAACATGTAATTGTAAGAATTCCACTTTCGACTTAAGAACCAAATATCGACAAAACAAACATTATTAACTTAAATGGTTACATAATGTTTATAACATGGAAATAAGTGATATAAAAGGAATAATTAACATTAAAAAGGTTCTTTATCAAGTTGAAATTAACTCAAGTTTATTATTCAGGATGTTAAAGAATGATTGAGTCAAGTCGGACCCGAGGTAAGGGATCCTACTCCACTCTTTCTTTTTTAAGTACACTCTTTTATGTCATTCCTTTTAAAGCTCATATTTCTAGTTATTGGGATGTTCTTTTATATTAATCTTACTGTAATTTTTATGTTCATGTGATGAGAGACCCTATTCTCTCTCATTAATCTATTTTGGAAGTTTTGAGTGGCGCCGTTAGGCTGCCGAATTTTCGTAAGAGATCTAACCTCTCTCTTTCTTTTTAAGTATTCTCCTTTATGTCACTTCTTTTAAGATCCTCTTTGTTATGTAGGGGGACGTTATTTTATATTACTCTTTCTATAAACTTTTTGTTAATATGATGAGATACCCTATTTGATCTCATCAATCGATTTTTGTAAGTTTCTTGTGGCGCCGTTAGGCTGCCGAGTTTTCGCAAGGGATTTTTCATCTCACTTTTATTCCCATGAGATTTATGCTACATTTGCCAAAATTTCATTTGATTGGTGTATGTACTGCCCATAATTTTACTCATTGTGTAATATTCATTAATTTATGAGTATTTACATCAATGTTGTAGTGTCCTTCCTTCACAGGGCGTATGTTTTGAAAGATACCCAAGTCGGTAAGGGAACCTTTCACCCTCCTCTTTTTAAAAGACTTTTTTGTTCGGTCTTTTAATTTACATATTTTTATGTTGGGATATGTTCTTATATATCCTTATTGATGTAACTTTTATGTCCAAGTGATGAGATACACTTTTTATCTCTCATCAACTCATTTTGATGTGACGTCGTTAGGCTGTCAAGAGAACTTCTTAACCCAATTTCGATTTATTTGGGTTCAACATGTAGTTATTGAATATGTCATCCTTTGAATATGTGTGAATGACCTTTGATTATTTTACACTTAATATCCACTTATATTTGGTGTATTCATTTGTCACACATAATTATGTAGTTGATTTATCCTTAAACCAAGGATACCGTCTTTGTATGGGACTTCGTCTCAATCTCCTTTCATTGAGGCATATTACGTTTTATACACAACTTTATTTTATACGGTGTATAAACCCCTTTGACTTTTACTTTTATACAAAAGGAATCTTTTTCTACGAAGCGTTTTACTAAACGACAAAAAGGAATGTTTTTTTTAACGTACGTGGTGACAACGACCTTTTCCGCCGCCACGAGTATTATTTAGTCTTTGGCTTCCTCAACAAGCCGTATTGTTTTTAAAATAAAATAAATACCATATACTCTTTTATATATTTTGGTATTGAAAATGGTTTTGATAAAGGATTCTATTATGATATATTGTGGTTGAAATGTGGAAATTTTATCATTCCATTATATTGGTTTTATGTTTTATGATTTTATATTGGTACTTGGACATTTGACGGGTGGTTACGTGATAAACCATATGACGGATGGTGCCGTGAATACCAGGATGGGTGGTTATGTTATAACCTCCAATGCATTGGGTATGGAAGTCGGTCGTATGGCTATTCCATTAAGTATGTATGGAAATTGGCCGTATGGCTATTCCATCAAGTGATATGTGTGGAAGTCGACCGTATGTTTATTCCACTTAAGTATGTTTATGTCCCAAGTTACCTTTATATATGTTATGTGTTCTTTATATGGGTTTTATGGTAATCCTTTGGTTACAAAAAGGTAAGTAATGAAACTTTATTCAGTGAAGAGTTTTTACTACTTCATGAAGGTGAAGGTATTACTTTGATAGAGTATACATGGTTTACTTGATGTTTGAAAAACTAACAGTTTTCATTCTTTGTGTATCCCTTACTGAGATTTTTTATGCTCACCTCATGTTTTTTTGAAATGTTTTTCACAGAACTTAATGTGGAATAAGTTCAAGGATGGGATCAAGGGAATGTCATGCTATTTAAAACATGGAACTAGACATGTTTCTTTTTAAGAGTTTTTTTATTCTATGGAAACTTGGTAGAAGTATCTAATTTGTAAATCTTTTGAGATGTAATAGTTATGTTCTATTTCTATAAAACTCTAATCCTGAAAAGATCCTTAATGTGAATTATTCATTTAATTCAATATTTAGTAAGGTTTAAAGCTGGGGCCTTATAGTTTGTATCAAAGGTTGGTTTATATAACTTTAGAGGTTAGGGTATTCTTTAAGAATAAGTGACATGACCATAATGGTTAGGATTTCAGAAAGAGTCATAGTTTTTAGATAAAGTGAATGAGTAAGTATATCTTAGTGTTTACCTTCCTCATTAGTACATGATGGTTTTGTTGATATACTCACACTGACATTTCTGTTTTTAGTGAATGGATGGATCTAGCAAGCACCAAAGAGACAACAGGTTTGAAGGAAACTGTGGTGGTTCTCTGATTAAGATACTAGATAAAATGGAGGATTCAATGAGGAAACTTGTGGTTGTTCTAAACCAAATATCAAGGAGTCATGATCAACCACTTTAACCTTGGTATGTTCTGCAATGCATCATGTATGAGATGACCAATCGATGTGGAAGTTCAGGTAATAATTATAAAGGTAACCATTAGAGTTTATATGATCCTTACTTTTGAGGTAATTATGGGTTATTATATGATATGCTGGAAAATGAAAGGCATGAGATAAACATGAGGTTATAATATGTTATGATCATTTTTGATGATTTTATCTCTTTTTGGGGAATGATTTAAGAATTATATAGTTTTGGAAAATGGACAACACACAGACCGTAGATCAAACATCTTATAGAGGTATGATGAATCTGGGAAACCAGTAGATCAAACATCTTATAGAGGTGTGATAAGAAGTCTACTTTACTTGACAGCTAGTTTTCCAGTAGTAATTTTTTCATTATTCTAATGTGCATGATATCAATACAGTCCTAAGGAATCTCATTTAATGGTAGTGAAAAAAAAATTCACTACTTAAAAGGAAATATGGATTTTGGACTCTTTTAATCGTATTGAAATAATCTTGTTCTAATGCAATTTTCAGATGCTGACTTTTGTGGATGTAGAATGGATAAAAAGAGTACATTCGGAACATGTCATTTATTAATAGAATCACTATTTTCTTGTTCATGAAATAAGAAACCCTCAGTATCAATTTCCACTGCTGAAACTGAATATGCAGCGGCTGGAAGTTGGTGTGTCCAAGTGTTGTGGATGTGACACACACTCACAGAATATGGTGTGAGTTTTACCAAAACACAAATTTTGTGTGATAATACTAGTAGCATTTCCCTTAGTAAAAGCCCTGAAAATCACTCTCGTGCAAAACTCATAGATATTTGGAATCACTTTCTTAGGGATAACACAGAAAAATGTGATATCATTCTTCAATTTATCAGAACACAAGATCAACATGATGATAATTTTACAAAATCATTTCCATCCAATAGATTTTAATAAATTAAATAGAATTTAGGAATGATAACTATAAGGTAATCTTCCTTGTTAACATTGTGAAAAAACCAGTCGATTTAGAGTAATAAACACCTTTTCATAGGCGGAGTACATTTGCGTGTCAGATTTTTTAAATCTTTTGTAACGGAAATTTTCATTGCTAGATTTTTTAAATCTTTTGTAATGGTAATTTTCATAGTAAGATTTAATATGTTTTTCTGTTTTTTGAAAATAAAAATTCATACATAAAAGTTTCCTAATGATTATATATTTCGTACATAAAATTTTTGTAGTGAATATTTTTTTCATACTTAAAATTGTCGTAGTGAATATTTTCATACATAAAATTTTCGTAATTAAGATTTTCATAAATAAAATTTTTGTAATGATGATTTTAGTACTTAGAATTTTCATAAGGTTGTTTTTCATAATCAAAATATTTGGAATCTAGAGATCTTCACGAATAAATTTTCTCAGTATGAATAATCTTCGTAGAAATCCAAAAGGTATGTTTCCTTCCCTGAGTTTTTGTAATCATCATTTAAATGCTGTTATTTTCTTTTGTTTTTAAATTTTTCAGATCATGTTTTCCATAAATCCAAATGTTTTTTTTAAAAACCATCAAAAGATCGGATCCAATATTTACTTGTGTCTAATATATCAACCGTTAGATCTGATCAGAATGATTTTCAACTATTTGATTGAGTTTGGAACATGAATTTTCCCTTCTAACACCTATAAAATGAACCCCCAATGGTTATCCCACATTGAATCATAAGCTCTCACGTGCTGAAGATCTTCCCTTCTACATAAGATCATTCCGGATTTTCAACAAATTCTCAATTTCAAATGTCTATAGAAGAATCCTCTCAGAAAGATATGTCTACATTCAAGCCAATCTCGGAGTGGAAGGTCTATAGAGAAAGGTTAGTGCATCTGAACTTCTTCAACAAGTTTGATTATATAATCTCAAAGAACATCAAGATTAATAGATGGAATAGTGTTTGCATATCGAAACTAGGTGCTCAATATTTAGTATATCCTGACTTGTTAGTTGAATTTTATAAATCAGTCAGTTTCTTCAAGGAAGATGACAGAGAGAAGTTTTCGTTCAAGAGCTATGGAAAGACTTATGCTATATCATATACCAAGGCAGCTAGTTTGGATGGTATTACATATGAAGGGGAAGCTGAGTTCAACTCTCATAAGTTTACTGATCTCAAAAAAAATTTGTTAATGATAAATATATGGAATGTCTCGGAATCTCTGATGTAAAGACTCTGAATATTTCCCACATGTCTACGAATTATTGGATTCGCGGGTTATGGGTTCAAGGATTCATCATTCTAAGAATAGGTGACAAGGAAACATTGAATAAGAGTGACATGCATTTCATAGATTTCTGGGTAAATCTATGGAAGATCAATCTGGTTAAGTATATTCTCATTACGATTGACAATATTAAGAATGGAAACATGATTGCTAAGATAATCATGTATCCAGCCATTCTCTCCAATTTAATTGTTTGGTGATTATAATCTTTTAAAATCTTGTGTAGCTCGAATCCAAGGAATTGAAAAGTCATGTTAGCCAGTGATGATACTTTGAAGAGGATGAACATTGGTTTTTCTAAAGACTTCGGAGAATTTTTTGACCTACCTGAAGAAGAAGTTGAAGTTGTTCCAAAAAAACAAGAAGTGGCCGAACTATCAAAAAAGGTTAGAAAGAAGAGGAAGTTTAAGGAAGTAGAATATGAAGGAAGACCCCCAAAAGATAAGAATGATCAATCTTCACCTCAAAAACATAAGAAGAAAAAATCATATCCTAATGAGGTTGTAGGAAAGTGGGGGGAAGATAAGAAAAATAAGAAATCAGGGGATCTAGGTTATGGTTTGGATCCTACTAAAGCCAGTGATTAAAAAGGGAAGGCCAATGATGAGCTTGAGAATCAACCTAAAAAAGAAAAATAAGAAGATGAATGAAGCAGATATTATGCAATCCCTTCTGAGATATATTGAGAAAGCTTCCGAAAATATCACAGTACTAGAATCCTTCCTGGTAGAATCTTTTCTTGAAACTCCAGGGAAGATGTTTGTCACTCTGGAAAAAGTAAATGAAAGAGAAGAAGAAGTAGTAGAAGAAGCTGATGAAGAAGATGTAGAGAGTATTGGTGAAACCAGAGATTTGATTAATAATGTTGAATATTTCCATAAGAAGGAAATTCCATCCGAGAAATTATCAATCCGAACGTCTGAAGTAGAATCTTCAGAGCCTGATACAGCTGGGAAAGATGATAAAGGAGAAGAAGACAAGAACGTGGAGGATGTGAACATTATTTCTAAGGAAGAATGTTTTATCATTATTTCATTCATCCTGGGGATGCTGAGAGAGGATCTTAGAAAGAAGATATAGATGGAGATAAAATTTTTCAGTTGTCTGATAGTGAACATAAATCTCTGGATGAGGAAGCCATTCCGAAAATGAATAAGGGTAAGCAGATTTTTTTTGATACACCTGGTAAAGTTGTTATGAAGAATAAGGAATATGGTGTATCTTCACAGAGGGAACATGCGGAGCTAGAGAAAGATCTCTCACCTAGAAATGTTTTACATTCGAAATCATGATCTATTGGACATGATTTCGTTGTCCAGCCATTGAAGAATCTTATTGAGACCATTCCAATTTTTCCAAGCATTGACTCGAGATTTAAGATGCTTCAACAAAACTTGAACCAGAAATAGGATTCAGTATCCATGTTGATGGATAAGTTTGTCAGGATTGAGGATAATTTGATGAATTTCTTCATCAACTATGATTCTCACAAAAGGCCATGTATGAAAATGGATAGCTAGTAAAAGAAGACAGTTGAAGATATAAGATATCTTGATGTGCTCCATGATAGTTTCAAGGAGGAATTTGACATTGAAGCTGGTAAGATCAAGGATCTTACAAGTAGTTTTCAAAAAAAATTGACTCTTGAACAAAATTCTCGGATTCAATTGTTAAAAGATCTGATTGGGATGTTGTATTCAGTTTCCCAAAGCTGGAAGAGAGAAAAAGATCATCAGATTGAGAGAGAAGAAAATTATTTCAAGCTAGAAGAAGTCCCGATGGCTTAGGCAGAGGCTCTTATGTCTCAAGATGATAGAATCAAACCTTTAGAGAAGAAAGCTGGGGATCAGGATCATATTCATAAGCAAGCAGAGGAAGATCACAAGGAGCTGAAAAAGCTATAGAGAATAGTGAAGAAGTTGTTTCCCAAGGAAAATAAGGATAACTTAGTTTAAATCCGATCTTTTATTTTATTTTCCTTGTTGTACATATTTTTCGTATCATAATGAAATTTTGGTCGATTGTCTTTTGGATGTTTTCTACTAATATTTCAGGTACCATAATTTCTATTATATTTCCCCAAATTCCTTTTTGAAAATCACAAAGGGGGAGAAAAAAATAGAATACTAAGTAAAGTATAAATATTCCTATATAAGGGCGAGTTTATACAAGGGGGATTTTTCATCATAAATATTTTCGTATACAATTTAATGATAAGACTCATTCCAAAAATCTAGAATATGATCCTTAGTGTTCCAAAACCTAAGGGGGACTTAGTAGTATTATTCTTTTCCCAAGTGAAAAGGGAGATAAGTTTTATTTCCAAAGTCTAGAAAAATATTTTCTAAGCCCGTATTTTATTTTTGGTAAGGATGTTTGTGCTTTCCAAAAAGGAGGAGATTATTGAGTAAATAAGGTTTTCCTTATTAATTTTCCATTATTTCGTGGTTCGGGAGATTGTTGAGTCAATAAGGTTTCCTTATGAGTTTTCCATTTCTTTATGTTTTGAAAATCACAAACACCTTATCTTAAGGAAAATTTCATTTACCTTATGTTTTACTTCCATAAAGAAAATTTTCTTTCCCTAAAGAAATATATCTTTACCATGTTTTTCATTATACATTTTATCTCTAACTATAAAATTTTGTTTAATATATAAAAACCTCAGAATCATATAATACTTAGATATAATGCATTATATTTTCAGGATCTGAATTCAGAATCTAAACTCTTATGAGTTCTGACTCCGAGATCTATGAATTCAGACTCCAAACTCTTATGAGTTTTGACACCAAGTTATCTGAATTCAGACTCCTAAATCTTATGATTTCTGACTCTGAGTTCTCTGAATTCAAACTCCAAATTCTTATGAGTTATAACTCCAAATTCTGATAAATTTAGACTCTGAACATTGTATGTTCAGACTCCATATTCTTATGAACTCATACTCCAAACTTTGTATGTTCAGGTTTCGAATTCTTTTGAATCCAAATTCTGAAATTCCTTGAAATTCAGACTCTGGAATTCTGTACAATTCAGGTTATGAATTTCTTGGAAAATAGAATCTGCATATTCGTGTATTATAGATACCAAATGTATTTTTGGTTAGACTCCAAACTATTTTTTCCTTACACTCTGAAAAATGAATTTTTTCAAGTAATCATATTTTTTCTTACACATGTTTTTGTTATAAAACGATGTCGTGCATTCGGTTAATAACTAACCATTGTTTGAGTGACACGTGTACACGTCCATCTGAAATTCAAGGGAAAATATAACTGTTGGGGGAGGGAGCCGACCATTGAGAGTGTGCCTATAAATAGGATCTCATTTGAAAGTGGTCACAACATGTTGATGAATCTAGAGATTACATGCTGCTAAAATGATTTATAGAGAGAGAGACTTTATTTCTTTGTGCATACTAAACACTTTATTCAGAATTGCTTCATGAAACTCTGAATGTTGCTTAGATAAATTCAAGGGCTTCTGGGGATAGGAAGACCGAGGTTCCGACTACCTTAAAGCTAGAGGACTTCATTGCTAAGGAAGACAGAGGTGCCAACTACCTTGAAGTTTAGGGCTTGCGGGGATAGCAAGACAGACTCTGATATTTGTATCAAGGTCATACCCGGATGTGGGTAAGACATACATTCTTGAATGTATAAATCAAGGGACATTTATCCAAGGTTTTTGGATACCCTTCTTTTTGGGTTAAAATATTTACTACTTTTCACTTGTTTGTTTCATGTTTTTTGATGAATTTTGATTGTTAAGGAAAGTATAACTATACTATACTTTCTTATACGTGTACTCTGATTTAGTAAGATTCTCTATGATTTAAGATAGAATCTTTATCTTTGTAAACTTTTGTTAAGTTTCATTTTCCGAACTATCTTTTTTAGAATTACCTTCTCGGAATCATATTTCCGGAATCAAGAAAGTGTGTAGAACTAACGGTTTTGTGAATTACCTTGTTTTACATTGATAAACGTAACCATCATAAAAGTTTCAAAATATTTTATAAAGTTTACAATTAACACCCCCCCCCCCCGACCTCTTGTATATTGATCATCATTATATACTAGATACGGAATCTTCATTCATTGTTTCGATCCTACAATTTTTTGTATTTTCCGATCAATATTTCAATCGAATATCTTAATACATCATTGTGATCCAAATTTGAATCTTGAAGTTTGAGCAATGTCCATATTTCTGAAGCTCCACATTTGTATCTAGATTGAATTTTAAAAAATTTCAAGATTAAAATATCATTACTCCTTCCAAATCTAGTTTGAACTCTAAGGATTTTACATGTCTCTTGGATTCCACCTTCATCTAAATTTTCACATTATTTCATTGATAATCCTTTTTTATCTCTATATGGGGTGGTTGAAAAATAATTACAGAAAGGATTTATGATATTACTTCCATACAAATTCCCAAGGCTATCCCTTAGTGGTCTCATAATTGTGGATCCTTTTAAATTATCATCATTGATTATCATACATGATACGTTCAACTTAAGGAATCTGCTACCTTATTATCATTATTTTTATGTTTGTGGATTAATAATTAAAAATCAATGATGATATCTAACCATCATCATTGGGACATATTAATATCCATACTTGTGGATATATATTTTAGACTCTTGGGATAGGTATATATCTCACTCTTCACCCCAGAGACATAATTCTGTCATGTTTTCAACTCAATGATCATATATACCAACTCAAGATCATTCATGGTATAGTTTGTATCATGAATATTAAACATATATGAGGCTTATTATACCAATTTATCATTTTTAATTGTCACATAGACTAATATATTCTTTGAAGCATCACATTAAACCATAATGTGTTCCCACTTGTTGGTAGTGTGGTCACTTATACAGTGGTATCCCTCATTATTTACTCTCCAAGGCAATCTTCAAAATCACTGGTCCGAATAAAATTTTTAGTTTCTAATAAATTTTGGTTAGAGTGTTCTAAAATCATGAAAAGATCATTTCCATTCATTGTAAATACCCAGATAAACAATAGAAATTATGGATCTACATCACAAATATTGGCTTGGGCCACTCTTCAATTGCCTCCAATGTGGAAGGGTCCTCCTATATCTCATTGTTGGTTATTACAAGCCCCATGAATGATACATCATCCATACATATCATAGATGTACTATTATTTGCATAAAATTTCTCCCTTCACATATTTTTTATCACTGTATTCAAATTAACCTGATGGAACTCTTTTCTCTTTGATTTTATCATAATATCATTAATAAAGGAAAACAAAAATTAGACAAGGAAGTATCAAAAGTCTATATTCATCATTTCCATGAACCCTACTAGATAATTATTGAGTCTGAAGTTAATAATTATGAACGTATAGTGTCCATACAATGTTTGAAAGGTAGTCTTGGTAATACCTTCCATCATCACCTTTAATTGGTGATATCCATGCCTAAGGTCCAACATATTGAAATAAATAGGCCTACATAGATGAACATTTCATCAATCCATGGTAGGGGATACTTTTTCATTATAGTGATTTTCTATCTAGCTATAATAAATGCATTGATGCACTAATCCATCCTTTTTCATGATGAAGAGGACTAGTAGACCCAATGGTGAAGCACTCTAGAATATAAAATTGTTTTCCAGATTCTCTTTTGAGTACTTCTTCATGTTTTATATTTCAATAGTGTCCATTAAATAAGGTGACTGTGATATAAAAAGTGATCTAGGACTAATTTCAATTGATAGATCAACCTATCAATTAGGGGATGTTTAGGAAACTCTTCAGGGAACAGATCTGTATAGTCCCGCCCAATGATCTTCTATTAGATCACATTTTTTTACTTTTTCTCATGCATTTGAGCTGGGTATTATTTCTCATGTGGAAAAAATATCCACAATTAATTCAATGATTCCTTATGTGATTCATCTTCCTCTACACACATGACCAGAACAGGATGATACACTTGGATGTGAAGAGTGATATCCCATTCCCCGATGTTGATGTTTTCATTAAATAATGATCGAAAATACATTCCTAATATAGAATAAAACTCTACTAAAGAGAGTATTAAAAGATTTTTATATGGGATTAGTCAAAGACCATTACTTGGTGAGGAGTTATAAACATTGGATGAAATAACTACCCCATTTTTTTCATAGATAACACATGCTCAAAATTTTGAGGTGGTGATTTGACATTTCTACTAATCTTGCACGATATGAATGATTTCATAAAAACTGGATCAAATTGTGGGTTTTCAATTCCGGAATGAATAACCAGCATACCTATCACCACATCATGGTATATATCCATCTCAGCAGTAGTGATAAAATATACACTTACATTCTTCCATGGAGGTTCTTACTATTGATTGTCTCCATCAAATGCAAGACTATGGAAATTTTTTGCATTGTTCCCATGTTCCAAGAAGTTTAAACGTTAAAATATATGTTGAAAATTGATCAAAACATTCCTTTAGTATTCCACATTAGTGGGATTATTTATATCATTTAGGTAGTGATTAGCTATATTACATTCTCTTAAAAGGTGTATCTTATAGGAAATTTGAATTTTTCTTCATAATCCCCAAGAGCGTCTTCTTCATTTTTCATTAGTCCAAGGAAGACTCTATCCATTTTGGCATGGAAGATTTAGAAAAAATCATTTTTGGGAAAAATATTTTAATATTCCCATTACATGGAATCAGTTTTCTCCTTGTAATTTGTGTTCTTTATCAGTTTCCACACTTGATCACTGTCCCCATAAAAATGATGGACCACTAATAAATAATTTCTCCCTTTTGAGCACTAGTTGACCAATAATTTAGTCTTTATGAAGAATATCCATTGATACAATATGAAGGGAATGGAAGATCCACTAAACATGGGATGACTTTTTTCATGAATGATTCAAATGAATCAATACCTTTATTTGGATGAGGAGGGAATTCCACATGGTTCATGTTATTTTTTATAACTTGATCCAATTGTGAAAGAACTTTCATATTTCATTGTGCACCCGTTATCCATTATTTTTAGCATATCATTATAGAAATCATCACAATGACAGTCACATTTATTTTTGGAATGAGTTATTATATTACATACCATTAACTAAGATAAGGATTGTATGATTAGTTGGATTGATTACATATCTAATAAGAATATAAAAAAAATTTAAAATCAAAGGATAAACATGTAAATGAAAGTTATATCCTATCTTATGATTCCATAGGTTTCAATCTAGGCTATCCATGAACTATTTCTGAACATATATTCTTATGTGATTTTTCCATTAATAATGCTTCATAATGAGATTATGAATTTATAAATTCATATCCCTCCGGGGTGTCAATATAAGTGTGTAGTAAGTCCAATTTTCATGTACTAGGGTACCATGAGTCAGGGCCATAACACCATGTTAGTTTTTTACCCATAGAATCATATGTATTTTTTACATTTCCACTTGTATAATGAAGACAGCGATGTATATTCTTAATAAATAGCATAATCTATACAATCCTAAATTTATGGATGTTTTTTAATAAACATCTTTATCCCTAGTATTCTTACTAAATTTCTCTAATGTTAATCAAAAAAAATTATGAGACCATGTTTTGATACCAACTATAATGAACCTATCCTTCTACACATATCATAACATGATTATAAGTATAAGGAAATAAAAAATTAAAATCCAAGGATTTTAAAGGAAAGTTTGTTTTGAAGATTAGATATATATTTAATCATCATGAAAAAATATTTTATTTAATCTAAATAATATGGTTCTAACATTATTTGATCTCTTATAACAACATAGGTTAACTTTGGGAATGCATGAACAAAAGGTTTGAGCTAGAAAACCCTCTATTGAAATAAACATTAGAATAAAACATAACACATGGGTTTGATGTCATAACATGATGGAATAAAATTTATGGAACATGAATAAACATAAAGAACAATAACATGTATAACATGATAAAATATAATAATGAAATCATAAGAATTTAGAAAAATAATTTAACATGACATAAACATGAGTAAAGGCTAACCGACAAGACTATATCATATGGGGGACAATTCCCACTAATGGAATTTGGTTCACTCCCTATCCAAAAAAGAATGATCGTGATAAAAAACATTAACAAATTCATTGAAGAACTATCTTGGAACACCCATCATCACAAGATTATGAATATGTGTTCCCCATGATGAATAGACTATAAATAATCAATCATATCATATGGGTTTCCCAAGAAGATAAATGGGAATCATAATAATCTCATAAGTAATTCAAAGTGGGAGTATTATAAACGTATCCATGAAATAATAGATTTAGAACATACATGGACATTTATAAAAAAAATAGTCATATATAATTATACATGGTATCTAAAAGAATTGAAAACATTTTAATATAGTGTTTATGAAAATTGGAAATTAACCAATTTTGTGAGGATTAAAAGGAAAATATTAAAGAGTATTTAAAGATAAAAAAGAATAATTTTTATATAAAACCAAAATTGAACCAAGATATTTTTAAAAGATAAAAATTGGAATTTTAGAAAAAATTTCGATGGATTAAAAAAGATTATTGATAGCACATGAAAATGGGTATGAAATTAGAAAGTTCCCTTGATTTAGGCTTTCTTATCGAAATGAATTGAAAAGGGAACCAATCTAAAAAACGTATTACCCTATAAAATAGGAAGATATGATATAGATACATGATTTTGGAATATATACAAATAATTTTGAAGAATTATATAAAAGTAAAGAGGGGTTAAATTTTATTAGAGATAGAGAAAGGGTATCCCAAAGGAAATAACGGTGGTTAAGGTAGAATCCCATCCCTTATGTATGAAATGGTTATTCCATTGATTTTAACATCTTGAATAATCAAATTAGATTCATTAATTGATAATTAAAGATTCATTTCTACATTTAATTTATTTGTTACAAATTTAATAAGATCTTGTATGTCGTTTTTTATGAGTTATTTTGTTCAATTTCAACATTCGGGAGAACTTGATTTCAATATTTTCATAATTATATAACTTAAATTATAGTATTGAAGTTCATGTAAAATTGAAAAATACAAAAAGTTTATTTTGTGGGTTACTATTGGAAATATAGAAGTTTATATGATCATTTAATTAGTTTGGTTTTTTTTGCGTGAGGATGAATCATTAGATAAGAAGTTAGCGATAATCAATTGGATTATTTTGGGTGGTCTTCACTATCAACGAAATTGTTTATTTTATTTTTTAGAATCATCTATTTATAATTATTCCAAAAAATTAAATTGGTTGTAGTAAATATATTCATATTCTTTTAACTAAAAAACTTTTTTATGACAAACATTAAAGGAGTTAATGGGAAAATAAAAATTTTCATCCCTAAAAGTAATAAATTAATATCTCACGAATGAAGGTATAATTTTTAGAATAAAGGTGATACTAGTGGGGTTTAATGATGGATTATTCCATTTCCAAAATAAATTAATAGTATTTTTCAGGTACTAGAGTTATCATTCCATTTTTACAAGGGGAGTTGAAAAGAGGTCAAGAAAAGTACATGAAAATAAATTATATGAAAATGAAAGAGGAATTTACCTCTATAATTTATCCTCCATAAAAAAATAATTGCATAAATGGTTTTTGTATTTATATGATATTATGTTCTCTTTGAGGTGGATGGGGAATTTGGATTGATTATTGAGAAAAAAAATTGAGAAAGAATAATTCTTGTAAGGTGTATGGAAAAGAGCTGGTGATGGGTTGTATTTATAGTGGAAGAAATGTGTGTTATCTCATTATTTAATCATTAATTTATTATTTTGGCATGTGGCTTTGATTTTTTTATCATTATCTCTATATAAATTAAAATACATATTGATAGTTTGATATTTTTGGATAACGTTATCCATACATCATCTATGAATACCAATTTCATGTATTTTAAATTTATCATAAATTACCATATTTAACTATTCACAATATATTCATGTATTTTAGAAAAATTCCAAAACATTTCATTATCCATTTATATTTTATTATAATTCAAAAAATAACCCCCTTTTAAGAAAATAAGTTTCTTAATATATGAAAAATAATTTTAACTAAATTGACAATTTACTCAAAAAATATAGATTTTAAAATTTTAACTGATTTTATTAAACATTGAAAAATTATCTATGGTTTAATAAAATTATATCATAATCAGGAGACAAAAAATTGAAATATATTTAATGGAAGCAAAATTTCTTTTAAAATTTTAAATTAATCACAAAATTTTAATTAAATATTTTTGACTTACCGAGATTGAAACAATAAATTAATAATTTTTAAACTATTTATTAACTTATACTATGATATAATCATATCATAATTTTACTTATAAGATGGGTATATTTTATTTATGATTTTATTTGTGAGGGTACTATTCAATTGTCTAGTTTACTATTTATAAGAGTCAAATTACTATTCCAAAGGTAAACTTACAATTTCATTCGTATAAGTTCCTTAACTTCTAGAAATACTTCTTAATTCATTAATTCTTCATTTAGAAAATTTTTATTGTATTCTAAATGTTATGTTTTCATTTTTATACTATATTATGTAATTATAAGAATGGAAATTTTGTTGATAAATGTTTTGGGTAATTACACCCCGTTTGAGGGTTTTAAGTAGTAAAATATTTTATATCATCAATAATTCTTTTACATATATTTTTTGCATGTTGAGTTATTTGTATACTCTAGTAATAACCTGATGTGATATTGGGGATGATATATTTTTAATGAATAATGAAAAAATATGGTCATCCAGTATTATAGTTTACATTCTATCACATCTAGAACACCCACAGGGCGTGAACCCATAACTGAAGGCTGGCATGCATGTAGAACTTACCACTGCCCTATGAAATGTCCTATTTGGTGTGATAATTTTTATAGAATAATATTACATATTATTTTGAATAAAATATGGTTTTAGTTAATGGATAATGGTTGACATATCTTGGATGAATATATAATCAAATCCTTCAGATCATCCGGTTTCTCTCTTATTAAGGAAATGATTGAACAATGTTTTTGATAATTATTTATCAAATAACTAAGATTAATATTTTGTTATTACATTTGAAGATTAATGTATCAAATGGATGTTTAATGATTATAAGAATTATCTCATAATTTGATGATTATTTGGGTTTTGTTTAATTTTCAAATAAACATAGAATAGTGTGAATTCCATGTTCTAGTTATTTGGTCTTTAAAAGATGGTTTTGGAAGAATTAGTTAATGGATGAAATTCACCTAACATGTAAGTATATTTATTTATGTTATGATTAATAATGTTTAAATAAAAACTTCTATATTTGGAAAAGGATATCGAAATAATATTTTATACTAATAGAATGTTTTCTATTTTTAATAATGAACTTTTCAACACCTAATTGGTTTGGGGTTTTTATACCATTTAATTCCTATTGATATTGTTCTCTATAAATCACTATTAGTTAATGGGAATTAATTTCTCCTTCAAAATCAATCTATTAATTTCCCAACTATATTATCCTTTGTGGAAACGTAGTAATGTAATGCCCCGACCCCAATTACCCAGAGTCGGTGCATTATTGTGTAACATTGGAATGATCACAAAAGATCATGTCTCAAAAGACCGATTAGTTTAGTAGCCTTGGAAACACTTGATACATTCATAATAGTGACATTACATCATAAAGTGAAGAAATACAATAACATGGTCCCCATAGTCCACACTCATATCCCCTTCTGACTATCCCTGTAGGTCATTCATAAAATACATCTTCACATCCTGAAAAATATTAAAACATTGAAAGGGGTGAGCTCAGATGCTCAGTAAGGATAACAATATTGTGGAAGCTTTCATAAATAAACACAAACATTTAAGGCAATTTATAACTAAAACAAAAGCATTTTAAACTTTAACTTCAGCGTAACATGGAAAAAGAAAATGAAATAATGTCATTTACTTATTCACATTGATATTCTACTAGTCTAATAATCACATGAAATATCAATAACCACTTTCAGAATGATGGAATGCATAATTCCAGACTATTATAACCACGTAGCCAAGGCCTCGTGCCAAGACTAAAAATAAGATTTTGTCAAGGCATCATGCCAAGACACTAGTTTGTCTCATGGGACCTACCGATGCATCAAGGAGCTATAGCGGGCTCCTCCCATCACTTATTATGTCCAATGCATTCCTCATATGAACAGGTTTAAACATACCATAATCCGTAACATAATCGTGTCACATAAAACATGCATAAAGGAAACATAACATTTCCACATTTCAATCACAAGATATCAATACAACACATTGATATAAAAAAACACTTTCAAAACCATTTTCAATACCAAAATAAAAGAAAATTAAAACTTTGTAATTATTTTTCATTTAAAAAAAGTTATTTCTTGTAGAGGATACCGAAACCCAAATAATGGTCACGGTGGTAGAGAAGTTGTTGTCACCTCATACGTACAACAAAAAAAATACTCCATTTTGTCCTTTAGTAAAACGCTTCGTATAAAAAGATTCATTTTGAATAAACGTAAATGTCAAAGGGGTTTATACACCGTATAAGAGAAAGTTGTGTATTAAACAAAATATGCCTCAATGAAAGAAGATTGTGAAGAAGTCCCTTACAGAGATCAAAATAGATCTATTATGTGTATTCACTATATGTACACATAAAGAAAGTATAAATAAAAGATAGGACATAATAATATCAAGACATAATTTGAAAGTAGGAGATTGACCCAATGAATGGAAATTGGGTTTAGAAGTTCCCTTACCTCATGTCTGACTTGACTCGATCGTTATTTAATCTCCTAAATAATAAACTAGAGTTAATTAATATTAGCTTAAGAACCTTTTTCATGTTCATTATTCCTTTTATATAACTTATTACCTGTTAATAACATTATGTAATTATTTAAGTTAATAACGGTCATTTTGTCGATCTTCGGTACTTGAGTCAAAAATAAACTTCTTATAATTACAAGTTGTTCATGTGGTGAAATATCCATTATATCCATTATTATATTAATCATGTAGATATCTTATTACTCATATATATCCAGTATATACATTCATTTATAATATTACATAACATTTAGATGTATGAAATGAAATGCACCGTTCATGGAGACAGTAAGTCGTACGTACGCATGAACGCTACTTTCATTTCTATTTCATGTTTAATGGAATGGAATGAAATTATAATTATATAAAGTTATAATATAATTCCAGTATAATATAATTTATAATATCATTTACTCCATCCTTTATACATCCCACATATGGCATTAACGATTCAAATCACTTTGAGGGGCGGTAGTCCGCACTTCCTAAAATGAAACTATCGCGTTTACCCATAATGGAAATCCCAAAGGTATGCCATTAATGAAAAATACAGAATAATAAGGAAACATAACATAATATATATCATATATAAAAATATTTCCATCATAATGGCCACCATGAGAGGTGTTAAAAGAATATTGAACAATCATCGTTTCGTGAGGCAGTAATTCTCCACCGACAGAAACAGTATGTTCTTTAACCATTAGACGAAGGTGTGTATAATTGTAAATAAAATAATTCTGATAAAAACATCCATGTATATTGAGGATAATTTTTTTGTTACAAAAGAAATTAATAAAAATAGTTTAGGGGGTTGGAGAAGAAAAATAAAACAGAACAACTTAAGAGAAGACATTATCTTTAAAATCGGGTAACTCTTTTTGATTTGTGCCAAAGGCTTCCTTGGGAAGACTTCTTCCCAAAGTCAGGATTTTAGGAGTAATATAGGGAATTTGGTAGAGAATTGGGGCAGAGGTTGGCCGAACTAAATGGCTTGTAAGGTGTGAATAAGGTGGTAGTGGTGGGGGCCTTTTATAAGAGGAGAGGAGGGAACTCTTGGAATGTCATGATATGTTACATTATTATATAATGAGTTTCGGATTTAAAAGGTCAAAAAATTATAAATATCTAATATAAGGTGATAAGGGTTCTAAATCTAATAATCCAATCAGTTTTTGACAAGTTTATGTCTTATATTTTACATTATCTTTTCATTTTATTGAAATCGTTAATTAATTAGGTAATCGCTGCATCATCATGGCGTCATTAAAATTTTAATTTATTTAATGTCTAAAAATTATAAAAAAAATATCATGATGTAGAAAATCTTTTTATCTTTCCAATTGATATTTATAGTCGAAAATTTAACTTATATAACCCGATGTAATAATTGTTTTACTAAAACAACACATGTTTGTGACAATTTTATTTTTACTTTAAATAAAAAGGTATTAATGTCATTTTCTTACCCAAGTGGCTCCATGGGGTCCCCAAGTTGACCCATGGATTGTATTGGTCGGCCATGACTCATATAATAAAGGTAGGACAAGTGTCAATATATTTTCATATTTTTATAATATCATTTTTACCTTAAATTTCACTAATTACCTTTAACCGCAATTAATAAAACTTAAATGTTACTATTCACAAAAAATTATTTTAATCCCATTGAACCATGTTTTACTTCCTAATGACAATTATGTATGTCAGAATTTGGAAATTCAAATCATAGAGGTGGTAAAATTTCATTTAAATGAAAAATTAGTTTTTTAACTACCACTTAGTGGTTTCACTATTCATCAAAATTTGAAGTTTTTCAGAATAATGCCAAAATTTCACCCTAAGCTATAATTGATATTCCGGATTCAAAAATTATGCCTATTTTAAAAAATTCCAAACATATAAGTTTCATTAATTAATTTTATAATTAATTCCCGTTGTCACAACAAATAGCATTTTTTAAGAAACAATATATATCAAAAGATTGACAATTGTTTATGTCCAATTTCAAAGTGAAATTAATTCTAATGAACACCATTGGATAAAATGGTAAAAATATATTCTACTTATACTTTAAAATCACTCAATATTATAATTTATCACCATGAATTATTTTGATTAAAAAAGTTGTTTTTAAGTATTTTTCATTATTCATAAAAAATTGGATGTTCTCCGAAAAATACCAAAAATTCAGCATATGCTAATTTCGATATTCTAAATCTAAAAATGAAGTCCATTTTGAAATATAAAGTATATATAATTTCAAAAAGTGGGTATTACTATTCAAAATGGCTATTTTAATTGGTCGAGGTGTGTTAGAATCTCGAACTTGCATACAATGCAAGTTATTGCATCATTGAAAGAGAAGCGTATCGTGGAAGCTCGAAGTGTCACATTCTCCCCTCCTTAAATAAATTGCATACTCACAATTTGAAATAATTATTTGAAAATAAAAGGATGAAAATAGAAAATACCTTTGTGGAAAACCCACATTGGAAATAAGGTTAATAAAATATAACCTTAATAAGAGGGAAAGGGAAATGAAAAAGTCACCACAAAATTATGATCTCGATAAGGAGAACATTGGGGGAAATTAGACACATATAATTGGAGGAAAAACATAAATAATTTTATTGAGTTATTGAGGTCATCAATCAAAAACAAGTGTAAAATTGAGGGCCTCAAAGCCTTCAATCTATGTTGATTTAAAATATTATCAGTTCAACAAGACAAAAAGTATTAGGATAACACATTTTTTTGATTTAATATCCCTTTACTAATGTTTAAGAATTAAATTATTCATAGAATAAGAGATAGATATATAGATATATATATTTATGGTTGAAAAGTAGACTTTCAACCTTCAACTAATTTCTAGCACAAACTCATCTTTCACTCAAAAAGATAATAGAACTCAAAAATAAAATATTTATCCTAATCGTACAAGGTTAAAAATATTAACACATTCCATTTAGATTAGGAAAACTATTTTTTAATAACCAAGGACATCCTGTAGGCTTGTGGTAGGTAATAAAGGCATGTCGCACTACGGTTTTGGGTTCGATCCCTACAACTTTTTCCGACGCGACGGGTTATCCCACAACCTACAGGTTGTCCTTTTCCTAAAACTATAGTATAATAATTTTCCAAAAATAATATTCAGAAATGTTTTAACCATAAATAATACTATACAAAGTTGAACTTAATACATTCAACCCTTTATAGTTATCCAAAATAATTTTGTCCAACTCACAGTCCAAATTTTATAAGGAAGGTAAACATAATGAAGATCATTTTTTCTGCATAACAACATGTGAACACCTTTAGAATGTATTCTTTTAAAAAACTGAAACATCCTGAATTACCATAAATCCGTATTGATTACATTCATGATCCCTTATTCCTTATAGAATACTAGATATACTCCTTCTATCAAAAAATGTATACAAATCATTAATCAGTTTCAAGGAAGTTAAGAATATCCAATATAATTTATCCAAATCAATCATGTATTATCCCAAAATCACTATCTCGGTAGGAGAACTATATTATGGTTTATCTTTCTCTCAACCATATATTTTCCAAAAATTTATCCTTCTGTGGAGTCACTTTTCTTGGTTCCACACAATCTCAAGTCCTTGATGAAATAGTACTGCAGTTCAACACTCATATACTCCATAATTATTATAACCAGTACATCATTGATACAACACTCAAATGACAAAATTATTTAACAACAACATAAAAAATCGAATCATTCCTCCTCATCTGTGGTATTTTCATAACTCGATTATTATCCAATAACATCATTTGGGGCATACTCTGATGAATTGGACATTTGTTTGTGTAGTGTTCCCACTTCTTGCAGATGAATCATTGTACATTTGAATCCTTTTTCTTACCCTTGCAGTCATGCGCTTGGTGTCCTTTTTTCCACACATATAACAAACTCCCATTCCCTTCAGGCAGGTTCCATGGTGTTTCTTCCCACAGTTATCACATATTGGAAAATTCTTCTTTTCCCTCATCCATTTATCCATCAGTCTCTCTTCCATCCTTTTCTTCTCTTTCTTCCCTTCAAATCCATAAGACTTAGAAAATTCTTTACTTATCTTATAAACACATGATACTATTTTGTCATATGTTGAGAACACATGGGAGACTATTTCCCTTTTAAATGTTGTCTTAATACCATGAAAGATATATTTCTTCTTACTCTTTGGATCATACGTATTGATGGAGTTCACATTCCTTCTGCTGGGCGCCATTTATGTAACACCTCGGGTAAATAAAGAATATAACATCTTTATATTTATCCATGTTTGTGAATCAAATATTAATATTACTTTAAAGGGGATGTTATGCTCGATGGCGTACCCAATACGCAACAACAAGTTTCATGGGAATCTTACGTTGCACTCTAATAATAAAATAATATTATTTTTAATTTTAGTTAACACGTAGTCGTTGTACTAGAGGGAATGGATAGAAATAACTAAAATATGATTATATATGTTTTTTTAAATGTTTTTACATTTATCCGATAAAAGATAAAGGCTTAAAATACGGAAAGAATACAATTTTAGGCATTTATACCCTAATTTTCACTAAGGGTTCACTTATCACCTTTTGACGGAGAACCGTCATTAAATATAGTTTTTTTCACTCTTATACATCCTTTTGGACAAAATATAACTCTTCTTTAGAATCGGGACATCAAAATTTACTTTGTTTAAATTTTTGGTATCTTTCTGATAAAGTTCATTTTTTTAATGAATAGTGAAAAATGTTGTATTTTAATTCAAAACCACTTTTTAATAAAATTTATTTATATGATTATAATATCTTTTGAATTGGTTTTAAAGTAAAATTAGAATATATTTTTACCATTAAATCCAATAGTGGTCTTTGAAATTAATTTCACTTTGAAATCAGACTTAAACTAGTGTCAATCTTTTGATACATATTGTTTCACAAAAACACGCTATTTGCTCTGACAGCGGGAATTAATTAATAAATTAATTAATGTGACTTATATGATTTTAATTTTATAAAATAGACTTCATTTTTGAATTCGGAATATCAAATGTAGCTTAGGGTGAATTTTTGGGATTTTTCTGAAAAACTTCAATTTTTGATGAATAGTGAAACCACTAAGTGGTACTTATAAAAACTGATTTTTCATTTAAATGAAATTTTACCACTTTTGTGTTTTGAATTTCAAAAATCCGACATACATGGTTGTCATTAAGAAGTAAATTGTGGTTCAATGAGATAAAAATAATTTTTCGGTGAATAGTAACTTATTAAGTTTTTAATCGCGATTAGAGGTAATTAGTGTAGTTTAAGGTAAAAATAATGTTTTAATAATATGAGATGAGCTTGACACATGTCCTACCCTTATTGGATGTGTCTTGGACGACCAAGACAAGCCATGGGTCAACTTGGGGACCCCATGGAGCCACTTTGGTTGGGAAATGACATAAATAACTTTTTATTTAATGCTAAAGTAAAAATGACACACACATGAAATGTTTTACAAAAACAATTTTTACATGGGTTTATACAAATCATAATTTTGACTATAAATATTAATTAGAAAGATAAAAAGATTTCATACATCATAGTATTTTTTTTATAATTTTTAGACATTTAATAAATTAAATTATTTATGACATCATGATGATGCAGCGATGACCTCATTATTTAACGATTTAAATAAAATGGAAAGATAATGTAATATCTAAGACCTAAACATGTCCAAAACCTATGGGATGAGTGTATTTAGAACCCTTATCACCTTATCCTCTAAACACATCAATGTGGGACCTCTTAAATCCGAATACCATTTTAAAATAAAGTGACATTTCTTTACCTTCCAAGAGTGCCCCTCCTCTCCTCTTATAAAAGGCCCCCACCTCTACCTCCTTACCCACACTCCCAAAGCCTTTGGCTCAGCCAACCTCTACCGATTTTGTCTCTACACTTCCCTCTATTACTCCTTGAAGCCTCACATTGGGCATAATTCTTCCCAAGGAAGCCTTTGAGCTCAAACCAAATGGAGTTACCCGATTTTAAGGTAATGTCTTCACTTGATTCCTTTTGTTTTATTTTGCATTTCCAACCCCCTAAACTCTTTTTATTCATTTATTTTGTAACAACTCCAGTATCTTCAATATACTAGGATTTTTTTATAAGATGAATTCGAACTACACTTTCACTCACCTACATCTAATGGTTAAAGAACATAATGTTTCCGTTGATGGTGAATTTCAGCCTCCCGAAATGATGATTGTTCAACATTCTTTTAACAACTTCAAAGGTGGCCATTAAGATGAAACTATATTTATATATGATATATAATATGTTTATTATTTCCTTAATCTTCTGTATTTTTAATTTTGGGCATACCTTTATGGTTTCCATTATGGGTAAACGCGATATCTTCATTTAAGGAAGTGTGGACTACCGCCCCCTCAAAGTGATGTGATTCGTTAATGCCATATGTGGGACATATAAAGGATGGATTTAAAGTTATTATATATGATGTTATACTGGAATTATAATATACCTCTATATCATTATTATTCAATTCCATAAAAATATGAAATAGAAATGAAAGTAGCGTTCATGCGTACGTACGGCTTACCGTCTCCATGAACGGTGCATTTCATTTCTTACCTCTAAATGATTATGTAATATTATAAATACATTTATATGCTGGATATATATGATATATATTCTATCCAAATCAGGAATGTCATTATGGATATAAAGAACCTTTGACCACACGAACAACATGTAATTGTAAGAAGTCCACTTTTGACTTAAGAACCAAATATCGACAAAAGAAACATTATTAACTTAAATGGTTACATAATGTTTATAACATGGCAATAAGTGATATAAAAGGAATAATTAACTTCAAAAGGGTTCTTAATCAAGTTGAAATTAACTCAAGTTTATTATTCAGGACGTTGAATAACGATCGCGTCAAGTCGGACCCGAGGTAAGGGATCCTACTCCACTCTTTCTTTTTAAGTACACTCTTTTATGTCATTCCTTTTAAAGCACATATTTCTTGTTATTGGGATGTTCTTTTATATTAATATTACTGTAATTTTTATTTTCATGTGATGAGAGACCCTATTCTATCTCATCAATCCATTTTGGATGTTTTGAGTGGCGTCGTTAGGCTGCCGAATTTTCGTAAGAGATCTAACCTCTCTCATTCATTTTAAGTATTCTCCTTTATGTCACTTCTTTTAAGCTCCTCTTTGTTATGTAGGGGGATTTTCTTTTATATTCCTCTTTCTATAAACTTTATGTTAATATGATGAGAAACCCTATTTGATCTCATAAATAGATTTTTGTAAGTTTTCTGTGGCGCTGTTAGGCTGCCGAGTTTTCGCAAGGGATTTTTCATCTCACATTTATTCCCATCAGATTTATGCTACATTTGCCACAATTTCATTTGAGTGGTGTATGTACTGCCCATTATTTTACTCATTATGTAATATTATTTCATTTATGAGTATTTACATCAATGTTGTATTTTCCTTCCTTCACAGAGCGTATGTTTTGAAAGATACCCAAGTCGGTAAGGGAACCTTTCACCCTCCTCTTTTTAAAAGACTTTTTTTGTTGGGTCTTTTAATTTACATATTGTTATGTTGGGATATGTTCTCATATATCCTTATTGATGTAACTTTTATGTCCAAGTGACGAGATACACTTTTTATCTCTCATCCACTCATTTTGATGTGACGTCGTTAGGCTGTCAAGAGAACTTCTTAACCCAATTTTGATTTCTTTGGGTTCAACATGTAGTTATTGAATATTTCATCCATTGAATATGTGTGAAAGACCTTTTATTATTTTACACTTAATATCCACATATATTTGGTGTATTCATTTGTCACACATAATTATGTAATTGATTTATCCTTAAACCAAGGATGTCGTCTTTGTACGGGACTTCGTCTCAATCTCCTTTCATTGAGGCATATTATGTTTTATACACAACTTTATTTTATACGGTGTATAAACCCCTTTGACTTTTACTTTTATACAAAAGGAATCTTTTTCTACAAAGCGTTTTACTAAACGACAAAAAGGAATTTTTTTTAACGTACGCGGTGACAACGACCTTTTCCACCGCCGCGAGTATTATTTGGTCTTTGGCTTCCTGAACAAGCCGTAATTTTTTTAAAATAAAATAAATACCATATACTCTTTTATGAATTTTGGTATTGAAAATGGTTTTGATAAAGGATTATATTATGATATATTGTGGTTGAAATGTGGAAATATTATCATTCCATTATATTGGTTTTATGTTTTATGATTTTATATTGGTACTTGGACATTTGACGGGTGGTTACGTGATAAACCATATGACGGATGGTGCCGTGAATACCAGGATGGGTGGTTACGTTATAACTTCCAATGCATTGGGTATGGAATTCATTCGTATGGATATTCCATTAAGTATGTATGGAAATTGTCCGTATGGCTATTCCATCAAGTGATATGTGTGGAAGTCGACCATATAGTTATTCCACTTAAGTATGTTTATGTCCCAAGTTACCTTTATATATGTTATGTGTTCTTTATATGGGTTTTATGCTAATCCTTTGGTTACAAAAAGGCTTGTAATGATACTTTATTCAGTGAAGAGTTTTTACTACTTCATGAAGGTGAAGGTATTACTTTGATAGAGTATACTTGGTTTACTTGATGTTTGAAAAACTAACAGTTCTCATTCTTTGTGTATCCCTTACAGAGATTTTTTATGCTCACCCCAAGTTTTTTTGAAATTTTTTTCATAGAACTTAATGTGGAATAAGGTCAAGGATGGGATCATGGGAATGTCATGCTATTTAAAACATGGAACTAGACATGTTTCTTTTTAAGAGTTTTTTTATTCTATGGAAACTTGGTAGAAGTATCTACTTTGTAAATCTTTTGAGATGTAATAGTTATGTTCTAATTCTCTAAAACTCTAATCCTGAAAATATCCTCAATGTGAATTATTCATTTAATTCAATATTTAGTAAGGTTTAAGGCTGGGGCTTTATAGTTTGTATCAAAGGTCGGTTTAGATAACTTTAGAGGTTAGGGTATTCTTTAAGCATAAGTGACATTACCATAATGGTTAGGATTTCAGAAAGAGTCATAGTTTTTAGATAAAGTGAATGAGTAAGTATATCTTAGTGTTTACCTTCCTCATTAGTACATGATGGTTTTGTTGATATACTCACACTGACATTTCTGTTTTTAGTGAATGGATGGATCTAGCAGGCACCAAAGAGACAACAGGTTTGAAGGTAACTGTGGTGGTTCTTTGATTAAGATACTAGATAAAATGGAGGATTCAATGAGGAAACATGTGTTTGTTCTAAACCAAATATGAAAGAGTCATGATCAACCACTTGAACCTTGGTATGTTCTGTAATGCATCATGTATGAGATGACCAATCGATGTGGAAGTTTAGGTAATAATTATAAAGGTAACCATTAGAGTTTATATGATCCTTACTTTTGAGGTAATTATGGTTTATTATATGATATGCTAGAAAATGAAAGGCATGAGATAAACTTGAGGTTAAAATTCGTTATGATCATTTTTTATGATTTTATCTCTTTTTCGGGAATGATTTAAGAATTATATAGTTTTGGAAAATGAAAAAAACACAGACCGTGTGACAACCCGTCGCGTCGGACAAAGTTGAAGGAATCGATCCCACAACCAAAGTGCATCTGGTATTTATCGCCTACCACTGGACTACATGAAGTCCCCGGTTAGTTTGACTGATTCCTTTTAGTTGGATGATTTTAGTAATCAAGAGTAAGTTTATTTTTGGTTTTCTATGGAAATGATTAACCTATCATCGAGGATATGTGATTAGGTTAATTACTTTTCAATAAGAGTCATTAAGAGCAACTGATATTATTTGGAGATAGGTGTTAATTTGTACCTTGGAAGACTATGCGACTAAATCCTTCAAATATTTGGGTTTCAATATTAGTTTGGTATACTTTGAATATTTTATGGAAAATTTTTTTATCGAATAGTCCTCGTTGGACATTGGGTTTTGTTGGACAAATTTTGGAGATTAAGCATAGATTTTCTTTTTAAAGGGTTATCCTTTTCTGGATTATCTGAACTTGTACTAACCTTTTTGGTTTTGGTTTTGGTTAAAGCCTAAAGGCTTGGGAAGTATATTGTTCTCTTTGGTGGATTAGGTGATTCTCTAAAAGTTGATTATAGTACTTTTAATGTGAACAAGTCTTCCTAAATACTCGTCTTTTGGAGAAAATATGAGTTTGTGTAAAAGTTTAAAGTCAACATGATAAGTGATTATGTTTCCCTATTAATAAATTACTCAATAAAAAGTAACTTAAAACAAAAATGATGTCTATTAACTTTTCCTACTGGGGAATCGAATACCGTTTAACCCATCACAAGTTTGTGATTTTCTTGTGGATAACTTTCTCCTAAACATGTTTTCTATCACTCTCCATCAGAACATGACCCTATGTTTTCTCCTCCATGTCCATATTTTTCTACATGAAATCCTAATATGGGTTAACTCGGGTGACCTTTGTACTTATCTTTCTTTATTTTAAAGTGATTGTTTTACCGACTCTTGTTCCGATGTGGGACTTTCAAGGATGTTTCCAAGCTCAATTTTAAAATTGCGAGGATGCAATACCCAAAAGGGGGGAAGGATGTAACACCCCGGGTAAATAAAGAATATAACATCTTTATATTTATCCATATTTTTGAATAAAATATAATATTACTTTAAATGGGATACTATGCTCGATGGCGTACCCAATACGCAACAACGAGTTTCTTGGGAATCTTACGTTGCACTCTAATAATAAAATAATAATATTTTAAATTTTAGTTAACACGTAGCCGTTGTACTGGCAAGAATGGATATAAATAACTAAAATATGATTATATATGTTTTTTTAAATGTTTTTACATTTATCCAATAAAAGATAAAGGCTTAAAATACGGAAAGAATTCAATTTTAGGCATTTATACCCTAATTTCCACTAAGGGTTCACTTATCACCTTTTGACGGTGAACCGTCATTAAATATAGTTTTTTCACTCTTATACATCCTTTTGGACCAAATATAACTCTTATTTAAATTCGGGACATCAAAATTTACTTTGTGTAAACTTTTGGTATCTTTCTGATAAAGTTCATTTTTTTAATGAATAGTGTAAAATGTTGTATTTTAATTCAAAACCTCTTTTTAATATATTTTATTTATATGATTAGATTACCATTTGAATTGGTTTTAAAGTGAAATTAGAATATATTTTTACCATTAAATCCAATAGTGGTATTTGGAATTAATTTCACTTTGAAATCAGACTTAAACTAGTGTCAATCTTTTGATACATATTGTTTCATAAAAACACGCTATTTGCTCTGACAGCGGGAATTAATTATTAAATTAATTAATGTGACTTATATGATTTAAATTTTGTAACATAGACTTAATTTTTGAATTCGGAATATCAAATATATCTTACGGTGAATTTTTGGTATTTTTCTGAAAAACTTCAATTTTTAATGAATAGTGAAACCACTAAGTGGTACTTATAAAAACTGATTTTTCGTTTTAATGAGATTTTACCACTTCTGTGTTTTGAATTTCAAAAATCCGACATACATGGTTGTCATTAAGAAGTAAAATGTGGTTCAATGAGATAAAAATAATTTTTTGGTGAATAGTAACTTATTAAGTTTTTAATCGCGATTAGAGGTAATTAGTGTAGTTTAATGTAAAAAAAATATTTTAATAATATGAGATGAGCTTGACACATGTCCTACCCTTATTGGATGTGTCATGGCCGACCAAGACAAGCCATGGGTCAACTTTGGGACCCCATGGAGCCACTTTGGTTGGGAAATGACATAAATAACTTTTTATTTAATGCTAAAGTAAAAATGACACACACATGAGATGTTTTACTAAAACAATTTTTACATGGGGTTATACAAATCAGAATTTTGAATGTAAATATTCATTGAAAATATAACAAGATTTCCAACATCATAGTATTTTTTTATAATTTTTAGACATTAAAGAAATTAAATTATTTATGACATCATGATGATGCAGCGATGACCTCATTATTTAACGATTTAAATAAAATGGAATGATAATGTAATATCTAAGACCTACACATGTCCAAAACCTATTGGATGAGTGGATTTCGAACCCTTATCACCTTATACTCGAAACACATAAATTTGGGACCTCTTAAATCCGAATACGATTTTAAAATAAAGTGACATTTCTTTACCTTCCAAGAGTGCCCCTCATCTCTTCTTATAAAAGGCCCCCACCACTACTGCCTTACCCACACTCGAAAATCCTTTGGCTCGACCAACCACTGCCCATTTTGTCTCTCTACTTACCTCTATTACTCCTTGAAGCCTCACTTTGGGCAGAAGTCTTCCCAAGGAAGCCTTTGAGCTCAAACCAAATGGAGTTACCCGATTTTAAGGTAATGTCTTCACTTGATTCCTTTTGTTTTATTTTGCTTCTCCAACCCCCTAAACTCTTTTTATTAATTTCTTTTGTAACAACTACAGTATCTAAAATATACTAGGATGTTTTTATAAGAAGGATTCGATCTACACTTTCACACACCTACATCTAATTGTTAAAGAACATACTGTTTCCGTGGATGGCGAATTTCAGCCTCCCGAAACGATGATTGTTCAACATTCATTTAACACCTTCAAAGGTGGCCATTAAGATGACACTATATTTATATATGATATATAATATGTTTATGTTTTCCTTAATCTTCTTTATTTTTAATTTTGGGCATACCTTTATGGTTTCCATTATGGGTAAACGCGATATCTTCATTTAAGGAAGTGCGGACTACCGCCCCCTCAAAGTGATGTGATTCGTTAATTCCATATGTGGGACGTATAAAGGATGGATTTAAAGTTATTATATATGATTTTATACTGTAATTATAATATACCTCCATATCATTATTATTCAATTCCATAATAATATGAAATAGAAATGAAAGTAGTGTTCATGCATACATACGGCTTACCGTCTCCATGAACGGTGCATTTCATTTCTTACCTCTAAATGATTATGTAATATTATAATTACATGAATATGCTGGATATATATTATATATATGCTATCAAAATCAGTAATTTCATTCTGGATATAAATAATCTTTGAACACACGAACAACATATAATTGTAAGAAGTCCACTTTCGACTTAAGAACCAAATATCGACAAAACAAACATTATTAACTTAAATGGTTACATAATATTTATAACATGGAAATAAGTGATATAAAAGAAATAATGAACTTTAAAAAGGTTCTTAATCAAGTTGAAATTAACTCAAGTTTATTATTCAGGACGTTAAAGAACGATCGAGTCAAGTCGGACCCGAGGTAAGGGATCCTACTCCACTCTTTATTTTTAAGTACACTCTTTTATGTCATTCCTTTTAAAGCTCATCATTCTTGTTATTGGGATGTTATTTTTTATTAATCTTACTGTAATTTTTATGTTCATGTGATTAGAGACCCTATTCTCTCTCATCAATCCATTTTGGAAGTTTTGAGTGGCGCCGTTACGCTGCCGAATTTTCGTAAGAGATCTAACCTCTCTCTTTCTTTTTAAGTATTCTCCTTTATGTCACTTCTTTAAGGATCCTCTTTGTTATGTAGGGGGATGTTATTTTATATTCCTCTTTCTATAAACATTATGTTAATATGATGAGATACCCTATTTGATCTCATCAATCGATTTTTGTAAGTTTTCTGTGGTGTTGTTAGGCTGCCGAGTTTTCGCAAGGGATTTTTCATCTCACTTTTATTCCAATGAGATTTATACTACATTTGCCACAATTTCCTTTGAGTGGTGTATGTACTGCCCATTATTTTACTCATTGTGTAATATTCTTTCATTTATGAGTATTTACATCAATGTTGTATTGTCCTTCCTTCACGGGGCGTATGTTTTGAAAGATACCCAAGTCGGTAAGGGAACCTTTCACCCTCCTCTTTTTAAAAGACTTCTTTTGTTGGGTATTTTAATTTACATGTTGTTATGTTGGGATATGTTCTCATATATCCTTATTTACTTAACATTTATGTCCAAGTGATGAGATACACTTTTTATCTCTCATCAACTCATTTTTATGTGACGCCGTTAGGCTGTCAAGAGAACTTCTTAACCCAATTTCGATTTCTTTGGGTTCAACATGTAGTTATTGAATATGTCATCCATTGAATATGTGTGAATGACCTTTGATTATTTTTAACTTAATATCCACTTATATTTGTTGTATTCATTTGTCACACATAATTATGTAATTGATCTATCCTTAAACCAAGGATACCGTCTTTGTATGGGACATCGTCTCAATCTCCTTTCATTGAGGCATATTACGTGTTATACAAAACTTTATATTATACGGTGTATAAACCCCTTTGACTTTTACTTTTATACAAAAGGAATATTTTTCTATGAAGCATTTTAATAAATTACAAAAAGTAATGTTTTTTTTAACGTATGCGGTGAAAACGACCTTTTCCGCCACCTTGAGTATTATTTGGTCTTTGGCTTCCTCAACAAGCCGTAATGTTTTTAAAATAAAATAAATACCATATACTCTTTTATGTATTTTGGTATTGAAAATGGTTTTGATAAAGGATTATATTATGATATATTGTGGTTGAAATGTGGAAATGTTATCATTCCTTTATATTGGTTTTATGTTTTATGATTTCATTTTGGTACTTGGACATTTGACGGGTGGTTACGTGATAAACCATATGATGGGTGGTGTCGTGAATACCAGGACGGGTGGTTACGTTATAACCTCCAATGCATTGGGTACGGAAGTCGGCTGTATGGCTATTCCATTAAGTATTTATGGAAATTGGTCGTATGGCTATTCCATCAAGTGATATGTGTGGAAGTCGACCGTATGGTTATTCCACTTAAGTATGTTTATGTACCAAGTTACCTTTATATATGTTATGTGTTCTTTATATGGGTTTTATGGTAATCCTTTGGTTACAAAAAGTTAAGTAATGATACTTTATTCAGTGAAGAGTTTTTACTACATCATGAAGGTGAAGGTATTACTTTGATAGGGTATACATGGTTTACTTGATGTTTGAAAAACTAACAGTTTTCATTCTTTTTGTATCCCTTACTGAGATTTTTTATTCTCACCCCAAGTTTTTTTGAAATGTTTTTCACAGGACTTAATGTGTAATAAGGTCAAGGATGGGATCAAGGGAATTCCATGCTATTTAAAACATGGAACTACACATGTTTCTTTTTATGAGTCTTTTATTCTATGGAAATTTGGTAGAAGTATCTACTTTGTAAATCTTTTGAGATGTAATAGTTATGTTCTAATTCTCTAAAACTTTAAACCTGAAAAGATCCTCAATGTGAATTATTCATTTAATTCAATATTAAGTAAGGTTTAAGGCTGGGGGCTTATAATTTCTATACAATGTCATAAACTAGGTTAGTTTATGAATTGCAATGAATGACTCCAAACTTGTAAAATACATACTGTAAATTGAATGGTTTATGGATATAATCCATAATCATAAAAATGTTTTCTTTTAGGATGTATATACTCATAAAACCTTCATAATGCTTAGTAAAAAAATGATAATTATCCTAATCATATCCACAGGGAGTGTTGTAACAAAGAGTGCAGTAAGGCCCGTTGTCATGCACCAGTTTCCGTTCGAGTCTAGCTCAAAGCGAGGTTTTCAGGTTTTACCCCTAGGTACATCAGTCCCAGAGCTACCTCTACCTGCTCATATCCAGATAGGGATGTATTGCTCAGAAACTCACAAAATATCTATAATACCAAAATTCTAGGAAGTTCTTCTATACTAATCCTCAAATTCCATCGTAGGGATATGTACTCTAATCAGAGTTTATCTAAATCTAGCTTCCAAGGTTAGTACTAAAATTCCTCTGATACCAACTGTAATGCCCTGACCATAGTTACCCAGAGTTGGTGTACTGTTGCGTAGCATGGGCATGATCACAAAAGATCAAGTCTCGAAAGACCGATTAGTTTAGTAGCCTTGGAAACACTATATACATTCATAAAAGTTACATTACATCATAAAGTGAAAAACTACAATAACATGGTCTCCATAGTCCACACTCATATCCCCTTCTGACTATCCCTGCAGGTCATTCATAAAGTACTTCTCCATAGTCCACACTGTGCAGGTACTGTAGCAGCAGGTTACTATTCATAGAATGTGAATTGGGCATAAAATTTTGGCCTACGGGCTATGTAATGGTCTATAAGCCCACTGGGCCTTCGGGCTATGTAATGGGTTTCCCTCTACCCAGTTAAAAAGAGGTCTTTTCTTTGATTTAATAATAAAAATGAGGCCTCGGGCCCAACCTTTAAAAAACAAAAGCATTTTAAACATGAACTTCACCGTAATATGGCAAAATAAAATGAAATAATGTCATTTACTTATTCACATTTATATTCTACTAGGCGAATAATCACATGCAATATCAATAACTACGTTCATAATGATGGAATGCATAATTCCAGACTATCATAACCACGTATCCAAGGCCTCATTCAAAGACTACAAATAAGATTTTGTCAAGGCCTCGTGCCAAGACACTAGTTTGTCTCATGAGACCTACCGATGCATCGAGGAGTTATATAGGGCTCCACCCGTCACTTATTAAGTCCAATTCATTCCTCATATGAACAGGTTTAAACATATCATAATCCATAACATAATCGCATCACATAAAACATGCATAAAGAAACAGTATGTTCTTTAACCATTAGATGAAGGTGTGTATAAGTGTAAATAAAATAATTCTGATAAAAACATCCATGTATATTGAGGATAATTGTTTTGTTACAAAATAAAGTAATAAAAAGAGTTTTGGGGTTGGAGAAGCAAAATAAAACAGAACAACATAAGAGAAGACATTACCTTTAAAATCGGGTAACTCTTTTTGATTTGAGCCAAAGGCTTCCTTGGGAAGACTTCTGCCCAAAGTGAGGCTTCTAGGAGTAATATAGGGAAGTTGGTAGAGTATTGGGGCAGAGGTTGGCCGAACCAAATGTCTTGTAAGGTGTGAATAAGGTGGTAGTGGTGGGGGCCTTTTATAAGAGGAGAGGAGGGAACTCTTGGAAAGTCATGAAATGTTACATTATTATATAATGAGTTTCAGATTTAAAAGGTCAAAAAATTATAAATTTCTAGGATAAGGTGAAAAGGGTTCGAAATCGAATCATCCAATCGGTTTTTGACAAGTTTATGTCTTAGATTTTACATTATCTTTTCATTTTATTGAAATCGTTAATTAATGAGGTAATCGCTGCATCATCATGGTGTCATTAAAAATTTAATTTTTTTAATGTCTAAAAATTATAAAAAAAATTTCATGATGTAGAAAATCTTTTTATCTTTCCAATTAATATTTATAGTTGAATATTTAACTTATATAACCCCATGTAATAGTTGTTTTACTAAAACAAAACATGTTTGTGACAATTTTATTTTTACTTTAAATAAAAAGGTATTAATGTCATTTTCGTACCCAAGTGGCTCCATGGGGTCCCCAAGTTGACCCATGGATTGTATTGGTCATCCATGAGTCATATAATAATGGTAGGAAATGTGTCCAGATATTTTCATATTTTTATAATATCATTTTTACCTTAAATTTCACTAATTACCTTTAATCGCAATTAATAAAACTTAAATGTTACTATTCACAAAAAATTATTTTAATCCCATTGAACCTCATTTTACATCCTAATGACAATTATGTATGTCAGATTTTGGAAATTCAAATCATAGAGGTGTTAAAATTTCATTTAAATGAAAAATTATTTTTTTAACTTCCACTTAGTGGTTTCACTATTCATCAAAATTTGAAGTTTTTCAGAACAATGCCAAAATTTCACCCTAAGCTATAATTGATATTCCAAATTCAAAAATGATGTCTATTTTAAAAAATTCCAAACATATAAGTTTCATTAATTAATTTTATAATTAATTACCGTTGTCACAACAAATAGCATTTTTTAAGAAACAATATATATCAAAAGATTGACAATTGTTTATGTCCAATTTCAAAGTGAAATTAATTCTAATGAACACCATTGGATAAAATGGTAAAAATATATTCTACTTATACTTTAAAATCACTCAATAGTATAATTTATCACCATAAATTATTTTGATTAAAAAAGTTGTTTTTAAGTATTTTTCACTATTCATAAAAAATTGGACGTTCTCCGAAAAATACCAAAAATTCAGCATATTCTAATTTTGATATTATGAATCTAAAAATGAAGTCAATTTTGAAATATAAAGTATATATAATTTCAAAAATTGGGTATTGCTATTCATAATGGATATTTTAATTGGTCGAGGTGTGTTAGAATCTCGAACTTGCGTACAATGCAAGCTATTGCATTATTGAAAGAGAAGCGTATCGTGGAAGCTCGAAGTGTTACATTCTCCCCTCCTTCAATAAATTGCATCCTCACAATTTGAAATCATTATTTGAGAATAAAAGGTTGAAAATAGAAAATACCTTTGTGGAAAACCCACATTGGAAATAAGGTTAATAAAATTTAGCCTGAATAAGAGGGAAAGGGAAATGAAAAAGTCACCACCAAATTATGATCTCGATAAAGAGAACATTGGTGGAAATTAGAGACATATAATGGGAGGAAAAACATAAATATTTTTATTGAGTAATTGAGGTCATCAATCACAAACAAGTGTAGAATTGAGGGCCTCAAATCCTTCAATATATGTTGATTTAAAATATTATCAGTTCAACAAGACATAAGGTATTAGGATAACACATTTTTTTGGTTTTAATATCCCTTTACTAAAGTTTAAGAATTAATTTATTCATAGAATAATAGATAGATATATATATATATTTATTCTTGACAAGTAGAGTTTCAACCTTCAACTAATTTCTAGCACAAACTCATCTTTCACTCAAAAAGATAATAGAACTCAAAAATAATATATTTATCCTAATCGTACAAGGTTAAAAATATTAACACATGCCATTTAGATTAGGAAAACTATATTTTAATAACCAATGACTTCCTTTAGGCTAGTGTTAGGTAATAAAGGCATGTTGCACTACGGTTTTGGGATCGATCTCTACAGCTTCTTCTGACACGACGGGTTATCCCCCGACCTACAAGTTGTCATTTTCCTAGAACTATAGTATAATAATTTTCCACAAATAATATTCAGAAATGTTTTAACCTTAAATAATACTATCCAAAGTTCATCTTAATCCATTCAACCCTTTATAGTTATCCAAAATAATTTTGTCCAACTCGCAGTCCAAATTTTATAAGGAAGGTAAACATAATGAAGATCCTTTTTTCTGCATAACAACATTGAACACCTTCATCTTGTATTCTTTTAAAAAACTGAAACATCCCGAATTACCATAAATCCTTATTGATTACATTCATGATCCCTTATTCCTTATAAAATACTAGATATAATCCTTCTATCAAAAAATGTATACAAATCATTAATATATTTCATGAAAGTTAAGAATATCAAATAAAATTTATCCAAATCAATCATGTATTATTCCAAAATCACTATCTCGTTATGAGAACTATATTATGGTTTATCTTTCTCTCAACCATATATTTTCCAAAAATTTATCCTACCGTGGAGTCACTTTTCATGGTTTTCACACAATCTCAAGTCCTTGATGAAATAGTACTGCAGTACAACACTTATATACTCCATAATTATTATAACCAATACATCATTGATACAACACTCAAATGACAAAAGTATTTAATAACAACATAATAACTCGAATCATTCCTCATCATCTGTGGTAGTATCATAACTCGATTATTATCCAATAACATCATTTGGGGCATACTATGATGAATTGGACATTTTTTTGTGTAGTGTCCCCACTTCTTGCAGATGAATCATTGTACATTTGAAACCTTTTTCTTACCCTTGTAGTCATGCACTTGGTGTACTTTTTTTTCACACATATAACAAACACTCATTCCCTTCAGGCAAGTTCCAAGTTGTTTCTTCACACACTTATCAAATATTGGAAAATTCTTCTTTTCCCCAATCCCTTTATACATCATTCTCTCTTCCATCCTTTCCTTCTCTTTCTTCTCATCAAAGCCATAAGACTCAGAAAATTATTTACTTATCTTATTAACACATGATACTATTTTTTCATATGTTGAGAACACATGGGATACTATTTCCCTTTTAAATGTTGGCATAATACCATGAAAGATATGATTCTTCTTACTCTTTGGATCATAAGAATTGATGGAGTTCACATTCCTTCTACTGGGCGCCATTTCTATACAATGGAATAAACTAGGTTAGTTTATGAATTGCAATGAATGATTCCAAACATGTAAAATACATACTGTAAATTGAACGGTTTATGGATATAATCCATAATCATAAAAATGTTTTCTTTTAGGATGTATATACTCATAAACCCTTCATAATTCTTAGTAAAAAAAATGAGAATTATCCTAATCATATCCCCCGGGAGTGTCGTAACAAAGAGTGCAGCAAGGCCCGTTGTCATGCACCAGTTTCCGTTCGAGTCTAGCTCAAAGCGGGGTTTTCAGGTTTTACCCCTAGGTACATCAGTGCTAGAGCCGCCTCTTCCTGCTCATATCCAGATAGGGATGTATTGCTCAGAAACTCACAAAATCTTTATAATACCAAAATTCTAGGAAGTTCTTCTATACTAATCCTCAAATTCCATCGTAGGGTTATGTGCTCTAATCAGAGTTTATGTAAATCTAGATTCCAAGGTTAGTACTAAAATGCCTCTGATACCAACTGTAACGCCCCGACCCTAGTTACCTAGAGTCGTTGTATTATTGCGTAGCATGGGCATGATCACAAAAGATCACGTCTCGAAAGACCGATTAGTTTAGTTGGTTTGGAAACACTAGATACATTCATAAAAGTTACATTACATCATAAAGTGAAAAACTACAATAACATGGTCTCCATAGTCCACACTCATATCCCCTTCTGACTATCCCTGAAGGTCATTCATAAAATACTTCTCCATAGTCCACACTGTGCAGGCACTGTAACAGCAGGTTACTATTCACAGAATGTGAATTGGGCATAAAATTTGGGCCTACGGGCTATGTAATGGGCTACAAGCCCACTGGGCCTTCGGGCTATGTAATGGGATTCCCTCTACCCAGTTAAAAAGAGGTCTTATCTTTGATTTAATAATAAAAATGAGGCTTCGGCCCCAACCTTTAAAAAAGAAAAGCATTTTAAACTTTAACTTCAGCGTAATATGGCAAAATAAAATGAAATAATGTCATTTAATTATTCACATTTATACTCTACAAGTCGAATATTCACATGCAATATCAATAACCACTTTCATAATGATGGAATGCATAATGCCAGACTATCATAACCACGTATCCAAGGCCTCGTTCAAAGACTACAAATACGATTGTGTCATGTCCTCGTGCCAAGACACTAGTTTGTCTCATGAGACCTACGGATGCATCGAGAAGCTATAGCGGGCTCCACCCGTCACTTATTAAGTCCAAAGCAATCCTCATATGAATAGATTTAAACATATCATAATCTGTAACATAATCGCATCACATAAAACATGCATAAAAAACATAACATTTACACATTTCAATCACAAGATATCAATACAACACATTGATATAAAAAAATACTTTCAAAACCATTTTCAATACAAAAATAAAAGAAAATTAAAACTTTGTAATTATTTTTCATTTAAAAAAAGTTATGGCTTGTAGAGGAAGCTGAAACCCAAATAATGGTCACGGCGGCGGAGAAGTCATTGTCGCCGCATACGTACGACAAAAAAAGATTCTCTTTTGTCGTTTAGTAAAACTCTTCATATAAAAAGATTCCTTTTGAAAAAACGTAAAAGTCAAAGTGTTTTATACACCGTATAAAAGAATATTGTGTATAAAACAGAATATGCCTTAATGAAATAAGATTGAGACGAAGTCCCTTACAGAGATCAAAATAGATCTATTATGTGTATTAACAATATGTACACATAAAGAAAGTATAAATACAATATAGTACATAATAATATCATGACATAATTTGAAAGTATGAGATTAACCCAAAGAATGGAAATTGGGTTAAGAAGTTCCCTTACCTCGTGTCTGACTTGACTCGATCGTTCTTTAATCTCCTGAATAATAAACTAGAGTTAATTTCTATTTTCTTAAGAACCTTTTTCATGTTAATTTTTCCTTTTATATCACTTATTACCATTTTATGAACAATATGTAATTATTTAAGTTAATAACTGTCATTTTGTCGATCTTTGGTACTTAAGTCAAAAATAAACATCTTATAATTACATGTTGTTCGTGTGGTGAAATATCCATTATATCCAGAATCATATTAATGATATAGATATCATATATATCATATATATCCAGTATATACATGCATTTATAATATTAAATAACATTTAGAGGTAAGAAATGAAATTCACCGTTCATGGAGACGGTAAGTCGTACGTACGCATGAACACTACTTTCATTTCTGTTTCGTATTTAGTGGAATGAAATGATAATTATATAAAGGTATAATATAATTCCAGTATAATATAATGTATAATACCATTTACTCCATCCTTTATACATCCCACATATGGAATTAACGATTCAAATAACTTTGAGGGGGCGGTAGTCCGCACATCCTAAAATGAAATTATAGTGTTTACCCATAATGGAAATCATAAAGGTGTTCCGTAAATGAAAAATACATAATAATAAGAAAAAAACATAATATATTTCATATATAATAATAGTTTCATAATAATGGCCACCATGAGGGGTGTTAAAAGAAGATTCAACAATCATCGTTTCGTGTGGCAGTAATTCGCCACCCACAGAAACAGTATGTTCTGTAACCATTAGACGATGGTTTGTATAAGTGTAAATAAAATAATTCTCATAAAAACATCCATGTATATTGAGTATAATGGTTTTTTTACAAAATAAAGTAATAAAAAGAGTTTAGGCAGTTGGATAAGCAAAATAAAACAAAACAACATAAGAGAAGACATTACCTTTAAAATCGGATAACTTTTTTTGATTTGATTCAAAGGCTTCTTTGGCAAGACTTCTACCCAAAGTGAGGCTTCTGTGAGTAAGAGAGGGATGTTGGGAGAGTATTTGGGCAGAGTTTGGCCGATCCAAATGGCTTGGAAGGTCTGAATAAGGTGTTAGTGGTGGGGGCCTTTTATTAGAGGAGAGGAGGGCACTCTTGGAAAGTCATGAAATGTTACTTTATTATATAATGTGTATCAGATTTTAAAGGTCATAAAAATATATATTTCTAGGATAAGGTGATAAGGGTTATAAATATGATCATCCAATAGGTTTTTGACAAGTGTAAGTCTTAGATTTTACATTATCTTTTCATTTTATTTAAATCGTTAATTAATGAGGTAATCGCTGCAACATCATGGTGTCATTAAAAATTTAATTTATTTAATGACTGAAAATTATAAAAAAATATCAGGATGTATGAAATTTTTTTATATTTCCAATTAATATTTATATTCTAAATTTTAACTTATATAACCCCATGTAATGATTGTTTTAGTAAAACAACACATGTTTGTGACAATTTTATTTTTACATTAAATAAAAAGTTATTAATGTCATTTTCTTACCCAAGTGGCACCATGGGGTCCCAAAGTCGACCCATGGATTTTATTGGTCATAAATTACTCATCTAATATGTGTAGGACAAGTGTCAAGATATTTTCATATTTTTATAATATCATTTTACCTTAAATTTCACTAATTTCCTTTAATCATGATTAATAAAACTTACAAGTTACTATTCACGAAAAATTATTTTAATCCCATTGAACCACATTTTACTTACTAATGACAATTATGTATGTCTGATTTTGGAAATTCAAATCATAGAGGTGTTAAAATTTCATTTAAACGAAAAATTAGTTTTTTAACTACCACTTAGTGGTTTCACTATTCATCAAAAATTGAAGTTTTTCACAACAATGCCAAAATTTCCCCCTAAGCTATAATTGATATTCCGAATTCAAAAATGATGTCTATTTTAAAAAATTCAAAACATATAAGTTTCATTAATTAATTTTATAATTAATTCCCGTTGTCACAACAAATAGCGTGTTTTAAAAAAATAATATATATCAAAAGATTCACAATTGCTTATGTCCAATTTCAAAGTGAAATTAATTCTAATGACCACCATTGGATAAAATAGTGAATATATATTCTACTAATACTTTAAAACCACTCAATAGTATAATTTATCACCATAAATTATTTTTATTAAAAAATGTGTTTTTAAGTATTTTTCACTATTCATAAAAAATTGGAAGTTCTCAGAAAAATAGCAAAAATTCAGCATATGCTAATTTCGATATTCTGAATCTAAAAATGAAGTCCATTTTGAAATATAAAGTATATATAATTTCAAAAGGTGGGTATTACTATTCATAATTGCTATTTTGATTGGTCGTAGTGTGTTAGAATCTCGAACTTGCGTGCAATGCAAGCTATTGAATTATTGAAAGAGAAGCGTATTGTGGAAGCTCGAAGTGTTACATTCTCCCCTCCTTCAATAAATTGTGTCCTCGCAATTTGAAATCTTTCTTTGAAAATAAAAGGTTGAAAATAGAAAATACCTTTGTGGAAAACCCACATTGTAAATAAGGTTAATAAAAATTAGCCTTAATAAGAGGGAAAGGGAAATGAAAAAGTCACCACCAAATTATGATCTCGATAAGGAGAACATTGGTGTCAATTAGAGACATATAATTGGAGGAAAAACATAAATATTTGTAGGGAGTGATTGAGGGCATAAATCACAATCAAGTGTAAAATATAGGGCCTCAAAGCCTTCAATCTATGTTGATTTAAAATATTATCAGTTCAATAAGACATAAGGTATTAGGTTAACACATTTTTTTGTTTTAATATCCCTTTACTAATGTTTAAGAATTAATTTATTCATAGAATAAGAGATAGGTATATATATATTTATGCTTGACAAGTAGAGTTTCAACCTTCAACTAATTTCTACCACAAACTCATCATTCACTCAAAAAGATAATAGAACTCAAAAATAATATATTTATCCTAATCGTACAAGGTTCAAAATATTAACACATTCCATTTCAATTGGGAAAACTATTTTTTAATAACCAGGCACTTCATGTAGGCTAGTGGTAGGTAATAAAGTCCTGTCACACTACGGTTGTTGGTTTGATTCCTAAAACTTTTTCTGACGCGATGGGTTATCCCCTGACCTACAGGTTGTCATTTTAATAAAACTATAGTATTATAATATTTCAAAAATGATATTCATAAATGTTTTAACCATAAACAATACTATCCAATGTTCAAATTAATCCATTCTAACCTTTATGGTTATCCAAAATACTTCTATCCAACTCACAGTCCAAATTTTATAAGGAAGGTAAACATAATGAAGATCCTTTTTTCAACGTAACAACATGTGAACACCTTCATCATGTATTCTTTTAAAACACTACAACATCCTAAATTTCCATAAATCCTTATTGATTACATTCATGATCCCTTATTCATTATAGAATACTAGATATACTTCTTCTATCAAAAAATGTATACAAATCATTAATCAGTTTCAATGAAGTTATGAATATCCAATATAATTTATCCAAATCAATCATGTATTATTCCAAAATCACTATCTCAGTATGAGAACCATATTATGGTTTATCTTTCTCTCAACCATATATTTTCCAAAAATTTAACCTGCTGTGGAGTCACTTTTCTTGGTTCCACACAATCTCATGTCCTTGATAAAATAGTACTACAGTATAATCCTCATATACTCCATAATTATTATAACTAGTACATCATTGATACAACACTCAAATGGAAAAATTCTTTAATAACAACATAATAACTCGAATCATTCCTCCTCATCTGTAGTAGTATCATAACTCGATTAATATCTAATAACATCATTTGGGGCATACTCTGATTATTTGGACATTGGTTTGTGTAGTGTCCCCACTCCTTGCAAATTAAACATTGTACATTTGAAACCTTTTTCTTACCCTTACAGTCACGCACTTGGTGTCCTTTTTCTCCACACTTATAAAAAAACCCATTCCCTTCAGGCAAGTTCCAAGGTGTTTCTTCCCACAGTTATCACATATTGGAAAATTCTTCTTTTCCCTCATCCCTTTATCCAGCATTCTCTCTTCCATCCTTTTCTTATATTTCTTCCCTTCAAAGCCATAAGACTCAGAGAATTCTTTACTCATCTTATTAAAACATGATAATATTTCTTCATATGTTGAGAACACATGGGAGACTATTTCCCTTCTAAATGATAGCTTAATACCGTGAAAGTTATGATCCTTCTTACTCTTGGATCATACGTATTGATGGAGTTCACATTCATTCTACTAGTTTCCATTTCTATACAATGGCATAAACTAGGTTAGTTTATGAATTTTATGAATCATTCCAAACATGTAAAATAATTAATGTAAATTCAATGGTTTATGAAATAATCCATAATCATAAAAATGTTTTCTTTGAGCATGTATATACTCATAAACCCTTCATAATGGTTTGTAAAAAATGATAATTATCCTAAGCATATCCCTCGGGAGTGTCGTAACCAAGAGTGAAGAAAGGCCCATTGTCGTGCACCAACACTCGTTCGAGTCCAGCTCAATGCGGGGTTTTCGGGTTTTACCCCTAGGTACATATATGCCAGAGACGCCTCTACCTTCTCGTATCCAGATAGGGATGTACTGCTCAGAAACTCACAAAATCTCTATAATACCAAAATTCTAGGAAGTTCTTCTATACTAATCCTCAATTTCTATCTTAGGGATATGTGCCCTAATCAGTGTTTATCTAAATCTAGCTTCTAAGGTTAGTACTAAACTGCCTCTGATACCAACTGTAACACCTTTTCCCCAGTTACCAAGAGTCGGTGCATTATTGCGTAACATTGGCATGATCACAAAAGATCAAGTCTCGAAAGAACGTTTAGTTTAGTTGCCTTTGAAACACTAGATACATTCATAAAAGTTACATTACATCATAAAGTAAAAAAATACAATAACATGGTGTCCATAGTCCACACTCATGCCCCCTTTTGACTGTCCCTGTAGGTCATTCATATAATACTTCTCCATAGTCCACACTGTGCAGGTACTATAGCAGCAGGTTACTATTCATAGAATGTGAATTGGGCATAAAATTTGGGCATGCGGGCTATGTAATGGGCTACAAGCCCACTGGGCCTTCGGGCTATGTAATGGGTTTCCCTCTACCCAGTTATAAAGAGTTCTCTGCTTTGATTTAATAATAAAAATGAGGCTTTGGACCCAACCTTTAAGAAAAAACAAAATCATTTTAAACTTTAACTTCAGCGTAATATGGAAAAATAAAATGAAATAATGTCATTTACTTATTCACATGGATATTCTTATAGTAGAATAATCACATGAAATATCAATAACCACTTTCATAATGATGGAATGCATAATAAAAGACTATTATAACCACATAGCCAAGGCCTTGTCCCAAGACTACAAATAAGATTTCTCCAAGGCCTCGTGCCAAGACACTAGTTTGTCTCATGAAACCTATTGATGCATCGAGGAGCTATAGCGGGCTCCAACCATCACTTATTAAGTCCAATGCATTCCTCATATGATCAGTTATAAACATATCATAATCCATAACATAATCACGTCATATAAAACATGCATAAATGAAACATAACATTTCTACATTTCAATCACAAGATATCAATACAATACATTGATATAAAAAACTATTTCAATACCATTTCAATACCAAAACAAAAGAAAATTAAAACTTTGTAATTATTTTTCATTTAAAAAAATTTATGGCTTATAGGGGAAGCCGAAACCCAAATAATGGTCATGACGGCAGAGAAGTCATTGTCGCTGCATAAGTACGACAAAAAAAAAGATTCCCTTTTTTCGTTTAGTAAAACACTTCGTATAAAAATATTCCTTTTGAATAAACGTAAAAGTCAAAGGGGTTTATACACCGTATAAAAGAAAGTTGTGTATAAAACAAAATATGCCTCAATGAAAGAAGATTGAGCCAAAGTCCCTTACAGATATCAAAATAGATCTATTATGTGTATTCACTATATATACACATAAAGAAAGTATAAATACAAAATAGGACATAATAATATCATGACATAATTTGAATGTAAGAGATTAACCCAATGAATGGAAATTGGGTTAAGAAGTTTCCTTACCTCGTGTCTGACTTGACTTGATCGTTCTATAATCTCCTGAATAATAAACTGGAGTTAATTTCTATTTTCTTAAGAACTTTTTCATGTTAATTATTCCTTTTATATCACCTATTACCATGTTATGAACATTATGTAATTAATTAAGTTAATAACTTTCATTTTGTCGATCTTTGGTACTTGAGTCAAAAATAAACATCTTATAATTACAAGTTGTTCATGTGGTAAAATATCCATTATATCCAGAATTATATTCATGATGTAGATATCATATATATCCTATATATCCAGTATATACATGCAATTATAATATTACATAACATTTAGAGGTAAGAAATTAAATGCCCCATTCATGGAGACGGTAATCCATACGTACGCATGAACGCTACTTTAATTTCAATTTAGTATTTAATGGAATAAAATTATAATTATATAATGGTATACTATAATTCCAGTATAATATAATGTAAAATACCATTTACTCCATTCTTTATACATCCCACATATGGCATTAACAATTCAAATCACTTTGAGGGGGCGGTAGTCCGCACTTCCTAAAATGAAATTATCGCATTTACCCATAATGGAAATCATAAAGGTATAAAATAAATAGAAAATACAGAATCATAAGGAAAATAAACATAATATATATCATATATAAAAATAGTTTCATCATAATTTCTACCATGAGAGGTGTTAAAAGAATATTGAACAATCATCGTTTCCTGAGGCAGTAATTCGCCACCCACAGAAACAGTATGTTCTTTAACCATTATACGAAGGGGTGTATAAGTGTAAATAAAATAATTCTAATAAAAACATCCGTGTATATTTTTTATAATGTTTTTGTTACAAAATAAATTAATAAAAAAGAGTTTAGGGGGTTGGAGAAGCAAAATGAAACAAAACAATATAAGAGAAGACATTACCATTAAAATCGGGTAACTCTTTTTGATTTGAGCCAAAGGCTTCCTTGGGAAGACTTCTGCCCAAATTGAGGCTTCTTGGAGTAATAGAGGGAAGTTGGGAGAGTATTTGGGCAAATTTTGGCCGAGCCAAATGGCTTGGAAGGTGTGAATAAGGTGGTAGTGGTGGGGACCTTTAATAAGAGGAGAGGAGGGCACTCTTGGAAAGTCATGAAATGTTACTTTATTATATAATATGTTTCAGATTTTAAAGGTAAAAAAATTAGATATTTATAGGATAAGGTGATAAGGGTTCGAAATCTGATCATCCAATAGGTTTTTTACAAGTTTCAGTCTTATATTTGAAATTATCTTTTAATTTTATTTAAATCATTAAATAATGAGGTAATCGCTGCATCATCATGGTGTCATTAAAAATTTATTTTAATTAAGTTCAAAAAATTATAAAAAAAATATCATGATGTAGGAAATATTTTTATGTCTCAATGAATATTTATAGTTTAAATATTAACTTATATAACCCCATGTAATTATTATTTTAGTGAAACAACACATGTTTGTGACAATTTTATTTTTACTTCATATAAAAAGTTATTAATGACATTTTCTTACCCAAGTGGCTCCATGGGGTCCCCAAGTTGACCCATGAATTTTCTTGGTCGGCCATGACTCATCTAATAAGGTTAGGACAAGTGTGACGATATTTTCATATTTTTATAATTTAATTTTTACCTTAAATTTCACTAATTACCTTAAATCGCAATTAATAAAACTTAAAAGTTACTATTCACCAAAAATTATTTTAATACCATTGAACCACATTTTACTTCTTAATGAAAATTATGTATGTTGGTTTTTGGAAATTCAAATAATAGAGGTGGTAAAATTTCATTTAAATGAAAAATTAGTTTTTTAACTACCACTTAGTGGTTTCACTATTCATCAAAAATTGAAGTTTTTCAAAACAATGCCAAAATTTCACCCTAAGCAATAATTGATATTGCGAATTCAAAAATGATGTCTATTTTAAAAAATTCCAAACATATAAGTTTCATTAATTAATTTTATAATTAATTTCCACTGTCACAACAAATAGCGTGTTTTTAAGAAACAACATATATCAAAAGATTGACAATTGTTTATGTCCAATTTCAAAGTAAAATTAATTATAATGAACAAAATTGGATAAAATGGTAAAAATATATTCTACTTATACTTTAAAACCACTCAATAGTATAATTTATCAGTATAAATAATTTTTATTAAAAAAGTTGTTTTTAAGTATTTTTCACTATTCATAAAAATTTGGAAGTTCACAGAAAAATACCAAAAATTCCGCATATGTTAATTTCGATATTCTGAATCCAAAAATGAATTCGATTTTGAAATATAAAGTATATATAATTTAAAAATGTGGGTTTTACTATTCATAATGGCTATTTTGATTGGTCGCGGTGTGTTAGATTCTCGATCTTGCGTACAATGCAAGCTATTGGATTATTGAAAGAGAAGCGTATCGTGGAAGCTCGGGGTGTTACATGTAATATATAAATTATGGTGACCTTTATGTTTCCAACTTTAACATTTTAAGGGATTTTTTCTAATTTTATTTTCTACCTCATGGGTTTCAAAAAATCAATTAAATAAATACTTCATAACCAAAATTAATTATGAGGGTGAAATTAATTTTTAGGGGGGTACGATGTAACATCCCATCATTTTAAGAAATATATTCTATCAAATTTCATTATGTTATGTGATATCTTGTGTTTCAAACAATAAATATTTTATATTTCATTATATGAAACACCATATTATTCTTGTATTTCAAGAAACATCATTTTTCTATAAAAACGTGTGTCACATGAAAGGTTGAGTCTTAATGGTCAACAATATAAAATTAGTATTATTATTGTTTAACATGACAGTTATCACCTAGCAATTTGAATTGAATAAAAAATATCATTAACTAAATTATGAATATATGGTTTACGCATGTTCATATAATTAATTCATTGTTTACCAATTTATTATAAATGAAAATAATGACCACTTGAATTTAAAGGTAGTCCTTTTAGGAAAAAAATATTTTTTATGGCCATAATGGTGATTTATATTAATGAATTAAATTAATTAGAATTGCTGGAGGATACTAATGAAATTTATAAGATATGTATTCAAAAAAATATTTTTAAATTATTCTCATAATTTTATAATAGTAAAATAATAACAAATCTGATTTAAACATAAAAAAATGTATTTTTCCAAAAGGAAGTTTTACCGGCTTTTAATAATAAACTATATTAAATAATAAATTTTGAGAAATTTAATAATTTTATTTTTATAAAATAAAATTCTTCTATGAAATATTAATATAAATATTTATTTGTGTTTATTTTTTGGGATTTTTCTTGACCTTCCAATATTTCATGAATAATGAATAATAATGACTATTAATTAAAAACTATCTTTTTTCCTAAATAATTAATATAGTTATGTTTTACTATAAATTGGTTCTAATTATAAATTTGTTCAATTATACAACAAAAAATATATTTTATGCCATTGAAATAAATTTTTCCTTGAATTTGGATATAAAAACATTTCAATCTTTTGAACGTATTCTCTTTAAAAACATATTATCTCAGGCCAAATGATGGATTAATTAGATATAATTCGCTTACCATTTTGGGTTTATTAATTTTTAAAAAATAATTACATACTTTTAATTAGAAAAATCTATAATTTAGAAAAATGAAAACAAAGTTTTTTGTCGAAAATAGTTGAGAATGAAATTGAAATTAACTATAATGATTAAAGAAAAATTCATGTACTTAGCTGTTAAACATTAATATTATGGTTGAAAATGAACAATAAATATGTCCAAAAATAATTTTAATGATATAGTTTGACCATAATCCCAATATATAGAATATGTTTCATTATTTCTCAAATATTATGTAAGGGATACCTCCAAATAGTGTTTATCTTTTCAAATTTACAAGAATACCACTCCACCACCATTATAAAAAAGGGTTCACTATCCCCACTTCTTAAAACATGTAAGGTATTTTTTCTCATCCTAAAACAACAAAAATTAACTCCAAAAATATATCCTCTCATCATATGATCTTCCATTTGGTAAAAAAAATCATACGATGAATTTTCTTTTGTGAAAACAAAAATTATTTACCCGATGAAGATGTATAATTTTTCAACAAGCACATTATTTATCTCTTTCCATACACCATTAATTATTATTATTACATGATTATTTAATAATATCAATATAAATAATATAATGATTTTTTAATTTTATGGTTATTACATACACCCACACACATTTCCATGAAACGTGATACCGAAGAATCATTCATGTGTATGGTGGACTACTGCCATAAGAATCAATGTCATATTTGTTTCCATTTCAACTAGTCATTGATGGTAATATTGATTGACATAATGGTTATACATGATATATAATATATTTATAACATAATAATACATATTGTGTCAATATATAATATGATAATTTTTTACATTTCATTTTGTAGGAAATTCGATTATGTTGCTCTTGTGTATGACGGTCTGTCTCCTGACGAAGCAATGTGAGGCGGGTTTCACTAAATTTTTACATTAAACGCAATAAGGATATATATAATGAATCTATATGAAATTAATGAAATAATTATTTTATTATTTCCATAGTTAAATTTATGTATATATAATATATCATTTTCTTTTTTATATTTTGACTCACTGAGAAAGTGATAACGTCATTTATAGACATGTGGACTACCACCTACTCGATGAAATATGATTCCCTTCACATACTTGGAATTATATATATATATATATATATATATATTATTATATATTAATTTATATTGTTATATAATATGGTATTTATTCTATAATTATAATTCTATAATGTTAAATGTTACCCACATTCTTTACATAAAGATCATTGAATAATGTGAATGTTACTGTTGTGTACATATGACCTACTGTCTCCATGATCGTAACATTGTTTCATTACTAATAAAAATATTCAATGATTGGTTATAATCTACTAATTAATTTAAAAATATGTTTTTATATTATTAATATTAATCTATATATTTTTATATAATTTCCTCATTTATGTTAGTTGACATACCAACGTCATTTTGGACTCATAGGAAGAATATGGTCAAAACATCCAACATAAACCCAAATGACTAAGAAGTTATATATAACATGTTTATTAGTAAAATAAATAAAATAAAAAACATTTAAATGGATCTAAATAATTTAAAATTTTAATATAATTTTATTAGGTAGGAATATAAAGAACAATTTTAACAAATTTATATCCATGTATGGTATTTTCCTCTCACTTTTTACATCTAGGAGATATATATAATATTCATCAGTTATTTTTTTTTTGTTCATATAGATCCAATATTGTTATATAATATCATTAATTATTTTATCTTCATTTCTTTTAAATATTTCAATTAATGATTATAAATTTTGTGGTTTCTGGTTCTGATTTTACCATAGTCATTTGTGGTTTTGTCTTAAAATACATTCCATTGAAAATTATTTGTTATTATGAACCTAATTACGATTATATTCTTTATATACCTCCATATGATACATTATAATATGAATATAATTTATATCATTATATTAAAATAATCAATATATTTCATTCTTTCATGTATATCTTGATTCAAATGTTACTGAAGTTGTAAGTGGACATCTAGTCTAACAATTATTTTTTGTGACTTGTAACTTTTTCACAACTTATTTTTTTTATATAGTTAAAATTGCTGAATTTTATTACTATTATACATGATTGTATTGGGATTTAAATATCCACTTGATTATTTTTCTTTTTTGGGTTTTACAGTTTCAATGTTACCAATGTGGTAACCGTATATTTTTAAAATCTTTTTATTTTAGAAGTTTATTATGCTGTAAAAATATTTTTTTGGAGGTGTATATACATATAATTTTAAATTACATATCATTAATATACATAATATAACGATATTCTAATTTTCATTTAATTATATTTATTCTTGGGGCTTATGATTCAAAATATTCGATGTACAATGGGACACTTTAAATGTTTAATTATTATTTTCCTGAAGAATGGTTCAAATGATATTTTAATGTTAAATCCATCCATCAATGATGATACCTTTGGAATTTAATTATCAAAAACTAGGTACTGTTTTTATTGAAACTATCCTTATTATTTTCTTTATTGATTAACATTGTTTCAATGAGATTTTTATGGAAGCCATTTATTTTCCAAGGGTTAATCATGTTTCAAAGAGATTTTTGTTCAATATATTTCTTTTCCATGGGTTAACAACGTATCGAAGAGATTATTATGGAACTCATTTCATTTACATGGGTTAATAAAGATTCAAAGTTATTTTTTATATCCCCAATATTATTATTTTTGAATTCAAAATTTGAAAGGGATAATGGTTATTCATATAGGTTTATGATGAAATAAATGATTTTATTTGTTTTCATCATGTAATGGTACTTGTAACATTGATAAGTGGATATATTATGAACTAATGATAAGTGGTTCCATGATAAATAAATGATGAGTAGTTCTATGATATACCAATGACAGGTTGTTCTATGATAAACCAATGATGGGTGGTTTCATGATAATGCATGGATAGGTGGGTCTATGATATCCCTTTAATAAATATTGTATGAAAGTCAACCGAATAGTTATTCTATTTTATAGAGGTGTTATATGAATGAAATGAAAATTAATTACCATGACTTTCAATTTTATCTTCATGATTTATATGGGTTTATTATGTTTTTTTGTGATCGATAATTATATCACAGAGAACATTATTATTATTCTGGGGAATCGTTCTGTTACCTGGTTTTCAAATTTGATGATCCACATATTGAGGGGTACGTGTTATTTTTTGATTTATTAATGAAAATTGATATGTCATCATGAACAATTTAAATCTTCTTATCATTGAGGAAATTTAATTGTTAATGATTTTGATTACCTATATAACGAATTTGTGATCACCCTTCTGATGTTCATGTTTCCCCGTGTTTGAAATAATTATGTTCAATGCGTTATATCTAGAAGGTATTTCATATGGATTATGTTTATGTATTCATTTGGAAAATTAATTATGAATTAAGTTTTAAAAAATATCATTTAAATTCATCTCAATTTTATAAATATGAGTTTCTTCTAATTATCTAAAACTATAATCCTAAAAGGCCCTCTATAATGTAATTACTCCATGTTTTCCTTTTCGTGGTATACAATTTAGATGAATGTGTTGGGTAAAACTTTTCAGAATCATATCTAGAAAAACGTAAAGTTATAGAATTAAACATAGGATATTGGAGTGATGGTTCTTGGATGTTATGTAATTAAAAAATTGAATATTACAAAATTATTTTTAACAATAAAACTTTTTGATCAATTTTATAAAATCATTGATATACCTTATAATTTTTAATTTTGTAAAAAGTAAAAACATGTTCATTATGAAATTCAACGAGAACACTCTAGAAGCCTTTAATTTTAAATACAATGCTTTGGAGTTATAATAATTTAAAATACCACTAACATTTGAATATTCATAAATATTTTCACCCTTCTTCATGAATTCGATGGTAATACTCCCAGATTTTATATAAATTTTTATCATTATACAATGTATTCCTATATATATATTACTTTCTAATGAATGTCACCAATAATTCCCCCTATAATTAATCTAGTCACCTCAGTAATACTATCAGAAATACATCAATACCTAAAAAAATAATTATCATGAAATCAAATAATGTTAATTTTTGTTTCAATGGATCATATATTTCATAATTTTGTTTTCTGAAATTATGCAAATAATTTTAAATTAGTATGTTTTTTCAATTTATAAAATGGTATATTCATTTACGTTGGACTTATTTTCAGATACCAAAAATATAATTTTCCATTTTCCAAAAGTGAATATTATATAGCCTTTTGGGGTTTAGGATTGCTTTGATAAGGTTGTTTATTATATTTTAAAGTATTGTTATCTTTAAGTGTCATATGTTTTTATTGATATGATTATGGATACATGTGCATTATTTATATATTTAGATATAATACGTTTTGTAGTTAATATATAAGAAATAATTATTTTAATTTTGAAATAAATGTTATATTTTGGATGAATAATGAGTTTTTAGTGATCTTCACAATGTTTTTAAATCATTTTTGTCTTAAAAAATGGGTTTAATGGCTATTAATGATTTGTTTCATAGTTTTTATGTCAATAAATCAATATGACCATCCTATTTCATTTTATGGGTTTATTTTTACATCCATGTTATTTTTAATATATTTCATATTTTTTTGGGAGTGAATAGGATGAGTTAAAATTATACTATGCATTGAAAATGAATACATACACTAGAATTATGATTAATCTATAGTTATTTAATTTTGAATTTTTGTTTACCCTTTGATTTCATTTTATTGAAATGTATATTTTAGTATACCTCAAGTATTGAATAAAATGAAGTATAAACGTAGTAGTATTCTTATCTTTAGTATGAATTTGTGTATTTGAATGAGGTTACATATGTTGTGTGGATTAATTTTTTGATTTCTTTATCCTCATGAAGATCACTCTCTTTTTATATTTGGAATTCAGAATAATCTGTAATGATAATTCAATAAATTATAAAGTGTTTTCCTAATCCAGGGATATCATTATTTTTTTACTTTCACTACTCTTATGAATGGTTTTATAGATTAAGTGAAATTATTACTAAGTCAAAATAGTGTGTATGACTATTATTATAAAATTTGATCTAGTTATGAAATCCAAAAATACAATTTTTTATAATTTAAAAACTATTACATGATTATATATATATAATATCATTCTAAACACACACCAAAAACATAAAGGAATTTTTTTTTGAGGGATTATCTAAATAATATAATTATTCACACAATATAACATCGATTTTCCTAATTATATAGCCTCACATATATTTTCACCGATTGTAGATGTATATAACCATTTAATTAACCATTGTTCAACAATACTAATAGGATTCCATGTTTTCCTTATACATTATATATTTATAAATTTTCATTCTCTGGTAGGAAATATTACTAGTATTAGAGGGTATGATAAAAAACCATGTAATTTAAACTATATGTGATATGTCAATCAGATCAACATGGATGATCATTATGAATACCACAAATATGAAATAATATAATTAATGTTATGTACTAAAAGAACAATAAACCAATATGATGAAATATTAGAAATGATCATAAAACATTGAATCATAATGATACCTTATGAATATGGAATAATCCTATTATATCATATACAAAATTCTGATATAATTACCAAAACAATCAGTGAAATTTGAAATAGGTTTTTTTCCGAAGTCTGATAAAATAGTGGGATGGGCTTACTGCCTATATTTTTAACTGTAATATAAAAATGAGATGAAAATAATTACTTATTTAATTGGATGGATATACATGAACACCCTTCTAATTATAACATCCATACACTTTTTTGAGACATATACAATGAAAAACATTTACAAATCCATAAAACTTATAATATGACTGACTTGTGAAAGTAAAATGGAAAACATACTAATTTTCATGCGGTATAAAATATATATTAATTAATAATATGAATATAAATATCTAGATAAAGTAGTAAAATAAAAAAATAATGAATTTTCAAACGGTATAACATACAATATTATTCATATCATTGACATTTCCTTCAATGGAAGAGAAATAATTATATCAAACATAAGAGGAAAAATTTATTATATAATCAAATTATTATAAATATGTTGACTATAATAATTTAGCATCAAAAATAAATATAAAATAAATTAATTTTTAATCAAATAAAAAATTTCATAAAAAAATAAATTGTATTCTAAATAAATAATAAAAATGAAATATTTCATGTCAAGTGTCAAAATGGGAAATATAATTGAAGGGAGAAAAAAATTTATCATTAAAAAATCACAAGTATGAATAAATAAAATGAAGAATACTTGAAATAACTATAAAAACAAAGGGTAGGGTGTAGGATATATCTATGTAATTAGATATCATGTAATGAACAAGTCTTAGTAGAACATAAATATATTTTAAAAAGTAAAAAAGTTAATTATTTCGATTTATGATAATTGAATTTAAAAAATTCATAAGAGATGAATAAATATGATTGTATATTTCCAAAAATGACAAGAATAGACAGAATGAGGAACCTCAATTAGAAACGGTTTAATAATATTTCAAGTGATTGTTACAAAAATAAGAATTATGCAGGCTTAAAAGTATAATTACCCTAAAAAATTATTAACTTATAATGTTAGAAAAATTAAAATACACGGTATAAAAAATATATTAAAATACATAAAAAAATAAAATATAATTTTATTCACAGATATACAAAATTTAAAAAACATGAGGATAAATGAAAATGATATCTATTATAGTGTTTATTTATAACATTATGAAAATATTTTATATAAATCTTCTGCATGTCTATATAAATTATTATAGAAATAAATGAAAATATATATTTTTAAATAAAAACATAGAGATGTCAAATTATAAAATCATAGTAGATAAAAGATAGGATATTAAATTGAATATATATCACAGAAACGAATATCAAATTAAATAATACCAATATAAACTATAAGAAGTATAGATCATAGATCTATATAGATAATAATAAAAGATATTAATAACATGTGAAAAAAATGAAGGTAAAAATTATTGAGGAGTATGATACAATATGTTTTAAGAAAAAATATTTAAAAATCTATTTTTATGTTATTATGTATAAATTTTTATAATAGAGGAAATATAATATTTTAGATATAAAATAAAAACACTTTATCCAAAGTAGTATATGAAACAGAGAATAAAAAATCAGTGGATTCAATGAGAGAGAACCCTTTTACCATTTTTTATGACATACATGAAAGAACTAAGAATATATGTAAAAATAGTATGAACATATTAATATTATATTCCATAATATTATTTATATTTATTAATTATAATATTGGTTATATATAATAATTTTTATTATTTATTTGTTAGATATTTTTTATGTTGAAAATTTATATATTTAGTTCCAAATGATTAATAATTTTTTCTTTATTGTGCTCTCAGTCATAATTTCATGCTTATTATTTTGTAGGCAATATAATTTTATTGGTAATAGACTCATAATTTTACAATAATAACTAATATTCAAGGTCACTTCCACAATATGAATGAGTATAATTTTTAAATATTGTTAAAATTGTCCAAATTTTAGATTAATTTTACCAAATAAATTTTTTTATTTTATTAATAATTCATATAATAACATTCAATAACAAAAAACTTACAACAATAATATATTTCAGAAATAGAATAAATTTTTTTTCTATACCTAGTTGATTAAAATGATGAAACTAGAGTACTATTATCCATATAGGTAGTATAAATAACCAAAACATGGTGGTGATAAAAATTAATGAATATTAAAAATATGAAATTATTCTCATTAAATAAATTTTTTAAATTAGTATAATGAATTTAAATCACATGTTATTAATGTTATTATTCAAATTTAATAAGGAAGTAATTATATTATAAAATAAATTAATTGAGAACTAGGTATCACTGAGATGAATATGGATCTTCACATAGAAGAAACCATTGTATTTAAGAACATGTGAATTATTATTATAACTAGATCGTACAACACTAATAAATTGATATTAATAAAGGGAAATTTTTTATATTCGAAAAAACATTACATTAAGTGTTATTTCAAATTTGTGGAGGATATTCCCATTTATATATAATATTGTTATAACTTATTAATATAAAAATTCTATAATGGCTATTAAATCTAATTTTTGTGTGAATGTGTATACTAAATGTTAAAAATGTTAACTATAGGAATCTGTATTCATTAAAAAAATTCCATGATATGGTTTTCTTTTTTGTCTGTTTCAAATTATTTTTACAATATATAACTTATTTACCATACTTTTATAGTTTATCTATTAACCATGGTATATGGTTTTATTATTATAAAAATAATTAGATACCTCTAAAATAATTTTTAATTCCTAATTAATACTATTAAATACATTTTATTAAATTGAAAAAATAATGTGAAACATTTATGTTAAATAATCATAAATAATATTTTGAGTAAACTATTCAATTGAAAAATAAATCATCATGGTTGATGAATTATTAATATATATGTATATATATTAATTATTTAACATCGATTAATTATCCATGGATTAATAATTAATAATTGTTCCTTCATAATATATTTCATCTAGAATATAATATATTTTATATCTTATACGTAAGTGTTTCTTAAATGGATCACACTTTAGTAATACCTATCTGTTAAAATTTTAATTGTATTGTAAAAAACTATCTATAGATACCCTCCATATATATATACCTAACCACTATATATACCTGAAATATATATATAATAAATTGTTATATCTATTGGTCAATAATATATAATTTAATGGTCTGAGTTATTAGTGGTTAATCAACAAATTGGTGCTTTGGATTTTATGGGAACTCAATTTGGGGTAAATTCTAATTTTACATTAAATTTCAATTTCAATTCATAAACCCATGGGGAAGTATTTTTTTTAAGGTTTGTGATGGTTTTTAGTTGAATTTAGTGGATTAAATTATGATTTATACATGTTAGTACAAATGCCTACAGATTTTATGCTTGCATCGTACTCTTTTGGACATTACCCTGTATATATTGATGATAAAGTTAGAATTAAATTTTTTTAGTGGACACAATGTATATCATAGGGTAGTAAAATTATTTTTCCTCCAATGATTCCCCCCCCAAGTAGTTAGTGAGCATAAATCATGTACATGGTAGCTCCCAAATTACATTTTTAAAAGGGGATAAAATAGTAATTTGTGATTTTGGAAATACATCCCCCTTTATGGTTATCTATTCATAGACAACGACTATTGTGGGAGAGTAGCCAAATAATATACCAAACAAGGTCAACCAAAGAGGTAAAATCGGTTATATTTACTAAATACATTTTCAACATTCCGAAAAATAGTTCTTTAGAGATAATAACCAAATAATAAAATAATAATTAAACTCTAAATGTGTTTTCCCAGTAGTAGTCAATAACCATGAAGTTGATTCTAAGGGGGAACAATCATGGGATATATATATTTATATATATTGGTATTCCATGAGAATAAAATAAATATTTATAAACCAATAACATAAAAATTACTCATAACATGAATATTTAATATTAATTAGATACATTTATATAATGTGATCAATCTCATTTAACATTTAAAATTATAAAAAATATATCACGTGGATCATAAAAAAGTGGAGGGTATGAATAAAAAACCCATACATAAATTTGATGTTACATTATTATCTCAAAAGATAAATTAAAAATATAATTATGTAGATAAATTAACTAATTGTGACCCATGTTTATTCACCACCTCCTGAAACATACACTAAAGTAATTCCTTCTTGAAATTCAATTTCAGATCATAACCTTGGTAAATGTATAAAACAAATGATCTACATAGGAACATAGTTTGTTAGGTATGTTGTGAGATAAATTGGTCTTGTTGGATTCCTCCAAAGAGTCTAGGTAATTTATTATATAATACATTTCATAAATACTAAATAAAATTTATTTATTTATTTATTTATTCAAAAAATGAAATGTAAAGAAATGGGTAACTTTTTAAGTCCTTTTTATAAATCTTTAATAATTTTCATAAAAAATACTGGTCAATAAATCACATTAAATAATATTTTAAAACCCTAAAAATTGTTGTTATTGTTTTCAATAAAATAAATAAATTCTTTATTTTTATTCAAAACAGCACCTAAAACCATTTTAATTTACCAATGTGGTAAAAAATACATTCTTACCTAAAACCCATTCAAATATTTATAACCACGCTGATGAATTAATGAAAGGATAAATATTACAATGCTCTTGGAGACATTTCCTTATAAAAATCATACTTTTTTTAAAATAAAAAAAACCTTGAATGAAATAAAATATAATCCAAGGAGTTCACTATAATAATAAAGATGCATGTAAAGGATAAATAATAATAACATAATGATTTTATAATACTAAAATATATTTATGGGATATAGACAAGTATAAAATTAAAAAACCTAGAATACATAATCAAGGAATTAGAATCATGTAATACTACATTTGGGAAAGAATAATACGATCATGAACCACAAATCGGAACACCTAAGACTTAGTTGACCTATAATGAACCTTAAAACAACCTCAACCCTACAATACCCTCTTCATATCACCTGGATGTTACCCCTAGTATATCATAATCATTCAAAATGAAATATAAATCGTCTACTATACACTAGTGTAGTAGTAATCAAAATCCTCAATATTTCTACTTAGGGTTCCCATGACATAACATCAGTATAGCTGAGAAAAAAACAAGTCAAAAAGCATCAGAGAAACTGATAATTAAACACATTTAATGCACATAATATCACCACCATACACCCTCTCAAAAATAACATTCACTATTTCATTAGTATACTACAATTATAATTTAAATCATCATGGAATGTTCCTATATAAGGGATCACATAAGTGGACCAATGGGGGGTCTCATTATATTCATGAAAATTTATTTATAAAGTTCTAATTTTACATTTATATAGAACCGGGAATTCCATTAATTTTTTTCATCCATTAATAAACCATAATTAAAAAATTCATTTAGTAATAATTTAGAAGAAGATAATTCTATTTGAAACATTATAAAACACAATGAGTGCCCATGAAATCCTATAAATCCATCATTGGAAGCCTTAATAATATAAAAAACATCTCTTTTAAAAACATTAAAACCCATTTGAGAAACAAATCCAATGTGAAACTACCCTTTTAATGGAAAAATACATTTGAAAAAAAAATCCATTTATCAATTTACATACTCCTGTGATATTTTCACCACATGTGTTTAATAAAATAATAATATATATATGAAGGCCACTTATTCCAAGTAGTGAAATAATTTAAAAAATAACAGACATATAATTATAAAAATATAAATTATTTCATGATAATATGTATTTTTATAATGATTGATATTTCATGACATATTAAATAATGAAATTTCATTAAAATATTCCTCGATCTCCAATAAAAAAATTCCCTTTTATGTAGGAAGCACAAGAAAGGATGATTAAATTCATTGAAAACCCTGAACACCCAGAGCCTCATTATTATACCAATACCAAACCCTATTGTTGAAAAACCTGGCCACCATGGTTTGAGGGATAAAGAGAAACCAATAAGAATTGTAGGATGAAGGAGATGTTTGAAAATGATATCAAACCATTAAATTCATTTGAGATTAATGAAGAATGATAAATTGAAATTATGATAAGGATTAAATAATATTCCTTCATCTATACCAAAATAATTCAATGTGAAATTAAAAAGGTGGATGTCAAAATGAACAAAACATTTGTGCTGATACAATATGAAATTCATAATGAATCATTGTTTTCTCACATGATTTTTTCATATGGGATAAAAAAAATTAAAACAAATTTCCATATCACAACAAAATAGATATACAAACTCAAATGATTTTTATATTTGGTTTTATAATCCATCAGAAAACTATAAAATCTTCCACAATAATAATGTGTCAACACTTAAAATGTTTTTATTACATAGTTTCTAAAATCATTTACTTTAAATGTGTAAGAAACCACATACATAATGATAACCACATAGTTTATTCTAAGGTATGAATATCTATGTGATAATAATTTACCACTAAAAATATTATATATAATGAATAATTTACATTATACCGTTACAAATAATGTTTTATTCAAAATTTTGTTTATTCATGTGGTAATTAAAAGATTGTGAAAAAAATAAAAATATAATATAATATAAAAATTAAAAAATATCAATATAATATATATTACAATAGTGACATTAGGGTATCAAATATACCCTCACCGTGCCAATTTCAACATTTAAAATTCATCAAAAAATGTATAATGCAATAGGAAATAACACCTCAACACCGCATTACAAGAGGAGTGTGTGTCCAATAAGAAACATGTGAAGGCTCTATGATAATAGAATCACTACACATTAAATAATTCATAAAAATAATTCAAAAAAAAATTAATATCATTACACTACATCATGAACCACTAAACAAACCATAAAAACATTTTAGGATTATGGTTTATGGGGAAATATCATAGGCCTCCAAGTGGTTTAGAATTTAACCAAATGGTGGAATATTGGGTAGAAGACCTGTAAAGAGTGAATCACCCAAAAATGAACACATATACATGTGATAAAAAAATAATAGACCACCACAATTTTACCATTATTAATCATGAATCTGTGTAAAATCCCAATATAGAACTATATTCCAAAATTTTAACAAAAACACCATACTAATCGTCAAAAACACCATCAATATCACATAAAACCAAGATGAAGAGGACATAGCAACCAAAAACGTGCCTCAATAATATATACATGGTATCTATCCCTAGATTAATTATTTTAATTATGGTATCCTTGGAACACAATTGAAAAATATTAACTTATGGGTATCAAAATAAAATAAACATGGCGGGAAACAGAAAAAAACCTTTGTTGGGTTAAATTAAGACTAAATCTCCTCACAAGGATATCATCTGGAATAAATAAATAAAATTATCAATTAATCAAAGAGGCATGATGATTAGAAAATTCCACCTGACATCTCATTGAGAACAATCAATTAGTTAGAACAAGAACCACAAAATAATAATCACCACAACATCATCAAGTGCTCTAATCATAGTGAGTATGAATCCGAAATAATTACATCAAACCACTCTAGAGTAGACGCAATGCTACTTTTAATAGTAATACATAATCAATTATAAATATTTCAAAGATATCCAAGATAAAAATAAGTACATAAATAAAAAATAAAACTCTGATTACTATAATACATAAGAAATATTTTTGAAAATTGATCGTCACAAACAATATTTCTATGATATGGACCATCTAGACTTACCAAATTAAATTAAATTTATATGTCCCTTATGAACATTTATATTCAAAATTATATTCAAAATTCAACTACATATAATTTTTTGTTCAAGCGAAGAAATAAATTATAGAATCAAAATTATAAGAGTTATTGGTTACTATAATAATATTAGAGAATAGTTACTCTATCAAACAAGTAAATAATTAATTTTACTTGTAATTCATCAGAAGTGTCATGTGAAATAGATATTTTATCAATGTTCTATTTCCACTACATCATTAATGAGAACATATCCCCCTACTAAATTGAGTATAATGTTCACATAATAAGTAAGATAGAACAAAAGGTTTAGTTTAGTCAAGTCTATACAATGTTTTGGAAGATTATAAAAATATTCAAAAATAATGATGGGGGGAGTCACCCTGGAGATCATTCCTATATATAGATGTTTCAACTTTATCTGATCCCTCTCTAGTTTCAATTCTATGGTTACACTAAACATGAATATAATAATTCCATCTTTAAAAACTAAAAACAAATATCCCCACTATGAAAGCATATAAGAATAAGAAACATAAAATCCCCAAATAAAATCATCAATTTCACATCATAAAAAAATTAGTGACAATAAAATCATAATAATCATATAAATATTTTAAAACTCATTTTAGAAAAGGTTTGAATATTTAGAAAATTTATTTATAAAACTATAAATAAACCATTTGATAACAACATTTCATTTTGAAAAATTAATGAAATTAGTTTATATATTTACCATAGTTAATATTTTTTCTTCTTGACTATATAATATAAAATTTTATATAAACCCACTCTAATTATGAAATTAATTTGAAAAATTCATTTTTTTAAATCAACCACTTTTAAAAACAATTATGTTAATAAATAAACATATATAACTAAAAATCCAATTTTTTAAAACAAAAAAAATAATTTAATTACGCATTTAAAACCATAATAACCCATTAAAATAACTATATAAACGAAATCATGACATGAAAAATAAAAAATTACACCCCAACATTTCCAAATCATCATAAAAATGACTCTGTTCAATATTTATCAAGTGTAAAATACTTTATTAACCCTTATAATTTTAAAATCATCCAAATAAAATATCCACAAGGTTTGTATAATTGCTTAATGTTTGGATGCATGGTTTGAAAAAATATGTTATAAAAATGCATAAATATATATAAATAGTGTATACATATGATAACATTTTTCATATGTATTTCTTAACCACATTATCTAACAATTTTTTCATTGGTTGTAGCTCTATATCACTCTAAAATAAAAAACCAACCACAAAGTTATTCATATAACTCAATTGGGATCAAATGGATTTCATTTCAAAACAAAATCCATGAAAAAAAATAATAAATCAAATTAACATAGATGAATCAAATTTTGAAAACCATGGGTAACTCTAGTTTCATCTTGTAAGTTACTTCTCAGGAACATACTCATGACTTACCTCATGGGTTCTGATTGTCCAATAATCATACTAGAATTACACAACCAAAAAACAAATAAATATATTAGATTCTATTTTTATAATTACTCTTCCCAGGTTGACCTATGATTTTTCTTAGTTCAATCTTCTATAAGGCCATAAATGAATTTTGGATACCTATAAGTTTTTAAAAAGTTCATGGGCATAAAAAAGTCAATTTTGGATGGATTTTACCCTTTAATGAAAAAATAAAATCTAATGGAATATAGTGATAAACTAACATGGTGGGTCAATAAATTTTCATTCCTTATATAAAATAAATATTTTAAAAAATAACTAAACCCTACAAGGAATAGGATGAATACGTAATTAAAATAAAAAATATCCAATGAAGGAATTATATATTATTTTACCCCTAAAATACAAAAACATAAATATATCACAGTAGTCGAAAATGTATACACTATGAATAAAAACCCCTATTAAAATTGGATGATATATTAACATTAAAAATATATAATAAAAAATAATGGAAACATCATCTCGATGTGACACATAGTTACTCACCCCCATTGAATAGTTAATGAAATATGATCATAATATAATATTATATATGATTTATTTTATTTCCCATTCACATGTGATTAAATTTAAACTCGTTTTAGCCTTAATAAAAGCCTTGAGGATACATTTCAACAAATGTAACCGAATCACAATTTTCAGAATACATTGAAAACAATTATCTATTACATAAAATATTATGATTACATTGGAACTAAGGTAAAATGTGCATATTATATACATATTATCCAACAAATAATGATATTTTTTATCCTTTAATTAAATTTTAATGTTATCATAAAAGTTGAATTAAATAAGGTGTAATTTTAGGGGCGACTATTCCATATGATGAAAATATTAATTGATATGTCAACTCATGAGTTATAACATATATTTTAATACACACACTCTAGGGTAACATTCAAAAATTCACGGTAAGGATATTTGTTTGATATGATGCAAATTGTTTTTGAGAAATGTATGTTTTTTAAATCTCCAAGACCTATAACACTCTTCATCCACCTCTTTATCATGAATAGTCACTTTCATGTAATGGGGAATAGTTGATACCATTTATATGATGAATTATAGTAGAGGACAATATTGATACATATTGAGGTGGGATGCCTTTTTCCACTTTGGAGATATTTATAAAGGCCATTCAAATGTTTTCAATTGGATACAATAGTAGTCTAGGTTTTCAGTGTATGTTTACATTCATATTCATTATTTTTAGTTTACATGTGTTTTTAATCATTTCATGGTTAATTTTGAGATTGTGATTGGTTTTCTTACAACATTAATATTAAGTTCTTATGAATAACTACAAATCCAATTTTTTGTATCAAATAAATTATAGGTATTTAGTTTCATGGAATCAATGTAAACACTAAGAATTTGTGCATGAAATTTTAATATATATTCATATAATATCGATAAAAATGTTAATGTTGTGATGATAAGATAATGTAATAAATTAAGGATCATAAAATTAGACTATAATGATAATATAAAATTTGTCCACTCCTTCAAAAAAGTGTTACAATTTTATCTTACTCCATGTTACATTGAGGGTCAATATAATGTTGGGAATCACTCAGTGAAATGATGAATAACACCAATTAAATATGAGTCCCACATCAAACTTCTATATGGAAGGGATACAAGTTTATCGACCAAAACATGATAAGGCAATGTTTTTTAATTATTTTGGTATTAAAACCATATCTTTTCCATAACATCTTTGTGTCACATTATATTGGTGATATTCTATAGAACCACCATATTCTACTGATGGTTTTTTATCCAGTATCAGTCCTCAAAACAACACTTTTTGTTTACGGTCGACATATAATAATTTTGTTGTATAAAAATTATTAGATTTTCAAATTTTCCTTATAATTATTATAATTCATAAATCATATTTTATAGATTAGTTTTTATTTATAAATAATTATAAAATGTATATAAAGATATTAATTATTTTATTAAGAGTTTTTAATTAATTAACAATTTTATATGAAACATTTACTAATATATATTTCAAAATATTAAAAAATAATATTTAATTATTTATTACCCAAATTATTTCGAATATGTTTTGGATTATAAATTAAATTATTATTTTGTATTTGTAACAGTTAAATATCAGACACATTATAAAGTAAAAAATAACAAAAAATATAAGGTGGTTATATTTAGGCAAATTTTATAGTTTATAAAATGTTTTTTTAGAAGTTCTCAAATTAAAATAAAATTATTTGGAAATAATTAATACTTAATAAAAAGGGGTTTTAATGACTGATATGATCAATTATTATATAATAATATGTATATTTTATTTATATTTTTTAAAATGTTTTCAAAAAATAAATACATTTTTTAACGTTTTTTAAATATATAATATAATATGTAACGCCTCGACCCCAGTTACCTAGAGTCGGTGCATTATTGCGTAACATTGACATGATCACAAAGATCAAGTCTCGAATGACCGATTAGTTTAGTATCCTTGAAACACTAGATACATTCATAAATGTTACATTACATCATAAAGTGAAAAACTACAATAACATAGTCTCCATTTTCCACACTCATATCCCCTTCAGACAATCCCTGCAGGTCATTCCTAAAATATTTCTTCACATCCTGGAAAAATTAAAACATTGAAAGGGGTGAGCTCAGATGATCAGTAAGGATAACAATATAGCGGAAGCTTTCATAAATAAACATTAACATTTAAGGCAATGTATAACTTAAAAAAACCTTTTAAACATGAACTTCAACATAATATGGAAAAAGTAAAATGAAATAATGCCATTTACTTATTCACATGGATATTCTACTGGTTGAATAATCACATACAATATCAATAACCACTTTCATAATGATGGAATGCATAATTCCAGACTATCATAACCACATAGCCAAGGCTTCATGCCAAGACTACAAATAATATTTTTTCACGGCCTCGTGCCAAGACACTAGTTTGTTTCATGAGACCTGTCGATGCAATTTTTTAGAAGATACTTAAGTTTAAAATTGCTCAAATATACTCCAGTCTTTTTCTGAAAACATTATGCAAGCGTCTGAATACAAAATAACTAATTCTGAGACTGCTCGACTAATTACAGGCCATGATGGGTCCACACCCAATCCCTTCCTGTCTACCACACTCGAGAGTCTGGTTTTCTGAAAACAATTTTAAGATTTCGTTAAATACGTATACATTTGCACTGGATTTTCATATATTTGAGAGAAATATCTCTTTTTTGAAATCATTTAAAAGTCACATAATTATAAAATATAACCTTTTGAATAAACATAAAAGTCAAAGGGGTTTATACAACGTATAAAAGAATGATGGGTATAAAACAAAATATGCCTCAATGAAAGGATATTGAGACGAAGTCCTTTACAAAGATCATTTTTTTAAATAAAATAGATCTATTATGTGTATTCACTATAAGTACACATAATTAAAATACAAATACAAGATAAGACATAATAATATCATGACGTAATTTGAAAGTAGGAGATTGACCCAAAGAATAGAAATTGGGTTAAGAACTTCCCATACAATGATCATTTTTTAAATAAAATAGATCTATTATGTGTATTCACTATAAGTACACATAAATAAAGTACAAATACAATATTGGACATAATAATATGATGACATAATTTGAAAGTAGGAGATAAACCCAAAGAATGGAAATTGGGTTAAAAAGTTCCCTTACAAAGATCATTTTTTAAATAAAATAGATCTATTATTTGTATTCAGTATAAGTACACATAAAAAAGTAAAAATACAATATTGGACATAATAATATCATGACATAATTTGAAAGTAGGAGATAAACCCAAAGAACGGAAATTGGGTTAAGAAGTTCCCTTACCTCGTGTCCGACTTCACTCGACCATTCTTTAATCTCCTGAATAACAAACTAGATTTACTCTCTACTTTCTTAATAACCTTTTTCATGTTAATTATTCTTTTTATATCACTTATTACCATGTTATGAACAATGCGTAATTATATATGTTAATAACGGTCATTTTTCCGATCTTTGGTACTTGAGTCAAAAATATACTTCATATAATTACAAGTTGTTCATGTGGTAAAATATCCATTATATCCAGAATTATATTCATGATGTAGATATCATATATATCATATATGTCCATTATATACATTCATTCCTAATATTACGTAACATTTAGAGGTAAGAAATGAAATGCACCGTTCATGTAGACGGTAAGTCGTACGTACGCATGAATGATACTTTCATTTCTATTTCATATTTAATGGAATGAAATTATAATTATATAAAGGTATACTATAATTCCAGTATAATATATTTTTTAATACCTTTTACTCCATCCTCTATACATCACACATATGGCATTAACGATTCAAATCACTTAGAGGGGGTGGTAGTCCGCACTTCCTAAAATGAAGATATCGTGTTCACCCATAATAGAAACCATAAAGGTATGCCATAAATGAAAAATACAGAAGATTAAGTAAAACATAAACATATTATATATCATATATAAATATAGTTACATCTTAATGGACTCCTTTGAAGGTGTTATATGAGTGTTGAACAATCATCGTTTCGTGAGGCATAAATTCTCCATCCACAGAAATAGTATGTTCTTTAACCATTAGATGTAGGTGTGTGTAAGTGTAGCTCAAATCATTCTTATAAAAACATACTAGTATATTTAGGATACTGTTGTTGTTACAAAAGAAATGAATAACATGATTTTAGGTGGATGTAGAAACAAAATAAAACAAAATAACATAAGAGAAGACATTACCTTAAAATCGGAAAACTCTTTTTTGATTTGAGCCAAAGGCTTCCTTGGGAAGAATTATGCCCAAATTGAGGCTTATAGGAGTAATAGAGAGACGTTGAGAGAGTATTTGGTCAGAGTTTGGCCGAGCCAAAAGAGTTTGAAGGTTTGAATAAGTTGGTAGTTGTGGGGGCCTTTTATAAGAGGAGAGTAGGGGCGCTCTTGGAAAGTTATAAAAGGTTACTTTATTATAAAATGCTTTTCGGATTTAAAAGGTACCAAAATTATATATTTTGAGGATAAGGTTATACGAGTTCTAAATCCACCCATCCAATTGGTTTTAGACATGTGTAGGTCTTAGATTTTACATTATCTTTTCATTTTATTTAACTCATTAAATAATGAGGTAATCGCTGCATCATCATGGTGTCATAAATAATTTAATTTATTTAACGTCTAAAAAATATCAAAAAAAAATCATTATGTATGAAATATTATTATCGTTCTAATGAATATTTATAGTCAAAAATATGTCTTGTATAACCCCATTTAAAAATAGTTTTAGTAAAACAACTCATGTTAGTGACATATTTATTTTAACATTAAATAAAAAGTTTCAATTATCATTTTCCAACCAAAGTGGCTCCATGGGGTCCCCAAGTTGAACCATGGATTTTCATGGTCGGCCATGACTCGTACAATAGGGGTAGGAAATGTTTCATGGTCATTTCATATTATTATAACATTATCTTTACCTTAAATTTCACTAATTACCTTTAATCGCGATTAATTAAACTTAAAAGTTACTATTCACCAAAAATTATTTTAATCCCATTGAACAAAATTTTACTTCCTAATTAAAACCATGTATGTTGTATTTTTGAAAATCAAATCACAGAAGTGGTAATGTTTCATTTAAACGAAAAATCAGTTTTTTAACTACCACTTAGTGGTTTCACTATTCATCAAAAATTGAAGTTTCTCAGAACAATGCCAAAATTTCAACCTAAGATATAATTGATATTCCTATTTCAAAAATGATGACTATTTTAAGAAATTCCAAAAATAAAAGTTGCATTAATTAATTTTATAATTAATTCCCGTTGTCACAACAAATAGCGTGTTTTTAAGAAACAATATATATCAAAAGATTGACAATTGTTTATATCCAATTTCAAAGTGAAATTAATTCTAATGACCACCATTGTATAAAATGGTAAAAATATATTCTAATTATACTTTGAAACCACTCAATAGTATAATTTATCACTATAAATTATTTTGATTAAAAAATTTGTTTTTAAGTATTTTTCACTATTCAAAAAAAAATTGGAAGTTCTTAGAAAAATACCAAAAATTCAACATAGGATAATTTCGATATTACAAATCCAAAAATGAAGTCCATTTTGAAATATAAAATTTATATAACTTAAAGACGTGGGTATTACTTTTCATAACGACTACTTTTATTGGTTGCGGTGTGTTAGAACTCGAGGTTGCGTACAACACACGCTGCTCTATTATTCAAAGAGAGGCGTATCATGGAATCTTGAGGTGTTACATTCTCCCCTCCTTCAATAAATTGTGTCCTCGCAATTTGAAATTTTTCTTTGAAAATAAAATGTTGAAAATAGAAAATACCTTTGTGGAAAACCCACATCGGAAATAAGGTTAATAAAATTTAGCCTTAATAAGAGGGAAAGGGAACTGGAAAAAGTCACCACCAAATTATGATCTCGATTAGGAGAACATTGGTTGCAATTAGAGACATATAATTAGAAGAAAAACGTAAATATTTGTAGGGAGTGATTGAGGTCATCAATCACAAACAAGTGTAAAATTGAGGGCCTCAAAGCCTTCAATCTATGTTGATTTATAATATTATCAGTTCAACAAGACATAAGGTGTTAGGATAACACATTTTTTGGTTTTAATATCCCTTTAATAAAGTTTAAGAATTAATTTATTCATTGAATAAGAGATAGGTATATATATATTTATGCTTGACAAGTAGAGTTTCAACCTTCAACTAATTTCTACCACAAACTCATCTTTCACTCAAAAAGATAATAGAACTCGAAAATATTATATTTATCATAATAGTAAAATATTAACACATACCATTTAGATTAGGAAAACTATTTTGTAATAACCAGGGACTTCTTGTAGGCTAGTGGTAGGTAATGAAGGCCTGTCGCACTATGGTAGTGGGTTCGATTCCTACAGCTTTGTCCGACGTGACAGGTTATCCCCCGACCTGCAGGTTGTCCTTTTCCTAAAAATATATTATTATACTATTCGAAAAGTAATCTTCAGAAATTTTTTAACCTTAAACAATACTATCCAAAGTTAAACTTAATGTATTCCATCCTTTATAGTTATCCAAAATACCTCTACCCAGACTTTCTCTAAAGGTATCTAAATTCCAAAATTAATTGTAACATCAGATTCCCCAAACAAAGTAAAGTTTCTCTTATTGTCACATACTAAAAATATGATTACCTTAATCATAGTAAAACCTTAATGAAACAACAAGTACTACAGTACAATCCTTATATATATCACATTATCCTTATAACCAGAATATAATCCTTGAGTCCAAAAGCACCAATACATTAATTATTCCACTTTAACTGTAGTAACAACATAAGATTTTGCTTGATCCCTTGGCCTTTTCTGAGGTAAGTTTCCCTGACGCTTAGGACATTCATTTGCATAATGCATCATTTGCCTACAATTGTAGCATTCAACATTGATATCCTATTTCTTTCCCTTGCAATCACGAGCCTGGTGACCTTTTTCTCAACATTTATAACAAACTCCCATTCCTTTTAGGCAAGTACCAGGGTGATTCTTCTGACAATTATCGCATAATGGAAAATCCTTCTTTCCCATTTTCCCTTTATCTGTCTCTTGTTCCACCGTTCACTTCTTCTCTTGCTTTACTTTATTGTAATAAGATTTAGAGAATTCCTTTTCTGTCTTGATAGCACACAATACTATATCTTCGTATGTTGAGAAAGATTGTGATACTAATGCTTGACGGAGAAACGGTTTTAACCCATTAAAGAAACAATCGATCTTACTTCTTGGGTTACATATATAATCTGGATCATGCCTCGTTAACCTTGTAAAGTTAGCCTCATACTTTGCGACATTCACATCCTCCTTCTGCCTCAGACTCAAAAATTGCCTTTCCATATCTGCTCTATGGTCACGAGGGAAGTATTTTTCTAAGAAAATCTCTCTGAACTCTCTCTATTCCATATTCGATACTTCATCATCTTCCTTTGTGTTTTGAATCAATGACCTCCATTGATCAGCATCTCCAGTGAGGCAGTAAACTTCCATGATAACCTTTTCCCTTTCACTAGTCCCCAAGGCATGGAATATTTTCTCTAAATATTTTATCCATTGCTCTGCTACTAATGTATTTGTACCCCCATTAAATGATGGTGGTTGATGCCTCATGAAGCGGTCTAAAATAGATCCTCCATTTTGTGGATCAGGGTGCTCCATATGAGTAAGGCTATTATTCATAACCTGAGTGAGTTGTCCCAGTATAGTGATAAGGTGATCAGCACCAGTTGTATCACCAGCTCCACTATAATTATCTTGAGTAGGATAGCAATCCCTACATGGAGTGTGTTCATTAATACGGTTTCCATTCCTCCCACTAGGCGCCATTTCTAAACAATGGAATAAACTAGATTAGTTTATAAATCAAAATACATAATTACAAACTTGCAAAACACTTAACATAAATTGAACTATTTATGGATATAATCCATAATCATAATAAATTTTTTCATTGTGGAAGTATATACTCATAACCCTTTATATTGTTTTGTAAAGAAAACAATAATTATCCTAATCATATCCCCAGGAGTGTCATAACCAAGAGTGCAGCAAGGCCCTTTGTCATGCACCAGTTCTCGTTCGAGTCTAGCTCAAAGCGGTGTTTTCGGGTTTTACCCCTAGGAAAATCTGTTTCAGAGCCACCAATACCTGCTCGTATCCAGATAGGGATGTATTGCTCGGAAAACTCAAAAAATATCTATAATACCAAAATTCTAGAAAGTTCTTCTATACTAATCCTCAATGTATATCTTAGGGCTATGTTCTCTAATCAGTGTTTATCTAAATCTTGCATCCAAGGTTAGTACTAAACTGCCTCTGATACCAACTGTAACGCCTCGTCCCCAGTTACCTAGAGTCAGTGCATTATTGTGTAACATTGGCATGATCACAAAGATCATGTCTCGAAATACCGATTAGTTTAGTAGCATTAAAACACTAGATACATTTATAAATATTAAATTATATCATAATTTGAAAAACTACAATAACATAGTCTCCATTTTCCACACTCATATCCCCTTCAGACTATCCCGGCAGGTCATTCCTAAAATACTTCTTCACGTCCTAGAAAAATTAAAACATTGAAAGGGGTGACCTCAGATGCTCAGTAAGGATTACAATATAACAGAAGCTTTCATAAATTAACATTAACATTTAAGGCAATGTATAACGAAACAAAAACCTTTTAAACATGAACTTCAACATAATATGGCAACAGTAAAATGAAATAATGCCATTTACTTAATCACATGGATATTCTAATAGTCTAATAATCACATGCAATATCAATAACCACTTTCATAATGATGGAATGAATAATGCCAGACTATCGTAACCACATGGCCAAGACCTCGTGCCAAGACTACAAATAATATTTTGTCAAGGCCTCGTGCCAAGACACTAGTTTGTCTCATGAGACCTACCGATGCAATTTTTTTAGAAGATACTTACGTTTAAAATTCCTCAAATATACTCCAGTGTTTTTCTGAAAACATTATGAAAGCTTCTGAATACAAAATAACTAATTTTGAGACTATTCGACTAATTATAGGCCATTATTGGTCTACGCCCAATCCCTTCCTGTCTACCACACTCAATAGTCGGATTTTCTGAAAACATTTTTAAGCTTGTGTTAAATACGTATACATTTTCACTGGATTTTCTTATATTTGAGAGAAATATCTATTTTTTGAAATCATTTAAAAATCACATAATTATAAAAGATAACCTTTTGAATAAACATAAAATTCAAAGGGGTTTATACAACGTATAAAAGAAAGTTGTGTATAAAACAAAACATGCCTCAATGAAAGGAGATTGAGATGAAGCCCTTTACAAAGATCATTTTTTTAAATAAAATAGATCTATTATGTGTATTCACTATAAGTACACATAATGAAAGTACAAATAGAAGATAGGACATAATAATATCATGACATAATTTTAAAGTAAGAGATTAACCCAAAAAATAGAAATTGGGTTAAGAAGTTCCCTTAAAAAGATCCATTTTTAAATAAAATAGATCTATTATGTGTATTCACTATAATTACACATAAACAAAGTAAAAATACAAGATTGTACATAATAATATCATGACATAATTTGAAAGTAGGAGATAAACCGAAAGAACGGAAATTGGGTTAAGATGTTCCCTTAAAAAGATCATTTTTAAATAAAATAGATCTATTATGTGTATTCACTATAAGTACACATAATGAAAGTACAAATACAAGATTGGACATAACAATATCATGACATAATTTGAAAGTAGGAGATAAACCCAACGAACAGAAATTGGGTTAAGAAGTTCCCTTACCTCATGTCCAACTTCATTCGACCATTCTTTATTCTACTGAATAATAAACTAGAGTTAATCTCTACTTGCTTATGAACCTTTTTCATGTTCATTATTCCTTTAATATCACTTATTACCATGTTATGAACATTATGTAATTATTTATGTTAATAACGGCCATTTTGTCGATCTTTGGTACTTGAGTCAAAAATATACTTCATATAATTACAAGTTGTTCATGTGGTAAAATATCCATTATATCCAGAATTATATTCATGATGTAGATATCATATATATCATATATATCCAGTATATACATTCATTCATAATATTACGTAACATTTAGAGGTAAGAAATGAAATGCACCGTTCATGGAGACGGTAAGCCGTACATATGCATGAACGCTACTTTCATTTATATTTCATATTTAATGGAATGAAATTATAATTATATAAAGGTATAATTTAATTCCAGTATAATATAATGTATAATACCATTTACTCCATTCTGTATACATCCCACATATGGCATTAACGATTCAAATCACTTTGAGGGGGCGGTAGTCCTCACTTCCTAAAATAATGATATCGTGTTTACCCATAATGGAAACCATAAAGGTATGACATAAATGAAAAATAAATAAGCTTATGTAAAACATAAACAAATTATATATCATATATAAATATATTGACATCTTAATGGACACCTTTGAAGGTGTTATATGAGTGTTGAACAATCGTCGTTTCTTGAGGCAGAAATTCTCCATCCACAGAAACAATATGTTCTTTAACCCTTATATGTAGGTGTGTGTAAGTGTAGAACGAATAATTCTTATAAAAACATCCTAGTATATTTAGTATACTGTTTTTGTTACAAAAGAAATGAATAACAAGAGTATAGTGAGTTGGAGAAGCAAAATAATACAAAATAAGATAAGACAAGATATTACCTTAAAATCGGGTAACTCTTTTTTGATTTGAGCCAAAGGCTTCCTTGGGAAGAATTATGACCAAATTGAGGCTTCTAGGAGTAATAGAGGGAAATTTGAGAAAGTATTCTGGCAGAGTTTGGCCGAGACAAAAGGCATTGAAGGTGTGAATAAGGTGGTAGTGTTGGGGGCCTTTTATAAGAGGAGAGGAGGGGCACTCTTGGAAATTTATAAAAGGTTACTTTATTATAAAATTATTTTCAGATTTAAAAGGTCCCAAAATTATATATTTCGAGGATAAGGTGATATGATTTCGAAATCCACCCATACAATAGGTTTTTTACATGTGTAGGTCTGAGATTTTACATTATCTTTTCATTTTATTTAAATCGTAAAATAATGAGGTAATCGCTGCATCATCATGGTGTCATAATTAATTTAATTTATTTATTTTCTTAAAATTATAAAAAAATATCAGTATGTAGGAAATATTTTTATCTTTCTAATTAATATTTATAGTCAAAAATATGACTTGTATAACCCCATTTAAAAATAGTTTTAGTAAAACAACTCATGTTTGTGACATTTTTATTTTAACATTAAATAAAATGTTTTTAATGACATTTTCCAACCAATGTGGCTCCATGGGGTCTCCAAGTTGACCTATTGATTGTCTTGGTCGTAAATTACTCATCCAATAGGGGTAGGACATTTTTCATGGTCATTTCATATTATTATAACATTATCTTTACCTTAAATTTCACTAATTACCTTTAATCACGATTAATTAAACTTAAAAGATACTATTCACCAAACATTATTTTAATCCTATTGAACCACGTTTTACTTCCTAATGACAACCATGTATTTTGGATTTTTTAAAATCAAATAACAGAAGTAGTAATGTTTCATTTAAACAAAAAATCAGTTTTTTAACTACCACTTATTGGTTTCACTATTCATCAAAAATTGAAGTTTTTCAGAACAATGCCAAAATTTCACCCTAAGCTATAATAGATATTCCGAATTCAAAAATGATGTCTATTTTAAAAAATTCCAAACATATAAGTTTCATTAATTAATTTTATAATTAATTCCCACTGTCACAACAAATAGCGTGTTTTTAAGAAACAATATATATCAAAACATTGACAATTGTTTATATCCAATTTCAAAGTGAAATTAATTCTAATTACCACCATTGGATAAAATGGTAAAAATATATTCTAATTATACTTTAAACCACTAAAAAGTTTAATTTATCACTATAAATTATTTTGATTAAAATATTTGTTTTTAAGTATTTTCCATTATTCATAAAAAATTGGAAGTTCTCAGAAAAATACCAAAAATTCAACATAGGATAATTTCGATATTCCGAATCCAAAAATAAAGTCCAATTTGAAATATAAAATTTATATAATTTCAAAAAGTGGTATTTAGTATTCATAATGGCTACTTTTATTGGTTGCGGTGTGTTAGAACTCGAGGTTGCGTACAACACACGTTGCTCTATTATTCAAAGAGAAGAGTACCATGGAAGCTTGGGGTGTTACATAATATTTTTTTTACTAATAGTCCATATAATGTGTAGATTTAATTGATGATAATATTAAATGAATATGATATGTTTATACTAAGGATTAGTGAGTGTATATAATGTTAAAAAATTTATAAAATGTTAATAGTTAGATTATTTTTCATATATATTTATCTCATATTTAAATATTTAAATTGTTTATTTATTTAAATAATACTCCTTTATATATGAAGTGTTTTAAAATGTGTATAGTGTATGTAATTTTTTAGTACAAAAATTTTCTATGAGATTATCATAAATGGAAATAATTATATATATTCCATGAATGATAAAATAATATAGTTTTCATCTACCCTGATTGTTTTTCAAAATTTACATTATCAGATTAAATTTTGTTATTAAATAAATAATATATATATATTAATGTTATAGTTAATTGGGTCCAATGATATGTAATATCTCTGGAGGGAAATGTAATTATACACAAATTATCCTTAGATTAAAGGTTATTCCTTATTCATGAATGGTGGTGGTAAATTTTCTATCACTCTAGTTATAATCATGTATATATTCTTAATCTTATGTATCTAAAATATTTTTAAATTAAAACTTAATACTCATTATTCTGGATATTTATTTGGGATGTATGAATAATTTTGGATTCAATTATTTTGTCAATCTCACAAATCGGTTAGTTGTGTAATGATTTTAACACTAATGTGTTGTGATTACATTAATTTATTGGATGTAATCGGATTCCAAAACATAATCATTTGAATCATTCCTACAAAGAGGGATTGACATTATATAATATGGTGTTTTTAATCCCATTAAATATCATTTTTCATATTTCTTAAAAAGAAAAACCTTTCATAACCTTGATGATTTAATATGGGTGACCTTTACTTCTAGGTTACAATTGATTATCTTGGGTATAGAATGTAAGAAATGAGGTGACCCAAACCCTTAAGGTAATAGTTCTTGGAATCTTTTCAAGGGTTACACTTATCTGAAAAACCATAATGGTTAGGATACCATAATAATTGACTTCGTTATATCCATTTTTTGGATTCTTCCTTAAGTTATCAACATGACATCCAATAGACATATATGATATGATTAACCAGTTTTGTCTTCTAGATATTATCATGGATTATATATATTTATTAACAAGTTCTAGTTATAATGAAAAATATTTGTGGGATCACTAATGGGTATTGTGAAATTAAAATGGATAATCAATTAATTATAATCATAGTTATTAAAATACATAATAAATTATTATTAGAGTATGATACTCATCTGATAAATGCTTATGTTGTAAAATAATTGAACCATCGACAAGTATACAATCTTGATGATAAATTTTGGATTTTTATGAAAAATGTCGTCAACTTTCTGTACTAGTATAATAACATGTAAATAATTCTCAATTATGGACGGAAATTCACTATGTTAGAACATCCACATCCAAAAAAACAAAATAATGATGTTATTCTATATACAATGTTATATTCATATCATAATCATCTAAAATATTCATGAAATGTATCTATACTCTGAAACCATGATGTATCTGTTAAGAAAGATACATGATTCTATAGATGATGAAAATATAATTTAAATCCTAATAATGATGTATTTGTATAAAGCAAAGCAATAATGTTATGAGGTATCAATATATATTTTAATCTAAATAATTTTGGAGTGAATTTTTTTATTAACTAATTTTCTCAATATTAGTGGGTACTTAAATTATTTATTGTGTCTACTAAAATAACATAATCTCCATCATACTACATATTTAATTATAAAATCATTGATGGAATGGTTATGATAGATTGTTATTAATTATAACACAAATGATCTCTGTAAACCATTACCCATTATCTTATATATGTTGGGGAAAACTGAGAAGGAAATGGATGGTCTTGGCACAGATCCATGATAATGGTGCAAAATGATAAAGGTAAATGATTGGGAAATAAATGAAAAATATGTCTTAGATATTCCACATATATAAACATGTTGAAACAAAATAAGTAAGGTTATTACATTCATTATGGAAAGATTATTCACTATAGAAATAATTGATTAGATAGCATAAGGGGTTATAAAAATACATATAGAGAATACAATATATGAATTAATGTTATAGACTAAAATTAATTATTTGAAAGGTGTGAGATTCACAATGAATATTTTGGAAGAGTTATAAATATACATGTAGAAATAATATAATAAAAAATTGAGTGATAAAGAATAAGTAGTAATTAATGTATAAAACAAGGTATATACTATATTACAAATTCATGCATTCTTTAATCTTTTATTATTTTTAAAAAAGACGTGTATTGACTAACATCATTTATTATTGGTAAAAACTTTTAAATATTTTTTGTACATTAAAATATGATTAAAATTCATGATATACATAGTTTTTTACTTATAAAATTTTATAATATTATTTAAGCAGGAAATCATAATATGAAAATTATATGAAATAGATAAAAACATTTGTAAATATGGAAACAATTTATTATCTTAAAAACATTCCCACTAAGAGGAAAATAAGAATTACTTCAATTAAAATGTGGTTGTATCATCTTCACATGATTTTATGAAAATAATATAGTCTCATAGTGGATAGTGGGAGTATGTTTAAATATATGGATGTTCAATTTTAACAAAGAACTATTATATCGCTATTTTATAATGTATTATTATTGATAATATTAATATATATTTTTTCTATTGGAGTTTCGAGTGTTCAATTAAAATAATATTATATAGTTACATTATTTCATAAAAATGATTGACATATTAGGGTTACTGGGATGAAAATTTAAACCTAAAAGTAATTCTATGTTAGTTATAGAATTTCACATCATAAAAATATATTAATGATTTTATGTAGTGTTAATATGTTTATGGATTTGAATATTAATAATTAATTCATAAATTTATATATTAATCAAAATTTCAATCTTGAAACATTTTTCTCACTGTAGTGTTAATTTGTGGGGTTTTATTAAGTAGGATCTTAGAGTTTTGAAAACAATTTCATATCAAAGAGATAAGTTATTATAATGTAAAAAGTGAATCAAAAATAATACTGATATAGATATTTATTATATATAATATGAAATACCATCTATATTTTGAGGGTTTTACATATTCTTGGAAGTGTTCAAATGAATATTTATTACATTATGTCAAAGGAAGCCTATATTTTTTTATACATACATGATGGAAATATATATATATATATATATATATATCAGGATTTGTAATCATAATAGGTCATTAAATATATGAATTTGAGTTATACTTAACTTTTTTTCATTGTAGGATATTATTTTTTATGATTAAATATTATTCTTTTTAGGAGTAGGATCTTTATATATATATATAATATGATAATGAGGAATAAAAATGAAGGGTTATATTATTTGTACCGTATAACACACTATGTATACCACATATAGTGTTTTAGATAATGTCTCTTGTATTCTAGGTTTTACTATATCAAATTATGTACCCATTATTGGATTTTGATGAGATACATAGCTTGATAAACATCATATTATGATAAATTTATTACATAATCCATTATTGAATAAAAATATATTTTTGGATTTATTATTCATTTATAATGTCTTGGGTGGAGATTGAAAATTTTAATATTAATTCTCTCAATTTAAAAGAAAGAAATACGGGCCCTCGATTAAGATAAACTGCATGTTAAGATTCTTCCCCTAGAGAGTACAATTGATTTTCATAGATAATATGATGAGGTGTATGTGATGTGACAATACACAATGTTAAGTTAAATTTGACATATCCATTGACCCACAATTTCTACAATTAGAGAGTTGGGAACATTTGAGTTGAGTATACACAATTCACATATACATGTTCCCTGGTCACTCGATCTCTAAGAAAATGGAAATAGTTGATTTCATTCTATCTTGATATATTAATAGTTATAACAAGCATATAAATACATTTATTGGATGGATATCATGTTGTATACCATTAATGATAGACTAGAAATGATTATTTTCTAGATGCTGTTAATTTCCAACGTTTATGAATCTAGAAAATTATATTTATTAGTAACTCTATAAATCTCATGGGGAATAAAAAAAATAAACTAATTGTGGATTTATATTGACATAGTGTGAATCTATAAAAAATAGAGTTAATATATATTTTTTATAATTATTAATAATGTTTTATATATGATTTAATATATAATGAAATTAGTGATTGTATTTCAATAATTTTTTATGATATCCAAAATTTGTTTTGATTATGTTTTTAGAGGTTATTATATTTGATATAATATAAGGTGAAACAATAAAAAAAATTTGTAATTAGTTCCACTGGGATATTAGATCGTAATATTCCCTAAATAAAATATTACATATGCTTAATTTTAGAATCCATAACCATGGGATTAAATTTCCCCTCAATTTATCATTAATTATATTATTAATGATATGATTCTACTAATTTAACCATTTAAATTTCTTTTGAATATTCTTTTACCAATGTATTATTTAGAAAAATAATCATATTACATTGTTATAAAAATAAAACGGGCATATAGTATTTGTAAGATGTAAACAATAATGATCTATTAAGTTTGTTTTCTTCTATATTAATGATGTAATAAAATTATGAATAAATAAGGAGTATTTTGAGTGGATATTATTTCATATAATGATTTTATTGTAAAAAAAAATAAACTTGTTTTATAGAAAACATCATTTAATATTCTAATTACCAATGATCTTCCCCATGGTTCCTATAATGATCCTAATATAATGTTATGAAAAGTGGTGGTGAGTTATTTGTATATGAAAAAATATTCCAATCCAATATGTAACATAACTATCTTCATTGTCTCAAAAATTTGCAAAATATTCCTGGAGGATGGTGGATCCCATTAATATGATGAAAATTATTTTTTAAACCTGTAGATACATCTGGAGGAGGGATACCTTCATGTTTCCACATTGGTTATTTCTATGTGTCTCATTCAACTATATTGGATTTTTTTAGTATCCGTTAACATTATATCAAGGTACAAATTTTATTCATTATTTATAGTTTAATTGTGTTTCATTTAGCTATGAATCAGTTATATTGGGGTCATAATTTCATTTCTTCTGTATGTAATATAAACTTTTTAACATATATCCCAATTAATCCCATAAAAAAAATCCATTATTAGACTCCTAAAACAATATTCAATTAAATATCACAAATTAGGAATCAATATGAACACATAATATTATATAATGACATAGTTGTTCATGTAGAGCGTTCTCCAAAAAGGACCTATAGGATTCCATGAATGATTCTATGCAATTAATTTTATGAAAAAGCTTAGAAATTAATGTTTGAACTCATACATAGAAAACATGATCTTCTACACAGGGTAATGTAAAGAGTTGAAATAAAATTTATCATTAATTTCTATAAAACAGCAACTATTTTCAAATAAAAAATGGTGGGGAAATAGTATTAAAGTATCATTTCAACCATTTAAAGAATGAATTTATAATTATAGTCAATAAAAACAATTCATCTACTAATTTAAAACATATCATATATCTATTTTAATCAATCCAAGAGGATAAAAAATATTATGAATAAATACAATTGGTTCATTAAAATATTATTTTAAATTGAAAAACTAAAATAAAATCATCTTTCTACTTATAAATAATTCTCATTAATATACTTTCGAAACAAATTAGAACCTCAACCAAACCATGACTGAAATAAAATAAAATATCATGTTGAAAACATAATCTCAAAAAATTAATAAGGATAAATAATGATATAGTAATTGTTCAAAAAAATAGAGTAATGGGGTATAAAATAGTATGAAATTTTAATACAAAGTATTAATTAATAATGTAACAGGTATCTTGGGATACACCTTGGGGCCTAGAATATGATTATCATAAACCATACTTAAAAACACTTAATAGTTGGATTATCTACTGTAAAAAATATTGTAATATCAACATTTTCTTACCCTCATGGTTTTATTAAGAGGGTACCCATCATAGATCATGGTCATTCCATGGGAAATATTTATAGTAAAATATAAATTATTGAATTGATCATTGAGATATTCTATGTATCTACCCATGGATTCCAAGACATAACTTATGGGGATGTGAGAAAAAAATTTCTCTATATGGTCATGCCATTAAATAGTAATAAAAATAATTAAATAAAACTATTATCATTCCCAAAAACCTGTCAATATACATCCGCTTTCACATTTTCATAATAATTACATGATAATAATTTAATTATTATCATAAGGAAACTATCCAATATAATACATCAATGAATTCTCAAAAAGGCGGGTTATACAGTATTCATGTAAACCCTTTAATAAATTGTCAACTATATTGTCAAATAAAACATGGAATTCCATGTTATTTATTCATCATTTAACAAACCATCCCTTATAAATCATTTATAATAAAACACATTCTGTTGAAATATCACAAAATACAATAATCATTAATGAAATAAAGTGATTAGGTCCATTTAAGGAATTTAAAAAAAATCAAAAATACACTTTTCCAAACAAGAAAAATCTTATGAATATATCAAATACCCTAATTAAATAAAATTATTTTAAATATATCAACTCATTAATTTATAAAAACACATGGAATGAACAATTATTATGTTTCCATAAAATACTAAAATCAAATGGAATAAACTATTAAAAATGTATTCTAATACATGAAAAAATATTTAAACTAGTTCATTTTATCACATACGATCATATATTGATCTAAAATAATTTCATGAAATTTTGAGTGAATGAATTAAAAAAAACACATGCCTTAATCATCAATAACAATTTTCTTTCCAATGAGGTATAAAAACTGGGAATGTAGAAGAAATTTATAATCCTTAAACACCAATAATACTTTATTAGGCCAATATAAACCCATGATATAGGTAGATTGGGAATCATGTATTTTTTGGAAAAAAATAAATTGAGTGTAATGATGAAGGAGAATTAAGATTAAAGAGTAGCCATAAAATTCCAATCAATTGGAAATCAATAAATAATGGGTCTTGGAAACAATGTGAAGGGGGGTGGAACTCCATTTATCTATCTCTTGAGGGATAAATGAAATATGAGGAAGTAGGATGGAAAAACCAACATCAAATGAGAACAGAAAGAATCATAATTACCTAACATTAAAACTATAAAATAACACATGGTTTTGATAACTATACACAAACCATGAATATCACAACATAATAGAAAAATAACCTAACATTTTATAGCTTGGTGGTTTCCCAATTCCTGTTACGACCACACATCCCCCACCATCACTAATCTACAACATTATACATGGATTATATGCTCTATTTTAAAACTAATTATCATGTCATGAATAAGGAACCACATATATAAGGATATCATGATACATTATTCTAATACCTCTTCAGATTTTACCTAATTATGTTCCATTTGAAAAGTACATATGTATGTATTTTGACAATATTTCTCATGGAATATATGTTGTTAAGAAGATGTTTTCTTAACTAGGAGTAAATCATGTAACATTGAAAAATTTGAAAAATTATAAAGTAAATGTTTATGAATATATAAAATTTAATATAAAAATATATTATATGAAATATAACGAAACATTTATGAGTGGTTTCATAATCATTCTCTACCCCTAATATCTCGTTATATTTCATATGACATACATGGTTTCATTTTTATGTATGGAATTTATGAATTACTAATTTTAATATTTTAATCCTTATTATTATGTTCCATTTTGGTGTTCATGAGGTTTTTGAGTTTACGGAGTTGTTATTGATGGGTGGGAGACCTCACTATATTTATGTTTCAAGAGAAAGGGATATTTGTTGGTTCTTTTAGTCCAAAATGTGAGAAAACCTATAAAAATGTGTTTTAGGGTTATTGGTATAAAAGTTTTTATATGGAAAAATGGAATTTGAAATCCTCATGTTTTGTGTTATCATTTTATTTGGTAAAAAAATTCATGGGATAGCTATTAGTGACGGATTTCTAGTTCATCATGTCATGGTGGCTGTGTATGATATCAAAATGACAATCTATAAATTTTGGTGGGATATTGGAGTCCATGTTGAGAGTGTCTTGGGTATTCCCACACTATGGATAATTCCATAGAGATTATTTAGTAATTGCCTTTGAAAAGTGATTAGTAATGTACAATATTGTACTAGCCATGTCTATTGGATTCTAGGGAGTGTTCCACACCATTTTGTATGTGGTAATGCCAAGGTGAGAATGTACCTAGTTTCTTTAAATATGAAATTACCATTCTATCCTTATTTAAATTTAAAAAACATAAGTTAATTATTTCTAAATCATAAACCAATAAAATACTATGAGAATTCTCCATATAAGAGCCCCTTAATACGGGATATTTCCATGGATTTATTTCTGTTTTGAGGATGATTCTTCAAGGAAACATAATTATATGTCCTAAAAATATAATTTTTTCTCCACCATATTATTGATATAATATATTTTCAATGTCCTGGGATTTTTTGAGAACATATTATAATTGTGAGTATTATTCAATTCATGGTCCATCATGGTTTTATTGGGTTTTCATGTCCTTTCTAGGAAGAAAACAATTTAAATTTTGATAGTGATGTTTTCATGGTTGGTTTCCACATTCATCAACTTTTAAAATTTAAAATAAATTACTTCTTATTTCCAACAATATTTGGAATATGATAATTGCTCTTTGAAGGTAACATAATTTTCAATTTCTTAATTTAATGGTTTCTCCATTAAATTCTATCCCCTTCATTGTGGGTTTTCATATATTTTATTACCCATATCAGTTCTCATGAAATGGTGGAAATTTAGAGTTTGCTTAAATTACTCTGTGGGTCTTATAGAAATTCTTATATATAGGGGATATTTTTTATACCAAAATGGATCATAATATTTCATTTCAAATAAAATTTTTAAGGTGCTTATAATTATTTATTCTATTCTCTATTCATTAATATGTGTTTATGGTGTTGATTTGACTTTTGTTAAGATACGATATTATAAAATATTTTCATAAAAGATATTATAGTGGACATGTTAGTGCCATATTAATAGGATATGTTAACCTGGAAAAACCCTTGTTGTTCACCCCTCTAATTATTATTATTTGAATACTTTTGTTGAAATTTTCCCTATAATTAGACATGATTATTATATTTTCATCTATGATAAACAAATATATATTTTTAATGGTTTTCTTCATGGTATTGAGTTATAATCCATGTTTGGTATATATTTAAAATTATTTTCTCTACAGTTTTATTTCTTTACTTTATTCTAGTTCACATATTTTTAAATATATAATGGGAAAAAAGAGAAGTTAATATTGATATTGGAGTTCACATGTTACAATAGGTCATGTTCATGCTAGGGCTAATGGCCCTATGTGTGGTGTTTTCTCTACTACAATAATATACCCCTTGGTTAGACAAGTAAGGTAATACCAAGTCTTATGGTTATTAAATCATATTGGGAGCACATATTGCATAGATTATGTTATATTATTGCCTTAGATTATTCTAGAACTTCTAGGTGTTCTAATTATCAATTATTCATTATAATATTAGGATAATTGGGAGTTCTCTATTTCCAGGACATTTGACTAATGTTTTTTATAATGATTTTTTATTACTGATATTATTGGTTTTTTTGATTATTTTTCATTTGGAATGAATTAATTTGAATTATTTATTAATAATTTATGGGTTTACTAAGGCATATAATTTTAATTCTATATTCCATATAAAGTTATAAAAAATACATTCTTGTATCAAATTCATTTTTTGATTTAATGTAAAATGGAAATTTTTTTTTGAAATGTGTGACCTCATTGTTTTCAATGAAATGGTTTATAATAATGATTACATGGAACTGCTTATAAATTATTATCAATCAATTACCTTTAGTTTTATATTCTAAACAAGGATTAAATATATTTACTTTTAAATATCATGGATGGGGTGTACGTTTTGTACCTAACAGATATATTTTCAAACGCCTATATATCAATTTTATATTCTTGATAGGATCCCCATATATGGTATAGTTAATTGTCAAATTTTTTTAAAATATTTAGAACTGATTAGTGATGATTATACAATTTTATTATAGAAAAGTTTTCCCGCATAAATTGTTTTTATTATGAATATTTTTCATTATGATATATGAATACACCTTTTCTTCTATATTATGGTATTATAGCCTTATTTTAGATTATATTTTACAATCTATTTTATTATTATATATACAATATATATTTATTTATTAGTTTTTTTAGGGTTTATGAGTTTTATTTGATGTTGTGTTATAGAATATTCTATGACTTTTTGGATGTTATTACTTCTATGTACATGGTTTTGCAACATATAGAGAGATAATTTTAGGATTCTAAGGGGATGTTCAATATTTATTCATGTCAATTTGGTGATATATTTCTCCCTTATATAGTTCTTTTTCTGATATGTATTTTCAATCTAATGGAGATTAGGAAATCTCTTCTCTATTTATCTGGGGATCAACTCAGTGACATATTGGATTAACCAACATTGGTTCTTGGTAATTCCCATTTAATCAAGGATATATGTTGGTTGGGTTTCATGTTGATATAATGTAATAACATACATTTTTAAATGAGTTACCTTATTCTATGTGGGATATTATTTGGGAAAAATATAAATAATAGATTTTTTTGTTGATTTAACTATTTCATGGTGGAATCAGATAAGGGTTTTTTTTTAAATTACATGTCATATAGAAATGGTGTTCCAGATTGGAGAAAGAATATAGTTTCTCATTGTTTTCAAAATATAAGATTCTAATTGAATTATTTATGGATTCAAAATTTAATTTGGTTGAAATAGATTTAGTAATTAGTGTAGTTTATTTCGGAACCCATTAGATATGATCTCATTGGTGAGTTAGGAGTATACCACTCATTATTTCACAAGGTGTTGGCATCATGATACCACTATAAGGGTTTTTATACATTTATGAATCATTTCTCAAAATTAATTAATTGTGAAATTAATTCTATATTGGGTATAATTAATAATCGGGCCTCTAGTAAAATATTGGCGTTTTTGGTTGATGGTGATGAAGAATATTTATTGGCATACAAGTGATAAGGATAAGTGGTAATCACTTCTAAATGGGACAAGTCGATGTATAGGGATGGTTGTCCTTAAAAATTCTGATTTTTCTAAATTGTTTTTTCAATGAAATTTTATTTATGAGTTATGGGAGTGTTTTTATTTGACCTACAGTATTGTATATCTATGTTCACATACTGTTTATGTAATGATTGTGTATTATTTCTCTAATGATTGGTCCTCTAGTAATTATTATTCAGGTATATTATCATTGATTATCATGTCACAAAGGGAAAGTGGAATGTTAAAAATGAAATTTCTATAAGAGAGGTTTATTTCTATTTAACATAATATGAGGTTACATATGAGTTTTTAGTGAAGTCTATAATGGAGGGAATATTGTTTAACAATTAGGATAGTGGTGAATTCTTCATTGCCTAGAATTTTGAGATGTTTAATTTCCACATTTCCTTGTCCCTTTCGAGATGAGACTTTTCAATGAAATTAATCCATGATATTGTTGTGAAATATAAATAAAAAACATTTTATATGTTGTGTGTGAAGGTATATTATCTTTATTTATTAAAATAGACATATTTCATTCACTTTTTCTCATTATATGTTGTGGATTCATTGTTCCTCCATAAATTATGTAAAATCCCAAGTAAATAAAGAATATGAAATTTTCATATTTATTAATATTTGTGAATGAAATATTAATATTAATTTAAAAGGGATTATATTTCTGATATCTTATTAAACCCGCAACAACTGGATTCTTTGAAATCTTATGTTTCCCAAAATATTGAGTTATTTCAAAAAATAATATAATATTATTACTTTTTTTAAATGGTAGTTAACGCCTAGCCATTATATTGGAAGTAATGAAAAAAAAAATAACTAAATTTTTATTATAAATGTTTGTTAAATGTATTTCCTTTTATCCAAAAAAATTTTCAGGCATAAAATGAGAATGAATCCAATATTAACCATGAAATACTCTAATATTTATTATAAGGTCCTTTTACCACCATTTGATGGAAAACACTTTTTAAATATAGTTATTTTCACATTTATATGTTCTATTTGACAAAATAAAATTCTTATTTATTATAGGTACATAAAAATTTACTTTGGGTATATTTTTGGAATTTTTCTGATAAAGTTAATTTTTAAATGAATAGTGAAAATACCGCATTTTAATTGAAAACTGCATTTTCATATAATTTATTTAAATAGTTATATTGTTCTTTTAAATATTTATAAAGTGTACTTGGATTATATTTTTTCATTTAATCCAATTTTGGTCACTACAAGTAATTTCACATTGAAATTGGACATAAGAAAATGGAAATCTTTTGATAGTTATTATTTATTAAAAAATATGTTGTTTGTTTTGACGTTGAGAATTAATTATAAATTATTTTCTACCACATATTTATTTTGAATTTTGATAAATGGATTGCATATTTAGAATCAGGATGTCTAAATTATTTAAATTTTTGACTTTTATTTTTAGAAATTATGAATATTTACTTCAGTAAATATTTTATTTACCATGGTTAATGGGTAAATCTGGTAAATACGGTTTAAAAAAATAATATTACAATAATATTAAATACCCTTAAACTTGTAATAACCTTATTTTAGGAGGGAATTCTGGAAAGGTCTTCCCTGGGTTGATTTGTTGACCACGTCGATACACATTGAGATTGATAAATTCACAGTATATTAATTAATTTAAAGTAAAGAGAGAAGTAATATAAACATATATCTTTTAGTAAAAAAATTATATGGGGTTATATAAGTTATATATTTAACTAAAAATATTCAACAAAAATATAAAAATATTTCTTATATCATGAAATTATATTTATAATTTTTATAAATCAGATAAATAAAATTATTTATGACATAATGATGTTGCAGTGATTACCTTATTAATGAATGATTTAAATAAATGAGATTATAAAATATAAAAAACTATTAAAATCCCATCGAATTCTTATTTTATAATTTTATTTAGAATAATAGTCATATTATCTTTGAATTTAATGTGTTTTCAACATTTTTAATCTTAAAATAAGTTTATAATAAAATAATATTTTCAAACATTCCTAAAGAGCCCCTCTACCCCCTTATAAAAATACATCACCTTTAACCAATTACTCACACCTCTCAAGACCCTTGGATCATCCAAATTCTGACGAATTAGTCTCCATAAATATATATATTCCAATTATAAGCCTTACCTTAAGCATATGAAACTTCAATAAATCCTTTTGGTTAAATCCAATGGGAGTTACCTGATTTACGGGTAATATCATCTCATAAGTTCTTTTCTTTTATTTTACTTATAAAACCCCCTAAACTCGTTTTCCCTTTATTTTATAACGAAAACAGTATCCTAAATATACTAGGTTGATGTTTTTATAATTATTTGAACTACACTTACACACATCTCTATCTAATGTGTAAAAAATATATTGTTCCTCTGGATGGCGAACTACTGCCTCACAAAATAATGATTGTTCAATATTCTGCTACCACCTATTATGGTGGCCATTATGATGGAAATATAATAATATATTGTATTAATTATATTTAATTTATCTATATTATTATGTATTTTTAATTTATACCATACCTTTTTTGCTTTCTATAATGTGTAAATACGATAATTTCATTTGAGGAAGTGCGGACTACCGCCCCCTCAAGGTGATATGATTCGTTCATGCTATACATGGAATGTATCAAGGATAGAATTTATGAAATTATGCAACATATATATATATATTATACTTTAATTATAATATACATATTTATTATGTTGCTTTCCTTCCTTTAAAAATTAAATAGAAATGAATGTAGCATTCATGCGTACGTACGGCTTACAATCTCCAAGAGTGGTGCATTTAATTTCTTTCATCCAAATGTTATGGAATATTTTAAATACATATATACTGGATATATATTATATATATGACATCTAAATCATAAATATAATTCATTATATAATGTAATTTTTACAACATGGACAATTTGTAATTATAACAACTTCATTTTTTTCTCATGTTCCGAACAAAACAAATGTACGATAAGAACTCAATTAATTAACTAATGTTGTAGCAAGGTAATAAGTTATATAAAATGAATAATAAACATGAAAAGGTATTTTAATAAATTAAAAATTCACTAAATATTATTATTTTTGAATAACAAAGAACAAATCAGTCAAGTCGGACATGAGGTAAGGGGTTTCTTATCTCACTTTTAATTCTTTGAGATTTCCACTGTTCACCACTTATTTATTTAATGTGGTGTATTTTGTATTGAAATTTGATATATATTATAATTATTATCTTTATATTAATGGTATTATTTGATTCATTTGGTGTTTATTAACTTTTGGTCATACGACTCAATTGATTACAACCAGGTAAGGGGTTTCTTATCTCGCATTTAATTCCCCGAGATTTCCATAGTTAAACACTTATTTATTTCCTGTGGTGTTTTTTGTACTACCATTTGATATATTTTATCCTTATTATCGTTATATTCATGGTATTCTATGATTCATTTGGTGGTTATTAACTTTTTTCCACACTACTTGATTGATTACAACGTGGTAACTGGTTTTCATCTAACTTTTTATTCCCGTGAGATTCATTCTATATTTGGCACTATATCCTTTTGTGTGGTGTATTTAATACCCATGATTTTATTAATTGTGTAATAAAATTTAATTTATGTTTATTTAAATCTTCATTTTATGATCCTTCTTTCATGGTGAGTATATTTCATACGTTACCAAATCGGTAAAGGAACCCTTCACCGTACGTTTTTAGTCAAATAGTTATTTTATGTATTTTAGTTTCTATTATATTTTGTTGGGAAATATTATTATATATCCTTATTGCTATAAATTTTGTGTCCAAGTGATGAGATACCATTTTATATCACATCAACTATTTTTCTGAAAATTTATGTGATGTCGTTAGGCTGCCGAATTTTCTTAAGGGAACACCTTAACCCAATTTCAATTCTTTGGGTTAAACTTCTACGTGATGATTATGTCGTGCTATGAATATGTTTCAATGACCTATGATTGTTTCACACTGAATTTCCAATAATATTTAGTTTATTTATATTTGTCACACATAATTATGTAATTGATTTATCTTTAATCTAAGGATACCATCTTTATAAGAGATTTCGTCTCAATTTACCTTCAATTGAGACTTCATTGTTGTTATGAGCCAATACACTTTTATATGGTGTATATACTGTCCTTTGGAATATTATATAATGAATATCGTTATTCTAATGTTATTATAATGTTTTTATTAAAAAAAATTCCACAGTTATTTGTATTCAAGAATCTCTCATTTGGTGTAGAACTCACTAACTAAAATATTGTTTAAAATATTTATTCTTCTAAATATTTCTCATTAATTTCCATGTTTTAAAAACGGTTTTAAGGATTTATTTATATGGGAATTAATGGTTTAAAATTATAATTCCTTTAAAATATTCAAAGTGGTATGGGACACGTTGATTCAAAAAATGACATTATTAAATGTTTTAAATGGTTTTCAATATGGGTTTATAAATCATTGACTATGTCAATATATTGAAATGATATATTGTGATTTCAGTGTGGTAATGTTATATTTCCTTTATTCTTTTTTTATGTGTTATGAATATTTTATGGTTATTGGGAATTGATTACGTATACTGGTGGTTTTGTGATAAGCCTATGGTGGGTGAGCCCGAGATTACTCTCCAATGCATTGGGTCATGTGACGGAAGTATACTCTAATGTTTCTCCTAAGAGAGTTAGACGATCTACTATGATGGGTATTCCCACGTAAATCCATTTGATATCTACAATGTATGTATGATATGGATTCCATATGTTAGCTTTATGGTTTATTTTTTCTATGTGTTATTCATAAATCATATGATTTCACGAGGTCTGTTAAAAAGCTTATGTTTTGATAGACTAATGTTTTATTTCTTTATTTTATAACCCTTACTAAGATTTTTTTCCTCATAAAATTTTTTGAATTGTTTTTCAAATGACATAATTATGAATAGGGTCATGTATGGGTTCAAAGAAAAGTCATTCTCTCTAATATATGAATGTAGACATGTTTCTTTTTTAATATTTTTTATTTTATGAAAAAATTGAAACTAAGTAGATGTGTATAAACTGTAATTTTTGAGATGTAATGTATTTGTTATCACCTATTTATCTAATGCTCTAAACCTCAAAAGATCGTCAATGTGAATTCTCTTCTTATCTCTATATTAATTGATGTTTAAGGTTGGGGTCTTACAGTTGGTATCAATGGTCGGTTTAGACATCTTTAAAGATTAAGAGCTTTCGTTAAACATGTTGTTAGTCCATTTTTCTATTATTTCAGTTAAATCCCTATTTTATAACTTTTTTTGTCAAGGAATGTCAGTTAGAAATGGAAGGTGGAGGATCTCAAACAAAATTCTTATCTCTTCCTAATGACATGCTTGGAATAATTATTTAAAAGTCTTGTTCAGATGATTGTGAAACTTTTTATAGTATAAAACTCGCTTATAATAAGTTTTTTGAGATATGAAACACCTCTAATATACCTTGATATCATCATGGATCATGGGTTGTATTTAATAAAATATGATTTTCACAATATTCTCTTACTTTCAAGAAATTTGAATATTATCAAGGCATTTTCAAATATTTTACCTTATCATAGGATTTTGAAGCATGTTATGATTATGAAAAAGGTGTTGAAGAAGGATTCCCTTGCGCAACCTATATATATATATATATTTAAATTATACTATGTCAGCACATACTTATGTTATTTTAAAAGGACCATTTGTAGAATGTTTAAACACAAACATGGTCCGACTGTTTTATATAAAGAATGATTTATGAGATGTTTTAAAATTATATTTAATACATGATTATTTTTCAAAAATAGTTTTCTACAAACACCCATATGACCCAAGTTGTACAAGGTGTATTTGGATGAAGGAATAAAATGATTTTGAAGGATCTTTAAATGAGTTTTGAAATGTATGAACATTCTACATACGTGACAAATATGATGTTGAAACCATATGAACATCATGATCAAGGAATAGTGTTCTTTATTTTAGGAATAGTTTTATTTTATCATATGGAGGTGAAAAAATGACAATATGTAATAGGTTGAGGTATTAATGTATTTGGATGAAAATGGAAGTTATAATAAAACCCATGAGGTTTAAACCTTTTAGGGTTATTTTTGAGTTTTATAAAAAGGACAACTCGTAAGATGGGTCACAACCCATTGCGTCCGGCAAGGCCGTAGGAATCGAACCCACAACCAAAGTGCGATTGGAATTTTTCACCAACCACTAGACTACGTGAAGTCCCTAGTCAGTATGACTTATTATTTTTTATTAAATGATTTTATTGATCAAGAATAAGTAGATTTGGGATCTTATGTTTTATGAAAATAATATCCATAGTATAGGGAAATGATTTGGGGATTAAATGATAAAGGTTATTTGGGAACATGTTTTATCTTTTTTGAAACTATATACCTATGAGAAATAGAATACTCTGGGATCTCATTTCTGGAGTAATGGTTGAAATTTTATTTCGGAAGAATCTAGTTTTTTGTTATGGGCATACAGTGATTTAGGTTATTTATGAAAATTACTAACCTAACTTAGATAATATTTGATTCGGGTGATTACACATCAGTATGAGACTTTAAGAGTAATAGATGTTATTTGGAGATAAATGTTAAGATTTATCATGGAGGACTATGTGATAAATCCTTATGATGGCTTGGTTTCAAACTTATTTAGGATTATTTTGAATAATTTTAAGGGAAATTGTGTATTGAATGGTCTTTCTTGAAATTTTGGTACTATTTGTTGAAATTTAGACATTAAGAGTAGTATTTCTTTTTATAAAGGATTATCCTTTTGGGGGATTATCTGATATTTTACTAAAAATTTTTGTTATTTGTTAATTCCTAAATATAGGTGAAATATATATTTCTTCTTTTTTGGATTATTTGATTCTCTAGAAGATTATTCTAGTGCTTTTGATGTGACCAAGCCTGCTTGGATACTAATTTTTGGGAGAAAAGTAGAGTTTGTGTTCGAAATTTAGTAAAGGATTAAAGTATATATGACAAGTAAATATTATTCCTTATGTTTTTAGTTAAGACCATAAATAAATTAATCATATTTATTAAAATTATCTTTAAATAACATCTTCCGTTAACTTTTCTTAATGGGGAATCAAAGATCATTTAACCCATCCCAAATTTGTGATTTTATGGTGGTTAACATTATCCTAATCATATTTTCTATCACTCTCCATCATAACTTGATGGTTTGTTTTCTCCTCAATATCCATTTTTCCTAGAATCCTACTATATTTTGTCTCGGGTGACCTTTGTACTTATCTTTCTTTCTTTTAATGTGATAGTTTTATTGAATTTTATTCGAATATGGTTCATTCAATGAAGTTTCTGAGCCCATTTTTAAAATTATGAGGACACAATTCCTATATGGGGGGAAGGATGTAACATCTCAGGTAAATAAAGAATATTAAATTTTCATATTTATTAATATTTGGGAAAGAAATTTTAATATTACTTTAAAGGGGATGCTATGTATCGTAGAGTACCCAACATGCATGAACGGGTTTCTTGGAAATCTTAGGTTGCATAAAACTTCATGTTATAGAGAAAAATAATATATTATTATTATTATTTTAAATGGTAGTCAACTTGTAATGACCCAACAATTATTACTGGCTTGAGAGTACCACGATTCATTACTAGGCCTTAAGTGACATCCCCAAGATGCCAAAGGCCAGCAATAAATGCCGAAGGGTTTCAAATACAAGTTAGTGGACGATTTAACCTTTTAGAAATAACCCATAAACCAACCATAACCAATCATTCACTATATGATGCATGAAAAAATGAAAGACCAACAAACAACTTCATTTATAGAAACCCACATCAAAGTACACAATAGCAGAAGACTAAACTAAACATCAAAGTACACAGTGGATGAATAACTCAAAAGACACTACAACTCCATGTTCCACAAGCTCCAAGCTCTACAACATCTCCCAAGAATCACCACAAGACACTAAGAATAAGATGCCTTACCTTTACCTGTGTCCTAGAATACGACATCTGCAAAATCACCAATGTTCCAAAGTAGGGGTGAGTATAAAACTCAGTAGGTTTTCCCCAATGACTTCCCTACTCACGCCACTAGGATAGAAGAGTTAGCCACATTTATATAAAAATAGTTTATATAAAACATTTCTCAAAAGTAATTATAACTAAATATAAACATGTTTCCAAAACCATTCATAACCAAAGGCATTCCAAGAACAATTGAAACCAATTGTTCCAACAAGTTCTTTTTCCAGAAAAATAACCAAACAATCTTAAGAACCATTTCACAAACATTCCTTTTTGGCATACCCAACCATTTACACAACCCATGAAATCAACCATGCATGCTTCGTTATGACAGTTCCATACTCATGAGCATTTTCTCGTCGATCTACCAAGTTGTCACAAGGTAATTGTTTCCCATGTTCCATTACACCTTTAGCACTGAGCACAAGGTCATATTTCAACCAAGCCTCGTACTTAAATGTCTCATGTGCCATTAAACGTTTGGCACTGAGCACAAGGTCCTATTTCAACCAGGCCTCATTTATGCAACATGAACACACACCACATGTTTACAAAAATCATTCCAAAACCATCCTTTCAAAAATACACATTTTATTGAAAACCATTTCCATCAAATCCAAGTGTGTTCAACCAATTCAAACCACTTCAATAAAACCGTACTTTTATTGAAAACTAAAGAATGATCCAATTTCATCAGGCCAATTCAATGCCAAAACATTTCAATAAAACACCCCTTTTTATTGAAAACCCATCTTTCATCAAACCATTTACTATTCCAGCAAATCCATAATTTAAAATAACCATTTTAAATTCAAGAATCCAAATCACTTTGCACAACAATTAACTAAAATTTCACAATTTCATCAAAACCAAAAATCATCACTAAAGAAGATTTATTACATGATTTTCATAATAAATTTCATTCAAATTACCCAATTTGAATTTAATACAATTAATTCTATTAAGAGGAGTCAAAATCGAAGCCACATACCTCAATGGTTTGGACAAAAACCTTAACAAACGGAGAACGCATAAGAAAACCCGTCCGATTCACCAAGGATCCTCCTTAGATCTCTTGTCCTAACACAACCATGACCAAATCTCATCACATTTGGCATTAACACACTTAGATATACCCATAACGGGCATAGATCTATGAATCCGAGAGAAGGGTAGAAGTATATCTAAGTAGATCTAAGAAACCAAACAATAATGATCACATACCTCAATAATTCGGCTTCGATTCGTCAATAAAAGCCTTTGGATCTCCTCCAAAATGATGGGAGAACCATCCTTGACCTTAGAAGAACCAAACTCCCAAGTTAGTGATACATATGAGGAAAATAGATCCACTTGGAGGCAAAACGTGTGAGATCCGCCTTTATAGGATCTCGTTTAATTGGTTGCAAGGTTAGTTCGCACAGTTTGACAAACCGTGTGCTAACCGTGCGTTAGATACTACCTCGTCCACCCTTCTCACACGTTTTGGCCACATGGTTATACAAATCATGTGATGTGTATGTGGAATCCACTGCCTCCAAGAACAACTATGCACGGTTTGGCCGCACAGTTTAGACAAACCGTGCACCGCCCATGCGGCTTCCCTTTTTCCCCAAAACTCATTCCAAGTTATTCCAACTCTCACATTCGTTACACTTAACATTATAACCATTAAAATCTTCAAGAAAGGGTTACATACCTGAAACCAGGGGTACTAAATTATCCCCACCATTGGTCATTCCGTCCTCAGAAAGTAGAAAACCTTCAGCAACTGAAAGAGTTACGTCCACTACTCCTTCATTTCATTTTCATGTTCCCAATTCTCTTCCTGAATCTAACCATGCTGCCAAAAAACACAGACTAGACTGATTCTTTTTCCATTAAATAATTTCTCTTGCCTATCCACAATCCATACTGGGATATGTATCAATGAAGCATTTGGATCTAGGTCAATGTGATCCCACATAATCAAATGGTATAGATCAGGCTGATACTTTTTCTACTCATATACATGGGACACATTATGCACCAATCTGAACCATGGTGGTAATTCCAACTGGTATGCCACCTCCCCAACCTATTCTAGTATCTCAAAAGGGCCAATTTATCTAGGAGAAAACATGACCTACTTCCCAAAACAATGATTTCCAAGCCTTTGAGAGATCCTCAAGAAGGCATGATCACCCACAACGAACGACAACGGTCTTTGATGGTGATCTGCATAAGATTTTTGACGACTCTGAGTCGTCTCCATCCTATTTCTAATCAACTGTATCTTCTCTGTTGTTTCTTGGACAAGGATCATCCCGACTAGTGAAGTTTCACCGGTTTTGACCCAGTATAGTGGAGAACGACAAGGACACCCATACAATGCTTCAAATGGAGCCATGCGTAGTGAGGCATGATAGCTATTATTGTATGAGAACTCCACTAAGGGTATATGTTCCTCCCATGAGCCACAAAAATCCATTATACAATCCCACAACATATCTTCCAAAGTTTGTATCTTCTGCTCATATTTCCCATCCGTTTGAGGATGATACGCCGTGCTCATAGTCAATTGAGTCCCAAGATATTGCTATAATGATTTCTAGAAAAGAGATGTGAATCTCAGATCTCTATTAGAGACTATAGACACTGGTACACCATGCCTCTTTACCACTTCTTGGATATAGATTTTTGAAAGATCTTACACCATATGAGTCTCATGAATAGGGATGAAATGGTCCGACTTTGTTAGATGATCCACTATCACCCAAATGGCATCGTGTTTCCAAACCATTCTTGGACGACCTATAATAAAATTCATTGCTATTTGATCTCATTTACACACTGGGATAGGTAATGATTGTAACATACCAGCTGGTATTTGATGCTCTACATTAACCTGCTGATAAGTTATGTACCGTGATACTAACTCAGCCTCCTTCCTTTTCATGCCACTCCTCCAAAATTGCACCTTCAATGACTTTTACATATTCTGTGTATGTGGGTGTACATCCCATCTTTAATGGTGGTAACCATTAAGGAGTTGTTCCTGACAAACCATTTGTACAACCATCCGATCTTTGAAACAAAAAATTGAACTCCCATCAAGTTTCCAGCCATCAATGGTCTCCCAACCATTTAGTTTTGAACATACAACCAGACATTCTACATCAAATGTTTGTGCTTCTTGAATCATTTTTACTAAATGAGGAATAAGTGTAGCTGAAAAGAACACAATGACATCACCTCAATCTTCACATTCCACATGCATGTCAGCTAAGGCCTATATCAACTACCATTCATCCGAAGCTTCTTTCGCCAACTGAGCATATGACTTTCTACACAATGCACCTGCCACCGAATTTCCTTTTCCGGGTGTGTACATCAAGTCAAATTCAAACATCTGGTGATACTCCATCCACCTCCTTTGCCTCAAATTCAAATCTCGTTGTGAGAAAATGTGTTTCAAACTTTTATGATCCGTAAACTCAGTAAATCTCTCACCATAGAGACAATGTCTCCAGGTTTTCAAAGCATTGATGACTACAGCCAACTCCAAATCATGTGTTGGGTAATATTTCTCATGCAACTTCAACTTCATTGATCCATAAGCAACCACATGGTCTCCTTGCATGAGAACACAACCCAACCCTATTCCCGAAGCATCACAATAGACCACATACCCCTGTCCTAATTCAGGAAAGATGGATATGGGTGTCGATGTAAGATGAACCTTCATTTCCTAGAAAGACTTATGACATTATTCTATCCATTGGAATGGAGAATTATTCTTTGTCAAAGTATTCATTGTTGATTCTAGACGTGATAAATCATGCACAATGTGTCAGTACTAACCATCTAGACCAAGAAAACTTCATATCTCGAAAACAATATTCAGTAGTTTCCAATAGATAACGGCTTCTATCTTTTCAGGATCAACAGAAACGCCTTTCTCAGAAATGACATGGCCAAGGAAACGTACTTCCTGTATCCAAAAATCACACTTTGATAATTTGGCATACAAACGATGATCACTCAAGATTTTTAACACTGTTTCTAGGTGCTCCTCATGATCAACCCTTGTCTTTTAATACACCAAGATATCATCCACAAACACCACAACAAAAGAATCCATATATCGTTGAAATATCTAATTCATCCAAGAAATGAAGACCGCTAGTGAATTAGTTAGACCAAAAGGCATGAATACATATTCGTAATGGCCAAATCTATTCTTGAAAATAGTATTTAGGATATCCTCCTTCAGAACTCATAGTTGGTGATATCCTGATTGCATGAAAATCTTCGAGAACCACTATGCTCCCCTTAATTGATTGAAAAGATCATCAATGCGTGGAATGGATATCTATTCTTTATCATAACTTGGTTAAGCTTTCTATAATCAACACATGGCTGAAGAGTTCCATCTTACTTCTTCACAAACCACACCGGTGTTGCCCATGGAGAAGTACTTGGTCGAATGAATTCCTTGCTTTCCAGCTCCTCTAACCGCACATTCAATTCATGTAACTCAGTTGGTTCCATCCTATAAGACGGAAGGGTAATAGGACTAGTCCTCGGAAAGAGAACAATTGTAAACTCCACTTCCCTTAGAGGTGGTAACCCTGAGAAGTTATTGATAAATACATCTAGAAATTGATCCACAACAGCTGGAAAACTCTTTTCCTTAATCTCTTCCTTTGATGCCAAAGTCAACGCTACCATTTGGTGATAGATCGTTCCCACCATTGGTGCCAAAAAGCCCTTTGCATCTTTCTTTACCATCCTTTATCCTTTAAGAGATGGTTGATTCCCTCCTTAGTCATGAAACTAATTTGTCTCTTATAATAGTCTATGTGAGCCTTAAACATTGTCAACTAATCCATTACTAGGATTACGTCATAGACATTAATGTCTAACATCGAGAATTCCCATTTTAACTCAACTCCATCAATAGTTACAGCACATGATCTACACACAAAGGCTTGACATTCTCTTTCACCAAGAGGAGTTTTCAGTTTCAAAATAGAAGGAATCATTACCAGTTTTAAACAAATCAAATCAACATCACAAGAATTAATGAAGGAATGTGATGCACCAGTTTCTAAGAGAACTTTCACAAAGGTAGAATTGAAAATAATCGTACCTCTCACCGTAGATGGTCCAGCCTGATCATCAAAAATTATCTACTCAGCTTCATACTATTGCTTCATCAGTACACTATTCTCCTTGTTTCCATGATGAGATTGACCTGGTTGAGAAGTCATGGTATTTTGAAAATCACCACAGCTAGCTCTATGATGCTGATGAGACTGACTTTGCTGTCCTCATCCTATCGAAGTACACGATGCTTCAGACACCTAGGATGTGTCCCGAGCACCTAACCTAGGAGCACTGCGACAATGGCGCTAAAGATTCCCTATCTTGTTGTAATTGTGACATGCTCTAGGTTGCGTTGTGCACTCTCACTTTATGTGGTCAGTCGAACCACATTGAAAACAACCTTCTTTTCTCTGGGGTCATGGAGGAAGGTTTACTGATCCAGTCATCTGGTTCTGATTTTTACTCACACCATGGAAATTGGTGTCCCTTTTCCTCATGTTCCTAGTAGTTGTGTTCCCACCGTTTCACGTAGGCATCAACATGCCTCCTCCCATCGATCTCGATATATCACATTTAGCGACAGTCGCTCAGTTCACAATCTCTGTATAATCTTTAATATAGAGCACTACAATCTTCGATCGAATCTCTTTCCTTAGCCCCGATTCGAAGATGCGTGCCTTCAACGACATGCTTTCCAAAACCTCTAGTGAAAAACGGACTAAACTCATGAATTTAGCAGCATAATTTGTGACAGAGAGACTCTCTTGTTTCGGCTAAAGATTTTTGTCGTTTTCATGATCTTGAAAGCGTGAGGATATAATTGTTTGTTAAACAATTCTTCAAAATCCTCATATATAAGGGCTTCAACCAATTTAGCATGCACCACTAAATCCCACCACTGACATGTAAGATCCTCGAGCATATATGTTGCCATCTTGACCTTGAACTCTGTTGGTGTGCCCATGAAATCGAAGATACGATTCATCCTACTTAGCCACACCTCCGCCTTCTCAGGTTCAGCATCACCCTGAAATTTCGGTGGATTCTACTTCATAAACTGGATGGTATGATCCAGATGCCTTGGTTCATTCCTTCGGTTCCCCATATCCATATCATGAAAAACATGGATGATACTCTGAACCGGCTCTTGGTTCACATGCAATTTAGGTGAAACCACATTATCTGCAGCCTATTCGGTTTGATTTCAATGACACCTACCAGGTACTATTGTCTAAACCATCAACAAACTCTGTCAATATCACTCTCTATCAACTGATGGCTTAGCATTAAAATTCTATTACATCATCTACACTACATTGTTTTTCCAAAAACAACCTTTTTCCATGTTCAACAATTTTTGAAAACAGTCAACATACTTTTTTGGAAATAAAGCCATTTTCAAAATACACCTGATACCCTATTTTCAAAGTCTTTCACTTGAAAACAATTTCTGCATTTTTAAAAAATTGGCACAATGCACAAAATCTTTACTCATTCCTCACAATGAGATATGGAATCTTAGTGGGAAGTCATTCCTCTACAATTCATGGCATGCTCTTCTCATTGGCTAAACCCATGACAATGAGATTTCCAACATTCTAGAAGTGTTATCAAAACACTTATGTACCCAACACCCTGATAACTTTATGCTCAACATAATTGGGTTTGCTATGTCCTTTTATGATATACATTTCAATTTCTGACAATCCTACTACTATCTATGATTTTGACCCAAGGAATAGAAAAGAATGAATTTCTACTCCAACACCAAGAACCTCAATGACCACATGTTAGGCAAGGACCGAACAAGATGATACCATTTGTAATGACCCTCCAATTCTCAATGGCTTGAGAGTACCATGATTCGTTACTAGGCCTTAAGTATTATCCCCAAGACACCAAAGGATGGAAATAAATGCCAAAGGGTTTCAAATACATGTTGGGGGACAATTTACCCTTTTTTAAATAACCCATAAACCAACCATAACCAATAATTCACTATATGATGCATGAACAAATGAAAGACCAACAAACAACATAATTTATAGCAACCCACATCAATGTACACAACAACGGATGACAAAACTAAACATCAAAGTACGAAGAAGATGAATAACTCAAAAGACACCACAACTCCATGCTCCACAAGCTCCAAGCACCACAACATCTCCTAAGCATCACCACAATACACTATCAACAAGATGCATTACCTTTACCTACGCCCCGAAATACAGCATCTGCAAAAGCACCAAAGTGCCCAGGTAAGGGTGAGTATAAAACTCATTTATTTTTCCCAATGACTTCCCTACTCACGCCACTAGGATGGGTGAGTTAGCCAAATTTAAATAAAAACATTTTATATAAAACATTTGTCAAAAGCAGTTATAACTAAATATATACAAGTTTCCAAAACCATTCATAACCAAAGGGATTCCAAGAGAAATTGTAACCAATTTTTCCAGCATGTTATTTTTCCAGAAAAATAACCAAACAAGCTCTATAACCATTTCACAAACATTCCTTTTTTTCATACCCAACCATTTCCACAACCCGTGAAATCAATCATGCATGATTCGTTATGACAATTCCATACTCATGAGCGGTTTATTGTCAATCTACCAAGTTGTCACAATGTTATTATTTCCCATGTTCCATTACACCTTTGGCACCGATAATGAGGTTATATTTCAACCAAGCCTCGTACTTAAAAGTCCCATGTTCCATTAAACTTTTGGCACTTAGCAGAAGGTCCTATTTCAACCGGTCCTTGTATATGCAACATGAACACGCACCACACGTTCACAACAATCATTCCTAAACCATCCTTTCAATAAAACACCTTTTATTGAAAACCATTTCCATCAAAACAAAGTGTGTTCAACCAATTCATACCATTTCAAAAAAATCATACATTTATTGAAAACTAAAGAATGAACCAATTTCATCATGCCATTTCAATGACAAACCATTTCAATAAAACACCCCTTTCTATTGAAAACCCATCATTCATCAAACCATTTTCCATTCCAGGAAATCCATAATTTAAAATCAAAATATTAAATTCAAGAAGTCAAATCACTTTGCACAATAATTCACCAAGATATCACAATTTCATCAAAACCATAAATCATTACTAAAGAAGATTTATTCCATGATTTTCACAATCGATTTCAATCAAATAACCCAATTTGAATCTAAGAAAATCAATTCTAGCAAGAGGAGTTGAGTGTGAAGCCACCTACCTCAACGTTTTTGACGAAAACCCTAAAAAATGGAGAATCGACAAGAAAACCCGGCCGATTCACCAAGGATCATCCTTAGATATCTTCTCCTAACACAACCAAGACCAAATCTCATCACATTTGGCATTCACACACTTAGATCTACCCATAATGGGTGTAGATCTAAGAAACAAAGAGAATAGGAGAAGTAGATATAAGCAGATCTACGAAACCAAACAAGAATGATCACATACCTAAACAATCCGTCTTTGATTCATCAATAGAAGCCTTCTGATCGCCTCGGGAATGATGGGAGAACCCTCCTTGACCATAGGAGAACCAAAATCCCGAGTTAGGGCCACTTAAGAGGAATGACGAGCCACTTATAAGAAAAAACATGTGAGATCCACCTTTATATGATCTCGTTTAAGTGGACGCACCGTTAGTTCACACGGTTTGAAAAACTGTGTGCTAACAGTGTGTTAGCTGCTGCCTCAGCCACCCTTATCACATATTTTGGCCACATAGTTAGTCAAACAGTGTCCCGCTCGTGCAGAAGCCACTGTCTCCAAGACCAACTAAGCACGGTTTGTCCGCACGTTTTAGAGAAACTGTACGCCACCCGTGCGGCTTCCCTTTTTACCCCAAAATTCATTCCAAGTTCTCCCGACTCTCCCATTTGTCACCCTTAACTTTATAACCATTAAAAACATCAAGAAAGGGTTACATACCAGAAACTGGTGGTACTACATAGATCCTAGACATTTTATTGGCAGTAATGAAAAGAACTAACTAAAATATCATTATACATGTTTATTAATTTTTTTTATTTTATCCCATAAATTATAGTGTCATAAAATTAGAATGAAGCAAATATTAAGCATGAAATACTAAAATATTCATTAAAGGCCATTTTACCGCATTTTGATGGAGAACCCTTTTTAAATAATGTTTTTCTCAATTTTATATGTTATATTTGAGAAAATAAAATTCTCATTTATGATCAGGATATCAAAACGTACTTTGGGTAAAATTTTTGTGCTTTTCTGATAAAGTTATTTTTTTAATGAATATTGAAAAATACCGCATTTTAATTCAAAACTGCCTTTTCATATAATATATTTATATAGTTAGATTTTTATTTTAAATTGTTTTAAAGTGTAATTGGATTATATTTTTTCTATTTAATCCAATTTTTGTCACTGGATGTAATTTCACAATGAAATTAGACATAAACAAGTGTCAATATTTTGATAGTAATTATTTAATAAAAACAAGATTTTTGTTTTGACAATTGGAATTAATTTTTCATTATTTCTGCCACTTATGTGTTTCGAATTTTAAAAATTAGATTCCATATTTAGAATCCGGATGTACAAATTTTGTAAATAGGTAACTTTTATTTTTAGACATTGTGAATATTTATTTAAGTAAATATTGTATTTACAATAGTTATAGGGAAAATCAAGTAAATTAGGGTGAAAAAGATAATAATATAATAATATTACATTAGCCTTACACTTTTCATAACCCCATGGGATTATTTATTTCTAGAAATGTGAATCCATGGATTTATTTGGGGACCCCATAGAGCCACATGGGAGTGATAAAGACGCATTATATTAATTAATTTAAAGTAAATTCATAAGTAATACAAACAAATATCTTTTAGTAAAACAATTTTATATGGGGGTATATAAGTTATATCTTACACTATAAATATTAATTAGAATGATACAATTATTTCCTACATCAAGGTATATTATTTAAAAATTTTATACATCAGATAAATAGAATTATTTATGACATAATGAAAATGTAGCGATTACCTTATTAATGAATTATTTAAATAAATGAGATTATAAAATTTAAAAACAATCCATAACCTACCAAATTCTTATTAGAATTTTTTATTTCGAAAAATACTCATCTTATAATTTAATTTAATGAGTTTTCAACCATTTTAACTGAAATAATTTTATAATAAAATAATATTTTCAAATATTCCTAAAAATCCCATCCTCCTAATTATAAAAACGAATCACATCTGACCCATTACTCACACCTCTCAATCCCTTCGGCATGACCAATATTAGCCCAATTAATCTCCTTACATCCCTTTCTTTCACCTAGAAGACTCACCTTAGGCTTAAGGCACTTAAATAATTCATTTTGGTTCAAACCAATTGAAGTTACCCAATTTAAAGGTAACACCTTCTCTTATGTTCTTTTATTTTATTTTAATTATCCAACCCCCTAAACTCATCTAATTAATTTATTTTATAAAAAAAATTGTATCCTAAATATACTAGGTTGTTTTTATGATAATTATTCTCTCTAAACATACACACACCTCCATCTAATGGGTAAACAACATATAGTTTCGGTGGACGATGAACTACTTCCTCATGAAACAATGATTGTTAAATATTCTCCTACCACCTATTATAGTGGAAATTATGATGAAAATGTAATTATATAATATATTAATGACATTTATTTTATCTATATTTATTTGTTTTTTTAATTTACAACATAAAACTATGCTATCCATAACGCGTAAATACGATAATTTCATTTGTGGAAGAGTGGACTACCGCCCCCTCAATGTGATATGGATAGTTCATGCTATACATGAAATGTATCATGGGTGGAATTTATGAAATTATGTAACATATATAACATATATGTTGTAACATAATTATAATATACCTATGTATCATATATTGTTCATTCCTTTAAAAATGAAAAAAAATGAAAGTAGAGTTCATGTGTACGTACGACTTACCATCTCAATGAATGGTGCATTTAATTAATGATTTCCAAATGTTATGGACTATTTTAAATAAGTATATACTGTATATATATGATATATATGATATATATATCATTAATATCATTCTTTATATAATGTAATTTTGACCACATGGACAATTTGTAACTATAACAAGTTCATTTTTTACTGAAGTTCTGAACATCAAATAAAATGTCTCATATGAACACAAGTAATTAAATAATGTTGTGTCAAGGTAATAAGTGATATAAAATGAATAATAAAATTAAAAAAATAATAAATTAAAAATTAACTTATGTTTATTATTCAGGAATAACAAGGGAAAATGAGTCTTGATGGACACGAGGTTAGGGTTTTCCAATATCACTTTTAATTCTGTGAGATTTACATTGTTCGATGCTTATTTATTGCATGTGCTGTATTTTTTACTTCCATTTGAAATATATTATGATGATTATATTTATACTCATGGAATGATATGACTAATTTGGTGTTCTGTTACATTTGGTCATACGACTCGATGCATTAAAACGAGGTAAGGAGTTTCTTATCACGCATTTAATTTCGTGAGATTTTCATTGATCGCCACTTAATAATTTCATGTAGTGCGTTGTGTACTACCATTTGATATATATTCTCAGGATTATATTTATATTAATGGTATTATGTGATTAATTTGGTGGTTATTAACTTCTGTTCATACGACTGGATTGATTACAACGTGGTTAGGGGTTTTCATCTAACATTTTATTCCCATGAGATTCATGCAATATTTTCCACTATTTACTTTTGTGTGGTGTATTTAATGCTCATGATAGTGTTATTTGTGTAATATAATTTAATTTTTGGGTATTTAAATCTCAATTTAATGGTCATTATTTCATGGGGTTTATGGTTCTTAAGTTACCAAATTGGTAAGGGAACCTTTCAACGTACTATTTTAGTAAAAGAATTCTTTTATGTCTTTTAATTTCTATTATCTTATGATGGTATATGTTTTTATATATCATTATTGTTGTAAATTTTATGTCCAAATGATGATATATCGTTTTTCTCTCTAATCAACACTTTTTCAGAAATTTTAAGGGACATCGTTAGGTTGCCGAATTCCTATAAGGGAACTCTTTAACCCAATTTCATTTCTCTGGGTTAAACTTATACTTGTTGATTATGTAGTTCTACGAATATGTGTTAATGTACTATGATTGTTTTAAACTCAATATACAATCATATTGAGTTTATTTATATTTTTCACACATAATTTTGTAATTGATTTGTCCTTAATCTAAGGATACCGTCTTTATAAGGGATTTCGTCTCAATTTACATTCCATTGAGGCATCATTGTTATTATGCACCAATTCACTTTTATATGGTGTATATACTGTCATTTTTAATATTATATCATCAATTACATTATTCTCATGTTATTATAATGTTTATATTAAAATGTTATTCCACATTTATTTGTATTCATGCATTTGTCATTTGGTTAAGAACTCCTAAACTAAAATACCATTTAAAAGATTTATTCTTCTAAATCTTCTCATTAATGTCCATGTTTTTTAAATGGTTTTAAGGATTTATTTATATGGGAATAAAAGTTTTAAAATGTAAAATTTTTTAAAAGCTTCAATATGATATGGGACACATTGATTCAAAATTAACTTTATTAAATTTTTTAAATGGTTTGAAATATATTTTTATAAAGCATTGATTATGTCAATATCTTAAAATGATATTTTTTGATTGAAATGTGGAAAAGTTATATTTACTTTATTATTGTTTTATGTGTTATAAATATGTTATGGTTATTGGGTATTGCTTACATATAAGGGTGGTTCCGTGATAAACCTATGCTGGGTGAGCCAAATATAACTCTTCAATACATTGGGTAACATGACGAAGGTAAACATTAAATATTATCCTATGATATTTATGGAATATATTGTGATGGGTATTCCAACATAACTCACTACGAAGCTGTGATAGATACAATGTATGTATGATATGGGTTCCACAAGTTGCCTTTATGATTTATGATTTCTATGTGTTATTCATCAATCTTATGACTTCATGAGGTATGTTAAAAAGATTATGTTTTTATGGTATAATATTTTTTTTATTTATGTTATAACCATTACTGAGCTTTTTTATGATCATACCAATTTTGAAATGTTTTTTACAGGATATAAAGATGGATAGGGTCAAGAATGAGATCAAAGAAAAGTCATTCTATCTAAAATATTGAACTAGACATGTTTCTTTTTTATAAGATGTTTTTTTATGAAAAAATTGAAACTGTGTAGAAGTGTCTACATTGTAATTTTTTAGATTTAATGTAAATTTTATTCCATTTTTTCTCTAAAGCTCTAAATTTGAAAATATAATCAATGTGAATTCTTTATTTAACTCAAGATTAAGTAATTTTTAAGACTGGTGCCTTACAGATTATGATGGAAGTGAATCATCTACCATTGTTATGAATATGGCGTTGAATCATTCACTTATAATTGATGAATTATTCTAGAGATTCTACCACCTTTTGTGTCACCTAAGGGAGTTATTATGGTTGTACGGAATCTTCCCCCATTATTAGTTTTAGTGGAATATCATCCACACCTTTCAAAGGGTATAGTGATATGTCATCCACCCTTGTATCATTGATTGTGGTATATAGTTAATTGTTTTAATTGGTTTAGTGGTATCACATTAATATTCATTTATATTCAAGATTATTCATTATTCACATGGTTTTTTAGTGAAAACAATTTAACAAAAATATGTATTTATGATACATCATTTGTTGTGGATAGTGATATCCCTGATATATCATTCCCTTAAGACATATGTTGGTGATATATCATTCACCTTGACTATCATTTTGTCGATGAATTTGTTACACTTCTATTATAAAATTGTGACATTTCATTCAAATTATTTAAATATATTGTGTTATGAAATTAACCATATGTGATGTGGCGGTGATTTAACATTTATATTAAATGATTTTTTAGTGATATCTCATTCCCCTTTAAAATTTATTAGAGTATATTTTCATTGTTAAATAATTTGTGGTGAATAAATATGGGAGAATCATACCATTATATAATTGACTAAATATTCTATGATCATAAATTAATTTTTCTATTGATAATCCCAAATATGAATAATATATTTTAATGGTTGTTTGGTTGGAAAATAATATCATACAAGAAAATATAAATTGAAATTATGATTCAACAAAACGTTTTTGTATTCCAAATATGTTGTAACCACACAAAATGGTCATCTTTATGAATGCTCATTTTTCTTGGGTATGTATACATATAAGGGAAGGGACCATACAGTTATTGAGTGAGCTAGATGGATGGTATGAGTGAGATATCGGACCATAAAATTAATTGGACCATTTTTTTATTATTTTTCACCATTCTACTATAATTTTTGGAAAACATTGTACATGAATATCCATTTGGAAGTCCAATTTATGTATATATGAGTTTGTTGTATTATATTTATTTATCATTCAGTTGCAACATTGAGAATAATATTTTCATTGGTTTCATATAACTAAAATGTCTTTATTATAATGTGTACTATCCATAATGATTTCTACTTACACTTATATTTATTATTGTATGGTATAATTGGTATATCCTCCCTTCAATATATATATTCTGTTGATATTATCAGTAGACTATAATGTATTAGGAGGTTATTTCGGAAAATATGTCACCATATAGATAAATCTTGTTAGGTAAAACCATGTTATTGATTTTACAAAATGGTGTGATATCATGGAATTATATGTTTTATCATTTGGGATATAGTATAAGGATCTATAATTTTTAATAAAATGGGATTAAAACTATGCATATAGATTTAAAGTTACTACTTTATTCGATCTAAAAGTTTACATGCAGTTGGGAATCATGTAATTGGTTTTCATTATTATAGTTTAGTTGATTTTATAAGGATTTTGTTGTGTAACATTGATTTATGTTTTTTATCTTTGATCATATTGGAAATAAGTATATGTTCAAATACATAATGTAGTACCTAATATTAACATCATATTTTTATTTTATATGTGATAAATGATATGATAGTAAGGAAATGTTACTTTTTTTAAAATTTCTAACAAGAAGTTACACAATATTTTATTATATTTGAACTTTTTTTGAACTATAATTAAATTAAATATGGTGGATGGTTATTTTGTTTTGTGTAATATGAATAGTTATGATATTTTATTTATATAGATTTAAAAAAGAGAGGGTATATTGGGATAGAGTTTTGATTGAGTAATTTGAGACCCTTCTAAGATAGTTTGTATAAAATTAGTGGTACACATTACATGTTAATGATATATCCCATTTTTTGAGGATATAATGTGGAACACTTATTGGGAGTGACATCTGTGATTTTATAAGGGTGTGATGATGACCTTTTTGTGGGATTGTATGGGTATAGGGAAACCCTACATCAATAACATCCCTATGGAGGGGAAATAAAACAAGAGTTTCCATGGAATATTTGAGAATATAGTAATGTGAATACATTATGGGGTGTGACCTATATGATATATGTTCCATGGAATAGGTGGGATATCTTAGTGCTGATGATATTTAACTCTATATATTAGAAAGACTAAAGTGTTAGTAGTATAGTGTGAAACATTAAAATATTTCACTGGGGATAGGTAGTGAATTTCAAGGGAAACATGATAGAATAGGGTATTATCAATAACATGGATATATTTGAAATTTAATGAATTGGTTTATTATTTCAGAAAAAATAAGATAAAAGCATGGGTGACGTATGGTTGATTGTTGGTTATAGGCTCTTGTGAGGTTACTGGTATGTGAATAGAATGAAGGAATGACCAGTTCTATATTGGGAGAATGTAATATACATAGATAAAATCAATAGTGTTTTATTCAATTAGATATTTGTACCTAAGGATGATGGTATTTGAATCCATATAGTATCAATCAACACATATAGTTGGGTGGAAATGAAATGTATACCTTCTTGGGTTATACATTTAATATAAAATAATTGTTAGTTATGTAATATTATTAGAAAGATTCTATACTCCCTCTCTAGTTATAGGAAAAAATATGCATTTTTTAAACTCCATTTGAGAACGTGGCATGAAAATACATTATATTAGCCATCGGAGTGTGATATTAGTGATGTGGAAGAAATTATCATCCATTTTTAGAATATGTGAAACAGTTGTGAGAATATTTTTATTAAAAATATATAATATAGTGATATTCGGTATCAAAGTCATATGACTCCACGAAGAATATTATGCTAATGATAAAATATACATAATCGTTTCATGCTAGTCTTAAGAGTGGGTATGTTATTCTATATCATTATAAGAATCAAATGCATTCATGGTCATATATGGTTATAACCTTTTGTGGTTCTTTAACAATTTTATATAAAGTGTAAATATTTGTTTTCTAGATGACTCAGCGATGGGTTGTGTCACGAAAATGGAATTTTATGGATGATGAGACTAGAGATGTCATCATGTATAAAAACCCCTATGGATAAAGAGTGACCCCTTTATTATATTGGTATATTAGATGATACATGACTATATATATTTGATTATATGTATATAATTAATCACATAGTGGGTTAATGTAGAATTTGAAACATGTAGGAATGTGATAGTCATACAAAAATGATTGATTTAATTGATTTAGGGATATATCCAATTGAATAGATATATGGTGTTATATTATTGTAGCTTTTGATTAGTGGGATAAAAAGTATTCATGATACCCTTGGAACATTGAGTGTCAGGATTTTAGTAAATTTATTTGAAATGAGTTGCGATTGAGAGCAATGATGTTTATTAATGAATGTGTATATGTAATTCAGTCATTTTATACTAATATTGATGGAAATACTATATTGAGGAGCCCAACCACATATATTCACATCCCATTCTCAGGTATGATTTTAGTAGATGTAAATAGTGACACTTATATTGAGCCTGAACTAGTGGTTATTGAGGTTCCACATTTCCTCTTGGTAGAAAGTGAGAAAGCTATATCTTAATAGTTATGGATAACTAGATATGAACCTCAGTTCAAACCAAACTTGTTAGGTTAGTTTGTTTTATGGATTTTTGTTTGGAATAATTGGGAATTAAACTAGCTGAGGGACCTCGTCCCTGAAATATTCATTATTCTTTCATATAAGAATAAATATATGATTAAGTGATGATTCATGATATAATTAACTCTTAATCATAGAAAAATGTGTTTTTGGTTGTATTATCATCTCCATGTGTAGTTCATGGATATTTAATATCTATTATTGATTAATGACATCGAAAATTGGATAATATGATAAATGAATTAAAACTTTTTGTAGATTACTTCAATTGTGGATACTTTATGGTGTTCATTGTATGAGTTGGTAGTATAGTGTTTATTCCATTATGTTACCAATGTATTTTGGTGAACTGAGATATGGTTTGGAATGTTGTGCATTTGATTATTTATAAAGACTTATATTTGGATAAAAATTAATCATTTAAGTAACAACTCCCATTTTTGTTGGATCAGATCATGAGGTCATCATGTTCTGAGATTTTTAATTAGATTGGATTAGTTTTATGAATTAATATGGTTCTATATATATTGTAATTGAGGAATGAATCAGGAATAATATACTAAAATGGTTCATATAATATGAACTTCAGGACAACATCGGAATTAGATGTGTGATAGGAAGGAGTGAGTAATATCATGATTTTTTGGAGCTCATTGAGGCAAGAGGTGGACTAGATATTAGTTGGATTGAAGCCAAGGTAATTTTTTTATTTAGATTTATTTTTTAATTATTAAATCCCCATGTGGGATGGAATCTGGATGTTTTTGAAAATTTTATTTGATTTTGGAGGATTGGAAAATTTGTTAGAGGTTTTAAGGTATGTGATTAAAAAATAAAGACCATTTGTTTCCTTTTTGGTCAACACCAGGAACTATATGATGGAATGTGGTTTATTATATTTTATTAATACCAAATAATTTTGTGATTTTTGAGAAACATGTCCCTGACATATTTGATGATTGAGGTGGGATTTTTTTATGGAAAATTTGTAAAAAATAGGATTTTCGTGTTATAGAAACATTCATGTCTAGTTTTTCTAAAATATGAGTAAATTGGTCATTTTATATTCAAATAACATAGTCCACCTTGAATATTATATTGTATCAAAATCCCATCATAAAGGGATTCCACCATTTTTTCCATAATACTATTACATCATGTCTTTTTTTGATTTGGGACATACAAAGACAATTATATATGTAATTATGAGTTCATTTGATAACTTTTCTAAAAACTCTTCCCTACCTATCCATTTTATACGATTTAGGGAGAATAAAAACTAGAAATTGGCTCTCAATTCTACTAGATCACAATTAAATTCAGCCATAATGATTGTGACCAAACATAGTATGGCTAGATGAGATTTAGGAGAGTTCAAAATATACTTTGGATTGTTGTTTTTAGGGGTAATACAATTCATGTAGTATATAATTTATTTTCATATAATTGGGATGTAATTTATTGATGGATTAGTTTAAAATATTTTTGTTTTATTTTTGTTTATATTGGGGGATATAGGAGGTAAAAACATCCTATTGAGTGATATTTTCACATCTATATGAAAAAAGTGAATATTTCCAAATTTATTCTAATTAATTAATAATTAATTTGTTATATAATTCAAAATAAATTACTTATAATTAATTAAGGATGAACTAGTTAGAGGTAGGGGATCATGGTTGTTGGAGATGTCCAAAGCATCCTATTCAAACATTTATAATATGAACTATGAATCTTCTATAGAAGGAATATGATTGCGGTTAACGTAAATGGTCTCTAATAATTTCCATCAGTTTATATGGGTTTAATTTGATATGTTATTATAAGTTATGTGTAAATATGGGAATATTATAGAATAGAACCAAATCAAGTTTCTTTTCATGATAAGTGATGAGTGTGGACTGTCTAGGAAAGGATGGTTCCTTTATGATTTACGCTTCATGTATGTTTTTTATAAAGTAAATTGAATGTCATGTTATTATAAGTGTTATATTTTAATATGAGGATAATTTTTTTTATTGACCACATGAATCATATTCAAATATAGATTAGATAGGTTTATATACCAAATAATAATACCATTTTGTGGTATAAAAGTTATAGGCATAATATTGGGCTAGAATATTTTATGTTTTAAAGGAGTTTTATTGACGGGAGAAAATGTCCTTTCCCATATTTAGTTTTCCAAATAATGTCTAATTATGTATGATTAACATTTATAAATAAATAATATGAAAAAATTTGGAATTTAATCAAACAATTATTTCGTTATTAAATTTAATGATTCTTGAACTTGTATATCCTAACATAGAGACAACACCCTAATAAGTTGCCTCTAGATTTTTTTTCATATTTCGATGTGGGAAATAATATTTCACCATGATTTTGGATACCATGACATTATTATAGAGAACGAATCCCAATATGAGACCATAAAGATTTATTAAATCATAGGAATGTAGTGCCACACCACATTACCTATGGTCACACTTTAAATTTCCTATAACAAAACATTAGTTATTATTTCCAATATGATGTATTGACGAGAGGGTGTTTATTTCCCCATGAATACCCTTATCACAATTTTTTTTTGGTGGTTGTGAAAAATATAGTTTTCTCTTAAATTTGATGACATTCAGAATTGGGATGGTTATTCCCTGATACCTTAATAGGATAAGTTGTGTTGAGAATTTGAAAGTTAAAAAGTTTTTGATACAACATGGTAATGATGTGAAATATCTTTCTACACCAATATTCTGAATATCATTCCTTAATGAGAATAAAAACAGCATGATAGATCCATTATTCATATTTGTTTTTGAATTTGATTATTTGACCTCATTGGAGACTTATGGGCTTATCAAATTAAAACATCCACATCCCGCAAACAAGTTTAATGTTTCATAGTGGGGTGGATTGATCAATAGTCCCAAATATAAATTGGATGATTTTAAGAGGGAATTACATATTTGAAGTTGAAATTTAAATTCAAGTTTGAATGAAGATGGACTATTTTTTAATGTAAGAGAGTTTTTGGAAGAGAGAGTTATTTAGTGGTATATATGAACTAGATATGGGGATTGGAGAGAAAAGATAGAGATATTACTTTGGAATAATATTACTCATTGATTATCAAAATTCATTGAATATGAATATTTGGATATCGAAGGTCTAAGACATTATTTTGAAAAAGGATTCCTTAATGTACTTTGACAATGAGATACATAGTTTTTCTTGGTGTTTTATGATTACTCGTTCATATAGAGATTAACATATCATAGTTTATAATGTATAATCTATTATGATATCCAAAATAATTTTCATATTGTTTAATATTTTATTTATTCTGTTTGAATACTATTGAATGAGGGGAAATTATATTGAAAAAAATTCATTGAAAATTCATGGATTAGGAAAACATTAGTTGTTGATTAATCGAATAGATACCACAATGTGGGTGGGATAAAATATAATTTGTTATAAAAAAGTTTATACTCATCACTTGGAGGATAGATCCAGCTTGTTGTAATCTATATTTTTTTCCAATGGGTCAGGTACTGATAGATGATCTGACATTATGAATATCATATAACAATTAATTTGGGAAAATTAAACTATTACATTGATGTAATAATTAATATTTTTTTGGATTCATATATAAAATAAAAAAGCTTAATTGAATGACCGAAAAATATTTTAGTGGTGATAAAAGAAGTTATGTGACAACTTTCATTTTTAATCCTAACCACCAATGACAGAAAATTAATTAGAAAATAATAATGCCTTATATTCACTTACTCATCCTGAATATAAGTTAATAATCACTATGAGAAATTACTTAATTGGATTTATTGTTTTTGATAATTGGTGTTGGGGACTCTGGTAGTTACAACAAGGGATTTTAAAAGAAAAATGTTTGATAACATTTAGAAAACACAACACATACTTTAAATGAACAATGATATATTATACTATATACATTATAGTTGAAACCTAAATATTAAATTTGTTATTATTAATAGAATACAAAAAATTATGAAATATATTTATGAAATATTCAATACAAATTTATTCATCACTTATTTATTTATAAAAGACCTTATTTTCTTCAAAATAAGTTTTCTTCATAAATGGGTTAAATTTTTTCTTATGTCTGAATTTTAAAATTAAATATGATAATTTTAAAAAAATTATTTGATAAATATTAAATTATTTCTTAATCAACATGGAAGAATATTATTACAGTGAATTTTGTGTATTTATTTGAAAATACTAATTTTCTAGTGAATAGTGAAAAATATTAACTTTTATTGAAAACTAAATTTTTATTTCTAGCATGTAAAATGATAAATTTTATAAAATAATTTAATTGAAAAGTTATATATCATATATTATGAATAGTATAATTAATTCTATTGTAAAAAAATTATGATTAACATTTTTATAAAAAATATTTATGCATAAAAAATAATTTTTTTGAAACTGTTTTCATTTTTTTTTGTTTTGTCTTAGAATTTTTTACACTACTTATAGAGATTGAATCTAGAAAAATAAATACCATATTTATAATCAAGGTATTAAAATTTGGTAAATATATCCATTTTATTTTTGGCCTTTTTTGAATGATTGATAGTCGATCCCCCATTATTGAATTGAAAAAAGAAAGATACCTTTTAAAAATGTAGAAAAGGGGGAACCCATTATAGGAAGAAAATAAAAAACAAATTGGAATAAAAATATTCCTAAAGGCTCTTACATAGTCCCAAATTCCAAATAAGAAATATAAATCATAACAATACGAAACAAAATTATTCTTTGTCCCCTGAATGGAAATAGTAGCAACTATTCTAGTATATGATGATGTGTCACCCCTTCCAACAATTACATCATGATAGTAAGAAAAACATTGAATATAACTCCCACATCCTACCCAAACATTTCAAAGGTAAATCAAATGATCTATTCCAGAAACCCATCCATATTTTTAACCGGCCACCCGATAGTGGTTCTGAGTGAATAGCTCAACTATAATCTTAGTGTACAAGAATATCATGCTAAAATTTCTTTGAGAAGTTCAATGCTGGGGTTCCTATCCATCCACTAAAATGAGGAATGATGGATGAATTATGGATGTCAACACACCCACCCATCATTAAAGTACTTCCACCAAGAGACACCTACATTTAGCATATCTAGATTCTAGATGAAACAAAACAAAAGTACTTACATGATATGAAATGTTCATCCCATCCAACCAAGATTCCAAAAATTTAATATCCACAAACATAAACTAGGGAACCCAAAAAAATATCCATCTAGAAAACAAAATGAGAAACTCCAAATTAAAGAACTAAACAAATTCCATAGAAACCAACACCGCCTCTATACCGATCATCCTCCATGGATACTCTACACCATATTCCCAATTAGAAGACACATATGCTATGATATAACATCACTAAAGCCAAGAGAAACCCCATTCTAGGTATTTCACCACCAACACCCATCACAAATCCCGCTATGTTGAATCCACAGTAGAATTTCTTCCATAGAATCATACACATGATTCCAAAACTTCAAAAGAGTCCATATACAACCCTAACATCACTACCTCATAAAGGATCCAACTTACCATTCAATCCCATTGATTGTCTACCTCGAATGTGAGCCATCGATAGAGAAGAAACCATCTATAATGAGAATATGTCCCATTGTAAATCCAAAAAGGGTTGATAAACCAATAATATGATGAGGGATAGATATAAATGAAGGTACTCCATATATGTAATATGTATTAATAATAGAGATATGAAGAGGTAGAGCGAGAAATGGAATGATTCTGAATGATGGTGAATTTAGTCGATGGTCTCAAGTCCGGAAAGAGATAAAGCAGTAGAGATATCATCGTCACCCAACACAAATAAACATAATGATAAACCATGGAATAGATTCTTTGATGACTACAAGACAAATCCTTAAAATTCTACAAAAATAAAGATGATAGTGAGAGAGTTCCTATAATAATACAATATTGGAACCGGATAAATCAAGATAATATTAGTTAAATGTTTCTGTTAGGATCACCATTTTTCATATTATTACTTTTTAAATGATTTTATTTCTATAATTATCATCTTATCCTCTGAATATTATTTTTTAATAGATACTTTTTTCCGTGAAAATGACTTATATATTATTTAATAACCTAAAAAATAAAAAATGTCACTCAAATTCTTTTAAATATATATTATGTGTCCAAATAATGATAAAATATATTTATGAATTATGATTTATTTCTATGTTTAGGAAAATAATATTATATTCATTATGGGAATTCATTTCAAATTATAGTTATTTTATAAATATGTTAAAATCATATCCAATACTAACCCAATATTTCATGAGTTAAAAGAAAAATAATGTACATGATTTTTAATATATTCAAAGTAATATACTTTTTATTTATTTTCCATGTAATAAGAATTTTATAAATTATTATAAAATATTATTGTTTTTTTAATGAAATATATTCTAGTTTTATATTTTCATTAATATTTTTATAGTCAAATACATCGAATAGTGTTAGAAAATATTAATGATACTTTATAAAAATAATATTTGATTAAATTATATAACAACAAAAAAAATATTGAAATATGAATAAGGGGATATTATATGCTCTATAATGTAATACCATGGGAATTTAGGTTCCAAATTAATCGTTATAATTTGTATTCAAACGATTTAAAAGTGAAAAGTTGGTAGCGTAGTTATGGTTAAAATGGGATAACTAAGGAGTTAAAATAAAAGATATGGTTTAAGATAACCCTTAAACCTAATAAATACTTTTGGTAGATGGTATTAAAAACATATAATAAAATCTAATTAAATCATTTATCATTTTGAATAATTTGGATTGATAATGGATTTTATATATTTTAATCTTTTAAAATATCCTATAGTGACATCTCCTCACTTATAAAAGGAAAACCTTCCCTCCATTATATATATAACTTTGAGAAAAATGGCTTGAACAAACCGAAAAAAATTATATTTTAAACATTATTATCCATGTCAAATAGCTCCCAATGTCTATGATTCCTCTAAACAGTGAGTCGAATTAGATTTCCACATCATCTCAAGTGGGCCTCCCAATATACCATAGGTTTTTGACTAGCAGTGAAAGTATAGATAAATCATGTGTACAGAGTGTACCCATTTAAAAGAGTAATCATGTGTTGAGAAAAAATTAATTGACAGAAAATAAATTCAATAACCAATGAACATGAATAATCAAATACCTCCAAAAACAAGTTACAACCCAAAACTAACAAAAAATATTCCATGTCATGCTAACATTTCCCAAATATGTAAGAAACTAACCCAAAATGAAAAAAATAGATAAACCCCCAAATGGGTCTTCAATCCAAATTTGGATCACCATCCATGCGTTCCCCATAACCAACTCAACACCTAGTATAGTTTTGTTTCCCTTTTCCGAACCTAAAACAAATAAATATAATCATGTACCCAACGATGCACGAGTACGGTGTGAGTAAAGGACATAATGTCAGCACCAACGGTGTCTACAAAATATCAAGTCAAAAGAGATACTATTTGACAATACTGAACATAATACATGTATAAAAAATAAAAATTGAGTTCCATTAGTAACCAATATTTAATTTAACCTTTTTTTCAGTGGTAAATTTTTCAACATTATCATTACGTAATTCATTATCAACATGTGTTCCATGTGATATTAATATAAATTATTCAATGAGGGGTTAAGGAATTCATAACTATGCATAAGGTAATAAGTCATGTCCCTATCTCAATAAAGATAAGTACATCACAAAAATAACATTATCCTCAACATCAAGCCTAATTCAAGGTGTAATGAAATTGTTAGGTTAATAGATCTCTCTCCCATTCCCTAAAGCATGCATTGTGTGGTGGAGTTTATTATTGATGTATATCTTGAACCATGGGTGTAGAACCTTAGTTAATATCCCCAAACACCATGCAATGTGTACATGATTATATATCTATTCATCAAACATACCATAAGATAAAAAAATTCACAAACAATACACAAATAAATCACCATCCTTAACAATCTATATTGGAGTTAATATCAAGAAATTTACCATTAACACATTTACCATTTAAATTACATATCATGTTTACCCCAAAGTCATATCTTCACACCCCAACCCATTTTGAAAATTCAATAACTCCCTTATCAGCCAATCCATACATTTCTCTATTCATAATCCATTTTCAATTTATCATATTTTTCATTTTATATTAACTATCCTTAGTAGGGGTGTCGAAATATTTAATTATTTATTTCAATCCACTACACATTAACCCAATTAAACCATTTTCATTCTATTTCAAACAAACACTTAAGAAATTATCAAAACTAGTTAAACATACCAAAATTCCATTTTCAATTCAACTACACAAATTAACATGTTTCACAAGATATATTCATTATCACATGACAATTCCACAATTGGATTTATCAATTCATTGGTTTGGGAATTTTAATCTACCTGATTGGTAGCCACAAATGTTATATTATATCATGATTCATCCCAAGAGCATCACTATGGGTTCAATTAACCATTTGACCCCCCCCCCCCCCCAATTTTAACTTATATAACCAAAGACATCAAAATTATAGTAATAGGTAAACATTGAAACCAAAAATGAAAAAATCAACCCAATGACTATAGGAAATATCTTATAGAACACAAAAGTAAAATAAATTGTTGAAAAAATCATTATAATTATCTTAGATCTGGATTAAAACACCCATTGAATCCTCAACAAATATTCCACTAGGAAAAGATGGTTTTAGGGTTTCTTAAGAATATATGAGTAACTACAATCCTTAATCTGGAAAAAAGAAGTAAGATAATGATTTGACCTACTAGAAGCTTTGATCAACTAAAAAAACATATCCAATGGAAAATAATTGAAGGATATTCACACTCGGTATGATTGGGTCACTTTAGTTTCTCACTAAGGCTGAATGGGAGAAAATGGGGGATAAAATTAGGTGTGTCTTACAATCCTAAAGGGGAGACATGGAAATTAAAACTTCTAATGAGATGTATGTGTTGGAAATAGGGTTTCCAAACCATGAAAAAACCATGTGATTTCCATTGTACCTAATGGATTGAGCTACATGTGTACCTGTGGATCCCCACATAGTTTACAAAACTGTTCTCAAACTATGAATAATTACACTATTTAATGTTTCACTATTTACCTAGGAAGGTCCCATGGTTTTCTTAACCATGGTCTAATTGTGAACCTCGAATAGGTTGGCCCAGTTTTCGTTTATTTCATTTAAAAAATACCAATAACTCCCCCAATTCCCCTCATTCACTTGAGAAACATTTCATTAACCAAAAAAAATATAATGAAAGGTGAATTTAAACTAGTACATACCACAATGAAGCATTGGATCTTACCGTTTCCACTTATTTTAATGGCTCCTACTCAAGCCTCTCTTCCCAAGAATCAATGGGATACTAAACAAAATTATAGGCCATTATAACCATATATATTTCTCACTCTCCCAGGTCCCTTCCTGAACATTACTATGCTTCCTCAAAAATCGGACCAAAGGTACAATATTTCTCTACAATACATAACAACTACAATGTACAAAACGAACTAGATGATCTTAAAAAGATGAATCGACCATGAAAAAACATTAACCACAAGAAATCAATAGGGAAAAACAAAAAATTCCTAAAGGGGATCATAATGATACATTTCACATAGAATCATACCAATGTAGAAAAGAGGATTGACATTTCATTAGCCCTATAATATTCCCATAATTTGTCCCAAATTACTTTGTACGATTGTATCTTGTTTTCAAAATTATAACGGTTACCCAAACTCCACATTTGTTGAAGAAACATGTAGTTATCCAAATAAAAATTCCCAATATACATAGTTTCACAATATACATGGCCATGGTTATTTATCTTTTCATAGAAAAATAAGAAAACTATCACCCTATACCCATTAAAGGATTCTGATAATGGATTCCATGACATTCATCGCCACCCGATCCAGATTAAGGACCTCTCCCAAAAATTTTGTTGTTGTGAGTCCCACCATCTACCTTCAAATAAATTGATCCATGAGAATAACGTCATATATGACATATATCAATCCAAACCACTATCATGTTTCTAGTCATAAATAGAGAGACTTTTCAGCTTACTCATTATGATTCCATGTTGATGGACATGATTTTATCTAGCTAAAAGTACTCTCTTCATCAATGAAAAAAACCCAATTTAGGCATTACCAATGTCCCCTCCCCCTACATGAACACCTTGTCCTATTGAAAATACCATACATCCCTTCCCATAACATCCCATTAACACCTATCCACCACAGCTCTTATGGAGTTACCAGCCAAACTAATCACTACATCATGAATCTCAACCAATAATTTGTGAACAAATTGTTCCATTGTAATAGTTATCACCACATCACTCCTGTTCTCTCACATTATTATGAAAATATATTTAAACCGAGATATGTAACTCAAGTTGGGAATCAAAAATTATTGGACCAAATGTCAGCTTACTATCATTGCCATACCTCCCAGCCTATCTTCCTCGTCGACCCCAAGTCATTCTCCCCATATCTCCCACAAACCAATCCATTCATAAATATAATCCCGAAAACATGACCATCCTAGCCTTGTGTGTCACATTCAAATAAAAAACATCCATACCTACCTTTCTCACCCTTTTCTATTCTACCATAAATTAACATTTAGGCCACAACTATTCATCAAAAAAATAGATAGTTCATTCACCCAAATGATCCAACTGTTTGAAAAAAAGCATACGACCATCCACATGTACACTGGTGATTTTATGAGGATGGAACCAATGCATAAATACACATTTCTACCAAAACACGATGCAACCAAATGTGAATTGAATCCACCACTATGGGAACCACTCATGATTCACACCCTAAGGTAGATCTAACACTCGGCCAACCTCCCTTGTTGTTACCCTCAATTCATCACAAATCAGTCAATGAAACCACTACAGAAATAGTATCCACAAAACCATCACCCATACCACATATACCTATGGGACAAACCCACAGCAGAAAACACATTTTCTATTCAACTTTCAAAGTCTATAACATTCATTTGGGACTTACCATCCCGAGATCACTGGAAAAATCTATCCACCACTATCACTAGTCACTATTGAGTTTTCAAAAATACCAAATACCTAAAATAGATTCAATACATGAATAATACATAAAACCTCTCTCAACACCATAAATGTCATATCATAAAAAAACAGTTCCTACATATGGAAATCAGAGCCTCTTTCTTATACACACTGCCTCAAACACACCAAACGACCATTTTCACTATGTTATATACTATGGATACTTGTAATCATACACCAAAAGTATGACAAAAACACACTCTCTTTGGTCCAAACACAACTCACAATGTCGCAACTCACAATAGTCACAAAAAACCGACAGCATCCTGAAGTTAAAATATACAATCCATCTAATCACTTCCCACAAAAGATTCCATACACACATTACTGAACAACATCTAATGACACAAGGGATATCAACCAACCAATATCATCAAAATCACATCTCATATTCCATATATCAAAACCTTGTATGTCCTAATGATGCAAACCAAATGTCTCAAATTAGGTAACTCTTACCACCCAAACCACCAATAAAATGGGCTAGATCAAAAACTTATCAAATAACCACTACCTAGTTTTCCCAAAATTCCATCATTACACATCATATTCAAATTTAATTAACTATTTTTAAAAAAGGAATTCAAGATTTTATCTATCCACTTACCCAATAATTTTAAAGTACTTGTTTTTTTCATGATCATATCAGAATAGATTTTATTCTACAGACACTTCAAGGAACGATCAACAGGATTAAACCCCCAATGGAAAATAATTTACACTACCAGCCCTAAACTACCCACATTACATACACTATCCCAATGGAAATCATCACACTTAGAACAAAAACCTCAAACATCACTACCAGGGGTCATGGATAAACATGTATTAACCAACATATAGGGTTACAAGTCATTAATTAGACATCCTTATCAACCATTTTCGAATTCATAATGTTCAGTTTTCCCTATTATGAAGCTATCCTATTTTTATACTTATTACAACCACTGTATTCTATAATTAAAAATATTCATTAAGCATAATTATTTTTCATTTTTACCATCATGATGTAGATCATTCTATTTTATAACCCATTAAATCATTATAACTCATCACAAACTAAAATTTAAAACCGTATAAGTAGATTCTTTTAACAAACTATTCTTCAACCATTCATTTACATTCATTACATTTACCCATTTGCAACATCCAATTTAGAAACCATTTTCTTTGAATTATCATGGAAGTGAAATGTATTCTACAATTAGTACATCACACACTAGCCCGGTGTGCACCTATCATGACGCATGCAACCTATATCCATGTTGACAAAAATAATTTATGGGTTAAAAACCTCATGTGATTATAGCCATGAGAAAAAAATCATAAAACATTAACATCACACAATTAGTGTGTAAAATAATGTTTAAATATCATAAAATGTACTATCCACCTTAGTAAAATAAATTCCCACTACATAAACATGGGCTCTCCCACATAGCTAGGTAAGCTACTCCCATGAATGGATTTATTGCCAATGATTGACACATCCAATTCTACATTATACCATCTGAAATAGTAAACCCACATAAAATAAACCCTTTTATATATTATTGTAAAATCCCTAACATAGATGACACTAAATACATCCCTAATATAGTTTTCCTCATGAACTCATGCATCCCTACCCATATGCCAGAGGTTTTTGACTAGTAGCGAGGGCCTAAATAATTCATGTTTCGATATTATACCTCCTTTGCCAGAATAATCCTTAGTAGGGAAAAATTTATATATCCCAAACTGAATGAAATAACCAATTAAAATTAATAATAAAACGTCTCCCCAAGATGGGTTAAACCCACAATAAATAATAAAAATTCCATGTCATGCTTACTAGGGCTAAATGTGCAGGAAAGAACCCAAAAAAATACAATTAGATGAACCCCAAATGTGCCATTATTTCAGGTCCAGATCATCATGTATTCATGTAAAATGACCATCTCAACACTATAGTAAATGTAATTTTCAATTTTTTTAACCTAAAACCAAGTATTCATCATGGATTACTAATGGAGATGGAGTAGGGTGTGATTAAAACTCAGTAGGCCACTGCCAATGGTGTCTATAAAATATACAGCCTAAAAATATTTCATGAAAATACTAAACATAAGACAAGTAAAAAAAAGACAACTCGGGTTCTATTAGATAAAATTCTTTACAATTACCATTTCTATCCTTAGTATCATTTTCATTACATTCATTACATAACTCATTATCAACATGTGTTCCATGGTTTTTTCATTTACATCATTCACTCATGGGGTTAAGGAATTAAAAACCATGCGTAAGGGAATAATTCAAGTCACAATATTACGAGGGATAAACACATTACAACAAACTCATTATCCTCACCATGAATCCTCAATCTGGGTGGGATGACACTATTAGGGGAATAGTTCAATGTCCTCTTAACTAACCTCGTGCATTGTGTGTTGGATTTTAGAGCCTAAGTATAACTCGAAATGTTGGGGTAGAACCTCAGTCAATACCCTAATCTACAAAGTCATGAATACTTTATTTTATATCTATTCAAAACACATACCCTAACACAAACCATTCATAATAAGAATACATAACAATCAACATGGGAGTTAATATCAATAAATTACCCATGAACACATTTACCATTTATAATACATAGCCTATTTTTCAGGAATTCCAATTCTCATTCCACAACCCATTTTGTACTTTCAATAACCACATTATCAAAAAATTTAACATATTTATCAATTCAAAATACATTACCAGTATACCAAATTATTAATTTTATATGTAGAAGCCTTCTTAGGCCCATTGACATATTTCACAATCCATTTGACACATCCCCACATTAACGTAATTAACCAATTATCATTCCACAAAAAACCATCCCTTGTGATATTATTATAACTATTAACTACTACCAACATTCAATTTTAAATTCAGATAAATATATTAACAACCTCCAAAAAAGATATATGTTTTCCCATGTCTATTCCATAGTTGAAATTACCAATTCATGGGTTCAGGAATGTCGGCACAAACCACATGTGGCCCTGAAACATTATATCCATCCTAAACGCATCCCATAGGGATATTGACGAGTTTAATTCATCATTTAGAAACCCATATCAGAAAATTTCACCAAAGGAATAAAAATCACAACAAGAGATAACTATGAATGCAACCAAAGAAGAACAAATTAACCCAACGGCTTTGGACTATAATTTATTGATCACCTACATAGAATCTGTTGATGAAAACACTCTTACTCATAGTTTAAGATCTAGATTATAACACCCATAGTGGCCCCAAAATACATTCCACTCGGAAAAGTGGGTTATATCACATTGGAAGAAGTTGGAAGGAACTACATATCCTAATCTAGAAAACAGAATTAAGAGAAGGATTATACAAACATTCTCTTTGATACTCAATCAAATGCGCTGCAAATAGAATAGTTTCGAAGGAGAGAAAAAATTTAGATGATTGGGTCACGTGAGTTCATCCCTAGGGATTAAGGAGATGAAATTGGGGAGTAAAAATACTCAGTGTCATAAAATACCTTGGGGGTAAACATAGAAATTCACAATTTTAATGAGGTGTGTGGTTTAGTATCATTTTTTTCCAAACCATGAACCAACTATGTGACATCCACTATCTCTTAGGAAATAACACAAACTACTACATATGGAGACACACATGGATTAGAAAACCATGTTCCAACCATTAGTAATTACACTTTTTAATGATCAATGGATTTTATAGTAAGGCCACATGGTTTACATAATAGTGCGCCAATTATTCACCCTACACAATTTGGACCTGTTTTCCTTCATTTCAGGTCCTGAACCCCATGAAAACCCAAAATGAAACTCATAATCCCAATAAAAAATTAATTAACAAAAACATTGATACCAAGATTTAATCAATTACATGCCTCCATGAATTATATATTCTTACATAGATTTTTTTCATTCAAAAAAGATAAACCCATGGTTCCATTACAAAGGATCTAAATGAGTCATCCAAAAGAAGAGGTAATCCACTTGCCAAACAAATTTCAATTTATTTATTCTTATAAATCCGATAAATATATGATAAATAACCTAAATTTATTAATAAAACGTACTAAATTTAATTAAATTATATTATTATTTGAAAACATCCATTTCCACCTTGTTTTCTATAAAATTTGAAGTGACATGACCACTCATTTATAAATATGGCTTATTATATACCCATGTAGAAATAAAAGTGATTTTTTATCACCATATTTTATAGATGGGTTTAATGATTGGAATATTGTATACATAAGATATTTATTTCCCATTATTATTCTAAAATAATGATATCATGTCTATATTTTTACCTTCCACTCTATTGGAAAATTTAATCGTCGCTCATACATACATTGAGACTATCACCTCCATAGAGCGATGTGATGTGTTATTTTGATTCCACCTTACATTGATAATAATATGGTTATAATTAATGAATTTATATATATATATATATGAAATAAAAATTATACTATGTAGGTGAATTATTTTTTACCTTTCTTTCTTTCAACCTATAGAAAAGTAAAAACATCCTTCAGTCATACATACAACCAACTCCTTGAATAGATTAATTGTTTTTTTGAATATATATATATATATATATATATTAGGGATAATTCAGAATATATATATATATAATATTTATATTAAAATTAAAATTATTAAAATTATGGATCCAATGTCAAACTACAAGGACCAAAACAACTCATTCCAAATTATGTGATAAATGACGTAGATATCACCTAGAAACATAATTTGCATAAAACAATTATCAACAAAAGGCTTGAAAATTTTTATAGGAACATAATTTATAGTTTTTATGTATATTTTTACATTGTTTTAATTTATTTATAATACATAAATATTTTTTATATGATATTTCGAACACATAAGAAGGAATTTGTATAAGATGTTATGGAATATATAGAAAATCATTATTATCCCAGATAGTTTATGATTAAGTCTATACTATAGAAATTATTTGATCATTGTATCATGAATCCATTATATTTTGTTTTCCTATAGTTACTTCATGATATTATAGATTTTCATTAATTTTAATATCATTAATTACTCAATATAGAGAAATAATTCTTTTAAGGAAACCCAATTTTCATTTTCTAATTAGTGGGAAATATTTTTCCACAATGTTTATATTATCGAAAAAAATTCAATGAATATTTTTAATATCATAAAATAATTAATAAAATACATTATTACCCATTTTTTGACATTTTTATTAAGTGGTTTAAATTGAATGATCCTGTTTTTTTCTAAATGATATGTGTTTTACATTATTTTAACATCAATGAAAGGAATGTATTTTAACTTATATGACATGAAAGTAATATCCCACCATCATTTCCATTCATTAATCTTAAGACGCATATAAAAATTGACATGTTTATTTTAAAATAAAATCATTTCCTTAAAATTTATGGATTTTATTGAACTTAAATACATGTGGGGGATTGGTCATAGGGTCGAGTCCCCAAGTAGTTTATCCTATAATGTTCATTTTAATGAACTGACCTTTATATATCTGTTTTAAATTTAATGATTGGTTTTTCATGTAGAAATTATGTAGTCATTTTTTATATTATTTGAAACAATGCCATCATCCATTAAGGAATATTATGAGTTACTATGTATAAATTCTAATTACAAATTTCTAATTCATTTATTTATGGTTTATGATTAGTTGGAATAGGGAAATTATTTTCATTACATATTCAATTTATTCTAATATATATAATTTTTTATTATTATGTCATATTGATTATGATTTTATGTTTATTCATATGATTAATGATTTAGACATTATAAGAGATGGGTGGGGTGGAATAATATAAACCATCGATGCATCAGTAGGTATCATGAGAATAAATAGATTTGTATTTATTTGAGGCCTTGCCCATTTTTATATTTGTATTGGAATATGGACATGATAATAATTATTATATTTCATAGATTAAATAATTAATGATATATTTTTTATTTTTAGAATTATATATTCCAATATTAAAAAAATATTGATTTATATATTATTTTTTGAAAATTAATGACAAAGAGAGAAATGTTTTTAGATAATTTGACTATTTATACATAATTAGATAACCATGATTTATTCCCACCATACTATTTTTTGTGCGGTAGTTATTGAATAAATAGAAAATGTTCTCTATTAATAACCATTCCATATTTATTATTCCATGTTTATTAAAGATATATCTCACATTACCTAAAACTTACAGGGAATTGAGGCTCACCATTTATTTTATTTCCTTTTTTACGATTCAAAGAATTATTAAATAATTCATATCAAAGGATTTGCTAGGGGGAATGTTGTTTTTCTCATGGAATATACATTTTTCAATTTTATGTTTGAATATTAATTGTGAGATTCATGTATGTATATAGTGTACAATGACTAAAAGACTATTTATTCCTTCTGGATGTGATTACATATATCTAGTACTATTGTAATAGAGTAACCATATACTATGGGATACTATGTATGAGGTCTATATAATGCTTCCCTTCTGAAACCTAAAGACAATTTGATGTTTTTGTAACATGTTCTCTCTTTTCATTATTTTTATTTATTATAAAAAAGGATCATAAATTAGTGAAATTCAGTCAATCGTATTAGGATTCCAATATTTATAATGTAGAATTAATATTTCTATAATTAATGAATAATTTCATTCTTCTAACCAGTTTTTATGGAAGAGAATGAAATTGTAATTAAAGGTTTTACTCTAGTCATAAAGGTGTTTTGATGAATCCATGAGATAAAAATAATATTTAGTTTCATGATAGTTAATGGAATGGTATCCTAATGTCACTTTTGGTGAAAATGTTTTTTAAGGATATATAGATAAATATATTATATTAAATATAGGAAAATCTAAATAGTATTACTAAGGAAATAATAACATGGTGAAAGTAAAAAATCCATGTCCATAATTATCTATTTAAATTTATTCATTTGATTTATAGAGATTATTTTAATGATTTATTATCTAGGATAAATAATATTTTCTATTCAATAAGAGGCTATAGTGAAAATAAATAGAATTCAAATATTTTCAAGTAGTTTCCTCATATATTACATGATATGTTTGATGACATGGTATAATCTCTTAAATAAAAATATATCATATCATTTGTACTTGATAAAATTCATTAAAGGTTGGGTTGGTATTCAATAAATAAAGGTAACTCTTATTAGAAAATAAGTAGTTGGAAAAAGGAAATATTATCGTATCTATTATGCATGGAATATTTTCTAATGAGTTCGCAGAATAATATGATTAATCATTTTTAGATAAATATATTGATCTAATGTTTTATATGACCAAATTACATATAGTATGGAATATATTAAGAGGAATATAATATATCACGTTATTACACCTTTAGAGTGTTTCATATATAGAGAAGAAATATGTTTCCTTCAAATTTTCCAATGATAAAGGATGAAGAGTGTGATGATGAAGTTTAAATAATGATGTCCTTTATAAAGTGGAGTCCCAAACATAATGAGAGGAAGTAAAATTATTTTCAAAAATAAAATTTACTTCTTAATTTCATAGTGAATGTTTATTTTTCTATTATGTGGATGTGGAATGTTATGAATTTAGAAATTAATACAATTTAATATGAAGTAATCATGATGAGATGTTTCTTATCATTGGGGTGTTTCATAAAAGTTTATCTAGTGATTGGTATAATTTCAATATGGATATGGAGTTTATGAGAAATCATGAGTTTTTAGAATTCCATAATAATATATACATTAAAATAAGGATTAATAGACGTTTGGTAATGTACCTTAAATTTGAAACGATGGGATTAATCCTGTGTAGAAAGAGATATACAATTCATAAAATAATTTTAGAATGTCAGTGTTTCACTTTCCAATGATATGAAATAGAATAATGATCTAATGGATGGAATTTATGTAATCTTCAATGATTAGTGTCGTTTAATGTTGATAAAAATTAGAAGAAATTTGAATTATTTGTATTGTTATATGGTTGTTTTAGAACTGTGATCTAATTTAGGATTTTGAGAGTGAAATATCTCAATTAGATGATTTTGTCCATGGAAAGATACCCAATATCTATTTCAAGTTATTCACTAAATATTTTAGTGGGTTTTGGGTAACCCTTCATGAAAATTTTATACATTATAAAACCCATCATAAATTAATCATTGATGTTCATGTTTTTAAGAAGGTTTGGAAATGTACTCACACCATGTTAATGGAAGGAACTATACCATGGTAACAACATGTCAAGCCCTGACATGACGGTTTCATGGTTTGGTGGATTTTGTTTTTTTCTTGAATAAACCTTACATGAGATGGTTAAACCATGGATTAATGTGTTATTTCATGAAGACTTAATGTGTTCAATTTTTTTAAAATGAAAAAAAAATTAAAGGTGTAAAATTTTGGCAAAGGTATTCATGTTGTGATGAAGTTACTTTGAATAATATGTTAAAAATGATAAATATGTTAAACATATAACTAGAGGGTGTCAATGCGTTGTGGTTTTTTGGATTTTTCTAAAAAAATTATTAAATATGGGAATTGTCACACCTCATCAAATATTCTAATAATTTTTTTAAACCCCATTATGTTTTTAATATTTTACATGAGTTTTAGGATAAATATTTCATTATTTTTGGATCTTATTAATCTCATTTAGGAACACAAGGTTTAACACGAAATTTCAAAAAACAAACCATAAAAAATATAAGAACTATATAATATTTGACAGTATGGATTTAATTGATGCCAAATATTTTTTAATAGTCTAAGAGTATTCTATGTTAACACATATGTTTGGATACTTTTTTCATATAATTTCATTTAATTGGGGGATACTACACCCATAATTGAATCCTATCCACATAGGTGTCTTCCTTAGATTATTCCCATAATCCACATTCCCTATATGATGATATTTGGGTGATTTATTAGTTTTTTACTCAACCAATATCAAGATAATTATTTTTATTAACTTTCCAACCCATTAAGAATTATTTTTCTGATATTCCTTATATTAGATTCATGTTTTGAAAAAAAATATTATGGAATTCAGAATAAGGTTTTTTCAGGACAATATGGAGTTTGGATCATCTCTCTCACCCTATTTATCCGATTTTTAATGGTTTCATTGAAAGTAAATTCCATTTTAGGCTTTTTCAGGAACCGAATCTGGTCGCCGCCAAAACTGGCACCAAACCTAGCCCGTGACATGACCCGAAGGGCATTCCCTATCCCCACGGGCTGGCACAAGTTCCCGGGTATCATTTATTTTTGTTTGGGAACGATTTACCTGAATATGAAGGCATAAAACATTAAAAACAATCAATAAACTGAATCTGAAAAATGTAAACCAAAATATGTTTAAACAAAAACCAGAACTGAATACATATTTTTAAAGATACTAAAAGTGGTCTAAAAACAAATAATGACAACATAAAGACATCCCCATGGACTCCACAGGACAAGGGGGTCATCACCCACAAGCCTTCTCCGCAACTCCGCCCCAACGATGGGGACTAACACCCTGAACCGCCATCACCCTTAGCCTTCCCTTTACCTGAGTCAAGCATAAGCAGGTCTACTTACACCCAAGGGGTGTAAGTAGGGTGTGAGCCTAAGCCCAATAGGATACCACCAGATGATTCTAAAGAGCATGCAATACAATGTGAACAAAACAAGCAATTTTAATACACAAGGTGAGACAGTGTTAAAATTCAAAGAAATGCAACTTTCAAATGAAAACAGTTTTCAATCCAAGAATTCCAGTAAGTTAACAAATTAAATAGAAATGTGAGCTACTGTAAAGTACTTCCAAAACACCCCACAACAAGGGTAAATACCACAAATCCAATGAGCATCAAAATCGGGAACACCCCTAAGAACTAGGTTGTCTCGGGCCCTATGTACCTCATACCTCAGTGTAGAGTAACCATAGAAAAATATGTTCTCGTGCACGAGCCACTAGTAGGAAACATACCCATAACCTAGTGGTCCCCAATCATCATCCACATATTTTAGTTAGAGTTGTCGTTATCCAAATGCTAAGTGGAACAGGGACAAAACCCATCCGATCCACTAGCCGTACTATTACAAATACGCCCCACCTAGGTACTCGGGCTTCCCATTTTGTGCTCAAACAATTTCAGCAAACAACACAAATCCTTTTGCATATAAAATTTCACTACTGGTCACAAACAAATAGTACAGTATCTACACACATTTTATAACATTTAAAACACACAATAATATAATATTATTTTCAATAAAACAACCTCTCAAAACATCACATTGTTTTGCACCCAAAGCTCTTTAAGGTATCCACTTTGCACACTATGTGAACACTTGTAAGTCATTAAAACAAAATTTCAGTTAAATAACCTTTAATGAAACCAACAATTCAGTTATGGGGCAGCCCAATGTGAACCAAGAAGATATATCTTTTAAAAACCACCATTTTCACATAAACATGGCACTTAAAGCCCATTTGCTTCCCAAACACCATTTAAGCAAACTTTCACAGTAACAAAAAAAAGAATAAACATTAAAAACATGATTTTAAGTCATAATACTGTTAAATAAAATCAACTAAGTAATTATAGGTCAGCCCAAAATGAACCAATGAAGGATTTGAATGAAAAACCCCCAATTTCACCAAAAATTGGAACTTAAAATTCATTTTCATTATAAATGCATCTAAAACCAATTTTTACAGAAACATTCAAGGGAAATAAACATTAAGGTTCCATGAACACAACAATATAATTCACAAAAATTGCACACAAAATGGAATCACCTACAAAAACCAAGGAAACCCTTGAATCCTTTGTGCGAAAACTCAAACGCACTACCGCCACACCTCAAGGAAGGTAAACTAGACCTAAAACCATAATTTCATACCAAGAAACACAATATAAAACCCTAATTTTTGAACCTTACTTTCTGGACATTAGTAAACTCAATGATAATGGAACAAACCCTATGTACATTGGATGTAACCCTAAACAACATGAAAGAAGAAAAAAGGAGAACAACTTACTTAAAATATCTTGTAGAAATCTCCCACAAAAATACCAGTATCTGATTTTAAAAATACTCAAACCTTTAAGGGAGGTTCGAACAACGATATGGAGATCATTTAGGAATTTTAATGGGGGAAAAAGAGTAAAAATTAATAGAGTTATGAAGGAATTAACTTACCTCTTCAAATATGGACGATTTGAGAAATCCTATGAAGTTCAGCCCCAAATCACGATAAACCAGAGCTCCAAAGAGGTGGGAGAGGCAATGGTCGTGCGGCTGGGTTTAGTTGGTTTGGGCTCCACTTGGAATCACCAAAAAATCCCAAAATTGGAGTATGTTATAACATAATCAAAATTTATTTTTAAACTAGGGATTGGGCTTTCGGGCAGGCCCAACCCCTTAGAGAAAAACCCAAATAAACCCTGGTTATGGATTTCTAAAAGCTCCAAATTACCTTGGTGGTGTTAATAGGTTAGGGGAGGTCATGTAAGAATTTTAATGGATTAAAAATGTTGACAAATGAAAAAGTTATAAAAGATACAAAGTTTATTTTTTAATCTGAAATTGGGCTCACAGTTTGGCCCAATTCATGAATACTCATCTATTCCTCCCTAAAACCTAGGGAAACCTAAAAAACAAATCAAGGATGTAAATTAAATGAAAAATAACTTTAAAATATGTCTTGTATATGAAAATTCTCCCCACCATAAATCATTCTGCCCCTGGAATTCCACAACAAGGCCAGATGCAAAAGCAAAGCCCAAACGATAGACCAAGACATACTTCCTTGCAACGTTTTCACCCGCTTCAAAAAGGACAAACATCTCCAGTTGATCAAACGAAGGAAGATAATACTATCACCAACCAAAAAGTACCCCACTTACATAAAATTATGAAAAAAATTAAAAACACATCACAAAACAAAACACCTCAAACACTACAAGACGACGCTCAAGCAATCCACTTGAAACGAACAACAAACTCGAATAACGCTACCACAACATTACGTAAACAAAACCATTGGGTGTTATCCAACCCCAAATTTACCCAAGTAACAAATTTTTGGATAGATATACTTGAACTATACTACCTATTACCAAGAATAAACCAAGGAGAAAGCTGAGTCACTAGTATGGGGTGACCCAATCTGGACATCCCACCACCAGGGACAACTCAATTTTCTTAGATAGAATAAGGATAACAATTAGGGAAGGAACGAACGGTATCCCCATCATAAGGGTTAAACTAAAATTATTCATTTTCAAAGAGAACATACATTATAACCATGATGGGTCTCCCCACCATAATAATGAACACAACCTTCCTTAAGACAAAATCAAGACACTAACAGGGGGCCTCGAACGGAATTCCCAGCATTAGGGGTAGATTAATATCAGAATTATTCCAATGAAACTTAAATGAGTCCCATTGTGGGTATACCAAAAACAAAACCAAACCATCTTAACTAAATATTATGGGATAACAAAAACAACAGAATTTTATGGAGCTGGCATGGCCGCACAGTTGGTTCACATGGTTTGGGAAACCGTGAGTTAACTGTGCGGATCATTCTGTCCAAAGAGGATACTTCACACAGTTTCCTTGGCCAAGGATCATGGACGTGCGGAGACCATGCAGTAGCTACTGTCTCTTATCACATGTTCCCCTAGGTTGGCACATGGTTACTTCTAACCATGTACAAACTATGCACTTCAACCTTCCTAACCCAAATTTTATACTTTTCTCCAAAAACACAAGGGACCCCAAAAGGGAAAAAACAACTCAGGGTACGACATGGGAACAAGGTACTCACACCTATTTCCACCGAATGTGAGAAATTGGAACAAGACGACGACAGTATATGTTTAAAATATTCCCATATTTCATATTGAGGATATGACCTTGACCAAAATTTTGAACGACTCTAGGATTTCCCCTAACTACGCGCCAGCTTCTCTCCGAGGCCTATGGCTGGAGCTCAATGGATTGAAGCATCTTTGGCCTCACAGTTAGGATTTGTAAACCCCTAAACTGAACATCTTCTTCCAGTTCCAAAAACAATTATACTGTAATCTCATATGGTCTCATTGAGACATTACACACTTCAAACCCGCTTTTCCCCAACCCATCATTTTACCAAAACAAGAACTTAGAGGATGCACACACATCGCCCCTTTTTTCTTCAGATGCTAAATAGTGTAATGAAAGGACATATAGAAACACCTTCCACTAGAACATAGGATTTAGAATTTCCTATAGGGAGACACACATCCAACAAAAAAAAAGTGACTCTCATAAGATTTCACATTCTTCACCCTTATAGTCAAATGAACACATGACATCGCAAGGAATAACCGCACATAACCATTGTGGATAAAAGAAAACACAAATATATGGACATTGTACTAAGTCCCAAACAACACATGATTCCATCAAGTGTCCATAATAGCCACTCTTGTCCAGATCTTGCACACCGGTGGCCTAACAAGAACTCTTGCTTCAATGAGACTGACGAAAGACCCAGAGGCCCTTTAAGACATCATTCCACACTGACAACCCTGAACTTCATTGACCTTAGACAACTTAGGAAACATAAGAAACTAAGGTCTATTTCAACCTCCCACAAACACTCTCCCACTTTAGGGGGATCCGCATAATTGAAAAAGAATAGGGGTAAACACAATCTCCAAACCTCAAGAATAAAGTCCTTATGTTGATCAACTGGAGGATAATCCAACGGTGAATCACCATAGGCCAAACATGAATCATACATTAACACTTTATGGGGGCATACCCTAGCCAATATGAAAACCCAAGGACCCAACCAATCTGGTCATTTGGTCACAAAAGACCACAAACCTGAACCGAACACATGAGGGGAGCCACCACATTAGCCACCCAAACTTTTCCTCAAAGAGACCACTGACCAACACTTCATTCCAACTTATCAATGAAACACAAATCCAAAACATCGTTCAAACAAGAGGGGTTATTGAACTCAAAACATCCCACAATAATAATCCCGAAAACACATAATCCATACCTCCCAACCATACATTATCAAAACACAACACTTTCCTTCAAAAAAATTATTTTAAAAAAACAGTGTTGGTCGGTTGCGCATTTACCGATGGTATCTCATGAGCCTCACACATGCTTGTTTACATGCCACACTGGGAACCCACCTCATATCCATCCATATTCACAAATAAACATATTCATGTGGTCACCCTTGAGAATACCAAATACCAAAAAACAAACCTTTCCTCTTTTTAAAATAAAACATTTAACCACAATTTTCCTTTCTCAAAAACACTAACCATAATATCAAAACCCAATTTTTCATCTCACAAACCAATTTAGAAAAGAATGAATAATTCAATTAAAGCACATATTCATGCCTTTCACAATTGTTTTAAAAAATTTCAACCCATTTCAAAACACTTCTAATTTCATGAAAAACACCATTTCATAAATCTCCATTTAATTAATAACTCAACTCTTCTCATTTCAAGACATGGTTTTAAATGTTCATAATTTTTTTTTCAAATGTTCAGTAGTCACCAAACCCAAAATCCATATTCAACCCCCACACAAAAATTCTAGAACACTTAATTCAATCCAAAAAACTTTTCCATGGTTAAAAAAAAATACACTAGAAACATATTTTCAAAACCCCAATTAACATAGTTCATACATTCAAAAGAGGTGTAAACACATAATTTACCCTTTTGAAATAATTCTGAAATTTCATTTATAAGAATTAAAAAAATAAAACCATTTTCACTTTACTAGAAAATAACTTCATAAAAATTCACACTCCTTAAAGTGAAGTCATTTTTTTGCCTAAAAAAAACAAGTTTCCAAGATTCCAAAACAAAGAGACACAAGACAATGTGAGTGGAAACTAGTTTTGGTGGGTGACTTGGACATATGGTTGGCAGCCATATTCCAATCACTTCGTCGTCACAGAGAGTATTATAGGGAAATATCCACGGCTCCTCATGGCTTGCCAGGCCCTGTGAGCTCACTGAGATTATTCTCCCAACTCTATTTTCATTTCCCATAGTCATCATTAAACCAAGAAAAACAAATGACTCAGATAAATCCATACTTCCCCTGGTGACTTGAATCTCGTCATGAGGTGTGCTGGCCAGGCACACTACCCATGACTCAAATGTCAAGTCCTGACAATCCTAGCTCCAGACTATCCCGACTCTTCCCCAAATAACATGACCCAAAGAGCGAACCTCCTTTGATACCATTTTGTCACGAACCGAATCTGGTCGCCACCAAAAATGGCACCAAACCTAGCCTGTGACATGACCCGAAGGGCGTTCCCTATCCCCACGGGCTGGAACAAGTGCCCGGGTATCATTTATTTTTGTTTGGGAACGATTTACCCGAATATGAATCCATAAAACATTAAAAACAATCAATAAACTGAATCTGAAAAATGTAAACCAAAATATGTTTAAACAAAAACTAGAACTGAATACATGTTTTTAAAGACACTACAAGTGGTATAAAAACAAATAATGACAACATAAAGACATCCCCATGGACTCCACACGACAAGGGGGTCATCACCCACAAGCCTTCTCCGCAACTCCGCCCCAACGATGGGGACTAACACCCTGAACCGCCATCACCCTTAGCCTTCCCTTTACCTGAGTCAAGCATAAGAAGGTCTACTTACACCCAAGGGGTGTAAGTAGGGTGTGAGCCTAATCCCAATAGGATACCACCAGATGATTCTAATGAGCATGCAATACAATGTGAACAAAACAAGCAATTTTAATACACAAGGTGAGCCAATGTTAAAATTCAAAGAAATGCAACTTTCAAATGAAAACAGTTTTCAATCCAAGAATTACAGTATGTTAACACATTAAATAGACATGTGAGCTACTGTAAAGTAATTCCAAAACATCCCACAAAAAGGGTAAACACCACAAATCCAATGAGCATCAAAGTCGGGAACACCCCTAAGCACTACGTTGTCTCGGGCCCTGTGTATCTCGTACCTCAGTGTAGAGTAACCATAGAAAAATCTGTTCTTGTGCATGATCCACTAGTAGGGAACATACACATAACCTAGTGGTCCCCAATCATCATTCACATATTTTAGTTAGAGTTGTCGTTATCCAAATTCTAAGTGGAACAGGGACAAAACCCATCTGATCCACTAGCCGTACTAGTACAAATCCGCCCCACCTAGGTACACGTGCTTCCCATTTTGTGCTAAAAAAATTTCAGCAAACAACACAAATCCTTTTGCATATACAATTTCACTACTGGTCAAAAAAATAGTACATTAGCTACACACATTTTATACCATTTAAAACACACAATAAAATAATTTTATTTTCAATAAAACAACCTCTCAAAACATCACATTGTTTTTCACCCAAAGCTCTTTAAGGTGTCCACTTTGCACACTATGTGAACACTTGTAAGTAATTAAAACAAAATTTCAGTTCAATACCCTTTAATGAAACCAACAATTCAGTTATGGGGCAGCTCAATGTGAACCAAGAAGTTATATCTTTTAAAAACTACCATTTTCACAAAAAACATGGCACTTAAAGCTCATTTGCTTCCCAAACACCATTTAAGCAAACTTTCATAGCAACAAAGAAAAGAATAAACATTAAAAACATGATTTTAAGTCATAATACATTAAATAAAATCAACTAAGTAATTATAGGTCAGCCCAAAATGAACCAATGAAAGATTTGAATGAAAACCCCCCAATTTCACCAAAAAATGGATCTTAAAATTCATTTTCATTATAAATGCAACTAAAAATTTTTTTTACAGAAATATTCAAGGGAAATAAACATTAAGGTACCATGAACACAACAAGATAATTCACAAAAATTGCACACAAAATGGAATCACCAACCAAAACCAAGGAAACCCTTGAATCCTTTGTGCGAAAACTCAAACGCACTACCGCTGCACCTCAAGGAAGGTAAACCAGACCTAAAACTAGAATTTCAGACCTAGAAACACAAGATAAAACCCTAATTTTTGAACCCTACTTCCTGAACATTAGTAAACTCAATGATAATGGAAGAAACCCTAAGTACATTGGATGTAACCCAAAACAACTTGAAAGAAGAAAGAAGGAGAACAGCTTACTTAAAATATCTTGCAGAAATCTCCCACAAAAATAGTAGTATCTGATTTTAAAAATACTCAAACCATTAAGTGAGGTTAGAAAAAGGATATAGAGATCATTTAGTAATTTTAATGGGGGAAAAAGAGTAAAAATTGAGAGAGTTATGAAGGAATGAACTTACCTCTTCAAATCTGGACGATTTGAGAAATCCTACGAAATTCGGCCCCAAATCGCGATAAACCAGAGCTCCAAAGCGGTGGGAGAGGCAATGGTCACGCGTCTGGGTTTAGTGGGTTTGGGATCCACTTGGAATCACAGAAAAATCCCAAAATTGGAGTATTTTATAACAGAATCAAAATTTATTTTTAAACCAGGAATTGGGCTTTCGGGCAGGCCCAACCCCTTAGAGAAAAACCCAAATAAACCCTGGTTATGGATTTCTAAAAGCTCCAAATTACCTTGGTGGTGTTAATAGGTTAGGGGAGGTCATGTAGGAATTTTAATGAATTAAAAATGTTGAAAAATGAAAATGTTATAAAAGATACAAAATTTATTTTTTAATCTGAAATTGGGCTCACGGTTTGGCCAAATTCATGAATACTCATCTATTCTTCCCTAAAACCTAGGGAAACCCCCAAAACAAAGAAAGGATGTAAATTAAATGAAAAATAACTTTAAAATATGTCGTGTATATGACAGGCTTCTAGTTACTTTTGTTAACCTTTTAATTAAATTGAAAACATGATTGAGACTTTAAAAAAATTACTACTAACACTTGTGATCATTTTGGTTATTTTAAATATGTACATAAATTTATTTCTGAATTATAGAAATTTATTATTTTTATGGAATAATGGAGGAATATGATATATGTTTAATAAATTTATTTCAGAGTTTTGAAGTATAAAATTTAATTTCATAGTGAATTATTTGGGATTTTGGGTTTTTTTACATTTCAATGACTTGTTTACAGCTATTTTTAATCTTTCTTCTTTTTACATGGAAGTTTTTCTCTTTTTTTGAGTGATTTAAATTGTGACCCTTTCGATTTACATTGGTTACTACTATAATATATATATATATATATATATATATATATTTGTTTGTGTGTTTTTGATTGTATATTTCCTAATATTTATAAATATATATAGAAAAACATATATGTGTAACACCCCAATATTTCATAATACGTTATTTTTTCAAAGTAATTCAATAACTTGTACTACACACAACACCGAGTTCAATCACACCACAACTTACCAAACTAGTCGTTCAAAAGAGGTTATGAATAATATTAATTATATTTTGACCTTTATATATTACTTATATTTTTAGAATCCTTATTACGAGTTTCTTAGATATAATGAAAGAATAAATTCATTTTTTTGATAAAAGAAGTTTTTTTTTAAACGCAATTTTACCACCTTTTAATGGATATCCCTTTTTAAATACAATATCTTAAACATTTATATTTTCAATTTTAAAAAATAAACCTCTTATTTAGAATCGGGAAATAAGAATTTAGTTTCTATAAATTTTTTGGTGTTTTTCTGATAACTTTCATATTTGGATGAATAGTGCAAAATTCTATATTTTAACTGAAGATATCTTTTTTAATCAAATTAATTGGTAGAATTAAATTATAAATTTTAATGGTTTGGAAGTATAAATACATTATATTTTTACCAATTAATACAATGTTATTCATTGGAAGTAATTTCACTTTGAAATTGAACATAAACAGTTATCAATCTTTTGTTAGTTATTATTTCTTAAAAACACACTTTTTGGTTTTGACAAAGGAATTAATTTTAAATTAATAAATGAAACTTATATGTATTTAGTTTGGTAAAATACACTTATGTTTTGAATTCAGAATATCAAAATTATCTTAGGGTGAAATTTTGGTATTTTTCTGAAAACATTCAATTTTTTATGAATGGTTAAAAAAAATAATTATTGGTTAAAACATACATTTTATTTAAATAATTATTTATTATATTTAAATTTATTTTATGTAAAATAGATACATAATACCTATATAATTTCAATATAATTAATTTATGTCATTTGATGATAATTTTAGATATATAAAAATGTTATTGAAGTTTTTACTGTCTTTTACCCACCTCCATGGAGAATTTAAAAATTTGAATAAAACATAATTTTACCGCTTCTATGTGTTGAATTCCAAAAATCTGAGAGACACGGTTAACCTCAATAAGTAAAATTTTGTTCAATAAGATGAAAATAATTTTCGATGAATAGAAACTTTTGGCTTTTATTTATGGCGGTTAAAGTTAAATAGGGTAATTCAAGGTAGAAAGAATATTATAATAATAAAAAATTACCTTAACACTTGTCCTAACCTTATTGGATAAGTAACAGCAGACCATTGGAATCTTTGGGTCGATTTTGGTCCCCCATGTATCCACTTATGAATGATAATGACACTTTATTTTAATTAACTTAAAGTAAAGGTAAAAATGTCATAAACAAATATCTTTTAGTAAATCAATTTTTACATGGGGTTATATAAGTCATAGTTTAGACTATAAATATTAAATGGAAAGATGAAAATATTTTCTACATTATTTTATTTCTTTAATAATTTTTAGACATCAAATATATTAAATTATTTATGACACAATAATGATGTAGTATTTACCTCATTAATAAATGAATTAAATAAATAAGATCACTAATATTAAAACTATATCCAAAACCTATTTTATTATTATTGGATGATTTCATTTCGACCATGATCTATCTTATCTTCTACTTTAATTAGTTTTGGACCTTTAGAAACCGAATATCATTATATAATAAAATAATATTTTCACACTTTCCTAAAGAGCCCCTCCTTCCCCTTATAAAAGGACACCACTTCTAACACGTTCCACACACCTTTCAAACCCCTTGACTCGTCCAAAACCTACCTAAATAAGCTCTAAAGATCCCTATATTACAACTAGAATACATAACTTAGGCATAACTCACATCAAAAAGTCCTTTTGGTTCAAACCAAAGGAAGTTACCCAAATAAAAGGTAACGATTTCTCTTAAATTCTTTTCTTTTATTTTGTTTTATTTTACTTCATGAACCCCCTAAACTCTTTTTATTCCTTTATTTTATGTCAAAAATAGTATCCTTAATATACTATGATGTTCTTATGAGAAGTATTTGAACTAAACTTAAACACACCTCCTTCTAATGGGTGAAGAACGCATTGTTTCTGTAGTTGGAAAATTAACACCTCGCGAAAGAATGATTGTTCTATTATCTCCTACCGACTCTAACGCTGTCCATTAAGATGAATCTGTATTTATATATGATATATATTGTATGTTTAAATATTATTTGTGCTTCTGTATTTTCCATTTATATCATACCTTTATTGTTTCCATTATGGGTAAAACGCGATATATATATATTGTGTTTATTTGTTTGAAATCTAAATGACTATTATTTAATAATTGATTGATTTTAAACTCTAGTAAATGGGATGACCATTTCATTAATTTAATATAAAATTATGATCCATATAACTAATTATATAGTATTTTTTTCAATGGTGGATTAATTTATTAACCATCGTATATGAAATTTATGGATTGTATGATATTTTTCATAAAATGACTAGTTTTTTTAAATTCTAACATGTGATGTTTTTTGAAAGTTTTTTAAAATTATTTTGAATAAAATTTAATTTAATTAATTATATTTTTCTATGTAAAGGAGATTGAGGTGTTTTATGGATTTTTGTAGGATGTTTTCTCTTTTACATTTATGGGGAATATTTGTTGATATGAGTTTTTTGGTTTTATAGAATATTTTGAATAAATATTTATTTTTCAATTATAAAGAGTATGATTGGATTGTATTTTCAATTATTATTTCATTTGTGATTATTTAAAAATAATAGAGAAAGGGATTTCAGTAAGAATTTTAGTAATCATTATATTGTAATTCCTTATTCTTTTCCTATATTATGTGATTTTTTTATTCGTTTGATTGGGATAATAAATTTTAGATATAGGTATATGTTGTCTATTAGGTCTATAGTTTAGATATAATCAAGAAATTTTTTGGTTTTCTAAAACATATGATTGATTGGTCTGGTGTGAATTTTGTAGGTTTTTGTGTGATAAATCTAGGTAATTGGATTTACACTGTATATCAGGATAGTGTTTTTATAGATTTATTTTAAGTTGAATAGTCATATATTTTTAGCACATTGGGATGTATAATGGTTTTTTGGAATGTATTAGGATATAATTATAAAATTTGGGCATATATTTGGATTTTTCAGTGGAATCCCGGTTATCATAATTTTTGTATATTTTAATTACTCAAATTGTGAACTGTGAAACATATAAACATGGGGGACTAATTCATTTAGTGGTATTTAATTCATTCCATCAAATTGTGTAATTTTCTTATTTAATGTTTTCATTTTAATTCAATATCCTACATATTGGATATATATTTTGGAAATATTTATGATGTAAATAGAATTAAATAGATATATTTGTTTCCATTAGAAAAAAATATTTGTATTGATAAATAGGTCATAGTTTTAATTTTATTTTATTTTTTTATTTTTTTTATTGGATAAAATATTGAAATTTCATGAAAGTTTATAATTGAGGAATAATATGATCTACCTTTGAATTTTATTGAGATCTAATATGATGAAGTGTCTTTTATTATTAACATTAGTATTGGGACTTGGGTGGAGGAACTATTTAATTTCAGGATCCTAACATCTATTTTCATCCATAAACTCTGCCAGATATAAAAGAATCTATAGTTTATGTTATATTTTGTGGTATGTTGGGTATGATATGAAGACAGAAACATAATTATTTTGACTTGAAAATCATATTGTTAATTTAATCACATAGATGATATGTTGAGTAAGCCAATGGAAATTATATTAGATTAATTTATAGGTAGACTATGAAATATAACCATTCATGAAATGAGATACATCCCCATGTGAATTTTAGATATCATGTAGGGTAGTGAGATTCCTTATCATGTGGTATTTTCATTTGATTGAAACATTTTTTATTGAATTTTTTTTTGAGGTCTTAATTCGGTGGTACATGTAATGACCCGTAAAATTAAAGGAAATTTTTTTTCTTAATTTTCTTTGGAATTTTACAAAAATGCAGTTTCTGACAGCAGCCGATTCCAAGTCCCGGTGTGCCCAGAATCATTTTTCGAAGTTTAGCTCGAGTACGTTCAGTAAACGAACGAGCGGGTTTTCTTAACATTTAGACTGGTGATCGGAATCAAAATCTGAGTGCACTGATGGAATCACAGTGTCATTATTTGCTTAGGAACACCTTTTCCGGAGTTGCGTTTGCTCGGGTGTGGTTATTAAAATTTTGGGTTAAGTAAAAGAATAAAATAAAATGGTGCAACCAATTTTATTTTATTTAAAGTAGTTTAACCTAAGCTAAGTGGTTGGAGTGGGACCCAGTATATCCTACTCCACTAGGTAGGATATTTATGTGGTGGGGCCCGCACGATCCCCACCTTTTCAACTTACTCAAACCCCCTCCTTTAATTAGGTAACGCATAGCACCCCCCTATAAATGAAAGTCAACTCTTGCGTTTAACTAAATATTAAAAGCCTCTTTAATTGGGCGGTTTAAACTTCTCAATTAATTCAATTAATTAAAGGATTCAATTTTGAATTTCAAAACGTTTGGTGTGAGTAATATTATAAGGAAACTCTTATTTTATTAGTGTTGTTTTGGTTGTGCGAGATGATTTTGGAGAGGGTTTGCTCTAAGTCTTGAAATTCTTCTTCCTCGACGAAGAATGCAAAGAACACTGAGCCTTCGACGAAGAACTCTGTCACTGCAAAGGGGAGTTCGTCGTACCATCTTCCTTCCTCCTCGCAGCCGGTGAGAGATTCCATCCTCGGAGATCGACGACGCGATGCCGAAGATCCTCCTTCCACGACACTTGCGGAGTCTCCTTCCACGACGTCCCTTTCCGCGGCAAACCTCGCTCGACGAAAATGCTTGAGGTATGGGATTATTTCTTTTTGTTTGTTATTACTTTCATCGCTGATTAATGTCTTTCTTTGAGTGGCCTGATATCGCAATAATGAGAGGAGGTCGGACCGCATGAACACGGCCGACCCTCCTCCCCCCTTGTTTGTTTATTTGTTTGCGAACACGAGAAAGGCAGCACGGTGCTGATGCACTGTGCGGAAAATAATAAATAATGGGTGGAGAAGCGCGGAGCCATCGCGCCATGCCATTGAAGACGAAAAAAACCATGCCGCCATCATACCATGCCAGAGAACCTCGAAGTGGCCGCGACAGGAGCGGGGCCGGGGCGGTGGGGCGTGGCGTCGTCGCGCCGCGCCGTTCAGACCATGGTCACGGATTTTAGCCGCGGCAGAGCAGGATGCGGTGGCCGGCTTCCGGCCGCTGGCGTCGGTGCAAGAGGGCGGGACCACAACGGTCCTGCAGCAGCAGAAACCGGCCGTCTGGCTTCCGAGAAGGCCGGGGGTCGTAACCCCCGGCTGGCCGACAGGAGCGGCCCCCCACATAGGGGTCGCGGTTACACAGCAGGGGGGCAGCGCCCCCCCGCCCCCCCCCCCCCCCCCCCCCCCCCGCCCTTCTGCTTGGCGTTATGGCCGAGTGAGCCAGGTCGGGCTAGGACGCTCCCTAATGGGCCGTACTGGGTCAGTTCGACGCGGTTCGGGCCGACCATGGGGTATCGGGCCGGGTCAGACCGGGCCCGAACCACCTATTCACGGACTTCTTTCGGTCTTTTGCCCATAACATGGGCTACGGACCTCCGAACGATGCATCATCTGTTGCGATGCGATCGTTGGATCGAGAATGTCGTTTAGATATATTACAATCAAGTTTTCTAAGAGCATTGGGTATGGCCGAGTTGGTTCGAAGAAGAAACCAACCGGGCCCTCGGAGCGGAAACGCTTATAACTTGAGATCCAGACGTCTGATTGACGTGCCGTCGATTTTGATGGATTCCTCTTTGTGATACTAACCTTTTGGCTTACTCCGCTTGAGGTTTGGACGTAGTTGGAGAATGGTCGGGTTGGTTTTGACTTAAAAACCAACCGGGCCCCTGGGACGAAAAAGCCAATAACTCTCAGACCGAGCGTCCGATTGACGCGTCGTTTGTCACGTTGAGTTCCTGTTGATGTTACGGATCTTTGAGATACATCAAATCCGGACATTATGTTAGTTGATGTATCATACCCTCGCCTCATGGAGTAGAACCTCCCAAAATGAGTTTGCTGTGTGCGGGAACCATAGAGTTGGTTATGACTGCGACGACGATGACGACTGTACCGAAATCCTCCGTGGATTTGACAGCTATGACTACAGCACTCAGCAATCCTGTGTGGATCGGTTCTACTGATCATGTGTGGGTCAGATCCTATGCAGGCCAGCTCTCAGCGGTCCTGTGTGGGCCATCGCATACCGATCCTGTGTGGGTCAGATCCTGTGTGGGTCATTGCGGGGGTTAGTACCTATCGATCCTTTGTGGGTCATTGCAGGGCTTAGTACCTATCGATCCTGTGTTGGTCAGACATCTTAGATGAATTAGTGGCTACATCTGATCATCTCTATCATATTACGAAAAAGTATTCATGTGTGAGGTGAGTCTTGACTTTTAATCATTATCTTCGATATGATTGACTTGCTTTCCTATGTGGATTGTGTTGTGTTATCCTGTGTGGACGTGATCGAACTTGGGCTCAGATGTTGGAGTCAATCTGGAATTGATAAATTAAGTATATTTATGGGCATATACCTAAGTAGTGTTGGATGTTACTTTGTGATTGTATATTTCCTTTGTGGATTACCCTTTGTGGATTCTGTGAGACCTTCAGGGGTCTCGGGGTCCCTACTGAGTATCTTATACTCACCCCTACATGGGATATTCCCGCACTACGTTGTGTTGGATGTAGACGACGGACAGTGCTGATTGTGGTAGAGGATAGTGGAGCAGTCGGTACCTGGAGGTGGACTACTGGGCGGGACGTACACAGAGAGGACGGCTGGACCCGAGAAGCTGAGGTGTCTATCTATACCCACCCTTCAGGTGGGAGTACCAATGGACAGCTTGACGGTGCTTCTTTACTTTCAGTTGTTGTACTTTCATTCCAGTTGTACTTTACATTCAGTTTGGGTTTGTATTCTGGCTCATTTACTTTCCGCACTTACTTGTACCCAGTTTACTTAGTGTTTACTTCTGTTGGCTTAATCTGTGGTGTTTGTTTACTTTTAAAGGCAATGCCTTCCCTTTTTGTTGGGATATACGCCTTGGTGCTAGTCGCCAACCCCTAGCCGATGGAAGGTGGGCTTAGGGTAGTCACAGCACGGGCCCCGAGGACGGGTCGTGACAGTACATTGAGGTGAAAATGATGAACCCTTGTGGCCTCATAATCCATTATGTGTGTGTAGACCTTGAATATATATGTGATATTTCTTATTTCTTTTATCTATTGACTTTATTAAAAATTTATGCATTATTCCTTTTAATTTATTTATTTTATTTCAATTTTCAATATATTAACCATTTTGGGAATGTTTTGAGTACCACGCATATTAATTTCATTTTCATCAACATATATAAAACCCACACATGGGAATTGGGGAAAAGGGAAAATGAGTAGGGTAATAGGATTAATCACTTACCCATGTACAATTTAATGTTTATGGTATACATTTGTAAACAATATTTAGTATTTCTTGTTGTATTTATCAACTCATAATGTGGATAGAGGTTCATGAATAGTGTAATTATAATGGTTAAGGTATAAACAAGTGATTCGTTGAACTTTTCTAGTTTTCATTTATATAATATTTATAATGTACATATTTAATGATTGAGTAAATTTATATATTTTTTATAATAACACATTATATGGGGATGTTCCACTAGGTGTATGTATATAAATTTTTTAATTTATTAGATATTATTATTGTTAGTTTATCTTTTATGGAATAATTTTATTGATGTGTATAATTATACACTTTCTTCTTATGGGATTCCTTTATAATATATAGAAGTTCAATAGGGTTATATAGATAAATTACCATAGGCATTTTATTGGGTATCAAGGTAGAGCTATTACAAATTTTTTATTATATATTAAAAAAGAACTCTATGAAAGACATTTTTTTATGAAAAATTATACCATGATGTAGCATTATTACTTTCTAAAGAAATCTAAATATTATGCTGCTGGATTCTCAAGATGAAAATTTTACTAATATACATTAAAAACACATTAACATGATGAAAATGAAAAAAAAATATAAAATCCATTTTTACCTGATAATATTCTTTCCTTTTTTATTTTTATGTATAAATAGAAATATATTTATATATTTAATATCGTATAAATTATAAATTATATTTTATAAAACCCCATAAAAATATTTCACTGTATTAAGACATTAATTTTAATAAAAATGATTTATTTTTTATTTTATCGAACATAAGATTACTGTTAAAATGATAAATATATTTTAATTACCTCTTAAGAAAAAAAAATCACCTGTAATTAGAGTTTTCCAATAATAGTTTCTACCATGTCGAAACAAATAGAATTACACATTGTCATAAAAATCAATTTACTTTTTACAAATTTATTTATATCATTTATTTTGGATACAGTAATGTTATATAGTTACTAATGATCCCATTCCATTCCTTTTTAAAATTTTATTAAACCTATGATATTTCAATTATTAAATGGTTATTTTATTTAATTAAAAAATAATATTTATAGATTAATTTGCTATTAAATTTTATAGGTTTATGCTGTTGTGTAAATTTATTTCAAAGGTTAATGTATATAATACTTTATTTAATTGTGTATCAATCTATTCTTTAATGAAATATGTATAAAATTACAAAGGTTCTCCTCCATATTTTTTTATATATAAATGTATTTCTATTGATGGTAATTATAATGTATTTAATGTATATAATTACATTTATTTTAAAATAAGTAATCTATTTAACCCCAATATGACCATACATGGGAGAAATTGAATATGTATACATATTTTTACTTAAATCGTCAACAAATAATAAAATTGATAAGAACAAATTTCAACAATAAAATAATTATTTCCTCTAATGCTAAATCATCATCTATAAAATCAGAAAAAAAAACATTCGTATGCTATATCTCTTTAACTATCACATTCTATATCCTAAAATTTTATGTGGTAAATAATATAATGACGTAGATAATAATATGTAATTTTAAATATAATGATGATCATTGTGTGGGATCAATGTATAACAACATTTATATATCACTTTATCATTAAATTATATAGAACGATTGGTGAGAAAATTTCATAATTCTTCAATATATGAAGACCAACATGTATATAGGAATGAATTTGATTTATAATTTATTCATAGAATGTATATTTTATCCTATTTCACACATGGAAGGGATCATATAAGAAATAGGAATCTATTTTGAGGAAACAACCTAGATGGGGAATGTATACATAAAAGAAAATCCCCCTTGATTTCCCAGTGGGTGTCTATTAAAAATCATATGTTCAAGTTAAGGGAGACTTCCCTTACTACCATCAGGTTTTTAGGGGTTCAATAAAATAAGAGTACCCACTAGTGTTCTTATTGGTTTATACTAGAGTTTGAGTGGGATTCCATATTTAATATTTTTTGAAATCTTACCCTATAGTTAATAGGGTTAAGTGGATTTTTTTTAATTTTTTTAACACCTCTAGTTGAATTTCTCGACCTTAGAGGAGGATTCACATGATATCACACATGTATCTCTATAAAAATTGATTCTGACTAGTGGAGACAGCTTAAGATGAATGTGGGGGTAATACACCTTCAGTAATAGTGAAAAAATCATAAATAGATAATGGTGAAATTGAAATTATAACACAAATAATATTAATTTTTATAAAATAGAAATGAAAAGGAAAAACAACATCTATACTATAACATGATGTCATACAAGAGTCATATATCATGTCAAAAGGATAAATATAAGTGGTGGATCAAGGTACCAGTGTAATCAATAGAAAAAATAATATGTTTGGAACTATGGAAAATGTTCATGAAGACTATATAGAAATTTTCTTAATCCACAATGCTTCCACCCTAAACTACCCAATAAAGTATCCTTCCCTTCACTATATCCATTACCAAATTGCCTACAAATTTAGTTTTATTTCTTGATAGGGTATGAGTATATACACACAAATACACTATCAATGTATACCTGATATGAGTGTGATATATATATATATATATAATCATATGTAATGACTGGAATAAAAGAATAAAAATACCCATAACATGTTGGATCATCATTTGTTAACCATGATTCCTTGAACAACAAACCTAACTTATTTTCCACCTTGCGAGATGATTTTCAAATCAATAAATTCAAATAATATAAAAATGTAATATAATTTAACACATGAATCAATCGTCTTATGTTTATCAACCATATTAATATTATTACAAGGTTTCACATAAAATAACATGACTCAATTTTCATTCAGAATGATTTCTACCATGTATTCATAGAAGGGTTACTCTATTTGTTTCATGAATAAAAAATTTCATTATTCAAATAGGCATGAAATTTCAATGATCACTCTAAATTAATAATTTAGTGATTTCATATGAAAACCCAGGAACTAACAATCCAATTCAATTATACAATAGTTTTATCTTAGGGAAACACATTCGACCATATACAAAAAAAATCAGACAAAAGAGAAATTTCATCGAGACACATGTAATGGCATAATAATAAAATCACACATAATATTTCTCATTGGGAAACACACCAAGACATATTCCAATAAAATCAAACATCATTACATTAAAATATTAACATGATAACCACCTCCTACCCAATAAAATAATGTTTAATTCCATATAATCCCCACCTGAATTAATTTCTAAAAAAAACCTCGATATCATCTAGAAACCAATCTCACCATAATTATTGATTGAGAAAAAAAATAAATATAACATATTTAGTGCTAATTTAGTCTTAAAATAATCAAATTAGAACCAACGTAACGAATAGATCTTGATTTATCCAATAGATGGGATGAAGATAGAAAAAATTTCCAGTGAGGGCCCTCTATTAACATTGATTTCCCATCTAGGTCAAAGTGAATTAATGAGAAGTTAAAATAGGGTTTTATGGATTGTTAGGAATTAATTCAAAGTTAATTTTCCACATCTGAGAATTTAACTATGAAAAAAAATTGTAAATAGTGACATCACCATTCATTAGATGTTAACATAATCAGTCTAACAACTATTCATTAAACAAATGTTTATTTAAAGCGTTATGAAATAAACAAATGTGTATTTCATTCAACAGTAACATGGAGTAATGGATTATGGAATAAAAAGAGTCTTACCTTCAAATAGGACCAATAATGACTCCTCTCTCACATGAAATTCAAAATGTAAGAAAAATACATACAAATAATTAGAAAAATATAATATCTTGGTTTCTATATGAGGTATTTATCAATTATATTTATTCATAAAATCTCAATTTTATCATTTTAAATGTTTCTTATGGAATCGTGATGTGTTTGAGAGCATATTAGGTGTGATTAGAGCATAGATCCGTGGTTTATTTTGGAAATAGAACATTGAAATTTTTAGCACACGATTTGGGATAATAGTGCCCTCAAATCGTCTAACCTAGTAATGGTGCCACATGGTTTCTCATAACTATGCAGTGAATGTTTGGATAATGTGTGGTTGAGGCAATGGGTGTATAGGGGCATTGCACAGTTTTTACAATATTGTGTTGCAGGCCATGTGGGGTGTGTTCCATCTATAGTAGGGTGTTCATGGTTGATGCAGGGTTTTCTCAACCATGTGTAATATCCATGATATCACATAGAAAATGGAAATGTTAAATATTTACCATGATTGTTTTAAATACTAAACACTCCTTTTATTCTCCTCCCATGCATGGAATCCCTCTATTGGGAGCTCCACCTGCATGCCTAATGAAAAGAATTGATGATTCTTCTCTATACAATCTTTAATTATAATAAATGGGTAATATTGACCTAAATGTCCCATGAGATCAATTTATTATTAATTATATGTTAATAACCTTGAATTTTACCACCTCATTAGGGCAGTTACTATGAAGGATAAAACCATTATCAATTGCCTATGATTTGATTCATGTTTTAAGGTGTTTTCCATTTTACATATCTTACTGGATTTTATATGAACTACAAGAAATGTTAAATGAATAAAATAAAATATGTAATAGTTTAACATTTCTCTATTTTATTATAAATTATTTTACAACCTTTTTAGGTTATATATTCCAAAAATAATAATATTCTCAATTGCGATGAATGAGATAAATAATGGGATTCTTCGACATCAAAGCGTATTATATGATTTGAGCCACCTTATTAGTTGATATTAATTTTATATAAATTTGATAGAAAGTTGAATTAAATGTGAACATAAATTGTATGATTGGTATTTCACCCCATTACAATTAAAATTTATATTCCAAGAGTGAGAGATGGGTTATAACTCAAAATCCCATAAAAGGAATCTTGGGGTTCCAATAATTTAACGATTCTAAGGAATTTATTATGAGATGTGTGTGGCACATGGGTTCTAATATGATACAATTGATATAATCACATTTAATATAGTTTATATATGACATTTTTGACACATGGACTCTCTATTTAGACTTACACAGACGAACTCAGCTGTTTTACCATTATTATTCCAAGAGTGATACTTGCAATCCCTATGTGGACTGCTAAGGATGGACATTGAGGATGAATATTAAATATTCCATGAGTGGAACTCTGTCTCACTTTATAGACCACAAAGGGAATACTTATAGGTTATTTACATTAAATAACATCTAGTGAGATAGAAGGAACCCTATGTGAAATTCCTTGAACATGATTGTAAGGTTATTAGAACACGATATAGAAAGAGAAATACCTAGGTTCCAAATTAGGAATCTAAAGGATTGGATTATATTTCCTTTTTGATAATAATGAAATTTATTTGTATCACACATCTTCAAATCCAATTCAAAATTAGTGATTCTATCGGATCGATAATTTTACGATGACCTTAGTATGCATGAATTTCTTATATATGTGTTATGTGAGATGCTTGAGCTATGATCTAGGTCTTAAGAATATATGACGAATTTTATTGTTTCTGAATTATTACCTAAAGATATTATGGATTTTTCCTAAATAGGTAGTAGTATATGGGTGTTCCATGGAACCTGGACAAAGCTGGGTTATTTATTAATGCACATCATTTCAATCTTTTACTAATATATAAATTTTTTTAATTATATATCCATGTGAGACACGGAGTTTAATACCATTGGTGGTGGTCTATTTATTTTATCCATCATCCATCATGGGATAAAATTTGGTACATCTATACACATAATTTATTTAAGTAGTGATAAGTTAAATTTCCTTTTTTCAATGAATGGTTTATTGTAACATTGTATCTGGGGAGCACATGATGAAGCAATGACTGGTGATTTTTTGGGATATTGTTTTTATTGTACTTTTTAGTTTTCATTTTATAACAATTTTTATGTTTACTAGATACCTTTTCATTCTATATTTCATTTTGTATATCATGAAGTGGTATTCATTTTTTAAATGAAATTGTTGGATTTGACTACTTGTTTATTTATATGATCTATTTTTTTCTCTTACTGTGTCCATTTTTATTATATACTTAAAATAATGGTTGTTATGATTATAATACTATGACATTATATGATCATGATGGTAGATTCTCACCACTATTTTAGTATATACCCTTCATGCATGTCGGCTGCCTCTGGCATATGTAGATGCTCACTTGAGTTCATGTGGCCAACTAGGTTGAGTTTTTATAGACTAAAATCTGTCCAATATGTCACAAATTAATATCAATGGATTTTCCTTTTATTCTTATCATTCATTTATATTTGGGATGGTATAAAAGAGATAAAAGTTTTCATGGGATTTTTTTCCTTAACATGTACTTAGGATTAGATAACCCTTGTATTGTGGATGACAAATTAACATGGATTGGACATGTTGTTGAAGATTTTACTTACTTTTATTGCATTGAATTCACCATTGGGTGATACACTAAATGTTTCATGTTCCATATGAATATATATTTTTACCCTTGTCCAATACGATAAGGAATTATTTCATCTTGAATTATCCTAGGAACATTATGATTAAATGAAATGAATATGTAGATTCATGTTAACATTATTAGATTAATTTTTGCATCATGTATTGGTTTCATTATTAATATGTACAAGAAAATGTTCTATAGTTTCATACATGTAGTTGAAAAATATTGGTTTATGATTAAATGTATGCCATAGTTTAATTTATATTGATTATGGACGTTTATAAATTGGAAATGGTGATCTATAAAATTCATCCATGTTAAAGATTTTGTATGTACATGAGTAACTTGAATTAAAATGAATTTTGAAATTAAATATTCATCATTATATGGGGATAATAATTTCAATATAATGGGTATTTTCCATTATAATGTTCAATTGACACTCGATATACAATGACCTCTAACTTATAATATATAAATTCACCCTAATCGGACCTCAGAAGTATAAAGTAGGTAGTTTCTATTTCTTCTCAGACGATCTATATGTCACCCAAAACTATCATTAAATGTAGAAAGTGATGTTTTCCATGTATATTTGATGTCATATACCAATAATAACCTTATATAAATTCTTTTAAAATTATTTTATTTTTTTATTGTGGAATTAATTTGGAATTTTTATTGAAATCCCCCCAAAAAGGACTTCTGTCATGCTCTAGAAGAGTGGTGAAGACCGTGATTCAAAGATGGGTGGGCCCTAGAATAAAATTAGAACATAAATTAATTCATCTTCATGCATCTATAGTTATATTTTATATAATAACTTAAGCACAATTTTTAGAGGGTGTCCTACATTTTATATAGATTTTTCGTTGTGCCCAATGACCAACACTGACTATAGTAGAGTTGACACATGAGTTTCATCAGTTGATCATCCCATTTTTTGGGGGAATGTGGTTATATAGGGTACTGAGTTATTTCTAGATGGTATTTTATCTATTTCCAAGAATCCTAAGTCACCTCCCACTATTATACTATATATTTCTACATATATTCATCAGGATTTCACTAAGAGGAGGTGGAACATTATTACTCATATGAATCATCATCCAGATGGGTATTGGATGGATTTCATGATGTCCTTCAATGAATATTTTTATTCTGAGACATTGAGAGATGATAGAGACAGATATTTAATGTACTTATAGTTGGTGTCCTTATCAATAATAAAATATTCTCTTTATGTTGCACAGCTCTAGAGTTTCACAACTATTCTATTAGGGGACGAGTTATTTAATGATATGTTATTTGAGGATAGTATTAGATATGAAATAAAAACAATCATGAATGTATTTAATATTAAAAAATATATATGGGATAATGAATCAGTTGATTATCCTAGAGTGTAATCTGACAGAGCCCGGTGGTGTGAGCTTGGGCGGTTCAATATCTAGATTTGGAACTACATTGACTAATTATAGGATTCTTTTTTTTGATAAACTACGTAGTTATATTTGTATTCAGGTCATTAACTAAATTAGTAATGTTTGGTTCAATAAATTTAGTATAATGGGACAAAAAAATACAAATGTATCTAGGAAGCAATCGAGTGCTGCTCTTGCGGCCTATTGGCCATATGTAATTTGATTGAAGAGATTTTCCTCCGTTATCTAGTTAGAGATGGTCACCATCATCTCAAAATTCATGAGTGGGGTAGGAATATTATCATACTAAATGAATATAGAGTTTGGTTTACTGATTAAGATAACATTCTATTCATGGATAAGGTATCTAGACACCATAAAAATAGAGGCTTTTGAGCTTATTTTCTCAGTGTAGCCAAGCAATATATCAGGGAAACAGATCATCCCAGGTCTATGTGATCCAATGAATAATTGGGGAGTTGATTACCATACCTTCTATAGTTAGAGGTACTCTCTTGGTCAACTCTTCTTTAGTATCTTATGATTATAATATAGGTTCCTTCAATTCAGCCATATATATGCTTGTTGTAATGAACCGTAGCCTCGATGTTCAATTTTCCTATAGTGTGATGAAACTCGATACACCATTACAGATTCAATAAGATAGTTTATTCCATTGTTGGGAGATACCATTAAGATATTTGGGTGTCTCTTTTTATTGTACATTTTTTTATTATATGGAAAGATCTAATGTCATTCTTGGGATAAATAGGTTGGGTCCCTATCATTCTTACATTGATTGATATTGTTGAAAGATGACTTTCACATCACCAGTGGGTCGGGGTTTTATTCAAAACAGTGAATTTTATGACTTATAATTTTACTAATGAAAATTACTCTTCATATAATTAAATGTCTTCATATGTAAAATAGTTATATAAACATCCTTTGTTTTATGTTTTTTTATTTTAAAATACAGTTAAGCATTGTGACCATTTCTAATATAGACATTAAACAGTGATCTCATGATTAGTATAAATACAGGGCTTTAAAAAATCCAATTTAATCTGTTAAAGGAAGTAATGGCATCATCACGTAGAGTTTCTCCATATAAAGGCCATTTATCAGAGGTTGGTAATGAGGTGGAGTCATTGGGTTGCACTCTTGACCAAGCCTGACCTACACTTCAATATGTTATGCTGTAATTGAACCACATATGGGAGAAGTGGAAGTTGATAGTGATCACCACCCGAGTGAAGTTATCCGAGCCACCCCAAGAGTTTGTCATCATCACAAACCTTAAACTTAGGTCTTATGCACGTGTTAGAAGGGGTTACATAACAAAACCCTAGATCAATGATTATATGCATCTATTTTTCATTGAATAAAGAATATACATTCATATTATTATTTTTGAGTGGTAAATAGTTTTGGAATGAAAAAAGAGCATTTTTTAGTTAATATTCAATTAAAAATCTATTTTTATGAATTAATGGATTTTTTAAATTAAAAAATATATTAATTAAATATTATTAAGAAATTACTTTTTATTAAATATAAATGGTCTTAAAATTTTTATGAATTCAGTTATTAATTTTATTAAGGTTTGAAGTTTATTTTTTTCATAACCCATGAATTTTCAATAAATGTTGGTTTATATTTAAAAGCTAAAAAATAACATATTGAGAAAATTATATAAATAAAATGAATATTATTTTTTGAATCTGGACTTCGAAAGTATCCAATGGTGAATTTTTCATAATTTTCTGAGACAGACTTTGTTTTGCATAAAAATTACATATTGTTTAATTATATAATCCATTTTATGACATAATAATGACCCAATAGTGATTTAATAAAGTGTTATAAATGGGTTATTAGGAAATTATATGTTTTACCATTAAAATTAATTGATTTAGGTTTATTTTATATATTTTACAAATCCTTAGTTGACCCTCCAAGACTTATAAAACATTACAACTTTTTAAATTGATTTCCTTGAGAGTTTGACTCACCTGCACATAAGAAAGCCTAATATTTTAATATAATCCACCATTGTACTTATAAAATAATTTTTCCCACCCCCTTTGGATAAAACCATGGGAAAAAATCCTGGCATGGTTTCTAGTTTTGATTTGTTTAATCTGTATGGTCCAAAACCTAAATAATAAAGAATTCCCTTCATGTTCCTATATAAGCCCACCCAAGATACCACTTCCTCTTCACTCGAAGACTTTTTAGCTTGTCTAACTTCTTCCGTACTATCTATATAATATTACCATGGTTCCCCAATATCCCAATAATCCTCTCTCAAGTCTCTTCCTAACCATTGGGATCACAATTCCAGGTAAGGGATTCTTCCTTTCAAATTTTAGTCCAAATTTCATTACGTTGTTATGACCTTTAATTATTCAATTAAAAATGTTGGGGTATTATTTCCCACCTCCCCCATACATCCATCTATATGTTTGAATTATGAGGGACCCATATTTCTTTCATTAATTCCTCTCATGTACACCTGTTACCATGCCGAGATTCCGTAAGGGATTTTTCTTTCCTCATTTACATTCAAGAAATCCTTTTGTATTATGACTCTAAATTACATTACATATGTTGGGAAATGTATACATATGATCCCATTACTTTCCATTTCATGTAAATATTATGAGACACCCATTTCTCTCTCATCAACAATTTTTATGAATTCTTATGTCGTGTCGTTATGCTTCCGATATTGCAATGCGATTTTCCTAGCCAAAGTCATTGTGTAGTGAATACCATGCACATTTCTCTATCAAGGATATTCGCCTTTATGAATATTTACATATTGATTATATTGTTTATTGTGTGAATTATATATTCCTTTATATTTTAATAATTAATTATTTTTAACGAATACGTGTTATATGATCCATGTGGCACACTTATGCTTGAAATGAAATGATTAACAAGGGTGCTCCTTGATAGTGCTCCAATGCATTGGGTAAAGATTAGTATCATGATACATCAAGCGTAATGATGGTTTACTCATTCTAATTCAATTTCAATGAGTTTTTACTCATTCCCCGTGTATAATGATCCTTGACTCATGCTAATACAAATTTAAGTGTTTTTTCCACATATCCATGTTATGATAATCATGCTATATCATGCCTTTATATTCAGGTTTCTTTTATTCTCCATTGATATGCCCATCTCCAAACATGAATTGTATTCTTCAGGTTATTACTTGTATACTCCCTTACTGGGCTTTATAGATCTCCATTTTTTTATTCATGTTCTCAGCTTACCTCATAAAATGGTATGTACGCGAGAATGTAGTGGTAATGTAAAGGACGTTTTAAATAAAGATGTTGTGTTTCAGGTTTTAAATCGTTATGTAATGTTTCTAATCCCCAATGACACTAGACCTCTCAATATTCCTAGTTTTATCATGTGAATTTTTTTATGTAACAAATTGTGTTTAAGTGTGTAATAAAAAGAAGGGCTGTTATAGTTGGTATCTGATGATAGGTTTATTTATTTTTGGGATTAGGATTATAAAACCCTAGTGAAAGACATAGAGATAAGACTAAGTATAATAAAAAATCACTTAATTTTTGTGAGTGTTTAGCATGTGGATTATCAATAAAATATAGCCATGTCTAGATATGAGTATATAGAGGCAGCTCGTCCACATATGTACCTAGGAATAAAAACCCTGACAAGGAGTTTCAGGCTTGACTCGGGGTATCCGGGTATACAACAACGAGGCATTCTGCACTTTTGGTTACGACTCTCCCAGGGGATATGCTTTGGAAAAATAACAATCTCAGTATGAATCTTTATTAAGGGAATAAAAAATTCCCCTATGAATATATGTTGGGAAGTAAATCGTGGATAACAAAGATTGAAGGCTATTGATTCATAAGTTAATAAAATAAAAGTAATTTATAAGTCAACTATTTTTCCATGTATTAACCATTATGTGTTACCAGTAAATTTACTTTTATTCCACCCTATGTATGGTAATTGGAGAACACAGTCAAACAACCGATGTGAAGATCAATGTGATGACTATTCCAATGATATTCCCTTTCTAATGGGAGCAGAAATCACGAAATTTTTCATGATACTCTCTCTGTTAACTCATGATTTGAATTGAAACATGAATCAATAGGAAGATTCAACCCTCCCTAATAAAGAAGAGTCAAAATAAAAATATAAATGAGAAAAATGCATCCTTCTTGTAATGGATCATCTGATACCGCAATTATCGAACAATGGATCAACTCTATTGAAAAGATCTTCTCCAGGCATCAATGTTCCGAACAAGAGGATGTTTTTCTACCTCTTTATCTTATGGATGGTGAAGCTGGTCAATGGTGGAAATTGATAAAAAAATATGAATCCTTAGGAAGATATCGAGGTGCTGGAATGTAAGGATTTCTAGAAAAATATCAATAAATATTTTCCTCGCACCCTCCGGCTTAATATGGAAAGGTACTTCCTTGCCCTCAGGAAAAATGAAAATGAATCCATCATAGCCTACAAGGGAAAATTCACAAGGCTTTCACAATACACCATCATCTTTTTCGTTACCCCCGAATGAAGGGTTGACCTATTCATTGGAGGGATAAACACTAGACTACATAATGCCCTAGATCCGTTACATCGGGAGATGAAAAAATTGTCTAATGTGTTGTAAAAGTCGAAATGGAGATTGGCGAATCTCAGTGGTATCATTGTGATAAAAAGTGTAAGGTGGACTTTAATTCTGGTGGTCTGAAGGATAAGTCCAATGGAGCTAATAAAATCCATCACCCCACTTGTTAAATGTGTGGAAATAATCACCCTAGAAATTTCCTGAAGAGGGTGAGGAAATGCTTTAGGTGCGGAAGGGAAGGGCACCAGGCTATTAACTGCCAACAAGAAAACCCCGCGACTGCGACAGAGGAGAGTAACACACTGTTTGACCCTCAATGTGTTTTTCATTGCATTAACTACAAATAACTATGGTAATTTTTAAACCATTGCCCTATGCCATGGGTTTTCGGAGGCAACCAACAACCTCCAAGGTCATAAGGGTGAACTTTTTCCATCACTACCGTTGAAGGGAACCCCAAAAACATAGTGGTGACAAGTACACTAGTTATTCATTCGTGAATATTGAACATTATTTTTTATTATAGATCTATAAATTCTTTTATATCCCAAATTTTTAGTATAAAAATCCCAACACCACCCCAAATCATTGAAGTAATGATGTTATCGAGTTTGAAAAATGGGGTAATCATTGCATCCCATGAATATAACTACTCCCCTATCTTAATAGATAGACTGAACATTTTGGAAAACCTCATCATACTCCCTCTGGTGGAATTTGAATAAATTCATTGCATGGATTGGATTTCTTTATATATGGAGAAAATAAATGGCTGTGAGAGGAAAATTACTCTCCCTATAGAGATTCAAACCCTGATTTTATACAACTTGAAGGTGGAATATAAATCTTCCTTAGAACCATCATCTCATGTGTTGATATTACTTCCCTCTGATCATGGGTATGGGGTTCAGATGATTGAGTCTATGGAAGAAACCATACTTTAATACATTCATAATGTGAGGGAATTCTCTAAAGTGTTACCTGAGGAATTTGATGGTCTTCCTACTATAGGAGAGGTTGAATTATCAGTTGATCTTGTACATGGGTCATTTCTAATATCCAAGACTCTGTATTGAATAGCTATTGTGGAGCTTGAGGAGCTGATGAAATAACAACATGAGAATCTTGATAATGGGTTTATACACCCAAGTGCTTCACCATGGGGTGCACCATTTCTCTTTATCAAGAAGAATGATGGGTCAATGCGCCTTTGTATTGATTATCATGAGCTCAATAAAATCACGATAAAGAAAAGTATCCTTTCCTATGAATAGATAACTTGTTTGATTAGCTACGTGGAGTAGAATACTTATCCATGTTGGATTTGAAGTTGGGATATTACCAAGTAAGGGTGAAGAAGGAGGATATCCCCAAGACTACTTTTTGTATAAGATACGGCCACAATGATTTCATAGTAATTCCTCTTAGACTCACAAATGCTCCCAAAATCCTCATGGACATGATTAATAATGTATCTAGATATTACCACAAAAAAATATGTGGTAGTCTTTATTGATGATATTCTAATATACACCAAAACCATGGGGGAATGAGAAGCATCTAAGAACATTCCTAGAGACCTTGTGAAAGGAGAAGCTATATTCCACATACATCATGTGTGAGTTATTGTTAAACAAAGTCTCATTTTTTAGTCTTTTCATCAAAAGTAATGAGTTATATGTGGGTCTATCCAAGATAGCTATAATATATGGATGTCTGAGTCCAACATTGGTAAAAGATATCTATAGCTTCTGGGGTTAGCTAGATATTATTGCATATTTTTTTGAAATTTCTCAAGACTATAAAACCCTATTACCAAGCTAACTCGAAAGGGAGTCATGTTTGATTTGAGTGATGAATGCAATTAATGAATAAAGGAGTTGAATAGGTGGCTTATCACTGCACTTGTGCTCACATTAACCACAAGTGGAGAACATTCTGTGGTATTTAGTGACGCTTCTAAGAGGGACATGGGTTGTGTGTTGATGAAAAATAGAAATCTCATTGCCTATGCTTCAAGTCAATTGAAAGTTAATGAGAAGAACTATCCAACATAGGATCAGCAGTTGGATGCAGTAATCAACTCTTTGAAAATATGGTGACATTACCTATTTGGGATAAAGATTTAAATATTCATGGATCACAAAATCTTTAAGTATATATTAACACAGAAAGAGTGGAACATGAACCAAATAAGATTGTTAGAGTGGCTAAAAAACAATTACTACTCAATCCATTACCATCTTGGGAAATCGAACAAGGTGGTGGATGATCTAAGTAGAAATGACCTAGTTATTATATCATTTATGAAAATTAAAAAGGATACAACCTTTTTAGATTTGATGATGATGGACATGGGAATCCTAAAGAAGGGGACACTATCAATAATGTCCTAATTGATTGCTCAACCATCACTTGTGAAATGGTTAAAGGATGCTCAAATGGATGATGTGGGAATTTAGAAGAAGGTGGAAACAAATAGAAAATGGAATTCCCTGGAGTTCAATGTCAATGATGTAGGAATTGTGATATTTGGGTCAAGAATATGTGTTAAATAAAATCCTATGTTAAATAATTAACATTTGGATAATTCACATAGTTCAAATTTATCAATTCACCTTGTAAACAAAAAGATGTATCATGATATCCTCGAGTATTATTGGTGGGATAACAGGAAGGAGGAGATCCTTAAGTATACATAAAATTGACTGGTATATCAGCAAGTGAAGGCTGAGAGGTAGAAGTCTAAGGGGATGATTCAACCATTACCCATATCAGCATGGAAATGGTTGAACAAAACCATGGTCTTTGTTCGAGGACCTTCGAAGACATCTAAAGGAAACAATGCTATCTAGGATGTTGTGGATTTTCTTACAACGATGGCACACTGCATTTAAATCCTTGAGTATTTATCACTAGTTAAACTAGAAAAGATATATATCAGAGATGTGGAAAGGCTGCATGGATTACCACTATCTATTGTATCTAATCGAGATCCAAGATTCACCACTATGTTTTGGATGAGTCTTCAACATTCTATATATATTGAGTTGAACATCAGTACGGCTTATTATCCTCAAAATGATGTCCAATCTGAGCGGACTATCCAAAAACATGAGGACATGTTGATAGCATTCTCAATGAACTTTAAAGAATGATGTGGTCAACATCTTCCTCACGTTTAGTACTCATACAATAATAGTTTACACTCAAGCATCCAAATGGATCTTTATGAAGCCTGTTATGGGAAATGGTATAGAACACATGCATGTTGGGATGATGTTGGGGAGAGAAAACTCCTAGGTCCGTCAATGGGTGAAGAAATGGTGGATAAGGTTAAGACCATCTAGAAACAAATTAATGTAGCTTAGAGTCGACACAAGAGCTATGTTGATAATCATCGATGAGAACTACAGTCTAATGTCAAAGACATGGTATTCCTCTATATATCACAATGGAAGAGACTTATGATATTTTGTATGAAGGGAATGATTAGTCCAAGGTACATCGTCCATTTTGAGATCATTTATCATATTGGAGCAATTTACTATCGACTAGAAATCCTACTGAACCTATCCCAAGTACTTGATGTATTCAATGGATCACTTTTGAGAAATTACATATCTGAAACATCGCATGTACTCAATCTAGAGGTGGTACCATTGGATAATGACTTCTCCTATGAAGGGAAGCTGTTGAAGATCTTAGATCTTAGGGAAAAAGTTATATGAAATTTTAAAATGCCCCACATGAAAGAGATGTGGAGAAACAACAAGTTTACAGAAGCAATGTGGGAATCAGAGTATGTGATGAAATAGAGATACACACAACTGTTTAGTGCGGGGAAATAAAATTTCAAGGGCGAAATTTCTTAAGGTGGGAAGATAGTAACAACCCAAAATTTTATTAATGAAATTTCCTATTGATATAATTAATTGTATGGTTATGTAAAATGGATATATGAAATTACTTGGTTTTTTGTTTTTTGATTTTAAAATACCAGTAAGAATTGTGACCGTTTCTAATATATCCATTAAATAGTGATCACATGATTAGTATAAATATAGCGATTTAAAAATCCAATTTACTCAGTCAAAGGAAGTGATGGCCTCATCTAGTATAATTTCTCCATAAGAAGCCCATTTTGTAGAGCTGGTAAAGGAGGTGACATTATTAGGAAACTATCCTGACCAAGCCCAAGCCTAACATCAACACGTTATGATTGAACGGAACCACCTATTGGAGATGTGGAAGTTGATAAAGATTACCATTTGAGTGATGTTATACGAGGCCCCTTAAGAGTCTGGCACCATCGTACACAGTACCCTTAGGTATTATATTAGTGTTATAAGGATTTTTGTAAGATCATAGAACTATGATTATGAGAATTTTTTTTACAATAAATATTATACACTCAATTTATAATTGTCACTTAGTAAATAGTTTTTAAAGAAAATATAGCATTTTTTAGTTAATATTCAATTAAGAAATATATTTTGATGAATTAAGGGATATTTTTTGAATTAAATAATATTTTTATTAAATATTATTACTAAATTAATTTTTATTAAATATAATTGATCATATATTTTTTATGTATACAATTTTAATTTTTATTAAGATTTGAAATTTTGTTGTCAAAACACATGATTTTTCAATAAATGTAGGTTTATATTGTTTTTTAAATCACACAATTACAAATTTATTTAGATAAAATGAATATTATTTTTTTATCAGGAGGTTGAAATTATCCCACATTGAATTATCATAATTTTCTGAGCCAGACAATTTTTTGGGTAAAAATTAAATACTGTTAAATTATATAATGTGTGTTATGACATCATAATTACCCAATAGTGATGTAATAAAATACTATAAATGGTGATGTTCGTCTAATAAATGTTTTACTGTTAAAATATTGTGATTTTAGGTTAATTTGATTTAATTTAGAATGCCTTAGTGGACCCTCCAAAACTTATAAAACATTTTAACTTTTTTAAATTGATTACCTGGAGAGTGTAAGTCACCTCCACAAAAAGTGAATATTTATTAAATACATAAAATAAATGAATATCAAGCATTATAATATTCCCAAAATATGAATTTTAGTTGCTGAAGCACTGAGTATGACTTAGACATAAGTTTTTCTAAAGGCCAAAAATGTGTGGGGTCTTATGACGTCACATGATAAGATACAAATATAGGACTATGACTATATTGGATGTTCTATTCATTCATCATTATCAGTGACCTATTCACTTCTAGAGAGAGTTAATTTTATGCCTCTATCAGATTCTATGTGTTTAGTAGATTGTGAAAAGTGATGTCATGCCACCTGGTTTGATCATTGATGGGGATGATATCATCCATATACACAGATTTTTTTGGGTTTCTATAGAATTTAGATAGGAGTTAATGAATTGGTCCAATTCCACTATATGGGAAGTTCATAACGATCTTAAAAATACGTATCATGGCATAAATTACCAATACTAGTGGCTAAGATTGAAGTAGGAGATTTTTGGGTCTCTTTGTTAGTGTTCCGTTAATCATTAGGTGAAGGAGGGAAACCAGTTACCAGTATGGTTTTTCACATACATTAAATATTCATGGGTGGAAATGTGTTTACTTTTACTAATATTTAATTACAGGATCACCTAGAACACCTAATGGAATTAATTATTTATGGGTTATCAAAGATAGTTTGAAAACAAGTTAACGTTTCTTTCATACTCAGGAGACTTTTTTAGTAGATGAGCTCACGGGGCTCTGTATTAATGAGATCATATGTCTTCATAGAGTTTTACATTATATCATCAACACAAAGAAATACCATTTTATATGGGTCTTTGATTGTGATTAAAGGGGGTTATAACCCTCTATAAATACAATAGTGACAGTTATAGGTAATTTTTTCTAATATGTCAGGATAATATTATTAGAGGGATTTTTTATAAAATATTTTAATGTTAATGTTTAATTAGATGTTTTCAAATTATAGGGGGTTAAAAACCCCTCTATTTTTCCGTAAAATTATAGAAGTATAAATATTAGGAGTTGTTTTCCACTACCCCTAATTGATAAAACGTTTATATATTTAGGGGAGGTTATGAAAACATTCCTATTTCACACCGAACTAAAGGGGGTTTAAACTCACTCTATTTTATTTACATTTTAGGTACATTTATTAGAATTGACCAAATATATTCATAAATTTATTTTCTCTCTTTTCCCAACCATTACACTCCCATTCCCTTTCCCCTCCCATTCTCATTACCCCAGTGTGGCCCATGTTCCTCTCAAGCCCTACCTCATTTACTCTCTTACCACTTTCCACATTTCCCTATATCCCAGTCCACACATGTGACACCAACTTTCTCATTTCCCTAATTTACGTGTGAAAATGTCCTACAATGAGTTTCAAACTCTGGTTTCACATTATATTCAACATCAGATGTACCACCATGCTAAGATATTTTCTTATTAAATTAATAAGAATTATTATATTTATGTATTAAAAATACAATTCAAATATATATAATTTGGATAAATGTATAATTAAATTTATATATATCCCCCATATAAATTTATATAAATTTATATTGTAAGAACTCGGATCTTTGTTTCAGTTATGTTTTTCCTTTTCTGGTCGTTTTTGAGAAAAAGAGGAAAATCTAGAAATTTTCTAAGTACACGTCGTGTACTTTTTACGTACATGCCATGTACTTTGATATAGTGCCAGGCCATGTGATTGTCGTGTTTGGGCCACACACATGGTGTGTAGGGGAGATGTGGAGTCCTCTTAAAGTAGAGTACAAAAAAGCTGAGTACAGGTCGTGTACTCAAGAAGTACACACCATGTATTTTCTTTTTTTCATTAAACGGATCGGGGTCACGCCTGACAGACAGAACCTACTTCTTCTTCAGGTCCATCATCCGAGAGAACCCGTACGGCCACAGAACTTCTACGAGCCCCCAGGACTCCATCTGTTCTCTGAATCAACCATCGCCAATTGCATTGGAACTGCAATGGTAAGACCTTCCATCTCCTAGAGCTTTGTTTTCCAATTCCTCCACTTTCTCAAGATATCGTGGGTTGATCATTTTGGACGTTTTCTCAAATCTTCGACGTTCTAAGGAGAATCAAACATCGTGGATCAAGTATATCGATCTCCAAGCATCAAGGTAGGTGGTTTGTGCCTTTCTGTAGGAAGCCTTTGAATATTTTGTGCAATTCCACCAATTCCTTTGAACAAGGTATTGTGTGTTTCCTATTTGTTGCCTCGTTGTTTGTCTTCTTTTATTGATTTCTTAAGTAGAGGTCAATGCTTATGAATAGGGTAATTTTTAAAATGATCAGGATATTTTTCCATTCATGTTTTTCCTGTTTGGCATTTCGCAAGTTGCCATGCCGAGTTGTAGGATACTGGAACTGTTGTACTATTATGTTGTTGTGCCTTAGAATGATAGCCAAGTAGTTCTTGAGGTTTAATTGGGGTAACACACACGCTATGCATGTTTTTTTACACAGGTCAATGAGAACCTAGTGTTATGGACTATAGGGAGAATGGACGTAAGGGCTTCTCCAGAGTGTCTTTAATTTACAATGCAAGACCACAGGGGGAATTGATGATGAGTGCTTCCTTAGAGAGTCTGTAGTTCCTTGATGGGGGCCACAGTGGGAATGAGACTTTGAGTTCTTCCCCATAGAGCCTTTAGTATGATATGAGACTATAGGGGGAATTGACGATGAGTGCTTCCTTAGAGAGTCTATTCTTTAGCTGAGCTTGAGGGGTGAGACTGTGTGGGCCTCCCAGAGGGTTGCTAGTACTTGTAGGTTGAACCATAAGTGATAGGATGTAAGAACTACACAGGGGGTAACCTATTGTTCTACTTGTTGATTGGCTGTTACTTGTGTGGTTTCTATTCTAGACAATGTGGATTGTATCTGCTGTGTTCTTTCCTGTTTACTGCTTTCTGTACTTTTACTTTCCATGTATTCACAGACTGTTAGGCAGAGATCTTTGGGTGGTTGCCTACTAGTACCTTATCTCACACCCTGTTTGGGCCATGATTTTGGGCCCAAGAAGATTATGTTGTTGCAGGTATATATAAGGGCTATCTCCCTTCTACTTCAGGTACTTGACTTGACGTGGAGCTGGAGAGCATGGGACCAAGGTATGGCTTGTGATGCTGAGGAGTTTACCTATTTTATTTTGCACTTTGGTTTAGTATTGTATTCAACATTGTGACGTGTTTGACTACTTTCCAAGACATATGTATCATGCATCATTTTATATACATGTGTGTGTACTCCAGTTGTTTACTGTTAGTCTTATGATGTTTATCGTTTACTCTTGTATAGATGGTTATGGTTTCTGTTGTTGTCTATTTTTTTCTTCTACTGTGTACTCTGCCAATGAGGGCATAGTGTCCCCACTATCACACTCAATCCCCTCACTGCTAGTCGGCAGCCTCTGGCGTTTGGGGGAATGTGCTTGAGGCCATGTGACCAACTAGGTAATGGGTGACTCTGGGTGGCTTCCGGAACTGGGACATTACATAGTGGTATCATAGTGGTTTCTTTTCTCTTTATTTACAATTTGGAGCCTTTATCCAGGGATAGGAAAAATTCGGTACTTGGTATTAAGTTTTGCTCAGGAGTATCAAACCCATGTATAGGGAAAATCCAATCTACCTCGCTTATTACAGTTTTCCGGTTTTTCTATGTTATAGTTGATCTGATTTCACCTAGAGTGATTCATATGCTTTGTGTTGTTATTGTTGTAGATATTGTGGTTCTATTTCTGTCGCAACCCGACGAGATGAGGGTATTCCATATCATACATCATATAGGCACTTGTTAAAAAATCACATGCCATGCATTCTTTCCAGGACATCTAGGGTGCATTATCAATTTCATGTTGTTGTGATAGACATTGTGTAGATTATTCATGCTATTTTGATAGATTATTTGGTAGAATCCATGCAGTTTGATAGATAGGTTGTTTGTATTGTACGTTGCTTAAATGAATGCCAAATTTTTGTTCTTGAGGTGTTATGTGCCCTCATGAATCGGAACTTAGTGGATCATTGACTTTTTTTCCTTATATATGATATGTAAGAGATTCCAAGCTTTGATTCGCGGGGAGTATGGGCCCTCACAGACAGAATTTCGCATCTTCAAGCTTGTTTTTCAGTGTTTTCTGGGCTTTGGTGCAATATCAGAGCTACTGCCCAGAAAAACCCAGAATACACGACGTGTACTTTATATATACACAACGTATAGTTTTTAAATCAGGTCACTTTCTGAGTGAGAAGAAACACGGGTTGTGAAAAATCTCTAGTAACACGCTGTGTATAGTAGATACACGCCATGTAGTAGTGAGCCGTGTACCCATCCATGTCACTAACAACATGGGTCGGGGAAGCTCATGTAATGCATTCTTTTTTTTTGTATGAAAATGTCATGTAGCTTTGTTATAGGTACCTGGCCATGTCACGAAGAACAAGGGATGGTGTTATCTCCTCCTATGGACATCGTGTTTTTTCGGAACATGCCCTGTAAGGGTCATCCGTGTACCCGGCCGTGTCACTAGCAACATGGGTCAAGAAAAATATTCAAGTACACACCATGTTTTTTTGGAACACACCGTGTAGTCTCAGTCCTGTAATCGGTTGTGTAACTAACAACACGGGTCGTTGAAACATTGTCTACTACACGCCGTGTCCATAGGGAACAAACCGTGTAGTCTCAGTTTAAGAAGACCATACGGGTTAGCCATGCAAGGAGACACGAGAAGGGGAATAGAGTTAAGTACATTCCGTGTAGAGTTTATAAATGTCGTGTAGTCATGTTTTTTAAAAGCTGAGTGTTTCCTTCTCCTAGTTCTGTTTTGTACTACTTTGTTCTGTGTCCTTGATATTCCTGATCTAAGGTATGATTTTGATCTTTCAGAGCATTGCCTCTGAGACTTACTTCAGTTGTGTGTCTGTTGTAGGATAGTGATCAGACGCTAGATATGGATGATCAAGGACTTCCTGCCGATCCTCTAGTCGTGCCAGCCTTGGCACTAGCTATCGTACCAGTTGCAGGCATATATGCGCAGTTTAGGGAAGGATTTATGAGGATGATGCAGACCTTTCAGGGAGCACCGCCTCCTACCACGACTATGGAAGACTTGAAGTGGGTTTTCCAGCAGCAACATCCTCCTACTTTCTCAGGGGAAGGAGGACCACCGGCTGCAGATTCATGGCTGGAATCTATGCTGACTATCTTTGAGCAACTGGAAACACCTTCCTATAGGCTGGTCAAGCTTGCTACCTATATGCTATGAGACTCCGCCAAGTGGTGGTGGGATGTGATCTCACAAGCGGGTCATCAGCAGGTTATGTGTTGGGAGTTGTTCTATCACGTGTTTTATGACTACTTCTACCTGGATACCCTGAGGGCCGATCGAGCCCGAGAGTTCATGATTCTAGAGCAGGGTACTCTTTCTGTTATGGAGTATTCCTCTCGTTTCACCAAGCTTCAGCGTTTCACACCCCTTAGGGGTGGAGATCGTATGTTCTTATCAAGGAAGTTTGATTATGGTCTTAGGTGGGAGATCTGTTCACAGGTGAATATCATTCAGTTGACTTCCATCACTTCTATCTTCAACTAGGCACTGATTGTAGAGCACAATCTGTGAGACTCTGGAGCTGCGATCCAGGGCAGTTCTGCTTCCAGAGTTAGCACTCCTCCAGTTGACAGCAGGAAGCTCCATTGGGAGTCTACATGTGGTGATCCAAGCAGGCGAGATAAATCTTTTGGTAGCCATGTAGTATGCTATCAGTGTGGAAGGGCAGGGCACACGACGCCATAGTGCCAGAGAGACCCAGTGGAGTGTTGATCTTGCGGTAAGATGGGTCACCTTCAGAGTTTCTTCCAGGTTTTTATACTAGTATCTAGTGACAAGGGATTCTTCCATGACTCCTCGTTCAGGAGCTGCACCAACAATTTCTCACCAGTATAGGAACTAGAGTTATTATAGTCGTTCGGGCCAAGGTGCAGGTCGAGGCTGTGGCAGTCAGTCACCAGTCTTTCAGCGTCAGTAGAGAGGATCAGCTCAGATTGGTCAGGCAGGGTCACAGGGCCGCGGGGCAGGACAAACATTTACGATGGACTGGACCTATCAGGAGTAGGATCTTGGACCTTCTACAGTTCGAGGTACGATCTTAGTAGCCTCAGTTTTATCTTCAGCTCTTTTCGATACTGGTGCTATGCATAGCATTATCTCTGTTGCTGTTGTGGAGAGTCTTGGGCTCTGTATTTTTTCTTCTACTGACTTTTTGACACTAGACACACCTTTGGGGACGAGGACATCTAGTGTATGTCAGTTCAGAGAGTTCCATATCGAGGTTGCGGGATATCGTTTCATATGGGATCTCTATGTCCAAAAGATGACATTCTATGATGTCATTCTCTGGATGGACTGGTTGGTTCCCTTCTAGGAATTCATCGAGTGTTATCGTCCTAGGGCGAGTTTCATTTCACCAGAGGGTGAATCTTTTATACATAGAGGTGAATGGGATGTTCGGTCGAGTCGAGCAGGACTCGAGCATCATGGGCTAGGAAGGGTTATAGGCCAGATTTCCAGTCTTTATCTTGATGACCAGGGGACTTTGCAATTATACTTTCCACCAGTGGTGGATCGTTTCAAGGATGTCTTCCCAGAAGACTTTTCAGGTTTTACTCCGAAGAGTGAGGTAGACTTCTCGATTGAGCACATGTTAGGGGAGGAACTGTTGTTCGTTCCTCCATATAGGATGGCTACACCTGAGTTGCAGGATCTCAAGAAGCAGTTGGAGGAGTTACAGGCAAAGAGTTTCATCCAACCCAGTACTTCTCCTTGGGGTTCACTTGTCCTGTTTGTGAAGAAGGCAGACGGTACCCTTAGGATCTGCGTGGATTATCAGAAGCTAAACCAGTTGACGGTCAAGAACCGATATCCCTTACCGAGGATTGATGATCTTTTAGATCAGCTTAGAGGAGCCCGGGCATTCTCAAAGATCGATTTGAGGTCCGATTATCATCAGTTTCACGTTAGACCATCAGATATACCTCTGAAAGCCTTCAGGAGCTCGTATGGTCTCTACGAGTATACGGTTATTCCATTGGGTCTCACGAATACGCCAGTAGTTTTCATGGCACTGATTAACCGAGTGTTCCATCCTTACTTGGATTCCTTCATCGTGGTCTTCGTAGCCGATATATTGTTGTACTCTCACACTCGACACGACCATGCTACCCATCTTGAGATCGTTTTGAGTACACTGAGAGATCATCGGCTTTATGATAAACTCTAGAAGTGCCACATTTGGATGGATCATATTCACTTCTTGGGCCACATCATCTCAAAGGCAGGAGTATCTGTGGACCCAGATACAATGAGAGTTGTAGTGTCCGGGGAGAATCTGAAGATTTTTTTTGAGGTACGGAGTTTCCTAGGGCTGGATGGATATTAAAAATGCTTTATTCATGACTTTTCACACCTAGCATCACCATTGACAGGTCTGACCAAGATGGGGGTGAAGTTCTTATGGTAAGATTATTGTGAGTCAGCCTTTCAAGAGATGAAGGGGAGGATGACGTCAGCACTGGTACTAGTCTTGCCAGAGCTAGGCAGGAGCTATACTGTTTATTGTGATGCTTCGGGTATCGGGATGGGCACTGTGCTTATGCAGGGAGATGGAGTCGTTGCGTACGGGTCTCGACAATTGAGGCCACATGAGAGGAACTACCCGACGCACGATCTGGAGTTGGCAGTGATTGTTCATGCCTTGAGTTGTTGGAGACATTTCCTTTTGGGAGAGCACTTTATGGTTTTCACCGACCACAAGAGTCTCAAGTATAACTTCACTCAGCATGATCTGAATCTGAGACAGCGCAGGTGGGTCGAGTATCTTCAGTCTTTTGATTTCAAGCTTGCCTATATGCCGGGAAAGGGCAATGCAGTGGTAGATGCGTTGAGTAGGAGAACATAGATACAGGCAGTTCAGGAGGCCAGTAGTGAGTGGAAGCTTATGGCTTTGTTCTCTAAGATTCATCTGGAGGTGCACGATAGGCAAGGATAGACTTACCTATCTTCTGTAGCTGTTACATCTACACTTACTGATCGGGTATGGATGAGGTAGCTATCAGACCCAGAAGGCTTAGTCATGTGGGAGAGTGTGTCTGAAGAGGACACTCTTCCTGGATGGACAGTGGGTGAGGATGAGATCTTGCATTTCCAGGGACGCGTATGGGTGCCAGAAGACATACGTGGGGAGATGATGCAGGATTTTAATTCCTCAGTTTGGGTGGTACATCCTGGCGTCACCATGATGTATCAGGATCTTCATCGCCAGTACTGGTGGCCAGGTATGAAGAGATATATTGTTGGTTTCGTTTTGAGGTGTTCTAATTGTCATCAGTTGAAGGCAGAGCATCAGCGACCAGAATTCCTTTTACAGTAGTTACCCATTCTGGAGAAGAAGTGGAATGATGTCGCGATGGAAATTGTGACCAGATTGTCGATGTCACCTCGAGGGAACGATGTTGTTTGGGTTGTCGTCGATAGACTCATGAAGGTTGCTCACTTCTTACCGATCAATGAGACCGTCAGTGTTTGATGATCTAGGATGACTACACATTTGATAGATTGTACGTCTTCATTGAGTTCCAAACTCCATTGTTTTAGACAGGGATTGCGCTTTACTTCTCGGTTCTGAAAGGGGCTTCAGAGGGCTTTGGGTACATAGGTACTTTTGAGTACAACATACCATCCCCAAATAGATGGCCAGTCTGAGCATACGATCCTGGTGCTTGAGGATATGTTCTGAGAATTCATTCTAGACTTTGGCGGTTCTTGGGATAAACATATCCCTCTTGTGGAGTTCACCTATAATAATAGTTTCAGGCAACTATTTAGATGGCGCCTTAAGAGGATCTGTACGGTAGGCCATGTTGATCACCTTTATGATACTAGAGGCAGGAGTGGCAGCTTTTCTAGGACCTCATCTTGTTCAGGAGACCTCAGAGCAGAGAGAGTTGATTCGGAAGAGGATGGCTACAGCACAGTCTCAAAAAAAGTCTTATGCTAATCAGCAGAGACGACCTCTACAGTTCGAGGTCCGGGATCAGGTTTTCCTAAGTGTCGCAACAAGGTTGGGACACAAGAGTATTCGAAGAGAGGGTATGCTTTCACCATGTTACGTTGGGCTGTTTGAGGTATTGGAAACAGTTGGGTCGGTTTCCTATCGGTTGCAGTTACCTCAGAGGTACCGTGCCATGCACGACATCTTCCTCGTCTCTCAACTCCAACGTTACTTTTCAGACTCGTCTCATCTCTTTCAGCCTGAGAAGGTTGAGCTCAAAGAAGATGCATCATTTGAGGAGTATCCTATCAGGATTTTCGATCATAGTACAAAGGTTCTCTGTGGGTGGTATGTTCCTCTAGTATGGGGGCTATGGAAGCATGGGCCAGAATAGGACGAGACCTGAGAGAGGGAGGCCGATGTACGATCGCAGTGGCCAGAGCTGTTCAGGGTGTCTTCTTCTACGCCACTTTAGGGATGTTTGGGGACGAATTTCTTTAAGGGGGGATGTTTGTAAGAATTCAGATCTTCGTTTTACGTATGTTTTTCCTTTTCTGGTCATTTTTGATAAAAAGAGGAAAATCTGGAAATTTTCTAATTACACACTGTGTATTTATAAGTACACACAGTGTACATTGATGTAGCACCAGGCCATGTGCTGGCTATGTCTGGGCCACACACACGGTGTGTAGTGGTGATGTGGAGGACGCTTAAGGCAGAGTACGAAAAATCTGAGTACAAGCCGTGTATTCAAGAAGTACACGCCGTGTATTTTCTTTTTTTCATTAAAAGGACCAGGGTCGCGCCTGATCGACATAACCTGCTTATTCTTCAGGTTCTTCATTCGAGAGAACCCATACGGCCGTGGAACTTCTCCGATCCCTCGAACCTCAGTCCGTTCTCCAAATCGACCGTCGTCGATTGCGTTGGAACCGCAACGGTAAGCCCTTCATTCTCCTATGTCTTTGTTTTCCAATTCCTCATCTTTCTCAAGATATCATGGGTTGAGTGTTTTGGACGTTTTCTCATATCTTCGATGTTTTAAGGATAATCAATCATTGTGGTTCAAGTTTATCGATCTCCTAGCATCGAGGTAAGTGGTTTTTGACTTTCTATAGGATGTATTTGAATATTTTGTTCAATTCCACCAATTCCCTTGAACGGGGTATTGTGTGTTTCCTATTTTTTCCCTCATTGTTTTTCTTCTTTGCTTAATTGCTTGAGTAGAGGTCAATTCTTGTGTATAGGGTAATTTTTACTGTGCTCTGGATGTTTTTCCATGCATGTTTTTCCTGTTTGGGGTTTTTTCAGTTGCCAGGCCTAGTTGTAGGATAGTGGAACTGTTGTACTGTTATGTTTTTTTCCCTTAGAATGATATCCAAGTAGTTATTGAGGTTTACTTGGGGAAATACGTGCGATATGAATATTTGTTTTACACAGGGCTGTGAGAACCTAGTGTGGTGGACCATAGGGAGAATGGACGTAAATTCTTATCCATAGTGTCTTTAATTTTTGATGTGAGTCCACTGGGGGAATTGACAATGACTGCTTCCTCAGAGAGTATGTAGTTCCTCGACGTGGGCCACAGGGGGAATGAGACGTTGAGTGCTTCCCCAGAGGTCCGTTAGTACGATACGAGTCTATAGGGGGAATTGACGGTGAGTGCTTCCTCAGAGAGTCTATTCTTTTACTGAGCCAGAGGGGTGAGACTGTGTGTGCCTCCCAGAGGGTTTCTAGTACTTGTAGGTTGAACCATAAGGGTTAGGCTGTGAGAACTACCTAGGGGTTACTTATTTTTCTACTTGTTGATTGGTTGTTAATTGTGTACTTTTTATGCTAGACACTGTGGATTGTAGCTGCTGTGTGCTTTCCTGTTTACTGCTTTCTGTACTTTTACATTCCAAGTATTCACTGACTATTAGGCATAGATGTTTGGGTGGTTTTCTACTGGGACCTTGTCTCACACCTTTTTTGGGCCATGCTTTTGGGCCCAAGCAGATTATATTGTTGCAGGTATAGATAGAGGCAAGTGCCCTTCTACTCCAGGTACATGACTTTTAGTGGAGCTGGAGAGCATCGGACCAAGCTATGGCTTGTGATGCTAAAGAGTTTACCAATTTTCTTTTGCACTTTTGTTTAGTATTTTATTCCGCATTGTTACTTGTTTGACTACTTTCCTATACATATGTATCTTGCATCATTTTATATACATGTGTGTGTGCTCTAGTTGTTTACTGTTAGTCTTCCATTGTTTATCGTTTACTCTTGTATAGATGGTTACGGTTTATGTTGTTGTCTATTTGTTTTTCTTCCGCTGTGTACTCTGCCAATGAGGGCATAGTTTCCCCACTATCACACCCAAGGCCCTCGCTGCAAGTCTGCAGCCGCTGACGTTTGGGAAGTGTGCTTGAGGCCATGTGACCAACAGGGTACAGGGCGCCTCTGGGTGGCTTCCAGAACCAGGATATTACAAATATAAACATGATTATAGTGTCTATTAAGGTATTTAGGTGTCTATATTATAATACATTTATATTGTGATATGATTAAACATATTTTTATTTGTATATTTACATACATATGAGTAAATATATTTTTTACATATATTTATAATTCTAATTATGATATTTAACAAAATGTATATATAATTATATTTATGTAAATTTATTAAATAGTCACACATATTTATATACATAAAATCGTAATTATATATTATATACTTTTTTATTTATATAATACATATAAAAATAATTTTTTAATATATTGATATGATTCCTTTATTAATTTATTTATATAATTTTTTTTATTACATATATATAAATATGTATTAATTGCATTAATTTTACAAATATATATGTGTGTGTGTGTGTGTTTGTGTGTGTGTGTGTGTGTAAAACTAAATGAATTTATATTTTATATTAAATATATAAATATACATTATTTATTTAATACATACACGTTTATTTATATCCAAGTTTTTGTAAGTATATGTATAATCTATTATTATTATTATATTAATTATAATAACTAGAATAGTTTTTATATGATACATTTTTAGATAAATAATTTTTATTCATTTATTTATATAATATTTTAGGATTTTATATTATATATTATTAATATTAAAAGATATAAAATTGTATAATAATATGTATATATTAATGTACACATCATAAAATTTTGTTTAAGTATATGCATAAATAAATTTAAATACAATCATATTTATAGATTAGAAAATATGTTCATATAATGTATTATATACATTTATAAGTATCATTTTAATTATATATATATATTATAAGAGGGTGTTTTTAACCACCTATAACATAATTCATTAGAGGGTGTTTTCAATCCCCTCTAATTTAAGATATTATAGGGGATTTTGAACACCTATAATTTAATAAATTATTAGTGGTTTTAAACCAGTTCTAATATATTATATTAGTGGTGGTTTTGAACCACCTCTAATTGAAGTCATTGTATTGGATTTTACACCCCCGGAAAATCAAAGACTATATTAAAAAATTATTTTAAAATATTTTCAGGGGTCGAACACCTCCTATAAGTTTTTAAATTATAGGGTGTTAATAATCCCATTTATATTTGATAATTTCTAGGGGTTGTTAATAATCTACTCTAATTTATACAAAAAATGATTTTAGAGGGGTTGTACATAACCCTCCATAAAAAATAAGTTATATTATTATGAATTCTTATGTTGTTCAAATCGAATAGAGATACACATTTCACATCGCTATTCATGAAGGGGTTGAAAATGGAACATGGTTCACATGTATGACCGAGTAAATCATGTCATCCATAAGTGGACAGTTAGTCTGATCATTCGATACAATTTATAGAGGAAATTCTATTTGAATGAATCATTTATCTTCAAGGTTGATGGGAGATAAAGTTACATCTCACCAATTTCCCTTACAATAATAGGTTCTAGGATACTATATAGATGGGCCTTTTGTTTCCCTATAAAACATCAGGTACCACTCACCCTCTGCTATATAGAGGTGGGATAGGTAGTACTACTGGGTTCTCATGTTAATTATGAGACATTAGAGAAGGTTCAACTTATTAGGAAGAAAATTTCCACAAATCAGTCTAGGTAGAATTCATTCATTGATTACCACTATATACTATAATATTTCAAGGATGGGAGTTGGAATTTTTTCATAGATTCACCATAAATGTGGAATTAACTAATTAAGAGATAATGGAAGCTATCCCATCATTAAATCAGGCCCGTATAGATTATCGAGATACACAAACTATTATTCTAAAAATTTTATTTATCATATATATACTGAGAAATTCATGACTCCATCCACACATTCCAGCTTCACCGATTTCATTCTAATCATTCTCATATTCATTAATGTGACCAGATTATGTTGGAGGGTGATACATCCTATCAAGAGAACCTTCTCAGTATATTTTATCAATGAATTAATGTTGTCTAAATCATATCAATTCATTTATTATGAGTTATATTACATCATGAACATATAGAAGATGAAGCTTTCGAATGGTTGGTCAATGTACATTCCTAGTGACTAGAGTTATTCTTAGATGATCCTTTACCCCTTGGATGGGTAATTTGGTGATGAATAACATTAATTGAGAAGAATATATGAACCATGTCTTTATATTATTTATGTATCCATTAGCATTTCCTTAAACTCATTCTTCTATCCTTATATATACTTCATACTATTTATGGAAGGGTTTGGGGGGTTTTGGATATTTTTCAGATCCCATAGCTCTATATTTTCGAGGAAACATCTAAGGATCACAGTTATAACGTGGTTAGGACTAAGGGAGCACCTCAAATAATATGACCCAAAGAGGGTGAAAATGGTTAATAAAAACTATATGTGGGAGGTTTGGCATATGTGGTTTTGAAACTGAGGGTTATCCTAGGTTGTGCATGGGTTTCCTAACCATGTCATTCATGTTATGTGTGGTGTTATCCCTATGAATTGGGGTGTGCATGGTTGGAACACGCTTTGGATAACCGTTGAGCCAAATCATGTGATCACATAAAAAGATCTAAAATTAAAATTTTACTACTGATTCGTTTAATTTATCACCCTACTATTTCGTATTATGTTATGTATAGTATCCTTCCATTAGGAGCTCATCTATCATTCATGAAGCTTGGATTTGATGATTCTTCTATGTAAGGACTCAAAAATAATTTCTGTTGGTCATGTTCGATTGACATTAGAATGATCTCAATTCATCTTGCACCTTCTATTATTTATGTTCCTATTGATGTATTTTTTATGTGTGAGATAATATTCCCTATTTTATGGAATTTTTTTGTTAACTCAATTTCTACCATTATAGAATGGATTAGAGGAAAAAATATATATTAAGAGTTGAAAACCAATGTATAGTAGGTGGTCTCATTAATTTCTATAAATGTATTGGGGTCTATATATATTCAATTTTGACTAGCCTTAGATTTTTCATGAATGTCTTCTTAAATGGATTGATTCTTGCATCAAATTGGTATGATTGACTAATATTTTCAATGAGAACCATTTATTAATCATTTGATGTTAGTAAAATTTAATTGTATAACCCATTTAGGTGCGATTCTATTATGGAAAAAACCACCAGGGGTCCAATATGATATGACTTACATTTTATGGTTTGTGCCTTTACCCTTAGCATATGAGATGTTAAATTATTTGAATGGAACATTAGATAAATTAATATAAAGGGGTAATTGTAGATCTTTTCCAAATTACATTAGCCATTATTTTCCCCAATAGCTTAGTTCTGGTTATTTTCTAAATATTAAAATGCATAATGTAGATGAATAAGAGAACTCATGGGATTATAGACATTCTACGACCATACATTGATAGGATCCATTGTATGGTTTGAGAAAAAAATGATGGTTAATATGATGAAATATGAATTAAATTTGTACTTAAATGGTATGGTTAGTCATTGGGATCATAAATATTCATATTTCAAATCCAGGAGTTAGAGATGGGTTGTAAATTGGAAGTCAATTAAACAATACATTAGGATTAAATAATATAATTATTGTAATGAAATTATTATGCATCGTGGGTGTAACATGCATTCTAATATGGCACTGTGGGTATAATAACTTGATAACTAGTTTTTATAGTACATCATTAAAGCATGGAATCCCAATTTAGACTACCAAGGATGGACTCAAGTCATTGAACATTAATATTCCATGGGTAATACTTGGAATTCATAGGTGGAATTCCAAGGATGGTCTCAAATGAAAGATTATTAGAGACTCCATGGGTCACACATGGGCTCCCATTATAAACCTATAATGATTAAATAAGAGGGTATTTAATTGACTCAATATCTAGAGAAATATTATTTTTCCAATAAGGAATTAATATAATGGTCTTGTATGTTGATGGGATAATTTAATGCAGGTAATGATTCCTATGTTCCAAATTAGTAATTATAAGGATGAGATTATTTTTTCTCTCGGTAATGTATTAAATTAATTTTTATGAAATATATTATATTCAAAGGAACTGTCCTAGATTCATTCAGAGACATTATATAATGATGGACGAATTTTACTTCTCCTCCTCAGATATTAGTTATAGGGGATTCAAGGTAGATTTATAAGTTCTTGAGATTTATTATAAAATAAATCATTAAAGAATAATTATGTAGATATATTTAAGCATTGGATGAAGTTGGAAGCAGAATACAGGTGTTCCATGGGAACCTAATCCTATATGGTATATTTACTATCACACTTCATTTTAATATATTATTATTTTATTCAAACATTTTATTATATGACAACATGCTTAATGTTATAAGGCACTGTTGGAGGAAGCCTATATATTTTATCTCAAATACTATATGGGCCACCATTTGTTACCTATAAATATTTCATCGATGCATTTATGGACATATTAAAGTACCAAGATTCCAATTCATGATTTATTATTGGATGGGAGTATGGGAGAAAAACATCTATCTATAGATCTTGATTCAATCAGGAGATAGATTGTCTTCGTATTTTTGGTTCCATTTTTATAATTATATATATGTGTACATGTTTTAATTTCAACATTTATTTTACTTTGAATAGCATTTCAGGATCATAATTTTGAATATTATTTTGATGGATGTGGAAAATTGTTTATTTATATAATGGATGATTACCCTTTCACTATTATATTTACTTATATGAATCCTCTATTGATTGATATGATTATACCACTATGCAACACTATGACCATCAGTGTATAGTATCTCCACTGTTGAACCATGGACCCTCACTTCTAGTCAGTAGCCTCTGATGTATGGGGAGGTTTTCTTGAGGACACGAGGCCAACTGAGTTTTGTATGTACTAAATTAACCATGTCTGAGACTCCACAATAAACCATAATTTATATTGAATTGATTATAAAACTCCCCATATAATTTTCATAATCCCTAACGAAGATTTCCCAAGGTGTTATAAACTTCCCATTTCAAGAATTATCATACCCAGATGAATATATATGTGTCCTACACAATTTAATCCAACTACTGCGGCCATACATCAGTCTTCCACTCCCATGATTCCTCTTTATTATACTGATTTTTACAATAAAACATGAATGAGAAGAATATTACTACCTCAGAGCACTCTCTTCCACTAGTTAAGAATACACACAAGTTATTCCTCAACTAAGTCATCTCTCATCAACTATAAAACATAAATATCAATCATATTTATAAAATCTAGTTAGTACATTTATAGCTAGTATAAATTAAAAAATTCATGCATACCTTTATTTTTTGAAGGAAGATCGAATCTATAGTAGATCATTATGACCCATTCTATAATCACTAATTGTATATCAAACTATACTGATATGTTTCTCTATCTCCCCATACATCATGGCCTAGATTGGGGTGAATCATATAAAAAACATGGTCTCCCACTATATACTACATGGGTGTTAACATTTGGTTAGTATAATAATTTTTTATTATTTGATTGGTAATGAACCACATAAAAATTAATTTCACTCAATACACATTCATTAAACCAAAATCCTAACCATCACTATTGAATCACATGCATCAAACGAATATATTAGTGAAAAACATATACAAACAAAAAGGGATTCAAATTCATCAACATGAATTCATTCCTAAAAACATTTATAATATAAATAATTTTCTATTTCAATATGTTCATCCCATGCTTTACCAAACACGAGATCAAATTCCATATGGATATCTTCCAGAACCTAGATTATCCTCTCATAATATCCATTGATCTATAGATGATTTGTCGTACACATATTAATCTTAGATATCATCTATTTCCATAGTCCAAGTGAACAAAATAATTTAAAGGACATATCCTAATTCAATATGATACTCACATAGAAACTATTAAATTCAATGATCTGCTGAACAATGAATATATGTAATTCATCTGCTTTTCTATCTCTAAAATAGGTAATAAGTGAAAATTCAACATGAAATGATCAACCATAATACATAATACATATAATCTCTTCATGTTCTAGTGTAACCATGAAATGAACTATATAATTACCTCATTCCACTTCCATACTTAAACATGATGGGGTTAATGTAACACACATTGTTGATGATGCTATACATTTATCTTTTTTTATAGTTAATTATGTTTGTGAGGAGATACTCAATATCCATTTTTATAACGAGCCACTAAAAGTGATTTCTAATGTCATGGTAAATCATGCTTTGATCCTAGATGTACTACCCATTTTGAGATGAGGAAGTCATTCTTCAATTCATCCCTCACTGATGTATGAACGATCACTCTACTATGCACACTAAACATGTCATTCCCATCCTACGTCCATCATAGAATAGAGTTAGTTTCTATCAACCATTCCTACTTTACCTAAATGTCAGAATTAGATTCTATGTAGGATTTTACTTAATCCATTAATAAGGAAGTGGTGGGTAAGGGAATATATATTTCCATTCCCTAATACACAAGTACACTCATAATCTAATCCAAAAATCATGATCACGAGCGTTAATTCATCTTTTTATGTTCATTTAAAAAGGTCGTCATTTTTTTACTGATATTTTCTACACAAAAAATCATTCTAGGGGAATACACGATGTCAATATTGAAAGTCTACAAATATGAGACCAAACATCTCTTTAAAATTGTTAGGTCTTATTACGAGAAAATATACCACAATATTTTATTAGTCTTGTGATATGGAAAATATCTTATCTCTGAGATTATGAATCATACACTTCGAGGAACAAATAATGAAAGAAAAATTCATGTCATAAAAAGGGTAGTTCTATTTATGGGGTCAAAGCTAAGGATACCTATATGAAAATACAACATCATATGACATTAATAAAACCACAAAACTAACTCTATAAGTAATGTATTAGAATTTATATATCATCTCTAGGTTCATAAGAATCATAATTTGATAGGATGTTAACTAGTTCGTTAGTAATTAGATGCTTTAATCATATTTATGTGTTTATTTGAAATTTACTCTCTTTTTCGTCAACATAGTTATGGGATGTTCTAAATGATATTTTTCTTCAATAAACCAACTATATTAACTGAATAACCCTAGAATACTCCAAATTTCAAAACATTTCATAGTGTATGTAAATTAAATAATTCAATAAAATTTCTCTAAATCAACTAATATTTCTTTAGAGACCACATTTCTTAGAAAACATTCTTCTTATATCTGGATATGACACATCTAGAACATGGTGTATAACCAGTGAAAAAATAGTGTACTAAACATGAGCTCTATATGCACAACATGTAAATATGTAGTATGTGAATATAACAATATTTCATCGACAAAAAACAGTGTAAAAAGTTTCTAGGTAAGGATTAATAACCTGGTTTGTGAAATGCATGAACATTCTTTGTTCATTCATCAAACCAGCAATAATCGTTATATATTCAAATAGACTATACCAACATAAAAATACTTATTTTGGTATATCATCATGTGTAAACTGAAACTGATTGTTTCTAGGTCATAGGTTATTCATGTATATAAATCTAGAACTCTTAAAAAATAGATCATCTATACATTGTAGTGGATAGATGTTCTTCACCATGACCTAACATTAATCCAATTAGTAAACACTATACCAAGGAATACCAACCTTTATTTTAGTCAATTTTAATTGAGTACACCAATGAAAAGTGATTATGTGATTAAAAAATTTTATATATAGATCCTCAATCGAAAATTTTAACCACTTCAACTCATCTATATACATCTGATATAGAGGTTTCCATCACGACTGCGCAATAGGAATGATTTCACTCTCAACCTCAACAAATCTATTTGAAGAAATTCTTGAGATATCCTTTGGTAAAATATCTCAAAAATGGTCCAACACTAAAAAAATATTGGATATAATAGGGACAAGGTCCACTATAATTTATATACCTCTTATATGATTCATAGTTTCCTTGATTTGCTGATGATCTCATCTAAATATACCATGTCCAATGTCCCACTCACTAGTCAAACATACTCATATCCCTCCTGGGAGGTAAAGGAAACTCACATATGATTATAGTTAATTGGAGATAAAAAACATGCACTTCATATCATACTAAAGATGAAATAATAAATTTCCATCTCCAAAATCCAAAAATCTTGTTAATGTATATAGGTGAAAACAATCAATGTATATTTTCATTAGTTATAGATTCAATACATCCTCTTTCCACGTGGGATGTTAGGGTATAATAATACCAATGAGAAATTAACAAAAACATCTATACCAAAAAAATATCAGTAGATATATATGAGTATGAAGGTATTGTATCAGATAAGTGAGTAGAAAGACTAGGAGAAATTAATATTGACCCCTCACCATAGATGGGTCGTATTATGTGCTATATTTAACCTAATACAATTCATAAAATCATCCTATAAGAAGATCATGGCCTTTCATCCAAGACCCTTGGAACACCTAGAAAACTAAACAGTACATACTCTAATAATATTTCTGAGATCCCAGAATCTCAATACGAAACAACCTTCCAATATCAGTTAGGATATCCATATGAAGTAGACCCATAAAATCTTGTTATGCATATGTGCACTGAAAATCAATTTATAAAACTTCATATGATAACCTTTAAAACAAAATGGATGTTACCGATATTAGCAAATAGAACATAGAAAGTATATGGAGTATTACAGTACATATGATGCCACCCCCTCTTTAGACACTAAGAAAATTGAGGTAGACCATATAAAATTGAAGGAGATAAATATCCCATACTCAACTATTTATTCCACTCACTTCCCAGACACATCTTCTCAATTATCCCCATCCTAAAATTTTTAAAAGTACCTATAATCCCATTGGTAATACCACTAATTAGTCAACCAAATATGGGACGTTTTTTGGCTACATTTTATTTTTCATCACCCTTATATATCACAAGAGACATGTTATGATATATTGATATGATGTTAGGTAGATATCCCTGACATGAAACCTCATCTTGAGTTATAATTCTAATTTTTAATTTAATGCATTTGGGCCTTATTCGCAGCTATAATAGTTGAAATGTGAAAAACATATTGTAATGGAGTGCCATTTTTGGATTTTATAATTTCCCCCTACTGAAAATCCATGAAATCCAATGATCAATTCAACCTCATCATCTTTGGAAATAAATCATCGTAAAGGGTTCCTTTAATTCCTCCTAGTTATACCCTCATGTCTCTTAACCAATACATTTTTTACCCACCACCACTTTTTATGGTATTGAAGCATATAGGTGAATAATATTACCCTATGATCATCAAAAATGTCAATGAATTAAAATATACGTTTGATGAGATATATTGAATCCTATACATCCTATGTACCTAACATGAACTATAATATTAGAGGATTTTCTAAATGTGACTTCTGAAAAAAAAAAATCTATTATAATTGAACTAACCTGATGTTCCCCTCTTCCCTAAGTCGTCTCTAATAAAAAATCCTATATTTGGATAGGTTCCTCATCCTGTAATACTGGGGTATCTTTCATGGAATTTCACGCTACATAGTATTATATTTATTGAGGTACAACATGATCATCTAAAAACTGAAGAACCTCATTATCTATGTAAAGACCCGTAAATTTCAAGAAATATTTTTTTCTTAATTTCATTGGAATTTGTACGAGTATGCAGTTTCTAACGGGACCTGATTCCGAGGCCCGGTGTGCCCGGAATCATTTTCCGAAGTTTAGCTCGGGTACGTCTAGTGAACGAACGAGCTGGTTTTCCTATCTTTTGAACCGGTGCTCGGAATCAAAATCTGAGGACACCGATGAAACCGTAGAACCGGTAATTACTTAGGAAGACTTTTTCAGGAGTTGCGTTTTCTCGAGAAAAGATGTTAAAAATGTGAGGAATAAAAATATAATTGTTTTACGGTTTTATTTTTATTTATTTACTGATGGTTTAAGTGTTATGGGAAAGGAAGATGTGAGGAAGTTGGGGTGGGGCCCACATGACCCCCCACCTCCTTCAATTTCCCCAACACCCTATTAAATTCCCCTCTAGCAATTAATTTTAAAACTCTTCCACTCTTCCACATTAAAATTCATGACAATAAAACGCCTAATTAATTGGAAAACGCAAGTTAATTAATTTGGTGAATTCAATTTGAGTTTTGAAAAAGGTTGGCATGAGTAATAAAATATGGCAAAGCCTTATTTTTTTTATTTTTTAATAGTTGTGTGGAGTTTTTTTTTTGAGGGGAGGGCTCTAGTCTTGAAGAACGTCATCTTCCACATTGAAGAACACGGAGAACATCAAGACCTCGATGAAGAACGACGTCACTGCAAGGAGTGATCATCATGCCTTTCTTCTCCTCTCCGCAGCCGTTGTGAGACACTGCTCCACCTCGGACGTTCTCCATCAACCACGTATGGATCTTTACCTCGCGACAATGTTTCTCGCGACAATCTTCTTTCGACAACTACTTCTAGGTAGGGGTGTGTTTTTACGATGTGATTATTCTTTTCATTCATCGTTAAATATTTGGCCACCTGTTATCAAATTAACGGGAGGAGGTCGGACCACATGAACACAACCAATACTCCTCCCCCTTTGTTGATGTTCACCATTGAGATTTGGGATGAAGGCGGCGCGGCGCAACGGCACAGAGGGAATGAGGAATATCACCGCAGCAAAGGAGCGCAGCACCGTCGCGCCGCACTGTTGAGGCCGAAAGAGGCCGTGGCCGAAGCGGGGACACAACAGAGGGGCGCAGAGCCATCGCGCAGCGCCGGTCGGACCAAGGCCGCGGCCTTTGTTCGCGGCAGAGCACGGGAGGGTGACCGGAACCGCCGTTGCCACAGCAGGCGGGACCAACCGGTCACGCGCGGCACAACTAGTCGGCCGGTATGGCCGGCTAGATCCAAAAAAACCAGGGGTTTGATCCTCCAGTCAGCACAGCAGGGCGGACCCCCCACGGGTCCGTCGTTCACTTCGAAGGGGGTGGCGGCTCCCCCCCTTCTGCGTCCACTCAGCACCCGGGTGCCCGGACCGGACCGAACAGGCCAGGTCGGCCGCCCGCGCCGGGTCGGGCCTCCCCCATGTAGACTGGACCCGGACCTGGTTCGGGTCGACCTAATTTGGCCCAACCTAGGGGGTCTTGGGTCGGGTCGGCTCGGTCCCAAAAACCCCCTAAAATCTGACAGCTTCTTTCAAAGGCCCATAACATGGGCTACGGACCTCCGATTGATGCACTGTCTATTGCGCTGCAATCCTTCGATCGAGATGGTCGTTTCGGTATATTACACTCAGGGTTTCAGAGAACTTTTGGTATGGATGGGTTGGTTCGAACACAAAACCAACCGGGCCCTCGGAGCGGAAACGCCTATAACTTGAGCTCCGGATGTCCGATAGACGTGCCGTCGACTTTTCTGGATTCTTTTTAGTGAGAAGGTTATTTTGGCTTAATCAGCTCTAGGTTTGGACATAGTTGGTGTACGGTCGTGTTGGTATAGACTTAAAAACCAACAGGGCCCCTTGGATGAAAAAGTCAATAACTCTCAGACCGGGCGTCCGATTGACGTGCCGTCTGTCGCGTTGAGTTCCTTTTGTCGAGACAGAACATTGGGATAAATGAACTCCGGACTACGTGTCAGTTGATGTATCATCCTTCCTTGTCTCATGAAGTGGACCCTCCCGGAATCGAGCATTCTTTGTGCGGGAACCCTAGAGCTGGCTGCGACTGCGACGATGACGACGACTGTACTGGAATCCTCCGTGGATTCGACAGCGACGACGATCGTACTGAAATCCTCCATGGGATAGACGGCGATGACTACTGTTCTTGTATCCTATGTGGGTCCGGCAGTACGTGACTACTATTCTCGTATCCTACGTGGGTCCGACAGTGTTTTACTCTGTACATGTATCCTACAAGGGTCTGGTAGAGTAGCTGGTCCTGTATCTTTTGTGGGTCTGACAACTTAGTTGGTCTTGTATCCTATATGGGTCTGACATCTTAGATGAATCAGTCGCTACATCTGATCATCTCTATCATCTTTCGAAGAGGTATATCTGTGTGAGCTGAGTCTTGACTTCTCAATCATTATCTTCGATATGATTGACTTGCTTTCCTATGTGGATTGGGTTGTGTTATCCTGTGTGGATTGGTTGTTCTATCCTATGTGGACTGTATCGAACTTGGGCTTGGATGTTGGAGCCAAATTAGAATTAATGACTTAGGTATATGTATGGCCATATACCTAAGTAGAGTCGTTTGTTACTTCATGATTTTATATTTCCTTTTTCATTTATCCTTTGTGGATTCTGGGAGACCTTCGGGGGTCTCGGGGTCCCTCCTGAGTAGCGTATACTCCCCCCTGCATGGGCTATGCCTGAACTACGTTGTGTTGGATGCAGAAGACGGACAACGCTGACCGAAGTAGGAGTTCGTGGAGTTGGATGGTACCTGGAGGTGGATCACTGGACGGGACGTACACGGAGAGGACGGATAGAGCCGAGGAGTAGAGGAGACCATTTGTACCCACCATTCAGGTGGGATTTTCAGAGGACGGCTCAAACTCGCTGCTTACCTTTCAGTTGTTATACTTTAATTTTAGTTTTACTTTACTTTCAGTTGGTTTTGTATTCTGCCCCATTTACTTTCCATCACTTACCTTGTACTCAGTTTACTTAGTGTTTACTTCTACTTGCATTACTCTGTGGTGTTTTTTATCTTACTTAAAGGCAATGCCTTCCCTTATTATTGGATTTACGCCTTTGGTGCTAGTCACCAGCCCCTGGCCTATGGGAGGCGGGCTTGGGGTAGTCACGGCACGGGTCCCGAGGATGGGTCTTGACAAATTGGTATTAGAGGAGTTTGGTTCTACCGCATAACTCAGGACTCTGATCTTTCTTCAATGTGAATCAATAGTGTTAAGGGTATTGAGTGTGGTTATCAGTCTAGGGAATCCAGTGTTGGTGCGGCAGCCGACGTATCCATACACCAGGACTCTGACTTCTGATTTCCGACTCAGTAAACAAAAACATTGATTGCAAGTGTGTTTCAAAAGTTTTCTTTGTGATTAATTTGTGTCAGATCACCAGGTATACTATATTGACCGTGGCACACCTATTTCTTTTCAGGATGGCCCCACGATGTCAGCTAGCTAGGGTTCAGAGCTTTGTATGAGACGATAGCCCACCGAGCAATGAGGCCTCGGTGCAGGTACCTTTTAAAGCCGAGGCACCGGTGGTACCTTTACCCACCGATCCACCGATGCCACCAGCCCCAACGTTGAGAGTGCACGTCGCCTTAGTGCACTGCACGAGTTTCAGTGTCAGAGACCGCCAATTTTCTTTGGGGATATGGACCCTCAGGCAGCCGAGGATTGGCTGGAGGCTGTTGTACGAGTTTTCAAGTTAGTAGGTACACCAGCTGACCTCATGTTGATCCTTTAAGTGAGTCTCATGCACGCGACAGTAAGTAGATGGTGGAGCATGATGCTCCAGGTGCACAATGAGGCATCTCTCCTCTGTACATAATTTGAGAGCCTCTTCTGCTCAGAGTTCGTCCCAGCCACCCTATGTGTGGTGCGCATTCAGGAGCTACTATAGCTGTGGTAGGGAAGCATGACGGTAGCCCAGTACTCTGCAAGATTTACCGATCTCTCGCGTTATTCGACGGACATGGTACGGGACCCATTATTCCAGGACCAGACCTTCGAGCAGGGACTGAGGCATGAGATCAGGGCATCGATGATCTCCCTCAGCATCCTGAAGGAGGCAGGAGTACTAGAACGATCCCTTCTCGTAGAGAGCTTTCTTGCTTAGCCTACACCAGCAGCGAGACCTACCGCAGGGCGGCATGTAGCTGAGTCATCTACAGGTGGTAGTCGGTGGACATCACAGGGGTCCAGGTAGACTAGACCAGTAGGCGGACGACCTCAGGACACTGGCACAAAGGTGCGGGGAAAACGGTGCAGATCCATCCTTCTAAGGAGAAGACAGTGCTACGCATGCGGCGGGCAGGGCCACATGGATCGTGACTGCCTGACCCGCCGTGCAGAGGAGCATCAGACAGTTGAGGGACCACCAAGGCAGAGGCAGAGGGTCGACTGTGGTGGTCCGCAGGGAGCAGGCGGACGAGGCAGGGGAGCTGGCCAAGTAGCAGGTGGTGGGTGACACTTTGAGTCTTTACCACCACCGCCACCAGGAGGTCCACCCCGACCACAGGGAGCTGGCGGGCAGAGGCAGGCTCAGCTTCAGGCAGTGGAGTCCAACGACCACGGCGCACCAGAGATGATTCAGGGTACAATCTGTGTCTACTCCAGCCTTGCAGCAGTTCTTATAGACACAGGAGCGAGTCATTATTTCATTTCTGCTGCCCTTGTTCAGAGCACAAAGATTTCGACGAAGCCATTGGCTCGATCCTTACGGCTAGAGACTCCTACGGGAGCAGACTCGGCGATTAAGCATTGGTGCCAGAAATGTGAGCTTACTCTAGTAGGTGATAGCTTCAGCTGGGATCTTCTTTTAGCGGCGTCATGGCCTTAAGATGTCATCTTGGGCATGGATTGGTTATCTGCAGACCATGCTCAGATCGACTGTATTAGGCGCAAGGTGCGGTGTGTCTTCACCGATGGGAGCAGGTTCACCTTCACCAGTGAGAAGGGAGCCTTTGCACTGCAGGATGGACTCACATAGAGGAGAGGATAGCCGATCACTCATCAGGTGGCTAGCATCATCCTAGGAGCAGTTGACGTGTGGATTCTGAGTTTTCCTGTAGTGGTGGATCAGTATGCGGACGTTTTTCCTGACGACGTTCCAGGACTACCTCCTCGCAGAGAGGTAGACTTCTATATTGAACTATACCCCGGGACAACCCTGATATCCACTCCAGCATATCGGATGGCTCCCGCTAAGCTTCGAGAGCTACGGGTACAGCTGGAGGACTTTCAGGGCAAGGGATTCATCCGACCCAGTGTTTCACCCTGGGCTTCCCCGATTTTGTTCGCCAAGAAGGCGGACGGGAGCTTGCGACTGTGCGTCGATTATCGTCACCTGAACTAGGTGACCGTGAGGAACAATTATTTTCTTCCGAGGATTGACAACCTCTTTCATCAGCTCAAGGGAGAATGTTATTTCTCGAAGATAGACCTCAGTTCAGGCTATCATCAGCTGAGAGTTCGAGATGAGGATGTGCAGAAGACGGCCTTCAGATGTCGGTATGGCCACTATAAGTTTCTGGTTATGCCTTTCGATGTAACCAACACTCCAGCAGTGTTCATGAGTCTCATGAACAGGATCTTACATCCTTACCTCGATCGATTTGTCATAGTCTTCATCGATGACATATTGATATACTCGACCACTGAGGAGGATCACGCTTACCACTTGCGGGTTATACTGGACACACTCCTAGAGAACCAACATTATGGTAAGATCTCGAAGTGTCAGTTATGGATACGCGAGGTCCACTTCTTGGGACACATCATCTCTGATCCAGGAGTTGTGGTGTATCCTGCGAATATTGAGGCAGTGCTAGCTTGGGAGCCACCCAGGAGCGTGAAAGAGGTGCAGAGTTTCCTAGGTTTGGCTGGGTACTACCGGAAATTCATGTCAGACTTCTCCATAATTGTGGCACCACTCTATGCTTTGATGAAGAAGGGGAAACTGTTCGTGTGGTCAGAAAGATGATAGCAGAGCTTCCAAGAGTTGAGACAGATATTGACCAGTGCACCTATCTTTAGGCTACAAGAGGAGGGAGTAGGGTACATAGTCTACTACGATGCATCAGGGACCGGACTCAGGTGTGTACTGATGCAGGAGTGGGCAGTGATCACCTATGGATCACGACAGTTGAGGCAGCATGAGCAGAACTATGCTACCCATGACCTGGAGTTAGTAGCAGTGGTCTTCACTCTGAAGATGTGGCGGCACTATCTGATGGGAGAGCACTTTACAGTTTATTCTGACCACCAGAGTCTCAGGTACATCTTTTTGCAGAAGGAACTGAACCTGAGATAGCGGCGATGGCTCGAGTTCCTCCAGGACTATGACTTTGAGATAGTCCATACTCTTGGAAAGGTGAACGTATTAGCCAATGCTCTCAGTAGGAGGACGAGCATTCAGCTACATGGGGAGGTGACATAGCAGCTAGCCGCTTTGCAGATATCCTTCTTGGATAGAGATGGATCAGCCTTTCTACATACACTCACAGTCACTCATCCACTTCTTCATCAGGTCAGAGAGGCACATCTTGGGGACGTTGACTGTGAGACGTGACGAGCACAGATTTCCACAGGACAGGCACCTGATGTTTTTTCTATGGGAGGAGACACGTCATCCTTTTCAGAGGATGTACCATGGTACCAGCTGCTTTACATGAGGAGGTGCTGAGAGAGAGTTTCACACTTCCTCTTTAGCGGTACATATAGGAGTGGCAAAGATATACCAGGATCTCAGACAACAGCACTGGTGACCGGGTATAAAGAAGGTTGTGGCAGAGTTCGTTTCTCGATGTCTCACCTGCCAGTAGGTGAAGGCGGAGCTCCAAGTACCAGCTGGCATAGTACAGCCCTAGGAGGTCCCGGAGTGGATGTGGGACAGGATATCTATGGATTTAGTGACTGGAATTCCACGTACATCCAGTGGTCACGACTCCATTTGGATGATTTTCGACTGACTCACCAAGTCGGCCCACTTTTTACCCATCAGAGAGCAGGGCTCAGTAGAGAGCATGGGACGCCTCTATATTCAGGAGATCGTACGGCTTCATGGTGTTCCATCATCTATCGTCTCCGATCAAGATGCTCACTTTACTTCCCGGATTTGGAAGGGGCTGCAGTAGGCATTTGGGATGCAGCTACGTCTGAGCACCACCTTTCACCCTCAGACGGATGGTCAGACGGAGAGGACCGTTCAGACTCTCGAGGACATGCTCCGTGCATGTTTCCTCGACTTTGGACATAGATGGGAGGATCACCTAACCTTGCTGGAGTTTGCGTACAACAACAGCTACCACTCCACCATCGGGATGGCACCATACGAGGCATTGTACGGCCGACCTTGCAGATCACCTCTGTGCTGGACAGACCCTGGGGAGTCAGTACTTGTGGGACAAGAGATGGTCCAGGCCACGACAGAAAAGGTCCAGGTCATCCAGGAGCGGATGAGGACAACTCAGAGCTGACAGAAGTCTTATGCTGACAGGAGGTAGAGACTACTAGAGTTTGAGGATGGAGATCACGTTTTCTTGAGGGTCTCACCTCGACGTGGATTATGGAGATTTGGTCGGGGCGTAAAGTTAACTCTACGCTTCATCGGACCATTCCAGGTTCTTAGCAGGATAGGCGAGGTGGCTTATCGCCAGGCTCTACCACCTCAGTTGCACCGGGTGCACGACGTCTTCCACGTATCTCAGTTGAATAGATACGTGCATGACCCGACGCATATCATCAACCATGGGGAGCTGGACATTGATGATGGGGCGACTTTTTCGGAGGTCTCGGTGGAGATCGAGGATCGACAGGAGTGGGTCCTATGTGGGCAGTCGATTCCCCTAGTGCGCATCAGATGGAAGCATGGGAACCACTAGGAGAGCACTTGGAGAGAGAGGCTCATATGCGTGCTCAGTACCCTCATTTGTTTCCCTAGATTGTGATGTATCTTTACAGGGACATAAATACCTGAGGTGGGAGTAATGTAAAGACCCATAAATTTCAAGGAATTTTTTTTCTTAATTTCTTTGGAATTTTTACGAGTATGCAGTTTCTGACGACACCTGATTCCAAGGCCCGGTATGCCCAGAATCATTTTCTGAAGTTTATCTCGGGTACGTTCAGTGAATGAATGAGCGGGTTTTCCTAACTTTTGAACCGGTGCTTGTAATTGAAATTCGAGGACACCGATGAAACCGCAGCACCAGTAATTGCTTAGGAAGAATTTTTTTTGGAGTTGCGTTTTCTTGGGAAGAGATGTTAAAAATGTGAGGAATAAAAATATAAATGTTTTACAATTTTATTTTTATTTATTTACTGATGGTTTAAGTGTTATGGGAAATGAAGATGTGAGGAAGTCGGATTGGGGCCCACAAGAGCCCCCAACTCCTTCAATTTCCCCAACACCCAAGTAAATTCCCCTCTAGCAATTAATTTTGTAACTCTTCTACTCTTCCACATTAAAATACATGCTAATAAAACACCTAATTAATTGGACAACGCAAGTTAATTAATTTGGTGAATTCAATTTAAGTTTTTAAAAAGGTTGGCATGAGTAATAAAATAAGGAAAATCCTTATTTTATTATTGTTGAATCATTATGTGGAGTTTTTTTTGGAGAGGAGGGCTCTAGTCTTGATGATTGTCGTATTCAACGTTGAAGAACGTGAAGAACGTAAAGACCTCGATGAAGAATGTTTTCACCGCAAGGAGTGATCATTGTGCCTTTCTTCTCTCCTCTGTAGCCGGTGTGAGATGCCGCTCTACCTCGGACGTTCTCCGTCAAGCACGTACGGAGCTTTACCTTGTGATGTTGTTTTCCTGCGACAATCTTCTTTCAACTACTACTTTAAGTTAGGGGTGTGTTTTTATGATGTGATTATTCATTGCATTCATCGTTAAATATTTGGTCACCTGTTATCAAATTTTAGGGAGGAGGTCGGACCGCACGAATGAGGCCAATCCTCCTCCCCCTTTATTGAATTTCACCGTTGCGATTTGGGATGAATGTGGCGCAGTGCAACAACACCGCACGGGAAAGAGGAATATCACCACGGCGAAGGAGCGTGGCACAATCGTGCCGCACTGTTGAGGCCGAAAGAGGCAGCGATAGGAGCAGGGACGCGGAAAAGGGGCTCAGCGCCGGAGAACCATGGAGGGCCGGGGCCGCGGTGGGCCACGGTGAAGGGACGCAACACCGTCGCGCCATGCCGGTCAGACCAAGGGTGCGGCCTTTGGCCGTGGCAGAGTAGGGGAGGGCGGCTGGAACCATCGGCCGCCGGTGCCACAGTAGGCGGGACCAACCGGTCCCGCCTGGCAGAACTGGCCGACCGTTACGGCCGGCCAAATCTGAAAAAAACCGGGGGTTTGAACCCCTGGTCAGCACTGCAGGGGGGACCCCCCGTGGGTCCACCGTACGGTTCCAAGGGGGTGGTGACTCCCCCCCCCCCTTCCGCGTCCTCTCTGCACGCGAGCGCCAGGATCGGTTCGAAGCGGCTAGGCTGGGCCGGACCGCCCGCGCCGGGCCGGGCCGCCTGCGCTGAGCTAGGCCGCACCCATGTGGGCCAAACCCGGGTCGGGTCGACCCGTTTTTGCCTGACCCATTGGGTCTTGGGCCAGGTCGGTCCAGGCCTAAAAGCCCCTCAAATCGGACAGCTTTGTTCAAAGGCCCATAACATGGGCTACGGACCCCTGATTGACACACCAGCTGTTGCGATGTGATCCTTGGATCGAGATGGTCTTTTCGGTATATTACACTCATGTTTTTGGAGAACTCTGGGTACGGCTGAGTTGGTTCGAACACGAAACCAACCGGGCCCTCAGAGCGGAAACACCTATAACTTGAGCTCCTGACGTCTGATAGACGTGTCGTCGGCTTTTTTAGATTCCCCTTAGTGAGACGGTTCTTTTGGCTTACTCCGCTTGAGGTGTGGATGCAGTTGGAGTATGGTCAGCTTGGTTTTGACTTATAAACCAACCGGGCCCCTGGGATGAAAAAGCCAATAACACTCAGACCGAGCATCTGATTGACGCGCCGTCTGTCGCGTTGAGTTCCTTTTGTCAAGATAGAACATTGGGATACATCAACTCTAGACTACGTGTTAGTTGATGTATCGACCCCCCATTTCTTGTGGAGCGGACCCTCCTGGAATCGATCATGCTGTGTGCGGGAACCCTAGAGATGGTTGTGACTACGATGATGACGACGACTGTAGTGGAATCCTCCGTGGGTTCGGCAGTGACGATGACCGTACTGAAATCCTATGTTGGTCGGACGATGATGAATACTGTTCTTGTATCCTAGGTGGGTCCGGTAGTACATGACTACTGTTCTTGTATCCCATGTGGGTCTGGAAGTGTTTGACTCTGTACTTGTATCCTACGTGGGTCCGGCAGAGTAGCTGGTCTTGTAACCTTTGTGGGTCCAGCAGCTTAGCTGGTCTTGTATCCTACGTGGGTCTGATAGCTTAGATGAATCAGTGGATACATCTGATCATCTCTATCATTTTACGAAGAAGTATACATGTGTGAGATGAGTCTTGAATTTTCAATCATTATCTTCCATATGATTGACTTGCTTTCCTAAGTGGATTGGGTTTTGTTATCCGGTGTAGATTGGTTGTGTTATCCTGTGTGGACTGTATCGAACATGGGCTCTGAAGTTAGAGTCGAACTGGAATTAATGACTTAGGTATATGTATGGGCATATACCTATGTAGAGTTGGTTGTTATTTCTTGATTGTATCTTTCCTTTGTGGATTATCATTCGTGGATTCTAGGATACCTTCGGGTGTCTCGGGGTCCCTACCTAGTAGCGTATACTCACCCCTACACGGGCTATGCCCGCACTACGTTGTGTTTGATGTAGACGACGTACACCGCTGATCGAGGTAGGATTTTGTGGAGTTGGACAGTACCTGGAGGTGGATCACTGGACGGGATGTACATGGAGCGGATAGCTGGAGCCGAGGAGCAGAGGAGACCATATGTACCCACCCTTCAGGTGGGATTTCCAGAGGACGACTTGGACTCATTGCTAACATTTCAGTTGTTGTACATTCATTTCAGTTGTACTTTACTTTCAGTTGGGTTTGTATTCTGGCCCATTTAATTTCTAGCACATACCTTGTACTCAGTTTACATAGTGTTTACTTCTGCATGCATTACTCTGTGGTGTTTGTTGTCTTACTTAAAGGCAATGCCTTCCCTTATTTCAGGATTTACGCCTTTGGTGCTAGTCGCCAACCCCTGGCCTATGGGAGGCGTGCTTGGGGAAGTCATGGCATAGGTCCCGAGGACGGGCCATGACAATTTGGGTCTCCAAGTGGTGAAAAATGAATTTATCTATGATTCATCAAAAATATTATATAATAAAACAAAAAAATTATATCAATAGATTGAAGAAACCACTAAATATTCTATAAATAAAAACATCATAACACAAAAAATTGATAGTAAGAGTTCATCCTTCATTACTAAACATACTGATATTTATATATTCAAGCCTCAAGACCATAATGGTACCTACAGATTATCCACAACAAGATATAAAATATTTTTTAACATCTTTAGAGTATATCAATAATTGGAAATAATAACATGACATGTTGTCCAATATTCTTATACATAGTTCAATAACTCAACCCCTAATGTTAATTACCATAAAATAAAATCCCATAAACTATAAGAACACAATAATACTAATAAAAAATAATTATATTATGATAAAAAAATAGGTAAAATAGTTCTTACACCCCTGGTAACTTCGAATTCCACTATATGGTTGTGCCCAGACACATGCATAATTACCCTACCCATGTTCCATCAATCATATCACCATTCTACTGATCCGTAGAACTTAACAAAATAACACCATGATATATTAACTTTTTTTAAAACTTCAACAAAAATAAAAAAATTTAGGTTGAAAGGTAAAATTAAATCATGTGTTACTCCCTATACAGAAGAGGAAACAGACTAGAGTCGAAAACCTATGTGGATATATTAGAGACTATACCCATGATAATGTAGAACAAAAATCATATAAATAAAATATTAAATTGAAAAAATACTCATAAATAATATCAATCATCGTAAAAGGGAAGGTAAAATATAAAACTACTCCCATTTACTAAAAATATGGAATAAAAGAGTCATATATGAAGTACATAGGATAGCACATTTGGAGAATTAGTGTACCAAATAATAAAATCAAAAATAACAATATTTGAGGTACATAAGGAAAGCATCCCCAAGTTTACACTAGTATCAACTTAATCAATCTTTCCCCCTATGCTCAAATACTAAATATATGTCTCTTTCACTTGTTGCATCCACTACCACAAAACAGATCAAGGGAAGTGCTGCCCTTTATCAGCGCTAAACAGAAAGCGCTGATAAAGGGGTATGCCGTTATCAGCTCTAGGTAAAACCACAGATAAATTCTACCTTTATCAGCGCTAAAATAAGCGTTGATAATGTTGTACCCTAGATTAGCGCTTTTTTAGCGCTGATAAAAGGTAACATTTATGAGCGCTTTTTGTAGCGCTGATAAAGTTATCTCTTTATCAGCACTAAAAAAGTGCTGATAAATGAATGATTTATCAGCGCTTTTATTTTAGCGCTGATAAAACATAACTTTATCAGTGCTTCTAACGAGCACTGATAAAGGTTCCATCAGTTTTTATTTAATAACCCTAACAGGCCCTCCACACTCACACACGGTCAAGCTTTCGTGAAAGCTGAACCAGGCCCCTCATCCACCGCGACCACTCCTCCTCCTCATCCTCATCCTCGTCCTCCTCGTCCTCGTCCTCCTCCTCCACCGCTACCGCCCCCTCTGTCCCTGCTACCGCGACCACCGCTACCTTTTCCGCCATCGTCGCTACCTCCGCCCCCGCTGCCGCGATCGCCGCTACCTCTGCCGCCGCCGTTGCCTCCGCCGCTGCCTCCGCCGCTATGGCTACCATTATTGATATTAATTTTCAGGTAATTTTTTTCTAGCGCTTCAATTGAACGTGTGATTTTGTTTTTTATTATGTAATCAGTTATGAAACACTTGGTGAAACCCTACTTGTTTTTTAGGTCACTTTCAATTTTTTCCATTCTGAGGATGTTAATTTTATTTATATAGGTCAGCAAAAAGGGAATATTCCAAGTGGAGGATGTGGTTATTCTTGATCCATTTTTTTTTGTATTGATTCTGCCTTTGAGATATTATTCTTTTTTCTGAATACTTTGATAATTTGTTGCTTTGGGAATTGTTATGCCTATTTTTTTTTTAGAAAATTCTTCCTATTGTGTGTTGGGAATATTTACATGTATCTTCTACCTTTTGATATTTTTTTGGAAAATTCATTCCCACTATTATATTTTATGGTGCCAAATTCTAGTCAGTAGCCAATGAATATTAGGGACACCCACAAGGATTTTTTAGTTTCAAATCCGGTGTATAGGAACCAGGGTATCAGAGCTATTTTGGGACGAATTTGTAATAGAGGAGTAGGTTCAGCATCTTACATTAAAGTCAGTACACAATTTTGGATATCTTGTGGGGGAATATGAGGTAATTTTTATAAACTATTACTCTAGGTTTCATCATAATGATCCTTAATTAGCTAGGGTGGTTTGGGTAAGGAAACAGTAGAAATAATATGATATAATTTTATAAATTTCCATTATTTTTTACTTTGATAGATTAAAAATCCAAATCTAGTTCTGTTATGTAATGTGATTTATTTTACAATTTCTCTTGTCTGGGTTGTTAATTTGTGTAATATTTTGATGTCACCAATGATTTTTCTAATTTTTTTTTGCACCATTCCTCTAAGAAGACCCATGAATATGCTCTATGAATAATATTTTGATGTCACAAAATGGGATAATAATCATATGGGTCATCATCTTATTGAGATTATTGTCTGTGTTGTCTAAACATAGGTATAAGAAACTTCATGCCTTCACAATGAGTCACCAATTTTTTAACATTGAAGGGATGAATCATGGAATATTTCCTTTGAGTTACTCTTCCAAAATACACTATATTTACATGATTATAATGATCCTATAGTTAATGTGTATTTTTGTAGAATGTTAAATCTTTTGTATGAGTACTTGTAGATTCAAGATTTTCTTATGGTGAAATTTTCCCCCTTCATGTTAGAAGTCCCTAATAGTAGATGGTGGGATTCAGTTGTTATGAAAAAGTAGCATGTGGGATTTGATTGGCAGGATCATAGATTTATTTTCAAAAGAAAAAAACCCTTCAACAATTTTTAGTGATGGAAAAGACTATGGATATTTGGAAATTCGAACAGGCTAATATGACCATTATGATGTATGTCAACAATTTTTCTAAGCTTCTTTAGTTTTCACCTATGATTGGGTCCGATGAGAATATGAATATTTGATGGTTTAATATGTGTATTCGATATGATTTTTTTCTTAGGTTTTATTAATGAATCTATCTTTTTATGATGATGTGATGAATAGGATGTTGAGGGTTGAGCTTGACCAGACTAGTATGTCAGGGTTGATGGGAGTTTATTTTTATCCCATTGGTTATTTTGTGAGTTCCTTTAATGTTAATGTAATGGTTTACGCTTGATTCCCTTTCATGATGTTATTTCTTGCAAGAGTGTGAGTAGACCTTGAAACTCGTTATTTATATATGATCTAATGGTTAGTTTATATCACCTTGTGAACTATTATTGATATTTTATTTTATTCCTTTATATAGTGTATATTTTTTATTCTATTGAATTACCTATAGAACATGTAGGGGTCAAGAATCCATCAGATATAGGATGAGGTGGGAGAATTTAATTCAATGGTGATGTGTTATCTAATTATGTCAAACAATTTAGTTGGGACATTCCATCATCTAAGGATAACAACCACCATCAGGGTGGGATTGTGGTGTTCTTAATAATGACCATCACTAGGATAGGGCATGTCGTGAAAGGTGTGATAATTGAGGATTGATTAGGTCTTACTCATTTGGAATATACTATCTATAATGAACTTGGGGATTATACCTAGTAAGGAGGACCTATTGGTCTGGTCTTACCCATTGTATGTTCATCTTTTATATTTTAGAATTCTGTTAAACTTGTTCTATCGAAGGTGGGTTCTATAATTTCATGTAATCTTAAGGTGTGTTTAACCATGGTGTGGGTTGATTTCAGTTTTAGTGGGTTCTTGGGGTTTGTGGGATGTGGTAAATGGTGTTCTCGGTTTTATTTTATTTTATTCTCATGGGTTTCCCCTATTTTATGTTTTCTTTTAAGTTAGAAATCTCCTCTGTTGTGTGCCACTCCTCTACCAAGAACACACCTCTGCTATGTGATTAACGACACCTTCACGGTGAGTTTTCTCCTATTACTCATTGGTTTCCTCTTGTTCGCATGTTATTACTATTTGATATTGATGGATATACTGTGAAATGTACGGGCTAAACGCCCCATTGAAAATCATGGTCGTTGGTGGTCCTTGAATGCGCATTGAATGAATTGAATGTTGGTTGGTTCTTGTTGAACATTGGAATATAAAAATTGGAAATTTATGTATACTTGACTAATGAATGAACACCCCAGGATGATAAAACTTTTTTGATAACCCTTGAATTATCAAACAAAATTGAATAAGGTATGCTTTATAAAATCTAAAATTTTTATTGATGGTTTTTATGGTGTTGCGATTGTGATCACGATTGTGTTTTTGTATGGTGTTGCGGTTGTTGGCATGATTGATAGGCCATTTGTTTTCTATGTTGTATTTCTTCCACCATTTAATAACAATCCAAACTTTACCCATTTCAATGGAACCACCACTTTGTTACTAGTGCAATTCCACTGAATCCTAGAAAACCACTTCTAGAGGACTCTATGAGACACCTTAAAATACATGGTATGTAGTCTTGTTAAATGGAACATGCTTCACCATACAGGGATTTCATATATATTTTAATGCCACACAACATTTATCTCCAAAATTTACACCACATGACTAATCTTCTGACTCAAAATTGGAATATGTTTCATTTAAAATGTTTCATTTGATGTGAACCTAGGTTACACACAATGTATCTCCAAGACATATACTTCAACATGAAACCATGTACATGCCATTAAATAATGGTAGAACCATATGACATGTGTTTTACTTCACTCAAACCATGTATATATACCATAGAAACTTGATTTGTATATACTATACACCCATAGTGGTCATGTAAAGACTACACGTCGTGTATTCCATAAAAATGTGATGCATAGCTGGTGAGGCGACTCAATATCTATCTAAAGTACATGACTTTAGCTCAAGTTGTTCTATATGTCATGTACTTTCAAAGGAATCATTCAGTCTTTGTAAGACTAACTTGGAATGAATTTGATATATGTTATATTAAACTAGGTATCTTATACATACATGATGTTTACCCTACTAGACACACCATGTATATGGATTTAAAATGAGTTTATAGGCATTTGTACCATGATTTATTTTTATAATACCCAAACAATGCTACCTGATTAATTAAAACATAATATTTGGAAATTTAGAGATCGAACTCATAAAGACGATGAATACGAATAAAGAATGGATGAATGCCAATCAGTTGACAAAAGAGTATGAAGATGGCATGAAAGAGTTTATCAAGTTTGCATAAGATCATGCATGTGACCCTTTTCAAATCATTTGTCCGTGTTTACAATTTTTTTAGTCAAGAAAAATTAGTCTAGAAGATCTGTAAGAACACCTGATATGTCACGGAATAGATAGAAGCTATACATGTTGGAATAAACATGGGGAAAATGAATGTAGGTAGTGGCTCAGATAACATGACATTTTATAGATCATCTGATATGATTAAAAGCGTGAAAAGCGAAGATGATCGTATGGAGGGTGTGATTATAGATGTGGATGATGATGAAGATCGTTTTGAGGAAATTACAAGGACAGTTGAAGATGAACTTCATGATTTCCCAAAATTGTTTGAGAAGTTAAAGTGTTCTGCAAGAACACCATTGTATGCTGGTTGCACTAAATATACAGCATTGTCAGTCGTATTGAAGCTGTATAATTAGAAACCAGGTAACAGATGGAGTGATGCTAGTTTTATGGAACTACTTGCTCTCCTGAATGATATGCTCCCCTAAGATAATTAACTCCCAAGCTGAACATACGATTCCAAAAAAATTCTACAATCGATGGGTATGATCTCTGAAAGAATATATTCCTACCTGAATGACTGTATATTGTTTCGAAATGACCAAAAATCACTTAAATAATTCCCAAAGTGAGGTGCTTCTTGATATAAGAAAGTTGATTCTAGTCCTAGGAATGTTATATGGTACTTCCCAATCATTCCAAGGTTTATGCACCTATATGGAAGTGAGGAGATTGTAGGACAATTGACATGGCATGTAGATACAAGAATGAAAGATGGGACACTACATCACCCAGTAGAATCTCCTCAGTGGAAGAGAATTGATCACGAGTATCCTGAATTTTGGAATGAGCTGAGAATCCTTTTTCTGGCATTATCTACAGATGGGGTGAATCCTTTTGGAATTCAATGAAGCAGTCGCAACACATGGCTGGTTATGTTGGTAAACTATAACTTACCACTGTGGTTATGAATGAAACGAAAATAAATCATGTTATTTGTGCTTATATAAGGAACAAAACAACCAGGTAACGATATTGATGTTTATTTGGCCCCATTGATCGAGGATTTGAAAATATTGTGGGATTCAGGTGTTATGTTGTATGATGCTTACAAAAATGAATATTTCACTTTGAAATTCATGTTGTATGGGATGATAAATTACATTCCTGCTTATGGAAATTTGTCAGGATATAGCATTAAAGGAACTCAAGGGTGTCCCATTTGTGAACAAGGTACACAGTCAACTAGGTTGAAACATTAATCGAAAACCATGTTGCTAGGACGTCACAGATTTCTACCCCGGCGAAAAAAGTACCGATCTAGGACGACATCATTTCACGAAAGTTCAGAAGAACGTACAACACCGTCTCCACTAATAGGTGATCAATTGTTTGAGAAAGTAAAAGATTTTTGACAATTCTTTTGGTAAACTATTTTCGAGAAACCTTACAAAAACTGGTTGGAAAAAGATATCAGTTTCTTTAATTACCATACTGGAATTGTTTGTATATCAGTCATTTTATTGATGTTATGCATGTTGAAAAAAATGTATGTGATAGTGTCATCGGCACGTTTCTAAATGCACCCGAAAAAAAAAGGATGGAATTAAGGCTATATTAGACATGGTTGAGATGGGAATACGAGAAGAGTTGGCACTAGTGAAGGGTTAAAAAAACATTTATTCCTGCTGCTTCTTACACTCTTTCTGGGTAGGAGAGATATCAGTTTTGCAACATCTTGAAGGACATAAAGCTTCTATAGGGGTATTCATCAAATATCAAGAACATCGTGTCAATGGGCGATTTAAAATTAAATGGTCTGAAATCACATGACTGCCATGTTTTGATGCAAGATCTAATTCTTATAGGTTTATGTTGAATTTCTTCCAAGAATGTATGCCATACATTAACGAAGCTCTATTTCTTCTTCAAATCTACATGAAGCAAAGTTATAGACCCATCGAAATTTCCAACCATGGAACGAGAAATTGTCGTCATATTATGTGAATTGGAAATGTTCTTCTCACCAACATTTTTTGATATGATGGTTCATTTGATGGTTCATTTGATGAAAGAGATTCGACTATGTTGTCCTGTACATTATAGATGGATGTACCCCATTGAACAGTATATGAAGATTTTGAAAGGGTATGTCAAAAACCGAAGTCGTCCAGAGGGTTGTATTGTGGAGCAATATATTGTTGAGGAAGCCATTGAATTTTGTACTGAATACCTGTCTGGTGTAGAAATCATTGGCCTAACTAAATCTCATCACACTGATCAGCTTGAGGGTGAAGGAATTTCTTTAAGAGATGTTGTCACAATCAATATTACAGATCGAGAGTAGGCCCACCTTTTCATTTTTCATAATAGTTTCGACGTTGACCTAAATGTTCAAACCCACAAAGAAATTCATTGGAATTTGAATCCTTCTAGGGCTGAAAATTGGATATCAGATACACATAATAGACAATTTATAGGTTGGTTTCGAGACCATATTTTTAAGCAGTTAGATGAAAATCCAGACTGCATTTCAGAATGACTTCGACGGCTAGCCGGAGGAGCAAGTGTGTACGTATTATATTACAATGCTTATGCAGTTAATGGTTATACATTCTATAATAATGAACATGATGAAGACAGTACCATGAAGAATAGTGGGGTTCCACTTGTGGCTGAGGAGATGCATGTTTCTGATGATAGGGACAAAAATCCAATTTATGCGAATATGTCATACTTTAGCATCATCAAACGAATATGGGAGTTGGATTATAAAAAATTCAAAGTGCTGATTTTTCAATGCAAGTGGGTTGATAATAGTAGTGCTATTAAAATAGATTAATTAGGATTCATGAAAGATGATTTTAGTAAGCAAGGGGAGAAAGACGAACCATTTATAATGGCATCACATGCATTACATGTATTTTATGTTCCAAACCCCGCAAATCGAAATTGGTCAATTGTTCTGTTATCGACCAAAACAACTGAAGGGTCAGATGAAAGTTCAATGAAGGTTTACCCTTTTATAGGGACTTCACAATCATTTCGTAGCGGTCCCAATGTAGATGGCGTTTTGTATATCAGCGGAGACCACAATGAAAGGATTTACATAGTCGATATAGGAGTCAAATCTCTTCAGCCTTTAAAGATAAAAAGAGAGTACAATAATCAGGTTATTTGTTTATTGTAATATACATTGTGTTACATTATGGTATTATCTATTCGCTAATGTTTTTATGTAATCTAAATTAAATATTAAACCACTTCTACAAATAATGACTTTTTCACCAGCTGATGCACCCAATCCCGATGCACAAAAGGTCTCTCAACTAGCAGCTGGTGGTCCCAATGTAGAGCGACAACAGGTTTCTCAATCAGCTTCTAGTGGTCCCACTACAGAGAAACAACAGGTTTCTCAACCATATGTTGGTGGTCCCAGTGTAGAGCAACAGCAGTTTTCTCAACCTGTTGTTGCTGGTCCCAGTGCTGAGGTACAACATGTTTCTCAACCTATTTTTGTTGGTCCCAGTGATGATTCTAGTGCTCTGAGGGAACATATTAATTCTACTTCTTAGGAAATTGTAGGAAATGAAACCCTAAAATCTCAAAAAAACAAGGGCATCGTAGTTTGATAGTGTTAGCCAAATCCTTAAGGAAAAAGAAAAAGGCATCAAATTTGTGGTGGGATGGAATAAGTGAGGCCAACATGTTAACCCCAACAGAGCCATCTTTAGAAGATACATTGGAATCTTCACTCGGCAACGCGTGCCGATTGATGTACAGTTGTGGCACCATGTTGTCACCGGGATGAAGAAACTAATGTTGGAAGAGATTACGGTAACATTATGATATCATTTTTTTAATTTATTAAAATAAAATAAAATACCAAAACATTGACTTACTCTTCATCATCCATTGTAGAGTGCATTTATAATATATTCCTCGCACAAGGAATATGTATTAAGAGTTTCAGGAAGGATTTATAGAGGTTTCCACACAATTTTAACTAAATATCATCTTAAAGATGCATAAGGGAAAATCAAGTCACACCCACCACCTCTTTATGCACACTTGATATCCCAAAGAGCGTGGGATGTGTTTAGCAACCGTCATGGGGAGAAACCTTTTCAGGTACATTGTGTGGGGTAATACATTGTTTGACGTTTTCTTGTATTCATCACTTTGATTGACGGGTTTTTATTTATTAAACAGCAACTGAGTGCTTAAAATAAAAAAATGTGCAATAGAACCAACGTACCATTACCGTAAAGCAAGGATGGGGTACGCTGCACTTGAGAAAAAATTGGTACGTCCATTAAATCTACCTTACTACTTGTATGTGACATAAAACAACACCATAAACATGTTTCTCTGTTTATATGCAGATTGATGAATCGAAATCGAAAGCCATATCCATCCCACGCCATGTTCTATGGTAGGTTGCTCATGTAAATAAATAAGGGATAGTAATAGATGAAAACAGACAAAAAGTGTGGGAAACATGTGTAAGTATGACATAATATAAATTTGATTTTATTTAAATCGCTATTACATTATAATAACTACTTATTTTTTTATATTTTCTATCTGAAATAATCACAAGAATCAATAACAACTGCACCAGATGAAGACATACTTTCAGCAGCCAGAACAGTATGGCCGCTTAAGAGGTGCGGGTTTTGGGGTGACACCCCGAAAATATTTTCAAAAACAAAAACAAGCGGAGTATCAAAATGAAAAAATGGAAAAGCTTCAAGAACAATTATCTATTTTTCAAGAAGAATTACAATACCAGAGATAGATGATAGAAAAATTGATGGGGGAGATGCAAAGAGAAGAAACAACTAAACAACAACCCGTGCGTGACGATCCCGCCCCACACCCCACCAGATTTGAGGCGAGACATTCCCCTAAAAAACTAGACTTAGATTAGGTAATCAAGGTTTTAATAATTGTTTCTGTGAAATGTGATTTACATAGACATTGATACCTTTTCTGTACTAGTATTCTACAGGGTGAAAATGACTGTGATTTATATCTATCAACTCCCACCTTTCACCTTGTAACGAGGGCTACGGTGTTCAATACGCAAAACAACATGCTACACAATAGACAGCTTCCAAAAGATCATCTCAGAGTGTCAATTAGCATAGATAATGAGCCGAGTGCTGAGATACATGTTCAAAATGACGATGAAGACATTCATACGGTTGAACAAGATGATGGAACATTCATCCCATGGCCGACAGTTCTTGTACAAAAACATGTCGACAAAAAGGTATCCATTTCAAATTTATTTTTCAAGATGGACCTTTAACATTTAATGAAAAAAGGTCTGAACCGATGAATTTTATTAAAGAACAACAGATAGTGTGGGCTGAAATGAAATATCAGCTCAAAATTATCTCAAGGATCAACCAACCGTTTGAAACGGTCTACTGAGAGTACCTTCACCCCGCATGTTCTATATCCACATTTAATATCATTGCAGTCAATTTGGATAATCCAAAGATTTATTTTCAGGATTCAATGCATGGATATCCCACAAACCGACCACGCATGATGGCATTTGTTAATTTGTAATAAACTAGATGCAACATTTTAAAACTAAACATCTAGTTATATAATTTTTGTTATCTTTTAATGAGGATTCTGTTATGATAGGGCGGTGCATCAATATCATCTAATTCATGGAATGAATCCAGGGCCTAAGGATAAGAACGCTTACATGATCTACAACTGGAAATGTATACTGGTATATATAATAACATTTCACTATCCAAACACATATAAAAACAAATTACTTATTGTTGTCGATGTTTCTGCAGTTTCCAAAACAAACAAACGGAAATGACTGTGGTTATTATGTTTGTAAATTTATGAAAGAGATCATATTTAATTTAAAAACTAGCATCCCTGATGAGGTATTTTTGAAAATAATTAAAAGTTAATTTAAATTATTTATTAATCCTTTTTTTATTTATATTTTTTCAGTACTACTATGACTGTCGCAAAAACTCAAATTCATAAGATGATATAGATGTGTTTAGAAACGAATGGGAAGAATAACTGATGGAATATTGTACTCAAATAGGATAATGGTGAATTCATAATACTTATGTTATCTATATATGATCATTGATTATCCTCCAACCTTCTTTGGTGAATAACTTTGGATGATGAAGAAATGATATATTTGACAAGATCGAGATACAATGAACACAATGAATTCCTTCAATCATTGTATAGCATGATTTTTGATGGAAAATTATCTAATATCTGAGTAGGAATATTAAATTTTATGTTTACACACTTATTGAATAAATAGTTTGAGCAGATCGATCCCTTATATGGATATGTACCAATTGTGGATTGATAATTCTCTAATGTATTGAAATATTAATTTATTCCTAATTGTTTCTATTCCCAGATTCATATTATTGATCTTTGACCAAATCAATATTGAAGTAAGGTATGACGGTGTGCAGTGCATATGGGGTGAACGACGAAACCACCGAGGATGAAAAAAATACATTCTCCAACACATCGTATACACCTTCCCCAGTATTCCAACACATATAGTGAATCACATTGATGGGATCCCATGAAGAATTACATGACCCCATACCCATGTACATGGATAGGACCAGCACCACATGACTAGCAGCACACGACCTGGTCCCAGTTAGTTTGGACACACCATTTATTCCACATGTACAACATGTACTGCTACATGTAATTGGGTCCATTTATCCCCATGGACATGGTCCATATGTGGAGTGGTACCAGACACCATTTGGTTCCTCTCACACGTCATATACCCCTTGGTTCATTTTTAAGAAATTTCAATGTTTTGAATCTCGTTTTTTTGAACAAGTATTTGAGCACATGTGTTGTTGTTTGACTTGCACAATTATTTCTAGGTAGATGCATGAGAATATGGGTATCATTGAGGGACTTTTGGAACTATTGGCTACTCTTCTTCCTTGAATGAGCTGTAATATGGATATCCCCTTACCCATTGTTGTCAAAGGAGCACGACGCAATAAGGCGCAAAGGCCGCTTGGGGATGTGTGTGACTTTAACAACACTACCCTTACCATATCATTTGGGATTATTCCAACAATGTATATATATTTCTATGTTATCTATATCCATATATCGTATTTTGTTACTCTCTTACCATTGGAGGTGAAGATGTGTGGGGTATTCCACTGCCTTTTCAAAATCTGGTTGTTATTCGCATGCTATGTAATCTTGTAGGAAGGTATTTATGTTCTGATTCTTGAATGGAAGTTGTGTGTCACCCGGTTAATCCCTGGGTTTGTGAGGAATTGGATGCTTCCTGGATACCTTTTGATCATGTATGGATTACAATTGTAGAAGAGTATAGGTGCAAGAAGAAGGTGGTTTATGAGGACTGGACGGATTATTGTTTTTTTTTTGTCACTGCATGGGTCATTCAGTGTCGGTTTGTAATAATGGAGGTCCCTGGAAGGCTCGCTGTTCAGATCCCCAGGTGTCTACCTGAATGATAGGAGGTTCTTCGGAAAGGGTTTTGGAGGCTGGTGCGGGGTGGGTCTAGGACAGGAGAAAATGGGATTTGAAGGTGTGGGTAAGGAGCCTCACCTCCTAGTGGTGGAACGACAACTGGTTGAGGATTATAGAATGAAGGTTGAGGCTGGTCTTGGCTCTATTCGAGGAGAAGGAGATGTCCTAAGTAAGGAATTGGATGTTGGTGCAAGTGTGGTAACTGTTCTAGAGGAAGAAAGACCAGAAGGAAGTGGCAGGGAGGATCAACCTACAGTAGTGGCTGATCAGAGGGAGGAGGTCAGGAGAGAGTTGGTCGAGGATGGCCAGGGAACTTTGGTGATTTTTGGCAGGGTGGATGCCTTGGAAGGGTTGGTGCTAGTTGCTGTAGGGGATTGATTTGAGTAACACAGTGAGGGGGAGGTGACTCCAGTTCAACCTAAGACAGGGGGGCTAGAGGTATGGATATATCATCTAGGCCTTTTAAAACATTAAAGAACAGGTTTGAACTATCATAAATCAGTTATTATGATCGAGATGCTTCACTTCCTAAATATCTCAGGGAGTTTCTTCCCCTGGGAGATGATCTCATAATATGGATACCCATGTCACTCTATACTTACATTGGGATTGTATACAAAGATATACACAATAGAAATAAAGGACATTAAACTCCTACATAGTGTAAAAACCCTATTTGATAACCTGTTGATGGAAGGTGAGGATGGAGATCAAACAAAGGATTATTTACATAGTGAATCCCTTTATCCCCATATTCTAGGTTATGATCTAACCAATGATGACAGGAAATGTGCTTCCCAAAGGAAGAAGCTCGAAAAATAGGAGGGAAAAGAACGTACCATGACAAGTTTGGGATATGTGCCTCCCATTTCTATTAATTCACCATATGCCTGCTTGTATCCTCCAACCTGAAACGTCAAAAATAGAGCCTAGAGAAACCATTGAGGTATAAAATTTGATAAACATTCCCCTGTACATGAGAGAGGAATTTTACTATGATGAAGTACATGAAGAAGTCCTATGGTGGGGGTTTTCTCAAGAAAAATGCGTTGCTATGATCCGGACACTCCCTAGTATGTCATAAGGCAGTACCATTCAACCTGTAATTCTAGGAGAATGTCTGGATAACTGGGAGATCAATTTTATTCCTATGAGGAAGTAGGATCCAGTGAACTAAAGCAAGAACTTTGTATTGGGTCCTATTGAGTTGTCTCCTTCCAACAAAATCGGAATATTATGAGCATCAGAAGGATCATTTTTTACTTTTTGAGTTTGTTTGCTTTCCTTTTAAAGGATACAATATGATTTCTGTGGTTATTATATGATTATCATTTTTTGAATTGCACGTTGAGCGAAAGGATCCCCCTAGGGATCTTGAATGGGGAATCATTTACTTCTCTATTCTAGTGAGATTGAGGGAGGACGCTTGTGAAAGAAAGATTTAGCAACACTTTCTTTCTGATCTAGGCCCAACCTTGTGTATCTTTCTACCTAGAAGAGATCAACAACAGCAACCTATCATCCTCCCTCTAGTCTCCTTATCATTTATAGTTCCTGAAGGTAACTATTATACATTGAAATTATAATTTTTTATATCCTCATTAGGTTAGGTAGTTTTTACGTCCTGTAAGAAGATTAGAGAGGCTGCTCATTTTCAGACCCTCTTATGGTTGGTCTATGATGAGGTGCTGAAATACCTCTTCCTTCTAAAAGGGGTAGGCCTTACAAAAGGCATAAATGGAGTCATTTTCTAGCTCGTTATCCCGATTGAGTATATTTACAAGAAGGAGTCTCTTTTAGAGGGAAATATAAATATAAGTACGAGCATTATATTTGATTCCATAACTATTTGTTTACTAGAAGAGGAATTTCCCCTCTGATCCCAACTGAGCTCCCCAAGTCCTCCCTCTCATGCTGCTAGTCAAGAATAGAGTGAGTTGAATCATGTATGTTTTCTAAGTGCTTCCATTTCTATTATCTATGTATCTGGCTATGGATGTCTTTCCCTACCCACTAATCTGAGTACTGAAATGATTGTGTAAGAGTCCCGGTTCTTCTTTCTCCATGCTATATTTTATAGGCATTCATTTATGCATTTCCTTTGTATGAATTCTCCCCTAGTATCCACCACTATTTTTATACAACCTCTTTTGGAATAGAATCTGTTTTTGAATCTAATAGGATGTACATACCCAAATATTAGCTAAAAGAAGGATGAAACCATCGTCTAGGTATAACTAGAGTGAGTCCACTTCTACTATCTAGGCATCCTGGTAGTATGCTAGCAATCTGAGTAAATAAGGGTCCCATTTCATGAGTGTTTTTCATTTCTTATATATACTAACATGAGCGCATATATCTTGGGAATGTTCATTGGTCCCCTATGTGTCATCATAGCCTAAAATCCTCATGAAAGTCCCCACAATCCACAAACCATCCCACAAATATTTACCTACCCAGGTCATCACATCACAATGGAGAAGGAACTCTCGCTCTATAGTCATCTCTCCTAGACCTATGAAATAATGAAAATAAATGTTGTAACACGTAACAATTGACATTTTATTAATGTATTATTTAATATTAATGTCTAATTTATTTCATTATTTTATTACTAACATAATATTGTTTTTCTTATATAGGTGAAATAATTTTCATGAGTTCGAATGATTCATTCGGAAACCGCCGCCATGGATGGATTTTTTTTATAGAGAATGGATGCAAAAAAGATGAAACATCAATGTTTTTTTACTATTTGTTGGATAATTGTAATAGTAAAAAAATTAAACATTGTTTGAAATATATATAGTAGTGTTTTGTTTTGTATTCATTATTTCAAGTAAATGTATGGAGCATTTTTGTCCTTCGGTGCTTTGTGTGTGGGTGTTGTTTGTGCTTTGTGCAGGTGCTATCATGTGTGCAGGTTCTGTGTAGGTTCTGTGCAGGTTTTGGTTTCGCACATGATCTTTGGCCTTTATCAGCGCTAGTTAAGCGCTGATAAATGGATAATATATCAGCCCTATTTTGAGCACTGATAAAGGTAGTGTTTATCAGCGCTTAAAATAGCGCTGATAAAGTTAGTGTTTATCAGCGCTATTTTTAACGCTGATATATTATACATTTATCATCACTGAAAATAGAACTGATAAAGACTACCTTTATCAGTGCTAAGCATGTGCTGATAAAGGAGCACTTTTATCAGTTCTTTTTTTAGCGTGGATAAAGGTCACCCTTTATCAGTGCTATTTTTAGCGCTGATAAAGGGGACCTCCCTTTATCTTCGCTGAGATTAAAAGCGCTTTTTAGCACTGTTAAAGGAATTTTTTAGTGCTATTATATGCCCTATTTGTAGTAGTTATCCCGAACTAGAAATGTTGGTGTACATTGAGATTCCCATTAAATGTGTGAATATAATCTAACTAGGAAAACCATAAATCATCCATAACATATATATGAAACATACATATATAAAATTGTATGAAATTGAAAAAATGAATGTGTAACTAAATTCACAACTTGTAGGGTAATTTTACACTAACAAGGCTTTCATGGACATCATTTATAAATGATTCTACACCATGTCTAAAGATATGTCATATGAATCCATCTACATAATATGGACAATGCTAAAACAATTAATCCATGAATCAAATGGCTTATGATGTATATGAAAATTTATATTAGAACTATGTTTCTCATATCATCCCATCATAAACTATATCATTGATGGATAACAACCATGTAATCAAAAAAATCTCCATTTGTTCCACAAATAAACCATCTTATGAACGATAGACACCTAATAGGTCAAATATAACATTCAATTGATATAATATAGCTCTAAAAGGATAAAAGATACACCAACATTCTAGTAATATCATACAATATACGTTCCACAGGTTAAAACATGCACCCACAGGCTAAAAAAATAATGGATTAGAGTTCTCACATAGAAACACATGCACCCACATGCCAATAAAATCATAAAAAAGAGCTTATATAGAAACAAATTATCATATATACAAATAAAAAAATCATTATATAAAAACCTGTATCATGGTATGGAAAACCTACATTAATAAAACTGAGTCAAATTTCCCATAATCCCCACATAAAAGAAGAACCATGCACTAAAACCCAAATATCAACCACCCCTATAATTTTTGTCAAAATTGTTATAGAATATTAAAAAGTAGTAAAAATAAATATATGGATAGAATATGATTAATATAACTAAAAAATTACCATTAAATTATAAAATATAAATTTTTTTAAAAGATAGAAATAAGAGATCCAAAATTACCAAAGATAAGCCTCTCCTATCACCTAGCTTGTATATGGGCGAATAGGAATGAAATGGGTTGTTAAATATGTTTTCTAACAAAATATAGAAAATAAATGATAATTAATTTTCGATTTATACCCTCTTTATGTAGTGATTATATTATTAATAGTGTGAATTAATTCCATTAGAGGTTATTTTAATCTGTAAAGTATCCATTCTCAATGTTACCATATGGATCTTGCTGTGAATATGTAGTTTTTCCCCAAGAATCCACGTCTCAAAAGGTACACAGTGTGACAAATGGATTCATTCCATCAACACCAATCTACAATAACCTATTTCTTCAATCATGACCTCTTTCTAGGGAATGTGACCTATAATGACTCATGATCAAAACAAAATACAAAATCCAATTAATAATAAAAATAAATAAGTATAATCCCAAATTTGATGATAATTTATGATATTTTAGGGGAGTTATAATTCAAAATTACAAATTAATATATACCCACATTTTTTTCTCTACCCAAAACAGCACGACCAAACACTTCACCATAATTGATCTCTATTATTGAATTGTATTTATCCCCTATAATCTATGTATGAATTGTTATCTATTTTTTATGTTTGACTGATAGGGTTACGGATAACCTAAAGGTAACCAATTTCTCTCCTAGATTCCACTTTTCCCTAATGTATTAATTTAGACATCTAATTATGGATTATTTTTGATATGGGAATTTCAATTATATTGGTTCAATTCAACAAAAGAGAATCAAGGGGTGGTATTTTAAATATACATGGTAGGTGTTCTATATTTCAACCCCTATTTTTTAAGTGTTATCTACCCAATTTGAGAATAGTGCAATGGATGGTGAATGTAAATTTTTCTGAATTTGAACTAATTTAATCATCCTCATAATATGAGATTTTGGAATGGTTTAGTATGGTTGTGTTAGTTTTTTCATTTAGTTCCCTTTGGTATAGTTTCCACCAATGAGAACATGTATTCTATAAAGTTGAATGGTTATATGGAATCAAAAATATTGAGAGTATGGATTGAAATTTAATTAGATATGATACCATAGGTGGTGCTTTAAAATTCATCACAATACATAGGATGGATATTAAAGATAGGGGATAAGGGAAGATTAGTCCAATCTATATTGTTCGGTAAATGTAATGGACATTGAAGAATTAGATTTCATGAAAACCATACTTATGCTTACTAAAAATATGTATTTGTACTAATTATAACCAATGATCTTGATGAATATATATTTTTGGTGTAATTATAACCTCTTCTACTATTGGGTAGTGGTAGGAAAATTTTCCTATAAATATTTATGCATTTTATTTGGATACAAACATGAAAACTATGATTCATGGTTTTTACTTGGGTTTATAATTGGTATAACCGTGGTTCATGATTTTTCATGGGTTAGGTGTATTTCCGATCATAATTCATTATTGTCTTGTGGTTGATAATCATGAAAGTCAAGACATTTCATTTTTATTGTGTTGAGTAGATTTATAATATTATATTGCAATATAATAAGTGTATTGGTTAATACTTGATAACATTATATGTATTTTTTATTAATTTTGAATTTCATAGTAAAACATTATAATGTCACACACACAAACTAAGACAGTAATATATTTATATATATTGATATATTTGGGGGTATTGTTGGTGGTTCCAAACTTTTAATTTCCATATTAGTGCATATGAAAACATCATTATTTGGTATACATGTAATATAAAGGGTCAAGTGAATGATTAATGAGAATGATGGATAGATGTAATGGGATATTGTAGATGTAGTGGAGTAAAATAATGTTTTATACATTTATATATTCTCTTTTATTTTTTTATTATACTGTACTTGACTAACCCATGAGGTGATCTTATTTGTGTATTTGTATCCTTATGACATTAGGGTGGTATTTTAATTTTTTATAGCATGTGGTATGTTAATATTATGATTTTTTATTAACAATAATTACCATACTACATTGGTTATTGTATTTAAGTATTTATTTTCATTACAAATAATGATATTTATATATATATGATATAAAGGATTTAGTTGACCTACATTATTCATAGACCCTCATTATGAGTAAACTACATTTTCCATATGAAGGTCAAACATGAGGAAATATAGAAACTCTAGTTTTGTTACAGTTTTGGTAAAAAGAATTAGCCCTTATAAAACCATTGTTTGGTCTTGTTTAATCCTAAAATTATATAATATGAAATAATAAACCACATTTATTCATTAATAAATTCAGTATCAATTTATTTTTTAAAATAAGAATCATCACTTAATATTAAAATAGATACACATTATATTGAATTAAATGATATAAGATATATGTTGAAAGGGGTTATGTGATATCAAATAATTTATCTTCTTTTAGTAATAGTTTTCCTTTTATAATTTAATTTCATATGCATGGATATTGGTATTCATTTAAAATTTACATGATTAATTGAAACTCATTAAAATTAAATTTTTTTTATAGTGGTTTTATTAAACACTGTGAGAAGTATTGAAAAATAATGTCAATTTTCAATTTAAAAATGATACAACCATAACTTACGTCTTTATTCAATGTTGATCTAATTAACTGACATTTTCATTTTTTTACAAATGGTTGTTTTCATTAAGACAATATTATAGTAATTTTCTATTGATGTTTGAAATTTTTACTAAAGGTAACTGATGATTTAAAATAATTATATTTTATTTAAAATATTACATTTTATAGTTATGTCTCTATTGATATCTCAATTTAAGTCATTAATTTAGTACCTATATTAATTTTTGTTTCAATATGGAGGAGAAAACCACTATAGTAAATGTATTTGTTTCAAATAATTATGGATTAAAATAAAATTGGTATGGTCCTCAAAACCTTAAATCTTAATTTTGATAATTGGAATGGACTTATTATCCAACTCATTATTACTTTCGTGCCAATTTAGTTACGTTACTAAATTTATTTAAGTAAAAAAGTATATAATAAAGAACACAATGAAATTTTAATGACATATATTCGTGTCATGAATTGAGGTTATTCCTAGTGAGAATTTTGATTACACAAAAATTTCCACAAATATATTATTGAAAAATTGTTAGATTATAGATTATATTTAGATATATGATAATTATATTTCTAAATATTATTACAATTATATTATGTATATGAAATTTTTATATATGTTTATAAAAATATTCTAGAGAGTGGGTTCATTACCTTATTTTAAAAAATTATTGAATAAATTAAATATATAGAAATGTTTTTTATTAATGATGAAGTATTGAATATATTATGTTGAAAAAACACTAACATGGCATAAAAATGATCTAATATACAAACTAAATGGTATTAATGGGAAAAGTATTATACAACTTAAATTTTATTGGCATTTTTTGGTATGTATTGAAAATTCTTGTTATTTTATCTTCGTTTTTAAGGAACCCAATGTTATGTGGTTTACATCGACTATCCCAATATAATTAAATGAAACCATGTTTTTAACACGAACATCACTATAACCATTCAGATAATCGGATTTATAGATAATACAAACACATCAATCAACCCATTATAAATATAACATGAAAATTTGTTAATTTGGAAAACAAATTCAGTTTTATTGTGTCTATTAAATTAAATTTAAAAATTCAGTATATCATTGATTGAGGGAAGATTTATATTGGAATTACATAGGTAGAGTTATATCATAAGGTTTTTTATTATATATATATATATATATATATAATCTTTATGCCAACCCAATTAAATAATTACAATAACTAACAATGTACATTTTTATAATGAGATTTTGATAGATTCTTGGATCTCAATTCTGGCATCTAAAGATAGAAAGGGTAAAACTATAGAGCCGACACACATAAAAAATTGATTGTAATTCAATGTGTGTGTGTGTGATATAAAATAAATAAATAATTAAATAGGTGATGGTCTCGCCCAAATTTACCCAAGTTTTAAGGGTCAGGCGGTCGCTTGTAGTGTTGCTTGGGTTGTCGAATCCTCAGAGACCTAAGAAGAACCTTTAGACACTCAATATAAAGAGATGGTTTTTTGGATATGAAGTGGACAACTTGGGTTGATTTTATATGGGTTTGAAAGAGCACTAAATGATCTATGTGAATTCAAATTATGAGAAAATGAGTTGATCCTAGGTTATTGCTCGGGGTGGATTGAATGAATTCCTTTTTTTTACGATTTTAATTTCATTAACTCGAGAAGGATTCATGAAATGAATTCAAACTAACCTAATCACTTACTGATTAAAAAACATAAAACACATGATAATCACCTATACACTTGTAGGATCATATTCATGAGCACTCCATGGTAAAGGATGTAATTAGCACATGAAAGTGGATGAATAAATTCAGTAAGGAAGAGGAAGAATAAAAATCATTGAATGAAAGAAACTCAATTAAAATAAATTAATAACATTTAGGGAGTGAGAAATAACATTCAATCCATCCCCTTGCTACTCCTTTGGATCAACCCATAATAGAGCTAGTACTCCATTGATGACAAGTTCTCAACGGAAGCGGAAATTAGACTTATGAGGGTAGAATTGAAGAAGTAAAAACAACAAAATAACGATAACTCCACCATTGTGTGAACAAAATCACAAGGATTAGTGTGAAAAATTTCACACCTTGAGGCAACGGTATCAAGGTGATATGAATACGAACAGAAAAAGAGAAGAAGAAGAACTTTTATTGAAGACTAAGGTGATTTGAACAACTTACATGAGAAGGAAGAACATTACAAAGGAAAATTGGCATAATAACATTAAATAAAAAGAAAGCACCCAAGATCCCTAAATCCACCACCACTACTGCCTTAAATAGGAAAACATGGACCATTGGTTGAGCCCCCAACATCCCATGTGTCTTTAATTAATTATTTTGGGGAATGGTGGGTGGAACATTAATGATGAGAGGCTTTTCCACTTCTTGCCCCGAAGTTGCAGCCAGCTTGCATCCACTGGAAATACCAACCGACAGGACCTTCTGGAAGGCCGAATTTGAGTAGGCCCTAGAAGACGTAAATGAATCCCCGGATATCCCCTAATAGCCTGTAAAATTTCAGCCCAAAATACGTTTTTGTTCGTGAGATATGATTTAAATAGTGGACTGTTTTTCTGGGCCGCAGACTCTGGCCCAAAATTAAATCTTCCAATTGGGTCGCCTTAATCACCACCATTGAAGACGAATTAGCACTGGCTCCAGAATAATTATTTGTTTCCCTATATATCTTCTATCATTCCTTAAATTTTGGGTTTCATTGGGCTTATATTGTAGGCCTCATAGTCCGATCAGTTGGATGATATCCAATCTGCCTTCTCCAGAATTGTTTCCTTGAATCGCCAAATATATCCATCATCCTTTATTAATAATCCATTGATCCCTGAATAAAAAATGTTCATAATTAAGTGCATATCCATTTAAAAAAATATCAAATTAAAATATGTATATTTACATTCTTTAAAATCAGATGAAACATTGGGCCTAAATTGGTGCACATTAGGCATGAAGTGCACAAATGATGAGAATGGGTGTACAAAATGTAAAATGAACTAAAATGGAATTTATGAATAGAAAGGCACATGAAAACTACATATATTAGCAATGAATATTAGCCTCTTACAGGGTCTAATCACACCCCCCAACATGAGTTTTTCTAGTCCCGAACAAAATATATCTCACAAAAATAAAATTCGAATGACCTTTTCCAAAAACATTTTAATATACATTTCTCACCCAAAGATCACATAACAAACAATTATGAATCCCATAAAAATCATTTAGAACAAGCTATGTCCAGAGGCATATCTCAAGCCCAAGCTCATTCCTTTGTTCAAATTCATTTCCATATTTCATCCAAATTCAATTAAGCATGATGAAGTGTTGTGTGTCACAATAGACATGGGGGTTCATTTCCATTCGAGGGAGAAAAGATGGAAGCGCTAGGATCAATCAAATTTTAATAATATGATGAGTACTCATTTTTTTATTTTAACTTTTTTTGGGTTTTTTTTTGCAATTTTTCCATGGTAATTGAAATTGAACTCAATCTAGTCAACCCATGTTCGAAGACTTTTCCGATGACTCCTAGGCTCAAAGACCTTAGGGAACCAAGTGAATCTCACATACTCGGGCATCATCTCGAGTTAACTCAATCAAAAAGAAATTCAAATTACCACAAATAAAGATAAAATGCCCAACTCTTGGCCAGACAACTATGGAGTCGTGATCCCCAAGTGCCGAAAGCCACACATAGGTCAATTCATTGCTCTACGCGCAATTGAATTTTTTTTTTGAATACTCATGTTAAAATTAAAATGATCACCAATCATATGCTATTTATTATGGGTCCCCAAGAACTCAAACTAAAACCACACAATCTAAAGGACATGCATTGTGTTTTTTTATTAAATGGATGAAAATATAACATTGAAGAATCACATTGGACAACCGCACTTTCCAATATCTATGCACACAAACATAAACTTGCATTAAAATCAGAATCAAGGCATGAAAAATTATTTGATATCCAATTTCAGAGTTTGGAATGTGTGTTATCATGTTCAAGGTTAATGAAATTTTTCCTTCCACACATTTTCATCTCCCCCCAACTTAGAATAACACTATCCCCAGTGTTTAAAGAATTCAAACATAGAAGGGGCAGGATAGAAGTTCAACGAAGACATTGAAAATGAAAATTATGGAATGAAGTCACCTGGTGGTTGATGTTGAAAATGCATTCCCATGTCTCCCTTCAGTTTTGGATTGTCTCCCAATGGATTAGACGGTTGTGACCAGCTTTTCCCAATGACCTATGACATGCCTTTAAAAAAAATTAATATATATATATATTGTATTTTTTTTAACCTAAAAAAGGTAAAAATAACATAAACTGATGATACATTGTCTTCTCTTAAATTTATGGGTAAGTTATTACTCAGGGATCACATCGCGTGACACGGATGAATACGATGCTCCCCTTTCATACCCATCCTTACTCATAAAAGAATAACCGGCCAAAAATCTATTTTATTTAAAAAATACCTACAAAAATATAAAATAAAATAAAATAAACTGATGATACATTGTCTTCTTTATATTTTCTGGGTAAGGTATTACTCAGGGATCACACCGTGTGACACGGATGAATACGGTTCTCCCCTTTCATACCCATCCTTACTCATAAAAGAAGATCAGGTCAACAGTATATATATATTTTTTTAAATAACAAAATACAGAAGAAGGAAAAAAATGATTCACAAAGACTAAAAACACGAAGACCACGGGTTTCCTCCCGTTCAGCGCTTTTGTTTAACGTCGTTAGCACGACATGGATCCTAAATCTATCAATTTTTTCCTAGTTCATAGGTTGGCTCTGTTAACCCTACCTCTATTTCCTGTTTATTGAATGATTCAATGAATGGTATTAACCTATGACCATTGACCTTAAAAATGTTACCACTTGTGGGATCCTGAATCTTTATTGCCCCATGGGGGTACACATGATGCACTATGAATGGACCTGACCATCTTGACCTTAACTTTCCCAGGTGTAAATGAAATTTTGAACTATACAAGATCACATGTTTTTCCAGTTCAAATTGTTTGACTTTGATATTCCTAGATTGGTAGGCTTGAACTCTAGCTTTATTTATCCTTGAATTTTCATAAGCCTCTATCCTATGTTCCTCAAGTTCATTAAGATCTAACTTCCTCTTTTCTTCGGCTAAAGAAATATCAAAATTCATTTTTTTGATTTCACAAAATGCCTTATGCTAAATTTCAACAGGTAAATGGTATGCTTTTCCATAAACCATCATATATGGTGACATTCCTAGGATGGTTTTGAACGTTGTACGATATGCCCAAAGAGCATCCAAGAGTTTATCAGACCAATCTTTCCTAGAGGGGTTGACAGTTTTTTCAAGAATTTTCTTAATATCCCTATTTTCTAACTTAGCTTGACCATTGGTTTGAGGATGGTACGCAGTGTAAACTTTATGAGAAATTTCATACTTAGACATGAGTGATGAGAATGGGAGATTATAGAAATGGGTTCCACGATCACAGATTATAGCCCTCAGAATTCCAAATCTAGAAAAGATATGCTCTTTTAGGAATCAGATCACAACTTGATGATCATTAGTCTTAGTGGGAATGGCCTCAACCCATTTTGAGACGTAATCTATATCTAAGAGGATGTAGAGGTATCCCTTAGAGTTTGGAAAGGGTACCATGAAATCAATTCCCCAACAATCAAAGATTTCAACGACTAGAACGGGAGTGAGGGGAATTTGATTTTTTTGGAAATGGATCTTAATTGCTGACACTGAGGACAACTTTTGCAGTATTGGAAGGAATCATTAGTGAGGTTCGGCCAGTAAGAACCACTTTGGAGGACCTTTTCAGTGGTTTTCTTTGTAGAAAAGTGGCCTCCACATGCCTCTCCATGAAAAAATTTTAGAATGGACTCTTGCTCAGAGTCGGGAACACATCTCCTGATTATTTGATCAGGACAGAACTTGAAGAGGTAAGGATCATCAAACACGTAGTGTTTGAGATCAGAAAGGAATTTCCTCTTAACTTGGGTCCCCAGGAATTTTGGAATGTCACCCGTTACCAAATGGTTTGCTATGTCAGCATACCAAGGGAAATCACTCACTGAATTGAGGTGCTCATCGGGAAATAAATCAGACACAGAGAGGTGGTGTGAGTTGCCTTTGAATTCCATCCTAGAGAGGTGATCAGCTACACCATTTTCAACACCCTTTTTATCCTTAATGGTTAAATCGAACTCTTGAAGAAGAAGGACCCACCTAATCAATCTAGCCTTGGCATCTTGTTTTTGGAAAAGGTATTTTAGGGATGAATGGTCAGTGAAGACAATGATAGGTGATCCTAAGAGATAAGACTTGAATTTCTCTAAAGCAAAGACAACAGCAAGAAACTCTTTCTCAATGGTGGTGTAGTTTATTTGTGCATCATTTAATGATTTGCTTTCATAAGCAATGACACATGGATTTTCTCACACCGTTTTCCTAAGACTGCTCCTACAGCGAAGTCACTTGCATCACACATGAGCTCGAAAGGAAGTTTCCAATTTGGATATTTCATGATAGGTAGAGATATAAGAGTTGACTTGAGTGTAGATAATGATTCCTCACAGCTCTCTATCCATAAAAATGGATCATCTTTTACCAATAGACCACAGAGTGGTCGAGAAATAGAGCTGAAATTCTTAATGAACCTTCTATAAAAGCCAGCGTGTCCTAAGAAGGACCTCACTTCCTTAACAGTTTTAGGAGAGGGAAGGTGAAGAATGATGTCAACCTTAGCTTTATCAACTTCAACCCCTCTACCAGATACCAGATGACCTAGAAAATGTCCTTCCCTTACCATGAAATGGAAATTTTCCCAATTTAATATGATATTCTTATCATCACACCTTGACAAAACTCTTTCAACATTTAGAGGGAATCCCTAAAAAGTATCCCCAAATATGGAGAAATCATCCATGAATACCTCTAAACAATCCCCCACCATGTCCAAGAAGATTCCCATCATGCACCGCTGGAAGGTACCAGGGGCATTACATAACCCAAAGAGAATGCGCTTGAAGGAAAAATTGTCGAATGGACAGGTGAAGGTTGTTTTTCCTTGATCCTCTAAGGAGACTTCAATTTGATTATACCCAGAGAATCCATCTAGGAAGCAGTAAAATTGATGACCTGCCACTCGTTCGAGGACATGATCAATAAAGGGAAAGGGGAAATGGTCTTTCTTGGTACAAGAGTTGAGCTTCCTATAGTCAATACATACTCTCCATCCACTACTAACCCTTGTTGGAAGCATCTCTCCATCATTATTGGTTATTACTGTGATTCCAGCCTTCTTTGGAACCACATGGATTGGGATAACCCACTCACTCTCAGCTATAGGATAGATGATTCCAGCTTTTAACAATTTCAAATGTTCTTTTCTCACTACTTCCATGAGATTAGGATTGAGTCGCCACACAGGTTGACGACATGGCTTTGAATCGAATTATAGAATAATTCTATAAGTCTCGATAAGTGGGCTAATCCCAGGAATATCAGATAGGGTCCATCCAATGGCTTTCTTGTGTCTCCTAATGTAACACCCCGAGCTTCCCCGATACGCTTCTCATTCAATAATGCAATAGCTTGCATTGTACGCAACTTCGAGTTCTAAAAAACCGCGACTAATCAAAGTCGCAGTTATGAATAGTAATAACCACTTTTTAAAACTATAGAAATTTTATATTTCAAAATGGACTTCATTTTTGAATTCGTAATATCGAAATTATCCTAAGTTGAATTTTTTATAACTTTCTGAGAACTTCCAATTTTTTTATGAATAGTGAAAAAATACTGAAGACAACTTTTTTAATCAAAATAATTTATTATGATAAATTATACTATTTATTGGTTTTAAAGTATAATTAGAATATATTTTTACCATTTTATCCAATGGTGGTCATTAGAATTAATTTAACATTGAAATTGGACATAAACAATTTCCAATCTTTTGATATAAATTGTTTCTTAAAAACACGCTATTTGTTGTGACAGCGGGAATTAATTATAAAATTAATTAATGCAACTTATATGTTTGGAATTTTTTAAAATAGAAATCATTTTTGAATTTGGAATATCATATATAGCTTAGGGTGAAATTTTGGCATTGTTCTGAAAAACATCAATTTTTGATGAATAGTGAAACCACTAAGTGGTTGTTAAAAACTGATTTTTTCGTTAAAATGAAATATTACCACTTCTGTGGTTTGATTTTCAAAAATCCGACATACATGGTTGTCATTAAGAAGTAAAATGTGGTTCAATGAGATTAAAATAAAATTTTTGGTGAATAGTAACTTTTAAGTTCTTAATCGCGATTAGAGGTAATTAGTGTAGTTTAAGGTAAAAATAATGTTTTAATAATATGAGATGAGCTTGACACTTGTCCTACTCCTATTGGATGAGTCATGGCCGACCAAGAAAACCCATGGGTCAACTTGGGGACCCCATGGAGCCACTTTGGTTGGAAAATGACATTAATATATATTTATTTAATGTTAAAATTAAATTGACACAAACATGAGTTGTTTTACTAAAACAGACTTTAAGTGTGGTTACACAAGTCCAAATTTTGACTATAAATATTCATTAGAAATATAAAATGCTTTCCTACATCATAGTATTTTTTTTATAATTTTTAGACATTAAATAAATTAAATTATTTATGACATCATTATGATGCAGCGATGACCTCATTGTTTAACGATTTTAATAAAATGAAAAGATAATGTAAAATCCAAGGATTACACTTGTCCAAAGACTATTGGATGGGTAGATTTCGAACCCTTATCACCTTATCCACGAATTATATAAGTGTGGGACCTTTAGAATCCGAAAATCATTGTGTAATAATGTAACATTACAATCTTTCCAAAAGAGCCCCTCCTCTCCTCTTATAAAAGGCCCCCACCTCTCCCACCTTATTCACACCTTCAAGCCATTTTTCTCATCCAAACTCTGCCCAAATACTCTCCCAACTTCACCATATTACTCCTAGAAGCCTCACGTTGGACATAACTCTTTCCAAGGAAGCCTTTGGCTCAAATCAAAAAGAGTTACCCGATTTTGAGGTAATGTCTTCTCTAATGTTGTTTTGTTTTATTTTTATTCTCCAACCCCCTAAACTCTTTTTATTCATTTCTTTTGTAACAACACCAGTATCCTCAATATACTAGGATGTTGTTATAAGAAGGATTAGATCTACACTTACACACACCTACATCTAATGGTTAAATAACATACGGTTTCTGTGGATGGCGAATTTCTGCCTCACGAAACGATGATTGTTCAACACTCATATAACACCTTCAATGGTGGCCATTAAGATGTCACTATATTTATTTATGCTATAAAATATGTTTATGTTTTACTTATGCTTCTGTATTTCTCATTTATGGCATACTTTATGATTTCCATTATGGGTAAAATGCGATAATTTCATTTTAGGAAGTGCGGACTACCGCCCCCTCAAAGTGATTTGAATCGTTAATGTCATATGTGTGATGTATAAAGGATGGATTAAATGGTATTATACACTATATTATACTGTAATTATATTATAAATTTATATCATTATGATTTCATTCCATTAAATACGAAATAGAAATGAAAGTAGCGTTCATGCGTACGTACGGCTTACCGTCTTCCTTAACGGTGCATTTCATTTCTTACCTCTAAATGTTACGTGACATTATGAATGAATGTATATACTGTATATATATGATATATATGATATCTACGTCATGAATATAATTCTGGATATAATGGATATTTCACCACATGAACAACTTGTAATTATAAGAAGTTTATTTTTGACTCAAGTACCGAAGATCGACAAAACGACCGTTATTAACATAAATAATTAAATAATGTTCATTACATGGTAATAAGGGATATAAAAGGAATAATGAACATGAAAAAGGTTCTTAAGTAAATATAAATTAACTCTAGTTTATTATTCAGGAGGTTAAAGAACGGTCGAGTCGGGACATGACGCAAGGTAAGGGAATTTCTTAGCCCAACTTCCATTCTTTGGGTTAATCTCCCACTTTCAAATTATGTCATGATATTATTATGTCCTATTTTGTATTTTTACTTTCTTTATGTGTACCTATAGTGAATAAACATAATATATCTATTTTATTTTAAAAATGATCTTTTTAAGGACTTCGTCTCAATCCCCTTTCATTGAGGCATATTTGGTTTTATACACAACTTTCTTTTATACGGTGTATAAACCCCTTTGACTTTTATGTTTATTCAAAAGGAATCATTTTTATACGAAGAGTTTTACTAAACGACAAAAAGGGAATGTTTTTCTTTCCGTACTTATGCGGCGACAACGAATTCTCTGCCGCCGTGACCATTATTTGAGTTTCGGCTTCCTCTACAAGCCATCATTTTTTTTAATGAAAAATAAATACAACGTTTTATCATTATTTTATTTTGGTATTGAAAATGGTTTTGAAAGCATTTTTATTATATCAATGTGTTGTATTGATATCTTTTGATTCCTTTATGAATGTTTTATGTGATACGATTATGTTATGGTCTATGATATTTTTAAACCTTTTCATATGGGAATGCATTGGACTTAATATGTGACGGGTGGAGCCCGCTATAGCTCCTCGATGCATCGACATGTCTCATGAGACAAAATAGTGTCTTGGAACGAGGCCTTGACAAAATCTTATTTGTGGTCTTGGCACGAGGCCTTGGCTACGTGGTTATGATAGTCTGGCATTATGCATTCCATCATTATGAAAGTGGTTATTGATATTGCACGTGATTATTCGACTAGTAGAATATCCATATGAATAAGTAAATGGAATTATCTCATTTTAATTTTGCCATATTATGTTGAAGCTCATGTTTAAAAGGCTTTTGTTTTAGTTATACATTTCCTTAAATGTTAATGTTTATTTATGAAAGCTTCTGCAATATTGTTATCCTTACTGAGCATCTGAGCTCACCCCTTTCAATGTTTTAATATTTTCCAGGATGTGAAGAAGTATTTTATGAGTGACCTACAAGGATAGTCCGAAGAGGATAGAAGTGTGGACTATGGAGACTATGTTATTATAGGTTTTCACTTTGTGATGTAATATAACATTTATGAATGTATCTAGTGTTTCCAAGGATACTAAACTAATCGGTCTTTCGAGACTTGATCTTTTGTGATCATGCCAATGTTACGAAGTAAGGCACCGACTCTTGGTAGCTAGGGTCGGGGCGTTACAGTTGGTATCAGAGGAAGTTTAGTACAAACCTTGGAAGCTAGATTTAGATAAACTCTGATTAGAGCACGTAGACCTAAGATGAACTTTGAGGATTAGTATAGAAGAACTTCCTATAATTATGGTATTGTAGAGATTTTGTGAGTTTCCGAGAAATACATCTCTGTCTGGATACGAGCAGGTAGAGGCGGCTCTGGCACAGATGTACCTAGGGGTAAAACCTGAAAACACCGCTTTGAGCTAGACTCGAACGGGAACTGGTGCACGACAACAGGCCTTGCTGCACTCTTGGTTACGACACTCCCGGGGGATATGCTTAGGATAACTCTCATTTTCTTTAAAAATCATTATAAAGGGTTTATGAGTATATACTTCCTCAAAGAAAACATTTTTATGATTATGGATTATATCAATAAATAGTTCAATTTATGTTAAGTGTTTTATAAGTATGGGATTATGTATTTTGATTCATAAACTGATCTAGTTTATGCAATTGTTTAGAAATGGCGCCTAGTGGAAGAAATTGAAACCGTATCAATGCAAGAACTCCGTGTAGGGATTGCCGTCCTGCTCAAGATAATTATTGTGGATCTGGAGATACAACTGGTGCAGATCAACTTAATACCATACTGGGACAACTCACTCAGGTTATGAATAATAACCTTACTCGTATGGAGCACCCTGATCCGCAACGTGGAGGATCAATGTTAGATCGATTCATGAGGCAACAACCACCAATGTTCAATGGGAGTACAAATCCCTTAGTAGCTGAGCAATGGATAAATTCCCTAGAGAAAATATTTCAGGCTTTGGGGAGCAGTGAAAGGGAAAAAGTTATCATGGCAGTTTACCGCCTCACTGGAGATGTTGATCAATGGTGGTCATTGATTCAAAACATGAAGGAAGATGATGAAGTATCAAATATGGAATGGAGGGAGTTCAAAGATCTGTTTTTAGAAAAATACTTTCCTCGTGACCATCGAGAGGATATAGAAAGGCAATTTCTGAGTTTGAGGCAGAAGGGGGATGAGAATGTCGCAAAGTATGAGGCTAACTTTACAAGGTTAGCGAGGCATGCTGCCGATTATATACGTAACCCAAGGAGTAAGATTGATCGTTTCTTTGATGGGTTAAAACCATTTCTCCGTCGAGCTTTAGTATCACAATCCTTCTCATCATACGAAGATATTGTCTCGTGTGCTATCAAGACAGAAAAGAAATTCTCTAAGTCTTATGACAACAAAGTAAAGCAAGAGAAGAAGAGAACGGTGGAACAAGAGACAGATAAAGGGAAAAAGGGAAAGAAGGATTTTCCATTATGTGATAATTGTGGGAAGAATCACCCTGTTACTTGCCTAAAAGGAATGGGAGTTTGTTATAAATGTGGAGAAAAGGGTCACCAGGCTCGTGATTGCAAGGGAAAGAAAGAGGCTATCAAAGTTGAATACTAAAATTGTAGGGAAATGGGGCATTATGCAAATGAATGTCCTAAGCGTCAAGGAAACTTACCTCAGAAAAGGCCAAGGGATCAAGGCCAATCTTATGTTGTGACTACAGTTGAAGCGGAATAATTAATGTATTGGTGCTTTTGGACTCAAGGATTATATTCTGGTTATAAGAATAATGTGATATATATAAAGATTGTACTGCAGTACTTTTTTATTAAGGTAATATGATTAAGGTAATCATATTTTTAGTATGTGACAATAAGAGAAACTTTTCTTTGTTCGGGGAATCTGATGTTACAATTGATTTTTGAATTTAGAGACCTTTTAGAGAAAGTCTGGAAGGAGGTATTTTGGATAACTATTAAGGTTGGAATGGATTAAGTTGAACCATGTATAGTATTGTTTAAGGTTAAAGCATTTATGAAGATTTTTTTTGGAATATTATGATACTATAGTTTTAGGAAAAGGACAACCTGCAGGGTGGGGCATAACCCGTCGCATCGGACAAAGCTGCAGGAATCGAACCCACAATCATAGTGCGACAGGCCTTTATTTCCTACCACTAGCCTACAAGAAGTCCCTGGTTAATACAAAATAATTTTACTAATCTAAATGGTATGTGTTAACATTTGGAACTTTATAAAATTAGTTTAAGTATAATATTTTTGAGTTCTATTATCTTTTTGAGTGAAAGATGAGTTGAAGGTTGAAACTCTAATTGTCCAGCATAAATATATATATACCTATCTCTTATTCAATGAATATATTAATTCTTAAACTTTAGTAAAGGGATATTAAAACAAAAAATGTGTTATCCTAATACCTTATGTCTTATTGAACTGATGATATTTTAAATCAACATAGATTGAAGGCTTTGAGGCCCTCAATTTGACAGTTGATTGTGATTGATGACCTCAATCACTCCCTACAAATATTTACATTTTTCCTCAAATTATATGTCGTTAATTTCCACCAATGTTCTCCTAATCGAGATCATAATTGGGTGGTGACTTTTTCATTTCCCCTTCCCTCTTATTAAGGCTAAATTTTATTAATCATATTTCCGATGTGGGTTTTCCTCAAAGGTATTTTCTTTTTCCAACCTTTTATTTTCAAAGAAAAATTTCAAATTGCGAGGATGCAATTTATTGAAGAAGGGGAGAATGTAACACCCCAAGCTTCCACGATACGCTTCTCATTCAATAATGCAATAGCTTGCATTGTACGCAACTTCGAGTTCTAAAACACCGCGACTAATCAAAGTAGCCGTTATGAATAGTAATAACCACTTTTTAAAATTATAGAAATTTTATATTTCAAAATGGACTTCATTTTTGAATTCTTAATATCGAAATTATCCTAAGTTGAATTTTTTGTAACTTTCTGAGAACTTCTAATTTTTTTATGAATAGTGAAAAAATACTTAAAACAACTTTTTTAATCAAAATAATTTATTGTGATAAATTATACTATTTAGTGGTTTTAAAGTATAATTAGAATATATTTTTACCATTCTATCCAATGGTGGTCATTAGAATTAATTTGACATTGAAATTGGACATAAACAATTGCCAATCTTTTGATATAAATTCTTTCTTAAAAACACGCTATTTGTTGTGACAGAGGGAATTAATTATAAAATTAATTAATGCAACTTATATGTTTGGAATTTTTTAAAATAGACATCATTTTTGAATTCGGAATATCAATTATAGCTTAGGGTGAAATTTTGGCATTGTTCTGAAAAACTTCAATTTTTGATGAATAGTGAAACCACTAAGTGGTTGTAAAAAACTGATTTTTTCGTTAAAATGAAATATTACCAATTCTGTGGTTTGATTTTCAAAAATCCGACATATATGGTTGTAATTAAGAAGTAAAATTTGGTTCAATGAGATTAAAATAAATTTTGGGTGAATAGTAACTTTTAAGTTCTTAATCGCGATTAGAGGTAATTAGTGTAGTTTAAGGTAAAAATAATGTTTTAATAATATGAGATGAGCTTGACACTTGTCCTACTCCTATTGGATGAGTCATGGCCGACCAAGACAACCCATGGGTCATCTTGGGGACCCCATGGAGCCACTTTGGTTGGAAAATGACATTAATATATATTTATTTAATGTTAAAATTAAATTGACACAAACATGAGTTGTTTTACTAAAACAGATATTAAATGGGGTTACACAAGACCAAATTTTGACTATAAATATTCATTAGAAAGTTAAAAGTCTTTCCTACGTCATAGTATTTTTTTTATAATTTTTAGACATTAAATAAATTAAATTATTTATGACATCGTTATGATGCAGTGATGACCTCATTATTTAACGATTTTAATAAAAGGAAAAGATAATGTAAATTCCAAGGCTTACACTTGTCCAAAGACTATTGGATGGGTAGATTTCTAACCCTTATCACCTTATCCACGAATTATATAAGTGTGGGACCTTTAGAATCCGAAAAGAATTGTGTAATAATGTAACATTTCAATCTTTCCAAAAGAGCCCCTCCTCTCCTCTTATAAAAGGCCCCCACCTCTCCCACCTTATTCACAACTTCAAGCCATTTGTCTCATCCAACCTCTGCCCAAATACTCTCCCAACTTCCCCCTCTTACTCCTAGAAGCCTCACTTTGGGCATAACTCTTCCCAAGGAAGCCTTTGGCTCAAATCAAAAAGAGTTACCCGATTTTGAGGTAATGTCTTCTCTAATGTTGTTTTGTTTTATTTTTCTTCTCCAACCCCCTAAACTCTTTTTATTCATTTCTTTTGTAACAAAACCAGTATCCTCAATATACTAGGATGTTTTTATAATAAGGATTAGATCTACACTTACACACACCTACATCAAATGGTTAAAGAACATACGGTTTCTGTGGATGGCGAATTTCTGCCTCACGAAACGATGATTGTTCAACACTCATATAACACCTTCAAAGGTGGCCATTAAGATGTCACTATATTTATTTATGATATAAAATATGTTTATGTTTTACTTATGCTTCTGTATTTCTCATTTATGGCATACTTTATGATTTCCATTATGGGTAAAATGTGATAATTTCATTTTAGGAAGTGCGGACTACCGCCCCCTCAAAGTGATTTGAATCATTAATGCCATATGTTTGATGTATAAAGGATGGATTAAATGGTATTATACACTATATTATACTGTAATTATATTATAAATTTATATCATTATGATTTCATTCCATTAAATACGAAATAGAAATGAAAGTAGTGTTCATGCGTACGTACGGCTTACCGTCTCCATGAACGGTGTATTTCATTTCTTACCTCTAAATGTTACGTGACATTATGAATGAATGTATATACTGTATATATATGATATATATGATATCTAAATCATGAATATAATTCTGGATATAATGGATCTTTCACCACATGAACAACTTGTAATTATAAGAAGTTTATTTTTGACTCAAGTACCGAAGATCGACAAAACGACCGTTATTAACTTAAATAATTAAATAATGTTCATAACATGGTAATAAGGGATATAAAAGGAATAATGAACATGAAAAAGGTTCTTAAGTAAATATAAATTAACTCTAGTTTATTATTCAGGAGGTTAAAGAACGGTCGAGTCAGGACAGGACGCAAGGTAAGGGAATTTCTTATCCCAACTTCCATTCTTTGGGTTAATCTCCCACTTTCAAATTATGTCATGATATTATTATGTCCTATTTTGTATTTTTACTTTCTTTATGTGTACCTATAGTGAATATACATAATATATCTATTTTATTTTAAAAATGATCTTTTTAAGGACTTCGTCTCAATCCCCTTTCATTGAGGCATATTTGGTTTTATACACAACTTTATTTTATACGGTGTATAAACCCCTTTGACTTTTATGTTTATTCAAAAGGAATATTTTTTATATGAAGCGTTTTACTAAACGAAAAAAAGGGAATGTTTTTATTTCCATACTTATGCGGCGACAACGACTTCCCCGCCGCCATGACCATTATTTGAGTTTCGGCTTCCTCTACAAGCCATCATTTTTTTTAATGAAAAATAAATACAATGTTTAAACTTTCTTTTATTTTGGTATTGAAAATGGTTTTGAAAGCATTTTTATTATATCAATATGTTGTATTGATATCTTGTGATTCCTTTATGCATGTTTTATGTGATACGATTATGTTATGGTTTATGATATGTTTAAACCTTTTCATATGGGAAGGCATTGGACTTAATATGTGACGGGTGGAGCCCGCTATAGCTCCTCGATGCATCGGCAGGTGTCATGAGACAAACTAGTGTCTTGGCACGAGGCCTTGACAAAATATTATTTGTGGTCTTCACACGAGGCCTTGGCTACGTGGTTATGATAGTCTGGCATTATGCATTCCATCATTATGAAAGTGGTTATTGATATTGCATGTGATTATTCGACCAGTAGAATATCCATGTGAATAAGTAAATGGCATTATCTCATTTTACTTTTTCCATATTATGTTGAAGCTCATTTTAAAAGGCTTTTGTATTAGTTATACATTGCCTTAAATGTTAATGTTTATTTATGAAAGCTTCCGCAATATTGTTATCCTTACTGAGCATTTCAATGTTTTAATATTTTCCAGGATGTGAAGAAGTATTTTATGAATGACCTACAGGGATAGTCCGAAGAGGATAGAAGTGTGGACTATGGAGACTATGTTATTATAGTTTTTCACTTTGTGATGTAATGTAACATTTATGAATGTATCTAGTGTTTCCAAGGCTACTAAACTAATCGGTCTTTCGAGACTTGATCTTTTGTGATCATGCCAATGTTACGAAGTAATGCACCGACTCTGGGTAGCTGGGGTCGGGGCGTTACACCTAAGGACATCTACAAGCATCCTCTCATGATTGGATTCAAGAGAGGAAGAAATGACAACAGGAAAGGATTGATTGTCCCCTAAGAATGCATACTTGAGTGATGAAGGTAAAACCTTAAATTCAAGATCAGAGTGGTTATCACTTTCCAAGAAAGGAGGAGAATTTGTATTGAACTCAGTTTCCTTGTTCAGATTTCTTGACAAAATTGGATCCTTGTGAAGAGAATTTTCATCCACTAAATTAGCTAGAGTAGTTTCATGAATGGATATGGACTCGATGTTATTGAATTCACCCATGGTATCATTGATTGGTGATTCTATAAAATCATCAATAGAGAAATCTGAAAGGGATTCAATCCAATGAGACAAATTTCTTTCATGTGAACAAAGAAAATAAATCTTTTCTTATCTTAAACAACCTTCTGCAATTCTCTGATGTTCATTGAGTTCAATATCAAAACTACCTATCCAATTAACCTCATGGATCTCTTCATCATCCCCAATTTGATAGTTTTCATTTTGAATGTTCAAGTCTAGACTCATGTTTCCAAAGGTGATGGTCATGTTCCCATTTCGGACTTGGATAACAGAGTTGATTGTTGCAAGGAAGGGACGACCAAGGATGATTGGGTTTTGCTCCCTAGGACCTAAGCTTGGGTGATTTTCTAGAACAATGAAGTCAGATGGGTAAATGAAATTTTCAACTTTCACCCAAATATCCTTTAAGATCCCCTTTGGAACTCGAATACTACGATCAGCAAGATGAAGAGTGACAGATGTGGGTTGGAGTTCTTCGAGCCCTAACTGACAATACATAGCATAGGGAATGTGGTTCACACTGGCTCCTAGATCACACAATGCTTTGACAACTTTGTTCTCTCCTAGTTCAACTTTTATGTAATGGCATCCCGGGTCTTTATCTTTGGAGGAAGGGTTCCTTGGATTTTTGCGCTAACATTTGCTGTCAGAAGGACATGGTTCTTATGTGACAATTTCTGTTTAAATGTACAGAGGTTCTTAAGGTATTTTGAGTATGCAGGAATGGTTTGAATGGAATCTAGGAGTGGAATGTTCAACTTGACTTGTGAGAATATTTCCCTCAATGTTTCACTCAATTCAGGCTTGGTTTTCCCCCTCATGCGTTGAGGAAACGGGGTAGGTTGTGGGGTTGTTTTTTGAAGATTTGTTTCTTTCACATTTTTATTAGTATCTTGAGTTTGTTCATGTGTTTCATTTGAATTTTCATTAGATTTTGAATCTTCAGGTGTGTTTTGAACTATTTGTTCAGGTTTCTCAATTGATTTCCCACTTCTCAAAACTGTCACAGCCTTTTGTTGTTCATGAGTTGTTTGAATGCAACTTGTCTCCCCCCTTGATGTTTTTTGTGTAATGGCCTATGTGGGCATGGGTGCCTTTCCAGTTTTGATTGTTTAAAGTTCTTGTTTTAGGGAAGAAACTTCTGAGTTCATCATTTCCATTTGTTTGCACAGTTGTTCAAGGATTGGGAGAGGGACAGATTGGGAAGGGGTTTGTGTTGGTTGGGTTATCCCAGGGGGATACTTTGGATGTTGGATGGGTTGTTGGTATTGGATCGGAGGATGTTGGTATTGGACTGGTTGTGGTTGGAATTGGTTATGGTTTTGAAAATTTTGTGTAGGGTAGGTATTTGGTCCTTGTGGTTGGCTAGGTTGTTGGTTATATTTCCATCGGAAGCCTGGGTGGTCATTATACCTTGGTTTGAATGTGTTTGGGTATTGAGGCTTTTGAAAGTTTAGGGCATTGACTTCCGCAGGTGGTCCTCTTAAAAGAACATCCTTGATGGATGGAATGGTTGGGAAGTTGTCTGTTTTGTGGTCATGTTTGTCACAGATTGTGGAAAAAAGGTCTACAGTTTGGATTTCATTGATTTTCCTATGGTCTATCTCTTCAACCTTCCTAGAGAGTGTTGCAAGTTTCGCCCTAAGGCTTTCCTCTTCTCTAAGTGTATGAATTCTAGCAGTTCTTTGAGGCTTTTCATAATAAGGTGATGTTCCCCAACTTTGGTTTTGTTCATCAAGGATTTCTGGATACTCGTAAGCATCATTTGGGGATTTGTTTTTAAAGGTCCCATTACACATCATGTCAATGAATTGTTTGTTCCCTGGGCCCAAACCTTCATAGAAAATTCTTACTTGTTCAGGAATAGAAAAACCATGATGTGGAACCATGTTTAGGGTGTCTTTGAACCTCTCCCATGTTTCATAAAATGAATCTCCCTCTTTTTCAAAAAGAAATTGGATGCTCTTTTTTAGTGCAATGGTTTTGTGATGGGGGAAGTATTTTTTGTAAAATTCTCTTTGCAGTTGGTTCCATGTGTGAATTGATGAAGGTCTCAGATTATTTAACCAGTTCTTTTCTCGATCCTTAACTGAGAAAGGAAATAGCCTCATCTTATCTAACTCAAGTTGATGTGGTGAGCACATGGTTTCAACAATGTCATTGAACTCCTTGACATGAAGGTAAGGCATTTCTGACTCCATCCCATGGAAGGTTGGAAGGTGGTTTAGGACATGAGGTTTAAATACATAGTGGGCATCTCCTATGTTAGCATGCCTAATGCAAGAGGGTACATTGGTCCAGGTAGGTGTAAGGTAGTTATTCAAGGTTTGATCGACTGCATTCCCCAAATTTGGGGCTGCCTCATTTGGATTTCCATTTTGGTTCCCGCCCGGGTTTATTAGTTGGTTTCTTTGAAGACCCTCCATTGAAATTGACTCAATCTTTAACTCTGGGGTATTAGGAAGATTAGGATCCAATGGTTTACTTAACTCCCCTATCCTATGACTTTCAACCCTAACTAGTCTGTTTGAGTTATCGCGGGTGAAGGCGGACATGCGCCAAAAGAAAAAAAACGAGAAAGGGAAAAGATAAGAGATCTTGGGTGAGAATAGAAGAATGGGGTGAGGAAAGAAGGTTTTTGTCTAATGAACTTACTTGGTACCCAGCAACGGAGCCAAAATTTGGTCTCGCACAGATTTACCCAAGTTTTAAGTGTCAAGCAGTCGCTTGTAGTGTAGCTTGGGTTGTCGAATCCTCAGAGACATAAGAAGAACCTTTAGACAATCAATAAAAAGAGATTGGTTTTTGGATATGAAGTGGCCAACTTGGGTTGATTTTAGATGGTTTGGAAAGAGCACTAAAAGATCTATGTGAATTCAAATTATGAGAAAATGAGTTGATCCTTGGTTATTGCTTGGGGTGGATTGAATGAATTCCTTTTTTTACGATTTTAATTTCATTAACTCGAGAAGGAATCATGAAATGAATTCAAACTAACCTCATCACATACTGATTAAACCCCTTCAAACACATGATAATCACCTATACACTTGTAGGATCATTTTCATGAGCACTCCAAGGTAAAGGATGTAATTATCACATGAAATTGGGGTGAATAAATTCAATAAGGAAGAAGAAAAATAAAAATAATTGAATGAAAGAAACTCAATTAAAAGAAATTAATATCATTTAGGGAGTTAGAAATAAAATTCAATCCTACCACTTTATACTCCTTTGGATCAACCCATAAAATAGCTAGTCCTCCATTGATGACAAGTTCTCAACGGAAGCGGAAAGTAGACTTATGAGGGTGGAATTGAAGAAGTAAAAACAACAAAATAACGATCACTCCACCGTTGTGTGAACAAAATCACAAGGTTTGTTGTGAAAAATTTCACACCTTAAGGCAACGGTATCTAGGTCATATGAATAAGAACAGGAAAAAAGAAGAAGAAGAACTTTTATTGAAGACTAAGGTGACTCGAACAACTTATATGAGAAGGAAGAACATTACAAAGGAAAATTAGCATAATAACATTACAATGAAAAGAAAGCACCCAAGATACCTAAATCCACCACCACTACTACCTTAAAAAGGAAAAAATGAAGGCTTGGACGAGCCCCCAACATCCCATGTGCCTTTAATTAATTATGTTGGGGAAAGGTGGGTGGAACATTAATGATGAGAGACTTTTCCACTTCTTACCCCGAAGTTGCATCCATCTTGAATCCACCATAAAGACAAGCCTAAAGGGCCTTTTAGAAGGCCGGATTTTAGTGATCCCTAGAAGACTTAAATGAATCCCCATATGTCCCCTAACATCCTGTAAAATTTCAGCCCAATAGACTCTGTGGTTTAGGAGATATGATTGAAATAGTGGGATGTTTTTCTGGGCTGAAGACTCTGGCCCAAAATTAAATCTTCAACTTGGGCCGCCTTAATCGCCACCATTGAGGATGACTTAGCACTGTCTCCAGAATATTTATTTGTTCCTATATATGTCTTCTATCCTTCCATAAATTTTGGGCTTCATTGTGCTTGTATTGTGGGCCCCATAGTCCGATCAGTGCGATGATATCCAATCTGACTTCTCCAGAATTCTTTCCTTTAATCGCCAAATATCTCCATCATCCTTTATTAATAATCCATTGATCCCTGAATAAAAAATGTTCATAATTAAGTTCAAATCCATTTCCAAAAATATCAAACTAAAATATGGATAATTACATTCTTTAAAATCAGATGAAACATTGGGCCTAAATTGGTGCACATTAGGCATGAAGTGCACAAATGATGAGAATGGGTGTTCAAAATGTAAAATGCACTAAAATGGTATTTATGAATAGAAAGGCACATGAAAACTACATATATTAGCAATGAATATTAGCCCCTTACAAGGGCTAATCACACCCCCAACTTGAGTTTTTCTAGTCCCGAGAAAAATATATCTCACAAAAATGAAATTCGAATGACCTTTTCCAAAAACATTTTAATATACATTTCTCACCCAAAGATCACATACCAAAAAATTATGAAACCCATAAAAATAATTTAAAACAAGCTATTTACACCGGCATATCTCAAGCCCAAGCCCATTCCTTTGTTCAAATTCATTGCCATATTTCATCCAAATTCAATTGAGGATGATGATGTGTTGTGTGTCACAATAGACATGGGGGTTCATTTACATTCGAGGGAGAAAAGATGGAAGCTCTAGGAGCAATCAAATTTTAATAATAAGATGAGTACTCATTTTTTTATTTTCTCTTTTTTTTGGGTTTTTTTTTGCAATTTTTCCATGGTAATTGAAATTGAACTCAATCGAGTCAACCAATGTACCAAGACTTTGCCGATGACTCCCGGGCTCAAAGACCTTGGGGAACCAAGTGAAGCTCACATACTTGGGCATCATCTCGAGTTAACTAAATCGAAAAGAAATTCAAATTACCACAAATAGAGATAAAATGCCCAAATCTGGGCCAGACAACTATGGAGTCGCGATCCCCAAGTGCTGAAAGCCACACATTAGGTCAATTCATTGCTCTACATGCAATTGAATTTTTTTTGAATACTCATGTTAAAATTAAAATGATCACCAGTCCTATGCTATTTATTATGGGTCCCCAAGAACTCAAACTAAAACCCCAGAATCTAGAGGACGTGCATTGTGTTTTTTTATTAAATGGATGAAAATATAACAGTGAAGAATCACATCGGACAACCGCACCTTCCAATATCTATGCACACGAACATAAACTTGCATTAAAATCAGAATCAAGGCATGCAAAATTATTTGATATCCAATTTTATAATTTGGAATGTGTGTTGTCATGTTCAAGGTTAATGACATTTTTCCTTCCACACATTTTCATCTCCCCCCCAACTTAGAATAACACTGTCCCCAGTGTTTAAAGAATTCAAACATAGAAGGGGCAGGATAGAAGTTCAATGAAGACATTGAAAATGAAAATTATGGAATGAAGTCACCTGGTGGTTGATGTTGAAAATGCATTCCCATGTCTCCCTTCAGTTCTGGTTTGTCTCCCAATGGATTGGACGGTTGTGACCAGCTTTTCCCAATGACCTATGACATGCCTTTAAAAAAATAAATAAATAAATATATATATTTTTTATTTTTTTAACCTAAAAAAGGTACAAATAACATAAACTAATGATACATTGTCTTCTATTAAATTTCTGGGTAAGGTATTACTCAGGGATCACACCGCGTGACACAGATGAATATTGTGCTCCCCTTTCATACCCATCCTTACTCATAAAATAATAACATGTCAAAAATCTATTTTCTTTAAAAAAATACCTACAAAAATAATAAAATAAAATAAACTGATGATACATTGTCTTCTTTATATTTTCTGGGTAAGGTATTAATCAGGGATCACACCGCGTGACCCAGATGAATACGGTGCTCCCCTTTCATACCCATCCTTACTCATAAAAGAATATCAGGTCAACAGTCTATATTTTTTTTTTAAATAACAAAATACAGAAGAAGGAAAAAATGATATACAAAGATTAGAAACATGAAGACCACGGGTTTCCTCCTGTGCAGCGCTTTTGTTTAACGTTGTTAGCCCAGCATGGATCCAAAATCTATCAATTTTTTCCTGGTTCATAGGTTGGCTCTATTAACTCTACCTCTATTTCCTGTTTATTGAATGATTCAATGAATGGTTTTAACCTATGACCATTGACCTTGAAAATGTTACCACTTGTGGGGTCCTGAAACTCTATTACCCCATGGGGGTACACTTGATGCACTATGAATGGACCTGACCATCTAGACCTTAACTTTACCAGGTGTGAATGATGTTTTGAACTATACAAGAGCACATGTTTTCCTAGTTCAAATTGTTTGACTTTGATATTCCTAGATTGGTAGGCTTGAACTCTAGCTTTATTTATCCTTGAATTTTCATAAGCCTCCATCCTAAGTTCCTCAACTTCATTAAGATCTACCTTCCTCTTTTCATCGGCTAAAGAAATATCGAAATTCATTTTTTTGATTGCCCAAAATGCCTTATGCTCAATTTCAACAGGTACATGACATGATTTTCCATAAACCAACCTATATGGTGACATTCCTAGGATGGTTTTTAACTCTGTACGATATTCCCAAAGAGCATCGAAGAGTTTCTCAGACCAATCTTTCCAAGAGGGGTTGACAGTTTTTTCAAGAATTTGCTTAATCTCGCTATTTTCTAACTCAGCTTGACCATTGTTTTGAGGATGTTATGCAGAGGAAACTTTATGAGAAATTCCATACTTAGACATGAGGGAAGAGAATGGGTGATTACAGAAATGGGTTCCATGATCACTGATTATAGCCCTCGGAATTCCAAATCTAGAAAAGATATTCTCTTTTAGGAATTGGATCACAACTTGATGATCATTAGTCTTGGTGGGAATGGCCTCAACCCATTTTGAGATGTAATCTACAGCTAAGGGGATGTAGAGGTATCCATTAGAGTTTGGAAAGGGTCCCATGAAATCAATTTCCCAACAATCAAAGATTTCAACGACTAGAATGGGAGTGAGGGACATTTGATTTATTTTGGAAATAGATCCTAATTGCTGACACTAAGGACAACTTTTACAGTATTGGAAGGAATCCTTAGTGAGGTTCGGCCAGTAGAAACCACTTTATAGGACCTTTGCAGTGGTTTTCTTTGTAGAAAAGTGGCCTCCACATGCCTCTCCATGACAAAATTTTAGAATGGACTCTTGCTTAGACTCTGGAACACATCTCCTGATGATTTGATCAGGACATAACTTGAAGAGGTAAGGATCATCAAGCATGTAGTGTTTGACATTAGAAATGAATTTCCTCTTAGCTTGGGTCCCCAGGAATTTAGGAATGTCACCCGTCACCAAATGGTTTGTTATGTCAGCATACCAAGGGCAATCACTCACTGAATAGAGGTGCTCATCGGGAAATGAATCAGACACAGAGAGGTGGTGTGAGTTGTCTTTGAATTCCATCCTAGAGAGGTGATCAGCTACATCATTTTCAACACCCTTTTTATCCTTAATGGTTAAATCAAACTCTTGAAGAAGAAGGACCCAACTAATCAATCTAGCCTTGGCATCTTGTTTTTGGAAAAGGTATTTTAGGGCTGAATGGTCAGTGAAGACAATGATAGGTGATCCTAAGAGATAAGACCTGAATTTCTCTAAAGCAAAGACAACAGCAAGAAACTCTTTCTCAGTGGTGGTGTAGCTTATTTGTGCATCATTTAAATATTTTCTTGCATAGGCAATGACACATGGAGTTTTCTCACACCGTTGTCCTAAGACTGCTCCTACAGCGAAGTCACTTGCATCACACATGAGCTCCAAAGGAAGTTTCCAATTTGGAGATTTCATGATAGGTGGATATATAAGAGCTGACTTGAGTGTAGAGAATGATTCCTCATAGCTTTCTGTCCATAAAAATGTAGCATCTTATACCAATAGACCACAAAGTGGTCGAGAAATAGAGATGAAATTCCTAATGAACCTTCTATAAAATCCAGCATGTCCTAAGAAGAACCTCACTTCCTTAATAGTTTTAGGAGAGGGAAGGTGACGAATGATTTCAACCTTAGATTATTCAACTTCAATCCCTCTACCAGATACCAGATGACCTAGAACATGTCCTTGCCTTACCATGAAATGGAATTTTTCCAATTTAATATGAGATTCGTATCCTCACACCTTTACAAAACCCTTTCAACATTTAGAAGGCATCCCTCAAAATTATCCCCAAAGATGGAGAAATCATCCATGAATACCTCTAAACAATCCCCCACTATGTCTGAGAAGATTCCCATCACGCACCGCTGGAAGGTACCAGGGGCATTACATAACCCAAAGGGCATGCGCTTGAAGGAAAAAGTGACGAATGGACAGATGAAGGTTGTTTTTCCTTGATCCTTTAAGGATAATTCAATTTGATTATACCCAGAGAATCCATCTAGGAAGTAGTAGAATTGATGACCCGCCACTCGCTCGAGGACTTGATCAATAAAGGGAAAGGGGAAATGGTCTTTCTTGGTACAAGAGTTGAGCTTCCTATAGTCAATACATACTCTCCATCCACTACTAACCCTTGTTGGAAGCATCTATCCATCATTATTGGTTATTAATGGGATTCCAGCCTTCTTTGGAACCACATGGATTGGGCTAAACCACTCACTCTCAGCTATAGGATAGATGATTCCAGCTTTTAACAATTTCAAAAGTTCTTATCTCACTACTTCCATGAGATTAGGATTGAGTCACCGCTGAGGTTGACGACATGGCCTTGAATCGAATTCTAGAACAATTCTATGAGTTCTGATAAGTGGTCTAATCCAAGGAATATCAGATAGGGTCCATCCAATGGGTTTCTTGTGTCTCCTAAGGACATCTAGAATCATCCTCTCATGATTGGCTTTAAGAGAGGAAGAAATGACAACAGGAAAGCATTGATTGTCCCCTAAGAACGCATACTTGAGTGATGAAGGTAAAACCTTAAATTCAAGATCAAAGTGGTTATCACTTTCCAAGAAAGGATGAGACTTTGTATTGAACTCAGTTTCCTTGTTCAAATTTCTTGACAAAATTGGTTCCTTGTGAATAGAATTTTCATCCACTAAATTAGCTAGAGTAGTTTCATGAATGGATATGGACACTATATAATTGATTTCACCCATGGTATCATTTATTGGTGATTCTAGAAAATCATCAATAGAGAAATCTGAAAGATATTCAAGCCAAGGAGACAAATTTCCCTCATGTGAACAAAGAAAATCATTCTCTTCTCGACTTAAACAACCTTCGGAAATTCCTTGATGTTCCTTGAGTTCACTATCAAAACTACCTATCCAATTAACCTCATGGATCTCTTCATCATCCCCAATTTGAGATTTTTCATTGTAGATGTTCAAGTCTAGACTCATGTTTCCAAAGGTGATGGTCATGTTCCCATTTCGGACTCGGATAACAGAGTTGATTGTTGCAAGGAAGAGACGACTAAGGATGACTGGGGTTTGCTCCTTAGGACCTAAGCTTGGGTGGTTTTCTAGAACAATGAAGTCAGATGGGTAAATGAAATTTTCAACTTTCACCAAAACATCCTTTAAGATCCCCTTTGGAAATCGAATACTACAATCAGCAAGTTAAACAGTGACATATGTGGGTTGGAGTTCTTCGAGCCCTAACTGACAATACATATCATAAGGAATGAGGTTCACACTGGCTCCTAGATCACACAAGGCTTTGACAACTTTGTTCTCTCCTAGTTCAACATTTATGTAAGGGCATCCCGGGTCTTTCATCTTTGAAGGAAGGGTTCCGTGGATTGTTGTGCTAACATTTGCTGCCAGAAGGACTTGGTTCTTATGTGAGAATTTCTGTTTAAATGTGAATAGGTACTTAAGGTATTTTGAGTATGCAAGAATGGTTTGAATGACATCGAGGAGTGTAATGTTCAACTTTACTTGTGAGAATATTTCCCTCAATGTTTCACTCAATTCAGGCTTGGTTTTCCCCCTCATGCGTTGAGGAAATGGGGCAGGTTGTGGGGTTGTTTTTTGAAGAGTTGTTTCTTTTACATTTTTATTAGTATCTTCAGTTTGTTCATGTGTTTCATTTGAATTTTCATTAGAGTTTGAATCTTCAGGTGGGTTTTGAACTATTTGTTCAGGTTTCTCAATAGATTTCCCACTTCTCAAAATTGTCACAGCCTTTAGTTGTTCATGAGTTGTTTGAGTGAAACTTGTCTCCCCCCATGATGTTTTTTGTGCAATGTCATGTGTGGGCATGGGTACCTTTCTAGTTTTTATGGTTTGAAGTTCTTGTTTCAGGGAAGAGACTTCTGAGTTCATCCATTCCATTTGTTTGGACAGTTGTTCAAGGATTGGGAGAGGGACAAATTTGGAAGGGGTTTGTGTTGGTTGGGTTATCCCAGGGGGATACTTTGGTTTTTGGATGGGTTGTTGGTATTGGATCGAAGGATGTTGGTATTGGACTGGTTGTGGTTGGAATTGGTTATGGTTTTGAAAATTTTGTGTAGGGTAGGGGTTTGGTCCTTGTGGTTGGCTAGGTTGTTGGTTATCTTTCCATCAGAAGCCTGGGTGGTCATTATACCTTGGGTTGAATGTGTTTGGGTATTGAGGCTTTTGAAAGTTTAGGTAATTGACTTCCGCAAGTGGTCCTCCTAAAAGAAAATCCTTGATGGATGGAATGGTTGGGCAGTTGTCTGTTTTGTGTTCATGTTTGTCACAGATTGTGCAAACAAGGTATAGAGTTTGGATTTCATTGATTTTCCTATGGTCTATCTCTTCAACCTTCCTAGAGAGTGTTGCAAGTTTCACCCTAAGGCTTTCCTCTTCTCTAAGTGTATGAATTCCAGCAGTTCTTTGAGGCTTTTCAGAATAAGGTGATGTTCCCCATGTTTGGTTTTGTTCATCAAGGATTTCTAGATACTCATAAGCATCATTTGGGGATTTGTTTTTAAAGGTCCCATTACACATCATGTCAATGAATTGTTTGTTCCCCGGGCCCAAAACTTCATAGAAAATTCTTAATTGTTCAGGAATAGAAAAACCATGGTGTGGAACCATGTTTAGGGTGTCTTTGAACATCTCCCATGTTTCATAAAATGACTCTCCCTCTTTTTCAAAAAAAAAATTGGATGCTCTTTTTTAGTGAAATGATTTTGTGATGGGGGAAGTATTTTTTGTAAAATTCACTTTGCAGTTGGTTCCAAGTGTGGATTGATGAAGGTATCAGATTATTTAACCAGTTCTTTGCTCGATCCTTAACTGAGAAAGGAAAGAGCCGCATCTTAGCTGACTCAAGTTGAAGTGGTGAGCACATGGTTTCAACAATGTCATTGAACTCCTTGACATGAAGGTAAGGCATTTCTGACTCCATCCCATGGAAGGTTGGAAGGTCGTTTAGGACATGAGGTTTAAAGACATAGTGGGAATCTCCTAGGGAAGCATTCCTAATGCAAGAGTGTGCATTGGTCCAGGTATGTGTAAGGTAGTCATTCATGGTTTGATCGACTGCATTCCCCAAATTTGGGGCTGCCTCATTTGGATTTCCATTTTGGTTCCCGCCCTGGTTTATTAGTTGGTTTCTTTGAAGACCCTCTATTGAAATTGACTAAATCTTTAACACTGGGGTATTAGGAAGATTAGGATCCAATGGTGTACTTAACTCCCCTATCCTATGACTTTCTACCCTAACTAGTCTGTTTGAGTTATGGTGGGTGAAGGCGGACATGCGCCAAAAGAAAAAAAATTAGAAAGGGAAAAGATAAGAGATCTTAGGTGATAATAGAAGAATGGGGGTGAGGAAATAAGGTTTTTGTCTAAGGAACTTACTTGGTCCCCGGCAACGGCGCCAAAATTTGGTCTCGCAAAAATTTACCCAAGTTTTAAGGGTCAAGCGGTCGCTTGTACTGTAGCATGGGTTGTCGAATCCTCAGAGACCTAAGAAGAACCTTTAGACACTCAATAAAAAGAGATGGGGTTTTGGCTATGAAGTGGCAAAATTGGGTTAATTTTAGATGGTTTTTAAAGAGCACTAAAATATCTATGTGAATTCAAATTATGAAAAAATGAGTTGATCCTAGGTTATTGCTCGGGGTGGATTGAATGAATTCCTTTTTTTACGATTTTAATTTCATTAACTCGAGAAGGATTCATAAAATGAATTCAAACTAACCTCGTCACTTACTGATTATACACCTTCAAACACATGATAATCACCTATACACTTGTAGGATCATTTTCATGAGCACTCCAAGGTAAAGGATGTAATTAGCACATGATCGTGGGGTGAATAAATTCAATAAGGAAGAGGAAGAATAAAAATCATTGAATGAAAGAAACTCAATTAAAATAAATTAATAACATTTAGGGAGTGAGAAATAACATTCAATTCATCCCCTTGCTACTCCTTTGGATCAACCCATAAAAGAGCTAGTCCTCCATTGATGACAACTTCTCAATGGAAGCAGAAAGTAGACTTATGAGGGTGGAATTGAAGAAGTAAAAACAACAAAATAACGATCACTCCACCATTGTGTGAACAAAATCACAAAGTTTGGTGTGACAAATTTCACACCTTGAGGCAACGGTATCAATGTGATTTGAATAAGAACAGGAAAAAATAATAAGAAGAACTTTTATTGAAGACTAAGGTGATTTGAACAACTTAAATGAGAAGAAAGAACATTACAAAGGCAAATTGGCATAATAACATTACAATGAAAAGAAATCACCCAAGATCCCTAAATCCACCACCATTATTGCCTTAAATAGGAAAAAATGAAGCCTTGTACGAGCCCCCAACATCCCATGTTCCTTTAATTAATTATTTTGGGGAAAGGTGGTTGGAACATTAATGATGAGAGACTTTTCCACTTCTTGCCCCAAAGTTGCAGTCACCTTGCATCCAACGGAAAGACGCGCCTAAAGGACCTTCTAGAAGGCCGCATTTGAGTTGTCCCTAGAAGACTTAAATGAATATCCGGATGTCCCCTAACAGGGTGTAAAATTTCAGCCCAAAATACTTTGTTGTTCTGGAGATATGATTGAAATAGTGGGCTATTTCTCTGGGCCGCAGACTCTGGCCCAAAATTAAATCTTCAAATTGGGCCGCCTTAATCACCACCATTGAGGTCGAATTGGCACTGGATCAAGAATAATGATTTGTTCCCCTATATGTATTATATCTTTTAATAAATTTTGGGATTCATTGGGCTTTTATTGTGGTCCCCATAGTCCGATAGGTGGGATGATATTCAATCTGTCTTCTCCAGAATTGTTTCCTTTAATCACCAAATATCTCCATCATCATTTATTAATAATCCATTGATCCCTGAATAAACAATGTTCATAATTAAGTGAATATCCATTTCCAAAAATAGAAAATTAAAATATGGATAGTTACATTCATTAAAATCAGATGAAACATTGGTCCTAAATTGGTGCACATTAGGCATGAAGTGCACAAATGATGAGAATGGGTGTTCAAAATGTAAAATGCACTAAAATGGTATTTATGAATAGCAAGGCACATGAAAACTACATATATTATCAATGAATATTAGCCTCTTACAGGGGCTAATCACACCCCCCAACTTGAGTTTTTCTGGTCCCGAGCAAAATATATCTCACAAAAATGAAAATCGAATGACCTTTTCTAAAAACATTTTAATATACATTTCTCACCCAAATATCACATACCAAAAAATTAAGAAACCCATAAAAATCATTTAAAACAAGATATTTCCACAGGAATATCTCAAGCCCAAGCTCATTCCTTTTTTCAAATTCATTTCCATATTTCATCCAAATTCAATTAAGCATGATGAAGTGTTGTGTGTCACAATAGACATGGGGGGTCATTTCCATTAGAGGGAGAAAAGATGGAAGCGCTAGGAGCAATCAAATTTTAATAATAATATGAGTACTCATTTTTTTATTTTCTCTTTTTTTTGGGTTTTTTTTTAAATTTTGCCATGGTAATTGAAATTGAACTCAATCGAGTCAACCTATGTACCAAGACTTTGCCGATGACTCCCAGGCTCAATGAACTTAGGGCACCAAGTGAAGCTCACATACTCGGGCATCATCTCGAGTTAACTCAATCAAAAAGAAATTCAAATTACCAAAAATAGAGATAAAATGCCCAACTCTGTGCCAGAAAACTATGGAGTCGTGATCCCCAAGTGCTGAAAGCCACACATTAGGTCAATTCATTGCTCTACGTGCAATTGATTTTTTTTAATACTCATTTAAAATTAAAATGATCAGCAATCCTATGCTATTTATTATGGGTCCCCAAGAACTCAAACTAAAACCCCACAATCTAGAGAACGTGCATTGTGTTTTTTTATTAAATGGATGAAAATATTACAGTGAATAATCACATCGGACAACCACACTTTCCAATATCTACACACATGAACATAAACTTGCATTAAAATCAGAATCAAGGCATGCAAAATTATTTGATATCCAATTTCAGAGTTTGGAATATGTGTTATCATGTTCAAGGTTAATGAAATTTTTCCTTCCACACATTTTCATCTCCCCCCCCAACTTAGAATAACATTGTCCCCAGTGTTTAAAGAATTCAAACATAGAAGGGGCAGGATAGAAGTTCAATGAAGACATTGAAAATGAAAATTATGGAATGAAGTCACCGGGTGGTTGATGTTGAAAATGCATTCCCATGTCTCCCTTCAGTTCTGGTTTGTCTCCCAATGGCATGGACGGTTGTGACAATCTTTTCCCAATGACCTATGACATGCCTTTAAAATATATATATATATATATATATATATTATTTTTTTAACCTAAAAAAGGTACAAATAACATAAACTGATGATACATTGTCTTCTCTTAAATTTCCATGTAAGGTATTACTCAGGGATCACACTGCGCGGCACGGATGAATACGGTGCTCCCCTTTCATACCCATCCTTACTCATAAAAGAAGAACAGGTCAAAAATCTATTTTCTTTAAAAAATACCTACAAAAATATAAAATAAAATAAAATAAACTGATGATACATTGTCGTATTTATATTTTCTGGATAAGGTATTACTCAAGGATCACACTGCATGACCTGGATGAATACGGTGCTCCCCTCTCATACCCATCCTTACCTATAAAATAAGATCAGGTCAACAGTCTATATATATTTTTTTTTAAATAAAAAAATATAGAAGAAGGAAAAAAAATGATTCACAAAGATTAGAAACATGAAGACCACGGGTTGCCTCCCGTGCAGCGCTTTTGTTTAACGTTGTTAGCCCGACATGGATCCAAAATCTATTAATTTTTTTCATGGTTCATAGGATGGCTCTGTTAACACTACCTCTATTTCCTGTTTATTTAATGATTCAATGGATGGTTTTAACCTATGACCATTGACTTTAAAAATGTTACCACTTTTGGGATCCTGAATCTCTATTGCCCCATGGGGGTACACATGATGCACTATGAATAGACCTGACCATCTAGACCTTAACATTCCCGGGTGTAAATTATGTTTTGAACTATACAAGAGCACATGTTTTCCCAGTTCAAATTGTTTGACTTTGATATTCCTAGATTGGTAGGCTTGAACTCTAGCTGTATTTATCCTTGAATTTTCATAAGCCTCCATCCTAAGTTCCTTAAGTTCATTAAGATCTAACTTCCTCTTTTCTTCATCTAAAGAAATATCGAAATTCATTTTTTTGACTGCCCAAAATGCCTTATGCTCAATTTCAAAAGGTAAATGGCATGATTTTCCATAAACCAACCTATATGGTGACATTCCTATGATGGTTTTGAACGCTGTACGATATGCCCAAAGAGCATCCAAGAGTTTCTTAGACCAATCTTTCCTAGAGGGGTTGACAGTTTTTTCAAGAATTTGCTTAATCTCCCTATTTGCTAACTCAACTTGACCATTGGTTTGAGGATGGTACGCAGTGGAAACTTTATCAGAAATTCCATACTTAGACATGAGTGAAGAGAATGGGAAATTATAGAAATGGGTTCCACGATCACGGATTATAGCCCTCGGAATTCAAAATCTATAAAAGATATGCTCTTTTAGGAATCAGATCACAACTTGATGATCATTAGTCTTGGTGGGAATGGCCTCAACCCATTTTGAGATGCAATCTATAGCTAAAAGGATGGAGAGGTATCCCTTAGAGTTTGTAAAGGATCCCATTAAATCAATTCCCCAACAATCAAATATGTCAATGACTAGAATGGGAGTGAGGGGCATTTGATTTCTTTTGGAAATGGATCCTAATTGCTAACACTGAGGAAAACTTTTGCAGTATTGGAAGGAATCCTTAGTGAGGTTCGTCCAGTAGAAACCTCTTTGGAGGACCTTTGTAGTGGTTTTCTTTGTAGAAAAGTGGCCTCCACATGCCTCTCCATGACAAAATTTTAGAATGGACTCTTACTCAGACTCGGGAACACATCTCCTGATGATTTGATCAGAACAGAACTTGAATAGGTAAGGAAAATCAAACACGTAGTGTTTGACATTAGAAAGGAATTTCCTCTTAGCTTGGGTCCCCAGGAATTTTGGAATGTCACCCATCACCAAATGGTTTTCTATGTCAGCATACCAAGGGCAATCACTCACTGAATAGAGGTGCCCATCGGGAAATGAATCAGACACAGAGAGGTGGTGTGAGTTGTCTTTGAATTCCATCCTAGAGAGGTGATCAGCTACAACATTTTCAACACCCTTTTTATCCTTAATGGTTAAATTGAACTCTTGAAGAAGAAGGACCCACCTAATCAATCTAGCCTTGGCATCTTGTTTTTGGAAAAGGTATTTTAGGGCTGAATGGTCAGTGAAGACAATGATAGGCTATCCTAAGAGATAAGACCTGAATTTGTCTAATGCAAAGACAACATCAAGAAACTATTTCTCAATGGTGGTGTAGTTTATTTGTGCATCATTTAAAGATTTTATTTCATAAGCAATGACACATGGAGTTATCTCACACCGTTGTCCTAAGACTGCTCCTACAGCGAAGTCACTTTCATCACACATGAGCTCGAAAAGGAAGTTTCCAATTTGGAGATTGCATGATAGGTGGAGATATAAGAGTTGACTTGAGTGTAGAGAATGATTCCTCACTGCTTTCTTTCCATAAAAATGGAGCATCTTTTACCAATAGACCATAAAGTGGTCGAGAAATAGAGCTGAAATTCCAAATGAACCTTCTATAAAAGCCAGCATGTCCTAAGAAGGACCTCACTTCCTTAATAGTTTTATGTGAGGGAAGGTGACGAATGATTTCAACCGTAGCTTTATCAACTTCAATCCCTCTACCAGATACCAGATGACCTAGAACATGTCCTTCCCTTAACATGAAATGGAATTTTTCCCAATTTAATATGAGATTCTTATCCTCACACCTTGACAAAACCCTTTAAACATTTAGAAGGCATCCCTCAAAAGTATTCCCCAAGATGAAGAAATCATCCATGAAGACCTCTAAACAATCCCCCACCATGTCCGAGAAGATTCCCATCATGCACCGCTGGAAGGTACCTGGGGCATTACATAACCCAAAGGGCATGCGCTTGAAGGAAAAAGTGCCGAATGGATAGGTGAAGGTTGTTTTTCCTTGATCCTCTAAGGAGACTTCAATTTTATTATACCCAGTGAATCCATCTAGGAAGCAGTAGAATAGATGACCCGCCACTCGCTTAAGGACTTGATCAATAAAGGGCAAGGGGAAATGGTCTTTCTTGGTACAAGAGTTGAGCTTCCTATAGTCAATACATACTCTCCATCCACTAATAACCCTTGTTGGAAGCATCTCTCCATCATTATTGGTTATTACTGTGATTCCAGCCTTCTTTGGAACCACATGGATTGGGCTAACCCACTCACTCTTAGCTACAGGATAGATGATTCCAACTTTTAACAATTTCAAAAGTTCTTTTCTAACTACTTCCATGATATTAGGATTGAGTCGTCGCTGAGGTTGACGACACGGCTTTGAATCGAATTCTAGAACAATTCTATGAGTCCCGATAAGTGGGCTAATCCCAGGAATATCAGATAGGGTCCATCCAATGTCTTTCTTGTGTCTCCTAAGGACATCTAGAAGCATCCTCTCATGATTGGCTTCAAGAGAGGAAGAAATGACAACAGGAAAGGATTGATTGTCCCCTAAGAACGCATACTTGAGTGATGAAGGTAAAACCTTAAATTCATGATCAGAGTGGTTATCACTTTCCATGAAAGGATGAGACTTTGTATTGAACTTAGTTTCCTTGTTCATATTTCTTGAAAAAATTGGTTCCTTGTGAAGAGAATTTTCATCCACTAAATTAGATAGAGTAGTTTCATGAATGGATATGGACTCGATGTTATTGATTTCACCCATGTTATCATTGATTGGTGATTCTAGAAAATCATCAATTGAGAAATATGAAAGAGATTCAAGCCAAGGAGACAAATTTCCCTCATGTGAACAAAGAAAATCAATCTCTTCTTGACTTAAACAACCTTCGGGAATTCCTTGATGTTCCTTGAGTTCACTATCAAAACTACCTATCCAATTAACCTCATGGATCTCTTCATCATCCCCAATTTGAGAGTTTTCATTGTAGATGTTCAAGTCTAAACTCATGTTTCCAAAGGTGATGGTCATGTTCCCATTTCAGACTCGGACAACAGAGTTGATTATTGCAAGTAAGGGATGACCAAGGATGATTGGGGTTTTCTCCCTAGGACCTAAGCTTGGGTGATTGTCTAGAACAATGAAGTCATCTGGGTAAATGAAATTTTCAACGTTCACCAAAACATCCTTTAAGATCCCCTTTGGAACTCGAATACTACGATCAGCAAGTTGAATAGTGACAGATGTGGGTTGGAGTTATTCGAGCCCTAACTAACAATACATAGCATAAGGAATGAGGTTCACACTGGCTCCTAGATCACACAAGGCTTTGACAACTTTGTTCTCTCCTAGTTCAACATTTATGTAAGGGCATCCCGGGTCTTTCATATTTGGAGGAAGGGTTCCTTGGATTTTTGTGCTAACATTTGCTGTCAGAAGGACTTGGTTCTTAGGTGAGAATTTCCGTTTAAATGTGTAGAGGTCCTTAAGGTATTTTGAGTATGCAGGAATGGTTTGAATGGCATCAAGGAGTGGAATTTTCAACTTGACTTGTGAGAATATTTCCCTCAATGTTTCACTCAATTTAGGCTTGGTTTTCCCCCTCATGCGTTGAGGAAATGGGGCAGGTTGTGGGGTTGTTTTTTGAAGAGTTGTTTCTTTAACATTTTTATTAGTATTTTCAGTTTGTCCATGTGTTTCATTTGAATTTTCATTAGAGTTTGAATCTTCAGGTGGGTTTTGAACTATTTGTTCAGGTTTCTCAATTGATTTCCCACTTCTCAAAACTGTCACAGCCTTTAGTTTTTCATGAGTTGTTTGAGTGCAACTTGTCTCCCCCCTTGATGTTTATTGTGGAATGGCCTGTGTGGGAATGGGTTCATTTCCAGTTTTGATGGTTTGAAGTTCTTGTTTCAGGGATGAGACTTCTGAGTTCATCCTTTCCATTTGTTTTCACAGTTGTTCAAGGATTGGGAGAGGGACAGATTGGGAAGGGGTTTGTGTTGGTTGGGTTATCCCAGGGGGATACTTTGGTTATTGGATGTGTTGTTGGTATTGGATCAGAGGATGTTGGTATTGGACTGGTTGTGGGTGTAATTGGTTATGGTTTGGAAAATTTTGTGTAGGGTAGGGGTTTGGTCCTTGTGGTTGGCTAGGTTGTTGGTTATCTTTCCATCGGAAGCCTGGGTGGTCATTATACCTTGGGTTGAATGTGATTGGGTATTGAGGCTTTTTAAAGGTTAGGGCATTGACTTATGTAGGTGGTATTCCTAAAAGACAATCCTTGGTGGATGGAATGGTTGGGCAGTTGTCTGTTTTGTGGTCATGTTTGTCACAGGTTGTGCAAACAAGGTCTACAGTTTGGATTTCATTGATTTTCCTATGGTCTATCTCTTAAACCTTCCTAGAGAGTGTTGCAAGTTTCACCCTAATGCTTTCCTCTTCTCTAAGTGTATGCATTGAAATAGTTCTTTGAGGCTTTTCAGAATAAGGTGATTTTCCCCATGTTTGGTTTTGTTCATCAAGGATTTCTAGATACTCGTAAGCATCATTTGGGGATTTGTTTTTAAAGGTCCCATTACACATCATGTCAATGAATTGTTTGTTCCCCAAGCCCAAACCTTCATAGAAAATTTTTAATTGTTTAGGAATAGAAAAAACATAGTGTGGAACCATGTTTAGGGTGTCTTTGAACCTCTCCCATGTTTCATAAAATGACTCTCCCTCTTTTTCAAAAAAAATTTGGATGCTCTTTTTTAGTGCAATGGTTTTGTGATGGGGGAAGTATTTTTTGTAAAATTCTCTTTGCAGTTGGTTCCAATAGTGGATTGATGAAGGTATCAGATTATTTAACCAGTTCTTTTCTCGATCCTTAAGTGAGAAAGGAAAGAGCCTCATCTTAGCTGACTCAAGTTGATGTGGCGAGCACATGGTTTCAACAAATGTCATTGAACTCCATGACATGAAGGTAAGGAATTTCTGACTCCATCCCATGGAAGGTTGGAAGGTGGTTTAGGACATGAGGTTTAAAGACATAGTGGGCATCTTCTAGGGCAGCATGCCTAATGCAAGAGGTTTCATTGGTCTAGGTAGGTGTAAGGTAGTCATTCATGGTTTGATCGACTGCATTCCCCAAATTTGGGGCTGCCTCATTTGGATTTCCATTTTGGTTCCTGCCTGGGTTTATTAGTTGGTTTCTTTGAAGACCCTCCATTGAAATTGACTCAATCTTTAACTATGGGGTATTAGGAAGATTGGGATCCAATGGTGTACTTAACTCCCCTATCCTATGAATTTCCACCCTAACTAGTCTGTTTGAGTTATCGCGGGTGAAGGCAGACATGCGCCAAAAGAAAAAAAATGAGAAAGGGAAAAGATAAGAGATCTTGGGTGAGAATTGAAGAATGGGGGTGAGGAAAGAAGGTTTTTTTCTAAGGAACATACTTGGTCCCCGGCAACAGCACCAAAATTTGGTCTTGCCCAAATTTACCCAAGTTTTAAGGGTCAAGCGGTCTCTTGTAGTGTAGCTTGGGTTGTCGAATCCTCAGAGACCCATGAGGAACCTTTAGACACTCAATAAAAAGAGATGGGTTTTTGTCTATGAAGTGTCCAACTTGGGTTGACTTTAGATGGTTTTTAAAGAGCACTAAAAGATCTATGTGAATTCAAATTATGAGAAAATGAGTTGATCCTAGGTTATTGCTCAGGGTGGATTGAATGAATTCCTTTTTTTTAACTCGAGAAGGATTCATGCAATGAATTCAAACTAACCTCATCACTTACTGATTAAACACATTAAAACACATGATAATCACCTATACACTTGTAGGATCATTTTCATGATCACTCCAAGGTAAAGGATGTAATTAGAACATGAATGTGGGGTGAATAAATTCAATAAGGAAGAAAAAGAATAAAAATCATTGAATGAAAGAAACTCCATTAAAAGAAATTAGTAACATTTAGGGAGTGAGAAATAACATTCAATCCATCCCCTTGATACTCTTTTGGATCAACCCATAAAAGATCTAGTCCTCCATTGATTATAATTTCTCAACGGAAGTTGCAAGTAGACTTATGAGGGTGGAATTGAATAAGTAAAAACAACAAAATAACGATCACTCCACCGTTGTGTGAACAAAATCACAAGGATTGGTTTGAAAAATTTCACACCTTGAGGCAACGGTATCAAGGTGATATGAATAATAACAGAAAAAGAGAAGAAGAAGAACTTTTATTGAAGACTAAGGTGATTCGAACAACTTACATGATAAGGAAGAAAATTTACAAAGGCAAATTGGCATAATAACATTACAATGAAAAGGAAGCACCCAAGATCCCTAAATCCACCACCACTACTACCTTAAATAGGAAAACATTAAGCCTTGCACGATCCCCCAACATCCCATGTGCTTTTAATTAATTATGTTGGGGAAAGGTGTGTGGAACATTATTGATGATAGACTTTTCCACTTCTTGCCCCGAAGTTGCAACCATCTTACATCCACCGGAAATAAGCGCCTAAAGGACATTCTATAAGGCCGAATTTGAGTTGGCCCTAGAAGACCAAAATGAATCCCCCGATGTCCCCTAACATACTTTAAAAGTTCAGCTCAAAATACTTTATGGTTCGGGAGATATGATTGAAATAGTGGGCTGTTTTTCTGGGCCACAGACTCTGGTCCAAAATTAAATTGTCAACTTGGGACGCCTTAATCACTACCATTGAGGACGAATTAGCACTGGCTCCAGAATAATGATTTGTTCCCCTATATTTTTTCTATCCTTACATAAATTGTGGGCTTCATTGGGCATGTATTGTGGGCCCCAATGGCAGATCAGTGGGATGATATCCAATCTGACTTCTCCATAATTGTTTCCTTTAATCATCAAATATCTCCATCATCCTTTATTAATAATCCATTTATCCCTGAATAAAAAATGTTCATAATTAAGTGCATATCCATTTAAAAAAATATCAAATTAAAATATGAATAGTTACATTCTTTAAAATCAGATGAAACATTGGTCCTAAATTGGTGCACATTAGGCATGAAGTGCACAAATGATGAGAATGGGTGTTCAAAATGTAAAATGCACTAAAATGGTATTTATGAATAGCAAGGCACATTAAAACTACATATATTAGAAATGAATATTAGCCTCTTACAGGGGATAATCAGTTGAGGCATGGTGCACCTCACCCACCTCCTATTATTCCTACATATAAATACATATATTATACAATAAATTATACAATATTATTTGATATATATTCATATTATAATAATTCAGTATTATTCATTATTATTTAACTATCATACATAATTAACAACTTTATTATACTATTTTGGATTTAATATATGTCTTTGATGATATAATAATTATATTAAAATCAATGATTCAATAAAAATATGTTATAAAAACATTAAACTATTTTATAGGTCAAAGACCGACTACGTAAATTGTTCTATTCTGATTTAAAAGAAAAAATTCCACCTGATTTCCATTTTAATAAAATAAATAGTATAGTAGACACATTTTTGTATAAAGACTTTAACAATGAAGTTTTTTAATCCCTTGTGGATTTTTTAAAATTATGTATTTTTTAAATAATTGATTCCCATATATGATAATAGTAATAATAAATTTAACTATATTTTTTATTACGGTGTAAGGACACAAAGAGAATTAAAAGAAAACACATGCACCTAAGCACGCTGGAACAAAAGACCACCTCTACCACTATAGGGGGAAAAATAGACTGTGAACTAAGACCGTAATAACAAAAATATAGATTTTTTATTACGATGTTAATAATGTTGTTTTGCTTGATTGAATTACAAAAAACCATATAAAACATACTTGAGACACACAAGTGGGTCAATTATCACCCCCCCCTCTCCCAATAGGATTAACAAGCACCCATGATGACATTTTTTTTACTTGAAATTGAATCCCATGGTGGCATAAAATCCTAAAATCGAGAAGTGGTATGTTTGAGGATCAACTAAGGATCTTACTAGAGTTAAAAAGAATCTCTAAAATATTTTTCAAGTATCTTCCCACCTTGTTCCAATCAAATCCCTTTCCCACATATCCTACTACATCAAAACCACCCCACAAACTACCTATTCACCCTCGAACATAACCATCTACTCTGGCCGGATCCTTTTTCATGCAATTTTATCATTCCTGCATTTGGGATTCCATCCATGCATCACCACTAAAAAATATAATGCATGATAAATACAAATTCATTTAATTTTTCATTGAAATAATGGTGTGACTATTGTTTATACCGTATCAACATATATGTATGTGGGCTATTCCAAAAACATTTTTACCCCAAATTTTTCTATAATTACATAATTAATAATAATAACCATCGTGATTATTAGAAAAATATGTTATATAACAATTAAGTATAAGTGAAAAATCCATAGATGATATTTAAGAGAGTGATGAAATCATGAATAATAATAGTAACAAAAAAAGATCAAAAATGAAGACAACATTAATACTACTAAAATATTTTGAATTATGAGGTTGAAACAGATAATATAATATAATAAAATAATATTCAATGGAAATAATGTACAATGGGTAATACGTTAGGTGCAATATGGTTACACTAAGAGATATTTAATGAGTACAAACATAACACAAAAATATAAAAAATAAGTGTGATATAAAAATCACTTTTTTATTAATAGATATTGATTTGATTTAATGATTTAATGAAATATAAGTAACATGTGGATATACCAATCAACATAGTAGCTGAAATTTTATCATATAATTGAATTCATAATTAGAAATGAAAATTCAACAAATGAAATCATTCCTTAAAATTCATAACAATTCATTTAGGATTCATAAGATGTATAGTTACATTCATTACAAAATAAATGAAAATGGTAGATCCATTAATTGATCCAACCTATCAATGAGTTATGAAATATGTATTCAACAGAAGTAAAAAAAATATTGTCTAATCTAATATAATTGGCTTATATTTTCATAAAAATGGATGAAAAAAATGAAAAAAATGATATTTTTACATCATCCATAGTAGATATTTACCACCACATATTAATTCATATTAAAAAATTTATTTCTTTAAAACAAATGAAAACGATTGAAGAAAAAAATTGTAATGTAGAATCATAATTGAAGTTCCAAAATAAGAAATCATTGGAGGATAAACCTGTATATTATAATAGTCATGAACACTTCAACCCAAAATATTAGTAAATCCACAAAAATGAACCAGTTTAAATGAAAATTTGATTATAAAGAATAGGTTAGGATTGAAAAAACATTAAAATGGAAATAAATAACACATATATAGAAGATCTCATCTATATGTAATGAAACTCCATGGTAGAAAAATCAAGTTTGGAACTGATTCAATCATCTGCAACATGTACCTCATTAACCATAATAATGTAATAGATATCATTAAATTTATAAGATCAATTGTATTGTTTATTTAAAAGAAATTAATTATGAAAAAATTATATATAACCCTACAAAATTCAATATCTCATACTATTCTATTATATTCCCAATAAAAATATCAAACACAAAAAAATAACGCAACATTCACCACCTATTAAACTATCGAAATAAAATGATAGATCAAAATAAATCAATTTAAGAGATAATTATATATATCTAAAAATGAAAATTTAATTGGAGTATATGGTGACATAAAAACATAATAACAATTAGATCATGATTATATTCCAAAGATATTTAATGCAGTAATATTTTTGTAATTCCCGAAATCAAAAAGCTCTGAGGCAGTGAATTATTTTATAACATTAAATTTTTTTACAAGGAATAAAATCCTAGATGATAAAATAGTTTAGTAGTCATGGTAATATAGATTACATATAAAATACCCATAATACATTGGTAAATATTTAAAACAAACATGATACATAATGAAATTAAATAAATGGCATCCCTGAACTATTATTCAAGGATTATTCTTCATATCATGTGAAAAGGATATAAAATAAGGGTGAGCTCAAATGATCCATAAGGGTAATGTATGGGGGATTAAATAATAGAACAATTTAAATAATCCAACATGATATAGAAAATAACTGATAGAATATTCCATTCAATTTACTAGATAAAGAATAATTAATATAGCAAGGTAAGAAATAGAAACACGTTCAATTTATTAAATGAACTAAAAATGAAATGTATCAATAGATGTTTGAGGAAAAATATCATGGGTTAGAAAAAACTAAAACTAAATGAGGGAAATTATTAATTATGGGATGCCATATTTCCTAGGTTCATGGAACCAGTACTGTCAAGACCTTTCACAAGATAGTTTATAACATGCAGGGTTCAAACCAAATTGGTTTAGTCATCCTTATATCTGTTATCCAAACCTTTCACAAGATAGTATATAACACACTGGTTACAACCACAATGTTTTTTCCCAACATAATTTCATCCCATGAAACTCTCAATGCATTGAGGGAATTTCATTAATTGGTTTCTACCTCATAGGTCTTAGATTAATTAGTCCTCAAACAATGTCTTAACTGTCTAAAACATTCCACAAATAAAATAAATTATATTCCTTATCAGATATATATATTTAATAAAGGATATAGATTTATCAAAATCATCCTTTTATTAGATAGGTAATAAATGTTTACACCATTTAAGGAAGATTATACCATTTGTGAGAAAAAACAATACATTAAACATCCAAAAGTGTCACATACAACATTGAAACATTCAAAACCATAATCATGATGGAGGAATAAATATAAATATCAAGTAAAATATAAAGAGAATAATGATATCTATTATATAACATCTTAAAATAATTGTATACACCTTATGAATGATACTTTTTGTATAACAACAACTATGCCTCAACAAAATGTAAATTGATACGAAAATCCCTTACCATGATAATGACTTTTATCATGGATATTTTTATTATAGAATAAAAAAATATGATAATTATTTAATTTATTTATATCCTTTTCAATATTTATTATTTATTTCAATCAACCTGATATAATTTTTCATACATTTACTTAAACAATTAAGTTTGCATCCGGTGTTTTGACTAAATACAGTTCATGTGACACAAATGATATTGGTAGTTCTCTTATGGTCAATGGGATATTAATATAAACATATACCGAATAATCATAATAAAATATAAATCATATTTAAATATCAAATTTAATTTTAAAACCAATTAAAAATGACAGTTATGGAAAATGAAAAACTTTACAATCAAGGAGATGGTAGGCCGTACATACGTATGAGTAAATTTTTATTTTGACTGATCATTATGAAAATGACGAAATAAACTATATGTATTTTTAAATTTATAATTATATAATAAATACCATTTTATTTAATCATATATTGTTATATAAATAATTTTTGTGATGTAAAAAAATCACATCGCGCCGAGGAGGAGGTAGTCCACACATCCAGGATTGAGGTTTTCACTTTTTTTGTGTATGAGATTGGTAATAAAGAAAATTATGTGTCATATCTCAAGAAAGGTAATTATATCATGAATACCATATATATTTTTTGCATGTAACCATTTTTGAATAAAAATAATACTTTATACAATTCATGTATAGTGTGAACAAATCAAATCACTTTGAAGAGGCAGTAGTACAGAGTTAAATGAATTTTATTATTATATTTAACCACAATGAAAAGTATAAGGGTATTTTCTATAAAGTAATTAAAGAATAAGGAAAACATAATAAAATAATATATAATGTATATAATTTAATTTTCTATCATATTTTCCACCATGAGAGGTGGTAAAGGAAAAATGTAAAATAACTGTTTTGTGAGGTGGTAGTTCACTGTAAAAGAAAACACATTGTTTGATACCCATTATATGGAAGTGTGTGTGAGTTTAGTTAAAAGAGTTAACATGAAAAAATATTTTTACATTATAGATACTGGTTTTTTTATATAACCATGGAAGAAAAATAAATATATGGTCGGGAAAAAAATATAAATTAGAAGACCTTGAGGGATGATTTTACTTTTTAATAGAGTAACTCCTTCTGATTTGATCCCAAGAGAATCATTAGGTTTATTTCTCAGAAAATTGATGCTTCTTGTTTGAGTTTAGTGATATTGGGATGCTATTTATTCATATTTTGGACAATCCAAAGTGGCATGAGCGTGGGGGAGTGGCAATCTTGTAAATACATAAACCCTTTCATTAATGGGAGGTATAACATAAATAATGTGCCTCCAAAATGAAAATATAATGGGGTAATGGGATTTAATCGTTTATAAAAACCTCCACCACACAAAAATATTTTCATTTTAAAAATTTGGATCCTCTACTTGCATGATTCCACAATTTTTTCATTTTAGTTTTTATTAAAGCATCTAGTTTTGTAACCTGCGTAATTTAATAATTAATAATAAATTAAAGTGATGTTTATTAGAAAATATAGATAAATATAATTTTTAATATGATATATCATTTATAAAATAACACTCCCTTGTGTTTTGTAAATAAATTTTAAAACAAGAGCTTGTGACTCTCTAAAATGATTCTTAATCTTGGACTATGTCAACAACATTTTTATAGTACATTGGTAAATTTGTTAGTAATAAAAGATAAATTGTTCAATTAAAAACCCATATTTAATATTTACAAAATCATAAAATCACTTTGCATAATATATTATTTTTATGAATTTTAAATCATTTAATAAAATATAATTTATTATAAAATAACATTAATTTCATTATTGACTTTATTTAATTAATTTTAATTTTAAAATATAAAAAAAGTTGGTATTCAATTATATTAAATTAATAGATTTTTAATAATATATATTCTCCTAAAAATAATTCAATATAATAATTCAATTAGTTTTCGTCATTTTTAATCTTTATAGTATTATTTATTTTTTTATTTATTAACTGAAAAATCAAAACGTTGGAATTTCTTAAGAATTTTATGTAACTAAATAATCTTTTCAAATTATTGATAAATTATTATGATTACATCAACCTATTTATATTTCAATGGGATATGTAAAATAGAATATATGGTTTTTTATATATCTAAATTTTTTATAAATGTTAAAGGTAAGGAATGTTCTCTTTTATCTCTTTATTTACATTAAATTTTATTTGGTTCACGTCATATTATAAATAACCCAATAACCCATATAATTATAAAGATTAAGGGATGTTGTCAAACTGTTGATAGACAATGTTTTCTGTATAAGTTTCCATGACATTTTGTCCATTAAGATTAAGGATTAGTATCATGTTAAACTTAATTTTACCTAAATCATTGTAAATAATTTAAAATACCTTGAATAATATTTATGGTCTATGATTAAGTTTATATTATTAAACCAATATTATTATACTAATTAGAACCATGCATTTCCATTTTTCAATATTCAAATCACATAAGTGAGATGTTATGATTAACGATAATCTCACAGACGTAGTGAGAAAGAGTGTTTTTAAATTAAAAAAAATAAATAGTTAAATAAGATTTTATATCCAATTTTAACATAAAAATGTTCCAATGTCCTAAATTTGTATAATATATTTAAAATTGATCTATTTTTAGTTCAAAATATAATTTAAAATATTTTTTTATGTTAATAACTATTTAAACAGAAAGGAAGTTTTAACTAAAATGTTGTATATTTAAGTATTCCAAAAAATATGAAACTTCTCATAAAAATAAAAAATAACACCCAAAGATAATTTAGAGAATCAAAAATAAAAAAAAATATATTTTGGAAAATAAAATTTATTAATGTGTGAAAATTTATTTTTAATATAACATCTCCATTAAAAGGATGTAAAACTTTATCTTGCATGTAGCACAAGAAAAATTAGTGTTGTTTGTAATATAAGATTATATTTTTGTATAAATAATGTTAAAAACAAGATTATATTTATTATCAAAGGAAATATTTTCAATCATTGGGGTGTTACATATTTCATGTCAAGAAAATTATAATGAATGATGTGAAAGGCTAAACATAGGTCATACAAATTTAACATGATATTAGAGATAAAACATTTTGTAATATGTAAATATTCATCCACTGTGAAATCACTAGACTTATATCTCTAGAGGACTAACATATATTATTCCAAAATCAAAGAATGTATAAATATATATCTTCATTGAGTTATTCCTTAACAATACAACTATTCTTATGTTTATTATGCGCATCTGCATATTCACTAATCTTTGTGGATAATTCCTAATCCACAATGAATATTGAATGAATCTGAGTAACATTTTCACTCTCTAAGCCATTTACCTCATAAAACAATCCTATATGATCTATCAATATTTATCTTCATAATGGTATAGTAATATTCCCACATTATTATTTACATTACAAGTGGTTTAATAATCCCATTTGATTATACAATTACTTTTTTCTAAATTTATTAGATGAGTTAATGAAATATTATATGATCCAGTGAGAATTATATATAGGTATTTCATCAAGGATAAATTCTGTAAATAATTAATTCGTTGATCATATAATATGATTTAACTTCATTTAGCCCCATAATTTCCCTCAAATATTTTCATCTCTTTTTACACAAGAGAGGGTTGACATTCCATATAAACTATACTCAATGCCCAATGGTTCTTATTTTTAAAAGGCCCAAAAATTCATTATTATCTCATTTCCTTTGATTAATACACATAGTATTCTTTCTAATAGTATTCAAAATAATAAATTAGGATTTATTGAAATAAATGGTTCCATTATATTAAATGACACACCAATCTTTATGACTAGTTATATAGTAGTTTGGTAATTTTTTTAAAAAATCGAACAAAAACCATAATAATAATAATATTGAATAAAAACCACAAAGGATAATGGATTTAAGATATTATATTATATGTGAACATTTAAAAATTACTTATATTTTATTGATATATTCGAGTCTAGTTAAATAGACATGACAATAAGTCTAGTTATATTATAATGCATAATCAACATAAATAAATGAATTTGGAGAGTTGTATTTATAGAAAAACATGAACAAGGGTGGGATTATTTAAAATTTAAAATTATGTTATCCACTTCATTAATTTCATAAAACATCACCCAATAAACCAATTCCACTAAAAAATAAATTAAATAATCAATTTCTAAAGAAAATTAATCTACCCTTGTAAGTATTATTGGAGTCACATTTGATGTATTTAAAATCTAAATGTTTTTAAAAAAATATCCAAATAAATTTTTGTAAGGGGCATTTAAGAAAAACCTATACATCAAGAATATGTAAATTTACTAATAATGGTATTCAAATTTATTACTCGCCCATTGTCACCCTCAGATAGATAGCGAGAATAAAAAGACCATTCAATGTATAATGTATATAATGAGATGAACATCAACGGATTCCCAAAGGCATTGGGATCATCACCAACCACTAGTATAAATCTTATATAAATAAATTGTATGATCATTGAAAATAAACCTTATGATTATCTGTATGGTTTATGGTGCTATAATCTTACATAGTATTATTATTTTGTACATCATAATAAAATCAGACCTTATTATATCTATGAAAATAATGAGATGTTTGAAACCATTTAGAATCATATTAAATACACACATTTTCTATAGAAAATACATGAATACGATCATCAAATTGACCTAGAGTTTGATGATAGAGATAAATTTTTACTATATATATCACCATGGATGAAATACATTAGGTTTGGGAAGAAGGGAAATATTATACATGGATACATCAATGACTTTATGATCATTGATCATATAGTTGGTGTTTCTTATTGACTGTCACTCTCACCTTGCCTATATAATGTAAAAAATGTTTTCCATGACTACCTATTTAGGATGTGTATTTGATAATAAAAAAATAACTTTTTTTATTCCAACACTTTTAAAAAATATGTGAGAAACCCTATGTTAAACGAAAAAAGGAAAAGACAGAACCATTGAATAAAAAATAATACCTACCAAAATTAATTTCTCTAAATAATTTCTTTGAAATATTTTTCAATTGGATGTATGGTTCATCCCTTATAAGGTCTTCAAACATTAATTCCACTTTTTCCCAAGACTGGATGTATTCCTCAAGACTTATCTTCAAACTATTGAACCCCCAACTAAAATTAGATCTTATTTTTTGATCATGAAATACTTCTCCTCATGGATATTTATTTGTAAATTCCACCCACTAATTCAGGATTCTTATAAAATTGTAGCAATAAGTGTCAGAACCTACTCAACTACTTCATCTGAAAATCTCACAATCAATTCAAATAATTGATCAAGAGTGACACTTGGATTCCTCAACTGAAAACTAGTTTTGGGGGAAGGGAGAGTATCACTGACCATTATCTTTTCTTTTGACATATTTGTTGACAGTTTCTCTATAGGAAGTTATAAAAATGAGTAGTCCTTTAATTCTTTCCAGATACCCTTCTGGTTCATTCCTACCCATGTATATGATATTAAATCACCCTGAACATGATCATCTTCCTCAACATCACCTGCAAACTCACTAGAACTATCATCACTGGAATTGAGGTCCTTATACGGATCAATAGGGTACCTTTTCATCTCTTGATCAAAATCCAAAAACATGGCCCTCATTAGGTAGTCCATAAAAATTATTTCCAAACCAAATAACAACAACAACATTAAAAATAATTTCACTGAAACCAGAAGAATTTCCCCCCCTCCCATGATTCATTAGGAGCACCCATCCGACCTCGATCATAAGTACCAATACCTGGGAACACCACCTCAGAAAATGAGGCACCCAAGGGTGGATTTGGGACCTCCATAATCCACTATTAGAGACATTTCTTAAGTTTTATATTTTCTAATACCCTGGGTTCCTTCCACACTATCCCCCTTTTACACCTCTAATTACTTCAAAGAGACTTCCATAAGCGCTTAAGGATCGTCAATGGACATTCATAACCAACTATCTTCCCATGAATCAATCTAAACATTCATAGTCATGGCCTCCACACCCAATATCCCATTACTAGAGAGACCATCATCCTATGGGCCCTATCTCTACCTCCTGAACCCACACCACATTTTTTTATCTCGATTTATGGATCCCTGACTATAAGTCATCGAGGAGTGAACAATATGGTTAAAATAAGAAAAAAATCTATACATTATTCATATACAACATATTGTTTGTAATGGAACTCCTTACACACTACAATCCAAACAATGTAGAAAGTCACTCTTTAGGCATCACCTTCCACACACATCCGAGGGTTAAATGTATGATAAAAATAATTGGTTCAGCTATTGAAGCATAAGTAAACAACAATTAGGTTTCCATGCATTGTAACAACCAATTGACTTAGAAATTGTAATGCAAAGTTTGGGAGAATAAGATAGATCATGAAAAAATGAGAACCATGCCTCATATGGGACTCTTATATCTATATAAAGATGAAAAATTGAGAACCATTTTAGTGGGGGGAATTACTATGTCAGGAATTAATCAAGTACACATCCAAACCCAAAATGATCATTTTGTACTTATTGTCAATCAACCCTATAGTTTCCTTGTAATTTATATCCTAGGAGCCATATATTAACCTATTAAATGAGTAAAAATAATGAATTCCTGGAGAAAATATTGTAACTTAGGTCATGTTTTAGTGGGAGGAAGCTTCATTGAACTTGGAGATTGAAAGAAGAATATTTGTACACCCATCATACAGATCTAGGACCTTGTGACTAAAACTGTTTTGAGGGAACATGGGGCATATATTGGGATTGTAAAAGGGGGATAAAGTGGTTTCCTCTCCTTTGACGGACATCAACCATCCCTCCCCCGATGGAGGGGTACAGACCATCCTAGAGTGTAATGGTCTGAACCTCTTTGGTCCATTCCTTTGTGAAAATATGAGGTTTGATGTGTTCCAGGAGTCCACGGTTACTTATCCCCAACACATTTCCAATTTTCCAGTTTGGTGAATAGTTCCAATGGTAGACAGTTGTGAATAGTGAAACGGTAACCTTCTGTGAACAGTGCATCAGTTACCTTAGGTGAACAATGTCATCTATAACCTTCTATGAATAGTTCCATCCATGAACAGTTCTATCGGGAACCTCTAACGGTAACCCCTCTTTCCTTTTCCAAATTTCCAATTCTATGAACAGTTCCATCAGTGAACAGTTCTATTGGTAACATCTAATGGTATCTTCTCTTTCCTTTTCCAAATTTACAATTCTATGAACAGTTCCATCAGTAAACAGTTTTATCGCTAACCTCTAACAGTAACCCCTCTTTCCTTTTCCAAATTTCCAATTCTGTGAACAGTTCCATAGGTGAACTGTTCTATTAGTTAACTATAATGGTAACCTCTCTTTCCTTTTCCAAATTTATAATTCTATGAATAGTTCAATCAGTGAACAGTTCTATCGGGAACCTCTAACGGTAACCTCTATCGATAACCTATAACGGTAACCTCTATTTGCATTGCCAAATTTTGAGTTCTATGAACAGTGTTTTCATAACAGTGAGGTTTAACCACCGCCTCTATTTCCTTTTCCAAATTTTGAGTCCATGAACAATGTTTTTGGAACAGTGAGGTTCTAACAACAGCCTCAATTTCATTTTCCAAATTTCGAGCTCATGAACAGTGTTTCTAGAACAGTGAGTTTCTAACAGTAGCCTGTATTTCCTTTTCCAAATTTTGAGTTTGTGAACAGTGTTTCCAGAACGGTGACCTTCTAACAATGACATTTTCTTTCCTTTTCCAAATTTTGATTTTGTGAACAGTGTTTTTAGAACGGTGACCTTCTAATGGTGAGGTTCAGGAACTGTGTCTAATGGTGAGGTTCATGAACAGTGTCTAATGGTGAGGTTCATGTACAGTGTCTAGCGGTGAGGTTCATGAACAGTGTCTAATGGTGAGGTTTATGAATAGTGTTTTTCCTTTGCCAAATTTTGAGTTCGTGAATAGTGTTTCTATCATCCTATAGTTTTTCCCCTTTAGCATTTTCCTTTGATGTAAAATATATTTAACACATTGTTTTAAGGAATATAAGGCCGATTAAAAGGCCATAAATACTATATTAATTATTCCTATGTCTCTGGATGTTTTTTACTTTGGTCAAACCATGTTGTTTAATGTGATCCTCTTTTAATGGGAAATTAAGTGTATCTTAAACTATCACTCCATTAAATCTTCTAATGGGATGAGATATATTCCAACCTAATTCTTTCTCCTTGTTCTCATCTGTAATACGCTCGAACATCTCATACCATCCAATAAAAGTTTCAAAATCAAACATTCCTCTTATGATTGTTTCCGCTCTGTTTTGATGGAACCGAACTGTATCTGTCAATCTCCGATATAAGGTATGTTTTATCATAATCTTTTTGGGGTTCATCTTCTCATGTTTTTTCTATCCATATTACAGCATGTAATCTCCATGCTTCTAATGGGGTTTTCTTGGGTTATGGTTTATGCGGTTGTTTTATGGAATCCTCGGGTGGATGCATTTGATGCAAAAGGAGAATCGTAACCCATTGGGGGTATAATGAATGTCAAGAACTGTTTGAGGAAGGGGATTTTTCGATTCTCTTTTCTTTTATGTGCAACTTTATTGTTATCATTTTTTATCCCACTAAACCACAATGGAATTGACATAATAAATATTTTAACTGGATAAATAAATTAATATCGGTCGTATGTTATTGCCCCTTGTTTTCAAGAAAGTATGATATCCATGCTTTCTTCATTTATCTATTCATTCTTGATGAAATTTGGTATATGACATAAACCGGAATTAATTGATAAATGTTGGCTATCGATAATGAGGGTTGTAAATGAATATGGTTCTTCTTGTTTTAATTTTATGTTAATCAAATTGGTGCAATAAAAATGTTTAATTATTTGTGATAGCTTGCTGATTAGGTTTCCCGAATTTTGGAAGCTATGAATAATAAATCTTTTAATTCAAGATGGATTAAATAACTGATTGTTTGATAATTCCTTGAAGGGTTCTGAGTTACCCTCTTGATTTTTAAAGGGCCAAGTGCCCAATTGATATGATGTTTGTTTTCCTACTGTTTGTTCTATGATGTGAGCCTGGATGGATGTTGTGATATGTGGGGGAATGGATACTTTTTTTTGGCAGAAAATGACACCTAGGGTGGAAAGATGAATCATTTTATGCATGTGGGTGTTAGGGAGGACACCAGGGATGATGGGATGGGATGGATGTGTTTGTTGGATGCTTGATATTCCTTTTTGGTTGATTATCTATTTTAATTTTCCCCACTGCCTAAGGTTGTAGTTCTTTCTCACCCATCTGCCGAAAGAGGCGAAGATGCACATGGTATGCCACGTGCTTTCCGTTTTTAGCTTCTCAAGGTAGGATGGGTCTATGCTCTTGCTATAGGTTTCAAAGACTCGACGGGTAGTACATCTACTCACTGTGTTGAGGCCCCTTGTGTTTAGTAGCATAGAATGCTTTTCTAGAATTCCTGGTAATGTGGGAAAGTAATTCTATAATGAATAATTGAGTAAATGGTGTTAACCCATGGGTTTGGAGTTTGCTGGAACATAAGGATGAGGTTGTAATTTTAAATGGACAGTGGACTTTGGGTGTGATCCTAATGAAATTTAATGAGGAATTTTTCATGGTTAATTACTGTTTAAATAATTAATTAACGTAAATTGAAACTGTTAAAAAGGGAATGAAATGAGTTATTAAATCTCATTAAATGGTTGTATGCTTATAGGATACCTAGTCTTAGAAGTGGCAGCCCGGAGTCCGAGAGACGTTAGCTGCAGTTGAGTCTAATACTAGGTTATGCCCATAGTGTGGCTGTGAGATATAGTATATTCTATACTTTTTGTGTTTCTATATGCTACTCCGCCCTATCAGTAAGGGAAACTGACACCTCGGGGATTCTGAGACCTGGGGTGTTTTCCCTATCATTCTAGTGGGAGGATGGATGGATGGCTACCAATTTTGGCCCCACTCTCTTCTCTTGGTAGATACATGTGATGGTAGGGACAGTGGTTAGTTTTCCCCATATATGTGTGTAGACGGCTGTAAGGGCTTGTGGTTATTCACACACATATATTCTGGATATAGTATCATTTGGACTACTATAGGTGTAACGTGTATAGGTTGTGATGGCTTGAGGATCCGTACACGGTGTATGGGCTGTAATGGCTTGAGGTATAATACCCGATGTATGATACACGTTATGTGACCAGTGGTTGCTCACAGAATCTACCTGGTTACTTTTCATACGTGGACATGGTGGTTTTGTTGCACGAGTTGCACATTGTGATGCTTTGCCCAGGTGTCTATGGGCAAGCCTTTTTGGAGAGATATTCTCAGGACGTGTGTCATTGGGGAAAAGTGGTAAACCAGTGGGGAATTAGTAGTGGGGTACCCTTTATATTCTTTATTATATGATATATTCTTGTATGCGTTACTTGGTTAGAGTAGCCATGGTGAGGTTGGGAACTTAGTATACAATTTTAGGTGACGAGTTAGTTTCACATTTTGTTCACTGTGCTTTAGCATTCTTTCTTTACATTTTCAGAAGAGGTTTCAGGGAGGATCCTACTGAGTATACTATTATACTCACCCTATGTATATACAAACTATTTTTTAGGTTAATTGGAGCAGGTTGAAGATGAAGCTTGTTTCTACTAGCTTGGGGTTTCAGGAGCTGTTCAGGGTGGTGGTTTCTACTATTTTTACTTTTTTTTGGGTACTTGCGTTTTTTCCCATAATGTTGTAGTACTTTTTCATGACATTATATATGATAACTTGGGTTTTCTTTTATATTTCATTTCTGAATTGGAGTTGGTTAGTGTCTATCTTATCTATCTCTTCTGCATGTGTTCTCTTAGTGGGTAATGCCTCCCATTTGTGTGTTAACTATACCCTCAGTTCTAGTCACCAACATAGGGCCTACTAGAGGCGGAGCTCAGGGGTCATTATCTGCAGTCTCACATTTTAGGCCCAGGAGGGGTACACTTTGTGGGGAGGGGGTCATGATAGAGTGGTATCATAGGTCTGGTTGATGGATAGGATGGAATTAGGAGTTAGGCACAGTTGATGTTGCATGGGTTGGTAGGGAAACAATGTCATTCATGTTTATCAAGTGAGGTAAACACTAGAGACTGGCTGAGACATAGGAATTTAGGTCCCCCTATGATCTGATGTATAGACCTTTAAGTTTACAATGGCTACTAAACAAGGTGATACTAGTTGCAGGGTAGAGATCTAGGAAAGGATAATGCATCATTCTTATTTGTGCATGTGTTTGAAAGGGTTGACCTTGGGATAGGTTAACCTAAAATGAATAAAAGAAAAAAATTAATTAATTAATGTTGAGTCTTCCATATTCCAGGTTTAGGATATCTAACTGTTTGTTATTTTACAAGTATGGATCATGGTCGATGTCCTCATCACGTTTTCATAGAAAATGTCTAGCAGGCTGTTCCAGAAGATCTTCATAGGGTAGAGGTTGATGACAACGAAAATTGGAGGAAGCCACTCTGAGAGTTTCAGTGCCAGAGTCTGCAGAAGTATGAGGGCTCCGTTTCAGATTCAGTCATGGAAGACTGGTTGGAGGAGGTCGAGATAAGCTTCAGTTTGTTCCGTGATTAGAAGGATCACTGGGTGTCCTTGGTAGTGATGATACTATGTAGATTAGCGGGGTAGTGGTGGTTCTTGATCCTCGGGGACCATAAGGAGTTAGCGATCTCATGGGAGGAGTTCTGAGTTAGGCTTAGAGTTGAGTTTCTTTCTTTGACTACAAAGGAGTCCAGTTGTCAGGAGATTCTTACCCTTCGACATGGGAGCTCTAGTGTTCAAGAGTTTGGAATCCGTTTTAGGAAACTTTTACGATATGCTTCAGACCTGTTACCAAATGAAGAGTCTAGGGAGAGGCATTGTGAGGAGGATTTGCTTCCATAGATCTAGTGCCAGGTCACCCCATTTATGCTGAAAACAGATATTGCGGTGCTTGCGAGGGCAGAGGTTGTCAAGAGGACTTTTTCCAGGACCAGATCATCACGAGAGGGGAATCGACATGATTCCCCACGAAGCAGAGCTATGGTCTGGGGTTCCTGGTTTTCCGGGCAGAAGAGTTTTCGTTCAGCCAGGGGTAGGTTCCAACCCTTCACATCTCATTTCTCCAGTGGTAGAAATTATCAAGAATATTCCAAGGGATCAGGAACTTGTTTTTCTTTTGGTGGTCATGGTCATCAGTAGCAGGAGTGACAAACCTTTCACAGCGGTAATCGTGCACCAGGTGCTACGCTCCAGGTTCCTCTGTTGAGGCAGTTTCATCTGAGACAGCAACAACAGGTTTCACTAGCTTTAGATCAGTAGAGGGTAGATGGGAAAGGCAGAGTACATCCCCATGACGCTCCCCGTCCTTATATAGAAGAGTGTGGCAGTGGTGGTGGTCATCATAAGGGTCAAAGAGGTCATGGAGAAGGTCGTGGTTAGCTTCATGTTATAGCGTTTCCAGCTCTAAGCGTGCCAGACGTCGTTTTAGGTACCCTTTTCTTTTTTTCTACCTTGTTGTATGCCTAGTTTGATTCAGGAGAGACACACTCCTTCATATCACCTACCCTTGTCCATGCTCTGGGACATGAGGTAGAGAGGCTTCCAGTTCCCTTGTCGTTGACTACGCCAGTTGGAGGTCGAGCTAACATGTTTGAAGTATATAGAGACTGTGAGCTAGTGTTGGGAAAACACCACTCTTGGGGAGATTTCTTATGTTTATAAATACAACCATATGATTTTATCCTCAGCATGGATTGGTTGTATTAAGTGTAGGCTATCATGGATAGATTCTGGAAGAATGTCATTTTCATTGGTGTGGATGGAGATCCAATGGTGTTTGTTGGTGAGCGAGATCCTCAGATGGGTCATAGGTGTGATCTATCCTTATCATCCATTATGGATGAGATGATGTAGATTTCTTCAGAGTTTTTTCATTTGGCATTTCCTAGGGTCATAGAAGAGTACCCTGATGTCTTTCCATAAGAGGTTGTAGCATTAGCCCCTCAACAAGAGATCGAGTTTGGGATCGAGCTACAACCAGGAGAGTATCATATCTCTATGTCCCCATATAGGATGGCCCCTTCTGAGTTACGAGAGCTATGTATACAGCTTGATGGTCTGTTACAGTGTGGTTTTGTTCGTCCAAGTGTGTCATCATGGGGTGCACCGGTTTTGTTCGTGAAGAAGGTTGACAGCAGTTTGCAGTTTTGTGTCGATTATCATCGCTTAAACAAAGTGAAAATAAAGAATCGCTATCCTCTTACATGGATTGATGATTTTTCGATCAAATGAACTGTGAAACTTGATTCTCAATGATCTACTTTTTTGTCAGGATATCATCAGATCCATGTGAAGGATGAGGATATCCTGAAGACTTCTTTCAAATGTCGTTATGGGCATTATGAGTTCTTTTTAATGTTGTTTGTCATGACTAATGCTCCATATGTATTAATGGGATTGATGAATGTTGTGTTCTATGAGTTCCTAGACAATTTCATGGTAGATTTCATCGACGACATCATTGTGTACTCCACATCTAAGGAGGAGCATGCAGAGCATCTACAAGCTGTTTTGGGAGTTCTTCGTCAATAGAAACTGTTTTGGAAATTGTCGATATGTGAGTTTTTGTCTCGAGAAGTCCATTTCATGGGGTATGTTGTGTCTCAACAGGGAGTATATGTGGATCCATAGAAGATAGAAGCATTTGTGTCTTGGAAAGCCCCCAAGACAATGTCAGAGGTGCAAATTTTCCTTGTTCTCGCAAATAACTACAAGAGGTTCGTAGCCAATTACTCATGAGTTGCGACTCATCTGACAGCTTTGAACAGGAAGGATATGGCATTCATATAGACTAATCAGTGCCAGGAAGCTTTCGAGTATCTAATGGATAATTTAGTAAGTGCCCTAGTTTTTTTTCTTCCAGTTGTGGGAGTTCAGCTTTATGTTTTCTATGATGCTTCGCATCTGCGGTTAGGCTGTGTTCTCATGCAGCAGAGGTCAGTTCATTCTTATGGGTCTCTGAAGTTGTTCCCCATGAACAAATCTATGCCACCCATGATCTTGAGTTGGTACCTGTGGTGTTTTCTCTGATGTTGTGGAGACATTACCTCATTGGTGGGATCACTGTGGTTTTCACCGATCATAAGAGTTTGAGGTATGTTTTCTCCTAGTGTGAATAGAACATATGACAACATCGGTGGATGAAGTTATTATATTCATATGACTACTAGAAATCATATACACCTATAAAGGGGAATGTTGTAGCTGGTGCACTGATTCTAAAGTCACGTAGTGATGCGATGCGTGAATTAGGAGATTTCTAGAGAGTAATGGAAGAGATTTCAGCATTACATCTTCATATGGGAAAAAGTTGGGAGTATAGTTTGTCTTTTTTAGATGACGGTACAGTCAACCCTGATTCCAAAGGTGGAAGAGTCCTAGTTGGAGGATCTTGAGGTGGAGGTCTGGAGAGACCGAGTTGTTTGTGGCGAGGCCCCTGATCGTTGGAGTGAGGATGAACAACACCGAGTGTTGTATCATGAAGGATTTTTGTTCCTTTGACGATGCACGAGACTGTTCTCAGAGAGTTCTGTGGTTCGCCTTTAGCGGTGTATCCTGGAGTGATAAAGACGTACTAATCCTTGAGGAGCTATTTTTGGTGGTCGAGGATGAAGCATGTGGTTGCAGAGTTTGTGTCTCGATGTTTGGTCTGCCAGAAGGTGAAGGCCGAACACCGTGTTCCTGGTGGTCTTCCCCAGCCATTAGAGATTCCTTAGTGGAAGTGGGAGGACATCTCAATGGACTTTGTTACTGGTTAACCTCAATATCCAGGAGGACATGATGTTATTTGTGTGTTAGTGGATTGTGTAACAAAATCGGCCCACTTCATAGCGATTAAGGAGTCATGCTCAGTGGATATTTTGTCAAGGAAGTATCTAGAGGAGGTGGTGAGACTTCATGGAGTCCCAAGGATGATAATTTCTGATCGAGATCCTCGTTTTAACTCTATAGTGTGGAGAAGTCTCCAACATGCTTTTGGTTCTCAACTATTCCTTAGAACATCTTTTTATCCTCAAATGTACGGTTAGACAGAGCGAACCATCTAGACTCTTGAAGACATGTTATGATCTTGTGTTCTTGATTTTGGAGGTTCTTGGATGAAGAACATACCCCTGGTGGAGTTCGCTTACAATAATAGTTTTCACTCCACCATCAGTATGGCACCATTTTCTGCCTTGTATGGCTAACCATTCCATTCTCCATTGTATTGGACTGGGGTCAGAGAGTTAGCAATTTTCAGAACGGAACTAGTGCAGACTATAACAGAGATGGTTCAGGTGATTCATGAGAGGATGAAGACAGTGCAAGATCATCACAAATCATATGCTGATCAAAGGAGGATACCATTAGATTTTAATGTTGTGGATCTTGTGTTTCTGAAGGTGACTCCCCGTCGTGGGCAGTGTAGTTTTTGTCTTAGAAGTAAGATTTCTTTTTGGTTTGTTGGGCCTTTCGAGGTGTTAGCTCGTGATGGATCTGGGGTGTATCGAGCATCACTTCCCCTAAAAATGAGCCAGATACATAATGTTTTCCATGTATCACAGCTCCATAATTATCATCATGACGACTCTCACATCATTGATTGTGTAGAGATCGATGTTGATGATGATGAAACCTTTGAGGAGCGGCCTGTGATGATCCAATGCCACAAGGAGAAGGTGTTTCATAGGCGTTCTATCCCCTTGGTTCGCGTCTTTTGGTGACACGGTGGCATGGTGGAGAGTACTTGGGAATTTGAGTCACAGATACGTCCTCAATACCAAGATTTGTTTAATGTTTAACACTTTTCATGCATCGATGTAGCTTATGTGGTTATGAACCTTTCATGTTTAGGAGATGGCTCCCTTTGTTGTTTTTGTGGATTGCTCTCTTTTGAGAGGTATCTAGAAGGTTGTTTGTTCAGACCCCATTTCATTTTCACATTAGGTGGGTTTTGAATTCTCGGGGATGAGAATGTTTTGAGAGGTATCTAATGTAATGGCCCGGACCTCTTTGGTCCATTACTTAGTGAAAATATGGCGTTTTAGGTGTTCCGGGAGGTCAAGGTGACTTATCCCCAACTCTTTGCCAATTTTCTAGTTCGGTGAACAGTTCCAACAGTAGACAGTTGTGAACAGTGAAACGGTAACCTTCTATGAACATTGCATTGGTGGCCATAGGTGAACAGTTTCATCGGTAACCTTCTATGAATAGTTCCACCAATGAATAGTTCTATTGGTAACCTCTAACGGCAACCTCTCTTTCCTTTACCAAATTTCAAATTCTGTGAACAGATCCATAGGTGAACATTTCTATCAGTAACTTCTAATAGTAACCTCTCTTTCCTTTGCCAAATTTTCAATTCTGTGAACATTTCAATCTGTGAACAGTTCCATCAGAAACCTCTAATGGTAACGTCTCTTTCCTTTTCCAAATTTTTAGTTCTATGAACATTTCAATCAGTGAAAAGTTCTATCGGTAACCTCTAACGGTAACCTCTCTTTCCTTTTCCAAATTTCTGATTCTGTGAACAGTTCCATCGGTGAACAGTTCTTTCGGTAACCTCTATTGGTAACCTCTAATGGTAACGTCTTTTTTCTTTGCCAAATTTTGAGTTTTGTGAACAGTGTTTCCAAAACAGTGAGGTTCTAACAGCAGCCTCTATTTCCTTTGACAAATTTCGAGTTCATGAACAGTGTTTCTGGAATAGTGAGGTTCTAACAGTAGCATCTATTTCCTTTTCCAAATTTCGAGTTCATGAACAGTGTTTCCATAACATTGAGGTTCTAATAGCAGCTTCTATTTCCTTTGCCAAATTTTGTGTTTATGAATAGTGTTTTCATAACGGTGACCTTCTAACGGTGAATTTTTCTTTCCTTTTCCAAATTTTGAGTTTTGAACAGTGTTTCCAGAACAGTGACCTTATAATAGTGACCTTTTGTTTCCATTTACAAATTTTGAGTTTGTGAACAATGTTTCCAGAATGGTGACCTTCTAGTGGTGAGGATCTTGAACAATGTCTAATAGTGAGATTCATGAATAGTGTTTTTCCTTTGACAATTTTTGAGTTCATGAACAGTGTTTCTAGCTTCCTACAGTTTCACCACTTTAGCGTTTTACTTTGAAGTAAAATGAATTTAAGTCTTCATTTTAAAGACTCTAAGGCTGATTCCAAGGCCCTAAATCCTATATTAATTATTCCTAAGGCGTGGTATGTTTTGTACTTGGTCAAACCTTGTGTTTTAATGCGATCCTCTTTTAATGGGAAATTAAGTGTATCTTAAAACATCGCTCCATTAAATTTTCTAAAGGGATGGGATATCTTCCTCCCTAATTCTTTCTCCTTGTTCTCAGTTGTAAGATTCTTGAACATATCATACCATCCCATAGGAGTTGAACAATCAAACATTCCTACTTAGATTGGTTCTGCTCTGTTTTGATGCAACCGAGCTCTATTAGTCAATCTTTGATATAAGGTATGTTTTATTATTGTTTTTTTGTTCAAAATCTAATGTTTCTCCATTCCATATTACAACATATAATCTTCAAGCATTTAATGGTGTTTTCTTGTGTTTCTACTGGTGCGGTCGTACCATGATGTCCTCGGGTGGATGCAGTTGACGCGAAAGGAGAATCGTGTCCCATTGGGGGGATAAAGAAAGGCAAGAACTGTTTGAGGTAGGGGATTCATTACTTCAATTTTCGTTTACGTGCAACTATATTGTTAGAATTTTTTATCCCACTGGACCACAATGGAATTAAAATAATAAATATTTTAACCGGATAAATAAATTAATGTCGATCGTATGTTATTTCCCATTGTTTTCTAGATATTGTGATGTCCATGCATTCTTTGTTTAGCTATTCGTTCTTGATGATAATTGGTAAAGAATGTAAATCTGAATTGATTGATAACTTTTGGCTATGGATAAAGAGGAATGTAAATGAATTTGGTTCTTATTTTTTTAATTTGATGTTAATCAAATTGGTGCAATAAGCATGTTTAATTATTTGTGATAAATTCCTAATTAGGTTTCCCGAAATTTTGAACCTATGAATAATGAAACTGTTAATTCAAGATGGATTAAAGAACTAATTTTTTGATAATTCCTTGAAAGGTTATGAGTTACCCTCTTTATTGTTAAGGAGACAAGAGCCCAATTTATTTGATTTTTGTTATCCTGCTGCTTTTGCTGTGATGTGAGCATGGATGGCTATTGTGATATGTGGGGGAATGGAGACTTTTGGTTGTGGAAGAAAATGATTCCTAGGGTGGAGAGATGCATCAGTTTATGAATGTGGGTGTGAGGGAGGACACCAGGGATGATGGAATGGTATTGATGTGTTTGTTGGATGCTTGTTGTTCCTTTTTGGTCAATTATCTCTTTTACTTTTCCCCACTGACTAAGGCATTTGATCTTACTCAGCCTTCTTCTAAAAAAGGCAATGATATGATGGGTATGCCACGTGCTTTCCGTGTTTAGATTCTCAAGGGAGGATGGGTCTACGCTCTTGCTATAGGTGAAAAAGACTCGACGGGTAGTATATCTGCTCACCGTGTTGATCCCCCTTGTGTTTAGTAGCATAGAATGTTTTTCTAGAATTCCTAGGAATGTGGTAAAGTAATTCTATAATGAATAATTTAATAAATTTCGTTAACCCATAGTGTTGGACTTTGCTGGAATATAATAATGAGGTAGTAATTTTAAAGGGATAGTGGACATTGGGTGTGATGTTAATGAAATTTAATGTGTAATTGTCCATGGTCAATTAATTTTTAATGAATTAATTAATGTAAAGTGAAAATGGTAAAAAGAGAATGAAATAACGTATTAAATCTCTTTGAATGGATGTATTCTTATAGGATACCTAGTCTTAGAAGTGTCAGCCCGGAGTCCGAGAGACGTTAGCTGTAGTTGAGTCAAACACTAGGATATGCACATAGTGTGGTTGTGAGATATAGTATATTATGTACTTTTTGTGTTCTATATGCTACACCACCATGTCAGTAAGAGCAACTGACACCCCAGGTATTCTTATCCCTGGGGGTGTTTTCCCAAGCATTCTGGTGGGAGGATAGATGGATGACTACACCCTTTAGCCCCACTCACTTCTCTTGGTAGATACTTGTGCTGGTAGGCACTGAGGTTAGTTTTCCCCATATATGTGTGTAGATGGATGTAATTGATTGTGTTTATTAACACACATATATTCTGAATATAGTATCATATGGAATACTATAGGTGTAACGTGTATAGTTTGTGATAGATTGAGGATTCTTATAGATTGTTTGGGCTGTAATGGATTGAGGTATAAAACCCAATTTATGATAAACGTTATGCGAACTACGGTGGCTACCAGAAACTACATGGTTAGTTTTCTTATGTGGACATAGTGGTTTTTTTGCACGAGGTTGATGTTGTGGTGCTTCACCGAGGTGCCTGTGGGCAAGCCTTTTTGGAGAGAGATGCTGGAGACGTGCGATGTTGGGGAAAAGAGGAAAACCAGTGGGGAAGTAGTAGAGGGTTACCCTTGATATACTTTATTATATGATATATTCTTATATTCATTACTGGGTGAGAGTATCCATGGTTAGGTTGTAACATAGTATACCTGTTTAGGGGAAGAGTTAGTTTCACTTGTTGTTCACTATGATTTAGCATGATTTCTTTACTTTTGTACGAGGGGCTTCAGGGAGGGTCCTACTAAGTATACTGTTATACTCACCCAATGTATATACAAACTATTTTTCATGTCACTTGGAGCAGTTTGGAGATCAAGCTGGTTTCTATGAGCTTGGGGTTGCTGGAGCTGTTCGGGCTTATGGTTGCTGATTTTTTTACTTTATTTTGGGTACTTGCGGTTTTCCCCAACCAGTTGTAGTAATGTTTCATGACATTACATATGTGCTCTTGGGTTTTCTTTTATATTTTATTTCTGAGTTGTATTTGGTTTGTGTCTATCTTATCTCTCTCTTTCGCAAGTGTTATCTTAGATGGAAATGCCTCCCATTTGTGTGTTTATTATACCCACAGTGCTAGTCACCATCCCAAGGCCTATTGGCGGCAGGACTCGGGGGTCATTATCTCCCATCTCAAATTTCTATCCCAGGAGGGGTACACTTTGTGGGGAGGGGGTTATGACATAGAGGCCTACGTCGTTGTGAAACTGGACCATAAGACATATTCCCCCCCCCCCAAGATGAAATTATTTATGTACCGTTATAATTTTATAAATGTAAATGTGCAACTATTATGTAATGAAATTTTATACAAGTAGCATTTATGAGGATTATTTATCATAGAGACAAGGTTCTATGAAATAGGACATCTCACAAGGACTTAATACTATGGTGGAACCACATGTTAGAGGACGAAACCTTGGAACAGGAAGAGGTGATGAAACTAATGTTCCATTATCTATTTTTGTGAATGAATTGAAAATTTTTAATATGTAATTTTTGAATGTTGGAAAAATGTTACTACGTAATCATTTTTAGATGAAATTACATTTTTATTGAACAAAATTCATTTCAATGAAATTTAAATAGAGAAATCACCTGAACCACATTGATTGTTTTGGACCATTATATGGTCTATAAAATTTAAAATATCATTATTAAATGTAATCATCAATAATATATCAATTTTGTAGTGATCAATTGTATTTTCATATTAAGGGTTATGATAAAAAACACTGTACAAAAACGGATGTGGCAAACTCTATGTGAGGGATCATACACAATGAATCCTTTTTATAATATATTATGGGGAATATCGAATCACTATGATTTTTCCATGTCAAAAATCATCCAATATACATTAAATTAAGAACTATGGAAATCATTTATGAGATAATTTATCACTCATTAAGATCACAAATCAAACAATGTTCATCGTACCACCACTAAAAATATCTCTATCACACAACCTCGCCTTAGGGAATTTGCTGGTGTAAGAAAGCTTCATGTACCGATACACAAACACAATGACTTTTTATATATTTTTTGTTAAATTTTTTATTATATTTATTCATTTTTAGTATTATTTTTTATATTATTTAAGAATTTGTTATATTCTCATACAATGAAATAAAAAAATTGTAAAATATATTACTTAAATCAATACACTTTTTTGATGAATTTAATAATATTTTAAATAAATTATATTTAAATAAAATGAAATTATTAAAATATATTTACTAAATATAAATCATAATACAATTTTACAAATTAAAGGTTATTGTTAAAAGGGTCTGAAAATTGATATTGTAAAAAACCAATGTTTTTCATTAATTGAGATTTTGATTTCATAGTGTAAATTATCATATCTATATAAATAATTTTCTTATTGCATTTTTATATTTAACCTATCATGTAGATATTATAAAATATTGTTTTTTTATAATTTTTAGATGTATTTGAATATTTGGATTAAAATTAAATATGTTATAAATATACAATATGTATTTTGACATTATAATTAGAAAACAATGGTGTAATACTTTTCACAAAAGTTATACATTTCCAAATATATATTAAACCTTCAAAAAATGTATTTTTATGTTTATTTTACAATCCGTTAATGAATACTCCAAACCAAATATAATATTTTCTTGTATTAAAATAAATTATTTGAAAACATAAATCAATTCCACATTACCATGGGTGTTATTTTAATGATATCATTTCTTAAACATGTACAACAATAAACACCACTACACATTGGGATAATTTATGAAAAACCCCAACATAAGGATTGAGGTTTTGAATAATTTAACATATAGAGTCTAAAACCTATGTTTTGAAATTAATAAATAATTGTCTTCTATTTTATTTTATAATGTGTCATAAAAATACATTCCACTTCTATAGAAAAACTTAGAGAGTAACATTACTCTTAAATTCTCTATATATTTTCATTTAAAGGTGGTCCATACTCTCATGAAGACGCACCCATGTTTTAGAGGCATCCCCTTAGGGTATGTGATCTGATCCTTCCCCTCATTATTCAAGAAGATTTCTTTATTATAGCATTTAATTTCAACTTTATATGTTTGGATTATGTTCTTCAGTATAGATATTACTTTCATTATTATATAAAATATGTGAGAGATCCATTTAACTCTCATTGATCCCATATATGAATCTTTTTTTCCATCGTTATGATACTAAAATGTTCCTCTACTTTTTTATACCAACTATTGTGTATTGAGTACCCATCACCATTTCCACTCAATTTTAATCACATGTATGTACTTATACATAAAATATTTTGGACATACATGAATTTATCTAAAAATAATTAATCATTGGATCAAAATTTTTGAATGATATCTTTATGTTGTGTTATATATGTGGCATTATTAACCATTAACATGATATCAATGTTATGGGTGGGACAGAAATTATAAAGATCTCCAATGCATTGAGTAATGTTTTTTCAGATGATATTGCACATTTGGTGTATGCGAGGATATAATAAGAAAACTATGTTATGTTTTTTGGTGATTATATGTGACATATGATTATGATGTTATATTTTATATTACTTCACATTACCATTGTTCCTTTATGTCATGATGTTATATCTGGCCCCACCATTATATATTATGACTATCACATATATTTTTTTACCTTGATATGCCTCTTACATCACATGTATTACATTATATTATTATATGTTTTTTTATTCCCTTACTGGAAATTATTTCTCACCCCTTGTGTATATTCCAAGGTTATCCTTTGTAGTTTTAGATGAAACATGGAATTTCAACACCTGATATGGATGTTTTATGTATTTAAATTTTACTATTTTTTTATAATGTTATGATATGTACCCAATTTTTTAAAGACACCTTGATTCATGATCGTTTGGTTTTTTAATCAGTGATCCGTTATATAATAAATCATGAATCAAATTTTATAAAATATATGGGTTTTCATAAAATAGGTAAGGGAAACATTATTAAAACTATAGGAAACATCAATAACAGATAATGTTGTAGAAATGTAATCTATAATGTATTAATTAGGGTTTAACATTATATTAATTATTAGGTCACCATTTATAGGAGATTCATCAGTTTCAATATCCATCATGTAATAATAATAATAATAATAATAAATATATTTTCAATTATTAATAAATATAATATTATTTTATATTTTTTAGCCACATCAATAAAGTATTTCACAATTGTATTTATAATCTAAAATTTTAATGATTCTTAGTGTAATTATGATTTCCATCATAACCATTTATGAAAATAATAATTTCAATCCAAAATTAATTAATCATTATTATTAATTACATTTTTTCGAATTATTATGTTACTATGATGGATTTTGAATCAAGTGATGGAACTAAATAAAAAAATTCATATGAACTACTTTTTTAAAAAAATTGTGATAAATATTACTATTATTTAAAAATAAATGGTACGCATAATTATGTTCGAATATTTGATATTATGGGATTAAAATAAATTCTCATGAATAATATTGGATCATGGGATAAAATATAATGTGGATTAATTATAAGGGAATTTAAAATTTTATATTTGAAAATATAAACATCATAGAAAAATATGAATAGAAATCTAGATGGGTGATCATCAAGTCTTTAATGATTTCAATTTGAGATTTTGATGACATAGAATAAATATGGAACTCTCGATAATTAATTGAATATGTAAGATGAATTTTATTTAAAATAAATTATTAATATTAGATTAAAATATAATAGGATAATTTTTTAAATTATTATATCTAAGAAAGGATTGTTTAATTATTTAGGGTAATGTAAACGAGTTTATAAATATTGTGTGTTGGTTACATAGGTAATGTGTTAATATATAAGAATAATATATTTTTCTATTTACATTAAATATAATTCAAGTATGATAAACTATCATATATATATTTCATTTATTAATGTGAAATAATTTTATTTAAAAAATGTTAGTTAAGAAAAACTGGTATTTGAAAATTACAATTATTAATTAAAATGTATAAAAAATGAAAAGTATTAAGATGATGAAGCAATATCCTACTATTGATAGAGTATCTCCTAACGAGTTTAGATAATTTAATAAATGACCTATAATATTAGAAATATAATAAGGATTGATGATGTTAACCTTCATAATTAATATACTCTAATCTTTTAGAAATAATTTCATGTTAGCGATGTGTATAATGGTAATATTATGTTAATAATTTGGAAGTATATATAAAAACTAATAAAATGGAAAGATGTAGAGTCCAATTAACTTGGTTTTAATATTATTAAAAGTATATGATATAAGACTAGGAAATTTTTGGGAAAATATATGATAACATTGATTACTACTTTTTGATAATATTTATATGATTGATATGGGGTGAAAATTAGTTTATTGGATTTATTTGTATTTTAATCATCTACCCATATATGTTATGAATTAATGTGAATGGTGGATATAGAAGATTATGATGATCCATCAAGTAATTATTCCTTCCCCCCTCAATATTATGTTTGAGGAACACAATATAAACCTCTTTAACTATAGAATAATATATTTAGGGATTTGAATTTCACCAACATCTATAGTATAAGATCAGTAAAGGTGTTTATTTCTTAATAATCATAATGTGGTGAATCTAGTGTAAATCCTTATTTAGGAAAAATATAAATTAGTTCAGGATGATATCACTATTTATAGGATGTTATTTCTATTTCACAAAAATAATATATATATTATGTTTTTTAGATTTAACATGTGAGATATAGTGTAAATGAATGAGTAAAGAATTAAAATCAAGATCTCCTATCAAATGAGAGGGGAACCAAATTATGTAATTATAAACAGGTGTCATTCTTGTATGATATTTTTTATACAAGGACCATTAATAATTTTATATATAATCAATCATGGTATATTATAAATACACATGTAAATATTCTTATATCTGGATTTTGATGAAAGTGTGTTATGAGTAGATATAAAATAATTGATCATAACTTTATGATTAATGTGTTGACATGTTGGTTTTGTGTATATTTATATTATTGTTTATTCCCATAGACACTAAATGTTAATGGTGTTAGCTAAATTATTTGGATGATGATATTCAGTATTAAATCACACCCTTGTATGTTCACACATTCATTCTACCCTCTTGTGTTCTTACAAATCATTATATGTAGATGGTGGAAAACCCTATAGGATAGATGTGGATTATGGGTGCGGTTGTTGATGGAGTTTTTATATCATTATAATGACCATAAATGTGTCATTTATAATTAATCATTCATCTATTTGGGATGTGTTACATGTTTATAGGGAATCATTCGATCACCTTATATTTTATTATAGATAAATTTGTTCTACATGTATGTGTAATAATTCCTTATTGAGGATTAAAGTATGTTAGAGTGAAAATATTTTCATGATTGTTGGTGGGATTTCATTTATAGAAATAATTCCTCCCATAAATAGAGTAGATATTTCACCAATATTCATTAACACCATGACATATTAGAGGTTGATCATGGGTTATCACATTCCAATATAATAAGATTTGACATATTGGTATCATAGCATTAGTTAAAAGTATGTAGTTATTAATTTTTAAGGATTTTTTGTGATATATAAGAAAAATATTATTATATAAATACTCATTTAAATGTCAAATTATTTTATTTAATAATGTATATGGGTTAGTGAAATTTTAAAAATAATTAATAATATCAATAACTTGTGATCGAGACCTTATAGAAAGAATTATATGTTTATTTAAATTGTAACACAAATATTGTAGACTTTGTTCGTGATTTTTTGATTCTATATTCTAAACATTTTATTGAATTTTTATATAGATTCCACAAACATTACATTAAAATGATCAATAAGTGTCCATATCAAATAATATGTTCTTAAGAGCGATATATTTTTATTGAGGAAAAGGAATTTTTTTGTACACATTTTTCTAATATTGTATACACTAGGGGTTCGGAAAAATATAGTAGATGATAAATTATTCTCTAACATGAGATATATAATTCCAGAATACACTAATTGTTTTAGATAGCTCCCTTTCATTATGGTTTTAATACCTTAATATCGTATGATAGTTATATTCAAAAATTTATTATGAATTTATATATTCCTTATTAAATGTGTAATTTGTAATTTTGAATTATTTATTATAATATATTAAAAACCATCATTGAACGTTTATGTAAATTCAATGGATGAAAGAAATATATTTTCCCAGATTATAGTATAACTTATAGTCGATACTAAAATGTTATATATTTTATGTTTAGAGAGGTGAAATATGATAATAGTGAATTATTTTATGAGTATTTTATAAGTATATGTGATAAATTAAAATAGAGTATTTTTTCAATGGAATTACTCAAAGATACAAAACATATGAATTTTTCTGAAGGATAATTCAGCATTGTAAATAATTTTAGTTTCTAATTTAGTGGCCACCACATGAGTTATATTATAATAATTCTCATTTATTATTTAATTAAATTTTTCATGATTATGAAATTATTTGGAATGTACCATCATCATTAAAATTATTCTTATATGAATATCAATGTTGAATCTCTGAGGGTGCTATGATTATTTTTTTCAGGGTATGCTTCACTACTAGCTTAACTCAGTATTATTAAAATGTGATTATTTTTCTATTCTACTAGTATCCTGAAGTATATGTGGATATATCGTAATAAGACTATGTTATTAAATTTGACCAAATCCCATATACAATATTTTTTATTTGAATTTAAAATAATATAAAATAGATGAATGTCAAGTCTTTGGTGGTATTATTATGATCTCACAACATTTATTAGGAGTTTTTTTATGGTCTAGACAAAACTTATCATGGATAAATATATATATTTGTCAGAAAATACACTATGGATGTGGTGGTATGGTTTTTAATATATAATTATATATGTACTAGAATTATTGATGGATGAACAGTGTAGATAAGAGGATTCTGTAATAGTATCATTCATTGAAAATAGAGGATGAGTATGGTTATTATTATTTTAAATATAGGTGAAATATTAAACTATAAAATTATCTATTAAATAAACTCTATATAGAAATAGGCTATATGTTATTATAGTGAAATCATTGGTTAATTATTTATATTGTTTCGATAATGGGGTGAATTAATAAGTTATTATTATATACTTAGTGTAACATTTGAATTGTTGGTCTAACTTATTTGACTTATTAGGGGAGGTCTATAATAATATATAACAAATAATATAATTCAATAAATAAATAAAATGGCATAATAAACCATTTTCATCACCAAAAATGATATTTTTATAGGAATTAAAGGTCATAGTGTAATGGGGTCCCATTCTATATTTTAGTGATGATTTATAGATGTGTTTGAAAGGATGTGTAATTTTTTTATTGGATAGATTGATTGTAAAGGAAATAATAGATTCATTAGAATAAATTAGATATATTGATGAAATAGTAAAAGTGAGATTCAATGACAATCTTATTAATAATTTTTATATACAATTGAGATATTGTAAAACAATGGCTTACAATATTGTCTAATAGATTGATTTTTATACTTACAGTTCCATCAATATCCTTTTATAAGTTAGGTTGAAACTTTATACAATAGCTATTTTTTTCTATAGTGTTTTCACCTCTATACATGAATATTCAATTGTGGATGATTGTTTTTGGTGATTAATTAATAGTTATTATATAATATGTTGATAAAGTTTTTGAAATATTATTAAATTTCATTCAATATATAGTTTATTATAATAAGATAATGAAATGTGAAATTAAATAATTGGGTTACCCAAGTGTGTTTTCATATTCTGGATATAATGTTTATACATTGAGTGTATACTCATTATGTTTTATGATCATTATGTTTTGTTCTTCTGTGATATTTTCCATAATAATATTTTTCATGATCTAATGTGTTTGAATGAAAATAATAGTCAAATTAACTAAATATGGAGATCCCAACACAGCATTCCAAATATGAATTGAGAAATACATAAATCTATATAATAATGTTTTTCGTATATTTTATTCCTTCCTATTTGTTGAAATAGTGGGTGCCCTAGACCCAACTATTATGTGCTTTTGATTACCATATCGTGTATAGAGTTAACTATGCATGATGTCATCTTACCATTATAGTGTAGACTTTTCTGCGTCCACTATTGAAATGGTAATGTCCAAAGATTAATTTTCGTATCGAAAGGTTATAGCAGTTCCCATGCTATAATGAGAACCTCTATATACTATGAAATTAATCTTAAATATATGGTCTATGGTCTAGATACATCTTACTAATTGGACATAGTAGATGTCTGACCATCAGGAGCTGGGGGCTCATAAGCATTGAGACTTCTTCTCATGAAGTTCTCACTTGGAGATCTCTAGTAGTGAGATCATGAGGACTGACTCGCCAATAGGAACCCCACATGTTTCAGGTGTCATTGGATGTTCCTATCTACGATCATGTGTAATGGTCTCCTGACTTGAGATCATTACCAATGTATGTCATTTGATCACGTACTTTGATGAAAGACGAAAACCATGGCAATAAAGTCGTGGAGAGGTAGTTTGTGTCGGGTGCGTCATTAGTGGCATGTCATTGGTTGAATGGTCAAGAAAGGATTTGTCGCTTCTGGGTTATGGAAGTAATATATCTCTGGCCATGTTGATATGGATGGCAGTACCTTAATAAGACCATGGCCATGGCAGTCGAGGGTAAATCCATCCAGTTACATCAACAAACAATAAAGCAAGAAAAGGGCGATGACATGAGAGTGCGTCCTGCTTTATGAGATATTATAGACAAAGAGAATATAATACACAGTGCATGTTCGTAGGTTGGTTGTCACTGTTGTGACAATCCTTATTTCTTCAGGGGCCATGATGGGTTGCTAGATCCCACTCTTGGTCTGTGAATATTATTCACGGCTGTCGAAATAAGGGCCTAGAGGGTCACACACAATAGCGTATTCAAGAATCTGCGCTATTCAGTTGAATAGGAGTATTGGACACAGTGGGCCCCGCCCTAGGGGTCCGGGAATTGTCCAAAGTTAAACGATCACCAATGCGATAAATAAATTCATATTATTCAAGTTTTGAATAATGAGTATTGAATTTATTTATTAAATGTATTTATGAGTTTTAAGTAAATACATGAAAAATATTAATTGACGAATATTAAATTATTCAAGGTTCAATTAATATTTATGGGAGCGACGAGTCGGGTTAATGACTTAATTATTATCATGTAATATATATATTACAAGTGAATGATAATAATATTTATGGATCAGTTTAGTAGTCATAAAATGTCGTTAATAGTGCGTTAAGTATTCGGGGCAGGCGAGGCGATACCGGGTATTTTAATTGAGCACTATAAATACAAGAGGAGGGAAATTTGCCAAAGACTATTCATGGAGTTTATCTCTCCTCTACTCTCTCCCATATTCTAGAGAGAGATGCTCTGGATCCAAGGAGCTCGGATGGAGCTCTCTCTCGGGCATCGCTAGCGAAGCGATGCGGTGGTCGTTGGAGCATCGAAGGCACCGTCGCAGATCCGCGCTAGCACCCGGATTACGACGAACGGCGCTCCCGCAAATTCCTTGAAGCGCGTGTGGACGATCTAGAGGAATTCGGCTTCGGATTCTTCGAGCAGTGATCGACAACGACGAGCAGACGTCGTGCGCGGCTTTGGATTCAAACCAGGTATTTTACGGTTTAATTTTGTGCTTAAAATCCTCCACGCGTGGTCCTCGGCTTTGACCGGGCTGCCCTTCACCGACGTCGGCAAGTTTACGGCGAACGACGGTGGAAAATTTTTAAAAAACCCACCTATTTGGGGCTTCCGCTGCATGCCCGGTTCCAACACTATTGTGGTGTTTTCAGTGTTGTTATATGAATCAGTAGAATTGGTGATTTTATTATATAATATTATTATGTTCTATTATAGGATATTTTATATCATATATTTTTTCATGTTTATATAAGGGTAGCAATGAAGATTTCTATTTCAGTTGTAATTTCATTGATAACATGACTCATTTATTGTAACATTATGTATCAACTCAATTTTATGTTCGACTGTTTAATTATTCTTTCATTTGAAATGAATAGATTAGATAAATGGATGCCTTTATTGGGTTATCTATGGTTTATTTAGTATCGAAGGATGAAATATTTAAATATGGAGATAATTTTGTCTCATTATTTAATTAAGATGAATTAATTTTATTTTTTTGTAATTTTTACACCTATTTAAAATACATTAGATTTATTATCAGTCTTTCCAACTAAATGAGGACATATTGAGATTTGGATGAGTACCAAAATAATTTTTTAAATCTAAAATTAGTTTGTGTTGAATAAGTTGAACCATTAATTCCCTAAATAATTTCAATGTGAAAACATGAAACATACATTATCATTGAGTCAGGAATGAGGGGTTTTCATTTGGATGATATATTAGTATTTGAATACAAATTTCTTAAATATATTAGTAATTATGTAGAGATATTTTAAATACATAATAATTATTTAAAATATATTTTTTTACGTTGTTATCAGTCAGTAAATAACATATTTTTTTATGTTACACAAAACAACCTAATTATTAGATCCCCTTGAATTATACAACAAAAAGAATTAGAAAAAAATCACTAGTGAATGAGAAAATAATAGTGAATTATTGGAGCTCATTTATTATATTGTCTAATTTTGATAACAATGGTGTTCATATTATACAAATCTAAATAATTTTCTAACCAATTTTGTTATGGTATGAAATTCCAATGTCTCTATGAATAAAAAATAACAGAAAATGAAATTATAATGACATTAATTAGATTCATGAATTTAAATTATTCATAGAGTGATTTTTTATTATAAAAAATTCCCTTTAATAATTCAATGTTGAATGAGAAAACTCGTGACTATATTTTAGTTTATTGTGATTCAACATTTTAATATCATTCTAATTAAATCAAAGATCATGAAATTTTGATTTGGGGATTTAGATATTTTTTATATAAATGTTTTCATTTATTCATTTATAATTTTAAGGATAATATAAATCTGTAATTAATTTAAATTCAAGTGTTATTATATTATAGTGTTTATGGTGTGTAAAACCTAACAATACCAAAAATACGATGATTCAACATAAAACATTATTGATTATGAAGATAGAAAATTTATATTATTTTTCTATTTTGGTGTATTTAATTTAATATTTATGGTTTCCAAAGTAATTTATTTTATCCTCATGTTCATATAAATTAAATGATATATTTTTTAAATCATTCAAATAGAATTATTTTTATAATAAAAATTACCATCAAAGTTATTAAGAATTTTACATTGACTGAAAACATTCCAAAAAAACAAAAAAAAAATCATCATTGTAAAACTTAAAATTGTAGATCATCCCATGTAGAGTAAAAACCTTTTTTTATTTAAGTTTTTATGTAATTTTAATTTTTATTATTTTATTAGATTATATTAAAATAATTATAATAAATAAGCATGCCATTGATTGTGGGAGAATTCATATCCGAATAACCTAGATAAAATTAGACCAACTCCATTATTATATGTTAATAATTAATATATGTGTATATATGTATGTATGTATGTATGTATGTATGAACATATGTATATATGTGTGTTTGGATGTGTTCAACTTTTTACTACTTTAAGTTGAATGAAATATAATGAATGAAAGAGGTTGTCCACATCATCTTCCAAACTATATATATAAATATACGATCATTTAATATTTTATAATTATTAATATTATATATATATATATATATTAAATTATATAATAATTTTATAATTTTATAATTTATTTATCTTACATAAATTATAAAATTACGTTTTTATGTTTTATTTAATGTAACATGCAGCCTTCAGAGCCCAAATCACAAGAGAAAAGTCAGTTTTCCAAATGGCCTCCAACACATTCTCTAATGGCTATAGGGTTTCTAAAAGTAGTGTATGATGAATTAATTAACTATTAAATATTTTCCATAATGTATAAAATCAAAAACTAAACATGATCATGTAAATCTTCTAAAAATATAAAACTATTTAAGATAAAATACCCATAGAAATAATTTTTTCTAGAAAGAAATCCACAAAGAAAAAAAATAGATATATTTTACAGAAGAATGTGATGATTTCACCATTATAATTACCAAACCATGAGCCATTGTCTCCTATAATATAACCCCATCACATAACTATCATTTACCACATATGAAGAAAAAATTATTTACTTTCATCATGTCTAATCACATTTATATATCCTCTAAAAGTCACATACATGGGATGAGCATAAAACCAATTTTATTAATCTAATACTATAATAAAAATCCATGAAAGTATAATTTTATTATAATAATATAATAAAAAATGACAAATAAAAATAATTATAAATGAAAAAAAATTGACTTATCTAATGTATTATTATACAAAAATATTCCTTTGTGAAAAATTCAACATTTTATAATTATATTTCATTAAATAAAATTCCAAAATTACAACCACAAACATGTTATATTCCATAAAACACATAATTTTGAAAAAAATTAAGTCAAATTATTTATTTTTTTTCTCAAATGAATAGAACATAATCTTTTCCCAAAACTGAAAATAAAATTATCTTTTCGAATATTTTTTTTAAAAATACTGATTTATTTACAAAAATACATTATTCATGCTAAGACGTCCTGATAATGTTCTAATGGTACATATATATTTTATAATTTCCATATATATATATATATGATTATATATTCTAAAACAAGACTCCACTTGTTCACAAAACTAAACTAACACCATAATAAGTATCAAATTTAAAACAGAATTATCCAAACTATTTCTGACCTTAGCTTACCCTCTCTAAATTACTCATTCTTATAGATTAATCATAATGGTTTAAAAAATAGGTTTTCACAAAACCCATTTTACGAAAACACCCATTGTTTGTGATAAATACCAAAAAATAATATTTCTTTAAAATAACATTAAATAATTCATTCCAATAACAATTCTATGTAAATAAATATGAAATAAATATTTAAAATTTACCTTAAAAACAAATCACTCTATAATTCAGAAAATTTCACAATGTAACCTCATTTTCAATTAAAAATTAAACATATAAAATTCATGGAAAACAATATTTCTATATTCAATGTAATTTAAACCAAAATTGACTAAAAATATTGGTTTTCAATTATAATTTTTGAAACGAAATGTTCATCAAAAGATCCCATTTTTTATCAAAACTCTTTTATATTAATATTCACCAATTTAAACAATATTTAAAATTGTATAAAATTTTATAAAATCCATACATGATAAACAAAAATCAATGAAAAACACATAATAAATAATCTAATTTATAGAAGATATCAGACAAAATTTCCATGAATCATTGAATATAAAAAAATCCCCAAATTATTTTTGTAAAATTAAAAAACATGTAATTGAATCCTTAAAATATATAATCAGGTTAACGATTATTATATATTAATTTTTATAATTCCATTTATACAACTTCTCTATGTATAAATTCATGATATATAGATGGGTAGTGGGACAAAATATAAGAGAGTTTAAATGAATTAGATTATCAAAACCAAACCATTATTCTGATACTGATTCACTAGTAAAACCAAAAAAACACCCAAGAGTCCCATGAATTTTAATAAACTATGTGGGGATGATAACATATTTAATAAAAGTGAGAGTAGAATTTAATTTAAAATTAAAATATTAATCATTGAAATAAATGGTTATCATTTATAGTTAGGATAACTGAGTCTCTCATTATGTAGATTTATTGAAATAATTTTTTTTTAAAATATTTTTTATGGATTTGGATAATCATGTTCCTAATCTTAAGAACCCACTAACTGTTCTAAAAAATCAAATTCATATCCTATAACATCCCAAAACTAAAAAAAACATAGCCACTAATTAGATCAAATTACAATTATCCTCTCTATTGGTGTTTTCATACAAAAAAAGTCATTGGTAGATATTATCCATGAAAAAAACAAAAAATTCATTTATATGTCATTATTTATCTCTTTGAGGTCTTCTCATAAAATTTTTCATCCTATTAAAACACGCACAAAAAATAATTATCTACCCCATCTAGATCTGGTATCTATATTCCAGAACAAGAATTTGTCTCCAACTATATGATTCATTGAGTTATAAAACATTTTCTTCCCATATCAAAATATTATATTGGTCTATTTGGTATGTTTTATACTGTAATAAAAGAAAAAATATATACTCATTAATTTTTTTTGGAAAATATTATCTATAATCACCTTCACCAATATACAAAATGATCTCACAAGGTTCAATATACAATATATTTAATTTCCTGTTTTATAAATCCATATTCTCTCTAATATGAATATTACATTCAAGAAAACTTTATTACAAACATAAACCATAAATGGTAATCATAAATAATATTCAAATGATTTATTTAGACTTTGAGATAAATAATATGATTCATAAAGAACATAACTTTGTCCAATCCTTCATACACCTTACTCATTCACATAATTTATTTCTTTTCTATCTCATTCCAATTCAAAGAAAACATACATGGTCGGCCATAAAAATGATTTGAGGAATAATAATTTTTTTCTAAAAATGAATTCATCTAATGGAAAATTTGATGTATTTTAATTTCAAAAAAAGTCACATAATCTGAAATTATATACTATAAAATTTGAGTAATGTGATTCACCTACCCATATTTTTTATGGATTACATACCATAATGATATTCAACTATGTCCCTAGGACATTATTACTTCCACCTAGTTATTATAATGAAAGATAATACACTATATCTTTCATTATATACGTTAAAAACATATAAATATTGAAATATATTTCTAATAAATATTTTGAATTTCATAAATTAAAATTATTTTTCATATAGATAGGATATTTATTGATATAAAAAGCTAATTCAAGTTATCCTAGTTATCATTTCTCTTCTATGGAGATCATGAAAAATTAGTAATATTTTTTTTGGAAATATCTTCCCATCTCCATATTGAAATAAAACTAGGTTTTAATAACCATGTTTTCCTTAGTGAATCACATGTACCTATTAATAAAATATATAATTAAAGAATAAATAATCAATTTTTTCAATTTTTTCCGCTATAATTATAATCTAATGTCATGATACATGATTTCTATATACAATGCACAAACCAAATATAACTGTGGAAGGATATTAAAAAATTCCTCATGGTCTCCACAAAAATCCCCAACTATCACTTATAGTAAAGTGGTAAATCCACTACAACAAACCCTCATTAGATTTCCACCCAATAATTTATAAAATTATATTTTATTATGATATTTTTATCAAAAAATAATAATTTATTTTTCTTTTTTAACTTTACTTATGTCACATTGAGTCATGATAGGAATAGACCTTCCATCATTTAAATCAAATCTATATGAAAGTCAGCTAATAATGAAATTAATAAAAATTGCTCCCAAACATATATATATATATATTTATAAATTTATTTAAATACTTACTTTCCATTCCTAGTGTATACATGAGATCAATGTTAAATTTTTCAAGGTATAACACCATCCTATGTTATCTCATATAACATTCAAATTATGAGAAAATATACATTAAGCCATTTTAATTTATATAAACTAATATTCATTCACTAAAAATATGATTCCGAAAAAAAATCAAAATAAAAAAATAACAAACTCCATTTCATTTATAAGTGATTTATTCTCTTGAGACCTCAATGACCAAGACCCGTACACTACAAAAGTTATAACCTAAATGAAGATAAAATTTAGTCTTAAACTTAATATAAAACACTATAATTCATATCCAGCACAAAATTTATTGATAATCCAAAATAATAAGGAATATCTTTCTATTCTTTCTAAATTACATCACAAAAGCTCACATTTATTTAAAATATTTTTCCTTCCTAAAAAAATTCCTTGAAAGGTTTTTTTATCATTGGGAATCACCAACTACATTTCATATAATATTGTTAAAACAATAACAATATCTATTTCTCAATCACATTTTTTTTACATCCCTAGTCATAATCATCCTAAATTTATCTGGATCAATATAAATTACTTTTCTTGAATAAATATAAACTGGTAGCATTAACTTTTTATTCAGAAAATTGAATGTACAGAAAATTTCTTAAGAATTATACTCATGTAAATTCTATAAAAAAATATTTATTTTCCTATGATGATCATTATATGTCCTCAAATAACAAAATATATAATACAAAAATAAAATTACATACATATCTTTTTAGATATGAAAATTATTATTCATCTAATCAATATTGACCATAAGAGCATTGGTAACTTTGTGAGGCATGAACCATAATTTAAAATGTTTTAATTATAATAATATAACTCTATGATTGGAATAAGAAATTATATTACCATTAATTGATAATTAATAAAGTGATGGATAATATTTTAGTTATAATTATTTTCCATTATATTGTAATAAAAATTTATAAATTTTGGGTAATTTATATTTTTCCATCAATATATCTAGATTCATATTTCAATAGTTAACACATAACCATAAGCTTCCATTGTCTTTTGTTGAACACAACACTATCCCCACCTATGGGGGAACACTCTATTATATTAAACACTCATACATAAGCACATATAAATATATTATCAACAAATGTAAATATACTATTAACATTTAAATAGAATAAAATTAAATAGGATTTATTACAAGAACCAAATCAATGTAAAATTATATATCTCTCCTAAATCATAATTAATTGGATTCCTCTACAGAAGTAATTGGATGTAGATCAACCATACTAAAAAGAAGAGTCATTTTATTAAAATATATAGAATAAATAACTAGTCATATTAATTTTTTATTGGAAGAAATATAATAATAAAATGGTCCTTTTTTACTCATATATATTTCAAAATATCCCCACATAGTGCATAAAATCATGTTATATTCCAGATATAGAATCCAATTATTATAGAAATTAATTTGAGCTATTAATTAAATTATCTATGAAATCATAACAATTAAATAACTTGTCTTGATCCCAACTCAAATAAATTCTATGTGATTTATATGATTATAATTCTGATCATGAAAAATGATCACTTTAATCTATTGTCAGTTATTTCATTATGTAGTATTAATATTTTCATTAAATATATAATCTATTTTAGATGAATCCCCAAATAATTATCCCACTATATAGGGATCTATGAATTTGAATTCCCAACAAGAATTAATTCATAAATTTTTTGAAATCTATCAATATGGTACCAGGAATCATCATAGGGAATTCCAACATTAGCCTCTTATTGTGCATTTTCAACCAAAAATAGTTTTCTACAAATCATCTAAGGTGTCTACCTCTTCATTTGAAGATGTTTTTATACCTTAACATATCCATGAAATCACCCTATCTTAGTATATCAACTTGTATATTTTACCCATGAGAAAATTGGACAGTATAATACAACTCATGTGTGAAATGAATACAATATTTTTATAAATGACCCACCATCGCATATTGGGAACATGTGTGAAGAAAATTCATACACTTCAAAAATTGGTTTTCTACATTACAACAATAGATGAACCATAATGATCTCATTCATTTATAATCAAGAGAATACATCACATTAGATGTTCTAGTTATTTTTTTAATCATATTATACTAAAAATTTAAATAATTCAATATTACAACATATGAAGGAAGAAAAAGAGCCCAATTTGATGGGTTTAATATATCCCAATTCATGAATGGTTACGTAATAACCACCTCCATATTTGTGGTCAAATTTCAAGAAATTATCCTTGAATTAATCTATTATCATAGCCATATCACTAATCATCATGCCTCTACAATTTCATTCATAACTACATAAAATATATAAGTCACATGATTAGCTTATATCAATTGTCACAACCCATCCCTCAGGGCATGTATCCTAACTACCCCAAGCCCTCCTTCCATAGGCCAGGGGCTGGCGATTAGCATCAAAGGCGTATATCTCTAAACTGGGAATGAAATCCCTTTATAACTATAAAAAAACAAATAAAAGTTCACAACTGGAAACAAAACACTATGTAAAAACTGTATACAAAAAGTGTGCTGGAATGTAAAAAGGTGCCGGAAATACAAGCCCAACTGTAAAGTACAAGTACAACTGAAAAACGGACAAACAACTGAAAGGTAAAGAGCTGCTCCTAGATCGTCCTCTAGGGTTCCTACCTCAAGGGTAGGTACATATGGTCACCTCAGCACTCCACATCCATCAGACTCATCTGTGCACCAACTCGTCATAAGGTCCACCTCCGGGTACCATCCAGTCCTAGTGCACTCGGCCTCCGTCAGTGTTGTTCATCATCTGCATCCAACACAACGAGGTGCGGGCATAGCCCGTGCATGGGTGAGTATAGCGATACTCAGTAGGGTCCCCAAGACCCTCAAGGTCTCACAAAATCCTAAAAGGATAAATCAAAATGTATGAAATCAACGGATAACAATTAATAATGTATATGCCCATACATATACCTAAGTTATCTAGTAACCCATCTCAATCATGAGGAAACACAAAAGCCATAGACTCAGCCCAAACCAGAATTTTTATTATCGAAACAATGGGTGATGGTGTACTCCTCCTCTATCGAGTACAGAGGGCCTACCACATCACACAGAGGTGCTTCCCACTATCCATGGACTACTGAGGCACTCCTCCTGTCGAGTATCATGGGTCTACTGCATCACACAGAGGTGCTCCCCACCATGGGTCTGCGGCATCACACTGAGGTGATCCCCCTAATAACCTGCAGAGGTACTCCTCCTGTTGAGTACTGCGGGTCTATCGTGCTCACACAGAGGCGCTCCTCCTCCATTGGTCTATCGCGTCACACAGAGGGGCTCCCCACTTTGTAGTCGAGTCACTTCGAGTCGAATCGGTCAAGCTGTGGTCAGATCTCAGCCAGCTACTAGGTCTCCGTACTCTTTCTGCTCATCACCGAAAGGATCCACCCCATGAGATACTGGTCAATACACCATGTTTCAAAAAGTCTCATGTAGATGTATCTCAAAGGACTGCCACGTCATAGGGGTCTCAACACAACAGACGGTGTGTCAATCAGACGCTCGGTCTGTGAGTTATTAGCATTTTAGTCCCGGGGGCCCGGTTGGATTCATGTATGAACCAACCCGACCATATCTCAACTATATCCCAAACTCCATTGGGGTATACTCAAAGTGACTGTCTCTCATTGAGATTACCAGCACCGCTAACGGCTCATCAAATGGACCTCCGGTTCCACAGATATGGCCAAAGCAAGCAAAGGGGTTGGTAGTGGGCCCGGGTCTGGTCCGACCCGGTTGGACCGACTCGGCCCAACCCAATCTAGGTCGACCCGATCTGGGTCAACCTGGACATACCAGATGGGTCTAACCCAGCCCATTGGGTAGGTCAGCCCGCTAAGTTAGGCCCAGTCCGCTAGGCCCGGCCTAGCCGACAGCGAGGGAAGTTCGGCCCGGATGTCGCCACGCAAGCGGCTCGGCCCGAAGGCCGGGGCCAGTTCGGCTAGCGCTGTGAGGGGTGAGGCTCGAAAGGTTGGCGACCGGGAGGCCAACAGGCTGGCCGCGCGGGGCGCGGGTAGGCCGGTTGGACGCCGGGTAGGCCACAGGTGCGCCAGGCAGACCGTCGTGGCACACGGGCTGCACACGGGGGCGCCGGGAAGGGCGCGGGGGCACCGGGCAGGCCACGGTGGCACACGGGAAATGTGCGGGGGCACTAGGAAGAGCACTGGTGGATCTTTGCAGCGCATGGGGTGCGCTGGCAGGCGGGGCGGGGCGCAGCGGTGTTCGACCGAATGTATAGGGGTGCCGCGGAGGTAGTGCGATTCACGGAGGCTGCGGGTAGCGTGGCCTTGGTCATTTCCACCTTTTTTGGTGTTGCCTCATCACCATGCCAAATAATCATTGCGATAGAATGGTGGAGGGAGTTGGGCCATGTTAGTTTGGCTCACACCCTCCGCGTTTAGAGATGTTATCATTTGGCTCATCAGAATGAAGCTCAACAATTAATTACAAAACTTTTTATCAATTTTTCATTCGATGAATAGTGGAAGAAAAGAAAATCATCAACATGAAATAACCCTCTACCTTATTATTTTTCATTCTTCATTCATTGATGTTTGATGTCGCAGGAATAAGACGAAAGAATTCGTCGTTTATCGCATCCACCCCACTCTCTGAATCACGAGTTGAGTCGGCCGCTGAAACATGCCTATTGTGGGGTGTGACCAGAAAAAAATAAAACCTAAGTTAAAATTTAGTAAATTAGGTAACCTAAGTTGTCTCTAGAGAGGATTTCACAACAATTACATTTGTCACTTAAATTAAAGAAATAAGAACATGTTCTTTTTTACAGTTGTTTGAGTTGAAAAATAAAGTAAGCAATTGAAAAAAAGGATGAAAACTAATGGAAGAAGAGAGTGATGGGGTCAGGGTAGGATCAGCTTTTTTAATGTCATCATAGTCATAAATATCATCTTACCTATCTTTCTTTTTAATGACAAATGAAATAATCCCCGATCGAGTTATCTATCACCCTTGGTTAAAGAAGAAAATAGAACTCACTCCTACGTGAATAGAAGTTCATAAAAAATTCCTAAACTACTAAGGAAAGTCCCAATTGGGAATTGTTTCTCCTTATATCTCTAGAAAATAATTTACTAGTTCCACACACGTGCCAACAATCCTTAGACACTCACCACCTAACAAAATATGCTCGATCGAGACAAATTGCACTAAGCGGAGGGAGATTAAAAGTCTTTAACCAAAGCTATTAAAAATGAATACACCAAACTCAAAAAAAAATTGAATTAAGGTAATTGGGAAACATTGAGAATATATATCATTAAAAAGAAAGATAAGGTTTTACATTTATACACTAAACTCCGACATTACAAAAGTGACACTCCCCCTTCCCTGATCACTCAAAGGTTTTACCCCTCCATGTGAAGGGTATTAGAGTTGAAAGGGGAAGAAGATATCATGATAAAACTAAGTAAAAAAAGAAAAAAGAAAATAAAAATAAATTCAAGAACTAAATCTTCCATCACAGCCCTTCTTGCACCTTCTTCATCCTCTGTGAATGGAAGTGAACACTCTTATTTATAAGATTGTGGAGTTGAGAATTTCCCTCCATAATTAATCCACCGAACGTATGAGTCCGGTTGGAATAATAAATGACAGAATTGGAAATTAGTCCTTCTTCAAAGTTGTTACTTAATAGCACATCTATCGACACACGAAATTTCAGCATCATGGTCCATTAAATGAAGGGGTTATGGCCGCCTCACTATGAATATTTAATACTTCCACCTAGATTTTTGTATTCCAATATTTCGAGTTACAAAGAATTTATGGCCTTGATAATGAAAGAATCAGGCACGGAAATATTAATGAAACTTGTTCATAATAATTTATTCTAGCTACATGTAAATGTTCATCTTTAATGGTTCAGTCATTTATGATATATGGTCCCCACAAAAAAATTCTCTAGTTCGGTACACAGTTTTTGATGCCTGAATTGTGAGCTAGATTTGAGCTTCCAAATGATTAATTGAGCTTTGAGTCCACCAGGATAAAATGAATATCGTTGAATATAGAATCCTATAAAATAATAATTTTTCAATTTAGATCAGTTGATAAAAAGGTATGTCCGAAACATTATAATAAATGAAAACTGTTTAAATCCAAAATATGCCATTTTAGCAATTAAGCTTAATATACTTCTAAAACATAAAATGTGACAATTTCCCTTGATATAACACATTGGTGGTATTAAAAACATTGAAATTAAGAATAAAATAATTGAAAATATTTGTTCTATCAATTCCCCCACACTTATCACTTGGACTCCCGAACAAGTCAAAATCAAAATAAAAACAAAGCAAACTTAAAACACATGCCATTGAGATCCACAAATTCCACAACATGAAATAAAAGATATCATGCATCATCCCTAAAAATTATTCCAAGTTCTCAAATCAGATAATTTAATATTTTTCCTCTTCATTTCTCATCCCATGCACACAAGACACCTACCTTACATGAATTTTCTCTCATCTCACAAATATCTATTTTCATAAAAGTTTTTCTCATCCAAACCAATGCAAGGGTCACCATAGGTTTGAAAAACTCTTACTTATCCACCCGTTGTGAGTCAAGGACATTAGTTTATCATGATGACTTTTCAGGGTTGTTTTGTGGCTTTCGGTTGGTAGGATTTTCATGTGAAAAAAGAATTATGAGGCCGAATGAGAAGGGTTTAGCTCTTTTTGAATCAAAATTGCACAATTCTAATTTTCACTCAAGTATGGTATCCTCCTCACTCCCCTCAGTAGAAATTCAGCCCCATAATCATAAAATCTCACGAAATGTTAAAACATCTCATCATTTCAGCAGAAAAAATTTCGATTTTCTCAAACATGATTTTTCTTGAAAACTCCAGAAAATGTACAGCTGTCTTCCACCATTAGAGGCTCCAAAAAGGGACAGCTTCTCTTATCATGAAAGCTCTAGAAAAGGCACAGATTTCAACATAATGATTTTTAATCAGAAGACACATATCTTCATCTTTTTAATTTCCATCCAAAGTTTCACCAAATGACTTAGCACAACACAAGACAGCTTCCCCCACACTTAAGTTCAACTCAATCATGCAATTTCACTTTAAGAGCAGGTTAGATAGGGAAAAATGGCTTGTAATGTGGCTAACCTAATAGTATATTCGTGGCTTCTAAGGGACAAATGGATTAAATGTACAAGGTAGGCCAGAATGAAAGGGATTATCTTGAAAAGTGGGCTTTCAAACCAAAGAAATGCCTCAATCATTTAAAACACATGTACCCCAAACCCTCAAGTTTCGAAATGAATGAATCAAATTCTGGTTAAGACAAGAATGGTCTGGTTCTCTCAAGAAGTGATCTGAGTGCAAAGAATATTACAATAATGGTTCAGAAGCCTCACAGGAATGTGATTTCATAGATAAAGACAGTGAGATGTGGCATGGGATTCAAAAATCTGAGTACTTTTCATGAAATTCCCTAAGAATTGTACTTGAAACAAAATCATTTTCAGCATTCATTTAAACTCAGTTCTAGGGAATAAATTGGTTCACTCACTGACATGGGTTTCAAAAATTGCAATGATAATCATTTCAGCTCAAAATTTCAAAAAAACACCAAAAACTAAAAAAACACACAATTTTTTTATTTTTTGTGAAAAACAAACATAAAATGAAAATCATAAACTACCAAGGTTCCCCCCCACACACACTTAAATGATACAGTTTTATCAATGCATTCAAGTGTATTTAAACATGTAATTATAATTTAAAATGAAACACAACAGCAAGAAAGTGGAAAGGAGAGGTACAACCTGACTTATTGGTAATGAAATATTGAGTTAAGCTCCTTAGTGTTGCACACTAAAAACCTACAATAAAAAGAGAAAAAAAATATAATACATTTATTGTAAGAAATTAAAATAGAAATAGGATGAGAAAAGAATGATAGATCTTGGTTTAATCCCCCAAGTGGGCCCTAGGTTTTGACTACCTCCAGATGGGCAGTTCCAGTTGGTTATCCCCAATCTGATGGTGGGTGAAGTTTCTTTGTGATGAACCAACAAAACTTCTTCTTCAAATCTTATGCTTCATCATTTTAGTTGAGGAAATCATGGGTATAGTACACCAAATCCACCCCTAGTACAATAATATACAATTCTATTGGTGGGGGTAGGACAAAGAATGAGTCATCATCTTTCTTGGTTTCCAATTACGCAACTTCTTCTTCATTGTCTAGTGATTTCTCATGGTATGCTGCATCAATTGAATAATGAAAGGGAATGTCAGAGTTTAATTCTATTTGAACAAATTTAAAATCATGAACAATCAATATCGAAGTCTTCCCTTTCAAAGTAAGCATATGGTGTCTCTTTTTCCTCAGGAATATCCATGTGGATATCCTCTTGAACTCCCTCGAATACACAATCAACATGTTCGAAGAGCTCCAATTGATCATCTTTAAGGGCATATTCCTTTTCTTCCTCATCCGCCAAGACAATACATGAGTTTTCTGAGTTTGAAAATCAAGGGGAGGTGATACTAAATTCATTTTTAGTAAAATTAGAAGACAATGAGTTAAGGAAAATATCATCTCCCAGAGTTTTCTCGGCTTCATTTGCTTCTTCAGTGGGAAGTGCCTCTTGGAGATGAATTTCATTGGGTAGAGGTAGGTAGTCAGGCTCCTCTATTTGAAAGATAAGTGGCGAATTCACTTCCCCCATTGGTTCAGATTATAGTTCAGGTTCAGGTTCTTGATCCAATGTAACCTTCTCTATGGACTTATATCTTTGATAATCAATGTTGAATTGATTCACCATGTCCATCAGTTCTGGAAGCGAGATACCTGTGACATGGCCATTCATCATTTGCTTGGCCAAAATAGTGAGTTCATAAAGCTTTTGAAAGAGGGATTCCCCGTCATTATGAACCATTTTTCACTGAAACTATGAGTAATCAATCCAAGAAGAATAATTGCAGTTGGCATACATCATGGATTTTTTTAGATTTTTTTTAAATAAAATAAATGAAAATATTTACAAAATATTAGAATTAGATTGTTGGCACAACCTCCCCGGAAACGGCGCCATGTTTTGACACGTGCCTACCATGGGGTGTGAAAAAAACAAATAAAACCTAAGATAAAATGTAGTAAAGTAGGTAACCTAATATGTCTCCAGAGAGGAGTGCACAATAATTATGTTTGTCACTTAAATTAAAAAAAGAAGAAGAGGTTCTTTTTTATAGTTGTTTGAGTTGAAAAATAAAGTAAGAAATTGAAAAGAAAGGTTGAACACTAATGAAAGAAGAGAGTTATGGGGTTAGGGTAGGATCACCTTTTGAGATGTCATCATAGTCATAAATATCGTCTTACCTCTCTTCCTTTTTAATGACATATGAATGACTCCTCGATCGAGTTATCTATCACCCTTGGTTAAAGAAGAAAATAAAACTCACTCCTATGTGCATGGAACTTCATGAATAATTCCTAAACAAATAACGCAAGTCCCCATCAATAATTTTTGATCCTTAAAACTCTATAAAAAAATTACTAGATCCACACACATGCCAATGATCATTAGACACTCACCACCTAACACAATATGCTCGATCGAGTCAAATTACACTAGGCGGAGGGAGATTAAAAGTATTTAACAAAAGATATCAAAAATGAATACACCAAACTCAAAAAATGATCTCATTAAGACAATTGGGAAACACTGAGAATATATGTCATTCAAAAGAAAGTTAAGGTTTTATATTTAAGCACAAAACTCCGACATTACAAAAGTGAAACTTTCCCTTCCCCGATCACTCAAAGTTTTTACCCCTCCATGTGAAAGGTATTAGAGTTGAAAGGGGAAGAAGAGAACATGATGAAACTAAGTAAAAAAGAAAATAGAAAATAAAAAGAACATCAAGAGCTAAATCCTCTATAATAGCCCTTATTTCACCTTCTTCAACCTCTTTCAATGGAAGTGAACACTCTTATTTATAGGCTTGTGGAGTTAAGAATTTACCTCCAAAATTACTCCACCGAAATTATGAGTCCACTTGGAATATTAAATGACCAAATTTGGAAATGGGTTCTTCTTTAAAGTTCTTCCTCTATATCGCATCTATCAACACACGAATTTTCAACTTCATTGGCCATGAAATGAAGGAGTTATGGTCGCCTCACTAAGAATATTTAATTCTGCCACATAGACTTTTCGTATTCCAAAATATCGAGTTCCAATGAATTTAAGTCCATGAGAATGAAAGACTCAGGCATGGATAAATTAATGAAACTTGTTCCCACGTATTGCTTCTAGATACATGTAAAATTTCAGCTCTAATGGTTTGGCCATTTATGAGATATGGTCCCCACAATAAAATTCTCAAGTTCTGTACACAGTTTTCGAGGCCTGAATTGTGATCTAGATTTGAGCTTCCAAATGATTGATTGTGCTTTGAGTCCAGCAGGATAAAATGAAGATCATAAAATATTGAAACCTATAAAAGAATAATTTTTCAATTTAAATCAGTTGATAAAAAGTTATGTCTGAAACATTATAATAAACGAAAACTGTTTTAAATCCAAAATATGCCATTTTAGCAATTAAGCACAAAATACTTATAAAACATAAAATCTGACAATTTCCCTTGATATGAAACTTTGGTGGGATTAAAAACATTGAAATTAAGAATAAAATAATTGAAAATATGTGTTCTATAAATTCCCCTACACTTATCACTTGGACTCCCGGACAAGTCAAAATCAAAATAAAATCAAAGAAATTTTAAAACACATGCCATTAAGATCCACCAATTCCACAACAAAAAATAAAAGATATCATGAATTATCAATAAAAATTTATTACAAGTTCTAAAATCAGATCATTCAATATTTTTCCTCTTCATTTCTCATCCCATGCACATAAGACACCTACCTTACATGAATTTTCTCTCATCTCACAAATATCAATTTTCATAAATGTTTTTCTCATCCAAACCAATGTAAGGGTCACCATAGGTTTGAAAAACTCCTACTTATCCACCCAATTTGAGTCAAGGACATTACTTTATCATGATGACTTTTCAGGGTTGTTCTGTGGCTTTCAGTTGGTAGGATTTTCATGCGAAAAAAGAATTATGAGGCCGAATGAGAAGGGTTTAGCTCCTTTTGAAGAAAATTTTCACAATTCTTATTTTCACTCAAGTATGGTATCCTCCTCACTCCCCTCAGTAGAAATTCAGCTCCATAATCATAAAATATCACGAAATGTTCAAACATCTCAGCATTTCAGCAGCAACAATTTCAATCTTCTCAAACATGATTTTTCTTGAAAGCTCTAGAAAAGGCACAACTTTATTCCTCCATTAGAAGCTCTAGAAAGGCACAAATTCTCTTACCATGAAAGCTCCAGAAAAGGCATAGCTTTCAACATAATGATTTTTCATTAGCACACACATCTCTGCAGCTTTTTAATTTTCACCCAAAGTTTCACCAAATGAGTTAGCACAACCCAAGATAGCTTCCCCCACACTTAAGTTCAACTAGATCATGCAATTTCACTTTTGGAGAAGGTTGGATAGGGAAAATGGCTTATAATGTGGATAACCTAATAGGATATTCATAGATTATAAGGGCTACATGGATTAAATGTACAAGGTAGGCCAGAATAGAATGGATTATCTTGAAAAGGGGGCTTCAAACCAAAGAAATTCCTCATTCATTTAAAACACATGTACCCCAAACCCTCAGGTTTAGAAAGGAATGAATCAAATTATGGTTAAGACAAGCATGGTATGGTTCTCTCAAGAAGTGAGATGAATGAAAAGAATATAACAATAATGTCTCAGAAGCCTCATGGGAAAGTTATTTCATAGATAAAGAAAGTGAGATGTGGCATGGGATTCAAAAATCTGAGTACTTTTCATGAAATTCCCAAAGAATTGAACTTGAAACAAAATCATTTTCAGTATTCATTTAAGCTTAGTTTCAGGGAATAAATTGGTTCAATCACTGACATGGGTTTCAAAAATGGCAATGATAATCATTTCAGCTCAAAATTTTCAAAAACACAACAAAAACTAAAAAAAATAAAGACCTAAAAATTTGAAAACACACAATTTTTTTTATTTTTTTTCAAAAACAAACATAAAATGAAAATCATAAATTACCAAGGTTACATCCCCAAACTTAAATTATACAGTTTTATCAATGCATTCAAGTGTATTTAAACATGAATGTAGAATTTTAAATTAAACACAGCAGCAAGAAAGTGGAAAGGAGATGTACAGCTTGACTTATTGGTAATGCAATATTGAGTTAAGATCCTAAGTGTTGCAAAATAAAAAGCTACAATAAAAAGATAAAAAATATAATACATTTATTGAAAGAAATTAAAATAGAAATAGGATGAGAAAATAAGGATAGATCTTGGTATAATCCCCCAAGTGAGCCCTGGGATTTGACTGCCTCGAGATGGGTAGTTCCAGTTAGTTATCCCCAATCTGATGGTGGGTGAAGTTTCTTTGTGATGAACCAACAAAACTTCTTCTTAACATCATGTGCTTTATCATTTTTGTTGAGTAAATCATGGGTATAGTACACCAAATCCACCCCTAGTACAATAAGATACAATTCTCTTGGTGGGGGTAGGACAATGAATGAGTCCTCATCTTTCTTGGTTTCCAATTGCGCAACTTCTTCTTCATTGCCTATTAATTTCTCATGGTATGCTGCATCAATTGAATAAATAAAGGGAATGTCAGAGTTTAATTCTATTTGAACAAAGTTAAAGCATGAAGAATCAATATCAAATTATTCCCTTTCAATGTAAGCATCTAGTGTCTCTTTTTCCTTAGTAAAATCTATGTGGACATCCTCTTGAACTCCCTCTAATAAACAATCAACATGTTCAAGGAGCTCCAATTGTTCATCTTTAAGGGTATATCCCTTTTCTTCCTCACCCGCCAAGATAATACATGAGTTTTCTGAGTTTGAAAAGCAAGGAAAAGTGATACTCAATTCATTTTTAGTAAAATTATAATACAATGAGTTAAGAAAAATATCATCTCACGGAGATTTCTCAGCTTCAATTGCTTCTTCAGTGGGAAGTGCCTCTTGGATTTGAATTTCATTGGGTAGAGGTAGGTAGTCAGGCTCCTCTATTTGAAAGATAAGTGGTGAATTCACTTCCCCCACTAGTTCTGATTCTAGTTCAGGTTTAGGTTCTTGATCCAATGTAACCTTCTATATGGACTTCAATCATTGATAATCAATGTTGACTTGATTCACCATTTCCATCAGTTCTTGAAGTGAGATACTTGTTACATGGCCATTCATCATTTTTTTCCCAAAATAGTGAGTTCATCAAGATTTTGAAAGAGGTATTCCTGGTCATTCTGAAACATTTTTCCCTGAAACTGTGAGTAATCAATCCAAGAAGAATAATTGTAGTTGTCATACATCATGGATTGTTTTATATATATTTTTTAATAAAATAAATGAAAGTATTTACAAAATGTTAGAATTAGATTGTTGGAACAACCTCCCTAGAAACAGAGCCAATTTTTGACATGTACATGTCATGGGGTGGGAAAAAACAAATAAAACTTATGTTAAAATTTAGTAAAGTTGGTAACCTAATTTGTCTCCAGAGAGGAGTGCACAACAATTACGTTTGTCACTTAAATTAAAGAAAGAAGAAGTGGTTCTTTTCGACAGTTGTTTGAGTTGAAAAATAATGTAAGAAATTGAAAAGAAAGGTTGAAAACTAATGTAAGAATAGAGTTATGGGTTCAGGGTAGGATCCCCTTTTGTAATGTCATCACAGTCACAAATATCATCTTACCTCTCTTCCTTTTGAATGACAAATGAAAGACTCCTTGATCGAGTTATCTATCACCCTTGGTTAAAGAGGAAAATAAAACTCACTCCTATGTGCATGGAACTTCATAAATAATTCCTAAAAAACTAAGGCAAGTCCCAATCGGGAATTTTTTCTCCTTACAACTCTAGAAAATATTTTACTAGTTCCACACACGTGCCAACAATCGTTAGACACTCACCACCTAACACAATATTCTCGATCGAGACAAATTGAACTAAGCAGAGGGAGGTTAAAAGTCTATAAAAAAGATATTAAAAATGAATACACCAAACTCAAAACATGGTCGCATTAAGAGAATTGGGAAACTTTTAGAATATATGTCATTAAAAAAAGATAAGGTTTTACATTTAAGCACCAAACTCCGACAATACAAAAGTGAAACACCCCCTTCCCCGATCACTCAAAGGTTTTACCCCTCCATGTGAAGGGTATTAGAGTTAAAAGGGGAAGAAGGGAGAATGATGAAACTAAGTAAAAAAAATATAAAATACAAATAACTTCAATAACTAAATCCTCCAGCACAGCTCTTCTTGCACCTTCATCAACCTCATTGAATGGAAGTGAACACTCTTATTTATAGGCTTGTGGAGTTGAGAATTTCCCTCCAAAATTACTCCACTGAAAGTATTAGTCCGTTTGGCATATTAAATGACCGAATATGGAAATTGGTCCTTCTTTAAAGTTATTCCTCCATCTCTCATATGTCGACACACGATATTTCAGCTTCATTGGCTATGAAATGAAGGTGTTATGGCCGTCGCACTAAGAATATTTATTTCTTCCACACAGTCTTTTAGTATTCCAACATGTCGAGTTCCAACGAATTTAAGGCCTTGAGAATGAAAGAATAAGGCATTTAAATATTAATAAAACTTGTTCATAATGATTTATTCTAGATAAATGTAAAATTTATGCTCTAATGGTTCATCCATTTATGAGATATGGTCCCCAAAGTAAAATTCTCCAGTTATGTACACAGTTTTCGAGGCCTTATTTGTGAGCTAGATTTGAGCTTCCAAATGATTGATTGAGCTTTGAGTCTAGAAGGATAAAATGAATCTCATCAAATATAGAATCATATAAAATAATAATTGTTCAATTTTGATCAGTTGATAAATAGTTATGCCTAAAACATTATAATAAATGAATACTATTTAAATCCAAAATATGCCATTTTAGCAATTAAGATCAAAATACTTCTAAAACATAAAATGTGACAATTTCCCTTGATATAAAACTTTTTTGGGATTAAAAACATTGAAACTAAGAATACAATAATTTAAAATATTTGTTCTATCAATTCCCCCACACTTATCACTTAGACTCCCGGACAAGTCAAATTCAAAATAAAATCAAAGTGAACATAAAACACATGCCATTGAGATCCACCAATTCCACAACCAGAAATAAAAGATATCATGCCTCATCCATAAAAATTATTACAGGTTCTCAAATCAGATCATTCAATATTTTTCCTCATCATTTCTCATCCCATGCACACAAGACACCTACCTTACATGAATTTTCTCTTATCTCACAAATATCAATTTTCATAAATGTTTTTCTCATCCAAACCAATGCAAGGGTCACCATAGGTTTGAAAAACTCCTACTTATCCACCTTATGTGAGTCAATGAAATTTTTTTGTCATGAGGACTTTTCAAGGTTGTTTTGTGGCTTTCGGTTGGTAGGATTTTCATGTGAAAAAAAATTCTGAGGCCGAATAAGGAGGGTTTGGCACTTTTTGAAGAAAAACTGCACAATTCTAATTTTCACTCAAGTATGGTATCCTCCTCACACCCCTTAGTAGAAATTCAGCTTCATAATCATAAAATCTCATAAAATATTCAAACATCTCATCATTTCAGCAGCAAAAATTTCAATCTTCTCAGACATGATTTTTCTTGAAAGCTCCAGAAAAGGCACAACTTTCTTCCTCCATCAGAAGCTCCAGAAAGGCACAACTTCTCTTATCATGAAAGTTCTAGAAAAGGAAAAAATTACAACATAATTATTTTTCATCAGCACACACATCTCTTCAGCTTTTTAATTTCCACCCAACGATTCACCAAATGAGTTAGCACAACACAAGACAGCTTCTCCCACACTTAAGTTAAACTAGATCATGTAATTTCACTTCAAGAGCAAGTTGGATAGGGGAAAATGTCTCTTAATGTGGATAACCTAATAGGATATTCATTTCTTCTAAGGGATACATGGATTAAATGTACAAGGTATACCATAATTAAAGGGATTATCTTGAAATAGGGGATTTCAAACCAATGAAATGCCTCAGGCGTTTAAAACACATGTACCCCAAACCCTCATGTTTCGAAAGGAATGAATCAAATTCTGGTTAATAAAAGCATGGTATGGTTCTCTTAAGAAGTGAGATGAATGAAAATAATATAACAATAATGGTTCAGAAGCCTCATGGGAAAGTGATTTCATAGATAACGATAGTGAGATGTGGCATTGGATTCCATAATCCGAGTACTTTTCATGAAATTCCCAAAGAATTGAACTTGAAACAAAATCATTTTCAGAATTAATTTAAGCTCATTTTAAAGGAATAAATTGGTTCACTCACTGACATGGGTTTCAAAAATGGCAATGATAATCATTTCAGCTTAAAAGATTCAAAACACACCAAAAACATAAAAAAATAAACACATAAAAATATGAAAACACACAATTTTTTTTATTTTTTGTGATAAACAAACATAAAATGAAAATCATAAACTACCAAGGATCCCTCCCCCACACTTATATGATACAATTTTCTCAATACATTCAAGTGTATTTAAACATGTAAGTAGAATTTAAAATGAAACACTGTAGAAAAAAAGTGGAAAGGAGAGGAAAAACTTGACTTATTGGTAATGCAATATTCATTTAAGCTCCTAGGTGTTGGACACTAAAAACCTACAATAAAAAGAGAAAAAAATATAGTACATTTATTGAAAGAAATTAATATAGAAATATGATGAGAAAAGAATGATATATCTTGGTTTAATCCCCCACGTGGGCCCTGGGTTTTGACTGTCTCCAGATGGGCAGTTCCAGTTGGTTATCCCCAATCTAATGGTGGGTGAAGTTACCTTGTGATGAACCAACAAAATTTCCTCTTCACATCATGTGCTTAAACCTTTTTGTTGAGGACATCATGGATATATTACACTAAATCCTACCCTATTACAATAATATACATCTCTCTTGGTGGGGGTAGGACAAAGAATAAGTCCTCATATTTCTTGGTTTCCAATTGTGAAACTTCTTCTTCATTGTCTAGTGATTTCTCATGGAATGCTGCATCAATTGAATAATGAAAGCTAATGTCAGAGTTTAATTCTATTTGAACAAAGTTAAAGCATGAAGAAACAATATCTAATTCTTCCCTTTCAATGTAAGCATCTGGTGTCTCTTTTTCATCAGGAAAATCCTTGTGGATATCCTCTTGAACTCTCTCTAATAAACAATCAACATGTTCGAGGAGCTCCAATTTTTCATCTTTACGTGCATATCCCTTTTCTTCCTCATCTTCCAAGACAATACATGAGTTTTATGAGTTTGAAAAGAAAGGTGAGGTTATACTCAATTCATTTTTAGTAAAATTAGAAGACCGAGAGTTAAGGAAAATATCATCTCCCGGAGTTTTCTCAGTTTAAATTTCTTCTTCAGTGGGAAGGGCCTCTTGGAGTTGAATTTAATTTGGTAGAGGTAGGTAGTAAAACTCCTCTATTTAAAAGATAAGTGGTGAATTCACTTCCCCCACTGGTTTTGATTCTATTTTAGGTCCAGGTTCTTCATCCAATGTAACCTTCTCTATAGACTTTAATCTTTGAAAATCAATGTTGACTTGATTCACCATGTCCATCAATTATTGAAGTGATATACCCTTTACATGGCCATTCATCATTTGGTTGGCCAAAATAGTGAGTTCATCAAGATTTTGAAAGATGGATTCCTCGTTATTATGAACCATTTGTCCCTGAAACTGTGAGTAATCAATCCAAGAAGAATAATTGTAGTTGGCATACATCATGGATTTTTTTATATTTTTTATAAAATAAAATAAATGAAAATATTTACAAAATGTAAGAATTATATTGTTGGCACAACCTCCCCAGTAACGGTGCCAAGTTTTTACACGTGCCTATCGTGGGGTGTGAAAAAAACAAATAAAACCTCAGTTAAAATGCAGTAAACTATGTAACCTAATTTTTCTCTAGAGTGGAGTGCACATCAATTATGTTTGTCACTTAAATTAAAGAAAGAATAAGAGGTTCTTTTTTACAGTTGTTTGAGTTGAAAAATAAAGTAAGAAATTGAAATGAAAGGTTGAAAAATAATGGAAGAAGAGAGTGAGGGGGTCAGGGTAGGATCACCTTTTGTAATGTCACCATAGTCACAAATATCATCTTACCTATCTTCCTTTTGAATGAAAAATGAATGACTCCTCTATCAAGTTATCTATCACCCTTGGTTAAAGAAGAAAATAAATCTCACTCCTATGTCCATGGAACTTCATAAATATTTCCTAAACAACTAAGGAAAGTCCCAGTCGGGAATTTTTTCTCCTTATAACTCTAGAAAAAAGTTTACTAGTTCCACACACGTGCCAACAATCGTTATACACTCACCACCTAACACAATATGCTCGATCGAGACAAATTGTACTAGGCGTAGGGAGATTAAAAGTCTTTAAAAAAGCTATTAAAAATGAATGAATTAAACTCATAACACTATTTCATTAAGAGAATTGGGAAAAATTGTGAATATATGTCATTCAAAAGAAATATAAGGTTTTAAATTTAAGCACAAAACTCCAACATTACAAAAGTGAAACTCCCCCTTCCCCGATCACTCAAAGGTTTTACCACTCCATGTGAAGGGTATTAGAGTTGAAAGGGGAAGAAGATAGCATAATGAAACAAAGTAAAAAAGAAAATAGAAAATAAAAAGAACTTAAAAAACGAAATCCTCCAGTATAGACCTTCTAGCACCTTCTTCAACCTCTTTGAATGGAAGTGAACACTCTTATATATAGGCTTGTGGGGTTGAGAATTTCCCTCCAAAATTAATCCACCAAGAGTATGAGTCCGTTTGGGATATTAAATGACTTAATTTGGAAATTTTTCCTTCTGGATTGTTCTTCCTCCACCTCTCATCTATCGAAACATGAAATTTCGGCTTCATTGTCCATGAAATGAAGGTGTTATGGCTGTCGCACTAAGAATATTTAATTCTTCCATACAATCTTTTCATATTCCAATATGTCGAGCTCCATCAAATTTAAGGCCTTGAGAATGAAAGAATAAGGTGAGGACATATTAATAGAAACATTTACTCAGGATTTATTCTAGATACATGTAAATTTTCATCTCTAATGGTTCAGTCATTTATGAGATATGGTCCCCACAATAAAATTATCTAGTTCTGTACACAGTTTTCGAGGCCTGATTTGTGAGGAAGATTTGAGCTTCCAAATTATTGATTGAGCTTTGAGTCAAGAAGGATAAAATGAAGATCATCGAAAATAGAAACCTATAAAATAATAATTTTTCAATTTGGATCATTTGATAAAAATTTATGTCAGAAACATTATAATAAACAAAAACTGTTTAAATCCAAAATATTCTATTTTAGAAATTAAGATCAAAATACATCTAAAACATAAAATGTGACAATTGAACTTGATATAAAACTTTTGTAGGATTAAAAAAATTGAAATTAAGAATAAAATAACTGAAAATATTTGTTCTATCAGCCGCGGAGGGCACTCCACGTCAGTAGGATTCGAGGAAAGAAGTTGAAGAAGAAATCTGGCATTCTTCGCGTTCTTCGTTCTTCGTTGGGAGGAGCATTCTTCGTTGGGAGCACTTTTCTCCCAAGTTCCTCTCAATTCCACCAAAATATAAATGTCAATGAAATAATATTAGATTATTCGTCTAATATTAATTTGGCAAACCAATTCAAAAAGTAGAATTAAAAACCCGACTCCACCAAATTAAATGCACAGGTGTTGTCCCATTAAATTGGAGGATACCAAGAGTCTCTCCTTAATAAAACACATGTGTTGGCGCAATTAATTTCACAGGGAGGTCAAGAGGCTCTCCCTCATTAATTGGAGAGAGTGGAGAGGTTTCATCCTCCACCATCAATAGGGTTCGGTTGGTCCCCACCCCTATCATTAATAGGGAGGTTATGCGGCTTGGGTGGTCCGCACCTCAATTATCCTCCCATTGGAGGTTATGCTTGGGTGGGCCCCACCACCATAACCTCTCATGAGAGGTTAGGGTGTTTTGGTCCTACCACCAACTCACAAGGGGAGGTTTTAACCTACACACTCAACACATGTTAGCTTAAAAATAAAATAAAGTGTTGTACTTTATTTTATATTTTTTTTATAAAAAGAAAAGAACCTAACTTTTATTCCTTATCATCTGCTGTCGAGGTGAAAGTATTCTTAAGAGAATATCGGTGTTACGAGTTCAATGGTTCCCGTGGCTTTCAGTTCCGAGCACCGGCTCAAAATTTTTATAAACCCTACCATACGTTTACTTAACGTACCCGAACAAAACTTAAGAAATTGATTCTGGGCACACCGGCCCTTGGAATCAAGCGTCGTCAATTTTCACAGACTCGTAAAAATTCCATGTATTTAAGAAAAAAAATTACCTGGAATTTATGGGTCTTTACATTCTCCCCACCTCAGGGATTTATGTCCCCGTTGCAACAACTCACACTAAGGGAACAAATGGGGATATTGAGCACACATCTGAGCCTCCTTCTCCCATGTGCTCTCCTGTAGGTTCTCATGATGCCAAAGAATGGGAACCATAGGTATCGACCATCCACGTTGTACCCACTCCTGTTCATCCTAAATCTGCACTGGAACCTCCATGAAGGTCGCACCATCGTCGATGTCTAGCTCCCCATGGTCGATGATGTGAGAAGGGTCGCGCACGTATCTCCTCAGTTGAGATACGTGTAAGACGTCATGCCCCCGGTGGAACCGAGGTGGAGGATCTAAGAGATAAGACACCTCACCTACTCTGCTAACGACCTATAATGGTCTGATGAACCTCAGAGATAACTTTCCGCCTCGACCAAATATCTGTAGACCTCATCGAGGTGAGACCCATATGAAGACGTGGTCACCATTCTTGAACTCTAGAGGTCTCTGTCTCCAGTCAGCATACGACTTCTGTCTGCTCTGTGCAGTCTTCATCTGCTCATTGATGATATGCACCTTCTCTATGGTAGCCTGTACCATCTATGGCCCCACTAGTGCTGACTCCCCTGGGTCTATCCGGCATAGTGGCGATTTGTAAGATCAACCATAAAACGCCTCAAAAGGTGCCATGTCGATGGTGGAGTGATAGATTTTGTTCTACGCAAACTACAACAAAGGTGGATGATCCTCTCAGCTATGACTGAATTCAAGGATACATGGCCGAAGCATGTCCTCGAGGGTCGGGATGGCCCTCTTGGTCAGACCATCCGTCTGAGGATGGAAGGTGGTGCTCAAGCGAATCTGTGTCCCGAAGGCTCCCTGTAACCCCTTCCATAGTCGATAATTAAATAGTGTGTCATGATTCGATACAATAGATGAAGGTACTCTATGTATCCACACAATATCATTCACGTAGAGGCGTCCCAAGCTCTCTACTGAGCCCTGATCTCTGATCGGTATGAAGTGGCCCAACTTGGTGAGTCAGTCGACAATCACCCAAATCGAGTCATGACCCCTGGATGTACATGGAAGACCCATAAAAAGTCCATGGATATCCCATCCCACATCCTCTCCGAGTCCTCTAAAGTCTAAACCAATCCTACTAGTACCTGGTGCCCCGCCTTTACTTGATGATAAGTGAGGCACCGAGAGACAAACTCTTCTGCTGCCTTCTTCATAACTGGACACCAGTGCTGTCGACGAAGGTCCTGGTACATCTTCACCACTTCTGGATGTAACGCTAAAGGGGGAGTGTGGAACTCCCTAAACACTTCCTCCTGATGTGCCACTGGTACCATAGTATATCTTCTGAAGAGGATGATGTTCTCCCCACATTCAGAAAATTCATTAGGTGCCTGCCCTATGGATATCTGAGCACGTCATGTCTCGCAGTCAGCGTCCCCATGTTGTGGTTCCATAACTCGCTGAAGAAGTGGGGGAGTGACCATAAGAGACTCTAGAAATGATGCTCCATCCCTATCCATAAAGGATATCTGTGATGCAGCTAGCTGCTCTATCGCCTCTCCTAGCAGCTGAATACCAGTCCTCCTACTGAGGGCATCCGCAAAAACATTCCCCTTTCTAGGAGTATATACTATCTCAAAGTCATAATCCTGGAAGAACTCAAACCAACGCTGTTGTCTCTAGTTCAGGTCTTTCTGATAGATGATATACCAGAGAATCTTGTGATTAGAGTACACGGTAAAACGTTTTCCGATTAGATAGTGCCGCCACATCTTCAAGGCGAAGACCACTGCTTATAACTCCGGTTCATGGGTAGCGTAGTTATACTCATGTATTCTCAGCTGTCGAGAACCACATGTGATCACAGCTTGATCCTGCATCAGTACACACCCGAGTCCGGTCCCTGATGCGTTGCAGTAGACTACGTACCCAACACCTTCCTCTAGAAGCCTCAATATGGGGGCACTATTCAGCCTCTGCCTCATCTCTTGAAAGATCTGTTGTCATCTCTATAACCACATGAAGGGTTTCCCCTTATTCTTCAAGGCTGATAGTGGTACTACAACTCTGGAGAAGTCTGGAACGAATCTCCGATAGTAGCCTACCAAACCCAGAAAACTTTGTACCTCTGTCACACTCATGGGTGGATCCCAAGCAAGTACTGCCTCTATCATCACTAGATCTACTGCATCTCAAGCCTCTGAGATAACATGTCCCAAGAAGTGCACCTCTCAGATCCAGAACTTGCACTTTGATCGCTTACCATAAAGCTGGTGCTCCGAGAGTTTGTCCAGTACTACCCGTAAATGGTAGGCGTGCTACTACTCAGTAGTCGAGTAGATCAAAATGTCATCGATGAAGTCTATGACAAAGTGATCGAGGTAAGGCTGCATGATCCTATTCATGAGACTCATGAACAATGATGGAGTACTGTTTAAGCTGAAGGGCATAAGCAAGAACTTGTAGTGGTTGTAACGACACGTGAAGGCCATCTTCTGCACATCCTCATATAAAACTCTGAGTTGTTGGTAGCTTGATATAAGGTATATCTTCGAGAACCACCGGGCTCCTTTTAGCTGATCAAAAAGGTCGTCAATCCTTGGGAGTGGGTACTTGTTCTTCACAGTCACTTGGTTTAGGAGATGGTAGTCAACACAGAGCCTCAAACTCCCATCCGCCTTTTTGGCGAACAGAATCAGGGCTGCCCAGGTAGAAACACCAAGCCAGATGAATCCCTTTCCCTACAAGTCAGCTATATGTACTCGTAGCTCACGAAGCTCAGCGGGAGACATCCGATATGCTGGTGTAGATATCGGTGTCGTTCTGGGGTATAGGTAAATGTAGAAGTCTGCCTCTCTATGAGGAGGTAATCTTGGAACATCGTTAGAGAAAACATCCATGTACTGGTCCACCACTACAGGATAAGTCAGAATCTCCACATCAACTTCTCTGAGGGTAAAGCAATCCATCTAGTGAGTGACTGGCTACACCCTCCTCCGAGTAAGTCTGTATTTTTCTGAAAAGGCTCCCTTCTTGCCGGTGAAGGTGAACCTGGTTCCATCCTTGCGGACACACCGCACTTTGTTCCTAATACAGTCGATCTGGGAATGGATTGTAGATAACTAGTCCATACCCATGATGATGTCATAAGGTCTCGACGCCACTACTAAGAGATCCTAGCCGAAGCTATCGCCTCTTAGAGTAAGCTCACACTGTCGGCACCAGTGCATAATCGTTGAATCAGCTCCCGTAAGAGTCTCTAGGTGTAAGGATCGAGCCAACAGCTCCATCGGAATCTATGATCTCTGAACGAGGGCAGTGGCAATGAAAGATTGACTGACACCTATTTCTATAAGAACTATAGATAACGTGGAATAGAAACAGATCATACCTCGTATCATCTCAGGAGCACCATGGTCATGTTCTTCAGCTTCCTAAAGCTGAGCTCTCCCTTGTCCACCTGCTCCATATGGTCGGGGTGGACCTCCTTGTGGTGGTCGCGAGAGCACCTCATAATATCGTCCACTGCCATTTGCTCGACCAGATCCTTTGCTACGTCCGCCTGATCCCTGAGGACCGCCTCGATCGAATCTCTGCCTCTACCTAGGAGGTCCATCAACTATCTGCTGATCATCAGAGTGGCGGGTCGGACAGTCACAAGCCATGTGACCATGCCCGCCGCATGTGAAACACTTCCTGCTACCGGCATGTGTGTATTTGCTCAGTGTGCCCCTCACAACCGATCCTGAGTCATGCGGTTGACCACCTATAGTTCTGGTCCTCTTTGACCTCTATGACATATATCTACTGATAGCTGCAAAAAACTCTGCTGCATGTCAGCTAGTGTTGGGTCTCACTGCTGGAGACTACTCAGGAAGAAAACTATCCACTAGGAAATCTCTCTCTAACACCCCTGCCTGATTCGGGATGCTATGTGAAATCACCAATGCTATGATATCCCTCCCGAGTCCCTGCTTGAAGGTCTGGGACCTAAATAATGGGTCTCTTACCATATCAATGGAGTAACGCGATAGGTCGGTGAACCTTTCTATGTACTGCATAACCATCATGCTACCCTGTCGTAGATGTAGTAGCTAATATATCTGCACCACTCGAAGGGTGGCTGGGACAAACACCGCCCAGAACAGGATCTTGAAGTCTACCCAAATAAGTGTCACCTCATCATGAAACTTGACCATTAGGCTCCACCATCTTCATGTTGCTTCCTGAAGGAGGATGGTAGCAACGATCACCATAAAGTCTGTTGGTGTCCCTAATAGCCTGAAGACTCTCACAACAGCCTCCAGCCAATCCTCAGCCACCTCTGGGTCTGTATCTCCATTGAACGTGGGTGGCCTCTGGCGGTGGAACTCGTGCAACGCGCTCAAGCGGCATGCACTCTCTACTGCTGGGGGTGGTGGCATCGGTGGCCCAACGAGGAGTGGTACCGCTGGTGGCCCCACTGGTGCCTCAACTGGAATAGGTCCCTACACTGATGCCTTGTCGATTAGTGGGCTCTCAGTACGTACGACTCTCGGGGCTCTAACTAGTCATCTACAGGGAGTCATCCTGATAGAAACAGATGCGAAATGGATAAAAGACTATACCTAGTGAGCTGACCTAGGTGAGATGACTTAAAGAAAATCTTTTGAAAACACACATGCAACCAGTTTTTTCCTGCACTGAGTCAGAAATAAGAAGTCAGGGTCCTGGTGTATGGATACGTCGGTCGCCCTCACCAACACTGGACTCCCTGAACTGAAAACCACCCTTAGTACCCTTAACATTATTGCTTCACAGAAAATCAATATCATAGTCCTAGATTCTGTGGTTGAACCGACCCCTCTGATACCGATTTGTCACGACCCATCCCCTGGGGGTCGTTTCATAACTACCCCAAGCCCACCTTCAATGGGCCATGGGCTGTCGACTAGCACCAAAGGCATATATCCATAAACTGTGAAGGCATTGCCTTTATAACTGTAAACAAACACATCAGAGTACACAACTAGAAGCAAAACACTAAGTAAAAATTGTATACAAAAAGTGTGCTAGAAAGTAAAAAGGGTTTGGAAATACAACCCCAACTGTAAAGTACAAGTACAACTGAAAAAGGGACAAACATCTAAAAGGTAAAGAGAAACTCTTGGATCGTCCTCCAGGGTTCCAAACTGAAGGGTAGGTACAGATGGCCACCTCAGCACTCCACGTCCGTCAGACTCTTCTGTGTACCTACTCGTCGTAAGGTCCACCTCTGGGTACCTTCTAGTCCTGGAGCTCCCGGCCTCCGTCAGTGCTGTCCATCGTCTACATCCAACACAACGAGGTGCAGGCATAGCCCGTGCAGGGGTGAGTATAACGATACTCAGTAGGGACTCTGAGACCCTCATGGTCTCACAAAATCCAACAAGGATAAATCACAATGTACTAAATCAACAGATAACCATTACATAGGTAAATTCCCATACATCTACCTAAATTATCTTGTAACCCATCTCAATCATGAGGAAACACAAAATCCAAAGACTCCACTCAATCCAGGATTTTTTTTATCGAAACCCTGGTTGGTGGTGTACTCCTCCTCTATCGAGTACAGTGGGCCTGCCGTGTCACACAGAGGTGCTTCCCACTATCATTGGACTGCTGAGGCACTCCTCCTGTCGAGTACCATGGGTCTGCTGCGTCACACAGAGGCGCTCCCCACCGTGGGTCTGCCATGTCACACAGAGGCGCTCCCCTTAATAGCCTGCAATGGAACTCCTCCTGTCAAGTACCGCAGGTCTGCCACGCTCACACAATGGCTCTCCTCCACCATGGGTATGTCGCGTCACATAGAGGCACTCCCCACTGGGCTAGTCGAGTAACTCCGAGTTGAATCAGTCAAGCAGTCGTCAGATCTCAACCAACTACTAGGTCTCCATACTTTGTCTGCTCATCACCGGAAGGATCCGCTCCATGAACTACTGTTTGATACTCCAATTATCATGAAGTCTCATGTAAATGTATCTCAAAGCACTGCCAAGTCATAGGGGTCTCAACGCAATAGACGTCGCATCAATCGGACGCTCGGTCTGTGAGTTATTAGTCTTGTAGTCCCGGGGTCTGTGTTCGATTTGTGTACGAACCAACCCGACCGTATCTCAACTATACCCTAAACTCAAGTAGGGTATACTCAAAGGGACCATCTCTCATCAAGATTACCATCTCCACTGAAGGCTCGTCAAATGGACGTCCAGTGCCACAGATATGGCCAAAGTAAGCAAAGGGGTCGGTAGTGGGCCTAGGTCCGATCCAACACGGTCGGACCGACTCGGCCCAACCCAGTCTCGGTCGAACTGGAAAGACCCGATTGTTATGACCCATCCCGTTGGGCGGGTCAGTCCTCTTAGTTCGGTTTGATCCTCTGGGACCGGCCCTGCTGACTGCGAGGTCGGTTCGACCCGGATGCCACCATGCTGGCGGCTCGGCCTGAAGGTCGAGGTTGGTTCGGCAAGCGCCGAGAGGGGAACAGATCAGGAGGTCAGCATCCAGGAGGCCAGCGGGCAGGCCGCACAGGGTGCGGGCAGGCTGATTGGTCGTCTGGTAGGTCACAGGTGCGTCAGGCAGACCGCGGTGGCGCGCGGGTAGCGCGCGGGGGCTCCGGGCAGGGCGCGGGGGTGTCGGGCAGGCTGTCGGCAGGGCTGGGTAGGCTGCAGTGGCGCGCAGGCAGCGCACGAGGGGTGTCGTATAGGGCACCGGCAATGCCGGGCAGCTCATGGGGTGCGCTGGCAGGCGGCGCGGGGCATGGCGATATTCGTCCGGAAGTATAGGTGCACCGCGGGGGCAGTGCGATTCATGGAGGTCGCGGGTAGCACAGCCTTCACCTTTGCTACCATCATTTCCATCGCCTCATCGCCATGCCAAAGAATCATTAGGAAATAATGGTGGAGGGAGTCAGGCCATGTTATTTTGGCCCACACCCTCCACATTTAGTAATGATATCATTTGGCTCATCAAAATGAATCTCAAAAATTAATTACAACACATTGTATCAATTTTTAATTCGATGATGAGAGGAAGAAAAGGGAAGCATAAATATGAAATAACCCCCTACATTATTATTTGCCATTTGTCATTCGTTGATGTTCGAAGTCGCGGGAAGAAGATAAAAGAAGTCATCGTTCTTTGCGTCCGCCACGCTCTTCGAATCCCTAATTGAGTTGGCCGCGGAAGGCGCTCTATGTCAGTAGGATTCGAGGAAGGAAGTCGAAGATGAAATCTGGCGTTCTTCGCATTCATCGTTCTTTGTTGGGAGGATCTCTCTTCATTGGGATCACTTTTCTCCCAAGATCCTCTCAATTCCACTAAAATAGAAAGGTCAATAAAATAATATTATATTAGTCATATAATATTATGTTGGCACCCCAATTCAAAAAGGAGAATTAAAAACTCAACTCCACCAAATTAAATTCACAAGTGTTGTCTCATTATATTAGAGGATGCCAAGAGGCTCTCATTAATAAAACACATGTGTTGGTGTAATTTATTGTGCAAGGAGGTCAAGAGGCTCTCCCTCATTAATGAGGTAGAGTGGAGAGGTTTCATCCTCCGCCATTAATAGGGGTCGGGTGGTCCCCACCTCTATCATTAATAGGGAGGTTATGCATCTTGGGTAGTCCCCACCTCAATTATCCTCCCATGGGAGGTTATTCTCGGGTGGGCCCCACCACCATAACATCTCATGGGAGGTTAAGGTGTGGTAGTCCCACCACCAAATTCCAAGGGGAATTTTTAACCAACACACTCAACACATTGCATCCTAATAATAAAATAAAGTGTTGTACTTTATTTTATTATTTTTTAATAAAAATCCAAAAACTAAATTTTATTCCCGATCATCGGCCATCGTGGTGAAAGTCTTATTAAGCGAATATCAGCACTGCGAGTTCAATAGTTCCCTTGGATTTTAGTTCTGAGCAATGGCTCAAAATTTATATAAACCTCCTCATACGTTTACTGAATGTACCCGAACAAAACTTCAGAAATTGATTCCGGGCACATCGGGCCTCAGAATCCAGCATCGTCAATTTTCGCGGACTCGTAAAAATCCTCTGTATTTAAGAAAACAAATTTCCACGGAATTTCCTAGTCTTTACATCAATTTATTTTCTATGACGAATAAGTTTTTTTTAAAATCATTCAACTAAAAGGATATTTAAAACATTAACTATGATGGGAACTATTGATTATTAAATAAAATCCTAAATCACATATATTTAATATCATTATCTTCCATAAGTTAATATCTATCGTTCCACTACCTAAAATCTAATACCACCATTGATTAGTATTTTCCTTACAAGTGATGGAATGTGGGGGCAGAATTTCCCTTTTAGAAATAAACTAATTAAGTTAATATAATTTTTAAATAATTGATTAAATTAAATTAAACAAGTGAATAAGAAAAAAAATGAAAAAGAACAGCTGTTTGATAAAGGGGTTCAATAAAAACATAGTACATAATCCCTATATCTCTACCCCTCAAGACCCTTGAGAGGGAAATATTATTCCCTTGGACTTAATCATATCAAAGATACCCAAAATGAAATTATTTTCATTAATTTTAATTTTCTAAACATGAGTCCCAATACAATCATTATATTTTGATTGAGAAAGGATGATTCCCAACCTCTGTCACCTTATTCATATTGAGAAACCAATAACATACAATTCGAAGAGAATTTTTTTGGTAAACACCATTACATTTCACTCTTAAATCAACAAGTAAGATATGAATAAGTGGGAATAAGAGAAATATAGAAATATTTATTGGTGATAATGTTTAAATAATTTATATCAATAAAACTGAAGATATGTTTCTATGGTAAATGTGGGTTTCCAAGACACTTCAGTGGCCTATTTATACCCTCTGTGTGTCCCATAGTGACTTATAAGGCCATAGTGGTTAATGAAAACATTAAATGGTAAGAATTGATGGATTATAACAATTCTAATTTAGATATTTTTTTATAAATTTCTCACTGGATTGGAGGTTTGATCCAATTTCTATACAGTTATGATGGATGTAGCACCACCTACTGTATAGACTCACAACATAGTTAGAATTGCTCACTAACTAGCTGGTGTGATATAGGTATAACCACATGCTACTAAAAATATCATTTATGAGCTTATGTATTCCCACAAAGTGGTCGGATCTATTTAAAAGAAATACCCATTAAAAAATCCTCAATTTTTTCTCTAGAGAAAATAAATTTGAATGTTGACTTTCTAGAATAATATAAATACTTAATAACTAAAATAACAGCAAACTAAAAAAGGGAAACAATGAAATATGAAAATATTCATTTCAAAGGAATTTAAAAATGGTATTTTCAACAATGAATTTAAATATTACTACATATATTAAAATAGAAGATATGAAATTAAAAAATATAATTTTAAATAAATTTAAATTTTCAGAAATGGAATTGAATGATTTAGAAAATACACTTTTTAATAACTAACAATATAATGATACCATTGATATCATTTCCTTCTCCCCATTTCCGATTATCATGGTATCACAAAAAATATTAGAGAAATAATAAATTCTGAAATAATTAAGAGATCATCACAAGAGATACAAAGAGAATATGTAAGATAAATAATCCATTACAACTATTTCATCACTAGTGAAAGAAACTTTTTTATCATTTAGATATGCTATCAATAGAAAATCATATTTTTACATTTAAAAATAATAAAATATTTAATCATTCCAAGAGATAATATTCTAAATAGGTATCTCCATTTAGTGGAATATAATATTAAAAAAAATTGGATCTCTATTGATTATGGACTTAAATTATAAACATTAAAAGTACCTAGTGAGAAAAAACATGTAAAATTATATGAGAAAATGTTTTTAGAAAAATAAAGTGTTATTAAGAGAGATAGATAAATGGATCAGTTATTTATATCATTTAAGTGAACAAAATATTTACATGAATGGATGCGCCTCATTTTTTTAAATGTCAAAATATAGTTTTAAATATTTAATATTCCTAACTCCCCCTTAAAAAATAATAATGATAAAAGGAAAGGGCTTTTGTCAGAATATATTCTAATTAAAGATTATTACAAATTAATTCTTTCACAATATCACCATTTTGAATGTTTTAAAATTATTAGTTGAGACTTTGGTCAATTTTCATAGTGCTTGAGTGTTGAATCATATTCCTATTGATAATAATTGAAAAATTATTATGAAAATATATTTTTAGTCTAGTCTATTTGATACCATCTTCTAAGAGAGTGTATTTCATCCATATAATTTCGTTACAACAACTCCTTATGGCTCTATATTCATCTTTTTCTATTTTTAGAATAGTGAGAATGTTATTATTAATATATGAAGAGATAAAAGTGTTTTCCGTGTTAGAGATATGACCCACCTGTTCATTTAATATCTTATTGGAACCCTCCAAATATGGAATCCAAAGAAAAATAGTTTTCAAACAAAATACTACACAATAAAATAAACCAGAACATTTTGAAGATTTAAAATAATTTAAATTTATTTTAAGATAATTTAAATGAGATTTGTTATGAATGGATTTAAAATTAGGAAAAACACAATCACAAATTAAGATTCCCACCTTGAAATCTATAATGTAGATGAGGCTCCAAATAATACCTCTATAAATATCATTATCAAATGATTTACTGGTTCTATCCAATGTTATCTTACATGATTTACTCATATATCTACTTATATAAATAATTGATCCATACCTGAACACATTATTCATTCAATTTACTATTTTACAATGAATAGAAAAATAAATTCCTTATTTTGATATATTTTAAAGCTAATGGTAAAACATTAATTCTCCTATAAAACCCATTAATAATTATTCCCCCATTATAAATAATAGATCATTATAAATTTATTATTTAATGGAAGCAAAAAAAATCATAATAAAAAAAATTGAATTGTAATAAACCTTTTTAAATATGCTTCAAAAAAAGTTGAATTATCATTTACCATATTAAATGTTTTTTACATAAAGTATTCATTTAAGCACTGAAACCATGACATAGGGTATTCTATTAATCCATAATGGGACTTGGTTAACTAAAATCATGATTTAGATATATTAAATATAAAAAATGGGTGGTTTTTCATAAGAAACGTTTTCAGTAAAAAAAAACATTCAAAAAAACCATTTAACAACAATTTGAGAAATAAAAAAAATATAAGTTGGAGAAAATTTCCAATAACATTATAACATAATCATGTTTTTTGATGGATGATCAAACTCAATGTCTTATATGCCTAATTTTTTATTATATATTGTGGTAATGATTATAACTTTGTAATATCACATTACAATGATCGTCTAATATTTTCATAGAAAACCATGTGGTACCAATAATGGGATGATCATATGGAATTTCAATTTGAGTCCAAACATTATTCCTTGTAAATTGGTTCAACTCAATTTTTATTAAAAATAATAAAACAAATTTCTTAATGGAATCATTAATATTATTCAATTTTAGGTGTTAAACAAATTCCCAATTTTTTAACACATTTATTTCCAACCTTCTAGCATGAGTATCACCTTCAAAATCACTAATATAAACTTCTATGGGATTGCCATTAGACTTCACCCATTACATGGGAAATATGATATTGAGAAACCTATACTTTTGAAACATATATATTACAAAATATTATATTAATATTCATTAAATTAAAAAATGATCCAGTCCAAAAATTTATAAGCCATGTATCATTATAAAGATGGAAACATAAAAAACCTATTTCATAAATATATCCCATTATATTATTAATAACTAGAACCCTTCATTGGAATATCAATCCTTAAAACATTATTTATAACCTCTGGAAAGGGTACATAAGAAGGGGTGGGCCCATACATTCAGTGTTGGTGAATAGGGTAGATTTCAATGATTACGTAATCATAACATGAGAATAAAGGGATACTAACTGCAGTTTTTTTATTTGAAATACATACCCCATATAACATATATCATAACCATGAGTCATCAAATAATTTTTTGCATTTCATAAAACAAGAATCATAATTTAATCAACGAACATGATCTCTGAGAGAAAAACATTATCATAAAAATGGATTTGTGTCATACACATAAGCATATAAAATTATATATTTATTAGTTTGGGAACAAATCCATGAGTATCATAATTGATTGGTTTCCAACCTGATTAAATCATAGTCGGAAGGTTAAATCCTATGAATATCATGGTGGAAATTTTATATTAATGAACTTGGTTGAATAAAAATTATATTCATTTTAATATCATGAGATATCAAACATTACACAATTCATTGGAGGGTAATATAATTTCAAGCTCACCCATACACTTATATCATAACCACTATCCATTGGTTATAATATAACTATTATCCTCGGTTATCACCTAACTACATTCATTTTAATATTATGTAACCACAATACTTAGTTTACAACTTAACCACACAAAAAATAATGTAAACTATAAATAATTTTGACACAAAATTATAGAACATTTACCATATGAGTAAAATATAACCTGTGTATAAAATGAGATTCATAAACATTTCTTCAATACATCATAGAATAAACCCAGAAAAATAAATTAGGTTCATAAAATTATCACTAACCTAAAATTTAATCATCAATAGAGAGAGTAAAATTATTATCATCGAATCATATCCCAACTAAATCATAATTAACATTATGGTATTCTATCATATATTAATATGCCTTTAAATGATCACTGAAATATTTATTCAAAAAGATAATTTTTCTATTATGATAATTAGTATAAAATAGAAATATTATTAAAATAGAATGGAAAGAATTTTATTGGAAGATAAAACTGAAACTTTTTAATGGGAGCTTAAAAATAATGATGATTAATGATAATTGGAAAATCCATTCAATGTATATAAGGAAAAAGGAAAACATTCCATTCATATTTTTGGTAAAATGAAAAAAATTAAATAATTACTAAAATAGAATACTCATTGAACCCATTAAATAAATATATTTAATTAGGAAAAATTTTATTTAAAAAATTAATAAATTTTGTTAAAAATATATGTGAACTTGATTTATAAAAACATAGATTTAGAATAAAATTTTTCTAGACACAATAGTAAAACATACAATGTTTTCTTTAAAAGAGATCATTAAGTCTCTTGAGTTTTCAAATAGAGTTATATTAATAAAAATATATTATTCATAAATAAATAAATAAATTATATTAAAAAGGTTTTAATATGATAAATATCATATAATCCCCTATAATTAATATTAAACCATAAATAATCTTGATTAAATTATGATTGAAATAAAATTCCGTTACCGCATTGGTAACATTTAATTAATAAGCACTAGGAAATATAAATAAAAATGGAAATTTTAATTAAAAAAATTATAATATTAATCATAAAATACATTAATGGGAAGTATGTAAACCACTCAAAATACACAATTTTTTAATATTTCATGTTTCCCATAGAAATAAAAGTGGGATGAAAATCAATTACCATATGTATGAATTCATTTGTACATATTAGAATCTCATGTAAACCAAATATAAATTTATAATAAATATATTAAAGAAACCTAATAACATATTAAATGCAATATATGATTTAGTTACAACATTTTTTCACCAGTTTGTTAACTAATCTTTATTAAGATCACAATTTCGGGTGAAATCGGATTTTCTTTTCATCTAGGTTTTTGTTAAGTAGTTTCGGTACTTTTACATTGATCATGGTTAAATTATATATATAATTTTAATATTTATATAAATAAATTATATATTTATTATATACATGTTTAGATTCATTCATAAATTTAGAGATATAAAAATTAATTACACAATTCAATGAGACAGTAGGCCTTATGTACTCATGAATGTTTATTTTGATTATTAGATGACGTAAACAAAATAAAGGAAAATAATAAATCAAATATAATTAATTATTATATCATTTTTATCAAATATATTTATTTTATACATCCCTATTACCATACAATTGAAACAAAAATGAAAAACTAATAACATCTCTCCATGGAGATGGAAGTCGATACGTACGAACGAGTGACGTTATCCTTTTCTAACAGCATGGTTGGTAAGAAGGTATATGTGGTATTATAAATATATAGTTATATTTATTCATAATTTTCATATGTATACCATATTCCCATCAAAATAATCTTCCATTAATGACGGTGAATATTGATTAATTGTATCTTTATGTGGAGACGCTAAGTCGTACGTGAGCACATGTGATACTTTCACATCCCATATGATATAAATAGGCTGAATAAAGGTCTTCTAATAACAATAATAAAATTTCACTATATTTTTTATTTTAAATATATAATTTTTTAGGAATATATTACATTTTTGGGCGGTAAATTAATATTTATAAATAAATTTATGGGTTATGGTGATTACCTCCTCTTTTAAATGACTCCATATGATCTCTTATTAATAGTTATAGGGATGGTCTTTTAGGAATAGAAAAACAACTAGTATGTGTGTATGGAAACATATAAATTAACATGCTATATTTTGGTTGGGTTATTAGGATAAATGTGTTGTGAAAAAATATATGGGAGGGGTTCTCTTTTATAATTAATGGGAGGGTCACTCTGGGGATCTCTTAAATGATTAAAATATATTAAAGTCATCAGCAATATAAATGGTTTAAAATAGATTATAGATGGTAAATTGATGAAATTGTATACCTTATATCATCCCCCAATGACTTATTTTAATATTTTTATGACCATTATGAAATTAAATAAAATGTTATTTTTATAAAATATCATTAATTCAAATTTAATTACTATTAATTTAATTAGTAATAAAAGGCATAATGAAAATATAGGAATTGTTGTATAATTATTTAATGTAAAAATAATATTTCTTATTATTCTAAAAACTTCTTGTTCAAATTAAATCACTCAATTTTTATTACATTTCTATATTTTTAAATAGTTTAATATATATATTTTATTAATTGGAGAAAAATTATGTCGGTGTTGCATAATAGTTATAGGTAACAATAAAATTTTTAAAAATTAGAAATCAATTTCCGTAATGAAATTATTTTTATTAATCTCTAAATAAAAATTTATATCCATACATTACATTCATTTCTCTAAATCTCTACATAGAAGTGATACTTAAAACTATGAGAGTGACATTTTGTATCATTCATTCCATTTACTTTTATATTGTTCATTATTAATGATCAAGTGTCTATTAACTAGATACATTTAGATCATAAGGTGATAATTTTATAATTAAATTCATCTAGTAATAATTAGGATTGAAATTTGTGGCATCATATCAAAATTTTAAGCCATAATAAAATTATTTTCCCCAAAATAATGTGAAAACATTTACTATAGTTATTATTTGTAATGAGGAAAAATAAAAACGATCTATTTAAAAGAAATAACCTAAAAAATTATAAATATGGAATATATTTTTTTAATATAAACTCTAATTAGTGGAATCCGATATATTAAATAGAATTGTAAAAATGTGATGAAAATTACATAAAAGAAATTTACATTTTGAAGCATAATAAAATAATTATTCGTATCTAATTACTAAAAATGATAGATGAAATTTAAAACATTATATTGAATATATATTATATAAAGTTAAATAAAATAATTCATCAATAATTAATAATTCCAATTTATTATGAAAAACATACATCGCGCACATAAAAAATGTGTTTAGAAAAATTCTTTTTTCTTATTATTTTTTTCCATTTTAAATTAAAAAAAATATTCTAATTAAAATAATTGTAAAATTAAACATATAAGAGATATAATTTTACCTTGAATTAATTTTATAAAAAAATGGAAATATTATATTCTTGAAATTTATATACAATATTCAAAATTCATATTTTCTATATAGAGAAATCACACTTTTAAGAAAACTCTTGAAAAATAATCCTTTGATAATTTCAACATGATGAATAAAAAATAATATGATTTTTATAATTTTTTATAGTTTTAGAGAATAATTATATTGATTTATTTTAAAAATAAATAAAAAACAACTTTTTAAGAAAATATTAAAATGATTTTATGAAAAATAGAGCGATTATTAAATAAATATTTATAAATATATTTATATTTATTCCATACAAAATATATAACATGGAGATTTTAATCAAATTCATAGACTCTAATTAAATAAAGGTGTAATAATAGCCAGGTATGAAAATAGTTCATGATTCTTTTAGGCTTAGTGTTTCATATATAGTATGCTATTGAACATTGTGTTCTTTTGAAATTTCATGGTTTTACATTCTCCTATATAATTAATATAACTCAATAAATTTGTTATTTCACACATTAAATATGAATTTAATAATTTAAAATTAATTTATTTAAATCCCACATTGTAAAAAGTGTTAATAAAGAATCCTCTTGAATAAATGGAATAAAAAATATGAATGTCTTATAACAAAGTTCCCAAATCGGAGAACATTAGTGAGATTTAAATATATAGACATGTAAAAGGAAAATATCACCCAACGAATAATATAGATTGATATAGGACATGGTTAGGTGAAATTTAACATGAAAAAAACATCATTCAGTGAGTGTTTAAGAGATTATGAATTCTTCAACATTGGTCGTTATAATAATTTTTTATCTTAAGATCCTTGTACTGGACTTGGGTATTTACATTATCATATTAAATAATAACATATGAAAATATACATACTTGAAAAGTATCATTTAATCCTTTAATAAATTTCTACAACAATCTAAAATTTTACCAGATCAGTGAGTATTCAAAATGATTTTTTCATGCCTAAAACTCTAAAATGAAATATTGATAGATTGAGAAATGTAAATCAATATATTCATCATTTCAGTAGGAATTAAAAACCCAAAAGAGGGTAACAAAAATAAATCTCAAAACGAATAAGCCATTTTATGAAGAAATACAACATTAATATCCAATGCTTTAATTACCTATTCACATTAAAATTAATTAATGTTCTAATATTAATGGATATATCCTACCCTTCGTCTTATATCTTGTAACATTTAATTACATTAATCACAATTCATATTTTAGGCTTCACTTGTTAAACCTATGATAATACTTATACATCTACCCAAATATCATTTTTTAACATGATAAATCACTATATAATCATTTAATGTAGACAACTTCACCAAAATTTCATGAATTTAATTTTCAGACCAATATGAAGGTAAATCACAAACATGAATATTAATATGTATAAATATATCACCTTTTCATTGAATGTATTTACAAAAATAAATATCATCTATATTACATAATCCAGTATTCTATAATTAATAAAATATAAAATCATTTACAAACTTTATTGTCCCCACCAATAGGGGCTCGAGCCATAACTACCCCACACCCACCTCCATAGGCCAAGGGATGACAACAAGATTCAAACAACATATATAAATTTTGAGGAAATTACCCCACATACCTATACATATACACCCGAACTTCTAAATACAAATGTCTATAATAATAATAAAAAAAATCCTACTACTAGAATATCATTCATGAATAAAAACCTCTTTGGTGTAATGTAATATGATAGTGGAAACTAAAATGTAGAAGGGAAAAATACATTCCCCACCAGAAGATGCACCAGCCTGTAATTTTTTTATCTAAAATAACTGAGAGAGCCTAGATCTTGATCTCTAAGAACAGACCACCATATGAAATTTAATGCCCTAGGTATCCATAAGCTCTTTTAAATCGAACACAGACCTATCCATCATCTTTATAGTATATGACACATGCGGGAATATCCCATGTAGGGGTTATTATATAAATACCCAATAGGAATCCCTAAGATAATAATTTGTATAAGTAAGATACACAATAGGAATTGAAAGGAAAAATCATACCAAATAAAAAGACAAAACATAATCCAACAACATATACACAAAAATTAGCTGCACAACAACAATGTATGTCTCCATGAATGGAAATTGAGACAAAGGATCTTACTATATCAAAATCATTAGAATTAAGAGTCCCAAAATTTGAAACCACATAATGAAACATTTAAGAACATTAAAATAAAATAATTCATTATTTACTATATTAAAATGGGAAGTAGGTACACCACACAAAATTATTAAGCCGTGTTAATGGAGTAAGTCTCAATGAAAAAAAGAAAGACCAGTATCCCTTACATTGTATTTCCTTTTGGGGGAATTCCCATTAACATATAGTATAATAGTTTTAAAAATTATATTATCTTATAAAATAATATTAATATATGTGATATCATATATGATCTTCTTGTAATTTTTTATTATTCTTCTTTAGTAATCATTCATTATTATCACTATTTCATCTGTAAATTTGGTAATTTCCCCTGTATGTTTTGACATATAACTTGGTGTTTCTATAATGATTTTTTCAGATCAGGAATGTAATATATGATGTAAATATCATTTATATTTTTTACATGTGTATTTATAATAAAACATAAAAAATTTAGATAGGAAATGAAATACACTATTCCTCAAGATGGTAGGTTGTACGTATGCAGAAACGGTACTTTGATTTCCTTATTTTATTTATAACAATGTTACATAAATGATATAAATATATGTATATTTATATTATAGTTTAAGTATAATAGTTATGTCATATATTTCATATAGGTTTAGTAAAACCACCCTTTAATTTTTCTATGTATATTGTAATGAATCTCATCGCGTTGATGAGTTCGTAGTCCACACATCCACAAATGATAGTATCATATTTAACTAAAATTGAAAGGATGAATGTATATATTATGTAAATATTTCTTAAATATGAAGATAAAATAAACAATATATATATTATATAGTTTTGTTTCCATAATTCCCAACCATGAGAGGTGGATGAGGACAAATGAATGTCCTCATTGTGTGAGGCGGTAGTTCACCATACAAATAAAAAAACGTTTGTTACCCATTTTATGGAAGTGTGTCTGATTCCAGGTTTAACCCATATAATTTTAAAATATTTTTATATTTAGGATGATGAGGATATTATATAATCATGTAATAACACGAGTGTATGTGGTTGACAATGAAAATAAAAAAGAAAATAGCTTGAAGAAGGATGATACCTCATATTCGGGAAACTCTAATTGTTTTTCACTAAAGGTCACCCTTGAATGGATTTATTCAAATGGTGAGATTTACATTATGAGGGGGAGGAATCTTGTGAGATTATTTGGGATGATTTTGGTCAATAAAATTTGGATTGAGTGGTGTGTTGATGTTTCTGGTCATAGTCCCATTTTATAGAGGATGAGGAGTGGAACTTTTGTATGTATTTGAAAAAGGAATTTATATGAAATTTTTTCCACTTAAATGTTTCTCCAATAACATGAAAAGTAAGATAAAAACTCTATGGTTTCTAAATATGGATATAAAATGGATTTTTTATATATTTATTTCTCATTTTATGAATTAAGTTAATGATTTAGTCCCTTATTCTGCTTTTTTTGGTCTTAATCACTTTAATTAATTTTAATTAAATTCACTAATATTTTTGTAAAAAACTAAGGGGAAATTATTAGAAATTAATAAATAGTATTAATTCAAAAAAAAAATTATAATAATTCCAATCATAGAATTGATATAAAATAATATAAACTAATTCAACAAATGAGATGACAATGCAAGTTTTTAAGTAAAAAATTTTGAAAATTTTCTATGTTTTTAATTAAAATCTCAAAGTGAAACAGATTAAAATTTCCAAAATTTGATTAATATATGTTAAATAGATCTAATAAAATTAAAACCAATCAATAATATAATTTATCCTTATAAATTAATTACATGAAAAAAATGATTTAATTAAAATTCAGTACTTTTCAGTCTTCATCAAAAAATTAAAATCTCATAGAAAAATACAATAAATTAACAATATGCTAATTTTAATGTTTTGATTTAAAAAATATATTTTATTTGGAAATAAAAAAATCTATAAAATATTCAAAACTATATTTTATATCAGTTCACCGTTAGAAGTTGTTAAAACTACCATTCTAAAAATATGTGTTTATATTACTAAAAGTTTATTTGTTATCGTTTTATAAATAGTAAATAAATAAGACAGCTATCTAAAAAATTTTATTTAATATAGTAAATATATACTTCATAAATAAAATTTAGTAATATAAATTATATTAATTTATTAGATTAAGAAAATGTGGGCATAAAAATAACAATATTTCCTTTATATTCAATTGGATTATATTTTCATTCCTAATTAATTTGAAACTAGTGAATTCATATTATATTTTTTTAAACCATATATTCACATAATCAATTTATATTATTCATAACTACTAATTTAATAGCTATTTTATATCTTATTATATTACATAATAATAATTTTCAATATATATTATTGTTCAGGAAAACTCGGTCTTGTGTGTTATGAAATCCATCGAGAAAAGTTAGTATTTCATGTAATTCAATCTAACCTAGGTTATACTTGTAGAGAAAGATAGACATTATGATTCATGTAACATATTCATAACTTGGTATTTCATATAAATAAATCGAGGTATAAAAAATTATGATAAATGAAATATATTATAATGTCCATGGATGTTATAAAAAAATTGGTCTCTATAGAAGACCTAAGTGGTTATTTAAACCCCAATAGAGTATTATTCATAATAACCAGTAAAATTTTCAAACCACATAAAAAACAAATCAAAGTGTAAAATAAAATAAAATGTGTTGGTTCCTTTTAAATTATAATAAACCATAAACTTATAAACCCATGATGGTATCAGTATCATTTATGTTAACCTCACATCAAAACATATATGATTAAAAAATGTAACACAATCATTATTCCTCTAATAGCATCAAAATCTATTGAATATTTTATGTAAATAAAAAAATGAAATAAACATCATCGAAGGTATTGAAAATCAATTTTTCATCAAATAATTTCCAATTTTTTTGATCACCAATAATATCCAATTAATGTCAATCATATATTTATTTGGAGGAAAAATTATCACATTAACCCAAAATAGATCTTATCGGATATCAAAACCAAAAAAAATGTTTTCAAATACTTAATTAAATCATCTTTGGAATAATCCATAGATTTTTCATTATTATATTAATAAAAATATAATTGATATAATTCATGATTCCCAATACATAATCCTTTCAATCCTATGACATTAAATATTGACATATCATTGGTCCTTATTTGTCCTTGGAGTTACCAATTGTAAAAGGTAATTGCATTGGATAATTTACTTAGTCCACATACAAAATAAATATTTATTTAAATGGTGCCTTAATATGGACTTCATTTCCTGTCACGAACCAGCCCGGGTCGACCCTGAACCGGTCACCCGAGCCGGTCCGCGGCAAGTCCCGAGGGGCGTTCCCGATCCCCCCAGGATGGCAACCAGTGCCGGGCATTAAGACTTGATCGTTGGGAACGATTTCAGCCCAAAACAAAAGTAAATAGAACAGAATAAATAAACACTAACAGCGGAAAAGAAATAAAAGCCACACAACCACGTACCTCCATGTGACCTCTCAGGTCACCACCCAACTAGAGAGTAACCTCGCTCCGACACTGAGCGACTCAAAACAGAAGACCTGCGACTGAAATGGTAAAAGATAGGCGTGAGCACAAAAGTACTCAGTAGGTGAGCCCAACAACAAGTCCCAAAGCACTGCCAATAAATATAGAATCTACATAATCCAGGTTTGAACTATAATGTATAAAAGTAATTTTTCATAAATGCTTTACTTGAAAATCAAACACGAGGAATTTCCCTTATTCCTTTTCGAAAGTTAGTTCCATTTCATTAGTTTTAAAATCATTCTGAAAAAAACAAAGTGTTACATTTTCAAATATAACCCAAGGCGAATAAAGCATTTTCATTTGAAAACCATTTTTCTCAAAGTCTAACAGTATAGTCTGTGAAATATGACTGAAGGAAAAAAAGCAGGGAAAACAAGTGCAAGTAAAGGTAAACAGACAAGGAAAACCAAGTGCAAGTAAAAACAAACCAGAAGTTATCAGCAATAACCATGGGCGATCCTGAACATCCCTAGAAAACCCCTGGACGTACTCGGGTTCAGACTACCTGCCGGCATGGTACTCCATAGTCAATAACCAACTGGCCGCCCTAACAGCCAACCAGTGGCACATCCCTCCTGGCCTGTCTGTAACTCCAGGGGGTACTAACCCGTCTAATCAGGGTTAGCAAGCAACCGTCACTCGATAATCTACAAGACGCCCAGGAACCCGTGGTAGTTTAGTAACACTGTGTAAGTGGGAGACCCTCGCACGCGTGACTCATCTCACCGCACTTGCCAACCCCTTACACGGACATCACTACACGACAACCCTCGAAGGGAAGTCCCCCTGTAGAAATGCCCTCACAAGTACGTAAATATATATATAATCACTTCACATTTGATAAAGTGCCAACCGGGCCGTCATGTCACTTACATTTTGATCATTTAAGACTAAAGCGTTTTTAAAAAGGGATGACACACGCCATTTCATTGAAAACCAGAAACGCACTTAGAAATTTATTTAAGAAACTCAAATCAGCATCTTAAACCTGGAACACATTTGTTTCACAAGTAGAGTCACTTTCCAATCACCAAACGCACCCCACTTTTATCAAGAGCCAAACGGGCCTTTAATAATTTTTTTTGAAGGAACACCATTTCCCAAATGAAATCCAAACTTTTGTTCGCGTAACAAAGGAAAACATCTTTCATCAACCATGAGCCACACATAAAGTTTCCAAAACAAGTTCAAAGGTCACACGACGTTTTCTCTAATCAAGGTTCTAAGAAAACACCATTTTCCATAAACAATACATCTACAAATTTACACACGCCAAAAACATTTCAAAACACAATTTAACATGACTTTCATTATTCAGGAAGAACCATTTAGCAATACTACCATGGAAGCACAAAACTAAATCCAAGAACACTTTTAATGAAACGCTAGAATTAAAAAAACGGCTTTTATCATCAGCAGATCACCACACTATAAAAACTACTAAATTTTCCTTTAAATTTACTGAAATTTAATAAAAGGCAAGGAATAAATAAATTCTTAATTTAAAGGCGAGTGAAATTGGAGACCTACCTCGGATCAGAACGAAGAACGACACGACGCGAAACTCCTGTTGCGTGAAGGTTGCAGCGTATTGTGCCGTCAAACTGGTCCCAAAACAATAGGTCGTTAAGCAGGCTCAATAATGACAACATACTAATAATAATAATAATAACGTAATAAGAACCAAAAAGTAGTAATAATAATGTCATAATAATAATGATAATTATTATTATTATGACATAATAATAATATAATCATAATAAGAGTAACAATAATATCATAACAATAATATTAACATAATAAAAATAATTATAATGACATAATACTAATAACAACAATAATAAATATAATAGCGCAATAATAATAATAATAATAATAACAACAATAATATGATATTAATAATAAAGTAATAATTTAATAATAATAGTAACAATAATAATATAATAATATTCACATAATAATGATAAAAATAATATAAGCATAATAATAATATAATAATAATAATAAAAATAGTAATAATAACATAATATAATAATAAAATAACAACATAATATAATAATAATTAAAACAATAATAAATATATTCATAATAATAATAATAATAATAATAATAATAATATAGTATTAATAATAATAACCTAATAATAATTATAATAATGGTAAAAAAAATAATAATATGATAATAATTATAATCATAGTAACAATAATAATATAATTATTATTATAATAATAATAATAATAATAATAATAATAATAATGCTACTAACATAATAATAATAACAAAATTCTAATAAGAATAAAAATAATGGTATAATAATAATAACATTGATATTATTAATAAGATAACAATAATGTTGAAAATAAAAGGTAAATAAATAAATAAACTAAAATAAAAACTCACCTCAGGCGGAGGGAGGGTGGTGCGACGCACGCAGGCTGGAGGAGAGGGGAGGTCGCCGCGGCGGCGGCTGGAGGGAAGCACGGCGAGGGAGGGGTGTCGCGCCGGAAGGAGGGGAGATCGGGGGTGCCGGATGCGGGCTCGGTGTGGCGAGCCGCGGGTAGGGGTCGGGACGCCGGGATGGGTCGGCGCTGAAGGCGAGGGCCGCTGGGGGGGTGTTCGCCGGTGAAGCGGGACGAGGGTGGAGGTCGGGGTTCCGGCTTGCCGGGACGTCGGCTGGCTGGGTGCGGCGAGGCGGACTCGGGGAGAGAGGAGCGGCGGAGAGGGCCGGGAAGAGGGCTGAGTGCGGCTGTGCGGAGGGGGGTGAGCGGGAGAGGCGACGGGGCTGCTGCTACTGGGTGTGGCGAAGGCGGAGGGAGGCTGGAGAGAGCAGGGGAGTCCGACGGGAAATGGGGAGCCGGAGCCGGGGATTCGCACGGGAAAGCCGGGACGGCGGCGCAAAGAGGAGGAAGGGGGAGGTCGGTGCGGGTCGCGGAGGGAGCGGCCGAGGCCGGGGCGCTGGGGTGAGCCGCAGGGGGGTGAGGCCGGCGGTGCGGCTTTGGACGCAGGAGGCAGGGCGGAGCAGCGGGGGTTCGCGGGTGAAGCGGGGCGAGCCGGGACGGGGTGGAGGCCGGGAGCGGCGAGCTCGGGTGCAGGGAGGCGGAGCGCCGGACGGTGACGGCTGGGATGAGGCGGTGGGCGGTGGCTGGGTGCTGCGCCTGGGCTGAGCGGAAGAGAAACGGGGAGAGGGAGAAGGGGAGAAAAAGGGGGGTGGCGGCTACCGGGAGGTAGGCTAGGGTTAGAGGTTAGGCTTAAAAATATATATATATATATATGTGATAAAAAAAATAATAACTATAATTATAATAATAATAATAAAACATATAATCTTAATAATAATAAAACTTATATAATAATAATAAAACTTATGTAATAATAATAAAACTTATAATAATAACAAATAATAAAATGTTATGATAATAATAATTGTTTTATAATAATAACAAACCTTCATAATAATATTAATAATACTTTATAATAATAATCATAAAAATAAAATAATCAAAGTAAATAAAAGTTAGTTAATTATAATAATAACGCAACTCAAATAATAATAATAATAAAAGGTCAATGTAAAAACATTAAAATTTAAAACGCCGGGTGGACACATCGTCCCCCGGGCCGAACGCACGACCATCGCTAGCGACGCGATGACCGCGCACCGGCGCGAAACCACCAATCACAATTAATCTTCGAAAAATTCAAACCGGGACCAAGAAAAGAGAAAAATTACGGACGTCCGCGGTCGGGGTGTGACAATTCTCCCCACCACAGACACTTTCTGCCCCCAGAAAGTCACCAGGCCGCAAGTCAACCAAAAACCAAGTCTATGCCCAAACATAACTAAAGGAACCAGAGAGGATTGAGAATCTCGGGGATGACCTTACACCACACAGGTCACACCCGACCGATTCAGGAGGAAACTGAGGTCCGAGATTGAGGGGAGAACACGAAGGGGTTCTCCCCACCACAAGAACTTAACTAGTGCAGAAAAGTTGACCATCTAAATAGAGAACCCCAGGAAGGGGGGGTCGACGCGGGAACTCCCAACCGGTTTAAACCAACTCTTATAGCACGATTACTACAACGCCTCCGTCGAGACATTAAATCCTCGACCAGAGTCAACAACCTTCAACACCAGGGAAAAACCATAGAAAAACATTTAACCAACATCAAACTGGAGACATGATCCACCGAATTCCACAAATCATAACCACATCGACAACATTACTAGAACGAGGTCAACCCACACGAGAGTCAAACACACTTTTAAGAAGGATACACGATTTGGAATATTACATTCTCACGACAAGTCCCCGTAGATTTATCATAGAACAAGTCCATGATAACCCCATGGTAAAACAATGAACATACAACTACGTCAAAACATAACAGCAGAAAAACAAGTACTGAAAGATCTTGATTGTTCCACTGCTAACACGGAACACAAAACCTGGACCAAGGCTTCACACCCCTGGGGACTCCTGACTGTGCGCGAGCTTCACCCCGAGACTTGTAGCTGGTGCTCTGATGGCTGAAGCATCTTCTGCCTCACAGTCAGGTACTGACATTCTCCCATCACAGCTTCCTCTTCAAGCGACGCTTCTTGCAAAACTTCTCCAGATGACCCAGACAACCGCACCGATGACACGTCTTCGGAGGGTTGCGACAAGACGGCTTTAAATGCCCAAAACGACCACATTGAAAGCATACCATCGAACGATCTGATGAACTGGAAGTTGGGACCAAAGGGAATGACTCCTTAGGAACAGGTATCTCTCGCGCCTTTTCCTCACCAGAGGGGGAACTCTTACGAACAACAGGGGATGCTGAAGTATTAACCACCCGCACACCAGAAACCAACTCAGCCAAGAATGCTTTCTCCACCAGCTTCTCGAAACAAAGGTCTTTAGAAGGGAGGACACGCTCCTTGATATCTGGACGAAGACCTCCAGTGAAAAGAGAGGCCTTCATGAGCTCATGCGACGCTACATCTGGAGAAAAGGAAATCAGTTCCTTGAAATGGTCAACATATGCCTTCACCGTCCGTTGACCTTGTTGAATATGCACAAACTCTCTCTTTTTCTCCAACTTCACTTCCTCAGGTACAAACCCTTGGATGAAAACAATTCTAAAGACATCCCACGTCATTTCAACTAGCGCCGATGGTGGGGCAACCACCTTCCACTGGTCCAGAGCTGGACCCTCGAACAACTTCATAATTGCACGAACCTTAACACTATCGGGAGTTCCCAATATTCTAAAGACACGTTCCACTTCCTCGAGCCATTCCACTGCCTCTAACGGACCCTGATCACCATGGAGAACAGACAAAGTCTGAGGAGGACTAAAAACTGGGCATGACATATCCGAATCCTTAAAGACCTTTCTGGGCGTCATTTCCTGAGCGACATATAAAACACAAGGCCAAAACCCACATCAAAACGAAGCAACATCAATAAAAGCGCCTTTCTCAAAAATAGTCAGCACCAGGACCAAACAAATACAACACAACCCAAAATAAAATCTCCTCTTTAAAATTCCCTTTTCATTTTTGATTTCAAAACCACCCTTTCTCAAGATCACTTTCCAAAAACCAATCCACTTTCAAACCAAAAGCTTTCCAAAACATTTCCTCTTAAAAACCAATTTAGAAAACAAGATCAAGCCCTTAATTTCAAATACACACCCAGGTAATCTCATGAACCGCTGCACATGTCTTTATCCACATTCTATTCATACGTGCGTCAACACACACTTTCCATGCATTCTCACACATGTGCAAACGTTCATAAAGAGGAACCGAGGTTTCAACCCAAATCATTCTTATCCAATTCCAAGCAAACAACAGATTTTCAAATCAAGAGATTTCAGTTTCAAAACCCATTTTATACATTTAAAGTCTTTTAAAGAAACCAGTCAAATTTTCAAAAAACCCTTTTTCATTTCAAACAACGTACTCACACAAACCAAAACGAAAGCAACATCCAAATTTGCATCAACCACTGAAATGAGGGACTAGTAGTCACGCTCAACCTGGCGACATGGTAGTGGGCCATGTCCCAAGTCAGCGTCGACCACTAGGAGGAATTCAAACCACGTACTCGGACTCCACATGGGTCACTACTCCATGTGAAATCACGACGTAACGTCGGCTTGCCTCCATTGTCATCCCTCAATCCAAGACAAACCAGGAAAGACAAGGACACAATTCCCGAACTACCCCTGGTAACTCGAGGATCAGTGCGGGCAAGAGTTCGCGACGCTCTTCCCGTACTTACCCCTCGAGTTCCGAAAGTCCTAATCTCCTTCTACCGGACAACCCAAATAACAAGAACCACCTCTGATACCATTTTGTCACGAACCAGCCCGGGTCGACCCGGAACCGGTCACCCGAGCCGGTCCGCGGCAAGTCCCGAGGGGCGTTCCCGATCCCCCCGGGATGGCAACCAGTGCCGGGCATTAAGACTTGATCGTTGGGAACGATTTCAGCCCAAAACAAAAGTAAATAGAACAGAATAAATAAACACTAACAGCGGAAAATAAATAAAAGCCACACAACCACGTACCTCCATGTGACCTCTCAGGTCACCACCCAACTAGAGAGTAACCTCGCTCCGACACTGAGCGACTCAAAACAGAAGACCTGCGACTGAAATGGTAAAAGATAGGCGTGAGCACAAAAGTACTCAGTAGGTGAGCCCAACAACAAGTCCCAAAGCACTGCCAATAAATATAGAATCTACATAATCCAGTTTTGAACTATAATGTATAAAAGTAATTTTTCATAAATGCTTTACTTGAAAATCAAACACGAGGCATTTCCCTTATTCCTTTTCGAATGTTAGTTCCATTTCATTAGTTTTAAACTCATTCTGAAAAAAACAAAGTGTTACATTTTCAAATCTAACCCAAGGCGAATAAAGCATTTTCATTTGAAAACCATTTTTCTCAAAGTCTAACAGTATAGGCTGTGAAATATGACTGAAGGAAAACAAGCAGGGAAAACAAGTGCAAGTAAAGGTAAACAGACAAGGAAAACCAAGTGCAAGTAAAAACAAACCAGAAGTTATCAGCAATAACCATGGGCGATCCTGAACATCCCTAGAAAACCCCTGGACGTACTCGGGTTCAGACTACCTGCCGGCATGGTACTCCATAGTCAATAACCAACTGGCCGCCCTAACAGCCAACCAGTGGCACATCCCTCCTGGCCTGTCTGTAACTCCAGGGGGTACTAACCCGTCTAATCAGGGTTAGCAAGCAACCGTCACTCGATAATCTACAAGACGCCCAGGAACCCGTGGTAGTTTAGTAACACTGTGTAAGTGGGAGACCCTCGCACGCGTGACTCATCTCACCGCACTTGCCAACCCCTTACACGGACATCACTACATGACAACCCTCGAAGGGAAGTCCCCCTGTAGAAATGCCCTCACAAGTACGTAAATATATATATAATCACTTCACATTTGATAAAGTGCCAACCGGGCCGTCATGTCCCTTACATTTTGATCATTTAAGACTAAAGCGTTTTTAAAAAGGGATGACACACGCCATTTCATTGAAAACCAGAAACACACTTAGAAATTTATTTAAGAAACTCAAATCAGCATCTTAAACCTGGAACACATTTGTTTCACAAGTAGAGTCACTTTCCAATCACCAAACGCACCCCACATTTATCAAGAGCCAAACGGGCCTTTAATCAATTTTTTTTGAAGGAACACCATTTCCCAAATGAAATCCAAACTTTTGTTCGCGTAACAAAGGAAAACATCTTTCATCAACCATGAGCCACACATAAAGTTTCCAAAACAAGTTCAAAGTTCACACGACGTTTTCTCTAATCAAGGTTCTAAGAAAACACTATTTTCCATAAACAATACATCTACAAATTTACACACGCCAAAAACATTTCAAAACACAATTTAACATGACTTTCATTATTCAGGAAGAACCATTTAGCAATACTACCATGGAAGCACAAAACTAAATCCAAGAACACTTTTAATGAAACGCTAGAATTAAAAAAATGGCTTTTATCATCAGCAGATCACCACACTATAAAAACTACTAAATTTTCCTTTAAATTTACTGAAATTCAATAAAAGGAAAGGAATAAATAAATTCTTAATTTAAAGGCGAGTGAAATGGGAGACCTACCTCGGATCAGAACGAAGAACGACATGACGCGAAACTCCTGTTGCGTGAAGGTCGCAGCGTATTGTGCCGTCAAACTGGTCCCAAAACAATAGGTCGTTAAGCAGGCTCAATAATGACAACATACTAATAATAATAATAATAACGTAATAAGAACCAAAAAGTAGTAATAATAATGTCATAATAATAATGATAATTATTATTATTATGACATAATAATAATATAATCATAATAAGAGTAACAATAATATCATAACAATAATATTAACATAATAAAAATAATTATAATGACATAATACTAATAACAACAATAATAAATATAATAGCGCAATAATAATAATAATAATAATAACAACAATAATATGATATTAATAATAAAGTAATAATTTAATAATAATAGTAACAATAATAATATAATAATATTCACATAATAATGATAATAATAATATAAGCATAATAATAATATAATAATAAAAATAAAAATAGTAATAATAACATAATATAATAATAAAATAACAACATAATATAATAATAATTAAAACAATAATAAATATATTCATAATAATAATAATAATAATAATAATAATAATATAGTATTAATAATAATAACCTAATAATAATTATAATAATGGTAAAAATAATAATAATATGATAATAATTATAATCATAGTAACAATAATAATATAATTATTATTATTATTATAATAATAATAATAATAATAATAATAATAATGCTACTAACATAATAATAATAACAAAATTCTAATAAGAATAAAAATAATGGTATAATAATAATAACATTAATATTATTAATAAGATAACAATAATGTTGAAAATAAAAGGTAAATAAATAAATAAACTAAAATAAAAACTCACCTCAGGCGGAGGGAGGGTGGTGCGACGCACGGAGGCTGGAGGAGAGGGGAGGTCGCCGCGGCGGCGGCTGGAGGGAAGCACGGCGAGGGAGGGGTGTCGCGCCGGAAGGAGGGGAGATCGGGGGTGCCGGATGCGGGCTCGGTGTGGCGAGCCGCGGGCAGGGGTCGGGACGCCGGGATGGGTCGGCGCTGAAGGCGAGGGCCGCTGGGGGGGTGTTCGCCGGTGAAGCGGGACGAGGGTGGAGGTCGGGGTTCCGGCTTGCCGGGACGTCGGCTGGCTGGGTGCGGCGAGGCGGACTCGGGGAGAGAGGAGCGGCGGAGAGGGCCGGGAAGAGGGCTGATCGCGGCTGTGCGGAGGGGGGTGAGCGGGAGAGGTGACGGGGCTGCTGCTGCTGGGTGTGGTGAAGGCAGAGGGAGGCTGGAGAGAGCAGGGGAGTCCGACGGGAAATGGGGAGCCGGAGCCGGGGATTCGCACGGGAAAGCCGGGACGGCGGCGCAAAGCGGAGGAAGGGGGAGGCCGGTGCGGGTCGCGGAGGGAGCGGCCGAGGCCGGGGCGCTGGGGTAAGCCGCAGGGGGGTGAGGCCGGCGGTGCGGCTTCGGACGCAGGAGGCAGGGCGGAGCAGCGGGGGTTCGCGGGTGAAGCGGGGCGAGCCGGGACGGGGTGGAGGCCAGGAGCGGCGAGCTCGGGTGCAGGGAGGCGGAGCGCCGGACGGTGACGGCTGGGATGAGGCGGCGGGCGGTGGTTGGGTGCTGCGCCTGGGCTGAGCGGAAGAGAAACAGGGAGAGGGAGAAGGGGAGAAAAGGGGGGGTGGCGGCTACCGGGAGGTAGGCTAGGGTTAGAGGTTAGGCTTAAAAAAATATATATATATATATGTGATAAAAAAAATAATAACTATAATTATAATAATAATAATAAAACATATAATCTTAATAATAATAAAACTTATATAATAATAATAAAACTTATGTAATAATAATAAAACTTATAATAATAACAAATAATAAAATGTTATGATAATAATAATTGTTTTATAATAATAACAAACCTTCATAATAATATTAATAATACTTTATAATAATAATCATAACAATAAAATAATTAAAGTAAATAAAAGTTAGTTAATTATAATAATAACGCAACTCAAATAATAATAATAATAAAAGGTCAATGTAAAAACTTTAATATTTAAAACGCCGGGTGGACACATCGCCCCCCGGGCCGAACGCACGACCATCGCTAGCGACGCGATGACCGCGCACCGGCGCGAAACCACCAATCACAATTAATCTTCGAAAAATTCAAACCGGGACCAAGAAAAGAGAAAAATTACGGACGTCCGCGGTCGGGGTGTGACATTTCCCACCATTGTACCCTTTATTTTTACATGTCAATTACTATATATATTACCTTCATTTTCACATAAAAAAATATCCTATTTTTCATATAATAATTTTACTTGTTAATTTATTCCTATAATTTATACATATGGGAATCTAAATCATCTCTTCTTTATAGTCCCCACCAATGGAACTCTTGGTGAACTTTTTTGTAATATTATTTTTTGTGGTCGATAGTTGGTCATGGTTAATGTTTATAATCATATATTATGATAACAGGTTCAGAATAATCCAAAGGATTTATATTCTATCTTAATTTTCATTTCATTTATCATTAGGCTAATCATTATATTTTCCATTATTTTTAATAGGAATCCTTATAGTTCCAACCATTGAATAAAACCAAAAAACATAGTGGGAGAAATATTAGTTATATTGAGATTCATACAAAATCATTTATAGGATGTGTCAATCATGACACCTCTATTTTTAATCTATGAAACCATAGATTTATTCGTAGTTCTCTGTGATCATTACCAAAATATTAGGATATTACCCAATATTTATATATATCCAATGATTTCTCTTTAAATACATATTATACTAGCTACCAATGGTTATCTAAAACATTATTTTATAACAACTATTGGGACCCATTCTTTTCATACATATATATTATGTATTATTAGATAAATATTAATTGCATATAAAAAAGATAAATTCCTGAATCATATAGGTATAGTATCTTTGGAAACATTTACACTTATCCAATGGGTTTATGGGTGTCTCCCCTATTGATCTTCATAACTAGAACCCTTATTATACATATAATTCCAATGAAATCTTTATAACCAATGGAATGGAAACAAAAAAGGGTCAAATCAGATGCACAATATGGGTATGCAAGATAAATATCAATTATCACATAGTAATGACATGAGAATAGGGGTATGAGAATATAACTGTAAAATTTCAAATACACACCATGTATATCATAGATCATACACATGATTCATGTCCCAAATCTAAGTAGTTCATGTGATATAAATCAAAATGGAATCATAGAACATCATCCAAGAGGGAATAAAAATTAAATATGGTATGGAATTTCAGAATACATATAATCAATAGACATAATTTCTTTAGATGTTAAGGATCACTTCTAAGAATATCATAGTGGATTGGGTTCTCTAGTTATTATATCGTAGTTGTCATGGATCACACCTACGCCTTTCTTAGTGAAAAAGTCTCTTAATGAATTGGGTTGACTTCCTATTAGAGTCCTATTTATATCAAAAGATATTAATAATTACCTAATAAAAATTATGTCTATATAATTTCGAGCATACCCATCCTAATTTATTACATTACCACCATAATAGTTTTATAACATAACCAAAGACCTTTTTATAAAATAACCATCATAAAATCAAGTACCATAACCCCCATCCTTGGTTAAAAAGGTTTCCATGCATCACAAAAAAATAAATTATACATTTTTGTTCCAAAATATTATGAAATATTAATTATATCATCACATCATAACCTATGTAAAAAAAATATTTCAAAAAAATTTCATCTGATCATTATAGCATAACACCTGGAAAATTAATTGGTTTCATAAAATATTATCAATATAAAAATTAAGAATCAATTAAACTTATAACAAATGGAATAATTGGAACATATACCATGTAAATCATAATTTACAATTATGGATGATATCATATATAAAAACTCATTTAAAAGATCATTGAAATATTTCATTTATAAAATATGCTTTCAACATTGAATGTAAAATTAGAAAAAAAACTTGAAAAATATTATTGACTTAATATTATTTAAAAATAAACATGGAAATTTATGAAGTAATATTTTAGAAAATAAGGCGTCGTGGTGGCGGGAAATTTTTTTCATTTCATTAATTTTAAATAAAAACATTTCTCAATTTTTTTATAAAAATTATAAAATTAGATCACTCAAAATGTGATTGAAATATTACTTTTAAAGAATTTAAAAAAAATTCCATGATGGGTAAAAATTAATGTAAAAATCATATAATAATATTGAACCATTTTATGAAAACATGGATATGTAAGAAAAAGTTTCCTAGCGAACTAGTAAAATATAGTTTATTTTCCTTACAAATATTATTCACTCTCTTTATAATTTAAAGAGATAGAAATTAAAGGAATATATTTATTCTTCTAAAATAATGGCAATAAATTAAAAAATATAGATGATAATTGTAGAATTTTCATATAATTTACTCTTATAGAAATTCAACCAGGATCAATCTCGATTTAAAATAGGATTGAAACATACATCCCTTACCTGTTTAGTATAATTTGAATAATATAACCTTGAAAATAAAGATACAAAAATGGATATGTAAATATAAGTAAAATTCATAATATTAATCATTAAATACATTCTTGGGTAGTATATAGACTACACAAAATAAACAAGTAGTGAAAATGTTATGTGTCCTATGAAAATAAAAGGGATACAAAAGTCTCATTCCTTTTATCTAACAAACATTGTATTCATTATAAGCTCATGTTTAATATATATATAGGGTTATTATAAAACTATTAAAAATATATATTTATATATATAATTCAACATATGACTACTTTCAACATATTATCACCCATTTTTAACAATTCTTTATTGAAATCATTTTTTTAATGATATTTATATTATTTTTTCATGATAGTCTTAATTTGGTAGTTTCGGTCCTTTTATGTTGACCATAGATCCATAATATCTATAATTTAAATCATGATATTAATACCATATATTTTATTTATATACATTATTTTTTGCATCCATGAAATTATATATTGAAAATTCAATTCCACCATTCATGGAGATGGTTGGTTGTACATAAACTTGAACTCCATTTTCATTTTATGAAGGATGAAACTAATGAAAAGTAAATAATAAATCACCATTATAACAAATTATTATATATATATATATATATATAATACATTCATTAAAACCATCCATATAAATTTCCAATTAAAATGGAAATGAAAAAAAAAGACATCACTTCTTAGAGATGGCAGTTCATATGTATGCAAGAGTGACGTTATCATTTATCAAAAGTTTGGATAGTATAATGTTAAATATGATATTAAAATTCAAAATGATTAATAATGACATAATTATTAAATATAAACATCAAAACCATCAATATAACAATTGATAAACTATGGAGATGTGAAATTAGTTTATTTCTATCTGTGGATGGTAACCTATACGTACATAAAGTAATACTCTCACATACCATTTGATGGAAAAAAATTTGGAATAATAGTAGTTACATAATATTAATAAATATTATTTATAATTATGATACTGAATTTTTTATTTTATATTGAATATAATAAATTTATATGAGGAAATTTTTTAATTCAAATCAAAGTGATTAGTTGAGGGGATTACCTCTCCATTGAAACAAATCCAATACATCTCCTCTTGAAGACTATATGGTCTGTCTTTTGGAATGAATGAACCACTAAAATGCTTATAGGGAATTATATAATGTAAATTGGTAGTTTTAGGTAGATTTATAAGGCTCAATGTGGTGTGATGAATATAGAGGGTTGGTTCCCTATTATAAATTAGGGGACGGTAACTCTTGGAAATTGTTAAATGAATAAAATATATGACATTAAATCTCAAGAAAAATGTTTTTAAATGGATAATAAATGGTATATTTATGAATCTTTAAGATTATATATTATCCCTCTTGTCAAATTTTAATATTTTAGTTATTTTTATGAAATTTAGTAAAATATTTTTTCCAAAAATATCATTATAACAAATATAGATAATATTCATTTAATTTCATTAAAGTCATAAAGTCAAAGTTTAAATTCAAAAAAAAATTATAAAATATCATTAATCTACAATAGTCATATGGAAAATTCATAAAACACATTAACTGACTCAAACTATATTACTTTTAATTTTTTTTAAATTCATTCTTTATATTTTTTTGAAAAATTGGAGAAATATTGCATTAGTGTTTCATAATATCTAATGGTAAATATTTTATTTCTAAATATATATATTATTTTAATATAATTTATTATTTTTATTCTTAAAATACACATTAATATTAATTTATAACATGATTTTTTACATGTTTCTTATTAGATATATTTTAAACTAGAAGAGTGACATTTTGTAACATTCTTTACAATAATATTATATAGGTCATTTTCTATGAAAATTGTGCATAAAAAAAATAAATTTGTAAACTAAGGTGACATAATCATAATTAAATTCCATTAACAAGATTTATGATGATGTTTTTTTGGGATTATCACTAACAATTTACATAGATTAACCCGATTTACTATTTACATGGTGAAAAATATCAAGACAACTACTATTCATTATCCATAATAATGAATTGGGACTATTAAAAATACTAGAAAATAATTATTCCATATATGTAATATGTTATTAAAAATTCAATAAATATAAGTGGAATAAATTAAATTTAAAAATTGCAAAAAACATGAATACAACTACTCTTTAGAAAAATAGAGTTTTATGCATAAAATTTCATTTATTCATATTATATGAATAGAATAAATGATTTATTCATGTTAAATAAATTTATTGAATATATAATATATAAATTTAATTAAAATAATTCACAAATATTAATAAATTTAATTTATTAATATTAAAATTTATTTTCTCCATTAAACATTTTTTCAGAGAAATTAAATTCTAAATATAAAAATGCCTTCATACAAAATTAAATCATAAAATTGATTACACAAAACATAATTGATATATATAAAATATAATATATCTTATTTTACAATGAATCCACTTTATAAAAATTGGAACTTTATAATGTTTGAAATGAAAATATGGTTTTAATAAATATTAATTTTTTTTCACTTCATTGAAAAATAATAATATTCATGAAATACTCAAAAATTCGTTATAATATATATATTATATTTTGAATAAATAAATAATATTATTTTCATTATATATGAAAAACAAAAATATTAATTATGATAATTTATAACAACAAACAAACAAAAACCCATTTTGGAAGAAATGAGTAAAATGAAATTATGAAACATTGAGTCATTATTTACGAAATATTTATTAATATATCTATATTTAATAGCTTATGGAAGACATTTCACATCATAGGAAACTACAAGTGTAAAATCATCTGTATTGGAACCAGTGGTTTTTAAAAAAATTCCTTTATCAGTATTGTTTATATGTTATTTGATATAAAAATAATTTACATTGTAGTATCCTATTATAAGAAATTGTTTAAAATTTTCCATTGAAAATGATGTTTCAAATGACCATGATTCCAAATATTTTTCTTCATCTTTATATTTAATTTTCCTTAGGATATCAATTTAATCTACCAATGTTGAAAAAACATAAAATATATGATTTCATATGATACTAACTCATGGATTTGGAAGATATGTTATTTTAATTCTACCATCCACTCACCTATTAATACTCAACTGAAATCAAATAGTATGAGATGTTATCAAATTTTACATTAAAATTAACATTGTGTGTATGCCTTTATATCTTGGTAAAATACATAAATCATTATTTATAAATAAAAAAGTCAGTATCATCCTCAAATTAGCTTGATCTTAAAAAACATAAACTATTTTGACCATCCCAAATTACAAGTATATTGTGTAAATCAAATACATTTTTAATTTTCAATGATCATACAATATTTACTTGGGTCTACTTATTAGAAGATACAATTAAGGATTGTAACATATTTATTAAAAATATCAAGAGGGTCATAAATGAAAAAGGAATAATATCATATCCATTTATAGTGATCCCATGGAAGATTTCGAGAATAAATATATTTTAGGAAATTTTTAATTCACATTTTGGTCAGCGTTATTTTTCCAGACCAACGAATATCCAAAAAATTAGTTTAGTAATATAATGAATTAAATTTGAATAATAATTTCATGAAATATAAATAATGGATTTCAAACACACTCACTATTTTTAGTTTTTGGTGGTCAATAACGCTTGTAATAAACTGAACCATAAACTTATAAGACCTACCCATACAAAAACCCACAATGAACAATGCAATGTGAAAAAACCCAATGTCTTTAAATTTTATAATGAGTTGGTATACATTCTAAATTCCTATCACAAAATAAAACACAATAAAATTAATTCCAAACATAATGAAGGTAAATTTAATTGTAACTCAAACTCAATTAAATCACAATAAATCATTAATAAATAGAATAATGCCACAAAATAATTAATTAACATCAAATTTAGAGACCATATTCTGAAACTATTTCACGAAATTAAGGATGTTGATGAATCCCTATAAAATTTATCTTTGAAAAAAATTAACTTATAATGTATTTAATGTTAGTGGATAACCACCATATAATATATAATACCAATAGATTTTAAAACAACACTACGCTCAAATTTGATATTGTACACAAAACCAATACTAAAAAAAGTATGAAATATTATTAAAAATGACTACCTTAACCAAGTCATTAATGTATAGGGTATGAATAAGATTAACAAATTTATGAAATATATATATATATATATAATAGTTAAAATTTTATTCAAATTTTATACACATTGGGGTAACATGGAAAGAGAAATTTTATTGTCCTTACTAGTGGATTCTTATTTTTTGACATTTCATTTATCATTAATTTTTATAGAAAATTTTTTCTTTTAAATGGAATGTTGATTCTTTTCACTATCTATGATATTTATTTTCTTTTTATTTTATTGTATTTACTTTTCTGAGTTCAAAAAATACATCCTCATGTTGAACATTTGAATATGTAAGTTATTATTAGTATAAATTACGTGATCAACAAGAAAAATATAAATAATTTACCACATAGCTCAACTCAATATCTTTCATGAGACATTTGGAATGGTGGCCATATTATTTATTTTAAAAGAGGGATTTATCAGTTTAATTCATATTTGAAACCTTTAAGGATCTCTAACATTCCTTATTATTTCTCATATTCTTTTTAAACATGTATATTATCATCTTTATATGTCTCTTCTTCTTATATCCGTTGATATTTACTTCAAGTACACTTTATTTATTATAGTTCATAAAAGGGTGACATTATTTATTCTCCTTCATGGATGTTTTCATCATCTTGGATTAGAAGGAAATTTTAGAATAACATTTTATCTGGTCATCATTAATTTACATAAAGGAAATAGTATTTTTCTCATTCATTTCATAGGAAACATTTTTGGATTTCCTCATTATCATAATCATATAGGTCATGTGGGTCCCAATGAGTTCTTCATGTGACGTACGTTAATATATATTGATTCTCGTATTGTTTTGATACCATCTAGGTCACAAGTGTACATAATTTTAGTATTGGTCAATATTTGTCGATGCATTAAATTATTTCAATATTAGGGGTGGAAATTTTCATGTTTCATAGAAAATAAAATAGGTTCACGGTTTTTCCACATGGTTTGTGAAAACAATGTGGTCACCATGAAATATAACTCTACAAATTTATATTTAAATTTTGGTAAGATTGAAAATAAATTCGATAATAATGTAATTTTATATGATAACCATGAGGATGTTTCTGATTTTTTATGGTTATCATATTGACATAGAATTATTTTTACAAATAGTGTGAACTTATCAAAGAAGTCAATTATTTTTTTCAATATATCGTGTCTACTTCTTGGAAGGAATATGGTTTTTTAATCTATTTTTTTAAAAAATGATGTCAGATTTAATTATTTTAGAATTAAAAATTAACCTAATTTTTATGGCCATTTTTACCCTTAATCGCCACTAGATTATTCATTTTCTCAAAACAGGCCCTCCATGAGAATCCATATCCTATTCTATTTAATTCCTTACTAATAAACGCTCATTCATGCTGGTTCTCATTGAAGAATGTTTTATTTTCATATTAGTTTCTTATTTACATCTATATCTTCATTATTTATAATCCACCCATATTTTTAAATCCAAATTGGTTTGTTATTTCATGATGTATAGAGTTTAATCAGTAATTTTAGGTCATTCTCTTGGAACATGGTTTTTTGGTACCTTCTCTCTTCATTTCCCATCACTAGAAGAAGGTAACATTTTTCTTTCATCATATGTTAGGTGTCTCATTAATATTTATCCATTTCATGCCTTATGTTATTATGATTTTTTTCCTTTGGTTATGATTGTTGGTATTTTATTTTAATATAATTTGGTAATAAAAAGTTCTTAAAAAATATTATTTTAATTTTTAAATGAAATTTATACAATATATGTGTTTGAAAAAAGTAATCAATGACTATTTAGAATATAAATTGGGGGTTTATCCTTGAAAAAATAGGTACTTCTATAAAAAATTTATCAAAATGTGGTATTGGAATTAAAATAAGTTTTTCATTTTAGATTTTCTTTAGAGACATAGATTTTTTCCCTTAATGTAATGATGATAAAAAATAACCTTGTGTAACCATGGGGTATAAGGAGAAACTAAACATGTATTCCCCCTAGTATAATTATCAATATTGGTATGAGGTGTTCTTGATTCCATGTGTAGAGGGGAATCCTTTATGTATAATTGAGGAGTCATGTATGTCATGTAGTGTTCCATTGTATTATTAAGAAATTTGTTTATGTACACCTTCACTTCAAAAATAGTCTCTTTGGTTGTTTTGAGAATTCATTTGAATTGTGATATTTTTATATCTATATTTCCAACTTGATTATGATGTGGATATTGTGATATGAAAACAATTAATTTATCGTTTTTATGCCTTTGAAAATACAATATTACATATTATTCCATTTAATTGATTATGACATGTTTTTAATGGACTGTAATGAATTTGAAATGAAATGAAAAAGGTTTTTTAATTTAAATGTATTTATATTGAAATATTCTTGAAATATTTTTCCATTAATAATTAATGGATGAATATAGTAATAAGTTTTATATATTCTTGTGGTATCCAACAGGTATAGTGATCATAAACCCTAATTATTTCTATTGGACATTTGTAACCTTGGTTTTATAAAAAAGGTAATGTAATGAAAACATATTGTAGAAATATTTCTTAACTCATATTACAATAACAATTGTTTTGTATGGTGGTGATGTATATTCACATAGAGATGGAACAACGTGTATTTTTTTCCATGTGCCTGATGGTCTTTTTATTTTTCTTTGACACCTTCACAATAAAGAACCCCGACCAGTTTTTCCACCATAACCATGCTATAGGTCGAGTTATATTTGGCCTTATGAACACCTCCCTGAATTCCAGAGGATTATTAATTGAAATGAAGGTGTAAAGGGATGTTATTGTATAGAATATACACTCTAGTGATGATATAAAAATTATCAAATTTATATAATTAAATAGTATAAAAGGGAGACCAAGAGACACTAGGCCAGTAACCCATCCAGGGTAGAAGCACAATTTAAAGAAGAAGAAATAATAATAAACAATCTCATTAATAATTGATGAACTAAAAAGAAAAACATTCTATATGTAGATACTAAAATTGTACATGCATATATTACATGTCATTGAAATAATCAGTTGAAGGCTTTTTAATGTTTGAACTCAGTATAATAATATATTCATGTAAATATTGAATTAATAAAAAATGAAATCTCTAGATGTGGAATGAATCCATGGTCCCTTTCTTTCCATCCCATGCCATCTCAGGTACAAATATCCAGTTACTCATCAGGAACCATTACCTAAATTAAAATCCATTATATCTACCCATGTTCGGAAGGGCCTTTGTAGGGTGTGATAATGAATATCATAAGTCCTCCAACAATTTATGGAAATAATATATTTATGATTACCCATGGTTTTCTAAATAATAAATATAATAGCACAAAAAACATGCATAATAACAGCCTGCTGACCTTATTTTCAATAGCCACAAGGGAGTGATCATTTTTATCAGGAAACTCCAAAAAAAATTAGAGGGGAGGATCAATAAAATAATCCCAAGGCATCCCCTGAGGTAAATTAGCTTAGGTGAACCCTAAATTTCTAACTAAAATTAAATCACCTAGAACCATGTTCCAACTAAAACCATATGCCTGAAATAAGTACCTAAATCTAAAAGGGAACACCCAAATGAAAAAAGTTATCATGTTAGACCTTTTCTCAACTTATCTCGTCAGGTTAAATCCCAATGTCCTAGGGAACAATGATACATGTCCTCCAAATAAAATAATTGTAATCTCTAAAGTAGACATCCCATGGAACGATGATGTTTTTCATCACAATGATTTTCTGGCCCGTTATCCTCAAATAAGGCAAGCCTCATCCCCCAAATTATTTTTTCATCCCTATCAACCAATAGCCTCTTACTATCCTCATGGTTTTCTAGGGAATGGGCATCCAAAAATCATTCATGGATGAAACTAACAGAGTCCCTTACCTAGTAGAATTTTCAATACCACATCATAATCTAATTTGTACTGTGTGTACACAACTCCAAATAAAGAATTTGTCAAAACAGGTGATCAGAAATATCCAAAACGTACTTAGACAAACCATTCCAACACCACATGACCAGGAGACTAAATTACTCAACCTGATGATCATCGTAATCCAATATCATATCCTAACAACCTTGTCAGCTCAATTGATGACCATGTCTCCCAACCAGTGATTTACATCACTCTGAATATGTTTCAATTTATATATATAGATATATATATATATATATATATCAATCCAATAAAATCCTAATGATCACATTACTTCAAATAAGATATCCAACACTACCTCAGTCCTCGGGCTAAGCCCACCACATCCCCCATTGAACTTATTTTCATCACAAGAAATTCATTTATGTAACAATTAAATATAACCAAATAATTGAATTTAAATAAAAAGATACCCTTGTCTAGTATACCAATGGTCTTGAATTGTCACAAAGGACCAACAAATTGTACACATGAGTGAAAATTCCCATTACAATGTCAAAATATCAATTTAATTTCTTAATGGACAACCATATACCACTTAGGTTCCCTCTCAATCTTATTAGCAAATAACACAAATGTATTCCCCCAAAACAACTTTGAATTCACATTGAAAGGTAATAACCACCTACCTCATATAGGTAGACACTCATAGCTCTTATCATAGCCTCTAACTAGAGTTTATTTGGAAGAAATATTAATTTTAGATAAAGTATTTGTAAATAGGGTAAAACGTATTTAATGGATTTAGCACTCCATGAGGCAAATGAAAAAAATAAATGATGAATGATTAGTTTGAGTATTGACAATAAGGTTCCAACATCATAGAGAAATTGAGAAATGGATCATTGATGGAGAGAATACATCAACACCTAGGGAAGGAGGAAGGGAGAGCCATGGTTGCTCGATGGGAATCCCATGCATATGATGAATAATGTAAAAAAATAAAATTAAAAAGAAAATGGGAACTATGTAATTTAAAACTTTTTATGTTGGCCAAATGTTTAGCTGCATGGTTTTTAACTTTGTGTAGCCCATGTAGTAGCCCATTCCTAAGTCTCCATCTCTCATGCCTATAGAACACAATATTACTAAGAAGTCTATCATCCATGTGAGTACCATCTATTAATTATTGAAAAGGTGTCGAAAAGTTGTGTGCCCCCTCTTTAATGGTACAAAAAAACATGAAAACATAACATGCATGATTGCATGGTTATTAATTGTAGGCATCTGGGGTTTTTCTAACTGTGTGCCCATGTCTACACACCCCTGAACACATGAGTTTTGGACTCCATCACAATGAAAACCAAACTGAACCACTGCGGAACTTTTCATGATTTATTCCATGAATAAAAAAGGTCATTGGGTTTTGGAAAAAATCAAAATTAAAACTATTTAAAGGATAAAATAGATGTTATATGACCAATCTATGAAAAAATTAATAATGGATGAGGAATTTTACTAGCTCTAAAAACCTAGGATGTCACAATCGCACCACATTTACATATCTCATTCCTGAGATATATATATAAATTTAGATATAGTACAAAATATTTTCATCCCATAAAAACTAACCCGAACTACACTAGTCTAACATGTAAAGTACAGTATCTTCTCGGGGATCCCCACCTTAGGACATACCTACACCGATCACTTCCAAACCCCAAACTAAAATAAAACAGATGGTCTATCAACACTACCCATACTCAAAAGTCCTCCTATGACGCATCATCACTCTTGATCCCTTGGAATAACCTTCGTACTGATCGTCTCTCAGCCCCTCTTCCATCTATCTGATTCTTTAATACAAATAACCTAAATCACCACCTTGCTCAAATAAATTTGATCATTAATGATTCCATTTACTATGAATTCCTAATTCACAACCACCATGATTAAGTATAACTTGAAAATTTTTACCTGCACCTAAATGGTGTTATGTAAACCATCCTCAGAACACCTCTCCCTCAAGGTTATTTCACCCACCATACAGGGAGTAAAAGAAAAAAACTAGGTGAATTTCATTAAATTGTCCTTGTTGGACATGTCACCCTTTTATAGGCTCAAGAACATCGAATCTATATCTATCCTAAACATGTATGGGAAGAAGTGATCAATGAATATGGACTGAGAATCCTTCTGTTCTAGTCCCTTGTGATTTTCCACATGGTCCTTCACATCCCACCAGGTCTTTTCCAGCTTGATGAGCCTCTATATATCCAACATCACCTTGTAGCCCGATGTTATCTCAAGATGGTCAAATATTATATATGTTGACTCAATCCAATTCTCAGATGCATGTGTTTTGTCCTCACATTGAATTTGTGGTGGGTTCTATGACTGGAACTCCCAAATTAGGTATTACATTGAAAGATCTTCTAGCGGATCTCCCTTTTCAATCCCATGGATGAAACATAGAAGACTCTTTCTAAGCTACTTGTCAAGCCATGACCCAAACGATATTAAATATGGAGGCTATCCCACATGTACCTAATCCCATAAATAAGACTATACATATGGATTAAGATCTTCCTATCAATATGAGTCCTCATCCCAAAAATAGTGGTCTCAACCTATGTGTACTAATGTTGAAATAATTCACCACCCTCAAGACGCTCCATCATATGTAGTCTCGGTGATGACCTATTTAATACCAATAAGTAGGTCAGACATCCCAGAATACATACATATATATATATATAACACATATATGAAAGGAGTAATATTTAGTAAAATTTCACTTCCCTGAACCTTCTACATCAGATCCATGTCTAATGAACACTGATGTCTTGGACCCTTACTTATCCATCTCAGAGCCAAGTATGGCACATGCGTCAAGCAACACCCATCCTAACGAACCTTGCCTCCTCAATTTAACAACCTTGTTTCCCATCCGGGTGATCATAATCACACCATATAATTGACCATTACTTCTTCTTTAATAGCTAGTAATATATATATGTGGTTATCAAATTTCATAAGCAATTTATTATCTAGTCACATGCATATATAATCAACATTGATGTGCCTATAGAAATAATAGACTTACCTCCATTTCCATACTCATCATAGGGTCAAATAACTCATCCAATACCATACCTGATTATGGGAATCCTATCACAATAGGTAAAAGTAACATATCTAGTGAACCACTAGAAGTGTAAATCATATCAACTATAAAACGAGAAAAAGAGATCAGAATGTCCATGTTAGGTCCTCTAGGTCAGATACCCTGAGAGAGGGGGTGAATTAGGGTATGAATGATTAAAACAACTGCCCATATTGATCTTGTCTCACTGTTAAGAAAGACTGTCTTCCCTCTCTTTCCTACAGTAAATATAAATAGAAACTAAAGAATTCACAGGACACAGTGATTTTTACTTAGTTCACCCTCACTGGGCTATGTCCAAGGAGCATACACCAGCGATGTGATGATGTACCAAATCCACTAAAAGCGCACTGCTATTTACAAAGTTCAGGATAGATCACTTCTATTCTCAGGCTCACTACCTTTACAATGTTTAGGGTCAGCTCATTGCTTTCCCAAGGGTCACTTCATGTCTCTCTATCTCTGGCTCACTGCCGGTGGAGAGGATCACCTTTCTTCCTCTTCCTTTGCTTGCTGCTCTGGAAAGGATCCACTCACAGTTTATAGACCTATAGTTCTCTTCATTATCACTAATTAATACATCCTATGTTGTATGTAGATGCGCTGCTGAAGTCCAACTTTCACCCGTAGATAAATCTCACTTTGCATCGAAGGTTTCGGGAAATATTCCAGCTTTCACACATCCCTGAATCACTGTCATGCATTAACCACACCTAGCGCCCTTCTCCAAGCCGGAGCGCAAGTCTCAGAATGCAAGTTAAAACTGGCTCACAATTTCACCTCGACCACTTGTGTGACTCTAGCTTCTGCAACTCCAAACATGCGCGACTCACCCGCTTTTACGCCCAAACCGATTTTGGCATGCAACCATCAACTATCACGCTTCTTCAAAACTAGGCATGAAAGTGTCACCAAACCACTTGCGCAACACCCCCTTCTTCAACTCAAAACTTTGGTGACTCCCTTCCTTTCACACCCCAACCACTATTGTCACGCAACAAACAACTCGCGTGCAACTTCTACTTGCATGACCACACCACCACTTGCGTGACCACCACACCAGCGCGACGGGAGCTCTGATTTTCTATAATTGTTGAACTCTCTCTCGAATGAGGAAGGGTTGAATTCTATTTATAGGCATTTGGACACCCTGTGTGATGGCGCACAAGTCTCCTCTCTGTGCGTAAGTCTCGGTGTGCAAGTCTCTACCGCGCAATTCACTTGCGCGACCAACCCTAAAACTTGGGTTCCATTTTTCCCTTTTCATTATTTTGATGTTCTGATCTTGAAAAACATATAGCGTGCAAGTTTCCTCTCCTTCAAGACAACAGCACGCACATCCCTTTTCCAAAACCACTTTTCTCCATTTGTCGATTTTCAGGCCCAAGAATTTGTAAAACACTGGAAAATGGTGCCACCTTATATCTGCTCTTTTGTACCACCTCCAGATCAACCATTCCTTTGTCGACGTTATTTAATCCAACATGGATCATTAACCAGATACCATGAACGCGACATGCCACCATGAAATCTTATTTTTCAACAAATTTGTATGTCATGGTTTTCTTTTTCAACAATCACAACACAGATGTCCATTTTGTCAACAAACACAATCACCTAAAAAATGCTTCAATGATACCTTGAGGGATTTTTTCCCAACAATATCTCGCTTTGGGTTTGTTGACAATTCTTCCATAAAAAGATACATCGTTAATTCTTCAGCCACCACTCTCCTATTTCAATTCCTATAGCGATCAATGATTTACTCAACACATAATCTAATCCCACATGAGCAATGCTCGGCATGAGAAACAAGAGTAAATGAAAAGTTCATCAATGAATCACTTCAGCTCTGACACCCACTGTCGATACCAAACTGATACCAATTTTTTGAAAGATTCTTACCACTTCCAACACCACTCTTCTACTTTTATCATTATTCTCAATTTTCATGATATCTATTCTTTGATTGATCACTTATAGCATCGTCAGATTTAATATGCCGTCAGATTTCATACTCCCCTTATCTGGCCTCCACCTGTTAGCTTGTCCCCCCTATTTGTCACGATTTCTCAAATAGCCACATTTTCTCCCCCTTGAACAATCACTATTTTCTCCCCATTTGTCAACGAACCCAAAGGTCACTCCTTTGCGGTCTGTAACAGAGTAGAGAACACATATCAGCACATTAGAGAAAACCACATCATACCTCGGGGAGAGGGGAAGTTCCACATCCACACTCTTTCAAGTGTGGGGAGTCGCCTGAACTCCCAGAGCCAGTCGATGTCTCTCAAAAGCTTCCTTGGGTATGTCCTTTGTCAAAATTTCTACAACCTGTAGATCTGTAGGCACATACTCTAACTTCACGATTCAATGCTCAACCTTCTCCTTGATAAAATGATACTTTATCTCAATGTGCTTGGCCTTGAATGATGGACGACATTTTTTCTAATATTGATAGAACTTGATTTATCACACTGTATTCCGATTGGAGACTTCACTTCAACTCCAATATCTTCAAGCTGTTGCTTCACCCATAATAATTATGTGCAAGCTTGAGTGGTAGCAATATACTCAGCTTCTATGGTGCTTAAGAAAATTCAATCCTTCTTCTTACTTAACCAAGAAATACATAGTCCACCAAGATAGAATGCACCTTCAGATGTTGATTTCGTATTATATACTGAACTGGCCCAATCGACATCAGTATATCCCAATAACTTTTTCTGAGATTTTTCATTATATTTCAAGCCAAAGTCCATCGTGACCTTGATATACCGAAGTATTATTTTCACTACAAGCATGTGGATTTCCTTGGGATTACTCTGATATCTCGCTGCTTGGCATGTGGCGAAAACAATATTAGGATTTGTTGCGGTCAAGTGCAACAAACTTCCAATAATTTTCATGTATTCTGTGATGTTAACTGTCTTTCCATCCTCATCATTAGACAGTTTCGTCCGGGTAGCAACTAGAGTTTTCATCTCCTTATAATTTTCCATTAAAAACCTTTTCAAAACCTCCTTGCAATATTTGTATTGAGAAATGAATGTTCCATTCCTCCTTTGAGTCACCTTTAGACCAAGGAAAAACGTTATCTTTCCAATCATTGACATTTCAAACTCATTTTTCATGAATTCCAAAAACTGTCTGCACTAAGCTTCATCTGATCCACCAAATATTATGTCATCGACATAAACCAACACCATCATCCTTTTATAACTGACATTGCCGAAATAGAGATTTTAATAAACTCCCCCACGGTTGAAACCAAGCTTCATCAAGTACTGATCAAGACTTGAGTACCATGCTCTTGGTTCTTGTTTCAGCCCATACAACGCCTTCTTCAGTCTACAAACTTTTTTCTAATACTCATGAATGAGAAAACCATCTGGCTTCTCAATATACACTTCCTCCTCCAGAACCCCCTTCAAGAATACAGATTTTACATCCATCTGGAACACTTTGAACTTCATTTTTACTTCAATGGCTAGGAATAATCTGATTGTCTCCAACCTTGCAACTGGTGAAAATATCTCATCAACATCTATTTCCTCTATCTGGGAGTATCCACTACCCACTAGTCATGATTTGTTTCACACCGTTACACCATCTTTATTCATCTTGTTGCGATAGACCCATTTAGTCCCGATGACATTCTTATCAGCTGGTCTTGAACCAATCTCCCATGTCTGGTTCTTCTCAATCTGATCAAGCTCTTCATTGATAGCTTTAACCCAGTTTTCATCTTCAGTTGCATAAGCAATGAATTTCATCTCTACCTGAGATAGGATAGATGTCTGTTGCAGTGACTTCATTCTTCTTGTCTGAACTAGAGCTGTCTGATCACCAATGATATTATGTCTATAAATTTCAGCTCGACTATTTGGATTCCTTGTAGACACAGAATTGAAAATTTCTTGTTCATCATCAGTGTCTTCTTCTGAGTCAGTATCTCCAAATTCTTCTCCTCCTATGTTATTTTCCTCTTCATCACTTGCATCAAGAAACTTCTCATTGTGTTGTTTAATATTCTCTTCATTTTCAAAATAGTGACTTCATTGATCTAAATTACTTTTCACAGCCTCTTGTTAAATAATTTGTATGCTTTTCTTTTCCCTGAGTATCCCAGGAATATTTTCTCATCTCCACGTGATTAAAAATTCATATGCTTTTCATTGTTGAGAATGAATCACTTAATTCCAAATATTTGAAATTATTTCACAGTTGGCTTCTTTCTGTACCACATTTCAAACGGTGACTTTCTTTCTTTCAGACACAACAGATCCCTATTAGAAATGTAGAATGATGTCAATAATGCTTCATTCCAAAACTTCATTGGTTGGTCTTTTTCTATAAGCATTGTTTTGGCCATGTTGTTGATGATCTGATTTCTTCTTTTAACCAGTCCATTTTGTTTGGGAGTTCATACTGAAGAAACTTTATGCCTTATCCCATGTTTCTCGAGATACTATTCCACCTGACTGTTTGTGAATTCCGTACCATTTTCTGTACGAAACATCAGAATTTTCTATCCAACCATCCTTTCATATTCCCTTCGGTACTATTTTAAGCAGCTGAACACATCAGACTTATGGGAAATATCAAATACCCATGCCATTCTTCTATAGTCATCAATGAAAAGAACGTAATACCTCTTCCTGTCAATGGCTCTTGGTGAAATAGGTCCACAGACATCAGCATGCACCAATTCAAGCACTCTTGTTGACTTCTTTTCCTTCTCTTTGTACATATTTCTTATGATCTTCCCTTATAGATAGGTGTTGCATGTATGTGTATGATCACGTGATAGATTAGGGAGGTCTCTTACTGCTTTACACTTAACCATATCTTCCAGGTATGTTTGGAAAAGATGACCAAGTCGTTTATGCCACAACTTGTTTGCTTCCTCTCTGGACAGAAAACACATATCTTCTTCTCCACTTACCAGGTAGAGATTTCCCTTTGTTCTTCTTCCAGGTAGAGCATCTTCTTCATCTCTTCCTTTGACAACACACATCTTCTTTGTAAACCTTATAGAATGTCCTGAGTCACAAAGTTGACTGACACTGAGCAAATTGAGACTGAGGCCTTCTACTACTAAGACATTATCACATCTCATTTCTTTTCCCCCAAACTTGGCCTTTCCTACGACAATAATCTTCAGGCCTTCATCATTTCCAAACATGACAAATCCTTCTTTATCATATTGTATTCCTGTAACAAGATCCTTATTACCTATCACGAGTGATGTGAAACCACTATCAAGGATCCACACACCAAAGAGATCTGATGCTTTAAGGGCAATTTCTACCACCACGGCCTTTTCATACTTCTTCTTTTTTGTCCATATTTTTGCCTTCACACTTGTCATGGATTGAGACTTCTGTTCTTTCTCAGATTATGATGGACCAGCTTTATCTTGAAAAGCTGCAAATCTATTCTTCATTTTTAACTCACCTGTTGGTTTATTGATCTAGTCATGTGCCCTGATCCTCTGCACCAAAAACAGTGTCCTTCGAAATATGCTTTAGAGAACAGTTCTCTGTTTGGCTACCACCTTTGTTCTTGTTCCCTTTGATATCTCTTGGCTATGGAACACACATACTGTGAATGTCCCATCTTTTCACAACAATAAAACCTGATATAAAATGCATTCCTTCATGTTACTTCCACACTACAAGTTTCTCTTTGGGATCTCTAAATATTCTGATTATGCTTTGTGCCCAAATAAACCTTCAACCTCGGGATGGGTGCTTGTGGTCTGACTTCAATTTTCACAGATTTTTGTTTCTAATCAAGCTCTAAATCAGCCTTAACATCTAAGCTCAATTTTTGCTTCTTTACTACTGAACTACTATGCTCCTATTTCATCTTTTCAGTCTTCGTAATGACCTGTTTTCCCAAGAATGTGTTAGGAATCAAATGTTTTTCATGGTCTTTATCTTTTCTCCCCAAACCGACAACTTCCTCTTCAAGCTCTTCGATACACATGATGTGATATATCCTTTTGTTTTTCAAGCCATTGATCTCCCTTTATTGTTATTCAATCTTGATTTTATACTCACTAACTGATTCTGAGTTCTCTGGTGATGATGACTTGAGTTTCTCAATTTCTTCCATCAACTCAGACTTCTCTTCTTCCTACTGCTGCATATAGAGTTTGGCATCACGAACAACTTTTTTAGATTTCATTGTTTTGTCTCTCCAAACATCTATCTCCTAAAGAGCAGCCTCTAACTCAGCTTGCATATCTATTCTTCTATCAACTTTTTATTCTTCTTCATCACCTTTGGTTTTTTTCTTCTCCTGAGATCTACCGACAACTGACACCATAGAATTTTCTCCTAGATCATTGCAGTTCTCTATCTCCTCAACCTCCTCATCTTTAGAATCATCTAAACTGTCTATTTTTTGTGAATGAATATTCTTATTCTTGAAAAAATTTCTCTTGAACTGCTTCTTCCCTTTCACATAGGCTGAAGATTTCTTCTTGGAAATTTCAACTTCATCTTCATCATTTTCTTCTTGAAACCTTTTGGGGAACCTTGCGGCAAGATGACTAACTTTTCCACATCTAAAGAAATTAAGTGGAAGTTTTCCTTTGAACTTTCCTTTTCCTCTTTGAAGATTTGAGGAGAGGAATGGCATTACCTCATCTGTCTATTCTTCCTCCTGAGCATCTACAATGGTGAGCTTCTTCATGGGCTTAAATGCCACCCCTTTGTATTTCCCATTTTCCACAGCCTCGTTATCATCGTTCCTCATTTCATATTAAACCAAGGTACTGTGAAAATTGTCCAATGTCAGCTCTTTTGGATCATTATCTTCTAGTACTGAAACGTTCGGATTGAACCAAGGTGGAAGTTTCCTCAAGATGTGATTTATGATATTTATGTCTTCAATGACTTCTCCGAGACCTCACATATCTTCCACAATAATATTTACCCTGTCAGAGAATGCATCAAAAGACTCATTCGGGTTCATTTTCAGATCTTCATACTTATTCCATAGTACTTGAAGCTTTTCCTCTCTGACCTTTGTATCTCCGTCATATATATTCAAAAGATTTTCCCACATGGAATGTGATGTTTTTCATGACATCACCTTCATATAAATAGCATTGGATAGGGATCCCCTAAAGCATTTATGCCCTTGGAGTCAGAATCCAATTATCTTCACTCGGCTTCTGATAATTCCCCACTGTAGATGTCAGCTGTCATACCATGGATTTCTGCTGTGAACACATCCATTCCCAAATATCGGAAGTAGTATTGAAGCTGATTCTTCCATAGCTGAAAATTGTTTCCGTTGAAGATCTGAATACCTTTATGATTAGTGACCTCCATTTGAGAGATAATTACAGATGTAAACCTATCCCTCTAATACCAATTGTTAGGTCCACTAGGTTAGATACCCTGAGAGGGGGGTGAATTAGGGTATGAACGATTAAAACAACTGCCCCTATTGATATTGTCTCTCTGTTAAGAAAGACTCTCTTCTCTCTCTTTCCTGCAGCAAAGTATAAACAAAAACTAAAGCATGCACAGGACACATCAATTTTTACTTGGTTCACCCTCACTGGGCTACGTCCAAGGAGCATACACTGGTGATGTGCAGATGTACCAAATCCACTAAAAGTGAACTGTTGTTTACATAGTTCAGGATATATCACTTATATTCTCAGGATCAATACCTTTACAATGTTTTGGGTCAACTCACTGCTTTCCCAAGGGTAATTCTCTGTCTCTCTCTCTCTGGCTCACTGCCGATGGAGAGGATCACCTTCTTCTTATTCCTTTACTCACTACTGGATAGGATCTACTCAGAGTTTATAGACCAGTAGGTCTCTTCATTATCAATAATGAATACATCCTCTATTGTTTGTAGATGCGCTGTTGAAGTCCAACTTTCACCCATAGATTAATCTCACTTTACACCGAAGGTATCAGGAAATCTTCCAGCTTTCACGCAGCCCGGAATCACTATCGCGCTTCAACCACACCTGACGCCCTTCTCCAAGATGGCGCGTAAGTCTCGGAATCCAAGTTAAAACAGGCACACAATTTAACATCAACCACTTGCGCGACACTAGCTTCTGGAACTCCAAACTTGCACGACTCACACCCTTTTACGCCCAAACCAATTTTGGCGCGCAACCATAAACTATCGCGCTTCTTCAAAACATGGTGCACTAGTGTCACCAAACCACTTGCGCGAAACCCCCTTCTTTAACTAAAAACTTGGGAGAATCCCTTCCTTTCACGCCCAAACCACTCTTTCTGCGCAACAAAAAACTGGCGCGCAACTTCTACTTGTGTGACCACACCACCATTTGTGCGACCACCACACCTGCGCGACGGGAGATCTGATTTTCAATAAGTGTTGAACTCTATATAGAATGAGGAGGGGTATACCTCTATTTATAGGCATTTGTACACCCTGCATGACGGTGTGCAAGTCTCCTCTCGGCATTCAAGTCTTGGCGCACAAGTCTCTGCCGCGCAAGTCACTTGCACGACCAACCTTAAAACTTGTGCGCCCCTATTCCCTTTTCCATATTTTGATGTTATAATCTTGAAAAACACATGGCGTTCAAGTTTCCTATCCTTCAAGAAAACGACACGCAAGTCCCTTTTCCAAAATCACTTTTCTCCATTTGTCAATTTTCAGGCCCAAAAATTTACCAAACACTCGAAAACGGCGCCACCATGTATCTGCTCTTTTTGTACCGCCTCCAGATCAGCCATTCCTTTGTCGATGTTCTTGAATCAAACATGGATCGTTATCCACATCCCTTGAACTCGACATGCCACCATGAAATCCCCTTTGTCAACAAATTTTTATTTCATGGTTTGCTTTGTCAACAATCACAACACATATGTCCACTTTGTCAACAAACACAATAACCTAAAAAATGCTTCAATGATACATTGAGGGATTTTTTCCCAATAGTCCCAACCCTAAAAATTTGGTTTTCCCCCATGCATGGGAATATAACCACCCAAACATGACCAACAAACATAGTTCCGACCATATCCTAATATCTTTTATTCCATGGCCAAAATAGTATGACCAAACAAGAAAAGAAAACCAAATTGTTATCATTAGTAGCTAGCTAAAAGATACTACTAATTAATAATCAATAACATCTTTGATACCAATTGTAATTCCCTAACACATTTAGGCACCTAAAAAGTTCTACGGGTTGAGTGCCACTCAGCCTTAAGGGATCTTCCACTTACCCCAAAGGTCGGTGACTAGAAATGAGGGTCTAAAGGGATGAAATATGGGATACGATACCCTCTGGTGATGATATAATATTTTTCTAATAAGAAATATTAATTAGTGGAGTAAATAAAAAAATTTACACATGAATACAATCCCACCCATTGAAGAACCACAATAAACAATATAAGTAACAATAATAAATAAGATCAATTCCATTTAAAGAATTAAACACCAAAATATTCCATTTGTAGTTACCTAAGTTGTATATGCCAACATAATAGGTCACGAAATATAATAAGACAATGGATCACCGATAGAAGACCTCAGTACATGCCTATTACCATGTTAATATAGAAAGGAAAAAAATAAACTCTAACTAAGTCAAGAACCCATGGTCCCTTTCCTCACATTACATGGAAACTAATCAAATAATATCTATATCCTATTACTAAAATATTACCTAGACAAAAATCCATAAAGCCTTCAAGTGTCCAAAGGGCATCTGTATGGTGTTGGAAATAAAATCAGAAGGCCACCATGAGCTTTCTCTTATCATACATTTTTGATATAACTTGAGTTTATAAATAATAAATATAACACCACAGAACACAGCCATAATAGTAACCCACTCCCCTTATGCATATAAGCAACTAGGGAGAAATCACCTACCTGTGCCATTGCTAGAAGCTATAGAGGATATGATCCCTAAATTAATCCCAAGGAATCCCCTAATGTAAATTAGCCTAAGAGAACCCTCAGGATCCACATTAAATAAAATCACCCCACACCTAATGAAAACCAACACCGCTCACCCAAAACAAGTACCATTATCCAAAAATGAAAGACCAAATAATAAAATCATTCCCCCAATGACACCTAAACAATTGATTTTTTCATCTCAAATGACGACATCTTAGGAAACAATGACACGTGTACTCGAATAATGACACCATTGGAACGAAAATTGAAGTCCCATGGAATGATGATGTTTTCCTCTAATATATGTCTTAGACAATCTCCCTCAACTATGTGGTGACTCATCCCTCAACTAAAAATCTAAAAACTCTCAACTGATAGATCCACTCTGTCCTCATGGATTTCAGTGGAATCAACATCCAAACGTCATCATGGGATAAAACCAATCGAGGTCTCTACCCACATGAGTAGTCAATACCACCTCATAATTTATTTCCTAGTGTGTGAACATGAATCCAAATGGTGTATAGGCCAACATGGGTGAGAATCAATCACCAAAACGTCCTTAAGACACACCATTCCTGCACATCATTCACATATGACTATGCCACTCTACTTGATGGTGATAACAATATCATATCACATGATCCATTTCCATAACCCACCACCCTTGTCACATAAACTGATGGCTATGTCACCCAACCCGTGATCCAAAACACTCAAATAATTTATATTTATATGTATATATATATATCATGCTAGACCCATCATGATGACTATAACACCTCAAATAAGATTTCCAACAGTAAATAAATCTTCAGGCTGAGCCCATCACATACCCATAAAAATCATAAGAATGATAATAAATTAATATACAAGAAAAACTATGTTTAATTAAAACAAATGAATTCAAACAGTATAACACCTCATCCTAGTCTTCTAAATGTCCCGACCACTAACCAAGCCCTATCCACTTGTAGACATGAGAAATCATTCCCATCGGCATCACACAATGTCAAATTAATTTATTAAAGACTACAATTTCATTTATAGGTTATCACTCAGATTACCCAATGGTTTTCTTATAGACTCACCCCCAAATCACTAATAAATTCTCAATGAATTATCAGAACCATAAAGTGTGTGATGGTAGATGCTCGCATGATTGACCATAGGCCCTAAATCCAACTAATTTATAAGAAATCAACATTTTTCAAACATTCCATGAAAAATGGGTAAAACAGCTCGAACCTATTTAGAACTCCATGAGGAAAATAAAATGAGGATGGAGTAAAGGGGAGATGTAGCCTTGCTTATATGGATCCAATTCCATAGATGGATAAGGAAATTGGGCCTGGGAAGAGACTATAACTCGACACTTATAGGATGAGGAACAGAGATCCAAGAATGATGTAACAAAATCCCACACATGGGAGGAAGAAAGGGTAAAGAAACTTAATATGAGGGAGAGGAAAATGTGAAATTTATTTCACGAACCAACCTGGGTCAACCCGGAACCGGTCACCCATGCCAATTTGCGACACATCCTGAGGGGCGATCCCAAACCCCACTGGTTGGAAACTACTATTGGGCATCAAAACATAACTGTTGGGAACAATTTGGCACAAAAGGATAAATAAATAACCAATAATAAACTGAATAATGAAACTGAACTCGAGCAGTGGAAAAAGAAATAGACAGAACAACTCAACATACCTCTATGTGACCTTCCAAGTCACCTCCCATCCAAAGGATGACATTTCTCCAATAATGACCAACTCAGCCAAGAAAAATTGAGCAAAGGAAACCTTCTACTGAAATTATAAAATATTCATGGTCATTAAAATGCCATGTAGGGTTTCGATGAAGAACCAAAAAAATCAATGTATCCTTTCCTGAAATAATCCATTCACACATGTTTGAAATACAATTATAAATGTATGGTTTTCGCATTAAAAAAATAGGTGTCATTTTTTTCTCATTTAAAAATCCGACACACAAGACATAAAAATTTCCAAAATCATTTTTCATTTTATAAACTAAACCCAAAGAATGTATACCAAAGATGGTCTAAAGTAGAACAGGTAAACAATGCAAGATGGAAATAAACTGGTATAACGAAAATTAAACAACCAATAAAAATAATCCAATATCCATTGGTGATCCTAAACATCCTTTGAAGACCCCTAGAAGTACTCGGTTTCAGAACCACTTATCGACATATGGTAGCTCCTATGTCTATAAACAACTATCAACCTTAAAACTGACCACTCCAGTGGAAAATCCCACCTAGCCTAACAACCAATCTAGGGGGTACCAACCCATCTAATCGAGGCTGATTAGAAACTATCACTCGATCATCTAAAAGATTCTTGAGAACCCATGGTGGTCATAATAATTTTGTGTAAGTAGGATTCCCTCACACGCGTGACACATCTCACCTCACTTTCCAACCCCAAACATGAACACTCCACACGATAACCCATAAGGAATACCCCATATAGAGGTGGCCCAAATATATATATACATTATATCATTGATGGGGCCAACCGTGCCGCCATACCATATAACATTTAAACCATTTTATAAAATGTTCAATGTTTCCTACCGGACATACACATTCTCCAAAATAAAATCTTCATTAAAAGTTAGTACAAACATTACTCTTGGGTTAAAGGTGCCAAACATGCCTTTAACTCCACAAGTCTAAAAGTATTACCCAAAACATCACACAAACACAACTTTTGGATTTAAAAAGCCAAATGGGCATATTCTCAATGATTTCATGTCAAATCATTTCATAAAGCACACAATGAACCCAAAGTCATTTAGAAATCAAGAATCATTTTCACAAAATCACCACTTGCTTTTCAAAAAAACCCAAACGCACACCGAAACACTTTTCATAGATGATTTGTATTTCAATCATCATTTAATAAATCATTCACTCATTTAGTAAAACATTTCAAGAGGACCAAAAATGGGTTACATAATGATCTCACCAATTTCACATAAAAATTCTATTCTAAAATAAAATGCATACACAACACTTTGAAAAAACTACTTCTGCACCATTCAAAAACTAACTCACACCACTTGAACACCGAAAAGAACTATTTTCACTATTATAGTACACTCTTTAACCATTAAATAAACTACGATGAAAAATCATCAAACAATTTTAAGAAGCAACCCATGGCTTAAAAAACAAAACTTACTCAAATCTTCTTTTGTGACTAATTGCACATTGACGCCACACCTAATCACTCTTTGCAGTCATTTCCCAGTTAAATACATTAATTACATAGTTCATAACACACTAGAAAGTGAATCACTATAGATTTTCATCAAATAACACACTTCACATCACTTGACGTGCTACAAAAATAAGTCAATACATATTAAACCTACATGAAAGGTGAGTTCACACCAAAAAATTTAATTATACAACATGCTAAACCAGTTAAATAAGTAAAAAGGTTCATCAACTAATATTTATATACGGAATAACCTACACAAAAAAAAATTTGTATTTCAAAACTATTTTAAACAATATTAACTAACACAAAAACATTGTAACAAATTAGATACTATACTTATGGAGGTGAAAAATATATTATAAAAAAATTATTTAAAACACACAAGTTTCATGAGTTGTGCGGGAATGGAAAAAATTGGAAAATGCCTACCTCAAATCTAGTGCATATGGAGAAAAACCACGACGAAAGAAGGGTAACACCCTGTTCACCTCGCGTACACCCCTGAAAATAGGTAAAATATGTGAAACAAACCCGAGATATTAGGGTTTAACTAAAGAAAGGAAAACCCCTAAAATAGATGAAATAAAAATCTTTCGAGATACCAAGGAGGGAGGCGGCGACTACTTCTAGAGCGGAGGGAGAACACGAAGGAGGCGTGGCTGCGTCCTGAGTGGAGGACGTGGCTAGTGGAAGCAAGGATGGTGAGGTGAGGCTGATGGGGTACATAGCAAGCAGGGAAGGGGAAGTCGGCCATAGTGGGAGGGGATGGGAGAGGGAACGTAGAAGGCGGCTGGGCGAGGGCGAGGCCGGGATCAGCTGCTGCCGGAGTGAGGTAAGGGCTGAGGATTCCTGGTGTCGGTTGCAGGGAGAGGGATACCGGCTGGGGGTAAGGAAGCAGCGGAAGGAATCCATGGAGAAGGGTGAGCACGGAGGGGCTGGGTGTATGAGTGTCACGTCGTGTACAAGGATGCATGTCTGGCCTGCACTGGAGGGGGAGAGAGGTGAGGGTGAGAGGTTGGGACGCGCAGCTGGAAGGTGGTGCGCCGAACAGAATAACAGGTGGCGGAGGAATGCACACACGAAGAAAATAAAGAGGTTTGGGGAGGGGAGCACGGTTAGACTAGTGTTTACCGGAGTTTTTTTTAATATACATTTTTTTTAAAAAAAAATTTGAAAATACATCTAGGTTAAAAAAATTTATTTTTTTACCCCCCAAATGCGGCACCTGGTGTGCCGCCTTTGGGGAATTTTCCGCCCAGGGCAAGGCGGCACATGGTGTGCCGCCTTTGCCCAAAAATAACCGCAAAGGCGGCACACCAGGTGCCCCCTTTGCCTAAATATTTTTTTTTTAATTTTTATTTTTATTTTTATTTTTATTTTTTGTTTTGTTTTGTTTTATATATATATATATATATAAGAAAACTTTTTAGTAGAATTTTTCTGCTTTTCAATATCCAGCGGTTCTTCCATTACAGCAGTCTGGATTCTGACTGATACCCTCACCCAGGACTCCCTTTTATAAGGGGGTTTGCCCTGAAAACAATACTGCATTTCCGATGTGGGATTCTGGTTCTCCTTTTCCTGCACAGTACATTCTGCGTTTCCGATGTGTGATTCTGTTTCAAGTACGCGACTTTGAAAGACTATAAAAGTTAAACTATAAGACCAATACAAATGAAACTTTAAACACTGAGTAAACATATAAGAAATAGTTGAAAACAAAAATAATTTCATAAAAAATGTTGATACAGATTAATTTATAAGCTTTCAAAACCACCTACTTGAAACTTAAACATATTTGAAGTACATGACTTTGAAAGATTATAAAAGATAAATTATAAGACCAATACAAATGAATCTTTAAACATTGATTAAACATATAATAAATAGTTGAAAACAAAAATAATTTCATAAAAAATGTTCACCAAAAACAATTTATAAGCTTTCAAAACCATCAACATTAAACTTAAAAATGTTTCATGTTCCCGAATTTGAAAGACTATAAAACATAAAATATAAGACCAATATAAATGAAACCTTAAACATTGATTAAACATATAAGAAATAGTTGAAAACAACAAAAACATCCTAAAAAATGTCCATAAAAATTAATTTATAATCTTTCAAAACAGTCTACTTGAAACTTAAAAATGTTTCAAGTACGCGAATTTCAAAGACTATAAATTGGCAAGAAGAACATATTGGATGACACTAGAGAACCCATAAATGATCCCATGGTTGGGAAGATTCAACCAGGAAATCTAATCATAATATTCAGTATGTTCTACCTAACTAGGTTGGAACTTTATTCATGTACATGTCCACTTCCATGTAAGTTCATAGAGAAGAAAAAAATCAATAAATCCCCAAACCATAGATAGGATATAATACTAAACTAGAAAGAAATTTTTCACTAATATAGGTAGACTATAAGCTCCCCAGACCTAAAAAACACTATCCAACTAATAGATGATTTCATTATATAATTCTCAGAATTGATGCCAAATCTAATAATATCCCAAATGACTCCTCTCACATCTAGAACGTGAATAGAAATGACCAATAAAATCCAATTCAGAGGCCACAAAGACATGATTTGAGAAAACTAAAACCCATCACCATTTTAATTGAAACCAGTACTATCCCTATAGGGGTGAAAATAATAGGGCACCCAAAATAGTTTTCAGAACCACATAAATAACATAAAAACCAATACAGTTCTACTCTACCACATGTAAAAATCCTTAATTCAAGACCATATAAATAGGACCTCATCCATCCTCTTGGAATAAAACCTATATCCAATCAATACCTCACACATTATAATATACTAAAAGGTCCATCAGACCTAATTAAAACTTTACTTAATAGAACTCATTTGTTCTTGACATCCCCATAGGGTCACCATATCATAATGTCTATAAAAAAACTAAACTTTGAGAAACTGACTAATAAAACACAACCATGAGACTACACTATCCTTAATTATAGAAAAAATCAAAAAGAGCATAAAAAAATACACCATGGTAATTCTAAGTCATTCCAAGAAGAAATCCTACAGCCCCCACTTGGACCTCACACCACACTTCCTTTAATAGGATTCTAAAATAAAAACCATGAAGGGGTCCTCCAAAAACCATTGTAAAAACCAAATATAAATATATAATATATCAATAATTTCCTCATATCACCACTTCATCCTCACACCTAAAATTCATAAGAAGTAAATGGTGTGTTCATCATGTATATAGAATGTTCCTCCTCAATCCTTACCTTCTCATAAAACTCTTCCCAACCTAACATGTACATCCAAATTATATGGAATGTCTCCCTTATACATAGCGTGCATATCAAATGGGGTACCTTACCATGTACCAAAATTTAATCTTTCCATGTTCCGTCATGGAATCCTTCCATGTTCCAACATGGAATCTTTCAATGTTCCAACATGGAATCTTTCCATATTCCAACATGGAATCTTTCCATGTAACACATATAACTACTTTCTACATATAATAAATGGGATATGGTGATGTTACTTACATGTCAATATTCCCCCACATAGGGTATCCAAAAAACTAAAAATCCACACCCATATCTACTCTAAATTGAATTTCCCAAAAAAGAAAATAGTGTATCCACAAACCATTATTCACACGATTAATCAATCACATGTGTTGATAAATGCCAATGAGAGTAAAAGTTGAGGTAGATCAATGAGAAATCCCTATAATTTCAATCCATCGAAACAAGGATCCAATCCATCAGCAGCATATGAGTTTTTCACTCTCAAAGATAGAGAGTAGAGAATAATGGAGGATTCCACAACAATAAGAGATATCCACATCGAAGGAAGAATAATAACATCCATTGTTACTTTGGTCTAAGAATATTACGGGTTAGAGTGGTCAAAATAATCTACTGAGAGCCTAAAAAAACCAAAGGTTCAAATTAGAGTTGATTAGGAGGAGTTAGTGTAACATCATATCCTGGGTGCCATAAAACCAGTGCCTCGGTTAGGAAAGGCCTTCAGTGGAAGCACTAAAGTGAGAAGGAAAGAGGCATTGTAGGTGTGCATGAATTATAAAATATTTTCATGAAAATTAAATAACACTTACATAAAATTATCATGGAATATTTTATATTTGTGTTTTTAAATAAAATTGAATTGATATTCCATTAATTTTATATACATAAATATTGAGACCGATCTAGGTAGTGTTTCAGAAGATATATAACCATGTTATGAGTTTTTTGAGATTAGTCCAGGAAATTTTATGTTCAATGGATAGTGATAAAGATAAGGTCATTGAAAAACAGTTGCCTAATTTCATTAATATTGTACATGGGTAGATCAGGTGCTTTGGTTTGTTTTTTGAGAAAGACTATATACGAAGGTTTTCCAGAAATATAAAAATTTGATAGATATATTTAGGAAAAAGTTCATATATTGTGTGATTTAGGAATTTTGAAGTCTTTTTTGGGACTCAGATGTAGAAGAGGTCACTAGTGGGACTCTCGAGTAGGCTTATGAGATTTTAGAATCACCATGGATATAGTATAAAGATCCACCTATGGGAGTTAAGAGTTGTTAGTGAAGGTGGGAGCTTGTAATTTATAGTGGGACTCTAGATATGAAGCACTATTGGACTTATTTTTTATGGGAATACAACTTTCCCATGTTGTAACCGACTAAAAAAAGTGAATAACCTTTATCAAGGTGTAATAAATGGTTATAGTAAGGAGTAGGCCTTTGTAATGAACCTAATAGAATCCCTGTGTTTTTCATTGATTTTATTTTTTCATTCAGGCGGATTTTCAGAATTTAAGATAAGGGATAGATAGTTTAATCAGTCATAGATTTTAGATTACAGAATAGTGAATTTTTAAAACAATGTACTATGGATTCACCCCCCCCCCCTCATTAGAACCCAACTGATCCTTGGATAAATCAAATGGTATCATAAAAAGATCCCCTCTCATGATAAGAAAACATTATGAGAAATAAAGGATCATAATTCAGTGAGAAACCATGGAATGCCTAATTTTAGGGAAATAACTACCATACATAGTGGAATATTATACTCTTTTCCTTCAATCACTTTTCTTATAAATGAAAGACGTATCAACCATTAGATTACCACCTATTATTAAGTATTATTATTGTACTAAATCTAAAATGATAAATCTTGAAGTTGATGGAAAATATCATAATTATACCCTAATGGATTTATCAAAAATGTTATACACTAAAGCGATGGGTGTTGAAACTACCAACGATATTTTAGACAAACTAGGAAGTACTTATGAAGGAAATATTAATGTTAAGAGAGATAATATGAAAATACTAAGAATAAAGTTTGAGAATATTAAAATGGTCGATGATGAAATCATTGATGACTATTTCATTAGGTTCAATGAGATGGTATGTAATATCTATGGATTTGGTTAGAAGATATAAGATTCAAAAATTTTGAAAACACTTTTGATAAATTTCCCTATATGATTTGATGCCATGGTTTTAGACATGGAAGATAGGGAATATATTTCATTAGAGGAGTTATATTTTATTCTCATAGATTATGAAATGATAAAGGAAATGAGTTTCAAAAAGAAGATATAGATTATATATCCTTTGAGGCTATAAGAAAAAATAAGTTCAAATAATTGGAAATTGGGGAATCAATTGATTCTGATGATGATGAATTTGATGAATACATTAATGAAATTTATTCACCTATTTAAAGATGGATTATATAGGGTAAATGAATTTAAAACTAAATAAACCACTATGGTGATGAATCTATAATTTCATTGGAATATTTTCCATGAATTTTATAATGAAAATGGATAATTTATAATTTGATAAAAAAAGTGAGAATCCTATAAAATAGTAAAACGAAATGAAGAAGATGTATCATTCTAATAATAGACATAATAATTTGATATGAAATTATTTAAAAGATAATTCATCAACTAGTAGTTCTTAAAAATATGAATTTAGTTTCATTAATCAAGTTGAGAAATTTTCAATTTATTCATATAGTAATGATAATGGTAAAGCTAGAAAATACAATAAATGGATATTAAAAGATGAGTTGGAATATTCTCTTGAGAAAACCACACAATGTTGTATCATTATGCCTATAATTTTTATTAGGATCATGAGAATATTATTCTAATAGATAAGTTAAAAGTGGGAATATTTTAGTATTAAAAAATGTAGTTTAAAATAAATAAACTAAAAAATAAAAAACTCTTACATTTTTTATTGGACATGGTTCTCAGTCCAATCAAATAATCATAAATAGAAACAATTTGATTAAATCGGAATGTAAAAGATCAGAGTCTATATGAATCCGAGTAATCAGAGTACAAGAATCATAATCATGATAGATTTTTTTAATTCAAAAGTTTTGTTATTATCAAAATCATTTTAATATGGATAAAATCATAATAAAAATACTAATATGATATTTTGAATTCAATTATATGTGTGGTGGAAATATAAAAACTTTTTACAAAAAAGAAATACAATTTCATACAATACAAATAATGAATTTCAAAGCCATTAAAAGAATAATATCTTTTAACCTTAAGAGAATCGTATTCTATAACCAAAAAATAAAGGTGTCCCTTATTTTATAATTATAAGAAAGTCTATATTCTCTTAAAAAATAAATACCTCGATATAATGAATGAAATGAATCTATCTTCCTATCCAAAAAAATCCATAGATACAATGATCCGATTATCTATCTACCTAGCCCTGGTATCCCTCAAACTGATGGATCAGATTCCTTATTCAAGTAAATTGTTCTGAAATATTATAAATTAATTTTTATGGAAATTTTTTAGGAAGTTTTTTTTGTTTTCAACTATTTCTTATATTTTTAATCAATGTTTAATGTTTCATTTCTATTGGTCTTATAGTTTATGTTTTATAGTCTTTCAAAGTCGGGAACTTGAAACATTTTTAAGTTTCATGTTGATGGTTTTGAAAGCTTATAAATTGTTTTTGGTGAACATTTTTTATGAAATTATTTTTGTTTTCAACTATTTATTATATGTTTAATCAATGTTTAAAGTTTCATTTGTATTGGTCTTATAATTTATCTTTTATAAGCTTTCAAAGTCACGTACTTCAAATATGTTTAAGTTTCAAGTAGGTGGTTTTTAAAGCTTATAAATTAATCTGTATCAACATTTTTTATGAAATTATTTTTGTTTTCAACTATTTATTATATGTTTAATCAGTGTTTAAAGTTTCATTTGTATTGGTCTTATAGTTTAACTTTTATAGTCTTTCAAAGTCGCGTACTTGAAACAGAATTACACATCGGAAACACAGAATGTACTGTGCAGGAAAAGGAGAACCAGAATCCCACATCGAAAATGCAGTATTGTTTTCAGGGCAAACCCCCTTATAAAAGGGAGTCCTGGGTGAGGGTATCAGTCAGAATCCAGACTGCTGTAATGGCAGAACCGCTGGATATTAAATAGCAGAAAAATTCTGCTGAAAAGCTTTGTTATATATATATATATATATATATATATATATAAAACAAAACAAAACAAAAAATAAAAATAAAAATTTTAAAAAAAATTATTTAGTCAAAGGCGGCACTTGGTGTGCCGCCTTTGCGGTTATTTTTTGGGCAAAGGCGGCACACCCGGTGCCGCCTTGCCCTGGCCGGAAAATTCCCCAAAGGCGGCACACCACCCCAGAAAGGGGAAGGGGGATGCTTGAACTCCCAACCGATCAAAATAACTTCTTAGAACGAGAGAACAACACCTCCACTAAAACATGGAACTCTCGACCCAATCCAAAACCTACCAACCCTAAAGAAAACCCCCGATCAGAACATAACACAAGCAATGAACCTAAGCATAATCACAAACATCAATTATTCCACAGGAAAATACATCTCCATACAAACACAGCTAAACCAATATCAACCCATACAAGGGAATAACACAGTATCAAGAAAAACACAAGATTTATAAAACCACATCCACACAGACAAGACTTCATGGATTATAGTAGAACGAATCCATCATAACATCATGACAAAAAAAATGAACTTACAACAACGCCAATGCTTTAATAGCAGAAAGATATAATAAAAAAACTTTAAATGCTCCACCGCAAACACGGAACCCAAAACTCGAACTGAGGCTTCACAACCCTGGCAACTTATTAATGTACATGAGATTCACCCCAAGACATGTGGATGTGGCTCTAAGGGATGAAGCATCTCCTGCCTCATAGTCAGGCACTTGAATTCCTCCGGTCAAAGCATCTTTTTCGGGCGACGCTTCATGTAGAATTTCTCTGGATAACCCAGACATCTACAACGATGAGACATCTTCCAAGGGATGCGACATGACAACTTCACCTGCCTGAACCGACCAAACTGGTGGAAAACCACTGAACGGTCCGACGAACTAGAATCTAAAACCACTGAAAAGGAATCTTTAGAAACAGGTCCCTCTAGTACACCCTGATCGTCATATTTGGAACCTTCATGAGTAATTGGATACGCTAGAATTCCAAGCACCCGCACTCCGGAGACAAATTCAGCTTAGAATGCTTCATGCCCCCGCTTCTCAAAAAAATGGTCCCAAGAAGGGAGGACTCACTCCCCGATCTATAGACGAAGACCCTCGACGAAAAGAGAAGTATTCATCGAATATTTTGATGCTACCTCCTGAAAAAATGACACAAGTTCCTTGAAATGGTCAAAATATGTCTTCATCGTCCGTTGGCCTTGTTGTATACGCATTATCTCTTACCATTTCTTCTCCTTAACCTCTACAGGTATAAACCATTGGACAATGATAGATTTAATGAAATCCCATGACATCATAACTTGCATTGACGGTAGGGAAAACAACTCCCATTTATCCAAATATGGACCTTCTAACAGACCCAAAATGGGACGCACTCTGACAGCTTTAGGAGTTCCTGATATCCTAAAGATGAGTTCGACCTCTTTAAGCCACCCTGCTGCCTCTAACGGACCATGATCACCATGAAGGATATGAAATGTCCAAGAAGGATAAAAAATACGACATGTCATATCAGAAACATTGTGGGCCTTTCTGGGTGGCATTTTCTGAACAACATATAAAACAAAAATCCAAAACCAATATCAAGAAGAAACAACATCATGTAAAGAACCATCATTCAAAAATAACCAGTTCAAAATCCAAAAAAATAAAACCACAACCCAAAATTCCTTTTAAAAAAACCCTTTTCATTTCAGATTTCAAAACCACCTTCTTTTAAGGAAACTTTCCAAATACCAAGATAACTTTTCAGACTAAATTCAATTTCTAAAAATCATTTCGCTTTTTAAAATCACTTTATAGAAACCTGGTCAAGCCTTTAATTCCTAGTACACACCCTTGTAATCCCATGAACTATTACACATTTACTTATTCGCATTCATCCACATGCACCAACACGCACTTTCCATGTGTCCCCTCACATGTGTAAATGTTCATAAGGAGTACTCATGGTTGCACCCAAACCATTTCTCTACCAATTCCAAGAAATCACCAGATTTTTAGAATAAGTGCATTCAGTTTTAAAAACCATTACATGAATTTAAAGTCATTTAAAATAAATCATTAACATCTAAAAATCCCATTTTTTCATTTTCCAAATCACAATATCACCAACCAGAACCAAGATGACACTCAACCTTCACCACACTACTAGATTGATGGACTATGAGTCATGTTTAACCTAGAGACATGGTAGTGGGCCATTTCCAAAGTAATCGTCAAAAACTAGGAGGAACTTACGCCATATAATTGGAATCCACATGGGTCACTACTCTATGAGAAATCATGATGTAACATCAGCTTGCCTCGGTTGTCATCCCTCAATCCAAAACAATCCATAATGAGATAAAGACTCCATTCCCAGACTACCCTTGGTGACTCAAGGTTCAGAAAAGGAGAGAGTTCATGATGTTTGTCTCGTACCTACCTCCTGAGTTCTGACAGTCCAATTCTCCATCTACTGGAAACCCCAAATAACAAGGGCCACCTCTGATACCATTTTCCCCCAAACTAACCCGGGTCGACCCTGAACTGGTCACCTAATCCGGTCCACGACATGTCTCTAGGGGTGTTCCCGATCTCTATGGGCTGGAAAATTGTGATGGGCATCAAAAACTAATCGTTGGGAATGATTTGGTCCAAAAAGATAAATAAATAACCATGATTAAATAGAATAATAAAACTGAACTCGAGCAGTGGAAAAAGAAATAGACAGAACAGCTCAAGATACCTCAATGTGACCTTCTAGGTCACCTCCCAACCAAAGGTTGACCTTTCTCCAATAATGAAAAACTCAGTTAAAAAAACTGAGCAAAAAAACCTACAACAGAAATGAAAATATAGGCCTGTGAATTAAAATTCTCAATAGGGTTGTCATGAAAAACCATAGATTCCAATATATCCTTTCCCGAAACAATACATTAACACAAGATTGAAATACAATTCTAAAAGTAGGGGTTTCACATTTGAAAAAAATAGTCAACATGTTTTTCTCATTTAAAAATCCAAAAAACATGACATACCATTTTCCAAGAACATTTTTCATTTTTTAAACAAAAACAGAATCAAATTTTACAATAGATGGGCTAAAGTGGAACACGTAAACATTGAAATCTGGAAATAATCTAGTATAATGAAAAGTAATGAAGAAATAAAAATAATCCAGTAACCATGGGTGATCCTAAAAATCCATAGAATCCCCCTAGATGTACTCAGTTTTGGAACCACCTGCCGGCATATGGTGAACCTCTTAAGTATATAACCAAATGGCAGCCCTAAAACTGACAAATCTAGTGGAAAACCCGCCTAGAATAACAACCAATCCCGAGTGTACCAACCCATCTAATCAGTTTTGATCATCAATCGATCATCTAAAAGATTCCAAGGAACCCTTGGTGTTCATAATAATACTATGTAAGTAGCAGGGCCCCACACGCGTGACACATCTCACCGCACATGTCTACCCCAAACATGGTCACTCCATATGATAACCCATAAGGGATAACCCCCAATAAATGTTCCCAAAAAATATATATACATCATATAATCGAAGGTTTAAACCAGTCCTCCATACCATTTAACATTTAAACCATTTCATAAAATGTTCAATGTTGCCAATCGGGCGTACACTTTCACCAAAACACAATCTCCTTTAAAAGTTAGTACAAAAATTACTCTTTAGTTAGAAGTGCCAAATCAGCCTTTAACTCAACATGTATAAAACTATTACCCAAAACATCACAAAAACACAAGTTTTACCTTTCCAAATACAAAAGGGCATTTGAAAAAAGATCTCATTTTAAATCATTTCAAAAACCACACAATGAACCCAAAGTCAGTTAGACAGCAAGAATCAGTTTCACAAAATCACCACTTGCTTTTCAAATAAAACTAAAATGCACACGACAACAATTTTCACACATGATTCACAAGTAAAACATCATTTAATAAATAATTAATTCATTTATTAAAACATTTAAAGGGGTCAAAACAAGCGATTACATCACGATCTCACCAAGTTCACAAGAGAATTCCATTCTAAAATAAATTGCATAACCAACGATTTAAAAAACTACTTTCACACCAATCAAAAACTAACTCTCACCACACTACAGGAAAAAGGTCGTTTCAACGGTGGTTTTTTTAAAAACCACCACGAAATAGAGGCGGTTTGGGTAAAACCACCGCGAAATGAAAGGAAAAAAATAAAAAAACACGAGAAACCTCGAAATCACTAAAATGACCATAAACTTTGATCCGGGCGTCCGTTGGAGTGCCACGACCAGTCAAATAGAAGCTCATGAAGAGATCTAGAGGCACATATAATCAAAACCATGAGATGGTCTAAGGTGAAGAAGATATGAGAGTTATAATAAAGTTGAAAAAAGTTCTATAACTTCAAAGGACAATAACTTTCGCTCCGGGTGTCCGTTTGGGCTCTACCAGATATCAAATTGAATCTAGAGAAGATAACTACACACCTGTTTGACAGAAAAATTATTCTATCATGTTTTTTGACCACAAAAACCCCACTTATGGCCTCCCAAACCCCGTTTCTGTCACCGATGTCCCGTCAAACTTGTCTTCAAAAAGAACTAACTTTCAATTCACGTGTCGGTTCAGACTCCTCCACCTTCCAGATCGTAGTTCGTTCCATGAGCTTCAGTTTGACTGGTTGTAGCGCCCACATGGACTCCTGGATCATAATTTATGGCCTTTTTAGTGAGTATCGGGTTTGTTATGTTTTTCAATGCCTCGTTTCTAGCACCCGTTCCCCGTCAGTTTTTTTAAATGGTCGTAACTTCCGATCCGCCGGTCCATTAGGTCTCTTTCACCTATCAGCTCGAAGATCGTTTTAGGATCTTTGATTTGACTGGTCACGGATCTGGAATGGACTCCCATATAATAAGTTATCTTCGTTAATGTGAGTCTAATGTTTTTGTCACTTTATGACCGTTTTGACGGGTTTTAACGTTTGCTCTATTTATTACTATTTATTTGGGTTTCCAAGACTTGTAATCTTTATCAATGGTTTTTTGTGGGTTATTATGATGATTATGTTAAATTCTTAAGGGGTTTTTTAGAGTTTTCATGAGTTTTCATGCGTTCTCATGCTTTCTAATGCTTCTTTCTTCATGCTTCTCCATCTGTTTCCATGCGTTTTCATAATTTTTCATCCCTTATCACGCCTTTTCGTACTTTTTCATGTGTTTAATTTATTATTTATTATTTATATTTATTTATTATTTATATTTATTTATTATTTATTATTTATTATTTATTATTTATTATTTATTATTACTATTAATAATATTTGTTACTGGTTATTTATTATTTATTATTTATTATATATTATATATTATATATTATATATTATAAATTATATATGATATATTATATAGTTTATATTTTATATTATATATTATATATTATATATTATATATTATATATTATATATTATATATTATATATTATATATTATTTATTATTATTTATTGTTTATTATTTATTATTTATTGTTTATTATTTATTATTTATTATTTATTTATAATTATTAATAATGTGTTATTTATTATTTATTATTTATTATTTATTGTTTATTATTATTATCTATTATTATTATTTATTAATATTATTTATTATTTATTATTTATTATTTATTATTATTTGTTGTTTATTATTGTTATTTATTATTATTATTTATTATTTATTATTTATTATTTATTATTTGTTTATTATTATTTATTATTTGTTTATTATTATTTATTATTTATTATTATTTATTATTTATTATTTATTATTTATTATTATTTATTATAATTTATTGTTTATTGTTTATTATTTATTATTTATTATTTATTATGTATTATTTATTTATTTATTATTTATTAATATTTAATATTTAATATTTATTGTTTATCGTTTATTGTTTGTTATTTATTATTTATTATTTATTATTTATTACATCTTATTTCTTATTTCTTATTTCTTATTTCTTATTTCTTATTTCTTATTTCTTATTTCTTATTTATTATTTATTATTTATTATTTATTTATTATTTTAATTTCATAATTTTATTATTTTATTTTCATAATTTTATAATTTATGTAAATATTATTATAATTTATTTGTTATTTATTATAATATACAGTAAATAATAATAAATAACTGATAAATCAATAATTATTAATTATTAATTATTGGTTATTAATTATTGATTATTTCTTAATGTTTAATTATTATTGAGTTTATATCTATTAGTTATGTATTATTTGTTTTTTCAATTAGTATAAAAAAGTATATTAAATTTTGTTTATTAACCACATGACGAGCTTGCTGGAGTGGTAACGTCTTTGGAAAATATGCAAGAGGATAGGGGATCAAATCTCACCAAACGCAGTATTTCTTTATATTGCATGAGCATGGGCATGAGCATTAGCATGCATGCATGGATAAAGTAAATAATGTAATGCAAAGTAAATGAAATAAATAAATAAAATATGAAATAAATAAATAAAATACGAAATAAATATATAAAATAAATAAAATAAACAAATAAAATATATAAAATAAATAAATAAATAAATATATAAATTAAAAAAATAAATAAAATAAATAAAATAAATAAAAAAATAAAAAAATAGAAAAAAAAATCAAAAAAAAACCGCTGCTAAAAACCCTCCACGAAACGTTCTACGACGGTTTTGAAAAATGCTATGAATAGTTTCCTAACGCATAATTTAGCGGTGGTTTTTCAAAACCGCCGCTAAATCCGCATTTTTCCATAGTGCCACTTGAACAACCAAAATAACCATTTTCACAACTAAAGAAAAAACATTAACCATTAAATAAACTAATATAAAAAATCATCATACAATTTTAAGAAGCAACCCATGGCCTAAAACAGAAATCTTACTCAAATCTTGCTTTGTGACTAATTGCACGTTGACGCCACACCAAAACACCATTTGCAGTTATTTCCCAGTTAAATACATTAATTACACAGTTCATAAAACACTAGAAAGTGACACACTATAGATTTTCATCAATGAACGCACATCATTTCAGAAGATGTGCTAAAAAAATAAGTTAATACATATTAAACCTACATAAAGGGTGAGTTCTCACCCAGCAATTGATTTATAGAACACGCTATACCAGTTAAATAGGTAAAAAAGTTTATCAAATAATAATTATATACGGAATAACCTACACATAATCAATGACTTATTCCAAAACTATTTTAAACAATCTTAACTAATAAAAAAACATTGAAACATATTAGATACTATAAATTTGGAGATGCAAAAGATTTTTTTAAAAAATTATTTAAAACACAAAAGTGTCATGAGTTGTGTGGAAAATGAAAATATTTGGAAAAAACCTACCTCAAATCCAGTGAGGATGGAGCAAATCCTCGACCAAAGTAGGGAAAATTCCCTACAGACCTCTCTCACATCATTGATAATATGAAAAATGTTAGAATCAAATCTGAGACGTTAGGGTCTAACTTAATAATGGAAAAACCCTAAAAAAGATGAAGTAAAATCATCAGAGATACTAGCGAGGGAGGCGGCAGCTACTTTTAGAGTGGAGCGAGAGCGCGAATGAGGCGTGGCTGCTACTGGAGTGGAGGGCGAGGTTGGGGGCAGCGAGGTTGGTGAGGCAAGGTCGGCGGGGTCCAGAGAAAGGAGGGAAGGGGGTAGTTACCCGGAGTGGGGAATATCAGAGCACTAGGAGGGGATGGGAGAGGGAACCTGGAAGGCAGCTCGGTGAGGGCGAGGCCATGATTAGCTATTACCGGAGTGAGGCAAGGGCCGAGGCACCCTGGTATCCTTTTTTGGGAGAGGGAGACCGAATGATGGGTAACAATGGGGCGGAGGGATGCCAGGGAGAAGGGTGAGCACAGAGGGGATGAGGGTCTGAGTGTCACGCCGCTGGACAAGGATGCAGGGCTTGTCGACATAATTGCTTATTTCCTAGACGGTGTCGCCCCCCTAATTGTCAAATGGGGCCACGTGGCTGGTAGGTGGTTGGTGGACAAACCCCACCAAATCACCTTGCGGGAGAGAGTTGCAGGGGGTGAGGCTTGCCTATAAAAGGTGAGATCATCATTCTATTTCAGCATCAGCTGCAGTATCCGATTATCAGCATCCTCTGATTCATTAATTATTCAGATATTTGAGTGGTTTTCGTGAGGCAGTTTCCCCATTTATTCAAGAGAGATTTTATGAGGTTTTTCTCCTTGTAATAGTGAGGGAGTGTGTACCCATTTTTACCCCATAGTGATCCTTCTATTTGCCCGTGGTTTTTTACCCCTTTCATTTGGGAGTTTTTCCACATTACATCTGGTGTCCCTTTTATTTCCGTATTTTTCACTTTATTTTATTTGGTGATTATTGCTGCACTGGTGGGACAATCATTTACGGTCCTAACAAGTGGTATTAGAGGTAAGGTCTTGGCCTGGTGCTGTTCACGTTTTCAGGTACTAATAATTCTCGTAAAATTGAGTATGCTCTGTGATTGCAACTCCGGTTGATCTGTCACATCAAAAAAAAATTAATAAGATTATTTAAGACACCGTTGTAAAACAGAGGAGGTTCTGGACTGACAGCGTGTCCAGATGACGGCAAAATTTGAGATCAAAAAATTCAACGGGAATAATTTTTCGTTGTGGAAAATGAAGATGTAGGCAGTGCTACGGAAGGAAAATTGTCAACTGACAATTGATGAAAGACCGACAGATGTGACGATGGAGCGTGGTTCCAGTGGGAGACAAAATCATGACATGGACAAAAATGTGGCGAGTACTTCTGGAAGTGGAGATATACTAGTCAGTGAAGCAGCGACGACTGCTCGGAGCAGGCAGCATCTTGACGATGCATGTATTATAGACTCAGGAGCAACATGGCACATGACCTCTCAATGGGAATGGTTTGACCAATATGAAACCATCCCGGAAGGACTTGTGTACATGGGGAACGATCACACTCTGAAGATCGTTGGAGTTGGTACCATCAAACAGAAGATGCATGATGGTATTGTTTGGACCGTCCAAGGAGTACATCATGTGAAGGGCCTGAAGAAGAACATGTTGTCTTTGGGACAATTTGATGATATCAGATGCAAGACTCGCACCGAGAATGGAGTGATGAGAATCATGAAGGGCGCACTTGTGGTAATGAAGGTGGAGAAGATCTCAAAGAACCTGTACGTGCTTATGGGTGAAACGTACAGAGAGGGGGAGATAATTGTTGCATCACCTACCTCAACATAAGCATTGACGACGTTATGGCATCGAAAACTTGGCCATATGTCAGAATGAGACCTGAAGATTCTTGCGGATCAGAAGTTGTAGTATGGGCTGACAAAGGTATCCTTACCATTTTGTGAGCATTGTGTTTTGAGCAAGCAACACAGGTTAAAGTTTGGGACGTCAACAGCAAGAAGTCAAGAGATCTTAGAGTTGATCCATTACGATGTTTGGAAAGCACCGGTTATATCCCTGGGAGGAGAAAGGAAATTTGTATCATTCATTGATGATTATTCCAATAGATGTTGGGTGTACCCAATCCGGAGGAAGGTAGATGTTTTTGAAGTATTCAAAACATTCAAAGCACAGAAGGAGCTTGAATCTGGAAAGAAGATCAGCTGTCTGAGGACAGACAATGGGGGAGAATATACAAGCGAGGAGGTTGATACTTTTTTTCAACATGAAGGGATCAAGAGACAATTCACGGTGGCGTACACTCCTCAGCAGAATGGAGTGGTAGAGCGGATTAACAAAACCCTATTGGATAGAATGAGGGCGATGTTGAAGACTGCAGGAATTGCAAAAACTTTATGGGAAGATGCAGTGAATACCGCCTGTTATGTTATCAAACGATCTCCTTCAATGAAGATTGAGTTGAAGACACCGATGGTGATGTGGACAGGTAAACCCACTGACTATTCCCAGTTACATACTTTTGGAAGTCCTTTATAGGCAATTTTTAATGACCAGGAAAGATCGAAGTTGGATTTGAGATCTAGGAAATGTATCTTTTTGGGGTTCGTTGATGGTGTGAAGAGGTATCGTTTGTGTTATCCCACTACCCACAAATTTATCATCAGTAGAGATGTCATTTTTGTAGAAGATAAGGTGAAAATGACAACTGATCAAGACATGGAGAAGGAGAATATAGAAACTAAAATCGTCAAAGTAGAAGAAAAGACCAAGGAAGAACCGGTTTCCTCTGAGGCATTACCAGAGCATGATGATCAAGTACCAGTTGATTCCGGACCACAATGGTCAACTCAGGAGAATAGAGCACCAGTATGACACTCAGACTATGCCATTGAGATCAATATTGCATATTTCTTATTGAAGGAGGATGGAGATCCATATTTTTTTGTGTAGGTGACCTAGAGTCCATATGAATCCTCATGCATGGTGGTGATTCAGGAGGAACTTGAAGCCCTGCATAGGAACAAGATTTGGAATCTTGTTCCATTACCTCGTAGAAGGAAGGCTATCGGAAAAAAATGGGTCTTTAAGATCAAGAGGGGTGGGAAGGACCAGGTGGAAAGATATCGTGCAAGATTGGTGGTCAAAGGATTTTCCCAGAAGGAAGGTATTGATTTCAATGAAATATTTTCTTCTGTTGTTAGACTGATGACTGTTTGGATAGTTCTGGCGATGTGTGCTACATACAGCTTATATCTAGAGTAGCTAGATGTGAAGACTGATTTTCTCCATGGTGATCTTGATGAAGAGATCTATATGCCCCAACCGTAAGGTTTTGTAGAAGAAGGTAAATAGATCTTGGTTTTCAGGTTGAAAAAATATTTTTACGGTCTCAAACAGGCGCCGAGGTGTTGGTATACGAGATTTGACTCCTATATCACGAGTCTTGGATACGAAAAACTTCATTCAGATCCTTGTACTATTTTAAGGGTTCAGATGGTAATGATTTCATCATTCTTCTGTTGTATGTGGATGACATGTTGGTTGCAGGCCCCAACAAAGATCAGATCTTGGAGATGAAGGCAAAATTGGCTAGGGAGTTTGATATGAAGGACATGGGACCAGCAAACTAGTTTCTTGGGATGCAGATTTACAGAGATATAAATAATGGGAAGATTTTCCTATCATAGAAGAATTACTTATAAAGAGTCTTGAAACGCTTCAACATGAATGATTGTAATCCAATCTCTACCCCTCTTCCCGTTAATTTCAAGTTATCCTCCACGATGAGTCCTAGCAATGAAGCAGAGAGGAATGATATGTCTTGAGTACCATATGCATCAATTGTGGGCAGTCTAATGTTCACTATGGTTTGTACTAGACCAGAAATTGCACATGTAGTGGGAGAAGCTAGTCAGTACATAGAGAATCCAGGATGGGAGCATTGGAGAACAGTGAAGAGGATCCTGAGATATATCAAGGAGACCTCAGATGCTGCATTATTTTATAGAGGATCAGATTTTACTGTTAGAGGATATGTGGATTCAAATTTTGGAGGTGATTCTGACCAGAGGAAATCCACTACTGGTTATGTGTTTACTCTTGTAAGAGGAGCTGTAAGATGGATTTCAAAGTTACAGTCTGTTGTGGCTTTATCCACGATGGAGGCAGAGTACATAGTAGCTACATAGGATTGCAAAGATGTAATTTGGATGAGAAGGTTGTTGGAGGAGCTTGGTCATAGATAGGAGAAGGTTCCATTGTTTTGTGACAGTCAGAGTGCCTTTAAATTTTCAAGGAATACATCTTTTCATTCTAGGATGAAGCACATTGGGGTACATTATCACTTTGTCCGAGATGTGGTGGAGAAAGGAAGTGTAGACATGTAGAAGATTCACACTAAATAAAATATGGCAGATTTACTGATGAAGGCGATTAACTCTGATAAGTTCAGATGGTACAGATCCTCGAGTGGCCTTGCAGAGACTTGAGAAGCATGTTTGGAAGATAGAAAGGATGTATGGAGACATGATTGATTCTCAATAAAATCTCCAAGTGGGAGATGTGTTGGCAGAATTTCTTATTTCCAGGACAGTGTCGCCCCCTAATTGTCAAAGGGGGCAGCATGGTTGGTAGGTGGTGGGTGGCTAAACCCCACCGAATCACCTTGCGGGAGAGAGTTGTAGGGGGTGAGTCTTGCCTATAAAAGGCATGATCCTCATACCATTTCAGCATCAGCTTCAGTATCTGATTATCAGCATCCTCCAGTTCATTAATTCTTCAGATATTTGATCAGTTTTAGTGAGGCGGTTTCCCCAATTATTCAAGAGAGATTTTATGAGATTTTTCTCCTTGTAATAGTGAGGGACTGTGTACCCATTTTTACCCCATAGTGATCCTTCTATTTGCCCGTGTTTTTTTACCCCTTCCATTTAGGGGTTTTTCCATGTTACATCTGGTTTCCCTTTTATTTCTGCATTTTGCAATTTTTTTATATCATGATTATTGCTGTACTGGTGGGCCAATCATTTACGGTCCTAACAAGGCTGGCCGACAATGGAGGGGTGAGAGGTGTGGGTGAGATTCTTGGCCGCGTGTCTTCTTGGTGGTGCGCCGAACAGAAGAACATGTGGGGGAGGTATGTGTGTAGGAAGAAAAGAAGTGGGGCATCTCACGTAGGAATGTGGAAGTTTGGGGGAGAGGGTAGACTATGGATTACAATTTTTTTATTAAAAATATAATAATATTATTATAATCATTACAATAAAAATAATATAAAAGATGATAATTAAAATAGTAATGATAATAGAAATAATAACGATAATTAAAATAATAATAATAAAAACAAAAATATTAATAACAATTTGTTAATAATTATTTTAACAAAAAAATTTAAATAATAAAAATATCATTAACTATTATTAATAACAAAAACAATGCAACAATAAAAAAAATAATAACCATAAAAGTTATAATAATAAAAATTATAATAATACAAATAATAATAATAATGACACCTTATTAATAATATTATTATTAATTACATAATAATAATATTATTATTATTTACATTTGAATATTTAACTCAAATTATTCACATAAAAAAATTATTTATTTTAATCATTAGATATTTTTTTGGCACCTGGGCTAACCACATGGCTACCGAACACAATGTAGTGACCGCACACAAGTTTGAAACCCAATAAATTATTAAGAGAAAAAACATTTAAGCCGAGTCCCAGCTTGGATCTTGTGGTGAGAACCTGAAGCCAATAAATAATAAAATAATAAAATTTAATTTAATTTAAATAAAATTCAGGGTGTGAAAATTTCCCTCTTTAATGTGGGTTGTATTGTTAACTCTCATGGTATGGCTAATCATGCATTGCTTGTGTTATAGCCCCAACCCAAGGCCCATGCACGTAGATCCATTGCACATGGTTTGAAAAACAATGAGTCGTCATGCGAATACATGCTTCTAATAATTGAATAGGTTTCTCTTGGTTGTTCTCCCCATCCTTAAAAATATTTAGAAGCTTCACAAAGCTCCCAGATGGCCGCACAATTACTCCATGGAGTCCATATTATTTGTTCAAACCGTGCGCCCCAGTACGCGTAAAATGAAAAAATGGAATTTCACATTCTAATGCACCAGAAACCAAACTAAACCACTAGACCATATGTAATGTCCTAAACCATGACTAAAAAAAGAAATAGTTCATCAAAACTCTCAAAACATTGTTTAATTAAATGTTAAAAGATATATTCCACCACCAAAATACAAAAAACTACAAAATGGAATATAATTCAACCTATTATGAAATCCTATAATGTTACACCAATCAAAATGTTCGACCTAGACATTCTAGTTTATGTTTTATATATGATACATTTAGGTTATCATTTTCGAAACTCTATTTTATTTTTATCTAATAATATGTCATTAGAGGTTGCAATCATTCCCATAATTTCATTGTATGATACCCATGTACTTGTTTGTAGACCATGGGATTAAGAACATGAGTCGGTCCTTCGGGTTGGACAATTTGGGTCATGTTTTCATTTTATTAGTGTTGGTTAGTAACAAATTGGTATTAGAGACTCAGTTTATATAAAATATTTGATTTTTATTTTGTATAAACATACAATTTCTAAGGTTTTTCTATTTACTAGATATGGGACTGCAACAATTAGAGAGGTTATAAGAGATTGTTTCTAGACAACAATATTCCATTGCATTCCTTGAGTTTCCATGGGAAATCCCTAGATATATGATGTTCTTGTAAAATCTTATAACATTTTTTCATCAGTTTGTAAAATTTGGTTTTTGATAGAGTAATCGTATTCCATTATAAATGGTTTATATACATTTATAGTTAATGAATCATTAAATTATAAAAACTCTAAATAATAGATATAAATATGTTTATCAATCTCTATAGATGAATCATCCAGTTTAATCTATTTTAGTGGAAACTATCTACTAAATGATTTAGTCTATATGTTATGTCATCAATGATGAACAAAAATTGTAGGTGATTATTACAAACATTGAATGAATTAGGCATTCATTAAGTGAATATCGATTTATTGATGAATCATTCCATTCCTTTTAGGAAGAAGTTGGACCATGACATTAAGTTTCTTGAGTGTCGGGTGATGATTACCAAAATTAAATAAATGTGTGAATTTTTAGTTCATGACGTTGAGTTATTAAATCTTATAATTGACGTATGTAGTATTATTAACTAAATATAGATCTATTTAAATCAACATAGGGTATAGTTATTTTCTCCTAATGGCGCCACTAAGGTATTCTAGGATTTGTTGGATATGATGTTTGGGAGGGAGGGTCTTGTTGATTCTAATACTGAGTTTATCTATTTCCAGTTTTCAATGTCTTTTCTTAATGTTTTTTTCACATCATAGTCGACCTCTTCATATAATGGTGTGTGAGTATCTGAATTTATTTATACATGTTTTCTATGAGTTATCACCACATAGAGAAGTAGAGTTATCTTTAGAAATGATTTCATGGATGATACCCATTTCTATAGTGATTCATATAATAGAACCAATAGAATTGAACGAAATAATGATTCAGATTAATGATATTAAGGCTAATACATTTATTCAGCCTATAATTTCACCTTGGTTTTTATGACTCACCCCACTGGGGATCTCATATCCAGTGATAAGATATGTGTGACTACCCTAAAATAGCCACCAATAGGCTAGGGGTTGGGGTCTATAACTGAATATGAATATTGAAAACAAGGTAGGAATTAACCAAATGCACAATGTACACACACATACACAAAAATCTCCAATCCCATAAAATTTGGTAATGTAAAACGTTTGAACCGATACCATTACATGCATAACATTTTTCCTCCAATTAGAGTATGATAATAAAATCAAGAAACAATAAATGGTCGAATATAGCCTAAAAAAACTATATTGAAGTATAAAATTTGAGAATGATGGTACAAAAGTCAAATGTTACTCCTACTATAAAAAATGGTCTATCTATCCCAATCTATGCACCAGGTTCTCCTAGTCCAACATGAACCCCATAAAATATCCAATGGTCTTCATAGAACATGACATGTGTGGGAAGATCCCATGCAGGTGTGATAATTAAAATACATAGTAGGATACCTTGAAATCACAATACATAAACTGTCAAGTTAGTAATTATCCCATCTTAGTAGAAATTCCACCAAAACTATGATACATAACTAATTACACATCTTGAAACTTTGGCAGTAGAAACTAAGTATCAAGGTAAGGTTAGAACCACATTTCCATCATGAGAATCTAATACTGGGTATGAAAAATACTATTCTAGGAGAGAACACACATTAATTATGATATCACTAATGAATTATATCAAATATATTCTCCTTTTCATTTTACTCCATAAATAATTAGAAACACTATGTCTAAATATATTGATAAATAGGTAGGGGATCACACCAAAGGCCCTGTGGGACACCATAAACCCTACCTAAATTAAATCACTAAGTAAGGGATTTGTGTAAGTCTATATTTTCCATAATAATTCCTTGATCTCATCATAGGGAATAAAATTATATAGAATCCCACCTAGGTCCCTGGGTGAATCCAGTAATAATATATATCAAAAAATCCCTAGAGAGTATCACATCCTATTCTTAGTAGAAAATGCTAAACTATACCATCAATGTATTTGATTGAGGGAACCCAACCAATGCAAACTAATCCTTACTGCATGGAATATGGGTCTTAAAACTATATAGGAATTTACATAGTGTATACTAGTTGTAAATAACATTTCATTTATTCACACGGTATTCATATGTTGCCTAGTCCATTCACTGTTAGCTCAGGCCATGCTCACATACTTGGTAGAATCCATGTAAATAGATCAACCCTTGTGATTTTGGTTGGTCAAACTAAATGAAATATGCCATTTATATTATCAATTTCTCATCACATGGCTCAAATACTGTACTCTACCTTTGTTTAGGTACCTTGGAATACATGATGAGTCTCTAGGCTGAGTTACATGGGGTGTGACATTTTCCACATCGAGTGTGAAAATCTATTCTCTATGAAAACCCTAGATTTGTAGCGAATTCACAAAATGGTGTGTATATATGAATTATATGTTGTGTTGTATAGAATTTTATGGAATAAATATATATTAATTATTATGAATCTTCCAAAACCACTACCTTAAGATGCACCACAAATATCTCTAAGTGATTGTGTGTCTACGCTGACCAAGCCTCACCATCATCAGTAGTCAAATCCTATCAATCTGGATCCGTCTAAAATTGGTCCTGTAGAACCATTCCATATACAAAACATCCAACAACGAATAGTCATTTCCAAAACCATGATTAACAATCATCACCACTTCTATAGCTTGATCATGACACTGAATCTCAAACCTTATGTAATCTTTTATTAATTTAAACCGATTAAACAGTGCACAATTTTTGAATACATTGTATTGTCAAGATTCCAGGAAAAATTAATAATGATGATGAATGAATGATTAAAATTGATATAAATACATTAAATAGTCATGTGAATAAAAAAACTCATCCATTTTTTATTTAATAATATATATATTGTTTCATAGTTGATTAACATTGATAAATTAACAATGAAATATCCAAAAAAAATATGTAATATCAACTATCAACATCCATATCGATTCTTGTTAGTAGAATTGGAAAATGTTCATCAAAATATAGGTATTTATGGATAAATCCTCATAACATAAATTTTTAACACCAACATTCAATTAATCGTTTAACAATAATGGGATCGTTCTTTTATCGTTAGTGATTTACATGATTTCAATGGGGTACCACCTAGAAAAGCAAGAGTTGATGTCATTCATTTATGAGAGATCCTCAATCGGTTCCCCACTAAAATTCCATGATTATGTCAAAAAACCTGAAATTTGGTTATAATTGGGAATAAATAGGATATGGTTAGATCATTATATCTGAGATAAGAAAAAAAATTAATTTTTTATTTTATTCATTTTATTATTTTCATCAATGATAGCTCTTTATCTAGATGAACAAAACTGAAAATTTTTATATCATGCATAGGGTAAAACAATGTCCTCCAAATCAATGGTGGTTTTATAAATCCCATATGAGACTCTATTGTAGTGTTATTCCACATTTGTTCCAAATCATTTCATCCATGATATTAATATATTAAATATTTTCTAAAATATAAAATATGAAATCCCTGATTTCCAAAATCTCTTACCATATGAGTTCCTAGATCCAAAAATAATAGAGGATGTAATTAAAATATTTACATGTTTAATAAATAAATTAAATTATTACCTCTATATTATTTTTACTATTTTAAAATGAAATGGACTACTCAATTAATATGTGGGTAGTGATAATAAATCTGAGTCTTGCACTCCGAGGTGCTCGCCTATAAATTTGTATGTTGCCGCCATACATGAACCTAAGGAATCAATCACCCATCATTGATTTTCTCCTTCAAATCCATGATCTGAACTGATTACTCCATAAAGTTAGTTCTATTATTTTAGTCCGTTTTTCTCCTATCAATAACATATGATATTTTCTTCACATATCACCTCATTTACAATATGTGGACGACATCATGTTCCCAGTCTAACTATGAAAGTATGTCCAAATTGTATTCAAACTCATATTCTCAATGTAATAGTAGTAAATGGATAATTATTATCCTATAAATAATTATATACTACCATAATTACTATAATATATGTTGAGGTGAGACTTTCATGAATATGTGGTCTCCCTCTTCAAACTCCAAATACATTCATCATCAGTCAACATAATACTTTTTTTAGATCTTTGTATTCCTAATCCACTCTTGGATAACCTACACCTTCTATATCATAGTTTTCACCTAAATTGGACCCATAAGTGCTAACTCTATTATGTTGGTCTAGTATAGTTGTGACCTTTAGGGTCTTCTATAAAATGCCTCTAATGGTGTAATATCAATGGTGGAATTATATATGTTGTTTTACACAACCCACCCTCCCCCATGGGTATGTTATCATCCTAACTATTTCCATAGACCACTATGAATCCTAAATAATATCCTGTAGAACCTGAATGGTCCTCTCATATAGGCCTTCATTATGGGCTGGCGAATCATTTTCAAATTTACCAAACTCCCAAAGACCTCCTATTGTTCTCTCCCCAATCATGATGTGAAGTGAGTATCAAGGTATAAAATTATCGTTGTGGAAAACCCATTGAGACAGATTATTTATTGCATGTAAATGTTACCTAATCTATCTGTTGATCTATACTCTCACATATCGTGGAAGTGGGATGACATTGTGAATCAGTATATTATCACCTTGATGTCATTGTGTCCTATATATATATATACATGGCAACCCCATCATGAGGAACCTATATATATCATCCCTACTCCACTGTGGAGCATAATGGGTTTGAGCTAAGCCCTATAGAACTGGATGATCACCCTTAACCTACTAAAAAGTGGGGTATCGAGATATAAACATTCTAATGACTAATTAATTCATGGAAACCAAAATAGATGTCATGCATATTGGAATATATTTCCCCATATTGAATGATCCTTTAAAGGATACGTATAAAAATCCTTTATCACCTCCTCATGGAATGTCAATAGTACCATAGATCATCCTCTAAGAAGGACGACATGCACCCAACATTCATTAATATTCTTATGGAGTATGCCCTATGGATATATGAGTATGAAAGGTATCAAAATCCATAAATCAATAATTAGAAAATGTAAAAATCTTTATATTTTATGGTATAATAATCATCTACCAGAGATAAATTTTCATATTCTTATACATGAGAAAAACATAAATGAGGAAAAATACTATAAGTCCATGTAAAAATATTGGGAAAATTATATCTAACAGATAGAATATACCATTATGTTCCCCTTTATAATAATATAGACTATCATGAAGTCATAATATTTGAGGAAATCACTTCGTAGTTCTTATCCTGTATTAATATCCTTCTATGAGACTAGGTTATTGAGACACTTTTAGTTATAACAATGAAACATATGGTCCATAAAACATCATAAAAAACTACATACAAAACACCCGCTTTAGTAAATATCAATATTGGTGAATCTTCATCCTCTATCTCAACTCTTTAAATGTATGTTTGAACCTACCCATTAAAATGATATGTGCCCCCTTATAGGTTAAAGAATTCATATGTGATGATATCTTGATGAAATCAGGCGTGAATAACATATAATAGCATGCAATCCCAAGAAATATCTAAACCACTATCATGTTGTGGGGTGGATACCAAGACAACTATACATCATCAATTGATAGGTCCACTACTAATTCCTATTATGATATGAAATTTACCAAAATGTGGACCTCATAAATCTAGAATTGAATCATAGAAGGATTCCCATAAATTTGGTGCTCTCAGAGTAATACTAGGACCATTCTCATGTATCTCACATACTCCCCATTGGAATAACAATATACTAGGATATCGTTAATTAAAAATACAATGAACTAGTCTAAGAATGTTGCAATGTATTTTTTACTTGAGTCCCATTAACAATATTGGGAATTAATAATGCTGAAGGGAATCACCTTATACTCGGAGTGACCACAATGACAATTGAATGTTTTCTTTGGTATATCCTCATCATTTAATCCCATCTAGTGTTAACCACATTTGAAATATACCATTAAAAACCCTAGATCACCACTCAAATGAGAGATGAGTTGTTCAATATATGGTAGTAGATACATATTATAAAAGATTTCATAATTCAGGAACTGATAATCCATGAATAACCTAAAGGTCCTATATACCATTTGGAGAATAACACTGGAGCAACCTAGGGAGAATCACTAGGTCTCAAAAATCACTTAATATCAAAGTCCCCCAACTACACCATTAGATCAAAATGCTATATGGAATCCATATGATATGTTTAATTATATATTATGAATAACACTTAGTCAAGGTTAAGATAGTATCCTATGTATCCTTAGAGAGTAATCCTAAAACAACTTCAGGAAATGTGTTCTCATACTCTTACATAAATATTTGAAATCTGTATCCCATAAAATCCAATACTCTATTAGTCATTATATCCAATTTTTGAGTGATAGACATCACCCTCTGATATATGAGTTTATCCTTCTTAACATGGAACTCCAACTCTACACCATAGGAAAACTTCACCCTATCTATGTTGACACACCACATCCTCCTCTTAAAATAGTTAATTAGTGTATAAACAATTTATAGTCTATCCATGTTTAAGATGTAATATTAAAATATCATCACTAAAATAAAGATATATCCTGAGAAAATATCTCCTCTGAGTATCAAATCACATTTTCTGAAATAATTACGTGACCATTGAGTCATATAGGGTACGAGTCTCAATGAGAAAGTGTCATACAATGTTCTCTACAAGAATCCCTTGATCTCGAACTAGGGATTTAATAAAAAATTATTGTCTCATTAAAATTCATGTAAGAGATATTTATATTGTAGAAAGGAAACAAATAATTCCTCCAAATAGACTTATACCCTTCGGTCCATATGCCTCTACTTTAGACTCCCACAGTTGCTCATGTCCTTCATATTTTTTAGCCTGCCATGGAACACATGGTGGTGGTGATAGGAATAAGTCAAATTGTATACCAACTAAATATTCCCACCATTTCCCCCTTTCATATTTTTTCCCTATAGACAACCCATATCCTTTAAATGCCTCTTCTTAGGCATCCCATCTTTTATCTCATGGTTATCCAAACTACGAGTTAAGAAATCTCATTCAAGACATTCCCAACAATCATTATTGTAGAACTACCTCTCAATTGGATGACTAGTACCATACTAGAATTCATGAAAAATATCCCTTATTTTATGATATCACCTCCTAAAATTAATTTCATGTTATGATCCCAATATGTACCAATAGATAAATTCTACAAATGTCTTGGATCATATGTTCCCAACACTGGTTCCAAAAATTAGTGTATTTTTGTCCTCAAAGATATCTACTATCAATGAATTAACTACAACCCTAGTATTGAAAGGAATTAATATCGGTATCACCCTTTCCTAGATGCCTAAATATATATCTCTCGTGATGATCGGATCCCATAATAACAGATCATGACCTTATTCATAGGATATCATGAGAGGTTGGAAACCTTGATGAATACCCCACCAAAGTTGTTCTACCTTAAAGATGCTATAAAATATATTGGATATGCATACCCCATATCATATATAGATATATAAAATATCCTAAATTATTATAAAAAACATTTCATGAAAGAGTCTTCTCATTATAAAAAATAACCAATAATCTCCATCATCGCCTAACAATTCCATGAAGGAGACTCACTGCCAGTTCCACCATATGTTATGAAGGTGTCCTGATGAGGTAAAAGTATTTTGTAAATAATTTGATACAAAATTTAGATTCATTGGGATATATCCTTCCCCAGGATAAAATATGTTGATGGTATTAAAACATGTGAGGTGCACTCATCCTATGTACCTCATCAAATGGTATTGTTGGAATAATATGTATCATAATTGGTAGTGGTGTCAGAGAAGAACACCTGGAAGAATCACCTCCTAAAAAAGTACTTTTATCAAAGCCTCATTGATAAGGGAATATTTCCCATGATCCTACTACAAAATCCATGCATTAAATTGTCATAATGAAATCCTAAAATTGATAATATTCACTATGGTCAATGATTATATTCGGTCAGATTTTATATGAAGGACATGAGATCTATAACCCATTTTTGTGTGATGCATGTACCAATGTCATTCCCAATTAACACTGCCTACATACATTGACTAAGAAAATAAGTTTTCATTATCCCAGTGAATCGATTCATCTGTAGTCACACAAAAACATGATTACATATAATAAAAATTAAACTCAGATAATTTAACAATGTTTCCATAAAACCCAAACCAATCACACATAATAAAACAAATCAACACTATAGTACTGATATGGGACTAATGTGATACCCCATTGTCTTGACCAGGCCCACTGGGTCCCAGCTAGACACAAAAATGCCCATTGTGACATCCCCAATCCAACCACCAATAAGGCAAATGCTATAGACCAGTGCCAACTAGGAATATCATACACATTAGTGGCATAATCTAAAAGTAATTTTATACACAAAAACATCTCTAAACACATAAAATAATGAATTTTAAATACATAAAGGTGATACCATATGATGATTAACATCTATCCTAAAATAAGTGAATGAAAATAAATACTCGATACAAAAAATAGATAAATAAAATTCCACAAAAAATCAATAACAAAGTCCAACCTACTAGTATGAGTGGACTTCAATAAAATGGGACTCCTGGTACGAACCATGTTCAATATAGCCTAATATAAGATAAATATACTCCTATCCCACCAAGAATACCACCCAAAAATAGATTTTATGAATTATACATGATATATACATGTACATACCATGTTTGGGTGAGTATTAAAATACCCATAAGAACACTAAAAAACTACTAAGAATAAAGAATCAAGATACTAGTTAGCATAACGAAGGGGCCTAAAAACCAGAAATATGAGAAATATATAATTACAAATTATAATATAATCATGGTAGACTCTATGTTTCATGGTGTATTCGCAACCACATTACAATATGAAAAATATATTTGAGAATTTGTAGCAAAACTCAATCGAGATAACTCACTGGAAATATCTCATACCACTGGAGAAATTTATTCAATTTCTCATGATCATCAGTTACCTTCATCATTATGTACATTATGGATCTCTAAAGGGATTGATTAATAGATAGAGTATCAAAACAAATTCCTTTGGGGGAACCAAAAACACCAATTGTTTTAACACACAAATTGTGGGGTAAAAAATCACTTTTATAGTTCATTCCAATTCTTTGAAACCCAATTAGTGTAGAAGTTGATAGAGGATCCAACGTAGGGTCATGTGGGGGGGGGGGTCCAAGAACATAATTTGAGATACATACCATACATAGGATCACATTATTACGATCATGATATATTTCCAAACTAAATATTCATAGTAATGGATCAATGAAACAATCAAAAAGGATACTATTACATGCTAAAGATAAAAAGTTCCTCAGACATCACTATTTAATGTAAATGGTGTGTACTAAAAGTAGAAAATTCAACAAACCATATATATTAAAATGCATTATAAATAAAACATAATATACATTTGATACAAAACTATTATTATTAAAATATTTTAGGTCTTGTCTGAAAGGGTTTAAATTTTATTTATATCCAGATTCAAACCATCATGCTCGCTCGAAAATTAGCCCCACAGAGCGGGGGCCCTGTAAAAAATTACATCCTTGCATGAACATCACTAATCCATTCAAAACCCATTAGCATAATTATTGTAGCTTGAACCCATCCCAAAATCCTGAACCTGAAGTTTTGGAATCAATCTATTACACCAATTAATGGGTTAACAATGATTGATTACAATGTATTTGTCTAACTGTCATCTAAACCACACATTTAACATGAACACATAATGAATGTGGATGTGAATCCATAAAAAAATCATGTGAATAATGAACCTAATCCATTGTTCATTTCAACATCCATCAATTTTCATATAATTTATGATAAAAGAAGGATTATGATTAAAATATATAAATAGTATCTTAAATATCAACCAACGATCTCAGGATTGTTTCATGTTAGTGTATTTGACCAAATTTCAACATGGGATAAAGACACATCGTTAAATACACACAAATCAAATTTATTATCTTGATATTGGATCTATCCTTGTTAAAAAATGGGTTTGTTTCATTATAATTGGTGATATCAATAACTGCATTGAGGTTCCTATTGATAATGAAATATCAAATATCATTCATCAATGTGAAATCATCTACCTTATCTTGTTTTAAATTCCAATAATATGTTAAAAGACATAAAATTTATTAATAAACCGGTTTAAATAGGAGTGGGTTAGGTTGAAATGTCGATTATAAAAAAATAATTCAATTCAATTTATTTATATATTTTATTATTTTCCATATTTATAACACATTACCCCATCACTTGACACCAATAAAGGTTATCACATTCCTACGGTAAATCCCACACATCAGAAAGAACGATGATCTAAAATTTCCTATCCAAGACTCAATTTGTGAATTATTTCAATTTTTTCTTGAAAACTATTAGAATATGATATTGTTATATTTAATATTTTTATAATATTGATTCCAAGATCACTATTCTTCTGAATCTCAAATAATCATAGAGATTCACTCTAAAAATATTTCTAGATATATTTTAATATTTAGATGGGAAAATATATAAATTAAATTGTTCATATATAATATCCATTTTAAATAAGGAATATGATATTATTAGGCTATGCTTTTATTACAAAAAAACTCAATCAGGTGACAATACTAAGCAATTATTACATTATTATGATTAATGTACTATTCTCATCTTTAGGGGGGTCAATGGTTTATGAAAATTTATATGATATTAGGGTATGATTAGATGTGGAACTCAGATGATGATTTTCCAAATATGGACTTTTTTAATCTGAATGGGTATTATGAGTTTTTGTTCACGTCATTTGGCCATTCATATAGTCTAATGTTGTATAAGGCATATATCATCCAAATCTTCCATCATCTATGTAATTTAATTGTGGTTGTTTTAATGGAAAATATTATCATTTACAATATCTAAAATTAGGATCATGATTTTCAATTTAATATTATACTTAGAAAACATCGATTATATCATCAATAAAAAAATTATATCCAATTGTAAATTCTGGAATCATGAGGTTGAATTTAATGGCCTTATATTTTCTGAGATGGGTGTTTTAGTTTATCCTTGAATGATCCTGGAAATGATTTCTTGGGAGTGGCCTAGATAAATATATAATATTTTATGTTTATTAGTCTTATTTTCATATTATTAGTTAAATTTTTAGTAATTATCATTACTTGTATTCAATACGACATATTTCAATCATAAGGTTTTAAATATATATATTTTTATAAATTAGTTTTGGGGATTTTTATGGATGTAACAGTGAGATTAAATTCTAATAAAGTCTTGAAACTTCTTGAGATGAGTATTGGTTATGATGTCTAATGTGATTACTCAATTGTGGGTTTGGATTTTATATAATGTATGAGATATTGTTTTTATCATATGTCTCAAATCAGTTATTCTCATATGAGAGGGTCAATCCCACTCATGACTATGAGTTTTGTGCTTCAATGAATGCTGTTAATACTTAGTACCACTTCCTCTTTGTGGACAAATTTATTGTGTATTTAGGAAATAAGAGTTAGGATTATAATTTAACCTACTGGGATCTATATTTGATATATAAACATTGGGTAGATTATCTATAGATTATTTATTTAGATATTTCATATACCCTTGATAAATGGAATTTTGTTTTGGGTTATTTGAGAATGAAATTAGTCACTCAAGCAGTGAATGAATCAGTTAAATATTGATTCCTGAATATGATTTTATTAAGATTGGTTTTGTTTAATTGAAATATAATGGTTATTTATTTAATTACTTTAATCAGAGTGAATCGTTTTCGGTTGATCATATTCATATTGGATATGGTGGGGATATAATGATTCATCATTTCAGGAATAATATTTTTGATCGGGGTGACTGTGAGTGAGTGGAATATATATCAAAATGTTTCTTCACATATAAGATAATTGTCTTGTTATAATAGGATTGAGTAAAGTGTTTATAAATATTGTAAAATAATCATGTTGGGACATAAATATTAAAAATATCAAGATGTAAGATGAATTCATACACCAGTAATGGTTTTTGGGAATGAGATGATAGGTTTTTTTCTTTTTTGAATCCATGTGCCCCACATGTAATAAAATCAAGAAGGAAAATTAGAGTCTTTCAATTTTGATACAAATATCACCTATTATGGTGTGATAATGGGATGAAATATCAATTTAAATTGTGATTGGGATTCCTCATTCTCAATGTGGTAAGGATGTGATGTTAGTGGTCATTTACTGACTCAAATAATCAGTGAATTAAATATTTCAGTTGGTTTGAAATAACCAAATTGTTTGGAACTCGATTAAATGACATTCGTATTCAATAATTTATTGTAATCCCAAAATAATTTCTCTTATACACAATATTTGTATGTGATAATTTCATTAGAATATTTTCATGCATAATGGTCAGAGAAGTTCCTCTTTGTAATAAGAACCTAGAGGATGTATGACTTTATTCGCGAACATTATTCTATTTTTAGATGATATTTTCTAATAGAATAATGAAAATATTTGATAATAGTGTTTGATGGATCATAAGAAATTGAAACAATGTATCATGATGTTCACTCAAGCAAATTGCTATGAAAGGAAGTTATGGTAACTACCCTTTTGAAATGAAATCCATATTTCTTTTTTCTATTCGATGTTTCTATTTAATAACCTGTGTATTAAAACACATAATCTTTTATTTTTATTAATAAATTTCAGGAAATCCATGCTTTAATTTATTAATAAAAACCATGATGGAATATAATCATGGTGATGTATGATTCACTAGGAGTATCACAAGTGATGTAGCATTGATGGATATTACGAGAATGAATTTACCCTTTTTTTATTTAGATTAATGTAGATATATCAATTATTTTTATGGTAATGGAAGTGGATGAATAAATCCAAGGATAAGGGGTTGAATGGGTTATTTCATTTATAGAAAATGCATGAGAGTGATATTGGGAATATAGGATGATGAAACCGAAATGAAACCACATTGATTTGAGATATTGGGATAAAAGGATTATATCACATAGTAAATGTTTGTAGGATGTTAGATATCATTGTTTTATTAAATTGTTTATCTAAATATTTTGTGACATTTTTCCAGAGTCTAACCTTGGATTTTATGTTTTTATTCCCAATTCCACTGAGAAATAGGCCTAAAGGTTCACACACTAAGTGTATCTACAATCTTAGTTAAATTCTACCATTGAATTTAATATTCTTGAAAAAAATATTTCTTAGGTTTGGTTGATATAAATAATTTAATAACATATTATGAGATATATTAAACTATGTAAATAATAATAATAAATTTCTCCATGTATTTTTGGGAAACTAATATATTATTTATATTTATAGTTCAATAATTCAGTGATAAATATTTATTTAATAATTTTTCAATAATCAAGGATTGGTAAATGATTATATTGGAAGGTGTACTGAGTTTAATATTATGATTTTAAATTAAATAAATGATATGTATATATTTGTAATGGGTTTTTCAAGTGATAACCATTATTATTATTAGTAGTATTATTGTTATTGGGGATGAGATAAATTAGTAATTATAATTATAGAAGCATTCAGGGTGATTATTTCCAAACCTTATCCTTTCATAATAAATATCTAATTATAAAATTTTACATAAACATTATTGGTGTGAACTATGGATATAATGAGACTGTCCTAATAATTTTATTGAGTTACAGATATCTATGTTAAACTTATCCACTTATATCTAATGATAATGAGAGATCAGAATGATTTCTTCCTCTCCCATTATAAATTTTACTATGACCAACTACAAACAATACAAGATATTAGGATCGACAATATTAGAACTCATTTATTTGTTGATGTCATTCTTGTGTTATGGGGAATATGTATATCAGAAATATAGGGATTTAAAACATGGATCCTGTATTGAACTATTGGTAAAAAAACCTTTTCAATAATATCATTAACAATATTAGAATTACATGATTATGTAATTATATATCTTCTCATAGATTATTTACAAATTAATAACATACCCATTATTTGGTTAGAGTTGAAAAAAGAAGTATCATATGTAAAGAACCATCTTGAGGGGCTACAGGTTCTTACTTTAAAAAATAACAGTACATGTTTTGTAATTCTATATATAATCCAGTTGTTATGTTTTCTCTACTTTATTTCATTCTATTAGTTCAGATATAACAAAATAATATCTATGATATGATTCATATTGATTATTTTGTATATCTAGATAGTCTTGGACATATCATGTATAACTAAATGTCTTGTAACAAAATTAAATAATGTGGGTTCCATGTTTTCCCATGGATGAGAACACAAGGTGACCTAGTGAGTGGTGTATCAGATACACGACACCTGGATAGACATTCCATGAATATATGAGGTTAAATGCCTTGTATTTTTTAATATAAATTCTATATATACTGTTTTCATGGAATAGAACAAAAAAATACCCAAGGAATATTTTTGTGAACAATAGATGAAGACAAGTACAAGATGTATCCTTTTGTACATTCACAGCTATCTACTACCATCAGTGCTATAAAATTTTCATGAAAAGAATAATTAAATTTATAATTAAAATTGATATTTAAGTGTTTCATGTGTTTTACATTTGACAGTACATGCCATATTATAGGACTAAAATTATATATATTTAATTAATTTCTATGACAAAACTTTAGATAAACACATGAGGATGACTCCATATACACTTGTGATCTACCTTAATTTTCAATAATATTTATTATTTTTAAAATTATATATGATGGTTGGTTATCAAATCATGGCTGGAACTAAGTTAAAGTTAATTAATTTTACTAATTTGGGTGGCATTTTCTGAATTATTGAGTGAATTAAAGTAATTTATGATAATATATAAATTTTATTCATTTTATTTGATGTGGGGGAAATTATGAGATTAGACAAGCCATATTTATATGATTAGATTCAATATATTAATTTTATTAAAAAAAATTATGTAATGAATGTGATCCCCACCCTCTTATCATGTACGTTCATATGTTCTGATAGTTCCTTTTATGTAAACAACATTTATAAAATCTATTGGATCCCTTTTCCAAGGTGCATGTAAAATCTCATGTTAGGATAGAGCTCCCAAAAGATAGAAAGTATTTTGAGTAAAGGAGATGAGGTAAAACCAATAAGGGATGTAAATATGATCCAAGAGGGAATATTTCAACATAAACTAAGCAATGGTTCAATGTGGTTTCTCCATGGGTCGAGGGTTACTTAATAATCATCAAGATTAACTAAAATTTGATAATCTCATTATCATACCACTTCATATTTTTTTCTATCTATTTCATGCTTAATTTTTTTAGGTTAGTGAAAGATTCATGATTATATAATAAATGAATTAATAATCATGAAATATCGAACAAAATATAATCATTTACGTGTAAATATTTTATCAGACATGGTTATTCAATTAAGAAAAATCCACATAATATTAAAAATGAGTGTAAGGGGGTAAAATTGGATTTATGAATATGGGTAAAAATAACTGAATTAAAATATAAAGCCATCTTAGTCTTCCACTAATTCAGTTATAGTCGACCTCATATTTCAATGGACTTGACCAACCCCAATTGGGTTTATTTCAGTTATCATGTAAATTATAGATTTATTTTTTGGGTTTACATAAACTTTATTACATGATAGGATGAATTATGAAGTAGGATATTATATATCTAAGAGGTAAAGGTTGAGAAAATATTCAAAAATGATTTTAGGGTTTTGGATTAAACTCAATGGATTATAGAATAATGAGTCAATGTAATTGGAAAGTCATGCCTACCTAAAACCATTTGAAAAACATGTTGGGACCATGTATGAGTTTTTTATTAGGAATATAATTCCTTAAAACTAGAATATTAAACCAAACATACATTTTTAAACTGATATTTATGGATATTGGGTATGGAAAAATTTTGGGAGATTAATCAAATTTAATTTAATTGATTATTAATAATTTGTTTCTATAATAAATTCAAGTACTAATTATCTAATCTTAATATCAAGAAATTGAAAATGAAATGTCCATGAAAATAAAACTATAATCCATACTTGATAATGATAACCTTTACACCAGCAAGAATAATTAGGAATTTTATAAGTATATTCACATTATACATTTCTAAAAACAGAAATTATATGTGATAAAAACCCAACTTCGAAAGTTCATTTCCAGTGAGGAAAATGAGAAAGTGGTATCTATCTATTTGAATCAAGTGGATGATTCAATTGATGTCGAATGAGCTATTTTACATTCCATGTCAATTGATCTTATAATGTGATAAAAATAAATAGATGGTCATACAATTATTTATAACCATAAGAATCTACATGATGGTAAAGAGATATCAGAGAGATATGAGATATCCCATACACTATTAACATGAAGTCATAGAGAGTCCAGTCTATCTAGTAAAACAATAGTCATGATTATTGGAAACATTATGTTTTAGGAAATATCTGGCTTTATGTTACTTGATTACTTTCACATAGATCTCATTCTATCCTCACTACCCTAGAATATCTCCAGTTATATTGTGAATTATAATATGAAAAATATGAAAAATAAACTATGAGATCTTCTTATAATTAATCAAAATGATAATAAAGATATGGGAATGGACAAACCCATTTTAATTATATAGAATATAACAAATAAGAACAAGTAAAAGTGATTAATGACTCATCATGGGTCCATGGATATAGAGAACCATCCTTTCAAGAAGAATAATATATAACGATATTGAATGGTATAGGATGAACTATATTTTTCATGTGTAAAACAGGGCTGCTAGAAGAGTAATTACTCCCTACCAATGATGATAGAGGAATATTCATACACAATTTTTATTATGTGTAATATTTTCACGTAATAATTTTGGGTATTATATACTAACTATCGGGGTCATAATTTTTTGAAAAATTTGGAAACAATTAGATTTCAGAATATTTAAAAATATGATGTGGATCTACATGCTACCAATTGAGTGAGTATGGATGCCATAGACCATGGGTACTACCATGTCACATTGCCTACATGACTAATTTTGGAATTAAGATACTAATATTATGTTCTTAGTGTTACCAATAAAATTAATTCCATTCCATTTTTATAAATGGATGGATTTATTTTAAGTATTAGAAATAAGTGTTCCTAATTTTATAAATCTATAATATGTTATGGTATTTTTTAGTTGAATAATACTATTTAGTTTTTTAATTATCAAAACCCAATATTTTAAATTTATAACAAATCAAACATGGGAGGCTAATATGACACCAATTAATGGAATTAATATCAAAGTCTTGTAATCTAAACACTTTTGAAAACTGTACATCAATACGATTACATAGACTATTTTGAACTTAATACAGTTGAAAGATTCCGTACCTATTTATATGATAAGATAACCAAACCAAAATTTTGTGGCCTTGGAGATAAGGCCACATATCTTCTATATCTTGTAAAAACTGACTTTTTGGACTTTTTCAATCAAATTCTGGAGAAGTATTTAAAAAATTTATTACATTTTAAAATTACCTGAGCTTTATGGTTAAATCTACATGATGATGTATAATTGTGAATCATTTTAAACGTTTAAAGAGTTTTATAATGAGATTAAAAATCATCTTGGTAAGTAGATGAATAAACATCAATCCGATTGAGGTGGTAAATATATTACCAATAGGTTATTTTATTTCTATTTGAATATAGGATTTTATCTCAACTCACTCAACCTTATACACCGAAGTCGAATGGTGTAATTGAAATTGGAACTATACAATGTTAGAAATGGTATGGTCAACGATGAATCAGAAAATTCATTGATTAGATATTTATGGAAATTAATTATTTAAATAATTATACATACTAAAATGGGATCCAACCAAACATATAAATATTATACCCTTTGAGTTGTGTGGTAGAGATAATCATTTTTTTCACATCTTCATGATTGATGAATTGATGTGTTTGTAATGGCATGGTGAAAAAATTAGTAGAACCTGAGGTATGATGTTTATCATTATAGGGTATCCTAATTAAATAAGGGGATACTATCAATATAATCATTTAGGAAAAATGTGATTATTTAGGGAATCCTAATCATTCATTCTAGAGATAAAATCCAAAAGGTGGATATTGGGATCAATATTTTCTTCTATGAAGTATATGCTCGTGATATAAAAATTGTTTTTAGATGAACTAATTCCATTGGTACCCATGGAAAATGTTATTCTTAAAACAAAATTAATTTTTAGATTTGATAGAGAGGTAAGGGAACAAGGGATATATGGTTTACTATTAATCAGCGATAGTGACTCATCTGGGATTGAAAATAACTAACATGTCTACTAAATGTAGAGATTTTGAGATTAAAAAAATGAATGATGGAAGTAATATATGAATAATTACATGGATTCCATGTATCAAAAATATTTTTGGGTCTACATTTATCATCCAATAAACACAAAACCAATTGGGTGTAAATGTTTATTTGTAGAGAACGATGTGTATGGAAGGTAATGAAAATAAATATAATGAATGAATATTTTATATATGGGGTTAAAAGGAAATGTGAAATTAATTAGGATGAAGTGTTTTCCCTAGTATCAATGCCCAAGACCTTAAAAAATTTATTATCCATTTCATCTTAAAATTTCTATGAGACTTGTAAAAAAGTTCTTAGAAAAATCCCCATAAAAGTTCATTCAATAGGATGTGTATTTGAAAAAAGAAGAATGGTTTTTGACTCAATGAAATTTCAAAATAGAATAGAATATGTAGAGATTAATTTATGGTTAAATAAATCTCCCAAGTAATTTTATATTTGAATGGTTAATGTGATGATATATTAAAGAGTAAAAAAAATAAACCATCCATATGAGAGGATATGGAATGGTTGAGAATGTGCTTTTCCATGAAGGGATTATGTAAATCTTTCAATATTACATGGATCAAGATCAAGTGTGATATATACAAGATGATCATTGAACATTTTCAAGGTACATATATTGACAACATATTTATGAGGTTCAATATGAGACAACACAAGAGAGGATAGTTTCTAGTGTCACATGGTTTACATCGTTCTAAGAAAATGTTTCTTCAATAACAGTTGGAAAGAGAGATAGTGATAAATATATTGAATGATTATTCAATTTTATCTATATTTTATACCATGTTATGTATGAGGATGATTTTTACTATAAAATTAAAAATTCAAGATGTTATCTAGATATACCAGTTGAATAGACTTGGACTACTCTTAATGCTATCCTTTTGTATCTAAGGTGTGCGAAGGACATGTTATTGGTTTATGGATGAGATAAATCACTAGTCATCATAGATTATATAGATTCAAGTTTTTAGATAGATAATACTAAATTTAATTCAATGTCATGATATTTATTTGTTCAATAGATTAATTGTTCTCTATAATAATTAAATGAATCGTTTTTTCATTGTATTAATAACAAAGTCTAAGTATATTGTGATTTCCAATGTTTTGAAGGAATATTTTTAGATTTGATTCTTTTTCCAAAGAGTATGATGTGTTTCCTAGAAGTAATGATCTTATAATTGTTTTTTGGGATAAAAAAGTTGTAATAAATCTTTTATAAGATCTAAGGTCACACAAAAAAATAGATACTTTATAAGATTAATATCTCGAGGGATTATTATCACTGAGGGGAATTTTTTTCTAGAAGTGTACCTATGGTTGAAAACATCAAATATCCATGAATAAATGATATATAATTGTAGAGTAATGAGTATAATTTGATAGATAATGGGGCAAAAGTTTCGTTCATTTTTATCTAATTCATTTGGGAGTTTTTTGAGTTGTTTCCCAAGAAATATGTTGTTCGATAAATTATTACATGTTTTCTTATTATATAATTGTTTCCTTTCAAATTATTATTGTACACATTCATAATACTAGTATGTGATAATATAAATACAATACAGGTCACAATGAAAGAAAAATCTAGTTCCCTACTATAATGAGAACCTGTAAGTGTCATTAATTTATAGTTGATCATTTTTTAATAGTCATATGATACTGTCTAACTGGGCTAGGATAATATAGTCTATCAGAGGTCAGATGCTAAAAAAACATTGAGCCACCTTCTGATTTTGTTCACCTGTGATAATTACTCTGATATGAGGTAATGAGAACATCCCCATTAATTGGAAATCCCATTTTTCACGTGTCATTGGATGTTACCATATAATGATTTGTGTATTGATCCATATACATTAATATTATCATTAATAGATATCATGAATCAAGTTCATTGATGAATTTAAAAAAATAATGTAATATTCTCATGGTGAATTTGGATATGGTTGATGTTTCAAAGGATATATTTCATTAATGGAAAATTTAAGAAAATATTTATACATTTTTCTCTTGATGATTATTGATATCTCAGGCCCATTGATGGGAATTTATATTATTGAACATATCCGGGGATGCGGTGTTCGATGGGTCTGTTTATTTATGGAAACTCAATGAAAGATACACAAATCATATAGGTTGATGGTATTGTTATGAAACGTGATAGATGTCATATATTATTATTAGTTTATTACATTATATGGTAAATGTTTAAAGGTGTATTGACCATGTTTTGAGATTAGTTTCATTCTCTAAGGATGTATTCACATGTTTTGAGACGCTAAACATGGAATGATGGATGGATTGAATTCTTACACTATGAAAGAGGACTAGAGTGTTTGACACTAATTGTATCTACAATCTCATGTAAATTATATTATTAAATTTAAAATCATTATATATAATATTTATTCATGTTTTGTAGAACTCTTTCATTTAATCCCTTGTTATTTGAATAAATAAGTGTCTTAAATAATAAAAATAAATATTTTCTCACAACAATGAGAAAAATAATATTTATTATTTTCAGAAGTGAATTGTGATGTGTTATTTATTTTTTAAATAAAATTAATTATTCAAGGACATATAAAAGTTAATGATGTAATGTGAAGTAGGTTTAATTTTATAATTTGAAATAAAATATTTGTTATTTATATATTCATAACAGTTTTTCACATGAAAAGAGAATAGTAATAATAATGTTGTTGTTATTATTATACATGGGGTCGGTAAGTAATTATAATTATAGAAAGGGGTTTTTGTGTAAATTTTCAACCTTCAATCTTCCATAATAAATATAAAATAATACCACTTAAAAAAAGTTTTTTGTGCACAACATATAGAGAGAGACTCTCTCAATCCCTAGCAAGAGATCATGATATCTAGAGTGATCATATCCTATCCTCTCTCTCTGTAGTGTAAAGTCATCAAGAGTTATTACTCTCATGAGATGAATTGTGTTGTAATAAACCATGACCAACATTAGTAATCTAGATCCTCCATTATAGTACCCTAAATTTCAATGAAGTCATTCAGATATTCTGGTGTAGGTTTAAATCACCTCTAGATAGGTTCCACACTTGCATCCTACAACACATTGACCATATGATATTAACTTATTAACTGAATTATGAATTAAATTTGAATTACATTCTGATATAATTTTATATCTAATAATAATTTAATTATAAAATAACTTTGATAATACTTTTCTTTTGGTATGAGAATTTTAATATATTCAATTAATATACTATTTTTTTGACATGATTCTTTGGTCAAGTGATGAAATGATTACATGTGACGTCTGACTAAAAGTAGAGATGGTTATATAATACAAGAACACATCCACTTCACTCAGAACCAAAATTTCCTTCCTTTATAGTTTCCAAAAATTATTTGGGATTGTGGAAAAATAACGTGAAATAGATTACAAGAATTCATGATTTTCCTCCATCTATAAAATGAAATAGATATCCTCTATTAAAATTATGGATTTATTATAGATTTGATATATAGACCATTTCTAAGTTGATGTTAATAACAACATATCATCCATATATAGATTGATAGACTGAGTGACCCATCTAGATTCCTAATGAATTTCTATAAACATGTGTGCATGACATTAAAAATAATTGGAGAAACATATCCTCTTAATAGTGTTTTAATATAATATTGATTGTCAGGATTCGATTTGGATGGTGATGTTTAATACATTTTAATAGGAGGCCTAGGAGGTTTTCTATTTATTGGGAAGTGGTTTCAGAATGGTTATTGGTTTGATTGAGCATTATTTCAGAGACATTATATATGCATTTATTGGTTCAAGAGTACGTAGAGATATCTCAGTTTCTCAAGATATAATATAATGGTTGTTATTATCATCCATTGGTATTTGAGGTATGTGATTTGGTGTTTCTCATATTTTTGCATCTGTTGGGTCATAGACCCTTGGGAATGTAGTTTATATTCACTCCTTCTTCTGTCATTCTATTTGAGATTGTGTATAGACTTAGGTTGGTGGATAATAATTTATAATTACCTTCTTTTTTTATGTCGATATACTATGTATTTAATGTTTCCCAAGTGAAAATGTAAAATCTAGAACCATACCAGACGTTTGAATGGGAGTTTATTAATATTTTTTCGGATACCTCCATGGTTGAAAAAGATATTTATATAGAGGATTAAAATTATAATGTGATTCTTAAAAAGAAAATTTAATTTATTTGAGTGAGAAATAAATATTTTAGGGAAATACCTAACACATAAGTGTATGGGGAATTGATGATGATTCAATTGACTTTTCTTTTAATGGGTTCAAGATATTGAGTCTATCAAAGTATAAAATAATTTACAATTTAGTGAATTTTGATTACCTCTAGGTCATTGGTTTGTTATATATGTATTTTAGAACCAGATCTCTTCATTTTACATCATCAGACAAGAAGGAACAATCATTTTCTCGATTATAGTGGTAGGTGGGGCTATGATACATTCTGAACCTTTGAATGTCTTATGTTATTATGATTCTTTCTTATGGATTTGAATATTTAAATTAGAATAGAATATTTAGTGGAAATAAAATTTTGTTGTGGAATGGTTTTTCATTTGTAAGAATATTTTATGCAACATACATGTGTGAGAAAATTCCTCAAAGAATTTTTTTAAATGGAATTTTTTTTCATGAATGAATGTATTATGGATTTATATATAAATTGGTTTTATAAAAATATGGTAATTTATGTGAAATAGATTATATGTTTGAAATTATTATATGATATCTGATTTAGGTTTCTTTTATGTAATGATGAAATAATGAACATTGGGAAGACCTTCTAGTATGGTGAAAAACTAATACATGATGATCCCAATTATAGTTATCTATCACTAGGGGAGGTAGTCATGATAACCTCTTTAAGTTTTATTCTTTCTAAGATTTTTAGATTCAAGGAAATTAGGAGTCATGTATGATGAATGCTTTTCTAATGTATGTCTTAGTGATTTTATTGTGTACACCTACTTGTCATGGATTCACCCTTTAGTAATTTTCATAATATAATACATTGTTGATATTTCAATATACTTATATTTATACTTCATTATCAGATGAATATTTATTCTTAAAAAGTGAATATTAATCAATTTATTCCATTGGAAATTTTATATGACATATTATTCTATTTAATTTATTATTCCATTTTTTTAAAAGGAATGAAATGATATTGAAAGGAAATATAGTGGATGATTATAATTTTAAATGGATTTATTTTGAATCATTTTAGAATTATGGTTTAATTTTAAACTACTAGATTAATGTGGTAAGAAACTATAAATATTCGAGTTTGTATCATACCGGTCTCTTGACTATACACCTTACTTTAAACTGTGGTAATTTGTAACCTTGGTTTGTAGGATACAATTAATGGAATAATTTTTATGTAGTGGATAGATCTGTAGACTCATTTTTTCTGTTATAGTTGGTAGAGATAGTGGTTAAAAATGGTCACAAGGGGTGGGGCACCCCATTTGTTTTTGGAACCATGTTCTTGAAGTTATTTTTTCATTAATACATTATTATCCATATATAGCATGTAAAATTTTGTGTCTTTTATCATATGATCATTATTTCTTTCCACATTGGGGATCTGTATAGTTTTTGTTTTATCATATATTTTTAAGGGTGTTATAATTCCCATATTTCTTTTTTTTGAGACACATGTTATTATTTATATCCTGTTGAAATAAAGAGTGTGATCCAAAAATTATTAAATTATAACTTCGATGATGTTATTGGGTTACCATGATTTTGATTTTACAGTGGGCACTCACAAACCAAGAAAAACTTAAATTAACTATATCATGAAAATTTTTGTATAAATTAAATCACTAAGAAACTTACTTCTACGTATAAAATCAATAAAATGAATAACAAATCTAATTCTATAATCATTATGATGTATCATAAAAAATCAAAAATCAAGATGATACATATCAATGATCACATCAGTTACTTTTTTAGTTCAATCATGTGTAACTTCATGAAGATTATAACTTTTTTGTTCATTTTTACATGTGGAAATATGGTTAAATTCATTTTTGTTTAGAGAATAATGATGTGAATTCATTTATTTTCCATCAGGATCAAAGGCTTCAATATCCTTTGGAGTCCATTTTCTTAATAATTTCTTAATAGGTCAACAAACCTCCATAAGAATTTCAAAATATGATATTGCATACATCTATGTGATATTAAAATGCATTTTCCCTAAAACTATAGTCTGAAACATAAATTAATAGAGATATACCAATTGACTAACCTTTGAGATTAGCAAAGGTGTTAGAGACAATGGATATGAATTATGGGCATTCCATGAAACTGGTGAAGTTATAAAAACTGAGGATGTATCTAATAATAATTTTTTTTGAGTATGGATAGATTGTGGGGGTGAATTTTCATTTAAAGGATGAAACTAAATATTGTGGTATAATTATGAAATTATGACATAAATTAAAATTAAGAAATAAAGAATATGTAAAATATGAATTTAATTTGGAATAAAAAACCCTTCTATGAAGTAGATCAACCAAATCTAAATACATGGGTTCCTGCGTCACACCCCCAGGAGCCTTGAAAAGGTTTTAATTATCCCTTTTCTTTAATTGTATTCAAGATAATCAAAAATAATGGAAGAACATTATTTTCAACTGTGTACGTAAGAAACCCAATATAAATTTACTTTTAGATAGATAAAAGAAGAAACTAAGACTCCCTATCATTTCGTATAGTGATCAGCCAATGATTAGAAATAATAATAGGTTTTAATCATACAAACCATTTAAAGATAACTATAAAATATCCCATTTGGAATTGGAGAAGTTAGAATGGTGTAAATTGAGACAAATTAAAGTGATATAAAAATTAACATATATGATGCACAAATTAGCTCTTGAGAAGCCTCCACGATAATTGGGGGATTCCAATCCATATTAAGTTTGTATCTATATTCATTAATGTCACCAATATTATTCTTCATGATTTTGGGATAAATAGATAGATTATTAGTAAAAATAAGGTATTTGGGAGAAGTTTTAGTGTCTATATTTTGTTTTGGAAAATCTCATCTGATAGCCAGTGGTCTTGGATGTTGAAACTGATAATCCCCAAACACAACTATGTATCATGTGGTTCTCTCTAAATATCTTGGGTCATCTATAAATTTTGTACTACTATTGAAAATCCCTCTCCAAAATTGGTGGCTTCCCATTGGGGGGATAGTTCCATATTCTAGAAATAGCCATGAAAAAGGCCATCAATGGAATACTTGATCACATATATTGTTCAGATTAATTCATATGGTTATATAAAAACATATTAGTTGGATTCTAATAAAAATAAATATTGATAAATATAATTACATGATGTCAATATTAAAACACCTATGAGAGTTAGTGAGGTTATAATAAGAAATAAATTTAGTATTCTAGGTCATTAATGTTCGTATAATGTTAAAAATAAAACTGATTATAGTAAAGTATTCATCTTACTAATTTATTATCATATGCAATTTAATATTTAGAGGGGGGGGGGGTCTATATAAGTACATAGTTTATATCCACCTCTCTCAACATATCTTAATCATAATAACTATTAAATCCTTGGAAACACAGTACAAAGGATCATACAAAATACGAGTTTTTGTTATCATATTATTCCACTCCATTCCCTCATCTACACACAAATAGATACCTCATATGATTGATATTCTAAAAAAACAAAATATCACAATAAAAACACAGATTAACTCTATCAGTCACCATCCCCAAAATACATATCACATGATATATCTAGGTGACATCAAACTCACATTGTGAATTTCATTCAAACTTATTTATCTTAACAATTTAATAAAATTAAAAAAACATCATATAAATATCCATTTTAAAAGATCTAATTTGAACCTGAGTGGAAATATATTTTCATGAAAATTTAATTTTTTTCTTTCAAATCAGGCAATGTGATGATTTTCATACCATTCCAACCCTGATGCAAGAACTCTTGATGTTTTCAACCAATCATGAGTTATTATTAATTAATTAATATTCATACAAGGTTATCATTGTCCTCCAATTTATACAGACATACCTATAACTCAAAATTCACCCATAATTCATTAGTTATGTCATTTATATGGGTAACTATTTGGTATTAACTACCCAATTATACATGCCAACGAGACCATATATTAATTTACTCAATAACTCCATATTGGTTTCATTTTTTAAAATAAAACCAGAATCCACAATATTGTGATGATAGGTAAGTTAGCACGTAGTCTCAATCAATTTACATAATTTACAGAGCCTCTTTTATTAACATATAAGGATAAAATAAACCATGGTAAATGATTTAGAATTAAATAAATATTAAAAAATTTACCTAAATCAAAAAATTATTCATCAAATATTGAAACCAAGTGGTTTAATTTAAATATTTTAAAAAATTCATAAAATAATACTATAATGAAACCAACAAGTAGAAATAAACAAGTTAGCCACATGAAAACATCACTTTCAAAATTCCCACATTATGTTCCACTATATCCTCTTCCATAACTACATTATATTACTACAACATTCCATTTTCTATGAAAATTTAAATCCTATTTCCGACATCATGTCAATTATTTTATAAATGTAAACTAGTTTAACTTTGGTGTGGTGATAAAAAAGAAATATTATTTCACTAAAACATGAATAAAATATATGAAAGAGTAATTTATTTATTTAGTTTTAATAAATGATGGTGTAACAATAATTAGTTCTAATATGTTTCATTCATTTGATGTATTATCAAATGAAAATATATCTTTATGAGAAATTTAATATGATATGAAAAATATTTTATTAAAACATGAATAGAAAAATATTATGAATTCAAATTTCATGGTAAAAAAAATCTATTAAAAAATAATATATTTACCAAGATACTATAAAATTTCTTACTTTGAAAAAAAATAAAAATACCATTTTTAAAAAGATTCCCTAGAAAATATACATTTCTACTATCCATTTCAAAGTTCCAAGAATAATATGAATAAATAAAATATAGATTATCTTTATTCTATTTATAATTTCTACCCTTAATTCCTAATTTTGTAACAATTTATCACTCATTCACACAAGTAAAATTCATACCATAATGAGTGTCTAATTTTGACCCTTTCAATCTCAACTATATCATACCTTAGGACATAATCTGTAATACACATATCCTTATAGAGTATTATTAGAGATTTAAAATATAAGGTCTCACTAAATGAATTTTATGTACAAGCCCACATTATGTGATGAATCCAATAAATTAAATATCATTAAAGGATAAAATATCATTGTGAGTCCATTTTCTCAATAATTTCTTTATTGGTCAACAAACCTCCATAAAAATTTCAACATATGATATTGTATACATCTATGTGATCTAAAAATGCATGTTTTCATAAAACTATAGTCTCAAACATAAATTAATAGAGATCTACCCATTTATTATCCTTTGAGAATAGAATAGGTGTTAGAGATAGTGGATATGAATTATGGGAATTCCATGTAACTGGAGAAGGTATAAAAACTGAGGATGTATCTAATACGACATTTTTTCTGAGTATGGATAGATTGTGGGGGTGAATTATCATTTAAAGTTTGAAACTAAATATTGTGATATAATTATGAAATTATGACATAAATTAAAATTAAAAAATAAATAATATGGAAAATATGAATTTAATATGCAAGGAAAAACCCTTTTAAGAAGGAGATCAACCAAATCTAAATACATGGGTTCCTACGTCACACCCCTAAGGAGTCTAAAAAAGGTTTTAATTATCCCATTTCTTTAATTTTATTCAAGATACTCAAAAATAATGGAAGAACATTATTTTCAACTATATAAGTAAGAAACCCAATATAAATTTACTTTTAGATAGAAAAAGGAAGAAACTAATCCTCCCTCTCATTTCTTATAGTGATCATCCAATGATTAGAAATAATAATAGGTTTTCATCATAAAAACTATATAAAGAAACCTATAAAATTTCTTATTTGTAATTGAAGAAGTTATGATGATGTAAATTGAGACAAATTAAAGAGAGATAAATAATTAACATATATGAATCATAAATTAGCTCTTGAGAAGCCTCCAAGATAAATGTGGGATTCCAATCCATATTAAGTGTCTATCTATATTCATCAATGTCACCAATATTATTCTTCATGATTTTTGAAAAAATAGATAGATTATTAGTATTAATAAGGTATCTAGGAGAAGTTTTAGTGTCAATATTTTGTTTTGGAAGATCTCATCGGATAACCAGTGGTCTTGGATGTTGAAAATGATAATCCCCAAACACAATAAGGTATGAAGTGGTTATCTCTAAATATCTTGGTGCATCTATAAATTTTGAACTACTATTGAAAATCCCTCTCCACAATTGGTGGCTTCTCTTTGGGTGGCTAGTGCCCGTATCTAGAAATATCCATGAAAAAGGCCTTCAATGGAATACTTGATCACATATATTGTTCGTATTAATTCATATGGTAATATAAATACATATTATTTAGATTTTAATAAAAATAAATATTTATAAATATAATTACATGATGTCAATATTAAAACACCTATGAGAGTGTGTAGGGTTATAAAAAGAACTAAATATAATATTCTAGGTCATTCATGTTCGTATAATGTGAATGATAAAACTGATTATCCACTATTAAATCCCAATATACACAATACAAAGGCTCATCGAAAATACGAGTTTCTGTTATCATATTATACCACTCCATTCCCTCATCTACACACAAATAGATACATCATATTATTGATATTCTAAAAAACAAAATATCACAATAAAAACACAGATTACCTCTATCAATCATCATCCCCGAAATACATATTACAAGATATATCTAAGTGAAATCAAAATCTCATGGTGAATTTCATTCCATCTTATTTATCTTAACAATTTAAAAAAATTTCAAAAACAACATCATATAAATATACATTTTAAAAGATCTAATGTAAAACTGAGTGGAAATCTATTTTCAAAAAAATTAAAATTTTTCTTTCATTTTAGGTAATGTGATGATTGTCATACCATTCCAACCCTCATGCAAGAACTCTTGATGTTTTCAACGAATCACGAGTTATTATGAATTAATGAATATTCATACAAGGTGTCACGACCCGTCCCCGGGGGCCCGTATCGTGACTATCCCAAGCCCGCCTTCCTTAGTCCCGGGTTGGTGACTAGTACCAAAGGCGTAAATCCCTAAACTGGCAAGGCATTGCCTTTATAACTGTAAACAAACACATCATAGAACACAACAGGAAGAAAATAACTAAGTAAAACTGTATACAAAAGAAGTGATGGAAAGTAAAAGGGGCTGGAAATACAAGCCCAACAGGAAAGTACAAGTACAACTGAAAGCAAGTACAACTAAAGAAAATTGAAGCAGATAATGGGTCATCCTTTGGGGTTCCTACCTGAAGGGTAGGTACAGATGTCCTCCTCATCACTCTCGTCCATCCGTATCCTCCGTGTACCATCACACTAAGTGGTCCACCTCTGGGTACCGTCTAGTCCTGCTACTCTCTGCCTCAGTCAGCGCTGTCCGCCGTCTGCCACAAACACAATGAGGTGTGGGAATAGCCTGTGCAGGGGTGAGTATAACGATACTCAGTAAGGACCCTGATACCCTAAAGGTCTCACAAAATCCAATAAGGATAACCCACAATGTATTAAATCAACGGATAACCATTACTTAGGTATATGCCCATACATATACCTAAGTTATCTAGTAACCCATATCAATCATGAGGAAAACCCAAAAGTCACTGACTCAGCTCAAACCATGATTTTTATTAATCTGAACCTTTGGCTTCTGGATAACTCCTTCTCTATCAAGTACAGTGGGCCTTCCACATCACACATTGGTGGTTCCCACTAACCTGGACTGCTGAGGTACTCCTCCTGTCGAGTACCATGGATCTGCTGCACTCACACAGAGGCACTCTCCACCGTGGGTCTGCTGCACTCACACATAGGCGCTCCCCACCATGGGTCTACCACGCTCACATAGAGGCGCTCCCCACTGGTCTAGTCGAATCACTCCGAGTTGAATTGATCATCAGTTGTCAAGTCTCAGCCAGCTACTAGGTTCTCGCCCAAATTCCTGATCATCTCTGGAAGATCTGCTCCACAAGCTACTAGTCGATACTCCAACTATCCAGAAGTCCCACGTAGAAGTATCTCAATGGTCTGCCACGTCATAGGGGTCTCAATGAAATAGACGACACGTCAATCGGATGCCCAGTCAGTTAGTTATTATCTTTTTAGTACCGGGGGTGTGGTTGGATTCGTGTACGATCCAACCTGACCATATCTCAACTATACCCCAAATTCCATTGGGATATTCTCAAAGGGACGGATTCGCTCCAAGAATACCGGTGCCACTGATGATTCGTCAAACAGACTTCCGGTGGAAAAGATATGGCCAAAAGAAAGTACATGGGTCAGTAGTGGGCCCGGGTCCGGTCTGACCCGGTTGGACCGACTCCGCCCATACCAGTCTGGGCCGACTCGGTCTGGGTCGACCCGGTCAGACTCGCTGGGTCTGGCCCAGCCTGTTGGAAGGGTCAGCCTGCTAAATTTTGGCCCGGTCTGCTGGGCCCGACCCAGGGGAATTCGAGGGCGGTTCGGTCCGTAGGTCGCCACGTAGGCGGCTTGGCCTGAAGTTCGGGGCCGGTTTGGCCAGAGCCATGAGGGGTGTGGATCGGGAGACTCGGAACGGGATGTCGGGAGACAAGCGGGTAGGCCGTGCGGAGCGCGGGCAGGCCACGGGTGCTCCAGGTCAGGTATGATAGGGGATTGGCAGGCCACAGGGGTGCCAGTAGGGTGCCAGGCAGGGTGCAGGGGCTGCGGGTAGGCGGATCGTGCGCCGGGCAGGGCACCGGGAGGCTGCGAGTAGGTGATCCACACACCGGGCAGGGAGCCGGGAGGCCGTGGGTGCACTGGCAGGGCACTGCTAAGGCCAATAATGTTTGACTAGAAGCTTCATTACGGCGCATGGGAGTGGCGTGATTCATGGAGGTCGCGGGTAGCGTAGCCTTCGTCGTTTCCACCTTCGGCGTTGTCGCCTCACCACCTTGTTGTAGAGACATCACAAAAGATTGGTGGAGGGAGTCGGTCCATGTTAGTTGGGCCCACACCCTCCGCATTTAGAGGTGATAGTAATTGGTTCGTAAGTATAAAGCACAAAAATTCCTCGTTCTTTTTTTTTTGAGAGAAAGGAAGAACATAGGTAAAGATCATACTTAGTCAAAAGTAAACCCCTACCTTCCTCATAGTTGGTTGACGTTGGCACAAAAAGTCGGAAGTCGTTCATTGACAGTGTCATGGAAGAATATGTGGAGGATCATCATTCGTCGCGTCCGCCTAGCACTTCCATACCTGAGTTTTGTCGGCTCGTTGACAAAGCTCCACATTGGTAGGTGTCCAAGGAAGAAGTCGAAGAAAGTCAGTGTTCTTTGTTTTTCGTTGGAGAAGGCGTAATCCTCCAAGTGTTGGGCGTCGTGTCACTTTGCCAGCGTTTCATCGCTTGGTTAAGCCATCCCAAATCGTCCTCCCAAGATCTATATATATAAGAGAGTGGGAGAGGTATGTAACCATCGTGGAATTCTTGATGGTTCATTTATTAGGAACCTTTCTAAATTCCAACGATGCATTTAATTAATTTAAAAGGGGGGGGGGTCAAGAGAATTAAATAGCGTAGGCGCAATTTAAAAGGTGTGTTGGCTTAATTATTGGGAGGATTCCAAGAGGCTTTCCCCACATAGCTTACATAAAAAAAATATTGGATTTAATTTTATGTTGACAAATAAAATTAATTAATAGCGTTTTATTTTTTTTGACACATAAAATTAAATTGAAAGCTTTTAATTTTACGTTGACACATGAAATTAATTGAGGTAGTTGAGAGGTTTCGATCTCGGGTGGTCCCCACATCGTAACCTCTCATAGGAGGTTATGTTCAGGTGGGCCCCACCACCATAACCTCTTATGAGAGGTTAGGGTATTGCGGTCCCACCTCCAACACCCAAGTGGATGTTTTAACCAACAATCACACACAAGGTAGATTAAAATAAAATAAAGTGTTGTACACTTTATTTTATTATTTTTTTATAAAAAGGAAAAAAAAAAATTTTATTATCGACCAACTTCCATCGAGGTGAATGTATTATTAGGAAAAAAATGGCACTATGAGTTCAACGGTGCCCTCATATTTCAATTCCGAGCACCGCTTCAAAAGTTACAAAATGCCGCTCGCGCGATTACTGAACGTACCCGCAAAAAATTTCAGAAAATTATTATCAGTCACCCTTGACTCGCACCGGTCGAGGTTAGGATCTACCTAGGTGAAACACGCCCCAAAGAACCAAACAGTACTCTTGTATTTTTAATCTGAGTTACCATTTAGAAGTTATGAGTTTTATAATAAAATAATTATCACTTAATTATTTTATTTGTGGTCAAAAACTAACTTTCTATGGTGGCCCCGTGCCGACCAAAGTTAGTATCTACTTAAAGAAAGAATACACTCACCAGTTTAGCGGTGGTCTCAGATTTTTAATCTTAGTTTCTTTTTGTGAGTTATAAGTATTTGAAAAATAAAATAGTTTATTAAATTATTTTATTTACAAGTTTTCCATTTTTGTGTTTTCTCACAGGTGGCCCGCACCGACTAATATTAAGTCACGCCAAGGGTAAACCCACCATCCTGAGTGCAATGGAGCACTTGGATTATTGATATGAGTTACTGTTTAAGATTTATTCCACTTTTTTAGGAAAGCTACTTACGCGCGTTAACTTAAGATTAAAAAAAACTTTGACGGATCATTGCAGGCACTCTGAGCCTCAGAACCGCACACCGTTAGATTTCGCAGACCTGTAAAATACCAATTTAATTTAAAAAAAATTTACCTTGAAATTCCGGGTCTTTACATTCTCCCAACCTCAGGTATCTATGTCCCCATAAGCCACAACTCACATCTAAGAGAACAAGTGTGGGTATAGAGCACAATCTGAGCTTCCCGCTCCCAATGTGCTCTCCTGGAGTTTCCCGTGCTGCCAACGAACGTGCACCAGAGGTATCAACCATTCATGAAGGACCTTCTCCTATCGATCCTCACTCTCCACTGGAACCTCCATAAAAGTTTCCCCATCTTCAACATCCATCTCTCCATGGTCGATGATGTGGGAAGGGTCGTGCATGTATATCCTCAGTTGGGATACGTGGAATACATCATGAACCCGGTGCAACTGAGGTGGAAGAGCTAAGAGGTATGCCACCTATCCAACTCTTTCGAGGACCTGAAAAGGTCCGATGAATCTTGGAGATAACTTGCCTCCTCGGACAAATCTCTGTAGACCTCGTCAAGGTGAGACTTGTAGAAAGAAATGGTTTCCATCCTCGAACTTTAGAGGTCTCTGTCTCCTGTCAACATATGACTTCTTCCTACTCCGTGCAGTCTTAATCTGCTCCTGGATGATTTTTAAAATTTCTGTGGTAGCCCATACCATCTCTGGTTAGTAGGATGTGAGCCGACTTGGTGAGTCGGTTGACGATCACCCAAATAGAGTCATGTCCCCTAGACGTACGAGGAAGACCTGTCACGATGTCCATGAATATCTCAGCCCCCTTCCACTTTGGGACCTCTAAAGGCTGAACCAAGCCTGCTGGTACCTGATTATCTACCTTCACTTGATGAAAAGTGAGGCATTGAGAGACAAACTTCGCTACTGCCTTTATCATTCCTAGCCACCAGTTTTGTTGTCGACGGTCCTGGTACATCTTCTCCACTCCTGGATGTACCGCTAGAGGGGATGTGCGAAACACCCTCAAAACTTCCCTGGCACCATAGTACGTCCTCTGAAGAGGATGACATGATACCCACCTTTAGAAAATCCATCAGGTTCCCATCCTATGGATATCTGATCACGTCGTGTCTCATAGTCAGCGTCCCCACACTGCGCCTCCCTAACTCGCTGATGAAGTGGGGGAGTGACTGTAAGAGACTGAAGGAAGCCTGCTCCATCTCCATCCAAAAAGGATATCTGGAAAGCAGCCATCCACTCTGTCACCTTGCCTAGAAGCTGTATACCAAATCTCCAACTGAGTGAATCTGCTACAACATTCCCCTTTCCATGAGTATAGACTATCTCGAAATCATAGTCCTGGAGGAACTCAATCCAACGTCGATGTGTCAGGTTCAGGTCCTTCAGAGAGAATATATACCTGAGACTGTTGTGATCAGAATAAACGATAAAATGCTCACCAGTCATATAGTGTCACCACATATTCAAGGCGAAGACCACTACTTCTAACTCCAGGTCATGGGTAGCGTAGTTCTTCTCATGATGTCTTAGCTATCAGGAACCATACACGATCACTTCTCGCTCCTGCATCAAGACACACTCGAGTCCAGTCCCTGATGCATCGCAGTAAACTACGTACCCTACGCCTTCCTCCAGAAGCCTCAAGATGGGGGAACTAGTAAGCCTCTACCTCAACTCCTGAAAGATCAGCTGGCATCTTTCTGTCCACATGAAGGGTTTCCCCTTCTTTTTCAAGGCTGATAGTGGTGCTATAACTCTAGAGAAGTATGGAACGAACCTCCGGTAGTATGCAGCCAAAGAAAAAATCCCTCCCCCTTTGGGGGGTAATCCTAGAAACATATTTTGAAAAGATGACCCCATGTTCTGTCATTTTTGTTTGGAACAGAAAACTCAAAACTCCTGCTACCATGAGGGTAAGGTTGGCCCACTCAAGAGTGATTGGCTACACCCTCATATGCCTGAGTTTAACCTGTGCTGCCTGGGTTTCCTTTTTTTCAACCAAGTAAAACCCCTACCTAACTTTTTATATAAAACACAACCTCTTTTCCTAATACATTCAATCTGAGTGTGAATTGTGGATGTCAAGTACAAACCCAAATTGATTTCATAAGGCCTCGATACTGCCACCAAGAGGTTCCAACCGAAACTCTCGCCTCAAGGGTTAGATCACACTGTCGGTGTAAGTGTGATTATTGAGTCTCCACCCAAAGGTATCTCCAGGCGTGAGGGTCAAGTCAACGGTTTAACTAGAAACTCTAGGTCTTGGAAAAGATTCTTGGAAGGAAGGAATTATTGGTACCTTTGTCTATTGTTACGGTAGCTAGTAGTAGACACAGACCGTACCTAAAATAATTCCCAGAACATTTGGGTCGCACTCATTGACCGTATGAAGCTAATCTCTCAGAACTGTAACTAGATTTCTGCGTGGAGGCATCCTGAAAAGATGCGACATTGTCAAAATTTATACCTGGTCAGCTGACCTGGTTGACCAGACATAAAGAAAACATTTGAAAACACACACATAATCAGTGTTTTCATGCACTGAGATGGATATCAGTAGTCATGGTCCTAGTGTATGGATACGTCGGCCACTGCACCAACATTTGACTCCCTGAACTGAGAACCACACTCAGTAACCTTAACACTATTGCTTCACAAAAAAGAAAGATCAGAGTCTTAAGTTCTGTGGTAGTACCATCTCCTCTGATACCAATTTGTCACGACCCGTCCCTTGGGGCTCGTATCGTGACTACCCCAAGCCATCCATCCATAGGCCTGGGGTTGGCGACTAGAACCAATGGCATAAATCCCTAAACTAAGAATTTATTTCCTTTATAACTGTAAAAAAACACATCAGAGAACACAACTGGAAGACAAACACTAAGTAAAACTGTATACAAAAGAAGTGATGGAAAGTAAAAGGGGTCGGAAATACCAGCCCAACAGGAAATTACAAGTACAACTAAAAGCTAGTACAACTGAATAAAAGTGAAGAAACTACTGGGTCGTCCTCCTAGGATTCTACCTGAAGGGTAGGTAAAAATGTCCTCCTCAGCACTCTCGTCCGTCCGTCTCCACCATGCACCATCACACCAATTGGTCCACCTCCGGGTACCGTCCAGTCCTGCTACTCTCTACCTCATTCAGCATTGTCCGTTGTTTGTAACCAACACAACAAGGTGCGGGCATGGCCCATGTATTGGTAAGTATAAAGATACTCAGCAGGGACCCTGAGACCCTTAAGGTCTCACAAAATCCAACAAGGATAAACCCAAAAGTATGAAATCAACAGATAACCATTACTTAGGTATATTCCCATACATATACCTAAGTTATCTAGTAACCCATCTCAATAATGTGGAAAACACAAAAGTCATTGACTCATCTCAAACCGGGATTTTTATTAATCTGAACCTTCGGCTTCTAGAGAACTCCTCCTCTATCGAGTACAGTGGGCCTGCTGCGTCACACAGAGGTGTTTCCCACAAACATGAACTGCTGAGGTACTCCTCCTATCGATTAACGTGGATCTACTGTGCTCACACAGAGGCGCTCTCCACTGTGGGTCTACTGCGCTCACACAGAGGTTCTCCCATGGTAGCCTGCTGAGGTACTGCATGTGTCGAGTACCGTGGGTCTGCCATGCTCACATAGAGGCACTCCCCACCATGGGTCTGCCACACTCACATAGAGGCGCTCCCCACTTGGCTAGTCAAATTAATCTGAGTCGAATCAGTCAGTAGTCGTCAAGTCTCAGCCAACTACTAGGTTCCCGCACGAATTCCTGATCATCTCTGGAAGATCTTCTCCACAAGCTACTGGTCGATACTCTAACTATCATTAAGTCCAATGTAGAAGTATCTCAAAGGAATGCCATGTCATAGGGGTATCAACGCAATAGACGATGCGTCAATCGGACACCCGGTCTGTTAGTTATTAGCCTTTTAGTCCTGGGGGCCCAGTTAGATTCCTGTACGATCTAACCTGGCTGTATCTCAACTATACCCCAAACTCCAGTGGGGTATTTTAAAGGGACGTCTTCGCTCCAAGAATACCGGTGCCACTGATGGTTCGTCAAATGGACATCCAGTGCCAAAGATATGACAAAAAGAATGTATAGGGGTCAGTAGTGGGCGCAGTTCTGGTCCGAACCGGTTAGACCGACTAGGCACATACTAGTCTAGGTTGACCTGGTCAGACTCATTGGGTTTTACCTAGCCCGTTGGGTGGGTTAGCCGGCTTCGTTTTAGCCCGGTCCGCTGGGGCCGGCCCAGCAGACTGCGAGGGTAGTTCGGTCCGGAGGTCACCACGAAGGTGGCTCGACCCGAAGGCCAGTGCCGGTTCGGATAGTGCCATGAGGGCGTAGCTCGGGAAACTCATTCCGGGTGGTTGGGTCGGTCCGGAGACCAACGGGGAGGCCGCACAGAGTGCGGGCTGGCCGTGGGTGCGCCAGGTAGGGCGCGACATGGCGCCGGGCAGGCCGCGGGGGCACGAGCAGGGCAGCTGGCCGGGCACGACACCGTCGAGGTGAATGTCTTCTTAAGAAAAAAATGGCGCTGTGAGTTCAATGGTGCCCTCATATTTCAATTCCGAGCACCTCTTCAAAATTTACAAAATGCCGCTCGCGCGATTACTGAACGTACCTGTAAAAAACTTCGGAAAATTATTATCAGACACCCTCGACTCGCGCCGGTCGAGGTTAGGCTCAGCCTAGGTGAAAAAAACCCCAAAGAACCCAACGATACTCTAATAGTTTTAATCTGATATACCTTTTAGAAGTTATTAATTTTAAAATAAAATAATTGTCACTTAATTATTTTATTTACAGCCAAAAACTAACTTTCTCTGGTGGCCCGTGCCGACCAAAGTTAGTATCTGCTTAAATAAAGAATACACTCATGAGTTCAGTGGTGGTATCAGATTTTTAATCCATGTTACCATTTGTGAGTTATAAGAATTTGAAAAATAAAATAATTTATTTCATTATTTTATTTACAATTATGCCATTTTTGGGTTTTCTCACAGGAGGTCCGCGCCGACTAATCTTAAGTCGCGCCTAGGGTAAACCGGCCATCCTGAGTGCAACGGTGCCCTCAGATTTATGATCTGAGTTAACGTTTAAGAGTTATTCCACTTTTTCATGAAAACTGCTTATGTGCATTAAATTATTCTTAACAAAAACTTCGATGGATCATTGCGGGCACTCCTGGCCTTGGAATCACACGCCGTCAGATTTTGCAGACCCATAAAATTACCATTTAATTAAAAAAATTACATGGAAATTATGAGTCTTTAGATTCCAAAGTTTGTAATTTATTAAGGAAAGCATACACTCACAAGTTTTGCAGTGGTCTCAGATTTTTAATTCGAGTTACCATTTGTGAGTTATAAGATTTTGAAAAATAAAATAATTATTTTATTATTTTATTTACAAATATGCCATTTTTGGGTTTTCTCACTGCAGGCTCGCACTGACTAATATTAAGTTGCGCCAACGGTAAACCCGACATCCTGAGCACAACGGTGCCCTCAGATTTCTGATCCATGTTACCATTTAAGAGGTAATCCACTTTTTCAGGAAAACTGTTTACATGCGTTAACTTAATCTTAACAAAAACTTCGATGGATTATTGCGGGCACTCCGAGCCTTAGAATCGCGCGACGTCAGATCTCACGGACCCATAAAATTCCCATTTAATTGAAAAAAAATTACATGGAAATTTCGAGTCTTTACACAAGGATATGATTGTCCTCCTATTTATATAGACTTATCTATAACTCAAAATTCACCCATAAGTCATTAGTAATGTCATTTATATGGGTAAATATTTTGTATTAACTACCCAATTATCCATTCCTACATGACCATATATTAATGTACTCAATAACTCCACATTGGTTTCATTTTTTACAATAAAACCAGAATCCACAATATTATGACGATAGACAAGATAACACATGGTCTCAATCAATTTACATAATTTAAATAGTCACTTTTATTAACATATATGGATAAAATAAACCATGGTAAATGAATTAGAATTACATAAATATCATAAAATTAATGTAAATCATAAAATTATTCATCAAATATTGAAACCATGCAGTTTAATTAAAATATTTGAAAAAATTAATAAAATAATACTATAATGAAACCAGAAATTAGAAATAAACAAGTTAGCAACATGGCAACATCACTTTTAGAATTCCAACAATATGTTTCACCATATTCTCTTTCATAACTACATTATGTTACTGCAACATTCCATTGTCTAAGAAAATTTAAATCCCGTTACCAACATCATGTCAATTGTTTTTCAAAATGTACACTATTTTCACATTGGCTTGGTGATAAAAAAGAAATAGTATTTCACTAATACTCCAATAAAATATATGAAAGAGTAATTTGTTTATTTAATTAAAATAAATGATGGTGTAACAATAATGAATTCTAATATGTTTCATTCATCTAATTTATTATCAAATGAAAATATATCTTTCTGAACAATACAATATGATATAAAAAATATTTTATTAAAACATGAATAAATAATATTATGAATTCAAATTTCATGGTTAAAAATAAATATATTAAAAATTAAAATATATACCAAGATACTATAAAATGTACTAATTTTACAGAAAATTGAAAATACCATTTTTAAAAAATTTCCCTAGAAAATATACATTTCTATGATCCATTTCATTGTACGGAGATTCATATGAATAAATCGAATATAAATTATCTTTATTATATTTATAATTTCTACCCTCCATTCTTAATTTTCTAACTAGTCATCACTCATTCACACAAGTAAAATTCACACCATAATGAGTGTCTCATTTTGACCCTTTCTATCTCAACTATATCATACCATAAGACATAATATGTAAGACACATATCCTTATAGAGTAATATTATAGATTTTAAATATAAGGTCTCTCTAAATGAACTTTATGTACAAGCCCACATTATGCGATGAATCCAGTAAATTAAATATTATTCAACATTCATAGTTAACTTATTCAAAATGTAATTTCATGAAAAGAAATATATCATAATATGATTTAATATTCAACAGAATTAAATATACTCGTAAATAAATGAATTACCCATTAAAAAATATTCTTCAGTTAAATATTAAACGCCTAAAATTAATTGGAAAACTCCATTTAAAAAATCTATTTGATTTAAATCATACTTGTTGAATGTTGTTATTTTCAATAACCAATTTATTAGACATGAATAGTTTAAAAAACCCACAAAATATATAACAATATAAATATGTTAAAATTAATATGATTTTTATAGAATAAACATTAACAAAAATATTGAAAATAAATGAGCAAAATATTACATTAAATAAATAATAGATATGAAATTATATGAGTCACTGAACTGACACATACCACATACCGTGTTGTATTAGATTAATAAAAATAAAAATTATATTAGTCAAAATTATATGATATAATTTAATCATCAAAAACCATAAAATAATGAATGAGGGTTCTCAATCCATATTTAAATATCCATTATGTTGAAATGAAAAGGATTTAATTATAATAAGATCAATGAGTGATGAGAGAGACTATGAAATATTGATGAACCCAGAGATTTATCAAAACAAAACCCAAAATTAGATTCTAATTCATTAAATACATGTAATAAATTCACATTTCAATCATAGATTAAAATTAAAATCACACCCATGAATGCATAATTTCAACCAAAATAGGATGCATTGCGGAATGGGTTTAATATTAGTAAAAATGTATTTTGAAATGTATTTTTTAATAATACCTAATACATATGGAATACTCAATCTATTAGGTTATCCATTCATTTATGATATTTTTTATAACCATCTATAAAAATTCGTGTTTTTTCATTTGGTTAAGTTAATCTTTTTCCAAAACAGGAACCCCTTAAAAATCATCTAAAACATATAATCCCAACAAAAATTATCTTATGATTCACAAGGAAGAATACATTCAAATTAGATGTAATTATAATTACTCTCCTTTCATTAAACAATGATTCATATGTAGAGATAAATTATTCACTAAAAATAATTAACTGTAAATTAAAAATAATATTGCAGGCCTTAGGTACACTAGAAAACATTTTCTATTACAAAATAATGAAGAAATTTAATCAGATGATATTTTTCAGTAAATGTGAAATCCATTTTATTTTTGTCTACATTGACAAAGAATACGAGCTTTTGGAATCCATTAGGGTTTTATGAATTGATTTTTAGGCATTTCAACTGATACAACACCATTAATAGATAATAATAATAAGAATAATAAATATATTAATAAATATATTAATATAAACCAATATATATGTTTATGTATGTATAATTTCTAGTCACATAAATTAGTTATTGATTAGCAATAAAACTAATTTTAAATTTTATTCATGATTTTGTATAATCATGTTTTTATTATTAATTATGGATGAAAATAATAGAAGTAATCATTAATTTATAAATGATTGTCCATATCTGGGTTTTTGGTAATTATTATATCATTATAATGATATCAAAATCTAGTGATGGGATTTAACACTATAGAAAGGAAAAGAAATACTTTGTTGATAAATATGTAAATAATGATATTATTTAATTTTAGTGTTTTCATCAAAATATGTCATAATATTAAGAAAGGTATTTTTGGTGAGAACTTATGAAAAAAATCGGAGCATGATAATAATAATAATTTTTATTAATTCAATGAAATATCAACCATCTAATATGTAAAATATAATTATTGTAATTAAATATAAATATAAATGATTAAGGGAACTCAATAAAAGGAAAATAATTTTATTTATAGATTCTTATGGATTTAAAAAAAATATTATGTACATTATGACTAAATATTTTTAAATCATATATTTGTTAAAAAAATTATAAAAATAAATTAAAATTAAAGATTCTATGTGTAATTTTTATAGATATTAAGGAATAATATAAAATTATTTATGAAAATGAAAAATTATGTTTTAGTAATGATACTCAATTATATTTTCCAAAATTATATGATAATTTTTTTTAAAATAGTTTTGTGAGGTAAATTGACATACATATATTTATATAATTTACCATAGATAGTTAATGTGATTAAAGTATATTCTATATGTAAATAAAAATTCAAATAAAAAATGGGTGTTATAAATATTTATTGAATAATGGGATTAATAGTGATAAAACAATATCTTGTGAATGATAAAGTATCTAATTTATGAATCTATGAGTATTTAATAGTTTGAATTATATTTCATTGAGATATAATTAATATTAGCTTGATGAATCATATAAAATATATCTATCTAATCTTTTAGAATGATTTCTGTGTCAAAATTTTAATGAAGTGACTATTAAATCATTAATTTTAGAATACATATGATAATATAATAGTGACACAAATAATCCAATTAAATAATATTTATCAATATTTAAATTATTATAATTAAGGAACGTGGATTTCTAAGGTTAGAGATGAAATAGAATAAAATGATACCAAATGGGATTTTATAAATGGTTGAAAGAAGGGTCCTTGTTTGGTTAGTGTTATTACATTAATATACATGTCTACACTTATTTGAGTATTATAATGGTGACCAATGTATATCGAGGTAAATAAATATTCAATATGTCCATAATTGTAATGGCCCGGACCTCTCCGGTCCATTACTTTGTGAAATTTTGGTGTTGGAGGTGTTCCGGGAGGTTAAGGAGACTTATCCCCAACACTTTGCCAATTTTCCAGTTCTGTGAACAGTGTTTCCAGTTTTATAAATAGTAACAGATCGGTCTCACCGATCGGTCTGACAGATCGGTCTGACAGATCGGTTTCACAGATTGGTGCGACAGATCAGTTTCACAGATCGGTCTGACAGATCGGTGTCACAGATTGGTGTGATAGATCAGTTTCACAGATCGGTGTGACAGATCGGTTTCACAGATCGGTCTGACAGATCAGTTTCATAGATCGGTGTGACAGATCGGTTTCACAGATCGGTCTGACAGATCGGTTTCACAGATCGGTGTGACAGATCGGTTTCACAGATCGGTCTGACAGATCGGTTTCACAGACCAGTGTGACAGATCGGTTTCACAGATCGGTTTCACAGATCGGTATGACAGATCGGTTTCACAGATCGGTGTGAGAGATCGGTTTCACAGATCGGTGTGACAGATCCGTTTCACAGATCGGTGTGACAGATCGGTTTCACAGATCGGTCTGACAGATCGGTTTCATAGATCGGTCTGACAGATCGGTTTCACAGATCGGTGTGACAGATCAGTTTCACAGATCGGTGTGACAGATCGGTTTCACAGATCAGTCTGACAGATCAGTTTCATAGATCGGTGTGACAAATCGGTTTCACAAATCGGTTTCATAGTTCGGTTTCATGTACAGTAACAGTGGGTGAACAGTGTTTCCAGACTCCTACAGTTTTTCCCCTTTTGGCGTTTCCTTTGACGTAAAATACATTTAAAGCCATATTTTAAGGGCTCTTAAGGCCGTTTAAAATGCCATAAATCCTATATTAATTATTCCTAAGGCCTGGAATGTTTTACTTGGTCAAACCGCGTGGGTTAATGCGATCTTTTTTTAATGGAGAATTAACCGGATATTAAACCGTCGCCCCATTTAATCTTCAAAAAGGGATGAGATATCATTCTCCCTTGTTCTTTCCTTTGTTCTCAGCTAAGAGACGCTATAACCTTTCAATCCTTTCTGTAGGAGTTTCACAATCAATCTTTACTCCTAGGATTGGTTCCGCTTTGTTTTGATGCAACCAAGCTGTGTCGATCAATCTTCGATATAAGAATCCTCCGGTGGATGCAGTTGTCCCGAGGGGAGGATCGTGACCTGTTGTGTGGATAAAGAACGTGAGGAACTGTTTAAGGTAGGGGATTCATGGCTTCTCTAATTGTATATGTGCAATCGTAGAATTAGCATGATTTATCCCTTTGTATCACAATGAAATAGACCTAATTAAATACATGAACCAGATTAAAAGAATTGGTTGATCGCATGTTGTTGCTTTATACAGTGATAATGGTTTGCCTGATGTTTTCCTAGATATAGTGATATCTATGTTTTCTTTGATTTGTTGTTCGTTCATGATATAAATTGATAATGAACGTAAAGCCGGAATTAATTGTTAATTAATTGGCTGAAGATAAAGAGGCATGTAAATTAATCTGGTTATTGACGTTGTTGTAGTTGTTCTAATTTGAGGATAATCAAATTAGGGAAGTAAGCATGGTTATTTAATTGTGATAGCTTACTAATTAGGTATCCATGATTGGAACCTACGAATAACAAATCTGTTAATTCAATATGGATTAGAGAACAGATTATGTGGGAATTCCTAAAAGGGTTCTGAGTTACCCTCTTGTTTGTTAAAGGGTCAAGAGCCCATGATGCAATGTTTGTTTTCCTGCTGCTTGTGCTGTGATGTGAGCCTAGATGGCTGTTGTGATATGTGGAGGTGTGGAGGCCTTGTGGTTGTGGCAGCGGATGACGCCAAGTGTGGCGAGATGCATCGGTTTATGCATATGGGTGTCGGGGAGTACACCAAGGATGATGGAATGAGATGAATGTGATGGTTTGATGTTGGTGGTTTGGTTTGGTTGTTTATCTGCTTTACTTTTTCCCACTGCTCAAGGCAGCTGGTCTTGCTTACCCTCTTTCCGAAGGAGGCGAAGTCACGCGGGGTATGCCACGTGCTTTCCGTGTTTAGCCTCTCGATGGAGGATGGGTCTATACTCTTTCTATAGGCGGAAAAGACTCGACGGGTAGTATATCTACTCACCGTGTTGAGCCTCCTTTGTGTTGAGTAGCATAGGATGATTTTCTAGAATGCCTGGGAATGTGGGAAAGTAACTCTATAATGAATGTTTGATTAAATGGTGAAAACCCACAGGGATGGAGATACTGGAATTTAATAGTGATGTGAATCCTAAAAAGGAGCAGTTTTGAATGTGATGCCAATTTAGTTTAATGTGGTAAATTGTTCATGGTTAATTAATTAATTAACATACAATGGAACTGATAAAATGAGAATGGGGTAATCTAATAAATCTTTTCAAATGTTTGTGTGCTTATAGGATACCTAGTCTTAGAAGTAGCAGCCTGGAGTCTGAGAGACGTTAGCTGCAGTTGTATCTAATACTAGGTAATGCCCATAGTGTGGATGTGAGTTACTTATATATTCTGTAATTTTTGTGTTTCTATACGCTACTCCACCATGTCGGTAAGGGCAACTAACACCCCAGGGATTTTGAGCCCTGGGGGGTTGTTTTCCCCAACATTCTAATGGGAGGTCGAATGGCTGACTACCCCCTTTAGCTCCACTCTCTTCTCTTGGTAGATACTTGTGCCATGAGACACAGCGGTTAGTTACCCCATATATGTGTGTAGAGGGTTGTAAGGGCTCGTGGTTATTCACACACATATATTCTGGATATAGTATCCTACGGACTACTATAGGTGTAACGTGTATAGGCTATGATGGCTTGAGGATCCTTACTCGGAGTATGGGTTGTAATGGCTTGAGGTATTATACCCGACGTATGATACACGTTATGCGAGCTGTGGTGGCTCCCGGAGACTACCTGGTTACTTTAGGTTGTGAGGACGGTGTGGTGCTTCACCCAGGTGTCTGCGGGCCAGCCTATGTGGTGCACAAGGTGCAGATTGTGGAGATTAGCCCAGGTGTCTGCGGGCAAGCCTTTGGAGAGAGATGCACAGGACGTATGTCGTTGGGGCAAAGCGGCAATCCATTGGGGAAGTAGTAGCGGGGTACCCTTGATATTCTTTACTATATGCTATATTCCTGTATGCGTTACTTGGTGAGAGTAGCCATGGTGAGGTTGGGAACATAGTATACCTGTATAGGTGACGAGTTAGTTTCACTTGTTGTTCACTAGGATTTAGCATGCTTTCTTTACTTTTGCACAAGAGGCTTGGGGAGGATCCTACTGAGTATACTATTATACTCACCCTATGTATATATAAACTGTTTTTCAGGTCACTTGGAGCAGGTTGGAGATCAAGCAGGTTACTACTAGCTTGTGGTTGGAGGAGGAGCTGTTCGGGCTCGTGGTCGCTGCCGTTTTTCTTTCTTTTGGGTACTTTTAGTTTTCCCTTTCAGTTGTAGTACTTTTGCATGAAATTTCATATATGTACTTGGGTTTCATTTATATTTCAGTTATGAGTTGGAGTTGGTTGGAGTCTATTCTATCTCTCTCATCTTCATGTTTCCTCTTAGAGGGTAATGCCACCCATTTGTATGCTTATTATACCCTCGGTGCTAGTCGCCAACCCGGGGCCTACTGGAGGCGGGACTCGGGGGTCATTATCTCTCTTCTCACATTGCCGGCCTAGGAGGGGTACACTTTGTGGGGAGGGGGTCGTGACAAAGTGGTATCAAAGCTCTGGTTGAGGGATAGGATGGAGTTTGGAGTTAGGCATAGGTGAGGATGCATGGGATGGTAGGGAAACAGTGTCATTCATGTTTAGCAAGTGGGGTAAACACTGGAGACCGGCAGAGACATAGGCATTCAGGGCCCCCTATGATCTGTTGCACGGACCTTTAAGTTTCCGATGGCTACTAAACAAAGTGATACTGGTTGCAGGGTAGAGACCTAGGAAAGGATCATGCATCATTATTCTTTGCGCCTGTGTTTGAATGGGTAGACCTTGGGATAGGTAACCTAAAATTAATAAAACAAAACAATTAATTAATTAATGTTGAGTCTTCCATATTCTAGTCTTAGGAGCTCTAACGGTTGTTATTTTACAGGTATGGCTCCAGGTCAACGTCCTCGTCAGGTTTGGGCAGAAGGTACCCAGCAGGCTGTTCCAGCAGATCGCCGCCGGGTAGAGGTTGACGATGATGACACTTGGAGGAAGACACTCTGAGAGTTTCAGCGCCAAAGTATAAAGAAGTACGAGGGATCTGTTTCAGATGCAGTCACAGAAGACTGGTTGGAGGAGATCGAGATAGGCTTCAGTTCGATTCGTGCTCGGAAGGAACACTGGGAGTCCTTGGTTGTGACGATGCTGTGTGGAGCAGTGAGGCAGTGGAGGTTCTTGTTCCTCGGTGATCGTGAGGAGTCAACGATATCGTGGGAGGAGTTTCGAGACAGGTTTAGAGTCGAGTTTCATTCAACGACTGCGAAGGTGTCTAGTCGCCTGGAGCTTCTCACCCTTCGGCATGGGATCTCTAGTGTTCGAGAGTTTGGAATCCGTTTCAGGAACCTTCTACGATATGCTTCAGACCTGTTACCAGATGATGAGGCCAAGGCGAGGCATTTCGAGGAGGCTTTGCGTCCAAAGATCCAGCGCCAGGTCACCCCATTTATGCTGAAGACATATCTTGAGGTGCTGGCGAGGGAAGAGGTTGTTGAGAGGACTTTGGCTAGGACCTGATCATCACGGGAGGGGAATCGTCATGATTCCTCACGAAGCAGAGGTGTGGTCCGGTGTTCCCGGTTTTCAGGAGAGAAGAGTTTCTGTTCACGTGGGGGTAGGTCCCAGCCCTTCCCATCTCGTTTCTACGAAGGCAGAAACTCTCAGGCCTATGCCAAGGGATCAAGCGCTTGTTTTTCTTGTGGTGGTCGTGGTCAGCTTCATGCTCTAGCGTTTCCAGCTCCAGGCGAGCCAGACGTCGTCTGAGGTACCCTTTTCTTGTTTTCTACCTTGGTGTATGCCTTGTTTGATTCAGGAGCGACACACTCCTTTATATCCCCTACCCTTTTCCACGCGTTGGGACTTGAGGTAGAGAGGCCTCCGGTGCCCTTGGCGTTGACTACGCCAGTTGGAGGTCAAGCTAGATTGTTTGAAGTATGTAGAGACTATGAGCTAGTGTTGGGGCAACACCGCTCTTGGGGAGATTTCCTATGTTTACGAATACAACCATATGATGTCATCCTCAGCATGGATTGGTTGTATTCGGTGCAGGCTATTGTGGATTGCTACAGGAAGAAGGTCGTTTTCATTGATGAAGATGGAGAGGAAGTGGTGTTTGTTGGTGAGAGAGATCCTCGAATGAGTCATAGACGAGTTTCATCCTTATCATCCATGATGGCTGGGATGATGCTGAGTTCTTCAGAGGTTCAACAGTTGGCGTTTCCTAGGGTCGTAGAGGAGTACCCTGACGTCTTTCCTGAATAGGTTGTATCCTTACCCCCTCGACGAGAGATCGAGTTTGGGATCGAGCTACAGTCGGGAGCGTCTCCTATCTCTATGTCTCCATATAGGATGGCCCCTTCTGAGTTACGAGAGCTACGTATACAGCTCGATGATCTGTTGAAGTGCGGTTTTGGTCGGCCAAGTGTGTCTCCATGGGGTGCACCAGTTTTGTTTTTGAAAAAGGATGATGGATGTTTGCGGTTATGCGTCGATTATCATCGATTAAACAAAGTGACAATAAAGAACCTCTATTCTCTTCCACGGATTGATGACCTATTCGATCAACTGAAGGGTGCAAGTTGGTTCTTAAAGATCGACTTGTGGTCAGGATATCATCAGATGCGTGTAAAGGATGAGGATATCCCAAAGACTGATTTCCGTTGTCGTCATGGGCATTATGAGTTTGTTGTGATGCCATTCGGCATGACGAATGCTGCAGCTGTTTTCATGGGGTTGATGAATGCTGTGTTCCGTGAATTCCTGGATAAGTTTGTTGTGGTTTTCATCGACGATATCCTTGTGTACTCCACATCTGAAGTGGAGCATGCAAAACATCTACGAGCCGTTTTGGGAGTTCTTTGCCAACATTTGTTGTTTGGGAATTTTTCCAAGTGTGAGTTCTGGGCTCGAGAAGTTTGTTTCTTAGGGAATGTTGTGTCCCAACAGGGAGTAGCTGTGGATCCATCGAAGATAAAAGCAGTAGTGTCTTGGGAAGCCCCCAAGACAGTGTCAGAGGTGCAAAGTTTCCTTGGTCTCGCAGGCTATTACAGGAGGTTCGTAGCAAATTTCTCCCGAGTTGCGACTCCTCTGACAGCTTTGTCCAAGAAGGATCAAGTGTTCATATGGACTGATCAGTGTCAGGCAGCTTTCGAGTATCTAAAGGATAAGTTGGTAAGTGCTCCTGTTCTTTGTCTTCCAGCTGAGGGAGTCCAGTTTGACGTCTTCTACGATGCATCACATATGGGGCTAGACTGTGTACTTATGCAGCAGAGGTCAGTTGTTTCTTATGGGTCCCGAAAATTGCGTCCCCATGAACGCAAATATGCCACCCATGATCTTGAGTTGGTAGCCGTGGTGTTTGCTCTGAAGTTGTGGAGACATTACCTCATTGGCGAGCGCTTTTTGGTTTTCACCGATCATAAGAGTTTGAGGTATGTTTTCTCTCAGCGGGACTTGAACTTGCGGCAGCGTTGGTGGATGGAGTTCATGCAGGAATACGAATTCGAAATAACATATACACCTGAAAAGGGAAATGTTGTTGTTGATGCGCTAAGCCGAAAGTCACGTAATGATGTTGTGCGTGAATCTGGTGATTCTTGGAGAGTGATGGAAGAGCTAGCATCTTTGCATCTTGATATGGGAGAAGTTGGGGGTAGAGGTTGTCTTTTACAGATGACGGTGCAGTCATCCCTAATGCAGAAGGTGGAAGAGTTTTAGTTGGGTGGTCTAAAGGTGGAAGTTTGGAGAGACATAGTTGTTTGTGGGGAGGCCCCTGATGGTTGGTCGGAGGATGAACAACACCGAGTGTTGTATCATGACAGGCTTTTTGTTCCCTTGGCGATGCGCGAGACGGTTCTCCGAGAGTTCCATAGCTCGCCCTTAGCAGTACATCCGGGTGTGATGAAGATGTACCGATCCTTAAGGAGTTAGTTCTGGTGTCCTAGGCTGAAACGTATGGTTGGAGAGTGTGTGTCTCGATGTTTAGTCTTCCAGAAGGTAAAGTCTGAACACCGTGTTCCTGGTGGTCTTCTCCAACACATAGAGATTCCTCAGTGGAAGTGGGAGGACATCTCAATGGACTTTGTTATAGGTTTACCTCGAACTCCGAGAGGACATGATGTTATATGGGTGGTAGTGGATCGTTTAACTAAATCGTCCCACTTCATAGCAATCAAGGAGTCGAGCTCAGTGGAGGTTTTGTCGAGGCAGTATCTGGAGGAGGTGGTGAGGATTCACGGAGTTCCTAAGACGATCATTTCTGATCAAGATCCTCGTTTTACCTCTAGGGTGTGGAGAGGTCTCTAGAATGCTTTTGGCTCTCAATTGTGCTTTAACACTGCTTTTCATCCTCAAACGGATGGTCAGACAGAGCGAACCATCCAGAATCTTGAAGACATGATGCGCACTTGTGTTCTTGATTTTGGAGGTTCATGGGTGAAGCACTTACCCTTGGCAGAGTTTGCTTACAATAATAGTTTTCACTCTACCATCGGTATGGCGCCGTTTGAAGCCCTGTATGGCCGGCCTTGCCGTTCTCTGTTGTGCTGGACTGGGGTCAGAGAGTCAGCAATTCTCGGACCAGAACTAGTGCAGAATACAACAGAGATGGTTCAGGTGATTCGTGAGAGGATGAAGACAGCACAGGATCATCAGAAATCATATGCTGATCAAAGAAGGAGACCGTTAGAGTTTAATGTTGGGGATCATGTGTTTCTGAAGGTGACTCCCCGTCATGGGCAGCGGAGGTTTGGTCGTGGGAGTAAGCTTACTCCCCGGTTTGTTGGGCCTTTCGAGGTGTTAGCTCGTGTTGGAGCTGTGGCGTATCGAGTAACACTTTCCCCTCAGATGAGTCGGATACATGATGTTTTCCATGTATCACATCTCTGTCGTTATCTTCATGATGAATCTCATGTTATCGATTGGGGAGAGATCCATATTGATGATAATGCAACATTTGTGAAGCGACCTGTGGAGATCCAAGACCATAAAGAGAAGGTGTTGCGTGGCCGTTCTATCCCCTTAGTTCGTGTCTTGTGGCGACACGGTGGCATGGAGGAGAGTACCTGGTATCGTGGGTCACAGATACGTGCTCAGTACCCAGATTTGTTTAATGTTTAACTCCTTTCATGTAATGATGTTTTCTTTGTGGTTGGACCTTTCATGTTTTATTTATGTACTTTCCATGTGATGATATGATTTAATTGTTTGGGTATGGATTGTTTGTTCCCGGATGTCATAGTTTTGTTCCAGATTTCGAACAACTCATGGTGGTTTTCCCCTGAGAGGTATCTTATGGGGTGGTTGTTCAGACCCCTCTTTTCTTCTGGGTTGGTTTTTAATTCTCGAGGACAAGAATGTTTTGAGAGGTTTCTAATGTAATGGCCCGGACCTCTCCGGTCCATTACTTTGTGAAATTTTGGTGTTGGAGGTGTTCCGGGAGGTCAAGGGGACTTATCCCCAACACTTTGCCAATTTTCCAGTTTTTTGAACAGTGTTTCCAGTTTTATGAATAGTAACAGATCGGTCTCACCGATCGGTCTGACAGATCGGTCTGACAGATCGGTTTCACAGATCGGTGCGACAGATCGGTTTCATAGATCGGTCTGATAGATTGGTTTCACAGATCGGTGTGACAGATCAGTTTCACAGATCGGTGTGACAGATCGGTTTCACAGATCGGTCTGACAAATCAGTTTCACAGATCGGTGTGACAGATCGGTTTCACATATCGGTCTGACAGATCGGTTTCACAGATCGGTGTGCCAGATCGGTTTCACAGATCGGTCTGACAGATCGGTTTCACAGATCGGTGTGGAAGATCGGTTTCACAGATCGGTCTGACAGATCAGTTTCACAGATCGGTGTGACAGATCGGTTTCACAGATCGGTCTGACAGATCGGTTTCACAGATCGGTGTGACAGATCAGTTTCACAGATCGGTGTGACAGATCGGTTTCACAGATCGGTCTGACAGATCGGTTTCACAGATCGGTCTGACAGATCGGTTTCACATATCGGTGTGACAGATCAGTTTCACAGATCGGTGTGACAGATCTGTTTCACAGATCGGTCTAATAGATCAGTTTCCCAGATCGATGTGACAAATCGGTTTCACAGATCGGTTTCATGTACAGTAACAGTGGGTGAACAGTGTTTCCAGACTCCTACAGTTTTGCCCCTTTTGACGTTTCCTTTGACGTAAAATACATTTAAAGCCTTATTTTAAGGGCTCTTAAGGCCGTTTAAAATTCCATAAATCCTATATTAATTATTCCTAAGGCTTGGAATGTTTTACTTGGTCAAACCGCATGGGTTAATGCGATCCGTTTTTAATGGGCAATTAATCGGATCTTAAACCGTCGCCCCATTTAATCTTCAAAAAGGGACGAGATATCATTCTCCCTTGTTCTTTCCTTTGTTCTCAGCTAAGAGACGCTATAACCTTTCAATCATTTTTGTAGGAGTTGCACAATCAATCTTTACTCCTAGGATTGGTTCCGCTTTTTTTGATGCAACCAAGCTGTGTCGATCAATCTTCGATATAAGAATCCTCCGGTGGATGGAGTTGTCGCGAGGGGAGGATCGTGACCTGTTGTTTGGATAAAGAACATGAGGAACTTTTTGAGGTAGGGGATTCATGGATTCTCTAATTTTATATGTGCAATCGTAGAATTAGCATGATTTATCCCTTTGTATCACAATGAAATTGACCTAATTAAATACATGAACCGAATTAAAATAATTGGTTGATCGCATGTTGTTGCTTTATACCGTGATAACGGTTTGCCTGATGTTTTCCTAGATATATTGATATCTATGTTTTCTTTTATTTTTTGTTCGTTCATGATAGAAATTGATAATGAACGTAAAGCCGGAATTAATTGTTAATTAATTGGCTAAAGATAAAGAGGCATGTAAATTATTCTGGTTATTGCCATTGTTGTAGTTGTTCTAATTTGAGGATAATCAAATTAGGGAAGTAAGCATGGTTATTTAATTGTGATAGCTTACTAATTAGGTATCCATGATTGGAACCTATGAATAACAAATCTGTTAATTCAATATGGATTAGAGAATAGATTATGTGGGAATTTCTAAAAGGGTTCTGAGTTACCCTCTTATTTGTTAAAGGGTCAAGAGCCCATGATGTGATGTCTGTTTTCCTGCTGCTTGTGCTGTGAGGTGAGCCTGGATGGCTGTTGTGATATGTGGAGGCGTGGAGGCCTTGTGGTTGTGGCAGCGGATGACGCCTAGTGTGGCGAGATGCATCAGTTTATGCATATGGGTGTCGGGGAGGACACTAAGGATGATGGTATGAGATGAATGTGATGGTTTGATGTTGGTGGTTTGGTTTGGTTGTTTATCTGCTTTACTTTTTCCCACTACTCAAGGCAGCTGGTCTTGCTTACCCTCTTTCCTAAGGAGGCGAAGACACGTGGGGTATGCCACGTGCTTTCCGTGTTTAGACTCTCGATGGAGGATGGGTCTATGCTCTTTCTATAGGCGGAAAATAGTCGACGAGTAGTATATCTACTCACCGTGTTGAGCCTCCTTTGTGTTTAGTAGCATAGGATGCTTTTCTAGAATGCCTGGGAATGTGGGAAGGTAACTCTATAATGAATGTTTGATTAAATGGTGAAAACCCACGGAGATGGAGATACTGAAATTTAATAGTGATGTGAATCCTAAAATGGAGCAGTTTTGAATGTGATGCCAATTTAGTTTAATGTGGTAAATTGTTCATGGTTAATTAATTAATTAACGTACAGTGGAACTGATAAAATGAGAATGGATTAATCTAATAAATCTCTTCAAATTTTTGTTTGATTATAGGATACCTAGTCTTAGAAGTAGCATCCTGAAGTCTGAGAGACGTTACCTGCAGTTGTATCTAAGACTAGGTAATGCCCATAGTGTGGATGTGAGTTACTTATATATTCTGTACTTTTTGTGTTTCTATACGCTAATCCACCCTGTCGGTAAGGGAAACTGACACCCCGGGGATTTTGAGCCCTGGGGGGGGGGTGTTTTCCCCAACATTCTGATGGGAGGTCGAATGGCTGACTACCCCCTTTGGCTTCTCTCTCTTCTATTGGTAGATACTTGTGCCATGAGGCACATCGGTTAGTTACCCCATATATGTGTGTAGAGGGCTGTAATGTCTTGTGGTTATTCACACACATATATTCTAGATATAGTATCCTACGGACTACTATAGGTTTAACGTGTATAGGCTATGATGGCTTGAGGATCCTTACTTGGAGTATGGGATGTAATGGCTTGAGGTATTATACCCGACGTATGATACATGTTATGCCAGCTGTGGTGGCTCCCGGAGACTACCTGGTTACTTTTGGTTGTGAGGACAGTGTAGTGCTTCACCCAGGTGTCTGTGGGCAAGCCTATGTGGTGCACGAGGTGCAGATTGTGGAGCTTAGCCCAGGTGTCTGTGGGAAAGCCTTTGGAGAGATATGCACAGGACGTATGTCGTTGGGGAAAAGCGGAAAACCAGTGGGGAAGTAGTAGCGGGGTACCCTTGATATTCTTTACTATATGCTATATTCTTGTATGCGTTACATGGTGAGAGTAGCCATGGTGAGGTTGGGAACATAGTATACCTGTATAGGTGACGAGTTAGTTTCACTTGTTGTTCACTGGGCTTTAGCATGCTTTCTTTACTTTTGCACTAGAGGCTTGGGGAGGCTCCTACTGAGTATACTGTTATACTCACCCTATGTATATATAAACTATTTTTCAGGTCACTTATAGGAGTTTGGAGATCAAGTGGGATACTACTAGCTTGTGGTTGGAGGAGGAGCTGTTCGGGATCGTGGTCGCTGCCGTTTTTCTTTCTTTTGGGTACTTCTAGTTTTCCCTTTCATTTGTAGTACTTTTGCATGACATTTCATATATGTACATGGGTTTCTTTTATATTTCAGTTTTAAGTTGGAGTTGGTTGGAGTCTATTCTATCTCTCTCTTCTGCATGTGTTCTCTTAGAGGGTAATGCCTCCCATTTGTATGCTTATTATACCCTCGGTGCTAGTCGCCAACCCGGGGCCTACAGGAGGCGGGACTCGGGGGTCATTATCTCTCTTCTCACATTGCCATCCCAGGAGGGGTACACTTTGTGGGGAGGGGGTTGTGACTATAATGGTTTTCACCCACACAATATTATTTGTGGAATCCTTGATTTTGAATTGGAATTTTGATATGAGATCAGTGGATACATTTATTCCTCTAAAATCATAAATATGAGATTGATGAAGAGGTAATTTTCTATAGTATATCATAAATTGTTATATGGGTAAAATATTGAAATGGAAAAATGAGTATTGGACTAATTGGATATTATTAATTTTGAGATATTATTTTAATTCAACAACTATTATCATCATGTGGATTTGAAGAGTTCCAACACCATGGATTTAGTGGGAGTATATGGATAATATATTTAGATTAATATATCATCGCCGATGAGAGAGTAAAAAAATTAATCTAAGAGTAAAATGTATTTCTATATAAAAATATAGTTCAAGGGGTGACTTTATTATTTTATTATATAATGATTCGTGGGAGTATTATGTATACACATATAAATTTTTTTATTAGTCATACATGATGAAATTAAGCTATATGTAGATTGATAACAATTTATCATACATTACTTTTTATATTTTTTGATTTTATTTTATTGTAATTATTTTACTAATGATTTCTATACAGACATGTTGTTTATGAGTTAAGCTCACTACAAGGGGTGATGAAGATGAGTATTATTTTCACCCATTTTTGTGCACTCAAGCAATACATTCTCTTCTGTTGATACAGATTAGTAGATAAATATATTGGATTACCCTAGATGATATATATGGTGAGTATATTTGTTATATTATCATATAGTGTTTTTATTATAATACCCACCTTCATTTTATATATATTTGGGATTATATCTATTCCAGACATGTGACATGTTTCTAGTGTTTCGGTTAATTACTATAATTTTTTGTAAAGACATGTTACATATAAATGAAATTGTTATAGTTTTGGGTTAATTATATTTTTTTTTCATTGGTGGATGATGTTGTATGATAATAGGTGATAGATAATTTTTTGATTTAACACCTCACATCATTTTTCGGGATTCCTCTGTAATAGTTTTCCCCCTTACCTAGTGGACATGAGTATTGGGAGTTCCCAAACCATTATAAATGTAAATTTTATGCATGATATATTAATTTTGATGATATATTTTCAACATAATTTTAAATGATAAATGAGAATATTACTTCCTAATTCCATGTTATTTATAAGATTAATGGAATAATGGATATTAAAATTTATTTAGGAAAGTATAAAAGAGTTTCAAATAATAAATATAATATATAATTCTGTTGAAATAAAACAAAAATTTGAAACAATGAGAAATTAATGTGTGGAATTATTAGATACAATTGTTATTTTATGGAAATTTTTACTACTTTGTGGGTATGATAAATATGAAAAATGATCAATATAAAATGAATTTATCACTAAATCATGATGACAGTGATGAGAAAGCATAATAAATAAAGGAAAACACAATCCATGAAATTAATTATAGTATGGCTATCAAATCATAGAACATAGATATGATGAGTTAAAGCTACATGATGGATCTATCTAAAAATGGTATTAATAATGATGATCATATAATATTTCATAGAAATAAATACATGATATTTTAGGATTGTGGCATGGTCGTTTAAATATGATGATAAAAAAGTAGATATTATGGTTGGAATTATTTGATATTATTTTTTGAATAATAGATAATTTTATCATCATATAATGAGATAAAAATATTATTACCTAATGAAATGTGGAACACCAAGGATTATTGAAAGATAGAATTTTCTATAAAAAGATCATACTTAATCATTGTAAAATTAATCAATAAATGAAGAGACATTACTTAGATATTAAAAAGTCCCAAATATAACTAAAATTCTATAGGTAAATTTTATTAAGTCTCTCTTATATTTCTCACATAAATATGTTCACGATTTGTATGAAAATATATACGTGAAAACACTATTTTGATAAAAAGTAATCAATGGTGATTGGAAATTTTATTTATTTTTAATACATGATTATGTTATAGTTTCTTGTATTCATTCATTGTTCAAAAATTTTATTCATTATTTAGTTTTGGTAATAAAATAATTATTGAGAGGTTTTTATTAAACATATAAGTTCTTTTATATTAATTATTTTCATATCATGGAATCTTTTTATGTGATTTATATTTAATTATGGATTTGAATCATACGATTTCCCTTTGACTTAATGAAATTGATAACATAAAAATGTTTTTTAATAAGTGGGTAAATTAAATACTAACATATTCATTATGTTCAATTATAAAAAAATATAGAATTCTTTAATGACATTTTAATGTTAATTTCTTCATGAATGTCGATTTGTAATTCATAGTTTAATATTATTATAACATTAAAATTTAAATTTTTTCAAATAAATCACTTTCATCTACATTTTAAACCCTTATTTTTGAATTATAAAACAATCTAGGGATTATATTTCCCTATTTTGTTTTCCATGAACTAGTAATTTATATATTTTTTACCATATTTCTAAATTTCTTATTCATTAATTCTTGGGGTCTTCATGCTATGGTTTATAGTATAAATATAGAGGATTAATGAGTAACAATTACATGAAAATATTTTTGAATATGTGAACAAGATTTTTTATTATAATATTGAGATTTATAAGATCGTGATGATAAAAAAAGATAAATTGGATGTATTTAATTGGATTTAGGTATAATAACATGTTATATGAAAAGGGAAAATTGAGAAAAAATAATTTAATATATTATCACTTAATATCTTCTGAGGGGAATGGGTAAAACCATACATCCTTATTCATCTTTATAAAATAAACAGATCTGAGACAATTTTTTATAATATTTATATTATATGCAATTAAATATAATTTTCAGAGACACCATATATAGATGAAAACACACAGATAATATACATCATTAAACTTATAAAAAGTACAATGTAATGACATATTTTTTTGTTATTATTTTTATTATTTATAATTCCCCTCAAATATGAGTCCAAATAAAGGATTCTATGCTTGATAGAACATTCCAAAAAAATATTGAATGATTTTTCATGAAATGTATTAACATTATTCTTTAATCTCATAAAACCCATTAATTGAAATATATTTTTTTTATTTTAGATGAATTTTCATCATGGAATTTGATAATTCATAATATAGTTTTATGGAATAGAAAATAATGTATCTCCATCATTAATTGATATTTTAAAAAAAATTGATTTATTTTATATGGTCTTTACTCATAACAACTTGAATAGTGTTGATTTTTCCACTAGATATTCATTGTTAAAGAAGATTCATACATAATCAGATGAATTATTGTATGGTATTTTTATAAAAAAATTTCAATAGAAAATGGATGGACTAAACCATATCAATGTATTTTACAAGTATGATTCTACTTGAACAATGATTGACCTTATGAGAGAAACATGCATGGTCATTCCCACCATGAGAGAAGGATAAAGCACTTTAGAAGTTGATTTAAATTATATTAAATTTAATATAAGAAAATAGTTTCATGGGATAAAATAAAAATGTGAGGGATATAATATATTCTGATTTTAATAATAATGAAGAGTTGAAAAGTTCGCATTAAGAATCAAAAAATAGATAATTAAAGTTAAAATATGTTCCTTAAAGGAATCCATGAAAACATATATGACCACAATTTGTGTTTTTACAATGTACATATAAGAAAATATAAAAAATGTTTATCATGTTGGATTTCATGGTATAGAAATTTGATATGAACTAAATTGAATAAGAATATAATCTTTTTGGTGATATATATTTTAACTCATGTGGTGATCTGATTTTTATTGGCGTAAAGAGATGTAAAACATTAAAGTCAATTGATGAAATAATAAACATAAAACATATATAAAAATTATAAAATGAATTATAAAAACAGTTTTATATGATTTAATTTAAAACTGCATTAAAAATAATGTAGGGAAGAAGATCGTCCTCTATAAAAATTACATCCAATATTTTTAAAAAGGATAAAGAGATGGAAATTGAGTAATGATGTAGTAAGTTTCTATATTTTTTTTCTTCAGAAATCATATTAACATTTAAATAATATAATATTTATAAATAATCCCCACATTTAAATTATTTATAATGTAATTAGTCTCAACTAGGAGGAAACTAGAGGGGATAAGTATAATTCCTCTTGTGGAAGAATGTTCAACAGTGGTGTTTATTAATATAATAAGGAAAGTATAATGAATAAATTGATTTTAAATTCTAATTTACATTAGATCTTATAAATTTGTAGAAATATTTTCATATCTTGTAATTTTTTTGGATATCATGTCATAAACAATAAATAAATGATTAGTATAAGAGGAGATGAATCCCGCTAACTATTCACTTTTATTAAATGATGAAATAGTTTGATATCCATGAGTTTTTATTGAATATTTTCTTGGTAAAAATTGATAATGTCTTTTTTTGGATGATCATTTTATGATATATATGGGTTAATAGAAATTAAAACTTATATATGAAAGGATATTTATTTTAAAAGGAAGGGATATGATTGATGTCCAATGTGAGGTCATGTATAATAAATTTTATGGTGGACTAGTACTGTTTGATATTTATCATAAAAAGAAAAATATCTATGAAAGATAAGATTACTGGATTTATAAAATAAAGGTATAAATTAGAGGGGTAAACACCATAGATAAATGTATAGGTGGAAATTCAATAATTAAGAAATAAAAAATAAAGGAAATGAAGATGAGAAGAGAATTGATTGAGGGGATAGATGATAATATCAAATATATTCTATTCTATATGTGACTAAGGATGTGTATAAAGCAGGGATAGTTCATAAATAGTTATACTATGTAATAAATATAATTTAGAGTAGCAGTCCAATAAAAGATGAAATTATATTTCTACAAGATAGAGTAAATATGATTTTTGAGAAATAAATATGATAAATCTATGTGAATGAAACTCTAATTTGATTATTTATCGAATAAAATAAGGAACTATCTTTAAATTCTCTAGACACATGTCATTATGCGGTCATGTATAGTTATAAATCATTAAATAAATATTTTATACTATATAATATTTTATTATTTTCCAAGGAAGATAATGTTTGGAAACTAATTTAGGAATATTTTATATATAAAAAATTTACTCATTTTTATATATTTTAGATTTAATATAACAATCCTTTAACAACCAATTTTTTATAATTTTATAGGTGACATAAAAATTAATCCATTATTTAATGAAAATATTAATGGGAGCGGTTTTGGGGGTTTGGGGGTTTTTATTTAACATGATTATTGTCTCTCATTTCATAAATTTTTATTAACATATAAATCTATAGGATTACAATCATTTTACAACATATAAAATAATGATATATTTTTATAATTTTTATGATTAGTTTATTAATAATAAAATCATAAAATGTTTAAAAAGTTAAGTTTTATTCAATTTTAGGAGTAAGATGAGAGGTTCTTAAAAATGATAAATATGATAATATTGAATTGATATATTATAGTTAAGGGAAATTGATTTCTTATTTAATTGAAATGTTTTAAAAATTTCAATGAAACTTCCTTGATGTATTTCAAAGAGTAGTTTATGATATATTATATAAAATAAATTACAATTTATACATGAGATCGGTATATTGAATAATAATAGTTATAAATAAAACTGAATTAAAATATGTGTCTAAAAAAATCGAATTTCAATTGATTAACCTATATCTAGAAACCTCAATCCATATAATCATAACTATTAAAAACAGTTCCTATGTAATCCAAAAGAAATAGATGTATTATTTTGATTTAGTTTCAGTAATTACACTTTTAATTAAGCATTTTTTGAATGAAAAAGTTGATGGGAAGTTATTATGATTGAAAAATGAGAAGGTGGTATAGTTGTCCCAATCCACAATAGAGGAATATTACCCCCTAAATCCTAGTGACGAGAAGCCCAAGTAAATGGGGTATACCCAAGTCATAGAGAGTACAATGGTGAGTATTAGGTTCATAGTATCTCCTAGGATGTCTTCTTGGTGGCCTGCAGAGTCCCAATGAGATATCTGACACTAAATTGTGGGAGGGTCTACTTTTACCATTTTCGGCACTTTCATTATTTTAAAACATTTCGGAAAATCTGTTATTTATAATAAATAAAAATAAAAATATTACCCTATTCTTATCATTTTATTTCCTTTAACCCTAATTCATTTTTCAATAACTCATTATTAGTTTTATTGATCATCCAATAGTAAGGCTAATCTTTCTAAACAAAATTTATTTCATTTCGATTACAACCACATTGTAATTTATTATATATCGAAATAATGGAGATTTTTTGGTTTTAATATTTAAATTTATGGATCTTATTTCATCCAATAAAATTAGATAGAAGAAATTATTTATTTTATGATAAATGTTTTTTAAATATTTATATCATTTTATATGGGTTTGATGAAACATGTGATATGACAGTGTTGGAAAGAATTTTTTTCGCTTCATTGAATGGAACTAATTTCTATTCAATAGAATACTAAGTATTGATTGAGATATATTTATCTCATGACATGTTCTATGGTTATAGTTTTTAGTTTGTTTTTTCATTAAAGGCCACATTTTCATTGAAACAATAATATATATATACATAGAATATATTATTTGAGGGATGTCTTTATCCTCTGATTATAGTATGTGATAAATAAATATAAACCAGTACCATTCCATATCAATGGGGAGCACATATGTTGGTAAAGATTATGGTGGATTATCATCTTTTGTGTTTTTTGATACCTAATTCCTAATATTTCAATAACATTTTAAGAAGAGTGCTTACATAGAATACTAATATATTCATGGGTGGTGTTCATTTTTTTATGATTAAATAGGGATAAATGGTGTGTGATGTAGTATAGTGAGTTAATTGGAATGGTTTAACCCATGATTTGATAGATATCTCTTTCACACATGATTATTATTATGCATAAAATGATAATATATATTGATTATTATTAGTATGTTTATGAAGATTAACAATTATATTATGTTTATTATTGTAATTATGATAATTACTCATATATCCATGTTATACTGATGTTATGTTGATAAAAAATTCACCTTTATTGTGCATGTGTGGTGATTTCTCATTCCCCATAATCAGTTTATGAGTAATGATAACCCATTATCCTATACTCTTAAGATTTTATGTGATAGAAAATTAACCAGGGAATTATATAGTTATAACACATTCACCATTATTATTGATTATGGGGATAAACGTTTCACCCATATTATTAATATTATTATTGGTGATATCTCATTCAGGCACAATTATTGAAATATGTGATAAAATGTTCACCCACTTATTGATACAAACTCTTGCATATTCATCCCATTCTGGACCTAGCCAAAATGGGTATGACTATTTATCAAATTGTCTTCCTATCACTTGGTAATGAGATAATGGTTTTGTTTATTCCATTACTGTAGTCATATAATATTATTCTTTCAATTATACATATTGTATTTATTTAAGTGTACCACCGGTGGTGGCCAATAATATATATTGTTCACACCTTTCACTTGAATTATGGTCGTCTTGAAGACATCATGACCAGTTATATAGTTAAGGGAAGTGGTCTTGTGGTTTTTGATTGCACTATACTAATTTGTAGGAGTGGGAGTTGGGAATAGAAAATTCATTATACATTGTGGTTTACGATGTATCTGTTATTATATTAAATATGGATTATGTTTTTAATATGAACAAACTGTTAGGTGATCTTTCACCTGGTGTATATCTATTATTACATTATAGTGTGTTCAAATTATAATATTCAATAGAATATTTTTTATGGTTATCATATCATTATAGTATAAATATTATAATTTTATATTTTTGGATAATAAAAACTATTACTTCTAAAATATATATGGTAATCTAATTGAATGAATATTCTTCCTATGGTATCAATAAGCCCTCACTTCTAGTCTATTATCTCTCGAATATTAGTAGGAATGCATGAGGTTATGTGGCACTATATATTGGACCTATTTCATCTCACAAAGTTGGGGTTACTGCAATTCCAAGAATATATTGGTGGTCCAGATATAGATGTTAGTTTTATATAAAAAAATATTAGGTGCATGGAGGTACAATTACATTTAACACACAAACACCACACACACAGGTCGAAAAGGAAGGCCATATCCCCCTAAGGTATACCTCACTCATCAATCCTTGTTTATTCAGCACATTGAATGATGAACCAGGGGGAACGAACCCCATTACATGGCCCAAAGTCCCACAATCTAGCCAAATGGCTCAGTCTGGCATTATGTATGCATCTCTGTCTGCCTGTGTCATGAATACATTAGTCTACATCACCACCTACCTATGGCATGCCCACGTCACCACATGTCAGAAAACATTCTCTCCCACACAGATTTGAATCTAGACCTGATGAAGAATAATGGGGCACCTATACCACCAAGTCACACCCCAACATCATAGTTTTATATTAAGATTAATTATTGATTTAAATGATGTAATGATCATTAGTGTACAATGTATGATCATATATTACCTATTATGATCAATTACAAGAGGCAGTATAACAAATAAATGTTGATGGATATGAAACATTATGAGTTATGTTCAATGGTATGATTTAAAATGAAAAGCATATGAATACCCTTATTCAAATAAACATCTAGATGACCATTTTCAAAGTTAGTTTATTTGGTTGTTATGAGTGAATTAAAATTTACGTGGTCAATTATGTTTTCCATAAAAAGAGATTAGTTAATTCTTTTTACATATTTTGTTGTATCAGTCACCCATATTTATAATTTTCTCTTTTTATTTAATATGATATTTCTATATTATTTTATGATGGATTTTCTTTTGGATTATTACTAGAATTATTCTTGAGGATAAGAAAAAAATTCAATTATTGGAAATTTTAAAGAGAGGTTTTTTTCATATTGTTTCAGCATGATTATAAAATTTTTAAAATCATATTACATAATATTTTCATTTATTTTCATTTATTTCTTTCAAAATGGATCTACCAGATGATTTTGAAGATGTTTAGAGTCTTTTGAAGGATTAAAGAAAAGATATTTACATAAAGGACTAAATTTAATTTGGGGAAATTATGTAGAATGAATGATTGAAATAATTAGATAAATATATGAAATATGGTAAATAATTGTGTTTAGAATTTTAATTAAGATAGAATTTTTTTTTAATTTATAATGATGTTGTTGGTAATGAATTGGGATGAAGCAAGGGGATGATGGAAAATGAGGGATACTGATTAAAACATGGTTATAAAATAATGGTTCATAGCGGTGTAGAGTTGAAATGATGTGTTACAGAATTGATTTAATGACCTTGATCATCCTAAATAATGAAAATAACATGATTTTATAATATGTCCTATTATTATAATTTTCTAATGATTTAGATTTAAAGATATATATTTTGAAATAATTCTCAGTGTGTAATCAATGACTAGTGAGTCTATAATTGTGTTTTAGGATATGATGTATAGGGATACAATAGTAATAACAGGATGAGATGTGTTATCCTATTTTTTTTAGACATTTTGTATTATTTATAGGTGGATCACAATTAAAAAAGTGAGAAAAATTATAAACTAATGGGATATTGACTTTAGTTTGTAAATATTTAATGATAAATGGGTTTTATTGTAACGATTTTACTAGGAAACATTTCAATACCTAAAAGTAATTGATTTTTTTCATGTATAAAGTTATTTTGTTGAATAATTTTTTTACTGGGAATTTATAATGATATAAGACTAAATAGAATAATATGTTTAATTTTCATTATGATTTTGTAAGGATCATAGATTAAAACATTATTCGTTATTTGTTGTTGTTCATCATATTTTGATAGAGGTATTTATATTAAATAATATTAGTATATTTCAAGTATATATTGTTGATCAGGGAATGGAATTAATTTATTTTTGTTTAAATATAGCTTTGAAACACCTAAAATTATAAATGATTTTCTAGTACCATATCACAATAAAAGAATCATTAATTAATTAGATAGAGAATTCCATGCCATTAATTTTATTAATTTCAAAGATTATAATGAAATTATATTTCATTCAATATTATTTAATTTTAATTACTTGGTGAACCCATATTTATTATTTTCTATTCACCACTATTGCTATATGTTTATTTTTTTAGTTAAATATAAATAAAATCAATTTAAATTGCATATCTATAACATTGAAATAATATACAATATATATCATCCATCCCATTAGGATCAACATAGAAATAATGATATAATTTTCTTTTTTTTTGTTATTTGAAAATTATATTATAAATTTCTAAATTTTATTCCCACTAAAATTTAACAATTCATTATGAGTGCTCAATATAAAATTTATCATGAATATCATAGGTAGTGATATAGAATTTATAATTTTCTATAATATAAAATTTATTATAGAATCATGGAATTTATACACATTTCATAATAACATATTCAATAATATCCAATGGCCATAAAAAGTGATGTTTAAAGTAATATCTTCCAAATATTAGACAAATGGTTTATACCAAAATCAAATCCTTATTGACTTAGTATTATGTATGACCTTATAAGCCTTCAATATTTTGAAAGTATTTCAATTTGAATATTTAATAATCACATGAAAATAAATCATTTTTCTATCATTCTAGAAAGATATACAATATTATTTCATTGAACCACATGTAATTTCATTCATACAAGTCCTTTTATCACATGGGAAATAGTAAAATAAATTTGTCCCAAATTGTGGGTAAAATAATGTGATTAGTAATATGTCAATTTAGTATACTAAATATTATATGTTATTAATTCGATAAGATAATATAAGAATATTGATTTTGCTTTTAAAAATATTAAATAATATAAAAATATAATTAAAATATTTTTTAACAATATTTCATAATAGTCCCCAAAAGTGGTCATGAAACACTCTATTTCTATTTTATTTAAAATGAATAACAATATAATATAATTACATAGGTGAATTAATTCACTTATCTCTCATATCAAATTTCATATCCCCTCATTCTTCATTATCCATCATCATTATGGTTGATCCGATTCATTATTTCCAATGATGATTGACTAATTTCCCACCCTCCTACATTATTTAGGTTAAAAAACCTACATTTATACATTATGATCGAGCCACGTTTTCTCATATATGTATAAAAATACAATTTAACTTGTTTTCATTTATTCCCTATTAATTTCCCTAATAACTATTTCAATTTCACTCAGGATATTGCATGTATTTGTTTTAAGGAACTGAGTAGATCATTCTATGGTTATTCATCATAATTGAGATATAAATCCTAATATGTAACATTTTATAAAATTTAAAATCATTTTAAATATTTATTTATAAAAATTAATGTGACTTTAAAAAATCAGTTACAATAAATTCTTAATTCAAAACAAATTTTGAATATATTCAACAAACTAAAAATTAGAGTTAAAAAGAAGCTGTATTATAAAATTGATGAATTAGTTATTTTATAACTTATTCATTTTAATAATGGTTCACTATGTTTTTTAGGTTTATTTTTTGTATTCTCCTTTTCAAAATAATAGTAATGGAAATATGATGGTGGTGATTAATTATGAAAAAAATTAATCACATTAGCCACTAATGTGATTTTTTGGAAGAAATGAATCTTATAATTTGTTTTATTATTTAAAAATATTAAATAATTTACATTTTTTGGTTTAATTATATCAAAAGTTTCAAAAAATTAAATAAAAAAATATTTCTCTACAAGAAATTATGAAAACAATTATCTGTAATGACAAATTTTTCTATCAATTTTAATTATTTTAGGTGAAATTAAAACAACTTTTATTTAATATTATCATATTTTGTTAATAAAAACATATATGTTAAGTTATTTATAAAATGATTTAATTATATAAGTTTATATCTTATTTTGACATATTAATGTTTTAATAATCTTATATTCTCTATGAATTTTTTCTAACATGGATTAAGAAAATATTATATTTATAACTATTAATTTATCATGTTTACTAAATATATAAATTTTTATCTGGTTGAAAATTGTAATAATGATGTTAAATTTCTTGGGAGGATGTTTTTTTATCTCCCATAATATTATCATCTAACCTTATATTTCAGGACTTTCTATAAATTACATCATTGATATTTAATTTCTATTGTATACTAGTTCTCATGTTTGTTTAGAATAAAATTATATATTATTTTAGGTCCATATGTATTATGTTATTTAATATTACATTTCATAAATATATAAAATGATATATAATAAAAATATTTCATAAATGGAACATTTTATACCATAATGTTTTATATTCTACTAATATGAAAAATACATCTATAAAGATAAATAGTTTTTTCATATAAATGATCTTAAATTATTATTTTTTAAGGAACATATCATTTTCATTGGGAAAAAAAGTTATATAATCATATATCATGTTTAACCATAGAAATATCATTATATTACCATATTCAGTCCACGTAAATTAGCTTTATTATTTGGCATAAAATTAGTTATTTTAATATGTGAATATATATTTTATTATTTGATATTATATTATGTGCATATATAAAATTTTATGATTAAATATTTTCCATAAAATTATAATATAATAAATCCAAAAAATTAATCTATTTATTATTTGAAATATGAATTAAATGATATAAAATATACTATTCTAAATAAATATGAAAAGAAAATTATAAAAATAAATGTAGATTTTATATTCATGAGAAGTAAATCATATTATTTTATAACTATACACTATAATATATCCATAAAATATTATACCAATGAAACGTTCGGTTTGACCTTTTATATAACATATTTGGTAAGAATTGTTATATAAATTCTCAATAATAATTTTATAAAAATGTCCAATTAAGATTTTTATATATTTTTTCAGCATTTTAATATAAATGTTCTATAATAATTTGTATAAAAAATTGTACAGCAGGTTAATAAATAAATTTTTTGTGCACACACACATGGAAAAACATAAATATATTCTTTCATTACACAAAAAAACCCTTTTTAAAAAAATCCTATAAAATATATTCAGCATTTTTAGATTTAAATTATTTTTCTATGAATCAATGAACATATAATCGGTAGAGAAACAAAAAAAAAATTTACACACATATATAAATACATAAATATATAAATATATAAATATATAAATATATAAATATATATACATATGTGTCTGTGTGTCTCCATCAATATATTCTTATTCAAATCATTTTTCAAGGAAGAATAAATCCATAATTTTTATAAATAATTACATATAAATATTTTTGAATATTTCTATTTTCTTGAGAAACAATTTACAATTTATTATTATCTTGAATCAAATAAAATTTTATAATTATTCATGTAAAATTAATTCTTTAATTTTTTTTAATACTAATATAATATTTTTCATTTAATTTTTTCAATGAATTTTTATAAATATATTGATAATAATTTTTTATTTATTTTTTGTTTTAAAAAGTATGTTTTTGAATAATTTAATTAACCAAAGAAAATTTCCCAGCAACTACATATATGGTTGTCATTGGCACAACCATTATTCTTTTAATGTTTATTAAAGAAGACTCCAAATTCTATGAAATCTATTTCTAAATAATTTATTTTCGCAATATCATATTTTTATTCATCTTCAACCTTTCTGGGAGATATATATATATATATATATATATATATATATATATAGGTACCTAACAAGGTCCTAACCAAGACATTTGTGGTTCCCTTTTATGTGTAATGTGATTTATTTTTATTGAGTCCCACCTACTGATCGAGGCTGTCATTTCTCACCATTCCCCGCACCTCAGGGATTGTCTTATTTTTTCCCTCCATTATTGGACACCCTATTTCATTCCATCATCAACAATAAAAGGGAAATATAAATACCAATTGTGCCTCCAGATTTTTATTTGAACATGTATACACTACAATGATTCACATCCATTATAGGTTTCACTCACACATTCCTGATCGACTATAGGGACCCCTCGATCAACCATCCAACATCATCCCCACTCATCATGTGGAACCACCACCACCACCATCTTCAAAAATAAATTCCCCTATATACTCAATGTGAAGATGGAAAGAACTATTTATCAAATATAGGGGAAGATGAAATTTAATTGAACAAATAATGACAACGAATACCCCTTTCAAACTCATTTTAGAGCTTCTGTGTCATACCCATTGACAACACTCATCCCACCAAGACCACTTATGTGCCCCATAATTGTATGAGTTGGAAACCCTAATCCGATAGATAATAGATTAGTGAATGTAGACCAGATCAAAGACATATTACTCACATGGGGGTTACATAGAATATAAAACCAATATATATAAAGATATATTTGGAACAATATATTATAATTTAAAAATTAAGTAATTCTAAATTTATGGTATTATACATGAATCTTACTAAAAAATGAAAACATTATAAGGATATGATAATGATATTCACAGAAATACTACAAGGCATAAAATCCCAAGATAAATACTAACCATAAAAATTGGAACAAATGTACTTCATAACATACCAACACTAACATGAGCGCCCCTTGTAATAACCACCACCATAATAACTAAGAATCTTCCTCACCAACACCACATCACCTATAGTATCCATAGAACTATGATTCATCTTCATAAACAAAACATGTGTGAGCATGAGTCCTAAATGAAGGTGAGTATAATCATACCATGAAGGCCTCCCTAATCAAAATGAAGAAACTAGATAAAAATTCATCACAAAAAATACAAACATATATGTTCATTATGAGTAAGTATATAAGGATTTAAATATTTTAAAATCCTTTCTTTTTCATATTTTGGTGGTGATGGTGTTTGAGGATGTTTGAAGGTATCTTTGAGAGAAAGGAGAAGAGATTATCTGGTTCCCATGCTATATCACATCATGGGGATTTAATTTTGGTGGGTGAGATATCCCATAGTGTGGGTATGAATCTGGTAGAGATAAGATTTTAGTTTGGATTTTTTGGTTATTCTATGAGAGTTTGGATTAAGTTATGATTATATTATTTTCTTTTATATTTAATCATACACCTAGATGTCCAAGCCTGATGTATATCTACTATGGTGTTTAGGATTTGTAGGATCCCATTGGTTGTTCTTATATACTTAGACTTATGTGGGATAATAATACATGATGTCATTTATGATAATGTTATGTGGTATCTGTAATGATATGGATGGTATTATAATGAAATAAATACCTTTTCAGATGGGATTAAGCATATGTAATAGTGAATATGGGTGATTCAACATTAGTTCAACTAGGACATGTTCTTTGGGTTTATCTCCCTATAATTATTTACATAGTGGTTCTTGAAAAAAATGACCAAGGTCTTCGGTTGATCTAGATATAAGGGAAGGTCTTGAAATTTCCCTATGATATATAGGGCTTTAAATACTGATTTTTGATAGATTTTATCATTTTATTAGAGAACTTATTCATGTTGGATAAATGTATTGAATACTATAAAAATTGGAACAAATGTTGGTAAATTACACCATGATATTAGAATTATGTATAATTACATTAATACTAAAACCTATAATATTATGAAACTATATTTTCAATGTTATTTTATGAACTTAGGTTTCCTATAAAAGACTTCATATTTTTTCCTTCTCCAATAAAACCATATTTTTTCTTGGCATTTATTGTATTAACTTTCTCTACATTTTTTGATCTTTATGTCTTTTCTTGGAGGGAAAACAATCGTCGAACCAAGGATTCTCTTTTCATTCCCTAATATACATTCACAAATATCTTCTTTTAAATCAATTTTATGATTTTTCATTTAATTTTATGTATTCCTTATCAATTATTTGTGGATTTTACATAATCTATGATGTCATTACGGTATGTGGTTATGTCACACTATTTTACTTTGGAATTCATCATCCGTTGTTCCACTAGGTTTTGTGATAGTTTCAACTTCATATCAAGATAATTTATTCAGGAAATTTCATATTTTTAAAATATATATGTGCGGGATTACCATACTCTATTATCTAATTGTTTAAGAGTGACAATATACCAAGCGATTATAATAAAAAGGAATACCACGAAATTAACTAGGATGGTGGAATACACTTTCATAAAATAATTAATTCTTTATTTTAGTGACTCATGAAATCTTATAGAGTGAATGAAAGTTCTTCAATATATTTTAAATACATAAATTTCAAATTTTCATTTCAAAAACATTACTTACTCCCCATTAAGTCATTAACAGTGCTTCCTCATCATATTAAGTAATACCTCTTTAATTTCAACTTTTATCTGTAGTATCTTCATCATAAAAAAATGTATCAATTACTCACACCACCATGCTTATTCTCATCAGGAGAATTCCTCTACGAACATTCAGGTATATAACGACCATTTATTTGACACCTAAAACACTTAACCTTTGATGTTGTCAAAGAAAGGACAATTTTATCAACCATTTTATTAATTGAACTCTTAATTATTCCCTTGTAGTATTTTTTATTATATCGTTCTATTCTATAGATAAAACATCTTCCTATTTTGGTAATACACTCACTTAGGTGATTATTTCAACATTCATGAAACAAAGGACACGAAATCTTCTTTCCTCCATGGTTTCCATTAGCCAAACTCTCAGTGAACTCATGATTACTTTTCATTGGGGAGTTTGAGAGTTGGTTAAGGTTTACATTGTCAATAATTTTCCTTGAGAACTAATTATAGATTTTAACAAAATCATTCACTCCAGTGATAATCCCACATGACTTCTAATCATTAAATCATCCATCACATTCAATGTTATCTATTTTCCACCATTGACTAAAACCAGAAGCATAGTGTAAGCATTACTTATCAAAGAATTAGACCACATAATCACGAAAAGAGTTACTTATATGATGTATTAAAAATGACAGATTTGTTATTATATGAAACCATAGGTTCATTATATTATATTCATATCCAACATAAATTTAAATCCTTCATCATGGTTCATGTGGAGTTTTGGGAATTTTCAAAGAATATCCAACGGGAGATTCAAACCAGGTGTGCCACAAGGCTTCTTAAAATGTGCCAGATTACCCCCAGTTTGGCACAAAACAATTTTTCACAGTTATTACCTCTAGTTATATCAGTTACGAATCCAAAACCACTTGAATTATCCAACTAGGGATGAATTTCTAGGAATCTAATCACTCTATCCTATACTGAAATTATAGGAAATTTTCTTATACGTTACCTTATCATTATATTTTTCTTTAGGGATGTCTTTATGTTTCCCACAATGGTTTTCTCATCCTATCTTATAATGGTTAACAAAAAAATTTCTGTAATACCAACTATAGTGGAATTTTATTTTCATAAATTAACATTAAATAAATTATAAATAATAAAAAATAAATTAAAAAAATCAATGCCCAAAATATGTACGAGTCTAGTGCCTTAAGAAACATGGAATTGTTAATACTAATACATATGTGAGCTACATTATCTCCCACTAGGTTTTTATTTCATATCACTTTTCTTGGAAGCATAAAAAATAATACATATATTCGTAACCTGGTGAATGAAACAAAAAATGGGTGTTCTCCAATACTCAGTAATGGAAATGAAAAAAATATGTAAGCATAATCATGATCATAAAGGTATGAGATCATGTTCAATAAAAGAGAAGATGATACCCTACATATCAATGATCATAAATATGAATCATGGAATATATTTTGGTAGTTAATATGACATGAATCATAAGAAAATTATGAATATAATTCAATATAGTATATCATAAGATTAAAACATGGAATTGTGTCACACACAAAAAACAAATATAATTATTTACATAATACTCAAGGTATTATAGTTGAGTCCATGATTTTGGAAAAAGTATATTACTAACCTGAGTACATAACCTATTCCTGCCCTATATTACTAAACTGAGTTCACTCCTTATTCCATCCTTGTTATATTGAACTGAGTTAATTTCCTATTCCAAACCAATATTAATGAACCTAGTTCATTTCATGTTCCGTCCCTATAATACATAACTGAGTTCAATTTCTCTTCCACCAGTGTCTATCTCATCAGATATAAATCATTACTCAATGTATTAAATGGAGATATAGGTCCCAAACATCTCATAATAAAATCATAAATACATGTTTCTCAAAATAAAAAAATAATAATTTCATAACCCCTATAAAAAAAGGTGTATCATAACCCTATAAACATATCATAACCAATGAATAAATATAGAGTTTAATAATAATTTCATCAAATGAATAACATATAAATGAGAAAAATATTTCTTAAACATATAACCTATGAAAGAGAAATAGGTTTCCTAAAAACCATGATATTAATCAAATCCCATTCATAGAAAGAATGTGAATGGAACCTTTAGAATCATTTCTTATAAGGGAATGATTAATATAAATAGATATCATATTATATGGAAAGTAATTTTGAAATATCTTTCAAAAACATATCTTAAGAAAAATTTCATTTCTTTATTCCTTAAATAATACCATGTGTAAATAATTTTAATATGAAATTCCTTGAAAATAAATAATCAAGACTTGAAATCATTTTGAAAACCATTTTCCTTAAAAACATATAAAATCGGATAAAAATTTATAAAAAACCCTTTTATTTTTAAAAAAATTAAAAATATATAATTAAAACATTAAAATTATTTTATTTTTTATGTGAAACGGGTGAATGAAGCCTGAAAAAATATTAAAAACCATTTCTTTCATATTTCATTGAAAACCAATAAATAATTCATGAACTTTTTTTGAAAAAGAAAATCATTGAAAACATATAAAAGAAGTTTAAAAAAAATTTGAAATAAATTTTCCTTCAAAATTACAATAAAAAACTTTTTTATTAAAAATTAGCATCACTAAAATGCAATGGATGTTTCCATGAAATGACAGTGAGTAAACCATTACATGTCTTACGAGGTAAAATGAAGATTCCTTTTACACAGTAAAAGTGTTAAAAAATCGCCTTGTTTGAAATGAGAAAATAATATCCCATTTATGATATATTAAAATACAAAATGGTTAAAAATTTATTTTAAAAATTATAGGGGAATGGTATAATATTCTTGAGAACCCTTTTAAAAAAAATATATTTTCAAATGAAGAAAGGGTAAAGGTAGTATTTCATAAAAACACTTTTTTAACTATCTTAGGTACCAATGAGTAGTGATATTATAAAAATTCTTGTATATAGAATTAGTTACTAAAGGAGAAAAAAATTCATGAATGTCTTGAGATATAGAATAATATATTTAATCAAAATAAGTACAAACAAAAAAAATGTCTTGGAAATCAATCAAATTGTTTCAATAAAGACTTATCACAAGCTAACATGGGATCATTATCTCCTTATAATAAAAGTAAATTAAACAAATCATTGAATATCATGAAAATATGGATATTTTTTATACATCATATAAAATATTAGTATATATACCTCAAAATTATTTTTTACACATGAAAAAACATGAGTCTCAGAGATTGAAAATTGAGAAAAAACTATTTTACTGATTTGGTATATTTTGTAAATTAAACCCAATGAAATAAATATCATTGAATGGATATGTAAATATAAAAAAGTTTACATATATTATCGATTGATTACATCAATGATAGGTATACAAACCACACAAAAGGAATGAGTAGTGAATAAAGCATGTATCTCAAAATAATAAAAAGTGGGATGAAATCCCTTTACCTTGTGACATGAAACTCTTCATAACCTTAAAAACATCATATATGATAAATATAAATTTATATTAAATATATTATTGAAACATGTTATTACTTATAATATCATATATGGTTTGATTATTTCATTATAATACCCTCTTTTTACTAATTCTATGATAAGGTTTCACTTCGGAAAATAATTTCTTCATTCTTCTCATGTGTCGTAATTTGTTATATCCTTGGTACATATAATTATATAATGATATCAAGATTTTAAACAATATTTTAAATTTAATTTATATTAATTATATGTGTCTGACAATAATCCATATAATTTATAAGTATGAAATTTAATACATTGTTCATTGAGATAGTTGGTTGTAGTTACACATGAACTGTATTTATGTTTAATTATCAGGTTGAAAGAAAGATAATACAGGACATATATGTAAATATATATAATTATAGTATATTTATGATATCATATATGTCATATTTATTCAATAATATAATCCTTAATACATTCCATGTAGTTTATTAAGGAACCACATCGCATTGATGGGGAGGTAGTCCACACTTCCTCGTATGAAATTATCACATTGAACCAAAATAGATATTGTAAACAAATTTGTTATAAAATAATTTATAATCTTAAGAAAATAATAAATATAATATATAACAAATATAAATATATTTTCCATCATAATTACCATCATGATATGTGGTAATGTGAAAATGACCAACCATTGATTAGTGAGGCAATAGTTTTTCTTACACGTAAATAATATATTCGTTACCCATTATTTGGAAGTGTGTGTATGTTCAGGTTGAAAACACAGAATAAAAACATTATAGTATATTTAGGATATAGGTTTTATATACACGAATTGAATAATAATGTATTTGGGAGTTGATAATGAAAATAAAATAATTGTTATTGAGAGAAACATTACCTTTTCATTGGGTAACTCATTTTGGTTTGTTTGAAAAGGATATCTTATATTAAAGTCTTCCAAATGAGATTATTATAAGAATAATTAATTTATGTTGGGAATTGGATTTTTTAGAGAATTGGAAAACAAATTTTTTTTAGAGGTGTGAATAAGAGGAAGAGTTTGTGGGATTTTATAGGTAAGGGAAAGCACACACTTGGAATTTTAAAAAAAAATGTAGGCATACCCATGTTTTTACCAAGAAAAATCCATAAAAACAAAAAAAATCAATAATAGAAGGTTAATTTCGGATTCAAGTCATTAAAATGGAAATTGAACTTGTGTATGTGTTATTTTTGGTGTTAAATTTAACGTTTAGTCCTTTATTATGTTTAATGTTACCTTAATCGATATAAAGAATTTTAATTACAGTCATTAATAGTTTTGGTAAGAAATTATTTTGACATTATTAGAAAGGTTAAATTATTCTAATTCCAAATATTAAATCTATTTTTAAAATTTTCAATCATATTAGTGGAATAATTTAATTTGAAATTAATGCCACAATCAGGTTGACAATGTAGGTTTTCAAAGAACAAACATTCAATGATTTGCAATGTATTTATACCCTAGTTCAAAGATAAGCTGCTCTTAATGAACTAAATTGATTTAATTGAAAGAAATATTATATAAATAAACATTTATATCTATTTAAAATATAATATATCTTTATTAATAAATGGGATGATGATGTAGTTTTGAAAAAAAAACTGATATTTTTCATTATTTATCCAAAAATGAATTTTTCCCATAAATATAAAAAAATTTCACTCTAAGATAAATTCAACATTCTAAATAAAAAAATTGAAGGTTATTTAATCAAATTAAATTTCCAAATGTGACTAAAGTTAATTTAATTAGTTTTCAAAGAAGTACATGAAAAGTAAACTATTTGATAAGAATGTTTTTAAACATATAATAACATTACCAAAAATTACGTCTTTATTAATAAATATAATTGTTCATATAAAACCATTATAAAACATATTTTACATGTAGTTATTACTATTAATTTTCAATGTTTAATTTCTATGTGATTGTCATGGCTTGTCCACCGGTGCTTGTGTCGTGACCTCCCCATGACCGCCTCCGAAAGGCCAGGGATTGGCGACTAGTGAGGAAGGCATCAAACTATAAGTGGGAGGCATTTTCCTGAGTACTAGTACACATGCACACAAAACCATGTCCAAAGAGAATTGGAAAAGAGAACATGCATGCTAATCAAGAACCACAGATTGTAATGGTACAACTAGAAATAAATTGGCCAGAATTCAAAGCCAACAAATGAATTTACAACAAGGGTAAGTAAAAGATTGATTTAAATACATCTATTGAAAACCCCACTGGATGGATAAGTATAGAGTAACTTATGAAATATATATAAGCATGTCCTAACTGCCTAATCTCACTGGGCACCATCTGTCCCTAGGCCACCATATCCTCTACCAATTCATCAGTCTTCTGCAACAGACACAACACATGTGGGTGATGCCCATGCAGGGGTGAGTAACAAAATACTCATTAGGGACCCCAAACTGACAAGGAAAAACCACAATGAAAATACACAAAAAACAAGAATCATGATAGCTCACATCTGGTATAATATAGAGTAATGAGATTAAGACAATTTGTCATATCCATGAACACCATGGGCTGCTGGAGTACTCCCTCCCAAGGAGTACCATGGGTATGTTGGGTCACATGGAACTACTCCCTATAGTGGTCATGCTGGGTTACACAGAGCCGCTTTCCCTTAACCTTGGATTGTTATGATATTAATCCTTTATGGGTACCCTTGGTATGTAGGGTAACACAGAACCACTCCCCACCGTGGGCATACCAGTTTACAGAGAGCTACTTCCCGCCTTGTCCATCACACTGAAGTACTCCTCCACATCTAGTACCATGGGTCTGTCAGGTCACACAGAGATTTTCCGCACCATGGGACTACTGGTTAACATAGACCTCCATCCCACTGGTACATCATAGATTATCCATAGAGGTTCTCTTGTCAGAAGTCTTCATGTCTCAGTCATCCATAGGATCTTTGCACGTAGTGTGCTTGATTCTGGGAGAACCACTACTTAATCTATTCATAGTAATAAACTTCCATGAATGCCTCCATAGAGTTTTCCAAAATATCCTACTAATCGTAGAGGTTACAACGCTGCAAACAACTAATGAATCAGACAACCAGTTTGAGATATATTTGAATTATAGCAGATAGGGATCAGCTGCATCTCGGCCTATTCTGAATCGGTACAACCAACCTGACCTACCCATCTCGGGGGCCCACATGGCTTGGGTTGGTTCGACCAGACCAACCAGACACGGCCTGTTCTGGCCTAGTCAGTGGGATTGAACCACTGGGATTTTCTAGACCCGGCCCGATTTGGCTGGGGTGAAGCCTACCGGGTCGCCCAATGACCTATTCCCATGTGTCCTAGTCTATAACCAGCGAACAGGTTTATTCCCAGCCTATGCCAACCAACATCACAGTGTTACATCGCTGGACCGGCCCACATATGTGGGCCAATTTTATTTCCCATCTTGGCCGCATAGAAGCCCTGTTGGTGCACCCTGGTCTAGCTTGCAACCATTAGGTCAGCTCCCTCTACCCAGCCTGAAATCGTGGGAATGGTCTCCTCTAGCCTAGATGCCTAATGACATATGGTTCAGTTCTCTAGGTCAGATAGGCAGTCCACGTTGGGGGTCTCCATGTGGTCCAGTGACCACATTCAATTAGGGCGTTGTGACCCACGAGCACATGCCTCCCTATTCCACATGACCGGTTGGTTGCGTCTCTAGTCTAGAAACCACCAACATGAGCACCAGTGGCTCCTGCTACCTTACTATGTCCAAATAAAGCCATTTTTTCCGCTTCCAGTGTGCCATCGGGGCTCCCCAACACCCGACCGTGGCTAGCACTCACTTTCAGCTAGCACTCACCCACGGATGGCATCTACACGTAGTTGCAGCTGGTGAAATCATTCCATCAGGTTCTTCCACAAACCACCAAGTCTTCTCTAGTGGTCCATTTTTCGTGCCGTCTACTCCTTCAACCTCCATGGGGCCTCACCTTTTCTGATAATCCCTCAAAATATTCTTTCTAAAATTTTGAAAGTTCATCAAAAAATAACATACGAGATGGAGGGGATCAGGCCTTGTTTCTATATTCCCACACCCTCCACATTAGTGTTTAAACATGGGGAGGCTCAGGATGGTAGTTCTATCCAACCAAAATAGTTTATCCCGATGATAAACTCTAAGGAAATCACCCTCTCACTTGAATGAGTGATTAAGAGATAAACTTATTCGTTGGTTGATCTGCATTCATCATTTTTGAATAACACATAAATAAATTCAAACAAAACATCCCCTAACTCGTTGTATTTCATCATTGAAGAAATCCATCCATGTGGATTCATGATTCTTTGGTGTTGAATACTCTGTAGTTCCATTCATCGAGGTTCGTCGATATTGTTGGCGAATCATAAACGTTCTTCATTCATCAATTGAGAAAATTATCTTCAATGGTTTTTCAGAGAAATTCCACCCATTGATCCTAATTTCTCCAACATGTTAACCCATTAAATGAATATATGTCGCATCATTTCTATTACGATGCATCATCGTATAATTAGGTTGTTTCATAAATGAAACAATGTATCTATCAAACATTGTTTAATGCATCATTAAGATGCATATTTAAGAGCCATTAATGAGCTTCATTTAATGTGACATTTGTTTCCTTGTTTCTGCACTTCAAACCCACTGTGTCAGTACTCAATGGTTAGGAAAAACAAACAAAATAACTTATGTTATTTTATTTTTTCCCGAATGTCCAAAATTTAATATTTCTGGATGACCCTTTCCAATCGATGTTATGCACAAAACAGGTGAATCCTAATATTTTTATTTCAAAGATGTTCTAATATTTTTGACCTGACCACTGTTTAATGGTTAGAAAAAACCCCATCACACGTTTACTTAAATGAACTTAAAAACGTTCAAAAATCTATTCTGGGCTCACATGGCATCGTAATCTAGTGACGTTAGAGTGTTCGGTATCAATATAATTTTATCTAATTTTAAAAAAAAATTCATCAAATTTCTCAGAAATTACATTACCCCCACCTTTATGGATTTATGTCCCTATAAGTAGATACACATCTATACAAAAATATGGGGGTACTAAACCCAAATCATAGCCTCCCATTCCCATGTGACCTCCTTGATATTCTCTTATTTCCACTGAACAAACACTAGATAAATATCTCAACCATTAAGGATCCACTCCTTTCGATCCTCTCCCTCCACATGGAAATCCAAAAAATGTCTCCCCATCATCAATGTCCATCTCACAACAGTCGATGATGTGTGATGGATCATGTGTGTATCTCTTCAACTGCGACACATGGAAAATATTATGCACCTGGTGCATCTGTGAGGGAGATCTAGGAGGCACACTACCTCACCAACTCTACTAAGAATATATAAAGGTCTGATAAACCTAAGAGATAAATTGTCTCTCAGTCCAAATCTCCACAATCTGCATCCGGGTGAGACCTGATGGAAAATATGGTCTCCCTCCTCAAACTCTGAGGGTGTATATCTGTTGTCAACATAAAATTTATGCCAACTATTTGATGTCATCATCTTCTCCTGGATGATCTACACATTCTGAGTGGTATACAGTAACAACTATGGACCTTTGAGTGCTGACTCCCCTAGGTCTTTCTATCATAGAGGTGATCTGAAATGTTTCCCATACAAAGCCTATAACGACACCATGTCAATGGTGTAGTTATAGTTATTTTTTTATGAAAACTCTACTAGTTAAAGAATGTCCTCTCAAGTATAATAAAAATATGAGACTCATGTATGAATCATGTCCTCCAAGGTCTATATGGCCTGCTCCTTCTAGCCATCAATATATGGGTGAAAAACTATGCTCAGGCGCAGCTATGTTGAGAACGCCTCTTGCAATCCCTTCCACATCCAGGATGTAGAGCGAGCATCACGGTCTGAGATGATCTTAAGAGGCACCACATGAAGCCGCACTATCTCTGATTCATAGAGGAATCCAAATCCATCTACTGATCCTTTATCCAGGATGGGTAGAATGTGATCCAACATGGTGAGTCGATCAATGATAATCTAGATAGAATCCTGGCCCTTGGACGTGCATTGTAATACCATCACAAAGACCATCAATAAACCATCCCACTTCTACTCCAGTATTATAGTGGTTGTTGTTGGAACCATGGTCTTCTATGCATGATTTGGAGTATGGTTTCTGTTTGTTGTCAATCCTCAATGGATGTTCAGAACGTGTACCAGCAAAGAGATCATACAGTTCAAGCAGAGAATAGTATTGAAGGTGGCGTCGTTTCCCACTGTTTGCCAAATTTTTGGGGTCCAAAATTTGGAAGTTGGTGAGTATCATGAAAATATGATTTCCATAAAGAGCATAATTAAATATGGCAATGGAATGAATTTTGCTAAGAGTGGCTTAAAGGTTTGGAATTTGCGAAGAACAGAATTATGGAGGCGGTGATTTTTCGCGATTACGCCAAAGCTTCGCGAACGGAAGAGGATGAAGAGCATCGTGGCGATGAAGAGCTTTGTGAGGGAGCTTCGCGGCAAAGGCGCAAAGGAAATGAGGGAACACTCCACGATTACGACGAGCTCCACGAATGGAAAATTTCCATAGTGCTTTGTGATTTTGAGTGAATTTCAACGGGAACTTCGGAGCTTCGCGATTTGAGCTGACATGGTGCTGACATTGTGCCGAAGGGTCAAGGGTCGGTGAAATCTCCTATAAATACAGGTTGACCCCCTTGAGAGAAACAGAGAGAGATCTCAACGAAAATTCTTTTCTCTTGGTTCAAAAAGGTCACTCGTGAAGGCAGTGTGCTTCGCGAAAGAGGAGATTCGTGGAGGCTATTCTAGCTCCGCGAAAGTCGTGCGCCCTGCGTTGGTTCGGTGAGCTTTACGAAGAGGCAAGAGCTCCACAACAGCCAAGCATTGTGAAGGCTTGTGCATCGCGGGAGTGATTCGTGATTGAGCTTCTCGAAAAGGTAGGGACTCCGTGAAGGATTGTTTGAGATTTGAAAAATTGGGAGCCTTGCAAAGTAGGGTACTTTGCGAAGGCCCTTTCCTAAGGTTTTTGGACCAGTGGACAAGGGAAAAAGAGGTATTCATCAGTGGATGAAATTTGGAATTTAACAGAGCATCAACTCAGGACTCTGATGCAAGAAAATTCTCATGCTGAACATGAGACAAAGAAATTCATGTCTATCTATTGAAGAGACCTTCATGTCTATAAACTGAGCATGATTTCAACAACGGCAGTGAGCCAAGTGTAGTCAATGGGAGTGACATGAGGGAAGCAATAAGCTATCCCTGAACATTTGTAAAGGAAGTGAGCTTGGGACATAGTTATTGTGCCCCAAACTTTGTAATCCACAGCTTTTGAAGATTAGTGGAATTGGGTACGACCGACAACTTGTCGACGTATGCTCCTTGGACGTAGCCCTTAGTGGTGAACCAAGTAAAAAAGGTAATGTGTCTTCTCTGTGCATGTGAATGTTTTCTTTCTGATCATATTCATCTTACAAGTTCAACAAGTTCCTACCAACGTGGGATCAAGATCCATAAAATTAAAAGAAAAAGTTGTCACACTGATTCACCCCTCCCCTCTCAGGGTGTCCCGGGGTCCTTCAAGTGGTAACAGAGGGTAAAGGTTGCTGGTGTTGAATCTTTCCTTTGTTTATCATGGAGAATGCAGTCAATGTTAGGGGAGTCCCTCACTTCGATGGAAGTATTTCCAGATCTAGAAGAATAGAATGAGATCTCATCTATGATCTCATGGAATGGAAGTTCTCTTTTCTGCTGTGCAAGGAATACAAGTCACTGACCCAACAGACCTAGCTATGACTGAAACAGACAGGAAAATTCTTGATGCAGATGCTAAAGCAAAAAATGAACTTACTGCAGCCCTTTCTGATCAGATCTACCTAAATGTGATGAATTAAACCTCAGTAAAATCCATGTGGGGTAAACTCGAGAATATTTTTGAAGGAGATAGCAAAGTAAAGGAGGTGAAACTACAAGTTCTGCACAATCAGTTTGATGATCTGAAGATGCATCTAGACGAGAATGCAGACTCTTTCTTCAATTGAATTACTGAAGTGGTTGGAGAAATTCGGGGTCTAGGTGAAGAAATCAAAGACATTGATATTGTAAAGAAAATATTAAGAATACTTCCACCTTTGTACAATTCAAAGGTGTCAGCCCTTGAGGAAAGAGATCTTTCAAAACTTTCTCTGGATGATCTACATAGCAGCTTGGTAGCATATGAGATGAGAGTCAAACCAGAAGATGCTATGACTCTTGTGAGTAAGGAAATGGCATTCAAGGCCATGGATAAACTGAAAATCTCAAAAGATAGTATTGGTAAAGATGAAGAAGAAAAATAAATTCTTTCTCTAATTGCAAAGATGTTCTAGAAGGGGAAAGGTAAATTCAAAGGGAAGTTACCTCTCGAATGTTTCCATTGTGTAATAGTTGGGAACATTGCCTCTCAGTTCTTAAGAAAGATCAATGATGAAGATAGTGAAGATGAAAGCTTCGAGAAGCATCAAATAAGGTTCTTCAAAAAGGGAGACTTCAAAACTGGAAAGAAAATGCAAAGGAAGAGTTTTGTCTGTGAAGAGGAACCAGATGATAATGAATTCTGTGATGAAGAAGAACCAGAATTCAAAACTGGGAACCATGCTTCCATGATGGCCACTGTTGAAATGTCAGAAGATACTGGTGGAGAAGAAGAACTGATAACTTGTGTAGTTCCCTAGATGCAACTTAAGGATGCCGTTAGTAATCTTAAGATTAAATGTAAGAGTTGCAATAAGTGTAAATCAATTGTATAAGAATCAACTGAATATGTTGATCAACTTGAAGATGAAATTGAAATACTGGAAGAATTTGTGGAGGTACAGTCTAAAATAATTGAAAGCAATGATGATGTAGTGGATCTGAAGCTAAGAATTGAAGAGCAGGAAAAGGTCATCAATGACCTCACCTCCAGACTTGATGAAAAATCCAAGACTGCTGGGGGTCTTGAAGAAGAAGTTGTTACTCTAAGGAGTAAACATGTGATTGAATCAATTCCAAAAGAATCGAGGAAGAAAATACAATATAGAAGATTCTTAGATAAAGAATTACTAGCTAGAGCCAAGTGTGGTTCAGATGGGGTTGGGAAAATCTTGAGTGATCAAAGACCCGCTTGCATGGGAAAGAGTGGAATTGGTTGTGAGGTTGAGACATCAATTGCTAGAAGTGAAAAGATCCAAAAGAAAGATAAGATGAAAGTTGAACATGTTGAAACGTTACCTAAAGTGCCTAAAAAGGAACCCTCAATCCAAACTAAAAGGATAACTGAAAATTATCCTCAAACATTCAGAAATGACAGACAATCTTACTTCTCTCACAAGGAAAAAGGTGTGAGGATAAATTCAAGTGAGAAGACATTTCCTCTCATGAAGTGTCAGTTCTGTGGCTATCTGGGCCATACCATGTCTTATTGAGAAGAGGGAAGAAGTTATCTAAATTGAGAAGATATATAAGTTCAACAAAAAAGAAAAAAATTAATATCCTAATTCTTATAGAAGAAACAATTTCTATGGATATTTTTATTGTTGTTCTAACTTTGGTCATAAGGCTTCTAATTGTAGGCAGAAAAGGTACATGGACACCTCATACCAAAGTTCAAGACAAGTCAAGTCTCGTCAGCAAGACAGTGTTGCTCTTTCAAATAGGTTTTCACCTCTCAAAGAAGATTTTGACTATGAAGAACCTGGGTATGCGGAAGAGATAATTGAAAGGCCATCAATACTATATACTCAATCCAATGTCTCGTGGAAGGAAAGGAAGAAGATTGAGAAATCCAACCTTGCAGAGGTGGCCCTCAATGCTACAAAGAACAACAGTACCTGGATTCTGGATAGCGGTTGTTCATCTCATATGACAGGTAATTCGGGCCTACTAACGGATATCGAAAGGATGGTTGATGGTACAGTATGATTTGGTAATTATGGGGCTCTGAAAATCAAAGTGAGTGGAAGTATCGAATTAGATAATGGAGAACTAAAGAAGACTTAAGTCCTTTACGTAGATGGCCTACGTCATAATCTCCTCAGCGTGAGTCAAATCTATGACTCGGGATTTATAGTTACTTTTAATCAGAAAGGCTGCACTATCAAGGGAAAGACATGCAATTCACTTATGAAGGGATGAAAAATAGAAGGCAACTTGTATCAGGTTTATAATGAAGAAAATGTTTGTTACATGACTATTGTAGAAGAAAACAATTTGTGGCATCGGAGACTGGGACACATCAATCAAAAAGACATGGAGAAAATTTCAAAATTGAGAATTGTCATGGACATTCGAAACCTGAAGAGTGAGCATGAAAAATGTTGTGATGCTTGCATTCGTGGGAAGCTAGTCTGTAGTTCATATTGACCAAAGAAGAAAAGGGAATCTCACCTTCTTGATCTGATTCATACAGATGTATGTGGGCCGATAAATGTTGCTGGAACTCATGGAGAAAGGTACCTTGTCCTTTTCATAGATGATTATAGAATAATGGCATGTGTGATGGTCATTCACCGGAAACGACAAGTCCTTGACTGCATGAAAACATATCGGAGAATCGACGAAAATGATACTGGATGAACAATCAAAGTGTTGCAATCTGACAATGGAGGAGAATACACATCCATTGAATTTGAAAATTATCTGGAGAAGCATGGGATACAACATGAGGTTTCTACTGTGATAACTCCACAACAAAATAGAGTTTTTGAACGTAGTAATTGACAGGTGAAAAACATGGCACGAACTATGCTGATTGAGAGTCGTATTCCACGACATTACTGGAAAGAGGCTGTTCAAGCTGCAATGTACATCAAGAATCGAAAAGGACTATATATGGGTGAGACGAAGACACCATATGAATTATGGCATGGACGAAAGCCTTCTTTAAAATACTTTCGTGTCTTTGGAAGTAAATGCTTCATTAGGAACAAAGAAGGAAATAAAGGGAAATATAGCGACAATGCAGATGATAGAATTTTCCTCGGTTACTCAATGAACAACAAATCCTACAAATGTTTCAACACGCATTTATGAAAGATTGTGGAAAGCAGTGATGTTAATATCATAGAAGAGAAAAGCACAAATGCTTTAAGGATGTCATATGATGATGTTATAGAAAGTCAGAAAGAAAGTGAGCGTGAAGAAAATACAAATGCAGAAATAGAGGAAGTTGTTCAAAACACTCAGCAGTCACATCATGATGTTAACTCGGAAGAAGAATCTGAAGAAGAAACTGTGGCTGAAGAGAATGCTACTAAACCTCGTAGGAGAAATCGAAGAGTCGAGATTGATCCATCCAACATAATTGGGGACATGAGTGCCCCCACTCAAACAAGAAGGATGAGGAATAACACGCAATCTGCATTTCTATCAGTTGTAGAGCCATCCTCATTCGAAGAAGCTACAAATGATGAATCTTGGGTGAAATCCATGAATGATGAATTAGATCATATTGAAAAGAATCAAACATCGTATCTTGTCCAGATACCCGAAGGTCACAATGTGATTGGTACCAAATGGATCTTCAAAAATAAGTTTTATGAGCATGGAAGTGTCATCAGAAACAAGGCACGATTGGTATGTAAAGGATACTCCCAGATTGAAGACATTGATGTTGAAGAAACCATTGCTCCAGTGGCTAGACTTGAGTCAATCAGGCTTTTCCTTTCCATGGCACTCCAAAGAGGATATAAAGTATATCAAATGGATGTCAAGACAACATTCTTGAATGGTGTAGTCAAAGAAGAAGTCTACATTGAACAACCAGTGGGATTTGTTTTGGGTACTGATGAAACACAGGTCTGCAAACTGAAGAAATCTCTATATGGTTTGAAGTGGGCACCATGGCCGTGGTACTCACGGCTGGATTCATATCTCAAGAAGATGGAATTCAAAAGAGGAGGATTTGATCACAATCTCTATGTGAAGAATTCTCCAAAAGACCAATTCATGGTTCTAGTTTATGTTGATGATATCATATTTGGTGGTAGCAGGCAGAAATCAGTGGATGAATTTTCCAACCACATGAAATCAGAAATTGAAATGTCTATGATTGGGGAGCTCACATATTTCTTTGGGCTGCAGGTGATTCAAAAGAAGGAATACACTTTCATTTCTCAGAAAAAATATGGAAGAGAGCTGCTGAAGAAGTTTAATATGAAAGACTCCAAACCAATGTCAACTCCGATTTTAGATGGAACTAAACTTGGAAAGCATGAGGATGGGGACTCTGTTGATCCCACCATGTACAAGAGGATCATTGGGAGCCTACTGTACCTGAAAGCGACACGACCAGATATTGTCTTTGCCACATTCCTTGCGGCCCGCTTTCAAAGTAATCCAACATAGGAACATATGGCGGCAGTAAAAAGAATCATGAGGTATATTAAAGGTACACATAACTTCAGGTTATTTTTTTCTGCAGGTAGGGAAAGTGAATTATCAGCATTTTCTGATGCTGACTAGGCTGGTGATGCAGTAGACAGAAAGTCCACTAGTGGTAGAGCTTTCTATATTGGGCAGAAATGTGTTGGCAGGTTGAGCAAGAAACAAGAAAGTACTTCTCTTAGTACTGCTGAAGCTGAGTATATCTCTGCCACAAAGGCATGCACTCAACTTCTATGGATGAGGCAACAATTAACAGATATTGGTGATGAGGTAATGCAACCAATGGTGATTTACAGTGATAAAAAGAGCGCAATTGATCTTACGAAGAATCCTGTTCAACATTCCCGTATGAAACATATTGAAATCAGGTATCACTTTATCAAAGAAAAGGTTAAACAAGGGGTGATTAGAATGGACCATGTGGGCACTAATGAGTAAGTGGCTGATATCCTGACCAAGCCACTGTCTGCGGCTATGTTTGAGAAGCATCGGTTGAACCTCGGGTATCAGCCACCTCCCAATTCATAAGGTGGTTACAAAATACCCCTCTCCTCATTTGTGATAACTGTTTTTATCTGTCTATGGCTATGATGCAGGTTTATGGGGGAGATACTATCCAGGGGGAGTATGGTTTGAGCTGAATGTTGAACAACTTACCGGTCTTTGGATTTATTGTCAATGGGGGAGAAAGGAGAAAGGAATTAATTCAGGTAACTTTTCTGATGAGAAGTATGAGAAGGAAAATAGTGGAACCCAATTCAAGCCTCCTCTCTTCTTTTCTACACCGAGCATTGCTCACGTAGACTTAGAGTGTTGGCTGAGTTGATTCCTACGTTTTTGGTTTTCACTTGGATGGAGATCTATTGAATTTATTTTCTGATTGCCAACAAACCCAAAGGGGGAGATTTTTGGAACCATGGTCTTCTATGCAAGATTTGGAGTATGTTTTTTGTTTGTTGTCAATCCTCAATGGAAGTTCGAAACATGTACCAGCAAAGAGATCATACAGTTCAAGAACACAACAGTATTGAAGGTGGCGCCATTTCCCATTGTTTGCCAAATTTTTGGGGTCCAAAATTTGGAAGTTGGTGATCATCGTTAAAACAGGATTTCCATAAAGAGAATAATTAAATATGGAAATGGAATGAATTTCGCGAAGAGTGGCTTAATGGTTTGGAATTCGCGAAAACCAGAAATATGGAGGCGGTGATTTTTCGCGATTACGTCAAAGCTTCGCGAAAGGTAGAGGATGGAGAGCATCGCGGCGATAAAGAGCTTTGCGAGGGAGCTTCACGGAAAAGGCGCGAAGGAAATGAGGGAACACTCCACGATTACGACGAGCTCCGCAAATGGAAAATTTCCATAGTGCTTCGCGATTTTGAGAGAATTTCAGTGGAAACATCAGAGCTTCGCGATTTGAGATGACATGGCACTGACATCACGCCGAAGGGTCGAGGGTCAGTGAAATCGCCTATAAATACAGGTCGACCCCTCGAGAGAAACAGTGAGAGATCTCAACGAAAATCCTCTGCTCTCGGTTCGCAAAGGTCACTCGCGAATGCAGTGTACTTCGCGAAAGAGGAGCTTCGCGACGACTATTCTAGCTCCATGAAAGTCGTGTGCCCCGCGTTGGTTCGGTGAGCTTTGCGAAGAGGAAAAATCTCCGTGACATACAAGCATTGCGAAGGCTTTTGCATCACAGGAGTGCTTTGTGATTGAGCTTCGTGAAAAGGCAGGGACTCCGTGAAGGCTTGTGTGAGCTTTTCAAAATTGGGAGCCTTGAAAAGTAGGGTACTTTGCGAAGGCCCTTTCCAAAGGTTGTTTGCCCAGTGGACAAGGGAAAAAGAGGTATTTATAAGTGGATGAAATTTGGACATTAACAGAGCATCAAATCAGGACTCTGATGCAAGAAAAGTCTCATGCTGAACAGGAGACAACGAACTTCATGTCTATCTGTTGAAGAGACCTTCACGTCTATAAACTGAGTGGGCTTTCACCAACGGCAGTGAGCCAAGGGGAGTCAATGGGAGTGACCTAAGGGAAACATTAAGCTATCCTTGAACCTTTGTAAAGGCAGTGAGCCTGGGAAAGAGTGACTGTGCCCCAACCTTTGTAATCCACAGCTAGTGAAGATTAGTGGAATTGGGTACGACCGACAACTTGTCGGCATATGCTCCTTGGACGTAGCCCTTAGTGGTGAACCATGTAAAAAAGGTGTTGTGTCTTCTCTGTGCCTGTGAATGTTTTCTTTCTGATCATATTCATCTTACAGGTTCAACAAGTTTCTACCAACGTGGGAACAAGATCCATAACATTAAAAGAAAAAGTTGTCACCCTGACTCACCCCTCCACTCTCAGGGTGTCCCGGGGTCCTTTAGTTGTTTCAAGCCCGCCAAAACCTAATGCTCAGCCTTACTTTCAGACAAGTGAGGCATTGTGAAATGAAATAGACAACTTCATTCATCATCCTTAGACACCAGTACTGACATCTAAGATATTATTACATCTTCTCCACTCTAGGATTTACCCCCAAGGTGGATGTAATGTACCGGTTCCAGAAGCCACCCAGAGGGGCCCCATACCCTATTGGTCACATGGCCTTAAGCACATTTTCCCAAATGCCTGAGGCTGCCAACTAGAAGCGAGGGCCTTGGGTGTGTTAGTGGGGAAACTATGCCCTCATTGTTAGAGTAACACAGTGGAAGAGAAAAAAATATACAATAGAAGAAGTAGTAAATATCCAACACCAGTAAACAATGGAAGTCTAAATTAATAAATACCTGGAGCACATATATATATAAAATGATGCATGATACATGTATAGGAAAACAGCCAAACAAGTCCCAATTCTAAATACAACAGTAGTAAACCATGGTACAAAAGAAACAGAAAATCAACTCCTCTACATTGCAAGCCTATGCTTAGTCCCATGCTCTGCAGCTCCACAACAAGTCATGTACCTGAAGTAGAAGGGCGCTTTCCCTTATCTATACCTGCAACAATATAATCTGTTTGGGCCCAAAAGAATGGCCCAAACAGGGTGTGAGGCTAAATCCCAATAGACAACCACCTAAAGATCTGTGCCTAACAGTCAGTGAAGATATGGTAGGTAAAAGTAGAGAAATCAGTAAACAGGAAAGTACTCCGCAGTAAACAATCCATAGTTTCAATTTCAAGTAACATCTAAAAAATAAGATACACACAAACAGGTAACCCTCTATGAAGTACTCACAACCCATCCACTCTGGTCCTACCTAACAATTACAAGCAACCCTCTCGGCAGTACACTCATTCTAACCCCTCTGGTTCTGTTAAAAGAATATATAAATAGACTATCTGAGGAAGTAGTCATGGTAAATTCCTTTTATAGTCATAAGTAAAACAAGACTCCTTAAGGAAGCTCACATAGTCAATTCGACTTATAGTGTAAGGTAGCCAAGGACTCTCTGAGAAATCTCACATGGTCAATTCCCCATATAACCCCAGGTTTAAGGACTCTCTGAGGAAGCTGACTCGGTAAATTACTTTAATATCCCAAAGTCATTCAAGTAATTCAAAGACTCTCTGAGGAATCTCACATGGTAAATTCCCCTTATAGTCTGAAGCAGTCAAGGACTCCCTGAGGCAGCTCACTTGGCCAATTCCCATTATAGTCTACTACACCAGGTTCTCACGACCCTGTGTAGGTTAATGAGCATAGAAATGCAATATGTCCAAAGTAAACCTATTGAACTACTTGGTTAACTATTCTACCACATATCAATCATGTCAAAATACAACCTCTCCACCCTATAGCAGCAGACATGAAAATAGGAAAGGCCGCCAAAAGGCTAAGAAGGTTCAAATGGTTGTAAACAGAACATGCATGGGCAACACATCCAAATCATAGTAATAAAACCTATTCATATCCAACTAACCTCTACATAAGCATAAAATCATGGAAGGCAATCAACAGAGGTAATACGATAAACACGCAATACCTCATTCAAGGGCATTGGTCAAAATTTCACATAATACTCAAATACATTCGACAGAAAAGATCAAACCACCAACCTCAGCATTGGTAGATCACTATATGAGAACCTCGAGGCTTGAAAAACATTATAACACTGAAGATATACAGAAAAAGTCTAAAATGTTCAACAGAGGATAACTTGAGGAAGAATAAGAATCATGAAACGAAGCTCAAGCAAAAGAGAGAGCTTACCGAGGTGATCCCAATACAATCGATGGCGGTCGAAATGGAGATCAGATGGAGTCTCGGGGGATCGGTGAAGGGATATGACCATATGGGTTCTCTTGGAAGAATAAAACCTAGAAGAAGATGGTACTAGCGATTAGACGTGACCTGATGCGTTTAATGAAAAAAAGAAAGTACACAGAGTGTAATTTTAAAGTACATGGTGTGTACTCTCCATTTCCGTACTCTTCTTTCGTCGGCCTCCAAGTCACCCTCACATGGCTGTGTGCATGGCCGCTACACAGCCAGCAACCGGCTACCTACGGTACCAAAATACTCACTGTGTACTCATAAAGTACACGACGTGTACTTAGAATATTTCCATAAATTCCTATTTTTCTCAAAAATGACTAGAAAAGGAAAAAATACCTATAAATTAGATCCAGGATCTTACAAACTCCTACCCTTAAATAAATTCATCCCCAAATTTCCCTAGTGTGGCATAGAAGAAGAAACATCGAACAGTTCTGGCCACTGTGCTCGTACATCAGCCTCCCTCTCCCAAATCTCGTCCTGTACCCGCCCGTACTACCATAACACTCATACTAGATGAACAAACCAGCTATGTAGAACCTTTGTACTGTGATCAACAATCCTAATAGGATGCTCCTCGAATGACTTATCCACTTCAAGCTCAACCTCCATAGGTTTAAAGACATGAGGCAGGTCTGAGAAGTAACATCAAAGCTGAGAAACGTGGAAAACTTCATAAATATCCATATACGTCTGAGTTAAATGAAACTGATAAGAAACTGTTCCAACTCTCTCCAAAACCTCAAATGGCCCGATGTACCTCGGTGAAAGCTTACACTGTCTCCTAATACTCTTGTGTCCCAACCTCATAGTGACACACATGAATACCTGATCCTGGACCTCAAACACTAGAGTTCATCTCCACTGATCAACATAAGACTTCTGATGAGACTGTGTAGTATCCATCATCTATCAAATCAACTATATCTACTCTGTGGTCTCCTGGACAAGATGAGTTCCTACCATAGATGCCTCTCCTACCTCCATCCAACATAAGGGTGATCAGCATGGCCTACCGTACAATGCCTCATAAGGTTCCATATGAATAGATGTTTGAAAATTATTGTTGTAAGAAAACTCCACAAGAATTTTGTGATTCTCCCAAGAACCTCCAAAATTCAGAATGCATGCTCGGATCATATCCTCAAGCACCTGAATCATATGCTCAGACTGTCCATCTGTCTGAGGGTGGTAAGTTGTACTCAAAATTACATATGTACCAAAAGTCTTCTGAATCCCCTACGAGACCCGAGAAGTGAAATGTGTGTCCTTTTTTGAAACAATGGAGTGTAGAACCCCATGTAGATGAACAATATCTCAGATGTACAACTGTCCCAGCTCATCGACACTAAAGGTCTCCTTGATTGGTAAGAAGTGAGAAGCCTTCATGAGTCTGTCGATGACAACCCAAACTACATCATTCCCTTGAGGCAACCTCGGAAAACCGGTCACGACGTCTATGATGACATCATTCCACTTCCACTCAGGAATGGGTAGATCACGATACATCTTGGTGATTCTAGGATGAACTACCGAAACTGAGGAATGTGAGTCTCACATCAAATCCTTGCATATGTCTGTTGGTACCCATACACACCCCTAGAAATGCATGATCTCATCCTCATCTATAGTCCATCCAAGAATATGGTCCTCTCCTGTCACACATTTCCGCAAGACTAGGCCTTTTGAATCTGATAGCATCCTCATTCGCACTCGGTCAAGCAGAGTAGAGGTAACTCCTAAAGGTGATAGAAAAATATTCCCCTATCTTTCGTGCACCTCCTAATACATCTTAGAGAACAGAGCCATAAGTTTCCACTAACTAATGGCCTCCTGAACTGCCTGTATTTGAGTCCTCCTACTCAACACATTAGCTACTGCGTTGCCATTCCTAGTCATGTAGCCATGCTCAATGTCAAAAGACTGAAGGTACTCAACCCACCTTCATTGTCTCAAATTAAAATCACACTGAGTGAAGATATACTTGAGACTCTTGTGGTCAGTGAAAACCAAAAAAACTATCTCCCAGAAGATAATGTCTCCAATAGTGTAAAGCAAGAACAACTGCTGCCAACTCGAGATCGTATGTCTGGTAATTCCTCTCAGGTGGCCTCAACTGCCGAGAACCGTACGCAACGACTCCTTATCACTACATAAGAAAAACTCCTAGCCTGATACCTGAAGCATCACAATAAACATTATAGCTCTTTCCTGACTCTGAAAATACCAGTATCGGTGCTAGATTCAACCACTCTTTCAGCTCTGGAAGGGCTAACTCATAAGAATATGACCATAAGAACATCGCACCCTTCTCAGTCAGACCCGTCAGTGGTGCTTCTAAGAGTGAAAAGTCCGATATAAATCATATGTAGTATCCAGCCAGCCCTAGAAAACTTCGCACACCAAAGATGTTCTTCGGCTGCTCCCAGGAAACTACTTCTCTTGCTTCCTCTAGGTCCACCGATACTCTTATCTCTGAGATAACATGATCCAAGAAGTGAATCTGATCCATCCAAAAGTGGAATTTGGAGAGCTTAGCATATAACTGATGCTCTCTCAGTGTACTCAAAACAATCTCAAGATGGGTCGCATGGTCAATTCGAGTGTGAGAGAACACAAAAATATCATCCACAAAAACCACCATGAATGAATCCAAGTATGGATGGAAGACTCAGTTGATTTGTGCCAGGAAAACTGCCGGTACATTCGGGAGACCGAATGACATAACCATATACTCTTATAGACTACACCTATTTCAGAAGGCTGTAAGAGGTATTTCGGATGGTCTAACGTGAAACTGATGGTAACCAGACCTCATTTAAATCATCGAGAACACCTGGGATCCTTGAAGGTGATCAAAGAGATCATCAATACTAGGCAAGGGGTATCATTTCTTGACCATCAACCGGTTCAACTTTTGATAGTCCACAAAAAGCCTAAGGGGGCCATCTACCTTCTTCAGAAATAGGACAGGTGAACCACACAGAGAATTACTGGGTCGGATGAAACCTTTTGCCTACAACTCCTCCAAATTCTTCTAGAGATCATGTAACTTAGGTGTAGCCATCCTATAAGGAGGAATGGACATCGATGCCGCCCCTATCACAAGCTTTATAGAGAAGTCTACCTCACGCTCTAGAGGAAAAACTAAAATGTCCTCTGGAATGACATCTCTGAAACAATCCACCACTAGAGGAAAGTCTAACTATGAAGTCCCATGTTCATCCAGATATAGACTAGAAATATTGGCTAAAACTCCTCTCATACCATGATTCTTGGGTCATTCTATGCTTGCCTGGACATCCCACTCGCCCCTATGAAGAAACGTTATGCCATCTGTAATATGAAACTCACCCTATGATGATAGAAGTCTAAAAAAACCTGAAAGGGAACCAACCAGTCCATTCTGAGAATGAAATCATAGCATGTCATCTCTATGTCATAGAGGTCCCATAGAAAGTGACACCCACCAAACTCTCGAGGGAACTCCATGCACTGATGTGTACTAGATGTTCTCGTCCCTAGCCGAGTGTCTAGAATCAAGATATTGGTAGAAGAAAAGATACATATACCAAGACTCTCCACAACAACAACAGATATAAAGCTATGGGAAGCCTCTGTGTCGAAAAGAACTGAAGATAAAACTGAGGCAATGAGGATCGTACCTCGATCTGTAGAGGGGCCGAGATCCGTCTCCTGCTGGGTCTGCTCTACTGCAAAAGTATGGATTTCTCCATGCCCCTATGACCCTTCCTGGCCACTCTGAGCTGATCCATTCTACTGTCATTGGTAGCCTGGTGACTAACCACCGCGACCGTGACCTATAACTCAACTTGAGAAGCTGGAAGAACTCCAGGTCCTTGACTGGTGAGAAACTGGTGGAGCTGCTCCTAAACGCAGGGTCATAGAAGAACCCCTATCACCAGCTACTGGTGAGAAGACCTGACAGAAACGTTGAAGATGGCCCATATTATAGCAAGATCGGCACTCCACTGGGTCCCTCATGCAATGTGTCCTTGTATGCCCGCTCTTCCCGCATGGGTAGCACACCACCTAGATACCAAAATATGCATCCTGAAAACTCTGATCTTCTCATGAAAAATCCCTGTGGCACTTCCTGCTATCAGTAGGCGAAGCACTAACCCTGGCTGCGGAACCGCCCAGGCCCACTATTCCAGAACCCCTAAGATTTATCTTTGTGATCAGTGCCTGGTTTACTATAGAGGATATCGAAGTAAACGTAAAGATGTTCACCTGGGATCAGATATCCTGCTTGAGACTATCCTCAAACATCCTCACCAAGAAAAAATCATCACCTCTTGGGATAGGCATGAAACGCTGCAGCTCTATGAATTTAGAGGAATACTCCATAACAGAGAGAGTACCCTGATCTAGACACATGAACTCTCAGGCTCGGTCGGCCCTCATGGTCTCCGGATAGAGGTAATCATAGTAGATACATTGAAACTCATCCCAATCCATATTCTACTAGCGTCCCTCCAGTGAGATCACATCCCACCACCTCTTGGAATATAATCAAAGAATATAGATAGCGAGCTTCACCCTCCTTTATGAAGGTATCTCTAGATGCTCAAAGATAGTCATCATGGCTTCTAGCCATGACTCTACATCCTGGGGTCCTCCATCCCCTGAGAAAGTGGGAGGATGCTGCTGCTGAATGACCCACGTCAATTCTGCTATCGACGGGGAAGGATGCGGCGCCCCCTGGATGGTCTGCATCATCCACATGAATCCTTCCCTGAACTATGCATCAGCACCAGTTTCTGGTACAACATCTGGTGCCAAGACTGGCACAACATGAGGATCTGTATGAATTCCCTAATCAGCCATACCCAACATCTAATCACTGCACTGTAACTGGCAGACAACTGGAGGATGTCTCGGTGGAATGACTCTGCAAGGTCAAACACACAACTCAGATTAAGATTACCAATGTCTGAAAACTGGAAGTAAAGGAAGGGAAAGGAGGATGAATTCATTCATGTTTTTCCAAAAAAGACTACAATGAGTGTATAAACCCTAAACAGTTCATTCCGTTAAGTCTTTCACATGGGCGTCTACTTCTGCCAACCTAGGTCATATAACACCCCAAACACACTGTGTGTTGTCCTTACACACGGCGTGTACTTGAACTCTCATCCCCGGCCCGAGTCCTCTACATGGCAAGGCCACATTGTTCACCTTATAATGAGACAACATGGAATTTTTGTGCTAGACACGGTGTTTTCAAGATGAGTTCCTCCGACCCATTTTGTTAGTGACAAGGCCAGATACACCGCTCACTCTACACGGCATGTTTCAGGTGGACACGGTGTGTACGAGAAGAGAATCCATCGACCCGTGTTTTTAGATACATGGCTGGATGCACAGTTTACACTACACGACGTGCAAATAATTAACACAGTGTGTATAGTTTATGATTTATCCGCTGTGTTATTGGTCACATGGGCAGACATAGGGTCAACACCACACGACGTGCACAATCAATACATGAAATTTTCCCACAAAAATATTTCCTATCCCATGTCTCTGCCCACACGGTCTATGAAATAGATAGCAACTACAAGGTGTGTACATATAGTACATGGTGTTTAGATAATAAAAATTGTTTCTTCCCTAACAGAAGAACACATGGTGTTCATTTAACATTACACTCCGTGCATTCTGGGTTTTTCAAGACAATAAGCCACAAAAACTACTACGGAGCCCAGAAAACACTGAAATGAAATTGAAAGTTCCAAATTCTGATCTGTGAGGGACCATGTTCCTCGCAAATAAAAGTTTGACCTCTTAAACATCTTATAAACAAGGTAAAAAAGTAAATGATCCATCAAATTCCAATTCATGAGGGACCATAACACCTCAAGAACCAATGTTTGGCATTCATTCAAGCAAAAATATACACAAAGCAATACCCTATCAAAAAGCATGTATTATATCAAACATCTATCCCAATAGCATGTGTATCTTAGCACAACATCTATCAGAACAACATGGAATCGCTAATGAATCCTAGATGACATGGAAAGAATTCATGACATGTGATTTCTAGAAAGTGCCTATATGATACATGAGATGGCATACTCCCATCTCATCAGGTTGCGATAGAAATATAACCCCAATGTCATCAATGATAATAGCACAATACATGTGAGTCACCCAATGGTGAAAATCAAATCAACTATAAAATTTCAAACCAGAAAAATTCCAATCAATGAGGTAGATTGGATTTTCCCTATACATGGGATAGCTACTACCAAGAACAGCTTATTACCAAGTACCTATTCTATCCTATCCCTGGATAAGGGCTCTAAATAGTAAGTTAAGAGAAAAGGAATCCTCTAATACAAAATTTTATTGTCCCGGTTCCGGAATCCACCAAGAGGGGCCCCATACCCGGTTGGTCACATGGTCTCAAGTGCATCCCCCCCAACACCAGAGGCTTCCCACTAGCAGCGAGGGCCTAGGATGTGATAGTGGGGAAACTATGCCCTCATTGGCAGAGTAACACAACAGAAGAGAAACAAATATACAATAGCAGAAGAAGTAAATATCCAATAATAGTAAAAAGCGGAAGACATAATTAATAAACAACTAGAGAACACATATATAAAATGATGCATGATACATGTATAGGAAAATAGCCAAACAAGTCACAACGATGAATACGATAGTACTAAACTACGGTACAAAAGAAACAAAGAAACATCTCCTCAACATCATAAGACTATGCTTGGTCCCATACTCTCCATTTCTATAGCAAGTCAAGTACCTGAAGTAGAATGGTGCTTGCCCTAATCTGTACCTGCAACAATATAATCTGTTTGGGCCCAAAGGCATGGCCCAAATAGGATGTGAGACTAAATCCTAGTAGGAAACCACCTGAAGATCTGTGTCTAACATTCAATGAATATATGGAAGGTAAAAGTACCGAAAGCAGTACACAAGAAAGTACTCAATAGAAAACAATCCACAATTTTAATGTCAAGGAACAACTTAACAAGCATCTAAAGAAAAACAGGTAACCATCTAGGAAGTATTCATAGCCCATACCCTCTGTTCATACCAAACAAGTACAAGCAACCCTCTGGGCAGTACACTTAGTCTAACCCCTCTGGTTCTGTCACAAGAATACATAAATATAATCTCTGAGGAAGCACTCATGGTCAATTCCCCTTATAGTCATAAGTAAAACAAGACTCCCTGAAGATGTTCACACATTAAATTCCCCTTATAGTATAAGGTAGTCAAGGAATCTCTGAGAAAGCTCACATGGTCAATTCCTCTTATAAACCCAGGGTCAAAGACTCTCTGAGGAAGCTCACCCAATCAATTCCCTTTATATCCCAAAGTTGTTCATGTAATTCAAAGACTCTCTAAGGAAGCTCACATGGTCAATTCACCTTATAGTCTAAAGCACTCAAGGACGCTCTGAGAAAGCTCACTCGGTCAATTCCTCTTATTGTCTACTACAGCAGGTTCTCACAACCCTGTATAGGTCAACGAGCATAGAAATGAAATATGGACAAAGTAAACCTACAGATCTACTTGGATAACCTGTATACAACATATCAAGCATGTTAGAATACAAACTCTCCACCCTACAACAACAGGCATGGAAAATAGGGAAGGCAACCAAAATGCTATGCATGGACAAACAGTCGTAAACAAAACATGTATGAGAAACACATCCAAAGAATGATATCAACCCTATTCATATCTAACTAACCTCTAAAAAATCATGCAAGCATGGAAGGAAATCAACACTGGGTAAAATGGTAAACACACAATACCCTGTTCAAGGGTATTGGTCAAAATTTCACATAATACTCAAAGACATTCAACAAAAAGGCACAAACCACCTACCTTGACATTGGGAGATCACTATATGTAAACCATAAGGCATGAATCACCTTAGAACACCGAAGATCTACAAAAACGTCTAAAAAGTTCAACGAAGGATAATATAAGGGAGAAGAAGAATCACAAAACGATGCTCAAGAGGAACAGAGAACATACCGAGGCGATCCCAGCACAATCTACGAAAGTCAAAACAGAGATCAGATGGAGGCTCGGGGGCACGGAGAAGAATCGCGGCTATAAGGGTTCTCTCGGACATAGACAACCTAGAAGAAGACGGTTCTGCCGATTAGACGCAACCCCAATGAGTTTAATGAAAAAATGAAAGTACACAACGTATAATTTTGAAGTTCAAGGCGTGTACCCGCTGTTTCCGTACTCCACTTTAGGTGGCCTCAAAGTCACCCCCACACGGTTGTGGGCATGGCTACTACACAGCCAGCACCCGGCTACCTATGGTAACCGAGTACAAGGCGTGTATTAATAAAGTATATAGCATGTACTTTGAAAATTTCCATAATTTCCTCTTTTTATAAAAAGAAGACCAAAAAATGAAAAAAATACATGAAAATAAGATATGGGATCTTAAAAACATCCCCCATTAATGAAATTCATCCCTGAATTTCCCTAGTGTGGCATAGAAGAAGAAACCTCAAATAGTTCTGGCCACTGTGCTCATACATCGGCCTCCCTCTCCCAAGTCTTGTCCTGTACGTTCCCGTGCTACCATAACACTCGTATCAGAGGAACAGAATGACCACATGGAACCTTTGTACTATGATAAAAAATCTTGATAGGATTCTCCTCAAATGATGCATCCACTTCGAGCTCAACCTCCTCAGGTTAAAAGACTTGAGATGGGTCTGAGAAGTAACGTCGAAGCTGAGAAACATGGAAAACATCATACATATACCTCTACATCTTAGGTAACTACAACTGATAGGCAACCAAAACAACTCTCTCCAAAACCTCAAATGACCTGACGTACCTTGGAGAATGGTTACCCTGTCTCTTAATCCTCTTGTGTCCCATCCTCGGTGTGACACATAGGAAAACCTGATCCCTGACCTCAAACTCCAGAGGTCATCTCTACTGATTAGAAAGAGACTTATAATGAGAATGTGCAGTAGCCATCCTCTTCTATATCAACTATATCTGCTCTGTGGTCTCTTGGACAAGACGAGGTCCCAACATAGCTGCCTCTCTTGCCTCTAACCAACATAAGGGTGATCGAAATAGCTGTTCGTACAAAGTCTCATAAGGTGACATCTAAATAGTTCTTTGAAAAATATTGTTGTAGGAAAACTCCACAAGAGGTATGTGCTTCTCCCAAGAACCTCCAAAATTTAGAATTCAGGATTGGAGCATTTCCTCAAGCACCTGAATCGTATGCTCGGACTGGACATCTGTCTGGGGGTGGTAAGCTGTACTCAAAGGTACCTGTATACCCAAAGCCATCTGAAGCACCTACCAGGCTTGAGAAGTAAAACACACATCCATGTCTGAAATAATAGAGTGTGGAAACCCATGTAGATGTAAGATCTCTCAGATGTACAACCATTCCATCTCATTGAAATTGATGGTCTCCTTGATCGGAAAGATGTGAGAAACCTTTGTGAGTCTATCGATGACAACCCAAACTGCATCATTCCCTTAAGGAGTCCTCAGAAAACTATTCATGAAGTCCATCATGACACCATTCCACGTCCACTTGGGAATGGGTAACTGATGCAAAAGCCCTGCTAGTCACTGATGCTCTGCCTTCACCTGCTGACTGGTGGAACACTTCATGAAGAAACATCAAAATCTCTCTTCATAAATGGCCACCAATACTGATGGTGTAGATCATGATACATCTTGGTGATGCCAGGATGAACTTCCCAAACTGAGGAATATGTTTCATGTATTAGCTTCTCGCAAATGTCTATTGGCTCCCATACGTTCCCCTATAAATGCAAGATCTCATCCTCTCCTATGGTCCATCCAGGAATAGGGACCTCGCCTAACACATTTTCCTGCCAGACTAGGCCTTTTGAATTTGATAACTTCCTCCTTCTCACTCGATCAAGAAGAGTAGAGGTAAATTCTACAGAAGATAGAAACATCTTCCCTTGTCTATCATGCACCTCCAAATTCATCTCATATAACAGAACCATAAGGTGCCACTCACTGTTGGCCTCCTGAACTGGCTGTATCTGAGTCCTCCTACTCAATGCATCAGCCACAACACTGACTTTCCCATGTGTGTAGGCAAGCTCAATGTCAAAAGGCTGAGGGTACTCAACCCACCTTCACTGTCACAAATTTAGATCACGCTTAGTTATGATACACTTGAGACTCTTGTGGTCGGTGTAAACCACAATATTATCTCCCAGAAGACAATGTTTCCAACAGTGTAAAGCATGAAAAACTTCCTCCAACTTGAGATTATGTGTCAGGTAATTCCTCTCATGTGGCCTCGACTGCCAAGACCTATACACAACGACTCCTTCACCCTGCATAATTATATCTCCTACCCCAACACCTGAAGCATCACAATAAATGGTATAGATCTTTCCTAGATCTATCAATACTAGTATCAGTGCCGAAGTCAACCTCCATTTCAGCTCCTAAAAGGCTGACTCAAAAGAATCTGACCATATAAACATTGCACCCTTCTTAGTCAGACCCGTCAGTGGTGCTGGTAAGTGTAAAAAGTCCTATATGAAGCGTATGTAGTATCTATCCAGCCCTAAAAAACTTTTCACATCAAATACATTCTTTAGATTCTCCAAGGAATCTATAGCTCTCACTTTCACTGGGTCCACTGATACTCCTGTCTCTTAGATAACATGACCCAAGAAGTGAATTTGATCCATCCAAAAGTGGAATTTTGATAGATTAACACATGATTGATGCTCTTTTAGTGTACTCAAAACGATCTCAAGATGGGTAGCATGGCGGTGTCGAGTGTGAGAGTACACCAAGACATTTTCCACGAAAACCACCATGGAGGAATCCAAGTACAGATGAAACACTCGGTTCATTAGTGCCATGAAAACTGCCGGTGTGTTTGTGAGACTGAACGACATGACCATATACTCGTATAGACCATACCTACATCAGAAGGCTATAAGAGGTATATTTGATGGTCTAACGTGAAACTGATGGTAACCAAACCTCAAGTAAATCTTCGAGAACACCCGGTAAACTCGAATCTGATCAAAGAGATCATCAATAGTAGGAAAGGGATATTGTTTCTTGACCGTCAACTGGTTCAACTTCCAATATTACATACAAATCCAGAGGGTTCCATCTTCCTTCTTCACAAACAGGACATGAAAAACCCAAGGAGAAGTACTAGGTCGGATGAAACCCTTTTTTAGAGACACCTCCAACTGCTTCATGAGCTCCTACAACTCAGGTGTGGCCATATTATAAGGAGGAATGGACACCAGTGATACTCTTGGAACAAGCTCAATAGAAAATTCTACCTCATGCTCTGAAGGAAAACCTGAAAAGTCCTCTAAAAAGAAATATCTGAAATGATCCACCACTAGAAGAAAGTCTAACTATGAAGTCCCCTGGTTATCCAGATATAGACTAGCAATATGGGCTGAAACTCCTCCCAGTCCATGATGCTCAGGTCCTTATCTACTCGCCTGGACATCCCACTCACCCCTATGAAGAAACAATCCACCCTATGGAGATAAAAAACTCACCCTACAACGATAACAGATGAAAAAATCCTGAAAGGTAACTAACCAGTCCATTCAGAGAATGACATCATATCCTATCATCTCTATGACATAGAGGTACCATAGAAAGTGACACCCACCAACCTCTAGAGGGCACTCCTTGAACTAACATGAACTAGATGTTCTCATCCCTAATAGATTCTCTAGCGTCAATATATCGGGAGAATAAAATATGAAAATCCCAAGGATCTCCACAACCATGATAGATATAAAGTTTTGGGAATCCCCTATGTAGAAAAGAGCTGAAGATAAAACTGAGGAAAATAGGATCGTACCTTGAACTGTAGAGGGGATGGGATTCTTCTCCTGTTAGGTCTGCTCTACTGCAAAATTCTGGCCTGCTCCACAACCATATGACCCTAACTGGACACTCTAAGCTGATCCACTCTCTTATCACTGGTATCTTGGTGACTGACCACCTCGGCCACGACCTCCACCTTGGCCTGAGCAGCCGGAAGAACTCTTGTTCCTAGACTGGTGAGAAACTGGTGGAGCTTCTCCTGAACGCAGGGTCATAGAAGAACCCCTATCACCAGATGATTTTGGGAAGACCTGATAGAAACACAGAATATGGCTCATCTTGCCGCATGATCAGCACTCCACTAGGTCCCTCAGGCAATGTTTCCTTGTATGCCTGCTCTTTCAATAATGTTAGCACACCACCTAGCTATCAGAAGATGCATTGATCCTACTATGATATCCTCGTGAACAATCCCTGCAACGCTTCCTGCTATAAACTGGAGAAGCACTAACCCTGGATGCAGAACTGCCCTGGCCCACTGATCTAGAATCCCTCAGATTGTGCTTTGTGATCAACACCTAGTTGACTATAGAGGATATAGAATTCAACCTAAATATGTTTACCTAGGATCAGATATCCTGCCTGAGTCCATACTAAAACATCCTCGCTAGGAACTACTCATCACCTCCTTGGATAAGCGTGAAACGCTGCAACACTATGAAGTGAGATGAATACTCCATAACTGAGAGATTACCCTGCTCTAGACTCATGAAATCTCGGGCTCGGTCGGCCCTCAAGGTCTCTGGAATGAAGTAATCATATAAGATGTACTGAAACTCATCCCAATCCATATTCTGCTGGCGTCTCGCCTGTGACATCACATCCCACCACCTCTTTCTGGATTCTCGAAGCATGTGGGTAGAGAGCTTCACCCTCATCTCTGTAGTAATATCTAGATGCTCGAAGAACATCATCATAGATTCTAGCCATGAATCTATAGCCTGGGGTCCTCCATCACCTGGGAAAGTGGGAGGATGCTGCTGTTGAAATACCCGCGTCAATTCTTCCATCGAAGGGTTAGGAGGTGGCGCCCCCTATAAGGTCTGCATCATCCTCATGAAGCCTTCCTTGAACTATGCATGAGCACCGGTATATGGTAATACTACTGGTAGAAAGACTAGCACAACAGGAGGATCCATAGGAAGTCCCAAATCAGTGATATCTGGCGTTTGATCACTTCCCTATAACTGGCGGAAAATTGGAGGACGTCTCGGTGGCATGACTCTGTAAGGTCAAATTCACACCTCAGATTAAGATTACCAAAGTCTAAAAACTAGAATTACAAGAAGGGAACAAGAGGTGGAAAGCATTCATGTTTTGCAAAACAAGACTACATGGCATGTATAAACCCTACACGACGTGTTCCCTTAAGTCTTTCACATGGGCATGTACTTCTTCCAACCTAGGTTGTCTAACACCCTAAAACACGACATGTTTTCCTTACACATAGTATGTAATTGAACTATCATCCCCTAATAGAGTCATATACATGGCTAGGCCACATAGTTCACCTTAGAATGAGACTACACGACATGTTTGTGCCAGACACAGCATGTTCAAGATGATATCCTCTGGCCCGTGTTGTTAGTGACATGACCGGATACATGACTCACACTACACGGTGTGCTCCAAGTGGACAAGGCATGTATGAGAAGAGACTCCATCGACCCATGTTGTCAGCTACATGGCTGGCTGCACGGTTTACACTACACAGCGTGCACAAACATAATACAGCATGTATAGCTAAATATTTATCCATCCGTGTTGTTGGTCACATAGGCAGACACAGGGTCAACACCACATGGTGTGCACAACCGGTACACAGCGTGTTCCCACAAGAAGATTTCCTATCTCTTGTCTCTTCTCACATGGCCTATGACATAGTTAGTGACTACACGACATGTACATACAGTACACGGCGTGTACTAAAGAAAAACTATTTCTTCCAAAAAAGAAGAACACATGGCATTCATTTAACATTACACGACATGTATTTTGGGTTTTTCAAGACATTAAGCCTTAGAAACTCCTCCAGAGCCCAGAAAACACTGAGACAAACATTGAAAGTGCCAAATTCTGATCTGTGAGGGCCCATACTCACCGAGAATCAATGTTTGGAATCTTAAAACTGTAAAAAAAAATAAACAAGTAAATGATCCCCCAAATTCTGATTCATGAGGGCCCATAACACCTCAAGAACCAATGTTTGGCATTCATTCAAGCAGAAATATAGACAAAGAAATACCCTATAAAATAAAAGGTATTCTATCAAGCATCAATCACAAAAACATGCATATCATAGCACAAAATTTATCACAAAAACATGAAATCGCTAATGCATCCTAGATGACATGGTAGGAATGCATGTCATGTGATTTCTATCAAGTGCCTAAATGATGCATGAGATAGAATACCCTAATATCATCTGGTTGAGTCTGAAATAGAACCTTAATAATATCAATGATAACAACACAATACATGTGAGTCACCCAATGGTGAAAATCAAATCAACTGTAAAATTGGAAACCATAAAAATTGAAATCAATGAGGTAGATTGGCTTTTCCCTATACACGGGTTAACTAATCCCATGCACAACTTATTACCAAGTACCTATTCCGTCCAATCCCAGGCTAAAGGCTCCAAATAGTATGTCCAGAGAAAAGAAATCCTCTGATACCACTTTGTAACGTCTTGGTTTTGGAAGCCACATAGAGGCGCCCCGTACCCGGTTGGTCACATGGCCTCAAGCACATTTCCACGAACGCTCGATCCAGCCGACTAGTAGAGAGGGCCTTGGGTGTGATAGTGGGGAAACTATGACCTCATTGGTAGAGTAACACATTGGAAGATAAAAAAATATACAATAACGAAAGCAGTAAATATCCGACAACAGTAAACAATGGAATACTGAATTAATAAACTACTAGAGCACATATATATAAAATGATACATGATACATGTCTAGGAAACCAGCCAAACAATTCCCAATGTTGAATACAATAGTACTAATCCAAGGTACTAAAGATACAGATAAACAACTCCTCATCATCACAATCCTAAGATTGGTCCCATACTATCTAGCTCCACAAAAAGTCATGTACCTGAATTAGAAGGGCTCTTTCCCTAATCTATACCTGCAGCAGTATAATCTGTTTGGGCCCAAAAGCATGGGCCAAACAGAGTGTGAGACGAAATCCGAGTAGGAAGCCACCCGAAGATCTGTGCCTAAAAGTCTGTGAATATATGGTAGGTAAAAGTACAGAATACCGTAAACAGGAAAGTACTCAGTAGTAAGCAATCCATAGTTTCAATGTCAAGTAACAACTAAAGAAGCAGCAAAACACAAACAGGTAACCCTCTAGGGGGTACACACAACCCATCACCTCTTGTCCTACCTAACAAGTTCAAGCAACCCTATGGGAAGTACACTAAATCTAACCCCTATGGTTCTATCACAAGAATATATAAATAGAATCTATGATGAAGCACTAATGGTCCATACCCCTTATAGTCATATGTAAATCAAGACTCCCTGAGGAAGATCACATAGTCAATTCCCCTTGTAGTCTAAGGTAGTCAAAGACTCTTTGAGGAAGCTCACACGGTCAATTCCACTTATAGCCCCAGGGTCAAAGACTCTATGAGGAAGCAGACTCAGTCAATTACCATTATATCCCAAATTCATTCAAGTAATTCAAAGAATCTCTTAGGAAGCTAACACGGTCAATTTCCCTTATAGTCTAAAGCAGTCAAGGACTCTATGAGGAAGCTCACTTGGTCAATTACACTAATAGTATACTACACTAGGTTCTCACGGCCCTGTGTAGGTCAATGTGAATAACAATGCAATATGGAGAAAGTAAACCAACAGAACTACTTGGCTAACCAGTCTACAACATATCAAGCATGTCAGAATAAAAACTCTCCACCCTACAAGAACAGGCCTGGAAAACAGGCAAGGCAGCCAAAAGGCTAAGAAGGACCAAATGGTTGTAAATCGAACAAGCATGGGCAACACATCCAAATCACACCAACCACCCCTATTCATATCCAACTAACCTCTACACAAGAATACAATCATGGCAGGAAATCAAGAGGGGTAAAACGGTAAACACACAATACCCCATTAAACGGTATTTGTCAACATTTCACATAATACTCAAATACATACAATGGAAAGGCACAAAACACCTACCTCAGCATTGGGAGATCACTATATGTGAACCTCGAGGCATGAATCATCTTAGAACATTTAAGATATAAAAAAATTTAAAACGTTCAACAGATGCTAACTTGAGGAAGAAGAGGAATCATGAAATGAAGACCATGAAAAAGAGAGAGCTTACCGACGTGATCCTAATGCAATTGACAGTGGTTGAAATGGAGATCAGATAGAGGCTTGGGGGCATAGAGAATGATCACTGCTATATGGGTACTATCGGATGAAGAAAACCTAGTAGAAAACAGTTTTGGAGATTAGACGAGACCCTAGTGCGTTTAATGAAAAAAAGAAAGTACATGGCGTGTACTTTTTAAGTACACGATGTGTAATCGCCATTTCTGTACTCCGCTTTAGGCATCCTCTAAGTCACCCCCACATGGCAGGGTGCATGGCCACTACATGGCCAGGACCCGACTACCTGCAGTAACTGATTACACGGTGTGTACTCATAAAGTACAAGACATGTACTTCAAAAATTTATAGAATTTCCTATTTTTCTCAAAAATGACCAGAAAAGAAAAAACATACCTAAAAAGAAGATCCGAGTTCTTACAGTGGAGGTATGGTAGTCCCTAAAAATCTTATCTCGCAACACTACTGGTACTACAATGCTCCATTTAAATAGGATGACATGCTCCCCATGTATTGAAAATCAACCAGGAGCCTCTCCTTGGGATAACTGAGCTCATCTAGCCTCGTAGTAATCATCCACAATATGTGCCTCCATAACTCTCTATAAGAGTTGGGGAGTGATAGTCATAGACTAATGGTAAGTTTCTCCGTCATCATCCATCAAGGATATCAACATCGTTGCTATCTGCTATGTCGCCTAACTCAGTAGCTACAAATTAGAACTCCTGCTGAGTGTGTATGCCACCACGTTCCCCTCCATAAGAGTATAGACTATCTCTAATCATTATCATTTAGGAACTCCAACCATATCCTCTATATCAAGTTCAGGTCCTTCTAGGAGAAGATATAACTGAGACAGTTTTGGTCCGATTATATAGTAAACCCCTCACCCATCAAGTAGTGTCACCGCATCTTCCAGGAAAGGACCACTTATTATAACTCCATATCATTGGTTGGGTAGTTAAAATCTTATTTCCTCATCTTCCATGATCCATATGTGATCAATACTCACTCCTACATCTATACAAAACCCAGACAGGTCCCAGATGCATCAAAGAAGACTATATACCCAACGCCCTCTACTAGTAGTCTCAAGATGGGGGAACTCGTCAATATTCACCTCCATTTATGGAAACTCTATTGGCACTTCTCCATCCACATGATGGCTTATACCTGATTTTTTGAAGCTGATAAGGGGGCTGACACTCTAGAAATTTGGGCACGAATCTCTATAGTATCCATCCATCCACAGGAAACTCCGCACCTCAATCAGGCTCTGGGTGGCTCCCATGCAAGCATTGCCTCTATCTTTGATGGATCCACTAAAACTCCGGCCATTGAGATGACGCTTACTAGAAAGTGGACCTTTGTAATCTAGAACTGTTCTTCAAGAGATTCTAATAGAGCTATTTATCTCAATATATATCCCGGACTATTCGCATGTGTGTAGCATGATCCTATCCTGATTCTAAGTACACCAAGATTTCATCAATGAAGACCACCACAAATCGATCAGGGTAAGGTTGGTAGATCATATTCATGAGTCCCATGAACACTTTTGAGGAATTGGTTAGGATGAATGACATCACCAAGAACTCGTACTGGCCATACCAGCATCTGAAGGTTGTCTTCGGTAAATTCGCATCCCCTACCTAAAGCTAGTGATATCTTGATCTAGGGTTTATCATTAAGAACCACCTCACCCCCTTCAGCTGGTCCAAGAGGTTATCAATTATCAATAGTGTATATTTTTTCCTCCCGGTGACTTGGTTTATGCATTGGTAGTCCATGCATAGCCTATAGATTATGTATTACTTCTTGGAAAACAATACTAGGGCTGCCCATGGTGAAAAACAGGGCCCCACAAAGCCCTTCTCCTTGATGTCCTACAGTTATACCCTCAAATCACAATGCTACGCAAGGGCCATCTGTTTTTCCAGTGGGGGTATCGTTGTCGTCTCGGAGTAAAAGTTGATGCATAAGTCTACCTCTCTGCGAGAAGGTAGTCCTGGAACAACCTCTGGGAAGACTTACTCGTACTCTTCCACCACTAATGGAATGCTTAGACTTCACTCATCCACCACACCAAGGGCGACACTATAAAACAAGGGAGTTATTTGATACACCCTCCTCTAAGAACATCTGTCCTTCCCTGTAAGAGTTACCTTCTCGCCGGTGAAGGAAAACCTGATCCCATACTTGTGAACATACCACACTCTATACATAATATAGTCGATCTGAGTATGAACTATGGATAACCATTATATACCCAAGATGATGTTGTAAGGCCTTGATCCCGCAACTAGGAGATCCCAACTATAGATCTCACCTACAAGAGTAATCTAACACAACCAAAACCAATGTATAATCGTCAAATCCCCTCCAGAAAGAGTCTCTAATCATAAGGATCATGCCAATAGCTCCACCAGATTCTTTGAGCCTAAAACATGGTTCGTGGAAACGAATGTGTTACTGACACATTTGTGTATATGAACTGTATATTAGGTGAAGAAGACTCATATCATATATCTAATCTTATAAAGATCACTCGGTTCATAGGACTCCACTGTCTAAAGCCGAGCATGACACTGTATCCCTTCTCCCTGAGGCTAAGGTGGACCAGTTACGTGTGGTAGATTTAGTACCTCAAACTGTTGCCCAATTCTTATTGCTCGGTCTACTCCCCTGCCACATCTACTACCCTACAGACATCCTTGCTCGATCCTCTGCCTCTAACTTGGGAGTCACTCGACCATCTTCTGATCATCTGTGTGGCGGGTCAGGTATCCATGAGCCATGTGTCCCTTCCCGCCACATGACTAGCATTCCCTATTCCACTCTAGACCTCCACTACCTAGGTGGCCTCTCACCACTAATCTTATGTCCAAGGGTATCCCTCTATATGATCGGTCCTTCTTGGGCATCTGTGTCATCTGTCGGCTGCCCACTACAGATCATTCGGCCACTTGTCTCCCAATGGTAGCTCGCACTGTCAATGCCCACCCTGTGAGGAATATCTATACTAGAAGATCTCTCTATAGAATTCTAGTCTAATTGGGGATGCTGAGGGAAATCATCGATTCCCTGATCTCCCATTGGAGTCCCTACACAATGGCCATGTCCCTGAAGAAAGGGTCTCATATCATATCCATACTGTAGCGGGATAGGTCTGTATGCCTCGAAGAGCACTCCTCCACCAACATGATACCCTACTCTAAGTGAATCATATCTTGTATGCACACTTAGCACATGGTTTTAGGGAATATCTTGTCCCAGAAGAGTCGCTCGAAGTCATCTCATGATAGGGTCACCTCATGATGAGTCTAAATGGTAAAACTACACTATCTCACTTTTGAGCCCTAATGGAGGCTCACATCTAAGATCACCATCTGGTCAAGTGGAGTCCTCAATAAGCGGAAGACCCGCATTACTGACTCAAGTCGATCCTCAGTGTCCGAAGAATCTGTATATCCCCTAAACCTAGGAGGTATCTCTCTCTAGAACTCGTGCATGGAACTGAGCCTTCGTGCATCCTCTACCGGTAACTCTAGTTGTAACTGCTGCTCAACAAGTAGTTGTAATGATTGAGCACCACCCGGATGGTCCTGTTAGGTTCCAGGGGTCTGCAGCAGAAGCCGGTGGGATGGGGATAATAAAATTTTAGTTGGGGGAACAATGTAACTTATCGTTGCAGACGATCCGAGCCCCAGAGAGGTCCTAGGATCTAGCCTAGATTATTAAGAGCACAAAATTAAAATGAAAACGTACCCAATTCATATCTGAAGGTGCGGTCGACTGCTGCTAGCCGATGGTGATCGTTTCTTGATGGATCTAAATCAGGATCCCTTTAGATCATCCAAACACGCTCCAAAAATCTTCGAGAATGCCGATTGTCGAAATCCAGGTGTTAGAGTGATGATTCAACGATATCTTCAACGTCCCAACGATCACCACATTGTTGATCTTGTGATGCATGAGAAAGAACTTGATCCGAACTCTTGGATCATCAGCTTCTCTCTCTAGGAAGTGAGAGGAGAGAGAGGCTCTCAATTTTCATTCCATGTAAAAGAATGAATAGTGAAGTGAACCCCAAAGAGAGAGATCCTCCTCTCTTATTTATAGAGACTTTGAGAAATTCTCGGTTGGGTTCCCCAACCCCCCGTAATTTTCAGCCTACACTAAATAAATAATTATTGATGAACTTAACTACACCAATATTATTTATTATTTTATCACATACTTGTAATATATATGAAATATATTACGTGATAAAATCTGATCCATTTAACTCGACTCACTGTCCCGCTTAATATTAAACGAACCTTGAATATTAAAATAATATTCGTTTGATTAATATTTTCTCATATTTACTAAACTTGTAAATACATTAAATAAATTCAATCCCAAATATTCATAACTTGAATATTAATGAATTTATATAATTCAGTTGGTGATCGACAACTTGGACAACGCTCAGACCCCGTGGCGGGACCCACTATGTCCGTATACATATTCAACTGAATAGGGAGGATTATTGAATATGTTGTTGTGTGTGACCCTCTAGGCCTTTATCTCGATAGCAGTGAATAAAACCCACAGACCAAGAGCGGATTCTAACAACTCATCATGGCCCCTAAAGAGATAAGGATAGTCATAGCAATGACTACCATCCTACGAACAGTAGCAGTGTACTATAGTCTCTTGGTCATTTGATATCTCATAAATATGGACGTACTCTGGTGTCATCGTCCATATCTTTATTTATTATTTTTTGATCTATCTAGATTTATTTTCCTTTATAATACTTTGGAGAAAGTCTTATGAAGGTGGAATCATCCTGATCAACAAGGCCTGAGATATACAACTTCCTAAACTTGGATGTGACAAATCCTTTCTTGACCATTCAACCAATGTCATACCACCAATGACGCACACAATACCAACTACCTCTCCACGACATTACTGCCATGGTTTTCGCGTTGCATCAAAGTACATAATTAAATGATATACATTGGTAATATTCTCAAGTCTGGACACCAATACACATGTCCGTAGATAGGAACAACTAATGAATCCCAACACATGTGGTGTTCCTATTGACGGGTCTTTCCTCATGATCTCACTACTAGAGATCACCAAGTTCAAACTTCATGAAAAGAAGTCTAAATTCTTATGAGCCCCCAGCACCTGATAGTTAGACATCAAATATGTCCAGTTAGTAAGATTTATCTAGACTATACAACATATATTTAAGATCAATGTCATTGTATCTCGAGGTTCTCATTATAGCCTGGGATTTGGTATAACCTCTTGACACGATAATTAACCTTTGGACATTACCATTATTATAGTGGAAACAGAAAAGTCAACACTATAATCATAAGATATCATCATGCGCATCTAACTGTACATATGATACGGTAATCAAAAGTACTACATCGTTGGGTCTAGGGCACCCACTATTTAAACACTCCCACTTGCACTAGAGCTAACTTGCTAACTAATCTTGCTAGCTACTCACATGATAAATACCATGCTTCTACTGAGTAATGTCTTTAACTGTTGGGCCTGTCACGTTTTTGCCTCATGGCATATCTGCTATATGCGACCACATATGCTTGAGTAAAACTTCTCAAGACAAAGTATCCCTGAGTATATTACTTTTTTCCATTGTCATAACATGACAACTTGGCTAGTAAGAATATCATAATTCTCATTATGATAATAATTTTATCACTAGGTGTGAATCCAAGAACTGGGACAAATCGTTGCAATTAATAACTGCTTCTTAGCTACCTTAGAAGCTACACCGTACTCGGTATTTGTAGGTATGGCTACCACAAGCTTTTATGAGCTTGAATCGCTCATCTCCTTTTCCAAACTACGATACTAGATCAAATTGATCTAAGGATTACTAGTTTGTGTCCCACCAAAACTAGTATACCTTCCACTCCATATTCCAGGTACATATCATTTGTACTTGCCCAAGTACATGATGATAGTTCTGACTGCATCATTTGCAGTGCTCTAGGAAATAATTGATATCTTCCTATAATAAATTATATCCATGCAGTATCAATTATTGTACATATCATGGAATATGTGATTGATGCATCGCTAAATCATATGGTATCAATTTAAAACTTTAATCTCTACACATGCGCCGAACATGTTAACCTGGAGAGATTAATCCATGTGACATAGGCAACAATTCAAAACATGAATAGTTCTAAATTGTATTTATTTAATACAATGTCACTATATGTATGATTGACTAGGACCAAGAAACCTTCAGATCTACCTCTGTGGATCCTGTTCCATAGGTTTCTACTTAAATTCCATCATTAGATAATTTCTTTTAACCTGATCTTATCTAACTGTAAGATAAAAATCTGTTTTCCATATGTTTCCGAACATATATCACATGGAAAACATTGGCGCTCCCACTAAACTTTGGTAGACACAAGGAAAAACTTTATTTATAATGAATGTTCAAAGATATTGTCACTTACTTTAATCCATAACTGGATTTAAGTAACTTGAAATCGTTATTGGAATCATTTGATGTCATCATCTCTTTTTGGTTGCGTCGTATAAACACCTTCCACGAAAGATGATCTCGAAATCCAATGACCAATCAAATGATCATAGAATTTCAGCTATGAAAAGTAAAATTATAATATATTTAGGCATACCGACTTGGTATAACCAATCGAGCCTTATTGGTACCATAATTGTACCATCCATGTATCATTTCATTTGAATACCCATTGTAGTATTCAATTTATAATCTCCTTTGCAATTTGATACATGGAATCCATTATTGAATTTTAGTTGATCTTGTCAATATTAGATCTTTTACTTATACTGCTTACTTGTAGGATTTGTTGTTCTCAATGAATAATATATCACCGACCGTGGTGAATATAAAACCATTACCATGGTTTCATCCTTCCTACGCAATATGTGTCTCTGGAACATTCCTATTCCACATGTACTTGTGGAACTTGTTCCCTATGCCAACCATTTGTGCATCTAGAGCATTGACTAAGTCCAAGTCAATTTATATCCCACTATCTCTAATAGATATGTGCACCCCTAAATAGAAATTTAGTCTAATACTTGACTACATATCTTCTATCTTGGGATTTAGTTAATATATTAATCAACTGTTTCAGATAATTATCTTAGATGCACAACCTATTTAACTTGATACAGGTTTGTTCAAATCCTAACCAAATCTTTGCATCTAAACACATCCTATGACATAATGGATTCCCATCATACTATGACTCATATGATATCCATTTTTCATTTTAGTTGGCATATTGGTTATGGGTTTAAGCCGTTATTTTCAATGCACATCATGAAATATAATGGAAGTTTTTACTGGTTGTAACATTGATACAACTTACATCATAACTTTGATGTATAAAATATGTGTTTAGGAATTGCTCCACGCTACATGTTTTTTACCAATATTAATATGTATGACTTTATCATTGATCCTCCTTATGAACGTCAACACGGTGATGTATATAAGGTAACATGCGTTTAAGAATTACTCCACGCTACATTATCATGATCGATGATTGCATTTTCAAGATATCCTTCGGCCTACTGATCCGAAGCAACTCATATCTTCTGACCAAACTTATAGTTCATTGGTACATTTCATAATGACATAGAGGAATCTTATAATGTATCTTTACTTCTAGCTTTCTTTGGAATAGTTCATACTCTTGAGTTGAACTTACCTCAGAAGCTTTGTGGCATACATTTATTTCTAATGGTTTCTTCGTCTAAACTAAAGATATCAATTATACCATAGGTGTTTAGTTGTTCCAAGGATAAATACCATACTTGGTATATTGATGATATCCACTTTTAGTTTTACTTGAAAAAGAATCACATTTCCACAACTGGGTAGCTCTTAAATTTTATATTCATCATGTGTTGCCATTGATTCAAATAGCAGTGAACTATTTGTTGAGTATGTTACCACAAACAACATTCATTCCAAAACATGGAATAATGTCTCATCATGTCCAAAAGGGAACATGAGATAATTTTTTTTGTTTATAATCTATAACTTGTTCAATTTGAATCAATTACTTGGCAATTTTGAAGTCATGTGTTTCTCACTGCTGACTTTGGAATCACCCATTCTCACCTGCTTGGAGAAGATACTTTACTTATAGCAATGTTTCTATACATTCATGGTTACTGTATTTAAATACACATATGTTATTGGCATATTATATTCAATACTGAAGAAGTATGTTAGAAACATTAATATATTTTATGAATATAAACTGAATGAGAAGCAAGTACTTGGTTCTTGTATTTCAGTTTTTAAACTTCCATGAATTCATTTCATTATGTGATGAAAATAACCTCCTGTTAAATAAACGAACATTTTTCATTGAAGGACATGACGAAGGTGCCTTTGGCATAACTTTCAATAAGCCTTTTCGCCTTGTCATTCAATGTATTCTCCATAAGAATAAAAGATGGCATTATCTCTAATATTCTTATTACTTGGCGAATGTTACCTTAACGGTAATGAAGCACTTTATACGGTTCATTTTTACCCTTAAATGAATCATGAGTAATTGGGTGTAAAAGGTATAATAATGGGATGAAATGAAATATTGTGAACCATCTTTCACTTTAAACAAACCGAGTGCAACCATCACATTCAAATCTTGCTTCACATTCTCCTCGAAAGGATATTGGAGATGAGACTACATGTAACGTCATCCATGTCTTGATGTAGCAACCGCAACTAACATCATACATCGATGATAGCATTATGAAAGAACCATAATATGCTTGTTTCATGAGCCTCCTGTAAGCAGTTTTACACCCTCGCTTCTTGAGGTGACTTAACAGGTTGGGACACAAGCACCTTGAATTTCCATTGTAGTAGTAATGTGTGCAAGTTATTATACTACATTTATGAAATTCATTCTTGTTTGGACATTAACTTTTTCCAATGTTTATCACAGTTTTATTATGGTATTGATTTCCATTATCTACAAATATACTTTAGTAGATTTTACTTTTATGTGATTACCTAATGTGACATTACAGATTATTTAATCATTAAATATCTCCCACTATTTTTTTGAATTCTAGGAACCCTCTGTACTAGAATCCGAATACTGTTGAGTATTCTAGTGGCAAGGATCCCGAACCTCCCTCATAGTCTACAAGCTATGGCTACACCACTACTCAGAGGGTCCAAGGTAGGCTTTTGGCTGGCCAACCACATTGAATTGCGGTTCCTTGATATGTTGAGTGAAGTCCCAAATTCAAAAATCATTTAATTATTTACTCAAAACATTCCTCAAATATTACAACAAACTAGATAATGATATATCTTTGCTACAATTTTAGTTAAGTCGACCCACCATAAAAATAAGAACTCCATGGTAGTAAGAGGCACCCTCAGCTGAGGCATGAACCGGAACCTCGAACACCCGGTTTTGTTCAAACTTGAATGATGGAAGGATATTTGTGACTTAATATTTTCTTTGAGGGTTTTATTGGTTTTATCTTGATGAATTTGATCCATTTATATTAAAATTGTTCATTTATGTTGTCACGCTCACAACTAAACATTAATAGAAAAACATACGCCACTTCTTTATGCATTTAATTATCTATTATTTTATGTATTTTTTCCGCTATTCTAAAATGCATAAAATAATAAATAAATGAATAAAGGTAAAACTACTACCCAACTAGTCTTGATCATCTAAATTACCTAAGCACATCGTACCTGATTCGTATGCTTGACTCTTGATGCAGCTTTCCCTATCATGTATGTTTGCTTCGCATCTGGAACATCACCCTGTATTGGTGGGGTCCACGTCACATCTTGGAGTACCGCCTCATCTTCACATAGTCCATGTGTCATCTTGCATCATCTTGATCAACGTACTCCACCTCGTCTTGGTGGGGTCAACGTCGCTCGTCGTCTTCTTCCGAAGTACAAAGATACACGCGCGCAGGTGAGGGGGACTCGGGTATAAATGTCCATCATATATATATTTGGCGTGCATTCCCTTATACATTTTAACCGAAAAAATAAAGATGATGCACATACCATATATTTAATTAATTTACAAGCATCACCCACATTTAAATAATTAACTAAAAAATAATTAAAACGTAGACATACAAAGGTTGATGCTCAAGACCAGACGACGTGTAAAATTAAAGCGCAATAAAAATTGAAATGCAATAATAAAGTATGAGGGTTTATTTAGTTAAATTAAATGAATTACTAAATTTAAATAATTTAATTAATTATTAGTCATCGAATTAATTTAATTTAATTCGAAAATTAAATTAATTTAACTAAATTCAATTTAATAATTAAATTGAATTAATTTTATCCAGGTATTAAAAATATTAACGAAAATTAATTTTAATTAATTTAATTTATAAACTAAAATTATATTAATTAAATTAATTAATCTTGATTAATTAAAGTGGTTGGTCTCCGAAAAAATTCGTGCATGGTCTGTGCGGGTCAGGCCGATCCACCCAAACCCATTCCGGGTTGGGCAGGTCTGCTCTGACCACTTCAGAGTAAAATTTTTCTCCTGTGGAAATACTTACAGAATAAATTAATACCTCCCGGGTCTTGACTGATGGTGATGGTAAGGCATGGTGAATCTACTCCCGATCCAGAGGCGGCGATGGCGGGAGCAAGGATGCGTGTGGCGCGCAGGAGTTGGGTGGCAAAGAAGCCGGGTCGAGTCAGGCGGCGGAGCTGCTGCTTGTGGCGTGCGGGCTGCTTGGCCGACAAAAGAGGAGGCCAACCGAGAGGGAAGGCAGGGCAAGGGGCCGGATGCCATGGGGTGAAGGCGGCAGTGCCCCGTGCTCCTGCACTGGGTGCGTCGCGCTAGGTCGGTGTCCCGGTGGCACTGCAGTGCGCCCCACGGGGAGCAGGGTGCGCCGTCCGGGTCTGCCGCAGGTAGATGCGGAAGGTATGGTGGGACGTTGTCCGATGCAATGTGAGACCGCAGGGTGAGAGCCGTCCAGGTCTGCAGGACGGAAGAGAAGAGGCCAAGGCGGCCTGGTCAGGGGGGGTTCGGCTGCGGCAATAGGTCACACCGGAGGTGCAGGAAACGCTGTGTCCAGCGGCAGGAGCTCCGGTGGTGTCGGGCTAGGCGGTCAGCGGTTCTGTAGGAGAGGGGCGCCGTCGGGAGAGGGGGTGCAACCGTGCTGTGTGCGGCAACCGACCTGCATGGGGGGGGGCCCTCATGTGAAACGTCCCGAGGGAGAGAGTCCAGGGGTCCGCCGACCCCTGGTAATTCATTTTTTTGGGTTTATTGTTTCCACACGCCAGCCCCCACTTTTTTTTGGTTTGCTTGACCCGCAAAAGTCACCTCTTCATTTTTTTTATAAAACTTTAAGACTTAGCTTTTAAAGTATTTTATTTTCCCCATTTTTTATTGAGTCAAGTCTTTCATTATTATTTATAAAGGCTAAAGATAGCCTTTTAAAATAAATAACAATAAAATTATTATAATGAAATAATAATTTATTATTATTACATTATTTTAAAAATAAAATTATTGTGAAAATTATATTATTTATAAAATATAATTTCCTCAATTAATTTTATTTCTAATGAACCGATTGAATTTGAATTGGTTCAACAAAATGAAATAAAATTAGAACCCGAGTAAAACATGAACACGATCCATTCCAGAAATTTCGAATGACCATATCTTGGTCGTTTGAAATCGAATTGAAACCTGGATCGATCTGTTTTGACCGTTTTTAAACCCTCTACTTAATTTTATGCAAATTAATTTTGTTTGGCTTTGAAAATCTATGTGATACCTCTGATACAACTATTAGGCACCCGGGGCCCGCAGTGGAAGCCGGTGGGCCATGGATTTTAAACTTTTTATCGGCAGAACGACAGAACATGTCATTGCCGACGATCCGAGCCCTGGAGAGGTCCAAGGATCTCTCGTAGATTATTAAGAGCACAAAATTAAAATGAAAATGTACCTGTTTCATATACTAAGGTGTGTTCGACTGCTGCTAGCCGATGGCGATCATCGCTTGAAGGATCCAAAGCAGGATTACTCTAGATTGGCCACACGTGCTCCAAAAATCTATGGGAACACTGATCATCGAACATCAGGTGCTAGCATGGTGATTCAACGATATCTTCAACGTCCTAATGATCATCGCATCGTTGATCTTACGATGCGTGAGAAAGAACTTGATCCGAACTCTTGGAACATCAGCTTCTCTCTCTAGGAAGTGAGAGGAGAGAGAGGCTCTCGATTTTCATTCCATGTAAAAGAATGAATATTGAAGTGAACCCCAAAGAGAGAGATCCTCCTCTATTATTTATAGAGACTTTGAGAAATACCCATTTGGGGTCCCCGGCCTCCCGTAAATTTCAACATCCACTAAATAAACAATTATTGATGAACTTAATTGTGCCAATATTATTTATTATTTTATCACATACTTGTAATATATATGAAATATATTATGTGATAAAATCTGAGCCAATTAACTCAACTCGCTATCTCTCTTAATATTAAACTACCCTTGAATATTGAAATAATATTCGTTCGATTAATATTTTATTGTATTTACTAAACTTGTAAATACATTAAATAAATTCAATCCCAAATATTCATAACATGAATATTAAGGAATTTATATAATTAATTTGGTTATCGACAACTTGGAAAATGCTCGAACCCCGTGGCGGGGCCCACTATGTCCATATACCTATTCAACTGAATATGGCAGAATCTTGAATATGTTGTTGTGTGTGACCCTCTAGGACTTTATCTCAATAGGAGTGAATAAAACCCACAGACCAAGAGTAAATTCTAACAAATCATCATGGCCCCTAAAGAGATAAGGATAGTCATAGAAACGACTACCATCCTACAAACACTGACTGTGTACTATAGTCTCTTTGCCATTTGATATCTCATAAAGCTGGACGCACTCTTGTGTCATCGTCCTTATCTTGCTTTATTAATTATTGATCTATCCAGATGGATTTTCTTTTCTACTGCTTTTGCCAAAGACTTATGAAGGCAACACCATCCATATCAACCATGCCTGAGATATACAAATTCCTAAACTTGGAAGCAACAAATCCTTTCTTGACCATTCATCCAATGTCATACCACCCACCCAATACAAACTACTTCGCCACGACATTACTTCCATGGTTTGAAACTTGCATCAAAGTATGTAATTAAATGATATACATTGTTAATGGTCTCAAGTCCGGATACCAATAAACATTCTTGTAGATAGGAACAACCAATGACACCCAAAATATGTGATATTCCTATTGATGGGTCTGTCCTCATTCCTGCTAGAGATCACCAAGTGCGAACTTCATGAAAAGAAGTCTCAATGCTTATGAACCCCCAATACATGATAGTCAGACATCTATTGTGTCCTGTCAGTAAGATGTATCTAGACTATAGAACATATATTTAAGATCAATGTCATTGTATCTTGAGGTTCTCATTATAGATTGGGATCTTCTATAACCTCTTGACATGACAATTAACCTCTGGACATTACCATTATTATAGTGGACGCAAAAAAGTATGGACTATAATGGTAAGATATCATCATGAACATCTAACTGTACATATGATATGGTAATCAAAAGTACTACATAGTTGGGTCTAGGGAACCCACTATTTCAACAGGGCAATCTCTAGCATTGGTACCTGAACCAACACTTCATTGATAGGCGGGTTGTCCTCAAGACCTTGTATCGAACCCCTAGCTTGCTGTCTGAGTGGTTGTATCCTGAAACTGATAAAAATGTACCATATTAAATAGATTATATATGGTGAGGTGACTATAATTAAAGAATAACATGAGAAAACACCAAATTCCTATATGATGCAGGAAACCCATGCTTTTATGTAATGAGCCGAAAATCAAAATTCATGGAAATGGTGTTTGGATACATTGGTCACAGCACCAAAAATAGACTCCCTGAATATGAAAGTAGAACTCAAAACATTTAACACTGCTTCCCAAAAATAGAATGATAGAGTTACAGTCTTTGAGGTAGAATCAACCACCTTTGAAACCACTTCATCACGACCTGTACCCCATGGCTTGTTCTGTGACACCACCATACCCACCTTCTGAAGGCCAAGGGTTATTGACTAGAACCAAAGGAATCAACCTACCATTGGGATGTAATTTTCAATGTACCTGTAAAAACACACACACAACCACATCCCAAGAAAACTAGAAAAGTTAACATAAATACAACTCAACAACCACTGAGTGTAAAGGTAAAATTAGAAGTAAATAGGCCAGAATACAAACCCTATAAAATAAAACTAAATCATGAGTATGTAAATGATCTTTGCAAAGTTTTCCACTGGAAACCATATAAAATAGGTAAGTATAGAGTAGCTACTGGAAGCCATAGTAGAACGTCCTCCAAACATGTTATCACTGGGAACCACCTAGTCTTGGGCCACTATGTCCCCTGCCATGTCGTCGATCATTTGCACCAGAAACAACACCCATGGGTGAAGACTGTGTAGGGGTGAGTAAAAAAATACATAGTTGGGATGACAAACCAAAAAATAAAAGGGAAAAATTAAAATCCACAGTCAAACCACAAAGAACGATAGCTCAAAAAATTTATAATTTAGATTACTGAAAATAAGACTATCAGTCATTTCAATGAACACCATGGGTTGTAGGATTACTCCTTCCCATTGAGAACTGTGGGTATGTTGGGTCCACAAAGCCCCTCCCCACTGTGGGCCTACCAAGTCACACAGAGCTACATCCATTTAACCATGGACTATACTGGTACACATCCATGATGAGTACTGTGGGTATACTGGGTCACACAGAGCTGCTCCCGACCATGTGAATTTTGGGTCGCACTGAGTTACTTCCCACCTTGTCCAACATACTCATGTACTCCTCCCTATCTTGTACCATGGATATTTCGGGTCACGTAAAGCTTATCCCCATCGTGGTCTTTCCATTTTACATATAGCCACTTCCCACTGGTCCATCATAGCTGATCCAAAATAGGTTTCTTATTTATGATCATCACGTCTCAGTCAGCCGTAGGATTTCCACACATAGTGAACTTGATTTTGGGGGACCTTTATTCTTGCTATTCATCATATTTCAAATTCCATTAAATCCACATTATATTATTCTGAATGTTCTACCTCATCATGATGGTAGAAATTCCAAATATGGTTCGTCAATCAGACAACTGGTTTGAGATAATTCAGTGTTTCAGTAAACAAGGACCGGTTGCGTCCGGGCCACATCTAACATAGTCCGACCAACTTGACAAACCCAGTCTAGGGTCCCCACATGACCCGCTTTGATTTGATAGTAGAGTGGGCCAGAAATATTGTGCCTCGCTGGACTAGGCCTGGTTCGGCCGGGGGTCTTGCCCACCGGGCCACCCAGCAACCCGTTCCCATGTGTCTAAGCCCGTAACTAGCGGGCTAGTTTATTCCAAGCCTGGGCTTCCCAATAGACCTACGTTACCTCACCGGATCAGCCTGTATAAGTGGTCTAGTTTCACTTCCAGGCCGGATCCCTCTTCTCAGCCCACAAGTTTGGGCAAAGTCTTCTCTAGCCCAGATGCCTAAGGGTATCTAGTTTTATCCACCACGACCAGCTCAGCCGACCACATTAGGGGTCCACACGCCGTCTAATAACCACCTACCAAGAAGGTGGGGTGGCCCACGAGCACGAGATTCCTGCCTAATGTGGTAAGTGGCCCCATCCCTAGTCCGCCAGACACCTTCCGTAGAGCCGATGGCTCCTACATCCTGGCCATGGCTCGGGCCGGCCACGACTGCCACTTCCAGTGCACTGGAGGGTTCTTATACAGACTATATGTTTCACTCCGATTTTCTATTCTTTGTGTGGTCGGCACCTCTGACCTCCCTAAGGCCCCACATTATTTTCCATGTCCTCAAAACAAATTCCACCATTTTGAAAGTTTGACCATGAATAATGCAAAGGACTGAGGGGCTCAAGCCTTGTTTGTATCGGCTCATGACATCCATATTAGAGTTTAATCATTGGGAGTCATGGGATTGAATTTCCATCCAAAAATAATAATTATCCGTAGTGAAAAACCCACAGAACGCACCCTCTTTCAAGAATGAATGATATGTAGAGAAACCTCTTTGTGGGTTCATCATCATTCGTCATTTTTGTATAATGAAAATGGAAATTATTACAAAACAACCCCTACCTCATTAGAGTTCTTTGTTAAAGCAATCCATCCATGGGGATTCAAGATCCAATGTCATTCGCCACTCTCTGGTCATGTTCTTAATGGTGCATCAATGTTCCAATTTCTTCACTCGTGTTCGTCATTCGTCATTGGAGAGAATTATCATTCTTTGTTCGTTAGAGATATTCCACACATTGATCCTGTTTTCTCTAATTTTTTAACCTATTAAAAGAAAACACGTCATAGTGTTTCTATTACGACGTGTCATCACGTCATTACAATATTTTATTTATAAAAGAGTATATCTATTACGCTTCATTTAATGTTTTATTACAATACACATTTATGAGCCATTAAAGAGCTTGATTTTATGTGATAGGTCATTTCTTTACCACCGCACTACAATACCACCGTGCCACCACCCAACAGTTGGGGAAAAAATAATAATAACATTATGAGTTTTTTTTGAAGAGATCATGAATTATATTTTCCGATTGATGATTTCCTGACGAAATTAGGTCCATTCTAGGTGAATCCCAACATTATGAGTTCAAAGATGCCATCATATTTTTGATTTGAGCACCATTATAAAATATAGAACAACATGCTCACATATTTTCTTAAATGAACCTGTAAAATGATAAAAATTATATTCCTGGCTCCCCAGGCATCAAAATCAGATGCTTTCAAACCATATAGTCTTAAATTAATAAAATAGAATTTAAAAAATTCACATAATTTCTATGAAATTAGAGATATAATTATCTAATTTTAATAATTATCACAATTAAAGAATTTTTCACAGAAACATTGCTATTGTGTGTAATGTAAGACAAGCCCTTGTTCCGTGAAAAAAAAAACCAAACAAATGTTTCATGTAGCGTAGGTCAAGTTGGATTTTCTTGTAGAAAAATACAATTTAGTTCATTGTGAATTTAATGTTTGTCTTAATGGTTCAATATAAAGAAACCTATTTTTAGTGCCTCATAAAATAAAAAATATCGAATGATTAAATTAATTTAAAAAAACTTTCACAAAAATATTAGGGTGTTACAATTATATTGTCATTATTATGATTATGGTTATGGTTATTCAATGGTGTCTTGATTAATGGCCATTAATGTTTTTTATAGACATAATATTCATACATTCTGGATATTAATCACTTCTATATACTATAGTGTTAACAATAATTCTGAATGAAATTGGTTTCTTTTTTGTCATATGTTATTGTATAGTAAATATATAAAATTATAATGAAATTCTGATGGGTAATTGTATTTTATTAGTGAATATTTATATTCATTAATGAGAATGGATTATTAAAACAATATTTGTAAGTTTTATATAAATCACTTCCCGTTAGTTGGAAAAATTGAATTTAAATAAATAAATGATAATGAAATGACATAAAGTGATTTGATATTTATTAATGATAAATTAAAGGAAAATATGATAAAACAAGTTTATTTTTCCTCATAATGTGTTATAAATATTATTATTTTTGTTCACTGTTGGGTTTTCATGTGGGGAATTAATTATAATTTGAATGAAACCTTGTTTATTTTCACATATATTTATTGTGTCAGATTACATATTCATTGTGTTTTTATCATTTCACATACTACACCACATGAGTGGGATAACATGACTAGTGAAAATATTTGGCCTTATGTTTTCTTCTATTGTCTAGATTTTATTGGTTACAGACGGATGACTTATCCCCAAACACCAGTCTTTTTTAGTTATAGTTTGGTATATGGGAATATCAAGTTTATGTTAGATTACTGTTATTTGATTTGTAGTTATATGGGATGTATTGTCTCATAGTAATTAAATACTTCTTCATATTGTTTGTGGATAAATAAGTCCATATCATATACATGAATCTTGTATATAATTTATTATAGTTAATAAATATTTATGTACACAATGGATGTAACGGATTATGCTATAGAATGTATTTATAACGGTTGTAATGGGTCACAATTCCACTATGTTATTATGGATATTTTATTATGATATATTTGAAATGGTGACGTGGTTAGAATTCATAGTTATGGTCATGATTATCTGGTTGATGTTTTAGTGTTTTTTCATCGATTTTTCATATGACTTATAGAGGTGATGGGAGAGTTATAATTTATTATAAAGGGATTTAGGGACTATAATTTATTAGAGATGTGGAAAATGGGAACCAATTTTCATTAATATTTTCCCAATGAAATATCATCTACTTTTATTAAATACATGGTGACTGAGAAATGGAGATGTTGGGGAATTGAGAAACCTAATTTTAGTAAATAGTTGATTTCATTGTTGGTTCACCAGTGAATTAGTATACTTCTTATAAATTTTCATGAGTGGTTCTTGGTAGGTTCTTGTTGGTTATACCTATATCGTTACCCTTGTTTTTTTCATATATATATATATATATTAATGTTAATAAGTGAAAATTATTTATATATATAGGATACACTAACCGTGGGGGTTTCTCCATGGATTTTTGGGGTTCATAAGTTACTTCTATAGGTATTTACCATTGTATCAATGATTTAAATCTTCATTTTATGACATTACATTCATAAAGAAATTTTACATTTACCATGATGTTGATTGGTGGATTTCTATTTTCCTATGAATTTTGAGGGTAATTAACACCACACACACTAATAAACATAGACACAATGATATATATATATATATATATATATATATTTGTGAGAGTGTGTATGTGTTATATAACCTAAATTCTAGTTTCAAACTCATAACATATAGGTGGTAGTCATCAGGGGGTAAAAATTATCTACACTATCATCCATGGTGGTGTACTAGTAGGGTAAGATTATGAAAAACTACTATATTTTTTTTGTTGGGAGATATAATAAGGAACAATGATTGGAACTATTTAATATTCCATATATTGGTATGGAAATGATATTATCTTAACTTAGAATGTGATGTATGAGGGAGATATACAATCAACCGAACCTGCGATTAGGGAACCCTATGACATGATTCAAGGAACATATGTTTATAGAATATACTTGGTGAAGTAATATTTCATTTAAGTAAGATACAAATGTAAGGATCATTCAACATCAATTTTTCCTACGATTTAATTGGGTTGATTATGGAAATTAACATGTTTTTACTAATCAGATGGATTAAATATTCCATGTTTATGTTATACCTATTTATTTATTATTTATAAAGGATTTATCCTAGTCAATTTACTCTTCAAGATCATTATGAATATGTATTGGAGGATGCTACAGAAATCCACCCAATAGGTAAGGTTAAGGGAGATGATTCTTGGAGGAATGTTATTTATTAGATTCAAAATAAATACCTATAGAAGAATGAGTGATCTGTTTCTTGTTATGTAACTAAGGTAATCCTAGAGGAGGTGATTTTTTTACATTCATCCATAGTAGGAATTTTAATTGGATTCCATTATCTATAATTCTGTTATAAATAGTTTCTATTTACTGGTATATTTTTTCCCTTAGTGATCAGGGGGATATAGATATTTCTTGATAGATGTTTCATGATCATTTTTATCTTATTTTATTTTATTTGACTATAATGTAAATAAGTTTTTGTTATAAGTATTCTCTCTTATAGGTTTTTTCTAAAATATGGTATTTTTAGATTCCATTCATGAAACTAATTGTTTATTATTCTAAGAAACTGGTAAATATATAGGATATAATTATGAATTTTGGTGTGGTGTAATGTTTATATGTCTAGCACAAGACTAAAAAATTCATATTGTCGATGTTACTTGAGGTTCCATAAAATGTATAAGTTATCTATATGATGTATAATAATAGAATAATTTAATGGAATATTTGTTTAAAATACATCTTAATGGTTGATAAATGAGTTGTGGTTCTAAATATCATACTTATTATACATTTTAAATGAAAGTGAGACTTCATATACATCTCTTTTATTATTTCACAAGAGTTGGTAGTTATTATATATCTACTGGTATATCCAATGTCTTTTTATTTCACGTGGAGTCTATATAAATAAAAATATATCATTTCCAACAGTCCTTATTACTCAATGTGGATTATTTAAATTAGTCTTGGTTTAACTATTATAGTAAAATCCTCTAAGTTATAAGTATTTGGTATCCCCAGGATTGGTTTACAGAAAGAAGATTGGTTTGGAAGAGGGAAACCCTATGATACCCATCATTTTAAAAGACATATATAATAGTGTATATATGTATTGGGTAAAAATTACTTCTAATGAATTCATGTATTATGAAACTGATAGGTACGCATTATCGAGATTCTATAACAAATAAATCCATAGATAGAATGAGGTATAATTTGCCTATTTTTTTGATCATGGATGTAATTTTGTTTTTCAAATTAGGAGGTACATGCTCCTTCATTGATCCATCATTGGAATCATCTCTATAAAATTAGGTGGAGAGTCTTTTAGTTCCCTTAGTATTATCAATAATTGTTATTAATTGATTTGTATTGTTTTTTGTATACATATATTGAGAGTTGTTTTTGGGAAATAATTATCCATTAGACTATTTAATATATCTATAGATTCCCCCATATGATTGCATCCTTGGTATTGACTGGGTGAATTCAATGTACGATATGAATGATTACATAAAAATGAGAATTATATTCAATCATGATGATAAAAATTATGTCATGTTCACTGGTTAGAATGTATAACAGAAGGGAAATTTTTTACAATTTTCATAACCTATATGATGACCGAGTTGCTGTTGAGTCCAATAAAACATCATCTATTGGTGAATTGGATAGTTTTTGAAGAGAACTATACTATTTTATGAGATAAGATTGTTATTTCATATCAAAAAAATTAAATCATGTTTGATATAGAATTACATTCATTTTTATCTTTGATTATGATGTCTCCAAATATGATGGTTCCATCTATGTTATGGGAGCTCAAGATTCATATTTATGATTTTCTATTGATTTTCTTCATTCGACCTAGGGTGAGACCACATATTTCTCTAAAACTGTTAATGAAAAAGGTGGATGAAAATTTATGCATCTGTATCAATGATAATTTTATGAACCATATGATAGTGGTGAACTATTATCCCTTTCCATGAATGGATGATTTATGAAATCAAATAAAATTATCCATTCAGTTCTAAAGGATTAAATTGTGATCCATGATTCATTTGATATAGGTAATTTAAGAGGTAATTTATAAACATCCATTATGTATCATTATTAGCAATACATGTTCTTTGTAATTACATTTGTTTTCATGAACACACCATACATTTTTTGGGGGTAAAAAAACTCCATGTTTTAGGATTTGGTAGACATGATTTTAGTAGTGTTCATTGATGAAATCCCCATGTATTCTAATTCTACGGAATATAATTTTTAGAACATGTGAAGCTTTTTTATGTTTCATTCACATCAACATCTATTTTTGATGCTATGTATGTGTATTTTTTAAAATATTTAAGGTGAATTTCTTGTGTCATGTTGTGTCTCAAAAAGAGTTGATCTCTATAAATTAAAGGTTGAGGTTGTTGTTTTTTGGGTAGCCCCCATGAATGTTATGGTTGTTCATAGTTTCTGGGGTATTTTTGGATCTAGTTCCAGATGTGTGCCCAAATTTTTATAAATTGAGACTGATATTAATAGTTTTAAAAATATATCATTCCTGTTATTGACAAACCTATAATGATATTTTATTGATTATCTAAAAGAATAGATAGTTAGTTATCTTTTTCACCAAGGGGTCTTGTTTGTGGTATTTTTAAATTATTCACACTTTGGGTTGGATTTTATTCTAATGTATAAGAGATCAATCATCATATGTGGGTTTTTTATAATTATGACCCCATGAATATAAAAATACTACCACTTACCTTGAGCTATACATAATTATATTTTCATTGATTCCATGAAATCTATATATAATTTTTGAGAGATTTGTTTTCTTCAAATATCACAACAGTCTTGGATATATATTTTCCAAGAATGAATTGAATTTATGGAATTTAATGTGGTTCGAATTCTTGTAGTATTACTAATTTATAATCTCATACACATTGGGAGAAAATAATGTTTTTTTCATATAGATTGAGTAGGATTTCAAATAGAGATATTGCTCACCAGTCTAGGGATTCATCAATATTGAAGGAAATTACTACGGAATATTAATTTTATAGGGATAATTTTTAATGGATGATTGTATTTTTATTATATAAAATTGTATTACTTCTTGGTGAAACTCGTAAAAGAATTTCTATTGGGAGATTTTGATATGGATGTTTAGTGAGATCATGTTATTAGTGGGGATATATTTTGGAACTTATTCTGACAAGAAATGGATATGTACTAGGAATAATCGTGATATTGAGAAGAAATTTTAGGATTCACTGAATATTCCAAGCCCATATTCCATCCATATTTTTCTATGACCACCTGTGATTAGCCTACACTGCCCATCCTGGTCGTTGTGGTTTAATGGTATAAAGCACTAGTGTTCCCTAAACATAAAACCTATTTATTCACCAATAATCCAATATTTCATTAAAGACCATACCCATGGTGTCCTAATTTATAAAATTTGAAAATGAAAAAATTGATTACTATAACAGCACTCACTATAGTTTCAAAAGTTCTATTTTGGAAGGCTTTAGTGATTTAAACTAATGAATGAACCAACTAATGATTATATTCATGTTACATGAAGTATTAAAATATTAAAACCATAATGGAATATCACTTCACAATATGTTAAAAAAACACAACGTTGATGGACCTGTATTGGGAATTTTATTAGAGTACCACTTGTCCAAAGTCATTCATGGAGGCACCTAACCACTATGGAAAATCCCTAATCAGTATAAATAACTTAGTGGCCCACTTAACATAACTATATAATATTTATAATAATACCCCTTTATCCCTTATTTGGATTTTTGTAAAATATAAACCTTCACATAGAACATTACTGGGAAAATAAGATCCTTTTATTATGCCACTATAGGGGAGAACTAGATCCGTTTTACTTATATCTCCACTATATAAAAGTAGATCCAATTTTAATTGATATCTACTAGGGAAAAGTTGTGAAATTTCAGTTATCCCTCCTTTATAGTGAAAAAATATTCGATCTAGTCAAAATTATGTCTATGAATACAGTTCACCCATCCCTCTATTATGGAATAGGAAGGCCAATTCACCAAGCCCTATACTATGTAGAATCTATTTAATTTCCCTCTATTCTACGATGCCAGAGGAAAATGTATTTCAATGATGAAATATCCCTTTATTTATATCTCATACCATGGAAAAAAACAATAAAGGCCCCTCCAAAGGAACTATACCTACATGGTTGGGATATGGAAATCATAATTCATCAATTTTTTCATATATTCTCCTGGTAAAAATATTCTCAAGAAATATCCTCTTAGATAGAATTTTATTTATGATTATCACAATCATGAATTTCCTTGATAATGATTTTCATTATCCTGGGTACCCTTTAGGGTTAACTTCTAACTCATAATTCCCATTTTATCTTCCAAAATGATGATTTTGCCTATGTTATCCAATAAATGATCCATAAACCATGTTATTACTTTTTATGTTCAACCACATAGACATTTTCATTGATGGTTATATCACATAGAGATATAAATAAGATGAAAAAAATACATATTAGGGTAGCACATATTCGTCTATAAGACCATCCTACTCTTTTCTAGTTCTTGAGAAGTACCTTGGGCCTCTTCTTTAGGTTTAATTCCCAATAAATCATGAAAATATTAATAAACATATTCTTTTAATTCATTACTGTTCAAAAATAAGGATTTAAACTATTTAGTCCCCAATTCAACAACAGGGGGTCATATTCCCTTTGAAATCCCACTCAGTATCCCATATTCTAAAAAATTCATATTATATTGAATATCCATTTCCATAAAAATTAATATTTAAGGGGAAAACCAATGAAAAATATCCAGTCAATCCTCTTCTATATACCCTTTTATGACATCAATATACATGTTACATGATGATAAACTATGTCGCAAAGGCACTAGAAATTTCCTTTCCACATGATGTTAAATAGTGTACTATAGTCCTATCATAGTACATTAATCAATTAAAACAAAAAACCATAGGCTCTGACACTTGATCTAGAAGGATACATATGATTCATTCTTACGGTCCAAACATAATATCATAATCTTATCCCCACCCCAATCATCAGTCCATATTCACTATGAGTCTGGATGTCTTTAATCATTTGGCCATATAACCTCTAATAACCCTATTCACCTTTACATGGACAATATCCCTTTAGAAAAATTATTTTTGGGACGACATTTATCAAAAAACCATATAAATCTATTCCAATTGGACTATGCTCCTAATGATTATGTACATGTATTTACCTTAGCCATATTACCTTGGAACCTTCCCAATTAGGCCATATTCATAATGAATTTATATCATACCTAATTGTAAATATTCCCACTATAAAAAATAAACTCATAATATTTGGGTTCATATTTCAGATGAAACTATCCCATCATCAATATAATATACTCTCTTTGAGGTGAAATAAAATTGGTATACCATGCATAAGCATCAAACTGACCATTTATAGGCTCCCTCCACCTAGTAGTATCCTCAACACAACTTTAAACATCATAAAAGGATTCATGGTTGTATGAAGATAATATGAAACATGATTTTCCTCATCACGCAGCCTAAAAAAGGTATTGTGCGGACCCTTAAGTGGAACCAGACTGTACATTTTTTTACTCCATTGGGAATGATTTATGAGAATACTTTCTCATGGGTCTGATTCTAACAACAAAAACACATACCTTTTCCATGTTTGTCCGAAATTGTCGTTATTATAGTATATGGATTTAATATAATGAATCGTTAATAAAAATAAAAATTATGGATAGCATGTGATATATATGTTGGGTTTATTTAGTGATGAACTTCTAATACATAGAAATATTCAAATTTATGGAGAATATATAATATTTATATATTTATATTCCCAAGTCAATTACCAATATTTAAAATATGGGATATCTAGTATGAACTATTATTTGGAACATATTTATGAAACTTGTATTATATTGGTAATTGATTTATGAATTTTTCACCCCTGAATAGGTGTGAATGAGCTCACCCTCTTATAGAATAACCTAATATGTATTATAACATGTTACTGTTAATTTACTAGTCTCTTATATTAATTTTAATTTAGGTACATACAAACTCTTGAAAACATAGTGGAGTCGTATTAGAGAATTTTTAACAAATAAAGAGGTGTTCCTGATGTGAATTTTATATCTATGAAAATGAAAATTTTAAAACTCTATTAATTGTGATACTACACTAATTAGTTTCATTTTAATTCCTTCTAATCCTTTTAAGAATTACAACCTATATCTATAAGTCTTTTTAATAAAAAAACATTTAATCTTTGAAGCATCAAACTCATGTAAAGTCCTCAACAATTTTCGTGGACTGGACGGTCAAAAGGATAATGTCATCCATTTTGGGAATTCAATATCAGGTGTCAGGTACGCTGGTCTCAATTTATAGATTAAATGGAACTATACTCGATTGTATGGATTTAGGTGGGAGTCTCATGGAAATTTATCCTTATATGAAATTTTATTACTGATAGTTTTTTGATATGTTGGTGGTTCCACTCATAATCTCAAATAATATTTAGACAATCTCATTATAGTGAACAAACATTCACATCCCTATGCATAAAGAGTCTTATTGAGAGGTCGATCATGGAATGACCACTGATTATGAGCCATCATGAAGGGATCTTATCACCAAATGATTCTACAATCAATTCCAATATACCATAGTTACATAGAAATTAACTAGGGAAACTAAAATGAAGACTCATCTCTCTACCACTCAGGCTAGGGTGATTAGGATAACATTCTATCAAGGGTAATGAGATTATAATTATATTAATAATTCCAGATTATGATTCCTTTTGGGGGATCCTATCGGTTTTTCACAATGTATTATGATGAAATGGATCATATCCCGGCATATATTGGACATGTAAAACTTAATACACTGATAGAATTGGAGAAAAAATATTTCCATAACCGAAAAACATAGAGGGAGAAAGATCATATCATTTTGCCACTACCAAAGTATATTTATGTATTGTGATGAAAAGTATAGGATATGTGTGGGATCGAATCTCCACTCCCATTGAAGTGTGTTCTTATATCCTTGTAATGATAAAAGAATCAAATTAGCACATTATAGAGATAATCAAGTGGAATGAACATATCCATTATCAAATACTATATATCTATTAGCATATCATGGTTATAGTATTATAGGATTATCTACAACACATTTTGATGAAAAACACAAGGGATGCCTATAGTCTTACTCCCATCATTAGATAAGCCTTCCAGTATGCTCCAAAATATATTTTGTATAGAGATTAAATTTTCACTCCTGTATTATAAGATCTATACCATATCCCAATGAACAATAAATATAAATATTAATCATAAATCTCTATTACAACTAGGTTTTTCTAGAATACCTTTATTTTTAATAAAGGGCATGGCCATATTCCTACAAATATCACCAAACATTGATTGTATATTTTAGTATCTTGTTAGAAAAAGTCTCTAATTCCTAAAAATTCTAGTTGATATCCATGAAATAATATATTAAAAAAATCATGTGATAAATATATTCCTATATATGTGATCATAGGTCAGTAATATATTTTATTGAAAATAGTTGACATTATTATTATTTTCCTATTATCAATAAAAATTCCAACTTTTATATTATGATGGATATTGATGATAGACAATTATATCATATTCTCATGAATTCTCATTCTAGTGATGGATGCCAATATCTTTTAGAAACCACACAAAAATATTGTTAACACATTCTAACAGTTAGTTGTTATCCAAATTAAGTTCTCCCTATGATAGATGTTATTAAATGAATAATTTGACACCTGTAAATGGTGTTATGAAACTGAATTCTTAACCATACTGATCTAGAATGTGTCACCACAGGAGATATCCTTTCTAGGAGAAATCTCATTTTCCAATCCTAAATTACATGTATACCCAAAATTATCTATAACCCCTATAACTATATTCCAACGAGTCAGGTGTCCATTAATCTATATAGGAATTCATCCATGACCACTATTATCCTTCATGGGGTACATTTAACAAATAATCTATAAGTACATGTCAAATATATATCCATGAATCCCCTCACCATGGTAGGTAAACAATCAACCCAAGAGATCCTCCAAATGAAATATACTTTAGTCTTGCTACCAATTTCCAGAGATGAATCCAGGATGGTGGTCATGCCCATAATTGTGGAAGTGAAGATTAACATGAAAATACATACTATTGAATAAAATGTGATGGTCCTCCATACAATAAAATATCACTTTGAAAAGGATTTCATACCCTTATCAAAGACACTCAGTTAATACACTCATTCTGAGAGTCACTCAAAATGTAGAGCCTGGATACAAAAAGTGTCTCATCACATACATGTTATATTTTATCTCAGTGGGGAATAAGAGAAGGTAGAAATAAATTTATAATCCAAATATGAACATCCTATCCTTTGATGAAACCAATTAAGAAAAAAATTTCCATGATTCCTTTTATATTGATGTTGTAAAATAGATCATAAGTAATATTATGTCACATAACATCCCATGAATATCAATGAGAACATCATAGTTGTAAGAAATTGGAATACTAACTATTCTATACCAGTTATGTTGTGTCCCATTAATAAATAACAATATAATGTACCAATGGAATTATTAAAGGAGATATAACATCATATGTGTTGAAAACTATGGTAAAATATCATCCATCTTAAGCGAAACTACTAATCTTCAATAGAGTATGATTTCCATGTCAAAATATCTGATGGGTTTTGTTTCCAAAATAGCTTGGATTCATAGTGCAAAAGGATGGGATAGTATTTTTTGGATATCACATTGGAATAAATTAATGGTATAAAGGTGCTCTAATAAATAAAATGTTATTATAAAAATAGTGTCCAAATTAAAGGGTTTGGAAAATACATATACTTACACTTCCATCCTTTTTCTACTCAACCTAGAGTTTTTGGGAACATAACATCAAATTATATTATCTTTTTCTAGGTCTCAGAACAAAAATATCTTATTTTTTAATTATTATAACCAGTGGAATCCTAATTAATAGAGGGCCTAAAATATAGTAGACATTATGTGAGATTAATTTATTGTATATTACATTATGAATCCATGATAGTTAAGAAGGAATCCTATTTGAGGTTAGAAAATCCAATAAACTTGTTGGAAATATTAGTAATAATTCAATTAGATCTATAAAAAATACACCACCTTGCCCATTCTTGGATAAATCCACCCAATGCGAATAATTCCAAGATATTCACTACTTAAACATCATTATATGAATAATCCTAGTGCACCCTCCAAGGGATTTTTTACAACCATAATCACCTATTATATCCTTAAATCCCTCAAGTATATTAGAAATCAGGGGTGTGGTAAAATTTCAATTGAAACCCAAATTATCAGGGGAAATTATATTAAATCCTAAACCCCATCACTTAATATATATTTTTTATGATTCAATTATCATTATAGGATGTAAAAGTATCACTATTCCTTCCACTATGTGACTGGTCTCCTCCTGTAGGAGAATTCTTTATGGATTTTGTAGGAGACCCTCTTTGGAAAACTATTTATTGATTATGGATACTAAAACCCTCTAGGGGGAATGAGTTCAATTGGTCCACCAAAAAATTAAATGTTATGAGAAATTATAACCCACCCCTTGAATAATGATCTAATGGTGTCCAATCCCATTACTATTTTTAATAGGATGTAGAAATGATTCTAGTTTCTTATTACATATTAGGTAATGTCATATGCATCAATATCAAGAATAATTCCATTAAATAATATTGAATGTGTGATCATGATGGGGATATATCGAAGCAATACATTGGTTGAAATGAAGAAAAATTTATGTGAACTTTGATGTATTGATAGGCTCAGAACCTAAGATCCCAACCAAATAACCATTGACCATCCATTTATTATTATTATTCATCAAATGAAAAGAATAATGGTGTTTCTACCTCAAATTTAGAACCACCAACTACATATGTTTAAGGCCCCTACATTAAATAAAGTTACACCATATATAAGTTTATGATGGAATAGTTGAAGTGGCTCAATGTTGATCAATATAGAAAAAATATTCACACTATTTATACTTTCTTAGTAGGAATGAACGTCTCCCTATTGATAAAAAATCGAACAAAAAAATATTCTAAAATGGTAATAATAAAATACTACCACTCAACCAAGTCAAAATATAAGACAATGGTTTATCTATACCTTATGGATTATGTATATCAGATATTTATTCCACTAGGGTTATTGATGAAACAACTTCATATAGGCTACTATTTGGTATCCTATTAAGGATATCAAACCAATCTTTGATAAAAATAAACATATCCTGTTTCACCCTATACATCCATATAGAAATCATATTAGGGTATTTTTTCACTAGAGATAATTGAATGAATTAAATTCATTACTAATCACATTGAAGATATGGTGGGATAACGTTTTCTAGAATATCTTGAGTGAAGTTCATTCCCATATTAGTTTGAATCCACCCATACCCTATTAATCATTGGGAACCCCATCTTCCACATATTCAGTGTCTTGGATGAACAATTATAAATCATTAATTCTTTTGTTCCCTAATGTGTCCTCGTGATGAAAATTCATGAGAATTAATATATATAGAAATAATAGTATTTTTACAGAACCCAAATAGTCCATTATTTACCTAGATATTTTTTTCATTTATGTTCTTTTTAATGTTTGGAAGATATGTTATAGCAGTTACATTATAGTTTCTTCTTAAAATTGAAGAAGAAGAAAATACATAACCTATTGAATTTCATGTAGTGGGAGAATGAGAGGGTCTGATACTTAATAGCTATGTGTAACATGTTGACTTATTCCCAAAACATGACACTATATTAGGAGAAACATTTAGAGATATTCATATGAAATCAATTTGATGAAATATAGACACTAATGATTTATCTAAATTATATTGGTGGATTTTTAGAGTTTATAGCCATGATGTAGTGTCTAGAGAATTCTATCTATAACATGAAGGCCATGTCATGATCAAAACTATAATATCTATTAAATATGTTTAGGAATGTTAATGTATAATATATTATGATCAATCAAACACCAAACAAATATCCCACACCATACCCACATAGTATTACAAAATTTAACCCCAAAACTGATATTAGTAGCAACATCATCATCAGTATGGGCTGAAGGAAAAATAATTATCAAAATGTGAGTATCATAACAATAAATATAATTTATTTTGGTAAGAGAAATTCCTATAGTAAATCATCATGAAAAATATATATATATTTTTTAAATTATCGATCCGAGAAAACAATATGAGGTTAGTCTCCATGACCATCCCTATTACAGTCCCTTGAAAAAATGTTTATGGAATGATATATTGGAGTGATTAAAGTTATAGGATATACATTAAATGATTTTTTATTCTAGGTTTGTAAAACAGGGTAAAACCTTATAATAATTTTCGATCATTTTTTATGACTATCTAGAAGAGGACGGGGAATGGTATATTTTCCTAGAATTTTATTTAAATATGTTTAATGGAAAAATTACTTGAAAATAAATTATTCATGATCAAAATATACTCCTAGATCAATTGAAGCATCCCATTGAGAACCCATCCATAAATTTAATACCAAATTTAAACCATTTATCATCTAGGTCCCACAATATCCAGTGAAACCTTAACTAGATGAAAAATTAATGAGGGGAAAATTTCCTATTCTACCCCATACTATATTAGACACCATACCACCATCATTGCAAGGATGGGCACCATCCCATCAAATGAATCAATGGAAATCACTAAAAAATGGACCCCTAATCAAATAGTGAATAAATATACATTTTTATTGATGACATCCACATGATAGATACATCATAAAATTAAAAGGATATGTATAAACCTGATATCCCTTGATAGAATTAGGGAAGAGGTGGAGAGGTTACTAAAGGAGTGGAATATAAAAATACAATGTTGATATGGGACCAAAATTATAATCATTTTCTCACCAAATCCTTATATAGTTTATGATATAGAGAAAATAAAAACAATGGACCTAATAAAAGCACAAATCAATTCTCAAACCATCTCAATCCATATAAAATCATATTATATTGGAGAATTGGAATGAAAAAAATGACCTTTTTCAATACATACTCTGATGTGGTGATGTATGATCAACTTTAACATCCATATATGAATATGATCATGAACTATTATGGAGAAAAAGGAACATTATACATAGGAAATATTGAAATCCAAGACTCATGACATAAAACAACCTCAATGTGTGATATATAGTTCATTATTCCAAAAGATTAAATTCATTATGTATAATGTTACTATTATATCCAATATCTCTACATTGGATTCACTTTGTCTCTAAATAAAACTATAATAAGTAATTCTTATGAAACTATTCATCTCTTAGGAGTTCAAGGATAATGTCATTGTTTTATAGGTATATTTAGAAACACCGAACCTTGTAAATTCCAAGAGTTAAAATATCTCATATTGAAGGAATGAGATGTAAATATATAGGGAGACATCATACACTTATACATTTATAAGTAACATAATAATTTTGACAATGATTGAATCTAATTTAGAATTGATTTTTCACCAATATTTTATAGGTCTATATCCACTATCGTATGGCATAAAATGATGCTAATGTTACTCTTTCTACACATGATATTTAGTGGTTTGAAAAGATTTTGGGAAATATTCTATGATGAATCAAGGATTTAGAAAAATTGGGGGTCAAGTCTATGGATCCGAGTTCATGGTTATTCACTAAGACAAAACTTTCATAAATTTTTGGGAGGACCACATATTCACTAAATAAGTTAGATCCCTCCTCATACTATCAATGTAAAAAATATCATTCTACTGTACAGGTCGAGGATTCCCATGGTGATAGTTACCTCATTTAATCATGTAACTCCCAATATAAATATACAGGTTTCAATAAGAGGGATGGAATGTAATTTATTATGGATAATTACATCTATATTTCCAGTCCTAACGGTCCAGATTATGCTCCAGTCAACCAATACCATGGACTCTGTAAGGATTATTTGATCCCCAGCTATTAGTTCCAGGTAATCACTAATGATTTAAGAGATCATCAGGCAATGAGAGACACAATTCACGAGTCATAAAATTAGAATTAATTTTTATAATATTATTAATAAGAATATCCACCAATATAGTATTTGATTTATAAATAAATTGATATAGTCATTCTATATGTGAAAATGTATCCCTCCAATGAGCACCTCAACATGAGGATCAGTCATATCAATAATTGGATTGTATGTCCACAAATGTCTAATTAAAAATGCCACAACCCATTGATAATTTTATTAGAAGAGGGTATACTAGTGGTCTCTCCATACAACTTTATAACTATAGAATTCACATAATTTTTCAATGTAGAATAGGGATGTGGTATTTTTAATTTTAACCCCCAAACAAAATTACCCCCTCTTTATATTCATGTCCTAACGATATCCATACATCATTAAGGGATTGAATGATACCTCTACATCGACTGATAAAACTAATAATACAATCACATAATCTACCATATTTTGGATGGTGGTACCTTTTCTTCCCCTGGTGATAGTAAAGAATAATAACAATATATCTAGTATACCCTTATTAATTATGCACACATATTGGCACAATTAGAGTCTAGAACCACATCCTACATGTTTAATGGTGATAAAAATAATTTCATAAAATCTTTTGGATAAAAAAAATTCCCTTTAACTGAAACATAAAAAGATATTTAAGAAATGGATGGAGAAGAAGGGGATCTCATAGATACCATAACACAGTTTCAGAATGTTTTTTGTACTAGTATTGATGAAAATGAACAAGATAATTCAGGTTTAGTGAAGGACTTGATACCCATATTGATAAGAACCACCATGATTAATGAAGATAAAATACATATGGATAATTTTTAATTAGAGCCCATGTGTATTTTCCTATAACTCCACAATGATTCATTGACATGATCATGATGTACCAACTCATCATCTGGGTACATCCATTGTATAACATGGAGGTGAAAAGATCAATAATTCTATTTTTTTTGTGATTTAAATAAACATTTCTTCATTATTTTCCCCATGTTCCAATAGGATGAGTAGAACATAGTCTACATTTAAATCAGGGATCATAATCGAAATTATCATGTGGTTGATTTATCAGTCACAATTATATAGTTCTTGATTAATGATATACCCTGATTCTATGACTATTCCTTCAATAATAGTTATTGAAAATATAATAAATTTTGGATATCCCACAAATATTAGGATATAACCTATTTCATGGAACCCCATAGCGTATTGATGACATATAATTCCTTTTATATTGAGGAATTATTGTGTAACGTACTCATGATTCATAAAATTTAACATTATGATCCTTCTGGGGAGAATATCATAATTATTAGTTGGTAATACTTTGTTCAAATATCAACAATTCTATGATCATTTTTCTAACCATGTGATAATTTTTATTACATTTCGATATCATAGTCATAAAATCAACAACATGAAATGTTCTTTTAGGGTGACCTTAAGAAACTAACTTGACATCATAATACATCATCTTGGAATTGAATTTTATCCCATGAAGGTTACCGAAATCCTTTAAATTCACCAACCTTAAAATCTGAAAGATAAATGGAGATATCATGGGTGATGTGTATACATCATAAGATTCATTTGGAATCTCATTTACAGGTGTTTACACATCAAGGATTTAATGATGAAATTATTTACCTGCAATTGCGGTGAGAGTTTATAAGATCCCTTCAACATGGTCAGGATGTACCTCCTGCATCCACATGTATTAATGCTTACAGTGTAAGAGATGATCCTTATACTTTGTATATAAACCTTACAATGATCACTCAATGCACTTATAGCCTAGATGAATGATTTAAGGAATGAAAATATCTTCTGCAATCACAAAAGAACATTGTTGTATACTGATACTCAATAGTTAAATGTCAATAATAATTAACATTCCATAGTCTTGCTTTTGGAAATGTTAAGGTATTATATACATAATTATTAGGTCCACATCATATCATTGAGGGACCCACTAAAATATATTCATAGTCACCCATTTATAATAGGATGTCTAGAATAGTGGGAGGTTATGTAAAAGAAATTTCATATCTTGTTCATAACAAAAAAATATGACCATAATGATTGTGTTTGAAAAAATCATAATATAACACCATATTATAGATATGTCATGGTTAAATGCACACCATTATGATGAGGAGGTTCCCTCCATTTAGGTAGCACCTTATATTTGATTGATATAATTCAATGGTTCCTTTACAAGTATAATTGGAAGATGAATAGAGTTTATGAAACTCATAGTTATTTTCTTTGGAAATTTTCTAATATATTTCATAATGGATGGTATTCTAAACTATGTATTACTGTTAAAAGGTTCCAGAAACGTTGAAGAAGAATTTTAATTTCTAATTTTGGGATTTTAGTATTCCATAAAAATACTTATTGGAAACCTAAATATGAAAATTTATTCATATCTTCTGATCATGTAAATTAATGGTGAATTTAAGATATTTTTTTTTAATTGGTTCCCCAAATTTATTATATATCGGGAAATTTTGATAGAGTTTCCTTAGGAGTCGATGTAGAATCACATCCCACATTAAAAAATGACTAATATGATTCACTAGCTAACATATCAAGAACCATGGAAGATCAAAACGAGATTGATATAATCATCAATGGAATGAACTATGGAGTGATTTCTTTACTAATTGACAATTACATAGAAACATAAAATTAAATTTTCACTTAAACTGAAAATGAAGATCTCGTGTCCTCACCCATATATATCACAATAAGGCAAATTTTCCATATAATTGAATACCTCTATAATTGATTCATATTGTTGAATTGAGTAATGAAATTTAATAGAAGTATGTGGAAGTAAATACCAACAAATATGATGGTCCAAAATCAATGGAATTCCATCACAAATGATGCATTGATGGTGTCCTCATATGAAACATTGAGTGAAGAGAGTCCACCATTATTTTTTAATAATTATATGTTGTAAAATGTGTCTCACATAAATTAGGGGAGAATCTCTCAAATCAAATTAGGATTCCAAGATATTTCAATTCATCAAAAGCATAAGAGTTTCTAGAATTATTCTAGAAGTTCGTTTACTTCCATAAAAAAACCAATTTCAACCATTATCCTCCAAATCTAATATATATTAAAAAATAAAATTTTCAATTTATGTTCTATGCAATATACTCTATGTGTCCATATCCTCTAATTACAATCAGGTAGTCAAAGTACATCCTTTCTACAACTTAAATGTCCTCCATGTGTGTTGAGGAAAAATTCTTCAAGGATATTGGGTCAAACTCTATTACCATATCTATAGAAATAAAAATCATTATGATATTTTGTGTCCCTAAAATAGTGTTAAAAATGGAAGAATTTTATATTCATTGAAAATGAATAATCTATATTAATAGTGAAACATTTATTTCAATTTTTCGTCCCTATAAAAAAATGTTCAAAATGGAATGATAGAGACATTTACAAAAAATATCTTTCTGAGAAGCTCCAAAATGCATGTCAGGAAGGAAATAGGGCTTGATCAAATGGGAATATAATGACTTGATATCCTTGTTCATGATTTTTGTGTGATACCCAACCATAAGAGAATCCTCAGTTTGTAATCCTCGTATAACTAAACTATGATGACTCTGATTCGTTATAAAACTAAGATACGTATAACACCTTTCTATGGATAAATCACCACATTAAAACACCCCATGGAATGTTAAAACACTTAATTACTTCACCCATAAGTAATGAGGATGATTATTTTCCATCCCATGTGTAAAGACCCAAATCCGGAGCCCCTCCACTGGTGCCCCGTACCCGGTGCGCCACATGACCTCAAGCGCGTTTCCCTAAACGCCAGAGGCTGCCGACTAGGAGCAAGAGCCTTGGTGAGTAGGTGGGGAAACAATGCCCTCATTCGATAAGGTATACAAGGTAAGGAAGACAACAATCAAGAGAAGATGTAATAACAACATACATAACAACAAAAATCAAACAGTAGAAGCAATGAATATATATAGTAATGATGATAATGATATAGTAGGTACAAGTATCTAAGGAAAGCAGCAAACACAACAACGTACTGAAATACAACTGAAACCAAGTGCAAAATAAAACAAAGTAGACTCCTCAGCATCGTGAGTAACGGCTCAGTCCCCTGCTCTCCAGCTCTAGCGCGATCAAGAACCTGAAGTAGAAGGGCGCTTACCCTTATCTATAGCTGCAACAACATAGTCTTCATGGGACCAAAAGCATGGCCCAAATAGGGTGTGAGATACAATCCCAGTAGGCAATCACCCAAATATTTGTTCCTTACAGTCAATGAATACATGGTAGTAAATAAACAAGAAGCAGTAAATAGGAAACCACAAGCAGCTACAATCCACAGTTCTAACAAGTTAAGTACACAAGTAAGCAGCCAACATCAAGAAGAAAATAGGTAACCCATTGGGTAGCTCTCACATCCTAACCCCTATAGTTCAACCTATAGTAATAGCAACCCTCTAAGAGTCACACACAGTCTCACCCCTCTGGTTCAGCTACGTAATTAAGCAGACTCTCTGCTGAAGCACTCACCGTCAATTCCCCATATAGTCTCATATCGTGATAAAGTCTCTCTGGGGAAGCACCCAACGTCATTTCCCCCTGTGGCCCGCGTCGAGGATCTACAGACTCTATGGGGAAGCACTCAATGTCAATTCCCCCTATAGTCTCGCATCATAATTTAAAAGACACTCTAGAGAAGCCCTTCCGTCAATTCTCCCTATGGTCTACTACTCTAGGTTCTCACAGTCCTAAGTATAACTAAACATGCTCAACGCGTGTATATCGTCCCAAGTAAACCTCAAGAACTACTTGGCTATCAACTAAGGCTCAATAGTATATAAAAAAGATAGTTCCCCTACCATACAACAAGGCATGGAAACTGAAAAAATTCCCTAGAGGAAAAACAAGCAAGGCAAAGCAACCTAAGCACAAAATAAATTACTCTACTCACAAGAAACAACCTCTACTAAAGAAAACAAGTAAACAAAGGCAATCATGAGGGCAAAACAGGGAAAACGCAGTACCCCGTTCAAGGGTATTGGTGGAATTTTCACATAATATTCATCAACTTTCTATGGAAAGGCACAAACCACCTATGTCGATCCTAATAGATTGATATATGTGAACACGACGACAGATTCCTCTTAGAACAACTTAGATCTGAGAAAACACACAAAACGTTCGTCCCACGATAACTTGGAAACGAGGAGGAATCAAGAAACAAGGCTAATGCAGAAGGAAAAACTCACCGCTGCGATTCCAACGCAATCGACCATGCTCAAATTGGAGAACAGATGGAGAGGTGGGAGCTCGGAGAAGATTCGGCCATACAGTTGCTTCCGGGCGGACGAAATCTGGAGAAGAAGATGATTTTTGGGGTTAGGCGCGACCCCTGTCCATTTAGAGGTGGGAGCTCGGAGAAGATTTGGCCGTACGGTTGCTTCCGGGCGACGAAATCTGGAGAAGAAGATTATTTTTGGGGTTAGGCACGACCCCGGTCCATTTAATGAAAAAAGAGAAAGTACACGGCGTGTACTTCCTGAGTACACGGCGTGTAATTCAATTTTTCCAAACTTCGAATTAACCGGCCTCCACCTCAGCCTTACACACCATGTGTGTGACCTGGACACGGCTAGCACACGGCTTCGAGCCAGAAAAGAGCACACGACGTGTACTCAGAAAGTACAGGACATGTACTTTGAAAATTTCCAAAAAATTCATTTTTCATAAAAACTCTTGAAAAAGGGCAAAATGTACCTGAAAAGAAGATCCAAGTTATTAAAAACTTCCACCCTTAAAGAAATTCATCCCCAAATTTTTCTAACGAGACGATGAAGAAGAAACCCCGAATAGCTCCGGCCATTGCGATCGTACATCGACCTCCCTCTGCCAGGTCTCACACTGTACTCGCCTGTGCTGCCATAGCACCAGTACTAGAGGAACAGACCGCTCGCGGAGAGCCTTCATACTGCGATCGACAATCTGGAAAGGATGCTCCTCGAACAATGCATCCTCTTAAAGCGCAACTTCCTCGGGCTGAAAGTTGTGAGACGGGTATGAAAAGTAACGTCGGAGATGAGAGACATGGAAGACGTCGTGCATGGCCCGATACCTCTGAGGTAGCTGTGACCGATAAGAGACCGCCCCAACTCTCTCCAAGACCTCAAACGGCCCAACGTACCATGGTGAAAGCTTACCCTGTCTCCAAATCCTCTTGTGTCCCAACCTCGGTGTGACATTAAGGAAAACTTGATCACCGACCTCGAACTCCAGAGGTCGTCTCCGCTGATCAGCATAAGACTTCTGTCGAGACTGTGCTGTAGCCATCCTCTTCTGAATCAGCTCCATCTGCTCTGAAGTCTCTTGAACAAGACGAGGTCCCAGGAAAGCTGCCTCTCCTGCCTCCAGCCAGCATAAGGGTGATCGACATGGCCTACCATACAATGCCTCGTATGGAACCATCTGAATGGTCACCTGGAAACTATTGTTGTAGGTGAACTCCACCAGAGGGATTTGCTTCTCCTATGAATCACCAATGTCTAGAATGCAAGCTCGGAGCATATCCTCAAGCACCTGGATCGTGCACTCGGACTGACCATCAGTCTGGGGATGGTATACTGTACTCAAAAGTACCTGTGTACCCAAGGCCTTCTGAAGTCCTTGCCAGAACCGGGAGGTGAGGTAAAGCGCACATCTCTGTCTGAAACAATAGAGAGTAGAACTCCATGTAGATGAACGATATATCTGATGTAAAGTCATCCCAGATCACCGTCACTGAAGGACTCCTTGATCGGCATGAAGTGATCAACCTTCGTAAGCATGTCGATGACAACCCAAACAACATCGTTTCCCCGAGGTGACCTCGGCAACCCAGTCATGAAGTCCATCGTGACGTCATTCCACTTTCACTCCGGAATGGGTAGCTACTGTAGAAGTCCTGCTAGTCGCTGATGCCCTTCTTTCACCTGCTTAAAAGTAGAACATCTCATGAAAAAACTAGCAACATACTTTTTCACACCTGGCCACCAGTACTGGCGATGAAGGTCCCAATAAATCTTGGTGATGCCAGGATGAACTGCCCAAACTGAGGAATGGAAAAACGGCATCATCTCCTCGCATATGTCTTCTAGAACCCATACACATCCCTGGAAATGAAAGATCTCATCCTCTCCCACTTTCCATCCGGGAAGAGGGTCCCCTCCTGACACACTCTCCCACCGGACTAAGCCTTCTGAGTCTGATAGTTTCCTCATCCGTACCCGATCAAGTAGCATAGAGGTAACAGCTACAAAAGATAGAAAAGTCTGCACCCGTCTGTAATGCACCTCCAGATGCATCTCAGAGAATAGAGCCATCAGCTTCCACTCACTACTGGCCTCATGAACTGCCTGAATCTGAGTTCTCCTACTCAACGCATCTACCACAGCGTTGCCCTTTCCTGGCGTATAGGCAAGCTCGAAGTCAAAATACTGTATATACTCAACCCACCTGTGCTGCCTCAGATTCATATCATGCCGAGTGAAGATATACTTGAGGCTCTTGTGGTCAGTGAAGACCAAAAAGTGCTCTCCCAAAAGATAGTTTCTCCAACAGCGCAAGGCATGATCTATAGCTGCCACCTCCAGATTGTGCAATGGGTAGTTCCTCTCATGTGGCCTCAACTGCCGAGACCCGTATGCAATGACTCCATCTCCCTGTATAAGCACAACTCCTAGCCCGACACCTGAGGCATCACAATAAATAGTGTATCTCTTGCCTGGCTCTGGAAAGACTAGTATCAGTGCTGAAGTCAACCTCCCTTTCAGCTCATGAAAGGCTGACTCACAAGAATCTGACCATAAGAACTTCACCCCCTTCTTGGTCAGACCAGTCAAGGGTGCTGCTAGACGAGAAAAGTCCTGAATGAAGCATCTGTAGTATCCAGCCAGCCCTAGGAAACTCTGTACCTCAAAGATGTTCTTCAGCTGCTCCCAAGAATCTATAGCCCTCACTTTATCTGGGTCCACAGATAATCCTTCCTCTGAGATGATGTGACCCAAGAAGTGAATTTGATCCATCCATAAGTGGAACTTCGAGAGTTTAGCATAAAGATGATGCTCTCTCAGTGTAATTAGAACAATCTCAAGATGGGTATCATGGTCGTGTCGAGTGTGAGATTACACCAAGATATCGTCCACAAAGACCACGACGAAGGAATACAAGTAAGGATGGAACACTTAGTTCATCAGTTCCATGAAAACTGCAGGTGCATTCGTGAGTCCGAAAGGCATGACTGTATACTCGAAAAGACTGTACCTGATTTTGAAGGCTGTTAGAGGTATATCTGATGGTCTAACATGCAACTGATGATAACCGGACCTCATGTCGATATTCGAGAACACCTAGGATCCTCAAAGCTGATCAAAAAGGTCATCAATTCTCAGCAAAGGATATTGGTTCTTAACCATCAACTGGTTCTGCTTCCGATAATCCACACAAAGCCGAAGGGTACCGTCTTCCTTCTTCACAAACAGAACAGGTGAACCCCAAGGAGAAGTACTGGGTCAGATGACACCCTTAGCCTACAGCTCATCCAACTGCTTCTTTAGCTCCTGCAACTTAGTTGTGGGCATCCTATAGCGAGGAATGGACATCGGTGCCGCTCCCGACACGATCTCAATAGATAAGTCTACCTCACGATCCAGAGGAAAACTTGAGAAGTCCTATAGAAAGACATCCCTGCAGCGATCCACCACTAGAGGAAAGTCCAGCTGTGGAGTCCCCAAATCATCCAGATAAAGACTATAAATATAGGTTTTTACCCCTCCTAGCCCAAGATTCTTGAGTCCCGCTCGACTCGCCCGAACGTCCCATTCGCCTCTATGAAGAAAAGATTCACCCTCTGGTGAGATGAAACTGACTCTGCGGTGATAACAGTCAATGACTTCATGGAAGGGAATCAAACAGTCCATGCCGGGAATGAAATCATAGCCTATCATCTCTAGGACATAGAGATCCCATAAGAATTGATACCCTGCCACCTCGAGAGGGCACTCTCTACACTGGCATACACTAGATGTCCTCGTTCCCAAAGGTGTGTCTAGTGTCAACGAGTCAGCAGTAGAAAAGATGCAGAGTCCAAGGCTCTCCACAACAGCAACAGAGATAAAGCTATGCATAGCACCAGTATCAAAAAGGGATGAAGATAAAACTGAGGCTACTAGAATCGTACCTCGAACAGTAGAAGGGTCGGGATCCTTCTCATGATAAGTCTTCTCCACTGTGAAAGACAGGCCCGTGCCGCAGCCCTGCACCCCTGGCTGACAACTCTGTGCTGAACCTCCCTGCTGGTGCTGAGGAACTGGTGGATGATTTCCATGACCTCGACCTCCACCTCAGCCCGAACAGATGAAGGAACTCCAGTTTCCTGACTGGTGAGAAACTGGTGGGGCTTCTCTTGAATGAGGAGTCATGGAAGAACCCCGGTCACCAGCTGCTGGTGAGAAAACATGACAGAAATGCTGAAGGTGAACCATCTTGCCGTAAGACCGACACTCCACGAGGTCTCTATGGCACTGCGACCTCATGTGCCAGGTCCGACCACACTGGTAGCACGTCACTTGGATTCCTGATGATGCGTCTCACTTACTCAAATCACAACGTGTAGGCTCCCTACAACGCTTCTTAATGTCATCTAGAGGAAATCTAGCTCTGGAAGCAGAACCACCCTGACTCGCAACTTCAGAGTCACTCAGATTGCGCTCTGCAATCAGTACCTGGTTGACGATGGATGTAATGGATGTCAGCTGGAAGATGTTCACCTGCGAGCAGATCTCCCGCCTGAGTCCATCCTCAAACTTTATCACCAAGAACACCCCACTCCCATATCGAAGGGGAGTAGAACGCTGCAGCTCAATGAAACAAGAGGAATAATCCATGATAGAGAGAGTACCCTTCTCTAAGCTCATGAACTCCCAGGCTCGATCGGCCCTTAGGGTCTCTAGGTTGACGTAGTCATAGAACACGCGCTGGAACTCATCCCAGGTCATATCTTGCTGCTGACCCGCCTGTGAGATCACGTCCCACAAAATCTTGGCGGAGTCTTGGAGCATGTAGTTGGTGAGCTTGACCTGCCTCTCCGGAGGCGTCTCCAGATGCTCGAATATAGTCTGCATGGCTTCCAGCCATGACTCTGCAGCCTGAGGTCCTCCCTCCCCCGAGAACGTGGGAGGATTCTGCTGCTGAAAGACCCGCGTCAAGTCTTCCATAGATGAGGCAGGAGGAGGTTCTCCCTGGAAGGCCTACATCATCCTTAAAAAACCTTCCATGAACTACACATCAACACCCGCAACTGGTACAATAAGCGGTGCCAAGGCTGGCTCGGCTGGGGGATCGACAGGAAGTCCCTGATCAACCATATCTGGCGTTTGATCACTGCCTGACGACAGACGTACGACCAGAGGATGTCTCGGAGGCATAGCTCTGAAAGATCAAAAGCACACCTTAGATCAGGAAAACAAAGACAGAGAACACAAGAGTACAAAATGGGAACAGGGGAAGAAAAACACACAAGATTGTAAAACACGACTACACGGCATGTATAAACTACACGGCGTGTCTTCTTAATCCACTGACATGGGCGTATACTCCTTCCCTACAAGTCGTCTAACAACTCAAAATACACGATGTGTTGACCCCAACACATGGCGTGTACAAGAAAACTAGTCCCCTTCCCGAGTCTCTTTACACAGCTAACCCACACGGTCCGACTCAACCCGAGACTACACGGCGTGTTCGAAACAAACACGGCATGTACTACACAAGGCTTCGACGACCCGTGTTTGTTAAGCACATGTCCGTCTAAACGGCTGAACCTTACACGGGGTGCTTCGAACAAACACGGTGTGCATAGGTGATGTGACACCGTCCTGTGTTGTTCGTGACACGGCTGAGTACCTGGGAAAGACTACACGGCGTGTTCCGAACAAACATGGCGTGTGGAAATGAAGGTAACACAATCCTGTGTTGTTCGTGACATGGCTGGGTACCTGGACAGGACTACATGGCGTGTTCTCTAAGGACACGGTGTGTGCTACCCGAGCTTCCTTGGCTTGTGTTGTTAGTGACACGGCCAGGTACACGACATCAAACTCACACGGCGTGTACCAATGGTACATGGCGTGTTACCTAAGATACACCCAAGACACCTTGTTCTGATCCCATGGTCAGTGATATGGCCTGAAAACTACACGGCGGGTATCCAAAAAGTACACGCCGTGTATTCTAGGGTTTTCTGGGCAGTAGCTCAAAAACTAGGCAGAATTTCAGAAACACTTAAAACAAGGGGAAAGATGCCAAATTCCGATCCACGAGGGCCCATAACACCACAAGAACCAAAATTTGGCATTCATTTTAAGCAAGGAACAAAACAAAAAATTTCTACCATAACAGAGAGAATCTATCAGGAATCTTTCAAAACATCATGCATAATCTACACAGACCCTATCACAACAACATGCAATCGCTAATGCACCCTAGATGGCATGACAAGAATGCATGACATGTGATTTCTAAAAGTGCCTATATGATGCATGAGATAGAATACCCTCATCTCATCGAGTTGCGACAGAAATAGAACCAAAATATCAAAACAATAACCGCACAAGTCATACGAATCACTCTAGGTGAAAACATACCAACCATAAAATCTCAAAACTAGAAAACTGCAATTAACGAGGTAGTATGGCTTTTCCCTGTACACAGGTTAGCTACTCCTGATCATAGCTTAATGACTTGTACCAAATACATCCTATCCCTGGATAATGTCACCAAATAGCAATCAAGATAAAAGAACTCCTCTGATACCGCTTTGTAACGACACGAATCCGGAGCCCCTCCACTGATGCCCCATACCCGGTGTGCCACATGACATCAAGAGCGTTTCCCCAAACTCCAAATGCTGCTGACAAACAGCAAGGGCCTTGGTGAGTCTGTGGGGAAACTATACCCTCATTCGGTAAGGTATACAAGGTAAGTAAGACAACAATCAAGAGAGGAAGTAATAACAACATACATAACAAGAAAAACCAAACAGCAGATGCAATGAATACATATAGTAATGATGATAATGTTGCAGTAGGTATAATTCTATAGGTAAAGCAGCAATTACAACAACATGCTGAAATAAAACTGAAACCAATTGCAAAAGAAATAAAAGTAGACTCCTATGCATCACGAGTCACGGCTCGGTCCCATGCTCTCCAGCTTCAGCGCGATCAAGAACCTGAAGTAGAAGGGTGCTCTCCCTAATCTATACCTACAACAACGTAGTCTTCTTGGGCCCAAAAGCATGGCCCAAACAGGGTGTGAGATACAATCCCAGTAGGAAATGACCCAAAGATTTGTGCCTTATAGTCAATGAATACATGGCAGTAAATAAACAAGAAGCAGTAAAAAAGAAAGCACAAGCAGCTACAATCCACAGTTCTAACAAGTAAAGTACACAAGTAAGCAGCCTGCATCAAGAAGAAAACAGGTAACCCTCTGGGTAGCTCTCACAGCCTAAACCCTATGGTTCAACCTATAGTACTAGCAACCCTCTGGGAGGCACACATAGTCTCACCCCTCTGGTTTAGCTACATAATTATGCAGACTCTCTGGGGAAGCACTCACCGTCAATTCCCCCTATAGTCTCGTATCATGCTAAAGGCTCTCTGGGGAAGAACTCAACGTCAATTCCCCCTGTGGCCCGTGTCGAGGATCTACAGACTCTCTGGGGAAGAACTCAACTTCAACTCCCGTTATAGTCTCGCATTGTAATTTAAAAGACACTCTGGAGAAGACCTTCCGTCAATTCTCCCAATAGTCTACTACTCTAGGTTCTCACAGTCCTGAGTATAACTAAACATTCTCAGTGCACGTATATCATACCAAGTAAACCTCAAGAACTTCTTGGCAATCAACTACGGCTCAATAGTATATCAAAAATATAGTTCCCCTATCCTACAACAAGGCATGGCAACTGGAAAAACTCCCTACAGGAAAAAAAATCATGGAAAAGCAACCTGAGCTCAAAATAAATTACTCTAATCATAATAAAGAACCTCTACTAATGAAAACAAGAAAAAGCAGGCAATCATTAGGACAAAACAGGGAACAAACAATACCCTGTTCAAGGGTATTGGTGGAATTTGCACATAATATTCATCAACTTTCTATGGAAAGGCACAAAGAACCTACCTAGATCCTAGGAGATCGATATATGTAAACCACAATGATATATTCCTCTTAGAACAATGTAGATATGAGAAAACACACAAAACATTCATCCCACGATAACTTGGAAACGAGGAGGAATCAAGAAACAAGGCTAAAGCAGAAGGAAAAACTCATCGCTGCGATTCCAATGCAATCGACCATGCTCAAATCGGAGAACGGACTGCGAGGCGGGAGCTCGGAGAAGATTTGGTCGTACGGTCGCTTTTGGGTGGACAAAATCAGGAGAAGAAGATGATTTTTGGGGTTAGGCGTGACCCCGTCCCTTTTAGTGAAAAAAAAAAGAAAGTACACGGCGTGTACTTCTTGAGTACACGACGTGTACTTCAGTTTTTCCGTACTCCGAATTAACCAGCCTCCACCTCAGCCTTACATGCCGTGTGTGTGGCCTGGACACGGCCAGCACACGGTTTCGAGCCGGAAAAGAGTACATGGCCTGTACTTTGAAAATTTCCAGAAAATTCATTTTTCTTAAAAACTCCAGAAAAAGGTGAAAATGTACCTGAAAAGAAGATCCGGGTTCTTACACCATGTATCTCACATCATGAATAGATTAAGTGGGATTAGGTATTAGAAATAATCATTTCAAATTCCTCAAAAACCTATACCAGGAAAAGGAAAATGTAAGTGTATAAGCCCCGATACTGTTGAACTATGCTGACTCTAATTCATTCCATAACCAAAATACATAAGAATACTTCTTATGGTATGATCCTAAGGGTAAAAATAACCTACATTAGTGTATTTACCACCATGTATCTGACATTTCAACCATTTAGAACCCTGACATTCTCATTGGTTGATCAATATATCATCCCCCAGTTGATCAAGAAACAAATCCACTATCATGAATCTGATTCCTTCCATAATCAGGATACATTGGAAACCGTCCTAATGCCATAGTTATATAATACAATACTCTAAGGTATATCATAGTGACTAATCCCAACATCCATATGAAATTATGTTGGTCACTAGTTATCCCTTGTTTCCCAAACTGAGCATGGCTCAGGTGGTAATAAGGAATCGCAATGAACACCACATTAGAATCATAATTCCACACCAAACATGAAAATATTATCACATAATCCCTAGTGATTTTCAGGATATAAACCTACTCCATATGAGGATATCAACCTTCAGACCAGTCCCAAGGTCACAATCAAACAATGATAACTCTGATTCCATCCATATCTAGGATACATATGATGTATCCTCGAGGGTCGAGTTCAAAGATTTGACACCCAACTATCAGCACATAATTTCTATTCAAATTATAGTAAACTATATGTGTTTTTATGAACAATGTGGGTTTTAATTCATGTATAATTCTGGATTCAGAGGACACCTCATCATATATCAATCCCCTCCTTGAAATATTAATCCCCTACCGACCTGGAAAAAAATTAGAGATTATTATATTGAAGGCATCAACATAAAAATAATCTATTAATTATTGAGAAGTGGATGAAGAACAACTGATACATATTGAGAGAATCAATAACAATATTCCCATCTCATTTTTCAACAAAGGATATTTTACCGATAATTGTTTTGTTATGGTAATAAGACATGTATAGGGTTTAGGAAGACATTTTCAAACATATCATAAATCTATAATATTGTACTAAAGTAAGAAAAAAGTACCCCTAATAGGGTGTGATGATTGAAACATACCATACTACCATCGAATGCGAGTCCCTAAGAGTCATTGGGTTTGATACCCCTTATAACCACCTACCTTTGGAAAGAAGGTTTTTACCTAGTTATGGATGAGGGAACTATTGGTAATTTTCATTATGAATGAATATTGTGAAATGATGTTAATCATATAGTATGAATTAATCCCCCCACAATCAACCATCAGATCAAAACAAAAATTCATTATGGTCACCACTTCCCTATCAAAAGAAAAATGGTAATCCAGAATTCAATTTATCAAATAAAAATATTATTTGGTTATTATCCATTGGGTAATTATTTTTTCCAAATATACAAAAACAAAAAGGGTGAACCTAGCATGAATCTCACAAAAAACAAAATGATTATGTTAATCATGATTCAGACTACATTTTTTGCAGTCAATTTAATAAAACCAGAATGATTTGATAGGAGGTCTTATAAAACTAGAGATTATATGAAATAAATCTATCCTCCTATTTAAATGTCTACAAAACCAAAATGGATGAATATGGAATAATAGAATTTTTTTTAATTATACATATTCGATTGAGAACATCCTTTCTCTGATATTTCAATAATATGTGAACTTGTTCCTTTTTTCTACAAGACTCTAGATACTTCTCTAATAGATAGAAAACATATCCAAGAGAACCTCTTATTCATCCAATAATAGAATTTTCAAATAACATATGGCTTCAACCCACGAAGTTTGTAAGGTAATCTCATCTACTTGACAACTCCCACAAAAGGTAGTGAAGACGATGGTCCTAGAGTTCCATTGGAATGGTATAATCATTACCATGGAAGCATCCAATGTGGTCCTCCAAGCATGAAAATTGGTGATTCTATGGCACCCCGGGATAGAAGCTACTAAGATCATGGCCCTCATTTCCACCATAAACCCATTTCAAATATTATCCCAAGAGCATGAAAACTACCACCATTAATATATAATTAATGTGGACCAAAAAGAAAAATATGAATCATTTCCAGATCGAGGGCTTCCCTGGGGGATCTTATCAACCACTGTTGTTTGCATAATCCTAATGGAACACACAAGTTTCTACTATGGTTACCATCTAATACACAATCACCTCTAATACCAATGCACGAGCAACAATGAATACTCATCATTTGATGAAGGTGTTAGATATCCATGATATGGATAATATTCCCAATCATACCAATGAGTTCTGCCAGAATATTCTCGAAGCTACCATTATGTATGGTTAAATTACTTCTCACTTGAATAATATACAGACATATTCTAATAGTTGTAATTGGGGAGGCTCATATCCCTACCCCCCCCCCCCCGCCCATGATGTCCATTCACATATTCAGGTGGTAGAAGGAGGACAATAGTGGAACATCTCCCCTCTTCAATCCAAGATGTCTTCTCATACATAGTGAAGGTGGAAAATTTTAATGATTTTTCCCATGTACATTCTTTTGTAAAATTCCCTTAAATGTTAGGAAAGAATGATGAATGCTACCTGTATATTCTTACACTATCGAAAATAAAAGGAAATGTGGGTATTCCCATCCCTAAATTAAATACCACTCAACACTCAGATCATTCTAAACTAGTGGTTGTTCTAGAGAGAGATCACATTATTTCTCCCATTCAGGATGATTAGAAGCATATTTCAATAAAGGATGAGGCATCATACTGGGATCATATTCCACATACAACCAGGTATCACTAGGTGATAGTGGTACATTCTTCATGATAGGGGAACACACCTTTCAAAGAAGTCTGATGGCATATTACAAAGTCCCAAGATCAGGCCCATACAACTATTCTGGTCAGGGAAAACAAAGTGAGAGGGGTAAAAACCTCAAGACATGATCATAATACTATTGACACTACCACAAAACTGGGCAAGGCCAGTGCCGCCCCTTTATCAGCGCTTTTTTAGTGCTGATAAAGGGTCCCCCTTTATCAACAATTTTTTAGTAGCGCTGATAGGGGGGGCTTTATCGACACTTTTTTAAAAGCACTGATAAAGGGTTCGACTTAAAAAAAATTATTTAAAAAAATTATATTAATATATAAATATATTAATATAGTTATATTGATATAAATATAGTATATAATTTTTTAAACATATTTTAGATAAGTATTAATATACATTTACACTTATTATACTTAAAATATAAGATATTTAGTTAAAATGGATTATAAAAAAATTTAAAAAATATTTTTAATTAATAATTTGCAAATTATTAGGCAGTAATAGTAATTTAATAACAATTTGATGACTAAAAAATTAAAAAAATTAAAAAAATATCCAAAATATGTTGAAAACACAACTCAAACTTCAAAGGGCCATAACTTTTGATCCGGGTGTCCGTCTGAGCTCTACCACATATCAAATCGAAACCTACGACGAGATCTACATCACTATGACTGGGGGGACCCAAGTTAAGGGTTTATAGAGGCCAAAAGAGGCCCATAAGGACTCAAACACTGAGTTTTTAATCAGGGTTCCCAGATTTGTTTAACATTTTGTGGATTTTCATCCTCGTTTAAGGGGGTATTATTGGATTTTTTTGGTGGGGACTGAATTTATTCCAAGGTATTAAATTCATATTGATATTATGTCTTTGAAATTCTATCGTTTATTATAATTCATTGCAATTTATAATCAAATATATAACTATATGTACATATTTTTTATATATTCACACCTAAAAATAAAATTTTTTAAAAAAATAATTAAACATATTTACATATAAATATATTAGCTTTATATAAATAATATCTAATAACCATTTTATTTAAAATAACAATATATGAATATTAATATAACTATATATATATTAATATAACTATATATATATATTAATATAACTATATATATATTAATATAACTATAAATATATATATTAATATAAATATATATTACTATAAAAATAAATATAACTATATATATATATAAATAAATAGATATATAATGAATATAAGAACAAATCAATATAGGGGAGTGGTAAGGGCTTTAGGTGCACAGGGGGGAGGTCACAAGATCAAATCCGGGTGGAGGTAGGGGCGCACCTACAAGGGTGATTTAGAGGGCTAGCGCTGATAAAAGGTGTAGGCGGTGCGGGCGAGTGCTGGAGGTACAGGAAAGCATGGATAAAGGGGGGATCAAGCGCTGTAAAAAGCCCCCCCCAAGATTGGAAGTTTTTTTTTTATTTTTTTTTTATTTTTTTTATTTTTTTTAATTTTTTTTAATTTTTATCAGCGCTTTTATTAGGGCTTATAAAAGGTGTCTTTATCAGCGCTTTTTGGAGCGCTGATAAAGGGGAACCCCACCCTTTATCTTCACCTGCATTAATAGAAATTTTTCTAGCGCTCTGAAAGGCCATTTTTAGCGCTGATAAAATCCATACTTGTAGTAGTGTGATGTAATATACTGACATACTCTAATGGCCTATGATGAGGCATATATAATTTGGCTAAATCTACTTAAGTGAGAAATACATAAGCCCGGGGCAAGGCTCATAAATTATTCATTGAATATTCTAAACATATTTCAGAAGATCATGGACCCTACGTCATATTACTACTTCCTCTAATAAACGATTGTACTATCATAATTCAAAGAAAATATAACAAGAGCATCATATCATGTCTCCGATTCTAGAGTAATTTCATCATATTTCGTCGATGAATGAATATCCAGAGTAAGATTGTATTACGAATAAACCGTGGCTTAGCATGTGAGATAATCACATACCGTGGTGTAAGATCATATCTGTGTAATGAAAAACCAATGGCATATTATAAAGGCTCAAAATTTGGCTCATATTCCTTTCCTGACCAAGGATAAATAAATTAGATTGGTACAAGTATATGGATAGGCTAGTATATCTAACAATAATGAAAAAAATCATTTGAAAATTCAAACAGATTCTCAACAGTGGGTTGATATTCCCATAACACTAGAATGTTGTAATCATGTTCTTGTAACTGCCATAGAGTGGGTATATATCCTTGCCCAAATCCAAAAGGTTGGGTGGACTATTCTAACCACATCATAGGACATCACTCATATTTTCAATATTATCAATACCAATGTCCTTGTGGTTGTTCGATACACATTCTAAACACCAAAATGGTATCTTTGATCTTCCACCAAAGATGAAGATGATAATTACCATGATATAGTTACTCATGGTAGTGTTGAGATGGATCTTAGGGACACTACTCCTAAAATCCACAATGTTCAACCTCCCCACAAAAAATTATCCCACTAACATGGAAAATCCTCACCTTTACCAAATACCATGTTATTTGAGAGCTATTTAAAGATCAAACATCTTTATATAGATAGGTGTTAAAATATATGAAGCCTTCATATTTAGAGGTTATCAAATAATTATGGTGACCCACATTTAGTTCCCCTATCATTCTTATCGTCACTCAACTTAGGTTTGTATGAGTCCATCAAAACCATCTTCTATGGTTTTATATAAAGGATGCATTTATGTCTGATAAAGAGAATGAATTCATTGAACTATGGATAGTGTTTTCAAGAAACAACCTCCAAATCATGTTCTTTCCCCTCACCACTACTAAATATTAGATCCTAAATGTTCTCTAAAGTGAGTCCATGCCTTATCTATTGCAAAATATATGGGATACTCACCAGTAACTAAACAAAATACATCTCCCTTATGAAGGATATGAGCGATAGCTTTAGGAGATCATGATACTATGTTACCAGCTAGATCTGGCTGCTATCTCTATGGCCTCGGATCCAAAACCGTAAAAGAATAGGTAAAATATATAAAACCCTCTCCCCCAATAAATCTTAACCTTTTGGTAGATAATACCTGAAGCCACATCATACATAAATATCTAGATATGGGTATAGTCTAAATTGTTATACTTTATTGCCCTTAGAATAGTATAACCCCTCATATATAGAATCCTACAAATTTATAGCCTCCATAAAAATAATGGGATCGAGTAATGATCGGTATAGTTGTTAAATTGAATTGAATTACCTAATTCCATGGTTTCTAGACATCAAAAAATGAGTTATAGTATAGCTAATAAGTCATTAAAAGTGGACCCTCAAAGTAATATGAATTAATCTGAGAAACAAAAATCAATGTTTCAATCTACATGACAATATCTCGTGAAGAATTATTCATATTATGGGTTTCCATACCACCGAAATCCCAATAGATTTAGTATCCTTCAATGATGGTAGGTTTTTTACAATATGAAAGTGAGATAAAAACTCTCATACAACTCATTAAGGAGCTACTCATGGGAAATATTCCTAATGGGTATCATATGTTAAGAATAGATGAATATTCTCACTCCTATTGCAGATCCACCAGTATGATTGGTATCTTAGTATAAAAATGACTATAGATCGAGGAATCCTATCTACATATATGGGGAAGTAAAAATGATCATGAATTACCTCCACTGTGGAACCAACATCTCCCTCACCCTTATAATTAGTCAGTATTAGGATGAATTATGAATCATTGGGTGGAGAAGGAGGGTGCACCTCATCAACACAAACCATCCTCATATATATGGGAGGTATCTCCAAAATTATTTCCCTCATTACTTCTTAATATAATCGGGTCTTTGGAGACTCAATTGGTGTCCATAGAATGGTGACGTATGCCTATGAACCCCAAGAGAAAGCCATATCCCAAATGGGTGGATCATACTCCATCTACACCAAGTCTGTGAAATCCTTCCATCTATACTTTTTACAATGTAAGTGAACTAGAAAAAAATTTCACACACATAATATCCAAATTTGGGATGATTATGGGCCCTCCAGATCAACAAGAGATTAAAAAGTTCATTTCTTGGTATATAATACGACATGGACAAATTTTTTATGGTATTGAAGCCTTCCATCTAGATCTGTTGTTGGAACGAAAGACCTTCATCATCAATTCCATTATTAGTCCACCTATAAGATGATTAAAATGATGATTTTATACTTAATGAACTTCAAAAAAACGTCAGAATGAGAGGGTGACACCCTTCATATCATGGAGGAATGTTTTAACCAATTCACTCAACATTACTATAATACAGGAGAAGTTTATAAAACTCTATGCTAAAAATAACTAGGATTATTTTCATACACCTTTGATCTAATTGATTTATGTAGGTGGGTTCCATGAGTTAGTTGAAATGGAACAAAGAATTTTGGGTAAATTCAGTTAACCCATCCAAAAATCATCTCATTACTAAAGCATATGGAAATCTCTAGAAAAGGAAGAAGCTAAAGTTATCACTACCAAGATAGTATAAGTACCTATGCAAGAACCTAGGAAAGTTTATAAACACCCAACACTTATGGTTGAGCTATGAAATCCAAATAACTGCCCTTATCTTGATGCACAATGAATCTAGGGTCTCTCTTGGTTTTATAAATTGGTGAAAAAACTTACTCCTTCCAAAAATAAAACACCCTAGTTATTTATTGGAATACATGGACAAAATACTACTTATACTACAATATCATAGGATTCTGGACGAGGTCAACCTCACCAACCATCTATACCACTACCTTTTTCATATAAGGGTGGTTCATAATATCCAAAACAATTTTGTCTTCAATGCTATTCTTCCAGGAATGGTAAATTCTGGAAAAGTGCAATAAAATTACTCCACATAAAATTTGTCCTCCATAACTATTTTTTATTCAGAATATTGAGGCGATTTGAAGAATTTTTCAGCCAGTCAAGAGAGAAAGTTAAGCAATAAGATGACTCAAAAAATTATTGATCAAGATTATTACACCCCAATAAAATTGATATGAAGATCCACATTATCCCCACCACACAAGGCGAGAATATAAAATATTCCTCCCAATGGTGGGTGTGACAGTAGATGTAGGAGTAACCATATGGGGAGGATATAGATTCTACTACAACCAAGTCTATAACTCTTGTATATTTCATTTATACATCATTCTTAGCATGTGCACCACCCAACCAAAAATAATCCCAATTATAATAAGAGATCATAATTGGTTCATAAAAAATGATACACTTCGAATAACCTTCCCCTAATAATTAATATTCTATCAAATATGAGTTTCCCAAACATAACCATGGAATATGAGGTTTTATGCTCTAGAAATGAGGATATACGAGACATCGCAGACATGGTTGAACTCAATATTCATATCATGTAACCCTATTTAACTTATATATAGATGAGGATAACAGTAAACAACTATAGAAAGCACAAAAGGGGAAGGGAGGTTCCAAAAATCCCTCTAGTAGTCATCAGCACCAAACTTTCTTACTTCAATGCCTAGCGGGGTTTAAATTATTTGATCAACTGATGCAACAGGGAAGGCCCACATGACCTCCACAATTGAAAGTAGATATCTTGGTGACTTATTAATAAGAATGAGGCCCTTTCATCTCAAATTCCACATATCCATATCCATGTACCCATGGGAACCACCATATCAGTAAGCACATACATTTTTAAAGAAAGTAAAAAATTATGAAACAATTGTATGTTGTTCAATCAAGTATCTAAATCATTGACGTTCTCCATCATTAAAAATAACTTATGGAGGAAAATTTGAAGCCCTCTTGAGACATAAGTAACTGATGCCGAGTTTTATTGAGTGGGGACCATATTAGAAAAACTCCATGCCACCATCTAATTTACTGAACGTGATTAGAAAGAGGTCCTTCACGTTTCCAACAGAACCATATATGTTTTTAGAAAACATGATAATTTTGAAATCCAAAGGGATGGTAATTATATTGGTTTTTGGATCAACCTCATCCCAGTTATATTTACCCAACGATTGGGATATATTTAAGGGGGATATCTCTTGAAAATATGGCCATTTAATGATATGATAAGTGTGAGAAAAGGCCTCTTATCTATATAACACAAGAATGTTAGGTTTGGGACTTCATAGAGGATTCTGATTTTATGGTTCTCCAACAACACACCTGATATGACTTCCTTATTGGAAGACCTAGGAAATATAGAAACCTACTCGAACCTTCAACATTCAATTAGGGCCCAAGGGACCTGATCAATTGAACAATTGGAATACTACATGGTGAAAATTACTTATAAATTTTCATATCCACATATGATAACATATAATTTCCAAGAAGGGGAGGTATACATCCAATGGTGGATTATGATATATAGGTCATATCCCCTAATGGTTTTGGGGAAACCCCATAAAATTCATAGAGTATGCTCGACAATGACTATGTTCTCCCCATAAATCTATTCTAGGTGGCTGAACTGATCCCAGTGGTCTAATCCACTTTTACCTTAGTTAAAGTAAAATAGATAACCATATCCCACTTCCCTCTACAATGAAACAAGAAATAAGAGATGAAAATTTCTTTTCTCATGTAATTGATCAACCCAATTGAGGTAGTGAATCCCTCATATTTCAATCTTCATATGAAAATGTCTCCACCGAATTATAGATGGAAAAGATGAGGATGACCTCATAAACATCCAACATTCATTTGAGGAGGGTTTATCTACAACTATCGATGAGATTAGAAGGATATCCCTGGGAATAGAAGAATACATTCTGCCCCGTATGTTTATTGCTGCCATTCACCTCAAAGATCAGGGGATTCATATTTCATTTTTGAAGAATATCAAATATGTGTTCACTTGTAACAATATAATAACTGAAAGAAAAAATCTAGATGTATCTCTCTACCATCTTGGACTCCATGATGATCATCAAAGCTCCATGAAGCTGTCCATGAGGATTCCCCCACCCATGCCACTAATTTGGAGGTAGAGGTTGACAAGTTAATCAAATACAACATTGTCTGATAAGTGTATTACCCAATATAGATTTCCAAAATCATCCCTATGAAGGAATTGAATGTGATGATCAGACATTCCATTGAATTTAGAAACTGTAATTGGTATTGACTGAAGGATTATTTCCAATTGATGATCACCAAACAATTTATTGATGAAACTGATATTTTCCAAGACCTATCTTTTATAGATGTGCATTTAGGGTAAAATCAATTAAAAATGGCCCCTTAATATGAAAAATAATCATCAGTCAGAGTTCCTCCGAGGATATTCTAATAAAAATTCATACACTTTGGCATAAATACTTTTGTCCCTAAATATCAATGTTCTATGCATCATATTTTAAAGACATTGATGGGAAGGATAGTTGTATTCAATGTTGATGAACATGTTTTAAAGTCTAGACTACAATGTGATTACCTCACAGATCACTAAATAATCATTAATATTTTGGGAAAACATAGTTGAAGATGAATCAGATGAAATTTTCCTTCCGGTTAATGGGAGGAAAGTTCCTTGACGTTGTCGTATGCAACCATGACATTGAGGTTAACCAGGAGATGAATAGTTCTATTCAAGAAAATTCACCCCTAGAAATCCCAAAAAAATTAGGGGTTCCATGTGAACATTGGAAACATTGGGGTTCCCATTGGTATCCTAGCCCAAAAATATCTCCCTTTCACCAGGATATAGAAGAAAGGAATATACTATATATGGGATGATGATTTCCAAGATATCTTCAAATTTATCAAGTAGTATTTATTTCTCCTACAAATTGTGATGCCTCTGGTCGAATAGATTAACTCATCTTATATATGGCCATAATGGAATTCTCACTAGGTGACCTCCTCAAATTGAAAAATTTTGTAGAGAGATAAAACAATATCTACTACTTTAGAAAAATAATTCTAGCAACTGAGACTTGAATCTTTGATTTCAGTAATAACATACATGAAATCGTATTTATAGTGACAATGTCTAGGAATTACTTGTAGCACCATGGAGTCCATATGGTCTCTCATGTGAATCCACTCAAGAAAATCATTGTCCATCCAATGTAGATTGGGTGAATGTCCTGATGAGAGGACATTCTTCAATTATATGAAATTCAATTCATATCAACGATATTGGTGAAAGGGAAAGAACTAGTTTATTTCCTCACAACACATCCTAAAATAAAAAATAAACCGATTGACTCAATGATTCCATATGAGGATATCTTCTATTCCAAAACCACTCCCCACACATGGTAGATTTATTTTGATGGCTCCTATGGGATCCTTGTTATAAATTTTTTTTAAAAATTAATTCTAAATTGGGTTGGTCTAGGGATTATATTTACCTCTCTAGAAAATATTTATTCCTATACATTCTTATTGTTTGAAGGTTTAATGAACAATTTTGTAGAATACCAAACACTATTTGCTGGATTGGAACTAGATATATAGCTGCACATAGCCTAAGTGATTATCAAAGGGGATTAATAAATAATGATAAAGTATATCAATGTTGAATACTTCATATAGAATGAATAATTGGACCCTCTCACTTACTATGTAAGGGGACTGATGGAATATTTCCCATTCAATCTCACACTATATCATTTTCCTCATTAACAAAATGTTCATGTCGATATGTTCGCTGATGTATCCATAGTCCATGATGACACTAATGAGGTGTATGAAATATTCCATATCACACATTCAATAATGATATCATCCATCCTAATATGTGATACTAAGGAAATCAATCAAATCAGCACCTCCGTAGAGTGTGATGATCCAACATCCACCCTTTTATGGGTGGATCCTATAATTGGAAATCTCTAAAATGAATCTCTTCTGATATATAGATCCGGAATGGAATATATTTGGTGGAATACAACAAGAATTACCGAACATGGTGGACCAATTGAATATAACCCTTATACAATTGCATATTTGATGTAATCTGACTCATATTCATAATAGAAGGATATGTTCTTTCCACCATTGAAGTATTCCATGAAGTATCATGTGACCCCCATCAATCTAAGACTAGGACCTCCCACCGAATCCTGATGTTGGGATATTATTGGAAAACCATAATACAGGACTGTGCGGGATTCACAACGAAATTGAATTATTGTATGATAAATGAAAACATCATACTTGATCTGTCAGAATTGATAGATATACCTAAGTATTCTTGGTCATTTTCCCTTTGAGGAAATGACTTTGTGGGCTATCTCCCTTATCCAAAGATAACCGATTGAAGTAAAACCATATTACTACTAAATTCTTCCACATATGGGATGAGGAAATAACCCTAAATGAATTCAGGACAACTAACATCATCTTATTTGTAAAGAACCATATAATAATCAGATTCAGGGTGCCTCGAAAAATATTGATAAAAAATGGCCCCAAATTCTTTCTAAAGAGTTGAAGAAATTATTCCAGGACTACAATATTGAGTCCAGTCACTTCTCTCACTATCATGTAGTGGAAAACAGAAAGATAGTGTCCATAAATATGAATCATTAAAATATAATTCACAATGTGATGAAAAAGTATAAGATTTCCTAGAATGACAATATCATTCCTGATTTATATTCCTATCGTACAACCACACATATTCTAGACTAGTAACCCCATACTTATTGGTGTACGAGACCAAGGTAGTGTTACACATATAGGTCAAGATACCTTCACTCCAGATATTCATTTTCAAATATCTCTATGATGATGAGAAATAAATGAAGTAATTTTTTGAATATAATATCTCGATGAGAATATGTTGTTTAGATTTCAAAACCATGAGGTTCATTGTTATTATATAGCAGGAGACTTTAATAAAATGATTTACCTCCACTCATTCCTCCAATTGGATTCTTTGTCCACTATGAGGACCCCAATGACACCACGAATTAATACCCTGACGCTAGAACCCAAATTAGAATGTACCTACAACTTACATAAGGTATATCACAACAAGGCTTAATCATTGAAAATAATGGTTAGGGAGCATGTTACACTCCTCAACAATGTGAGATTTCACTAGAAAAACTTTTCATATTTATCATGACAAAGGGAAAAAGTACATCAGTATAAGACACGTTGACTCACCATGACCATATGAAATAGAACTGTACAAAATCATGATAACTAAAAGATGTTAAATTGTATTAACAAGTACTGGATACATGACACTAAACTACACAACCACTTCTTAACCTAATGAAGTTAAACGACATGGAAGATGTACTTACTGTATGAAGTTAAACTGAATAGACTCTTAAAAAATATGATTTTTTGGATACCTTCAATTACATGAAATGTATTAATTCCCCAAACTCCATTCATGTGTCAAGCTACAAAACCCCACCTCTTTCATGACGATTTAACAAAGTACTTAAGGAAAGATAGTAAACTACATGGTATATGTCTTTTCTGCATGGCATTATAGAGTAAGGGTTTTCAAGAACTATGTATGGATTTATTCTTATTTTAAAGAAGTTATATTGGAATTCCATGATTCTTTATATTGGTCCACCACCACATGATGATAATTCTGTTTTATTATCCTTAATATCCCCCAAGTTGTAGGAGAAACATATACCATTCATTGTTTCCCAGAATGAGCATGGATCTCGTGAGCTTAAAAAGATTGGTAAGGGAATCCCAATGAAAATAATAAAAGAAGACCCATGATAGGTTCATTATGGCCATGAATTAAATTCCATAAAAGGAATACCATGATTCCTTTCAGCACGATGTAAAGAATCATTGTTAATATCCTCTATAAAATGTAAAAATGCACACTCCCATAGACCTCACCTCAGATGACCACATTTGTTGTTGTTTATCTCTTTCCACACCACCATTCATAAACTACATGTCTCATTATTCCTTTCATATAGTTTTAAATAGTAACTCTTGGATCTCCAATATTTGGTGCAAGAACAATAATCAATGGAAACAGTTCCCACCTCTGCATATGGTTCAATCTTTCATAGATAGTTTCCATTAACAAACTACATATGACATGATTATTGGCGTTCTTGGATACATAGAAAAACACAGATCTCCATTATTTTTTCCATTCAAAAATAAAAGAATATAAAATCCCCCACCCAATTTTTATAGGTAATAAATATGTTGGTACCCTTCTTATGATTATTTTGGTTTGATTCCAGTCCCTATGGGATATATAAAAACACTCAGAATTCCATTCATGTTCCCATTTACAACATTACCATTTCATGTTGTGGAGCCCAAATCCTTACCACATGACGTAAAACTACACTGACTCTTTTGAACTATGTGTGGATTGATACCTTCCTTTACAAGATATGAGGTGTCATATATATCTCTAATCCTGGGATGAGATAGAGCAACTGAAAAAGTAATGAACGAAAACTATATAAGGGATTACACATACAAGGGCAGTTTTCCCTCAAATGAATCCAATTTATGAGTAGAATTTTTACACATATGTTGTGTCTCACACGAATTTTCATTTTTTCCCATGTATTTACTGCATAATGGTAAACTACAAAGAAAAAAATCATTACTACATGATGATAATATATAAAGAAAATATCCCAACTATGATGTTAAACTACAAATAATATGGTCTTATTTCTTGATGATAAACATAAAAAAAACATCCATACCAAATGATAATAACCTAGGAGAAACAAGTCCTTAAAGAATGAAAATAAATTATATTGGACATGTATTTACAACCTGATAATAAAAATCAACGAACTTGTCCTTAAAAATGATGTTAAACCTCATGAATGAAAATATGTCCAAACTTCATGAAAAAACTATAAATACCATCATCCACCATACCCCCCCATCAAAGTACCATAGGAGACTTACCATTTTCAAATTGAGTACTATTTTATTCTATAATATTTTAGTCACCTCAATCCATAATTTATGATTCATGTCATGTATACCTCAGGTTTCCAAAAATATTGTATGGCACCTAGAAAAGATACTAGTCTTTAGGGGAACCTTTTCATGACTATCCACGTATGCCTATGAATCATTCATATTAGAATATGGTCATCAACCAAATATATCACTTTGATGATGGACATTCCAATCCTTGTGATCCTTGACATCACCATTGTAGAACCTCCTCACCTTAGTGGTATCTGAACCACTCCCAAAATAATTGTACAATACCATTAATCGTGGACTGAGAACCTCTATCCATGATATAAAATATATTCATTTCTCTCACAGAGGGAATTTGGATTTCACTTGAAACTAGGTCTCCCAATTAGGCTCATGTGTATCATTCCCCACATATGTCCATGATCATCATGATGTTAAACAACATTTAATTTGGTCAAGGATGTATGAACATAAGCACTAACCTATAATGTTTGAAATCGTTGATCCTAAACTACTAGAGAAGGATAAAAAACCTTTTCAGGTTGAATATACACAAAGGGTGGTCTGATAAAAAGTGGATTCTTTTCTCTATAAAAACATCATCTCCAAATTTTATAAAAAATATGGTTCAAATAAATGAGGAATTAAAGCTCAAAGGGTATACTCTGTATCACAAATAAAATCCAACATTTTCTTGATGTACCACCCCACAGTTCTGAAAAAAGTTACAATAATGATATTTCACATCTCCTCGTTGAAAGAATATTTTCACTAGGTAGTGAAACAAAATTTAGAGTTTTTGATGCCTCCTTTGATATTACACTTTCTAGATATGATACTTCATGTTTGGGGGTTCCTAAGATGATCGTAAATATACCATTTCCCTAAAAAATATATATGGAATTAAGGAAACAATTTTATGACTATTAATGAAAGACTATAGCTCCTAAATATACTCCTATGGTTCTCAATCAAATGAATCACTCCGAAAAAAGAATATTATGACCCCTATGAGTCCTAACATCACTACGACAACACTGAACACCTCTGTGTATCTGAACTACTTCCAGTATGAATTTATGATATCATTGTCCTTATCCAAGGAAGATGTAACATGAAATATATATTTCAAACCAAACGATATAATAATATTTTCCATCTTCTATTCTAGGCCACCATATTTTGTACCCTTTCTGATGACTAGAATATTAATATCCATTATTGAACATATGATGATGCACACCGTGTGATTTGAATCCCCGGGGTGGAGGGCTTGATCTTCTTAATTCAAGAGGTAACCCCAGGGTGTTAGAAACCTTCCGGAATAGACTTCCTTGATAACCAAAATCATTATTTGGGTTTTTGAGAATTCCCAAATATTTCATTAACCTTTTAATGGAGTGGATATAATATTTCTCTTGACTATTCTACCAATGCATAAGGGCTATGACCCACAAACTAATGGGATATTATCCATTCCAGAAAGGATATTAAATATTTGTGAGACCTGGAAACACCACTAAGGTACCTAGAATCTCAGAATGTCACAATATATATCTAACATGTCTTACCCACCTCATATTCTGGACTTGAGCTTCTGGGTTATGACTTACATCACATATATTACATCAACCGAGGAAAAAATATTATCACTATTACATTAACAAAAAACAGATATTACCCCCATAAATCACCCATATCCCCAAAAATTCATTCGTTTAAGATTCTCTTTCCATGAATATGAATGTATGCCTATGGATCCTTCCTATTGAATATGGTCAACAAACAAATGTGTCATTCTGTAAAATGGTATTTCTGATCCTTAAGATCCTTAGAAATAGCACGAACAAGCTCAAAAACCCATAGTGTTTTCAGTGACTCATGGAATGAATACACCATATCATAAAATCATTTATTAGGTCACAGATAATAGACAAAAAAATAATGAAATATCATTTCTGATCTAATATTACCCAAAAAACCACTATCTGGTCTGAGATAAAAGATAATAAATAGATGCAACATCATGTATAATCTAAAATACCCAAAACAAAAGCAAAATCATGTCCATGGTAAAATAACATGAACATAAGAAATATATAGTTTGAGCTAAAAGGAACTAAACTAATGTAATATCAAGTCTGCTCTAAAATACCCTAAACTAATGTAATATCATGTTTGAGCCAAAAGACCCCAAATTAAAGCTGTATTAGGTCCGATCTAAAATACCCTAATCAAAAGAAATATAGGGTCTGAGCGAAAAGACCCAAAAAATAAAGAAATATCATGTTTGAGATAAAAATATACAAACTAAATCAATATATGGTTTGAACTAAATGACTCTAATATAATTCAATATCACATCTGAGATAAAAGTCCCTAAACTAATGAAATATCAGGTTTGAGCTAAAAGTACCATTATATAACGCAATATGATTTATGAGAAAAAATTCCCTAAAATAAATCATTATTTAGTTCAAGCTAAAATACCATAATACAAATCAATATCAGTTTCATGATAAAATACCCTAAATAAAGTATTATCAAATTTGAGCTTTGAGTACGTAAACTAAAGAAATATCAGGATTGAGATAAAATTACTTTAAATAAATCCCAATAAGGTCCATGATAAAATAACATAAAACAAAAGAATATCATGTCCAAGATAAAAGAGAATATACTAATGAAATATAAGGTCCTAGCTAAAATACCATAAAAAATTAAATATATGATCTACCATAAAATAACATAGTCAAATAAAATAGAAGGCCCGACCTAAAAGGCCCTAAATAAATATGATATGATGCCAGAGGAAAAATAAACTAAACTAAGTTGATATGAGGTATGGGACATAATTCAGTAAAATAAATTGATAGAAGGTCCAAACTAAAAGACCGTAAACAATAGTGATATAAGTTCTAATATAAATAACCCTAATCTATAGTCGATAAGTGGTTTAGCCTATTATAATGGAAATTCATGCAAGTCACATAATATAATCATGTTAAAAATCATGTTTCTCTTTCCATTCCATTCGAATTCATAAAATAATAATGAGTACTCTGGCTCTGGGATATATGTGCAACTTGTTTGTACTTCTATAAATCAAGTAAAATCATAATGGTTGGAGCATACATACTAATGAAGAATCAAGTTTTATTGGTCATTCTTGTGAATTTTTCGAATTAAATCTAATAGAATTTCAAAATATTAGTTCAAGTAATTCTCGATTACATGATATTATGAAAATTATGGTTATCTTGGGCGATTGACGTAATATAAAATCAGATGAAATTTAAACACATCATTAACAAAAAAAAAATCAAAAACACATATAAAGTATTGAAAATCTATTCATTGATAATGTTTGATACATGAGTAATATGCACATACCAGATTCTATCCAATGAATATGTGAACCAAAATGATATGCCATGTTCATTATTCCACCAACGAATATCATTTAATGTTTCATTATACTATTTATATCTCTACTCCATAGAAGCCATAGAATTGTGTATTTGATCATTAAATGCAGTTTCTTCCATTTCATCCTATTATAACTCCTCCACCCTGACAATGACATCAACATTTACCTTTTCGGACACATCAAGATGTACCTATTTATCTAGTACAAACATCTCTGATATTTGGAGTTAATGATGAAATTTGGATAACTCTATCAAAATGAGACCAATCTCAGACAAAAGAAAAATGATTTCAGATTGAATATAGGTAGATTTAATCATTCTTAGCATTGAGTATTCCCTAATTAGTTCCCAGATGTTTTTCATGTCATGAATATTGCTTCACAGCCTCACCCCAATTCTATTTCATTGAAGAGGAAGCCTCTGTAGCTGCCACCCTTAATTAAATGTACCTCTTCTACTCTCTAATGGAGACCACTTATTTAACTGACGAATGAGAGGAAGAATAATCGAAACCCTCATATCCTAGCATAGGAAACATGAACCAAAGGTGGCCCAACTGATCCTTCATCTCATTCAAGGGGGTCTCTAAAACTACATCCTATACCAATCTCAACATCATTCGTCTCATTGACTGATACATTGTAATTGACCCCAAGCCTTCACCAAAGCCCTTCTGGTAACATGGACGTATTTTGGGACTAGATCACTTAAGGAAATACTTGTTCTCAAGGGCTGTGATGATGAGGGTAGAGAAGTTGCCTCTGTATGGGACGATCTTGTCGGAGGAACCCCCAAGGGAGTAGGTACTTGAGACATAGAAACATTGTGTCGAAGAATGTACAATATAGGGAACAATGGATTATCATTTATATGATAAATAATTTTTCATTGATAGGTTATCATAGAATATGGAAAATGATAGAAAATACCTTTCTTGGTCATATCACTGGAAACATCCACTACCCAAAACCCATAATAAGGAGAATCTACAAAAACTTATGATGAGAGGATTCATGGAACCTCATATGATTTTTTAGAATTTTTTCCTCATTCACCAATATTAAGGACTCTATGAACAAAATATAATTACAACTATTATGCCACGTGTAAACAAAGTGTCATGTCATGAATAAGTTTTTTCCATCCCATAAAATCGCATCCAGAAAGGCTAATGTTGTATGTAACACCCGAGACTTTTATGTTATATAAATCATCAAAGGAATCTTTTTCTATACAACACTTGCTTGGCTTGCTTTACACGCAATCGCGACCTTCCTCGATAGCTTGCGTCGTACGCAATACCGAGTTTCACTAAACAACATTATGCTATTAAAACTAGCCGTTATGAATAGTAATAACCACTTTTTGGAATTTTATAAATTTTATTTTTCAAAATGGACTTCATTTTTGGACTCAAAATATCGAAATTAGCCTAGGGTGAAATTTTGGTATTTTTCTGAAAACTTTCAATTTTTGAGGAATAGTGAAACCACTAAGTGGTAGGTTAAAAACTGAATTTTGCATAAAACTTAATTTTACCGCTTCTGTGATTGGAATTTCGAAAATCCGAGAGACACGGTTAATATCAAGGAATAAAATGTGGTTCAATGAGATGAAAATAATTTTTTGGTGAATAGTAACTTTTTACTTTTTTTACCGCGGTTAATAGTAAATAGGGTAACTAAGGATAAATATGATATTAATATTACCCTAACACATGTCCTAATTCTATTGGACAAGTGTAATTCGACCAAAACCAAACTTAGGAATAAAATATGACCATTTAGGCCCACTTGGATTAGATTAGGACATTTATTATTAATTTATTTAAAGAAGGGTTAAAATAGTTAAAATCAAAGTTTAATAAGTAAATCATTTTTAATATGGGGTTATACAGAAGATAAATTCAATTTTAAATATTCATTAGAAAGCTAAAAAGATTTCCTACATGATTATATTTTATTTGTAATTTTTAGACATTAAATAATTTAATTTATTTATGACATAATGATGATGCAGTAATTATCTTATTAATGAAATATTGACATAATTGATGTTATAAACACCAAAATAAATGTAATTTGAGACTTTTTATGAATTCCACTAATTTTATAGGTTACTAGGATATATTAGTGTTGATTTAATCAACTTGATTCGAACATATAATTCTGTTATGACTTTCAAACAAATCATATATCAAATAGTGTCAAAATTGACACAAAATAGTTTTTAAATCAAATATTATATTATTAATTGTTATTTTATTCCTAAAAATCTATGGTTCGGACAAATGACTTAGATAAGGATATATATATTAATAATAAACAATTTGGGGTTCGTTTGGCATGTTATAGTAAGTGTATTAACCATATAGTGAAAGAAAACAAAAAGACATGGTAAAAGTTAAATTATTTAACTTAGAGTTAAATCTAATTGATAAGGTTAAAATAATACCCTAAACTTGTCTAAATCCTATTGGTTGATAGGATTTCGACCCTTCCCCACTTTATCTTCTAAATAAGACCCTTTGAAACCATTATAAACCGATTTTGACTTTAATATAAAATAATATTTTGAGATATTCCTAAGGTGCCCCTCTCCTCCCTTATAAAAGGGAACCTCCTCCCCCTCCTCCTCACACCAAATTGAGCACTCAAGCTCGGCCAACCCCTGCCATTTTCTCCTCTCCACTTCCCTAGAATAATCCTAGAGGTCCTGGTCTTCTCCAAAGACCAATCTTAGTTCCTTAAGTGGAGGATTCAAAGAGGCGTTCCAAAAAAGAGGTAATATCCATTACCGATCTTTTCAATTTCTTTCTTCTTCAACTTCTTCTTCTTTAGTTGTTTCATGATAAAGTAATAACATCAGTATTAATTACATACTGATATGTTATTATAAATATGAAACAACCCTATTTCACCTTCTATCCATCCTACGGAAAAATGAAATCACCACGCGTGCGTACGTACGGAATACCGTCTCCACGCCGTGGTGTAATCTATTTTCCACCATCACCTTACAAGGATGGTTATAATGGTGTAATGAGTAACTAAATATGATTATTATGAAGTAATATTGATACTGAAATAATATATATATACTCCAATACAATTCCACGATCATAGGAATGATATCATCACTCGTGCGTACGTACGGAATACCGTCTCCACGATGTGATGCGACTCGTTCTACATGATCTTCATTTCATAATGATTATATAAATGAATTGAATGAATGAATATGGTATATAATACACTAATACCATTCTGGAAATGAATTATCTATAACCTAAAGATAAGAATAAGAATTTATTCGACAAAACACGCATAAGAACAAAAAGTTATAAAGACCCGAGTAACAAGTAACAATGAAATATTACTAACAAGAAGCTAATAATATGACCATATATGATATCATATAAATATGTATGATTCTGGAATAAGTCAATAACATTATTTAAACCATTATACAGGATCTTCGGACACGTACAAAGCTAATCGGACCTAAGGTAAGGGAAATTTCACAATCTCATTTTTATCCGAGATTGTTTATTCGTAAGTATTTACTGGGGTGTATTTTATCATCCACATCCATGTTCCCTCAATATGAAATATTGTTTCCATCCACTTGCAATAGTTTAAATCCAATTTTACCCTTAGGTGAGTTTTTAGTAAAGAATATGAAAGGAATCTTTTGTCGTTTTTCCATACGAGGTACTTTTTGACTTTTCCGACAAAAGTACGAAGAATGTTTTTTTTAACTTATACGACATGAATGGATTTTTAAAACATTGTTTCCAAGAAGCTTCCTTTACAAGTTTTCAAGTTTATTTTTAATCAACTTCTTTTATTTTAAAGTTGTATGACATGTTATGAAAGGAAAAATGTTTTTGAAGAAGAAAGGATATTTTCCTCAAGAATGGAGTTCAAGTGTTTTATCAAAATTATTTTCCATCTAAGATAATAAAGGGTTCTGTTTTTATCCCTATTATTACATTGATTTGATCATGTTGTGATGGAATTATTTTTATGAATTCCTTTATCTTATATGAATTGTTTTATGATGTCATGTTGTTTAAGAATCCCAGTTTTATTACATGGGTTACGCTATGATGTATGGTTTATGATTATGTGGCACACATAAGAAAGGATTCATTATAAGATGGGTGGGACCTATATCTCCCTCCAATGCATTGGGTAAAGATTTTATATCTCATGAGATAGACATGGCTGGAACGGAAGGTTATTTCGGTTCAGTGATACAGGACTGAAACGAGGAGTGAACTCGGTTCAGAAAGGGACTTTGTCCACTAAGATAGTCTTGGCAATGAGTCATGACTAACAAGAAATGATTTTCCATGATTATGTGTGCATTCCACAAAGTTTCAAGTTTTATGTTATGATTATGGGGATCTCATTTTCACTCCTATGATTTGTTCCATGTTAAGATATTATGATCTCTTTTGCAGGTTATGATTTTCAAAAAGATATGATATGATTTTTATTTCCTTTATTTGCCTTGATGAGCATTTGAGCTCACCCTTTTATGTTTTCTTTTCCCCAGGTCAGGAAGATGGATATTAAGTAGAATATGCTAAAAGGGACCCTAGATATGATGAAATAAATGGGAGACACTGTAGAAGATTTATGAACCAGTTGTTTATGTTTCCCAGTTTCTAAAGGCACTATACCTATACGGTCCTTAGTAGTTTTATCATATGTTGTAATAAGTGTGCTTCAATTTTTGAAGTATTAAAAATGTATGTAAAGTATGGGTCGTTATAGTTGGTATCAGTGGAAAGGTATAGTCAACCTTTGGAAATTAGGATGTGAAAGCCTTAGTAAGAACCCTAAGGATAAGTTTAAGCATAGTACACAATCTTAGTGTTTTAGAAATGGCCTTGAATAACCTAGGATAAGACCATAAGCATGCAAATTTTATTCTTGAATTATGTGGTTTCCTATTATAATTAGTGTTGCTCACACTATTCTTCTTGGTTTTAGTCAATGGCTGGAACCCGAAGGAACCGTGTTAATGCGGAATGCGATGGGCAATGCAATGATTGTCCCCTTGAGCAACCAAACGTTATGGGAGCTGGAATGCAAAATCTTGTAGCCATGCTCACACAACTTTCTCAAGCTATGAATCATGCAGGATTTCCAAACGAGCAATGGAGGGAGCAAAATTCTGTTGAATCCTTCATGAGGCAGCGTCCACCTTCTTTCAGCGGGTCTACTGATCCATTAGTTTCTGAACAATGGATTAGTACTACTGAAAAGATATTTTCAGTTCTTCAATGTTCTGAACATGATAAAGTCATCCTAGCAGTGTATCGTTTGGAAGGAGATGCTGATCAATGGTGGAATCTTGTTAAGAATACGAGGCAAAGGGTTGAAATTGAGTCTATGGAATGGGACGAGTTCAAGAACTTATTTTTCAATAAGTACTTCCCTCGTATTCTCCGAACAAAGATGGAGAAAGAGTTTCTTGAACTGAAGCAAAGGGATGATGAATCTGTTGGTACCTATGAAGCAAATTTTACAAGACTGGCAAGGTACGCTTCTGGTATTATTATCCAACCTGAGAGTAAGATCGATCGATTCTTTAGTGGCTTAAAACCAAGTCTTCGAAGGGTGTTAGCCATAAGAGACTTCAATAGCTACGAGGAAATCGTTCGATGTGCTCTCAAAGTCGGTATGGAGATTGGAGTAACCCATCAGTCACATGGGTTTGATAAGAAGAGGAAGATGGAATTCAAAGAAAAATCTAAAGAGCACACAGAAAAGAAGATGAGATTTTCCTTATGCTCAAAGTGTGGAAAGAAACATGGAGGGAGTTGTCTTAAAGGGACAAGTAAATGTTTTAAATGTGGAAAGGAAGGTCATCGGGCATTTGAATGCCGTGATAATGGGAAGAAGATGTCTAATGACGCAAACAAAGGAAGGGATACACAGAATGAACCTACAACACTTCAATGTTTCAAGTGCAAGGAGATGGGGCATTATGCCAATCAATGCCCAAATCCAAGGGTTGATGATGATGGTCGACGTCAACAAACTCTTAAAGCTAAAGACAAAGGAAAGTCACATGCAATTTCTATCAGCGATGTGGAGTACGATAACGATGTGGTGAAAGGTACACTTACCATCCACTCTAAAGTAGCAAATGTTTTATTTGATTCTGGATCCACCCACTCTTTTATTTCTGTAGACTTTTCTAAGGGTATCACCGTATTACCTCAACAATTAGATGTTGAGTTAGCCGTGACAACACCTAATGGCACATCAATCGCATCAAAAGTTTATAATTCTTCTCCGATCGAAGTTTGTGGGAAAGTGCTTCCTGCAAATCTTGTGATCCTTCCTTTAGTGGAATTTGATGTGATTCTTGGCATGGATTGGCTTTCTCTACATGGAGCTCATATCAATTGCCAAAGAAGGGAAGTCACATTTCATACTCCAGATCAATCTACGATCGTATACCAATGCAAGGATGAATATAACCTTCCAGTGGAAATTTCTTCCATCTTATGGGTATTGATCCCACTAAATGAAGGTTATTTATCTCAAATGGTTGGTGAGAAACTCACGATTAAGAATATGCCCATTGTAAGGGAGTTTGATGATGTCTTTCCGGAGGAATTACCGGGTCTTCCACCAAATCGTGAAGTTGAGTTTTCAATAGAACTCGTACCGGGTGCTTTGCCTATTTCAAAGACACCTTATAGAATGGCCCCAATTGAGTTGCAGGAATTGAAGAAGCAACTCCAAGAGAATCTTGATAAGGGATTCATACGCTCTAGTGCGTCACCTTGGGGAGCACCTGTTCTATTTGTTAAGAAGAAAGATGGATCAATGTGACTCTGCATTGATTATCGAGAACTTAACAAGATCACTATCAAGAACAAATATCCTCTCCCACGCATTGATGACTTATTTGACCAACTACGCGGAGCTCAATACTTTTCCAAGATTGATCTTCGTTCAGGGTATCATCAATTAAGGGTCAAACGGGAGGATATACCAAAGACGGCTTTCCGTACAAGGTATGGACACTATGAATTTATAGTGATGCCATTTGGTCTTACTAATGCCCCTGCTATCTTCATGGATCTAATGAATAGAGTCTTTAGAGACTATCTTGATCAATTTGTGGTAGTCTTTATAGACGATATTCTTGTCTATTCAAAGAGCAAGGAAGAACATGAAGATCACTTGAGAATTATATTGAAGACCCTGAGAAAGGAGAAGCTTTATGCCAAATTTACCAAGTGTGAATTTTGGCTTCAAAAAGTTGCATTTTTGGGTCACATAATCTCAAAAGAGGGGATATCTGTGGATCCAGCAAAAACAGAGGTTATCGAAAGATGGTCGAGACCAACAACAGTAACTGAGATCCGAAGTTTTCTTGGTTTGGCTGGATATTATCGACGTTTTGTAAAAGATTTTTCACGATTATCTAATCCACTCACCAAGTTGACTCGGAAAGGAGTTAAGTTTGTCTGGACAGAGGAATGTGAAGAGAATTTCAAGGAGTTGAAAAGAAGGTTATCCAGTGCACCTGTGCTCACACTGCCTTGTAGTGGAGAAAGGTTTGTGATCTACAGTGATGCATCCAAGAAGGGATTGGGGTGTGTTCTTATGCAAAATGATATGGTGATAGCTTATGCCTCACGACAGTTGAAAATCCATGAACAAAATTACCCAACACATGATTTGGAGTTGGCTGCGGTAATCTTTGCATTAAAGATTTGGAGGCATTACCTTTATGGTGAAAGGTGTGATATTTATACTGATCATAAATGTTTAAAGTATATTTTCACACAAAAGGAGTTGAATATGCGTCAAAGAAGATGGTTGGAGCTGATTAAGGATTATGACTGCTCAATCCATTACCACCCTGGGAAAGCAAACAAGGTGGCAGATGCATTACGTCGACAAGACCATGCTAGTTTATCCATGATGAGGATCACAAAAGATCCAATATTTATGGATTTGCAAAGGATGGATCTTGGAATTATAATGGAAGGGGAAAAATCTTATCTTTCTCAAATGAATGTTCAACCATCTATACATGTGAAGATTAAAGAGGCACAGAAAGAAGATGTCGAGTTACAAAAGAAGGTGAGAAATGTTCCTGAATTCAACCTTGATTGTGATGGGATAATAAAGTTCAGGAATCGGGTTTGTGTTCCTCCCATCCCCGAATTAAAGAAAGAGCTGCTGGATGAGGCTCATAGTTCTTCATTCTCTATTCATCCTGGAAGCACGAAGATGTATAGGGACCTGAAAGAGTACTTCTAGTGGGATGGCATGAAAAGAGATGTTGCTGAATATGTCTCTCGATGCTTGGTTTGTCAACAAGTTAAAGCTGAGAGACAGAAGTCTAAGGGGATGTTACAAATATTACCCATACCCGAATGGAAATGGGAAAACATCACTATGGACTTTGTCACAGGACTTCCTAAAAAATCCAAAGGCAATAATGCTATCTGGGTCATAGTTGATCGTCTCACAAAGTCTGCACACTTCATTCCTATTAGAGAGGATTTCTCTCTAGATCAGCTTGCCAGGATATATGTAAAGGAAGTGGTAAGATTGCATGGAGTACCACTTTCTATTATATCTGATCGAGATCCGAGATTTACCTCGAAGTTCTGGCGAAGTCTTCAGCATACTCTGGATACAGAGTTGAGTTTCAGCACTGCTTATCATCCCCAGACAGACGGTCAGTCTGAGAGAACAATTCAAACCCTAGAAGATATGTTGAGAGCTTGCTCTATGGATTTCAAAGGAGGTTGGGATCAACACCTACCTTTGGTAGAATTTTCTTATAATAATAGCTTTCACTCCAGTATTCAAATGGCTCCTTATGAAGCTCTCTATGGAAAGAAATGCAGGACTCCAACTTGCTGGGATGAAGTTGGGGAAAGAAAGCTATTAGGACCTGATCTCGTTGATGAAATGGCAGAAAAGGTCAGATCTATTCAACAACACATAAGAGCAGCTCAGAGTCGACAGAAAAGCTATGCCGACAACCGAAGAAAAGACCTAGAGTTTGAAGTGGGTGATAAAGTGTTCTTACGAATATCTCCCTGGAAGAGGGTTATGAGATTTGGAAAGAAGGGGAAGTTGAGCCCTAGATATATCGGTCCTTTCGAAATATTGGATCGTGTTGGGAAGGTAGCTTACCGATTGGCGCTTCCACCGAATCTCTCTCAAGTTCACGATGTGTTCCATGTATCTCTCCTGAGAAAGTACATACCAGATCCTTCACATGTACTCAGATCAGAAGTTGTACCGCTGGAGCAAGATCTTTTTTTATGAAGAACAGCCGATAGAGATTCTGGATCGTAGCGAAAAAGTCCTACGAAACAAGACCACTCGCTTGGTGAAAGTTTTATGGAGAAACCACCAACTTGAAGAAGCTACATGGGAGCTTGAGGATATGATGAGGGAGAAGTATCCTCATCTGTTTGTTGCAAAGTGATGAATTTTGTGGGCGAAATTCTTTTTAAGGGGGGTAGAATGTAACACCCGAGACTTTTATGTTATATAAATCATCAAAGGAATCTTTTTCTATACAACACTTGCTTGGCTTGCTTTACACGCAATCACGACCTTCCTCGATAGCTTGCGTCGTACGCAATACCGAGTTTCACTAAACAACATTATGCTATTAAAACTAGCCGTTATGAATAGTAATAACCACTTTTTGGAATTTTATAAATTTTATTTTTCAAAATGGACTTCATTTTTGGACTCAGAATATCGAAATTAGCCTAGGGTGAAATTTTGGTATTTTTCTGAAAACTTTCAATTTTTGATGAATAGTGAAACCACTAAGTGGTAGGATAAAAACTGAATTTTGCATAAAACTTAATTTTACCGCTTCTGTGATTGGAATTTCGAAAATCTGAGAGACACGGTTAATATCAAGGACTAAAATGTGGTTCAATGAGATGAAAATAATTTTTTGGTGAATAGTAACTTTTTACTTTTTTTACCGCGGTTAATAGTAAATAGGGTAACTAAGGGTAAATATGATATTAATATTACCCTAACACATGTCCTAATTCTATTGGACAAGTGTAATTCGACCAAAACCAAACTTAGAAATAAAATATGACCATTTAGGCCCACTTGGATTAGATTAGGACATTTATTATTAATTTATTTAAAGAAGGGTTAAAATAGTTAAAATCAAAGTTTAATAAGTAAATCATTTTTAATATGGGGTTATACATAAGATAAATTCAATTTTAAATATTCATTAGAAAGCTAAAAAGATTTCCTACATGATGATATTTTATTTGTAATTTTTAGACATTAAATAATTTAATTTATTTATGACATAATGATTATGCAATAATTATCTTATTAATGAAATATTGACATAATTGATGTTATAAACACCACAATAAATGTAATTTGAGACTTTTTATGAATTCCACTAATTTTCTAGGTTACTAGGATATATTAGTGTTGATTTAATCAACTTGGTTAGAACATATAATTCTGTTATGACTTTCAAACAAATCATATATCAAATAGTGTCAAAATTGACACAAAATAGTTTTTAAATCAAATATTATATTATTAATTGTTATTTTATTCCTAAAAATCTAAGGTTCGGCCAAATGACTTAGATAAGGATATATATATTAATAATAAACAATTTGGGGTTCGTTTGTCATGTTATAGTAAGTGTATTATCCATATAGTGATAGAAAACAAAAAGACATGGTAAAAGTTAAATTATTTAACTTAGAGTTAAATCTAATTGATAAGGTTAAAATAATACCCTAAACTTGTCTAAATCCTATTGGTTGATAGGATTTCGACCCTTCCCCACTTTATCTTCGAAATAATACCCTTTGAAACCATTATAAACCGATTTTGACTTTAATATAAAATAATATTTTGAGATATTCCTAAGGTGCCCCTCTCCTCCCTTATAAAAGGGAACCTCCTCCCCCTCCTCCTCACACCAAATTGAGCACTCAAGCTCGGCCAACCCCTGCCATTTTCTCCTCTCCACTTCCCTAGAATAATACTAGAGGTCCTGGTCTTCTCCAAAGACCAATCTTAGTTCCTTAAGTGGAGGATTCAAAGAGGCGTTCCAAAGAAGAGGTAATATCCATTACCGATCTTTTCAATTTCTTTCTTCTTCAACTTCTTCTTCTTTAGTTGTTTCATGATAAAGTAATAACATCAGTATTACTTACATACTGATATGTTATTATAAATATGAAACAACCCTATTTCACCTTCTATCCATCCTACGGAAAAATGAAATCACCACGCGTGCGTACGTACGGAATACCGTCTCCACGCCGTGGTGTAATCTATTTTCCCCCATCACCTTACAAGGATGGTTATAATGGTGTAATGAGTAACTAAATATGATTATTATTAAGTAATATTGATACTGAAATAATATATATATACTCCAATACAATTCCACGATCATAGGAATGATATCATCACTCGTGCGTACGTACGGAATACCGTCTCCACGATGTGATGCGACTCGTTCTACATGATCTTCATTTCATAATGATTATATAAATGAATTGAATGAATGAATATGGTATATAATACACTAATACCATTCTGGAAATTAATTATCTATAACCTAAAGATAAGAATAAGAATTTGTTCGACAAAACACGCATAAGAACAAAAAGTTATAAAGACCCGAGTAACAAGTAACAATGAAATATTACTAACAAGAAGCTAATAATATGACCATATATGATATCATATAAATATGTATGATTCTGGAATAAGTCAATAACATTATTTAAACCATTATACAGTATCTTCGGACACGTACAAAGCTAATCGGACCTAAGGTAAGGGAAATTTCACAATCTCATTTTTATCCGAGATTGTTTATTCGTAAGTATTTACTGGGGTGTATTTTATCATCCACATCCATGTTCCCTCAATATGAAATATTGTTTCCATCCAATTGCAATATTTTAAATCCAATTTTACCCTTAGGTGAGTTTTTAGTAAAGAATATGAAAGGAATCTTTTGTCGTTTTTCCGTACGAGGTACTTTTTGACTTTTCCGACAAAAGTACGAAGAATGTTTTTTTTAACTTATACGGCATGAATGGATTTTTAAAACATTGTTTCCAAGAAGCTTCCTTTACATTTTTTCAAGTTTATTTTTAATCAACTTCTTTTATTTTAATGTTGTATGACATGTTATGAAAGGAAAAATGTTTTTGAAGAAGAAAGGATATTTTCCTCAAGAATGGAGTTCAAGTGTTTTATCAAAATTATTTTCCATCTAAGATAATAAAGGGTTCTGTTTTTATCCCTATTATTACATTGATTTGATCATGTTGTGATGAAATTATTTTTATGAATTCCTTTATCTTATATGAATTGTTTTATGATGTCATGTTGTTTAAGAATCCCATTTTTATTACATGGGTTACGCTATGATGTATGGTTTATGATTATGTGGCACACATAAGAAAGGATTCATTATAAGATGGGTGGGACCTATATCTCCCTCCAATGCATTGGGTAAAGATTTTATATCTCATGAGATAGACATCGCTGGAACGGAAGGTTATTTCAGTTCAGTGATACAGGACTGAAACGAGGAGTGAACTCGGTTCAGAAAGGGACTTTGTCCACTAAGATAGTCTTGGCAATGAGTCATGACTAACAAGAAATGATTTTCCATGATTATGTGTGCATGCCACAAAGTTTCAAGTTTTATGTTATGATTATGGGGATCTCATTTTCACTCCTATGATTTGTTCCATGTTAAGATATTATGATCTCTTTTGCAGGTTATGATTTTCAAAAAGATATGATATGATTTTTATTTCCTTTATTTGCCTTGCTGAGCATTTGAGCTCACCCTTTTATGTTTTCTTTTCCCCAGGTCAGGAAGATGGATATTAAGTAGAATATGCTAAAAGGGACCCTAGATATGATGAAATAAATGGGAGACACTGTAGAAGATTTATGAACCAGTTGTTTATGTTTCCCAGTTTCTAAAGGCACTATACCTATACGGTCCTTTGTAGTTTTATCATATGTTGTAATAAGTGTGCTTCAATTTTTGAAGAATTAAAAATGTATGTAAAGTATGGGTCGTAATATTGTAGTAGAAAAGATACATGTTTTTTCATCCTCTAAAAGTTTTTCCACCCACACTTGATCAAATTTTATGATCACTAGAATTTCTACAGTAGTAAACAGACATGATCGAATTGGCTATGCATCCACCTCTTCTTCTTGATGGTTCATGCCGAACAATGAAGTGAATGCTGAAACAACCAAATTCTCACTCGACTCCTTAGATGTAGATACATTCTATTCAAAACATTTTCAGTGGGGACATACACATTTTTTGAAAAATACAAATGTGTTCCTAGTGTATTCCAATAAAATAAAAAGGTGAGATAACATACTTTCCTTAGGATTTCGATGTATAAGGACCTGAGAATGTGGGCTGCATTCTTTTTGTATTCTTTCCTCTTGAGGAAGTCTCTTCATAAATTGATAATATGTAACTATTTCATTAGAAGTGTAAATATGTACCATCATCAATGACTATTGTACTAGGGACCCATCATCATTAGTCCCCTAGTCAGCACGGAATCCATATCCCATGGCTGTAAAATGGGGATTATACTCAGGAGATGGTAGAGATGGATGTTTTTTAATAGCATCCCACTATTGCAACATACAAAGCATGTAAATATTGTTTAAATGGAACTATGAACCATAAAAATTAATAGTTTTATAGTACATACCTCTTTTATGGTGATGAGATATTCTCATTCATCCAAAAAATATAAAGAATTCCCCAAAAAACCATTTGGTTGACTAGTGGATAATAAAATATTTGACCATTGACTATCACAAAATCAGAGTCAAGGTCATGATAAAAGTCCCTGACTTCCTTTGGGCAGTCATTAATGGTTATACCAAGAGGGGTAGTGATATGGGAAAAGCCTTCTAAAAGTACCTCTAGCTAGATAAATATAACCTAGAGCTCATGGTCTTAGTTTTTCTCAATTCAATAATCCCATTGATGATAAGTGATAGAAAAAACAGATGAATAGAAATCCCCCTATAACTTCATTTCTTATAGCCATGTTAGTAGGTTCTTATTGTAGTTAAGGATATATTCTGAATTCTATTATGGGGGATTTTGATGATTCCGACCCAAGAAGAAAGTTTCATTCCAATACTAGGATTGTTCTCACCAGTTATTGGTTAAAAAGACTCCCTTACCAATCTAGAAAATTCCCCACTCAGATATGAAAGAATCCAAACCTCCAAGTTACCAAATGATAATAAGATTACTAAACTGTGGGGATGAATGTTGATACTAGAACCGATCTCCAACCCAGTTAAAATCATCCAATAATGTTGATCTACCATTGGATGATCGTCTAATTGAATAAGAATGTAGTCATGACTTCATAATTGAACAAAAAGTAATTGGCTGCTAAACTGATTGTGTGTAGACCATTTTCATTTGAGTTCCCCATCCATATAGGTGGAATGAACCCATTCATGAATTTACAACACATAAGCCCGTGTGTCATAGATGGAGTCACCAATATCAACAATATCACCACTAATAAGTATCATTATTGATTTAATTATAAAAAATCATAGTGGATTTTATAATCCCTAACATCTATATCTTTTAGTGGAATGGGTATTACACATTTATGTATTTTAGGTATGGGATGATGAAAAAAATAGGGATACACTAAATGTTTATATATTCATATCCTCCCAAATGATCCCCTATCTAACCCCATTATAAATTCAAGGTTCCCACTATCCTATTTGTGCCCCTTTCTCTATAAACATGGTGTCAAATTTGATAGAGTTTGACTAGCATAGGTATGGAAAGCTGGATGTGCTCCCCCATTCCATATATTCCACCATTGTGAATTTAAAAACACTAAAAACATATTTAGACTTTTTTGGGATAATGTACCCACAAATATTTCTTCTAATAAATTTGGATAATTGGATAGAATGATTGTTATGCCTTGTATTTTCCATGTATTATTCTAATATATTATACGGATTATTTTTGAGATAAGTCATTGAGATGAAATGTGATTTTGAGATCATGTGTACCAAAAATAAATCATGAAATATATAAGATATATTAAATTGATTCTTTTCCCTACTTTCCTATGAAATTGAAATAACATCTAAATGGGTGTCTGGATCCAAAATCCAAGGGCGCTGCTGAATTCATTATGCGGTTTTCCCTTGGTGAGAATTAATAGTAGTAAGTGTGGGTGATTTGTAGAAAATCCATCACTGGTGGGGAAATAAATAATATAAAATAAATATATTATCCAGTTTTAGATATTGTCAAAAAAGAAATTAAATAATATTTAAATTGATGGCTATGTCCGAATTATAGTGTTAGTCGTATAACCCTGGTGACGTCGGAGAACCCTTGGAGAGACCATTGGAGAATTCTCATAGGAAATCATCAATGAGACCATGGATGGACGAAAGAAGAACAACCTACATTAAGGGTCATGCCAACAAATGCGAAACAAATTCATCCTTCATCCGCAATCGATCTAAATTGTGGTAGCACATGTGTCTTTTTGGATTTCTTAAACCATTTTTTTCTATGATAAACACATACTAATCAATGAATAGATTGATTCATGATTTATTCATTATAATGAATGGAATTATTTTTTGGGGATATTACATTGGATAATTTTTTTTCTTATTTCTTCATTCTAATTGAAATGAATCAAGGCCAACTATTCAAGGGATAGTCTCATTTCTATTTTGTGTGTTTTGTTGTATTCTCCCATCATTATCCATTCATCACAAGAGTACTTTTTTGACCTACAATTTGATGATTCACCAATGAATTGTTCATTGTGTACAAATTTCTTGGTGAAAAAATATAATATTATTGATATGGACTCTATATGATGTAGTGGAGTTGTGATAGCGGTAGTGGTGAATGTATCAAGATGATTTGAAATCCCTAATATCGAGCATGATGTCTAAAAGATGAATGCGACAAATGAAATATGATTTTAATGAATTCAATGATCCGATTTGGGTGAAATGATGTAGATATATTTTTCTAGGGTAGATCCATGATTTTCAACATGATTGGAGCTGGATTTCTTGGAGTTGGCAGAACCGATGATCATATAAGGAAGAAAAAGGGTTTCTGGAATAACCTGATACAGACAAAATGATATCTTTGACAACATAAAATATAATACCCTTTATATGACTCAGTGTGTACATCAATGGGTACATGAATAGAGGTTTGAGTGCACGGGTTTCCAACATCATGTGTACTCCCCCCACATGAAATGCATTGGACCATAGACATGATAAACCCCATGCACTGGAAAACAAAAATGGGGAAATGGGAGAATGTTGTGTAATGGCTTGACTGGAGTACGTGGGAGAAACACATGATACTTGGACACAATGTGTAACCCATATACATGTCCTTCACTCAACTACGAATCCACAACATTCAGAACCAAGATATTTAATCGGGTAGGAAATTTGGTCAAGGGACATGACATATGACCCATACTACATACCATGTAGTCTTTTATACATAGCTTAGAGATTAATTACTCAAGAACCTAGTACTGTCTTATTAGGGTTAATTCCCCATGTTATTTCCCAGATGGTTCGTATGGAATCATCTCCTACACCTAGGACTACGATCCCTTCAACATGAATACTTCTATAATATAACTAGAATCCCTCTAAGAGGTCCATAATGAGATACTCTTTCCATCTTCGTGCCCTAGGTGATTTTTTTGCATAATATTTCCCAACAATACCCTGGAGTCAATCCTGTATATAGAGGGTTAATATGTATTAATTTTTTTGGTATCACCCCATGGACTTATATGCAGTCTTCATTAGTGTATCATGTTCTCAACAGACCTATCAGTGTGTACTTTCTAATGGAGTTACCTGATGAGAATTACATCTAAGATAGATGTCATCAAAGCTATCAAACTCATGGGTGTGTTCTCCCAGATGAGTGATTTATGGAAAATGTTGTTTCGAATCCTAGGTTGGTATACAGTTCTTGTGAAATGCCTCTAGAATATTCTTCTTTGTTGAGTATATATGGATAATCTTGTTACATTTACTGTAGACATATACATGGGTAGAGATGATCGTACTTTATCTGTTGTATTCCTGTCAATTCCAGGGTGTCATTCTGAGTATTATTATACTAACACCTATAGGGGATTTTCAAGCACATGTCTAAAATTTTATATATAATTTACCTTTTGAAAGAGTACTAGGAAGACCCAGACTAGAAGGTTCTTAGGGAGACAAAATAGACTTTAGTGTTTTCCTATGGCTTTCTGACATCAGTCCCACTACTTAACATTATATTAGACTTGTGTGCCTGAAAATATATTATGGGCTTGTATTTGACCCCTTTTGATTTCCTTAACTTCATGTCAAATTCTATTTATGTGATTAGATGTACAAATTTTGGTTGTTTATTTTTTTAGTTTCATCATTTTATAGGCTTTGAGATGTGTAAGACTATACAGATGCTTAGGCTATGGCCTCCACTGTTAGTGATATTTATTCTTTGCGCTAATCGAGATCCCTTGGTCTGTTTGAGGCGGGATTGGGGAATCACAACGTATTAACCAAAATGACAGGTCATGAAAAGGTTGTATCAGAGTGTTCATTTCTCCTTTTTGATTGGTGTTCTATGAGACTGTTTTGGGGAAACAGTGTTAATGGCCTCGAGTTCATCTTGCCGACCAGGGACTCAAGTGTTGGTATGACACACAGCATATCCATAAACTAGGACTCTGATCACCTACATTTCAACTAGGTACATGATAAAACAGTTGTATGTAGAATGATGGTATGTTAATAATATATGAATTGGTTTTCGTTTCCATGTCCATCATGTTATATCTCTTCAGATATACTATTTGACTGTGGTACATTTATTTTATTTCAAGTGTCCTACATGATGTATCCCATCATGGATTCAGTAGCCTAATCAAGTGGATGATCCCCTCAGGGACGAGGCGTTAATACACATACTAGTTCCTGATTTCTTACATCCATGTTATGAAAAAACCATACCAGCACCTATAGAGCTTCATGTAGTACTTATATTAGCATTGAATGAGTTGCACATGCTTATCATGCACCATGGGTTTCAAAGACAGATACCCATTAGGTTCCAATACGAGTACGACCCATAGGATGAAAGTACTACCAAGGCTCAATGGCCAATGTATTTTGTCTAGGAAGGAACCTAGTAGATCAGATGGTGGTACTAGATGTGATCCTTCTATATGGCCCAATAGATCGATGGTGGGGTTTATTTACCCACTCTTACGAAGATGATATTCTTTTGTGGGAAGAGTATGAGAGACCTTTCATAGATAAGTTCTCACCATCTAAAGTGAGAGATATATGTTATTAGGAGCTTCAATAGGTCTAATAGGGTATCATTAGAGTAGATAAGTATTCATTTAGTTTTACCGATTTCTTTAGGTATGTGGTTGATATGTTTTGAGTTCAGTTCCTCAAGGCTAGGACATCATAGTGAGGTATTCATGGATACATCTATGCTAGTTTATCCCAATGGGAATTCCTACATATGTTGGGGTGATAGATAAAGTATTAGTGGATGAGTGTTTCTTGGATGAGCGGATACAACTAGTGGTTGTCCGGAGTGGGAAACTTAGAGTAGAGACCTTGATAATAGGGAGTTGATGACAGTCTTAGGGACATGGAAGTGTGAGATGTTTTAGGTTTAGGTCCCAGGGGATGGGATCTATATTTAAGGGCTTATAGGGTGGTTCTAGTAATCCTAGAGAGAAGATTTTATACTCATGTTATGGTAGGGGAAATATTGGTTGAGATTGTCCAACTTGACATATAGTTTATAGAGATAATTTGTATGGGACAATGATGCAGAGACAATATTAGGAGTAAAAAGTTTTTCATGGTGTCAGATGTGGAAAGGGATTTATAAGAACAGAAGGATGTGGTCAATGTCTTGGCATGTTACAACCACATCCCTTGGTGGTATATTCTATGATCAATGAGCTGGATAACATGGGTGAGGATAGATACATGTCATCATATATTAATACCCCTAGAATGAATGATTGTTTCCTGGTATGATTTTTGATTTTTTTCCTTAGTAACAATATTGATAGACACATGTTCTAGTGAATCCTTTCTTTCCACATACAATGTATAATAATTGGAGATGACGGTTAAACAATTTTTTTGACCCTCTCCCTTGGATAAACCTACTGGAGAAGACCAAATGATCACACACTTGTGTAAATAGTGTGACCTGACTTTTGGGGTTAGGAGTTTCTGTTGTAATTTATTGGTGGTAGCATCGAGTCCAATCAATGCCATTCATGGTATGGATTGGTTATCAACAATTCATTCATAGAATTAATCTTTTAGGTGAAGGATTCAGTGAGTCTATAATGATGGAACCAGGTTCACTATTTTTAGTGAAATGGAATCATAGTTAGTTTAAGATGGAGTCATTCATAGTAGGGTGCAACTGATTACTCATTACATGGAGCGTCTGACCCTTTGTGTAGTGGATGTAATTAATTCCCATTTTCCTACAGTGGTGGTAGAGTATGGGGAAGTCTTCCCTAATTATGTTCTAGGTTTACCTCCCCGCCAAGATAAATACTTTTTTGATTGATCTATACCTCCGGAAGACACTGATATCTCCACCTTCATATCTGATGGCTCCTATTGGTATTTGTGAGCTGAGGGTGTAATTAGAGGAAATGAAGAGGGAGGGATACGTTGGACCCAGTGTTGCACCCGGGTTTGTCCCCAGTATTTTTTTCAAGAATGAATATGTGATGTTTATTTTATATGTGGACTACTGATGCCTGAACTACCCAGAAATGAATAACTGGTATCCACTATCAATGATCGATGATATATTTGATCAGTTGATAAGGGAACAACTATTCTCGAAGAATCACCTTAGGACATGGTATCACCAGTTGCAAGTAAGGGATGAGGATATACCAATTATATCATTCATACGTCTCTATAGTCACTATGAGTACATGGTTATTCCCTTTGGAATGTCGACAACCCCAATATTGTTCGTGGGACTCTTGAATATGATCATTCATCATTTTGTATAATAGATTGTGGTAGTCCTCATCGATGATATCCTTATATACACTTCATATGAGGAGGAAAACGTGATTTACATGAAAATATTTATATAAATACTTTGAGAGAACAAAATATATAGAAACCTCTAGATTTTCATGTTCTAGATTTAGGTTGTCCACTTTCGGGTACATGTTATCCCATAAAATGGAGTGTAAGTGCACCCATTCAATGTAGAGGTAGTGTTAACATTGGATCCACCTAAGAAAATCATTGAGGATTGAATATTTTTTGTGTTGTAAAGCTACTACCAAATATCCATATATAATTTCTCTAGGATAGTAGTACTCATTCTGACCTTGACTCAAAAGGGGAATCATTTCTTGTTTATTAATAAGGGCCAGTAGTGTTTTCAGTAGACAAATTAGAGTTTGATGAACACTCCCATCATTAGACTCCAAGAGGAGGGTGTTGAGTACATAGTTCTATATGATTCCTCAAGAACTGAGATTTTTTGTGTTCTTATATAGAGTAAGGTACTCATTTCTTATGGTTCACTCCATTCTGTAACACTCGAGAAGAACTACATGAACCATGATCATGAGATATCAGTGGTAGTCTCTTGATTGATGATGTTGTGACACTACTAGATAGGGGTGTAGTTTATCATTTTCTCATATAAGAAGATTATAATGTAAATCTTCTCTTACAAGGAATTCAACTTGAGATAGTGGTGATGGATTGAGTTCCACAAGGATTATGACATTGAAATTGTCTTTACACAAGGGAAGGTGAACCTAGTAGAAAATTATCTTATTAGGATATCTTGTTCATAATTTATGAATGTGACATCAGATTACTTAACCTCATTATAGTTATCCGTATTAGATAGAGATGGATTATATTACCTCCAATATATGGTAGTTACCCCTCAACTATTATAGCGAGTCAGGTAGGAACAACTTGGGGATAATGACTGTGAGACCCTACATTCTCTGATATCCACTCCACACACTCCTGATGTATTTTATAAATATAGGGAGAATTTCATTCTTTTTAGAGGAAACCTTAGGGTAACAATAATGTTAATTTATTTAGGTTCTATTTGAGTTCCCTAAATTTTCTTTGGTGGCACATACAGGTGTGGAAAACTCTACCAAGACCTCTGACCTTAGTTTAGGTTTCGATAGATGAATGATGGTGTTTCAAAGTTGGTCTCTTAATGCATTACATGTTAGCAAGTGATAGATGAGTAACCAGTTCTAGTTGGTTTGGAACAACCACTTGAGGATCCAGAGTAGATATTGGATGGGATATATATATACATCATGTAATGCTTAAGATGTATCTATAGAGGAAATGATTCATTCTGGTTGATCGTAGATCGACTCAACATGTTTTACCACTTCTTAGATATAACATTGTAGAGTTTAGTAGAGAGCATGATATGTATCTATATATAAAATATTTTTTAACTTCATGGAGTTCAATAGGTGGTTTATTCTGATCGTAATGTAATCGTTACATCCCTATTGTGGAAGGGATTGCAATATGTGTTTGGGACCTAGTTACACATGATCATAGTGTGTCACCACCAAACTTATGATTAATCTTGGTGGTCTATTTAGGCATTAATAGACATTCTAGAAGAATACATGTTGATCATTGGTTGTATATGTGTAGATCACATACCATAGTAGGTGTTTTCATACATTAACAACTTCAATTATATCATCGGTCCAGCAAAATTCAAGGTATTGTACGGGAAACGATGTAGGTAACCATTATTCTAGAATAACCCCTGAGAGACAGCACTCAAGGGATTAAAGTTGGTATGATCAACTACTAAGAAGGTGAATATCAATACAGAATCATATGAAGACCACATAGAATAGTCACAAGTCTTATGATGATAGGAGACAGAGGCCATTGGAGTTCAAATAAGAAGACTATGTGTTCATAAAGGTTTCACCATAATTTGAATAGAAAAATACTTGGCTGGGGAAACAACCTATCCTAGATGTTCATTGGACCATTCTAGAATCTATGTAGAGTTGGCGAGGTGGCATACCACATTGATCAACCTTTTTAGTAAGAATGGGTATACAATATCTTCCACAAGTCACAGTTTGGTATGTATTTTAATTACCCATCTCATTTGATCGACTAGGGTTAGCTGGACATCTAGGATAGAGAGACCATTACTAAGTTCCCAAGGGTAATTGAGGTCAGGAAGGATTTGATCTAGTATGGGTGATTGATTCATGTATTTTGTGTTTGTTGGTAGAACAAGAATCATAATGAGAGAACATGGGAGCAGGAGGCTCAAATTCATGCTCAAGACCAAAATCGTTTGGAATAGTTTCTTCTTTATTTTTGGGGATGTAAATCCCCCAGGTGAGGATAATGTAATGTCTCAGATTATCCATATATTATTTTTAAATATTTTATTTATTATTTTTTAAACCTTTTGATGATAAAACATTAGATTCTGAGGGCTAGTGTGCCTGAATTAAATGTTTGAAATTTGTTAAATATATTAAATAGCACACATTTTCATTTTTCCAAAATAAGTGTAGTAACTTCTAAAAGGGTTCTTGGATAAAAAATTCAAGAGAATCATTGAGTTTAGAATGTGTGTGTTACCCTATGTGTGATTTAACATTCATTAGAAATGATTATTTATATAAAATTCATCACGGGCATGGAAATGGATAAAATAATTTATTTATTTTATTTTATTTAAGTTTTTGTGTATTAAGTGATTGAATTATCCTTATATACATGGTTATGTAAGAAATATAGGGTTACCTATAAAAACCTATAGAATTCATAGAACCCTTGGATATACCATTAGAGAATTATCTCTGAAAATTGGTGGCAATATAATGTATTGATGGATGATAAACCCTGGTTTTGAAGGATCTTACCAATGGAGGTGACACAACTTCACCCTTCATCAATGATCGATCCAAATTGAGGCAGGGTGTTTCTTTTTTGGATTTATTCCCCATTATTTTTTCAATGAAAAATTCGAACCAATAAATTAATATACTGATTACTGGTTTGGTCATTATGAGGGATGGGTTTATTTATCGGGGGTATTGCACTGGGAGTTTTTTGTTTCTTTGTTTCGTTGTTCTTCATTATAACATAAATGAATCAGTGATAATTGAACCCAGTCAAGGTCCATTATAATTTTGTGTGTTTTGTGGGATTATTTAATCATTATATATTCATTAGGGTCACTAATATTTTGTAATATAGTTATATTCCTCACTGATGGATCAATGATTCCTCTCACATTTAATGGTGAAACAATCCATGATTTTTTATCATAACTTGGTATGATGAAATTGAGGGGGGATTGTGGTTGTAATGAAGAAATTATATCAATTTGGAAACCCAAAATTTTGAATGGGATGTGCATACAATTTATGTGAAATGTGAAATCCTTTTTATAATTGATAAGAAGATCAGATTCTTGTGAAAAACTGTGGTTGGATACAGTCATGGTAGATCCATGATTTTCAACATTATTCGAGATGTATTTAAACACATTAATAGCTCTAGAAAACATAAAATGAAGATTATGGGTTTCTAAAAAACTCAATACACATGGATTTTATTATTTGACTACATGGAATGTATTAAACATTATAAGACTCAGTTGGTACCTCGAGGGTACATGGAAACGAGGTGCAGTACATGGGTTGTCTGCATGGAATGGAAATCCCCAGATGACATGACCTAGATCATGTACACAGGTGAAACGGTGTATTGGAATGACTGGAGTACACATGTATTACATGGGTTACATGTATAGGGAATTTAACTCATCTACAAGTCATGTACTCTTTTACACAGACTCAACATGATAACACAGGTTGTTTACAAGGGGAAGACCGATTTCAAGGTAAATGGCATGTTAACCCTACTCACAGTTTTATAATCCTTTATACATGGATTAGAGCTCTTTACATTGGGGGCATGGAAACTTTTATTTAGGAATCGTTCCCCTTATCCTTTCCCAAGTGGTTGGTATGGAATCAACTCATACTCATTCAAAGATGATTCCTTTAGTAGGAATTCTTGGATTGAGTCATTGGAATCCCTATAGGAGGCCTAGAGTTAGATCCCTTATTTATCTTCATTCACTAGGTGGAGTTCTAGGTATCTTTGTGACCGACACTACATGACCATCGATTCTATACATAGTGGGTTATTCTAGATTGAGTTTTTGGGGATCACCCCATGGCCTTGGTAGTGATCCTCATCTATGTATCATATTCTATTGGGACCTATTAGTATATACATCATAATGGAGATTCCTAACAATAATTACCTCTCAGAAAGACATCATCAATGATGTCAAACATAGAATTTTGTTCTCCTAGTTGAGTGCTTTGTGGGATCTTAATTATGGAATTATAGGAAAGCATACTATGGTAGTGACTTACTTACAAACATTATTGCTATGATGAGTATATCTGGACCTCCTGGATATATTTATTGTCAAAATATTCCTATGTAGAGATAATTTTACATTATATTATTGTATTCTTTGTGGTTTTGGTGTGTCCTACAGACTATTTATATACTCTCCATTAAATGGGATTTTCCCGCACGTGATTTTTATTGTGTGGGCGATTGACCCTTTGATAGGTTCTTTAGAGGAAAAAGACCAGAAGGTGCTTCGTGAGACCAGATAGACCGAGGTGTGTTCTTGTGGCTTTCTGATAGCAGTCAAGTAAATAATTTCTTGTTGTAATTTGGTTTTATACTCTTTGGTCAAGGATTTTATTTTTCCTTGTTTACTTTCTTTATATTAGTTTCATTCTAGGTATAATGCATTAGATGTATGAATTCATGGTTGTTCATTTGGTTTTACATTTCATCATTTTATATGGTTAGATGCTTGTATGTGTGTACATTTTCTTTGGCTAGGGTGTCCCATGTTTGAGATAATCCATCTTAGTGTTAGTCTCTAGCCCCTTTCCTATTGGAGGTGGTCTTTGGGAGTTGTGACACATGAACCACTGGGACATGTCATGACAATGATAAAATATGAGAACAACGTCCCATCCCCATTCATTAAAATTCACATCCCCAAAAGGTTGATTATGTTACTAGTGTACCTTGTGATTCCCACGGAAGACACAAAATTAGCCTCTTAACATCTGGCTTATAGTTGGTATTATTGATAAATCATTCTTCCATTCCATTAATGGAATATCCACTCTAGGAATCGTCTCCTTAGGGAGGGAATTTTTAGGTTGCTTGATTATCTCCCAGTTGATTGGGGGATTCCTCCTTACATCATCCCTAGAAGACAATAGGGTAAATAAATCATTATACATCCCACCCATTATAGTTTCCCCACATATTTAGTCCATATTCATAATGTTTATTCTCCATCACCATGAATACGGTGGAAAGTGATCGTATCCATATTCCAACAGCTTAACAACAACGTCATAAGACCCTTGTTGCAATAAGCACATGTCTATGATATCTAGACATCGTAATACATTCTAATTTTCTTCACCTCCCCAGATAATTCAGAATCAATGTATAAAACCAAGAAGGGAGATCCCCAGTTTAGCCACACAAACCACCTCATTGGATATCCTAGTTGGAAACCAATATAAAAAATATTATTAGATGTATACATATACATTATAGAGTGATATATGTGGAAATTCTCATCGGGTGCATGATCAGTACCCTAAAAGTAAGAGGCATGAATTTCAATACATTACCACCTTCATGGTCCCCCTAGGAATAATGTATCCCCTATAAGAGTTGTTCTACCGAATGGTGTTATGGGTCATTCAGATTCCGGAGGAGGCTAAGAATGATTATTTCAATGGGGGGGATGGGAGCATCATCAGTAAGACCAACCCCGCAGAGGTGTAATATGTATAAAATATTACATTATATGATTTTTAATCCCATAAATCTTGTTACACTCATTCGTTCTGGCCCACCAAAATAGTGGAATGTTGAATCCATGTTCTGCACAATGACATCGTGACTGGCTATTCCTGCATTCGACTCCTTCTTCGAAAGCTTACGAGATGATCAATGGGAATAAAAAGCCATCAAAATACATGTCAGTAAAATATTTAAGATATATGAACTAAAATATTTTGAAAAAAGACACAAATAAACATGTAAAATCATTCGTATCACATGAATCAGCAGAGGTATTTTTGAATCATCTAGGGGATCATGAATCACCTGAAACCCAGAGGTCTCATGGGTTGAATTAACCACACAGGTGACCACACAATCAAATTAACCCTTAATGAATCATTACCAGATGACCTTAACAGGGTCACACAACCATCCTGACGGTCAATGGATTATGTATCCAAGATGGAAGATCATACAGATACATCCAAGACAATCACACATCCTCATAGTCAAAGTTCAAAAATATATTAAAGTACGGTTCATAAGTTATGTTGAGTAGGAACCTGCAAAAAAAGAAATCTTTTGGAATAGTTTGGATGAAAAGGATCACATTAGGGTCTTGCGAATGGGTATTTCAGAGTGGTCTTATGATAAGGGAATGTGATGGTATCAAGACTAGAGTTCTTTGGGTGAGTAAGTAGCCTATGAATTAGGTCAACCTTTTATTGCTTATATACATTAAATTTCACATAATAAAATGAATTACTTATCATAGAAAATGTGACCTTAGGAACCAACTGAAAATAATGAAAAAACAATATTATGGTATTTAATATCCACAGAACTAGAAACTTTTCCATGCAGAGGTCGCACTAGAGAGGGTCATTTGTTGACACCTTCTAAATGAGAATCATCAAATTCATGAAGTTTAAAACAACTAAATAGCTATATTATACTTAAAAAAATACAAGGAAGTAAAAGGTGGTTGAGACTCATGTAATGGGTGAACCCTTATTAGATACCCAATCACATAAACAATAGAGGTTAATTTTAACATTCACGCACATCACATAATATGTATCTGATCCCATGAATCCCATTGAGCAAGTCCCTATACTGACATGAAGGCTCACTAGACAATCACGAGCCTTGTGGTAGCAGTAAGATAATCTCCACCATGTAATGAAGCTTCTCAACTAGTATATTCCTTCAAACTGACCAAAAATTATTTAATGTTAGGATAAATTTGTCTAGAAGGAAGAGGAACCTTGTATTTGTAAAATATCACGTGTCACCTAATTTATAGGGAGAATATAATTATTTCCTAACAGCCAAGAAAACATGAGATACTATGATCATTTGTAGAATATAAAATGAAAATAATAATAATTAATGTGGGAGGCTCCCGTGGTCATAAAATATCAAATGGTCTACCCATGAAGATCATCAAGATATTCCATAACCCTCATGACACCCTCACCTCATCTCATGAAATCCCACTAGCTTGTCATCCCAATCACATGAAGGACCTCGGGTATGTACTGAATACTAAATGCTCCCCCTATTGTATCAGTAAGAAAAAAGAAATGGAATTATACAGTAAATTATTGAGCATCTCTATATTTCCAGTAATGGTTACATGACACACTACCCATTGATAGATTATTTTTCATCTTCTTTACACATGAAATCAATCATTAATCCCAACAATTGTAAAATAAAAAATATAAATAAAATGGAAGGAGGAAGGAAAATATCATAATCATAAAACTTTGGAGAAGCGCTAAGGCTATCTATAACATAGTTTCATAACACCCCTTGAAAATCCATCATTGTCTCACAAAAAAATCCTAGACATGTCAACCGAGATCTTGCCATGGCATTTCATCTAGTGTATTGATCTCACAAAAGCTATTAGACATATCAATATGAAAATATGAATTTTCTTTAGTGTATCAACATAATTATACATGTACCCTTTAATCGGTGAAAATAAAATAAAATGATCATTAATGGGAGGGATTCATGGTTTCTGAAAATCAGGCACTTATATTAGATTTGTCCCCGGTAGGGAGTCACAATGAGGCATGAAACAAAATCCCTTAATCGAATCCATCAAAGATCCACGTGTAATAAGTCATGCCAAGAAGAGAAAAGACAATGTGGTTAGGCCTATAAATCCCCCAACCCAGTATGAAATAATAACAACTAAACTTCTTAGAAGAGAGATCTTTTGTTTGCATTGAGATGCCCTCACTATATAGTGGGTTTTAGAGAGTGGCTGATCTTGTGATCCGAAAAGCATCATGTTAGGTATGGTCAAGGGAACCACTGTAATGATCATGAATTAGGCATAAAAACATCATTTGATCATTATATATCTCATAACAAACATATGAAAAAACACACGAAGGACATCCCACACACCAGATAGACCACATGAAACATCAATCAAAGAAAACACTAAACAAATCAATGGAATTCCCAATATAAAGGCATAAAAAATAACAAATAAGAGGAAAAATATGAAAAATAAAAAACCACATATACTCATGTGATTTCTATGAACCTTCAAACACACATGAAAACACCTAGAAATGTTGTCCAAATCTGGATACACCCCTTTGGTATACTATTTGAATCTTGTGAAATCCCCTGGACATGTCAAATAAAGTCACATAACACCGCATTGACACCACACCAGAGTCTTTCTATTCCATATAGGATTATCAGGTAGACCTCATGGTCTCCATCAGATCTATTTCCCAATACATATAGTGGAATTAGTGTATGTCACCTGACTCTTTCGGTGGAACCTGGCTCCATAAAATAGCTCTCACAAAGCCTTCTAGTCATGCCTGATAGGTCTCATGATGTCCACTAGAATTGTCATCCTAGATGTACATCACCCTCTGAGACATGTCACACCGACTCATGCACTTTCCACCATGCCTGTTAGATAGCCTTCATGAAGACACCAAAACATGTTTTTTGGATCATATGACACACTCTATACATGTCAGCTAGGGTCATGTAATGGCTTCCAGTGAAAACAATATAGTTCCTGAGACATCATTCAGATAAGTCATCCTTGATCACGTGACACCCTATATACAATTTAGCTGGGGTCATGCGATGGCTTCCACAACACGCCATATAATATATGTGATTTCCCAAGGATGTGTAAACTGAATCATGAAACTGTAAATTCACATATTAGTTATATATTATATGAAATTTCAACAAAACATAAATTTCATGTTGGATATATAATAAACACATCTTATGATAGAAAAAATTATTGGTAATAAGGGAATACTATGACAAGATAACCTTCTTAATTTTCATTGATTAAGCAACAATCAAAATGAAAAACATTGTATGTAATCCCTAACCAACTAAACATCAATCACATTAAATCATTCTATAACCATGAATCATAGGAAAACTTAATGCCCATTCACCTCTTTAAACAACACCAAGGGTAGTTCCAACACCTATGTCCAACACCTAGAAGTATTGGGGGTCATTATTTTTAAACCCATCATTCTCAATCTTAGAAAATATCACACTGTCTCATGGAGATAAAAATATTATATCATTTCCATTGTAACCCTATATAAGGTCAAGGGAAATTTATGTGCATAATTTCTGATATTAATGAACTACGAGGAATCTGATTACTATAAGAATTATGATATGTAATACACCATCATAAGCTTAGATCCCAATATCAAATGGACATCTAACTCAGTGAATGTACGACCTTGTGTCCAAAATTTCTACCATAAAGAACCCAATCATTCTCATAGGTGGATCAATACATCAACCACCATTAGTATGAGAAACAACAAAATTACATTGACTCTGATTCCTTCCATATTTTGGATATGTTGGATCCCTCCCAAAGGACCAATATCTACATTAGATTAACTCAAAGGTTTTCCCTATGCATGATCCCCATATACATATGAAATGATACTGGTTACTTGTTATCCCATATTTTACACACCTTTCATAGCTCGTGGGGGATTATGGAATTACAATGAACCCATCATTGGAAACATAAATATTCATAAATTAGTGTAGTCTCAGAATGTAATTGTTGATGAGTGGAATGATATAAAAAACCCCATATGAGGATATCTCCCTTGGGGCCAGTCCCATGGTCCTGGTCAAACACTGATAACTCTAATTCCAATCATAACCGGGATACAATGGACATATCTTTATGGTTGAAGATCAAATTGTAATTATTAAAACCCAGAATCCTATATCCAGTTCATTATATTATTACATGGACATGATTACACGATATCAAATCGTGAAAGACTAATGTTTAGAAGTCTTTTAAAACCATATTAAATATATTATTCCCATATTATATTTCAAAAAGATATAAAGAATACAAATAAAAAAAGTTCATCTTCCATGAAATTTATTTAATAATTTGCTCAGTACAATTTTTGTAAAAGAATCATAATAAGGGTGAGATGAAATTCTTAGTAAGAGTAATTAATATATAATAAATAATGAAAAAATTAGAACAAATAAATATGGAAAGGTAAATAACTCATAACACATGCCAAATAATCAATAAACATATAATTAAAAGCATCCACAGTTATGTTGATGAAAAATATTATGGATAATAATAACAACTAAATCCCCAATAAAAGAAATTTATAATTAATGTTTTCTATGATTTTTAGGTACCCAATAACTTTACCATCAAGACCTTTCACAAGACAATTTAGCATATCAGGTTGAAACCCATTTTATTCGGCCAAATGATTCATCTCATGAGAATACCAATGCATCAAGGGGTTTAGTTTAAATGGTGACTATCCAATTTCAAAAAATCCCAAATCATTCATTATATATATAATCGATTTAAAAAAATATTTTTAAATCAAGGTGTCCGATAACACTTTAAAATATTTGAATCATAACATCTACGAAGGAATAACATTAAATGAAACACATTATATCATGAGAATAAAAATATTCATGATATAATGTGTCAAAGGGTAGTATATAAACCACATGAAATAGATATAGGTGCATTATTTTAAACTATTCCTCCAGGAAATGAAATTGACATGAAATACATTACTGTGTTTTATTTGTTTATATAAAATGTTGTTTATTTGTAAAATATTTTTTTAAAAAAACAAATTTTTTATCATATAATGGATTATTTATAACATTTAGGTATTATTATAGTGGTAATTTCCATTTATGTATTATAATTTAAAAAAAAAACCTTTTAATTTTATTTAAATAGAACCTTGTTTTGGAAAATAATAGGAATATTCCTTTTAATTTTTAAAAATAAAATAAAAAATGAGTAAAAATGACATTAATATATCAATTTATAATAGTAAAAACATTTTTATAAAATAATAACATGGATGATAAATATTTTCAAGCGGATACATAAACAAAAAATCTACTAAATAGTGATGAGATTTTGAAAAAAAACACGTATCACATTATAATTAGTATATTATTATTGACATGAATGATAATAAACTATTTCGATATAATAATACTATAATCATTATAATAGTACTCATAAAAGTCATTAATGGAAGCTATATACAAAAAAATAATAAATAGGTAGTGTATAAGGCATGTGTTCCACAAAAATAAAAGTGATCCTAGGATCCCATACCTTTCATTTCTGATTTGGGTGATTTTATATTAACGTCCTATATAATGGTTTTATTATTTTTAATAAATTATTACATAACCATATTAATATTTATGATATCATATATTTTCAACTAATACTGTATTATTACCCATTTGCTGACATTATTTTGTAATTTTCAGTATTTTAGGTGTTAATTGCATAGTTTCTCGAATAAGTTATGACATGTTATTTGTTGTTCCTATTAATTTGATAATTTTTTCATAATATAAAGAATGGAAACCATGATATTAATTATATATATTCAGTATATATGTATTCTAAAAAATCCTTAAAATTTGGAGAAAAAAATGAAATGCATCATTATAGAAAGGCATGTTGTACGTATGTGTGAATGATACTTTCATTTTCTCATATTAGAAGAATTAAATGTAAATTATATTTATATTTAATATAATTATAGTAAAATATCAATTTCATATATATCAAATATGGTAATTAAAACAATCATTTATATGTTTCAGGTTTAATGTGAAGGTATCATTTCGCATTGAGGTGGGGGTAGTCCACACATACACAAACAATGTTATCATATTTACAAAAAATGGAATGTATAAAGGTATGCATCATAACATAATTACATAAGATTAAAAACATAAATTTAATATATACATTTTATATAAAAAATGTATGTCCATAATAATTCCCAACCATGAAAGGTGGTAAAGAAAAAATGAATAATCATCATTTCGTGGTGCGGTTATTCGTCATAAAAGGAAAAACAATGTTTGACACCCACTAAATGTAAATGATTGTAATGTTGGGCCAATACATTGATATAAAAAAATCTCATTATAATTTCTATACATTATTTATTAAATAAACATTAAAAAAATTTATATGAAGGTGTGGGAAATAAAATTAAACTAAGGTGATTGTTGAAGAATGTTACCTCATCTGTGGGTAAATTGTCTTGAATTATAACCAGAGGATTCCTTGGATAGATATAATACTAATGGTTGGATTCTAGGATTAATTGATGGATATTGGAATATTATTCGGATTGGGTTTCATAAAGATATATGGTGAAATGTTTTTCAAGGATGTGATGGAGGAGGTGTCCTTTTATAATTTAGGTGAGGGGCACTTTTTTAAACTCCACAACTATTAAATTAATATAAATTTATTTTCAATTCGAATTCGAAAAAAGTGAGTTATTTAGAATATAATATGAGTATGAATTTAAATTATCTCAAATAATAAATTTTATAAAACATTAGGTCACATTATTACTATTATATTTTGGCTATGACCATAAATTAATTATTTTAACTCTTACTATGAGAACATGTATTTTTATTTCATAAGGGATAATATAGTTTCTATAAAATACATAAAAATACCTAAATATACCATTTATGAAATACTTAATTCTATCCCAATAATTTGGCCTATTATTATATTTTTATGATTTTTATAACATTTATTAAATTATTATTTATATTAGAATATAATTATTGTAAATTTTGACACAATTCATTTCCTGAATTTTAGAAAAATAACCAATCATAATATTAAATAAAAAAATATTAAATACATCCCTAACAGGTCAATTTCATCCATTAAATTCCCCAATTATAGTAATTATATAAAATTATATTTATTTTAATATTTTTAATTTCATTCATTTAATATGTCCATTAATTAAAAAATTTAGGCATCATCGTTGTGCTAGTATTTAATTTAGTTATTTCATTAATAAAAATTAATAATAACTTATCATTATTAATATAACCATTTAATAATTCAAATTTCTATTTATATATGAATATATCTTCATAATGACCATATAAAAAATTGGATTCATTATTTGATACTTGAGTAAGGAATATTGGATGTTCTATAGAATAAAATACTATAAAATTTACTAAATAAATACAAGTGGCCACAAGAGGCAATAAAATAGTGACAAGGATGAAATTTTTCAATCTTATCTCATTAAATAATATTTTAACAAGTGTTTAGGTAATTTTATAAAAACCGTTATCCTTAATTACACTATTTACCTTTAATTGTCGAAATTAAAATATTACTAATTTACTATTCATATGCCAAAAAATAAAAGAAACATATCTTCATAATTTGGTATTAATGATTTCAAATATTGAATTCAATTTTAAAAAATCAAAACCCATAAGTTATTGTAATTAATTTTAAACAAATCTTGTTGATGGGGTGTGAAAATGAGATATAAATGTTTAAAACATGTAAAAGATTGAAATATTTTTATATCAAAATTCAATATGATATTGGTTAGAATGAAATACATTTGATTAAATAATAAATAAAATATTATAATTAAACTTTAAATGTAGTTGAAATTATAATTTAACAGTGTACTTCTTTTTTACAAAATTAGTTATTTTCAATTAATATTTAGTATTTTTCAATATTCTTGAAAACATGAAACTTATCAGAAAATTAAAAAAATTCAACCGAATTAAATTTTAATATTAAAAAATAAAATTGAATGTTTATTTTTTCAGATATAATATATAATGATTTCAAAAATTATATTTTTAATAGGTTCTCCATCAAAATGCTGTAAAATTGATTTTATAAAAATATTGGTTATTACGTGTTATATTGCGTTTTTCCATATATTCTTCTTATAAAATGTATGGTTTTAAAATAGAAAATATTTTATTGAACATATAACATATATATTTCATTAATATCATTTAGTTATTATAATTAATTTAATTTATTTGTGTAAAATTCTTTTATGATCATAAAGAAGATTTTTCATAAAATAATTCTCATTATATACAATTGGTTATAATATTCATTTTTAATATATTTTTAATCCAATATTTCAACAGTATATTTTCATTTGTTAGATAACACTCTTCACAACCACTAACATAAAATCATGTTTATAGCATATTATGTTGAATAATAATATTTTAATAATATATTTCTTTTTGGTAAAACTCATCCTTACGTGTAATACAAGCCAACTCCTTATTTTGTGTAGCGTAATATTAATATGGTGTTTCATTAAAATAAATAAATTAAAAAAATTAAATTTATCAGAAAAAGAAAATATAGAAAAATCTTATGCTTCTATAAAAATATTCAACACCCAATATCCTACACATGTTTCATCTCCATATTATGTTAAACTACATGCGTTTTAACAAACTATTTGGGTATTGATTCCTTCCATAACCAAGATAAGTTGGATGCCTTATAAATGTTCAATCTCCTCTTTCCAATATTGACCACCTCACTTCATGGAATAAAATTGAAAAGTAGTTTTTTGTATAGATACATATTATAAAGAAGATATTCGTTACTGTGAAATTAAAAAATAACCTCAGATACATACATATGTATTTAAAAATAAGACCCCCTTTAATTTATGAAAATATTATATTTAAACTGTAATTTTATTTTTAGGTTAAGGGTCTTGTATAGGGGTTATGAAGAGATTATTCAACTTATCATAAATATATAATAGAGTCATGTAGTAGGAAACAATTTCACCCAATATGGTGTGATGATCAAGACAAATTAAAGTACCTAAGCAACATTGGGTTTAAAACACCAATTAACCACCTTCCTTTGGAATATTGGTGTATACCCAGTTATGAAATATGGAACCAGTTTCCATTAATAATTAAAATGTGAACCCTATGTTAATTTTTGTTATGGAAATAAATCCCCATAATTAACCATCATACCAAGCCAATTGCGCACTGTAGTCACCTCTTCACCATCATATCAATATTATTTAAAATTATTATTGTCCCCTTGACATGTTCTAGGACCCAGATATTTATATCTCCATATTCATCCCATGAATTTTGAGTATGATATCTCATTACATATAATGCCTTATATGGTTATATTAGAATTACTGATCAAATATTTTGTTATATGAATATCCATTAATGTTAAAAACTGATCCTGAAACCATGAATGTTAGGTGACCAAACTGTTGACAACCCATGTTTTATTAGCATATACTTCATTATTCATTACACAAATTATAATTAATATATCCTATTAATATCATGATTATTTATTTTAGTTTAAAAAATATATGAATAAAACATTTACTAGAAAAGTTGATACAACATTATTATTCAAATACTCAGAATCATGCCCCTGTCATCCATAGACCATCTTTTCTACATGGGATAACTTAGGGGAATACATAAGAACGGTGTGAAATATAAATCCCATTAAATTAATAAAAAAATCATTGAATACGGTATTTAGTTCATGTGAATAAATAGACTTATCAATGTACCATATGTGGGATGGGAATCACATTTTGGAATAATGAGGCATGATACAAAATGATAATAAAAATGGGATCATAGGGATGTAACAACAACAAAAATAGAGAAATCACAAACATAATTAATTGTTTTACACAATTAATATATAAAAATGAATTCTTAGAATGAATTACTATTCACTATAAATGGAGTATCACAAGATAAAAAAATTACCCGTTTCCTTGGAGGGATATATAATTATGGGCCCACCCATCTCTTTTGTATTATGTGCATGCATATGGGTTGTACATGGATTATAAAAAATAAAACCGTATTTCATCAAATTTATCCCCATGATTATTTATTTTTGGTTATATAATTATAAATTCCCAATCATTAGAGGACTGGTAGAACTAGGTGAATTCCTTTGACTGATAATGGTGATGGGTATTTAGTACAAGAAATTTATAATGGAAAAGCATGAATTAATTTCTGTAGTATAACCTGTCTATATAAAGGCCTGTAGTATTTTATATTGATATAAAAAGGGGAATCCTATTAATTGGTAATGATAAGGTAACTAGTAGGTACGAGTTAAATCATATCCCACCAGAAAAATTTGGAAATCAAATGGAATTTCCTAAATAAGATTATTGAATAATGTGGAGAAGGAGAGATTATATTATATTGAGAGGGTGCTTCTAAAATCCTGAAATGACCTTTTTAAGATATATGCAATACCTTGGGAGGGATATAAAAAGGTTATGGAAGAGAAAATTCATGATCCAATAGTCATTAATGAAGTTGAATGATTTTTAGCGGGGGGGGGGGGGGGGGTGGGGGTTTTATAGAAAAAGATATGATAATTTATTATTGATTTATAAACATGGGTTTTGGACTCTGTATGATTATAAAATAATAAAAAAAATCTTTCCCATAATTTTCCTTATGGTTTTTACAAAAGTGGATTGGTTTTAATTATTTTATAATTTTATGAACCTAACTCATTTAAATAATACCCTTGGTGATGTGGTTGTGAGTCATGTTTATACAAAATTGATTTGAAGACATTGTGATTTAATATAGGATTTGGAGTATTAATCAAATGAACTAAAAAAATTATTTTATAGGGGAAACATAATTTTGGAATGAGAAATTATTTATATATCTTATTATATCACGTTTAGAATTTACTTTGCTGTCATAATACATATATTATATTAAAATTTTATTTAATTTTGACAAAAAAATTGATGTTGGATAATTTATATGTGTTTATTTCAAGAAAATATTTATTTTATCGTAATAATTCAAATAATATAAGAGTATAAATGTTAAATTAAAAAAATAAACCTTTATTTAAAAATAATGTTTTATTTGAAAATAAGTAATTTTTGACTGTTTTGGAAATTTCATTTGATGTTGAAAAATTATAGTATCATATATATATATGATCATATTTTATAAAAATATAATTTATTTAAAAAATAATTTAATTCATCAAATGATTTCTGTGATTGAATCAATATATTTCCCTTAATTTAGATTTGTTTTTCATCATATCATCACATAATTTTATTCAAAGACATTATTTAATAATTTACATTTTTATATCAAATTTTTTTAAATATAGACTATGTTTTATAAAAATTAAAATATTAAAATTCATACTATTATAGTCTAGATACACAACCCTTTATTACACCATTGTATTCCTTAAATGTTAGGTGTATGATGGCACGGTATTCATGGGGTGGTTCAAGAATCATGGTTTGGGATCTAATCTTCATGAGCTTGAACATATCCCATAAAACATTTCAGTCATAGATTAGTTGAGGAATCATTACATGGGAATGTTCAAGGGTAAAACACATTGGTGTTTTCTCATTCAAAATATCTCATATATAGGTTTCATAGTGTATGATCCTACTGGTCATTACCATTACTTCATTGGTCTGTGACAAAAGTACTTTATCAAAATCATTAATAAAATAATCTTAATGAACACTATACCATTATGATAGTATTAATGTTCATTATTCCCTATGGTCTTTTAAATTTTATAGACTATTTAAATTCCCAAAATAAAAAAAAAGTAGTTCATGTATTTTATACAACATAATTTATTAATATTTTATTTACTCAAAAAAAGGAAATTCATTAATAAAATAGTGTTTCATTAAAATATTCCATTTATAAAAATTATTCCTTCAAATTTATCATTTCATACCAAAAAAAATTTAAGGGAACTTATGTTTCATCGAATCTACTAGGTCCTATGTTATTTCATCAAACATGTTGTTCTGAAACGACACTACGATGAGGTGAGTTTTCATATTACATTGAACATTTTCCCTATGATTTTAAATGATTACCCATTATATTAATGATATTTCTTCAAAATAATCACATCACGATTCCGGAAATGTGAGGGGTTGAGTATGTAAGTCCTCAAGATGGATACATAGAATAATTTGTGTACATAAAATATGTTACTTGGGAGTTCTAGTAGATAAAACACCACTTAGATTCAATCAAGGATATGAAATGGGATTGTGTATCTAGGAAAAATATTTCCATTAATTTAAAAAATCATGAATTTATTCCATGATGATATAAATAATAACACTTTATCTCCAACCTCAAACTCTAGGTTCAATCAATTATTTTTTTCATAGGTTTTCCGATTCACTTTGTGTGTATTTTCTATGACACATAATGGTACATAACATCTATATCACTTACTAGATTAGATCAAGTCTATAATGACCCATACTTTACATACATTGTTATTACTTCAAAATTCAAGCATACTTATTACAACATATAACAAAACCATGAAAGGACCGTATAGGTATAGTGTCTTTAGAAACTGGGAAACATAAACAACTGGTTCATAAAGCGTCTACACTGTCTCCCATTTATTTCAACATATCTATAATACCTTTTGGCAAATCTTACTTAATAAGCTTCTTCCAGACCTGGGGAATGAAAACATACAAAAGGGTGAGCTCAAATGCTCAGTAAGGGTAAACAAAAGAAATATCAATCACATCATATTCATAAGAACATAACATTTTGGAAATCTTAACCTGCAAAAGAGAGCATAATTTCATAACATGGGATAAATCATAGTATTGAAATGAAATCCCAATAATCATAACATAAAACCTGAAACTTTGTGGCATACACACATAATTATAGAGAATCATTTCTTATTAGTCAAGACTCATTGCCAAGACTGTCTTAGTGGACAAAGTCCATTTCTGAACCGAGTTCACTCCTCGTTTCAGTCCTGTTTCACTGAACTGGTATAACCTGCTGTTCCATCCATGTCTATTTCATGAGATATAAAATCTTTACCCAATTCATTGGAGGGAGATATAGGTCCCACCCATCTCATAATGATGCCATTCTTATGTGTGCCACAAAATCATAAATCATACATCATCGCATAACCCATGTAGTAAAAATGGGATTCTTAAACAACATGACATCATAAAACAATTCATATAAAATAAAGGAATTCATCAAAATAATTCCATCACAACATAGTCAAATCGATGTAATAATAGGTATAGAAACAGAACCCTATATTATCTTAGATGGAAAATAATTTTGATAAAGCAGTTGAACTCCATTCTTGAGGAAAATATCCTTTCTACTTCAAAAACATTTTCTTTTCTTTAACATGCCATTCAATCTTATACTAAAAGAAGTCGATTAAAAATAAACAGGAAAACTTGTAAAGGAAGCATCTTGTAAATAATGTTTTAAAAATCCATTCATGCCGTATAAGTTAAAAAAACAATCTTCTCGTACTTTTTTCGGAAAAGTCAAAAAGTAACTCGTACGAAAAAACAACAAAATATTCCATTCATATCATTTACTATAAACTCACCGAAGGGTAAAATTGGATTTAAACAATTGTTGGTGGATGGAACAATATTAAATATTGAGGAAACAAGGATTTGGATGATAGAATACACCCCAGTAAATACCAAAGTATAATCAATCTTGGATAAAATGAGATTGTGATATTTTCCCTTACCTTAGGTCCGATTTGCTTCGTAACTGTCCGAACCTCTTGTATAATGATTTAAATAATGTTATTGACTTATTCCATAATCATACATATTATTATGATATCATCTATGGTCATATTCTTAGCTTCTTATTAGTAATATTTCATTACTACTTGTTATTCGGGTGTTTATTACTTTTTGTTCTTATACGTGTTTTGTCGAACAAATTCTTATTCTTCTCTTTAGGTTATAGATACCTCATTTCCAGAATGGTATTAGTGTAATATATATCATATTAACTCATTCAATTCATTTATATAATCATTATGCAATGAAGATCATGTAGAACGAGTCGCATCACATCGTGGAGACAGTATTCCGTACATACGCACGAGCGAAGATATCGTTCCCTTGATCATGGAATTGTATTGGAGTGTATTTATACTATTTAAGAATCAATAACACTTTACAATAATAATATATAGTTATTATTTACACCATTATACCCATCCAAGTAAGGTGGTGGTGGAAAATAGATTACACCACGGCGTGGAGACGGTATTCCGTACGTACGCATGCGCGGTGATTTCGTTTTCCGTAGGATGGATAGATGGTGAAATAGGGTTGTTTCATACTTATAATAACATATCAGTATATGAGTGATACTGATGTTATTACTTAATAATGAAACAACTAAAGAAGAAGAATTTGAATAAGAAAGAATTTGGAAAGGATCGGTAATGGATATTACCTCTTTTTTGACGCACCTCTTCTTAACCGCCTCTTAGGGCACTAGGGTTGGTCTTTGAAGAAGACCAGAACCTATAAGATGATTCTAGTTAAGTGGAGAGGAGAAAGTGTCAGGGTTTGGCCGAGCTTTAAGGCTCAAATTGGTGTGATGAGGAGAGGGTGGAGGTTCCCTTTTATAAGGGAGGAGAGGGGCACCTTTGGAAAGTGTGGAAAAATTATTTTATTATAAACTTATCTTCAGTTTCAAAAGGTCCAAAAATCATTAAAGATGATTATAATATGAATCATGGTCGAAATAAAATCATCCAATCAGAATTGGACATTATTTGGAGAATATTTTAATCATTATGAACTTATTTATTTAAATCATTTATTAATGAGGTAAATATTTCATCATTATTGTGTCATAAATAATTTATTTTATTTGGTGCCTAAAAATTATAAAAAAAATATAATTATGTAGGAAATATTTTTATATTTCTAATTAATATTTATAGTCGAAAATAGAATTTATATAAACACTTATAAAAATTAATTACTAAAAGATTTTTGTTAATGTCAATTTTGTCTTTACATTAAATTAATTAATCCAAATTGTCATTGTCACTACCAAGTGGCTCAATGGGGTCCCAAAATCGACCCAAAGATTCCCATGGTCGGCCAAAACTCATAAAATAAGGTTAGGACAAGTGTCAAGGTAATTTTGAATTATTATAATATTCTTTTAACCTTGAATTTCCCTATTTACCTTTAACCGTAGTAAATAAAAAAAATTACCGTAGTTACTATTCATAATATCAAAAAATAAAAGTAACCAATTAACATAATTTGGAACCACTGATTCCAAATATGGAATCCATTTTTAAAAATTCAAAACAAAAAAGTTGCAGTAATTAATTTAAAATATATCCCTTTGTTTAGCAAACGGGTTTTAAAAGGTAAAACATTTCCAAAGATTGAAATGTTTTTACCTATGAATTCAATGTAAAGTTAATGCTAATGACATACATTATATTAAATGGTAAAAATATATTCTATTTATACGTTAAAAACCATCAATATTATAATTTAACAATATAAAGTATTGCGATGAAAAAAGTTGTTTTTAATTAAAATATAGCGTGTTTTTAAGAGATAATAACTATCAAAAGATTGAAACTTGTTTATGTCTGGTTTAAATGCGAAATTACATCCAAAGAACAAAATTGTATTAAATTGTAAAAATATATTCTAAATATACTTTAAAACCACTCAAATTAATAATTTATCACTATTAATTATTACAATTAAAAAAGTTGTTTTTAATTAAAATTTAGTAATTATCACTATTCATCAGAATATGAAGGTTATCTGAAAAGTACCAAAATTTCTTCCTAAGCTAATTTCGATATTATGAATCCAAAAATGAAGTCCATTTTCAAAAACAAAATTTACAAAATTTCAAAAAGTGGTTATTACTATTCATAACGGCTAGTTTTAATAATATTTTAATAGCATATCATTGTTCAGTGAAACTCGGTATTGCATACAACGCAAGCTATCGAGGAAGGCCGTGGTTGCATGTAAAGAAAACCAAGCTAGTGTTGTGTGTAGTAAAAGATTACTTTTATGATTTATATAACAAGAAAACAAAATATTTCTCATAAAAGTCTCAGGTGTTACATTCTACCCCCCTTAAAATGAATTTCGCCCTCGAAATTCGTCACTTTGTAACAAACAGATGAGGATACCGCTCCCTCATCATATCCTCAAGCTCCCATGTAGCTTCTTTTTATTGGTGGTTCCTCCATAAAACATTCACCAAGTGAGTGGTCTTGTTTCGTAGAACTTTTTCACTACAATCCAGAATCTCCATCGGTTGTTCTTCATAAGAATGATCATGCTCCAGCGGTATAACTTCTGAGCTGAGTACATGTGAAGGATCAGGTATGTACTTTATCAGGAGAGATACATGGAACACATCATGAACTTGAGAGAGATTCGGTGGAAGCGCCAATCGGAAAACTACCTTCCCAACACGATCCAGTATTTTGAAAGGACCGATATATCTAGGGCTCAACTTCCCCTTCTTTCCAAATCTCATGAACCTCTTCCAGGGAGATATTCGTAAGAACACTTTATCACCCACTTCAAACTCTAGGTGATTTCTTCGGTTTTCAGCATAACTTTTCTGTCGACTCTGAGTTGCTCTTATGTGTTGTTGAATAGATCAGACCTTTTCTACCATCTCATCAACAGTATGAGGTCCTAATAGCTTTCTTTCCCCAACTTCATCCGAACAAGTTGGAGTCCTCCATTTCTTTCCATAGAGAGCTTCATAAGGATCCATCTAAATACTGGAGAGAAAGATATTATTATAAGAAAATTCCACCAATGTTAGGTGTTGATCCCAACCACCTTTGAAATCTATAGAGCAAGCTCTCAACATATCTTTTAGAGTTTGAATTGTCCTCTCAGACTGACCATCTGTCCGAGGATGATAAGCAGTGCTGAAACTCAACTATGTATCCAGACTATGTTGAAGACTTCTCCAGAAGTTTGAGGTAAACATTGGATCCCAATCAGATATAATAGAAAGTGGTATTCCATGCAATCTTACCACTTCCTTTACATATATCCTGGAAAGATGATCCAGAGAGAAATCCTCTCTAATAGCGATGAAGTGTGCGGACTTTGTAAGATGATCAACTATGTCCCAGATAGCATTATTGCCTTTGGATGTTTCAGGAAGTCCTGTGACAAAGTCCATAGTGATGTTTTCCCATTTCCATTCGGGTATGGGTAATGGTTGTAACATCCCCTTAGACTTCTGTCTCTCAGCTTTAACTTGCTGACAAACCAAGCATTGAGAGACATATTTAGCAACATCTCTTTTCATGCCATCCCACCAGAAGTACTCTTTCAGCTCCCTATACATCTTCGTGCTTCCAAGATGAATAGAGAATGACGAACTATGAGCCTCATCCAGCAGCTCCTTCTTTAATTCTGGGATTGGAGGAACACAAACCCGACTCCTGAACATTATTATCCCATCACAATCAAGGTTTAATTCAGGAACATTTCTCACTTTCTTTTGTAACTCTACATCTTCATTCTATGCCTCTTTAATCTTCACATGTATAGATAGTTGAACATTCATTTGATAAAGATACGATTTCCCCCCTTACATTATAATTCCATGATCCATCCTTTGTAAATCCATAAATATTGGATCTTTTGTGATCCTCATCATGGACAAACTGGCATGGTCTTGTCAACTTAATGCATCTTCCACCTTGTTTGTTTTTCCAGGGTGGTAATGGATTGAGCAGTCGTAATCCTTAATCAGCTCCAACCATCTTCTTTGGCGCATATTCATCTCCTTTTGTGTGAAAATATACTTTAAACTTTTATTATCAGTATCAATGTCACACCATTCTCCGTAAAGATAATGCCTCCAAATCTTTAATGCAAAGATTACCGCAGCTAACTCCAAATCATGAGATGGGTAATTTTGCTCATGGATTTTCAATTTTTGTGAGGCATAAGCTATCACCATATCATTTTTCATAAGAACACATCCCAGTACCTTCTTGGATGCATCACTATAGATCTCAAACCTTTCTCCATTACAAGGAAGTGTGAGTACAGGTGCACTGGATAACCTTCTTTTCAACTCCTTGAAATTATCCTCACATTCCTTCGTCCAAACAAACTTAACTTCTTTCCGAGTCAACCTGGTGAGTGGAATAGATAATCGTGAAAAATCTTTCATGAAACGTCGATAATATCCAGCCAAACCAAGAAAACTTTGAATCCTAGTTACAGTTGTTGGTCTCGACCATCTTTTGATAACCTCCATTTTTGCTGGATCCACAGATATCCCCTCTTTTGAGATTATGTGACCCATAAATGCAACCTTTTGAAGCCAAAATTCACACTTGGTAAATTTTGCATAAAGCTTCTCCTTTCTCAGGGTCTTCAATATAATTCTCAAGTGATCTTCATGTTCTTCCTTCCTCTTTGAATGGAAAAGATTATCGTCTATAAAGACTACCACAAATTGATCAAGATAGTCTCTAAAGACTATATTCATTAGATCGATGAAGATATCAGGGGCATTAGTAAGACCAAATGGCATCACTATAAATTCATAGTGTCCATACCTTGTACGAAAAGCCATCTTTGGTATATCCTCCATTTTGACCCTTAATTGATGATATCCTGAATGAAGATCAATCTTGTAAAAGTATTGAGCTCCGCGTAGTTGGTCAAATAAGTCATCAATGCGTGGGAGAGGATATTTTTTCTTGAAAGTGATCTTGTTATGTTCTCGATAATCAATGCAGAGTCTCATTGATCCATCTTTCTTCTTAACAAATAGAACATGTGCTCCCCAAGGTGACGCACTAGGGTGTATTAATCCCTTATCAAGATTCTCTTGGAGTTGCTTCTTCAATTCCTGCAGCTCAATTGGGGCCATTCTATAAGGTGTATTTGAAATAGGTAAAGCACCTCGAATGAGTTCTATTGAAAACTCAACTTCACGATTTTGTGGAAGACCCGACAATTCCTCCGAAAAGACATCATCAAACTCCCGTACAATGGGAATATTCTTAATCATGAGTTTCTCACCAACCATTTGAGATAAATAACCTTCATTTAGTGGAATCATGACCCATAAGATGGAAGAAATTTCCACTGGAAGGTTATGTTCATCCTTCCATCGATAGACGATCAGAGATTGATCCGGAATATGAAATGTGACTTCCCTTCTTTGGAAATTGATATGAGATCCATATAAAGAAAGCCAATCCAGGACAAGAATCACATCAAATTCCACTATAGGAAGGATCACAATATTTGCAGGAATTACTTTCCCACAAACCTCAATCAGGGAAGAATATAAACTTTTGATGCTACTGTTGTCCCATTAGTAGTTGTCACAGCCAACTCAACATCTAATTGTTGAGGTAATATGGTGATACCCTTCGAAAATTCTTCAGATATAAAAGAGTGGGTGGATCTAGAATCAAATAAAACATTTTCTACTTTAGAGTGGATGGTAAGTGTACTTTTCACCACATCATTATCATACTCCACATAGATGATAGAAATTTCATGTGACTTTCCTTTGTCTTTAGCCTTAAGAGTTTGTTGACGTCGACCATCATCATCAACCCTTGGATTTGGGAATTGATTGGCATAATGCCCCATCTCCTTGCACTTGAAACATTGAAGTGTAGTAGGTTCATTCTGTGCATCCCTTCCTTTGTTTGCATCATTAGACAACTTCTTCCCATCATTACAGCATTCAAATGCCCGATGACCTTCCTTTCCACATTTGAAACATTTACTTGTCCCTTTAAGACAACTCCCTCCATGTTTCTTTCCACACTTTGAGCATAAGGGAAAGATCATCTTGTTTTTAGTGTGCTCTTTAGATTTTCCTTTGAATTCCATTTTCCTATTCTTATCAAACCCATATGAATGATGGGTTACTCCAATCTCCATCTCAACATTGAGAGCACATCGAACGATTTCCTCGTAGCTATTGAAGTCCCTTATGGCTAAGGCCCTTCGAAGACTTGGTTTTAAGACACTAAAGAATCGATCGATCTTACTCTCAGGTTGGATAATAATACCAGAAGCATACCTTGAAAGTCTTGTAAAATTTTCTTCATAGGTACCAACAGATTAATCATCCTTTTGCTTCAGTTCAAGAAACTCTTTCTCCATATTTTTTTGGAGAATACGAGGGGAGTACTTATTGAAAAATAAGTTCTTGAACTCGTCCCATTCCATGGACTGAATTTCATCCCTTTTCCTCGTATTCTTAATAAGATTCCACCATTGATCAACATCTCCTTCGAAACAATACACTGATAGGATGACTTTATCATGTTTAGAACATTGATGAACTGAAAATATCTTTTCAGTAGTTCTAATCAATTGTTCAACAACTAATGGATCAGTAGACCCACTGAATGAAGGTGGACAATGCCTCATAAAGGATTAAATACAATGTTGCTCCTTCCTTTTCTAATTTGGAAGTCCTGCATGATTCATATCTTGAGAAATTTGTGTGAGCATGGCCACAATATTTTTCATTCCAGCTCCCATAACATTTGGTAGCTCAGGGGGACAATCATTGCATTGCCCGTCGCATTCCGCATTAACACGGTTCCTTCGGGTTCCAGCCATTGACTAAAACCAAGAAGAATAGTGTGAGAAACACTAATTATAATAGGAAAACCACATAATCAAGAATAAAATTTCACACTTAAGGTCTTATCCTAGGTTATTCATGGTCATTTCTAAAAAACTAAGATTGTGTTCTATGCTTAGACTTATCCTTAGGATTCTTACTAAGGCTTTCAAATCCTAGATTCCAAAGGTTGATTATACCTTTCCTCTGATACCAACTATAACGACCCACAATTTACATACATTGTTATTACATCAAAATTGAAGCATACTTATTACAAAATATAACAAAACCATGAAAGGACCGTATAGGTATAGTGTCTTTAGAAACTGGGAAACATAAACAACTGGTTCATAAAGCGTTTACACTGTCTCCCATTTATTTCATCATATCTATAATCCCTTTTGGCATATCTTACTTAATAAGATTCTTCCTGACCTGGGGAAAGAAAACATACAGAAGGGTGAGCTCAAATGCTCAGTAAGGGTAAACAAAAGAAATATCAATCACATCATATTCATAAGAACATAACATTTTGGAAATCTTAACCTGCAAAAGAGAGCATAATTTCATAACATGGGATAAATCATAGTAGTGAAATGAAATCCCAATAATCATAACATAAAACAAGAAACTTTATGGCATACACACGTAATCATAGAGAATCAATTCTTATTTGTCAAGACTCATTGCCAAGACTATCTTAGTGGACAAAGTCCATTTCTGAACTGAGTTCACTCCTCGTTTCAGTCCTGTTTCACTGAACCTGTATAACCTTCTGTTCTAGCCATGTCTATCTCATGAGATATAAAATCTTTACCCAATGAATTGGAGGGAGATATAGGTCCCAACCATCTCATAATGATACCATTCTTATGTGTTCCACAAAATTATAAATCATACATCATCGCATAACCCATGTAGTAAAAATGAGATTCTTAAACAATATGACATCATACAACATTTCATAGAAAATAAAGGAATTCATAAAAATAATTCCATCACAACATAATCAAATCAATGTAATAATAGGTATAGAAATAGAACCCTTTATTATCTTAGATGGAAAATAATTTTGATAAAGCACTTGAACTCCATTCTTGAGGAAAATATCCTTTCTACTTCAAAAACATTTTCTTTTCTTAAACATGTCATACAATATTAAACTAAAAGAAGTTGATAAAAAATAAACATGAAAACTTGTAATGGAATCTTCTTGTAAATAAGGTTTTACAAATCCATTCATTCCGTATAAGTTAAAAAAACATTCTTCTCGTACTTTTGTCAGAAAAGTCAAAAAGTACCTCGTACGAAAAAATGACAAAAGATTCTTTCCATATCTTTTACTAAAAACTCATTGAAGGGTAAAATTGGATTTGAAAAATTGTAGTTGGATGGAAAAATATTACATATTGAGGAAACATGGATGTGGATGATAAAATACACCCCAGTAAATACCAAAGTATAAACAATCTCGGATAAAATGAGATTGTGATATTTTCCCTTAACTTATGTCCAATTTTCTTCGTAAGTGTCCGAAACTCCTGTATAATGATTTAAATAATGTTATTGACTTATTAAAAAATCATAAATATTTTTATGATATCATATATGGTCATATGCTTAGCTTCTTATTAGTAATATTTCATTAATACTTGTTATTTGGGTGTTTATTACTTTTTGTTCTTATGCGTGTTTTGTCGAATAAATTCATATTTTTCTCTTTAGGTTATAGATACCTCATTAACAGAATGGTATTAGTGTAATATATATCATATTCATTCATTCAATTCATTTATATAATCATTATGAAATGAAGATCATGTAGAACGAGTCGCATCACATCGTGGAGACGGTATTCCGTACGTACGCACGAGCGAAGATATCATTCCCATGATCGTGGAATTGTATTGGAGTGTATGTATACTCTTTCAGAATAAATATCACTTTACAATAATCATATATAGTTATTATTTACACCACCATACCCATCCAAGTATGGTGGTGGTGGAAAATAGATTACACCACGGCGTGGAGACGGTATTTCGTATGTACGCATGCGCGGTGATTTCATTTTCCATAGGATGGATAGATGGTTAAATAGGGTTGTTTCATACTTATAATTACATATCAGTATATGAGTGATACTGATGTTATTACTTCATAATTAAAAAACTAATGAAGAAGAAGTTGAAGAAGAAAGAATTTGGAAAGGATCGGTAATGGATATTACCTCTTTTTTGACGCGCCTCTTCTTAACCCCCTCTTAGGGAACTAGGGTTGGTCTTTTAGGAAGACCAGACCCTCTAGGATGATTTTGGGGAAGTGGAGAGGAGAAAGTGGTAGGGTTTGGACGAGCTTGAAGGCTCAAATTGGTGGGAGGAGGAGAAAGATGAGGTGCCCTTTCATAAGGGAGGAGAGGGGCACCTTTGGAAAGTGTAGAAATATTATTTTATTATAAACGTATCTTCTGTTTCAAAAGGTACAAAAATCATTAATGATGCAGATAAGATGACTCATGGTCGAAATAAAATCATCCAATCAGAATTGGACATGTTTTGGAGAATATTTTAATCATTATAATCTTATTTATTTAAATCATTTATTAATGAGGTAAATATTTCATCATTATTGTGTCATAAATAATTTAATTAATTTGGTGTCTAAAAATTATAAAAAAAATATCATTATATAGTAAATCTTCTTATCTTTCTAATGAATATTTTTAGTCGAAAATATAATTTATATAACCCCTTATAAAAATTAATTACTAAAATATTTTTGTTAATGTAAATTTTGTCTTTACATTAAATTAATTAATCCAAATTGTCATTGTCACTACCAAGTGGCTCAATGGGGTCTCAAAATCGACCCAAGGATGCCCATGGTCGGCCAATACTCATCCAATAAGGTTAGAACAAGTTTCAAGGTAATTTTGAATTATGATAATATTATTTTAACCTTGAATTACCCTATTTACCTTTAACCATAGTAAATTAAAAAAATTACCGTAGTTACTATTAATAATATCAAAAAATAAAAGTAACCTATTAACATAATTTGGACCCACTGATTCCAACTATGGAATCAATTTTTTAAAATTCAAAAACACAGAATTTTCAGTAATTAATTTAAAATTAATCCTATTGTTAAGAAAACGGGTTTTAAAAGTTAAAACATTGCCAAATATTGAAATGTTTTTACCTATGATTTCAATGTAAAATTAATGCTAATGACAAACATTATATTAAATGTTAAAAATATATTCTATTTATACTTTAAAAACAATCAATATTATAATTTAACCATATAAATTATTGCGATGAAAAAAGTTTTTTTTAATTAAAATATAGAGTGTTTTTAAGAGATAATAACTATCAAAAGATTGACACCTGTTTATGTCTGGTTTAAATGTGAAATTACATCCAATGAACAAAATTTTATTAAATTGTAAAAATATATTCTAAATATAATTTAAAACCACTCAAATTAATAATTTATCACTATTAATTATTTTGATTAAAAAAGATGTTTGTAATTAAAATTTAGTAATTTTCACTATTCATCAGAATATGAAGGTTATCCGAAAAGTACCAAAATTTCATCCTAAGCTAATTTCAATATTCTGAATCAAAAAATTAATTCCATTTTGAAAAATAAAATTTACAAAATTTCAAAAAGTGGTTATTACTATTCATAACGGCTAGTTTTAATAATATTTTAATAGCATATCGTTGTTTAGTGAAACTCGGTATTGCGTAGGACGCACGCTATCGAGGAAGGCCGCGGTTGCGTGTAATGAAAACCAAGCTAGTTTTGTGTGTAGTGAAATATTCTTTTGATGATTTATATAACAAAAAAAACAAAATATTTCCCATAAAAGTCTTGAATGTTACAAAGTCCCATCAGCATCCGCTATCTAACATTATGAAATCATGTTTGTGTATAAGGACTCTTCCCATATAGAAAATCATCTGGTATCAATTGAATGGTATAATGGAGACTATTGTTATATTATAACTCCACTAGTGGAAGGGGTTGGTCATAATATCCATGAAGATCTATTGAAAATTATCATTGTATATCCTCAAATGTATGAATGGTCAGTTCATATTGAACATAGTTCTAACAGAGATAAGATTTACTATTTCTCACTACTATTTCTAATTCTCATTTAATACCTTTATAATACCTTGGGTAAATCCTCAAACATTGATCAAATACAATAGAGAGTGGAACTTTATATAGTCAAATAATTTAATAACCATGCTCTGTATTTCATAAATAAAAGTAATTTATTACATAAACTCTTCACTTGATAAAACATTGAAGATCAAGAGGTGTAGTGTATTTGGGGATTACGAACATTACATAACAACTTTAAACTTAAAACAAAACATCTTTATTGAATTTTTTTTAATATGACCACAACATTCCTTCGTACTTAGCATTGCATGGGATAACCTAAGGACATGTATAAGAAAATAGTAAGATATAAAACCTAGTAAGGGAGTAAAAAATGAATAACAGGAAGAATATAGTACATGTTAGGTAATATTCATAACAAAGGAGAATAAAAGAAAAATGATCATAAAGGCATGATATATCATGATTGTCATACAATGAGAATGTGGAAACAACATCTAACATGATATTAGCATGAGCCAACTCTCATTGCACATGGAGCATGAGTGAAACCTCAATTATAATAAGTAAACCATCATTTAAATTAAAGTATCATGTTACTAATCATTTCCCAGTGCATTGGAGCACTATTAGGGAGAACCCTTATTAATTATTTCATTTAATGAATAAATTTTCGACATGAATCAGATAACATGGATTCATTAAATATAATCATTTATTCCACGATAAAGGAATGTATAATTCATACATGAAAATATATATTCAATAAGTAAATACGAATAAAGGTGAATTCTCTTGATAGAGAAATGTATATGGAATTTTCTATATAATGACATTGGCTGGCAAACTAGTGATGCAATTTCAGCAGCATAATGACATGAAAAAAGAATTTTGGCATGGTAACGGGTGTAAATGGGAGGAATTAAGGAGAGATAAACTAGTATCTCATAATTCAATCATATGGTGGTAATTATGAGGGAGATAATAAATCATAACCCCACATTTTTAATTGAATACTAGTGAGTATAGAATCATAATGAAATTTGGACAAAAATAAGAATGGAATAAACCCATTACTTTGAAGTGTGATCCCAAATGCTTGGGAGATGGTTGAGGGAGCTACATGGGAGCTTGGGGAACCATGGGAGGATAATAGAGAGGGTATGGAAGAGTAGGGACGTTCTACAAAGGTTTTTAGTGAAGAGAAGTGGGATCATGGATGGGATTATATAGGAAAATAGAGGGAATTCTTTATTGTTTAGGTTTTGGACACCACATATTAAAATAATCAAAACCAAAAACCAAACCATTATTTTCCCATGTTTTTTGAAAAGGAGAGTATAAAAAATTATTTTATTATTCCAATGGCCTAAATTCATAAAATATTTTGTTTTCTTATATGGGGGTGAGTCACACTCTCAAGGAAATCATATTAGAAAGTTAAAATGATTTATTAGCCCTAGAGGGTCCACTAAAACATTGTAAAATAAATAAAAAACATAAAATCACATTATATTAATTTTAAAATTTATATAGGAAGAATAATCTCATTTATTATATTTTATTTCATCACTATTGGGTCATTATGATGTCATAAAAACACATTATATATCTAAACAGTATTTAATTTTTACCCAAAAATTAAATTGTCTCAGAAAATTTTGAGAAATTCAATGTTGGATAATTTCAACATCCTGATTCCATAAAATATATTAATTTTATCTAAATAATTTTTTATATATGTGAATTTTTACTTTTAAAATAAAAATTGACATTTATCGAAAATTAATGGGGTTGGACAAAAAGTAGCTTTCAAACCATAATAAAAATTACAATTTTATTCATAAAAATTATAAAATAATATATATTTAATTAAAACTAATTTATTTATATTTTATTATTAAAATATTATTTAATTCAAAAATTTATTAATTCAACACGCTCTATTTCTTAAATGAATAATAACTAAAAATACTATTTGGGCTTTAAAACTATTTACAATGTAACAATGATAATATGAATGTCGATACTTTTTCATTACAAAAATAATGCCCATAATAATAGTGATACAGTCTTGTTACATAAAACCTTATAACTCACACATATTACCTAAGGGTAAGGTGTGAGATGGTGACAGACTCTTGGGGTGGCTCAGATAACATCGCTCAGGTGGTAGTCTCTATCAACTTCCACTTCTTCTGTAGCTAGTTCCGTTCGAGTTTAACGTGTTGAAGCTCAGCTTGGTCCTGGTTAAGAGCAAAGCCCAATGACTCCTCCTCCTTTATGAGCTCTGACAAATGGGCTTCGTATGGATCAATTCTATTAGATGATTATGTCTCTTCCTTTATCTGAGTAAATTTTATATTTTAAAGACCTATATTTATACTAATTATGTGATCACCTATCAATGACTATATTATCAACGATAAAAATTCATTACGGTATTTTAAAATCAAAAAACATAAAACCAAATAAGTTCTAATGTTTTATATAACCATCTTATATAATAATACATTTAATTAGATGAGGAGTAATTTTCGATAATAAAATTTTGGTTCATTACAATATTTCCCCCTTATGAAACTTCTCCATCAAAATTTCATTTTTCCGAACTAAAACAGATGTGGGTAACTCTGCTTTATCACTTCCTTTGATTTCCACATTTCTTATTCAACCTTTTTGTTTCTCCACAACACCTTGATGAGGGGAATTATTTTATTTCTTAGATATTTTTCCCTACAATCAAATATCTTCACCAACTTCTGTTTATGGGAGAGGTCACTCTCCAATGGTACCACCTCTGTATTTAGTACCAGTAATTAGTCTGGTATGTACTTCCTCAAAAGTGATACATGTAATACTTCATGTACTTGAGGTAGGTATGATGGGAGTACTAGTCAATATGTCATTTCTCCAATGTGATCAAGGATCTCAAATGGTCCAATGTACCTTGGAATAAGCTTTCTTTTCTTCCCAAATCTCATAACTATCATCCCTGGTGACATGTATAGGAATACAATTTCTTTGACAACAAACTCTAGGTCTCATAGACGATTATCAGCATAACTCTTTGGTATACCCTGAGCTAGTTTAATGTGTTCTTGTATGGTCTTAAACTTCTCCACCATTTATTCCACAATTTCTAGACATAGGAGGTTTCTCTCCCCAACATCTTCCTAACATTCTGATGTTTAGAAACTCTTCATAAGAAGGACATCAAAATAATCCATTAGGATTCTTGAGAGGAAATTGTAATTGAAAGAGAACTAAAATAGAAGAACATATTGATCCCATCCTCCTTTTAAGTCCATTCAGCATGATCTCAACATGTCCTCAAGTGTTTGGATAGTCCACTCAGATTGGCCATCAGATTTTGGATAATAAGTTATACAGAAGATCAACTCTATATTCAGAGCGTGTTGGAGACTCTTCCAGAACATAGAGGTGAATCTTGGATCTTGATCTGATAAAATAGATAGTGGTAGTCCATGAATCCTTAACACTTATATAGTATATATCTATTATATTTTATCCAATGAGAAATCCTTTTTAATTAAAATGAACTGTGAAATCTTTTTAATGAAATTCACAACAACCCAGATAGCAGTGTCTCCTTTGGATGTCTATGAAAATCCGGTGACAAATGCTATGGTGATGTTCTCCCATTTTCATGCAGCTATGGGAAATTGTTGCATCATCCCCTTAGACTTTTACCTCTCAGCCTTCACTTGCTGACATACCAGACACATTGATCTATACTTAGTTATCTTCGTTTTCATGTTATCCCATGAATAATTCTATTGTATATCTCAATACATCGGTGTGTTTCTTAGGTGAATGGGAAAATTAGAACTATGTGCATCATCCAAAATTTCATTCATTAACTCCGTATTTTATGGAACACGTAGTCTTGACCCAAATATCACAATTTCTTCTGCATTAAAATTGATCTTTGAGGATTTCCCTTTTCTGATTGTTTTAACTTTCTTCAAAATTCCAACATAATCCTTTTGGAATTTCATTAGCCTTTCGAAAATAATTTTTTGAGAAATAATTTTTGAAATAATTGATGATGTTAACTTATTAATGATTCCCATGTCCATATTTATCAAATATAAGAAGATTGGATAATTTTCAATCCTCATCAATGATAGAATTGATTGGCCCTTTTTACATAGGGCATCATTCACCTTGTTCTCTTTCCCATGGTGGTAATAGATTGTTGATTCACACTCTTTGAAAAGATATAGACATATTTGTGGGTTCATATTCAACTCTTTATATTTGAATATATACATGAGGCTTTTATGATCCTATTATATTTCAAACATCTCCCTAAAGGGGAAATATTTCCAAATTATAAAAGCAAATATTACAGCAACCAAATCCATATCATGTTTTGGATAGTTTTTCTTATGAAAATTCAATTTCCTTGAAGCATAGGAAATGAATTTGTCATTTTTCATCAACAAACATCTCATTCCCTTCTACGATGAATAAATAAAAACCACAAAAGTTCTCCAATTGTGGGTAGTGTGATCACGGGTGTTGTGATAAGCCTCCATTTCAACTCTTTTAATCTCTCTTCACATTCATCACTCCAATAAAGCATGACTCCCTTCCAAGCTAGTTTGGTAAGAGGGATTGGAAATCATGATAAATTTCTCACAAATTTGAGATTATATCCAACAAACCCCAAGAAGCTACGGATATCCGTCACCGATGTTGGCCTCAGACATCTGTCTATTGAAACTATCTGGGAGGGATCCATAGATATACCATTTAATGTGATGGTATGGCCCAATAATGCTACCTCCTTCAACCATGTCTCACACTTGTTTTACATTTCATAGAGCTTCCTTCACAAAGTCTCTATTACAGTGCCTAGATTCTCCTCATTCTCCTCCCTAGTTATAGAGTAAATTAGTATATCATCTATAAATAATAACAAAAAATTTTCTAGGTAATCTATAATGAATCTATTAATCATGTCCATGAATATTTCTAGATAATTAGTGAGTCTGAAAGGTATTATATGAATTCATACTGTACATATCTTGAACAAAAACCAGTCTGGGGGATATCCTTCTTTTTCACCCTAACATTGTAATATCTCGACCAAAAATACAACAAGAAGAAGTATTGTGCACCACATAGTTGATCGAACAAGTAACAAATTCATGGAAGTGGATTCTAGTTATTTGTCATGATTTTTTGATCTCATGTTAATCACTGTAAAAGCACATTGATGAATCCTTTTTCATGATGAAGTGAACTGGTGCACCCCATAATGATGCACTTGGGTGTTAAAACCATTTATCCGGATTCTACTGTAGTTTTTTCTTCCACTCATTCAACTACAAAATATCCATTCTAAATGGATCCTTGGATATTGATAATGCATCATTTATACGATCAATTGAGAATTCTATATATATTCTAGGAAGAATAGTAGACTGTTCTGTGGGAAACACTTCAGCGAATTCCCCCACAATAGGCATGTGTTGAAGAATGGTCACATCATTAGGACCAATCATCTGAGAAAGATATGCATGCTCATGGGGCAGTAATATACATTCTCGAGATGATGGTTGTAAAAAAGATTCATCATCCTCTTTGCACTTGTAAAAAATTGGGGGTCGATTCACCGCAAGGTGAGTGATTTCCCTCTCATAGAAATTTATGTTGGTTATATATATGAAATGCCAGTCCATGCCATGAATGGAATAAACATCCACCAATGTGTTTATGATGAGGTTCTCAAGGAAGTTCAATCCAAAAATTATGATAGGGGAGGAGTTGAATTCAAGGGATGCAATGGTTTCCCCATTTTCCATACTCACTCAAATCATAACTTCATTGATTTTTAGCGGTGTTGAGATTTTTCTACTAAATTTTCTGGATATAAAATAATACGTAGAACTAGAATGAAAAATGTATGATTTCTATTCTTGAATGAGTAACTTGGGTATCTTTCACCACTTAATTTTTGAGGATTTATTCGACAGTAGCGATGGAAAAATATCTCTCTTTCTACATTGGAGTTTGATGGATTCCTCTGAAACCACTTGTCTTAGGTACTGGTTTTCAAAGTTCCCTTATTCTTTTCATTTGAATCAATGAACAATGCGTTCAGGGACAAATGATAAATTCCTCTCTTCTGTTGTAGCAATGAGTATTTCTTATTTGTAGATACGGTCTTGGTGTCCTTCTCTTCCAAACCAAAATCAATTACTTGTCCCCTTTAGGAAATTTTCGGGGTGATTCATTCCGAACCTTTGGAAAGTGGGCTTCTAGATTTTATTAGAATTTTTGTATTTACAATTTGAACCACTCAAATTTAAATCATGATTACAATTATTATCCCCATGATAGCCTTGAGATTCAACATTCACCATTAAGACTTTGAGGGAACATCTGACAATTTACTCAAAGCTCTCGAATTCACGGATCACAAGGGAATTCCATAGGCTAGGTTTTAGGCCACCAAAGAAGCAGTAAACCTTGAGTTTGGGGGTAATAACAACTCCATATGCATATAGTGAATGCCTTGTGATGTTTTCATTGTACTCTCTAATGGATTCATCATGTTCTTTCTTGAGGGCAAAGAAGTCCCTTTCCATATGAAGTTGGATGGTGCGAGGAAAATATTTGTCCAAAACTTTTCTTGGAAATCCTTCAATTCTAATGCCTCAATCACCTCCTCATGATTCATATTTTTTGCCAATGTCCACCATTGTTCATCTTCATCCTCAAAATGATAAGAAGCCATAAGTACCTTCTCTTGATCAGAACGTTGATGGATGGTGAAGCTCTTTTCAATAGATTTGATCCATTGTTTGGTGATTTAGGGATTAAATAATCCATTAAAAGTAGGAGGCATTTGTCTCATGAAGCTATTTATTGCAACTTGATATTGGGGGAGGGGGTTTAACATTATCTTGACCCACTTTTCTATTAAAAACATGAGTTAACTGAGAGAGTATACTGATAATGTTCGTGATTCCCACTCCTATTAGATTGGAAATATCATTAGAATAGTCATCACATTGATCTTCACATCAATTTTCTTCATGATTCCTCATATTATCATCCATTGGATAGACTAAAAAGAATGTTACAGGTAACAAATAATGTTTAATTGAATGAATAAAATGGTTGAATTATAAATTACTTCTGTTTCCTTAACTTATGAATTTATAAACTTCAATCTATGTTATCCATGATCTGATTCACAACATATATTCATAGTGTAATTTTTTAATTCCCTTAATAATGGTTCATAATATGAATTTGAATTTACCAAAACATATCCCCCCATGAGTGACATAACTAATAGTATTTCTAGGCCCGTTGTCGTGCACCTGTTTTTTGTTTGAGTCTCACTCAATGTAGTGTTTTTCGGTTTTACACCTAAATATATCTGTTCCAGAGCTCCCTTTACATACTCGTATATGAACAGGGATGTATTTTCTTGATAAACAAATTAATCATTTCTCCCCAACATTTAGGGATGTTTTTATCATACTTAGTCTTATCCCTAAGGCTTTCACTAGGGTTTTTGAATCCTAATCCGAAAAATCACTACACCTATCCTCTGATAACAACTATAAAAACCCTACCATTTATTTCACATTTATACATAATTTATTACAAAAAAATTTCACTTGATTCAACAATTAATATCGAGAGGTCTAGTGTATTTGGGTCTTAGTAACATTACATGGAAACTTAATACATAAAATACAACATCTTTTTTGAAAACGTCTTTTACATGACCACAACATTCCTTCGGTCATAGAATTGTATTGGATAACCTAAGGACATGAATAAAAAAGGGTGAGCTATAAATCCCAGTAAGGGAGTAAATAAGGAATAACATGAAAAATACATTACCTGTTAGGAAATAGTTATATGAATGGATAATAAGATAAATATGATCATAAAGTCATGATATAACAATATTATCATAACCTGAAAATGTGGAAACAACATTTAAAAGTATATTAGCATGAGACAAGGATTATTGTGCATATATCACGACTAAACACTCATTGAACTTGAATTATCATGAGTAAAACCTCATTTAACTTGATGTATCATGATAGCAATATTTACCCAATTCATTGGATCCGTATCAGGGCGTACCCTTCTTAATCATTTCATGCCATGCATAAGTGTGCCACATGGATCATATAACAAGGATTAATTAAAAATCATCATTTATTCCATGATAAAGGATTGTGGAATTAATACATTAAACTCTATAATGAATAAGTAAATGTTAATAATGGTGAATAACCGTGATATAGAACTGGTCTTGGTATTCACTACACAATGACTTTGGATTTGAAAATCATGGTGCAATTTCGGCATCATAAGGGCATGACATAAGAATTCATAAAAAATGGATGATGAGAGAGAAATGGTTGCCTAATAATATTTAAGTGAAATGTAATGTAATGGGGTCATATTGATTCATGTAACAATATATTTAATGGAACATATATTCATAAAACAAATGAATTTCTTGAATGTAAATGAGGAGAGAAAAATCCCTTACGGAATTTCAGCATGGTAACAAGAGTACAAGGAAGGGATTAATGAGAGGGAAATGGGTATATAATCATTAAAATATAAGTATTGATGTATGTGGGAGGTTAAAAATCATACCACAACATTTTTAATTAAAAAAAGGTTATAAAAACAGAAAATAAATTGTAAAGAAATTAGAAAGGAAGAAACCCTTTAAATGGAAGTATGATCTTAAATGCCTAGGAGGAGCTTGAGAGAGTCTTTGTGTAAGAACCCAGGTGTTGGGACTCTGAGACTTTGAAACTTTTCTTGATGTCATTCCAGAGCATGGCGTTTAGATGGCATGCAATTCCGAGGCCCGGTGTTCCTGGAATTAGTTATATAAAATTTTTCGGTGTTTTTATATTACGCAAGTGTGGTTTACTAAAGAAAATGTGATATCTCTTAGACGGTTGATCAGATCGGAAATCCGAGATGACTGTTGGGTCCGGAACGCGGTGTTTACCCTAGACGCGAGATAAAATATGTCGGCGCGGGATGTTCGAACCCCCAACATGTTAGCGGTGTGTTGAATGGATAAATTAAATTAAATTATTCATTTAATAGCTCAAACCCGATTAACTCCTAAACAGTTGCTCGGATGGGGAAACCGAGGGCACTGTTGAGTCTAGAGCATTACGTTTACCCTAGGTGGGGTATAAAACTTATGGGTGCGGGCCTTCTGTGAGAGAAGGCACCCATGGGAAAAATTGTCATTTTGAAATTACCACTTAGTGATTTTTTCTATCACTGACGTTCCTTTCAAACAAGTTTTAAATGAAGTATCAGAATGGAAATACAAGACTTACATTGAGTTCAAAATGGAATTTTTTTCCTAGACGTGATATAAAATAGGTGGGCACGCATATTTCGGAATCCGCGCTCGTTGGGAGAGTTTTAAGTGAAATTTTACAATTTCACAAAGTGTTGAGGGAAGACACATTTCTTCCTCCCTATCTCTCACTCTCTCTCTCTCTTTCTCTCTCTCTATCTATCTCATGTTTTTCGGTGTTCATCGACAGATCGAGGAGCAATCTCCGCCGGAGCCTTGGTGGATCAGAGCAGGAGCGTTGTGGACGTGTCGCCAACGACAGACAAGCGATTCGTGGTACGATTTCTGCTAAATTTCTGCACCCTCATCAATTTCGGTGTTCCTTTCAATTTCATTTTTTATTCTCTGCAATTCTTGCATATGGACGATGGCCGAACGGACACAGCCATCATCCGAGCCCCGTTCTAAAACCCGTTCTTAAGCGTTCTTCTTCCAAAACATCGAACGTGCCAAATCTCGTCAGATCGATGAAAAGAGGTGAGCAATGCGAAGGCATCGTCCTGAGGAACCTGAACCCAGATTCGGTTTTGAAATCGGGCCACCAGAGTGGTGGCGATGACCGTCATAAGTCCCGGCTCCGGCGAGGGCGGTGGCCTGAGCTCGGGGTGGCACAACGGGGGTCTGGGCGTCAGGAAATGGTCTCGGCCAGAAGCGCGGCGCTCAGGCGAGGAGTGGATCAGGGCATTGGCGTGGTGCAACATGGGCGATGCTAGGCATTGGAGGTGGTGGAAGCAAGTGTCGCCGGGGTGCGGTCGAGCGGAGGAGGCGGCTGCCAGTTCGGTGGAGCGCGGAACCAGGCCGCTGGGTGTGCGGCTCCTGCGGGAAGGCGAGGCCGGAGGGGCATTCGGCGGGCAGCAGTGGAGCGGCGGACCGGGGTCACTAGGTGGCTGCCAGTGTGACGGAGCGTGGATCTAGGCGGCTGTGGAGCTCTAAGGAGGAACCCGAGGCGCTGACCGCCTCGGGTGTGCGGCGTGGAGAAGGACCCAGTGTTTGCGAGTTCTACTGGGGCGATAGGAGGAGATCGGCCTTCGACCGGCCCATTTGAAGAACCAGACTCAAGGGTCCGGTGGTTTGAGGTGGGCTGTAGCTAGCGGACCATGGCTGGTCGGTCCGGACCCATGGGCGGGCCGCGGGCCAGCGGTCCCGATCGGGTTGACTGGTCTGGACCGTCCCATTTTGGCCCCCTTACATTCGCGGGGCGGTAACATCCAAACGGCGCGTCCGTTTGACGCGCCCTCTATGGAAGTGAGTTCGTATCGGTGAGGCGGGCTGTTTGAAATGGGTTCTGGGGATTTTGGGTTCTGCGCCTAAAGACGGGAGCCCCGAAACGCGTAAATTTAATAATATTAAATTATTATTAAAGTTGCGACGGACATGGCTCGCAAGCCGGATGTCCGTTTGACGTGCTGTTAGAGGATATGTGGCCCCGGAGTTCAGATAGACCTTTTGATGTTCGTTCGGAACCTTTGTGGGTTGGTTTCATTGCTCGGTAGCACGAAACACTAAATGTGAGGAATTAATTAATTAATAAATTAATTGTTGCGTCAGACCTAACTCTTGCTTGGGATGTCCGATTGACGCGCCGTCAGCGACAGCGTGACCCCAGACCTTGTGCAGACTTTTTGAGATTCTTTCTGAAGCGTTCGGGTTGGAGATAAGGTGTAGGCCCAACATGTCCTAGTTTGTAAATTTTATGGTGAAATGCCACTTTTTCACCTGACAACCGTTTGGGGTGTTTGAGTACTCATTTCTGAGTGTTTTACCGAGGGGATTGCAATGACGCTATCTGCCCACCTGAACTTGGGCTCGAGGTGTGGGCCCCACATGGCCCCATTTGCGTATAACGCAAAGAATTGCAACTTCTACATCTAGAGTCCATTTTAGGTGCCGTCATCGTCATTATGACCCTGAAATCAATAAGAGGTTGATTAGGGTGGTTTCAGGCGATGAAGCCGGAGTTGAGGCATGGGCCCCACATGCCATTTTTTGAGCTGTGTGCAGCGTACTACGTCATTTTCATCAGAATTCTGTTCAGGGTGAATGAATATTCATTTTGATGTGTTTTTTTGAGAGCATCGTGATGCCGTAGTTCTCCCGACTTCTTTTTCAGGAACGTGGTGTAGGTCCCTCATGGGCTGACGATGTTGAATAGTAACCTTTTCACCGGGTGTCCATTTTGGGCGATCGAGTAGTCAATCTCGTGTGTTTTTCCAAGGTAATCGCAGTGGTGTGATCCGTTTTTCAGTTTCAGGATCTTGGTGTGGGCCCCACATGGAATGAATATATTGAATAGTACCATATTCACTGGTTGACTGTTTCAGGTGAGTAAATGGTCTATCTCACTTGTTTTTCCTCAAGGATTGAAACTCTGTGATCCGTTTGGCCCTGAAGTTCCTCGTTTGAGATATTATTAAATGTGGAAACATGAAAGAGGTGTTGGATGGAGGTCCCTTTGACGCACTACGAACCTACACACGGTAGCGATGTTGGTAACACCTGGTGATGTTAGTTGCAATGTTGAGTTATCGAACCCATTTCCAAGTCTACCCTCCAATTGGGCTGGGCAGTGGGTCGCCTGAAGACTTATTCCAGGTCTACCCTCCAGTAGAGACTGGGTAGTGGGTCGCCTGTCGACATGTTCTAGGTCTACCCTCCAACAGGGCTGGGCAGTGGGTCGCGTGATGACTTATTCTGGGTCTACCCTCTAGTAGAGACTAGGCAGTGGGTCACCTGTTGACGTGTTATGGGTCTACTCTGCAGTAGAGACTGGTCAGTGGGTCTCCTATCGACTTCTTAGGGTCTACCCTCTAGTAGGGCTGGGTAGTGGGTCACCTGTCGACTTCTTTCAGGTCTACCCTCTAGTAGAGACTGGGAAGTGGGCCGCCTGTCGACGTGTTCTAGGTCTACCTTCTAGCAGAGACTGGGCAGTGGGTCTGATGTCGACTTGTTCTGGGTTTACCCTCCATGAGGTCTGGGTAGTGGTTCACCTGATGATGTATTAGGGTTTACCCTCCAGCAGTGCTGGGCAGTGGGACACCCATTGGCATTTCAGACTCAGGCCTTCTTATGAGGCTAGTTAGTGACTTTTTCTCCGGGACTACTGGAGGGGGACCCTTGGTTGTATGGGTTAGTGATGTGATAGCATTGACGTGACCTTAGGATATACGAGGAAGAGGGGCGCTGTTCCCGCCGAGATGCGTCCTTGCAATGAGACCTAAAAGCCATTCGGGCGGGTTAGTTCCACCCAAAGCAGATAGTATCGAGGTACAGTGATTGATCCCCTTTTACTTATACCTCCTAGGTTGTCGTGCAGGACGTTTGGGTTCAGGGATGGATGTCCTATAAACTGTTGGTGACACTTATTGTGTTGATTTTGGAGATAGAGATCCCCTTACATACTCATTTGGGTTTCTCGTTGAGCATATATATATACACATCCTATTGTGGTTCCCACTCCTGGGTCTGATTACTCTCCTTCTAGGAGGGGAGAAGACACGTGGGATATGCCACGTGCTTTCTGTGTCTAGATCCTCTTGGTTGGATGAGTCTACTCTTCTGCTATAGGCAGCGAAGACTCGACGAGAAGTTCGTCTTCTCACAGTCTCTAGCCCCTTGCGTCTGGACGAGTCTGCTTCATTTCTCTTGTTGGGTGGAGCTGCACTCACTCCCTTTTCCACTCTTACACTGTTATTTGTTCTTCCTACTGATCACCATTTTAGTACCTCCCTTTTTACTGCCTCGAGCTTCCGGGGCATCCTACTGAGTATTTTTATACTCACCCATTCTTTGGCTTTGCCCGCACTTGGTGTGCCCTTGCAGATGATGGATAGGTCAGTCGAGACTACGGAGGAACATATAGTACACATGAGCTTCGGCTACATTCACTGGACGTAGAAGGACTTTCTATGTGTGAGACTCCCCAGTGGTTTACCTTTGTTTTACCTATTGCCGGGTTATGGCACCTTTCTGGTTGGGCATGTGTTTTTCCCCTTTTACTGTTCGGTTTACTTGTCAGTACTTTTCAACACTTTTCTTGTACTGGTTAGAGGTCGATGCATGTATGTTGGTTTCCGTTTTATAGCAGTGTTTTATCTTGCTTTCTTTTCATTGCACTTTTTCATTGAGTTGCTGCATGTGTGTGTACAGTTTCTTAGGTAAATAACTCCCCTAGTTTGTTGAGCCTTCGATGCTAGTCGCCAGCCCCTGGCCTATGGAGGTAGTATTGGGGTAGTTGCGTCATGAGCCTCGATATGGTTCGGGTCAAGAAAAAGTGGTATTAGATGTGGTTCATTCATTGGGGCGATGTTCGGACATCCTTAAAAAGGGATTGGTTGAGTTTTGGGGCAATAGTGCCAACGTGTCTCGAGACCAGCTCTCAGGCCAGGGAGTCCAGTGATGGTGCGGCGACCAACATATCCATTCACAAGGACCCTGATAACCCGTTTTTTGACTCGACACACTGAGACACTTGTTTCAGGGAATTTTATTCATGCATCATATAGGATTGAGTCCTTGACTATCTTTCTTGAGTCATCTCCCCACCGTTGTTGATATATATATACTCATTTGACTGCGGTGCTCCTTGATCAGGTTCAGGATGTCTCTACGATGATAGACATCCAGAATAGTAGATCTGGCTCATGACGATGATTCCATGAGTGATGAGGCCTCAGTTCAAGATCTATCATAAAATTACCCTTTCTCCAGGATGACAGGAAGTAGCACCTCCACCTGTGGAGTAGCGGATAGTACCAGCAGTGAGGGCCGATGACGAGCGATGTCTGGGAATGATATGTGAGTTCTTGCACCAGAGACCACTGAGGTTCCCTGGTGAGCCATACCCTCAGATAGTGAAGGTTTGTCGAGAGTCGGTGGTCCGCCTCTTCAGGCTTGATTGGACACTTACAGGTTAGAAGGTGGCTTTGACAACTAGTATTTATCATCCGAGCAGTTTGGAGCTAGTAGAGCCAGGGTTACTTAGATACCTGATGAGTCAGTAATCTCATGGGATGACTTCTAGAAGTTGTTTCATGAGGAGTGCTACCCCTCTTACTTACACTTTTTATAGTTTTGGAAACTGCCAGAGCTTCAGTGGGGACTAATGGCAGTGGCTGAGTACATGACTGGTTTCGTAGACCTTACTCGGTAGTCTTTGGATGTGGTCCATGATGGAAACTTCCGAGCACATAATCTAGAACGAGATATCTGTAGAGGATATTCGTGCTATCATAGTTCCCTTGTGAATCCTCACCCATCTCAGGGTGCTGGAGCAGGAACTAGTGACAGAGAAAATTTCTGGCAGAGGGACATCGATTGGTGGGGCCTCGACGCCGGAGGTTTCCCCTTGATGAGACTCAAGCACATGGTCGGGGACAGCGTAGAGCACCGAGATAGCCCAGGGAGGACTAGTGCTATGTTTGTGATGTGCGAGATCACATGGCGTGAGACTACTCCACAAAATGTGATGAGTCTTCTAGATAGTTGGTAGATGCACTGCTATGATAGAGACAATGTCGTGATAAGAGAACTCCCAGGTGATGACTGGGTGGTCTCCAAGTAGGCGGTTTTGGTAGGAAGTAGGAATAACTGTGGTTGGCGAACGACGTTTTGAGGTCCTTCCACCACCACTAGGTGTAACATGTCAGGATCAGGGTGCTGTCGGACGGGGCCGGGGGTGGCTGTGTGCTGTGTGCTGTGGTTGTTTACAATCTTGTAGCACAAGAGATGATAAGAGATACACTCTGTGTCTTTTTCTACTTTTCTCAGGAGAACCTGTTAGAAACTGCGTGAGGTACTCTTTAATCTATCTCCTTGGTCGAGGGGTTACCGAGGGTGACACGGGGCATCTGTATACCCTATGTTGGTTCTGGTGGTGGTAGTTATTTTTCCCCTAAGAATGTGGAGACACTATCTTCAGGAAGATCACTTTGTGGTTTACTCATACCCCCAGTTTCTCAGGTGCGTCCCCACACAGAGAGACTTGAACTGGGGACGACGGTGCTGGATGGAGTTTCTGCAGGAGGGTGCAGCTTGTCTGTAGTTGATGAAGTCGACTCCTTCACTGGTTGAGCGTGTAAGAGAGACTCGGTTGTGCTGCACCGAGTGTGAAAACTTGAGTGACCGAATATCCTTGGGTGTTTCACCAGATGGGTATTCTGAAGGAGGGAATCACGAGACCATGTTCCAGGAGAAAACCACGATTTCGGTCGCGACGTGGAAAGTAGAGGTGCAGCCAGGAAAGACCCCAGAGTTTCTTTGGGCCATTTGGGAATCGTGCAAATGGTTGAGAGGTTGCCTACCATCTTGCCCTACCCTCCCAACAGTTAGAGTGGGCGCACGAAGTATTCCATGTTTCGCAGCTGATGAGGTGCGTGCATATTCCTACGCATGTCCTCGAGAGTAGAAGACCTTATAATAACCATCCTTTTGGTTCGCGTGTTGTGTAAGCATGGTGATGTGCAAGTTTTCTTGGGCGCGTGAGAGCTTGTTGTGAGATCTGTATCCCGAGTTTTTTTTCCTATTTTTTTTTTCAGGGATGAAAATCTTGAAGGAGGGAATGATATAAGAACCTAGGTTTTGGGACTCTTAGACTTTGAAAATTTTCTTGATGTCATTCCAGAGTAGGGCGTTCAGACAGCGTGAAATTCTGAGGCCCGGTGTGCCCGGAATTAGTTATATAAAAATGTTCAGTGTTTTTATATTATGCACTCGTGGTTAACTAAAGAAAATTTGATATATCTTAGAAGGTTTATCGGAATGGAAATCCGAGAACACAATTGGGTCTAGAACGCGATGTTTACCCTAGGCACGACATAAAATAAGTCGGCACTGGACGTTCAGACCCCTCGCTCGTTAGCGGTGTGTTAAATGGATAAATTAAATTAAATTATTCATTTAATAGATTAAACCTGAGTAACTCCTAAATGGTTTCTCGGATGGGAAAACCGAGGGCATCGTTGAGTCTGGAGCATGTCGTTTACCCATGTCGGGGTGTAAAAGTTGCTGGCACGGGCCTGTTGTGAGAGATGGAACCCAGGGGAAAAATGGTCATTATGAGATGACCACTTAATGATTTTTTTATTACTGACATTCTTTTCAAATAACTTTTAAAGGAAGTATCAGAATGGAAATATGAGACTTCCGTTGATTTTGAAATAGGGTGTTTTTCCTTGGCGTGATATAAAATAAGCGGTCATGGAGGTTTCAGTATCCACGCCCGTTGGGAGAGTTTTAAGTGAATTTTTATAAATTCACTATGTGTTGAGGGAAGACTTATTTCTACCCCCCTCTCTCTATCTCTATCTATCTCATGTTCTTCGTCGTTCTTCGCTCTTCTTCGACGAATTGAGGAGAAATCTCCACCGAATCCTTGGCGGATCGGAGAGGGAGCGTTGGGGACACGTTGACAATGGAAAACGAGCGATCTAAGGTAGGATTTACACTAAATTTCCACACCCTCATCAATTTTGGTGTTCCTTTCAATTTCCTTATTTATTCTCTGTAATTCTTGAATCGGGACGATGGTCGAACGAAAACGAACATCGTTCGAGCCCCGTTCTAAAACACGTTCTTGAGCGTTCTTCATCTAAAACATCAAACGTGCCATATCTCGTCGGATCGACGAATGGAGGTGAGCGCTGCGAAGGCCTCGTCCCGAAGAACCTGAAGCTGTGTTTGGTTTTGAAATCGGGCCCCCAGAGCGGTGGCGACGACCGTCGGAAGTCCCGGCTCCGGCGAGGGCAGTGTCCGTAGCTTAGGGAGGCGCTGCGATGGTATGGGCGTCAGGAAGTGGTCGCGGACAAAAGCATTGCGCTCAGGCGAAGAGTGGATCGGGGCTTCGGCGTGGTGCAGCAGGGGCGACGCTTGGCTTCGGAGGTGGCGGTGGCGGGTGACTCCGAGGTGTGGTCGAGCGGAGGAGGCGACTGCCGGTGCAGTGGAGCGCGGAGCCCGGCGGCTGGGCGTGCGGATCCTGCGGGAAGGTGATGCCGGAGGGGCGTTCGACAGGCCGTAGTGGAGCGGCAGACTATGGTCACCAGGCGACTGCCAGTGCGGCGGAGCACGGAGCCAGGCGGCGCGGGCGGCTGTCGCGCTCGGCGGAGGAACCCGAGGTGCTGACCGCCTCGGGTGTGCAGAGTGGACAAGGAACCGCTGTTTGAGGGTCCTGCTGGGGCGACAAAAGGAGACCGGCATTCTGAGGTTCTATTTGAAAAACCGGACCCGAGCATCCCATTGTTTGAGGTGGGCTGCGGCCAGCGGGCCGCGGAGGGTTGGACCGGGCCGACTGGTCTGGACCGGCCCATTTTGGGCCCCCTTACATTCGGGGGGTCATAACTTCCAAACGGCGCGTCCATTTGTCGCGCCGTCTGCGGCCGTGAGTTCGTATCGGAGAGGCAGACTATTTGAAATGGGTTCTAGGGATTTTGGGTTCTGCGCCAGAAGACGGGTGCCCCGAAATGCGTTAATTTAATAATATTACATTATTATTAAAGATGCGACAGACGTGGCTCGTGAGCTGGACGTCCGTCTGACCTATCGTCAGAGGTACTATGGCCCCAGAGTTGAGACGGACCTTCCAAAGATCGTTTGGAACCATTTTCGGTTGGTTTGGTTGCTCGGTAGCACAAAATGCTAAATGTGAGGAATTAATTATTTAATTGTTGCGTCAGACCTAACTCTTTGGGATGTCTGATTGACGCGCCGTCAGCGGCAGCGTGACCCTAGACCTCATGTGGACTTTTTGAGATGCTTTCTGAATACTTCGGGTTAGAGATAAGGTGCGGGCCCCACAGAGCCTAGTTCGCACGTTTTACGGTGAAATGCCACTTTTTCACTTGACACCAGTTTGGGGTGTTTGATTACTCATTTCTGAGTATTTTCCCGGGGGTATTGCAACGGCGCAATCCGCCCGCCTGAACTCGGGCCCGAGGTGTGGGCCCCATAGGGCCCCATTTGTGTATAACGTAGGGAATTGAAACTTCTACATCCGGAGTCCGTTTTAGGCACCATCAGCGGCAATGTGACCCGGAAATCGATAAGAGGTTGACCGGGGTGGTTTTAGGCGATGAAGCCGGAGTTGAGGTGTGGGCCCCACGAGCCATCTTTTGAGCTATGTGCAGCGTACTGCGAATTTTTTATCAGACATCTATTTGGGGTGAATGAATATTCATTTTGATGTGTTTTTCTGAGAGCATCGTGATGACACAATCTCCCGACTTTTTTTTTCAGGATCGTGGTGTGGGTCCCACCCGAGCTGACTACGGTGAATAGTACCCTTTTCATCGGGCGTCTGTTTTGGGCGATCGAGTAGTCAATCCCATGTGTTTTTTCGAGGGAATCACAGTGGTGTGATCCGTTGTTCAGTTTCAGGATCTTGGTGTGGCCCCACATGGGCTGGCTATAGTGAATAATACCATATTCACCGGTTGACCGTTTCGGGCGAGTAAATGGTCTATCTTGCATGTTTCTCCACGAGGATTACAACAGTGTGATCCGTTTTTGCATGTGGAGCCTCATTTGAGATCTTATTAAATGTGGAAACATGAATGGGTTGTTGGATGGAGGTCCCTTTGACAAACACTGAACCAACACATGGTCGCGATGTTGGTAACACTTGGTGAAGTCAGTTGTAGTGCTGAGTTATCAGACCCATTTCCAGGTCTAATCTCCAGCAGGGCTGAGAAGTGGGTCAGCTGACGACTTATTTTGGGTCTACCCTCCAGTAGAGACTGGGTAGTGGGTCGCCTATCGATGTGTTCCAGGTCTACCCTCCCGCAGGGCTGGGCAGTGGGTCTCTTGACGACTTATTCTGGGTCTACCCTCCAGTAGAGACTGGGTAGTGGGTCGCTTGTCGACGTGTCCCGGGTCTACCCTCTAGCATAGACTGGGCAGTGGGTCTCCTGTTGACTTCTTAGGGTCTACCCTCTAGTAGGGCTAGACAGTGGGTCGCCTTTCGACTTCTTTTAGGTCTACCCTCCAATAGAGACTGGGCAACGGGTTGGCTTTCGATGTGTTCGTGGTCTACCCTCCAGCAGAGACTGGGCAGTGGGTCGCCTGTTGACTTGTTCCAGGTTTACCCTTCAGCAGGGCTGGGGGGTGGGTCACCTGATGATGTATTAGGGTTTACCCTCCAGCAGGGCTGGGCAGTGGGTCACCCGTTGGAATTTCAGACTCAGGCCTTCTTGTGAGGCTAGTCGGTGACTTTTTCTCTGGGACTACCGGAGCGGGATCCTTGGCTGTACGGGTCAGTGATGTGAAAACTTTTATGTGACCTTAGGAAATACAAGGAAGAGGGGAGATTTTCCCACTGAGACGCGTCTTTTTGATGCAACCTAAAAGCCATGCGGGTTAGTCGGTGCCGCCCAAAGCGGATAGTATCTAGGTGTGGTGATTGATCCCCTTTGACTTATACCTCCTAGGTTGATGTGCATGACATTTCGGTTCAATTATGGATGTTCTTTGAACTATTGGTGACTCTTCTTGGGTTGATCATGGAGATAGATATCCCCTTACATACTCTTTTGGGTTTCTCGCGGAGCATATATATATACCCATCCTATTGTGCTTCCCACTCCTTGGGTCCGGTTACTCTCCTTCTAGGAGGGGCGAAGACACGCGGGGTATACCATGTGCTTTCCATGTCTAGATCCTCTTGGATGGACAAGTCTACTCTCCCACTATAGGCAGCTAAGACTGGATGAGAAGTTCGTCTTCTCACCATATCTAGCCCCTTGCGTCTGGACGAGTCTGCTTCCTTTCTCTTGTTGGGTTGAGCTCCACTCACTCCCTTTTGTACTCTTACACTGTTCTTTTCTCTGCCTACTGATCACCATTTTAGTTCCTCCCTTGTTTCTCTCTCTCGAGCTTTCAGGGCATCCTACTGAGTATTTTTATACTCACCCTTGCTTGTGCTTTGCCCGCACTTTGGTGTGCCCTTACAGACGACGGATAGGTCGATCAAGACTACGGAGGAGCATAGAGGACACAAGAGCTTGGTCTGCATTCGGTGGATGTAGTAAGACTTTATGTGTGTGAGACTCCCCATCGGTTTACCTTTGTTTTACCTATTTCCAGGTTGTGGCACCTTTCTGGTTGGGTGCGTGTTTTTCCCCTTTTACCGTTCAGTTTACTTGTCAGTACTTTTTAGAACTTTTCTTATACTGGTTAGAGGTCAATGCATGTATGTTGGTTTTCCTTTTTATACTAGTGTTTTATCTTGATTTATTTTATCTGCACTTTTGCATTGAGTTACTGTGTGTGTGTGTACAGTTTCTTAGGCTATGGCCTCCCCTTGTTTGTTTAGCCTTCGGCGCTAGTCGCCAGCCCCTGGCCTATGGAGGCGGGCATGGGGTAGTTGAGGCTCGAGCCCCGGTATGGGTCAGGTCGTGAAACATTTTGGTATATTAGGTCACCTTGAGAGGATACTAGAGATAGTGGGGCCGAGTAGGGGCGTGATACAAGGGTTTTGAGTGAAGAAAAGTTGGATCATGGGTTGGATTATATAGGAAAATAGGGAGAATTCTTTATTATATGGTTTTCAACACCACACATTAAACTAATAAAAACCGCAAACCAACCCATGGTTTTTTCAGATGGTTTTTTCCTAATGGTAGTGGAGAACATTTTTTTTAAATGTTAAATTTTATAATTTCTAAAAATATTAGGCTTGTTTATGTAGAGGTGAGTCACACTCTCAAGGAAATCATTTTAAAAAATAATAATGTTTTATAAGTATTGGAGGGTCCACTAATGGTTTGTAAAATAAATAAGGCAAACCTAAAATCAAATTATTTTAATTTTAATACATATATTTTCTAAACATTCCATTTATAGTATTTTATTACATAACTATTGGCTCATTGTGAAGTCATAAAACATATTATATAATCAAACAGTATTTAATTTTTACCAAAAATTTGATTGTCTCAGAAAATTATGAAAAATTCACCATTGGATAATTTTGAAATCCTGATTCTAAAAATGATATTCATTTTATTTAATAATTTTCTAAATAGGTGAATTTTCTCTTTTAAAATAAAAACCAAAATTTATTGAAAATTAATGGGATTTGACAAAAACAACATTCAAACATAAAAAATTAGAATTGTATTCATAAAATTTATACGATCATTTATATTTAGGAAAAAAATAATATTTTAATAATATATTATTAAAATATTATTTAATTAAAAAATAAATCATTTCATCAAAATATATTTCTTCATTGAATATTAAATAGAATACTCTTTTTTAATTAAAAACTATTTAAAACGTAGAAATGATAAAATGAATGTATATTCCTTGTTCTATAAAAAATAATTCAAAAAATAATAGTTCTAGGGTCTTGTTACATAAATCCTATAACACCCCCAGATGACCTAAGGGTAAGGTGTGCGATGGTGAAAGACTCTCAGAGTGTCTCATAACACATTGTTCGAGTGGTAATCTCTTTCAAATTTCACTTCTCCCATAGGCGGTTTCGTCTGAGGATAACGTGTTGATGCTTAGCTTGTGATAGGTCAACAGTGATGCCCAGTGATGCCACCTCATGTAAGAGTTCAAACAAATGGGCTTCATACAAGGAAATTATACTAGATGAGGCAATCACTTCCTTTTTCTTAGTAAATTGGATTCATTAATGACCTATATTTATACTAATCATGTGATGAATATTCAACGACTATACTAGCAACGATAACAATTCATAATGATAATTTAAAATCCAAAAACATAAAACCAAATAAGTGCATATGTTTTATATAGCCATCTTAAATAATAATTCATTTAATCAGATTAAAATGAATTTTAATTAGTAAATTTTTTGGTTGTTCTATATAACTTACATTTTTTAATATCATGTCATGTTATTCTAGAGATAATTTATCCTTGATAACAATGAAGGGTTATAAGTTTTTTAGGGGAGTGAAAACCACCAATATTGAAATATTTCCTTCCGTTGTCATGGGGAGTCCTATAATGAAATTAATGGTCAATTTTTCCAAAATCACACATTTATAGGGAGTTATTCCATAATACACATTGACTTCAATCGTTCTACTTTGACTTGATGGAATAACAAGCATCAAGATAATAACTCCACAATCACCCTCTTCATGTTATGGAACTATAGTTTTTCTTAAAATATATATAAATCCTAGTAATTCATTGATGAATACTATTGGATAGTAAATATAAATCATATATAAATTTCATATTAACATCTAGTTTTAGGGGACACATATCTATGTTAAAAAACTATAAAGTAATCATAAAAAATGTTGAGGTATAGAATATTAAATACCATTTTCAGAAGTACCTCAATAGTTTTATGGGGCACCATGATCCTATCAATAATAAATGTTTGAGTAGTTATTCTAGAAACCCATAATGGGGATAATAATATTATTCCAATTTCAATCATTTTAATGATTAATAAGACTAGATAACTTTAAATCCTCATCATGGATAGGGTTTAGGATCATTTCTACTCCATGTATCCTCTACTTCATTTTCCTTCCCATGATTGCAAAAGACTGAAAAATCATAATCTATGATCATATATAACCACATTCTCTGGTATATATTATTATAATATGTATGAAATTATTTTTATAATTATTATCTATTTATATGTTAAACAAATCCACATAATGTTAATTTCAACATATATTTGGTTATAATATCTCTGTGGAAAATTCTAGATCATGTGTTGGGATGTTCTGCTATGGGACATTCAATTTGTGGGAGGCATATGCTATTTATTTTTTATCTGCAATGTATAAAAATCCATTTAGCTTTTATAAGAATCATTGTTCACCACAAATCCTTCCCCACTAGTGGGTCATATGAGAACAGGTGCAATGATTAGCATCTTATTTAACTCATTAAATATATTTTCTCATTCACCTATCTAGATAAATGTCAATCTCTTCTGAGTATGACTGGTTAACATGATTAAAAATAAAAACAAATTTCGGAAAAATTGAATTTAGTTCCCAAAAAATCCATGGAAACCATGGATTTCAATCATAAATTTATAAATTTGAAATCCACTGATTTTCATTCTTTAATAATGTAAATATATCCCTTATTTGGTGATAATAGTCCAAAATAACTTTTATTTCCCCAAAAAATTAATATTTATTATTCATATAGTTTAAATATTCCTTCTAAAATTATATTATTACTGTATTTAAATTTTCATCATTATCCTCCTTTAATTTGGAGTATATAAGAATATGATGTAGAAATACTTATAATTTTTTGAGGTAATCCCTATATACTATATTTAATATTTCAATTAAGACTGTAAGAGCATTAGTGAGTCCAAATAGAATCATAATGAAGCTGTAGTTCCTGTAAATTATATGAAATTTTGTCTTGGTGATATCATCACTCATACCATTACATGATAATATCCAGATCAAAAACCTTTCTTAGAAAAGTACTTGGATCTATATTATTAGAAACCTATGTTTTCAACCAATGTAGTGGATACTTATTATTTATCATTATCCTGTTATGCTCATTATAATAACAGAAAAGGTGAATTTTCACATCTTTATTATTGAATGAGATGACCAATCCACCCATGGAAAATAACCTAGGTGTATAAAACCTTTATATATATTATACAGTTATTGTTTCTTTAGCTCCCTATGTTTTTTGTGACCTTTCTATATGATGTATTGTATATTTAAAAATCATAAAAATTGACCTCAATTGATAATTTCATATCCTTACTAGTGGTAAGAGCATGGAATTAATCATGAAATACATAAGAGAGTCCCTTTAAATGTTAATGTCATGAAGGATGTTGTTTTTTATAGTCTTAATAATTTTAGTAATATATTGTTTCTAAAAAGGTAGTAATATTAATGCTTCATATTTTGGTACCAAAAAAGAATTATCATCCAACATTTGTTTGTATATAATTTGTGGGTGAGTTTTGATACATATGTTGTTACAATTTTTATAGAAATTTATCTCTGAGATATATGAAATATAATCCATTGTTATTATAGTGTTTAATTCCAGTAATGGGAATATAAAAATATTTATTTGGGAAATTTTAGCAACAAATATTCATAAGGGAAGAGTTATATTTTTGGGATGAAACAATTTCCCAATTTACAAACATCCCAAGTAACTTGACTTCTATGATTTGTGGTGGTATTTAGATAATTCAACAAAACATAATTGGAATGAACGAATTGATTGATTAAGAATAAAATAGTACATTCAATATCCCTAATTGAATAACTATTTTACTTATCGCTGCATTTTTATCGGTATCCACCTCATCTGTTTTGAGGGAAAATGGTCACACATTACCTCTAAGCCTTGTTGGATTTCTTCATTGGTTATCACCGAAACACCTTATCTAATGTAAATGATTAATATATTGTCTATTTTCACTATGATTGAAACATTATATGATGGGATGGGGGTTTACTAGAGAATTACTTTCCTCTATCTCATTGGTGGGATTCTCACGCTGACAATTGATTGATATGGTCCCTTATTTCATGTACCTAAAGTATTTCCATTAACCCTTTAGTCAATTTACAATATGCTTCTTACCATATTATTAATAAGTGGTATGATATAATATCGTGAACCAATGAGATTTTTCCTTCTCACCACGAAAATAAAGTTATATTATGTACTTATTATCTCTAGTCCCAAGAGACCATTGATATTAACCGGTCTCTATTAAGACTATATGGGAACATCACACCACTTCCTTTTAGTTTTTAATGCCTTCAACGACCATAAATTTTCATATATTCATCATTTTCATGCCAAATATGTTATAAAAATTATTCATTGGGTTAATGAAAATGTTGGAGGCAAATAATTCATTTATTAATATTTTTTTCTCATAAATATTGATGGATTATTCATCCTTATTATTTAGACAAAGGAAATACCTCTCCATTTTGAGATTTATAGTTAATGGTAAATATTTGATGATTTCTTTTATATTATTCCTTTTAGTTAATTTTTTTGATAACCTCATGAGGGTTTGTATTTTTGACCAATGTCCAATGTTGATCACCATCACCCTCCCAATGATAAACATCCATCAGGACCTTCACTTTATTTTGGAATTGAATGATATAGAATATTTTTTCAATGGATTTGATCCATTTCTCCATTATTATGTGATTGGAATATAAATTTAATGCTATAGGTAATTGTCGCATATAGGCCTCAATTACAACATGATCATTATTTGCTGTATTTGAGCATTCATCTTGATTAAAGATGATTTTGACATCCTAATTCAGTTGAGAATGATTTTTTATGATTTTCATGGTTCCTTCTCCCATCGGGTTGGGAAACTCATTGGGAAATAATCACATTTCCTCTCACATTTATTTTTGTTTCCATTCAAAATATTTATGTCCATAAAAAAATAAAGGTAAGGTAATGGTTGATAATTTTTAAACTATTAAGGTAATGAATAGGAAAAAATGAATATTAAATAGATAAATCATAAATGATATATATTTTTGACCTATGAGTATATAATATTCAATCTACGTTTTCCTTAGTCTAATTTTTAAAATAAAATCTTTTGAGAATGTCTATTCCCTTAATAATGATTCATAAGGATCTTAGGAATTTATAGAACCATATCCCAAAAGAGTGTCTACCAAGATGTGTAGGAAGACCAATTTCATACACCAGGATATTTCAGAGTACAAATTAATGTCCCTTTAAAGGGTTATTATCCCTACAAACAACTATGTCAGACCCAAAACCACTTATATTTTCTAGAATGGTTTTTTCAACTAGAAACTAATTACTCTATAGTGTACAAAATGTTAGGTAATTTTCTAAATGTTTATCCATATCCCTAGGGATTTCACTATAATTTTCGAATCATAATCCCAAAAAATAATAATACTTTTCATTTATGAAAGAAAATAACAAACAATATGTTTAATACACTATAATTATTTATTTATTTCATAACGATAAACATAATACAAACCAAATATACCATGAAGCCTAGTGTATTTTTTAATTTTGGTACATATATAATTAACATGAATCACAAGAACAACATAATTATTTATAAACATTGAGATGTACCCTTATATTCCTAGGATATTCTAACATTTCATGGTATATCTCAGAGAAGTTCATAAGAAAGGGTTCGGCTATAAATCCTAGTAGGTGAATAAAAAATATCATAAGGCTAAATAAGTAGAATTGAACCAAGAGGAATATACAGGTGACATGCGAGGGGTTATAATAATAATCTTGTACAACGAGGCATTGTATTACATGATAACATAAAGGAAACTAGGATAGTGGAAGGAACATAAAAAATTTCCTCGTAAACATAAGTCAAGTATAGATTTAAAGTCAGAATAATATACCATGCAAAGGAAAACCACATATGAACTATAAATTTCATATCATATGAAAAAAATTAACCAATGATTTATAGGTATATATAATTTTGGTCTCAACCACCACTTTAATAACATGTACATACATAGGTGTATCATAGAGATGATACAACATAAGTATGTATTTAATAAATTTTTAACACATACTTAAGGTGTGTGGGTTAAGTACATGTAAATCCCAAATCACTGGATTATATGTACAACTAGGTGAATACCCTTGAGTTGAAATGGTGAAGGGTGTTCACTACACAAATTTTTGTCAATGAAAATAGAAGTATAATTTAAGTATCATTAAATTTCTCTATTAAGGTTTATATATGGTTTTAATGAAAGATAAAGGGAACTATAATTACTTTGGAATCATAATTATATAAATAGGGATGTGTAACAACATATAAAAACCTAACAAATATGAAATCTGAAGGAATTATATAATGAAGGTAATTGAATAATGAGGAGGAAGAGAGGATCCCTTACCTTGATAGGGTGATCATAATATCATATGAAGAACTTATTAATATCACAGGGATACATTGGAGTGATATACATAATTAAATGTTGAGTAAATCCATGAAATAATCATTTTTAATAAATTTTATTGTGAGGTTGGGTTGGTTTATAATTCCAAACAGATGGATAATTCATTATTTATTTCCAAACATATGTTTTGGAATATGTATGATAATCAAATGTGAACGAGAAAAATTAAAATTATTTTCCCATTTTTCATCTAAATATGAGTAGTTTCAACTATTATATAAGGATAAGAATTGAACAGATTCATATAATCCCTTTTGTGATGTAGATTATAGACATGTTTATGCAGAATATATTTTAAAACATTAAAATGTAATATATGTTTTGTAGGACTAATTAATGGTTTATTAAGATAATAAAATAACATAAAAATACATTATGTTTATTTTGAAACACAATTGATGTGTTTTATACTTTTTATAGTATTTTTTTACTTTAATTTTGGTCTTCATGATTCAATCATATATACCTTACATTTAAAACATATAAAATATTGACCCAAAAATTTGGATGTCTCAAAAAATTATGAATTTTTAACTGTTGGATGATTTTGAAACTGTGATTGAGAAAATAATATTTACTTTATCATAATAAATATCAAAATACAATGATTTACACTTTTAAATTAAAAAAATCATTTTTTATAAATATTGGGTTTGGACAATAACAGTTTTCTAAAACTTATAGAACATACAGTTGATATTTATATATTATATTATCATTTATAATTAATAATAATATCTAATTAAAATATAATTTATTTCAAAAATTATTTAATATAAAAAATGTTTGTATTCGTTGAAACTATAAATTTCGCAAAAATATAACTTTTTTTCATCAAATAAAAATATATTTTTTATCAGAATCAACATTTAATAATGTAATAATTAATAAAATATTGTAAATATAATAATTTTTCATTTAAAAGTAATAATGAAAATTTATACTACTAGGTTCTAGATACATATCCCTTTATTACACAAACAAATGCCTTATGGTTATGGTGTGCGATGGTGATTATTTTTTGGGTTGTTTTGTGAAAATGGTTAGATATAGGTTCTCTATGAGATTCAAGATACCCCATACATGTTTTCACTCAATATTTATTTTTTGACTCTTATATTGGAATTGGGAAAGATAAAAAACCATTGATTCTATCTCCTCTGGACCCTCTGATAAATAGATCTCATAGGGTATGATTCCACTAGTTGAGGTCATCACATAATTTGTCTCAATTAAATTGAAATTATCATAAACCATAATACAATAATAATAATTGTAACTATATAATTGATATATTATCAGTATGAATATTAATGGTAATATAAATTTGAGAGGCTATACAATGGTAAAAAACAACCAATTTAGTGCTTGTATTTTCTATAAGATCATTTTTTATTAAAGCATTTACCCATTTATAAAAAAATGAATTTCATTCATAAATGAATTGGTAATTAAAAAACCACAAACATTATTGTAAATTAGTAACAATACTTTTGGATTATCCCATTGGTATGATGGCGATAAACAATTATCAAGTGAAAATCATTATCCAGATATTCATGATGACATTTCTTGAATTTTTATGTAAATCATGGATAATGATTAGACACAATTAAAATATGTGATCCATAAAATAATAAAAAATCATTTCTATAGATTCATGAAATGATATAAAGAGTTAAAAATTATTTAATAAAGAGTAAATGTTTATATTTTTATGGTCATCCTAAATAACGCATCCGACATCATTATTTCTAGTAGTATTGGGTAATCGAGTAAAAAAATTCATAATAATGTCATCCCATTTCCATATAGGTATAGTTTGTGGTTTCATGAATCCTTTTTGATTATTTCAACCAATATTGAAAAAATAAAAAACCATATTTTAGGAAACATAATCATTAATTTACAGAATTATATTATCCATTAAACAGATGTTCATTGAAATTTTTTAGCGTCATTGTGCTACGAGGTGTCTTGTAAAGATAGAGCTATGATTATCATCAAATATTTCCATATAAAGATTTCATATATATGGAAACTATACAATAACTCAGAATATCAGAATTAAATATTCATAAATAATGTTTACAAATATATAATAATTTGAAACATTAGTTTTCTTTTCAAAATAATATAATTGAACTTAGAACACTCAATCTTTTCCAATAAATATGATTTGTAAATAACTTGAAAATGGTAAATTTTTCATTTTCTATATTAATTCCCATTTAATTATTTAATTTATCCATAAATATAGTATCTTCTTCGATCCTCATTTTGGTATGGACATCACGGCCATTGATTTTCATGAAATCTATTACCATATTTTCCCTTCATGGGTGGTTGTGTATTATGAAAAGATAATCCTTATGTAGATCATTATATTGTATTTGAATCATATTAATCTCTCTATATGATAATATTTATTTTGGGTTCATATGATATATTTATACATTATATATTTCCCTAGAGAGATAATTTATGTATATCATCAAATAAACAATTTTGGCTTCGAAATCATGTTCAAGTTCATGAGTAGGATTGTCCGATTCATGAAACATTAATAGCCCTATTGCATAGGTAATAAATACCTTCTTTTAATATAAGGTAAAAACATGTAACTTATTACTTTTATCACTATATATCACAAATCCATCTTTTCCCAATGATATAGAATGAATCATATGGCTCAGCAATCTCCTCTATAATTATTTATAAAAAATTTCACATGACATTGCCCATGGGAACATAACCACTTAATGTGTATTCTTAGTTAACATGTTATCTGGTCAAGAAATTTTTTAACAAATCATTGATAGAAATGATACAAATCAGGGAAATTATGTACCTTTAGTTTTTTATTAGTTTAGGAAATTATATGAAGATTATTTTATTTATAGGATCAACTAAGAGGACACCCTTGGAGACAATATTGATTTGAATTCAAATTCACTGAAGCCAAAATTCACACTATCATAATTTTAGATATAAATAATATTCTCTATGATTATTATGAATTATACATAGGTGAATCTCATTATCCACATAATATTTATATAACACAAATATATAATCAGTATATACTAAAAAAATATCCAAATTTATATTGAATAATTTCCTTCATATATAAATAAAAATAGAGGATCCATTAGTCATTAAAAATGGCATTATTTTAATCATTAAATATCAATACATCATATAAAATGTAGTATTTAGAATATCATCCTTCATTAATCACAATTTAAAATACCCATAATTAATGTCAATCATTAGAAAATATTGAGCATTATAAATTTGATTGAACAAGTAATAAATGCATGTCAGAGGATATGTGTTCATTATACTATTATCAATGGTTTCAATATAATCATTACATACCCTCATAGATCAGTATTTCATTTAATATAACAGGGTGACACCAATGTGTAACACTTGTAAAAATAAATACCTTTTGACATAACTATTGTAGTTGTTTCCTCAATAACAGAAATTCAAAAGTGGCAATTTTATATGATTTTTTTAATATTATTCTTGTAGTAGGGATTAAATAAATGGAAAATTCAGCATCAGATTATAGTGGATGTTCGGTTAATTCTACATGAAATACACTAATGTATTCATATACAATATGTACAAACTAAAATTTTTGATTTCCACTTCCATCAGTAATATATTTTTCTCTTCCCCACTATGAATCTCATTTAGGAGATCCACTAGGGTAGATATATATGTGAATAATATGATGAATTATCCCCTATAAAGATTATGAATTCTACATATTCATCATGAATCATAATATTTTCTAATTGAAATACAATTTTTCTCAACTTTTTTAAATAAAATACATACTAAGGATTGTATCAAACTCAACCATATGTAAAATAATCATGTCTACAAATAAGGTGTATTTATTTTTAATAATTGGAACATACTAACATATCTTTGTTGTGATGAGATTTATACTAATAGTTTTGGCTGAAAGAGTTCACCTAGAGGTTTTAGAGAAATATATAATTCTATTTTTAAATATAGAATATATGAAATAGCGTGACGATCCAAAATCAAACAAATCCTTAGATATATTTGAGGATATAATTATATTACCATCCACCAAATCATTAGGGACGTAAAATATAGTAGTATTGATCAAATAATTTTCGTTTTCTCACCTTGGATTATTTTTCATTAGGTTACCTTGATTTATGGTACAATTGTGTGATTACTCCCCATTTCTATGATATTGATTCATTAAAAACATGGGTTTAATATAACACCTTTCATTCATTTTCCATGTGTACTATATCACTTTGCATTAAACAAACACCCATTCCCATAAAATAGTTTCAATGATGTTTCTTTCATTGATTTTGAAATGATGGAAATTTATTTTTTCCCTCCTTATTTGATTCTATGAAAAATTTCCTGGTTCTCAGATTACCACTCCGTATATGGATTTCCCTTGAACAAATTGAATATTGATCATTACTTATCTATTTTAACGTAACATAATTTTATTTCATCACATGAAAAAAGATTATGAGAAACCAGTTCCATTTAGATGATTTTATTAATACCTTCAATTAGATTTTCAATCAGGATCTCAATATTATTTATGTAACAAAAAGAATAAGTGCATAATATTTTAAAGGTATGATCATTCACCAGATTTTTTTTCGCATTTTCATTAATCTATGTAACGTTCTCATTATTTCAGTTCACTGCACATGTGGAATTTTTTTAAAATAATATTTCATTAAATAATATTTTTTTTATCTATTTCATTTATTATTCCTCTAATGAAATATATATATTGTTCCGCCATTTATTAGAAATGTGTCTAATAAAATATTTTACCAGTATAATTTTTTACATTTCATTTCATTCCATGGTATGAAATATATTTGCATTCAAAAATTCCTATTTCCCAGTGACCACTAGATTAGTATTTCCACTATGTTATGGAAGATTTTGTCACATGGAATGACCAAATATTGGTTAATCATGGTGTATAACATCATGTTACTAACTATTTTCATGGTTTTTATATATGAACTGTGTTACCTTTTCTAATGCGTCCATGAACTGCTCATCTCCAATACATGATTTATTAGCTCTCTCAACAAGAAATCACAACATTGACCATAGGTGTCAATTCTATTTAATTTATTAGGAACCATAAATAAATAATGGAATAAACCATGATAGAACATAATAATCATGAATATTAAAAATAAAATAAAAATCCCACTAATGGAATAATTTTTAAAATGAAATAAGGGATTATTATAATTATCATGTCTTCAAATTTCATTTAAAACCCAACCTTTAGGGTTTCTACTAATCATTATATGATACAAACAGTAATAACCCAAATCTTGAAACCTAGAGAAAATATTTAAAATATTATATTTTCATAGATAGATGTGATATAATCCAAAACTACATATTAATTTAATAGTCTTAGAGAATAATATATATAACTATTTTAACCATTTTCCCCCAGGAATGAAAAATATAATATACCAAAAGAAACCATTCGACATCCTTGAAAATCATTTAGTGATTTATTATCAATATCATGGTGAATATTAAAAACATAAGTTTTACAGAAAATGATAAATAATTGTTTATCATAGATTAAAGTATTATAAGTATAAAAATAATAATGAATTTTTCAAGGTGAATAAATTGAAAAAAAATCCATTTAATCCATATAAAAATAATAAAATTAATCAATGGATAATATCAATGAGAAAATATCCCGGAAAAAAATCTCTAAATTATAAATTAAGAAAATGCATAATTTTGGAGATCATGATCTCATACCTCATGATATCTCAACTGTTAAAGCCTTGTACCAATAAATATTAAACTCTAGGTTAATGTATACAAATAAATCATGAAATAATTTTGGCTAACTAATTTGTCTCTTGAGACCACATGATACATTGTGGGGATATTAATTTCAATTCCCAAACCATCACATCATGTCAATTTAATTACTTATATATTTAATGATCAATTTAATTCAAAAACAATATTCTTTATCAACAAATTTCCATATTGACCCATGATTATTGAATATAAATATTTCCACAATTTATCAAACAACGCTCAGAGTAAAACACCACAAGCTGAAATGTTATATGGTTTATGAAATTACTGTATATTCTGTATGAATAATATAGATAATTATGATAATTTTAATGTCAACTGATCAATAAAATGTTAATTTTACAAGAGAAAATTAAAAAACACAATATTATTAAGATATAAAATATGATCATCAATTTATTCAAAATACAGTTTTCAAATAAAATTCAGTCATTTGGAGTGACAAATATTATTGATGAAAATTATAAATATAATATTTCATTAAATATTATTTTTTTAAAACCATTTAAAATATGTATAATAAGCATATAGCGTAAAATAATTGTGATTGTGCAAAAATATTCTAACATTGTACACAGTAAAAAATCATCACTTTTTTGTTTACATAAATAAAATATAACAATGTATCTAGAAATTGTATGTTTCTTAGGTAATAATCATATATGTAACAGATATAATATAGACATTTAAAATAATATCATTTTCTATTAAAAAATGATCATAATAAAGGGAATATTTCAAGAGAAAGTTATAATGAATAAAATTTATCAAGTAATGGGATGTAATAATAAATCCATAAGAATATAGATATTGGAATAAAATTTTGTCTTTTAAATAATAGAAAAATTAAAAGGTTATTTTTTTAAAATTATTATAATTTTTTTGAAATAATTCCAAACTTCTAGAAGAATCTAAATTTAATTAAATAGTTATAGTAGTGGGAAAATATGTTAGAGAATGATGTGTTAAAAAAGAAATAATTTCTTTTAACCAATATAATGAAATATGAATATAAAAATCTCATTAAATATAAAAATATTCATTTAAAAGAATGTAAATAATATAATTATAAAATAAAATGTTTTTAATTAATCACTTTTGTATAAGAAATAAATTTTTGAATAATTTTTGAATATTATTAAAATGGAAGAGAAATGTACTTGACTAGAATGGATATAATATTGGATTTTATATTAAATTTTTTTTTACTAATTAAAGTTAAAAAAGAATAAAGGTTGTTATAATTCATGGGATTTCATTTAATATCCATAATATAATAAAATATGTGTATTTTAAGATGGGTATATTATAAGATTACATTTTTTAAATAAGCATAATCCCTAAAATAAGACTAAAAATTTAATTTTAACCATTATGGTGAAATTCAAATTTTAACACCATAAAATAGAAAACATGAATATAAAAATTATTCATCATGAATAAATATATATTCAGGATAAATACATTAATGGGATAGTATGTTCACCACATTAAAATAGATATGTGAAAAATATTAGATATGTCTCAATGATGTGTAAATTGAGATGAATTCCACTAAAAAGATTATATCATTGAAATTTGAATAGTTTAATTAATTGATTATGTTTAAATATATATACATCAACATAATATTATTGGATATATAAAAATACTATAAAATTTCATTTCAAAAATAAACTTGACCTTATATAATCATGGGAGTAGTGATACAACCCAATTTAAGGAAATTGGTTTATGAAACACATTACCTCATATTTTCCCTATTTTTGAACTTGATTTAACTTAATATATAATAGTTTTAAATTTATTAATAATTTATATCATAAGAAAATTAGAATCCTAAATATCATTTAGTATCCTCTGATAACATTATATCTCCTTTTTCCAATAACATATCATTCTTATCACTATTTTGGGTGTTAAGTACTTTATTTTATCATCCATGTTTTGTCATGGAAGTTACAATTTTTGTACATTTAGTATTTTTGTATAATTTATATAATTTAAATAATTATAATTATATATATATATATTATATAATAAATATTTACCTTTTAACATCTATAAAAATGTAAAATGAAAAATGGATCATATTGCTTCGTGGATCTGGTAGTCCACACATACACATTAGCGACATTTTTATTTTCTATATAATTGGAGGTTATTATGGTATATATGATATTATAAATAAAAAGTGGTATTTATTTCATAAATATATTTTATATTCATTAGTTACATCATTATAATCATCCAATAAATATAGTTATGCAAAAAAAATGACACCGCTACATGGGTACAGTATGTCGTACCTACACATGAGAAAAGTTTTCAACTTTCATATGATGGAAAAGTGATGGCATATAGTTGTGATATAATCATAATAATGTATAAGTATATTTATGATACATTGGTTGTTATTTTTTTATGGTTATAATATATTATAAGGATTTATAAGAATAAATAAAATTAAATGAGTCGGTACAAATAATTACCTCTTATTCACAAGAGATATGTTAGATCCCTTCTTAAGGAAACCTAGATTAGTATTTTAAGATGGGAAGAACCTATAATTCATGTATATATATTTTTATAATTGAATTTATAATTCTTTGGTAGACCTAGGCTGCTCAATGTGGTTAAAATAATTTAGGTAAATAGTGTCCTCTAATAAGTTAGGGGATGCCATTAATGTAATTTCTAAAAGTATTAAATTAATAAAAACTATTTTCAAGGACCAAATAATCCATAATCAATACAATTACATTATAAGTTTATTATGAGTAAAATTAAATCTCGGGAAATTTTTTTTACATGTTTCTGTTATCTTTCCCCATATATTTTAGTATTATCCCCTCATTAACCCTGTTGACAATTACCTCCATATCAATGTTCTCTAAACATTATGGGTAAATAAAGTTACCATAAATGATGAATAGACCCTTAAATTGACCACAAGATATATCTTAATAAATATACCATTAAATTGGAAAAAATATATGTTTTTTATAAATTTTATATTCTTTTAAAAAATAATATTTATTCTAAAATCTCATTAATCTTATTTTGTATAATGTTCATTTAATTTCACTTTAAAAACATCATGAAAAAAATGGGATTCAAATATAAAACTATAAAAAACTCTAACAGGTTTAATTTCTATAAAATAACATAAAAAAATAATTTATCAATAATTTATTATATTTAATATTTTTAAAATCATTTATTTTGTTCTTATATTAATTTAGTAAATATAATATCAGTGTTTCATTAGAAATTAGGATAATTATTGAATCACTAAAAAATAGAAACAAATTACCATGATGAAAAGATAAAGTTAATTTTAACACACACACATATATATCTTACTAAAATTTTATTATTTTTATAATTATGTAAATATTTTTGAGATATTAATAAAAATAGAGGTCCATTTTGTTGTAATTCATTAATGAAATTAATATAATGGACCAAATTGTAACACCCCTAGAAATGTGATAATTAGAAGGATAAATGTTACTACCCATGTCAACATGGTGCACCTTTCTTTTCGGGAGCCTACCTGATTAGAACTCCACATTTAAGCATGCTTGTCCTGGAGTTGTAATCAGGACGGGTGAACTTCTGGGAAGTTTCCCAGGGTGTCTAGGAGTGAGGAAAACACACACTGAAAGAACATGTGTTGGCCTATGGGGACAGTAATTAGTCCGATAAGTGACCCAAGTGAGTAATAGCCTATGGTGTGCTATTAAGGCAATCAAGGTATTACAGGTGACCCTTGGGGTCAGATGAAAAGGGTCCTGGCTGGGGGAGGTGGGTCATGAAAAATGGTATTAGAGCCAATACCCAACCGGAAGTGCATAGGCACTTCTTGGGTTTGAGGCTTGGGGTCCACAACAAGGGCGTTGTTCTTTAAAGGGGTGGAAAATGTAACACCCTGGGAAAAGTGAGACTTAAAAGGCTAAATGTTACTACCCATGTCAACAAGGTGCACCTATCTTTTCAAGAGCCAACCTGATTAGAACTCTACAGTTAAGTAAGCTTGTCCTGAAGTAGTAATCAGGATGGGTGACCTTCTTGGATGTTTCCCAGGGTGTGTCTGAGTGAGGAAAAAACAAACTGAAAGAACATGTGTTGTCATATGGGGACAATCATTAGTTTGATAAGAGACCATAGTGAGTAATAACCTATGGTGTGCTGTGAAGGCAATCAAGGTATTACAGGTGACCCATGGGGTCAGATGAAAAGGTTCGTGGCCCGGGGTGGTAGGTTGTGACACCAATAAATGAATTCTAGAACCATTTGGACATATATTATAGTATTTCACATAAATGGACAAAATAAACTCGTATTATATGATAATTTAATTCTGAGAACTTATCTCATGTGTTTAGCCCAATTTCTCAAATGTTTCCCTCCCTCAGTTGTCAAATATTATATATGGTTATTATACATAACAAAAATATATATAATTGGAAGTATTTATCAAATTAAGACTTTATTATTTAAAAAAATGGGATCAATTTTCCAAGATTCAATTTTTAGTAGTGATACAGATTAATTTAACATAAAACTAAATAACCAAATAAAAAAATTCCATAAAAATTCCATTTTATGTTTAAAAATGAATTTATACCAAATTCAATTATAAAATTGATTAAAAATAAAATATCTGATTTATTAATAATACGATAAAAAACATCTATATTGTTAACCATTTTACAAAATATACTTTTTAAATTATTAAAACTAATTTATAGTTTTCAATAAAAATAATATTTTTCAATATTCAACGGAAAATGAGTCATTTCAAAAAATTAAGAAAATAAATATAATATAATTTTGACATTATTATTAGAAAATCATTTAATTTTTATAAAATAAAATAAATAAATGTTGAATAAATTAATTATAACATTATCTCATAAGAATAAATAATGAACCATTTTATACGAAAAAAATATTTTGGATCCTAATATTCCTTCACTAAAAATGGATTGATTATTTCATTTGAATTAACCAATTAAATTTTATTAGTAATTACATTATATATATTTAAAAATTTGGTAAATCATATTCATTCACCCCAATTCAATGTATAGTTTATAATGATCACATTTAAATAATAATATTTCATCATTCAATTAGGCTCGGTGTTGTGTGTTGTACACCCTATGAAACATATTTTTATTTTGAAATGTAGGGATTTCACAATCTCCCCATCACACTAAATACAATTTTGCGTTATAATTTTACCTTTTTTCTTCTTAATAAATGGTTTCATTTAATCATTTTTTTGTTGAAAACCCTCACCATAAAAATGATCAATAAAACATGTACGTTGAAGATGGAAAGGTTATATTAATTTTATCCAAAGAAACACCTTATTAAGATTAAAAATAGGATTACAATAATGGGAAGTTAATATCTGGTCATGTAGGGTAAAAATGACCAAATAATGATAGAGAGTTATACAGAAAACTTTTCACCATAAATTTAAAAAATATGATAATAATAAAGGCCACTAAACAAAAAATTGATATGGTTTGAAAAATATTATCGACTAATTGTGAATGAATGCAATTAGATAAAAAAATATGAAAATAATTTTACTATATTTGACAAATTACATGGCGATATATAAAAATTTCAAAAGGAAAAAAATATTTTAAAATTATAATTTTACCTTTTAAAAAAAATTCCACCACAATATCATGCATTCCCCAAAAGATAATTATTAAAGATCAATTTTTATATCCAAATCCCTAAAATTAACATATAATTGATCACATAATTTGTAAATGGATAACTATATAGTCCATAAATCATTAAATATAAACCAAAATATATTGTTTTCAATGAATCGCTTCATAACCATTCAATTATCTTTATATAACTATTAAATATACAATGTTTAACATAAAAAACAAATCATATAAAATACTAAATGGTTATTTAGACCTCAATAGTGTATTCATCATAAAACCATATAAAAGTTTCAAATCACATAAAATTCTCGTTACATAAAACCTCAAAAAGAGTATTTATGCATTTGAACTTATAAAAACCTTATATTTATAAACCCATAATGATATCAAAAACTCGTATGTTAAGAATAGATGAAATAATATGTGTAAACAAAAATTAACATAGCCATTATTCCTTAGAATAAACCACTAACTAGTTCAACCAATCCAAAACATCAATATACTTCTTCAAACATGACCCAAATCACATTATGATCAAATCACTAAACAATTTTCTTGGTCCCCAATACTCAAATCCAAATTCATACGAACATCATTAATTCCACATAAATTATTGGAATAGAATAGTTTCTTCATTTTCTAAGAGATAAACCCAGGGTAAGGGAAATGAATATGATTATTCCCATGTTCTCAACACATAATTCCATAAAAAATAAATGCTACCTTAGGATGAAATAATATACCTTAATTGAAATAATATATCTTTATCTTCCTAACATAAATAATCTTCTCATTCACCAAAATTATTTTTTTGAGTGTTTCATAATATATAAAAGACATCTAGGAAAATGAATATTCATTCTTACATGGTCTCCACTACCTATTTTATCATAAAAATAAATCATTTTATTCATCACTGACTCATATGGTTTGTTAAGGAATAATATTTTAATCTTATATCATGATTAATGTTTAAGAATTATCAAAGTATCATTCACTCAAGTCATAATTATATGTTTTTCTTATAATCATCACATTTTCCATCACATTCAATTATAACATGGATCATTCTAGTTTTATCCATTAAAATGAACAGAAAATATTTTTATGAGTGAAAAATATAATATTTTTATACCACATATTCAAGAAACTCATCTATAAGGTGTCAAATTCATAACAACTTATTTCCAATCTTGGAAACCATAGGATTGTCCTAGTTCCCACAACGTAATATTCTATTCAAATCATTTATAAATTTTTAATATAAAATATGAGTTAATCCATGAATATAATCCAATTTTGTTAAACAATATGTGTATTAATGGATCATTCAATGGGTTCTAGAATGATGGTTGAGATATACTCAATGAACACTTTTCATAGTTATTACCGCTAAATTCATTAGTTCCAAATCTACATAAAATTATATTATCTGGATATGGATTCATTTTTAGGAGAACCATATAATATACAACATATCTAATTCATTATATTAATACACTACAATTATAAATCTCCTCAATTTTTTTCATAGGGTTATGTCTTATAATCTATATTTTCCTAAAAATATTTCCTAAGGTATCTACTAAATATCAGATGATATCGACTATAAAAACCCTGAATGCAGTAACCCATAGATCCTGGATAATTTATTACATTTGAACAGATAATAGGTATTCCAACCAATCGACTAGTTAGTTTAATAGTATTTGTGAACCAAATACATACATGATGATCATTTTACTTAGGTAATAAAGGGTAAAATATTAACAAGAAATTGTTTGGAATCCTTTAAACTCATTCAATAATTTCCTATTTATATCCTTGTAAATGAATAAAATAAATTTAATATAAAATAATCTGTAAAAATTATATACAATGAATTATATTTTTACTAAATAAGGAATAATCATTTTGGTAAGGTAAATATCTAGAAAATAATTCTATTTTATCAATATCATGATAATAAAATTCATCGATATATATTATTAATTCAAAAATATAATCGTTAATAATAACTAAATTATAAATGATGGAAATATATAATTTTGGACATCACGATCTCATACTTCATGATTTCTGTACTATCTAATCCATATTCCATGATAGTTTAAAATATGGTTTGGAACACACCAAAAATTCTTTTTTTTCACTAATTGATTTTTATCATGAGGCCTCTTGATGAATCAAGGGGTTATATAATTATTTTCCCTACCCATAATTTCATGTATAATGTATTCCTAATATAATTAATGTTCTATTTAGTTCATAATAATATTTTTTAAGTAATATTTAATATATTGAGTAAATAATTAAGAATATCATTATTTATTCAGTCAATGAAATAACATTAAAAGTTAAAAAAACATATATAAAAAGATATATTTTTTATGAAATAATAATATCCATTGTACATGAATATGTATGTTATATAAAATATAACTCCCAATGAAAAAATGATAAAATGAAATTCAACAATTCAATAGAGAGTTACTGACCGAAAAAAATAATTTAGAGATGAGAACGAGTCCTTAATTCATTGAAAATGTAAATTTTTTCATAAAATCAAGAATTTTAAATAATATAATAAAATGGAAGAGAAATATGTCATTTAAATATTAATAAAATATTTTTCTTTTTAAAACTATTTAATAATTATAGAACAACTTATAAATCAAAAAATAGTTATAGTGGGGGGGGGGGAATCTTTTATCATCATATACATTAAAAAAAGAAAACATAGTAATTAAATTATATAAAGGAAGATAAAAAACAAAACTAAGAATAATCATTAAAAATATTCCATTAAATTATTTAAAAATTTATTTATGAAATTAAATGTACTTGACAGATAAATGTTTTACTAATGAGGACTCCTATAAAACAATTTTGATAAGTATGAACATAGTAGAAATGTATACTAGACCAAAAGAAAAATACGGTCGGTATTTCATTTAAATTTTAAATTTCTTGATTATCATTTCAAAGAGAGGAAAATTTTTACAAATGTATTGAAGCTACATAAATATCTGTGGGATATGAAAATATATTGGGTTTTTTAAGTAATAACTATAATATTCAATTAATGAGATAATAGTAATAGTAAAAATATTTTCATAAAATAAAATCTTACATCTTTCGTAACAATAATATTATTAAACCATGAAATAGTAAACATGAAATGGAACATTAATAATCATGAATAATGTGATATTCATGATTAATAACTTAATGTGGAAGTATACAGATAACCTAATAGTAGATAGGTTCATAATACTAAATTTTTCTCAGTGAGGATAAAATTGAGATGAAATCCCTTACAAAAAACATATCATTGAAATGAGAATTATAAAATCAAAATATTGTGTATATAAAAAATTTATACGTAGAATACATGTGGATATAATGAAAAAATTAAATTTCATTTATCACATAATAATAAAATAATAGAACCATAAAAGAATAAAATAAAATTTAATTAAGAAACACCTTACCTCATAGTTCCCATTAATGATCATGATTTATCCTCATGTATAATTTTTTTAAAAATTGAAAATATTTATACTTGAAATTTATTAATATTTTTAATATCATATATGATCCTATTATAACACCTTGTCTCCCATTAACCATAGTATTTCATTATTATAATTTGTTTGGTTGTTAACTAAATTAATTTCTCATGCATGTTTTGTAATGAATTATCAACTATTTGTAAATAGATTATGGTTCCATAAAATCAAGAATGATAATAATTATATTAATATAATAAATATAAATTAATTCTATATTTATTTCATTCCATGTAATTAATAAATGAATAATGGATCAAATTACTCCATGAGGATGTAATCCACACATATTCATGAGAAAAGATATCTTTTTTTAATGGATTATAAGATAATGAGGTATATATTATATAATAAAAAGAGAAGCATATTTATGTCATATATATAATATATATTAATTATTCTCATCACAATGACAATCCAATTAACGTTAGGATGAAAACAAATTATACCATTATATTGAGATGGTAAGGCTTATCTACACATGAGTGATGATTTCATTTTGCATATGATAGAAAAGTGATAGAATATTGTTTTACAATAGTCATAATAAAATAAATGTATATATATGATTTTGTGGTTACTATTTTTGTATGGATAAAATATATTTTGTATAAGTATAAGAATAAATAATCATTAACCAGTTTTTGAGGATGTTTATCTATTCATTGGGAGTCTTCTTTTAAATAAATTCTTAATTACAATTGGAGTGGTATTTTAGGAATTCTATATCCATTAATTCATGGATATCAAAATTGATAAAGGAATCATTGTGTTTTTTATTGATCTAGGTTTGTCAATGAAATGTATTAAACTGGGAACCACATGACGGTGCCCAAATCTAGTTCTCTATGTGACCTCAACTGTGCCTCCTCATATGTTAGAGGCTACCAACTAGCGGTGAGGGTCTAGTAAGTCACTTATAGGGATAATATAATGTTATTTATTAGAGTAAAACACCAGTGAAAATAAATATTCAAATTTCGAATCACATATAACCAAAATAGTATTAGTGTCCCAAGATAACCAAACATTAAATACAATACTCAACAGAAAGGGAAATCATGTGATGATAATATAAGTGTCTAGTGTCTATAATTAAATTTAATATAAAGACACTATGAATCCCCATGAGGGTTATAAACCTAGTATGGTCCCCTCATTTAAGCTCTATCCCAAATCAACAGTCAATCCAAGGGCCTTTTACATTATCCTACCCAAAAAAAATATAATATATTTGGGCATAGATCTTGAAACCCAGATAGGGTGTGATTTCAACTCATTTTTCCACCACGAATGATGTATAAAACAATTCCAGTCAAAATTTGGCATATTCAGTTTGATACAAAAATGTACAATGAATAAATAACCAGTTATTACATTATCATATCATCTTATCTAACTACATTATCTCTAAGGTTCCCTTGGAGGCCGGTACCGTGATACTAGCTATCTCTCATTCTAGATCCTGAAGTGTTCCCTAGGTAATATCATATCTCAATACCTTATTCTTCCCAAATCATTAAGTATTCAAATGTGCTATGATATATCAATACCTGATTTGACTCATGACGACGGTCGAAAAATTATTGTCTGAGGTAGTAACCGAGAGTTCCATTATTTCAAATCATTAATATCACGTTTATAAGACACATTTACAATGTTACTATTATCAAAAATTTAAGTAATATGACTATGTTACCATTCTCACTCTTCAATAGAATTACCAAGTTTCCGTTCTCTTCACTCATAAGTATGATGACCATGTTTCAATGTTTACTCCTCAATTGAATTTCCATGTTCCCATTAGTTTTACTTGTAATTATAATGACTATTTTACTATGTATACTTCTTAATTTTTAATGACCATGATCCCATTCAATCACTCATAATTAATTCATAATTAATTATCCACATCAATTCCATTACAAATCCAATAATTAGATAAGTAAATAAAACCCATTAGTTAACAAAACCATTAACTAAAAGAGTCCATCCCATTAATTAATTAAATAATGAAATAACAAATATCACAATTCATATCCAATAACTACTTTTACATAATTAATTATACCATTATAAATATTTACTCTTCATAATTAATCACATAATTAATTTTTTAGATCAAAATCTCGGACAAAAATAATTATTTCTCAATTAATTTTCTCGACATAACTAATTCGATATCACATAATTAAACCCTATATTAATTATCTAGATTACAATCGCTAAGTATCATAATAAATTTCACAAATTAATTATCTAATAAGCCAGAACCATAATCTCATGATTAATTCCTCAACTAATCATTTAATTCAACAATACTTCAATAAATTAATTGGTCAACCTAATTAAGAAAATTTAAGAAAATAAATTTGTAATGGATGATATAAATTCTATAATTTTTCATTTATAATTTAAATCCATGACTATGGTAATTAGATATTAGAACACCCACCTCAATTCATTGATAGATGTTCTCTCAATAGAAATTCCAAAAATTGGAGCTGCACAACGATATGGATATTAGTTCTAAATCTAAACCCCTAATCCAAAACCAATATATCATGTTCTATTCAATTTAGATATAGATCTAAAATATTTGATCTTGATTTCACCAAATATGTTCATATATAATTAATAAGTGTATATCTTCCACCACTAGATCATGGAATGAGAGGATAGAAAAAGGGAAAGGCATTGGGATGAGATCTACTTATTGGGTGAAGAGAGGATCTTCAATTTTGGATTTCAATCACATTGAACGATGGTCCTGTTAATGAGGAATCCCTGAAGTCCAGTAGGAGTACATTACATTACCCCATTTAATGAAAAATACTTAGATATAGATGCATACGAAAATAAATGGGCCATTAAAAGGTAAAAACAAGTAAGATCCTCAATTTTAGGATCTCACTTCTAATATGCGGGTGGTTTAGTCAGACATTTAGAAATATATTTCACTAACCATGTATTATCCACTGCATCAAGGGGGACCTTGCACAGTTTCTTCGCACATGCTCTTAAACTGTGCTTTAACCGTGCCGAAGATAGTACCTCAATGATCTAAATAGAGAATGGTTTCTTCCAGACAACTGCATGGTTTATACACACCGCTAGCCAACTATGCACTGTCACGTTTTCCCCAAAACATTCATAAACTCCACCCAAACAGACTCCAAATCATAAATCTCATCAAAGGTACATATTTTTTAAAAAAATAACATGAAATCACACCTAAGACAACTTTAGAAACAGTTGGGATCTTAAAAACTCCTCTACATATAACAGATCATCCTCGAGGTGCAGTTCCAAGACATTATAAGATTCAAGCTTAAAATATCGGTCCATTAATCCCTAATACCTTTTTATTTTCCCCATTTTTAATCCTGAACACATACATTTTTTCATAACACTTGAACTATCACCACGGTCTTTCCCGGAAACACATTCTCACTATGATCCAACACATATATCGTGTGCTCCTCAAAGGATGCATATATCTTAAGGCCATCCTCATCCACATAAATCACATTAGATGGGTCAGATTGATTCATCTAATGTTTTGATACATGGAAACATCATTCATGGAATTGTATCTATTTGTAAGATCCAATCGGTATTCAACCAGAAAGATTCTCTCAACTAACAGTCCAACAATCCTTGTTCCCAACATTCCTTACCTCAATATCCTTTGGTGACCCAACCTAGGCTACATAAGAGGGAACAAATGATCATCCTATATAAAATCAATGGTTCATATATGTCTTGAATCATATGACTTCTATATACTCTGAGTGGTATCCATACATTTCAGAATCAAATTTATCATCTCTGATGTCTCATGCATGAGAATCGGTCCTACGAACTATGACTCACTGGCCTCCATCTGGAAAAGTGGCAACCTACATGTCCTACCATAAAGAGACTTGAATGGTTCCATCACTATATATTCCTAATATGTCTTTTATTAGAAAACATTACAAAAGACAAGTTAGTATCCCATGATCCACTAATTTCAAGAAACATTCCCATAGAATACCCTCAAGCACTTGTATAGAAAATTATGAACTCACATATATCTGTGGGAGGAAAGCCATAATCAATAATACCATTGTTCCAAGTGCTTTATATAAGCCCAGTTAGAAGCGTGATTTAATACGGGAATAATGATATGAAACTATAGTTCATGTAACTTTATAAAGATGCACTATCTCCTAAACATACAGTTCTTACAACGTTCTTCTATAATGATTTCCCTTATAGGAGGGAAATGCGCTTCCTTTTTTAGTTGATCCACAATGACCCAAATAACATCATTCTTACTAAGAATCATCTGGCGACCCACCAAAAAATCCACGGTCACATCATCGAACATATATTCCGGAATAGAAAATGTTTATCGTAATCCTATTGGATGTTGATGCACATCCTTAACATGCCTATAGGTGAATCATCTTGTCACAAACCCAACTATATCATTTTTCATGCTAGGCCACCAGAACTATCATTATATGTCACAATACATTTTGATTACACTTGGATAAAAAATCTACAAGGTGTGATGTTCTTTCATGATCTCCTATCGTACGCTCGTAGGTATAACAACTATATTATTCACATATATGATATAATCCTCAAATATCAAGAATTTCGGTGGTGTCTCCCCACATTCAAATACATACCTCATGGATAATTACTATGGAGCCTTATACAATCTAACAATGATTTGTCTCAAAAGTGTAGACTCCACTGCATCTGAAACCGGAGTCATCTTCTCCGGACTCTCCTGAACCATCACATGCATTTCATCCAGCAAGGACTTCATATTCCACTATTTACTCAACTCTTGAACTATATGAGAATATGTTTTCAATATCAAGCCATCATCCACAATATTTCCCTTACCAAGAATATATTCCATTTCAAAATTAAATAACAACCTATAATCATCCCATCTCTACAACTGTAGATTCAAATCACACTATGAAAATATATACTTCTAGAACTTATGATCTTTATAAATTATAAAATTTTCTCCCAAATTATAGAGTCACCAACACCTATGATAATAAACCAATGCTTCCAACATGAGGTTATGCATATGGTAATTCCATTATGGAGGCCTCAGTTGCTGATACCCATACACCACAATATGATCTCCCTTAATCAATACAGCTCAAAGTATGATACTAGAAGTGTAACAATAAATTGTATATTCATCATCTCACTCAGGTAGGATCAAAATTGCTTCCAATTTTATGATCTTAGTTAACTACTAAAAATATCACTCACAAGACTCTGGTCATTATAACATTACTCAATTTTTGGTCAAGCCCGAAAGCATCACTTCCCAACAAGAATGGTTTGGGATGAATGTCCTGTAATTTCTAGAAAATCCCAGGAAGATTTGGATATCAAAACCATTATTGGAATACTCCTAGGAAACCAAAAAATGAACCAACTTTGGGTCCACAAACACACCATACTCTTATTTTATGTGCCCCATGTAGTGTACCTAGTCACTCCAAAACTGAATATTAGATATCATGGAGTACAACTGATGTCTCTCAATGTACCCTGGACAATGTAAAGATTTTGGGCATGATCATCATGATTCATAAAGAAACAAAAGAAGTTTTCCTAAAACACTATGATGAACTGATTCATATATGAATAAAATATCAAATTTATCAAATCCATACTAATATTTGGTGCATTTTTCAACCCAAATTGATTTAAAACAAACTCATAAAGGCCATAAACACTTCTAAACAAAGTCCTCAGTATATTAGAAGTTCTTACTCTCAACTGATGATACCCTGAGCACAAATTGACTATTGAGAACACGCAATCTCCCATAAATTTGTTAAATAGATCATTGATACATGGAAGAGGATATTGTTTCTTCATAATCATTGTTTTTCAACTTCAAGTAATAAACACACAAATGTAAACTCTCATCATCCTTCTTTGTAAAAAAAACAGGTGATCCCTAAGGCGATGTAATTGGATTGATAAATCCCTTATCTTTAAAATCTTAGAACAAAGTATTATGCTCTTGTAGCCCAGTCAGTTCCATTATGTTCGTTGGAAGAGACACTATATCAACTGCCAATAGGATCTCAATAGTGAATTGTACATCTCTTTCAGGTGGAATCCCTATGAAGTATTCAGGAATGACATCCAAAAACAGTTACTCAACTAGCTGAATGAAATCTTTTCTAACACCCCTCATCATCAAATAATAGACATAAAAATTGGGTTGTGATATCTCTAATTTGATGAGTAATTGGACTTTCTCAAACAACCTAGATATCACATTCTCCACGATGAATATATTAGTCACCCTTCGGATACACAAAGGACACTCTCCTCTGGTAATAATCAATGTGGGATTAGTAGGTGAATAGATATTCCATCCCTATAATGAGGTTGAATCACATCATATCATGAACATATAAATTCCATACAAAGCTATATTCCTTTATGTCTAGAAAACATCCCATGAATAGATAGATATCTCTAGAACTCATTCCCAACGGTGTATCTATAGTGATTATCCAGCTCACAAACTCCACAGTCAGGCTGAAAACATCAACAAATATTACTGGTATAATGGAATAAGAGGCACCAGTGTCAAACAAAGAACTAGATAATGTAGAAGTTACTAGAATGGTACCTCTCACTATTGATGGTCCAACCACACTACCCACAAGTGTAGGCTATACTTCATATAAATGTGATGTCCCTATTCCACGTGAATATTAATGACTCCCCTTAGTATCACTGCTATTATTAGGTTGGAGATCCTTCCTAAAAGCACCACATACACTAACTTTAATCCTCAACCAATAGAACACCACATTCCAGCCCTTTATAGTGTAGAATATCATCTTCCTGTATTCTAGCTCATCACACCTAGTCCTTCACCGCCATTATATCATTTATACTAGTATAATTTATTTTTATGTCCCATCTTTCCACAAGATAGACAATCTACATTTGGTATAGAACAGTGTTGAGGTTTGTGTCTAAGCCTACCACACTGATGACATATCACCCCCAATAAGTTCAAGTCCAATTGAACCTCATGTCTTTGTACAATTTATTCAAACTGCCATGGATAATTTTTTCATAATGTTTCTTACGACTCTTGGACCCATCACATCCTTATCGCCTAGTAAAAAATACATGTCTTGCATTGGAAGCCTCCTTAGGGTTCCCATCCACTAGGAGATCTCGATCCACCAATTCTGTAAACTTCTTCCGCCTGATGATATTCACCTAGGACATAATCTCACACATAAGTCCAACATGAAAATGTTTCGCCATAGCTTCCTCATCTCATTCTAATGTTGGAGAAAATCATTGCAGATCTATGTAGAATCCAACATAGTCCATCCCCAACCTACTCCACAATTTGAAATTTATGAACTCAACATCATTCTCTTGTCTCAACAGCTATAGATAAATGTTCTCTGATAACCTCGCTATTGTGTCCTTCCATAACATACTGCCAATCTATCCAATTCACCCCTAAAGGTATCATCATCATTTCACTGATCCACATAGCATATATGTAAACAACATGACCCTCCTCTCAACTGGCGTCTCCAAATGGTCATACTTTGTCTCTAAGGAATCAACCTAGAATTCATCTCCCACAAGTACACAATCTCTAGTAAAAGTCATAGGGTTACTCAACTGAAACTCCATTGTCAACTCAAACATACTTTTCAAATCTCTCCATAATAATCTTTCCATGAATTTCATGAAGTGAGCGATGTTCTCTCGAAACATCTCCCCTCCATATTCAGTTGGCAGGATTGGTGCCTCACGTTCCCTAACAGTATAATCATTCCTAGTCATGCCACTCATTCATCCCCCAAAAAAGAATCATGGAAACATACTATCTACAATTCCAGACACACTTCTCATGTCTCATATCACTACCTAATAACATTTACATAAGAGAAAATAATCACAACAGGTCAAAAAAAATTATTTTCCCAAAAATATCTCTATAGGGTCACCTAAGGAGATATTAAATAAATTAACCATCCTACTACTAAGATTTGTTTAAAAATGGTAAACACACTATCATAATCAAATTTCTCATTTGGAAACCCAATTATTCACATTTAATATTATTTTAACATTATTTTTCAAAACAAGTTTGGCATGATTTTTCATTTTAATGTCACAAAAAAGGAAAACAGTTCATTTTTAAAAACATACCCATAATCCAATTTCCCAATCGTGCCTTAAATAATGCATGTCATAATAACCCTAAGTTTCCATAATGGTGGATGCGGACTCACCTATCAAGAAATTATGGTACACGAATCAATACTAAAAAGTTCTCAGAAATAATAATCACATCACACCACAAGTGTGTCACCCAAGGTGATATAATATTCTATCGTAAGAGTGAACATAAATAACAAATTTACCACCTTGAGTACATGGGTTTCCACTATACATGTGTTTTCAACTCTGATAAAAGAGATGACTAATAATCCATGAATAATCTTATTCTTCTATCCACCATTCCCAAAATAGTAAGAAAAAAGAAGAAGAAAGAAACCAAGATCTCTAATATAGCTTTTTATCATCCCGACCCAGGAACCATGTGACGGTACCCAAATCAAATTCTTTACTTGATTTCAAGTGAGCCTCCCCATACGATATAGGTTTATGACTAATAGTGAGGGTCTGGTAAGCCATTCTTGGGGAGACTATAACCTCTTATATCTGAGTAAAACACCAGAAAAAATAAATAATCATATCTAGAAACATATATTACCAGATAAAAACTCACGTCACAAGATAACCAAAAAATAAATACAATACTCAACTTAAATGGAAATCATGCTATGTAAAAATTTGTGTCAAGTGTTTATAATGAAACAAAAAATAAAGACCCTGAGATTCCACAAGAGGGTTCTGAACAATGTCAAGTCTCCTGATCCAATATCTATCCCAAACGATCAGTCTATCCCAGGGCCTTTTACCTTATCCCATCATACAACAACATAATTTATTCCAGTACCGATCAGGTTTCCCAGATTGGGTGTGAGTACAACTAAGTAGGGAACCACCCATAGTTTCTAAAATATGTACAGTAAAATGGTAATATATGAAGTTCTATAATGATTATGTACAATTATTAAATAATCAGTTATTACAATAGCATTTATTATCATCTAACTACATTTACTCTAAGGATCCCAAGAACACCCATACCCCAATAATAGCTTCATATCGTCATAGATAATGACGTATTCCCTATTTAATATGATATCTTAATACCTAAATTTTATTTCAACTCAAAGTATTCAAGGGTTATATGATAACTCAGTACCTGATTCAACTTATTCCAGAGTTCGAAATATTATCCTCTAAGGACATTACTAGGAGTGCCATTATATCCATTATTTAGTTTCAAATTTATTAGACAGATTTCCAAATATACCTTTATCAAAAACATAATTAATATTTCTATGTTACCATTCTCACTCTTCAATATATTTAAAATGTTCCCATTATCATCACTCATAAATAAGATGACCATGTTACCATGATTAATCCTCAAAAGAATGACCATCTTCCCATTCCTTTTATTCATAAGTATAATGACCATGTTACCATGTATAATTCTCAATTTACAATTTCATTATTATCAGTCATTCACTAGTAATTAATTCATAATTAATTATCGACATCAATTACATTATTAATCAAACAATTAGTTTAATATGAATAACCCATTAGTTAACAAAATAAATAACTAAATTCCTCAATCCCATTAATTAATTCAATAATTAATTAACTAATATCAAAATTCATATACCATACTTAATTTAACACAATTAGTTATGTCATTATAATCTCAACTCATCATAATTAATCCCACAATTAATTATCTATATCATAATCTCAAAGCATATAATTACTTCACACTTAATTACCTTAACATTACCAAATATATTTCTTATAATTAATCCCATGGTTAATTATCTGTAGCAAAATTCTCAATATCCCATATTCAATTTCCCAAATAAATTATCTAATAAGGATTCCCCTTAGTCTTATGATTGATTCATCAACTCATCATTTAATTCAACAATGCTTCTATAAATCAATTGTGCAACCTAATTATCCAAATTTATGAAAATCCAATGCAAAAGGAAGCTAGAAATTCTAAATAAATATATATATATATATCAAATAAATTATTATAAGAATTATATTTTAGACCACCTACATCAATTAATTGGTGGATGTTTGAATAACTTCAATACCCAATATCCATGTAGTGCAACGAGGTAGATATGAGTTCTAGATCTAAATCCCAAAACCAAAACCAAGATATCATGATTTATTACCTTTCAAACATGATCGAAAATATTGAATATAGATCTCATAAAATAGTATTATATCTAAATATATAGATGATATTTTCCATAAAAATATCATGTAATTATAGGAGATAGAAAGGGAGAGGCATTATGATTAGATCCTTTCACCAAGAGAAGAGCATATCTTCAATGCGGCCTTTCAATCTTGAAGAAAGTAGGTCTGATGGACTTTGAATACCTTCTCGATAATGGGAGAACATTCAAATAAATATAGGAACGTAAAATCCCATGTTAGGGATAGATACAAGAATAAAGGTGACATTAAAAGGTAAATTTTTTTGAGACCCACAATTTTTGGTTATCACTGCTAATCCGCACATAGTTTAGTCACAGAGTTAGAAAAATCACGTGCTAACCATTAATTAGTCACTGATTCAAGGGGGACCTCACATGGTTTCCTCACATGGCCTTGCAATCCATGATTTAGATTTGGAAAATATACTACCTCAAAAGGCCATGGAGCATATGATTTCTCATAAACTGTCGTACGATTTATGAAAATTGTAAGGCAAATGTACACTACCCCATATTCTCCAAAAGTTTCTTAGAACCAACCAAAATACACCCCATGTCATCACTCCCATATATGGTACTTAATTAAAAACAAAAAAGTACCTAAAATATGGGTATGGATATCTCCAGAAAAAGTATGCATATTATAGTCAATGTGGTTTATTTAAAAGTGAGAATCTGTTTCCTTTTATAAGTGGGGGAGAGAATTATAGGAATTTATTTTCTTATGAATTAAATATAAGTTACTTTTCAATTAAAAATGGATTGTAATTTATATAAGTATAATATATATTGATTATTAGTAACAATACACTAATTAAATTTATTTTTTATAGGTTTTGGTTATGTTCTATCCCTTTTGTTTTAGTTTTAACCACTCGTTAACAGTTGAAAATTTCCACAATATAAATGTTCTTTACACATTAAGGGATAAAAATATTACCATAAATGAAAAATGTACACATAAATGAAATATTTTTAATATTTTCAAATATATAATATTCAAATAGCGATATATAATATTTTCAATAATTTCAATTCATTTTAAAAAACATTATTTATTATAAAATATCAATAATTCCATTTTTGAAACTATTAATTTAATAAGAATTAAAAAAATGACACAAATGAAATTAGAATATAAACTATTAAAAAATCAATAATATATTTTTTATATATAATAGTTTCTTCACGAATAATAAATTACTAATTTTCCTTCTAATATTATCAAAATGATTTATTTTATTTTTTATTAATTTAATAAATAAAATATTTTCTTTATGAAAAAATTTATGGTTGTTATTTTATCCCTAAAATTTATAAATAAATTCAAATTAAAAAAAACAGTTTCTCATTCAAATAAATATTTGCAAATAAATTTATCATCATTCTATTCATATAAAAATTATTTAAAGATATAGTATTTAAGAGTGTGTAATTTTCTATTTATTCCTTCCATGAATTTATATAATTATCATAAAAAAACAAAAATGGATCAATGTGGCCACATATTCGAGACATGTATAGAAATGGATAAACACCAGCAATAAAATTAGATAATTTAATTTTTTGGGTGTATTTTGAGAACTTATAAAGAAATTGAACCCTATTTTACAAATATTACCTGAAACTGGGATACAAATATTTACCATGGATGATATTCATAATAATACAAAAAATAAATTGACCAATTTAAAAAAACATAACCTTTATAATTGTAAAAATGAATAATTTTTTCAAGATTCAATTTATAAAATTTCAAAAAAAAAAATAATATAAAATTACAAGAAACAATGAAAATTTATTTTTCCAAAAAATTCTATTTTAGGAGAATATTTTTCATATAACAAATTAAAAAATAAAATTTATTATAATAAACATATTTAGATTATTAATAATATAATAATACTAATTATAGATTAAAACCATTTTAAAATAATAAGTATCTTTATAAATTCATGAAGGAAAATATATTTTTCAATAAAAAACACTATTTTCTCACTATTCACTAAAATATAAATCATTTATGAAAAATTCCAAATATTCACTCCATGATTATTTTTGCATGGTGATTATAAATATTTTATCCTTTTTATAAAAAAAAATTTCTAGAAGATAAAAAAATTAATTATAATATTCATCACAAGTCGCAAAAATATCATTTGTGTTGGGAATGTATTTTGAATAATAAAATGAATTCATTAAAAATGGTGTACTTATTATATAATAATTAATAAATAATTTTTTAGTTATATCATTTATATATTTTTCATAATTTTATTAATCCAATTAATTCCTCTCAATTCAAAGGGTAGTTTTTAAATGTCATATTTAAATTATATTAATTTTTTGTTCTTTTAAGTTTAGTGTTTTGTGTGGTATATGTTATTAAACAATGTTATTATATACTATAGTGGTGTCAAAAATTATAAAAAAACCAACATTACCAAACTGTAACCTTGATAATTCTGAAAAAGTACGTGTCCCAAAAACCCAATTAAAGACTGAACATAAAACTTGAAAATATTTACATAATGACATGTCAACATAGAAATATGAACAATTTTAATACAATACTTTAAGAACATATAAGAATTTACACCAATATGAAAATGTATACCAAATTTGAAACTGAATTGTGCATCATCTTAATAAGAACAACATGTGTGGGAATGAGGGACATATATGGATTATTATCAACATAAAAAATATGAAAACTGAAAAATAAATATAGGACAAAATAAAATGTCATCTCAAAAAAAGGTGGAATAATGTATTTATTATGTTTCAGGATAACCTAATGTAGGGTTAATTTCAAAAAATTTATCTCATCTTTATAGAAAAGACACTTAGAATGGATCATGTGATCCATAAAATGTTTTCATACCTGAACAAACATGTTTTAAATAAAATAAAATCCAAAAAATATAAACTATATTTCAGGACATTGTATCATCAAGGATTGTGACCTTTGATCAGTGGAGTAACTAAATCCTATAGATAACACACCCTGACATAGTAAAATGTATTGGCACAAAAAATAGTGAACAAAACCCTAATATAATGGGAAATAAAAATTTTATTTTTCATATTTGGGACCATTAACTATTGTAAGAATACTACAAATAGATTAACCAAAGCCCATGAATAGTGGAATATTCCCAACACACATGGGATTACATAAATTTTTTTACTATTGTGAATGCCTCACCTAAGCCTTACCTTCATCCCTACCGAGTTATGATTCTTTCACTATAATTTTTTCTATGTATGATGTATTCTATTTATTTTAAGATCACACTGAAATATTATATATTGAAAAATCATTCCAAATTGACTATATGAATATATTATTCTAATGAACTGAGGAAATGATTCAGGAATCTCTAAGAGAAACTAATATTTTGAAAGTAATTTTGAGTACATCATGTGTGGAACTCAACCTATAGTCTAGAATATACATCCATTATCTTATAACTGTGGTGTGGATAAGAATAGTGTGTAAAATATGTTACATAATTTATAATACCTATGAATAAATCTAGTGTATACTGACAGAGTTACTTGAGTTGAGTCATCATGATACATAGATTTTCCCCTAGTCCACATGAAATATAGAAACAACTAGTATGGGGGTTGTACATTTCAAGAACATTATGAGTCTCAAGATGATATGAATTACATGTGAAATTTTAATGGTCAAAACATGATATATTTATATTCAATTAAACATAGTATCCACTGCATGTTTGTGAGACACTTAGTGTGTGACCGGATTAAGAACACATCATATTTTTGGGAAAATACTAGATCTAAAATTATCTTCGTTTCCTCTATTAATTCCATTGATTCTACTAAATTCATTTTTTGATGCACTGAATTGAACATCTCTTATTCCTTTCTTCATTTAAACCCATTACAATAATGTCTCTGGTCATCATTATCCACTAATTCATAAAAAAATTCCCAAATCCATTTCCACATGAAAATTATTTTCCATAACATAATGACTGCTTTATAAATGCTTCCCTATCATTACAAATAACATACCATCAATTCTGTATATAAATTATTTAGAATGCCTCTATTGAAGATGAAATTTGGGGAAGAACTGATAATATGTATTTGGGAAAATCAAGGACTAAATATCATAATTGATTCCAAAACACCAAAATATCCCCCAAAAATGTGTCACAAAACAAATATTTTATTTAAAAATTTTAAATGATAATAAAAATGATTGTTGAGGGGATATATCACTCATGGATGTTATAAACGTCAATGAAAATATAAAAATTTATTTAAAAAATTAAAAAGCATACATTAAAAACCATTTGAATAAATTTAATTAACAAATATTGTTATATAACTAAATTCAAAAATACAGAATCTATGTCAATGATAATATATATTAAAAATTTCTTGATTAAGGAAATGTCTAATTATCAGTTTATTATTTTTGATATGATTCCATAATTATCATAGGATTGAGATTGTGATAATAAACACACAAAATAATGAAAAATATTGAAATTTTTTACATCAGTAAGGAAAACTAAGGAAGTGATAAGGATCATTGCATTGTCTTTCCTAGAAGTATAAATGTTTGATTTTTTATAATTCAATTCCATATCAAGATCATCAATGAGATCAACATGAGGGAAAATATTTCTAATTGGAAATAAGGATATTAATATACTCTTATGAATGAGATTTTGAAATGATGGATTGCAATATTGTGATTAAATACCCTAATATTTATAATTAATAATTTATTTCAATTTTTATTTTAAACAAACATCTGCATATCCATCCTTTTAATATCTCATTCAACTAGAGTAGAATAAGAAATTTATCTAGGTGTGAATGTTAAAATAAAAGAATCTTTATTAACCTCATTTATTTTGAATTAATATGAATTTGAAACCTTTATACACTAATGATGAGAATATGTATAAATATATATATAAATCTGAAACACTATGTGGTACACTATGAGAAAAATATTTCCTTACTATATGTTATACTCATCTCTAATGAGTTAACATTGTATTTATATATGAAAAACTACTCATACTTATGGTAAAATCTCATTATAACCGTGTAATATATATTATTTACATTTATTTGAGGAGAAGTAAATATTTTCAACAATTGATTTTTTATCAATAAATAAGCAGGTAAACTTATATGTGTAACAAAAAAATATTATAGCATGTATTATTTTATGTATATATCATGTTAAATAGATTTTATTATTAAAAACACCCCCATTTTGTTTATAATATATAATTAAAAATAATTTTAAATATTAATACATTATAAGTATAAATTGTTTAAACAAATAATGTAACATAGTCTGATAAATGAAATGAAATTAGGTTAAATCACCTTAATTGTTCAAAAGCCTAACTTTTATGTAAACATATATTTTTATTTATAATTATTATTTTAAATATATAAATATAAATTTTATAATTTAAAATATATAAAATTTAAATAATTTTATAATTTATAATATCAAAAATATTTTATTTTTAATTTTTATTATTTTTTAAAAATGTTTATTTTTTGGTGAATTGTGAAAAATAATGATTTTAGAAATACCATGAATTTTATGAAATTTTCATGATATAATAGTGAGTGTAATTTTTTTGAAACCTTTTTATGGATAGAATATAAATTTTTGATGTTATTTAATTTATTTATAAATATAATGTTTGAATAATAAATCCATGTTCAATATTTTTGAAATCTATGTAATGTTATTATTAAAATAAAAACTATTTAAGGTTCATCTATTTTAATAAAATTTTAAAAAGTATATATTTGGTTCTTTTATTGGTTTAAATGTAAAAAAATGTGTTTTTGGGTTAATGTAATCCAATTAATTCCATGGTAAAAAAATTATAAATGATTTGAGTATAAAACCATTTTGTCAATTAAAAAAAATACATTCTAAAATTGGTTTTAATTACCTTTTTAGAAACACATATTATAAATTAATTTCAACACCTATATAAATTGAATCATATTAATTGGATTCAATATTCAGAATCATAATTATTATATTTAGTTATAATTTTGACTAAATTTTTTTTCATAGTTAATAGTTACCATGGTAAATTTTGTTTACTATAGTAAGGGATAATGTGTTAAAGAGCAGGAGTTTAAATAAGAGACAAGGCTCCAAATACAGAAAATACATATCTAGATATGATTTTTTAATTTTAAAATTAAATTATCATATATTATAAATCTAAATGTATTTTAGACAATTCAAAATAAAAAATAAATTATTTTATTTGAAAGTTCTCAATATATTCTAGGGTTCCCCTCATCTCGCTTGTAAATTAGATGCTTAGATTATCACATATCCAAAAACATTGAACAAACTATATCAATATATTTCTACCAAAATACCTATATAACATTCCCACAGATGTCCAAGAGGGTTTGGTCACAACAGAAGTCCAATCCTAGATGGCTTATAGTGCAAGATAGTAGAAGATAGAAAATGATGATGTCTAATCCTATATGAATTCAATATTTTATATTTATTTTTATACCACCATAAAATATATTATTTATATAATATAATAATTAAATAATAATCAATTCTATATAAATATTTAATTATTAAAATGAGATAACCATTTCTTACCACTATTCAATCAAATGAAAAATGATAACATCACTCGTGTATAAATGTAAAATACTACCAACAAGAAATGATGTATTTCATTATTCTACATATCCATGAATGGATGGATATAATTATATATTTAATAGGTATTTAAATAATTACAATTATTTAAATAGATAGACTATCTACATTACTACCCACCCAATCATTTGAAAATGGAAACGTCTCTCATGTGTATTTACGGTCTACCACCTCTTTGAAGCGATGCATATTTTTTCTTACTCACATGGATGGTAATAAATATTTAATTAATAAATAAATATTAAAATTTTAAAATTATGATGGGTTGTAATTCTAATTGTCTCATTATATTACTAATATTAATAAGAAATTATCATTATAATGTTTAACAACCTAATGTGGACATACCGATACACTCGGAATTGATAAACTCATACCATAAATCTTATTTTTTTTATGATTTATATATTAAATCAGGTATATGATTTATAACCTTTGTAAAATTATTCTTAAAACATTAGTCTTATATATAAGTAATAATATATTCACACTATTTCAGTCAATATAACTTATTATTATTTTGGTCTCTTTTGTGAGGCATATGAACAATGTAATAATGTTTATGTCATTAATTTTATAATGTTTATGTCATGAATGATGAATAAAAGATAAACAATTATGATATCATGTGATAAATATAAATATAATACTTTTGTTGAATCTGGAATGGTTATATGGAAATTTTTCATCACTAATAAAATAAAATCATTAAATGTAATCAATGTTTCTAAAAAATTGACTACGAGGTGATAATAACCATATGATCCACGAAATATTCATGAAAATCCATAAAAAATAAAATTAATATAATAAATAATCAGTAAATTCCCACAAATGACGAAATCATGACTGATTGGTGAAGACCCATGTAAATATTGACGTAAGTTGGGCCTTTGTACCTTTAAATGAAGGGTCCTTCCAGACACCAAATAGTAGGCCAGTGGTAAATGTAATGTAAAAGGATCTATGTAACTATATATATGTAATATAAAAATTACTGGAATGATGGATTGGTAATCCCATGTGGGGGGGAAATGACCATCCTTTTTAGTCTAAGCATGTGTGATGTTTGTGCTGAATTTTTATTTTACGTTAACTAACATAAAATATATATTAATAGTTATTCTTTATATTTATATAAAATGTAATATAATATCTATATGGAAAATCTATGTTTTAGTATTGAAATGTATGAGGTATGGGTAATTTTAAATGAAATTGTTTTCTTTGGGTCAGATCATTTCTTCATTGACTACTTCATTCCAAGATTATGCGTGTTATGAAAAATTATAGTTTTATTTTATATTTAAATAGTTTTTTTTGAATTTATATTTTCATCACATAATCAATTTATTGATCAATTATTACTCTAAATGTTATAATCATTATAAAGTTTTGTCAGTCTAAACATCAATTCCTTATGTCATGTTTCATGTTTCTCAAAAATATTTTTTTTATATCGTGTAATTAATACACAATTAATTTATATTGAATTATAATATAATGAAAATCATAGGTTTTATAGAACACTATTATAATCAATCATTCAATGTCTTCTTATTAATTAATTACCAAAGTGAAAATGATTTATAATCTCTAACACCCTTCTTGGAGACATGTTTACATTGATGCACATGTATTATTAAATTTAAAATATATATACTAAACAATATAAACACAATATCAAGAATCCATTTATGATCAGTTTAATTTATGTTCATAATAAAATTATTTTATTAAAATTGTGCTTTCATTTTTAAATAAGTAGGATTTTTTCATTAAAACATAGTTTTCAATGTTTTAAAATCTTTCCCTATCATATGCATTTTTACAAAATCATTTTAAGAGTGTTTATATTTAAAAGAAAATTTTTTAATGCCTTTTATACTTAATTTTTTATTATTTATAAAAGTTTAAATGGAATATTATCAAATGATGTTCAACTAAATAAATTTTAAATTTCATTAGAAGAATGTGAAAATTAGGGTTTTTTAATATATACCACCAGAATGAATTTATTTCCCTGGTAAAATTTTTTAAATGAAACTTCCATTATATGTTTTCATGGTTTAAAAAAACTCATCGTCACATTGTTCATTGAACATTTATTTTTTGATGGGTTACCAAAAGAGAAGGTCATTTATTATTGTTTTTCCAATTTGTATTTTAAATGAATTTATAATGGTGTTATTAATCTATGTAAACACATTTAAAACTATTCTTATCATTCAATAAAAATATGATATAATGATTCTATCCACCAAGTATCTTATGATTACTCATGATAATCCTTCAATGAAACTAACATGAAACATATTTCTTTTACATTTTTAATCATTATATAAAAAATTGTGGAACTTTTTGTGAGTTTTATATTGAAATTAGAGACCTATTATTTTCATTTATAGTTCTAAAAATTATAGTTGATAAAGGGTGAGATAAGTATATATCACTCCAATGTATTCACCAATTATTTATTCTCTATAAAATTGATTATTTGAATTAACTGATTATAAGTTATTCCAAACATGTGAATGAAAAGTTGATGAATATAGTAACGTATATTACCTAAATGGTTTTTTATTAATACTATGTTTTTAATAGTTTTAATAAAAAATGGATGACTTTATATGACTCCTCATTGATGAATCATATGACTTTTATCTTATGTCATGTCAAATCATTTATCCATGAATCATGATTTGTGAATCAAAATTTAGATCTATATTAATCTATAATTCTATGGAATTCAATTATGTTATAATTCTATTAATATAAAATCAATATTATGTATTATTTTTTCTTATTGACGCATTTGTTTTATAGTAATGATCATTTTATCTCATCCTAATTATGTTTCCATTTTAGCTGGTTATTAAAATGAATATAAAAAAGTTACATCTAAATGGTGATTATAAGTGGGTAATTATTTTGGGATATTACAAAGAAATATTTTTGAATAATAATATCTTTTTATTGAGTTAAATATATCTTTAGACTGTTAAAAATTTAGTTTTTGAGTATCATGTTGGCCTATTCCTCTAATGCTATAATTTTAATAAATCGTTATAAAGTCGTGAATCAATGTATGTTATTGATAATTTGAATATGCATGAATAATTTAGAGTAATTTATTTTGACATGGAATCTATTTTGTTAAGAGTATTTTTTAAGTGCCTTATTTGGGTGTATAGGTTTGTGGTGTTATTGTAAAACTCCAGAATGAATTATAATGTATAAATATTAATTAATAGTGAAACTATGATATATTATATAATATTCATATTCATATCAAAAAAGATATATTATAAACTCATATAATACTAAATACAATATATATATTCCAATATAAAACTAATATCAATCAAATTTACATGTAAACATCTTCTCTGTATAATAATAGACTATAGAATGGATTCAGTACATGATCTTATATTTACACTAAATTTTTTTCATTACCCCACCAAATAATTTCATAAAAGAGATACCATATGTGAAGAATGAATTTATAAATTTTACAATATTTGGGTTCCATTTATAGTATTATGTCACCATTAATGTTATAATAGATCATCATATAACATGGTATTATTGTGTTAGGACCGTGAGGTAAATACTCTATGGATTAATTGGGGTATCATATTGATTTCTTTATCATGAACCATTCCTTTTTTTACCATGTTTAAATAATTATTCAAAACATGTTAACCTTTATTGTAGAGACCCGAAGCTTGACGTACATGGACATTACATTACTTTTGTAGAAGACTAAATACATAACAAAAAAGGACACACAAGGATCGTAATAGTTTAGTGTCTTTGGAAACATGGAATATAAACCTCTAATCATGTTGAATGATCTTCAACATCTCCCATAACGATCCTCCCATTTTTGTTTCCTTACCTAAAACCTTTCTTTTAATCCTAGGGGAAAAGAAAACATAAAAAGGGTGAGCTCAAATTCTCAGTAAGGGAGAGCATGGAGAAAATAAAACAAACCATATACATTTGAACTTAAAAACATGAACATAATATTTAAACATCATAATCTTGAGAAATGACATAAAACATGGATGTATGTAAGGAATAGATCATAATGGATCATCAATCAAGATAAAATAGTATAGGAATAAAGCATGTAACTATGGAATCCATTAAGCACATGTAATGATTTCCACAGTAGCCAAGGCATTACTGCCATGACCATCTTAGTGGACAAAGTCCCTTTCTGAATCGAGTTCACTCCTCGTTTCACTCCTATAACACTGAAGCAGATTAACTTACCATTCTATCCATGTCTATCTCATGAGATATAGATCTTTACCCAATGCATTGGAAGGAGATATAGGTCCCACCCATCTCATAGTGAAATCATTATTACTTGTGCCACAACATAAACTTAAAACATTCATCATAACTCAAAGAATAAAATGGGTTTCATAAAAATCATATCATCATCACAAAATCCGTATAAAACAAATGTATATTTCACCATAAGAAAAGTGAAAGAATGTAAATCATAGAGACATTATACTTGAAACATACACATATGAAATAATTTCATCTTAGATGGAAAATGGTTTTGATAAAACACTTGAAATGAATTCTTGAGGAAAATATTCTTTCTTCTTCAAAATCATTTTCTTTTCAAAAAATTCCATTCAATTATAAAAGGAAAGGATTTTTTTGTAAATAATCATAAAATATTGTAGAGGACGATTAATGAAATTGAGGCGTTATGAAACTGTAAAAATCCGTTCACGCCATATAAGTAAAAAAATAACAATTTCCTCGTACTTTTGTCAAAAAAGTAAAAACGTTCTTCGTATGGTAAAAAAAAGAAAGATTCCTTCCATACGATGTGGTTAAAGCAAGAAAAGGGTAAAAATGTCTTAAACATACATGCAATTAATGTAAACATTTTATGAAAACATTTTGAGAGCATATGGACTTGGATAATAAACATAACCCCCAGTAAATACTTACGAGTAAACAATCTCGGATTAGAATGAGATTGGAATAATTATCCCTTACCATAGGTCTGATATGCTTCATATGGATTCTAAACTCATGTATAATGATTTAAATAATGTCATTGACTTATTACAGAATCTTATTCACTGTTATGATATAATATATGGTTCACTTATGACTTTATATTACCCATTCTTTTAAAAATTAATGTTAAAGTAGCGTTTGGGTAAAATCGTTTCATTTGTTGTTCGTGTTTTAACTTGTAATTATTCATATGATTACATAGATCATGGTTACATACATCCATAATGGAAAACATTATTTATATATAATATATATTCAGAATATACATATATATAATAGATCGATAAATGGAAAGTAATACACCGTTCATGGAGACGGTAGACCGTACGTACGCATGAACGTTGTTTTCGATTTCTTATTAAATTGAATGGAATTAAGTAGATGACATACATATATATATACAAAAATACAATATCATTATTATGTCATATATTTCATGATTAATTGTTATATATAATTTATAATCAATCATTAATGGTTAATCATTGAGAATGAATCACATCGCGTCGTGGAGACGGTATTCCGTACGTACGTACGCGCGGTGATTTTGTTTTCCGTAGGATGGATAAATGGTGAAATAGGGTTGTTTCATACTTATAATAACATATCAATATATTAGTGATACTGATGTTATTACTTCATAATGAAAAAACTAAATATGAAGAAGTGTAAGAAGAAATAAATTTGAAAGAATCGGTAACGAACATTACCTTTTCTTTGAAGCGCCTCTTTGAGACCTCCTCTTATGGAAATAAAATTGGTCTTTGAAGAAGAAAAGGACCTCTAGGATGTTTTAAGGGAAGTGTAGAAAGGAATTTGGCAGGGTTTTGCCGAGCTTGAAGGCTCAAATTGGTGTGAGGAAGAGAGGGAGGATGTGCCCTTTTATAAGGGAGGGGAGGGGCACCTTTGGAAATATTAAAAATATTAATTTATAACAAATATAACCCCGCTTAAAAACCCCCAAACAATGACTCATATTCAAATATTAGATGAGATAGGGTTGTAATATGACCAACCAATAAAATTTAGACATGTTAGGAAATTATTTGACACATTATCAACTTGATTTATCTTTACTTAATCAATTTAATTTTATTTGTGGTAATAACATTCTATATTTTAAATTATAACAAATAATTACTTATTTGTTGTGAATTTTCCATAATTGGATATTTTATAACAGTTTAGACCATATAAATATAAATTTATAATTTTTATATATTTTTGTGATTTTTAAACAATTTTATAATATGTTCTTTTTATAAAATAACAATAGTGTCAATTTTGACACTATTCATTTATTTGAATTTAAATAAAATATATAAAGAAGATATGTTCAAACTAAAAGCTTTAATAGATTCATAAAAGGTCATATGTATCTATAAAATTAGTGTAGAACATTAAATAGTTCATATAATATTTATTTTATTATTTTTAAAACCATTTATTTGGTTTATCTCTTGATAAAATAATTACTACAACATTTTTTTATAATTATTTAATATACTTATTTGTTGCATAAAAATTAAAAATCAAATCCAATGATAAATATAAACATATTAAATTTCACAATAATACTTTAACTCGAATTTATCATTTTAAAATCACAGTATTTAAATTGTTATATTTTTTAAATTATGAAGGTGACAACTTTGGAATCATTTAAAATAAAATAATATAAGTGTAATAATATATTTTATAAGACTCCAAACTGTTATATATTAGGCCATTTTATGATTAAGGTGTCGATATAAACTACCAATAAGTTTTGGTCAGGTTTGTGGGCTTTTTAATGGGTATTATTTTTTCAATAAAACCCTTATTACGGATTTTCCACTTAATAAATAATTTCTGCATCATTAATGTATCACCATTAATGACAATTATTTAATCCCTAAAAATTCTAAATAAATTATAATGATGTAGATAATTTTTTTAGATTTTTGGAGACTATTCATGTTCGAGGTTTTATGATTTTTATCACTAAATTAATATTATTATACTTATAAGATTCAAGAGAGTGACATGTTGTCACTTTCATTGGTTTTTAATAATAATTAAATTATTTTCATAGTAAAAAGTCCATAAAATGAATATAATACGACCCTTAGGTGATATGGGTCGACTTTTAGCCATCCAATAGAATTTTGGCATGTTTTAGGGATAATTTTATAATATTATATTTACCCTTAATTACCCGATTTACCTTTAACTACGGGAAATTTTTTTATCGTAGTTACTATTCATAATTCCCAAAAATAAAAAGTAGCCTATTAACATAATTAAAACCCACTGATTCCAAATATCGAGTCCATTTTTCAAATTCAATACACAGAAGTTGCAGAAATTAAATTAAAATTAATCCCGTTGTTGAATGAAAATGGGTTTTTGTTTAAAACATTGCAAAAGATTGTATTGATTTAACCTACGAATTCAACGTAAAATCAATGATAATGACATAAATTATTTTAAATGGTAAAAATATATTATATTTATACTTTATAACCATTCAATATTATAATTTAACCACATAAGTTATTACAATGAAAAACGTTGTTTTTAATTAAAATATAGCGTGTTTTTACTATTCATTAAAATATGAAAGTTATAAGAATAATATGAAAAATTTATCCAAGGTAAAATTTTATATCCTGATTCCAAATACTAATTTTATTTTTGTAAAATTGAACTTATAAACATGTCAAAAACAAGATTTAAAGTGGGTGCGCCATCAAATGGTGGTAAAACTGCATTTTTTTTAAAATACTTATTTTACCCGAAAAATTTATTTTGTTCTTATACCATGTTCTAGAAAAAGTGTAAGATGAATAATAATGTTATGGAATTCAAAATTTAGTTAATACTATTCATAACGGCTAGTTCATCATAATATTATAATAATATATCATTGTTTAGCAAAACTCGGTATTGCGTACAACACACGCTATCAAGGAAGGTCACGATTGCGTGTAATGCAAGCCAAGTTAGGGTTGCATGTAGTGCATGAATCCTTTGTTGGTGCGTATAAAAATATATATTGAATATATATATATATACTCAATGTTTCGTAGAATAAGTACTATCAAAAAAACATTAAATTGTGTGTAACACGATCCAGGATTAGTGTTGCATATACTGCAAGCTAATACGGTGTTGCGTATAGCGCAAGATAATCTTGGTGTATCATACAAAAGAAGATATTAAAGAAATTAAAAAGAATATATCTTATTAAATCTTGGGTTATTACAGTCTAACCCCCCTAAAAATGAATTTCGTCCTCGAAATTCGTCGGGGTTATAAATGGTTTTCTACTTGATAGTTTCTTTAATTGAAACCCACATCGTAAAAAGGAATACCAAAACTTATCTTTATAAACTAAAGTATGAAATGTAACAGTTATGCAAATAAACTAATAACTGGGATTCCACATAGGATTACATAGGTGAAAATATGGATATGGAAGAGAAATCTAACCATCATGTTCTGATAGAGAGTGGTAGAGAACATGGTTATGAAAAAGCCAACAATCACAAAGCCATATATTTGTGATGATCTAAGGTACCATCTAATTCATTGGATATAAGGTCACTAAGACAACATTTTTGGTTTTCAAGATCATTTCCCTAAAATTAATGAATTAAAAGAAATACTTACATGATTTTGGTACAATCTCACTATTGTTCGTGAATCAAACAATTTCCACTTCATCCCTTAATGAAATGAAGTGGAATTTGTTATTCGTGATGTGTTAGCAGATCATGTGATAGAATGATGTGTCATTCTATCTGTTTCAAACAAAATGTTAGAAAAAGTTATAAATCCATCATATGGTTAGATTAATCATATATGGTTCCAAAAATGAACTTATACTTCATATATTATACCGCTTAATAAAAAAAATTAGTTTTTACTAACCAGGGACGTCTTTTAGGCCAGTGGTAGGCGATAAAGGCCAGTCGCACTTCAGTTGTGGGTTCGATTCCCACAGCCTTGTCCGACGCGATGGGCTGTCGCCAGTCCTGCAGGTTGTCCTTTTTCTAAAACTACATTACTATAACATCCCATCTATAATATTTAAAAAAGTTCTATCCTTAAACAATACTAACTTATGTCCAACATAATCCATTCCAATCTTTAGGCTTATCTAACATACTTCGGTCCAAGCTCACAGTATAATGAAAATGATTACTTGAAATGTCACATAACAATCACGTGAATGCCATCATTTATACCCCATATATCACAAGATATATCTTTTTGGTCAAATTACAAACATGTGAATACCTTAATAATGTATTCTCTTGAAAAATGAATACCCATTTAGCCTTAGTGAAAACATGAATGCTATCAAAAGTTTACTCTTTCCACATACCAAAATCCCAAAATTTCTATATAATCAAACCATAGTATCACTTAGTCCTTATATCAGTCATGAGATCATGAATACAATCAAACATCTCATTATCTTCTTATCCCTTCATTATGCGCATATCATCTAATTTCCAAAAATATCTGAATAACCTTCCATGGTTACCAGTACCATTCAACATATACTTTCATATACTTTAGGGAAAAAAAATAGTGTAACAATCCATAAATGATTCATTATTCCATAGTACCATACATTATTATTTATAAACATACAATCATTCCACTAACGTCTTAAACCACAAACTGAGCTTCATCATTTATTTCATCTCAAATTTCATTTCTAGTCTCTTCATCATCATCCACATAAATACTACCCGTATGACCATGCTGATTATCTTCATAAGATTTTCTCTTAGGGAATTGGTTTTCATAATGCCCATAAATTCCACATTTATAACATCTAATCGTTGTTGATGTCGTAGCGATACCATTATCCTTGTCCATGGTGTTAACTGAACCTTTTCCTTTGCACTTACTAGCTTTGTGTCCTTCTTTTCCACACCCAAAGTATCTTCCAGTTCCTTTGAAACAATCTCCCTGATGCCTCTTCCCACATGATTTACATGAGGGAAATTGAACTTTCTTTCCTCTATGATCATCATGAAACTTCATCTTTCTCTTATTATCTGAGTCGGGAAACTTACCAAAGTTGAGATTATTGATCATATTATGAGATTGCTGATTAGGAATAATAAAAATGTTTGGACTTCCAAATACCGTTTCATTTGGTTTCTCATGGAGAATATCATTCCATTGTCCGTCATATCCTCCATTATCATGAATCTTCTTGTTTCCATCCATTTTCTAAAACCCCAAAAGAATAGTGTGAGAGGAAAAAATCATGCGAGGGAAAAACATAGTAAAGGGGGAGTACCCTCAATATCTAAAATCATAGGTTAAATTCTATGATCGTTACCATATTTCTAGGACTATATCCTATACGTATACTTATCCTTAGGGATATCCCTAGACATACATTAGAAATATCTTTAGAGATCTCACTAACGTTTTCACATCCTAGTTTCCAAATTTTGACAAAAACTTTCCTTTGATACCAACTGTAGAGACCCGAAGCTTGACGTACATGGACATTACATTACATTTTTGGAATACTTAATACATAACAAAAATAGACACACAAGGATCGTAATAGTTTAGTGTCTTTGGAAACTTGGAATATAAACTTCTAATCTTTTTTAAAGATCTTCAACATCTCCCATAATGATCCTCCCCTTTTTGTTTCCTTACTTAAAACCTTTCTTTTAATCCTGGGGGAAAATAAAACATAAAAAGGATGATCTCAAATGCTCAGTAAGGGTAAGCATGGAGGAAATAAAATAAACCATATACATTTGAACTTAAAAACATGAACATAATATTTAAACATCAAAATCTTGAGTAATGACATAAAAATGGCAGTACGTAAGGCATAGATCATAATGGATCATCAATAATGATAAAATAGCATAGGTATAAATCATGTAATTGTGGAATCCATTAATCCCATGTAATGATTTCCATATTAGCCAAAGCATTACTGCCATGACCATCTTAGTGGACAAAGTCCCTTTTTGAATCGAGTTCACTCCTCGTTTAGGTCCTGTAACAATGAACCAGATTAACTTACCGTTCCAGCCATGCGTATCTCATGAGATATAAATCATTACCCAATGCATTGGAGGGAGATATAGGTCCCACCCATCTTATAATGAAATCATTCTTACTTGTGCCACAACATAAACTTAAAACATTCATCATAACCAAAAGAATAAAATGGGTTTCATAAACATCATATCATCATCACATAATCCATATAAAACAAATGGATATTTCACCATACGAAAAGTGAAAGCATGTAAATCATAGAGACATTATACTTGAAACATACACATATGAAACAATTTCATCTAAGATGGAAAATGGTTTTGATAAAACACTTGAAATGAATTCATGAGGAAAATATCCTTTCTTCTTCAAAATCATTTTCTTTTCACAAAATGCCATTCAATTTTAAAAGGAAAGGATCTTATTGAAAATAATAATAAAATCTTGTATAGGAATCTTAATGAAAATGAGGCATTATGAAACCATAAAAATCCATTCACTCCATATAAGTAAAAAAAATAACAATTTCCTTGTACTTTTGTCGGAAAAGTCAAAAAGTTCCTCCTATGGTAAACAAAAGAACGATTCCTTCCATACGATGTGGTAAAAGGAAGAAAAGGGTAAAAATTTATTAAACATACATGGAAGTAAAATAAACATTTTATGAAAACATTTTGAGCGCATATGTACATGGATAATAAACATAACCCACAGTAAATACTTACGAGTAATCAATCTCGGATAAGAATGAGATTGGAATAATTATCGCTTACCTTAGGTCCAATATGATTTGTATGGATCCGAACCTCCTGTATAGTGATTTAAATAATGTCATTGACTTATTACAGAATCATATTCACTATTATGACATCATATATGGTTCACTTATGACTTTATATTACCCATTCTTTTGTTAATTAATGTTAAAGTAGCGTTTTGGGTAAAATTGTTTCATTTTTTGTTCGTGTTTTAACTTGTAATTATTCATATGATTACTTAGATCACGGTTACTTAAATCCAGAATGTAAAAAATGATTTATATATAATATATTTTCATAATATACATATATATAATAGATCGATAAATGGAATGAAATACACCGTTCATGGAGACGGTAGGCCGTACGTACGCATGAACGTTGTTTTCGTTTCCTTATTGAATTGAATGGAATTAAATAGATGACATACATATATATATACATAAATCCAGTATCATTATTATGTCATATATTTCAGGATTACTTATTATATATACTTCATAATCATTCATGAATGGTTAATCAATGAGAATGAATCTCATCGCGTCGTGGAGACGGTATTCCGTACGTACGCACGCGCGGTGATTTCATTTTCCGTAGGATGGATAAATGGTGAAATAGGGTTGTTCCAAACTTATAATAACATATCAGTATATGAGTGATACTGATGTTATTACTTCATAATTGAACAACTAAAGAAGAAGAAGTGTAAGAAGAAATAAAGTTGAAAGAATCGGTAACGAACATTACCTCTTCTTTGAAGCGCCTCTTTGAGACCTCCTCTTAGGGCACTAAAATTGGTCTTTTAAGAAAGACCAGGAACTATAAGATGTTTATAGGGAAGTGGAGAAGGGAATTTTTCAGGGTTTGGCCGAGATGGAAGGCTCAAATTGGTGTGAGGAAGAGAGGGAGGAGGTGCCCTTTTATAAGTGAGGGGAGGGGCACCTTTGAAAATCTTAAAAATATTAATTTATAATAAATCTAACCCAAAATAAAAACCTCCAAAAATGACTCATATTCAAATATTAGATGAGATAGTGTTTTAATCTCATCAACCAATAAAATTTAGACATGTTAGGAAATTATTTTAAACATTATAAACTTGATTTATCTTTACTTAATCAATTTAATTTTATTTGTGGTACTAACATTCTATATTTTAAATTATAACAATAATTACTTATTTGTTGTGAATTTTCCATAATTGGATAATTTATAACATTTTAGACCATAAAAATTTAAATTTATAATTTTTATATATTTTTGTGATTTTTAAACAATTTTATAATATGTAATTTTTATAAAATAACAATAGTGTCAATTTTGACACTATTCATTTATTTGAATTTAAATAAAATATATATAGAAGATATGTTCGAAATAAAAGCTTTAATAGATTAATAAAAGGTCATATGTATCTAGAAAATTAGTGTAGAACATTAAATAGTTCATATAATATTTATATTATTATTTTTAAAACCATTTATTTGGTTTATCTCTTAATAATATAATTACTACAACATTTTTGTATAATTATTAAATATACATATTTATTGCATAAAAATTAAACATAAACTCCTATGATTATTATAAATCTATTAAATTTCACAATAATAATTTTAATCGAATGTATCATCCTAAAATCACAATATTTAAATTGTTATATTTATTTAATTATGAAGGTGACAACTTTGGCATTATTTAAAATAAAAAAATATAAGTGTCATAATCACTTTTATAAGACTCCAAACGGTTATATATTAGGTCATTGGATGATTAAGGTGTAGATATACACTACCAATAAGTTTTTTTCAGGTTTGTGGGCCTTTTAATGTGTATTATTATTTCAATAAAAACTATATTACTGATTTTTCACTTAATAAACAATTTCTGCATCATTAATGTATCACCATTAATGAAAATTATTTAATCCCTAAAAATTCTAAATAAATTATAATGATGTAGATAATTTTATTTGATTTCTGGAGACTATTCATTTTCGAAGTTTTATGATGTTTATCACTAAATTAAAATTATTATACTTATAAGATTCAAGAGAGTGACATGTTGTCACTTTCTTTGGTTTTAATAATAATTAAATTATTTTCATGGTCAAAAGTCCATAAAATGAATCTAATCCGACCCATAGGTGATATGGGTCGACTTGTAGCCATCCAATAGAATTTTGGCATGTTTAAGGGTTATTTTATAATATTATATTTACCCTTAATTACCTGATTTACCTTTAACTATGTTAAATAAAATTTACCGTAGTTACTATTCATAATTACCAAAAATAAAAAGTAGCCTATTAACATAATTTCGACCCACTGATTCAAAATATGGAATCCATTTTTTTAAATTCAATAAACAGAAGCTTCAGAAATTAAATTAAAATTAATCCCGTTGTCGAATGAAAACGAGTTTTTGTTTAAAACATTGCAGAAGATTGAATTGATTTAACCTACGAATTCAACGTAAAATCAATGCTAATGACATACATTATTTTAAATGGTAAAAATATATTCTATTTATAATTTAAAACCATTCAATATTATAATTTAACCACATAAGTTATTACGATGAAAAAAGTTGTTTTTAATTAAAATATAATGTGTTTTTACTATTTATTAAAATATGAATTTTATCAGAATAATATGAAAAATTTATCCCAGGTAAAATTTTATATCCTGATTCCAAATAATAATGTTATTTTGTAAAATTGTACTTATAAACATGTCAAAAACAAGATTTAAAGTGGGTGCGCCATCAAAAGGCGACAAAACTTCATTTTTTGAAGAATACTTATTTTACCTGAAAACTTTATTTTGTTTTTATACCATGTTATAGAAAATGTGTAAGATGAATAATAATGTTATAAATTTAAAAATTTATTTAATACTATTCATAACGGCTAGTTCATAATAATATTATAATAATATATTGTTGTTTAGTAAAACTCGTTATTGTGTACAACACACGCTATATAGGAAGGTCGCGATTGCGTGTAATGCAAGCCATGTCAGGGTTGCGTGTAGCTCACGACTCCTTTGTTGCTGCGTATAACAAAATATATTGAATATATATATATATATAGTCAATTTTTCGTAGAATAACTACTATCAATCAAACATGAAATTGTGTGTAACACGATCCAGGATTACTATTGCGTATACTGCAAGCTAATACGGTGTTGCGTATAGCACAAGATAATCTTGGTGTATCATACAACAGAAGATATGAAAGTAATTAAAAAGAATATATCTTATTAAATCTCGGGTTATTACATTCTAACCCCCTTAAAATGAATTTCACCCTCGAAATTCGTCGGGGTTATAAATGGTTTTCTACTTGAAAGTTTCTTTAATTGAAACCCACATCGTAAAAATGAATACTAAAACATATCTTTATAAACTAAAGTATAAAACGTAACAGTTATGCAAATAAACTAATCACTGGGTTTTCAGATAGGATAATATAGGTGAAAATATGGATATAGAAGAGAAATCTGACCATCATGTTCTGATAGAGAGTGGTAGAGAACATGGATATGAAAAATCCAACAATCATAAAGCCATAGATTTGTGATGATCTAAGGTACCATCTGATTCATCGGATATAAGGTCACTAAGATATCATTTTTGTTTTTCAGGATCATTTCCCTAAAGTAGATGAATTAAAAGAAATACTTACATGATTTTGGTACAATCTCACTATTGTTCATGAATTGAAAATTTTCCACTTCATCCCTTAATGAAATGAAGTTGAATTTGTTATTCGTGATGTGTTAGAAGATCATGTGATAGAATGATGGGTTATTCCATCTGTTTCAAACAAAAGGTTAGTAAAAGTTATAAGTCCATCATATGGTTAGATTAATCGTATATGGTTAATGAATGAACTTATACTTCATATATCATACCACTTAATAAAATAAAACTAGTTTCTACTAACCAGGGACTTCTTGTAGGCCAGTGGTAGGCGATAAAGGCCAGTCGCACTTCGGTTGGGGGTTCGATTCCCACAGCCTTGTCCGACGCGATGGGCTGTCGCCAGTCCTATAGGTTTTCCTTTTTCTAAAACTACATTACTATAACATCCCATCTATAATATTGAAAAAAGTTATATCCTTAAACAATATTAACTTATGTCCAACATAATCCATTCCAATATTTAGGATTATCTAAAATACTTCGGTCCAAGATCACAGTATAAAGAAAATGATTACTTGAATTGTCACATAACAATTACGTGAATGACCTCATTTATCCCCCATATATCATAAGATATATCTTGTTGGTCAAATTACAAACATGTGAATAACTTAATCATGTATTCTCTTGAAAAATGAATTCCCATTTAACCTTATTGAAAACATGAATGCTGTCAAAAGGTAACTCTTTCCACATACCAAAATCCCAAAATTTCTATATAATCAAACCATAGTATCACTTAGTCCTTATATCAGTCATGGGCTCATGAATACAATATAATATCTCATTATCTTCTTATCCCTTCATTATGCGCATATCATCTAATTTCCAAAAATATCTGGATAAACTTCAATGGTTACCAGTACCATTCAACATATACTTTCATATACTTTAGGAAAAACAATAGTGTAACAATCCTTAGATGATTATTTATTCCATAGTACCATACATTATTCTTTATAAACAAACACTCATTCCACTAACGTCTTAAAACACTAATTGAGCTTCATCATTTATTTCATCTCAAATTTCATTTCTAGTCTCTTCATCATCATCCATATAAATACTACCCGTATGACCATGCTGATTCTCTTCATGATATTTTCTCTTAGGGAATTGGTTTTCATAATGCCCATAAATTCCATATTTAGAACATCTAATCATTGTTGATGTCGTAGAAATACAATTATCCTTGTCCATGGTGTTAACTGAACCTTTTCCTTTGCACTTACTGGCTTTGTGTCCTTCTTTTCCACAACCAAAGCATCTTCTAGTTCCTTTGAAACAATCTCCCTGATGCTTCTTCCCACATGATTTACATGAGGGAAATTGAACTTTCTTTCCTCTATGATCATCATGAAACTCCATCTTTCTCTTATTATCTGAGTCGGGAAACATACCAAAGTTTAGATAATTGATCATATTATGAGATTGCTGATTAGGCATAATAACGATGTTTGGACTTCCAAATCCCGCTTCATTTGGTTACTCATGAAGAATATCATTCCATTGTCCGTCATATCCTCCATTATCATGAATCTTCCTGTTTCCAGCCATTTTCTAAAACCCAAAAAGAATAGTGTGAGAGGAAAAAATCATGCTAGGGAAAACAACATAGTAAAGGGGGAGTACCCTCAATATCTAAATTCTTAGGATAAATTTTATGATCGTTACCGTATTTCTAGAACTATATCCTATACGTATACATATCCTTGGGGATATCCCTAGACATACCTTAGAAGTATCTCTAGGGATCTCACTAATGTTTTCACATCCTAGTTTCCAAAGGTTGACTAAACCTTTTCTCTGATACCAACTGCAGAGACCCCAAGCTTGACGTACACGTACATTACATTACTTCTGTGGAATACTTAATACATAAGAAAAACAGACACACAAGGATCGTAATAGTTTAGTGTCTTTGGAAACATGGAATATAAACTTTTAATCATGTTGAAAGATCTTCAACATCTCCCATAATGATCCCCCCTTTTTGTTTCCTTACCTAAAACCATTCATTTAATCCTGGGGGAAAAGAAAAAATAAAAAGGGTGAGATCAAATTCTCAGTATGGGTAAGCATGAAGAAAATAAAATAAACCATATACATTTGAACTTAAAAACATGAACATAATATTTAATCATCAAAATCTTGAGCAATGACAAAAAATATGGAAGTACGTAAGGCATAGATCATAATGGATCATCAATCATGATAAAATAGCATAGGAATAAAGCATGTAATTGTGGAATCCATTAAGCACATGTAATGATTTCCATAGTAGCCAAGGCATTACTGCCATTACCGTCTTAGTGGACAAAGTCCCTTTCTGAATCGAGTTCACTCTTCGTTTTAGTCCTGTAACACTGAACCGGATTTACTTACCGTTCCAGCCATGTCTATCTCATGAGATATAAATCTTTACCCAATGCATTGGAGGGAGATATAGGTCCCACCCATCTCATAATGAAATCATTCTTACTTGTTCCACAACATAATCTTAAAACATTCATCATAACCCAAAGAATAAAATGGGATCCATAAACATCATATCATCATCACATAATCCATATAAAACAAATGGATATTTCACCATAAGAAAAGTGAAAGCATGTAAATCATAGAGACATTATACTTGAAACTAACACATATGAAACAATTTCATCTTAGATGGGAAATGGTTTTGATAAAACACTTGAAATTAATTCTTGAGGAAAATATCCTTTCTTCTTCAAAATCAATTTCTTTCCACAAAATGCCATTAAATTTTAAAAGGAAAGGATTTTGTTGAAAATAATCATAAAATCTTATAGAGGAAGCTTCATGAAAATTAGGCATTATGAAACCGTAAAAATCCATTTATAGTGTATAAGTAAAAAAAATAACAATTTCCTCGTACTTTTTTCGGAAAACTCAAAATGTTCCTAGTATGGTAAACAAAAGAAAGATTCCTTCCATACGATGTAGTAAAAGTAAGAAAAGGGTAAAAATGTATTAAACGTACATGGAAGTAAAGTAAAAATTTAATGAAAATATTTTGAGAGAACATGGACATGGATAATAAACATAACCCCCGGTAAATACTTACGAGTAAACAATCTCGGATAAGAATGAGATTGGAATAATTATCGCTTACCTTAGGTCAGATATGATTTTTATGGATCCGAACCTCTTGTATAATGATTTAAATAATGTCATTGACTTATAACAGAATCATATTCACTATTATTATATCATATATGGTTCAATTATGACTTTATATTACACATTCTTTTGTAAATTAATGTTAAGGTAGCGTTTTGGTTAAAATCGTTTCATTTGTTTTTCATGTTTTAACTTGTAATTATTCATATGATTACTTAGGTCATGGTTAATTAAATCCAGAATTTAAAACATTATTTATATATAATATATATTTAGAATATACATATATATAATAGATCGATAAATGGAAGGAAATACACCGTTCATGGAGACGGTAGGCCGTACGTACGCATGAACGTTGTTTTTGTTTCCTTATTGAATTGAATGGAATTAAGTAGATGACATACATATATATATATACATAAATACAATATAATTATTATTTAATATATTTCATGAGTACTTATTATATATTCTTTATAATCATTCATGAATGGTTAATCATTGAGAATGAATCTCATCGCGTCGTGGAGACGGTATTCCGTACGTTTGCAGGCGCGGTGATTTCGTTTTCCGTAGGATGGATAATTGGTGAAATAGGGTTGTTTCATAATTATATTAAAAAATAAGTATATGAGTGATACTGATGTTATTACTTCATAATGAAACAACTAAAGAAGAAGAAGTGTAAGAATAAATAAATTTGAAAGAATCGGTAACGAACATTTCCTCTTCTTTGAAGCGCCTCTTTCAGACCTCCTCTTAGGGAACTACAATTGGGCTTTGAAGAAGACCAGGACCTATAGGATATTTCTAGGGAAGTGGATAAGTGAATTATTCAGGGGTTGGCTGAGCGTGAAGGCTCAAATTGGTGTGAGGAAGAGAGGGAGGAGGTGCCCTTTTATAAGGGAGGGGAGGGGCACCTTTGGAAATCTTAAAAATATTAATTTATAATAAATCTAACCCCACTTAAAAAAATCCAAAAATGACTCATATTCAAATATTAGATGATATAGGGTTGTAATCTCATCAACCGATAAAATTTAGACATGTTTGGAAATTATTTTAAACATTATCAACTTGATTTATCTTTACCTATTCAATTTAATTTTATTTGTGGTAATAACATTCTATATTTTAAATTATAACAAATAATTACTTATTTGTTTAAAATTGTCCATAATTGGATAATTAATAACATTTTAGACCATCTAAATTTAAATTTATAATTTTTATATATTTGTGTGATTTTTAAACAATTTTACAATATGTTATTTTTATAAAATGACAATAGTGTCAATTTTGACACAATTAATTTATTTGAATTTAAATAAAATATATACAGAATATATGTTCAAACTAAAAGCTTTAATAGATTAATAATAGGTCATATGTATCTATAAAATTAGTTTAGAACATTAAATAGTTCATATAATATTTATTTTATTATTTTTATAACCATTTATTTGGTTTATCTCTTCATAAAATAATTACTAGAACATTTTTGTATTATTATTTAATATACATATTTTTTGCATAAAAATTAAAACTAAACTCCTATGATGAATATAAATCTATTAACATTCACAATAATACTTTTAATCGAATTTATCATCTTAAAATCACAATATTTAAATTGTTATATTTATTTAATTATGAATGTGACAACTTTGGCATCATTTAAAATAAAATAATATAAGTGTCATAATAACTTTTATAAGACTCCAAACGGTTATATATTAGGCCACTGGATGATTAAGGTGTCTATATACACTACCAATAAGTTTTGGTCATGTTTGTGGGCTTTTTAATGGGTATTATTATTTCAATAAAAACTATATTACTGATTTTTCAGTTAATAAATAATTTCTGCATCATTAATGTATCACCATTAATGACAATTATTTAATCCCTAAAAATTCTAAATAAATTATAATGATGTAGATAATTTTATTAGCTTTCTAGATACTGTTCATGTTTGATGTTTTATGATGTTTATCACTAAATTAAAATTATTATATTTATATGATTTAAGAGAGTGACATGTTGTCACTTTCTTTGGTTTTAATAATAATTAAATTATATTCATGGTCAAAAGTCCATAAAAAGAATATAATTCGACCCTTAGGTGATATGGGTCGACTTTTAGCCATACAATAGAATTTTGGCATGTTTTAGGGTAATTTTATAATATTATTTACCCTTAATTACCCGATTTACCTTTAACTATGGGGATAAAAATTTCGTAGTTACTATTCATAATTCCCAAAAATAAAAAGTAGCCTATTAACATAATTTAAACCCACTGATTCAAAATATGGAGTCCATTTTTTTAAATTCAATACACAGAAGTTGCAGAAATTAAATTAAAATTAATCCCGTTGTCGAATGAAAACGAGTTTTTGTTTAAAACATTGCTAAAGATTGAATTGATTTAACCTACGAATTCAATGTAAAATAAATGCTAATAACATAAATTATATTAAATGGTAAAAATATATTTTATTTATACTTTAAAACAATTTAATATTATAATTTAACCACATAAGTTATTACGATGAAAAAAGTTGTTTTTAATTAAAATATAGCGTGTTTTTACTATTCATTAAAATATGAAAGTTATCAGAATAATATGAAAAATTTATCCAAGGTAAAATTTTATATCCTGATTCCAAATAATAATGTTATTTTGTAAAATTTTACTTATAAACATGTCAAAAACAAGATTTAATGTGGGTGCGCCATCAAAAGGCGGCAAAACTGCATTTTTTGAAAAATACTTATTTTACACGATTTTTTTTTTGTTTTTCGACCATGTTCTAGAAAATGTTTAAGATGAATAATAATGTTATAAAATTCAAAATTTAGTTAATACTATTCATAACGGCTAGTTCATAAAAATATTATAATAATATATCGTTGTTTAGTAAAACTCGGTATTGCGTACAACACACGCTATAGAGGAAGGTCGCGATTGCGTGTAATGAAAGCCAAGTCAGGGTTGCGTGTAGTGAAAGACTCCTTTGTTGATGCGTATAAAAAAATATATTGAATATTTATATATATAGTCAATGTTTCGTAGAATAAATACTATCAAACAAACAACAAATTGTGTGTAACACGATCCGGAATTAGTGTTGCGTATACTGCAAGCTAATGCGGTGTTGCGTATAGCGCAAGATAATCATGGTTTATCATACAATAGAAGATATGAAAGAAATTAAAAAGAATATATATTATTAAATCTCGGGTTATTACATTCTACCCCCCTTAAAATGAATTTCACCCTCCAAATTAGTCGGGGTTATAAATGGTTTTCTACTTTAAAGTTTCTTTAATTGAAACCCACAACGTAAAAATGAATACCAAAACTTATCTTTATAAACTAAAGTATGAAACGTAACAGTTACGCAAATAAACTAATCACTGGGTTTCCACATATGATAACATAGGTGAAAATATGGATATGGAAGAGAAATCTGACCATCATGTTCTGATAGAGAGTGGTAGAGAACATTGCTATGAAAAAGCCAACAATCACAAAGCTATAGATTTGTGATGATTTAAGGTACCTTCTGATTCATTGGATATAAGGTCACTAAGACATCATTTTTTGTTTTCAAGATCATTTCCCTAATGTTGATGAATTAAAAGAAATACTTACATGATTTTGGTACAATCTCACTATTGTTTGTGAATTGATCAATTTCCACTTCATCCCTTATTGAAATGAAGTTGAATTTGTTATTCGTGATGTGTTAGAAGATCATGTGATAGAATAATGGGTCATTCCATCTGTTTCAAACAAAAGGTTAGAAAAAGTTATAAGTCCATCATATGGTTAGATTAATCGTATATGGTTCCAAAAATGAACTTATACTTCATATATCATACCACTTAATAAATTAAAACTAGTATCTACTAACCAGGGACAACCTGTAGGCCATTGGTAGGCGATAAAGGCATGTCACACTTTGGTTGTGGGTTCGATTCCCACATCCTTGTCCGATGTGATGGGCTGTCGCCAGTCCTATAGGTTGTCCTTTTTCTAAAACTACATTACTATAAAATTCCATCAATATTATTGAAAAAAGTTATATCCTTAAACAATACTAACTTATGTCCAACATAATCCATTCCAATATTTAAGATTATCTAAAATACTTCGGTCCAAGCTCACAGTATAAAGAAAATGATTACTTGAAATGTCACATAACAATCACGTGAATGCCATCACTTACCCCCATACGTCATAAGATATATCTTGTTGGTTAAATTACAAACATCTGAATACCTTAATCATGTATTCTATTGAAAAATGAATACCCATTTAACCTGAGTGAAAAAATGAATGCTTCCAAAAGTTAACTCTTTCCACATACCAAAATCCCCAAATTTCTATATAATCAAACCATAATATCACTTAGTCCTTATATCAGTCATGAGCTCATGAATACAATTAAACATCTCATTATCTTCTTATCCCTTCAATATGCGCATATCATCTACTTTCCAAAAATATCTGAATAAACTTCCATGGTTACCAGTACCATTCAACATATACTTTCATATACTTTAGGAAAAACAATAGTGTAATAATCCTTAGATGATTCGTTATTCCATAGTACTATACATTATTCTTTATAAACATACAATCATTCCACTAAATTATTAAACCAATAGCTGAGCTTCATCATTTATTTCATCTCAAATTTAATTTGTAGTCTCTTCATCATCATCCACATAAATACTACCTTTATGACCATGCTGATTCTATTCATGAGATTTTCCCTTAGGGAATTGGTTTTCATAATGCCCATAAATTCCACATTTAAAACATCTAATCATTGTTGATGTTGTAGTAATACCATTATCCTTGTCCATGGTGTTAACTGAACCTTTTCCTTTTCACTTACTGGATTTGTGTCCTTCTTTTCCACACCCAAAGCATCTTCCAGTTCTTTTGAAACAATCTCCCTGATGCCTCTTCCCACATGATTTACATGAGGGAAATTGAACATTATTTCCTCTATGATCATCATGAAACTCCATCTTTCTCTTATTATCTGAGTCGGGAAACATACCAAAGTTGAGATTATTGATCATATTATGAGATTGCAGATTAGGCATAATAACGAAGTTTGGACATCCAAATCTCGCTTCATTTTGTTGCTCATGAAGAATAACATTCCATTGTCGGTCATATCCTCCATTATCATGAATCTTCCGGTATCCAGCCATTTTCTAAAACCCAAAAAGAATAGTGTGAGAGGCAAAAATCATGCTAGGGAAAACAACATAGTAAAGGGGGAGTACCCTCAATATCTAAAATCTTAGGTTAAATTCCATGATCGTTACGGTATTTCTTGGTCTATATCTTATACGTATACATATCCTTAGGTATATCCATTAACATACCTTAGAAGTATCTCTAGGGATCTCACTAACATTTTCATATCCTAGTTTCCAAAGGTTGACTAAACCTTTCCTCTGATACCAACTGTAGAGACCCGAAGCATGACGTACATGGATATTACATTACTTCTGTGGAATACTTAATACATAACAAAAACAGACACACAAGGATCATAATAGTTTAGTGTCTTTGGAAACATGGAATATAAACTTCTAATCATGTTGAAAGATCTTCAACATCTCCCATAACGATCCTCCCCGTTTTGTTTCCTTACCTGAAACCTTTCTTTTAATCCTGGGGGAAAAGAAAACATAAAAAGGGTGAGCTCAAATTCTCAGTATGGGTAAGCATGGAGAAAATAAAACAAACCATATACATTTGAACTTAAAAACATGAACATAATATTTAATCATCAAAATCTTGTGCAATGACATAAAACATGGTAGTATGTAAGGCATAGATCATAATGGATCATCAATCATGATAAAATAGCATAGGAATAAAGCATGTAATTGTGGAATCCATTAATCACATGTAATGATTTCCATATTAGCCAAGACATTACTGCCACGACCATCTTAGTGGACAAAGTCCCTTTCTGAATCGAGTTCACTCCTCGTTTCAGTCCTGTAACAATGAACCAGATTAACTTACCGATCCAGCCATGTCTATCTCATGAGATATAAATCTTTACCCAATGAATTGGAGGGAGATATAGGTCTCAACCATCTCATAATGAAATCATTTTTACTTGCGCCACAACATAAACTTAATATATTCATCATAACCCAAAGAATAAAATGGGTTTCATAAACATCATATCATCATCACATAATCCATATTAAAAAATGGATATTTCACCATAAGAAAAGTGAAAGCATGTAAATCATAGAGACATTATACTTGAAACATACACATATGAAACAATTTCATCTTAGATGGAAAATGTTTTTGATAAAACACTTGAAATTAATTCTTGAGAAAAATATCCTTTCTTCTTCAAAATCATTCTCTTTTCAAAAAATGCCATTAAATTTTAAAAGGAAAGGATTTTGTTGAAAATAATCATAAAATCTTGTAGAGGAAGCCTCATGATAATGAGGTTTTATGAAACCGTAAATATCCGTTCACGCCGTATAAGTAAAAAAAAATAAAGTTGAAAGAATCGGTAACGAACATTACCTCTTCTTTGAAGCGCCTCTTTGAGACCTCCTCTTAGGGAACTAAAATTGGTCTTTGAAGAAGATCAGGACCTATAGGATGTTTCTAGGGAAGTGGAGAAGTTAATTTGGAAGGGGTTGGCCGACCTTGAAGGCTACAATTGGTGTAAGGAAGAGAGGGAGGAGGTTCTCTTTTATAAGGGAGGGGAGGGGCACCTTTGGAAATCTAAAAAATATTAATTTATAATAAATCCATCCCCACTTAAAAACCTCAAAAAACTACTCATATTAAAATATTAGATGGTATAGGGTTGTAATCTCATCAACCAATAAAATTTAGACATTTTAGGAAATTATTTTAAACATTATCAACTTGATTTATCATTACTTAATCAATTTAATTTTATTTGTGGTAATAACATTCTATATTTTAAATTATAACAAATAATTACTTATTTGTTTTTAATTGTCTATAATTGGATACTTTATAACATTTTAGACCATTTAAATTTAAATTTATAATTTTTATATATTTTTGTGATTTTTAAACAATTTTATAATATGTTATTTTTATAAAATGACTATAGTGTCAATTTTGACACTATTCATTTATTTGAATTTAAATAAAATATATACAGAATACATTTTCGAACTAAAAGCTTTAATAGATTCATAAAAGGTCATATGTATCTAGAAAATTAGTGGAGAACATTAAATATTTTATATAATATATATTTTATTATTTTTAAAACCATTTATTTGGTTTATCTCTTAATAAAATAATTACTACAACATTTTGTGTATAATTATTTAATATACTTATTTTTTGCATAAAAATTAAAACTAAACTCCTATGTTGAATATATATCTATTAAATTTCACAATAATACTTTTAATCGAATTTATCATCTTAGAATCACAATATTTAAATTGTTATATTTATTTAATTATGAAGGTGACAACTTTGGCATCATTTAAAATAAAATAATATAAGTGTCATAATCACTTTTATAAGACTCAAAACGGTTATATATTAGGTAATTGGATGATTAAGATTTATATATACACTACCAATAAGTTTTGGTCAGGTTTTTGGTCCTTTTAATTGGTATTATTATTTCAATAAAAACTATATTACTGATTTTTCACTTAATAAATAATTTCGGCATCATTAATGTATCAACATTAATGACAATTATTTAATCCCTAAAAATTCTAAATAAATTATAATGATGTAGATAATTTTATTATATTTCTGAATACTAATAATGTTCGATGTTTTATGATGTTTATCACTAAATTAAAATTATTATACTTATAAGATTTAAGAGAGTGACATGTTGTCACTTTCTTTGGTTTTAATAATAATTAAATTATTTTCATGGTCAAAAGTCCATAAAATGAATCTAATCCGACCCTTAGGTGATATGGGTCTACTTGGAGCTATTAAATAGAATTTTGGATTGTTTTAGGGTAATTTTATAATATTATATTTACCCTTAATTACCCGATTTACCTTTATCTATGGTAAATAAAATTTACCGTAGTTACTATTCATAATTCCCAAAAATAAAAAGTAGCCTATTAACATAATTTGGACCCACTGATTCCAAATATGGAATCCATTTTTTCAAATTCAATACAAAGAAGTTGTAGAAATTAAATTAAAATTAATCCTGTTGTCGAATGAAAACGTGTTTTTGTTTAAAACATTGCAAAAGATTGAATTGATTTAACCTACGAATTCAATGTAAAATCCATGCTAATGACATAAATTATATTAAATGGTAAAAATATTTTCTATTTACACTTTAAAACCATTCAATATTATAATTTAACCACATAAGTTATTACGATGAAAAAAGTTGTTTTTAATTAAAATATAGCGTGTTTTTACTATTCATTAAAATATGAAAGTTATCAGAATAGTATGAAAAATTTATCCAAGGTAAAATTTTATATCCTGATTCTAAATAATAATTTAATTTTGTAAAATTTTACTTATAAACATGTCAAAAACTAGATTTAATGTGGGTGTGCCATCAAAAGGCGGCAAAACTGCATTTTTTGAAAAATACTTATTTTACCCGATAAATTTATTTTGTTATTATACCATGTTATAGAAAATGTGTAAGATGAATAATAATGATATAAAATTAAAAATTTAGTTGATAATATTAATAACGGATAGTTCATAATAATATCATAATAATATATCGTTGTATAGTAAAACTCGGTATTGCGTACAACACACGCTATCGAGGAAGGTCGCGATTGCATGTAATGCAAGCCAAGTCAGGGTTGTGTGTAGTGCACGACTTCTTTGTTGCTGCATATAAAAAAATAAATTGAATATATATATATATACTCAATGTTTCATAGAATAACAACTATCAAACAAACATGAAATTGTATGTAACACGATCCATGATTAGTGTTGCGTATACTGCAAGCTAATACGATGTTGCGTATAGAGGAAGATAATCTTGGTGTATCGCACAACAGAATATATGAAAGAAATTAAAAAGAATATATCTTATAAAATCTCTGGTTATTACTTTTATCAACCTGTCTCTTCATAAGAATATAATTTTCAAATTATAAAGAACACAAGAATTTAATTAGTTTATGAAATGGACTTTTCATTCTTTGAATGAATGGTTTCAATCAAGAGGGAACCACATGACCTCATTCATTCCTCAAAATATGCTAAAATATTTAAGCTAATTATAGGAGTATTATAGGTTATAGTTAAAAAATATAATAAAAACAACAGAACCTATAAAATTAATTTATGGAAATCAATAATCATCCCATGAAATAACAACTAGTGTATAAAAAACAATACATCAGATGGAAATTCGAATTAAACATAAAACATTTCAATGATATATCATAATTGGGAAAATAGATAATTTAGAGGATGAAAATATATATAAAATCTCAATATTATCAAATGGACAGGCCTAATAGAACTGGGTTACCACTCACACCATCTCCAAAATCCAATGATGCCATCATCTTTAATTCCCTACACCATCCAAGTACAATGCTCCAAATATAAAACCCATTTTTATGATTGAATCATGTGAAAACAATATCCTCACATGTGGGTGGTCCTATGTAGTGTCTGAATATGAACCCAATAGGCCAACACCAACTGTGTCCCTAGAGAATATCCACATCTATATGACTACCTTTATAGAAAGCATATGAAAAAACATAGTTGAAAACCCTTATCCACTCTGTTCTCAACATGCTATGAGTTAGAATCCACAATACTCTATCCAGTTCTAAAATTGGATAGTTTAATAATTTGAAAAATAAACACTAAGTGTGAAAAATGCATACAATATCATAAAACCTTGTTAAAAAGTCATCAAAATGATCAGACTCTATAAATTAATAAAACGTCATTAGACCCACAATCTTTAAAAAATGGTCCACATGTTCTATCTCAAATATCATCAAAATCTTTAAAAAAATTAACATGAAACTCATAATCAGTTATTGTAGTCTCCCCACAATTCTTATACAGACAAATGGTGGGTAACTCCTATAATTCGATTGTCAACACCATCAACAATTATCTATTAACAATAGATGATACCTCCCAAAAATTATTTTAAAAAACCACCATAGGAGTCTCTATTTTTGAAAAATACCATAATGGAATTATCCCAATGGTGAGTAGAATCATCATGAACATATGAATACATACTATCAAATCACTAGGACCCCACCCTTGACAGTGGACAAAAAACACAACATCGCACTAGAAGACAATGTTTCTACATAGCTACATAATTCATAGAAATCATGTTACCGTGGAATAATATCATCCAAATAATCCCATAAATAATCACATAACAACTCATGTAATATTTTTATGAAAAAACCAATGTTTTAAATCAATAATTATATATACATATATTTTCTCATATTATCATCCTCAAAAAACATACCCTTTTTCATTCCCCTTAAAACATGAAAACCATATAGAGTTCCATTACTTATATAAAACACGAACCTTTACATTCACTAAAAACATAGAATGGATAAAAAAACATACAGTTATATAAATATCTACGCACCACTTATATATTATATTCATACAATTACATGTTAATTACCATCAGCTGTCACCATGATAAAGAAGAATTCATGAATCCATAGAAAAATAACTAAAAATAATATTAGTTTAATATCATTATAACGGTGAAATAATGAGAAATAAATGATTTATTAACTCATGAGTTACCCATTTTTATTATAGATTTATGATTTTATGGATGAATGATTCTCCCAATGGGAATGGAGAAGAATGAATAAGGGGGTGGATTGAGGTTCATGTGAAATTGAATCAAATTTGCAGTCCTCTTATTTATTTAGGAACAAAGAATTTAATTTAATAATTTTATTATATATAACACATGTTACCTACCAGATATACAATCACCATACACTAGGTACCCGGTACCCACTACGATACCTCTCCATGTACATATAGAGGCCAATGGACATTGTAGGGGTTTCCCCATGTCTTCATGGACCAATGGGTATCTAGTACTATAAAACTATATACCAAGTGCCTTCCATCATCTAGATGGATGTCCCTACATTTCATCATCATCAAAAAATAGATCCTAAGGCCTTTATTTACCGATTTGGAATCTCAATAATTTCAAATTTTACATGATCCAACAAAAGGTATCCCAAAAATACCTCAGGTGATTGATTGGGCCATCACTACCTCCAAATAATAAAAAAGCTCAACCCTGAGAGGTCACTTTCGATGAAATGATCTAAACCAATTTGGTCTACTTATAAAATCTATGGAACACCAATATCATCTTGAAGACATCTATAAATCCCCAATCATCATGACCAACTATCATAATTGATCCAATTATGTTTGTCTGTAATTTTCACAATTTGAATCACCTAAATTTTTTACATCATGATAGAACTACCCAATATAGTGTCTGCATCAAACCATTATATCATCCTAGTAATTATGCTCTACATTAATGGATCAATACTGATGCAATCTAAAATAAAAAAAATTGTGTAATGTTACAGTTCATAAAAAATAACCACAATCATTAAGGTGAAGATATAATTTTAATAGGATCTATATATAACTCTGGGTATATCAACTAAACCAAAATTACATTCCATGATCCTCAATATCTAGATGTCTGACCACCCATTAGATTTATAATCTATATTATCCACTATAACCACAATCCTTATGTTTTTTATCATCTAGAAACACATCTCTATGTTCCCTATATTACAAAAATATCAACAATCCATATTTTGTTGATCACATTAGGCTAATATGATCCCCATTTCCCAATGTTGTATCATTTTAAAGATGACCTACCAAGAGTTGACAATGTAAATATATTAATGTAAACAACATACTAAGTCTCCTCATATTTACATGTCTAACTATGAATTTCATCACTATTTCCCCTCAAATGGCCACATAAACACCATTCAATTTCCACTCCACTATCCATACTACTATACAGATGTTGAAAATCTGTTCAACATAAAAACATAAAATATACCCACATATAAATTTATATACTATCCTAAATCGGATACACTATGTTGAGCACATACTTACATCTCATCTATGAAAATCATAATGCGACTTTGTATCCTGTTGTATAATCAATTACCAAAATCTACCCATGTGTCATTAGTTCGAACTCAAAGGCTCAATGCACCCTTCAACATCTTTTGGATATATTTCTCAATTAACCGCCCATAAATTTCATTCCATGATTATCATTAATTTCTACCTACCTATACTTATAAATCATATCTACATTTCATGGGTCCCTAGAGCACGTACATTGACAACTTTTTTCTAAATATAGAAGGCCTCTCAATGTGGGTAAGTATTATAGAATCTATCTCTATCTATAACATTGTATCATGAGTTTTCTCTCTTCTTATAATAATATAATATGGTTAGGCAGAATCTACATAGTTAAATATTCCATAAATGTCTCAACACCCCATGTTTAAAGGTTATCATATTGAATAAATCATATCAATCTCACAACTATTCATTAATAAACTAAATAGCTCATCATACAATTTTGAATAATTCAGAGACATCGCTATGGAATGTGACCATATCTACAATCAGGGGCCCCAACAGGCTCATTCCTCAGTGTAGCCACATCTCGACCGAACCAATTATCTAAATAACTCCCTCGAGGTGGATTATATACGAAAACAAAATACTATGTTTAGTATGTATATCATTGAAATGATATCCTAAATATGAGGAAATGTAAATTGTAGTGCATCCTAATATCCAATACACTTCCCTACCAAATCCTTAGTCTTATATCATCATGACTCATGGGTTATCAAACCCTTTCTATAGTCATATACAAAAAACACACTAAACATGGGTTATTCAATCCCAAGAGTAGGAAAAATGGGATCCTATTTAACTGAGTAGAAATCCACTAAGTTGTTATTTCCAATGTAACATTATAGTTTTCTATAGATATTTTACATTAATAAACAGATTTATGAAATCAATGAACTGGGAACAGAAAGAATCAGGGTTTTCATGTGGGACTTATATTCTTAGTGTGTTAAATTAGAACAACCATATTTCCACTCAAGGAAAAGAGTGATGGTATAAAAAAACATCAATAATAGAATGTCCCTCAGGAAGAATGAAAACTCAAGAATAATAGTTTAAAACTATACAATAATCCAAGGATAAATGGATTTCATCTAGTATTATACTATCCACATATACAATATGAAATTTAATCAATTTTTTGAAACATTCAATAGTTTGTATTTACCATACATTAATTAAAAATAGAATATATATATATATATATATGAAACTTAATTTTTACATGAATTTTATATTACTCTTGAGTGGATCTAATCCTTATGGAATCCAAAGATTTTATTCATGTCTCAACATAAAATTTCGGTTGGATACTAGGTGTGCGAGCATAGGAAATTATAGTGTGTATTATATACTATTATCAATGTAGATTATAATAAAATATTAATGAAAATCAATTAAAATTAAACACAATAATAATATAAATACTTGGGAAATATATTAACATTGTACGAAAAATAAGTATCTATTATTTTAAGCATATCTATATATGGTCAAATCGATCACCGGTTGGAATATAATATATGAGAATGTCCAAAGTTATTGAAGGAACTCTCTTAAGAATCCCTTCTGATCCATCTCCCAAATCGATTTGTACAGTGACCATGAATCTACAATTTTATTATCTATTAGGCTACTAATAGTGGACTATCTACCTATCATGATTCATGTGGCATAATGTCTTGTATACATCCCGAAGGGCCTATGTGGGGTATAAACACAAAATCATCAATTCACCCACAATAGTGTCTGAAGAAAATTGTAACTTGTATGTTATTATATAAAGAGTGAAATATATGGAATGAAAATTATAAACCACCAAACTCTAATCCCATTATGACTAGCCAAGAGTGATTTGGATACCCACTGATGAATTGTTTAGAATTAAACAATGTATCTATTTTCAAGACAGACCATGATGATGAATAATGAATCCCCAATCATCTGATACTTAGAAATAATTCATTGTTATGATCATAGTCTCTTATAGAATTATAACCCATCAGACACACAGTCTACAATCTATTTTCTAAATATACCTCCTTAATGAACCTAATTAATTAAAAACAAACTGTTTATATCCTTTTAAATTAGTGACGTCAATCACTCTTATATTCCCTTGAACAAATAAAATGTTTCCTTCTGTAATCAGATAGTTAATACGATCACCATTTACCAATAAACTATTTAGGATATTATACAAAATCCTTGTTGTAAAAACTAAATGCTACATCCATCTAATTGGAAATTCCCCCAATATAATCAGATTCACTATGGGTGATCTCCCCATCACCCTATGTTCATAACTCAAATATTTACATAAGTGTAACCTAGGGCCATATAGACATTTTCACTATCATATAACATGGCCATATCATGAGTTACATTAAGACTAGTGTTTCAAAATATATATTTATAAGTAGTGACTATATTTACAGACCTTGATGTATATTTTCTTATATATAACCTCAATGGGAAGAATACCCAAGGTTTTATCCTACATCAATGGGAATTGGGACGAAAGTTTTTTTTCACCTATGGTTATAGACCTTCTTTCCAGTGGAGAAAAAAATTATAGGTTCACTAGAAACCTAGAGTTCATCTCATACAAGTGATGTACATACACACCATACATCATCCATATAAAATGTTGATAATATTATAGGAATCTATCTAATATACATCAAATAACAAAACATAAAATAGTTTTGATACCATTTTTAATGTCATGGGATCATCCATCCCTAATAAATATAAGTTTTATGGTTCCATGAGACATCAGATTGTGCATCCCCATGTGGTAGAGGATTTTAGATCACTACGAGGGTATATAAAGAAATAATGGTCTGATTGAATGATTAGTATGATAAACTATAAAAAACAATGGATGGGAATATATATTAATAAAATAAAATAATAGTATTGTATCAAAAATATATATCACATAGTATTTAAAATTAAATTTAATGTCACTTGTGACTTATAAATGTTAATCTTTATCACCCATTGAAATATCACATATAAAAAATAAAAATAACATATAAATAACTCACATAAGAAAAACTAGGAGACCACTAGGTATATATTAAAAATCCATTATTTCTTTTTGTTGTACCCCACACTCTTTGATTTTCATGATCACAATCACTTTCATTTTTTTCTAACATTGTTTTTAAGTGTTGCGGATGATAGGCACAAGATTGCCAAAGGATTGGCCCAAGAAAGAACATCAAGTGGACTGAAACTCAGTCCACCGGCCAACCGGTGTGATAGCACCGTCCAGCCGGTGGACCTGGCAGAGGCATTGCCCACTACCAGGTTCCACCGGTCAGCCGGTGGCTCTGTCACCGGCCAGCCGGTGACACCCAGATTAATAGTGCAAGCTACTGTCTTGCCACCGGCCAGCCGGTGGCTCTGGCACCGGTCAGCCGGTGGCCCCTGGCCAGAAATCCTCATCCTTTTTCAACACACCGGCCAGCCGATGGGACTGTACCGGCCAGCCGGTGGAGCCAGTCAAACTAGCCGTTGCAGTTTGACCAGGCTGGCCCACTTGGCTCCCAACGGCTCTTTTAGCCTCTCCAACGGCTCCGAAGCCTCCCCAAGGGTTCCATGCCTATAAATAAAGGCCAAGGAAGCCCCGGACACTAACTGAAACTATACGGAAGCCCACGGACATATTTTGCATCAATTGGCCAACCTCCGGCGACTTCCTCCAAGGGAACCCCAATAGCTCCAACAACTTCCACATCCAAGGAGCCCCTTCAAAGAAGCTTGGAAGCAGCCTTCAACATCTCCAATCAATCAAAGGCGCCCATGACTTCTCCAAATACGGTTTTTATTGTTTTATTCTTTTTAAGCTTAAATTTGAGTTTGTGCCTACAATCTCCCAATTTTCTCATCCCCTCTTTCCTTTGGGTTTCACATCACCACTAAGGTGTGAAAAGGTTGCCAAGCTTTCCTTTAAATAGCTTGAGACATAGGTGAGCTATCCTTCACCTGTAAGAAGGATAGTGGGTTCTTGCTAAACCATTAAAAGCAAGTGGGTTCTTGCTTAACCACCAAAAGCAAGATGTAATAGGTCCTAGTGCTACCTCAAAGCCTAGCGGGTTTCTTGCTAAAACCATTGAAAAGCAAGCAGTAGGAATCTCTCAACAGTTGAGTTGGGAGCGTAGACGTAGACCGGGTTTTGGCCGAACTCCGTTATCAATTTCGTGTGTCTTGCCTCTTTACTTTCCGCTGCATTTCAACTTTGATTTTTAATTTGTTATTCATTTTTTAAAAAGGCAATTCACCCCCCCCCTCTTTCCATCCTTCCGTCTTTGTTCCGACCCAACAATTGGTATCAGAGGACGTATTTGAATAATTCCTTAACCGGTTTCAAATTAAAGATCCTATTTTTTGATGGCTTCTACTGCTTATTCCTCTCAATCCCCCGAAGGACATTCTTTGGATCGTGCTCCATTCTTTGATGGAGCCGATTATAGTTTTTGAAAAACCCGCATGACCACATTTCTTAAAAGTATTGGATATCCTATTTTTAGAATTTTTATGCATGGTTTTACGCTCTCTTCTCCCGATGAGTCTAAATGGACCCCCGCCGACATTGCAAATTTCGAGCTTGATGGCAAAGCCATGAATGCTCTTCATTGTGGCTTAGACCATAATATATTTAATTGTATTTCTTCTTGTACATCTTCTCATGATATTTGGAAGCTTTTAGAACTTACCCATGAAGGCACTAAGAAGGCTCAAAAGCAAGAACCCGACAACAAGCAAGAACCCGATGAAAAATCCGTGCCCAATTGCCCACTCCACAAGAAAAGGGCCAAGAAAAAGGGGAAGAAGAAGGCTTCAAAGGCAACATGGAGTGATAGCTCCACCTCTTCATTCTCCTCCTTCTCCTCAAGCGACCAAGGTAAAAAATGCCTAATGGCAAATCATGAGGTATCATCTTCCGACTCTTCTTCCTCGTCTTCTAGTTCTTCAAATTCTTTCAATCATTTGTCATTTGAAGAACTCCAACATGTGCGAGACCAACTTGAAAATGGTTTTCATGAACTCTCTTCAAAATTTGTTGCTTTAAAAAAGAATTTCAAAAAGCTTTCCTCCGAAAAAGACCAACTTCTCAAAGAGAAGGAGGAACTCTCCCTAAAAATCCAAAATTTCCCAAATGTTGATTCTTTGGAATCAACCATCAAAGACCTAAGGGAATCCCTAGCCAAGTTCACCCAAGGTGAACAATATTTGACCAAATTATTAGGTTCTCAAAGGGTTTCTAGAACCATCAATGGACTTGGCTACACCAACCAAGCTTCCTCCTCCCATGCTCCAACGGTTTTTGTAAGGGGGAGCTCTAGTTTTAAATTTTGCAATTATTGTAAAAAACTCGGGCACCTTATTTATGAATGTAATTGTAAAAACGCCTGGTATGGCCAACCCAAGTCTATTTACTATAGTGATGAGTTTTATAGGAGAAGACCCGCTATGAGACAAGTATGAATTGAAAAATCCCTTCTTGCGAGTCTCTCCGGGCCAAAATTTGTTTCGTCTCCCCGGTGATTTATTGTTCTTATTTAGGGGGAGTTAGGATCTTTTTTGTCCTTTTTACTTTCAATTCAAACTTTCATTTTCGACACTTGGTATTCAATTTTTCATTCAAAACTTTCAATTCAAACTGTTATTCAATTAATTCATTCAAAAATTTCATTTGGTTTCAAAATTCAAATTTCAATTGGTTTTTGATTCAAAACTTTCAATTCAAACTGTTATTCAAATTTTCATTTCAATTTCCAAAATTTCAATTGATTTTCAAATCTTGTTTTTCAAATCTCTAATTTCCCTCAATCAAGTTTTATGCCCCATTCTATTTTGATAATCACAAAGGGGGAGAAATTTCATGATCGATTGGGGGAGAATCTTTTCTCTCATGCTTAGTATTTATTTTCAATTTTTCATTTAAAGCATGCCTTCATTTAAGTCTTTACATTGCTTAGATATGTGATTGTGATCATCAAAATAGGGGGAGATTGTTGTACCCCACACTCTTTGATTTTCATGATCACAATCACTTTCATTTTTGTCTAACATTGTTTTTAAGTGTTGTGGATGATAGGCACAAGATTGCCAAAGGATTGGCCCAAGAAAGAACATCAAGTGGACTGAAACTCAGTCCACCGGCCAACCGGTGTGATAGCACCGGCCAGCCGGTGGACCTAGCAGAGGCATTGCCCACTGCCAGGTTCCACCGGTCAGCCGGTGGCTCTATCACCGGCCAGCCGGTGGCACCCAGATGAATAGTGCAAGCTACTGTCTTGCCACCGGCCAGCCGGTGGCTCTGGCACCGATCAGCCGGTGGCCCCTGGCCAGAAATCCTCATCCTTTTTCAACACACCGGCCAGCCGGTGGGACTGTACCGGCCAGCCGGTGGAGCCAGTCAAACTAGCTGTTGCAGTTTGACCAGGCTGGCCCACTTGGCTCCCAACGGCTCTTTTAGCCTCTCCAACGGCTCCGAAGCCTCCCCAAGGGTTCCATGCCTATAAATAAAGGCCAAGGAAGCCCCGGACACTAACTGAAACTATACGGAAGCCCACAGACATATTTTGCATCAATTGGCCAACCTCCGGCGACTTCCTCCAAGGGAACCCCAATAGCTCCAACAACTTCCACATCCAAGGAGCCCTTCAAAGAAGCTTGGAAGCAGCCTTCAACATCTCCAATCAATCAAAGGCGCCCAAGACTTCTCCAAATACGGTTTTTATTGTTTTATTCTTTTTGAGCTTAAATTTTAGTTTGTGCCTACAAACTCCCAATTTTCTCATCCCCTCTTTCCTTTGGGTTTCACATCACCACTAAGGTGTGAAAAGGTTTCCAAGCTTTCCTTTAAATAGCTTGAGACATAGGTGAGCTATCCTTCACCTATAAGAAGGATAGTGGGTTCTTGCTAAACCATTAAAAGCAAGTGGGTTCTTGCTTAACCACCAAAAGCAAGCTGTAATAGGTCCTAGTGCTACCTCAAAGCCTAGTGGGTTTCTTGCTAAAACCATTGAAAAGCAAGCAGTAGGAATCTCTCAACGGTTGAGTTGGGAGCGGAGACGTAGGCCGGGTTTTGGCCGAACTCCGTTATCAATTTCGTGTGTCTTGCCTCTTTACTTTCCGCTGCATTTCAACTTTGATTTTTAATTTGTTAATCATTTTTTAAAAAGGCAATTCACCCCCCCCCCCCCCTCTTGCCATCCTTCCGTCTTTGTTCCGACCCAACACTTTTTCCATGAATCTACTACACCACCATCTATTATGCTCTAGATTTCTTTTATTTTCCCTTTCCAAAATCATTAGACCTATGGTATGCATCCATCTTTGATGTATAATGAAATATGTTAGTATAAAATCATTAATCATAGACTAATAGTATCCCTAGAAAATACTTATATGTATATGAGAATATGGGGAGTGAAATTTATGATGAAAATATCATAAACAACCACTCTCTACTATATACTCAACTTGTAATGAGTCAGTTGATTATTCAAATTATAATTTATTAGTTGTGTAGAATATATCAAAGGTCCAATTTGATAGGAATGGAGAATAATAAATATTCCCCTATCCCAAACTGACCAATATTACATCACCATATTCTTATATCCTCATTGAACAAATAATTACATAACCTATAATGTATAAACCATCAACGACACTTCCCAGGTGAAAACCCCCAAACAGTTCTTAACACAATGAGTATCTCACTACCAACTGGTGAAATCAATCACCTCATAATTCACAACGCCCCAAATAATGTAACATTATTTTATATTATGGTTTAAACCTTAAATCTACAACAACAATATATAACAGACACCCCACAATAGCAAGTGGTCAACACCACCCATTATGACCCTTCAAACTCATACACACCCTACAACATCTACTCAAAATTGTTTGGAATCACCATCCTCCAACCAAAATAACCTCATGATAAATTTTATTCCTTCCACTGATAATGGTAAACACCATCTTACATCACACTTACCCCCTAAGTCACACACTTTACATTATAAATGATCCAAATCAATTAACCCAATCCATGAATCATCACATAAAAACATGTGAATACATAAAATGAAACCCCAAATACTAATATCCATATTGATACATATAATTCTTAGGTTGATTCATTTTAAAAAATAATAAATCCCTGAGAAATTATCATCAAATCATGAAAAGCACATGGTGATCCATTTATGGTAACACAAACATCGGTTCCCAAATATTCTAGTAACACAATGCATAAATACACATATAACACCTTAAATATATATGCATGACATGCCTAGAATATGTTGGATATATCATACCAAATAACATCAAAAGATTAGACTCGGGGAGAAATTATTCATGAATTAATTGAAAAAGATGCTAAAAGTGATTTTAGTTAATAAACATCACAAGAATGTAAAAATAATAAACAAACAATGGATGATATTGATACATACATACATAAAGTAATGGAGAATAATACATAGATGAATGGATAATAAAAAATGATATCATCCTTGGGAAGATAAGATAATAAGAGAGATGGGGTGGGTAGAGAACTTTTTGTGGCTCTCACAAATGTGGGCTCTAGTTATTTATTAAAAAAAAAACATACTTATATAATTAGTTAAATGAATAAAAATACAATTGGTACCAATCTAGTAATAAACTACCATACAATGGATAACTATTACATACATAACACCCACACCAAGTCAACTTGGTGGAGGATAGACCTCATAAATTCCCATCGCAAGGTCCCATAGACATCTAGTATAGTTTAGTTTGTACTCAGGGGAAACAGTCATCAAGAAAAAACTATTTGAATCCCGACCCGTGATCTCTAATCCAATCCATAAATACTTTATAAAACATTCACCATATCAAGTATTGGAAATCAAACATGATATAAAAATTTTTATTAAATATTACCTCACCTAAGACCCTAATTCGTCATAGTTCACACATTATGTTAGGCATCTATCCACTGTAGTAAGAAAGACTCACAATTATCTAAACTAAACCACTGTAATCATCATAAGATATTAAAAGTTTGTTAGTAAAGCTAATTGGATTTAAATATCAATTTCATTATCTCATAATGTATCATTTAAATTATATTGATTATTTTTTTTCATGAAGGAATACTACACATATTTCATAGGTAAAATAATGAAATCCATTTTCTTTTTATACTTGGATTTGATAAATTTTTTCTATCTTCATGTAATGAATTTATCCCATCATAGTACCTCCATTATAGATTATTTCACACATGTTTAATTATGCCATTCATAACACATTATTTATTATGTGTTACACATATTACTATCTTGGATTTCTATTAAATGTATCTATTTATAGTTATTAGCGTATATCCAACAATTTTTTCATCCACATTCCATGTTTGAACATAGAAAAATATAATTCATTTTTTATAAAAATTGAGTTGAATAATCTTATAATAAAAAAAAAATTAAAACGAATTAGATATTAATTTATATTTTTTTCATCTCCCAACCATTGAAATAATTTATTTTAACAATGATGTGGTGTTTTTTATCAATTATTAAATTCACACACCATGTACTAAATTTTTTTTCTCTTAATATTACATAACATTTAAATAAACTTTTATTCTTCTTATGTTCATCATAATAATAATTTTACCCTATCATGGAGTGGTTTTCTGGATCCTTATATCAAATCGATTTAATCTAATTAATCGTTTATGGATAATCCTAATATAAACTTTTAATAATTTTTAAACTATTAAATAAACCATCATATTATTTTTATGGTAGCCACATTTCATCCATTATGTTTTCAAATAGTTCTCTATGATATTTCATAGATCCATGACATGGTATTCTAATGTCTCTATATTATTTAGGGACTTTATCATTTCCTTCATTCACCATGAATAGTCATATAAAATAGATTTATTCTTCCTTTCATAAAATATAGTAGCCTATAACATCAATCCCTATGTATTTAATGGGACTACGAACAGTTTTTTAAAGTCATTAAATTCAATTAACACTACCTTTTTACATAGAGATTACCTATCATTCTTAGAGAAATAAAATTATAAGCCATGAATTAGTACCAAAAATCACTACATGGCTTTTCACATCACTAAAAAATATATTTTGATAAAATCAATGATTTATGAGACTTCCCAAAACCAAATTAATTCATAATACATGTAGTTTTTAACTATTTTTTTAGTAATCAATTAAAAAAAATATCATCATCATTGTTTGATACATATTTTTTATAACACCTCATAATTAAATAATATCATCACTCCACATTATGATAAAATCATTAATTATATATTTTATGAATCTATATAAACTAACTATTAGATCTTATTAGTTAAATTAATTATAAATAACAAGAATAAAATTCTTTGTTTTAGTGTAATCCCCTTAAATTTTAATCCTTGATCCATCAATCAATTTTTTTAAAATTATAAAATAAATGCCACCCTTATATTATAAACTTCTTCCAAATTCTTCATCATCATCGGTAAACCCTCCTTTTATTCTCTTCTCAATATTATCAAAGATATATCCCCAATGATTTATGAATTATCCCACATAGTTATAATTCTACACACTTATAATTGGCCTATTAATAAACACCTAAAAAATGAATCAAAATGGTTATAATTTTATATAATTATATTAAAATAAATTCAAATAAATGTTTTTTAAATAACATATTTTTAGGATGATTGATTTATCCATCATTTAATCATGTGAAGGGTGGTGGATAATATCCATGGTTCACCCAATGGTTCTAAAATATATCATTCTATAATTATTTTTAAGAAATAAAAACAAAATAATAATTTATAGCTAAGAATCAAATAATCACAACTCAGTAATTCACATTTTAAATCAAATAATCAAATTTCATCTGCACATGAATTATTCAAGAGTTTTGATCTATTTTTTTATTTACATTATTAAAATTTTCATTCATCATATTAATAGGTGACTAAATCTGTTCCCCATGATCCACTAATTATTCTTTTATATAAATATTATAGATTCCTTATTGATCTATCATACTATATTTTACAACCACATTACTCAATTAAATAAAACAAATTTCATTTTTGATGGCATGAGATACATTTTATTCCAATATTAAAAGCATATTTATATATAGATTATAAATCATGTGTTGAACTAGATTAAAATATTATTATAGAACACAAAAAATCTATCTCATTCATTAAACTATAATAAAATCAATTTTCTTTTTTAATTTTATGTATTAGTGTTTTATATAAATAAATTACATTTGGACTTCTATTTGATATGTTTTATACTTTCCTACATAACATGAAATAATCTAATTCAATGTCTTTTCACTATTACATAGAGTAAGCGTCCATTATTTTTACATTACAATTTAGCATTGAATAATTATATACCTTAATCAATTGACTATTTAATAATTTCTATTAGTGGTTGAATTGGGTTTTCTTCTCTCCATGTGATAATATTTTAACTCCCCTTAAGTATATTTTGGTTTAGATATGAAATATTATAAAAACCAAATGAGTTACATTCTTACCATGAAAAACATATTTCAAAATCTTTTGATATTTCATTCTTTTCCTTAATCAATCTAGAAAAACCCCTGCTCATTTTTCTTATGTTCAACTGAATATAATGTTATTTTAAAAGAGAAACATAATAACTCTATTTTGGAATTTTTATTCACATATAGGATGTTAAAAAATTTCCCTTTGGTGAATAATACCTTCTTAAAAAAAATATGAAGCTTTTAATACATAGAATTAATATTTATTTCATTCTATACAATACCTTATTAAATTTAAACACATTGAAGAACCTTTTTCATGTTTTGTTTAACAATTTTTTGTATTTTTTGACAACGAACCTTTTTGTTGAAGAATGTTTTTGAGTTACAGAAAGTTAAAGTCATTGGTTGCTGAAGATTTCCTAAAAGAAGATTATGTTAAAGAATAAGAATTAAAAAGTTAATAAAGTTTCCCAAACTTTCTAATCTAAATCAGATGATGCTTTTTTGAACGTAATGTTCTCACAAATCATGAAAATTTCATGCTAATAGCTGGTTGGAGAAATGGTGAAGAAGATTGGTGTTTTTTCTCGAAGAAAAATTCTGAGAAAGTTCAGAGCCAGTTATTCAGAGTCTAGTTCCTGATCTAGATGATCGATGTCTACTTCATGAACCAAAAATTCGGAGTCTACTTCGTGATCCAGAAATCCAGAATCTACTTCTTGAGCCAGAAATTCGGAGTCTACTTCCTGAACAAGAAATTCGAAGTCTACTTCCTGAGCCATAATTTCGGAATCTACCTCCTCAACCAGAAATTCAGAGTCTTCTTTCTGAGCCAGAAATTTGGAGTGTACTTCCTGAGCTAGAAATTCAGAGTCTACCTCATAAGCCAGAAATTCATAGTCTACATGAAGAGAATGAAGTTTGGTGTCTACTTGCTAAACCTGAAGTTCAGAGTCTACTTGCTAAGATTGAAGTTCGGAGTCTACTTGCTGAGCCTAAATTTCGGAGTCTACCTCCTGAGCCATAAATTCATAGTATACATGCTGAGCCTGATGTTCAAAGAATACCTGTTGAGCCTGAAGTTCGGTGTCTACCCCCTAATCCATAAATTCATAGTCTACTTGTTGAGCCTGAAGTTCGGAGTCTACTTGTTAAAACTGAAGTTCATAGTCTACTTGCTCAGCCTGAAGTTCGGAGTCTACTAGGTGAGAAATCCGAAATGAAAATCCTGATCAACATGTTGAGAATTCGTAATGACAATAATGAGCAACATGCTAAGAAATTCAGAATGAAAATCCTGAGTAACATGATGAGAATTTCGGAAGGACAATCCGGAGCAACATTCTGAGAAATTCGGAACGACAATCCTGATCAACATGCTTAGAAATTCAGAATGAAAATTCTGAGTTCAAGAAATCCAGAATTTCAACTTTGCATAAATCTCGGAGAAATTTAAAAAGATTTGATGAAGTCAAATATTGAATATTAAATGCAAGAGATTTGCATTGTATTTGAGATTTGATGAAGCGAGAAAGATTTTCAAGTTTCCCACCTTTGATTTCTGAGTTGCCTATAAATATGTGCTCAGATCATTTGCTCATTCACAATTTTTTATACACATGGAAAAGGCGGAGTGCTGGAGAATTCAAAGTGAAAAGCTTCTACCATCTTGAAGAAGTTTTCTTGAGTGTTTTAGAAGAAGAGAATCAGAGACATTATTTAATTTCTGAGAAGTTTTGATTCAGAAGACCGGATCCCATATATTCTTGATTGAATATTCTGAGTGAGCATTTGTGAGGAACCATCATTATCTTGCCGAGAAAACCAATTTCAGAATATCGTATTAAAGGAAACTGGATTGAGAATTCGGACTGAGAATTTGTGTGGGATCATATTTCCTTGCTGAGAAGATTGGTTTCAGAAATTAGGATTCAAGAAATAGAATTGAATATTCGGAGTTAGTATTAGTGGATCAGCTTAATAAAGTTCTTATTCTTGTGTTTGGCTTATTTTTTCTTTAAATAATCATTGTAAACTGATGGGAGTCAGTATAATCTTCCCTATCCAGAGATATAAGGTGTCCAACAAGAGCTGGCAGAAGTTGTATTCACTTCTTCATTATAGTGGATTTCCATAGACCAACAGGAGTGACTATGGAAAAGATGTAAAATCTCTTAATGAGTCCGAACCTTGTAAATATTGTGTGCCTTTCTTGATTTTCCTTTCTTGCATGCTTGAGTATCTTACTAAAGGTTGATAAGGAAAGAAATCTTAATAGGTTTCAAGGGATAAGTTTCTTAAATTCTTGAAACATATAAAAGTTAAAAAACTGATTCCACCCCCCCCCTCTTCAGTTGTTATTCGATCCTTGGATCTTCAAATGGCATCAGAGAGAAGTTCCCTTGTTTAATCCTTATCATGGAGAATATCAATTCTGTCAATAGTATAGGAATTCGTACATTCGATGGAAAGAATTATTATGGATAGAAAAATAGAATGATTCCTTATCTCCTATCTCTTGGCCTTGATGTTTTTGATGCTACTATTATTGGCTTACCCCTATTGAGAAAAATGATCCTATGACATTTACTGACAAGAGAAACATAGAAGTTGATGGAAATGATAGAAATTATATTCTCATGTCCTTATCAGAAAATTTTTATAATAAGGTGATGGGTCTCACAACATCAAAAAGCATGTGGGAAAAGCTGGAAAGTGTTTTTGAAGGAAACCCAAAAGTCAAGGATTCCAAGATGAAAATCTAGCATAGTAAATTTGAAGACATCAAAATGAGAGATGATGAATCAATTGACGAATACTTTACTAGAGTTAATGAAATTGTATGAAACATCAGGGGATTCAGAGAAAACATGGAAGATTCTACAATTGTGAAGAAACTTTGGAGAAACTATCCAGAAATGTTTCATTCCAAAATATCAGTTTTAGAAGATAAGGATGCTTTATATCTTCATGAACTACATAACTTTCTTTTTGCCAATGAAATGAGGAAAGCTCCAATATTTAATAATAAGATGATCGATGAAATGGATTTTGAAGCAATGAGAATGATGAAAATCCAAGATGATGAAGTAGATGACCCTTGGGAGTCTTTTGATAAGGAGGATGAAGAGTTGAATAAAAAAATCATGTCACTCATATCCAAGAACTATTGAAGAGGAAGAGGAAATTATGGGGGGAAACTTCCTCCAAAATATTTTTAGTATGAAGGAATTCGACACTTTTCTATGAATTTCCCTAAGAAGAATGTTGGAAAATATCATGATGATTCTAATGAGAATTATCAGTGGAAGACGTATAACAAGAATGAAAAAGAAGAGAAGACTTCAAAAGAATTCAAGAAGAATTTTTCAGGAAAGAAAAGAAGTGTGTTGAGAAAGAAGGTTGAATCGGAATCATCAAAAAATGATTCATGAGAAGATAAAAGTAAAGAAATATTCAGAACCTTCATTGAAAAAGTGGAGAAAACAAATGTTTCCTCAGAAAGTGAAGAAGGTGGTGAAGAATCTTACAAATAATATCAACTAAGATCCGAACTCCTTGAATTTATTGAGAAAAACAAATCTCTCAAGAAAGAAATTCATGTGATGAAGAAAAACCATAAAGAAGTTCATGATGGAAGTAAAGATGTCACCAAGTAGGAAGATGAATACATTTAAGAAATTTTATGTTACAAATTTAGAATTGCTGAAAATGGAAAGATAATTGAAGATCTTAGCAAGGACCTGGAAGATAAGGAAGAAGAAACAAACAATGTGAAATCAAAACTCCTTGATTCAGAAAATTCCCTGAGGAAGATGAATGGAAACTTAAACAAAGCTACAAAAGTAAAAGCCGAGACCTCTAAAAATGCTGTGAAGGCTCATTATGAGAATCAGGTAAAATCTCCTCTTACCAAAAATAATAATTCATCTGATTTTTCTAGAATTTCAGGTTTCCAAAGAAGTGTTAGTAAATCTTGGGTGGATAAAGGATGTAATAAATCTATCAATCCTATAAAAGTATAAGACTCGCTCAAAAGAAGAGATGGCATACATCCTGAGTTTTCTAGAGCTAAAAGAAGTTATAAACCTCAACAAAGTTTCTATAATAAACCATCATTTATTAATAGAAAATCAAGATTTGAGGGATATTTCTGGTGTTGTGGAATATATGGGCATATAGCTTATAATTGTTGGCACAATTAATCACTACCCATAAGAAGGTTTGAGCAAAGTGGAAGAAATAGTGAAAGAAGGATGGGTAACTATTCGTACTCACAAACATTTGAAAAGGTGAATTATCAAGATGTTAGAAACATTCTAATAAAGAATCAATTTGAATGTTTGGAATAAGCTTGTGGAAGATGTGATTAGTTTGGTCATCATCCTGAACAATGTATGACACTCCTTCCAGAACAAGTTTCTTATGAAAAGAAAGAAAAGAATACTGAAAATAAGAAGGCTGATGAGAGAGGTTTTGTTTTTGAGATATCATTGAAAGAATGTAAGAGGAACAAACCATGGATTCTTGATAGTGGTTGTTCTTCACACATGACAGGTGATATAAAAATCGTGGAACATGTTGAAAGTCATGATGGAGGAGCAGTTACGTTTAGAAATGATAGTTCCCTAAAAATTAAGGGAATCAGAACTGCAGAAATTGAAGCAGAGAAACTGAAATCAAAGAAGTATTTCTTGTTGAGGGGATAAAACATAACTTACTTAGTGCAAGTCAACATTGTGATGATAGAAAAGAATTTATCTTCAGAAAGGAATCTTGTATCACCAAAAGTGTGAATAATGGAGAACTGATTACAAATGGAGAAATAACCAGTGGGAATCTCTTTCAAATCGGAGAATCTAATAACTCTTGTTATTTGAGTGCTGAAGATGGAAATAAGTTGTGGCATCGAAGACTTGGCCACCTTTGGAAGAAGAACATGAGTAATCTTTCTAAAGTTGATGTTGTTCAAGACTTTCCACAACTGAAAAGAAAAGATGATGATGTTTGTATTACTTGCCAAAAGGAAAGATGACTAACAAAGGCCATAAAAGAGTTGAGATTCAATCTAAAAAACCACTTGGGCTTATTCATTCCGATATGTGTGGGATGATGAGACATCAATCAACTAAAAGAGATTTATACTTTATAACTTTTTTTGATGACTTCACTCGGATAACAAACATCATGTTCATGAAGCATAAGTCAGAGGCTATTGAAATGTTTAAATTCTTCAGAAGAGATGTCGAGAAATAATTGAGAGCTTCCATAAAGAAATTGAAAATAGACAACAGTACCGAATTCAAAGGCAATTCTTTTGAAACATACCTAAGGAAGCATGGTATCAAACATTAGTATATTACTCCCTATACACCACAAAAAAATGGAGTTACAGAAAGGAAAAATAGAAGCTTGGTGGAAATGGGAAGAAGTATGTTATCAGAATACAAAATTTTAAAATTATTTTAGAGAAAAGATGTTAGCACTGATGTACATGTTCAAAATAGTTGATTGTTGAGACTGTAAACCTACATGACTCCTTACCAGTAGTGGTATAACAAAAAACCTTATTTTAATTACTTAAAATCTTTTAGAAGTCCATGCTTTCTCAAAATAAAAAATATGGATTTAGAAAAGTTTGATGAGAAAGCTGAAGAAGGAATATTTATGGGTTATTCACCGAATGGAAGAGGTTACAATTTCTAGAACCAAACATTTACATAAGTTGGTGGATTCATATGATGTGAAGGTAATTGAAAATCCAAGTTCATTCAATTTTTTTAAAGAATAATGAGGAAGATAAATCAGAGAATCCCCACTAGAGTGAGAGTGACTCAGATAAGTCACATGTAGAAGAAAGTGATGCTGGGAAAGGAAATATGAGTTTTCCTACATTACAAAAACATGTTGAATCTAAAATTATTATTGGGGATTAGAAGGCACCAGTTTAGACAAGAAGGAAGTTAAGATTATAAAATCATACTTCCCTTTTCAAAAAAGTTGAACCAGAATCAGATTCAGAAGCAATTCAACATAAAGAATTGGTATATGTTATGAATAAAGAACTGGATCAGATTGATAAGAATGAAACATGGGAACTTTTTCCAAGTCCAACCAATAAGAATTTTATCAGAACCAAGTGGGTTTATAGAAATAAATTGAATGATCATGGAGAAGTTACAAGAAACAAAGCAAGGCTTGTGAGTAAATGGTAAGCACAAGTGGAAGGTGTGGATTTTGATGAAACATTTTCCACTATTGCATTGTTGAAAAATGTTCGAATGTTTTTTTGCAGTGGCTGCTCATCGGAATTACAAGGTTTATCAGATGGATGTAAAGTCAGCTTTATTAAATGGTGAGATTGAGTAAAAATATTACATTGAACAACCTTGTGGTTTTTTGCTTGATGAGGATGAAAACTGTAAGAACCTGGCTCTTATTTTTGGAGGTACGAGTTTCTTATTTTCTCTTTTCCTTATGTTTTTTTTGAGAAATATGGAAAATGGGGAAAAATATCAAATTTTGGAAGTACACGCTGTGTATTTTTCCACAAGCCGTGTACTTATGGCCGTGTGGGATGAGTATACGGGGCGTGTGGCCATGTCGGTGATGAAGGGTGTAGGAACCGACTACACACTATGTAGTGGTCCTTTACACAGCATGTAGTCAGTCAGTAGGCGAATAGTAAGGCAGTGGACAGCTGTGGGGTAGCACATGCCATGTACTCATGGAGACACACTGTGTAGTCATGTCGGCAGGTGAACAATGCCGCGCTGGTGGGAAGCCGTCAGTGGAAGAGTTTAAAAAATGGGAAGTACACGCCGTGTACATGAAAGTACATGTCGTGTAATTTGTCTTTTATGCTTAAAATGGGAAGTATCCTCCCCTGTTCATTGGGAAGGATTAGAATGGGAAGAGCGCTTAGGAGAGGAAGGCTGGATCTTTAAAGATCCACTGAGCGCACGTCTAGAATCCATTTACGCCTCAGACAATCTCATTGGAACCGAATGGGTAAGGCCTCCATTCTTCTTTAATCATTCCTTCCAATTCATTCCCAATGGGAGTTATTTGAGTTTAATTGAGAATTATTTTACCTCATATCTACGACATTCTTTGATGTTTTAGAAGTCCTCATTCGCGTATGTTGTTCGTTGGTGTTTAAGGTATGTGGCTTTGTGTTTATTTTCCAACTGTCGTCCATTTTTTTTTAGCTACGAACCCATGTTGGGGTGTCGTGTGGTTGAGGATGTGGATTTTTTAAATACCTAAAATTGTATAGGTATTTAAATGTGATATTAAAATTTTGTTTGGGATCTCTTCTTGGATCCAGGACCACCCTAGGGGTGCGTTCCTATGTTTAACCGTTTGGCCAGGATACCCGAGGGTATGCCTTTTTTATATTCTGCATTACTTTTGCCTTAAGAGGAATGGTATTTGAATTTCTTGTGATATTTTGGGCATGGCCCGGTTACTTCGGCCCAAGGGTGTTATTTTACTTAGCATGAGGGTAGTTGATATCTTAGCATGAGGGTAACTTCTTCCGTGCCTGTGGGCAATAGACTCTGTTCCTGAGGGCGACACAACCTACACTTGAGGGAAAAATCTATTATTCCTGTGAGAAATTGCCTGCGGGCTACATTTCTGATTACCTGAGGGTAAAGGTTTGCGTGTCCGAGGACACTGACTATTACTTAGAAACGCACTGTGGAATTTTCTTATATTAAATGGATTAAATGAATATATAAATGGAAAATTAACTATTAAGTTAGTTACTTTTGAGTACTGCTTAGTTTATTGCAATTTACTACTGCACACTATCATTGTATGTTTACACACAGTTTGGCACATGCCTTTGGTGGGTGCCTACTGGGATTCATTTCTCTCACCCAGTTTGGTTCATTCTTTTCGGCCCAAACAGATTACATTTCTGAAGGTATTGATAAGGGCATGGGACCATATAAAGGTACTTGATTACTGCTGGTGTGTAAGAGAGCATGAGACTGAGCATTGGCTCGCGATGCCGTGGGCTGTTCTGTTTTTCTCTGTACGTGTACTTTAGTTGTATTGTACTGATTGTGTAACATGTTTTGGCTGTGTTATAGAATAGTGACATGCTGCATCTTCATATATATATGACAGTTGGTTTCACTTTTTATTATTAGTTATCTATTTCATTTATATATACTTTTACTGCTTCCGCTATCATTGTATGTTTATATTATATTCTGTTGTGCTTCACATTGAAAAATGAGGGCATAATATCCCCACTATCAGACCTGGGCCCTCGCTGCTAGTTAGCAGCCTCTGGAATTTGGGGAAATGCACTTGAGGTCACGTGGTGAACCGGGTTTGGGGCACCCATTGCGTGGCACCCAGATCCGGGATGTTACAAAGTGGTATCATAGGGGGTTTTTTCTTTGACTTACTATTTGTAGCCTTAGTCACGGATAAGACGGAAACGGTAGTTGGTAATAAGCTGTGCCCGGGCGTAGCTAACCCATGTACAAGGAAATGCCAGTCTACCTTCTATTTTTTCAACTCTTTTGATTTTGAAAATTTTACAATTGATTTGATTGTCACCGTAGGGTGATGAACTCGTGATTGTGCTGTTTATATATTATCTATGAGTTATGTTTAGTTGCAACCCGATGAGATGAGGGTGTTCCATCTCATGTATCATTTAGGCACATGCTAGTAATCACATTCCATGAATAGTTTCCATTACATGTCGATGCATTAGGAAGTGCATGTTGGTGTGATAGTTTTTGTGAAAGAAAATCATGTTGTTGTGATACCTGCTTGATAGATACCTTCTATGTGATAGGGTATTTTTTATGATCTGGTTTATATAATGAACGCAAAACTTTGGTTTTTGGGGAGTATGATCCCCCATTGACCGGAATTTGGTGGACCATTGACTATTTATTATGTTATAACATAAATAAGATGTCAAACTTTGATTCGTGGGGAGTATGGGCCCTCACGAATCGGAATTTGACACATAAGTGTTGTTTTGTAGTGTTTTCTGGGTTCTGGGGAAGTTTCTAAGCCATACTATCTGGAAAGCTAGTATACACTCTGTGTAGTACCTTATACACACCATGTATGGTCTTCTATTTAGGAAGAGAAAAAAACTTTTTGAGTACACACCTTGTACTCAGAGTACAGTCTCCGTAGTCTCTTCCCGTCTCACAATCCGTGTGGGCGGCGACACGGGGTAGGGAATGTTTGGGGAAGACACGACGTGTACCGAATGTACATGCCGTGTAGTGTTGACCCGAAGTCCGGTCATGTAACTAACAACACAGGAGGAGGAAACCTTAAGACATACATGCCGTGTTAATAAAGAGCACGACGTGTAGTGAGACCTGGGGACCCGGCCGTGTAACTAACAACATAGGTCAGGGTAATCTTTTGAGTACATGCCGTGTGTATATCGAACACGCCATGTAGTGTGAGGTGTGTGTACGGCCGTGTAATGAACAACACGGGTCGACGGAGCTCATCTAGTACATGTCGGGTACCTGTGGGACACACCGTGTAGTCTTTTCCGAGGAGAGACCATGTGGAGTTAGCCGTGTGGCTGGGAAACAGGGTGGTCTACACACCGTTTGCGGGTGTAACAAGTCGTGTAGTGTCAAGACGAGTAGTCAACCGTGTCACAATTGACACGGGCAGTTGGAAATTACACCATACACACCATTTAGTTATTATACGCGCCGTGTAGTATTTTTTTCAACATGAACCGTGTGGCTTAGCCATGTGGAAGGACCCGGGTAGGGGAAGAGAAGTCAAGTACACGACGTGTAGTCATTGAACACGCCGTGTAGTCTTATTTCACAAATCTTTAAATTCCATCTTCCTCTCGTTCCCATTGTGGTTCCTTCTCGTTTAGTCTTGATAAATCTTGATCTAAGGCATGTTTTTGACCTTGTAGTGTCATGCCGACTAGACGACCGCATGTTGTTCGCCAAGAGTGCGGCAACGAGTATACTCCATAGATGGTGGGCCATGGGCTACCAGTTTATCCTCCAGCAGAGCCAGATGCATTTCCAACTACTAAACTGGACCCAGGTGTGGAGGCGCAGTTCCGTGAAGGCTTTATGCGATTCATGAAGACCTTTCAGAGAGCACCCCAGGCTGCTACATCTATGGCTGAGCTGACACGTATTTTCCAACAGCATAATCCACCTATGTTTTAATGGTAGGGCAGACCACAGGCTGTGGAGTCTTGGCTAGGATCGATGCAGACTATTTTTGAGCATCTTGAGACACCTCCAGGGCGGAGGGTCAAGGTCGTGACTTATATGCTGCGTGATTCCACCAAGAGGTGGTGGGATGTTACCACCTAGTCGGAGCATCACAGGGACATGGCGTAAGAATATTTTCAGGCAGTCTTCTATGAATTCTTTTTCCCAGAGACAATGAGGGAATATTGAGATCAAGAGTTCATGAATATGAAGCAGGGTGCTTTATCGGTGATGGATTACTCTTCTCACTTTATAGAGCTTTAGTATTTTTCACCCGTTCTGGGCGGTAATGAGACGTTGAGGGCCATGCGCTTTGAGGACGGTCTTAGATATGACATTCGAGCGCTGGTTAATGTTTTCAGGTTACCTACTGTACATGCTACTGTGAACCAGGTACTGATTGCAGAGAGGAACCTGCAGGAAGCTAGTGTTGTGGGCCAGGGCGGTTCAACACTAGTTTCTGGTACAATTTCTACTGGTAAGAGGATGAGACGGATAGACTTCACTCATGGTGGCAGTACTAGTCAGAATAATGCTTCAGGTGGCTAGTTCTTGTGCTACCAATGTGGTAAAGAGGGGCACAAGAGGATGCAGTGTCCATGAGACCCAGTGGAGTGCCGAGCTTGTGGTAAGATGGGTCATCTGCACCGCTTTAGTAGAGAATTTCCACCAATGGAACGTGAGAGGGGTTCTATACAGACTCCGTGTGCGGGAGAAGGACCAACAGCTTCTTACCAGTCACAGAACTGGAATACGTCAGGGTGTGTAGGCAGAGATGGTGGTCATGGTCGAGGTATCCAGACACCAGGATATCAGAGGCAGTAGGGCGGGACAGCTCAGGGTAGCCAGGCTGTGTTGTAGGTCTGCGACACTGTGCATGCATATGCAGTGCAACACACCCAACAAGAGTAGGATTACAGACCTTCTACAGTCATAGGTATTATTCTAGTAGCTTCTGTCTTATCTTCATTACTTTTTGATATGGGTTCTACACATAGTTTCATATATGTACCCATTGTGGGGAGCCTTGGCTCTGTGTTTCTTCTTCTCCTGATATCATGACTCTAGACACTCTATTGGGAAATAGAACGACTGGTGTGCATCAGTGCAAGGAGTGCCCCCTTGAGGTTGCTGAGTGTCACTTTCTTTTAGACCTCTATGTCTTAGAGATGACAACTTATGATGTCATTCTCGGGATGGACTGGTTGGTTCCCATTCGAGCCTTTGTATATTTCTATCATTGCAGGGTGAGTTTCATGTCACCAGAGGGCAGATAGTTTCTATACAAGGGTGAATGGGATGTTCAGGTGAGTCAAGCTGGACCAGATTATCATGGGTGAGGGGGAGTCATAGCCCAAGTTTCTAGCTTATACCTAGATGATCAGGGGACTTGTCAGACAGATTTCCCTCCAGTTGTTGATCATTTCAGGGATGTCTTCCCGGACAACTTTTCGGGTCTACCTCTAGAGAGAGAGGTGGATTTCTCTATCGAGCTTATGCCAGGAGCAGCACTGGTGTCCATTCCTCCTTATAGTATGGCCACACCTGAGTTGCAGGAGATCAAGAGGAAGTTAGAGGAGTTACAGGCAAAGGGTTTTATCCGACCCAATAATTCTCCTTTGGGTTATCTGGTCCTTTTTTCAAAGAATTCAGACAGTACCCTTAGACTATGTGTGGATTATCGGAAGCTGAACCAGTTGACGGTCAAGAACCGATATCCCTTGCTAAGGATGGATGATATTTTTGATCAAATTCATGGAGCACGAGTTTTCTCGAAGATTGACTTGATATAAGGATATCATCAACTGCATGTGAGAACATCAGATATACCTCCAACAAGATTCAGGAGCAGGTATGGTCTATACGAGTATACGGTTAGGCCGTTTGGACTCACAAACACGCCAGGAGTTTTTATGGCTCTGATGAATCGTGTCTTCCATCCTTATCTGGAAAAATTTGTGGTAGTATTAATGGTTGAAATCTTGGTTTACTCTCACACTCGACATGACTATTCCAGCCATCTTGAGATCATATTGAGTACACTGAGAGAGCATCAGCTATATGCTATGCTCTCAAAGTGCTGCTTTTGGATGGACCAGATTCACTTCCTGGTTCATATCATCTCAGAGGCAGGAGTTGTAGTAGACCCTGAGAAGGTGAGAGCAATAGTTTCCTAGGAGCAGCCTAAGAACATGTTTGAGATACAGAGTTTCTTAGGTTTGGCTGGTTAATACATACGCTTCATACAAGAATTCTCCCGCTTCGCAGCGCCGTTGAAGAGTTTGACTATGAAGGGTGTGAAGTTTGTTTGGTCAGAACCATGAGAGACAGCCTCTCAGGACCTGAAGGGAAGGTTGACATTAGCACTAGTCCTGATACTTTCAGAGCAAGGGAAGATCTATACAGTTTACTGTGATGCATAAGGTATTGGGCTGGGAGCAGTGTTGTTGTAGGGTGATCGCGTTGTTGCGTACGGTTCTTGGCAGTTGAGGCCACATGAGAGGAATTACCTGACGCATGATCTTGAGTTGGCTGCAGTTGTGCATGAGTTGCGCTATTGGGGACATTACTTATTGGGAGATATTTTTTTGGTTTTCACCGACCACAAAAGTCTCATGTATATATTTACTCATCATGACTTGAATTTGAGGCAGTGAACATTGGTCGAGTACCTACAATCCTCCGATTTTGAGCTTGCCTACACACCTGGTAAAGGTAATGTAGTAGCTGATGCACTGAGCAGGAAGACTCAGATACAGGCTGTGAAGGAGGCCAGTGGTTAGTGGAAGCTCATTTATTTGTTCAATGAGATTCATTTGGAGGTGCACGACAGCTAGGGGCAAACATGTCTTTCATCTTTATCTATGACTTCTACCCTCCTGGATAGAGTGAGGATGAGACAACTATCTGATCCAGAAGGCCTAGTTCTACGGGAGTCGGTGGCAAGTGAGGACCCTCCTCCCAGTTGGATGATAGGTGATGATGAAGTTATGCATTTCGATGGATGAGTATGTGTTTCAGAGGATATACGCAAGGAGATGATGCGGGAGTTTCATGCTTCATCTTGTGCAGTTCATCCCAAAGTTACCAAGATGTACCGAGACTTGAGACGTTAGTACTGGTGGATGGGTATGAAGAGAGGTGTAGGTGGTTTTGTTACGAGGTGTTCCACCTGTCAGCAGGTGAAGGCAGAGCACCAGAGGACAGCCAGACTATTATAGCAGTTACCCATCCCAGAGCGCAAATGGGATGATGTCGCGATGGATGTCATGACTGGATTTCCGAGGTCACCTCGAGATAATGATTCCGTGTGGGTTGTTGTGGACAGACTCACGAAGGTAGAACACTTTTTTCCGATCAAGGAGACCTTTGGTGTTGACAAACTTAGAAGGCTGTATATTTAAGAGATCATACGTCTTAGTGGGGTTCCTCGTTATATCGTTTCAGATAGGGACGCCCACTTTACATCCCATTTCTAGTAGAGTTTTCATAGGGCACTGGGTACATAGGTGCTTCTGAGCACAGCGTACCACCCTTAAACTGATAGCAAGTCAAAGCGTATGATACAAGTTCTTTAGGACATACTGCGTTCATGTGTCCTAGACATTGGGGGCTCTTGGGAGAAGCATATACCCCTAGTCGAGTTTTACTACAACAATAGTTTTTAGGAAACTATTGAGATGACACCATATGAGGCTTTATATGGTAGGCCATTCCGATAACCCTTGTGCTAGTTAGAGGCAGTTGATGTAGCTTTACTGGGACCACGACTCATACAAGAGTCTTCTGAGTAGGTCCAGTTGATTCAGAAGCAGATGGCTAACGCGCAATATCATTAGAAGTCTTATGATAATCTCCACAGAAGACCTTTAGAGTTCGTGGTCGGGGATCAGGTTCTCTTGCGTGTTTTTTTGAGGTTGGGACACAAGCAGATCAGGAGATAGGGTAAACTTTCACCGCGGTATGTGGGGCCATTTGATATTCTTGAGAGAGTCAGACATGTTGCTTATCAGTTGTAGTTACCTCAGAGGTATCAGGCCATGCATGACGTCTTCCATGTATCTCAGTTGCACCACTATTATTTGACCCATCTCATGTCTTTCAGCCCGAGGAGGTTGAGCTTGAGTTAGATGCATCCTTTGAGGAGCATCCGATTCATATCGTCGATAGGAGCACGATGGTTCTCCGAGGCCGGTCAGTTCCTCTTCTACGAGTGCTATGGAAGTATGGCCGAGTGCAGGAAGAAACTTGGGAGCGGGAGACTAATGTGCGTTCTTAGTGGCCAGATCTGGTTTGAGCTTTATCTTCTCCACCCTTGGAAGGGCAATTCAGGGATGAATTGATTTAAGGGGGGAAGTTTGTAAGAACTCGGTTCTTATTTTTGGAGGTAAAAGTTTCTTCTTTTCGCTTTTTTAAGTGTTTTTGAGAAATATTGAAAATGGGGAAAAATCCCAAATTTTGGAAGTACACGCCATGTACTTTTGCACACGTAGTGTACTTCTGGCCGTGTGGGATGAGTACATGGGGCGTGTGGCAATGTCGGTGATGAAGGGTGTAGGAACCAACTACATGCTGTGTAGTTGTCCTTTACACACCGTGTAGTCAGTCGGTAGGGAATAGTAAGGCGGTGGCCAGCTGTGGGGTAGCACACGCCAAGTAGTCATGGAGACACACCATGTAGTCATGCCGGAAGGTGAATACTGCCATGGTAGCGGGAATACATCAGTGGAACAATTTAAAAAATGGGAAGTGCAGACCGTGTACTTGGATGTACACACCATCTACTTTGTTTTTTTTTGCTTAAAATTGGTAGTAGCCTCCCCTGTTCCTAGAGAAGGCTTAGAACAGTAAGAGAGATCGAGAGAGGAAGGCCGGAAATTTGGAGATCCTCCGAGCGCACGTCCGGAATCCGTTTCCACCTCGGAAGATCTCGTTGGAACTGAATGGGTATGCCCTCAACTCTTCTTTAATCGTTCGTGCCAATTATTCCCCTAACGGGAGTTATTTTCATTTAAGAGAGAATTATTTTACCTCATATCTATGGAGTCCTTTGATGTTTTAAAAGGTTTCATTCACGTATATCATTCGTTGGGGTTTAAGGTAGGTGGCTTGGCGTTTATTTCCCAACTATCGTGCATTTTGTGCGTTTTTGAGATACGAACCAATGTTGGGGTGCCGTGTGGCTGAGGTCATGGCTATTTTAAATAACTAGAATTGTACAGGTAATTAAATGTGATATTAAAATGAAATTTGGGATAGCTTCTTGGATCCAGGACCACCACAGGGGTGTGTTCCTCTGTTTAGCCGTTTGGCCAGGATACCGGAGGGTATGCCTTGTTTATATTCAGCATTACATTTGCCTTGAGAGGAATGATATTTGAATTACTTGTGACATGTTGGGCATGGCCCGATTACTTTGTCCCGAGGGTGTTGTTTTACTTAGACCGAGGGCAGTTGATATCTTAGCCTGAGGGAAACATCTTCTGTGCCTGTGGGCAATAGACTCTATGCCTGAGGGCGACACAACCTACGTCTGAGGGATGAATCTGTTATGCCTGTGGGAAATTGCATGCGGGATACGTTTCTGATTACCTGAGGGTAAAGGTTTGCGTGTCCGAGGACACTGACTGTTACTTAGAAATTCACTGTGGTGTTTTCATATATTAAATGGATTAAATGAATAATTAAATGGCAATTTAAATGTTATGTTAGTTACTTTTGAGTAATTTTAGTATATTGCATTTTACTACTGCACACTGTTGTTTCATGTTTACACACAGTTGGGAATGAGCCTTTGGTGGGTGCCTACTGGGATTCAATTCTCAAACCCTATTTGGGTCATGCATTTCGGCCCAAACAAATTATGTTTCTGTAGGTATTGATAAGGGTAAGTGCCCTTATACAGGTACTTGATTGCTGTTGGGGTGTAGGAGAGCATGGGACCGAGCTTTGGCTTGCGATGCCACGGGCTGTTCTGTTTTTCTTTTCTGTACCTGTACTTCATTTGTGTTTTATTGATTGTGTAACATGTTCTGCTTGTGTTATAGAATAGTGCCATGGTATATCTTCATATATATACGACTGCTAGTTTCTCTTTTTATTATCAAATATCTATTTCAGTAATATATACTGTTACTGCTTCTTCATTCATTGTATGTTTATATTATAATCCGCTGTGATACACTTTGAAAAATGAGGGCATAGTTTCCCCACTATCAGACCTGGGCCCTCACTACTAGTCGGCAGCCTCTGGCATTTGGGGAAATGCACTGGAGGTCACGTGGGAAACCGAGTTCGGGGCACCCGTTGCTTGGCACCCAGATCTGGGATGTTACAAAAACAAAGTTTTCAAATTGAAGAAGGCCTTGTATGGGTTGAAACAAGCTCCACGAGCATGGTATTCGATGCTTGATAATTCTATGAGAAATATGAACTTTTTTAAAGGAAATTTTGATAGCAACATGTATGTTAAAGATGTTGACTCTGGAACTTTAATTGTAATCATTTATGTGATTGATATAATTTTTTTTGGAGATGATGAAAAGGTTTGTGAAGTGTTCGCTGAAGAGATGAAGGAATATTTTTAAATTTCAATGTTATGAGAATTAACTTTCATCCATGGCTTACATGTTCAACAACAAGAAAACTACATTTTCTTATACCAAGAAAAGTATGCCAAGGAACTGTTAAAGAAGTTTGGGATGGAAGAATCAAAATAATTTCCAACCCATATCTCAGTGAGCACAAAGTTGAGAAAAGATGAGTTAGGGAACAATGTGAATAAAAAAGACTTTTGAAAGTTAATAGGAAGTATTCTTTATCTTACAGCCTCAAGGCCTCATATTGTTTATGCTATGACTCACTATTCCTGATATCAAAGTAATCCAAAATAATTACATATGTTGGCAGTTAAGAGGATTCTGAGATATGATAAAGGAACAAATTCACATGGGTTGTTATACAAGAGAAACAATGAGATGATGTTTCATGGTTACATTGATGCTAATTGGGCTGGTTATTGTAATGATAGAAAATCAACATCAGGAGGAACATTTTTCTTATGGGAATGTTGTGTGAGTTGGCACAACAAGAAACAATGTTCAGTAAATTTATGTACAACTGAATCTGAATATGTTGCAGCTACTCAGGCTTGTACTAAAATGATGTGGATGAAAGTTCAGTTGGAAGATTTGAAAGTGAATGTTTCTAAACATTTGAAAATACTCTATGATGATCAATGTGCCTTTTCTCTTTCCATGAATCCTGTTCAACATTCAAGATCAATGAATATTTATATAAGGTATTATTTTTTAAATTAGAAAGCTGATGCTGGAGAAGTCTTGCTGGAATATATTTCAACAAAGTATCAGATAGCCGATATTTTCACAAAAGCAATGTCAAAGGAGATGTTTGTTGAACTGGGGCTTCAAATCCATTTTCAGCCTCCTCCCAAGACTTCCTAAAACTCATAAGGAAGAATCCCCCACCGTTCATTGGATTATGTTGAAAAAGTGGGAGAGTAAGTCTTATTTTATGAATCTAATGCTGTGGTTATCATATATTGGGGGAGAGAGAAAGAAAAATGCGAGGGAATGAAAAATGAGAGAAGAAAAGAAAAGTGAGAAAGAAAAGGATAAAATTTGAGGGGGAGTTTGAGTAAGGTGAAGTTTATCTTTACATGGCCGCAAAATTTTTCTTGTCACCGAGGTATGGAAATCCTTTAAAAAAATTACTTTATATTATAGTTTGGTGTTAAGAAAATCTTTTTGAGAAAGGCTATGTTTTGGTAAATTTCAAGAACTTGAGAAGTATAATTTCTGAGACGTGAAAAATTGTTACCAAGGGTTGCAAAAAAATCCAAAGGGGGAGATTGAAGAACCTTTGTGGTGTTTCTTAACAAATTTTTATATTTGTTGGCAACTAACCTTTTTTTTGAAGAATGTTTTTGAGTTACAGAAACATGGAGTTGCTGGTTGCTGAATATTTCCATAAAGAAGATTATGTTGAAGAATAATAATTCAGAAGTTAAGAAAGTGTCTGAAATTTTCTAAACTAAATCAGACGATGTTTTGTTGATCTTAAAGTTCTCACAAATCATGAAAATTTAATGATAAAATCTGGTTGAAGAAATGGTAAAGAATATTGGTGTTTTTTCTCCATGAAAAATTATTAGAATGTTCGGAGCCAGATATTCAGAGTCTACTTCATGATCTAGATGTTTGGTGTCTACTTCATGAACCAAAAATTCGGAGTCTACTTCCTGATCCAGAAATTCAGAGTCTACTTCCTGAGCCAAAAATTCAGAGTCTACATCCTAATACAGAAATACAGAGTCTACTTCTTGAGCCAGAATTTTAGTGTCTACTTCCTGAACCAGAAATTCAGAGTCTACTTCTTGAGCCAGAAATTCAGATTCTACTTTCTGAGCCAGAAATTCAGAGTCTATATCCTAAGCCAAAAATTCATTGTCTACGTGCCGAGCCTGAAGTTCAGAGTCTACTTGCTAAACCTGATGTTCGGAGTCTACTTTCTATGCCTGATGTTCAGAGACTACTTGCTGAGCCTGAAGTTTGGAGTCTTCCTTCTGAGCCAGAAATTTTATAGACTACTTGCTGAGCTAGAATTTCAGAGTCTACCTGCTGAGCCTGAAGTTCGATGTCTACCTCATGAACTAGAAATTCATAGTCTACTTGCTAAGCCTGAAGTTCGGAGTCTACTTGCTAAAAACAAATTTCGGAGTATACTTGCTTACCCTGAAGTTCGGAATCTACTTGCTGATTAATCTAGAATGACAATCCTGATCAACATGTTGAGAATTCATAATGAAACTCCTGAGAAACATGCTGAGAAATTCGGAATGACAATCCTGAGAAACATGATGAGAATTTTGAAATGACAATCATGAGGAACATGATGAGAAATTTGGAATGAAAATCCTGAGCAACATGTTGAGAAATTCGAAATCACAATTCTGAGTACAAGAAAACCAGAATTTCAAATTTTCTTAAATCTTGGAGAAATTTATGGTGATTTTAAGAAGTCAAAGATTGAAGATTAAATACGAGATGTTTGTGGAGTTTTTGAGATTTGAAGAAGCGGGAAAGATTTTCAGGTTTCCCGCCTTTGCTTTCTGAGTTTCTTATAAATATGTGCTCAGATAATTCGCTCATTCAAAACTTTTTATACACGTGGAAATGGCGGAGCTTTGGAGAATTCAACGTGAAAAACATCTACCATCTTGAAGAAGTTTTCTTGAGTGTTTTAGAAGAAGAGAATCAGAGCCATTATTTACTTGCTGAGAAGTTCGGATTCAGAAGATCTGATCCCATAGAATCTTGATTGAATATTCGGAGTGAGAATTTGTGTGGGACTATAATTATCTTGCTGAGAAAACAGATTTTAGAATATCGGATTCAAGGAAACTGGATTGAGAATTCAGAGTGAGCATTTTTGCAGAATCATATTTCCTTGCTGAGAAGACTGGTTTCAGAAATTCGGATTCAAGAAATCTGATAGAATATTTGGAGTGAGAATATGTGGAGCAGCTTAACAAAGTTCTTATTCTTGTGTTTGGCTCATTTTTTCTTGAAGGAATCATTGTAAACTGATAGGAGTCAGTATAATCATTATTATCGGGAGATAGAAGGTGTCCAACAGGAGTTGGCACAAGTTGTATTCACTTATTCATTATAGTGGATTTCTATTGAACCACGTGAGTGGCTATAGAAAGGACGTAGGTTCTCTTATTGAGACCGAACCTTGTAAATCTTCTGTGCCTTTCTTGATTTTCCTTTCTTGCATGATTGAGTATCTTGCTAAAAGTTGATAAGGAAATAAATCATAATAGGTTTCAAGGGTAGAGTTTCTTAAAGTCTTGAAACTTATAAAAGTCAAACAACTGATTCAACCCCACCTTATATATTTTCATTCGATCCTTGGAACTTCACACCTTTAATTCATTAGTAATGAGTATAAATTTATTGTTTTCTCAGTAGAGGATTATTTTTTAAATTACCCTTTTTAAATGTCTAATATAATATTTAAATTAATTATTTTATTCTATTTTTGAGATATAATGAAAATAGAGATTCTTGTAACATAAATCATTTCCAACTTTGTGAAATTTTCAATAATACCAACTCATTTATTCCAGGAAACATTTTTTTTCAAATAATTTCTTTCTTCATTTGTCTTCAAAGAAGTTCCTAAATGAAAATTTTATCAATATGGATTATTATTCATTTAATTAATATAATGGAAAGTTGGGATCCTATGCTTGATGGTACAAAGGGTTTTCCCACAAAAGCACCAATTCCTCTCATTATTTCATTCAATTTTTCAGTTTATTGAACCCAAAAATTATAATATTATATTCATATACATATACATGTCTTTGTGTTTATGATATATTTTAATAATATATATAAATTTATTTACTATGATTTTTATTTTATATAATATTATGTTTATATATATTATATGGTAATTATTGACAACAAAAAATAATTAACAATATAAATATATATATATAAATTTATATGTATAGTAGAAATTTAATTATAATTACAATATTAATTTAATATTATTATAATAAATGAAATCTTGATATAATTATATAATCATTTATAATATATATATATATATATTATTAATATATCTATATTAATATATTTATATATTTGTAAATGTGTATATATTAATAGTTTTTATAGGTACACATATCAATATATATTTTACAAAGTTCACACCCCATTTAGGGGGTTTGATCGAAATTAAAATTAAAGGGGGGGGTGTATGACTCCCCGCCCACACAGACACACTTATGTCTATATAATTTCACATTCTAATATATATATATATACAACTAAATTTAATTATGTATAATCACATACATTCATAAACCGCATGCACATATTTTATCAATTCATCATGTTTACGTGTCAATGTAAATTCACACACTAAATTTCTGAAAAAAGTCTTTTGTGTTTTGGAAAAAAATATTTAAATGTCCCTACATGATTTTTCCATGTTTATGAGAAAAAATTATTATTTAAAATTTAATATCAATTAAAATCATGGATACATTTAACATAAATTATCATTAAAATATCAAAATAATATTTTTAGTTTGAAATAAAATTTTTTACAATGAAATTTATTAACAAATGAGAACTCTAAAAGAAGAATAAAGATATTCATTGAAAGTTCACATTGAAAATTTTAAAATAATAGTTTAAATTTACACCTATTTATACAAATATTTTATAAAATTTATTAATTAATTTATATTTGAAATTTTTATTAAAATATTTCAAGGAAAATTAACACTATATACATTTCATGTAATTTTTTTATTGTAAAAATAAATAGTGTATTTCAAATGTATAACTAATACACAAGATGAACATATTAAAATTAAACTAAATACTACACACATGAACATAATAATATATATTCCCAACAATATTATAAGTATCTATTCCAAATTTACATTATTAATTTTCAACACATAAAAACATCCATAAAAATATGATATAAAATAAAATTTGTATTGGAAATTTCTGGATGAAATTGGACATGAATTTTTTTTGTGAGTGAATTTTATTGTGTATATTTGAGTGAATATATATATATATTATAGGTATATGAATATATATAAATATTTATTATTTTTTATTTACAGTTACACTATAAATTTAAATTATAAATGAGTATATTTTCTATTATTTGTTCGATTTTTTTAAACGGTTAATTCCATATTGAAAATAAAAAAATTGCAGTACAAATTTTCAATGAAAATACTCCCTCAAATATTAATTTTTCTTAAGAAAATGTACACATAAAAGTAAATATACAAATTAAATATAAAAAATTTAGATATAAATTTTCAATAAAAATCAATAGTGGAAATTTCCAATAAATAGTGACATTTTATACATAAATCCATTTTAATGAATATTACAATTTTCAATGGATAATATAAAAGAAAAATTATTAGAAAATTCATAGTATATAATCACATATTTTTATAAAATTTATACTTGAAATATACATTCCTATGGAAAATTTATAAAATGAAAAATATTTTTTCAATAAAAATTATTAGTGGGAATTTTCAATAATTAGTTTACATTTATAGTAAATATTCATTTTCAATTAAAAAATCATAAAATTCCACTGAAAAATATAACTAAATAATCATGGTGAAAATTTCATGTTAAAGGTGATGATTTCACATTAAAATTTAATATTGAATTAAATATTCCAATATTCTAATAAATATATATAGTGAACATTCATAGTGGAAAATTATGCTATATATAGAAATATTAGGTCAAAATGTATTATTAAATTAATAAATTAAAATATAAGATATAAATATTAATTTATAATTCTAATATATAATTAAAACTAAATATTTCCAGTGAAAATTTTCATTGAATATTTTCAGGAAAAATGTCATGTTATTTCTATTGTAAGATTGTAGAAAAATAATTCATCAAAAATTTGTAGATTGGATTTTATTATCAAATTTATGAAACAATTAGAAATATAAATTACCACTACAAATATATAATTAAAAAATTTATATTTTTTCTAAAATTTTTTAGTGTACCTCTTAACATGAATTTTATAGTTGAAATTTATATTTTAATTTTGTGGAAAATGTTTAGTGTGTATATTTGAATAAATATATACCTATATACATATATGTATTTGTAAAAATATAAATATAAAATTTTCTTTTCCATGAAAAATTTTCATTGAATTTTAATATAGTGCATATATACATTTAAACATGAAAATCTTCACCAAAATTTTATATTTTAAATTCTCATTTAATTATCACATTTAGAACATTAATTGTATATTTCTCACACAAAATTTTTATTCTTTAAATTTTACTACACATATACTCATGGAAAAATAAATAGTGAATACATATTTTTAAATATGATTAATTGTCTATGTGTATTAATATATATAGTATTTAGATATTTTTACATGCACACACACAAACATGTCTAAATTAATGTACATGGAAATACATAAATATTTTCATACAATATATTTATATATATAATTTTAATTAAATCTAAACAAAAACTACATAAAAAATAAAATTATATTTACGAAACCTGTATATATATATTTTTTATATAAATAAGTGATTTATAAATATTTATAATAAATATTAGTATATATTATATATTTATGCTACATTTAATAGATATAAATAATTTCAATATGTAAATATAACATAAAAATTAACCCACAAAACATATAAAATAAAAAATTATATATTTCAACTTACTATAGAAACAATGCATATAAATATATATACTAATAAAATTAATATTATTCATTTTTTATAAATTCAATTATTATATATTTATAAGTAATATATACTGTTTTAAAACAAATATTGTTAAATTTTCATATTATAATAAATATATATATATACTTATTTATAATAAATATTTAGATTTTAATAAAACACATATTTATTTATGATTTATGTAAATAAAATAATGTTTTTTATAATTGTTTATTTAATGGTTTATAAAAAACAAACATATATATGTATATGTAAAAAATTATTATAAAATTATTTTTTTATAATTAAAATAGAAAAGTTACGACTATAAAAGAGAACTATATATTGAAGGGTATTTCCCTCAATAATAGTTTTAATTTATTATCAAAACTGTTAAACAAAAAATCTGTCATGTGGATATGAATCCACCTAAAAAATCATAAATAAAAATTAAAATATAAATAAAAAATTACTACATTTTTGTTTCCCATATATATACTAATCATTGACCCATAGAAAAATTATCAAAACCTATATCAAGGGGGTATCCTAAAATACTTTCTATCAATAATTATATAAATATGATAGAGCCACATCGTCTCACTTGAGTTTCCTAGATAGTATATAATTATATGGATTATAGATATAACATCATTGGGGGACTTGTTAATGACATATTGATATAGATAATGTCCATTTGCAAGGGTCCCTATAGCTTGGTGGTCGTCCCCGTATAGATGAAATCAGGCTAATCCATTAAAAAAATAAATTGATGACTGGATGGTTTGAAATAATGTTGTTTTGGGAGTATGGGCACTAAACATTACAAGGATCATAAAATATCGAAAATCATTCATCTAAGTGTCGAAGAAATAAATGAAAATAAGGTCAAAAATATTGTGGGGGAAAATTCTAAATAGACACTATTTAAGTGATGGTACTAAGTCGTGCAATAGAAGTAGATAGACCAAAGATTAAGAAAACATCAATGATCGAAATAACAATGTGATCTATGATCAAGAACAACCTTGGTAATGGCCTAAGCATCAGGTGTGCTGAATTTTAATAACAGAATTAAAATCTAAAAGTCCTTTTTCAACAGATTCCATACTCGACATCCACTAATCTCCTGAAATCTATTTTCAATGGATATGAAGATGAATCTATCTAGATTATTCAAACATGGCTCGATATATCAACATATCATTAATAATAAAATTATAAGTGATAGTGTAGAGATTTTATGATGCCTTCCCCATCCAAACCAATGAAACAATGACAAGCCATCGATCTGAGAATAAGAACTTTGTTTAGAAGTTCGGATCGGTAGATTTTCACTCTATGAAGTGCAGGATGAGAGAGAACCTCTCACCAAAAATAATGAAAATGGTCTATTTCATGGGATCCTCTCCTCACATGTGTATTATGTTCATAAAATTACCCTGAAAAGACTTTCCACCAACGAATATTTATTACCCCCTAAATAAATATCAAATGATATTTAATGATAACATTAATGCGTCAAATATATAATTAATATTCATATCAGTTACTTGTAATATAATAAATATTTTTTGAGATATAAATGAGTCTTTACAATTACACAGTATTCCAAAAAATATTAATAAAATCATGAATATTAAAATAAAATTTGTTCGTTATATATGTTTTAATGTATTAACATCAATTCTTGTAAGTTATTTAAAAAATTAATTCAATACTGAATATTTTAAACTTGAGTCATATGAAATTATTTTTTCCTTGATGATCATATATTATTGAAATCCCTCGAACCACAGTGGTGGGGCATACCATATCCTACCTTTTTATTCCTCATAATGGCCAGACATTTGAATAACATATTGGGCCAACCTCTTGGTTGGTATATCTATAACAGTGAATACTTTTCCAATACCTTGATAAAAGACTCAAAACCCAGAAAATCCCCTAAAAGTTTATGATAAATTCATATAAATGACATCCATTATATGAACAAATTCCATGTATTATAATATCGATGACTAATGATGTCTTATAATGTAAGACAAACATATTGCGTCATCATCTATACATTGATTATATTCATTCTCATAACTAGATAGATTTACCCAGATCTACCAAAACCAAATATTTGAGGAATGTACTACCATCCTGATCAACTACACACATGATATTTCTTCCCTTCCGAAGGAAGAAATTATATCATTATTATTGAATCAATGTTATATTACCAAGGACGTATCTAATGAAATAGACCTCTCTATGACTAAAATCCCACATTTTTTGTCTCTAATCAATGTATGTGATCACAATGTTATACATTTTTAATAATATCTAGTTAGTAGACCATTACAAGTTTATGAATATAGTAATTTCAAATAACACCTAAAAAATGCAGATGCTCATATTGTTGGGTTAGTCCTCCAGATTTCTTCTACATGATACCATCAAATGAAAAATCGTTATAATGAGTGAAAAGTGTTTTGCTATCATAACAATAGAGAGTAAGAAATCCCATGTGTCTAATAATAATTATGCATCTTTACCATATTTCATAATTTTATGATTAATTTCATGGAAACTTGAGCTACATGTTATAGCCTATGAATTGGAATAAAAAGTTAATACACAAAATAAGAATTGGATACTACCATGAAAATAAATGATATAGAATCCAAACACACCATGTATTTAAATATATGTCTACCACTAGCTTGAATGAGATTATATTTTTCATTAAATTAGCATAACTATGATATTATATCATATTGATATAAACGAAGAATATAGTTTCACCAATAAAAAATAGTGTTCCCTCTATTCCATGTAGCAGATATATGTCGCTTGCACTCTCTCAATTGCAATTGGATAGTTTTAACTACTTCTTGTGCATTCATCCTGGTTATAACAAATATTTTCCTACCATAATTTAGATTTTTGTAATATATCATTTAGTACATATCATGTTATATGTGATTGATCCATCACTGAAGTATATAGAATTCAAATTACCACATTAATCTCCTCTTACATTCCACCCATGCCTTATTTTAGAGATTTATTACCTGATATATTTGTAAAAATTATCTATCAAATTATTTCAACAACAATTTTTAACAACCAGTTAGTATATGTAATATGACATGGTATAAGACCCCATATGAACTACCTCAGTTGATCTCATTCGATAGAATATAGGGTTCACCATTAAATAAATATCTCGATAGTTACTCTGATTCTAGTATTAAATAACTACTTGATAAAAAATTACATATGTTATCAAATTTATTTTCCTTGGAAAACAATGATTTCCCACCAGACACTAATAGAAACATGGCAGAAAAACATTCCAAATGAATATTATATCATCATATTGTTTATATTAATCCAAAACTGGACATTAATACTTTTCACCACCGATTTTTATTATAGATTGTCAACACCACTTTTTGGTTGTTTCATATAAATGTGTTCCAAAATTGGTTGTCTTCACTTCTAATTCCAATTTTAATGATAATAAAAAGTTGATATGATAGTTAATAATCTAATGGATATAGTCATAATGGATTGGAATTATAAATCAAGACTTATTGGTCCCATAGTTTCTCCCACGTGGAGAGTATCTCTTGAATACCCAAAATACTTGTCAAAATAATATTACCCTACACATTGATACATAGAACTATTTATTGAATTTTAACTAACCTTTTCAGTCTTAGCCTATTTTATTTACCAATTAATCGTATGAGTAATTACTCTATAGAAAAAAATGTATCATGGTCCATTGAGATTGAAAACCCATTAGAATGGGATATCATTCCATCTTAGTATGTTTTGATAAAACATTCTATTTACACTTTCTCTCTTTGAACATGATCATGTTATAACCATTTTTTTCATCTTCGTCATTGACAAGATCAAATCTATTTTTTTCCAACAAACTCAAACAATTATGTGAATACATTTATATAAATATAGTATTTCATTTGAATTTAATATTTATATCATGGGTATTTATTAAAAATCCTTATAAACCATTTGGATAATTACTATTTTTGAACAATGTGTTTTTCTTAATGCATGTTTCTTATATCCTTAACAAACAGTTTGCATCTAAACATGTGTAATAATGTTATAATGTATTTATATCATACAATAACTAATTTTATTTACTATTGTCATTAAATATTAACTATGGATATGGGATAACACTTATATTTATGGATCTTTCTTAGAATAATAATGGATGTTTCTACAATGCATTTTAGATTCAATATTCATACTTCTTGTACATACATCATTATCATGATGCGTACAAGGAAATAATCATTTATGAAATACTCCATTGTAAATTTTATTGATCAATATATCAATATAACATTGATAATTAATCCACCTTAGTCACATCATGAATCTAATGCGTTTATGGAAATGTGTATTAAGGAATTTCTCCAGGCTACATTTTTATGATCGATGAATGCTTGGTAATGATATTATTAGGCACGAGGTCCCAATGAAACATATTTATTCTAAAAATTAATATTACATATATCATAGTCACATTACATATATATCATAATGTAATATTATAAAATATATTATTCAAAATTTTTTTTAATATTTATTCTTTATGACTAAACTAATTTGAAAATGTTTTTGGTTCTTATTTATTTTAAATGGTTTATTTTTCCAAAACAAAAAAATGTATATAAATTTATAATAATTATGGTATTTATATCATTTTATTATAAATACCATATTGGTATAAACATGATATTAACTTTTATTTTTACCTAATAAAGAATCATTTTTCCACAACTCTATATTATATTCCTGAAATTTATATTAATCATTTGTTTCTAATGATTCAAATATTTTAAACATATTTTTTGATTTTTAAGAACCACAACCAACATTTAATTCAAACCTATAATAATGTTTCCTTGTGTCATAAATAAATTTGATATTTTTTTAATAATTATAAACATATCATTTAGGATCATTAATCTTGGAAGTTTTATGTTTTCTACTTCTCACAACTAACTCATTAATGTCCATTTCTCAGTATCTTAATTAATTCACATAACTTCTTGTAAAATTTCTATAATTACATGGTTAATATATTTCAATAAATATATGTGGTTGGAATATTATATTTAATATAAAATAATTATAACATAAACATCATTTAAAATTGATTAATATAGATGCTGAAGAAGTGAGGACTTGATTTTTTAATATAGTTCATTTCATTTTATCGTATATAAAAAATCATAAAATACCATGAATATATCCTATATTTTGTGGATCCAAAACATTTATTATAATTATTTTGAAAAAATTAATTAGCCTTTTCCTTTCCAATTCATTCTGTTCTTCAATTTAAACTTATTCACTATAAGTAATAATGATTACATCCTCCTGCAGTTATCATTTTCTGGGAAACCCATACCTAATAAGTAATGTAATATTTTTCACTATAATGTTCATTTTTAGTAATAAAAATTATTTAGGTGAAAATGATATAAGAAATGTATGTATTGAAACATCATGATCTTTATTTTTATTTATACATATAAAGTGTAGTCTTACACCCATTCACACCACACTTAACTTTCTCATCCCAAGCATCTCAGTGATAGGTGATCAAGTAAAATCTTCTATCACATGATGTTGTATCCTTAACTCTCATTAACCATTTATGATGAAAATATGATGTAAATATCAAATATTTGATACATTCATCCCTTTTTGGGGTCCTATAAGAAATTATAAGAGGTTGATGCATGGGAGGTGTTTGATGGGGAGGATGGGAGGAAATCAGTCTCTTGATGTTGAGTTTCCTTATAGGTGTCCAATGTCACTTAAAAAAGTGTGGAGGTATCTAGATGGATTTTTTTTGGGTTTTGTTAGCAGTAGTTTCTCAATGTGAGATCCCTGGATGGAAGGGGGTAACATCAGGGAAAAAAATTTAGGTGACTGACCATTTCTAGAGTTTTTTCCTTGGGATGCCTACTGGTTGAATGGTGAATCATTTTCACAATGGTTCTTGTTTTGAATGGTTTTTTCAATATGATATATTTATGTATCTTTATATGAGTTTTTAAAATAGTGGTCCAGTGCATGGAGGATACGATAATGGTTTTGGGAAATTCCACTGGGATTTTGTGGTAGAGGTTGGTTGGTTAAGTGCAGTGACATGGCACTTGTAGTGGAACACACAATATAAAATAAAAATATGTTTCATTTTTTATGTTAACCATGTGTTGGTAATCATAATCTGCATTTTAGAGTTTAAATATTTTAGATTATTCATATCCATATAACCAGCCTCCCCAATATATATCACTTAATCTCAAATTTAATTATCTATATTGCCCATTTCTAACCATATTGTCCCCACCGTATCCTATTTTTTAATAATAATTTTTATGAGCCTATAAAATTAAGGATTTCAAAAAATATTTTTTTTTGAAATTTATTTAGTCTAATGGGAATAAAATATGACAGTGAAAAATAGTGTTGTAGTAGGTTATGATGAGAAACAATAATGGAAAATTACCATAAACCGAAAAATATCAAATATATAATTATATTTAAATGTATATGTTGTTATTTTTTATGATTTGAAAATGTATTTCAATCCGGTCATTAATTCAGATGACTATGACATGGACATATGATGTCAGATTGAGTCACCATCTATGACATTTGGAATGATGTGATGCCTTCGAAATTAATTTATTACAAAAATAATTTTTATTTGGCTTAAGGAATCATTTGATCGTTTTGATAATAGTTAATGGTACTAGGGAATATAGAATAATTATATAGGCCTGGTAATTATAATATTATCACTATTGGCTTACATAAAAATTTCCTCACCAGTGATACTTAACCATGGTTTGGGCCTTGAGACCCCACATGTTAAATTAGCATCACAAAAATCAAATCATAAATTATGTCTTTTGATTTGAATTAATTCTCAACATACACATGTTTTCTGAGATTCTACATGAAGAATATGAATCCCATTCCAAATATATTTTCTACACAAGATTTATATGTCTATGGGAATAATAATCACCAAATTATGGGTTCTAGTGAGGATACTCCATGATGCCTTTAATGTATCGATTATTAGTACAATGACTATCCATAATTATTTGTGGAAGAAGTCATATCATAAGCTCAAATCTGATTCTACTATATCATGAACATGGGAAAATTGAAAAGATATTCTAGAAAAAATGAAATAAATAGTCAGTTTCATGGGTGTCCTTTCTCACTTATATAGTGAGTTAATTAAATTCCATTGAAAAGGATCCTTGGACTTATTTATTAATTACCATCTAAATAATCTATAAATGTTATTTCAGGACTATTTTATTAATTCATAAATATGATATATATTTTTATCACATACCTATAATATAATAATTATAATAGATGAGAAAAAATAATAACTATATCGACTTGGTATTCAAAAAATAATAATAAATAAACAACTAATATTAAAATTATATAAAAATAATAATATTTTTCCTTGTATTTTCATAAAAACTTATAGATATTTAAAATATATACATTCAATACCTATTTTTATAAACAATAATAATATTAAATTATATATTTCGCTGTGATTGAATTCTCTGGGAAACTCTCATAACACATTTGTTAAGCTAACAAGGACTTGATGTCCTATTCTTTTGAATGGCCAAGACTTCTAAATATGATGAGTGCATGAACCTTTAGATCCATAATATTATAATAGTGTTTACTATTCATATATCAAGAGTAGAGTCTAGTAACCCATCATTTCCCATAATGATATATGGTATAGTCCTACCAATGATCTTCTTCTTACAAAAACATTTCATGGAATACAATATATTTTAATTATGATATATCATAAATTAAGCTACACACTATATTTCATAATCATGTAATTAATTATAATTCCTTGACCAAACATTACAAAAATACATTATTCTACCTTGAATAAGTATTTAATGAAGGAACTTCCTTCCTAGTCAACTATGTTAAAGATATCACTTCATTTTATAAGATAAAAATTCTATCTTGATTATTTAATCATTGTAATTTTAACAATAACACACCCAACACAGGCTACGTCCAATGAAATTAATGCCACAAATAATTCTAGAATCAAGGAATGCAATCAAAAAATCCATATTGATAATAATATCATGTTATGAGACCATTAAATTGGTTCATAGATAGAAACTATAAATGATTACTAAATCCTGTGATGTTCTCCTTGGCGGTACAGTCCTCATGATATCATCTACTCAATATCACTATGTGAATATTTCATGAGATTAATTCTCAAGGATTATGATCCCTAACAAAAAATATCTACTCATTATCTGGGTCCAATCTACATGTTATATATAGACTATAAAAAAATTATGAAAAAATCGCATAGTATCTCAAGGTTCATATAATGTAATGTAAATTTCAATAATCATTTCATTCAATAATTAATCAACATGTAATTACATATAAACAATGGATGATGAAATTTAAACACTATTAAAAGAAGTATAAGTACCCGACCTTAAACATTACATAATCCTGAATTACATCATGAATTCACATTGAGGATCTTTTTAGGTTTTGATTTTTAGAGAATTAGGCCATAACTTTTACATAACCACTTGAATGTTACATGTAGACACTACTACTCAGTATCCATTTTTAATAAAATAAAAACTCTTAAAAAGAAACATTTCTAGTTCCATGTTTTAGACATCATTATTTTTCTTTGATCCCACCCTTGACCCTATTCATCTTTATGTCTTGTGGAAACCATTTCAGAGACTTGCGATGAGCAAAGAAAGCTCATTAAGGTTTATAAAATAATGAAGGAAAACATTATCCCATTAATAAATAAAAATCAATGAAACCAATTATTTTCAATCATAACATAATTTATGAAATCATAATATTTTTAAATAACACACAGAAATCATAAATCATAAAGGTAACTTATGGCATTCATAACATTATTATTTTTTAGCTATCACAGCTATATAGGGAGTCATATTTGGAATACCCATCATTGTATATTCCCTAAATCTCTTAGGAGAAACATTAACGTTTACCTCTATCATGTTACCCAATGCATTAGAGAGAAATCTATGGCTCACCCAACCTAGGTTTATCACAGAACCGCTCATATACATAAAAAATTCCCAATATTCATAACACATAATAGAATCATAAAGGAAATATGACATTTCCACATTGCTATCACAATATATTATTTCAAGATATTGACATAATCAATTCATTCTCACGATATTTTCCAAACCCATTTAAAACATTTAATAAAGAGATTTTTCAATCAAATTATCCCATATCACTTTGAGACTTTTAAATCAATTACCATTTGAATAAATTGATGTCTGCATAAATAAATCCTAAAAAGCATTTTGAAAACATGGATATTAATGAGAAATTTTTGGAAGAATAAATCTTTAATACATTTAAAACGATTATTGAGTTAAAGAGCTTTAAAAAAACGAGAGACACTTCAATAAAAATAATTGAGGAAGAACATTTAATCAGAACATTATAATATCATGACAATAAAGGGATTCATGATATAATATGCCACATGACAGTATATACACCATGTAATAGTGAATTGGTGTATAATAACAATGAAGCCTCGATGGAATGTAAATTTACATGAAATCCCTTATAGATAAGGTATCCTTAGATTAAGGATAAATAAATTACATTGATATGTGTGAAAAATATAGATACACTCAATATGATTGGATATTCTATGTAAATAAATCATAGGATACTCACACACGTTTTTAAGACAAAACCAATGACTTGGATGTTTAACTTAATGAATGGAAATTGATTTAAAATTACTCTTATCAAGTTCATATCGATGACTTGAGAATTTATCAATGGAGTGATTATGTGTATAAAAAGATTATCCATACAAAGTGGAGAGGAAATTACATCATAAATAAATAAATAGTGATTCCACACATAATCATAGCATGACATAATTATGAATTAGAAGATTAAACCAATCAATAAAAATTGGGTTCAAAAGTTCCCTTAATGATTTTGTAACTTACGAAACATACACAACATGAAATAAGGATCATTCAATGAAAATGTAAATACCAATAAATGAATGTATATTTCACAAATAGTATAAATAATTGAATGTATGTACACCACACAAAGGAAATAGTGACAAATATAGCATGAATCTCACGAGAATACAATGTTAGAAAAAACCCTCTACCTCATTGTAATAAATAGATTCGTATGACCAAAAGCTAATAACTAACAAATTAATCAAATAATACCATGAATATAAACGCAATTGGGATAATATATATCAAATGGAAGTAAAAAATACACAACATGTAGAGAATAAGTTGCAAACAATGGAAATTTCACGGAATTAAATGTGAGATAAGAAACCCCTTATATCGTGTCTGACATGGATTATTATTTACCTGTTCTTCCTGAATAATAAACTTAAGATAAATTATACATTATTAAGAACCTTTTTCATGTATATTACTCATTTTATATCACTCATTACCATGTTATAAACATTATGTAATCATTTAAGATAATAATGATTGTTTTGTCGATATTTGGTATTTGAGTAAAAAATAAACACCTAATAATTAGAAATTGTCAATGTGGTCAAGAGTACAATATATCCAAAATTATATTCATGATTTAGATATCATATCTATCTTATATATCCATTTTATATTCATTTATAATATTACATAATATTTTGAGGTAAAAAATGAAATGCAAAGTTCACAGAGATGGTAAACCATACGTACACATGAAAGTTACTTTAATTTCTATTTTGTATTTAATAGAATAAAAACATAATGATACATAGGTATATAATAATTCAAGTATCGTATAATTTTTAATTTTATTAACTCTATCATTTATACGTCCCTCATATGGCATGAATGAGTCATATCACTTTGAGGGGGTGGTAGTCCGCACTTTCTCAAATGAAATTATCACGTTTACCCATAATGGAAACCATAAAGGTATACTATAAATAAATAAATTCATAAGCATAAACAAAACATAAACATAATATATATCTTATATAAAGACACTGCCATCATAATGGCCACCATAATATGCGGTAGAAGATAATTGAACAATCATCGTTTCTTGAGGCATTAGATTCTCATCCACAGAAACAGTATGTTCTTTACCCATTTTATAGAGGTGTGTGTAAGTGTAGTTCGAATCCATCACATAACAACATCATAGTATATTTTGGATACAGGTGTTTTTATAAAATAAATGAATAAAAATATTTTAGGGTTTGGAAAATTAAAATTAAAGAACAGAATTTAAGAGAAACTATTACCTTTAATTTCGGTAACTCCATTTGGATTGAACTAAAAGGACTTCTTGAAGTGCCTTATACTTAAGGTAAAGCTTATTAGAAGAGAATATTAATGTATGGAGCTTAATTGGGAAGAGTTTGGACGAGCCAAGGGGCTTGATAGGTGTGGGCAATGGGGTATAATTGGTGTCCTTTTTTGAGGTAGAGGAGGGGCCCTTTAGGAAAGATTGAAACAAATATTTTATTATAAACATATCTTCAGTTTAGAAAGGACCAAAACTCATTAAGGTCAAAGATACAATGACTCATGTTTGAAATAAAATCACCCAATAAAAAATGTATAGGTTTTGGATATTTTTTTAATATTTATATTCTTATTTATTTAAAACTTTTATTAATGAGGTAAATACAACATCATTTTTTTGACATACATAATTTTTTTATTCGATGTATAAAAATTATTAAAAAAATTCCATGGTGTAGGAAATCTTTTCATCTTTCCAATTAATATTCAATGTTGAAAATATAACTTCTATAACCACATAAAAAATTACTTTACAAAAAGATATATGTTTATGTCATTTTTGTCTTACATTAAATTAATTTATCTAAAGTGTCATTATCACTCCCAAGTGGCTCTATGGGGTCAAAAAATCTACCTAAGTATTCCCATGGTCTTCCATGACTCATACAATAATGTTAGGACAAGTGTTAAGGTAATTTTTTATTATTATAGCATTCTTTTTACCTCGAATTATCCAATTTACCTTTAACCGCGGTAAATAAAAGTCAAAAGATACCGTTCAACAACAATAATTCTAATCTTACCGTTCATGGGGATTTCACTATTTATAAAAAATATGTGTTTTTCAGAAAAATACAAAAAATCCAGTCTAATATATATTTTATATTCCAAATTCAAAAATTATGTCAATTTTACAATGTTAAAAACTTATAAGTTTCATTAATTAATTTAAAATTAATTCCCATTGTAAAAACGAAGAGCGTGTTTTTAAGAAACAATATCTATCAAAATATTGACATTTTTTTATGTCTAATTTCAAAGAGAAATTATTTCCAATGACAACCATTATATTAAATGGTAAAAATATAATTAAATTATTCTTTAAAACCAAATTAAAAGATGACCTAACCATATAAATATATTATATTAAAAAGTATATTTGAATTAAAATAATGTATTATTCACTATTCAATAAAATGAATTTTATCAGAAAAATACCAAAACATTACCCAAAGTAAATATTGAAGTCCCGATTCTAAAGAATCAATTTAATTTTTCATATATAACATATAAAAGTGTCAAAACTAGATTTAAAAAGGGTTCACCATCAAAAGGCAGTAAATCTTCCTTTTAAGGAATATTAGAGTATTTATGCTTAAATATAGATTCATTCACATTTTAATCCTCTAAATTTTATTCGATAACTGTAAAAATATTTAACCAACATATATAATCATATTTTAGTTAGTTATATTCATTTCTACTAATACAACGGCTAGGAGTCAACCACCATTTCAAATAATATTATTATATTATTACTGTGCAACGTAAGATTTCAAAGAAACTCATTGGTTCTTATCGAGTATGCCATAAAACATATCATACCCTTTACGGTAAAATTAATATTCAATTCACAAAAATTAATAAATATGAAAATGACCTATTTTTTATTTACCTGGGATGTTACATCCTTCTCCTCTTTTGGGAATTACGTTCTCATAATTTCAAAATTGGGTTTGAAAACATCATTAAAATCCCCACATTGGAAAAATAGTCAATAAAACTATCACTTTAAAATAAAATAAGATAATTAAAAAGGTTAACCAAGACATTAGATACTAGGATTCCATGAAATCATGGATAGTGAGGAGAAAAGACCATAAAGTTCTAATGGAGAGAGATATAAAACATGATTTTGAGAAAGTTAACCACCAAAAAATCACAAACTTGTAGTGGGTTAAACAGTCTTTGATTTCCTGGAAATAAAAGTTAACATATAAAGTTTTTGTTTTAAGTTACTTTTCATTGAGGAATTTATTTATGAGCTTAACTAAAAATATATGGAAACATACGTACTTGTCATTTAGACTTTCATACTTAACTAGATTTCTAACACAAACTCATATTATCTCTAAACGATGAGTATTTAGGATGACTTATTCACATTAAAAGAGCTATAATCAACTTTTAGAGAATCAAATAAAAAAAAATATTAACTATATATTTCACTTGTCTTTATACCTTTACCAAACAGAAATGGTTAGTGAGATATCATATAATACCCAAGGATAATCTTTTACAAAAAGGAAACTTCTCTTAATCTCCAAAACTGTCAAACAAAACCCAATGTTCAAAAAAGAACATTAAATAAACAGTTGTCCATAAAATTCTTCAAAGTAATTCAAACTATGATTCAAACCCAAATCTCAAAAGGATTTAATATAATATTCATCCTAGACAAATCTTAACAGTTATCTCCAAATAACTTCAGTTACTCTTAATGTCTCATATTGAAACATAATTGACCTAATGACATATTCTACATGATTTGTTAATACTTTCCTTAAATAACCCAAAATATACATATTAATGATTAATAAGATCATCTAACTAAAAATAATTAGTCATACTAACCAGAGACTTCACATAGTCCAGTGGTAGGTGATAAATCTCAGTCGCACTTTGGTTGTGGGTTCGATTCCTGAAGCTTTGTCCGATGTGACGGGTTGTCACATGGTCTGCGTGTCATCCTTTTTCAAAAACTATATAATTTTTTTTAACATTTCCAAAAATATATAAATTCATCACAAATAACCATGACATATTTTAACCCCAAAGGTTATCTAATAACATTCATATTTCATCCCTAAATGTATTAACCTGTAATTGCCTCAAAATGGAGGATCATATAATCCCAAATGGGTCTTTATAACTATATCTAAAAAATAAAAGATAATGATTCCATGACTAAAATTTTCAAATATCAATATTTAGGTTTACACATACTATAAAAATTCTACTGTTGCAATCCCATCATCAAAATAGTCTTAATAATTTTAAGCATTTCAACATCCTAAAATCTACCATAACTCTTGAATCTCTTATATTTTGACTTCTTACTCATTCAATGTTCTTCATGATCCATTAACTATTCCTCTCCAACTTATTTTGAAAAACTTCTTTCCTATAAGAGAAATCATTAATCATATCCTAATATTCAATAATATCGAAACATATGTTAATAAATAATCCATACCTTTCATTGGTCATTGTATGTTTCTTCATCCTCAATCAGAATGTCATTAGGTATTGGTAAAAAAAATATTTTTATGATACTGGTAATCCCATTCCCAGAACTTCTTCGTAGGACATATGTTTGTATAATTTCCATGCCCACCACATTTAAAACATTAAATTTATCCCTCATAAAGAACTTCATTACCATTCCTAGAGTAAAATGGATGCTTCCTTTTTTCATGGAAGGTTCTTGCTTTATGACCTTCATTTCCACATATATATAATATTTCTTTCCCTTTGAAACATTTTCTTATGTGTTTCATTCCACATCCTTGACACATAGGTTTTTGAATATACTTACCTTTGGGATTATTACCTAAACTTCTGTGGGGATATGTTTCTCACATATACAATGCCTTTTAAAAGTCACCAAAGTTCTGGTGGTCAATCATGACTCTAGATAGTTGGTTGAGAATAACCACAAGTGTTCTCATTGGAGATCCCATTTCATTCAATTTCTCATTCAGAAAAACCTCATAGTTTTCTTCACATCATCTATTACTTTGGTTCATAATAGATTCATCCATTTACTAAAATCAAAAGGTTAGTGCAAGTTTATTAGTAAAATCATCATATAATATCTTACGAGGAGGGTAAATACTAAGATATAACTATTCATGTTATCTTAAACTCATTCAATTTATCTAAAATAAACTATGACTCTTTCTAAAATCCTAAGCATTATGGTAATGTCACTTATGGTTAAAGAATACCATATCCTCTAAAGTTACCTAAACTGACCTTTGATAAAAACTATAAGGACCCAGCCTTAAACTTTACATAATCTTGAATTATGACAACAATTCAAATTGAGGATCTTTTCCGGATTAGATTTTTAGATAATTAGGCCATAACTATTACATAAAACCTTGAATATACTATGTAGACACTACTACTCAGTATCCATTTTTCATAAAATAAAAACTCTTAAAAAGAAACATGTCTAGTTCCATATTTTAGACAACATGACTTTTCCCGGATCCCATCCTTGACCCTATTCATCATTATGTCCTGTGGAAAAAATTTCAAAAACCTGGGATGAGCATAAAAACCTCAGTAAGTGTTATAAAATAAGGAAGTAAAACATTTTACCAAAAATAAATACACATCAATGAAACCAATACTTTTCAATAATAACATACCTTATAAAAGAATAAGATTTATGAATAACACACAGAAATCATAAATCATAATAGTAACTTATGGAATTCATAACATAATTACATTGTAGCTATCATAGCTACATGTGGAGTATCATTTGGAATACCCATCACTGTATATTCTCTAAATCTCTTAGGAAAAAAATTAATGTTTACCTCCATCTCGTTACCCAATGGATTGGAGAGCTATCTCAGGAACACCCCCTTGTTTTATCATGAAACCAACCATATACAAAAACCATTCCCAACAATCATAACTCATAATAGAAGCATAAACAAAAGATAATATTTCAACATTGATATCAAAAAATTTTATTTCAAGATATCGACATAATAAATTATTTATCAAGATGTTTTCAAAAACCATTGAAAACATTTAATAAGTAGATTTTTTAGTCAAAATGTTCCATTCCATTTTTAAACATTTAAATGAAATATCATTTGAATAAATTAACTTTCATATAATTAAATCATAAAAACCATTTTGAAAACATGGACATTAATGAGAAATATTTAGAAGAATAAATCTTTAAAACATTTAAAATCATATTTTAGTTAAAGTGTTTTTATCAAAATGAGAGACACTTGAATTAAAATAAATGAGGAATAAAATTTAATCCGAAATTTATAATATCATGTGAATAAATGGATTCATGATATAATATTCCAAAGGATAATTTATAGAACATGTAAGAGTGAATTGGTTCATAAAAACAATAAAGCCTCGATGAAATGTAAATTGAGATGAAATCCCTCAAAAAGATAGTATCCTCAGATTAAAAATAAATCAATTACATAATAATGTGTGACAAATATAAATAAACTAAATATGATTGGATATTCAGTGTAAATCAATCACAGGACATTCACACAAGTTCTTTTTAAGACAAAACCAATGACATGGATGTTTATCTCAATGAATGGAAGTTGAATTAAAATTACTCTTATCAAGTTCATATAGATTACATGATAATTTATCAATGGAGTGATTATGTGTATCAAATGTATATCCACAAAAGGGGAGTCGAAATTACAACATAAATAAAAAAATAGTGATTCCACACACAATCATATCATGACATAATTATGAATTAGAAGATTAACCCAAGGAATAAAAATTTTGTTAAAAAGTTACCATACCGATTTGGTAAGTTAGGAAACATACATCACATGAATGAAGGATCATTCAATGAAGATGTAAATACCCATAAATGAAGGTATATTACTCATAGAGTATAAATAGTGGGTAGTATGTACACCACACAAAGGAAATAGTGACAAATATAGAATTAATCTAACGAGAATAAAAAGTGAGATTAAACCCTTTACCACATTGTTGTCAATCGATTTGTATGAACAAAAGTTAATAACCACCAAATGAATCATAGAATTCCATGAATATAAAGATAATAATGATAATATATATTAAATTTTAGAACACAATACACCACAGGAAATGTATATGGGGCGAATAATGGAAATCTCACTGAATTAAAAGTGAGATAAGAAACCCCTTACCTTGTGTCCAACATGGCTTGTTAGTTCCTTGTTATTCCTAAATAAAAAAATTAAGTTAATTTATACTTGATTAAGAACCATTTACAAGTTTATTATTTATTTTATATCACTTATTACCGTGTTATAAACATTATGTAATAATTTAAGTTAATGATGGTTGTTTTGTTGATATTTGGTACTTGAGTTAAAAACGAACTCCTTATAATTACAATCTGTGCATTTGGTTAGGAGTCCATTATCTCTCGAATGATATTCATGATTTAGATATCATATATATCATATATATCTTGTATATATCTTGTATTTATAATATTACATAATATTTCGATGTAAGAAATTAAATGCACATTTCATGGAGACGGTATGTTGTATGTACGCATGAACGAAGCTTTCATTTCAATTTAATATTTAACGGAATGAAAACATAATTATACATATGTATATTATAATTACAATATAATATAATATATAATTTCATTATCTCCATCCTTTATACATCCCACGTATGGAATGAACGAGTCATATCACTTTGAGGGGGCGGTAGTCCGCACTTCCTCAAATGAAATTATCACTTTACCAATAATGGAAACCATAATGGTATACTATAAATTAAAAAAATATGGAAGCATAAGGAAAAAAAACATAATATATATCATATATAAATACAGTTCCATCATAAATGGACACCATAAGAGGTGGTATGAGATAATTGAACAATCATCGTTTCGTGAGGTGTTAGATTTCCATCCACAGAAACAATGTGTTATTTACCCATTAGATGGAAGTGTGTGTTAGTGAATTTTGAATCCTTATCATAAAAACAAACTAATATATTGAGGATAATTTTTTTTATAAAATAAATTAATAAAAAGCGTTTAGGTGTTGGAGAAGTAAAATATTAGAAATGAAATTAAGAGAAATTGATTCCTTTAATTCGGGTAACTCACATTGGTTTGAAACAAAAAGACTTCTCAAAGTGCCTTACGAATAAGGTAAGCCTTCTTGGGGGAGGATAGGTATGTAGGGAGATTAATTGGGTAGAGGTTGGATGATCCATGGGGATTTAGAGGTGTGAGTAATGATTTAGAAGTGATGTCCTCTTATAAGGAAGAGGAGGGGCTATTTAAGAATGTTTGAAAACATTATTTTATTATAAACATATCTTTGGTTTAAAAAGATCCAAAACTCATTAAAGTCAAAGATAAGATAACTCATTTTCAAAATAAAATCACTTAATAATAATTTGGACAGGTTTTTGATATTGTTTTAATATATATATTCTTATTTATTCAAATCATTTATTAATGAGGTAAATACTACCCCATTTTTGTGTCATTAAAAATATTATTTATTTGATGTCTAAAAATTATAAAAAATACCATGACCTACAATTTTTTTAAGATTTACAATTAATATTTATAGTCAAAAATATATCTTATATTACCCCATGTTAAAATTACTTTACTAAAAGATATATTTTTGTGTCATTTTTGTCTTTACATTAAATTAATTAATCTACAGTGTCATTATCGCTCCCAAGTGGCGCAATGAGGTCCCAAAATCGACCCAAGGATGAAACTGATCGGCCATTACTCATACAATAAAGACAATACCAGTGTTAAGGTAATTTTGTTATTATTGTAATATTCTTTTTACCTTGAATTACCCTATTTACCATTAACCACGATAAATACAAGCCAAAATTTACTATTCACCAAAAATTATTTTCATCTTATTGAATCGAATTTTACTTAATAATAAAAACCATGTATGTCATATTTTCAAAATTCAATTCAAAGAAGTGGTAAAATTTTATTTAAATGAAACAGTCAGTTCTTTAACTACTACTTAGTGGTATCACTATTCATAAAAAAATTGATGTTTTTTAGAAAAATTCCAACAATTCTGCCTAATCTATATTAGATTTTCAAAATTAAAAAATAATTTCTATTTTACAAAATTCAAAGAATATATGTTTTATTTGTTAATTTAAAATGTATTCCCGTTGTCAAAACCAACAACGTGTTTTTAAGAAACAATATCGATCAAAAGATTCACACTTGTTTATCTCCAATTCCAAAGTAAAATTAATTCCATTGAAATTATTAGATTAATTGGTAAAAATTTAATCTAATTATATTTTAAAACCTATTAAAAATATAATCTAACCATATAAATAAATTATATTAAAATGCAGATTTGAGTTAAAATACCGTATTTTCACGATTCATTAAAAAATGAATTTTATCAGAAAAATACAAATTTTTTACCCAAATTAAATATTGATGTACTGATTCTAAAGAATAAATTTATTATGTTATATATAACATATAAGAGTTTCGAAACTTGATTTAAAAAGGATTCACCATTAAAATGCGTTAAATCAGCCTTTTAAAGAATATTAGAGTATTTATGCTTAAAATTAGATTCATTCACATTTATGCCACTAAATATTATTGGATAAATGTCAAAACATTTAACAAACCTATAAAATCCTATTTTAGTTAGTTATATTCATTTTCTCCAATACAACGGCTAGGCATTAACAACCAATTAAAATAATATTATTATATTATTAGTGTGCAACGTAATATTTCACAGAAACCCATTGTTTCTTATCTGGTACCCCATCAAACATTGCCTCTAATTTAAAGTAAAATTAATATTTAATTAAAAAATATTAAAAAATATGAAAATATCATATTCTTTATTTACTTGGGGTTTTACAAGAAGTGTAAATCAGGAATAAATCACTATGTACATGGTATTGTAATCAAAATGAATTTTTTATTGTTAGGTATAGGGTACCACTATTACAATATCAAAATGAGATTAATTATATAAATCAATGAACATGAAATAGGGAAAAATTGAAAAATGATAGAAACAAAAATTCCATGAATTTAATATTTTTATGACATTTACATTCGTACACACCTGAAAACAAAACCACCCATTGAACCCACTATTTATTATTAAAAAATGTATTAAATGAAATATATAGATCAAAATATAATAATGATGGATTCAAAGAACATGTAAATTGAATTGAAATAAACATACATGCCAACCAGATTACTACATATTGACAGTCTAATGCATAGGCTTCTGTGAATTTGTTTTTTCATTGAATTTAGTAAGTGATCAATAATAATAATCCAAAATGGACATACATTATAATATATTTTTCACTATAATATATGGGCATGAAGTTTCCACATGTATTAAAAATTATGGGGTGTTTCCATATTTCAATATAATAGCACCCTTGAGAAATGTTTTAATGATTGGTTTAAAATTAAATATCTCTTGGGGGAAAATTTTTGTAACATTGAAAGGATTTCATTTATACTGAATGAGTGTTGGGGGGGAAAAAACTAAATAATTCATATAATGATGTTTTTGTATAGGTCATCAGTTCCACTGAAAGGTACAATGATGGATGTGGTTATATAAATGGAGTGTAAAACCAGCTATATATAATGTAGTGCTTCGAAATAACCCATGTAGAAATAATAAAAAAATATAAAGTTCCCAAGGGAGGTTTAGTGATGATTATAAATAGCTAAAAGAATCCCATGATAATAAATAAAAATTTATGAATTGTCAAAGTGAACATGATAGATCAAACAAGTTGGCCAAGGTAGCAAGCCCAAAAACATTCCCAGCCAAGAAATCCAAATGATGTAATCTCGATAAATGAAACCAAATTATATATACTGTGTAAAATAATTTGGATAAATTTAATGAATGAGGAATATGTAATATCAAAATGTTATGAAGATATTGAAAATTTATATATTGATGTAAAAATTCCTAAATCTAGACCATTTCATATAAAATTAGTGATGTTATTTCACATATGGTTACTTAATTATAATAAAATTCACAATATCTAATCAACTATGAGTTATTTTTATTATGAATATTATTGAAATTAAATAATCTTAATTTTATAATGTCTATAAAGAAATATAATATAATTTTAATATGTTTAAACCAATAATAATATAATATGATTTTATATAGATTTAATGAAAATTAACTATCATATCAAACTATTATAAATGTAATTCTTGAAAAAATATGTTAAAGAAAACTATACAACTCTATTGCTTCATTATCAGTTGCACTTTAAGAAATATAATCATCCCCACTGGTCGAGAGATCCACCATGAACTGCATATTTCACTTCCATGAAATGGGTATGCCACAAGAAGTTAAAATATATCATTTTAGAGACTTCCATTCATCAACATTTCTATTAAAATTAGAATATAAAAATCTTCTGGAAAACTAATTTGTATTACATTTTCCATAAAAGCATATAGAGAGTGTTTATGTATCTAATATTTATCTTTGAATCCATTTTGGGCCTACCAATGTGGATTGATTTGGATACTCATGTATTTGGTGATTGATTGTGGTTACATTTGAATTGATCTGAAATATTATAATTAACAGGTATTGAATATTCAGTCATATAACTATACAATCCTATAAGAATATTAGATTATTGTGACAAGTATATTCACATTTTATTTCTATATATATAAATTTTCATTCCTATAGTTTTCCTCACATTATAATAAACACCCTTTAAAATTTAATATATAATTATTACTTATAAATATGTATGAGTTTAATATCTTTTCATATGATTCAAATACCATCTACATATAGAAATAGTTAAATAATGTAGTCCATGATTGTTTTAATGTATACTTATACATAATTTCTTGTTCTATAAAAATTATTATCATGAATGAATGTATTAATAATTATATAATAATGAAGATATTATTTTATTGAACTGTACAATTTATTACGTAAAATACATACTAGTGTTGATTCCATTCATATATATATCAATGGATTCCGTATATAATTTCTCATAAATGTATCAATGGTAAAAATTTAGTTTTCAAAATTAGATGATAAATATGAAAATAATACTAACTAATAATGGAATGAAATAATCAAATTGATGAATCTTTTATAACAAGATATAATATTTTGGAATTTTGAAGTCCTTATAATTTGGAGAATTATTTACATATAAGTATTGCATTGAATTTTATTTTCTTATCTCTAGTATGTTCTTACATTATATTGAAAATATATTTAAATAAAATTATCTTGATATTGAAATGATTATCCAAAAGGAATTATGTCATTATTTTTTAAAGAATTAATTTCACCGTCCATAAAAGTAATCATATTCAAGGAATATATATAATTAATAGAATTATTATGTGTTTGGGGATCCAATGAATCCATATTTTTGGAAATATGAATTACAAAAAATGGTATATATTGTTACAAAAAATTATATGGAGGCTTGAATACCCCTATATCTCTATTTATATTGTGTTTGTGGTGACTATGATAATTTTATGGATCATAGTCTAACATAGTATCTAAGATGCACTGATAATGGATTTCATTTGTGGTCTAGGTGTATTTAGATTAATGGGTTCCTCAAATTGGCATGGTGTATAAATTTATAATTTATCATGTTGACCAGTTAGATCATTTTAATAATTTTTTAAATTAAGAGATTCATGGAACCCCACATCATGACTTATCATAAATTTTTCATAACTATGTTTATTAGACCATAAATTATCCACTTTATTCACTTTGAGAAAACCAATAAAATATATTTATGATATCTTGGTGAATTTCATCCATTTTAACATATGAATAATATGAAAACCAAATAACACTCCAAAGATTGTAAGAGGGTGGTTGGTTACACCATACTTACTTTGGATTATTAAACTGACTGATAGTTGATATAATCCTTCTAATAGGACAGATTATAGTCGTTGCAACCCCAGTCTAAAATTATTTAGATAGGCCTGAGTATGATGTAATTCTCCGAACCTTCCCTAATATAGTGTTGTTAATCTACTGAAACAACCCATTTTTTATGGAGTTTCTTTAATATTTTGTTTTCTAAATACTCCTTCATACTCAAAAAAGTTTATAATATATGGTGAAAGGTATTCTGAAACAATATCTATTCTATATCTTTAATTATTCTTCTAGCATTATTTTCAACAACAGATTTTCAAATTTTGAATGTTAAAAAAAAGTATATTTTATTTGGAGAATTTTAATCCAGTCATTCATGTACAAATCATCAATAAACGTTACAATGTATGAGCCTCCACCATTGAAAGAATTTATGGGAGGAAAAAAAGGATAGAATGAATATATTCTAATGAATGATTTAGTTTAAAATAAAACCTATTGAAACTGAAACTAATTGATTTACCCATAACAAAAACCTTATATAATGGTGGTTTGTTAGTTGTGATATCATTCTAATACAAAAATATACTAATTTTTTTGTGACCATTGAATATAACATTCCAAGATTCATATTTCATGGAATGGACTTATTAGTATTAGGTACATAATAACATGGTAATTGTCAACTATGAGTTTTCCTATATAAAATATAGAGTCCATTAATAAGAGATCATCTAAATGCAATTCTGGATACATTTCAGATCTTTGGATATCCTTATATAGACAGAAATGTATTGCACTTATAGTTTAAACACCTAGCTAAAATTAATTAATATACATGTCAAGGATTCAAAATACATTATTCATAGTGAATACATAATGGTTAGGTATCTATAATAAAATAGAACATTTACATTGGACATGAATCCTCCTATAATTTACAAGAATAACCCCTCATATCTTAGTTAATTAAAGAAAATATTATATCTAAGGACATACCTTGAAAGAAAAACCTAATTATTACACCCAATCACTACAAAGATCATGTGAAAACACATTAAACACATTAGAATTATCAATAATAGAATTAATAAAATATAGTTCAACTGGTTCATTGGGTTTTTGAATTTTTTGGGATTGCATTATTCATGAACAATATTAATAGGTTTTCTATAGTTGTTCCAGGTAACATACAAAGAGATATATTTTGATCTATTTTTTCTACTATTCTTATTATTGATTCCATTACCCTTATATCTATATGTCATTTTCCCTATATTTTTAGGTCTACCCCTCATAAAATATATACATGCCTCATAATCTATATTGGACATATTATGAGTCACATTAGATAAAAAAGATGATTCAACCTCTTGTATGGGTAATCATTCTCAAAAAGTAAACATTGTTTCAATAAGAGTACAATATTATTTTTCATGGGATATAATTCAGATAATAACTTGATCCTAATCATCAAAAGTAGTATTAATTCAGGATAGATCAAACATTATTATATTAAATACATTATCATATAGATTAATTGAAGTACCTGATCACATTTTAATTGAAAAAATTCTTTGTTTTTTATAAATATTTCGAATAAATGAAGAATACACGTATATTTTCTTATTTTTAAACCAAATTAAAATGGAATATGTCAAATAATATACATTTCAAAGGTATTTATCACCTTATGATTACAATAATGATACATGGGATTTCTGTAAGTCCTCTATAAATAAATAATGAAATGTGGTACTAGTTTGACCATCATTATACTATGTTTTAATAGTTTTAATACCATGAAAAGCTTAAATTATCCCCAATAAGATATTTGGAAATATCATAATAATTATCAATAAATTGATTTCATTTTGAAGATCAATTTTTCATTCACATATTTTCTAGATTCTATTTTTAACACTATTAATCTGATTGCGAGTTGTTTTGGAAAATGTTGGCAGTATGCTACAAAGAACACTCGTGGATCACAGAAGTTACAAAAGATTTCATCTTATTATCCAAGATATAAAAGAAATGGATAGTGAAATAATGATAGTAATAAATATAAAGGTGATATAGATAAAATTCTATTTGACACATGATATCTAAAATGATGGAAATGAAGATATACCATAAAATGAAATAAGAAAAATGTAAATAATGAAATGATTTACTATTAATCATATTTATGTGGTCATATGTGTATTAAAATAAAACTAACCACTCACGCAATTAATTAATTCTAAAAAAAATTTATAACAAACACGAGGAAAAATAGATTACAATATTGTATTATACTCATAAGAAAAAAGAATGAATGTAAATTAAATGTTGACCGGAATAACACTATTCGATTGACCCCATAACAAGATCTGGAGAACAATTTTTTTCTCTAGATATAGTACTATGTCAAGAGAGATGATCCTCACTAGGTCCTCATTATAATATAGGTTCCACCATATATTCTCTATTTTAAAAAATAACATATATTTACAAATTTAGGTCCTCATATTTCCACTAAGAACAAAACAATAACAACAAGAGATAAAGAGGAAAAAAAATCACATCTTAATCATAGGAACATTAAAAGGATTTAAGCTAGACTAGATGTGAAATATGTGAGATGAGAATGTAAAGAATTATTAGAATGATAGTTCTATAGTGGTTCCCAAATCCACACAAAGTCATATAGAGTAATGCATTGAAGAATGTGGCCAAATAATGTAGTTTAGGAATTATGATTCCTCTGAAAACTGATGTAGAAATCACATGAGAGGTGGACAATCTTGATACGAGGTGTGATAAATATTATAAATGAAAGAGAGTTTCCTTATGTAATAAAAATAAATTGAAGAAGTTTTTCCTAAAATATAAAAACCTCATATAATAAATCTATTGATGGAAAAAATAAAATTCTAGGTGGGGGAGCCCAAACAAGAAAGAGAAACAGTAGAAACTGACATATATATGGAGAATAAAATAAATAAAATATTTTTCATGGTTGAAAAATAGTTATCATATGAATTGAATAATTAAAAATTAAAATTTAATATGGGAATCAAAATTTACATAATCCTTTCGGGGGTTATCTTTAATAGTATGAAATTACACCAGGAGGGTACCTTGGGGTGATGCTAAAAAAACCATTGCATACACTAAATTTCTAATGAGAAAAATGTATCAATAATGTCTATTTTCCTCAAAGAACAACTTATCAATGTATAGGTATAAAAGCATAAAATATGAATATTGTGGGGTGACCATTGATAGAATAAGTGGGTTTATAGGACTAATAGAGAAAAATAAATGGATAGATCTTCAAGAAGACAATGACTGAAGGAACAAAATAACTTGGATAGGACCACATAAATAGATTAATTGTAATAGTTTTAGTGGATGGAATAAACAACCTAGGATACCTTCATAATGAATGAAACCCCATTTTATGGTTTTCATTGATTCAAATTGAATTATGTGACCTCCATAAATTTATAAGAGATTGGTGGAGGTAGATCAATTGTTTGAAAAATACAAACAAACCAACCTAGTGAAAAATTAATATGAGAGCGTCAAAACTCATATAAAAGTAAAACCTCTAGTTGGATCTATCATAATATTAAAAACTAATATAATACCACTTATGTATTTGAGTGTCTCATATGTTTGGAGGTTAATTTTTATAAATTTTAAAGGGAGAAATCACTTGGGTAGTTTCCTTTTAACAGTGAGAGTATTTGTACATGTAATTTACTATTATAAGATAATTTTATTTTTCATGTCATTTTCTACCCATCTAAATTTTCTTGTTACATATATTGTTATTTATTTTATAAAATATAATAATTTATTTTCATCTTGATATTACTTATACTTTAGGGGGAAAATTATTTTATGTCTGATAATGATTTATTATAGAGAGATTTGTCTCTATGCAATTCAGTATTTTTGGGTATTAATAGTTATTATTAATTTGAGTATTCTCTATGATTATAACACTATATGTACATTTATTTATTAAAAATATATTAATATTGATAAAAACTCCACTATATAATATATTAGACACCAGAATAGTATTTTTTATAGATGATAGTTAAATTTGTGATTGAAAATTTCAATGGAAATAATTTTTTGTTTTTTGAAAATAATTTTTCAATATATGCCACAAAAGAGTAATTTTCGAGTTAAAATTTGGAAAAAGTTGTCTGTTTCAAAAAATAAATGTGGTATAATAGTGATGGGAATATAATTATAAATATTCATTTAGAATTGGACAAGGTTTTTCTGTGAGGTATTATGAAGAAAAGGTTGAATAAGTAAATTTTAGATATGTTGATGAAGTAAAAAAATTACATTTCATTCCTCAAAAATATTATTGAAGATAAAATAATTCACTCTTAATATAGTAGATTCATCATCTAAAACTATCCACACCGAAATACAAAATACCCTATTCACTCAACTCATAGTGTTGGGATATAGAATAGTGTATACTAAACATGTATAGATTCTATTGTATATATTTTTTAGATTTATATAATCATATCACTATCATCATAGATAATAATATCTTGATGGAAACATTTCTCAACAATGATGTTGTCGTTATAGCCCTTAAAGTGTATTTTTGGTTTACGAAAAAGGAGGGAATATAGAAAAAATCACTCTCAGTCATTTTTTTTAAATAGAGGTAGGAATGATGATCGAGTAGTGTTTTATTGGGATCAAGAATCACGGAAGATCCAAATCAAGGTGTAAGAAAATGAATGCTTCATTTTATAATTTGGATGGAACTGGTAGGATGAAAATTATTTCAAGAATAAAGGGTAGTGTAATGAACTATTAAGTAAATATGAATAGTATTAACATATATATATATATATATAATTTTTAATGAAGTAACGATAGATTTTAATGATATAAAACTCTTCAATGATTCACGAAAATTCAAATTTGGAGAAATATGAAAAATGGCATCCCAAATGGAATTTTTTGATTAAAATTAACATATCCCAAAATAACATTTTCATATGGGGAATAATCACAACATGAAAACTATTGGATTGAGTACAATAAATTTTTAGATAAATAATGGTATATTATGCACCATCAAAGGAGTACACCATTGATGTTACTGAATAAGAAAAAATTATCTTTTAGTTATTATGATGATATCTGGTCAATGAATCACATAGTGAAATATGTGAGAAAGACTATAAAGTGTGTGATTGAGGTGATAAAGGAAAATATGATCTCGAAGAATCTATATGTTATTATTGGTGAAATGAAAAATTAAATTGATATGGTTGTATCACCAAGATAACATTATTAATGAATTGAGAATGTCATGGCATCAAACTATTGGATATATCATTGAATAAGGATTAATTAATCTTAAAAATAAAAATATATAATTATTTTTATAATAATTACAACCATTATTCAGGATTTTTTCATAAAGAAACATAGGTAGATATTCAGAATCCAAAATTATAAGTGAAATGTTATCTTATATTTTTTACATTAATATTTTTGGACACAGTGATTATATCCTTGAGATGAGAAATTAGCATTCCAACATTCATTGATTACTATTAATGGGGTTGATAGGTGTACACAATTATATGTAAGGATAATTTTTTTTAGGTATTTAAAACATTAAAACCTTGATTTGTGGTTTAATATATAAAATTTCATTATTCTTGGGAAATGATAATGGTGATTAATATAAAATAGATTAATTTTATATTTATTTTAATGATAATGAATTAAAGGATATTTTATAATTTCTTAAACATCCTTGGTGAGTGGCATTAATTATTTAATGAAAAAACCATATTTTAATGTAATAGGAAAATTTTATAGGCAAACAATGTTTTCAAGAATTTTCATCAAAAGGATTTGAAGATATGATATTATTTGATAAATCAATATATTTCAATATTGGTTGGTTAGAAAATACTATATATATATCAACCAAAAACTACTTGAGTATTCTTGATTTTAATATTTTATAATAACATTAAATACATTATGTAATGTCTATGAATAATTTAATATGGATTAGAGACCATGAAAATATATCTTAATGGGATATGTCTATGTAAAAAATGGTTTTTTTGGGGACAATACTTTCTACGAAAATATCATCAGCAAGGATCTCATTTTTTGGAATTTAAGATGTTATAATGATTATTAATAGATACATGGAAAATAGAATATAGAAACCGTAGTATAAAAGTTTGAGGATAAGGATATGTAAGAAATTATTTACTATGATGAATAACTAAATTATGATGATCAAGAATTGTTTGAGTCCATAATATTGTGATCAACATTAGAGAAAATAATTCAAGAATAACACTCAATATTTTACATAGATAGAACAATTTTCAGCTATATTATAACAAATTTATTGCGATCCATCTTATTTTTTTGGAGGATACCAATAGGCCAAACATATCATAATAGATTTTGGTACTGAATGTGGAACATGTAACACGATACCAGAACATGAATTTGTGTCTTGATCCACTTACCTTATGATATTAATCATATAAAAATCAAAAAGTATTTAAGAGTAAACACGATTTGATAAAAAAAGTCGAAATATAACATCATCCATTATTCTTAAAAGGATATTAATTGATGTGTTTTGGTCCCATCATATATAATTTTTTTTCATTGAGAGGGGTCGTGGAGTTCCATAAAAGAATATTTCATTTTTTTCTTTTTAATGATTTCTTATGAAATTGACCTCCATCACATGTTAGAATCAGTGGTTTGGCTTCTTGAATTCTCAAACACCATGTTATGAAAACAAACAAGTGGGAGTTTATCTACAAGGTTCATTGCCCTAAATAATAATCTATATTAAAGTAATGATCTATAAAACCCCAACATGAAACCGTAAAATAGAATCCACACTGTGGATATAATGGGTAGATTTTATTTTTGTAATTGGGTTACAATAATACAAAACAATAATCAAACGACCCAATAAGAATGAATTCCTCCTTCTTTTTTTAATGTTTTATTGTATTTACTGATATAGTTATTATAACATACAAATTAATTAATGTATCTTGATAATGAATTAGTAAACCCCAAATTATTAAATATATAGTGTAATTAAAAAAAACGTTATTCCTCTAAAAAATTCTGTAATGATGATAACAGATAAATTAAGTTTGTATTCTTATTATTAATTTTTCTATTGTTATTATTCTATGGGATCTTCTCTACAGACTTATCCTATTACTATTTTTGTTTTAATATGATTCACTTTGATTCATATAATACCCTTTTCAATGTAGTATTACATATCAAAGCAAACATCATATTGTTAAAATTTGAATTTAAAATTCAATTTCCAACTCACTGTTTTATTTAACATATCTTCAACCTATCATTCTCATAATAATTTTTTTGATCATTCATGGTATCATATATATAATTTATGTGGTTAATATACTTTAGATATATATTGTAATTATCACGGGAGTCATAAAATTAGCCACATCATAAAATCCACCCGATTCCACAAATTATTCATTGACCATTGCTTGTTCACCATTTCCACTGTGTCTTGAACATAATTTCAAAAAAACCACCCTAAAGGGGAATAAAATTAATTTCAATTCAACATATACCATGATTTTTTATCCCTTATAAATTTTTAATAGGTATATTTTTATAGTTTAATAACATACTTTCTAACATTGGACTCCCCATTCTTAACCATAGAACATAGCCCTACTATAATACATCCCTTTGTATATGCCTTCATGGTGTTTATAATTTCATTAAAATAGTCACCAAAGGAAGACACTAGTGTCGCCACAATTTTTTTGAATATTCAATAGTAACTTTTTCATTTTCCATGTATGTTTCACTATCCATTAATTTTTTTTGTACTCAAGATTAATCACACACTAACAGAAATTTCCATAGGTTAACCACCTATATATAAATTATAACAATGTCACAATTTGTGAGCACCCATAGATTGATCACAGATGAGTAAAAATTTTCTTCCCATTCATAAAATCATTTGTACATTAGACACCACATGGTATACCCCATGAATTCAATAGTGACATGAACAATAATTAATATTTCTTATAGGGAAACATATCAAATAATATTTCTTATAAAAATATTATTTCAAATATAATGTCCTTATTCCCTAACACTTCTATATAATTCATTATTACATGTTATTAAGGTATCTTCATAAATAGACCCCAAATAATAAAAATTACTCTATCATAATAATCCATAAAATTTCAATTCTTATACCAGTTTGATATCAATTTTGTGTTTGACCATTTCACTTACACTAAAAATATCTCTAAACACCCCTCATGAACATCCATAATTATTATAGGATCATTCAATAATTACAAAACATTTAAATAAACTTACAATAAAATGAAAAAACATGTAATAATTGTGTTTTGATATGATTTAAGTTTAAAAAAACACAACAATAAAATCTAGTTAATACGTTCTCTAATTTAACTTCTTTTATGTCAAACATTATAAAACAACCTCTGGGTCAAAATAAAAAACATAATTTCATGACCATATTTATCTCAAAATATTTTCCACTAATGGTATAAATAATTTCACATTTTTATTTTTCTATAAAACTTTCAACCAAAATCAAATTTCAAATTTAGTATACAAATAAATGAGTAATAATTCAATAATTATAATCTTAAAATAGTTAAATTATTATAGAAAACATGATCCCTATGAAATAATGTCACGATATCCAAAAAAGAAAATTACATCAACTTATTCAAAAATACATTTTTTCATATATCTTATTTCACATCAGAATACTATTAATGTAACATATAGATAACTTTTTATTTAATACATTCTCACCCAAAATTTTATATTTGTACACAACTTAAACAAATCTAATGATGACATCATAGATTGACCATTTTGAAATATCCTTCTTAATATTTTCCAACACAAATTAATAAAATCATCTCTCTCAAATTATTTTAAACGTACATCATTGTATTCTCACCATATATTTTATTTATTTACCCTATTTAATAATTTAAGAGAATAAAATAAAAGGTTTTATTTTAACTTTCTCCCAGTCTAAAAACTAAAATACATTAAAAAACTAAGAGATGATAAAGATTCATCATACCATATCATTTGATCAGTGAATTATGTGAATTCTTCTCAACCACAATGGAATGATTTTAAATCCATATTTTAACGTAAAAAACATTAGTAACCAAAATTATTCATAAACACCCATTTTAGACTGGGAGTACTCATTATCCTTTTGAATTTATAAATAAAGAATGTAAAAGATTATTTATTCTTACTGCACATCACTAAATCATCATTTTTATAAAATTCATGTTCCTTTCATTAAATTAGGAAAACTTATTCTTCCACTATCCACTGATATTAGACACCTGACACAACCCATTCCTCATTATTCATGAGTATATTTTTTCCACCCATGTTAGAATTAAGAATCTCTAATGGCTTATGAAAATAATTTTATTCCATCTTATAATGGATCTTATTCATCTTAGTTTTATTTATCTTTTATATATTCTGAAATCATATTTTCTCTTGTTAATAAATTTTATATGATTTTAGAAACACAAGTAAATTTTTATAATTATGAACATATTGATAACATTTCAATCAAAAATCATTAATATAATCTTTGTGGATCATCAAATCCACACTTTTTTTATTAAATTTATTTTTTATAAAAACAATTATGTTCAGGGGTTAGCTCAACCTATATGTTTCACAAATCACTATTCATTATATGAATTATTCATAAGAAAAAACACAAACATCTCATTCTATAACAATATCATACATAGTATCCATAATGAAAGCCTAATAATATTATTTTCTTCAATCTCCATTCCATCTGTTACTAGTAATTTTTTAGAACTCATCATTTTAAAAAACCATTGGTGTCTTAATTTGAAAATCCCAAACTCTAATAGAGAATAAAATTATTCTAATTGATTATATATTTATCACTGAATTTATATTAATCCTAAAAATAATATTTTTTCTTCATAGTTAATATTCAAAAAATAATCTATATTCAGTGTTTTCTTTTATTGTCTTATTTCATTCACTCTCCTCATCTTAAATTATGTTTTAACCATTTCTATACTTAATATAACATATCTATGAATAATTTTATGATATCATTAATTATTAGGACAATATTCAATAATTATTTCTTTTACAACAAAATTTTCCTTCATTGAGAAATCTCTCACCATATATTTTATATTAGAAAAATAATATTGGAAAATTTTAAATCACATTTTTTTAATTTGAAATACAAATATGATAGATTCTTGTTTTTTTCCTAAAATATTTGTATCTTTTTGTAATATAATAAATTATATTATTATCCATTGTTAATATGATTATTAATTCCTAAACACGTATGAGAACACAACTTTATTCATTCTTAGTTATTCTGTATCCAATTCAACCATATCTGATTCATTAATAATTGTCATTTTTTTCATTTTCCTTCTTAACACCCATAAATATTCTATTATTAAGATAATTTTTCAATATGAACTCTATTTGAGATTCATGTGATTCTTTTTCATAACATGTTGAAACCTACTCCTATTTCATTGTGTCATTTTACTTCATAACTCCTTGAAACATGTTATTCTAATGAATGACTTCTCAACACATAATTTGACGTAAAACCACTCTAAATAAAAAAAATGGTTGTTTTATCCTTTTTGAATAAATGATTCTATATTTTTTGTAAGTTTTTTATTTAATTTTGAGCATCACAACGAAAAATTAATATATTTAGAATTTTTGGAAATTTTTATCAAAATATACATAGAGGTCTCCATGATATCGAACAATAATATTCATCTGATTGGTATATTTTGGGATCATGATCTTCTAGATCTAAAGATTATATATCAACTATATATACTAATACACAAAGAATAATCTAGAATAGTATTCAGTCATTAATAGTCAAACTAAAAAGTTGAAAAAGTTGAAATAAAAAAACTAACTTAAATGAAAACCAAAAACAAAAAACATTTTCGCTTATAAATATTTTTCAAAAAATAGAAATATTAAAATACCAACTTTTATCAAAAACTCATAAATGCATCCAAAATCAATTTTATTTATATTAAATTGGTTCATATAAGTCTCCCATATGACATGTTTTTCCCTCAACATATGATTCTATATTAGAGATTATGTGGGGGCGAATATGTGAATAATATTTCTCTTTCCTTTTAAATATTTCTTCGGAATTAAATTTTTATCACTTGGAAGAGTAAAAAAACTACAGTGGTAAACATCATTCACACATAAGAGATAGTTCAAAAAAAAAACACTATGGTAAAGGTTCCCTTCTCATGATGTAAATTTTTTTACATTGTATGATCTTGGAAAGCTTGATTGCACAAAATAAACTAGAGTCAAAATTATTGATACACACTGAATGTTTTCGCTTTTATCTCAAGTTACTTGAATACAACTCAAAATTCTGCCAACAGAAGAAGAAATTATTCCACCATGATCATAACTTGTTAATGATTTTATCTTATCTATTAAGAAAATATTATTATAAATTATCATTAAATAAATTTCTATCAATATTATATACTTCTAATGTAATTCATTGGGGGTATAACGGGTGTGTACCTCAATCATCCTCTACATGGAGAAAAGTTTTGATGACCACACTCAATAAAATTATATACTCATCCTCGTAATCATCATCCGTTGTGAAAACATCTCAACACACCGTTATTTTTAATATAATTATTGTTATCATACAAATACAATATATACAATATTTTTTCATTTAGACTTATATAGATAGATACTCTCACCATACTTCAAATTTTAATTTCAAAATCAAATTAAAACTTTTAACTTCCAATAAAATATCCTTTACATATATATATTCTTTTTGAACCATTGTATTATTTAGAATAAATTAGTCACCTTTTAATTTTTTCATATACTATAAATATAAATAATATGTATCCCATGAGTCAATAAATTTTCAATGTCATAAAATGAAATAATGTTTTAAATTCTTCATAGACCATAGCTTTTTCACCTTCTCCACAATTCATTCTATTCAATTTCATTTAAAATAATCCAAAATTATATAAAATATTTATAAAAAAATTAACAAAAAATGTTCCCATTTATCTTTTTTAGATAGTGTTATTCTTCCCACATCAAATAATATTCTGGGATATATGAATCCCCATTTTGAACCACAAATAATATCCATATAATTCCATGATACAGTGTTCAATCCTCCTTGGCAGTTTATCATTCATCAATATCACCCCATATGTATACCACTGATTAATCACCACTATTTAGAGTCTAAACCATTAACATTTTAATTTTCCTTATATGTTTCACCATCAATTATATTTTAACTACATATTGGTTAACCTCACTGAAAATAACTTTCTGTTATAATAATTTCACATAGGTAAATCATATACGTTGAAACATATGTGTTCCACCACTAAAAAATATAACTTGATTTACCATGTTCTTCAATTTCATTAAATTCTTTATACATAACACAATAAATTTGAGACAACATGATTTCATCTATAACATATACAATTATATTAATTGATCACAAGAAAACAACTCAACCAAAATTTCATCTAAAACACCCTTTTCAAAGAAGACCTCCCTAATTCTTAGGAATGATATTTAATTCCCTAGAACAAAAGATATTTTGGTGCCCTTCCTAATACAAATGATTAAAATATTGTCAACATACAATACATCGATTCTATTTCATTTCCTAGACTAGAACCAATACCCATTTTTTATTTATCCATTACATATAAAAGTAACCTAAAATTAAATGATCTCCAAAATCTACACTTAAATATTAAAAAATATTTCGTATTTGTTTAATGATTTCAATATAGTTTAATGAACATTAACTCCATTGTAAAATAATAATATTTTAGTTTGGACAAGATTTATGTTTCTATGAAATGAGGAAACATAGTGATCAAGTATAATTTACCACTTATTTAATTCATAATACATTATGTAAAACATAAGAAATGTACTCATTGGTTGAAACCACCAAAACAATTTCAAAAAAACCATTAATATAAAAAAACAGTCTGTTATTTCTCTCATCAAGAAGGATGATACTGTCTTTTGTCAATGATAGATGAATATTCATAGAGTTATGGTGATGTGTACTATATAAAATTATTTTTAGTGAAACTGTATTTTATGATATCTTTTTTCCAAAGATACCATAATGAATAATTATATATACACTAGATATATGATTTTTAGGAATAGGTTATGGGGATTTCAGTTTGATGCTAGTAAAAAATAATTTTATGTTTTCACGAAATTTCTATGTTTTGGGTATAATTGATTTTTTCAAATATATTGAGCCTTTGACATAAAAAAATAAATCCAGAACATTGTGAATATATCAATGGTTTAAAAGTTAATTATTTTACAATTTTTACATTTTATTTTGTAGATATTTTTTTTACACACCCTTATAATCATTATATATAGAAGGATAGGGTATGTTTGTCTAGGAAATTTGATATGATGTAATTGAGACTACTTAATAATAATAAGGGGATATATATTTTATCACACAGAAATAATTGGAATATTTGTAAAAAAAATAATTACATGAGGAATGTGTTAAATGATTCAATATAATTAATTTTCAGACAATTTTGAAAGCTATTTATATTATTCTCACATTATCCTCTAATATTACACTATACAATGAATAAATTAAATTAGATATATTCCTAGTACCATATAAATTATCAATGCGGAGTCTGGTGTGGTAAATTTGTAATACTATACTGTAAATTGTACATTTCGTGGGTTTTAAGTGTGAATATTGTGAATATATCATTAAATCAATTTTACACATTAATGAGCATAATAATATACATTAATTTGAAAATATTTATTATATTATTTTATATAGTATCATAGTTTAATATCAATTAATAAAATGATTTTGATTTTACATGTAATTTTGTTAGGAGTAAATCTATTAAGATACATATTTTAGTTTTATTAGGAGAGATAGGAGTTAGTATTTCATGTAATAGTAAATTTTCATTTGGTCTATTATAGATATAGAATATAATATAGTAAAAAGTTGTATTTTTAATATCACCTCCAGAAATAATGTGTTAGAAAGTACTTTTTATAGTCATTGTAAACGATGGTTTTATTTTATAGAACATGAACCCTACCTTTTAATATATCCTTCATGTAGTGGGACACCAAGAACTACTAGGTTCTATATAAAAATTAGGTCAACTACCTAGTTCCCACCCACATTCTTCAATAGATCATCAAACTATTAATTCTCTCTAGAATCCAATACATGATATTTTTGTGTTATTTTTCCTCACACATAAAAACACACACATTGAGAAACATCAAATAAGGTCACAAACTATAATAGTTGTCCTATTACTAATTCAAATAACATTGGATTTCTAAATAGTTATCATTACAAAAAGTAAGGTTCAACTTCTTGACCTTGGTAGTGGCATTTAGTCAATTACGTTCCAAATTATTTGGAATGTTTCACACTTTCCAGATTAAATAACGACTTCATGATTGACCCCAAAACATAATATAGTCATATTATCCCTATATGTCAACACATGTTCTTTTAAAGTTCGTTTACCTCACTGACACACACCCTAAGAAACGTTCATGAGGTCACCCATCCTGAAACTACTCCAGGTTGAGGGTTGCAGAACTATGGAGTTATATTAATAATATATATTGAAAATAATGGTGAAAATTGTTGACATGATAAATTCCATTTTTTTACATATCACTTTTTTAGGTGTGTTATATACATGGTTAAATTACCACATCCTCACATTCTAATAGTGGAAAACCCTTCATCAAATAGGCGGTGATAACACATTAATAAAAATGAGATGATTGGATGTCATCGTCTAAATAATAATATCATATCCTTTGTGGGTATAATTTATATATTTATAATACTATTATGAATCCAATTATTATAATAATATTCATTTTACAGTAAGTCATTTACTTGACTCACTACCTTGGAAGCGTGATCACATTCAGTTTGAGAGGATGAGACTATATAGAATATTGGGAATCTTGAGAATTTATTTTATCATCCTAAAAGTATGATAGAGGGCATAATATGGGAATCATATATGTTAAATTAGGTTGTTAAACTCAACACATATGATATTTCATGATCCATACATGAGGAACCTTGTGAATTTCCCATAAGAAAAGTATTCCTTATCACAAAAGTTTTTTCATTATCATGACATGAGGAAAGCTTTAACGATCAAATACCGAAATGATCCATTTCACATATGGTATCTAGTGATAATAAAATCTGGTATCTTATTCCCATTACCTAGGAATTAACATGTTTATTATTAATTTGGTTGATTACATCATATGAACATGATATATGGAATATTATTACTTTCAAATAATGAATGGTGTTATCTCATGATAATTAGATAAGAGTGGTTAATCCAATTACTATTTTCATCTAAGAGGATGTTTTTTTTATGTCCAATTGGTAAATATGATTTTTAACCATTATGGACTAGTTATCATATTCTCATAACATAATAAAACCCATGATTTAATGTTCAGTTGGGATAAATCCTTTCATTTTCATAAACTAAAGGTGGTTCTAGTTTAAACTCATGTGTATAATGACTATTTATTATCATTATTTTATGGGAATTTAGTTTAGAGTCCAATGGGAGAAATTTGAAGGATTACTATTTTTCCAAGAGGTGTGTGTTTCACCACATAAGGAATTTGTTATGGGAATGTATGGTTATTTGTGTATCATTATTGAAAAAATATAAAGACTTTTATTTATCTTGATAGTGGATGAAAAAATTTATTTGAATCAAATAGTTTATGACCAGGTGATTGGATAGAGCAATGTAATTTAACCCCATGTGGTAAGGATACATGTATCTTGAAATATATGAAATAATGGATAAGATGTTTTAATATTCATTTATATCCCCAATTAGATGCATTGGTCCCTCTTTGTATAGGAGGAAAGAACATCAATGAAGAAATTATGAGGTATTACACCTAATAAGAATCCAACATGGTTTTATTGAGTATAAAAAATAAATATGGGGGTTACATATATACATTTACAATTATATTTGGGAGTCAGAGGCATAGATATATCCCAAATCATGTTAGGTTCATTGATTTTGGGAAAAATAGTAATTGATTCCAATTGGGTGTTCGGATTTTTAAATAGGAAATCTTGATTAGATAGGTCTGGGACCCATAATCTATAAAAAATCCTAACAGTGGGTTTTGTGAATTGAGATCTTCAAGGGTATTTCAACTAAATTACTATTCTATATGTTCGAGGTTCTAAAAATACTCAATTTCTATAATTTATTAGTCTTACAAAATTTTTTTTTCTTAATTAGATTAATTTTCATGATAATCTATCAATGTCATTTCAAATAATTGAAGAACTATTTTGAGGTAATTCGTATAATATTTTCACTTGTAAGGATCTCTAATCGTTTATTAAGATTTTTCGATGTCCAATGTTTTTTTCCAGAGCATAAGTCTTTGGAATCCCTAAAATCTACAACCCCATGGTATAAAATAAAGCAATGGTCAGATAAAGGGTATTTATATTCTTTAATCTCGAGGAATTTTATGTATTGTTAATCTCTATCTCACCCATATAGGTTCAGTCTTCTACATGGCCTCTAGTTTCAAATGCACCACAATCCAATTTGTGATAAATTTTAAAATTATCTACTGAACATCTTGTACTGTATCTTTTTTCCCCTGGATCATTCATCGATTATTTTTCGTACCAAAAAATACCCCATTTTAATTGGATCCAAAAATTTATTAGTGGATCAATTTCCCGAAAAAATGAAAAATTTATTAAATTTTCCTTCATATTCTAAAAACTCTAGAAAACCTATAGGCTATAAATATAGTGAATATAGGTAACAATGACATCATACTATAAATTGTGAAAATATATTTCTATAATTAATCTTTCTCAATGATCTTAGGACATTGGTCCTTCAATTGGTAACATCAAAACATTTAAACGCACCAACATCCAAATACCTAATAGAAGAGGATGGTACTTTATCACACACACAATTAAAACATCATTGAGGGAACATTTGATATTCTTAATTTCATGAAAAAGACATATAAAATTATTAAGTAACCCACTATATGATGTGAGGATGCTGTGGTGTCTTCAAGAAGGGGCATAATATGAAATCTATAGATTCGGTCGTGTGAGAAGATCCATCCATTATATTAGATGATGTCTGATATGTTCATAGATATCAATATAGAGTTCCCATTAAAAAATAGATAAAATTGTATAGGTTTAGTTTTCATGATGTCATCATCATCCCAAATTCCAACCCTAATACCCTAGATCACTTGGTCAGGTTTCCATTGGGACATATCTGGTGGACCATTTCTTCTGCCAGACATGATATATGGTGTCACAATATAATGAAATTCTTTAAACACAAGTACCCAACCCATATTATTATGGGTGTAGTATTCCATGTAATTATCAACATAAGAATACTCCATCATCTTCAATGTCTACAATATTGAGAGTCTCTACAAATGTGTAGATGAATGGAGAGTCCATCCGTGGTGGAATTTCATAAAAATATCGGAATGGGACTAATGAGTACTCTTTATATGTATAGTATTTAGGGAATAGATTCATGATGTTCAGGTATGCAGAGAGGTGTATATTTCACATTTTCACATGAACCTCCAATAAAATATAAATTTTTATATGGTGAGGTAGTGGATACAAGACGAAGACATGATTTAAATCTATCAAGGTGTGTTTGGAATTATATTTTGAGATATCTACATGATTTGAGGTATTACTATGACATATGATATAAAGGATGTTATCTTTATTATAGTGTGTTTCTTGGATGATATTGATTAGAAACCTTAACATGAGATGGTGGTCCTTGGGGAATTTTTGGGTGTTCAATGTCATAATCGTTACTAAAATCATGATATGTCCTTCAGGATGTTCTTCTAGAACATCAAAAATATGTATCATGACATGATTCCAGGGAGTCCAATTTAGTGTATAGGATCTTAATATAGAGTATGACCCAGTTCATATTGTATCACTTTTTCGGAGGTTCAATGAACATAGTGTGGATTCATGTTGTTTGAGTGGGTATTAACGATAAGACTGGTGGAATTAAATGTAATATTATTGTTTGGATGGGTTTTAAATGTTAGGTATTTTCAAATATAGTTTTTAACTATAAATTCATTATTGTGATATTAATATAAATTTATTTGCAGATATATCTCTTTCCTAGTTCTGTTGAGGAATTATACCATTTTTGGGAATTTCAATTATAAGGACATGACCATTAACCTCAACAACCCATTCCAATTTTAAATTGATTTTTTTGGTTGAAAACATTGGGGGGGATGACTATTGAAATATTAATAATCCCATAGATACATAATTCAAGCAATTTATATTGAAAATTATCGATATATGGATTTTGTAACTCAATGAAACTACAATAGTAACTATGATTAGGATACTTTAGTAGATCATGTTCCACCCATTCCATGATCCAATCATGAGGCCTTGGTTGAATTCATTTATGGGAATATAATCTATGATCTATACACCGTAAAACAATGTTCTCACTTATAATACAACATCAAGTATATCGTGTCATAGTTATAAACTATAGTTGGCCATGAAATACAACCCAAAGTTATCTGATAACTATGGTGTATTCTTGATCGTTAAAGAACCAATGATATTATTGTGTTGTCAATGATTGGTTCTCTCATATGGATACCACAATAATATGTTCGTTCATAGATGAAAATATATACAATAATTATACAATGGAAATGATTTATCTTTGTGGGAATTCTGGTGTGAGCCGAAGGTCACTGAAGCATGGTGACAACTGTTGTTAGAGATGATTGTTATTCATGGTAAAGGGAAAATGTGGTGGTATTTTTGGATATTTAGGGAGCTCAAAGAGTTTTTCTCACCATTAGGGTGGGGCCTAATTAGTGGGTAAACCTACTAATAAATTAGGACCCTTGAATAAAGTTATAGAGTAGGGAAATATATTTGGGACGATTAAAGATGGATCTAGTGTGGCTTAAAGGAAATTCCATTGAGACATTAGTGTAGGGATTGAGGATGAGGTTTTCAAAATATTAAGTGGGATGATTTACATGATTTAGATTCAAATCACATTAAATTAATAATAATAGTCACTTCTAACATCCAGTATAGTGCTTCAAGTGTTCATTCATACCTGATCTGAAACTATATATCATTCGACGAAAAAGATAGACTACATATTTGACCATGAAGAGTGAGTATATTATTTTGATTTGTTGGTAACCTTTATTAACATGGATTATTAAATTTATTTTGGTTAAAATAGTGTGTTCCTTGAGTTTCAACACCATTCATGGAATTCCATTAGTAGGTAATAGATTAGAGGGAGTCTAGTGGAGAATTATTGTATGGAAGTAAAATAATTTTTTTTCAATCCACACTAGAGATATAGAATACATTACATGAGGATGTTTATGATGAACTCACATAGACCATGGTAATAATTGAGTCATTTGATTCCATTTTGTTCTTAAAATACTTTTAGATATACAAGCATTATTTTTCTAATCATTATCATATGTGACCAGTGTTGATAATGATATAGAATAAATTATTAAGAGACAACTATGGAATGATGAATGCGAGTTTCCCTAGGCCATCAAGAAGGTGGGGTGATATATTATGACTATTTAGACGTTTACATGGTATGGAGAATGCATTATTTTTCTGATATATGGTATTTTTGAACATTAAGGATGTACAATGTCTAATAAAGCATAACATTTTACTATTTCAATTTTCAAGAGATAAACTCCAATTTCCATTCCTCAAATAATTTCTCATTATTTATTTTATACTATATGTTGAATTATTTCATTTCATTTCATAGAGAAATTATTATTTGACGTGTATTAACGCATGGTTACCACTAAGGCAACATCCACATTGAGTGAAACTTGATACTACATACCACCAATGAGGCCTCAGACCTTCACCTGCACGTTTGTGAAACAACTCAGTATGGTAAGGAGGCTGATCTACCTATGGTTTTTATTAAGGGTGATGTAATATACCATTATATGATATTTATTTATTCTATTTGTGACCTAATCATAAATTTCATCAATATTAATATTTGAATAAGGGTTCATTTTTTTATTAATGTGTATCTTTACAAGTTTATCCATTTGAATATAAGAACACTGGTCCACCATTGTTCCTTAAGGAAAATTTAACTAATAAAATTAATGAGGTTGACAAGTTGGGAGTTATAATAAAGAATTTCAATTATTATTAAATCACTAGATTATTACCAATAGTGATGGACTCAAAGGCATTAAATCTCTATGAAGAAACTATTATGATCCAGGATGTGGAATATCCATCTACATTGGAGGAAGTTGTTGTGGTATTTATAGATTCACCACCAATACTAGGACACATTATGATATCTATTATTCTTGAATTTAGTCCTGTGTATCTTATAATTGATATATTTATAATGTATGACCCAATTCTTGATTTTAACATCCTACTCCGGGAGCCTTTGAATGGTTCCACGAGATAGTGGATCACATGGACTAAAGCACACATCCACATATTCATGAATCTTATGACTAGAAATGAGGGTCCAAGGTGGTAAGGTGGGGAGACCATACCCTAATAATCCTAGTTTAGAACAATGTTTTATCAATAATAATAAAAAAAGAGGAAGAATATTAGATCACTAGAATCAGAATATAACATCTATAAGGGAGAAATAATAGTTCGCAAAGCTAAGGAAATATTATATTCAAGATGAGTATGTTATGAATCTATAAAAAATGTATGGAAATAAATGTAAATATCCATATAGTACAATACATGTTTCAAAATAAAAAATGATGAAAAATATTATATCCCGATAAAATCACGATCCTAGAATTGTATAGTGATCCCTCCATCCTGAATAATTATTATTTAATCATTGGAAAGTGGGAACTTTTACCATTCCCAACCTTCATCAATGATATTGGTCTAGGACCCAAAACTATCCTGAATAGGTTGTGAGATAACGCTCAATGGGCCATAACCAATGGTGTCTACAGTAATTTCATTCTTTGTAATATAAATAGAAGAAGTGTGTAATATGAATAAAAATATTATAAATACATAATCAAATGAGAAAATATCTAGAAATCATGACTCATTCTATACTATCAAGAATAATAGAGGCTAATGGGTAATCATGAATAAATAATGTTAAATAATATTTATTCTCACAACAGTAATAAAATACACATAACATGGTTATCTATATAGAATGGTAAAATATCTGTTGTGGATAATGCCTAGTAATCTAATGTCAGACCCAATGGGGTGGGTGCATGTAGTATAAATTTCCATGTCATCCAAAATGATTTATTCTATATAAAAAGTTTCAATACAATGACTAGATACCAGGAGTATAAATTTACATGTCATCTTGAATCCATCAATATGAAATTACCATTATGTAAATTATAATTCATAATCAATGGAGTACAAATTTTAATGGAATACGATATTAATATAAATACATGGAGTTTAAATGTCCCTGGAATTAAATATAAACTCAGATTCTATCCCAATCCATCCATCATCAACCTGATCACATATAGATGAATGTTTATTCATTTAATTTACCTTACCTATTTCTCTTTTTTCATAATCCATTTCATAACCCTATTTGTATTCATAAAAAATACATGTGTTCATAGAACTCTTCCAATGAATAAATTTATACCATTTAATCAGTTTAATAAAATTCATTCATATGAAAATGAGGAATAATTTATTTCCATGTATGTAAATTAATTCATTTGATCTCTTACAACGATGGAGTGATCAAACAATTACACAAAATGGTGGTAAATCATGGGGAAGATACATAAATGCACCTCACTAGTGGTTATGGATTAGGTCAACATCCTTAAACCATCAAAAGGATCTTAGTTGGAAACCAAATACAGTTGTAACAAATTAATGACAAAATGAAAATAGAATTAGGGTTAATTATAAAAGGCCTTTCACATGAAAAAAAGAAACTAGCTATAAAATGATGAAACTACTCTAAAAAATCTATAGACCACATACCACACACCCAAGGAATAACACTCCTCTAGTATTGATATCTAATATAGTACATGTTAGGAGAAAAATAAAGGATAAATGAAACCCCTCATAATATAGACGATCAGCTTGCACCAAAATAACATATTGGATATAAAGACAAACAAATAATGGTGAAATAATAATAAATAACTCACCATAACATATCACAGTAGAAAAATTGTTCTATAATTAGAGTTTGTATGGGGAAACAAAAAAAGGCCATGTTTAGTATTTAAGAAACACATTGAGAAGAGGAAATTTTATCCACTAGAGGAAATAATAGAAAGGATTTATATTATTAAATAGACAGGGTAAAATTGTAATTTTCCACAAAAAATAAGTGTTTCATGGTTTGGAAACAATGTTTTCCAAACTATGAAACACTAGTGACACTAACTATGTGTCTAGGGGAAACCAACAAGGATTAGGTGCATGTTTTTTGGAAACCATGTGCATGAAATGAAATTTTCCTTCGTAAAAGACTCCATATTTTTCACATATGTGTGAAATAGTGGAAAATTTTCTACTAACCATGTTTCCATGGTGAATTTTAAAAAATAAATTGATCCTCTAAGATTCGAAAAATCATCAGGAAACCCCCAAAACTCACATGATCTCTTAATAAACTAACATTGGGTAAAAAAATAAATTATACAAAACTTATTTAAATATATACCTCATAAAAGACTCGACATATTATAATCGTCACACTTATTTCATGGGTGGTGGATAATTTTATGATAATAAATCCTTCCACTAATCACATACATTAGTATAACACTCAAATGTCTCAACATGTACATAGATATGATACTATAGAACCCATAATTGGGGGACTAGCATGCATCAGAGATCCTTTATGCGCTGATCAACATTCTGTATAAGATGCTCCTCAAAGGATGCAATAACATAAAACTCAAACCTATCATGAAAAAGTATATAAGATATATTTGATAGATATATATATATCTATTCATTTGATATAAATGGAATACATTGTATATGTATCATTAACTCTGGTGAAACTACATCCAATCAAATACCATCCCAACTCTCTTCTGAATCTCAATCGACATGACATATCACTATGAAATCTTACCATATATATGAATCCATCTATGTCCTATCCATATATACATATATATAAATACCTTTTACCATGTCTGAAACTATATATGTCATATCCATTTATTAGTGTAGTATTTCTCTCCAGGATATTATTTAGAAATAAAATGTTTGATCAATTATATATATTCTGAAGTGTCCTTCAGGAGATAGGGCCCAATCCTCACTACCTTTCATGGCTCTAAATGGAACATGTTTTCTTGACATTTCATGTCATACAAATCTTTATAAGGTTCCACATGTATAGTATCTTGAATGATATTGTTTTGGGAGATCTCAACCAGGGTCATATTCTGGTCCGATGAACCCCTATAATCCTAGAAACATTCTTTATGCATGTCTTCTAAAACCTGCATGATAATCATTGACATGAAATTAGTCCAAGTGAGGTATTCCATGATAAAAAATATGATGTGTAACCAAATCAAATTTTAATATCTAAAAAACTAATACATAAATAGGGAATATCTATTTGATACAATAGTATGAGGAACCATATTTTGACATGCAATCTCATGGATAAAATCTCACCCATGCTCATCTACTAAGAATTTATCCCTGATTGGTAGGAAGTTGGGGAACTTCGTGAATATTTCCACAAAAACCCATACAACATAACTACCTCTAGGTAACCAAAAAAACCCGATCACATAATCTATCACAACATCATCCCATTTCCACTAAGGAGTTGAAATATACTATGAAATCTCATATTCTCAGAAGTTTTATTCCTTCATCAGCTAATTGGTGGAGAATGCTAGGAAAAAACCATACACCTCTCAATTCATCCTTGGAAACAAATGCTGGTGATGTAAGTATTAATACATCTTGTTTACCCAACCATCTACTAACCATTTAATGTCTTGAAAATCCTGAATCACTCCCTTGTGTATGTTCACTGGATCCCAAACAAAATAATCTGTGTAGAGAATTTCATTCTCCCAAATTATAACACTATGAGGTGGGTCCTCATCTACCATGAACTCATGTAGGAATAGTCCCTCAAAATCATGAAATAGTCTCGTACTCACCCTCTCTGTAACAATAGATTTCACTACAATTGGTGAAATAATTGTCAAATAGAAAATATATTGAAACACAATGTGCAGATCAAATAATAACTCCATACGGTCCCACTAGCTACCAGCCTTGTGAACAAATTATACTTGATTCATCTGACTCAAAGCATCGACCAATGAATTTCACTTATTAGTAATATAGGTATGATTTACCTCAAAAAAATTTAGGTATTTAACCCGCCTTCATTTCCTATGATTCATGTCACACTGGGAAAACTGTTTTTTGATGTTTTTTTGGTATTTATACAAAAAAAAATTCTTACATATTAAATAATTCCTCTAAGAGTGAAATGAATGATCAATAAGGCTAACATGAGATCATCCATCTGGTACATCCTCTCATGTGTCCACAACTGATGAGACATATATCCCAGTAATCACTCCTCTAATATTAAAAATGTTCCGATACCGATACATGATGCACCAAAATAATAAAATAGCTCATTCCCATATCCATAAGCATCATAAGATACACTTAAGACAATATTACATTCGACTATATAATGATGGTCTCACAAGTATATGACCATACAAACCTCAAACCCTTTATCCTCAATCCCATAAGAGGTGAATATAATTATGATATATATCGATAATCACTAGTTAGTCCCATGAAAATATGTATATCAAATACAATATTGGTATCCTCCCAAAAAAATAAATCCTTAATCATCTCAAGCTCAACTCACAGTCTTGTATTAAATATAATATCTCAATGGAAGATAATCTTATCCATCCCAAAAATGAACTTTATGATAATAGAATATAAATTATTCTATAATCTCTATAGAGGATGGGTTTCCAAGGGATAATTATTCTATTTTTCACAAAATTCCATGAATGGTGATATTGGAATAAAAAAATTTAGAATTTATTCCCAATGATAATGAGATATGGTAGAAATTGTTAGGCCTCAAGCAGAAGAGCTATCCAGGACCTGATGGTTTTCTTGGTTCCTTCTATGTCAATTTCTATAATATTTTGAAGAAATATATTATCAAGGATATTCAATATTTCTTATGTGGTGGAAGGCTTCTTTTGGTGTTTAGTGATGCTTCACTCCCCCTGATAAAATTTTCAATGAATGTTCATCTAATATGGAATTTAGTCCTATAAGTATGTGAAACATTCCATAAAATGTTCTTACTAGAATGCTCAATATGAGGATATTCGAAAACATCCCTATGTAGATTATTGGGGAACAACATAGAGTCGTTAGATATAGGTCAATCAAAGCATCCATCAGAAATTCACAAGAATTGATTGTAGAAATCAGTAAGAAGTCTCATGGTTCAAAGATCATCATTTACGAGGATATGGAAAACCCATATGACAGTCTTGATTGGAGATTTATCTTAATGTTATTGAACTATATACGATATTCTTTTTGGGTAGATCATATACTCTTCTGAGGTACTTTCTCACCATGGTTTCTAACTACTTCATGTGTATGAGGAATGGGGTTTTCATTTCAGATCATAGGATGTGTCATGGGAACCCATTTTCTACATGTTTTTTATATTGTCTTAGGAATCTATTTGTAGATTAATAAAAATAAAATGAAACATGGGTGATAAAACATTTCTTTTCACATCTCATATCCTCATTTTTTTCAATCGTTTGTTTTCAAATTACATGGTCATGTTTCTTAATGTACATTCTAATTCCATTCTAGGCATCAACAATATCCTCGATGAGTATTACAAAGGGAGTAGGAAGGTCATTAATCGGAACATGAATAATCACTACATATTTAGATTATGGTTCTTGAGTAATGTCATATAATTGAATCCCATAATGGTATTCTAAAAATAATTCTTCCAATGGAATATTTAGGTTCTATAATTATATTTATAACAAAGTATTATATAATCTTGAAATGGTGGTGGATAAAATGTATTTTCAGATGAATAACTAGAAAACCCATTTTCTATCCATAGAATTGAGGATTAACCTCGTCAATAGAATATTATAGTTAATTCCCACACATGTTCAATAATTTGTAAATGTTTTTACACTATTTATAAGGTAGATTGGTAAACTCTTGAACCCTTTCATTTGGTATTCTTCTTCGATTGGAATGTATCACTAGGAATCCTGGTCGATAATTGGCTTCCAGTGAATGACTATGGTAATGGGTTGAGAAGTGTCACTGACTCAACACACTACATGAATTACCATATTTCATAGGAGTTGATGTTAAGACATAATCTATGGGAAATGTTTATAATGGGAATGTATGAAAAAACATGGAAATGATGCGATGAAAATCCTATAATTTAATGAAAACTATCCGAAGACCAATTTAGTATCTACAAAAACATGCATGTTGTATTATCGCCCAGGGGGAGTCATTTTATGGAATTATATATATATGGGAATCCTAATTACATTCCCCTGATTCATGACCCTATATTTTAGGTTTTGACAGGGTTGTGCATAACCTTCATTTAGTTAGTAAATTCCCAAAAAGGACTATAAAAATATTTTCAATCTTATTAATCACTTGGAAGAGGTGAACCAATTTTTTTTCAGAGATTTTACTTCATGATACTTCTCATTCAAGGAATATTATCATATATTATTCGATATCTTCTTTCAGTATGTGTGTCACAGACAACATTGGAGAAAATAAATTTCAATAACGTATATTATTCTCTTGTCGAATATATGGATCTATGTGATCTCCACTGCTAAAGAGGTAAGATTATTATGGAAACATATTGTTTATAAATTCATCTTTTCTACCACCCTATCATATAATCCAAAAATCAATTATTTTTATGAAAAAATGGGATAATAGAGTATGTAAGAAAATGGGCGAGGTTACAAGACTGCCGTCTTATGTTCTTTAAGGTGATAGATTCCTCCAATTGTTGTTCCATGGGGTAGGTAGAATATATTCAATGACTATGGTGATATAAATATTGTTTTCTACAAGTTCCATGTTTTTTTGGTAGTCTAAAATACACATTTTTTGAGGGAAACTCATGCACTAGGATGTAACTAGTTTCAAGAACAGGGTGGTTGATCTTTGACCCAAGAGTTCATTTTAATAATATGGAAGAGGGTACCTCACTAGTAAACATGTTTTAGAATAAAAAACAACATCATGTTGTAAAATGAGTCAGTAACAAGGGGTTTTTGATCTATTAAAACCATCCCATATAAGGCTTGAAGCTCAATATGGGCGGATCATGTGTCATGGGATCTATGATGTGGGTTTTTTTCTATGACCCTAGTGGTTATTTGTTTTTCTCATTATATGAAATAATTATTAGTAAATATTTTGTAACACCCCAAGCATCCACAGTACGTTTCCCTTTGAATAATGCAATAGTGGGTGTTGAATGCAACTTCGAGTTCTAACACAGACCACAACCAATCAAACTAGCCATTATGAATAACAATACCCATTTTTTAAAATTTAATAAATTTTATCTTTCAAAATGGACTTCATTTTTGGATTTGGAATATCTAAATTATCTTAGGGTGAATTTATGGTATTTTTCTGAAAACATTCAATTTTTGATGAATAGTGAAAAAACACTATGTTATAGTTTTAAAATGATTTTTTTAAATAATTATTTATTTTATTTAAATTTAATTAAAGTCAAAATAGATATATAATACCTATATAAGTTCAATTTAATTCATTGGAGTTAGTTTAGAATAATTTTAGATATATATAAATTTTATTGAACTTTTCACCGTCTTTTACCCACCACCTAGGGAAATTTGGAAATTCACATAAAACATAATTTTACCGCTTCTCTGAGTGGAATTTATAAAATCCGAGAGACATGGTTAATATCTAGGAGTAAAATGTGGTTCAATGAGATGAAAATAATTTTTGGTGAATAGTAACTTTTTACTTTTATTTACCATGATTAAAAGTAAATATGGTAATTAAGGGTGAAAATGTTATTAATATTACCCTAAAACATGTCCTAATTCTATTGGGAAAGTGTTTCTCAACCAAAAAAACCTTAGGAACAAAATATTATCATTTTGGTCCACTTGAATTAGATTAGGACATTAATTATTATTTTGTTCAAAGAAGAGTAAAACAAGATAAAATCCATGTTTAATAACTAGAACATTTTTAATATAGGGTTATACATAAGATAAATTCTATTATAAATATTAATCAGAAATATAAAAATATTTCCTACATAATTTAATTATATTTATAATTTTTATACATTAAATAATTTAATTTATTTATGACACAATAGTGATACAATAATTACCTAATTAATGATGTATTAAAATAATTGATATTATAAATATCAAAAGAAATGTATTTTGAGCCTTTTTAGGAATTAAACTAATTTTCTAGGTCAATATGACATATTAGTATTGGTTATAAAATTTGTTTTGAAGTAATATTGCTTTTATGAAATTATCAAAAACAAAATACCCAATAGTGTCAAAATTGACATAAAAGAGTTTTTAAAACAAATATTATATTATTAATTGATATTATATTACTAAAATTATATGGATTGGCCAAAGGAATTATATAATGATAGGTGTGTCATTAATCGACCACTTTGGGGTCTCTTGGAGTTATATGGTAAGTTTATTTACTATATAATATAAAAATACAAAGAGACATGGTAAATGTCAAACTATTTAACTAAGAGTAAAATATAAATGATAGGGTTAATATAGTGATCAAAACCTGTGTAAAGTCTATTGATTGAAATGATATTCACCCATCCCCACCTTAAATTTTAAATAATCCACTTTGGAGCAATTAGAAACCGAATATGAATTTATTATGAAATAATATTTCTAGCTTTTCCAAAGGTGCCCCACACCCCTCTTATAAAAGGGAACTCCCCCTTCTCTCTAATTCACACATCCAAACCCTTTTTCCTCCACCAACCTCTTCCCAAATATCCTCCCAACTTCCATAACTTCAACCTAGAGACCTTATTTTGATCAGAAATCCATGTTAATGATCTCTTTTGATCAAATCAAAAGGAAGAACTCGAAGAAGAGGTAATGTTTTCACCACCCTCTTCCAAGTTGTTGTCTACTTCATATTAATATTTCTTTGTTATTTCCATTATAAAATAATAACTCCAGTATCCTACATATATTGTGATGTTATTATAAATATGGTACAATCATATTGAGTATTTTATCCATCCTTTAAATGACATGTCACGATACGCCCGTACGTACGGCTTACCGTCTCCACGTCATTGTGTAATTGTTATTCAAAACATTATTATTTAGATGGGTATAATAATGATTTGTAATTCATGTAAATAATAAATATAACATGATAATGATTATGTATATATGATATAACATCAAATTATATATCAAAAGAATGATATTATCGCTCGTGCATACGTACGGACTATCGTCTCCATGAACGCGATAAGATTCATTCCCCATCGCATATATACAAGTATAATTCTCATTTTAGGATTAAAAATAATGATTATGTACTTAATATAATTCTTTATACAAATAAGATACAACCTATCCATAACAAACGCGACTTGTATAACAAAACATATAAAAGAAAACGAGTAAGGTAACACCAGAAACGACGAAAATACTATGATATTATTAACAATGAAATGTTAAAAGATCATATATGATATCATATTAATATATATTATTCTTTAATAATTCAATAACAATTATGTAAACATTATACAGGATTATAAACTACCCTCGACCAAGGAAAAATTACAAAGGGGTTTCTTATCTCACTTTCAATTCCCTGAGATTCCCATTGTTCACCACTTATTTATTACATGTGGTGTGTGTACATCCCATGATTTTATTCATTGTGTAACATAAATTGATTTGTGGATATCTACATCATCATTGTATGATCCTTCTTTCATGGGTGTATGTTTCATAAGTTACCAAATCGATAAAGGAATTTTGAAAATTCAATTTCCACTCATTCGGCTTTACGCATACTTCATTGATTATTTTAATACAAGATTATGTATGGAATCACAATTCATTAGATTATGTCATAATTTACACTCCCATTTTTTGGATATACATTTGATACACATAATCACTCCATTGATAAATTCTCAGGTCATGGGTAGGAACTTGATAAGAGTAATTTTTAATCAATCTCAATTTGTTGAGTTAAACATCCAATTGATTGGTGTTGTTTTTATAAGAATATGTGTGAATGTACTTTGATTTTTTTACACTGAATATCCATTCATATTTAGTGTATTTATATTTTTCACACATAATTATTTCATTGATTTATCATTAACCTAATGATACAGACTTTATGAGATATTTAATCTCAATTTACATTCCATTGAGACTCCTTTGTTGTTATACACCAAATAACTTTTAAATGGTGTATATAATGTACTTTGACATAGTATATCATGAATACCTTTATTCTCATTATATTAAAAAGTTTTTATTACCTCAATTATTTTTATTCAAGTGTCACTCTTTTGGTTTGAAACTCTAACTAAAATATCATTTTAAAATTTTTAATGATTTATTATTCTAAATCCTTCTCATTAATGTACATGTTTTAAAAATGGTTTCAAGGATGAATTTATATGGACATTAATGTTTTCAAATAAAAATTCCTTTTAAATGTTTCAATGTGGTATGGGACACTTTGATTCAAAAATCTATTTTAAATGGATTCTTGAAAAATAGTGTGACTTTAAAATTTTTTTAAGAAAAAGGGGGATATTTTTCTAAATAGTTTGATGATTATTTTAATCTATGTCAATATCCCTCATGATTCTCGATTGAGGTTAATTTGATACAATAAAATCTTCCATATTGTATCTAATGAGTTATTTTTTACTGTAGATGCACTATTTTTATACCATTCATGGTTTGTGGTTAACGTATTGACATTTTGTATGCTAGTTTTAATACGAATGTTTATGTTATGTTTCAAACTTTTCATATGAGGAATGAATTGGAATTAGTAAGTGACAGGTGGAGCCCGCTATAGCTCCTCGATTCATCTGTAGGTATCATGAGACAAACTTGTGTCTTGGAACGGGGCCTTGACAAAATCTTATTTGTAGTCTTGGAAAGAGGCCTTGACTATGTGGTTATGATAGTCTGGCAATATGAATTACATCATTATGAAAGTGGTTATTGGTATTGCATGTGGTCATTCGACTAGTAGAATATCCATGTGAATAAGTAAATGAAATTATTTCATTTTATGTTTTCCATATTATGATCAATTTCAAGTTTAAAAGGCTTTTGTTTTAGTTATACGTTGGCTTAAATGTTTATGCTTATTTATAAAAGTTTCCACTATATTGTTATCCTTACTGAGCATCTATGCTCACCCATTTCAATGTTTTATTTTTACCAGGATGTGAAGAAGTAATTTATGAATGACCTATAGGGATAGTATGAGGGGATATGAAGAAAAGATGTTGTTGTAGTTTTTTTACCTTATGATGTAATATAAGACTTATGATTATATCTAGTGTTTGAAAGACTACTAAACTAACCGGTCTTTCGAGATTTGATATTTTGTGATCATGCCAATGTTATTTAAGCATGTACTGACTCCGGGTAACTAGGGTTGGGGCGTTATTGTTGGTATCAGAGAAAGTTTAGTACAAACCTTGGAATCTAGATTTAGATAAACTCCGAGTAGAGCACATATCCCTAAGAAAGGAATTGAGTATTAGTATATAAGAACTTCATAGAATATTGGTATTGTATAGATTTTTTGAGTTTTCCAAGCAATAAATCCATATCTGGATACGAACATATAGAGGTGGCTCTGGCACAGATGTACCTAGGGGTAAAACCCGAAAACACCGCTTTAAGCTAGACTCAAACGGGAACTGGTTCATGACAATGAGCCTTGCTGCATTCTTGGTTACGACACTCCCGGGGGATATGCTTAGTATAATTTACATTTTCATTACAAACCGATTTGAAGTATTATGAGAGTAAATGACCTTGGTTTTTCCTAATGTGTTTCAAATTGTGAATATAGTGACATGATATTCTCTAAAGGATTTTATGACTACTGTTACTCACACAATGACTTCTGGTTTTAGTTAATGGCTGGATTCCAAGGAAGTCATAGTGACATTGAGAATGATGTAAAAGGTGGGAATGATGGTGGAAATGAGAAACAAAATGGAATGTTGATAGGCATAAAAGATATCGCCTTCATTCCAAATCAATTTTCCAAAAATATGATCAACAATATATATATTAACCAATTACCATACTCAACAAATAAGTGAAAGGTGATGAATGATAAGAGCTCCAACAGTGGAGAACATGGAGAGAAGAATCCTCAATTTCCATCATGCAGGAAATGTGGAAGGAGACACCCGGGAAAGTGTCTCAATGAAATAATGAAATGCTTTATGTGTGGGAAGGAAGGACATAAAGTGAATAATTTATAAGGAAAAATAAAGAGTACCATGGAAGAAAATAAAAATGGTCCCAAGATTCCAATTACCGTCATTTGTCGTAAATGTAATGGAACATGGCATCACCCAAGTCAATTCCCTATTCTATAGGATAACCTCTTGGTCAAGGAAGAATTTATGTGTAAATAAATGGATGGAAAAATATTTAAAGGTATTAGTGCTCCTTGTTGTTGAGATTACTTTGGGTGAATTTTCTCTTATATGTGTAACTCTGTAATTTATCATGTGAGAATGGTATTTGAGGAAGACTTGTCCTTTCTCTTGTGGATATAGTTATAAATAACCATTTGGTTTTATATGATCATTAGGTTTGAGGAAATTACAAGTTATTATATTTTGGGATGAAAGTGAAAGGTATGAGATAACATTTCTGGTTAAAATTATGTTACGGTTATTGTGAAGAATTTATCTCATTTTGGTAATAAAATATAGTTTTTGAAAAAGTACAACATGCAGACCCTGTGAAAACCCGTCACGTAGGACAAAGCTGTGGGAATCGAACCCACAACCAAAGTGCGATTGGGATTTATCTCCTACCACTGAACTACGTGAAGTCCCTGGTTAGTGTGACTAATTATTTTTCATTAAATGATTTTATTGATAAATAATAAGTTGATTTGGGTTCTTATGTCTTATTAAATGAATACCCTTATTATCAGAAAATGATTTGGTGATTAAGTGATAAATGTTATTTTGAAACATGTTCACTTTGTTGGGAACACTATATGCCCAAGGAAAATAGAATACTATGGGATTTTATTTGAGGAGTAATGCTAGATTGTTATCTATGTTTTTATTGTATATTTATAATGATTTGGGTTATTTATGGAAATTATTAACCTATAATAGAGAATATGTGATTAGGTTAATTACTTTAAAGTATGTGACTTTAAGAGTAGTTGATGTCATTTGGATATACAATTTAACGTGGAAGAATACATAACCAAATTCTTCTATGTTTTGGGTTTCAATATTAGTTCGGATTATATTGAAGTATTTTAAAGACAATTATTTATTGAATGGAATTTATTTATCTTTGGGGTATTGATGGTTTAATTTTAGAAATTAAGATTAGTGTTTCTTTCTCTAATGGAATATCCTTTCGGGGGATCATCAGATATTATACTAACCATTTTGGTTTTGATTAATCTCTAAAGACAAGGTAAATATCTAGTTTATCCTTTGTGGATCATGTGATTATATAGAAGTTTATTCTAGCTCTTCCAGTGTGACCATTTCTTCTTGAATACTCATCATTTAAATAAATGAGTTAGTGGTGGAAATTTATTAAAGAATGAAACTCTACCTAAAAAGTAAGTATATCTCTATATTTTCTTAGTTAATCTCATAAATTAATTCCTCGTCTTTATGTAATGTAAATTAAAAAAATGTTGTCCGTATACTTTTCCTACTAGGAAACTAATGACCATTTGTCCCATCACATGTTTGCGGTTTTATTGTTGATAACTTTATCCTGATCATGTTATCTATCCTTCTCCATCATAACTTTACACTTAGTTTATCATCCATATCCATGTTTTTCTACATGAAATCCTAGTATTGGTTATCTCAGGAGACCTTTTTACTTCTCATTCTTTCCTTTAATGTGATAGTTTTATTGACTCTTTTTCTTATGTGGTAATTTACATTATATTCCCAATCCCAATTTTCAAAATTGCGAGGACGTAATTTATTTAATTAGGGAAGAATGTAACACCCCATGCTTCCATGGTACGTTTCCCTTTGAATAATGTAATAGCATGTGTCGTACGCAACTTCGAGTTCTAAAACACACCACAACCAATAAAACTAGCCATTATGTATAGTAATACCAATGGTTTGAAATTTTATAAATTTTATCTTTCAAAATGGAATTCATTTTTGGATTCGGAATATCGAAATTATCTTAGGGTGAATTTTTGGTATTTTTCGGGAAAATTTCAATTTTTGATGAATAGTGAAAAACACTGAGTTATAGTTTAAAAATGAATTTTTATTTAAATAATGTTTTAATTTATTTAAATTTAATTAAGGTCAAAATTGATACATAATAGCTATATGAGTTCAATGTAATTCATTGGAGTTATTTTAGAATAATTTTATATATATAAAAATTTTATTGAACTTTTCACGGTCTTTTACCCACCTCTTAGGAGAATTTTGAAATTCTCACTTCTCTAAGTGGAATTTCGAAATCCAATATACACGGTTGATAAAAAAGGGAAAAATGTGGTTAAATGAGATGAAAATAATTTTTGGTGAATAATAACTTTTTACTTTTTTTTACCACGGTTAAAAGTAAATAGGGTAATTAAGGGTAAAAACATTATTAATATTACCCTAACACATGTCCTAATTCTATTGGACAAGTTTATCTCAACCAAAAACAAACTTAGGAAGAAATTATTATCATTTAGGTCCACTTGGATTAGATTAGGACATTTATTATTATTTAATTCAAAGAAGAGTTAAAAGAGATAAAATCAATGTTTAATAACTAATACATTTTTAATATAGGGTTATAAATATAATAAATTCTATTATAAACATTCATTAGAAAGCTAAAAAAATTTCCTACATGATGGTATTTTATTTATAATTTTTAGACATTAAATAATTTAATTTAATTATGACACAATTTTGATGCAGTAATTACCGATATTAATGAAATTTTAAAATAATTGATATTATAAATATCAAAATAAATGAAATTTGAGACTTTTTAGGAATTACATTAATTTTCTAGGTTAATATGACATATTAGTAGTCTTGGTTTTATAATTTGTTTTTGAAGTAGTAATTCTGTTATGAAATTATTAAAAACAAAATACCCAATAGTGTCAAAATTGACATAAAAAGTTTTTAAAACAAATATTATATTATTAATTGATATTCTATTCTAAAAATATATGCTTCTGCCAAAGGACTTATATAATGATATTTGTATAATTAATGGACCACTTGGTGGTCGCATGGAGGTATATGGTACGTTTATTAACTATATAATATAAAAATACAAAGAGACACGGTAAATGTCATACCATTTTACTAAGAGTTAAATATAAATGATAAGGTTAATATAGTGACAAAAACCTATCTAAAATCTATTGGTTGAAAGGATTTTGACCCATCCCCACCTTAACCTATAAATAATCCAATTTGGATCCATTAGAAACCGAATAAGAATTTATTATAAAATAATATTTCTAGCTTTTCCAAAGGTACACCTCACCCCTCTTATAAAAGGGAACTCCCCCTTCTCTCTAATTCACACCGTCAAAGACTTTTGGATCTGCCAACCTCTGCCCAAATATCCTCCCAAATTCTTTCAATTTAATCTAGAGACCTTAGTTTGATCATAAAGCCAACCTAATGAACCCTTTTGATCAAATCAAAAGGAAGAACTCGAATAAGAGGTAATGTCTTCACCACCCTCTTTCAAGTTCCTTTCTACTTAAAAATATTTTTTCTTTGTTATTTCCATTATAAAATAATAAATCAAATATCTTCTATATACTATGATGTTAATATAAATATGGTACAACCATATTCAGTATTCTATCCATCCTTTGAATGACATGTCACCATACGTGCATACGTACGACTTACCGTCTCCACGTCGTGATGTAATTGTTATTCAAAACATTATTATTTACATGGGTATAATAATGATGTGTAATTCATGTAAATAATAAATATAACATGATAATTATTCTTTATATATGATATACCCTGCAATTATATATCAAAAGAATGATATTATCGCTAGTGCGTGCGTACAAACTACCGTCTCCATGAACGCGATGAGATTCATTTCCCATCGTATCTATACAAGTCTAATTCTCATTTTAGGATTAAAAATAATGTTTAAAGACTTAATATAATTCTTTATATGAATAAGATACAACCTATCCATAACAAAAAACTTATGTAACAAAATATATAAAAGAAAACAAGTAAGTTAACACCATAAAAGACGATAATTCTAAGAAATTATTAACAAATCAATGTTAAAAGATCATATATGATATCATATTAATGTATAAAATTCTTTTATAATTCAATAAAAATTATTTCAACATTAAAAAAAAGTAGAAACTACTCTCTACCATGGAAAAAGTACCAAGTAAGGGGTTTCATTTCTCACTTTTAATTCCGTGAGATTTCGATTGTTCACCACTTATTTATTTTATGCGGTGCGTGTACTGCCCATGATTGTATTAATTGTGTAACATAATTTAATTTGTGGATATCTAAATCATCATTGTATGATCCTTCTTTCATGGCTGTATGTTTCGTAAGTTACCAAATCGATAAGAGAATTTTTAAATTTCAATTTCCACTCATTTGGCTTTACGTATACTTCATTGATTATTTTACTTGAAGATTATGTGTGGAATCACTATTCATTTGACTATGTCCTTGTTTCCACTCCCCTTTTTGTGGATATACTTTTGATACACATAATCACTCCATTGATAAATTCTCATGTCATCGGTATGAACTTGATAAGAGTAATTTTTACTCAATCTTGATTTTTTGTGTTAAACATCCAATTCATTGGTGCTGTTTTTACAAGAATATGTGTGAATGTACTTTGACTATTTTACACTGAATATACATTCATATTGAGTGTATTTATATTTTTCACACATAATTATGTCGTTGATTTATTCTTAACCTAAGGATATGGCATTTATGAGATATTTCATCTCAATTTACATTCCATTGAGACTCCTTTGTTGTTATACACCAAATCACTTTTATATATTGTATATAATGTACTTTGACATAGTATTTCATGAATTACTTTATTCTCATGATATTACAATGTTTTTATAACCTCAATTATTTGTATTCAAGTGTCTATCTTTTGGTTAGGAACTCTTACTAAGATATCATTTTAAATTTTTTTAATGATTTATTATTCTAAATCATTCTCATTAATGTCCATTTTTTAAAAATGGTTTTAAGGATTTATTTATATGGACATTAAAGTTTTCAAATAAAAATTACTTTTAAAAGTTTCAAAGTGGTATGGGACAATTTGATTCAAAAATATATTTTAAATGGATTCTGAAAAAATAGTGTGACTTTAAAATGTTTTTAAGAAAAAGGGGGATATTTCTCTCAATAGTTTGATGATTATTTTAATCTATGTCAATATCCTTCATTATTCTTGACTGAGGTTAATCTGATACAATAAAATCTTCCATATTGTATCTAATGAGTTATGTTTGGCTGTGGATGTTTTATTTTTATACCATTCATGGTTTGTGGTTAAAGTATTGACATTTCGTATACTAGTTTTAATATGAATGTTTAAGTAATGTTTCAAAATTTTCATACGAGGAATGCATTGGACTTAGTAAGTGACAGGTGGAGCCCGCTATAGCTCCTCAATGAATCGATAGGTCTAATGAGACAAACTAGTGTCTTAGAATAAGGCCTTGACAAAATATTATTTGTAGTCTTGGCACGAGGCCTTTACTATGTGGTTATGATAGTCTGGCATTATGCATTACATCATTATGAAAGTGGTTATTGATATTTCATGTGGTCATTAGACTAGTAGAATATTCATGTAAATAAGTAAATGACATTATTTCATTTTATATTTTCCATATTATGCTGAATTTCAAGTTTTAAAGGATTTTGTTTTGTTATACATTGCCTTAAATGTTTATGATTATTTATGAATGTTTCCGCTATATTGTTATCCTTACTGAGCATCTGAGTTCACCCCTTTAAATGTTTTATTTTTCCTAGGATGTGAAGAAGTAATTTATGAATGACCTACAAGGATAGTAAGAGGGGATATAAAGACAAGATGTTGTTGTAGTTTCTTTACTTTATGATATAATATAAGACTTATGACTATATCTAGTGTTTCCAAAACTATTAAATTAATCAGTATTTCGAGACATGGTCTTTTGTGATCATGCCAATGTTATGTAATAATGCACTGACTCTGGGTAAATTGGGTTGGGGAGTTACATATTCCCTCTAAGTGGAGGCTTGATTATTATTACAATGTCATAACTTATTTATGTCCATGAATATAACTTATACATACATTGAAACAGATTCCATAATCCATTATTACACTTTCAAAAGCCACAGTACCACCCCCAAATCCATATCGTATAATATACATAGACAAAAATCACCCATGGACAACCGTACTTTAAATAATCACACAAGGATATCTAAAAACAAGGTGGATGATTTTCTACCATCATGGTACACTCATGATTATAATATTGCCCCATTTATAATTGTGGGATCCCTTCTCCTATATTATGTGAATATTTTCAGAGTTGACGCTCTGAGGCTCCATTGCATTTTACCCACTTATTCCTTATATCAATATTCTTCTTGTGGGGTATTTTATTGGTGTCTGTGTTCATTAATTTTTCTCCATTTAATAAGATTAATTAAATTTAGTGAACTAGTTAAATTTCCAAAAATACACTCCAAACATGAGGTCTATTTACACCTTTTTCTCAAAAATGACCATTGAACCCGACAAAATATGTACTAGTCCATATAAACTGATTTGATTCAAAATCCTTTTCCTCCTTGATTTCCGTCAAATTCATTGTATCTATCATATAAGGAGGAATATGTAAAAGTTATTATCTTGGAAATATATTAATGGAAAACTATACCTCCCTCCTAATAGGTAATATATAAAACTTTTCAGGGAAACCATCCCATAAATATTCTACTAGTGAGTGGTATTCAACCAATTATATTCATAGATCATATAGATACAAATAAAAAATATAGGTAGTATTCCTTCCATTTTCACAATTCTCTAGTACATCTCTACTAGCCTTTCCATCACATTCACTATTGGGAATAAAAACTCCACCCCTTGTGATGTGATGGTCATCCTCTAGGGATAGAAAAAAACATGAGAATTTTAGGAAACATTATCATTTGTCCTAAGTATTATGTAAAAACATATCATATCATGGGAAAAGGGATCTCATAAAAATTATTCCCACCTATCTCAACGAGGAACTCACAACATTGTCACACACCCTCCAATATGATTCCCAAAAGAGTGAAAACTATCACAATTCAACTGGAAAACAAAATAATGTGATCATGTCTCTCCAAAATAGATAAAAATTTATGGTATTGAGAAGAACCTATATCAAATGACAATATACTATAGTATAAAAAACTAAGATCATACTTACCACTAAATAATAACTAGTAATGTTATCCTCATCTTTCTGATGTACTAAATAGATATGGATTCAAATGCCTCCTAATGAAACAACATGTCTACCTAGAGCAAGACAAAACTATTGTCGTAGTAAAATAGAAACATTCCAACATCGGTGATGGACACCAACTCAGCCTGGGTGACCATATGTATTCTAACAACCATCATGGTGTTGAGCTGTGAAAGCATCTCATAATATCGGAATTAGATTCTACCCATTCCCAATAGCCACTAGATGAACGTTCCTAAAAAACCACTGTAGATTTCCCATACATACACAGGATTAGAACTCAACTGGGTATTTATCACATTGAAACCTAATGTAACCCCCTCCAACTGCACTGGTGAACGAAGATAGAACTACTATCACACAAACCCTAGTTGGTACTCCTCTCTTGATAAGTATCAAAATATCACTTCATACCAGCTATATGAGAACCAATGCATCAAGAAGCTACAATACACTACTCTAGGCCTCTATATTATTCCAAATAAAATTTAGTAATCAGTTTCTTATTAACACTCTTATATATCGTAGTTAATTGAATCAAATTTACCAATGATCATATGACAATCTTGATATAAGCCTTGATGTATAAATCTATTTAATACACATTATAAATGTAGATAATAACAAAGCACAAATGATCTATAAAGAAAGATGAATTCCCCATAATAGTCATCACACCCTACTCTATATGTAAAATGATACTGGCATGTTCATCTATTAGGTTCTGATGAAATATGTAATCATAAAATTTGGATTATAAATCCCTCAAAAATATATCTTGAATCATATAATCATACATTAGAATATCTCACTAGTTCTTAGTGTATCCCTGAAGTATATAAGTAGTGATATTAACTCTCCATTTAGGTGGTGTCCCAGATTTCATGAAATATAATTGATAGTCTAAAACAAAGTATCAATAGTCTATGAACATCCATTACCAAAAATCATGGGCATATTTTACTTTTGGAACACATAAAATAACTCTTCAATAGATGTGGCAGGTTGCGGGGATCCCTGGATGGTTTGTGTAAATTTCAAGAAACCCACATAGAATAGGGAATCAACACCCATACCAGGAACAATGGGCAATGTAAATAGTGGAAATAGAAAAGGTTCTACTTGTATACCCAGTTCCACCACCTCTAGAGTATGGTTTTCACCACACTCCTATAATAAGAATGAAGGCCATAATGGTGGCATATCGCAACAGATTCTACGAACCTGCCTTGTTCAAAATTCGATAAACCCATGATTACATATATAAACATAAGACCAGTTCTAGCTGTCCGATAATAACGTGTCACCCTCTTCCTACTCATAAATCAAGTACAACTTAATGAGAATGATTGTAAATAATAATAGATTCACTACCTACTACCCACCACTACGGTGGGTCTAGTTCAAGAGATCTATTTTAAAACATGGGTCCTAGTATACAGACTATTAATTTGAATTGGTAACTTCATTTAAGATATACATTTATATTTTATAATGTAAATTTAAATTTATCATATAATTATTTTACAATTATACATAAAATATGGAAGAAAATTGATTGACACTTCCAACATATAAGTCTTGATACAACATATCAATTTAAATGTGGAGACCATTAATTCCCAACAATAACACGTTCATGTCTATGTGAAAAATGATATATGACTCAATGTTCCATATTTTTTTGCATTGAGTTTCTATTGTATCCTAAGAAAGATAATATTTTATCGGTTATGTGAGTAAGACTATGTCAAAAATATGTTTCCTAATCCCTTGAATGAATTTTCACTCGATAATAATTATATAATGCAAGAAACATATTATGTAACGACTTGAAATAAAAAAAATTCATCTTATATGGAATTGCATATGAATGCATGTGAACCCTATAAGTTTCATAAAAGGAAGAACAACCAATGCATTATTGTTATATGGGTCCAAGGATAAAATTATATCCCTCAAGGCTTTTTATTATATTTGGGGTAGTGGCTCTTTGCCACAGCTCATGTAAAGTCCCAAATAGTTATAAATGAAATTTTCCTTGTGATTTAATTAAATGTTTTATTATATAATTTGGTAATGGAATACACAATCTATTCTATGGTATTATGATATCCTATAGGATTTAAATGGATATTATAGATCATAAAATATTGATAACATAGTTTTTGAACAGTGATCACATGATTATTATAAATATAGATATTTAACAAACTCAATTGACATTGAAAATTTAGGTGATGAACCCAATGAGTATTGTCACGACCAGACTTCACCAAAAGGAGGGAAGGGTCAGCAGATTGCCAGGCCCTTCCTTCTTTATGTTGAAGGAGAGATAATGACCCCCAAAACCCACCTTCAATAGGTCCCGGAGTGGCGACCAGCACCAAGGGTGTAAAATCACACACTGAATGGAAGGCATTACCCTTTTTCTTTTAATAGGATTGGGAGATAAGATAGTAAATCTCACAACACAAAAACTGAAAGTGCAAATACGACTGAAAATAAACCATTTCCATATTCATGTTCAAAGGTAAAAGATACAAGTCACAAAACTCCAAAGCTAAAAAGATACCAAGAAAAAGGGAAACAACAACAGCAACCGCCCAAATGGTCCAAGCTAGTACGGTCTCGCACAATCCCTGATGTCCTCCTGGAAACTTGAAAGTACTTTTGTATACGTTGTGTGAGATACAAGTATAATCAGTAGGGAAAAACCAAAGACTCTCATGTACAAGTGGAGAGGCATACTAATGCCCTGTAAGAAAATAGAAAACCAAGAACCTAGAAAGGAAACTAACCACCCAAGCCTCACCCAGGCACACTCCCCAAATAACAAAAGTCAAGTAATGTATAGTAATAGCACATCGATGTTTGGGTACCCCGCACCACTTTCCCACTAGTTATTGAAGACATTCCAGGCATCGGACCAATACTGCCATTCTCATCGCAGTCCCACTGCCATACCCCGCCCGCGCACACCTAGGCCACAACCACACATCCCACCCGAAAACACCTGGCCCACAACCACTAACCTACCCACAGACACCTGGGCCACAACTGTCACACGTAAGCAAGCCTGCAAACACCTATGCTAGAACAACCACTGCCAAACCTGAAGACACTTGGGCCTCATCCCGAAGATACATGGGAAACCACCTACCCGCACACATTTGGGTCAACCACCACAGTACCCTGCCCGATGATTCTTGGGATAATAATGGACATCAGGCCATCACAGCCTGCCCGTAGTGTCTCGGGCTATTCGGGAAAGGGAGCAGAAAAGGAGCTAATAACCAGCAACTCATAGGAGTGTTGGAAAAAACACCCTCCCCCCAAGGAGTGGGGGTGTTCGGCACTAAGTTCTCAACATGGGTGGGGAGCGAATAATAAACACAAAAACTAAAAGTATATGTGTAGGTAACAAGAACACACCCAATCTAGGTTTTTCTTCTGCCAGCCTAAAGAACACTATCCTTACTATTCATTCATAAGAGAATAGGACAACACCCATGCTCAAGTTACAACTCACAAAAAACCAAATCCCCATTTGTCCCATCCTTGTTTTCATGTTCATTAATAATGTTTAAATATGTTTCTTCACCTACTTGGGCAACTAGTAAGCATAATCACAAGACAAGGAAAGAGTACACCCAACAACAATTTAAACATTCACACCCGATTCTCTTGTAAAAACCATCAAGCGAGACCCCTCTAAGTATTGGAACCAAAGAAGGTCAAAGTGAGATATAGTACCAAGTTCCCATAACTATGAATAAGAAGGTTTAACAACATAAGAGGACCCCACCCCAATCTGTGATACAAACAGAGGATCCAATCCTCACCCACGTCACCCCATTAATCTAAGCCCCTATCCAAGAACACCATAAGGTCAACCATACTCGGCCCGTGGAGGAAACAACCAAACCAATACTACCAACACAAGGCAGAATCAACATTTATTTTCAGATTTAAAAGATTTAACACACTCTATGATTTCAATTCCACTGTGCTTAAACCAGGGTTATGGTAGAAAAGGAGTTGATCCTGGTGCTTCCAATTTATTTATCTGAATATACCTAATTTACCAATTTCCATTACACAGAAAAAGGTTCACAACCAAAATACATGCCATTTAAACATCACAAGAGGTAAGGGTTTATTAGTGAATAGAGAAATTCCACCAACGACCTTGATTTTCAGTAGGGGTAAGCCCGCACAATTCCGAAATCATTAATCACGAAAGAGGAAAAACAAACAGAGCAGCATCCTCGATTACACCCCTCCCCTTCATTCATTAGAATCTGTTTATTATCTTCATTAATGTTTTGTTCATTCAATTCTATAGAAGCACTAGCATACCCACCCAACAAGATAGACCAAAAGGAAAGACGAAGGTGAAACCCCTACCTGACTGATCAAGGATCGACGTTAAGTCCCCGTGTGAGTAGCATGAGCTCCACAGAACACGATCTAGGAAAACTTCACTGGGTTACAACTTGATCGGAGGAAGGGAACTCCGACTACAGGGTGCTCAAGAAAATGAAAATGTAGGGAGAAGACTTTAGGTTATAAAGGCTGATAAGTGCTGAGATAAAACAAACCCAGGATGGTTAAGATACGTAGAGAAGAACTCGAAACCACGTAAGGAGGGGGATCATGGGTTGACCACGCGGCTGGGAAACCCCACACATCATTAAAGGGTCCCTGCCTTTCGGGGTAGTTTAAACTGACAAAAACTAGGGTACCTCACCAATCATTTAATTAAATGACATTAATGGGCATTAATTAGCTTTAAAATAGGGTTAAAGTGGAAAAACATGGTTTAAAAACCAATTTGTGAAAAAAGGAGGCACAACTTGAAAACCCGTGGGGGTAGGTGAGAGTTATCGGATGGGGACAGCTACCGGTAGCTAAGAGCTACCAGTTGGAAACAGATACCGGTTGGAAATAACTACCGGTAGCTGAGAGCTACCAGTCGGCGACAACTACCAGTAACTGGGAGCTACCGGTCGACGAAAGCTACAGGTTGGTGACAACTACTGGTCGAGGACAACTACCAGTAGCCGAGAGCTACCGGTAGCCTAGAGCTACCAGTAGCCGAGGACCACCGGTACCCCAAGGTCACTGGTAGGCTAGGTCTACCGGTTGGCCGAGGTTACCGGTAGGCCAAGGCTACTGCTAGGAGTCACCGAGAAGCTGGGATGGCCTTCCAGACCACCCAGAACACCTTAACGTCAGATTTTTACTATGTAATAGACCCCAAAAATCTGGGCCATTACATCAGATACTTCTCAAACTATTCTCATCCCTGATATTATAAGAACAACCCAGAAAGAGGAAAAGTGGGGTCCAAACAACCACCCTCTAAAGATACTTCTCAGGGGAAAACCCCGGAGTTGTTCGAAATCCAAAATAGAACCCTCCCTCTACATCCAGGAATACTCCGACAAGAGTTACCAACAATAAAATTCACAACAAGCACAAGGATCACACTGTCTAACACATGAGTTAGGGAGTCCCCTCCTACATGTCAGGATATTATCTGCTTTGGGTGGCACTGACTCGCCCGCACGGGTTTATTCGCATCCACATTAATTTGTCCTGATTAGAAGTCGGGTTTTCCCATCATCACATATTCGTACACATACACAGATAACAAATAAAATATCATCTAACAGCTATGAAAAACATGCATTTCATATATTAAAGCACAAGGTATAATATCTCAAGTATCAGAACAAAACAACAAGTCATAACAGATCTGGGTACTGAATGTGTAACTGGGCCTCCTGCTCCCATGTGCTCTCTTCTAGGCCACCATGCCTCCACAACACACGAACCAAGGGGATTTTTCATCCACGAAGCACTTTCTCATTACGATGCTCAATCTTTATTGGTCTTTCTATGAAGGTTGCATCATCTTTGAATTCTAACTCTCCCCAATTGATGATGTGGGATTCATCGTGTAGATATCAACGAAGCTGGGACACATGGAATACATCATGCATCCTCCGTAGCGGTGGTGTTAACGCTAGATGATAATCCACTTCACCAACCTGAAACAACACTTTGAAGGGTCCGATGAACCTGGGAGAAATCTTACTTCCCCTGCTGAACCTCCGCTGTCCACGCTGAGGGGAGACCTTAAAGAACACGTGGTCCCCGACCTCAAACTCCAAGGGTCTCCTCCTATTATCGGCATATGACTTCTACCGGTCCTGAGCCGCCTTCATCATTTCTCGTATAATCTGAACCTTCTCTATCGTGCTATGCACCACCTCCGGGCTAAGAACACCTACTTCCCCAACCTTAGTCCCGCACACGGGTGAGCGACACGACCTTCCATATAGGGCTTTGAATGGAGCCATGCCAATGGTAGAGTGATGGCTATTATTGTAGGCGAACTCTACCAGAGGCAAGTGTCGCACCCATAATCCCCTAATGTTTAGAATACATGCCCACATCATGTCCTCCAAGGTCTGGATGGTGCGCTCTATCTACCCATCTGCCTGGGGGTGGAAAGTATTGCTAAGATGTAGCTGTGTTCCAAAAGCATGCTTTAATCCCCTCCAGAATCATGAGGTAAATCGAGCATCCCTGTCCGAGACTATGGAACTCAGAACTCCATGAAACCGCACTACCTCATACACATAATTCCGTGATATATTGTCCATTTCACTCGACTCCTTAATCGCCATAAATTGAGCCGACATTATTAAGCGGTGCACTACTACCCAGATGGTGTTGCAGCCCCTTGCACGTTGGGTTGCCCCGTAACGAAATCCATCGAGATGTCGTCCCAATTCAACTCGGGGACATATAAAGGTTGCAACAACCCGCCTGGAACACGGTGTTCAGCCTTTAACTACTGACACACTAAGCACTTGGCCACGAACTCTGCCACTGCTCGCTTTACTCTTGGCCACCAATGATGTCTCCTTAGACCCGGGTACATCATGGAAACTCCTGGGTGTACCACTAGAGGTGAGTTGTGGAACTCAGTAAGAACCTTTCCACGCATTGCCTTGGGAAAAAAAATCTTCCCCTCGAAGACCATCCGATTTTGACCATATCTTGTCCACCCTTCTAGAGCATTGCCCTGGTCAACTTGGTCATGCATCACTTCGCACTCTGGGTCTCCAAACTGAGACTCCTACACTTTCCGCAATAGAAAAGACATAACTTTCATCTGATACAGGCAACCCCTACCACTATCCATCCTCGCATCTAGGTGCAAGGCAGCCAACTCCTCCATCACCTTCCAAACATCTGCCGACTCTCGGACCACATCCTTCTGCAACCTCCTGCTCAAAGCCTCAACCACTACATTCCCTTTTCCTGAAGTGTAAGATATCTCGAAGTCGTAATCTAGGAGGAACTCCATCGACCTTCGCTATTGTATGTTTAGGTCCTACTGGGAGAAGACATACCTCAAGCTTTTGTGAACCGTGAAGACCACAAAGTGTTCTCCAATGAGGTAATGTCACCACAACTTTAGTGCGAAAATGAACACTGCAAGATCTAGATCATGGGTGGAATAATTATACTCATGATGGCATAGATGCCTAGACCCATAAGAGATCACCCCTTTTCGCTGCATTAACACACATCTGAGGCCTTTCCCTGAAGAATCATAAAACAACTCATACGCTACCCCTTCTTCTAGTAGTCTCAGCACTGGGGCACTAACCAACTTCTCCTTTATATAGCTGAACGATTCCTTACACTTCAAACTCTAAACGAAAACCTGTTCATTCTTGGTCAGGGTCGTCAAAGGTGCCAAAACTCGAGAGAAGTTGGGTACGAGCCTCCGGTAGTAACCTGACAGCCTATGGAAACTACGAACCTCTGCCACGTTCTTGGGTGATTCCCAAGACACAACCGCCTCAACCTTTGATGGGTACACTGCTACCCCTTTCTCGGACACTGCGTGCCCAAGGAAGTGCAATTATCGTGTCCAGAACTTGAACTTAGACAACATCCTATAGTGATGGTGCTGTCGGAGGACCTCTAAAATTGTCCTCTGGTGCTCTATGTGGTCCTACTATGATCTTGAATAGATTTGGATGTCATCAATGAACACAACCACAAACCGATCCAGATGTTCCTGGAAGACGGAGTTCATAATCTCCATGAACAAAGGTGAAGTGTTTGTAATTCCATAAGGCATGACTTCAAATTCGAAGTGCCCATATCTTCACCTGAAGGACGTCTTTGAAATGTCGCCCTACGTTAAACTCAACTGATGATACCCATACCACAGGTCGATCTTTAAGAGCCATCCCTCCCCTTTTAGCTAGTCGAAAAGAGCGTCTATCATCGGAAGAGGGTAGCGATTCTTGATTGTTACCTGATTCAGCCTCCTGTAGTCTATACACAGCCTTAGACCGCCATCCGCCTTCTTCGCAAACAACACAAGAGAACCCCACGGTAACGCACTCAGTCAAACGAAACCCTTTTCATTAGATCGTCGATCTGAATCTGCAACAACCATAGCTCTGAAGGCGCCATTCGGTAAGGATCCATTGAAATCTGACAATCAACGAGCTGCAAGTCTATCCCAAACACGATTTCACATCAAGGGGGTATATCCATTACCTCCTCAGGGAAGACATCCATAAATTCACTAACGATCCCTGGCACTCCCACCATCTCAGCATCCACAGACTCTACTGATAGCTCGGCTAACAAGGAGAGGAGGGGTTCTTCTTGACTGCTACCCTTCAAGGCTACTCTACTCACTGATTAAAGTAACACGTCGGCCACCCAATTCTGAGAACACAACCCTTCCTCGGAAGCAGTCGATGATGGCATACATAGAGAACAGCCAGTCGATGCCTAGGATGACATCGTATGGCTATATCTGTAGCAGTAGTAGATCCCTGATTGACTGATGTGGCCCTATCATCAGTCTGCATTCTCTACAAACATATAACAAGTTGGTATAAACTTCGACTGCTGTGCTCTGCAGCAGGGGAACTTGAAGCCTCTCGGCATCTAGACCTAGATCATAGGACAGACCGGGTGCAATAAAGGAGTGAAAAGCTCCGGTATCGAACAAAGCGTAAGAAAGGGTACTGAACAAAATGATCGTACCACAAAAAACCTCTGGTCCCACTGGAAATGTCTCTGTCGACTCCCCGATCATGCCCTAGTCGAGGTCCCTGAGGAGCGCCGTGAGGTCGGCCTCCCCCTGCAATGTCTGCCCTCAGAGGAGCAGGAGCTCATTGCCCTTGCTTTTGCTGCTAGAAGGGCCTAGCTGGAAGCTGCTGCTGAGGCGGGTGCTGGGCCTGTCTGCCACTACCGTATTGAACTCTGTCCGGGCACTGGTTTCAGAGATGTCCATGGATCCTACATAATAAGCACCTCAGTCCTAGGCCCGAAGGGAAAGGGTGAGGACCAGGGGACCGGAACAGGAACTGCTGCGGCCTGCTCCCTGCTGGTCGGAACCTAGACGGTCCCAGTGCTGGAGGTCTGGTGCTCGGGGCCATTCCCTTTGACGTGCCAAGTTAAATCCCCTCTCATGACACACCACCCTACGTGTGAATCCTCTCCACCACCTCTGCCTTCTTCTGGACCTCCAAGTATGTCGGCAAGGTGTAGGGGGTAACATCGTACTGGAGGGAGGGTCGAAGCGCCTCCTCTAAACGTCTCGCCCGAGACTACTCATATGGAAAGAGGTCCGGAGCAAAGAGGAGGAGGTCCTTGAACTTGAACCCCAACTCCCTTATCAATATACTCCCCTGCTAGAGGGAGAGTAGCTCCTGCCTCTTCTCTACCTTCATCGTAGAAGAGAGGAATTCCTACCTGAACTCCTTCTCGAAATCAGCCCATGCCACCTCAGCCTCTCTCCTCTCCCCCAGGTAGAGCTTCCACCACTGACGCTCTGCTCCCCGCATCTGGATGACGGCTAGAGGAACCCAGTACTCGGTCGGAGCCCAGATCAAGCCGAAGTCTATCACCAGCTCCTCTCTCTAGCCCTCTGTTTTCATGTCATGGTGCTGCCCTCATACTTCTTGAGGGTCTGACGCAAGAAGGCTCGAAGAGTCTTCTGCCACTGGTCATCCTCTTCCTCTAGATCATCCCTCTACTGATCAGCCAAGTCATCCTCCTGGGCCTCGATCACCCATACAACTTGTGGTCATCTCCCGGGTACCATAGTTGCAAGGTAAACAAAGAATGTCTAAGTCCAAGTAGTGCAGAATATTACTCTTAAAATTACGTAAACTTATTATTTATTTCAAATTCCCAAAACATAGAAGAAACACGAGAACAGAAGTCATTTATGATGTATGTACCTTTCCTAGGGTCTTTTCCCTGTAATCAGCGTGGCCTCACTTGGTCGTTCGGTAGGTCCAGAGTCCTTGCATCGGATCACGGTGGGCCTTAAAATCCCATGTCCTAGCCAGTCTTCCCTGGCCTAATTCATGCACCAAGGTCACCCAAAACCATTTCCCTACCATCCCATGAAATCCTCACTATGCCTAACTCCAGACTCCATTCTATCTCCCAACCTCTCCTTTGATTCCATTCTGTCATGACCCGCCTTCACCAAAAGGAGGGAAGGGTCCGCAGATTTCTAGGCCCTTCCTTCTTTAAGTTGAAGGAGAGATAATGACCCCTGAAACTCACCTTCAATAGGTCCCGGAGTGGAAACCAGCACCAAGGGTATAAAATCACACACTAAATGGAAGGAATTACCCTTTTTCATTTAATAGGATCGAGAGATAAGATAGTAAATCCCACAACACCAAAACTGAAAGTGAAAAAATGGCTTAAAATAAACCATTCCCAAATGCATGTTCAATGGAAAATGATATAAGTCACAAAACTCCAAAGGTAAAAAGATACCAAGAAAAAGGGAAACAACAACAGCAACCGCCCCAATGGTCCAAGTTATTACGGTCCCAAATGATCCCTGGAGTACTCTTGGAAACCTGAAAGTAGTTTTATATACATAGGGTGAGCATACAAGTATACTCAGTAGGGAAAAACCAATGACTCTCATGTACAAGTGGGGAGGCATACTAATGCCCTGTAAGAAAAGAGATAACCAAGAACCTAGCAAGGAAACTAACCACCCAAACCTCACCAAGGAACACTCCCCAAATAACTCAAGTCATGTAATGTATAGTAATTGAACATCGATGTTTGGGTACCCAGCGCCACTTTCCCACTAGTTATTGAAGACATCCTACGCATTGGACCAATCCTGCCATTCTCATCACAGTCCCACTGCCATACCCCGCCCGCACACACCTGGGCCACAGCCACACATCCTGCCCAAAAACACCAGGGACACAACCACTAACCCACCCACAGACACCTGGGCTACAACTGTCACACATAACCACGCCTGCAAACACCTAGGCCAGAACAACCATTGCCACGCCCAAAGGCACCAGGGCCTCATCCCGAAGATATATGGGAAACCACCTGCCCGCACACAACTAGGACAACAACCACACTACCCTGCCTGAATATTCTTGGGATAATAATGGACTTCAGGCCATTACATCCTTCCCGTAGAGTGTTGGTCTATTCGAGAAAGGGAGCAGAAAAGGAGCTAATAACCTGCCACTCATAAGAGTGTTGGAAAAAGCACCTTACTCGATGGAGTGGGGGTGTTCGACACTAAGTTCTCAACTTGGGTGGGGAGAGAATAAGAAACACAAAAACTACAAGTATATGCATAGGTAACAAGCACTCACCCAATCTAGGTTTTTCTTCAGCCATTCTAAAGAACACTATCCTTACTATTCATTCATAAGATAAGAGAACAACACCCATTCCCAAGTTACGATTCACATCAAACCAAATCCCCAGATGTCCCATCCTTGTTTTCATGTTCAATAATAATGTTTAAATTGGTTTCTACACCAATATGGGAAACTAGTAAGCATAATCACAAGCCAAGGAAAGAGTACACCCAACAACAATTTAAACATTCACACCTGGTTTTCTTGTAAAAACACATCAAGCGAGACCCCTCTTAGTATTGGAACCAAAGCAGGTCAAAGTGAGATACAGTCCCAAGTTCCCAGAACTACGAATAAGAAGGTTTCACAACATAAGAGGATCCCACCTGAATCCATGATACAAACAGAGGATTCCATCCTCACCCACATCACCCCAACAATCTAAGCCCCTATCCAAGAAAACCATAAGGTCAAAGATACTCGGCCGGTGGAGGAAACAACCAAACCAATACTACCGACACAAGGCAGACTCAACAGGTATTTTCATATTTAAAAGATTTAACACACTCCATGATTTCAATTCTACTGGTCTTAAACCTGGGATATCATATAAATGGATTTGATCCTGGTGATTCCAATTTATTTTTCCAAATAGACATAATTTACCAATTTCCTTTACACATCAAAAGGTTCTAAACCAAAATACAAGCCATTTAAACATCACAAGAGGTAAGGGTTTATTAGTGTACTGAGAAATACCACCAAAGACCATGATTTTCAGTAGGCGTAAGCCCACACAATTCAAAAATCATTAATCATGAAAGAGGATAAAGAAACAAAGCAGCATTATCGATCACACCCCTCCCCTTTATTCTTTAGAATCCTTTTATTATCTTCATTAAAGTTTGGTTCATCCAATTCTATAGAAGCACTAGCACACCCACCTGGATAGATACACAGAAGGGAGAGACGATGGTGAAACCCCTACCTGACTGATCAAGGATGATGTTAAGTCCCCACGTGATTAGTAGGAGCTCCACAGAACATGATCAAGGAAAAAATCGATGGGTTACAACTCGTCGGGAGGAAGGGCACTCCGACCGTAGGGTGATCGAGAAAAAGAAACGTAGGGAGAAGACTCGAGGTCATAATGGCTGATAAGGGCTGAGATACAGCACGCCCGGGATGGTTAAGATACATAGCGAAAAACTCGAAACCGCGTAAGGAGCAGGATCGTGGGTTGACCACGTGGCTGGGGCACCCCACACATCATTAAAGGGTCCCCTCCTTTCAGGGTGGTTTAAACTGATGAAAACCATGGTACCTCACAAATAATTTAATTAAACAACAACAATCTGAATTAATGGGCTTTAAAACATGCTTAAAGGGGTCAAAACCTGGTTTAAAAACCAATTTGTGAAAAAAGGAGGCGCTACTGGAAAACCTATTGGGGTAGGTGAGAGCTACCGGTCGACGATACCTACCTCTAGCCGGGAGCTACCCGTAGCCTAGAGTTACCAGTAGCTGAGAGCTACCGGTAGCCTAGAGGTACCGGTAGCCGAGAGCTACCGGTAGCAGAGAGCCACCAGTAGCCGAGAGCTATCGGTAGCTGAGGGCCATCGGTACCCCAAGGTCACTGGTAGGCCAGGGCTACCGGTAGGACAAGGCTACCGGTAGGCCAAGGCTACCGCTAGGAGTCACTGAGAAGCTAGGATGGCCTTCCAGACCACCCGGAACACCTTAACATCAGATTTTCACTAAGTAATGGACCCCAAAAATCCGAGCCATTACAAGTTTGATCATACCCGATGAAGCCCATTTATCGTAGATTCTGAGGGAGATATGATCACTAGGATTTTCCCCTAAAAAATTCCAATCTTATTTCCAACAACATATGTATGAGTAATACAGTTCATGGGAGATGATCATTCTCTTTAAGATCACTCACAAACTATGTACGCCTAACAACCCCTTGAAACTCTAATAGTCACACAACTTAATTTTAGGGAGTTTTCTGGTGAATTAAAGAGATAATTATCAATACACTAACAATATGATAATGTGTATTATATTTTATATAATAATGAATATATATTAAACAAACTATTCTTAGTGTGTAAATGAATATTATTTTGATACAATAAATGACATATAATTATTTTATATAGTAAACTACTTCAATTATGAAATTTTATTGAATTAATTAATACTTGAAAAAGGTAAAATTTTAACCAAATATTACTATAATGTAATGTATATTAAATATAAATGATCATATAAATTTCATACAGAAATATGTAATTTATATAAGGGTTAAAAAACAGTTATTGTAAAAAAACATTGCATTAATAAAAAAATGAAGATTATTAATTTAAACTGCAAATTCACATATTAAAAAAATTATTTTGATAAAATTAATATTATTTTTTTAATTATAATTTTTAAATTATTGAACAATAAATTTTTCAATTTTTTTTGAGATAGTCTAATTGGAATGTTAAAATTGAATAATGTATAAATATACATTATATATTATGACATCATAATGACCCAAAAGTGATCTAATAAATATAATAACTGGTATAAAAAAAATCTGTTTTAACTTTAAAATAATTTTATTTTAATTATTTTATGACTCAATTTAGAGTCCTCCAAAACTTATAATATATTTTATATTTTTAAAATCATTTCCTTAAGTGTATGACTCACCTCCACATAAGAAATAGTATTATATTAAATTGATTGGAACCTATACTTATAGAATAACTTAATCTACTCCAATTTCGATGAAAACATTGGTAGGAAACATGGAATTGTTTTTAATTTTTTTATTATATAAATTTGAAAAAATATAGTTAGGAAATAATAAAGAAATCCCCAATCATTTTCTATATAAACCCACCTAAGATCCAATTTCCCATCCCAACAAATCCTTGAATCGTGTCCTTAATCTTCCATCGCATCTCAAGATTCCTCAAAAACAAATTCCCACTCAATCGAGAAGCATCTCTCAAGAATTGTGAGTCACAAACTCATGCAAGGGATCCCCACCTTCTCTTTATTAATCATGAATATTTATTATATCATACTTTATATTTACAGTTACTATCATTAGGAAATTTATTTATATGTCCCATTTAATTATCATCTTATTTCCAAATGATTATAGTCCCTCTTTCTCTCACATAAACACTTTTAATGATTTTTTATGTGACATTATTATGATGATGGAATTTCACCATGATTTTTCCGTGCCAAAACAATTGTGTAGTAAATAACATACCCATTTATTATTAAGGTTGATCACCTTTATTAAAATATACATATCTTACATGGTACATACAAGTATTTTTCAACATTGATTGATCATAAAATAAATTATAATGATTAATGAATCCATGTTCTGTTGTCTATGTAGGATACTAAAGAATGAGAATGAAAATAATGTGATGGGTGAGCCTAAAATTACATAGCGCAATAATGAATTGGGAAACATTTAGTCTCATGAGATGTCATGTTGGGATAGGGAGTGAACCTGATTCCATTACTATACCTTTTCAATCATGATTTATTTGTTGTTATCCATGTCCTATGTTTATGATGAAGTATTTTATGTTGTTTTGACCTTTTACATGTTATAATTATAATTCTATATAATTCCTTATTATTCTTTTTTATGATTCTCACACCTTATATTCCCTGTTGATTTGAATATTTTCTAACACAAATCATATTATTAATTTCTTTTTTCGTTACTGGGATTTACAGAAAACCCATTTTGTATACATGTCCTTAGGACATCCCATGTAGTTTTAAAGGCCATGTAATTATAGAAACATTTTAAGGTTGTTTTCATTAATGTTGTTGTATCCCATGATCAAGATGTTATGCTAGGATCCTAATTCTCAAATACACTAGAAATGTCAACATTTTAGGTTTTATTATGTGTAATTTAATGTAATAAATCTATAAATAGTATGTAATAATGAGAAGGGTTATTATAAATGGTATTATATGGATAGTTTAGTTAATTTTGATATTGTGATTAGAAAACTATAGAGAAATACTTGTGGATAAAAATAAGGATATGAAAACATCCATAGATTTTTTCTATTTATAGATTATGCGGTTCATGAAATAAATTAATCCATGTGAGAATACAACATGTAGATGTGGTTCTATCAAAGACTTACTTAGGGTTAACATCTTCGTCAAGGGGCATTGTGATAGACTTGTTAAAACTTGGTACATGAAACCAGGCCTTACTGTGTACTTGGTTTGGCACGCCCAATGAATATGAGTTGGTAAAACCACATGATCATAATGCACAATTATTATGGGGAATATTCCATAAGAAAATATGATAGGAAATAGATCATGGATATCATATATTGAAGCACTTAAATTCATAAGTTAATTAAATAAATGTAATTTATATGTTATCTCGTTAATGTTAGTAAATTAACATTTATTTGTTTAATAGTTTAAAAATAATAAAATCAATGGTAACATTATTCAATTAAATTTTCAACATTATAATGAATCGGATAATTAATCAATGTGATAATTACTGCGATGATTTCTCAATCAAGATGATAAATTTGGTGGTAGTTCAAGTTAGACATATTTTCATTATGAAAAACTGACAATCAACAATCACAATTAACAACCGTAAGTTTTTTGATTTCCCATTGATGTAAAGGATGAAGAGTACGATGTATCAAAGAGTTTTATAAAATATCTTTGACATGGAAAAGAAGATATAATTTACATTTTTAAAAAAGTATGGAAGGAGGCACTACGTAAAATGTCACAAAGGGACTATGAAATGTTTTATGTATACATGGTCATGGATTAATGTAGATAATTTTCATGAAAAATGGATATGGTAATGGATTGAAATATTTTTCAATCTAAAGTACCGTATTAATTTCTATTCCCTATTTTTGGAGAATTAGGGAATTATCGAGGTCTGTGCTCTATTCCAAGGGTTGAGAAGCGTAATGAGCATTAAAAACTCCATGAAAAAAGGTTTGAGGTAAGTCATATTCTGATATGGATCACGATTATTGAAAAACAAGTAACCTATACTCAATAATTTTGAATTTAAATAATATATTTCAATTCACTCCATAATTTAATATATTATAAAATTTCTTAGAACATTGAGTCACCACCTGAAAAGATTTTATATAATTAGAGAAAACATCAACGGTTATCTATCCCATTTTAGAGTTTGTGGGAATTTTTATTATGAAAATATTATAATAATCCATTTAGTGGGAATTGATGTCATCCTAGCCATGAAATCAATTTCATTATATAAATAAAACAATAATTGTTGGTAGAAGTAATGTACCCTCCATATAATGAATAAACATCATACTCTTAACAAGTAAAATGAGGAGGATGAAACTTTTATTCCTCCAAAATCTCAAGAATGGACATTGTTTCCCATTGAGAAACTTTATCTAGATCATATTGTAGAGTCTAAGTAAAAAATAATCCTTCAAGACATTACCTTCATGAGGGAATATATCGATGTGTTTTTCATGGATATTCCATGTCATCACCAAGTCGAGAGGTTGAATTTTATATCGATTGTATTCCTGGTGAATTACCATTATCCATGAATATATAAAAATGAAATTTTTGGATCTTGAGGAGATGATGAGACAACAAATGGATAACGAAGATAAATGGATTATATGGTAATGTCAACAAGATTACAATAAATACCTATTACCCTCTTCCAATGAATAATGGCCTATTTGATTTGTTATGCGGAGAAAAAATGTCTTCACGTTGGATCTGTGGTCAGAATATTACCTTGTATGGGTTAAGAAGGAGGATATTCCCATTATTTATGTTCATATATGTCATGTGAACTATGAGTTCGTAGTGATGATTTTCAAGATAAATAATGATCCAGAAATAATTACGGACTTAAGGAATATATTCATTAGTTATTTCCTCAAAAAGATGGGTTAGTATTTGTAGATGAAATTTATTTATACTTCAATACCAAGGAGTGGTATGAGGATCCTAAGAGAACTATATTAATAACCATTTCAAAGGATTATATTTAAGCTAGGTACTTAAAATGTGAGTTGTGGTTTAAGGAAGTGTCATACATGGGAAATATTATCACAATAAGACATTTATTTGTAGACCCTTTAGTGATAGAAGAAATTGAAAGATGGAAATGTACAACATCCCCAACAGATATTCATAGCCTCCATTGATTATCATGGTATGATAATCGATTTGTGAGTAATTTCTCATAATTTTCAAACCCTCTAATCATGATAACTTGTAAAGGAGCCTTGTTTTCTTGGCATGATGATTGTAAAGATAACTGAAAATGATGCTTATCAAATTGTATATTCTCATAGTACTCACAAGTGTAGAAAATTTTGTGGTTTTTAGTGATGTGTCAAAGAAGTTAATGGGTTTTGCATTAATGGAAAATGATAATGTCATAGCCTGGGCTTCAAGGAAGTGGAATGTTCAAAAACATAACTAACTTACACATGATCTAGATTTGGTTGTAATGATCATTGCATTGACAATTTTTTGTAATTATCTCATTTGAGTGAAGAGTGAAATATGTACAAATCAATAAAATCCTCATGTATATATTCAAAAAAAATATAAGAATATGGGCATCTAATGATTGTTACATATGATTGAGGACTATGACTTATCAATCCACTACCCTCCTGTTAAGAAAAATAATGATATATATGCACTAAGTAGAAAGGATCCAGCAATTGTATAATTGATGAGAATTTAGAGGGATATGATATTTTTAGATTTGAAAAGTATTTTCATGGTAATCATCATGTACATAATATTCATTTATCCATTCAAAAGTTATTTCTCAACCATCCCCTCTAGAAAAGATAAATGATGCTTAGAGAAATGATGTGGGAATTTAGAATAATGTTGAAACTATAAGAATAAGTAAATCATCATACTTAAATTTTAATTAATATGGAATTTGAATACTTGTATAATTTATATTTGTACCATCAAATCATGAGTTAATGAATATGATTTTTAATGATGCACATTACTCAACATTCTTTGTCCACCTAGGAAGCCCAATGTTATATCAATACCTCCAAGAGCACTGTTGGAGGGACAATATGAAGAAAAAGATCACAGAATATGAATTAATGGTTATATTATGTAATTAAGTGAAGTCTAAATTGAATAATTATAAGGGTATGATGCATCCATTAACCACACCATCATGGAAATGGGAAAAAATCGTCATAGGAATTGTCCTTAGACATCTGGAAACTTCCATAAGAAAAGATTCTATGTAAATTGTAGTAGATCATCTTATAAAGTCTTCATAAATAATTGCGATTCTAGTGGATTTATAATGGGAAATAATTTCATTGAAATTTATCAAGACGTAACAAGGTTTTATGGAGTAGAAATATTAATTGTATGAGATCGAGATCCATGATTCACCTCTATGTTTAGGAATAGCATCAAACAGGATTGGAATACTAATTTGAACTTTATCATGGAATACCCAACCAAACCAATGGTAAATATAAGTGGAAATTACAAACACATGAGGAAACATTGAGATAATTCTCAATAGACATTAATGGATTGTTGGATTAACATCTTTCTCTGGTCAAGTTACCATACAATAACACTAGTGAAAAAAAAATTATGTCGTTTATTTTTTTATTTTTTACGTCAGTTTTTGGCCGCCATTATTATAGGAGACCTTATAAATACTGTATTTTACTACATTTATTTTAAAATCGATATAAAAAAACACAAATCTGAAGCTTTTTTTCACGACGGTTCTTAAATAACCAATGCAGAAAATGATTAGGAGTCATGATTTATTATGTCGGTTTTTAAATAAATGATGATATATATTGTTTATTACATCATTTATTACATAAATGAAGTAATAAACAATGCTTCAAAAGCATTTTTCACCTCTTCTGTTATGAAAATGACCTGAAAGTCAAGTTTATCACATCGGTTATGAAAATACACAACGTGATAAACTAGTATGCAAAGCATTTTTTCACATCAGTTATTGTTTAACTGATGTCAAAAACTATCTACCATGTCGGTTAATAAATAACCAATATAAAAACCCATTCCCATTTATTTATTACGTCGATTACAAAATAACCGACCTAAAAACAAATTTTTTTTATAAATACATTCAAACATTTTTATGCCCTACAAATGATGACCCAAAACATGCCTCAAATAGTCTAAAACCAAACCAAAACCAGATAATAATACATACCAAAAATATGTCCAAACTAGACCAAAACAAGAAGAACCAACCAGAAATTAATGATTCAGCCCCCTCCACCCCCTGGACAGCCTCCCACCCTTGGACACCCCAACCAATGGACCTCCCTCCCAACCCCTGGACATCCCCCCCCCAGAGACACCACCACCACCCCACTGGATAGCCACACCCCATGGACACCCCCAGACATCCCCTCTACCCCGTAAATAGCCTCCCAAACCCCTGGACACCCCCACCTCCCGGGACACCCCACCCCAAGACCTCCTTCCTACCCTCTATACAGCCCCACCCACTAAAAACCATACCACCTCCCTGGATAGCCCCCACAGACACCCCACAACCAAGACCTCCCTCCCACCCATGGACACCCTCACCCCTGGACACCCTCCCATCCCCTAGGACACCCCCGTACAGCCCCTCCACTCCCTGGACACCCCACCACCTGGACCTCCTTCCCACCCCTGGATACCCTCCCACCCCCATAAACCCATAGAAACCATCCCACCCCCTAGACACCACCCCAACCCATTGGAAACCCACTGGATAACCCCTACCACATGAACACCATGACCCCTAGACCCCCATCCCACACCGTAGACATTCCCCACACCCTAGACACCACAACACCCCTTGGACACCCCCCACTTGACAACCCCCACCCCCCGGACACCCCCACCCACTGGACACTCTCCCACACATCCCTGAAAAACCCCTCCACCTGCTTCACACCCCACCCCTAAACCTCCTTCCCCTCCCCCTAGACCCTTGGACACCCTCCCACCCCACAGACACCACACCACCAAATTGGACAGCCCCCCAGGACACCCCCACCCCTTAGACCTCCCACCCACCACCCGGACACCCCCACCCCACTGGACTGCCCCCACACCTTGGAAAACACCACCCCCTAGTCCCCCCCTGAAATCCCCTTCACCCCTAGAAATCTCCCACCGCCGGGACACCCCCACCACATGGACTTCTTTACCACCCCCTAGACACCCCTACCCCCTAGACACCACCCCACCCTACTGGACAAACTCTAAACCACAGACACCCTCCCCCCCCCCCTATACCCTTGGACTCCCTCCCACCCCCTAGGACACCCTCCCACCCGCTGGACACCCCTGGATAGCTTCCCCCCTTGAAAAACCCCCATCCTACTAGACACCCCCACCCCATGGACCTCCTTCTAACCCCCACCCCGCCCCCTTGATATCCACCCACCCCCTAGACACCAACCCACCCCCAATGGATTGCCCCCCAAATCCCCAAGACACCCAAATTCCCTAGACACCCCCACCACCCTGGACACCCCCTACCCTTTGGAAAGCCCCCCCACCCTCCATAAAATCATTACTATGATCTTCCAAAGTATGAAACAAGAAGAAACCAGCCCAAAAGAAAACCAAAACTAGACACGAATCGATATCATAAAAGCATCCGAACTAGACCAAATCAATATGAACCAGTTCAAAATTAAACATTCAGATATATAACATTCAAAAAATACAATGTCAAAAATAAAATACATCCAACAAAAATAACTACCATATACATAATTATAAATACAATATTCAAAATCACATTTAACAGTACAAACAAACTATAATCCAATCAACCCTATAAAATAATTTGACCATTCCACTTGTATGTGTTTGACATCTAGAGAACCATAGAGTTTAGGGTCATCAAATAGATACAAATTAAAAGTATAGTAGTTAACATGTATAATGAATATATCAAATTTAATATTATGGAAATTTTTATAAGGAAATCCTACCTGGTAAAACATCACAAGTGATCCAGTTGTAATTATTTCATTCATAAATCATAATATATGATATTTTCATTCGATGACGCCTTTCATTTCATGACAATTCTATTTAATGGATTTTAAATTCAAAATATAATTTTTATTTAATACATCTAAAAGTACAAATTAAAAAAGGATATTTACCTTTACTTCTACATATTTCATCTTGTCACTATTTTTCATTTTGTTTTTTCAAAAGTATACCCATCCCCTATTAGAAAATAAAATAAATGGTATGAATTTATAATTCATTATAATATAAAAAACTATTAAGAATTTGAAACTTACTTTTCCAACACATTCTGAAAACATCCCCGCACATCACTATGGATAGAGCATATCCAATAAAGTGTTTTATCCCTCATTCAAAAAACACATAACATCCCATGATGACTAATATTAATGAAAATTTAAGGTTATTGGTTATTTATGTTAAACGAAAATCAACAATTTTCAAGATATATTTTTCATACATCTTACAAAAAGGCATCATCGAACAATGTGTGATTAAATTCTTTTCAAATCTTAAAGAAATATAAAGTGTTCTTTGTCTCTCATCCAATGCATGTACTTCAGGGGATATCAAATGTGGGTCCATTAATCCATATACTAATGTAAGCCTATTCTTATCACACATGTTATAAAGACACCTAATTCAAAATAGGCATAAGTATACATTTGTAATAAATATAATGCATGGAAAGGAGATAATACTCACATGGAAAAATCATTACCATTTTGATTCCCAGTTTTTCTCTACTAACAAGCTTCATGATATCATTTTTCACATTCCCCACATTTATTGCATGTCCACAAACATGATCTTACATTAGAAACTCATAATGACCTGCCAAAATATTTGAATAACCTGACAATCTTTAGAGACTACTTGAATTTGTATCTGATGTCATATCCATTTGTCTTTGTTGTTGTCAATACAATATTTCTTTACCTTTGATGTATTCCTATAAAAATTAATAGAAAATTATATTAATTTTCAAATGTTAAAACAATTGTAATAAAAATTAAAATAAATGATATAACATACATACCACTATGGTAATGAGTCCCAAAATACTGGGTGGCCAAGCTACAGATTTGATGATACTATATACAACTATCGTCTCCTAATCTTTAGAAAATGGTACTAGAGAGGATCGATCTATAATATCGTATACAATGACCCTATGATGATCTACCTCTAACTGTTGATGAAGAATTGTATATCTTATACAATATACAAGTCCAAATGCAAATATATGATAGTGAGGATCATCAAAATATGACTCACAATAAGTGGGATATTGTGGCGGAGGATTAGGATAAAAAATGGGGTATGAAATATGAGGTGGGAGTGGGAGATACTAGGAGAGGTGGAGGAGTGGGAGCTACAGTTTAAAATTATTTTTTCATGTCTGTAAACATAGAATCTACTGAAGCTCCAATATTATCCCCCATCATCACATTAATATTTTGAATTTCAACCTCAAAGGATTATAATTTTGTATAAACACCCTAAATAGAATATGTTAAAGAACATGGAAACACTTTTCTTACAGATGCACCTGTTGGATATACTCAGACATGACTGGGGCATTCGGGCGTTCCCAATAATGTAGATAAAATATCTTTCCTCCCATCATCTGTAAATAACCAATGTGAGCTATGCTCTCCAAGATAATCCTATATTAATTAATTGAACATTTCTGTAATGATTCAAATTATATAAATAATATAATTAACTTAAATAATTATAATAAATTTATAAAAATCATCTCATCTACGACATTCAATTATTCGAAAAGATATTTCCCATTTTTCTTATCCGAGATCTCATCCATATTTCATGTCTATATAGAGGGGATAGAGGGAAAACATCTCTAGGGCTTGAAGACTCACCTCTCAATTTTTGTAATTTTTCCTCCATCATTTTTTCTTCCAATAATGAAACCCTCTCCGAGATAAAGTATGAGGGTATATATTTTTAGATATGATATCCTGCCGAGATGTCATTTTTTTCTATAAATTAAGAATAATATATCATTTACAAGAAATTAATAAGATAATTTATATAATAAATCTTATAAATGAATACATTTCCCTTACCAAAAATTAATCTTTTCTTCTATTTTCAAAAAATAGCTTCCATGTGTCATGATCTATGAAAGGATATATATGACATGGATTATCATGATTCCTATAAAAAATGAAATCAGATGTGAGGTTTTATTTGAAATCTCTCCAAATCATAGCAGACATCGATAAACATTTCCTCCTGACTCCTTGAGTGTCAGAAATATCAAATGTCTACTGAAAATTATGAGGTAAAACATATTATACTTGAAACATTTAATGATTAGTCAAAAAATATAAAAATATCATACCAAAATCGTCTCCCAAAAATGATATATTATCTCTTTGTGCACACTTCTCCAATCATCTTCGAAAATGGTTACTTTTCCTTTACATTGAGTTGATACAATACTCTTAAAATCTTTTCCATTTGGACCTCTAGGAATATTATTATCCTCAAATTGATTGAGTATCCTCTGGTCCTAGATATGGGAAAGCGATAATTTTGGTAAACATGTGCAGCCACCTTTACCAACTCTTGAACTCTTATTTGTTAATATGGAATCACATGAGGAATATTGGAGAACATCAAGAAGAGCATGTGAATTTTCCTACCCAGAGGTATGATCATGATGGTCATCTCCAGAATCATGTGGTTGATCAAATGATTGATCTGTCATTATCCTCCAAATCAAATAAGAAAACATATTTTCACAAATATACAAATTCAAATATTATAATACAAATTTAAAAAATAAATGGAATAATGAACTATGTTATGTAATAGTAATCATGGTAAATATGGTAAGATTGTTAAAAAATGTAAATATGGTAAATATGGTAGCTTAATTGTCCTTACAAAATCAATAAATAAATAAGTTATGGAAAGGTAAAATATGGTAAACTATGGTAAATTGGTAAACATGGTAAAAATGGTAAATATGGTAATCATGGTAAATATGGTAAACATGGTAAATTAATTTTCATTCAAAAATATCAATAGATTTATAAGTTACGTAATGGTAAACATGATAAAGTAAAAAAAATTAAACAAAAATTTCTACTTATATGTTTTAATATGCTTTTTAATAAAAATAACATAATATCTATCAATTTATGAAAATAATAAATTGTAAATAAAAGAAAAATATGTTACAAATAATATTAGTAATGTACGAATGGATTGTTTTCTAAAATTACTTCTTCATGATTATTCCTTATGGAACATACTATGTCTTCAAAATGCCTATCATTATTATATGGTAATCATTCCATGGTAGTAAGGATATTTCATAAATCAGCAAATTCATTAAGTTTACCCTCATCAAAATATTCTTTTTTCCTTTTAAAATAATAGATCACTATATATATGATTGATCAACTGCATAGAAAATTTGTTTCAAATGTGTTTTCATTATAAAAGAATCTATTGTGTCTTCTAATCTATTAAGATTAACAAATTTCTTTACAAATTCATCATGTATGAAACTATTGTTAATGAAAAACCATTTTAATTTAAAAATAGGAACTTTAATTTTAATCTAATCAACCTCCCATATTTCTTCAATGACTCCGTAATATGCACATGATGCAGAAATTGTGTTTTTGTCTTTAGAACTTGAAAAATGCATTTTATCTACAAACACCAATACATCACTATTCTAAAATGCACTTCTGTTATCCCGAGATTTTGTATGAAATGTATATCCATTAATATCATACCTGGACCATGTTATCATGTTTAAACATGGACCACCCACTAAGCACCTTAATGTGTCTGATAAATATATTCTACAAATAAAGGTCTTTTCAAACCATGGAAAAAATGTTTTGTTGTACTCATTCAAAATCAACATTTCTTTCTTCTTTGGATGACATTGTTTCAACTCACTAAGATATAATGTGATATATGGTTGAGGGTCAACTATGTTATTCAAGATGTATAATTATACCTTCTTCATTTTTTCAGATGACAATGATTTTACTTTCAAGCCATGAATCCCTTTTCCCTCATTATTAACTCATTCATGGTGAGATGGAGGAAAACCTATGTGCTCCGCTGCATCCAAGTAGCATGTAAAAAACTCCTCAACCATATCAGAAATATATATTTCTATAATAGATGCTTCAGGTCGATATGGATTCTTAACATACACCTTCAATTTTTTCATATACCTTTCAAAAGGATACATCCAAATAAGATATAAGTCCAAAAAACATTATTTCTTGGACTAGTTCATCCATTAAATGCACCATTATATCAAAAAATGTAGAGGAAAATACATTTCTAATTGACAATGTATAGAAATTGAATCCTTTTCAGAAATTTTCAAAGCATTTAAATCAATGACCTTATTACAAATTGAAATGAAAAAACAACACATCTTTAATGTAGTCCTTATGATAGAGATGGGAAATATTCCATGCAATGAAACTGATAGAATTTTTTTCATCATGATAACAAGCTGAGGGAAGAAATTTGTGTCTTCCATTTAGAGTGGGATCTATCTCTAAACGTTTTCCCATTGATAGTAAGTCTAATCTTGCATTCAACCCATATTTAGTCTTTCCTTTAAAATTGAACAATTTTCCAATAAAACTATCACAGATATTCTTCTTTACATGCATGACATCCATATTATGTTTCACTTTATGGTATCTCCAACATGGTATCTCAACAAATATTGACCTTTTCTTTCAAATATGCCTTTCATTACCAGATTTATGTGTCTTTCCCAATGTCACATCATGGGTTTTCACCCTCTCAAAATACACATATGGGGATAATGGTTTTCGAGAAATATAAAATTCTTGTGAGCCATTGAATTCCTTTTTTAGTATTCTATAACAGTGATCCATAGTCAAAAACATTAGATGACTCATGTACCATATTTTCCACCCATTAGGAAATTGAAAATATGAAGTTTGTTGTTCACAAAGTGGACATAATTTATTCCCCAAAACATTATATCCAAAAAAATTTCTATATCTTGGGAAGTCATTTATAGTGTATATAAGCACTGTATGTAGTTGAAAATATTCCATTTTATAAGAATCAGACACCCTAATAACACACTCCCTAAAAATATTCAAATCATTAATCAATGGTGACAAGAAAACATCAATATCATTTCTAGGTTGCTTCAGTCCATAGATCATTATACTAAACATGACATATCTGTGCTTCATACAAACTTCAGGAGAGAGGTTGTAAGTTACCAATAAAACAGGCCATTAGCTATGTGTGCTACTGAGGGTTCGGTATGGATTCATTCAATCTATGCACCACCAAAGACTGAGAGTTCTAATTTAATTTCCAAATGTAGAATATTGATCATCAATTTTCTTCTATTGTGGAAAATCTGATGGATGGCATATTTTTCTATCACATATCCTCTCATCATCATGTCATATTATCCTTTTCACATCATGTGAATTAGAAAATAAATATATCAAACGATGAATTATAGAAAGATACCCAAACACCTTGGTAGGGATCTCTGTAATCTCTACATCGGCCTTTGATTTTTCATTCAACTTTTACAATTATGTCCCAAATTTAGGAAACTATGATAGAAATTCTTTTTCCTTCCTATATACCATACAATCATTTGGATATGCAAGTATTTTATTTTATACCAATCCATCGAGCATAAAATTTTCATGGGCTTATAATGTGATTCTGGAAGATCGTTGTCTTTTGGATGAATGTATTTGAACAATTATAGAAGCTTTGTTAAACATATATCACCCCATCCATGTTTATCATTCAGGTTAACCAATCTTAACACCACTGAAAAAACTGTAAGATTCATACAACCAAGATACAATGGGTTTTCAGCATCACCGTATAGACTTGAAACTGTTGGTTCTATCTCAATTTCTTCTGCTAAAATATCACGAATCATTTCTTCAATTCCATCGATGTACCATATTGTCAATCGTTATCATAAATACATCTGAAATTCTGTCTAGTTTCACAATTCTAAATCCAAGGGTAGTAACTTGGATTAAAACAATGAAAAATCAGATGATCTTTGATATCTCTACTTTTCAACGTCTTCATATTCAAACATTTCTTACATGGAAAAAAATGTTGCGGCCTGGAACATTTCATTTAGTAAATTCTAAAAAGGAATCAACACCTTCCCCATATTCATTGGTCATTCGACATGCCGTAATCCAACATCGACTTGTTATTACCTATAACGAATATCAGAATTATACATCATGTTGAGATAATGAAATTATATATTTATATGAAAAATATCATAATTTGAATGAAAAACTATATTGAAATATAAAAAATATATGCGTATCTGAAAATCATACGCATGAAAATGATTTTAAAAGGAAAATATAGTTAGATATAACAGTTTTAAATTCATCTATGATCCATTATTATTATGGTACACAAATAATACATCATGGTGAATTTGTATACCAAATTCACCATTCTTTATACAACAAATATAATGTATAAATATTAAAATATGTATACATTCACTAGACACCACCACTTGGACACCCCTACCCCCATGAAGAGCCCCCTCATCCCTGGAAACCACCCCCACCCCCTTGACATCCCCTACCCCATTGGAAATCCCCCTCACCACCCTTAACACAACCACCCCCTTTGAACACCCCCTGGACACCACCACCCCCTGGACACCCCTACCCTCTTATAATTCCCCCTCACCCTCAGGACACCACCCCAAACCCCTTGGACAGAACTACCCCCTTGGACAACCCCCTCACCCCTTAACACCACCCCCACCACCAGGAAACCCCTACCCCCTTGGACAACCCCTCACCCCGTAGATACCCCCACCCCATTGGAAAGCCCCACACTCCCTAGACAGACCCCTTAGACAGCCCCCACCCTTCTGGACACCCCACCCCCTAAAAAACCCCACCCCATGTACACACGCTACCCCCATTGAATTCCCTCTCACCCCCCTGGACACCACCTCTACCCCATGGACATCCCTACCCCCTTGGATAACCACCTCACCACTGGGACACCACCCCCACTCCCGTGGACAACCCCCAACCCTTGGACATCCCCCAACCCTCTGACATACCCACCCCCTAGACACCCCCTACCCTAATGGATAAACCTCTCACCCCTAGACACCCAATCCCTTGGATACCCATAATCCCGTGGAAAGCCCCCTCACCCCCTGGACACCACTCCCCACACCCTTGGACACCCCTTGGAGGCCACCACCCCCTTAGACTGCCCCACCCCCTTTACAACACCCCAACCCTCTTGAAACCCCCACCTCTTGGACACCCCTATCCCCTGAACACCCACTACTCCCTTGGACAACCCCCCACCCCCGGAACACAACTCCACACCTGGACACCCATACCCCATGGACCGCCCCTCACCCCCTAGAAACCACCCCACCCCCTGAACACCCCTAACCCCTTGGACAACCCCTCACCCATTGGACACCCCCACCCACATTGGACACCCCCAATCCCCATGTAAATACCCTTAACCCCCATGGACACCACCCCTACCCCTGGGAAACCCCCTGGACACACCACCCCCTTAGACAGCCCCCCCCCCCAACCCTCTGGACAGCCCCCACCCTTGGAGACCCCCCAGCCCTGGACTCCCCCTACCTCTGGACACCCCCTACCCCCTTGGAAACCCCCTCACCCATAGACACCACACCCACTACTGGACACCCCTACCCCTTTATAAATCCCCCTTAACCCCTTGACACCATCCCCTAGGACACCTATGGACAGCCCCACCACCATGGAAAACCACCACCACCCCTGGACACCCCCACCACCAGTACACATGAAAGTACATGCACACACACACATGATTGAATACACAAAAATGTAAACTTGAATGATATCTTATCCATGGTTTATTTTAAAAGAAAATAATTTAGCATGGTATAAAAGTACACTAAGACACTTACAATGATAGGAAAAACAAATATAGAAAAACAACATCAGAAAAAATATATATAGGGAATCGTGAAAAATAAAATATGAAACCTAGGCACATGAGTCTTACTTGTGTACTGCAAGTTGACCTGATAGATCTGGTGATAATAAAGATAGTGGATGATGTTCACAAAACGAGGTTGGAGGGAAGAACTTCAATGAATCCTTAATATGTTTTCTGTTCGAGAGATATGAGTCACTGGTCACCCATTCAAAAAAACTATAACGACATATTTTGGGGCATCATAAATCATTTAAATAACTTATCAGGTTGGTTATTTAATAACATACATGATAAACTATTTTTTTTGTTTATAACGTAGGTTATTTAATAACCGACGTAGAAAATCTTTTATCACACCTCATATATTATAACCGAATTTATAACTTGATTTTTATCACCTTGGTTATAAAATAAACGACTTGAAAAATCTCCGAGATTTAATTTATAACACCGGTTATAAAATAAATGACATAATAAAGCACCCAAATTTGATCTTTGACGTCGGTTACAAAATAAAAAATTTTATAAATCTAATCTTAGTATTTTTTAAGTTGATTATGTTATAAAAATGTAATTTTTTATAATCTTGTCAATTTATCACATCGGTTATAAAATAACTGATGTGATAAACCTATTTTTTCCATCTTTTCACATCGGTTATATAGAACAGACATGAACAATGTTGACGTGTTTACAGTTTTTTTCACTACTGTAATAGTTTCCACTCATGAATCCAAATGGCCCTAATGAAATTGCGTTATGGGAAGAGGATCAAAACACGAACATGTTTGGATGATGTTGGGGGAATGAAAACTTCTAGGTCATAAAATGGTTGAAAAAATTGTGGAAAATGTTAAGACCATTCAGAAACACATCAAGGATACTTATAGACAACTGAAGACATATGTTGAAAATCGTAATAGAGACATACATTTTGATGTTGGATACATACTATTCCTACTAATATCTTCGTGGATGAATGTGATGTGATTTTTAATGAAGGAAAAACATAGTTTAATATACATCAAACCATTTGAGATACATGATCACATCATAGCAGTGACCTATCGACATGCACGTCAACCAAACATGTATCTTGTACATGATGTATTCCATGTATCCTTCTTGAGGAAGTTCATACCAAACCAATTAAAAGTATATAATCAATAGGTGGTACCATTTGAGAATTCTATTTCAATTAAATATTACCCAGTGATAATCATAGATCGAAGAGAAAAAGCATAATGAAATAAGATAATGCACCCTGTCAATGTTATGTGGAGAAATAAAATGTTCAAATAAGTGTCTTGGGAACCAGAGAAACTGATGAAACAGAGTTACCCTCATACTTTTTAATGTGTGAAATGAACTATTTTAGGGTTAGTTTTATAAATGGGCGATGATTGTAATGTCCCAAATAGTTATAAAGAAAATTTCAGTCCAGATTTAACTAAATGTATTATTATATAATGTGGTTCTTGAAAATATATGCACACCATTGGTTCTATTATATCATATATTATTTAAATAACCATTAATAATCATTACCATTGATAATATTCTCATAAAATGTTGATCACATGATTAGAATAATTGTAGGGTTTTAACAAATCCAACTGACACGACAGAGTGTGATGACATCATCTACTAGGATGACACCCTATGAAGCCAATTCATCAGAGATTCTAAGGGATATAGAATCACTAAGAATTTCACATGACCATGTCCATGTTGGAATCCAACAAAAAAATAATCATTGAAACCATTTATGATAGATGTTCATCCTTATAAATATCACAAATAAAACAATGTACATCAAACAACCACATGAGAGTCTCACGGTTTCACACCATACTCATATAAACATTGTTAGAGTATTAAATGGACATGTATCAAGACCCTAGAAATATGATTATATACATAATTTTTTATATAATAATTAATATATTTTCATCTGTCTATATTTACATTATAATTTTTTTATTTTAGTATTACAAATCACAAATAGTATTATTATGTAATACTCATATTCAATTAAATTTTTTTTTTATGAATTTATGGATATTTAAAATAAAATATATTTTAATAAAAACAATTATTAGTTAATTTTTATTAATTTTTAATGATAATATAATTTTTATGAATTAAAATATGAATATTATAAGGGTTTAAGATGTTTAACTATAAAAACCCCAAATTTATAAATAAATGTGGATTATTATTTTAATTAGTAAATACTAACAAATTTATAAAATTAAATCTATTAAATTTATATTATTTTTGGAATTGTTATGTAAAAATTATCCAATGTTGAATTTTTTAAAATTTTCCAATACGATGGAATTTTCATGTTAAATTTAAATATAGTATAAATATATTATGTGTATTATGAAATCATAATTACAAAAAAGTGATGTCATAAATAATGTAAAAGGAATAATTGAAAAAATATATGTCTTCCATTTAAAAGATTTTATTTCAATTTTATATAAATTATTTTAAAAACTCATTATGAATCCTCCAATTAATATAATATATTTTATGGTTTTAAAATAATTTTTTAAGTGAATGACTGACCTCCACATATGAAATGGTATTATACTATTAATTTAGGCCCTTTGACTTATAAAATAATGGAAGCCACTCCCATTTTTCCCAAACCGTGGGTAAACCATGTGATGTTTTTTTTTCAATGTTAAAATAGAGTCCAAAACCTATGTTTGAGAAATAATAATGAAATCCCCACTCTTTTCATATATAAAACAACCCATGCTACCATTATTATACACTCAAAATCCCTGGTCCACGTCCATACACAATCCTACCATAACTAGAGTGCTCATATAGTCTTTCTAAGCTCTCATGAATCCCCTCCCATGCATTTGGATTCACACAAAAATGTAAGGGATTATCACCTTCTCAACATTATTCATTTTTTTTATCTTAGGACTTTTCATTCAAATTAATTTAGTTTTAATATTCATCTACATGTCCTTATTACATCTAATAATATTTTAAAATTACAAGAAACACATTTTTTCTTTCATTATCCAATTTTATGAATTTTATATGATGTTGTTATGATGATAAAACTTCACAATGATTTTTCATGCCAAAACCATTATGCAGTGAACACCATACCCATTTCCTATCAAGGGTATTCACCTTTATACAAAAATAATTCTTTATCATGGGACACACATATATTTATTTTAGACTCCATGATAATGTAATAAAATATGACAATGAATTAATCCCTGTTCTATGATCTATATGGCACCCATAAGCATGATAATAAAATGAATGTGATGTGTGTACCCATAAAATATATAGAACTAAAATTAATTGTGTAATGCTTAGTCTCATGAGACATAATGATGGTATATTGAGCGAAACTATGTCTTTTATGGGACTTTTCCAGCATGATTTGTTGTCAGTAATCCTTGATCTATGTTTAAGATGTAGTGATTTAAGTTGTTTCTGTGTTTCCCAGGTTTTGATTATCATGTAATATCATTCCTTATTATTCATGACTGTGATTCTCACACCTTTTATTCAAGATTGAAATTAATATTTCTAACATGTTTCACCTTATTAAAATATTATTCCTTTACTAGTATTTATAGTTCACCCTCTTCTAATGTATTTCCTTATGTTATCCATAACAATTTTAACTTCCATGGAATTTGATAAGCATGTTAACGAAATTTTCAATATTGTGCATGTATCCCATGTCCACGATTTTATTATATGTACCTAATTTCCAGATACACTTGACTTCTCTATATTTCGGGTTTCATTTCTTATATTTATATTTAATAAATTAGGAATTTAAATTTAATAAAGAGAAGGGATATTATATATCATTAGAAAATTTCAATTTGTTCCAAATACCCTATTTATTGTCTCAAAATATTAATGTAGATAAATATATTATTAAGATACCACATTGTAACATCCCATTTGGGAAGTCACTGAATAATACCCCATACTTTGAGTATAAAACATCGGTGTAATCACAATAATCAATCGAATTAGGAAGCATGTGAATGAACTGACTAAAGTAGATAAAATCCATAATGCATAAATAATAGTAAGAAGTTCTTAGGTTATGTCATATATAAGATGTTTATGTCATTCCTGTAAATGAAATTAAATGAAATACATGGAAACATAATTATATAAAAATGCATGTATCAAAATACAGAGATACCTAATAGAACTATCTATTTATAGAATCATTAACCTTGATCTGTCCAATACTACCATCACCTTAATCACAGTTAAGAAAGCATAAAAAATAGGTTGATATCCCTCTCCCTACATACATCTATTAATTATGACTATGCACCCAACAGAAACCCTAACATGGTATTAGAAGACACTTATTAGGCCACTACCAACGGGTTCGATTACAAGTCATGTATCAGTAAGATATGAAAAATCATTGTTTAATTTATCTAATACTATTATAAATGAATTAGTAGGTATAAAAATATCCCAAAAATGAAGCTCAATGTAGACCAATAACCGTATCAGGAGATAAATCTAAATCATGAATAAAGAAGGTGTAATCATGTCTATAATTACTACTATAATAACATATGAATAACATGGATATCACCAAATCATGATGAAAAATCCACTACGTTCTATCCTATATAATCCAGTGTCAGACCTCATGGTCCAAAGAAAAGGATTAGAAATGTATGAGGTATCCACAATGACAGATATCATGTAATCAAGTTTCAGGTCCATGTCATGATACAAAGAGTCTAAATATAATTGGAACCTCATATAATATGGATCCATGGAGTAAAAATATCCATGGAATCCAATATAATTCATAATCTATAGAGATTGAATTTCCAATAAATTAGATACAGTTATGAATCAATGGAGTATCAATTTCCATGGAATTAAATATAAACATGAGTGTTATACCAAACCTTCCATCATATACATGATCAGATAAGGATACAATTGTACTTCCATAACTAATTTTTTTACCATTTACCTATTTTCGTTAACAACTTCATAACCCCAATATTCTTTATACACAATCCATTAGGCCATCCAACTCATCCCAATCATCAATCTAAACCATTTAATCAATTTTGTAACATGTGATCACATGGAATGTAGGAATAATACTTCTGTTATTATATGAATTAATTCATTAAAGATCCCACTTTGATGGATACCTCTAACAAACACACCCAATGGGGTGGTAACACAAAGTGAATATACATTACCACACATCATAGGTGGTTTGGTTTGTGGATGGAAACTTCCAACCATCATAAGGTACTAAGATCACAACAAAAAAAGTTTGGAAAATATAATTATAGAATTCTATTATTTTCATGAACAACACAAGAAGGCTCACCACTGGGAAAAATATAATGATATTATAAAATGATTAAAATTTTGGGAAATAGTATAGAACACTTATCGTATATCCATTATAGAAAAGTCATCCAGTATTGCCATCTGATAAACTCATGATAAGGAGAAAAGGAGCAACTAATTAAAAAAATAAGAAATATGTCATATTAGATTGAACCAAAATCAATCAATCAATGCAAAGATAAATGATTAATGATGAAATATTATTGAATTAATCACCAGCATTGATCCAACAAGATGAAGAATTCATGAATCAAAGATAGTATGAAGAAATGGAATGAAATACTAGGTTATTTATAAATAAACCCACAAGGGGGATGAAGTGCTATCCACTCGAGTAAATACTAGAAAAGGTTTATGTTATTAAGGGGACATGGGAAAAAAGTATAATTTTCCACAAAAATTATGGAACTCAATGTTTTTCCACATGATTGGACATACAATTCCCCAACTATGTGAATTCCTTTAACTCGAGAGGGAACCCAAAGAGATCATGTGAATGATTTGGGAAACTATGCACAAACCATTTGATTTTAATATCATTAAAAACTATTAGTGGATCATATAGAAGTGAAATTGTAGATGCATAGTTTCAACAAACTATGCATCCTTGGAAATTTCATTGGACCACCCAGCACAGTTTCCTCAAACCATGTTTATGATGCTACATGGTTTATAGTAATTGTGTATCCTGTCACCCTTTTTAAAAAAATTGAGCCTCTAGGTTCCAAAAACCACGATACAACCCAAAAACTATTGTCACCTCATTAGTCACTCACATTTGGTGAATAAAAATAAATTAAACTAAAATTAATTGGATATTAACCTCTACACAAATAGGGTATATTACGTGGTTGATTTGGATAAATTCGTTTTGGATGAAATTGAAGATAACATGGTCATTTTTGTATGTTCTGTAAGAGTATTTGTGGGAATCATATACCATTCACCACTGGCTTATATAGAGTCATTTATTATTCCTAAACCATTGGTTCATTAACCTATAAGCTGGAATTGTTTACCATCATGCACATTATTAAATGTTTCATATTTAATTGGATGAGTGGGAATTTTGGATGCATTACAGTTTAATTTTTTAGAGAATTTTCTATGGTATATGAAATAAAAGAACTTATGGAGGAGGAGAATGAAATTGTAATGATGGAAGTATAATAAATGAAACTATAAATACTCACACACTAATAGAAAGAAGGGGTTTATATGAGGAATTTACTCACTACTATACCAGATGAACTCATCCAAAACTAATATCAACTAATGAAGTGAATTTCTTGAATGGATATGACCTACATATAAATGACTGATACAAATCCATAACTAATGTTAGAGCTATCAGATCATGATAGGTTACATGAGGTTTTTGAAGGTTCTTCTTAAAGTATATATGATGTTGATAGTAATATATCCCAATCATTACCAATAGAAACCATTTATAAATGGTGAGGCCCCAATCATTGAATTTTGAAGGTTTGTATCATAGAATAATATAGTATTGCATTGGATTAGAAGTATTTACACTGATAAGATTTTTAATATCTTGTTGAATGTTGTTAATTTCTCTATGTGACTATAATATAATAATATCATTGAATATATATCACAATTAAAAATTTATAATAGTTTATTTCTATGTTGTGAAACTAGAAATTTCATGGAGATATTCTAAAACCTTGTTCCAAGATTAGATATCATTCTATGATGTGGAATATAGTATTCTTCCTATCAGTTGTGAGTACTTATTAAATAATGATAATTTATCTAATTTTTTTTTCACTTTCTTATCTTCATAAAAAAATATAGTAAGAATATACCCACTTCATTAAAAGCCACATATTTATTTATCATTTGATATTTCAATATGCTAATGTGTGTAATGAACAATAAACTTTATGCTTTTTTAGTTCGTTTCATTACTCATATACTATGATGTAATGAAGAAACCTCTGATGCCATGAATTCTAGGGATGTACGGTATGGTGGGAACATCATAGAAGGTATATTATTAATGTATATGTCAATGATAGAATTATCCATTCAATCAATATGGAGGATGATACATCAAAAATTTTATTAGAAATGAAACCATATATTAAATTTCTTGTCCATAATTTAATGGTGGAGTTTTTTTTATAGATAGGTAAATAATGATTTATAATGTTTATAGGTTTATGACATGAGTGTGTGACATACATGATATGAAACCGATAAAAAGGGATTATATTACACAATGGTTATGCATATATGGTTATTATTGTTGCATTATATCTACCTCCTCTATAGTTTCCATATACAACTTCTATAATGTAGCCTTATACATTTGGAAACCACTACATATTCCACTGAAGAGGAATTTGAGAGGGTCATGGAAAAAATATTTCCTTGTATAATTATTAAATATTATTAATATTTTAAAATAACAAGAAATAAATTTTTTTTGAAGAGGAATAAATATTTATTCACAAGTTAATTATTTAATAATTGAATATATATATTATTTATCTATCTATCCATAATGAAATTGTAGAAAATAATAAATTATTAGTCAAATAAATAGTTTATTTAGTTACATTAAATTTTAATATATATTTATTAACCTTTTTGTGAAAAAAATATTTAATTATTTAAATAATTACTAAAATATTTAATAATCATTGAAGAGGATGATGAGAAAAAACTTTTTTCGAGGTTGAATATTTATTTTACATATTGAAGAATAAATATTTTTAATTTTAAAAGTCATGGCACACATTAAAATAATGTAATAATACTATTTTACTAAATGAAATGAGGTTCTTCTTGGGATTAATATATTATTAAAGGACTTCTTGAAATTTATTATACATTAATCCCAGAACTTATGTCTATTATTTAACTACTTATATAATCAAAGAATGGTTAATATTTTCTCACAATAATTTTTTATCAAGATATACATCCATGTCTATTATTTTCAAGACTAAGAGAGTTATCCATATTTATTAAATCCCAACGGAAGTTCATTAAATCAAGGTGATCTACAAAAAAAATAAATTAGTCATGTTAGCACTTTTTGGTTTGTCGACATTGCTGAAAGATCGAAGAATAACATGTGCATCACTATTTTAGGGTCTCATCATTGGATCCCCATGAAACAATGAAGAAAAATAAATCAGGTTCAAGTGAATAACGTCGCCAATGATGAATGATCTCATGATAAAAGAAATAATTCTTCATATGATATAAATTAAATATTAGTTAACTTGAAATATCATATGTCTTTGTTTCATGATAAGAATTTGTTAATATTCATTGGAAATTTTATTTATCAGTCAAGATATTCATGTCATGTACATTACTAAATATCCATTGAATCCATAAATTATGTTTTATCTATAAGAATAATATTATTTTATTACTTGGTCTGAAACAACCGATGGGTATTAGTGTGTTGATGTTCAATTTATAATTAATTAATTATTTATGATCAATTTAAACTTTTACTCATTGTTTTTTCATTTCCTGAAATTAATTCATAAATGAGATTGTCAATATATCTTCTTACACCCATAATTTCTCACACATTAATTCTACATCTAATTAAATAATAATGATGAATATTTGAATAACCCATCTAGATTTAGTGATAATCCTTGTCAGAAAACCCTAGATTACATACAGTGGAGACAGTTTACATGCAGTGTAACCAAATTGTTTACACTATGATGTAGCATGAATTAATTTGTAGTGTCATGTAGGTAATGGAATACATGTAATTAAATTCATAATATTTTTACTAAGAAATATTTCCACATAACTTGTACATCCACATTCCATGTTACAATGTTACACATATTGTAGGCCAAATGTTTTTAGGGTAGAAAAAGGGTTCTTGTTGGGTAGTGAAATTTTTTCACAATGTGAGTACTGATAGCCTCATAAAAAGGATTTTACATGGATTGTACCCACTATAGATTCATTGTAATATATATATATATATATATATTGTAATATACACCAATAACCTAGGTGGGTATCACAAATACACAGTGATAATAATACATTGTGTATAGAAAGATTTACATGCCATGCAACATACTTGTTTATACAGAAAATTAAAATTTAATTTATTACACACTTAAGTCAAAAAATAATGCATTCCTAGTTTTATTTAACTAATCATGAACTCTCTCTTTTAGTGGTAATATATATATATATATATCATAATTCGTTAGTGGATGAATTTATGAACTACTGAAAACATATAGTCAAAATACATTGACTACTACATGAACATTAAATGAATGGAATGAAATGTTAATTAACATGTGATCCATGTGTAAATTATTTGGTCATAAAAACTATATAATTACATATTAAAAATATGTATTCTATAATATAAATGAATATAATATATTTTAACTCAACATAGGAAGAGCATTTTCGATACGTAATCATTGAGTTTCTTATATCTATAAATTATAAACTCATATTAATACATTATAAAGAATGTCAAGTTATTTAATTTATTTAAAATAATATTGGATTTGAATCTCCATGAATTATAAGGTATACATTAGGTTAAATTTATATAATTACTTAATTATATAATTAATATTATTAATTCATTTGATTTTATCTTAAAAAACAAATGAAGTAGATAAATTCTGAGTTTATCTATTTATGTACTGGCCCAATTTCAAATGGTTTCATTTTGGTAGATCTAATTTCTTGTTCCCTTCACCTATTAGTGAAGTAGATAAATATTAAGGATATATCTCCTTGGTGCATGGAGTTGGTTTAATATGGAGCTGAGGTGAAAATATTAAGAATGTACATAAGAAAGTAGTGTAATGAAAAAAATTCATTTCCCAAACTGACTCAAAAGAGTTTTTCCTCTAGTACAATGTTTTTATAATTTCCCCAAGATAAAAAATGTCAGTTAATTCTCATTATCATTCTCCATTTTATTTATTTCTTTGTTCCCATTGTATGATTTATCTTATTTATGAAAGATCAAAATATCATTAATAAATGGACTTATATAAATATATGTAATTAAATTATATATATTGTGAAGAAATATTTCACACGTACAAGGTTAATTTATAAATAAAATACACATATTATTAGAAAGATATTTTACTGACTACATGAATTGTTTATGTTTTACAAACAAAACTTCTCAAGGTATGATTGATTCATTACTACTCTAATTTCTATATTTAAATTGAAATAAGGGAATAATGTTTTTAGTTTACATTGTTATGATGTATGATTTTATCAGGGAGTTATATATATTTCTTTCTGCAACTTATTGTATATGAAATGAAGTTTCTTAATATTTTTTAGACCCGATTTGTCTTCATGGGATGTTTTGAGAAAATCAGAGTATAGTATTCAAGATTTTCTGGACCACTCAACACACCTAGGAACAACAATTCAAATTTTGGAATGATTTAAAACCTAAAAATATTGGAATAATATACCAAATCCATTTGTGGGATAATTATACCATAAATTTAGATCATAGCAACTAGAATTTCCATTAGATGAGGAATATTGAGTGAAATGGTGAGGGATATTGTTTCCTGAAAAAATTGTAGATTATTTAAAAACACTAAAAATATTATATCTCCAATAATTTGTTTTCATGTAATGTACTAATATTATTATTTTATATTATTATAAAATAATTTCATTTTTCAACCAAATTATCCTCATGATCAATTGTGGAAAAATACCATCTACTTACTAGAAGTAAATTATAGGAATTTCTCATACCGTGATGGGTTTAAATGTATTATGAATGTAATTCCTTTGTTTTAGAATTTAGAATACATGATTCGTAGGATATGAACGTGAGGGATGAGGATATAAATTTCTATGAAAAATTATTGAAAGATTCACAATATGTGTTTTGATTGATTCTTGTTCCATTTATATAGAACTCATTAAGTCACATGAGAATGTGGATTCTGAAAAACAATCAGTTATCTTTGTGATCATTACTAAGATAGAGACATATAGAAAAAATATGAGACCTCCATATCACTCTTTAGAATCATTATTGGAGATGGTGTTATATTTGGACCTCATTTAGTAAAACATAATGTCTATTTTGAGAACATATAGATTGTTTGTTTTACATATTTTATAAATTTCACACTGATCAAATTTTTTCTTTACACCATTAAATAAAAATAAACACTTCACTAAATTTCAATGTGAAAAACATAGAAAATCCCCTCTCTTTTTTCCCTACTCTAAAAACAAATTTTAAAATTATATAAATGCAGAAATTACTTCAATAATTAAGTTTCTTATGCTGAAAAACTAGAAGAATATATCTAATAAGAATACAAATATAAATCTTATTAGTAATTTTCTTCCTTAAATACGAGAGTTAAAGAGAATGCATGTGAAATTACCTATGTATTTAACATGTGACTAGAGTGAACACTACGTGAAAAACTGAACCATTGTATATAAGAAAGTGGAATATTAAGATCAATTTATCATTGAGTGAATCATATATATTTCTTTAAACTCTGAATTAGTGCCAATTCTGGAATAATATTGTTTTCAAATTATTGAAACTATTTGATTCCAAGTTGTTTTTCAATGTTTGGTGGGTCTACAAGAATCCAAGAGAGCTTGAAATTATACAATGGCTATTGGATATTTCAACCTCACATTTCTTAATGGAATAGTCTCGGTTTTTATCATGCAACTTTAGTTTCAAAAAAATAATTTTTGTGTCTATAGTTGATATAGATAGATTTATATTTAATGTTAGAAATAATTATTGGTAAATTTATGATGAAATAATTTAATTTTGTAAGATATATTTAGATAATGGTCATTGGGTGTTGGAATTGGAAAAGAGTACTAAGAATAAATAATAAAAATAGATCACATCATTCATAAGAAACATAGATATGGTATAACAAGATAATTCATACAAATAAAATGTGGTTTACATAATTACAAAATGATAGATATTTGGATTCATTTTATCTAAAATCAACTTGTGTTTTCCATTCCTATATTATGAAATATTTCCAAATAACCTTTTATTGGAAAAGATGAATGGTACCCAATGGTTCAGGAGTTGTCTCAAAATAATGTTTTTTGGACCACTTATATATAAATCCAAAGGTGGGTACTAATACATCATACCTTTTAGTAATGATTTTATGATATTTTTATATGTCTACTTAAGGAGGTTTAAATTAAATTAATTTGATAGATTCAAGGAATATACAAATGAAATTTACATGTAACCATGTAAAAATATTAATAATGTTATTTCATAAAATATAAGAGGTTATCTTAATCAATCCTTAGTTGATTACATATGTGATTTCGAGATATTATGTAAAGTAACATTTATTTATACACAATAAGGGAATAGTATTATTGAACAGAATAACTATACCTTGTTATACATTGTCATATTAATGATGATCTATGAATGTCTTATATTATATTTTTGTGGATTCATAGTATAATAAATATTGAATATAACTAAATTACTTTTAACACATATGAAATATAGTATTTCATACAAACATTGTTATGACATGAAATATGTGTTAACAAATTTAAATGTAATGGGCTAGGAATAATATGTTAAGGAATCCTTATGTACCTCACTTGCACCAAATGGAACAAATTGCACCTTCATAGGATAAACTATAGAAACAAGGGATTATATCCTTGAAAACACTCATAAAAATCTAATACTAGAAATATATGTCATTTTTCTATAGTTGGGGAGAATTATTAAAATAGATTGTGGGAGAGATATAGAATTTGATGATTTCACAATTCAGGAATAACAAGTGATATGTAATGGCCCGGTCCTCTCCGGAGCATTCCTTTGTCAAAAATAAGGTCAAGAAGTGTTCTGGAGGGTAAAATGGACTTTTCCCACACTTTCCAGAATTTTGAAACTACACGCCGTGTAGTTTGAGTAAACACAATGTACTCCCTTCTAGGGTATACCCCATGTTACAGGCCGTGTCCTTGCTGTGTGGAGTAATGGGTGCACGTCGTGTGTCCAGTTCTACAAGCCGTGTAGTCCTTCCCTGCATACGCATTACCAGTCAACGACCGTGTACCGTATTGGAGCTGTGTCCTTGTCGTGTGCAATAAATGAGTACACGCCGTGTGTCTAAACTACACGCCGTGTAGTCCTTCCCCGCGTATGCATTACTCTCAAACCGTGTGTTGACTAGTCAACGGCCGCAGAGCCGTGTTGGAAGCCACGTGTAGACCGTGTGAAAGAACCGAGTACATGCCATGTACCATAAAGTACATGCCATGTACTTTTTCTTTCCACTCCTATCAATGGAGGGGTCCTCTCCTCCTTTCAACTCACCTGTCTCCTCTCCTCTCCTCTCCTCTGAGCAGAGCTCTCTCAAGAGACTCGAAGGCTCTTCCTTCCATAACTTCTTCATCCAGGATCCGATTTACGATCCGTCAGCGGCCACGGGATCATAACGAAGAGGGGGAACTTCCGAGCCTGAGTCTGTTGTCTTTCCTTCAGCCCTTACATTCCGACTTCCACCTGAGGATGTTTTGTCGGGACCCGACAGAAGTGACGAACGCCGAAGGGCGTCTTCTAAGGTTGAACTGGGGGAGCGTTGCAATCAAGAACCTTTTGAGGTAGGGATTTTACCATAGTCTCTCTAATTTGTGCATCATGCGGGGTGGGTGTTCTCTTGTTTACGTGAAACACTTTTGAACCAGTTTAATGAAGATAATAACTGGCTTATATAACGGGGATGGGAAGTTGTGATTGTTGTTACTTTATATCCTGTGATATTATGTTGTGAATTGAATGAGCTTATACCTACTGAAAATAACGGTCGTTGGGGGCCTTTTCTTACGTAATTAAATGTTTCCCTCTCCTTCTATATTTTCTTATGGATGGAAACTTTGTGGAATATGGAAATTGTTTAATCATGTAAAGTTTGCTGTTTAAAATCTGGAACCCTTGTGTGATCACCCCGGTTAAACAAAATGGAATAATGAACATGTGGGTGTTGGCTTGGTTACATGGCACGTGATGGGGGTGTTTTTGTGGGTTGTTGTGGATCGGGTGAGCAGCGGGGCTGCGGTTGACTTAGTGGTGGGTTGGTGTGAATGTTGTATTGGTAATGGGCAGCGGGGCTACAACAAATGGTATTAAAGGGATAATGATGTACGGTGTGGTTGTGGTTATGGTGGTTGGTAGCAGGGATGCAGGGATGAGCTTGTTGTGAATGAATAGTGGGTTGTGATTAATAAATAAAAGTGGAAGAGTTAATGAATGGTGGGGCGTAGTTTTGAAACAGAAATAATAATCAATGGGGTTGGTTGGTTGATAAGAGGGACTTGTTTGTGATGCTTATGGTTTTCCTAACTTGTTTTGTTGATGGCATGGATATGTTTTACGAACGTTTGGTGTGGTTAGTTGTGGATAGTTTCCCAGTAGTTAAGGAACTAAACAAACTATTTTCTACTGAAATGTGAAAACCTAAAGGGGGTTGGGTTTGTTTATTATATGCATGATTCATAGTAGCAGTACCGAGGCACGTGCTCAGTTTCTCCTTTTATAAGCCATAGGTTGGGTTGTGTGGTTGGTATATTTATATATATCTGTATCTTTTGTTTTTTATCGCACCCCACCAATGTTGAGCACTTAGTGTCGAACATCCCATTTTATGGGAGATGGTGTTTTTCCCTTATTTACTAGCACCTTCCTGCCCCTTCACCCCTAGGATGTGATGGATTGAGGTGACCTTACACCTAAGATTCTTCAGGTAGGTTTTGATTGGGGTGGTTTTAGCCCCAGACTCCTTGGGTGGGTTCTACTATTTCCCAATAATCTTCGGGATGAGGCCCAGGTGTGTGAGGGCGGGATATGTGGTTGTGAGGCCCATGTGTGTGCGGGCGGGATACGTGGTTGTGAGGCCCAGGTGTGTGTGGGCGGGATAAGTGGTTGTGAGGCCCAGGTGTGTGCGGGCGGGATAAATGGTTGTGAGGCCCAGGTTTGTGTGGGAGGGATACATGGTTGTGGGGCCCAGGTGTGTGCGGGTGGGATATGTGGTTGTGAGGACCAGGTGTTTGTGGGCGGGATACGTGGTTGTGAGGCCCAGGTGTGTGTGGGAGACATACGTGGTTGTGAGGCCCAGGTGTGTGTGGGAGGGGAGAGTGTGGCAGCGTCAGGATGTTCGTCGTTAGGAAGAGAAGCTAACTAAAGGGAAGTGGTGTGGGGTACCCAATACTCTTGTTCTAATATACTACTACTACCTATTGTGATTGTGTTTTGTTGAGTGTGGCTGGTGAGGTTGGGTGGATAGAATTCCTTGCTAGGTTTATTCTATTGTTCTCACGGGACATTAGGATGTCTCTCCACTTGTGAAAGAGAGATTTAGGTTTCCCTTCTGAGTATACTTGTATGCTCACCCTACATTTACTTTCAGGATTCCAGGAGGACTACCAGGGCCGTGCGGGACCCTACTAGTTGGACAGTTGGAGTTGTTTTTGTTGTTGTACCTTTGTCTTCTTTTGGTATTGTACATTGATCTTTCTTGTAGTTGTACCTTATTATTAATTTGTTTAAACATGCATGTGGGCTTGGTTTGGGTTTATTTCTATACACTTGTTCTTTTTTCCTTTTAGTGGTTGACTTGTCCTATTTCCCGATCCTAAATAATAAAAAGGGTAATGCCTCCCATATTTGTGAAAACTCATACCCTTGGTGCTAGTCTCCACCCTAGGGCCTACTAAAGGCTAGACTCAGGGGTCATTATCTCCCTTTCACCATTGCCATCTCAGGAGGGGCATCTTTGGTGGGAGGGGGTTGTGAGATGATATGATTGTAATAGATTCCACAAATACCTATGGAAGGGAAGGTAATAGAGACATTAGTATGGAATAGAAGTATGGGAGATATTAGGGAATAAAAAATAAATTGTTTTTGTAGTCAGTAATGGTGGTTTATCATTATTATTTGTTCATAAATATCATATAAGGTACAATGAATTTATATGTTCTATAAATTCAATTAAATAATAGAATGATATTGAATCTAAAATGGATTCTAGGTTGAAAAACCATGTTAGTATATTAGTATATTCAGTAGGGTATTTAAATTCAATTGATCGTGTATAGGCAATTAAGATGAAAATAGACTTGTATTTATAAGTCAGTTCCAATAAGGAATTGCTGGTTGTGAAATGATCTAAATAGTTCTAAGTCACAACCAATGACATAACCCATTATACTGTTTCTATTTAAAAATATATAATAACTCTACTCTCCATAGAAACATACCATGATATAGTGATTTGGTAGACGCATTTTAAAATATGTTTCCTTAATGGGACCCTTTTGAATGATATTCATTTGATACAAACCTATGGGTTTTTTGATCTATTTGAATCCAATAAGGTATAAAGGTTATAGACATATATTTATTTATTATGGTAAGAATCATCAGGATTGAAAATTGTTTTTGATGAAGCCATTACATAATTTCTATTCATAAAGAATGAATGTTATTTTTTTTCTAAAATTACTTTAGTTGGAGGGAAACCATTTTAGTTATAGTTAATATTGATGATATACATGTAAATTACATACTAGTTTTACAGTTTTTATTGTCCTAGTTAGATACATGCATCTCTTCAAAGGACTAAGGGGATAAAAAATTACTTTGGTAGTATGATCCATCATGAGAGATCTAATTACCATGTTTGGATAAGTAAAAGTACATAAATTGACAAGGGTCTAAATAGAATATATATCTACTAATAAAAGAGGGTATTTTTTCTAGATTCTTATAATTATCATATATTAATGAAAATGTGTCCTCGGACATATATGGAGATATCGAGGATAGCAAGGGCTCTATACATTTTATTTTATTTTTTCCTTCATGTATGTTATGCTATTCACCCGAATATTTGTCAAAATTGTGTTATATGAGATAGAAAGATATCAAGATGACCCAAGTGACACCATGAGTTTCAAGTAAAAAATATTCTTATGTATTTGAGGCCCACTATGGATATTATAGTGTAATATGGATGTGATGTAGAGATTATCATCAGGGGATATATAGAACCTAGTTTCCATATAGATTTTAAATATCTAAAATCATAATCGAGATACACCTTCACTCTCAATAGAGGTATTATGAAGTGGAAGATCATAATGAAAATCATGAATTCTAATTTAACACTTGAGACTGATTATATTGAGGCATTGGTGTAATTTAATGAATAATTTTGTATAAAAAAATTTATTAGAGCACATACCATGTATCATATTATTTATTATTCTATTACATTAAATTATGATAATTTTGTAGTAGTGGATCCTAAAATGGGTCCAAAATCACATTAGCATACAAAACACACCCTTTGAGAACATCATATCTTGAGTTATTTTTTTAGGATAGGTGACATCATTGTGAGAACAATTTATTTATAATAAACATGGTAAAATGCATAAAAACATCCATAAATTAGTAGAAACATGATCGTTATGTGAGAGGTAATATGTTGAAGTCATTAGTAGTTGACTATTTTCCGTGTGGGAAATTTTTTTAATTGGTTTCATAGAACTAACTATTTCAATTTTATATTACATGATTATTTAATAAAGTGAATATAAATATCTTATTTAGTATTTTTCATTTTTCTAGTTGAATTTAATGTAATAATTTTCGAAATTTTCTATCACATTTAAAAGGGAATATAAGTTTACCCATATAATGAGAACATTGAAATTTTATGATTATATTCATAAATCATGTTATATAATTAGAAAGAATTATATTAAGGAGTAAAAATTATATTCAACTTTATGTGTGAGTACTCATAAGAAAATTACAATTCATCTCATGAATATTAATGTTTGAAGTATCTATGATACGAAATTATGTAGACATACCAGTCTATAATAATTCATTATGTTTATGTTTTGTTATATATTCTAGTTGTGATAAGGTGTAATGTTTCTTAGACTGTAATATTATTATTAATTTATTTCATGACTTGCACAATTTCATGTATAGACAAAAAATGTGATGACATATATATACGGGAAGTAGGGTACATTGTTTTTGTCAAAAATTATTTGTTATTAATGAATAAGTCGAATAATGAATTTTACCATCTATATGTATGTGATATTTAACATTTTATTTTAATTGAAATTTTATTTTAAAATCCTTTTCTATGGTGTAAGGATGAGTAGCTTTCAAATACTAAATTAAATGCATTTCAACAACATAGAATTTTTGGACATTTATATGAAAAATAAATGATGACGCATATAAAAAACTACATTTTATTACATAGTGATCATTAATATGTAGTTATTTCTATTGTTACATGTGTTATTCCTATGTAGTTTCCTTTACCCATAATTACACAATCATTTTTTAAATTATGAAAGAATTCCGAATCCCATTGATGTAAAGGACTAGAGGTTAACACACATAGTGTTTCCATTGATATTACAAAAAATATTATTTATATTTACTAATAATAATAAATATTAATCTCCATAATGATAAGTAATATTTAATCAATATTAAATGATCTAAAATATTAATGAAATATTTATTCACAATTTAATTTGTTCAATTAAAAATATCTATAATATTTATTTCTATATTGTTACTTATATTGTATTGGGTAAAATTTTTTGTAGTTATTTAAAAATTTATTTTTTTAATAAAACATTAAATAAATATGTAATCCTCAGACTTTGACTTGAATATTTATTTATGTATTTATTCAATAATTCAATAAATTATGATTATGTCTTGTAGGTAATTTTTTTTCCAAAATTTAATTTTTATTTAACAAATTGTAAAATAAATATTAATCACTATATGAGTAAGAAAACATAATAAAATAATAAAATAATATTCAATTACATGATATGGGTATTGTTTTTGTTTTAATATATTTCTAAGCCCCATTTTAAAATAAATAATATTCCACTATCTTACCAATGTTCTATAAATAAATTTCTATGAAATTGTTTGAAAATATAATTATAGGTTACACTAATTATCTATAATCATCACAAACCTCATCGTTTCCTATTATGGCTAAGAGGAACAATAGAAAATATTTCATGACTGAAGGAATTTGAATCCATCAAGAAAAATAAGATATGTCCACCAATTGACCATTCCAGCACACAGGGTTTTGTCATTGATTCTTATAGATTGAAAGAGAACTTGATGATTACCAATAGATGGGATCTACTTTGTGTCATTATGATGATGAAATTAATAACACCCGATATCCATGAGATCAGCACCACCATTGAAGAATGAATCCCAGACCAACGTAAAATTTATTCTTATGATTTATTTATATTAGTAATTAATATTTATGTTCCTATCTATTAATTATAGAAAACTAATTTATCAATATTATTTAGATTTTTTTGGTGTTCAACAAATGAACATTGAAAATGATCTATTGAATCCAATAAAAGTTGAGTTGGCCATAGTCCTAGTTGGATGTTTTACTAAATGTGGAACCATCATGAATGACCATCTAGTTTTTTCCATGTAATAATATACAACGTAATTGAATTTATTAAATTGATTAAAATCAACATCTTAATCAAAATAATGAAAATATATATTAAAATCACCAGTAATGCCCTATATATACTAATTTTGAGATATAAGATAAGATATAATACCCTCTATTTACACGATAATTATTAGTCATTATGGATTGGTATGGGTCAAAATGTCACATAAACAATTATTTAGTAATCTATGAGGATTATGGATTGATGTTGGTATAATTATTAATGTTTAATTCCCTTTTAATGTGTCGAATGCATTAGGGTTCTTCCTTTGGTAAGTATTATCTATAAGGTAGGTCCGTCAAGGTGGATTGTAACATCACCATAAGAGATTTAATATATAAATATCAATAAGGGTTCCACTTGGGCATGATCTATATATGGGCGGTAAGCTAAGACTAGGGTGGTTTACCAGCACTATAGGGTAGTTTGTTTAGAAATTAATTGGGATAATGAAATTAATTAGGGTTAAAAAATGTATGATTATGGAAGAGGGGAATTATGAAGATGATTTTTAGTTCTATTAATTTTATACTTTCCTGAATAATGTATATCAATAAGGTGACCAACGAGAAATGATTTAATGAAATAATTTAGAAGAGACACAAATAAAATCCATGAGACACTTATTAATTGGATTTTATCATGATTTATGAAGGAGAATAATGTGATCTATGAGGAATATTTCTTTATTTCTATGTAGATATGAGCAACCAAGTTGGGAATAGATTATGGTAAAAAAAATTAAACCTTATGGTTTTTTTGTTTAAGGTTATGCATATTTAAACATGGTCCATTCATAGTATATATTCCTAGAACTCTTACCATAGGGTGTGACTTTTATAGTTTCAAATCAATGAGTTTTGAGGATTGAATATAATTGTCATCAAACTAGGTCCACAAGTCATGGAGTTTAGGTTAATGCAAGAAATACCAAATCAGTGAATTTTAATTAAATGTGATTAATATAGAGGTAAGAGACTAGTTGATTTTATAGAAACAAATTCCATGAAAAAAACCAACATTTATTGAAAACCATAATAGTAATAAAAATTATCTAATTTCTTTAATCTAGTTTTAGATCAAGATTCGTAAAAAAAAACTATTTCATTTCTAGTCAATTGGGAAAACTCCTTTGAGGGTGTCCATGTATTTTTATCCATATATAGAATAGAATCTTTATGAAGGGATTGAATACTATAATGTTATAGAGGTATGGTGAATTTTATTCTAGACTCAGGATATGTGACCCTTTCATCATTACATATAATATGAGATGAGAACTAATCCATATGTTTTTCTTAAGGGTGGAATATATCTTTATATATGTGGATAATGTATATGAAAATGTATGTGTTTATGGGGGGGGGGTGTTAAATCATGGATTATATAGATGAAAAATAATGTTAAAATCCATGATGAATTTATTATGGACTCTCCACTCAATACGATACAACTAAAAATATCCTATGTAGATTTAGTTCAACAAGAAGAAATTATTTGAAAAGTGCATATTCCTGAAGCAGGTTGAGAAATGAGATATACATGAATAAATGTAGAATCAGAAGTTCCGGGACATAATTGGGGTTAATGTAATGTTCGGCTCAAGGAAAATGAATCTAAACGTCATTATATATTTAGTGGAGTGAAAATCTAGCAATATTGTTTTATAGTAGTATGAAATGGGATCAACGCCAAGGGAGTGTGTTCCGTTAGGCGAGTAACGAAACATCATTAATTTTAATGCAATGTGGAGTGTATTAAATAATATATTTTAATCTCAAATGTAAATAAGAAATATAGAATACATAAATGTCATTTAATTATGGTAATAATGAGCCAATAATGTTTAAATTCATGCCACTATGAAAATATGTGTCACCTCATTCATGACTATAAGGAACATGAATAAATCATCTAAAATCATATATGTCATGATAGAAATGACAAAAGTATGTAATGAAGGGATATATATTTCACATTAATGTGACAGACAGTGATTGGAGGACCATGGTCTAGATGTTAGGTTTACCTCCATTAAAACTCATGATGCCAGCGAATACAAGATGGGTTATTCAAATGGTCTGGTTAACTATCCTATCAATAAAAAATATATGGGATGGTATGAAAAAGGATGTAAATACTCCAATAAATAATGGTTCTTTTGATTAATGTAAATAAAATATTTTACGACTTCAATCTCAAAATATGTGCTATATAAGCTATGGGGGACTTTTGAAAAAAATTTAGAACATGGCTTCCAGTATCATATCTACAATAAAGGAGGAATAAAAATTAATACATACCAATTACCCTTTTTGAAAAATTATATTTTTTATCTTCGGTCAAGGTTTACACTCATTTTATTTTTATGGATCTTGGGCCATGGAACATGATTTTCTAGTTATGTAACTAGGACTAGGATTACAGAAAGCCTATATATTAATGGTTTATAAGGTTAACCTAATACATTATAAATTTTCAAGATTCATTATGGACTAAAATTACAGATGGAATTACATATCTTATGGTCTTTATATTAGATTTATAGGGAATGAGTTCAAGGTAGAAAATAAAAAACTACCTTTTTGGATAATGGCATCCTGTAAATATCAAGAAGGTAAAATGGGATCCAGATTGAGGCACTAAACACACATAAGAGGTAGGGGTGATTTTAGATATTTGTTAAGGCATGGGATAAGAGGTACTAGTGTAACTATAAAACTATTTTAGAAGGAATCATTAAGCATAATTTAATAGGTTTGAATGACTTTTTACATATTTGATGCATTTTTACATGATGGGAACGAAACAGAGAAGATATTTTTTGAGGAAATGAAGACTAACAAGATATGGAATGGTAAAAGTACCATCACTAAAATGAGAATGGGGATTATGGGTAAAATCCATGTATGAGCCTAATATAGGATATCTATATGGGCCTGACCTCAAACATTTCATAATCTTAAATTAAATGACTAATTCACATAAGGGATCTTTTCAGGTTTAGAGTTTTAGATAGTTAGGTCATAACATATACATAACAACTTGAATATTACTTGTAGACACATCTTCCTAGTTTCAATTATTTTTTTATACAATAAAAACACTTTAAAAAACGGGTCATGTATAGTTTCATGTTTTAGAAAGTATGAATTTTCCTAGATCCCATCTTAGATCCTATTCCACTTTATATTCCATGAAAACTATTTAAAAAACTTGGGATGAGCATAAAAAGCTTAGTAAGGGATACACAAAGAAGTAAAATTGTATGTTTTTCAAAACAACAAGTAAACCATGAATACTTTATCAAAAGTAATACTTTTTAAATTTATGATGTATTAAATACTCTTCATTTAATAAAGAATCAATAATTACCATTTTGTAACAAAAATATTACCACAAAACACATATAAAGAACACATAACATATAAAGGTAACTTGGGATGTAAACATACTTAAATGGAATAACTATATGGTTGACTTCAAAACATATCACTAAATGGAATAGCCATATGGACGAATTCCATACCCAATGTATTGGAGGTTATAACGTAACCAGAAATCCTGGTTTATCATGGCACCACCCATCATTTCTTTTATCATTTAACCACAATTAAAATGTCCAAGTACCATTATAAAATCATAAGACATAAAATATTTCCAATATAAACATTTCACTAATAACATTTAATTTTCAATCAAAAGAAACAATTTCATGATATTGAAATAATCAATCCATTTCAAAAACCATTTTCAATACCAAAAACACCCAAAAACCGAATTAGGTAATTTTATTTCATTTTAAAAAACATTAATTCCTATAGAGGAAGCCAAATAACAATTACGACAGCGGGGAGGTCATTGTCGCTGGAAATGTTAAAAAAATTCTGTTTGTCATTTAGAAAAATGATTCATAGAAAAAAATATTCCCTTTTAATGAATGTAAAATTCAAAGGGTTTTATTATACACCGTGTAAAAGAAGAAGGTATATATTATTAAAATATTCCACAATGAAAGGGGATTTAGACGAAGTCCTTATCCTCGTATCCAACTTGACCTGTTCGTTCTATAATATCCTGAATAATAAACTGAAAATAATTTCTACTTTATTAAGAACCATTTTCAAGTTCATTATTAATTTTATATCACTTATTACCATGTTATAAACATTATATAATCATTTACATTAATAACGGTCATTTTGTCGATATTTGGTACTCCAGTCAAAAATAAACTCCTTATTTTTACAAGTTGTTCACGTGGTCAAAGGTTCATTATATCCAGAGTGATATTACAATTTTAGATATCATATATATCATATATATTCAGTATATATATGTATTTATAACAGTACATAACATTTGGAGATAAGAAATGAATCCACCATTCATGGATACGGTAAGCCGTACGTACGCAAGAATGATCCTTTCATTTATACTTCTATTTTAATGGAATGAAAACATAATGATACATATGTATATTATAATTCCAGTATAATATCATATATAATAACGTTAACTCTATTCGTTATACGTCCCACGTATGGAATGAACGAGTCATATCACATTGAGGAGGCGGTAGTGTGAACTTCCTCAAATGAAATTATCGTGTTTACCCATAATGGAAACCCTAAAGGTATGATATAAATTGAAAATAAATGAGCATAAAGAAAACATAAAAAAATATATATATCATATATAAATACAGTTCCACCTTAGTGTCCACCATGAGAGGCGGTTGGAGATAATTGAATAATCATCGTTTAGTGAGGCCTTAGATTGCCATCCAAATAAATAATATGTTGTTCACCCATTAGATGTAGGTGTGTGTAAGTGTAGTTAGAATAATTCTCTTCACAAAATCCTAGTATATTTAGGATACTGGTGTTGTTATAAATGAATGTAATAAAAAGAGTTTAGTGGTTGTAGAAGTAAAATAAAAGATTTTTTTTAGAGAAACAGTTACCCTGAATTTGGGTAACTCCCGTTGATATGAATCAAAAGGGTTTCATGAAGTGACTTCTACCTAAGATAAGGCATCTAAGAGGAGCAGAGGGATATAGGGAGCTTAATTGGGTAGACGTTGGTTGAACCAATGGGCTTGATAGGTGTGAGGAATGAGTTAGAAGTGGTGTCCTTTTATAAGGGGGAGGAGGGGCTCTTTAGGATAGTTTGAAACAATTATTTTATTATAAACATATATTATTTTTCAAAAGTTCCAAAAATCAATAATGTCGAAGAAAAGATGACTCATGGATGAAATAAAATCATCCAATAAGAATTGGATAGTTTTTGGATAATATTATAATATTTATAATCTTATTTATTTTAATCATTTAGTAATGAGGTAAATACTTCATCATTATTGTGTCATAAATAATTTATGTTATTCAAAGTCTAAAAATTGTAAAAAAATAATATTATGTAGGAAATATTTTAATCTTTCCAATGAATATTTATAATCAATATGATAACAAATAAAACAAAATGTAAAAAATAGTTTACTAAAAGATATTTTTTATGTCATCTTTTCCTTTACTTTATGTTAATTTAAATAAAGTGTCATTATCACTAATAAGTGGCTCCATGGGGTCCCAAAGTTGAACCATGGATGCTGATGGTCATCCATGACTCATTCAATAAGGTTATGATAAGTGTTAGGGTAATTTTGTTTTATTACAATATATTTCTTACCTTTAATTACCCTATTTATATTTAACCATGGTAAATAAAAGACAAAAGTTTCTATTCACAAAAATTATTTTCATCTTATTGAACCACATTTTACATACTAATAACAACCATGAATGTCATATTTTTGAAATTCAATTCACAGAAGTGGTTAAATGTCATTTAAATGGAAAAGTCAGTATTTTAACTACTACTTAGTGGTTTCACTATTCATCCAAAACTGAAGTTTTCAGAGAAATACAAAAAATTCATCCTAATCTATATTTAATATCCCAAATTCAAAAATGATGACTATTTTATAAATTTCAAAACATTGAAGTTTCAGTAATTAATTTAATATTAAATTCTCATTTTCAAAACAAATAGCTAGTTTTTTAAAAACAATAATTATCAAATGATTGACAGTTGATTATGTACAATTTCAAAGTGAAATTGCTTCCAATGTCCAACATTGAATTAAATGGTAAAAATATAATGTAATTAAAATTTTTAACCAATTAATAAAATAATCTAACCATATAAATAAATTATTTTAAAAGGAATATTTGAATTGAAAAACAGAATTTTTCACTATTCATTAAAAAATGAATAATATCAGAAAAATACAAAAATTTCATCCAAAGTAAATTTTGGTAGCCGATTCTAAAGAAAAATTTTATTTTGTCTAATATAACATATAAAAGTGACAAAAACTAGACTTAAAAAATGGTTCTCCATCAAAAGGAGGCAAATCGTCCTTTTAATGAATATTGTAGCATTTATGGTTAAAATTAGATTCATTCACATTTTAAGACTCTAAATTTTATTGGGTATAAGTAAAAACATTTAGAAAACATGTCTAATTATATTGTAGTTAATTATATTCATTCCTGCCAATACCGATGCTAGGAGTTAACTACCATTTTAAAATTATAATATTATATTATTAGTGTGCAACATAAGATTTCAAAGAATCCCATTGTTGTGTATCGGGTAAGACATCTAATATAGAATCCCCTTTAAATTAAAATTGATATTTAATTCAAAAATATTACAAAATATGAAAATATCATATTTCTTTATGTACTTGGGATGTTACATCTTTACACCTTATTGGGAATTGCGTCCTTTCCATTTTATTCATTTATCAAATAAGTGTGGGTATTTATCCCTCATAGCATTTTCAGATTCCCACATTGCCTCTTCAACCATATGGGTTTTTCTCAAAACCTTTTCCTGGTGAATTACATTATTCCACAACACTTGCTCCTTATGGTCAAGAATCAGGATTGTTTGTTCCTCATAAGAGCGATTCTCTTCCAACTGAACTACCTCTGGGCTCAAAACATGAGATGGATCAGGCACATACATTCTCAACATTGAAACATGAAAAAAATTGTGTACATGAGATAAACATGGAGGTAAAGACAGTCTATTGGAAACTGATCCAAATTTTTCTCGGATTTCATAAGGACCAATGAAGTTCAGACTTAACATTACCTTCTTGCCAAAATGCATCACACTTTTCCATGGAGAAACTTTGAGAAAGACATGATCACCTACCTCAAAAGAGATATCCATCCTCTCGTTATCTGCATAACTTTTCTATTTTCTCTTAGCTGTTCTCATGTTATTTTGAAGCAACTGCACTTTTTTTTGCCATCCCTTCTACCAATTTTGTTCCCATCTGTTTCCTTTTCTCCAATATCATCGCAAAAAGCTGGAGTTGGACAATTCTTTCCATATAATTCCTCAAATAGAGCCATATGTATACACGAATAGAAACTGTTATTATAGGAAAATTCAACCAAAGAAGTATGTTGGTACCAACTTCCCCTAAATTCTAGTGAACAAGAACGTAGCATATCCTCCAAGGTATGTATTGTTCATTCTATCTGCCAATCTGATTACAGATGAAAATCTTCACTAAAATTTAATTCAATACCCAACGTCTTCTGAAGGCATTTAAAAAAGAAAGAAGTAAACCTGGGATAATGATTAGATAAAATGGAGAGGGGAACACCATGCTACCTAAATATCTCTTTAACATACAACTGAGAAAGTTTATCTAGAGACAAAGTATCTCGAATAAGAAATAATTGAGTAGATTTAGTCAATCGATCAACAATAACTTAGATTTCATTATTACCATTAGAGGTCTTCGGTAATCCCACAACGAAGTCCATGGATATATTTTCCCATTTACACTCTGGTACCGGTAAAGACTGACAAATCCCTTTCGGTAAATTCCTCATTGCTTTAACCCGCTGACAAGTCAAACATTTCATAGTAAAATCAGCAATATCTCTTTTCATTCCATCTGACCAGTAATACTCTAGAAGATCTCTATACATCTTATTACATCTACGATTAATTAAAAATGGGGAACTATGAGCTTCACATAAAAACTAAATTTTCAACTATGAATCCCAAGGCCCACATAATCTTTCACCAAACCTCAAAACACAATCATTATCAAAATTAAAATCAGGAAACTTACCCTTCTGAACCAACTATATTTTTTTTCTGTAACTCAATATCTTCCTTCTATGCATGCATAATTCTATCGGATAGAGGTGGTTTCACTAACACCTAAAATGAAACAGAATAATTTCCTACACCAAAAAAAAGTTGCCAAATTTCATCAAATCAACAACCAACGGATCTCGTTTCAAACGTATCCTGGTTAATGAAGAATTACTTTTTCAACTTAAAGTATCAAACACATTATTTTCTTTTCCAGGATGGTAATGGATCGTGCAATCGTAATCCTTGATTTATTGAAACCATCTCCTTTGTCTCATTTTCAATTATATTTGAGTGAATATATATATTAAAATTTTGTGAACAGTATATATGTCACACTTTACTCCATACAAATGATGCCTCCATATTTTAAAACCAAGACCAACTGTAGTTAATTCCAAATCATGTGTAGGGTAATTTAACTCATGAGATTTCAACTGATTTGAAGCATAAACAATTACCTGATCAGTCTACATAAGGTCACAACCATGTCCTTTCAATGAAGAATCACTATAGATAACAAAATCACAATTTCTAGAAGGCAATGACAAAACTAGAGAAATCAATTATATTATTTTCAATTCCAGAAAACAACAATCACATTCTTTTGTGAAAATGAACATTACACATTTTTGAGTTTACTTAGTCATTGGACTAGATAAGCTTGAAAAAATTTCAACAACTTTGGTAATAACCTTACAAACAAAGAAAAATGTGGATCTCGATTATATTTGTGGGTCTTGGCAACTATTCAACAACTTTTGTTTTATAAAAATCAAGAGTTATTCCATCCTTAGAAACAATGTGATCAAGGAATGAAATTTAATGTACAAAAACTCACACTTGCTGAATTTTCCGAATAGTTTCTTTACTTTTAAGGATTGCAAGACAAATGTTAAATGACTATCATGCCCCTATTTACTTTTAGAATAAATCAAAATATAATCAATGAATACAACCACCAACTTATCCAAGAACTCACCGAAAATTCCATTCTAATGATCCGTGAATATAGAAGGTTCATTGGTTAAACCAAAAGGCACAACTACAAATTCAGAATGGCTAGATCTAGTACAAAATGCGGCCTTCAGAATTTCTACTTCCATTTATTTCGACTGATGGTACCCTGACCTCAACTCAATCTTTGAAAAATACTGAGCTCCCTGGAGTTGATCAAATAAATCATCGATAAGAGGAAAAGGATACTTGTTCTTGACAGTGATGTTATTCAATGCTCCATAATAAATGCAAAGTATCATTGAACCATATTTCTCTTTAACAAAGATGATAGAAGCACCCCATGGTGATGTGATAGGTTTAATGAAAAATTTAACTAACAACTCCTAAAATTGTTTCATTAATTCTAAAAGTTCAATTTGAGCTATTCGATAAGGGGGTTTTGAAAGTAGATTAGCATCAGGAACTAAGACAACAATAAATTCAACTTCCCGATCAGGTATAAGACTAGGAAAATCATCCTAAAAAAACTCAAGATACTCATTTACCACTAGAACATCTTTAATTTGAATAGTTCCTTTGTTTTCAACAATATGTGCAAGGTAACATTCATTTACATCTTTTACTAGTTTCTCAGTTTCCTGATATTTTATCAAAAGTAAGGCTTCATTATTGTATACAAACTAAATATCATTTTGAAAAGAAACCTCTTTAACTCTTTAGTCAATATTATCATGATAAATAGACAACCAATCCATTCCCAAAATAACATCAAACTATTCTAGAGGAAAAACAATAATGTTTTCAGGTAGATTACTTCTGCACACAAGGACATGAAGGTTCTTATAATTTCTTTTTGTCTCAACGTTTCCTCTAGGTGTTTTTACCATAATTTCAGTATTCATACCATGAGTTGGAATTCCTAATTTACTAGAAAACTTTTTTGAAATGAAATAATTTGTAGACCCTGAATCAAACCACACATTGGTATAATCTGAACAAATAAATAGTGTACTTGATACCACTTCTTTCGACAACCCTACATCTATTGAAGTAGTCGCAAAGGATTTCTCCAACCCTTTCTGCTTATAGTCCAGCTGATTTCCCTGAGTTGAGTTCTTTGTTGGAAAATAATTTTTATAATGACCCATTTTTTACACTTAAAACATCTTACCAATGGATTTTTATTTCCTACTTGATCATCTTCCTTACAGTTATGAGCAATATGACTAGACCTACCACACTGCAAATCGAACAAGTTTTTCAGAACTTTTGAACTCACGGGAGGCTAATTCTATTCGATATCACAGCTTTAGTCATGATAAAATTCGATTTATCTTACTATCAAGATCTCGGACGAAATTTAGAGCATACCTTGCTAGTCGAGTGAACTTTCCTTCGTAAACAACCACGTAGTCATCCTGCTGCCTCATTTCCATGAATTTTTTTCCATCCTAAGTCGAACCACATTAAAAAAATATTTATCAAGTAACATAGCATGGAATTCATCCCAAAAAAGAGCATCAACCTCCTCACTATCCCTGATATTTTTCACCATCGACCACCACTGATCATCTTCACCTTCAAAATGGTAAACAACAAGACTAACCTTTTTATGTTTTCAAAAACCCATTACATTGAAAATTTTCTCCAGATCATTAATCCACCCTTCAGCTAGCACATGGTCAGATGATACTCTAAATGATAGGGGATGCTGCCTGAATAATTTCTCCACTACTAACATGTTCCTCTATGGTTGGTATGGCTGATCTCGTGCATAGATACCATAACCATTTATATCATGAGTGAATTGTGATATCTCTGCAACAAACTGTTCAATTCCAATACTGACCATCTCTGGTTTCTAATTTGGAAGGTTGTCTTCCTCCTAATGTCGTCCCAACATAGCTGCCCTATTTCATGTGGGGAAAACCATTATGAACGTTGAATTACCTTAGGATAAGCCACATGGTAAACTGTAAATTCTATATAATTTTAGTCATACAATAAATTAATTTAGGGACATTGATTTAATAATATTCTAACTCCTAATGTTATCTAAAATGACCTTTGATACCAACTATAAGGACCCAAACTTAAACATTTCATAATCATGAATTAAATGAATAATTCACATTGAGGATATTTTCAGGGTAAGTGTTTTAGATAGTTAGGTCATAACATATACATAACAACTTATATATTACAAGTAGACACATTTACCCAGTTTCCATTTTTTTCTTAAAATAAAAACACTTTAAAAAAAGAGTCATGTAAAGTTCCATGTTTTAGGCAACATGAATTTTCCTTGATCCCATACTTGACCGTATTCCACTTTATATCCTATGAAAAATATTTCAAATATGTGGTATGAGAATAAAAATCTCAATAAGGGATACCCAATGATAGAAAACTGTTAGTTATTCAAAACAACAAGTAAACCATGCATACTTTATCATAAGTAATAATTTTCACCTTTATGAAGTAGTAAATACTCTTCATTGAATAAAATATCTATAATTAACTTTTTTTAGGAAAATATTACCAAACAACCCATATAAAGAACACATAACATATAAAGGTAACTTGGAACATAAACATACTTTAATGGAATAACCATATAGTCGACTTCCACACATATCACAAAATGGAATATCCATACGGTCGACTTCCACACCAAAGGAATTAGAGGTTATAACGTAACCACCCATCCTCGTTTTTCATGAAACCACATGTCATTTTCTTTATCATGAAACCACCCATAAAATTTCCAAGTACCATTATAAAATCATAACACATAAAATATTGAAAATATAAATATTTCACTAATAAAATTTACTTTTCAATCACAAAAAATAATTTCAATATATTGAAATAATCAATCCATTTCAAAAATCATTTTGAATATCAGAACTCCCAAAAATAGAATAAGGTATTTATTTTTAATTTTAGAAAACATTAAGGCTTATAGAGGAAGCCAAATGACGATTACGACAGCTGAGAGGTCATTGTCTCTACATATGTTAAAAACATTCTTTTTATCATTTAGTAAAATTATTCGTAGAAAAAAATATTCCCTTTGAATGAAATTAAATGTCAATGGGTTTTATTATACACTGTGTAAAATAACAAGGTATATATAATCAAAATATGCCTCCTTGAAAAGAGATTGAGACGAAGTCCCTTACCTCATGTCCGAGATGACCCGTTCATTCATTAATTTCCAAAATTATAAACTAAAGTAAATTTAAACTTTATTAAGATCCACGTTCATGTTCATTATTCCTTTTATATCACTTATTTTTATGTTCTAAATTTTAAGTAATCATTTATGTTAATAATAATCATTTTTTCGATATTTGGTACTTGAGTAAAAAAATAAGCTTATTATATTTACAAGTTGTTAAAGTGGTCAAAATTTCATTATATCCAAAGTTATATTAATGATTTAGATATCATATATATCAAATATATTCAGTATATATATGTATTTATAACAGTACATAAAATTTGGAGATAATAAATGAAATGCACCGTTCATGGAGACGGTAAGCCATACGTATGCATGAACACAACTGTCATTTCTATTTTTTATTTAATTGAATGAAAAGATAATGATACGTAGGTATATTATAATTCCAGTATAATATCATATATAATATCATTAAATCTATCCTTTATATGTCCCACGTATGGAATGAACGAGTCATATCCCTTTGAGGGGGCAGTAGTCCGCACTTCCTCAAATGAAATTATCATGTTTACCCATAATGGAAACTATAAATGCTTGATATAAATGTGAAATAAAGAAGAATAAAGAAAACAGAGAAATAATATATATCATATATAAATATAGTTCCATCATAATGTCCACCATGAGATGTGGTAAGAGATAATTGAACAATCATCATTTCATTAGTCGTTAGTTTTCCATCCACAGAAATAGTATGTTCTTCACCAATTGGATGGATATGTGGGTAAGTCTAGTTCAAATACTTATCATAAAAACATCCTAGTATATATTGGATACTGGTGTTGTTATAAAATAATTTAATAAAAAGAGTTTAGGGGTTGGAGAATTAAAATAAAAGATAAGAATTTAAGAGAAATTGTTACATTTAATTTGGGTAACTCCCTATGGTATGACCCAAAAGGGGTTCTTGAAGTGTCTTCTACCTACAATAAGGCTTCTAGAAGAAGTATAGGGATGTATGGAGATTAATTTTGAAGAGTTTGGATGATCCAAGGGGATTTCGAGGTGTGAGGAATGGGTTAGAAGTGGTATCCTTATATAAGGGGGAGGAGGGGCTCTTTAGAAAACTTTCAAACAATTTTTTTATTTAAAACTTATATTTGGTTTGAAAAGGGCCAAAAATCATTAAAGTAGAATATAAATTGAATCATGGTCGAAATAAAGTCATCAAATAAGAATTGGAATGGTTTTGTATATTAATTTTATATTTATAATCTTATTTATTTAAATCATTTATTAATGAGGTAAATACTACATCCTTATTGTGTCATAAAAAATTTAATTTATTCATTGTATAAAAATTATAAAAAAAATTAAATGATGTTTGAAAAATTTTTAGCATTCCATTTAATATTTATAGTCTAGATGATAACTTATATAACACCATGTAAAAAGAAATCTACTAAAATATTTTTGTTTATTTCATTCTTGACTTTACTTTAAATTAATTTAAATAAAGTGTCATTATCACTCCTAAGTGTCTCCATGGGGTCCTAAAATCAATCCAAGGATTCCGATGGTTGGACATGACTCATACAATATGGTTTGGACAATTCTTAAGGTAATTTTTTATTATTATAATATTTTTTACCTTGAATTACCGTATTTATCTTTAACGATGGTAAATAAAAGTCAAAAGTTACTATTTATCAAAAATAATTTTCATTTTATTGAACCATATTTTATTTAATAATAAAAACCATGTATGTCAGATTATCTAAATTAAATTTAAATATGTGGTATAATTTTATTTAAATGAAAAAGTCACTTTTAACTACTACTAAGTGGTGTCACAATTCATCAAAAATTGACGTTTTTCAGAAAAATGCCAAAAAATCAGCCTAATCTATATTTGATATTCTGAATTAAATAAAAATGTATATTTGAAAAAATTCAATATATAAAAGTTGAATTAATTAATTTAATATTAAATTATCATTGTCATAATAAATAGTGTGTTTTTAAGAAACAATAACGATCAAAAGATTGACAATTGATTATATCCAATATCAATGTGAAATTGCTTCCAATGAACAAAATTGGATTAAATGATAAAAATATAATCTAATTACACATTGAAACCAATTAAAAAGACAATACAACCATATAAATTAATAATATTAAAAGTAATATTGGAATTAAAATACATTATTTTTCACTATTCATTAAAAAATGAATTATATCAAAAAATACCATAATTTCATCCAAAGTAAATTTTTGTGTCCCAATTTAAAGAAGAATTTTATTTTGTCAAATATAACATATAAAATTTAGAAAAACATTATTTAAAAATGGTTCACCATAAAAAGGCGGTTAATCGACCTTTTAAAGAATATTAGAGTATTTATGCTTAAAATTAGATTCATTCATATTTTTTGCCTCAAACTTTTATTGGATAAAAGAATAAACATTTAACAAACATGTATAATAATATTTTAGTATAATCTATTCATTCCTGCCAATAGAATGGCTAGGAGTTAACTACCATTTAAAAATAATAATATTATATTATTAGTGTGCAACGTAAGATTTCAATGAAACCCGTTGTTGCATATTAGGTATTCCATTGAATATAGTATCCCCTTTAAATTAAAATTAATATTTAATTCACAAATATTAACTAATATTAAAATATAATATTTATTTATTTACCTGGGATGTTAAAATATCCATGAAATAAAATATATCCTTTGAGACATAAATCATTCCACACACATTTTTGTGGTGGCATTATTGTAAGTGAAATTATCGAAGAAGGGGGAATAATATAAAATTATGAATCCAAAAAATATATATATTGATTAATAATTTTATAGAAGAATGTTACCTACATTGTTTGAGGTCATGTCTCATGAAATTAATTTTGAATATTTTAACATCACGAAGCTATGATTCTGAACATATAGTTTATCATCATATGATTATGATGATGCAATGTGTAGTTTCTATTCATTTGTTAGGGATAAAATTCAATGAATATTAAATTAATGAAATAATTAATTAGAATGTAATGAAGATAAATTTTAATAAAACAACAAAGAGATTATATTTATTTTAATTACATCTATCAATGAAATTATGACATGAAAAATTGGTTAATTAAAAAAGGATCATGATACCCACCTTATGATATAAAATATACATCTTATGTAACCTCTAGATGGTGGGAGTCATGACTGACACCATGAATATATGATCAATGAATATACAAAATTGGAAAAAATGTTTTGAATTTTTTGAGGGATCTCAAAATTTCTCTCTATCGTCACTATATTTCATGGTATCAATGATTTTCTCCAATTTAGCACTATGATTTCTTTGAGGAAGATACAATGGAAAAAATTTTGGTTGACTTCTGAAGACACTCAATTCTGGTTGTCCTTATTTTTATGCAGCACTTCGAAGAAGTTTTAATCATTGTAATCTAATTCATTGCAAAAATTATTAGGATATTTGGTCACCTAAATTTTTTTATTAATAAATATCTATAGTTGTTTATGATGAACCCAATCTAGAATCACTAATTATTTTCCATATAATAGAGAGTGAGTATTTTCCTAGGTTGATTTTTGTGTTTTCATCTAATATTCCTACAAATCATTGGAAGAGTTTTATGAATGTATCTTGTTATTCTGATCCATCAACTTTTAGATAATTTAATGGTGGAATTTTTTGAATACGTGAATATAAATATTAATTAGTGAAGGTTACGAACATATATGGTTGGAAAATATATTATACATTTCATATAACGTTTTTAGGATAGCATATCAGAGAATAGTCACATTTTTTGTGGGAATATAGTTAGGGATCCTAAGAAAAGTAAATATGATGGGATTCATGAACATTATTGTTGATATGTTCTTTACCACCATGATGGGAATATATTTAACCATCATTAATAATAAATCATAGGTGCTAATAATGAACATGGACTATTGGGAAGTACCTGGAGGAAAGGAACCTATTAAATCAATTACCCATACAAATAAGGCTATAGAGTAAATTTCAGTATTCATATGATATGGAGGATGATGAATATATTTATAATTATCATAGTTTGTATAAAAATGTTTGTGAGTTCCATGATATAATTAAAAATAATTGTCCAAAACTAGCATAATCATTAGATCTACTAGGACATATTAAAATTTAACTAATGTACACTACATTCTATTGAATGAATTTCCTATAAAACTTGTATATTTTTAATTACATATATTTAGTTTATCTGGATTCAATCAAATCCATTTTTTAGATGAATTTTATTGAGTTGTGCCTACCAAATACAATAAAATTCCCTATATACTAATAGTTTTTCATTCAATAATCGCGTATTGATTGAAATTTTAATTATTAGATATAGTCAACGATGGGATTAATCAATTCAAAGGATTCCTTGTGTATATTGGATTATGAGGGAGTTTCCTAAGAGGATGTGGATGTGAGTGGTATCACATCCCATCGTTCCACATCAAGAGTAGTGATGGAATTACATTTTGATGTTCCATATGAATCCATGTTTTATAGGGAGTTTAAAAAATAATTTAAGGATCATTTGACATGGTACACCTTCCAATTGGGGAGAAATTGATCCATTAATGCATGGGTGTTCTAAAAGAATGGGTTATGCTTCTGTTTCCTGATTGTATAATCACCATTGATTTATTTTCTAATCATCTTGGAGTCCTTGTTCACATAAAGTAGAGGAACATAGAACATTATGGAGAGTTTTAGAATAGTAATGATGGGTTGGTATTCAACCTATTTATTGGTTCAACATTCTAAATGTCTGATTGATTATGACATGGGGTTCTTTTTTGGTGTCATAAATAAAACTCCAAGATAGATCCCATTGATCATTATTTCTCTCGTCCTTCTTATACATGGAAAATGAGAGGCACTATGAAATTTAATCTTATAGTACAATGTGGCTTTGTCGATGAAGAGAATTTCATCATTCACATACTTGAAATCTATAATATACTCTTATTGGGTTGGTTTCATCACCATAAAAGGTATTATTTCTCATACATAGATATACTTCATGGGAATGGATCGTATTTCCAATTACATAATAATAATTGTTAATATTTTTATCCATCTAGTAATCCTTGGATGCTTGAGGCTTTTTTATGGGGACTATGTGGGAGAATAGTTAGACATAATGTTAATGGAAATATTATTGCAACTTATGAACCATGAGTTCCATTGAAAGGAAGTTATTCATGGAATGATATTATTAATCTTTAATGTCAATCAGCATTTGGATATGGTAATAAATACCATTATATTTCTCCAATTTATTTTTCTAGGAGATGAGGGAAGCGAGGAAATTCTCTAAGAATATCAAATAGAGAACTATAGGTTTCCATTGGGAGATACCATATGTACTAGAGAAATAATAATTTCCAATTAATTTCATTGAATTAACACTTTTATTCTTAATCCCAATGGTTAGTTATATCATTCTTCATCATATAAGAGGGTGTCTTAAATTTACCGACTAAATTGGAGAAAAGTACCAAATATTAGAGATATTTATATGAATGCCTTTTATAAATAACATGATTTGAGGAGGAGGAGTTTTTATTATGTACATGATCTTCACTAAGTTAGTATCAATGACTCTATACCAAAAAAATTCCATGAACATTTTTATAGGTGACACAGAATGAACATTGAATTGGTTAATATTTTAGTGGTAGACACATATTATTTAGTATTATTTATCAAAATATTTTATATTGACTTATAATTGGAAGGATTTGACCACAAAATCATCCACATAACAGTCCATGATAATTACTAGTTGTGGTTTGAAGATATGAGGTGTGGCCTCCTAATCAGTGTCTCTAACATTTATTAAGACTAAATGATTCATCAATAAATAAATATGTTTCTTTATGTAATTTTAATGTTTTTCCTCTTCATATATTTGGAAAATATATATTTTATAATTTTTAAGAATAATGGATTTGATAATTTTATGTCTCAAATATTCTACATGAATTTGATTCACTAGTATCAACTTGTTGACAGTGGTAGAAAATACTTCTACCAGTGAAGGATGGATTCATTTATGTCAACATCAAAATATGTGTGAGGGATAGATTAAGGAGAAAGATATTTTCGAACATAGTGAGTTGGAATGACATCATTTTCCATTATGAGAGTGGAATATTTAGAAATATACTAATTCATCCTCATTACAGTTTTTCTATATTGAAAAAGACCTTGACACGTATCTTATGTGTTATTATTGTTGATGTCTTCCTTTGATTTTGAATAATGCTTTAATTTTATTACATGAGGATATGAGGATTATTATGAATGGTACAAACATTCCAGTGAATGATAGAAGAGGCATTAGATGGACCTAGAAGCACATGCCATTCATACATGTAAATACAGAACTATGTGTATTCCATTTTATTGGGCATGATGAGATGATGCTTGATGTATAGGTTTTTTTCCTTAGGTAATGTAGTTTAATAGAATAATTATATAATTCATGTCATTCCTTATGTCTACTATGGTATTTATTATGTTTCTTGGATCATTGAAAGGAATGTCTCATTTGATATATGGATTCACACCCCCTTTAATAGATAAAAAATCAAGGTTATTTGGTTTTTATGAGCCCGAGGTGGAGACGTAACATTAGGTCACACCTACATGAATGTTTTTAGAATAATTGAGGCACTACTAACTTGAGAATGTATTGAAAATATAATTTTATACCTAGATAAATACAAGATTTTTTTAAAGAGGTACCCTATGAGACATTTATAAAATAAGTATTGGAAAACACTCTAAATAATGAATAAATTTGGATATTGTTCAGATGTTTGCAAAATTGTTTTCTCAAATCCCTAAATTCTCATTTTGGACAATGATCAACCACCTTCCACAAATCCTTGTTTATAAAGGACCCATGAGATCATTTTATTGATCTTAGAACCCATGTACACTAATCAACAGTGGAAATCAATTCAAATGAGTTTATCTAATATGTAGATGTGGTGTATGTTCCCATAGATGATTGCATCATTATATTTACTATAGAAAGATATGATGACCAGACAACCCGGATACTCACCTTCATCTTTATAGTATAATTCAAAATCACACACATTGTGTTCAAACTACCAAGGGAACATTGCGTCCTTGATTACGTCGAAACAAATTGAATATGATGAAATTAAAATTTCTCATATATTGAGATGGATTAATATAATAGTTAAATTATTGGTCAAATTTTATATTTTTGTTAGGGGAATGTTCTTACTTCTTATGAATCACTCCTGAAAAAGAATTACAGAAGGACCTAATGGAAGAGATAATGGAACATGACTACTAAAACCAAAATTTTAGAGTCTATTGAAATTTCAGTTCAATGAAATCTATGTTTGTGTGTGATCTAAATGGTTGAATAATCTCATAGGTCATAGATATTAATTATAGTATGCTATAGATAGATTTTCTTTTTAATATTGGGTAAATTATAGGATTCTTTTATCCAAATCATAAACAATATTTTTTTGTATAGATGCCCTGGAATACTGCTTTATGGAGCGTAATTTTATCGTGGTCTAATAAAATGGTGTGAACATCATGGGGTAGATGATTAGATATAATATTCACATGGTTTTTTATATTAGTCAACAATTATTAAAATATAAAAAAGGTAAAGGGGTATTCCCCATTTGATGATGAATATATAGTGTTATGGGTTACGGAAAATCATCATAATATATAGGGGATGGAGTATATAATGTTTACAATTTTCTTAGAATAGTAAAATAATAAAAATTTTCCTTATGATTCCATCACAAGTTCCATTGAGAACCAGAAGCCTACAATTATTTTTGCATCCATGTTTTCAATGAGCTGGACAAGGAGGGTGCTAGCTGATTCACCCATGCAAGGATGATCCCTTATGATCTAGTGATCAAACATAATGAAATATAATCCTCAATACCTAATTACCTTAGTTAATGAATCACTTACACTCTAAGGAATATTGAGCATTATCAATGGTGGTGAAAAAATATGTTACATTCACTGAACGGTCACCCATTTACACTATTACATGATAAAAAATATCTCAGAGATTGTACACAAAGGCAATGATCTCTTAAATGATGTTATGGTGGAATATATGGTAGATTAATGTGTACATATGGTTCATAAACTGATCCTCTTATAAACTATTGATATCTAGAAACATTGTCATATTCTTTTTCATTACAAAATTTATGACTCTAATAAACATTCATCCATGAAGTTGTCGGACTACTTCTTCTAGTCTATAAATGGTCTAGATTCTTTTACATTTTGTAAGTCATTAAAAAACATCTTAATGTGAGCTTGTATATGAAAGGTATTTTGATTAGGTTACCAAAATCTAAATGGGATGAGGGAAGGAATTTTTCATCCTGATATATATATATCTTATATCATATTTTTAATGAATGTGTGGTAAATATTGGAGAATTCATATTATTAGTTCACAACCTCAATTCATAAACCAATTATTCAGACATTAAAAAAACATATATTCTTCTTAGATAATTCATCGAGTGTATTAATTAGGATATATCATCATCTATGTTCTGTACTCACATCCCCAAAAAAATTTCCATCAGTAATGTAAATGTGAAATATAAATTTCAATCCATTCAATCATACAATGAGGTTTGTGAAAAATTTATTATAATGTTTCAAACATAAATATTTTTCAGTGATAACCATCATGTAAATGGTGGAGATGAGCTGGTAGAGTAAATTTGCATAGATATCCACCCAGAAGGTGATAGACCCTAGTTCACGATTTTTGTAACAAAAACATATAGTACCTTCTATATTATATATTAATTTATTGTGTTTGGATAACTAATTATGCTTTGGGTTTTTATTAATTGGTTGAATCTGAGAGGAAATATGAGTATGTTTTGGTCTTGAGTCAGTTATACCTCTGAATGAGTAATATCCTAGATTTAAAAAGTATAATTGTTGAGGGTCATGGTAAAAAATCATTGGGTAAGAAATAATTTTTGACTATACTAACGAATAATGAATCTCATTATATTCTGTTAAAGTAGTTAGAAAATTGACCAACTTTTTATGGCTAGTTTCTCTAATTGTCATTACCCTAGTTTCCCGACTGTGTAATGAATAAAATATCCCACAATAAATTAGTGAGATGTCTAGTTGATCAACTAGATATGAATCTATATTGAATACCAAACTATGTAGGATGTGGGAAGATCCATCAACATCAGTCTCGATTAATTAATTGGGGATATAGGTTTTCAAGTATCAACATTAGGTTTGATATGTTTTCCTTAAAAATCCTCTTGATCATGATGGTATCCTCATCAATTATTATTACTGATCTCTAAACTGACCTAGAGCTACTAGAGAAAAGTTTTGATTCTAGAATCCACTCCATTTATCTAGATGATTATTGGAAAATAGAAATATTCATCCATTAATTTTCCCAATTCAGTGTTTAAGAATGTGTTTGGGTGTGGAATATCATGAGGATATCTAATCCCTACAGTGTGTCTATTTGGAAATACATGAACACATATATGAGGGTAAAACAATCCCATTTTATCCTCTTAGTGAACATTCTGATCACATGCATCGTTACTAGAATCACACACCCAATTATTAAGTATATTATTAGTGATATCATTCAATATAGTAGTGGTTAGTCTTAGAGTGTCACTTAAATCATTAGGAAGAAAAGATATATTAATTAGTTACCAATATAATATTGTGATAAACCATTGATTATAATACATCCCTCAATAATATTTTTTATATGGGAAGACATATCATTTTTAGTCTGAAATTTTGTCATTATAGAACCAAATTTATCTGTCTACATTCCCATTTTACATCCACCAAAATCTGGATATTGATCCATTGGAATAATTTAGAGATAGAACACTAGACACTGATGATCAAATGCTCAAAGGTTCTAATATAATACTAGATAATCCAACTAATTGACCAGAATGTAGATAAAAACTACTTAATTATTTTTCCATATATTTGTTTTGTGATGTTTAGAAGAAAAAACTCTATAATAGGAAAATAGAAGTCCACATGTGGTAAAAAGTATTCTAGAGACTAGTTAGTGTCTTGAGCCACCCATAAGCCAAAATCATCCACTTTTTTCAACATGAATGGACTATATTTCTCTATATAGATAAATTCATTGAAATTAAGTACATGGATTGATGAATTTATCATTTTTCATGACTATGCATTTGGGGCTATCATCATCCATGACATCCTTACATGGGTTAAGAATGTTACATGATTATTTTATTCATGAATAATTAGTATTTCTATAGAGGATAAGGATTTCTAATCCCCTTGTTGAGGGAGAACATTGGGAAACTTCAAATCATTTTATTGTTTCTTATCATCCATGATTATGTGTCCATATCTTAATATTTTTCTTATATATATTTTAAATTTAGAGTGAATAGATTATAGTTCCCAATATGAATAATGTTGGTGATTTCTATTGGTGGTGCATTACAATGTTAGGCACCCCCACATTCTATAAGGATAATGGATTCAACTCATCTTAACCATTGTCTTGATTCTTTCCACAAAGACAATCATGTCAGAATACCCCAGAGATGGTCAAAATATTGGTCCCCCATTCATTCATTCTAATGGGGGGGGGGAACCTATCAACATCGTGGTGGTGGTGGATACACCTTGATCAAAACATGGTGATGGTATGTAAAAATATCATTGGGGATCTTGATGCATAGACTATATCTCTATATTTGATTTATTAAATACCAATGAATCCCTTTCCAAACTCCAACATCATGTTGAAATCAGTGAATCATGTCAGATGCTTTCGTGGTATGGAAAACACCTAGAGTTTGATATGGTATCTATTTTAATCAAGATGTGATCCAATTTTATTATCCTAAGGATAATCCATGAAGTCATTCTATGACATTAAAATTATTAATAACAGGTTCTTCATCTAATCAGATAAGGAATCACATTATTTTCATTTGAGGAACCTTATTATCATCACAAAAGTTATACTAGGCCTTTTCACCTAAGTCATCTTAGGCTCATCGTATGATGCGACTTTTTCCCATTTGACAAAAATACAATGAGTCGTCACATAATACATCCCATTATTATCTCCTGATAAATCAAATACATATCACACATGAATCTTAGGCTTTTCACCTAAATATGAATGACTTTATTATACAGTAGCTAAGGTTCATCATATTCTCATCACATAGGTAATGTTATCCCCACCATTAAAAATGGGTTCAATCATGATTCTAATATAATAGGGGTTTATCTTATTACTCTATTAATGTAAGGGCATGTATATTTTTTAGATTCTAGTAGATACAACCATGGTTTTACTTCTAATAGTTATTAATCATCATATTCATTTCATGTATGGTAAGCTAAATATTAAAGTATTTATTAGAGTAATAATCTTATGGGAACTATATAATGTTATTAATGGTTTATATTCCTATAGGGATGGTCCAAATACACTATTAATGTTTGAGTAGATATTTTTTAGAGACTAATAGGGACATTCGATAGGTCATATGGTTTTCAATGAAGGTATGGATTTTACCATCTGTCAAAATTGACAAGGGATTGTAAGTTTATTTGGTTTGCAGTATTTAATCTCAATTAATTTTTTTATGAATATTATTAGAGAAATAATAAATACCCAATTATTTTGAGTCACATAATTTAAGTTCATATGAGAGGTTAGGTCCACCTAGTTTGACATCATGCATTATTGATCAAAATGTCATTATAATGATTTCATATTGGTATTGAGGGGTAATATTCATTAATCTACCCACATGGATGCATGAATCATTGAGACAACCTGTGATATTATCATCAATAAATAAATTTTCATGTCATAGACATGATTAGAGGCCTAAATGAATCCTTGTAGCTAGAAGGATATATTTATGGTTTATATTTATACTTCCCAAACTATTCGTGGGAGAAAAATTAATGAATTATGCCAAGCACGTGTTTGGTTGAATGGTCCCACGTGTGATTGTGAATGATGTTAGTTGGGAGTATAAATTTTTTATTATGTAATCTAGATTAGATTGGTACTAGTCTCGCATTAATTTAAATTTCAAGAACGTGTTCTCTGTGAATAGAGAGAACCAATTCAGTGTCCATGGAATACGATTCATGAAAATTGGGTTTTAAAAAAAATTGACAATCATAATGATTTTCTATTAGAAAAAAATGTGTTCACCTATAATTACCCAACCCCAGTTACCCAGATCCGGTGAATTATTTTAATACATTGTCATGATTACAAGGAATTAAGTCCCAAAAGACTGATCAATTTAGCAGTCTTGGAAAATAGATTTCATATATAAACATTACATTACACATTCTAACATACAACAGAAAAAAATCCACTGATAATGCCATTGATCCCATATCTTATCCCTGAATCTCAAACATAAAACACTTCTTGGGACCTTAGGAAAATAAAACATAAGAAAGGGGTGAGCTCAGATGCTCAGTAAGGATAATAATATAACAGAATATTTCATAAATAAGCATAAAAATTGAAGGCAATGTATAAGATTAAAACAAAATCCTTTTAAACTTGAACTTGAGTATAATATGGAATTGATAAAACCAAATAATTCCATTTACTTACTCACAAGGATATTCTACTAGTCTAATAATCACGTGCAATAGAAATATCCACTTTTATAATGACGGAATGCATAATGCCAGACTATCATAACCACATAGTCAAGGCCTTGTTCCAAGACTACAAATAAGATATTGTCAAGTCATTATGAAAAGACACTAGTTTGTCTCATGAGACCTACCGATGCATCGAGGAGCTATATCAGGCTCCAACCATCACTTACTATGTCCAATGCATTCCACATATGAAAAGGTTTAAACATAACATAAACATTCGTATTAAAACTGGAATACGATTGTCAATTCATTATCCATAAACCATGAATGGTATGAAATAACACATCCACTTTCAAACATATCACAAAACCTTCAATACAATATGGATGTTTTGTATCCTAATAAATCAACTTCAATCAAACTTAAAATCCATCAAAAGATGTTGATATATATAAAATCAAAACCTTTTTATAGAAATATCTCTTTCTATTTTGAAATCACTTAAAAGTCACGTAATTATAAAATAAAATATTTTAATTTGAAAATATTCTTATAAGCATGTAAGGGATGCTTGGACGATGTTATAATGGTCGAAAATATCCACACCCTCTATATAAGATAAAAAGAAGACATTATTACCCTAATTTTGTCAGAAAGGTTATAAAAGACCTTATTTGGAAAATGACGGAATGATTCCTTTATTATCAACTTATAAAAGTCAAAAAAAGGGTATAAATAACTTTAACCCGTAGTCAAGTAAATAGTAAAAATGTTTGGGAACACATTTTTAAGAAACATGGAAGTGGATGATAAAGAAGTCCCAGTAGATACTTATACATGAACAATCTCGGATAATAATGAGATTGAAAAAATAACACTTACCTTGTTGTAATTAATCGAGTCATATGATAAATAGTCAATAACCACCAAATGAATCACAAAATATCATGAATATAAAGATAATCATGGTAATATATATCAAATTGTATTACACAATACACCACTTGTAATAAATAGGTGGTGAATAATGGAAATCTCACGGAATTAAAAGTGAGATTAAAAACCCCTTATATCATGTTCGACTTGACCCATTCATTATTTAATATCCTGAATAATAAACTAAATTAATTTCAACTTACTGAAGAAAATATTTTGAGTTTATTTTTCTATTTATATCACTTATTACAATGTTATTAACATTATTTAATCATTTAAGTTAATAACGTTCATTTTGTCGATATTTGGCACGTGAGTCAAAAATGAACACCTTATAGTTACAAGTTGTTCACATGGTCAAAATTTCATTATATCCAGAATTATATTCATGATTTAGATATCATATATATCATATATATCCAGTATATACATGTATTTATAACAGTACATTTCATTTTGGGGTAAGAAATGAAATGCACTGTTCATGGAGACGGTAAGCTGTATGTACGCATGAACGCTACTTTCATTTCAATTTATTATTTTATTGGAATTAGAACATAATTATACATAGGTATATTATAATTACAATATAATATCATATATATTATAATTAACTACATCCTTTATAAGTCCCACATATGGTATTAATGAGTCATATCACTTTGAGGGGGGCAGTATTCCGCACTTCCTCAAATGAAATTATCATGTTTACCCATAATGGAAACCATTAAGGTAAGCTATAAAAGAAAAATAAATAAGCATGAATAAAACATAAACATAACATATATCATATATAATTAAAGTTCCATCATAATTTCCACCATTATAGGTGGTAGGAGGTAATTGAAAAATCATCGTTTTGTGAGGCCTTAGTTTTCCATCCACAGAAACATTATGTTCTTTACCCCTTAGATGGAGGTGTGTGTAAGTGCTGTTTGAATACTTCTCATAACAACTTCCTAATATATTGAGGATACTGTTTCTGTTATAAATGAAAGGAATAAAAAGTGTTTAGGGGTTGGAGAAGTAAAATAAAAGAAAATAAGATAAGAGAAATTGTTACATTTAATTTGGGTAACATCCTTTGGTTTGAACCAAAAAACTTATTGAAGTACTTTCTGCCTAAGGTAAGGCTTCTAGGAGGAGAAAAGGTTTGTTGGGAGATTAAATTGGTAGAATTTGGAAGAGCCTTGATTATCCAATAAAAAATATATTTTAATTACATTTTAATGGTATTAAATGTTCATTTTTGATCTTATGGGCCTGAGTTAGTGCATTTTCATTATGAACATTCATTCTCATCATTTGTGCACTTCATGCCTAATATACACCAATTTAGGCCCAATGAGTCATCTGATTATAAGTAATGTAATTATCAATTTTTTAATTTGATATTTTGGGAACATTATCTACACTTAAATGTGAACATTTTTCATTCAGGGATCAATGGAGAATTAATGGAAGAAGATGGAGATATTTTGTGATGAAAGGAAACAATTCTAGAGAAGACAGATTGGACACCAGCCCACTGATGAGACTGTGGGCCCCCACATACAGGCCCAATTAATCCCAAATTTTGTTGGCTGCTAGAAGCCATTCATAGGAACAAATAACTCTTAATGAGCCAATGATAATTCGGCTTCTATGGTGGTCATTAAAGCGGTCCAAGTTAGAGATACAATTCTGGGCCAGATTCTGCGTCCCAGAAAAACAGTCCACTAATGTTATCATATAGCGGAATCCGTAACTCCAAATGGGTCCAAATTTTACAGGAGGTTAGAAGACTTCCGTAGAACAATTTTAATCTTCTATGGACCACTCTGATTCGGCCGTATAGAAGGTCTTCCAGACGTGTCTGTTCGGTGAAGGAAAGCTGGCTGCCACCTCGGGTCAAATGTGGAAAAGTTCAAATTCCACAAGCTTTCCACCACCTATGGCCTACCAAAATTAATTGAGATGCTTTGTACTATTTGAGGCTCGACCCAAGGCTCCCAAAATTCTTATTTAAGGCAGTGGTGGTGAAGGAGTTGAGAATCTTGGATGCTTTGTTCAATTGTAATGTTATGCTGCATTTTTGTTGCCTCAATTTTTTCGTTCACATGTAAGTTGTTCAATTCACTTTAGTTTCTTAATAAAAGTTCTTCTTCTACTCTTATTCTGTTGTTCTTAATATCACTTTGATATCGTTGGATCAAGGTGTGAATTTATTCACACCAACCCTTGTGAAAATTATTCACACAACGGTGGAGTGATCATTTTATTTTTGTTGTTTTCTTTACTTCTCTATTTCCTCCCTCATGAGTCTAATTTCCGCTTCCATTGAAACCATGGAATCAATGGAGGGCTAACACACTTATGGGTTGATCCAAGGGAGTAGAAAGGGGATGGATTGGATGTTATTTATCACCTAATTAATGTATAATCACTTCTTTAATTGGGATTTTTATTTGATGATTTTTAAACTCGATCGTCTTTGTTGAATTTAAGGCCGCACACTTCAAGTACTAATACGAACCTTTACCTTGAAGTGCTCAAAACTTTGATCCTTCAAGTGTATAGGTGATTAGTATTAAAGGGTGTAGGAATTAAACCAGTAAGTGATTATATTGTTTTATCTCCTTAAATGAACCCATCTCAAATTTAAGAAATTGAAATCATTAAAAAGAAAATACGTCCAATCCACCCCGAGAAATAACCTAGGATGAACTCAATATTTTAAATTGAATTCACTTAAATCTGTTAGATATCTTTAAAACCCATCCAAAATCAATCCATGTTGGCCACTTCATAGCCAAAAACAGTCCATATAATGTACGTGTCTATAGGTTTTTTCTTAGGTCTCTGTGGATTCGATAACCCAAGCAAAACTACAAGGACCGTCTTACCTTCTTCTCTTGGGTAAATTTGAGCGAGAATCAAATTTTGGCGCCGTTGCCGGGGACCCAAGTAAGTTACCTTAGACACTATCATACTTTTCTCCCCCCATTTTCTCTATTCTCACCACCATCCCCTTTATCTTTTCCACTTTTTTTGTGTGTATCCTAAGAATTTAGAATCCAACGTTATGTCTTCTCCGATGGAGTATCTTCCAAATTTCCATGTCACATAATCATGTTGGAATCAAATGGAATATCAACATTGGGAAGCCCCTAAATTAGAAAATTTCTTTGATCAACCCTTGAATGATTACCTCGCACCCGATGAGACGTACAATCAATGGGATAATGAATGTTTAAATGATCGATATCCTTCCCTCTCAAGGATGATTGAGCTGTCCAATCTTAGTGAAGTCCATAATGTTCAACATCCCATCCTATCTTTTCCTCAATCATTTCATGAGAAATTGTGTAATCAAATGGAGATAATGAATTCTGAGGTTACATCTTTGAGGTTAGAACTACAAAACATTAAAACAAGTGAAGAACCCACTTTAGAGTCTGGGAAATCAGAGTTAGATAATGAAGTGAATTTGTAAAGTAATTTTGAAACTCAAGATGAAGAGTGTTTAAATCAGGATGAAATTGATTTTTTGAATTCAAAAGATAATAACTTGACATCATGGATTGAGTTTCCTGAACATGGCTCCATTAGTGATTTTTTAGGACCACTGATCACTGAACCACTTGAAGAAATCCAAAACATTGAGCTCATACCCACTCCTAGAATTCAAATGGACACTTTTGGGGATGAATCATATTTTTTTAAGGAACCAATTCATTCTAAAAACTTTGTAGAAGAAACTGGTTTTGATTAAAATTTCCAATCTGCTTTAAGAAAATTCAATCAACCCAATCTCAAAATCATTGTCCTTCCTTCCCCACTTGAGTACCCTATCATTTGTGTTAATAAAGATCATGGGGGTTTAATTAATTCATCTCATGAAACCCAAAAAGTCGGGTTGATCTTTGATTTATTAGGAATGACTAAAAAATAAAAAAGATCAACCATTTCTGATATTCCTTGGATTTGTCCATTCATTTTAGAAAATAGGCTTGTTCATGAATTAAATTCCAAATCTTCATACCAACTACAAGGGACGTGCATTCTCAATCATTTTGAAGTGGAGAAAGATGAGGTCATTAAAATTTTCAAAGTCGGAATTGGCTAAGTTTTGGGGTTCAAGTCGGGCTAACGACGTTAAACAAAGCGTTGCACGGGAGGCAACCCGTGGTTTTTATGTTTCTAATCTTTCTGAATCATCTTTATTTTAAAAATAAGATTAATTAATCATTTTTATATTTAAAAATAAAAAAAAATACTTTTGACCTGTTCTTTTATTATGAGTATGGATGGGTACGAAAGAGGAGCACCATATTCATCCGTGTCACGTGTTGTGATCCTTGAGTAATACCTTACCCAGAAATTTAAAAAGAAGACAATATATCATCAGTTTATTTTGTTTTATTTTTATTATTTTATATGTTAAAATAAAAATAAAAATATAATAATAATAAAAAAAGTCCACGCCATAGGCCGTGGGGCAAACCCCGTCACAACCGGCGAAGCCGCGGGGACTCGAACCCGGGACCGAAGGGAGACAGAGGCGCGCGCTTACCACTGACCTGTGGCTTCTTGTGCTTCCTTATTCTATAATTTTTATATATATTCTTATATTTTACTTCCTTCATATATATATATATATTGTTTGTTTTTGTTTGTTTTGTTTGTTTTGTTTTTCCTTTTTCCACTAGGGAACTTTGCAAGCGACATGTATATCAAAGGAATAAATTCGAGCAGTAAGAACTTCAAACTTCAACCACCAGGTGAATTCATTCCATGATCCTCATATTTCAATTTCCTTATTGAACTCCCCTTTTTATTCCTCTACCCCATTCTAAATTTTTTTTTTACGAAACTAGGGACAATTTCATTCTAAGTTGGGGGTGTGGAAACAAAATGTTTGTTGAAAAAAAAAACAACAATGATAACAAAAAGAAGTAAAATTCCTTTATCATTCATATAATAACATCATTTCTCACATAAAAACTACATATCAAATAATTATTATTTCCTTGACTCTTAATTTAATTCATGATTACGTTTAAAAGCATTGATTTTGGAAGTTTGGTTGTCCAATGAAAAATTTTATCATTTTTTTCATCCATTAAATCAAAATGCCACAATGCACGTCCTTTAGACTGTGGGGTAAAAATTTGAATTTTTTGGGTCCCATAATAAATAGCATAGGCTGGTTTTATTTTTATAAATAATATGAGTATTCAAAAAAAAATTTAAAAAAACAACAATTTTTTTTTTGCGTGTAGAGCAATGGATTGATAAAATTCGAGGCTTTCGGCACTTGGGGATCGTGACTCCAGAGTTGTCTAGCCCTGAGTTATTTAATATATCTCTGTTTATGGTAATATGACTTTGTTTTTGATTAGGTTAACTCGAGACGATGCCCGAGTATGTGGGCTTCACTTGGTGCCCTAAGTCCTTTGAGTCTGGGAGTCATCGAAAAAGTCTTTCTACATGGGTTAATTTGATTAACTGCAATATCAATTACTATGGAAATATTTCAAAAAAAAAAATTCAAAAAAAAAGAATGAAGAATACTCATATTAGGATTAAATGTGATTCTACCTAGCGCTTACATGATTTCCCCCTTTAATGAAAATGAACCCCCATATCTATTGTGATACACAACACATCATTACACCTAATTGAGTTGGATGAAGTATGATGATGGATTTGATCAAAGGTATGGGCTTGGGATTGAGATCTTCTTTTAAATTCATCTTTTTTTAAATTATCTTGATAGATTATAAAAATATATTTGTGTGCAGTTTACATTGTGAGCACTGTTTGTTATAATGTGTTTGAAGAAAGGAATTCAAATAATATCATTGAATTATTTTCTCGGGACTAGAAAATCTCAAGTTAGGGGGTGTGATTATCCAATAAAAACAAATATTTTAATTACATTTTAATGGTATTAAATGTTCATTTTTGATCTTATGGGCCTGAGTTAGTGCATTTTCTTTATGAACATTCATTCTCATCATTTGTGCACTTCATGCCTAATATACACCAATTTAGGCCCAATGAGTCATCTGAATATAAGTAATGTAATTATCAATTTTTCAATTTTATAATTTGGGAACATTATCTAAAATTAAATGTTAACATTTTTCATTCAGGTATCAATGGATAATTCATGGAAGAAGATGGAGATATTTTGTGATGAAAGGAAGCAATTCTAGAGAAGACAGATTGGACACCATCCCACTGATGAGACTGTGGGGCCCCACATACAGGCCCAATTAATCCCAAATTTTGTGGAATTCTATAAGACATTCATAGTAACAAATAATGCTTCATTAGCCAATGATAATTCGGCGTCTATGGTGGTCATTAAAGCGGCCCAAGTTAGAGATACAATTCTGGGCCAGATTCTGCGGCCCAGAACAACAGTCCACTAATTTTATCATATCTCAGAATACGTAATTCTGAATGGGCCTAAATTGTACAGGAGATTAGAATACATCCGTAGCTCCATTTTCTTCTTCTATGTACCACTCTGATTCGGCCGTCTAGATGGTCTTCCAGACGCGTCTGTTCGGTGAAGGAAAGATGGCTGCCACCTCGGGTCAAATGTGGAAAAGTTCAAATTCCACAAGCTTTCCACCACCTATGGCCTACCAAAATTAATTGAGATGCTTTTTACTGTTTGAGGCTCGACCCAAGGCTCTCAAAATGCCTATTTAAGGCAGTGGTGGTGAAGGAGTTGGGAATCTTTGATGCTTTGTTCAATTGTAATGTTATGCTGCATTTTTGTTGCCTCAATTTTGTCGTTCACATGTAAGTTGTTCAATTCACTTTAATTTCTTAATAAAATTTCTTCTTATACTCTTATTCTGTTGTTCTTAATATCACTTTGATACCTTTGGATCAAGGTGAGAATTTATTCACACCAACCCTTGTGAAATTATTCACACAACGGTGGAGTGATCATTTTATTTTTGTTGTTTTCTTTACTTCTCCATTTCCTCCCCCATGAGTCTACTTTCCGCTTCCATTGAAACCATGGGATCAATGAAGGGCTAACCCACTTATGGGTTGATCCAAGGAAGTAGAAAGGGGCTGGATTGGATGTTATTTATCACCTAATTAATGTATAATCACTTCTTTAATTGGGATTTTTCTTTTGATGATTTTTAAACTCGATCGTCCTTGTTGAATTTAAGGCCATACACTTCAAGTACTAATACGAACCTTTACCTTGAAGTGCTCAAAACTTTGATCCTTCAAGTGTATAGGTTATTAGTATTAAAGGGTGTAGGAATTAAACCAGTAAGTGATTATATTGTATTATCTTCTTAAATGAACCCATCTCAAATTTAAGAAATTGAAATCATTAAAAAGAAAATACGTCCAATCCACCCCGAGCAAGAACCTAGGATCAACTCAATATTTTAAATTGAATTCACTTAAATCTGTTAGATATATTTAAAACCCGTCCAAAATCAATCCAAGTTGGCCACTTCATAGCCGAAAACAGTCCATAGAATGTACGTGTCTATAGGTTTCTTCTTAGGTCTCTGTGGATTCGATAACCCAAGCTAAACTAGAAGGACCATCTTACCTTCTTCTCTTGGGTAAATTTGAGCGAGAATCAAGCCTAAAGGCTTGAGAGGTGTTAGTAATTGGTTAGAAGTGGTCTTCTTTTATAAGGGGGGGGGGGTCTTTAGAAAATTGTGATAATAGTATTTTATTATATAATGATATTCGGTCTCTAGAGGACCAAAAATCATTAGGGTCGAAGATAGGATGACTCATGGTCGATATAAAATCATCCAATAAAAATTGGACATGTTTTGTATATTATTTTAATATTTATAATCTAATTTATTTAAATCAGTTATTAATGAGGTAAATACTGCATCATTATTGTGTCCTAAATAATTTAATTTATTCAATGTCTAAAAATTATAAAATAGATACCATTGATGAAGGAAATACTTTTATCATTACAATGAACAATTGTAGAAAAAATATTACTTATATAGGACCATATTAAAATTAATTACAAATAGATTTTTCTTCATTACAATTTTCCATTACTTTATGTTAATTAATCTAAAGTGTCATTATCATTCATAAGTGGCTCCATGGGGTCCAAAAGTCGACCCAAGGATTCCCATGGTCAGAAAATACTCATCACATAAGGTTATGACATGTGTTAAGGTAATTTTAGATTATTACAATGTTCTTTTTACCTTGAATTACCCGATTTACCTTTAACCGCGGTAAATAAAAGCCAAAAGTTACTATTCACTAAAAATTATTTTCATCTTATTGAACCAAAATTTACTTACTGGGGTTTACCATATGTCTCATATTTTTGTAATTCAACTCAAAGTAGAAGTAAAATTATGTTTTATGCAAATTTTCAAATACTTCTAGGAGGTGGGTAAAAGAGGGTAAAAAGTTCAATAACATTTTTATATATCTAAACTTATTATAAAATGAATCCAATGAATTATTTTAAACATATATAGGTATTATGTTTATATTTTGAACCTAAATAAATTTAAATAAAATAAATAAATATTTAAATAAAAAGTCAGTTTTAACCAATAACTCAGTGTTTTTCATTATTCATCAAAAATTGATGTTTCTCAGAAAAATACCAAAAATTGAGCCTAAGATACATTTGATATTCTGAATTCAAAAATGATGTCAATTTTACAAAATTACAAACATATAACTTGAATTAATTAATTTAAAATAAATTTCCCTTGTCAAAACAAATAGCATATTTTAAGCAACAATATATATCAAAAGATTGACACTTATTTGTGTCCAATTTCAATGTGAAATTAATTATAATGACCTAAATTGTATTAAATGATAAAAATATAATCTAATTATTCTTCAAAACCAGTAAAATTCATAATTTAACTCTATAAATTATTTCGATTAAAAAATTTGTGTTTAAATAAAATTTAGTAGTTTTCACTATACACCAAAATATGAAAGTTATCAGAATAATACCAAAAATTTATCAGAACTAAATTTTTATCTCCTGATTCTAAAGAAGAAGTTTATTTTGAAAATTTTAATATAAAAAAGTTTCAAATATTGGATTTAAAAAGGTTTCACCCTCAAAAGTCGGTAAAATTGTATTTTCTGAAAAATAATTCCTTTGTCTAAATTATTGAAATGTTTCTTACATTATGTCTAAGAAACTCATAATATCGATTCTAAAATTTTAAGGATTTTATAAAGTTAAAAAGTCAGTTAATAGTATTCATAACTTCTTTTGTACAGCTAGTTTGTTATGTTGTGGTGCGCTTGAACTCGGTGTTGCTTGTAGTGCAAGATATTGAATTAATTTGAAGAAATAACGTACTATGAAATCTTGGGGTGTTACATTCTTCCCTACTTCAATAAATTTCATTCTCGCTATTTGAAATTGTTCTTTGAAAATCCTAGGTTGAAAATATAAAATAACTTTGTGGGAAAACCGACATCGGAAATTGGGTTAATAAAATTTAGTCTTAATAAGAAGAAAAGGGGAATGAAAAAGTCACCACCAAATTATGATCTCGATTAGAAGAACCATGGTGGAAATTAGAGACACAAAACTGGAGGAAAAATGTAAATATTTATAGAGAGTGATTGTGGTCATCAGGAACAAACAATTGTATAATTGAGGGCCTCAAAGCCATCAATCTATGGTGATTTAAAATATCATCAGTTCAAAAAAAAGGTATTAGGATAACACATTTTTTTAATATCCCTTACCTAATGATTAAGAATTAATTTATTCATATAATAAGAGAAATAAATATATACATGATAAGTAGAGTTCGATCCATTAACTAATTTCTACCACAAACTCATCTTTCACTCTAAAAGATAATAGAACATAAAAAATACTCTATTTATCCTATTCATATAGAGTTCAAAAAATATGAATTTATAATTCACCTATCAAAACCTTTAATAAAAGAAACTACATTATAAAATACTAGGACTTCACGTAGTCTGGTGGTAGGCGATAAATCCAAATCACACTATGGTTGTGGGCTCCATTCCCGCAGCTTTGTCCGACGAAAAGGGTTGTCACACGGTCTGTGTGATGTCCATTTTATAAACATCCAAAAATAACCTTAACATTAGTATCTTAATCCATTCAAACCACTATAGATATCCAAAATAAATCAATCCAAACTCACTTTCCAAATTTATAAGGAAGTTTAACACAATGATGATAATTGTTTCCACGTAATAACATCTGAACACCTTTATCATGTGTTATTTTAAAACTTGGTAACACCCTGAATTACCATAAAACCTTATTGATTAAATTCATGATCCCTTATCCTTTATATAATATTGGATATATTCCTTATATCCAAAAAATATAGAATATTCCAACAATGATGAAATAAAATAACTACTAACAAGTTCCAAGGATGTCAAGAATATTCAATATAATTTATACAAATCAACCATCTATTATTCCAAAATCACTACCTATGTTTCAGAAGCATACTATGGATTATCTATCTCTCAAACATATATTTTCCAAAACTTTAACCAGAAATTGAGTAACATTTCTTGGTTCCACACAATCTCAAGTCCTTAATGAAATAGTACTACAGTACAATCCTTATGTACTCTATAAATCTTATAACATGTACATCATTAACACAATAATCAAATGACACAATACTTTAATAAAAACCTAAGAAATCTAATCATTCCTCTTCATATTCAATAGTATCATAACATTATTATTATCTAATAGAAACATTTGGGGTATAGTACGATGATTTGGACATTGATTCATGTAGTGTCCCAACTCCGTGAAGATATAGCATTGTACATTGGAAACTTTTTTCATACCCTTGCAATAACATACTTGGTGTCCATTTTCTCCACATATATAACAAACTCCCATTCCCTTCATGCATTTACCAAGTTGATTCCTACCACAGTTATCACATATGGGAAAATCCTTCTTTCCCCTCTTCCCTTTATCCATCTTTCTCTCTTCCATCCTCTTATTCTCTTTCTTCCTTTAAAATCCATAGGACTACGAGAATTATTTACTTATTTTATTGACATATGATAATATTTCTTCATATGTTGAGAATACATGGGATGCTACTTCCCTTCTAAATGTTGGTTTAATAATGTGAAAGATATGATCCTTCTTAATCTTTAGATCATATGTATTTCTAGAGTTCACATTCCTTCTACTGGGCTCCATTTCTATATAATGGCATAAACTAGATTAGGTTATGAATCGAAATACATAATTCCAATCTAGTGAAACACATAACATAAATTGAACAGTTTATGGATATAATCCATAATCATAAAAAAGTTTTCTTTGAGAATGTATATACTCATAAACCTTTCATAATGATTTGTAATTAAAATGAGGATTATCCTAAGTATATCCCCTAGGAGTGTCATAACCAAGAGTGCACCAAGGCGCGTTGTCATGCACCAGTTCCCGTTTGAGTCTAGTTCAAAGCGGTGTTATCAGGTTTTACTACTAGGTACATATGTTCCAGAGCTGCCTCTTCCTGCTCATATCAAGACCGGGATGTATTTTCTTGTAAAACTCACAAAATATCTACATTACCAAAATTATAGGAAGTTCTTCTATACTAATTCTAAAATTATATCATAAGGCTATGTGTTATAATCAGAGTTTATCTAAATATAGTTTTCAAGGTTATTGCTAAACTTCCTTTGATACCAACTATAATGCCCCGGACCTAATTAACCAGAGCCAGTGCATTATTTTAATACATTGTAATCGTTACAAGGAATCATGTCCCTAAAGACCGATTAGTTTAGCAGTCTTGGAAAATAGATTGCATACATGAACATTACATTACACTTTATAAATTAAAACACACACAAAATCCTTTGATAAGTCCATTTTTCCAATAGCTTAACCCTGCATATCAAACAGTAAACTTTTCTTGGGATCCTGGGAAAATAAAACATAAGAAAGGGATTAGCTCAGATGCTCAGTGAGGATAACTATATATCAGAAACATTAATAAATAAGCATAAAAATTTAAGGAAATGTATAAGACTAAAAAAAATCCATTTAAACTTGAACATAAGAATAATATGGAAAAGGTAAAATCAAATAATTCCATTTACTTAATCACATGGATATTATTCTAGTTGAATAATAACATTCAATATCAATATCCACTTTCATAATGATGGAATGCATAATGCCAGACTATCATAACCACATAGTCAAGGCCTTGTGCCAAGACTACAAATAAGATTTTGTCAAGGCATTGTGCCAATACACTAGTTTTTCTTATTAGACCTACTGATGCATCAATGAAGCTATAGCAGGCTCCACCCATCACTTACCAAGTCCAATGCATTCCTCATATGAAAAGGTTTAAACAAAACATAAACATTCATATTAAAACTGGCATACGAAATATTAATACTTTATCCATAAACCATGAATGTTATGAAATAGAATATCCATAGTAAAACATATCACAAAACCTTTAATACAATATGGAAGTCTTGTATCATAATAAATCAACTTCAAGCAGACATAAAATCCATCAAAGGATGTTGACATTGATGAAATCAATACCTTTTTGGAGAAATATCTCTTTCCATTTTGAAATCATTTAAAGGTCATGTAATTATAAATGAAAATGTTATTATAAGCTTGTAAAGGAAGATTTGACGATGTTATAATGGGGAAAATAGCCGCACCCATCGTATAAGTTAAAAAAATAAATTCTTACCTTAATTTTGTCAAAAATGTTATAAAGAACCTTGTTTGGATAACAACAGAAAGACTCCATTATAAACATATTATAAAAGTAAAAAAGGGTATAAATGACATTAACCCACAGTATAGTAAATAGTAAAAATGTTTTGGAATACATTTTTAAGAAACATCGATGTGGATGATAAAGAAGTCCTAGTAGATACTTACACATGAACAATCATGGATAATGACGACATTGAAGAAACAACCCTTACCTTGTAGTAATCAATAAAGTCATATGAACAACAGTCAATAACCACCAAATGAATCCCAGAATTTCATGAATATAATGATAATCATGATATTATATATCTAATGGATGTACACAATACACCACATGCAATAAATAGGTGGTGAACAATGGAAATCTCACGGAATTAAAAATGAGATAAGAAACCCCTTACCTCGTGTCCGACAAGACCCGTTATTTCATTAATATCCTGAATAATAAAATAAAGTTAATTTCTACTTTCTTAATAAAAATTTTCAAATTTATTATTCCATTTATATCTCTTATTACCATGTTATAAACATTATGTAATCATTTAAGTTAGTAACATTCGTTTTGTCGTTATTTGGCACTTGAGTCAAAAATGAACACCTTATAGTTACAAGTTGTTCACATGGTCAATGTTTCATTATATATATAATGATATTAATGATTTAGATATCATATATATCATATATATCCAGTATATATGTGTATTTATAATATCGCATATCATTTTGGGGTAAGAAATGAAATGTACCTTTAATGGAGACGGTAAGCCGTACGTACGCATGAACGCTACTTTCATTTCTATTTATTATTTTAATGGAATTAAAATTCAATGATACATAGGTATATTATATTTATAGTATAATATCATATATAATATCATTAACTCTATCCTTTATACATCCAACATATGGTATTAATGAGTCATATCACTTTGAGGGGCCGGTAGTCCGTACTTCCTCAAATGAAATTATCGCGTTTGCCCATAATGGAAACCATTAAGGTATGATATAAAAGAAAAATACAGAATAATTAAGAAAACATAAACATAATATATATAATATATAAATACAGTTCCATCATAACGACCACCATGAGAGGCGGTAGGAGGTAATTGAACAATCATCATTTCGTGAGGCGTTAGTTTTCCATCCACATTAACTTTATGTTTTTCACCCATTAGATGGAGGTGTGTGTAAGTGTTGTTCGAATCCTTCTCATAACCACATAATAGTATATTGAAGATACTGGTGTTGTTATAAAATAAATTAATACAAAGATTTTAGGTTTTGGAGAAGTAAAATAAAAGAAAAGAAGTTAAGAGAAACTGTTACATTTAATTTGGATAACTTCCTTTGGTTTGAACCAAAAGAACTTATTTGTGTACATTCTGCCTAAGGAAAGGCTTCTAGGAGGAGGAAATTGATGTAGGGAGCTTAATTTTTCAGATTTTGGACGATCCTAAAGGCTTGAGAGGTGTGAGTAAATGGTCAGATGTGGTCTCTTTTTATAAGGGGTGAGGGGCTCTTTAGGAATGTTTGAAAATATTATTTTATTATATAAATATATTATGTTTCTATAGGTCCAAAAATCATTAGGGTCGAAGATATGATGACTAATGGTCGAAATAAAATCATCCAATAATAATTGGACATGTTTTGGATATTATTTTAATATTTATAATCTAATTTATTTAAATCATTTATTAATGAGGTAAATACTGGATAATTATTATGTTATGAATAATTAAATTATTATATGTATAAAAATTATAAAAAAACACCATGATGTAGGAAATATATTTCGATTCCCAATGAATAATTATTGTCAAAAATATTACTTATATAATGCCATATTAAAATTAATTACTAAAATATTTTTCTATATGTGAATTTTGCCTTTACTTTAAATTAATTAATTTAAGTGTCATTAGCATTCATAAGTGGCTCCATGGGGTCCCAAAATCTAACCAAGGATGACCATGGTCGTACATTACTAAAAAAATAAGGTTTGGACATTTGTTAGGGTAATTTTTAGTTATTAAAATATCCTTTTTACATGGAATTACCCTATTTACCTTTAACCGTGGTAAATAAAAGTCAAAAGTTACTATTCAAAAAATAGTATTTTCATCTTATTGAACCAAATTTTAAATAATGAGGTTAACTGTGTCTCTTGGATTTTTGAAATTCAACTCACAGAAGTGGTAAAATTATATTTTATGCAAATTTGCAAATACTCCAAGGTGGTGGGTAAAAGACAGTAAAAAGTTCAATAAAATTTTTATATATCTAAAATTATTATAATATGAATCCAATGAATTATTTTAAACATATATAGGTATTATGTATCTATTTTTACATAAAATAAATTTAAATAAAATAAACAATTAATTAAAAAAAAGTCTGTTTAAACTAATAACATTGTGTTTTTCACTATTCATCAAAAATTGATGTTTCTCCGAAAAATACCAAAAATTTAGTCTAAGAAATATTTGATATTCCGAATTAAAAAATGATGTCTATTTTACCAAATAAAAAAAATATAATTTGCATTAATTAATTTAAAATTAATTCCCATTGTCAAAACAAATAGCGTGTTTTTGACCAACAATATCTATCAAAAGATTGACACTTGTTTATGTCCAATTTCATTATGAAATTAATTATAATGATTTAAACTGTATTAAAAGATAAAAATATGATCAAATTACAATTAAAAACAAATCAAAGGAATAATTTAACAATTTAAATTATTTCAGTTAAAAAAGTTGTTTTTTAATAAAATTTATTATTTTTCACTATTCACCAAAATATAAAGGTTATCAGAAAAAACAAAAAATTTATCAAAACTAAATTTTTATCTCTTGATTATAAAAAAGAATTTTATTTTGTCAAATTGAATATATAAAAGTGTTAAATATTGGATTTAAAAATGGTTCTCCCTCAAAAGGTGCTACAATTTCATTTTCTGAAAATACTTCCTTTATCTAAAAAATTGTATTTGTTCTTACATTATGTCTAATAAACTCATAATATGGATTCTAAAATTATAAGGATTATATAAATTTAAAAATTCAGTTAATACTATTCATAACCAATTTGGAATGGAAAGTTTGGTAAGTCGTGGTGCGCTTGAACTCGGTGTTGAGTGTAGTGCAAGTTATTGAATTACATTGAAGAAATAACGTACTATGAAATATTGCGGTGTAACATCACCATTATAGAAAGTTGTTCGAGGTAATTTTAATAGATATTAGTTTCATTAATTGATATGAGTGAGTTAATTATTATCAGATTCATTCCTTCAAGGATCAACATAGGTTTAATTGAGTTCCATGAAGAAAAAAAATATTTTTTGTGTGTCGAGAGATTTCGCTTCTCTAAAATCCAAATATAAAAAATTAAGCCCTTGAAAGAGTTATATAAGTGTATTTTATAATTATACATATTTTAAAACTTTATTTCTCACGAAATTCTATGATTCCCATTAATGTTCATTTATATATAGTATTATGGTTATAAACTAATGCGACTCAGATTTGTGTGAACATATATAAATTTATTCATAACAACTTATTTCTACCATAATTCTTCCACGATTCAAGAGCGTCACATTACTCTATACTGAAAACAACATTACAGTGGGGAATTATGCATCAGAATATTTTTAGTGGAAATTGATCATATAAAAAGATAATATGACATTATTTTTGGAAATTCAAGGATCTTTTCACATTACATTGAATCTATTTTTTGAATATAGGATAAATAATTCTCGGGGAAAACATTAGTTTCTTCGAGGGTTGTTAGAGAAATAAGGTGTGGATATATAAAAAAAATTCACATCCAAGAAAAACTATAATAATTCACATGAAATTTGATGGTATCTGATAAGTTCTGAGATTCAAGATCCTTGAGAATATATAAATAATATGTTAGGATGTTATGAATGTTCTTTAGATATTTTATTTTATCTCATGAAAAATATATATGTGGGTTAAATATTAGAAATGAAACATTTTATTTAATTTTCACATATTCAAGATAGACAACTATTTATCTATTAAATATTCATAGTGGGTAGGTTGTGGTAGATGGGTTGGTGGAAAATCTCATTAAACCCACCTAGTGGAAGAGAATTTAGATGTTTTGTAGAGACATATAAAAGGCATAACTAAAAATGGATTAGTTATATTCATTGAGAAAAATAAACTCCCAATTAATTAATTAATTGTGTGTGTGTTTTTTATTGATGATTTTTTCTCTATTTATTACAGAGAGAAGTTATGAGATTATTTTAATTATAATATTGAGATTTTGTGTACCATCATTTTACCATAGTGGTATATTTATTTTTTTACATGGTCCAACAACATATTCATTTTGTTTTTTTCCAAGTCACATATAATATTCATTATTTTTTAACTTTTATATTTATTGTTATAAAAATATTATTTCTATTGAAGAATGATAATCATTTTCAGTACAATAAAATTAGAAGACTAATAATGGAACCACCCAACGACTCAAAGAGGATTCCTAAGAGGAAATGAAGGTCAATTACAAACATAGACCTAAGGAACTAGATATTTCCATTGGATATGAAGGGAAGAACACATAACTATTTTGGGATTAGGAAACCATCATGATGAATAATAAGGGAATAAGACAGCTCTGTTACAACTCTGAAAAATAAACTTTTTTCACATATGAACAAGCACTTATTCCCAACAAGGATGACTGGGATGTAGATCCCACCCACAAATTAGGTAGTAGATACATCTATCATCCAAAGAAAGATAAAACCCATATTGTTCCATCTTAGTACACATTTCTACAACCATAGTTTAGCATGGTTTAAATATTTCTAAATGATGGAACCTCCAATGATTTAAAACTAATGTTTTTATTTATATATAATTATTTCACTGTATAATCTCCTATTCAATTACCTTCATTTAAACCACTGTCAAAATATAGTTATTTTTTCATGGAAACAAATTTTAATCCAAATAACAAATGGCATTTTATTTGAGTATTTTTTTTAATTTTTGGATTATCAGTGTGTTCACCAAAACACAATGAGATTTTACTATTAATTTTTATTTAAATAAATATTATTTAGAATAATTTTTATGTGAATGACAAACCAAAATAAATATAAATGTTCCATAATAGATAGATATTCTTATGAAAATTATAATAATAATAAAATATCTTGAAAATTAACTGATATTACTGAAATAAAATATCATTCATTTAGAGAATATATAAATAATTTCATTTTAAATTAAAAAGGAATTATATTTCTCAATTAATAAAATTTTAAATATTTTATTATGTTATTATAAAATTTAAAATAAATTTTTTTAAAAATATAATAATATATTATATAATATTTCTAGCAAAAATTTATATGAAATAATATAAGGAACACTGAAAAAAACTAATTTTTCAATAAAAACTATTTTTATTTATATGTTTTGTATTCAATTAAAATAATATAAATTTTAGAATTTTATTTATATATAATGAAATTGGTTTTGGAATTAAGCAAGTAAAAATTTCATAGAGATGAATTTTTTTTTATTTTTATGATACTGATGAATTTTTTGTGAATAATGAAAAATAACGATTTTGTAAATACTATCAATTTTATGTAATTTTCATTAAATTATAATTATTTATATTTTTATATTAAAAAAATTATTTTAACAAATATATAATTATACAATATAATAAATCCTTCAATAAATATGGATTTTGTAAAACCTAAATATAACAATTTGGATTCCCGAGTAATATTTTAAAATAATAATAAAAAATTTGTTCTATTTCTTTTAACTATGTATCCATAATGGGATATTATGTTTTGGGAGTTTTTTACATTTTTATTACTCTTTTATGTATAATAATAAAAAATTAATGTCAACTAAATAAAAAATTTAAGATTATATCTTAATCATAATTTTTTATCATACAATACACTTTTCAAAATTTGGTTTTCACGCATTATGTCATATAATTTTTAAATTTTTATGTCACCCTATTAAATTTTGTTTGAGAAAACTTATTTCTTATCTGGAATATTTAAGTCAAAATAATTTAATTAGTCCCATATTAATTTCTGGTGTTAAATGTTAATATCTTTTTTATAAATCAATTTCAATGGTAAAAGAAAAATATAGATAATGTGAAATATTTAAGATAATAAGGATTAAAATTTTCCTAAAAAGTATTTTTAAATGTATTGTTAATGATAAAAAGACGTTAATGATTCCACTAATCCATTATTTCACATCATTGGATCTATCAACCATTATTAATATCATTACCTTTATATACTACTACAAATTTATCGCTCCCTTTCCTTATAAATGTATCCATTCACCACCCCACTCATCTACACCCCATTATCCTATATATGAATGTAATTTATTATGATTAGTTATATTCATAATATTTCCTAAAAAATTAATATTTATGTTGGATTATCAAAATCAACCAAATGATTATATTATTCAAAAAATTATTATTTTTCCCAGTTGAAAAAATAATATTGGATGGCATACATATTCTGTTGAGAAAATGTATTTATGATAATACTACAACATCATTTCGTATAATATTTTCTATTATTATTTTCATAAATAGATTAATTCCATTAAACATAAATGGAAAATAAATTAATTTATTCTAATAAAATAAAAGATAAAAAAATAGAAAGGAAAAAATAATAATGTAAAAAACTTCTTTTAAAAGTACTTTTAATATGTTAAATAAAAGGATATAATTGAAAAAAATATAATAATAGAATCACTAAGGGGGTGGGGGTCAGGTCTAGAAGGTGGAGGAAAGTCCATCCCTAAACTTCATTCATTTATATTGATACACTTCATCTTATCCTCAAGATACAACTATTACTAGAATAACTGTTGGAAAAAAATATCTCATGTTTTCTTCGATGCATTTTTGAGGTGATTGTGTTTGTTGACAATGAGGGCATCCATGTTGTATTTGTTGAAATGGAAGATCACGATGTTCATTAAATTTATAAAGGGGGTTTACATGGTGATTTTTTGAGTTCAAGAAATGTTTATGACAATCTATGATTGAAAGAAGATCCTTGACAAAGGAATGGACGATCTAGAGGTGGTAAAAAAGTGCTGATACAAGGTGGAACCATTTTCCATTATTTTTCAAATTTCTGGGCATCAAAATCGAAAAATGGAGAAAGGAATTTCTGGAAAAGGGAAATGTGTTACTGTTATTCATAGCATTTGAATTTTGTGTGCCATATGTTTTTCCAGATGAGAACAACCAAGTAAAGCCAAGGAAAGATAGGATCCCATGTTTTGGTTTGGGCGCACAGGGTGACTAGGGCGATAGAGGCTAAGGCAGATGGAATTTTGTGCTGGGAGGATGCTTTCTTATGGTGCATAGGGTTCCCAAAATGCCTATAAATAGAGGTATAACCCTCTTAATTTTTTATGAATCTCAACACTTAGAGAAAATTCAAGCTTCTGTTGCGCTGGTGGTTTGGGTGTGCAAGTGGTGGTTTGGTCACACAAGTATAAAGATATTCAGAAGTTGCACACCAGTTGATAGTTTCATGAAAATATAGGGTTGGTTGTAAAAGATTGTGATTATCCCATGTTTGGAGCTGGTGAAGGGAGTTTCGCACAAGTAGTTTTGTGACACTTGCATGCAAGTAATAGAGAAGCACGACTGTCTTGGAGAAGCTCACCGGTCATTCTAGGGCTTCCCAAATGTTGGGATATTTTCCAGTACACCTACTGTAATGTTTTATTCATTAGTGGATGAAAGTGGAACTTCAATAGAGAATCTACATACATAATAAGATGCATTAATTTGGGATAATGAAGGGATCTACAATTCCATAAACTGTAAGTGGATCCTTTATATAGCCTTAAGCAAAGGTAGAGGAAGAAGGTGATCCTTTATACTGGTCGTGATCTAGAGAGAGATGAATATATAGTGACCCTTGGGAAAGTAGTGAGATAACCCTAAAAATTGTAAAGTCATTGGGCATGTGCATAGAATTTAGTTTTCTTGAACATTATTTGAAGTGAGATTTAGTAGATTTGGTATAGCTACACATCACCGTTGTATACTCCTTGGATGTATCCTAGTGATGGTGAACTGAGTAAAACTCTTTTTTTCTTCCTTATTTCTTCCTTGTATTGTATCCAAAGCATCACCAATAGATAAAGAATAAAAAGTTATCATAAAAAACGCAAAAGTGAAAAAAATATGACCCTTTGGATAAATAGGTCATGATCCAGTGGGGTAGGAGGAATTTAAAAAATACTATCCATACCCTAAACCACCCCCTCTTAGGGTAGATATGCCCCTTTTGGTCCGAACAATAACTACTCTACATATTTTTTTCCCATTCTCTTACTACTACATGGTGAATATTTTAATGTCATCATTTTTAGATAATAGAATATAATCATTATCTGTAATCCAAAATGAGGATGACAGTAATGATTCTCCCATAAATATATATGATTCCATCACATAATTTCAATAGTTATTGGTAAGAGTTGATCGAAAAAAAAACAATATCCCAACCATTTTTAAGGCCACTCACCATCACCCCACATCTACGACACCACATCTGAGCATAACTTACTGAAGGCATCCTCCCCATCATATTTGTCATCCTAAGTCTAAAAAATGTGGGAATACTCTTTCTCATTTACTTACATAAATAATATAAATATCAATAATGAAGATTAAAATAAATTACCATGCTATTTTAAATAATAAAAACTTACTGAACACATTATATCACCATCTATCAAAAATAATATATCCAATATTGTGAGTTTACATACTATGGTAAATTTGAAAATCAATAATGGTTTGATATAATGTAGAAAAAATAAAATTATTATACAATATTTTACTTATAAATAAAAAAATATAATAGTTTTTTAATTTTAATTTCCAAATTTAAATAACATATACAAAAAGTATGTCCCTCATATATATTTCTAATGTCCTATCTACATGATTTTATCTCTATAATTTGTATAAAATCCATCCAATGGTTGGAAAGTGACACTATCATGTTTATGAGGCATACATGGCTCATCAAATATATTAATTGATGATAAATTCATAGGTTTTATATGATTTATATGAAAAAATGATGGAAATGTTCACACATGGAAACCTGTCATTCCCCACAAATATATGGTCTCATGAACTCCTCTATAGGAGTCTATAATCCCAATAGATAAATAATAATATATAATAATGTAATAAAAATAAATATAAAATAAAAAAAAACTTATTTATTTATACATACCAACCAAATAAAAAATATTCTATGATTTAACATTGTAGAAACCTCTTCCCATGAATGCAATGGAATATAATGATAGTTCCTCCAAATAGAACTAGGCTGACCAAAGTCCAAATTTGAAAAAAAATAAAAATAAGAATATTTATTGAAACTTTTACTAAATAAATAAAATCTAGTGAAAAATGAATATAATTTTTATTTAAAATCACACCCTTCGAGGAGGATCAATGTTATAAGACTAATGTGTCTTTGGAACATGGGAAAAAATTATCAATTTCACAAGTCCATAACCCCTAATAGTAGTTTTTATCAACTAAAATCCCATCATTGATGAATTAAGAGGCTCATCACTGAATAAAATATCATCATTAAAGAAAAAAATATTTCTATCCAAATGGAATTGAGCCATTTAAAATAGAAAAAAAATATTTTTTAAAAAATCACTTTTCAAAAATTAATATATTATAGATTTTTTTTGAAAAAATCTAGAATGAAATAATATTATTAGAAAATAATTTTTAGTAAATATATCAAATATAAAATAATAATATTTATTTATTGAAAACAAATAATACATGATTCTTCATCATTTTCAATATTTTTATGTATGTTAACATATTTATCATCCTCTTCATCATTATTAATATTACTATGAAATCAAATTTCATTATCCCATGGAATATTAAATTCCATAGATACATCATCATCAATACAAAAACCATTTTACCTTATTTTTTAGGCCTATCAGATATATATATATATATATATATATATATATATATTATATTGGGATATATTAGATAATATTTCTTTTACAATATCAATATTTTTAATTTTAATAACACATCTAAAAACTCTCACTAATCCTTGAGATTTCATTTTTATTACGCACAACGAGAATTTTAAATCTCTCTATAAAGCATTGATATATTCCTAATAAACTAGATTTACTTGATATTCTAGATAATATTTATTTATTGTAAAAAAAATAATTTATATTTAATAATAATGAGTCCATATGATGGTTGAACACAGAACCCCCATTTATTAGAAGACCAATGGTATTAAAAAATTGTTCCATTATTCAGACCTAAATAACATAACATAATTAAATTATCTAACAAACCATAATATTCTACTTTTTTTCTTTTTGATGAAATCATTAAAAAACCACAGTTCATTTTTTTCATTTACTATTTGTTTTATGTATGAAATTGAAATCTATTGACCAAATAAACATTACATAACTTAATCAATTTCATTAGAGGATTATTAGGTGCATATAATGAACTATAAAATTTATATATATATTGTGAATCCAATATAATAATAATGTATAATTTAAATATGAATAAAATTAACTAAAATGGTTAATTATAAAAATATTTATCTCCCAGCATTTCAAACTAGTTGAAAAAATTCATTGATGTCAATATCCAAGAGAAACTAGTGTAATATATATTAATTTTTTATATGATCATAATATTAACTTCTCAGAAATTAATATAAATTATATTTTTTCCATTATTGTAATAAAAATTATTATATATAGTATTAACTATACAAATGAAGTTATTTCATAAGAATTGGGCACAATAAATTCATGAGAAAAGTAAATATCATCAACTGAAACCCATAAATCTTGATGACCCCAAAAACCAATCTTAATATTATTAAATAGTATCTACTAGTGGAATGTAAAATCATCAACATTGTCTACATTTCATCCTATTCAATTATATGTTAATGTATTTTCATAATGAATATAATAAGAGGGATGATTTTAAATTTCATTCTATAGATACACTTTATCAAATGATCCATTAACTGACACCTTAATGTGTTCATTGTTATATAATTTTTCATACATATTTATTAAATGGGTGAATCAATTGTATTTATATTGGATTAAAAAATTTATACTCTTATAAAAAAATAAATAATAAATGTTCCATTTAGTCAGGAATGGCTAGTGAAATATGATAATCAAAGTTACAAAAAAATTAACTACTATTTTTAGATTAGATAGAGCATCAATATTTTTTGGAAAAAACACATCATAGGAAAAATGTATTTCTTCAAAAAACATGTCCCCGATTGGTGATTTCATTACCCTTATGATGTAAGTAGGTAGTAATCCTTACATGATGGAATGAAAATCATAACTATTTTATAGAGTAATTTGTCTATTTTAATTTCAATAAGACAAATTTGAAGAATAAAAATTCAGTAACCTCAAATCATTAATCGAATAAGAATATATAGAATAGTTTTCTTTTGAATGTGCATAATCTTTTTATCCCTTCATTATTATTTTTGTTCGTTATCTGGTAAATCATGTTCAGGATGCCAATAAAATTGGAAATATTTAACTATTTCATTACTATATTTTTGCTATTTCCATGTGTGTCAAAAAAATGTATAAAATATTTTATCAAACCAAATAATCATAATAATCAATTTTTTTACCTTGGGATGAACCAAAAAAATATACTAACATTGATGGTCCCAAAAAATACTTTTCGTTACAAAATTGTGGCATCTCCAAAACACACCTTATTTTTATGGTTTATAGCTATTCTAAAAATTATAATCGCAAATGGAGAAAAAATATATTTTTCTTGCATACATGAGGGAACTATTTTAGATTAATATATTTTAATTAATTCCTTTTCAACATTATTTTTATTCCATTTGAATTAATGATCTATAGGAGGAATCCTCCTATGAGAGTATAAAATAATGTATTCATCTTTTGAAAGTAATATATTCATTATTATAAGTTCTGTCCTATAAATAATGTATTTCACTATGTGTACTCAACTTTAATAATATACCATTTGATATGATGTCTTATATTTTCCACATTAATTCCATAGAGAGTATAAAATTATTATATTTAACAACATTATATGTTGTTATATAATCATTATATAAAAAATTTTATTCATTAATTAATGGGTACACGTAAATTGTGATTTTCCTAATTTGATTTCCTTGAATTAGTATCTCTAAATATATACAAGGATCCTTAATAAAAAAATAATGGTGAATGTTCTATTGAGTTTTGAAAAAGTAAAAACATGATTATAGAAACCTGTATATCCCAAATGGATTAAAAAATTAGTAGAAGGACCTAAATATATATGACGATTTTATTAAGAAAGAGAGATATTTTTAAGATGAATGGGTTTCTAAAAATCAGCATCATAGTGATGCTTTAATTTTTTTCTGATTAATCATTGGATAAATGTCTAGTCTACAATGAAAATATGTTTCAAGACATAAATAAAAACAATAGTATTGATTTAATTGGGAATTTACCGAATTTATTTACAGAAACAAATATTCTATTTCCTTGATGGGCATATTTATACCTCGATTTTCTACATGTTGGAAAATTATATAAAGACTCACATTCCTAATAATATAAGGCGCAATCAATTGAATATGTTTGAATATTTTTTAACTAAGAATAAAAATATGAAATATCATTTTTATATAAGTATATATTTAATATATTCCTTTTAGTGAAAAATTATTTAGCTAAATATAGTTTTTGATCAAAGAAACTATTTGAAATATTAAAAAAAGATTGAATAGCCTTAAAATTTTCAACAGCTATAAATTTTTTTTATATTATCCTAGATATGAGGTCTCCTCTATATATTTTAACAAATCATAAATTCTATATCATTACAATTTATGATTCAGAATTTCATTTAATGATTATATTTCATGAAAATATGTTATAAGAAAATCATCTAATAAATTATAAAAAAGTAATCATTGTACAACCAGAAAATAATAATTTCCTTAAGAATTACATTTTCTATGTTGATACAAAAATTTATAATTATTTCAAAAAACCCAAACAAAAAATATGAACCCCAATATAATTAAAAATAGGTTACATCTTCTAATAACTCAGTTCTTATATGATATATAATCATTCCTTATAAACAATGCAATTTGATTATGAGAATGATATATACATTTCAATATGACCAATTTGGACTAGATTTAGACCAAAACGATATGTATTTAAATGATTATTTATCTGATCATTATCTAATAATAATAAATTGTATATATTTACAAGGACATAATATTAAAAAAAGAATTAAATAGGTTATTTTACAACATATTTTATAAAATATATCATTTTCAATATAATAAAAAATATAAAAAATTAATACCGAGTTTTAGGGGTGGGATTTTCCTTACATATATGTGTGAGAGGCTGACCTCACACATGAAATGAGGCATGCCTAGTATGTAGACACAACATGATAAAGCTACACATGAATGCTAAAAAATTAATAGTAAATTTATACCGATTTTCACACATTTATAAATAAGGTGTACATATCCAAGGTTTCATTTGGGTAGGATAGGGTTGATGAAATAATGAACATCTATAAGTTCTCAATTATAATGAGAGTTCTTTTACAAAAGAGGTGCAGTTCTAGGAATTCAACGACCATACTCAATGAAATAAAGTGGTTTTGGTCTTTAATAGATTAAACAAATATGGTAATGGGGTGAGGATTTTAGAATTTTTTATCTTTGTCAATGAAATACTTAAGAGATTATTAAGATTTGGAATCGTATCTTAGTATCTCAGATTACTATGAGTACAATGCCACAATGCACGTCCTTTAGACTATGGGGTAAAAATTTGAATTTTTGGGGTCCCATAATAAATAGCATAGGCTGGTTTGATTTTTATAAATAATATGAGTATTCAAAAAAAAATTTAAAAAAACAACAATTTTTTTTTTGCGTGTCGAGCAATGGATTGATAAAATTCGAGGCTTTCGGCACTTGGGGATCGTGACTCCAGAGTTGTCTAGCCCTGAGTTATTTAATATATCTCTGTTTATGGTAATATGACTTTGTTTTTGATTAGGTTAACTCGAGACGATGCCCGAGTATGTGGGCTTCACTTGGTGCCCTAAGTCCTTTGAGTCTGGGAGTCATCGAAAAAGTCTTTCTACATGGGTTAATTTGATTAACTGCAATCTCAATTACTATGGAAATATTGCAAAAAAAAAATTCAAAAAAAAAGAATGAAGAATACTCATATTAGGATTAAATGTGATTCTACCTAGCGCTTACATGATTTCCCCCTTTAATGAAAATGAACCCCCATATCTATTGTGATACACAACACATCATTACACCTAATTGAGTTGGATGAAGTATGATGATGGATTTGATCAAAGGTATGGGCTTGGGATTGGGATCTTCTTTTAAATTCATCTTTTTTTAAATTATCTTGATAGATTATAAAAATATATTTGTGTGCAGTTTACATTGTGAGCACTGTTTGTTATAATGTGTTTGAAGAAAGGAATTCAAATAATATCATTGAATTATTTTCTCGGGACTAGAAAATCTCAAGTTAGGGGGTGTGATTATCCAATAAAAACAAATATTTTAATTACATTTTAATGGTATTAAATGTTCATTTTTGATCTTATGGGCCTGAGTTAGTGCATTTTCTTTATGAACATTCATTCTCATCATTTGTGCACTTCATGCCTAATATACACCAATTTAGGCCCAATGAGTCATCTGAATATAAGTAATGTAATTATCAATTTTTCAATTTTATAATTTGGGAACATTATCTAAAATTAAATGTTAACATTTTTCATTCAGGGATCAATGGATAATTCATGGAAGAAGATGGAGATATTTTGTGATGAAAGGAAGCAATTCTAGAGAAGACAGATTGGACACCATCCCACTGATGAGACTGTGGGGCCCCACATACAGGCCCAATTAATCCCAAATTTTGTGGAATGCTATAAGACATTCATAGTAACAAATAATTCTTCATTAGCCAATGATAATTCGGCGTCTATGGTGGTCATTAAAGCGGCCCAAGTTAGAGATACAATTCTGGGCCAGATTCTGCGGCCCAGAACAACAGTCCACTAATTTTATCATATCTCAGAATACGTAATTCAGAATGGGCCTAAATTGTACAGGCGATTAGAATACATCCGTAGCTCCATTTTCTTCTTCTATGTCCCACTCTGATTCGGCCGTCTAGATGGTCTTCCAGACGCGTCTGTTCGGTGAAGGAAAGCTGGCTGCCACCTCGGGTCCAATGTGGAAAAGTTCAAATTCCACAAGCTTTCCACCACCTATGGCCTACCAAAATTAATTGAGATGCTTTTTACTGTTTGAGGCTCGACCCAATGCTCTCAAAATGCCTATTTAAGGCAGTGGTGGTGAAGGAGTTGGGAATCTTTGATGCTTTGTTCAATTGTAATGTTATGCTGCATTTTTGTTGCCTCAATTTTGTCGTTCACATGTAAGTTGTTCAATTCACTTTAATTTCTTAATAAAATTTCTTCTTATACTCTTATTCTGTTGTTCTTAATATCACTTTGATACCTTTGGATCAAGGTGATAATTTATTCACACCAACCCTTGTGAAATTATTCACACAACGGTGGAGTGATCATTTTATTTTTGTTGTTTTCTTTACTTCTCCATTTCCTCCCCCATGAGTCTACTTTCCGCTTCCATTGAAACCATGGGATCAATGAAGGGCTAACCCACTTATGGGTTGATCCAAGGAAGTAGAAAGGGGCTGGATTGGATGTTATTTATCACCTAATTAATGTATAATCACTTCTTTAATTGGGATTTTTCTTTTGATGATTTTTAAACTCGATCGTCCTTGTTGATTTTAAGGCCATACACTTCAAGTACTAATACGAACCTTTACCTTGAAGTGCTCAAAACTTTGATCCTTCAAGTGTATAGGTTATTAGTATTAAAGGGTGTAGGAATTAAACCAGTAAGTGATTATATTGTATTATCTTCTTAAATGAACCCATCTCAAATTTAAGAAATTGAAATCATTAAAAAGAAAATACGTCCAATCCACCCCGAGCAATAACCTAGGATAAACTCAATATTTTAAATTGAATTCACTTAAATCTGTTAGATATATTTAAAACCCGTCCAAAATCAATCCAAGTTGGCCACTTCATAGCCGAAAACAGTCCATAGAATGTACGTGTCTATAGGTTTCTTCTTAGGTCTCTGTGGATTCGATAACCCAAGCTAAACTAGAAGGACCATCTTACCTTCTTCTCTTGGGTAAATTTGAGCGAGAATCAAGCCTAAAGGCTTGAGAGGTGTTAGTAATTGGTTAGAAGTGGTCTTCTTTTATAAGGGGGGGGGGGTCTTTAGAAAATTGTGATAATAGTATTTTATTATATAATGATATTCGGTCTCTAGAGGACCAAAAATCATTAGGGTCGAAGATAGGATGACTCATGGTCGATATAAAATCATCCAATAAAAATTGGACATGTTTTGTATATTATTTTAATATTTATAATCTAATTTATTTAAATCAGTTATTAATGAGGTAAATACTGCATCATTATTGTGTCCTAAATAATTTAATTTATTCAATGTCTAAAAATTATAAAACAGATACCATTGATGAAGGAAATACTTTTATCATTACAATGAACAATTGTAGAAAAAATATTACTTATATAGGACCATATTAAAATTAATTACAAATAGATTTTTCTTCATTACAATTTTCCATTACTTTATGTTAATTAATCTAAAGTGTCATTATCATTCATAAGTGGCTCCATGGGGTCCAAAAGTCGACCCAAGGATTCCCATGGTCAGAAAATACTCATAACATAAGGTTATGACATGTGTTAAGGTAATTTTAGATTATTACAATGTTCTTTTTACCTTGAATTACCCGATTTACCTTTAACCGCGGTAAATAAAAGCCAAAAGTTACTATTCACTAAAAATTATTTTCATCTTATTGAACCAAAATTTACTTACTGGGGTTTACCATATGTCTCATATTTTTGTAATTCAACTCAAAGTAGAAGTAAAATTATGTTTTATGCAAATTTTCAAATACTTCTAGGAGGTGGGTAAAAGAGGGTAAAAAGTTCAATAACATTTTTATATATCTAAACTTATTATAAAATGAATCCAATGAATTATTTTAAACATATATAGGTATTATGTTTATATTTTGAACCTAAATAAATTTAAATAAAATAAATAAATATTTAAATAAAAAGTCAGTTTTAACCAATAACTCAGTGTTTTTCATTATTCATCAAAAATTGATGTTTCTCAGAAAAATACCAAAAATTGAGCCTAAGATACATTTGATATTCTGAATTCAAAAATGATGTCAATTTTACAAAATTACAAACATATAACTTGAATTAATTAATTTAAAATAAATTTCCCTTGTCAAAACAAATAGTATATTTTAAGCAACAATATATATCAAAAGATTGACACTTATTTGTGTCCAATTTCAATGTGAAATTAATTATAATGACCTAAATTGTATTAAATGATAAAAATATAATCTAATTATTCTTCAAAACCAGTAAAATTCATAATTTAACTCTATAAATTATTTCGATTAAAAAATTTGTGTTTAAATAAAATTTAGTAGTTTTCACTATACACCAAAATATGAAAGTTATCAGAATAATACCAAAAATTTATCAGAACTAAATTTTTATCTCCTGATTCTAAAGAAGAAGTTTATTTTGAAAATTTTAATATAAAAAAGTTTCAAATATTGGATTTAAAAAGGTTTCACCCTCAAAAGTCGGTAAAATTGTATTTTCTGAAAAATAATTCCTTTGTCTAAATTATTGAAATGTTTCTTACATTATGTCTAAGAAACTCATAATATCGATTCTAAAATTTTAAGGATTTTATAAAGTTAAAAAGTCAGTTAATAGTATTCATAACTTCTTTTGTACAGCTAGTTTGTTATGTTGTGGTGCGCTTGAACTCGGTGTTGCTTGTAGTGCAAGATATTGAATTAATTTGAAGAAATAACGTACTATGAAATCTTGGGGTGTTACATTCTTCCCTACTTCAATAAATTTCATTCTCGCTATTTGAAATTGTTCTTTGAAAATCCTAGGTTGAAAATATAAAATAACTTTGTGGGAAAACCGACATCGGAAATTGGGTTAATAAAATTTAGTCTTAATAAGAAGAAAAGGGGAATGAAAAAGTCACCACCAAATTATGATCTCGATTAGAAGAACCATGGTGGAAATTAGAGACACAAAACTGGAGGAAAAATGTAAATATTTATAGAGAGTGATTGTGGTCATCAGGAACAAACAATTGTATAATTGAGGGCCTCAAAGCCATCAATCTATGGTGATTTAAAATATCATCAGTTCAAAAAAAAAGGTATTAGGATAACACATTTTTTTAATATCCCTTACCTAATGATTAAGAATTAATTTATTCATATAATAAGAGAAATAAATATATACATGATAAGTAGAGTTCGATCCATTAACTAATTTCTACCACAAACTCATCTTTCACTCTAAAAGATAATAGAACATAAAAAATACTCTATTTATCCTATTCATATAGAGTTCAAAAAATATGAATTTATAATTCACCTATCAAAACCTTTAATAAAAGAAACTACATTATAAAATACTAGGACTTCACGTAGTCTGGTGGTAGGCGATAAATCCAAATCACACTATGGTTGTGGGCTCCATTCCCGCAGCTTTGTCCGACGAAAAGGGTTGTCACACGGTCTGTGTGATGTCCATTTTATAAACATCCAAAAATAACCTTAACATTAGTATCTTAATCCATTCAAACCACTATAGATATCCAAAATAAATCAATCCAAACTCACTTTCCAGATTTATAAGGAAGTTTAACACAATGAAGATAATTGTTTCCACATAATAACATCTGAACACCTTTATCATGTGTTATTTTAAAACTTGGTAACACCCTGAATTACCATAAAACCTTATTGATTAAATTCATGATCCCTTATCCTTTATATAATATTGGATATATTCCTTATATCCAAAAAATATAGAATATTCCAACAATGATGAAATAAAATAACTACTAACAAGTTCCAAAGATGTCAAGAATATTCAATATAATTTATACAAATCAACCATCTATTATTCCAAAATCACTACCTATGTTTCAGAAGCATACTATGGATTATCTATCTCTCAAACATATATTTTCCAAAACTTTAACCAGAAATTGAGTAACATTTCTTGGTTCCACACAATCTCAAGTCCTTAATGAAATAGTACTACAGTACAATCCTTATGTACTCTATAAATCTTATAACATGTACATCATTAACACAATAATCAAATGAAACAATACTTTAATAAAAACCTAAGAAATCTAATCATTCCTCTTCATATTCAATAGTATCATAACATTATTATTATCTAATAGAAACATTTGGGGTATAGTACGATGATTTGGACATTGATTCATGTAGTGTCCCAACTCCGTGAAGATATAGCATTGTACATTGGAAACTTTTTTCATACCCTTGCAATCACATACTTGGTGTCCATTTTCTCCACATATATAACAAACTCCCATTCCCTTCATGCATTTACCAAGTTGATTCCTACCACAGTTATCACATATGGGAAAATCCTTCTTTCCCCTCTTCCCTTTATCCATCTTTCTCTCTTCCATCCTCTTATTCTCTTTCTTCCTTTACAATCCATAGGACTACGAGAATTATTTACTTATTTTATTGACATATGATAATATTTCTTCATATGTTGAGAATACATGGGATGCTACTTCCCTTATAAATGTTGGTTTAATAATGTGAAAGATATGATCCTTCTTAATCTTTAGATCATATGTATTTCTAGAGTTCACATTCCTTCTACTGGGCTCCATTTCTATATAATGGCATAAACTAGATTAGGTTATGAATCGAAATACATAATTCCAAACTAGTGAAACACTTAACATAAATTGAACAGTTTATGGATATAATCCATAATCATAAAAAAGTTTTCTTTGAGAATGTATATACTCATAAACCTTTCATAATGATTTGTAATTAAAATGAGGATTATCCTAAGTATATCCCCTAGGAGTGTCATAACCAAGAGTGCACCAAGGCGCGTTGTCATGCACCAGTTCCCGTTTGAGTCTAGTTCAAAGCGGTGTTATCAGGTTTTACTACTAGGTACATATGTTCCAGAGCTGCCTCTTCCTGCTCATATCAAGACAGGGATGTATTTTCTTGTAAAACTCACAAAATATCTACATTACCAAAATTATAGGAAGTTCTTCTATACTAATTCTAAAATTATATCATAAGGCTATGTGTTATAATCAGAGTTTATCTAAATATAGTTTTCAAGGTTATTGCTAAACTTCCTTTGATACCAACTATAATACCCCGGACCTAATTACCCAGAGCCAGTGCATTATTTTAATACATTGTAATCATTACAAGGAATCATGTCCCGAAAGACCGATTAGTTTAGCAGTCTTGGAAAATAGATTGCATACATGAACATTACATTACACTTTATAAATTAAAACACACACAAAATCCTTTGATAAGTCCATTTTTCCAATAGCTTAACCCTGCATATCAAACAGTAAACTTTTCTTGGGATCCTGGGAAAATAAAACATAAGAAAGGGATTAGCTCAGATGCTCAGTGAGGATAACAATATATCAGAAACATTAATAAATAAGCATTAAAATTTAAGGAAATGTATAAGACTAAAAAAAATCCATTTAAACTTGAACATAAGAATAATATGGAAAAGGTAAAATCAAATAATTCAATTTACTTAATCACATGGATATTATTCTAGTTGAATAATAACATTCAATATCAATATCCACTTTCATAATGATGGAATGCATAATGCCAGAATATCATAACCACATAGTCAAGGCCTTGTGCCAAGACTACAAATAAGATTTTGTCAAGGCATTGTGCCAATACACTAGTTTTTCTTATTAGACCTACTGATGCATCAATGAAGCTATAGCAGGCTCCACCCATCACTTACCAAGTCCAATGCATTCCTCATATGAAAAGGTTTAAACAAAACATAAACATTCATATTAAAACTGGCATACGAAATATTAATACTTTATCCATAAACCATGAATGTTATGAAATAGAATATCCATAGTAAAACATATCACAAAACCTTTAATACAATATGGAAGTCTTGTATCATAATAAATCAACTTCAAGCAGACATAAAATCCATCAAAGGATGTTGACATTGATGAAATCAATACCTTTTTAGAGAAATATCTCTTTCCATTTTGAAATCATTTAAAGGTCATGTAATTATAAATGAAAATGTTATTATAAGCTTGTAAAGGAAGATTTGACGATGTTATAATGGGGAAAATAGCCGCACCCATCGTATAAGTTAAAAAAATAAATTCTTACCTTAATTTTGTAAAAAATGTTATAAAGAACCTTGTTTGGATAACAACAGAAAGACTCCATTATAAACATATTATAAAAGTAAAAAAGGGTATAAATGACATTAACCCATAGTATAGTAAATAGTAAAAATGTTTTGGAATACATTTTTAAGAAACATCGATGTGGATGATAAAGAAGTCCTAGTAGATACTTACACATGAACAATCATGGATAATGACGACATTGAAGAAACAACCCTTACCTTGTAGTAATCAATCAAGTCATATGAACAACAGTCAATAACCACCAAATGAATCCCAGAATTTCATGAATATAATGATAATCATGATATTATATATCTAATGGATGTACACAATACACCACATGCAATAAATAGGTGGTGAACAATGGAAATCTCACGGAATTAAAAATGAGATAAGAAACCCCTTACCTCGTGTCCGACAAGACCCGTTATTTCATTAATATCCTGAATAATAAAATAAAGTTAATTTCTACTTTCTTAATAAAAATTTTCAAATTTATTATTCCATTTATATCTCTTATTACCATGTTATAAACATTATGTAATCATTTAAGTTAGTAACATTCGTTTTGTCGTTATTTGGCACTTGAGTCAAAAATGAACACCTTATAGTTACAAGTTGTTCACATGGTCAAAGTTTCATTATATATATAATGATATTAATTATTTAGATATCATATATATCATATATATCCAGTATATATGTGTATTTATAATATCGCATATCATTTTGGGGTAAGAAATGAAATGTACCTTTAATGGAGACGGTAAGCCGTACGTACGCATGAACGCTACTTTCATTTCTATTTATTATTTTAATGGAATTAAAATTCAATGATACATAGGTATATTATATTTATAGTATAATATCATATATAATATCATTAACTCTATCCTTTATACATCCAACATATGGTATTAATGAGTCATATCACTTTGAGGGGGCGGTAGTCCGTACTTCCTCAAATGAAATTATTGCGTTTGCCCATAATGGAAACCATTAAGGTATGATATAAAAGAAAAATACAGAATAATTAAGAAAACATAAACATAATATATATAATATATAAATACAGTTCCATCATAACGACCACCATGAGAGGCGGTAGGAGGTAATTGAACAATCATCATTTCGTGAGGCGTTAGTTTTCCATCCACATTAACTTTATGTTTTTCACCCATTAGATGGAGGTGTGTGTAAGTGTTGTTCGAATCCTTCTCATAACCACATAATAGTATATTGAAGATACTGGTGTTGTTATAAAATAAATTAATACAAAGATTTTAGGTTTTGGAGAAGTAAAATAAAAGAAAAGAAGTTAAGAGAAACTGTTACATTTAATTTGGATAACTTCCTTTGGTTTGAACCAAAAGAACTTATTTGTGTACATTCTGCCTAAGGAAAGGCTTCTAGGAGGAGGAAATTGATATAGGGAGCTTAATTTTTCAGATTTTGGACGATCCTAAAGGCTTGAGAGGTGTGAGTAAATGGTCAGATGTGGTCTCTTTTTATAAGGGGGGAGGGGCTCTTTAGGAATGTTTGAAAATATTATTTTATTATATAAATATATTATGTTTCTAAAGGTCCAAAAATCATTAGGGTCGAAGATATGATGACTAATGGTCGAAATAAAATCATCCAATAATAATTGGACATGTTCTGGATATTATTTTAATATTTATAATCTAATTTATTTAAATCATTTATTAATGAGGTAAATACTGGATAATTATTATGTTATGAATAATTAATTTATTATATGTATAAAAATTATAAAAAAACACCATGATGTAGGAAATATATTTCGATTCCCAATGAATAATTATTGTCAAAAATATTACTTATATAATGCCATATTAAAATTAATTACTAAAATATTTTTCTATATGTGAATTTTGCCTTTACTTTAAATTAATTAATTTAAGTGTCATTAGCATTCATAAGTGGCTCCATGGGGTCCCAAAATCTAACCAAGGATGCCCATGGTCGTACATTACTAAAAAAATAAGGTTTGGACATTTGTTAGGGTAATTTTTAGTTATTAAAATATCCTTTTTACATGGAATTACCCTATTTACCTTTAACCGTGGTAAATAAAACTCAAAAGTTACTATTCAAAAAATAGTATTTTCATCTTATTGAACCAAATTTTAAATAATGAGGTTAACTGTGTCTCTTGGATTTTTGAAATTCAACTCACAGAAGTGGTAAAATTATATTTTATGCAAATTTGCAAATACTCCAAGGTGGTGGGTAAAAGACAGTAAAAAGTTCAATAAAATTTTTATATATCTAAAATTATTATAATATGAATCCAATGAATTATTTTAAACATATATAGGTATTATGTATCTATTTTTACCTAAAATAAATTTAAATAAAATAAACAATTAATTAAAAAAAAGTCTGTTTAAACTAATAACATTGTGTTTTTCACTATTCATCAAAAATTGATGTTTCTCCGAAAAATACCAAAAATTTAGTCTAAGAAATATTTGATATTCCGAATTAAAAAATGATGTCTATTTTACCAAATAAAAAAAATATAATTTGCATTAATTAATTTAAAATTAATTCCCATTGTCAAAACAAATAGCGTGTTTTTGACCAACAATATCTATCAAAAGATTTACACTTGTTTATGTCCAATTTCATTATGAAATTAATTATAATGATTTAAAATGTATTAAAAGATAAAAATATGATCAAATTACAATTAAAAACAAATCAAAGGAATAATTTAACAATATAAATTATTTCAATTAAAAAAGTTGTTTTTTAATAAAATTTATTATTTTTCACTATCCACCAAAATATAAAGGTTATCAGAAAAAACAAAAAATTTATCAAAACTAAATTTTTATCTCTTGATTATAAAAAAGAATTTTATTTTGTCAAATTGAATATATAAAAGTGTTAAATATTGGATTTAAAAATGGTTCTCCCTCAAAAGGTGCTACAATTTCATTTTCTGAAAATACTTCCTTTATCTAAAAAATTGTATTTGTTCTTACATTATGTCTAATAAACTCATAATATGGATTCTAAAATTATAAGGATTATATAAATTTAAAAATTCAGTTAATACTATTCATAACCACTTTGGAATGGCAAGTTTGGTAAGTCGTGGTGCGCTTGAACTCGGTGTTGAGTGTAGTGCAAGTTATTGAATTACATTGAAGAAATAACGTACTATGAAATATTGCGGTGTAACATCACCATTATAGAAAGTTGTTCGAGGTAATTTTAATAGATATTAGTTTCATTAATTGATATGAGTGAGTTAATTATTATCAGATTCATTCCTTCAAGGATCAACATAGGTTTAATTGAGTTCCATGAAGAAAAAAAATATTTTTTGTGTGTCGAGAGATTTCGCTTCTCTAAAATCCAAATATAAAAAATTAAGCCCTTGAAAGAGTTATATAAGTGTATTTTATAATTATACATATTTTAAAACTTTATTTCTCACGAAATTCTGTGATTCCCATTAATGTTCATTTATATATAGTATTATGGTTATAAACTAATGCGACTCAGATTTGTGTGAACATATATAAATTTATTCATAACAACTTATTTCTACCATAATTCTTCCACGATTCAAGAGCGTCACATTACTCTATACTGAAAACAACATTACAGTGGGGAATTATGCATCAGAATATTTTTAGTGGAAATTGATCATATAAAAAGATAATATGACATTATTTTTGGAAATTCAAGGATCTTTTCACATTACATTGAATCTATTTTTTGAATATAGGATAAATAATTCTCGGGGAAAACATTAGTTTCTTCGAGGGTTGTTAGAGAAATAAGGTGTGGATATATAAACAAAATTCACATCCAAGAAAAACTATAAGATTTCACATGAAATTTGATGGTATCTGATAAGTTCTGAGATTCAAGATCCTTGAGAATATATAAATAATATGTTAGGATGTTATGAATGTTCTTTAGATATTTTATTTTATCTCATGAAAAATATATATGTGGGTTAAATATTAGAAATGAAACATTTTATTTAATTTTCACATATTCAAGATAGACAACTATTTATCTATTAAATATTCATAGTGGGTAGGTTGTGGTAGATGGGTTGGTGGAAAATCTCATTAAACCCACCTAGTGGAAGAGAATTTAGATGTTGTGTAGAGACATATAAAAGGCATAACTCAAAATGGATTAGTTATATTCATTGAGAAAAATAAACTCTCAATTAATTAATTGTGTGTGTGTTTTTTATTGATGATTTTTTCTCTATTTATTACAGAGTGAAGTTATGAGATTATTTTAATTATAATATTGAGATTTTGTGTACCATCATTTTACCATAGTGGTATATTTATTTTTTTACATGGTCCAACAACATATTCATTTTGTTTTTTTCCAAGTCACATATAATATTCATTATTTTTTAACTTTTATATTTATTGTTATAAAAATATTATTTCTAATGAAGAATGATAATCATTTTCAGTACAATAAAATTAGAAGACTAATAATGGAACCACCCAACGACTCAAAGAGGATTCCTAAGAGGAAATGAAGTTCAATTACAAACATAGACCTAAGGAACTAGATATTTCCATTGGATATGAAGGGAAGAACACATAACTATTTTGGGATTAGGAAACCATCATGATGAATAATAAGGGAATAAGACAGCTCTGTTACAACTCTGAAAAATAAATCTTTTTTCACATATGAACAAGCACTTATTCCCAACAAGGATGACTGGGATGTAGATCCCACCCACAAATTAGGTAGTAGATACATCTATCATCCAAAGAAAGATAAAACCCATATTGTTCCATCTTAGTACACATTTCTACAACCATAGTTTAGCATGGTTTAAATATTTCTAAATGATGGAACCTCCAATGATTTAAAACTAATGTTTTTATTTATATATAATTATTTCACTGTATAATCTCCTATTCAATTACCTTCATTTAAACCACTGTCAAAATATAGTTATTTTTTCATGGAAACAAATTTTAATCCAAATAACAAATGGCATTTTATTTGAGTATTTTTTTTTAATTTTTGGATTATCAGTGTGTTCACCAAAACACAATGAGATTTTACTATTAATTTTTATTTAAATAAATATTATTTAGAATAATTTTTATGTGAATGACAAACCAAAATAAATATAAATGTTCCATAATAGATAGATATTCTTATGAAAATTATAATAATAATAAAATATCTTGAAAATTAACTGATATTACTGAAATAAAATATCATTCATTTAGAGAATATATAAATAATTTCATTTTAAATTAAAAAGGAATTATATTTCTCAATTAATAAAATTTTAAATATTTTATTATGTTATTATAAAATTTAAAATAAATGTTTTTAAAAATATAATAATATATTATATAATATTTCTAGCAAAAATTTATATGAAATAATATAAGGAACACTGAAAAAAACTAATTTTTCAATAAAAACTATTTTTATTTATATGTTTTGTATTCAATTAAAATAATATAAATTTTAGAATTTTATTTATATATAATGAAATTGGTTTTGGAATTAAGCAAGTAAAAATTTCATAGAGATGAATTTTTTTTTATTTTTATGATACTGATGAATTTTTTGTGAATAATGAAAAATAACGATTTTGTAAATACTATCAATTTTATGTAATTTTCATTAAATTATAATTATTTATATTTTTATATTAAAAAAATTATTTTAACAAATATATAATTATACAATATAATAAATCCTTCAATAAATATGGATTTTGTAAAACCTAAATATAACAATTTGGATTCCCGAGTAATATTTTAAAATAATAATAAAAAATTTGTTCTATTTCTTTTAACTATGTATCCATAAGGGGATACTATGTTTTGGGAGTTTTTTACATTTTTATTACTCTTTTATGTATAATAATAAAAAATTAATGTCAACTAAATAAAAAATTTAAGATTATATCTTAATCATAATTTTTTATCATACAATACACTTTTCAAAATTTGGTTTTCACGCATTATGTCATATAATTTTTAAATTTTTATGTCACCCTATTAAATTTTGTTTGAGAAAACTTATTTCTTATCTGGAATATTTAAGTCAAAATAATTTAATTAGTCCCATATTAATTTCTGGTGTTAAATGTTAATATCTTTTTTATAAATCAATTTCAATGGTAAAAGAAAAATATAGATAATGTGAAATATTTAAGATAATAAGGATTAAAATTTTTCTAAAAAGTATTTTTAAATGTATTGTTAATGATAAAAAGACGTTAATGATTCCACTAATCCATTATTTCACATCATTGGATCTATCAACCATTATTAATATCATTACCTTTATATACTACTACAAATTTATCGCTCCCTTTCCTTATAAATGTATCCATTCACCACAACACTCATCTACACCCCATTATCCTATATATGAATGTAATTTATTATGATTAGTTATATTCATAATATTTCCAAAAAAATTAATATTTATGTTGGATTATCAAAATCAACCAAATGATTATATTATTCAAAAAATTATTATTTTTCCCAGTTGAAAAAATAATATTGGATGGCATACATATTCTGTTGAGAAAATGTATTTATGATAATACTACAACATCATTTCGTATAATATTTTCTATTATTATTTTCATAAATAGATTAATTCCATTAAACATAAATGGAAAATAAATTAATTTATTCTAATAAAATAAAAGATAAAAAAATAGAAAGGAAAAAATAATAAAGTAAAAAAACTTCTTTTAAAAGTACTTTTAATATGTTAAATAAAAGGATATAATTGAAAAAAATATAATAATATAATCACTAAGGGGGTGGGGGTCAGGTCTAGAAGGTGGAGGAAAGTCCATCCCTAAACTTCATTCATTTATATTGATACACTTCATCTTATCCTCAAGATACAACTACTACTAGAATAACTGTTGGCAAAAAATATCTCATGTTTTCATCGATGCATTTTTGAGGTGATTGTGTTTGTTGACAATGAGGGCATCCATGTTGTATTTGTTGAAATGGAAGATCACGATGTTCATTAAATTTATAAAGGGGGTTTACATGGTGATTTTTTGAGTTCAAGAAATGTTTATGACAATCTATGATTGAAAGAAGATCCTTGACAAAGGAATGGACGATCTAGAGGTGGTAAAAAAGTGCTGATACAAGGTGGAACCATTTTCCATTATTTTTCAAATTTCTGGGCATCAAAATCGAAAAATGGAGAAAGGTATTTCTGGAAAAGGGAAATGTGTTACTGTTATTCATAGCATTTGAATTTTGTGTTCCATATGTTTTTCCAGATGAGAACAACCAAGTAAAGCCAAGGAAAGATAGGATCCCATGTTTTGGTTTGGGCGCACAGGGTGACTAGGGCGATAGAGGCTAAGGCAGATGGAATTTTGTGCTGGGAGGATGCTTTCTTATGGTGCATAGGGTTCCCAAAATGCCTATAAATAGAGGTATAACCCTCTTAATTTTTTATGAATCTCAACACTTATAGAAAATTCAAGCTTCTGTTGCGCTGGTGGTTTGGGTGTGCAAGTGGTGGTTTGGTCACACAAGTATAAAGATATTCAGAAGTTGCACACCAGTTGATAGTTTCATGAAAATATAGGGTTGGTTGTAAAAGATTGTGATTATCCCATGTTTGGAGCTGGTGAAGGGAGTTTCGCACAAGTAGTTTTGTGACACTTGCATGCAAGTAATAGAGAAGCACGACTGTCTTGGAGAAGCTCACCGGTCATTCTAGGGCTTCCCAAATGTTGGGATATTTTCCATTACACCTACTGTAATGTTTTATTCATTAGTGGATGAAAGTGGAACTTCAATAGAGAATCTACATACATAATAAGATGCATTAATTTGGGATAATGAAGGGATCTACAATTCCATAAACTGTAAGTGGATCCTTTATATAGCCTTAAGAAAAGGTAGAGGAAGAAGGTGATCCTTTATACTAGTCGTGATCTAGAGAGAGATGAATATATAGTGACCCTTGGGAAAGTAGTGAGATAACCCTAAAAATTGTAAAGTCATTGGGCATGTGCATAGAATTTATTTTTCTTGAACATTATTTGAAGTGAGATTTAGTAGATTTGGAATAGCTACACATCACCGTTGTATACTCCTTGGATGTATCCTAGTGATGGTGAACTGAGTAAAACTCTTTTTTTCTTCCTTATTTCTTCCTTGTATTGTATCCAAAGCATCACCAATAGATAAAGAATAAAAAGTTATCATAAAAAACGCAAAAGTGAAAAAAATATGACCCTTTGGATAAATAGGTCATGATCCAGTGGGGTAGGAGGAATTTAAAAAATACTATCCATACCCTAAACCACCCCCTCTTAGGGTAGATATGCCCCTTTTGGTCCGAACAATAACTACTCTACATATTTTTTCCCATTCTCTTACTACTACATGGTGAATATTTTAATGTCATCATTTTTAGATAATAGAATATAATCATTATCTGTAATCCAAAATGAGGATGACAGTAATGATTCTCCCATAAATATATATGATTCCATCACATAATTTCAATAGTTATTGGTAAGAGTTGATCGAAAAAAAAACAATATCCCAACCATTTTTAAGGCCACTCACCATCACCCCACATCTACGACACCACATCTGAGCATAACTTACTGAAGGCATCCTCCCCATCATATTTGTCATCCTAAGTCTAAAAAATGTGGGAATACTCTTTCTCATTTACTTACATAAATAATATAAATATCAATAATGAAGATTAAAATAAATTACCATGCTATTTTAAATAATAAAAAATTACTGAACACATTATATCACCATCTATCAAAAATAATATATCCAATATTGTGAGTTTACATACTATGGTAAATTTGAAAATCAATAATGGTTTGATATAATGTAGAAAAAATAAAATTATTATACAATATTTTACTTATAAATAAAAAAATATAATAGTTTTTTAATTTTAATTTCCAAATTTAAATAACATATACAAAAATTATGTCCCTCATATATATTTCTAATGTCCTATCTACATGATTCTATCTCTATAATTTGTATAAAATCCATCCAATGGTTGGAAAGTGACACTATCATGTTTATGAGGCATACATGGCTCATCAAATATATTAATTGATGATAAATTCATAGGTTTTATATGATTTATATGAAAAAATGATGGAAATGTTCACACATGGAAACCTGTCATTCCCCACAAATATATGGTCTCATGAACTCCTCTATAGGAGTCTATAATCCCAATAGATAAATAATAATATATAATAATGTAATAAAAATAAATATAAAATAAAAAAAACTTATTTATTTATACATACCAACCAATTAAAAAATATTCTATGATTTAACATTGTAGAAACCTCTTCCCATGAATGCAATGGAATATAATGATAGTTCCTCCAAATAGAACTAGGCTGACCAAAGTCCAAATTTGAAAAAAAATAAAAATAAGAATATTTATTGAATCTTTTACTAAATAAATAAAATCTAGTGAAAAATGAATATAATTTTTATTTAAAATCACACCCTTCGAGGAGGATCAATGTTATAAGACTAATGTGTCTTTGGAACATGGGATAAAATTATCAATTTCACAAGTCCATAACCCCTAATAGTAGTTTTTATCAACTAAAATCCCATCATTGATGAATTAAGAGGCTCATCACTGAATAAAATATCATCATTAAAGAAAAAAATATTTCTATCCAAATGGAATTGAGCCATTTAAAATAGAAAAATAATATTTTTTTTAAAAATCACTTTTCAAAAATTAATATATTATAGATTTTTTTTGAAAAAATCTAGAATGAAATAATATTATTAGAAAATAATTTTTAGTAAATATATCAAATATAAAATAATAATATTTATTTATTGAAAACAAATAATACATGATTATTCATCATTTTCAATATTTTTATGTATGTTAACATATTTATCATCCTCTTCATCATTATTAATATTACTATGAAATCAAATTTCATTATCCCATGGAATATTAAATTCCATAGATACATCATCATCAATACAAAAACCATTTTACCTTATTTTTTAGGCCTATCAGATATATATATATATATATATATTATATTGGGATATATTAGATAATATTTCTTTTACAATATCAATATTTTTAATTTTAATAACACATCTAAAAACTCTCACTAATCCTTGAGATTTCATTTTTATTACGCACAACGAGAATTTTAAATCTCTCTATAAAGCATTGATATATTCCTAATAAACTAGATTTACTTGATATTCTAGATAATATTTATTTATTGTAAAAAAAATAATTTATATTTAATAATAATGAGTCCATATGATGGTTGAACACAGAACCCCCAATTATTAGAAGACCAATGGTATTAAAAAATTGTTCCATTATTCAGACCTAAATAACATAACATAATTAAATTATCTAACAAACCATAATATTCTACTTTTTTTCTTTTTGATGAAATCATTAAAAAACCACAGTTCATTTTTTTCATTTACTATTTGTTTTATGTATGAAATTGAAATCTATTGACCAAATAAACATTACATAACTTAATCAATTTCATTAGAGGATTATTAGGTGCATATAATGAACTATAAAATTTATATATATATTGTGAATCCAATATAATAATAATGTATAATTTAAATATGAATAAAATTAACTAAAATGGTTAATTATAAAAATATTTATCTCCCAGCATTTCAAACTAGTTGAAAAAATTCATTGATGTCAATATCCAAGAGAAACTAGTGTAATATATATTAATTTTTTATATGATCATAATATTAACTTCTCCGAAATTAATATAAATTATATTTTTTCCATTATTGTAATAAAAATTATTATATATAGTATTAACTATACAAATGAAGTTATTTCATAAGAATTGGGCACAATAAATTCATGAGCAAAGTAAATATCATCAACTGAAACCCATAAATCTTGATGACCCCAAAAACCAATCTTAATATTATTAAATAGTATCTACTAGTGGAATGTAAAATCATCAACACTGTCTACATTTCATCCTATTCAATTATATGTTAATGTATTTTCATAATGAATATAATAAGAGGGATGATTTTAAATTTCATTCTATAGATACACTTTATCAAATGATCCATTAACTGACACCTTAATGTGTTCATTGTTATATAATTTTTCATACATATTTATTAAATGGGTGAATCAATTGTATTTATATTGGATTAAAAAAATTATACTCTTATAAAAAAATAAATAATAAATGTTCCATTTAGTTAGGAATGGCTAGTGAAATATGATAATCAAAGTTACAAAAAAATTAACTACTATTTTTAGATTAGATAGAGCATCAATATTTTTTGGAAAAAACACATCATAGGAAAAATGTATTTCTTCAAAAAACATGTCCCCGATTGGTGATTTCATTACCCTTATGATGTAAGTAGGTAGTAATCCTTACATGATGGAATGAAAATCATAACTATTTTATAGAGGAATTTGTCTATTTTAATTTCAATAAGACAAATTTGAAGAATAAAAATTCGTTAACCTCAAATCATTAATCGAATAAGAATATATAGAATAGTTTTCTTTTGAATGTGCATAATCTTTTTATCCATTCATTATTATTTTTGTTCGTTATCTGGTAAATCATGTTCAGGATGCCAATAAAATTGGAAATATTTAACTATTTCATTACTATATTTTTGCTATTTCCATGTGTGTCAAAAAAATGTATAAAATATTTTATCAAACCAAATAATCATAATAATCAATTTTTTTACCTTGGGATGAACCAAAAAATAGACTAACATGGATGGTCCCAAAAAATAATTTTCGTTACAAAATTGTGGCATCTCCAAAACACACCTTATTTTTATGGTTTATAGCTATTCTAAAAATTATAATCGCAAATGGAGAAAAAATATATTTTTCTTGCATACATGAGGGAACTATTTTAGATTAATATATTTTAATTAATTCCTTTTCAACATTATTTTTATTCCATTTGAATTAATGATCTATAGGAGGAATCCTCCTATGAGAGTATAAAATAATGTATTCATCTTTTGAAAGTAATATATTCATTATTATAAGTTCTGTCCTATAAATAATGTATTTCACTATGTGTACTCAACTTTAATAATATACCATTTGATATGATGTCTTATATTTTCCACATTAATTCCATAGAGAGTATAAAATTATTATATTTAACAACATTATATGTTGTTATATAATCATTATATAAAAAATTTTATTCATTAATTAATGGGTACACGTAAATTGTGATTTTCCTAATTTGATTTCCTTGAATTAGTATCTCTAAATATATACAAGGATCCTTAATAAAAAAATAATGGTGAATGTTCTATTGAGTTTTGAAAAAGTAAAAACATGATTATAGAAACCTGTATATCCCAAATGGATTAAAAAATTAGTAGAAGGACCTAAATATATATGACGATTTTATTAAGAAAGAGAGATATTTTTTAGATTAATGGGTTTCTAAAAATCAGCATCATAGTGATGCTTTAATTTTTTTCTGATTAATCATTGGATAAATGTCTAGTCTACAATGAAAATATGTTTCAAGACATAAATAAAAACAATAGTATTGATTTAATTGGGAATTTACAGAATTTATTTACAGAAACAAATATTCTATTTCCTTGATGGGCATATTTATACCTCGATTTTCTACATGTTGGAAAATTATATAAAGACTCACATTCCTAATAATATAAGGCGCAATCAATTGAATATGTTTGAATATTTTTTAACTAAGAATAAAAATATGAAATATCATTTTTATATAAGTATATATTTAATATATTCCTTTTAGTGAAAAATTATTTAGCTAAATATAGTTTTTGATCAAAGAAACTATTTGAAATATTAAAAAAAGATTGAATAGCCTTAAAATTTTCGACAGCTATAAATTTTTTTTTATTATCCTAGATATGAGGTCTCCTCTATATATTTTAACAAATCATAAATTCTATATCATTACAATTTATGATTCAGAATTTCATTTAATGATTATATTTCATGAAAATATGTTATAAGAAAATCATCTAATAAATTATAAAAAAGTAATCATTGTACAACCAGAAAATAATAATTTCCTTAAGAATTACATTTTCTATGTTGATACAAAAATTTATAATTATTTCAAAAAACCCAAACAAAAAATATGAACCCCAATATAATTAAAAATAGGTTATATCTTCTAATAACTCAGTTCTTATATGATATATAATCATTCCTTATAAACAATGCAATTTGATTATGAGAATGATATATACATTTCAATATGACCAATTTGGACTAGATTTAGACCAAAACGATATGTATTTAAATGATTATTTATTTGATCATTATCTAATAATAATAAATTGTATATATTTACAAGGACATAATATTAAAAAAAGAATTAAATAGGTTATTTTACAACATATTTTATAAAATATATCATTTTCAATATGATAAAAAATATAAAAAATTAATACCGAGTTTTAGGGGTGGGATTTTCCTTACATATATGTGTGAGAGGCTGACCTCACACATGAAATGAGGCATGCCTAGTATGTAGACACAACATGATAAAGCTACACATGAATGCTAAAAAATTAATAGTAAATTTATACCGATTTTCACACATTTATAAATAAGGTGTACATATCCAAGGTTTCATTTGGGTAGGATAGGGTTGATGAAATAATGAACATCTATAAGTTCTCAATTATAATGAGAGTTCTTTTACAAAAGAGGTGCAGTTCTAGGAATTCAACGACCATACTCAATGAAATAAAGTGGTTTTGGTCTTTAATAGATTAAACAAATATGGTAATGGGGTGAGGATTTTAGAATTTTTTATCTTTGTCAATGAAATACTTAAGAGATTATTAAGATTTGGAATCGTATCATAGTATCTCAGATTACTATGAGTACAATAATTTGATTAGAACATCGATTATGGGAATTTAAGGGGTAGCCACGAACTGGTGTGGATCTGAATTTTCAAGATGAAATTGATTTGTTGGAATGCAAGTCTCCTATAAAAAATAAAATACATTTTGGTAAACATGATAGGGATGAAGGAAAATAGATATCCAATTTTTTGGCATTTTTATAGGATTCTTATTTTGAATGTTATGGATTTCACCCTTATTTAGGAACATTTCATAACAACCAGAGAGGAAAGTATCAATCTTGAAATCCAATATGATGTAATGCCATAATTCTATCGAAACTGAATCCTATTTTTTCATTTAATGTTACATTGATAATATATTATACATCATTAAATCAAGAGTTCTTGAAGAGACCCCTTAAAGGGAGAATAAAGTAACCAAAGATACGAATCAAGGCCACATTTCCATAACGGAGCATGAGGCCTCCTCACATTGTGATGGAGGTCCTACTGAGAAGGTTGGGAATGATAGGAATATGACTTTGGAGGAAATAGATGGTATAATCAATCTTGTTCAGCAAGTATCTTCTCAAAAAAGGGATGTATATGATTTATCATTGAAGGAGTGGGATCACAACATCCTTTATCTGTTTATAGACACTAAAGTGGACCGAGATTAAAAAAATCATCTTCCCCTATCAAGATTACAGCTTATAAAAAGATATCTTGGGGAATAATTGAGATAAATATAGGAATGATAATCATAGGATGATCCATGAACAAGATATTAGAAAGTAATTACCACATGTTGAGCCTCGTCATTCCACTAAATTTTACATTGGGTGTATTTCAATTGAGTCTCAACATGGTCGGGGCTCACATGAACATCTTTCTCGGCTTGCTGAATTAACTACATCTCATCATAATGAATCATGTTACACTCATTATATTTTTTTAGGGTCACATAAATATTGTTTCTAAAACCAAGGATTCATGATAACAAACCCCAGATGGAATCCCACCAACAATAGTAAAGTCCATCCACCTATTCAAAAAAAATGAATGGTTTATTTTTGGATGATGTGGATGAAGAACAACATTTTAATAAATCAAATTTGGTTGAAATTGAACCACTTTATAGAAGGTATTAGGTATGTGGTAATGAATAGCCTAACGAAAATTGTAAAAAGGAATGAATAAATGAAGAATACATAAAAGGAAATTTCACTGCACGGTGGTCCTCTAACAAGAGGAAATGCAATCCAAATGGAGATCATATATAGGATTTATCAATGTTTAGGGAAGTCCCCAACGGTCTTGTCCATAATAAATTTATGATACCCACAATCCCCCCTCTATTTATTATTATAGATCTAAATATCTTTCTTTATATGTGGAATTACATCAACTAGGAATGACAAGGGTATTATTTTTTCTCTCAAAACTCTCATGATATTGACATAGATCAATTATGGGACTCCAAGATTGATATTATAATGATATCACCAAGCTGTAGAGGGCACCAATATATCATAGTTTCCTTTATATCATATAGATCAACCCCCACTATTTCATTTATTTATGAAAATGAAACCTATATAAGTAAAATGGATTTGTAGAGGGAATATCATATGATGTTTGGGAACATGAATCAAAATTTGATTAGTTTGGATGATTTGAAAGAATTCTGCAATCTCAAAGAGAAAAATGTATTAGACATTTAATTTTTTTCCTTTTATGATTTCACTACATGAATTGATCAGTGTGAACATGTTGATGTCCCAATTATAGGATTTCATTTCACATGGAACTGGTAAAAAATTAATGGTAGGCATTCATGTAATCTTGCTAGATGTTTTTTTGAAATTCAATGATGAATGTTTTCCCATTTTCGTCTCTAGTATTTCTCTCCCTATGATTCATTAAAATAAAAATACATTAATTATTGAGGTGTGGGTGAAGGTTCTTGGTGCAGAAGAAGCTCGTTGGTGGATGTGCCCACATGGATTTTTCTCCTTAGTAATGATCAATCTGGGATAAATACGACGATAAATGCCAGACTCCACAGATTAAATCACATAAACCGACAAAGAAGAAGAATAGTCCTAGAACCAAAAATGAGGATCGTCACAGGTGGATTATATTTAATTTTATTAATTTCCAAGAAGTACCATTTATGGAATTCTTTTTTCATTGATGTTTTTGATCACGTTCCGTGTGACTCTTCGTTGCGTCGCAGAATCCAAGTATAGACTTCCTCTAGTGGTGATCCACACATGCACCACGTATCTTTGGACATCGCCAAATGAATCTCCAGGTGCTAGTGTGGAGAATCTTTTTCATGTGTTGTCTGCCTTATATCATCTTGAGCCAATGGAGGAGGATCTATCTCTGTCTTGAGAGTGTTATTATTAGAAGGAGATCTTTCGGTCTTGAAAGAATTCTCCAGATTTGTTGTGCACAATGATTGGGGAAAAGTGTTTGGGTTGTGAGGATACTTATAATCTGGTTTGAGGTTTTACAGTTATGACAATAAATAAAATTTTTATGTGTTTTATTTTTTCATTAACTCTTATTGAAATCCCCAGCTCAAATAATTAATTACCTAACATGCTCCCACACTGATTATAAAAAATATAATTTATTAAAACAATATTATATCCTCAAAATCGAAACTAGAAAAACTACATGGAATGTAATCATTTATACACGTCATGTACTTATTATTCGTAAAAAACAACACGGCGTGTAACTATTAATACACAGTATGCACTTGTTTTTCATTTCCTTTACTAAATGAAAACTATACGGTGTGTAATCATTAATGCACGAAATGTATATCATGTTTTCATTTTATTATTCCTCCATCATTAAAATTCTTTAGGCTTCCATGAAAATTTATTAAACCAAATATGGGAATATTCCTTATTCTACGTGAGACACATGGATACACTTAGTGTGTTACCCTTTAGGACTCTTTCTCATTGGAAATAGGCGGGCTTCCGTAAAGTCCAATATTAATGTTTAGTAATTGGTCAAGGCAGCCAAGAGAAAGAAGTTGGTGCCTCATTGACATGTCACCTCATACGAACACTTTCTGTGTAATTTAATCCTTTTTTTCTTGATATCTCATCAAGTAGGTTTAATGGAAGTGTCATAAACATATATACTTGATCTGTTATTCTTTGACTCCCAGAAATAAACTCGTCCTTACACCATGGCCATGGAATTTGGGCAACAATTCTATTTCAATCAAAGGGTCCGATATATCTACTTCCATAAATATGGAAGGTAAAAATCTTTCCTCGACTTATCCATTACCAATATTTCATTCATGACACACCCAACATACCCTACTTCCCACCAACTATCTTCATGATGGTTTTCTTCAGCAAATCAAATTGTACGAGTCATGACATGAGTTAATGATAATCTTACAGTTTAAGGACCATTACACAGGCTCATCGATAGAAATGTCTAATGACAACAAGACATGTGGAATTACTACTGGTGGGTATGTTATCATAATTTCTCATATTGGATATTACCAAGTGCGAACTCCATGAGAGAGACTCTCATCTTCTTATGAGTACTCACACTGGACGGTCTGTATACCATGTGTCTTATCATAGTATGTCATCCAACCGTAGAACATTATTTATGAATATTTTTATATCATTTCAAGGTTCTCATCATATTTCTGATCTTCCATGACCATATTAATGCAACAAATATTCTAGGAAATCATTATATTATATTCAGGAAGAACAATTAACAATATATAATAAATGTATATTCATGTAATCAAAGTACAAAAAGATGGTTCTGAGGACACCAACTCTAATAAACTTCCACTTGGACTATAGCCAACTACCTACAACCTTTAGTCCACTAGACCTCACATGATGATAATGTTTTTGCTGAGTTAAGGTTTTGTCAAGGGGTCTGCTACATTGTCTTCCATCGAAATACTGCCCACTACTAATTTACCTCTCTGAGAAAAATAATTCATGATATGATGCTTTAGAAGTATGTGATTTGTCTGCAGATGTGACCTTGGATCATTTTCAAGTGCCACCAATGTAGTATTATCACAATATAATGTGATAGGTTCTTTAATGCTAGGTACTACATCCAACTCATAGAAAAAACTTCGCATGCATTCTTCTTCATTAGATGACTCATGAACTGCGATATACTCGGACTCCACTGTAGAATATGCCACCACACTTTTCTTTGAGCTCTTCCAGCTCACTACACCTCTATTAAAACTGAAGATGTATCCAGTGTGTGACTTCATGTCATCTTGATCAGTCTGGAAACATGCATCTACATGTCTTCTGATGACTACTTCCTCATCTCCTCCATAAACCAGGAACATGTCCTTAGTATGCCTCTGATAGTTAAGGATAGTCTTGACTTCCATCCAATGGTGGTCTCCTGGATCAGTTTGATATCTTCCCACCGTAATTAATGCATAAGAAACATCTAACGTCATAAATAGAATATTATCCATGACGGACCCAATAACGGATGTGTATGGGATCCTTTCCATTTTCTTTCTTTCCTCGTGTGTCCGAGAACACATTTTCTTGGAATGATGAATGCCATTGACATTGTCAACAATCCCCTCTTGGGCTGTTCCAACTAATTCTATTCATTACGTTCTCAATTTATGTACTCTGACTCATGCCTAGCATTCTGTTGGATATATCATGATGGATCTTGATCCCAAGAATATATGCTTCCTTTCCCAAGTCATTCATAGATATGAATTTATACAAACATGAAATAACTGACTGTAAGACAGGTACTTTGTTTCAAATTAGTAATATGTCATCAACATATATTATTTGAAAAATGACTGCACTTCCACTAATCCTTTTGTCGACACAAGGATCACATTTGTTCTTAACAAATCCAAATTCCTTTATATCTTCATCAAAATGAATTTTCGATGACCTTGATGCTTGGATTAATCCATAAATGGATTTCTGCAACATTAATAACTTTTTGGCATCCATTGGATTCACAAACCCTTCAGGTTGTGTCATGTAGACATATTTTCGGAGGTTTTTGTTAAGGAATGATGATTTGACATCCATTTTCCAAATTTCATAGTCATGCTAAGCAGAAATGGAAAATACGATTCTGATGGATTTCAGCATTGCAACTGGTGAAAAGGTTTTATCATATTCAATTCCATGACACTGTCTAAAACCTTTTGCAACCAGTCATGCTTTATAGGTTCTTACTTGTCCCTCAATTTCTAGTTTCTTCTTTAATACCCAATTATTACCAATAGTCTTTACATTAACTAGAGGATCTACCAAAATCTAGAATTGGTTTTGGTACATGGAATCCATTTTAGAATTCATGGCTTCTTTCCAAATGGCAATGTCTGTGCCTTCAACTACTTCCTTGTAGGTAAGAGGATCATCATTTTCAACCAATAATTAGTCACCAACCTCAGTGATAAGAAAACCATATCGATCTAGTTCTCTCACCCCTCTCGTGATCCTACACAATTCTTGTTTCTCTGAAATAGATAGCTCTTCCATGGGGCTTTGTGGAATCTGTTCTAATACCAACTCCTATGTATCTTGATCCTCAACTTCATCAAAGTCTATCTTGCTCCCACTATCCCTTTTAGAGATGTGCTCCCTCTCATGGAATATGTTGTGTCTTGCCACTATAACATTTTTATTTGATGGGTTGTATAGTAAATATCCCCTTGTTTCCTTGGGATATCCAATAAAGATACACTTTGTTCCTTGAGGTGCATGTTTGTTATCTAAAGAGGCCTTAAAAATGTTTCTGTACCCCACACATGTAAATTCGATAACACTTCTTTGAGTCCACACCATAATTCGTATGGAATACAATTTATCGATTTTGTTGGTACTTGGTTTAGTATGTGTGCTACTGTTTGTAATGAATGTCCCTAAAAGGATAATGGAAGACTCACATGACTCATCTCTTATCTCACCATGTCCGAAAGGGTGTGGATCCTCCTTTCACTTACACCATTCCACTGAGGCGTGTAAGGAGGGGTGAGTTGTGATAGAATCCCAAAATCCCATAGGAAATCAATGAAGTCCTGATTAAGAAATTCCCTTCCTCTGTCTGAGAAGAGTTTATTAATATTCTTACCAAGCTGGTTCTCAAATTCATTCTTGTTTACTTTGAATCGATGAAAAGAATCTGACTTATACCTCATTATGTAAATATGTACACACATACTAAAATCATCAGTATAAGTTATTAAGTACCAGAACCCACCCCTTTCTTCAATTGGAAATGGTCCACACACATATGTGTGAACTAATTATAGAAGCTCTTTATCCCTTTCACCTTTCCCACTAAATGTGGATTTGGTCATTTTTCCTTGAAGACACACATTCCATACACCAAGTGGTTTTAGTTTGAAAGAATATAAATACCCATATTGATATAATTTTGTCAAACATTTATCATTGGAATTATCAAGTTGGTGATTCCAATGTGGTGTGTGGTATGCGTCATTTGAATTAACTTTGTCATCATTTGAAATTACTTGGTTTTTGTAGTCTAACACATAAAGACTGTTATATAAATGAACCCTACCAAAACAAATTCTATCTTTATAAAATTAGCGACATTAATTTCCAAACATGAAGATTAATCCATCGGTATCTTATATGGATACAGAAATTTTGTATTTTTTAACATAAGGAACATAATATAAACCCTTTAACACCAAGATCATTCCACTTGGTAATGTGAGGTGGTAGCCCCCGACAGCTACAACAGCAAGTCTAGCTCTATTGGATGCTCATAGATCTACCTCCCCTCGACCAATCTTCTTGAATCTACTTGTTTCCAGTGTATAGATACATATGTGATCACCACAATCTGTATCTAGTACCCAATTTGTAGAAATAGATAGATTTCATTTGATAACAAATTCACCTGAAACTTTCCCATGATTCTTTGGTTGGGTGCAGTTTTTCTTCTAGTGGCCCTTCTTGCCACATGTGAAACAAACAGCCTCCAGTTTTCTTGCATCCCCTTTGATCTTCCATTTCATGGAAGGCCTTGACAACGCTTCGGGCTTAATGCTCTTCACCTTCCATTTCCTATTGTTCACCATAACTATAGAAGGCTTTTTACACTTCATATCATTGTCTACTTGGCGAATGAGGATAAGGATATCAGATAGAGACTTCTCAATGTTGTTCATGTTTAAATTTACAACAAAATTAGAGAAGCTCTGGGGAAGTGATGCAAGAATAAGATCGGTACCCAGTTCTTTGGAGAGCTTAAACCCTAGAAACTCCAAGCGCTCAATGTAGCCAAGGAACTTGACTACATGAGGCCTAGCTGGGGCACCCTCTCCAAGAATGATCTGGAATAGATCCATGGAGATCTCAAACCCTTCATGTCTTTCTCTCTCCTAGTATAAACCAAGGAGGTGATTGAGCAAGCTATAGGCATCCATGTCTTCATGAGACTTCATGAGCTCACTAGACATTGATGATAAGATCAATCATTGATCATTGAGTGCATTGTTCAAATGTTGATCATATACTTGGAAATCATCATCACTCTCCCCTTCGGTGGGTGAATCAGAAAGTGAGGACTCCAACATGTAAAACATTCATTCATGGCATAGGATAACCCGAAGGTGCCTAAACCATTCCTAAAAATTACTTCATATGAAGAAATTGTCTTTATCCAGAATTGATTGCAAAGAAAATGTAGTTGACGAGACTGTCATATTGATTCTATAAATTAAAAGAGCATATTTATCATAACCTTTGGATTACATTTTGTGAAAATTAATAAATGGATTTATTAATTCTCCCACTATTTTATCAAGTCCCAATATCCCTCACCATTGAACTTGGAATGTCCAGTTTCCTTGAAATTCTAGTTGTATGGATCCGTATTCTCCTTCACATAACCCCAACAAGGGTTGGTCAAGATATTTTAAGTTATTTAGGAATGCAGGTGTTTTCCAACTGTGAGCTTATAGTTCCTTGATCTGTTGAGTGGACTCCCCAATCCATAAATCCTGACTTGGATTTCTTCAACACATGGCTCTATTTTACGACAAGTCTAGAAAGGAAAACTCCTGTTGATGTAAAATGATTATGTCATCCTGAAAGAATCATATGAGCTTCTATTATAAAAGTAAGTGTCCCAACAAGGGTTGGTAAAACACATAGTTTTATTGAGTCTTTACGTTAATCAAGTAACAGAAGGCTTGGTATGACATAATATGGTATTTGAGGGATTTTATTATTCATGTGTACTTTTTCATTATCACATGCTTGTTAATATTAAGTTATTATTGCTAAAGTGATTAACTATGTTCTGATAATGTTTATGCATAGTCCAGTTTTTTATTCTATCTTTTCATGCTTGTTTATTTCATTAATTATGTGATCACGACAACACATAAACAATAAATAAACCATGCAATCAGACAGAAACAAAATAAGATGGAATGATCATGAGCTTCTATTGGTTATCTTATCTAATAGTTTTGATAAGCTGACCCTGACCTAGGAAAAAACACCTTGTCCCTGATGGTTTGTGTTTTGCAGCTCCCACCTGTCCACCTTTGTATCTTGTTGGGTTGGTTTCACCTCATCTTTGAATTTTGAACCGTCTCCTCTGGCATGGGAGATCCTCCATTACATGGGGATTACATGAAAGAAAAAAATGGGCAGGTAGGCCCTACATATTATTGGAAGAAGGATCATAGGCAAAAGAATTTAAATTAAACAAATTTAAATGAATCTATACACACACATTGGGTCTTTGGTCTAGCTCATGATCATCCCACTATGGGAAAAATGGGTATTTGCGACGGGAATAAATCCCGTCGCAAATAAGTAGCCTTTTGCGACGGGATAGCTTTCTCCATCGCAAAAGGACTGGCGTGATTTGCGCGCCAAATCGTGGGAAACATATTTGCGACGGGGGAATATTCCCGTCACAAATAACCGGCGGCGGTAAAAGGTATTTGTGACGAGAATATTCCCCCGTTGCAAATAGTATGTCGGCAGTTGGTTATTTGCGACGGGACCAGTCGCAAATAACTATTTAACCGTTGAACGTAATAAATGATGGCTAAGGTATTTGAGACGGGTACCATCGCAAATAATATTATTTCCGACGGGTATCCCGTCGCAAATGGACCCGTCGCAAATAATCTAACCTATAAATACCCCCATCCGTTTTTTCAAATCATTCTCAAACTCCATCTTCTTCTTCTCTCAAAATTTTATTTCTAATGTTCAGTTTTTCTCAAGTTTAATTTTTTTCTCCGGAGTTGATAATGAAGTTTTGAAGAACGATCAGAGATCAACCTCAGACCAATTTTCAAGGTATTTATGTTCATTTTAATTTAATATTTATTTTTAATTTTTTATTAGTTTCTGTTATTCTTAATTAGTTGTAATTTAATTATGTTTACATTGTTTTGTTACTTAATAAATTTAAATTAGTAGTATTGTTCATAGTTAATGGTAATTTGGAATAATTAGTAATAATTTTTAATAATTAAGAATAAATATTAATAATTAGTAATAAATAACAATAATTAGGAATAATAACATTATTACATTATTAATATATTTTATTATTAATATTAAAATAATATAATTTTTTATATATATACAATTATCTTTTAATCTGTGTGTTTTCTGTCTCCACATGTATTATTTGTATGTGGAGATTGAAAACACACAGATGAAAGGAGAATTGTATATAAATTAGAAAATTATATTATTTTAATATTAATAATAAAATATACTAATAATGTTATTATTCCTAATTATTGGTAATTATTCATTTAATTACTAATAATTAGGAGCAATTACAAATAATTATCAATAATTAGGAATAATTAGTAATAATTAGTAATAATTACCAATAATTAGTAACAATTACCAATAATTAGTAATAATTACCAAAACTTAGTAATAATTACCAAAAATTAGTAATACTTACCAATAATTAGTAATACTTACCAATAATTAGTAATACTTACCAATAATTAGTAATAATTACCAATAATTAGTAATAATTGTTAATAATTATCAATAATCATGATCTTATAATTAATCAATTCTTTGTATTAAATTCCTTATGCAATGACATTTATGCATATTTAGAATTCAAATTCTTTTAATCATTCTTTCATTTAAGATAAGTCACAGTTAAATTCAATTAATGATGATCTTATAATTAATCAATTATTTTTATTAAATTCCTTCTTAAATTTCCATGAGATTATTCTCATCCATATTCCTTGTACAAGTCTTTGTACATTGGAGGAAACCTGGCAAAATTCAATTTCTGGAAAGTACATAGCATGTATGATATATTACACGGCGTGTATTTTTCACCCATTATCCACAGTATATGCTTGGGGATTTGGCATGATTTATGTACATTGGAATTTTTGGATTACATGACATGTAGATAAATCTGTCACAGTATGTACTTACTTGTTACACGGTTACCGAACTCGAAATCCCATGTACGTGGTACATGGATTCTCCTTGTACATGGTTTCACCTGGGCCGGATCAGAATACATAGAGTTTTGATTCAACATACACACTGTGTATTCATGTTTTCATGCGCCATTCAATTCTGGTTAACACCGTGAAATAAATACTTAGGCATGCTCAATTGACATGGCGTGTTTTTGTGGACCAGTACCAGTTTGTTGAACCTAAGTAAACGACGTGTAGTTTTTACTACACACTGTGTATTCTTTTGTTGTACAGATAGATAGAGCGACTCCTCCAGATGAGTTCATTGTTTTTATTTTAGTAAATATTAAAATTAAAATTTCTTTTCTATGATGAAAATCATGAAACGAAAGAGGAAGAAAAGATCTCATTCATTCAGTTTTATAGAACTATTTATCTTGAATTGAATCAAATATAAATACATAAATTATCAACGAAAATTAAGTAACTATAATCAACATTGTAACCTGTCTGTGATACCATTTGAAGGTTCCGAGCACAGTGGAAGCTCATGGGTGGATGTTCCCACTTGGATTTCTTGTCATTAGCAATGATCAATCAGGGATCAATACGATGATAAATTCCAGACTCCACAGATTGAATCATAGAAACAGACAAAGAAGAAGAATAGTCCTGGAACCACAAATGAGGATCATCACAGGTTGATGATAATTAATTTAATTAATTGAAAGATGCACCTTTAATGGCGTTCTTTATTCGTTTATATTTCTGATCACGTTCCGCGTGACTCGTCATTGCATTTCAGAATCCAGGTGTAGACTTCCTCTAGCAGTGATCCACATGTGCACTACATATCTCTGGACGTCACCAAAGGAATCTTCGAGTGCTAGCATGGAGAAGCTTTTACTTGCATTGTCTGCCTTAGATCATCTTGATCAGATTGAGGTTGATCTCTCTATAACTGGAGAGCGTTCTTGGAGAAAGGAGTTCTTTCGGCCTTGAATGATTTCTCTATAATTGTTGTGAACAATGATTGGGGAAATGTTTTGGGGTTGTGAGGAAACTTATAATTGGGTTTGAGGTAATAGAGTTATGACAATAAATGGACACATTACTCATTTTATTTATTTCATTAACTCTTATTGAAAACCCCGTGTTGAATAATTAATTCCTTCTCATGTGCCCACACTTATTATAATAAATATCATTTACTAAAACAATATTATATCTTCAAAATCCCGACATGTAAAACTACACAGAGTGTAATTATTAATAAAAGGTGTGTGCTTGTTTTTTACAAAAAACTACATGGCACGTAATCATTAGTACACCATATGTACTTTTTTCATTTCCATTCCTAAATGAAAACTTCATGGCGTGTAATCATTAATACACGACATGTATATCTTATTTTGATTTTATTCTTCCTCCATCATTAAAACTATTTAGGATTCCTTGTATAATTATTAAACCACGAATGAGAAAAATATTTATTCTACTTGAGATACATGGATGCACTTATTGTGTGACCCTTTAGGCTTCTTTGTCATTGGCATTAGGCAGGCATCCCTAATGTCAAAGATTACTATCTAGCAATGGGTCAAGGCACCCAGAAATAATCTCATCGTTACACCATGGCCATGGAATTTGGGTGACAATTCTATTTCAATCAGAGGGCCCAAGATATCTACATCCATAAATATGGATGGGAAAATTCATTCCTCAACTTATCCTTTAACAACATGTCATTTGTGACGTACCCAACATACCCTACTTCTCACAAACTATCTTCATGGTGGTTTTCATCAAAAAATCTATGTGTGTGAGTCATGACATGAGTTAATGATAATCTTCTAGTCTAAGGACCATGATGCATGCTCGTAGACAGTAATGTCTGATGAAACCAAGACATGCAGGATTACTACTGGCGGGTCTGTTCCCAGAATCTCCCAACTTAGAGATTACCAAGTGTGAAATCCATGAGAGAGTGTCTCATCTTCTTATGAGTACTCACACATGATGGTCTATATACTATGTGTCCTATCATAGTATATAATCCAATCATAGAACTTTATTTAAGAATATTTTTATAGCATTTCAAGGTTATCATCATAGCTGGGATCAGCCATGACCTTATTAATTCAACCGATATTTTAGGACATCATTATATTCTAGTCATGTAGAACAATGAACAATATATAATAAGTGTTTATTCATGTAATAAATGAAAAAACTGTTGGTTCTTTAGACACCAACTCTAACAGTGGGGGGGGGGGGTCCCTCTTTTCTTCATATTCAATAATCATTTGTTGGTCATCGATTGATATTTGTAATTTATTCAAAAGACCTCTAAAATAATCTATCATGGAATACCCAACCATGTTTTGGATTGAAAACTAAAATATATCATGTTATTCTCCAATGAGTAGAGAAAAATATATTTTCCTAGCACGATGATGATATCAAGGCTCTTGAATATAACATTACATGATACTAAATTACTTTCCACCCCAAGAAACTATTTAAAGGGAGGAATCAAATTCCCTTATATAAGTTGAATGATATCATAATAATTAATTAAAGTTTTAAAAGAAAAAAAATTAATTCTTAGATGGTTACATAATGGTTATAAGTACAATATATTCTTCCACCGATTATACAATGAAAAAAAGTCAGTAGATGAATCCATTCCATAAAAATAAATTATTTCTTTCTCATAGATGAAATTGAGATATGTAATTAAATGATTTATTAAATAAAAATACATTACACTATTTATGGGTCTGATGACACCCATAATATTATTGATATCAAACCATCATATAGTGGATAGAATGAAAACGGTTCATCATGTTATCCCCCTCGAAAAAGTATGTTATGAAAACCATATATTGTATCATAATTGATAGTGTGGATGGACTATATGTGATCACAAATAAGTTATTCATATTATTTTGAGATATTATCCATAGTTATGTGATGAACTATGTGAATAAATTCATTCTTCATTCCCACATGACCAATGGAATGAACTCTAACTTCATTAGTTTTATACCCAAGAATGATAACACCATTGATATCTAAGATTTAAAAATATTTTCATTTTGCAATCCCCTTCAAAAAATATTCACTGAAATTTTTATAACTATATGAGGAAACATGGGAAATGTCATCATTACCCCAAATTAATTTGGGTTTTTCCCATGTAAGAACATCCAAAAATGGCCCATGATTGAATCTGAAAATGTAAACCTTATTAAGAGGAAAATAAAGGATATGAGTTTATTAGATAAAACTGTTTTCTCAAAGTCCTTTTATACCCTCTAATGAAGTATAATCAGTTATATTTGTAAATAGTATTAATTTTCACTTAATTTTTGTAGCATGATCGTCACTATTCATTGCTCTGCGAGACTCTATATTATTATCAATGATCACCCCATTGGATCCTTCCAATGCACTCTGGGGGTTAGGAATTGCATACAATGGCCATACCTTCTCTTTTCACTTGTTGAAAGATGTTTTAGTTTATTTCTTACTAAAATGGACAATATTGGACTTCATAAAAAAATCATGGCTCATACATGTTTGTCCACAGGCTCTCAGGTTTTTAATACTGATTAAATTATTCTTCTTTCTAAGAATTGTAAATAAACATTATTTTCTATGATGGAAATATTTAATCATTATGAAGAGGTGGCTGGGAACACTATAAGTAGGAAAAATTACTTAATTTTATCTATAAATGGTTTCACATAGATAAGGGAAAATGGTATTTCCATGTTTATCAAAATGAGAGCCATGTATTTTATTTTCATTGGTGGTCATATTTTTTAGGGAAATATTAGTTGTTGTTATCTTTAGGAGACTTTCTACGTTATCCCAATTCATCTAGAAAAATGTAGCGGATCTCCATTTATCAGGATGGATGTGTGTACATATTCCACTCAGTGATCACCTCCATTTTTTGATAAACATTCACTCTTTTTAGGGGGCATAAACTCCTATTTATGAAACTCCAAAGTAATATAATGAACATAATCAATACATGATGTATTTATGAAATTAATCTCATTGTAGTGGCATGGTAGGTTTTTATTAAACCAAACTAGTTTAGATAAATTGAGATAATGTATTTCAAGATCATCAATGATACACCTGTCACTAAGTTAACCTAGAATATTTTGGCCAATAAATATCCTCATCTTAATGTTCTCACTGCCATGTTCAGATTAAAGCTTTTGAATTGATCTACATATTACATGACCCTATCCAAATATATTCCCATTAAACAATATTTAAATGGCCTGATATAATGTTCAAAATTTCTTTATGTAATAAATGTAACATCATTTTCTAGAACAGTCATTATCATGAGAAGCCCCTTGAAAACACTATGAATGCCCCTCCCCAAAGATCTCACCTCTATATTGCTGATAAATTTCATATAGGCTGAGATATGATATCAGTATCCCTCTCATATATCTTTTAAAAAATAGAGTTAAAATATATTTTATAGGGACACCAATTTTTTGGATGTTGAAAAAATATACAGTGTTATAAATAGATTCAACTATAATGGGGGTCTCATCATTTCTTACTAAATTCTTAAATTCATAACATCATTCACTCATAAAATAAGAGATATTATCCAATAGTATATTTAGAAAAATATGGAACCCAAACATTATCAATTATAGATATATTAATCCATTTTTCTTCACCCTTACATATATGAAATATAGCTATATAAATAATAAAAATTATTTTGTGGATTTTTTCTTTATCTCCTTATTGTGGGGGCACATCCTGGGTCTCTTTAGAATGATAAAAACCAATGGGAGTAACATGGATCACATTATAAACTCAATTATATGAAATATACACAGTGAGAAAGTTTACAACACTATATTAGTAGCCACATCCTAGATATTTTCAAAAACATTGACATCTAAGAATGTTGTGGTTCATGATAATAAATCACAAACTGTTCATACAGAGATAATGGATTTTCAAAGGGATATAATTTCTTCCTCTCTCCATAAAATAGTTTATATGAATAACTATATTTAATATCTATATACACATTAAATTCATGGTTTACATGGAGTGTAAAGAATTCCTATTTTCTTGTTGTTCATCCACTGGTTTCCCCCAATATGTCATTCCATTATTGTGAATGTCGATAGTGTGGCGTTTGGAACACCAGGTCCATCAAGGTATTGTGGTGAATTTTCCCTCAACATAGTTCCGTAATGGTATGTATCTCAAATTATATTGGGTTTCGATCTCCAAATAATGATAAATTGTGAGTTTTAATATATTCTTTCCAAAAATCATCATATTATAATTTGAATCTTATAATGTTCGAATCTGATTCTCATATGAATGTTAATTCACATAGGGCATGAACAATAGATATACTATGGAGTGTTATATCTCATTTCATTGATTTTATCTAGGCCATTAGTCGCTTCAATTGGAGGGTTCCACATGCATACATGGAAGAAAAAATTCTCATGTATTTTATTCCAAATAGGATAACATGGAGATTAGTTCAATATAGTCCATATGAAATCCATATAACATCTCATCATTTTTTAAGATGAACATGGTGGGTGTGATCAATTACCATATTTCTAAAACGACTTGTAATTATTGACATTTCACATGTGATATTATAATTATATTTTAGTACTAGAAATGTTCGAGTGCTGATATTTTCTATTATATTAATTTATACAATATTTATTCTAATTAAAAATAATATATCAATATTTGTAATAAATTATACCAATTAATCCTAACTTATATGAAGATAAAATCATTCATTAAAATTTTGACTAATAATTATCACACTATACTCATTTTTAATAATTAATAACAATTTTTACTAATTTAAAATAGATATTAATTATTTATAATAATTTTTGTTAATTTAGACAAATATTTATACAAATTTTAGTTAATTAATAATAATTTAAAAGAACATATATGAATTTATAATAATTTATTTTAAAATATATAAATTTATAGTAATGAATATTAATTTTAAGTAATTTAGTTGATTTAATAATACTTTATTTCAATTTGTATCAAATTATATCAATTTATAAATCATTATATTAATATATTTTAATTTTTAACAATTTATAAAGTTTTGGTTTCAAATTATAATATTTTTTACAAATTTATAACAATTTCCAATAATGTATACTAAATGGAAATAATTTAAATCAAATAATACTAATTCATACAATTTTATTGAATTTATAGAAATTTATATTAATTTATTGAAATTTATAATATTAAATATTAATTTATAGTAAAATATTAGATTTATAAAAAATTTAGATAATATATTTTAATTTATAGTAATTTATATTAATTTGTATGAATTAATTATAATATATAACAATTTATTTTGAATCATATCAATTTATATTAACTCAAAAAAATATATAATAATTTTTCATAATTTCTATGAATTTGTTTCCATTATAATAATAAAAATCAGTCATAAATAATTTATTTTATTTTGTTATAGTTCAACCAAAATCACACAAAAGTATATCACATTATAACAATTTATTAAAAATTTCAATAACATTAAAATAATTTATTAAAAAATTTACTAATTTATAGAACATTATATAAATATATTTTAAATTTATTATATTGAATTACTTTTTACTAATTTATAGTAATTTATAGTTATTTAATTATTTATGTCAATTTATTTTGATTTTCTATCAATTAATACCAATTAGTTTTAATTTATATTAATTTATATGAACTTATATTATTTTTCATTATTTTATAATATTTTAATATTCATGTATAATAATTTATAAAAAATTATAACAGACTATACCCATAGAGTAGCTATTAAAACACCAAAACATAAATATGAAGATTTGGATGAAAAATACCTCAAAAGGATTCTATGTTATTTCCATCACAAATTCCAAACATTAAGATATTCTTTTATGGAATAATCAAAAAATATTTTCACGAAAATTTCATTGAAAATAACACTTACTAGAATGTTATGTTTTTATGGATTCATCCCAATTACCCTATATTAGAATTTTTTTATTGAGACAGTCAAACAACTCTATCGTAAATATAATTTTTTTTGAATTTATCCATTCAAGATCAAAATATAATTCCATCGCAAATAGTTTATTCTGACTAGTGCACGTGCATGTGGGAAGAATTTTATTTTTGTATGAACTATTTCACCCATTATTTGAAAACAATCATTGAAATATTCTTTGTTATATACTAGTTCAATAATTACAAAAAATCCATATCCCGGATTATTTATGAATATATTCTAGTTTGTCACAAATAAACCATCACAATTAAAAATGATATTTCTACAGTGAGTATTTTGGTTAAATAAAAATACACTCAAATACCTCCCTAACAATATTTTAAACCTCATATATGATCTTCTTTCTTAATATACTGCCACTCAAATACTTAATTTATCGTTCAAATAATTTCTTCTTTGAATTAAGTTAATATTCATATTTATTAAGTTTTCTTATTAATTTCCTTTAATATTTATTTTTCCTATTATAGAACTAATCTACCCATGATTACTTAATTACCTAAGTATCTTTAGTGTAATTAAATTTTATCTCTCTTATGGGATTACCATTTTACATCTTTCTCCCAACAATTCTAAAAATTAAAGAAATGCTTTCATTACATGAAAACAACCATTACAATAACTAACATGATCCATTTTTCATATCTATATTACATGAATAGATCTAAATATTTATTTAATTTAATAAAATGATATTTAAATTGTGATAATTATTGTTTGAATGATAAAGAATATCATATCCTTCTCACATTCCACAGAAGATGAAAACATCATCGGTGTGTATATGTGGACTACCACCTCCAAAAAGAGAATAAATATTTTTCCATAACTATATTATTTTATTCATTATATATCTAAATTAAAATATGAGTCACTACCATAAAAATATATAAATAATATAATTATTATTCTATGATGGTGATATTATTCCAAAACAACCCCTTTCATAATCATACACTCCTGTTGATTATAACACGTTCTTTTTGTTGTCCTTTTAACCCCTAATAAAATTCTTATAAATTTATCACACATTTGAATATGAAAAAGTAACTATTTCAATTATTATATTTTAATGAGAATATAATTATTATTTTTTATGTCTGGTATGGTAATATTAATATTAAACTTACTATTTATGTACCCCTTTTTCCATTAAAAACACTGAAACAATAATGCCACTGATTCATTCACCCATAACCAAATCTAAAGCACTCAAGAATTATAATTTTATCCTTATAAATAAATATAAAATATATATTCGATTACATTAAATAAAAAAAATTTATTTATGAATGATGGTTGACATTAAAATTGTAAATCCTGTGAAAAATAATTAATATTACAATCACCTGATGATGAACACAAAATATAATTAACTAGTAAATGTATAATATATAATCACAATTAATTACAATTTAAGGTAATAATTATTATTAATTTTCTTAAATATGTATGTTATAAAGTTATTTTATTAATAATGGATTTCACGCAAACTTTGAATAAGAATGAATGAAGTTAAAGGATTCTCAACTCAACATTCATTCAATGAGAATTCATCCATTATCATCACTTTATAATTTTCATGTTTCATATATAAAAACCATATATTACTTTTTATCATGTTTCTCCTGAATTCTATGGAATTAAAAAATCATTCATAATTTATACCATTCAAGGGTCTAATATTACATTTATAACAAAGTTATATGGGATTTTAGTAACACATCAGAATTATAAATTTTGTATTGATTCTTCTCAAATATCAATCTTTTATTCTTGGTTTATTCCACCCATATATTTTATTTAATGGATATTTCTATTTTCCAATAGGTAAAATGTATTATTATTTTCAAATAGTTTTCTTAATTCATTTCTTTCTCATAAAATCATAGCGATTATAATTATAATTCTCATCCTCTAAAATATTTAAATTTTCACGTCGGTCTATATTTTTTGATTCATTCAATGGTATATATCTCATTCTAGAGTAAAAATATGTATAATGTTTTTGTGGGAAGTTATACGTAACATTATATCATTTCAAAAGTAACATTCTTTATATTTTGTATGTTGTTGGTATTTAACAAATGTATTTTTAAATATTATAAGGGTTTTCTATCATTCCTAAATCAAATATTTTATCTTCCATTGAACATGGCCACTAGAAAACCATTATGCAATTTCGAGGATTGATTAATGATTTTTCATTCTGAATCTAAAATTTATTAATATTTTTTAATTCATCATTTTAAAAATGAATTTTGAAATTTATCCATATTAATTTATATTATGATAACGTAAAAAACATATTCTAAAAAATATTTTCCAACTTCATTTCCAATATAATATTAATCTAAAATGGATTAAATAATGTCTAAATAGTGTTCTTATATTTAATTGAAAATTTATTTATACTATTTTTCCTCTATATGATTATTATGTGGTAACAAATTTATAATTATCATTTAATTAAAATTCTATAATGTTTAAATTTTTCATTTTATGAATTTTTTTTATTCTATTTCAAACATATTAATTTTTTTTGTTTCACTGACGATATATTCTTATAAAACCGGTTATATTTTCATTTCGATAAGTTATTAAATATTATTTGGATTTTCGATGAAAACATATCACTTTTTGATGTGTTAATTAGATGATGTTTTGAATTTGGATGAATTATTGATCCCTTGTATCATATGTCTATATATAATTTTGATAATGAACTTTTATATTATATGTGACAAAAAAAGTCACTGGTTAGGGACTCATATCACATGTCATGATGAATTGTTACATAAACGTGATGTGGTAACTTTTTCACTAGTTTATTTATGTAAACAAGATATGCGTACCAATTTTGATAGTTCTTTCTATAAATGTGATGAAGTATAATTGTTCAAAGGATTGTTTTGTGATCATTATAATGGTATATTTTCTCACATGTGTATTGATTCAACATGTTTTTTGTGAATTTTTTCAAATGACTTTTTTGGAACATGTTGTGGGTATATATTTTCATTGGTTTTTTGTGAATCATTAATGGAAATTTATTAAAGAGAAAAGAAAACAGAACAAGAAAAATACAAACAAAAAACACCAAAACCATAAAAAATGGTTAAGGTGAAAAAGAAAGAAACCAAAGCTGACAAACACCCATTAAAAAGGGTGGGCTATGGGATGAGGCCACCAATGCCGCCAAAGAAGATCAAAGCCGGATCAAGAAAGATATCTCCACGATAGAAGAATCTTCATCAGCCCTGGCCTTTATTAGCTAAAAAAAAGCAACAAAAAAGCCAACCTTCCACCAAAAGAAGCCAGCAACTAAGCCACCATCCCGCTCCAAACAACACACTGATTCCCAGAATTTGGGAAACCAAATGAAGCCAGCTACTCTGCAGACTCCAGCCTGCTCCAGATCAGCACACTAAATCCCAGAATTTGGGAAACCACAGCAACTCGACACAGCAAAGCTCTACTGCCAACCTGAAGAAAAAGAAACAAGCCACTCCAAAAAAAACAAACAGGCCCCAAAAGAAACTTACAAAAAGTCTAAAAATGGGGGATTTGTCACGGTCCCTATTAATAAAAATAAGGAGATCATCAGGAATTTGATCAAACCAAACAAAATCAACACCATTAACACCTTTATTAGCCAGACCATCAACAACAGAATTGGCTTCCCTATAAACGTGAGTTATAATATGATTCAAAGAAAAAAGAGTCTCCAAACAATTAATCCAGTGATTAGTAATCTTCCAGGACAAGTGATAAAAACCCATCCTAATTGCAGAAATAACAACAGAAGAATCACTCTCAAACCATAAATTATCCCAACCACGCTGCACAGCTTGATCGACAGCAACAATAATGCCAAGCATTTCGGCCTCACGTGAAGAGGCAAAGCCACAAGAACCATGAAAACAACCAAGGACATCCCCTTTATGATTCCTGAAAATAGCACCATAACCAGAATGCCCCGGATTACCCCTAGAAGCACCATCTGAATTTACTTTTATCCAACCAAAAAAAGGTTCCTTCCATATAACTTCTAAAGTACCACGCGGAGGCTTGAAATTACCCTTAACACCTATCCTGTTCAGAACGGACAAATCATGAACCGAGTTAAAGCAAAAATGCTTCCTTGGAATAACAACATTACGCATAGCACCAAGAATAGCGGATAAAACCCCACTAACGGAGAAGGAAAATTTATCATGAATCATATTATTTCGAGCAAACCAATTAAAATGAAGGAGTTCATAAGCAGCGAATCTAAAAAGATCCAACAATTGGGGAGAGAGCGAAATAGAATTCCAGCTTTGAAGGAAATGATGAATTGAAGACATATTAGGCATGGGAATTTCAAAGATATCAAAAACAGCCTTCCACATTGAAGAAGCATTGACACAACTAATAAACAAATGATAAATATCTTCCCTATGTTGATAACAAAACACAAATGAAGAGAAGAGAGAGATGCCACATTTCTGAAGGAAACAATCAGTAGGAAGTTTCCCATGAGCCAATCTCCAGGTAAAAGAAGACCGAGAGGGCCTAATAAAGTTCATATGAAGATCCCTCATCCATTTACACCCTATATTGCAAGATAAAGAATGACAATAAATTTTTTTTGAAGTCAACAGGCCATTAAAAGCAGTTTCCCAAGCCCAAAAATCCTCTCTGATAGAGAAACAGTAAGTATTGATAATAGTAACAATATGATTAGGGAGACCCCCCATATTATCAAGCTGATCCTTAATCGTAGCATCCATATCAACATTAAAATCATCATCCAACAAGGAGTCAGCTAAAGGACATCCAGTCCAATTGGCCTTCCAAAAGGATAAAGACGAGTTCCTTGAAACAAGCCATCTGGCATGATAGTCAATAGAGGAAAAGATGTATTTAAAAGCAGGCTAAACAGAAGAATCCAGATAATTAAAAACTCCATTCTTGAGCCTATCCCTAAATTTATAGCAGAGAAGGTCCAGAGACTCAGATTTATCATTGACAAGCCTCCAAATGAACGAGGCCAGTAAGGAATCATTAAACACCTCAAGATTTTTAATACCAAGACCCCCAGCATCATAGGGTTTACAACAATTATTCCAAGAAACAGTAACTAATTTCCTCTCTGAAATATTGACACTCCAAATAAAATTTTAAATAGAAACATTAATGCTCTTGATAAGAGAGATCGGCCACTTATAAATCATGAAAGAATAAACAAACTTAGATATGATAACAGCTCTAACCAAACAAACCCGACCAGCCAAGGAAAGGGACTTACCCTTCCATATAGCAAGATGACGTCTGATTTTACATACAATATCAGAAAAATAACAAGCTTTAGGCCTCCCCCAAAACATAGGAACACCTAAATACGTAAAGGGAAAAACACCTTCATGAATACCCAAATCCCTAATAATGCCATTCTTCATAGAAATATGAAAATTCCTTCCAAAATAAACAAAGGACTTGTCCCTGCTAATCTCTTTCCCAGAGACTTTTTCATAATGCAAAAGGGCACGCTTAATAATTTTAATATATCTCTTATTCCTTTTAGTGAAAAGAATAATATCATCCGCATATAAAAAGTGAGTGGGAGCAACAAAACCTCTACCAGCACTAATAGAATACATATTCCCATTACCAGCCATAATAGAAATTAATCTACTAAGATAATCCTCTACAATGGAAAAAATAATGGCCGAGAGAGGGTCACCTTGTCTGACACCTCTAGAACAAGAAAAGAATCCCTCAGGGGATCCATTAACAAGGACAGAGATATGAGCAGACTCGAAAATGTTTTTAACCCAATTAATGAAAACATCATCAAAACCAAAAAAATGAAGAACCTTATAAATGAAATTCCAATTTATAGTATCAAAATCTTTCCTGACGTCCAACTTTAGAGAAATATTACCATCCCTTGTGGATTTATTCAGAAGATTAACACATTAAGATGCAGTAATAAGACAATCATGAATAGACCTACCCTTAATAAAGCCAAACTGATTAGGAGAAACAATCTTACTGGCAATAGAAGACAGCCTAGTAGCAAAGATTTTTCAAATAATTTTAAAAATAGTATTGATCATAGCAACAGGTCTGAACAAATGAATCTCATTAGCATTCTCAGTCTTTGGAATAAGGGCAAGGAATTGAGCATTTAGACCATGAGTAAGAGATCCACCTTTAAAAAAACGAGTAACCAACCTACAAACATCCTCATGAATGACATTCCAGTAAGTCTGAAAGAAAAAATTCCCAAAACTATCTGGACCCGGGGAGCTATCAGACTTTAGACTAAAGGTCGCTTCTGTAATTTCAAATTCCAAAGGAATGGATGTAAAACTGGAATTATCCTCTTGATTAACAAGAGTCGGAATAATACTCTCCACAGGATCATCAAGAGGGAAATAACCAGAAAAGAGACCCTTAAAATAAGAAACAACATGCTCAGAAAGGTCCCTTCTGTTATCAAACACATTATTCTCATTTCTAACCAAAGAGAGAGGCCTTGAGACTTTGTTAATTCTCTGCAAAGAATTAAAAAATTTAGAATTTCTATCCCCATCTCTCAACCAATTAGCCTTAAAATTATCTCTTTGCAAAGCATATTTAATATTCAACAAATTATTAAGCTTGGAAACCAGCTGAGTCTCACCCAAAATATCATTAGAGAAATTATTTGAAGAATTTTGCGCCTACATTTGTTGAATAGAATCCTCAAGAGAGGAAATTTCAGAATAAAGGGAACTGAAACAATATTTACTCCAGAATTTCAAATTTCTTTTAAGAAGATTGATCTTAATGACGCAAGCAAAATCATTATCCCTACCATTCCAAGAATTCCAAGTTTGTTCAACAATAGTTCTACATTCAGGATGATTAACCCAGGCCTTATTAAACCTAAAAGGCAAAGGAGGTTTGGGATCCTTACTCACAAGGTCAACCAAAATAGGATGATGATCAGAGTTGATTCTGGAAAGAGTCATACAAGAAATAGAACCCCAGAAATCAAGACAAGCCTCATTGACAAAGGCCCTATCAATTCTACTAGCAAAAAATCGGTCCAAAACCTTCCTGTACCATGTATACTTATCCCCAACAAGATTTACTTCAATCAACCCACTATTATCAATACAAGCTTTGAACTCCCTAGAAGAGATGACATTAGACATGGCTCCGATCTTCTCATGAGAATTCATGATGGAATTAAAGTCACCAAGAATAGACCACGGACCAGAGATCGAAGAATTGATAGACCCAATATCCATCCATAAATTCCTACGACCCTGATAACAGTTATGAGCATAAATAAAAGAGCATAAATGTTGAAAACCTTGAAGAAAAAAAGAGCATGTGACATGCTGAACAGAATTAGAAATTAGGGAAATATGCGATAAAGAACAATGAGCCAAAAACCATAACCTTTTAATATCCGATGAGGATCTATTGGATTCCACAAAATGAAAACCAAGGTTTTCAAAATTGGAAATATTAGTAGAAAAAACCCTTTTGGGTTCAGACAGACCAATAAGAAGGGGCCTATGCTTTAAAATGAAAAGCCTAAGGGACCTCATAGTATCATGATTGGCCAAACCCTGACAATTCCAGAAAAGAAGCTTCATTTAAACCTAAGACCGGGATGATTTCCCCCTTTTTCAACCCCCACATTAACCTGTTTTCCAGACTTAGGAGGCCTTCCAGCCTTTCTCTTAGTACTAGAGTCCTCCTGTATAAGATCACTTATATCCAGACTGCTGATGGTACCTTTTCCATTTTTAACAGAATCAGTAAGGATGCCAACTGGACCAACATGAACCTCAATAACCTCAACCAGTGAAGCAGTACCATCAGAAGGAAAAGGGGCCCCGATCACCTCTTCTGAAGGAGAAGAATATGACTTGAAAGAAGCAGTTTCCGACCCTTTTAAAGCAGAATCTGCAATGGGAGGAGCAGAAGCTCCAACCACCTGGACTGGGGAGGTGATGGGTGCAAAAATAGGATCAATAAGGACCTGGGAAAACCCATAATTCTCACTATCCTGAAAAGAAACCAGAAGCTCACAAATGTTATCCACCAATTCCGAAAACATGATCAGGTCATGAATCTCAGAATATAAATTATGATCCAAAATGTGATCCTCTATGCACGTGGATCCACCAAATTTATCCATTTCCTGACCAAACTTAGTAGGAGGACTAGGCAGATCAGGAATCCTACCTTGTTCAACATCTTCAGAGATATCTGCCCAAGATTTATTAGAAGGGACTATAACTCTAGAGGGACCACGTATATCCTTTAACGGACCCTCCTTTTCCACAAAAATCTTCTTATTATTTTTATTCCAATTAACCTCCTTCCAATCATTCTCTTTGGGAACCGCAAAAACTTTCTTTTGAAGCATCCTACAGTTCACCACAGAATGACCAACAATCTTGCAAACCTCACAAAAATAAGGAACACGTTCATATTCTATTTTAACAGCAATCTTATTACCATTAGCAATCAGAGTGACATTATCAGGCCTTTTATTTTCCAGGTTTACATCAACCAGAATTCTAGCAAAATAACCAAGATCCCCCTCAAAAGTTTTCTGATCCAATCTAACAGGAGTGCCAACACATGAGGCAAGGTCATTAAGGATCTTAGGATTCCAAAACATCCAATTCAACCTGTGAAGTCTGATCCAGATCTGGGCATTAGTTTGCTAAAGGTTGAAAGGGTTAAAATTAACATCCCATTCGGATAATCTCAAAATACCAGGTTTGAGATGAAGATTTCCAAAATCCCACGCCTTATTAAAATCATCTCCCGATTGAAAAAACATGTTGTATGGGTAACGAGGTATAGGGCTGGCCTACCCACCTGTGCGCCGCACGCCCCCAGCTAGGCCCAAGGTGGCCAACCCTTGGGCTTGGGCCAGTTCCCACGGAGTCTAGGGGACGAGAGGTTCGCATTTTTTTAATGTGTACTTCATATATATAACATTTTTCCGATTTTTTCAATGAATATTCATTAGTTGGATTTGTTCGAATTTTTTTTGAATACACTTAATTTATGTATATTTCATTAAGAGAAATTATAGTATTATGTTTCTCCCATAGTTATTTATTTTTATTTTCCAAATATCTATGTCCAATTCCTACGAATATTCCCAATATATGTTTTTATTATCTCATTTTTCTTCAGTCCTATACAATGGAATACCATTATTCATCAGGATTAAATGTCCTTTTATCATGACATGGTTCTAACTATAGTATTCTTTTGTGTTTTAATATGATATTTCTAGCATGATCATGTGTTCCCATATGATTATTTTCTTACCATTCATGGATTAAGTTTCTTGATTGTGAATTTAAAGATACATATTTCTTATGATTCCATTCCCTAGGTTATGAAAATTTGAATATGATTTTAGGATTATAGAATGGATTATAGTGTGATTTGGTAATGGAGACATGTTGAAATGTATAAAAAATTAGGTTTCTTATGTATCTAATTCTGAAAGAAACTAAGACATATACTGTTGGGTTAGTTTGATTATTGTGACTTATAATATCTAAATTTGGAAATATATGTGTGTTTCTACCTGGTTACAAAAGATTTTATCTATTCTAATGTTAGAAATAAAATTGAACACTAGAACTAGGTTTAGGGGTCCACGAATCCTTAGTTGGTATAAATTAATTCTCTATTTATTATTGGATTTAGATAAATTATTTATAGAGATATGGATGATAGACCATTAGTGAAAATCATTAGGGTAAGTCTATGTATAAGTTGATATCCTAACCAATTTATATTGTTGATATAGTGTGGATTCTAAGCAATGACCTAACTATTTTGATACTTTATGTGGACAAATGATCTTTTGCAGAAGAATCTAGGGGTACTAATCCCCAAAAGGCTAGATGAGTATTAATTCCTTGTTGACCTTTTTCATTGGAAAGAGGCCTAATGTCACACCTCGTGGGTCACTCATAAGGGATATTATTTGAGAAACCTTATGATTTTTTTTAAACCATTATAATGGATTTGGGTACATCCTTACAATGTGGTTAGATTACCTTATCAGAAAAAAATCAGTATATAAAAGGTTGAAATATATAACATAGTACTATAGATTGAATTTTTCTCTAAAGATATATTTGTTTTATGTTAATATGTTTACATTTTTATTATTATTAGGTTTTCTATTCATATCATCTGCTTTAATGTATTTATTTTATATCCCTAGCAAGGACGAAAAAGTTAACTATGGCTCCAATGGAAATTTTTTGGAATTCCGTAATAATGAACATATTTGGATAAAATGTGTTTTTGAAACTAACATGGCCATAAATACCCACTTTTAATAGACTATGATTTTAAATAAGAATCCTAAATGTTTTCTAGAGTCTCCAAATTTTGGAATGATTATGTAAAATAGAAATGTTTGGTATAATAAATGATAGGTAATGAATATTCATCATCCAATATTCCACGAATATGGGATAAAACATTTAGGGAAATTTCTAATGTGAACATCATGATATATTATCTATGGAGAACGAAGTCCTTGAGTAATAAAGTTTTGTGGATAAATTATGGGTTTTTTTGATAGAGTGAACTAATGTTCATTCTAAGTTAATTCTAATATAAAAATGTTATAAATAGTATAAACATTATAATTATATAAATAAAGTCTCTAATTCATGTACTAATAAGGTGGTTGATTATAATCAACCTCCTTAATCATGTTATAAAGTGAGATCCCATGAGATCACTACTATTAGTAATGGTATAGATAAGTAAGGGGTGAAATGTACTATAATATATTTCCTAATATTTATGAATGTCATATTATATTATTGTATAAGATCCCTTGTAAACCAAGGATGTCCCATAATATATTAATATAGACACCCTAAGGAATTGAAATTAAATTATTATAGTAAACTTCTAGTTATAAGATTGGTGTGTCCATAGTTTATGTTTATTATATTTTTTATATAATTATTCATTATTTACAGGTATTTAATGTGATTTTGGTATTGCATTACCCATATAGGGAAAATAAGTACATTAATTACTAAAACAATGAAATCAAAATTATTAAGTAAAATCAACCAATGATCATTTATACCTATATCTTGAAAATTTATTCTCTAGGAGAAGAAATTCAACCCAACCATGTGATATTTTTTACCTCCAATCAATAAAGAAAAACATATAATTATTCATCATCAAATTTTGAGGGAAAATGTGTCTTTCTTATGTATGGGTGATATCTCCTTAAATTTTTAATCAGTATTTCTTTCAATATATTATACAGCACATATTTTCTTCCATTATAACGTTTTAGACAATGTTTATAAGCCAAAATATATTTAATGTGTGATAATATAACACATTTATATTTTTAGTATTAATTTATATTTAAATAAATGATTTTTTTAAAAAATTGTGTATAAATATATATAAACTAAAAAATACATGAAATAATTGATGAATATTAGTAGGATGGGGATTATAATAATTTAAAAACAATTATATAAAATTATATTACTCACCTATAAAGGAGGAAAATTATAGGATAAATAAGTAATATGATTTCATATAAAAATGATTAATCTCTGTAATTACACTTTTTTAAATATTTTTATATTTTATCATAATAAATTAAAATGGATTTATTAAATTTTACTCTATATAGTCTAATATAATGACATTATTCTTATTTTAATTGATATTATAAATATTGTCAACAATTGTTGAAGTAAAATTTCCAATAAAAATAGTTTTTCTATATTCCTCATATTTTTAGCTAAAAACATTATAAATATTATAATTTAATCATAATATAATTATCTTAATTATTAAAAATATTATTTCAACATTATCTTGCGATGATGTTGTTAAAATTTTTCAAAAACATAAAAATTAGGGTGATTAGTGAAAAATAAATATTTTGAAAATACTATCTCTTTTATGCCCTTTTAAGAATGAACATATGATTTAGATTTTTATTAAACTATTTATCTACAAATAATATATATTTATAAATAAAAATAAATCATTTTATGATAAAATATTAAATTTATTAAACCCATGTTTAAATTTTTTTGCAAACATAAGTAATATTTTTCTCTAATAAAAACTATTTTCACCATTTTATTTTAATATTTTATCATGATGGTGGAATTTGGAATTAACTTGTTTTTAAATCAAAATAATAATTAATTGTTTAGTAATAAATAAAATTAAATTCATATAACTAAAAAAATTGATTCTTATATCATATTAATAGTTTTAACGTATATGGATATATTTTTTCAAACCAATGGGTTTTAAGCATTGTGTGTGATAATAATAAAAATAATTTATATAAAACCTCAAAATTATATATGGAAAAATTATTCCATATTTGAAATCATTATATCTAAATTAATTAAGGTGGTATATTTTATTTTTATTATTTAATGGTTAATTACATATGAAATAAATAATTACAACAATTTAAAAAAATGATAAATATTCAAAAGAATCTAAGTGTACAAATAGTTTAAAAATGTTAATTAGATGTGCTTAAATGTATATATATGGAATTATCAACTGTATTAATACCCATTTAACATTATTTCCCATTTTAATACACATTCCTATAATAGTGACATTACAATTTATTTACTTACAGAAATTCTACTACACACCCTTAAAAAATAACCATTCTCTAGCACAGTTATCCAAACACCAAAATACCATTGGTTTGACCAAAATCTACCAACATAACACCCCAATAACTCTTAAAACACATTACTCATTCATTCATTCTCAAAATACCAAACATGAGAGGACTAATTAATTTTTCAATGGATTTCATGCAAGGAGTATGTTGAAATTATAAATTGCTCCATTTTCATGTATTTTCCCTTATTTATTCCTCAAAATACTATGTATATAATATACCCATGTGGGAAAAGAATGAATTAGTTTTATAAGTATACTGAAATTTTATTTTTTACAGGATAAATGTAACATTTCACACCAGGACCACTAAACATTGGTTGGACAGGTGATCACTATATTACCGCTGAATCCTCCCCATAAACATATGTCTATCAACGATTAGTGACGACATGAGGTTATTATAGGAAACTATGCCCTCATTATCAAACTGAGAAATGTGAATGTAAATAATGAAATTAGATACACATCTAGATTCTAATAATAAAAAAACATATTATTATAATGAAATATATTATCTCATCAATTGAGAAATGAATTTTCCAAACTTACCCAAATAGACCCCCAAGGGAAAATAATACGAAAGCATTACTAAAGTTAAAAAAAATGGATTCTTAAAACTCATCCAAAACTAGATTCATGTATTTTTTGTCCCATAATCCATCTCCAACCTATGAATACAATCAACATATATTAAAACCTAGAATTTCATGAATCTTATACCTACATACATGAAATATTCCTTTATAGGTACCTTACTTCCATGGCTACTCAAGAAGGGGGTAAGTAGAACTATATAGAGAACCAAAAATGATTTACCTAAATATAAAAAAGTATGTAAAATTTTATTTAGTAATTAAGAAATTTATAGATTTTAAAAAAAATTATTTAATCAATTAAACATAAATACATAATACAACATTGAGACCGGAGTCCATATTGACACAAATGAAGGGTACATACATTCTTTATCTAGTTCTAGAATCTTTCTAAGTACATCATGACAAATGGTTATTTTCATATCCCAAAATGTGTAATATACCCATACCTAATAAAAAATTCTACTTTAAAGGTAATATAACCATCCATGGATCCAAACCTGAGAATAAAATAAAAATTATTCCATTAAGAAGAGAAAACCCATATAGGAGTTCTGTTCAACTAGGGTTTATCATGGAAAAATGAATCCACCTAGGGGCTGGGTTATCCCTTAGATTAATATAATCAACAAAATATTCAACACATTAGAAAAATAAAACATTTATCTACATAAAAATAATACCATGTCTTGTTTCTATTTCAAACCCATTTCAAAACACCATTTCTGATTCTCATATCTTTGATACCATTACCATGTTCGCAATACCAAATATAAATCTTATGTAATAAATAAATCTATAATTTTTTCATTAAAAATACAACCACATTAACAATTCTAAAATACTCATTTTTATGGTTCCAATGTTAAAATACCATTTCTAAGAGAATCATAATTTCCAAATACCAGTTTCTAATGTTGTGATTTTTTATTAACGTTATGTATTATAAAATACATTACTATAAGTGTGAAGGCTTGTAATGGATTTAAGAAAAGTCATTTACTATTTAAAAGATTTAATTAATTTTTATGTTTATCAATTATAAAACCAGAAATACAAACATGAAAAACCTGTATTTATTAAAATGATACTATATGAAATATCAGTGACCACCTACCATTATGTTTATCTTTTTCATTGGTTCCATATATCATCAATGGGAACAAAGGATCTCCAAGCCACGATCATATCCATTTAGTTAATTCTCGTAGTCCTTGATCCTAACACACACCTTGACTTATAAAACAAATAATTATAATCCAAAATAATTAATTTAATTACACAACACAAAAGGAATAAGTTGTCAAATAATTAAAAAAAATTACCAGAGAATTTAAAAAAACACTTAACTTAGAGGGAAACTACTTATGAAATTTCATTCAACATTTACTTCAATAAATACCAGTTAACGATATAAATATGTCATCACAAGAAGTCCACTATTTAAGCCAAATGCATGCCCTAAGATACATGGCCTATTACACTACGATTTAGAGGAATAAACACCAAGAAAACTAAAAATTTAACTCAAAACATAAATATAATTATGTATATGATAAACTAATGTTTAATGAGGGGAATAAAATCCTACAATTTCTGATGAATGGAGTAGAAACCACCTAAAATTGAAGATTTTTGAATGAGTGTAAAGGGTATTGGACCCCATGGACATTCACCAAAAAACATTGAAGGAGGGGTTGGGGTGCTATTTATAAAACCAAGTAAGATCGTCATAAGTTGTCTCAAATTGAAAATATTTGATTATAACTATCAATGTGTGACCAAATGATCTTTCCAGGTTTCCCATATTCTCATAGTTATCCTAATATCACAACACACACTATCAAGAGTCCAAACCCAAAAAATTATTCTATTACATGGGTTAAACAAATTCTTTTTGGATCATTAGAAATAATTAGTGGGTGAATTACCATTATGGTTTTTATCAGATTTAGTGGATCATTCTTCAATTTTATAAGACATATACATCATGACTAAAAACCTTTTTCTATTTAACATAGAAATAGGAATCATAGAACCTAGAGATGATATTTTTATTGATTAATTTATTAAAAATTTGGAATAGATAAATTGAAAAAATACAATATCATAGTATATTTAATTGGTGAAGATGTAGACCATCCAAATCCTAGTTTTAATTACCTTTATTTTAAAGGGAGAACCCAAACAATATCACCACTATATGTGATCAATCTATTTTCCTTTGATCTCCCGGCAATAATGGTAGAATTTTGGTTGATATAATGGTTGACTAATCATCTTTTATCATTCAAATTTAATCCATCGAGGTCATACATAATTTTTGTATTAACTATTTTTCATTATTGAGTGGAATACATTGAAATAAATATAGAGTGAAATTTATTATGGGCAACATTTCCCAATTATTTACTAACCCAAATGAATATATATTTAAAATTATAGCGTTATTTAGTGTCAAATTTAGTTTAATTAAACTTAATCCCCTAAATAACTGAATAATTCTTTTCATATCTTAGAAAAAGTAATAACATTATTATTATTATTATTATATGTAATCAATTTACTATAACACCCATGAGATTTTAAAAGAGGAAGGTAATATTTTATTTCATATATGAAATGAAACACTAAGTATAAGAGATAAGGTAAAACATATATAATTTAAGAAATATTTATTTTTAAATAAATTCAATCACAATCATATATTTCATTTCAAAAACCATTGGGATTTAATGAATCATAACACTATATCAAATTATTATTTTTTAAAAATGACCACTATGACATAACTTTTAACATGGAAGACATGATGATTTGTAAACATTTTTTGAAAATTATATGGATTAAAACACAATAAACTATGTTCAAATTCCAATTTTTTATTATAAATAAAATATGATCTATTTGAAAGATAATGTAATATTTTTGGAAAAATATATTTTTCTAAATGGAAGATTCATCATGTTTTACATACATAATTAAAAAAATTAACTAAAAAAAATTAAAATTTTAACACTACATATAAAAATTTCATTAGAGGATACTTATGATAATATTATGATAATATTAGTTTTTTTATAAAAAGTGAAAATTAAATATTTTTATTGAAAATTTATATTTCCATTAAATTTTTTAAAAATATATATTATATTTTATATTTTTTTAATGAAAAAATAGTTCATTAAATTACTATTAAAATTATTTATATCATTGGAATTAATCTAATATTGGTTTATTATTTAAAAACATTCATTAATTATTAGAAATTTTAATTTGGAAATCATACTTTCATCACATTACTGGTCTGATTTTATATTGATTACTAAAATATTCTGAATTTATTTTGTGAAAATTGATTTAAAATTTGGTAAAATAAAAAATTTTATTTCCTAATTAAGTTATCATTATAAAGACACGGCCTTAAACAATACATAATCTAGTTAATTAAACTATAATACACTTATTATAGTCCCAATTATCTTTTTAAATTAGTGTGTTAGAAAATTATTTCATAACTCAAACATGAAAAACTTAAATCATTCAATTTAGATAGTAATAAATTAGTATCCATTTTATCATTATAATATTTTTTATAAAACATCAATTATTTCTATGGAAAATACTCATAACATTTATCTTAGATACTTTTCTCTTATTCATCCATATAACTATGTGAAATTTTTATTAAAAATGGGATGATCACTAATATAAAATTAAGGGACATAAAAATATGGAGAGATAATTTTATTTCACGAATAATTATAAAAAAATCAAATAATTTTTAAAGGATATACTTATCAATATTAAAGTATCATTTACTTAATTTGTGAAAACATGAGATCACTTTAAAAAAAAATTAAATTAAACTATATTGGTATCTCGGGGAATTAAATACCTAATACATTATGCCAAAAGGATACAATATTATTTTTACCCCTCATAGATTCCTTACAATGTAACCCTAATGGTTACCTTGTGTTATAACCCTCATGGTTACCTTATGGTGTAACCATCCTAGATACAAACAAAATAAACATACGGTCGACTTTGAAGATAAGCATACCCAATCGATTGGAGGAACATATAGGTCCCAAACTTCAATTTAAAAAATTAACAAGGCCTAAAAAATAATCATCAATCATTTACACATTCTTCATAAAAACAATACTTTTGAATTATGTAAAAATTGAAATTTAATGAGGTTTTTTAATAAAAAGTCCCTTACCCCATGTTTGTATTACATTAATTTTGTTCGAACCTCCTATAAGTGATTTAATGGTTTTATTAATATATTACAGAACCAAATCCAAATTTAAATTACTTATATCATCATATTATTCAGTCATTCTACCCATCATTCAATAATATTCTGTTATTTTTATTGTTTCGAGTATTAAATGCCATGTTTTCCCAAGAATGGTTTGACTTGTTATTTGATGTTCCTATTCAATATATCGTGATTTAATCATATCATAAATGTATGAAATGATGTCATTATCATATATATTTATTATATAGTTATTTATAATTATCCATAGTATTTTTAGAAAATAAATTAAGTACATTTTTCATGGAGAGAGTTAGTCATACGTATGCATAAATGCTACATCCATTTCATTACCGTATTAAAATAATGAAAAGAAAATGATACATAAATAAAATATAATTATAGTATCATATCTATTTCATATATGTCCATAGGTTTATTAAAATCATATTTAGTACTTTCAATGTGTTTTTTGAACGAACATATCACTTTAAGGAGGCGATAGTCCACACAACCACAAATATTTTTATTTTATTTACACTAAATGGAATGTATAAAATTATGTGTCATAAAATAATTAAATTGGAAAAATGACTAATAAATATAGAGTAACATAATATGTATTCATTTTTTCTATCATCATTACCATCTTGATATGCATTAAATGAATAACGGACAATCCTTGTTTTGTGAGGTGTTAGTTCTCCATGCACATAAATGGTAAGTTTGTTACCCATTATATTGATGTGTGAGTGAGTTTAGGTAAAAAACATAGAATAAAAAAAATTTAGTATATTTAAGATACTATATTTACTATATAATAATTATTTAGGAATAATTGAAGGTGTGTATAGAGAAAATAAAATTAAAATAAAAAATAGAATAACATTACTTCTAATTTGGGGAACTCCTTCTAGTTTTCAAAAAATGGCTTCCTTGAAATTATTTGTGCCACATGAGAGGATAATAAGATGATGGGATCTATGTTGAGTGGTTTTATGGTTATATATTGGTTAAGAAAATGTGTCTTGAGTGGTGTGAGGATGTGGGGTTGAGGGTGGTTTTTATAGTGCAGGAGAGGAGTGTTTTAAGGAATAAATAATTGTTTATTTTATTTTTTTGGCTGAAGAATTTGAATAGTTTTAGAATTACAAATATATTTTATAAAATAATGAATCAGAGTTCTATATTATGGGTTTGAATCTTCCATACAAAATATATGACTCAATATTTTATGTATTTATCTTTAATCATAAAATATCATATTTTACTATTAACCAAATATTCAAGTATTTTATAAAATTAAAAAACAGTTAATGTAACCATTTTATTACATCTGGGATTTAAAAATGATGTCAATTTTACTAAAAAAAATTATAGATATGACAAATTTAATTTTTAATTAAAATCAAAATTTATTCAAAAATGACTATTTTAAAATTAAAAATGATTTTATTTTACTTTTAAAAATTAAAAAAGATTTCATAAATTTATATTCTAATCACAAGACAGAAAAATATTAATATATGAATATATTTTATTAGAATAAGTTTTATTTTATATTATTTTATTAATTATAAAATTTTAAATAAAAATTTATGTTTCACAGAAATACCAACACATAATTTATAAATTTTAAAATATCTATTTACTTTATCCATGATATAAATATATCATGTTTTCACAAATATGATATATAACTTTTATATCTTCTATCATTGTTGATGTTTCAGTTATATTGGTTAGATTACTATTCAAAATGGTCACATTACTATTTCAATGGCCATGTTACCATTATATCGATATATGATCCTTAATTTCATAAAGATACACTTATTTCATTTAGTCTTCATCTATAAATATTGTATTATTTTATCTATCTAGTATTATGTGATTTATAATATATGAAATAATTATATGTATGGAAAAATTTATTGGTATAATAATAGGTTATCACATTCAACTAACCTTCTAGTAATTGCCTCCACACTATTCCTATTTACATTCATAACATGTGAGGATACCATTCCTTCATAGCATTTTCAGATTCCCAAATTTCATATTCAAGCATGTATTTTTTCTATAATACCTTAACTTGGTGAATTAAATTATTCCATAATAAATTTTCTATTTGATAAAGAATATTTACATGTTTCCCTTCAATAGAAAGTTTCTCTACCAACTGGACTACATCTGTGCTCAAAACAAGAGATGAATTTGGCACATTCTTTCTCAATATTGAACCATAAAAACAAATTATACATGAGAAACTATAAGGTAAAGCTACTCAGTAGGCAATATGTCTGACCTTATGAAGGATTTCATAGGTTCCAATAGAACATGGAAAATTCATTCCTCTCTTAGAAATAAACATAACACTTTTCCATGGGGTCATTATAAGAGAAAAATTATCACCATCCTTTAATGATATGTCTTTAATCCTGTTATCTACAAGACGTTTCGTACTAGTATAAGCTATCGTCATGTGATACTGTATCATATTCACTTACTCAAAAAACTCGTCAACTAATTATGGTCTTATCAAGTTCATTTCCTTGACTTCATCTCAAAATGATAGAGTTAGACACTTCTTTCCATATAATGCCTAAAAAGCTTCCATCCAAATATTGGAAGGAAAAATTTTATAATAATAAAACTCAACTCATGAAAGTTGTTGATCTCAACTACCTTGGTGATCCATTAAAATAGCATATAAAATTTCTTCTAATTTCTGAATTGTTAGATCTGTCAATCCATTATATTGAGGATCAATGGCTATGTTGAAATTTAATTCAGTTCCTGCTAACTTTTTATGTCCTATCCAAAAGCTATATCGGAAAATGCAATCTCGGTCCGATAAAATTGATAGAGGAACTCCATGAAAACTAAAATTTTCATTGATTTTTAGTCATGAAAGGTTATCTATATAAAAACTGTCACAAATAATAAGGAAATGTGCATATTTAGTCAAACCAACAATAAATACTTACATTGTATTATTACATCATGGAGTCTTTGGTATTACCACAATGAATTCCAAGGATATATTGTACCAATTAATCTTTATAAATTTAAATGTCTAAAGAATTCACTATAGTATTTTTCACTCTTTTTAACATATTGAAAAGTTATAATTTCATGATAAAATCAATAATATCTATTTTCATTCCATCCCCCCTATAATAGTAATGAAGGTCTCTATATATCTTAGTGATTCTAGGATGAAATGAAAATGGATAACTATGATATTAAATTAACAAATATTTAATCAAACAGGTGTCACATTGCACCCATAATCTCATTCCAAAAAAAATAACTTTATCATCAATAAATTCAGTAAATTTAACTCTCTTAACTAGTTCTACCTAATTTTGATACTCATTGTCTTCCTTCTGTTCTTACTTAATTCTATTTGAAAGAGATTACTTCACATACAACGGAAACAACATAGTGAAATATACTACAATAACAACATCCAATACAAAATTAATCAAATCATTAATCATAGGGTCATGTTCCAAATGTATGTTGATGTTATTAACTCAAGGAATCTTTTGCTTTTTTTATTTCGGGAAGGTAATTGACTATGAAATGATAATCCTTTATTACTTCATTCCAAATTCTCTTTGCCATTTCCAATTACATCCATGTGAATATATAGTTCAAATATTTATCGCAACAATATATTTCACATTTGGCTCTACATAAATGATGCCTCCAATTTTTCAAATCGATAACCACATCTATTAATTCAAAATAATGTTTGAGATAATTCAACTCATGAAGTTTTAGTTGACTTCTAGTATACGAAATTTCCAAATCATTTTTTATTTGAACACAAAAGTCCCTTCAATGAAGAATCAATATAGAAGTAAAATTCACCGTTTATTGAAGTCCAAGCCAAGACTAAGGCATTGAACAATATCTTATTTTGTTCCTAAAAAAACATCGCATTCCCTAGATAAAAAAAATTAATTACTTTTTTTGTTAGCTTAGATATCGGGCTAGATAACAATGATTTTTTAACAAATCATCTGTAATAGCCTTCTAATACATGAAAACTATGATCGTACATAATTGTTATATGTCTTGGAAATTCATCAAGAAATTTTCATTCATAGGATTAAATATTATCCAATCCTTATTTAAAATTATCCCATAAAAACAATTATTTCAACAAAAAATCACATTTAATAATTCTTCCAAATAACTTATTTTATATGAGGGTTATCATAAAAATCCTTAATTGTTTTTTATGATCATAAATTTTTTTTTAAAACACCAAAATAACATCAATAAAAATAATAAAAAAACTTATCCAAATATTCTTGGAATATTATATTCATAAAGAATCATGTATACAGTTTGAGAATTTGTCAAACCAAAGGGAATTACTGAAAACTTATAATGATGATATCTATTATGGACTGATGATCTTGTGATGTTATACTATTTCATCATTGGTAGATGATACATGTATCTCAATTCAGTCTTCTCACATATTAATCACTCTAGTGATTCTCAAACAAGTCATTTATATGAGGAAGTGGATAATACCTATAAACTATAAGGTTATTCAATGCTCTTTAATAAATAAAATTTCTCATATATCAATTGTTATTTTAACCAAATAAAATAAGTTCACCCCATGGTTATACATCAGAATGAATAAAATGTTTATCAGGAAACTAGCACAAGAAATTTTTCAATTCCAGATGTTCTTCTTGAGCCACTTTAAAATGGAGTTTTGAGATTTGGATAGCATTTTGAACAATTTTAATAGTATATTCAGCTTCTTCATCATCCATTACATCGAGAAACTCAACAAAAAAAACATCCAAGTAATCATTTAATTGTCAAAAATCATTTTTCTTAAATTTACCACTTTTTCAACAATATTCCCCCAGATATCATTCATTTATATATTTTCACATGTTCTTAGTTTCCTTATATATTATCTATTATGTTGGTCAAATAATGTGTAAAAAGAGAAAATATTTCTGGAAAACAACTACTTTTTCTTGAAAATAAATCTTAACATGGTATATAGATATCCAATATATACCCAAAATAACATCAAACTCTTCTCATGGTAAAAAAATGTAGTATGAAGGTAATGAATGTCCACATACCACAACAGGAAGATTCTTATAATTTCATTTTCCTTACTATTTACCATAGTATTTTAACCATAAGTACTGATTTAATATCTTGTGTTGAAAATTTCCATTTTAAAATAAAATTATTGATAAATAATGGAAAGTGGAGAACCCATATCCAAAAATACATTTGAAAATTTTGATTATACAAAAAAACAACATGATACCACTTCATTGGATGATCCATCATTTTTAAATGTTGTTATGAAGGATTTAAACGCACCTTTCAAATTATAATATAACTACCTCACATCATTTAAATCTTTTATGGGGATGTTATTTTCATTATAACCCATCTGAAAGAATTTAAAACACATTATAGTTTTGTTATCAAAATTAAACATAATATCAAATTCATTACAATATCAGGACACATGTATAAACATACCACATTGAATACACTTCCCAGATTTGTTAAGGCATTCTCCATGGTGTATTTTACGTCAATTCCCATAATCTTGAATGTAAATTTTTTTACCATTATATTTACTTGATATTTTTTTACCCATATAATTCCATTTGGAACCCTTCATATAATTGTTTTGAATGTACACATAATCATCATAAATCACTATTTCTACCGTCTCATCATGTCATGCTTGTTTATCATAACATTTTAGTTTATGAGAGGACAAATTCATTTGGTTTATTTTCTCGAATCATGACTAAAAATGATTTATTTTTCTATCAATATCTCGAATAATAATTTATCATACATTAATAACGAGCGATGTTTTCATAATACATGGCCGCTGAATGTTTCTACTCTTGTTTGAATTTGAGAAATTTCATTTCCATCATAATTTGAACCACCGTAAGAAAATATTTTTCCAATAAATGATTCAAAAAATCAACCCATTATAAGGCCTCAATCTCTTCTCTATACCTCATATTTTCTATCATTTACCACCACTGGTCAGCTTCACCTTCAAAAAAATAAATGGAATGTCTAACCTATTGATTATCTAAAGACACCATGACACTAGATATATTTTCAACGGGATTAATTCCACCTTCAGCTACCAGTGGGTCAGAATATCAACTAAAATTAGGTGGGTGTTACCTTAAAATATGTTCCACTATGTAATATTCTTTTATGATAGCATTAAATACTATCTTAAATGTATTCCTTCTCCATTTATAGCCCTTGTCAACTTATAAATTACAATCAGAAACTTTTCAATTCCAATTTCTACATTAAAAAATTCCGGATTTGGAAATATATCAACCTCTCGGTGCCTTCCTATATCAGCATCCATGTTTCTTATACGGAACAAAATTCAAACAGACATATCTTAGATAGTGAAAATATTTATTCATAAAATGAATTATAATTTCAAATTAACCATAGAGTTAAAATTTATTATTCTATTCTATTAACATCATCCTAACCATTGAATTTATCTAAACTGTCCTCTATTACCATCTATAATAAACCAACCTTAAATAATACATAATCATGATAATTCAACATGAATGCACTTATTACATTCCAAAAGATATTTTTCTTATATTTCTAAATAATTTCATCAAAACACAATCATGAAAACCTAAAACTATAAAAATTTGATACTACTAAAATAGATTCCATTTTTTCACAATACAATAGTGTTTAATATAACATTATTTCACCTCATGAAAAATCATCACTACATTCGGCTTGGCTTCTTTTCTCTTATCCATCCATAAAATGGGATGCAAAACATTTTAAAACATGGGATGAGTATTAAAAATAGCAGGGTACATAAAAATAATGATATAAACAGTTACTCAATGAATATATATAAGAATATGAAATAATTTCCACATCATATAATTATCACCCTTAATGAATCACATTGTTACATTGTTAAAACATGATGTTTATATGAAACATTGAAAACATAAATAAAACCATATTTTCAAATCTGTGAATTAAATACATGATATTTTAACCCTCATGGATACCATATTACTTGTATCCTGCATTTATATAATACACTGTAACCCTCATGGTTACCTTATGATGTAACCCTCACAACAAGCTTATGGTATAACCATTACAAATACACATGAAGTAACCATATGGTTTACATCCAACATAAACATAATCAATTATTAAAGGAGATATAGATCCCACCTTTCATTATATACAATGACCATGAACTATATAATAATCATAAAATACGAGCACTTTAATCATAGAAATATTATTTTTTTAATTTTGTAAAAATAAGAATTTAAAAGTTGATTTTTAGAGAAACGTATGTTACACAAAGTTTGTATTACCTAAAATGTGTTCAAAACTCTTTTATAACAGTTGGAAAATTAATATTTATATATTAAAAAACATATTTATATTTAAAATTAATTGTATTATCTCATTATAACATTATTCCAACCATTTATTAATAATATTTTGTTATTCTCATTATTTAAGGTGTTAAATATATAGTATTCTTCAGTATGTTTTGAATTCTAATTTGTTGATTCTGTAACATATATCATTATTTATTCATCAATGGAATTTAAAACATTATGTAATTATAATATATATTTATTATATATGTTTTTATAATAATCCATAGTATTTTGATATAATAAATTAAGGGTACTGCTCATGGACATAGTATTTTGGTTGTAGCCAGGAACATTACATCCATTTCATTGTCAAATTAAAATAATAAAATTTAAATGAGTCTAATGTAAATTATAATTACAGTATCATATATATGTAATATATGTTACATAGGTTTATTAATATGATCCTTTATATGTTCCATGTATAGTGTGAATAACTCACATCGCTTTATGGATGAGGTAATCCACACTTCGACATATGATGTTATCATATTTAAAAAAATGGAAAGTATAAAGGTATGTGTTATATAAGAATTAAAGAATAATAATTATATAAAAATATCATATATGTCAAATAAAAAAAATTCCATCACAATCCCTACCATGATAGGTGCTAAATGATGAACGAACAATCATCATTTTAGAAGGTAATAGTTTTCTATACACGTAAATAGTAAGTTCATTACCCATTAGATGTTAGTGTGTGTATGCAATGGTCGAACCCTTAGCAAAAAAAAATCTATGTATATTTAGGAAATTGTTGTTATTATATAAGATTGATATGTGAATAATTTATGGAGTGTAGATAGAAACTGAAATAAAACTACTTTTGGAAGAACATTAACTCTTAGTTTGGTAACCCCTTTTGGTTTTCACCAAATAGCTTCCTTGGATTAGTTTTTTCCAAAGTGTAGGATTATATGATGAATTTAGGTATGATTATAGGCTATTTAGGAAGATCACTATGGATCCAATGTGTCTTAAGAAGCAAGAGGACGAGATGTCGATGGTTGGTATTTTTAATGGAGGAGAGAGTGTTTTTGGAGCATTTAATTTATTAGTTTATTACATGGGCTCATGACCATGAATAGTTTAATATTTATCAATAAATATATTTAAATAATTATGGATGGTTATATATTATGGAATTACCTCAGCCATACATCATCTTTGAATCAATATTTCAAAAAAAATTCTATTATCATAAATTATTGTATTCTTCTATTCAACAAAAAATGAATTATTTCAAAAAATTACCAAAATTAACTCTAACCGTTTTTCAACATGAAGAATTAAAAAATTAACTCCATTTTATGAAAATAACATTCAAAATAGATTAATTTAATTTTTAATTAAAATCATCATTTATGATAAAAATACTAATTTTAAAATTATAAATGAATTTATAACACATTGAAAAATTAGTTAACATCTTATAAATTTATCCTATAATAATAATAAATAATATATTAATTAATGAGTCTATTTTGTTAAGATGAATATTCATTTAAATAACTGTATTAAATAATAAATTGTAAATAAAAAATTATTTTTCCCAAATATACCATCACATAAATTTTCCTTTTCACTTATAAGATATATAAATTTTATGTATGTTCTCATAGGCGGTTTCCATATTATATTTTTTTTCTATTCATAAGGGTGAAATTACAATTATAATGGTCCAATTACATTTCCATTGGTATATGTTCCTTTTTAAAAAAAATCCTCTTACTAAATTAATTAATCAATTATAATTTTCTATTGTGTTATCTATGTGATTTTATGGGATTTATACAAAATTAAATAATTATAAATAGTAATAAATTCATTGAAATAATTGTGAGTTTTTACAAACATAATTCATTACAAATATAAGTTGTGAAAAAATATAAAATTATTTACCATTGTTAATGTCATAATGGGTTTAAAGAAGAGGTTAAACTAAGAATATAGGAGTTGAAAATTACATAAAACATGTCCAAGATCGTTTATATGGACATATTTTGTCCCTATAAACTTTAATGTTCAACTTTTTGTAATTTTTCTATATTTTGGAATGAGAAATCACTATGTATGAAAATTTTATTTTAATAATTCCTTGTTTGTCATATACCCCCTTATAAAAGGACACATATCACCTACATTTTTCACACATCCAAATCCATTTGGTTCATCCAAGACCTACAAAAATACCTTAATAACTTAAATGAACACATCCAAGTGTCTTTATTTTGATTATTAATACATCTTACAGTGGTTTTCAGTTAAAAACTAAAGAATATCTATAAAGTAGAGGTAAAAATTTTAAACATATGAGTTGTTTTTATTTTATCTTAAACTGACTTAAAAACATCCCAAAATATGATAAAAACATAATATATAATTTAAAATTAGATTTTATTGTGTTAATTTAATAACCCATATCCATTTATACTTCAATAAAATACTAATCAAAAGTATCACTTGTGAGTACGAAGGACTACCACCTCGCGAATAGGTGTAACTTGTTATCAATCAGCACCAATCAAGGATTCATATTATGAAGGATTTTATATATTCATTTTATTTTAATTAATATCATTAATTTCATAAATTATTATATATCTTATTCCTTATAACATGTAATACTATTGTGTATGTGATGACAACACTCTTTTATACTACATACTATTGCCTAATAAAGAGATGTGTTTCATTTTATGCTTATTATTTTCATGAAATGGAATACGATTGATGTGACTGAACCTATTTGATATTTAAAATATAAAAATAATTCTAAAAATATAACACAATATCTAACTTATTCCCATCTAATCTATTAGAAAACAACAACGAAGCTTGTGCTTACATGTGGAATACTACCTCCACATAACAATATGAGATGTTTCGCATTTTAATTTTACAGTGGTTAAAATATAGATATATTTTATTAATATAAATTTTTAATAATAAATATGAATGATAATTTATTTTACAAACATGAATTAATATTTGTTTTCCTCTCATTCAATCTATCAAGAAAATTTGAAACACCATTCTTCTTACTTTGGGCCTACCATCTCAATGAATAGTGTAATCCATATAATATCTACAACATTAATAGATTACTCATAAAAAATATAAAATGAATACATATTATATTTATATCACGTATAAACTTAGGCAAGTTATGTACATAAAATAAAATTAATCGAACCAAAATTACCATACTAAATTATAGATGAAAAATAATGAAATTATATCTAAAATACAGAATTTAAATAATAATTGATAATAATTGACTAAAAATAAAATTGGAAACTCATAAAATGTATGAGATATGTTATTATGGTTTATTAATGGATTTATAATATATATATATAAATATATTTCATTTTGTTTACACACATATGAAAGAAGTCAATCCCAAAGTAAGGGTCTTTGTATCACACTTACGTCCGTGAGACATAGACAATATTCAACACTTATTGTATTGTGTTGTGTATATGAAATATATTTTGAAATGTTATAAAATGAATATATTTATCTACATGATATTTAATTTTTCTGTTGATCTTATATCTTTCATAGGGCTTATTAGAAAAAATATACCAAAGTGTTATTGGTTAATTTCAAAATGTCATCATTATTTGGGATTGTTTTTATTTATGGCTTTTTCTAATTAATAATTGGATATTTATATTTTAAAATAAATATATTTTATTATAATATAGTCATTTAATTTTTTTGCAATCAATAGTTCAGTTTTATCACAATTTTGTACCTAAAAAATAATTTTAAATTTGTTTTGATGAAAATATAATTTGTATTTTCTTCTTTGGTTGAATTTTTTTCATCATAATCCATGTATTATAATAATAAGTTATAAATTGATTTTTCCCATTTCCAAGTTAATTATAAAAATAAATTAACTATTTTTAATTATTAAATTTTTTAAATCAATGTTCATGTATTTTTTAAAACAAGGCATGTTTGGATTTTACTAAAAACATATTTGAATGGAATCATTATTTTAATATGTAAAACATAACCAAATTTATTACATCCTTGGAAATAAATTTATTAATGCTCTATTTATAATATTAAATGTTTATTTTCCTGGTTAATTACTTATTCATTTTTAGGATATTTTTTATTTAAAAATTTACTTTCAAAATAAAAAGGTTACTTTCATCTGGAATGTTTTTAGTGACATTATTTTAATGTTTATATTCATCAATGTCATCAAAAATTTATTATAAATATGATTCACATGGAATATTATGTCCCGATATAATAAATATAATTTATTTTCATACTTTATGATCAGTTTTACTAAAAATGTACAATTTTATTACTATTCACCTTATAAGTGTGGATGGTTTCAGATTATGTTTATTTGATAAGGGTATGTATTAATATTTCATATGTTTTTTTCTAATATGATTTTTAATGTTTACTATGTTTCCCCAAATTCATATTTTTGATGAATTTGAATTAGTATGTGTCATTTTGGTCTCGATTATTATATCCTATTTGTGTAATAATAGGTTTCATGAGAAATATAAGGTGGAAAAGTTAGATGGGTTTATACCCAAATATTTAAATAGTCTTTCAATAAACCATAACAATATGTTTCAGATGTTTAAAATTATGCATTCCCTCATTATGATATCAGTTATTGATGTTTTTGTGATTATTCAATTATTTAGAATATACAGGGATAAAATTGAAACTTATGTTAATATTTATATTGATTTATTTGATCATTATTAACATTGGGTTTTTTGTTATAATTTGATCATTTCAATGTGAATTTTTAAATTGTATATTCCTTAACATATTGATTATGCATAATTATTTAGAATATCATCCTATTTACGTAACCCTTTCGGAGTATTTCATACTGACCTTATTTTGATTCAACATTAAAGATTCCATCAATTGAATTAAGAATTATTTTTACCAATATGAAATTAGGAATAATTATGTTATCATAGAAAATTATGATGTAATTTTGGTTTTCAAATTTAATACAACACTCAAGTGTGTATGTAGTTTAAAAAGAATACTAATTTTTTTTCCATTTAGATATGAGGTATTTTATCTTCAAAAAAAATGAAAAATTAACAACCAATTATAGGGTATTGTGTAAGGGTATTTATATAGGAATATTTTTAGAAACATTGGGAATTCGATTTAAGGAATAAATGATTATGGAGTAAACTCGTATAATATAAACTAATGATATGTATTGTAGAATATCCTATATTTTTTATTAGTTATATATTATCCAGTAATTACTATCAATAAATATCTCTAAGGGTACAAAAAAGGACATTAGACATGAATAAATGTTCCTAGGGAAATTAAATATGAAATTGGCACATTAGGCATGACTCGAGCATCACCTGATACATGATGACATGCCTTACTGCACATGTGATTTGAAACTACATGGGGATATGCTTGGGTAAATTTAAATTTTTATGGAGAAACATCATGAATGATAGGAATCGATTAAAACAATGAATAACTTGGGTAAAAAATATTCTATCATGGAATGAAATGAATTTATTATGATTTCAATATACTATAAATGATTATTCATAACTAGTATATTTCACAAAATTATTAGCGTTTCTCATAACAGTTTTTTGTTAATTAGTTAATATATGCAAACTAGAAGAATTATATTAATTTTGAATGTGGTAGAAAATGTGTTAATGAGAAATCAAATGGGATAGTGATTATAGTGATGAATATTGGGATTATTTGTAATATTATCTCGTGAAATATGATTCTAAACATTCACCTTATGAAATTATCATACTCACTAAATATAAGATGAGTGGATCCCATTATTATGATGAATAATAGAAACCATGGAGGAATAAGGTGCAATTATATTCATCTTAGACTATTGTAAAGACACACAGAATTGGGTGTCCTAATGATGATGAAATATTTCATATGTGTGAAAAAAAGACCCAAAGTAATTAAATTGTAATGAATAATGATTTTTTTGGATAGTAAAATGAATTATAATAATGTTATACATAATCTATTATTGATTTTTCTATGTTTTAAATGTTGAATTTATGGAAATTTTGAAAATAAATTACCTGGAGTGAAATCTCTTGAATATAATAAAATGGTTGGTATTTGTAATGGTTATATTATTAATGTCAAAGAAATAAAAATGGAATATGAGATGAAGGAGGTATTTAGTAATATGATAGGGAATCCTAGTTCATGGTTTATAAATGGGATGGAAAAATTATGGTTCTAATGTTTGGATTCAATAAATATATTATATGTCTATTTTATCAATGATATTATTATTATATAAATTACGAAATATATAGGTATTATAGTGCCGTACTATTTCATTAAGGATTTCAGAGCATATGTTTAATGTGAAAAATGACTATGAAAAGTGATTTAGTGGAAATTATAACTTCCGTGAAAATAAAATATTGAAGAAAGATAACTATTTTATGTTCCCTATATTGAGATAATAATTATGGAGATTTTTTATGAAATAGTATCAGTGAACTTGAAATTGGATATAATTCTGAGGGTTTATGTTATTTTTGATGGAATTCACTACATGTTTTGATTTCTGGAATTCATTTTTGTATATAATATTTTTTTGGAATCATAAATGATTCCATTTTTGGTTTTATGCTGATCAATGAATTAAAAAAATTGAACTGTGAGAATAAGAGAAACTTTATATCATATATAGAATATAATGATCATTTATTGACCTTTCAAGTAAATGTTTTTAGAAACATTTTAGATCATTCTAATGGTTATTTATTTATAGAGTCAATTAATAAGAATGCTACAGGTTATTGGATACATTTTTCCAACCGTTGTGGTTTTATTAAAGAAAGGAAAAATATATTATTACAACATTATGAGTGTTGTGACCTATTAGACATTATTTTCAATGGTTTCAAGAATATAAAAACAATATTTTTAATATTCATATAATTGAGTAAGAGATTATGTTGAGAATGATAAAATCATAAAAAATGGATTAAATTATTCATTTTAAATAAAAAATATCAGGTAAATTTAGTTAGTTATATTCGATAACATAAAAATAATTCCTAAAATATCTGAAAAGTTGAAAGAATTAAAACTTTTGTCATAACACCGTAATTTCTAGTAAATAGATGGTATTTTTATCCTTTAATGATTTATTGTTTCATATTTGTTAAAATATTTTGCATCCCCCACATTATTATGATCTATTATTTGTATCACTCTATATAATTATTTCTGATTTTCTACCAGGTTATTATCATCACCTCCCACGTATGTTCACATACATGGAAACCTAGATATATGATTTTTTTGATTGTCATACATACAATTACCATATATCAAGAGGATTATTTAATAATCCCTATCATTATTTATGATTTAATTAATGATATTTTAAAATTTCATACACTTTATTTCCATGAACAATAATAAATTTATCCTGCAAAATTTATTTAAAGGGGCTGTAAGGTAATACCTAAAGATTTGAAAATAGTAATGACACATTAAATAGATTATATTAAAAACAAAAACCATGTTTATATGATACTCTAACGCCCTTTTCCAATATGGAATATTAATTTTTTTTAAATTCATTATTTTGATAGATTATAGCTCATGAAACAACAGGTCTGAACCAACCATTATAATATAATAACATATTTTTATTTAAACATGAAAACTATAACATATATGTTACATAGACAGATAAAATAGTATGAAAAAAGAATGAACATAATTTGGTTCATTATTTTATCGAGTAAATTCCAAAGTTATCTTCTGATTAGAAATAAAATATTAACCATTTCAAAGAGAATGATATTTTTCTGGTAAACTGTATTTTTCTGAAATATATATTAGTCTCCTTGTTCATGAGTAATTTTTTTAAATTTTATCATTATTTAGAAAATTTTGTTGAAAAAATAAATTTAATTTCTTAAATCAATACATCAAAATAATAATGTGCTGATCTTTTGATAATTTTATAAAATGGTTAATTTTTTATTAATAGTGAAAAATGGCAATTTTAATAGAGTTATATATTTTCATTTAAATTATTTTAATCAGAAATATGTATTTTAAACCAGTAATAAATAAAATATATTTTAACTTTATTAAAATTTAAATAATATAAGTCACTGAAATAAATTTCAAAATGAATTTGAATGTTCAAAAATTATATACTTGCATGAATTTTCTCCCTGTAAAATCAATCTTTCATAATTAATGAGAATACTGGGGGTTAAACTAAGAATATAACGGTTAAAATTGTTTTAGTACTTACCCAAAACCCATGTAATATAAAAAAATTGACACAATAATATCTATGGTTTGATAAAGATCTACTTGTGACACATGTGGAATGAGAAATACATTGGGATTAGTTTACCTTTTAAAAACATTCATGTGGGCCTTTATCCCAATTATAAAAGGACACCCCTTTCATCCCATTTTTACATTTCCAAAATACATTTTTTGGATAATCATGTAAAAAATAATTTAATACTTCACTACCCCCATACAATATGTAATGTCCTTACCTTAAACATTACAAATTCAACTGTTTTTAAAATAGAAATAAAATTTTGAGGATCTTTTCAGTTTCGAGTTTTATAAAATGATGGAAAATTATTATAAAATAAACCTAGACATTACATGAGGACACATCTATACAATATCAATTTTAAAGACTAATGAAACCCCTTAGAAAACATGTTTTTTTTCTTGGTCACTCTTTACAATTTTCTCTTTCCTATCATCATTTTTTTCTCTCATAAATCTTGTGAATGAAATTTCAACCCCACTATAAGAACAAAATATCATAAAAGGATAAATAAAGAAAAAAACTATTAGTTTAGTAAAAACCTGAAAAAACATATCAAGACTTTGATTTCCAATGATTTTCTTTGAGAAAATTATATAATAAAATTCACATAATTAAAAGAGACGTTTTTATAACGAATAACATTAAAAATCATATAAACCTATTAAAACAAATTTTGATAATATATAAAATCATATATAAACACCATTAAATTGGATTAATCGTATTTCTAACTTTTAATTAAGATATTATGGGGTTACTTGACCCTATTTGGGAATCCCCATGTAATGCTATAATGGGATTTCCAGTCTCTATTTGTGACTCCCCATGGTAATCCTCAATGGGATTTCCAGACATTGTTTGAGCCACCAAGTGTTAGGTTATTACAAGTTTTCATAGAAATATCTATGCAAACCCATTTATAAATCATTCAAAGAATGAAGAAAATAAAATAATGTACATGCTGGAGGAAAATAAATTGTCACTGTATACGATAAGAATTGAACATTCTTTTTGTCATTTGTGAAAATAATATGTATAAAAACACGAAACATATTATTTTATTAAAACCATTAAATAAAATAAAAAATAAAAATTCATTTATAATATTATTTATATCCACAAAATAATATATGTAATATAATATCAAGAATTTTTACATGGTGAAAATGATTAGATAATTAAATCATCAAATATTCAAGGTGTATTATACCACATTAAAAATATAAATAACAATCTCTTGGAAATTGTTAATTTACCAAAATATGAAATAATATGATTATAGATAAAATATGAATTATAAATTTCATTACAGCTTTATATACACATTATAAATGAATAAAGGTTCATATCATCAAGAAATGCTTCCATGAAAGGAGGTTGAAATAAAATATATTACATTGAGTCTGACTCTTCAAAAAAATTATTTATATTCCATTTTAATAAATAGAGGATAATTATTTAATTTCAGTATAAGCATTTAAATTTTTATTATTTATTTTTTATCACCTCTTATAGTTTTATAATAATTACTGAAATATTTATGTTCATGTTTTATTTTATGATGTTATTCGATAATTTGTGTCCAGAATGACAGTAGTACGATGACAATAGTCAAATTGGATGTTAATAAATCATCTCTAGAATAGTATTATGGACATGATTAAAAATTTCAAACATAAATTATACTTTTAATTCAAAACATTATTTATGGGTATGGAAAATTAACCACATTATAATCAATGTGATGGTATTTTGTACATACGCATAAGTAACATTTTTATTTTTAGTGATCATTATGGAAAGAGGGTAAGTATAATTTTATATTTTTATAGTTATAATAATATAATTAATATAATATTAATCTATAATATATATATATATACATATATATCATTTATTTCATGTGATGGTGAAAAACTAATAGTGTCGCGTTGCAGAGGTAATTGTTCACACGTACTCATAAACGAAGTCATCATTTTCACGTGTCTTGAAGGGTAAGATCAAAAATTATTTATTATTTCTTTAATAATTATATGTATTTAGTGAATATTAAATATATAATTTATTTCCACCATTATAATATGTATTCTGATATGGTAAAAACAAATTATTATATCGGTTCATTGAGGTGATATTTCCCACATACGCAAGAATGAATAATTATCCTTCCATTTGATAGAAAAGGGGATATATATAGGTGATGACTTTATCATAATAACAAATTATTATATATATGATACTGGATATATTATTTCATCAAGGGTTAGGAATATTTTAAGGATGTGGAAGAAGAAATTAAAGAGTAACACAAAACTAAAAACATTAATTTTTCTTCGAACTATCTCCTTCTATTAACAACAAAACACCTATAGGTCATGTGTACTACCTAAAATAAGAGCTCTAGAATTTTTGGAGGAATTATAAAAATTGATATGGGTAGATATTTTTAGAACCAAATAGGTTTTGATGTGCAAGTAAAATAGGAAAGTGGTTTCCTTTTTTAAGGAGAGGGGACGGAAACTCATGGAATATAGAAAAATATTAAGATATAATATAACTATTCAAGAGAAAAATATTTAAAAATGGAAAATAAATGAATAAATCAATATATTATAGTTTATATATTATCTCCATATTTTGATATTCAATATATAGAAATTTCAAAAAATAATTAACAACTAATCTGGTTGATTGAAAGAGAAAATGAGTTTTTAATGTAAAAACGTTCAAATGTTCAAAAAGATTTTATATCCCATTTCAATTTTAAATTGATTCTAATTATGTAAATTAGATTAAATAATAAAAACAAGATATAATTATAAATTAAGAACATTTAGAAATATAATTTTTCACAATATATAAATTTTATGAAATCATAATTTTCAATGAAAATGCATTTTAGTTTCATTAATCATCAAAACATGAAAATTATCAAAAAAAATTTAAAAAATCATCCAAAGAATATTTTGATTCTACAATTTCAAATAAAAAGTTTATTTTTTTAATTGTACATATAAATGAGTAAAAACTATATTTACTTCATGTGATCCATTAAATGGAGTTAAAAATGCATTTCTTGAACAATAATTCTATTGTGAGTAAAAATAGGATTTTTTATTATTTAATATATACCAAAAACTAAGATAACTATTATTCATTATATTTATTATTATATATATTATTAATAAAATCCCAAAAGTGTTATTTTTTTATTTGTATAAAATACCCTTGTGTATATTGACATAGTTCTTCCTTAGACATTTCATTTAAAAAAATACGGCTGTTACATTCCCCCACCACTTTAGTAGATTGTATCCTCGAAATTGGATGTTGGGGTAAAAAACTAGGTATTTGACATTTGAAAATACCGTCATTGAAATCCTATATCATAAAAAGGATTAATAAAACATCCTCTATCAAAGAAAAAAAATGATTGTCACCAAAGATAACTCATAATAGGGTACCATATAAGAAAACTTGTACACGGAAGAGAAAAATTAATATCAATATCTATTGGAAAGTGATATAGAACATGGTCACTGTAATATTAACCATCATAAAACTGTAAAATAGTTTTGAGTGAAAAGGTCATTGATTTGTTTATAAAAAATTAAATTGATAAGGTTTTTTTGAGATTGTTTTCATATAGTTGAGGAATTATTTTACAACATGGATATAAAAATATGTAAATATAATTTCATGGATTATATAGTTTCCTCCTGTAATTAAATTCCACCACAAACTCATATTTATCTCCAATCAATTAGTATTTATGTTGAAGATTTATACCCTGGCATTATAATCAGCTTCTACAGATCACTAGGTCCAAAAAAGGATGACACATTTTTCCTTATATGTATATAAATATACAAAACCAAAATGGTTAGGATAATATAAGATAATTCCCCAAAAATATTATACATTTATTTGACAAAAATATATTTTAATATCCATAATTATTAGTGTTACCAAAAGTTCAACATACTCCACTAATCAAAAAAACTTCTTTAAAATTTCTCAAAATAATTCAAACTAATATTAGAAAAATGATAAGGATTTGATAACATAATAATCCATGAAATATTTTAGCATTTATCTCCAAATCACATCAATAAGAATTAATGTCTCTTAAAAAATAGTAATTTCTCTAATCACATATTCTCAAACATAAGTTAATCATTTCTTTAATAACAGAAAAAACATAATTTTATCTAAAATATAATTCATCCTTTACTTATCAAACAGAATACCGTATAATTCTATTTAACTCAATAAAAAATGGTTCCAAAAATATTAAACAACTTCAATAAAACATTAATCACTGAATAACAAAACAATTTCCCAATCCCATGGTTATTTATTCAGAAAAATATTTGTTCTATAAAAACATCATATTCATATATACAATAATTTAATTAAATTGAAAAATTCATAATAAATATTATTTCCCATAGGATAGTTTTAAGTGACACAACATTGTTTCCATTTAGTTTAGTGTTGGATTCTGATAGCTATTCTAGACTCGAATATTTTTCACCTATAATATTGGTTATCAGTTTTCAAAAACTATATTAATATTATCCTTATAAAAATCTATAAATTTCACCAATATCTTAAAAAACATTAATATGTTTTAACCTCAATGTTTATCTCATACCTTTCATATTTTATCAAAAAATATAATAGCCAAAAATTTCATAAAAAATTATTTTCTCCAATAATATTGTTAGTCATATAAATATTTCATAACATAAATCATCAAAATGGGCTTCTAAGGTAATGAACAAATGATCATCCTTAAAATTATAAACTTGTGATGATATCCATAGCTCTAAAAAATAATTCCAAAACTCTAAAGTTATCTTAACAATTATATGATACCAACTATAAGGCCATCGCATTAATCAATTCATATTGTAGTGTTTTTTTATTAGAATTAATATTTGACGTTTTTTTAGTTTATATTTTTTGAGAATGAATTTTTTTAAAATGAAAATCCCGTACATGACAATTAGAAAATTATATAAATTATCCACTTTTTCCACCAAAGGAAATCCTTAAAAAATATGTTATATTATCATGATAATTATTCATAATTTTATTCATCATCTTAACCATTCCACTATTTCCCTTTAAATCCCATTGAAGATATTTTAAACATGGAATGATGAAAAAATATCCGTAAGGGAGAAAGAAAAAAAGGAAACCGTTAGTTTTGTAAAAAAATGATGAGTCGTATAAAGTTTTCCATTATCCTCAATGTTGTTTGAAAATATGAAATAAACCATTTAAAAAAATACAAATTTTTACAATATAATATCAATAAAACCTATATAATTAATTTAAACTCATTTACATTACATAGAGAATCATATACATAATCCAATTTCAAAACCCTTTTAATTGGAATAACATTATACCTGACATCCAATAAAGATATTACCTGCTTACCTAGTGTTTTATAGGCCCAACCATGTTATTATATAATGGGATTTCCCAATTCAATCTCGGCCACCCCATGATAAGAAAAAAATTTCTTTCTCAGTTTTATATTTTCTACCCCATGTTATATTAGAAGGGGATTTCTCTGTTCTATTTGAACAACCCCATTAATAAGTTATATTGGGCTCAACCATTTCTAATAATTCCCAAATACCATATCATTAATAAAACCAATTCATCATAAAAACTTTTGAAAATTATTTTTATCACATATGAAATAATCATTTATATAATATAATCATTAATTTTATAAACCATTTTCAATACTAAAACATTATTTCCAATGAAAATACATGTTCAATAACAAATCTGCCAAAATGATAATGTTTTTTTCATTTAATGAAATATTAAATCTTGTAAAGGAATGTGAGAATTAAATAATGGCCACAATGGTGGAAATGTCATTGTGACTATATATGTTAAGATTGTAACATTGGTTTTCACATTTTTCAAAACATATCATATAAAAACATGTAAAAAGATTCATTTTTGAAAAATATTTATGGTAATTTAAAACAAAAACAAAAATTCCTTTATAATTTTTTTATATTCAAATAAATATATATGTAATATAATATCCATAACATTGAGATGAAGAAAAGGACTTGATAATTATATCTTTTAACATTCATGGTGTCTCGTACAAGTTTGAATGTTTAAATAATAATCTCTAGGAAAGAATACATTCACCAAAATATTAAATACTCTAATAGTAGATTATATATTAATATTAAATTTTATAGCAGTTGTACATAAAACTTATAAATGAAAAAATGTTCAGATCATCAATATATGCGTCACTGGAAAGATATTAAAACGAAATCCATTACCTTTAGAATGACTCGTCACTTACAATATGTATCATCTTTAATAATAAACATAGGTTAATTATAAGAAAAAATGATACCCTTTATAACAAATATTTTTTCTTTAATATCACAGATTACAATTAAAAAAAAGTTATCTAACTATTTATGTTATGGTTGGACGTTTTGAAGATACTCATTTCTGGTGTCCAAAATGACATATGTATGATGTCAATAGTCAAAGTTATAATTAGTAAATCATATATAGAATAATAATAATTTCATTATTATAAATATCATAAATCAATTATGCTGTTAAATCATACCATTAATTTTGGTCATGAAAAAATTACTACGTTATAATCATGGAGATTGTAGGTCGTACAATCACATGAGTCACATTTTCATTTTTCATTTTTCATTGTGGGAAAAAGAAGATATAATTTTTTCTTCATATATTTATCATAATATAATTAATATTATATTATATATTAAAATGTACATATATACACAATCTATGTGATTTGGTGATTAAAAACGAATCACATCGCTTTCTGGAGGTGATAGTTCACACATACACACGAACAAAATTATCATTTTATTCTACAATGAATGCATACAACATAAATAAATTATTATTATTTTTATATTTATAAATACATCATTAATATCATATATTAAAATTAATTCTATCATTATTACAAATCTCAAGATATGGCGATGAAAATGAATTATATCGGTTCATGATTGAGATAGTTCACACGTAAGTATGGTCAAATAATTATTTTTTCCATTAGATAATAAAAAGAGTTGGATATAGTGATTTTATTAACATAATAAAATATTAGTGTATGATGATGGAGATTTGATGTATTTGGATGGAATAGCAAAATCAAAACACTTATTACAAAAAATTCTTCTTCTTCGAACGTTCTCATTTGATTAGCATCACAACACATCTAAAATGTTTGTTCGTACCAATATAAGAGAAGTAGAATGTGGGGAGGGATTCTATAATTGTATTTTCTTGAGATTTTCTAAACCAAATATGATTTCATGTTTGATAAAAAAGAATTACGAATTTATTTTTATATGATGGGGAGGTGAACTCTCAGAATTCATTAAAATATTAATGTATAATATGGCCATTCTGTATCCAAATACATAAATATGGCCTATGAATGAATAGTGGATGAAATCATAGACAATATATTTTTCCATTTTATATTAATTAACATTTTTCATGACTCATAAATAAATTAAAAATATATTAATTCAATAAAATATCATTATTTCCATATTTGATACGATTCATTTAATTTGATTTTAAATAACTCAATAAAAACATTGATTTCGAAGATAAGGATTTCAAACATCAATAATATTCGTCATATATATATATATATATTCAATTATTTAGAAAAATTATGGAATCCAAATATATCAAAATTACAATTATTAAAATAAATTATTTTATTTTTCTATTAATTAAATACCTATTGTTTTAGAAGTGATGAAGAATTAAATATATATTTTAATAAATAATCAAATTTCAATTACAGAAAATTTAAATTTTATTGTTTTGATTCATATTTAAACCCATTAACTCAAACTATGAAAAAATTATTTTTTACACCTTAAATGTCAAAATAGTTACAACAAAATTTCGAACGACCCATAAATGAGTCATATATGAATATTTAATACGTATCCAAATTAGTTTTTAGAATTTTATATTTTTGGATATTTTATACAATTTAATTAAATATTATTTTTTTAAAAATATCATTAATGATAATTTTAAAATATTCATTATTTTGTCCCATAAAAAATCAAAACAGCAAGATTAATTCAAAACAGAAACATTAAAAATGTCACTAGAGTGTACAATTCATCAATGAAATTCTTTTAAGACATTTTATCTATGAAATTATATTTATTTTAATATTTTAATGTCAAAAATTTGATTCTTCCTATCATTAAACTAATATAGTATCAAAATAGGATCCCCATTTATGGTAATTATTTTTACACTCAAAATTATAAATAAAATCCCATGATGTAAATAATAGTTATATCTTTTACAAAAATATTTATATATGAACATATCGCATAAATTACTCAATATAAAGAATATTTATCCTTTCAAAGTCAAATGTCTATAAAAATTGTATGTCCATTGAATATAAAATTATAAAGGTTTTATTCACACTGAAAAGTTACTAAATTGTCTCATAATTGATCTGCTAATTATCAGGGATAATAAATACTCATCTTTTAAAAATAGTACACGAGATAGGGTAAATTTATAATATTTATAATATTATTTTTACCTTAAAGGACATGATTTACACTTAAATGTGAAAATAATTTTTTAATTCAAGTGTCATTTCATGTTGTCCAAAAATAAAAGGGAACTACTTAATAAATATGAAAATTATGATTCCAAATATGGAATATTTTTTTCGAAATTTAAAACAAAAAAATTGACAAAATTTATTAAAATTTATATCCTTTTAAAGAACAATAAAACATGTTTTTAAACTACAAACATTCCAAAGTTTTGAAACTTTTCAGATCCAATTTAAATTTGAAACTAATTCCATTGACCAAAATTGTATAAAATGATAAAAAAAATATCTAATTATGTTTTAAAATCATTCAAAAAATAATATTTTACGCTATTAATAAATTTTTAGAATAGGTTGTTTTAAATTAACATTCATTATATTTTCACTATTCATTAAAAAAATGAAACATATCTGATCAATGAAAAAAATTTAACATATGAAAATTTTTACACATCTCTATATAAGAAAATTTTTATGTTGTCCAATAGAACATATAAATGTTTAAAAATATGATTTAAAACAATTAATCCCTTTTAATGTGGAAAAAATGAATTTATTTAACAATACATCTTTTTGGAGTAAAATTTGTATTTGTTTTTATATCATCTCTAAAAAATATATAATATGAATGTTAAATATTATATTGAATATGTTATATATATATTCCTTCAACAATATAAATGAAATTATTTTATTTATTTAATGGCATAGAATACACTTGTGCATATTTAAATAGTTTTTCCTAACAATGTTTTTTTAAATATGCGATGTTACACTATAATAATTAGTTTTATAATTAATTACCCATAATAGGGAATTTTTATTAACCTTAATAGGCTCTTAGAATATGTATTAAAATAATTAAACATGTGTATTTGTTTTATTTATTTTCCACCTCCATTAAACATTCTATAAATATGATAATATAATAAAAAGGGTCTCATATATAATTTGATGTTATTATGTTAATGTAAAAACTAATATTTGTATTCACTATAATAAAATGGTAAAAAAACGTGTAAATAATGTGTATGGTGGACTACCACCTCACTAACTGATGTAATTATATTTTCACCACCACATTACATGAATCTATATTATGATAGATATATCTTATTTATATTATACCAATTAATTTTTTATATTTATGTAATTATAATATCACATATAACTTATTAAATTCGAATTTGTGGGGCATATGATATAATCTCTCTCGGGTATGGCATTCTATAGGATTTCAAAGTAATGTTATTTTTTTTTCACATACACATGACATGAAATTTAGAAAGATAAATTTAAATGAATATACATTAAATTAATGATCAAAACATACTAATAGAAATATAATATTACATCAAATAATAAAACTTCCAATACATTTAATATAATTAACATCCCTAATATATATGTGTTGACTACCAATTTAATGTATCTATGTGATATGATTTTCAATTTTATTTTTATATAGATGATAAACTGTTTTTATTTTATTAAAATAAATTATCTACATAAAGAATTAATTATTGGGAAATGATGATGAAATATATAGTTTCCATTAAATTAATTTCATTGAGAAAAATTAAGACAATGATCATGTGTATGTATGGTCTACCATATCCATGTATGGTGTAACCCATGTTATTTATATCATTTTTATCAGTCTAGTTATGACTTAACTATGGTCAAATAAAAAGATCCAAAATTACCTAACATAATCATAAATTAAAAATGAATAAATAATCATAAGAAAAAAATGATTTTATAAAATAATTTATAATAAAAATTTGATAAAAGAGAATAATTAAATCATATATGGTATGAGAGTCTTGGAGTATAAAAAAATATAAAATCATGGGCAGAGGTTTTAATGAGGGTAAGACTAATGTTGATGAGTATTGTAACACATGGGACATGCTATCTAGACACTTTGAAGTTCAACTCTAAGAGGATCTGAATTTGAAGGTGCATTATCTTTTCTGGAATCTCTATATAGGAAGAAACTAAAAAATTTTCAGCATTTTTTTAATGATTTTCTAATTTTTAACAGTGTTTAACCAAATTTTTAGATATATTTTGGTTTCTCACATTTACTAAAAAGTGCTATTTGGAATAAAAATTTAAACCTATTAGTGTAATGTTTTTTTCCCAATATCATAAATATTTAGAATTAAGTTTTTAAAAGTATCCCTTGGCATAATTATTTAATAATTAGTTCATATTAGAAACATATATTCTCATCACATGGTTATTAATGAATCTTTTCATGTAGTATTTCTATTTCACCATTCCTTGGATGTCAAAATTAATGTGAAAATATTCTTCATAAAATGTGACATTATTTTCTCTTTGGTCTAGATTCATTTTACATCAAAATACATGTTCATTAAGAAAAACTAAATTTTTTATCCATTTAAAAATGATTTATCTAATACATTTTTAAGAATTTTATAATATTTTAATAACATTGAAATGAATATAAATTTAATTTTTTAAAAATCCAAGTTTTCCTTTTACCAACAAAATGATTTTATGTTTTAACATGTATGTAATGAATGAAAATTTACCCCATAAAGACCAATCATTATTTTATGGAATATTTTGTATTTTTCAATAATAATTTTTAAATATAATTATTTTTAAAATGTTCTGAAATAAATTTTTAAATGGTTATTTTCAATGTGAAAATTTTATTTACTAAATATTTTATTTTCAATTTCATAGTATTTATATTTTTTTATAGCTTCAAGACTTTATAATAAATATGATATAAGAGGTATATCATGTATTTATATAATCATTCTTATTTATTTTAATGGTTAATAATTAGAATGAGTAGGGATTTAATAATAAGGTATGGTTTGTTATTATGTTTTTTGGGATATTTATTAAAATTTCTTATTTTTTATTGTCATTACAATAGTTTATGTTTGTAATGTTTCACCCCATTCATATGAGGAATGTGTTGGATAAAGTAAGTGATGGGTGGGGATTGATTTTTTATATCCCCTCTATCCATATTTAGGTATCATGAGAAATGTCCATTGTCCAATTTATATGAGTTTCTACCTAATGATTTAACCTATATTATAAAATCTATTGATATGTTTTTTTTAAATTTCCAACATTATGCATTAAATAATTACATGATAAGTTATTGATTTCCATTTGAGTATTATATTAGATAGAATATAGATGGATAAGTTTCAACTATATGTGATTATTTATATATATTTATATTATAATCATTTATATGATTCATATTATGCTTATTTTATTTATTATATTGCTTGTGTTACAAATATTTACTATTCCCGATTCATTATTCTTATTTTTGATGGTATTTTCCACCCTATGTAACGCATACTAGGAATTTGATATCAAAATTATTTTTTCCCTTACTAAGAAACTAGGAATATTACCAACAATGATATTTACATTTATTCTTTAGGTAATAATGATATTCTAAAAAAATTATATTCATTTAAAATTATTTTTTATAATCATGTATGGATCTATTTTACCAAGACTATTAAGCTATTTTGTAATAGACCAGTGTTTAATGATATATTGTCATTGGTGTTAATTAAAATTAATTTATATAAGGATTTACATTGAATAAATAATTTAAATTTTATTATATGAAACAAAAATTTGATCTTGCAATTTACACAACATCAGTTTTTTTTATATTGTTTTTTTCATGAAAAAATGAATTTTAGATAACATATATATATTAATAATATTTTAACTGATATATATCAAATAGATATTAAAATGTTTGGATGTAAAAGTATTAACATAATTACAAAAAATTTTGTTTAAAATTTATATATAATTCATTATTTGGGGACCAATTAATTATAAATAAATACAAATTGAATATAACAGAAATGTTTTCACAATTTTTATTCCCACAATGGAGTTTTATTCTAATAAATTAAATTATTCACCACTAGTGAATGAAAATAATTAAATATTTATATTATATATTCAATTAAATGTTTTCAAATTAATATAATATTAAATGTAGGCATTAATTAATAATAATTCCAATTTTAAGCATAAAAGGATTTATTATTCTAAATGTCAGTTTTAATACCATATGATTAAATATTATATTTATAAATAAATTTTCATACTTTTATTAATTATATATTTCAAAAAAAATTCATTTTTGGAAGTTATTTTCAAAATATTTCTTGGTTGAATTTTTAGTATTTTTCTTTGAAGATTAATTTTGTGTTCAATAGTGAAAAATACTATATTTTCATTGAAAACTAATTTTTCGTCTAATGAATTATAATGTGTAATTATAATATTATTTTGTTTTAAATTATAATTAGATCAATTTATTCTCTTTTTTTATAATTTAGAAAATTTTAATTATTTTCACATTGATTTTAGATATAAAAACTAAGTAATATTATTGACATTTCACTACAAAAACATACCTTCCCCTAATTAATGTATGACTAATTTTAATTATAATTCTCCAAAATAAGTTAATTGGATAGGAAATATATATTCCATTTTTTATTCATAACACTTTGTAAAAAATAATAAATTAAAATTATTTTCATACCAAATAAGATTATTGAATGAAAGTAAAATTGATTAATGTGATTAATATAAAAATGAGCTGATATAATGATTAAAAAAATAATATTAGGGGTAAAAATTAATCTACAATTTTACAAAAATTGTTTTCTAGAATTATTTATTCCATTTATCCTCTAAATTTCTCTCAAATTATACTTTATACCATTTGAACATAAGTAAAATGATGAGATCACATAATTATTTTCCAAAATACTAATTGTGTCCTCTACCACATATATAAAATAACTCCCCTCCTCCTACTATCTTTAAACATATCAAGAAATTTTGATCCTCCAAACCCTTATCTAAAAAATTTCAATAATCCACACTTCTATCCCAGATTCCTCACATTGGTCATAAAACAATATAATGGTGTCCTTTTTTGCAAACCAAAATTATTTACCCAAAAAATGAGGAACCATTATTCATTTAGAACATTTATTTATTTATTTATCCAACCCATTATATCATTTAATATAATTATTATATATTAAAATAAATATAATAAATAAAATTATATGCATTTATGATCATTTTAAACCATAAAAGAATCACACAGATCCAGAATATATGATATAAAATCATTATTCGTGTATATGGTGGACTATCACCTCACGTATCAATGTCGTTTGTTATTCCATTACCACAACCAATGTTTGGGAGTAATGATTTACAAAAATTATATATATATATATATATGATTCCATTTTATTATTATATTACTATATATCACATAATTTTACTCTTTTGTTTATGTATGGAAATGATAACATCGTTTTTGGACATGTAGACTACTACCTCGTAAAATTAATGTGACTCAATCACGAATTACATGAAATATTTTATGTATGGGTTTAGTAAAAAAAGTGTGATATACATGAAATATAATATTTAATTAATTCAATAATTAACTTTCTATAAATATAATATATCTCCTTCTCTAATACATTTTTAGACCCCGAAAAATTTATAACGGCTTTCATGGATGTGTGGACTACTACTTCATTGAAGTGATGTAATTACTTTTACATAAAAATAATTTTATATATTAGTATATTTCAAAAAATAATATTTTATTAATGATATAATGATTATTATTTAATGATTTATTTTACTTTGATTTTTCAATAATTATCATTGGAAAATGGGAATGTTATTAATGAGTATAAACGACCTACCATCTCTATGATTGTAATGATGTTAAATTTATCTTTAAATTATAAATTATTGGATTAAAAATAAAAATTTATCTATAAATATTATCATTATTTCATTATTATAATTTTGGATATGTTTATATAATGACCTCATTGACAATAGTCAATCAACCATAGTTTCTTAATACGTAATCCAAAAAATTTCAAAACATCCGATGTAAAATTATTTTACTTCTTAATGGTTAAAAACATGATAATAAGTGAAATAGAAGTTATAATAAACATGAAAAAACATCTCATGAAATCGAATAATAACAAAAATTATTATTTATGATGATAAATATCAAGCATGACATATCGGACTCAAGGTAATGTGATTTTTAGAATCACTTTTATTTCTGCGAGGCATATTCTATATTAAACAATGGTTAATTTTGTGTATTGAATACAATTTCATGTGAAATTTTATGTGATGAATTCCATTTATATAATGAATTTAATTGTTTTAATTTATTTTAATCATTCATGGATCTTGTTCTTCAAAAGCTTCAAAATTAGTATGAGGATTTCGAGTCTCATATTTATTTCTATGAGACATATGCTATATTCACCACTCGTTTATTTTTTTTGCTTATATACCAACCTATGAAATTTTATATAATTAGTTTATTTTATTTTATGATATTCAATTTTAGCATTTTTTTATTCATTCAAGTATCTCATGATTAAAATTTCACTCTAGTAGTATGTGTTTTTCTCATCTTACTTTTATTTATGTGATATATATGTCATACTCACAAATTTTTTATTGTTGTTTATAATATCAATGAAAATATTTTATTATCTTCATACATAAATTAATGGGTATTTACATATCTATTTGAGTACCACAATTTGATGTGTTTTACAGTTTCAATGATACCAAAGTGCTAAGGGATTTTTGTCATAGTTTTACTTATTTGAGATATTTATTGTGTTATAAACCTATAATCTTATATGAATAATATATACCAAACATATTACATGTTATATAATTAATCTCATTTTATTTATTTTATTATATATTTCATTTAATGTTAATATTTAATGGAATAATATGGTTTCAAGGAAATTTTCAAGGAGCCCATATCATTTTCATGGGTTAAGCATTTTTCAAAGAGATTATTATGTGACCCATTTCTTATTTTGAGATAATCATGTATCAATGATATTATCTAGAAACCCATTTATTTTTAACGTTTTTAAAGAGTTTCAATGTTATTTTATGGAATATGTTTATTTTACATGTGTTAATCATGTTTCAATGAGAATGATGTGGAACCAATTTATTTTCCACGCGTTAATCCTATTTCAAATTTATTTTTATAGAATATATATCTTCTAAATGGGTTAAAATTGAGTCTACTAGATTGATATGGAATATGTTTCGTTTTTATGCATTAATCTTGCTTCATGGATATTTTTACAGAACATAATTCTTTCTCATGGGGTAAAAAAGATATAAAATGGATAATGGTTGTTCCTTTGAGTTTATGAAGACATTAAAGATTTTATATGTTATGAATATCTAATGGTACATGTGAATTATATGGTATGTTATGCTATAAATGAATGATTTGTGATTCCATGAAAAACAATGACGGGTTCTTCCTAGATAAACCAAGGATATGGGATTCCATGACATCCCTTCATTTTATTGGGTATGAAAGTCAACCGTATCGATATTCCATTTGTAAGATTGGTTTTATGATTTTATTGAAAATGATATTCCAATTGAATAGATTTTTTCATTTTGATTTGAAAGGGTTATTACTTTTTATAATTATCCAGATTGATATCATATTTCTCATTTTTATTAATTATAAGGACTATTTCCTTTTCTATGATTTCATATTTGATGATATATGAAATTATGTGTTTTTTTATGATTCACTCATGCGCATTGATTTCTTAAGAAAAAAACTATCAAAACTACTTCTCATTGATTATATTCAATTATTATTGTTTGTGTTTAACATTAATGAGAATGTGAGACCACCCTTCTTATGTTTAATATTCCCTAGGTTTTAAAGAATTATGTCGAATGTATTATGTCTATAAAGGATTTTATATGGATGTTGGTGATTCATTAATGTGGAAAATAATTTATTGTATAAGTATGGAAAATTCATATTTAAGATGGTGTGTATTATTTATGAAGGATTTTACCTTATTTATATTAATCCGTAATCCTAAATAGTCCTCCAAATTGTATGCGATCCATGTTTTCCTTTTGATGTTCTATGGTCTAGATGAAAAATATTGGTACCTTTTATTGGCATCAAAGGGAGGAATGTGAGTATATGAATTTTAGTATAGTTTCATGGATTGTGGGTTTTGGGTTGTTATATATTCCATCCCTTGGAATATAATCACATATATGTCATTCCAGTATAGTAATGTAATGACCAGCTCTGTGCTACTGGGAATGGGAACACTAAAATAATTGGTTCAATAATAAATATTATTTTAATGACCTTCCATTTAGTATTTTTCACCAGACATGACATTGATCCAGTCATCCTTATCATAATTTATTGAATACCTAAATAAATATTTCTAAAATATTTATTGATAAGTAAACATTCTAATAAAAAACAAATTTTATTAATATATATTTAATCAATAAAAAAATATTTTATTAATAATAGAGACAAAAAACAATTATTAATTTAATTTTATTAATAAATCATGAGTAAAATTAATCATCATTATTTATAATTATATTTATTATAATAATTAAATTAAAAAATAATTTATTCCTGATCAACTAAAAGAGATAATGTGTGACCTTATAGGATTATTTCACATTATCAATAGGTGTCCTTCCCTAAAATCAATGATTAATTTGTAGAAAAAGGTTAAGGATCCAATGATAATGATCTCAATTTTTTTTAAAAAAATCGAAATCCAAAAATGAATACATATAGATAAATATAATATATTTTCATAATATCTCATGAATAATGTTTTTCATTGTTGTCATTGACATATAGGATAGAAATTAAATTATTTAAGTATTTAAAAAACTCATTGTTACCAAATTTCTATGAAATTTCATGTGATTGTTCTATATCAATAAAATGGATAAGATCACAATATTATTTAAAATAAAATAAAAATTTCCTTCACTGAATTATCAATTAATAATAAATCACTACGGACACACTTATTATATCCATCTTTATCAATAATATTATCTTCATGGTTTATGAAATACATCTATTTTCACAAGTAAAAAACTTACTAGAAAATATTTTTAATGATTGTAGACCATTTCACATGCCTGTAGATAACAATATCCAATGATATATAAAAATGCATAATTTCTAACAGTGAGTATGATATCATAATATCTAATGTTAGATATTACCATTTGTGTACTTCATTTGAAGAAGTCTTGTAACATACATGTACACACAAATGAAATTAAATATTCATTGGGATTCATCATAGAATTATATCTAACCATAGAAATATATTTAGTATTATTATCGTGGCATTTTATAGTTCTCATCATTATTGGTATATTATAAGACCCTATCAGTACGAAAGATTCATTATGAAATTAATACTTTAAAATTATGACGAAAAATGAATAATATGAAATCATAAGTTTTAATAATATTCTAATAAACAAATAAATAATTATTTCAAAAAATATAGTTGGTCCTAGAACACCAAGCCCAACAGATCATAAACTGACCCAAACTACCACCATGTCTTACAATAGAGAAAAATTCACATATTCTCCAAGCACCCTTATGTAATCTCAAAAACTTCTCCATCCAAAACACAACACTAGATATAGATCCTCCAACACATTATATTTAGTTTTTTAATCCATAACAATTTAAATTAAGAATCACATTTTTACCTCATCATTATTTGGATTCCACCATGATCGTTATATGATCAGTTCAACATGCCTGCAAATCATCCAAAATACGGGTCATATACCGATCACTTATATATATGTTGGATTCTCAGACATGGATATTAAATAATTTTTTATGAATATACATTCCATTACAAAAAAACATCAAATGAATGAAATAGTTTAGTGAATTTAGAAAATTGAAAACTAACTCATCTAACTTCATGATAGATCTTGGATGTTTTATATAAACATATTTCCATGTTGTAATGATAATAAAAAACACCATTATAACATGTGGAAAGTAAACATAAGAAAAAGATAGTTCATATTCTTTTTATAGGTAATTAAATGAAATAGATAAGAATAAAAGTAACATAATTGTATTATAAAATGAGAATTTCATGTGATTATTCTAACATTCTTATCAAAGATCATAATATTATATCACAGAATAATGATTGGTTGATTATAATATATGAATGATAAGGGGATTAAGAACATAATACATGAGGTAATAACATAGGATTATGATCTGGAGTAGTGGATCAAACCTAATAATATAAAATAATTCTTTAAATTTAAAGGATTGTTATCAAACCATATTAGGTAACTTCATGGAGGATACACCTACCAGGTGGGACACACCACCAATCCTAATGGAATTTCATTCTATATAGTGTAATGGGATTACTCCAAAAAACATGATAATGAAAAAATGTACCTTATAATACCACTTACACTCCCCATTACATCGATGTTTATCTCATGATATATAAACATTTACCCAATGAATTAGAGGGATATACTCATACCACTAATAAAATAATTAAAACCATATTTATATGTGACACAAGATCACAATAACCCATGGAACGTAATGGTTATAAAAAAGTCATATCATAAACCATATAACAGATAATGTTTTCAAAATTATATCATTGTATAGTAACACATCATATAATGTGGGGTATATAATAATTTTATTGTGGTATAACCAATTGTAAGGGAAAACGATTGATATACATGATTTCTTTAAAAAATTAGTCATTTAGAAAAATAGTATTAATGATATCCATGAATCATATACCAAGTAAATCATGAGTACCCTCAAGTATTGTTAATATATATGGAAAATGATATTTAAATACTACTTGGTACAATTTATCTAAGAATCTATATTTTCATTTAAATTCAATTTATAAAACAAGAATCCTTATAAAAACAATTTTTAGTAAAAAAACCATAGAACTTATAAATGATTATTTTGAAAATAATTTAAAACATCTCATGAGGAAAATAAACATTTTAATTTGAAAAAATACTATGAAAAACAATTTTTTTAAACAAATAATTTTATTCAAATATTAAAAATATATGAAAGAAGATTTTAATAATAGTTTAAAAAAAACATGAGTAAAATATCATTTCCTATTTAAAAAAATAATTTAAAAAATTAATTAAAAAAATTAAAACCATTTTAATTTGAAAAAAATTAATATATAAAATTTAATCCTAGATGTGATTATTGTTCTTGACATTAGAAAATTATGTTCATTCCGTACACATAAAAACAAATATTCCATTCACATTTAAATTATATACCTAATGGGCATAATTTCGGAAAATAACATGATAAATCCTTTATAAAAATCTATAGATAAACATAGGAATAAATTTACCTTTTAAAAAACAATATAATTTCAATAAGACATTTTTGAAAACATTTTTAGAAAAATTGGTTCGAAAAAACATATTTTTGACTGAAGAGATAGATAATGTCATATTTTATTAATTTCTTATAATAATATTCAATAATAAGTCGAGATAAAGAGATATCATTACATTAATATATAATGACTAAATAGAATAGAATAATAGTCATGACAACTATTAAGTGATAATAATGAAATATCAATATTAGAGACATAATCTTAAATAATCCCAACAAATGTAGATATTGAAAAAAAAATTATTGCTTCAGTAAAATTGAATCATAAGACCCATGAAGAAATAAAAAAAATTTAAACATATAATATATTGAGTATGTATAAATTAATGATATTAATATTAAAATGGGTTTTATTTACACCTCATGAAATAATATATGTGCTTAACATAATGTACGTCTGAAAGAATAAAAATTAGGACAAACATTACTTATTGATTTAGATACTTTTGAACTATAAACATTATTAAAGAGAGATCTAAAAATGATATCTAAAAAAATAATTTTAATTATAATAAACATAAAATAATTTCATGGGAAGTATATATGACACAAAAAGAAACAAGTGGTGATTATGGAATTTCTCCTACATAATGTAAAAGTGAGAGTGAAGTACCTAACCATAAATATTTATATCCATAATAAACATTCAATCATAGTATATAATAAATTTTAAATGATTATAAATCTATTTTATAACCTTATCTATATATATTATGTCGTATATGGTTTTGTTATAATATTTTATTATAGTTTTATAAAATTTCCATGATAATGTTTTTTTGGTTTATAATAGCTTTATCATTCGTAAATGAGTTGAGTTATTATTTTTGGTCTTCTTATTTAATCAAGGAATAATTATATACTTAATATGAACCATGATATTAACTTCATATATATTCAGCATATAATTATTTAGAGTAATCTATATTATTTATTGATATCAAGTGAGATACATCATTCATGGATATGGTAGGCCATATATTTGCCTAAAAACTATTTACACTTCATTATTTTATTGAATGAAATAAATGTTAAAGATATATATATAAATATTATAAACTATTATTATTTTTATGTCATAAATATATATTATTAAACCCATCCTTAATACATTCCATGTATATTTTAAATAATTACAACACATCATGAGGTGGTAGTCTGTCGTACACACGAACGACATTATCATATTAACACAAAATAGTCGGAATTAATTTTTGGGTGATATAATAATTAAGCAAGAGTAATGAAAGCAAATATACTATTTATTTCATTTATAAACAATAAATACATCATTATTCTAATCCTTCAGTAGTGTTAATCGAAAAACGGAATATCTCAGTTCTCGAGGTGATATACCTCTATAAATATTAATAATTAATTTGTAAACCATTTGATGTATGAGTGTGAGGTTAATGGTAATAACCTTAATATAATATAATATAATTATCTGTTATATACATATGTTATTATATAACTTTTGAATAATAATAAACAAATGGGTGGAGGAATAAATAAAATTAAAATGCACAATGATGATTGTTTCCTCTTCATTAGGTATCCTCTATAGGATTTAATTAATTCCATAATGTTCACGATTAATGAACAAATAAGGACTATAGAATGAGGGAATAGATTTTTATAACTTATTTTGGTTGAGTTTTTTTAATAAAAAATGTTTCATATGTGTCAATAATGGGTGGAGAGTGAGTTACATTTTAGAATTTAGGAGAAATGGAATTCTTGTAAATATCCAAAAGTAATCAATTTTGGGAGGTCTCTCATAAGTCATGTTCATCCAAAAATAGAAAAAAATTGAGGGTAAGGTTGATTTTCTTGAGGCCAACATTATCCAATCTAAATAAGAAATTTTTTATCATGTTATTCTTTCAAAATTATGTTTACTCAATTTTATCTTTACAGTTTTTTATCAAGGGTACTTTTATCATTTTTTTCTTATATAAATTTTTCATTAAGATTTGGGGTAAAATGATATTTATGATGTACTTTTTTAACTAATTATTATAGATATAAAATATATATAATTAAATAATAAATATGTTTTTCTAAAATATATTTAAATACAAACCCATTTAATGCACCAAAACCTATTTTCATCATAATCATGTTAAATAATTTTAATTTTCTTAATAATAATTATTTTAAAAAATTATGTTAGATTTTTATGAGAATATATTCTACTATTATAACAATTATTGAATCATCTTTTTTTTCATATTTCTTTAATTGATGTAGAATATGTTTCTTTATGTTTTATCTAGAAGATGAAATGAGAAAGATGGTTTTTACAGTGAAATACTAAAAAGACAATAATGTTTTTATATCGAACTTCAATGTGAAATTTATTAATATGAAGAGAATTTTATTAATATATTTATAATTTACATAGTTATACTTTAAAATATAATTCATATACACTTTACCATTAATAATAAATTGTATGAAAATGAATTTTTCAATTAAAATCCTAAATTGTTTACTATTTATTAAAAAAAATAATTTTTAGAGAAAAATCAAAAAATAACCATTAGACACATTTGATATTATATTTTTAGAAATTATTTTTATTTTAAAATCTTTCATTTCTATAAGTGTGATAATTTAATTTTAAAATATGTTTCCAAAAAAATGGTGAAAAAATTGATTATATGAAAAATATAGTTGTGAGTATAAAATTTTATTAATTATTATCTATTATATAGAAAAAATATGGATGTTAATAATTTTAGTGAAAATAAAATATATATACATTTTCATAAAATCAATCACAATAAATTATTTAGTTCATTTTTTAATATAAAACACCATTGTTCATATAAAATGTCTAATCATAAAAATATTTCCTTTTAATTTCAAAAGGTTTTTATTTTCATTTATAATTAATGTGAACAAAAAATTAGTTTTATATTAATTATAAACCATATTTTAACAATTTAATTAATTATATTCATACCAACAAAACGAATGGATATCTGATATCTATAATATTAAATTATAGTATTTAAATTGTTTGTCATGTGTTATTTAAATTCGGTGTTTTGTGTAACAGAAGATAATATCTACATTTTTTATTAAAAAAATCTAATCATAGTATTATTTGTAAGGAAATATGTGTTCATCGTACATTATAAAATATGAAAAATATTAAATAAACTTGACAACGAAATGGAAATTACCAGGTTGTTACATTAGACCCAATTAAAATGTCTTTTCCCAAAAAATATGTCTCATACATTAAATTTTTAACACATGATCGTTCTATTAAAAGAAACCCACATCATAAAAATGGTCAATAAGGACTACTCTTTTAAATGTAAAAGGAATTTTTAAAGGCTATATGGGAAAAATACTACGATTCCATATAGGTTATAATATGTGTAAACTGAAAACATTAACATTGAAGAGAAAACTATCCCCCAAATAATAACAGAGTGATATAAAACATTGGTCACATAAATGTTGGTGATTTAGAGAAGTTTTATAAAAAAACCATAATTCTATGATCATTTATGTAACCATTTGATTCATCCAAAATGAATGTACTAGGATTACATTTTTGTTTCAAGTTCATTTCTTATATATGATGAATTTCAACAAGAATATATACTTACATGATTCCATTAAATTTCATTAGAACAATATCACAATATAGTTTTACCATGATTAATTCCCCCTTAATATATACCTCCATGAAATGATGTTTATTTTTCATTCATTAGGAACTGATGGATCATATAGTATATTGATATATTGATATTTCAATCCATATATTATTAGTTAACATCAAAATAAAATTGATATCACATGTTATCCAATATTCATAAATCAACATATGTGTAAAGACCTGGAATTTACATATAATTTTTTTTAATATATGAGAATTTTACAAGTCCGTGAAAATTTACTGTTCATAATTTTAACACCCCAAGATTTCATAGTACATTATTTAGTAAATGTAATTCAATACCTTGCACTATATGGAACAATGAGTTCAAGTGCACCATGACTTACCAAACTAACCATTCAAAAGAGGTTATGAATATTATTAATGAAATTTCGAACATTATATAATCCTTATAATTTTAGAATGCATATTATGAGTTTCTTATACATAATGAAAAAACAAATTAATTTTTTTTCAGATAGAAGAAGTAATTTTTTTAAAAAAAAGCAATTTTATAACCTTTTAATTGAGAACCATTTCTAAATCAAGTATTTGAAAATTGAATATATAAATTTGAGAAAATAAACTTTTTCTTTAGAATCGGGTCATAAGAATTTCGTTGCAAAAAAAATTTGCTGTTTTTCTGATAACTTTAATATTAGGGTGAATAGAGAAAAATACTATATTTTAACTGAAAACTACCTTTTAATTAAAATATTATTCATTGATAAATTATACATTTTAATGGTTTTGAGGTATAAATGGATAATATTTTTAACATTTAATCCAATGTTATTCATTGGAAATAATTTCACTTTGAAATTGAACATAAACAAGTATCAATCTTTTGTAAGTTATTATTTCTTAAAAACACACTTTTTGGTTTTGACAACGGGAATATATTTTAAATTAATAAATGAAACTTATATGTTTTGAATTTGGTAAAATAGACTTAATTTTTGGAATTTAGAATTTCAAAATTAACTTACTGTGAAATATTTGTATTTTCCTAAAAACAATTAATTTTTGATAAATTGTGAAAAACACTGAGTTATTGGTTGAAACCAACATTTTATTTATATAATTATTTATTTTATTTAAATTTATTTTAGGTCAAAATAGATACATAATACCTATATAATTTCAATATAATTCCTTGGATTATTTTTATAATAATTTATATATATACAAATTTTATTGAACCTTTACCTTCTTTTACCCACCTCCTAGAAGCATTTGAAAAGTTTGATAAAACATAATTTTACCACTTAAGTTACTTGAATTTCAAAAATATTAGAGACATGGTTAACCTTATTATGTAATATTCGGTTCAATAAGATGTAAAGAATTTTTGGTTAATAGTAACTTTTGACTTTTATTTACATCAGTTAAAGGTAAATAGGGAAATTCAAGGTAAAATGAATTTTATAAAAATAAAAAATTATCATAACACTTGTCCGAACATTATTGGATTAGGTCATCCCAACGATGAGAATACTTGGGTTGATTTTGGGACCCCATAGAGTCACTTATGAATGATAATGACACTTTATTATAATTAACTTAATGTGAAAGAAAAATGACATAAACAAATATCTTTTAGTAAATAAATTTTTACATGGGGTAGTGTAAGTCATATTTTCGTCTATAAATATTCATTGTAAAGCTAAAAATATTTATTACATAATGGTATTTTTTTTATAATTTTTAGAGATCAAATAAATTTAATTATTTATGACATAATACTGATGTAGTATTTACCTCATTAATAAATGATTTAAATAAATAAGATTATTAATATTAAAACTTTATCCAAAACCTGTCCAATTATTATTGGGTGATTTTATTTTGACCATGAGTCATCTTATATTATACTTTAATTATTGTTGGACCATTATAAAACTAATATCACTATATAATAAAATAATATTTTCACAAATTCCTAAAGAGCCCCTCCTTCCCCTTATAAAAGGACACCACTTCTAACCCATTACACACACCTCTAAAACCCCTTGAATCTTCCAAACATTTCCTAAAAAAGCTCTAAAGATCCATATATTACCCTTAAAGGACTTACCTTAGGAAGAATCCACTTAAAAAATTCCTTTTGGTAAAAACCAAAAGAAGTTACCCAAATAAAAGGTAACAATTTCTCTTAAATTCTTTTCATTTATTTTGTATTATTTTACTTATCCAATCCCCCTAAACACTTTTTATTAAATTATTTAATGAAAACACCAGTATCCACAATATACTAGTTTCTTTTTATGACAAATATTAGAACTACACGTACACACACATCCATCTAATGGGTGAAGAACATACTGTTTCTATGGTTGGCAAACTAACGCATCGCGAAACGATGATTGTTCAATTATCTTCTACCACCTCTCAGGGTTTCCATTTATATGGAACTGTATTAATATATGATATATATATTTTTAATGTTTTCTTGGTGATTCTGTATTTTCCATTTATATCATACCTTTTCGGTTTCCATTATGGGTAAAATGCGATAATTTCATTTGAGGAAGTGCAGACTACCACCCCATCAAAGTGATATGACTCATTAATGACTTATTTGGGATAAAAAAGTATGTATTTAATGTTATTATATATGATATTAAATTGTAATTATAATATACCTATGTATGATTTTGTTTAATTTCATTAAAATACAAAATATGAATGAAAGTAGCGTTCATGCGTACGTATGACTTATCGTCTCCATGAACGTTGCATTTCATTTCTTATCTCCAAATGTTTTGTACTATTATAAATACAAATATATATACTGGAAATATATGATATATATGAAATCTATATGAGTTATAGCATTCTATAGATAATGAACTTTTGACCACATGGACAATTTATAATTATAACAAGTTTATTTTTGACTCCAGTTCCGAACATCGACAAAATGTCTGATATAAACTCAAATATTTAAATAATTGTTATATTAAGGAGAAAAGTGATATATATGGAAGAATATAATTTAAAATATTCTTAATAAAGTTGTAATTATCTTCTGTTTATTATTTAGGAAGAACAAAGAACATATGAGCGAGCCAAGTTGGACACATGGTAAGGGGTCTGTTATCTCACTTTTAATTTTGTGAGATTTCCATTGTTCACAACTTATTTATTACATGTGGTGTATTGTGTTCTTCCATTTGATATATATTAACATTACTCTGTTTATATTTATGATACTCAGTGATTCATTTTGTGGTTATTGACTATTGTTCATACGACTCGATTGATTACAAAGTGGTAACGGTTACATCCTCAATCAAATTATTATCTGAGATTGTTCATGTGTATGTATTTTCTGGAATATACTTATCATATATAACCATATTTTTTAAATATTATTTCAAAAGGAATATTTTAGAGGTTTATGGGAGGTTCTATTTAACTAGATCTGCATTTTAATTTTTTTAAACATTTATCTTTCTAAACCCTTTTAATTAATGTCCATGTTTTCAAAATGATTTTAAAGATTTATTTATTTAGACATGAGTGTTTTAAAATGATAATTATTTTAAAAAGTTTCAATGTGGTGTGGCATACTTTTATTCAAAAATCCCTTTTAAATGACTACCTTTATAAATTGTGATAATTTTAAATGATTTCATGAAAAGGGGGTATTTCCCTCAAAGCATTTTACTGATCATTTTCATCTATGTCAACATCCTTTAATGGATTTTAAACTTTTTTTGAAGATGATTTATTATGATACTATTCTTCAATATTGTATTGAATATTTTGTGACATGCTTGACTTTGGATGTTTTATTTTTATACCATTCATGGTTTATGGATAATGTATTGACATTTTTGTATGCAAGTTTTAATACGAATGTTTATGTTATATTTCAACCTATTCTTATAATGAATGTATTGGACTTGTTTGTTTTGTGTTGGGGACCGGTAAAAGTAAGCCCTCTGGGTTGGCGTCTGGTTACAGCATACCCTTTGGGTTGGAGTCTGATTATAGAGGCTTTCCGGGTTGGAGTCCAGTTACAGAGGCTCTTCAGGATGGACTCTGGTCATAGAGGCTCTTCGGGTTTGGGTCTGGCTATCGTTGGCCCATAGGTCCTTGCACGAGGCCTTGACTCAAAAATTAAAGTCCCGTAATGTACATTCCCTCCTTATGAAATTAGTTATTAAATTTGAATATTCAACTAGTAGAATATCCATGTCCATGTTTATATGGAAATGTTTGATTTTTTCCCATATTATGTTCATGTTTATGTTTAATAGAATGTTGTTTTATTACACATCTTGTTTTTAAAGTTTATAGCTTCGTCTAAATTATTTACCCTTACTGAGCATCTAAGCTCACCCCTTCCTTATGTTTTCTTTTCCCATGATATAAAGAAGTTACTAATGAGTGACTTTCAGGCATAATCTATGAGGCTTAGACCTTTCTAATGGAATAAATTACTTTTTTTTGTTTTTTTTTTCAGTTGTAATGTTGAACATCACGTATGTAATCTATCTTCCAAGACTTCTAATCTGATTGGTACTTCGGGACTTGATACTTTTTAATATTTTCAATGTTATGTAATAATGCACCGACTCTGGGTAACTGGGGTCAGGTCATTACAATTGGTATCAGTGGAAGTTTAGTAATAACCTTAGAAACAATGTTTAAATAAACTCTAATTAGAGTACACTAACCTATGATAGACTCTGAGGATTAATATAGAATAACTTCCTAGAATTTTGGTAATTTAGAGATTTTGTGAGTTTTCCTAGCAAATACATCCCTATTTGGATACGAGTAGGTAGAGGCGGCTCTAGAACAGATATACCAAGGGGTAAAACCCAAAAACACCACATTGAGCTAGACTTGAATGGGAACTGGTGCACGACAATGGGCCTTTCTATACTCTTGGTTACGACACTCCCGAGGGATATGCTTAGGATAATTCTCATTTTCTTTACAAATTATTATGAATTATTTATGAGTATATACATCCTCAGAGAAAATATTTGTATGATTATGGATTATATCTATAAACTTTTCAATTTATGTTAGGTATTTTACATGTTTGGAATTATTCATTGTAATTCATAAACTGACCAAGTGTATGCCATTGTATTGAAATGGCGCCCCGTATAAGGAATGTGGAATCCAAGAATATGTATAATCCAATGAGTATGAATGATCATATCTTTCACGGTATTGAGATAACATTTAGAAGGGAAATAGTCTCCCATGTATTCTCAACATTTGAAGAAATAATATCATTTGTTAATAAGATATATAAAGAATTCTATGAGTCCTATGGTCTTGAAGGGAAGTAAGAGAAGAAAATTATGGAAGAGGGAAAGATGGATAAAGGTAAGAGGGAAAAGATGAATTTTACAATATGTGATAATAGTGGAAAGAATCACCTTGGTAAATGATTTAAGGGAATGAGAGTTTTCTATAAGTGTGGAGAAAAAGGACACCAAGTACGTGATTGCAAGGATGAGAAAAAAGTTTCAAATATACAATGCTTCATATGCAAGGAGTTGGTACAGTACGTGAATCATTGTCCAAATCATCAGAGTATACCCCAAATGATGCAATTCAATAATAATAATGTTATGATACTACCGAAGATGAAGACGAAAGATTAGATTTCTTAGGTTGTTATTAATGTATTGTTTCATTTGAGTATTTTATTAATGATGTACATGTTATAATAATTATAGAGTATATAAGGATTGTACTGCAGTACTATTTCATTAAGGACTTGAGATTGTGTGGAACCATGAAACGTGACTCAATAGCTGGTTATATTTTGGGAAAATATTTGGTTGAGAGAAAGATAATCTATAATATGGTTCTGATACAGAGGTAGTGATTTTGGAATAATACAATATTGATTTGGAAAATTGTATATGATATTCTTGACTACCATGAAACTGATTAATGATTTTTATATTCCATCGTTGTTGGAGTTTACAACAATTTTGGATAGAAGGAGTATATCCGGTATTCTATAAGGAATAAGGGAGCATGAATGTAATCAATAAGGTTTTATGGTAATTTCGGATATTGCAGTGTTTTAAAAGAATACATGATGAAGGTGTTCATATGTTATTACGTGGAAAAAGTATCTTCATTGTGTTTGCCTCCCTTATAAATTCTGTTCTGTGAATTTGGACCAAAGTATTTTGGATAAGTCTAGTTTGAGATTATTTTTTGGATTTCCATAGAAAGGACAACCCGGAGGTTGGGCGACAACCCGTCACATCTAGCAAGGCCGTGAGACTTGAACCCACAATTGAAGGGCGACAAGCGTGTATCACTTACCACTGGCCCACATGATGTCCTGGATTAAATAATTTAGTTTTCTAAAAGTTTTGGTGTATGAATTATAAATTCATTTTTTTTGGAAACCTATACGAATAAGATAAATAGAATATTTTTTTAAGTTCTATTATATTTTAGAGTGAATGATGAGTTTGTGGTAGAAATTTGTTAAAGGATGGAACTATAATTATCAAATATTTTTTTAATTATCTTATTCTAAGAAGAAATTAATTCTTAAACATTAGATAAGGGATCTTAAAACTAAAAATGTGTCATCTTAATACCTTAGGTTTTGTAGAATAGATTATATTATAAATCATCATTGATTGCTGGCTTTGAAGCCATTAATTCTACTTTTGTTTGTGATGGATTACCTAAATCACTCCCTATAAATATTTACGTATTTTCTTACAATTATGTGTCTCTAACTACCACCAATTTTCTCTTAATAGATATCATAATTTGGTGGTGACTTTTTCATTCCCCTTTTCCTCTTATTTAGACAAAATTTTATTAACCCAATTTCCGATGTTGGTTTTCCCACAAATGTATTTTTTATTTTAATCCATTTATTTTTAACGAATAATTATGAATTACAAGGACACAATTTATTGAAGGAGGGAAGAATTTAACACCCCAAGATTTCATAGTACATTATTTCTTCAATGTAACTCAATAACTTGCACTACACACAACACCGAGTTCAACCGAACCATGACTTACCAAATTAGTCATTGAAAAGTGGTTATGAGTAGTATTAACAGAATTTTGAACTTTATACAGTCCTAATAATTTTAGAATCCATATTATGAGTTTGTTAGACATAATGAAAAAACAAATTCATTTTTTCCGGATACAAGAAGTGTTTTTTTTAATTGCAATTTTACCGCCTTTTAATGTAGAACCATTTTTAAATCCAATATTTGAAACATTTATATATATTCAATTTTTCAAAATAAATTTCTTCTTTAGAATCAGGACATAAGAATTTAGTTTCTATAATTTTTTGGTTTTTTGCCTGATAACTTTCTTATTTGGGTGAATAGTGAAAAATACTATATTTTAACAGAAAACAAATTTTTAAATCAAAAAAACACGTATTGTTAAATTATAAATTATAAATTTTTGTAAGTATAAATATATTATATTTTTACCATTTAATCCAATGTTTTTCATTGTAAATAATTTCACTTTGAAATTGAACATAAAAAAGTATCAATCTTTTTTAGTTATTATATCATAAAAACATGCTTTTTTGTTTTGACAATGAGAATAAATTTAAAATTAATAAATTATAATTCTATGTTTTTAATTTGGTATAATATACTTAATTTTAGAATTCAGAATATCAAAATTATCTTAGTGTGAAATTTTGATATTTTTCTAAAAACTATCAATTTTTGATGAATAGTGAAAACACTAAGTTATTGGTTGAAACTAAATTTTTATTTAAATAATTATTTATCTTAATTAAATTTAATTTAGGTCAAAATAGATACAAATTTACTCTATAAGTACAATATAATTCATTGGATTAATTTTATAATAAGTTTATATATATATAAATTTTATTATGCTTTTTATCGTCTTTTACCCACCTCCTAGAAGCATTTGAAAATTTGCATAATTGATTAATTTTACACTTCTATGAGTTGAATTTCAAAAATATTAGAGACATTGTTAACCTCATTAAGTAAAATGTGGTTCAACAAGATGAAAATAATTTTTTGTGAATAATAACTTTTTACTTTTATTTACTGTAGTTAAAGGTAAATAGGGTAATTCAAAGTTACAAGAATATTATAATAATACAAAATTTACTTAACACTTGTCCAAAACTTATTATATTAGTAATGGACGACCATGATCATCCTTGGGTCGATTTTGGGACACCATGGTGCCACTTATGAATGATAATGGCACTTTATTTTAATTAACATAATGTAAGGAAAAAATGACAATGACAAATATATTTTAGTAAATAAATTTTTACATGGGGTTATATAAGTCATATTTTTTACTGTAAATATTCATTGGAAAGATAAAAATATTTCCTACATTATTGTATTTTTTTAAATAATTTTGAAAACTCATATTTTAAATTATTTAGGACACAATAATGATGTAGTATTTACCTCATTAATAAAGGATTTAAATAAATAAGATTAATAATATAAAAATTATATCCAAAACCTGTACAATTCTTATTGGATGATTTTATTTATACCATGAGTCTTATTATATTTGAATTTAATTAGTTTTCAACCTTTAAAACCGAATATAAATATATAATAAAATAATATTTTCACACATTCCCAAAGAGCCCCTCCGCCCTTATAAAAGGACACCACTTCTAACCCATTCAACAAACCTCTCAAGCCCCATGGCTCATCCTTCCCCAGACCAAATAAGCTCTAACGATCACTAATTTATACCTAAAAGCCTTACCTTAGGCAGAAGTAACTTTAGAAAGTCCTTTTGGTTTAATCCAAAGAAGTTACACAAATTAAAGGTAACTGTTCCTCTTAAATTCTTTTCTTTTATTTTGTTATATCTTATTTATCTAACCCCTCTAAAATATTTTTCTTAATTTATTTCATGAAAACACAATTATCCTAAATATACTAGGATGTTGTTATTAGAATGATTCTAAATACACTTACAAACACCTCTATCTAATGGGTGAAAAACATACTGTTTCTGTGGTTGGCAAACTACCGCCTCACAAAACGATTATTGTTCCATTATCTCCTACCACCTCTCATGGTGGCCATTGATATGGTAGTTTATTTATATATGATATATATATTATGTTTATATTTTCTTTGTGCTTGTGTATTTTTAATTTATATCAAACCTTTATGGTTTCCATTATGGGTAAAACGCGATAATTTCATTTGAGGAAGTGCGGACTACTGCCCCCTCAAAGTGATAAGACTCATTAATGACTTATGTGGGATTAATAAAGTATGTAGTTAATGATATTATATATTATATTATACTGTAATTATAATATACCTATGTATCATTATGTTTTAATTCCATTAAATTGCAAAATATGAATGAAAGTAGCGTTCATGCGTACGTACGGATTACCTCTCCATGAACAGTGCATTTCATTTCATATCTCCAAATTTTATGTACTCTTATAAATACATATATATACTGGACATATATGATATATATGAAATCTAAATGAGTAATATCATTCTATATATAATGGACCTTTGACCACATGGACTATTTATAATTATAACAAGTTAATTTTTGACTCAAGTTCCAATGATTGAAAAAATGTCAGATATAAACTCAAATAATTAACTAATTGTTATAGAAAAGTAATAATTTATATAATAGAAATAATAAACATGAAAATATTTTTCATCTAGTATAAATTAAATTATGTTAATTATTCAAGAAGAACAAGGAACATATGAGTGAGTCAAGTCAGACACGTGGTAAGGGGTTTCTTATCTCACATTTAATTCCATGATATTTCCATTGTTCACCACTTTTTTATTGCATGCGGTGTATTGTGTACTGAAATTTTAATTCTGGGATGGATTCCGGTTGTAGAGGCTCTCCGTGATGGAGTCCAGTTACAGAGTCTCTCCAGGTTTGGGTCTGGTTATAGTTAACACATAGGTCCTGGCACGGGGCCTTGAAACAGAAATTAAGTTCTTGTACTATACATTCCCTCATTATGAAATTAGTTATTACACATGATTATTAAAATAGTAGAGTATCCATGTTCATTTTTATATGGTACTCTTTTATTTATTTTTTCCATATTATGTTCATGTTTATGTTTAAAAGGCTGTTTTTTTTATTACACATCTTGCCTTAAAAGTTTATAGCTTTGGATAAAGTATTTACCCTTACTGAGCATCTAATTTTACCTCTTTCTTATGGTTTATTATCATAGGATATGAAGAAGTTTGTTATGAGTGACTTTCAGGAATAATCTAGGAGTCTTGGATGTTTCTTATGGAATAAAATACTGTTGATTTTCTTTTTAACATATAATGTCGAACTTCATGTATGTAATCTATTTTCTAAGACTTCTAAGTAGATTGGTCCTTCAGGACTTCATTCCTTGTAATTATGCCAATGTTATGTAATAATTCACTAACTCTTGGTAATTGGAGTTGGGGAGTTACAGTGATTCAGAGGCCCATAGTTCCTGGAATGAATTTCTAAACTTTTGTTCGGGTGCATTCAGTAAATGTGCGAGCGAATTTTAATAAATATTGAAACTATGCTCAGAATTGAAATCTGAGAGCACCGGTTAACTCACAGCGCTGGTATTCACGTAAGAATACTTCCACCTCAACCGAAGTTGGTCTAGAGTGAATGTCAATTTTTGGGTTTTATATGGAAATTAATAAAATAAAATAATCACATATTTTTGTTATTTGTTGTAACCACTCCATGTTGAAGTTGAGTAGTGGGGACCACCAAACCATAACCTCCCATGAGAGGTTATGGTGGTGGGTACCACCAAAGCGTAACCTACCATGAGAAGTTATGGTGGTGGGGACCACCTGAGGACTAAACCTCTTGAACTCCCCTCTTAATGAGGGAGAAACCTCTTAACTCATTCTTTAATGTGGAGGAGCCTCTTGAACATCTTCCACATTAATGATGCCAATGCACCAATTTAATTTAGCCAATTTTATTTTTAATCCAACAAACTAAATAACAGATATCATAATCTATTATTTTCCGGGATACCTATTCATATTGGTGAAATTGGGAGGAAGGAGCTTTGGCAGAAAAGCTCTCCAATGAAGAACGCCAATGAAGAAGGCCTCTCCTTCGATGTATTTTTCTCCAAACTCGGTCGAAGGATCTCCAACAATGCACAAACCGAAACTCAAGTAAAATGGCTTCTACATTGACGTACATATTTACCCAATGATTCATCTTCTTCCTCGTCACCTCGTCGATGTCATCAAGAGAATGAAGTATGTGTTTATTTGTGAATGAATTATTTTTCCATGATCGTCCCTTATTTTATTTTTCCGGTTTGGTTATAAATCATTGTGTAAGGTTGTAAATCTTGATGTTATTCTTAATGTTCTTGTTGAGCCATATGCTACCACCATAACAAAGAGGGTATGGAACAAAAAAACATGGCCCGACCCACCTGAAAATCCTGGGATGATTTGTGGTGTTGAACGTGACGATTGCAAAGAAGACAACGACGTTGCCTCCCATGGCCTCCACGCCCTGCGCTGCCCCATGTCCTCTGTGCCCCATGGACTCTACACCCCATCCCACCCTACAGCATCTGTGCTCCACGCTTCCCCACGGCCTCCACACCCTGCACCCCCCTACAGCCTCTGTGCCCCGTAACATCCATGCCCCACAGCCTCTATGCCCCACACCGTCTACAGCCGAGCCAACCTGCGCCCAAGCCACGATCACTGGGCCGAGCTACCACCACCATCTGGGTCAGGCCATTGCCATCCAAGACGATCGTCCATCCACAACCTCTCCACGTCGTCCGCAGTCCTGCCTGCTGCGTCCGCCGAACAACCCTCGTCGCGTCACCTCGGGCCGAACCGCCCTCACCGTGGCACCCCGAGGTGATCCACCCTCTCCGCGCCCCATCGAGTCTCCCTAGTTGCGCTGACCACATCCATGTTAGCCACCCCACGACCTCACACCATCAATGTACAAGCCTCTCTATGTATTAGCCGCCCTCGCAGCACCCTCTGCTGCCAAACCACCCTCATGGCCTACCGGACAACCCAACAGGTCAAGCCGCCCAACACGGTCCGGGCTGGACCCAGCGGGCCGGACCTATCCCAACGGGCCAGGATGAACTGTGTGTCGGTCCACACCCACCAGGTCGGGCTGGGTCAGTTCGACCGGGTCAGACAGGACCCGGGCCCACTACAACCCATTTACTTCATTTGGTCATAACTTTTTCATGAACGTCTGTTTGACGAACCGTTAATGGTGTTGGAAATATTGTAGTGAGACGGTCCCATTGAGTATACCCCACTGGAGTTTTTGGATTAAGATGGGGAACTGTCAGGTTGGATCGAGCACAAATCCAACATGGCCCTCGTGGCTAAGAGGCTAATAACTAACATATCGGGCATTCGATTGATGCATTATTTATTGTGTTGAGAACCCAATGATGTGGAGGACCTTTGAGATTCTTCTTCATGGGACATTATGGTAGTTATAGTATAGACCAATAGATCATGTGGCGGATCCTTCTGGAGATGAGAAAGCATAGTTCGGGAACCTAGTTGCTGGCCGAGACTTGACGACTGCTGATCCTTTCGAATTAGAATGACTTGACATGCCCAGTGGGGAGCGCCTCTAGGTGAAGTGGTAGACCCATGGTGGGGAGTGCCTCTGTGTGACACGGCATACCCACAGTACTCGATAGGAGGAGTACCTCAGTAGGCCATGATGGGGAGTGCCTCTATGTGACGCGATGAACCCATGGTTCTCGACTGAAGAAGTACCACAACAATTCATTAGGGGGAGCTCCTCTGTGTGACGTGGAATACCCATAGTGGGGAGTGCCTCTGTGTGACGTGAAAAACCCATGGTACTCGATAGGAGGAGTACCTCAGCAGTCCATGGTTAGTGGGAAGCACCTCTCTGTGACACGACATTCCCATTGTACTCGATAGAGGATGAGTTCAACAATAGCCTAGGTGTTTGGAATGTTACCTGTTACTACCAGTAGAATAAATCCTAGTGTGAGATGAGTCAGTAACACTGTGTTTCCTCATGATTGATATGGATTACTTGATAACATAGGTATATGTATTGACATATAACTAAGTAGGGAAATCTGTTGATTTTGTACATTGTGGTTTATCCTTTGTGGATTTTGTGAGACCATGAGGGTCTTGAGGTCCTTACTGAGTATTTTTATACTCACCCCTTCATGGGATATGCCCACACTTCTTTGTGTTTGGTGAATATGATAGACAACGTTGACTGAGAATGTGAGTACCAGGACTGGACAGTGCCCAGAGGTGGACCATACGACATGTCAATACACGTAGGAGATGGACATGCGTGGAGTGCTGAGGAGGCGATCTGTACCTAACTTTCAGGTTGGATCCTCAAAGTATGACCCAACATCTGACTTTTCCTTTTATTTAGTTATATTGTTTCACAGTTGTAATTGTACTTTCCTGTTTGGCTTGTATTCTGGCCCCTTTTATGTACTGCACTCGCGCTGTTTACAGTTCAGTTTACTTGTGTTCCTATCTTGATGTGTGCTTGGTTACTTGTGCTTAACGGTTGTAAAGGCAATGCCTTCCTAGTTTTAGGTAATATTCCTTCGGTTTAGTCCCTATCCCCTTTCCTATGGAAGGCAGGCTTGGGGTAGTCACGACACGGGCCCTGGGGTACGAGTTGTGACAAATTAGTATTAGAGGAGTCAGTTCTACCGTAGAACACAGTACTATGATCTTTTTAATAGAAATAGTGTGATGTTTAGTGGTAGTGGTTATCATATTTTGGAATCCAGTGTTGGTGCGGCGGCCAACATATCCATACACTAGGACCCTGACTTATGTTTTCTAATTCTGTGCATGAAAACACTGATTGTGTGTGTGTTTTAAAGAGCATTCTTTGTGATCTCTTGAGTCATCTCACTATATATAAATTTGGTACCATGAAGCACCTTTTTCATTATAGGATTACTCCATGAAGTCAACCATCTAGGGTTCCAATAATTATACCCAATGATAGCCCATCGAGCGATGAGGCCTTGGTGTGGGGCCATTTTCCAATAAAGGCACAAGCGGAGGCCCCAGCGCTACCATTACCCATTGGGCCACCAATGCCACTAGCCCCTACAGCAGATTGTGCAAGTCGCTTGATAACTTTTCATGAGTTCCTGCACCAGAGGCCACCCAGGATCATGGGACAGACGAGCCACATGCGGCTGAGGATTGGTTGGTGGCTGTGTTGAGGGTCTTCAGACTAGTAGGGAAACCAGCCGTTCTCATGGTGATTCTTTCCGCCAACATTCATATAGGGAGGAACAGGCAGATGGTAGAGCATGATTCTCCATGTTCATGATGATGTGATGCTTCTTTGGGCAGACTTCAAGATCCTGTTTTGGGTAGATTTTTTCCTAGAGACTCTCCATGTAGTGCGCATTTGAGAGCTACTTCATCTGCAATAGGGCAGCATGACTGTGGCTCAGAACTCAACAAGGTTCACTGACCTCTCACGCTACTCCACTGATACGGTGAGGGACCCATTCATCCAGGATCGGACCTTCGAGCAGTAGTTCAAGTGAGATATCAGAGATTTGATGATCTCACATAGCATCCCAACATAAGCGGGGGATGTTAAAGAGAGCCCTCTTAGTGGAGAGTTTCCTTGCGGAGCAGTCAACTGCTGCGAAACCCACCACAAGTCAACATGTAGTGGATTCTTCTGTTTCTAGAAGCAAAAAGATGACACAGTGGTTCAAGAGGACTAGACCTACTGGTGGATGACTGCATGACTCAGGATCGGTGGTGCGGGGAACCCAAAGTGGAACCAGTCAGGAAAGGATCATGTAGTGTTACTCATGCGGCGGGTAGGGTCACATGCCTCGTGACTGTCAGACCCATCGTATAGATGATTAGCAGACGGTTGAAGGACTGCCTAGGCTGAGACAAAGATTCGACTATGGTGGTCTGTAAGGATAATAAGGATGTGGTAGAGGAGCTGGTTGTGCATCTGGCAGAGGGTGATGATTTAAGATGTTACCGCCACCACCACCGGGAGGTCTACCCCTACGGTAGGGAGTAGGTGGACATGGGAGTGTTCTGCTCCAGGCAGCTGAGGCTTACGATCATGGTGCTCCTGAGATGATATGAGGTACGGTCGGTGTCTACTCTACCATAGTTGTAGTACTTATAGACAAAAGTTTTAGTCATTATTTTATTACCACTTCCCTTGTTCGGAGCATGGAGATTCTGACGGAGCCGTTGGAAAGATATTTACGGTTAGAGACTCTTAAGGGAGCGGATTCGACGATTATGCACTGGTGTCGATAGTGTGAGATTACTCTAATAGGCGAGAGCTATGTCAAGGATCTCCTAGTAGCAACATCGAGGCCTTATAATGTCATCTTGGGTATGGACTGGTTATCTACAGTCTATGCTCAGATTGACTGTATTAGGTGAAAAGTGCAGTGTGTCTTCATGGATGGGACCACTTCTACCTTCACCGACGAGGAGGGAGCCTTCGTCGCATTTGATGGACTTACACAGAGGAGAGTGCAGCCGGTCACTTTTCAGTTGGCTAGCCTTACCCTCAGAGATTTTGATGTGGAGAGTCAGAGTTATCCTGTAGTGGTGGACCAGTAGGCGGATATTTTCTCTGATGTTGTTCTACGACTACCTCCTCACTAAGTGGTATAATTTTACATTGACTTGTACACCTGGATGGCAACGATATCTACACCAGCATATCAAATGACTCACATGGAGCTTCGTGAGGTGTGGGTATAACTGGAGGACTTACAACACAAGGGTTTCGTCTGGCCCATTGTTTCACCTTGGGCAGCCCCGATATTGTTATCCAAGAGGGAATATGGGAGCTTGAGACTTTATGTTCACTATCGGCACCTGAACTAGGTGAACGTGAAGAACAAGTACCCACTCCCATGGATTGTCAAACTCTTTGATCAGATTAAGGGAGAACGATGGTTCCCAAATATTGACCTTATATTAGGTTATCACCAGCTTAGAGTACGATATGAGGATGTGCAGAAGATTTCCTTCAGGTATCAGTATGGCTATTTCAATTTCTTGGTTATGCCATTATGCATGACCAAAGATCTAGCAGTGTTCATGGGACTCATGAACAAGGTCTTTCAGCCATTCCATGATCGCTTTGGAGTAGTCTTCATCGGTGACATTCTGATCTACTCTACTACTAAGGAGGGGCATGCCTATCATTTATGGGTAATATAGGACACACTCCAAGAGTACCGAGTTTATAGTGATCTCATGAAGTTACAGTTCTAGATCCGAGAGGTTCGCTTTATGGGACATGTCATATTAGAGGCAGGAATTGCAGTAGATCCAGTGAAGATTGCAGCGGTACTTGCTCGGTAGCCACCTAGGAGTTTGACATAGGTACAAAGTTTCATGTGTTTGGCTGGATAGTACTAGAGGTTTGTCCCAGACTACTCCAGAGTCGCATCACCACTATCAGCGTTGATAAAGAAGGGGCAACCCTTAATGTGGTCGGAGAGATTCCATTAGAGTTTCTAGGATCTGAGGCAGTGGTTGACTGGTGCCCCCATCATGAGGCTTCCAGAGGAGGGAAAAGGGTACATAGTCTACTGCAAATCATCAGGGACTAGACTCAGATGTGTCATGATGCAGGAGAGAGTAGTGATTGTTTATGGTTCTCAACATTTGAGACAACATGAGCAGAACTATGGAACCCATGACCTGGAGTTAGCAGTACTGGTCTACACCGTGAAGATGTGGTGACACTGTCTGATGGGTGAACACTTTACAGTCAATTAGGATCATAAGAGTCTATGGTATATCTTCTCTCAAAAGGACCAAAACCTGAGAAAACGATGTTGTCTTGAGTTCCTCTAGGAATATGACTTCGATATAGTCTATACTTCTAGGAAGGGGAACGTTGTTGTAGATGCACTTAGTAGGAGATCTGATATTCAACTATTTGGTGAGGCAACAGAGCATCTAGATTATTTGCAGATATCATTTGTGGATAGAGATGGAGTATCATTTCATTAGTCTCTTACAATCACTCCCCCACTTTTTCAACGATTTAGAGAGGCACAGTAAGGGGACACTGACTGAAAGACACAACATGCTCATATATCCACAGGAAATGTTGCTGATGGATTTTATGAAGGTGGGGAGCACTTCATTCTCTTCAGGGGACGTACCATGGTACCAACGTCACTTCAAGAGGAAGTTTTGAGGGAGTGACCCACATCCCCTCTAGTGGTACATCCTATAGTGCTGAAGAAGTACTAGGATCTCGGATGATAGCATTGGTGGCTGGGAATGAAGAAAGTAGTTGTAGAGTTTGTCTCTCTATACCTCACTTGTCAGTAAGTAAAGGTGGAGAATCAGGTACCAGCAGGCTTGGTTCAGCCATTAAGGGTCCCAATGTGGAAGTGGGATGGGATATCCATGGACTTCGGGATAGGACATCCATGTACATTCAGGGGACACGACGTGATTTGTGTGATCGTCTACCGAATCACAATTTCGGCCCACTTCATACCGACCAGAAAGCAGGGTTCAGTAGAGAGATTGGGACGCCTCTATGTGAATGATATTGTGCCGATACAGGGAGTACCCTTGATGATTTTCTTCGATCGTGATGCAAATTTTACTTCCTGTCTATGGAAGGGGTTGTTGGAGGCTTTCGGGACGCATCATCATTTGAGCACCACATTCCATCCTCAGACAGATGGCCAGACTGAGCAGACCATACAGACCCTCAATGACATGCTGCGTACTTGTGTCCTCGACTTCTGTCGCATCTGGGAGGATCACTTACCTTTTTTGGATTTTTCATTCAAAAACAGTTATCATTCTACCATTGGGATGGCACCTTTGGAGGCATTGTACAGGTGAACTTGCAGATCACTCATGTGATAGATTAACCTAGGGGAGTCAGCACTAGTGGGACCAGAGATTGTACAGGCTACCACAGAGAAAGTGGAGATCATCCAGAAGTGGATGAAGACTGCTTAGAGAAGGCAAGAGTTTTATGCCAAGAGGAGACGAAGACCTCTGGAGTTCAAGGATGGAAACCACGTCTTTCTACGGGTCTCACCTCGACAAGGTATGCATAGATTTGTTCAAGGCATCAAATATCTCTGAGATTCATTAGACCCTTCCTGGTCTACAGTAAAGTTGGTAAGGTGGAACACCACTTAGATATTCCATCTCAGTTGCACCGGGTGCACGACATCATCAACATATCTTAGATAAGGATATATGTGCCCAACCCTTCTTACGTCATTGACCATAGAGGGCTAGGCCTCAATGATGGGGATACATTTACAAAGGTTCTAGGTGATATTGATGATTGACAGAAGAATGAATTTAATGGTTGGTCGATATCTTTGGTGCATATTTTTTGGTAGCACAAAAATCTCCAGGAGAGCCCATTGGAGTGGGAGGCTTAGATGCGTACTCAGTACCCCCACTTGTTTACATAGTCATGAGTTATGGCTTACCAGGACGTAGATCCCTGAGGTGGAAAGAATATAAAGACCCATAATTTCCAGGTAATATTTATTAATATATGGGAATTTTAAGAGTCCACAAAAAATGATGGAACATGATTCTGAGGCCCGGAGTGCCCAAAAATAATTTCTAAACTTCTATTTGGGTACGTTCAGTAAACGTGCGAGTGAGTTTTCGTAGCTTTTGAACTGGTGCTTGGAATTTAAATCTGAGGGCACCGTTGAACTCACAGTGCTGGTATTTGTTCAATAAGACATTCACCTTGACGATAGTTGGTCAAGAGTGAAAGTTAATTTTTGGGTTTTTCATGGAAATAATAAAATCAAATAATCACATATTTTATTTTATTTGTCGTAACCACTCCATGTGGAAGTTGAATATTGGGGACCACAAAACCATGACCTTCCATGAGACTTTATGGTGGTGGGAACCACCATAGAGTAACCTCCCATGAGTGGTTACGGTGGTGGGGACCACCCGGGTACTAAACTTTTTGAACTCCCTTATTAATGAGGGAGAAACCACTCAACTCCCTCTTTAATATGGAGGAGCCTCTTGAGATTTCTTGACATTAATTATGCCAACACACCAGATTAATTTATAAAATTTGAATTTTAAACTAACAAACAAAATAATAGATATAATAATATATTATTTTGGGGGCTACCTATTCATTTTGGTGGAATTGGGAGGAAGGGGCATGCAGAGTAATGCTCTCAAACGAAGAACACCAACGAAGAACGCCTCTCCTTCGACGAATTGTTCTCTAAACTCTATCGAAGGATCACCAACGAAACAAGAATCAAAAATCACAAAAAACATCGACGACACTGAGGCCCATCTTTTCCTAATTATTTGTCTTCACCCTCGGGACCTTGTCGACATCATCAAGCGGATGAGGTAGGGGTTTATTTGTGAATGAGTACTTTTCCCATGATCTTCCCTTGTTTTATTTTTTGGGTTTGGGAATAAATCATTGTGGAAGGTTGTATTGTATGACGTTCTTCTTCAATTCCATGTTGATCCATAAGATACCACCTTAATTCCAAGGGTATGGGACAAAAAAACATGGCCCGATCCCTCTGCAAATCTTGTGATGATTTGGGGTGTTGAACGCGGCGAAGGCCCCAGCGCTGCCGCCCGCTGCCTCTACGCCCTGCGGTGTCCCGCGGCCTCCGTGCTTCGTGCTCCGCACCGCCGTACGGTCTCCACCACTCTTCTTCGTCTGCAGCCGAGCCCACCCCCTCCTGTGCCGCCACCGTTGTGTCGTACTGTCACCACCCTCTGGGCCGAGTTTCCATGATCGGGGTTGTGCCGCCCCCTGCGGCCTAGCTGTGCCGCCCACGACCCAGCGATCCACCCTGGCCAAACCACCCTCGACGCACCACCCCCAGCAGAACCACCCTCCCCGCGCCACCCCAAGCCGAAAAACCCTCATTGTGCCCCTCTAAACTGCCCTATCCACACTGTTCGTGGCCAAGCGAGCCGCCCCGCGGCCTCGCGTAGTCCGCAACTGAGCCGCTTCACGGCCGAGACACCCTCACGACACCCACCATGGCCAAGACACCCTCGAAGAACCCCTCATGGCCAGCTCGACGGCCTAGAAGGCCGGTCTGCCCAGCATGGGCCGGGATAGACCTAGTGGACCAGACTGAACCCAACTGGCTGGGCCACACTGCAGGCCTGGCCAACTACGATCCATTTACTTTTTTTGGCCTTAACTTTTGCACCAGACATCTGTTGGAAGAATAGTCAATGACATTGGACATCTTGGAGCGAGATGGTACCTTTGTGTATACCCCATGTAGTTGTTGGATTAAGATGGGGAATGGTCATGTTGGATCGAGCACAAATCCAACTGGGCTCCCCGGACGAGAGGGGTAATAACTCACAGATCGGGCGTCCAATTGATGCGCCGTCTGTTGCGTTGAGACACCTATGACGTGGAAGACATTTGTGATTCTTATTCATGGGACTTCATGGAAGTTGAAGTATCTACTAGTATCTCGTGTAGTAGATTCTACTGGAGAATAGAGAGTAGTGTGCGGGAATCTAATAGCTGGCTGAGACATGGTGACTGCAGACCATTTCGACTCGAAGTGACATTACAGGCCCAGTGGGGAGCGTCTCTGTGTGACATTGTAGACCCATGGTGGGGAGCACCTCTATGTGGAGTGGAAGACCCATGATACTCAATATGGGGAGTACCTCAGTAGGCCATGAGGGGGAGTGCCTCTTTGTGACACGACAGACCCATGATATTCGACAGGAGGAGTACCTCAGCACATCACAAGGGTGAGCTCCTCTGTGTGACATAGCAGCCCCATGGTGAGGAGAACCTCTATGTGATGTGGTAGTCCCACCTTACTCGATAGGAAAAGTACCTCATTAGTACAAGGTTAGTGAGAAGTGCCTCTGTGTGATTTTGCAGACCCTCCGTACTCGATAGAGGAGGAGTTCTCCAGCAGCCGATGTGTTTAGAATGTTACTTGTTACTTCCCCTAGAATAAATCTGGTTGTGATCTGAGTATGTACCTCTTTGTTTCCTCATTATTAAGATAGATTAAATGATGAAAAATGTGTATGTATGGACATATACCTATGTAGGTTTATCTTTTGATCTCTTACTTTGTGGTTTAATCATTGGGGATTTCGTGAGACCATGTGGGTCTCGGGGTCCGTACTGAGTATCGTTATACTCACCCCTGCATAGGATATTCCCGAACATCGTTGTGTTTGGTGAAAAAAATTGACAACACTGACTGAGGACGTATGTACCAGGGCTGGATGTTGCCTAGAGGTGGACCATACGTTGTGTCGATAAGCGTAGGAGACAGAGGGACGTGGAGTGCTAAGGTGGCGATCTGTACATACCCTTCAGGTTGGATCCTTAGAAGATGACCCAACATCTGATATTCCCTTTTCTTAATTTGTATTGTATCACAGTTGTACTTGTAATTTCTAGATGGGATTGTATTCTAGACCCTTTTACTTACTGCACTTGGTTTGTTTACAATTCAGTTTACTTATGTTCCTCTCTTGTCGTGTTCTTGGTAACATGTGCTTAAAGGTTATAAAGGAAATGCCTTTCCATTGTTTGGGAATACACCTTCGGTGATAGTAGCCAGCCCCTGGACTATGGAAGGCGTGCTTGGGGTAGTCACGATAGGGGCCTTGTGGGATGGGTCATGAAAATATGAATAAGTAATAAAGTCATCTATGAAACCTAATTCCATGTTCAACTAATAAAATTTTAAAAATGCGTATAATTTTGACCATCTGAAAGATGAAAATCAAAATCATTAGAATGAAAGTCATAAAATTTACAATATTAACATATCATTAAAACACAGCGTAACATAAAATATAACATAATTCTCAAATACCGCACATTTTAATAACATTATCATCTATTCTATTGAAACACGGTAACAATCTAAATAACCAAAAAACACATTTTTTTATACAGATATGCTTCCATATTCTATATAAAAAATATACTATATCTAAATTCACTTAAATCCAAAAATGATGTAAAATCCATCAATCATAATATAAAACACATTTTCAAAAAATCTTTTATCTGTTATGTAGTGTCAATAAAATACAATTTAAAATATCCAAGTCCATCATATCTGTATCCAAAAATCATCATATCAACATCAGGAACATATTATGGGTTATATATCATTTAAATTTTTTGCCCATTAATATTACCTTCAATTAAATAATATTTCAAAGACACCATCAGTATAGAATATAATCATTAAAATTATTTAAAAAAATTGTACTTTACCATCCATATATATTTTATAATTTAGAAAACATAATATTTGAATTAAAATAATTAAATACTTCATTGAACCCACTTCATTATCAAATCATTATCTAGGTTTCGCCATCATCTTTCATAATAAATCAATCCTTTGAAATTCATTATATAGTCATATCATCATAAAAAAGATAACCACGACTCATACATACTTGATGATTTTATTCACAATATTTTCTCATAGGACATTTATTTTCATAATGGATCAATTTCAACACATAAAATATTCATGCATTGATAATAAAATAGGTAGACTGATATGTTCATCCATTATGTTAATTATATATTTCATTTTACCTTTTTTTATAATTTTTTTGTTTCCATCATATCTATACTCTAAAAATATTCCCATTCCTTTGATACACTACCATATGTTCTTCATTCCAAATTTATAACATATATGATAATAAATTTATTTTTTGTAAGGTTACCCTTAACCTAACTCTCTGTGAACGCTATACTTCTCCACTTTTGTGAGTCATAGATATGGTTAAGTTACTTGTTCTTAATCATGTTTTGTGAAGAAAAATTAGGATTAATAAAAATTTCTTTTACTCTATTAACCATGCCACATGTTTATTCATTATAACATTATTTACCTTGATCATTTTTATCTGTGTTTCTTCTAGTTCCATAAATCGACTAAAGAGAATAATTATAGTGAGAGAAATAGTAATAATAGAATAAATCCACATAATCATTAAATGTAACTTTTCAGATTTCTGAATAATTAAACCTCTATTTCAATTCAGGATTCCATAGGCCTATCCAAGTTTATTTATATTGAAATTATATTTAAATACTCTCTTGTGGTTCAGAAAGAGTTTGTTACATTCCAAATAAAATCACATTGGGGCGTCAAACAGGTGTGTATAAAGGATCATTTTCATGCACAATTCTTGATCATGTATATATCAATATATTTCTGTTCGGTATGGTACCCCTAGGAAAATATTTTCCATAGTAACTCTATTTGTTTTAAAAAATGAATGGATTATAAAAGTGAATGATCTAGACTTGATATGATAATGAGGATCGTGTCTATAATTAACATTAATAATATAATAGCTTTCTAAAAAATAATTTAATAATAATTTAATAGGATTAAGTAGTTTCTATTACCCCTAACTATGTCTTTTACGTTATGTCCATTTTTTAAAAAATTTAATTTCTTCGATAGTCAGGATTTCACCGAACAAAATTCATAAATGAACTACAAAATATTATTATTTTAAATGACAATTATAAAATAGCTGTTAAATTGAATATTGTGAATAGGATTAAATATCATTTGTAATTTATGAAATTAATATTCAATAAAATTGTATTTATTATTAATGACTAAACGCATTATTTTTAGTAATGTAATTTCGAGAATAATCTGAAATGATTAATATTTTGGTGAATAGTAAAAAATATTTTTTTATAAAATTGTAAATTATATTTAAATGAACTTTTATTACTTTAAGTTGATATCAATGTAAAATAAGTAACTTTTACTTAGATTTATTCTAATTAGTTAAATTTATAGAATATTTATTCCACATATTGTAATAATCATATTTATGGTCTGAAGAATGCATTTTTTTATAAAAGTACTACTTTTCATTACATTTTTACAGTTTAAAATTATATATAATTTCCTAAATCCTGTTTATTGAAAATTTAAAAATATTTTCCATATCTTGAATTGGGATTTAAAAATTACTTTATATTGTAGTTTTTATTTTTTGGAATAAAAAATTTACCATGGTAAAAAAATATATACTATAGTATATATAAATTAATGTAGCAAGTTATATAAAATTATATCCTTTATGAGGGGTAGTACTTCTATTACATGGTAATCACAACATATATGACTATTCACTTAATATACATTATTAGACCCAAGAATATTAGTTGGGAAATGTTGCTTATTAAATAAAACAGTTAGGGGTTTGATTAAATTATTGAGAAACCAATTTTCAATGGGTTACACATATGTGGGATGGTAATTCTAATTTATAGAGTGTTGAATTCATAAATTTGAAATGGATTCCTATATAATTGATCCCATGATGATAATAATGGGAATTATAGGCTGTATTTCCCTCTTGATATCATTATTACCTAACCCCAATGGTGGTAAATTTATGACGAATGAGATAGTTGATTAAAATTTATATACCCATTTATATGATGTGTCATATTAAGAATTCATTATATTTTACATGTCCACCCCATTTAAAAAAATATATGATATGTTGTTTTATTTGTGTTTTATTTATGTAAGTATTTAGTTAATTAATTTTTTAATTACAACCTAAAGGGTGTAATCCTCTTAAAACATATAATTTAAATTCTCATTAACTAATCCAGTTGTGATTTTTTTTGGAAAATTAAATTTTTATATTGAAATTATAAAAAGATATCCCAATTATGATTCAAATCATTAGCTTAATAAAGTGATTATTAATGTTTCATTCATATCTATTTGAGTTCCTGATCATGATGTCATAAACAATCAAATGTTAAATTATATAAACCAAAAACCATAATATGGCATTCATAGTTTTAACCATTTGGAATGGGTATTTTATAATATCTCATAAATAGCGATAATTTTCATTTCCAAGAGGTATTAGTTTTATTTTCAATGTGTTAAATTGAATATAATGTTTAGGAATTGTATCATAGTTATAATTTTAGTGTCGATCTGAATTAAAAATTAAATTAAAGATGTTAAATGAGGGGTTAAACTTGTTGAGGTATTTCTATATGTGGTAAATTATTATAGGTAAGTGATTTTATATATTTTTAGATATAATTTTGTTTCTGGTGTTGTTGTTGTGAGTGGGACAGTAGATAATGAAAAGAAACCATCAAGTAGATAGGTGGATTTTTAGTCAGCTTTTCCTCCATGGGTATTACTATAAACAGATACATGATGAATATCAACTATTCATCCCTAACATTAGAATTGTGACATTACCGAGATAACTCCAATGTTATTCATATCAATTATTATTTGATCATGGTATCCCAATGTTTATAAAGTAATGTTTTTATTCCTATGATGATGTGTTATGACCAATGTAGGTTACTGACTCCTTACATGTTCTAGTTTAAACCCTTCCAAATGTGTGATTTCATGAATGTTAGACAGAGTGTAATAAATTACCTTAAATGGAATGTTGTTCTAATGAAATGAAACATAAGGATAGTTTTTCGGACCTACTGGCACAATATTGATACTGATCGATTAGGTTTTGTGGGATACCATGATGACCATAACATTTATTTGGAAACTAGTACGCCATCATTTGGTTTAAATTAAGGAATGATGTGATAGAGTTTGGAATGGTTTTAAAATTTTCCATATTGGTAAGGATCATAGTTTTATACTCATTTTGAGTATATTGCATGCATTGTGATCGAGTGGTGGTGTTATATTAACAATGATTCATAGTTTTATAGGGAATCATATAGGAAGATTTGTATCAAAACCAAGTTCAGTGCGATGGATTTTTTGGGTTCATAGTGATGCTTCCCAGTGTTATGATGTAGAAAACATATTTTTCTAATAAAACACCTTGAGCCTGGTGGAGATTAGATAAATCACATCACATGAATGTGCTTGATATTGAAGTGTTTTACAACTGATCTCCAGATGCACTTAAATATGATATGTCGAGTAGCATGGTTAGGTTGAACTTGTTGATTGATAACCTATGGAACTGTGAATCAGGTCTAAAATCATGTTGAATGTGACAATAAAACCTACATGAATGTTATGTAGTTCACTTCATATGCATGCATTAGTTGATTAAAATTGAACATAGGTGAATGGTTGGGTATTTTAAGAGGATTGATGGTTTCAATTAAGTGATGATTACCAATAAAGTGAGTAGGAGAATAATGTAAATTAATGGATTTTTAAATGATGAGGTAAATTTCATAATATAGATATTTATATTAAATAGTCGTCGCATTTATGAACTGTGACACTCTTCATCAGGATATATTGTTTTATTTTTTAGTGAAAGATAATATATCTTGGATTATTTAAGTGTGGTTTTAGAGAGGTGTAGAATCCTATTGTTGTAATAATTGTGTACTCCTTTTTAGTAGGAAATTGTTTAGTTAGTAGAAGTCATCAAATTTTGGGTATGATCTTCATTGGGAATGATCAGAGTGATCTAGTTGTTCATTGGGAAATGTATTTGGAAATCTAGTTTCATTGATATGTTAACAGAAAGATCCGAAAAACATTGAAAATAGTTTTCCCACGGTGGTTATATTTTATTTTACCCAAATATTTTGATGTGGCTATAGAGGAGTTAAATTAAAATTTTATTTGGTATGAGACAGGTAATGTTTAATGGTCTTCATGCAATTTCAATGTAATTTATGTGCACGCAGTACAAGACTACTCAACTGATGTTTGAATATTTTGTTACAATTAGGGACATGTGTAACATCATTCGATTTCATATGATAAAATGAATAGGATTTTTACATGGAAACTAAATATGTGATTAATTAGTCAATTCTTATGGTAGGGAAATCGAGAATCAACGTTGGCATTAAGAAATTATGAAAACAACGGTGGAGAATTTTATAAGAATTTTGATGGAATGATATGATAATTGCATCATGTATTGGGGATGAAAAGTTCACGATTGTTACTTATAAATCTTTAAATGGTATTTTTGAGGGATAAATTAAGTTGTATTGGATTATGTAACACTTGGAATAATTTATTATTAGAGAATCATTGGGTTTTTGGAAACAAAACATCACTATTTGAATGTAACATTGTGAACTAAGTAAATAAGGTTTTATTAAGATTTTCCTCCAATGTATAATACGGATTATAATTATAAGATGTGGATATTATAATAATACATGTTTTTAGACATGTTGAATTCAAAATGGATTTTGAACATTGTAGTTTTGTAGAAGAGATAAAATTGAAAATGAGCCTCAAAATTGAAATCATAGATTTGGAAAAAATAAAATAGTGTTTTGGATGTGGTTTAATTGATGAGAGTGTTCTAAAGGATTATAATAGTTTTGGTATAATCGGTCTCTAAAAACCAATTTATTGAAGAAATATTCATGGGTGGCTGGTTTGTATAAATATTGATTCCCCCTTGGAGAAATCATGTAGCCTTTAATGGGATTTCTCATGGACTTTGGAACAATTGATGGTGTGGAACATGGTTATTTAGTTATTATAAATTAAATTAGAAATTTAGGAATACATTCATTGAAATTTTTCCAACACATGAACCCATACCATATTGTTTATTCCCTCTAACCAGTATCACCACATGTTTGTAGCACACTAATTCTAACACATATGGAAATATTGTAAGGGGAATGGAACTACGTAATTGTGAGACTTGTGGTTGGACCAATATGAACAAAACAATACTGATTAACTATAAACCTAATTAAAAGTGTAATATTTACCTTTTCCCCCAATTCTCGTAAAAGGGATTTCACACTTTTTCCATCCCCATTTTATCCAGTAGGTCCCATTAAGAATTCCTCCTCAACCATCAACATCGATGGGTTAAAATCCTCTAATTTCTGATCGATTTCATCACCATAAGATTCTTTTTAAGCCACAAGGTATGTATAATACCACTCTTACATTCATTTTTAGTTTATCTCAACTTCTTCGGGGCTATATCTGTGTGATATAACTACCACAGTTTTAAGGGATTTTGATGAATAATTCAATTTATCTCAATACATCTTGAATAAAATCCTAAAATAGGATGATTATATCATCCAAAAAATGAGTAATGATATATAGAAAATATTATATAAAGTACAATTAATTTATACTATATTTATAGGGTGCTACACACTGGTCATTTTTTACATTCCTCTTAAAATTTTAAATGCCTTAAATTAAATAACTTAACAACTCCCTTGATGTTCAATAGAACCCTTATGAATATATGATGTCAATAACCCCACCCCAATATACCGCATGTCATTAGTTTTATTTAAGACTATATGGGTTATAATTAGTGTGCTACAAACATGAAACCATATGGTTCTTCACGTATTTTATTAGGTTCTTTAGATATTATAAATTAAAATAGAAATTTAGGAATACATTCATTGAATTTTTTCCAACACATGAACCCATACCACATTGTTTATTACCTCTATCCAGTAGCACCACATGTTTGTAGCACACTAATTCTAACCAGTAGCACCACATTTTTTATTAAGTTGAATTATCCGCCATAGGAGAGATGGTTAACACAAATGAATGATCTTGTAAGTCGATCATACAAATTTTAATAATAAAACTATCATTCAAGTTCACAATAATAAAAATTAAATATAATGATAAAATTTGTAATTACTTTCGTTCTATGTTTTGGGTGTTACCCTTGGACTCCTTTTAAATCAAATTTTATTACATTTCCTAGTTTGATATTATGTAATTATTATATACAAGGACCTTTTAACTAGTTATACATAAACTTGAATTACATGATATTGATGACTTACATTTTTTCAAGTATTAATTTAAATGTTAAATAAAATTTTCTATTGAAAAAAAAATTCACCTTGAGTTAACATTGGATTAACTAGTATGAATTCCATGAATAGGATAATAGGATTGTTGATATTATAATAACAATTATTTGTATCTAGTTCCCTATTTGATTACATTTAATGGGATTGGATAAAATTTTTATTGTACCATTCGACAAGTGATAATTAGTTTCATAATATATTGACATGGATGGTTGTAGAGGGTTATTCCATTATACCATAACATTAGTGAAATATAGGTACATATAGGCTTCCAGGAATGGGATTATTGGTTCACAGAGGTTATATGACAACATGAGTGTTAATGGGTTCTTGATATGGAATTTCTTAGATATAATCTTATATTTTGTGTTTTGTTATATTTCACAAGTGATAATTATAATCCTACTACTTACATACAAGGATTGACTCACAGGTTAAATGAAATTATGATATGGCTTGGGATGTACTTGAGATCCTTGTATGGAACACCTTGGATTTTCTTAAAGGGAATATGATTTCACATTACGTTTTAGTGCTAATTAATTCATCATTTTTTCAAAACAATTGTTGTTATGAATAACATGGGGAAATTATTGATCAAGATTATATAAGGATGTATTGGGATGACCAAGGGTCCCACATGACATGTACACGATAAGGAATCCAGATTTACACCTTAGGTACAAGAAAGAATCACAAACATATATATATATAACTATACACGTAATTTCATATATATTGAATAAATATACATATATAAAATTTATTATATCCAAATATATGTATTCCTATTAACATGGCTACACATATTTAGAGACATTCTGGGTTAGGCAGATGTAGGTATGGTCGACCTAGTGTTCTTGAGGAACAAAATCCTTGATTAGTTTTATTTAACATTTTATTTATATTAAATATACCTATAAATTTATTTATTATATACTAATAGACTGGATTTAATTGGACTCCTTTGGAGGTGGCATACTGCATATATCTCACAACCATTTTGGGCCACAGGTTTCCACCTAAACAGACCTCATTTTTGTGTGTTCAAATCATGCATTATCTTATATATTGTCACTCCCGTAGCTGAAGCTTAAATTCACATAACTAAACTATATCATAGGATTATCATGGAGTTTGAATTAGAGGGTTTTGTTTTTTTACATGTATTATGTTGTGTATTTTTTACTTGATTTCCTATGTCTGTTTGTAAATTGTAGCATGTCTATGCCTTCTGATTTATTCATTTATTATTATAGGTTAGTTCTTATTATATTTAACATCCATGTTATTGTTTTCTTCAAGTATTTTATTTGGTTATATACCACAATTATAATATTATAATTTTGTAATATCCACCCCATCATAACATAATAAAAACCTCACTGATAATTGGAATCTTCTGTGATTCTGGGTCGTACACTTTAGGTCATGTGACAAATCAGCTCAAGGAAATGTTTTAGTGGATCTCATATTGAGATATTACAAAGAGACGCATCCATTAAATCTTAATTATAACACTAAATATATATAAACTATAACAACCTTCTTAATTTAGGATGATAACCAACTAAAATCCAAGGATACAGTAGAATAAAATTAAATCAATTATATTACCTAGCATTAAACTCTTTAAATGATTGATCGACTAATTTATGTTTTTTTTAAAAAATTTAACCTAATATATATATAATTATTTATAATATTTTTTTTATATTTATGAATAATTATTCATGAAATAAACAATGTAGAGGAACACATAATAAATTCAGACATGATACTAACATTTATAAACAAATATAAATAATTAAATTATATAAACATTAATGTTTAAGAATGGGTAAACATTAAATATTAAATTTTATCAAATAATAATTTTTATATAATGTAATTTATATAGATTTTATCGGAAATACGTCATATTACTAATTATGATATATTTTAAGGAATCATTTTATTATGAAATTATAAAAAATTTATATTTTGTATAAAAAATTAATATATAATAAAATATATCATATTTAGTTTTCTATAAACAACTAATAATATCATTGAAAAATTAATAGTTTCAAAAATTTCAAATTCATGACATAATATAAATATTTTATTTTTTACATTTATGAATATTCCAATTTTCGTCTCAAAATTTTCAATATTTCTTTTATTGTTTTTATAAACACTCTATAAATTTAATAAAATATAAATAAAATTTAAAAATATCATAATTTTAATAAGAAATTAATGTTTCATTGAATGAACCCCAGAATCAGTAGGGGCCCTTTAGGACTACACCGATAATTTTTTTTGAATTATGACATATATATATGTATATTTATTTATTTATAATTAAAATTATCATGAAAGTGTTTAATCCATGACATGGCCCTTCCTTTGGTGATATCGCATTCTAAGCGAAGACCATGACTGTTTTAGAATATATCTTACATAAGAGGAACCACTTTGGGATAACAATTTTCCTTAGCTTGATTTTCCATTAATTATAACTAGTATTCTATATCTATTATCAGATGTATTTATTTTTTCATATATATTCTTATAGACACCAACCATAGTTTATTCTATCGCCAATGTACATATGACCAACACATAGAGACATGTCGACACCATAGTGGTTGTTTCAATTATGGAACTCTAGTTTTTAGGATTTTATTTCATCATCTATAATGAATTTTTAGTATTATATAATCTATGATGTTCCAAATCATATAAAAAATATGAAGTTAGGATTTGAACTATTCCATGGTAATTAAAAATAAATAATCAAATAAGGAGTTTTTTTGGATAATCATTGGTAATTGGAAACAAATTCCCATTTTATTCATTTATTATATAATTAATACAAATCCTACTTTTTTAGCTCATATAACACATTTTAGTTTCAGAGGTACATCAGTCAACAAAAACATTGCAGATGATAACATGAAATCTCGATTAAACTGAAACTCACTCAATAAATTTGTAAGTAACAATATAATGGTACTAACAATGTTGTATAATATATCTTTATGATTTAATTATTACTATATTAACATATAATTGATTATGATTACTAAGGAAAAACCAATATATTACACTAACATGGGGAATCTATGGATTATGGTAATCACTCAATACCTAAGAAGGACCTATTTCAATATATGGTTGCATGAAACCATATATTAAATTATATGGAGAAATGAGATCATGAGAATTTCAGAAGATATGATTTTTTATATTATAGAGTTTTACACACTGTTGTAATAGGAATGGAATCCACTTATATATGCATATATGGCATTAAAAATGATTATTCTGTTAATGAATATTTCATAAATGTCATCAATGGTTTAATATATTTTATATTTTTTTACATTAAATAATATAATATTTAAAAAACATGAATTACATTTATACTCCACATATTCAACATAATCTGAAAAATAAAAAAGTATGGTAGAATTAACTAATATTTTTATAGGATTCCAATATATTATCCTATTATGTGATAAATCGTGCATGAAAAACAAAAATCTACTGTTTAAAAAAAATATTTGGTTCACACATTGTGTAAAACACTGGTATTTTAAAATATAATTCACTATAGATTAATTTAATTTGTTTGATAGATTTTTTTAAGATACACTAAGCTTTAAGTGAACTGTGATATACTATTGATTTAATATAGTTTGAATGAGATGTCATAATGTTGTTGTTAAATAGTTTGTATGAATTTGAAAATGGACATTATCAAAATTATTTATAATGGAATTATATAATGAAAATATTTTTTATCGATTCATAATATATAAGTACCAATATTTTATTAAAGTAATATTATTCTTATACAATATATTTTCTTCAAAATGTATTTTATTTCATTTTTTTCATGAATATAACAATTAAAATTAAAAAATTGAAAAAAAAACCTAGTAAATTTATATATTTTTTAAATGAAATTTCCATCAGTATATTATTCATGAATATTATTTACAGAAAACAATACTGGACTTTTAGTGAATAGTAAAAAATACAAGTTTTTTAAAACTAACATTAATTTAAATTAAATATTGTAATATAGAAATCAAATAAATTTTTTATTTTATCATATTTTAAAATAATTATCACTTTATAATAATTAATAAAATTAAATACATGTGAGTAAAATAGTACAATAATTTTGAATATGTTTTTTCAGGCATGAAAATACATTTTTCAAAAAAAATGTGCGCAATGTATCGTTTTATAATTGTATATATAAATATATATTTCATAATTAACTAAATTAAATTTATATAATATTTATTCAATTAAAAGTGATAAAAATCTTTTCAAAATTTGAACATGGTAATGAATGAAAAAAATTACATTTTATTCTATACAAAGTATTTTTCAAGAAAAGTTGTTGTTTGTGTTTGTGGAGTCGTTGTAAAGTGAATTGGACTAATTATAGAAATTTATATTATAAAATTCATTGAATATTTGGGATATTAATAATTAATAGTATTTAATAAGTTTATCATAATTTTTCACTATCAATGATATCTTTGGAAGAAGTCTATTACTATGGTATGTGTTAATAAGGGTAAAAAGATTTAATCTAAAACATTATGGGTCAACCTAAAATAATTTTTTCTCTTGAATCATTTAGTTTGGTAATATTTATACCCTATATAATATAATATTAAATTATGAGTCATTCTGGATTCATTTTCTAAGTTATTCAATATTATGATGAATTAGAAGTGTCCCCTATCCCTCCGTTGTAAAATGAAACCACTTCTCCTCACTTCATCAAACATAAAGAGGATATTATAATATTTAATAACTACTCAATGAATTTTAAAAAAATACTACACATATATTATTTTTTCTTTTTATCTAATAATAAAAACCCTTCCAGACATAATGTTTAATCCAAATGATGTTTTTCAATGTATTGGTATAACTCTTAATCGAGTGCATTCAATTTAATTACTATTAAACATCAAATAATTTTATTTTATCCATAAAAAATGATTAAGAAGATATCAAAAATATTCTATTATGTTATTATGATTATTGGAAAATAGTTCTTCTCCTATTATCTTCCAAATGGGAAATAAAAGTTCCCCTAAAGTGTATATGTGGAATACCACCCAATATAGTGATATGACTCAATTTCCATATCAAACATTGATGTATTTTTTCTATAATATATTTATTATTTATATATTATATTTATGAAATAATTATTCTTCTGAAATTATTTTTTTCTACATTCTATCTGTCCAATCAATTCAAAATTGATATTTTCGCTCGTGCTGACATGTAGAATGGAAAAACCAAGAATTGATGTGATTCATTTCTCATATAAAAATTTCATGGAAATAAAGAAAGGTCATATTTGACAAATATTCATGGTATTTATTATGAAATAATAATACATAAAAGTTTAATTTTTTAAATTTCTTCTGTTCTATCCATCGAATAGTGGAATCATCTATTCTGTGTGCATATTGAATATTCTCTCATCCAAGTGATGTAATTATTTTTAATCACCAATTTGTAGGAATGATTTTAAAAGTTTATATAATTATTATATATGATATTTTTGAAATATTATTATTATTTTCATTATTCTTACATTAAAAAATGGAAAAAACCCTAACTATCAAACCGAGAAAAACAAGAAAAAGGAAACAATTAACACTCAAAAATGATTTTAATAATGAATTATATATAAATAAGAGTTATAATGACATATCAAGATCATATATAGTAATAATTTTTTATATATGATTATAATATATAATGATAGTAAAGTAATTTTATTATACAAGATGGTAGATCTTGTATAATGCATGTTATACATGATTTAACATTTTCTCAGCACATGATTCTTTCTATAATATATATTTCATATTCTCCTATTATTTCAGTCATGTGGTGTAAATACATAAAATTTGAAATCTTATATCATTAATATCTAATATTCAAGGTATTTAATGTCTCATTTAGTGTTATATATTTCATAGGAGTGATAAATCAAATGATACAAATGTGGTATCAGATTTATGTTGCAATCATATATTTTTTGGATTGTTTATGATTTATTAAAATTAAAGGAAACTTTATCATTATAATCATATAAATAATATATATTTTATTCTAATCTATTTTTTAATTTAAATTAATGTAATGGTACCATTTTCAATATTATTCATTTAAAAATGATCAAAATATATTTATATGAAAAACATATTTTATTTCCACTTTGGTCAGAAATATTTCTCTTACAGGCCATTATTATATTGAAAATGTTTTTATTATTGGTTTTAATATTTTCAAATGTTTATTAATGTTTTTTCATAAATATTTTAATTTATATAAAAAATAATTTAAAATATTCTTCATGTCGTTTTTTGATCAAGGATCTCTTAACAAAAAAATGAGATAATAATATTTTATTTAACATATCCACATAAAAAAATATTCCAACAATAATGAGTTCCCTTATCATTTTATATTATTCTTCATTATTCCATTTTTATTTTCAAATTATTATTTCTAAATAATATTTAAATATAAATATTTTAAATAATTTATTTTATAATGAAAATTACATTTTTCCCCCATGTAATGGTTCATAGATATTTTAATATTATTTTAAAATATATATATATATACATTTATATTACTAATGATTAACATGGTACAATATCAAATGAAGCCTTCCATTTTAAATCTATATATGTTTTCTGATAATCATGATTAAATATTGATGAATCTTTTTTCCTTCTTCATAGGTAATGTTATGACACAATAATACATTTTTTCATGACCTTATATCTTATATTTTTATGGATTTTATTATGTGATGGTAAGGTATATTATAGTCCTAAAATGAAATGGTTAATGTGATAGTTATGTATTTCATGTGAAATTGTGATAATCATAGACATTATTTATAGGATCATTTTTAAAATTTTAATTTGTGAGTATGGTTTCATCTATTTGTTCTCACATAATTATGAATGGACGTGATTGTGAATAGAGATGTTCAAATTCTAATGAATGAGTATAATAATTCCAAGATATTATCACTAAAATATGATCGGACCTTATATCTAATATATTTTTCACAATGTAATGATTTATATATATTTGATTCCATATTCTTATGTTTATTATATGCTATCATATTTCATGATTGATTAGTTATGATTCTATATTATTAATACATGATGATTGTTATGAAAAATTCTTATTCTATGACTCAGGAATATGACCTGTGACTTTTTTAATTTTTTTTTATTATAAATTATATGTTCTCAAAATTTTATTCTATTTATATAGATATGTTTCATTATTGATTCGTATCTCCAATATTTACCCTAATTGATAATTTTAGCACACCATTTTTTATACATTAATTATCTAATGGTTATGAAGATGTGTACTAGGTATGATGAGTCTATAAGGGGAAAAAATAATTTAATTTGTTATAGATGACAGAGATTTTACAAAAATAATTTTTTGATGTATCATGTATGAAAGTACAGTAAACATTTATGGGTATTGAGTATGTTTATTTGAGAGATATATTGAGTATTCCTTGAATATATATAATATCTCTATACATTATTCATTGGTTTCTATAGTTAATTTCTGGGTATGGTTGAGTTTTTTTATATTATGATATATACATTTATATAAAAGCTATTGGAAAAATTCTAATTATTATATATCATTTTAATTCCACAGTAAAGTAGTGATTTTTTGGTTATAAAAGAAAGTACACCCACATATGGATACTAGAATGTGGATGTTGTTGTGGAAATGATATAGATATTGGTGAAGTTTTTGAAATGGTATGCTTAAGAATTCACATAGTCATCACCAAAGAATTATGAGTTGGTTTATGACTACATACCCAGATAAAGACTCTTTAGGAGTACAATTTTTTTAATTCAAATTTTATTTATTAAATATCCTTATGAATTTGAATAAATAATGATTTTGGATGAATTTGGTTTAGCCTATGTGGTAAAAAATGGAAATTATTATTCATTATTTATACTATTAATGAATGATTTTTATAATTATATGATTTCCCACAATGGTTATTATTGATAACACTTTGTTTTTTTGATTGATCTAATAGATGGAACCATGAGGAGTCATGTTAATATTGAATGTGATGGACGATGCAGTGATTATCATAAGAAATGATCAACTTTAATGATATATGGAATGAAAAATATTTTGATTGTTCCTAACTCATTATCTTTATATACTATTTGAAACCTAATCATATCTGAGATTCTAATTGAACCAAATAATATAAAAGTTCTATCAGGATGATTCTGTCATAAAAACACTCACCTTACTATATGTCAATAATTTTTGAAAAAGTACAATGGGATGTTTTTCAAAGGAACTGGACGATTTTTTATATTTGGAAAATTATGGAATAATAAATCAAATTATCAGAGGAAAATGTATATTTTGATATAGGGAATGGAACTAAAAACTAAGGGACTATTTATAGATCAATGTCTTATATGTGGTAAACATGGGAATTATTTGTTTTAATTTAATAATCCAAGGGATAAGATCTAGGCTGAGAAAGGTCCTTTGTAACACCAATAATTACTGTGGAATATATAAAGAATTTATGTATTAGGATTCAATAATTATGTTTTAGAAATTTTTTATAAAAAATATTATACCTAGTATAATCATGAATCACATTTGGTTTATATATTAGTAGTTTCTATTTTGGAATTTAAAAAATATAATAACTTTTAATGATTATAAAAACAATTGTTTGGGTTTTTATGATAGGTTTCTCTAAAATGCATGATAGATATTTGTAAAATAATCCCTCGAGGAAATATTGATAAATTTTTCGGATAATTTTTGTTTTTTGACAATATGAGTACCCCCATTATTTATGGAAGCTCAAAATTAGAGAAAATTTGATCTTTGAATCATGAAAGTGTTAATAATGCTGTGGGAAATGAGAGAGTTATGAACACATATGGATATGCATACAAGAAGGTAGTTGAGTTCATTTATTATATTATGCACATGAAGGTAGTTTCACCGAAGTATTAAGATTTAAAATATTTTTTTCCCATGTATAATGTGGAAAACAAGTAAAAAGTGGCCCATAAGTAATTTTTCTATTAAAAAGTAACATTTTGTGTTCAAGGAATTAAACAAGTGCACATGTCATCCAATTGTTGCACAGAAGATAAACAAGTCCAAAATTTTCATTGGTAAATTGATATTTATCAATTGGATGAAAGTAGAACTTCAATATATTATTTATTTATAGTTTAGGATGTGTTCATTAAAAAAAATTCATGGACGTAAAAGTCCATAAATAGTGAGTGGATCCCTTATAAGAATCGTAAGAAATGGAATATGAAGATGGAGATCCTTAACACCTGTAATGATCCAGATAAAGATACATAATGATTGAACCTTGGGAATGCATTTAGTAGACCATGAATCGTGTAACGGAAGTGAGCATGTACATTGATGTGATCTTGACCAAACATCATTATCGGAAATGATCCTTAGTAAATTTCGTACAGAGGGAATTTTGTCATTTAATTCTCATTATATATAGCCTAGAGAGGTTGAACCAAGTAAACAATTTTGTGATCTTGTGAATGCTTTGTTGCTTCAGGTTCAGTGAATAATCATGATATAAAATTTGAAAGGATACTATCAAAAATAGTAATAAAGAGTATAAGAAATGACCCTTGAATTAAAGATTTATTGATCAAATGGTGTAGGAATAATATTAATTATAATATCTATACCATTATTCGCACCCCCCATCACAGTACCTAAGCCCATTTTGGACCAAAAAATTTATATGAAAGGGAAGGTTTATTTTATCATATTTTTCACTAATTTTTTTAGATGGTTGTCAGTGATTAAGATTCAGTGTTCTGTTATCCGGGTGTTCCATGGAAAAGAGAAGAACTTCACAAAAGAAAAATTCTGGTGGAATTTCTCAATATAGAAATGACTATAAAAAGATCCTGATTCAGTTAAAGGAAACAAATGAAATACTAATTAATGACCTGGATGAATTAGTTAGTGAAAATATTCACTCATTCAATGAATCTAAAGGAATGAGTGCATAAAATGTTATTCCAAGTGATTTTGGTAATAAAGATGACAATGAATTTCAAAGAAGACCAATAGTGTATGTTGTTAACAAAGCACAAGAATTAGATCAGAAATAGGATAAAAAAATTAAATCTAATTATATCAAGATCAAAGTGAAATAAATTTAATTCAAAATTTTGAAAGGATTAAATTACTCTCTATAGGAATTTGATACAGATCTATGTGATAATAATTAATCCCTTCATTAATAACTACAAATGTTGTCTAGAATGTTAAAAAAACCAAAATATGATGATAGGTGGAAGAATATAAACTCATAGAAAATTAACTATCTCGAATCCAAGAATGTTGATCTTACTAAAAAACTATATGAACTAGTTAAGGAGAACCAAATGCTACAACAATATAATACATTTTGTTCTAATTCTATTTCCCAAAAAATCTTAATGTTTATGAAATGTGAAATTGATTATAATATCACCAGAGAATTAGAAGATGAGATGAGTACTAGGAATAATCTCAAGAGAGAATATAATTGTAAACATGAATCAAGTGATATGGTTATTTATCAACTAGGAGAAGAGGAATAATAATTTATGAAAGAATTGGACAAATATAGTTCCAAAGGTATGACTAAAATGAAGGATACATTTCATTTAATATTTGATTATCCTTTGTCATATGATGATTAAATGAAATGGAAATACTTTATTTAAAAGGAGAAACAATAAAATATATTCTATTCTAAAAGGTCAATAATATTGGAAAAATAGGTATTTGATATTATGAACCCCCTCTGAGGCATGACAAGAAATGAGTAATGAACTGCTGCAGAAATATAAAAAATTATATAGATACTGGAATAATACCTAATTTGTTTTATAGGAAGTAATTATGTAATGTTCTATTTCCTTGAGATTTATGGTCAGCCAAGATGTTCTTGTTCAGATTATTTGGAATATATTTTCTTTTGTAAAGATAGAAATATTTCTAAATCATAAAATAGGAAGATGCATCTCGATAAATCTAAAAGAAGATTCACTCCAATGGAAGTATACATTAAATTCTATAGTATTAGAAGAATGAGACAACCATGGGTATTTGTCAATGGTCCCAGGACTGTAATTTTAGAATAAATACTTATGTTGTATCAACCTATCAACCAAAAAATTATGAAAAATGGTAGGTCTTTAACAGGATATATTTTAAATATTCTAATCACAGGAATTCTGCAAGATATTAGAGAAGGAAGAATGTATAGAATAATAAAAATACTCTGATGTATATCCTTAACTCATGTTTTGTATTATATGAAATCATTTACTAGAATTAAAAATGATAAATCTAAAAATAGATGTTAATGTCTGGGGGGATACTGAAGAAACTCAATGAATAGTGTATAAATCAACTCTTAGGTTGAACTCACAACAACATTATTTTAATGAATATGAAAAATAATATATGAAAAATAGAGGAGATACTCATGTTCTGTGAAATAAGAGTTTATATTCAACGAAGGAATCACACACAGTAAAACTGAGTTAATTTACTTGGGTAACTAATAAATGGAAAATAAATAAAGAATGTATCCAGAATGTAAAATTTCATGATAAAAGGCTAAATGTGAAGTAAATATAATAATCCCTCTTATAAGAGATCAAGATAGAGAATAAGGCTATTGGAACAATTACTGGTTAGAGAAATAATCATGAAAATGGATATTTAGTGTACCATAAAAGAAAGAAATTGGTACCTATATACTTAAACCACAAATTGTGCTCAAGGACAAATAAATAGAAACCACATATCAGAAATTTGGAACAACTTGTGGGTATATAATTCATATTAATTTATCCTGAATAATTTAATTTGGTTATGTAGTTGGAATAAGAACAAAAATTGTATAGTGCTTTATAAGAAAGTATAAAAGTTTTGATGAATCAGGATCGATCACAATCCACTTCTTGATGATTCGAGTGCATCATCTCTCCCAATGTATATAACTTCCATTATCTAATCATGAAGTGTTTTAAGATAAATGGGAGATAAAATTCAGGGAGAAGTCGCATAAAAAATACAAAATGGTTATTTTTTGTGCTCTATAATCTCAATTAAATCAAATAAATCACAAGATTTGAAGGATTAATATGGAATAATTACATGAATGGAGTTAATGATTTAGTGATTTTTGAAATGTATGGATCTAATTTACTATAATAGATAGTATTTGTGTTAATAACTTTATCTCTGATACCTACACTGTGTTTGGACTTAGTATGATTAGAGGTTCTATTGATGGAACAATGAAAAGTTCCACATCGGAATAAATGATACATGAGATGAAATTTTTTTTGTTTCTAAAAAGAGAACTGAACAATAAGAAGGATTCAAATAATTGGGGGATAATTTTATCTCCAAATCCGATTAACTATCTCAGTGGGATTTAAAAAATTAATTTTTATATTATCTGATATCATGAAGACCAATTTGTAGAGAACCATCAAATTTCATATATCCCAGGATTATATATTTTGTTATAACAATATTTTATTTGCTGACTATTTTTTGTATACAATGAAGTGGTGATAGAATATTGGAAATGGTTCAAAAAGAGGCTGGGAAAGTAGTTTAATCTAATGATGTCACATAATTAAAGAACGATCAAAATCATCCACACTAAAATAAAAATATTTCTCATAATAATTATATGGTGGTAATAAACATTGTGGTCATTAAAGTGGAAAATAATGATTTATAAGAAGATACTGGGGATGATACTAAGGAAGCAGTTGGAGATAAGGACTAGGTTTAGGATATAACCAAAGAGTTTGAGAACATTAAGAATAATGTGACATGTGATATTGTTTCAAGGGAAACAAATAAGAATCCGATCAAGACAAAAATTTTCTTTGGAAAGAATATGAATGAAGATGGTGTGGTGGTTTTAAAGAATGAATGACTAGTGTGAAAAGAGTACCCCCCATTGAGGGTATTGATTTTGATGAATCATTTTCACCCGTTTCAGGGCTAGAGAAAATCATATTATCCATTTAAATGATAGTGAATTAAATGTTCAAAATATTCAATATATATTTAAAGTCATCAATTATGAACAGAGTTCCAAAAGAAGAAGTCTACATTGAGAAACCACATGGATTTCTCATTCATGAACACGAGAACACAGTGTTTCAGTTGAAGAAGGAACTGAATGAGTTGAAGCAAGCACCAAGATCATGGTATTCAAGTCTCAATCAGTTTTGCAAGAAGTTTTGTTTTTAGAGTGGATGAGTTGATTACAATATCTATGTCAACAATGACTATAATCAATGCATTATTGTGTTGTTGTATTTAGACGATATATTAATCAATGTATTAGATGATGCACAGTGCATAAATTTTTTCAAATTCCAGAAATCGGATTTCAAAATGTCAATGATTGGTGAAAAAATGTTTTTATTTTGTTTTTAGGTAATACAAGGAAATAATGAGACATTAATTTATAAATTTAAATATTCCAAGTTGTTTTCATGAATATTTTCAATAGATAATTCCAATGATACGATAGATCTGGTTACTGCTCAGATGAAACTATTGTGGGATGATGAAGCAGAAGTGGTTAATGTCATCGAATATGGGAAGATCATTGGATGCCTGTTGTACATGAAATTAACACGACTGGATATTTGTTTCCACATGTCACAAAGTGATTTATCGATGAAATCCCAAGTAATTCCACCTGATTTCATTAAATAGAGTATTTCTATATATCAAGGGAATGGTGGATTTTAGTTTTATATACAATAACAAATCTGAACAGTAGTTATTAGGATATACATATTCATATTGGTCCAGTGCAGCAGTTAATAGAAAATCAAGATTGGGTGGTGCATTCTACCTTGGAAGTTTATATATTTCCTGGTTAATAATGAAAAAATAGTTAATTTCCTTGGGAAATTATGATGTTGAATATATTGCAGTTACTCAAGCTTTCAAATTATTATTGTGGATGAAGCATCATCTTGATGATACGGGAGTAGAAGTAATGTCTCCAATCATTCTCCAATGTGTTAATTGAAGTTCCATAAATCATAGAAAAAATTCTATCCATCATTAACAAAAAATTAACATTCAAACCAGGTATCATTTAATCAAGGAGAATGTGGATTATGGGATTGTGAAGATGGATTATTGACCTATATAATAATATGTTTCCGACATTATGAAAATGGTCTTACCCAATGATGCATTGAGTGTAATAAACAGGCTCTAAGAGTTCATTCGACTCTCCTCACTTGAAGAGGTCAGGTTGTGGGTCCCCCTCTTCCTAAGGTATTGTGTTTTTTCTATAATTCATTGATATATGTTCATTACCCCCATTTAAATCCACCACAAATTCACCTTCTAGTTCATTGATGAAGTGACATCTGGGCTCATTAACAAAGGGGGAGGAATTGTTCCTATTTAATAGGATAAGACATACTAATCGTGTCAAGGGGATAATATATTTTGTGGAGAAGCGACATAGGGGGAGCTGAAGTTAACAGGTGGATCTCAATGTAATGGGGTGTAAATATTTTAACTTTTGAATGATTTTTATGAAAAATTAAATCCTTATATGACATTATTTGAATCAATTTTTATCGGGGGATGCTCATGACCATGTTTATCAGAGCTTAACGTGGGAATTTTTAATCATTCCAAAGCACAAGAACCCAAGAATTGGAGTAGTCTAGGTTTCATATGTGATGATCCCAAGGATTATTGAAAAATTGTTATATATTATGATACGTGGACTCCCCAATGAAAAGATTTAAGAGGTTTTAGAATGAAGTGATTCATTGATGAACATTTCTGTATACTATTGTTTCTCACACCAAGAAATTTTCATGTGGGCTTATAGTGTTTGTTGTGTATGTATTTGATCTCTATATGAATCATATAAAGATAATTGTACTATAATAAAAATGATTATTTCTTAAGGTAACAATTTGTGAGGAGTTTTCAACAATCCCAAAGGGTGATCTTGTGGGGAAAAATCACTCAAGGTAACATTGATGATTTTTGGGGATGATTGTGTTCATTTAAAAATATTGTTTCCATGGTAAATTGTTGAGTTTTAGAGATATTATATAAAATATATGTTGAAAAATAACCTTGATAAAGGAATAGATGCTCTGGGTGAAGTACAAAAATATGGTATAAAACGTGATTCCATTTTACAGTGTTTTCCAAATATTTTGGTCCAAAAAATTGGAAAATGGAGAAATTTTTTTTTTGAAAATGATGTTTCAAGGAAGTGTTTAGCATGTTCTTAAAATTTCATCAAATACATTGATCAAATTAATTACATAAAAATATTTCCTAGAATATCGGTTTATGAATGTTATGGTTTTTCGCGAAAGTTGAGTTTGCGTGAATGAGACTAGTGTGAATCATAGTTTCACGCTTAGGGAAGGTTGAGATATTTGCACATAGGTTCGGTATAATTCCAATAAAATGATGGATACCCCTCATTTGATGAGGATAAACATGTAGAGAAAACTCATTCTATGAATTGTGCATGTTTTATGAATGTTCACACAAGTACTGAGTTGCGAGCATGTAAAGAGTTGGTTGGATGAAGGCAACTGAGTTCATGTATTTAGTTACATGCATGAAGGGAGTTATGTTCATGTATTGATTTTCACAAAATAGTATCAAAAAATTAGAAAGTGGAATGAATTTTTTTCCCAGGACAATGGAAAATTATGGGTCAAGGAATTAATGTAGTATTCTAGTCACTAAATAGTTGCACAGAAGATTGATGTTTCCTAGTAGTTCTGTGGTAATGTGATATTCATCAATTTGTTAAATGTGTAACCTTAACAGAGAATATATATATATAATTGTGGTTTCATGCATTCATGAAATTTAAGAGTCCTACACGTTTATAAAATATTAGTAGATCTCTTCTAAGATAAGTGGGTAATGGAATAGGAAGATGAAGAATGTTTCCACTGTTAGTAAATAAGAGAAAAAAGAGATATAGGGAGTGAACCTTGAGAAAGGAGTGAGATGAACCTATATCATAAAAATGCAGTGATCCTAGGGATATAATTGGAAAATCCCAACCATCATTATTGGAAGTGATCCTTATTGGATTTTGTGCAATCATCCTGATGTTGTTTTATTCTTTATAGAAGTATCCTAGTGAGGGTAGACCGTGTAAAAATATTTGTGATCATTTGAATGATTTATTAAAATATTTTCAATATATTATCAGAATATAATATTGGAAAATTTACGATCAACGTTAACATTAATTAACATAATACCTGACCCTTTTAATAAATAGGTCATGATTCAGTGGGGATGGAAGATGTTTTAATAGATTGATGTTATATATAAACCTTAATATGTGCCTGATAATAATTTGTATATGAAGATTCACCCCTTTTAATAGATTTTTGCATATATGACCCTTAATATGTGCCTGATATTATGATAATAATTTGTATATGAAATAAATAGCTAATTGATATTGAAAAAATAAATTTTATGTTGTTGATGAAATTTAAATTGATTATTGATTGTATGAATATGTAATTTATGTTTATGTTTATCTCATTTTTAAATTTATTTAATTTATTATATCTACTTTTTATGTTATTTTTTTGAAACATTTATGTTTTCATTGTGGTTTTATGGTGATTTAGTGAATCATTTTCATTTTTTAATATAATATATGATCCTATTATTAAATTTATCTGTATATGTCATTTAGAGCAGGATTTTATCTTTTGGGATAAATGAAAAGGATGATCACGAAAAAAAATACATTGTCAATTTTTTATGATATTTGGTATTTTAAAATTTTTAGACATATCTTAGTTGAACCATGTGGTTAACTACTTGTTAAATAATTTATGTTGAACTTCATGTGTTGGGTAGGTTTTATATATTAATGTATCATTTCATCATATAAATATTTTTCCATATTGGATAACATTCTATAACCAATTTGGTTTTTATAAAATTTTACGCAAAGAATGAAAGGATTTTATGTCTTTTCTTGATCATTTGATAAATAAAAAGTTACTTTCTGTTCTTCATGCATGAGAAAATCAACTTTTTTATTCATTTCATTTAGTAAGATACAAGATAGATGTAAAACATGGTCACAAAATAACCCAAGGGTTAAATTCCCAAAATGTAATGGAATGAAGGCCTTGTAAATATAATTTTTCATATTATCCATCATAACTATAAAATAATTCCAAAAATATATTGAAAATGATATTGAAATAAATATTTTCCCTAATATATAAATTTTAACTAAACTGATGGTCATCCTTATTAAATTCTGATTTTTTATTTTTTGGTCATTAGCATTCTCACGAACATGCTCTCTTTCACTATTTTTTCTCTTTAAAAATTATCGTTCTCATCAATGTTTATATTTTTTCTATCCATTAATGTTCTTATTATATGGAAACCTAATTATGTACTATTTATGGAAACCATTATATTTACAAATTTCCATTCAATGGATGTTTTATTATATTTTTATGCGCCCTATTATTTCAATATATGCATTAAAAAATATTGAACAAATGATTATCATCATAACAATTAAAAGAGACCATTTTATTTAAATGTGTATAATTTTATAACTCATTAATTTAGAATATATTTTCCATGTAATAAATTTCATGTGTTCAATAGATTTATTTTCTTGTGACATTAGTCTTTAAGAGAATTTTGATTTACATTTGAATAATTATTATTTAAATCTCTCATTTTTAACCTACTTATTATATTAGGAGTATAAATATGAATAACCACATTATTAAAAATATTTATTGAGGTTTTATATATTTATGATCTAATAATTTATTCATAATAATGAATAAAGAATCTTTTATTGACTTTTAATGATTAAAAAATATTTTCCCTTTGTAAATGGTTATTATGAATTTTTTTCATAAAAATTATAATTAATTTATACCATTTTTAGAATTTATGTTTTATTATATTATTATAAATTTTGAAATATTTTTTTCTATATTAACATAGGGTATTTTTTTTAATTTATAAAAAGGTATATTTTTCATTGGATGACGAAAAATATAGATTTTAGTAAAAGTATCATTTTCCTTTAACTATATGATGTAATTTTAATAGAGGTTTATTTTTTAATTATATAATAATGTAACAAAATAATTATTTAATTATAAAAAATCTAATTAATTATATAGGAATAAAAAATATATGTTTTCTTTGTGTAAGATCAATTTTAGGCATAGAGACACGTATCTCTATAAACTATTTTTATCTGTACTATATGTTTTAATGTTAAAAAAACGATATTAAAATTATTTTTTAAACATTCATTTCTTTATCATGATGTAATCAAAATAAATTCAATTTTTTTAATATTTATTTTTCAAAAAACATTTTCTATTCAGTCTTGTGAAAATCATTTAGTGTTTATTTGTTATATTTTATAAATGGAATATTATAAAATATATTCCTTATTTTGAATCAGATTTATTATAATAATTTAATATGTTCATCATAAATTTTGGTCACTATGAATAGTATTACTGATTAAATTGTCATTTAAATAAAAAATAGTTAAAATGATGTAAAAGGGATATAACTAAAATGATATGGAATACAATGACATATAAATATTTTCAAAATATAAATTTATAGTTGTATTTACAACCTATATCAGCCTATATTAATATATGAGTAATTTTGAGGCGATTTCTCTTGACTAAGATATTAATATATTTTTTTCATTTTATAAATTACAAGTCTTCCCACTCCATCGCAAATAAATGGACCCCAATTATTCTCCCTTAACCTCTCATAAATAGACACATATATCATCCAATTATTGACCAAATAAATTTTTAATAACTTTTCCCACATCCAAGAGGTCCTTGCTTGATCATAATTCTATCCATTCAATGCTCAATGTGTAAGTCATAAGGGATTTCTTAGTGAAGAGGTTTAACACTTAACCGACCACCTTAAATTTTTTTTATTCATACACAATATATAAATCTATTGTAAGAAAAATAACATTATTAATATATTATACCAAATTATAATATGATATTATTATTATGAATTAACCGTTTTTTAATTTTTCTCCACCAAATGCAAGTTAAATGTATCACTAATGCGTACGTGTAGAGTACCATCTCCACATAGAGATATAATACATTAGCTGTCCAAACATTAAATGGATACTTATTATATTAATATTGTTAATATATTTGTGTTGTATGAAATAAGTGTGCTTCTATAATTATAATATTTGAAATAAATTCTTATCACCCAATCCTTTAGAAAATTATAGAATACATCATGCGAAGGTGTAGACTAATACCTACACAAAGTGATTTCATTATATTATATTTATAATTTACATGGTTCATAAAAAGGATATATATAATTAATATATATCTTTATTATTATAATAAATGATTTTTTATGGTGAATTATTATTTTACATTATTTCATTGCATCCATCGAGATATGGAAACATCCTTCATGTATAGGTATGGACTACCATCTCAACTATGTGAAGTAATTAAATTATAATCACCACTATATAGGATTTATTTTAAAAGTGAACAAAATAATTTAATATTATACAAATGAATTTAAAATTATTATGGGGTTTATTTAACCATAATAAATGTGCTAGGACAATAACCCCCGAACTAAAAAAATATGAAGAACAAAATGACATATACTTGGGGATGAGGATTTTAATAAATACATATATAAATTATAGTTTGAAGTTATAATTGAATCATATTTAATATTTTATGTATTTATATTGTTCTATTATGTATAGATAATAAATTTCAATTTCTTATACAAGAGGTTAATTTGATTACAATGTATGATATTCATAAGGTAAGGGTTTGTTATGACTCCTTGGTTTCAATTGTACATATAAAATATTCTCAACATTTTGAATTCATATGGTTTATACAAATCCATAATTAAGTTTTATAACCAGAATATATTCATATTCATGTAATTTAATGTCTCATTATATATTATTTCCTTAGTGGGGTTTATGATTCAAATGTTATCAATGAGGTGTTAGATTTTTGTTACAATATCATTTCATTTTAGGATTGTATATGAATAATTTTGGTTGAATTAAATTATACAAACATTATCTATAAATATTTTTATATCATATGTTTATTCATTTAATTATCATGTAATAGTACCACTTTCATATATTTTATACCTAAAATGATCAATAAATTGTTTATATGAAATAAATACTATTAATTCTTTAAAATAGAATATGTTTCATCCATATCCATGTATTTTTTAAAATTGTGTTTTTAATTTTTTTTGGTATTATATTATAAGTTATTTATATAAATGTACCAATATTTCTATTTCTAATAAAAAATAAAAATTTTATTCATTTTCATTTCTCAATGATGTTATTTTTTACAAAGGTTCAAAATGAATATTTTTTAACATATACTATATTAATGATGTTTTACATAGTCATAAATCCATATTCATTGATGAGTATATTACAAGAATCTATGTTTTGTTCCAAATAAAATTAATTATCTAATATCTAATATATCTACTAAACCTGGGTGTACCCCTACTTATGTGTCACGACCACATTCAACCACGTAACCTAAATCTGGCATTCAATTAAAAATAACCCCTACACTATCCACTTTCACCCCACCATTGCCCCTCTGTTTTTGTATCCAATGAATGCATTACCGCGAGCCAAAATCAGGCTTAGGGTTACCAACTTCCATCTTCTCCCTCCTGCGATGAGTGTAGTCTACATCCATTTCATGCCATTCTTTTCTCCTGCACACCACGTCTCCCATACTGCTTCATCCATCTTCAGCAAACCCCTATCGATAAGTCAATCACACTTTTGTCTCACAGGAGCTCCTGAAGCCTTTACGGTTTTCTTCCATCAATCTTTAGTCTTCGTATTTGATCAACTGCTATTACTGAAGGTTTCTTCGTAGCTCCCTCATCCCTTTCTTACATCCATCTTTCTCCTACCTATACATCTCACTCTACTACCCGACATTAGGGTTCCCTCGATTTGGTCTTAACCAACTATTACCCCCTTCTTAAGCCCTACTCCATCTCCATCTTCTTCCATACTGTAATGTGGATACTGTGCACCATTAATGATTAGGGATATTCATAACATTATTCTTCAGTGCCATCTAGAGACTGTGATTTCCTACCACTACTCTGCTATTCACAGTCAATCTTGGACTACCTCCTGCTCCCTATGTTCGTCAACTGGAATCTAGTTATCGTAACCCTAACTACTACATGCCCATGTAAAATACCCAGAAACCATATGCTAATCAACTGATTTATCTAGGTAATAAGTTGGTATAAGGTCAAGCATTATCCTCCACTCCATTTCAAGTCGGATTTTCTAGATATTAATGTCAGGGCATCTCTCCTTACCAGTAAGACTCTTATTACTGTAATCAAAATTTTAAAATCCACTAATGTTTACTCACTATGCACAATCCTCTTACTAGGATCCACGTAACACAATCCTCATGTCCAGGGATCATCTTCATCTGCAATACCACTACTACTTCCAGACTTCTGGCTCATATGTTCATTATATATTACTAGAAGCCAGTTATATTCCTCTATTGAGGCAGTTTAATTTTTAAAATCCTAATAGAGGTATGTTTTTAAATTAAGGTATTCAGAATTAGTACACATGACTTTTTCGGTTACCATATAGACTATGATAAATTAGAATCTACTGTGACTCGTAGAACATCATTGAAATCTATTCTGGTAGTTAACATAACTTCTTGGAATAACACAAGGGTCATCTTACTATTACACTAGATGATAACATGAAACCCTTGTATGCCTCTCTAATATTATTGAAATGATAACTACAATACTTTCTTAGTAGTAGATTACCCTCTTTCTTATTTACATGTTCAATGTGTCAAATTATTATAGTTGAATAATACTATACGATTATATCTTTATCCAGTTAACTAATTTACTTAAATATGTATATTAAATTTCCGTTATTTCCCACATTTCATAAAATGGTTTCCTTGAAATCCTTGAAATTCATATATAAAGAAACCCAAAGCATACATGAATTTCATGTTGACCTCTAGAGATGTATGGTTTCAAAGGAGACAAATAATGAATGAATGGAAAAACAATTGTGAGTTTTCTATTTTGTTTAGTTAAAAATGATACATTTTTTATCTTTCTTTCAGTAATTGTATGACTTATTACTGCCACAATAAATCTATCAACATCTATTGGAAATTCATCATTGACATCGATATATTTGTCTCCTACTTCAATAAGTGAACTACAATCTGAAAATGGAATCAGAAAATGGGTGATTCACATGTCGTCGACACCATTATCTGTTAACGGTAAATTCTTTCAGTATATGCTTTTTTAATGACTAATTATTATATCTACATCGCAGAATAACACAAAGAATTTGGTTTTAAATTTTTCTTGTATAGTACCTCTATAGTCTACAAGTCAGAATCAATTTCTTTTGAGAGCAAACAAGTGAAAACAAAGACCAAATGCCTTCAGTTGATCTCCATTTTTTTGTAAGTATGATATCGCTTTTATATTAACAACAATTTCTAGGAAGAACAAACTAGATAATCCTCACCTAACATGTTACTCACTTATTTCCATAGCTATCATGATTGATGATATCATTCTATCAGATTCATCACTTTCCTCCTTGACTAGGTAACCACACCTCATGCATTGATTATATTCTTATAGTTAAATCGATAATTTCAGTTACTATCTTGAATGACGTAAACTATCTATCAGATTAATCACATACCTCCTCGACAAGGGAAGAAAAACTCATGATTTTACATATTTCTATTACCATTAAAAACTATCATTTTTTACTATTTACACTCCCAACTGAGACAGATTAAATCCTACTATTCATGGGGACTGTAGTACGTTTTAATATACAGGTATGCTGTCATATTTATCAAAATTATTTAACATCACACACACAAACACTTTTATATATGTATATTAAATATATTATAAATAATATAGAATATTAAACTATTGTATCCAAATAATTCTAGATTGTAGAGAACAATCATTTTCTCAAGATACGTCAATTTCTAAGAGGTTACAAATGCATGAATACATCAATGGTATCATGCATAATATGGAAACTATTACAGGTATGTTGAAATAGACAATTAAGTAGAAAAATTAATCACATATATATAATGTACTAGACTACAACTTTATGTCTGTTGGATACTATAGAAAAATCAATTGAAGAACAAAATGTAGACAACACAGGTTTTTGTATTTACTGAACATACATCACTTCTATAACAAAATGCAATAACTAACCGCTACTAACTGTGATGAGTAAATAATTTCTTATACATTTTCCTAATGTTTAATCAGAATATTTAGATATTAGAGACCCTAATAACATCTATCCATTTTTTCAAGCTTTAATGTGGTTCAATGAGAGAAATAAGAAATGTAGCAACTGCCAAAACCAATTTTTCTCTCTATGATACTCTATGGGAAATTTTTTTTTTGAACATACAACTGTCATGTCCCCAGTACCTAAATATGATTATCTTAAATCGAACTTCTACCATGGCTAGAAAATTCTAAGAACACTATCATGTTTACAATTCTATGTTTTATTTCACATCAATGGGTGGTTAGGTCAACAGTTCATTCATCAAGGGACGAGTTCCATCTATATTTTGATTAAATGGAAAGAACTACCATAATATAAGATGTTTATGTTCACCTAATGGAAAACCACCAAGGTTTTCACAACTATAAGGGTACGATACTACACATAATACTCAGTGATCTATTCTCTTGGAAACATATGACACCCCCTACATCTGCTAAAATGTTCATAATTGTATAAAATTTATTTTTTTGTTGCTACTGCTTCAGCTTCACTAAGTGAGATTTGGTATTATAAAATTATTATTCATTTTTAATTCCCTAAAAAAATGCACTCAACTGTTAATTGATTCATCTCTTTGATGTTGTCGAAAAGGAATCCATTGATTTTAATTGAGTACACATTTTTATAAATTATCACTTCAACCAATTTTTTTGCATGTCAACCATTCCCAGAGTTCCATTGGGAATCATATGTGAACCTTTTAAACTTACATTAAATCATATAACTACCTTTAAAATTTTTTCTACATATCATTAAATTGTAAATTTTATTGTACTATTATTCCCTAAAGTACATTTCATTATTTTATAAAAATAACATTTCAATCTAATGTTACTGACATCATTAAGATTTTAGACCTCTTTATTGATGATATTTTCACGAATAATTTACCGCAATTTTAGTGGATAATACCAGGGAAACAACTTTAAATATGTTGTCAGATGCATATTAATGATTACATGATCATATTTTATATAATTATGATTCATTATAGTGTTGTATTTATTTTATGTGGTTTGTTTTATTGGTGTTATTAAATGATTATTCTCATCATTATTATTTTAATTTATTTTCCTGTTATCTAGATGAATTAATTTAATGTTTATGAGTTCTTTTTATTATATAATTATCATTGTTTTGTATTTATAATGAAATGATGTAATATTTTCTCTGAAATTTTAAGATGAGGCGTAGAAATGTTAATACTAGCCTTACATGTAAACTATGAGTTGTTCTATATTTTCTATTTGTTCTCTCAGTGCATGTGAATAAATAAAAGAGAATTAAAAATTTGTTTGATTACCAAAATTATAGTAGACGACCAAAAAAAATTATAAACTTTCACATCACATGATTGTTTTTTATGACTCCCAGTCTCTGAATGTTAATGACAATGAACTATGAACTACTTCAACAGTCATTCCATTAGATTTCTTCCATTGTAAAATTCACCGATTCTATGTAAATTATCAATTTCATTGTCATGTTACTCCCTAAATTATATATAATTATTTCTTAAATACATACATTTACATCATTGTTATTTATTTATTTTCTACTTTCCAGGACTTTTCTACTGCATCAAACAGTAGGAATTAAGAGAAATTTTAGTAGGGACCAGTACAGAAACAATAACACAAAATTTTTTAGATAATTATTAATATATACTTGATTTTTTTCATAAATTACCATTAATTATTTGTATTAACTCATTAAATTATCCACAATTATTGAAATTTTTACTTTTATGCCAATCAACTCTGAATTTCTTAACCATTCATTCCATTAAAAAACTATGGTTGTAAAATTCACTAATTCTATGTAAATTATCAATATAATTGTCATGTTATTCCCCTACTCTATCCTAATCATCATTTTCTATGATAAAGGCATACTGAAATGTGAAAATTTTACATTTGATGTAGAAATTCAGAATGTGTAGATTCAAATTTTTTTATTTTAGGTTGATTTATATGTTTCACTATTTTTGTTTGTAGGGGGTACCCTGGAACCAACGAATTTTCAATAAAGGGATGATTATGTTACCACCATGTCCCATAATCACCCTATTCTTGTCAAGGTATCTTCAATTTTCACCACATATGAAAATAAGGGAGTTAGTATTAAGGGATCTCATGAGGTTCCAAGATAATCCATTATAGATGGGCTACTTTTAGATTCTAGAAAGAATGGAAACCTATTTATCGATGAATTTTTAAAATATAAGAAATATTTACAAATGAAAAAGTAATTGACTGAAAATATGATAAAAATTCCAGTGGTGTGTGTTCCCTTTTTAATCATTATGTGATCTTTGAGTGAAACTTTTAAATCATTCTTTTTATATGTATGTTATTCCCTATGTTTGATGGTGAAATTATATCTACTATGTTTTTTATGACACTGCACCCTCTTGTGTAACATTATTTCTGGTTCTTAGTTCTTTTTGTTTTTTCCATTGGGGAATGTATTATAATGTACTGCCTTGTTGTGTGAGGGGTTAGGCTTAAATCAAGAATCATATGGAAACTAGTACGTTGGAAGTAAATCAAAATCATCATTTGGCATAATACATCCTTACCTTTCCTCAATTACATCCACTACACAATTTACTGGTGGGTCAATGTAAACTATTTCAACACCACCTTCTATTTCCAAGTGAACTCCTAAATGTAGAATATATTCTTTTCCCAATCTTGAAAACATACACAATGTTGAAGGTATAAAACATCCTCATCCAATTTTTCAAACACAACTTGACAATGAGTATCCTTTTTATGAATCTAATCATTATCAAAATATATATTCTGTATGGAGTCAGAATAGATGATTTCAAATTATGTATTAATTTATGGTTTTGCTAATTTCATTCTGTCTTTAGGGTCATGTTTCGTAGGTTCCTTTCCCAAGTCCATTTAGGATGTTTAATCCTTTCAATTTTAACTAACCCACTATATTTTATATCTATTATTATATTACAGCTGGTTTATTAAAATTACTGTTAACATTTTTATTATCTTTATTTACATGTTGGATAATGAATTTTTTTCTATTAGGTCACAGATGGAATCCTCCATAGTCATAAGGGGGTTTAAGAAGCACAGGATTTACCATTTCTTAACTGGATACAGAGGGTGAAAATTTCGGTTGATTAATTATTTTGATGCTGCAAGCAGGTTGGAGTATTGGCATGAAAAAGTACGGCCATCTTTTGCAGCAACAGACTCCATCATGTATTTCACAGACTTCAATAAGTGATTTTTAATAATCATTGGCTACTGGTTCCAACATTATTCGACTCCCTGCTTCCTCCCCGTATCCCTCTCCACCCTGTTGTAATTTTATGAAATCTACGTTGAATCAAAATCCCACTGTTCTATTTGAACAATTTTCTGTGAGGTGAGTATTATATGTCTCCCCATTCCCCACATTTTTATTAATGTAATATGTTTTCCAGGTTTCATGTACATATTTCCTTTCCCCAAAACACTTCTTTATCTATTTTAAATGCTTGGAATTGAAGGTTAAAGGTGATTTTATTCATAGATCTGATGCGTAGTCATTTATTTGGCACACCATTGGTGGTGCGTTTTTATAAAATAAAAAAAATACAATTATCCCTATTGCGTATAATTACTCATGTATTACATGCATTATGCCTATATAGTAAAAATAATTTATATGGGAATATAGATTAGGATGTGATATTAGTCTATATATGGTATTGATATTGTTATATCATCAAAAATGATGTTGATAAGGGTATTTACATATTTATTCAAATTGATATTTATTTTTTCTGAATTCAATCTACTGAGTCAAAGGTGCACCATGCATTTATGTGTTATTAAGGATTATATTTTTTAATATAGACCCTTTTTATTTTTATTTCTTTGAAAATGTTTATAATTCCATATAATTGGATGCCATTTTGTAAGATCATAGAGACTGAACTGACTAAATTAGTTTTGAAATTCATCCTTATATCTCCACACCAGTCTCCACAGTCCCAACAACATGAGAGGTGGATAAGTCCATAATTTGTCTCTCCATATCTATTGTTATATTTCAGTTCATATAAAAACCGGCATGATCACTTATGATCACGTGCTTATTTTTCCATTTTAACCTACTGTGGATTGAATAAGGGCAGAGTTTCACAGCGTGGGAAGGTTCTTAATAATATTTCATGTTGGGTTTTTAGAGTTATAGTCTTTTCTATAACACCTCCTCCTTGCATAATCATGAACATTATATCTTTGATTAAGAGAGTTCCTTTAAATAAAGCCAATTTTAACTCATGTTTTCTTTCATGTATTTTATGTGACAGGGTTTACTATAACTGGATTTTGGAGATATACTCAACATTATGGAACAAAGAAGCATATGCGGATTTCATAATAAGTGAATCATTTTATTCTATTAGTTATTATATTCTTATAGTTTTACTATGAAAGACTTGTGATAAGTATATTTTAAAACTGTATCATGTACTATGTGGAGATTTTTAATATGACTAGTGGATGGGTTTTTAGATCATAGAAACATGTATTTTATGCTCACTAGAAAACCCTACAATTAGTAGGTACACAATTTATTTAGTAACTGCTAAATTCCTCTGCATTTAATGTAATGACTTCATTTATTTCATTCAAGTGCCACTTTGTAACAATATTATTCATTTTTATACATCTGATAGTCACATATAAATTCATTTAATACTATATTCCCTATCATTTGATCTAATTTCAATTTATTTCTGTCATATGTATTGCAGTATAATGTAGTAACTAAATAATCGCAGTAGTTATGATAACATTATATAACTATTTAACAATAAATTAGCTTTGCAATATACAAATATAAGTGACATATGCCTAAAATCTGGACTGTACTTGCTATCATCTTTTCTTACTACAAAATATTTATGTTCTATGAGATTCATTTTATTGCAATAAAACAAGGCCCCATGATTTCATTTCACATAAAAATAATAAAATCCTTGAATTTTTTTCTCTTTATTTATTATATTGGATTTTTGTATTTACATATTCATTACAAATTATTTATCTATATAAATAATTTTTCTTCAATAGAGTTAATTTTCAGGAAAAAGAAGATGAATAGATGATGCAACGATCTGGTAACACTTTTCATAAAGCATTTAGCTTCAAAAAGTCTAAAAAACATGCAGTTCATAGTCTATTGTGTAATTATAGATTGGGTTCTAAAAATTTTTACTCAAATTAATACTCTTCCCAAAATAGCAGTGAAACAGTATTTGTATGCATTTTGAAATGATTTGCAAACTTCCTTCTACAAACATAAACTTATTTTCCATGTGTTTGTTCAAATTTTATTTTTTTGAATCTAGATTTTCTCCTCATATATTCCATTTATATGTCCCAATAATATCTAATTAAAAATAAATAAATATTATTATTACAAGGTAACTTTTATAAATAGTATCCTATTTTCAAAGAAAAACCATTAATTTAATATGTCATGCGTATGCACGGGTGAGGACAAGTTCTATATTTTTTTAGATTATAAATGACTAATTTCTGAATTGAAATTCTATTTTCTATAAGAAATTTTCATTGATATTGTAATGATATTTTCATTTGTAAAAAAATACTATGATATTAATTATTCTTTACCAGGGAAAATAACCATCAATACCATTTATATTTTTTCTATATATGGTTTTTGATTTTGATGTTGAAATATTAATGAAACATGTATAAAATTACTTGGGTAAATGTATGACATAATAATAAATGGTTTCTTAAACTAATGAGACACATACGGATGGATTATTATATATGATGGTTGGATTTTTTTATATCCCTATAATTCATTAGTTAATGCAATATTGATGAATCATTATTTAATTATTATTGTAGTGGACATGATTTAATATTGCCTTTTCACATTTTAATGTTTTATTATGATTTGATTTTAGTTAATCTAACAGGATTATATATGTATGGATTGAAAATAGTCATGTTCACATTTTGATGTGTGGGTACTATTACATAAATTTATGCTCACAAAATTATGAGTGAACATGATTTTAAATTGAAATTTAATCAATTTTATTATTTCTCACACTTACGAGGCCACATTATTAACGTTATATTATTATCTCATGGATTTTGATTACTTATTAATTATTCCACACTCCTATGAATATTTTTTTGTTACTGCAAAGTGTTTTCCCATCATTCAGGTTTCAGATCTATGAATTTTTCAGTATGATTATTGGTTGATAATCATATTTCCTCAAACATTTATGATCATGATAAGATTATATCAAATTTTTTATTGACATATTATACATTTACCCATACTTTGAACCTTATCCCACAACGACCTATGTTTTAATATTTCCAACATTATAAATAAGGGTACTATGTATGACAGGTCTATATTGTTACATTATGTAATGAAATATGACAAAGATGATGAATAATATAATTAATCATTATGTTTATGTATATAATCTCCATATAAACTAATAATTTATAGTTATTATGTGAATTTCATTGGAGTATATATTTATTTTTAATTGACAAACTTAATATCAAGGAATTTTATCCTTTGATTTATATATGAGTATAGGAAATTTTCTAAAATAAATAAAAACATTGGGTATAAGACCATTTTTTTTAAAAATTCAAAAAAATTTAATACCTAGAAACACATTTTAATCATTCCTTGGTCTCTAATTGGCCTCGATTAATTTTGTTTATATCTTAAATCTTAAGTAACCATGGATAGTCATAGGTTTTCAATTCCACTTACGTAATATATTTTCTATTAGCCTAAAATATCTTTTTAATTGAAATTTATAAGACTGTCACATATTTACCCATTAAATATAATCAAATAGATTCTAAAATATTATATATAATAATAAAATTATTTCGTTATGCAAGAGTAAATATTATATTAAATATTACCGACCAACATAGTGTGTTTTTAATATTTGAAACCTAATCTCTTATAATAACATTCAATATAACACCCCTAAAAAGAGAGATGAAAACCATTAAAAGTTATTAATGATGTCAAGAAGGTTTATGTTTTTAGGGTCAAGATAATTACAAATCCATAGTTATTCTATCCTGTAGAGGAATAGTTTTTGGGATGGGTGACCTGTATAGAAATTACCAAGAATGTGGTAGTAAAAAGTCACTGAAAGAACATGTATTGGCATATGGGGACAATCATTAAGTTGATAAGTGACCCCTATGGGTAATAACTTATGTTGTGTTGTAAAAGAAACTAAGGTATCATGAGAGAATAATGGGGTCAGAGTACAATATTCATGGATATGGGAGGTCATTTCCTGAAAAATAATATCAAATCCTATTACAAGTTGTACACATAGACACACTGACAGTTATTGTGGTCTGGTTTTTACAATGAGGGTGATCTGCATTATAGGGGTAGGGTGTAATGGACATGGAATAGTGAAACATAAATGTTTAAATAACACAACACATGAAAGAATGTTGGGAGTTTATTTTTAGGATCTATCGGATTAGATAGAAATATTTCAGTATAATGGGATTAGAGTTGTTTTCTGGATGGGTGATCTCTTGGGAAGTTTTCCAAGGTGTGCGTGACTGAGGAAGAAACACTAAATGGGAATTTGTTAGCCTATGTTGATAGTTATTATTATGATATATAGCCCTAGTAGATAATAATATGTGGTATTATATAATTGAAACCTATGGTATTAGTTCCAATACCTATAAATATATTAAAATGAACTTCCAATATTTGAGGTGTGGGGTAAAAATTGAGGGCTTTGTGCATAAAAATGGTTATAATGTCGTCTAATAGAAAAGTGTGAATTAAATGGAAACTGATAATACAAATGTAAAAAGGGTTTATATATATTTTTTGGGTCAATGATATTTGAAACCACAATTATGCATGGTTTTCTTGGATATCTTTTTAGAATGATTGGCTTCATGGGATGATTCCTATACTGTTTGTGAATGGGGAAAATTTAAATTTAAATTACATGTTTTTACCTATTCTAAATATCATTAGAATGATTAGTGACACTAGTAGGTAATATTTTATGGTGTAATGGGATTGAAACCATTGTATTATTGGTGGATGATGGGGTGACATGACTAGATTCATGGAAAATGGAGGTCGCATCATTTCAAATGCTATCATAGATAATACCCAGCTACCCATGTAGATTAAACGCTAAAGATTGAGGTGTGGGCATCATAATGAGGGAGTAATTCATTTGATAGAGGTAGAGTTTAAAACTCATATAAAAACAAAACTCAAATGGCTATGTGTTACTGCCAATGTAAAGAAGGCCCCACATTATTTTTGAGAACTGATATAATTAGAACCACATAGTTAAGAATTCATGACATGGAGATGTATTTTGGATGGGTGATGTATAATGAGGTTTTATATAGTGTGCATGAGAGATGAAAATTCACCATAAAAAAACATATAGTATTTTTTGGGGATAGCCATTAGTCTGATAAGAGACCCTGAAAGGTAATATAATATGGTTTGATGGGAAGTCTACAATGATATTACATTAGATCTAGGGGTTTAGATTGCTAGACTCAATGAACATGGAGACCAGTCCAAGACATACATAAAACAAGAAACTCGTACAAGGATTTAATAATAATAGGAAATATTTATTAAATATTTAATTTTATAAAAAACACATATCAAACTGTAAGCAATATTTTTGGAACCATGAACTTGGGGCTACTCCTAGTCTATCTATAATCAAATTGATGTAAATAAATACCTTAAATATATCTCATGGATATATATATATATATATGAAGATTTAATTGTTGAATTATCAATTTTAGGGTGCTTTAAACTATTCCACCTATCATTTTTATTGTTTAGAAGATCAAAATATTATATATATATATATATGTAGTGGAATATAGTATTTTTATATCCTAATTCGATGATACCTTCCTCACTTCCCAAATTTGAAAGTTACCCCTACTACATATTATGTACTATATAAAAATTTATAATATTATGTAATAACATATTGTGTTATGGAAAGGAAACCATATTATAAAAGTAGACAGATGGGGTTAGATGACAAGCATCATATCAAAGGGAGGCCATGTATTGGAAAAAGGTTTCAATGAAAAGACATAAATAGTAGTGAAGATACACTACATAGGTTTGAGGTGTGGGTTTCTCAATGAGGTATTTTGGAATTAAAATCGTGAAAAGTGTAACAATACTATAAAAGTGATACTTGGAAGGTGAAAATTCACTACTAATGTAAAGACAGATCATGTCTCATTTGGAGAACCAACCTTATTTGAAATACATAGTTATGAAGTATTCACAGGGAGTAGTATTTTGGATGGGTGACTCATGGGATGTTTCCAAGGGTGTGTGTGAGTAAGGAAAAAGAACATTTAAATAACATATTTTGGCATACGTGATAGTAACCAATGTAATAAGCGACCCTGATCAGTAAAAAACTATGATGTGATGGGATGATAATTAATATATTACGTGACTTCTAGGGGTTCAGATGGATAGATTCATGGACCATAATATTAAATTTTTCATATTCATTATCAAGGAAACAAATCCTAGGATTCCATAATAATAATAATATCAATTAATTAATTATACCTTTTTTAAAACATGTATAAAAATATAATATTTACTTTGGGATCAACAGAATGGTACTTATCCCAGCCCAACTATGAACTTCCTGATCCAAATAAATTCCTTCAGAGTATCTCATGGTTTATAATATGAAGATTCCATTGTTTAATTTTACACTATGAGGTTATTTACACTATTACAATTTACTTTTTCATTTTGAATGAGATTAGAATAATACATATTTTAATTTATTTTTTGTATCCTAATTCAATGATCTTTTCCTCACCTCCCACATGTAATGATAAATGGGCAATTCTTATATATTCCATGACATTTATTATTAAAATAACTTTTGCTTTAACATAGTTCTATTTTGTATTGACTAGTTTTTTGTCAAATTATAAGATACATTATGAGGAGTTAAAAATATAGAAAATATTTTAAATCCAATTTTAGAAACATATGGAATCATATTTATCTATTTACTATCTTTATTAGTATATAGATTTTGATTATTGTAAATACATTAATAATTTAATACTTGAAAATTATACTCATTGGATTACACAATGGTCAACAGATATAGACTGCATCTAGTATACCTTAACATATATATAGAAAATGATTTTGTTCTTTCCATATCAGTTCTCATACCATGCATGAAAACTAATTCTATCATGTATTTCATGAAGAGTAATTTCTTAATAAAGACATTAAATATTTTAAAATTGCGTAATTTTTGATAAGTTGTATGAAATCTATATATAAAACAAAATATACTACTGTACACATAGATTACCATTTTAACTGAAAAAATAAAACCTATTATTAACGATGTTTTAATCATTAATAACGTCATATTAAGTCATATTTCAACTGTAATTTTTTTTGAAACCATAAATAAATCATTCAAAATTTTAAATGTTCTAAAAAAATTTTAATATGGTTTTTAAAATTTAAATATTTATATGTATTTCAATTAAATAAAAAATATTTTTACATTATTTTGATATATTTCTTAGGTATATAAATATTCTTTTAATGAAAAATCTATAAATAATTCTCATGGATTTATGGGACTGGTTCTCTTTATAGATTAAATAATGATGTTTTATAGCCCTTCCACACTATGTGATCCATTTAGATTGAAAATATATAATATAAGTGATGTAGAGGATGTAAAGTATATATTTATTATAATATATATATATATATTTGTTTTGGGAATTCTGAATCAAAAAATGATCAATTATTTAAACTTCCATAGCTTATATAGTAGAGTTATATATATTGATTTATCTTTCAAGTGGAATATGTAATGTTAAAATTATATTCTATGGTTTTCTAAGGGTTGTATGCATAGTATTGGAAATAAGGGAATATGGACTCACTTTTTAAATATAATATTATATTTTTTATATAAAATTTATTCTATACGTATTTTGTTATTGAATATAATGGGATTGGTGCTCATATATGGGAGACTACAATTTACTTGCCGAATATCTATATTCCCTAAATGTAATAACCCATTATTTTATTACTTTTCATCCATAAAATGACAATAATGTTCTTGAAATTTTTTTCCACATAAAAATTTATGTTAAAACAATCCATGATATATTTATATAAAATAAAAATATATTACTATGACTATTAAAACATATGAATTGAATTATTTCGAATGAAAAAGGAATAACCAGATTAATAAATATATTCATATATTAAATAAATTCTACAAATAATATGAATCAAATTCAGTAAAATTAAATAAAATGGTTAATAAGATAATAAAATTTCTTTAATAAATAATATTAATAAAAATTTTATTTTTATCTAATATGCATTTCAATTTCTGGATAGAAATTTCTAAATGATGACAAATTATTTTTGATAGTAATATCTGGTTTTTCACGTAAATGAAATAAAATTTGATGAATAATATTATAGATTTGAAAATTATATTTTCTCATAAATAATGTTTATCATTACATTTAATAATTTTATTAAAAATTTTAATTTATAAATTTCATTATAATAATTTATACATTATAAAATAATAATTTTTATTATCTTAAAATTACAATATTAAGATGATTTTTTTTATTGTTTAAAATAATTGGTTCATTAAGTCAATAATGAAAATTACTAATTATGATAAAATCATTCACTTTTATGACATTGGAATAATACAAGAATGAATTAAATGTTCTGGAAACCATTAACTTTACATATATGGTCAACTAAAAAATTTAAAATTAATATATATCTTTTTTCATCAAACCCATTTATATAATTTTCAATATTTATGTAAAAATTAACAATAAAAATTATACTTATTCCCATGACTTCAAAAAATTATTTTCCACCAGTTTTTTGTAATTAAATATTTCTGAATAGAAGTAATACTTTATATGATCATGAAAATATTACTTAATATGGTGAATTTAAATTTTGAACATAAAATTATGGTTACAAAGATTAATGTAAATTATTATGATAAAGAAAAAACTGATATTTTGAAAGATATTTTTTTGAAAATATAGAGAAATTTTTTTTAAAAGAAGTTAAATAAATATATTTTAATTTTTTTGATCAAATATGATCTTTAAAAAATTTTATATTAATGTTAACTAAAATTTAATTTATATATAATGCTAAATAACATTAATACCATGTAATAGTTAAAATTATTTTTTTCAATAATGAATTATATTCTTATATATAAAATATTTCTATTCAAAATATAACATTCTATTATTATGAAACTTAATTAGATCAAACAGATTTCAAATTATGGTTTATAAAACTCAAATTATTTATGATGTATTATTAAATATAATTAGTAAAACATATATTAATTTTTCCATGACTTGTTACAATAGGAAAAAAGATAAAAGTAGAAAATCTATGAAAAATGAATTCCAATATGAATAAAATATTTTTATAAATATTGTTTTGAGGGATTTACTGACCTTATATCACCCAAAACTCAATTATTTATCACTTTTTGATTCTTTTTCCCATAAATAGTGTATTGAGTTCATTTAAAATTAAAGGGTCTTCACCAAAATCTCACTTTTCATCGCCTATTATAAGGGACACTTCCAACACTTCCTGACCATATAATACCATAGAATTAAGTCAAAAAATATAACATTTAATCCGATAATAATTCTCTATCAATTTCACAATTCCATATTATCAATTATGTTTCTTAATATCTTCTTTTCAAAAAATACTTTATAAAGAAATTTGAACATACCAAAGTGAGTATTACCTACTCCAAACCATTTATTCATAAGATATATCTTATAGAGAAACACTAAACATAGTAATATGATAACATAATTATCATTATTATACTTAATTTTTATTATATTTATGGAATGAACATTATTTAATCATTTTCATACACTTAAAAAACAATAAAACGCTAAATGGATATGTTTTTTACTACCACCTCTACAATTTTTTCCAGTTTTCGTACTTAATTCATTATTTATCCTGATAAAATAAAAAATTATCATAAATAATAATAAATATAAATAATAAAATTATTATTCCATTATAATTATATTATACAATTCTATAATAATACTCACCCATCGTGATATTGTGTTTTCATATTTAGGTTGGGTTAATTATTTACTTGAATAATGATAGAAGGATCTACCATAGAAAACTATATGTTGATAAATATTATGGTTATTTGAAGATGATAATAAATTATATATTTCTTCCCATTTATATAATAATTATTTTATGTATATAATTATGAATTGAAATATCATCTTTGATTTCTAAAGTGTCTAAAATATGAATAAAGTAATTCAATTTTTACTCAAACATAATGAATACCATTATAACAAATAAATATATTATGATGATAAATGTACCATATTGAATAAAATTTAGAATAATATGTTTTTATTATGTTATCTAAAAAGTTAATTTTATTATTCATAAATTTATGCACATGCATATAGTAAATATTGAATAAGGTAATGGTTTTCATCTCAAATAAATCTCTTTCTACCATATTTGTTTGTATGAACCTAATTTAATTTAAGTGGTGTTTATAATACTCATTTTAGATGTAATATAATGAATTATTATTTAACAATGGTAGTTGATCTTTTATTACATTCCCAATAATTCATAGGGTTCTATTTTAATGTCACTCATGTATCAAGAGTTTTCATGGTCTCAATTATTATTTTTAGATTTGTTATATATTGTTCTTGGTGATTACTTTATATGAGGTAAAATTGATTTAATATATAAGTAAATCCATGTAAATAAATTTTTATTAATTAATGGTATAAATTATTCCTCCACCACTTACTACAATTAAATATAACTTGAATAGTGTGTTACCCCATCCATAGTAGTTTTTTACTAAATATTAATATTTTTACCATTTGTTTTCAATTTCCTAATTATTCATGGGGTATGTTACCCTTAATGGATTTTAATAAACCAATTCTAATTTAGTTGAGCTATAATGTTTCACATTGAACAATTCTATTAAACTGTTTGGTTTTCAAAACATGATATTTTATTATATGGAATGTTATAATCCTCCTTGGTAATATTATATTTTCATACAAATGAAGTTTTTATTACTCTATAAATAATGTGAGTTTTGAAAAAAAGGTAATTTTAAAATTATGTAAAGAGGTTTTCCTTTCAGTTTCATAATATTTTTATTATTCTATTCATTAATCTAAAATAAATCATATAATATTTTATATGGTCCATTATTGGTTATTATTTTTATGTGAACAAATTTTCAAAGTTTTTAACAACTCATTTTAAAAATTTATCTTTTAATGATTCATGGAAATTTATATTCTAAAAAATAATATAAATGGTTTTCAAAAGATATATTTCAATTTTTATATTACTTTCTTTTTAATTTTCAAAACGATTTAGTGTAATGTGTTTTATGATTCATGATTTATTTTATATTATCTATATATTATAAATTTTGGAGTTGAATTCCTAGTATCTGTTAATTCATATAATGATACCTCCTTTTGTGATACATATCAATGAAATAATTTTACAATGTTGCTTTTTTTATTTACATAATAACCCGATTATGTTTCCATTGTTTCACATGGGTGATGTTATTTTATAACCATACAAATTCATCATCCAGTAGGCTTATTATCTTGTATTTATATTGTTGACATAGACATATACTCAGTACTCTATACAGTTGGAACACAAAAAATTACATAATTCAGATCGGTTGATATTCACATTAAGCTAATATTAATCTATTAACATGGAGAAAATTATTAACATTCCCTATGATTTTTTACATACAAATAATTATTGTAATTTATAATATGTATTATATAAAGAAAATCCTTCTATATATGGAAGGGTTCGGATCAAGTTATATCATTATTGACAAGTGTAAAATTGTTGAAATTAATTATTATTAATTAACAACAATTCAAGTTCATTATGTATTGAAAGTACATAGTTTTCATTATAAAAATTTATTATTTTTATCCACCCAAATAATACTTAGGTAATGCAATAATATGTATTATTGAATCATATAGATAATTTATTCTAAATAAATAAGTGATAGGTGGGGAAAAGAACTATATTTCCCATCGATGCATCAATATTCCACTTGAGGAAAAACGAGTATGGTTTTGGTGTATGAATATCACAAAATTATTATTGTGTTTGATCACAACGTCATGCTAGCATGTTTATGATGTTTGAAATGATTACTTCGATCATTCTGATATCAGTATTATTGATATCAATGTTTTAATTTATTATATATATATATATTTATATAGATATATAAATTCGTCAATTTATTATGAAATTATTCATAATATTTATCACAATACTATTATGTATTCTATTCTCATGATTTTGACTACATCTGATATATGTATCCCTTACCGACTGTTTGATCTCAAACATTATTTCTTTTTATTTTCAAATGTTATAATGAATTTTTTTACAATATATGGATAAAAAGATTCAATATTTGAATAATTTACAATATATATTGAATAATTATTACTTATTATGTTGTTCCTCTTATAGTGAAAAAAATAAAAATTTCTTAAGAAAGAAATCTGTTTTCCATATTATATTTTTTTTTTTAATTCTTGAAATCACTAAACGAAAATTTATTTTCAATATATATATTTCAATATTTTATTCAAATAATATATTTATTTTCTATTTATATCATGGAATTTATAATTTTTATGTAAGAAATTTTGTAATGAATATTTTTATTCAACTGGATAAGAGAGTTTGGTTCTATGGTGTCAAAATTCATATCAGATTAGGGACTAAATAAATTTCAATATTATGATTTTATTTAGGGTAATATAATGATTGATATGTTATGAAAAATTATGATTTTATTTAAAATGAAACAAAATATTTGATAACATACATGTTATGTCACATCGATCATAAACAAATAACTATATATTATTATTCATTATGGTAGTTATCACCTAGTCTTTGTATTGGTTGGAATGAACATAAATGACCCTATTATTTTAAAAAATCTATATTAAATGTTTTTACTTTTTCCTAATAAATAATATGGGATTAAAATTTTTAGGAAACCAATTTTAAGGGAAAAAAGATCTAATATATTTATAAGTTTGGTTTACGAAAATGTGATGGTGAACCCTGTTCCAATCTAGTTTTTGACAATTTTATAACTTATATTTTACAAAATAAATTTATTATTTGGAATTTGGAAATAAAAATTTATTTTGGATGAATTTATGGTATTTTTCTGATAGATTTCATATTTTAATGAATATTGAAAAATACACTGTTCTAATTCAAAACTACTTTTTCATATAATTTATCTGAATTGATAGGTTGTCATTTTAATTTTTTTTGAATTGTAATTATATTGTTTTTTATCATTTTATCTAATTTTTTTCTTTATAAGTAATTTGTAACAACCTGCACTTATTTCATACATAATCTTGAATTTATTCAAGAAAACACCTCCTTTTATATTGAGGATATTTTCAAGTTTAGTGCTTTAGAGAAATAAGACAAATCCTCCATAACATTACACATTTTTACATAGTGGATACCATAAAATCAGTTTCCATTTTCCTCAGAATATAAAACATTAAAACTTTAAACAAGACTCCTTGACAATTCTTCAAAATTTAACATGTCTTATGTCCTTGTATTACTCAATCATTAAACTGTAAAAAATCATTTAAAAACTTTGGATGAGCATAAAATCTCAGTAAGGTATGAAAAAGAAGGAAAAATCACATTATCCCATGAATACGCATGACGTATGAAAACATTTTCAAAAGACATGCTTTCCACCCATAATACTTACTTTGTGTAACATGAGATTTACACAAGATCCACACCAAACATAATTATAATTATAGTGGTATCTTGGGGAATTACTTACATAATATTGTAAGCATCTTTGCTACCTTAAAATTTGTAACCCTCACGGCTACCATACTTTGTGTGACCATCACAGTTACACGTGGAGTAACCATACGGCTAACCTCCAACTTAATCATACCCAATTAATTGTAGGGAAATATAGGTCCCACCCTTCATCATAAACAATGCCCAATAACCAAAACATTATCATACAACATAAATAATAGCATAAAAACATTGCTTTTGAATCTTGTAAAATAGAATTTTAAAAAGGGGATTTTAGAAGAAAAGTCCCATATAATCATCATATACTTGAAGTGAGACTTAATAGAGTGGACGGAAATGTATATACTCTATAAAAACCCATAATTAAACATAATATATACGTAACCCATCACACAAACAATATAAATAACACATAAATAATAAAGTAGATGGTTAACCCAAAGAATGGAAATCAGGTTAAGAATTCCCTTACCTTGGGCCTGTCTTACTTCAAAATTGTTTAAACCTCCTGTATAATGGTTAAAATAGTGTTATTATTATTTTACAGAAACATTTCCATGTTTATAACATCTTATATTGTCATTTCATAACCTCATTTCACCCCTTAATTGTTAGTATTTTGTTCCTTGCATTATTTTGGGTGAGTTCTTTTGTGATTTTCACAATCGGTTCATGATGAATTGTTCTTATTGATTGGAAGTGAAACTCCAGAATTGGAATGGAGTAGTTTTTACATATATAAAGTACCATAAATTATTCCATTTATCACATTAATTCTTTATATGATGATGATTCATACGTTAAAACATTAATTAAGTTCGTTTAGATCATTTAAGTGGTTCTTTGATAATTACAACCTCATTTAGTCTTATAAATTTGAATCATTAGTACAAAAGAATTACAGAACCTTATGTGAGTCATAAAACATGTATTATAACCTGTTTCAACCATATAAATGGTTTCATGACCAGATTGAAGGTAGAAATGGAAGAAGAGAACTTGTCGTTTTTGAAGGTGATAAATTTAACACCTCTTGAACAACGTTCTCTTTAATAAAATAAATGGAAGAGGGAAAGGATGTGGGGTGATATAATATAACATTAGAATAATAATATTACAATATATATATAATACTGGATTTACAGAACAATTTAGATGATGATAGGTAGGGAGAAATCAAGAAAGGAACTTGAACTTGAAAGGAAAATAAAGGAGAAGAGAGAGAAAATTACCTTTAGAATCCTCCTCTTGAGATCCATATTAAAGAAGCTAGGATTTGTATTTTGATGAGACCATCTGCTTTTGGACGTGGGGGATGAGCCAGAGAAGGTGTTTGGGCAGAGTTTAGAGAGTTCTTGGAACATGAGAGGTTTGAGGAAAAGAGGGAGTGAAGGGTGGCTTTTATAGTGGAGGGGAGAGGGGTTTCCTTAATATAAAATTGATTAGTTTATTAATTTCACCAAAGACCAGGAATAGTGAGTCTTTTATGACCAATAATAGTAATTTTATAATGTAATCCCTAACCAAGTGGGATTAAATCAGTATAACATCAACAGTGACTCAATTAATTCATTATTTAGTATTTATTGTGAATTATCGGATTCCACTATTCATCAAAAATTCATGTTTCTCAGAAAAATCTAAAAAATTTACCCCAACCAATTTTTTGATGTGTAGAATCCTAAAATGAAGTCCATTTTTCAAAAAATAATTTTCTAAATATTATTAATTTAATAATTAATAAAAATCATAATTTACTAAAAAAAACAGTTTTTAAGATAAAACTGAATTTATAGTTCTTTCAAAAATTACGTAAGGTCTTATAAAATTATCTAAAAACTATTAGACATTGATTCAATAATTTATGAATACATTACAGGAAAATAAATATTTTTTAAATTAATTAATTAATTATAATTAATTGTTTATAACTTATAAAATACCAAAAATGTTTACTAAGGTCAAATTGTCACTTTCTAAGATGTCTAAATTTTATTTTATTATTCATAGGTAATGTTACTCTTATTTAATATTCATAAGGGTCATATTACTATTCATAAGGGTGGGATACTATTCATAAGGGTAGGTTACTATTCACAAAAAAAATAAGTTTGTTTAATCAGACTCTAAATAACATACTGAACACAATTGTAGATGACAATTACTTGAAATTCAAAACATAGAAGAAAAAAAATTATGTTTAAAGGATACTTATAAATATATACCTTAAACAAAATTTCAAGCATTTTTAATTTATTTTTAAAAAACCTTGAAATGTTACATTATCCCCAGCTTCTTGAAATTGCGTCCTCACAATTTTATTTACTTATTAAAAAATAGAGGGTATTTTTCCCTCATATCATTTTCAGACTCCCATGTTGCTTCTTCAACCATATGGTTTCTCCACAAAACCTTTACCTGGTTGATTACCTTATTCCACAATACATGTTCTCTTCGATCAAGAATCTGAACCGGTTTTTCTTCATAAGAAAGGTTCTCTGCCAGCTGAATTGCTTCTGGCCTCAAGACATGTGATGAATCTGGGACATACTTTCTCAACATCAAAACATGAAAAACATTGTGTACCTAAAATAAGCTCGGAGGAAAAGCTACGCGGTATGCAATTTCTCCAATTTAATCGAAGATTTCAAAAGGACTGATGAACCATGGACTTAGTTTACCTTTCTTTCTGAAATGCCTCACACTTTTCCAAGGAGAGATTTTAAGGAAAACATGGTCACCTACCTCGAAAGACAAGTCTTTCCATATGTTATCTGCATAACTTTTCTGCCTGCTCTGAGCTGTCCTCATGTGTTGCTGGATCACCCTCACTTTCTCAGCCACTTCTTCTACTAATTCTTACCCCATCAACTTTCTTTCACAGACTTCATCCCAAAACGCAGGAGTTCGACACCGCTTTCCATACAAGGCCTCAAAAGGTTTCATATGAATACCGGAATGAAAACTATTATTATAAGAAAACTCAACTAATGAAAAATGTTGATCCCAACTTCCCTGATAGTCCATTGAACAAGCTCGAAGCATATCCTCCAATGTTTTAATCGTGCGTTCTGACTGCCCATCTAATTGAGGATGAAAAGCTGTACTGAAATTTAACTCTGTGCCCAAAGACTTCTAAATTCCCTTCCAAAATTTATATCTGAACCTGGGATCTCGGTCTGAAACAATGGAAAGAGGAATTCCATGTAACCTGACAATCTCCTTTGGGTACAATCGGGAAAGCTGATCTAATTTCATTGTATCTTGAATAGATAGAAAATGAGCAGACTTTGTTAGCCGATCAACAATAACCCATATAACATTGTTACCTCAAGATGTTTTTGGTAGTCCCGCCACAAAATCCATGGATATATTCTCCCATTTCCATTCTGGCACTGGAAAAGGCTGAAGCATCCCCTTCGGTAACTGTCGCTCTGCTTTAACCTGCTGACATGTCAAACATTTCATTGTAAAATCAGCAATATCTCTTTTCATCCCATTCCACCAGTAATACTCTCGAAGGTCTCTGTACATCTTAGTACTTCCCGGATGAACAGAGAATGGGGAACTATGAGCTTCACACAACAATTCTTTCTTCAGCTGGGAATCACAAGGCACACAAAACCTTTTTCGAAATCTTAAAACACAATCTTTATCAAGATTAAATTCTAGAAACTTAACCATTTAAACCAATTATACCTTTTTCCGTAGCTCACGGTCTTCCCTATGCGCTTTCATAATTCTGTCTGACAATGAAGACTGCACTGAAACCTGAAACAAAACAGATATATTCCATGCAGCAACAACATCTATGCCAAAATTCATCTAATCATTAATCAAGGGATCATGTTCCAATCGTAGCCTGGTTAATGATGCATGATTTTTCCGACTTAAGGCATCTGCTACTTTGTTTTCTTTTCCAGGATGGTAATTGATAGTGTAGTCATAATCCTTTATCAGTTCTAGCCATCTTCTCTGCCTCAGGTTTAATTCCTTCTGAGTGAATATATACTTTAGACTTTTATGGTCAGTATATATTTGAAATTTGGTTCTGTATAGATGATGCCTCCATATTTTCAAAGCAAAAACCACAGCTTCCAATTACAAATCATGTGTGGGATAATTTAGATCATGAGGTTTAAGTTGTCTCGAAGAATAGGCAATTACCTAATCATTCTGCATCAAAACACAACCAAGTCCCTTCAAAGAACCATCACTGTAGATGACAAACTCACCATTCCAAGAAGGTAAGGCCAAAACTGGAGCATTCACCAATCTCTTCTTCAGTTCCTGAAAATAAACATCACATTCCACTGTCTAATCAAATTTAACCCCATTCCGTGTTGACTTAGTTATTGGGCTAGATAACAGTGCAATGTTATTAACAAACCGTCAGTAATAACTTGCTAAGCCCTGAAAACTACGAATCTCTGTAACATTTGTGGTTCTTGTCCATTCATCAAATACTTTTGTTTTGGTAGGATCAACTGTTATTCCATCCTTATTTATAATGTGCCCATGAAAATAAATTTGTTGCAAACAAAAATCACACTTTCTGAATTTTCCATATAGTTTCTTTTCTTTTAAAGTTTGTAAAACAACCCTTAGATGTTTTTCATGCTCCTCTTTATTTTCAGAAAAAACCAGAATTTCATCAATAAATACAACCACAAACTTATCCAAGAACTCCTGAAATACTCTATTCATAAGATTCATGAATACAACAGGTTCATTAGTTAACCCAAATGGCATAAAAACAAATTCATAATGCCCATATCTAGTACGAAAGGCTGTTTTCGGAATGTCATCCTCCTTCACCTTCAGCTGATAGTATCCGGATCTCAAGTCAATCTTGGAAAAGTACTGAGCTCCCTAGAGCTGATCAAAAAAATCATCAATATGAGGCAAATGATACTTTTTTTCAACAGTGATGTTATTCAATGCTCTATAATCAATGAAAAGTCTCATGGAACCATCTTTCTTTTTAACAAACAAAACATGGGCTCCCCATGGTGAAGTACTGAGACGAATGAAGCCTTTGACAAGCAAATCCTGCAACTGATTTTTCAATTCATGAAGTTCTATTGGAGACATATGATATGGGGGTTTTGAAATTGTATTAGCCTCATGAACTAAATCAATTGTGAATTCAACTTCTCGTTCAGGTATGGCACTGGGAAACACCTCCGGAAAAACATCAAGGTATTCATTTACCACTGGCACATCATTAATGTGAATAGTTCCCTTGTTTTCAACAATATGAGAAGGATAACTTTCACTTCCATCTTTCAGTAGTTTCTCAGCTTCTTGATATGTTATCAATTTTATGGGTTCATTCTTCTATACAAACTGAAAATATTTATGAAAAAAAACTTCTTTAGCTCTACAGTCAATCTTAGCATGATAATCAGAAAGCCAGTCCATTACTAGAATAACACCAAACTCGACTAAGTGTAAAACAACAAGGTTTGTAGGTAAATTCTATCCACATACCACAATAGAAATATTCTTATAATTCTTCATTGCGATAACATTTCCCCCTGGTGTTTTAACAACAAGTTCGGGTCTCATTTGGTGAGGTGATATTTCCAATTTACTAGAAATTTTCTCAGAGATGAAGGAATGTGTAGAACCAGTATCAAACAAAACTTTAGCAAAATCTGAGTGAACATACAAAGTACATGATACAACTTCATTGGATGGCCCAACACCTGCTGACGTAGTGGCAAAGGATCTCACTACACCTTTCTGCTTGTAGTCTGTCTTCTTTGCATCATTTGGATCCCTCATTGGACATGCATTTGCATAGTGACCCATCTCACCACATTTAAAACACTTTACAGTTTTCTTATCCGGATTATTCTTTGGATCATTTTCATTGCAATCTCGGGACATATGTCCAAACTTAACACATTTAAAACACTTCCCAGTTTTTATAAGACGTTCCCCAGGGTGCTTCTTTCCACACTTTTCACAAATAGGAAACTGGATTTTATTACCATCAGATTTCTTTGGTTGATTATTACCCATTGCTTGCCAATGGGACCTCTTCTTCTCTTTTTTTCCAAAATGCATGTGATCATTAGAAAATTCCATCTATACCCTCTCAGCAACTCAGACAAGTTTCTCATAACTTTTGAATTCACGGGAGGCCAACCCCCTTTGATACCTTGGCTTCAATCCTGAGTAAAAGCTGTTGATTTTGCTATCGAGATCTAGAATAAGATTTGGAGCATACCTCGCCAGTCGGGTGATGTTTGCTTCATACACAGCCACTGAATCTTCCTCCTTTTGTTTCAATTCAAGGAATTGCTTCTCTATTCTAAGTCGCACAACCTTAGGAAAATATTTTTCAAGAAAAAGTCTTTTAAATTCATCCCACACTAAGGCATCAAAATCCTCTCTACCCCTGATATTCCTTACCATTGACCACCACTGATCAGCTTCCCCTTCAAAACGGAAAATGGCAAGACTTACCTTTTGATTGTCCGGACATCCCATAACATCAACTATCTTTTCAAGGGCTTTAATCCATCCTTCTGCTGCCACTGGGTCAGAAGATCCATTGAATGTAGGAGGATTTTGTCTCATAAAATGTTCCACCACTGTCATGTTCTGTTGGGGTACCTTTATTGGTTCTCTTTCATGGATTCCACCACTATTTATACCCTGCGTTAGCTGATCCATTACTGTCACAAACTGCTCGGTTCCAATCCCTACCATTCCGGGCTGTAGATCAGGAAGGATGTCATTCTGTCGGTGCCTCTCCTCTTCAGCATCCATGTTCCTTCTGCGGACAACCATTCTGAACAAACATTTCTTAGATGAAGCAACATGGTAATCTTTAAATGCTATAACAAATTAAACATAGAGTGAAAATTATTTTTGGTATTCTATTAACATCACCTTAACCCCTAAAGTTATCTAAACCATCCTCTGATACCATCTGTAACAATCCACACTTATTTCATACATAATCTTGAATTTATTCAAGAAAACACTTCCTTTTACATTGAGGATCTGTTCATGTTTAGAGCTTTAGGGAAATAAGACAAATCATTCATAACATTACACATTTTTACATAGTGGATTCCATAAAATCAGTTTCCATTTTCCTCAGAATATAAAACATTAAAACTTTAAAAAAGACTCCTTGACAATTCTTCAACATTTAACATGTCTTCCTTCCTTCTATTACTCATCCATTAACATGTTGAAAATAATTTAAAAACTTGGGATGAGAACAAAAGCTCAGTATGGTATGAAAAATAAGGAAAAATCACATTAGCCCATGAATACGCATGACGTTGGAAACTATTTTCAAAAGACATGTTTTCCACCCATAAACACTTATTTTGTGTAACAGGAGATTTACACAAGATCCACACCAAACATAATTATAATCATAGAGGTATCTTGGGGCATCACTTAAATAATCTTGAAACCATCTTGGCTACCTTAAAATTTGTAACCCTCACGACTACCATACTTTGTGTAACCATCACAGTTACACGTGGAGTAACCATACGGCTGACCTCCAACTTACTCATACCCAATGAATTGGAGGGAAATATAGGTCCCACCCTTAATCATAAACAATGCCCAATAACCAAAACATTATCATACAGCATAAATAATAGCATAAAAACATTGCTTTTGAATCTTGTAAAATAGAATTTTAAAAATGGGATTTTAGAAGAAAAGACCCTTATAATCCTCATATACCTGAAGTGAGACTTAATAGAGTGGATGGAAATGTATATACTATATAAAGACGCATAATGAAACATTATATAGACATAACCCATCACACAAACAATTTAAATAGCACATAAATAATAAAGTAGACGGTTAACACAAAGAATGGAAATCGGGTTAAGAATTCCCCTACCTTGGGCTTGTCTTACATCAAAATTGTTTCAACCTCCTGTATAATGGTTAAGAAAATGTTATTAGTATTTTTCAGAAACATTCTCATGTTTATAACATCTTATATGTTCATTTCATAACCTCATTTCACCCCATAATTGTTAGTATTTTGTTCCTTGCATTATTTTGGGTGAGTTCTTTTGTGATTTTCACAATCGGTTCATGCTGAATCGTTCTTGTTGATTGGAAGTGAAACTCCAGAATTGGAATGGAGTAGTTTTTAAATATTTCCAGTACCATAAATTATACCATTTATCACTTTTATTCTTTATATGATGATGATTCATAAGTTAAAACATTAATTATGTTTGTTTAGATCATTTAAGTGGTTCTTTGATAATTACAACCTCATTTAGTCATATAAATTTGAATCATGAGCACAAAAGAATTACAGAACCTTTTGTGAGTCATAAAACATATATCAAAACCTTTTTTAAACATATAAATGGTTTAATGACCATATTGAAGGTATAAATGGAAGAAGAGAACATGTCGTTTTTGAAGGTGATAAATTTTACACCTCATGAACAACGTTCTCTTTAATAAAATAAATGGAAGAGGAAAAGGGTGTGGGGTGATATAATATAACATTATAATCATAATATTACAGTATATATATAATACTGTATTTACCAAAAAATTTGGATGATGATAGGTAGGGGGAGATCAAGAAAACAACTTGAACTTGAAAGGAAAATAAAGGAGAAGAGAGAGAAAATTACCTTTAGAATCCTCCTCTTGAGATCCTTTTTAAGGAAGCTAGGCTTGGTCTTTTGATGAGACCAGAAGCTTTTGGACGTGGGGGATGAGATAGGGAAGGTGTTTGGGATGAGTTTAGGGATGTCTTGGATCTTGAGAGGTGTGAGGAAAAGAGGGAGTGAAGGGTGTCTTTTATAGTGGAGGGGAGAGGGGTTTCCTTAATATAAAATTGATTAGTTTATTAATTTCACCAAAGACCAGGAATAGTGAGTCTTGGATGACCAATAATAGTAATTTTATAATTTAATCCCGAAACAAGTTTTCTTACATCAGTAGAACATCATCAGTGACTCAATTAATACATTATTTAGCATTTATTGTGAATTATCAGATTCCACTATTCATAAAAAATTCATGTATCTCAGAAAAATCTCAAGAATTTACCCCAACCATTTTTCGATGTGTAGAATCCAAAAATGAAGTCCATTTTTCAAAAATAATTTTCTAAATATTATTAATTTAATAATTAATAAAAATCATAATTTACTTAATAAAACAGTTTTTAAGATTAAAACTGAATTTATAGTTTTTTCAAAAATTACGTAAGGTCTTATAAAATTATCTAAATACTATTAGACATCGATTAAATAATTTATGAATACATTACATGAAATTAAATATTCTTTTAAATTAATTAATTAATTAAAATTAATTATTTATGACTTATAAAATACCAAAAACGTTTACTAATGTCAAATTGTCACTTTTTAAGATGTCTAAATTTTATTTTATTATTTGTAGATAATGTTACTCTTATTTACTATTCATAAGGGTCATATTAATATTCATAAGGGTGGGTTGCTATTCATAAGGGTAGGTTACTATTCCCCAAAAAAAACAAGTTTGTTTCATCAGACTCTAAATAACATACTGAACACAATTGAAGATGACAGTTTCGTGAAATTCAAAACATAGGAGAAATAAAATTATGTTTAAAGGACACTTATAAATATATACCTTAAACAAAATTTCAAGAATTTTTAATTTATTTTTAGAAAACCTTGGGATGTTACATAATTTCACATTGAAATTTTATATAAACCCATGTTAATCTTTCGACGGGGTTTACATTCTAAAAAACCTTTTTTTCTCATTTTTTCGACGAGGATTAATTTAAAATTAATTGATGAAACTTATATGACTTAAATTTTGCAAACTGTATTCCAAATTTTGAATTAGTCAGAATAAATTATTCTAATAGGTTACTTTTTATGAATATTTTTAATTGTAACTATAGTAATTTTTATTTAACGGTGTTAAAGATAAATTGGGGAATTTAGGTAACAAAATAATAAGATAAGGACAATAAATTTACCCTACACCTTACAAAATCATATTAGATGAGTATCCACTGACCCATATTACCTAAGGATCGGAAATGTCTTATTTAATGGAACTTTTTTACAAGAACGTAATATAAATATTATTAAAACAAGATAAAGTGACATGAAATGGTAAAAATGTCACCCTTTTATCTCTTATAAGTATAATAATTTTAATATATTGATAAGTATGATATATAATAGATAATAAATAATATATTTAATGATAATTAAATTATAGAAATCATGGTAATTTTATTATAATTTCTATAGATTAAATAATTATTATAGAAACTAACAAAAAAGTGGTATGGTAATTATTTTATTAATAGAAAAATCAAATAATTAGTATAAATAATATTAGAATAAATATAATTTGAATTGAAGAAGGTACTCCAATAATTTTATCATTTCACACGACATATTATAAGTCAATTAAATGGTTTATTTCGAATTTATATCTAAGGATGAAGTTTATTTAAATTCAATTAAATGGATAGTGTCAAAATTGACACTATTGATATTTTATAATTTTAATATTTTCCTAAATTATTTAAAAATCATAAAAATCAGAAAAATTTATAAAGTTACTATGATATATTTAAAATTTCATAAATTTTAAATTTATTTGAAATTTATCCCATATAAGTAAAATTGATATCCTATAACTATTTAACATGTTTTTACGAGAGTTAAAATTAAAATTAATTATTAAAGGGTAAACCAAAAATAGCAGGTTTAAAATTAAATCAATACTTATATAAAAATTATTGGATTATTCAATTTTTAACCACCTCTATTTTATCTTGGAAATAACACCAATTTGAGTCATTTTGAGTTAAATAATAATTTATATAAATTTAATATTTAATGTTTTTGTGAGTGGGTTGTTCCACCTTCTATTAAAGAAACTCACTCTTCTCTATTAATGACACTTAAAAACCCATATTTTTTAGCCAAGATCTAACCAAAAACACTCTTAATGTCCCTACCCACAATCATTATGTCTTAGTGTATTCATAACAACCTCTTTAGGGGTGTTAAGGTATTCCTCATGGGTGATGAGCCGAAAAAAGATGTATTGTTTTTATTTAAGTATTTTTATATTATTTTTTCTTCCACTTATTCACATCACCATAAGCCATGATTAAATTATAAATATTGTATAATAAATATATTGATATGTAATATGTTAATATTTTAATCTGAATCTTTTCCCAATTTCATCAAATGTGAAATGACATTTTCATTCGTGTGTACAAAGAACTACTGCCTCACGAACAGATATATATTTTTCATCGTCGTCTTTATAGATTGGTTATAAGGATTTAATAATTTTAATAAGTTATATTGGTGAAATTATAATAAATATAAGATAATAATATATAATTTTTTTTACTTTCCATGCCAATAAAAATGACGACACCATTCGTGCGTACGTCTGATCTATCACCCCCATGAAAAAATATAATTTTTTTTATTCACAACATCACTTATATGATATATATATTTACATTTAAATTATTGATATAATAATAATTATTTAATTATCATTAAAAAATTTAAAATAATAATTACCTTCTTTACATAACGATCAATGAAATTAGAAGATGTTACTCATGTATACGCACAACCAACCATCTCCAAGATGATAATGACGTTCATATTTCATTATAACAATTAATGGTTTGATGTAAAATTATAATTAATTTATAAATTTGATTATTATTTAATTAATTATAGTTTATATATTATGGAATTATGACCAAAAGGACTATTAACATCATACCACTTTCATTTTTGACTCAAGTATTAAATATCAACAAAATTTATTATATGAACTAAAATAATTATGTAATTTTTATAACATGGAAATAAGTGATATAAAAGGAAACATAAACATTATAAAAAGTTATCATGAATGTATAAATTATCTTAAGTAAATTATAAATGAATATAAATATTTTATTTGACGATTCGTACTCACTGTAAGGGACTTCGTCTCTATCTCATTTCTTTAAGGCATATCGAGATGTTGTACACCTTTATTATCTTATATGGGGTATATTCTTTATTTTAAACATTAATATCTTCAATTAATATATTATCATAAAATTCAATGTTTTTCAATGTTTTTCTATAATTACTTTTAATCAAGTTTTACTTATATGGTAAGAGACTTCATCACAATATCCATTCATTGAGGCATATGTTGATATTATAAAAAACCTTATTTTATACAGTGTATAACAAACCACTTTTAATTTTAATTTCATTAAATAGATTTTAATTGGAATATTTTTGTGCAAATCATTTTAACAAATTGAAAAAATGAATGTTTTTTAAAACATACATGGGGATAATGAATTTTCCACCTGCGTGACCATTATTTGACATTTTCCATCCTCCATAATATGTACTATTTTTCAACAGAATAATTAACACCATATTTCCTTTTAAGTTATTTTGTTATTAAAATTGGTTTTACAATGGATTTAATATATCAATATCATGATATTATATCGTGTGATTTCAATATATAAATGTTGTTTTTCCTTTATTCTTGTTTTTCTGTAATTATTATGTTATGGTTATTGGAAATTGATTTTTTATAATGGTGGTTCCATAATTAAATGATGGAGGATGGGGCGGTGATATATATCCAATGAGTTGGTTAATTAGATGGAATTAAATTGTACAATTTCTCTTAAGATATATAGGGATTACACTGTTATGGGTATTTCAAATTTAATCATGAAGGTTACTCCATATGTATCTATGAAGGCAACTATATAACAATGATATGGATGCCACAATTTACCTTTATTAATTAGTATTTATTGATGTTATTTATGTGTCTTAAGATTTCTTTTGGAATGTAAAATAACTTATGTTTTATGGGTGAAAGGTATGGTTTTTTGAAATTGTATTCATTAGTTTAAAATAATCATGTACCAATTGTTTCACTCCTTATTTTATATCCTTTACTGATATATTTTTTTTCATCCCATTATTTCATATGTCTTCCATAGGCTATCATGATGGGTAAGAGAATGAACGATGTCAATAATATTTTTGTCATGAAAATAAATCGTCTTTTATTTTAAGGAGATTTATTTGGTGAAACAAATGTGTAATGAATATAACTGTCTAATTTTTGATATTTGAGTTATTATATAATATTTTTGTACAAATTCACAAAAAATATAAACATTAAAATATACTCAATTTTAGTTCATTACTTTGCTCAAGATTATTTAACATTTATAAATTTGGCGTTACAGTTGGTATCAGGGGACAATTTAGACAAATTTGGAGAATAGAATTTCTTCTTAATAGTTGTGAATATCATCATGAGTTTATAATAATCCAAATTATTATATGTTTATTTTCATATAAATTAATTTGAATATTATAATCTATGAAATTTTAAGGTTATTAATGGAATTTTTAGAGACATTCATTATTAACTTAATTATGGTTTGTTACTTTTGGATTGAGAAATTAAATATATGAGATAAAATTTGAGATTGAAACAAGTTATAGATATTTTTGACGACGTTATGATATTTTAGTAATGTTATATGAATGATATAGTTTTATAAAAAAGGATAACACGAGATTGTTGACATCCTGACACATCTGGAAAGGCCGTATGAATCAAACCTCCAACTGAATGTTGAATGGGGGTGCATTGACTACCATTAGACAACATGAATTCCCTGGTTTGAATGATTTTCTCATTTTAGTAAAATAGATGATAGAATAAAATATAATTTTTTTGGTAACATATCTTTTATGAAATCGATTCCCTCTTATTTGCGAACTGATATGCAGATCAAGTTATTAATATTATATTGGAAGATTTTCAGTATTTTGGGAAAATTATATTATTAATTTAAATTGAATACTATGGTATTTTAATTATGGAGTAATGGATGAATTATTGTTTTAAATAATTCATGTATTTTTTGGACATATGGTAATTCGGGTTAATTATTAAAATGATTCACCCATCTTGGGGAAAATGTGATTAGGGTAATTATTTATTGGTGTGATCTATTAATAGTGATCAATTTTATTTAGAGGTAATTATTCAAATTTATCCTGGAATAATGTTCTATAAAACTTTTTTATTATTGAGTTTCATTCTTATTTTGGATTATTTTGATGAATTTTATGTTCAACTTTTTTTTGAATGGTCTGTAACACCCAAATATTTCATAGTACATTATCTCTTTAATGTTATTCAATAACTTGTGATACACGCATCACCAAGTTTGAGCACACCACAACATACCAAACTAGATGTTTGAAAAGCGGTAATGAATATTATTATCTGAATATTTAATTTCATATAATCCTAATAATTTTAGAATCCATATTATTTGTTTCTTAGACCTAATATAAGAACAAATTCATTTTTTCAGATAAAGGATGTTTTTTTAAGAAAATGAAATTTTACCACCTTTCAATGGAGAACCCTTTTAAAAAAAATATTTGACACTTTTATATATTCAATTTAATGTAATTAAATAATTCTTAAAAATTTGGACTTAAAAATTTGGACATAAAAATTTAGTTTGAATAAATTTTGGTACATTTCCGCTAACTTTCATATTTTATTGAATAGTAAAAAATACTAAATATTAGTTTAAAACAACTTTTTTACTCGAAATATTTTATAATTTTAAATTATGTATTTTAATGTTTTGGAAGTATAATTAGATTATATTTTTATAATTTAATATAATGTAGGTCATTATAAGTAATTTCAAAATTAAATTTGACATAAACACATGTCAATCTATTGATAGTTTTTACTTTATAAAAACCCGCTTTTTGGTTTTCACAACGGGTATTAATTTTAAATTAATTAATGAATCTTGAATGTTTTTAATTTGTTAAAATTGAATTCATTTTTTAATTGGGAATATCAAAATTATCTTACGGTGATTTTTTCGTATTTTTCTGAAAACATTATATTTTGGATAGATAGTGAAAACACTACTTTATTATTTATAACAGACTTTTTATTTAAATAATTATTAATTTTATTTAAATTTATTTTATGTAAAAATATATACATAATACCTATATATTTTAAAATTATTTTATTGGGGTTATTTTATAATACGTTTAGATAGTTAAAATTTTATTGAAATTTTTATCGTCTTTTTCCCACCTTATAAGAGAATTTTTAAATTTGAATAAAACATAATTTGACCACTTGTGTGAATTGAATTTAAAAAATCCGAGAGATTTGTTTAACATGATTAAGTAAAGTTTGGTTCAGTAAGATGAAAATAATTTTTGATGAATAGTATCTTCTGATTTTCATTTACTATGGTAAAATGTAAATAGTGTAGTGTAAAAATGATATTAATATTACCCTAACACATGTCCTAATTCAATTTATAATTTTAATTCGACCCAAAACATACTTATTAATAAAATATGATCCTATAGGTCCACATGGATTAGATTAGGACATTTATTATTATACTATTTAAAGAAGAATTAAAAGTGTTAAATTCAATGTTTATTAACTAAACCATTTTTAATATAGGGTTACACTTAAGATAAATTAGACTATAAATATTCATTATAAATATAAAAATATTTCTTTCACAAAGGTTTTTTATTTATAATTTTTAGAAATTAAATAATTAACATTATTTATGACACAATTATGATGCAACAATTACCTTCTTAATGAAATATTAAAATAATTGATATTATAAATATTAAAATAAATATCATTTGAATGTTTTGATTCCATCCACGAATTTTCTAGGGTAATATGACATGTTAGGGATGATTAATTTATATGGTTCTAAGTATTCAAGTTGTGATGCCTTTCACAGAAACCAAATACTAAATAGTGTCAAAATTGACATAAATTAGTTTTTAAAACAAATATTATATTATTAAATGATCTAATATTCCTAGAAAATATACGGTTCGTAAAAATGACTTATATAATGATTAATATTTCATTAATGAACCACTTGGGGGTTTCTTGGTATTTTATAGTATGTTTATTAACCACATAATATAAAAATACTTGGAGACATGGTAACTGATAAACTATTTAACCAAAAGTTAAATAAACAATATAAGGATAAAGTGGTGACATAAACCTATATAAAACCTTTTGGTTGAGAGTTATTTTACCCATCCCCACGTTATCCTTGAAATAAATCAGTTTTGTGCCATTAGAAACCGAAAATTATTTTATTATAAAATAATATTTCAATCTTTTCGTATGGGTCCCCTCACATCTCTTATAAAAAAGCATTTCCCCTTTTCCCAAATTTACACCTCCAAAGCCATTTTTATCTGCCAAACCCTGCACAATTATCCTATAAACTATCATCCCTTTGACCTAGAGTCCTTACATTGTTCATAAATCTAACTTCAGGATCCCTTTTGATCAAATCAAAAGGATGAACTCGAAGAAGAGGTAAATATTTCATCACCTCTTTTAAGTTATTTTCTTCTTCCACTTCCTCTTTGATTGTTGTTTCAATTATAAAATAATAAATCCCGTATATTATATAGATTTGGATGTTACTATAAATATAGTACAATCATATTCATTATTATATCCACCCTATGAATGACATTTCCTCACACGTGTGTATGTACGACTTACCGTCTCCATGTCGTGGTGTAGTTGTTATTCAATAAATTATTAATTGGATGGTTATAATAATGATCTACAATTGATGTAAATAATAAATATAAAATCTTAATTGTCCTTTATATATTATATAACATCCAATTATATAATATTTTTCTTTCAATTGAATGATATTATCGCTCGGGCTTACGTACGGATTACCATCTCCACGAACGTGGTGAGATTCATTTCCCCATCATAACCATTCAAGAATAATTTTTATTTTATGATTAAAGATAACATTTTAGGAACATAATATCATTATATATATGAATCAAATACATCCTATCAATAACAAACACACCATACATAACCAATTAAATAAAGGAAAACGAATCAGTTAACACCCGAAATGATAAAACTACTGAAATATTATTAATAAAGAAATATTATAAGATCATATATTAGATCTTATTTATTTATGTGGTTCTTGTATAATATAATATAAATGATTAAAATATTATATTGCAGGTTAACATACCCCAATCAAGGAAAAGTATAGATTAAATGTTAAATTTCTAATTTTTTTTTATTTTTCAATGTTGTTAAAACGTAAGAATCTACTAGGACCTCTTTATCATCGATGTCTGTGTTTTCTTAAATATGTATTTGAAAAAATTTTTACTATTTACTAGACATTGGTTTAAATTCATTTATACCCTTTTTCCCCTTCTATGTTTTGAAAATGAAGCTTTATGTCATTTTACAAACAAGGTACTTTATGACCTTTTCGACAAAATTAAGGTATGGATGTCTTTTATACCTTATACGGTGGGTGCAGCTATTTTTCTGCCGTTATAACACCAACTAAACATCCATTACAAGATTATAAGAATATTTTTATAATGGATTTTATATTTTATAATTTGGTGACTTTTAAATGATTTCAAAATAGAAAGAGGTGTATCCTTCAAGTAGAATTCATTTCATCTATGTCAAATTCCTTTGATGGATTTTAAACTTGTTTGAAGTTGATTTTTTATGATAAAAAGTTTCCATATTTTATTCATGGTTATGTGATATGTTATACTACAGATGTGTTATTTTTATACCATTCATATATTATGGTTAAAGTATTGAAATTTCGTATGCAAGTTCTAATATAAATTTTTATGTTAATTTTCATCTTTTTAATATGAGGAATGTTTGGGACATAGTAAGTGAAGGGTGGAGCACGCTATAGCTCATTGATGCATCGGAAGGTCTCATTGGACAATTAGACATGGAATTGGCAGAGGCCTTTCCCAATTTTGACATATGGTTTAGGATGATGCCTTAATTATTTTTAGACGTCTTGGATGAGGCCTTGAAAAAAAGATTCAGAATGCCTGGAATTATATATTCCCTAATTATGAAAATAATAATGATGGTTCATGTTATTATTCGACTAATAGAATACCCATGACTACGTTTTATTATGGAATTATTTAATCACCTCATATTTATTCGATACATTGTTCATGTTTGTAATTTTTAATGGCATGTGTTTTCAATTATTCATCGTGCCTATTGTTTATATTATTTTATGCTAAATTATTTACCCTTACTGAGCATCTGAGCTCACCCCATTCTTATGTTTTATTTTACCAGGATTTCCAAGAAGTGAATTATGATTGATATGTAGGGTTATGTTATAATGGAATAATGGCATTATCAAAGAACAATCTATGCTGTATTTTATATCTGAAATTTTAATGTGAAGTTCTTGTATGTAATCTATTTCTAAGACTGCTAAACTGACCGGTCTGTCAGGAAATTATTTCCTTATATCATGCCAATGTATTAAAATAATCCACTAACTCTGGGTAACTAGAGTTGGGGAATTACAGTTGGTTTAGAGGAAGTTTAGCAATAACCATAGAAACTAGATTTAGATAAAATATGATTATGAAACATTACCCTAAGATAGATATTTAGGATTAGTATATAAGAACATAGTAGAAATTTATTACTATAGATATTTTGTGTATTTTAAATGAAATACATCCATGTATTCATACGAGCAGTTACAGGCGACTCTGCCACATATGTTACTAGGAGTGAAAACACTAACAAGGAGTTTCCAGTTTGACTTAGGGTATCTTGGTACACAACCATAGGCCTAACTACACTCTTGGTTATGGCAGTCTTAGGGGATATGATTACGATAATTAACATTTTCATTACAATCCATTATGAAGGATTTAGGAGTAAATACATCCTCAAAGAAAATATTTAATGATTATAGATTATATGAATAATATTTTTAATTTACATTATGTATTTTACATATATGGAATTATTCATTGTGATTCATAAACTAACATATTGTATTCCATTGTTTAAATATGTCTCCAAGTAGATGGAATGAGAATTCCAGCAATATGAATGATCGAAAGATTAATAACGATCATATAATTCGTGGTATTAATCAAAAATTTAAAAGGGAAGTAGTCTCCCACATATTCTCATTATGTGAGTAAATAATATCATGTGTTAATAAGATAAGTAATGAATTCTCTGTGTCCTATGTATTTGAAGGGAAGAAAGAGAAGAAAAGGATGGAAGAGGGAATGATGTATAAATGGAAGAGAGGAAAGAAGGATTTTCCCATATGTCATAACTGAGGAATGAATCACCATGGTAATTGATTGAAGGGAATGGGAGTTTTTTATAAGTGTGGTGAAAAATGGAACAATATATGTGACTGAAAGGGTAATAAAAAAGGATTCAAATATATAATGCTTCATCTACAAGGAGTTGGGATAGTACGAAAATCAATTTCCAAATCATCAGAGTATACCACAAATGATTCTATTAGATAATAATCAAGTTGTGATACTACCGAAGTTGATGGTGAATGATTAGAGTTCTTATTTTGTTATTAAGTTATTTTGTCTTTTGAGTATTGTATTAAATATTTACATGTTATACTAATTGAAGAGTATATAAAGATTATATTGTGGTACTTTTTCATTAAGGACTTAAGATTGTGTTGAACCAAGAAAAGTGACTCAATAGGTGGTTAACATTTTTTAAAAAATATGGTTGAGATAAAGATAAACCATAATATGGTTCTCATACTAAGGTAGAGATTTTGGAATAATATATAATTTATTTGGATAACTTTTATTAGATATTCTTGAATACCTTGAAACTGAATAATGATTTGTATGATCCATCATTGTTGGAGTTTACAACATTTTTGGAAAGAATGAGTAAATCCATTATTCTATAAGGAATAAGTCTGTTTTAAAGTTATTAATAAGTTGTTCTGGTAATTCCAGGTGTTATAGTGTTTTAAAAAGAATACATGGTGAAGGTGTTGACATGTTATTACGTGGAAAAAAGGATCTTTATTGTGTTTTCCTTCCTTATAAATTTTGTACTATGAGTTCAGAAAGAACTATTTTGGATTAGTCTAAAGGTATGAATCGATTAATATTGATATTAGATACTATTCTTAAGGTGAAATCATTTCTTGAGATTATTTTTTCATTGTCATAAAAATGACAAATCGGAGGTCGGGAGACAACCCGTCGCATTCGGCAAGGCCGCGAGACTTGAACCTATAACCATAGGGCGAAAAGGGTGGGTTACCTACCACTTAAATATGTTATGTCCTAGTTATTATAATGTAGTTTTGTTATATATTCAGAAAAAATAATTATAAATTAATTATTTTTGGAACCCTGTACGATTAGGATAAATGGAATATTTTTGAATTCTATTATCTTTTGGAGTAAAAGATGAGTTTGTCGTTGGAATTAGTTGAAGGATGAAACCCTACTTGTCAAGTATAATTTTTTCCACTTATTGTACAAATAAAATAACTCTTAAAATTTAGGGAATGGATCTTAATACAAAATATGTGTTATCCTAATACCTTATGTTTTGTTGAACCATCGATATTTTAAATAATTATAGGTTGATGGATTTGGGGCACTCAATTTTACACATACTTGTGATTGATGACCACAATCAATCCCTATAAATATTTATGTCTTTCCACCAATTATGTGTGTATAATTAACACCAATGTTCTCCTAATCGAGATCATAATTTGGTGGTGACTTTTTCATTTCCCTTCCCTCTTATTGAGACTAAATTCTATTAACCCAATTTCTGATGTGGGTTTCCCACAAAAGTATTTTTCTATTTTTAACATTTTTTCTTAGAATAACAATTTCAAATTTTAAGGACACAATTTATTTACGAATGTATTATGTAATACACCATGATTTCATAGTACGTCATCTCTTCAAATTAATTCAAGAACTTGTGTTGCATGCAACAACGACTTCGAGTGCACCATAACCTACCAAACAAGTTATTCCAAAAGAATTTATGAATATTATTAATTAATTTATGAATTATATATAATCCTTATAATTTTAGAATCCTTATTATGCATTTATTAGACATAATAAAAAAACAAATTAAATTTTTTTAGATAAAGGAATTATTTTTAAAAAAATTTAATTTTATCGCATTTCAATAGAGAACTACTTTTAAAACTAATATTTCACACTTTTAAATATTAAATTTAATGAAAATTAATTCTTCTTTAGAATTGGGACTTAAAAAAATTATTTACGATAAATTTTGGTACTTTTCTGATAACTTTCATATTTTCATGAATAGTGAAAAATAATAGATTTTAATTTAAAACAACTCTTTTAAACGAAAAAATTTATAGTGTTAAATTATACATTTTAATGATTTTGATTTATAATTAGATTATATTTTTATCATTTAATATGGTGTAGGTCATTATAAGTAATTTCATAATAATGTTTGACAAAAACACATGCCAATTTTTTGAAAGTTTTCACTTTTTAAAATCCCGCTTTTTAATTTAGACAATGGGTATAAATTTTAAATCAATTAATGAAAATTTTAGGTTTTGAATTTGGTAAAATATACTTCATTTTTTAATTTGGAATATCAAAATTATATTAGGGTGAATTTTTGGTATTTTTTTTGAATACTTTCAAGTTTTGATAAATAGTGAAAAACACTTCGTTATTGTTTAAAACTGACTTTTTATTTGAATAATTATTTATTTTAATGAAATTTAATTTAAGTAAAAATATATACTTAATACCTATATATGTCCAATTGAATTCGTTGAAGTCATTTTTTAATATGTTTAGATATATAAAATTTTATTGAACTTCTTAACGTCTTTTACCCACCTTCTAGGAGCATTTGAAAATTTTCATAAAAAGTAATTTCACCGCTTTTATGAATTGAATTTTAAAAAATACAAGAGACAGGGTAACCATCACTATGTAAAATTTGGTTCAATAAGATGAAAATATTTTTTTGGTGAATAGTAACTGTTGACTTTTATTTTCCATGGTTAAAAGTAATTAGGGTAATTAATGGTAAAAATTATATAATAATTACCCAAACACATGTCCGAATTCTATTTGATAAGTTTAAATCCTCCCTAAAAAATTTAGGATTAAAATATGATCTTTTAGGTCAAATTTGGTTAGATTAGGATATTTATTATTATTATTTTTAATAATAGTTAAAAGTGTTAAATTCAAAGTTTATTAAGTAAACCATTTTTAATATTGGGTTACACATAAGATAATTTCATCTATAAATATTAATTATAAATATAAAAATATTTCCTACATTATGGTATTTTATTTTAAAATTTTAAACATTAAATAAATAACTTTATCTATTAAACAATAATGATGAAGTAATAACCTTCATAATGAAGTATTAAAATAATTGATATTATTAATATTACAATAAATATAATTTGAATGTTTTCATGCCATACACGAATTTTTAAGGTGAATTTGACATTTTACGGTTGATTAAATGTATTTTTTTATAAGTAATCAAGTTTTGATGAATTTCACAAAAACCAAATAATAAATAGTATCAAAATTGACATAAATTAATTTTTAAAATAGATATTATATTAATAAATGATTTAATATTCCTAAATATATAAGGATCAGAAAAAGGACATATATAATGAGTAATATGTCATTAATGTACAACTTGGGGTTCTCTTGTAATTTTATAGTATGTTTATTAACCCCGTAATATAAAAATACAAGGAGACATGGTAAATGTTATACTATTTAACTAAAAGTTAAATCTAAAAGATAAGGTTAATATGGTGACTTTGCCCTATCTAAAGCATATTTGTTGAGAGTTTTTCGACCCAACCCTGACTTATCCTCGAAATAAATCATTTTGGAGCCACTAGAAATTCAAAATAATTTTATTATAAAAGAATATTTCAATCTTTTCCTAAGGTGCCCCTCACATATCTTATAAAAGGGAATTTCCCCTTCTCTCTAATTCACATCTCCAAATCTATTTGGATCAGCTAAACACTGCAAAAATATCCTGTAATAAATCCTCCCATAGACCAGGAGTCCTTAACTTTATCATAAATCCAACCTAAGGAGCTCTTTTGATAAAAAATGAAGATCTCGATGAAGAGGTAAATATTTCATTACATCGTTCAAGTTATTTTCTACTTACACTTCCTCTTTCTTGGTTGTTTCGATTCTAAAATAATAACTCCAGTATCTAATAAATATTTTGATGTTATTATAAATATTTTACAATCATATTCATTATTATATCCATCATATGAATGACATATCACCATACGTGCATACGTACGGATTATCATCTCCACGTTGTGGTGTAGTTTTTATTCAATGCATTATTATTCGGATGGGTATAATAATAATGTATAAATAATGTAAATAATATGTAAAACATGTTAATTATTCAGTATATATGATATAACATTCAATTATTTACGATTCCACCTTTAATTGAATGATATTGTCAATCGTGCGTACTTACTGTTTACCGTCTCCATGAATGCGATGAGATTCATTTTCCCATCATAACCGTTCAAGAATAATTCTAATTTTTTTTATTAAAGTTAATGTTTAATGAACTGGATATCATTTTGGATATAAATCAAATAAATCTTATCCATAACAAACACGACATACGTAACCAAGTATATAGGGGAAAATGAATCAGTTAACACCCTAAACAATTATACTAATGAATTATTATTAAGAAAGAAATATTAAAAGATCATATATGGCGAGTGAGGATATTTTACACCGTTATAACACATTCGAAGCATCCTTTACAAGATCATAAGAATAGTTTCAAAATAAATTTTCTCTAATATAATTATGTGTCTTTTAAATGATTTCCAATTAGAAAGAGGTATTTCTTTCAAATAGTTTTCTTTTCATCTAAGCAAACATCATTTGATGGATTTTAAACTCGTTTTAAGTTGATTTATTATGATACAAATCATCAATATTGTATTCATGGTTTTGTGATATGTTTGACTATGGATGTGTTATTTTTATACCATTCATAGTTTATGGTTAATGTATTGGCATTTCATATGATGGTTCTAAAACCAATGTTTATGTTATGTTTCATCCCATTCATATGAGGAATGAACTGGACAAAGTAATTAATGGGTGGATCCCACTATAGCTACTCGATGCCTCAGTAGGTTTCATGAGACAATTAGACATGGAATAGGCCAAGGCCACTCTAAATTTTTATAAATGGTTATGGCCGATGCCTTAATTATTTTTAGATATCTTGGCCCAGGCGTTGAAAAAATGTTTCAGAAGTTCTGGAATTATACATTCACTCATTAAGAATATAATATTGATGGTTCAAGTGGTTATTGGACTAGTAGAATACCCATGACTACATCTTATTATGGCATTATTTACTCAGCTCATATTTGTTCCATAAAGTGTTTATGTTTTTATTTATAAAGGCATGTGTTTTCGATTATTCACCATGCCTATTGTTCATGTAATCTTCCTCTAAATTATTTACCTTTACTGAGCATCTAAGCTCACCCCTTTCTTATGTTGTATTTTAACAGGATTTATATGAAGTGTATTATGATTAATATGAAAGGTTAAGCTAAAATAGAATAATGGAGTTCACAAAGAACACTCTACGTTATATTTTAGGTTTGATATTGTAATGAGAAGTTCATGTATGTAATCTATTTCTAAGACTTCTAAACTGATTGGCCTTTAGGGATATTATTTCCTTGTATCATGAAAATGTTTTAAAATAATTCACACACTCTGTGTAACTAGTGTTGGGGGGGGGGGTTACATGGTATATGTTGAAAATTGGTATTATTTTTGAATTCTTGTGATTAAAATAGTTTTCCATCATAAAATGGTTTTTTATTTTTGATTAATTAAAATATCATATCCCAACCACTTTGGTTTTGGATAATGATTCACAACATGATAAATAGATAGTTATTCTTTTTTGGATTCATTGATTCCCTAATAGTTGATTCAAGTGAATTAGACATGAATAAATTCTTCTTTAATATTAATCTTTTTGACAAAAAGATGAGTTTTGGTGGAAATTGAATAATGGATGAAACTCCAGTTGTCATGTATGTTTGTTTCATTATGTTGATATTCAAGGATGTAAAAAAGTTCCTCAACTCTGCTAAAAGGATCTTAAAAAATGAAAGCTGTTTTTTTTAAAATAGAATATTTACCCATCACATATTTATAGATTTGTGATGGATAAAATCACAAAATTTATGTTATATATCAGTATCTATTAATCATTGAAAGTTTATTATATCATAAATGTTCATGTTTGTTACATGGAATCCCATAATGTGTGATCTTAGGTATACTTCTTATAGTCATTTATTTCATTTATAGTGGATGTTCAATAAATAATTATTAAGATATGATATTTCAATTAAGGTATTTTGAAAAAACATACCTTAGTTACCAAACCTGAATTCAAATTGAGAGGAAACTATTTCTATGGTGATGTAACATCCCTTGTTTTTCAAACTGATACATAGTGTTTGATACCATACATGATACTCTACATCATGATTAAAAAAATTAAATATTATTATTTAGTAAGTTAGTTATCAACAAGGAATTGAATTGGAAGGAATGAAATTAACTAACTATATTTTTTTAAACATGTTCATTAAATGTTTTGACTTTATTATAAAAAAGTTTACTTCGAGAAAAAATGTATAAAACCAATAGTATGCATAAAAATATATAATATTTTTATTCGTAAATTTCAAAACATTTTAATGGAACACCCAATATATATATATTTTTAAATTGTTTATAATTTATAGTTTTTAAAATAAACCTCTTATTTAGAATCAGGATATCCAAATTTACATTGGCTGGATTTTTGGTATTTTTATGATAAAATTCATATTTCAATTAATATTGAAAAATATTACGTTTTCATATAATTTGTTGAATTAGTTTTATTGACCTTTTAGTTTATTAGTGTATTTTTATATTAATTTTTATCATTTAATCCCATTTTGGTCATTGTATGTAATTTCTCATTGAATATTGAAATAAACACATGTCAGCCTTTTGATGGTTTTTACAATGAAAAACTTTCTTTCTCATTTTGTCAATGGGGATTAATTTTCAATTAATTAATAAAATGTATATTTGTCAAATTTCTAAAAATCAATTCCAGATTTGGAATAAGTAGATCCATATTATTTTTATAGGTTAATTGTTTTTGGATATTATGAATTGTAACTACATTTATTTTTATTTGACACAGTAAAAGGTTAATATTATTATTTAGTAAACAAAATAATATGATATAAACAATAAAATTACCCTCAAATATGTAAAAAACCAATTGGATGACTAACTATAAACCATTAACATGTATGTATCTAAATGGAATCATTTAATTTACCTTTTCCAATGAAAGTGATACAAATGTTGTTAAACAAAAGAAATTGACGTGAAAGTGACTACATGTGACCCTCTAATTTATCATAAGTATAATAATTATAATAAAGTTATAAATATTAACTAAAATTGATAATAAATATTAACCATATTTATAATGATGTTACATACATCATAGTAATTTATTTAGAATTTTTATAGATTAAGTAATTACTATAGATACTAGCAAGAAAGTGATATGGTAATTATTTTTTTAATAGATATATCAAATAAATGTTATGAAAAAAATACAATAAATATAATTTGAATTAATTAGGGTACTCCAGTAATACTATAGATGACTATGACATATTTTTTGTTTATTAAATGTTTTTTTTAGTATTTATCTCTCTTTTTGGTGATTATTTAAATTCAATAAAATGAAATGAGTTAAAATTATCAATAGTGATATTTTATAAAAACAATATTTTATTAAATTACATAAAAAATATTAAATTAACTATGGGAAGGATTATATTTTCATGAAGGTTCTATTTATGTTCACTTTACCCCATATAATTAAAATTCATAGCCTCTTAATGGTTAACATATTGTTACCACAATTAAAATGATATTAGATTAATTAAGGGTAAACCGAATGGATAAATTTATTCTAAAATAAATACATGTCTAAAAATTATTGGATGAGAGGATTTATAACCATCCTAATCATAAATTCTACATAAATTATTTTTGAGTAATTTGGAGATAATAATTAATTTAAATCAATTTAATATTTTAGGAGCATCCATGGGTGCCCCTAACCTCTCATATAAAAGTGACCCACTGTTCTCTACTAATCACACTTAAAATCAATTTGGATCTACCATGATCTACCCAAAACCATTCCTATATTCAATACCCATATTATTTAGTCCTTATTTTAGGAAGAACACCCTCTTTACTATTGTAAAGGTGTTCATCAAATGTGATCAACCAAAAAAGAGGTATTGTGTTTATTTTGGTATTTCTATATTATTCTATTTTACACTTATTCTATTATCCATAAAACATTATCAAATAAAAATGAAATATAATAAATATAATAACTTTTATAATGTTAATATCATCACCATAATCCTTTTCCAATTTTATCAAATGGGAAATGAGCTTTTCATTCGTCTATACAGCGAACAACCGTCTCCCGAAGTGATATAGTTTGATTTTTATCTCCCTCTTCAAAGATTCGTTATAATGATGTAACTAATGTTCATATGGGATATTAATGAATCATTAATAATTATAATATAAAAATATATCAATTATGTTATTGCATTCTATCCACATAAAAATGATAATGTCAATCGTTCGTGCCTATGATCTATCACCGCCATAAACTAATGTGATTCATTTTTATTCACTACATAACATATATGATATATATATATATATTTAAATAATTAATATCATATTAATTATTCTATGATAACTACTAATTGATAATATAATAATTATCTTGTTTCTATAATGATCAATGAAAACTTAAGACGTTACTCATGCATATATATGACCTACCCTCTCAATCATTATAACGTTGTTAATTTTTGATAACCATAATTAATTTTTTCATCTAAATTTTCAACTAAATTATAAATAATATTAATTTTACATTATATTTAATCCAAATATTACATACGTATTACTATAAAGACTATTGACATAATTCAATGTTCATTTTCTACTCATATATGGAAAATCGTCAAAACAACAATTATGAACATAAATAATTTTGTAATTTTTAAATCATGGTAATAAGTGATATAAAATGAATTTTTTTTTGCAAAAATGTTCTCTAGAATGATTAAATTAGCATATGTTTACTATCCATCATTATAATGATTTTTTTGTGACGAGTCAGATTCAATATTAGGGACTTCATCATATTCATATTTTATTGAGGCATATCATGATGTTATTTACCATTATTATCCAAAATGATGTATATAAGGTCCTTCTGATTCACCATATCATCTGATATTATATTCACATTTTCATTAAATTTTAATTTAATATTACTATTGAATGATATTTATTTATTTTTTTTCAACTAGGAAGGGACATCATCTCAATAACCTTTTATTAAGGAATTTTTTGATACATTACACCCACTTCTTTTATATGATGTATAATAAACCCCATTGAATTTTAGGTTCATTCAATGGTTTTCAAATGGAATATTTTTATATAAATTATTTCACTTAATGAAAAAAGGATTATTTTTTACATACACAGTGAAAATGACTTTTCCTCCAATGTGACAATTATTGAAAATTATCTTCCCCAATAAGTCACAATTTTTTAAAAGTATAATAAATGAAATTTTCCATTTCAAATGATTATGGTATTGAATTTATTTTGGAATAAACTCTTTATATCAATATCATGAAATTATATATACTGATTTCCATGTGGAAATATTATTTTTCTTTTTTCCTTATTTTTGTGTTATGATTATGTTATTTTATTGGTAATTTATTATGTATACCATTGGATCCATGAGAAAGCGAGGGAGGATGAGTCTCTAATATCTCTATAATATAATGGTTAATGAGAAAATGTTTAACATTATGGTATCTCTTATGAAATTTAGCGAATATACTTTGATGGGTCTTCCAAATATAAAAATGATGATTACACCCTAGGTAGCGATGAATGATACAATGTTATTATGATATGTATGCCACTAGTTCCATTATATTTTTTAATTTTTATATATTATTTAGGAATCTTATTATTTAATATGGTATGTTAAAGAACATATTTTTTAAATATGAACAGTATTATTTTTTGAAAATATTTTCCTGAGATCAGAATATTCTTGGGCTAATAGTTTTATTCAACATATTATATCCCTTACATAGAATTTTTTTCTCATCCAATGTTTTTGAAATGTTTCCAAAAGGGTATAATGAATGTTATGAGAAAAGAAGTAAAATAGTTTTTTTTATCAAAAAATGGTATCATGATTTATTTTAAATAGATATATTTTGAAAAAAAATGATAGTGAGTAGAACTGTCTACATTGTAATATTTTAGTTGTTGTGTAATAGTAATGGCCTAAGTCTCTAAAACTGTTAACCCGAAATTATCCTCAATGTGAATTCATTACATTACACAAGATTTTGTTATGTAAATTTCCTCCCCATTAAATATTATGAATTATCAAAATTTCAATGGTTTAGATAACCCTTGTGGATAATATGTGATTTAATGTTATGGTAATAATGCCCATTGTGTTTATAGATAATGATAAAATAACATTATAGAAAACACCTGGGATGACAATAAGTTTAATTTATAGGTATTCTATAAAATTCAAAAAAATTATTTACATAGATATTTTATGGTCTTAATAGTGTTTACATCAATTTCTAGATTCTCTAAGTGGATACTTTCACTAGAATAGACGTATCTAGTGATAATAACCCCAAACAGTGGGAATTTGTTTTCAAAATGGTGGTTATCTAGAGCATGAAAAGAGGTCTAGTTACACTCATTTCTTTTCAATCACATGAGTTATGTTTTGGTTATTCACATTCTTTTTATAAAACATTATGAATTATTATGTATAATGTTAACTTATTATGTTATATAAAATAATTGGAAAATACCACAGATAACCATGTATTGAATAAAGAGAGTTATAGGTTGGTGTGATGATTTCAAATGATGAAATCACTAGTACAATAATGAACTTTAGCGGCAGCCAAAATCCGTCACTAAAGTTCTATAGCGGCCGCCAAGCGTCCACCAAACGGCGGCTACTTTTGCCCCATCATTGTTGTTATTAGCGGCCACCATTTGGCGGATGTTGTAGGTAAGCCGGTATAGGATTTAGCGGCGGAAAAATGGCGGCTTCTGTAGCCCGGACCTGTAGAGGCCTCCAAATGGAGGCCGCTAGAGGACCTATCGAAACACCTATAGCGGCCGCCATTTGGCGGACGCTAAAGGTGTCCATGGAAACACCTATAGCGGCCGCCACTTGGCGGCCGCTATAGAATTTTAATTTTTTTTTTAAAAAATCAATTATACATTAATATACACCCAAATTAATCCTTGCAGTCATTTTCCACGCTCCGCTTCCATCGTCACAAATAACTGCATAACCCAATTTAATAACACAATTAGTATCGAATAAAACCTAGAAAACAAATTAACATATTTAAATTCAAACTTACTGTAACAGATCTAATGTATTTGATTTTAAAAATATATTCATAATTTTGATTACCATTTTAAAATTTTAAAATAATTAATTCTATTGTTCTAATTAGATTGTTGTCCTGTGATTTCAGGTCAATGTCGTCTACTATGAGTTTGACCGTTAGACACCTGTTTTGGCTGTTTATGACACCAGAACAGCGTTCCCAGTCACCGGGGGCACACGGAAAGTCTGATTGACGTGATGTATACTCGACCACATCACAATTCACGCATCCTTTGATTTCTTCTGATTTCAGGCCATTCGGACTTCGTTCAGCCCGTTTGGACCCCCCACACGTGCGTTTATCAAACGCGCACTACACTTAATGAATGCATAGTGAGCCCTACCGCACAAACCGCATGTCAGATTGACGTGCCTTATATGCATACATGTCTAGAATAATAATTTGATTGTTGTCCTGTGATTTGAGGTCAATATGATATCCTCCGCTATGAGTTTGACCGTTAGACACCCGTTTTGGCCATTTATGACACTAGAACAGAGTTCTTAGTCACCGCGGGCACACAACACGTCTGATTGACGTGCCTTCTACTTGACCAAATCACAATTTACACACCCTTTGATGTCGTCCGATTTTAGGCCATTCAGACTTCGTTCAGCCCATTTCGACCGCCCCGCGCACGTTTATCAAGCACGTGCAACACTTTAAGAACGCTTATTGGGTCCTACCGCGCAGACCACACAACCAATTGATGTTCCTTTTATGCGTACACGTCATAAATAATAATTAGATTGTTGTCTTGTGATTTCAGGTCAATCTGATGTCGTCCGCTATTAGTTTGACCGTTAGACGCCTGTTTTGGCCGTTTATAACACCTGAACGGCGTTCTCGGTCACCGCGGGCACACAGAACGTTTGATTGAAGTTTCGTCTAATCAACCACAATACAATTCACTAACCCTTTTATGTAGTCTGATTTCAGGCCATTCGGAGTTCGTTCGTCCCGTTTGGACCCCCCACATGCTCATTTATCAAGCGCGCACAACACTTAAAGAACGCTTAATGAGCCCTACGACGCAGACCTCATGTCTGATTGATGTGATGTCTATGCGTACATGTCAAAAATAATAATTAAATTATTTTCCTGTGATTTCAGGTCAATCCGATGTCATCCTCTATGAGTTTGACTGTTAGACGCCTGTTTTGGCCGTTTATGACACCAGAACAGCGCTCCCAGTCACCGCGGGCACACGGCACGTCCGATTGACGTGCCTTCTACTCGAACACATTAAAATTCACTCACCCTTTGATGTCCTCTGATTTCAGGCCACTCGGACTTCATTCGGCCTGTTTGGACCCCCCCACACGCGCATTTATCAAGCGCACACAACACTTAAAGAACGCAAAATGGGCCCTACCACACAGACCGCATGTCTGATTGACGTGCCGTCTATGCGTACACGTTTCGAATTATAATTAGATTGTTGTCCAGTGATTTCAGGTCAATTTGATGTCTTCTGCTATGAGTTTGACCGTTAGACGCCCGTTTTGGCCGTTTATAACACCAGAACGACGTTCCCGGTCACCTCGGGCCCACGGCATGTCCGATTGACGTGCCGTCAGCTTGACCACATCACAATTCACTTACCCTTTGATGTCATCTAATTTCAGGCCATTCAGACTTTGTTCGGCCCATTTGGAGCCCCACACGGGCGTTTATAAAGCACATGCATCACTTAAAGAACGCATACTGAGCCCTATCGCACAGAACGCACGTCCGATTGACGTGCCGTCTACGCGTACACATCACGAATAATAATTATATTGTTTTCATGTGATTCCAAGTCAATCTGATGACATACTCTATGAGTTTGACAGTTAGACGCCCGTTTTGGCCGTTTATGACACCAGAACGGCGTTCCCGGTCACCGCGGGCACACGACGCGTCCGATTGACATGTCGTTTGCTCAACCACATCACAATTCACTCACCCTTTGATGTAGTCTGATTTCAGGCCATTAAGACTTCGTTCGGCCAGTTTGGACCCCCCCCACACGCGTTTATCAAGCACGCATAACTCTTAAAGAACAAATAATGAGCTCTACAGCACAGACCGCACATCCGATTGGCGTGTCGTCTACGCGTACAAATCACAAATAATAATTAGATTGTTTTCCTTTGATTTCAGGTCAATATGATGTCGTCCTCTATGATTTTGACCATTAGACGCCCGTTTTGGCCGTTTGTGACACCAGAACGGCGTTCCCGGTCACCGCGGGCATACGACACATCCGATTGACGTACCATCTACTCGACCACATCAAAATTCACTCAACCTTTGATGTCGTCTGATTTTAGGACATTCGGACTTCGTTCGGCACGTTTGGACCCCCCCCCCCCCCCCACGCGCTTTTTTCAAGCGCTCGCAACACTTAAAGAACGCATACTGAGCCCAACCGCGCAGACCGTACGTCTGATTGATGTGCCATCTACACGTACAGGTCACGACTAATAATTAGATTTTTCTCCTGTGATTTCAGGTCAATTCGATGTCGTCCACTATGAGTTTGACCATTAGACGCCTGTTTTGGCCGTTTATGACACCAGAACGGTGTTCCCGGTCACTACGGACACACGGCACGTCCGATTGACATTATGTATGCTCGAACACATGCCAATTTACTCACCCTTTGATTTCGTCTGATTTCAGGCCATTCGGACTTCGTTCGGCCCGTTTGGACCCCCCCACGCGCGCGTTTATCAAGCGCCCGCAACACTTAAAGAACACATAATGAGCCCTATCGCGTAGACTGCACATCTGATTGACGTGCCGTCTACGCGTACACATTGCGAATAATAATTAGATTGTTGTCCTGTGATTTTTGGTCAATCTGATGTCATCCTCTATGAGTTTGACCATTGGACGCCTGTTTTGGGCGTTCGTGACACCAGAACGGCATTCCCAGTCACCTCGGGCACGTGGCATGTCTTATTGATTTGTCGTCTACTAAACCACATCTCAATTCACTCACCCTTTTATGTCGTCTGATTTCAGGCCATTCAGACTTCGTTTGGCCCGTTTTGGATTCCCCACACGCGCGTTTATCAAGGGCGTACAACACTTAAAGAATGCATACTGAGCCCTACCACGCAGACCACACATTCAATTGACGTTCCGTCTATGCGTACATGTCGTTAATAATAATAAGATTGTTTTCCTATGATTTTAGGTCAATCTGATGACATCCTCTATGAGTTTGACCGTTAGACGCCCATTTTGGCCGTTTATGACACCAGAACGGCATTCCCAGTCACCGTGGGCACATGACACGTCCGATTGATGTGCCTTCTACTCGAACACATCACAATTCACTCACCCTTTGATGTCGTCTGATTTCAGGCCATTTGGAATTTGTTTGGCCCATTTGAATCCCCCACACACGCATTTATCAAGCCCGCGCAACACTTAAAGAACACATAATGAGCCCTACCGCATAGACCACACACCTGACTGACGTTCTGTCTGTGCGTACACATTGTGAATAATAATTAGATTGTTTTCCTGTGATTTCAGGTCAATCCGATGTCGCCAGCTATGAGTTTGACCGTTAGACGCCCGTTTTGGTCGTTTATGACCCCAGAACGGCGTTCCCGGTCACTACGGCCAAACGGCATGTCCGATTGACATGTCGTCTGCTCGAACACATCATAATTCACTCAACCTTTGATGTCTTCTAATTTCATACCATTCAGACTTCTTTTGGACCATTTGGACCCCCACGCGCGTGTTTATAAAGCGTGTGCAACACTTAAAGAACGCATACAGAGCACTCCCGCGCAGACCGCATGTCTGATTGATGTTCCCTCTGCACGTACACATCATGACTAATAATTACTTTTTTTTATTTTGATTTCAGGTTAATCTGATGTCTTCTACTATGAGTTTGACCGTTAGACGCCCATTTTGGCTGTTTATGACACCAGAACGACGTTCCCGGTCACTGCGGGCACACGGCATATCCAATTGATGTGTCGTCTACTCGAACACATCACAATTCACTCACCCTTTGATGTCGTCTGATTTCAGGCCATTAGGACTTCGTTCGGCCTCTTTGGACCCCCACACGCGCGTTTATCAACTGCGTGCAACACATAAAGAAAACATAATGATCCCTACCACGCAGACCGCACGTCTGATTGACATTCCGCCTGCGTGTACACGTCGAAAATAATAATTAGATTGTTGTCCTATGATTTGAGGACAATCTGATGTCGTCTGCTATGAGTTTGACCGTTAGACGCCCGTTTTGGCCGTTTTTGACACCAGAACGACCTTCCCGGTCACCTCGGGCACACGGAACATCCGATTGATGTGTCGTCTACTAAACCACATCCCAATTCACTCACCCTTTGATGTCGTCATATTTCAGTCCATTCAGACTTCGTTCGGCCCATTTGGACCACCCACACGTGCGTTTATCAAGCGCGCACAACATTTAAAGAATGCATACTGCGCCCTACCGCGTAGACCGCACGTCCAATTGACGTGTCGTCTATGCGTACACGTTTCAAATAATAATTAGATTGTTTTCCTGTGATTTCAGGTCAATCTGATGCCGTCCTCTATGTGTTTGATCGTTAGACGCCCATTTTGGCCTTTTGTGACACCAGAACGGCGTTCTCTGTCACCGCGGGCACACGGCTCGTCCAATTGACATGAGGTCTACTCGACCACATCAAAATTTACTCACCCTTTGATGTCTTCTGATTTTGGGCCATTCAGACTTCGTTCGGCCCGTTTGGACCCCCCACACGGGCGTTTATCAAGCGCGCACAACACTTAAAGAACGCCTAATGAGACCTACCGCGCAGACCGCACGTCCGATTGACTTTTCGTCTACGTGTACACGCCATGAATAATAATTAGATTATTGTCCTATGATTTCAGGTCAATCCGATGTCATCTGCTATGATTTTGATAGTTAGACGCCCGTTTTGGCCGTTTATGACACCAGAATGGCGTTCCCGGTCACCGTAGGCACACAGAACTTCTGATTGATGTGCCGTCTTCTCAACCACGTCAACATTCATTCACCCTTTGATGTTGTCTGATTTCAGGCCATTCGGACTTCATTCGGCCCGTTTGCCCCCCCCCCCCCCCCGCGCGTTTATCAATCGGGCACAACACTTAAAGAAGGCATACTGAGCCCAACCACACATACCGCACTTCCGATTGACGTGACGTCTACGCGTACACATTACGAATAATAATTAGATTGTTTTCCTATGATTTTAGGTCAATCTGATGTCGTCCTCTATGATTTTGACCGTTAGACGCCCGTTTTGGCCGTTTATGACACCAGAACGGCGTTCACGGTCACCGCGGGCACACGCCACATCCGATTGATGTGCCCTTTGCTCGAACACATCACAATTCACTCACCCTTTGATTTCTTCCTATTTCAGGCTATTCGGACTTCGTTCGGCCCGTTTGGACCCCCCACACGCGTGTTTATCAAGCACGTGCAACACCTAAAGAACGCATAATGAGCCCTATCGCGCAGACCCCATGTCTGATTGTCATGCTGTCTATGCGTACATGTCACGAATAATAATTAGATTGTTTTCTTGTGATTTAAGGTCAAATCGGTGTCGTCCTCTATGAGTTTAATCGTAAGACGCCTGTTTTGGTCGTTTATGACACCAGAACAGCGTTCCCGATCACCACGGGCACACGGCACGTCCGATTGACGTGTCGTCTACTTGACCACATCACAATTCACTCACCCTTTGATAATGTCTGATTTCAGGCCATTCGGACTTCGTTCGGCCCGTTTGGACCCCTCACACGCGCGATTATCAAGCGCACACAACACTTAACGAACGCATACTGAGCCCTAACGCACAGACCATACATCCGATTGACGTGCCGTCTACGTGTACACGTCACGAATAATAAATATATTTTTTTCCTGTGATTTCAGGTCAATCCGATGTCGTCCTCTATGAGTTTGACCGTTAGATGCCCGTTTTGGCCGTTTGTGACAGCAGAACGGAGTTCCCGGTCACCACAGGCACAAGAAACATCTAATTGACGTGCTGTCTACTCGACATCATCAAAATTAACACAACCTTTGATGTAGTCTGATTTCAGGCCATTCAGACTCTGTTCGGCCCGTTTGGACCCCCCACACGCGCATTTATCATGCGCTTGCAACACTTAAAGAAAGAATAATGAGCCCTACCGCGCAGACCGCACGTCCGTTTGATGTTTCGTCTATGCGTACACATCACAAATAACAATTAGATTGTTGTCCTGTGATTTCATGTCAATCTGATGTCATCTGCTTTGATTTTGACCGTTAGACGCACGTTATGGCCATTTATGACACCAGAACGGCGTTCCTGGTCAACGCGGGCACACGAAACGTCCGATTGATGTGTCCTCTGCTTGACCACATCACAATTCACTCACCCTTGGATGTCGTCTTATTTCAGGAGATTCGGACTTTCTTCGGACCGTTAGGACCCCACACACGCGCGTTTATTAACAGCGTGCAACACTTAAAGAACGCATAATAAGCCCTACCGCGCACACCGCACGTCCGATTGACGTGCTGTCTACGCGTAAACATCACGAATAATAATTAGATTGTTTTTCTGTGATTTCAGGTCAATCTTATGTCGTCCACTATGAGTTTGAACGTTAGACGCCCGTTTTGGCCGTTTATGACACCAGAACGGCGTTCCCGGTCACCGTGGGCACACGGCAAATCCGATTGACGTGATGTCTACTCGACCACATCAAAATTTACTCACCCATTGATTTCGTCTGATTTCAGGCCATTCGGACTTCGTTTGTCCGGTTTGGAACCCCCCCCCCCCCCACGCGTTTATCATGCGCGCACAACACTTAAAGAACGCATATTGTGCCCTACCACGTAGAATACACATCTGATTGATGTTCTGTCTGCGCGTACACATCACGAATAATAATTATATTGGTGTATTGTGATTATAGGTCAATCTGATGCCGTCCTCTATGAGATTGACAGTTAGATGCCCGCATTGGCAGTTTATGACACCAGAACGACGTTCCCAGTCACCGCGGGCACACAGCACGTCTGATTGACGTTCTGTCTGATGGACCAATCAAAATTCACTCACCCTTTTATGTCGTCTGATTTCAGGCCATTCTAACTTCATTCGGCCCGTTTGGACCCCCACGCGCGCGTCTATCAAGCGCGCGTAACACTTAAAGAACGTATAATGAGACCTACCACGCAGACCTTATGTCCAATTGACGTGCCGTCTAGGCGTACACATCAATAATAATAATTAGATTGTTGTCGTGTGATTTCAGGTCAATCCGATGTCATCCGTTATGAGTTTGACCATTAGACGCCCGTTTTGGCTGTTTTGACACCAGAACGGCGTTCCCGGTCACCGCTGGCACACATGACGTCCGATTGATTTTTTGTCTGCTCAAGCACATCAAACTACACCCAAAATTTGATCTCGTCTCATTTCAGGCCATTTGGACTTCATTCGTCCCGTTTGTACCCCCACACGCGTGTTTATCAAGCGCACGCAACACTTAAAGAACGCATACTGAGCCCTACCGCACAGACCGCATGTCCGATTGACGTTCCGTCTATGCGTACACGTCATGAATAATAAATAGATTGTTGTCCTGTAATTTCAGGTCAATCTGATGTCGTCCGCTATGAGTTTGATCGTTAGAAGCCCATTTTGGCCGTTTATGACACCAGAACGGCGTTCCCGGTCACCGCGGGCACACGACACGTCCGATTGACGTGACATCTGATCGAACACATCACAATTAACTCACCCTTTTATGTCATCTGATTTCAGGCTATTTGAACTTCTTTCGGCCTGTTTGGAGCCCCCACATGCGCGTTTATCAAGCACGCGCAACACTTAAAGAACGCATAATGAGCTCTACCGCGCAGACCGCATGTCCGATTGACGTTCCGTCTACGCATACATGTCACGAATAATAATTAGATTGCTTTCTTGTGATTTCAGGTCAATCCAATGTCTTCCTCTATGTGTTTGACCGTTAGACGCCCGTTTTGGCCGTTTATGACACCAGAACGGCGTTCCCGGTCACTGTGGGCACACGGCACGTCCGATTGACGTGCCCTCTGCTCGACCACATCACAATTCACTCACCCTTTGATATCATCTGATTTCAGGCCATTTGGACTTTGTTCGGTCCATTTGGACCCCCCATAGGCGTGTTTATCAAGTGCGCACAACACTTAAAGAACGCATAATGAGCCCTACCGCACATACCACACGTCTGATTGACGTGCCGTCTACGCGTAAAAATCACGAATAATAATTAGATTGTTTTCTTGTGATTTCAGGTCAATCCGATGTCTTCCGCTCTGAGTTTGACCATTAGATACCCATTTTGGCCGTTTATGACACCAGAATGGCGTTCCCAATCACCGCGGGCACACGACACGTCCTATTGACGTGACGTCTGCTCGACCACATCACAATTCACTCACCCTTTGTTGTCGTCTGATTTCAGGCCATTCGGACTTCATTCGGCCCATTTGGACCCCACCACCCCCTCCGCGCGTGCATTTATTAAGCGCACGCAACACTTAAAGAATGCATACTGAGCCCTATTGTAACATCCCGAGATTTTATAAAAAAATATTCTTTTTAATTTCATTAATGTCTTGTGTTGTACTCTACACCAAAAGAATCTTGCACAACACACATCCTTGACATGCCTTGTATTACAGGCAAGCGCGACCTTCAGCGATAGCGTGTGTTTTATGCAATACCGAGTTTCGCTAAACAATGATATGCTATTAAAATATTATTAAAACTAGCCATTATGAATAGTAATTGTTGTACCTCTCGAACCCCTCGTGGTTTAATTTTCATGATCATAATCACCCTCTTATTTATCTAATCATGTTTTAAGTGTTTTTGGATGATAGGCATGAATTCATGGTGCCAAGGAATTGGGCCAAGAAAGCAACAAGGCAAAGTGGACTGAAATTCAGTCCACCGGCCAACCGATGGAAGAGCACCGGCCAGCCGATGGAGGCCTGGACAGAAGGCATCCTTCTGTCCAGACCAACGGCCAACCGGTGTCACACCAGCGGCCAGCCGGTGGCACCCAGAAAGAAGAGGTTGCACTGCCTCCTCACCGGCCAACCGGTGGCCTCAGCGCCGGCCAGCCGGTGGCACCCATCCAGAACAGTATTTGCTACTGCCTGAGCACCGGCAAACCGGTGGCCTCCTCACCGGCCAGCCGGTGGAGCCTAAGCCCGAAGGCCTCTCCATTTTGCACACACCGGCCAACCGGTGGCTCTGTACCGGTCAGCCGGTGGAGCCAGTCAAACTAGCCGTTGGGCTTTTGACCAGCCTGTCCACTTGGCCTCCAACGGCTCCGAAGACCTCTCCAACGGCTCCGAAGACTCCCTAAGGCCATTTGAGGGTTCCCCCTCTATAAATAAAGGACTAGGAACCCCCCGGAAACTTAACCAAGCCATACGGAAGCCAACGGACACATCTTTGATCATTTGGCGAACCTCCGGCGGATTCTTCCAAGGGAACTCCACCTGCTCCAACCATCTTCCATATCCAAGGACCACCACCATAGAAGCTTGGGAGTGCACGTCTTCAACTCCAATCATCCATTGGCGCCCAAGGCATCTCTCCAATTACGGTTTTTCTTGTTTATCATTTTTGAGCATCAAATTGGGTTTGTGCCTACAAACCCCATCCCTTTCTCATCTCCCTTTCTTTTGGGTTTTCACACCACCTTTAAGGTGTGAAGAGGTTATTCAAGCCTTTCCTTTTAAAAGGCTTGAGTCAAAGGTGAGCTAGCCTTCACCCGTAAAAAGGCTAGTGGGTTTCTTGCTACAACCATTAAAAAGAAAGCTGTAATAGGTGAGCTAGCCTTCACCTGTAAAAAGGCTAGTGGGTTTCTTGCTACAACCATTGAAAAGCAAGTGGTAGAATCTCTCAACGGTTGAGTTGGGAGCGGATACGTAGGCCGGGTTTTAGGCCGAACTCCATTATCAATTCTTCTGTCTTGCCTCTTTATTTCCGCTGCACTTTCAACTTTGATTTTAAATTGTTAATCATTTTTTAAAAGGCAATTCACCCCCCCTCTTGCCATCATCTCCCTTTTTCTCCGCCCAACAATTGGTATCAGAGGCAAAATTTGAGTAATACCTTCACCGGTTTCAAATTCAAGATCTTTTGTGATGGCCTCAACCTCTTTCTCCCCCGAAGGCTATTCATTGGGTCGTGCTCCATTTTTTGATGGAACCGACTACACTTATTGGAAAACCTGCATGACCGCTTTTCTTAGAAGCATTGGCTATCCCATTTATAAAATTGTCATGCAAGGTTACACTCTCTCTTCCCCCGATGAATCCAAATGGACCCAAGCCGATATTAAAAATTTCGAGCTTGATGGCAAAGCCATGAACGCTCTACATTGTGGCCTTTATCGTAATGAGTTCAATCGAGTTTCCACATGCACCTCCTCACACGAAATCTGGAAACTTTTGGAGGTAACCCATGAGGGGACCAACAAATTCATGGACACTCGATTGGACATGTTTCATCAAGATTTTGAGTCTTTTTCCATGCATCCTTCCAAATCTATTTCTGATATGTTTACTCGATTTACTGATGTTTGCAATGGTAGAAAATCTTTTGGAGATAATATTTCTGCAGAAACAATGGTCAAGAAGATCCTATGGATCCTACCAAGCTCATGGGCACCAAAGGTCACAGCAATCCAAGAAGCAAAAGACATCAAGAACATGCCGGTAGAAGAGCTCATCGGATCCCTCATGACTTATGAGATCACCATGAGGAGGCAAGCTGAAAAGGAAGGAAAACCGATCAAAGTTCCAAATAACATCGCCTTCAAGGTACAAAAAGAAGAAAGATCCTCCTCCTAATCTTCTTCCTCTTCAAGCGGCGATTCCGAAATGGAGGATCTTGCCCGCAAGATGCACAAGTTCATGAAGAAGCACAAAAAGAAGAAATCCCGCAAGGCTCAACCCAATGAAAAATCCGAGCCCAAGGTAAAATGTTACGGGTGTGGCAAGAAAGGCCATTACAAGCCCGATTGCCCACTCAACAAGAAAAAGGCCAAGAAAAAGTAGAAGAAGAAGGCATTCAAGGCTACATGGAGTGATAGCTCCACATCCTCCTCCCCCTCCTCGAGCGACAACGGTAACAAATGCCTAATGGCATTCCATGAGGTAACATCTTCCGACACCTCTTCCTCTAGTTCTTCAAATTCTTTAAATCATTTATCGTACGAGGATCTCCAACATTCTAGAGATCAATTGGAGGAAGGTTTTCACGAACATTCATCCAAATTTGTTTCTTTAAAAAAGAATTTCAAAAAACTCTCTTCCGAAAAAGAACAACTTCTCAAAGAGAAGGAAGAGTTGACCCTCAAAATCCAAAACTTTCTCGATGTTGATTCCATGGAATCAACCATCAAAGATTTAAGGGAATCCCTAGCCAAGTTCACCCAAGGGGAACAAAATCTGACCAAATTACTTGGTTCCCAACGTGTATCTAGGACCACCCAAGGGATTGGCTATTCCAAGCAAGCTTCCTCTTCCCATGCACCTACTGTTTTTGTAAGGGGGAGCTCTCAAAACAAATTTTGCAATTATTGTAAAAAACCCGGGCACTTAATTTATGAGTGCAATTGCAAAAATGCCCGGTATGGTAGGCCCAAAACCATTTTCCTTAACGATGAATTTTTTAGGAGAAGACCCGCCACTAGACAAGTGTGGATTTAAAAATCCCTTCTAGCGAATCTCACCGGACCGAAATTTGTCTCGGTTTCAAACACCTCTCCCCGGTGATTTGTTGTTTTTATTTAGGGGGAGTTAGGATCGTTTAAGCCCTTTTGATTTCAATTTCAAAATTTTCGATTCAAACTTTCAATTTCAACACTTGGTTTAAAATTTTTTAAATTGTTATTCAATTTTTCGATTCAAAACTTTCAATTCAAACTGTTATTCAATTTTCTTTTCAAAACTTTCAATTCAAACTGTTATTGAATTCTTGATTCAAAACTTTCAATTCAAATTTCAAAAATTTCATTTGGTTTAAAATCTCTATCTTGTTTTTAAAACTTTTCCCTAAATAAAGTATTATGCCCCGTTCTATTTTGATAATCACAAAGGGGGAGAAATTCTTGGTTGATTGGGGGAAAAATCTTTTAAAGCATGCTTTTCATTTCAGTATTTTACATTGTTTGTTTTGGTGATTGTGATCATCAAAATAGGGGGAGATTGTGGTACCTCTCGAACCCCTCGTGGTTTAATTTTCATGATCACAATCACCCTCTTATTTATCTAATCTTGTTTTAAGTGTTTTTGGATAATAGGCATGAATTCAGGGTGCCAAGGAATTGGGCCAAGAATGAAACAAGGAAAAGTGGACTGAAATTCAGTCCACCGGCCAACCGATGGAAGAGCACCGGCCAGCTGATGGAAGCCTGGACAGAAGGCATCCTTCTGTCCAGCCCACCGGCCAACCGGTGTCACACCAGCGGCCAGCCGGTGGCACCCATAAAGAATAGGTTGCACTGCCTTCTCACCGGCCAACCGGTGGCCTCAGCACCGGCCAGCCGGTGGCACCCAGCCAGAACAGTATTTGCTACTGCCAGAGCACCGGCCAACCGGTGGCCTCCTCACCGGCCAGCCGGTGGAGCCTAAACCCGAAGGCCTCTCCATTTTTCACACACCGGCCAACCAGTGGCTCTGTACCGGTCAGCCGGTGGAGCCAGTCAAACTAGCCGTTGGGCTTTTGACCAGCCTGTCCACTTGGCCTCCAACAGCTCCGAAGACCTCTCCAACGGCTCCGAAGACTCCCTAAGTCCATTTGAGGGTTCCCCCTCAATAAATAAAGGACTAGGAACCCCCGGAAACTTAACCAAGCCATACGGAAGCCAACGGACACATCTTTGATCATTTGGCGAACCTCCGGCGGATTCTTCCAAGGGAACTCCACTTGCTCCAACCAACTTCCATACCCAAGGAGCACCACCATAGAAGCTTGGGAGTGCACGTCTTCAACTCCAATCATCCATTGGCGCCCAAGGCTTCTCTCCAATTACGGTTTTTCTTGTTTATCATTTTTGAGCATCAAATTGGGTTTGTGCCTACAAACCCCATCCCTTTCTCATCTCCCTTTCTTTTGGGTTTTCACACCACCTTTAAGGTGTGAAGAGGTTAGTCAAGCCTTTCCTTTTAAAAGGCTTGAGTCAAAGGTGAGCTAGCCTTCACCCGTAAAAAGGCTAGTGGGTTTCTTGCTACAACCATTAAAAAGAAAGCTGTAATAGGTGAGCTAGCCTTCACCTGTAAAAAGGCTAGTGGGTTTCTTGCTACAACCATTGAAAAGCAAGCGGTAGAATCTCTCAACGGTTGAGTTGGGAGCGGAGACGTAGGCCGGGTTTTAGGCCGAACTCCGTTATCAATTCTTGTGTCTTTCCTCTTTATTTCCGCTACACTTTCAACTTTGATTTTAAATTGTTAATCATTTTTTAAAAGGCAATTTACCCCCCCCCCCTCTTGCCATCATCTCCCATTTTCTCCGCCCAACAGTAATAACCACTTTTTGAAATTTTGTAAATTTTATTTTTCAACATGGACTTCATTTTTGGATCCGGAACATCGAAATTAGCTTAGGGTGCATTTTTGGTAATTTTCGTATAACTTTCATATTTTGATGAATAGTGAAAATTACTAAATTTTAATTAAAAATAACTTTTTCAATCGAAATAATTAGTAGTGATAACTTATTAATTTGAGAGTTTATAAAGTATATTTAGAATATATTTTTAAAATTTAATACAGTGTTGGTCATTGGATGTAATTTCACATTTAAACCAGTTATAAACAAGTTTCAATCTTTTGATAGTTATTATCTCTTAAAAACACGCTATTTGTTTTGACGATGGGAATTACTTTTTAAATTAGTTAATGCAACTGATATGTTTTGAATTTGGTAAAATAGACATCATTTTTGAGTTCATAATATCAAATATATCTTAGTCCTAATTTTTGGTATTTTTCTGAAAACTTTAAATTTTTGATGAATAGTGAAACCACTAAGTGGTAGTTAAAAAAAACTGAATTGTTCATAAAACTTATTTTTACCGCTTCTGTTAGTGTAATTTCAAAAATCTGAGAGACACGGTTGATGTCAGTAAGTAAAATGTGGTTCAATGAGATGAAAATAATTTTTTGGTGAATAGTAACTTTTTTACTTTTATTTACCACGGTTAAAAGTAAATAGGGTAATTAAGGGTAAAAATGATTTTATTATTACCCTAACACATGACCTAATTCTATTAGATAAGTTTAATTCGACCAAAAACAACCTTAGAAATAAAATATGACCATTTAGGCCCACTTGGATTAGATTAGGACATTTATTATTAATTTATTTAAAGAAGGGTTAAAATAGTTAAAATCAATGTTTAATAAGTAAATAATTTTTAATATAGGGTTATAAATAATATAAATTCGACTATAAATATTAATTATAAATCTAAAACGATTTCCTACATAATGGTAGTTTATTTGTAATTTTTATACATTAAATAATTTAACTTATTTATGACACAACAATGATGCAGTAATTATCTTATTAATGAAATATTGACATAATTGATGTTATAAATACACAAATAAATATAATTTGAGACTTTTTATGAACTCCACCAATTTTCTAGGTTAATATGACATGTTAGTATTGAGTTAATTAACTTTGTTTGAACTTATAATTCTGTTATGAGTTTCACAAAAATAAATTACTAAAGAGTGTCAAAATTGACATATAATAGTTTTTAAAACAAATATTATATTATTAATTGTTATTTTATTCCTAAAAATCTAAGGATCGGCCAAATGACTTATATAAGGTTTTATATATTAATAATAAACAAATTGGGGTTCTTTTGGCTTCTTATAGTTAGTTTACTAACCATATAGTATAAGAACACAAGAAGACACGGTAAAAGTAAAATTATTTAACTTAATGTTAAATCTAAATGATAAGGTTAAAATAGGAACCTAAACTTGTCTAAATTATATTGGATGAGTGGATTTCGACCCATCCCCACCTTAGCCTCGAAATAAATCAATTTGGAGCTATTTAAAACCGAACTTGACTTTATAATAAAATAATATTTTTAGTCCAAAGATTCCTCTCTCCTCCCTTATAAAAGGGCACCTCCACCCTCTCTTCCTTACACAACTTTTAGCCTTCAAGCTCGGACAACCCCTGCCAAATTCTATTCTCCACTTCCCTAGAAACATCCTAGAGGTTCTGGTCTTCCTATAAGACCAATTTTAGTGCCCTAAAAGAAGGTCTCAAAGAAGCACTTCAAAGAAGAGGTAATGTCTGTTACCGATTCTTTCATCTTTATTTCTTCTTCCACTTCTTCTTCTTTAGTTGTTTCATTATGAAGTAATAACATCAGTATCACTCATATACTGATATGTTATTATAAGTATGAAACAACCCTATTTCACCATCTATCCATCCTACGGAAAAAGAAATCACCGCGCGTGCGTACGTACGGAATACTGTCTCCACGCCGTGGTGTAATCTATTTTCCACCACCACCTTACTTGAATGGGTATAATGGTGTAAATAATGACTATATATGACTATTATAAAGTGATATTGATTCTGAAATAGTATACATACACTCTAATATAGTCCAACGATCATGAGAACGATATCATCGCTCGTGCGTACGTACGGACTACCGTGTCCACGACGCGATGAGATTTATTCTCCACTTTAACCATTCATGAATGATTATAAAGTATATATAATAAGAAATAATGAAATATATGACATAATAATGATACTTGATTTATGTGTATATATATGTATGTCATCCACTTAATTCCGCTCAACTCATTAAGGAAACGGAAACAGCGTTCATGCGTACGTACGGCCTACCGTCTCCATGAACGGTGTATTTCTTTCCATTTACTGATTTGTTATATATATGTATATTCTGAGTATATATATATATAAATAATTTTTTATATTCTGGAATTAAGTAATCATGATCTAAGTAATCATATGAATAATTACAAGTCAAAACACGGACGACAAATGAAACAATTTTACCCAAAATGCTCTTTAACATGGAATTTACAAAAGAACGGGTAATATAAAGTAATAAGTGAACCATATATGATATCATAACAATGAATATGATTCTTTAATAAGTCAATGACATTATTTAAATCATTATACAGGAGTTCTGGACACTTACGAAGCAAATCGGACCTATGGTAAAGGAAATATCGTAATCTCATTTTTATCCGACATTGTTTATACTTTAGTAGTTACTGGGGTGTATTTTAACATCCATATCCATGTTTCCTCAATATGTAATTTTATTTCCATCCACCTAAAATTGTTTAAAACCTATTTTACCCTTTGGTAAGTTTTTAGTAAAAGATATCAAAGGAATCTTTTGTCATTTATCGTATGAGGTACTTTTTGTCTTTTCTGACAAAAGTACAAGCAGAATGTTTTTTTAACTTATATGACATGAATGGATTTTTAAAACATTATTTCCAAGAATCTACCTTTATAAGTTTTCAAGTTTATTTTTAATAAACTTCTTTTAGTTTATAATTGTACAACATGTTATGAAAGGAAAAGTGTTTTTGAAGCAGAAAGGATATTTTCCTCAAGAATGGAGTTCAAGTGTTTTATCAAAATTATTTTCCATCTAAGATAACAAAGGGTTATGTTTTATCCCTATTATTACATTGATTTGATTATGTTGTGATGGAATTATATTTTTATGAATTCCTTTATCTTATATGAATTGTTTTATGATGTCAGGATGTTTAAGATTCCCATTTTTATTACATGGGTTATGCTGTGATGTATGGTTTATGATTTTGTGGCACACATAAGAATGGTATCATTATGAGATGGGTGGGACCTATATCTCCCTCCAATGCATTGTGTAAAGATTTAATATCTCATGAGATAGACATGGCTGGAATGGTAGGTTATACCGGTTCAGTGAAACCGGACTGAAACGAGGGTGACTCGGTTCAAGAAAGGGACTTTGTCCACTAAGATAGTCTTAGAAATGAGTTTTGACTAACAAAAAATGATTATCTATGTTTATGTGTGTATGCCACAATGTTTCATGTTTTATGTTATGATTATTGTGATTACATTTCATTGCCATGATTTACGCCATGTTATGAAATTATGATCTCTTTTGTAGGTTAAGATTTCCAAATGTTATGTGCTTATGTATATGATGTGATTGATATTTCTTTGGTTTACCCTTACTGAGCATTGATCTCACCCTTTTATGTTTTCTTTTCCCCAGGATATAAAGAAAGGTTTTAGGTAAAAAAAGGAAGATCTTTATGGGAGATGTTGAAGATCATTCACCAGGATTAGAAGATTATATTCCGAGTTTCCAAAGACACTAAACTATTACGATCCTTGTGTGTGTGTTTTTGTTATGTACTAAGTATTCCACAAATGTAATGTAATGTCAATGTACGTCAAGCTTCGGGTCTCTACAGTTGGTATCAGAGGAAAGGTTTAGTCAACCTTTGGAAACTAGGACGCGAAAACATTAGTGAGATCCCTAGAGATATTTCTAAGGTATGTCTAGGGATGTCCCTAAGGATAAGTATACATATAGGATATAGTCCTAGCACTACGGTAACGATCTTAGAATTAAACCTAAGATGTTAGATATTGAAGTTAATTCCCCTTTATTATGTTGTTTTACCTATCATGATTTTTGTCACTCACACTATTTATTTTGGGTTTTAAAAAACGACTGGAAACAAGATGATTCACGATAATAGAGGATATGAGGGACAATGGAATGATATTATTCATGAGCAACCAAATGAAATGGGATTTGAAAGTCCAAAAATCATTATTATGCCGAATTATCAATCTCATAATATGATCAATAAACTCAAATTTGGTAGGTTTCCTGACTCGGCTAATAAGAGAAAGATGGAGTTTCATGATGATCATTGAGGAAAGAAAGTTCAATTTCCCCTATGTAAATCATGTGGGAAAAGGCATCAAGGAGAATGTTTCAAAGGAACTGGAAGATTTATTGGGTGTGGAAAAGAAGGACACAAAGCTAGTAAGTGCAAAGGAAAGGGTTCAGTTAACACCAGTGATGAGGATAATGGTATTGCTACGACATCATCAATGGTTAAATGTTTTAAATGTGGAATGTACGGGCATTATGCAAACCAATTCCCTAAGGAAAAGTCTCATGAAGAGAATCAGTATGGTCGTATGGGTAGTATTTATGTGGATGGTGATGAAGAGACTACAAATGATATGTGAGATGAAAGAATTGTTGAAGCTCGGTCAATGGTTTAAGAATGTAGTGGAATGATTACATGTTTATCAAGTGTAATGTTGTATAAGTAATCTCATGGTACTATGGAATAAAGAGACATCTAAGGATTGTTACACTGTTGTATTTCCTTAAGTTTTGAAAGAATGTGATGAATTGTATGAGTATTTTTGGAAACTAGATGATATGCGCCTAATGAAGGGATAAGGAGAAAATTAAATGTTTGGTAGTATTCATGAGCTCATGACTGATATAAGGAGAAGGTTATATCATGGTTTGACTATATATAATTTTGAGGATTTTGGTATGTGGAAAGAGTTATCTTTTGACAACACTCATGTTTTCACTAAGATTCAATGGGTATTCATTTTCAACAGATTACATGATTATGGTATTCACATGACTGGAATGTGACGAACAAGATATATGAGGGATAAATGATGGCATTCACGTGATCATTTTCTCTATACTATGAGCTTGGACCGAAGTATTTTAGATAATCCTAAAGATTAGAATGTATTATGTTGGACATAAGTTAGGATAAAACGTTTTTAGATATTATTGATGGGATGTTATAGTAATATAGCTTTAGAAAAAGGACAACCTACAGGACGGGCGACAGCCCATCGCGTCGGACAAGGCTGTGGGAATCAAACCCACAACCGAAGTGTGAGTGGCCTTTATCGCCTACCACTGGCCTACAGGAAGTCCCTGTTTAGTATAAACTAGTTTTATTATATTAAGCAGTATGATATATGAAGTATAAGTCCATTTTAGGAACCATATATGATTAATCTCACTGTAGAATGACTTATGTATATTTAATAACTTTTGCTAACCTTTTGTTTGAGACAGATGGAATGACCCGTCATTCTATCACATGATCTGCTAACACTTCACGAATAACCTATTCAACATCATTTATTTAAGAGATGAAGTGGAAATTGTTCAAGGCACGAACAACAGTGATATTGTACCAAAATAAAGTAAGTATTTATTCTAATTCAAATTCATCAACTTTAGGGAAACGATCTTGAAAACCAAAAATGTTGTCCTAGTGCTCTAATATCTGATTAATCAGATGCTACCTTAGATCATCACAAATTTATGGATTTGTGATTGTTGTCTTTTCCATAGCCATGTTCTCTACCACTCTCCATCTGAACATGATGGTTAGATTTTTCTTCCATATCCATATTTTCACCTATGTGCAAACCCAGTGATTAGTTTATTTGGGTAACCGTTACGTTTCATACTTTTGTTTTTAAAGATTGGTTTTGGTATTCCTTTTTACGATGTGGGTTTCTATTAAAGAAACTTTCTAGTAGTAAACCATTTATAACCCCGACGAATTTCGATGGAGAAATTCATTTTAAGGGGGGGTAATATGTAACAGCCCGAGATTTTATAAAAAAAATATTCTTTTTAATTTCTTTAATGTCTTGTGTTGTACGCTACACCAAAAGAAGCTTTCACAACACACATCCTTGACTATCCTTTCATTACACGCAAGCACGACCTTCCGCGATAGCGTGTGTTTTACGCAATACCGAGTTTCGCTAAACAATGATATGCTATTAAAATATTATTAAAACTAGCCGTAATGAATAGTAATAACCACTTTTTTAAATTTTTTAAATTTTATTTTTCAAAATGGACTTCATTTTTGGATCCGGAACATCGAAATTAGCTTAGGGTGAAATTTTGGTAATTTTCGGATACATTTCATATTTTGATGAATAGTGAAAATTACTAAATTTTAATTAAAAATAACTTTTTCAATCGAAATAATTAATAGTGATAAATTATTAATTTGAGTGGTTTTAAAGTATATTTAGAATATATTTTTACAATTTAATACAATGTTGGTCATTGGATGTAATTTCACATTTAAACCAGTTATAAACAAGTTTCAATCTTTTGATAGTTATTATCTCTTAAAAACACGCTATTTGTTTTGACGATGGGAATTAATTTTTAAATTAGTTAATGCAAATGATATGTTTTTAATTTGGTAAAATATACATCATTTTTGAGTTCATAATATCAAATATATCTTAGGCCTAATTTTTGGTATTTTTCTGAAAACTTTCAATTTTTGATAAATAGTGAAACCACTAAGTGGTAGTTAAAAAAACTGAATTGTTCATAAAACTTATTTTTACCGCTTCTGTGAGTGGAATTTCAAAAATCTGAGAGACACGGTTGATGTCAGTATGTAAAATGTGGTTCAATGAGATGAAAATAATTTTTTTGGGGAATACTAACTTTTTACTTTTTTTTACCACGGTTAAAAGTAAATAGGGTAATTAAGGGTAGAAATGATATTATTATTACCCTAACACATGTCCTAATTATATTGGACAAGTTTAATTCGACCAAAAACAAACTTAGGAATAAAATATGACCATTTAGGCCCCCTTGGATTAGATTAGGACATTTATTATTAATTTATTTAAAGAAGGGTTAAAATAGTTAAAATCGATGTTTATTTACAAAAACATTTTTAATATGGGGTTATACATAAGATAAATTCAAATATAAATATTAATTATAAAGATAAAACTATTTCCTACATAATGTTAGTTTATTTGTAATTTTTATACATTAAATAATTTAATTTATTTATGACACAACAATGATGCAGTAATTATCTAATTAATGAAATATTGACATAATTGATGTTATAAATACCCAAATAAATATAATTTGAGACTTTTTATGAATTACACTAATTTTATAGGTTAATATGACATGTTAGTATTTATGTAATTAATTTTTTTTAACTTATCATTCTGTTATGATTTTCACAAAAATAAATTACTAAATAGTGTCAAAATTGACATAAAATAGTTTTTAAAACAAATATTATATTATTAATTCTTATTTTATTCCTAAAAATCTATGGTTCGGCCAAATGACTTAGATAAGGTTATATATATTACTAATAAACAACTTGTGGTTCTTTTGGCTTCTTATAGTATGTTTACTAACATTATAGTATAAGAACACAAGAAGACACGGTAAAAGTAAAATTATTTAACTTAATGTTAAATCTAAATGATAAGGTTAAAATAGGAACCTAAACTTGTCTAAATTCTATTGTATGAGAGGATTTCGACCCATACCAACCTTAGCCTCGAAATAAATCAATTTGGAGCTATTTAAAATCGAATTTGACTTTATAATAAAATAATATTTTTAGTTATTCCAAAGGTGCCCCGCTCCTCCCTTATAAAAGGGCACCTCCTCCTTCTCTTTCTCAAACAACATTGAACCTTCAAGCTCGGCCAACCCCTGACAAATTCTCTTCTCCACTTTCCTAGAAACATACTAGAGGTTCTGGTCTTCCTCAAAGACCAATATTAGTGCCCCAAAAGAAGGTCTCAAAGAAGCACTTCAAAGAAGAGGTAATGTCTGTTACCGATTCTTTCAACTTTATTTCTTCTTCCACTTATTATTGTTTAGTTGTTTAATTATGAAGTAATAACATAAGTATCACTCATATACTTATATGTTATTATAAGTATTAAACAACCCTATTTCACCATCTATCCATCCTACGGAAAAAGAAATCACCGCGCGTGTGTATGTACGAAATACCGTCTCCACGCCGTGGTGTAATCTATTTTCCACAACCACATTACTTAGATGGGTATAATGGTGTAAATAATCACTATATATGACTATTATAAAGTTATATTGATTCTGAAATAGTATACATACAATCCAATATAGTCCCACGATCATGAGAACGATATCATCACTCGTGCGTACGTACGGACTACCGTCTCCACGACGCGATGTGATTCATTCTTCACTTTAACCATTCATGAATGATTATAAAGTATATATAATAAGTAATAATGAGATATATGACATAATAATGATACTGGATTTATGTGTATATATATGTATGTCATCCACTTAATTCTGCTCAACTCAATAAGGAAACGAAAACAGCATTCATGCGTACGTACGACATACCGTCTCCATGAACGGTGTATTTCTTTCCATTTACTGATTTATATTATATATGTATATTATGAATATATATATATATATATATATCATGTTTTATATTCTGAAATTATTTAATAATTATCTATGTAATCATATGAATAATTACAAGTCAAAACACGGATGACAAATGAAACAATTTTACCCAAAACGCTCTTTAACATGAAATTTACAAAAGAACGGGTAATATAAAGTCATAAGTGAACCATATATGATATCATAACAATTAATATGATTCTGTAATAAGTCAATGACATTATTTAAATCATTATACAGGAGGTTCAGACACTTACGAAGCAAATCGGACCTATTGTAAGGGAAATATCACAATCTCATTTTTATTCGAGATTGTTTATACTTTAGTAGTTACTGGGGTGTATTTTATCATCCACATCCATGTTTACTCAATATGTAATATTATTTCCATCCACCTACAATTTTTTAAAACCTATTTTACCCATTGGTAAGTTTTTAGTAAAAGATATCAAAGGAATCTTTTGTCATTTTTCGTACGAGGTACTTTTTGACTTTTCTGACAAAAGTACGAGAAGAATGTTTTTTTAACTTATACGTCATGAATGGATTTTTAAAACATTATTCCCAAGAAACATCCTTTACAAGTTTTCACGTTTATTTTTAATCAAATTCTTTTATTTTATAATTGTACGACATGTTAAGAAAGGAAAAGTGTTTTTGAAGCAGAAATGATATTTTCCTCAAGAATGGAGTTCAAGTGTTTTATCAAAATTATTTTCGATCTAAGATAATAAAGGGTTCTATTTTATCCCTATTATTACATTGATTTGATTATGTTGTGATGGAATTATATTTTTATGAATTCCTTTATCTTATATGAATTGATTTGTGATGTCAGGATGTTTAAGATTCCCATTTTTATTACATGGGTTATGCTATGATGTATGGTTTATGATTTTGTGGCACACATAAGAATGGTATCATTATGAGATGGGTGGGACCTATATCTCCCTCCAATTCATTGGGTAAAGATTTTATATCTCATGAGATAGACATGGCTGGAACGGTAGGTTATACCGGTTCAGTGAAACAGGACTGAAACAAGGGTGACTCGGTTCAGAAAGGGACTTTGTCCACTAAGATAGTCTTGGAAATGAGTTTTGACTAACAAGAAATGATTCTCTATGATTATGTGTGTATGCCACAAAGTTTCATGTTTTAAGTTATGATTATTGTGATTACATTTCACTGCCATGATTTACCCCATGTTATGAAATTATGATCTCTTTTGTAGGTTAAGATTTACAAAAGTTATGTGCTTATGTATATGATGTGATTTATATTTCTTTTGTTTACCCTGAATGAGAATTGAGCTCACCCTTTTATGTTTTCTTTTCCCCAGGATATAAAGAAAGGTTTTTGGTAAAAAAAGGAAGATCTTTATGGGAGATGTTGAAGATCTTTCACCTGGATTAGAATATTATATTCCGAGTTTCCAAAGACACTAAACTATTACGATCCTTGTGTGTGTGTTTTTGTTATGTACTAAGTATTCCACAAATGTAATGTAATGTCAATGCACGTCAAGCGTCGGGTCTCTACAGTTGGTATCTGAGGAAAGGTTTAGTCAAACTTTGGAAACTAGGACGCGAAAATTTTAGTGAGATCCCTAGAAATATTTCTAAGGTATGTCTAGGGATGTCCATAAGGATAAGTATACATATAGGATATAGTACTAGCACTATGGTAAAGATCTTAGAATTAAACCTAAGATGTTAGATATTGAAGTTAATTCCCCTTTTTTATGTTGTTTTACCTATCATGATTTTTGTCACTCACACTATTTATTTTGGGTTTTAGAAAACGACTGGAAACAAGATGATTCACGATAATAGAGGATATGAGGGACAATGGAATGATATTATTCATGAGAAAACAAATGAAATGGGATTTTAAAGTCCAAAAATCATTATTATGCCGAATCAGCAATCTCATAATATGATCAATAAACTCAAATTTGGTAAGTTTCCTGACTCAGCTAATAAGAGAAAGATGGAGTTTCATGATGATCATAGAGGAATGGAAGTTCAATTTCCCCTATGTAAATCATGTGGGAAGAGGCATCAAGGAGAATTTTTCAAAGGAACTGGAAGATGATTTGGGTGTGGAAAAGAAGGACACATAGCTAGTAAGTGCAAAGGAAAAGGTTCAGTTAACACCAGGGATGAGGATAATGGTATTTCTACGACATCAACAATGGTTAAATGTTTTAAATGTGGAATGTACGGGCATTATGCAAACCAATTCCCTAAGGGAAAGTCTCATGAAGAGAATCAGTATGGTCGTATGGATAGTATTTATGTGTATGGTGATGAAGAGACTACAAATGATATGTGAGATGAAAGAATGGTTGAAGCTCGATCAATGGTTTAAGAATGTAGTGGAATGATTACATGTTTATCAAGTGAAATGTTGTATAAGTAATATCATGGTACTATGGTTTAAAGAGACATCTAAGGATTGTTACACTGTTGTCTTTCCTTAAGTTTTGAATGTATGTGATGAATGGTACCAGTATTTTTGGAAAGTAGATGATAAGCGCATAATGAAGGGATAAGGAGAAAATTAAATGTTTGATAGTATTCATGAGCTCATGACTGATATAAGGAGAAGGTTATATCATGGTTTGACTATATAAAATTTTGAGGATTTTGGTATGTGGAAAGTGTTATCTTTTGACAGCACTCATGTTTTCACTAAGATTCAATTGATATTCATTTTTCAAGAGATTACATGATTATTGTATTCACATGACTGGAATGTGACGAACAAGATATATGAGGGATAAATGATGGCATTCACGTGATCATTTTCTCTATACTATGAGCTTGGACCGAAGTATTTTAGATAAGCCTAAAGATTAGAATGGATTATGTTGGAAATAAGATAGGATAAAACGTTTTTCGATATTATTGATGGGATGTTATAGTAATATAGCTTTAGAAAAAGGACAACCTGCAGGACGGGCGATAGCCCATCGCGTCGGACAAGGCTGTTGGAATCGAACCCACAACCGAAGTGCGACTGGCCTTTATCGTCTACCATTGGCTTTCAGGAAGTCCCTGTTTAGTAGAAACTACTTTTATTATATTAAGTAGTATGATATATGAAGTATAAGTCCATTTTAGGAACCATATATGATTAATCTCACTATAGAATGACTTATGTATATTTAAAAAAAATTTCTAACCTTTTGTTTGAGACCGATGGAATGACCCGTCATTCTATCACATGATCTGCTAACACTTCATGAATAACAAATTCAACATCATTTATTTAATAGATGAAGTGGAAATTGTTCAAGGGACGAAAAACAGTGAGATTTTACCAAAATAAAGTAAGTATTTATTCTAATTCAAATTCTTCAACTTTAGGGAAATGATCTTGAAAACCAAAAATGTTGTCCTACTGCTCTTATATCTGATTAATCAGATGGTACCTTAGATCGTCAAAAATTTATGGATTTGAGATTTTGTTCTTTTCCATAGCCATGATCTCTACCACTCTCCATCAGAACATGATGGTTAGATTTTTCTTCCATATCCATATTTTCACCTATGTAGAAACCCAGTGATTAGTTTATTTGGGTAACCATTACGTTTCATACTTTTGTTTTTAAAGATTGGTTTTGGTGTTCCTTTTTATGATGTGGGTTTCTATTAAAGAAACTTTCGAGTAGTAATCCATTTATAACCCCGACGAATTTCGAGGGCGAAATTCATTTTAAGGGGGGTAGAATGTCACAGCCCGAGATTTTATAAAAAAATATTATTTTTAATTTCATTAAGGTCTTGTGTTGTATGCTACACCAAAATAAGCTTTCACAACACACATCCTTGACTTAACTTGCATTACACGCAAGCGCGACCTTCCGCGATAGCGTGTGTTTTACGTAATACCGAGTTTCGCTAAACAATGATATGCTATTAAAATATTATTAAAACTAGCCATTATGAATAGTAATAACCACTTTTTGAAATTTTGTAAATTTTATTTTTCAAAATGGACTTCATTTTTGGATCCGGAACATCGAAATTAGCTTAGGGTGAAATTTTGGTAATTTTCGGATAACTTTCATATTTTGATGAATAGTGAAAATTACTAAATTTTAATTAAAAACAACTTTTTCAATCGAAATAATTAATAGTGATAAATTATTAATTTGAGTGGTTTTAAAGTATATTTAGAATATATTTTTACAATTTAATACAATTTTGGTCATTGGATGTAATTTCACATTTAAACCAGTTATAAACAAGTTTCAATCTTTTGATAGTTATTATCTCTTAAAAACACGCTATTTGTTTTGACGATGGGAATTAAATTTTAAATTAGTTAATGCAACTGATATGTTTTGAATTTGGTAAAATAGACATCATTTTTGAGTTCATAATATCAAATATAGCTTAGGCCTAATTTTTTAATATTTTTCTGAAAACTTTCAATTTTTGATGAATAGTGAAACCACTAAGTGGTAGTTAAAAAAACAGAATTGTTCATAAAACTTATTTTTACCGCTTCTGAGAGTGGAATTTCAAAAATCCGAGAGACACGGTTGATGTCAGAAAGTAAAATGTGGTTCAATGAGATGAAAATAATTTTTTGGTGAATAGTAACTTTTTACTTTTTTTACCACGGTTAAAAGTAAATAGGGTAATTAAGGGTAGAAATGATATTATTATTACCCTAACACATGTCGTAATTCTATTGGACAAGTGTAATTCGACCAAAAACAAACTTAGGAATAAAATATGACCATTTCGGCCCCCTTGGATTAGATTAGGACATTTATTATTAATTTATTTAAAGAAGGGTTAAAATAGTTAAAATCAATGTTTATTTACGAAAACATTTTTAATATGGGGTTGTACATAAGATAAATTCTACTATAAATATTCATTATAATTCTAAAACGATTTCCTACATAATGGTAGTTTATTTGTAATTTTTATACATTAAATAATTTAATTTACTTATGACACAACGATGATGCAGTAATTATCTTATTAATGAAATATTGACATAATTGATGTTATAAATACCAAAATAAATATAATTTGAGACTTTTTATGAATTACACTAATTTTCTAGGTTAATATGACATGTTAGTATTGATTTAATTAAAAAATTTTGAACTTATCATTTTGTTATGATTTTCACAAAAATCAATTACTAAATAGTGTCAAAATTGACATAAAATAGTTTTTATAACAAATATTATATTATTAATTCATATTTTATTCCTAAAAATCTAAGGATCGGCCAAATGACTTAGATAAGGTTATATATATTACTAATAGACAACTTGGTGTTCTTTTGGCTTCTTATAGTAAGTTTACTAGCATTATATTATAAGAACACAAGAAGACACAGTAAAAGTAAAATTATTTAACTTAATGTTAAATCTAAATGATAAGGTTAAAATAGGAACCTAAACTTGTCTAAATTATATTGGATGACAGTATTTCGACCCAACCCAACCTTAGCCTCGAAATAAATCAATTTGGAGCTATTTAAAACCGAACTTGACTTTATAATAAAATAATATTTTTAGTTATTCCAAAGGTGCCCCTCTCCTCCCTTATAAAAGGGCACATCCTCCCTCTCTTCCTCACACAACATTGAGCCTTCAAGCTCGACCAACCCCTGCCAAATTCTCTTCTCTACTTCTCTAGAAACATCCTAGAGGTTCTGCTCTTCCTCAAAGACCAATTTTAGTGCCCTAAAAGAAGGTCTCAAAGAAGCACTTCAAAGAAGAGGTAATGTCTGTTACCGATTCATTCATCTTTATTTCTTCTTCCACTTCTTCTTCTTTAGTTGTTTCATTATGAAGTAATAAAATCAGTATCACTCATATACTGATATGTTATTATAAGTATGAAACAACCCTATTTCACCATCTATCCATCCTATGAAAAAAGAAATCACCGCGCGTGTGTACGTACGGAATACCGTCTCCACGCCGTGGTGTAATCTATTTTCCACCACCACCTTAATTGGATGGGTATAATGGTGTAACTAATCACTATATATGACTATTATAAAGTGATATTGATTCTGAAATAGTATACATACACTCCAATATATCCCACGATCATGAGAACGATATCATCGCTCGTGCGTACGTACGGACTACCGTCTCCACGACGCGATGAGATTAATTCTTCACTTTAAACATTCATTCATGATTATAAAGTATATATAATAAGTAATCATGAAATATATGACATAATAATGATACTGGATTTATGTGTATATATATGTATGTCATCCACTTAATTCTGCTCAACTCAATAAGGAAACGAAAACAACATTCATGCGTACGTACGGCCTACCGTCTCCATGAACGGCGTATTTCTTTCCATTTACTGATTTATTTTATATATGTATATTCTGAATTTATATATATAAATCATGTTTTATATTCTGGAATTATGTAATCAAGATCTAAGTAATCATATGAATAATTACAAGTCAAAACACGGATGACAAATGAAACAATTTTACCCAAAACGCTCTTTAACATGGAATTTACAAAAGAACGGGTAATATAAAGTCATAAGTGAACCATATATGATATCATAACAATGAATATGATTCTGTAAAAAGTCAATGACATTCTTTAAATCATTATACAGGAGGATCGGACACTTACGAAGCAAATCAGACCTATAGTAAGGGAAATATCACAATCTCATTTTTATTCGAGATTGTTTATACTTTAGTAGTTACTGGGGTGTATTTTATCATCCACATCCATGTTTCCTCAATATGTAATATTATTTCCATCCAACTACAAATTTTTAAAACCTATTTTACCCTTTGGTAAGTTTTTAGTAAATGATATCAAAGGAATCTTTTGTCATTTTTCGTACGAGGTACTTTTTGACTTTTCTGACAAAAGTATGAGAAGAATGTTTTTTTAAGTTATACGTCATGAATGGATTTTTAAAACATTATTTACAAGAAGCTTCCTTTACAAGTTTTCATGTTTATTTTTAATCAACTTCTTTTAGTTTATAATTGTATGACATGTTAAGAAAGGAAAAGTGTTTTTGAAGCAGAAAGGATATTTTCTTCAAGAATGGAGTTCAAGTCTTTTATCAAAATTATTTTCCATCTAAGATAATAAAGGGTTCTGTTTTATCCATATTATTACATTGATTTGATTATTTTGTGATGGACTTATATTTTTATGAATTTCTTTATCTTATATGAATTGATTTATGATGTCAGGATGTTTAAGATTCCCATTTTTATTATATGGGTTATGTTATGATGTATGGTTTATGATTTTGTGGCACACATAAGAATGGTATTATTATGAGATGGGTGGGACCTATATCTCCCTCCAATGCATTGGGTAAAGATTTTATATCTCATGAGATAGACATGGATGGAATGGTAGGTTATACCGGTTCAGTGAAACAGGACTGAAACAAGGGTGACTCGGTTCAGAAAGGGACTTTATCCACTAAGATAGTCTTGGCAATGAGTTTTGACTAACAAGAAATGATTCTCTATGATTATGTGTGTATGACACAAAGTTTCATGTTTTATGTTATGATTATTGTGATTACATTTCACAGCCATGATTTACCCCATGTAATGAAATTATGATCTCTTTTGCAGGTTAAGATTTCTAAAAGTTATGTGCTTATGTATATGATGTGATTGATATTTCTTTTGTTTACCCTTACAGAGCATTGAGCTCACCCTTTTATGTTTTCTTTTCCCCAGGATATAAAGAAATGTTTTAGGTAAAAAAAAGGACGATCTTTATGGGAGATGTTGAAGATCTTTCACCAGGATTAGAAGATTATATTCCGAGTTTCCAAAGACACTAAACTATTACGATCCTTGTGTGTGTGTTTTTGTTATGTACTAAGTATTCCGCAAATGTAATGTAATGTCAATGCACGTCAAGCTTCGGGTCTCTACAGTTGGTATCTGAGGAAAGGTTTAGTCAAACTTTGGAAACTAGGACGCGAAAACGTTAGTGAGATCCTTAGAAATATTTCTAAGGTATGTCTAAGGATGTCCCTAAGGATAAGTATACATATATGATATAGTCCTAGCACTACGGTAATGATCTTAGAATTAAACCGAAGATGTTAGATATTGAAGTTTATTCCCCTTTATTATTTTTTTTACCTATCATGATTTTTGTCACTCACACTATTTATTTTGGGTTTTAGAAAACGACTAGAAATAAGATGATTCACGATAATAGAGTTTATGAGGGACAATGGAATGATATTATTCATGAGCAACCAAATGAAATGGGATTTGAGAGTCCAAAAATCATTGTTATGCCGAATCAGAAATCTCATAATATGATCAATAAACTCAAATTTGGTAAGTTTCCTGACTCGGCTAATAAGAGAAAGATGGAGTTTCATGATGATCATAGAGGAAAGAAAGTTCAATTTCCCCTATGTAAATCATGTGGGAAGAGGAATCAAGGAGAATTTTTCAATAGAAATAGAAGATGATTTGGGTGTGGAAAAGAAGGACACAAAGCTAGTAAGTGCAAAGGAAAAGGTTCAGTTAACACCAGGGATGAGGATAATGGTATTGCTACATCAACAATGGTTAAATGTTTTAAATGTGGAATGTATGGGCATTATTCAAACCAATGTCCTAAGGGATTGTCTCATGAAGAGAATCAGTATGGTCGTATGGGTAGTATTTATGTGGATGGTGATGAAGAGACTACAAATGATATGTGAGATGAATGAATTGTTGAAGCTCGGTCAATGGTTTAAGAATGTAGTGGAATGATTACATGTTTATCAAGTGTAAAGTTGTATAAGTAATCTCATGGTACTATGGATTAAAGAGACATCTAAGGATTGTTACACTGTTGTCTTTCCTTATGTTTTGAAAGTATGTGATGAATGGTGCCAGTATTTTTGGAAAGTATATGATAAGCGCATAATGAAGGGATAAGGAGAAAATTAAATGTTTGACAGTATTCATGAGATCATGACTGATATAAGGAGAAGGTTATATCATGGTTTGACTATATAGAATTTTGAGAATTTTGGTATGTGGAAAGTGTTATCTTTTGACAGCACTCATGTTTTCACTAAGATTCAATGGGTATTCATTTTTCAAGAGATTACATGATTATGGTATTCACATGACTGGAATGTGACGAACAAGATATATGAGGGATAAATGATGGCACTCACGTGATCATTTTCTCTATACTATGAGCTTGGACCGAAGTATTTTAGATAAGCCTAAAGATTAGAATGGATTATGTTGGACATAAGTTAGGATAAAACGTTTTTCGATATTATTGATGGAATGTTATAGTAATATAGCTTTAGAAAAAGGACAACCTGCAGGACGGGCGACAACCCATCACGTCGGACAAGGCTGTGGGAATCGAACCCACAACCGAAGTGCGACTAGACTTTATCGCCAACCACTGGCCAACAGGAAGTCCCTGTTTAGTAGAAACTAGTTTTATTATATTAAGCAGTATGATATATGAAGTATAAGTCCATTTTAGGAACCATATATGATTAATCTCACTATAGAATGACTTATGTATATTTAATAACATTTGATAACCTTTTGTTTGAGACAGATGGAATGACCCGTTATTCTATCACATGATCTGCTAACACTTCACGAATAACAAATTCAACATCATTTATTTAAGAGATGAAGTGGAAATTGTTCAAGGCACGAACAACAGTGAGATTTTACCAAAATAAAGTAAGTATTTATTCTAATTCAAATTCTTCAACTTTAGGGAAACGATCTTGAAAACCAAAAATGTTGTCCTACTGCTCTTATATCTGATTAATCAGATGGTACCTTAGATCGTCACAAATTTATGGATTTGGGATTTTTGTCTTTTCCATAGACATTATCTCTACTACTCTCCATCAGAACATGATGGTTATATTTTTCTTCCATATCCATATTTTCACCTATGTGGAAACCCAGTGATTAGTTTATTTGGGTAACCGTTACGTTTCATACATTTGTTTTTAAATATAGGTTTTTGTATTCCTTTTTACGATGTGGGTTTCTATTAAAGAAACTTTCGAGTAGTAAACCATTTATAACCCCGACGAATTTCGAGGGAGAAATTCATTTTAAGGGGGGTAGAATGTAACAGCCCGAGATTTTATAAAAAAATATTCTTTTTAATTTCATTAATGTCTTGTGTTGTACGCTACACCAAAGGAATCTTGCACAACACACATCTTTGACTTGACTTTCATTACACGCAAGCGCGACCTTCCGCTATAGCGTGTGTTTTACGCAATACCGAGTTTCACTAAACAATGATATGCTATTAAAATATTATTAAAACTAGCCGTTATGAATAGTAATAACCACTTTTTGAAATTTTTTAAATTTTATTTTTCAAAATGGACTTCATTTTTGGATCCGGAACATTGAAATTAGTTTAGGGTGTAATTTTGGTAATTTTCGGATAAATTTCATATTTTGATGAATAGTGAAAATTACTAAATTTTAAATAAAAAAAACTTTTTTTATCGAAATAATTAATAGTGATATATTATTAATTTTAGTGCTTTTAAAGTATGTTTAGAATATATTTTTACAATTTAATACAATGTTGGTCATTGGATGTAATTTCACATTTAAACCAGTTATAAACAAGTTTCAATCTTTTGATAGTTATTATCTCTTAAAAACACGCTATTTGTTTTGACGATGGGAATTAATTTTTAAATTAGTTAATGCAACTGATATGTTTTGAATTTGGTAAAATAGACATCATTTTTGAGTTCATAATATCAAATATATCTTAGGCCTAATTTTTGGGATTTTTCTGAAAACTTTCAATTTTTGATGAATAGTGAAACCACTAAGTGGTAGTTAAAAAAAACTGAATTGTTCATAAAACTTATTTTTACCGCTTCTGTGAGTGGAATTTCAAAAATCCGAGAGACACGGTTGATGTCAGTAAGTAAAATGTGGTTCAATGAGATGAAAATAATTTTTTTGGTGAATAGTAACTTTTTACTTTTTTTTACCACGGTTAAAAGTAAATAGGGTAATTAAGGGTAGAAATGATATTATTATTACCCTAACACATGTCCTAATTCTATTGGACAAGTGTAATTCGACCAAAAACAAACTTAGGAATAAAATATGACCATTTAGGCCCCCTTGGATTAGATTAGGACATTTATTATTAATTTATTTAAAGAAGGGTTAAAATAGTTAAAGTCAAAGTTTATTTACAAAAAAAAATTTTAATATGGGGTTATACATAAGATAAATTCGACTATAAATATGAATTATAAAGATAAAACGATTTCCTATATAATGGTAGTTTATTTGTAATTTTTATACATTAAATAATTTAATTTATTTATGATACAACGAGGATGCAGTAATTATCTTATTAATGAAATATTGACATAATTGATGTTATAAATACCCAAATAAATATAATTTGAGACTTTTTATGAATTACACTAATTTTCTAGGTTAATATGAAATGTTAGTATTGATTTAATTAACTTTTTTCGAACGTATCATTCTTTTATGATTTTCACAAAAATCAATTACTAAATAGTGTCAAAATTGACATAAAATAGTTTTTAAAACAAATATTATATTATTAATTGTTATTTTATTCCTAAAAATCTAAGGTTCGGAAAAATGACTTAGATAATGTTATATATATTAATTATAAACAGCTTGGGGTTATTGTGGCTTCTTATAGTAAGTTTACTAACCTTATAGTATAAGAACACAAGAAGACACGGTAAAAGTAAAATTATTTAACTTAATGTTAAATCTAAATGATAAGGTTAAAATAGGAACCTAAACTTGTCTAAATTCTATTGGATGAGAGGATTTCGACCCATACCCACCTTATCCTCGAACTAAATTAATTTGGAGCTATTTAAAACTGAACTTTACTTTATAATAAAATAATATTTTTAGTTATTCCAAAGGTGCTCCTCTCCTCCCTTATAAAAGGGAACCTCCTCCCTCTCTTCCTCACACAACTTTGAGCCTTCAAGCTCGGCCAACCCCTGCCAAATTCTCTTCTCCACTTCCCTAGAAACATCCTAGAGGTTCTGGTCTTCCTCAAAGACCAATTTTAGTGCCCTAAAAGAAGGTCTTAAAGAAGCACTTCCAAGAAGAGGTAATGTCCGTTACCGATTCTTTCATCTTTATTTCTTCTTCCACTTCTTCTTCTTTAGTTGTTTCATTATGAAGTAATAACATCAGTATCACTAATATACTGATATGTTATTATAAGTATGAAACAACCTTATTTCACCATCTATCCATCCTACGGAAAAAGAAATCACCTTGCGTGCGTACGTACAGAATACCGTCTCCACGCCGTGGTGTAATCTATTTTCCACAACCACATTACTTGGATGGGTATAATGGTGTAAATAATCACTATATATGACTATTATAAAGTGATATTTATTCTTAAATAGTATACATACAATCCAATATAGTCCCACGATCATGAGAACGATATCATCACTCGTGCGTACGTACGGACTACCGTCTCCACGACGCGATGAGATTCATTCTCCACTTTAACCATTCATGAATGATTATAAAGTATATATAATAAGTAATCATGAGATATATGACATAATAATGATACTGGATTTATGTGTATATATATGTATGTCATCCACTTAATTCTGCTCAACTCAATAAGGAAACGAAAACAGCATTCATGGGTACGTACGACCTACCATCTCCATGAACGGTGTATTTCCTTCCATTTACTGATTTATTTTATATATGTATATTCTGAATATATATATATATAAAAATAATGTTTTATATTCTAAAATTATGTAATAATGATCTAAGTAATAATATGAATAATTACAAGTCAAAACACGGATGACAAAGGAAACAATTTTACCCAAAACGCTATTTAACATGGAATTTACAAAAGAACGGGTAATATAAAGTCATAAGTGATCCATATATGATATCATAATAATGAATATGATTCTGTAATAAGTCAATGACATTATTTAAATCATTATACAGGAGGTTCGGACACTTACGAAGCAAATCGGACCTATGGTTAGGGAAATATCACAATCTCATATTTATTCGAGATTGTTTATACTTTAGTAGTTACTGGGGTGTATTTTATCATCCACATCCATGTTTCCTCAATATGTAATATTATTTCCATCCACCGACAATTTTTTAAAACCTATTTTACCCTTTGGTAAGTTTTTAGTAAAAGATATCAAAGGAATCTTTTATCATTTTTCGTACGAGGTACTTTTTGACTTTTCTGACAAAAGTACGAGAAGAATGTTTTTTTTAACTTATACGAAATGAATGGATTTTTAAAACATTATTTCCAAGAAGCTTCCTTTACATGTTTTCAATTTTATTTTTAATCAACTTCTTTTAGTTTATAATTGTACGACATGTTAAGATAGGAAAAGTGTTTTTTAAGCAGAAAGGATATTTTCCTCAAGAATGGAGTTCAAGTGTTTTATCAAAATTATTTTCCATCTAAGATAATAAAGGGTTCTGTTTTATCCCTATTATTACATTGATTTGATTATGTTGTGATGGAATTATATTTTTATGAATTCCTTTATCTTATATGAATTGATTTATGATGTCAGGATGTTTAAGATTCCCATTTTTATTACATGGGTTATGCTATGATGTATGGTTTATGATTTTGTGGAACACATAAGAATGGTATCATTATGAGATGGGTGGGACCTATATCTCCCTCCAATGAATTGGGTAAAGATTTTATATCTCATGAGATAGACATGGCTGGAACGGTAGGTTATACCGGTTCAGTGAAACAGGACTGAAACAAGGGTGACTCGGTTCAGAAAGGGACTTTGTCCACTAAGATAGTCTTGGCAATGAGTTTTTACTAACAAGAAATGATTCTATATGATTATGTGTGTATAACACAAAGTTTCATGTTTTATGTTATGATTATTGTGATTATATTTCACTGCCATGATTTACCCCATGTTATGAAATTATGATATCTTTTGTAGGTTATGATTTCCAAAATTTATGTGCTTATGTATATGATGTGATTGATATTTCTTTTGTTTACCCTTACTGAGAATTGAGCTCACCCTTTTATGTTTTCTTTTCCCCCGGATATAAAGAAAGGTTTTAGGTAAAAAAGGAAGATCTTTATTTGAGATGTTGAAGATCTTTCACCTGGATTAGAAGATTATATTCCGAGTTTCCAAAGACACTAAACTATTACGATCCTTGTGTGTGTGTTTTTGTTATGTACTAAGTACTCTGAAAATGTAATGTAATTTCAATTCACGTCAAGATTCGGGTCTCTACAGTTGGTATCTGAGGAAAGGTTTAGTCAAACTTTGGAAACTAGGACGCGAAAATGTTAGTGAGATCCCTAGAAATATTTCTACGGTATGTCTAGGGATGTCCCTAAGGATAAGTATACATATAGGATATAGTCCTAGCACTATGGTAAAGTTCTTAGAATTAAACCTAAGATGTTAGATATTGAAGTTAATTCCCCTTTATTATGTTGTTTTACCTATCATGATTTTTGTCACTCACACTATTTATTTTGGGTTTTAGAAAACGACTGGAAACAAGGTGATTCACGATAATAGAGGATATGAGTGACAATGGAATGATATTATTCATGAGCAAACAAATGAAATGGAATTTGAAATTCCAAAAATCATTATTATTCCGAATCAGCAATCTCATAATATGATCAATATACTCAAATTTGGTAAGTTTCCTGACTCGGATAATAAGAGAAAGATGGAGTTTCATGATGATCATAGAGGAAAGAAAGTTCAATTTCCCCTATGTAAATCATGTGGGAAGAGGCATGAAGGTGAATTTTTCAAAGGAACTGGAAGATGATTTGGGTGTGGAAAATAAGGAAACATAGCTAGTAAGTGCAAAGGAAAAGGTTCAGTTAACACCAGGGATGAGGATAATGGTATTGCTATGACATCAACAATGGTTAAATGTTTTAAATGTGGAATGTACGGGCATTATGCAAACCAATTCCCTAAGGGAAACTCTCATGAAGAGAATCAGTATGGTCGTATGGATAGTATTTATGTGTATGGTGATGAAAAGACTACAAATGATATTTGAGATAAAATAATGGTTGAAGCTCGGTCAATGGTTTAAGAATGTAGTGGAATGATTACATGTTTATCAAGTGTAATGTTGTATAAGTAATCTCATGGTACTATGGTTTAAAGAGACATCTAAGGATTGTTACACTGTTTTCTTTCCTTATGTTTTGAATGTATGTGATGAATGGTACCATTATTTTTGGAATGTTGATGATAAGCGCATAATGAAGGGATAAGGAGAAAATTAAATGTTTGATAGTATTCATGAGCTCATGACTGATATAAGGAGAAGGTTATATCATGGTTTAACTATATAGAATTTTGAGGATTTTGGTATGTGGAAAGAGTTAACTTTTGACAGCACTCATGTTTTCACTAAGATTCAATGGGTATTAATTTTTCAAGAGATTACATGATTATTGTATTCACATGACTGGAATGTGACGAACAAGATATATGAGGGATAAATGATGGCATTCACGTGATCATTTTCTCTATACTATGAGCCTGGACCGAAGTATTTTAGATAAGCCTAAAGATTAGAATGGATTATGTTGGACATAAGTTAGGATAAAACGTTTTTCGATATTATTGATGGGATGTTATAGTAATATATATTTAGAAAAAGGACAACCTGCAGGACGGGCGACAGCCCATCGCGTCGGACAAGGCTGTGGGAATCGAACCCACAACCGAAGTGTGACTGGACTTTATCGCCTACCACTGGCCTACAGGAAGTCCCTGTTTAGTAGAAACTAGTTTTTATTATATTAAGTAGTATGAAATATGAAGTATAAGTCCATTTTAGGAACCATATATGATTAATCTCATTATAGAATGACTTATGTATATTTAATAACTTTTTCTAACCTTTTGTTTGAGACAGATGGAATGACCCGTCATTCTATCACATGATCTGCTAACACTTCATGAAAAACAAATTCAACATCATTTATTTAAGAGATGAAGTGGAAATTGTTCAAGGCACGAACAACAGTGAGATTTTTCCAAAATAAAGTAAGTATTTATTCTAATTCAAATTCTTCAACTTTAGGGAAACGATCTTGAAAACCAAAAATGTTGTCGTACTGCTCTTATATCTGATTAATCAGATGGTACCTTAGATCGTCACAAATTTATGGATTTGTGATTGTTGTCTTTTCCATATCCATGATCTCTACCACTCTCAATTAGAACATGATGGTTAGATTTTTCTTCCATATCCATATTTTCACCTATGTGGAAACCTAGTGATTAGTTTATTTGGGTAACCGTTACGTTTCATAATTTTGTTTTTAAAGATTGGTTTTGGTATTACTTTTTATGATGTGGGTTTATATTAAAGAAACTTTCGAGTAGTAAACCATTTATAACCCCGACGAATTTCGAGGGCGAAATTCATTTTAAGGGGGGTAGAATGTAACAGCCCGAGATTTTATAAAAAAATATTATTTTTAATTTCATTAATGTCTTGTGTTGTATGATACACCAAAAGAAGATTTCACAACACACATCCTTGACTTAACTTGCATTACACTCAAGCGCGACCTTCCGCGATAGCGTGTGATTTACACAATACCGAGTTTCGCTAGCAATGATATGCTATTAAAATATTATTAAAACTAGCCAATATGAATAGTAATAACCACTTTTTGAAATTTTGTAAATTTTATTTTTCAAAATGGACTTCATTTTTGGATCCGGAACATCGAAATTAGCATAGGGTGAAATTTTGGTAATTTTCGGATAACTTTCATATTTTGATGAATAGTGAAAATTACTAAATTTTAATTAAAAACAACTTTTTCAATCGAAATAATTAATAGTGATAAATTATTAATTTGAGTGGTTTTAAAGTATATTTAGAATATATTTTTACAATTTAATACAATGTTGGTCATTGGATGTAATTTCACATTTAAACCAGTTATAAACAAGTTTCAATCTTTTGATAGTTATTATCTCTTAAAAACACGCTATTTGTTTTGACGATGAGAATTAATTTTTAAATTAGTTAATGCAACTGATATGTTTTGAATTTGGTAAAATAGACATCATTTTCGAGTTCATAATATCAAATATAGGTTAGGCCTAATTTTTGGTATTTTTCTGAAAACATTCAATTTTTGATGAATAGTGAAACCACTAAGTGGTAGTTAAAAAAAACTGAATTGTTCTTAAAACTTATTTTTACCGCTTCTGTCAGTGGAATTTCAAAAATCCGAGAGACAAGGTTGATGTCAGTAAGTAAAATGTGGTTCAATGAGATGAAAATAATTTTTTGGTGAATAATAACTTTTTACTTTTTTTTACCATGGTTAAAAGTAAATAGGGTAATTAAGGGTAGAAATGATATTATTATTACCCTAACACATGTCTTAATTCTATTGGACAAGTGTAATTCGACCAAAAACAAACTTAGGAATAAAATATGACCATTTAGGCCCCCTTGGATTAGATTAGGACATTTATTATTAATTTAGTTAAAGAAGGGTTAAAATAGTTAAAATCAATTTTTATTTACGAAAACATTTTTAATATGGGGTTATACATAAGATAAATTCGACTATAAATATTTATTATAATGCTAAAACGATTTCCTACATAATGGTAGTTTATTTGTAATTTTTATACATTAAATAATTTAATTTATTTATGACACAACGATGATGCAGTAATTATCTTATTAATGAAATATTGACATAATTGATGTTATAAATACCAAAATAAATATAATTTGAGACTTTTTATGAATTACAATAATTTTATATGTTAATATGACATGTTAGTATTGATTTAATTAACTTTTTTAGAACTTATCATTTTGTTATGATTTTCACAAATAATCAATTACTAAATAGTGTCAAAATTGACATAAAATAGTTTCTAAAACAAATATTATATTATTAATTCTTATTTTATTCTTAAAAATCTAAGGTTCGGCCAAATGACTTAGATAAGGTTATATATATTACTAATAGACAACTTGTGGATCTTTTGGCTTCTTATAGTAAGTTTACTAGCATTATATTATAAGAACACAAGAAGACACGGTAAAAGTAAAATTATTTAACATAATGTTAAATCTAAATGATAAGGTTATAATAGGAACCTAAACTTGTCTAAATTCTATTGGATGAGAGTATTTAGACCCATCCCAACCTTAGCCTCGAAATAAATCAATTTGGAGCTATTTAAAACCGAACATGACATTATAATAAAATAATATTTTTAGTTATTCCAAAGGTGCCCCTCTCCTCCCTTATAAAAGGGCACCTCCTCCCTCTCTTCCTCACCCAACTTTGAGCCTTCAAGCTCGACCAAGCCCTGCCAAATTCTCTTCTCTACTTCCATAGAAACATCCTAGAGGTTCTGGCCTTCCTCAAAGACCAATTTTAGTGTCCTAAAAGAAGGTCTCAAAGAAGCACTTCAAAGAAGAGGTAATGTCCGTTACCGATTCATTCATCTTTATTTCTTCTTCCACTTATTCTTCTTTAGTTTTTTAATTATGAATTAATAACATCAGTATCACTAATATACTGAAATGTTATTATATGTATGAAACAACCCTATTTCACCATCTATCCATCCTACGAAAAAGAAATCACCGCGCGTGCGTACGTACGGAATACCGTCTCCACGCCATGGTGTAATCTATTTTCCACCACCACCTTAATTGGATGGGTATAATGGTGTAACTAATCACTATATATGACTATTATAAAGTGATATTGATTCTGAAATAGTATACATACACTCCAATATAGTCCCACGATCATGAGAACGATATCATCGCTCGTGCGTACGTACGGACTACCGTCTCCACGACGCGATGAGATTCATTCTTCACTTTAACCATTCATGCATGATTATAAAGTATATACAATAAGTAATCATGAAATATATGACATAATAAAGATACTGGATTTATGTTTATATATATGTATTTCATCCACTTAATTCCGCTCAACTCAATAAGGAAACGAAAACAGCATTCATGCGTACGTACGGCCTACCGTCTCCATGAACGGTGTATTTCATTCCATTTACTGATTTATTTTATATATGTATATTCTGAATTTATATATATAAATCATGTTTTATATTCTGTAATTATGTAATCATGATCTATGTAATCATATGAATAATTACAAGTCAAAACACGGATGACAAATGAAACAATTTTACCCAAAACGCTCTTTAACATGGAATTTACAAAAGAACGGGTAATATAAAGTCATAAGGGAACCATATATGATATCATAACAATGAATATGATTATGTAATAAGTAAATGACATTATTTAAATAATTATACAGGAGGATCGGACACTTACGAAGCAAATCTGACCTATGGTAAGGGAAATATCACAATCTCATTTTTATTCGATATTGTTTATACTTTAGTAGTTACTGGGGTGTATTTTATCATACACATCCATGTTTCCTAAATATGTAATACTATTTCCATCCACCTACAATTTTTTAAAACCTATTTTACCCTTTGGTAAGTTTTTAGTAAAAGATATCAAAGGAATCTTTTGTCATTTTTCGTACGAGGTACTTTTTGACTTTTCTGACAAAAGTATGAGAAGAATGTTTTTTTAACTTATACGTCATGAATGGATTTTTAAAACATTATTTCCAAGAAGCTTCCTTTACAAGTTTTCAAGTTTATTTTTAATCAACTTCTTTTAGTTTATAATTGTACGACATGTTAAGAAAGGAAAAGTGTTTTTGAAGCAGAAAGGATATTTTCCTCAAGAATGGAGTTCAAGTGTTTTATCAAAATTATTTTCCATCTAAGATAATAAAGGGTTCTGTTTTATCCTTATTATTACATTGATTTTATTATTTTGTGATGGAATTATATTTTTATGAATTTCTTTATCTTATATGAATTGATTAATGATGTCAGGATGTTCAAGATTCCCATTTTTATTACATGGGTTATGCTATTATGTATGGTTTATGATTTTGTGGCACACATAAGAATGGTATCATTATGAGATGGGTTGGACCTATATCTTCCTCCAATGCATTCGGTAAAGATTTTATATCTCGTGAGATAGACGTGGCCGGAACGGTAGGTTATACCGGTTCAGTGAAACAGGACTGAAACGAGGGTGACTCGGTTCAGAAAGGGACTTTGTCCACTAAGATAGTCTTGGAAATGAGTTTTGACTAACAAGAAATGATTCTCTATGATTATGTGTGTATGCCACAAAGTTTCATGTTTTATGTTATGATTATTGTGATTACATTTCACTGCCATGATTTTCCCCATGTAATGAAATTATGATCTCTTTTGCAGGTTTAGATTTCCAAAAGTTATGTGCTTATGTATATGATGTGATTGATATTTCTTTTGTTTACCCTTACTGATCATTGAGCTCACCCTTTTATTTTTTCTTTTCCCCAGGATATAAAGAAAGGTTTTAGGTAAAAAAAAGGACGATCTTTATGGGATATGTTAAAGATCTTTCACCAGGATTAGAAGATTATATTCCGAGTTTCCAAAGACACTAAACTATTACGAGCCTTGTGTGTGTGTTTTTTTTATGTACTAAGTATTCCGCAAATGTAATGTAATGTCAATGCACGTCATGCTTCGAGTCTCTACAGTTGGTATCTGAGGAAAGGTTTAGTCAAACTTTGGAAACTAGGACGCGAAAACGTTAGTGAGATCCTTAGAAATATTTCTAAGGTATGTCTAAGGATGTCCCTAAGGATAAGTATACATATAGGATATAGTCCTAGCACTACGGTAAAGATCTTAGAATTAAACCTAAGATGTTAGATATTGAAGTTAATTCCCCTTTATTATGTTGTTTTACCTATCATGATTTTTGTCACTCACACTATTTATTTTGGGTTTTAGAAAACGACTGGAAACAAGATGATTCACGATAATAGAGTATATGAGGGACAATGGAATGATATTATTCATGAGAAACCAAATGAAATGGGATTTGAAAGTCCAAAAATCATTATTATGCCGAATCAGCAATCTCATAATATGATCAATAAACTCAAATTTGGTAAGTTTCCTGACTCGGCTAATAAGAGAAAGATGGAGTTTCATGATGATCATAGAGGAAAGAAAGTTCAATTTCCCCTATGTAAATCATGTGGGAAGAGGCATCAAGGAGAACTTTTCAAAAGAACTGGAAGATGATTTGGGTGTGGAAAAGAAGGACACAAAGCTAGTAAGTGCAAAGGAAAAGGTTCAGTTAACACCAGGGATTAGGATAATGGTATTGCTACGACATCAACAATGGTTAAATGTTTTAAATGTGGAATGTACGGGCATTATGAAAACAAATTTCCTAAGGGAATGTCTCATGAAGATAATCAGTATGGTCGTAAGGGTAGTATTTATGTGGACGGTGATGAAGAGACTACAAATGATATGTGAGATGAATGAATTGTTGAAGCTCGGTCAATGGTTTAAGAATGTAGTGGAATGATTACATGTTTATCAAGTGTAATGATGTATAAGTAATCTCATGGTGCTATGGTTTAAAGAGACATCTATGGATTGTTACACTATTGTCTTTCCTTAAGTTTTGAAAGTATGTGATGAATGGTATCAATATTTTTGGAAAGTAGATGATAAGCGCATAATGAAGGGATAAGGAGAAAATTAAGTGTTTCACAGTATTCATGAGCTCATGACTGATATAAGGAGAAGGTTATATCATGGTTTGACTATATAGAATTTTGAGGATTTTGGTATGTGGAAAGTGTTATCTTTTGACAGCACTCATGTTTTCACTAAGATTCAATGGGTATTCATTTTTCAAGAGATTACATGATTATGGTATTCACATGACTGGAATGTGACGAACAAGATATATGATGGATAAATGATGGCATTCACGTGATCATTTTATCTATACTATGAGCTTGGACCGAAGTATTTTAGATATGCCTAAAGATTAGAATGTATTATGTTGGACATAAGTTAGGATAAAACGTTTTTCGATATTATTGATGGGAAGTCATAGTAATATAGCTTTAGAAAAAGGACAACCTGAAGGACGGGCGACAACCCGTCGCGTCAGACAAGGCTGTGGGAATCGAACCCACAACCGAAGTGCGACTGGCCGTTATCGCCTACCACTGGCCTACGGGAAGTCCCTGTTTAGTAGAAACTAGTTTTATTATATTAAGCAGTATGATATATGAAGTATAAGTCCATTTTAGGAACCATATATGATTAATCTCACTATAGAATGACTTATGTATATTTAATAACTTTTGCTAACCTTTTGTTTGAGACAGATGGAATGACCCATCATTCTATCACATGATCTGCTAACACTTCACGAATATCAAATTCAACATCATTTATTTAAGAGATGAAGTGGAAATTGTTCAAGGCACGAACAACAGTGAGATTTTACCAAAATAAAGTAAGTATTTATTCTAATTCAAATTCTTCAACTTTAGGGAAACGATCTTGAAAACAAAAAATGTTGTCCTACTGCTCTTATATCTGATTAATCAGATGGTACCTTAGATCGTCACAAATTTATGGATTTGGGATTGTTGCCTTTTCCATAGACATTATCTCTACTACTCCCCATCAGAACATGATGGTTAGATTTTTCTTCCATATCCATATTTTCACCTATGTGGAAACCCAGTGATTAGTTTATTTGGGCAACCGTTACGTTTCATACATTTGTTTTTAAAGATTGGTTTTGGTATTACTTTTTACGATGTGGGTTTCTATTAAAGAAACTTTCGAGTAGTAAACCATTTATAACCCCGACGAATTTCGAGGGCGAAATTCATTTTAAGGGGGGTAGAATGTAACAGCCCGATATTTTATAAAAAAATATTCTTTTTAATTTCATTAATGTCTTGTGTTGTACGCTACACCAAAGGAAGCTTGCACAACACACATCTTTGACTTGACTTGCATTACACGCAAGCGCGACCTTCCGCGATAGCGTGTGTTTTACGCAATACCGAGTTTCGCTAAACAATGACATGCTATTAAAATATTATTAAAACTAGCCGTTATGAATAGTAATAACCACTTTTTGAAATTTTGTAAATTTTATTTTTCAAAATTGACTTCATTTTTGGATCCGGAACATTGAAATTAGTTTAGGGTGAAATTTTGGTAATTTTCGGATAACTTTCATATTTTGATGAATAGTGAAAATTACTAAATTTTAAATAAAAACAACTTTTTTAATCGAAATAATTAATAGTGATATATTATTAATTTTCGTGCTTTTAAAGTATATTTAGAATATATTTTTACAATTTAATACAATGTTGGTCATTGGATGTAATTTCACATTTAAACCAGTTATAAACAAGTTTCCATCTTTTGATAGTTATTATCTCTTAAAAACACGCTATTTGTTTTGACGATGGGAATTATTTTTTAAATTAGTTAATGCAACTGATATGTTTTGAATTTGGTAAAATAGACATCATTTTTGAGTTCATAATATCAAATATATCTTAGGCCTAATTTTTGGTATTTTTCTGAAAACATTCAATTTTTGATGAATAGTGAAACCACTAAGTGGTAGTTAAAAAAACTGAATTGTTCATAAAACTTACTTTTACCGCTTCTGTGAGTGGAATTTCAAAAATCCGAGAGACACGGTTGATGTCAGTAAGTAAAATGTGGTTCAATGAGATGAAAATAATTTTTTTGGTGAATAGTAACTTTTTACTTTTTTTACCACGGTTAAAAGTAAATAGGGTAATTAAGGGTAGAAATGATATTAGTATTACCCTAACACATGTCCTAATTCTATTGGACAAGTGTAATTCGACCAAAAACAAACTTAGGAATAAAATATGACCATTTAGGCCCCCTTGGATTAGATTAGGACATTTATTATTAATTTATTTAAAGAAGGGTTAAAATAGTTAAAGTCAATGTTTATTTACGAAAACATTTTTAATATGGGGTTATACATAAGATAAATTCGACTATAAATATTCATTATAAAGATAAAACGATTTAATACATAATGGTAGTTTATTTTTAATTTTTATACATTAAATAATTTAATTTATTTATGACACAACGATGATGCTGTAATTATCTTATTAATGAAATATTGACATAATTGATGTTATAAATACCCAAATAAATATAATTTGAGACTTTTTAGGAATTACACTAATTTTCTAGGTTAATATGACATGTTAGTATTGATTTAATTAACTTTGTTTGAACGTATCATTCTTTTATGATTTTCACAAAAATCAATTACTAAATAGTGTCAAAATTGACATAAAATAGTTTTTAAAACAAATATTATATTATTAATTGTTAATTTATTCCTAAAAATCTATGGTTCGGCCAAATGACTTAGATAAGGTTATATATATTAATAATAAACAACTTGGGGTTCTTTTGGCTTCTTATAGTAAGTTTACAATCCTTATAGTATAAGAACAGAAGAAGACACGGTAAAAGTAAAATTATTTAACTTAATGTTAAATCTAAATTATAAGGTTATAATAGGAACCTAAACTTGTCTAAATTCTATTTGATGAGAGGATTTCGACCCATACCCACCTTATCCTCTAAATAAATCAATTTGTAGCTATTTAAAACCGAACATGACTTTATAATAAAATAATATTTTTAGTTATTCCAAAGGTGCCCCTCTCCTCCCTTATAAAAGGGAACATCCTCCCTCTCTTCCTCACACAACATTGAGCCTTCAAGCTCGGCCAACCCCTGAAAAATTCTCTTCTCCACTTCCCTAGAAACATCCTAGAGGTTCTGGTCTTCCTCAAAGACCAATTTTAGTGCCCTAAAAGAAGGTCTTAAAGAAGCACTTCCAAGAAGAGGTAATGTCCGTTACCGATTCTTTCATCTTTATTTCTTCTTCCACCTCTTCTTCATTAGTTGTTTCACTATGAAGTAATAACATCAGTATCACTAATATACGGATATGTTATTATAAGTATGAAACAACCTTATTTCACCATCTATCCATCCTACGGAAAAAGAAATCACCACGCGTGCGTACGTACAGAATACCGTCTCCACGCCGTGGTGTAATCTATTTTCCACCCCACCTTAATTGGATGGGTGTAATGGTGTAAATAATGACTATATATGACTATAATAAAGTGATATTGATTCTGAAATAGTATACCTACACTCCAATATAGTCCCACGATCATGAGAACGATATCATCGCTCGTGCGTACGTACGGACTACCGTCTCCACGACGCGATGAGATTCATTATCCACTTTAACCATTCATGAATGATTATAAAGTATATATAATAAGTAATCATGAAATATATTACATAATAATGAAACTGGATTTATGTGTATATATATGTATGTCATCCACTTAATTCCGCTCAACTCAATAAGGAAACGAAAACAACGTTCATGCGTACGTAAGGCCTACCGTCTCCATGAACGGTGTAATTCTTTCCATTTACTAATTTATTATATATATGTATATTCTGAATATATATATATATATATATATATAAATCATGTTTTATATTCTGGAATTAAGTAATCATGAGTCAAAACACGGACGACAAATGAAACAATTTTACCCAAAACGCTCTTTAACATGGAATTTACAAAAGAACGGGTAATATAAAGTCATAAGTGAACCATATATGATATCATAACAATGAATATGATTCGGTAATAAGTCAATGACATTATTTAAATCATTATACAGGAGGTTCGGACACTTACGAAGCAAATCAGACCTATGTTAAGGGAAATATCACAATCTCATTTTTATCCCAGATTGTTTATACTTTAGTAGTTACTGGGGTGTATTTTATCATCCACATCCATGTTTCGTCAATATGTAATATTATTTCCATCCACCTACAATTGTTTAAAACCTATTTTACACTTTGGTAAGTTTTTAGTAAAAGATATCAAAGGAATATTTTGTCATTTTTCGTAAGAGGTACTTTTTGACTTTTCAGACAAAAGTACGAAAGAATATTTTTTTAACTTATACGGCATGAATGGATTTTTAAAACATTATTTTCAAGAAGCATCCTTTACAAGTTTTCAAGTTTATTTTTAATCAACTTCTTTTAGTTTATCATTGTACGACATGTTAAGAAAGGAAAAGTGTTTTTGAAGCAGAAAGGATATTTTCCTCAAGAATGGAGTTTAAGTGTTTTATCAAAATTATTTTCCATCTAAGATAATAAAGGGTTCTGTTTTAACCCTATTATTACATTGATTTGATTATTTTGTGATTGAATTATATTTTTATGAATTCCTTCATCTTATATGAATTGATTTATGACGTCAGGATGTTTAAGATTCCCATTTTTATTACATGGGTTATGCTATGATGTATGGTTTATGATTTTGTGGCACACATAAGAATGGTATCATTATGATATGGGTTGGACCTATATCTCCCTCCAATACATTGGGTAAAGATTTTATATCTCATGAGATAGACATGGCTAGAATGGTAGGTTATACCGGTTCAGTGAAACAGGACTGAAACGAGGGTGACTCGGTTCAGAAAGGGACTTTGTCCACTAAGATAGTCTTGGAAATGAGTTTTGACTAACAAGAAATGATTCTCTATGATTTTGTGTGTATGCCAAAAAGTTTTTTGTTTTTTGTTATGATTATTGTGATTACATTTCACTACCATGATTTACCCCATGTTATGAAATTATGATCTCTTTTGCAGGTTAAGATTTCCAAAACTTATGTGCTTATGTATATGATGTGATTGATATTTCTTTTGTTTACCCTTACTGAGCATTGAGCTCACCCTTTTATGTTTTCTTTTCCCCAGGATATAAAGAAAGGTTTTAGGTAAAAAAAGGAAGATCTTAATGGGAGATGTTGAAGATCTTTCACCAGGATTAGAAGATTATATTCCGAGTTTCCAAAGACACTAAACTATTACGATCCTTGTGTGTGTGTTTTTGTTATGTACTAAGTATTCCGCAAATGTAATTTAATGTCAATGCACGTCAAGCTTAGGGTCTCTAAACCTATAGCGCAGACCACACATCTGATTGACGTGTCATCTGCATGTACACATCACACACACCTTTATCAAGCCCGCGCAACACTTAAAGAACGCATAATGAGCCCTACCGTGTAGACCTCACGTCCTATTGATGTGTCGTCTGTGCGTACACGTTTCAAATAATAATTTGATTGTTGTCCTATGATTTCAGGTCAATCTAATGTTTTCCGCTATGAGTTTGACCGTTAGATGCCCGTTTTGGCCATTTATGACACCAGAACGGCGATCCCGTTCACCGTGGGAAAATGGCACGTCCGATTGAAATTTCGTCCGCTCGACCACATCACAATTCACTCAACCTTTGATGTCGTCTGATTTTAGGCCATTCAACCTTCGTTCGGCCCATTTGGACCCCCCACACGCGCATTTATCAAGCACGCGCAACACATAAAGAATGCATACCGAGCACTACCACGCAGACCGCATGTTCGATTGACGTTTCGTCTGTGCGTACACATCACGACTAATAATTAGATTGTTGTCCTGTGATTTCAGGTCAATATGATGTCGTCTTCTATGAGTCTGACCGTTAGACGCCCGTTTTGGCCGTTTATGACACCAGAACGGCGTTCCCAGTCACCTCGGGCACACGACATGTCCGATTGATGTTACGTCTATTAAACCACATCATAATTCACCCACCATTTTATTTCTTCTGATTTCAGGCCATTCGGACTTCGTTCGGCCCGTTTGGACCCCCCACAGGCGCATTTATCAAGCGCGCACAACACTTAAAGAACGCATACTGAGCCCTACCGCGCAGACCGCACGCCCGATTGACGTACCGTCTGTGCGTACACATCACTAATAATAATTATATTGTTGTCCTGTGATTTCCAGTCAATACAATGTCGTCTTGTATGAGTTTGATCATTATACGCCTGTTTTGGCCGTTTATGACACCAGAACGGCGTTCTCGGTCACCGCGGGCACACGACACGTCCGATTGATCTGTCGTCTGCTCGACCACATCAAAATTCACTGACCCTTTGATGTCATCTAATTTCAGGCCATTCGGACTTCGTTCGTCCCGTTTGGACCCCCCCCCCACACGCGTGTTTATCAAGCGCACGCAACACTAAAAGAACGCATAATGAGCCCTACCGTGCAGACCGCATGTCCGATTGACGTTCCGTCTACGCATACGCATCGTGAATTATAATTATACTATTGTTATATGATTTCAGGTCAATCTGATGTCATCTGCTATGAGTTTGACCGTTAGACGCCCATTTTAGCCGTTTATGACACTAGAATGGCGTTCTCAGTCACCGCGGGCACACGACATTTCCGATTGATGTTCCGTCTACTCGACCACATCAAAATTCTCTCACCCTTTGATATCGTCTGATTTCAGGTCATTCAGACTTCGTTTGGCCCGTTTTGACCCCCCCCCCCCCCCACACGCTTTTATCAAGCGGGCACAACACATAAAGAATGCATACTGAGCCCTACTGCACATACCACAATTCTGATTGACGTTTCGTTTATGCGTACACATCATGAATAATTATTAGATTGTTTTCTTGTGATTTCAGGTCAATCTGATGTCGTCCGCTATGATTTTGACCGTTAGACGCTCGTTTTGTCCGTTTATGACACCGGAACGGCGTTCCCAGTCACCGCGTGCACACACCACATCCGATTGACGTGACCTCTGCTCGACCACATCAAAATTCACTCACCCTTTCATTTCGTCTGATTTTAGGCAATTTAGACTTAGTTCGGCCCGTTTGGACCCCCCCACACGCGCGTTTATCAAGCGCGTGCAACACATAAAGAACACATAATGATCACTACGCGCAGACCGCACGTCCGATTGACATGCCGTCTACACATACACGTCATTAATAATAATTAGATTGTTTTCCTTTGATTTCAGGTCAATCCGATGTCATCTTCTATGAGTTTGACTATAAGACGCCCGTTTTGGTCATTTATGACACCAGAACGGCGTTCCCTGTCACTGTGGGAACACGACATGTCTGATTGACATGATGTCTGCTTGAATACATCACAATTCACTCACCCTTTGATGATGTCTGATTTCAGGCCATTCAGACATCGTTCGGCCTGTTTGGACCCCCCACACGCTCGTTTATCAAGCGCACACAACAATTAAAAACGCGTACTGAGCCCTACCGCGCAGACCGCACGTCCCATTGACATGTCGTCTGTGCGTACACATCAAAAATAATAATTATATTTTTTTCCTGTGATTTCAGGTCAATCCGATGTCGTCCGCTATGAGTATGACCGATAGACACCCGTTTTGGCCGTTTATGACACCAGAACGGCGTTCTCGGTCACCGCGAGCACACGACACATCTGATTGACGTGCTATCAACTCGAACACATCAAAATTCACTCACGATTTGATGTCGTCTGATTTCAGGCCATTCAGACTTCGTCCGGCCCGTTTGGACCCCCCACACGCGCATTTATCAAGCGCTTGCAACACTTAAAGAATGCATAATGAGCCCTACCGCGCAGACCGCACGTCCGATTGATGTGTCGTCTATTCTTACACATCACAAATAATAATTAGATTGTTTTCCTTTGATTTCATGTCAATCTGATGTCCTTCGCTATGATTTTGACCGTTAGACGCCCGTTTTGGCCGTTTGTGACAGCAGAACGGCATTCCCGGTCACCGCGGGCACACGGCACGTCCGATTGATGTGCCGTCTACTCGACCACATCACAATTCACTCAGCATTTTATGTCGTCTAATTTCATTCCATTCGGACTTCGTTCGGACCGTTTGGACCCCCCACATGCGCGTTTATCAAGAGTGTGCAACACTTAAAGAACACATAATGAGCCCTACCGCGCAGACCGCACGTCCGGTTGACGTTCCATCAATGAGTACACGTCACGAATAATAATTAGATTTTTTTTCTATGATTTCAGGTCAATCCAATCTCGTCCTCTATGAGGTTGAACACTGGATGCCCATTTTGGCCGTTTGTTGCAGCAGAATGGCGTTCCTAGTCACCGCGGGCACACGACACGTCTGATTGATGTTCCATCTACTAGCCTACATCAAAATTCACTCACCCTTTGATGTCGTCTAATTTCAGGCCATTTGGACTTCGTTCATCCCGTTTAAAACCCCCCCCCCCCCCCCCCCCCGTGTGTGCGCGTTTATCAAGCACACGCAACACTTAAAGAACGCATACTGAGCCCTACCGCACAGACCGCATGTCTGATTGATGTTCCGTCTACATGTACATGTCACTAATAATAATTAGATTGTTGTCCTGTGATTTCAGGTCATTCCGATGTCGTCCGCTATGAGTTTGACCGTTAGACGCCCGTTTTTGCAGTTTATGACACCAGAACGGCGTTCCTAGTCACCTCGAGAACATGGCACGCCCGATTGATGTGCTGTCTAAACGAACACATCAAAATTCACTCACCCTTTGATGTCGTCTTATTACAGGCCATTCGGACTTCGATCGGCCCGTTTGGACCGCCCACGGGCGCGTTTATCAAGTGCGCGCAACACTTAAAGAACGCATAATGAGATATACCGCGAAGACCATATATCTGATTGAAGTGTCGTCCATGCGTACACATCATGAATAATAATTAGATTGTTGTCCTGTGATTTCAGGTCAATCTGATGTCATCCGCTATGAGTTTGACCATTAGACGCCCGTTTTGGCCGTTTATGACACCATAACAGCGTTCCCAGTCACCGAGGGCACACGGCATGTCTGATTGATGTTCCGTCTGCTCGAACACATCAAAATTCACTCATCCTTTGATGTAGTCTGATTTAAAGCCATTTGGAATTCATTCGGCCCATTTGGACCCCGCACACGCGAGTTTATCAACCACGCACAACACTTAAAGAACGCATACAGAGCCCTACCGCGCAGACCACATGTCCGATTGACGTGCCGTCTACACGTACACGTCACAAAAAATAATTAGATTGTTTTCCTATGATTTCAGGTCAATCTGATGTTTTTCGCTATGAGTTTGACCGTTAGATGCCCGTTTTGGTCGTTTATGATACCACAACGGCGTTCCCGGTCACCGCGGGCACACGGCACGTCTGATTGACATGACGTCTGCTCGACCGCATCACAATTCACCCACCCTATGATGTCTTCTGATTTCAAGCCATTCGAACTTCATTCGGCCCATTTGGACCCCCACACGTGCGTTTATCATGCGCGCACAACACTTAAAGAACACATAATGAGCTCTACCGTGCAGAACGCATGTCCGATTGACGTTCTGTCTACGTGTACACGTCAAGAATAATAATTATATTGTTTTCCTGTGATTTCAGGTCAATCCGATGTCGTCCGCTATGAGTTTGACCGTTAGACGCCCGTTTTGGCCTTTTATGACACCAGAACGGCGTTCCCGGTCACCGCGGGCACACGACACGTCCGATTGATGTGCCGTCTACACGACCACATCACAAATCACTAACCCATTGATTTCGTCTAATTTTAGGCCATTCGGACTTCGTTCATCCCGTTTGGACCCCCCCACCACACGCTTTTATCAAGCGCGTGCAACACTTAATGAATGCATAATAAGCCCTACCGCACCGACCGCACGTCCGATTGATGTTCTGTCTGCGCGTACACATCACGAATAATAATTAAATTGTTGTCCTGATATTTCAGGTCAATATGATGCCATCTTGTATGAGTTTTACTGTTAGACGCCCGTTGTGGCCGTTTATGACACCCGAACGGCATTCCCAGTCACCGCGGGAACACGGCACATCCGATTGATGTGACGCCTGCTCGACCACATCACAATTCACTCACCCTTTGATGTCGTCTGATTTCAGGCCATTCGGACTTCGTTCGGCCCATTTGGACCCCCGCGTGCATTTATTAAGTGCGTGCAACACTTAAAGAATGCATTCTGAGCCCTACCGTGCAGACCGCACGTCCGATTGACGCGTCGTCTTCCCGTACACATCACAATTCACTCACCCAAAAAAGATACAAATATCTAAAGAGTTCTTGGGCTTCTCCTAAGAAACAACTGTCTAGAGTTTCTCTCCATCCACTGAGACACCTTCCTCTGAGATTATTCGACCCAATAACTATACGTATATAATAAATACAAAACTGACATATATATAGCTTGACGTATAGTCAATAAGTGTAATTTGTATGATGTCAAGATGTTGGGTATGATCATCAACAGTCTTCAAGTGCACGAAGATGTCATCCAAAAATACTAAAACAAACTAATCTTTGTAAAAAAGGGAAATTATTTTCATCAAGGATAAAAATAATTCTAATGAATTCATCAACAAAAATGAAATTACCTCATGCATGGGGTTCATTCTCATCTGGATCACCAATATCACTGTGATGTCCACTAGATGATTTCAGAGCCTACAATATATATATCAATATTATGTATCTTAAACATATCAATAAAATTCAATCTGAGTATGGTTTTTTTGTTTACTTGTGGCGCTACTTGTTGCTTCGTCATTTCATCGATACGTGATGACATCTATGACAACCTCTCCTCATACTCTGTACGTAACTGCTGAAACTATGAATAAAAATTGCACTGCATATCCTGCATGGAAGCATCTATCTCAGCATGTGTGCGCATCCCTGAATCTCTGAATGCACCCATCACATCTTCTCTAACAACTGCACGTCGTGGGACACCACCGCCATAAGTCAAAGAATAACACTGACCGTCACGCCCATGACACGGTGAAATATTTCATCTCTACGCACAATACTAGGACGTTGCTCCTCTGGAAACTCTACTAACTGAGTGTCAAACTGAGCCTGTAGCATATAATGAATCAATGAACAAATATGAATAATTTATATAAAATAAAAAATAAATTTATTAGTAAATAATTTTCTTACTATAACATCGGCAACATCGGGATCACCGACCCTATGAGTCCTCATCCATATAGACATTTGATCGATTGGCTCACCGCATTGGAATAACTATAATAAAGGGGTTCACCATGTTATACTACTATATTTTTAAAACATGAATGAATTAGTGAATTCTAAACTTACATCATGTCTGAGATGTGACCCATTTCGAGTGCCATGATTGGAAGGCGTGCCCTACATCACCCAATTATGTGAATGACGAGAAGAATTGGTCTACATTCAACGTATTTACTTAATAGAAATTTGAAAAATTAGTCATTTATAGATTAAATGTAATAAATCTTACCATCGCTACCTCACTCGACCAAAACACAACCAAATCCTGCCACTGCGCATGAATAATGCCCGGAGGGACTCACAATAGAATGTATCGCACACCCACAAATGGTGTCCAGTGATATCTCTTCACCCTTGACTTGTAATCCTTCCACAAGTTTCAGAATTTGGACATACATACAGCCCGAAACTCATCTGGATAGGATGTAAAATTATCTTATTAAAAATATTGTCAATAGATGGGACAATAATAATAACAATATCATGAAAAATTAATCATTGAATTTACCTGAACACCCCTCCATAATCTGTCCATCGTATCCTGAGGGAAAGAACTCCAGTCACGAGTTGTCAGAGGGAATATGTGTGAGTCTCGTATCATATGCCCAAACTGACGACTCAATGCAGTAGCACCATCTCCAACTGGATGAAATGTGTCGTCAAATAACACATCCAATCGGGCTCCAGAGTTCCGGATCGAACCCCTCTACCAGGACCCTTGTGTCTGCTGGAAGAAGCAGTAGATCCTGATAAACATAAATTCATAATTCAATTACAATATAAATTAATAATCAGAAACATTTAGGGAAATACAAACAGAAAATTACAATCAATTAATTTACAAAAATGAAAACATACATACCAACAACATCAGGTGAACCACTGTGACCACCCTATGACATACCTACATTAAATGAAATTATAGTTAAATCAAGAAATTTTTAAACATATATAACTCATTAATAGTTTTAGAAATAATAACTAGGGATATAATTACAATTTCCACTAATCATGCAAGTCTATCGTATCTCCTTCAACTGTCTCTCTGGTCCATTGTATATCTTCATCTCATACAGATATTGTTTTTTGGTCAAGTGTTTGATCAGGAAATGCGACAAATTCAGGTTCTTCTTGGTCAATCAAAAAAACCTCTCTTCTAGACATTTTCACCACAACCTTCCCATCAGAATCAATGCCGAAAAAGTAAACTTGTTCTTCCTGCACTGTCAGTATTAAGGGCTCATTGCTAACCCAGTAATCTTTATATAGCATATTTTTAAAGTTTACTAATGTAAATTGGAGGTTATAAACTTTTGTTCCATAAACTGGATCGAACCAATCACACATTAACAATATGTGATTTACGCCACGATCATAAATAACATCAATATTATCTCTCCATAATCGATAATAATAACCTGCACCAAAAAAAGAACAACCAATGCCACAATTTTTTGTGGCTTGGTTCATGTCAACATCGCTAATAAGAAATTGGAATCTGTTAGCATCCAAAGACTTGTAGCGACGAGCTGTAATAAATGGACTATCAGCTAGTTGGTTGAGTTCTTCTCTCACATGTTGGGTTATATCACCTAACTTTTCAATCTCGAAATTTCACATATATAGTATAATGGATAAAGGATTGTGAAAATACAATTATGTTCCACTATAAAAATATTAAATCAATTATATGTACATGAGTCTTGAACCACTCCTGAAATGTGTGGAAATGATGTTTTTGGATTTGATACTCAGTTGCACGAGGCCTTTCACATTTCAACTCAGCGATATGCATCCTAAATCACAACACAATATAAGGTAAGAAATAAAATAAATATAGAAAAAAATACACATCATCTATGAAACATACGGTATCAATGGTGTAACTGATGGAGTGTTGAACAACACATATCGATGAGCTTGAACCCACTCGTCGTTCGGCATATCAAATGTTATTCCTTCTCCAATTGGACCCTCATAAGTTTGGGACGGTTTATCTATCTTTGATTCAACCTCATCAATATATGAAGCACATAAATTAGTACACTCATCCATTAAATATCCCTTGGCAATTGAGGCTTCTGGAGGAGCTTTGTTGTGCACATAGCGTTTCAATGTATTTAATTATCACTCTATTGGATACATCCAACTGAATTGCACGGGACCGCCTGCAATGACTTCACCAGTTAAATGAACGGTCAAGTGAACCATGAAATCGAAAAAATACGGTGGAAAGAATTTTTCTAGGTTACATAGTGCAAGTACAATCTTATCCTGTAGCTTTTTGAAATCACTCATACGATGATTCCTAGAACAAAGCTGTCTGAAAAAATTAGAAACTCCAATCAACGGCTCAACAAACTGGGAAGGTAAGAAATCACGAATTGATATAGGAATTAACTGTTGAAGTAGAATATGATTATCATGACTTTTCAAACCCTTTAATGTCATGCTCGTCATATTCACGCGCTTTAAAATATTAGAGCAATAACCATCTGGAACCTTATCAGTCTTCAAAATTTTAAGAAATGTTTGTTTCTATTTTTTACTCATTGTGTACTGTGTAGAAGGCATGTATGCCTGATTACCATCACCCAGCTGTAAATGTAAAGGTTCTCTCATTCCCATTTCTTGAAAATCACGTCACGCAATAGCACTGTCCTTTGATTTCCCCTTGATGCCTAAAATGGTGCACAAAATATTATCGCATACATTTTTTTCAATGTGCATTACATCTAAATTATTCTTTAAAATATTATATTTCCTATAAGGAAATTCAGAAAAAATACTTCGTTTCATCCAACTATGACTCCACTATCTATTTGCAACAAGAATAGAAGGAAATGCAGGAACCAATAAATCTTGAAAATCAATCATTGTACGGATGTTTTCTTGATCAAGTTGTGCACAAATTTCAACCCAAGACAATATTTGTGGTGATGGGTCAATCTCTCTATTCCCATCAAACGATACACGGTCTTTTTTGAACCTGTTCAATGGAGGAAGAAAGCGTCTGTGACCAAGATATGCCCACTTTCTATAGTTCATAAGCCATATAGATTTCTTACTCTTATTACAACAAGGGGAAGAAAATTATCCTTTTGTACTCCAACCTGATAAGTTAGCATAAGCTCGGAAATCATTAATTGTCAATAACAAAGAATCCCGAAGTCTAAACATTTCATTTGTTGCCGAGTCAAAAGTCATTACACCATCGGCCCAAAATTCTTGCAGCAAAACAATCAAAGGTTTCATATAAACATCGATTTTATCACCAGGTCCTCTCAGTCCATCAATTAGAATTGACAGTAATAAAAAAGGTTGCTTCATATATACCCATGGGGGAATGTTGAATGGAACCAACACCACTGGCCATGTACTATGTGTTGCACGAACCATGGACCTAAATGGGTTAAAACCATCTGCTGCCAAACCCAGTCAAATATTACGATCATCTCGGAAAAAGTCTGGGTGTCTTTGATCAAACTCTTTCCATGCCATAGAATCTGCCAGGTGAGTTAATTTATCAACCTCTTTCTTTCTCCATGAATGCCAATTCAACAATTTAGCAATTTTAGTGGACAAGAAAAATATATTCAGTCTCAGTTTCAGTGCGAAATAACGCATCTGTTTAGAGGAAACTTGTTTCCCTTGATTCAAGACTCTCCCAGGAAGAATATGGCTACCATGATTAATCTCATTGGTATTCCACCTGGATGTATAACAAAAAATACAATTATTTAATTGCGCATTCTCTTTTCTGAACAACAAACAGTTATTGCGACATGCATCAATTGTATCATATGTAAAACCAATATCATTTATTAACATGTGATCTTGATAGAATGACTCTGGAATCATCGCTCCAGTAGGGAGTACCCTCTTAAATAATACCAACAACACGTCGAATGAGGTATCTGACCATTGGTTCAAGGCCTTCAAGTGTAACAATTCAACGATGAATGACATTTTACTAAATTTAGTGCATCTGGGATATAATTCAGTATGCGCTTTGTCAAGAATTTCAATGAATTTCAATTCTTCTCCATCTGCAGAAGAACGAGGATTGCTCAATCCAACGTCGTCATTTATGACATTACTGTCTTCAGATTGAAACTGACGCATCATATCATTGAGCATTATGTTCATCAGATCAACTGTTCTGGAATCAACAATCATATGAATATTTTCTGAGTGATGACATGAAACAGAATCTTCTCCATGACACGTCCATGTCATATAGTTTTTCAAAAACACATTCAAAAAGAAATGTTCTCTAACACTATCTCATTTGAAGAGATATCTATTTTCACATTTTCTACATGGACATCTAATCATATCACTTGGAAATTTGTTGGTGAAATCCATAAATCGCTTAATCCCCTCATAATATTCAGCTGATAATCTATCTTGCATATCAATCCAACTCCTATCCATATCTTTATTTAATAGAAATCAAAAGTGAAATATCTTATTTAAATTCTAAAAAAACACATATCATTAAAATTTAAAAACGAAATTTTAAAAGGATAAAAAACATTACATGTGGAGCAATCGACCGCAAGAAACGGGGTGTGACTCGATTGCGGATCCATGACGGCGCAGTGACTTGACGACAGAGGTTCGACAACCGGACTTGAAAGGAGCGGAACCGTTGGACGAATCGTGGAGGGTTCCACACGGCGGGGCACAATGGGCTGGAAGGGTCTAACGGAGGCAGGAGGACTTGTCGGAGGGATGCAATGGAGCCGGGAGGGGATGACTGCGGTGAGACTGCCCAGGTGCAGCACGTGCAGGGGTGGGGGTTGCCGGGTCGTGGGGGTGTCGGGATCACGGGGGCGCAACACGGAGGCAAGGTGGTGGGGGTCACAGGGGTCCAGCGCAGGCATGGGGTTTCCGGGTCGCAGGGGGTTGGGGTCACAGTGGCGTAGCGTGGAGGCAAGGTAGTGGGGGTCGCCGGGGTTGCGGGTGGTGCAGCACGGAGGCAAGGGGGTGGGGATCACCAAGGGTCGGGGTCGACGGGGGTCGGGGTCACCGGCGGTCAGCGGTCGGGTCGCCAGGGATCGGGGAGGGGTCGATGGGGGTCAGGGAGGGTCGTTGGGGGTCGGGGAGGGGTCGCCGGGGGTCGGGCTCACCGGGGGTTAGGGTCGCCGGGTCGAGGGGTCGGGGTCGCGGGGGTCAGGGTCTCCGGGTCGGAGATGGGTGTGTCACGGGGTCGGGGAGGGGAGGGAGGGGAAAATGTAGGGATTTGGGAATTAAAGTGCAGCAGCCGCCATTTGGCGGCCGCTGTTGATAGTATTAGCGGCCCCCAAATGGCGGCCGCTATAAGTGCCCCGCCTCGAAAACTAGAAATTCTAGTAGTGAATGACGTTTTAATTAGCGAATAAATATTATTATTTATTTTTCATATACATATGATCAAAAAAATTAATTTTATTTTTAATCATTTTGGATTATATTATTTTGGTGAAACATGATCATGTTAATGAAGCTAAGATAGATATGTATTTACGATCTACTATGTATTAAAAATAAATAATAAGCTATAATGAAATAGTTTATAATCATGGTATATTCATGTTATGATGTAAAATGTCAGTTTCTTAGTTATATGTAACATTGTTAGGATGATTTTTTAACATATATTAAATCATGATACCATTATACATTTTCATTAGTGATTGATATTTAAAAATTATTTTCTCTTATATTATAATTGCATTAGGGTTATGCGAAACATCTAAGGCTTTATATAAGGACATGGACTTAAATATTAAATTATCTATTTAATTCAACTAGAATACACACTTTAAAATCCCAATGATAATTTCATCTTTTAGTTTTATAACATCAGATCATATAACAAACATGAAAACCAAAAATAATTAAAAGTGGATAGTACCAAAAAAATTTCCATTTCCCTATAATAAAATTTGTTTTAATATAATAATAATTTACCTCTTGAAAAATATTAACAATATTCGTCTTGGATTATTTTTTGTTATTCTTCATTAAAACCCAGTTAAATTTTTTTAAAACATGGTATAAGAACAAAAATCTCTATATAGGACATAAAAAAATTATTGAAAACTTTAGTCCATGAATACTTTTAAAAATATGAAATCATTTTCATATGATAAACATATCAACCTTAAACTATCATATAATTCTGAGAACATGATATTTTAAAAAAACATAGAAAACATAAATAAAACCATATTGGTATTTTGTTGAATCACATAATTGATATTGTAACCCTCAGGGATATCGTATTATTATTGAACCACACAGATACCTTTCAATATAACCCTCACATATACCTTTTAATGTAACCCAAATGGATACCATATGGTGTAACCATTGGAGTTACACTAGGAATAACAATACGGATGACCTCCACAAAAAACATACCCAATGCATTGGAGGGAGATATATGTCCAACTATTCATCATAAAATATTCTCAAGGACAAAACAAATCATAAAAAATTAATAATTTCATCATTAAAACATTTATTTTTATTTTTTATAATGGAAATCTAAAAGATTAATTTAAAAGAAAAGCCTCTTACATAACGTTTGTCATACGTAAAATGTGTTAAAACTCTGGTATAATGCTTTAATTATTTTTAGTAATATATTAAAAACCATATTCATAAATATAATTACATATATGATCTTCTTATAAAATCACTCCACCCATTTATTAATAATATTTTGTTATTATCATTGATTCGTGTAATTAATGCCTAATTTTCTCCAGTATATTTTGTCTTGTTATTATTTATCCTATTAAATAGATCATGATTTATTAATTTATTTTATATAAACCATGATTTAATTATCAGGAAAATATTCAGTTTTTATTTATTTATATTAATCTATAGTATTTGTAGATTGTAAATGAGGTGGACCATTCCTATAGACGGCAAGTTATTCGTATAGAAGAACACTACTTACATTATTTTATTGTATTAAAAGAATTAAAATTAAACAATTAATATGTATATTATAATTAAATTATCCTATATACATATATGTCATATATGTTTCATAGGTTTATTAAAATCATCCTTAATACGATCAATGTACTGTGTGAACAAATCACATCCCTATAAGGAGGTGGTTGTCCTCACATCCCCAAACGAAATTATCATTTTTACACAAGATGGAGATGTAAAATGGCATGTGTTATAAAATAATTAAATAAGTATAATGACATAATATATATCATATATATCATATATAAATTTTTTCTGCATCCTAATTCCCTCCATGATAGGTGATGAAGGAAAAATGAATAATCATTGTTTCATGAGGTGATAGTTTGTCATACACATAAACGATATGTTCGTTACCCAATAAATTAAAGTTTGTATAAGTGCAGCAGAAAACCTAATCATAAAAAATTTACAGTATATTTAGGAACTTTTTATTTTTATATAATAATTATATTGGATTAATAGAAGGTGTGGATAAAAAAATACAATAATATAACCTAAAGATGAACCTTGCCTCTTATTTGGGTAACCCCTTTTGGATTGTACAAAATTCCTTCATTAGGTTTATTTCAACCTTAGGAGATTATTATAGGATGTTGGTAGGGATTATTATGATCTATTTGGTAATATCATTTTTGATCCAATGTTGTTTGAGATGTGTGGGAAAGAGCTGGTGAGGGGTGGTATTTATAGTAGAGGAGAGGAGTGTCTTTTGAATAATTTTTTCTTTAATTTATTGTTTTGGATCAGGAATTTGAATACTTTGAGAATTATAACTAAATATGTTATATAAATGAATTGTAGTTGATATTATGGGTTCATATCATCCTTGTATCATATATAACTCAATACTTCTTGTATTTATCTTTTATCATAAATTATCATGTTTTACTATTCACCATAATTTATGTATTATAAAAAAATACGAAAATTCACCCTAACAACCTTTTGATTTATATAATTAAATAAATAATATAAATTTTATGAAAATAATATTCTAAATATTATAAATTTAATTTTTAATTAAAATAATTATATATTTGAAAAATACAATTTTTGAAATTATTACTGATTTTATAACACTTGGAAATATTTATTAAGGTATCATAAATTTCACATATAATCATAAGAAAAAATAATTAAATAATGAATATATTTAATGTAAATAAAATTTATTTTAAGTAATTATATTAATTATAGATGTGTTTATAATATTTTATGTTTCACAAAAATACCAACGCTTGATTTATCGTTTTCAAAAAATTATCTTACATAATCCCAGATATAAATATATCATGTTCTCGCATATAAGATACATAAATATTGTGTATAAATTCATAGGTGAGGTAATTATTCTATTGTATAGTCTACAATTCATAATTTTCTCATTACTATTTCAATTTTCATGTTACTATTACATCGGTATATGTTCCATAATTTTTGAAAAAGCTAGATATTTCATTAATTCATAATTTATAACGTTTTTATTGGGTTATTTATTAGATTTTAGGTTATTTGTAATATATGAAGCAATTATAAGTATGGAAAAAATAATTTATAGAATTATTGGTCATTACATTCTCCCCATTTTCTAAAAATTGTGTCCTCAAAATTCGTGTTTTCATTTTAAACATGTGAATATACCTTTTTCTTATAGAATATTTTGATTTATATGTTTCTTCTTCATCTATATAATTTCTACACAAAACATTAACCTGGTGAGTTACCTTATTCTTCAATATTTTCTCTCCATAATCAAAAATCTAAATATGTTAATCTATATAAGAATGGTTCTCATCCAGTGGGACTACATCTAGGCTAAAACACATGAGTTGAATCCATATCATACTTTTTGAACATCGAAACTTGAAAAACATGGTGCACATCAGATAAAAATGGAGGTAAAGACACTCAATTGAAAATTGGACCACATTTCTCTATGATTTAAAAAGATCAAATGAAAAATGGGCTTAGCATTCAATTCTTACCAAAACTAAAAATGCTTTTCCAAGGTGAGATTCAAAGATAAACATGATCACTGGCCTTGAATGAAAAATTATTTACTCCAATTATCTGCACAACTTTTTTACCTTCACTAACATGTCTTCATGTGCTATTAGATCATCTTTACTTTCTCATCCACATCCTTTACATATTATGATTTGACTAACGTAATTTCCCTGATTTCATGCTTAAATGATAGATTTCTACACCACATTCATACCAAACCTTATTAGTTGCAATCTATATATTTTATTGAAAATAGTTATTTTAACAAACCTCAACTAATTAATGACTGTGATCCCAACTTCCCTAATAATCCATTGATCAATAAAATAATAAGTATTCCAATGTATGAATTTTTTACTCGGTATGTCCATCATATTGAGGATGAATGATTTTGTTTAAACCTAACTTTGTTCCCAATAACTTTGGAATTCATTTTCAATAGTTATATGTGATCATGGAATTTCGGTAAGACAATAGATAGTGGACCACCATGCAATCTGACAATATCCTTGAGGTATAGTTGAGAAAACTAATATCGAGAAAGAATCTGTCAAATTGGAATAAAATGTGTATATTTATTCAGTCGATCATAATTAATACAAATTTAATAGTTACCACCATGATTATTTGGTACTCCCATTACGAATTCGATGGATATATTGTCCCATTTGAAATATGGATCTACAAAATTCTAAAGCATCTCCTTTGGTATATTCTCCTCTTATTTAACATTTTTTAAAGTCAAAAATTTAAGGGAATATCAGTAATATATCACTTAATTAAATCCCAGAAATAATACTCTGGAAGGTATCTGTACACCTTATAGTTACAAGGATGAAATAAAAATAGATAAGTTTGATCTTCACTTAACAATTACTTCTATAGATTGGAATCACAATGAACACATAATATATTTCCAAATGACACGACACAATCATTACCAACATGAAATTCAAAAAAAATTAATTCTTAACATATTGTACATTTTATTTCCAACTCTGGGTCTTCCTTCACTACATTATTAATTATTCCTGAGAGGGATGACTGCACTGCAACCTGAAACAAAACAATGGAATTTTCAGCACCAAAAATTGCCACGCCAAAATACATAAAATCATTAATCAAGGGGTTATCTTTCAATCATAAAATTTTAAATATAGATTAATGTTTTTGACTAAATTAATCAAAAAAATTGTATGATATTACGGGATGGTAATTGATTTTGCAATTATAATAATTTCTCTTTTTAATCCATCTTCTCTGCCTCAAGTTTTTTTTATTTAAAAATCATGTGTGGGATATTTTAACTCATGAAGTTTTAGTTGTATTGATGAATAAATAATTACCTGATCATTCTACCTCAGAAATAAGTTATGTCCCTTAAATGATGAATCACTATAGATGAAACAATCCACAATTTCCGGAGGGTAGGGCCAATACTAAATAATTCACCAATCTACTATTTAGTTCCTGAAAACAAAATTGACCTTCATGTATCCAAAAAAATTCACCTTTCCATGTTACCTTAGTGAGTGGTATTGATAAACAATAAAACATTTGAAAAAACAATCTGTAATATCCTACTAATCTGAAAAAATAGTAAATCTCAATAACATTGCAGGTCATTATAATTCATCCACTAATGGTATATTGGTGGGATGAGATGTTATTCCAATTTTATTTACAAATTTCCCATGATAATAAATTGTTTACAACTAAAAATAAAATTTTCCAAATTTTCCAAATAACATCTTTCCATTTAGTGTTTATAGACAATACTTAAATGTTTTTAATTATCCTAAAAAATTTTTAAAAATGAAAACTTATCTTCAATAAAAACAATAAAAAAATGTATCCAAATAATCAAATAATATTCTATTCTTAATATCCATGAATACTTCTTGAGTATTTGACAAACCAAATTGAATTAAAACCAACAGATAATTTATATATCTTGTGCGGAAAAATATTTCTAGGATTTCATCCTCCATCACCATCACATGATGTAACCTTAATCTCAAGTCAATATTGGGAAAATATTGAGAAATTCCATGCTGATCAAACCAGTGGTCATTATTTGTTAGTGGATAAAAATTATTAAGTGTATTGTTATTAAAAGTTAAATTATCATTTCAATGTATCATGGAACCATATTTCATCTAAATGAAGAAAATAGAGGCACCTCATGGTGTTGTGATAGGATTAATAATTACTTCCTCAAGAAACTCCTTCAACATATATTTCTTTTCTATAAGTTCTATTTATGATATTTTATTATGGGTTTTTGATATTGGATTAGAATAAAAAAAATATTCAATAGTAAATGATAATACTAGATTAGGTATTAAAATAAGAAAATAATCAGGAAAAACATCTTGGTATTCAATTACTACTATAATAAAATTCATAGTAAAAGTTCCCTTTTTTTAAAAAAATGTGAATAATAACTTTTATTCCCATATTTTGATAGTTTATAAGAATCCGGATATGTTCTCGATTTTATAGGTTTATTCTTGTATAAAAACTAAAATTATATTTGAAAAAAATATTTTGGCTCTACAGTCAATCATATAATGGTAAATAGATAGTCAATCCATACCCAGAATATCATCAAACTCTACTAAGGGAAAAACCCAAAGGATTTCAAGTAACATCATTCCACATATAAAAACATGAAGATTCTTATATTGAAATTTTACCTTTTTGTTTCCCCCTAGTGTTTTAACAATGAGTTATGACATCATTTATTAAGGAGATATTTTCAATTTATCTGAAAATTCCTTAGAAATAAAAGAATGTGTAGAACCCATATCATATAAGACATTATAAAATTCCGAGTAAACAAAAAAAAGTACTTAAAATACTTCGTTATATATCCCATCATTTTCTGACGTAGTAACAAAGGATATAACTACACATTTTTACATATAATATGGATTCTTCCCATCGTTAGGATCTTTATTTACGTTGGTATTTCCCTAATGACACAACTTACCTCCTTTGAAACACATTATAGTTTTCCTATCACAATTAAATATAAGATTATTTTCATTGTAATCTTGGTCCTTATGTCTAAACGTAAAAAATCATAAACACAACCCATACTTGTTAACTCACTACCTAGGGTTATTTATACCACAATACCAACAAAATATAAATATAAATTTCTTACATTTGTTTTTATTTGATTGAATATTATCCATTGCTTTCAATCTAGATATATTCTTCTGCATAAGGTCAATATTTATGTGACCACTATGAAAATACATTTTTACCCTCTCAACACATCAGACATGTCTCTCATAAATATTGAATTAATAGGAGGCCTATCTTCTTCCATATATTGGCTTTAACCCAGGGTAAAAAATTATTGAATTTGATATCAAGATCTCGAATTTGATTTGGAGCATATTATGCTAATCAGTTGAAGTTTTCTTCTTACAAACCCACTAAATATTCATCCTTTCATTACAAATCAATGAATTTAATTTTTATCATATTTCAAAGCACCATAAGAATATAATTTTCAAGGAACGTATTCATAATGTAATCCCATTCCTAGGCATCGATCTCCTCGATATCCCTAATAATCTTGAACATTCACCTCCACTGGTTGGATTCACCTTAAAAATAATAAATGGAGAGACTAGACTTGGGTTTATCTTAACACCAAATTAACTAAAATTTATTTTTAAGGTTATTAATATACCATTCATCCACAATTGGTTTTTAAGGTCTACTAATTTAAGTAAGATTTTACTTATGAAAATTACACTATTTTCATGTTCCCTTGGAGGATGGTTTGGATGTTCTCTGCAACAGATTTTTCCTCTATTTATAGTTATATTCATCAAATTCATTACATTAAAAAATTTCCCAATTCCATTTCCTAGAATTCCATTTTGCAGATTAGAAAAGATATCATCCTCCCAAGGCCATCCCACATCAGCTTCACTATTTCCATTAAGGAAAACCATTTTTACAAGAATATAATATATGAAGAAACATTATTATATTCAAATTCAATATCATTAAAATTATGCATGGAGAAAAAAAATTTATGGTGTTCTGTTAACGTCATCCTAAACCCTAATGTTGACTAAACCTTGCTCTAATACTTACTATAAGGGCGCGACCTTAAACATTATATTATATAGTTATTTCAAACAGAATACACATATAACGTTATCAGAGATCATTTATTCTTAGAGTTTTAGAGAATTAGGTCAGAAATAAAACATAAAAACCTATAGGAATACAAAGTGGATACCACTAAAAAATATTCCACTTTTTATAATACAAATGTTTTTAATATAACATGATTTTCATCATGAAAAATCATTAAAAAATTCAACTTTCTTTCTTTTCTCTAATAAAATATTAAAAACGATTGAAATACATTTTAAAACAAGGGATGAGAATAGAAATCATCTTATGGGAAATAAAAAAGGAGGAGATATATCATTATTCTTTGAGTACATAAAATCAAATGAAATCATTTTAACAGTATATAGTTATCATTCATGATGTTTAATATACATTATTTTTAAAAAACATGTTATTTTTATAAAACATAAAAAACATAAATAAACCCATATTGGTTACTTGGGGAATTACATACATAATATTTTAACCATCATGACGATCGTATTATACACAACCCTCATGAATACAACACAATATAACCCCCATGGATACCTTATGATGTGACCCTCACATCAACCATATGGTATCAGAAACAAAATTACACATTGAGTAACCATATAGTCAACCACCAAAATAAAAATACCCAATCAATTGAAAGGAGATATCCGGCATGCCCTTACACAAGAAAAAATTCAAAGAATGAGAAAATAATCATAAAACATTAACACATTCATCATAAAAACAAATTCTTTGAATTTTGTAAAAATATTAATTCAAAAGATCATTTTTAATGAAAAATCCCTAACCTCGGCTTTCTCTTACTTGAAATGTGTTCAAACAACCAGTATATTGTTTTAAATAGTGTAATTATTATATTACCTAAAAATATTAATATTTATAAATGATTATATAATCTTATTATAAAATCGTTACACCCATTTATTAATAATTATTTTTTCATTGTTTCTTGGGTTAAATGCCTAGTTTTCTCAAGTTTTTTTGACATGTTATTTGTTGTTCATATTACATATATCATGATTTCATCATCTAATAATGTAAGGAATGATGAAATTTTCATATATATTCAGAATATTTGTATTTATAATAATCCATTGTTTTTTGTAATTACAAATAAATTTCACTGTTCAGGGATATTGTAGGTCGTACGTACAAAATAACACTACTTCCATTTATTTATCATATTATAAGAATGAAATGGAAATGATACATATGTATATTATAATTCAATTATCATATAAATTTAATAGATGTTACATAGGTTTATTAAAATAATCCTTAATATGTTCCATGTTCAAAGTGAACGAACCAAATCACTTTAAGGAGGCGGTATTTCATACATCCAAAAACAATGTTATCATATTTTGACAAATTGTAATGTATAATGGAATGTGTAGTAAAAAAATTAAATAATTAAAATGAAAAAATAAATTAAATATATATCATATAAAATATTTTTTCCATCATAATTCCCTCCATGATAGTCAGTAAAGGAAAGACTAACAATCAATGTTTTTTGAGGGGATATTTTTATTTTATGATTTTTTCAAGACAAATCATTTACCCTTATTCATGTGTCTATTTAATAAGTTGTTTCCCCATTTGTAAGGATATTTGGAAACTCAACATTCATTCATTGAGTTACGATCGTTCTCTTAAACATATATCATATAGACAATGATCATTCTAACCATTGAATATATTATTTGGTATTTTATTTCATCATATTTCTTCCACATATAAAACCTTTTTGGAAATATTTTTTTATGATGTTTGTTCCCATAAGGGGTATTCATTACTCTTGAATCTTGTCAATGAGTTATATTGTTTCTATCAAGAACCCTTATGTAAATGATATAAAAGGAGGGCCGAGAGATAACGACCCCTTAGAAGTCCTACATCATTTAGTCCCTAGGATGGTGAAAAGAACTCATTCAATAAATATGTAATGTAGTAGGTGGAATTATCCAATATATTAAAATTGGATCAATATATTAGATGATTTATCGACTATAAAAACTGAATACAAATAATAAATGTTTCAAAAACTACCTCACATTTCATGTATAAAATAATTTAGATAGATATGAGTCTACACATGTATATACAAGAATGAATATCTAAAATACCTAAAATAAAAGATACAATGGTATGATATTGTAATTATCAGCACGATCCTTGTAATACTCCTGTGCACATAAAAAATACTCTATATATGGTTGGTAATCATAAATGTTTACATAGTATGAAAACCATAGTCTATCATGGACATGTTATCGAATAATACTAATTCAACCATGATAATATAAAGAAACAAACAACACCTTGATAGGTAAAATCTTCATCCTAGCCTCACCAAGACATGGTCACCAAATAACTCAATCCATGTATAATAACCTTATATTATACATATCAATAAAGGGTATCCAAGAACACTTCTCCACTTAATTTACGCTCTCGAACCCTAATGTGGTACATCATGGTGATCCCTTATCTTATAAGAAACATACACCATCACCTCAAAAGCATCGTCCCATTAGATCAAGCCCACAGAAACTATTTCCACCACTCCACGAAATGATCACATCTATGCTCGGCCAAATACATATGAGCTATCAAATCACAATGAATACCATAAATAGAGTAGTAGGGTATCAAGAACATAGAGGATATCGATCTCATTCCCTTATCCATATATAAAAGAACACAACTATAAGACACCCCACAACATCGACATATCATATCTTGCATGAAAAAAATTGGTCCACCACCACACTACACCGTCACATCACATCTTACACAAAAACACCTAAGAACTCACCTAGTACTCAAAAACACCCATGGCCATCACATCTAATATACATATACTCAACTAGACAAGAGATTAGAAATTAGTGGGTTTCCATATATCCATATTAACCACCAATATTTCTAGAATAACACCCCCATATAAACATATAGGTGTCGACACATAGTGATTTTTGTAGGTGGGGTGAATATAAAAATGGAAATTTATATAAAAATATATTCATATAGCCATAGAAAATTAAAAACAATGAGTTCAAAATATAACTATCCAACTCACATCATCCGATTTTTTTCTACCACCTATAAATTCATAATATCACCAAAAACACAAGCCACATCTCACACCACCAAACAATTCAATTATCCATCACATTCACTTCATTATTTAATAAAAAGAATATTTAACCACATAACCCATCATTTATTTTATGGATTAGTCATTTACATACCATTAACAAAACCAAACCCCATCCATTTCAACCATTATTAAGTAATTTTTCCATCAATACCTCAGATTCTAAAAACATTAAACAACATATCTTATGTATCTCATATATGAGTGGTTAACCAATTTCTATTTTTGAATAATATCACAAAAACATCAAATAACGTTTTCATACCACAACAAATAATGTGCAAAGAGAAGGTTTCTCAATATCCTTTATTTTCAGTGGGACATTTATCTCATACAATCACAATATAAAAATATCATCAATGGAATAGAATCCTGTGAATCATTCCACATTCCCCCTTAAATTTCATGTATCCAATTTTTTATATTTAATTTTTCATGTATAAACATACCGAATATAGAATAAAAAAATTGAAAACTCCCTCAGGTAACAATAATTTGATAAATGATGGATTTCAACCCTCAAATAATCTTTTCAATCTCACTCTGAATGATAGAGTGAAGATGAACTACCTATGAGACTCCAACTCATGAAAAACTGATCAAACTATACCAAATCAAGGGTTATAGAATATTCATGAAAACGCAAAACCCAAACCAGAAAGGCACGACCAAATAATTTCCATGGTAGATTAATAAAATAATAAAACACATATGAAGATAAGGTATTACCACTTATTGTCAAATGGGAATCCACTAGAACCAACAGATCCTGCATAGTGAATGTGGTCTAGAAGATCCCCAAAAATCACATATGTCTCATAAAAGAGAGAGAATCTAGGTTTTTACCCTAGGAAAATTTTCAAACAATTAAAATGGATATAAAAACAAAAAATCGGAACTCTTTCACATCGGGTAACCCATGTAGGATGTGAATTTCATGGGGTAATTCCATAAACTATCATCTTCCAAAATTCACATCACCTATCCAATTAATTAATTACATGTCATAAATTCACCAATATATATGAGAATCAATTTCGAATGCCCCCACCCCATTGTTTATACAATATATAAAAACTAGTTGACTATAGAATCCATGAACCACTAGTTCACATTATGTCAACCCTTCATGATGTGAATTTTTGGCAGCTTATATACTATACCTATAACCACTATAAAATCGCATAAAGCCTTCCCTGATTCACCCATGACACCCAATACCAAAAATATAATAGACATTGAAGTAATGATCCACTACATTATATACCACTCAAATTTATATCACTGTCGAGATTTCAATACCTCACCCAAAAAGAAATAGGTCTAAACAACCACCAGCTGAGATACCTATCATGAATCATGTTACTCTATATTTCTACTAACATCCAAAAAAAACTAACTAAAATGACCAAAAGTAAATTGAATAGATAAAAAAACCTCCATTCACACCAATACATATTTAATCAACCATATGAGCCTCCATGAAATCTAAATGAATAACATATACAATGATCAAACAACACCACCCCAATCACATGAATTTGCGATATCCATACTCTATGTCAATGTACTCTCTTATAGGACATGACTGAATCTCCTACATATTTTTAGTAACATCATAGAATAATTCATCATGATTAGGAATCTATTTCTCTCCTTTTAATTTATCGAATATTTATCGAAAACAAATTCCCTTGAAAAAAAGTAAATACCATAACATTACATGATCCAAACATCAAAACCAAAGAAAAAACATGGAAAAACATAGAACATATCCATCTAATGGGTAAGAATATTAGTCCATTGATCTTATGTACTATCCTCTAGGAACCCATGCCTCTACATAATGTGACCCAAGGGAATTGTATGCCCATAAATTTATTTCTCTTGGAGATCCTACATACCTATTGGACACTCTACAAAAATTGAGTCAACTTCAATATATGAAACTCCCATATCGAGGACATGGGTTTCCTCTTGATGAACCCAAAGAAGATGATTGACAATTAATACATAATTAATCATATCCAACCATTGTGGAAATTAAAACTAATATAGCACATTGAAAAATTCACAAATAACCTCATTGGGAATAAAAATATGGGATAAATCTTCATCCTTCTAAAAAACCTACACTACCCATGTCGAGGGGAAACCATCAAAAAAATATGGTCCCCAACATTAAACTATAGTGACAAACACCTATGATTAGCATTAAACTTATATTTTCGATGTTCTAATTTTATACAATCATTATAAAGTTATACCTTCCCGATCATTCTCTACACCACATTGTTGTCATGAATTATTGTCTCCCAAACATGTGTCTAGAAAAATAGAGAACAACCTGGACACCTATAGAAATTATAAAATGGGGACCTACTTTCTGACGGGTGGTATTGGAAATTACAATAAAACTAATCCAAGTGGATTTTTGTTCCCATGATATGATGAAGTATGACAACCCTGCTTTTATTACAAACTTACACATGATTTATTACATAAAACATCACTTGATAAAACAAGAAGATAGAGAGGTTTAGTGTCTTTGGAGATTAGGATCATTAGATAAAAACTTGAAACATGAAACACAACATCTTTATTGAAATCATCCTTCACATGACCACTATATTCCCTCGCACTTAGCATTGCATGGGATAACCTGAGGACATGCATAAGAAGAGGGTGAGCTATAAAGCTCAGCAAGGGAATACAAATAGAATAACATGAGGAGTATGATACATGTTAGACAATGGGAATATCAATAGAGAATAAAAGAAACATGAACATAAAGGCATGATAATGCATGATAATCATAACATTGAAATGTGGCAACAACACTTAACATGGAATTATCCTGAGCCAAGGCCCATTGCACATGGAGCATGAGTAAATCCTCATTGCACATAATGAACGAGTAAACCCTAGTTTCACTTGAATTAGCATGAGTCAACACTCACTTCACATGATGTATCATGATACTATACTTTACCCAATGCATTGGAGTTCTATAAGGGTGCACCCTTCTTAAACATTTCATTTCATGCATAAGTGTGCCACATGGATCATAAAACATGGATTCATAAAACATAGTAATTTATTCCATGATAAAGGAATGTGGAATTCATACATGAAACTTTATAATCAATATGTAAATGGGAATAATGGTGAATACCCATGATGGAGAAATGGGCATGGTATTCACTATACAATGACATTGTCTTAGAAAATCAGTGCAATTTCGGCCGCGTAACAGCGTGACATAAGAATTCAAAAAAAAATGGTTGATGAGAGATAAAGGGGTTCCTCATCATATTTACATGTAATGGAAAGTAAGGAGATTATATAGAAACATGTCCCAACAATTAAATTGGAATTTGTATTCATGACAAAAAACTATTGCGTGAATTTAAAAGAGGAGAGAGAAGTTCCTTTCGGAATTTCGGCATAGTAACGGGTGTACATGGGAGGCATTAAATGAGAGTGAAAGGGTCTCCCATCATTAATACATAAATAGTTAAGTATGAGAGAGGTGAAAAACCATACCCCAACATTCATAATTGATATTAAAATGGAAAAACAACTTAAAGAAAATTGGACAAAATGAGAAAGGAAGAAAAAACTCTTACTTGAAGTGTGCTTCCAAAGGATTGAGAGAGGCTTGTGAGAGGATTCATGGGAGCATGGGGAACATTGGGAGGATTATATAGAGGGTATAGAAGAGGTTGTAGTAACTCCAAGGGATTTGAGTGAGGAGGAATTGTGATCTTGGGTGGGTTTATATAGGAAAGGTGAAGGAATTCTTTATTATTTAGGTTTGGGTCCCCTTACATTAAATTAATCCAAACCACACACCATCCCATGGTTTTTGCACAGGGTTTTTGGAAAAGGGAAGAGGAAATAAATAATTTATAAGGCCAAAGTCTTAACTTCTTAAAATAATAAGGTTGGTTATGTGGAGGTGAGTCACACTCCCATGGAAATTAATTTAAAAAGGAAAAGTGTTGAATATGTCTTAAGGGGTCCACTAATGCTTTGAAAAGTAAGTCAAACAAACCCAAAATCACATTATTTTAATGGTAAAACATATATTGGCCGAACATAAGGATTATAGTATTTTATTACATCACCATTGGGTCATTATGATGTCATAAAACACATTATATATTTAAACGGTATTTAATTTTTAACCAAAAATTTGACTATCTCAAGAAAATTATGAAAAATTCACCATTGGATAATTTCGACATCCTGATTCGAGAAATAACAATTATTTTATCTAAATAATTTTCTAATTATGTTAATTTTCACTTTTAAAATAAAAAATGACATTTATCGAAAATTCATGGGTTTTGACAAAAATTGCTTTCAAACCTTAATAACAATTTTAATTGCATTCATAAAATTATAATATCATTTATATTTAATGAAAATTAATTTAATAATAATATTATTATTTTATAAAAATATTATTTAATTCAAAAATCCCTTAATTTAATAAAATAGATTTCTTAATTAAATAATAACTAAAAACACCATTTGTACTTTAAAAACTATTTACAATGTATAAAAAATGACTAGAAATTATATTCATTATTATATAAAAAAATAATGTTCATGGACATAGTACTACTTATTTGTTACATAACCCCATAAAACTGCCGCATAAGACCTCAGGATAAGGTGTGCGATGGTGACAGACTCTTGGGGTGGCTCAGATAACATCGCTCGAGTGGTAATCTCTAACAACTTCCACTTTTCCCATAGACGGTCACGTTTTAGTTTGACATGATGAAGCTCAGCTTGGGCTTAGTCAAGGGAGAATCCCAAAGATGCCACCTCTTTTTCGAGCTCCGGCAAATGGGCTTCGTATGGGGCAATTCTAATTGATGTGGTCATCGCTTCTTTTGTCTGAGTAAATTGGATTTGTTAAGGTCCTATATTTATACTAATCATGCGATAACTATTCAACGACTATATTAACAACGATCAAGATTCTTAACATAAAAAAAAGAAGTTGACATCTTATAAAATTAGTTTTCATAAAGAGGAATTTAACTAGATCAAGAGGGATATTTCATTAATGAATCTTTGGGTCGTTACAATATCCCCCCCATAAGAAATTTCTCCCTCGAAATTTTTATTTCCCCACACAAAAACAGATGTGGGTAACTCAGCTTCATAATTTCCACTGATTCCCAAGTAGCTTTTTCAAACTTTTGGTCTCTCCAGAACACCGTGACGAGGGGCATTGTATTATTTAGTATAACTTTTTCTCTACGATCTAAGATCTTCCCTGGTTTCTCCTCATAAGAAAGATCATCTTATAATTGTACCACCTCAGAAGAGAGTACATGTGAAAGGTCAGGTATGTACTTCCTTAATAGGGATACATGAAAGACATCATGTACTTTGGCCATGGCAGGTGGAAGTTCTAGTAGATAGGCCACAGCCCCGACACGATCAAGAATCTCGAAGGGGCCGATGTACCTTGTACCTTACATCCCTTTCCTTCCAAAACTCATGACCTTATTCCATGAAGATATTCGTAGAAACACCATGTCTCCAACTTTAAACTCAAGGTCTAATCGACAATTATCTGTATAACTCTTCTGTCAACTCTGAGCTACCTTGATATGCTGTTGAATGGTTTTTACCTTCTCCACCATTTCCTCGACCATTTCTGGTCCAAGCAGCTTATGTTCACCGACCTCATCCCAACATGCCGGTGTTCTGCACCTTTTCCCATACAGGTCTTCATATGGTGCCATTTGGATTCTCGAGTGGAAACTGTTATTATAAGAGAACTTAACTAGAGGAATATGTAGATCCAATCCTCCTTTAAATTCCATTGAGCATGCTCTCAACATGTCCTCAAGTGTTTGGATAGTCTGCTCGGATTAGCCATCAGCTTGAGGATGATAGGCTGTACTGAAGTTCAGTTCAGTGTTCAGAGCATGTTGAAGACTCTTCCAAAATGTAGAGGTGAATCTAGGATCTCGGTCAGACACAATAGATAGTGGTACTCCATGCAACCTTACCACTTCCCTGATATATATCTGTGCTATTTGATCCAAAGTGAAATCCTCCCGAATAGCAATGAAGTGTGTAGTCTTTGTAAGATGATCCACAACAACCCAGATTGCATTGTTGCCTTTGGATGTCCTTGGAAGTCCGGTGACAAAGTCCATGGTGATGTTCTCCCATTCCCATTCTGGTATGGTCAATGGTTGCATCATCCCCTTAGACTTCTGCCTCACTGCCTTCACATGGTGACACACCAGGCACATTGATGTATATTCAGTGATCTCCTTCTTCATATTATCCCACCAAAAGTTTTCTCGTAGATCTCGAAACATCTTTGTACTCCATGGGTGAATAGAGAAATTTGAACTATGTGCATCATCCAAAAGATCCTTCTTCAGCTCCAGACTTGATGGAACACATAGTATTTTCCCAAATAGCACAATTCATTCTTCATTAACATTAAACTCCGAGGATTTCCCTTTTTTTATAGCTTCCTCTTTTTCCTGAATTCCCACATCATCCTTTTGAGCATCCTTAAACTTTTCCAAAAGAGACAGTTGAGCAATCATGTGTGAAAAGATTTATGATGTTCCCTTCTCTATGATTCCCATGTCCATCTTCATCATGTCTAAGAAGATTGTATCCTTTTCAATTATCATCATTGATAGAATTGCTGGATCCTTTCTACTTAAGGCATCTTCCACCTTGTTCGCTTTCCCAGGGTGGTAATGTATTGAACAGTCATAATCCTTGATGAGCTCTATCCATCTTCTCTGGCTCATATTAAGCTCTTTCTGTGTGAATATATATCTAAGACTCTTGTGGTCAGTATATATCTCACACTTCTATCCATAGAGATAATGCTGCAAGATTTTCAAGGCAAAGATCACAGCCGCCAACTCCAGATCTTGCGTTGGATAGTTTCGCTCATGGATTTTCAACTGCCTTAAGGCATATGATATCAATTTATCATTCTGAATCAGCACATAGCCTAAGCCCTTCTTTGAAGCATCACTGAATACCACAAAAAGTTCCCCACTTGTGGGTAAAGTGAGCACGGGTGCAGTGATAAGACTCCTTTTCAACTCCTTGATGCTTTCTTCACATTCATCACTCCAAGAAAACATTACTCCCTTTTGAGTTATCTTGGTAAGAGGGTTGGAAAATCATGAGAAATTCCTCAAAATCGTCGATAATATCTAGCTAACCCCAAGAAGCTACGAATATCAGTTACCGATGTTGGCCTCAGCCATCCCTCAATTGCATCTGTTTTGGAGGGGTCCACAGATATCCCATTGCATGTGATGATATGGCCCAAGAATGAGACCTACATCAACCATAACTCATACTTTCGGTACTTTTCATAGAGCTTCTCCATGTACAAAGTCTCTAGTATAGTTTTTAAATGATCCTCATGATCCTCCATGGTTTTGTAGTATATTATAATATCATCTATAAAGACTACCACAAATTTGTCAAGGTAATCTCTAAAGACTCTATTAATCAAGTCCATGAATATTTCTGGAGCATTGGTGAGTCCTAAAGGCATTACTATGAATTCATAGTGCCCATATCTAGTACGAAAAGTAGTCTTGGGGACATCTTCATTCTTCACCCTTACTTGATAATATCCCGACCGCAAATCCACCTTGGAGAAGTATTGTGCTCCACGTAGCTGATCAAACAAGTCATCGATTCTTGGGAGAGGATACTTATTCTTTATCGTGATTTTGTTAAGTTCACGATAATCGATTCAAAGCCACATTGACCCATCCTTCATCTTGTTGAAGAGGACTGGTACACCCCATGGTGAAGCACTTGGGCATATAAACCCTTTATCCAGATTCTCCTGTAGTTGTTTCTTCATCTCTTCAAGCTCTACAATAGGCATTCTATATGGAGTCCTGGTTATTGGTAGCACCCCAGGTATAAGATCAATTGAGAACTCAACATCTCTTCTTGGAGGAAGACCATGCAGTTCCTCGGGAAACACTTCAGCGAATTCCCTCAAATTAGGCATTTCTTCAAGGATGGTTTCTTCCTTGGACTCAATAATCTGAGCCAGATACGTGTGCTCATAAGGAATTAATATCCATGCTTGATATGATGAAGCTAAAGGAGATTCATCTTCCTCCTGAAACTTGTAATGAATCGGGGTTCGATTCTCCATATGGAGTGTGATTTCCCACTCCCAAAAATTTATGTTGGATCTATATAAGGAAAGCCAATCCATGCCAATAATTGCATCAAATTCCACTAGAGGGATTATGAAGAGGTTCTCCGGGAAATTCAATCCACAGACTATAACAGGGGAGGACTTATATTCATGGGATGTAATGATTTCACCAATTTTTGTACTCACCGACATCTTTATTTGCATGATTTGTGGTGGTGCTGGGATTGTTCTACTAATCTTTCGAGATATAAAAGAATGCGTAGAACCTAAATGAAAAAGTACGTTCACTATTATTGAATGAATAACTAACCTACCTGTCACCACTTCATTGTCGGGGTTCACTTCGGCAGAAGTGATGGAAAAGCCCTTCCTTGCTGCACTGGAGGTTGTTGGTTGTCTCCGAAAACCCTTGGATTAGGGCACTGATTTGAAAAATGACCTGGTTAGTTGAATTTTTAGCATTGAACAACGCGTTGAGGTTCGAACGGAGCGTTCCTCTCCTCTATCGTAGCTGTGGGACTTTCTTGCAGACAGTTAACAGCTAGGTGCCCTTTTTTTCCACACCTGAAGCATTTTTTCGTCCCCTTAAGGCAATTTCCAGGGTGCTTTTTTCCGCACTTTTGGCAAGTGGGGTTCTGGATCTTCTTAGAACCATTGGACTTATCCATCAGACCACCAGCATTGAAGTAAACCTCACGCTTCATGTCCCCATGATACCCCTATGATTCCCCGATCTCCATTTCAACCTTGAGGGCACATTGGACAATTTCCTCATAGCCGTCGAAGTCACGGATCGCTAATGATTTCTGGAAGCTTGGCTTCAGCCCACCAATGAAGCGGTCAACCTTGCATTCGGGGGTAACAAGAAAGCCAGAAGCGAATCGTGCAAGACTCATGAAGTTTTCCTCGTACGCTCCAACAGATTCATCATCATTTTTCTTGAGGGAAAGGAAGTCCCTTTCCATCTAAAGCCGGAGGGTGTGCGGAAAATATTTATCAAAAATCATCTTCTGGAAATCCGTCCATTCCAAAGCCTCGATCTCCTCCTCAGGCTTCATATTTTTTATCAACGTCCACTATCGATCAGCTTCACCCTCCATATGATAAGCCGCCATGAGAACCTTCTCTTGCTCAGAACATTATAGGATAAAGAATATCATTTCAATGGAGTTGATCCATTGTTCAGTGATCGTGGGATCGTATGATCCACTAAAAGTAGGAGGCCTTTGTAACATGAAGCTCTAGATAGTGACTTGTTCTTTCTTAGGGGGTTTTGAACGTTCCTATTGACTTGTGTTTCTATTCAAAACTTGAGTTATCTGAGAGAGAAGTGTGACAAAGGTCACGATTCCTGCACCCATTGTATTGGGAATCTCATTAGTACAATCATCACACTGATATTCACAATGGTTGTTAGCCCGAGTCCTCCCATTACCAGCCATTGGCTGGAATAAAAGGAAAGTTAGGGGTAACACATAAAGGTTAATCCAAAGACAAAAGTTGATGACTTATAAATAAACTTTTATTTACTTAACTCATGAGTCTATATGCTTCAATCTAGGCTTTTCATGATCTACATTATAACATATATTCTTAGGGGCATTTTTTTAATTCCCTTAATATGGGTTCATACTATGATTTTGAATTTATGAAAACATATCCCCATAGAGTGTCATAACCAAGAGTAAAGCAAGGCCCATTTTCGTGCACCAGTTCCCATTCGAGTCTAGCTCAAAGCGGTGTTTTCGGGTTTTACCCCTATGATACATCTGTGCCAGAGCCGCCTCTACCTGCTCGTATCCAGATAGGGATGTATTTGTTTGGTAAACCACATAATCAGTACATACCAAAATTTAGGGATGTTTTTATTATACTTAGTCTTGTATCTAAGGCTTTACTAGGGTTTCTTAATCTCAAAAATAACTAAACCTATCGTCTGATACCAACTATGACAACACTTCTTTTATTACAAACTTAATCATGATTTATTACATAAAACTTAACTTGATACAACAAGAAGATCGAGAGGTTTAGTGTCTTTGGGGATTAGGATCATTACATAAAAACAGAAAACATGAAATACAACATCTTTATTGAAAACCTCCTTTACATGACCACTACATTCCCTCGTACTTAGCATTGCGTGGGATAACCTGAGGACATTCATAAGAAAAGGCTGAGCTATAAATCCCATTCAGGGAGTACACATGGAATAAAATGAAGAGTACGATACATGTTAGAAAATGGGCATATCAAAAGGTCATAAAAGAAACATGAACATAAAGGCATGATAAAGCATGATAATCATAACATTGAAATGTGGCAACAACACTTAACATGGAATTAGCATGAGCCAAGGCCCATTGCACATGGAGTATGTGTAAATCCTCATTTCACATTTAGCACAAGTAAACCATCGTTTCACTTGAATTAGAATGAGTAAACACTCATTGAACATGACATATCATGAGACTATACTTTACCCAATTCATTGGAGCGCTATAAGGGCGCACCCTTCTTAAACATTTCATTTCATGCACAAGTGTGCCACATGGATCATAAAACATGGATTCATAAAACATAATCATTTATTCGACGATAAAGTAATGTGAAATTCATACATGAAACTTTATAATAAATATGTAAATGTGCATAAAGGTGAATACCCTTGATGGAGAAATGGGCATGCTATTCACTACACAATGACATTGGATTAGAAAATCGGTGCAATTTCGGCAGCGTAACAACATGACATAAGAATTCATAAAAAATGGTTGATGAGAGAGAAAGGGGTTACTCATCATATTTAAATGTAATGGAAAGTAAAGAGGTCATATATATACATGTCCCAACAATAGAAATGGAATTTAGATTCATGACAGAAAAGTATTGAATGAATTTAAAATAGGAGAGAGAAGTTCCTTTCGGAATTTCGGCATAGTAACATGTGTACATGGGAGGCATTTAATGAGAGAGAAAGGGTATCCCATCATTCAAACATAAAGGGGGAACTATGAGGGCGGTGAGAAACCATACCCCAACATTCATAATTGATATTAAAAGGGGAAAACAATTTAATGAAAATTGGACAAAAATGAGAAAGGAAGAAAAAACCCTTACTTGGAAGTGTGCTTCCAAAGGCTAGAGAGAGGCTTGTGAGAGGCTTCTTGGGATCTTAGATCACCTTGTAAGGATTATAGAGAGAGTAGGTCAGAGGTTGGACTAACTCCAAGGGATTTTAGTGAGGAGGAAGTGGGATATTGGGGAGGTTTATATATGAAAGGTGAAGGAATTCTTAATTATTTAGGTTTGGGTCCCCATATTTTAAATTATTCCAAACCACAAAACATCCCCTGGTTTTTGCCCATGGTTTTCGGAAAATGGAAGTGTAAATAAATATTTTATAAGTCCAAAGACTTAACTTCTTAAAATAATAAGGTTTCTTATGTGGAGGTGAGTCACACACCCATGGAAATTAATTTAAAAAGGGAAAGTATTGAATATGTCTTGAGGGGTCCATTAATGCTTTGAAAAGTAAGTCAAACAAACCCAAAATCACATTATTTTAATGTTAAAACATATATTGTCCGAACATAAGGATTATAGTATTTTATTACATCACCATTGGGTCATTATGATGTCATAAAACACATTATATATTTAAACGGTATTTAATTTTTACCCAAAAATTTAACTATCTCAGAAAATTATGAAAAATTCACCGTTGGATAATTTCAACATCCTGATTCCAGAAATAACATTTATTTTATCTAAATAATTTTATAAATATTTTAATTTTCACTTTTAAAATAAAACTCGACATTTATCGAAAATTCACGGGTTTTGTCAAAAATGGCTTTCAAACCTTAATAAAAATTTTAATTCCATTCATAAAATTATATGATCATTTATATTTAATAAAAATTAATTTAATAATAATAATAATATTTTATTAAATTATTATTTATTTCCAAAATCCCTTAATTTAATAATATAGATTTATTAATTAAATAATAAATAAAAACAACATTTGTACTTTAAAAACTATTTATAATGTATCAAAAATGACTAGAAATTATATTCATTATTATATACAAAAATAATTTACATGAAAATAGTACTACTTATTTGTTACATAACCCCTTAAAAGAGGCACATAAGACCTAAGGGTAAGATGTCCGATGGTGACAGACTCTTGGGGTGGCTCAGATAATTTCGTTCAAGTGGTAATCTCTATCAACTTCCACTTTTCGTGTAGACGGTCCCATTCGAGTTTGACATGATGAATCCCAGCTTGGGCTTGGTGAAGGGGGAAGCCCAAAGACGCCACCTCTTTTCTGAGCTCCGACAAATGGGCTTCGTATGGGGCAATTCTACTGGATGAGGCCATCGCTTCTTTTGACTGAGTAAATTGGATTAATTAAGGTCATATACTTATAGTAATCATGTGATCACTGTTCAACGAAAATGTTAACAATGATCAAAATTATTAACATAAAACCAAAGAAGTTGACATCTTATAAAAATATTTTGCATAAAGAGACATGTAACTAGATCAAGAGGGATTTTTCATTAATGAAACTTTGAGTCGTTACATGAAGACTATTTTGAACACTCACAACAATCTTTCAATGTTTGGATGGTGTGGTACTTCATCCCTTCCATATGATGGAGAAAAATATTGTTGATGTATAAATTAGTTACAAAATAATTTTGTAGTCCCATGCATATTCCAAAGGAAAAAAATTCATTTAGAACCAAGACAGTAGACCTTAGGACTCCATGAAACTACACCACATCATCGATAAACATCTTATTGATGGAACCACTATTCTGACTCTATGATCTCTAAGATGTGAACTGATTTAATCAATGAATCCATGACCACATAGATTTCATTATAAATCCCCTAACAATGAGGTAACCCTGTGAAAAAGTCAATCAATATTTCATCCCATTTCCACTCGATAATATTCAATGGATGAAAAAACACTAGAAACATGATTCTTATCCACTACTCACCTAAAGAAAATTACAATAATTTATGCCGTCACATAATTCATACCATGAAACCAATACTTCTCTAATAATACATGGATCATTTAGGATAATCTGGTGGGATCTCCAAAGGTGAGGTATGAACCTCATGAAAAACTCCATCAATCATGACTATTAGAACAATAAGCCTCCAAGAAATAATATTTGGGATAGACCATCCATTGTCCACCCGCTTGGAGCATCACTATGGCCAAAAAAATCATGAATCACATATACCTATTAGCGTACACATACAAACACCTCCACATTTTATATATGAGAAGACTGTGCCACAACATAAATAAACAACCTCTATCATTAACAACCATTGAATCAAACTTCAATGATTCCAACTATTCCCTAACTCTCTAAAAGTACCTAGACATATGAAAAAATATCCTTCAATGAATTCCTTATTAAAGAATAATCCACAACATTTCCTTCTCCAGAGGTTTAGTAAATATGAAAATAAAAATATCATTAGAACCCCTCCAACCACTATTGATGAAAATTCATGTCACAATGAGAAAATATATAACACATTATCCTATGACCTGTGAGGACCACAAAGTGAAAACCAATAATATAATTCTACAGAAACATCATCACAAACACATCTCTTGGGAGCTTTATATATTATATGGCATAGTTATGATTGTGGGGATTCAAATACCTAAGCACATATGATATCACTTCACTATGATCAATAAAAATTCATCTCAATCCCAAATGTGATGTATTATAAGACACCTCAAACACCACACCATTTTTAAGAAACTAAATCACTAGATCACCAACAAAATTCACCTTCATGTTATTGAATTCTAGAAAAAAATAATTAGTACACCAAAAATACAAGTCCTTCCATGCCAATGATATCATGGAGTAGAAAATAAAGAGAAATCATACAATAAACTTTCATAATAAACTTAAAAAACAAAAAATCATTGATCCTATTGTAGGTTGTAGGTTCTCTACTATGAAACAAATACAACATTATTTGACATTTCTACTACCATATTATTCTATGTTACCACATTACAAAATAAAATGCACATATATCATTGAAAAAATTTACTTGGACGGCCTTCAATAGAGAAGGTGGCATTAAAGAACCTCTAAAATATCTCTATATTAAATGGTATAAGCATACATTAACATCAGGGAGATAATGATATCATTGATTTATGTTTCCATGAATTACATAATAATTATTTTAATAAGTCTTATGAACATGGATGTTCATTTCGTAACACCAAATGGCATGAATACAGACTCAAAGTACCCATTCTGACATATTTGGTATGTCATTGGATTATTTATATCTTTCTCCCCCAAAACATATATCTTGAACATATATTGATCTTATATAACTAACTCTCCCCATATATTTAGTCAAAAATATTTTCAATACTTATAAGAGTGTGAAGGTTCTTCAAAATCTCATGATTCCACATCTAGTAGTAGATAGAAAACTCTAACTAACATCATCATTCTTGAAAAAAACCATTGGATCACCCAATGATGATATTATTCCATGAATAAAACCCTCTGATATTATATAATCAATTTGAATCCTCAACTCCCCAACTCAAACAGTGATGTCAGACAAGGATCCATTGAAATTGGAGGGGAACATGGATATAATCCTATCCCATGGTCAACATATCATTAAGAGGATTGTGACACATCGATTTTGGGGAAAAAATATAGAAACTCTAAAACTACTCCTTCTACCCCTAATTTCATGGTGTCCACTAATTCCACACACAAATATATTACATTAACTGAAGAAGGAAATCTTCACATATTATCCACCAGACAACACCACATGAAAATGAAAAAAACTCACTAGCCATCCACAAAGAGGAACATGTACCACATTTAAATGTCATTGATACTAGAACGTATGTAACACAACTAATCGATTACATGGATGACATTATATATTATCATATGTAGTAAAAAAATATCCTGAAATGACTAATGGTACCCAATCACCATTCTACACCCTATGAACACATCAAATCTATTGTTATGGACTCTAACTAGAATAGTCACCACCTCGAGAATGTGAATCCTTTATACATATAATCATAGAGAATATTAATGATTGGGATTAGAAAAGGGGTTTTAGGATTTTGAGTTTAAAAATCACAAAAGAAGGTAGATGAAAAACTGAGAGTAACGTGAACAATATATGGCCACTCTAGGGAAGCTTCCTCCCCTGAGTGAATATGACAATGCTCAGCTCCTCTAACTCTTTACTAATGACAACCTCTATGACCATTCTTAGGTCGAAATCAATAAACAAAATGAATATCGTATGGTCATATTATTCATACTATATGTACCCTCGGTGAAGCATAAGCCTACTACCTCATCTACTGAAATAGTATCAATGAAAAGAGTTGTTGTGGATGACACTTAACCTATGAAGCATCACCAAAAAGATCATAAATAAAAAATAGTGAATGTCTCTTGTAATTTATATGAACCTAAAATATAAAAAACAGTGACACGATGTTTTTCTGAAAATAATGGAAACCAGTAGAATCAAAATGATATAAGAGAATCTTCTATGGTTGAATTCCTATTGGTCGAAAGCTCAATGCGCCACATTCTAGAGACATGTCACGTGTATCAAAAGTCATTAAGGAACCCTAAAAATTTCCCTATAATTTTATGTCTCATCATGAGTGAATATGATTGATCAGCTCATATATCTTATGATCATTTGGATACCTTTGATGAAAAAGAGAGTAACTACAAATAGGATTGACATATGGACTTCATCCACAATACATCTCACACAAGACCACAATTTTGGAAAATGAATTAGAGAAAATTATAGAAGATTATTGGTGTTTGTTCCCAACTTCTACACTAACATAAAATTTTTTCAAGAAGAAAGAATCTCTTTCATATTCACTGTCATTGTGGTCGATGAATGTAATTACACCTGAAACCCTTTCTAAAATCCCACTGAAAAAACATTTTCCTCATTTCAATCAACATGGTACAACATCCGCCATATATGAATATATATACACATCTGAATAATATCCAAAGGGACCCAGTATCCCACTAAGTCCTTGATCAAACCACAAGAGATCTCTAGATTCTACAGCAAGTTACCTATCTCCATAGGTGAAGAACTTACCACATAATTCCACTAAGCCTACTTCAGAAATGCATGAAAACCACTCTATAAATATTAATTATCCTATACTAGATCAAGAATAATATGATAATCTTGATCATCATATCGAACACATCACCCTGATCAATATGCTGATGACATCCAGGATCCAATTTTTAAATGGAAACATGAATTTCATATTTTTGATATTATTTTTTAATAATAATTTTTGTTTTTATTACTAATTTTAACCTTTCTATAGTGAATAAAAATAAAACATTAACAAATTCAAAATGATGCATGTATCTCTAACATATATGTAATATGAAGAAGGTCCACCTATCTTGGTTGTTAAATAATTTAATATTCCATGAAATGGATCATGATGGACCTAAAATCGTATTTACTTTATGGAATCCCTAACATTTTTCAGGCACAATGATGAACAATAAATTATATCATACCAACCAAAAAACCCCCTAATGTACCTTTCTCAGGAATCCATCCAATAATTCAGAAATCTCCACTAATACAAATCTTCCATATCCCCTCCTTAAAAAGATAACCCAATGAGGGGTGATAAGTAATGACCCCATCTCTAACCACCAATAGTACATGGGTTGGTGACTAGCACTGGGGGATAAAACTATCATGGAATTAGAATAATTCCCATATATCTTAATATATGATTGGGAGATAATATTAATCATCCACAACAGAAACTCCATGAAAATATTAAATGACAACAAAACCCAACCAACAATGAATCCATAAATAATATAGGTATAGAATAATGTCTCCAAAAGTAAATACCTAAAAGATAATTTCATGTTGTGGTACAATAACATTCCAAATTACCAGGGTACAAATATTTATAATGATCAATATAATTTTCTACAAAACAAAAAAATAATTTTATATAAATAGTGTGAAAATAAAAATATACTTATTAGGAAAACCAAATTCTTTCACACACATGTGAAATAAGAATACTAATGCACTCTTGAGAAAACTGTTGAACCCACAACACATCAAAAGGTCAAATCTCCCTCAAAACCGTAGGAAGGAACAACAAAAAATAATATAAGAAAATTATAATAACATAAAATGAACATTATCGATTAAGGGTACCCTTCACTACATTACCACTGATTTTCCGCTCTCAAACGCCAGTGTCATATGTCCTGTCACTCCAATTTCTCCAGAATAACATATACCACAACCCTACATGATTGGTAACAATACATTACACCTATAAAAAATTGGACCACCAACCCAAATCACAGAAACATATCATATTAACCAATGAAACAACGAAAATTACATTACATCCAGAACAATAACAAGAGTAGTAGGTTATCCTGAATATGAAGTACCCCAAGCACATTATCTCCTCATACCATGCATATATCCCACCATAAGAAGCTCCATAATAAGATCATATCACTTCTAATTCGAGAAAACATAGGTAAACTAATAAAAAAAATGGCCATATCACATATCTTGTGAGAACACATGATCCACAAACTATTGCACTAATAGACCTTAGACCATAAAATAATTTCATATCTACTGACTTGGATGAGAAAGTAATAAAGAGTGGGGATCCAGCTATCCATCCTCATCACCAAGATGTTGGAAAAAACACCACCCATTTAAATATATGGGAGTTGGGTAATAGTTCTCAATGAAGTAGGGGATCCTATAGAGATCACATGGAATATAAAAATATTTAAATATTTATAAAAAATCCAAACATATGGGTTAAAAAAACTTACCAATTCATGACATCATCACATTTGAGTCCACCTCTAAATAGATAATACCAAAAAAACCAAAATCGAAATCTCACTTCACAAAACAATTCAATAATACATCCCATTAATTTAATTATTTATAATCCATCACATTTATCCACATAACCCAACTTTTATTTTTTCAATAGTCATTTTGATCCCATTATCCTAACCAATCTCAATCGATTTCAATCATTATTTAACAATTATACCATCACTACTTGGTATTATAAAATAAGGAAACCATATATCACAATAATATCATCATTCCCATAAGACCATAACTCTATTGTCCCAATATAAAAGAAAAAAAACCATCACCATTGAAACCGAAAAGTATGTTGAAAAAAAAACATTGTATCCCTAATGGAATTGCAAAAAAATCACCTCCTTTCCACACTAGTTTTTTTCGCCAAAAGACCACACATAGCCACTCACCATATCATATCCATAGACCATGACCCAACAAATATTATCACACATGAGAACACTTAGAAGATCATTTTATAGCATTAAAATGATATTTTATCACAATAAACATTATTTTATGGGCATTATAACATAATCCAAAACTCAAGTGGAAACAAATTTATTATCCAAATATAAGCTGAATGCCAATTTTCACTTTCTGGGGATTCAAAAAAACATGAAACAATGTTTCCATATCATAATAATTATAGTGAAACCAAAGTCTCCTAACAATGATGATTTTAATAGGAGAATTTCACCCATAAAATTATAATATCATAATAACATCAATTTAGTAAAATCATTGGAATCATTCTCCCTTTCCCCTTAAATTTCAATTAACCAGTTGTTTATATCTAATTAATCCATAAAAACCATAACCCATATTTAAAAACTAGAAAACCCCTCTTAAATGATATAAAAATGTGAAAAAGAACACATTTTCTACTTCAAACTAGCTTTAACAACTTTTGTCACACCTCACGGAGAAGTACAAACACATGAAAAACAAAATCACACAAACAAAACACATAAACACCTACAACTAATCATGTGATATAACAAATTATTCCTATATCACAACCTAATCCAAATCCACACCACTAAAGTGGGTCCCTGGAAGGAGGATGGAAGAAAAAAATAAGAATATGAGAAGAGATTACAATTTATAACTAATGGAAAACCTCACGAAGAAATAGATAAGGGAGTGTAAATAAGTTATCAATAATCCCCAAAATCTCTTTGGGCTATCCCAAAAATTAGAGTAATAAGAGTATGGTTGAATGAAATGTATCTGTAAAGACGAAAGGTTTTTAAACATGGAATCCCACCACATTCACATTATATAACCCATTCAAGACATGAATTTAAAATATTTTTTTTCCAAAAAACAAATTACTCTAACATTTATCTATCATCGACCTTTAATTAAATACTCATCTTGAATTCACATTTACTGGCGTGAATCGTTTTCGTGGAATTCCCCCTTAATGATTTTTTTTGTGAAATTTCTATGCTACAAATGTATTGAATCATCGATTCATGTTAGAAAACCCTTTTAATGAGATTATCATAAAGAATATCAAATATACATATAAACACAATGAAACCTCCTCAATCCTCCATTGAAACAACAAAAACTTAAAAAACATGCAATGTGATGAACTAAAAAGGAACATGTCATTACTATTTCATCAGGAACTTTATTCAACCATGGTAGTGTTTCACCACCGTTATAATATATTGTATGGTAATTGGTCTACCATTACGTGGAAAATATAATTTGATAAAAAAGAATTATTTTTAATAGTTTTTAGAATTTCATTTATAATTAACGTTATTTTTAATGAAATTAAAAATGGGTATAAATTTCACATTCACATTTTTAAAATATGTCTCCTCATTTATCCAAGATATGTATTTTTTATGGTCAGAGAATGTTACTCAAGAGGGGGTTATTTGAGTTCCCAATAAAAAATTCTATAAATAAAATGGAAAATTAATCAACACATAAGATCGTTATAAGATATATCCTTTTAACGGATTTCATAAATAGTGATTATGTCCCAATTAAATATGGTTTAGTAATACCATAAATGTTTGGATCAATTAACTTGGAATGAAAAATTTAGAAACAATAGTTAAGATTACTTATCAATGAAATTGGTTTTATGTTTAAATTTAATTTTATCTGGAATGAAATTAAAAAAAAAATGAATAAACATAGTGACATTGTAGAATAAATAAGTGGTTCAGTCTCAATGAGAGACCTAATTCCCTCCACGGGGAAGTTACCTACTGCTATTAAGATTATAAATACAATCAAAAAATCCCAAACCAATATTATGTATATATTTTACCATCAATATGTTATCCTGGATAAAAAACCACTTTTATAGTAGTACCTGGGCTGAAAGAATAGAACATGTCACACTTGGAACTCTTCCACAAACACAGTGGGAAACATATTTAGATATAAGAGAATAAAATATATTCAGCAATAATATTTAGGAAATATTATGTTTTTATTAACCAAAAACAACACACTTCTCAAATATAAAAAAACTGGAAAAATAGAAAGATCATCTTATGAGGTGTTTTGAATGTTTGTAATCCTCAGATCAGTAGTGGTGAGGGGTATGCTCATTTTTCTAGAATATTGAAGTAGAATTGACTATCTCAGAAATTTAAAGGAATTTTTCAGATGATATCAGTATCTTTTCTCAATAAATATCGATAATGGTTTCAGTGGATCCGTGTTGTTGACTATCACAATTTGAGAATAAGTAAGATCAAGGGAATTTGAAAATTTGATCATATACTATTCTTTATCATTAGGGATCATTATATCAGAAAATAATCGTTGTCCAAAGAGATATATCCTTCATGAATATCTAGAAGTTCTTGTTGAAGTAGATCAACATTCCCAAGATCATTTTTTACTATGTCTTAATGACATGGCCGTACCATTCGTGAGTATATATTTTCATTAAACCAGTCATGCATATGATCTTGGATAGTAACGTTAAGAAGGGTGATGGTGGTGAATTGATATCTATTGGTGACTCTGCTTAAAGTAACTCCATTGTTTTTAGTGATTACTCTCTTATGATGGTAGCTCATCCTTGTGGTAATGATGACTTGATTTGGGAAATATAGGTGACTTTAAGATGGGTGTAGTGGTGACTTCATTCTGGTGGTGACTATCTTCTAATAGTAACAGTTACTAGAGTCTAGAGGTAGCTCATCCTATTTATAATAATGACTCAAATCTAATGTTTTCATTCCCTAAATCTTATCAAAAATATTGTAGAAGTAATATGTACCTAAAAATTCCATCATACAACATGTGAAACATTGGTAATAAATGAATTGTGGTTTGCGCTCATTAAAATAAGATATCTACAACACACTCCATCTGAGGAGGTTCTATATTTCTCCCACTTTTTGGTGATAAAAAAAATTCATTTTATCAAACATGTACTATATATGTAATTAATAATTATTACAAATAGATATGATTATATCCAAACTAAAATTTCCCAATTATTCCCCCTTTGAGATTATAAAAAAGAAATATAATTTAATAGAGGAGAATTAAAGAAATGAATTTCAATAACATAGTGAAAAAAATTATAAAATAATTATTAATAGAAGAAATTATCAGATAACTATTAAAGAGATATCTCTAAAAACAGGTTCACTCCATAGATATTTGTGGGTGATGAACTATATCCTTTCTATTGTATCTTTCCCTATCACTTTCATTATCATGAGACCAGACTGTTTATGTATAAGATGGTGAATAAGTAGTAACCTATGGAAGTGTGTTAGAAATAGGAGGAGGTTCTTTGAAAACAACTCTTATGAGTTATCTAATCATATTAATTGGTGACAAACTCAAGGGATATAGATTGGGAGGAATATAGTGGGATGTATAAGAGAATAAAAAATGTCTGAAGTGAACCGACCTTGTGGATGTATTTGGAAAAGTAGGAGAAACATGGATTGATTCTCTAGAAATAGAAGTTGAATGATGGACCTAGAGGTATGATTTTATAAGGATTATGATTACCCGAATTATAGAGCCTCCCCTTTCAATGGAATTAAAGAAAACATAATTTTAAACCATAATTTTCTAATGATATGGGGTGATAAAATTTAACTGAATCGCCTGATCTTCAAAGGAACATTTCAGTGGTGGATTTAAACATTATCATAAAGAGATTTGAAATCATCAAACATGTCATTTTTCATGTAGATCCTTGATAGATAAAATTTTATGGCCTTTTTATCTCCTCCCTGTCTTGTTTGAGATCACCATCGTAATCTTTTAAGAACAGAGGGATGTATTCTCTATGAAGGTGAATATTCATTATTTTTTCTTCTCCCATATAATTTACTATTTCTTCATTAAAATATAGTTTCAAAATATCTATACCAAACTATACTAGAGTAATAGAATATTTTTATCAATTAGAGTTTATGGAAGTCAAACTATGCATTTTGTTAGATGTGGAACTCATAAAATCTGAAAATAGCCCTGTATACCCTCAATTAATGATTTAAAACATGCTACCTTAGATGTTAATATTCTTTTTTCAACTTCCTTTTACTGAATATGAAAAATAACATTGGGTTGAATATGAGATATCACTAAGATAGTTAAATATCTATCATTTTCTTCATTAAGGTATGCAATATGAGATGGATGGTTGTTCAAGACTTGGGAAAAGCCTAATTCCAAATTCATTTTCAAGGATTCCATATCTAAATGACCATAGTTTTTTAATTAATTTAAATCACCTTTGTTGAAACCATTATGAGGAAAATGTAACATAGTAGTGGGAAGATTTTAATTATCCTGGTATATTTTATCCTCAGCTAGTCTTTATGTGTCTATGGGATCAAAATTATGTAAATTAATTGATTCATTATTCTGATTAAATAATAATCCATCTATTCTGATTTCTACTTCATCATCTAAATCATTTTAATCTATCCCATGTTTGAAAAAACCATTATATTTATCCCATTATTAAAATCCTCTTACTAAAGATCTATTAGAGGGAATAATTGGTTTATCCCTGGGTTTTTTGAAACTCTGGGTGACTTCAGTTCTTGAGGGCACATGTACTATATGTGGATACATCATATTGGTTGTCTATTGAATTTGATGTATTATAATTAACTGATTTTCTGAAAATTTAGGCAACTCCAACTTGGTTATAGATGGTATAGCTTTTGTCTGAGTGGATTCCAAGGTCTCTACTAATTCCAACGGAGCTATTCAAACTAACTACTCATACAGATTGGGAGTTTTTTCCACCACCCATACAAAATCTTTAACCATTGAAAGAAGATTTTTGATCATGGTCAACATAGTCAACACCATTAATTTTAATTTCATCAAGAAAAGAATTACATTCTTTATATTGATTAGGTTTTTTATAAGGACTACTTCCATAATATCCATTACAATAATTATCATTAATATCTTCATTATCTTTTTCCTTAGCAACCCCACTCGAATATTGATCCGGTTTCCTAAGACCAATAATCCCTTCATCTACATTTTTTGAAATTATATATATTCCTCAATAATTTTTCTATTCACATGAAGTCTCAGATATAGTCGATATAAATAGATATTCTCCAAAATCATAGGTATCATCTTCATCATAAGAGACCATATATAAGTGACATGTTCATTAGATACTCTAGGTGGAGATTTTAGGATATCTGGATCACATGCTTCTTTAACTAAAAATTATTATTATTCTTCATTTCATTGAGTAATATCTGTAATATAATATTCAGGTATCTAATCATGTTGAATTACATGATTTTCCATATCCAGTGGTCTAGTTAAGAGATCAATTATAATAAAATCTTCATGTATTATATCATTATCCCTAACCCAAAATATCATCTAAGGATTACAACTAACTATCAAACTTTTGTAGATAGACTTGGACACACAAAACCCACCCATTTTACCATCATCTTATTCTCTAGGATTAACATATCCATTGGAATCTAAAATGGAAGGGATCATTTTGTGATAGATGAGAGAGTTTTTTCTAGAAGTATTCATGAAACTATTATTTGTATGGACAATCAAAATCCTATAGGGATTTATTTTTTTCATTTATTCATAAAATAAAAGAAATATACATCTTGAAATCTAAATATCTTGATGTCCCCATTTCATGGACAAAAATCATTCAGCACAAACATAAATAGAAGATTTCACTCACCATCAAACTCTACATCAATTATTTTTCTCTTGGTTACATCATTAGTTCATTCTAGGGGAGACTATTTAAGATTATCATTAGGTTTTCTAACTTGAAAATATTTTTAATGTCCTTTGAATGGAATCTATAAAAAATTACCATTCTTTTGAAGAGAAATCACATCTCCATCTATTCTACATCGAACACTATTGAATTTATCTTCAAAAAGAAATTGTGAATTTTGATAAAATAATTAAATTATCCTTAGATAATCCAATATATGATTCGATGAAAACTAGTCTACACACTATGGTTTTTCTATTAACATTAACACTAGTGAATTGGTAGTTAGAATCCACTATGAATCAATCACTTTTTTTGGGTTTGAATACACAATGCTTAACACGTGGGTTTACAGAAACAACATTAAAATTTCATGAGGATACTAATCCTCTCATATAAGGCCTTACCACTTGTGGATTTGAATTTTTCACTCTCATCATATCAGCCATTCAAATTTGTTGAAGGTTTCAGATTTTGCACAAAAGAGGGAAGATTGGTTCTTGAGGATGGTAAGGGGTCAGGATTTAAAGGGTTAGGAAATGTGAATAAATTTAGTATAATCCCAATGTTTTATAATTAATTTATTAAAAAATAATAAAAATAAAATTAAGATAACAAAAATTAAAATGGTATATAAAAATCACAATAGTAAAAAAATCAAAAAAATAAAATAAAATGGAATGGTGAACCATTCAATGGTGACTCATCAATGACGACTCATCAATAGTGACTCATCAATGGTAACTCCACAATAGTTTCTTACCAATACTGACTCATTAATGGTGACTTATCAATGGTTACTCATCAACTGTGACTAATCAATAGTGTATAATAAATGGCGACCTATCAATGGTGAGTCATCAACAATGACTTATCAATGGTGGATGGTCATTGGTGACTTATCTATGGGGACTCATCAATGGTGAATCATAAACTGTGAGTCATCAATGATCACTCATCAATAGTGAGTCATTAATGGTAACATATATATGCTGAATCATCAACAGTGACTTATCAACAATGAATCATCGACAGTGACACATCAACGGTGACTTATCAATAGTGACTCATCAACTGAGGTTTATTATTCATAATTCTTGTTTTATGTAGTTTGATATTTCATAATTCAATAGTTTTTTGAATATATTAGCTAGATGATGTTCATTCCCGAAAAATATTAATTTTATTTCAACATTTCTATAAGGATATCTCAAAAAGTGATGTATTACATCAATATGTTTTGTTATATAGTGAGATACTATATTTTTGGAAATGATTTATACCATTGGGTAATCACAATTAATAATTAAACTTATAAATTAGAATCCAATGACTTTTAAAGTATGTTTGATCAACAATATTTTTTTCATAGAAACTGCATGCAGCTATATATTCAGATTTAGCAGTAGATAGTGTAACCAAATTTTTTGTCTTAATAAACCTTCATACTAGGTATTTTCCTAAATTATCATATTTTCCTAATTTTCATTTTCTATCTTACATGAAACCACCAAAATCTGAATGTAAATAACAATCAAAATCATAATCAAGTCATATTGGGTAGAACAATGCTAAATTGGTTATATTCTCGTAGTATTTATGATTTCATTTGATAGCTAATAAATGTTACTCTTTGGGATTTCCATAAAATTGAGTACACATTAATACACTTAATATAATATCAAAATGAATAGAAGTTAGGTAAACAAGACATCCAATCATAAATTTGTGTCATGTTTGATCTACTAATTTCACAGTTTCATCAAGGTCTTGTTTTGCAGTGGTTCTCATGGGAGTTTCACTACTTTTTTTACTCTCCAGGACAAACAGTTTAAAATATATTATTTGTATTTACTTTTCTATAAAATAATTCATGATTGATTTTGATAAATCTTAATCCCAAGAAATAATTTGAGATCACCCATTAAAATAATTTCAAATTCACTCTGACCTAATTTTGGAATATTCCAACATAAGGAATCTTTAGTATAACCAAAAATAATATAATCAACATCAATTTGAACTATCAGAACCAGTTTTGAAATAAACATTATAAAGGAAGTTTGATCAGTTATTATGTTCCAAAAACATTTAGAAATAAAAAAAGAGGTAAGGATATCATACCAATCTCTTATGGACTGTTTTAAACCATTTAAAACCTTAGTTAATTTAAAAAAATTTGGGAAATAAGGGTTTTGAAATCCTAGGGGGTTTTCAACAAAAGAATCCTCAATTATAAATCAATTTAATAATTCCCTTTTAACATCCATATGATATAGTTTGAAGAACATATCCGATGCATAGGAATTAAGTATATTTATGGATTCATGTATTTCTACTAGTGGACATGTTTCATCAAAATCAATATCACTTTCTTGATTATAAAATTTTACAACCAAACTACATTTATATTTAACTATTAAAAAAGATACATTAAACTTGTTTCTAAACACCCACTTTTTTCCAATAGTAATGGTTTCATTAGGTCGGTTAACTTATTCCCAAACATTGTTTCTTTATAATGATTATGTTATTTTTGAAAATCTATTACCCAAAATTCATCATTGATGGAATCATTGATGTTCTTAGGTTCAATATATGACAATAAGGCTTCATGTTCAATTTGATTTCTCATTGTAGCTATAATATGTGTACCTCTATCTATGATTCCTATTACTACATCTAAAGGGTATTGTCTATAAGTCTTAATGAGTCTTTTAAAATAAGGATAGGAAGGCTCAGGTTTTTCTTCCAATTCAGGTTCTGGAAGATCACTAGCAGTATTTTATTCTTTTTTAACAGAACTTTTATAATGTTTTGAATTGATATTAAAATATTAAAATTACTCCTAAAGGTATTCTACATGACTATTTTCTTCACTGGATTTTGTTTCATCAAACATTATGTGAACACATTCTTCCATTGTTACAGCCTTCTGGTTAAACAATCAAGAGACTTTTCTAGTAGTTGAATAGCCATGGAAGATTCCTTCAACTCTAAATGAAGAAAATTTATCCAAATTGTCCTTAGTATTATTAATAAATACATTCAAAAAATCTCTAATGTAATTAACCTTTTTTTATATATTATTCTGTAACTCATTTGGTGTTCTCTTTAAGATAGGTCAAATCAAATCATTCTTAATTGTATAACATGACCTATTAACAGATTCATCCAAACATTAAATAGGTAGATCAAACTCATTTAACATGGTTCAATATATCTCTTATAGAGTCCTATTTCTCCTTTATACAAGAACATTTTCTTTTGGTGTCCTAGGAGAATCAAGGTTGTTATTTTTATCAATTCTGTTAAGAGAATGACTCAATGTAATGATTTTTAAATTCCAAAAACCATGTCCAATCCTTATGGTCGTAATCCTAAGTCCACTAGGGTTTTATATTGATTTGGAATTCTTAATAATGAAATACCAAATCTTAATTTTATGATATAGAAATAATACCCAATTGAATCTATATAATTCATCTATAAGGGCATATACATAATGTTTTCCCATTAGACTGGACACTCTGGAAGGTAGAAAAAAGTCTTTAGAATTATCTCTAGTAGTTGAGGGGTTAAAGCTACATCCTTATATTTAAAATAAATCTTATTATGTTTCCCTTTTTGGTATGGATTACAAACTCTATAGTTTTATAATTCAATCCTTGGTAGCTATCTAACCATTGAATTCCTAGTATGATTTCTATGTGAGTGAAAATTGAAATGGCCTAGTCTCCTATTACAAATAAAAGATTCATTATCCATGAAACATAAGCATGAAATATTTCTAGAATGTATGGAATTTAAATCAATAGAATAAATATTATTATTTATCAAATCTGTAATGATTAAATAATTTTCATCTTTAAAAACATGTCCTGATTTATATTAAAATTTAACATAAAATCCATCATCACACAATTTGGATATGCTAATAAGATTTTATTTTAGTCCATTAATATGTAAAACATTGGAAATTAATACTGTATTAGAATGACCAATTTGGCCAAGGCCTATGATTTTCGCATTTTCATTAACACCAAAAGTGAAATTTCCACCATAATCATTAATCAAATTCTTGAAGTTTCAATACTCACCAATCATGTGTCTGGAACATTCACTATCAAGATTTCAAACTCTATTGCTAGAGGTATTCAAACAGGTTTCCTACAACACAATGTCTATGCCAAAAATGATTTTGGTACCCAAATTCCTTTACGTCTAGATATGTAAGTAAAAATATATTTTCATTTCAATATTTTTATTACAGGGTTCTTATAAATATATTTAAGACTTCATGATATAAAATCATTATCTTGTCTAGGTGAGTAGGTGTTTGTAGTATATGTAAATTTTTTTTAGGAACATTATGTAAATCTATATTTATTAATTTTTATTTTTCCTAGTAGGTTACCTATTACAATTTCATACAAGGGAGAACCTTGTATTTCATGTACTTGAGTTAATTCCTTCTTATATTTGGTAAATTTTTCAATGTATTTATATAATTTTTCATTTTATAATTTTAATTCATTATTTTCTTTCCACGGTTTAAAATTTTTCTCTCATTCAGTTGTATGATTATTTTTAACATTTACTATTAAAGCATTCAATTATTTTGAGAGAGATATATTTTTCATTGTAGTCATGAGAAGTGTATTCTAACATGTTACATTAATAATAAAGATCAATATTATTCATGTTTTTCCAATTTTTCATTGTGTTCTTTATATTAATAAATGTATAATACATCATTAAGATATAAATGAAGATAATTTTTTACCTATAATGTAATTTATATAATGAAAATTCCTGCTCTGTTAGACTTATCTTCGTGGTGTTTGCTCTTACATTATTAACAACAAACCTCATTTTGAGTATCATCCTTTTTACAATCCCTTTCCAATCGTTTTTCACTTTCCTGTGTTATCATAATCTCCTCTAAAATTTAGATTTTATAGTACCTTATTTTTCTTGTATAATGTCTTTATTCATCTTGTGATGTGTACCATTTCATCATCACTTTAATCAATAGATCCTTATTCACTAGAATCTTTGACATTCCTTTTTTTTTCTGGATGTATTAGATTTTAAGTCTACTGTTTTTTTGGTTCATCTAAGTCAATCAAATTTTTTGACTTTAATCTCTTTAGCATAAATCGTCATATTTCCTATTAGTTTCTTTATAGATAGTTTACTTACATAAAATGAATATTTTATTGACATATATATTCATCACCATCTATCGGGTAAGAATCTAAGAAGTCATATCACCTGATAATTGTATATTACATGCTTTAAAAATGTGTACATAATATTTACTATTACATTAAACCTAAGATCCATATCAGAAATTGGTTCATCAGATTTCATTTTAAAAGTATCATAAATGATTGTATATATATTCAGTCTCATTTCATTGACATTTGATGTTCCTTCATGTGACACAAATAATATATCCCATATTTAAACACCAGATGTGAAATTATATATTTTATTAACTTCATCATCAACAAAAGAACATAACAAATAATTCATTACACTACCATTATTATTGTACGTAGTTTTTGTATCACTACTCCAATCACTTCACGGAGTTTATGGTATACCATATTGATCTTCTATTACAGTCTATATATAAAAACCTACTTTCCAAATCCATTATAATTATTATTATCTATTTATTATAGTTATTTCAATTAATATAAGGAGGTATGTTGGTATAATATCCTTCTTATCTATTATCCATAAAGAACTATAATTTTAGAAATCACAAAAATTGGGATTTAATAAAAAATCTAATATCACAATAAAAAGAGGTTAATTTTAAACACACATTTGATACCAAATATTCATCATAGAGAGTAACAAAAGAGGTGATGATTTTATTTCCCAAATATATTTCCCTAAATAAATTGGGTAACTAATAAAAACCAAATATTGATATAAGATATATCATGTTAATAGATTTAATATAGAGTGTTTAAATCTCCATTAAAATATGTTCTCAAAATAAAAGAACTTTTTTAACCAATTTACATTGATATAAATATATATAAACAATAGATATGTTTAATTATCAAATGATATTTTTGTTTGTTTTAAATTTTTTTTATCATGTATCAGATATAAAAGAAACAAATAACATAGAGACACACCAAAATAAACAAGAGGTTCAGTCTCAAGGTGAGACATAATCCACTCCACATGGAAATGACATACTACAAAAAATATTATAAATATCATCAATCAAATCCACAGCTTCTATTGGGTATATATATTCCAAAATAGTGATATTTCCATTCCAAAAATCATGTTCTAGAGTTAATCGTGGAATGAATGAAAAGAACAGGTCTCATAAGTACCTTTTCCCCAAACACAGTGGAAAACTGAGTGGGAAATAAGGGAGTAATATGTATTATCTAAAAATAAACTGGAGATAGTATTTGTTGATTTATTGGAAAAACACACTGATCAAAAATAAAATAGACCGAATAGGTAGAAATAGCATAGTATGAGGTGTTCTATATGTTTATAATCCTCATATCAGCAGTGGTGAGGAGTCTGTTCTTTTTTCTATAATATTGATGAAGAACATAGGATTATAGAAATCTAATGGAATGAAACCAATGACCTCTATATGTTTTCGCAATAAATCACGGGAATAGGTTATGTGCTTCTAGGTCATTGTTATTCACAGAATGTGAATCAAAAAGTTCCGGAGAAATCAAAAATTAAAATCTCACAAATTTATTGGTCATCAGGGATCAGTGTATTAGTAACGAATTGTTATCATGATAGGGATATACTTCATGAATATATATCATCACATGATTAAAGAGATACACATTCCATTTATTTTTTACTAATTCATAAAGAATTTGTCACACTATCCATGAATAGATTTTTTTGTTGAACAATCCATGCCTAAGATATTGGACAACATTGTTAACAAGAGTACCAGAGGTGACTCAATATATGGTGATGACTCCACTGACAGAAACTCCTTTTGTGGTATTAGTGAATAACTTATGATAGTAGTTCATCTTGGTGGAAATAGTTACTTGAGACTAGTGGTAGTGGTGACATTAGTCTAGCAGTAGCGGTGACCTGATTTTGGTGTTATTGGTGATTCAAGTCTGGTAGTAGTGGTGATTCCCTTTTAATGGTAAAGGTGACTAGAGTCTACTGGTATCTAATCCTAGCAGTAATGATGACACATAGACAATGGTTTCTTCCCATAATTATTATAATAAATATTATAAAAGTAATATTATTTTATAAAATCAAATTATAAAACATGTGAAACATTAGTAATAAATGAATCAGGGTTTGTGGCCATTAAAATAAGAGATGTCAAACTTATTCCATCCAATGAGGTGCCTAATAATATGTATTATCATGTCCCAATAAATGATGAACATTATAAATTTAATAGGTTTTAAATGATTTTTCACTCCACATATTAAATAAAAAATGATTTAAAAATAATCATAACATCCTCTTTAGTAGAAATTATAATTATATATTCAAAATGATATTTTATTTCTTCACATCAATATAAATTATTATTATAAAATGTATTGACCCAAAAGGGTATATGTTTTCATTTGTATACTCTAAAATATATTTATCATCTAGGGGAAATAACTCACAGTACAGAACAATCTTATTATTGATCCAGTCTTCAGTTGTATCATTCAAACATTCTTTTATGTTGATATTTATCATTAATGTAAAAGTATTTCATTATTTTATTACTTTCACTGGGGATATTTTCTATTAAAATTGTCCACCTAAATTATATAGATATATTATAATTATGTTTTTCTAGTATGGGAATATAAATATACTTATTAATAAATGTGATGTGATCATCGGACTTTAAATAATTCATATTGGATTTTATTCAACTAAAAATAATTGTATTATATTAGCATGGGGAAAAAATTTATTCTACCATATGTTCTTATTGCAATATGAATAGAAATTATAAGGTTTAATTATCCACCCTTTTCTCAAGATGGTATATGATCATGTTACCCATATTATTAAAATGGTAAAATGTAATGACATTTTTGATGATTATTGACTACAAACATAGTTTGAGAACGAAATGATATTTTTTATTCCTCAATACTTGGATATCTGTGTCTTTATTCATCCCATGTATCCTTCGGGATTGGTATGAAAGGTCTTTTAGACTATTCTGGTCAATTCATTTTGAATAATTATGTGATGGGTGGGGATTAAAAGTGTATAACCCATCGATGCATTAATATTAATTATGAAATAAAAAAGTTTGGCATTTTTTTATACCTATTCAAATAATAGGATATTTTTTTAGAAACATTCCTTGAAAATAGGATTTTTATTCTCAAATTTATTCATTCAATTACTATTATACATTTATATTTATAAGTTTTAATTTATTTATTTTCTTGTATATACCATGATTTTTAGTAGATTAGTGATTAATTTTGGCTACCAATTGTTACCATAATATTTTTCCTCATTTAAGAAATGATTAGCTTTGTTTTATCTTTTCCGGTATGGATAATTTCATTTTAATGCTTAATTATTTTTCCATTCCTATAGTTATAATGAAAATTAGTACACATGACATGTTTAGAATTATTGTACATATGAAATAAAATGTATTAGATGTTTAATACTCAATATGGAATATGTTTTTTTATCGTATAGTAGAGATGGAAATTTTCATTACATAAATAATGAATACACATTATTTGTTTATGATTTATGATAATAATCTAAATCTAAAAAAATAAAAAGATCTGGGGGATGTAAGAGATGAAATAATAATAAATTATGTATTAATTATGGATTTTATATCATAAACGTTTTTACTAGAATCAATGTGAGTATGTATAATACATGTTTATTTCATTGAATCTAATAGTGTGATTATGGGTTTTCAAAGTTGTTATAAATGGAAAGGGTTACAAAACATAGAGATTAAGATGTCCTTTGGAGGTAATTTAAGTTTAGATATGTCAATGTTGACCATATTACAAATTTTTATGATAACCCACTTTTATAGTATATGATTTAATATTATTGAAATAATGGAATATTTACTTGGGTATTTGGATAACAAAACTTCACTGAATACCCAATGGATAAGGCTAAAAGATAATTATAATTATAGGATAATAAGATGATGGTATTCCAAATTATAGATTTTATGGTTCTCCTATAAATTATATCATTTCATTATTACTAAAACTCGATTCATGCACTAGGAGAGATGTTTTTTGATGTAATAAACATGAACAAGTAAGATTATGCATTATATTGATTTTGACTTGGTTCATGAAATATATTTCTAGTTATACACATATATTAACACAACTAGGTTATATGAAATTATTAATTAAATTTATCCCTAATAAACCATTATAAACAATTTGAGTGTGATTTGAACTTATTATTATAGAGAACCTCATATGAAAATAACCATGGAAAACCCAGTAATAGACAAATATAGTCAAAGTCTAATGTCCCTTCCCCATAAATCCCTAATGTGGCAGAGCCTAGTGGGTTATGTGACATCAAGAACTCCTACATATATGCTTAAGGCTACCTACTATAATTAAAGGTGTGAGGAATATTGTGGGGATACTATATAGTTGATTAAAATATATTATTAGTGTGGAAAATTAATAACCTTTTTTTGAAACAATGGAAAAAATGTACAAGAAAAAACAGTCTTCCTTAGTAGAAAAACGAACAACTCCAACAACCCAATAAAAACATATTCACATAATGACAAAATGAAATGTAAAACTATTATGTGGGGAATTAAAAATAAATAAAAGTCCAAATAGAATCATATAAATACTCAAAAATACAAAGGTCTTTATCCCTATTCTAGTCATATCTCTATGATCCATCACATCTATCAGGAAATCACCAACAAGGTCCCTTATCCTTATCTGGAACTATATCCTTGAAATCTACCAAGATACCAAATGAAGAATTTTTATGCAGAGAGTAAACCATTGTAGGCCAGGACTGTAATTTGAAACAAATATAGACTCAACAATCAGTGATAGAAATATACATATAAAATTGGGTTATTAATTAATCATTTAATACTATTTGTGAAATAAATCCCTTGAACCATAATCTCAGGGTAGACCCTGGGGTCACCCCAAAACGTATTATATGGATATATCAATGAAACTCATGGATCCTTACAAAAAATTTCCAATACCCTCTTAGGGTATATCTGATAAATAATCACAATAGAATCGGTTATATCCCAATACCAATCACATTATAATCGGGACAACACCTCCATGTATTAAAATATAACAGGGCCACACACTGTATGATTTAAAACATAACCACACAAATCCCAATATGATGTTCACAAAAATAAGACCAAGATCAATTAGTATTATAGTATAGATGATCCATTAGAATGATATAAAATTAAATTTATGGATTTGATCCAAAAAAATTGTGATAATCCATATTGATTAATTAATTAAATTCTTCATAATCATAAGAAATTATATTCCATTTTTCAATTAAACCAAAATCCATGATCTTTACATTGAACTTATTTTTTTACAGGTGATTCCATCTCAAAAAAACACCAAGAGTATATACTATACTAATTTATAATATCAATAAATTAAAAAATACATGTTTTAATGAAAAACCATAAATAAAAATATGCTTGTTGATTAATAATTTCATTTGTAGGTCCACCCCACGAGTTCCCAAAAGTGTGAACAAAATTCCAATGAAACATTCAATGTTTATAGAGATGTGAAACCAGAAAATTATCATTCAATAAAGAATTATCCTATTATTTTGTCTCATGAACATCATAATTGTGCGAATCCTAGAAATTTTACAAACATAGAAAACTAAAATTGGCTTTTGGGTTTCATTAAAGACCACCTACCTAAAAAGTAGAGTTCATGTAGTAAATCTCAGTGTCTGATGTAAAGACCTAAAACCTCATTCCTTACCTTTATCAATGACTGAATATTGTAAAAATATACAGTTTAGGTATGGTTTTTTGAATGGGAATACTATCAATAAAATATTATAGAATTAATAACGTGTCTTATAATCAATCGCATGATCCATTTCATTAACATCTAATGAGGATGAGCCTACAGATTTATGGGAATTCATGTATGTCACTACTGGAGAGGTATACAATGATATGAGATCAATGATATCAAAACATGACATAGTTATAGGTTTTTAAGATAGGGAATTATATATTTATAGAGTCAATGGGGGTTTTTATCAAAATATACAATATTTCATTATTTACTCATGAACCTAACTTCTGGGTCTAAAAAGGTAATGAAAAAAAGTATGATGTAAAATTTTATTTTATGGTGAAATCACTAAATATTATCATGTATATGAATTTTATTTGGTTTTTCAGTTCTATAATGTTGACAAAAATTTTTTCCCTCATTAATTATATAGTTATAATGTAAATTAATCCATTTTATGATTTAAAATATTCTTCCTTAAGTAGAATCACTTTTCCTAAAATTCACATAGACTGAGGCTCAACTACTAAGTATTAAACTATAAAAAATCGTTCATAATGTAGGTTGCATGAGAAAACAAAAAGATATGTATTTTTAAAAATATGGTATATTACATATAGGATGATTCAAAATTATCATATGTCAAAATAAGTTCTCATAAAGGAAGAATATTTCAAATATAAATAATATAATTTTGGTTTTAGTGTTTTGTAGAAATAGAATAAAAAATATGAAATTGATAAGGCTTTGTATTAGGAATCCACTATGTTTTATAACAAAATTAGTGAGCATAAATAAATAATTTAGTAACTAGTTGTTTACCAAATATATTTTCAAAAGTAATATTCTTAGTCATATATAAGTTTGTCATATTTTTATTTTAATAAAAGTTAATCACTTATGTATTCTCATACGGGAGTGATATTTATCGATGTCATTTTTATATATCTTAAAATTTATGATTTCTGTGCCAATCTTCTATAGATTGTACTTCATTAGTTTTACTTTAATATTGTTGAATTTTTTTTATATGTTATTAATATCCTTGAAATTTAATTTTATTAAAAGGATATATTTTTGGGGATAACTAATGGAAAATAGATAATTGAGGCATTAATAATTCTTCGGATTAATATACAGATAATGTTTAGTTAATAAAGGGTTGGTTTATTTTGAAGAAGTATATTAGGATGTTTTTGTATCATTTTGATTAAAAATTGGTTGATTGTTTTTAGTGGTTGTTATATAATTTTTAGTATTATTATATATATAGATTATTATGTCAGATTATAAACTAGTGGATGCATATAAGTGGTAATTTTTGAAGAAATATATTATTCAATTATGATTTAATGTGTTGGAGAATCAAATGTTTTTGAGATGGAATGTAATTGATGATATGTAATAAGGGAATACAAATACATGCATATATGGTTTTATCTATGTATAAGTTGATTGTAACACATATATGTGGTCACAAACCATCCCCTATGGCCTGTGTCATGACAACCCCAATCCCGCCATCCATGGCCAGGGGCTGGCGACTAACACCCAAAATCCATATACCTAAAATTAGAAGGCATTTCCTTTTAACATGTATAGATAAACAGTACAAGAACACAACAAGGAGAAACCTCAATGTAAACTGGTGTAGTAAATGTGTGCTGAATGTAAATGGGACGAAATACAAGACCGAAAGAAAATTACAAGTACAACCGAAAAGTTAAAAAAATGTAAATCACAGAACACCTCATGGATCGTACATTGAGGATCCTACCTAAAGGGTAGGTACAACTCATGATCAGTAGTCTCTATATCACGTCACGCAAAATGGTCCACCTCCAAGTACTGTCCAGTCCTAGCTCGCTCAGCCTTGATAAATTTTTTCCTTCATTTGTACAAGACACAAAAAGGTGAAGGCATGACCCATGATGATGTGTGTATAACGATACTCAGTAGGGACCCTGAGAATCTTGTAGGTCTCCTAGATTTCTAATAATGAAAAACCACAAAGAAAGACTTCAAATCTACTTAGGTATAATCCCATACATATACCTACGTTATCAAGATATACTAATCTCATACATCAGGGAATAATACCAATAAGGTAACACCCTGAAGGTAGAAATACCACACAGATAACACCACTAATATAGAATTACCACACAGGTAACACCATGAAGACAACACCACAACGGTTGAAGTACCATATAGGTAACACCACTAAGACAAAACCATGAAGGTAGAAGTACAACATAGGTAACACCATGAAGATAGAAGTACAACACATGTAACACCAAGAGGATAACACCAAGAAGGTGAATAGACATAGCTCACACTCAGGTATAACTTATGTATAGAAGTACATAAGGCTTGTCATAAGCTAGATCATCATATTCTATTAAGAGACACAACTTCTTCCCCGCGTAGGATCAATACGTAATAACCCACACAGACTCACATAGGATCGGTATGTGCTAACCCACATAGGATCTATGAGCACTGACCCTCATAGGATCTGATATAAGCAAACCCACATAGGATCAATAGATGTTGACCCACAGAGGATCAATGTTCTTTCTTCACATTACATCGAGCCACTGTATTTCTCACACATGGTGCAATTGAGTTCCATAGAATCTTCCCCTTGTGATATCGGTCATACCTAAACCACCACTAAGCCCAAACAATGAGTAAACAAAACTACGTCTATGATGTAAGGGTTCTATAGTGACAGACGGTGCGTCAATCAGACGCCTCGTTTATGAGTTATATGTGTTTTTGTTCTAGGGGCCCGATTGGATTCGGGTTCGATCCAACCTGGGAATATTCCAACATTCTCCCAATCCAAAGTGGATTATCCCAAAAGGATCGTCACGATTCAAGTATCCCAGCCTTGCAAACGGTTCGTGAATCGGATGTCTAATTTTCAAGTTATGGCCCTTTAACTGTTTTCGGGTCTGGTTGGGCCAAGGTTTAGACCTACCCAGCTGGACCCGGTCTGGGCCGTCCCACCCTATTTTGGGATGACCCAACCTTGTAAGGGTTCGACCTGGCTGGGATGGGGTGAAGTTCGGGCCGACCTGCTAGGGGAGAGACCTGGCCCGCAAGGGGGTGACCCGACCCTTAAGGGGGCGGCCCGTCCTGCAAGGTGGCGGCCCGACCCACAAGGGGGCGGCCCGGCCTGTCAGGGAGTAGCCCGGCCTAAAAGGGTGATCCCAGCCAACTAGGGGGTAGCCTAAACCAGAAGAGGGCATCTCGACCTACAATGGTGCATGGCCCACAAGTCCCGAGGGACGCTGTGCAGGCAGCCCGCTAGGGTAGGTGGCCCAGCCGTGTGAGGTGCGGGCCGCATGGGGTGTGGCCCCCTCTCCACCAAAGCTTGAAAAGGGGGGGAGGTGATTCCCCCGCTATTCCAAATGGCCCAGAGACCATTCAGCGTTTGAAATGGCAGCGCCCTGTGGGCGCCGTCAAGTCGCCATGGAACATGTGCGGTGTGTTCTTCCTCTGCCGCGGCTTCAGCCAAAACCTCTTGCCCAACTGTAGTTCACTGTTTGTTCAGCCCTCTTATTCTAAGGCAGACCGATGTGTCGACCGCCTCCTCCGACCGTCGTGACTGACGAGCTACAACCCCTTGCTCACTGGTGGCACGCGACGACATGCCACACCTCCTCTATGGACGGTGGGTTCCAAATACTCCACTGACCACCGTGACATATAGTTGTGACCTCTTCTTACATTAGGCGATTGAGTGCCAACTTCATCGTAGGTGGTTGGTGTCACCGCACTGACTGTCTTCCACGGAGGTGCAAGGGTAGCAAGATAGCGGAAGGTCTGGGCTGAGTTCGTTAAGCTGGTGCCCTCCGCGTCAGCTTGTAATCATGAGAGGATTAAATGATTCACTCTTCATTTGATTTAAACAATAATCAATCCCCTACCTCATGAACTATGGAGAAACGTCCACAGTTGAGGAAGTGGTTGTTGTTTTCCATCCCTCGTAACTAGCCTCAAATGACGTCACTCGATTTTCAATCATCAGTTCAGGGTTTCAATGACGCTCGTCACCGCTCCCCAGAACCTACTCCGTCATCTAAGGATTTTGCATCAGGGAACATTATCAGCACTTCGTTTCATGGAGAAGTTGTTCCAATACCTCTCCGCATGCTCCATATATATAAGATTGGGGGAGGGTAGGTAATGAAATTGTGAATTAATGGGGGATCATTAATTAAGGAACTTCCTTATTCCCCAAATTTTCTGTTATATAGGATTGAAAGTTAAATCCATTTATTGGACTGAAGCGTCACTGGTCCCATGATTCCACTTGTACTTTGGGGAAAGAATGAAAATAAAATAAAAAAGTTATTTTATTTATTTCCATTAAAAAGTCCAAAAATCTATCTTTTTCACCCGACCTACTGTGGTTGAAGTGAAGCCCCCTTACGAGAATCCTGACACTATAGATTCAATGATACCCTCATATTTTTAATCCAACCACCAGTTCAAATGATAGAAAATGCCACTCATGCATTTACAAAACATACCTTAAAAAGTTCAAAAATTCATTCTGGGCATAGTTGGCCATGTAATCACGTGCCGTCCATTTTCGCAGACTAGTAATAATTATATATAATTAAAAAAAATACATGGAAAATCTGAGTCTTTACATTATCCCCACCATATGTATTCTTTTACATGAAAGCCACAACCTAGACTAATAAAAAATTGTGTTACTGATTACGAATATGATCCTCCCTCTCCCAACTTCTCCCCTGGTGGTTCCTGTGCTGCCAGTGAATGTGAACCAGAGGTATCAGCCTCCCATGAAGGACACGCTCCTCCTGATCCCCAATCTCTACCTAAACATCCATAAACGTCGCCCTATCATAAAAGTCTATGTTGTCATGGTTGATGATGTGAGATGGGTCATGCACATATATCCTTTGTTGGGATATGTGGAAGTTGTCGTGCACCCTCTACAACTATGGTGGTAGTGCCAAGAAGTATGCCACCGCATAGGTCCACCAATGAATCAGAAATGGTCTGATAATCCTCAATGATAACATGTATCCTCAGCCAAATCTATGTAGTCCTCATCGAGGTGAGACTCGTAGGAACATATGGTCTCCCTCCTTGAACTCCAAACATCTCCGCCTCTAGTCACCATAAGACATCGGTCTTCTCTGTGCACTCTTCATCCAATCCATGATGATCTGCACCATCAAAGTGGTTTCTTGTACCAACAATGGACCTATATGTGTTGACTCCCATGGGTCCTCCCAATATAGATGTGATCTGCATGGTCGACCATACAAGGACTAAAATGGTTCCATACCGATGGTGGAGTGATAATTGTTATTGTATGAGAAAAAAACCAAAGGAATGTGATCCGCCCAACTGTGACCAAAATCTAGGATGCATGCATGAAGCATGTAATCCAGTGTCAGAATGGTCTGCTCCGTTTGACCATCCGTCAGCGGATGAAAGGATGTGCTCAAACGCAGATGTGTCCCGAACTCCTCCTGTTGTCCCTTACACTTTAGGGAGGTAAAATGTCTATCACGATCAGAGATGACTGTCGATGTCTCCCCATTGAGTTTCACAATCTACTATGCATAGATTCATCCCAACCCCTATACTAATCCTCGCTCTCAGATAGGTATGAATTGGTCTAACATGGTGAGTCGATCAAAGATCACCCAGATGGAATCATGTCCCATGGAGGTATGTGAAAACTATATCACAATATCCACAAAGATACCATTCCACTTATACTTTGGAAGCTCCAGTGGTTGTGCTAAGCCAGCTAGAACCAGATGCTCGGCCTTCACTTGCAGACAAGTGAGGAATCGTGAAACAATCTCTGCCACCAATTTATTCATCCTTGGCCACCGGTGAGGACGCCAGAGTTACAGGTACATCTTTTACACACCAAAATGTAATGAAAGAGAAGACATATAGTACTCCCTAAACACCTCCCCCCATAAAGGCACCAGTACCATAGTACGTCCTCTGAAGAGGATGGAGTGCTCCCACATTCAGAAAATCCATCAGTTGCATGTCATGAGGATATCTGAGCATGTCAAGCCTCACAGTCAATGTCCCAAAGCTACGAATTCCTAACTCACTAAAGGAATGAGGGAGTGACTATCATATACTAGATGTATGCTTCACCATCACTATCAACGAAGTATATCTTCAACATGACTAGCTGCTCTGTCGCCTCACTCAGCAACTGCAGACTAGACCTCTTGGTGAGTGCATCTTCTACCACATTTCCCTTCCCAGGAGTGTATACTATCACAAAGTCATAGTATTTGAGGAAATTTTCCATCGCTAATGTCTCAGGTTCATGTCCTTCTGATAATGATATACCAGGGACTCTTTTGATCAGTGTAGAATATAAAATGTTTTCCCATTAAGTAATGTCGCCGCATCTTAATGGAAAATACCACTGCTGCTTTCTCCAGGATGTGGGTAGAAAAATTATACTCATGATTTCTATGTTTTCGTGATTTTTAGGCGATCAATGCTCGCTCCTATATCATGACACATCAACTTCTGGTCCCTGATGTGTCGCAGTAGGCAACATACCCAACTACCTCTTCCGGTTGCCTTAAGATGGGGGCGCTCATCAGTCTCTACCACATCTCCTGAAAAATATTCATGCATATCTCCATACAAATGAAGGGAAGTTCATTATTCACCAATACTGAAAATGTTGTTGAAACTCTATAAATATTAGGAACAAATCTTTGGTAGTATCCATCGAACCCCAAGAAACTCCGCACATCGGCCACACTCCAGGGTGGCTATCAAGCAAGTACAACCTCTATCTTTAATAGATCCACTACAACTCTAGCCTCCAAGATAACGTGTCCCAGAAAGTCGACCTCTTGTATATTGAACTGGAACATTAAGAGCTTAAAATAAAGCCGGTTCTGATGGAGTGTATCCAAATCTATCCGCAGATGATAGGCATGCTCCTCCTCTATCACTGAGCATATTAATATTTCGTCGATGGAGACCACCACAAAGCGATCGAGGTTTGGCTGAATGATCCAGTTCATTAGTCCCATGATCATTGTAGGGGAATTGGTCATGCCAAATGGAATAACCAAGAGCACATAGTGTCCCTAAAGACATATGGAGGTCATCTTCTAAATATCCTCATCTTGTACTCAGAGCTGATGATAGCATGATCTGAGGTCTATCTTCTAAAACCAACAAGCTCACTTCAGCTAATTGAAAAGATCATCAATCCTTGAATGTTGATTATTTTTCTTCACAGTCAGCAGGTTCAAGCACTGATAATCCACACAGAGTCACAATCTCCAATTTACCTTTTTGGCGAACAATATCGTGGCAGCCCATGGAGAATCACTGGGCCTTATGAACCCCTTCCTATACATGTTCCCCAATTGTACCTGTAGATCATTATATTCCATGGAAACCATTCGATATGTTGTTGTATATTTCGGTGTCATCCCGGGGTACATGTCGACGTAAAATTCAACCCTTATGTGTTGAGGTAGTCTTGGAACATCATCAGGAAATACATCAGCATACTGTTCCACCACTAAGGGATAGCTTGGACACTCAACACCAACTGCCCTGAGTGTATGGCTGGCCAAATGATGTGTGATTGGAGGCACCCTCTTCTGGGTATGTCTATCATGTGTTGAAAATGTCCCCTTCTCTCTAGTGAAGGAAAACATGGAACCATCCTTGCGGACACACCGCACATTGCAACTAATATAGTCAATCTGAGCATGGAACGTAGATAACCAGTCCATACCCAAGATAACGTCATAAGGACTCGACGCTGCTAATAGAACATCCCAGCCGTAGATCTCACCTAATATATTAATATCATACTACAGTCACCAATGTGTAAACATTGAATCTTCTTCCCGTATGAGTCTCTAACCATAAGGTTCGACCCAACAGCTCCACTAGAATCGCTCAGCTCCGATCGAGGGTAGTGGAAATAAAAGAGTGACTACTACCTGTGTCTATATGTAATGCAGCTAAGTAGGATTAGACCCAGATTGTATCTCTAATCATATTCGGAGAACCATGGTCATAGGGCTCAGATTCCTGGAGTAGAGCTCCTCCTTGTCCACCAGCTCCTTGTGGTCGGGGTGGGAAACCAGGAGGTGGCGGTGGTTCAACCTTGAGTCGACACCCTACATCCAATGGCACAACCATCTCCTCTCCCATGTCCTCATGTTTCCTACTAAACTCTCCGATTGAATATCTACCTCTAACTCGACAGTCCCTTAATTTTCTGTTAGTTTTCTGTACATCGGTTTGGGAAGCCGGGTTCTATGTGACCCTGGCCGCAACATTAGTAGCATTGGATTCTCCTCAACTATCCTCCTCTGTCCTGTGAGCCCTGCACCAATAACCATTTATCCTTAGGTCATACACTAGAAGGCCAAGCCCACGTGGTCCACTACATCATTTTTATAATTCTTGTTGTAGATTACTCTGCTACCTAACGTCTAGTGGCAGCTGTCACCGTCAGTGTCTGCTCAGTTAAGAATATCTCCACCAAATGTGCTCCCTCTTTCACCATAGCCTATGTCGGTATGATGAGTGACACCATCGATTCTCTGATCTCTCATTAGAGTACCTTCTTAATGGTATGGGTCATGATAACAGGGTCTCATCCCTTTTAATTAGAGTAGCTGGAGATATCAATGAACCTTGATGATTACTGGGCCACGATCATGTTTCCCTGCTGTAAGTGTAGCAACTCTTGTATATGCACTGAGCATAGATTCACTAGGATGAAATATACCATGAAAAGGCCCTAGATGTCCTCCCATATGAGGGTCACCTCGTCGTGTATTTGAAGAATCATGCTTCACCATCTCCCTACTACTGGTTGAAAAATAGTGGCTGCTAGGATCACCATAAGGTCAGCTGGTGTTCCAAACATGTGGAAAACTCAAGCCACAGCCTCAAACAAGTCCATATCCACCTTCAGGTTTGTCTCGCCTTAGAACCTCGGAGGCCACTTCCACTGAAACTCAGTCAATGCGCTTAGTCAGTGTGGACCCTCTACTAATTGGGTTAGTGGAAAAAAATTTCACAATGCATAGTGGTACTGTTGGTACACCACCGGAAGGTGATAACAACATAACAGGGTCATACAGCGAGGCCTCATCGCTCGATGGTCCATCATCATTTACTCTCATGAGAATACTGGATGACTATCTATGTGGATGCATCATAAAAGAAAACTGGTGTGCCACAGTCAGTAAGTTATATATGGTGGGATGACTAAAAAAGATCATAAGAAAAAATCCTATAAAACAAACGCAATCAGTGTTTCAGTGCACTGAGTTAGAAATTAGAATCCAGGGTCCTGGTGTATGGATGCGTCAGCCACCGCACCAACACTGGATTCGCAAAACGGAAATCCACACTCATAACACTTAACACCCTTTTCATACATACAATATCGGAGTCCTAGTTCTTCGGCAGAACTGAATTCTCTGATACCATTTCGTCACGACCCATCCCCTAGGGCCCATGATGTGATTACCCCATGCCCACCTCCCATAGGCCAGGGGATGGCTACTAGGACCGAAAAGGCATATCCCTAAAATGGGAAGTCATTCTCTTTTAACCTGTATAGACTCAAAGTCCACGAACACAAAAAAGTGAAACCATGAAGTAAATTATTGTAGTAAATGTGTGCTGAATGTAAATGAGTTGGAATACAAGCCCGACATAAAATTACAAGTACAACTAAAATTTAAAAAAACAATTGTAAAGCAAAAAAACTCCTAGAACATCCACTGAGGGTCCTACATGAAGGGTAGGTACAGCTCACGATAAGTAGTCCCTGTATCACGTTATGCCAAATGGTCCACATCTAAGTACCATTCGATCTTCCCTCCCTTAGCCTTGATCAATGCTATTTATCATATGCCCATGACATAAAATGGTGCGGGCTTAGCCCATGAATGGGTGAGTATAAAGATACTCGGTATAGACCTTGAGACCCCTGTCAGTCTCCTAGATTTCCACAAAGGAAAAACCACAAAGTAAGACATCAAATCTTCTTAGGTATATTCCCATACATATACATAAGATATCAAGATATACACATCCCATACATGATGGAGGAATACCACAATGGTAACACCAAGAAGGTAGAAATACCACATAGGTAACACCCCTGAGATAGAAATACCACACCAGTAACATTATGCAAAAAAACTCCACAATGGTAGAAGTACGACATAGGTAACAACACAAAGACAACACAATGAAGGTAAAAGTACCACAAAAGTATCACCAAGAAGATAGAAGTACCCCATAAGTAACACCACAATGATAAAACCATGATGGTGAATGGACTCATCTCACACTCAGGTATACTTATTTATAGAAGTACATATGTCTAGTCATACACTAGATCATCTTATTATGTTTAGAGGCACTGCTTCTGAAGAAAACATGATAGATAGGTAACAACCTCCACTGACCCACACAAGTTCTGACCCATACAGGATCAGTATGTACTGACGCACACTGGATTGTTGCATGTTGACTCACACAGAATGTTATAGAAGCCGAACCACATATTATTGATAGATGCTTACCCACGCATGATCAATGTTCTTTCTTCTCCATAAAATTATCCATTGGATTCCTCACACCTGGTGTGCTCGAGTTCCATAGAATATACCACTTGAGATAACAGTCGTACCTTGACCGCCAATATGCTCCAAAAAGGAGTAACTCAAACAAATGATAGGTCTTAAGGGTTCCTACATGATAGATGATGCATCAATTGAATGCCCGGTCTGTGAGTTATAAGCATAGGGGCCTGGATGCATCTGGGTTCGTTCCAACCCGGACATACACCAACTATCGCAAAAACACAAGTGTAGTATACGAAATGAACTGTGGCCATCCTAGGATCCAAACACTACAGATGATTCATCAAATGGACATCCAGTTCACCAATTATGTCCCTTCATAAGTTTCTGGGTCTGGTGGGGCATGGGTCCAATATGAATTGGATGAGCGGGGTCATTGTGGGCTCGACCCACTACACTGAGGTCGAGTCCGTCCTACAAAGTGGCTAGATCCGGACCTCAAGGGGGAGGCCCATCCTGTATTGAGTCGGCCCAGCCCGTAAGGCGGCGACCTAGACTAGAAGGGGTGGTCCGACCCGCTAGGGGAAGCCCAACCTGCAAGGGGGAACCCAGCCTGCTAGGGGGTCTCCTGGTCCGCATGACGATGGCCCGAACTAGAAGGGGGTGCGGCATGTCGGGTAAGTGTCTTACTGGGTAGGCGGCCCGTTAGCGTGAGGCACGGCCTGCAGGGGGTTGCCCCTCTATATTCCCAAGCTAGAAAATGGGGGGGGGGGGGGGGGTGAGTCACTCAATATTCCAAACGGCCTGAAGGCCGTTCTGCTTGTAAAATGGCGGCGCTTCCCATTCTCCACGAAACCCGCGAAAGGGTTTCTCCTCCACCGTAGATTTAGCTGCGGTACATTCCCTTTGGTGGCACGTTGTTCGCTCATCCCTATTCTTTTTCGGCCGACTGATGTGTCAACCGCCTTATCTGACCGCCGCATCTAACAAGTCATGGTCCCTCGCTCCCGGCGGTGCGTGACAACGCGCCGCAAGCCCTCCACCATGGGCCAATTCCAAACACTCCACTGACCACCACAACTTAGTTTCACAACCTCCTCTTGTGGCGTGTGGTGGCACAATTACTTCATCGTAGCCGGTTTGTGGTGTCACACTGACAGTCTTCCATGGAGGCACAAGGGAATCAAGATATCAGAGGGTCCATGCTGGGTTCGTTAAACCTATGCCCCCCCCGTTGGATTGTAATTATGAGGGAGGTTTAAAGGATTCACTATTCACGTGATTTAAACAGAAATCAAAAACGTACCTCAATAATGATATAGAAACATCCATAGTTGAGGAAGTGGGTCTGTGTTTTAAATCCCTCGTAACTAGCCGCCAAACGACGTCGCTCAATCATCAATCTATAGTTCGGGATTTTGGTGTCACTCGTCACCGCAAATTGTAACTGGCTTCATCTTCCATGGATTTGGCGTCGTGATACTTTATCAGCACATCGTTTCTTGGTGAAGTTGTTCTAATACCTCTCACTATGCTCCTTATATATAGGAGAGGGGGAGGGTAGGTAACGATGTTGGGAATTAATTGGGGCTCATTAATTAGGAACCTTCTTAATTATATAACGTTTCTATTACTTAGTATTGAAAGGGAATTCATTTTATTGTTTGAAAAATTCATTGGTCACATGTGGGTACTTTTCCACTGGAGGAAAAGAATGAAAATAAAATAAAAAATTTATTTTATTTATTTCTTTTAAAAAGTCCCAAAATCTATCTTTTTCTCTTAACCTATTGCAGATGAAGTGAAACCTCCTTTAAGTGAATCCTTGTATTGAATATTCAACGGGACCCTTATATTTTTCATATGGGCACCGGTTAAATGGTTATAAAATTCCACTCGTGTGTATACTGTAAATAAATTAAAAAAAGTTCAAAAATTCATTCTGGGCACACGAGGCCTCGAAATCATGCACTGTCAATTTTCATAGACTCGTAATAATTTCATATAATTAAAATAACATTACATGGAAAATCTAGGTCATTACATAAGTAACATGATATATCATATGTGATAATGGTTGATGTCATATTAGATTTTATACTCGGAATGATGAATGTGTTAGGAATACCCAAACGAATAATCATCAATGAGTAATAATTAAAACTATTAAGATAAAAAATTTTAAATATAAGGAGGGGGTGGGGGTAATGAAATAAAAATATATTTTAATGTTTTAATACATTTAAATGAGAAAAATTTGTATGATAGTTTTCCCAACAAGAAGTTACATATATAAAAAACTGATATATATTTAGAACACAATTGAATATTTATGTATGAACTTTAAAACTAAATTGTTGAATTTATTGGAATGATTATGTTTAATAACATTAAAAAATTCATGTATCAATAAAATATACATCACTATTAATATGAATGAAATTCAATTAGTTTTCCAAAAATGGTTAAATGTATATTTTTTTGAAAATTATTTTTCTAGAAATTCAATTTATAGTAAATATGAAATTCAATTTCAATAACCACATGATTAGTAGTGATAATTTATGTCTATTGTTCATGATTTCATTAAATAAATTTTTTAATTAATTTTTTTAAATAATTATGATGATATTTAATATTTGAAAATCTCATTTTCATATAAAAACTAATGTTCATTTTATTTTATGATTCTAATAAAGAATATAATTTTTTAACATTAAAAAATTATAATTTAATTATTTGAATAATTCATGTATTTTTAATAATTATATTTTTAAAAATTTATGCATTTGGGTCAAAAAAATTATTATAAAAATTCATTTTTTTCAAAATGTAAATTTTGAATGATTTTACCACCATGTACGAAAATCCTAGTAAATTAAAAACGGTTAATGAAATTAAATAAATATTTAAGAAATATAATGATGATTTTTAAAATATTCATAGATATAAAATATCCTATGTCAAATGTTTTTTAATATATATTAAAATGATAGTTTAATAAAAACACATTCCAACCTCATATTAAAAACTAGTACATTCATGTTGTGATTTAGTTATCGATTAACATGAATTATTCATATATTTAATTTAATTTTATATAATATTATTGATGTTAAGGTAATTTTAAATTTCAATAATTATGGATAAATAAATTTTACTATTAAAAATAAAATTATTTGATTAACTAAATTTTAGGCATTTTGTGCGATAATATTAAAATTTACTTTCTAGAACCATAAAATTTTATTTTTTATAATTGATTCAATATTATAGAATCAAAAGGATCAAAAAATGAACGTATTCAATTTTTTTATATTAATACAGATAAATAATGATTTAAATTAATTACCAAGGTAAAATTAAATTGAGGAAAAAATTATGAAGTTAAAAAAATTGCATTAAAATAATAAATATTTTCTTCAAATTTAGTTTTTATGGTGATAATAAACCCAAAAAAATTTCCCATCACCTTATTACATTTTGGATCCATCATAATTTAATAATAATACCACATCATCTAAAATATTTAGGGTGTTACAAATACTACCATTCCATTTTCTTATGAAACTGTAACTCTTCCACCACTTTAATACCCATAATCCATTATAATTTCTCAATTAAAATATGTCACATTTCTAATATTTTAGCATTATCTACATTAAAATTCTTACATTCAACATTATTTAGTATATGGCCTTTCTTCCAAAATATTCTCCCAAGGAATATTCAACTCCCTAACATTGTAACACCCCAAGCTTCTATAGTACTTTTCCTTTTGAATAATGCAATATAGCGTGTGTTGTATGCAACATCGAGTTCTAACACACAACACAACCGATCAAACTAGCCGTTATGAATAGTAATACCTATTATTTAAAATTTTAGAAATTTTATCTCTCAAAATGGACTTCATTTTTGGATTCGGAGTATCGAATTTAGCCTCAGGTGAAATTTTGGTACTTTTCGGAGAACTTTAATATTTTGATGAATAGTGAAAATTACTAAAATTTTAATTAAAAGAAATTTTTTTAATCAAAATAATTAATAGTGATAAAATATGAATTTGAGTGGTTTTAAAGTATATTTATAATATTTTTACCATTTAATACAATGTTGGTCATTGGACATAATTTCACAATTAAACCGGACATAAACAAGTACCAATCTTTTGATAGTTATTATATCTTAATAACACGCTTTTTGTTTTGACAGTGGGAATTTATTTTAAATTAATTTCTGCCACTTATGTGTTTTGAATTTGGAAAAATGGATTCCATATTTGGAATCTGGATTTACAAATTGTGTAAATAGGTAACTTTTATTTTTAGACATTTTGAATAATTATTTCAGTAAATATTTTATTTACCACGGTTAAAGGGTAAATCTGGTAAATAAGGGTTAAACAATAATATAATAATAATAATAATTACCCTAAAACGTGTCTTAACATTATTTGTGGTTATATTTCCAACCATGGGAATCTTTGGGTCGATTTGTGGACCCCATGGTGCCACTTTTAGGTGATAGGAACACATTATATTAATTAAGTTAAAATAAATACAAAAATGACAAAAGCATATATCTTTTAGAAAAACCATTTGTACAAAGTGTTATATATGTTTTATTTTCGACTATAAATATTAATTAGAAAGATAAAAAGATTTATTACAAAAGTATATTTTAGTTATAATTTTTAGACATTAAATAATGTAATTTATAAATGACACAATAATGATGCAGTAATTACCATACTAGTGACAAATTAAAAGAATTGATATTATAAATAGCCAAATAAATATAATTTGAGACTTTTAATGAATTAAACTAATTTTCTAGGATACTATGACATATTAGGATTTATTTAATTGACTTTTTTCGAAGAAAAAATTCTGTTATGATTTTCAAAAAAATCAATTTTCCAAATAGTGTCAAAATTGACTTAAAAGAGTTTTTAAAACAACTATTATATTATTAATTGATATTCAATTCATAAAAATATAATGTTTGGCAAAGAGACTTATATCATGATATTTGTATCATTAATGGACCTCTTTTGGGTCTATTGGATTATATATAGGTTTATTAACGATATAATATAAAAATAAAATGAGACATTGTAAAAGTGAAACTAATTAACTAAGAGTTAATACTTAAAGATAAGGTTAATATAGTTATCCAAACCTGTATAAATCCTATTGGTTGAGTGGTTTTCAAGCTATCCCCACATTAATATTTAAATAATCCACTTTTGATCCATTATAAATCGAATATGAATTTATTATAAAATAATATTTCTAGATTTTCCAAAGGTGCCCCTCACCCCTATTATAAAAGGGTACTCCTCCTTCTCATTAATTCACACCATCAAAGCCTTTTGGTTCAGCCAAAACCTGCCTAAATACTCTCTAAACTTCCGTCACTTCATCCTAGAGGCCTCCTTTAGTCAGAAAGCCAACCTATGGATCCCTTCTGATCAAATCAAAAGGAAGAACCCGAAGAAGAGGTAATGATTTCACCACCATTTTTCAAGTTCTTTTCTTCTTCCACTTCTTCTTTCTTTGTTATTTAAATTATAAAATAATGAATCCAGTATCTATAATATACTATAATATTATTATATATATGGTACAACCATATTCAGTATAATATCCATCATTTGAATGACATGTCACCATACGTGCTTACGTACGACATACTGTCACCACCACGTGGTGTAATTGTTATTCAATATATTATTATCTTGATGGGTATAATAATGATTTGTAATTCATGTAAATAATAAATATAACATGATAATGATTCTTTATATATGATATACCATCCAATTATATATAATTTTAATATCAAAAGAATGATATTCTCGCTCGTGCGTACGTACGGACTACCGTCTCCACAAACGCTATGAGATTCATTCTCTATCAAATCCAATAAAGTATAATTATCATTTTATTATTTAAAAATAATGTTTATGTACTTGATATAATTTTGGATATGAATAAGATACATCCTATCCATTAAAAACATGTCTTATTTTAAAAAAAATATCAAATAAAACGAGTAAGTTAACATCCACACTGACGATAATACTAAGATATTATTAACAAAGGAATGTTAAAAGATCATATATGATATCATATTAATATATATTATTCTTGTATAATTTAATAACAATTATTTCACCATTATACAGTAGGTAAACCTACCCTGAACCAAGGAAAAGTAGAAGGTAAGGGTTTATTTCGCAATCTCTTAATTATCGGAGGTTGTTTACACATAATAATCTACTGGGATTTCTTTATCATCCACATCCATGTTTCTTAATAATTGTATTTTAAAACATTTTTACTATTTACTAGAATATGGTTTAAAGTCATTTATACCCTTTTTGACTTTTATAAGTTTTTTATAAAGGAATATTTCCGTCGTTTTCCAAACGAGGTCCTTTTTAACCTTTTTGACAGAATTAAGGTAAGAATGTTTTTTTAAATTATACGGCGGGTGCGGCTATTTTCTGCCGTTATAAAATTGTCGAAGTATCCCTTACAATCTTATAAAAATATTTTCAAAGAAAATGTTTTATTTTATAAATATATGACTCTTAAATTATTTCAAAATAGAAATAGATATTTCTCTAGAAAGAGTTTTGATTCCATCTATGTCAACATCCTTTCATGAATTTTAAGCTTATTTGAAGTTGATTTTTTATGATACAAAACATCTATAATGTATTGAAGGTTTTGTGATATGTTTGACTGTGGATGTGTTATTTTTTTACCATTCATGGTTTATGTATGAAGTATTTTCATTTCGTATGCTATTTTTTTATGAATGTTTATGTTATGTTTAAACCTTTTCATATAAGAATGCATTGGACTTAATATGTGACGGGTGGAGCCCGCTATAGCTCCTCGATGCATCGGTAGGTCTCATGAGACAAATGAGTGTCTTGGAAATAGTCCTTGACAAAATCTTATTTGTAGTCTTGGCACGAGGCCTTGGCTTTGTGGTTATGATAGTCTGGCATTATACATTCCATTAATATGAAAGTGGTCATTGATATTGCATGTGATTATTCTATTAGTAGAATATCCATGTGAATAAGTAAATGGAATTATTTTATTTTATTTTTCCCATACTATGTTGAAGTTCAAGTTTAAAAGGCTTTTGTTTTTGTTATACATTGCCTTAATTTTTTTTCTTATTTATGAAAGTTTCCGCTATATTGTTATCCGTACTGGGCATTTGAGCTCACCCCATTTCTATGTTTTATCTTTCTCAGGATGTGAAGAAGTATTTTATGAATGACCTGCAGGGATAGTATGAGGGGATAAGAGTGTGGACTATGGAGACTATGTTGTTGTAGTTTTCATTTTTATTATGTAATGTAAAACTTTATGAATATATCTAGTGTTTCCAAGGCTACTAAACTAATCGGTCATTCAAGATTTAATCATTCTTGTGATCATGCCAATGTTATGTAATAATGCACCGAATCTGGGTAACTGGGGTCGGGGCGTTACTATTGGTATCCGAGGGAGGTTTAGTACAAAACATGGAAGCTAGATTTAGATAAACTCTGATTAGAGCACGTAGACCTTAGATGGACTTTGAGGATTAGTATAGAAGAACTTCTTAGAATTTTGGTATTGTGGATATTTTGTGAGTTTTCCGAGCAATACATCCCTGTCTGGATACGAGCAGGTAGAGCCGGCTCTGGCATAGATGTACCTTGGGGTAAAACCCGAAAACACCACTTTGATCTAGACTCGAACGGGAACTGGTGCACGACAACAGGCCTTGCTGCACCTTTGGTTACAACACTCCCGGGGGATATCCTTAGGATAACTCTCATTTTCTTTACAAATCATTATGAAGGGTTTATGAGTATATAATTTCTCAAAGAAATCATTTTTATGATTATGGATTATATCCATAAATAGTTCAATTTATGTTAAGTGTTTTATACGTATGAAATTATGTATTTTGATTCATAAGCTGATCTAGTTTATGCCATTGTATAGAAATGGAGCCTAGTGGAAGAAATGAAACCGTATCAATGCAGGAACTCCATGTAGGGATTGCCCTCATGCTCAAGATAATTATAGCAGAGCTGGTGATGCAACTGGTGCTGATCAGCTAATCACCATATTGTGAAAACTCACTCAGGTTATGAATAATAACCTTACCCGTATGGAGCACCTTGATCCACAGCGTGGAGGGTCAATGTTAGATTGCTTCATGAGGAAACAACCACCAATGTTCAATGGGAGTACAAATCCATTGGTAGCTGAGCAATTGATAAGTTCCCTAGAGAAAATATTTCAGGCTTTGGGATGTATTGAAAGGAAAAAAGTTATCATGGCAGTTTACCACCTCACTGGAGATAATGATCAATGGTGGTTATTAATTCAAAACATGAAGGAAGATGATGATGTATCAAATACGGAATGGAAGGAGTTCAAAGATCTGTTTTTATAAAAATACTTTCCTCATGACCATCGAGCAGATATAGAATGGCAATTTCTGATTCTGAGACAAAAGGAGGATGAGAATGTCGTAATTTTTGAGGCTAACTTTACAAGGTTATCAAGGTATGCTAGAGATTATATAAGTAACCCAATAAGTAAGATTGGTCATTTGTGTGATGGGTGAAAACCATTTCTCCTCCGAGCATTAGTCTCGCAATCCTTCTCATCATACGAAGACATTGTCTCATGTGCTATAAAGATAAAAAAGTAATTCTATAAGTCTTATGACTTTAAAGTAATGAAAGTGAAGAAGATATCTGATGATCAATCTGGGAATGGAAATAAGGGGAATAATGGAAAGGTTGAATATCCATCCTATGGTAAATGTGGGAAGAAAAACCCTGGTACTTTCTTGAAGGGAATGAGTGTTTGTTACAAGTGTGGTGTAAAAGGCCACCAAGCTCATGATTGCAAAGGGAAGATGGAAGCTACCAATGTTCAGTGCTACAATTGCAGAGAAATGGGATATTATGAAAATGAATTTCCTAAGCATCGGGGGAACATACCTCAGAAAAGGCCAAGGGATCAAGGCCAAGCTTATGCTATCACTACTGCTAAGGTAGAATCTCCGAAAGATGTGGTGGCATGTAATTAAATGGTTTCCTCAAGTTTAACAAATGCATTATTTGATTCTAGATCATCGCATTGTTTCATATCTTCCCAATTTGCTAAGAAAATTAGATATTTCCAATTTTCTTTAACAAGGGAGTTGTCTGTTAAAACCCCTAAGGTAAGTATCATTGCAACAATGTTTTGTGAATCAGTCCCCACTAGAGCACATAAATTATCTTTATCTGATGATCTCATCGTCATACCTATGATTGAGTTTGATATAATCCTCGGAATGGATTGGCATTTGGACCATAATGTAAAGATTTATTTTAATAAGAAAGAGGTTGTGATTTTTGATGATGATGATAAGGAACACATATATTTATAGCAGAATCGTCACCATCTAATTCATATCTAGATCCACCCCCAGTAGCTCAACTAAATTCAATTATAGAGGAGGAAGAGGATGAAATTATAGTGGGTGAGGAAAGGAATGATCAAATAGAGGATGTTCCTATTGTGAATGAATATGTAGATGTGTTTCTTGAAGATTTATCTGGACATCCTCCATAACGAGAAGTTGAGTTTTCCATTGATTTAATTCTTGGGTCAAGGACTATATCTAAGACCCCTTATAGAATGGCCATTTTAGAATCAGTTTAACTCAAGAAACAACTAGAGTAACTGAGTAATAATGGATTTATTCGCCCTAGTTTTTCTCCATGGGGAGCCCGTGTTCTTTTTGTTAAAAAAAAGATGGATCTATGTGGTTATATGTCGACTAACGGGAGATCAATGATAAAACAATAAAGAACAAGTATCCCCTACCTCACATTGATGATTTATTTGACCAACTGCATGGAGTTAAATACTTTTCAAAGATTGACATTCGATCTCGATACCATTAGTTGTGTGTGAAGAAGGATGACATTCCGAAGATAGCATTTCGAACCAGGTACAAGCATTACGAGTTTACAATAATGCCTTTTGGATTGACTAATTCACCCTCTGTATTCAGGGATCTGATGAATCGAGTTATCAAGGAATATCTCGATGAATTTGTGCTGGTATTTATTGATGATATCTTGGTATACTCCAAAAGCTACGAGGATCCTGAAAATCACTTGAACATTATCCTGAAGACTCTGAGAAGACATGAATTATATGGGATGTTTAGCAAGTGTGAATTCTGGCATCATGAGATTTCATTACTTGGCCATATTGTCTCTAAAAATGGAATCTCTATTGATCCTTCTAAGACAATGGAAATCCAAGAATGGACAGCACCGACGAGTATAAATGAGGTAAATTGTTTTATTGGTTTAGCAGGTTATTATCAACATTTCGTCCATAATTTTTCCCGGTTGGCTAACCCATTAAAAAATCTCACATGTAAAGGGGATAAATTTGTTTGGATAAATGAGTGTGAAGAATGTTTTGAAGAAATGAAGAGAATATTAGTCAATGCTACTATATTGACTCTACCATCGGGGAATGATGGGTTAGTTATTTATAGCGATGCATCGATGAAAGCACTTGGTTGTGTCCTTATGCAGAATGATAGGGTTATTTCTTATGCATCACGACAGTTGGAAATTCATGAAAAAAACTATCCTTCTCATGATCTCGAGTTAGTAGCTGTGATCTTGGCATTGAAGATATGGAGGCACTACCTCTATGGTGAAAAATGTGATATTTCTACTGATCACAAGAGATTGAAGTATATTTTCTCACAAAAAGAACTCAACATGAAGAAAATGAGATGGCTTGAATTACTCAAGGATTATGATTGCACGATACACTACCACCCGGGGAAGGAAAACAGGGGGGTAGATACTTTGAGAAGAAAAGATCATGGAGTTTTGAACAATATGAGACTTGAAATGTATCCAATTTTCATGGATCTAGTGAAGATGGACATGGGAATAACCAGAGAAGGTGAAACATCAATTCTTTTTCAAATGGTTGCCAAACCATCATTACTAGAATGTTTTAAGAGTTGTTAGACCGATGATGAAGAATTTCAAAAGAAGATTAAAGTTGTGAATGATGGGAGATTGAGAGACTTTGTGTATAAAGATGGAATTTTGAAATTTGGGAAGAGACATTGTGTTCCCGATATACGTGATCTAAAAATGGAATTGCTGGATGATGCTCATAGTTCCAATTTCTCTATACTCCCTGAGAGCACCAAAATGTATAGAGATTTGAAGGAACATTTTTGGTGGGACACCATGAAGAGGAAGATTGCTAATTTTGTGTCAAGATGTATAGTTTGTCAACAAGTGAAAGCAGGAAGGCAACAACCTGGTGGAGTATTGCAACCTCTTGCCATACCTGAGTGGAAATGGGATAATATCACGATGGACTTTTTCATGTTACTACCAAAGACTCCTAGAAGGAATGATGCAATATGGGTTATTGTTGATCATCCTACCAAGTCAGCACATTTTCTTGATATAAGAGAAGATCTACCACTGGAACGTCTAGAAAGTCTATATATTGATGAAGTTGTGAGACTTCATGGAGTACCCCTATCGATTGTTTCAGATCATGATCCCCATTTTACTTCAAGATTCTAGAAAAGTCTTCAGAAATCCTTGGATACTGAACTTCATTTGAGCACCGCCTACCACCCTCAAACAGATGGACAATCAGAACGAACTATTCAAACCTTGGAAGACATGATGAGATCCTGCTCACTTGACTTTCAGGGTATGTGGGATCAATATTTACCTCCGTTAGAATTTTCCTACAACAATAGCTTCCATTCAACTATTTAGATGGCACCATATGAAGAATTATACGGAAAGAGATGTCGCACACCAACCTGTTGGGATGACACTGGAGAAAGAAAACATGTAGGCTCAGAACTGGTGGAGGAAACAATGGAAAAGGTGAAGGTAATCCAAAATCACATCAAAGCAGCTCAATGTAGACAGAAGATCTATGCCAATTATCGAAGGAATGATTTGGAATTTCAAGTCGGTGATCATGTTTTCCTGAAGAAATCTCCATGTAAGGGAGTCATACATTTTGGTAAGAAAAGTAAATTGAGTCCCAGGTACATCAGACCTTTGGAAATTCTAGAACAAATTGGGGCTGTAGCATACTAATTGGCAATGCCGCCAAGTCTCCCCAAAGTTCACGATGTGTTCCACATATCTCTGTTAAAGAAATACATGCCTGACCCAACGCATGTACTCACCTATGATGAATTAGAACTAGAACCTGCTCTGTCTTATTGCGAAGACTCCATCAAGATTCTTGATATGAGAGAACAAGTACCGAGAAACCGGACGACTCGTCTGGTAAAAATCTTGTTGAGAACCCATAAGATGGAAGAGGCTACGTGGGAACCAGAGGAACTTATGATGAAGAACCACCCAAGACTTTTCATGTGGCAGTATTCTAGAAATTTTGAGGACAAAATTATTCGATGGAGGGGAGAATGTAACACCCCACACTTCTACGATACGTTTCCCTTTGAATAGTGCACTAGAGTGTGTTGTACGCAACATCGAGTTCTCACACACACCACAACCGATCAATCTAGCCATTATGAATAGTAATACCTACTTTTTAGAATTTTAGAAACTTTATCTCTCAAAATGGAAATCATTTTTGGATTTTGAGTATTGAGTTTTTCCTAAGGTAAAATTTTGGTACTTTTCAGATAACTTTAATATTTTGATGAATAGTGAAAATTACTAAATTTTAATTAAAAACAACTTTTTTAATCAAAATAATTAATAGTGATAAATTATGAATTTGAGTGGTTTTAAAGTATATTTATAATATATGTGTACCATTTAATAAATTTTTTTTCATTGGACATAATTTCACAATTAAACCGTACATAAACAAGTACCAATCTTTAGATAGTTATTTTATCTTAAAAACACGCTTTTTGTTTTGATACCAAGGAATTAATTTTAAATTAATTTCATCCACTTATGCATTTTGAATTTGGAAAAATGGATTACATATTTGGATTCAGTATTTCCAAATTGTGTAAATAGTTAACTTTTATTTTTAGACATTTTGAATAATTACTTCGGTAAATATTTTATTTACCACGATTAAAGGGTAAATCTGGTAAATAAGGGTTAAAAAATAATATGTTAATAATACTAAATTGCCCTAAAACGTGTAATAACATTATTTGTGGATACATGTCCGACCATGGGAATCTTTGGGTCGATTTTAGGACCCCATGGAGCCACTTGTAGGTGATATGGACACATTATTTTAATTAAGTTAAAATAAATACAAAAATGTCAAAAGGATATATCTTTTAGAAATTTTTTTTTACAAAGGGTTATATATGTTTTACATTCAACTATAATAATTCATTATAAAGATAAAAATATTTTCTACATAATGATATTTTATTTATAATTTTTAGACATTAAATATTTTAATTTATTTATGATACAATGATGATGCAATAATTACTATAATAGTGAAAAATTAAAATAATTGATATTATAAATACACAAATAAATATAATTTGAAACTTTTAATGAATAAAAATATTTTTCTAGGATAATATGACATATTTGGATTTATTTAATTGACTTTTTTCGAAGTCATCATTCTGTTATGATTTTCATAAAAATCAATTTTCCAAATATTGGAAAAATTGATATAAAAGAGTTTTTAAAACAAATATTATATTATTAATTGATATTCAATTACAAAAAATATATGGATCGGCCAAGAGACTTATATCATGATAGTTGTATCATTAATGGACCACTTTCGGGTCACTTCGATGTATATAGTAAGTTTATAAACCATATAATATAAAAATACAAAGAGACATTGTAAAAGTAAAACTAATTAAATAAGAGTTAATACTTAAAGATAAGGTTAATATAGTAACCCAAACCTGTCTTAATGCTATTGGTTGAGTGGTGTTATACCTATCCAGACCTTAAAATTTAAATAATATGCTTTGGATCCATTATAAACTGTATATGAATTTATTATAAAATAATATTTCTAGGTTTTCCAAAGGTGCCCCTCACCCCTCTTATAAAAGGGTACTGCTCCTTCTCATTAATTCACACCTTCAAAGCCTTTTGGATCGTCCAAACCCTTCTCATATACTCTCTAAACTTCGCTAAAATCATCCTAGAGGCCTTCCTTTAGTTAGAAAGACAACCTAAGGAGCCCTTTTGATCAAATCAAAAGGAAGAACCCGAAGAAGAGGTAATGATTTCACCACCCCTTTTCAAGTTCCTTTCTTCTTCCACTTCTTCTTTCTTTGTTATTCCCATTCTAAAATAATGAATATAGTATCTCCTATATACTGTAATATTATTATAAATATGGTACAACCATATTCAGTATTATATCCATCCTTTGAATGACATGTCACCATACGTACGTACGTATGACTTACCGTCTCCACGTCGTGGTATAATTGTTATTCAATATATTATTAGATGGATGGGTTTAATAATGATTTGTAATTAATGTAAATAATAAATATAACATGATAATTATTCTTTTTATATGATATACCATCCAATTATATCTTATTTTAATATCAAAAGAATGATATTGTCGCTCGTACGTACGTACGGACAACCGTCTCCACGAATGCGATGAGATTCATTATCCATCATATCCATTCAAGTATAATTATCATTTTATGATTTAAAAATAATGTTTAAGGTCTTGATATCATTCTAGATATGTATAAGTTACATCCTATCCATGAAAAACATGGATTACGTAACAAAACATATCACAAAAAACGAGTAAGTTAACACCTGAAACGGCGATAATACTAAGATATTATTAACAAAGCAATGTTAAAAGATCATATATGATATCATATTAATATATATGATTCTTGTATAATTTAATAACAATTATTTCACCATTATATAAGAGGTTAACCTACCATAAACCAATGAAATATACAAGGTAAGGGTTTATTTGGCAATCTCTTCATTATCAGATGTTGTTTATACGTAATAATCTACTGGGATTTCTTAATCATCCACATCCATGTTTCTTAAAAATTGTATTTCTAAACATTTTTACTATTTACTATAATAAAAGTTAAATTCATTTATACCCTTATTGACTTTTATAAGTGGGTTATAAAGGAATATTTCATTCATTTTCCAAATAAGGTCATTTTTATCCTTTTGGACAGAATTAGGGTAAGAATGTTTTTTTTAACTTATACAGCGAGTGTAGCTATTTTCTGCAGTTATAAAATCGTCTAATCTTCCCTTGCAATATTATAAAAATATTTTCAAAGAAAATATTTTATTTTATAAATATATTACTCTTAAATGTTTTCAAAAAAGAAAGATATATTTCTCTTAAAAGAGTTATGATTTTATCTATGTCAACATCCTTTGATGGATTTTACCCTTATTTGAAGTTGATTTATTATGATACAATACTTCTATATTGTATTGAAGGTTTTGTGATATATTGACTGCGAATGTGTTATTTTTATACCATTCATGGTTTATGGATAAAGTGTTTAAATTTCATATGCTAGTTTTAATACGAATATTTATGTTATGTTTAAACCTTTTCATATGGGAATGCATTGGAATTAATATGTGACAGGTGGAACTCGCTATAGCTCCTAGATGAATCAGTAGGTCTCATGAGGAAAACTAGTGTCTTGGCACAAGACCTTGACAAAATCTTATTTGTAGTCTTGGCATGAGGCCTTAGCTATGTGGTTATGATAGTCTGGAATTATGCATTCCATCAATAGGAAAGTGGTTATTGATATTGCATGTGATAATTCGATTAGTAGAATATCCATGTGAATAAGTAAATGGAATTATTTCATTTTATTCTATCCATAATACGTTGAAGTTCAAGTTTAAAAGGCGTTTGTTTTAGTTATACATTGCCTTAAATGTTTATTCTTATTTATGAATGTTTTCGCTATATTGTTATCCTTAATGGGCATTTGAGCTCACCCCTTTTTCTGTGTTTTATTTTTCCCAGGGTGTGAAGAAGTAATTTATGAATGACCTGCAGGGATAGTATAAGGGGATAAGAGTGTGGACTATGGAGACCATGTTGTTGTAGTTTTCATTTTTATGGTGTAATGTAAAACTTTATGAATATATCTAGTGTTTCCAATTCTACTAAACAAATCGGTCTTTTGAGATTTGATCTTTCTTGTGATCATGCCAATGTTATGTACTAATGCACTGACTCTGGTTAACTAGGGTCGAGGCGTTAGAAACACGAGTACTATCAACTAAATAACTTTTCGATATAAATAAAATACTCAATTGTATTATAGAATATCTAATATAATTTATTATTTTAATTTATATACTATAATTATATTATATTAATGGTATGATAAATTATTTATTCATAAATCCTATACAATTAAAAAACTTTTCTTTTTTGCATATGTGTAGACTACATCCATCACAAGAAACACAATTCATTTTTCATAAAAACCCATATCCAATGGATACTATAATGTTTTAATTGGAAAATTATTATGTTTATGATATTATTAAGATCCAATTATGAATATTTCAAAAACCAAATAAGAATATGATCAATAATCCAATGTCATTAATTAAATTATTTAAAATATATGAGATAAGAGGAAAATATCTTATAAGGAATTATTTAGTATTTCAATATACATTAATTATTATACTAAATAGTTTTTATTTTTCGTTTAGTATACTAATGAAAATTAAATAATACCAATAACATTTTTGTTTAATTTTATTAAATATAAATCTTTAATAATCAATTATATAATCTAGTTATGTTCTTGTTTGGGTAGTTTAACCTCATATATGAGAAATATTATGAATTTATATCATGAATGAAAATTGGAATGTAATTAATATTATTATACAATATTATTGCACAAAAAATAATTTTTCTTATTTTTATGATGTTATATTAATATTTAAAACATCAATTATGTATACATATATCATTTGTCTTGAATCACCAAGATATGTTTTTATGGATTTTTTATTCTTGTATAAAGACTCAAACACTTATGAATGGGTTTAAAAATATATTAAATAATTATAAAATTATATAATAATAAATTTTTTCATCTATTAATGATGAAATTTGGAAGATGAATGAATACGAACATTATAACATTAAAACTTCTATAATAGAATAAAATAGTAAACAATCGATGTAGAAAATATTATGAATCCTTTTAGGGAAATAATATTTATTAATATTATTAATGTAAATGTAGTTGATAATTTTTATTAATTATGTGAATAAGAATGATAAGTTTTCGATACAATGGGTTAATTTACGTTAATGGAATTTTGTATAATATTTAATGGTTTTCATATCAAATTATTCTCATTGATACATATATTCTATTATGCATCTTAATTCCATTATATGATGTAAATTTTGCTATTTTTAGATCTAATATCATGAATTATATTTTAATAATGGTATTATATGTTCAATTTAAATATCGTTGATTTAAGGTATGTTGATTCAAATTTTCTAATGTAGTTATGGTTTTCCCAGTATCAATTTTGGTTATTTGTGTTTTAATACATTTTACACCCCATAATTTATATGTATGGTGTCTTCACTATACAATGATAAATTATTATAGAAAGAATTTATCATCATGGGAATATCTATCCCAATATTGTTCAATTTTTTAACATTCTATTTTTATCCATTTCCTTATTAGTAATAATTTTTCTTAAATATAAAATATTTCATTGAGTTATTATCATTAAATTTAGATAATTTCATGTGAATTGATTATACATTACACCATTATTATATTATGTTGAATTATCATTATTCTCATTACTTCAACTTAAGCCCCTATTTTGTAATATTTCATACTTTAAGGACTATTTTTTCCATGAGGAATATTGAAACTGAAATCATCATTCCTCTAGTTATACTATTTCTTCATGAACATCCTTCAAAAAATCTTATGGTCTCTAAAACTAATTATATATTGTATGTTATTTTCTATAACAATATGTGAAAAATATATTTTTTTTAAAAATAATATCTTTACAATGTGATTTTTAAAGAATGGCAATTTTCATGATATCTTAGGAGTCCTTTTGTTCCACTTTTATCCAATTTGTATACATTTTTTATTCCATCAATATATAAATTATGTATTCTAAATAACCAATTTTATAATATTAACTTGAAAACTTATTGTTTATGTACGGGTTTTCAATTCCCCTTTTAAAAAAAATCATTGTCATATTACCGATAATTTCATCTTTCACATAATTGTGAAAAAATACTTATTAAAATCCATTTTAATTTTATCATTCATTTCTATTTAAATTTCAATACTATATACCATAATAGGGATTATATATTTTTTCTATTTACACAGTAAAATAATTTTTTAGGGGAAGAAGGGGGTTCTAGTACAAAACAATCCCATTCATGATCCCATCTTGTGTTTTATCATTCAATAATTATTTTTAGAGGACTTTTTTACAACATTCAACGTCCTTATATTTTTAATTTGTTACTATAGTGAAACTTTATTTTTAAACCATTAAATTTATTTTCACGAATATATTATGAATATGTTTTTCCACTATTGATATTGTCGTATACTCTATGATCTACACAGTGTGAACATCGCATTTTATTTAATTGTAATTAGATAGTGTTCTCCTATAAAGAATGTAATTCAATTTTCATGTGGAAATCTATTGGGATACTATATATTTTCATTACAATGTAAGACATTATTGGAATGGTTGAATATACACATTATTTTATTGGATGATATTTAATCTTTAAATACCTTTTATTAATATGATGAAAAGTATGGAAATTATTGATGATGTTTGAATAATAAAACTGTTCACCTTGTATTTATATTATGTATTCTTCATTATTTGTACAGTTGTTTGTTCATTTGGCTAAATATTCCATTGGTAATGACATTAAAAGTCATGTTTTCGCTTAGGGTGAATCAATTTTACATAATTAGGATGTGTGTGGGACTCGAAATTATATAACCCATGAATACATTGACATGTATCATTTTGAAAAACAATATAAGGTTTGGTGTATACCATTTCCATAACATGATGGTTCTTTGTAATAGGTCATTGATCGTAGGTTTTTTATACCCAAAATTATGAATTACAATGATAGGATGTCTGTAATATTAATAACCTTGTTTTCATTTAATTTAATCGATATAATATTCTCACTATTAGTTTACTATTTATTATTTTTGTTTTCCTATATCTATAAAATCATTTATGCCATGAATATTCCACAATTAACTCAGAGGTCATTTTTTCCATACTAATCTGTTTACATCAACCCTTAATAAGGTTTTGAATCCATGGGTTATGATGAAAGGTATTATAGAAAATATATTTACAATGATATCACATGTAAAATAAGTTCTGGAAGAAATTTTTGACTAATTATAGAGTATATTGTTTCTTATATACTGGATAAATATATCAATCTATCAAGAATGACATGGGAATTGTTGGATTATTCTAGTTCCTCATTGACTAAAAATAAGAAAATGAAAAGTCCCTTGTGATGTTAGAGATACAATAGTCATTATTTATATTCTAAATAAGGATGATAACATATATGATTTTCCAACTGATATAAAAGTGAGAATGTAATGTAAATTTTAATGGAATTAGAACACGGAGGGATGTTCAAGGGCGTAAAAAAATTGAATTGTTCTCATAATCTCTAGTTGTAAATATTATCAAGAGAATACATTGTAAGAACCCTGGTTTTGAGCCGGTAAGACTTTGAAATTTTCTTGATGTTATTCTAGAGCAGGGTGTTCAGACGGTATGCGATTCCGAGCACCGGTGTGGCCGGAATCAAATTTTTAAGTGCGTTCAAAATGGATAGGCCAATAATCAGAATAAATTTTAAACCGATTCTCAGAGAGGAAAACCTAGGTCACTGTTATGTCTGGAACATGCCGTTTACCCTAGGAGGGCTATGACTTTCACAGGCGTGGCCCTTATATGAAAAATGCCACCAGTGGCGTTGTCGTAATTTGGAAACCCCGGGTGCAAATTTTATAACTTATGAAAGGAGGCTCAGATTAAAATTCTAAGACCACCATTGCGCTCATGGAATGTCATTTACCCTAGGGGAGGATTAACCTCGACCCCGCTGGGAGTTCTGGTACGGGGCCTATGGGTAGGGGGTTTAAGTGTTTTCAATTTAAACTTGCCCCCCACCCTTCTTCTACCCCTTCTACCCTAGCCAAAACTATCCCAACGACAAAGAGGAAATTCTCTCCTCTACCCCATCCCTCCTGCAAGGTGGTGATGGCTCTAACGGATCATCGGTGAAGCATCAGGCAACACCCATCGAGGTAGGCTCGGGTCTTGTAGTTTTAATTTCCCCAGTCTTCTTCGATTGGTTTATTTGCAGCAAATTTTTTTTGATCATCGATCAAAGACCCTGGTTGCATAGGTCTCGATTTTACCCTCCCAACTATCCTTTAGGATCAAATTTTCGAGTCTCGAGGCGTTTGGGGCGGCCCTGGGACGTTTTCCATCCTTTTCATCGTTTTCCGGAAAGGTGGCGCGGCGGATCTGCTCTCGGTGCCGGCGGTTCTCCAAGCAGTGCGAGTGTGATCTAGGAGGTGGCCTCCGGTAGTGGCTTCAGGCGGTGGCACCAGGGCATGGGAGAGGCTGTCTGCATGGGGAACGATGAAGCAGACCATGGTCGCGGCACGCGACCACATGGGAGGAACAGAGCCCCGCATCCACCGTGTCTCCCTGTGGACCGAAGACCGGCCACGGGAGCCTGTCGGCTGAGTGGTGGACCGTGGGTCCACGACCGGCCCACACAACCGAACTGGGGGCCGGCGCTGCAAGCCAGGCCAACCGGCTCGAGCCTGCCCGGACCGGGTGGACCGACCGACCACGCCGGTCCAGCCCAATGGGCTTCTTCCCCTCTGACTTCGGACACCCGTGACATTGGCTACGAGTGTCTGTTTTATGTTATGTCTATGGAAGTATAATCCTCGGCTCAGGACGAAGGCTTTGAGATTGATTCGATGATTTTTAATTCCCAGTACGAGATCTCTGTGGCAGGACACGCTCGTTAAGTACTACGCTAGGATTCTTGTTTTGGATGGTGTAGACATGTCCGATGTCCGATTTGAGTGTCGTCATTGGGGTTCAGACCCTGGTGTCGAGATGGAGATTTCTAGAATGGTTTTGGGTGTTGATGTCGGAGTTGAGATGTGTGCCCTACGGGCTGTCTTTTGAGTTGCGTGCATCGTTTTTGCACCTTTTTCACCAGACGTCCATTCGAGGCATTTGAGTAGTTGTTTCTGCATGTTTTTCCGAGATCATCATGATGGCGCAGTTTTTCCAATGAGCATCGGTGTTAGGGTGAGGGCCCCACACATACTGGCAACTGTGAATAGTACAATATTCACCGGTTGTCCATTTTTGGCGAGTAAGTAGTCTATCTCACGTGTTTCTCAGTGAGGACTGCAATGTTGTAATCTGTTTTGGCATGTGGAGCCTCATTTGAGATCTTGATAAATGTGGAAACATGGGAAATAGTTTGATGGAGATCCATTTTGACACACTCCAAACCAAAGCACGGTGGCATTGTTAGTGACACCAGGTGATGTTAGTAGCATTGCAGAGCTATCAGACTGATTCTAGGTCTACCCTCCAGCAAGGCTGGACAGTGGGTCACCCGATGACTCTTGAGGTTCTACCCTCCTATAGGGATGGGAAGTGGGTCTCCTGTCATCATCTTCTGGCTCTACCCTTCAGCAGGGCTGGGCAGTGGGTCAACCGACAACTCTTGAGGGTCTACCCTTCAGCAGGGTTGGGAAGTGGGTCACCTGTCGTCTTCTTCCGGGTCTACCCTTCCATAGGGCTGGGCAGTGGGTAACCCGATGACTCTGGAGGTTCTACCCTCCAGCAGGGCTGGGCAGTGGGTCACCCGTCGTCTTTTCCAGGTTTACACTCTAGCAGGGCAGGGATGTGGGTCACCTGTCGACTTCTTCCAGGTATACCCTCTAGCAGGGTTGGGTAGTGGGTTGCCTGTCGACTCCTTACAGGTGTACCATCTACCAGGGCTGCGCAGTGGGTCACCTGATGATGTATTATGGTTTACCCTCCAGTAGGTCTGGTCATTGGGTCACCCATTGGCATTTCAGACTCATCCCTTCTTATGGGGATAGTCGGCGACTTGTTCTCCAGGACTACTAGAGCGCGTGCCAGATTGTGCGGATCAGTGGTGTGACAGTTTTAACATCACCTAAGGACCCACAAGGAAGAGGGGTACTTTCCCCACTGAGATGCTTCCTTGATACGCGTCCTAAAACCATGCGGGTGAGTCAGTACCGCCCAAAGCGGATAGTATCGAAGTGCGGTGATTGAGCCCCTTTGACTTGGGCTTTCTAGGTAGACGAGATGATATGTTGTGTTGTGCGGATGGTTTTACTTGAAACAAATGGAGACTAATCCTGGGCTAAGATTGGATAAGGAGATCCCCTTACACACTCGTTTGGGATTCTTGTTGAGCATATATATATATATAGAATGGAACCATACATTCATTTCCACTCCTTGGGGTTCGTGCTTACATATTTCTGTTGGGATGAGTTGCACCCTCCTTACTAAACATTTCAACTGACCTTGTTATTCTGCTGCTTACATCTTTAGTGCCTACTTTGTTTCTCCCTCGAGCATCCAGGGTATCCTACTGAGTATCTTTATACTCACCCCTGCTTGGGCTTTTCCTGCACTAGGTGTGCCCTTGCAGACAACGAACAAGTCGATCGTGGCTACGTAGGAGCGTATATGTCATAACATTTGGAGCAACATATCATTGTCCTGCTAGAGTTTTCAGGTGGGAGTCTATCTAGTTGTTTTCTGTTGTTTACCTGTTTCAGGGTTATGGCACCTTTGTGGTTGGGCGCGTGTTTTTCCCATTTTACTTGCCAGTTTTCATGTCAGTACTTCCATCACTTTACATACTATATTTATTGGGCTCCCCTATTTATTAACTCTTTTTGTTCCTACCTTGAGATTTTGGGGTATCCTACTGAGTATCTTTATACTCACCCCGACCTGATCATTTCCCGCACCTGGTGTGCCTATGAAGATGACAGATAGGTCGATAGTGACTATAGAGGTGCATTGAGGTCACACCAGTTGGAGCAGCATACCGTGGTCTTGCTAGAGTTTTTGGGTGGGATTCTATCTAGTTGTTTTATTTTGATTACCTATTTCCAGGTTGTGGCACCTTTGTGGTTGGGCGTGTGTTTTTACCTTTTTACATTCATGATTTCTTGTCAGTACTTCAAGCTCATTACTTACATTATTTAGTGGATGATGCATGCTTGTGGTTGGGGTATGGATATTTTTATTTTGGTTTTCTTTTTTACTCGGCACTACTACATCGAGTGGGTTGTGTGTGCGAGTGTACAGGTACTTAGGCGACGACCTCCTCGAGATTGTTACACCTTCGACGCTGGTCGCCTGCCTTTTGCCTATGGAGGGTGGCTTGAGGTAGATGCGGCTCGGGACCAGTAGGGTTGGGTCATGGCAAAGTGGTATCAAATTTGGTTCATTCCTTGGGATGTTATTCGGAAATCCCTTAAAATGAATTTTTTGGGATTTAGGGATATGATGCTGATGTGTCTTGAGAGCTGCTCTCATGCCAGGGAGTCTAGTGATGGTACGAGCGGCCGACGTATGCATTCACCAGGACCCTGATAACCCACTTGTCGACTCTGCATGCTGAGACACTTGTTACAGGGAATTTTGAAACATTAATCCCGTATGATTGAGTATTTAACTTCCTTTTTTTGAGTCATATCCCCTTTTTTATTACTGTTATATATATATATATAAATACACATATATATTCTCATCTGATCGCGGTATCCCTTGATAATTTTCAGGATGCCTCCACGACAATAGCCAGCCAGGTTTCCCTATCCAGTTCATAACGACGACCTCGAGAGCGATGAGGTGCTAGTTCAGGGACCCTCACATGATCTCCTACCACCTAGTGCTTCAGTAGTAGCCCCTCCACCTGGGGAGCGGCAGTTAGTACCGGAAACTCAGTCCAAGGTTGCGCGCGGACTGAGCGCGCTGTGAGACTTCCAGCGTCAGAGGCTGCCGAGGTTCCATGGGGACCTAGATCCCCATGTGGAAGAGGACTGGCTTGAGTCAGTTTCATGATTGTTTAGGCTGGCACAAACCCCCAATGACTATATAGTGGCCCTAGCTTCCAGTCTTTTTCTCGAGACAGCCAGTCGATGGTGGGGTTTGGCGATGCAGACCCATGAAGAGTCATCCCTCACCTAGGATGGCTTCCAGTAGTTTTTCTGGGAGGAGTAATCACCCTCGTGTTTATGCTCAGTTCGGATCCAGGAGCTTCTGGAGCTGAAGCATGGGGGGATGTCTGTGTCCCAGTACTCATCCTGGTTCACCGATCTTATAAGCTACTCGCAAGACATGATTCGCGACAGCTACTTCCGGTCACAGAAGTTTGAGCAGGGTCTTCGTAGGGAGATACATGCTTGCGTGGTACCCTTGTGCATCCCCACTTAAGTCGGGGTGCTGGAGTGGGTGTTTGTGAACGAGATATTCTTGGCCGAGGGGCGCAAGATAGCAACACCTACCAGTAGCCACTTTAAGGCGGAGTCTTCAGCAGGTAGATGAAAGAGGACTGGGCCTCCCCCGAGGAGGTCCTTCTGTGAGCAGACCTGTAGAGACCCAAATATTGACATACATGGACATTACATTACTTTTTAGGAATACTTATTACATAACAAAAACAGTCACCAAATGACCCTAATAGTATAGTGTCCTTGGAATCTTGGAACGCAATCTACTTATTGTAGTGAAGGATCTTCATCTTCTCCCATAAAGATCGTACCCTTTTGTTATCATGCCTAAATCCTTTCTTTATATCCTGGGAAAAATAATACATAAAAAGGGTGAGCTCAAATGCTCAGTAAGGGAAAACATAGTGAACGTAAAACAATCCATAAACATTTGAAAGTAAAAACTTGAACATGAAATTTAAACATCAATATCTGGAGCAAAGACATAAATCGTGGAAGTACGTAAGGCATATATCATAATGGAACATCAATCATGATAAAATATAATGGGAATAAAACATGTAATTGTGGAAACCATTCAGAACATGTTATGATATCCATAGTAGCAAAGGCATTGCTTCAAAGACCATCTTAGTGGACAAAGTCCCTTTCTGAATCGAGTTCACTCCTCATTTTAGTCCTGTAACACTGAACCGGATTAACTTACAGTTCCTGCCATGTCTACCTCATGAGATATAAATCATTACCCAAAGAATTGGAGGGAGATATAGGTCTCACCCATCTCATATTGAAATCATTCTTGCATGTGCCACAGAACAATCATAAATCATTCATCATTACCCAAAGAATAAATTAGGTTTCATTAACATCATTCCATCATAAAATAATCCATATACAACAAATGGATATATTTTAATCATAATAAAAATCAATCCATGTAAATAATAGAGCCATTATACTTGAAAAATAAACATACTAAATAATGTCATCTTAGATGGAAAATATTTTTGATAAAACAATTGAATTGAATTCATGAGGAAAATATCCTTTCTTATTCAAAATTATTTTCTTTTCACAAAATTACATGAAATTTTAAAAGAAAATGATTTTGTTGAAAATAATCATGAAATATTGTAGATTAATCTTCTTGAAAATAAGGAATTATTAAACCGTAAAAATCCGTTCATGCCGTATAAGTTAAAAAAACATTCTCCTTGTACTTTTGTTAGAAAAGTCAAAAAGTACCTCATTTGGTAAAAAAATAAAATATTCCATCCATACGATGTGGTAAAAGTAAAAAAAGGGTAAAAATGACATTAATCATACATGGGAGAAAATTAAACATTTTATGAAATCATTTTGAGAACATATGGACATGGATATAAAGCATAACCCCAGTAAATACTTATGAAGAAACGATCTCGGATAAGAATGAGATTGGAATAATTATCCCTTACCTTAGGTCTGATATGCTTCGTACGTTTCCAAAAATCCTGTATAATGATTTAAATAATGTCATTAAATAATTGAAGAATAATATTCATTTTTATGATATCATATATGGTTCACTTATGACTTTATATTACCTGTTCTTTTGTAAGTTCCTAGTTAAAGAAGCGTTTTGGGTTAAATCGTTTTATTTATCGTACGTGTTTAGACTTGTTGTTCTTGATATTATTACATATATCCTGATTTACATTATTCCATAATGTAAAACATGATTTATATATAATATATATTCAGTATATACATATATATGTGATAGATCGATTAAATGGAATGAAATACACCATTCATGGAGACGGTAGGCCGTACGTATGCATGAACGCTATTTTCGTTTCCTTACTGAATTGAGTGAAATTATGTAGATGACATACATATATATACACATAAATCCCGTATCATTATTATGTCATATATTTTATGATTACTTATTATATATACGTTATAATCATTCATGAATGGTTAACATGGAGAATGAATCTCATCGCTTCGTGGAGACTGTAGTTCGTAAGTACGCACGAGCGATGATATCATTACCATGATCGTGGAATTTCATTGAATTGTATGTATAATATTTAATAATCAATATCACTTTGAAATAATAATATATAATTATTTATTTACACTATTATACCCATCCATGTAAGGTGTTGGTCGAAAACAGATTACACCATGGTGTGGAGACTGTATTCCGTACGTACGCTCATGCGGTGATTTCGTATTCTGTAGGGTGGATAAATGGTGAAATAGGGTTGTTTCATTATTATAATAAAATATAAGTATATTATTGATACTTATGTCATTACTTCATAATGAAACAACTAAATAAGAAGAAGTAGAAGAAGAAATAAAGTTGAAAGAATCGGTAACAGATATTATCTCTTCTTTTGACACACCTTTTTGAAACCTCCTCTTAGGGCACTAAGATTTGTATTTGAAGAAGACCAGAACCTCTAGGATGTTTCTAGGGAAGTGGAGAATAGAAATTGGCAGCGTTTGGATGATCATGAAGGCTCAAAGTGGTGTGAGGAAAAGAGCGAGGAGGTGCCCTTTTATAAGGGAGGAGAGGGGCATCTCTGGAATTACAAAACATATTATTTTATTATAAAGTCATATTCGGTTTTTAGCAGCTCCAAATTGAGTTATGTCGAAGCTAAAGTGGGGTTTGGTCTAAATCCTCTCATCCAATAGAATTTAGAAAAGTTTAGGTTTCTATTTTAACCTTATCATTTAGATTTAACTTTAAGTTAAATAATTTCTATTTTACCTTGTCTTCTTGTTTTCTTACACTATAAGTTTAATAATCATTCTATAACAAGAAAAAAGTACCCCAAGTTGTTTATTGTTAATATATATAACATTATCTAACTCATTTGGCTGAAACGTTGATTTTTAGGAATAAAATACAATTAATAATATAATATTTGTTTTAAAAACTATTTTGGTCAATTTTGACACTATTTGGTAATTGATTTTTGTGATAATCCTAACAGAATTATTAGTTCAAACAAAGTAATCTAAATCAATATTAACATTTCATATTAACCTATAAAATTATTGGAATTCAGAAAAAGTCTCAGATTTAATTTTTTTGAGTATTTATATCATCAATTATGTTAATATTTCATTAATAGGATAATTACTGCATCATCATTGTGTCATAAATAAATTAAATTATTTAATGTATAAAAATTATAAATAAAATAGAATTATGTAGGAAAGTTTTTTTATCTTTATAATGAATATTTATAGTCGAATTTATCATATGTATAACCCTATATTAAAAATGTTTTAGTTATTAAACATTGATTTTAACTATTTTCACTATTCTTTAAATAAAATAATATTAAATGTCCTAATCTAATCCATGTAGGCTTAAATGGTCATAATTTATTCATAAGGTTTTTTTTGGTCGAATTACCCCTATCCAATAGAATTATGACATGTGTTAGGGTAATAATAATATCATTTTTACCCTTAATTACTCTATTTACTTTTAACTGTGGTAAAAAATGTAAAAAGTTACTATTCACCAGAAATTATTTTCATCCTATTGAAACACATTTTTTTCCATGGTATTAACTGGGTGTCTTAGATTTTCAAAATTCCACTCACAGAAGCGGTAAAATTAAGTTTTATGTGAATTTGCAAATTCTCCTAGGAGGTGTGTAAAAGACGGTGAAATGTTAAATAAAATTTATATATATCTAAAATTATTACAAAATGAATCCAATGAATTAAATTGAAATTATATAGGTATTATGTATCAATTTTGACCTAAAATAAATTTAATTAAAATAAATAATTTTTTAAATAAAAAGTAGGTTTTTGAATAGTAACCTAGTGTTTTCACTATTTTTCAAAAATTAAATGTTTTCAGAAAAATACCAAAATTTCACCCTAGGCTAATTTCGATATTCCGAATCCAAAAATTAAGTCCATTTTGAATGTTGAAATTTAAAAAATTTCAAAAAGTGGTTATTACTCTTCATAATGGCTAGTTTTAATAACATTTTAATAGTATATCGTTGTTTAGTGAAACTCGGTACTGCGTACAACAGAAGATATCGTGGAAGGTCGCGATTGAGTATAATGAAAGCCAAGTCAGGGATGTGTGTAGTGAAATCTCCTTTTGGTGCAGCGTCTAACAGAAGACATCAATAAAATTAAAAATAATATTTTTCATAAAATCTCAAGGTGTTTCGAGACCCTGGGCCAGGGTCGCACACCATAGTGGCGCCGTAGGGCGTCGGGGCAGACAGGAGAGTGTCAGTGCTATGCTTTTGACGGACTAGGTCTCCTAGCATGGGTTTGCCTGACCAGGTGTACAACCAGCCATGGCAGGCAGTGGGTACACCACAGAGGCAGTGGTAGTGTTGTGACCAGGGGTCACCTAGGAGAGGACCGGGCGGTACTCAGGGAGGTGACACATGCAGAGCGGCCAGACCAAGAGGTGGAGGACGAAATTTTGAGATCCCTCCACCGCCACCACCAGGATGCCCACACCTGGCTTAAGGAGCTTGCGGTAGGGGCCACAGGAAGCTTGAGGCCATGGGTGTACGAGACGCTCCAACGCACGAGATAGTCCAAGGTATGTTTTGTGTTTACTCCACACGTGCTTCAGTACTAGTAGACACAGGTTCCAGCCATTCCTTTATATCACTACTATTGGTATGGGTGATGTAGCTTCTAGTAGAGGCACTGACACCTCCACTTAGCCTCGAGGTTCCTATGGGATGTGCCTCATTGTTGACCTTAATCTGTAGATAGTGCGACCTGTCGTTCGAAGGAGGGAGATTCACATGGAACCTGCTCGTCATAATGATGGAACTTTACGATGTCACCCTGGGCATGGATTGGCTTTCTATGGTTCACGCTTAGATCGACCGTCGTCATAGACATGTTAGAGGTGATTTTTCTGATGGTACAAGGTTCACCATCGTTGGTGAACGAGACCTCATGGCATATCAGATGGGTACTCTGAGTAGAAGACACCGGCATTTTACACACCAGTTGGTGAGCATGGATCTCGGAGTTGTAAACACCACAGGCACCTGGATCCATACCGTTGTAGAGGCCTGCAAGGACATCTTTCCCAAGAATGTTTTGGGACTACCTCTGAGGTGGGAGATGGAGTTCAACATTGAATTGCAGCTAAGGACTGCTCGGATATCTTGTGAAGTATATCAGATGGCACCTACTGAGCTTTGGGAGCTACAACGTCAGTTGGATGGCCTTCATGAGGCTAATATCCCGAAGCTAGCCTTCCATTGTCTATATGAGCACTACGCGTTTTTGGTGATGCCCTTTGGCATGAAGAATGCCTCTGCCATATTTATGGCATTTATGAACCATATTTTCCAACCGTACATGGACCGGTTTGTGGTTGTCTTTATTGATTATATACTCATCTAGTCGGTGACAGAGGAGGAGCCCACAAAGCATTTGGGGATAGTCGTAGACATACTTTGAGATCACCAGTTGTACGAGAAGTTCTCTAAGTTCCAATTCTGGATTCACAAGGTTCAATTTTTTGGGACACATCATTATGGAACATGGTTTGGCTGTGGATCCTACAATGATATAAGAAGTTCTTTCTTGGGGGCCACCCAAGAATGAATCTGAGGTGCAGAGTTTCCTTGGTTTGGTAGGGTATTACAGGAGGTTCGTAGAGGACTTCTCCAGGATTTCTACCCCTTTGACGGCATTGACACGGAAGGGACGACTGTTTATCTGGACTGATCAGTGCTAGAAGGCCTTCGAGGAGTTGGGCAGAAGCTGAATAGTGCTCTAGTGTTGAGGCTGCCAGAGGAGGGTGCTGAGTTCGTGGTATACTGTGACACTTCATGATCTGGTCTCAGGTGCGTGTTGATGCAGAAGCAGGCAGAGATTTCATATGGGTCGAGGTAGTTGAGGCCCCATAAATAGAATTATGAGACTCACAACTTGGAGCAGGTAGTAGTCATCTTCACATTGATTTTATGGAGACACTACCTCCTGGGTGAGCATTTTGTGGTCTACTCCGACCAACAGAGCCAAAAGTACGTCTTCACTCAAAGGAATTTGAATCTGAGGCAGAGGTGCTGGCTAGAGATTTTACAGGACTATGATTTCGAGATATTCTACACTCTAGGGAAGGGAAATGTAGTAGCATATTCCCTTAGAAGGAAGTCCTAGGCCCATTTAGTGCGGGAAGCTTCAGATAAGTTGGCTTTCCTATGTCATAACTTAGAGGAGAAGGAGGGTACAACATTTCTGCAGTCGATGGTGTTGAATCCTTCGCTCCTTGAGCATGTAAGAGAGCCCCAGTTGGGGGATATCGACAGCGAGGTACTGCGTGATCAGATATCCACGAGCGATGCACCCGATGGGTATTCTGAAGGAGGAAATAACGAGAACATGTTTCAAGGGCGAGCTGTAGTACCAGCGGTGATGCGGGAGGAGGTGATGTTGTAGTTCCACACTTATCCCATGGCAGTACATCCCTGTGTGTGGAAGATTAATAGAAACCTTCAGTGGCATTTTTGGTGGTCTGGCATGAATCTGAGCGTAGCCAAGTTTGTATCTCGATGTCTTACCTGTCAGTAGGTGATGGAAGAGCACCAGGTTCTTGCAGGGCTATTACAGCCCCTTGATATCCCAGAGTGGAAGTGGGATGTCGTATCTATGGATTTCTTCACAGGGCTTCCATGCACAGCGAAGGGCCACGACTCCATTTGGGTGATTGTGGACCGACTCATGAAGTCAGCACACTTCCTTTCTATTAGGGAGCAGAGCTAGGTGGAGAGTTTGGAGAAGTTATATGTTCATGAGATCGTCTGCCTTAATGGAGTACCCTCGACGATAATCTCCGACCGTGATGCGCAGTTTACGTCATGATTATGGCGAGACCTACATGAGGCATTCAGGACTCAATTTCTGATGAGTACAGCTTTTCACCCCCAGACTGATGGGAAGACCAAGCACACTATCCAGGTGTTGGAGGATAAGCTCAGGGCGTGCATGTTAGACTTTGACTGGAGTAGGGAGGATCACCTTCCCTTGATAGAGTTTGTGTATAAAAATAGTTACCACTCTACTATTGGCAGGGCAGATTTTGAGGCCCTCTACGGGAGACTCTTTTGGTCACCCTTATACTGGACGGAGGTTGGGGAGACCTCCCTCGTGGGCCCAGAGTTGGTGCAGGCTACATCAGAGATGGTACATGTCATTTTTGAGCAGATGAGGATGGCTCAGAGCAGATAGAAGTCCTATGGAGACCGAAGTTGTAGACCTTTGGAGTTTGTGCAGGGAGACGATGTCATTTTGAGAGTCTCCCCGCGACGATGAACACGGATGTTCGGCCAGGGAGACAAGTTGTCACCGTGGTTCATTTGGACTTTTGAGATCATGTGTTGGGTTGGTGAGGTCACCTACCGTATTACTCTACCCCCATAGCTGTAGAGAGAGAACAACGTCTTCCACATGTCGAAGCTGAGGAAATACGTGCATGGCCCCACACACGTTATTGACTGGGGGGTGATGGAAATTGAGGTTGGAGCCAACATTGCGGAGAACCCGATGGAGATTGAGGACCGACAGGAGTGGACTCTGCATGGACGGTCCATTCCTCTAGTTCGTGTGCTGTGGAAGCATGGGAGGGTGCATGAGAGCACCTAGGAAAGGGAGAGCCAGATGTGGGCTCAGTATCTTGAGTTGTTTTTGTATTTTTGTTTTTCGGGGATGAAAAATGTGAAGGAGGTAACGATGTAACAACCCCGGTTTTGAGCCTGTAAGACTTTAAATTTTCTTGATGTTACTCCAGGGCCGGGTGTTTAGATGGCATGCGATTCTAAGCCCCGCTGTGGCCAAAATTAAACCTTTTAAGTGAATTTAGACTAAAAAATCCAATAAATATAATAACTCATAAATAGTTGCTCGGACAAGAAAATAGAGGGCACCGTTGAGTTCGGAATGTGCCGTTTACCCTAGAAGGGGAATGACTATCATGGGCGCGACCGTTTTGTGAAAAACGCCACCAGTGGCGTTTTTCCAATAAGGCGGCCCTAGGCGCAGATGTTATAAATTTTGAATAGAGACTCAGATTAAAATTATAAGGACACCATTGCGCTCAGGGCATGTTGTTTACCTTAGGGGAGGCCTAACCTCAACCCCACTGGGAGTTCGGGTACGAGGCCTACGGTCAGGGAGTTTAAGTGTTTTCTTTTTAAACATGACCCCCACCCTTATTCTCCCCCTTCTTCCTTGGTGAAAACTCTCCCAATGACGAAGGATGAAATCCTCTCCTCTCTTTCATCCCTTCGACAAGGTGTTGCTGGATCCGGAGGATCATAGGTGAAGCGTCATGCAACGCCCATCGAGGTAGGCTCGTGTATTGTAGTTTTACTTCCCGCAGTCTTCTTTAATTGGTTTATTTGCATTTAACTATTCTCAGATCATCGAGAGAATCCCCTGGTTGCGTAGGGATCAATTTTACCCTCACAAAAATCCTTTTTGATAGAATTTTCGAGTCACGGGGCATCCGGGGCCACCCTGGGAATGTTTTCCTGCCGTTTCATCGTTTTCTGGCAAGGCGACACGGCGGAAGACCAAGGCGGCATGGTGGTGGTGCTCCTGGTGGTGGCAGTTCTCCAGTTGGTGCGGCTGTTCTCTATGAGGTGGGATCTGACATCAGCTTCATGCAGCGGCTCCAGGGTGTGTGCGAGGCCGTCGGTGTCGGGCGTGATGAGGTGGACCGGGGTCGCGGCGCGCGATCCCACGGGAGGAACGGAGACCGCCTTCCAGCAGGTCTCCGCTGAGACCGAAGACCGGCCACGAGGGACTGTCAGTTGAGCAGTGGACCACGAGTCCACAACTGGCCCGTGCAGCCGAATCGCTGGCCGGCGCGAGCCGCCCCGGACCGGGAGGGCCATCCGGCCAGGCCGGGCCCACCCAAGGGGCTTCGTCCCCTCCGACTTCGGACACCCGTAACTTTCGCTACAGGTGTCTGTTTTGCATGCTGTCGGTGGTAGTGTAATCCTTGGATCGGGAGGAAGGCTTTGAGATGGTTTTGGGGATTTATAATTCTTGTGATGGGAACTCAGTGGTGTGACACGCTCGTTTAGTACTACGCCGAGATTCTTGTTTTGGATGGCGCAGACACGTATGATGTCCGATTTGAGTACCGTCAGCGGCATTGTGACGCTTTCATCGAGACAGATATTTATAGCATGGTTTGGGACGTTGATTTAGGAGTAGAGATGCGGACCCTATGGGGCCGTCTTTTGAGTTGCGTGCAGGGTTTCTACGCCTTTTTCACCGAATGTCCGTTCGAGGCGTATGAGTAGTCGTTTCTGCATGTTTTTCCGAGAGAATCGCGATGGCACAGTTCACCCGACAAGCATCAGAGTCGGGATTGAGGACTCACATGGGCTGGATATGGTGAATAGTACCATATTCAATGGTTGTCTGTTTCGGGTGAGTAAGTAGTCTATATCACGTGTTTTTGCACTAGGACAGCAATGGTGTAATCCGTTTGGGCATGTGAAGCCTCATTTGAGATCATGATAAATGTGGGAACATGGGAAGGGGTTGGATGGAAATACCTTTGGATGAACACTGAACCAACAGACGGTGGCGTTGTTAGTTACACCTGGTGATGTCAGTAGTGGTGAGGAGCTATCAGACAGATTCCGGGTCTACCCACTAGCAGGGCTGGGCAGTGGGTCACCCGACGACTCTTGAGGGGCTACCCTCCATTAGGGATGGGTAGTGGGTCGCCCTTCATCTTCTTTTGGTTCTACCCTCCATCAGGGCTGTGCAGTGGGTCACTTGACAACTCTTGGGGTTCTACCCTCCAGCAGGGCTGGGTAGTGGGTTGCCCGTCGTCTTCTTCCAGTCTACCCTCCAGCAGGGCCGGGCAGTGGGTCACCCGACGAATCTAGAGGGTCTACATGCCAGCAGGGCTGGGCAATGGGTCGCCCATCATCTTCTTCCAGGTCTACCCTCAAGCTGGGCTGGGTAGTGGGTCGCATGTCGACTACTTCCAGGTCTACCCTCCAGTAGGGCTGGGCAGTGGGTCGCCTGTCGAATCCTTCCAGGTCTACCCATCAGCAGGGCTGGGCAGTGGGTCGCCTGATGATGTATTATGTTTTATCCTCTAGCAGGGCTGGGTAGTGGGTCACCCAATGGCATTTCAGACATATCCCTTCTTATGTGGCTAGTCAGTGACTTTTTCATCGTGACTACCGAAGCAGGACACTGATTGTGCGGATCACTGGTGCGACTGTTTTAACGTTACCTAAGGAGCCACAAGTAATATGGGTACTTTCCCCACTGAGATGCATCCTTGAGACGTGACCTAAAACTGTGCGGGCGAGTCAGTGCCGCCCAAATCAGATAATATCGAAGTGCGGTGATTGATCCCCTTCGTCTTGGGCTTCCTAGGTAGACGAGACGAGATGTTGGGCTATGCAGATGGTTTTACATTGAACTGATGGAGACTTATCATGGGCTGATCTTGCAGAAGGAGATCCCCTTACACACTCATTTGGGTTTCTTTTTGAGCATATATATATATATAATATCTCCCTACTTTCTTTTCCACTCCTTAGGGTCTGTGCTTACTTATTTCTGTTGGGTTGAGCTGCACTTTCTTTACTAAACTTTTCCACTGACCTTGTTAGTCTACTTCTCACCTCTTTAGTGCCACCTTTTTTGCAACCCCGAGATTTTGGGGTATCCAACTGAGTATCTTTACACTCACCCCTTCTTGGGCTTTGCCCGTACTGAGTGTTCCCTTGAAGACGACAGACAGGTCGATCGTGACTACGAAGGTGCATAGAGGTCACATCAGTTGGAGCAGCATACCGTGGTCATGATAGAATATTCTAGTGGGAGTCTATCCGGTTTTTTTATTTTGTTTACCTATTTCCGGGTTGTGGAACCTTTGTGGTTGGGCTCATGTTTTTACATTTTTTTACTTTCCATTTTTCCTGTCAGTACTTCCATCACATTACATACTTTATTTAGTGGTTGATGCATGATTGTGGATGGGGTATCGTTGTTTGTCTTTTGGTTTTCTTTATACTCTACACTACTGCATCGAGTGGGTTGTGTGTGAGAGTATACACGTACTTAGGCGAATGCCTCCCCGATATTGTTACGCCTTCAGCGGTGGTCGCGAGCCTCTAGCATATTGAGGTGGGCTTAAGGTAGTTTTGTCTCGGGACCGATAGGGTCGGGTCGTGACATACATAATGAGAATGTTCCTCCAATTTCACTTACTTTGAAATACTGATAGTTGATATTATTTCTGTTTCACCATAGTATGTCATCCAAACATAGAAAATATAATTAATAAAAAAATCACAACACTTCATCATTCTAATCATAACAATGAAATTTAATCAGCTTTTAGTGCACAATATAAATATTTTACAATATAAAATACTAATAAATAATGAAGAATAATCATGATGTGATAATTTTTTTTTATTCAAATACAAAAAATGAATATTGATACTCATAATTTATATAATTCAAATTTATAGGGAACCAAATATAACATAATATTCATTTTATTATATCCCATTGAAGAAATGTTTTGGTCAAATATATGTCACATGATATTCAATTTTTTGTAAGATATCAATTTAGTAAAGTGGACTACAACATTTTCTTCAATGGGAAACTTAATGAAATTGAAATTTCCCATTAGGTAAAATTATCACATTCTATGGGGGTAATATTATTATGTATAGAAGCATATAAAATCATAAATCTGGGATTTATGAAATAAAAACGATAGAGAGGCCTAAAACAGTTGATACTTAAGTAATGATAATGAATATAATTACCACTCTATGTGGGTAAGAAAACAATGTCTGAATATATAAGAAGTGGGATCCCAAGGGTACCTTGTGAAGATATAAATATGTGTCATGATTACCATTATGGAATGTATGAGTTAATTTTCCATGACCAATATTGAAATTTCATCATTGAATTAGATTGAAATTTTACAATAGTGTTCTATACCACACTTATAGATTGTTGAAGAAGAAAAGGAAATCAGTTTCAAACAATGATGGGTGATGTTTTGGGATCAACACGATTGCATCCCATTCCCAAATTCTTTGGCCTCCAATAGAAATGATTCTCAATAACCATATAATCCATTTAAACCAATAACATTGAACCATTTCATCCACTAACAACACCTCCTCCACTAATAATGCACTTGTTACAGGATCCAACAAAGTTGATCTTGAACACATTTCATGGGAGATTTCATCGAACCCATATTCCTTAGTTAATCAATGTAGTATGTATAGATTCGTATCCGCTTCCACCCATGACCATAATCAAAGTGAGTGATTTTTTAAAATGTTTTAGAAGAGGAACAATCTTAGAGGTCTAACACTAAGTAATAGATTGTATAGAAAACCTATATATCATAAATCCTTTTACCCTTGAACTATTACTAGAATACTATATACACCAATAGACTGCTGAACCCACATTTTCTCTCACATTTCATTCCATCTTTTTATCTACCACCCACTAAAACCATGGTTGAAAAAATGTGACTCCATAACCTTCAAAAAAGTCAACACTAAGAAGGATACCTAATCCACACCAGATAGAAATAGACTAATCCATATCAAAGAAAAAATGATCAATGATTTCATTATTTAAGTTATATTAGTGGAAGAATTTGGAAACAACATAGATACCATTCTATTTTATTAACACATTAGTTAGAATATCCCGATCACCAATGCACCCTACTAGGAAGAAACACTTAAACAAAATGACTCTACACTGAAAAAATGTAGTCCCTTATAACATCGAGACGTTTTTGAAGGGACATATGATACTCCTTATAGACGATAACTCAAGATGAAGTGATAATGAACAAAATTTTTTCTGTATCCTGCAAAATCTATATGTTGTTTAAATCCTCAGAAATTATGGATTCATTGTATCTAGAGTGAAATATGGGAATGCATTATCCCAAAAAAGTAATATACATCGTGGGGAGTCCAGAAAACCGAGGGGAACACCCAATGAGTTATAAATCCATTATAATAATTCACCTCACCCCACAATTCATCACGATCCATGATGTAGGGTTAGTAAGTTCCCTTGCATAATTTTTTAAATGGTGGAGATAATTTCTTCCATGTGGAAAAAATATTCCCCATACTTTCCCAAAATAAAACAAGACCAAAAATACATACCATCAGAAACATCCAAAGTAGGTATATCATGAATTATATGCATTATTTATCTCAAATTCTATAGTCATGTACCCCCTAGAGTCATATAGCATGGCCATTCAGTCCTCCTATTCCCAATGAAAACTCACATTCATATGAGAGTCCTAAAAAATTGAAGCCACGAGTTTTTCAATTTAATATAAAATAGATTTTTTAACAATGAGAGGAGAATGTACGTGGTATGGATTTTAGGTATGAATGTAATTAACAAATTTCATATGTCCACCAAAGGATAGAAGATGAATATTCCAATTAACAAAGCATGTTGTAATCAAGGAGACCAGACTCTCATAGTACTGAATTAGAAGGCCCCTATGAGAAATCAGAGCCACAAGGTAGTTAAGAGGGATGGATTTTCTGTTGATTTTTAATATTTACTTAACCTGTTTAGAATGATTCTGAGGTCATGATTTCTAAAAATTAATGACTATCTTATAAAAATTATTAAATTTACTACTCTACTTTATATATTACTTCAAAAATTCAATAGTTCATTAGATAAATATCTTATTATTGTCAGTGAAAAGTCGTATATCATTGGCAGGTAGTATGAGAGACAATTGATTAAATGGAATCATAAATATGTAATCTATGATTCATGTATGATTGATTCTAGATTAAATAAATCTTCTAATTGAGTTTTGAGAAATAGTGAAGAGACTTCTTGAAATTGGGCCACCTTCCATCAAGCCTCAAAATGTTTTGAGAAAACTGTATCTCTATCCCAAGAAATTAATCGAGGGACAATATTAACTAATTGTTTACAAAATGGATAAAATATCCATGATTTAAATCCTATATAATACATCATGATCATAAAGAATCCCCATTAAAGCCAGTCATATTGCTTGTCCATGTAAATTCTAATCACAACATTTTAGATCAAAATCTTCCTATTATGTTCACTGAACATTTATTGATTATTGGAGATAGAATATTTTATTGACCTCCATCTAACAAAGTTATTTTGATCCTACGATGTCCACTATATTATGTTTGGAGTATGTGATTCATCTGTTTAGGATATCATGGATCTTTTATGAGATCTATTTCAATGGAATTATCACAATAAAATTATATTTGATATTTACTGTTATAAAAATAATAATACTCATGGATAAAAATTGTTTATCAAAACTACATATTTAGTTATATCCACATCCCATGAATAATTTTTAAATATAGTAGAATACATAATTTATGGATAATTTAAACACCTCCAACTAAATTCTAATCTGTTGAGACTAAACATATAAAATTACATTGACATTAGATCATTATAATTTATTTGGTAAGTAGAATATGTATATCCTCTAATTTCTTGTTCCTCTTCATCTCTACTTTTCCAGATCACATCCTTATTAAGCATGAGACAATAAAGTATAACATTAATTGAAAATGAATATTGTTCGCCTTGGGTAAAATGATATCTACCCACCTTGATTAAATCAGTGGAAGCATCCAGACTAGTATATAACTTGAAATACATGATTGATCCTTTGTAACATCCCAAGATTCCATGGTACGTTTCCCTTTGAATAATGAAATAGCTTGCATCGTACGCAACATCGAGATTCTAACACACCCTGATCAATCAAACTAGCTATTATGAATAATAATATCCACTTTTAAAAATTTTATAAATTATGTTTTTCAAAATAGACATCATTTTTGGATTCAAAATATCGAAATTAGCCTAGGGTGAATTTTTTTTATTTTTCCGAAAACATTCAATTTTTTATGAATAGTGAAAAACACTGAGTTATTGGTTAAAACAGACGATGTTTTTATTATAAAATAATATTTCAATATTTTCATAATGTTCTCCTCACCCATATTATAAAAGGGAACATCCCTTCTCTCAAATCATAGGTACAAATCTAATTGTCTTAGCCAACCCCTGCCCAAATATCCTCCAAACTATCCTCAATTCATCATAGAGTCATTCCTTTTGTTAGAAAGCCAACCTAAGGAGACCTTTTTATCAAATCAAAAGAAATAACCCAAATAAGAGGAGGTTAACCTACCCTCAACCAAGGAAAAGTACAAGTCAAGGGTTAATTTCTCAATCTCTTTATTATCAGATGTTGTTTTATACGTGAGTATCTACCGGGACCCCTTTATCATCCACATACTTGTTTCTTAAAAATGTATTTCACAAGAATTTTAAAATTTACATGACAATGGTTTAATGTAATTGATACCATTATTGGAACTTATATGTTTTGAAAGGAATCTTTCTGTCATTTTCCAAACATGGTACATGATGACTTTTTCATCAAAATTTAGGTAAGAATGATTTTTTAAATTATACAGATAGTGCAACTATTTTACACTATTAAAACATCATTGAATCTTCCCTAACAAGATTATAAGAATATTTTCAAAATAAATTTTTTGTTTGTTTTCATGTGACTCTTAGTTGATTTCAAAATAGGAAGCGATATTTCTCACAAATAGTCTTGATTTCATTTATGTCAATATCCATTGATATATTTTACACTTATTTGAAGTTGAATTATTATGATACAAATCATCTATATTGTATTTTTGGTTTTGTGATATGTTTGATTGTGGATGAGTTATTTTTATGCCTTTCATGATTTATGGGTAAATTAATATGAATTTTTATGTTATATTTCAACATCTTCTTAAGATTAATGTGTTGGACTAGTACGTTCCAGGTTGGGGTTAGGTTATAGTAGACCCTTCCGTTTGGAGTTTAGTTACAGAGGCTCTCTGGGTTGGAGTCCGGTTACAGAGGCTCTCTCGATTGAAGTCAAGTTAGAGAGGCTCTCCGAGATGGATTCTGGTTATAGATGCTCTATTGCTTGGCGTCCGGTTACAGTTATCCCCTAGGTCCTGGCACGAGGCCTTGGCACATAAATTAATGTCTGACATTATGCATTCCATCATTCTGAATGTTCCTATTGATATTGCACATTATTATCTAACTTGTTGAATATCCATGTGAATATGTATATGGCATTATTTGATTTTATATTTTCTATATTATGCTGAAAGTCAATTTTAAAAGGATTTTGTTTTAGTCATATAAATTTCCGTAAATTTTTATGCTTATTTATAAAAGTTTTTGATATATTTTTATCCTTACTAAGCATATGATCTCACCCCTTTCTATGTTTTATTTTTCCTAGGATGCAAACAAGTATATTATGACTGGTCTACAGGGAATGTAAAATTGATATGAGTGAGGCCGCTGGAGACTATGTTGTTGTAGTTTTCTATTTTATAACGTAATGTAAAACAAATGAATTTATCTAGTATTTCCAAGGATACTAAACTGATCAGTATTTCGGGACAAGATTCCTTGTATCACGCCAATGTTATTTAACAATGCACTGACTCTGGGTAAATGGGGTCAGGGCATTAGAGTTGGTATCAGAGAAATTTTAGTAAAAACCTTGGAAGCTAGATTTAGATAAACACTGATTATAACACATTACCATAAGATAGACATTGAGGATTAGTATATAAGAACATCTTAGAATTTTGTAACTATCGAGATTTTTGGTTTTTCCAAGAAGTACATCCCTGTCTAGATACGAGCAAGTAGAGGCGGCTCTGGCACAGATGTACCTAGTGGAAAAACACGAAAAAACCAATTTGATCTAGACTCGAACATGAACTGGTGGATGAAAACGATCCTTTCATCACCCTTGGCTACGAAACTTTCAAGGGATATGCTTTGGATAATTCTCATATTCATTACAAACCATTATAAAGGGTTCATGAGTATATAATTCCTCAAATAAAACATTTTTATGGTTATGGATTATATCCATAAACTGTCCAGTTTATGTAATGTGTTTTACATGTTTGGAATTATGTATTGCGATTCAAAAACTAATCTAGTTTATGCCATTATTTAGAAATGGAACCTAGTGGAAGGAATGGAAACCATATCAATGCACGTAATCCATGTGGGGATTTCCCTCCTACTCAAGATATTTATAGTGGAGTTGGTGAAGCAGCTTGTGCTAATAATCTTATCACCATACTAGGAAAACTCACGCAGGTTATGCATAATAACCTTACCCGTATGGAGCACCCTGATCCACATCATGGAGGATTAATGTTAAAACGCATAATGAGGAAAAACACCAATATTCAATTAGAGTACAAATCTATTTGTAGCTGAGCAATGTATATGTTCTTTAGAGAAAATATTTCATCCTCTAGAGTGTAGCGAAAGGGAAAATTTTTTCATGGTAGTTTATCTCCTCACGGGAGAAGCAGAACATTGGTGGTTATTGATTCAAAATACAAAAGAAGATGAAGAAGTATCTAATAAGGTATGGGGGAGTTTAAGGATATTTTCTTATAAAAATACAATCATCATGACCATCAAACAGATGTGGAAATAAAATTTATGAGTCTAAGCCAAAAGGAGGATGAGAATGAAACTAAGTATGAGGCTAACATTACAAGGTTAGCAAGGCATGCTGTAGGTTATATATGTAATTCAAGATGTATTATTTATCGTTACATTGATGGGTTAAAAACATTTCTCCATCGAGCATTATTCTCAAAATCCTTCTCATCATACGAAGATTTTTTATCAAGTGCTATCAAGACAGAAAAGGAACTCTTTAATTCTTAAGACATTAAAGCAATGAAATAGAAGAAGAGATCTACTGAACACTCTGTAAATTCAAATAAGGGGATGTAGGGAAAAGTAGAATATCCACCCAATAGTAAGTGTGGTAAGAAACACCCTAGTAATTTCCTGAAGGGAATGGGAATTTTTTACAAGTTTGGTGAAAATGGAAACCATGCTCGTGATTGTAAGGCGAAGAAAGAGGCTGTAAATGTTGAATGATACAATTTTAGAGAAAGGGGAATTATGAAAATGATAGTCGTAAGGTTCAAGGAAAAATACCTCAAAAAATTCCAAGGGATCAAGGCCATGCTTACGCTATCACTACTGCTAAGTTTGAAGCTCTGGAAGATGCCGTGGTAGGTAATTTAATGGTATCCTCATGTTTAAAAAAATGCATTATTTGATTCATGATTATCACATTGTTTCATATCCTCCCAGTTTGCTAAGAAAATTAGATATTTCCAATTTGATTTAACATAGGAGTTGTCAGTCAATACTCATAAGGAAAGTATCATTGAAAAATAGTTTTTTGAATCAATTACCATTAGGGAATAAAAATGTTCCTTATCTTATGATATCATCTCCATACCCATGATTGAATTTGATATAATCCTCATTATAGATTGGATATCAGACCATGAAGAGAATGTTTTTTGAAGGAAAAAAGAGGTTAAAATAATCGATGATGATAAGGCGTACATTATCTTTAGAGAAGAAATGTCACCACCTGATTCTTATTTAGATCCACGCCTAGTAGCTCCACTAAATTTGAATATTGGGGAGGAAGAGAATGAAATAACAATGGGTGAGGAAAAGAATGTTCGAATAGAGTACGTACCTATTGTGAAAAAATATGTTGATGTGTTTCCAGATGATTTACATGGACATCCACTAGAACGAGAAATTGACTTTTCCATTGATTTAATTCCTGGTTCAAGGCCGATATTGAAGACCCCTTATAGAATGGACATTGTGGAATTAGTGGATCTATGGAATCAACTATAGGAATTGAGTAATAATGGATTTATTCACCCTAGTGTTTTTCTATGGGGAGCCCATGTCCATTTTGTTAAAAAGAAAGATGAATTTATGAGGTTGTGCACTGACTACAAGGATAAAAATGTTATAACAATAAAAAACATGTTTCCCCTACCTCGTATTGATGATTTACTCGACCAACTTCAGGGAGAAAAATATTTTTCAAAGAATAAACTTCGATCTGGATATCATTATTTGTGTGTGAAGAAGGAAGACATTCCGAAAACCCCATTTCGATCCAGGTACGAGAATTATGAGTTTACAGTAATGCCTTTTGGGTGGACTAAGGAACCCTCTGTTTTCATGGATCCAATGAACAATGTTTTCACGGAATATCTTGATGAATATTTAGTGGTATTTATTGATGATATCCTGGTATACTGTAGAAGCTATGAAGATCCTGAGAACCACTTGTTCACCATTCTAAAAACCCTCAGAAGAGATGAATTATATGGGAATTTTAGCATGTTCAAATTCAGGCTTCAACAGATTTCTTTTCCTGACCATATTGTCTCTAAAGATGGAATCTCTGTTGATCCTTTTAAGACAAAGGCAATCCAGGAATGGCCAGCACCGACAAATATAATTGAGGTACACCATTTTATTGGTTTATCCGGTTATTATAGTCATTTCGTCCAAATTTTTTCCCAATTGGATAACCCATTAATGAAGCTCACACGTAAAGGGGTTAAATTTATTTGGAAAAAATAGTGTGAAGAATGTTTCAATGAACTGATGAAAATATTATTCAATTATCCTATCTTGACACTACCATCGAGGAATGATGGGTTTATTATTTATAGTGTTTCCTCAAAGAAAGGAATTGGTTGTGTCATTATACAGAATGATAGGGCCATTGCCTACACATCACGACAGCTAAAAATTATTGAGAAAAAATATCCTACTCATGATATTGATTTATCAACTATAATATTTTCTTTGAAGATATGGAGACACCATCTCTATGGTAAGAATTGTGAGATATATGCCGATCACAAGAGTTTGAAGTCTACTTTCTCAAAGAAGGAACTCAACATGAGGAAAAGGAGACGGCTTGAACAACCCAAGGATTATGATTTCACTATACACTACCACACGGGGAAGGAAAATATGGTGGAAGATTCTTTGAGCAGAAAGGATCATGGAGTTTTGATCTAGATGAGAGTTGAATTGGATCCTATATTCATGGATCAAGAAAAAATGGATATGGGAATAACCATGGAAGGTAAAACATCACTAATTTTTCAAATGGTTGCCAAACCATCTTTACTAGAATGAATAATGAGTTCCTAGACCGACGATGTGGAGTTTCAAAAGATGATTGAAGCTTTGAATGATAGGAGATTGACCAAATTCGTATATGACGTTGGGATTTTGGAATTTTGGAAGAGGGTTTGTGTTACTGATATACCTGATCTAAAAAGGGAACTGTTGGATGATTCCCATAGCTCTAATTTCACTATACACCCTTGTAGAACTATGATGTATAGAGATTTGAAGGAAAATTTTTGGTGGGACAACATGAAAAGAGAAATTTCTGATTTTGTGTTATGATGTATGGTTTGTCAACAAGTGAAGCTGGAAGGCAACTTCCTCAAGGAGTCATGCAACCTCTTCCCATACCTGAGTGGAAATGAGATAATATTACAATGGACTTTGTCATGGTACTACCAAGGACTCCTCGAAGGAATGATGCAATATGGGTCATTATTGATCATCTTACCAAGTTATCACATTTTCTTGTTATAAGATAATATTTATGACTTGAACATTTAGGATGATTGTATACTAATGAAGTGTTAAGACTTCATTGAGTACCCCTATCAATTGATTCTGATCATGATCCCCATTTTACTTCAAGATTTATGAGAAGTCTTCTGAATTACCTACATTCAGAACATCGTTTGAGCACTACCTACCACCCTGAAAATAATGGAAAATTAGATCGGACTATTCAAACCTTAGAAGACATGTTGAGATCTTGGTCACTTGACATTCAAGGTATGCAGGATCAATATTTATATCTGGTAGAATTTTCCTATCACAATAGCTTCTAGTAAAGTATTTAGATGGCACCATATGAAAAATTATACGGAAAGAGATGTCACACACCAACCTGTTTGGATCATTTTGGTGAAAGAAATATTGTAGGCCTAAAACTTGTTGAGGAAACAATGGAAAAGGTAAAGGTAATCCAAACCCACATCCATGTAGCTCAAAGTAGGAAATAGTGCTATGTTGATAACTGAAGGAAGGATTTGGAATTTCAGGTAGGTGATCATGTTTTTTGAAGGTGTCTACTTAGGAAGTAATTGTACGATTAGGTAAAAAGGGTAAAATGAGTCCCAGGTACATCATAACATTCAAAATTCTAGAACGAAATGGGGTTGTAGTGTATCGTTTGGCAATGCCGCCAAGTCTATCCAATGTTCACGATGTTTTCCTTGTATCACTATTGAAAAAATACATGCCTAACCCAATGCATGTACTCACCTATGAGGAATAATAACTAGAACCCGATATGTATTATTGTGAAGAGCCTATAAAAATTCTTGATACAAGAGAACACGTGTTGAGAAACTAGACGGATCGTTTGGTAAAAGTTCTATGAAGAAATAATAAGATGGAAGAGGCAACATGGTAACTCGAGGATTTATGATGAACAACCACCTGGATATTTTATTGAGTAATATTCTAGAAATTTTGACGATGATATTATTTGATGGAGGGGATAATGTGACACCCCAAGCTTCCATGATACGTTTTCCTTTGAATAATGAAATGGATTGCATTGTACGCAACTTCTAGATTCAAACACACCATGACCAATCAAACAAGAAAATATGAATAGTAATACCCACTTTTTAAATCTTTATAAATTTTATTTTTCATAATGTATTTCATTTTTTGATTCGGAATATCGAAATTATCTTTGGGTGAATTTTTGGTATTTTTCTAAAAACATTCAATTTTTTATTAATAGTTAAAAACACCGAGTTATTGTTTAATACCAAAATGATTTTATTATAAAATAATATTTCAATCATTTATTAAGGTACCCCTCACCCCTCTTATAAAATGTAACTTCCCCTTCTCTAAAATTCACCCCTTCAGAGCCATTTGGCTGGGCAAACCCCTGCCCAAATATCATCCCAACCATCCTCCATTCATCCTAGAGGCCTTCCTTTGGTCAGAAAGCCAACCTAAAGAGCCCTTTTGATCAAATCAAAAGGAATAACCTGAAGAAGAGTAGGTTAACCGACCCTGGACCAAATAAAATTTCAATTTAAGGGTTAATTTAATAATCTCTTTATTATCTAAGGATGTATTACGTGAGTATCTACTGGGACCTCTTTATCATCCACATCCATGTTTCTTAAAAATGAATTTCCAAACTTTTTTACTCTTTACTAGTAAATGGGTTAATGTTATTTATACCCAGATTTGACCTTATATTTTTTGAATGGAATCTTTCCATCATTTTCCAAACAAGGTACTTTATGAAATTTTCAACAAAATTATGGTAAGGATGTTTTTAACTTAAATAGCCGGTGAAACGATTTTCCACAGTTATAACAACGTCGAAGCTTCCCTTACAAGAGTATAAGAATATTTACCAAATAAATGTTTTTAATTCTAATTATGTGACTCATAAATGATTTCAAAATAGAAAGAGATATTTATCTCAAATATTTTTGATTTCATCTATGTCAACATCCTTTGATAAATATTACACTTGTTTGAAGTTGATTTATTATGATACAAATCTTCCATATTGTATTCAAGTTTTTGTGATCTGTTTGATTGTGGATGAGTAATTTTTTTCCATTCATGGTTTATGGTTAAAGTATAGACATTTTTTATCCCAGTTTTAATAAGAATGTTTATGTTATATTTCAACCTCTTCTTATGATGAATGTGTAGGAATAGTATGTTCCGGGTTGGGGACCGGTAAAAGTAAGCCGTCCGGGTTGGGGTCTGGTTACGGCAGACCCTCAGGGATAGAGTTCGGTTACAAAGGCTCTCCGAGTTGGTGTCTGGTGAGAGAGGTTCTCCGAGTTGGAGTTTAGATATAGAAGCACTCCGGGATGGAGTTCGGTTTACATATACTCTTTGGGTTGGGGTCTGATTACAGTTATCCCCTAGGTCTTGGCAGAAGGACAAGGCACCAAAATTAATGTCTGACATTATTCATTCCATCCTTATGAAAGAGGCTATTGATATTTCATGTGATTATTCGAGTAGTAGAATATTCATGTCAGTAAGTAAATGGAATTATATGATTTTATCTTTACAATATTATTCTAGAATTCACATTTAAAAGGATTTTGTTTTAGTCTTATACATTTCCCTAAATTTTTATGCTTATTTATGAATGTTTCTTCTATATTTTTATCCTTACAGAGAATCTGATCTCACGCACTTCTATGTTTTATATTTCCCAAGATGTGAAGAAGTATATTATGACTAACCTAATGTTATATTATAAGGGATATGCGTGTGGCCGATGGAGACTATGATGTTGTAGTTTTTTATTTTATATTGTAATGTAAAACTTATGAATGTATCTAGTATTTTCAACACTACTAAACTAATCAGTCTTTTGGGACATGATTCTTTGTATCATGCCAATGTTATGTAATAATGCACCAACTCTAGGTAACTAGGGTCGGGGCATCACATCCTATCATAGATATGCTTGATATCTAACCCATTTTTTTCACTCTTATTGTGACTGAGGATATATTTTACTAAATAGATGAATTCATTGTGACATTTTATCAAATCCCCTATTTTACTAAGTCACACTAAATTTCTATTTTATTTGTTCTTTATAATTACTTTAACATAGTGCTATAATTATTTTGAATCTATAATGAATAATCGTTCTTCGAAGGATACACGAGGTTTCACCAAACTAAATCATGTAAATGAAATTATTTTAAAAAATATAAATGGATATAATTAATTAATTTAATTTAAAATTTTTATCATTTCATCAATATATATTACCTGGAATACTATTACACTGCCAAAAATCACATGTGTACACTTTTATTAAATTCATTATTTATGAAAAATAATATCTTAAGGGTTCATTGAACCAAATTTTTCGTGAGCTAAATGAATTCATTATACTAATAATAGTTTTATTCAAAATTCATATCTTATTTTAATTATGTGGACTCATAAAATCTTTAGGTTAGATCACATATAAATCTTTTTAAAGGATTCATGTATGGAAATCTATTTTGAAAACCGTCTCCCAAATCTCATAGCCATCGAATTTTATGCTGGTAAGTAAAATTATGATGGATATGATCATATAAACTAGAGAAATGTTTTGATCATAGTAAATTCACCGAGACTGTTTAAAACCATATGAATTAACCAGGTTTTATTTGTATTTACTTTACCTAACATGTATAGTATTCCCTTGGGTGCCCATTTTAACTAAATACAATTTATTTCAACTAGAATATTAAAAATAACACAAAAATTTTAATGATACATGGAATTCATATAATAATTTATATATTCATACTGCCATGTAGGTTTTAGTCTTCATAAAACCTCATTATTGGAATGAGGATTTTTATGGTCATCCAAAAATGATTCACCATCTCCAGTGACAAGAAAATGATATATATTTTTTATAAATTCTCTAAAAATCCAATAATGTAGTTGTTTTTTAAAACATCATTTTCTTTTGGGATATATAAAGTTTCTTCCTTTACCAACTATTGTATATCAGGATTATCAACATCCTCAATGTGGATATTTCTCCAATTTTACCTCATGTTGATGTGATCTATCACAAGTAAAATGACTAATCATGTTATTGCGACCTTAATATCTAATGGATTATATATATTTTATCCCTTGGTCTCCTTGGTATTCCTTATAATGAAACACATTATTCCATTGATAACTATATTTTTTATAGAGTTTGTATTTACCAACACCTCAAATCATCATGAATATCATTTTGATACATAGATTTATATCCACTATTAAACATTAAATGTATACCATTTCAAAAGTCAGTAGTTAGACAATCTATCATGTATACTATATTATATAATTTATATCCCCAAAATGATAATGTATGATTTTAAAGACTTGTCATGAATGAAACCAAGTTATGAAAAGTATAATTTCTCCTTTCACTTACACGATTCCACTATGGTGAATAAAGAGGAATGATTTGGGATAAAATCCAGGAATCCTATATAAATTAAATGAATTCATTTTTATGTCATTCAATGACATTATTAGAACAATGCAACTTTATATTTATAAAAGGTCTATTCTCAACATCATTATTGTAATATTTTAATATCTATAAGAATTTGGACTTATACAAAATCAACTAGATCAATCCATATTTACTCAAATCATTAATCAATTTAATAATGTATGAAATACCACTGCTAGATTATTAAATCAAAAGATTATGAACCTCAGTTTGTACCAATTGTAGAAGAACAATAGCCCTTTAACATTTTACAAAATATAGTGTCTTGGAATTATTTCCTTAAAATAGAATGACATATATCATGTTGTTTTAGATCAATAGACTCTGTGTAACTATTGTAATAAATCATTATTAAATTGTAATTTTTTAGATGATTTAAATTACGATGCCACATATAGGTATATAATATTTCAATCCAACAATATTTTTTATCAGTTATAAATACCTAGTTTTCATAATTTAATAGATAATGTCTATTATTTTACTCTATAATACCATTAAATATTATATCTTTTTTAAATAAAACAATAATATTTCCAAATAAGAAAATAAATTCATTTTTATCTCATCAAGATACATAAATTATGTTCTTCATAGAAAACTAAATATAATAATATTATTTCAAAACCATATTTGCACGTTTGTTTAGGGATTGTAGTACTCTATAATATCATGATCTTCTATCCTTTCAAAATTGGAAGACCATATATCAAACTATAATATATAAACATTTTTAATTCCAATTGGTTGTTAAATTTGAGAATATATATGATAACCCAAAGATATATCTAATACCTAATGTGTATATAACGAAATATTACAATTGTTAATGAAAACACAAGAATATTCACCTTTATTAATTAATAGTTTGATCTAATTCATCCATTGTCTAATCCCGCCACACATAATACATAAAATATCCTTTTACATTACATATATTTGGATCTTCCAATTATCGAAATAATGATGCTCAAAATTATTAGACATGGGATGATTCATGGACCACATTTTATTATTCTACATTTTCATTATCAATATTAAGATCGTTGGCTTGTGACTTCCCAGGTGATTAACTATATAAAGAGTTAATTTAATAATTTCTAAAAGAGTATTTTAAAAAATTATAATGTTGTAATTCAAAATGATATACGATAAGATCATATTTTGTGTGGAAACAAATGATATTTGTGTGCTACTCATCAAATATCATAGATCCCATGATTCCCATGAACACAATGTATAAAATTATCTTGACTAAATAAGTCTCATATTTCTCCAAATCACTAATAAAGAGAAAACTTAAAAAATTATTTGTATCATATCTATATTTTACAATTTTACATTGATCATGATTAAGAATTTGAGACATGATTCCATACTTTTCCATAACCTCATGTTGCATTAAAATCATACTAGACATGGATGGATGAATAAATAATTGGAAAATTAGGATTCATCCCAATATATCATATAAAGAGAGAGTTCATATTTAAATGAAACCATTCCATTCAACTCAGGAAGAGGTTTTTCAATCAAATAAAATTTCAATTTATGGTGTATTATAAAGTTTAAATTACAATACCATTAAATGATATTTATGATGGTGGGAATTTTATCCTTCTATAATGTGGAGATGATATAATTTATAATGCATGGTTATCCATTTCTTGGATAAATAATATTATAATTTTTACACATTATATATATTTAAAAATATGGTAATAAAATTTTAATTAATTAATTCATCCTTATTATTTTTAAACCTAATAGAGATCACCATAAATTTATCAATATTTTATAAAATGGTTAATTTATTGGTAAGGATCTATACTCCAATAATAATATCCAAAAATTGGGTCTGAAATGTTGATTGAAGTAATTAATGTAGGTATATCTTGAAAACTATGTTAACTAAGAGATCCCTAATTTTTTGAATCATAAATTATTCCTAAAACCCATAAAAGTAATTCCCTCAAAAAGATTCATTTAGTAACAATTAGTCTTACATTGGTTGTTAAACATTTATTGTCGCTATGCTAAATAAACCCAACAATTCATGTTTAATATTCGAGATAATTTAAATAGTGATGACATGGGCCTGTCTAGAAGATGAATGTTTAAGTATTTTTATTATATTTGGTGGATGTATATAATGAATTAATATATTGATACGATGAATTTTTATCGTTATATGTAAAATATTCATTTTAATAAAATTATATTCTAATTATAATGATGTGGAATTGTGTAAAGTGAATAACCATGTCTAAAAAAGTGAATTAAAATTATAATATATATTTGATTTTCATATAATAAACATTTTAATTTATTTATTTAATTATTACAACATCTTTAAATATTAGACCATGAAACTGATAGAAATCAAATAAATATAGTGGGATGAACATGAGATTATTTATGGTTAGAGTATATATTATATGATAATCAATCCATTTACCCATGGTAATAATCTCCCTATCTAATTCCTATAAAGGGTTGTAGTAATCCATTTATGCTCCATTGCGCTCCAGGAGGTGCGTCTTGTGGAGGCCTTCCCCTCGGTGGTTTTTCTTCTAATTGGTTCTTATGTTTCAAGGTGTTTACAATTTTTCCTTTGGATATGTCGACGATGGTGTGATGTCTTTTTTGGGATTGTGGGTTCTTCTCATCTGTGAGGTACTTTCCTAGGGTGCTGGTGTTTATTATGGTAGGGCTCAAGGTTCCCTTTGCTTGTACGGAACAAGAATTCTACTAACGAGATGTTCCATTGGTCCCGTTATTGGCAATTCTTCTGAGTTTGGAGAAGGTTTTATACTTATTTCAAGATGGCTTTGGGCCCGATGATGTTTTTGTGTTGAAGATCTCCTTGGATGCTCAACCAGATCTGAACTCATGTTCCTACACGCCTCTCCTAGTTGGATCTGGCACAATGGAAACTACGTGGTTTTGGGATTGTGGTTCAAGGTTCAAAAGGATTCAACGTGCTGATAGATTCTGAGGGCTTCTGTTTTCTTTTACTGCTGCATTGGTCATCTGTTTTAATTTCTCTTGGCGGTGTTTATGGTTTCCTCCATTCGGATGTTAAGAGGCTTCCTGTTGTGGTGGGTTTTCTTTGTAGATGATGATGATGCTGGACAACGGCGATGCTTTGGTAGTGGACACTGGTGTCTTGATGATGGAGAGGTGTTGTGTATGATGGTGACGTTGTGCATCTGATTCTCCTCAGCCGACTCACAGGATGTGCGCAACTGGCAGTGATGTCAGTATATTTTGAATTTTGAAATACGTTGAATGCTACGGTCTTGGTGGGTTGTATGGTTATTTTGAAATTTGAATTTTTTAATGGCTGTTGTGAGGTTGTAACTTTACGTTGGATGTTTTTTTTGGTTCTCACTTACCCTTAAAGTGGCTCTTCAATAAAATTAAAAATGGATTATGGCTATCGATTATATAATTTTACATATATAGGTTGGGGGAAAAGGATTGGTTAAAGGGGATTTATATTAAAGGAACCACTATAATGAAATATTTTATATTATAATTTCTTATTTTACGTATTGTGTTATGACGTATCTATATCATTTGTAGTGTTATATAATTTTGCATGAACCTACATATTTATTCTATAATACAACTTTTAACATAGTAAAATTAATTCTTCATTTGGTTTCATGTTATAGTATATTTTTTTCTATGTTTGTTACAACAATTGGGACAATCGACATAATCATCTCGTCCATAGAAGGAAGTCCTCTAGGGAGTTACAACAACTGTTCAATTATAAATTCATATAAAACATTCCTGAATTAAATAAATGTGGTATGTAGTACTATAATGAGTTTTATGCCTCAAAAGATTCCCTATAAATAAAATCTCCACCCCTTTTCATTCAATAGAGTTTTGGTAACTTTATTTTTATATAGATAAGTCCTCCTTCAAATTATTTAATAGTTTTACAATGTAAACTATGTGGCCTTATCTGAATTTCTATTACCCCACAAGACATTTTTGGCTCTATACCATACCCAGAGCAGAACATCAAATCATATTACATTATATGTTCATAATTTATTCTATAATAATTGTTTCATAATTGTTATATTATATGTTCTTCATTTACATAGTAAGAAGTGAGCCCTCGATCCTACACAATAAATCCTCCTTATATTTCAAAAGTGAAGCACTGCCATAATATCTATGTGAATGAATTATTTAAATCAGGATTATTTGAATGTAATCATATTTTTATGGTGGATGAGAATGGTTTGAGTTATGAAATAATCAATGAATCATATCACAGATATTGAAAACTATGTGTCTGTAGTTTTCTTACCTCTATTGGATCATGCTTACACTTGCATCAATTATATGATAATATTTATTGGAATATGATTTCATGCTTTATTATGATCGTGTATGAGTTTATGTAAATAAATATGAGTCCCATTATGAAATTGATTCCATTAGAGAAATTAGTATATATTATGAAATGTTTGATTATGATCACATTTCTTTTAGTTTTCTCTAATATAATCATGATGGTATGATATGCTTTCATGTTTGGTCACCCTATATGTATATTTCCCTTTCCCTATAGGTTTTATCATAAATTGATAAAGGTGGACTATCATGATAAATTTTACCTTATTGGGGGTTCACATGATGAAAACATAGAGATGATGGACTATAGTATAGGGTGGTGGTACAAGGTAGACATGGTTTAATGTAATGGGTGTTTTGAGGTATTCTTTAATTTCAATGTGCTGTAAAAAAGATTATATCAGAGATGATGTTAGTAGAATATATTCTCATACTATTGGACCCTTGTGACATGGTTACACGAATGGCTATGTGAGGATGGGTATCATACCCTAGACATTGTGAGTACATCATACAAGGGTTAGTTTGATCACTACCAACATTTTCTATTATCTCTTTGTCATGGAGATAATGATAGTATGTATGTGGTTTTTAGAGGCCCTTTCAGCACATGATATCTCAGATTTTTATTATATTGATATTCATATTCAAAATGTAATATTATTATTGAAATAGAAAATTTAAACTTGAGAAAATCATGTATGGATACATTGGGGGATTCCTTATAACTACTATAGATTGGAATATATGAACATTACATTTATTTTGTGGATAAATTCATACATTACACAAATAGGTTCCCAAATACCGTATTAGTTTACTGTCTTTAGAAACGTTGAACACATTATTCTAACTTGTTGAATGATTCTTAACATTTATCATAAAGATATTCCCCTTTAGTTTTCATACCTAAAATATTTAGTGATATCATGTGGGAAAGAAATAATTAAAATGGATTTCCCAAATTCTTAATAAGGTTAAACCTAGAGAACGTCCAACAAAACATAAATATAAGAATATAAAAACATGGACATAAATTTTGAATAAAAAATTATTGATGCATTAAATAGTTCATGACAGTTTGTAAGACATAAATAATTAAGGAACATGAAAAATGATAAATTAGCATTGGAATAGAACAAAAAATTGAGGAAATAGTTAGGATTATAAAGTCACTTCAATATTATCCGAATTGGACATAGTCCATTACTTAATCAAGTTCACAACTAATTACAACCCTTTATTACGGAACTAGATTAACTTGTCATTCCATTCATGTCTGTCTAATGATATATAAATTTTTACCCAGTATATTGGAGGAAGATATAGGTCCCACGCATCTCATAATTAAATCAATCTAATGTGTTCCAGAAAAACATAAATAATTCATCACATCCTAACCCAAATAATAATATGTGTTTCTTAGACATCATTCCTTCATAATCCATATAAATGAAATGGATTTCACAAATATAATTCCATAAGAAAAAAATAAAACCATAGTAATAATAATTAGAGTAAAATAACACAATTTAAATAATGTCATATTGGATGGAAAATAATTCCGATAAAACTAATGAAATTAGTTATTTAATCAAATTTTCTTTCTTCTTCAAAAAATATTTTATATTCTCAAAATGTCGTATAATATTGAGAGAAAATATTTTATTTGAAAATAAATTTGAAATATTATAGTGTAAGCTTCATGAAAATCATTATTTATGAAGTCTTAGAAATCCCTACATTTAATAGAATATAAAAAAACATTCTCCTTATACATTATCTGAAAAAGTAAAAAAGTACCTCATATCGAATAAAGAAAACAGATTCCTTCCATTACATTATAAAAATGAAATATTGGGATTTATTGAATTTAAATAATTGTAGAAAAATTTAAATAATATTACATATTTAGGGAAAATGTTTTAGATGATAAATATACCCTGATAATTAGTTATTTATTAACAATCTTGAATAATAATGAGATTGATAAATTATCCCTTACATTAGTTCCACTTTCTTTTCATGTATCTTAACATTCTGTATAAATATTTAAATAATTTCATTGACTTAATATGGAATCAAATTCATTTTTATGGAATGATAAATGATCAAATTATCATCTATCCGAAAATAATTTTTCATTATTAGTCATTGTTCTGGTATTAGCTTCTTTATTTTCGAATGCATTTTTTTCAATTAAGTTCTACATATATTTATTAGGTCACCAGTATATCTTTAAAAAATTAAATTAACCTAAAATATACTAAATTTATTTATTATTTACATTTATATATTCATTATTTAATTGATATAATGTAAAACGAATTCCATGATATCATGGAGATAACATGAAATACGTATGCACGAGTGACTATATAATTATTTTAATTATGAAATTGTATCAAAGTGGAGGGTATATATATTTTTACAGAATATATATTTTGTTTAAATAATCATAAATATATATTATCTAAATCATTATACCCATCAAAGTTAGGAGGAGGTGAAAAAATATTACCCTCCAATGGGGAGACAATAAGTTGTACGTACGAACGTGTAGAGATTTAGTTTTTTGTAGGATGGATAGAAGGTTGAATATGGTTGTTTGGTAATGTAAATAATATACTAGTGTACATGTAATACTGTATAAATTAATTTATAATGGATACAATTCGTGATGATAAGTAGAAGAAGAAATAATTTGAAGTAATCGGTAGAGGAGATTACCTATTCATCGATGAGCTCCTTCTAGATCTCCATATAACGAAAGTAGAGTTGGTATTTTGAGCAGAACAGAACCTATAGAATATGAATAAGTATCTTTATAAGGGAAATGGGTAGGGTACGAGTGAGATTTAAGGATAAATTTCATTTTAATTGTGAGGGTGGATGTTCCATTCAATAATTGGGGTGAGGGGCACATTTGGAATCTCTAAAAATAATAATTTATAATAAAATAAAACCGCATCCAAAAACCTCAAAAATTTGATTGTTTCAAATATCATGTGAGGAAAGTATCTAATATCATCAACTGATTAATTTTATTTCAATTTATTCTGTATTATTTTAACATAACACTTAGCTATTCTAAATCATTTTAATTAGGATAACAAATATTACAATATTAAAAGGGATAAATATTTATTTATTGATTTAAATAAAATTAAAATATATAATTTATATTATAATAGACCATATCATTATTATTATAATTTTTTTTAAATAAAATATGATATTTAAATAATTTAATAAGACATTTTGTTGACTAAACAACTATTATGTCAATTTTGACACTATTTATTCTTGGATTTTAAAAAATATGATGATAAGATGTTATCCTCAACCCAAATATTTTATTATATCCCTAAGAACTCTAGGTCAACTATTAAATTAATTATACATACTAATTAGATAAATTTATATTTATTTTAATATTTATAATAACATTAATTTGATATTTCCATTAATAAAATAAATACTACATCATTATTGAGTAATTAATTAATATAATTATTTGTATGATAAAAATTAAAAATAAAATAAAATAATATAGATAAATCTACTATAATTCATTATAGTGATTATATTAGAATAAATATTTTGGAAAATAAATCCTTACAAAAGTTATTCTTATTAAAATATGAATGTTACAAGTTTATCATCACTTAAAAAAAATTATATAAGTGTCATAATCTCTTATATAAGGTTACAAATAGTCTATAACTTAACCCTTGGATTATTATGGTCATGATATACTTGACCAAAAATATTGGGTCAGGTGTTTGTGTCTATTAATGGATATAATAATTTTATTAAAAATTATGTTATTTTTTTTAATAAATTTAATAAATTCTTCATAAATAATATATAAATATTTAAGGTAAATATTTCATCCATTAAAATTAAAAAAAAATATAATGAAAATGAATCATATTTTAGATTTATAATGAGTATATATAGACTAATTTAGCTTCTGTATTTATTTTTTAAAAAAATTGTATATTATTTAATACATGAATGGGACATCTTTAGATTTTCATTAAATAAAATATTATAAATACCATAATACATCCCAAATGGCCCCAAATGTCAAAAATAATTTTCTAATAGATAAATATGATTAGTAAGTTAATATTTTCCATTTATATTCATTTATCCCATCCATTTGTCTATAGTTGGGCACATAATAGATATTAAAGACAGTGAAAATGAAACTTTTTATATTTCTTTGATTTACATATAATTTAAGTCATTATCATGGAAAAGTGTCAAATAAATGACATAATTTCAATCCATATGTGTTAAGGTTTGAATTTAATTAAAAAATAAAACTTTTTATTTTGTTTTGGTCCTTTTTTTAGTAATTATAATTTTATTTTTTACTTAAATTACATAATTTACCCTTTACAGTGGAACAAAATTACCCATGTTACAATTCCTATTGATCAAAAAATAAAATGGGAATTCATAAAATAATTTATCTCCTAATTCAAAATTTTACATTCATTTTTCATATTTCAAAACATATAAGTCTCATAATTTAAGATTAACTAAAAGCAGTAAAACATCACGAAAAAACAATTTTTTTGGAAAAATTCACTTTTTAAATATAAAATGTTTATATAATAAACTCATGTATTAAATAATTTTCAAAAAAAATAATTTGATAAAAATGAGCTAATAATAATTTAAAATTAATCCAAAACATAATTATAAAATTTCATTAAAATATGTTAATGTGCTCAATTGAAATCCGTATTCTCACTATTTATAAAGAATTAAAAATTTCTAAAAAAATACCAAAATTTCATCAAAATTAATTTTTATATTAATATTTAAATGAAGAAGTATATTTTGTCAAATTTATTTTTAAAATGTGTCAAAAATATATTTAAATGGTTTTTCCATCAAATGGTGGAAAAAGTGTTTTTTTAGATATACTTCTTTGAGAAAATTGTTTTTTTTTTCATATATAATATCTAAAAAATATATAAGATAAATTTTATAAAAATTATATTAAATATATTAAATTTATTATACATTAAAAAAATCCATAATGAGAGATTTTTTATTATTTTATTAAATCACTTATTTCATTTTAAATAGTTTATCAAGAGAATGTTAAAACTATTTTTACCCGCTATTATAATGACTAGGTAATAATATTTATTTTTTCACTAATAATCAGTTATATATGAATTAAATTCTATAAAAATAAGATTACAGTATTTGTACCACAATCTATTCATTTGTTTTTTATATATTTTATCCTAATATGGTGTTGTGTATTGCTAAAGTTTATCTTGGTGTCGCGTAAAACACATGGAATTGATGAAATTTTAAAAAACTATATCTCATAAAAATATCAGAGAGTTACATTATACCCCCCTTAAAAGGAATTTTTCTCTCAAAAATATTTGTGGATATAAAATTTTTATTACATTAATGTTTATTTCATTGAAACCCAAATCGTAAAAGAAATACTAAAACATTGTTTAAAAAAGTAATGTTAGAAACATAATAGTTAACCATTGTAACTTCTCAGTGGGTTTTCTCACACATAAACATAGGTGGGAACCAAAAATATAGAATTTGAAAAAAAAATTAATCCTCACATTCTTATGAAGATTGATAGAGAACAATTTTTTGTTATTGTTATCAGTAAGAAATCAATATATCTACAATGATTAATGGGGCCATTTGATTCTATAGGAAAGAAGGTACCTGTGTAACGCCCCGACCCCAGCTACCCAGATTCGGTGCATTACTTCGTAACATTGGCATGATCACAAAAGATCAAGTCTCGAAAGACCGATTAGTTTAGTAGCCTTAGAAACAATAGATACATTCGTAAACGTTACATTACATCATAAAGTGAAAAACTACAATAACAAAGTCTCCATAGTCCACACTCATATCCTCTTCTGACAATCCCTGCAGGTCATTCATAAAATACTTCTTCACATCCTGGAAAATATTAAAACATTGAAAGGGGAGAGCTCAGATGCTCAGTAAGGATAACAATATTGCGGAAGCTTTCATAAATAAACATTAACATTTAAGGCAATGTATAACTAAAACAAAAGCCTTTTAAACTAGAACATCAATATAATATGGAAAATGTAAAATGAGATAATTCCATTCACTTCTTCACATGGATATTCTACTGGTCGAATAATCACATGCAATATCAATAACCACTTTCATAATGAGGGAATGTATAATGCCAGACATTCTGAAACATTTTGTCAAGGCCTCGGCCAAGACGTCTAAAATGATTAAGGCCTTGGCCAAAACCATAAATCAAATTGGGAAAGGGCCTCATCCAATTCCACGGCTAGTTGTCTCATGAGACCTACCGATGCATCGAGGAGCTATAGCGGGCTCCACCTGTCACTTATTAAGTCCAATACATTCCTCATATGAATAGGTTTAAACATATCATAAACCATAACATAATCGTATCACATAAAACATGCATAAAGGAAACATAACATTTCCACATTTCAATCACAAGATATCAATACAACACATTGATATAATAAAAATGCTTTCAAAACCATTTTCAATACCAAAATAAAAGAAAGTTAAAACTTTGTATTTATTTTTCAATAAAAAAATGATGGATTGTAGAGGAAGCCGAAACACAAATAATGGTCACGGCGGCATAGAAGTCGTTGTCGCCGCATAAGTACGGAAAGAAAAACATTCCCTTTTGTCGTTTAGAAAAAAGCTTCGTATAGAAAAGATTCCTTTTGACTAAACGTAAAAGTCAAAGGGGTTTATACACCGTATAAAAGAAAGTTGTGTATAAAATAAAATATGACTCAATGAAAGGAGATTGAGACGAAGTCCCATAAAAATATCATTTTTTTAAATAAAGTACATCTATGATGTTTATTCACTATAAGTACACATAAATAAAGTGAAAATACAAGATAGGACATAATAATATCATGACATAATTTGAAAGTAGGAGATTAACCCAAAGAATAGAAGTTGGGTTAAGAAGTTCCCTTACCTCATGCCTGACTTGACTCAACCGTTCTTTAACCTCCTGAATAATAAACTAGAGTAAATATCTACCATTTTAAATTTCATTATCCTTTTTATATCACTTATTACAATGTTATGAACATTATGTAATTATTTAAGTTAATAACGGTCATTTTGTCGATTTTTGGTACTTGAGTCAACAATAAACTTCTTATAATTACAAGTTGTTTATGTGGTAGAATATCCATTGTCTTCATAATTATATTCATGATTTAGATGTAATATATATCATATATATCCTGTATATACATTCATTTATAGTATTACGTAACATTTAGAGGTATGAAATGAAATGCACCGTTCATGGAGACGGTAAGCCGTACGTATGCATGAACGCTACTTTCATTTCTATTTCGTATTTAATGGAATGAAATCATAATGATATAAATGTATAATATAATTCCATTATAATATAGTGTATAATACCATTTACTCTATCCTTTATAAATCCCACATATGGCATTAACGATTCAAATCACTTTGAGGGGGCGGTAGTCCGCACTTCCTAAAATGAAATTATCGCGTTTTACCCATTATGGAAATCATAAAGTATGCCATAAATGAGAAATACAGAAGCATAAGTAAAACATAAACATATTATATATCATACATTAATATAGTGACATCTTAATGGCCACCTTTGAAGGTGCTATATGAGTGTTGAACAATCATCGTTTCGTGAGGCAGAAATTCACCATCCAAAGAAACCGTATGTTCTTTAACCATTAGATGTAGGTGTGTGTATGTGTATCTAGAATACATCTTATAAAAACATCCTAGTATATTGAGGATACTAGTGTTGTTACAAAAGAAATTAATAAAAAGAGTTTAGGGGGTTGGATAAGAAAAATAAAACAAAACAACATTAGAGAAGACATTACCTCAAAATCGGGTAACACTTTTTGATTTGAGCCAAAGGCTTCCTTGAGAAGAGTTATTCCTAAAGTGAGGCTTCTATGAGTAAGAGGGGGATGTTTGGAGAGTATTTGGGCAGATATTGGCCGAGCCAAATGGCTTGAAAGTTTGAATGAGGTTGTAGAGGTGGGGGCCTTTTATAAGTGGAGAGGAGGGGCTCTTTTGGAAAGATTGAAATGTTACATTATTATACAATTCTTTTCGGATTCTAAAGGTCCCACACTTTTATAATTCGTGTATAAGGTGATAAGGGTTCTAAATCTACCCATCCAATAGTCTTTGGACAAGTGTAAGCCTTAGAGTTTACATTATCTTTTCATTTTATTAAAATCGTTAAATAATGAGGTCATCACTGCATCATAATGATGTCATAAATAATTTAATTTATTTACTGTCTAAAAATTATAAAAAAAATTTATGATGTATTAAATATTTTTATATTTCTAATGAATATTTGTAGACAAAATTTGGACTTGTTTAACCCCACTTAAAAACTGTTTTAGTAGAACAACTCATGTTTGTGTCAATTTAATTTTAACATTAAATAAATATATATTAATGTCATTTTCCAACCAAAGTGGCTCCATGGGGTCCCCAAGTTGACCCATGGGTTTTCTTGGTCAGCCATGACTCATCCAATAGTAGTAGGACAAGTGTCAAGCTCATCTCATATTATTAAATCATTATTTTTACCTAAAACTACACTAATTACCTCTAATCGCGATTAAGAACTTAAAAGTTACTATTTACCAAAAAATTATTTTAATCTCATTGAACCACATTTTACTTCTTATTGAAAAAAATGTATTTTTTATTTTTGAAAATCAAATCACAGAGGTGGTAATATTTCATTTAAACGAAAAATCAGTTATTTAACTACCACTTAGTGGTTTCACTATTCATCAAAAATTGAAGTTTTTCAGAACAATGCCAAAATTTCACCCTAAGATATAATTGATATTCCGAATTCAAAAATGATGTCTATTTTACAAAATTACAAAAATATAAGTTTCATTAATTAATTTTATAATTAATTCATGCTGTCACAACAATAGCGTGTTTTTAAGAAACAATTTATATCAAAAGATTGGCAATCGTTTATGTCCAATTTCAACGTTAAATTAATTCTAATGACCACCATTGGATAAAATGGTAAAAATATATTCTAAATATACTTTAAAACCACTAAATAGTATAATTTATCACTATAAATTATCTTGATTAAAAATGTTTTTTTTATGTATTTTTCACTATTCATAAAAAATTAGTAGTTCTCAGAAAAATACCAAAAATTCAACAAAGGCAAATTTCAATATTCCGAATCCAAAAATGAAGTCCATTTTGTTAATAAAATTTATAAAATTTCAAAAAGTAGGTATTACTATTCACAACGGCTAGTTTAATTAGTTGTGGTGTGTGTTAGAGCTCGAGGTTGCGTACAACACACGCTATTGCATTACTGAATGAGAAGCGTATCGTGGAAGCTCTGGGTGTTACATTCTCCCCTCCTTCAATAAATTGCGTCCTCGCAATTTGAAATTTTTCTTTGAAAATAAAAGGTTGAAAAGAGAAAATACCTTTGAGGAAAACCCACATCGTAAATAAGATTAATAAAATTTAGCCTTAATAAGAGGGAAAGGGAAATGAAAAAGTCACCACCCAATTGTGATCTCAATTAGGAGAACATTGGTGGCAATTAGAGACATATAATTGGAGGAAAAACGTAAATATTTTTAGGGAGTGATTGAGGTCATCAATTACAATCAACTTTCAAATTGAGGGCCTCAAAGCCTTCAATCTATGTTGATTTAAAATATCATCAGTTCAATAAGACAGAAGGTATTAGGATAACACATTTTTTTTAATATCCCTTTACTAAAGTTTAATAATTAATTTATTCATTGAATAAGTGATAGGTATATATATATTTATGCTTGACAATTAGAGTTTCAACCGTCAACTCATCTTTCACTCAAAAAGATAATAGAACTCAAAAATATTATACTTATCCGAATTGTATAAGGTTGCAAATGTTAACACATACCATTTAGATTAGTAAAATTATTTTGTAATAACCAGGGACTTCCTGTAGGCTAGTGGTAGGAAATAAAGGCCTGTCGCACTATGATTGTGGGTTCGATTCCTGCAGCTTTGTCCGGCGCGACGGGTTATGCCCCACCCTGCAGGTTGTCCTTTTCCTAAAACTATAGTATCATAATATTCCAAAAATAATCTTCATAAATTTTTTAACCTTAAACAATAATATCCAAAGATCAACATAATCCACTCCAACCTTTATAGTTATCCAAAATACCTCTGTCCAGACTTTCTCTAAAATGTCTCTTAATTCCAAAATCAATTTATCAGATTCCCCAAACAAAGTAAAGTTTCTATTATTGTCACATACTAAAAATATAATTACCTTCATCATATTAAAACCTTACTGAAATCAACAAGTACTACAGTACAATCTTTATATATATATCACATTATTCTAATAACCAGAATATAATCCATGAGTCCAAAAGCACCAATACATTAGTTATTCGGCTTCAACTGTAGTAACAGCATAAGATTGTCCTTGATCCCTTGGCCTTTTTTGAGGTAAGTTTCCCTGAGGATTAGGACATTCATGTGCATAATGACCCATTTCTCTACAATTGTAGCATTCAACTTTGATAGCCTCTTTCTTTCCCTTTCAATCACGAGCCTGGTGACCATTTTCTCCACATTTATAACAAACTCCCATTCCTTTTAGGAAAGTACCAGGGTGATTCTTCCCACAATTATCACATAATGGAAAATCCTTCTTTCCCTTTTTACCTTTATCTGTCTCTTGATCCACCGTTCTCTTCTTCTCTTGCTTTACTTTGTTGTCATAAGACATAGAGAATTCCTTTTCTATCTTGATAGCACACGAGGGAATATCTTTGTATGATGAGAAGGATTGTGATACTAAAGCTCGACATAGAAATGATTTTAACCCATCAAGGAAACGATCAATCTTACTCCTTGGGTTTCGTATATAATCAGCAGCATGCCTCTCTAACCTTGTAAAGTTAGCCTCATACTTTGCGACATTCTCATCCTCCTTCGGCCTCAGACTCAGAAATTGCCTTTCCATATCTACTCAATGGTCATGAGGAAAATATTTTTCTAAGAAAATATCTTTGAACTCCCTCTATTCCATATTCGATACGTCATAATCTTCCTTTGTGTTTTGAATCAGCGACCACCACTGATCGGCATCTCCAGTGAGGCGGTAAACTGCCATGACAACCTTCTCCCTTTCGCTACTCCCCAAGGCATGGAATATTTTCTCTAAGGAGTTTATCCATTGCTCAGCTACTAACGGATTTGTACCCCCATTAAATGTTGGTGGTTGTTGCCTCATGAAGCGGTCTAACATTGATCCTCTACATTGTGGATCAGGGTGCTCCATACGAGTAAGGTTATTATTCATAACTTGAGTGAGTTGTCCCAGTATGGTATTAAGTTGATCAGCACCAGTTGTATCTCCAGATCCACAATAATTATCTTGAGTAGGAGGGAAATCCCTACACGGAGTGCGTGCATTGATACGGTTTACATTCCTTCCACTAGGCGCCATTTCTAAACAATGGAATAAGCTAGATTAGTTTATGAATTAAAATACATAATTCCATATTTGTAAAACACTTTACATAAATTGAACTATTTATGGATATAATCCATAATCATAAATAGAAATGTTTTCTTTGAGGAAGTATATAATCATAACCCTTCATAGTGGTTTGTAATTTAAATGAGAATTATCCTAAGCATATCCCCCGGGAGTGTCGTAACCAAGAGTGCAGCAAGGCCCGTTGTCATGCACTAGTTCTCGTTCGAGTCTAGCTCAAAGTGGTGTTTTAGGGTTTTACCCCTAGGTACATCTGTGACAAAGCCGCCTCTACCTGCTCGTATCCAGATAGGGATGTATTGCTCGGAAAACTCACAAAATATCTGTAATACCAAAATTCTAGGAAGTTCTTCTATACTAATTGTTAAAGTTCATCTTAGGTCTACGTGCTCTAATCAGAGTTTGTCTAAATCTAGCTTCCGAGGTTAGTACAAAACCGCCTCTGATACCAACTATAACGCCCCGACCCCAGCTACCCAGATTCGGTGCATTACTTCGTAACATTGGCATGATCACAAAAGATCATGTCTCGAAAGACCGATTAGTTTAGTAGCCTTGGAAACACTAGATAAATTCGTAAATGTTACATTACATCATAAAGTGAAAAACTACAATAACAAAGTCTCCATAGTCCACACTCATATCCTCTTCTGACAATCCCTGTAGGTAATTCATAAAATACTTCTTCACATCCTGGAAAAAATTAAAACAATGAAAGGGGTGAGCTCAGATGCTTAGTAAGGATAACAATATTGCGGAAGCTTTCATAAATAAACATTAACATTTAAAGAAATGTATAACTAAAACAAAAGCCTTTTAAAATTGAACATCAACATAATATGGGAAAAGTAAAATGAGATAATTCCATTCACTTCTTTCCATGGATAGTCTACTGGTCGAATAATCACATGAAATATCAATAACCACTTTCATAATGAAGGAATGTATAATGCCAGACATTCTGAAACATTTTTTCAAGGCCTCGGCCAAGACGTCTAAAATGATTAAGGCCTTGGCCAAAACCATAAATCAAATTGGGAAAGGGCCTCAACCAATTCCACATCTAGTTGTCTCATGAGACCTACCGATGCATCGAGGAGCTATAGCGGGCTCCACCCGTCACTTATTATGTCCAATACATTCCTCATATGAATAGGTTTAAACATATTATAAACCATAACATAATCGTATCACATAAAACATGCATAATGGAAACATAAAATTTCCACATTTCAATCACAAGATATCAATACAACACATTGATATAATAAAAACGCTTTCAAAACCATTTTCAATACCAAAATAAAAGAAAGTTAAAACTTTGTATTTATTTTTCATTAAAAAAATGATGGCTTGTAGAGGAAGCCGAAACTCAAATAATGGTCACGGCGGCAGAGAAGTCATTGTCGCCGCGTAAGTACGGAAAGAAAAACATTACCTTTTGTCGTTTAGCAAAAATCTTCGTATAAAAAAGATTCCTTTTGAATAAACGTAAAAGTCAAAGGGGTTTATACACCGTATAAAAGAAAGTTGTGTATAAAATAAAATATGACTCAATGAAAGGAGATTGAGACGAAGTCCCATAAAAAAATCATTTTTTTAAATAAAGTACATCTATAATGTGTATTCACTATAATTACACATAAATAAAGTGCAAATACAAGATAGGACATAATAATATCATGACATAATTTGAAAGTAGGAGATTAACCCAAAGAATAGAAGTTGGGTTAAGAAGTTCCCTTACCTCGTGTCTGACTTGACTCAACCATTCTTTAACCTCCTGAATAATAAACTAGAGTTAATATATACCATTTTAAATTTCATTATCCTTTTTATATAACTTATTACAATGTTATGAACATTATGTAATTATTTAAGTTAATAACGGTCGTTTTGTCGATTTTTGGTACTTGAGTCAACAATAAACTTCTTATAATTACAAGTTGTTTATGTGGTAGAAAATCCATTATCTCCATAATTATATTCATGATTTAGATTTCATCTATATCATATATATCCAGTATATACATTCATTTATAGTATTACGTAACATTTAGAGGTATGAAATGAAATGCACCGTTCATGGAGACGGTAAGCCGTACGTACGCATGAACGCTACTTTAATTTCAATTTCGTATTTAATGGAATGAAATCATAATGATATAAATGTATAATATAATTCCAGTATAATATAGTGTATAATACCATTTACTCCATCCTTTATACATCCCACATATGGCATTAACGATTCAAATCACTTTGAGGGGGCGGTAGTCCGCACTTCCTAAAATGAAATTATCGCGTTTTACCCATAATGGAAATCATAAAGTATGACATAAATGAGAAATATAGAAGCATAAGTAAAACATAAACATATTATATATCATATATAAATATAGTGACATCTTAATGGCAACCTTTGAAGGTGTTATATGAGTGTTGAACATTCATCGTTTCGTGAGGCAGAAATTCGCCATCCACAGAAACCGTATCTTCTTTAACCATTAGATGTAGGTGTGTGTAAGTGTAGCTCGAATACTTCTTATAAAAACATCCTAGTATATTTAGGATACTGGTGTTGTTACAAAAGAAATGAATAAAAATAGTTTAGGGGGTTGGCGAAGAAAAATAAAACAAAACAACATTAGAGAAGACATTACCTCAAAATCGGGTAACTCTTTTTGATTTGAGCCAAAGCCTTCCTTGAGAAGAGTTATGCCTAATGTGGGGCTTCTAGGAGTAATAGGGGGATGTTGGGAGAGTATTTGGGCAGAGGTTGGCCGAGACAATTGGCTTGAAAGTGTGAATGAGGTGGTAGAGTTGGGGGCCTTTTATAAGTGGAGAGGAGGGGCTCTTTTGGAAAGATCGAAATGTTACATTATTATACAATGATTTTCGGATTATAAAGGTCCCACACTTATATAATTAGTGGATAAGGTGATAAGGGTTCTAAATCTACCCATATAATAGTCTTTGGACAAGTTTATGCCTTGGATTTTACATTATCTTTTCATTTTATTAAAATCGTTAAATAATGAGGTCATCGCTGCATCCTAATGATGTCATAAATAATTTAATTTATTTAATGTCTAAAAATTATAAAAAATATTATATGATGTAGGAAATCGTTTTAGATTTCTAATGAATATTTATAGTCAAAATTTGGACTTGTGTAACCCCACTTAAAAACTGTTTTAGTAGAACAACTCATGTTTGTGTCAATTTAATTTTAACATTAAATAAATATATATTAATGTCATTTTCCAACCAAAGTGGCTCCATGGGGTCCCCAAGTTGACACATGGGTTGTATTGGTCGGCCATTACTCATCCAATAGGAGTAGGAAAAGTGTCAAGCTCATCTCATATTATTAAAACATTATTTTTACCTAAAACTACACTAATTACCTCTAATCGCGATTAAGAACTTAAAAGTTACTATTCACCAAAAAATTATTTTAATCTCATTGAACCACATTTTACTTCTTATTGAAAACCATGTATGTTGGATTTTTTAAAATAAAATCACAGAGGTGGTAATATTTCATTTAAACGAAAAATCAGTTATTTAACTACCACTTAGTGGTTTCACTATTCATCGAAAATTGAAGTTTTTCCGAACAATGCCAAAATTTCACCCTAAGATATAATTGATATTCCGAATTCAAAAAAGATGTCTATTTTACAAAATTCCAAAAATATAAGTTGCATTAATTAATTTTATAATTAATTACCGCTGTCACAACAATAGCGTGTTTTTAAGAAACAATTTATATCAAATGATTGGCAATCGTTTATGTCCAATTTCAATGTTAAATTAATTCTAATGACCACCATTAGATAAAATGGTAAAAATATATTCTAATTATACTTTAAAACCACTAAATAGTATAATTTATCACTATAAATTATCTTGATTAATAACGTTGTTTTTATGTATTTTTCACTATTCATAAAAAATTAGTAGTTCTCAGAAAAATACCAAAAATTCAACATAGGCTAATTTCAATATTCCGAATCCAAAAATGAAGTCCATTTTGATAAATAAAATTTCTAAAATTTCAAAAAGTAGGTATTACTACTCAGAAAGGCTAGTTTAATTAGTTGTGGTGTGTGTTAGAGCTCGAGGTTGCGTACAACACACGCTATTGCATTATTGAATGAGAAGCATATCATGGAAGCTCGGGGTGTTACAACCTGGGTAAATTTTTTGGTTTTGAAGATCTTATCCTTAGAGTTGATGAAAATTATAAGAAAGAAGTACTTGATTTCTGTACAATATCTCCATTTTTTATTCCTGGAACAATTTACACTTTATATCATATTCACAAAAAAGATGTCGAATTTTTCATTCCTATAGTGTTATCAGATCACACCATCCATAATTAGAATTATATGTCACTAAATCTGACTTTATCACAACAAAAAGGTTATCACAGGTAATCAAATATGCAGAAGTCCTCTTACTGTGAGATAATACATTATCATTTAAAATTTCATTTGAAGTCTATCTTACACTTTCAATAAATTTATAACCTTGAAATCATTTTAAAAACTGAAAAACCATAACTATAGATATATTTCAGATAAATTGGCCTAACATTTTCCCCATATAACATAAGGTAGTTCTTGGTTGTAACATTACAAACATGTGAATACCATAATCTTGTATTATTTTGAAACATGGTGATAACTTGATTTTCCATATAAACTCAGAAAAAATATGAATTTTATCCCAAATTAAATCTTTCAACATAATATTAAAAATTATATATACTCAAACAATGATATCATTTTCTCTTTATATATGTCCAATAGTCATTAAAACTATCAAACATCTCATTATCTCATCATCCCATCATTTATCACATTTCATGTGTTTTCCAAAAATACTACAATCATATTTCTGGGTTTTCGAATAAATATACTTTGGGAAAACAAAAATGGAAAAATATATAGATATTTCAATTTTCTATAACAATATAAAAGAGACTCTACAACATTATTATAGAATCCGATTTCATAAACACTCAATCGTTCCGCCTCATCATTGTCATACTCAACATAACCATTAGTGATCACATGTTATTTTCCTTTTTCATTGTCCTTAATAGGTTGTTTACATCGATAATCAATTATATCCCATGGATTAGGGCACTAGTTAGCATAATTCCCCATTTTATATCAATTTTATTGTTGATTTGTGGGTGGTTAATTCTCTATAGCCTTTTCTCAATTAAAATTATTAGTTACCTTTTTCTCAATACTTTCTCACTCAACTTCCCAATGAACATCATTTTCACACTTAAAATAATTTATAGTCTCCTTAAGATAATATCCACCATAAATTTTTCCACACATAGATCATTAAGAAAACCTCATCTTCTTTTCACCAATGTTTTGAGATTTTCCATTGAACTATATATTTTATTCCTGTCAAAACTATGATATTAATATGTAACACAAAAGTAAATTTCTTAATTATTATCACAACATGAAAAATCTTCATAGATACTAATGTATCTTATAGCTAACACAATTCAAAAGAATGGTTTTAATCCAATGATAAATAGATCAACTTTACATTCACTTTGAATGACAAATCCAAAATCAAAAGATTCAAGTCTTCAATAATTTTACCCATATGTACCGATGGATTCATTATCCTTTTTATGATGTTCAAGGAACTCCTTTTCCATGTTCCATTGACATATACGAGGAACGTACTTATAAAAGAATATGTTCTTGAACTCTTCCCATTCAATGAATTCAAAATAATTTTTTAATGGTCTGAATAGTGAGGGGATTAAAAAAGATTTTCAATTGTACTAATCCATTGTTTAGAAATAAGTCAATTATAAGAACCACTAAAAAGGTGGGGTTTTCATCACAAATAACACAATAGAATTTTTTTCCATTCTATTCTCTTTTGGAAGAACAAAATTATTCACATAATTTTTAAGTATAGTTATAAGATTTTACATTCTAGATCCCATAAAATTTGGTTGTTTAGGAGGAATATTATTTCACATTCCATTTCATTAATAATTAACATGAGTAATTTGGGTTCCAAACATTGTATAAACCCATTTTGAATTATATGTGATGAAAATATCATATATGAAAAAAAAATAGAATAAATGAGTCGTACTTTTAATAACTGACATATTAGGCTTAATCATTAGTTATTCATGATCATTACCATAATTCTAGAACATTTCCATATAGTAAGACATAACCTTAGGGACATCCCTGGGAGTATAATTATAAATATCTCTAGGGATATCACTAATGTATTCTCTTCCAAGGTTGTAAAGGTCAACTAAATATTTCTCTAATACTGACTCTAATGACCAAATCATGATTTACATGGAAATTAAATTTATTTTGCAGAAATATTTATACATCAAAATAATAGATGCACCAAAATCTTAATAGTTTAGTGACTTTGGAAAATTGGAACACAATTTTATAACTTTTTGAAGGATCTTCAACATATCCCATTACAATATTCCACTTTATATTTCCTACATAAAACAATTATTTATATCATAGGTAAAAGAAAACATAATGAGGGTGGGATCAAATTCTCAGTTAGGGAAAACATAGAGAACATATAAAAAACATAAACCTAACAACGTAAATGTAACAACCCGATATTTTATGAAAAGTAATATTTTTAAGTTATTTTATGCCATGTGTTTTAGGATACAAAAAGATTATATTGTGTTATACGCAACACTGTATTAGCATGAAGTATATGCAATAATATTCTTAGATTGTGTTACACACAATTTCAAGTTCGTTTGATAATAGTCATTCTACGCAAAATTGAGTGTATATATATATATTCATTGTATAAATGAAAAATGGTTTGATTCAGTTATAATGAAACAACAAAGGAGTCTTACAAAACACGCAACCTTGACTTGGCTTGCATTACAGGAAATCACGACCTTCCTCGATAGCGTGTGTTGTACGCAATACCAGGTTTCAATAAATGACGATATATTGTTATAATATTATTACGGACTAGTCGTTATGAATATTATTAACTAATTTTTTAATTTTATAACATTATTGTTCATCTTATAAATTTTCTAAAACATTTTATGTCATCAAAATAAATTTTTCAGGTAAAATAAGTATTTTTCAAAAAAAAGAAGTTTTTCCACATTTTTATGGTGCACACACAGAAAATCTAGTTTTTGACATGTTTATAAATTAAATTTTTCAAAATAAACTTCTTATTTTGAATCAGGATATAAAAATTTACATTGGATAAATTTTTGATATTTTTCTGATAACTTTCATATTTTATTGAATTGTAAAAACACGCTATATTTTAATTCAAAACATCTTTTTTCATCGTAATAATTTATATGGTTAAATTATAATATTTAATGGTTTTAAAGTATAAATAGAATATATTTTTACCATTTAATATATTTTATGTCATTAGCATTAATTTTACCTTGAATTCGTAGGTTAAATCAATTCAATCTTTTGCAATGTTTTAAACAAAAACATGTTTTCTTTCGACAACGAGATTAAATTTAATTTAATTTCTACAACTTCTCTGTATTAAATTTGGAAAAATGGATTCCATATTTGGAATCATTGGGTCAAAATTTTGTTAATAAGATACTTTTTATGTTTGGGCATTATGAATAGTAACTACGGTAAATTTTATTTACCATAGTTAAAGGTAAATCAGGTAATTAAGGGTAAATATAAAATTGTAAAATTACACTAACACCTGCCAAAATTAAATTGGATGACTAAAAGATCACCCATATCACCTAAGGATCAGAATTGATTCATTTTATGGACTTTCTTCCTTGAAAATAAATTAATTGTTATTAAAACCAAAGAAAGTGACAACATGTCACTCTCTTAAATTTTATAAGTGTATTAATTTTAATTTAGTGATAAACTTCATGAAACTTCGAACATGAATAGTCTCTAGAAAGATAATAAAAGTATCTACATCATATGAATTTACATAAAATTTTTAGGGATTACATAATTTTCATTAAAGGTGACATAATAGTGATGTTGAAATTATTTTCTTAAGAGAGATATCAAATAAATGGTTTTAAAAATATTAATATAAATACTATATAAAATATTTAATGTGCTCCACTAATTTTCTAGATAAATATTAAATTTTATGAATCTATTAAATATTTTATTTAGAATATATCATCTGTATATAGTTTATTTAAATTCAAATAAATGAATAGTGTCAAAATTGACACTATTGTTATTTTATAAAAATAACATATTATAAAATTGTTTAAAAATCACATAAATATTAAAAAATTATAAATTTAAATTTATATAGTCTAAAATGTTATAAATTATCCAATTATGGACAATTCACAACAAATAAGTAATTATTGGTAATAATTTTAAATTGAGAATGTTATTACAACAAATAAAATAAAATTGATTAAATAAGGATAAATCAAGTTGATAATTTTTAAAATAAATTCCAAAAAAGTCTATAATTTATTGTTTGATGAGATTTAAACCATATCTCATCTAATCCTCTGATTTGAGTCATTTTGGATGTTTTTATGTGGGGTTGGGATTTAATATAAATTAATATTTTCTTATATTTCCCAAGGTTCCACTCTCTTCCCTTATAAAAGGGCATCTCCTCCTTATCCTCACACAATTTGGATCCATTAAGCTCGGCAAAAACCTGACCAATTACTTTCAAAACTTCCCTAGCAACATACTAGAGTTCCTGGTCTTCTTCAAAGTCCAATTTTAGTACCCTAAGAGGTGGTTTCAAAGAGGCATGTCAAAGAAGAGGTAATATCTGTTACCGATTCTTTAAATTTCCTTTCTTCTTCAACTTAATCTTCATTAGTTGTTTCATTATATTGTTATAACATCAGTATCAATATTATACTGACATTTTATTATAAATATGAAGCAACCCCATTTCACCTTCTATCCATCCTATGGAAAATGAAATCACTGTGCGTGCGTACGTACAAAATACCGTCTCCACACAGTGGTGTAATCTGTTTTTACACCAACACCTTACATGGATGGGTATAATGGTGTATAGAATAACTATATATGGTTATTATAAAATCATACTGATTCTGATATATTATACCATCCACTCCAATTCTATTCAATAATTATGGGAACGATATCATCGCTCGTGCGTACGTACGGATTGCCGTCTCCACGACGCGATGAGATTCATTCTCCATGATAACCAAAAATGGAATATTATAAAGTTTATTTAATGAATAATAATGAAATATATGACATTATAATTCTACAGAATTTATTTATATATATATATATATGTATGTAATCTATTTAGTTTCATTCAATTCAATAAGGAAACAAAAGCAGCGTTCATGCGTACATACGGTCTACCGTCTCCATGAACGGTGTATTTCATTCCTTTTATAGATCTATAATATATATGCATATGATGAATATATTATATATATATATATCATGTTTTACATTCTGGAAATATGTAAATCAGGATATATGTAATAATATCAAGAATGACAAGTCGAAACACATACGATAAATGAAATTATTTTACCCAAAACGATGCTTTAACATGGAATTTACAAAAGAACGGATAATAAAAATTCATAAGTGAAACATATATCATATCATAACAATGAATATGATTATGTAAAAAGTCAATGAAATTATTTAAATCATTATGAAGGAGGTTCAGATCCATATGAAGCATATCAGACCTAAGGTAAGGGATAATTATGCAAATCTCATTTTTATCCGAGATTTCTTATACGTAAGTATTTACTAGGGTTATTGTTAACATCTATTTCCATGTTTTCGAAAAGTTTATTTATGTATGTTTAATTTCCTTTTTACCCAATTTGACTTTTAATACATGGTATGTAAGAAATCTTTCTTTTGTTTACGTTACGATGTACTTTTTGACTTTTCCAATAAAAGTATGAGGTGAATGTTTTTTTAACTTGTACGAAATGAAAGGATTTTCACGGTTTTATAAAGCCTTATTTTTATATTTTTTCCTCCAAAAGATTTCATGAATATTTTCAACAAAATCTGTTTCTTTTAAAATTGCATGATGTTTTGTGAAAAGAAATTGATTTTGAAGAAGAAATGATATTTTCCTCAAGAATTCATTTCAAGTGTCTTATCAAAACCATTTTCCATCTAAGATGAAATTATTTCATATGTGTATGGTTCATGTATAAAGTCTCTATGATTTACATGGTTTCACTTTTCGTATTATGAAATGATATCCATTTCTTTTATATGGATTATGTGATGACGGGATGATATTTTTGAAACCCATTTTATTCGTTGGGTTATTATGAATGATGTATGTTTATTTTGTGTCACACGTAAAAATGATTTCATTATGAGATAGATGGGACCTATATATCCATCAAATGCATTGGGTAATGATTTATATCTCATGAGATAGGGATGGATGGAATGGTACGTTAATACGGTTCAGTGTTACATGACAGAAACGAGGAGTGAACTCGATTCGGAAAGGGAATTTGTCCACAAAGATGGTCTTGGTAGCAATGCCTTGGCTACTATGGAAATCATAACATGTGTTGAATGGTTTACCCAATTACATGTTTTATTCCCATTATATTTTATCATGGTTTATGTTCCATTATGATATATTCTTTACGTATTTCCATGATTTATGTCTTTGCTCAAGATTTTGATGTTTAAATTTCATGTTCATGTTTTTGCTTTCAAATGATTAGGGATTGTTTTATGTTCACTATGTTCGCTTTTACTGAGCATTTGAGATCACCCTTTTTATGTTTTCTTTCCCCCAGGATATGAGGAATGGTTTAATGTAAGAAAAAAAGGGAAGATCTTTATGGGAGATTTGAGGATCTTTCACCAAGATTAGAAGATTATGTTCCAGGTTTCCAAAGGCACTAAACTATTACGGTACATTGGTGTCTATTTTTGTTATGTATTAAGTATTCTGAAAAAGTAATGTAATGTCCATGTACATCAAGCTTGGTTCTCTATAGTTGGTATCAGAGGAAAGGTTTAGTCAACCTTTGGAGACTAGGTTGTGAGATCTTTAGTGAGATCCCTAGAGATATTTATAAGGTATGTCTAGGTATGTCTGTAAGGTTAAGTATAAGTATAGGTTATAATACTAGAATTATAGTAACGATCATAGAATTAAACCTAAGATGTTAGATATTGAAGGTAATCCCCCTTTATTATGTTATTTTCCATAGCAGTATTTTTTTCTTCTCACACTATTCTTTTTGGGATTTAGACGATGGATGGAACCCGAAGGAACCGTGTTGATCAATGTAATGGACAATGCAATGATTGTCCTCCTGAACAAACCAATGTTGTGGGAGATGGAGGTCAAAATCTTATTTCTATACTTAAACAAGCTATAAATCATTCTGGACTTCCAAATGAGCAGAGAAGTGAACAATATTCTATTGATTCCTTCATGAGGCCACTTCCACCTTCTTTCAGTGGGTCTTCTAATCCACTTGTTGATGAACAATGGATTAGTACCAATGAAACGGTATTTTCAGTTCATCAATATTTTGAACATGATAAATTCATCTTAGCAGTATATCGTTTGGAAGGTGAAGCTGGTCAATGGTGGAATCTTATCAAGAATAAGAGGCCAAGAGATGAAATTGAGTCCATAGAATTGGACGAGTTAAAGAACTTATTTTTCAATAAGTAATTCCCTCGTATTATTTGAACAAACATGTTGAAGGAGTTTCTTGAACTAAAGAAAAATAATGATGAATCTGGTGGTATATACGAAGCGAATTTTACAAGTCTTGCAAGGTATGCATCTGGATTTATCATCCAACCTGAAAGTAAAGTTGATAAATTCTTCAGTGGATTAAAACCAAGTCTTCGAAGGGAATTAGCTATAAGAGACTTTAGTAGCTATGAAGAAATAGTGTGTTGTGCTATCAAGGTAGAAATGGATGTTGGTGTTACATATCCATCTCATGGTTTTGACAAGAAATGAAAGATGGAGGTCAAGGAGAAATCTCAGAATAATGGTGAAAAGAAGATGAATGTTTCGTTATGCTCAAAGTGTGGAAAGAATCAGGGTGGAGATTGTCATAAAGGGACTAGAAAATGTTTTCAGTGTGTAATATAAGGACATTGAGTAGCTGAGTGTCGAAGTAATGGAAAAATGGTTACTAATGATAAAGAAAAGACTGCAGATAACACACCACCAACACATTAATGCTTCAAGTGAAATGAAATGGGGGCATTATGATAATCAAGGCCCTACTCCAAGGGTTAATGATGATCGACATGAGCAACCACTTAAGGAAAATTACAAAGGGAAGTCACATGCGATCACTATTGGCGATGTTGAGTATGACAACGATGTGGTGGAATGATTAAGTGTTTAAGTAATGGGATTCCAAAATAATGTTGTACATAGTATCATGGAATATTGGAATATTTATGTATTGGTCTATTGCGGTTTTCAATAATTTTATGGTACCAGTAACCATGGAAAGTGATTGAGATATTTTTGGAAAGAAGATGATATGCGCATAATGAAGGGATACGGAGAAAATGAAATGTCTGACAGTATTCATGAGCTCGTGACTGATATATGGAAATAGTTATATCATGGTTTGAGTATATAGAATTTTGGGGTTTTGGTTTGTGGAAAGAGTTAACTTTTGACAGCACTCATGTTTTCACTAAAGTTCAATGGGTATTCATTTTTCAAGAGAATAAATGATTAAGTTATTCACATGATTTTAATTTGACCAACAAGATATATCATATGATATATGGGGGATAAATGATGTTATTCACATGCTCGGCAGATGAAATTTTTAGTAATTGTTTTCTTTACACAATGAGATTGGACAAAAGTATTTTAGATAAGCCTAAAGGTTGTAATGAATTATGTTGGACATAAGTTATTATTGTTTAAGTATAGAACTTTTGTTGATATTATTTCTAGAATGTTATAATGGTATAGTTTTAGAAAAAGGAAAACCTACAGGATTGGAGAAAACCCATTGTGTGAGACAAGGATGTGGGAATCGAACCCACAACTGAAGTGTGACAGGACTTTATCGCCTACCACTGGCCTACAGGAAGTCCCCGGTTAGTGGAATCTAGCTTTATTTTATTAAGAGGTATGATAAATGAAGTATAAGTCCATTTTTAGAACCATATATGATTAATCTCACCATAATATGGACTTATAACTTTTGATAACCTTTTTTTTGAAATAGATGGAATGACCCATCATTCTTTCACATGATCTGCTAACACATCCCGAATAACAAATTCAACTTCATTTCTTTAAGAGATGAAGTGGAAATTGTTCAATTCACAAAAAATAGTGAGATTGTACCAAAATCATGTAAGTGTTTCTTTTAATTCATCAACTTTAGGGAAATGATCTTGAAAACCAAAAAATATTTCCTAGTGCCCTTATATCAGATGAATCATATGTTACCTTTGATCATCACAAATCTATGGCTTTGTGATTTTTGGATTTTTCATAGCCATGTTCTCTACCACTCTCCATCAGAACATGATGATTATATTTCTCTTCCATATCCATATTTACACCTATGTTATCCTATGTGGAAACCCATTGATTAGTTAATTTGGTTAACTGTTATGTTTCATACTTTAGTTTTTAATGTTTTGTTTTAGTATTTCATTTTACGATGTGGGTTTCAATTAAAGAAACATTCAAGTAGAAAACCATGAATAACCCTGACGAATATCAAGTGCGGAATTCATTTTAAGGGGGGTAGAATATAACAACCCGATATTTTATGATAAGTAATCCTTTTAATTTATTTGATGTCACATGTTTTATGCTACAACAAGATTATATTGTGTTATATGAAACACTGTATTAGCTTGCAGTATACACAACACTATTCTTAGATTGTGTTACACACAATTTCAAGTATGTTTGATAATAATCAATCTATGAATCATTGAGTGTATATATATATATATATATTCAATTTATAAATAAAAAATGGTTGGATTCTGCAATAAAAAACAACAATGGAGTATTGCACAACACACAACCCTGACTTGCCTTGCATTACATGCAATGGTGACCTTCCTCGATAGCATGTGTTGTACGCAATACCAGGTTTCACTAAATGAAAATATATTCTTATAATATTATTATGGACTAGCCGTTATGAATATTATTAACTAAATTTTGAATTTTATAACATTATTATTCATCTTATAAATTTTCTAAAACATTTTATGTGAACAAAATAAATTTTTTGGGTAAAATAAGTATTTTTAAAAAAATGCAGTTTTGCCGCCTTTTCATGGCACACCCACATTAAATCTAGTTTTTGACATGTTTATAAGTTCAATTTTACAAAATAAACTTCTTATTTTGAATCAGGATATAAAAATTTACATTGTATAATGTTTTGATATTTTTTTGATAACTTTCATATTTTAATGAATAGTAAAAACACGCTATATTTTAATTAAAATCTTTTTTCATCATAATAATTTATATGGTGAAATTATAATATTGAATGGTTTTAAAGTATAAATAGAATATATTTTTTCCATTTAATTTAATTTATGTCATTAGCATTGATTTTACCTTGAATTCGTAGGTTAACTCAATTCAATCTTTTGCAATGTTTTAAACAAAAACCTGTTTTCTTTCAACAACGGGATTAATGTTAATTTAATTTCTGAAACTTTTTTGTGTTGAATTTTGAAAAAATGATTCCATATTTGGAATCATTGGGTCAAAATTATGTTAATAAGCAATTTTTTATTTTTGGGCATTATGAATAGTAACTACGGTAAATATTATTTACCATAGTTAAAGGTAAATCCGATAATTAAGGGTAAATATAAGATTATAAAATTCCCCTAACACCTGCCAAAATTCTATTGGATGACTAAAAGTTGACCAATATCACCTAAGGGTCTTAATAGATTCATTTTAGGGACTTGTTTCCTTGAAAATAATTTAATTATTATTAAAACCAAAGTGACAACATGTCACTTTGTTAAATTTTATAAGTATATAAATTTTAATTTAGTGATAATCTTCATGAAACATCGAACATGAATAGTCTCCATAAATATAATAAAATTATCTAAATCATATGAATTTACTTATAATTTTTTGGGATTAAATAATTATCATTAAAGGTGACATAATAGTGATGTTGAAATTATTTTATTAAGAGAGATATAAAATAAATGGTTTTAAAAATATTAAAATAAATATTATATGAACTATTAAATGTGATCAACTAATTTTATATATACATATGAAATTTTATGAATCTATTAAATATTTTATTTAGAACATATATTCTGTATATTGTTTATTTAAATTCAAATAAATGAATAGTGTCAAAATTGACACTACTGTTATTTTATAAAAATAACATATTATAAAATTGTTTAAAAATCACAATAATATTTAAAAATTATGAATTAAAATTATATGGTCTAAAATGTTATAAATTATCAAATTATTGTAAATTCGAAACAAATAAGTAATTATTTGTAATAATTTTAAATTTATAATGCTTTTACCACAAATAATATTAAATTGATTAAATAAGTATAAATCATGTTGATAATGTTTAAAATAAAATCCTAACATGTCTAAATTTTATTTTTTGATTATATTTCAACAATATCCCATATAATCCTCAGATTTGAGTCATTTTGGATGTTTTTACATGGGTTTGGTATTTAATATAAATTAATATTTTCTTATATTTCTAAAGGTGTCCTTCTCCTCCCTTTTAAAAGGGTATCTCCTCCTTCTTCTCCTCACACAATTTTGAGCCTTTAAGCTCGGCCAAACCATGCTCATTTCCCTTCTCAACATCCCTAGAAACATACTAGAGTTCCTGGTCTTCTTCAAAGACCAATTTTAGTGCCCTAAGGGGAGGTTTCAAAGAGGCGTGTCAAAGAAGTAGTAATATCCGTTACCGATTCATTAAATTTCCTTTCTTCTTCAACTTATTCATCTTTAGTTGTTTAATTATATTTTAATAACATCAGTATCAATAATATACTGATATTTTATTATAAATATGAAGAAACCCCATTTCAACTTCTATCCCTCCTACGGAAAACGAAATCACCGCGCGTGGGTACGTACGGAATACCGTCTCCACGTCGTGGTGTAATCTATTTTTCCACCAACACCATACATGGATGGGTATAATGGTGTAAAGAATAACTATATATGGTTATTATAACATCATTCTGATTCTAATATATTTTACCATCCACTCCAATTCTATTCAATAATTATGGGAACGATATCATCGCTCGCGCGTACTTACGGATTACCGTCTCCACGACGCGATGAGATTCATTCACCATGTTAACCATTCATGAATGATTATAAATTTTATATAATGAATAATAATAAAATATATGACATAATAATTCTACTTTATTTATGTATATATATATATGTATTTCATCTATTTGGTTTCATTCAATTCAATAAGGAAAAGAAAACATCGTTCATGTGTACGTACGGTCTACCGTCTCCATGAATATTGTATTTCATTCCTTTTATCGATCTATAATATATATGTATATGATGAATATATATTATATATAAATCATGTTTTACATTCTGTAATTATGTAAATTAGGATATAAGTAATAATATCAAGAACGATAAGTCGAAACACATATGATAAGTGAAATGATTTTACCCAAAACGCTACTATAACATGAAATTTACAAAAGAACGGGTAATATAAAGTCATAAGTGATACATATATGATATCATAACAATGAATATGATTATTTATTAAGTCAATGACATTGTTTAAATAATTATACATGAGTTTTGGATCCATATGAACATTATCGGACCTAAGGTAAGGGATAATTTTGCAAATCTCATTTTTAGCTGAGATTGCTTATACGTAAGTATTTACTAGGGTTATTGTTAACATCTATGTCCATGTTTTCTAAAAGTGTCTTTATGTATGTTTAATTTACCTTTTACCCATTTTGACTTTTACTACATGGTATGTAAGGAAGCTTTCTTTTGTTTACGTTACGAGGTATTTTTTGACTTTTCCGACAAAAGTATGAGGAGAATGCTTTTTAACTTATACGGAATGAAAGGATTTTTACAGTTTTATAAAGCCTTATTCTCATGTATCTTCCTAAAAAATATTTCTTGAATATTTTCAACAAAATTTCATTCTTTTAAAATTTCATGATGTTTTGTGAAAAGAAATTGATTGTGAAGAAGAAAGGATATTTTCCTCAAGAATTCATTTGAAGTGTCTTATCAAAACCATTTTCCATCTAAGATGAAATTATGTCTTATGTCTATGGTTCAAGTATAAAGTATCTATTATTTACATGTTTTCACTTTTCTTATTGTGAAATGATATCTATTTCTTTTATATGGATTATGTGATGATGGGATAATGTTTATTAAACCCATTTTATTCGTTGGGTTATTATTAATTATGTATGTTTATTTTGTGGCACAAGTATGAATGATTACATTATGAGATGGGTGGGACCTATATCTACCTCCAATTCATTGTGTAAAGATTTATATCTCATGAGATAGACATGGATGGAATGATAAGTTAACCTGGTTCAGTGTTACAGGACTAAAACGAGGAGTGAACTCGATTCAGAAAGGGACTTTTTCCACTAAGATGGTCTTGGCAGCAATGCCTTGGCTACTATGAAAATCATAACATGTGATGAATGGTTTCTACAATTACATGTTTTATTCCCATAATATTTTATCATGGTTTATGTTCCATTAAGATATATGCCTTACGTACTTCCACGATTTATGGCTTTGCTCAAGATTTTGATGTTTAAATTTCATGTTCAAGTTTTTGCTTTCAAATTGTTTTGGATTGTTTTTTGTTCACTATGTTTGCCTTTACTGAGCATTTGAGCTCACCCTTTTTATGTTTTCTTTTCCCCAGGATATAGGGAAAGTTTTTATGTAAGAAAAAAAGCAAATATCTTTTTGGGAGTTGTTGAGGATATTTCATCATGATTAGAAGATTATGTTCCATGTTTCCAAAGGCACTAAACTATTACAGTCCTTTGGGGTCTGTTCTTATTATGTATTAATTATTCCAAAAAAGTAATGTAATTTCCATGTACATCAATCTTGGGTATCTACAGTAAAGAAAAAAACATAACATTTGGATAAAAAAAATCATGAGTTATGAAATAATTATAAGCAGTCCAGAAGTCATAAATTATAACCGAACACAAACCATGATAAATTATCATTGGTATAGAACGTGGAATTATTGAATTCAATAAAGCATAGAAAATGACATCCATATAATCAATGGAATATTAAAAATACCATCATAGTGGAAAATTATCATTACTGAACTGAGTTCACTCTTCATTCCAACCAAGTATTAGTGATCCATATTTACATATGATTTCAGTAATGTCTATCTCAAGAGATATAAATCATTATGCAATTAAATGGAGGAAAATTTTTTACCCACAAATCCTATAATGAAATCATTCTTAAATATTCCACCAAAACTGAAATCATTTATCATTGTATATGCCAGGGAATAATATGGGTTTCCAAAACATCATTCCATCAAAATCCATATAAAGAATAGATTTCATAAATATCAATCCATAATTAACTTAATCAAGACATAGTATTAATAGTTATAGTAACACAAACCCCTTCATTTAATGGCATATTATATGGGGAATAATTTTTAGAAATATCATGATATTAATTATTGAGGAAAATATCATTTCTTATACAAAAAAAAACGTTTTTTTCTCAAAATGGCAAGAAATTTAAAAAAGAAAAAATTATTTGAAGATAAAGTTGAAATATTGAAGAGGAAACTTCATGTAAATATGGTTTCATGAAGAAAAAAAAATTCTATTCATCAAATATATGGTAATGAAACATTCCCCTCATAATTTTTTTATGAAAAGTCAAGATATACCTCAAATCGAATAATGGAAGATAATTCCTTTCATACAATTTAAAAAAAATCAGTAATTCATAAATTTGACTTTAAAATATGTATAAAAATAGACATACTATTAAATATTTGGGAAATATGGATGTGGATAATAAATATACCCCAGTAAATACAAACATATAAACAATCATGGATAAAAATGAGATTGAAAAATTATCCCTTACATTAGGTATGTTATCCTTTCTATGTATCTGAACCTCCAATATAATGTTTTATATACTAAAATTGACTTTTTAGAGAATAAAAATAATTTTTATTATTTCATATATGACCTTATTATTATCTTCTTTTAATACTATTTCATTATTACACATTACATGGGTGTTAAATGCTTCATTTTCTCATGCATGTTTTTTCGAATATGTTCTTGTTCTCTTTATTAAGTCATAATTATATCATTCCTAAATTATATTAACATAATATATATCATATGTATTTGTTTTTTACATTTATATAATAATGATGTAAATTATATCATGTAGAATTAATCAAATCACATCGTGGAGATGGTAGGTTGTATGTATGCATTAGTGATGATATCTTTCCTTTAATTATGAAATTTTATTGAAGTGGATGGTATATATATCTTTACAGAATTTATAAAGTTTTGTGACAATGAAAATTGTTATTTTCACCATCATCACACACATCCATGTCAAGTGGTGGGGAAAAACAATTTACACCACGAAATGGAGATTATATGTAATATGTACACACACGTGGTGATTTCATTTTTAGTAGGATGGATGGAACATGGAATATGGTTATTAAATAATATTAATAAAATATTAGTATAAAATTGATAATGGTATTGTTAATTTATAATTTAAATAAATCATGAAGAGTTAGTATAAGAATAAATAATATTAAATAATATATATATGAGATTATATCTTTTTCAATGAGCACCCTATAGATATCCAATGAAAGGACCAAGATTTGGTCTTATGAGAACCTATATAATGTTAATATCGTAGTTGAAAAGGAAAATAGTTTACAGATTTTTTAACATGAAGCCAAATAGGGAATTTACATTGTGAGGGAGGATGTTCCCTTTTATAATTGAGGTGTGGGTAAATTTTTAATCTCTAAAAATTTCAATTAATAATAATATCAAAACACATCCAAATACATCCAAAATGTAAAATTTTCTAATTCAAGATGACATAAGGTTGTAATATCATAAATTGATAAATTTTATTTCAATTAAGACCATATTATTTTAATTTAACAATTAGTAATTCTTTTTCATCTTAAATAGGGTAACAATTATGTCAAGATTAATAGGGTTAAATATTTAGATATTTGATGTAAATTAAACTATAAATAAATAATTTATATAATTTTAGAACATATCATATTTAATATATATTTTATAAATTTTTTTATGATTCCTAAATAATTGAATAAAATTTTGTTATGACAAAACAACAATAGTGAAAATATTGACACTATTGAAGTCATAGTTTTTAAAGATATAAATATAATATTTTAGAGTACAATAAGATAATTTTATTATATCCCTTATTGGTATAAGTCATCTAGAAAATTCATTATTTATATTAATTAGGTAAAATTATATTTACATTAATATTTATAATAACATTAACATTAAATTTCCAAAAAAAACTACTATGTTGTACTGTGTCAATATTTAATAAACATATTTTTATGTTAAAAATTAAAAATAAAATACTATGATAATTATAAATATACTACATTTAATTAAAGTTCCTTTAGTTGAATATATATTCGAGAAAAATCAATCAATAAAGATGTTATAATTATTAAAACTGGAATGTCACATGTTTAACATCGCTTTAAATAATAAAATATAAGTGTAATAATATATACTATATGGATCAAAATGGTCCACAATTCGACACTTGAATGAATATTGTCGATATAAACTCAACAAATTATAATTTTCTCAAGTGTTTGTGTTTTTTACGGGTTATTACAATTTTAATAAAAATGAGTTTATTAATTTTTCATCAATTAAAAAATTTCTGCATCAATAATATATTAACCATTAAAGTAATTATTTTGTTCAATTAATATTAAAATTAAAAAAACTAGATAGATTAAATCATTTTATTTTTCATAGGAGTTTTTATAGTCAAATTTAGTTTTTGTATATCCTTATTTTCAAAATGATATATTATTTAAAACATGAATGTGACATCTTTATATTTTCATAAAATAAAATATTATAAATACCATAATACCTCCCAAATGGCCCCAAAATGAAAGAAATAAATTTTTATTATGTATATTTGTTTATTAAGTTATAAAATGATTTTTATATTCGATGATACAACCCATGATTCAAAATTTTGACACATAAATAATATTGATGACAAAAAAATGACACTCTGTGGCTTTCCTTGATTTAAATATTATTTAAGTAATTTTCATTTACATCTATCCATTAAATGACATAATTCAAATCCTTATGCGTTATTTGCGTAATTAAAATAACAAAATACAAAAATTTAAATTTTTTTGATCATTTTATAATCATCATGATTTTAATTTTATCCTAAATTACATAATTGACCCTTTATCGTAGTAATAAAATTTAGCTCGTTACTATTCATTGTGGTCAAAAAACAAAAGGTCATATTTACCAAATTTGGTCATCTTAAATCCATATTTGAAATTAATTTTAAAAAATTCAAAACATAGTTGATGTAGAAATAAATTTGAAAGAAACATATAAAAATGTCACAAAAACAATCTTTTAGAAAAATGGTCCTTCGAAAATGAAAAATGCTTTCATAATAAATAACATATAAATTAATTTAGAAAAACGTTATTTAGTGAAAAAATAAATAAATAATTTTTAAATCTTTTCTAAAACATAATTATGTAATTACAGTAATATAAAATAATGTTTCCAATAAAAATAAGTATTTTCTATAATCATCAGAAAATAAAAATTATCAAAAAAATACCAAAAATTAAACCAATGTAATTTTTTATATTATGAATTAAAATTTTAATATTATTTTATCAAATTAATTATAAAAATTCTCAAAAAATTATTTAACATTAGTGCGCCATCAAAATGAGGAAACACAACTTTTTTTAAAACATAATACTTTTAAAAAAATGAATTTATTATTATATCATGTCTATAAAACATATAAGATTAATTTAAAACATATTATTGAATATATTAAATATTATTTCATTAATAATGTCCATCAAGAGTGTTTTTATTTTTTTATAGACTCACTTATTTTCACTTAAATAGTTATTTAGAATAAATTTAATACTATTTAAACCTTCAATTATAACGACTACATTCTAATATTTCACTATTCACTTATTATCATTGTTAGATAAAATTAATAATATCAAATGAACTCGAACGTTTTTGTAAAACTAAATAATCATAACATTTCATGTAACACAAGCTAATCTGGTGTTGCATATTCTACAACCTTATCTTGGTGTAGCGTACAACCCAAGACATTTACGAAGTTAAAAAACTCTATCTCATAAAAATTTCGCGGTGTTACCTTCCTACTATGTATTATCCTCATACCATTCTCAATAATTTTTATGTTCTTATTGTTTTCATGAAAGATCATGTCAAGGGAAATGGTTGTATTGGGGATGAATTAGTAGTGGAGCTTGGAGAAGGTGTTGGACATGGAATGAGACTAGAAGACCACCCCCAAATGAGTTTTATTTATTTATATCCTATTTATTTACAAAGTAAAAACCTTAAAAAGTGGAATTTGTTTTATTTATATTATATGTATAGCTATATATAGTTTCTACATGATTACGTTGATAATTCATTATATTGTTTTTTAATATTTATCCAATTAGATGAATCTAAAGGTGTTTTCCCCACTAACAAACATAGAAAATAGCTACTATTCTGAAAAGACATTAATATATGGAGGCATGCATGAGGTAAACTGACTAGATATCTTTGACTCGGTGGTTCGATATGGTGTGTTACATACATAACAAGGTAAGAGGAATGGCTTTGAATACACTATTTAATTTAATATTTTTCACTTAATCATTACTTGTTGATAATTTAAATAAACAAATCAAATTCATAGGCTAGTTAATGATCACTATCATACAAATTAATCCATTATATATAAATTTGTACTCCAGTTTCAATTCACTAAAATTCATTCCTAATGATGACATCATCTAAATGAATTAATTAACATCTTTTATCTCAATTAATATCAACAATCTCTTGGAGTTAGAAATCATTTTTCGAAACATTGATAATTCCATTATTGACGATAATTTTATAGATAAGTACATGGAATTATTTGAGGATTTACTAATTATGAATACCATATTACATATTAAAAAAATTATAATAACATAATAAGGGTTTGAATGATGATAATAATTATTTATAATGTCGTTTAAATTTATTCTTTTATAGGGTGACTACAAAACTAGATTGAACATATGTTCTTCATTCAGTGATGAGTTGTCTTTGAACACATAGTGGTGACCTATCCAACAATCTTACAATGACTAACCATGTGGGGGTTTAAAACTATAAAGTAAAACCCATGTAAAAACATCACCCTGTTGCCACACACCAGTGCCCCGAGTCGGTCGATCATGTAACCTCAAGAACGACTCCCTGTATGTTATAAGTATCAACTAGTAGCAAGGGTCTGAAGAGTAAAGTATGGTTTCATTATATGATATTTTATCAATGTAATACACTATTTGAAATTAAAAATAAATAGAAAAATATAATGTATCCATAAGAAATACAGTAATTCATTATTACAAGATTATGAAAAATATAATATTCAACTTAATAAAAAAAAATTAAATGCTAAAGTACATTCTATGTGTCTAAAATGAAATTCAAATGAATGAAAATGATTAGTCTGAGGTGGGTACCGAAGCATATTTAGTTCCATAATCAATGCTCCATCCATAAATTAGCTAGGTAATACATGGCTTTTCCTTTACCAGACATACAATCATATAATCTATATGTGTACAGCTCATGTATCCCGAGTATTGTGTGGTCATAACTCCGTAGTCCACCAATAATGGTATCTAAAATAGTTTCTAATAAAAAATAGGTAAATTAATATAACAAATAAATATTTACAATCCATAAGTAAATCATTACCAAATTATCATTTATTTTTTTTATAAACAAATTAACACTCAGGTTCTAGAGGAAACCCATGCCTCAATACCAGCCTTAACTTATGACAGATCCCAATGTAATCATGGTAATATAATATATCAACACCTAAATCAACTCCGGACTGAGAAAAATTTTTTCCATGTAATATAATATCTTAATATCTAATTCGTATCATGATGGATTTAGAAGTATTCCCCAGGGAGGTCAGACCTCAAAATGCCATTATTACCATACATTAATTCATACTCGAATTCTCATATTACGATTCATACCACACAAAATATAATGACTAGTTTCCCATTTATTAATTCATAGTTGAATTCCCATGTATCCATTAATACATCACCTTAGAGTGACTGTGTTCCCATTCATTAAACAGTACTTGAATTCTCATGATACCATTCCCACGTCATACATTAGAATGACTATGTTCTAATTTTTTAATACACATTTCAATGACCATTTTACCATTAATCAAGACATAATTAATTAAATAATTAATTATCCACCAAAATTAAGTTACTAAATCAAAAATTAGTTAAACACAACAATTCAATTAGTTAATTTATCAATTAACTAACCACATCCATAATAATATATAATTATAAAAATAAATTAACAACACTAGTATAATTACTAATTCTCCAATTATTTTTTCACTTAATATACCATAATTTTTTCCCCTATTAATTAAACATGTCAATCCCATTAATTAATTTAATAATGAAATAATAGATACTCAATTCTAAAAATCACATAATTAATTCGAAAATTAATTTTCACACATATCATTTTGAATTACACATAAGTAATTCAACAAATAAATATTTCAAATTAACAATTTCAATAACTCGTGATTGATTCTAAAATTAATTTCCTCATTCTAAAATTCCCAAAATACCCATTTCCACATATCCTCTGTTAATTAATACACAAAATTAATTACTTGAATCATGATCATAATTTCAAAAAATAATATAGAAATTCAATAATTATAAATAGATAATTTATATAATGTCTAGGATTATAATTATAGACCATGATCCTTAATTTGTTGATGAATGATCACCCAATGAAAAATCCCAAAATATGAGTAGGAGAATGATGTAGAGATAGTTCTATAACAAAATCCATATATCATAATCCAATAAATAACGATCTTCCAAATATAGTTATATATCAACAACACTAGATCAAGATATTATAAAAATATTAGAATAAACCCTTTCAAGGAATTGATAACAAAACAGAAAAAAGGGGCCACCAATAGGACATAATCCTTTTACTGGTACGGATGAAAATCTATGATTTGGGATGTGAATCGTGAAGAATGGAGGTCAGGCGGTATTTTAATCTGTTAGGAGGGATCCGAGATCATGAAAAATAGGAAATTGATTAATGGGTCCTCTTGGGATTAAAATGGGGTTTTCTATAATTATAAAATTAATTTTTAGGTAAAATTACTTCATGTGCATTGCTTTTTGGGCGGGGCACATGGTTTCCCCTAATTGTGCACCTAAACAATGCTACTCAATTTTAAGGGTTCACTATTACTCCTAATAGTGTCCATGGATTGAAAAAACATGCACCCACAATGAAAAACCCCATTATTTAGGGTTTCACAGTTTTGTGGGATTGGGTGTATTGTTTTACCTAATTGTGCTGCAATCTATAAGTACATATTTCCCTTATTTTTTCTAAATTTTCTCCCAAACATACCCTTATGTAAAACCCAATATGAATGTACAAAACAATAAAAATTATAGTATCTAAAAAATATCCTACGAAATATTTATAAATTGTTGGGATCATAAAATATTACAACCTTATAATAGGTCATCCTTTAGCTTCAATCCCACGAATCTCTATGATTCCATGTAAGAAATATTTATCCCCTAAGGCCACATATCATTTTTAATTTACCATGTTTCCTCTAAAACATTTCCATATTTCCAAAACACCAGAAATATATTAATGGTATTTCCCTATAAAACATTATCACTAAAATCTAGAAATCAAATCAAATGCTCCTCAAAAGATGATTTTATCCCAAGCTCAAAAACATCTATATCAATCACATGATAATTGTTTGGGTAATTCCTATATAGTTGTGACACATGTAAACCATCATTCATAGAACTATATTTCTTTGGGAGAGCTAAAAAATATAGAACTGACTTGATTATCTTCAAAACATCAAATGGTCGTATAAATCTGGGCGCCAAAATGACATGTCTCAGCATCCTATGGTGGCCCAACTCTAGGAGAGAACCAAATGAATACATGTTTACTATCTGTGAACTATAGGGGTCATTTTTATCTATCCCCATTTTACTTCTATCTATGTTGATTTGTATCCTTATTTTTATGTATTATTTAAACTTCTTCAAACGCCTCTAGCATGATACTCAGTCTAAAAAATAATGAACCACTTCCCTCTAACTAACATAAAGATGATAAACATGGCCTACCATAAAAAGCCTTGTATGATTCCATTTTAATTGTTTCATGAAAATAATTTTTATTAGAAAAGTCTACAAAGGATAAGTGCTTCTCCAAAGACCAACTAAAGCCTTAATCACAAGCCTGCAACATATCCTCAAGAACCTATATAGTGTGCTCTTACTACCTATATTTCTATTGGTGGATTTTCTTACTCAATAATACATATGTACCAAATTCCTTCTACAAGACCATATATATGTATCATGTAAAGTGTGATTCATGATCTAAAACCATAGCATGTGGATCCCGCATGTAGATGGACTATCTCTTGTACATATAGTCCATTCAAATGTTCTATTGGGTAGTTTTCCTATATAGAAAAGGAGTTACCAATTTTTTTTGTCATTCCACAATAACCTAGATAGATGAATTATTCCTAAGAATATTTGGAAGACTGATCTCAAATTCCATACTCACATCATCCCACCTCTATTATAGAATGTTCAACAGTTCTATTAATCCTCATGGCCAGTGATGCTATAACTTCTCTTGATTACTATTGTAACATATTCCAATGGACCCTAAAACATCCTTTTTCATGCTTGACCCCCAATACAATCATCACAGTTAAGAGTATATTTTGGTCACACATGGATGAATCACCCACTTTGAGACATGAAATTACTGAATTATCTACTATTTCAGGAACTGAAAATAAACACCCCGATCCTCAACATAGATGATCTCATCATCACCTATTCTATAATAATGTTGTGACCCCAAACCATAAATGAACTCCCTCAAGGTATAGAATTATGTATTATCATACCACATTTTTCTAAATCGGATCCAAAGTGTTGACTCCACTAAGATTGACATGAGAGTCTTCTACTACTAACTCTTCTGAACCACCACATGCATTTCATCCAGAAAAGTCATCATATTTCTCTCAGCACTAGACAGTTAAGCTTCCTGAGTATGAGTTTTCTTTCCCATGTCCTCAATAACATTGTTTCCCTTCCCCAGAATATATGGTATCCTGATATTAGATGACTTCATATACTATACCAATCATTTCATTGGGAGATTCAAATCTATCATAGAAAAGATATATTTAAAGGTAATGAAATCTGTATAAATAATAAACTTATTTCCCAATATTCAATGCCTTTAACACATCAACTCATAAACCATAGGTGTTAACTCACGGTCTTGAATATGATTGTTCTGTTCTTTTGTCATCAGCTGATGAGACCTATACACCAAGACTCGATCTCCTTTCATTATCTCGACAACAAGACTTATCACAGAAGTGTCACAAAACATAACGTACTCCTCACCAAGATTGTGTGGGATCAATATTAGTGAATATGTAAAATGATTTATCAGCTTCTAGAAGGCATTATCGCATGCTTCATACATTGAAAAAATCATCCCCTTCTAGGTCAAGACCAAGACCCCCCATTTCAATCAATAGAAGTCTTGGATGAACTATTTTAAATATCCATATTGTACTAAAAATATTTTTATATCAAAAATGTTCTTAGAATATTCCACAGATACATCTTTCTATACATATTATGGGTCCATATGAACACATTCATATGAGATGATGTGACCCAATAAGTATACCTGACAAATCCAAAACTATACATAGATAGATTTTTGAATATAAAATGCACTCTATGTGTAATCAAGATGATGTCAACATGTTGGACATGATTTTCAGGTGTCTTGGAGTACAAATATATTTAATATATTAAAACTACTAAATGTTGATCTAGGTAAGGATGGAATATTATATTCATGAAGGAATTAAGCACTACTGGTGCATTCGTCAACCCAAAATGAATTACTAAGAACTCATATAGGTCATTCCTACATGTGAAATTTTTCATCAGTATAACAGAAGTCAGAACTCACAACTGATGATACCCCAAAATCAAGTCAATATTTTAGAAAACACAAGCTCATATAAATTTTTCAAAATGATCATTGATATAGGGAAATGGGTACCTATTCGTTATACTGAGCTTGTTCAACTTATGGCAATTGAATTATAAAAAACTCATCAGTTTTATTTCAAAAAACACAAGTGAACCCAATGGTGACAAACTAGGATGGATAAACCATTTGTCCTCCAATTCATCCAATTGAGTCTTTATCTCTTGATGCTCCGTTAGTGGGATTTTTTATAGTGTAATAGAAACGGGTTCAACCAAAAACATGATCTCAATAATAAATTTTACATCTCTCTCAGGTGGAAGCCTAGAGGAGTCTTCATAAAAACATCCATAAATAGTTCCATAGGTGGAGGAAAAACATCAGGTTTCACACCTCCATCATCTAGTAATTTAATTGAATCATGGGATGTGAGATCTCATTGTGTTTTAGTAATTGGCCCCACTCGTCCTGCCTAGATATCCCAGTCCCCATGGGAAATATAGTGGTCACACTTAGGAGATGTAAATGATATTCTCTTATGGTAATAATCAATTTGGGATCAGTATGCAACTATAATTTATCTACCCATTTTTAGGATTAATCCTAATATTTGTTGAATATATATATCCAATTGAAAATGGCAGTCCCTGATTACGAGAGAACATCACTTTCTCAAACAAATGTCTCTAGACTGCACTCACAACATAGTATCTATTGTCTTTATACAACTCAAAAACACCACCACCATGCTAAAAACATTAACATGAGTTGAAGATATGATGGAATGAGAGAGACCAGTATCAAAGAAGGCACTAGAGAACCTAGAATCTATCAGGATAGTACCTCTCAATAATAATGGACAATCCACGTTATCCACATCTGTATGTTTCACCTCATAAAACTGTATTGACCGTCTCCTATGGGATTCTATATGAATCCCCTTAGTTTCATCATTATGATGATATATGTTATCTTACCTGAATCACCATGTACACTTCCTCTACTTTGTTATCCGGTAGAACTCCAACTGCCAATCTAAAAAGGTGTAGAATATCCTCTTCCCACACTCTGATTTAGTTTAGATGCAAACGCATTAACCATCTGTTGTTTTGTCCTGTAGAACATCTATTTGTCTCCCATATTGATCCAAGACAAAAACACTATTAGTGGCTCGAGATAGTTTCTTTGATAAAGTCTTGATGTACTACACTGAAAAATATAATACTAAAAGGGTCTTGTGCAACTAAACCTCCTTTATGACCACTCATATTTCCACTACACTAGATAATGTTCTCATAATGGTTCTTCTAGATCTAATATGTCACACATCCTAGACATCCAATTTCAACTCTATTTCAATCACCAGATGAAATCTTTAGGTTTTTATTTTCTATGATAGCCTGATCCACCACCCCAACAAATAACATTATCTAAAATATGTTAACATGTGACTTAATCTCACAGTTAATTCTATCCTAAGTATATAATTTTTCGATTTGTCTCATATCCTAACAAGGAGGGAGAAAATTGTTGAATGTGTGTAAAACATCCAATACAGTCTATCGGGGACATTCTCCCATGATTTAGATGCATGAACACCACTAATTTATCCTTTCTCAGTCTCTCTTGGTAGATGTTCTCTAAGAACCTATTGAAGATGTACTTTCTTAAAATAATAGATGTCTATCTAGTCCACACCCGAATGTATAATAACTGCATTGCTGGTATTCATATAATATAAGAAGAACATTTTAACCTCATATCAGAAGGAGTCTCCAAATGGTCATGTACCATCACGATGGACTCAACCCTAAACTTAACTCCCTCAGGTCCACCATATCTTGTAAAAGTTAGAGTGTGATGAAACTGAAACTCCCTTTTTAGGTTATACATGCTCTTCTCAAGACACCATAGGTCTCTTCCCATACGTTTCATAAAGATAGAGAATATCACTCGAAATTCCCCCACTACTTCCTCACTTGTCAATATCAGCGCCTCTGGTTCCATTACGTATATAGAATCACTAGACAAATTCACATATCATCCACTCAACAATCATTATACAGGAGGAGGAACTCTAAAAATACAATAAAAAACCTTAGGACCCACAACACAACATTATCACACTTACATAAGATTGAAATCTCATCATGTTAAGAAATGTAATTTTCCAAAACATCTCCACACAGTTACATATGATGTGCTCTTACTAGCCTCAAAAGACCTGTAAATATGTCTATGTTAACAAGGGTAAACACATATCATTAGATAAATTCCATTCGATATCAATCTGTACCATTATTATTCATTTAAAAATATTTTACAATTTTATGTTATTCTCTATTTCCATTTGAGTTTCACAAAATAAAAGAAAACATTTCGAGTTCAAAGACATAACTTATACCCTTTTTCCATGCGCACCTAAAATGATATATGTCACAATAATCATGAGTTCCTAGAATAATGCATGAGAATTAAAAACTCATTTTATATGGGGAAACGAGTTAATTCTCTAAAATTACCCTAAATAGTAATAACATCACACAATAAGTGCTTCACCCAAGGTGAAATAATATTCGATCATACCTGCATATGGATAAAATAACAATCCCATACTAGGTACACGGGGTTTCCCCCATACATCGTTTTTAATCTCTAATGCACAAGAATATAACAATTTAATAACTATTCCTAGTCTCCAACCGAACTTTACAAAATTTTAAGAAAAATGAAAATGAAAATAAAACTAGGCTCTAATACAACATTGTAACATCTCTACTCAGGTTACACACACCAGTGTACCGAGTTGTTCAGTCATGTGATCTCACAATCACCTCCCTATACGCCAAAGGGTTCCTTCTAGAAGAGAGGTCCGGATAAGTTGATAATGGGGAGACTATACCGTACCTTATCATATTAATAAACATGCTTATATAAAAAAATAATAGTTTAATAACATATAACCATAAATAATCATAATTTTCATGATAACCATAATAATAAAAATATAATATCCCACAAAATTAGAAAACATGACATGATAAGGTACATGTGAGGTGTCTAAAATGAAATTTAATAGAAATAAACTGATGACTCTATATTGGGTCCCAAACCACATCTGGTTCCCTCTTTCATTATTCATTCCCAAATATGATATCCAACACGGGGCGTTTTCACATAACATGCATGAAAATCATGTAATTATTTCAGGTAATGATTAGGATTCCCATGTGGGGTATCAGTATAACTTAGTAGTTCACCCAAAATAGCATCCAGAACAATATATAGTCAATAATAATGTGTAAAATTGTATAACTAACTAATTAAAATGAATATGTAAAAATTTATCACATTAAATTTTATTATATACATGATAACATTAACAGTTGGATTCTTTAGGACACATGTTCCTCATTACCTTCTTTAGATGATGTCGGTTTTTGAAGTATTTTTGGTGATATGTTATCTCAATACATGCTTCAGCTCATGCATAATTCTCATGTATTTATAAGTAATATCATATCACAATACTTTGTCTTATGGATATGGTAGAAGTATACCCAATGGAGGTCATATTAGGAAATTTCATTTTTACCATTTTAAAATTCATATTTTCATGACCATGTTACCATTCATACTTCACATAGTAGAATGAATATTTTCCCATTCATTAATTCATACTACAATTACAATGTTACTATTCATAAATCAAACATTAGAATGACCATGTTCTCATTCATTAATTCACACTTGAATGGCCATGTAACCATTCACGCATCACAACATTAGAATGACTATATTTCTATTCATTAATTCATATTATAATTAATATGTTAACATTCATCTATAAATAAATAATTCACAATTAATTATCCATATAAATCCCATTTCAAATTCAACATTTAGTTAAACTCAAAAACTCCATTAGAAAATTTAAATATTTACTAATAAAAAAATATTAAATAACTAACCAATAACTTAAAATCTATGATTTCATTAACAATTCAAAAAATAGTTTATAAATTAATTTCACTTATTTAAATCACCAATTTATTATGTATGTAATTAAAATTAATTAATTTAAATATTAATTTATAAATAATCACAACTTAGAATCCCAAAATTATCCCCAAAATTAATTATCTCATTCGGAGCTTCAATTGGTCATAATTAATTCCACCAATAATTATATCGACATAAAATATAAATAAATAATAATTAATTGTATAATTAATTTCCGCAATCTATGTTCACCAAATTCCCAAATTCAACAACTCCATGTTTAATTAATTCCTCTAATTAGATAATTTAATAAATTGAAAAATTCTAATCATATAATAGAAATTATACTTTTTAATGCACATAATTTAAATAATTAATGTTTTATTTTAATTATAGATCACCTTAGTCAATTTTTTGATTGAAGACTTCCCAATGGAAAACATCAAAATTTGAGCACCACAAAAACATAGAATGATATCCAAATCTATAATCCAAAATATAGATTGAATTTCACTAGATCCTTTAAATATATCTCTAGTTCTATAGTCCAAGTTTCAATTCTAATCAAAATTTTATAATAACCCCTTTCATGGATGGTAGATGAAAAGAGAAATAACTATAAATCAATAGATATATAACCCACATATTGTGAGGGCTGAGGATCTATGATATGGGCATATATTCTTAATGAACAGAGGTCAATATGGCTTAGATGTTATCGGTAGGTCACCATAACTTTGAACGACATGCTTTGGTTGAAGGGTGAAATTTCTATTATAATGGGAATTTGATTATTTTAAAAACTATTTTTCTTGATAAATTATTTCACTTTAAAGGTTTACTGGTGATAGGTTCATAGTTTCCCGTAATTGTGTTCTTCAATTGTAGTGGTGTAAGATTACACTTGAGATGGCACATTGTTTAGAAAACCATGCATTTACCTTGAAAAATCTCACTATCCATGGTTTCATGGTTTACTAGACAAGGGAGGACTGTTTTCCCTATCCATGTTCCAATCAAGAATATCCCATTTTTCTTTCATTTTTCAAATATTTTACCTAAACAAAACCTTATTTAAAATCAATTACTCAAAAAAACAAACAATTATCATTAAATGATACTCGGAAAACTCAAAAAATAGTCGAGATATTTCAATAATATTATGGAAATCACACATAAAAGGAGTAGGAACATGAATCACCCCTTTAAATTTGGTGTAGATACCTCTTCCATAATAAGGCCTTTTTGGGCCACATCCTAGTGATAGAAAAACTATATGGGCTAGGCCCAATGTAAAAAATATCATTATTTTTCCGTAGACTAGGACATTACAAATGGTATGAGGGCCAATGTCAGTTTTTTGTGCCACCAAGGATTATGGTACCTTCTATGGGGTTGATTAGGTAAATAAAAAATAGAAGGAGAAGATGTACAAATTTCCCATTTATAATGTGGTGTGGCTACCTCTCTTATCATGATTCCTTTTCCATGGGGATTCCTGAGAACTATAGTATAGGGAATGAAAATTCATTAAGGCATGGCGAAAAATAGACAATGTCATGACCATGTTCAAGAGTAGGCCATTTCAACATACCTTTGAATTTTAATATTAAATACATAGTTGAATAGACCAACCCTAAAGTGTGTTTTTTCAAACTAAATATGTACCACGTAGCACTCCCTAGGAGAGTTTTCTCAAATATAAACAAGTTGCACATTCCATGGCCAATGAGAGTTTTGTCAATCAAATATGTATCATGGACCACTATCCCTGAATTTTTATTCTAATCCAATGTATATAAGACAACAAGTCCCATAACACTAGGTATTCACTTCAAAAATATAAAAAACCTATGGCCTGAAAAATATCTACATCTTTATAAAAAAAATCAATGCAATATTCAACCAAAAACAATTCACACTTCAATTTGGAAATCAGTAACTAATTAAAAAATTTCAAATATCCATTTCGATCAAAATTTCTGGACAAAATACACTCCCATAATAATTATTTCATAATACTGATTCTATTATACATTTCAACTTATCATTTCAATAATCACCATAAAATAATAATACCTCATAGAAATTTATTACCATGGAGTCATATATCCTTTTCCAAATTCCAAATTTTAAAGTGGATAACTATAATAGAAAAACGTTTTATTATAAATTGAATTAATATTTTGGGAGAAAAAAATAATGTTGATATGATACAAAATAAAAATAATAGAATTCTATGATAAAATAATTGGATAAACCTATGGTTATCCTACCATTGTTTAATTGGATTCTACATCCTCAAATCTATTGTTTCATTCATCTTTAAATGGCATGAAATGAGGTAGAAAAAAAATCTCTATCAAATATTGCATAATAATTTTAATTAGAGATAATAAAAATGGATGAAAGATGAAATCATTTTAAAAATAAAGTGGAGATGGAGAAAATACTCATGATATCAATTCTATGAAATGAAACCTAAAACAAATGAGAAATGAAAGGGATTGACCATATTAGATGAAGTGGGGGATATGATTTCAACTGAGGTGATCATGTAGAGGTAGTGAATTTGAAAGATAGTTTAGGTTTAAGGGTGAAAAGGGGGTTAAAATTCAATACATAGCCCCATAAAAAACTAACTATGTCCCACCAACTCATTAATTTTCTTCCATTAGGAAAAGTAAGACCACAAAATACTGGATGGTTTGAAACCGACTTCCCAGTGGCACTACAACCTCTTAGCATCATTCCCCAAACTATTCCCAAGCCTCATGTATGTATCCAAAATTTCTAAATCCCCACTAAAATTACATCAATGATAAAACTAATGAGTTTCAATAAAATTTAATTGGGTTTTTACCTACTGGAACGGGTGGGTTTTACAATCTCCCCTACATATCGTAAATCAACCCCAAGATAAATATTCATACATTAATGATATTTATCAAAGAATAGTTTTTTTATAATGGTATTGAAACGTAGATTGACTATCCCAAGGTACTTCTTAGTTACACCCTAGATACCATAAGACCCATACTTGAGGATTGTTATTTCCACAAAAAAATTCTCAGTTTAATGCATGATGTGAAGTAGTAACTCTTTGGACGAAGAATCAACCTCTAACTCAACATAATTAACATATATCACATGTTATTGGTCTCCATGATTCTATCAAAGAGGGATACATGTAACATGTTAGGTATATCTACATAACATGATGGAATATCTTACAGATATTATATAGTACCAATCCAATTTATACCGTCAAATTTCTCTATAAATAGCGGGTGAAACATCCCCTAACGCTGGATCATCTGTTTCCCTATCCTTGATGACACATATAATAAAACCAATTCAACCACCTCGAAGTCAAAGGGATGATATATATTTTTACATTAGGTTATCTATTTTCATTAGGTGGTTACTGACCACTTTTTGATTAATTGCGATTTCACAGTTGCCTCTTAAATTAATCTTGACCCAAGCATGGATGATTTTCCAGTTTCCATCCAACAAAAATGTTGTAGATATGTACACCAATATATAGACTCAAATAGATCCATCAATACATATCCATGATATATATTTTGTGACATAATTCCACCACGGCCTTATGACTCCACTAATATCCACAAAATTTTTGGACACATAATGTTAGCATGTTATCATAAAATTTTATAAATTATATAGATTAATTGTGTATTTGAGGATGATAATAGGTAATTAAAAACCCAACTAACAAAATTTCATAAGAAATCAGTTCTAAAACAATGAGGTGAAATGAGAATCAATATTAGATATGAAACCCCAGGGAACCCTATGCATGAATATAATTTCACGGATTTATAATCAGTTTAATCATACCTTAAAGAATATTCCATTATGGGAACAAAATATGATACATTCATCAACTAAGGTATTAAAACCTAAATAAATCTATGTTTATGATGGATTCATGTAAAACCTATGAAAAATTCTATCATGACAACATCCCACTACAATTCATGAATCTGTACAAACTAGAGATAACCAATGAGCCACTGGTACTTGGCCTCCACCTACTGATAGGTTAGTACCGTAAATAGAACCCATCTAGGTTATTATTCCTCAAAATACACCAGTACTGTCATCACACATCTCGATTTAACTTTTAAAAACCTTGATTTAGAAACATCATTGATACTATGAATTCCCTCGTTAGTTCCTCACAAATTATCATCAGGACATACACACATCCAATAACAAAATGAACCCCATCATAATCTAAGGATCGTTCAAGTGGAGGATCCCCACCATATACAATTTTCCTCATAAAAATCAGAAACTAATAGAAATTTTTCATTTACCATATTATTGAATTTGTAGGTTATATATAGGGATGGTAATTTTGTTCAACCTAGATACTCATTTATTTCTAAACACATCTTAGTAATCATGTCAACCAACTTCGACCTGCATCTAAACTCATAAGAAACATAGGTCTAACTCTATATACTAATAGAATATTAAAATTTTCCCATACAAGGAATATATTCTCACTCAATTTCAGTGGGCTCCATATGCACAACCCCATCCTCTTCCTTGGATTTAGGTCAAATTGGAAGAAGTGGTATTTGGTTTTTTATGATATCTATAAACCACAATCCTCTAATAATAATTTAGTTTCAGAAATTTCTTAATGTTTATACCACTATATCAATCTAAAACTTATGGTTTAGTGTTTTGTTTCATGGTGTCCTAGCTACATAGACCCATAAGCAGCCACCCACCCATCCTAGATATGCACTAAACCTATTCCAAAAAATGAAACATCATAATATATGATATACCCCATACAAAAATAATGTATGTTCAAAAATATATCAAATGCCTTTTTAACTACATAATATTTTCCTCACATAAATTATACATCTAAAATATTACTCCTTTCTTATCCAAGACCACCAATTGACAGTCTATGTTGGAGAAGTCCTATATAAAACATACAATAGTGACCATTTCACCTAGTAAAGCTACATATCATGAAATCATTCTTGGATGTTCCAATGAAACCACAATATAAACATTTTATATGTACATTAAAACCCTATCCATTGATTTAACAATTCCAAATAAATGATCCTCATCCATCCAAAACTCTAATACCAACATTTTTAAATACAACTATTATCCTTATAGTGTGATAATAAATATCTCTAAATGTTAATAATTTTTGTCCCACGACTGAGAGAACAAAAATATATCAACCATGATCAAGATAGAAAATGAGTCCATGTAAGGATGTAACACCATATAATTTAAAGATATTAATATTTTGGTATCATTTAACAACCTGGATGAAAAAATTAAGTACTAAAAAATTCTTCTTTTACCCCAAATAGCTATATTAGGATCACAAAATGTTCTCTCCCTGAGATGCAGGTACCCTGATAATAATTCAATCTATGATAAATCACAAGAACCCTTGATCCTTTCAAATAATTCATCGATTTTAGGTAGATTATATTTTTTTCTTAACCTTTACATGGTTCAACTTATGATAGACCATTCATGAGCTGAAGGGGTAGTATGGCTTCCTACATAACAAAAATGATGTGCCCCAATGGGACATTCTTATAAGGAAAAATCATTTCACATCCAAATCCTCAAACCTGAATTTTATTTCCCATGTATCTATTTCTGTTAACATATATAGCATGATATGAATAATATCCCCCAAAATTATAGAGATCAATTGTAAACTCAATCCCATTGTTAGATTGTAATCGATAAAATTAATATACAGATAAAACCCAACGCCAATCAAAATTGATATGTAAGACATTATATATCACCAATCATAATATAAAATCTGTATTGAAAAATATGATGTGATCCCAAACATTCAATGATATTAATTTCTTGAATGACACACTCTTATGTCCCACTAAACAACCTATTCCCTGATGTCACCATTCCTATAATTGAAGTACACTGGTAAGAAATAAAAATCCATCATAGATAATATTTAAAAATAACGAGACCATTTTGAGAAAAATACAAAATATTCACATATATATTACAAAGAGGTCTCAAATAAATCATCAATTACCAATTACTACTAAAAAATTAACTTACTTTCAAATCCCTTCTGACTTCATTCACAAGTGTATAATAGTTGATAACAATATATAATGGTACTCCATATTTAAAATAGAAACATCCCAAAAATGATTATAAATGACATAATTTGAGGAACCTATGTCATGGAGACCAATGGAAATAGTAGATGTTATATAAATTCTAACTAACATAGTAGATGGTCCATTATCATGACTTATCAGTGTAGGCTAAATGGCATGTAATTTCCTAGTAGCAATATCTTATAAAATTCTCTAGATTACATATGTCACACTCCCATATAGTTCCAAAAACAGCACTCTACATATGAAACCAATTAATGAATGAATAGTTTTTATAAAAAATATACCTTATTGAGGTGTGATAACAATATCATCGGGGCCCGAAGTTGATCTCAAACCCAATCTACTATTTGTCAACTTCCTAATAAGGAACAAATATTTGGTGAACAATTCATTCACAATTATATCACTCATTGGTAATAAAAGTAAATAGTAATTACTAGTTCCAATATTCAATATGTTGATATCATTGGATCTTACATCTCCTACTTTGTAGAAGGGATGATTCACTATTTTGAAGAGTTTTACTACCACTTGAATTTAATCAGTCGTTTGAGAATCATTTCTGATTACTAGAGGATATACAACTACTTGAAAAACACATACAGAAACTTGCCACAGCCATGAACATCTCTAAAAATATTATTTTAGGTTGTTTCAAGGTTTAAAATATTATAAATTTAGTTCGGTTGGAATACATTTACTAAAAAATGATCTAATATAACAACCCCCTATCAATGTTCTTTGAACAATTGGTGTCATTACATCTAATGTGGGAGGAAAAAACAATTTTAGTATGAAACTGGATGTGTAATAAATAAATATCATGGGACCATACAAAAAAAACAAAAAAAATTATCCCTCTCTATCTTTGTGTTATTAATAAACAAATAAATGATGAAATGAATTAAAATTACATATAGGTCAACCCATTGTGTATGTATTCTTATAATAAAACGTTTCCCCATCATCGGAATGTTCCATGGAACATTTACATGGTCATATTAACTCTTTTATCCATTAGAATATATATGTGGACAAGAATAGTGATAATACAATCTATCTATTTGTTGATGAATTGTGGACATCCCTCAATATAAAACAATATGTTGTTCTAATTTTTCCACTCATTTGTGAGGTCTAGCATTGATGATTCCAATAGAGGTTCTCTCATATCCTTCAATAGGACTACACCAAGAATAATCTTGTAAAGATGGTAAATCATAGCCAGTACATGAAAATTTAGAGGCTTTGGATAACCCACAGAAGGGTCATGATCACTCTCACCCTATTGTATTAAGACCCTAGATAACTAAGTATGCATATCTATACAAAAACATAATAAATATCATTATGAAATATAATTTAATTACAATAAAAACTTAACAAAATTGGGATGTTATATTATCACACTACCCTACACAATATTCCAATGAGGGTTTAAAAAATATGAATTTCCAAACCTTCTATACTACAGAAGACCATATATTCCCACCTGGTATAGGATTCCAAAAAGAATATCTAAGAATTATTCAATTCCATTATTTTCAATCTTTTAACAGTCATAGATTTTAAATTTTTTATTTGAATCTTTTTCACTAATAATGTATGATGTGAAACACCATATATTTCCTTAATCAATATTTATTTAACAAAAACATTCATTTAGAAACACATATATATGTTACCTCACATTAAGTTATCAACTAGATGATTTTCATTGTATGATTTCACCAAATCCTTATATGGGGGGACATCATATAAGATACTGTTGAATGTTTAAAAGACCAACCCCTCTTATCTCATATGTAAATGTACATATATATATATAATCCATTAATAGGTATAATTATACGTCAAATTTGAACTGTATATTCATAGTATGATGTGTGAATCCATACAAGATGTCGTCCCATATCGATCCAAATGATTAGATGAATGAGTTATTAAAAAAACTTATGTGTGTCACCCAAGGTTAATTAAAATAACATTAATATGTTTTGTCAATGAATAACAAGTACCACCCCAAGAGACATGACAATTTCCCTATATGTGGGTATACTCCCTTGCATGGGCTTATTACCAAGCCCCAACGCATCCATTTAATTTTTTTATTAGCCTAAAATATTATTTCAATAGAAACCTTAGATCTTATTCAAGATTATAACAACCCACCACCCCAAACCACTAATTGGTTCCTAGACCAACCGTCACAACTATAAAACAATCATGCCTCCCCATAAGACAGAGGCTTCCGATGGTGGTGAATGCCCGATGAGGGTTTATGGTGAGATTATACACTCTAGTTATAATGTAATAAAATAAAACAATTATAGAAATATCATATATCACTTAATACCATAGGCAGAATCAATATTATAGTCATGAACTAAACATAAACCACATCCAAATTGATTCCACAAAATTAGAAAAGGGTAATGATATATAGCAAGACATATATATCCAATAAAAAGTGAAAATAGAAGAACAATAAAAAACATGAAGCTGAAGTGCGTATTTAGATCTATCCCAACATCCATATATTATTCTGAATCCTATCTAAGAATCAAGAATTTTACATCATACACACAACCTTTTCTAGACCTGAATCCATGAATCCAACATCTGTAACAAATGGTTTCCCAGAAAAAGAGTGGGAATGACTATGTTGGGAACCACAAGTGGCGTCGATAAATAAATAATGTTGGTATTTATTTTTGATAATTTGATTATTTAACTATTTAATATTAAAATGATATAAAATAATGAAACCCGCCCTCTATAATTAGGTATAAGTTCTTGAATGGACATTCTTATATCAATTAGTGTTTCGGTATCTATTAGAATAACATGGGGACCACAACAACCATAATAAGAAGACCATTATTTCATATATTAGAAAAAATAAATAGATATCCCCATCATTTGTTTTCATAGTCAATAAAATGTATCAAATACCATCCCTCATTGGTTTTAACTCTACCAAAACATCTAGAACATACCACCCCTCGGTGTTTTCACAAAAAATAATAATACAAGCCAACCATATTGGTGTCTTCAAAATAGAATGATGTTCCAAAGACCCCCTCCATAAATATTTTTATGAACCAATAAAGAAACCAATAATACATATTATGAATTGTTCCCTAAATTTTTTATAAAACCAAAGGAAAGGAAAATTATATACAACATTATAAAAATTAAACTTCTAAATAAAAAAATAAAAAACTATTCAAAATTTAATATCAAAATACATTTCTGATGTACACATTTCAATTTATCACTTAGTGAAAGATTTCAAAAATAGGGCACACCAAAAAATTATAATTCCATAATTCCAATTCCCTAAAATATTTAAAATTAACATATCCACCATCACATTATTAAGGGAATACTAATTGTAAATCTGAAGCCAATATTTCAATTTTTCATTTTTAAATTCCAATTATTATAGTGTGTAACTAGAATAAAAAACATGGTACTATAAATTGGAAATAATATTTTGTCTCATATAAGGAAGTATTTAATGAATTATAATGCAGACACAAGAATATAAAGTTGAAACACTTTAAAAAACATGGAGACCACATACCTTGGCCAATTTTGAGTCCAAACACCCCAACCCATTATTTTATTCAATATAAAATATTAGAAAATTAGGTAAGAGTCAAAATAAATTAAAATATGGCCTAATATATTTAAATAATGTTATCTCACATGGATTTAAAAATAACATTATGAAATAAGTAAGGTATAGTGAGAGACTCGTATTAAGATTTAAATCACTTGAAATCTAAAATAAAATGGAATAGAAATCGTGATAGAAGAATCTGTGGATGAGAGGTCAATGGAGGGATACTATGAAAATAGATAAAATGAAAATAAAGTATGAATTAATGGTAAAAAAAGATAAATGAAAAAAAATTTCTCCAAAAAAACTTCACATTACCCATTAACAATCTACTAGGATTTATTCGCTAGCTAATGGTCCTCCGGTTTTCCAACAGATCAATATCATGAAAAATAGATGTTCATTGGTATTTTATCTAGTTTTATGTATTTTATAACCTATTTATTTACTTATCATATGTCTCCAAGACCATAAATCCCAATATAGAATTCATTACCTTTAAAATTATAAGTATTTAACAATGTTTAATAGGGTATGAACCACACTTAATGGGTGGAGTTAATTTTTTTTTTACAAAAAAATCATGATCAACTGTGTAATGCCCCAACCCTAGAATCCATGAGTCGGAGCATTATTTTAATACATTGGCATGATTACATGGAATTATGTCTTGAAGGACCAATTATTTTAAGAGGATTCGAAACAAGATACATACATAAGTTCATATTACAACTTGAATATAAAAATAACAATAATTTATTCCTTTAGAAACATCCAAGCTTCCAATATTATTCCTACAAGTCAATAATAAATATGTTCATCACGTTATGGGAAAATGAAACATAAGAAAGTGGTGAGCTCAAACACTTAGTAAGTTTATGAAATAAATAAGATGATAACATAAACATTAGGCATGGAGAATAATTGAAAACACATGCCTTTACAAATAATAATCATGAACACTTTATGGCAGGAATATGAGTTGAGTAAATAATTCCATAATAAAACATAGTCATGGGAATTCTAATAGTTGAATAACCACATGAAATACAAATAGTTATTCTCATAATTATGGAATGAATAATGTAGGACATTCTGAAAAATTTTGTTAAGGCCTCGACCAAGATGTCTAAAAATGATTAAGGCCTCAACCAAAACCATATATCAAAAATTGGGAAAGGCCTTGGCCAATTACACGTCTAATTATTTCATGAGACCTACCGATGCATCAAGGAGATAGAGTGGGATTTAACCATCACTGAATAAGTCTAATGCATTCCTCATATGAAAAGTTTGAAACATAATCTAGGCATTCATACTAAAACTAGCATATGAAATGTCAATAAATTAACCACAAAACATGAATGGTATTAAAATAGCACATCCACAGTCAAACATAACTCATTATATACAATATGAAATATTGTATTAAAATAAATTAACCACAATCGGTAATGATTAAGGATATTGACAATGATTAAAATAATCATCGAAACTATTTGAGAGTATTATCCCACTTTTTTGTAAAAACATTTAAAAGTCTCACTATTTATCAAGAAGCCGTTTAAAATAGATTTTTGAATCAAATTTTACCAGACCACATTGAAACATTTAAAATAAAATTTAATTTTAAATCATTAATGTCCATATAAATAAAACCTTAAAACCATTTAAAAAACACACATTAATGGGAATGATTTAAAAGAATAAATCTTTAAAACATTTAAAAATTTTATTCCAGTTAGCATTTCTAACCAAATGAGAGATGCTTGACTACAAATAATTTAAGTAATAAAAACATCATAATATCATGAGAATAATGAGATTCATGATATACTATGTCAGTGGATAGTATATATAACATATAAAAGTGAATTGGTGCATAAAAGCAAAGAAGTCTCAATGGAATGTAAATTGAGATGAAATACCTTATAAAGATTGTATCCATAGGTTAAAGATAAATCAATGAAATAATTATGTGTGAAAATTATAAATACAGTCAATATGATTTGATATTTAGAGTAAATCAGTCAGATGACATTCACACATATTCTTGTAAAAACAACACCAATGGCTTGGATGTTTAATTCAATGAATAGAAATTGAATTAAAATTATTCTTATCAAGTTCATATCGACGACTTGAGAAATTATCAACAGAGTGATTATGTGTATCGAAAGTATATCCACACAAAGGGAGTGAAAATTAACACATAATTAAATAAATTTTGATTTTACACATAATCTTGGAGTCAAATAATCAATGAGGTTTGCGTAAAACCCTATGAGTGGAAATTGAAATTTGAAATTCCCTTACCAATTTGGAAACTTATGAAACATACACCCCATTAAAGAAGGATCATAAAATGAAAATTTATATAACCATAAATTAATGTATATTAAACCAAGAATACAATCATTGGAAGTACATATGCCACACTAAATGAAATTGTGGCCAATATTGCAGGAATCTAATGGGAATAAAAAGTGAGATGAAAAACCCTTACTTCGTTGCAATCAATCGATTCGTATGACCATAAGTTAATAACCACCAAATGAATCATAGAATTCCATGAATATAAAAAGTATCATTATAATATATATCAAATGGAAGTATATTATACACCACATTCAATAAATACGTGTATAATAATGGAAATCTCACGGAATTAAAAGTGAGAAAAGAAACCCCTTACCAGGTTAAAATCAATCACGTCGTATGACCAAAAGTTAATAACCACCAAATGAATAACATAATACCATGAATGTAAATATAATCAGGAGAATTTTTATCAAATGGAATTACACATTACACCACATGTATTAAATAAGTGGCGAATAATAGAAATCTCACAGAATTAAAAGTGAGATAAGAAACCGCTTACCTATAGTACGACTTATCTTGTATGTTATTTGTTCATCCAAAATAATAAACTCAAGTTAATTTCTAATTTATTAAGAAATTTTTTCAATTATATTAATCACTTTATATCACTTATTACCTTGATATAACAATATGATAATTATTTGAGTTCATATAGGATATTTTATCGATGTTCGGAACTTGAGTCAAAAATGAAGTTGTTATAATTACAATTCCTCCATGTGGTAAAAATTCAATTATCTCAAGAATGAAAAAAATGATTTATATATCATATATATATATATATTATATTTCCAGTATATATATGTATTTATAATAGTACATAATAGTTGGATATAAGAAATGAAATGCACCGTTCATGGAGACAATAAGCCGTACGTTCTCATGGACACTACTTTTATTTCTAATTGGTATTTTAATGGAATTAAAACATAATTATACATACATATATTATAATTAAAGTATAATATCATATATAATATCATTATTTCAATCCTTTTTATGTCCCACATTAAGCATTAATGAGTCATATCACTTTGAGGGGGATGTAGTCCACACTTCCACATATGATATTATTGCATTATACCCATAATGGAAACCATAAAATAATGATTTAAATGGAAAATACAGAGTCATAAAGAAAAAATAAAAATAATATATATAATATATAAATACAGTTCTATATTAATGGCCACCCTGAGTGGCGGTAGGAGATAATTGAACAATTATCGTTTCCATAGGCATTAGTTTGTCATCCACATAAACAGTACGTTCTTTTAACATTAGATGGAGGTGTGTGTAAGTGTAGTTAGAATTGTTCTCATAACAAAATCCTATGATATTGAGGATACTTGTGTTTTTATAAAATAATGTAATTAAAAGAGATTAGGTTTTGTAAAAGTAAAATAAAAGAAATGATGTTAAGAAAACCTTTCCCTTTAATTTGGGTAACTACTTTTGGTTTGAACCTAACAGACTTCTTGAAGTGACTTCTACCTAAGTTAAGGATTCTAGATGGAAGATAAGAATATTGAGAACTTATTTGGGTGGGGTTTGGATGATCCAAGGGGCTTGATATGTATGAGTAATGTGTTATAAGGGGTTCCTTTTATAAGGTAAATGAGGGGAACTTTAGGAAAGTATGAAAATGTTATTTTATAATAAACTTATATTCGGTTTCAAAATGTCCAAAACTCATTAAGGTTAAAAATAAGATGAATCATGTTTGAAATAAAATCATCCAATAAAAATTGTACAGGTTTTGGATATTTTGTTAATATTAATAATCTTGTTTATTTTAATCATTTATTAATGGGGTAAATACAACATCCTTATTGTGTTATAAATAATGTAATATATTAGATGTCTAAAAATTATAAAAAATACATTAATGTAGGAAAACATTTTATATTTTCAATGATTACTTATAGTCGAAAATATGACTTATATAAACCCATTTAAAAATTGATATACTAAAATATATTTTTTAATGACATTTTTGCCTTTACATTAATTTAATTAAAATAAAGTGTCATTTTTATTCTTAAGTGGCTCCATGGAATCCAAAAATAGATCAAAGGATTCCCAAGGTCAGCCATGACTCATTAAATAAGGTTAGGACAAGTGTTAAAGTAAAATTAAATTATTATAATATTCTTTTCACCTCGAATTATCATTTTTAACTTTAACAGCGGTACATAAAAGTCAAAAGTTACTATTCACCAGAAATTATTATCATCTCATTGAACAAAATATTACTTACTAATAATGACCACATATAACAGATTTTTGAAATTAAATTCACAATAGTGGTAAAATTCCATTTAAATGAAAAAGGGCATTTTTTAGCTACTACTAGGTGGTTTTACTATTCATAAAAATTTGACGTTTTTTAGAAAAATACCCAAAACTCATCCTAAGATATATTTTATATTTCGAATTCCAAAATGATATTTATTTTACCAAATTGAGAACATAGAGCATTATCTAATTAATTTATAATTAATTCCTGTTGTCAAAACAAATAGCGTGTTTTTAAGAAACAATAACTATCAAAATATTGACACTTATTTATGTATAATTTCAATGTGAAATTAATTCGAATGACCATAATTGGATTAAATGGTAAAAATAATCTATTTATACTTCCAAACCATTTAAATTTATATTTTAACACTATAAATTTTTTTTATTAAAAATGTTATTTTTCATTATAATTTACTATTTTTCATTATTCACCCAAATATAAAAGTTATCAGGAAAACACCAAAAAATTATCAAAACTAAATTTTTATATCTTGATTTTAAATAAGTAGTTTACTTGTCAAAATTAATATATAAAAGGGTCAAATCTTCGATTTCAAAAGGGTTCCCCATTAAAAGGCTGTAAAATTGTATTTTTTTGAAAAATACATCCTTTATCTAAAGAAAATAAATTTGTTATTATATTACATCTATGAAATGAATAATATGGATGTTAAAATTATATGGAATATAAAAATCACAAAATTTAGTTAATACTATCAATAACCACTTTTTAACGGCTACTTTGGTAAGTCTTCGTGCACTCACACTCGGTGTTGCGTGTAGTGCAAGCAATTGAATTTAAAGAAAATAACTTACTATGAAATCTTGGGGTGTTACATTATTCCCCCTTTTGAAAATTTTTTCCCCTCAATTTTAAAATTGTGCTTCAAAACATCATTAAAAGTCCCACATCAGAAAAAGAGTCAACAAAAACATCTCTTTATAAGAAAGAAAGAGAAGTAAAAAGGTCACCTGGGATAACCCATACTAGGATTCAACGTACGAAAAAATGGATATGGAAGATATACTAAGAGTCATGTTCTGGTGGAGAGTGATAGAAAACATGACCAGGAGAAAGTTAACAAAAAGAAAACCACAAACTTGTGATGGGATAAATAGTCATTAGTTTCCTATTATGATAACTAAATGAATAACGCTTTTTGTTTGATGTTCTATTTCATAAAGTTGAAGAATTTATTTATGATATTGACGAAGAACATAAGGAGATATACTTAATTTTTAAGTAGAGTTTCACACTTTAAAAAATTCTTCCACTAACTCATATTTTTTTTTATTAATTGATGAGTATTGAAGATATATTGGACACACCTAAAGCTCTAGAATAAACTTCAAGAGAATAACATAATCTACAAAGGATAAAATATATATATGTACCTTGTCTTTAGAGATTAACCAAAACTAAAATGGTTAGTACAAGATCATATGATCCCCCAAAAGTTTAATCCTTTAGAAAAATAAATAATAATCTTAATTTCAAAAATTAATCCAACAATACTCAATGTTTAATCATACCATTCAATAAACAATTATCCTTAAATTCCATCAATATAATCCAAACTAATATTGAAACCAAAAACATTGAAAATTTTTACTACTCAATATTACACGTTAAATTGTATCTTCAAATAACATCGACTGATATTAATGTCAAACACTTAAATGTAATTAACCTAATCACATATTTTCTATGATAGTTTAATAATTTTCATAAATAACCCAAATCTCTATAAATCCACAATAAAAACATAGATAAGAATCCACCATTACTCATTAAATGAAATCCCTTAGTATTCTATTTTCCTTAGGCATATAGTATTCCCAATAGGGACAACATCTTCCAAAATAACATTTATCACTTATTCACCAAATCATTTTCCAATACTAAGGATATCAATTTGTTAATACATAATATCCCAAATCAACTTATTATTGATCAACAAAATAATTTAACAAAAAAGAATTTGTCACACTAACCTAGGACTTTACATAATCCAGTGATAGGCAATAAATCCCAATCACACTATGGTTGTGGGTTCGATTCCTGCAGATTTGTCCGACAGGATGGGTTGTCACACGGTCTGCATGTTGCCCTTTTTCAAAAAACTATAGTTTATAACATTTCCAAAATGAGATAAATTCCTCAAAATAACTATTACATAAATTCACCAAAAATGTTATCTCATACCTCGCATTTTCATCCCAAGTTTTAATAACATGTAATTACCAAAAATCATTGATCATATAAAATAAAATGGTTATTTAAACTATTTCCACAAGAGAAAATATAATTCTTCCTCAAATTTCTTAATCACATGACAAACAGCAGGGTTACAAATATAAGAGAAAATTCATCAAAAGTAATCCCATCAACAAATAGCACTAATACATTTTAAACATTTCTCCATCTAGTTATTTCTACATAACTTCTTTCTTGCCCAAGGGGAAATCCTATAGAATAAGGCATTCACTCAGGTAATGGCCAGGTCCCCTACATTTACAGAAAATGAATGTAAATTAATTCTTGGGATCATTTTTATTTTCTTCCATAGTACTCTTCATTTTTCCTTGACAATACTTTACTTTATGTCCTTTCCCACACGTAAATTATTATTTTTTCCATTGAGACACTTTCCAGGGTGTCTCCATCAACATATCTTGCATGATGGAAATTTTTTTTCTCCATGGTCTCCGATATTGGAGCTCTGATCATTCAATGCCTTTCTCTGTTTTGTTGAGTCTGAGAGTTTGTTAATATATATTTTGTTGAACTTATTTTTGGAAAAATGATTCATCATGAACATAATATCTTTTACGCATATTAACATTCAATTTTGTTGCTCATTTCCACCATCATTCAAACCTTGTACATTATGCTCAATGTTTTTATGACTTCCTTGGGATCGTTCCATTGACTAAATCCAAAAATAATTGTGTGAGTAATAATAGTCATTATATCTTCTAGAGAATATCATGACACTTTAATTTCAATTTAAAACACATTAGTTTTATTCAAGGACATTCATTCTCATATTATATTAAAATACTTCAAATCAGTTTGTAAAGAAAATGTAAATTATCCTAAGAATATCCCACGAGAGTTTCGTAAACAAGAGTGCCGCAAGGCCCGTTGTCATGTACCAGAATACCCCGGGTCAAGCCCGAAACTCCTTGTCGGTGTTTTCACTCCATTGTACATCTGTGCCAGAGCCGACTCAACCTGATTGTATCCAGAATGGGTTGTACTACTTGGAAAATTCAAAAAATCTCTACATTACCAAAATTCCAGGAAGTTCTTTTATACTAATCCTCAATGTCTATCATAGGGAAATGTTCTCTAATTAGATTTTATCTAAATATTCTTTCCATGGTTTGTACTAAACTTCTTATGATACCAACTGTAACGCCCCGACCCCAGAATCCAGAAGATAGTGCATTATTATAAAACATTGGAATGATTACAAAGAATCCAGTCCCAAAGGACCGGTCAGTTTAGTAGTATTGGAAACAAGATAGATACATAACTTCAACATTACAACTTCAAAAGAAAAGAGACACTAATTTATTCCATTAGAATCACTCAAGATTCCAAGATTATTCCTGGAAGTCACTTATAACTAACTTTTTCATATCCTGGGAAAATTAAAAATAATAAAGGTGTTAGCACAAATTCTCAGAAAGAGTAAGAAATACAGAGGAAGATAACATAAACACTAGGAATGGTGAATAATTGAAAAAAATTCCTTTACAAATAATAAACATTAACACTTTATGGAAGGAATATGAGTTGAGTAAATACTACCATAATAAAACATAGTCATGGGTATTCTACCAGTTGAATAACCACATGAAAATATCAATAGTTAATATCATAATGTTAGAATGCATAATGTCGGAAATTCTGAAACATTTTGTCAAGGCCTCAGCCTTGACATCCAAAAATGATTAAGGCCTCAACCAAAACCATATATTACAAATTTGGAAAGGCCTTGGCCAATTCCATATCTAATTTTCTCATGAGACTTACCAATACATCGAGGAGCTATAGCAGGCACCAAAAGTCAATTACTAAGTCCAATTTAATCCTCATATTAAAAGCTTGAAACCTAATCTAGACTTTCTTAATAAAACTACAGTACGAAATGTCAATAATTAAACCACAATCCATGAATGGTATAGTAATAGAACATCCATAGTAAAAAATAACTCATTAAATACAATATGGAAGATTGTATTATAATAAATTAACCTTAATTGAGAATAATGATGGATACCGCCATAGAAAAAAATAATCATCACAACTATTTGAGAGTAATATCCCCCTTTTTCTTGAAAACATTTAAAAGTCTCACTATTGGTCAAGAAGATGTTTAAAATAGTTATTTTAATCAAAGTTTCCCATACCACTTTGAATATTTTTAAACAAATTTAAATTTTAAAACATTAATGTCCATATAAATAAATCCTAAAAACAATTTTTAAAACATGGACATTAATGAGAATGATTTAGAATAATAATTCAATTAAAAATTTATAGATTATATTTTATTTAGAGTTTCTAACCAAATGAGAGAAGCATGAATAAAAATAAATGAGGTAATGAAAACATTATAATATCATGAGAATAAAGGTATTCATGATATAATATGTCAAAGTAAATTATATAAACCAAATAAAAGTGAATTGGTGTATAACAACAGAGAAGTCTTAATGGAATATAAATTGAGATTAAATACCTTATAAATACTGTATCCAGAGGTTAAGGATTCATAAATGACATAATTATGTGGGAAAAATATAAGTTCACTCAATTTGATTGGATATACCTTGTAAATAAATCAGAGTACATTAACACATATTCTTGTAAAAACAAAACCAATGACTTGGATATTTAACTCAATGAATAGAAATTGAGTTAAAGTTACTCTTATCAAGTTCGTATCGATGAATTGAGAAATTATCAATGGAGTGATTATATGTATCAAAATTATATCCACAAAAACAGGAGTGGAAATTACTACATTATTAAATAAAGAGTGATTTTACACATAATCTATTAGTATAACAATCAATTAATTTTTCGAAAAACCCAATGAGTGGAAATTGAAATTTAAAATTCCCTTACCAATTTAGTAACTTATGAAAAATACACCCCACGAAAGAAGGATAATAAAATTAATATTTAAATATCCATAAATTAAATAATATTACACCAAGAATACAATCTTGGGAAGTATATATTCTACACAAAAGGAAATAGGGGCCAATATAGCATGAATCTCATTGGAATAAAAAGTCAGATGAAAAACTGATACTTAGTTTTAATCAATTGAGTCATATGACCAAATGTTAATAACCACCATATGAATTAAATAATGTCAAGAATATAAAGAGAATAATGATAATATATATCAAATGGTAGTACACAGTACACCACATGCAATAAATAAGTGGCGAATAATGGGAATCTTACGGAATTAAAGTGAGACAAGAAACAACTTACCACGTTATAATCAATCAATTCATATGAAAAAAGGCAATAAACACCAAATGAATCACCAAATTCATTGAATATAAACATAATAATGATAATTTATATCTAATGGTAGTACAAAATACATCACTGGCAATAAATAAGTGGCATATAATGGAAATCTAATGGAATTAAATGTGAGATAAGAAAGCACTTACCTCAAGTCCGACTTGTCTTATATGTCCATTGTTCTTCCTAAATAATAAAATAATGTTAATTAATAACATTTTTCAATTTTATTATTCCTTTTATATCACTTATAACCTTTCTATAACAATTATTTAATTATTTGAGTTCATATTGTATTTTTTATCGATGTTCAGAACTTGAGTCAAAAATGAACTTGTTATAATTACTATTTTTCCATGTGGTCAAAAGTACATTATCTACATAATGATATTAATGATTTATATATCATATATATATATTATATATCATGTATATATATGTATTTATTATTGTAAAAAACATTTGTTGATAAGAAATGAAATGCATCGTTCATGGAGACGGTAAACTGTACGGACTCATTAATGCTACTTTCATTTCTATTTTAAATATTAATGGAATTAAAACATAATGATACATAGGTATATTATAATTCCAGTATAATATCATATATAATATCATTAAATCCATCCTTTATACATCCCACATAATTCATTAATTAGTCATATCACTTTTAGGGGGCGGTAGTCCGCACTTTATCATATGAAATTACCGCGTTTTATCAATAATGGAAACAATAAAAGAATGCTATAAATGGAAAATATATAAGCCTAATGAAAACATAAACCCAATATATATATCACATATAAATATAGTTCCATATTAATGGCCACCATGAGAGGCGGTAGGAGATAATTGAACAATCATCGTTTCATTATGCATTAGTTTTCCATGAACATAAATAATATATTCTTTACCCGTTAGATAGAGGTGTGTTTAAGTGTAGTTCTAATCCTTCTCATAACAAAATCCTAGTATATTTAGTTTACTAGTTTTGTTATAATATAAAAGAATAAAAATATTTATTGGGTTGGAGAAGTAAAATAAAATCAAAGAAGTTAAGAGAAACCATTACCTTTAATTTGGGTAACTCCCTTTGGTTTGAACCAAACAGAATTCTTGAAGTGACTTCTGCCTAAGGTAATGCTTCAAGGTGGAAGAGAGGCATATTGAGATATTATTTGGGAATTATTTGGATGAGACATGGGGCTTGAGAGGTATGTGTAATGGGTTAGATGTGTTGTTCCTTTATAAGGGAGAGGAGGGGTTCTTTAAGAAAGTATTAAAATGTTATTTTATTATAAACATGTGATCGGTTTCAAAAGTTCCAAAACTCATTAAATTAGAATATTAAATGACTCATTTATGAAATATAAATCCTACAATAATAATTTTATAGTTTTGGGATTTTTTTAATATTAATATTCTGATTTAGTTAAATAATTTATTAATGACGTAAATAAATCATCATTATTGTGTCACAAATAATTAAATTTATTTGATGTATAAAAATTATTAAAAAAATACCATAATGTAGGAACTACTTTTATATTTCCAATTATTATTTAAAGTCAAAAAGATAACATAAATTAACCCATATAAAAATTGATATACTAAAAGATATTTGTTAATGTCATTTTTGTCTTTACTTTATGTTTATTAATATAAAGTGTCGTTATCATTTTTAAGTGGCTCTATGGGGTCCCAAAATGAATCCAAGGATTATCTTGGTCTTCCATGAATCATTGAATAAGGTTAGGACAAGTGTTAATGTAATTTTATATTATTATAATATTCTTTTTACCTTGAATTACCATATTTACCTTTAACCGTGGTAAATAAAAGTCAAAAGTTACTATTCACCAAAATTATTTTAATCTTATTGAACCACATTTTACATACCAATAACAACCATTTATTTTGGTTTTTTGAAATTCAATTCACTGAAGCGGTAAAATTATATTTAAATGAAAAAGTCATATTTTTAACTACTACTATGTGGTTTTATTATTCATAAAAAATTGATGTTTTTCAGAATAATGCGTAACATTTAGCCTATGATATTTTTGATCATCCGAATTAAAAAATGATGTCTATTTTACCAAATTCAAAACATATAATTTTCATTAATTAATTTAAAATCATTTCCCATTGACCAAACAAATAGCATGTTTTTAAGAAACAGAAACTATCAAAAGATAAACAGTTGTTTATGTATAATTTCAACGTGAAATTAATTCCAACTACCAAAATTGGATTAAATGGTAATAATTTATTCTAATTATACTTAAAAACTATTTAAATGTATAATTAACCACTACAAATTATATTGATTAAAAAGTTTTTTTCAATTAAAATTTAGTATTTTTCAATACTCACCCAAATTTGAAAGTTACGGGAAGGACACCAAAAAATTATAAAAACAAAATTTTTATGTCCTGATTCTAAATAAGAAGTTCATTTGTCAAATTGAATATATAAAAGTTTCAAATATTGGATTCCCAAAGGGTTCACCAATGAATGGCGGTAAAATTTCATTTCATTGAAAAATACATCATTTATCTAATGAAAATGAATTTGTTCTTATATTACATATAAGAAACACATAATATAGATGTTAAAATTATATGGAATATATAATACTCAAAATTTAGTTGATACTATTCATAAATGCTTTTGAATGGCTAGATTGGTAAGTCGTCGTGCGCTTGAACATGGTGTTGCATGTAGCGCAATCTATTGAATTTAAAGAAAATAACACACTATGAAATCTTGGGGTGTTACAAACTGTTACAATATATGTATCATAGACAACACATTTAGACTATGAATATCAATAATAGAATACCAATTGTCCTTTTGGTGGTTTCACAAATAGTCCAGAGACTATTCATAACTACTCATGATTTTTTGAAAACCCATTGAATGTATATGGTTGGATTCTATATCATTTTATATCAGATAATTTATAATTTTACCATTGTTCATTACATTTTTAAAAAATATTTATTATTTTTATGTGATTTTTATATGATTTATATTGAATTACACTTATATTTCTAAACATTGATTGATGTTTTGATATGATATTTTAATTTTTTTTTAATATTGAATGCAGCTGCTATATGTTTTTCATAGAATCCAAACTGGTGTTCTATGAATAAATTTTAATAGGGAAACCATCATATTAAAATAAATCTAATTGTGTATATCATTCATAACATTCATACTTTTTTAGATAATTTTAGAAGGATTAGTCTTTCTCAACGTATTATATTGCTGATTTTAGAAAGAATAATTTGTAGTCTTTTTTTAGTGATGAGGTTCCTCAATAATATTAGGATTTTATGTAGAAAGTAATGTAGTTTTTTTATTTCATCATGATACATGAATCAATATAGGGGATTTTTTACACTTATATATTAGATGGAAAATATGAAAGTGTTTTGGTTAATTAAAGAGGACTTAAACAGAAAGGTTTTAAGGATATGTTAGACCAATTATACTATCCTATAACAATGAAAATTCACTAGACCATTGTGTTTATATATCATAAACTAGGTAATCAATTGTTTATATAATACCTAATCAATTTTTCTATATTTGTAAAATATTCATGATCATTTTTCATAAATGAGACTTTAAAAACATCGGATTAATTCCGGAGATTATAACAAAGAAAATATATATTATTATTCATGAGTTAGTTTTACATTGTAATCAATAGTCAGGTGATTAATAATATTAATATATATTTCATAAAATTAATGTCGAGTTCTTCAATGATATATTGAGGATGTAATAGTTTGTTATTTTATATTATGATGATGTATAAGAATTCACTATGGGGACATGGTGGGATTATTTTGTGATAATATATCTCTAACCCTATTTTTTCATTTGGTAATAATCCTTAAATATGATTCCTATATGGGATCATTATAAATAAAACATATATTTGAAAGAGTCTCTTTAGGAATTTCATTAGTGTCAGTTACTTGTAATGTTTAGAATTTTTTTTATTTATTCCCCCTTTGAGATGAACAGTTGGATATTCATTATTTAGGGGATATAAAATGTATTGTTTAACATTTGGGGTATAATATTACTACTCCAAAAAATGGGGAAACTGAAATGAGATTCTAGGAGTATAGAATCCTGCCTTTTATAAGATAAACTATCATTACATTACACAACATTGAGGATCTTTAAGGTTTATTGTCTTTGAAACCAGGAACATAATACATGAAAACAGCATAAACCATTCTTCATAAATACTTGAAAGGATTGTCCTTAAGTTCATCCTAGGTTCATTACTGCATCTCATAACCTGGGGATATACATCAAAATAAGGGGTGAGCAGAAGGCCCAGTAAGGGAAACAAGAGACACATTTTACTTGTGAACTTGAGATACTTCAATAAGGTCAAGAAAAGAACTTTAAGTCATGAGAAATAAATCACGAGGCATATCATAATAAAAATACCGTTTTTCACAACTTGATGATGCGGCTACAACATTTAATATAGAAAATAATGAACATATCACCAAGGTCCATCCCCAAGGTGTCATTTGAAAATTACCAAGGTTATTCACCAAGGTATCATGAAAATTGTAATCTCTAGTGGTTACATCATTTACCAATGCATTAGAGCGCTATCAGGGCGAACCCTTAAATTTTCCTTTATTATCATGTGATCCATATATATCATCATCAAAAATTTCATAAATAACCCATATAGCATAAAATAAATGGGTTTCATTTCATAATCATAACGTTTTAAAAACTGCTTTAAAGACATGATCTTTACGTCACTTTAAAACCCACAGAAAATGAAGGTGGGTCTCATGTATGTAAATCACAGAATTTAAAATAGGACATTTTGGTATATATGTGAATACCCCTTTAGAAGAAAGATCTTTGAGTATTCACTTAATAATATAAAATAACTTTAGAAAGAGAGAGACATTTTGAGACAGAAATTCTGCAGCATAACGGCTATGTTACGAGGTTTTAGAAGACATTAAAAAGAGAGGGGAAACGGGTCACCCACCCATAAATGATCCATAAAACTGTATAGGTACATAATAGGAAGGATATATGAACATGGTAATGAAATTTTAAAGATGTACCATATGAAATGAAGATCATGAAAGGAAGACAAAAATAAGTTTTCGCTTATGAAAATTCGGCAGCCTAACGGCATCCCATAAACTTCAACCAAAAATGAATTTATGAGATAAAATAGGGTCTCTAATCATATGAACATAAAATATCACTAATATATATATAGATATCATACCAAAACATAATACAAAAAGGGCTTGAAACACTTGACATGAATGTTGATCATTGAAAAACGAGAAGGGCGAACGAATCCCTTAAAAATTCGGTAGTCTAACGGTGTCACTTAAATGTCAACCAAAAATGAATTGACAAGATCAAAAGTGGGTCTCTCATAATATGAACATAAGGTTTCAGTATGATAGATATAGAGATCATACCCCAACATAATAAAAAGGAGCTTGAAAGACTTGACATGAAAATAGATCTTGAAAATGAGAAGTGTGAAAGAATCCCTTAAAAATTCGGCAGCCTAATGACGCCACTTAAAACATCAAAATATTGAATTGAAGAGATCAAATGGGGTCTCTAATAATATTATAATAAAATATCAGTATGATAGATATATATATCATACCCCAACATAATAAAAAATAACTTGAAAGACTTGACATGAAAATAGAACATGAAAATGAGAATGGTGAAAGAATCCCTTAAAAATCCGGCTGCCTAACGACGCCACTTAAAACATCATAATACTGAATTGAAGAGATAAAATGGGGTCTCTAATCATATGATCATAAAATATCAGTATGATAGATATAGACATCATACCCCAAAATAATAAAAAAGAACTTGAAAGACTTGACCATAAAATAGAACATGAAAATGAGAAGGGTGAAAGAATCCGTTACAAAAATTTCGGCAGCCTAACAACGCCAGTTATACTTTCATAAAATGAAATGATGAGAGTAAGAGGGGGTCTCTCATCATATGAACATAAAAATAAAAGTATAATTAATATAAAAGAACATCCTCCAACATATAAACATGGAGCATAAAAGGAATGACATAAAAGATATTACTTGAAAAGAAAGAGAGAGGTCGGATCACTTACCATAAAACGTAACTCTTAAAACTCAATGGTTTGGACCTTGAGGGCTTGGGGGAACCTTGGGAGGACTCCTTGGGAGGTAATGAGACCAGAAATTCGTTGGGGGAGAGTGGGGAGTCTAAATGGATGAGAGGATGGCTTGGTATTTATAGGGAATGTGAGTGGACAATGCATTAATGGCCAAGGGACACCTCAAAAGTGGTTTTCTCAAAAGCATGGGCCCTCCCATGGTATTTCCCATTGAGTTAAGCCACATGGGGCCCCCATACAATAATTAATCACCTTTGGTCGACCATCCCTTAAAATATCTCATGACATCATCATGACACAGTTATGATGTCATTAAATATACCGAAACCCTAAAACTGCATTTTTACTATTCACTGAAAATTCAATTTTCTCAGAAAAACTCCAAAATTTCACCTTAACCAAATATCAATGCTCTGATTTCAAAAGTGAACTCCATTTTATAAAAATATATTTCTAAATATTTTTAATTTATTTTTTAAATAAATACACTATTCACTGAAAATTCATTTTTTTCAGAGAAATCCCCAAAAATTACCTTAACATAATATCGATGATCTGAGTTAAAAAATGAAATCCATTTTATAAAACTAATTTTCTAAATATTTTGAATTAAATTTTTAAATAAAAAACACTCTTCACCCGAAAAAACTAATACTTGAATAATAATTTATGAAATCGTTATTTAACCATTTTATTGAATCACATTATTTAATCAAGGTGCATAGATTATATTAATACTATCTTTGAGTGAGATTACTAGTCCATTTGAACACATTACTAATCCTAATAAAAAAATCACTATTCATAATTTACTATTCATCAAAAATCATGTTGATCTTCTTAGACTATAAATTTCGTATTGAAGATAATTGTAGAAGACCATTTTTTGAAAATCATTACACATTTTTATTTATTTAAGGTTTACATAAACATTTTTAAAATATCCTTTCTCTAAAATTCATCAAAAATGTGCATACTATATTTATCCGGACATTTGAAAATTCATAAACTTCATCATAAGAGGAAATCCCAATTTTTATTTAAAACAAAGGATTACACAAGGCAGTTATGGTCTCCTTACATAACCCCTTATCACACCAGCATATGACCTAAGTGTAAGGTGGGCTAAGGTGAGAGAATCTGAGGGAGGCTCGACCAACATCGCACGAGTAGTAATTTCTATCACTTTGAACTTCTCGCGAAGGAGATTCTGTTCTAGCTTCACACGATGAAGTTCGGCTTGGGTTTGGTCCATAGCAATGGCTGTGCTGATACCTCCTTCCCAAGTTCTATTAGATGGTCTTCGATCAGTCCAAGACTACTGGGTGAGGCCATCAAATCTTCTTTCTATATTAATTAACCAAGATTTCTTGTATTTAGAGTCAATAATCAAAACGTTTAGTTTCCAGCAATCATATTGACCAATGGTCATATAACTGTCAAAACCTAACGGTCTCATTTTAATTATACTCATGTTATCAAATGAAACATTTTTGTTGATTATAAAAATAAAATAAAAAAACACACAAAATTAGGAAACAAGATTTATTCAAAATTTCGGGTCGTTATAAGGAGTTTTGTAAATATAAAAAATTATGGAAATTTTATTTTAGGATATCCTTGAATTATAAAGTGGAAATATATGAATACTTATGTAAATATTAATGAATTTTTTTTTCTCACTATACAGTATAAAAGAAATGTGATATAATATATCACAATAATTCATTAGGACACATCATATTATATGGGTTCATTATTTAAGTTTCAATAGGATTGAATAGTTTATCGAAATTCCAATAAAATATATTCTTTATAGAGATAATTGATTTTTTAATGAAAAATTATTTTTATATTCAATGAGATTGATTTTCACCCTATATATCTTCATTAAATTATGATAGTCTATAAAAGGGACGTTATACCACCACTTAATAATCATAGTATACAAGTTATTATGAAATATTATGTCTTCAATATTGATTCAATGTTTTTGTGGTAAAAAAGATTCTTTAACACCTTGGGTTATTCAATAATCTTTTAAATATGATCTGGGATCATCTAGGATATTACATCTCTCGAGAAGGAGTCATTTTAATACTTTAACAATGATCAAAATCAATCATGATTCAATTAGTAAATGGTAGAACACGTGGAAGGGCATGAACCCAAATTTATGTTCATTTCATGACACATATCAATTGTTAATGATAGATTAGTTTTAACATGGGTTCCTTCAAATCTGTTTTACCATTGGTGAACTAAATAAAATAAATATTGCTATCAAATAAGTGGTTAAAATTGAAATTTATTCCCAGTTACTCAAACAAATGAATGGTTAAGAAGTGTGTATCTCCACTCATGAGCTCCATTATCAAGGCTCGTATTGGTATAACCTAATGATTTGGTGAAATGGAGTTCTTAGATAGGTTGATATGGATGTCATATTGGATATAATACTATTTGAAATAGAATTTTCTCCTCCATGTATTGGTATTAGAGTATAAATATGTCACCCTATACATTTTTCATAGAACATGTTTTTTTAAAAATTGAATCCATATCTAATAATACGGTACAGTGGAATTAATATATAAGGCTTCATAATAGTTTAAAATTTCCATATATCATATTGTATGATATATATATATATATAAGTTATAGATTCATATCATGTTATAGGATACACATTGAGATATCACAATTTTTGATAGGGTCCCCATATTTGAAAAAATAGTATCATATGATATTTTTGATGTTGGGAAATATAAATATATTATTTGAATTATATGTCTTAAAAAGATTCTGACAGACCACAATTGGTTTTTAACTTTACAAAAACATACACATGGGAAAAAACTAATAAAATACTTATTTTTACCATTTCTCATTTTTTTACTAAGGTATCTTATATTATGATAGATAGAACTTCAATATATTGAGAAAATTTTATATTGATCAAAACTGTAGATTCATATTATTTTTCAATATTTTAATAATCTCTGTCAAATTTATCTAAATTATATGTATTTGGAATTACAGAATATGAATTTTCATTAGTAAATTTAATATGATAAGTTTATATTTGAATCTCATGTTTTGGGAAAATGATAAATTGTTTATTTAATAATTAATTCTTCTTGATTTTTTGGGTTTATAAAATAATTATGAATTTTTTATATTTTGTATAATATTTTTTATGACTAATTTAATATAATTTTATATTTTCTATGAAATAAATGATAGGTGTTACAACATAATATTTAGTTCTCATATACCTTATACTCTAGTAGCAATTGAATTTATGATGTTTAATATTGTAATTTAATATAATAAGTACATATTTCATTTAATAATTATAATGAATTTGATTATCCCTTCAGAAAAATATCCCCGTATAAAAGGTATTTGGGTCAATCTTCCAACAAGGAAATAGGCCAATGAACTACTCCTGAATGTTGTGGTCAGTAATCATTTTCTATTATCTTGCAAATATGAATACTAGAAATCTTATATAATTATAATCCCATACATGATGAGTTAATAAATCTTATGCATGAGATTAATATTTAAATTTATGAATTTTTAGACTCTATTATTGTTCTTGTAACCCAAAATTCTGGATATTATCAAGTGTTACATATTATTTATTATGAATCATTTATTTGGTGGATATAATAGGTATTCAAAAACAATATTATTATATGTATTGATATAGAGAATAATAAAACATGGAAAATATATTTTTTTTCTTTAAAATATATTTAACATATATTTGACCAATATTCATTTAGTGATAATTATAATAGAAGACACATCTAATAATAATTGTGATATTCATTAATAAGGAACACAGTTCAAGATATTTATCCACAAATATGGTTGGTTATGCTGCTACTTAGTGCCCATGTAAAATCTTGTGTGAGTAAATAGATAATTAATTGATCCTAAATGGATTTGAGACATATTCATTGAATTTTCTTTAGGATACCATTTGAAGAGAAACATAAAACATTATGTAACCATATTAATATAGTTGAGTGAATCATACTACAAAAATATATATGTGCATGGATAAAAAACTAATTCCATTTATTACATAATAAAATAATTTTTTTATCAAATCAAATGACAAATGAAAAATATAGTTATTTTTAATAAAAATATAGAATTGTAGGAAAACTATCATAAAAGATTATCATAGTTATGAACAAGGGAATATCTATGAACTATGGGCACAGAATGAATTGATAATGAGCAAACATGTGAGTACGCAATTGTATCCATGTCCTAAACACATTTGGATCTGAGAAGATAAAACACCATGTTCTTATCCTTCTTAATAAAAATAATTTCCATATCATGATATGTCAGGATTCAATGAGGGCATTTAATAAAAAAACATCAGGTAGAAGATTGAAAATCTAAAAAAAATGACAAAAAATCAATGGACAAGTTAAATTATTTTGATCTTCAGTTTCAGTGAGGTTCATAGAGTAAGATCAGTTAGCATAGAATATTCTTCCACATTAATAGAGCATTCATCCCCATAGTTGTCATAATAGGATATAATGACTAATAAATGTACATTCCAAAGTAATCCACCACTACACATGATTCCATTACCAAATGATCCATAAATATTTAATTCGATACCATGTAATGGATTTTCACAGTGAATCCATTTTTGTTGAGACATTATATTAACAACTATCTCTAGAAAATAAGGAAGTGTGATCTAAATCATAATATACATAACAAGAATTACATTTTATATAAACAATACTATTGTTGATACCATTGATAGAAAACAATAATTTAGGATATTTAGTCTAGTCTTCATGCCTCAGTGATGATATGAATTATTCATTTCATAAATTATGAATCATAAAACTAATAAGGGGTTAGTAAAAACATTTGGATTCATTAGAATGAATTTAAAATCAATTAAACACATGTGAAGTAATATTTCCATCAAGATTTATTATCCACTGGCCCCTGAAAGGCCATTGTGGGAGGAACAAATATATCATAGTTTGTCTTCTTCCATGGACATGAAAAATATCAACTCCAATTTAGAGTGTAAAAAACATATACATTTCAATACAAGGTCATTATAATTCTATTGGACCTCAATATCTATGAAGATGGATCAGTTATGGATTAACCACAATAGGAAGTTGGGTTTTTTGTATCTCTTGGGAAAAAATATTCTCCTCTCAACCATAAAAGCACCAGTATACATGAATAATATGTCAAAAATAATTTATCATAAATGATCCAAATGGGGGAGAAAACACATTGTTATAGTTACATAATGATTTAAATTCAGAAAAGAATAAAATTTTATACCTCATTTTGGAAAACATCAATGAGTATCACATTGACAAGATCTTGAGGAAAGGTTTTTTATATATATAATAACTAGAGGTATATTATTGTAACTCCAACCCAATTTCATTCCATAAGTCCTTATCTACTGTAACAGTAGTCCATAATTAATATTTAAAGCTAATATTGATGGAAAAATACATGTTTCTCCATAGCAATTATCCTCTAGAAAAATTATGATATATTTTTGGTTATTTCTCTTGCTGATGCATATTTCATTTGACCCATACAGTTTTCCCAAAAATGACTTCCCGAATTAACTTAGTCTTGATATACTAAATACACTAATCAATTCTCAGATTATTTGTACCAAAATCCTCAAATGTATTAGATATCCTAGAATATGTTTCATTGTGTGTGTGAGATGAATATGGAGACTCCCATATAAAGAAATTTTGAGTTAACTGAATAATTTTGATCATTAATTTCTGAATCTCAAAAACTGATAACACTTGCATTTGAAAATAAGACAAGGAATTTTTACCTAACGTGATCATTCATCTAAAATAGTGGAAATTAATCTTCTTTTTGTTTACCCATCTAGTAATTCTTTACAGTATATTGTCATATAAACAGTTATATATTCTACAATTTGATAATGTGTCACCCATATATTTCATAGGAAATTTATTTTTTAGAATTACCAAGTATATCCTTTAATTGTTTTGAATGTATGTAATTTAATTTTAAGGAAATATAGACCCTAATACTGTTACCATTAATTCTCTATCCACATTATCTAGAATATTCATTTAAAATTTATTTATAATGATTATTCAAATTGATTCATTCATTATGAAATAACAAAATCTTATCTGTAAATAATTTTTTACATTTTCCAATTAAATCATATGAACCGGAAAATGGATAAATAATACAGATGAAATTAAATTTTATAGAATAATAATATGCATATCATTTCATAGGGTGAATAAATACTAATATATATTATCTATTTTTAGTAGGCCCCTCAAATACATAGTAAAAAATTATCCTTCATATATGAGATATTTTAAACCATGGTTTTGGGTAGTAGTATACACTGACTTCATGACCCCTATTATGGTAGCAATATTATCACATGAATCTATGGTTGGAGATACATTATGTTATTTTATAATAATTTTCTATGTCAATTTAAACTATTATATTAAATACAAACACCCACATGTAAAAGATCACCATCACTCGTTTATCCAAGCCTATCAGTCCATGAATATTTATACCTTGAATAAAACTAATTTTGTAATCCATTTTTTCATAAGGAATGTTACATGAGATTATTTTATTGGGAAAATTTTGATATCCTTGTGAGTGAATTTACACATTCTAATTGGATGAAATTATCCATGTCCTTTATATTGGTCACCTTTTGTAGTAAAGAATATGTTGTGGTAGTGGTAACTCATAGAAAAAAACCTCAATTATAGTAGCCTAAGAAACATTAATTAAATATTTATTTATTTAATCATTATCAGTAATATATAAGGATCTATGGAATCTATCATTCCAAGAAGAAATATATAGATTCAATCATTTAATATTTTTATTACTATATTCTTCATCCATAATGTACTAAAGCTAGTTATTGGCATTATCCATGATATATATTTTAATTTTATGATTTATTTTCCCATTATCCACCTCCTTTTAGGACCCATATTGCTTAATTTTATTTGAATTAAATATTTGTATAGAGAAATAGGAATCAAAAACATGACAGTTAGTGTTGACAACACCAGTGTGGGACAATTTTCAAATTTTATATTGAGTTTCCATAAATTTCTACTCTATTATACATGCATGAAAGTATGTTTCCTTCTAACCATGATACAAAAACAATATTGGTATTGGATTATATTCATTATACCATTTATCATTATATATATTTTACAGTATAAAATTTCATTTTCAGATAAAAATAATAAAAACATCATCATTAAATTGGTCTTAGAGTCATGATTCTAACGAATTGATACCCTTTTGAATACCATCTGACAAGATTATTTCTATTTTATATAAACTATTACATTCAAGAAGATCCCCATTTTAATTTTATATAATTCCGTGAATTCAATTTCATTGGTTTTTCATTGGAGGAATTAATAATGTTTTTTAACTTATTAACTTATAATTTTTTTAAACATAAATAATCCGAATCAGACTGATGATCAGGAGATTTATAGGATAAATAAGGAATGATAAGAGAGAGATAACAAGCTATATAGAGATTAAAATAATTTTAAATATGGATATTTCATATAGGTTTACAAATATTCATTCCAACCAAATCTAGGTTCAACTACAACCTTGTTATTTTTTACACTATGTATAAAAATTTATACCAAAGAACAATCCCACTACATTATTATTGGGTAAAATGGATTAGAAGTTTCTCATATCATTTTCTGAATAGAGGAAAATATTCATATTTTCTTACATAATGGATATTATTTATGGGGTTATCATTTATAGTATTAGTACATTCATTAAAAATCCTCATTGGATAGATATAAAACAACATTCTAAAACATACATTTGTTTTTATTGTAGAATTTGTATTACTTCATCATAATAAATTCGAGATCAGTCATTGTGTTGGACTATAAACGTATTTATTATGGGTATCTATGGATGAGAATGGTTCTCATATTGAATGGTTATGAGAATACGAATGTGAATGTTAGATCAATGAATATATCTTAATCTATCCAATGTTTATTAGATACTAGGTGGGAAATACACATATGAACCGATAATCACAGTCTTGATGATATGGTGGAATTGAAAAAAATTTACCTGGATCCTCATGTTTTTAAAAGAGAATGATTTCCTGTATTACACGTTATTATTTATGACCTAATTAACAAAAGTGAACTATTTCTGTAATTATTTAATTATTATTATTTTATTTCCATTAATATATATTTTATATATCAATATTAATTTGAAAACATGGGTTTTCATTCATTTTTATAGGAAATAATTTTTGTATATTAAAAGATGAAATTTACTACTACATTGATAATATGATAAATTCGTTATAATATATATATATTTACTCTTATCTATAATATTTAGAATAAGATTCTCAATGTTGATTCTATCATCACTTATCCTTGGTATTACAAGCCTTAATATATAAATGATTATTGAATCCAAGGAATCTATATATATAGATTATTGGATCAAATTTATTATAAATAATTTTATATATATTAATATTGATTATTTTTTAGGTTGATGAAAAAACATTTTAGTGAAAAATTTGAATTGGAAAGTGGATAGTTACATCACATACATAATTATGTGTGTGGAAAAATCATTACATAAGAAAGTTGTTTTATTGTGTAGTTAATTAAAATTATTGATGTATTTAGTAATCACAGGTATTCTTTTTAATGTGATAAAATTATGAATTGTTTGAGAATATTATATTTTTTAATAATGAAATATATAATTTTTAGTTAAAATTAATATGATTCTCTGATTGTATATAGGAGGTATATACATGAGTTAGTAATTCACTAATCATCTAAGGGATTAAGGAGTTTCCCCACTACCCACTACTTTGGGAAAAAAATGTCTAATGTTGTATATTATAGGGGTAATTATCCCTCTTTTTTATTCATTTGATCCATTATGATTCATCATGAAATTATTATTTGATTTTCAGTAAAAGATCTAATTGTTTCTTTATTCATACTTAATTTTATTCCATTTATTTGTTTCATAAAACACCATATGATAATTAGAAATTGAGATGTCCTATTTTGTATTTATGATTATTTAGAGTTTTGAAGACCACATATGATGAATGGATTCTAATAGTATTGTATTAAAGTATTTGAAATTATTATTATTATTTATATGAAGGATTATATGGCACATGGTTTTGAGTATATAATCAAATATAATGTTTTTGTGGACTATTATGTAATATATAGTTATATGGGATCCATATGTTAATGAATTTTTGGGAGAAAAAATGAAATTGGGTTCATTGAATACCATAAAATATGAATTTTTCCTGATATGGGGTGTGAGACAACTCCACAAAATGTTATGGAATAAAAAACAAACCATCTTATACAATTACCTCAATATTCATATAAGATTTATTCGAAACCCAATAGATGAAAATTTATTGTGCAAAATTATTATGAATTTAATTATATAAGAAATTCACCTACTGTGTACTGGGATTCTATTTGTAATTATAATTATGAGACATGGTTAAAACCATTGAATATGAAATAGATTCTATAGTCACAAATTGTGATTCGAAAGTAGTGGATGTATCTGAAGAGGTGAGACATATATTGTTAATGTGAGTGTTATTCATGAAAACTAACATGGATAATACATTCAAATTTCACCTATTGAAAAATTATTAGTGAAAAAATAATTGCGTTAACAATTAAAAAAATATTTTGACCTATTGGGATGATAAATTTCATTTTGATATATCTCTCAATTGTAGATTATTTATAATATGAGACTTATCAATGTATTTAAAAAAATATTCCACAATGTTAATATTTTTAAGGAAATATATATTATACATCACAAATTATTTTTTATTTGTAATGGATTTTGATAAGTTATTCATTATGTATTGATTCATATTTGAATTGAAAAAATCTTCTCAATGTTTCAATATCTTTTCGGATTATTTCATTAATGTGTTTGATTTTATATGAAACTAGACGATTATTATATTGATAAGAAGACTTGAGGGAGTGTTTTAATGATTTTAATATTGTGTTTGGATCAAATAGTATTTATTAAAAATTAAATCCTAACATTACATTTGGATAATTATATGTTTGGGTATATTTTTGTCTACGAAATAAATGAGTAACGTAACCAACACACGTGGAATGTAAAACTATTGAGATATACATAATATAATAGTTGGATTTTTTATGGTTAAATACATTTCTAATGTGTACATGTAATTTCACATTTATATTTTCAAAAGGGGGATCCGATAATATTTTAAAGAATGAATCATCAAAAGATTCATCATCCGTAAAATGGGTTATATTGGATGGATAAATTAACCTTTGCATCAAAAAACTTATCACGTTTTCCATGATGTTTTATAAAACAAGTGTCATCTTATATATGAATGAGATGTGTTTTATTCTTTCAGTGGGTTAATATTTTTTTATAACTAATAAATTATGTGATGGATTATACTATTTTGTCATCACACATATCAAATAGTCACTCAGATCCTTCTAAACACATGTCATATAGGTATTCATATGATGTATATGTAATATCATTTTGTTTAAATTATTAATATGATATATGTGCATGTTCAATATATATAACACAAAACTTGTTATAGATTGAGTACCACTGATTGATTTGTAAAGGATGCTAATTGTTTACATTTATGATAGTAGGGTTTCGTACTTATTATCTACTCGACTAATGTTAGAATGTTAACATTGTTAGGCCTTTAAAAAGGATTACATTTCTGGTAGAGTGTCAATGTCAAAATGAATATAAATGAATAAAAAATATCACAAATAGTTCTTGGGATTGATTCTAAATGACTTTTAAATTTTTTATTCAGTTCTTATATTATTTTATAATACATTGACAACATTATAATCCTACAACTTGATGATTGGAATTTGAAAATTACATATATGACATAATTTCTTAAATTTTAGTTGGACTTATAGATCATAATTTGAACCCATATCAGCTCAATCAAATGTATATAAATCATTTCAATGTATTTTGATATGGAATATGGGTATTAATGAAGTTTTATTATATCAAGGACTAATTACAAAACAACTCGTATACATTAAAATGATAATTAATAAAACTAATTGTATCATTATACAATTTTGTCATTATATATCTTATCAATATATAAATCATCCATAAAAATTTGGTAACTAAATATAACAGTAAATAAATTTTACTGATCATTAATGAATTTATCTTAGAAGTTAGTCATAAGATTCCCCTTTGGTCTGAGTGATCTAAATACCACACCATTAGATATTTTAGTGATTCTGATATTTCATTAATCCTTCATTTAATGTTCAGTACTAAATAAACCATTCCGTAAATGAGATCATATAAGAATCCCATTTTTCAGTTCTATAAATTATGGATCTTTAATATCTATGATATATTAAATATCCCTATTTTTAATTTCGAAAAATATTATTATAACATTTTAGATTTCATAAAAAACATTATTTTAAAAATAATTAAACTATTCCCATCCATGGAACCCCATATATTTTGTATCCATCTATTTTATTCCATGGTCAGAATTTTAATTCTTCCTATTTATAAGAAAGACAAGAAGATATTATCAATGGCTGTTAACATATATAAATGAAATAAATGGTGAAAATAAAGATATATTTTCTCAACGACATAGATAGACAATACACTCTCAATAACAGACTCATTTATATGATAGAACAATACATCAAGGGAGTTTCCATGAAATCTAACACATTATCCTTCACTAAAAAATATCCAAAATAGACTCTCCACATCCACCTTCTCCTTGGTTAAACAAAAATTGATATCAATATGTTTCAAATATTACTGTTTCACTGGATTCCTTGAAAAATTATATTTTTTCCCATTTGAAGCCATCAATCGATACGTCTTCCATCATGGATTTTATATGGAAATAACTCCAAGAAATTTTATGTATTTATTTATATTATTAAATTTATTATACATTTTTTACTTATTAATAATATTTTACAATTTTTCTATTAACATATACATTATGAATTTTCCATAATGAAAAATTTCATTATCTGTTAGTAAATTAAATAGAAATATTACTATTTTTTTATTTGGAGAGGTAAAAAGTATCAATTTGGGTTTAAATGTGTTTTGTGTTATTTATAGACTATTAGTTAAGTTCAATAATTATTATATTGTGTTCTAAGGAATTGGTTATTGAATGTATATAGTAAGAAGGGGTTTCATTGTATCTCAATTAGGTCACACTATAGTGGTTGTTTTCATTGACACTATTACCATTTTACGGGGGCATGAAAACTATAACCTCGATGGTCACTCAAGAAAGGGGTGTTTGTCCTCTGATCAGGCCCACTAGTTGTTGGGGGTCATTCCATTACCTAAAATGGTAATATATTATCATTATATTCCAGGTTCTGAACCCCTTGTCCTGGTGGTGGACATTGCATAACCTAAGGGGGCCACACCACACTTGGGATCCTATAATTTTATTAAATTGAATTTTGGTTAAATGTTATGTGGTTCCTACTAAGAAAAACCATCTATCATTCAATGAATATGTTTGTCAAAAATTAGTGGACATTCCTTTTTTTCTTTATATCACTCCCTTTGTCAAACCATTAGTCATATAATTTTGGAAGTGTATCATCATGAAGATTTGAGGTACGGTTTGTTGGTAATTATTCCTCAGCTTTATCACTTTTTTCATTTTAGTTATCAGTATTATGGTTAGGTTATAGGGATTCAATTGAATCAAGTCATGTCGGAATATTTAAATTTTATGATCATTGGTATGAAAATTTTATAGGATTCCTAGGGTAGGGACATTCTTACCTCAGGTCATTGTTCATCCAGATGTATGATTCAACATTTTTTGTTATTTTTTTAAGTGAATTTGAGTTTTACTAGACATTGGTTCGAGAGGATTAATACTATTTTTTCTGGATTAGTTTTTAAAAAATTTCAATAGTGGCATATACCACCATGCTCATGGTTTAACACCGAGAAGTCATATGGTGAGTGTGGAATTTATTATTCTATTTTGGGTTTTTGGTTATGGGATCTGTGATTAATTTATTTATTTTTATTTGTGGTTGGTATAGGTACTCATGGACTTCGGGGAGTTCCACATTATCATATTATCATGTTATGGAACATCTATTTAGGTAGGTGTCTCCATTCCAATATCATTAAATTCTAATGATTTATTTTTTGAAATATTAATCCGTGATTTGAACATCATAATGGTGAACGGTATCAGGATCACCTATTCATGGATATTGAAAATTTTCATGGGATATATCAAAATAACATTAGAAATTAAAAATGGATTCTTAGATTTATAATGATTTTCAATGGAAGACACTCATTTTGAAATCATATTTATGAAATAAAAATATGATTTTATTTTCAATTGTTCCACTATATTTAATTTACATTTGGATACGTTTTGATAATTTTTTATTGATATTTGTGTTTTAATGACGTAGTTTGTTGTTTTTTAAATAATTTTATTTTTCCAATGGATTTATAATGTTTTACATCATGGTTTTTTTATCGAATATGAATACACAAAATTGTTTTCAAATATATGTTTTAAAAGGCCCAATTATATCTTTATAATATGGGTTTCCTGTAAAAATCCATTCCCCGAAGTGTGAACCTTTTAGTTTTATGAGTAAAATTTAATACGATTTTGATATTATGTGAGTAAATGGAACTATACATGATATCAAATGTATCCACTATATTTATTTATAATGTGAAATGAGTTATTTATAAAAAAATGTTTTTAGAGGTAAGGGTTTTTTATTAATTTTGGTTACTACATATTTTAGTTACAAATATTATATGTAATAGGTTTTATTTAATGAATAATGTTTCCCTCCTTCATTTTTTTGATCATGGGAACTCTAGGTACATAGGTTCAGAAGAAAATAACATAAATTTATAGACATGATATTCCTTACATGGCCCTATAATATTATAAAACAAAAAAAAGTTATATTATATCATTTTGGTGAAATAAAATGTATTTTACCACTCCAAAAGGCTATGGAATGAAATATCTAGTTGATTATTGGACTTTTTTAATCCACTCATATGAGATTTATCAAAATGTTAGGAAATGTAATTCATTCCTTAGTCGTGCATGTGAATTTTTTGATATAGACTGTTAGATCATGAGTCAACACAAGGATCTTAGTCTTCATTAACATTTGTTCTTTAGGATTGCTCATTCTATTATAGATATTGATATCTTCTCCTTTATATAGGTTATGGTTTTTCTATTTGAATTCAAAATTGCTCCTTTTATTTGTGTGGATGATATTTAATTATCGTATATATTTCCTTGAATTGGTTTTTTCCTACCTTGGTATGTGTTTTTAGTCCCATTTTCATTATGATTATTATATTAGTGTTTAGAATGTTCTGGTAGGGAATAGAAGCTCATTTCATTATTTTTCTACATTTCTAGTTTTTCCATAATTGATTCAGGGGTATCGACATTAGTGATTTAGTGGAATCAGCATTGGTGAGTCAAGCGCATCAGTACCAGTGAGACAGGGGTGTCAGTATCCATGAGTTTGTGGTGTTGGCATCGGTGAGTCATGGTTTTCATCATCGGTGATGCATAGAATTGAGGATTCACTATGTTAGTAACTCAGAATTTGTAGATCATCTTCGGTGGCTCAATGTTGGTAGGTCACATTGGTATCTCACTCATTGGTTGCTCAGTGTCAGTAGGACACATCTGTAGCTCACCTATCAGTGGCACCGCATTAGAGACTCACCCATCTGTGGCTCAGAACCAGTTTTTCCCAGTTTTTCCCAGTTTTCCTATTTCTCCACTCTTACATCTTATTTGATGTAAAATGAGTTTAAATCCTTATTTAGGCATATTTGAAAATGTTTCTCAAAATATTAAGTATATAATTAATGTCACAACACTATGGGGACATTAATATACTCAATCCATGTGATCATAACCATAATCCCATGATAATGACTTTTGAACTCATCTCCTTGATTTTAGGATACAGACAATTCTGAAGTCGACGTCCTCTCATCCTTAGAACCTTTCAAATTTTCCTTGGTGCACCCATATCTTTTCCCCTCCTCAGAGTTTTGCATCTGTGTGGTAGTCGTCATTGGTTTTTCTTGTATTTCATTCCTACTACATGTGTTATCCCCTTTTGGCGAAAGGGAGAGTTTTGGTTTCATTTAGTTTCAAATAGGTATTTATTATACTTCTCATTAATTATGAATTATGAGGGGTGGGTGTACTAATTATTCTATGTGATGAATAGATGAATACCTTACATAAATCAAGAAATAAATAATATTTGAATATGATAAAAACATAATACGTTCAATGAAATAAGGGGATGGGAGGGTTTTGATGATTGATCTCTTATTTTATTTTGTTATATTTAGTTCCTTATGGATTTTTTTAGTTATGTGAGATATAAATATCATGGTCATTGGTGGTATTTTCATGCGTACTTGTGGAGTTATGTTTGTTATGATGTTTGATAATTAGTCAAAACATGAAATATGACTAATCACATATACATGGTTAATTAAATGGATACCATGGATCACACGTATTGTTTGACAATGAAGGTTATTTAAGTTAGAATTAATGAACCCATTTTGGTTAAATATGAATACCTATGGACTGATGGTGTGTCTGTGTCATGTGTTTTTTATGGGGTTAAAGCCTGGTGTGGGATGTTGGTGTAGGGGTGGAAAGAGGATGTTGATTTCATGGGAATATAGTGGTATGTGTGAGCAGTGATGTTTTGGTGTAATGGTAGTTATTTTGGGCTTTTTGTGAGCGGCATTACTTTTGGTGTGTTGGAATAACTAGTTTATAGACTAATCTATTGTGTAATGGATGTAATTTTATCTAGTGGGGCTTCCTTTCCTTGTGTTGTGGTCATCCAAAGAAATTGGGTAGTGGGACTGCAATGTGTTTATTGTCTTGTTATGTAGTGGTACTAGGTCATGGAGTTTTTGTACACAAGGATACAAGTTTGGGTTGTGATAGTTTTATTTTGTGATATATATTTTATGAATTATAATTGGTATTGGTTTCATGGTTTTCTAGAGAAAGGGTGGGGGTTGTAGTGGGACAGCAGGTTGGTTGTTCTCGGTTGTTGTCATGAATGGGTGTTAAAATGGAAATGTTTTACCTTGGCCCTTATTCCCTTTTCCAATGTTGTGATTTGTATTTTACCCAAGTAATAATGGACTAAATTTATGTGAACCCATTAATTAATGAATGGTAAGTGGTCAGATAAAAAATTGGTTTGGGTTATTATTTGACAGTGGTTGTTGTGTGGTTGTGCAAATTGGGGTAGCAACAACTATGGTTCAGATTTGGTTGGATTCCTTTTTTGGGGACCTGTATGTTTGGATGAGTGTGTGTTTAATTATATGTATAAATTTTAGTTCATTGTGATTTATATAGGCACCCACCCTTGTTGAGAATAATATACAAAACACCCCATCTCATGGTGGAGGGTTTCTTTCCAAACACCACGGTGGGAGGATAGATGGTTGGTTACTAACAGTATTCCTTGCACCGTCTTCTGGGTTCTTACCACCCATGCATATCTAGAAAGGCTATAAGGGCTTGATACTTACAAAAGTCTAAGATCCTTTAGGAATTCTTGTTTTGGATGAGGGGTTTAGGTTTTTTTGTCCAGGTTAGTTTTCCAAAGTGACTTCGGGATGACTCCCAAGTGTCTTTAGGCACGTGGCTTGGTTGTTGTTGCACAGGTGTCTACGAGCAAGATGTGTGGTGTAGTTGAGGCCCAGGTATGAGCAGGTGGGTGTTGGTAGTGGGACTGCATTTCATAAGAGTGGTAGCATCATCATGTTATATTTTAGCAATAGAAATTAACAACTAGGAATGTGGCGTGGGGTAAAACATTGGTGATGTACCTATACTACTACGTTACTAGACTAGCATTGTTTGGAGATTGTTCCTTAATGTGGCTGGGCTATTTTGTACTCTGTTATTTTTTCTTATAGGTTTTATTGTTCTCTCACATAGGAATTATTATGTTCCCCCACTTTGGTAGGGGTACCATTATATTTCTACTTGGTATACTTGTATACTAACCCAATGTTTTTAAAACAGTTTTTAGGTTTCCAGCATGACATTGAGGACTGCGTTGGTCTATACTAGTACATGTGTTGGGATAGTTGTTATGTTGATTCCTAGTCACTTTCTTTGATATTTGTTTTAGTACATTATTTTTTCTCTTATAAATGTTTACATTTAATCATGCATATGGGTATTTATTTTTGCATTACATTTTTATTTTAGTTTGGTGTTGTTTTGGATTTCACCATTTTATCTCTGTATACAATTTTCACTAAAAATGGTAATGCCTTCCATTTTCATTGAGATTCTATACCGTTGATGATAGTCAGCACTTCTAGTTTAATTCAAGGTGTAACTCAAGGGTCATTATCTCTCCTTCATCTTCAAGAATTAGTGGTGTGGAACATTTCATCCCCTTACCTCATCTGGAGGAAGGATGGTTGTGACAGAATGGTATCAGAGGATAGTGTTGGTTGAGAGATAGAAATGAGTATAAAGTAAGGAACAATTAGGATTTCAGGGGATGATAGGTCGATGGTGTTAGGAAATCTTGGTTCATGAAATAGGCTAGAGAAGACTGGTCAGGACACTAGATTTTAGGGCTCCCCAGTATCCGATTGAAGGAAATTGGACCTACCTAACAACCATGTACAGCTACACTGATAGCATGGTAGAGACACTTGTAAATGTACATTCATCATAATGGAAAATGTTCTTGTGTGTCTTTTTCATTTAGGGGATTCAATATAAATAAATAGTTAAAATAAATCTTAAATGTAAATTTCCACACTACCCAGGAATATGATTTTATATGTTTACATTTTCACATATGGAATATAAACATCCCCTGCATTTGGTATGAGCTGTTGAGGCCTATCGGGATGACTTTTTGGATCGTCTAAGGGATGATCAAGAGGAGGAAGATGACTAGTGAAAAAAGCCTTTTTTCATTATAGCGGAAGACCCTAGAGATGTACAATGGAAACATTTAAATCTAGGAGATGAAGTGATGGAGAGATAGCTTTCAATCAATATTACCTTGATCCATGCTCTGAGGGAGTATTGGGTTCCTCTAGAAGTGGACCAGATGTGAGGAGATGTGCATCAGTGGTGGACGCTTTACCTCAGAGAGAAGAATGACACTGAAGTCTCATGGAATTACAATAATAGTGTTTCAGGATGACAAACATTCCATAATGATGCAGGATGATAAGAGGCTGAAGATACATTCCCACGGACAGTGAAGAATGTTGGTGAAGGAAATGGTGATCTAGTTCAAGGATATCCTTAACTTTTCCTCTGATATCTATTTGGATGAGAAGACACATGTGACAATATTGGAAAAGGCGCTCTAACCTTCTCTTATATATTTCATCCCTCCCTTTACTCTTTTGACAAACATAGAAGTCTAGAATAAGGAATGATTAGTGGAGAGGATAAAAATCCTGGCAGGTGTACCACGAGAGGGGAGATAACTAAGTTCATTGAAGGAAGAGGACGTCATTAGAAGGTCTCTGTCTTCATGGCCTTCTAGGTTTCAGCAAGAGGGAACTAGGTCTCAAAAGTTACATTTCTTATGTCCTGGTCCTCACCCTTTTCTTATGGGCGTGGGATTGAGGTTATTTTCTATGGAGTGAAAGGACATCTTCAGAACCAATTCCAAGTTCTAGAGAAGAACAGTGGGGGGGGGGGGGGGGGTAGGTCCAGTGCCCAACCAAGTAGCAGTAGTTTCCAGACAGGCCTCTCTATTAGCAGGGGAAGTGATATCCTATGACATCAAGGATAGAAATGATGGGGGAGGCTGACCTCATGTTTCCCATAAGGCACCTTGACCTGGGCGTGGTCGGAGAGGCAGTCGATAGAATAGGGATAGAGAAGCCTAGCATCGACATTGCATGATTCCGATGTAACAATTCCAAGAGGGTGTAGGTTGTTCTAGGTAATATCTACATGTTTTTTACTTGGGTGTGTGCATTGTTTGATTCAAGATCCTTTCACTCCTTTGTTGAACCTAATTTAGAACATGTTTTGGGACTAAACATTAAGAGAATTCAAGTACCCCTGGTGTTGAGTATGCTAGTTAGATGTCAAACCATTCATTTTGATGTTTTTCGGGGATACATACCGATGTTGGGGTCGTACTATTCTAGGGGGATATTACACTATAATGGATGTATCCATATGATGTCATCCTGAGCATGTAATAGGTGTTTTCTGTGAACTTTTTTATCAATTGCTTCTAGAGATGGTATGTGTTTTTAGCTTTGGATGACTAGCGTGTAGTTTTCATTTGCGAGCGGGGCTCTTAGGTGGGAAATCTATGGGTGGATCATCTCTTATCCTTGTCCATCGAGTTGTATGTGGGGTCAGTTGACATAGAGATAGTGTATGTTCTAAGGGTTGTTAGAGAGATCATAGATTTCTTTCCAAGGGATTTCATGACTCTACCCCATCGATGTGATGTTTAGTTTGGAATAGACGTACAACCTAATTCCCATCCGATATTGATTTCTCCCTATCAGATGGCTCATTTTGAGTTACAATGGTTGTAAATTCATATTGATGACCTAATGATGATGAGATCTATCCAGAAAAATGTGTCTCCATGGGGAGATTCATTCATGTTCGCAAAGAAATAAGATGGTGGTCTATGATAGTGCATAGACTACCAAATACTGAATAATGTAATGGTCAAGAAATGTTACCCTCTTATGAGGATAGACAATATTTTCAACCCGTTAAAGGGAGAAGTTTGGTTCTCTAAGATCAATCAGTGTTCGGGATATTAACAATTAAGGGTAAAGCAGGGTGACATCTCGATGACTATATTCAGATGCATGTATTGGATCATTGACTTTGTGTCCATTCCCTTAGCCATTACTAATGCACATGTAGTGATTAGGGGAGCTCATTAATGCTATATTCTACATGTTCCTTTACTGGTTCATCATCATGTTCATCGATGACATACAAATATTATCAAATTTAGAGGATGGTCTTGTCATGAATTTTAGGACTGACTTGGAGGACCTTCGACACCAATGGCTCTCTAGGTTGTTGTCAAAGATCATGTTCTGGATAAGAGGGGTGCAATTCATTTGAAATGTGGTGTCACTGCTAGGTATAGTAGTGGAAACATCAAAGGATGAAGTGGTTGTTTATTTGGAAGCACCCAAGAATGTTTCAGTGGTTTGTAGCTTCTATGGTCTAGAAGGCTATTACAGGAGGTTCAAACCCAAATTCTCATGAGTTACATCTCTGATAATGCGTTTAACCAAAAAAACATGGCCATCGTGTGGATTGAGCAGTTTCATATAGAATTCAACAACCAACAGTGGAAGCAGGCCATTGATGCAATTCAAAGGTTTCTAGAGGAAAGGATAGTGATTGAGGGCTTCTATGATGCTTCTTGTCTATAAATGGGATGTGTTCTGATGAATCCGCAAGGATAGATCTCTTATGGGTCTATGTAGTTATGTCTACATAGACTCAACTATTTCACGCATGATCTGGGGATAGAAATAGTCATTTTTGCCCAAATTTTTAGGCGACATTACATCAATTAGGGAGCACTTTGTGGTCTTTAGTGATAAGAAGAGATTGAGGTATATCTTCTTCCAGTGAGACCAAAACCTGATACAATGAAGGTGGATAGGGTTTCACCAGGACTATGACTATGAGATCTATTTTCAGAAAGGAATGGGGAACGAGGTTGCTGATTCCTTAATATGGAAGTTTGAAAAGGAGGTACTAAGGTAATCCATAGACTCAAGGAATGAAATGGATGTGTTGGCCACATTGAATTTGGTTGAGAGAGTAGATGTAATTAGAAGATGTATGTTTCATATGACAATGTAGTAATCCTTAGTGTGGAAGTTGGAGTCCCTCGGGGGAGACTCAACCACTAATGTATTGTGTAATCATGTAGTCCATGGTGACACTCTAGAGGGGTGGTCATATGATACTAATAATAAGATGAAATTCCATGGGAAGATGTTTGTCTCAGTGGTTATGTGTGAGGGAGTTCATTGTGATTTCTATAGCTCACTCCTCATGGTGCATCTAGGAGTCTTAATGATTTACAGAGTCCTGATGGAACAGTTTCGGTTGTCCGGGGTGATGCGGGTATTGGAAGAGTTTGTAGTAATGTTCATAGTTTTTCATCAGTTGAGGGTTTATCTCCGTGATATTTAGATTCTATTATTGAACTTAGACATCCTTGAGCGTAAGTGGGGTGAAATATAAATGGATTTTGTCAAAAGATTACCCATGACTCTGGGAGTTTTTGTTTCACTTTGGGTAGTAGTGTGCTAGTTGACGAAGTCATCTCTCTTATGGGTGATTAAGGTGTTCATCGTCCAAAAATCAATAGGATAGAGATATGTGGATGAGTTGGTGTGAAATCACGGAGTTCCAAGAACCATTTTCTCGAATCAAGATACACATTTTTCATCATGAGTCTAGAGGGGATTTTAGCATGCCATTAGAACCCCGTTACAACACATTCCATTTTTCCCCCCTCAGACAGATGGGAAAATATAGAGGACCATCTAGACATTAGAGGACGTGCTACATGCATGAGTTATAGACATTAGTTTGTGTTTGGTGTGACATTTTACCTTGGTAGGGTTTCCATACAATAATTGATGTCACTATTAAATTGGTATGGCTCCATTCAATGATATCTTCCATAGGTCATCTCATTCACCCTAGGGTTGGATGAATGTTTGGGAGGTAGCCATTCTTGGTCCAAACGGGCTGTAGATCACACTAGAGAATGTGAATCTTGTTCGTGAGAGGATGAAGGCAACACATGAATGACAGAAATCATATTCCAATCAATGGATGATGCCTCTGGTATTCAAAAAATGGATACTATGTCCTCTTGAAGGTTTCACCTTTACACGAGATGTGGAGGTTCAACAGAGGGAGAAATCATTCTACCAGGTTCATCAGCCCTGTCTAGGTGTTGGGATGAGTATGTATGGTGGCATATATTCTCATGTTGCCACCACAGTTGGAGAGGATCCAAGATGTTTTCCATGTATCTCTGCTCCGTTGGTGTCTACAAGATGACTCTGGCGTTAATGACTTGGGATAGTTGGATATTGAGGACTATGTGACATTCGTGGAGAGACTAGTAATAATTTCTGAAAGTGAGGAGATGGTGAATCATGGATATACCATTCCATTAGTTCACATGTTATGGATGCATGGTTCCCATGAGGAGAGTACTTAGGAATGATAGGCATTGATGTGTTCCTAGTACCCAAATATTTTCTATATTTTATTTCTTTATTTTAATTTTGTGATTTTTTTATGACGTAATGCTTATCTCGGTTAGCTATCAATTGTGTTATTCCCATTTTCTCAGTTTGGTGTGTGAAAATTCCTAAGTGTGGGGAGGGGAGTGTAATGCCCTGAACCTAGTTACCCAGAGTCGGTGCATTATTAGATAACATTGGAATGATCACAAAAGATCATGTCTCAAAAGACATGTTAGTTTAGTAGGCTTGGAAACACTAGATACATTCATAAGTCTTACATTACCTCATATAGTGAAAAAATACAACAACATAGTCTCCGTAGTCCACACTCATAACCCCTCATACTATCCCTGCAGATCATTCATAAAATACTTCTTCACATCCTGGGAAAAATAAAACATAGAAAGTGGTGAGCTCAGATGCTCAGTAAGGATAACAATATAGCAGAATCATTCATAAATAAGAATAAACATTTACAGAAATGTATAACTAAATAAAAAGTATTTTAAACATGATATTAATCATAATATGGAAAAAATAAAATTAAATAATTCCATTTACATATTCTCATGGATATTCTACTAGTCGAATAATCACATGGAATATCAATATCCACATTCACAGTGAAGGAATGCATAATTCCAGACTATCATAACCACATTATCAAGGCCTTGTGCAAGGACTAAAAAGAATATTTTGTCAAGGCCTTGTGACAAGTCACATGTTTGTCTAATGAGACATACCGATGCGTCGAAGAGCTATAGCGGGCTCCACCCGTCACTTACTATGTCCAATGCATTCCTCATATGAACAGGTTTGAACATTACTTAAACATTCTTATTAAAACAATCATAAGAAATGTCAATAAATTCTCCATAAACCATGAATGGTATATAAACAACACATCCACAGTCAAACATATCACAAAACCATCAATACAATATGGATGTTTAGTATCATAATAAATCAACTTCAAATAAGCATAAAATCTATCAATGGATGTTGACATAGATGAAATCAAAACTATTTGACAGAAATATCTCTTTTTTGAAATCATTTAAACGTCACATAATTATAAAAGAAAACATTTACATTGAAAATATTCTTATAATCTTGTAAGGGAATCTTCAATGATTTTATAATGGCTGAAAATAGACGCACCCGCCGTATATGTTAATAAAGACATTATAAACAAAATTATGTCGAAAAGGTTAAAAAGGTCCTTGTTTGGAAAGCGACATAAAGATTCATATATAAACATATTATAAAATTAAAACAAGGGTATAAATGAATTTAAACCATATTCTAAAAAATAGTTAGAATATTTTGAAATACATTTTTATGAAACATGGATGTGAATGATAAAGAGACACCAATAGAGTATTACGTATAAATAACTTCAGATAATGAAGAGATTGTAGAATTAACCCTTAACTTGTAATTTTCCTTGGTTGAGGGAAAGTTAACTGTATATATAATAGTGAAATAATTGTTATTAAATAAACAAGAATAATATACATTATGATGATATCACATATGATCGTTTAACATTGCTTCTTTAATAAAATCATTCTATTATCGTTGTTTCATGTGTTAACTGATTATTTTTCCATTATATTCATTGTTTTGTGAGTCATATTTTATTTGATGAGATGTATATTATTCATATCCATAATTATATCATGTATTTAAATATTACATTTAATCATCAAATTAAAATTAGTCTTTAATGGATACGATGGGGAATGAATCACATCGCGATTGTGGATACAGTAATCCATACGTACACACGAGCGACAATATCATTATTTTGATTTTTAAATAATATATAATTGGATGTTATATCATATATAAAAAATCATTATCTTGTTATATTTATTATTTACATGAATTACACCTCATTATTATACCCATCCAAATAATAATGTATTGAATAACAATTACTACACAACGTGGAGACGGTAATCCATACGTACGCACATATGGTGCCATGTCATTCAGTGAATGGATATAATACTTAATATTGTTGTACCATATTCATAATAACATTAAAATATATATAAGATACTAGAGTTATTTTTTTTGAATGGAAAAAACAACGAAATAAGAAGTGGAAGAAGAAAACATCTTGGAAGAGGTGATGAAATATTTATCTCTTCTTCAGGTTATTCGTTTTGATTTGATCAAAAGGGATCCTTATGATGGCTTTAGGACTAAATTAGGGACTCTAGGATGAAGTTAGGATAGTTGAGAGGGTATTCGGGCAGGGTTTTGCTGAGACAAAATGCTTTTATGGTGTGAATTTGAGAGAAGGGTATGCACCCTTCTATAAGAGGGGTGAGGGGCACCTTAGAAAAAACTAGAAATATTATTTTATAATAAAATAATTTTCGATTTTTAATGGCTCCAAAAAGGATTCATTAAAGGATAAGGTGGGGATGGGTCGAAAAAAACTCATCCAATAGGTTTTAGATAAGTTTGGGTCACCATTTAACCTTACCTTTTAGATTTAACTCTTAGTTAAATAGTTTGACATTTACCATGTCTCTTTGTATTTTTTATATTATATGGTTAATAAACATACTATATACTTCCATGAGAACCCCAAGTGATTAATTAATTATTCATCTATCATTATATAATTCCTTTGGCCGAATATTAGATTTTTATTAATATTATATAAATTAAAAATATAATATGAGTTTTAAAAATCCATTTATGTCAATTTTGAAACTATTTAATAACTGATATTTGTTAGAGTCTTAAATACTTTATTAATTCGAACTAAATCCATTTAATCAATCCTAAAATTTGATATTAAAATAGAAAATTCTTTTATGGCATCAAAACTATCAAATTTTATTTATTGTACATTTATAATACCATTTATTTGATTCGTTCATTAATAAGGAAAATACTGCATCATTATCGTGTCATTAATAAAATTTAATTATTCAATGTATAAAAATTATAAATAAAATACCATTATGTAATAAATCTATTTATCTTTATAATTAATATTTATAGTTGAAAAAATAACATATATAACCCTATGAATTTTTTTTTCTTCTTAATGATATATGCTAATGCTATTTTTGTATTTACTTTAACTTAATTAATAAAAAGTGTCATTATCATTTACAAGTGGCTCCATGGGGTCCGAAAATCGACCCAAATAATCCCATGATCGGACATGTATTGTAAAATAGGGTTATGACATGTGTTAGGGTAATTTAATATTATTATAATATTATTTTTACCCTTATTTACCGGATTTACACCTTAACCATGGTAAATAAAATATTTATCGATGTACTTATTCAAAATGTATATAAATAAATGTTACCTATTTAAAAAATTTTGACCTCATAATTCTAAATATGGAATCCATTTTTCAAAATTCAAAACATATAAGCGGCAGAAATTAATTTAAAATTAATTCACATGGTCAAAACAAAAAAGCGTGTTTTTTAAGTAATAATAACTATCAAAAGATTGACACTTGTTTAAGTCTAAATTAAATATGAAATTAAGTCCAATGAGAAAAATTAGATTAAATGGTAAAAATATATTCTATATATACTTTAAAACCACTCAATAGTATAATTTATCACTATAAATTATTTGGATTAAAAATGTTGTTTTTAATTGAAGTTTAGTATTTTTCACTATTCATCAGAAATTGGAAGTTCTCAGGAAAATAACCAAAACTCACCCTAAGCTAATTATGATATTCTGAATCCAAAAATAAAGTCCAATTTCAATAATAAAATTTATAAAATTTCAAAATTGTGTATTACACTTCATAATGGCTACTTTGATTGGTTGTGGTGTGTGTTAAAACCTCATTTTTCTGTACAACACACGCTACTATATTATTCAATGAGTAGCGTACCATGGAAGCTTGGGGTGTTACATTATCCCCTCCTTCAAATAATTTCGTCCTCGAAATTTCTATAGTACTAATGTACAACAATATTCGGGTGGTTCTTCATCATTAGTTGCTCGGGTTCCCACGTCGCCTCTTCCATCTTATGGTTTCTCCATAGAAGTTTTACCAGACGAGTTCTCTGATTTCTCAACACTTGTTCTCTCGTATCACGAATCATGAAGGGATCTTCATAATAAGACAGATCATGTTCCGGTTATAATTCCTCATAGGTGAGTACATGCGTTGGGTCAGACATGTATTTTCTCAATTGTGATACGTGGAACAAATCATAAACATTGGAGAGACTCAGTGGCATTGCCAATTGATAAGATACAACCCCAATTCGTTCTATAATTTCGAAAGGTCTAATGTATATGGGACTCAATTTTTTCATCTTACCTAAACTTATATCACCCTTCCATGGAGATACCTTCAAGAAAACATGATCTCCTATATGAAATTCCAAATCCTTCCTTCGGTTATCAGTATAGCTCTTCTACCTATTTTCATCTACTTCGATGTTGGTTTGGATAACCTCCACATTTTCCATCGTTTCCTCCAAAAGTTCTGGGCCTACGAGTTTTCTTTCACCAACATCATCCCAACAGGTGGGTGTGTGACATCTCATTCCATATAACACTTCATATGGTTCCATCTGAATACATGAATGGAAGCTACTATAAAAGGAAAATTCTACCAATGTTTAATATTGATCCCACATACACTGAAAGTCATGTGAGCAGGATCTCATCATGTCTTCTAAGGTTTGAATAGTTCATTCTGATTGTCCATCTATTTGAGGGTGGCATGCAGTGCTCAAACGAAGTTGAGTATCCATGGCTTTCCGAAGACTTTTCTAAAATCTTGAAGTAAAACGTGGATCACAATCAGAAACAATCTATAGTGGTACTCCATGAAGTCTCACAACTTCATTAATATATTTCCTTGCTAGATGTTCAAGTGGTAGATCTTCTCTTATAGAAAGAAAATGTGCTGACTTGGTTAGATGATCCACAATGACCCAAATTGCATCGTTCCTTCTAGGAGTCTTTGGTAGTCCCATGACAAAGTTCATTGGGATATTATCCCATTTCCACTTAGGTATGGGAAGTGGTTGCAAGACAACACCAGGATGTTCCCTTCCAGGTTTCACTTGTTGACAAACCATACATCTTGACACAAAATCAAAAATACCCCTCTTCATGTTGTCCCACCAAAAACGTCCCTTCAAATATCTATACATTTTGGTACTACCAAGGTGTATAGAGAAATTGGAACTATGAGCATCATCCAACAATTCAATTTTTAGATCATTTATATTTGGAACACAAAGTCTCTTCCTAAATTTCAAAATACCATCTTCATATACGAAGTCAATCAATCTCCCATCATTCACAGCTTTATTCTTTTTTTGAAACTCTTCATCACTGGTCTGAGAATTATTTATCCTTTATATTAAAGATGGTTTGGAATCCTTTTGAAAAAGAAATGATGTTTCACCTTCCATGGTTATTCCCATATCCATCTTTACTAGATCGATTTATATCGGATCCTTTTCAACTCCCATATTGTTCAAAAATCCATGATCCTTTCTACTCAAAGCATCTGCCACATAATTTTCCTTCCCCAGGTGGTAGTGTATCATGAAATCATTATCCATGAGTTGTTCAAGCCATCTCCATTCCCTCATGTTGAGTTCTTTCTGTGCGAAAATATTCTTCAAACTCTTGTGATCATTATAAATCTCACATTTTCACCATATAGATAGTTTCTCTATATCTTCAAAGCAATGATTGCATCTGATAACTCAAGATCATGAGTAGGATAGTATTTCTCATGATTTTTTAGATTTTGTGATGTATAGTCATTAACCGTATCATTCTTCATAAGGACACAACCTAGTTCTTTCTTTGAAGCATCACTATAAATATCAAACCCATCATTCCCCGATGGTAGAGTCAATATAAGATCCTTGACTAATCTTATCTTCAGTTCTTCGAAACAATATTCACAATCATTTGTCCAAACAAATTGAACACCTTTACTTGTGATCAGTGTTAATGGGTTAGCAAAACTTGAAAATATTTGGATGAAATGTCGATAATAACCTGCTAAACCAATAAAACTGTGTACCTCAGTTATACTCGTTGGTGCTAGCCATTCTTGGATTTACTTAGTCTATGAAGGATCAATAGAAATTCCATCCTTAGAGACAATATGGCCGAGAAAAAAAATCTCTTGAAGCCATATTTCACACTTGCTAAACTTACCATATAATTCATGTCATCTCAGAGTCTTCAGGAGAATGCGAAAGTGATTTTAATGACCTTAGTAGATTTTATAGTATAACAAGATATCATCAATCAATACCACTACAAAGTCACCAAGTTATTCCTTGAAAACACTGTTCATTAGATCCATGAAAATAGAGGGTGCATTAGTCAGCCCAGAAGGAATTACTGTAAATTCGTAATGCCTGTACTTTTTTCAAAATACTGTTTTCGGAATGTCTTCCTTCTTCACACACAACTGATGGTATCCCGATCGAAGGTCAATCTTTGAAAAATATTGATCTCCATGAATTTGGTCAAATTAATCATCAATGAGAGGTTGGGGATAACTGTTCTTTATTATTATAGCATTAGTCTCCATGTAGTCAATGCACAACCTCAGAGATCCATATTTCTTCTTAACCAAAAGAACATGGGCTCCCCATGGAGAAACACTAGGGAGAAAAAAAATCCTTTTTTACTTAATTCCTCTAGTTTTTTCTTTAGTTCGACTAATTCCACTGTGTCCATTCAATAAGGGGTCTTTTATATGGGTCTCGTTCCAAGAATTAAATCAATGGAAAAATCAATTTCATTTTCTGGGGGATGTCCAGATAAATCTTTTGAAAACTCATCAACATATTCTTTCACAATGGGTACGCCCTATATTTGAACATTCCTTTCATCACCCACAGTTATTTCATTCTTTTCCTCCCCAATAATTGAATTTAGTTGAGCTACTAGGGGTGGATATATATAAGAATTAGGTGGTGGTGATTCTACTCTAAAGAAAACATGTTCGTTATCATCATCATCACAAATAGTAACCTCCTCCTTCTTACAATAAATTTTCGAATCATGGTCCGAATGAAAATCCGTACCGAGTATTATATCAAATTCAATCATGGGTATGATGATGAGATCAGCAGATAAAGAACATTTATTTGCCGTAATGGATAATGAATCACAAAACATTGTTTCCATGATACTTCCCTTAGGAGTTTTGACTAAAAACTCCCTTCTTAAATCAAATTGGAAGTATCTAATTTTCCTAGAAAACATGGACGGTATGAAACAATGTGATAATCTAGAATCAAAAAAAGCATTGGCTTAACTTGTGGAAACCATTAGATTACATGCCACCAAGTCTTTTGGAGGTCAAACCTCAACAATAGTGAACATATAATCTTGGCCTTGATACCATGGCCTTTTCTGAGGTATGTTTCATTAATTCTTTGGACATTCATTTTCATATTGTCCCACCTCTCTAAAATTGTATCATTGATCATTGGTATCTTCTCTCTTCCCCTTGTAATCAAGAGCTTCGTGGCCTTTTTCACCACACATATAATAGACTCCCATTCCCTTCGAGCAAGTACCATGGTGTTTCTTCCTGCATTTACTACAGTATGGATATTCAAATTTTCCCCTCTTCCCTTTATTTCCATTTCCAGAGTGATCAATAGATCACTCCATCCCTTGCTTTTATTTAAATTCATAATACATAGAGATTTTTTTTTCTGTCTTGATAGCTCATGAGAAAATATCTTCATATGACGAGAAAGATTGTGAGACTAATTCTCGACGGAGAAATAGTATTATCCCATTAATGAAATGGTCAACCTTACTTCGTGGGTTACGTATATAATCTACAACATGCCTCGTTAACCTTGAAATGTTATCCTCATAATTTTGACATTCTAATCATTATTTTGCCTCAGACTCAGAAATTTCCTTCCCATATCTGCTTGATGGTCATGAGGATAGTACTTTTCTATGAAAAGATATTTAAACTCCCTCAATTCCATATTGGATACTTCATCATCTTCCTTTGAGTTTTGGATCAATGACCACCATTGATTAGCATTTCCAGTGAGGCGGTAAACTACAACGATAACTTTTTCCATTTTACTACTCCCCAAGTGGTGGAATATTTTCTCTAAAGAACATATCAATTTATCATCTACCAATGGATTTTTACACCATTGAATGTTGGTGGTTTTTTCCTCATGAAGAGATCTAATATTGGTCCTCCATGTTGTGGATCGGGGTGCTCTATACAGGTATGGTTATTATTCATAACCTGAGTGAGTTCTCCCAGTATGGTGATAAGTTGATCAGCACCAGTGGTATCACTTGCTCCACTATAATTATCATGAGAAGGAGGGAAATCCCTACATGGAGTGATAGAATTGATACAATTTCCATTCCTTCTAGTAAATTCCATTTCTAAAAAATGGAATACACTAGTTTGTTTATGAATCCTAATACCTAAATCCAAACTAGTAAAACACATAACATAAATTGAACAATTTATGGATATAATCCACAATCATAAAAAAAATTATTTGAGGAAGTATATACTCATAAAACCTTCATAATGGTTTGTAAGGAAATGGGATTTATCTTAAGAATATCCTCCGGGAGTGTCGTAACCAAGAGTGAAGCAACGCCCGTTTTCGGGCAACAGTTCCCGTTCGATTCTAGCACAAAGCTGTGTTTTCAGGGTTTAACACTAGGTACATATGTGCTAGATCTGCCTCTACCTACTCATATATAGATAGGGATTTATTTCTTGTAAAACTCACAAAATCATTACAATACCAAAATTCTACGAAGTTCTTATATACTAATCCTCAAATCCAATCTTAGGGCTATGTGCTCTAATAAGAGTTTTTCTAAATCTAGATTCCATGGTTTGTTCTAATGTTCCTCTGATTCCAACTTTAACGCCCCGACCCTAGTTACCTAGAGTCAGTGCATTATTACATAACATTGGCATGATCACAAAATATCAAGTCTCAAAATACCGATTAGTTTAGTATCCTTGGAAACACTAGATATATTCATAAGACTTACATTACATCATAAAGTGAAAAACTAAAACAACATAGTGTCCATATTCCAAACTCATATCCCCCAAAACTATCCCTAGAGGTCAGTCATAAAATACTTTTTTCACATCTAGGGAAAAATAAAACACGGAAAGGGGTGAGCTTAGATGCCCAGTAAGGATAACAATATAGCGGAAACATTCATAAATAAGCATAAAAATTAAAGAAAATGTATAACTAAAACAAAAGACTTTTAAAAATGATATTCAACATAATATAGAAAAAATAAAATGAAATAATTCCATTTAGTTATTCCCCTGGATATTCCACTAGTTGAAAAATCACATGCAATATCAATAACCACTTTCATAATGAAGGAATGCATAATTCCAGACTATCCTAACCACATAGTCATGGCCGTGTGCCAAGAATGCAAATAAGATTTTGTCAAGGCCTTATTCCAAGACAGTATTTTGTCTCATGAGACCTACTGATGCATCGAGGAGCTATAGTGGGATCCACCCGTCACTTACTATGTCCATTGAATTTCTCAAATGAATAAGTTTAAACATAACATAAACATTGGTATTAAAACTAGCATACAAAATGTCAATGATTTATCCATAAACCAAGAATGGTATATAAATAACACATCCATAGTCATACTATCACAAAAGCTTCAATATAATATATATGTTTTGTATCATAATAAATCAACTTCAAATAATCTTATAATCCATCAAAGGATGTTGACAAAGATGAAACCAAAAAAATTTGAGAGAAATATCTCTTTTTTTGAAATCATTTAAAAGATAAATAATTATAAAAGACAAAATGAACTTTGAAAATATTCTTATAAGATTGTAAGGAAAGCTTAGATGGTTTTATTATGGTCGAAAATAGCCGCACCGGCCGTATGAGTTGAAAAAGACATTTTTACCTTAATTCTATTGAAAAGGTTAAAAAGGACCTTGTTTGGAAAATGACGGAAAGATTCCTTTATAAAAATTTTATTAAAGTAAAAAATGGTATAAATGACTGTAACCCATAGTCTATTAAATATAAATAATGTTTATAAATACAATTTTAAGAAAAATGGATGTGTATGATAAAGAGACCCTTGTAGATAAATACCTATAAACAACCTCAGATATTGAAGAGATTGTATAATTTTCCCTTTCCTTGTACTTTTTCCTTGGACGAGGGTAGGTTAACCTCAATTATAATGTTGAAATAATTGTTATTAAATTATATATGAATAATATACATTAATATGATATAATATATGTTCTTTTAACATTGCTTCGTTAATAATATCTTTTTATTATCGTCTTTACGGGTGTTAACAGATTTGTTTTGCTTTATTTTTTGAGTCATATTTTTTATGGATGGGATGCATATTAATCTTATCAAGATGATATCAAGTCATTAAATTTTATATTTAATCATAAAATGAAAATTTGTCTTGAATGATACAATGGGGAATGAATCTCATCGCACTCATGGAGACGGTAATCCATACGTACGCATGAGTGACAATATCATTATTTGGATATTAAAATAATATATTATTGGAGGGAATATCATATATACATAATTAGTATCATGTTATATTTATTATTTACATGAATTAAAAATCATAATTATACCCATCCAAATAATAATGTATTGAATAACAATTACACCACAATGTGGAGACTATAATCCGTACGTACACACTTATAAGGAAATGTCATTAAAAGGATAGATAGAATAATTAATATGGATTCACCATATTAATAATAAAATAAACATATATAGAAGTTACTGGAGTTATTATTATAGAATGGAAATAACCAAGAAATAATAAGTTGAAGAAGAAAAGAACTTGAGAGAGGTGATGAAATATTTACCTCTTCATCAGGTTCTTCCTTTTGATTTATAAAAAGGGATCCATAGGATGGATTTACGACTATAGAAGGGCCTCTAGGATAAATTGATTACATTTGAGAGGTTATTTGGTCACGGATTGGTTGATCCAAAAGTCTTTGAAGTAGTGAATTAGAGAGAAGTGGGAGTGCCGTTTTATAAGAGGGGTGAGGGGAACCTTAGGAAAAGCTAGAAATATTATTTTATAATAAAATCATTTTCACTTTCTAATGGCTCCAAAATGTATTATTTAAAGGAAAAGGTGTGTATGGTCCTAAAACCACTCAATAAATAGGTTTTAGATAGGTTTGGGTCAGTATATTAACCTTAACTTTTAGATTTAACTCTTAGTTAAATAGTTTGACATTTACCATGTCCCTTAGTATTTTTATTTTATATGGTTAATAAACTTACTATATACTTCAAAACGAACCCCAAGTGGTTAATTAAGGATACAAATATCATTATATAATTCCATTGAAGATCCTTATATTTTTTGGAATATTATATAAATTAATTAAATAATAATTTTTTTAAAAATCCCTTTATGTCAATTTTGAAACTATTTAATAATTGAATTTTTAAGATCCAGAAATCATTATTAATCCGAAATATATTCTTTCCATAAATCCAAACATGTCATATTAACCTATAAAATTTGTGTATGGCATCAAAACATTCAAATTATATTTATTGTAACATTTATAATACCATTTATATGATTCTTTCATTAATAAAGAAAATACTACATCATTTTTAAGTCATAAATAAATTTAATTATTCAATGTCTAAAAATTATAAATAAAATACCACTATGTACGAAATAGTTTTAGCTTTATAATTTATATTTATAGTCGAAATGATAACATATATAACCCTATGTAAAAAATGTTTTCCTAAAAGTTATATGCTTATGTTATTTTTGTATTTACATTATCTCAATTAATATAAAGTGTCATTATCACTTACAAGTGGCTCCATGGGGTCCCAAAATAGACCAAAAGGTTCCCATGGTTGGACATGTATCAAGAAATAGCGTTAGGACATGTGTAATATACTTTAAAACCACTCAATATTATAATTTATCACTATAAATTATTTGGATTCAAAAAGTTTTTTTAATTAAAGTATAGTATTTTTCACTATTCATAAAAAAATGGAAGTTCTCATAAAAATACAAAAAACTCACCCTAAGATAATTTTTATATTCCAAATCTAAAAATGAAGTCCAATTTGATTAATAAAATTTATAAAATTTCAATAAGTGGGTATTACTATTTATAATGGCTATGTTGATTTGTTGTGGTGTGTGTTAGAACCTCGAAGTTGTGTACAACACACACTACTGTATTATTCAAAGAGAAGTTTACCGTGGAAGCATGGAGTGTTACAGGGTGGAACTGACCTCTTATTAAGACGAATTAATGTGTATGCGACTAAACATGTGCGGTAGAGTCAGTGCTTACCAAAGCGTACAATATCTTGACATGGGGGAAAGAGATACCTAATCCTTGCATTTGGATAGTGTGACCTTTGGTGTATGTGTGGTTATTTGGGGATGTGGGTCCCTAGTGTTTGTAATGTTTTTCAGGAGATATATGACAAAGTGGTGTTCTTGTATGTTTGGGGTTTCACTTCATCTTTCGAACAACCAACAAGAGGTTTGTTACTGAAAGTTATTTTAAGGGTTGGTTGTTCGAACCTCTTTTTCCCATGTTGGATTTAAATTATTTGGGATTAGAATAGTTTGAGATGTATTTGATGTAATGACCTAAATATCCCTAGGCCATTCATTTGTGAAAGTCCAGTGTTTAGTGTGTTCTTGGAGTAAACAATCACACATTACAAGGGTTTTCAAAATATCTAGTTTTTCTATTAGAGATTCAGTGACATCAGCATCCATGAGTTGGTGGTGTCAACATCAGCGAGTAAGGGGTGTCATCATCGGTGAGTCTAGGGTGTCGACATCAGGGGGTCAAGTTTGTCAGCATCAGTGCCTCATTGTATCGCTGAGTCATTGCATTTGTAGCACAACATTTGTGGCTCAACATCGGTAGGTCATGTCCGTCAGTCACATCGGTAGCTAACCCTTTGGTAGATCAGTGTCAGTGGTTCAATTTTGGTAGCTCCCCATTGGTGGCTCCACATAGGTGACTCAGCAATCATTGATGAAAATCTAATTTTTCCATTTTTCCCAGTTTTCCAGTTTCAGTCCTCTTACATGTTATTTAACGTAAACCTAGTTTAAAGCAATGTTTATGAATTTTTAATTGATTTTCAAAGGATATTAATTATATCATTAATATCATAATTGTCTAAGGACTTTGAGATACTGAATCCTCTTGATCATGACCACGATCTTATGATAGTGACTTTTGATATATTCTCCCTAATTTTAAGATTTTTACTTTTCTTAATTCAAGATCCTCTACTCTTTAGAACCTCTCTGTTTTCCATTGGGGATCCCAATTATTTTCCCCTCCCTACAGTCATTCTTCTTCATGTAATTAATCAATGGGTTTTCTTGAAGTCTTTTCCTTCTACGTTCAAGATCAACTATTTTGGCACAAATACATGTATTGATCATCTGTAGTTTTAGGTATGGATTTCTTCTTCCTCTATTTAATTGTGAATCACGTGGGGTGTGAGTACTGATGAATCTTTATGAATAATAGATGACTCATTTTTACAAAACAATAAATAAATAATAACGTAATATGAAAAAATAAATACAATGTGTTTAATGTATTAATACATATGGAGTGTTTTGTTGTTTGATCGCCTATTTTTTTAATATTTGATTCCTTATAGATTGTTCTAGGTGTATGCCTTCGAAGAATTAGGGTCATTGGTGGCCTTTTCTTACACACTATTGGTGTTCTGTTAATGTTCATTATGATGTTTGATAATTGGCTATAACATGAAATATGCATAATCGCATATACTAGGTTAATTAAATAGATTCCCCATGACCAAACCTATTATGTTATCAACCCAGTTATTTTAATTAGTTTTAAGTAACATTTATTGTATAAATGTAAACTCCCATGGCATAATGGTGTGGTAATGTGTTGTGTGTTTTACAGGGGTCTATCCTTGTGTGGGATGTGAGTATAGGGGGGGGGGACAGAGGATTTTGGCTGTGTGAGAAGTGTGTGGAATGTTCACATAGCGGGGATGTGGTTTAATGGTAGTTGTTATAGGAATTGTGGGTGGGGAAGTACAGGTGGTGTGTTGGGTTATTCAGTTAGGAGACTTATTTATTATGGATTGTATGGAATTGTATGTTGTGGGACTACCTTTGCTAGAGTTGTTTCCATCAAGCAACATTAGGTATTGGGTCTGCAATGTTGTTATGGTCTTGTTATGTAGCGGGACATTATTTGGGAGTTGTTTTGTAGTAGTTCTATAGGTTTGGGTTGTGGGAGGAGGATTTTGATTTATAAATTTGAAGAAGAATTATTGGTAGTGGTTGGACTTGTTTTAGGGGAAAATGGGGAGTGAAGTATGACTGCATGTTTTTTTTTCTAACCTGTTTTCATGAATAGGTGTTAAAATGTATATACTTTACCTTGGCCATTATTACATTGTCCAATATTATTTTTGGTAGTTTCCCCAGGTGGTACTAGAGTAAATTAAGGTGAAACCCTTAATTAATTAATGAGTAGTGGTTAGATTAAAAGGGGTTGGGGTTATGCTTTTTTAGGTTTTGTTGTGTTGTTGTGAATATAGGTTTAGCATGAAATGTGGTTATGTGTGGTTTGGTTTTGTTTTGGGATGATTAGGATGGGTTGTCTGTATGTTTACTTATATGTGTAAATTGTAGGTCCATGTAATTTTATACACAACCCAACCTTGTTGAGAACCATGCTTTAAACATCCCTAATCACAAGGGAGGGTGCATTTCCAAACATCCCATTGGGAGGATTGATGGTTGGATATTGAAATTCATTGTCACACCCTCTTCTTGGTTCTTAGTAGTTGAGTAAATTTGGGCAGGATGTAATGTCTTGAGGCTTACCAAATATCATGATCCATCATGGATGTTTTATATGGATGAGGGGCTCAGCTGTTTGTAGGATAGGTTTTTTTTCTATTGTCTTTGGGGAGAGGACTTGGTGCCTTCGATTGAGAGGCATGGTTATTGTGGCCTAGGTGTCTGTGGGAAAGATGTGTTCTGTGGTTGGGGCCCCGATATGTGTGGATGGGTTGTAGCAGCGGGACTATGTTTTTGATGTTAGGTTGCATTATTATTTTATCCATTAGGAATAGTGGTTAACTAATGTTAAGGTGGTGTAGGTTACCCAAATGCAGATGTGTTTATAAATCTACATTGAAAGTCTAGTGTTATTTTGTGACTATTCCTTGATGAGACTTGACTACTCAGTACTCCTTGGTAGGTGATAAGTGGCTATAATATTCTGTCATAGGGACATTTGTATGTTCCACCACATGTGCATGGGTAACATTATTTTTCTTATGTGGTATACTTTTATACCCACCGTACCATTTTAAAACTATTTGCAGGTTTCCAAGAGTACATTGACAAATATGATGTAATTTAATAGATAATGCATTGGGATAGTTTCTATATTGTTCTTAGTCCATTTAATTGTTACTTTTTCTTGTAATTTGGATGTACTTTTGTCGTAATTTACATTTGAACATGCGAATGGGAATGGGTTATTGATTTACTTTTACTATTATTTTGGTGTTGTTTGGGATTTCACCATCTTATCTCATGATGTTTTTTTCATTAAAATGGGTAATCCATTACATTTTGTGTGAAATTATATACCCTTTTTCATGCCGCCACTCCATGGCCTATTGAAGGAAAGACTTGGGAGTCAGTATATCTCGTTCATCATAAAGAAGGAATGGTGTTGCACTTTGCTACTCCTTACACCATCTTGAGGAAGGTGGGTCATGAAAAATAATATAAGAAATTATTATTTTATGTTAAATTATAACCATTCAAAAAATACATGAAATTGTTATTTAAATATAAAGTTTTCCTCGATTAAAATTCAATTAATAAATTTTCTCTTGTTGAATATTTTAATTAAAATTAAGATATTACCAATAATTTTTTTAAACAATATGATAGATTTTTAATAATAATGATAATGCATAGCATTTGGGGAGAATATATAAGTGAAATTATTGGTGAACAATTTATATATTATCTATTCAGTGCATGTTCCATTGGGTGTAGTAGTTTGTATTTTCATTTCAGTTCCAGTATGATGGTGGTGTAATGTAATAGGGTATGATAAATAGTTATCATTATTTTTATTTTATTTTGGTATTTTATTTTACCCATTATTTGTTCCATGTTTCTAGTATCACTCCAGTATCACCTAATTAAATTGAAATAAAAAATAATATGGATTCATTCTATATAGTGACACATTTCTTATGCTAGTTTGGTCTTTTATTGTTTCTGAAATATGTTGTCTGTTTTTCCTTTAGATGAAGTGATATTTTTTTTAAATATATTAGTTTTTTATGTTATCAACCAATTTATAATTTTATTATTCCATATAAAAGGATATATGTTAATTATTGTAGTATTATTTGTAGGTGAAAACATTTACACTTTGTTATGTTTGATTCTCAGCCACAAGTATCTAGCTCATCTGGATTTGGAATTACCTTCCCACTATAAAATTTTCCTTCTTTCTTACATGAAACAACCAAAATGATTATTTGTTCCTAAAAAATATAATCACTTCTTTGTGTTTTTATAATATTTATAGACTTATGGTAGTAATGATATATGATTATTAGAGCTCAAAAGGTATATTTGATAGATTTTATGATCAACATATTTATTAATGAATCAAGTGTTTTATAGAAATGTTAGGAATCAATAATTATATTTTTTTATTTATTTACACATAATCATGGGAAAACTGTATTATTGATGAAAATAGGATAACGAACCAATGAAAATTATAGAAACGGTGCGCAAGATATAGACTATGCATGCATACAATGTATTATTGGTGGGTGTGTATTATTTATGTTTTCCATTTTTTATAAAATTTTAATTTTTTATATATAAATATTGTATTGATTATGATTGATGTTAGTGGTGTTTATATGTCCCCATTTTTCACTTATCCTTGTTTTTTCATAGTGTGAAAAGTGTTTATGTCCAATTATGTATATAAAAACCCTAGATTTTATTATATAATTTTCATTTAAAAAAATTGGATTTGTTTGATTGTATTCACTGCCTGAAAAACTAAACTAAAAAGAGTAACAACAAATTAGATAGATTTTATAATTAATAATTTATGAATAAAAAAACATATAGTAAATGAAATTATTTTAACCAATAAAAAATGATTAAATTTAGTGCATATATAATTAATATGAATTAACATTTACAAGAATGGATTATTCATACAAAACAGAATATAGTTTTAAATAAGTTAGTAAAACACATTGAAATGATTATAATTATAATATGTAATTTTTAGGGAATTATATTTTAAAAACATAATTTTTATGAAGTAAATTTTCCAATAAAATTAGTTTATCTTTATATTTTGATTTTTAATATAATAGCTAATATTATAAATTTTATATTTATTATTTTAAAATATAAGTATAATTTTTTAATTGAAATTTTCAATATTATTCTAAAGTAAATTTTTTATATTTTTCTTAAATAGTTTATTTTTAGAATAATAGTGATAAAAATATTATTACTAAAATAACATTTTTTATAGAAATATATAGAAGTAAGTGTAACATAAAAAATGAAAAATAATAATAAAATTATCCATTGAAGAGTATAACTCTATATTTTTGTATACTGTTATGAATTTATAGAACCCTTGTTTAATAACATCAGTAATATTTTTAAATGAAATATATTATTTTTATCTTACGTGAATTTTTTTAATATACAATTTATTATATATGTGAAATAAATAGAATTTAGTTTTAATAATCACATTTATTACCTAAATATAAAAGGAAATGATAAATTTTCCCAAAAAATAAATTTAATTTTAGAGATAATCTTTATCTAAAAACATGATATTATGTGTTTCATGTGTTATGGATAATTTATTTTATTCATTAAATTTTTATCTAAAAAAATTATTTTCATATTTGGAACTATATTCATAGAATTATTTATTATGGGGAATTTTATTTTTTTGGTTATTAAAAGTAAATTACATAGGTAAAAACTTGTTTTTACGAAAAAAAACTAAGGGGTTAAATGTTATAAATCGTGTATTAATAGGATTTAATCATGTTTGAATAATTTGGTTAAATAGGATTTGTTAGATTAAATGAAATTAAATATCCCCAAAATAGGTTATTTATATCTTTTTGATCCATCGACCAAAGAATATTGTAATTCCATTATTGAAAAGTTGGTCATTCACAAAAGATTCTCATTATTCACTTTTGAATGGGGATCACATTGACCATATAAAAGCTAAACATATCACCATAAATTTGTTTCTTTCCATACCAAATTTTCCTCTACTATAATAACATTCTCAGATATAATTCCTTGGGTCCCTGTAATTTAGCCAAATCCGATTTATATATTTATTTTTAAGATAATGTTCAAGGTCCCGAAATTATTATTAATTAACCTTTACCATTTTATTCTTAATGATTATCATCCAATACTATAACAACCAAAGTGATTTAATTAAATAAATATAATTTTATTACTAAATAGTTATTATATTAGTGGAAGCCTTTTATTTATTCATTACAACCAAAAATAAAAGAAAAATAATATCAGGTGTGCATACCTGTGGACAAATGGATCCTTTAAGAGACATTTTCATTCCTAAAAAAAATGTAGATGAATTTTAAAAAAAACATGTCAAAAAATTTATATTTATGACACTATTAATATTATAGAAATAATTTTTTTCATTTCATATGATTTGTTTACAAGAAATGGTCAATGTAGATGTAATGAACTACTATGAACTCCGCTAAGTACATTTCCAAATATGAGTTCATTATATAAAATAAAATATTACTATTATATTTATGATAATATAATAACATAATATGTTATCAAAAAAAAATCGATATTATGTTGTTATTATATAACCCCTTTAATCATGGTCAATATACCAAAATTGTTACACTGGAAATTAACTGAACCACCTCAAATAACAAAAATTAGATAAAAATATATAATAAATAAATATAATAGTATAATATATGGTCATATGTAAATGAAATCTATATGAATAAGGTTTTTTGTAAGGTAAATTAGTTTTATTATTTATAAATTTAGAAACTATAAAAAAATTTATTCAAGTCCTCTGTATGGGATTTTGCAATCTCAATTTTCATCCACTGAGATGGAAACATTATCATTGAACTTAGATGTTTTTTCATTTCCACTTTCTACATAATGAATGCATTTAATTTAATTTAATTATTTTTATGTGGGTTTTATAATTCTTCATTGTAATTTTATTTCAAATGATTCTTACCCCAATGATTATATTACTTATAAGTGTTCCTCTATCTCATTATTAAATCATGAGACAAGATTGATATCAAACACTGTTATTTATTATATATGGTTATGTAACATCATCATTAATTTAGTTATACACATTTATAAAATATATGGGTTTGGAATATGTATATCACGTTCGTTATTTAAATGAGTTTTCATTCAAGCGATACCAACGATTTTATTCAACTTAACTCACTTTTTTGAGATATAATTTTACTTTTTGAACTTCATTCCTCAATGATTTTATTCATTCACCCAATGATTTTATTTTATTATAAAATACCGTCCAAAATGAGGAGAATAAATATTTATTTAATATATCGTAACTCGTTGAATTTCATCATAGTCTAGATAACTTTTGAGAATAATTATCATCCTATTTAATGATTTTACCCCTACTTTTCCAAAATTAGTCTTCCAATAAATATTTTTCATTATTTTGGGAAACCCAATAATTTTACCCTCACTCGTGACTTTAAATTTCTCATTCCATCTTTTACAAATGAATTTTTTTCCTTTTTTATGATGTGGGTTTTCAACATTTATAATTTAATATATTAAAAAAATTTATAATTTCATGATCATCTGTATTATATTTCAGTACATATTTACTCTAAATACCATTATATATATTCCATGGATCAATTAAAGATTAACTTTTTTAAAACTATTGGATCTAAACAATTATCACCATGCCTTTATGAAAATATTTTTTTTTATAAAAAAACATTTAATGAATATATTATAGATTGTTTCTTAATATGATCATTATTATTTATTTTGATTCCATTAAATGTATGAAAATTGTTTTTCAAATTATTTTATATGATTTTTATAATTAACTGATAATGGTTTACTGTTACATTTCCAAAATAGAAATTTATAATGTTTAAATAGAAAATTTTTATAGTGTTTTAAACCCATAGAAAAATGGGGTACCCCCACTTATTTTCATGTAATATGAAAAATATTTTTAAAAAAAATTATTATACAAAAAAATAAATTATTATAGATATATAACCTTGGGTAAAATTTTCCCCACAATTTAACTCGGCTATTTGGATATATTATTGAGTTTTTTAGGTTTTATCTTCAAAAAACGTCATCTTTTCCATGGGAAATGAATGTGAAGTTTTAGAAATGAAAATTTTCAGGTAGATATATATATATGTTTGTGTCTATGTATGGAACATTATTATTTTATGGGTGGGGTCATATATCAACCTTAAATGAATTGGTTAAGTATTCATATATCATTAGTGACATTAGAAATCAGGAATTGATTCTTGCTCAACTTTGATTACATGATTCATGTACTGTTTTAATCTCTAAAATTTTTATGGGAATTTTGTAGTAATGAATAATATTTTATGTTTATGGGAATGAAGTAGTTTTTTTCAACTTTACTATGTTTATTTTAATAAATTAGTTATGACAACCCAATTATGTTTATGGAAATAAGGATGTGTTCCTGGATCCACTATGTTTGGGGGAATTATGTAGTGTTTCAAACACAACTATATTAGGAGGATTTTGGTAGTTATTCCTACCCTAATATATGAATTCTAAAGTGATTCCTACTTTAACATGTTATTGAAAAATTTTATGGTTATTTTTCACCAATTTTTTTATTTTTACCAATTTTGGTGCCATATTATACTATTATACACCATTTCCATGAAATTACATAATTATATGGCTATACATAGGACACATGGACATGTTTTGTATCTCATATTTCATCACTCATATTCTTTTATACATGTTTTATATTATGAAATTAAATGTCTCATTTTCATGGAATATGGAATACTATTATTGTCCCATGTTATTTTTAATATGTTATTTCTACACGTTCACATTTTATCCATTTATTATTATGTAATTATTGATGAAATGATGATTATTTTTTCAATTATCACATATTCATGATCACCCCTTAATTTTGTTTCAATTCCATAGGTTATGATGATTAATATAGAATATAGTAATTTTATAATGATGTCTAATACGATTTGATTATGTATAAAAGTGAAATTTTTTTGTTAATAATATGTACCTATGAAACTGTTCCTCAAAGACACTAAAACATTTGATCCTTATACTGTGATATTAATTAAGAGTTTTAATGTTATTTCACATGGAGTCATTTTAAAACAATGATAGGATCATCTCAATTAGAACTAATGATAGTGTTTAATGAATGATTTTTTAGAATTATATTTGGTAGTGTGGGTATGGGTGCCTCAGTTTGTATTTTTGTAGTGTTTAGTTATTTTTTTTCATTAGTAATGTTATTTTTATGATTTTCAGATATGTAACATTATTAAAAACCATAAGGATAAGTATAATTATAGGATAACACTCAATTGTTTGTTTAAAATAGTTATTGTCTTGTTTCCCAGAAATTACATCCCAAAGTATATACTGGAAAGTATAAGTGGCATTTTTACAAATGAAATTAGGGGTAATAAATATTTAAATTTCTACTATATTATATACTAAATCACCTCATAGGATTACAATTAGTTGGTGAAGACATCATAAATAACATGGAAATTTTGGTCGATATTGTTTCTTTAATCACATTATCATTACAATATATTATGAATGAATTATTAAATTGTGGGATTAGGTAATGATATATTAGAGAACCCAGCCTAAAGAAACCAATAATGAACCAATATAAATTTAGTTCGAATAGAATGGTAATATAATAATTTCCATGTGTAATATATTTTATGGTGGTGTTTTTTTTTATTATAATTCCATTATAATCTTAATATATTATACTTATGATTAAATTTTTTTTTGAAATTGTTGGAGATATACTATTCTATTTTAAAAATAGAAATGATAGGTAATATTGTAATATACATAATGAGATACTTGATGGGATTGAATCTTTTGTTGAAATTATTAAGGTTATCCTCACCCAAAAATAATGATTTATTATTATGAAAATTTATTCTACAATCCATAGTATAACATTTATTATTCACATAAACAAAATCATAAACCATAGAGAAAATCATAAGTCTATCAAATCACAACAATAGATGGGGATCATTAAAATTAAGAAATATTTATAATTAACTCAATATTCATGGTATATTTCATTGATTCTAGTATATAGTTTTAAGGATTCTTTATAAAAGAATAAATCTCTAACCATATGCGTTGATTAAAAAAGGAAATTTCTTATCGTATTATATAACATGTTGATCTTACTGGGAACCTAGCTTTCGAAAAAAAATGCAATATTTTTATGAATTTTATGAGAATTTGGAAATGGATTATTCCCATATAACTAATGAAATTTTATTTGGAGCAAGTAAATCACTTTTCATATCAATCTATAATAGTATATTAATGAATGTATGATTATAAACCCCCTTAAGAAAAAGAATAGATGAATTTTCTATGGATTCAAAATAATGATATTGTCCTGATGGCAATGGATTGAATAAAACACAATGTTTGGGAAAACAATATTATAAGTAAAAATATGTATGTAATAATAATATACGGTTGATATCTATTAGGAAATTATATCTTGTTTCATGTATATATTTTAAATAAAGACATATATTTTAATTAGTATATGAAAATTAAAATTGTGAGGAAGTGTTTTATTTTTATGGGGAGAATATAACTCCCTGTGAAGTACCTATATATCATTCCAATAGATAAATCCATTGTGTATGATAACATCATCCACATGTAAATCTAAACTAAAATGTTCTACAACACAATAGATGAATCTTATCATGCAAGTTTATAAGAATAATGTGACAACTACAATAAAATTTGATATTTATGTATTAAAAATGGTAACATTTAGAGGATATATAATTTATATAATTTAACATTTATCATGATTTTGAATTCTCAAATAATAGTTTAAATTATTATTGAAATAAATCTATAATTTTTAAATGATTACTATAATGAAATATGATATTTCAATATAAAAAGTAGGATATTATCATTAATTTACATAAATAGATAATATTAATTAAAATTAAGAACACATAATGTTATAGAAGGCCATTTTTTAATAAAATTATCCTCTCATTATATTTTTATATCGTTATTTGAAAAAAACTATATTTTATAATTATATCTTAAAAAATATATATTCGACTTTAATTTGACATATCAATATTGTTTTAATGTTAATTTTTGATATTTATCTTAAATAATTTATTTTTTGTTTAATAATGAAAAATAATGTTCTTACCAAAATCAGGCAATTTATTAATATATGATAAATTATGTGTATTATAATATTTAGAAAAACATAATATGAAATATGTATTAAGAATTAACAAAATGAATTTCTAAATACTCTTAAAACTGTAAAATACCTACATTGAACAACTTATTTAATATTTAAAAAAAGAAGTTGTTTTCAAATTCCAAGTAATTTTTTTTTGTGAAAATTATTTTTTATTTATTAAAAGATCAATATTTTTTATTATAATAAAAATAATTTATATTATTAAAATAATTAACATTGAAAATTTTGTCATGAACATAAATTTAATGTTTACAACTAAACGTTTTTTAAAAATTTGATTATACATGTCTTATGTAATAATAGTAAATTTAATTTTTATTTAACATATTAATTTTATCTGATAATATTGATTTTATATTTTTAATAATTATATCTTGATAATTTAACAGGTTATATTTTTATTATTATACAATAAAATTAAATTATTTTGGTAAAAACTATGTGTCTTTGTAAAATCAAAATTGGAAAATATTAAAAAGAAAAGTGGTATTGTCTTGAAATATGCTTTAAATGACATAAATTTGGTGGTGGTGGATTCATAAACCTTATTTCACTGCACACAACATTATTTCTCAGTTTTGGATACATTTACCCCCCATTAACTCAATCCAATGTTGAAAAATATTTTTTGTTCACAAAAGTTCCCTTCAATTTACATGTAAAATTTTATCAAGTTCACCACCCCCAAAGATACAATACCCTTAAATATTTAATTAATGGTATAAAAAATATAAAGCTAATAGAAGAACTTCACAACACCTAATTCACATTTTCACAATAATATTTCCTAATCTCATCATTTCCATGGAGTCTTTCAAGATAATGATTGAAGTCCAAATATTATTTTCACATAATACTAGTAATTTTCATAATTATATTTCCATTAAAATATTGTGCCAATAATATTAATATATTGAAATAAGAATAATTATTATATTGTTATTTAATTATATCAATGTTATAAACCATATTTATGACTTCTTTCCAATATGAAAAACAATTTCATGTTGACTATTTGTATGGGTAGAGTATAGTCTCAATGAAGTGGTGTCATTTATTTTAGTCACGACCAATCATATATGGTATTAAAAATGTACTTCAGGCTACAAAATTGTGTTTTTTAGCTAATTAATATTACATGAATATAATATTCACGTTATTTAGGTGATATTAATAGTAAATTTTCATTATTATCTTCACCACGTAAAAGGAACATAGCAAAGTACCTTCCCAAATCAATGTTCATTTTATAAAATCAAATATAACTCAATAAAATAAAAATTAATATAATAAAAAACCATATACACATAAAACATTATTGATTATTATGTTATTCTAAAAACACATTTATCCACAGTTAATATACGAAAAGTGTTATGAAAAAATTGTCTAAACCCCCTCTAATTAATGTTATAATAAAATATTTAATATGTAAATTGGATACGACAATAAGTTTTCCTAGATAAATGAAATATATTTTGGTAATTTTCTTAACAAGGTGTCATATTAACCCTGTTTTATTATTCAAGAATGTAGTTACATGCAAAAAGTAAATCAAGGACATAATAAGTGATATTGTTAAATTAATTTAATTCTATGACTTAAAAACAATATTATTGAACTCAATTACTCTAGGTTATTTAGTATACTTAGTGAAAAAGTTTTTATTACTTTTACTATTTATTTTATTGTTCTTTAAAATTATTCCATGTAACTTGAACTTCAAATTATTCTTACCACCAATATTATGTTACATGTAACTGTTTCATTTATACTATTCTCAAATTCATGAAACATAATTGATATTAAATAAAATAATTTGATTTATATGAGGCGATTACATAATAATTAATTATTTTTCTATAGTATAAAAATTCATGGGGTCTCAAGAGATATATTATTATATTTCTTATAAATAATTTTGATTCAAAATGTATCAATGACATATCATTTTTTGTAAACTCGTATCTCATTATTGAGCTATAACAGATTTTCATTATTTCTATTAACATTAATTTAAACCATCCTATGATTTTATATTATTATAATTTATCTACCACTGTATGGATAATTATTAATTAATTTTTAATTTACTACCATGATGTAATACTGCCTAATGTATATCATTGCTTAGAATAATTCCCATCATCTTTAATCGCAATTTCCTCTTTTAATCCATATATGTTTTCCCAAAAAATTTATCCATTAAATTTTGAAACCCATTTATTTTTTACTTATTGTGACCTTTTAATTCCCTTTTCCACTATTAAAAATGAATAATCATTTTCCCATTTTATGATATGGGTTTCCAATTTATATTTCATAAATAAATAAAAATTGATTTTCTTTTAGGATCATACATAAGATCTTGTACTTCGCATTTACTATAAAACATGTTATTTAAGATTTAATGATTAATTATTCATTGTATGAATATTAAAATAACTTTTTTAAATAGTTTTTAATACTATGTTTTTCTAGTTAATTTTCACATATTTTTTTATAAACAATTTGTATAGATTATCTCACCGTATCTGTAGTCTTTTTAAAAAATCCGTATTTATATGTTTTAATATTATTATCCAAATGATTTTACATGTTCATTATTATGAATATAGAAGGAAATTTTATAATATTTTACAAGTGTAAAAAGTTATTTTTAAAATTGATACATTATTTTAATGGTGTTTTAATGGGATGTAATTGAAGAAATTGTTTTTCAAATATTTTTTATATATTCTCAGAGAAATATTTTGAAATAATATTTATACTATAAAATTTTCTATCTTAAAATTCTCTATTTGTTTTAAAATATGTTTTTATAAAATTTAACTAATATTATGTTTTTTTAAATAAAAAATTTTAAATGATTTTTCAAACATTTAAAAAAAGGTGTTTTCCCAATTGTTTTTCATGTTATTTATCCAATAATCATATTAATTTGTCACAAATTGAAACATTTTTAATTATAATTATGTTAAAATAGTGCTCTGTATTTTTAATAAACTCTGCCACATCGTTCACTATTTTTATTATAGAAATTTATAGGAAAGATTTTCATTAATCATTCAGCCTTTTCAGGGGTCAATTACATGTTTTTGAAGAATCAATATTTTCACAAAACATTTATGTTTGGATGATAATCATTTTATGGGTGTGGTCCCATATCACCATTATATTCAATGTTTAATGATTTATATCTCATAATACGACAATGGGAATCAAGAAGTGATGCTCAAACAACTACAATTATAGTAATTATGCAATTTTTTTTAAAACACAATGGGTTTGGAATATTTTTTTCATTAAATTAATGAAACGTTCAATTACATGTTTTAAACATAACACTAAAAAATATATTAAAAAACTTAAATGAATTTTATAAGGAAAAATTATAAATAATAAAACCACTAATAAATAATTATGTTTTAGTAATTATGATTCTAAACCAAATAGTACTATGAAAAATTAAAAATTTATATGTGATTTTTTAAAAAAAAGTAGTTTATATTTTTATATTTTATTCTCATTCAAAAATATCATTAATAATTGATTTAATTTAAATTTGAAAAACAAGTAATATGATTTTTGGATTAAACATGTCAATATTATTTTAGAGTGTATTTTTTATTTTTTTCTAAAATAAATAATTTCTAAGTTAATATTGAAATAAGTCAATTATTATAATAAAATAAAAATAATGATACTATAAATCATGATAAAAAATTTATATAAAATAATAAAATTATATTTTAAAATAAATCTTTGAAAATTAAAATTTTCATAGTTTAACTCTTATAAGTAATTTTCTCGGAACATTAATTATATTTTACTCTGAAAACTATAGAATTTATTTATATTAATACCTTATTTTTACCCCTAATTGAAATTAAATATATAACATTAATTAAATATTCCACACCACAATATTCAAATATTTTAATTTGATCACTTTTTATCATAAATATTATTATTCTAACATTAATGTTTTTTATTGTGATTTTGGTGAAATTTTTATTTTGAATGATTTTTAAGTAATAATATGTATTTTTTATATAATAAATTATATTAATGCATTTTAATTAATAAAAATAACACTATTCGTATCATCATATATACATATATTAACGTCTCTCTAATTATTAATCAATGTTAAATAATAATAATAATATATAATGGTTAAAACCCATTTTATAAATAAAATATATTTCCTATATATATATATATATTTATTAATATAAAATATAAAATTATATAAATTTTAAATACAACTAGATTAAATGGATATTGAATTAATTTTACCACACATATATTTTGTATGTGGGGATATTTTCTAAATGTAGTATATCAAAAATATCTTACGAGAAACCTATTTACCATGGTATAAAACAAAAATGTTAAATTCAATATCATAAAATAAATGGCTCAACAAATATTTAAAATATCTATGAAACATTATGGTTGATGGTTTATTGACCTAATGACAACCTATAGTCCTTTATTTCTCAATTTTACCTGTGAATACTTCCATTCCATTATAAATAAATAATCAGTTCTCCAAAAAGATACCTTTTTTAGATTATAAACTAGAGTAACATGCACCATTTTAATACATATCATTAGCATTAACATTAAAATTTACATTAAACCATAAAAAATTATTATATACGAAAATTCCTCTTAAATTTATGATTTCAGTGATCTTTAAAAGTGTCCCTATGCTATTTGAAACTACGGAGTTCATCATATTGATGTTCAAGGTATCGACATAAGTATTACATACATCATACCATGTATTATTGCAGTCTCTCTTAAAAACCTAAAAAATAAATAATAATAAAATGAAATAATTGTCATTATAATATTTAATTGTTATTATTGGATTTTAAATAGCCTAATTTTTTCCAACCAATACACATAGAGAATCCAATGATTGTCGATCAAACACATGTATGGACCACCTCCCCCATGAAATTATATCTACCAATTTTTACCACATGCTATCTCAATAATTTATAAGGGTGATAAAAACTAATAATTTTTATATATTTAATATAATTGTGTTTATATTGTGATAAATTATAATCCACCATAATTACCTCTCATTCATTATGAAATGGAATCTTTAACCATAGGTTGCATGAAATATCGTCTCTATGAAGTAATAGTTTTCAATTATTCATCATGATATTATTTATTTGTGTAAAATTTTTTACTAGTAATATTTTTTTAAAAAATATCAATAATATATTTATTAATATATTATTATTATTTTATTAACTTCCTTAATCATACTCACTCATCAATATAAAACATGGTAATTCATGCTTTCGTTTAACCACTTACTTGGGAAATACTTTAAAACTATATTATGAATGACTATAGAAAAATATATAGTAATGTTATTATATTTTATAAACAAATTAATGATACTTTTATAATTATTGAAATTTTATATCAACTATTTAACTAATTTTAACAATATTATCATATATCGCAAAATATACAAAAAAATATAACACCAATTCAGTTTTGAAAGAGAAATAGAAAAAACTACATAAAAATTAAAGTGAATGTGATGATTAATGTTCATTATTAATGAAAATATAAATTTATAGGGTTATTATTATGAAATACAATAATAATGATTGTATTATTTATGATTTTAGGTAATTTCAATTAATGAATCTGAAACAAGGTAAGGGTTTCTCAAAGGAATTATCACACCATGAGACATACTTCCTATTATACCCCATGATTTGTTTGGAATGGACAATAAACTAATCAACTAATAGTTTTTATTAATATTTACTTATATTTTATTGTTTTAAATTTAATATTCTATTTAATTTATTTTAATTTTTTAATAAAAAAAATCAGAAGTTGTCAGGGAGATTGTGTCTCATTCTAAAAAATATGAGTTTGATATTATAATACATTATATATTATAAATGGTGTATTAAAAAACCAATTTACTTATTATATAATCAATATATTTTATATTATGGTATTTTAATTTCTATTTAATGGTAACTCATTCATGTAATTTTTATTTATATCTTACCATTATTGTGTGGATTTTTGTTAACTCAACTCTCATTATTGTGTTAAAATGCTTCTTCAGAAAATTATTTCTAGAAATATTCTTTTAATTCCCTATTATATTTAATTTAATAGTATAATTATTCCTAAATGATGTGTAATTAACATTTAATTAAAATTTATTACCTGGGTATTTTTTTTACCGATGTAAATCATTATTGAGAATAATTCCAATCATATATAATTAAAATTTTATCTCATTTTCAATATTTTACATAATAATTTTTTTCTTTTATGTTGGGAAGAATAATAGTGTGTTATCTAGTTTTTCATTTTGATTTCGATTTTCAATATTTTAAAATTTATGTTTTTATCTCTCTTATTATGATTTTGTGATAAAAATTTGATTTCTAAAAATATTGAAAATGTTTTCCATAATTTAAGATTAAAATGATTTTATCATCTTCTCCACATATATTTTCAAAAACTATTTTGAATTTATATAAAGGATAAAATAATGAGGTTTGTTTTAAAATTTAATTTTTTTTCCAATGTTTATAAAATACCATTTCAGAAAATAAATTTTGAAAGGTATTTGTATCCTTATTTTACAAATTTTTATAAAAAAAAAATTCCAATAAATAATGGTTTTTTGATCATATTTTCAAAATATATTTACATAAAATTTAATTTCATTTCATAATATAATTTATATATTATCACAAATTCATAGGCGGATTAAACTCAAGGAATTTTTTTACTATCTTTTCCTTTGTTAGTACTTTAATGCTTATTATTTTTTATCCAGTGCGACTCCACATGGAAATATCTATATTAAATTCTAATAATTTAGGGGTGTTCACCTAGATTCAAAATATTGATTAATTGGTGAATTTATTCACCTAACCGTATATCATATATATATATTTTAAAAACCAAAATCTCTATTATATTTATTGAATAATATTTACATAGAATATTTCTAAAATTCCATTGGATACCATCTATCCTTACATGGGTATATACCAATAATATTATTGATGGAATTGTTTATTTTTTCCACATTTGATTCAATTTGATAACGATATGATACCATATTCCTTCCAATAGTTCATTATGATATAGAGATGATTTATTTTACGTAGACCTCAAACATATGGATAATGATAGATGGAGTACATTATCTCTCTTTAATTCATTTGTTTATGATGATATTTTATGAGATATTAGGGCCTGTTCAAAATAATTTTATTCACATGGGCATTATAATAGTGATTTTTCCATATTTTTAGGCATATACATAAAGAATTTTTTACATGGGATTTGTGATAATAAATTTCTATCATAAGGGTTTTCTATGTTTTGATTGTTCAATATTTATAATATGATATCTATGCTACATTTATATGATATTCCATACATATATTCTTATTATTATACCTATTTTACTCTCCCAACATATATTATTATATCCATATTTTTCACACTATATATATATATATATATATTATAATGTTCTAATCCTTATTCCCTAAATGATGATAAATAGTCCTTTCTTTATTCAGTATTATTTACTTATGTACATCAATTATTCTAATTTTTTCACATTTTTATCACATATAATCATGGAAAAATATTTTTTATTTATACACATGATGAACATTTGATCACACATATTTCATGGGTTTCTGTTTCCCTAGTTTATGAAGAAATGTACATCATTGGATTTGTGAAGATGATTATATTATAGGGTGATTTTCTAGATATGATGAATAATTTTTATGGGTTAGGAAATATATTATTTTATTTATATAATCCTATTATTTAGAAAATAAAATAGTTTGTTTATCTTTTTTAATGAATTCTCTATAAAACCATATGGAAAATAATATAGAAATGTATTATAATGAAAACATTTTGTATGAAATCAAATTTATATGATCATGTATATGGGGTGATTTTGTTTATATCATAACCATTGTCTAAAGAATATATTTTCACTAATATATTAAATGTTTAATGGTTTGGAGGCTATATATGGTATAATAGTAGGGTTTATATGACATTAGAACATAATATTTTAGATGATAATAATGTAAGGGTTGATCCGTTTAGATGATCTTAATTGAAAAGTAATAATTAACCTAATATGATAGTTGTTGTAATATATAATATTTTCATGATAATGAAAGGGAAACATCTTTCAAATTAATATGGACAAGTCTATGGGATTAGTCTAAGAATAAGATAACATCCTAGGTTTTGGTAAATTATAGATTACATGGTTATCGTAGAAATTAAATCCATATCTGTATAATGCATTGTGTATGTGGTTATGTCATAATACAATAAGGGTTGATCACCATAATAAGACTGATAGAGTAATAAACTAATCATCACATCAGTGAACGATGGGTATGAAAAACACAAAATACCCAATAAGACACTCTAACGGGATATGGAATGGTAAATTCAAATTCTCATTTTAAAAAATTATAAAATATGTGATTAAATTTTTACCCAAATTTTTTATTTTAATGTAGATGTTTTTAAGGTGTATTCATAGGTTGGAGAGTGATATATATAACTCTGGGGTGTTTGGTAATGGATAATCATGATGATGGGTGATAAAGGTGTCATTAGGTTCCAATTGTAGTCCCATTAGGTATCTAATGAAGGGTTTAATGATTTTACACTCCTTTCATGGATTTTGAGTTGGGGTATTGGGTGGTTACTGTCTATCCAATAGGAATTGAATGGAACCCTCTTTTCCTTTTAAAAACAAGGTTAATATTTCATTTCATGGTATTCTTCCATTTACTTTATCTTTTTACGGAATATGTGAGATGAAATTTTTGGTGGAATATCCCCCTTTCATCTAGGTGTTCCTTTCAATGTAATGGGATGACATTGTGTGAATTGGTGCGAAAGATGGAAATATATTTTATCATAATATTCCACCATTATTCTTCATTTTTGTTGTATTTTTAATTTCACAAATTTAATCTATGTATTACATGATAGATTTCACTAGACCATGGTGAAATTCATCTTTAACAATTTGGATTATTTGTGTGGTGGGTATTGTTTTTTTTCTTGGGAGTAAAAAACATTATTTCTCATAATATTAAAAAACATAAATTTCATCAATAACTCATCCAATATTTTTTCAAAATTAGTAAAATATTCATGATTTTTTTCATCCATTATTCATATGTAATTTTCAATTTAAATTTATAATGTAATACATGGACCCTTTTCATGTATTTTTTAGGGTTTGGGTATTTTATTGTTTTAAGGTGCTATGTTATTTATTTTTTATTTAATATTAATTTTGTGTATGAATAATTAACTAAATATATCTATTTATAATTAATTAATTAGATTTTGGAAGGTCATTGAGGATATTGAGTGATATGTTATGTTGATACTTAGTGTGTGGGAAAATAAGGATATCACAAAGAAATTAATCATGAAAATGATTTTTCTGGTTCATTACACTTTTTTCAAATATTTTTTTTATATGGTGTGTTCTTACATGGGGTAGTTTATAAGGATAAATTGAACTATGATTTTGATGATTTATAATGGTATTATAACTCATGAAATTACTCTTATGATATGAATATGTGTTCAACTCTACCTTTACTGAAATTCAGAATCATGTGTCCATTATTCCCTTAACTAGAGTGTGTGGTAGATTCCAGAAACAAACCACTAATTGAAATTTTCTTGTAATAAGTTATAAATATATTCGGTTTGACTCAATTATGCTTGTATGACATTATGATGTGGATTATGTATAATTATTTGCTAGAGGGACATTTATTTTCTTACATAGAATTAGGGAGTTTACATTCACGATCTGTAATTTATTACAATATGAATTCTTACACATGTCATTTCAATATAATTAACTCCACTTTATATAATTATTAAATTGGTTGTCATTGATGATTTAATCTTATTCAAATCATCATTAACATGTGGGGAATTTAATTTTAATTTTTTGATCTCCCAACAGAATCTAAAAATATTTTACTTTGTGTATAGACAGTGATAGGTAATATATTATCGCTAAGGGTTGGTAGAGTGCATACCAAGCGTATGAGAACTTTTTTGAGTGGCATTGATGGTATAATATCCCCCATTACAATATAATATATTTTCTATAAATTTTTATTTTAGAATTGGGGATATTTTTATAGTGTCTAAAACAAATATTGAGGATATAAAATATTTATTAGGACATTATTGGGTAAATAATATATGTAATTAAATTAATATGGGGTAATTAATGTGTGTTGTTATTATTTAGTATGTACTATGATAGTTTCCATTGAATTTAGTGACATGGTTTCCTTGCCATAGAATGAATAGTTGATTGGGTATTCATAAATAGAGTTCTGTTATAATGGTTTACAATTTATATATTATTGTTACATTGTAATATTTATGGTTGTTTAATGTATATGTGGAGCTATGTAAAGTGTTACTATTGCATGATAATTTATTAAGGATATGAGTTCTTCCAGTTTTCTAAATTTCAATATAAACACATGGGTTTGGGATATCAATTCGATTATTTTATTAAAATTAACATATAAAGTGTATGATATATTATTCCAGTGAGGGAAAAAGAAGATTCTATTTTATACATACATATTGATATAGTAGTTATTCATGTCATTAAATATTGGTACCTTCTTCAATTTATTTCCTACAACAATAATAATATATACATTAGGAATCTCATGGAATGTTGTTTCTATATGAGATGCTGACTTGGATTGATGACATCCTTATAATAATGAATTTATGACTAGAACATATAGTTGGAATTGGGTAAAGAAAGTTTTTTGGGGTATTTTGGTTACTTATTTTTAAGTAAATACCACCACAATTATCCTCAAAATATATATTATAACAATATTTATTATTGCTCATGAATACATTGTAATTTTTTCTCTTATAATAGGAGATCATTTTTTAATAAAGATATTAATTCTCACACCATACATGTGAATATTTTTAGGTTTATATTCATTAATTTTGAAATTAAATCTATAAAAAAATGAAAAGAGATTAGGGTAATTTTTTTCAAATAGTCTTGGATATGGTATTGAGTAGATACTTTTGTTTTTTAGGTAATCTAATTAGTGAGTTTTTTATTCTATTTTATTTCATATATTATTTTCTTAATAGGTGATTTTATAATTGTATATGATATATAGAATAAATATATAATAATATAATTTCTGGGTAGTATGTTTGTTATCTTATTATTCACATTTTGGTGTAATTTATTTCATATAATTTGAAATTTTTATATGGATGATGGTTTTATTATTTATTTTTTATTGTATGATATTGATATCGATGAAAAATACTCCACAATTTTGACCATTTAATCCAAACACTAGTCTAAAGATCTTTTTGTATAGCTAAGAACACATGAGGTTATACTGTATCTAATAAGAAATTCTATACTTGTGTCATCTAGGAAAGGGTGATACAATATTATTGTTTCCTAATACACATCCACGATAACACACTATTATTATAAATATTAATAAAATAGAGCATTACCCCATGCACTACTATGTACTGAATAGTTATATATTAGATCCTAAAATAAAATATGAAATTTCATTATAAGTTATGTAAAATATAAAAATAAATCAATAAATTCTATGAAAATATTAAAATCATTATATTGTGAAAAAAGTTATCATGGACTAATTATATTAGTCCAGAAATTAAACATTAAATTAGAAATATTTTTTTTACTTAAAAAATACAACAAAATCCTGAAACATAATTCATAAATTATTTTTGGGATATTTAAATGGTATATCCAATAGTTTTATTTATAAAAAATAGTTCGAGGGTGTAATATATGAAATCTCACAATGTCTCCCAACCGAAAATGAAAAATCCAGAACAAACAATATATCCTTTCAACCTGAATAAATATTCAACACATATTATGGTTGGATATTTTTATATGTTTAAATATGTCATAACTTATCAATTAATCATGGACCAACCAATGTTCACTATGGTGAAATTTTCTAGAACACAATAAATCATCATTCCTCAAATATAAGAAAAATTCAATCAAATATTTACTTATTCATTATCACATTGATGATAAATAAAATAAGAAAAAAAGTATCAAATATTATGAATGGATTCACTAATTATATAAGATATAGTAATATCCTAACATCATAGTTTTCTAAAGACCAAACCATTAGATAATATATTGTTTTTTTAGATCATCAAAACATAGTGAATAAAAAATTAATACTATATTTTAAAACAATAAATTGATAACTTCTCAAATTCACCCTTAACAATTCACTAAACATGGGATCTTCCCCACGATCTATTTAATCTAAAAGTTTTTATTTGTTAAAAATATTCTAAAAATATGTTAGAAATAATAAAAACATTATTGAACATATTCTATAATGTATTACTCTATATGATATATATCCCAGATCAACAGTTATTTATCTTGTTATTTCATTGAAATAAATTGACATTCAACTCCATTATAGGTAATCCCAAAATATATTATCCCTCATTTTTCAATAAGTGTAATGGAATAAAAAATTGAAAATAAAAAAATGAACGCTCAAGGATTATGGCATATATTTCAGTCCTACTAATAATCTTATGTTTTTTAATACATTCTTCATTACATGTTTCATCAAGATATCATATACTTTCTATTTTTCCCAACATACTCTATATTGATCTTTCCATTTATCACCTTCTATATAATTTAGTGGAACTTGATATAAATATTTTCTAAAGTGAAATTTTAACTATATTAATTAATTAATTGGTTGAAATTTTCTTATAAAAACCGATCATTAATGGGTAATTAACTTTCATCCAAATATTATAATGTTTTTTACTTCATACTTGTGATATATTGTTTGTCACCTATGATTTCACAAGGGAAACAACTTATATTACTCAGAAGATAAAGATATTATTAATTAATTTGTGTCCAAGAAAAATTTATCTCATCATAAAGAATGCACCTCCATATGTATATATCTTATGTATTATGTCACCTACCAAATTATAGGGAAAAATAAAATAATAATGATTTATTTATCTTAAATATTATTCAAAAATCAATAATCACTTGTAATTAGTTAAAAACCCACTTAACATTAAATTAATAGGAATACAATATAATTCATCATAATTTGTCACATTCTATAATGAAAAACACAATTCCATGTCGAAATGGTATTAAGTAATTTTAGTTACTGATCTTCCTTCAAAAAATATTCAAACCCATATTCAATATTTATTTATCCAAGTACATGATATTACTAATTATAACTTGGTTTTATAATTTACATCATTATTTTATAATAATCCATTTTAATAACCATTGATTATATTTTTATAGTGTAATAAATATATTAAATATTTTTTAAAAAATATTAAAATTTGATAATCTTGAAATCTCAATAATAATTTTAATCTGAATAATAATGTCATCAAAACCATTAACATAATAATATGAAATATTTATTTCATTGAAAAAACAATTATAATGAGTGAGATAGCTTTTTTAACATTCAAATATAAATTTCTATCCTCCAATCCCTTTCTAAAATTCATTCACATCAATATACTTGAAAATTTAGAATATAAGGATTTTTTACATTTACAATTATTGTAACAATATTTCATAATCATAAAAACTCTAAAACCATTTCATCAGGGATAAAAACATTTAGGTAAGAAATTTAATCATATATTTTTGTGATCTTATAAATTTTGTTTTCATTAAATCCATTTTGAAAACATTATAGTTTAAAAAAATATTACATTAGAAATATTATTACATCAGGAGTTTTAATTTAATATAATGTTTCATTGAATTATATATACTCAATTTGTGTGTACCCCTAATATACTATAAAATATTTTCTAAATAGTAATTTTCATTTAAAAATTTTCTTATCTAAATTTTTTTATGAATTAGATTATTTTTATTGGGATGGAACAAAAATTATCTTCTATCCTTATTATATATTTTTTTATCCCCTTCCATACATATAAAAAAATCATCATGTTTCAAGACTTTATCCACAATCCTAAAATAAAAATAAGGAAAAACATGTTTGATGAAAATTTTTAAAACATAATTATTCTTCATATATCTTAATTAAGTTTAAATAAACATTTTTAATGTCCATATGTTTTATCATTATTGAGAACATAGAACCACCTCTCAATAATCCATTTTCATTAAAATAGAACAGTAAATAAATAAATAAATTACCATATCCTTATTTTACAGAAGAAACAATGTCACGATGTTAATAAATTTCTATAGGAATTTCATCAATCATATCATTAATGAATAATAATAATTCTCATTTACCTCAATTTGCAATGAATATCATGTTATATTTCAAAAATTTATTCACTAAATTTATTTTTCAAATCCAATAAATACATTTACTGGGGCTGTATCCGTGAAATAAAACATCTCTAGGTCATTTATTAAATGTTTACTAGTTAATTACTATGATATTGTCATAATATGAGTTATAGAATAAATTCAAAAGACTCACATGTTCATTCCTAAAACAACATATTCTATAAGGAAATATGATATAATTAGATCTATGTAGACACATGTTTATAATTCTAACTGTTTCAATAATTTATTTTATATAAAATTATATTGATATGTCATGTTCAATTAACTTTTTCCCATAGTTTAAATCTAGTTATAATTTTTATCTATTAAATGTTTTGGTATTTATTGTGGGAAATATTCATTACTTATCCAAGTTATAACATGATATTACTCAAATGTTACATTAATGTTATAGGATATTTTTTAGAATTACAATATTTTTGGACCATACCATAGTTGTTTTTAGAATATCGATGAAATAATAGAATATTATCCAAATAACATGATTTGAAATAATTGAAATAAAAGTAATTACTATGAGTAAAAACACATATAAATTTATCATGTACTTATCTCCATGGTTTACATCATGTATATTGTCCAAGAAACATTTGAATAAATCAATTATGCTGGATAATTCAGGTTAATACAGACAATATTATTATAAATTTTCCCAATAAATCCATCATGAAACAAATAATATATATTTCTCCTACCATGAAATATAATTTTTAGATTTATCACATCATCATATATGAATATTTTACATATATTCCTTATAACCAAATACACAACTATTTCTGTTAAAAATTTCATTCTCCTCCAAAACACATACCAAAATATACTGTTAATCATTGAATTTATAGCATATTTTTAATTTTTTACACTATCCATTAAAGATGACCATTCCATCATTTAACATTATAGTGTCACAAAATTTATAAGAAAAAATCATAAACATACCATTTTTCAAAATTGAGAAACAATTAAGAGATTATTCCTCAACCCATTGACAATGTGATCATTATTTGACTAAATGTGTTCCAATTATTTTTAGCACTCCCATTACCATAAATATATAAATCATTAATTTTTAAAATTAGAATATTATCCATTATATTTTTGAATATTAATCAAAATTTAATTTTTAGTAATCTAAATTGAGAAAAAAATTAATAAACCAAACCCGATCAACTCCAAATATCACCGAAGCTAACACTTCATGGTGGTGATGCATAATTGGATAATACAGACAAGTCTTGAATGTAAAATGTCATTAAATACATTCTTAGTACAATTGCGAGGAAAATAGAAACATCAATATACAAACCCCCACTGAAAATTGGATAAAATTTAAATGTATAACCAAAAAAGTAAACATGTATCCATGTGACCAATCATCACATCTAACCCGTCCAATTATGAAGGCTATGGAAATAAGAGAGACATTCACTCTACATGATCCCCTTACCTTCTCTATGATCCTTGCGTACATCATCTACATCTTACTAGTGTAATATGTAGAGTGTGTTCACAAAGACATGTAGTATACCACCATAGTGTCAATAAAAGATCATGTAATAATATTGATGCATTTTGAATTTCTAAATCAAAAATCATTTTATAATGAATTTTTTTAAATACAGTCCCATTTTTAAATCCTTTGTTTTCATTTCATAAAATCATTTAATATCTACAAATGAAGGAATATTCAATCTATAAGTGAAAAAATCGTAATGAGTATGAATGAAAAATATTTTAATTATGTAAGAACAAATCCACTAAATAACCTATCATGTGAATCCACGTGATATATCCTCATGTCAAAACATCTGACCGACTATCCATGAAAAAATCCCACATGTGATAAATAAAAAATAAATAAAAAATAATTTCATATTTAGGTCCAAGATTATTTGGATAATCAATAGAAAAAAAAAATCATAAATAGAGAATATGATCAAATAAATAGATATCGAGTCCTTCAATAGTCGGTTCATATGATAAAATAAATTTATTGTGTTTCAATAGACCCAAGGATCACTTATTTCCATTTTTTTTTTATTCAAAGGAACCCAAAGTTCCTATTATTTTCAAATACTCATCCAAGAAAATGTAATTTTTTATAATATCAATTCTAATCAAATAAATTCTCTTTTTTTGAAACCCCATTCCAAAATAAAAAATACAATTTAAGAAATTAAACAATCAACTGTTATGGAAAAAAATATTTAAATGTAATCCACATTAAAAAAATCATTTCTATCCAATAATTTCATGGTGAAAACATAAAAAAATCAATTAATATCCAAAATCAATTTACATGAACAAAAAATTATTCATTGAATTATCCTTTTGTAAATAAAAATATACATTATGAACAGAGGTATAATTATTCTCCTTCAACAATGGTGACCAAGTAATAGTAGATCAGTTCCTCATGATACTAAACCAATGTAGAAATTATCAACCATATTAAAAACCCCTTAAATCTAACATATATTAATTTTTTAGTTCCACTATATAATTGGATAAGGTATCTAATGAGGATATAAGAATATAATTTAAAACTAGATAAAATGGAATCTTACCTTTTGTTGATCCCTTAATAATGAAGGAAATCCCCCTGTTATAACAATGGGGAATCCCTTATACCTCATAGTAATGTTATTTTGACCCAATATGATATTAGGGTGTCATTAGGGGTTATATAAGGGTTACATAAATTTTTTATTAAAAATTTAAAACACAAAATATCAGTATGCACATTTTTCTAGAGAGGCCACATGATTATAAGTAATCATGCTCCAAAACCATGAACCTTAAATTTATTTTTGTTTATGACAAATATATTGGTTGAATTTTTTATTTAAAAATCCATTAAATATTAAAGACACCTCTATTTATGCATGAATTGTTTTCACTATGGGGACCCATAGTTTGGACAAACCATGAACCCCCTTCTCGTTGCTCAATAGAATACCCGTGATTTTCTAGTCCAAATGGCATGTTTTTCCTTAACTGTTTGCCAATAGTTCATAGCCCCATGGGCCTAATTGTTTTTGAAATTATACAAAAAATGATCCTAAAATTTGATGGAAGGAAAAGAACACTGAAACATTTACATGAAATATTAGAACGAAAATAACAAAATGTTACAATCCCACAACAATAAATGCATTATATCCCTATATAGAGATCAATATTCAGGACTCAGAAATATATAATTTCATTGATGCACCCATCGATTATCACTCCCCTATCTCATTTCTATAACTTCTACACTACTGTATTACCCAGAAAAATGGAATATATATACTAAAAAATACCAAATCCTTTTAAATCATAATATAAACTATTTACAGAACAACCATCATATCATGTTCAATATAAAAATCCTTCCATTCAATCGCATTGGAATAATCATGTTGATAACTTCTCAAATAGAAAATATGAAACTTATTGTGGATATAATTTCATAACAATGATAAGTCATACTAATATATCACTTATCTAATTCCCTCAATGATCTTAATGTGGCCATAAAACATGGGTTCCATCATACCATACCGAACTAATTGTTGATGTTACATTTGACATAATACTCTAAGAAAACCCAATCACTAATTGGAATCTCAAATGGCTAACAAAGACTAAAACATAAGATTTATTATGGCTATGTGATATGGCCAACCTCTTCCAAATCAACTTTTAATTTTCTGGAATCATTGGAATGATACACCATCCTAATAAGGATCAATTTACAAAAATCTCTTAGTAGAAGGAAGATATACATGGAATCCTACAAAATGATTAAAATGATTCCATCATTATTGAATATTGATAAATATTTATTAGAAAAAATTTCCCATTATTAATTGAATTTCCCATTATTCTCCAAAATCAATCATGAAATCTCGAAGTATATATTAATGTACCTGTATATCCCTATATATCTTCCCCTTCATCTATGGAAGATAAAAAGATCAAATTTTCAATTGGGAACACATAACCTCCTAAATATAATTCAAGATCATGAATATAAACAATTATTCCCCGTTATAAATAATATGTGATGAATCCCATTGAAGTCTCACAATTTTTTATATGTACATGTTTCTAATATATTATTATTTCATACATATTCGTGATTGGTAATAAATAATTTTTTTCATATGTTATTAAATTTTCATCGAAATTGAATCCTTCCTACTAGGAATACATGTAAAACTAATGATGAGTTTCATAGAAATATCATCCCACTTCTATATGGGAATAAGGGATGGTTTAAGAAAACTAGCAGGTGTCGGGTGGTTTGCATTAATTTTCTAAAAATTTTGATGTATTATACACAATATATAATAGAACAAATAATTTGTGGAAAAAGATAATGGTTCCCAATGTCATGATACTTCATTTTACCCATGTGTTTATGTACCAAAATGACTGGTGTCTACTATCCATCAACTCCTTACTCATTGAAATCAGAAAAACTAGCCTACATCTAAAGCACAAAACTCCATTGGGAGACTTATACCCCTAAAATGATGTATCCCTGCCATAAATATCACAACCAATGTGTTTATACTAGGTCTATATAACCAAATCGATCTTAAATCACACAACTAATGATGATTCCGACATCATTGATAACAAGACTGTTAGGTCCTCTAGGCTAGATAACCTGAGAGGTGGAGGGGGTGAATCAGGGTATGGTAGATTAAAACAACTTCCCATTTTTCTCTTGTGTTTCTGTTAGAAAAAACCCTATTCTCTCTTCATCCTATTGTAGAGTATCAGTAAACCATAAAGCATGCACATGACACAAAAATGTTTTACTTGGTTCACCCTCCATAGGCTACGTCCAAGTAGCATACACCAGTAGTGTTCTGATGTACCAATTCCACTATAAGTTCACTATTGAATACAAGTTCGAAGTGGAATCACTGTCCCTCCAGGTTTACGACCACTCAAAATTTGAGAACTCACTGCTCTCTCAACTGATATGAGCTCACTGCTTCTTCAAAACATCCACTCACAGTTCATAAACCTGTACGTCTCTAGATTATCATTAATGAATTCATCCTCCACTGTATATAGATGCTCTATTGAAGTCTGAATTTCATCCACTGATGAATACCCATTTTCCCATGAAAACTGAGCAACAACCTTTGGGAACTACCTTGGAAAAACACCCTACTTCGCGAAGCTCCCAATTTCGTGAAGCTCAAACAAGACTTCATGAAGCTCCGGCCTTTTCACGAAGCACACACACCTTCGTGAAGCTCAGACCTTTCGCAATGCTCAAGCATACGCAATGATTAGGCCGTTGTGGTGATAAAGTCATCACAGTGCAAATTCCCTCATGAAACTCACTGATCCAATGTTGAGAACACGCCTTTTGGGGAGCTAGATTAGCCGCTGAGAAGCACTTAATTCACGAATCACACTGCCATCCTGAACCACATTCGTGAATCGAGTGCAAAAAAATTTTCTTGGAAAACTCTCTACTTCTCTCGAGGGGGTCAAGGCATATTTATAGGTGTTTGCACCATCTTTTGAACCTTCTGTGTGAAGTAAGCGCCACATCATCTAAAATCGTGAAGCTCCGTAATTTCTACCAAAATTCTCTCAATATCGCGATGTAGAATGACAATTTTCTGATCGCAGTTCTCATCATAATCATGGAAAATTCATTCAATTACTTCACGCCACCGCCGAGAAGCTCCCACACATTTCTCTCCAACTTTGATTTTCGTGATGCTCATCGTAATCGTGATGAATAACCATCAACATTCATTTGGTCTTCATGAAATCAAAATCATGAAGGAAATCTTCATGAAACTCATTCCATTTCCATATTAAAATTATATCTTCAAGAAAATCCATTTTCGTGATGCTCACCAAACTCTAAATTTTGGACATCAAAAATTTGGAAATCATTGGGAAACGACGCCACCTTATATCTGTTCTTTTGGTACTGCCTCTAGTTCTTCAATTCCCTTTTTTTCATTCATTGTTAACAATGATTGTCAACCACATCTCGGGATCTTGACAATTCACAATGGAAACCTGCTTTTTCAACATACACAATCAAACCAACAATGTTGCAATATTACCTTGATGGATTTTCCCAACAATATATCCATTTGGGATCATTGAAAACACTTCTCATTATTATTTTCTTCACTCGGATTCCTCATTGAGTCTCCTTCCATCATTTCACATCCTTCATGTCATGCGATTCAGATAGTGACCAAAGAGTCACTCACCACATACTCTAAGCCCACATGAGCAATTCTCGTCGTGAGAAACAAGAGTAATTGAAAATATCATCAATTAATAACATCATTTCAGACACCAATTGTTTACACCCAACTAATACCAATTTCCAAACTGATACCAATTATTGGTACAACACTGATACCAATTGGTGATAGCTGGAAACCTTCTCACATAATTCAAACACCACTCATCTTCTTTTATCATGATCCTCACATGTCATGATATCTATTCTCTAATCGATCAGTTAAAACATTGTCTTATTTAATACTCTTGCTCCCCCTATCACATTGCTCCCCCTATCTCGCTACTCCACCAATCAACTGCTCCCCAAATAAATCATGATTTATCAAATATCCCCATTGTCTCCCATTTGAAAAAATCACTGTTTTATCCCCCTTTGTCAATGAACCCAAAAGGAACTAAATTGCGGTCTGTAAAAGGGTAAAAACACATATTAGTACTTTAGGGATGAACATACAATACCTCGGGGAGCGGGGGGGGGGGGGGGGATCCACAATTTTTCTAGCGCAGGGAGTCAACTGAACTCCCAGATCCAATCGATGCCTCTCAAAATCTTCCTTGGGTAAGGCCTTCTTCATATTGTCTACATCCTTTAGTTTTTTAGGCACATACTCCAAATCACAATTCTTTACTCAACCTTCTCCTTGATAAAATTATACTTTATCTCATTGTGATTTTTCCTTCAATAAATCATAAAATTTTTGCTTATATTTATACCACATGGGTTATCGCACTGGATTCTAATCGGACACATCACATCAACTCACATATAATAAAATTATTTCATCATCAATAATAACTATTTTCATGCTTGAGTGGCCGCAATATACTCAGCATCTGTAGGGCTTAATGAAATGAAAAAATACTTTCTACTAATCCAAGCAATACACAATCCACCATGATAGAAAGCACATACTGACATTGATTTCTGATCATCTACTGAACCGGCACAATCTTCAAAAGTATATCCCAATAACTATAACTGATATTTGTCACTATATATCAAGTTTTAATCCATTGTTCCCTTGATATACCTAATTATTATTTTCACTGCAACCATGTGGCTTCCCTTGGGATTACATTTATTTCACGCTGCTTGGAATTTGGCGAATACTATGCTCAGACTTGTCACAGTAAAGCACAACATAATTCCAATGATTTTCCTGTATTCTGTGATATTAACTGCCTTGTCATCCTCATCTTTAGATTGGTTCATCCAAGTAGCAACTAGAGTCTTCATCTCCTTGGAATTTTCCATGGAAAATCTTCCCAAAACCGCCATGGAATATTTGTACTAAGAAATCAATGTTCTGTTCCTCCTTGGGTCACCTGTAGACCAGAAAAAATGTTAGCTCTCCAATCATTGACCTTTTGAAGCCAATTTTCATGAATTCTGAGAACTGTCTGCACAATGCTTAATCAGATCCACCAAATATTATGTTATCGACATAAAATAGCACAATCATCTTCGATTACTATTCATGTCTAAATAGAGATTGTAATCAAGTCCACCACACTGGAAACCAATCTTCTTCAAATAATGATCAAGTCTTGAGTAACATGCTCTTGGTGCTTGTTTCTGCCCATATAACACCTTCATCAGCTGAAAAAACTTGTTCTCATCCCCATGAATGAGAAAACCATCTAGCTTCTTGATATACACTTCTTCCTCCAGAATCCCATTCAATATTCATATTTGACTTCCATTTAGAACACTTTGAACATATGTTGAACTACAATGGCTAAGAATAACTTGATTGTATCTAGTCTTGCAACTGGTGAAAATGTCTCATCCACATATGTTCCCTCTATCTATTAGTATCCTTTGCACAATATCAGTGCTTTGTTTTGAGTCACTGTGCCATCTTAATTCAACTTTTTGTGATTGAACCATTTAGTCCTGATGACATTCGTGTATAATGGCCTTAAAATAATCCCACATGTCTGATTTTTCTCAATCTGATCAAGCTCTTCATTCACTTCTTGAAGCCATTTTTCATCATCAGCTACATTAGCAAATCATTTCAGCTCATCCTGAGATAGGAAAGATTTCTTATATAGATGTTTCATTATTCTTGTCTAGACTGGACCTTACTTATCACCAATGAAATTTTGTCTACAAATTTCCGCTCAACTCTTTGGCTTTTGTGAAAAAATGGATTTTACCTCCCCATAGTCATCATCGGAATCTTCTTCTGAATCAGCATCAACAACATCTTCTCACCCCGTGTTTTTTTATTCCTCATACTTGTCATCAAAAAATTGTTCACTACACTGTTGAATGATCTCATCATTCTCTACTATAGTGACATCATTTTTCTAAACTACTTTTATAGGACTTTTTTAAATCATTTATATTCTTTCCTTTTTCTCAAGTAGTCAAATAATATCCCCTCATTTCCTCATGACTCATAATTCCTATGTTTTTATTTGTTTAGGATTAAACACTTACTTCCAAATATATTAAATTGGTTCACTATTGGCTTCTCTCCATACCACATCTCATACAAAGTCATTCCAACATTTGGAGAGAACATATCCCTATTAGAAATGTAGACTAAGGTCAAAACTACTTCCTTCCAAAATTTCTCCTATATAACTCTTTCTATGAGCATCGTTCATGCCATGTTGTTGATGATCTGATTTCTCCTTTCAACCACTCCATTCTATTGGGGAGTTTTCACAGAGGAGACTTGATGCCAAATCCCATGTTTCTCAAGATTATTTTCAACTTGAATATTTGTGAATTCCGTACCATTATTAGTACAAAACTTTATAATTTTTTGTCCAAGCATCATTTTGCACTCCATCCAGTACTATTTTAAGCAGCTGAACATATCAGACATATGGTAAATGACAAATATCCATCCAAATTTGATATAGTCATCATTGAATTGAACATAGTACCTCTTTTGGTCAATTTCTCTTGGTGTGATAGGCCCACAAACATTAGCATGCACCAATTAGAGGACTCTTGTTGACTTATTTTCCTTTTCCTTATATGTATTTCTAATGAGATTACCTTGTTAGCATGCATCACACATGTGAGTACGATCACAAGATAGCCTAGGGAGGTCTCTTGCTGCTTCACACATTACCAGATCTTCTAGGGATGGTTTCCATTGATGAACAATTCGTTTATGGCCCAACATGTTTTCTTCTTCTCTGGACAGAAAGCACATATCTTTATCTCCACCTACCAGGTAGAGAATTCCCTTTGTCCTTTTTCTCTATATAACTATTGCTCCGTCTCTTCCTATTACGATGCACATCTTCTTAGTAAACCTTATAGAATATTCTGAGTCATATAGTTGACTGACACTGAGAAAATTGTGACTGAGGCCTTCTACTACTATGATATCAGAACGTCTCATCTCTATTTCCCAAAACATGGCCTTTCTTGATCCAATAATCATAAGGAGATCATCATTTCCAAATATTAAAACTCTTCATATGTCATATTTTACGCTTGTAACAAGATATTTATTACATGTCTTGTGAGATGTGCAACCACTATCAAGAATCCACCCAACATAGTGATCTGATGTTTTAAGGGAATGTTCTTCCACCAAAGCCTTCTCATTTTTATTCTTCTTGGTCCATATTTTTTACTTCACACATGGAATGTATTCATACATTGATTTCATCTCAGATAATGACGGACCAACTTCAACTTGTAAATTTGCAAATCTATTTTTCATTTCAACTCACCAATTGGTTCATTGATCTGCTACTTGCGAACATTTTGATTCTTCTTTGGAACAGTACTCTATATTTTTAATGTCCATTACCTATCCATGTACCCAAATAAACCTTCACACATGCGGTGAATGTCCCATCTTTCCACAACAATAACACCTGATATAAAGTGCATTCCATTGTGTCAATTTTCTACTATGATTTTCCACTAGGTATCTATGAATGTTCTGATTCTGTATTGTGCCCAAATCAACCTTCAATCTCAGAATGGGTGTTTGCAGTCTCACATAAATTTTCATAGATTTTTGTTTTCTATGAAGCCCTCTATCAGCCTTAGCATCTGATCAAAATTGATTCTTACTTTCTACTAAACCACTATTCTCCACTTTCAGCTTCACTATTTTCTTGAGTGATTTGCTTTCATAATGTCCCAACGGGATTCAATAGTTTTTCTTGATCCTTAACCTTTTTCAAAAAACTGATAAATTGTACTTATGTTCTTAAATACGATTGATTTGATCATTCCATGTCTAATTCAAGCCATCGATCCCCCTATTCTATTCTTCAATCTTGATTTTATACTTACTGACCTATTTTGTGTCCTTTGTTGTTGATAACTTGAGTTTCTCAATTTCTTCCATCAACTTAGACTTCTCTTCTTTATGCAGCTTCATATAGTGTTTGACATCACACACTACTTTGTTGGCTTTTTGGGTCTCCAAACATCTATCTCCTCTAGAGCTGCTTCTTACTCAACTTTCATATCAACTCTTCCTTCAACTTATTATTCTTCATCAATGCATGTTTCTTCTTTTTCTGAGTAATCCTGACAACTACCACCAAAGAATTTTCTCCACAATCTTTGCAGTTCTCTATCACTTCAACCTCCTCAGCCTCAAACTCATCCAACACATTCTTTCGAAAAAAGATTATTCTTCCAAAAGAAATTTATATTGAACTGTTTCTTTCCTATCACAAAGGATGAAGAATTATTCTTGGGGATATAATATTCATCAAAATCATCATCCTCTTAGAACTGTTTCGGGATCCATGGCGCATGATATCAAACATTTCCACATCATAATCATGTATGTGAAATTTTCTAGTTCATCTTTCCTTTTCTTCTTTGATGATTTGAGGAGAGGAATGACATGACCTCATCTGTCTCTTATTTTTCCGAAGAATAGTCAATGGTGAGCTTCTTCATTTCCTTTAATTACACCTCTTTGGATTTACTATTTTCCACAACATCATTATCATCATTTATCATTTCATATGCAACAAGGGTGTTGTGCAGGTTATCCAGTGTCAGTTTTTTGGGGTCTTTATCTTCCAAAACTGAAACATTCTAATTGAACCAAGGTGGATGTTTCCTCAAGATGCACTTCAAAATATCTATGTCTTCAATAACGTCGCCATGACCATGCATTTACTCCACTACAAAATTTACCATGTCAATGAATGAGTCAATAGATTCATACTAGTCCATTCTCAGATATTCATACATGTTCCACAATACATGCAACTTCATATCTCTGACCATTGTAGCACCTTCATATATATTCATAGGATTTACCCAAATTTCATGTAATCGTTTCATGACATCACCTTAGTATATATAGAATTGGATAGGGATCCCCGTAATGAATTGATTCCCTATGCGTCAGAATCCAATTCTCTTCGCTCAGCTTCTTATAATGCAACATATATTAATATCAGATGTGATACTGTGCATTGTTGTTGTAAAAACATTCATTCCCAATGATCGGAAGTACTGATGAATCTGATTCTTCCATAGATGAAAATTGTTCAATCGATGATCAGAATCCCTTTGGGATTAATGACCTCTATTTGAGAGACAAACTGACAGCAACCATTCACTCTGATACCAATTGTTATGTCCACTAGGATAGATACCATGAGAGGGGGGGGGGGTGAATCAGGGTATGATAGATTAAAATAACTGCCCATTTTGATCTTGTTTTTCTATTAGAAAAAAACTATCTTCTATATCCTTCCTGTTGTAGAGTATGAATAAACCATAAAGTGTGAACATGACATAGAAATTTTTACTTGGTTCTCCCTCATTGGGATATGTCCAATGAGTATACACCGAAAGTGTTATAATGTACTAATTACACTATAAGCACACTATTGTTTACAAGTTTGAAGAGGACTCACTATCCCTCCTTGTTTACAACCACTCAAAATTTGGGAACTCAATACTCTCTCAACTGAAGTGAGATCACAACTTTTTCAGAATATCCACTCATAGTTTATAGACCTGTAGGTCTCTTCATTATCACTAATGAATGCATCCTCCACTGTTTTAGATTCTATTTTGAATTCCAAATTTCATTAAATGACGAATACACATTTTCCCCTAAACACTAAGAGACAACCTTTGGGAAATACCTTAGAAAATCACCCTACATAGTGAAGATCCCAATTTCACAATGCTCAAACAAGAATTCGTGAAGATCCTACATTTTTGGAGAAGTACAAACACCTTAAAGGAGCTCAGATCTTTCGTAAAGTTCAAGACTTCACAATGCTTAGGTCGTCGTAGAGTTCAGGTCATCGCAAAGAGACTTCTCTAGTGAAGCTCACTGAACCAACGCGGAGCACACGGATTTTGTGGAGCTAGATTAGCCACCCCAAATCTCTTCTTTTGCGAAGCACACAGCCTTCACGAACCAACTTCTCGAATCGAGAGAAACAAATTTTTCTTTGGAAACTCTCTACTTATCTTGAGGGGTTCGAGGCCTATTTATAGGCAATTACACCGACCATCGAGCCTTCCATGCGATGTAAGCTCTACGTCATCTAAAATCAAGCAGCTCCAAAATTTCTACCGAAATTATCTCAATAACTTGAAACACCATGATAATTTTACCATCGTGAAGCTCGTTGTAATAGCGTAGCATTCCGTCAATTACTTCACCACACCACCATGAAGCTCCTTCGCATTTCCTTCAACATCGACATTCACAAGGCTCGTCGTAATCGCGAAGAATCACTGTCAACATTCTTTTAGTCATCACAGAATCCAAACCATGAATTCTATCTTTAAAAAATTCATTCCTTTTCCATATTTAAATTAGATATTCATGTAAATCCAATTTTCACGATGCTCCCCAAACTCCAAATTTTGGACCTCAAAAAAATGGAAAACACTGGGAAATGGTTCCACCTACTATATGTTATTTTTATACTGCCTCCAGATCATCCATTCCATTTTTATGATTCTTTGTAAAAATTGATTGTCAACCATATCTATGGAACCTGACCATTCACCATGGAAGCCTTCTTTGTCACCAAACACAATCAACCCAAAAAAGTTGAAATGTTAACTTGAGGGTTTTTTCCCAAAAAAAGAACATCTTTCCACCATCCTCAGAAACACCAATATCATCTCATCAAACAAAATTAATATATTCCACTCATCAACTTTATCATAAACATATAACATTAGTAATTTCTTCTCAAATCATCGATGAAAACAATCCTGTGTATATGAGTATATGATATATAAAAATCAAATGTCTAATGATACTCCATATAGGCTCTCTATCATATGTTATTGTATCTGTAAGAAACAATATATTTGAGGGTCATATGTTCTGAAAAAAAAATTAAATTTCACCCCAAATATATATTGATGCCTAATTTTGATGTCATCTATGACCGGTTCCAACTCATGATATTGGGAAATGTAGATATTCTCATTGGGTCATAACATGATATAGTCAAAGGCCACCATTATGTTCCACTATATCAATAAAAATCTGTTACATTTATAAGAAATTTCATATTAAACATTATAAATCGATCCTAGTTTTGGATCACTCAAAATTAGTGCTAATCCAATCTCAACTTCATCTCCTCAAAATATATCTTATATTTTTCATTCCATTAAAAATTAACATTACTATGGGGTAAATATATTATTGAAGATGTGAGAATAGAGAAATATGGAACAAAATGATTATAGTAACCGACCAAAACCAAGAATATTTGGTTCTTGAACACATTTCTGGGAAGCTCCCTGGAAATAAAACCAATTTCATATCAAGATCCACTAAGTTTCTCCTCTCATATATAACATCCCCCAAAAATTTTAAATTGTAGATTCAAAATGTATAATTTTAAATCACACCACACATATGATGATCCTTTGGTTTTGATGATTTATATCTTCCTATTCTATTTTTCACTCCACTGACATAGATTACACAAAATATCATCCAAAAAACAACAATGAATAGTGCAAAATGACGAAATAATCGATTCATAAAATCCATTAATACCATAAGATAATTTGTGAGATTGGATTTCATAACTATAAATTTAAAAAATTCCATACAATCTCCTAACCTCTACCTTAAGTATATACTATTTAAGGACTCTCAAAATGTAGTACACCAATTGGAGGTTAATCATTGATAACAAACATTACCCTCTTAGTTGTTCAAAGAGAACATAAAACCTGGGAAACGATATTTATTAATAATAGTTACCAGATTCAACATTTGATAATCCACAAAATGTTTTAGACAACCATATTTCTTGTTGGAAATGATGATATGGGAATCAATTTATTAAACAAACAAATGATTAAATCCATTATTCTCTAGTTACCTAATATGGTCTTTATGTTCTGCAAACTCAGTTGGTTCCATTTTAGAATATGGAATAGAAACTTTCATCATATTAGGGATTCTATGAATAGAAAACTAAATCAATTTCTATGGTGGTAAACTATAAAAATCATTCAAAAAGAACTGGGGTGTGAATAGAACAATGAAGGAATAAAATAAATCAACAAGGGCCAGCAGTATCATGAAACAACTCTACTTCTTGCTATAAATTAACCTAAAATATTGAAATACACCACCATAAATTACAAATGAAGGGGACTACTAACCCTAAAAACATTAGTGACTATCTTAAAGATTAAAATAATTATCTTTGGGAAGATAATAGTCTTTCTCAGACTTATCATTATTTAGATAATACATTCCATGTATCCGGGTAAATATGTTAATATCAATATCTAAAAAGTCCCTTTAAACCTCAATGTCTATTATTACCACTATACGCTTGGGAAAAATTTAATCATTATGAAGCCTCTCTCCCAATGACATGGAATATATAATAAGAAAAGTATATTTTATGAATGAAGTTCCAATATGTCAACATACATTGATTGTATAAATGAATTATTAAAATCTGTATCAAACAAATCTATAACCTTAGAAGTTGAAATAAACATCATACATCTAATAGTATAAATAACAAAATTATATTCCTTTTCTGAATACTTATGAACATAATGTATTCTATTCGTATCCCTATTAAAAACATTGTTGTCCTTACAGTTAGAGACACTAATATTGGATGCATCAATTCATTCAAGTGAATCCTTGTAGAGAGTGGATCATTTCCTATAACCCAGGAATAGCCATTAAGAAAAAGGGTTTACCTATCCCAATAGTCCACATTGATGAAAAATATTAAGATCTTACATAAAGAAACTATTGGTATTCCCATTTCTTCAACATTAGTGGAAGAAAAAAATAATATTGTCCTAATGAAGCTCCTGAAATAGGTCCAAAATAAAACTTTTAACCCTTTCTGTAACATCCCAAGTATGTAATGAATAATAGATATTTTTATCTATGTCTAATAATGAATTAGATAGTGTTTTAGAGGCTTAAAATGAAAATAAATCCAATCTTAAGCATGGAATACACTAATATTTTTTAAAAGATTTTTTTACTGCCTTTTGATGGAAAACCATTTTTAAATCTATATTTTGAAAATTTTATAAGCTTTTTTTGTCAAAATAAACTTATTCTTTATTATTGGGACATCAAAATTTACTTTGTGTGAATTTTTGGTATTTTTCTGACAATGTTCATTTTTTAATGAATAGTGAAAAATACTGCATTTTACATCAAAACTGCTTTTTAATCTAATTTATTTATATGATTATATTAACTTTTTAATTGGATTTAATGTTAAATTAGAATATATTTTTACAATTTAATCCAATGTTGGTCATTAGGATTAATTTCACTTGGGAATTGGGCATAAACTAATGCCAAACTTTTCATAGATATTGTTTCAAAAAAAATCCACTATTTGTTTTGACAACGGGAATTATTTCTAAATCAATTATTGCAATTTCTGTTTTTGGAATTTGGTAAAATGGATTACATATTTGGAATCAGAATTTCCAAATTATGTAATCAATAATCTTTTGTTTTTGGACATTATGAATATTAACGACGGTAATTATATTTAATTATCTTGATTAATGAGTAATCGGGTAGTTAAGGATAATAAAATAATATCATAATAATAAAACAATGACACCAACATGTGTCCTATTTCTAATGGTTGTCTCATGGCCGACCATGGGATGTCTTGTGCCAAACTTGGGGACCTCATGGAATCACTTTTGTGAGAAAGTGACTTTTTATCTTTTTATTTTTAAAGAATGTTAAATGTGACAAAGAATGTTTCACCTAAGTAAAATATTTTTAATTTTGTCTATATAAATGATCTTTTGGAATATAAATATTCATTATAATGCTAAAACGATTTCCTACATCGTAGTTTTTCTTAATATTTTTTAGACTTTATATAAATTAAATTATTTATGACATCATGATGATGCAGGGATTACCTCATTTATAAAGGATTTAAATAAAATGAAATGATAATGTAAAATCTATGACCTACACGTGTCCAAAACCTATTGGATGGGTGGATTTCGAGCCTTTATCACCTTACCCTAAAATTAAATTAATGTGGGACCTTTTGAATCCGAAAAACATTTTCAAATAATGTAACATTTCTTTACTTTCCAAGAGTTCCCCTCCTCTCCTCTTATAAAAGGCCCCCACCTCTACCTCCTTACCCACACTCCCAAAGAATTTGGCTTGGCCAAACCCTGCCCATTTTGTCTCTCCACTTACCTCTATTACTCCTTAAATCCTCACTTTGGGCAGAAGTCTTCCCAAGGAAGCCTTTGAGCTCAAACCAAGGGGAGTTACCCGATTTTAAGGTAATGTCTTCACTTGAGTCCTTTTGTTTTATTTTGCTTCTCCAACCCCCTAAAATCTTTTTATTCATTTCTTTTGTAAAAACTCCAGTATCATCAATATACTAGGATGTTTCTATAATAAGTATTCGATCTACACTTACAGAAACCTACATCTAATGGTTAAAGGACATACTGTTTCCGTGGATGGTGATTTTATGCCTCCCGCAACGATGATTATTCAACATTATTTTAACAACATCAAAGGTGGAAATGAAGATGTCACTATATTTATATATGATATATAATATGTTTATATTTTCCTTAATCTTCTTGTATTTTTCATTTTGGGCATACCTTTATGGTTTCCATTATGGGTAAAGGCGATATCTTCATTTAAGGAAGTGCGGACTACCGCCCCCTCAAAGTGATTTGATTCGTTAAATACCATATGTGGGACATATAAAGTATGGAACTATGATATTATATATGATATTATAATGGAATTATAATATACCTTTATATCATTATGATTCCATTCTATAAAATACGAAATAGAAATGAAAGTAGCGTTCATGCATACGTACGGCTTACCGTCTCCATGAACGGTGCATTTAATTTCTTACCTCTAAATGATTATGTAATATTATAAATGCATGTATATACTGGATATATATGATATATACATCATGATTATAATTCTGGATATAATGGATACATGATCAAATTGTAATTATAAAGGGTTTATTTTTGACTCAAGTACCAATGATCATTAAAACGACAGTTATTAACTTAAATAATTACATAGTATTCATGACATGGAAATAAGTTATATAAAAGGAATAATGAACTTGAAAAAGGTTCTTAATAAAGTAGAAATTAACTCATGTTTATTATTCAGGACATTAAAGAACGATCGAGTCAAGTCGGACCCGAGATATGGGACTTCGTCTCAATCTCCTTTCATTGAGGCATATTTTGTTTTATACACAACCTTATTTTATACAGTGTATAAACCCCTTTGACTTTTAAGTTTATCCAAAAGGAATATTTTTTATACTAATCATTTTACTAAACAACAAAAGGGAATGTTTTTGTCGTACATATGCGGCGCCAACGACTTCTCTGCCGCCGTGACCATTATTTGAGTTTCGGCTTCCTCTACAAGCCATACCTATTTTTTAAAAGAAAAATAAATACCATGTTTTACTTTTCTTTTATTTGGTATTGAAAATGGTTTTCATAATGTTTTTATATCAATTTTTTGTATTGATATCTTGTGATTGAATGGTGGAAATGTTATGTTTCCTTTATGCATGTTTTATGTGATACGATTATGTTGAGGTTCTTGGGCATTATTATGAAGACGAGTGGTTTCGTGATAAACTAAGGGAGGGTGAGCCCGATATAGATCTCCAATACATTGGGTAATGTGATGGAGTGAAATGTTAAGGTTTCTCCAAAGAGATTTAGGGAATATACTGTGATGGGTATTCCAAACATAACCAAGAGGGTTAATCCCTACGTAAGAATGTTAAGAATGACTCAAGTTACCTTTATGTCTTTTGATTTCTATGATTTATTCATGATTTGAGGAGGTATATTAAAGTGCTTATTTTTTATGGGTAATGTATGATTTCATTCTAAAGTATATATGTACCCATGTTTCCTTTTCATATTTTTATATCCCTTACTGAGCTTTTTATGCTCATCCCAAGTTTTTTGAAATGTTTTTCACAGGTCAAGGGAAAGGTACATGATATGATGATAGTGTCAAGGAAGTGACAAGAAAGAATCCATGTTTTATTTTAAATATGTTCCTATTGTTGGGAAAGAAGAATACTATCTTTATGTAACCACTTTGTTTATATGTGGAATGTAATGCAAGTTTTATGATCTAATTATCTAAAACTCTAATCCCTAAAAGATCCTCAATGTGTAATCTTGTAATAAATCTAGATTAATTAAGGTTTAAGGCTGGGGCCTTATAGTTGGTATCAGTGGACGGTTTAGACAATATTAGGAGTTAGAAAATTTTTAAATTATAAGTTAATATATGGTATGACTGAAATGATATAGTATTTAAAGATTACCATGTTGCTTCTCCTAAGATATTTCTGTGTTAAGAATGGTTTTTTGTAGAGGAAATATAGAAGTTTTATTTGGGAAGGCATACTGAGGGAAATGACCTTCCAATTCAGCATACTGAGATGGTCAGAATCACAATTGAGCAGTTTACTATAGTGATGGATCAGGTAAATTACCCTACACATGATTTGGAATTAGCTGATGTTATTTTCGCATAAAAAATTTAGAGGCCTCATTTGTATGGAGTAAAGTGTGAAATATATACTGATCACAAAAGTTTAAAGTATATATTCACTCAGAAAGAGTTAAACATGAGACAGAGGAGATGGCTTCAATTAATCAAGGATTATGATTGTACAATTCATTACCATTCGGGAAAATAAAATAAAGTGGATGATGCTTTGAGTCACAAAAGTAATGCTTCATTAGCAATGTTGCGTTTGGAAAGTTATCATTTGGTTAAGGATTTGATGAAATTTGGAATAGAAGTTGTTCGTGCATGAAGTTCTTCTGTTTTTTTAAGGTATCAGTGAGATCATCTCTATCAGATAGAATCAAGAAAGCACAAAAGCAAGACAGTGAGTTACAGAAAAAGGTAGAGCTGGTTCAGAAAGGTATGTTGCCTGGATTCAACATTCATAATGATTGTGTTTTGATATTTGGGAAGAGATTGTGTGTGCCTTGTGATTCACAGTTGAAGAGAGAGTTGTTATGTGAAGCTCATAGATCTCCGTTTTCAGTTCATCCTGGCAGTACTAATATGTACAGAGTTCTGCGGGAGTATTAATGGTGGGATGGAATGAAAAGAGATATTGCTGATTTTACTATGAAGTGTTTGACATGTCAATAGGTTAAAGCAGAGCGGTAGTTACCGAAAGGGATGCTTCAGCCTTTACGAGTGCTAGAGTGGAAATGGGAGAATATATCCATGGACTTTGTTGTGGAATTACCGAAGACATCTCGAGGTAATAATGCAATCTGGGTTATTGTTGATTGCTTGACTAAATCTGCTCATTTCCTTGCGATACGAGATACTTTTTCCCTAGATCAACTTTCCCGTTTGTATCTTAAAGAGATAGTCAAGTTACATGGATTTCACATCTCCATTTTATCTAATCATGATCCCAGGTTCACTTCAAACTTTTTGAAAGGCCTTCAGAAGTCGTTGGGTACTGAATTAAATTTTAGTACAACATTCCATCCCCATTCAGATGGGCTGTCAGAACGAACAATTCAGACCATGGAGGATATGCTACGAGCTTGTTCGATGGATTATCAGGGATGTTGGGACCAACATATTTCCTTGGTTGAGTTTTCTTATAATAACAGTTTTCATTCCAGTATACAGATGGAACCATTTGAGGAATTATATGGTAAGCGGTGTCGAACTCCAGTAATTTGGGATGAATTGGGTGAAAGGAAGCTGATGGGACCAGAATTGGTAGAAGAGATGGCAGAAAAAGTTCAGCTGATTCAAAAACACATGAGAATAGCTCAGAGCAGGCAGAAAAGTTATGCGGACAATAGAAGGAATGATCTATCTTTTGAGGTAGGTGATCATGTTTTTCTCAAAGTATCACCATGGAAAAGTGTGATGCGATTTGGTAAGAAAGGAAAGTTGAGTCCAAGGTTCATTGGACCATATGAAATTCTGGAGAGAGTTGGATCGGTTGCATACCGGGTGGCTTTACCTCCGAGTTTATGTCAGCTACACAATTTTTTTCACGTTTCAATGTTGATAAAGTATATGCCAGATCCATCTCATGTTTTGAGTCCATAGGTAGTTCAGCTGGAAGAGAACCTATCATATGAGGAACAAACGGTCCAGATTCTTGACCACAGGGAGCAAGTGTTACGAAAAAAGGTGATTAATCAGGTAATGGTTTTGTGGAAAAACCACATGATGGAAGAGGAAACATGGGAATCTGAAAATGCAGTGAGGGATAATACCCCCATTTATTTGATAAGTAAATAAATTGCAGAGACACAATTTTCTAAAGGGGGGAAGGATGTAACATCCCAAGTATGTAATGAATAATAGATATTTTTATCTTAGTCTATTAATGAATTAGATAGTGTTTTAGAGGCTTAAAATGAAAATAAATAAAATCTTAAGCATGGAATACACTAATATTTTTTAAATGATTGTTTTACTGACTTTTGATGGAAAACCATTTTTAAATCTATCTTTTGACAATTTTATAAGCTATGTTTTTCAAAATAAACTTATTCTTTATGATCCTCTCTCATACATGGATTAGATATTTTCAAAGTAATTGTTGATCAAGAAAAGGAAATTTTCAATTATCTTGAGTGGATATTCAAAAATACTACGACTAACCTCATGAATTCCCATCATTTCATTAAAATATAAAGAAATTAAAATTGATAAGAATCATAAGAATGAGAGGAAATGATTTGTGAAATAATATGTCCTTTTAAATAAAAATATAATAATTTTCATTCAAATGACCTCAAACAAAAAGTCCAAAATACATGGTAAAATTTTCCAACCACCCATGGTTACATGAGTTATGAAAAAAATGTGATCTCATCGTACATCCTCTTGAACATATTACCTAAATTCAAAAATAAATAACTACTATATATCCAACACATGGATTCAAACACGGGTACTATTAAACACATCAGGTTGATCATTACCGTAGATACCATTATTTAAGGATCCAAACATAGTATACTAAAAAAACACCAGATGCAAACCACCACAATGGTGATGTTTGTCAGGAAAACATAAATAGGTGTTGAATATAACAAAGGGAGACAAATGTACCTCGTAGAAAACAAAATAAAAGTTATAAATCAGGATACATACAATCTGATCAAAATAGAATAAACTATAAATGTTTAACCAGAGAAATAATGAATGAATCTATGTGACAAATCTCCACAACAAAACTATATCACTATGAAGGATATAAAGTGATAAAAATGGAATGCGACATAATTCCCCACCGTTTTTGAAGATCCTCCAATATAACATCTATAACAACCAAAATGAAAAATAATGGTGTGAGAAAAAATACAAGTAGGATTTGACAATAGAGGTTGTACATGTTATTGTAATATTAATTCATTAGTTGAATCTTTTAAAACAAAAATTGTTTGAAAAATAATTTTCATTAATCCAAACCCATTATTATACTATTCTGTTTGATTCCATAAATTTAATTTATAACTACATGTCAAGAATTGTGACATATATATTTGTAAAATAGGAATGTATGTACAAATAAAATTATGTATGAAATTATGCACACATAAATGGAATAATCCATTAATTGAAACCATTTGATACAACATTAGGTTAAAACATTTAAGAAAATATGCATTCCAAGATCACTCATGTTATTAATAAACCAAAAAATATGATCAATTTATTTTGAAAAAAGAATATGGGAAAAATATAATTAAATGTATAAAAACAATCCATATCTCGGTACCAACCAGTATCATTCCATTTCATATTTTAATGATATGGAATAAGTAATGAAAATTCGTACCACACACACAAGTTTCAACTCTGTCTATTTCCAAACGCACATAAGATCACAATGTGAATTGTTTGTCAAAATGATTTTCAAAATCACGACCTCAAATTAATAAATCATTTAAAAATAAATTACAATCCTATATAGAATTTTAAAACCCATTTACAAATCAAAACCACCCTTTATGAATTTAATGAAACACTTGTTACACAAGAACCAAATTTTTTAAAAAAATCCATTAAAATTATGTTCTCATTACAACATATCCATGTTAATAAAAAATCAAGTAAATGACTAAACAAATGTAATTAACAAGGAAAATATGAAATTTATTGAATTATCCATCTTTATAGAAACACCTAAATCATGAAAGGAGTTAGAAATATTCACCTTCAATAATGGTGACCCAGAATGATTAGATTGGGACATTAATATCCTAGATCTGAAAAAAATACACAAATAATCTATTAAAACACTTAAATCCAAAATAAAATTCTACATTAGGTTCCAATAGATGATAGGATAAGATATGTAATTAGAATATAAGTTATAAAATAAAAACCATATAAAAAATATAACACACCATACATTGATCTATCAAGAGTGAAATAAATAATGCTAGAATACATAGGGATAAGACTGTTGACCACATGGTAAGGATGATGTTAATTGTTGGTCGGAGTGGTTTACTCAAGAGGGGGGTGAATTGAGTACCAATTAAAATTTCTGTATTTAAAAACACTGTCTTGAAGACCCCCAAATAAAATAATAAATTAAACTGTAGTGAATTTATATTAAAGTATAGGTTCTGTTAGATTCTCAAGGGATTGATTAATTCCTAGTTAATCAATATAGGAGTGTATGATTATCTTTTGAAACTATCTTACTAATCCACACTTAACATAAACACTTGCTAATTTAATTATCAAAGTAAATTTAAAAACAATATTAGTTTTAAAGTGATTAGCAGCGGAATAAAACTTTGAAAGAGATGGCACAACAAATGTAACCAAGAGGTTCAGTCTCAAGCCGAGACTTAGTCCTCTCAAAAGTTTATATAAAAATGATCCACACACTGGATCGAGGTTCAACAGTGTACAATTGTCCAGGTCCAAGACCTCCACCACTGTTATTCGTGGGAAATAGTACAACAGCAACCAGCTGTCCAGGTCACACATGACCTCTACCACTGTTATTCGTGGGAAATAATAGAATGCAAGAATTTGGTAAGGATTTAAAAATCCTCCAGTTTAATTACAGGAGACAGTGTATGTGTTAGATACAACAGATAACACACACTGCTCGAAAAGAATAATGATAAATCACAGAACAAGAGATGTAGAGTTTAGAGATGGTTCTGGTGATTTCAGTTTAGCTTTGAACTCCTTTGGATTCGATCGGAAGTGAGTATGAGTCCTCTTCTCGTTTCTATTTGAGAAACAGAGTGTCGTATGCTCCAGGTTCACAGACAGTGAAAATGTAGTGGTTGAAGTTCTTCAGTGTTCTTCTTATATGCACAAAACACTTCTCGAGTATGCTTGATTGTCTATGAGCTTCTCTGTGTTCTTGATGGAACTTGTTTTTCTATTGATTCTTCTTTTTCTTGTGTTTATGGTATATTTCATCCACACACGCTCCTCTTGTTGTTCGTTGGGCAGCGTAGTCTTCTCGTATTTATCTCACGGGCAACAGGGGACAGAAAAGATTTCCTTTCTGCAGGTACGAGGTATGGGTTCCTGACATCCGACAACCTTTATCAGATATTTGAAAAATCATTAAAATGTACATGATATGACCGTTAGATAGATTAAATATAGGAAATAAAGAAATTCAAACAGTGAGTCGAGTGATCGGTAGGTAATCAGCATCGGTAGCTTGGACATCGGTAGCTCAATGTCATTAGTTGCTTTGACTCTATTGGTGGCTCTATGTGTCGGTTGGTATATGCTTGTATCGGTGACTTTGTTTATCGGTATCTCCATGCGTCGGTAGCTTCATACGTCGGTAGCTCCATGCGTCGGTAGCTTCATGCGTCGGTAGCTCCATGCGTCGGTAGCTCTGTGTGCATCGGTAGCTCTGTGTGCATCGGTTGATCTGTGTGCATCGGTAGCTCTGTGTGCATCGGTAGCTCTGTGTGCATCGGTAGCTGTCTGTAAGTCAGTAGATTACATTTATAAGCACATCGGTAGCTCTGTGTTAAGTATATCGGTGACTCTATCTGTCGGTAGACTAAGTCTATCGGTAGACTGGGTACCGGTAGCTCTTTATTAGTAGCTATAGGCAGATTACTTATATGTTTTATGCATAACACATCCGATTGTGTTAGAATTAATTTATAACTTGTATGAACATGGATAAATGAGGATTAACATATTCCAAAGACTATTTTAAAAATTATTATTGGTTTGATCACAGATTTGAAAGAATTAAAGTATAGATCAATGATACTTAAAAAATATCATAGAGAATGAAAACATAATTGGGATTTTCAACACATATGAATACATGATTGAGATTATCAAAACAGGTGAGGTCAACAATCTCCCCCTTTTTGATAATCACAATTTATGATATGGGCATTTAACATAGTGAAAATAGAATAGTAAAGAGTATAATATTGAATTCAATTTTCTCAGAGAAAACAACATCAGAGATAATAGAAATAGTATGATATAGACATAAGTTATCAGAGGTAACAATCATAAGTTACCGAAGGTAAAAAGAAACATAATAATATCAGGGATAAAATTGAAAAGAAGGTTATTTTTCTCCATTGAAAAGATTTCTCATTCTCTCATTTTTTTCATTTTGTTCTCCCCCTTTGTGATAATCAAAAAGTGGGAAAGCATATATAGGAGACAAATAAAATATGAGAAGTAAAAAGAGTTCCTCTGTATTAGAGCAGTCCGAAAGTACAGAAACAGAATGCAAATGAATTCCTATAAAAAATCCTGGCCACTAGATCAATCCACATCTTCCACATGAGATTTTCCTTTGGGATCAGAAGAAGGTTCGGGTAGTGAGGATGCAGGTGAAGGTTTTGGAATGCCAGAAATGATCAAAGGAGGCTGAGCTACTGACACAGAGTCAGGCCTGTAGGTTGAAGATCTTTGGGTGATCATTGGTGTGAGGATTCGAATAGCTTGAGTAGGAGTTAGCTGGACTGTGGAAACAGCTGAGGCAGAAGCAGGCAAAGCAAGAGGTACGATGACTGGTCTGGCATCAACATGCAAGAAGGGAAGCAACAAATTTATAAAATCCATAATAATTCCTCCTCCTCTTTCCATAGATGAGATGAAATAATCTTTGTTCTCCATGAATTTCTCCAAGGCAGGAGTCAATTGTCTTAGTTTGCTCACTTTTTCTCGAAAAGCTTGAGTTACTGGAGGTAGCTTCATGTTTTCCAACATCAGCTTGAAGTGGTGATCGAGTTGATGGTTGGTGAAAATTCTGGTGAAGTAGTATCCCACTTTTTTCTTTATGGCTTCCTGAGAGGCAGAGGCTTCTCTCATATAATCTTGAACAATCTTCATTATTTCTATAGCAGAATCTCTTGTAGAAAGCACCACTCGGCTCAACTCTGATGAGTCCACAGAGCCACTGGTTGAAATAGAACCAATCTCTTCCTTCAACATTGCTCAAATTAGATTCAGGTCAACTAAAAGTTTGGATGTGAGAGGGCCAAGAGAGAAGGAAACAGTTTCATTGAAACTCTTAGACAAACCACTGATTAGGCTTTGAACTTGAGAGTCCTGTAATTGAACGTGATACTTCACTGAGGTTTTTAAACTTTCAAACACCGAGAGAAACTGGCTTACTACACTCTTCACATAAGCTAGGTCCTTATCATCTTGAGACTTGGAGCTCATATAAGAAGCCAAAGCAGCAACTGATGTCTTGAGAGCTTCAAGATCTGCTTCGATTCTATAAGACTGAGTCTGGCACTCTTTCACTTCTTCCATAAGCTCAAACACAAAAGAAGAAAAATTACAAGCCAGAGATAGCTCGAAGGATCTCTCTAACATTTTCATTTCTTCATTAAATCTTTGCTTCATCTCAGCAATGGATACACTGAATGATTCTTTCAGCTCATTCTTCATGGATTCAAGATCAGATTTAGAGACAAAATCATTTGGGACAACTGTAGAAGATCCCCTTGCTGAGGCCAAACTAACGACAGAATCAGTCATTATTGAATGAATTGAGGATGCAAGGGAGGATTCCATTAACTTCACTTCTTCATCAAAACTGGTTTTGAGGTCCTCTTTCAGCTTATTCAGATCATGAAATCTGACCACATTATCGGGAAATAACTCAGAAGCAAGATCATAATTGGTCTTTGGTCTATTCACAGATATCTCATTATCCGAATCCGGATAATCCAATCCACATACTATAAACCCTGGGTCTTCTACCCAGTCTCCAAACTCAACAGCTACTGTAACATTTCCAAGAACAGATTGATGCTCCCCCTCAATGGGTGCATTATCATGTATCACAACAACATTCAGTGCTGGATTCTCTTCATCAGAATCTTCTACTACAAGTTCCATCAGTGCAGCATCTAGAAGATCTTCTGATACAGGTACAGCTTCTTCTGTATCTCTTTCTACTTCAGCAGTTGGCATAGCTGAGTTTCCAATCAAAGGACTCATACTTAAACTACCAGAAGCAGACGATTCAGATACATTCTCCTTTTCCTCTTCTTCTTGGTGAGGTACAGACTGGTCTTCCTCATAAGTAGACAAAATTTCCTCTACCTTTCCTTTCCTAGAATAAACTAATTCTGCAACAGGACTTGGGGGCAAGTCAGGATCTCCTCCAACATCCATGGGAGTTTCTTCTTCTTCTTCTGTTTCTTCTTCTATTTCATTACTATAAACAGGTTCCTCTTCATCAGGTCTCAGACTCGGATCTCTCATATCCTTTGGTCTTGAGGGATGATCCACAGGATTAAACCTATCATATATCTTCTGATCATCACTGACCCATTCTCCCTTCCATGGGTTCCAGTTAATTTTCATGTACTTACAAACAGTCGAGGTGATGCAGAAATTGTTCCTGACTACAACTGTCTCATCCTGAGACTCAGCTATTCCTTTCACTTTTATCATTACTGAAATCATCTTGGAAAAGAATAAATCATTAGTCTTTGACTTTGGTCTAATCATGTCTTCCATTTGAACCATTAACAATCTGCACAGATTGATTTTCACACCATGTCTTAGCAGATGAAGAAGATAGATATCTTGATATCTCAGATTTGCAAAATCTCCTCGCCTCGGTATCAACACATGCTGAACAAACTTGAAGAGCAGTCGATTCTCTCCATCCATTTCAGCAGCAACCACTTGCCTTTGATTCCCATTACCGGTCAGCTCTTTTAAGGCGGTATCATAATCAAAGATGTAACTGCTAGGTGGAATTTCTCTTGATACATACCCAGAGACACCTTCATGTGGTACTTTTAAACACTCAGCCCACTCTATTGAAGAGAAAGACATCTCTTTTCCATTTAAAAAGGAGCTTACCCGATTCTCATTTTCAGACTTCTCGAAGGTTACAAACTCGTAGAACTGTTTTACCAACTTCGGGTAGTATGGGCCATTGTTATTCGAGAAACAATCCACCCATTTCTGGTCCTCCAGAATCTCGAGTACTAACAATTTTATAGGCAGTAGCCATTCCACACACAGTTCTTTCTCGATTACTATGTCTCTATTCTGCAAGTGAGGATTCACTGGTCACCTTCCCGATCTGGTTCTGACTTCACTAACACTGGCTTTATGCTGTGTCTTCTGCTTCATAGCTTTTGGTACTACACTTTCATCTCTGACTGTAGGAAGCTTAGTTTTTGCCATTGAGGGTTTAGGGTTCTTGGCCGATTTGGGAGCTAAGGTTTGAAGGTGAGAGATTTTGAGCTCGGTGAGGTAAGAAGTGGCTTAGAATTATTTTTATCATTTAGGAATTCCAAATAAATGACTAAAATAGAGTAAGATAAAATAAAATAAAATGATTCATATTCTTGGCGACAGACAGAAGTTATAAAATATAGCATCTGTGAGAATTTCAACATCGGTGAGGATTTTCACATCGGTGAGAATTTTCACATCGGTGAGGATTTCACATCGGTGAGGATTTTCACATCGGTGAGCATTTCACATCAGTGAGGATTTTCACATCGGTGATAATTTCACATTAGTGAGGATTTTCACATCAGTGAGAATTTCACATCAGTGAGGATTTTCACATCAGTGAGGATTTTCTCATCGATTGTGATTAAACATTCCCAATTCGTGTCTTATGTAACTTAGCCTATCCGAACTTAAAGGTTTAGTGAAAATATCAGCCAATTGATGTTCAGTGCCAATAAATTCAAGAGAAATATCACCTTTTTGATAGTGATCTCTTAGGAAATGGTGTCTTACATCTATGTGGTTGGTTCTAGAGTGAGATACAGGATTCTTAGAGATGTTTATTGCACTGGTGTTATCACAGTTGATTGAAACATGTTTAAAAACATATCCATAGTCCAAAAGAGTGTGTTTCATCCACAGAATTTGTGCACAGCAACTACCAGCAGCGATATATTCTGCTTCGGCAGTAGATAATGCAACTGAGTTCTGTTTCGTACTACACCAAGAAACTAAGGATTTTCCAAGCAAATGACATGTTCCTGATGTTCTTTTTCTGTCTAACTTACAACCAGCAAAGTCAGCATCTGAATAACTCATTCACTCAATGGATTGTCCTTTTGGGTAAAACAAACCTAAGTTAACCGTGTGTTTGAGATATTTAAAAATTCTTTTAACAGCAAGCAAATGAGATTCTTTTGGATTAGCTTGAAATCTAGCACACATACACACAGTAAACATAATATCAGGTCGACTAGTAGTAAGATAAAGTAAACTACCAATCATACCTCTGTAATTTGTTTGATCAACTGGTTTCCCGGTTTCATCTACGTCCAATTTATAGGTAGTACTCATAGGAGTTTCACTTTCCTTGATACTATCCAGACCAAAACGTTTTAAAAGATCCTTTGTATATTTACTTTGATTCAAAATAATACCATTTTCATTTTGAAATACTTGATATCCAAGAAAGCACTTAAGCTCTCCCATTAAGCTCATTTCAAATTCATTTTGCATACTTTTTGAAAAATCAGTACATAAAGAGTGTTTAGAAGATCCAAAAATAATATCATCAACATATATTTGTACAACTAAAACATCATTAGAAATTCTTTTAATGAAAATAGTTGGATCAGAGATCCCTTTAGTAAAACTTTTTGAAATAAGAAAATTTCTAAGTCTATCATACCAAGCTCTTAGAGCTTGTTTTAAACCATATAAAGATTTAGAAAGTTTAAAAACTTGATTTGGAAAATGAGGTTTTGTGAATCCAGGTGGCTGTTCCACAAAAACATCTTCAATTATAAAACCATTTAGAAATGCACTTTTGACATCCATTTGATATAACTTGAAATTCAGATGTGATGCATATGCAAGTAAGATCCTAATAGCTTCCAGTCGAGCTACAGGTGCAAAACTTTCTCCATAGTCTATACCCGCTTCTTGACTATATCCCTGTGGAACTAGTCTAGCTTTGTTTCTAACTATGTTTCCAGATTCATCTACTTTATTTATAAAAACCCATTTTGTTCCTATTGTCAAGGTGTCCATAGGTCTGTCAACTAATTCCCAGACATTGTTTCATTCAAATTGATTTAATTCTTCCTGCATAGCTATTACCCAGAATTCATCATTGATAGCATCATTGATATTTTTGGGTTCTAGCTGTGACAGAAAAGCTTGATGTTCTACCTGGTTCCTTAGAGAAGCTCTAGTTTCCGTTCCTCTATCAAGATTACCAACAACAGCTTCTAAAGGATGATTCTTTAGAATCCTCGTTGATCTGGTAAAGGTTGGACTAGATACTTCAGGTTCATCTATAGGTTCGGGTTCAACAGAAGCAAATTCTGGAGAAAGTCCAGAACTGGATGTTTTTAAAACAGGTTCTTTAAATTTATCATTAAGGTCTAGAATAGACAAATCGTCTTCAAGATTCTCAAGAGAAGTTTTAGGCTCAAGTGGATCAGTTTCATCAAACTTGATGTGAACAGATTCTTCCACACATTTGGTTCTCTTATTGAAAACTCTATAAGCTTTACTTGAAATAGAATAGCCCAAAAAAATTCCTTCATCGCTTTTGGGAGAAAACTTATCCATATTATCTTTAGTATTAAGTACAAAGACTTTGCAACCAAAAACTCTGATGTAATTAACCTTAGGCTTTCTATTGTTCCATAATTCATATAGGGTTTTCTTAAGAACAGGTCAGATCAAGACTCTATTAATGACATAAGAAGCTGTATTTACAGCTTCAGCCCAAAAAAAAATATGCAGGTCATATTCATTGATCATGGTTCTAGCAATTTCTTGAAGGGTTCGGTTTCTTCTTTCTACTACACCATTCTGTTGGGGTGTTCTAGGGGCAGAATAGTTATGAGTATAGCCATTGTGTGAGCAATAAGCTTCAAAATCTTGATTTTCAATCTCACGACCATGATCACTTCTCAATGTTTTAATCTTAAGTCCACTAAGGTTCTCTACAGATTTAGAGTATTTAACAAAAGAAGAACAAGCTTCACCTTTGTGAGCTAGATAATATACCCAAGTATATCTAGAAAAATCATCTACAAGAACATAAACATAGTGCTTCCCATTTAAAATAGAAACTCTTGACGATCCAAACAAATCCATGTGAACCAATTCAAGTGGTTGAGAAGTCGAAACTTCTTTCTTTGATTTAAAAGAAACTTTGTGTTGTTTTCCCTTTTGACAGGGGTTACACACTCTATCATTTGGGAATTCTAATTTAGGTAGATCTCTAACTAGGTTTTTTCTAGAGAGTTTTCTAAGTGAGTGAATTTTGAAATGTCCCAATCTTCTGTGCCATAGCCAAGATTCTTTATGAAAAGCATTCAAACAAGTAATATTCTGCTTAGCTAAAGAATTCAGATTAACAGCATAAACATTTTCATTTCTTAAGGCAGAAAATACCAAAAAATTATTAGAATTAAAAACATTACAGGAATCATTTTCAAATTAAACATGAAAACAATCATCACATAACTGAGAAATACTTAATAAATTTTATTTAAGGCCATCAACAAATAAAACTTTAGAAATCAGAATTGAATCAGTGTTACCAATCTGGCCTAGGCCGATGATTTTTCCTCTTGAATTATCACCAAAGGTGACAAAGCCTCCATCAACTTTTATTAAACTCTTAAAACAAGAGAAGTCTCCTAACATATGTCTTGAACATCCACTGTCCAAATACCAGGTCTCTTTACATGATCTCTTTAAGCAAGTTCCCTACAAAACAGATTCAGATGGGAGATGATTTTGGTACCCAGATTTTCTTGGGTCCAGACAGGTTAGACAATAACACTTTAGGTACCCATATTTGTCTAATGGGTATCATATAATTTTTTGAATTTACATGCTTTGAAAGATAAACTTTATTAGATCCATATCTATGTATATAACTGGTTGAAGCATATGAAGTTCCAGAATTACCTTCATTCTGTCCAGATTTAGAAATGAATCTAGTTTTGGGAATTTTCCTTTGTCCAGGTTGGTATCCTATACCAGTAGTATATTTAGGTGCTATTTTCTTTCCTAGCATCTGTGTTAGTGTATTTTTGCCATTGGTGAACTTCTCTAAGACTTTCTTGAGTTGCTCATTAGATAGTTTCAGTCCAGTGTTTTCTTTTAACAGTTGAGCGTTTTTCTCTTTTTCAATAGTGAGTTCGGTTTTAACTATAGTGGTGAGAGCATGATGTTTCTTTAATGAATTGTATTTATCCTTAAGTTCATTACATGTCTCTTACTGCATATCACAGTACTCAAACAATTCATTTTTAGACATTGTTCCAGAATCAGAATCAGATTCTGCATTATCTCCAGAGTAATAATTTAAAGCAGGAGTTTTAGAAGTTACCTGAGAAGTGTTTGTCATAAAGCACATATTTGACTTATTTTTGTGTTCAGTTTCAGAGCTTTCAGATTCAGTAGATCTATCCTCAGAATCACTCCAAGTAGCCTTCATGGATTTATTAAACTTATTTTCCTTATATTCATATTTCTTTTTATACTTCAGCTTTGGACAGTCGGCTTTAATGTGTCCTTTTCTCTTGCACTCATAACAGACAACATCATCTGATTTGTCATTATTCCTCCAATCCTTTTTCCATTTACCTTGGTGATTACCCTTATAATTTGTTTTTCTGAAGAACTTCTTTTTCCTATAAAATTTCTTAAATCTTCTAGCAATGTGAGCCATCTCAGCATCACTGTCAGAATCACTTTCACTGTCTTCACAGCTTGAACTTTCAACTACAGCTTGAAGCTTTTCTTTGTCCTTATTCTTTGAAGTTGAGGATTTGAAAGCGATAGACTTTCTTGGAGGTTCATTTTCTTCCTCTTTATTCACTTTAAGATCTTCTTCATACATCATCAACTTGCCAATTAGTTCCTTGAAAGGTAGAGCAGCAATGTCACATTATTCTCTGATTGAGACAGATGTGCCCCTCCATCTATCAGGTAGACATCTCAAAATTCTCATAATTTGTTCCTTCGATGAGACATCCTTTCCTAGCGAGAACATTGTATTGACAATTTCATTGAACCTGTGATACATGTCAGAAATGGGTTCGTCAGGCTTCATTTTAAAATTATCATACTTGATAGTATAAGTGTTCAATCTCATTTCCTTAACATTCGTTGTTCCTTCATGAGAAACAGCTAAGGTATCCCAAATTTCATATGCAGTTTTACAAGAAGAAATTCTATTAAACTCTAAATCTCCTAGAGAATAGTACAAGGAATTCATAGCTTTACAGTTGTTATTGTAAGCATTCTTTATATGTTCATCCCAAGTAGATCTAGCAGTAGTGGGAATTTTGTATTCTGATTCAATAGCAGTCCAAATATCAAAACCAATGCTTTCTAGATGAATTTTTATTTTCAGTTTCCACTGAGCATAATTAGTTCCATTGAAGAAAGGTGGCCGGTTAGTAGAAGCACCCTCAAGTCTATTGTCCATGATGAGAAAATTTTAAAGAGATAAAAATTTAGATATAAGAGAAATTTTAAGAACTTTAAAATACAACTAAACTCACAGTTCAAAAGCAGAGTACTTTTAGAAAGTATTTTCAATCCTCTGATACCAAGTGTTGGTCGGAGTGGTTTACTCAAGAGGGGGGTGAATTGAGTACCAATTAAAATTTCTGTATTTAAAAACACTGTCTTGAAGACCCCCAAATAAAATAATAAATTAAACTGTAGTGAATTTATATTAAAGTAGAGGTTCTGTTAGATTCCCAAGGGATTGATTAATTCCCAGTTAATCAATATAGGAGTGTATGATTATCTTTTGAAACTATCTTACTAATCTACACTTAACATAAACACTTGCTAATTTAATTATCAATGTAACTTTAAAAACAGTATTAGTTTTAAAGTGATTAGCAGTGGAATAAAACTTTGAAAGAGATGGCACAACAAATGTAACCAAGAGGTTCAGTCTCAAGCCGAGACTTAGTCCTCTCAAAAGTTTATATAAAAATGATCCACACCCTGGATCGAGGTTCAACAGTGTACAACTGTCCAGGTCCAAGACCTCTACCACTTTTATTCGTGGGAAACAGTACAACAGCAACCAGCTCTCCAGGTCACACACAACATCTACCACTGTTATTTGTGGGAAAGAATAGAATGCAAGAATTTGGTATGGATTTAAAAATCCTCCAGTTTAAGTACAGGAGACAGTGTATGTGTTAGATACAGCAGATAACACACACTACTCGAAAAGAATAATGATAAATCACAGAACAAGAGATGTAGAGTTTAGAGATGGTTCTGGTGATTTCAGTGTAGCTCTGAACTCCTTTGGATTCGATCAGAAGTGAGTCTGAGTCCTCTTCTCGTTTCTGTTTGAGAAACAGAGTGTCGTATGCTCCAGGTTCACAGACAGTGAAAATGTAGTGGTTGAAGTTCTTCAGTGTTCTTCTTATATGCACAGAACAGTTCTCGAGTATGCTTGATTGTCTATGAGCTTCTCTGTGTTCTTGATGGAACTGGTTTTGCACTTTATTCTTCTTTTTCTTGTGTTTCAGGTATATTTCATCCACACACTCTCCTCTTGTTGTTTGTTGGGCAGCGTAGTCTTCTCGTATTTATCTCACGGGCAACAGGGGACAGAAAAGATTTCCTTTCTGCAGGAACGAGGTACGGGTTCCTGACATCCGACAACCTTTATCAGATATTTGACAAATCATTAAAATGTACATGATATGACCGTTAGATAGATTAAATATACGAAATAAATAAATTTAAAAAGTGAGTCGAGTGATCGGTATGTAATCAGCATCGGTAGCTTGGACATCGGTAGATCAATGTCATTAGTTTCTTTGACTCTATCGGTGGCTCTATGCGTCAGTTGGTATATGCCTGTATCGGTGAATTTGTTTATCGGTAGCTCCATGCGTCAGTAGCTCTGTGTGCATCGGTAGCTCTATGTGCATCGGTAGCTCTGTGTGCATCGGTAGCTGTCTGTAAGTCAGTAGCTTACATTTATAAGCACATCGGTAGCTCTGTGTTAAATATATCGGTGACTCTGTCTGTCGGTAGACTAAGTCTATCGGTAGACTGGGTACTGGTAGCTCTTTATCAGTAGCTATAGGCAGATTACTTATCTGTTTTATGCAGAACACATCCGATTGTGTTAGAATTAATTTATAACTTGTATGAACATGGATAAATGAGGATTAACATATTCCAAAGACTATTTTAAAAATTATTATTGGTTTGATCACAGATTTGAAAGAATTAAAGTATAGATCAATGATACTTAAAAAATATCATAGAGAATGAAAACATAATTGGGATTTTCAACACATATGAATACATGATTGAGATTACCAAAACAGGTGAGGTCAACATTAATATTATATGATACTATGGGGTAATTAGGGTACCCATAATTTTTTATTTTTTATTCAAATTAATAATAACAAATGGCCATGGTTTTTTAGAGAGGATGCATGGTTAGGTGTCACTGTGCCCCTTAATTTTCTGCCACAAATGGACTTCTATTTGGGGTGCATAGTTTTTCCTCTTTGTTTTTTGAACATGTTCCAAAAATTAGAACCACCTATAGTTAAGGGTGCACATTGTGAACTAAGAGTCCACATGGTTTGGAAAAACTTTCCACCCATTCTTGTGGCTCAGCTTTGGCATCACTATTGATGGGTTAAACCACATTGTTTCCCTAATTGTGTACTTACCATCCACATCTCCATGGGTTTCTAAAACATTGTAAAAAATATATATGTTACCCTAAATGAGACCCAAATAAATATATACTTTACATGTTCCATCAAGTACCTATATCAAAGTAACTAAAAATTAAGAACCAGTATGCAAGAAAAAAAAATTTCACATTTATTTGATTATTAATACACCCCAAAAATTATTAAATTTTTATGGTATCACCGATTCATATAAAATTTTGTAATTTATAAGGCTGTATGAGAATTATATACCTAAATATTATATAATTTTTGGTTAATATTCATCATATCTACTAATAATATACACTCTAATATAGATAATGTGTTGTTTCATTGGAGACTCGATATATAATCAAATTCATTAATAAAATATCTTCAACATACACCAAATTTATCTTCTAACATAGTACGCAATTTATACATACCTACATGAATAAAATCCTTAATAATTTAGGAATATTGAAACATATGAAAGAGTGAGCTTATACGCTCTATATGGGTAATCATAGGAGATATCAATAATTGATCATAAGTCATCATAATTTAAGAATACAGGTATAAAAATAGGATCATAACATACATAATTCATACCCAATTAGTAAATGTTATATAATAATGTTTCATGGAAAAGAATTTTCCTCAGAAAATACAGCATTCATATTTTTTAAAATTATCAATAATTACACATTATCAATTAAAATATATCAAAATCATAGGATCATGGTTTTTCTCTTACAGAAATGAAATTAAAATCAACATCCATAGTTAATGAACACTACCAAAACAACCATAGTATATTGGGTTCACTCACTATCCTATCACTTTCTTACTACTGGGTAACTTCCAAGAGAACAATAATCGATAGAATCCCTTACTAAACTAGGATAAGTACCCATTCTAATAAATATTATTTTATGTGATAACAATGATTAGAAAATTCAATGTAGTGTGATATAATTCCATGAATAACGTTGACATTATGAAAACATTACATATTTTTTCCACAATATTATTAAAAAATCACAATCTAATAATATCATAACATGTGGAAATGGAATGGGTTTCAATTACATTTCATCAATTCATCATAACATAAATACTAGAATTTTTTTTTCTAAATATTCCATCATAAATAAATTAACCATTATGAATTAAATGGGTTACATATAATAATTCCTAAAAATCATCATAAAAATAAATTTAGAAAATGAATGTATATTTTATCATAATACCGTATACCATGTCATGTATAATAATCATTAAATGATAAAGAAATAAATGAAAAATACCTTTAAAAAAGAATTTGATCATTTCATGGAAAACCAAGAAAATATTATTATCCATAAAAACAAGAAATTCATATAATATTATAAAAAGTTATTTAAAAATAAAAATTTATTCATTAAAACAGATTATTAAAGAAAATAATGTTATTGGTATTGATGAATGTTGTTCTTTCTACATTCATTATTCAACAACATTGTTTTTGCACTTATGTATGATGTCCAAATTTAATCATATATAAAATAATTAAAAATAAAACCATTTAATAATTATAATAGGAGTTCATTAGATATTAATAAATTATATTTCTCATATATCTCTATGTTGGAAATAAACATACGCCAATGATTTTTAATTACATTGAAACGGATTATAAAGTCCAACGATTAATGAGAAAATATGTTCACATTTCATACAAATATTTTATTGATCATTCTAAGTAAAAAATTTATAAGTATGGTTCTAATAAATTAATAACATATTTATAAATAGTGTTATGAAAATAGATTTGGTTTAAAGGATACATATATTTAGTTTACACTCAATTGAAATTTATTATAGGTAATTACAAAAATAAATGAGATGATTACATATACCACTACATAAAGTCCCATATTTATTTCAATTCCCTCAAAACTCATGTAAAAAGTATAAATTCATTACAATTATAGATTTAATAAATTATATTAATATAAAACTTAAACTATATCATTCCTTTTAAATTTAAAATTACCCGTTTTAAATGTTGATGAAAAATAATATTCGGGTGGAAATGGGTATGTCTTACAAGAATTTATTGGCTTTATTGTTCTAGTAATTCCACCGAGGTCACAGATTCATCATCTAAATAATGTAAAAAAATTCATAACTATCATATTTATTCATTATATAAACATTTATAACATTTTATATAATGGGGTCATGATAAATTAATTAAATCACTCTATAGAAACTCAATCTTGTATGTATCAACGAGTGATCATTGTACTTTTCAATGGATGAATATAATGAAAGGTAAATAATAATTCTTGTTAAAAAAACAATTTTTATATAATAAATGTAACATAGATTTTTTAAATATAATCATATTACTATCCATGTAAAAAAGGAAATGAAAAAAAAACAACTTCGGTTTATTGAGGTGGTAGCTCACATCTACGTAAAAAAAGAATTTTAATTTTTCTATTGATATGATGGAGATAAAAAATAGATATAATATTTACCAAAAAATAAATATATAATATATAATGATTATATTATTTTAATATGGTTATAGATCATTATATTCTAGATTAATATGAATGAAACACAAAAATGATCGTTATGACCATTTACATTTTCTTTGATTATCATAATTTGGGAACAAGCATAAGGATTCAAGGATGGATTTATTGGGAATAAAAGAAAATCATGGTCATGGATAGTGATATTAGGAGTGAATTTTAGTACAACATGTTCTATATAAATGTCTCTACTTGTTTGGATATGAGAGAAGGGGAAGATACATTTTAAAACTTAGGGAAGGGGCACACATAAACTCTTAAAGAATATTTAAATATGAAAGAGTCTCTATCATGTGAATGTGGCTCATAATTGGATATATATAAAATATATCATTATTTAGGATTGAAATATTTTTATAAAATATGATGTATAGAACATTTAGGTAATTTTCACACCCATTAATTTAGTTTAATATCTCATTAAGCATCCTTTACTAATACTTACATAATGATTCTTTTTTCTTAATTAATATTAATATAGAAAAGGTTAAGATGAACTAATTAAAAAAATATAGAAACCGTATATCATATTAATTTTTTAGTGGTTGAAAAATATATATGATATATTTTTATAAAACAGAATTAGTAACATTTTTAAAAGAAATTATTTTGATGCATAAAATTAATTTTTTTGTTATTTTCTGCTTAGTTTAAAACAATAGATGGATATAAAAATATTTCATACAATACATTGAAGGAAAATAAAGTAAAAAAATTCATCCATAGATATTATTTTAATTTATTATGATAATAACACATTTTTGTCATTGCATTTATTTTAATAAAAACAATTATTTTTACCTTCAAAATATTTTATTTTCATTCAAAACCAATTGATCAGGAATGAATTTATTTTATAAATGACTTAAAAACAATATATAAAATTTTATTTGATTATATTCATTCCCATATATAAAAAAATTCCTAATAATAATATTACATAACAATACTCCAATAGTATATAACATTTAATTTTAACTTATCACTTTGGGAAAAGTAAGATATAAAAATATTTATTTACATAAAATTAAATATACCACCTAATATAAGTGTTTAAAATATTCATTCAATATAAAAAGAACAAGTTGATTGGTGAGTTATATAAAGTGGTATTTTCTAGTTGATCACATCTACTAAGAGCCTCATTATTATTTTCAAACTTTTTTCAATTTCATTTCATCTTTAGTATGATACCTCAGTTTTCCTATTTAATATTTTACATTTCTCCAACTAAAATATTTGTAAAAAATATATTATGAAACAAAATTTCCAGCACATATTTTTTCTCTATCACTTATATAACTAATACCTTCCAAAATCTTGAAATATAAATATTGATTGGTAATTTTTCTCCCAAAATTGTTTTATTGGGTTTTCATTATATTTATTAATCATTGATTTTACATCACAATATCATCATTATCAAAACAGTAATTCACATTGGTTTTTCTAAAATTATTTATAATGGATTTTTTTAAGAAAATTACTCATTATTATAAAGAAAACATGGGGAAAGTGGTGATACTTTTTGTTTATGATATTACATTTTTTCAATTCACTATATAAATTAATGTATAATACTGTATATCTATCAAAAAGTTCATTGGGATATAATATATGATTCCCCCAATACCATTTTTTCTGATATCATATAACACATATTGTAATTTAAATAATTAATCTAATAAAATAATAAAACAATATATAATTTTTTTATTACATAGAACTCAGTAGATTTTGAATGTATCACTACCAAATAATTCATTATAATAGGGTTTTTAATTATAAATCATTTTTAAATATGATTATATTATCAGACATGTTTAAATGAAATATTTCCAAAATCTAAAGTAGATCATATCATATGCAATGATATTCTATCTGAGGTCAAAATACCACTACTCCACCCAAACAGATATCACAACCTGTGATATCCATATATAATTTCGATATAACCATTTTATTTTTTAAATCATGAATTTCATAAACGAAAAAAAATTAAAAAAATTATTTATAATAATACCAATGATTGTGTTAAACATAAAATAGGTTAAGTTTATAGGATAACATAAAGTCACACACCACGTCTACCTTGAATAATAATAAAGGGTGCATTAAATATAGAATAAATAAATAATGAAAAAAACCATCCATTAATATCTCTTGAATAAAAAATGAGATGTTGATGAATTCATTGAAATAAATAACCTTCTACTTGTAAAAATAATCATCCAAATATAAAAACCTTTAAAAAATAGTATAACATCCCTCATAAAACTCATTTGTATGAACCATCTATATAAAAGGATAAAAATAATTTAGAAAAGAGGGAGAAATACATTATTTCATACAATGAAGGATATTTGATATTTTAGATTAGCATATATCTCCCTTCATATATCCATACATTATTAAATAAATTAAGATAATGGATCACATTTATTCCTCAACACTTCATCTAATGATTAGGAATATTAATTCCAATGTTATAATACTACAATTATATTAAAGCTCATTTAATTGAAAAATAATTCAAATATACAGTGTATCACAATTACACACACCATTATATAATATTAAAATCTATGGAAATGATAAGAAAGTGAAATATATAAAATATAAAATGTAAGAATACTACGATATAACCTATTCTTTCACTATAATTATATTTTTTCAAGAATAGATACATTATAAGTCATTGTTTTGGATAAGACCATTAGTTCATATTCATTTTAAAATTAATAATCACTTTATAAGAAAATTTCATTTTCTTTATATTTTTTATTTTAATTTACTCATATTTCTACTGTGTATATAAATTAATAGTTTTTATTTTCCTCATGTTTTTCATTATAAAGAAACAATTTTATACATATAAAAAACATTATTATGTGGAAATAATAATAATGATTTTTGGTAATTTATTTTTCAAATTTATGAAATTGATATCCTTCATAATATAATGTTGAAACTTATTCATCATTTCATTATAATAATCGATTATATGGATTTATTTCTATGAATTTTTAATATTCATAAATCTATTATAATATTTTATATTTATTGAAAATTTCAATTTTATATTTTTTAATTCATCCAAAAAACTAAAAATATCATATTATTAATAATAAATATATTAATAAATTTTATTCTTATAGAACGAAATATTTTACGATCCTTATGTTGTATTATATGTTATTTAATGTAATAAGAATTATACAAAATATAGTTTGTCATCCAAGAATCATTTCTATGTCCTCTCTCATATCAATTGTTAGACCCACAAGGCTGAATACCCTGAGAGGTAGGGGTGAATCAGGGTATAAATAATTTAAAATTAACGCCCATTCTGATCTTGTTTTACTGTTAAGAAAAACACACTTCTCTCTCTTTCCTATTGCACAAAGTAAATAGAATGTAAAGAATGCACATGAAACATCAATTTTACTTGGTTCACCGCAAAGGGCTACGTCCAAGGAGCATACGCTGACAAGTTTCCGGTCGTACCAATTCCACTATAGTTCACTAGCTGTGGATTACAATGTTCAGGCTAGATCACTTCTATGCCTAGGCTCACTGCATTTACAATGTTTAGGGTCAGCTCACTGCTTCCCCAAGGGCCACTCTTTGTTTCTCTCTCTCTGGCTCAACACTGGGGGAGAGGATCACCTTCTTTCTCTTCCTTTGCTCACTAATCATGGAAGGAATCCACTCACAGTTTATAGACCTATAGGTCTATTCATTTTCAAGAAAGAATGCATCTTCCTCATTATATAGATGCTCTATTTTAGTAAAACATTCACCCTTAGATGAATATCTCTTTGCACCAATGGTATCGGGAAAACTTCCAGCTTCCACGCAGCCTGAAAAACATTGCTGGAAATAAACCTTACTTGGTGCGCAAGACTAACTCGGTGCACAATTATTGGCGCACAAGTCTCATCGGGCGCACAAGTCCACCTCAGACACTTGTGCGACACAGTAATCCCCAACTCCAAACTTCCACGACTCTCTTCCTTTTACGCACAAACCAACATCGGCACGCAATTGCCAACCAGAACGCAACTTCTCACACTGGCACGCAACTTCAACAACCGGCACGCAACTTCACCTGCGCGACCCACACACCACTTGCAGGTCTACCACACCTGCGCGACGAGAGCTCTGATTTCTCAAAATGTTGAACTCCAGTAAAGAATGAAGTGGGGTGGTCTGGTATTTATAGGAAAATTGACCATCCAGTGCAACGGCATGCAAGTCAACTGCGTGACCCAGTCTCAGCGCGCAAGTCTTATGTCCTCCTAGACAATTGCGCGACTAACTACCAAACATGCACGAACCTGTTTCCTTAGCAATATTTTGATCATCGGATCTTGAAAAACATATGGCGTGCAAGTTTCCTATAATCAAAGTCCTCAACGCGCAATTATCTTTTCCAACAATCACAACATAGATGTATGTCATTGTTTTTCTTTGTCAACAATCACAACATAGATGTCCACTTTGTCAACAAACACAATCACCTCAAAAATACATCAAGGATGCCTTAAGAGATTTTTGCCCAACAATCTCCCCCTTAGGGTTTGTTGACAACTCTTCCATAAAAAGATACATCGTTGATTCTTCAGCCACCATTCTCCTTTTGCGATTCTGATAGCGATCAAGGATTTACTCAACACATACTCTAAGCCCACATGAGCAATGCTCGACGTGGGAAATAAGAGTAAATGAAATGTTCATCAATGATTTACTTCATCTCTGACATCCACTGTTGACACCAAACTGATACCAATTTGTACTAAACTGATATAAATTGTTGAAGGATTTTTTGGAAGACTAATTTTTGTTTGGAAATTTTTTTACCACATTACAACACCACTCTTCTACTTTTATCATGATCCACATCAGTCGTGATATCTATTCTTTGATTGATCACTTATAGCATCGTCATATTTAATATGCTCCCCCTTTCTGGTCGCACCTTCAACACCTCTTCATCCCTATTTAATGTGATGTCCAACTAAGCTCTGGCTAAGCATGTTCAACTAGCTTCAACTCCCCCAATCTGGCCGCTCCACTTTTCAGATTCTCCCTATATCATTCATGATTTATCAAATCTCCACATTGTCTTCCCCTTGAACAATCACTATTTTCTCCCCCTTTGTCAATGAAACCAAGGGACACTCATTTGTAGTCTGTAACGTAGTAGAGAACACATATCATCACATTCGGGAAAAATACATCATACCTCAGGGAGAGAGGGGGGGGGGGATTCCACAACTACAATATTTCAAGTGCGGGAAATCGACTGACCTCCTAGAGCCAGTCGATGCCTCTCAAAAGCTTCCTTGGGTAAGGCCTTTGTCAGAATGTCTTCAACCTGTAACTCTATAGGCACATACTCCAACTTCACCATTCCCTGCTCTACCTTCTCCTTGATAAAATGATACTTTATCTCAATGTGCTTTGTCCTTGAGTGATGGACCATATTTTTTCTAAGATTGATGGCACTTGAGTTATCACACTGGATTCCAATTGGAGGCTTCACATCGACTCACATATCTTCAAGCTGCTGCTTCATCCACAATAACAGTGTGCATGCTTGAGTGGCCGCAATATACTCAGCTTCTGCGGTGCTCAACGAAATGCAATCTTTCTTCTTGCTTATCCCAGAAATACAAAATCCACCAAGATAGAATGCACCACCTGACATTGATTTTCTATCATCTTCTGAACCGACCCAGTCTGCATCAGTATATCACAATAACTCTATCAGATATTTGTTAGTATATATCAAGCCGAAATCCACTGTGCCCTAGATATACCGAAGTATTCTTTTCACTGCAAGCATGTGGATTTCCTTGGGATTACTCTGATATCACGCTGCTTGGCATGTGGAAAAAACAATATCAGGCCTTGTTGCGGTTAAGTACAATAGACTTCAAATGATTTGCCTATATTCGGTGATATTAACTGCCTTTCCATCCTCATCTCGTGATAATTTCATCCGGGTAGCAACCAGAGTCTTCATCTCCTTGGAATTTTCCATTCCAAACCTTCTCTTGACCTCCTTGGGATATTTAGATTGAGAAATGAATGTTCCATTCCTTCTTTGTGTCACATGTAGACCAAGGAAAACGTTAGCTCTCCAATCATTGACATTTCAAACTCATTTTTCATGAATTCAGAAAAATGTCTGCACTGAGCTTCATCTGATCCACCAAAAATTATGTCATCGACATACACCAGCACCATCATCCTTTAATTACTATCATTACTAAAATAATGATTGTAATCAACTCCTCCATGCTGAAAACCAAGCTTATTCAAGTACTGATCAAGCTTTGAGTACCATTCTCTTGGTGCTTGTTTCAGCCCATACAATGCCTTCTTTAGCCTGCAAACTCTGTTCTCATCCTCATGAATGAGAAAACCATCTGGCTGCTCAATCTACACCTCTTCTTCCAGAACCCCATTCATGAATGCAGATTTGACATCCATCTGGAAGACTTTGAACTTTATTTGCACTACTATGGAAAAAAATAATACGATTGTCTCCAGCCTTACAACCGGTGAAAATGTCTAATCTACATCTATTCCCTCTATCTGGGAGTATCTCTTGCACATTAGTCATGCTTTGTTTTGAATCAAATTTCCATCAACATTCATCTTTTTGTGATAGACCCATTTAGTCTCGATGACATTATTATCTACTGTCCTCAAAACAAGCTCCCATGTCTGGTTCTTCTCAATCTGATCAAGCTCTTCATTCATAGTCTGAACCCAGTTTTCATCTTTAGCTGCATCGGAAAAACATTTCGGCTCCACCTGAGACAAAAACGATGTTTTTTGTAAATATTTCATTCTTCGAGTCTGATAGGAGCTGTATGATCACCAATGATATTCTGTCTATCAATTTCAGCTCGACTCTTTGGCTTCCTTCTAACACAAACATGACACTTTCTTGTTCATCATCAGTGTCTTCTTCTGAGTTATCCTCTGACACTACTGCTCCCCCTATGTTTCTTACCTCATCATCACTTTCATCCAGGAACTGTTCACGAGATCATTGATTATTCTGTTCATTTTCAACTATAGTGACATTATTTCTCTCAACAATTTTTCCCAGCCTCTTGTTGAAGAATTTATATGATTTGCTTTTCCCTGAGTAGCCATGGAATATCCCCTCATCTCTTCGTGCCTCAAAATTCCTGTGATTTTCATTATTGAGAATGAAACACTTACTTCCAAAGATTCGAAATTATTTCAGCATTGGCTTCATTCCATACCACAGTTCATACAGAGTCTTCCCTTGCTTTGGACACAACAGAGACCTGTTCGAAACATAGACCGATGTCAGCACAGCTTCCTTCCAAAATTTCTCTAGTAGGTATTTATCAATAAGCATCGTTCTATCCATTTTGTTGATGATCTGATTTCTCCTTTAAACCACTCCATTCTATTAGGGAGTTCTCACTGATGAAACTTGATGCCTTATCCCGTGTTTCTTGAGATATTCTTCCACTTGACTATTTGTGAATTTTGTACCATTATCTGTACGGAACTTCAAAATTTTCTTCCCAAGAATCTTTTCTGATTCCCTCAATTACTACTTTATGCAACTGAACACCTCTATCTTATGGGTAACAACAAAAACCCATGCCATTCTGCTATAATCATCCATGAAAAGAACATAGTACCTTTTCCCATTTATAGCTCATGGTGAGATAGGTCCACATACATCAGCATGCACCAATTCAAGCACTCTAGTTGATTTCTGTTCCTTTGGCCTGTATGTCTTTCTGATGACCTTCCCTTGTTAGAAAGAAACACACGTATGAGTGCGATCACATGATAGTTTGTGAAGGTCTCTAGCAGCATCACACTTTACCAGATCTTCAATTGTTGGTTGGCATAGATGACCAAGTCTCTTATGCCACAGCTGGTTTTCTTCCCCTCTAGAAAAGAGACACAAATATTTTCTCCACTTACAAGGTAGAGATTCCCTTTTGTCCTTTTTCCCTGTAGAACAACTTCCCCATCTTTTCCCGTGATAGTACAGGTCTTCATAGTGAACCATATAGAATGTCCTGAGTCACAAAATTTACTAACACTGAGAAAATTATGACTGAGACCTTCTACAACTAAGACATCAGCACGACTGATTTCTTTGCCCCCAAACCTAGCCTTTCCTGATCCAATTATCTTCAGGCCTTCATCATTTCCAAACATGACTACTCCTTCTCTGTCATATTTTATTCCGGTAACCAGATCTTTGTTTCCTGTCATGTGAGACGTACAACCACTATCCACAATCCACACACCAAAACGACATGATGCTTTAAGGGAAATTTCAGCAACAACTACCTTCTCTGTTCTCTTCTTCATGGTCCATATTTTTGTCTCCATACTTGGTATAGATTGAGACTCATGATCATTCTCAGAGTATGACAGACCAAATTCATCTTGCAGAGCTGTAAATCTGTTCTGAACATTTAACTATCTTGTCGGGTTATTGATCTGCTTCTTGTGAACATTTTGATTCTGCTTTGGCACATTTCTCTGAATGGTCGAAGTGAAGTACCTAGCCATGTGTCCAAATCCTCCGTACCAAAAACAGTGTCCTTCAAAATATGTTCTGGAAAACCGTTCTCTATTTGGATGACATCTTTGTTCCTGTTCCCTTCTATATCTCTTGTCTATGGAACACACATACAGTGAATGTCCCATTTTCCCACAGTAATAACACTTGTTATAGGATAAATTCCTTCGTGATACTTCAGCACTACGATTTTCCCTTTGGGATTTCTGAATATTATGATTCTGTTTTGTGCCCAAATCAACCTTCAATTTCAAAATGGTTTCTTGCGTTCTGACTGCAATTTTCTAATATTTTTTTTCCTGATTTAGCCCTGAAACGACCTTAACATATGAGCTCAATTGATGCTTCTTCCCTGCTAAACTACTAGGCCGCTCTTTTATCTTCTCTTTCTTCTGAATGACCTGCTCTTCTGATATCACATTGTGGGTCAAGAGTTTTTCGTGATCCTTAAATTTTTGTCGTTGACTGACAACTTCCTTTTCAAGCTCTTTAATACGTCTAGCCTACTCCATTACTGTGTTAGTCAAACAATAAATTTCCGTTATTTGTTCCTCAATTTTAAGCTTATACTCAACAATATTTTTTGAGCTCTCTCATGTTGAGGATTTTAGTCTTTCAATTTATTCTAATAGCTCAGACTTTTCTTCATCCTGTTATTGCATATAGAGTTTGGTATCCCGTACCACTTTATTGGTTCTCTTCGTTTTGTCTCTCCAAAAGTCTATCTCCTCAAGAGATGCTTCCAATTCGGCTTCCATATCAACTCTCCCTTCAATTTCTTCTTCTTCTTTAGAGTCAACTTTTTCCTTTTTCCGAGAACTACCAACTATCACCACCAAGGAATTTACCCCATGATCTCTGTAATTTTCTAGTTCCTCATCCTCTTCATCCTCAGACTCATCTGAACTTTCAAATTCTTGTGAAAAATATTTTTTTTTCTTGATGAAATTTCTCTTGAATTGATTCTTCCCTTTCACAAATGCTAAATTATTCTTCTTGGGAATTTCAACTTCATCATCATCATCTTCATTATCTTGAAATTTCATGGGGCATATTGCCGCAAGATGACCAACCTTTCCACATCGAAAGCATACTGGTGGAAGTTTACCTTTAAACATTCATCTTACTCTTTTCAGATTTGAAGAAAGGAATTCCATCACCTCATCTGTCTCTTCTTCATCATTAGAATATTTAATCGTGAGTTTATTCATGGACTTGAATGCCACTTTATTGGATTTCCCCTTTTCGACAGTCTCATTATCATTGTTTCTCATTTCATATGCAACAAGAGTGTTGTGCAGGTTATCCAATGTCAGTTCTTTTGGGTCTTTATCTTCCAAAACAGAAATATTCAGATTGAATCAAGGTGGATGTTTTCTCAATATGCACTTCAAAATTTTTATATCTTCAATAATTTCTCCAAGACCGTACATATCTTCCACAATAATATTTACCCTATCAAAAAATGCATCAACAGACTCATTCAGGTTTATCTTCAGATCTTCATACATATTCCACAACACTTGCAGCTTTGCCTCTTTGAACTTTGTATCTCCTTCATATATATTCAATAGCTTTTCTCACATGACACGTGACGTTTTTCATGACATCACCTTTGTATATATAGGATTGGATAGAGCTCCCCCTAAGGCATTAATTTGCTTTGAAATCTGCATCCCACTCTCTACGTTCAGCTTTTGATAATGCGCCACTATTAATATCAGTTGTTATGCCATGCATTGGTGTTGTGAATACATCCATTCCCAATGATCAGAAGTAGTGTTTCATCTGATTCTTCCATAGCTGAAAGTTGTTCCCGTTGAAGATCGGAATCCCTTTTTGATTGGTGACCTCCATTGAGAGAAGAACTAATATCAACCTACCCCTCTGATACCAATTGTTAGACCCACAAGGCTGAATACCCTGAGAGGGGGGGGGGTGAATCAGGGTATGACTAATTTAAAATTAACGCTCGTTATGGTATTGTTTCGCTGTTAAGTTAAACACCTTTCTCTCTCTTTCCTGTTGCATAAAGTAAATAGAAAGTAAAGAATGCACATGGCACAACAATTTTACATGTTTCACCACAATGGGCTACGTTTAAGGAGCATACGACGATATGTTTCCAGTCATACCAATTCCACTAAAATTCACTAGTTGTGGATTACAATGTTCGGGTTAGATCACTTCTATGCCCAGGCTCACTGCCTTTACAATGTTTAGGGTCAGCTCACTGCTTCCCCAAGGGTCACTCCTTATTTGTCTCTCTCTGGCTCAGTACCGGTGGAGAAGATCACCTTCTTTTCCTTTTTGTGCTCACTTCTCTGGGAAGGAATCCACTCATAGATTATAGACCTGCAGGTCTCTTCATTTTCATGAAAGAATGCATCTTCCTCTTTATGTAGATGCTCTATTGATGTACAACTTTCACCCTTAGATGAATATCTCTTTGCACCGAAGGTATCAGGAAAACTTCCAGCTTCCACGCAGCCCAAAAAACACAGCTGGAAATAAACCTTACTTGGCGCGCAAGACTAACACGGCGCGCAAGTATCGGCGCGCAAGTCTCAACGGGCCCGCAAGTCTACCTTAGACACTTGCGCAACACAAGCTTCTCCAACTCCAAACTTGCGCAACTCTCTTCCTTTTACGCCCAAACCAACATTGGTGCGCAACTACCAACCGGCGCGAAACTTCTCACACTGGAACACAACTTCAACAACCAGCGCACAACTTCACTTTCACGAACCAGACACCACGTCTGCGTCCACCACACCTGCATGATGGGAGCTCTGATTTCTCAAAGTGTTGAACTCTGGTAAAGAATGAAGAGGTGTGGTCCAGTATTTATAGGCAAATTGGCTATCTTGCGCGACGGTGCGCAAGTCACCAGCGCGACCTAGTCTCGGTGCACAAGTCTTATGTCCTCCTAGACAGTTGCGCGACCAACTCCCAAACTTGCGCGAACCTGTTTCCTTAGAAAAATTTTGATCTTCTGATCTTGAAAAACATATGGCGCACAAGATTCCTATACTCAAAGTCCTCGGCGCACCAGTCCCTTTGCCAAAAACACTTTTCTTCATTTGTCGATTTTCAGGCCGAAAAATTTGGCAAACACTAGAAAACGATGCCACCTTTTATCTATTCTTTTCTACCGCCTCCAGATCATCCATTTCTTTTGTCAACATTCTTGAATCAAACACGGATCGTTGACCTCAGCTCTTGAACTCGACATTCCATCTTGAAATCCTCTTTGTCAACAAATTTGTATGTAATTGTTTTGATTTGTCAACAGTCACAACACAGATGTCCACTTTGTCAACAAACACAATCACCTCAAAAATACTTCAATGATGCCTTGAGGGATTGTTTCCCAAAATCAATAAACTATAACAAAAAATTACTCATTAAAGAAAGATTTTAAAAAATCTATTTGATATTTATAAATTTCATAATAATCATTTTGTATAAAATTTATAAAAATACTAATTCATCTTTTATATAGGGGAAGAAATTATAATATTGTGTCTGGAAATATATTCTAATAATTATGAATTTATATGTTTTAAACTTCTCTGTAGATAATTAAAAAAATAACATTATACAATTTATCAAATATTTTCTATTTTATTTTTTTATATATCTTCTAGATGATTTTAATTATTATCTTATTTTAGAAAATTTATAAAAATAACACTGATTATTTAAACAACTGAATTAAAAAAAATAAATAATTTTAATCGTTCAATTAGTCGTTCAAATATATACTCAAATGTTAAAAAAAATTAGGTCTTAAATTATTCATAACTATTTCATGTGTATTGATATAATAAAAGAAATCATTCAATTAGAAAAATATTGATTAGAAAATCGAAAAATATTAAAAACATTCATATATGAAAATTATAAATAATCACCATTAGAAATACTTCCATGGATTATAAAAGAAATTAAATTCATTATAACATTACCAGGAAGAATGTTCTGATAAAAATAATGTACATCAATGTTATTAGTATCCCTATTATGGGATTTTTTTAAAAAATTGATAAAATATTTTATTAATTATTGATAGAAAGCTATTTTACTTTCATAACACAATAAAATAATATCAATTCAATATTAATTGAGATACAATTGTTGATCATTTTAAAACTAATGATTTATCTCATTACTTATTTATTATTTTATATTACTATATCTACCCTATCACAATCACTTATTCAACCATTACCAAATCAATTATTTCTATCATATTGTATATATTATTTTTATTTAATAACCGCATTATCTATTAGGAATATATTGAATCCAAATTTCATTGTTTGATGATTCTCCATGATGTTAATTGTATCGAATTTTTATTAATTTGAAAATATTGTTTCAAAAATAAAATTATAATCCACATTAATTATCTCATCGAGATAAATTCCATCACAAAACAGTTTTAAAATCATGATAGATAAAAATAATAATTTTACCTGAAAATTCATTGGAATTTACATCATTTATATACATTTTAAATAAAAAATATACGTTTTACGATAGAAAAAAAACCATTTTCTTCATCATTATATATATTTTGACACATGTAATTAAATCAGTAAATTAAATGGTTGGGTATTTAAGACTAATACTATTATATGTACACATCATGAATTATTTCCATTATTTATTATTTGTTTTTAGGTATAAATCCATTATATAGGATGATTTTCACATTCATTAATGTATAATAAATTGATTGTTAATCATTCAGTTAATATATTTTTCCACAAATTCGTATGCCATAAACGATGAACATATATTGTAATATTAATATTAATCAATATATTAGTAAGGTTTAAAAGTATAAATATCTCTATATGATATTAATATCATAAAAAATAGTGTGTTATGAATATAAAAATTCCATATAATTTTATCCAAAATATTGCAATAGTTCTCAAAAATATATATACATCTTATATTAAATATGTAGATATCTTTATAAATAATATAGTATTTAAAGAAAATGTATGAATTAAAATTAATTTGATTTTAGTTGACGAAAACACTAACAATCAACCTCAGCAATATAAGAATCTGAAATTTACAAATCATTAGTACACTAACAATCCAAAATGATTCCATTTAATATAATTTGTTTTTCATAATTTAGAAATCCATTCTCATTTTTTCAAAACATCCCAAGTTCTTCATTCATGGAATCTAAATAATATTATATTTAATTATATAGAACATAAAAATATATTGATATATTATAAAATTTATTATCCTTACCATGATATATAAGACATTAGTTATTAGAAAAATATATCATACATTATTTAAAAACATTGTGTTCTTAATGGAATATTTTTATCAAAAATATCATTTTTATATTTACTTATTATACAGAATTCACTATTATCTATGTTGTAACGTTAATTATATTAATTAACCAACTGAAATAAGAATATATTATAAGTATAAAATAATTTTAATCCCATTATAATGTCCTTATTATAATGTTATAATAGAATTATATTTATCTATATTTTATTTTATTAATTTTGTCAAAAGTAATTAAAAATATTTGGAATGAGAACTGTAATTAAATAAGTAATGAACAAGTTATTATAAATGTTCATGAGATAGAATCCTCAAATTGAGAACTTTGTTATAGTTATTTCCATAGATGTTTTTTCATAATATTGGAATCATGAAATGATGTAGGATTGTAGGGAATGATATTTAGTGAGAATAAATATATAAAAATTACCTATATGTTTTATTTTAAAGGGAATTTTGAAAATTCATTTATAGATGATATTTATGATAATATATACAGAAAAACATTGTATGGAAATGGGGAAAATTGAATTAAATGAAATTATCAATATTTTGGTGATGAAATATTTTTGGAATAGTAAAATTTCATCCCACCAAGTATATTTAATTATTTTATTAAATAAAAATTTATTATTATAAAATCTTTGTCATTTAACGTTTATCATCTTAAAAAAAATTTATATTATGTTATTATTTTCCACAATCATTAATTTTCTCACAAAACATAGATTAATTTTCCTCATAGCTATTTTCATCATCTTGACATTAAATATGACATAAATAATGAAAAATTAAAAATATAATTACATATACTTTAAAATATAATTAAACATATAATCTCCAGGGAAAATAATTTTCTATAATTAAAAATAATGTTTTTATTAATGATTGTAAATTTTATTTAAAATAATTCCAAATTATTCCATTGAGGATAATTATTTATTCATATGTATATTTATAAATATATTTATAATTTTTTACTCATTTCAATAGAGGTTTTTATTTCCTGTTAAAATAACCTATTTATATAAAAACTGGATATATTAATTACAAATAAATTTATATTAAAAACCATAATATGTTGGTAACATTAAACATTGATATTATATATATATATATATATTCTTACATACAATGGCAAAATAATTCAAACTATTTACTTATTGAAAATGCCTATCATATATCTAATAATTTTTATTTTTCAGGTATTTAAATTTGACAATATAATTTACATTATGGAAATTGAGGATTGATATTTAAATAATACAATCCTTTAATTTAAATTAATTTGTTATCTTGTTATAGTTTTTTAATTTTATTAATCATATTTTTAATAATAATGTTCATTTATTATTCTATTTCTAGAATTCATTGATAAATATTTAATGCATGATTGGTTTAAGATTTGTATTTCTTGTGAGACACATTATATGATAAAATTATATATAGTTGAAAAATAATACCTGAATTTTTTGTTATAGATAACATTTAAAATTTTCGCATGAGATTTTTATTCATTTGATAACATAATGAGGGTATTCATATAATTTTCATGGCTAAAAATATAATTTCTTTTGGGAAAAAACAATCAGTATATTGGGTGAGACATGGAAACTCATTATTTACTTCCTAATTACAATATATTGATATTTTTATTTGTCACAATTATATTTTTATGTATTATTAATTTGAAGGTAATATTTCTAGTTTTTTTTCATATGTTTTCCTCCAATGGATTCAACAACACTATTAAAAGACATGATATATAAATTATCCCTTTAGAGTTTAAGAAATTCTATAATAAATTTGAGTTGTAGACTATGAAAAAAATATAAATTTTGAAAAATACAATTTAATTCCAACAATTAATTAGACTCAATTTCATTCATTAGGGTTATGATATTATCAGTATCTACCAATGATTCACATAACATTATAATTAATTGATTTCCAACAAATCTTTGTAATTCATTACACAAGGGGAAAATATTCTTCCCTTTGATGTTAATTTATTTATTATCTATTAACATATAAGATGGACCTCTATAGTATAGTTGTTGTCATCATGTGATGGACTAAAAAATTTTATCATTCCTTGGTGTATAGAGAGTTATATATTATTTATGTTAGTATTCATAACATAGAACCAGTTGGTATAAAATAAATCAGATTATACGCACCATCTCCCATTAGTTTTGGTATTCCACTTGGGAAATAATAACATTGTAAATTTTAATATTTTTTCAATTGTTTTATTTTGGATCAATTAATTAACTAAAATTATTTTGAACCATGATTCTCATACTTGTAAATACATTATTTTATATGATTATTCATTACATTGAATAAACACATGTTTGTGTAAAATAATTTTTTACTTACATTATATACATTCAATAAAATTATCTAATCAAGTGAAATATATTCAATGCTTCATAAAATGATCATCCAATTTTTTACTCTTCATATACATCACCTATATAAAACCTCTTTCTATAACCTAGGAAAATGAAGTTAATGAAATAGTGAGATGAAATTCTCAGTAAGGGTAAACATAAGAGATACAAGACAATGTTCATTTAAAATCATACAATAATCATAACAGATTGTACAAATGAACATAAACTTGATGTTAAGATAAAACCTATGATAGATAAGAAACATGATTCATGGAATAAATATTGAAATTATATAAGACATGATTCATAAGGTAATCAAATAAAATGATCCATTAGAGTACAACATTGTCATAAAACATTGGAATGTGGTATAAATTTCATGTATAACATTTTGGAAATGTATAAATGTATACATGTTCACTAATTATGTTAATGACATGAAATCGAGCCCTCTCATAAACTTAGGGACAAGAAACCAGGTCCTTTAATAACATTATGGAAATGAATAATAGGTCTATTCGTAACATCGTGGACATGTAATAATGTTTAAGAATAACAATTTGGACATGTAATAATGATTATACAAAAAATTATGGGCATGAATGAAAGGGTTATCCCTAAAATCATAAAAGTTAAGGTTCCCTCTAAATACCATCAATGTGGAAAAATTACCTTTCTCAACTAGGGTCACAATCTACTGTAGTTCTATCCTTCTACTTATATATAATTCATTACCTTATGAATTTTTGAGAGATACAAGTCCCACCAATCTTTGTATAAAATAAAAAAACCCCCACATAATTAAATTCATACATATGTGTTCCATAATAACATGTAACATTCATCATATAAAAACCCAAGAAATAAAAAGGGCATCGTAAGCATTAAATCATATCCTAACCACTATAAAAGAGATAAGTTTCAGAATCATTTCATCATTTCTTCAGTGAATAACTCATGAATAAATAAGTGCATTTCATAATAATTCTTCAATGTAATATCCCATGGAAGAGAAACAAGGTTCACAATCCTTCCTTCATGGAATAACTCTTGGATGATAAATACATTTCATAAACATAATTTCATTATTAACATAATCCATTCAGAGAAAGAATATGAATAGTATCCTTGGATATTATCACAATTAATGAAAATTAACATCAAAGAATGAAATTTTAGATATAAATTAATTTGGAAAGTCCATTACATACAGTGATTAAATAAAATATATTTTTATTGAATTTTTTTCACATAAAACACTATAAAAATCAGTATAATTGGAAATATACATCAAAATCTATGAATGAAGATTTTTAAAATCATTTAAAATATTTCCCAAGAAAAATTTCCCTTAATGTATGAAAATCTGTGTTCAAAACCTAAATAAATTCAAAATAATTTTTCATAACAAAATCACATATTTTGAGAATATTAATTATAAAAATATTAAAAAAATCATTCAAAATGACATTAAAAACATGTAACTGAATCGTTAAATCATTTAGTGATCATGGTAGTGAGAAACACTGTTAATGTTATTCATGTTAAATATATTTGATATTTTTACATTTTGGGTAAAATAAATATGGTCATCATTTCAAAAATGACGTGAAAATTCGAATATATTTTTCAAGAAAAACTTAAGACAAGGTAAATTATTATTATTTTTTTGTAAAAATCAGAAGTGAGATATAAAATCTTTTTTATAACAAATTCCCCAAACATGGATTGGGAAAAATTTGGTTTTCGACTGAATAGATCAATAATTTTATATTTAAATGAAATCATTTTATAATTTATTATGAGTAAAAATAGTATAAAGTTTGTATAATTACTTGAACATATCATGAATAAAAATTGTATAATAAAATATATTAAAATTCATGAGTGGTATATCCTGTCAATTAAACATTGGGTACTTAATGAGAAATAATCGAGATAAATAATGAGATTGTATCATCCAACCTTTACCACTTTTTCAACATTGAATAATAAGAACCATGATGGATTAACAAAAAATGAAATATAAAATATCATGATTATTAATAAATAAATTATATTTCATGTAAAAAAGAGTTGTATATACCCCTAGTGAAATAATATAGGTTCATAACATTACATATATTTCAAAAAAGTAAAATTGAGCATTACATTCACTTATCTTAAGCACAAACTTCCATATTACTCTTTCAAACATCCTATAAAAATATATAATCTTGTTGTACATATATTAATGATCAATATTCATATATATAATAACTTATATTATTTTTTATTATGTTTTATTACTCATTTAGAAAACATTCCATGTTAATGTTATGTTTCAGTTAATAACCACATTTTTTTCATATAGGTTTTAATTTTTTAATATTTGTTCTCCTCATGATCTAATAATTGTTTCATAATATAAAGAATAATTAGTATTAAATAAATATTACAAATTTCATTACATATGCAGTTATTATATTCTATAAATTTTAGGATGAGAAAATGAAACAAAACATTCATGGAGATAATAAGTCGTACATACACATGATCATTATTTTTTCATTTTATTTTTAGTTTCAAAGAGTATAATTAAATGATATATATATATATATCAATTAAAAAATAATACTTATTTCATATATATATATATCATATTTTTATTAAACCCATTATTCATACATTCCATGTAATGATTGAATGAATCACATCAATTTGTAAGGTCGTAGTCCGTCAGACACCCGAGTGACATGATCATATTCCACTGAAATTAAAATATTGAAGTTGTGAGTTATTGAAAAATCATATAATCATAATAAAACAATATATATAATATGTAAATCATAAAACAATCACTAAATGTAACTATTAGAGTTGATAATTAAAAAATGAACGACATCATTTCATAAGGCTATAGTTCTCCCTAAACACAAATAATCATCTCATAACCCATTTAATCGATGTATTGAGAGCTGTTGGTCAATAACATAACATAAAAATACTTATATTCAATAAAATACAATATTTATTATATAATAATGTTATAAAATTTGTTCAAGGGCATTGAAGAATATATTAAAAAAACGCTTGTTAATGATTCTTACGACTTCCTCATGTATCCTCCTTAAGTTTTCACTAAAACCTTTCATGAGATGTGTTTCCTCCCAAAATATGGGGTCAAGGATTAGTGTATAGATTTTAATACTTGATTCAAGTAGAAATTGTTTGATGCATAGAGGTATGATGGTGTGGATCATAGAGGAGAGGGTGGGATTTTATAAGTTGGTTAGAGGGTACACTTTCTACTTTTGAAATGAAATATGGGATATCACGTTTTTATTAAGTAAAAATAGTCCATATTAGGCCATTTTTGAACATTAGATGTTACAATTTTAATATATATATATATATTAAATATTTTTTATAAAAGTGCATTAATTATTTACCCTTATCATTTTTGTTAAACTTCTAAAAACACATTTTTAGCTTAACAAAGATATATAATTTTTTACTTCATTGACTATTAATGATGGTAAAAAATAATGTTAAAAATATAAGAAATAATATGTTATGATTATTAGAAATCATGAATACATTTTTTTAAAATTCCATTGATAAAATTGGTAAACTATAAATTAATAAAAATCCCGCAGACGCGACGAGAAAGTGAGTTTCTAAATAGAAAAAGTATAAATGTATGAAATGTTTTTATAACAAAATTAAATTATAAATTAATTAAAAAAGCCTAAAATTTGATTATTTGATATTAAAATGAATTAATTATAATATAAATATAATTATTAATATAATCAATAATTCTAATTTTTAAACAAAAAGACTGTTTTTGATCATAATTCAGTATTTTTAACTATTCATCAAAATAGGAAAATTTATAAATAAAAATCAAAAAAATCACCCTAAGATAACATAGAAATTTGATTTCAAAAATTAATTAAATTTTATTGAATTAACTTTCTAAAGTTTTCAAATCTTAATTTTCTTATATGTATTATAAAAGTCCACAAAAACTATTCTAAAAACAAATACAGTTTTAAGCGTAAAATTTGACTAATTCATATTTCATATCTAAAAAACATATGATTTGAATTTTAATAATTTTATTGAATATATAATATATAATTTTATTAAAATACCTTAAAAAAATTTATTTTGTTAATTTGTTAACATAAAACACACTTTTGGACATGAAAATAGTTTTTCATTGAAACATTTCCTTTCATTTTTAAAACGCTTTTATTTTTATTTCTAATTAATTTTTCAACAATCAGTATATTTTATATACATGTGTAAACATTATTTTCATAATTTAGATTATATTATTCATAACCACCATTGAATTTTTTAGTTTATAACTAACATATTAAATTATAATATTTTTAAAATATATCATGTTTCATTTAATCTATGTGTTCCATGTAATGGAATCTAAGATATTTGATGTGTGAAAGACATTAAAACCTCAAAGTTACATGTAGAAAATGATAGAAATATTGTATTGTGTAAATTAAATTATCAATTATATATATATATATATCATAAAATCCCAAGGTTTTAAATTCGAAATCCCATAAAATACATTTCACTGTCAAAATTTGTCACAATGGTATCAAAAACAGAGGATAAAACTACTTAATTATATCCTCAGGTTCCAATATATTTTCTTTGATGTATTTTTTCCTATAAATGTGGACTGGGTGATATGTATTTGTTTTTTGTTCTATATATATTTGTTCAGGAATAACTACCTGTCACTCCTCAACAGAAATATCATGCTCAAGTTGTAAAACCTATAATGTCAGTACTTTTAATGGATCAAATAAAAACTTACTTAAAAGTTGTACATGGAACACATAATTATCATGAGATAGGTTTATTGAAATATCGAAATTACTATATACTTTTCCTATATGATCATGTATTTCAATTAGACTAATACAATAACAAAATATTTTTCCCTCCATTTTGTAGAAGAGAAATTAATATAATGTACTCACAAGATTCAAATTCTATTTCACAATGATGATTATCATCATAATATATCTGTCATAATTTGTGTAGTTCATTCATGTTTTTTGATGGATTTAACTTCAAATAATTATATTTATCAAGTTCCAAAATATACATTTGTTCTATTCTATTCAAGCACATTGAATTTTTATAAATAAATCTATAAGGGGCTCCAAAAGGTGAATCTTAATGTTCAATCACAATCAATAATTGTACAATAAGTAATCTTGGGGATGAAATTTAGCCTTACCACCATTATAATCTATTTTTTAGTGTCTTATAGTTTCCATTAATAATATTTCTATTGGTAGAAAAGAAATTCCTCCTAAAATAAATTTCCCACTAAATATAATTTCAAACAGATTTATTTTTATTAATTTCTCTTAAAATATAATTAATATATATATATATACAGCCATCACATAAAACCCTAAATGTGGGATTCAATAAATATAAATATATAATCAACCATAACCTCATATACCCATGATTTTATCAATAAAACATTAGAAAATAATTCCTGTAGAGAAGTATACTTCCATGACAATAATTCACCATTTATTTCTTAAATAAGATGTTATTTTATACAAAAAAACATTGGATGAATGGAAACATAATTATAGCAAAAATATATCAAATATAATGTTTTAATTATATAATCCACGAAGAGGGGATAATATCATGAAATTCAACTAAATGATGAAAAATAATAATTTCATAGGACTCATTTATAGAAAATAAAACAAGAAATTCCCAACTAAAGAGTGGAGTATAAGTGTGACCTAATTATCATGATTTAAATTATCCATTTTTATATAGCATGGATTAAATTTGACTTATTAAATCGATGATTTTTGTTGAATATCATCCATATTGGCACTTGGATTGGAATATTGATACTCATAATTCCCAAAAACCATTGACATTAAATACTGATGTGTAGGTGGCACATTGTGTTTATCTATATATCCCAAAAATCAAATTAAGAGACTCTTCAACTCAGATTTATATTATTTTAATCAATATCCAACCTTTCTAGACATGAAACTCTTTCATGTTCATGTCACCAAAACTCATATGTGCTCCTCAACACAATTTTTGAAAGTACAGGTTTGAAACTTTTCATTCCCTACATGTGACATATAATTGGATATTCCATGGAACCCCATTTTCATCATCTTATCACTATAGCCAAAAGGTTTTCCAACTTCAATTCAAACTATTAGTTTAAATCGAATGATTTCTTCATAGAATCCAATATCAATTATGGATAAATCCGATTGAATATTTTTTTCAATCCACTAATAACATGTCATCCTTACATTCTGGTTGAAATATAATACCATTATATTAAACATAATTTCTTATAAAATTTACTTCATAGGTTAAAAAAATCAATCATCCATATTCTTCAACTCTAGTAATTCTATTTCCTTTTTAATGAATAATATGAGGAAATTACCTAATAAAAATTTATCTTTTCACCCCATCCAACTTCATGAAGTAAATTATATCAATGTTACCTCACATTCTTAATAAAATTCATTCATTTATTGGTGTAAACATGAATATAGTAAAAATTTGAAGTTAAATTTTCATGATCTGAAAACTAGGGAACATAAAATATATTTTTTGGGGTACTGATCCATTGGAATGAAAATAAGGGATATGCATAACCACATAATGTATTCACAACTTTCCTTATAAAGATATAAATAGAACATTGTTCTCTAATTTTCTATTGTGGTTGTTGACTATGATTCACAAGTTAAGATTGATATGTGATAATATAAATGATCATTTTTGTTACATAACCTAGGGAATTCAGTTATTTAGGAGGAAAACAATTTCATTGTGAATTTCATTCCACCATAATAAAGTTCATTTAGATTCCATCCATTAACTACGAGAAGATTTCGTATTATGATAAATTCTAATTGTAATGGAAAATAACATAGTACTAAAAGTAATTTGGGGGGTCTAAATCAAGTAATTTTACTTTTAATCTATTATATAGTATAATTATACTAGTGCATTTACAATATTTATATATTTTAATACTTTATGATGGATTATAATATTCTTAATGTTTCTATTGCATATATACTAGGAGCGTCAAACTAGGTGTGTAGTAAGGCCTATTATAATGAACAAGTTAATGATTAAATAATATTCACTGTGGTATTTTAAGAGTTTTTACCGAATTTAATTCTATGAAAAATCCATATCAACATATAATATTGAGACAAGGATATAATTTACTATAACCACTTACTCAAACCATTACCAAAATGAAAGATGTTATCTTATACTTTAACTCATACAAAAAATTATCCTTAGAGACATCCCTAGACACATGCATAGAAATATCACAAGGGATATCATTAATGTTTTCATATCATAGTTTTTAATGGTTATCCAAATATTTTTTCTGATAAAATATATTGTAACCCAAGCTTCTCTAACATTTATATAACATATTTTTTTATGAATATTAATTACATTTCATAAACACACACATAAGGACCATAATAGTTTAGTTTCATTGAAAACATTTAATAAAATCATCAAATGTGATGTAAGATCTTCAATGTTTCCCATAAATATTTTCCCACTTTGTACCCTTTATACACATTCCCAATATAAATCCATTATTTATAACTTATGGAAAAGAATCATAAGAAACAGTGGTCATAGATTCTCTATAAGGTTAAAAATATGAGGTAAAAATATGTGATCATATGAAATCTTAATATATGTATAAGGATATGTAATAATGGAAATAACTTATTGATTTTATATTAAAAAATTCATATATCATAAAAATAAATCCATGGGATAATTAATTGGAAGTTCATAAGACATGAATCACAAGGTAATCAATGAACTCTATCAATGTGACCAGAATATTGGCATAGCAAATATTCATAGAATAAAAATCTTCTTATAAGGTCATGAAACTATATAAATACAAACATTTTCTCTTATTATATTAGGGAAATGACATGAGGCCCTCGAATAAACATATATGCATGCATATATGTCCACACCTAATATTATGGACTTGAATGAAATGTACCTACATAACATCAATAACATGTATCCAGGTTCACATATAAAGAAATGATCTTGTTAAGTGGTTTAATATTAAAAAGATGGACATAAAATTAAGGTTCACACATAACAATATCGTAGTCAAGCTTCACTCCCAAGGCCATCATAGTGGACAATGTTCCTTACTGAACCATGTTCATTATCCATTAAATTATTCTCAATATCTAGAGATATAATTTTTTACCCATATAATAATTGTGAGATATTAGTCCCACCATTTTTTTGATATAAAGATAACATCAGTGCGTAACGAAAATCATATATATGTGTTCTAGAAGATCATAAATCAGTAATCATATCATAACCCTTGAAATTAAAACAATTTCACAAAAATAACATCAAATCATAACCTTTTGAAAATATATGGTTATCTAATTCATTTCATTATTTCATAAAAAAATAACCTATGAAAAAATAAGTGTGTTTCAAAATTATTTTATAATTGATTAATTTGTGGAATATAATTGGGTTTTATGAAAATTTTATCAGGGAATAATCTATATAAGAGAAATAAGTTTCGTAAACATCTTGTCATATTATAAAAAAGAAATTCAAAAAAATAATAAGAATGATATCCTTGTATCACACCTCTAGTAAATATAAATTAACCTCTAAGAATGTTATTATATATGTAATATAATTTTTAATGAATACCTTGGATATTATTTTTGGAATATAAATATCCTTTAAACAATACCAAAAATTATTTAATGAATTTTATTTCAAAAATAACCTTTAAATGTTGTAATGTAATAATAAAATCATCAATGGTTAATGATATTGGGAAACACATTTCATGTTGTTCTTGTTATAAAAAAAATTTCTTTTCAAATTTTTAGTTAAATACAAAAGAAAATTATTTTGAAAAAACATAAATAATTATTCAAAATAATTTTTAAAGAAATTTACACATGTGTACAAAATTAATTTTAAATATCACAATATAGAAATAAATTTTTTTTAAAAAACTTTTAGAAAACATGGTATTTGAAGAAAATGCTTTTTTGAAGGACGAGAGAAATAATGTCGGGTTTAATTAAAGAAGATTATTAGTTTTATTAGTATCAATGTGTAGAAAAATGGAACCATTACATGAATATATCATGAATTACAAGATTTGAATAAAATAAATTAGAATTATTTCAACGTATATCATGTCATTTCAATATTGGAGACTTAACCATAAAGAATCCCAATTAATGATGAGATTGTATCACGAAACCTTAAACAATTTATAAACATTGAATCCAAACCCCCATGAAGGAATAAAATAAAATGAATCTTTATAAGTAATGAGGAAAAATAATATCCTGATATTAATCATAAATGGAGATTTATATACCAATTTATAAATAATATATGTTTATAATATTACATATGTATCAAAAAAGGAAAATTCATAGAAAAATCCCTTACCATAAGCCTTGACATCCACTGTACTCATTTAAACCACACTGATAGTGAATATAATATTATTATTAATCAATTATAGAACCATATTCATATATATCATACCATAAATAATTTTATTATTCCCTTTTATTGCATTTTTCAACAATTCCATGTTATTGTGATGTTCTGGGTAATAACCATTTTTTCGAATAGGTCATGATTTGGTTTTTTTACCTCTTGTGTTGATCAAGGATATGTCATGTCTATATTGATAAACATGAGATATACATATAATTATATATTTATTTATATTAATAAGAAAAATTTGGAGAACGAAAATGAAATACCTAGTTCATGGAGATGGTAGGTTGTATTTACGTAAGAACGTTGTCTAATAATTTTATTGTTGGTATGAAATATTGATTAGAAAATTATATGTATTATAAATAAATAATAATGTTTATTTTATTTATATCAATTTTTTTTAAAAATCTATGCATAATACATTTCAGGTAAATCGTGAAGAAGTCGCATCGTTTAGTAAGGTGGTAATCTATCATGCACACAATCAGCATTATCATATTCTCCCAAAATGAAAACACATGAAGGTCTCTATGATATATATATTCATGAATTAGAATAAATAAAAAATATTATATACATATATATAAAATATATGCATATTTATGTCTAACTGTAGGAGGTGATAATGTGAAAATAAACAACATTGATTTGCAAGGTGGTACTCCTCTGTACACACAAATGATGAATTTTCATGACCCATTTTATCGAATTATAGATTATTGTAGTTCATGACCATAACATGTCAACATTTAAATATAAATAATATAATTTTTTTATTATACAATTATTTTATAATAAAAATTAAATTGGGTGGATGATGAAATAAAAAAAACAACCATTGATGAAGATTACGTCTTCTTCATGTATCCTCTTTGAGTTTTCACTAAATTCCTTTATATGAATGATTTTTGTACCAAATACGGATTCAAAGATGATGGCAGATAATATGGAATGTTATTTGGGTAGGTATTATCTAAACCAAATATGATTGAGCGTGTGAAGAGTAGAGGATATGTATCTTCCTTTTATAAGTGGGGGACATGACACACTTAGTATTGTTTTTAAATAAAATAAGATCCCCCATGTTCTTCATATGTAAAAAAGGAGAAAATTAATCCATTATCGAACCTTAGTTGTAGGAAGGTGAAAAAATAACCATAACAAAGTGTTTACAATATTTTATAAATCATTTTTACAATTATATTTTTATTTTAACCACCCAATATAACCATTTTTAGCTTAACTATTATAGTTATTTTTTTACTTCATTCAACATTAATTTTATTAAAAATTAAAAGTCTATTTATTAAAAATTATAAATTAATATCATTAAAATAATGGAATTAGTTTTTCCAAATTCAAATAATATAATTATAAAAATGAAAATAATATTATTCCCAAAAATGTGATAATAATCCATGTTTATATTAAAAATTGTACAAAATTAATAAATGATTTTATTTAAAAATTCTCTATTAAATAAATAAAAATGATCCAAAATATGTTAATTTATAAAATATTGAATATATTTTACATTAAAACCAATTAAAAATATGTTTTATCTATATAAATAATTTAAAATACAAAAACATTTTCAATTTAAATTTAATATTTATCACTTTTCCTCAACAATGTAATCATTTATTAAAAATCCCAAAAAATCACTCGATGATAATGATGAAATTATTATTTAAAAAAAGTGTTTAATTTTTTAATTTTTTCTTACAAATTTAAAAATTAATTTTATTATAACTTCTCTGTCAGGAAAAAACATTGTTTTCAAAAAATAATTTTTAAATTAAATAATTGGATTTATTTATATTTATTATATTGAAAACTTATAATATGAATGTTAAAAATTATAGTGAATATATATTATATAAGATTCATTAAAATAAATAACCACAATTTATTTAGTTAATTTATTGACCAAATATATTCTTGTACACACAATAATAACATTCTAGAGAATGATTCAATATTATTTTATAAATTACATTACTTTAATTTATATTTAATTTTCCACCAATGAATTCATTCTATATACTTGTATAAAGATTATTTTCATAATTAAGTTAATCATATTCATAACTTGATTTATAACAACTGGTATAAAAATATAATATTAAACAATAATATTGTAATAATACATTACGTTTCATTTAATCTAAGTGTTGTGTGTAACACAAGATAATATTTATCTTGGGTGTAAGAGATTTCAAAATTAGTTTTTCATGATACTTAATAAATTTTTTTTTCAATGCATATAAAAATATCTAAAATATTAAAAAAAAATAATTTCACAAAATCTCAAAATGCTACGAACATCATAGTGGATTCTATGAGAAATGATTTTATCTAATATAATCAAATTAAACAACATAAAAAATATTATTTCTAACATTCCATACCCATTTACACCTTCTGTTATACATTATTGAATATATTTTGCCTTCGTTTTCTTCTTAAACTATTCTATAAAAGTATTTATACCCCAATTTGAATCCACTATTGATGAATCGTATACAAAATATATAGATTTTATAAAATTATACATGATTGTACATCACATATCATGAATAAAAGATATTAAAAATATAGGGATTATAATATGAGTACATTAAATATATATTAATATTATTAATGAAATAATATACATTTATTCAAAAAATGAAGCTTAAATTATTTCCTTCATGTAATATCATTATATATGAAAGTATTAGGAAATACATATGAACATAAATGAGAATAAATTCCCCATAAGGGGAATAAAATGAGATAACATTATATAAAACATTAATGATCAAGAATAATATAATAACTAATTTAGAATAAGATGATTATAATGAAGATATAAAATATTAATTTGAGAATATCATATAGAGTATATTATGGTATCATAAAAATAAATCTATACATATAGTTGTATGGAAATATGATGGCTATAATATGTATATGTAATAGAAATGAACTATGAAAATGATGACATATTTTATAGGCTAAAGACATATATAATATAAAATAATTGAAAAGTCCAATCACCCATTTACTAAAAAATAGTAAAATACAATTAAAAACAATTTATCAAAACATAATGGACTGATTTAACAACACAGAAACCATAAAATAGTATATTTTAATGAAGAAACATGTCCTATAACCATGTGGACCTAGTTAATCAACCTTCCCATAACATTATTTATATGGAAAATCACTCAATTCTTATGAAAAAATGGACTAGGTTAACAACCCATCTCAAATAACATTGTATTATGAGTTAATCACCCCGATCCCATAATATAAAAGACTATTCTATATTTAAATGACACTCAAAATATTGGACTAGAATTATCGTTATTTCCCCATAACATAAAAAATTAGGATAACCACCCATGTCCCGTAACATTATTTACAAGGTTAACAGAACATTTCTGACAAAATATTAATTTAATGAGCTATAAATATAACTAAATAAATTGTAGAGATATTTAATTATTTTCCACTCATAACATAAATATTCAAATTCATTATAAAATTATGGGATTATATAATTCTATACATTTTAATGATATTAAAAACACCTTGTAAAAATATATCATATATAAAGGTAAAAAAATTAATTTATATATCATATTTTACAATTTTTAATTATTGGTATTTTAATGGAAATATATTTATGATCCAAAAACAACATTTGAATTATCTATTAAATTTCAATTTATGATTTAATTTTATAACAAATAATTTTCAAAAAATTCAATATTGCAAAACATATAAATACACGACCTAATAGTTAATAAATGTATATAAATGGTTTACATATAAAAAATAATAAGATATATGTTCATAAAAATTATTTTACCTTCTTAATAAAATAATATTGTTTCCTCTTTAAACAACAAGGAATTATAATTATAGAGTATATAGTATTCAAAATGTAGATTTTATACAATATTATTTATAAAAAAATTATAATTATTTGTAATTAATGATATCAAATGAAATTGGTAGATTTTGATAAATCCATCCATGGGATATTATTAAAAAGTAAAAATTCTACATCACAATTCAATTAATACTGCTAGAATCATGAGATTGTTTATCTATAGTGGTGGCATATGAAAAAGATATACTAAGAGAAAAAATTATATAAAGTATTTCAAAATATTGGAAAAAAAATATTATTGGCAATGACAAATATTCCTACATATTAAAATATGATATTGCGGAATAATTAATAATGAAATTTCATAAATATTATGCAATTTAAAAATAATAAAAATTAAATTAAATTAAATTTTCTAGAATATACATAAATTTATCATCATTTTCAATATGAAATGATATTAAAAAAAATGAATACATATTATATAATTTAATATAATACTTCTTTTTAAAATGATTTGTAAAAAATAAGAAAATAATTATAATTTTTTTATATGAAATCAATTTTTAATTTTTAAAGTATATGAAATATCTATAAAATTAAACTAAATTAATATAAAAAATGTGAATAGAAAATATAATTAAATTAGATAACAAAATGTTAATATTTTCAAATTAAATATATATGTATTAATGAAAATTACTATGAACATGGAATATAACTATCATCTTTAGAGAGTGATTAAGAGTATTTCATTTTATAAATATTAAAATGGTTAGATCCTATATTAATATTAGGGAGAATTCATAATTATCCTATTAAAATAACTAAAATGATTAAATTTAATTGTTTATATATTAATTTAGTAGAAATATTTCTATGTAACATTATAGAATATAATTCTAATATAAAGAGGTAGAACATGAGATAAAATAATTTGAAAATCCAAATTTTTATATATTTAATTCAATTTTATTTATAAATAGAAAAAAAAGATAGTTAAATAATACGGTTTTATGGTGACATAGATTAAGATTCTTTCATAGGGTATTAATTACATAAGACACACTAACATAGGTTAATACAAGAATCACAACTCAATGTTTTGATATTGATAGTTGAATCATATGACTTCACTTCCAACTCACATATGTAGGCACTAACTCCATGTATAATGTACATTGAGTTATAAATTTTATTTTTTTAAAAATCTTTATATTTATATCAATTGTAATAAATATTTTTCATAAATTTCTTATACTGAAAGACTTATTCACGATCATCAGAGATTATTTCTTCCAGTTATTTCAAATTTTTTTACTATAGATGTATTTTCCATTATTACATGTTTTTGAAACAAAACTATAGATAATAGTAATGATACTAAAATAAATATTTGGAAAATAATTTTAATTTTCATGTTAATTATATAAAATTCATAGCCATGAATTATAATGGTGAAATACTTAACATGATCATTTTGGGATACTTTATGAACAATGATGATTTAAACAAAAAAAATTATTTTTTATACTAGAAAAATTATAAATACATAAAAAACAGAAATTTGTATTATATACAACAAATATTAACTATTTATGTTTTTTAACTCATTATTATTACAAAAATAATTAGTGTCATCATTCTTATTGATGGTTATATTCACCCAAACGTTAACATGCTAAAAAAATTTATGATTTTAATCCCATTTTAATTTATTTATTTCCTAAATATTAAAAAAAAATAATTCAAATTATTTAATATTATTATTATTAATAATAATTATAAACTGGTAGAGTGAGTGGATAAAATAAATTTATAATTGAGAATGAATTGCCAATAATTAAGAAAAAATTATCATCTAGATACCTTGTTTCTTTTATCTGCTTTGGTATTATTTTTATTAATAGGGTCTATAAATCATGAGTATGTTTTATAGGAGATGAAATTCGGTAGATCGTCAATTCCCCATTGATTCTCAAGTCATTTATTTTTAGAGTTATTTTTAATTATGTTATTTAATGAAGGGGTCGTTCAAGGAATTTGGATTCTGGTCATGGATCAGACCCATTGAACATGAGAAAGTGGAATTTTGTAAGTGGGAAGAATATCTTTTGAAATATATTGTTATCTGATGCATGTTGGATAATGTTTTGGTGGAATTTATTATAAAATTTTATTTGTTTCATACATTTCAGATGTGACCCATAGGGGTCATTCCTTGATTGTGGTTAGATTTGTAGAAGATCGCTTTATTTCAATAAAATAATGGCATGAACCATTATTCACACTATGAATGGGGTTTATTTAGTGTAGAATCCATCTTACATGAAAACATCATAGAGTATTCTATTGATTACCATTTTTAATGTATTGGACATAGACCAATTCAGTTTGTGAACCGCCTATTCACATCATGGATGGGTGTGGGGGGGGGGGGGTCATTAAATATGAAAAATCCATCATTTCCCTCGGGTTAACGCCCATATATTTTAGTTCAAAAGTGGGTTTAAAAGTGGTAATTTTTTCCAACACTCCAACATTCTCCAATTTCAACCCTATTATCCAAGTGAATTCTTTTATTGGGTTTATAATGAAAAGATGATGTACAATCTCAATTTCTTTTTTTCTTCTCAGGATTTATTATCCACTGATTTTTATCTGTTTCTTATGGTGTGTAATAAATTACACCACATCATGGTTGTTTTAGGTGGTAATTATAGGGATTAGTATTTCTCATCTAGATGATGTCTCGAGATTATTTTTTCACACTGATTCATGTCTTTTCAGGGATGTAATTTCAATGTAATATTTTTATATTTATTTTCCAAAATTTGATGAATTTTCCATTAAACTATTAATAATGGTAGGTAATTAAATATTTATTAGGTTAATGTGAATTTAGAGAGTAGACCACAACATGATTCTTAATGTTTTGTTGAGTGAATAATGCTTGGGGAGTGTTTAGGTGATTGTTACTATTAATGATATATTTATAATTATTTTAAATTTTGAATTAATTGATAGTTTTATTTTCATGGAAAGTGAAAGAATCATGATAGCATAGACATATTAGGATAACGCTCAGAAGATCTCAATAATGGATTAAATCCACATTTGAGGTATGTGTCCCCTATGATATAATTGATATGTATGTATATTTACATGCATGTATTATATTGGGTTACAAGGGTTCCTAAATAATGTATCAATATTGTTATATTATATAGTAAAAATTAATTTGTGAATTTGATCCTCTCATGATGAGAACAAGTAATCGTAAATATCATTGGATTGTTATGGATATCCCATCGATTGTCTACCCAATGAGAGAAGTTGTTGGATGAGAGGCTATGAATACCTAATATTATTTCTAATAGAACTATAGTTGAAGATATTTATTTGACGTTCGTATAATTTTACTTGTGATCAAGTATAATGAAATTCAGACCTAGTGACAATGGGTGGGATAGTTTTACATCTTTTAGGTGAATAAGAACTCACTCATGGGGTTATAAGTTAGTCCTTGAATATAATTTTAGTGTGGAATATCTTTTAGTACATGGAATAACTGAATAAGAGGGGTTTACTTTGGGTGATGGAATTACAGATCTACAGTAAATTTTGCATTATGAGACCCAATATTAGGTTTTTGGAATCATATTGATGCAGAATTGGGATTATATTGATTCTTAGAGAAAATTGCTTATGATGGTCCGAAGGAAGATAAACAAGTATTGAGGAGCGACTTTAGCAATTTTGTAAACATCACACTTTTGATTTAGGTTAGTCGAAGCCAACTGACTATAGTATTAGATACTGGTGATGTGTGTGAAGTGATATTTATGATAATATAAAGGGAATGGACTATAGAGGATAACGAATGACCTGACAGATGAGATAGGTCATGTTTCGTATAAGGGGATAGGTCTTGACAAACTAGCTCCTTAGTAAAATTTGTTGAGTAGTTTAATAGGATATGATATTTATTTTTAATGAACACATCTATTCTATGTGAAATTCTTTATTTTGACAAAATATTTCAATTCCTAACCATGAATGGATTGATAAGGCTTGGTTCCTGAGTTACATGGACCATGTCTTCATATGGTTTGGTTTTGGATTACTCTGTGGTTTGGGTTATGGTATGTAGTTCAACATGGATGAGTGACCTTAATTTGTGTTGGACTAGAATGGGGACCAGCCAAGTGAAAGAATGGTTCATATACATTCCATGATTTGGATGATTGACACTACATTAAGAGATGAGTAAATGGGTAAATATGTAGACATATTACATTGTCCTATCCTTTCAAATAGTGGGTCATGTTTTTTATGATTCCATTATCTATGTACTCAAGTATATATTGAATATAGGGTTCATCAGAATATAGTGAGGTGATGATTGGATTTGAATATGGTGTTGAAGAAAGCATATCCAAGCATCATGGTGGCATGGTTATCACACAATGGATTGAATGTGGTGTGTATATCATCAAGTGTCTTGGTGTCCATGTCATCATGAAATACACATGAAATATTATTAATATATTTTAATTATTTAACTCATTAAAAAACATGTATAAATTTTTTTATTTTATTTGTTATTGGTGAGACCATGTGGCCTTATATTCTTAATCCCAATTCGATCACTCTGGTGTGTGTGCCGACCTTGCATCATTTTTCAGGACATTGTGCAATACATGTTGCATATATTTCACAGAGTAATTGGATCATAATTTAGATATTGAAATGAGACATGATGATGGTAGTGGGATATTTTGTATCATTTAATTCATTTTATTATTTTTTATTTGAGATCATCATAGTGGATACTACATGTATAGTTTTTTGAATTTATCATGTATGTTAACGGATATGATTATTTATTAATTTTAATTTAATATAAATTTCTAGTTATATATTATTAAAATTGATTTGATATTGAGTCATAGTCATTAAAATTCATGTTTTAGTATCTCCCCACTATTTCACCTCCTCTAGATTATAGGGTTTTATGCATCAGGCTATGTGAGAACCTTAAATCATTCTTTATCAACTCACCCTAGATAATGAATTAAAAATTATATGAAAAATATTATTTGACATATAATTTTTGGAGATCAAAGTAATGTGGTTTTGGGATTTGTTGAAGATTATGATAGACCTCATACTTATATGTAAATAAAATTTCTATAAAGAATATATATTTATAGGGAGTATAATATTAATATTATTTTACTATTATGATATGAAATTGATTCAAATATTTTGTGTGTAAGTCATATAATTATTATTTATTATATATTGTTCTTCGAGGAAATATGTATTTTTCATGAATAAATATGATGAATTTTAGGATAATATGACATACAAGCACTTACTCTTGGTTGTTTCGTAGGATTCGATTAATTTTTTTAAATTAACAAAAAGAACACATCGATTTTTTTTCATAAAATTAGTTATTGGAATTATACTCAGTAGTACTATAGTGTGTTTACATTTAATGGGAAGTCAATTTTAATCTCATGAATAGATATTCTCTAGTTATGGTAATATATACCTTTCATCAAGGGAGTTATAGAGTCCCATAATGCGTATCTGAGTATTTTGATTACACGGTAATCACATGATGTTTGAATGACATTTATGAGAGATGGTCTAGGAAAACACATCTATTTACTTGAGGACATGAATCTGGTTACAAAATTTTTAAAAACCAAACAATATTGTTTTTCCAATATATATTCTTTGTGGATATCTACATAAGAAATCCTTATGGTTTATAAAATTCATGGTAAATTACTACATATTTGGGATTTTAATATGTCGATGGTGGGTTTTAAGGGGAATGTTTCGTTCAATTCATGAACATATTATTCAATGATTTTAATATAGTAGCATAGTTAGATAATGGGTAAATTCATTGGGTTTCAGAATGTTTTCGTATGGTGGGTGATCATGTAGTTGTCCATATCACGAGTGAGATTCATTGGATTTTTTGATGAGAATTACATTAAATGGGTAATTTTTAGGGGGTATAGGTACATGAATTTAGGTACAAAGAGGTAAGACCAATTAAACTATAATTCTAGGTCTATGATAATGTTTTATAGTTTCATGGATCTATACTGTTCAGTTGTGGTTGAGTATGATTATAAAAAATAACATGTTAGATGGTTCATAATTAATAAATATACCTCATAGGGGAGAGTAAATGTTGGAATGGATTTTAAAAAATCTATAATTGGGTAGTAAAACTTTTGTGCTACTTATATTTTGTTTCACTTGCCTATTGTTTTATTTTAATTGGCTATATGTGGGTCTATTTTAAATTTATCAGGTTGTGGATAAACTAAAATTGTGCATAGGTGGTAGTGTAGTGGTGGAAAACAAGTGAGAGTAGTCACTAGGGTTTTGATCATTGACTGGGGTGTTTTTTGGGGTTCTAAAAATAATACATAGTTGGGATGGTTCTCATATAGAAGCTTAGGGGAAGACACATGGTGGGGCGTACACTAATTGATATAAGAGGATTTTATTCATGGTGATATATGAATGGTTGGTGGTGTATGATTCATGTTAAAACTCTATAATTAATAGTATAACCATGTCTTGACATTACATTCTATAATGGGTAATGTTTCTCACCTAGAGAATTATGGTTTTTTTTGAAGTGGGATGACAACGATAATCATATGAATGGTAGCATCATATCTGTCAAAAGTGAATTTCCCTCAGGTTTTAAGGTTCATGGGTGTGGTGAGACTTTTTAATGGAATATTTATGTTGAATCATAATGTAGATACATTGGTGTTTTTGAGATAATTTTATTCCTTGTAAAAAGATATGATTTGATATTTTATAATGTTCCTCATTTATATGAAACACTAGAATTGTGATCAACCTAAAGTAAAGATAATCTATGACTTATTTAGATCAGAGTTTTGATAGTTAATGGGGAGGATCATAATGTATATAGTAGTTGGTTGAGGGAAAACAATGGGATTATATTTGAGACATATGATTAGACATTACCATATATCTTTTTTTATATTTTATTATAACCATGAGTGTTATTGAATCATAGTATAAAAATGTTGTTTGGTGGTACATAAGTGGTATAGGATGTCCATTTTTTAGAATATTAATATTGGAGGAATCACCATACCTTTAATATATAATTCGATATTGTGAGTGATAATAATATGGTCATGAAAAATTATGAAATGGTTGTGTTTATCCATTGAATGGGTTAAGATTTTTTTGTGGGAATATGGTGAGTATATTCTTGTAGGTTAGTATTGAACTATGAAATATATTCAGGTGATTGGGGATAAATTAGTGTATATTTATAAAGAGTATATAATTATTGTAGGACAAGTTTGTGTCGAGAAGTCAACCAGATGATTCTCATGGATACAAATAATTTTCGTTGGATGTTTGTAATTCCCCCAATAATCTCGGTGTAACATCCCAAGTAAGTAATGAATATTAGATATTTTTATCTATGTCTATTAATGAATTAGATAGTGTTTTATAGGCTTAAAATGAGAATAAATCCAATCTTAAGCATGGAATACACTAATATTTTTAAAAGATTGTTTTACTGACTTTTGATGGAAAATCATTTTTAAATAAAACTATTGACAATTTTATAAGCTCTATTTTTCAAAATAAACTTATTCATTGTGATTGGGATGTTGAAATTTACTTTGGGTAAAATTTTGTTATTTTTCTGATAAAGTTCATTTTTTAATGAATAGTGAAAAATGTTGTATTTTAATTCAAAACCTATTTTTAATCTAATATATTTATATGATTAGATTATCTATTGAATTGTTTTTAAAGTTTAATTATAATATATTTTTACCATTTAATCCAATAGTGGTCATTGGAATTAATTTCAGTTTGAAATTGGACTTAAACTACTGTCAATCTTTTGATACTTATTGTTTCATAAAAACACGCTATTTGCTCTGACAGCGGGAATTATTTATTAAATTAATTAATGTAACTTATATGTTTTGAATTTTGTAAGATTGACATAATTTTTGAATTCATAATATCAAATAAATCTTAGGGTGATGTTTGGGTATTTTTCTGAAAAACATCATTTTTTGATGAATAGTGAAACCACTAAGTGGTACTTAAAAAACTGATTTTTCGTTTAAATTAAATTTTACCACCTCTGTGTTTTGAATTTCAAAAATCTGACATACATGGTTGTAATTAAGAATTAAAATGTGGTTCAATGGTATTAAAATAATTTTTTTGGTGAATAGTAATTTTTAAGTTTTTAATCGCGATTAGAGGTAATTAGTGTGGTTTAAGGTAAAAATAATGTTTTAATATTATTAGATGAGCTTGACACATGTCCTACCCTTATTGGATGTGTCATAGCAGACCAAGAAAATCCATTGGGCAACTTTGGGACCCCATGGAGCCACTTTGGAAGGAAAATGACATTGATATCTTTTTATTTAATGCAAAAGTAAAAATGACACAAACATGAGTTGTTTTACTAAAATAATTTTTAAATGGGGTTAAACAAGTCAGATTTTTGAGTATAAGTAGTCATTGGAAAGATAAAATGATTTCATAGATCATAGTATTTGTTTTATAATTTTTAGTAATTAAATAAATTAAAATATTTATGACATCATGATGAAGCAGCGATTACCTCATTATTTAACGATTCAACACAAATGAAAAGGTAATGTCAAATATAAGACCTACACATGTCAAAAAACTATTTATGAGTATATTTATAACCCTTATCACCTAATCCTAGAATTATATCAATGTGGGACCTTTTAAATCCGAAATACATTTTAAAATAAAGTAACATTTCTTTACTTTCCAAGAGTGCCCCTCCTATCCTCCTATAAAAGGCCCCCACCTCTACCTCCTTACCCACACATCCAAAGACATTGGCTCGGCCAAAACCTGCCCATTTTGTCTCTCCACATCCCTCTATAACTCTTAGAAGCCTCACATTGGGCATAATTCTTCCCAAGGAATCCTTTGAGCTCAAATCAAAAAGAGTTACCCGATTTAAAGGTAGTGTCTTCTCTTGTGTTCTTATGTTTTATTTTGATTCTCCAACCCCCTAAACCATTTTTATTCATTTATTTTGTAACAAAACCAGTATATTCAATATACTAGGATGTTTTTATAAGAATTATTCTAGATACACTTACACACAACTACACTTAATGGTTATAGAGCATACTGTTTCCGTGGATGGCAAATTTCTGCCTCACGAAACGATGATTGTTCAATATTCTATTAACACCTTCATAGGTGGCCATTAAGATGAAACTATATATATATATATGATATATAATATGTTTATGTTTTACTTAATCTTTTGTATTTTTCATTTAAGGAATACCTTTATGGTTTCCATTATGGGTAAACGTGATATCTTCATTTTAGGAAGTGCAGACTACCGCCCCCTCAAAGGGATTTGATTCGTTAATACCATATGTGGTATGTTTAAAGGATAAATTTTATGATATTATATATGATATTATACAATAATTATGATATACCTTTATTTCATTATGATTTCACTCCATTAATTAGGAAATAGAAATGAAAGTAGCGTTCATGCGTACGTACGACTTACCGTGTCCATGAACGGTGCATTTTATTTCTTACCTGTAAATGATTATTTAAAATTATAAATGCATGTATATACTGGATATATATGATATATTTGATATTAACACCATTAATATAATTCTTGATATAATGGATATTTTACCACATGAACAACTTGTAATTATAAATAGTTTATTTTTGACTCAAGTACCAATGATCGTTAAAACGACCGTTTTTAACATAAATAATTACATAGTGTTCATAACATTAAAATAAGTGATATAAAAGGAATAAAGAACATGAAAAAGGTTCTTAAACAAGTAGAAATTAACTCAAGTTTATTATTCATGAGATTAAAGAACGATCAAGTCAAGTCGGATACGAGGTATGAGACTTCGTCTCATTCTCCTTTCATTGCGGAATATTTTGTTTTATACACAACCATCTTTTTACGGTGTATAAACCCTTTAACTTTTACGTTTATCCAAACAGAATCTTTTTTATACGAAGCATTTTACTAAATGACAAAAGGGAATGTTTTTGTCGTACGTATGCGGCGACAATGACTTCTCCGCCGCCGTGACTATTATTTGAGTTTCGGCTTCCTATACAAGCCATACCTTTTTTTAAAGGAAAAATAAATACCATGTTTTACTTCTCTTTTATTTTGGTATTGAAAATGGTTTTCATAATCTTTTTATATCAATGTGTTGTATTGATATCTTGTGATTGAAATGTGGAAATTTTATGTTTCCTTTATGAATGTTTTATGCGATACGATTATGTTATGGTTCTTGGGAATTGTTATGAATATGGGTGGTTACATGATAAACTAAGGGTAGGTGAGCCCGAAATAGATATCCAATGCATTGGGTAACGCGAAGGAGTTAAACGTTAAGGTTTATCCGAATAGATTTAGGGAATATACTGTGATGGGTATTCCAAACGTAACCAAGAGGGTTACTACCTACGTAAGAATGTTATGAATGCCTCAAGTTACCTTTATGTCTTATGATTTCTATGATTTAATTATGATTTGAAGAGGTATGTTAACGTGCTTATGTTTTATGAGTAGAGTTTGATTTCATTGATTTTTATGTATATATGTACTCATGTTTCATTTCCATATTTTTATATCCCTTACTGAGCTTTTTATGCTCATCCCATGTTTTTGAAATGTTTTTCATAGGTCAAGGGAAAGGTACATGATGTGATGATAGTGTCAAGGAAGTGTCAATAAAGAATCCATGTTTTATTTTAAATATGATTCCATTGATGGGAAAAATAAATACTATCTTTTATGTAACCAGTTTGTTTAAATGTGGAATGTAATGCAAGTTTTATGATCTAATTATCTAAAACTCTAAATTGGAAAAGATCCTCAATGTGTAATCTTGAAATATCTCAAGATTATGTAATGTTTAAGGCTGGGGCCTTATAGTTGGTATTAGAGGTCAGTTTAGATAACTTTAAAGAGAGAGTTGTTATGTGAAGCTCATAGTTCTCCGTTTTCAGTTCATCCTGGCAGTACTAAGATGTACAGAGATCTGCGGGAGTATTACTGGTGGGATGGAATGAAAAGATATATTTCTGATTTTACTGTGAAGTGTTTGACATGTCAACAGGTTAAAGTAGAGCGGCAGTTACCAAAAGGGATTCTTCATCCTTTACTAGTGCCAGAGTGGAAATGTGAGAATATATCTATGGACTATGTTGTTTGATTACCGAAGACATATCGAGGTAATAATGCAATTTGGGATATTGTTGATCGCTTGACTAAATCTGCTCATTTCATTTCTATACGAGATACTTTTTCCCTAGATCAACATTCCCGTTTGTATCTTAAAGAGACTTTTAGGTTACATGGAGTTCCTCTATCCATTGTATCTGACCGTGATCCCATGTTCACTTCTAACTTTTGTAAAGGCCCTCAGAAGTCGTTTGGTACTGAATTAAATTTTAGTACATCTTTTCATCCTTAATCAGATGGGAAATCAGAACGAACAATTTAGAAATTAGTGGATATGATACGTGCTTGTTCGATGGATTATCAGGGATGTTGGGACCAACATCTTTCTTTGGTTGAGTTTTCTTTTAATAACAGTTTTCATTCTAGTATACAGATGGCACCATTTTAGGCATTATATGGGAAGCGGTGTCGAACTCCATCTTTCTGGGATGAAGTGGGTGAAATGAAGCTGATGGGACCAGAATTGGTAGAAGAGATGGTAGAAAAAGATCATTTGTTTCAGAAACACATGAGAACAGCTCAGAGCAGGTAGAAGAGTTATGCAGACAACATGAGGAAGGATCTCTCTTTTGAGGTAGGTGATCATGTTTTTCTCAAAGTCTCACCATGGAAAACTCTGATGCGATTTGGAAAGAAACGAAAGATGAGTCCATGGTTCATTGGACCATATGAAATTATGGAGAGAGTTGGATCAGCTGCTTACCGAGTAGCTTTACCACCGAGTTTATCTCAGGGGCACTATGTTTTTCATGTTTCAATGTTAAGGAAGTACATGCCAGATCCATCTCATGTTTTCAGTCCAGAGGTAGTTCAGCTGGAAGAGAACCTATTATATGAGGAACAATCAGTCCAGATTCTTGACCATAGGGAGCAAGTGTTATGAAATAAGGTGATTAATCAGGTAATGGTTTTGTGGAAAAACCACATGATTGAAGAGGCAACATGGGAATCTGAAAATGAAATGAGGGCTAAATACCCCCACTTATTCATTATGTAAATAAATTGCAAAGACGCAATTTTATAAAGGGGGGAAGGATGTATCATCCCAAGTAAGTAATGAATAATAGATATTTTTATCTATGTCTATTAGTGAATTAGATAGTGTTTTAGAGGCTTAAAATGAGAATAAATGCAATCTTAAGCATGGAATACACTAATATTTTTAAAAGATTGTTTTACTGCCTTTTAATGGAAAATTATTTTTAAATCAATGTTTTGGAAATTTAATAAACTCTATTTGTCAAATTAAACATATTCTTTATGAATGGTACATCGAAATTTACCTTGGGTAAATTTTTGGTATTTTTCCAATAAAGTTTATTTTTTAATGAATAGTGAAAATGTTGTATTTTAATTCAAAACCTCTTTTTAATATAATTTATTTATATTATTAAATTATCTTTTGAATTGGTTTTAAAGTTAAATTAGAATATATTTTTACCATTTAATCCAATAGTGGTCGTTGGAATTAATTTCACCTTGAAATTTGACTTAAACTAATGTCAATCATTTGATACTTATTGTTTCATAAAAAACGCTATTTTCTCTGACTGCGGAAACTAATTATTAAATTAATTAATTTAACTTATATGTTTTTAATTTATTAAGATATAAATCATTTTTTAATTCAGAATATTAAATATAGCTTAGGGTGATGTTTTGGTATTTTTCTGAAAAACTTCAATTATTGATGAATAGTGAATCCACTAAGTGGTACTTAAAAAACTGATTTTCCGTTTAAATGAAAATTTACCACCTCTGTGTTTTGAATTTCAAAAATCTAACATACATGGTTTTCATTATGAATTAAAATGTGGTTCAATGGGATTAAAATAATTTTTTGTTGAATAGTAACTTTTATGTTTTTAATCGCAATTAGAGGTAATTAGTGTAGTTTAAGGTAAAAATAATGTTTTAATAATATAAGATGAGCTTGAAACTTATCTTACCCTAATTTGACGTATCATGGCCGACCAATACAAATCATGGGTCAACTTGGGGACCCCATGGAGCCACATTGGAAGGAAAATGACATTAATATCTTTTTATTTAAAGTAAAAGTAAAAATGAAACACACATGAGTTGTTTAGGTAATAAAACTTTAAATGAGGTTATACAAGTCATATTTTTGAGTATATGTACTCATTGGAAATATAAAAAGATTTCCTACATCATAGTATTTGTTTTATAATTTTTATACATTAAATAAATTAAATTATTTATGACATCATGATGATGCAGCGATTACCTCATTATTTAACGAATTAAATAAAATGAAAAGATAATGTAAATTCTAAGACCTAAACTTGTAAAAAACCTATTTTATGGGTATATTTCTAACCCTTATCACCTTATCCTCGAATTATATCAATTATGACCTTTTAAATCAGAAAATCATTTTAAAATAAAGTAACATTTCTTTACTTTCCATGAGTGCCCCTCCTATCCTCTTATAAAAGGCCCCCACCTCTACCTACTTACCCACACATCCAAATCCATTGGCTCAGCCAACCCCTGCCCATTTTGCCTCTCCACATCCCTCTATAACTCTAAGAAGCCTCACATTGGGCATAAGTCTTTCCAAGTAAGCCATTGAGCTCAAATTAAAAAGAGTTACCCGATTTAAAGGTAGTGTCTTCTATTGTGTTCTTATGTTTTATTTTGCTTCTCCAACCCCCTAAAATATTTTCATTCATTTATTTTGTAACAAAACCTGTATATTACATATACTAGGATGTTGTTGTAAGAAGGATTCGAGCTACTCGTACACACACCTACATCTAATGGTTAAAAAACATATTGTTTCTGTGGATGGCGAATTTCTGCCTCACGAAACGATGATTGTTCAATATTCTTTTAACATCATCAAATGTGCCATTAATATGAGACTATATTTATATATCATATATAATATTTTCATGTTTCACATAAGCTTCTGTATTTTTCATTTATTTTATACCTTTACGGTTTCCATTATGGGTAAACGCGATATCTTCATTTTAGGAAGTGCGGACTACCGCCCCCTCAAAGCGATTTGATTTGTTAATACCATATGTGGTACGTATAAAGGATAAATTTAATGATATTATATATGATATTATACTATAATTATGATATACATTTATACCATTATGATTTCACTCCATTAAGTAAGAAATAGAAATGAAAGTAGCGTTCATGCGTACGTACGGCTTACCGTCTCCATGAACGGTGCATTTCATTTCTTACCTCTAAATGATTATGTAATATTATAAATGCTTGTATATACTAGATATATATTATATATATGATATCTAAACCATGAATATAATTCTTGATATAATGGATATTTTACCACATTAACAACTTGTAATTATAAAGAGTTAATTTTTGACTCAAGTAACAATGATCGTTAAAATGACCGTTATTAACTTAAATAATTACATAGTGTTCATAATATGGGAATAAGTGATATAAAATGAATAATAAACTTTAATAAGGTTCTTAAACATGTATAAATTAACTCAAGTTTATTATTAAAGAGATTAAAGAAAAATCAAGTCATGTCGGATATGAGGTATGGGACTTCGTCTCAATCTCCTTTCGTTGAGCCATATTTTGTTTTATACACAACCTTCTTTTTATGGTGTATAAACCCCATTTACTTTTATGTTTATCCAAAATGAATCTTTTTTATACGAATCGTTTTAATAAATTACAAAAGGGTATGTTTTTGTCGTACGTATGCGGTGACAATGACTTCTCCGCCACCGTGACCATTATTTGAGTTTCAGCTTCCTATACAAGCCATACCATTTTTTTAAAATAAAAATAAATACCATGTTTAACTTTTCTTTTATTTTGGTATTGAAAATGGTTTTCATAATGTTTTTATATCAATGTGTTGTATTGATATCTTGTGATTGAAAAGTGGAAATGTTATGTTTCCTCTATGCATGTTTTATGTGATATGATTATGTTATGGTTCTTGGGCATTGTTATGAAGATGGGTGGTTCCGTGATAAATTAAGGGCGGGTGAGACCGATATAGATCTCCAATGAATTGGGTAACGCGAAGGAGTTAAATCTTAAAGTTTCTCTGTAGAGATTTAGGGAATATACTATTATGGGTATTCCAAATTTAACCAAGAGGGTTACTCCCTACGTAAGAATGTTATGAATGCCTCAAGTTACCTTTATGTCTTATGATTTCTATGATTTATTCATTATTTGATGAGGTATGTTAATGTGCTCATGTTTTATGAGTAGAGTATAATTTCATTGATTCTTATGTATACATGTACTCATGTTTCATTTCCATATTTTCATATCCCTTACTGAGCTTTTTATGCTCATCCCAATTTTTTGAAATGTTTTTCACAGGTCAAGGGAAAGGTACATGATGTGATGATAGTGTCAAGGAAGTGTCTAGAAATAATCCATGTTTTATTTTAAATATGTTTCCATTTATGGGAGAAATGAATAAAATCTTTTATGTAACCACTTTGTTTAAATGTGGAATGTAATGCACGTTTTATGATCTAATTCTCTTAAACTCTAAACCTGAAAAGATCCTCATTGTGTAATCTTGAAATATCTCAAGATTAAGTAATGGTTTAGGATGGGGTATTGTACTCGGGGTATTATATTTTGGAGGATTTATTTATATTGAAAAAAAATTATTCCATGAATTTGAATTATATTAAAGAATTTCATCATTTAAAAATATCAATAGTGTTTTTTTAAAATGTGGAACACGGTATGGTCAGTTTCTCAGGATCCTAGATCAATTTGAGATAATGTTTGGGGTGAAATTGAAAAAAGTATATCCTACCATAAATAAAAAAATAATAAAATATAAGGGTAATTATATGAATGATGGAAACTAGTGGGAGGATCCCTATTCCTTATTCCATTCACTCCATAAACTAGGATTAAAGCCATGAATGGGGTTTTGATGAGGGAGGACCCCAAAACCATGAAACTTTCACACCATTAAGGAGGACATCATCACAAATGATTTTTAGGGGTGGGTGCATTCAATCTACAGAAACCCGATTCACCGTAATAATATGTTTTTTGGGATTGTTTTTTGGATAGATATAAGTACTTATTTTCACAAGGTCATTCCCCACTCATATTGAGTCATGTTGGGGAAGAGAGGTTCCATTCTAGGCCAATAATCCTCTCCTCATTATCCTCTTAGATACATCGTTCCAAAGGGTTTTTTTGGGTGTATATGTATAGTTTAAATGATTTATTATCTCTATTTATTCATTGATTTTTCATTCTCCATTGTTCCCTTTGATTTAGGTTCTATTTTTGTTAGGTTTTGGCACCAATTCCATTTGTGAATTGTGAAATTAGAGATAAAAATGATTATTCTTTATTTCATAGATTGATAATGTCCAAAGATGATGTATACCAAATTGTTGTGTCATTTTATTTAAGATATGAATCAATATAACGTTTTGTATAGGTTTATTTTCAAAAAGTAGATTGACTTTTATTTTGAAACATGCATAATGGATGGAGATTTCTTGGGGTATAGGTTTATAGTATGTGTCATGAGTGGGATTCAGCCTATTAGACATGGTTCTAGTGTGGAGATGACACCTAGTTTGTTTATAAGAGACTATGACTATTTTTTATATAATTATGATTTTTTATAACAAATTATTTATTTCACTTAGAATTATATAGATTCTCAAAAGCACGGTTGGGATTGGTTGACAATCGATGGAGATTGGTAAGTGGTTAACGTCATGTTTGTGGAGTGTTGGAATATATGACAAATTTTTTGATGCTTGAATAATTTTTATAGTGCAAGAATAAATACTACTTTATCAAGGGAACTAGGTATAATTATTTTTAGATCCCTTTTATGTGATGATGCCGTGGAACTGATCCTATTAGGATGTGACCATGTTCTATTTTCCCCCATTATTAATTAAAGGGCCACCTTAAGACTATGTATCCTATTGGTGAAAGTGTTTTTTGAGCTCACTTTAGGACTTAGGAGGGTCCTAGGGAATGTGATGGGATTTTTCCCATCCTATAATGGAATCCAAGGGCTAGTTGGATTTAGTGAGGGGCATGTGGTGGAGTGATGATGGGTGACGTTGTTATTTATATCTTGAGTGACTATGAACTCCATTCTTAGTTCACATAAGATTTATGATGTTATTGGTGATACGTTTAATTCTAATATGAAACAGTGTATGTAAGAAGGATGTAGTTCACCTGGTTTTAGGTTGATTGTTCACCCTTAGTAGAGGGGAGTCTAGGATTAGTTGTGTACCATTTGAATCATTAGGGACATGTTATCTTGATTCCAATGGGTAATAAATAATTTTTTATTTGGATATTCCTTCAGCTGTGGGATGTAGAGTGAATATATAATTTGTCATAGATGTGGACCAACCACATAAGGTATAGTTCAGTTTTTTCTAACATACAATGGAGTCATTGATTGGTGATGAATTTCATGTTGTAACTATGATAATAGATCAAGATGGTTTGAAAGGACCCATTGGACGAACAAAGGGATGTACCATGTTGGATTATGAATAATGTGGTATGTATCAACTGACTAGAACCATAACAACTACCAATGGGATATGTTATCATTTCTGGGCCCCATTTTTATCTCACATGTTTCTTCTAATTGGAATACACTATCATGGGAGAGGTTCCCTTGGCATAAAAATGTATTGTGTGTAAATTTTTAGGTTACTGTAGTTGACATGGAATGTAATAGGATAATTCATGATCAAAATGGACCCTTCCATATTAATACTGCATCTAAGATGATAATAGGGCATGCGTCATGGTATAATACATGACATGAATTACTGATCCTGGAATCAGTAGGTGTAGAATCCCAACCCAAATCCCAATATCCCAAACAAAAATTCCACATAGCCTCAGAGATGCCTCCCCATATGATAGAGGTAATTGACTAGAATCATGGATCGATGGTGGAATTGTGGGGACATTATACCATCCATCATAGTGAAAAATTATAAATTAACAACCAAACATGTACCATTAAATAATTATAGTATGTATAAAACAAATAATATACCATTATTAATGTATGAATGTTGAAACAATATACATGACAATTAGATTATAAAATAAGGAACAAATTTCCCTCACGAATGATCACATATATAATAAGAATTGGAAAAAATAAATGTTTCTCTATAATAGTAAGAATCATATTCTCTTATTCTCCAAACATAAATAATGATATCCTACTCAAAGATAAATGCTAGGACTCATAGAAATATATAACTATAAAATGTTATGGTTTCTTAGGTACCCATGTTCCTTTGTTTCCAAACTAGGGTGGCAGTAAAAATCAATTGGACACTAGGAAAGTTTTATAGTACTCTTTAGTAAAATTCTATTTACATGCAAGTGATGTGATTATAAAAATTTCAACAAATACTTTGTAACTATATAAAAAATTCATATCATAACATGCAATAATTTTTTTAATAACACTCATATATAGATGACATATGCTAACTGAGCTACTAAGATCCCTGACTATACATTGTTAAGGTCCATGATGGAAAAGAGTTCACAAGGCATATCCCACACCACCCTCCATGTGGGTATATCATAAAGAACATGTTTGAAATGACCCGCTAGATTGGATATCTCGTATACAAGAAAATAAATCCCAAAAATATCCATATTGGGTGGTTATTCCATATGAAAAAACATGAATTTACTACATAAGAAAGAGTGACTATCAATTGAAAAAAATCATAAGATTGTAGATCTATATAGTTTCATAAAACCATGAGTAACAACAATAAAAAACACACATTTTTAGTCATAAGTTATCTATTGATTTTTAAAGTCCTTTTTTTTGGAAATCAAAAAACACACTTTCAATAAAATCTTATTATTACCATTTTTGTTTTAATTTTCATCATTACGATTTTTCGTATTAATATGATATTAATCATACACATATGTACTACTGTATTACATGATTAGCATTATGACTGAGAATTTATTTAAATCGTACTAACTTATAGGATGTTAATTAGACACGACTATTATGATTTCCATCATACGCAGAATTCAGTATCGTTGTGACACGATAAATAATATTCCACTACGTGAAAAACCATCTACTGTGACTGGTTATTTGAGACGTGAATAAATCACGTCAAAAATAGTCTTTTGAGGAGGTTATTTTCGACAGGACAGTTAACCCATCACAAATAACCAATTATTTGTGATGGGAATAGGCGCCCTTTCTCTAAAACTTATACACTGATTGCCGTAGTTTACGCGCCAAACCACGCGAAAAGTTATTTGCGATGGGTAGGTAATGCTTGTCGCAAATACCGGGAGGCAGTAAGACCTAGTTGCGATGGGGGATCCCCTTTCACAACTAGTTCGGCCCCTGGAGGGTATTTGCGATGGGTCCCGTCGCATATAACCAACGGTGGTAAAAACCTATTAGCGACATGAAGTCGTCCGGTCACGAATAGAGTGTCAGCAAGTTACTTTTTGCGACGGGGCCCATCACAAATAACCATTTATCCACATACCGTAATTAATGTGGCCGAAGGTATTTGTGGCGATCCAATCACAAAAATACTATTTACGACGGAAATCCCATCGCAAATAGTCCAATCGCAACTAATCTATCTTATATATAACCCCATCGATTTTTTATTTCATTCACCAGAATTCCTTCTACCTCTACTTTTCTAAACTCTAATTTTAGGATGAAAATTTAATAGAATTAGTTTTTTTATGAAGAAGTTGTGAAGCCGTCTACAATTATAAGAGATCAAGTTTAAAGGTATTTATGTTTTATTTAATTTTGTATTTATTGCATTTCATTATATTATTTTTAATTGTTGTTGATTAGTTGTAAATAAGTTAGATTTAAATCGTATATTCAGCCGTAATATTTAGTAATAATTAGTAATATATTTTAATAATCAGTATTAATTAGTAACAAATAGTAATAATTAATAATAAATTGTTATAAATTGTAATAAATATAATAAATAGTAATAAATAGTAATAAATAGTAATAAATAGTCATAATTGTTAATAAATAGTAATAATTAGTGATAACTAGTAATAATTAGTAATAATTAGTACTAATTAGTAATAAATAGTTATAAATAGTAATAAATAGTCATGAATAATAATAAATCTTAATAAATAGTAAAAGATATTAATATATAGTAATATATAGTAATAAATAGTAATAAATATATATAAATAGTAATAATTATAAAAAATATGAAATAAATAGTAATAATTAGTAATAATTAGTAATAAATAGTAATAGTTGGTAATAATTAGTTACAAAAACTAATAATTACGAATAATAAGCAATAAATTATAATAATTACAAATAATTAACATTAAATACTTTAAATTGGCAATAAATACTAATAATTAGCAATAAATACTAATAAATAGAAATAAATACTAAAAATTAGGTAAAAATACTTTTAGTATCAATAATTAGAAATTAATAGCAATAATTTGCAATAATTAGAAGTAATTAGGAATAAATTTGAATAAATTGCAAAAAATTGGAATATATAGAAATAAATAGCAACAAATAGCAACAAATAGCAATAAATAGAAATAGATATCCACAAATAGAAATAAATAGCAATAAATAGCAAAAATTAGCTATAATTAACAATAATTTGCAATAAGTAGGAATAAATAGTAATAAATAATAATAAATATCAATAAGTAGGAATATATAGAAATAAATAGAAATAATTATAAATAAATAATAATAAATAGTAATAAATAGCAATAAATAGCAATAAATAGAAATAGTTAGCATTTAATAGGAATAAATAGTAATAAATTGTAAGAATTAGTAAGAATTAGATTTTATTAATAAGAATTAGTAAGAGTTAGTAATAATTAGTAATAATTAGTAATAAATCTTATTAATTAGTAATATTTATTAATAATTATTAATAATTATTAATAACTAGTAATAAATAGTAATAAATAGTAATAAATAGTAATAAATTGTAATAATTAGTAATAATTAGTAATCAATACTAATAATTAGCAATATTAGTAATAATAAGTAATAATAAGTAATAATTAGTAATAATTAGTAATAATTAGTAATAAATAGTAATAAATAGAAATTTCTAATAATTTGGAAGAAGTAGGAATAAACAGTAAAAAATTGGAATAAATAGGAATAAATAGCAATAATTTGCAATAATTAGCCATAAATAGCAATAAATAGAAATAAATTATAATAAATAGTAGTAAATATCAATAAATAACAATAAATTTTAGAAAATAGAAGTAAATAAGAATCAATAAGAATAAATCGTAATAAATAAGAATAAATATTAATAAATAGGAATAAATAGCATTAAATACCAATAAATACCAATAAATTGAAATAAATAGTAATAAATAGGAATAATTAGCAATAAATATGAATAATTAAAAATAATTAAAAATAATTAGGATTAATTAAGATTAATTAGGATTAACTAGGATTAATTAGAAATAATTAGAAATAATTAGGATTAATTTGGAACAATTACCAATAATTAGAAATAATTAGCAATAATTAGAAATAATAAGCAATAATTAGAAATAATTAAGAATAATTGGGAATAAATAGAAATAATTTTCTATAATAAGGAATAATTATAAATAATTATCTATATTTAATAATTATTTTCAATAATTACATATAATTAAGAACGATTAGCAATAGTTAGAAATAATTAGCAATATATAAATATAATTATAAATAATTAAGAATAATTAGAAATAATTAGAAAAAAATTAGAATATAGTCAATTGTAATAAATTGTAATAACTTGTAATAACATGTAATAACTTGAATTTTTTTTTCAATGGATTGGAAACACTCCTTTTTCTCGATGACTCTTCTCCTTTCAACTCTCACCGACTCAAAACATTATGAAAAGTATAATTTTACGTATTCATATCCCATATCATATGCACGAGTATGATTATTCATTTGTAGGATCAAATTTTTTATTATGTTTTCAAGTAGTGATAGTTACAAGAATATGATTCATCGTCAAAAAGGGGGATGTTTTGTATGAAGACTCATTTACTTGCATCTTTGTCAAACTCAAATGACAATGAAGAATCTACTCTATGTTACGCTTTTAAATTATAGTATTCATGAGAATGAATATGCATACCTCTAAGAATATTCTTCATTATGATTTTAGTTTTAGATAGTTTCCAATAAATGAGCTATCAAACAATATAGTAGCCATCAATCCTCTATAAATTGTGCCTCACATAATTAATGGTAATTGTTAACAAGTATTTGTAATTATTTATTTTATTTTTTGGATAGTTTTTTTCTAATTTAAAATTATTCCAAAACATTAATGATTATATAATTTTTAGAAAAACACAGAATAAGGATGTCAAATGCAGTCATTATTAGATGATAGTGCTTGGATTAATCATCCCATAAATCCAAACGGTTCTGGTTTAAATCCATTATATAATGATGTTGTTAATTTTTTTTTATAATTTTCATCATCAAAACTAAATTTTTTTTCAGAAGGAACAATTAAGATTCATTTTAAAAAATCTACTCTAAGAACATTTGACACATTTGACAAGGTTGGGGACATCTCTTGCTCTTTGGTTTTCAACCATATTATGTTCCTTTGTATCAAAAAAGAGAATGCAGATCTAATGAAGATACCAATAACTTGATTCCAAATCCATTAATGTTTCAAAATTTCGTAGATGATGTTGTAGGTATATCTGTTCAACAAACAGAAAATCAGGATGATATTGAATTAACACCTAAGTTGGAACCATCCAAATTTTATGAGTTGTTGAGGTTTGCTGAATATGCATTATATACTGGTTGCAAGATAAGAATATTAGAGGTGGTTGGAAAATTTATGGCTATTAAATCTGATAATGCAATGTCAAACTACTATTTTTATCAGATATTTTCAAATCTTAATACACTGTTACCTAAATAAAATTTATTTCTTGAAAATTACTATGAGAGAAATAGGTTGGTTCATAATATGGGCCTTAGATATTAGAAGATTCACGAATGTGAAGATGATTGCATCTTATATTCTGTTGAAAATGAGTCATTGGTTAGTTGTCCATGATGTGGAAAACCATGGTATAAAGATGCTCAACTGGGGATGTCTAGATCGATTCCTATAAAACTATTGGGATATTTCCCCCTTACACCCAGGTTTCAACGTTTATTTATGTCTTAGAATACAGTTTCAATGTTTTCAAGGCACAAAACCAAGATTTCAAATGATAAAATCTTGAATCATCCATATGATGGTGATTCATGGAAACATTTTGACTGATTACATAAGTCTTATTCATTAGAAGTCTAAAACGTCTGATTGGGTGTTTTTACTTACAGTTTCTGTCTGTTTGGTTCTTATGGTGGTCAGTATTAATGTAGGAATATCTTAATAAAACTGTAAAATTTACCTCCATAGATTTGGATGAAGTAGACCAATATCATTTTTACATTATTTATCCCAGGAAATCCAAAAAAGAATATTGATTTTTGTTTGAAATAGTTGATAGATTACTTAAATTCATTGTTTAATAATGGTTTACAAACATAATATATTGCAACAAAACAAATTCAAAATAAAAGATGCCTTGATGTAGACGATTAGTGACATCACAACATATGAAATGTTTTCTGGATGAAGTACACATGGTCCGAAATCATGTCCTTACTATATTAAAGACAAAAAATCCATTATGCTCATCAATGGAAAAAAACCTTGCTATTATGACCTTCATCGCATATTTCTTTCAACTGATTATCCTATTTGGAGGAACAAATATCATTTTCGAAAAGGATCGATTAATAGTGATGAAAATACAAAAATGATATCAGTTATAGAGTTAAAATGGGATCTATATGCATTACCTCCCATCACATTTGGGAAAACATTAAACTAACAGAAAATTCATGGCTTTGGGGAAGAACAGAATTGTATAAAATTGATCATTTCTTTGATCTTCCAAAATGGTCTGATTTTTTGGTCTGCCACAGGTTGGATGTCATGCAGATTGGGAAGAAATGTTTTGATTATTTATTTCATACTGTTTTTGATACACCAGAAATGATGGGAGAAAATGTAAAGGTATGATTGGATCTTGTCCAAATTTGCAGACGACCAGAACGTGAACTATTTAAAAATGTAAGATGACATATTTTAGTGAATCCAAACACATCGTATAAACTGTTTATAGAGTTTCACTTATTATTTTCTCAACGGTTTTCTGATTTGAGTCTTCCAGATGGCTATGATTCCAATTTGGGAAGAAGTGTTAAGAATGATCATATTACTAGATAAAATATTCATGATTTTCATGTTATAATGGAAAGAAAAATACTGATTGGATTCAACGTTTTGTTAAATTCTATGATTTGGGAATCAACAAAAATAAATACCGTATATTTTTTCGAGACATTTTTGGGCGACAACTAACTATGATGCCCTTAGTAAACTAGATGACGGTGTTTTTGTAATTATATGAAAAATGGAAAAAATCACCCCTATGGTTTTCTTTGACTCGAAGGAAAATCTGATATTACCTTTTCGACATGAAGATAAATGTGGAGGTCCAGTATAGTTTTGATGGATGTACCCATTCGATAGATTCATGTAGAAATTAAAGAAAAAAGTATGTAACGAAGCATCAGTTGAAGGCTAAATTGTTGAAGCTTATTTGCAAGTGGACATTGATTTTTTCTACTCTCATTATTTTGATTCTATGTATCCATCAGAATATAACCATATGGGATTGAACGAGGTTAATTTTTATCATGAAGTGGACAATCAATTATCAATTTTTAATCAGTCACATCTTTTCTTCGGTGGAGTTCATGAATGATGGCTTCCAGATGATGAACATCAAAGAGGTCATACATATGTTCTGCTCAATTGTAATGAAATTAAATCATTTTTACTTTGAGTGCTTCTATCACTTACTCTATAATTTATGTTTCATTATTTCAAATTATTTTATTTTTATGTTATATGAAAATCTTATCAAGAAATAGCTTCCACAAATTATAGCAGTTAGTCATGAAGAACGTTAAAGAATCATTTTCATTGGTTTCAGAAACTGGTAACATAAAATATTGATGGTTTAAAATATCAATTTAGTTTATTATTTAATATATTGATAATTGTTTTAAAAAATTTCTGGCATCTCAACAGGATTATAAAACTATTAAGAAACTGTGTATATTGAGTAACCCACCATCTAAAATGGTTAAATCTTACAATGCGTATGTGGTGAATGGTTTTTGATTTCTTACACATGCATATGGGGAATGAGAAAACAATTAATACTGGAGTTTTCATGAGAGGATTACATCATTGAGATACATAAGTTGACATATATAACAAACTGGATGAAATTATTGAACTGTGTGATCTAGGGAAAAATTACCTAACAATGTATAAATGTCGGTGGTTAGATACTAAGAGAGTCTTGAATGTTCATATGATTCATGGAATCATCAACATTAAATATAAAAAAATATTACAGTAAATGAACCATTTTTATTTGATCTACTAGCACATCAAATTTATTAGGCTGTATATTGTGCTACTTTAGAAGATCTGAGTGATTGGTGGAGCATAATAAAAATGAAACCACGAGAAAATCAGTTCAATCAAACTGAATGTGGTTAAGAATAAGTACAAGGAATTGAAATTTTTCAAGGGACTACTCAAAATGCATTTTTTTAACAAAGAGACATGAATATTTACTATGACACCACCGAATTAAGGGATGATGGTGAAAATGATGTTAATGACATTACAAATGAATTTTAAATGGAAATAGATGATGAAAGTGAAACTCATAAGGATACCTATAATGCTAATTATGAATATTAATTCATTGAAATCATCAGATATGAAGATGATGATGAAGATCAACATTGACACAGTTTAATTATGATTTTAATCATAACTAATATATATCTATATCTAATAGTTATTTTCAACTATCTTCTAACAATAATCATTCTATTTTTCATATGGAACAAAATCTATTTTGTTAGTTGGAGGAGCCATAGCTACCTTTGGATGAGGATGAATTGGGATCATATGACCCTTAGGCTACTGGCGGTTCATAGGGTACATGGATTGGGCACGGTCTTGCGCGACCGATGATTCCTGACCATATTCTCGAGTGACATCCACAAAATTGTTTCGTTCCCCAAACGTGAAGGAATGCTAACATGTTTATTTTATTTTTCATTAATTAATTAATTTATATGCTAATTGTTTATTTTTTTGTTCTTTTATCACACATTTGTGCATTTTTTGTTAGACGGGAGTGCTCTTTCTTGTTCAATTATTATTCTCAGCCACATGGAATAGAATCCCGTTTATGTGTAGCTTAGAATGTTCATTCATTGGCTGGTATGTAAATTAAAAATATTTATTTAGAAATTAATTTCATTAATAACTTGATATTATAAATTATTTGTAGTGTTTATGGTATCACATCGATGATAGAATGCATGCAGCTATTCACAAGGAAAGGGAGGTGTCTATGCGTGAGAGTTCTTGGTAGTTTTTTTTAAATTTGAAAAGGATGACCATTAATAAAACAGGAGTGAAAATATTTGATGAGTCATGTAGAGCCCACCGACCAGAGTACATTTCATACCACGTTTGGGATGGATTACGTTCACACTTGGGGAGTGGTGTATTTCATAGTAGATCTTCATTTGTCCGGCAGAACTGGGGGAGATAGGAGATGAGACATCGAGCTTGTATCCATACTTTCATTACGCATAGAGATCATCAGGTAAGTATATTTTTAATATATTTTCAATAACATTATATATTAAAATATTATTTTATATTCATATAGGTAGTCGAGAATCCCGATATTACAGAGTACGACGTTTATCAGAGGATGTATAGTGATCCAGCAACTAATGATATTTGAGGTGATCAATAGTGTCAGATTGTAGTCGGTGTTATATGTTTTTTAGTTTTAAAATTTACTACATATAATAGTTTCATTATTTTAATTTCATATTAAAACTGAAGGAGTCATATGTGGCCATGAACTCTTAGACACATGCATAGAGTACGGATGAGACGTATGATCAGACTAGTGCCAATCATTTCAATGAGGTGACATGGATGCAGGTGACCCAGTATGCCTTTGAGAAGAGCCGAGTAGTTGGTATCAGTTATCATTTGACTCTTGTGACTTATTATAGTATTGTTGCGATGTCCTAGTCTAGTTTGAGAGGAGCTCGTGGAGAGGCATCATCTTCTAGATCACAGTATCATGAGCAGTTGAGAGCTGAAATTGATCTTATAAAGTGTTTACAGAAGAAAAAGGAAGAGATACGTTAGAAGCAGTAGTAGAAGTAGCAGCATCAGGAGGAGTACATGTGTCAATGGTAGTAGCAGCATCATGAGAAGATGGAGTACATGCACCGTGTGACTCATAGTTTAGGGATGCAGTTTCCTACACCATCTCCCATTTCCCTTCGAGCTCCTCTAGAAGACTATCCCCCAGTGATTTTTTTGTTAGAAACATTTGAATTAAAAATTTGTTGTCATATGAACAATTTACAATTTCTTTTCTATTATCTTGGTGCGAAAATTCCATATTTTTGATATTTTTACATTTTTTTTATTTTATTATTTATTATTAGTGTTATCTTTTTTAATGTTTTTTTATTTTACAAATAATAATAATAATAATTTTATTTATATTTTTTAATATAATTTTTTCAAAAATATTGAGACTTTCAATATTTTTTTATTTTAATAATATTAATAATAATTATTTTATTAATCATAATCTCATTCATTTTTTAATTATTTTCAAATATTGGTAATTTTAATATTATTTTATATGTTGATTATTTTAATAATCTTAATATTATTTTTTTACTTAATTAAAATTTTATTTTTATTTTTTTATTCTAATAAGTATTTTGGATGAGGCCATTTACGATGGGGGCCCATCTCAAATATATTATATATATATATTTATTTAAATTTTTTTTTGATGGCCCCCCCCGCAACAGGTTTATAACATAATGCTATTTGCGATGGGCTCGACGCAACATGTTTTGTATATATAATGTAAATAATTTGAAGTATATTTGCGACAGGATAGTTTCCCATCGAAATTATTATTTTTTGCCATAGGCCCGCTGTGAAAAATAATATTTGTGAAACCGTTTTCTGCCACTGAATATTTGTGACGGGATCCCCTCTCAATTTTTTTTGCGACCGAATCCCGTCGCAAATAGCCGATCATTAATATCTAAAATTCCATTAGTTTTCAATGTCTTAAATAAAGTCATCTTACTCATTTACAGTTCAAATTATATTGTATCTAAAGAGATAAATACTTTTCAAACTCATTTCATCGTATGTAGAAAACAACAATGTATAGAAATGAATACCATGGATTCAAAATGACATCATGTTTTCTGATTTAATATTTATTATAAAATGGTGTCATTTTTTCTGTCACAAGATGACCGTTAGAGTTCAAGTTTTTAATTTCCCTCCTCGTTTTTATGTGAAAATACAACCTTTTTCCTCCATGCTATCAATTGGGACATTGGCCTATAAATACCAGATAATTTGAATGACCAATATGTGGATGTACAATTGAATTTATGAAGAATTTGAGAGCCTTTTGAAATTTATACTTTGTGTGAAAGACATTGAAGTGACATTGTGGAATGCTCATTTTTCATACATATTACTCTCAAAATTTTTTCATTTCTTAATAAGACATTGATATTTGGTGATTGTGATCAAGCGAATCAGTGGACTATATGACAGACAAGTAAATAATTTTATTAATCATGTATTCTAAATCTTTGAATAAATAGGTATCAATTACCTATTGAATGAATGTCTTTCAAATACTTCATAAAACAATTAAATCATCATATCAATGTATTACTACAGTTTCAGTAATAAAAACCTTCTTGAAAATAAAAATCCACCATCCTCTATCTATGTTTTTTTGATACCCATATCTTTGGTTTAAAAGAATTTTATTATTTTACATTTCCAATATATTTTAATCGAATGTGAGTCATTTTATATATTAATTTTTCTATTCCATGTTTTCATTATCATAACCAATCTAATTATGAATCAATTTTAATATACATTGATTATGGCCTTTGTAATTACTATTGAAGTGTTCTTGAAATTATAAATTAATCAATACAATTCAATATGATTTTGATAGAATCATTTCTTTGTTTTACTCAGATCATCATAACCATAGTAATTATGATAATTTACATATTTACTCAATTTAAATCAAATCAACCATTAATATATTAAATTTTATTTATGAAATTTGATCATTATATCATAATCAACTATATTAAAATAATTTTATTTATGGAACTATGGCCCAATCAGATTAATGTTTTAATATATTAAGTGGTATTCTGAAATGAACATGTTTAAATTATATTAAACTAAATTCTGTTTGGAAAAAAATGAAATGTTTTTAAACCCACAATTCATCCTATCTTGTATTATTCCATCTACACATACATTAAAAACAAATAATTACTATCATAGGTGGATTCCATAGATTTTATAATTTCATACATTAGTTTTTCATGTTAGTTATATTTTCATTATATTACGTTTGTTTATGAATATTTGGTACACTAACGTGTATTGTAGAAAATGAAATTATTTATTTTCTTAATGATGAAAGTACATAATTTTGGTTCAAAAGAAAGTATCAATACTTAATGACCAACAAATTTGGATGGAAATGATTATGATCCATGTAAAGACATAACGTATACTTTTTTTATTAACACTAGATTTTTCATATTGATGAGAGACTATAAAATTCAGGACAAGGATATTAGAATATTTTCAAATCAATAAAGACAAGAGTATCTATTGAATTCTTAATAATGAAATAATTTTATATGATCAATAAATATAAAAATATATATCCATATTTCATCGTGTGAAGTATCCAATAGTACATGGAAAATACAAGATATTACTCATTTTGGAACAACTAATGTGGTTGAGACAAGAAGAACTATGATAAGAGTAGACTATCAATCTTTTGAATTTCTTTATGGAGAACATATTTGTAGGGTACAATGATTATTTATGACAATTTTGAATTATATAAAAAATATTTGAGAGAATGGAATAGAAGATGAAATCCTTATTGACAAGATCATAGAAATCATTCCCAATGAGAGGGAATCAATACGAACTATTTTTTATGAATCAGTAAATGTTGCGATTGTTCCTCTTGATGAGTTGATTGGATATGTTTTATGACATGAAAAATTGTTGAGTAGAGGTAAAGAAGTACTGAAAAATAATATAGTAGTTGATTTTACAACTAATTAAAATCAAAATAAATCCAACACTCTTAGGAATATTGTTAATTCTCCAATGGAATAGAAATCGATGATTCATAAGATTCATTTTAATCAAATAATTTAGAGAACCAATTATCCAATCATGCGCGAGGAATGGAAAATATTGTTTGAATGAAGGATTTTGGGTAAATATATAAAAAAATAATCAATGATAAAATGATAATTATATTACAAGATATTAATGTATGAATCCGGAAACATTAGACTTGATTTACCATTGATGAAAAGGAAAGATAAAATAGAAATACATTCTGAGAGGAATCAGAAAATGTACTATAAGTCAATATGATGCCAATTATTAATGGATAATGACTGTTGGAGTGCTAGTGGGGGAGACTCATTATATGCATATTTAGAAAATACTAATTATTGACAAAATAATATTATACTTATTTATAAAATACATATTGAAAATCAAGGTTTCATGGAAAATGTACACATGAATGAATCATTGATTAATATTTCATTAAATGAATTTTATTTTTATGATAATAATTCATAGTCATCGGATGAAGAATCATCCTCTTCTAGAGATAACAATACATTACCTCTATATGATTATGTTTACAGATTTTCATAATTCTATTGCAAATTAAAATTTAATGTTAGTAAGAAACATAGAAATGAAAATGCTATAATAAGTGTTCTCACAAAAAAAGTATCATATTATTCCAAATATCCTAATATGAAATATTTATAAATTGATTCTATTTATTAAAACAAGAGAAAACAAATTTTAATTAGGATTAGAATTATATAGAATTTGTTAATTTAATTTAATATAAAAAAATTTTGGATTAAAAACCCTATTCTAAAAATAATATTATTATGTATAAGATTTTAGTTGTAAGAGTGAAGTTTGAAATATTTTATTTAATGAGACTTTTGAAAAAAAAATTACCACTGGTAGTGAATGTTTTGAAAAAAATATATAAACAACTTCTTCCACAATAAAATAGTTTAGGAATAGGATATACTCATTCAAAAAACTTTTTTGTAACAATTTTCCTGTTCTAAAAAATGTACCATTTTCCCCAAATGTCATTATGGTGGTTATTGGAATAATAATTTTTCATTAAAGAAAATTCATTCTTTGGGGTTTTAAAAATACCTTTATTCAAAACAAATGTGGGTTCCTACAATTTCTCTTTCTAGAATTTCTAGATCCAAGGATGTTTAGATTTGGAAAATAGAATTGTTTTTTTTGTAAAAAAGGAAGAATAAATAAAAAAAACATATGGTACATGGATTGTATCTGTTCCAGGAACATGAATTGTAAAAATGACTTCTTTGAAAATATTATTGAAATGAAAGGTGAAAGAGTAAAATTTAGATAAAATAATAAACGAAAAATTATTAGTATAGGTAATATTTTTCTTTGGGAAAAGGATTTGAGTTGAAATGGGTTATTTGTTAAAGGTATTAAAAAACCCCTATAATAATAATTCACGTATGTGATGAAGTTTACCTTGTTAGTTTTAGGAATGATAAAGGTGTGTTACACAATTCTAATGATCTATTCATTATTTCTATCCATTTTCATGGGAATGTTTACAAAATAAAATTAAAAGACCTTAGGTGTAAATAATTTCCTTTCCATAGTGCAATGAAATATCAATCTTGGTTATGGAATAGAGTGTTAGGAAACTTTTAACCATAAGAACTATTATAACTTTTCTATGAAAATACATTATAAGGACCTACTAGAACCTATAATTGATTCCTAAAAAGTCTATGATCCCCATAAATATATAAGGAATAAAAAGTTATGATTTATATCAATTACAGAAGGATTAATTTCGGATTACTTATAGTTGGTGCACATGGACATATTCGATACTATAAAAACTAGAAGTATTAATGGAAAGTTTTAGGTATATTTTTTTATTTTATGACTACACTTGATATATGTGGGTATATTTTCTAGAGAATAAATCTAATATCTATTATTATATTAATAATATTGTAAGAATGTCAAAAATGTGAAAAACCATCCAGTGATAGCTATTTATAGTGTTCATGGTGGAAAATTTGTAAATATTTAGTTTGAAAAACTTTTGTTCTAAGAAAGGAATTACATATAACTTTGTATCACTAAGAACTCCTCAAAAAATGGTGATGTTGAACTAAGAAATTGTATTATTTTTTAGATATTAAGAACCATGTGGTGTGAATATTCTATTGCAAAACATTTTTGTGTAGAAGCTGTGTGTACTGCTTGTTATACTATAAATCTATTTTTAATTAGATAATTTATTAATAAAACACCTTATGAGTTATGGATAGGCTGAAATCCAAAATTGTCATACATCAAGGTATTTGAATGGAAAGTATTCATTAAAAATAAAAAAGTTAATTTATATAAATTAGATTCAAAATGTGATTAGAGAGTATTCTTACGATATTCCACTTATTATAAGACTTATTGTGTTTTCAATTATAATTCATGTACATTTGAGGAAACAGAACATGTAAAATTTGATGAATGTGATCGTATGGTTTTTTTAAAACCCCCACCTACATCTTCTAATGTGGCCTAAAAAAATAATCAACCTATGATTAATTACTCTTCTAATGAGAAAAATTCTCAAGAAATTGTTTATGAAGTGTTCACTAAAGAAGGCATTATATCACATGTTCTTGAATGGGTTTTACAAAAACCACTTTAGTTGTTTCTTAAAAATCAACCCGGTGATAGTATCATTGCTGATGTAAACAAACCTATAAGATATACAATTTCCTGGAGAAGTAAAATATAAATTATATAATAAGCTTCATAATTTCATCCAAAAGTACCTGATGAGGATTTAGGTGAGGAAAATTGAATTAAAGTAATGCATGATTAACTAAATTAATTCAAAAAAATAATGTTTGGTCCTTTGTTGTAAGACCTACTAAAAATTATATAATTGAATAAAAATTGGTCATTAAAATCAAATATGATGAAAATAGAATAATCAATAGAAATAAAGAAAGACTAGTTACTAAATTATAAAATCAACATGAATGAATATACTATGAATAAACATATTCTCTGGTAGCTAGACATTATCTGTTCAAATACATTTAGACTTTTCGATGTTATTTAATTTCAAACATTTTCAATTTGATGTGATGTGTGATTTTATTAATGGATATGTTCAATATGATGTTTTTTATCAACCTCCTTGTCTTAATGATAAAAAACATCATGAATATGTTCACAAGAATATAAAATAATTATATGGTCTTAAATAAGATTCTAGAGCCGAGTTAGATATATTATCCAGGTTCTGTCTTCAAAATAATATTTATGGGATATAGTAATCCAAATAATTTTATAAATACAAAAAAAAATTGATCATACAAATTTATATTGATGGATTTATATTCGGACCAGCTCAGTAGTCTTTAACAGATGCTTTTTCGAATCTCATAAAATATGAGTTTGAGTTGAGTATGATGAGTGAGTTAACATTCTTTCCTGGTTTTCGAATATTTCAGGACCCAGAAATATCATATATATCCACAAATAATTATATTAAATAACATCTTAAAAAGTATGGATATGATAATAATAAATATATTATTACCCAAATGGGTACCTCAATTACTCATGGAATTGATGAATCTAGAAAACAAATAAATCAAAAAACATTTAGAGGGCTCATAGGAAGTATATAATACTTAACAACTAGTCACCATGACATAATGTTTTTATTATGATTATGTTAAAGGTATTAATAAAATCTAATTGAATCCCATTTAAAAGTTAATTTTTTATTTTTTTCATAATTTAAAGTAAACTATGGATTTGGGACTTTTTTATCCTTCTGGAAATGACATTGAATTCAGCTATTTTTTGGATAATAACTTTTGAGGTTGTTGAATGTTTATTTGAATAGTACATATAGAACTTGTATTTTCATATGTGATATATTAGTTTCATGGTGTTCTAAAAAAATACTTAGTAGCACTTTACACTACTAAAACTGAATCTGTGGTAGCTGGAAGTTGTTGTTATCGTGTTTTGTGGATGAAAAAAATGGTCACAGATTATGGCATGATCTTTACTAAAACTTATATACTATGTGATAACATCAGTTTCATAAAATTAAGTTAAAACCATCCATATCACACACATGAAAACCAGATAGATATTAGGTATCACTTTCATACGGATCACACACCTAATAAAAATATCATTTTATAATTAATTGGAATTCTAAACCAACATTTTGATATATTTAACAACCCATTACCTTCAGATAAATTAGAAAAAATTAAACAAAAGCTAGGAATGATAATTGTAAACTAATAAAATCACTTGTAAATATTTTTTAAAACATATAATTAGATTATGTTACCTCTTTACAAATGGGGAGTACATATGTTTGATGTTTTGTAAGAATCTTATTTCCACCACAAAATTTTCTATCATCAACAAAATTTTCAGCAATAAAAAACATTTTGGTATCAGAAAATTTTTTGGCGAAAAAAATTATTTTCAATAGCACTTAATTCATCAGTACCAGAAATATTTTTTCCTGAAAATTTTTATTACCTATTAAATGAATTATTTTCTTTTGAAAATAATTTATTGAAACTAAAAAATTTATCATGATATTTTGAAAGATAAAATTTCTTTTACAATTCAGATTTTTTTATTCATTTGTGATTTTTGGTATTCATTTTAAAACCATATTTGATTCACCCTAAATATGAAAATTTTAGTATTTTTTAAAATTAACCTCATGTTTTAATCTAAACCATTGGGTCACCTTGATCTAATATGAAATGTATAAGTTCAACAGTCATATTTACTTCACCTATATAATGGGACCCCCTATTTGTCCCACATCAGTTGTCTATTATTTGATATTAAGATCTGTAGCCCCTCAAATAATCATGACTAAATATTTACTTACTATTTTTTTCAATCATAATCATGTATCAATATTCTGTAACCTCTCAAAATGTAATTGAACAAAATATTACTCAACAATCATGTTCTTTTGGGAAAGATATCTCACCATAGAAATTTATCACATGTACGATTTGTCGTTGAAAATAATCATTCAGTTTCAAGGATGGGATTTTTTATGTTTTATCATACCTAAAACCATGATCCATTCATTATGGAATAATAAGTAAAATTATATAAAATCATGATGGTTTATGAATACATAAAGGTATCATTTCATATTTAAGAGATTGAAATTAGTATTTCAACTCAACAAGGAGTTCGTTTTCATAATGTTCCTTTTAAAGGAGTGGAGTTTTTTACCTTACATAAGATTCCAAAATAAAATAGAACATTTAAAATGGAAATGGATAAGAAATATCTTATTGAGATTCATGAATATAACAAAAGAACACTAATATTTTAGCCAAAAATTGAATATACATTCTCTGAATGAAAGTTCTCATAATCCCCATGACTTGTGATAGAGAAACACTCAAATATTATGATTTATTTAAACATTATAATGTTATGAATATGAGGAAGAAAAAATTAATGTTTTATATCTTAAAAACCTATAGTAATATCAATTCTACTGTAATAAAATCAATGTTGATCATGTTTCTAGTAATCTTGAGTAATTAAATTAAAACTAATTAATGTTTTCAAATATTCCACTTATGTAAATATAAAAAAAGAAGGGAATTTTTTGGATTAGTGATGATAAATTAATGATAATGATATTTCTATTTGATCAAGAATCTAAAATGTTTTTATAGATATTGAACCAAAAACTCCAAAAGTGTTAGTTGTTGGAAGTAAAGTAATTCCAAAACATTCATTAATGATTTTTTTGAAAAATAAAATAAATCCAAGTATGATTCTATTGTAAAGATTATGGATTAAACATTTATATTGTAGAAACGGTTTCCAAATTGATGAAGGATAAATCTGAATGTAAATAAAGAGACCCGCAATTTGGTCTCAATCCCACTAAAGATCTTGTAGAAAATATCGAGACTATTGAGATTCTAAACAAAATTCATAATAAAATAAACTGATTAAGATAAAGGTTTATATCTTTGTAAATAATAGTTTAATGAAAGGAGTAGAATAGGATAGTGAAAAATATAATATCCGGGAATCAATTCTTGAAGAAATAATTACACCATCTATACCAGCAATAGGAAAATTCAAAAAACAAGTAGATGAATCAACATCACAAAAATATTCTATAAAAATGTTTTAGAAGAAAATATATACACATAAATGAGAGAAATTTATGAATATATTGGTCAAAAAAGGATTTTAAGAATAAAATTTATATTTAAAGAGAGATGAAGAGGTAGAAAATGATGAATAATATTAAAGTGGAAAAGAATTTGGGAAGGATAAAAAGTCTAATTATAATAAAAAACTTGAGAGATCTTTAGTATTCAGTTCTTACAAGATACCATTACCAGGAATAAATTCCTCAAATAATATTTCTCAATGAACTAAGGATGATAAATTAATTCAAATCTCTTATAAACAAGAAGAGAAAAAATCTGATGGAAATTAGAATTAGGATTTACTTGATGATTAAAATGATTGAATTCATTATGCATAACATCCATCTTATGAAGAAGGCATTGATTCAGACTAGACAATATCATTTAAAAGAGATCAATATGTTGTTCAAGAACATATATGAATTGAATATAAAATATGATATTTTCTATGAATCGAATGAAGATCGATTTTATTGTATGTAATCAATATAAATGATCGGACTCTATCAAGCATTAAATAAAAATTAGGATGAAAATCAAGATTGATTTCAATTTATTGTATTAAATCAACATGTAACATAGAAAAACATGTAATAATGTTTTCATGTGGCCTCACATGTTTTAATAATGTATAAAATCATATGAATAATGAATATAAAATATCAAAAATATTTTTAATGAAGTATTAGTTTCATTCAACAAGTGAGGACGTGATAGTTCTGATAAATTAATAATGGTTAAAGGGACAAATTAAATCTAGTTACAAGATAAAAATTGACTGAAAATAAAGAGATTTACATTCAATTTGTGGTTGAGATAATTTTTTTTATAAATATGAATTTATTGGGGTGAAAAATAAAAATGTAATGTTGATTGTGAGGATTGAATTCTAAGTGAAGAAGAATTAATACCAGGAAGCCACAAAGCGTACTCTATAAGAGAAGATGAAATCCTATGATGAACTAATTTGTACACAAGGATAATTGTTTTCATCTTACGAACAAAAAATACGATCTCAATAATAATCTCAAGACATGTTGAATGAGGAAATGAATTATTTCTGAAAAATGAAAGTTGTTGTATTGGACCATATGAAGAATGATAATGAGAGGTAATATGAAATGAAATGACTTTTTTTGAAATATTGTTGTACTGTTTTTTGAAATTCTAAATGAATGTCTTTGACATCTACATTTCCTGTCATTGAATGATTTCTATTTTTTGGATTAATATTATTTCACTTTTAATAAATGGTGAAATTATTTATTTCTTTTTATGATTGGTTAATCTAATCATTTTTTTGTTATTAAGACATCATTCATTTTCCTTTTTGTTAATCACAAAGGGGGAGAATAATTCATTATAGAGGAGAATAATTCGTTAAAGGGGTGATTATAGTCGATAGGGGGAGAAATTCAAAAAATTAGAATGCATTATGTAGGGGGTATTATTTAAAGAATAAAATAAATATGGATTTTGATATCCTTAGGGGGAGGTTAGTCATATTCAAATAATATTCAGAAGTATTTTAAACTCAATGGGATATAAGTATAAATGTTATTTTATAAATACAAAAACTATCTACTTTTTAAGTCCCCTATTTGATTTAACAAAATTTTTATACTTTAGAAAAGTGTAATATTATTGGGTCAGAAGTCTTATATTTTACTTTTCTATTATTTATTATTTTGTAAATCAAAAAAAATATTTCTATAAAATCATATTGTCACCATTTTTTTAAATTTTATTCATTACAATTTTACATATAAATAGCATAATAATCATACCCCATAAATTATACTGTATTATATGATTAATGTTATAACATCATAAATGATTTATATCATACTCAATGAATACGATATTCATCAGACATGACTATTATGATTTGAATCATATTCAACTTTTTGTATTTTATTGAAAACAGAAATCATATTCAATATATCAACTAAATTCATCATACTCATTTACATTTCACATTTTATTTTATTAGAAGAGCTAAATTTTATTTGAACTCATTTTACTATAACTTGAAAAGCTGATCATATAGAAAGGAAACATAGTTATTCAAAATAGTGTAATGTACCCTCATTCAATATGAATTGTAAATTTATGTATTAGTTTCATTTAAAAGATGATTGTTAGATTTCTAGGTTTCCATGTACTCTACATTTTTTGTTATAAAATATGACAGTAGGAAACTAAGATGACCATTTGGGGTGTTGGGCTATAAATACCATATCATTTGAATGAGAATGATGTATAATTACTGATTCATTCATAATGAATTTTAAATTTCAATAGAATTTATTCTTTGTGTGAAATACGCTGATGTCATGTTGTGAATTTCTATTTATACACAATTGTTTCACTCGGGATTTTTTTATTTCATAGTGGGAAACTCTTTTTTGGTGATCCAAATCATGTGATTTGGTGTATAGGATGATAAACGTTCAAATAATTTCAAGACTGGGAGCTTCTAATGCTAGGAAGATATAGGTGTTGATTTTCTACTTAATTGATGTCTTGGGGGATAGAAAAGTAGAATTTGATCATCATATTGAGGGATTACCTTACTCTGGGTAAAACATAATTTCATGAAAGTATAAATCAAGGAACCTCTATCCCATTTTGTTGAATACCCTTATATTTGGTTTCAAATAATTTTTTTCATGTATGTTTCTAATGCATTTTAATTGAAACTGAATAAATTTACATATCAAATTATATGTAACTTATTTCGATTATTGTAACCAATATTATTACAATAATTTTGAAATATACATGGATTATGACCTTTGTAATTTCAATTGTAGTTATTACAATCTTTTTAATTAATAAATACCATTCACTAGTGTTTTTGATTGAAACATTGTAATGTTTTAATCTAATCATCATAACCACAGTAAGTATTATATTTTACACACACTATGTTTTTAAATATTTTCAACCGTGAATATGAATAACATAATTTACAAACTATGGATGAAATTATCGTGATCTACCAAATTATGATACCTTTATAACTAGTCCTATGGCCCTATCTGATTACAATTTTAATTCATTAGGCAATATTTTTAATTGAATTCTTTTAAATTCTTTTAAACTAAAATATTTTATCGATAGAAATGAAATATTTTAAAACCTATAATTCACACCTATTTTTTCATGCATTATTCTATCCATTACAATCCAACAACCAGATAATTCATCAGGAATAGGTTTCATGGGCATAAACATATAAACCTCATGTGATCAATACCACAAAATAGGTCTCATAGGCTACAATTTTACACGTGTTATCAATATAAAACAGGGAATTCATGGGATTCCCACTCAAATGTGATCAATATCAATCATGAGTGTTGTAGGATACACACTAATAAATGTGATCAATACCAAAAATGGATCTCTCAGGCTAAACAAGTACCCATTTGATTAATCCATGACCATCAACGGTTGTTATCAAGATAGTGTAGAAAGTTCCATTCTTCCCATGGTACACTATCCAATTACATTCGTAATGGATACATAAATTAATTAATACATTCGGCTCATTAATTCATTAAATTTCATGTGATATTCATTACAAATTAAAAATTTATGGGTTGTTTCCCCAAGGTGGATAACCTCATACTCAAAATATAATAAACTGTCACAATACATGATGTAGAGTACATAAAACCACCAACCTCATATAGTACCAACTCGCATTAATGTAATGATCATCATCTTTTTCGGAGTCATTAAAGGTCATTTTTCATTCATTGATCACCAAGATTTTTTAAGTACATAAAACAATCTAGTGTAATTAATTGTAAATAAATTATAATTAATTAAATGATTATAGTGAAACTCACATTTAAGTGTGAAATAAATACATTCTGAATCACACACTGGATTTCACGCCTATTTTGGAACCTCAACCAACTAACCATAGATGGCCCATAACAAACATCAAACATCATTAATCAAAAAATATCTAGCATGACACAATAAAACATTGACCAATTTTTTATAACTAAATTGTAACCATTAAAGTTATCTGTTTAGAATATGCACCATAACTAGAATGTCATCTAATGGCATTTTTCCATCCCAAGTTTACTTCCAATTCTAAAATGATTAAAGAACCAAATTCAATTCATTGTTACGGCATCAAATATACCTAAATTTCACCAAAAACTAATTAATAGATTATCAATGGACATAGATTCATTGAATCTACCAACAATGAATTTCATTAGTCAGTGCATGACACATTATAGACATGCTAATTCATATTTACATAATTATAAAAAACATTCATCAGGATCTGGTGGAATTATCATCTGATTCTTTATGCAAGATAACATCAATGAACAAAGTGTGACTAATTTTATCAATGTCGATATGATCAAAGGATAATTTTTATCTCATTGTGATATCAAGGGATACAACATACCAATAGGATCATCCATAATTAATGTCATAGTGATCCACCACTACACAAAGATGAACAAGGCCTTGATCAAATATGTCCAATGGATATTGACTAGATTCACCAATAGATCCTGCTATATCCATGTATAAATATTGGGAACCCATGATTTGAGGATAAGAGAGGGGAATATAAGTATTGCGACCAATAAATAAATAAAAGGGGGTTATATTTTTGGATCCTTGGTGGCTACTGAGACTGTAATTCCCTTTACATTAAATTACCTTGTGAGCCACGTCGGGAACACACTATAGGATCATTATCTATATTGTGATAGCTATTGAGTAACATGGGTTCTTCCAAAATGAACTTATATATGGTGAGTCCCAACGGCCAACAGGGAAACAAACGACATTACTAGATACTTTTTTTGGAAAATCTTTCAAAGGATGGTGATTTTGCATCCCTAACAGCATGAAGATACTTTCTATAAAATAAAATGACATGACTGATCCTTCCAAATTCATTATATTTAGAAAAACATCTGATTATAATGTTCAAGAGTGACTTGTAATGGTTCAGAATATATTTAACTAGATTATCCATACACTTAATGATAACTTCAAATTCACTCTAAAATTGAAGATCCATAATTAATCATTTCATTAAAATCTCCCAACCTCGTGTTTCTCATAATTCTGATGTCGTTGTGGCATGGGAGTCATACCCCCCCAATTTACATTACACATCACATTAAATGATTCCTCCATGCTCCATTCAGAACATTGAACTAATATCCCAAAATCTATTCTCACATATAAACATCTTCAAGGGTCCCACTACATGATTCAATGTATGAATGATAGATGTTGAACCAATATGTATGTGTAATCCAACATTGAGGTTATGTTCACTAGATCGATTGATCCCTGCATACACCCATGTATTTAATTCCTTCATAAGGATAATGAAGTCTCCAAACATAGGAATTATTATATAGATCCAGATTCTAGTTGTTTAGTAATAGCATCGATGTGGTTTAATCCCTTCAAGACTTATCAAAGTCAGATCACTAATTAAAATCTAATACCCAAACCATGTTCATACTTCCAAGAGAAATCAACAAGTCACTGATAATATAATATATCCCAAAAAAAGAAATTTTATAAAAAGTCCTAATCTAAATCATAAACTCGTCCATATTATCCATAACTATTTGTTGGATGTGGTTTGATCCCATATAATTCAACTTCAAAATGAAAAACCAGTCAGTTTAAATCATTATAACGATATAAAAAATGAACTATATGAATAACCAACTCTACATGAATATATAGATCATGATTCCTCAATCCATATAGGCCAAAAATAATCAATCCTACATCATAACAATGTTATAATTCTTCTTTGATGTAATTTCTTTAGTTTATTCCAAAACCACAATCACTAACAACAAGGATCTCCATTTTACATTAATTCCATAATGATATGAATCTCGTTTAATTTAGAATAAATTATTCCATTGATTATTTACCAAATCCTGTATCCATCTAGTGATATGCCTAAATTAACACAAAAAATTCATCACATAACCAAATACTCCTTCTTATATGACACATAAATCTATTTGAGTCACCATGATCATCCAATGGTCACTCTTATTTAAGAAAACATTCCTTCCAATAAGAGGGGTCATTTCACAATAGATATGGTATATTCTCCCAATAGTAGGATTATATTTATAACAACATTATCAATATGTATATAGTCTACCTAACCACTGATTATTCCATTATTTAACGTAATGGAGAAATGTGATATTCAATTCACAAGAGGACATAATGTAGATATCCATGTACAACAAAGAACTAGATTTCATAGAATAGAGTCCACTATATCAAAGGATCCATTCCCAATGTGATAAATAGTTTCTAGTATTATGAGAATGGTATATGGACTCAATTTATATTGGTTTTATCCATAAATTTAACATTCTACTCTAAACCATGTCATTTTTATCAGATGAAATGCTATAGTTGAGTACACCAATGTGTCAAAATACATTTTCGATTCACTCATCCACCATGGGAATATATCCTCTTATGATAACATCAAGGAAATAAATTATTATATGATTCTCACAAAACGTAGTAGTATTATTCCAAATGGTTGACATGAAACCAAAAAAACCATTGTCCTACTTCTACGTGATCATTTTGTTTCATCACTAAAACATGGGCACTGAAAATTTTCTGCCTACCACCCCACATCCACTACTTAAAGTTCATACATGAACAACCAAATTCATTATTTATCTTTAATAATTCATCTTCTTCAAGCCCTGATAACACCGCATTTTTATGGATGCAGATTGATTACCCATTGATTCGTAGACATATAAGAAGAAATCGCATACCTATTAAACTGACCACACAATACAAGGAACCTGATCAACAAACTCATTCACTCTCAGTACTTATATATAAAAATTATATCTCCTTGCTCCCGATTATACTTCCAACTCACCAGATACATGAGTATTAATATGATACATTAAGACTATATACATTATCGAACCCCTATAGGACTGACCTCTATGGATCTTCATTAGAAATACAATGGCAGTAACATTCTTAACTAATATATTAGGAATCACCTTACTATTCCCTTGATTGTTTAATTGTTAAGTTATTCAAAAATGAAACCATGGATCAAGAATGATAACACTCCTCGTGTTCCATACTCTATTGTTACATGGAAACCCAAAATACCATCCTTTAAGTATTTACCTATTCATCACATGCACATGTATTTTTTTACTAAAAGATAATCTTAAGGCATTACCCTAAACTATCCTTAAACCAGGAATATCCACACTCAGGTTGCCTACATGTTGCACAATAAAACAACTCACTAGTCACCATAGAAACATTTATAAGTCAACAAAGTCTTATATAAAACATAAAAATTATTCCATTGGGGTTTTAAACCATGTTAAATCTTATAGGCACATATCTATTGATATTCCATGCCGGACCAACTCTTAGAATAACCACATCTATCCCAGAATCCTTGTTTGTTCAAATTAAATGGAATGATGATACATGTAAAAAACCACAAAGGAAATACAAGGATACATAATTAAGTATAACTATCATATGGATCCAAATATAACGGTATTAAGTATAACTATCATATGGATCCAAATATAAGGGTCTTAACTAATGATAATAATTCCTAAAAATTCCCTTCAATGTTCACTGAACCTTAGGTAAATAGAAAGACTACATCATCATAACCGACATCATTTCCATCTTCAATGAAACCATAATCATAACTCAGGTGAACCAAACCATAGTATCACAATACACACGACTCAAATAATATATGAATATGGGTTATGGTGAATATACTTTCAACAAAACATCATATGTGTAAGAACATAACATGTCTATACACTAATTTAGTTCTTTATATCATCATAAATCCTTTAAAAACAATATGTATATATGTTATAATGAACCTTTGTGCAGTATGAGATTCATGTGATCCCTCTTCCTGAAAAAATAGGTTCAAATTCATTAAAAATGAAAAATATACAATCCATTTATATAATATGAGTTGAAAACATATGATCGTAACAAATATACCTAAAAAATTAGTCATATTCTCTAATAATCAGGTATTCACACAAGAATGGTGTTCATGAAACATGATACCATCTTTTATCAAATGATCCAATATATTCATATGTCACATTTCTAAAAAATCCAAAAAAAATTGAAAAAAAAAGATGCATGTTCTATGATACCATTTTTTGAATCCCTAACAGAATAAGTGAATTCAATATTGAATCCCAAGTGAAATCAAACATGCCTCCCCATATTCCAGAGGTTTCCATGTACAATCAAAGGCGTATGATCGAATCATTGAGAGACTACACACTCTATTAAATTGCACAATAACAAATATATAACCAAAATGAAATAGTTTATAATAAGATCAAGCATAAAACAAATAACATACCATTTGTAATGTATGAATGTAGAAACCACAATTTTAACTATAGAATCTAGAATAATGGTATGGATCACCAGCCAATCTATTCACATATATAATGAAAAATGTACTAATTTACATGATTCTCTATAGATAATAGAATAAAAAATTCCTAGTATCTATCCATGAAGTAGAATATCCTAATAAATGATTATTATATGGCCTTAGCATAAACTATAATATAAATATGTGATAGATGCACAGGTACCCACATACCATGGCGGGCTAAACAGGTTGTTTTTTTAACTCACTTATTAACCACCAACATGGTACCATAATAAAAAAACATTGTCTTGTATATGACTATGATATACTCCACCTAAAGTGAAAACATTATAAATTACAATATATACAAAGAATATAGTCACCAGTGCACAAATATGTAATAACACACATAAACCTAGATTTAATGAGCTTAATGAGACACTACAAACCCTATTCATACGTACAATTGATCTCATCTGAAAAATAGTGAATCAAAAATGTATGAAATATACCTCTCTTCCAAATTATAGAAAAATAATATTTAACACATCCCACGGAATGGGATAACATATATACATGATGATAAATATCTCATGCGTCTCTCTCAGGATGAATAGTTCAAATGGAGCAACCTGCATTAACTGTTGATGAAAGTGGTAATAAAACATGAAAAACATATATTCAAGTTGATAAGTCAACATCACATCATAAAAATAATTCATCACATCTATAAAAAACTATATTATATAATAGATAAAACCCTTCTTTCATAGGGAAAAAATTATTACATCATATTTTAAAAATCAAACATATGTATAATGTGTTAAACACACACACATGTGATCGATATCATATTTTGGAATCATGGGCTACCCAAACATGTGATCAACATAAATCATGGGACTCAATGGAATCACATGCACACATGTGATAATTATAAAGCAGGGGTCTCATGAGCTACACACACACATTTGATCATTCCAATTACAACTATGTCACATATAAATCTAGTTCACAAGGATTCTTTTTGGACCTTAATACATTATCAATTTACACAATAAATGTTTTGTTTAGTTAATTAATACTTAATCATCATTAATGAATTAAATGTTACATGATATTACAAAAATTATGAATTTTAGGTTTTTTCAACCAAGATTGTTATCCTTGTACCATATTCTAATAAACATGCATAAAACCATAGTGTAGAGTACATGGGACCACCTACCAAATGTAAAGCTAACTACAATCTGTAAAAACCATGAGAGAATTCTATTTGTAATTTTAGACTACATGGAATCCATTTATCTCTAAGAGTTTCTAATATATTAAAACATTTTATAATAATTAATTATATATAAACTACTATTATAATAATGATTACAAGGTAATTAACATATATAGGTGAAATGAATAAAAGATGAAAGTCTTATAGGACACCACCACCTAATCCAAACCTAAACCATAAATCCATTGAAGTTGAATAACATGTTTCATATGTCATTCCTGAAAAAATACATATTTCGTAAAAACAAAATATCGTGAAATTGAATTATATTTAATTATAACATTTTATAAAAAACCAATAGATATATCATAGATGTAACATCATCTAATGGAGTTCATTCGTTATTTATTAAAAACAAATTCTAAGACAATAAAATTATAAAATTCATTTCCATTTTAAATTTTCTAATTTAACTCAATTTGATCAAAATACAAATAAGATATCATTGAAGGGAATATCTTCATCAAAAAAATCATCGATGGAACATTTTCTTCATCCTGTGACATTATATAGCCATATCAATACAAATTTCTACCATTTTTTTGAAATTTTATTTAGATATATTTGAATTAACATTTGATCCCTTAATATACATCATTAAAAAAATAAATTGGTTACTATGGTGAAAAAAAAAGATATGATCCAATGAAATTTGAGACGTAAATGGGACCTCAATTGTTGTAAATAAAAAATAGGATCATCCATGGTGAACAACATAATGATCCTCCACTACAATAGATTGAATGATTATGTGAATAAATAAAAACATATGATATTTCTTGAATTCCCCATTGGATATTACATAGATCAATAATGGATAATGGGGAACCCATTTAGGGATAGGAATAGAGGTGTAAATCAATATTTCTTTGAGAAAAATAATAAAAGGAATAATAAGATGATGGGTCCTTATAGGATACAATTTGAATATGGCCCCTCACTTAAAATCATATAGTGTGCCCCATCCGCTTTCCAGTCCGGATCAACTGGCTAGCAGATGGCCCATTATCCACCTGATGGAGGATACGAAACTAGATTGTGAAACTATATTTTTATAAGTGGATCTGACCATCTCACATGTGAGATAATATATTATTATTGGTTTCATATTGATTCCATAATTGTAATTATGATACTATAGGACCTAAAGACTAGCCGGTGGATACTACTATGACACTAATATATTCAATAACCCGTTTCTAAATTATTGATCCATGAGTCGACTTTTGAGACTATATATAATTACAAAAACACATTATCATGAATATATATATTTATTTATCTTGGTTCAACACCGTTTTCTATGAATGAGCCATCCAATTAATGATAATTTCAAATTCCATCAAAAGTTCAGGACCTATAACGACTTGAGTCATTATAGGAGGACTGGTTCTGGGAAATCCAATGAGAGGTATTGGTTGATATGTGTTGTAATTTTTTCATTATGGAACCTGTATTGAGTGATGAGGTAGTTGTTTTATATTTTAACATATGATTGTACCCTATTGATATAGGTAGTTATTCATGGTCTGGGTAATGACCCACCCAATGTCCTCAAGTATGGTGTGGCCATTTAGTTCAACATCATGAGGTGAGGAAACGATGTGATTTCTTTTTGGTTTTGAAGTAGGTACAACCTTTCATTGAGGTGGGGTAGTTCTCACATAGTGGTCTAACATGAATGTGTATCTCATTGGGTGTTGTTGTTCCCTAGTATTCACTAGATAACCAAACGAGAGTATTTATTTAGTGTTAATATTTTCTACATCCATAAAAATGATTCTTCTGGTGTATAGTATGGGTTATTCAGGCAACCCTACAAATTTATATCTTCAAACATAACTTGGGAAATCTATATCACATGATAACCTAATTTCATCATTTAGGACATACTATAGGATTTGTTAGAGATCAATATAAAGTTACATGATGGGTATTTAGATAATATGTTATCACACTAGGATTGTGGTGGGGAAGGTAAATTCATTTTTTTATCATTTGACTTATTAATATTCAAAATCTCCCTATAGGGAAATCTATGTATATTTCATACGAATTAATTATGTATTTTACTAGATATGTTAATTTTTTATTTTTACAATGAAATAGGTGTTGGTTGAATATTTATAATTATAGTTCATTGTGATATTGATATTATAGTTTTCCAACATAATGTTATAGATTGTCAATAAAATTTTACAACCTCTGAATTTTAGGGATAAATTATATATTCCATGTTGTGACACTAAACATAGAATTGCTATGTTTCCTAGTTCATTAGAATTATAAGAATAAGGTTGTGAAACCAAAAATCGATAATTGTATGAAATAAGTAGTAGGTGGAATGAAATTAAATGAAAGTGAGGAACATCTCTTTTGAAACATAAGGTAGGTTAAGGAAGAACATTAAATAACATGAGTAATAGAAGGTTTGGGTAAAACATATTATTATAAAAGTTATATTTATTTCCCCACCAAAATATGTAATATATAATATGTACATATTTCCCCACCAAAATATGTAATATATAATATATATATATTTATTTTCATATTTAAAATTAGAATCATTTTATAGTTAGTATCATTTAAATTATTTTATATTATTCAATTATTTATCATGATTATAATTATTTTTTAATAAAAATAAAATATTTTATCTGTTTTCTTATTTATCTAAATTTATCTCAAATTTTAAATCCATTTTATTAAATTATAAATCTAATTAGGAAAAATTTACAATTATAATTATAGACACTAAATATAGGGGAAATATTTTCAAAATAAAAACAATTATTTATGAATCATGATATTTTTATTTCATATCATTTGTAAATGATTATATAGATTTTATTAATTTATTTTCAAATGTAATATTTTTCCTTTCAAATAAATTATTTATTTTTATCTGGTTTCCATTCTAGATATAATAACATTTAATATTTTAATTAGCTATATATAAGTGAAATGGTTATATATATCTATCACCCATTTAGTGGTGTAGTAAACCTTTGATACACATATATATCCTTACGTCCACCTTTGAAATAATTAATCCTATTTACATATTCGAATTATCTAACATGTGTCCAATATTTCTATTTATTCTATTGTTATACATAATAGTATGAATATCATTGCAGATAGTGATGATGAATATTTTAGATTTACAATTTTTCTATTAATTTGTATTCATTTTCCATTTATTAATTTTTAATGATTTTATACATATGATTCTTTTTATAATAATGACAATTTTATTTTTTTATCATTCTAACATAATGAAACAAAGTACTATTCATTTAACATTCATATTGTATTTGAGTAAAGATATTCAATAATGAAACACAATAAAGAATATTCATAATAAAATATAAGGTAGTGAAATTTTGGTAAATCCCTTCCCCGTATTATGTATCTTCTAGAATATATGGTTGAATTTCTCAAGTATTGTGTAATTATAGATCTGGTGTCATGTCAATTATATATGTTGGGATGTTACACCCTCCATGGTTAGATAACAATATATGACATACACAAATTAACCATCACATAATTACAAATTTATCTATAAATAATAAATAACTACCATTCATATTATTAATTATTATAGTTTTATAGGTTTAGAAAATATAATCATTCTCTCACAAAATCATATTTTAAAATCCACATAATTTATATATTGGATTAATAAATTTCATCCACAAAACCCATTATAAAATTACACCTATGAACCTATAATAAAAACCCTATATTACTATAGGAACTCATTGATATACATAATTAAATGTACTTTTATATAATGCACTTGTATACAGAAAATATGATATAAGAACACATATATTTCATAATAATAGTATATTATAAAAATAAATATATGATAAATTCCATGACAAGATAACAATTAAGATTAAACTAACTACCAATTTGATATAAATAAAACATCATAAGATATAATCATTACCCAATATAATACATGGAGATATAAAATTGAATGAACAATCATGTCTTAACATTTCCATATATATAAGTATAAAAAAAATATTTTGATCAAACATCAATAATAGACTATAATGACCATTCATTATTACATTACATAATCATTAATTTTAGTCAAGAACTCATTTCCTATCACATTGACAGTCATTTCCTATTTATAGTTTCAGAGAATTGGGATATAATAAATACATAACATTACACGTTTATACAGAGCTGATACCACAAAAAACAGTATCAAATTCTTCCAAAATATAAAAAATTTCAAATAAAACAATTTTCTTAGTAAAATATTTATAATATTTTACATAACATCCATTGTTGTCTTGGAAATACGTATAACATGTGATTATAAATTAAAAAAATGGGATGAGAAAAAAAGAGCAGTAAGGGATAAAAAATAAGGAAATTAAACATGAGTCTATTAATACTAGTAAACATATGAAATCATTTAAAAAATATATTTACTTGTCACCCATATATACTTATTACATTAAATAATCTGGAATTTAATCAAAAACTCACATCCTTTCACATAAAGGATATTTTAAAAATTGGAGTTGTAGATAATTTGGAGAAAATAAAAACATCTCATTCCATATTTATATTTAGTGGATACCACAAAAATAGTATCCATTTAATCGAAAATATTAAACATTTCAATGAAAACATGTTTTATTTTAATAATACTCATACTGTTTGACATGGATTCCTTCTTTCTCTTACACGTCCATATAATCTATGAAAATAATTTTATACATTGGTATGAAAAAAAATCTTAGTATGGGATATAAAAATAATGAATGAAAACATTAGTACATTAAATATTGTATTATTATGAAATCATTTTCAAAAAGTCAAATTTTTCACCCATATATACTTACATTTTCAAACTTGATATTTCTATGAGATTTAGACAAGACATAAATGACACAAATAAAAAAATAATGGTGTCTTTTGGAATTATATACATAATCTTGTAGCACTATCAGCTACTTTTTTCTTTGTATCCCTCACGACTACTATAAAATGTAATCCTCAATGATACCTTATTGTGTAACCATAGTAGTAACACTTGAAGTAACCATGCATAATACCTCCCACATACACATAAACAATGAATTGGTGGGAGACATAGGTCCCACCCTTTTTCATAAAAAATTACCAAGAATCAGAATATTATAATTAAACATGAATAAATTCCTAAAAACATTTCATTTGAATTTTGTAAAAAAGAATTTTGAGAGAGATTTTTGAAGAAAAAAATCATTTACAAATATCATATAATTGAAGTTATAATTGATTGAATGAAAGTAATATATGTTTACACTATAAATACAAAATTATATAACTTAAATGCATCTAAAAAATAATCTTCATATCACATAATAAATAATGTATAAAGTTAACCCAAATAAATGAAATTGGGTTAAGAATTCCCTTACCTCATGTTTGTCTTACATAAAATGTGTTTAAACCCCATATATAATGGTTTAAATAGTGTTATTAATATCTTAATGGAACATATTAATTTTTATAATAGTTTATATGATAATTTAATGACATTATTTTACCCATTATTTATTAGTATTTTGTTTTCTCCTTGGTTTCAGGTGAGTTCATTACATGATTTCCATCGCTAGTTTGTATTTGATTTTCTGGTCGTATAGAAATGAAATTTAAACTGTGTAATTAAAGGGTATTAATATTTTTCCATAATATTAAATGGTTCTGTAAATGATTTTTATAAGGAATGAGGATGAATCATTTGATAGTTATTCAATGATATCTATTTAGATAATTTTGGCAGGTCATTGATAATCATAATTTTTTCATCATAATCTATTAATATTATGAATATAATTAATTAAATAAAATAATTTGGGTAATATCATAAAAATTAAAATATTATTCACCCATTAAAATTGGTTTACAAGAATATTTTATGGATGTAAATTAATTTTAAAATATATCATCCTCGATTTTGATAAATCAGGACATCGCGGACGGTGTCATAATTATGTGAATAACAAGAGGGAAGGAGAAGAATTAAATTGATGAATTTTTTTCATAAAAATCACAAAATCCATAATATATAAGATTTTTTTATCATTCATGAATCTTTCATATGGGTATGAGATGATATTATAATAAATGAAAATAATTGAAAATAAATCACATGACAATTAAAGAGGATTTTTTCCTCATGATCACTTATCATTAAGATCCTCCATAATGCCTTTGGTTTTAGCCATTTGGTGAGACCAGTAGATCTTGGACATGATGAAGTGTCTTGGAAATACTATTTCACCGAACATAGTCATGGCTCAAGGCTTTTATGGTGTGAGAGTAAGAGGATGGTGAGGGTGTTTTTTATAATGGAGGAGAAGAGGGGTTTTACATTATTTTAACAATTAGATTAAAATTTTTATCAAGACTAAGAATAGTCTTGATTTACATGACCAATATTAGTAATATGTTCGCATGATTTTTATCTTGTATCCATTTACATAATATATAACCCAAGAATGATGTATATATTCATCTATTTTTCTTATTTCATAATTATTGTATTTCTTTATTCACAAATTTCAAGTATATCAAAAAAATATCAAAAAATCACTCTAACAATTTATCTACATGTTGAATTCAAAAATGAACTCCTTTTTTGAAATTATTTTCTAAATATTATTAATCTAATTTTCTATGAAGATAATATTTTATTAAAAAATGAAATTTTAAAATTATAACTAATTTTATATCACCTTGAAAAATTAATCAAGATCTCATTATCTTATTAAAATAACCAAATAAAATAATAATATGAATTACTATTCATAAGGGTCATATTACTCTTCATAATAATATTCATAAGGGTATTTTACTATTCAATAAAAATGTTGGTTCTATCAGACTGTAAATAATTTGCTGATCAGTAAAGTATATAACCATTTATTGAAATACATAAAATAGAGGAAGAAAATTTATTTTTGAAACCATGGGTGTTACATTCTCCCCAACTACAAGAAATTCTATCCTAACATTTTTTTATTTGCATATTTTAAAAATGAGGGTAACGTTCCTTCATATCAATTCCACATACCCATGTTTCATCTTCAACCATATGGTTTCACCACAAAAACATTACCTGGTGGATTACCTTATTTAGAAACAATTTCTCTCTATGATCAAAAAATTGAATAGGTTTCTCTTCATAAGAAATGTTATTTTTATGCTGATCTAATTCTGGGCTCAAGTAATGAGATGAATCTGGCACATAATTTCCCAACATCAAAACATGAAAAACATTCCATACTTGAGATAAACACATTGGAAAAGAATCTTAATAGAATACTGGTCCAACAATCTCTAGGATTTAATGAGGTCAAATGAAATATGGACATACCATTACATTCTTAAAAAAATGCATGACACATTTCCATTGTGAGATTCTAAGAACAACATAACCACCTAAATCAAGAGAAAAGTCATTACTCCTATTATATGAATAATATTTCTGCCTATTTTCAGCTATCCTCATGTGTTTCTAGTCCGCCTTCACTTTCTCATATTTTTCCTCTACTATTTTTAGTACCATCAATATCCATTCTAAAACATCATCCCAAAAAGGTGGAGTTTTACACCTCATCCAATACAATGAATCAAAATGTGTCATATCTATAATATAAGGAAAACTATTATTATATGAAAACACAATAAAAGAAAGATGATGATACCAATATCCCTAGAATTCCATTAATCATGTTCAAATCATATCCTCCAATATCTTAATCGTTTGTTCTGAATACCCATATGATTGCAGATGAAAGTGGTACTAAAATTAAATTCTATACCCCCCAACTTATGAAGGCCCTTCCAGCAATTTTATCTGAACTTGGGATCCCAGTCAGATACAATGAAAAAAGTCACTCCATGTAACCTGACAATCATTTTGGGGTACATTTTAGAAAAATTATCCAAATACATTTTATCTTAATGGGAATGGAAATGAGACTATTTACTCAGTTAATCAACAATAATCCAAATTGAATTGTGACCTCGATAATTATTCGGTAGTCCCACAATGATGTACATTGATTTATTTTTCCATTTACACTATGGAACCGCTAAAGGATGAATCATTCCCTTTAGTAACTGCTACTCTACATTAACCTTTTGATATTTCAAACATTTCACAGTAAAATTTGGAATATATATTTTCTTTCCATCCCACCAATAAGACATCTGATGGTCTCCAAACAATTTTTTTTTCTATGATGTACAAAAAACATAGAACTATAATCCCCACAAAACAATTCTTTCTTTAGATGAGAATAAATAGTAAAACACAATCTATTTCCAAATCTTCAAAAAAACATTATCAAGGATAAATTATGTAAACATACCAATTTTAACCAATTAAACAATTTTATGTATGAAATTTTCTTCCTTTTATGATTAAATAATTCTAAATAATAATGATGACTACACTAAAACCAAAAAACAAATGTATTTATTGCACAAAAATCTTATAATCCAAAACTCTTCAAGTCATTTATTTGGAGATCATGTTCCAAACATAACATAGCTAATTATTCATGATGTTTTTGACTCAAGGTATCAGCCACATTGTTTTCTTTTCCATGATGGTACTTGTTCTTGCAATCATAATACATTTTTACATCAAGACATCTTCTATACCTCATTTTTAATTCTTTCTGAGTGAATATATACTTAACTCATTTATGGTTAGTATATATTTGACATTTGGATTTGTATAAATGATGCATCCATATTTTAAAATAAAAAAACCACAGCTTCTAATTCCAAATCAATTGTGGTATAACTTAACTCACACGCTTTTTATGGTATTTAAATATAAGAAATTTTTTGATCATTCTTCATCATAACGCTTCCAAGTCCTATTAATGAAGAATCTATGAATATGAAAAAATCACTATTTCTGTAATGAAGAACCAAAACTGGGGAATTAACTATTCACTTCTTCAGTTCCTAAAATCAAACAACATATTCTTATGAACATATAAATTTAACCCCTTTTTGTTTTAACTTTGTTATCGAGCTGGATAACTTTGAAATGTTATTAACAAACTACCTATTCAAACCTATTAATACCTGAAAACTATCAATTAATGTAACATTGGTAGGTGTTGTACATTCATCAGCCACATTAATTTAGAAATATCAATTGTTATTATATCCTTACTTACAATGTTCCTAGGAAGATAAAAATGTTAGAACCAAAAATAAATATTTCTGAATATTTCATACAGTTTCATTTCTTCTATGTATTGAAAAATGACTAATATTTCTCCTATTTACATTTATAAAAAGCAAAAATGACCTCAATAAACCCAACTAAAAACATTTCCAATAACTCATGAAAATTTCTACTCCGAACATCTATACATATAGTAGTTGCATTAATTAAGCCAAATGGTATAACAAATAATTCACAATGGCTAAATATAGTACAGAACAATGTCTTTTTGATGTCTAGTATCTTTATATTCAACTAATTGTACCCTGAACTCAGGTCATCCTTCGAAAATTATATTCTCTATGGATCTAATAAAATGAGTCCATGCTATGAGGAAAAGGATACTTGTTTTTAATGTTGATGTTAGTCATGGACTAATAATCAATGGAATGTCTCATTGAACCGTTTTTGTTTTTAACGAACAAAATAGGACTGCCCCATGGTGATGTTCTTAGACGAATGAAGCCTTTATATTGAAACTCATGCAACTGATTTTTAAATTTAATAAGTTCAATTTTAGTAATTTGATAAAGGATATTTTATATTGTCTTCGAATAAAAAACAATTTCTATTATGAATTTAACTTCCTCGTCAGGTACAACACCTGGTAACTCATCAGGAAAGACATCATGTTATTCATCTTCCATAGAAACATAATTAATCTAAAATTTTTCTTGTTTTAAAAATATAATAAAAATAACATTCATTTCCATATTTAAAAAATATTCTCATATTCCTGATATTTTATAAATTCTTTGGGTTCATTTATTTACATTAATTGATAAAATTTATAAAAAACAACATCATTAGCTCTACAATCAATCATAGCATGATAAAAATAAATTCAATTCATACCCAGAAAGATCTAAAACTAAATTAAGGGAAAAAAAGTTCTGTAGGTAATTTATTTCTACAGTCTACAAAATAATGATTATTATAATTCCACATTGTAATAATATTCCCCCTACTGTTTTAAAAATATTTTTAGTCCCCATTTTTTTAGGTCACATTTCTGATTTACCATAAAATATCTCCAAAATAGTTTAATTTATAGACCTCGTGTCAAAAAAACATTAGAAAAATATATGTAAATAAATAAGGTACATGATACAACTTCATTAGTTTTCCCGACGTTTGCTGACATAGTCGCAAAGGATCTCACTATACATGTCTACTTATAGTCTCGCTTCTTTGCATCATTCATATGTCTCTTTGGGGAGACATTTTCATAATGACCCATCTCACCACATTTAAAACACATTATAGTTTTATTATTATGATTAGTCTTAGGAGAATATCTCTTAATATATTATTCCATATTTCCAAAAATACCACAACTAAAACAATCCCTGTTTTTGTTAAGTTATTCCACATGGTTCTTTTTACAACATTTTATAAAAATTATAATCTAAACATTCTTGCCATCATATTTCTTTGATTTATTCTTATCCATTGACATCTATCCAGACCTCTTCTTCTGTTTGTAATCATTGTACACATGGTCATCAAAAAACTTCAGTTCTACCCTATCAGCACATCAGACTCGTTTTATATAAATTTTTACCTCACAGGAAGCCAATTCCATTTAGTATCGTGGAATCAATCCTGTGTAAAAATTGATGTTTTTCTATTAAGATTTAGAATAATATTTGGATCATACCACCCCAGTCGGGTGAAGTTGTATTCATACACGACCAGTAAATATTCATCCTTTTGCTTCCATCCAATAAATTGAATCTTTATCAAAAGTCAAACCACTTTAGGAAAATATTATTCAAGGAAAATATTTTAAAATTCATCCCACTCTAAGGAATTAATTTCATCCTTATCCATGATATTATTGATCTTTTACTAACACTGATATGATTCACTTTCAAAATGATAAATGGATAGTCTTAACTTTTAATTATATATAAATCTCATAACATCTAATATCATTATATGGACATTAATCCATCCGTCAACCAATATATTTTCAGAAGATCTATTGAAAACAGGAGGGTGTTGCCTCAGGAAATGATCTACTATAATAATGTTCCTTTTTTATGGCTCTGGTTATAATATTTCATGGATGAAAATTCCATTTATTTCCTATGTTTGTTGATCCATTACTATCAAAAACTCCTCGGTTCTATTCCCTAAAATTCTAGGACGATGATTTAGAAGAATATGTTTCTATCATTACTTTCCCACTTCAGCTTCCCTATTTCTTCTGAGGAAAAAAATTCTAAAAAAATATAACAGTTTTATTGACATGGTAATCATTAAATGGTACAACATTTCAAGTTAACCATAAAGTAAATATCATTTATGGTATTATTTTAGCATCATCTTAAGCCCTAATGTTATCTAAAACATCCTCTAATACCATCTATAATGACCCTACCTTATTACATTACATAATAATGAATTTTAAAAAATAACTCAATTCATTTCACATTGAGTATGTTTTCATGTTTATATTTGTAGATAATTCGGACATAATACATACATAAAATTCCACATATATACAAAGTGTATAGTACAAACATATTATCAATTTCATCTAAAATATAATATTTTTTAAGAAAAAACATGTTTTCTTTGAAAAATCACCATAATATATATCATGGATCCCTTATTTGTCATATGAATCCTTATAACCTATAAAAATCATATAAAAACATGGGCTTAGAAAAGAAATCAGTATTGGATATAAAAAGAAGGTAATAAAACATTAGTTCATGAATACAATTAAATGTATGAAACAATTTTCCAAAGTCATACTTGTCACCCATATATAATTAATTTGTGAAACTTGAGATTTTAATGAGATTTGAACAAAAAATAATGAAAAAATATAGAATAATGATTGTATCATGGGGAATTAATTAAATAATCTTGTAATCCTCTAGGATACCTTTTTATTTTTAACCCTCACAACTACCATACAATATAACCCTCACGACAACCTTACTGTGTAACCATAACAGTTACACTTGGAGTGACCATACAAAAGACCTCAAACATACACATACCCAAAGCATTGGAGGGGGATTTATGTCCCACCATTTTTAATAAACAATTACTAATTACTAGAACATATTAAAAAAACACAAATAATTGCAAAAAAAACTTAACATTTTAATATTGTAAAATATAATTTTAAATGAGAACTTTTGAAGAAAAGAACATTAAAAATATCAAATAATTGATTTTAGAATTTTTATAATAAAATAAATATGTGTATTAACTATAGATACAACATAATATGAAAAAAATGCATCACAAAAAATAATATTAATAGCACATAAATATTAATGTGGAAGGTAAACCAAAAGAATGGAAATTAGGTTAAGAATACCCTTACCTGGGGGTTTTCTAACATTAAACATATTTAAAAATCATATATAAAAGTTTTAAAATTGTTATTAATCACTAAAATAAACATATTAATATTTATAACATCTTATATTATTATTTAATAACATAATTTCACCTTTTAATAATTAGTATTTTTCAATCCTCTATTTCTGGTGCGTTTAAATATAATTTAAATTGCCTATTTTTATTTGATTTTCTTGTGATATAGAAATCAAATTCGATAAGTAGAATGAAATGGTATAAATATGTTTTAAAAATATAAAATTATTCAATAAATCGTTTTTTTTATATGGTATGAGGATGAATCGTAGATAAATTTTTAGTCATATATGTTTAGATCCATTTGGAAGTTCCTAGATAATCACAAACATGTTTCATCATATACCAATAATATTATGTATATAAGTAAATTCCATAACATAATACATGTCATATAATAAACATTAGAATACTATTAAACTATTAAAATGCTTTTAAAAACTACTTTTTGAGAAATTAAACAAAATTAATAACACCTTGTCAATGCTTTTGGTAAATCAACACATCACAGATGGTGTTGTTATTTTCAGAATAAGAGGAGGAAGAAATATAAGTAATTTTATTTTTTTTCTTGACAAATATGATAAAAAATTTAATATAGAAAATTTTAGTCCTTTAATGACTCATGGATATGGGGATGAGAACATAGTATATAAAAATAAAGTAATTTAAAAGAAATCACGTAAAATTAAAAGAGGATGGTTACCTCCTAACCCCTTCCCTTGAGATCTTCCTTATGGATTTTGATTTTGGCTGTTCGGTGATACTTGTAGGTCTTGATCATGGGGAAAATAAATTGGATGATTTGTAGTTATATATTAGATAATCCTCATTTATTTAGTGGTTTGATATGAATAGGTTGGAGAGGGTGGTATTTATAGTGGAGTAGAAGAGAGGGTTTTACATTATTTTAAGAATTAGTTTAATGATTTTCATCAAGACTACCACTATTATTGATTCATATAAAAAATAGTAATACAAGAATTTTTTTTGACTAAATGTCCATTTACATCATCCATGACTCAAAAATTATGCAATAATTAATTTATTTATCATATTTCGTAATTATCGATTTTCATTATTCATCAAAAATTTAAATATTTCAAAAAATTCTGAAAAATATATCCTGACAATTTTTTGACATGTAGTATTCATCAATTAACCTCATTTTTTAACATAAGTTTCTATATAAGGTAAATTTAATTTTTAAATGATATTATATTTTTTTCAAAAATTAAAATTTTAAAACAAACACGGATAATATATCACCTTGAAAATTAATCAATATCTTACTATCTTGTAACCCTAAGAAAATAAAATAATAATATGATTTACTATTCATAAGGCTCATATTACTATTCATAAGGGTATGTTACTATTCAACATAAAACAAGTTGGTTATATCAAACTCCAAATAACATACTGATCACAACTACAGATGACCTTTTATTAAAATTCAAATCATAGAAGCTGAAAATTTATGTTTGACGTATAATTTAAAACATTACACTTAAAATAATATTTTATGAATACCAATATATATTTAGAGCATGGGGTTTTACTAAGAGAATATTATCATTAACCCTCCAAAATGAATAGTAGAATATCAATTTCATAATGTATATATAAGATTAAATGAATGATCTTAGATGGTACATAACATGATAATCACTTGGATAAAGGGAATATATCAAAATATTGGTAAAAATTATTTTATATGTTGATTATAAAAGATTAAAAAAATATGATTAATTATAATGTTAATTTTTTAATTTTTTTTGGAAGAAATAGTAAATTTTTTCTTCGTTTTTTCATATCAAATGACGTAAACACAAATAGACTGAGGATAAATGAATCTATTTAAAAAAAAAATTATTATTAAGAATTAGTATTTGGTTATTATAGGTTCTTACATATAAATATTAATAATGTTTGTAAATGATAGAAATATTTTTTTAACAATGAGAAGGAAAATGAAAACTGAAAAATTAGTAATTTTTATTTTTTATCATTTTAATATATTATAGAATAACCATCTACAAAGAGAGAATATTTAATTAACATATAAACTAAAATTAACATTAAAAATAATGATCTTATTTTTAATTAAAATTCATGATATATATATATATATACATCACACAGAAATATAGGTAAATAATTGTTGAATCAATGAATAATGGGAAACATATAATTAATCATCAAACTATTTCAAAATATACAAATGAAATATCAGTTAAAACAAATTAGTTAATCTTAATTTGAATCTATATAAAAAATAAAATAATTTTATACCCATGAACTATATTAAGTAAGTTAAATTTAATAATATATATATATATATATTGTAACACCCTGATATTTTAATGAGATATATATTTTTATAATTTATTTTGTTTATTGTGTCGTACGTTACACCAAGATAATCTTGGGTAATACAAAAAACCGGCTTAGCTTACGCTATACCGAAAACAATGATTGGTTTTTGTTACACAAAATAACAATTTCTATTAATATAATTCATTTCATATATGTCTAAATAAAAATGAAATATGAAACATTATAACCTATTAATAATAATGGTAGGTGTAAATAGTATTATCTCCCTTCTAAAAAACTATTTAAATGAAAATAAGTGAGACTATAATATCATATATTCATTATTAATGAATTTTATTATGGGAAAATATATTAAATATATTAAATATAATGTTTTTATTTAATCTTATATGATTTATGGACATGATATAAGAATATATTCAATTTTTTAAACAGAATTGTTAAAAAATGCAATTCTGACACTTTTTGATTGTGCACCAATTTTAAATCTTGTTCTGATAGTTTATATTCGCAATTTTATAAAATAAAATACTTTTATTAATGGTGAATATAAAAAATAACTTTGTTTTATTTATGGGTGTTTTTATGACATGTTTCATTTTTTGATGAATAGTGATAATACATTTTTTATTAAAAAAATTATTTTTGTTTAACCTCATTACATAATTATGTGTTGGAATAGTTTTAAATATTATGTACTTAGTTATTATACAAATGACTCATTGGAAAATTATTTTATACAATAATTTATTTTAAAAACATTTTCCACTTAAAAAGGGCCATGTTTCCAAAAAACTATTTTTCTTGACATTTTACGTGTTTTATTTTATATTTCATTCTAAATATTCTGTGTTTTGAATTTTGAAAATTAAATTGGATATTTTTATTTTATTTGACAAAATTTTCTATGTATACTTCTTTTATTTTTTTTTTGACCAAAATGAATAGTAACCATGGTAAATTTTTTGGACAAGGTAAAGTGTAATTTATGCAATTTTGGTAAAAAAAATTAAGATGACTATAAACAGACCAAAATAAATGAAAATGTTGATTAAAGTAATTTTATTCTTAACAATTAAGGATTTAAATTATTTTATTTTATGTAAAATAATCAATGAAAATGACTCAAATAATATAGAAATAAAAGAAAGACAAGAAGTGTCATTTTCTTTGGCTTTAATATCCATTTTGTGTCCACATATGGATAAATGGGTGGTATCAATGAATTTAAATTTCACATTATAAATTATTCAACATATTTACCATATTTAAATATATTTTTGGAACTTTGGGGCCATTTGGGAGATATAATGGTTTTAATATTATTTTATTTAATTAAATTATAACAATTTCATATTCGTGTTTTAAATAATATATCATTTTATTAATAAATCCATTCCAGAAACTACATTTGATTATAAATAATAATTTAAAATCTATTTTTTATTATTCAGTGTAATTTATTTTTAATTTATAGGTAAATAATAATTACCCTAATGTTTATTAATTATTGATGTAGAAATTACTTATTTGATGAAAATGTAATAAACTAATATTTATTAAAATGATAACCATTAAAAGACACAAATACTTGACCAAGTCATATTTCTTGAGTATACATTGACCATAATCATACAAGGGTCTAGTTGTGAATCATTTGGATTGGAGTATAATAGAAAATGATAATTATATTATTATTTTTTAAGTTATTTTAAACATGTCACATTCATTTTTTAATAAGTATAACATTTTAAATGATTGATTTTCTAAAAAATATATTTAGCTAAAAGAAATATAATTAATTATTGTAGATTGATATTAATAATAGTATTTTAATATTAATTTTTACCAAATAGATAATTATGTTAAATAATTACACAATATTTATGTAGTAATTATTTTAGTATTGGAAATATAAAATTATTGTTATTAAACATATTTAAATCAATATAAATTTGGATAATTAATATTTCTAATTAATTTTATGGATGCGATATGCCCCTATGAATTTAATAATTTTTTTGGTTCGAGAATAAAAACTTATCCTGATATTTTTAAAAACCCAAGTATTGAATAGTTCCAAAACTGACACTATTTTTCTTCAAACTATTAAATGTTTTGTTTAATTATTTAAAAATAAAAAAACATTTTTAAATATATATAATTATGATGATATTGTCTAAAATGATCTAAATTATTTATTTATGATTTAATTTATGTAACATCCTAGGTAATTCTAGAATAATACATTTTCTTGTCTATTAATATTTATGAATTATATATTAATTCTATGTTAAATTGAAGGATTTTTCTGATAGAGTATTAGATAATCTATAATGGGTTCCTCTATAATCTTACATTTCACACAAGACTAAGTTATACTGATAAAATAGGAAATTATTAATATTATTTTCTTAAATGGTAGATAATGTATAGTCGTTGTATTTGTAGGAATGAAAAAAACGTATAAATTATCATTATACATGATTGTTAAATTTTTTTACATTCATCAAACAAATTTTAGATGCATAAAATGAAGATAAAATTAATTTGAAGCATAAAATAATATATTATTGTAAAAACATCGGTTTACAACCTTTTGATGGTGATCCCATTTTAAAACTAGTTGTTTACACTATTATAAGTTTTTTTTGAAAAAATAATCTTCTTAATTGTATGAGGGACATCAAAATTAACTTTGGATGAATATTTCATATTTTTATGAGGATATTCATTTTTAAATGATTATTGAAAAATAATTCATTTCAATTTAAAACTAATTTTTCATCTGATTTATTTATACAAAAATCTTATCCTTTTAAATTTTTAATGTATAATTATATTATGTTTTTATCATTTAATCCAATTTTTTTCATTAGAAGTAATTTCACATTTAAATTAAATATAAACACACATACATCTTTTGATGGGTATTTTCTTTTAAAAAACTTGTTTTCCCACATTGATAATAATAATTACTTTAAAATTAATTGCTGAAACCTTTGATTGTTGAATTTTGAAAAATTGATTCCATATTTTGTATTAGTGGGTCCTAATAACTGTAAGAGGTAATTTTTATTTTTTAGGAATAGTTACTAATGCAATTTTTACCATAATTAAAGGTATATGTGGTATATTAGGGTAACAAACAATAAAATAAATATAATAGAATTATCCTAACAAATTCCAAAATCATATTGGAAGAATAAAATTCGACCAATATCACATTAGAGTCATAATTGAATCAGTTAATGGAGTTTTGTCTATGAGAGGTACATAATTATTATTAAAACAAAAGAAAGGGACAACATGTAACTCTCTTCCCTCTTTTATGTTTAATAATTATTATATAGTGATAAACATGATGAAACATTGAACATAAATTGTCTCTAGAAATATAATGAAATAAAATACATTATGTAAATTTATTTATAATTATTAGATATTTAATAATTACAATAATTATTAATACAATAGTGATACAATAACTATTTTATTACATGAAATATCAAATAAATTATATTATAAATAGTAAAATAAAAATTATTTAAAATAATTTACCTTATCCCAAATTCTTCTAGGTGAATATGACATGATAAAATACTATTAAATTAATTGGTTCAAATTTATATCTGTTTTTTTATTTTATTTAATTGAAATTAAATTAATAGTATAAATATTGACATTATTGATGTTTTTTAAAAAAAATATTTTATTAGATTATATAATAATATTAATAATATTTATAATTTAAAAAGTAGTTATGTTAATGGATAAAATATAATTAAGAGTCCAATTATATAAAATTTATATCTTATAAGTGATGTTAATATCCTCTTAATAATTAAAATAATTTTACCTCAATTAAAATTATATGACAGAAAATAATGGTAAACATAAAATATATGGCTTAATCTAAAATAAATACATGTCTAAAAATTATTGGATGAGATTATTTCAAACTATCCTCATCTTATATTTGAAAAAATTATTTTTGGTTAATTTGAAATCAATATTTATTTTATATTAATTTAATATTTTCAATAATTCCAATGGTGCCCCATCCATCTGCAATAAAAAGGCACCCATTCCTCTCTATTACCCACACTTCCAATGCATTTCTGTTTAACCGAGATATATAAATAACTCTTCCTAGAATATCTTCCATCATTCTTAAATCCTTATATTAGGCATAACACCCTTATAAGAGGTCTTATGATGCTCTTCCAAGGTATTCAACAAAAGAAGAGGTATCTTTTTCTTTAAGTGTTTCTATTTTATTTATTTTTCCACTTGCTTCAAATATCCTACAAATAAGATGATATTATTACACCAGTATCCTTAAAATACATAGATATTGTATATTCAATATCATCACCTAAATACACCTCTAATTACATTAAATGATAATGGAATTAATCATTCATAAGTACAAGTGATCTATCACCATTATGAACTGATTTAATTTGTTTTCAAATAAAGTCTATCAATTTTGGTTATAAAGATGGAATTAAACATCATATTTTACATTATTTACATATTTTTAATTTTAAAGGAATAATATTTCAATTATGTTCTATCCTTTTATGGTCATAATAAAATACTGTTATTCATGTGTACATGTGATGCATAACCTCCACAAAGCAATGTGAATCTTTTTAATTCACAACAACAGTTAGATTATATATATAAGTAGAATTTAATAATTATTATGATATTAATAATACAATGATAATTATGGAAAGGAAAAATGATAATTACCTTATATTCATAATGATCAATGAAAAATGGAAACATTACTCATTCATATGTATGGACTACCGTCTCCACAATTATATCATTTTTAATATTTCATAACCACAATTAATGGTTTAATTTTAAATTTTTTATTAATATATAAATGTTATGATTATTTAAAAAATATTATTTTTGTAGATGATGGACTTATGATAACATGTAATATTGACATCAAACAATGTTCATTTTTTCAATCAAGTAGCGAACATCGACAAAATGTCTAAAATGAACTTAAATAAATGTTTAATTTTTATAATAATGTAATAAGGGAAAACAATTGATAATAAAACCGAAAAAGGTTTTCATGCAATTATAATTTGACCTATGATTATTATTTCAGAACATTGAGATTCTACATGTTGGATCAGAATCAATGTAAGGGAAATCATAACTTAGTATCTTTTCATTTTGTTCAATATCCATGTCATTGGTTTTGTCTTCCCAAAAAAAAGTGTGAATGAACTCTGATTGTTTTACACTGTTTATCCACATATATTGGGTGTATTTATATTTCTCACATATCACTATTTCATTTAATTATCCTTCTTCAAAAGATATGATCTTTCAAAGGGACATCATCACAATCTCCTTTCCTTATGTCATATTTAAATAATATACACTACCTTATTTTTTATGGTGTATAATAAACTCCTTTATCTTTTAATTTCATTCAAATGTAATATTTTTTCTAAAAATCATTTTACTAAATGATAAAAAGGAATGTTTCTAAAGAATTCAGTAACAATTAATTCTCTATTGCTTTAACTATTATCTGAGATATGGATCCCTCTATAAGACTTAATATGTTTTTAATGGAAAAGAAATCAATTATTCCTTATTTTGCTGTTTTGGTATTCAAAATGGGTTTGAACGTGGATTGACTATTTCAATATCTTGAGGTGATTTATTCTGATTGTGAATGACATTTTATGAGTGAAATGTAAAAAACTACAGTAATTTTTTTTGATTATTATATAATGGTACTTGGGAATTTCACGAGTGGTTAAGTGATAATCCAAAGATGGGTGGTTATATTATTAACCAACGATGAGTGGTTACATGATAAAACAAAGAAGAGTGGTTACATTATATCCTCAAATGCATTGTTTATGGATGTCCTCCATATGGATCTTCCATTCAGTGATGTGTGCGGAATTCGACCATATTATTATTCAAAGTATGTATGATTATGTCCCAAGCTACCATTATTTGTTAGATGTTTAGATATACTTCATCTATAATAATATAATGGTTACAAAATATTATGAAATGAGCTTATCTTATAATATGAATATTTACTACTTCATCAAAATTAAAATTATTACTTTATCATAATTTATTTGTGGATTACAGGTTATTTTCCAAAACTAAAAAGTTTACTTCCTTATGTATCCCTTAAAATGATTTTTTTCTCATATGATGTTTTGAATTGTTTCTTACATTATTTTAAAAAATAATAGAGTTAGGGATGGGATTATGAAAATTTTATGGAGTCTAAACATGAATAAAAACAACGTTTACATTCAATGTTTGGTATTTTGAAAAAATAGGCAGTGATTTTATGTTTTTTATATTTAAAATTTTGTTTTGTTCTGTATGTGTTATAGAATAATTCTCCAAAGGTTTAAACCTGAAAAGATCCTAAATGTGAAATAAATTCAAATTCTTAACTTAATTGATGATTTTGTAATTTTATATGTTGGGGCCTAATAGTTTGTTTCATACGTCGGTATATATAACATTTGTTATTTGATTTCTTCTTAAGAGATATAGAGATCATAGGATTTTTTAATTTTATGTTTGATCACAAGTTCAATTTCATAGAAATCTATCTCGAGGATTTATGTTTCAAAATTTTAAGGTGATTAATGTTAATTTTTGAGTCATATGTTTTTTATGTAATTATGGGTTATTTCATTTTGGGTTGGAAATAGAAAGGAATGAGTTAAAAATGAGATTGAAATATGTTATAGTTATTTTTGATGATTATATCTCATTAGGGTAATGATATATGAATTATATAGTTTTAGTAAATGGACAACCTACCAGATGGGTGACAACCCGTCACACCCGGCAAGGCCACATGAATCAAACCCACAACCAAAGGGTGACAAAGGAAAATTTCCTACCATTGGCATATGTGAAATCTCTAGTTAGTATGAATTTATTGTTATAGTTAAAAAAATATTATGAAATTGAGAAAATTTTATTTTGGTAACTTATGTTTTTTCAAATGGATATCCATATTATTGGAAAATTATTTGGGGATTGAGTGATAAATTTTATTTTGTAAGATGATCACTACTTCGGAAAGTAATGGTTTAACAATATTTTGGAAGAATCTATGTTTTTATGGTGGACTTATGGTGATTCATATTATTTATGTAAGTGATTAGCTTATTTGGGAGAATATATGATTATGAAATTACTTTTTGGAATGAGACATTGACATTGGTTGATGTAATTTTTAGGTAAAGGTTATAACTTATCCTGTAAGACTATGTGATACAATCATTCTAAATTTTGGATTTAAATCATGGTTTTTATTTAATTTCTTTAATTTCATGGAATGTTATTTTTAGAATGTTAGTCGTTGAACATTGTATATTAGTGATAAATTTTGGAGACTAAAATTAGTTTTTCTACATATAATGGTTTATTATTTGGGTGTAATACTCTTATATTATCCTAACCATTTTGTTTTTGGATAATTTTTCTAGAAATGATGAATAAATAATTATTATTTTTTGGATTAATAGTTAATTCATCTTGAATACACATCCATTGTAGAAAAGATGATTCTGGGGTGAAATTTTAACAAATAAAGAAACTCTACTTGACAAGTAAGTAAGTTTTCTTATGTTTTTAGTTAATCTCATAAATATATTCCCTAACATTATTAAAAAATATTAAATAAAAAAATTCTTTTAATTTTCCTTCCATGAAATAAAATACCATTATACTGATAAATTTGTTTTGGATTTATGATTGTTAACTTTCTCTGGTTCATTTTTCTATCACTGTCTATCTGAACAAGATGGTTAGTTTCTCTTCTATATCCATGTTTTCATACATGCAATCCTAATGTGAATTATCTTAGATGAAATTTTTACTCCACATTCTATCTTTTAATGTTGGTTTTATATTCATCCTTTTTCTTACGTGTGAATGAAATAATGGTTTTAATAATAGTCATACCTTAGTTACCAAACCCAAATTCAATTTGCGAGGATGAAATTTCCAAGGGGGGTGGATGTAACATCCCTGGTAATTATAAAATAAGTAATTTTAAATTTTATTTATATTTATGAAAAAGATATTTATTTTATGTTAATGGGGATACATTGTCTGATAATGTACACGACACACGACAACAGGTTTCTCCAAAAACTAATGTTGCACATAAGACACTGCCATATTGAAAATATAATAAATTATTATTTTTTTATTTTAAATGGTAGTTAAAACATATTTTTTTTCATGGTAGGAATGAATATAAAAAAATATTATATTTATATATGTTTGTTAAATTTTTTACAATTATCAAAAAATAGAGGCTCAAAATGAGAAAAAATCCATTTTTATGCATAAAATACTCTAATATATTTTAATGGTTGGATAGCCACCTTTTGACGTAGAACCCTTTTAAAATATAGTTTTTACACAATTATATGTTCTTTTTTAAAAAATTAAATTCTTCATTGGAAGAAATACATCAACATTTAATTTGGTTTTATTGTTGTTATTTTTTTTATATTATTCATTTTTAATGAATAGTGAAAAATACTTCAATTTAATTTAAATGTGCTTTTTCACATGATTTATTTATAAACAAAGGTAATCCTTTTAATTGGATATAATGATTAATTATATTCTGTTATTATCATTTAATCCAAAGTTTTTTATTTTATTTAATTTCACACAAAATTTATATATAAACACACATCATTATTTTGATTGTATTTACTTTTAAAACCCCGTTTTTGTGCTTTGAAAATGGAAATAAATTTGAAATTAAATTCTATAACTTATGTGTGTTGAATTTTCAAAAATGGATTCCATATTTTTAATCAATGGGTCTATATTTGGTTAATATTTTACTTTTATTATTTTTGGATATTATAAATAGTAACAACGGTAATATTAATTTACAATAGTTAAAGCTAAATAAGTTAATTTAGATAACAGAAATATGATAACGATAATAAATCTTCCCTAACACCTAGAAAAATACTATTAGATGAATGAAATTAGACCATTTTCACCTAAGGGTCAGAATTGAGTCATTTAATGGACTTTTTTTTCATGAAAGGCGTGTGATTATTATTAAACCAACAGAAAATGACATCAAGTCACTATATTTTCTCTTATAAGTATGGTAATTTTAATATAGTCATAATTTGGATGAATCTATGAATGAAAATACTATATATAACGCTAATGAAATTATCTATATCATCTGAATTAACTTATAATTTTTAGATATAATATAATTAGTATAAATATTGACAGAATAATGATACAATAATTATTTTTTATGAGAAAAACCAATAAATGATATTATAATTAGTAATAAAATTAGGTCATAAAAAATCTGTCATGGTCCATATAACATGCTAGAAGACTATTCAATTCATTGGTTCAACGTTATATCTCTGTTGGGATTTTATTTCAAATAAATGAAATGAAAAGTGTAAAATTTGACACTATTTCCATTTTGTAAAAATATTATTTAATAATTTTTTTAAAAATAATAAATATAATTTCAAATTAAAAATTATGTTTTTATGGTGTAAAAATTAAATAATTTTCGTATTATGAGAACTTTTATAATTTAAATTATTAGCATATTAATAATTAATTTTTTTACCTCAATTAAAATCATAGGAGAGTAATTAGGGTAGTGTAAAAATATAAGGTTTAAAATAAAATAAAAACATGTCTAAATATTATTATATACAATTATTCTAAACTATAAGCATCTTATCATCTATATAAATTATATTTGGACCATTTGAAAACGAATTTTATTTTAGATTAATTTATTAGTTTTAATAATTCCAATGGTGCCCCTCCCATCTCCTATAAAAATGCACCATTTCCTCACTATTAATCGTAATTCCAAATCCATTTTTTCAGCTAAGATATATAAAATCCCCTTAAAAAATACCTTACCACATTCTTATAGATTTATTTTAGGAACAAATCCTTTCATTATGTGTTAATGTGTTCTTTAATGATGATCAACCGAAGAAGATGCATATTTTTCTTTAAGTGCTTCTATTTCATTTCCTCTTTCACATTATTCAAATATCTTCCAACCACTATGAGAGAAAAAATAAAATATATTTAATATACTAAGATGATATTATAATAATATCATCACCTAAATCCATATCCAATTCTGTTAATTTGGAATGTAATAAATCATTCATGTGTATATGTGAACTATCACCTCTATGATTGGATTTTGTTCATTTTCATTTACACAATATCAATATTGGTTATAATGATGGAATTAGTATAAATATATGATATTGTTGACATAATTATAATTTGAAAATTAATATAATTAATATACTTTCTATCCTTTCCTGCACATAAAAATCACAATGTTGTTCCGGTGTGAGTGTAAACTATCACCTCCATGAAGCGATGTGAATTGTTTTTAATCACCAAAACACTAATATGATATATATAATTATAATTTAATTATTATTTTTATGTAAATAGTATCTTGTTAATTATATAAATATAAATATAAAATTAAATTATTTCCATAATGATAAATGAAAAATAGAAATGTTACTCATGTGTATGTACTGCCTACAATCTAGATGAATATTAAATTGTTCTTTTTTCATAACCCTACTAATGATTTTATTTAAAAAGTATGATTAAAATATTAAAGTGATTATAATGTCGTGAATATTATTCAAGAGATGATTTTCATATAAAAACATGGACAATTTACTTCATACCAATTTAATTTTTTCCTTAAGCACAGAACATCAACAAAAGGTCCGATATGAACATAAATAATTATGTAATTTTTATAACAATATAATAAATTATATAAAAGATATAATAAGAATGAAAAATATTCTCAAACAATAATAAATTAACCTATGTTTATTGGTTATGATAATAATGATTGTAAATGATGAGTTAGACTCCAGGTGATGGAAATCATATATCAATATCCATTTATTGAGTTAAATATCCATGTCATTGGTTTTGTTTTTCCAAAAATAATTGTTAATGACCTATGATTGTTTTAATTTTAATATACTCATATATTGGGTGTATTTATATTTTTTGAACATAATTATGTTATTGATTTATCCTTCATCTAAGGATATAATATTTCTATGAGACATCATCTCAATCTCATTTCATTGATGAAAATTTAAAATCTACACTAACTTCTTTAATCTAGTTTATAAGAAACACATATAACATTTAACTTCATTAAAATGGAATCATTTTTCTATGAGACATTTTACTAAACTAAAAATGGAATGTTTTTAATGTTTTCAACGGTAATAAATTCTAGGCTGTTGTATCCACTATTTGATATTTCCCATACATTATAAGCTTTAATGTTTTTTAAATGAAAATAAATACATTATTCCATTAATGGGTGTTTTTGAATTGAAATGGGTTTGAACATGGATTGACTATATGAATATCATGATTTTTTTTTGATTGAAAGTGAAATTTTATGAGTGAAATAATGACAATTGAAGTCATTCATGATTTATGATTATATAATGGTACATTGATATTTGATGGGTCGTTACGTGATAATATCAAGATGATTGGTTACGTGCTAAACAAAATACAAATGGTTCCATGATATACCAAGGATGGGTGGTTACATTATAAACTCCAATGAATGGGTATGGATGTCATCCATATGGATATTTAATTCAATGATATGCATAGACGTTGACCATATGGTTATTCCACATAAGTATCATTATGTCCCAAGTTACAATTATATGGTATATGTTGCTTATTGGTGGTTTTATGGTACATTTATTGTTATAAAAGTGTAAGCAATGGGATTTTATTAATATATGAGTATTTAATACTTCATTAAGGTGAAATTTATTACTTTATGGAAATTTATTCATGGTTTACTAATTGTTTTGAACGTCTTAAATTTTTCTTCCCTTATATATCATATTATTGAAAATTTTATCCTCATACAGAGATTTGAATTGTTTTTCATAGGATTTTAAATTAGAATATAGTCATGGATGGGATTAGAAAAAAGTTATGGTGTCTAATAATGAATCATTACCGTGATTCTTATGTTTTGGTTTTATAAAAAAATTGGTAGTGAGTATAATATTCTACATTGTAATTTAAGTTGTTCTATTTGAGTTATGGATGAATTATCTACGGCTCTAAAACTGAAATGATCATCTATCTGAAAAAAATAAAATTATGGACTTATGTCAAGATTATGTAATGTTTAAGGTTGTTTCCTTATAATTTAATTTAAATAATAGAATATTTCACCCTTTTAATATTGATATAATTGTTACCATAGTTAAAATGAAATATAAAAACTATGTTTAAAATTAAAATAATATTATTTAAATTGAAATAAAATATATCAGTTGATGCGATTAAAATGTTATCTCATCTAATTTTAAATACAATTACATTTTGGAGGCTTTTGGATGTTCATTGATTTTAATATAAATTAATATTTTAAGAGACTCAAAATTTTCCCCTCACCTCAATTATAAAAGGGAAGATCACCCCCCATAATTTCAATTCACTTTGAGCCTTCAATCTCATCCACCCCATTCACATTTACCTTCTAAACAACCATAGTCACATTCTAGAGGTTATCGTCTTCTCAAAGGAAAAACTATAGTTCCTTTAATAAAAGATTTAAAGGGAAAACTTCGAGGAAGAGGAGGTTTAAATACATACATTGGATAGCGATCCTATGGTAAGGGATAATTCCTCAATCTAATTATAATCTGAGAATGATTATAGGTAAGTATTTAATGGCTAATATTTATCATCAATTTCCATGTTTTCTAAATATGAAAATTATTTCAATTCTTATACAATTTATTAATGTCAATTTTACCCATTGGTGATTTATTTAAATGGTACGAAAGGAATCATTTGTAATTATCGGATACAAGGTACTATTTGACTTTTCTATAAAATGTATGAGGTGTATTTTTTTAATATATACATCATAAACAGTTTTTAACAACTAAATGATTCCTCATTTCTTTGAGGCCTCCTCTATAAGATTTCAATTTTATTTTCAAATAATTTTTCTTAAATTGCGAGGAATTTTGATAAAATAAATTTTTTGTAGAATAAAGGATATTATACTCAATAATTAATAACATGTGTTTTATAAAAATATTTTCCATATAAGATGAATTTATTTAAATAGGGTTACATTATTATCTCTATTGTTACTATGGTATGGTTATGTTTATAACGTAATACTATTTATGAAATACATTTGTTTTAGATGGATTCTAATGGAGTGATGTCTAAGAAACCGATGTTAATCCTTGGGTTTTGCATTAATGAATGATTTATGTTGCTGTGGAAAAAATAAGATATATTTCATTATAACTTTGGTGGGACGTATATCTACCTCTAACAAATTAGGTAATTATTTATATCTCATGAAATATACATGAATAGATTGATAAGTAAATATAGTTTTGTAATACAAGGCTGGAACGTGGATTGTACTCGGTTCAGTAATGGACATTTTGCTCTATGATGGTCTAGGAAATGAATCATTTCTAATATTTAAGTGATGTTATATTCTTATGTGTTTTAAAAAATTCCATGTTCTATGATAATCATAATTTATCATGGTTCATATTACTTTATTATTTATGACTTATGAACTACCAATATATATTTCTTGAATTTGTATACTTTTTATCAAAGTTAATGTTCATGTTTTTACATTCTTATGTTTATGATTTGTTTTATGTAATCCATGTTTACCCGAAAGGAAAATTAGATCTCACCATTTATATGTTTTTTTTACCTAGGATATAAATAATGTTTTTTAGGTAGGAAAACTAAAGGGAATGATCATTATTGGAGATGTTTAAGTTCATTCACCAAGTTAGAATAATGTCTTCCAGGTTTCCAAATTGCACTAAAATAATACGATCATTAGGTGTCTATTTTTGTAATGTATTAATTTTTTCGTAAAATAATCGTAATGAACATGTACATCAATATAGGGTCATTAGAGTAGGTATCAGAGAAATAGTTTAGTTAATATTTGGAAAATAGGATGAAAAATCATTAGTGATATCCCTAGAGATATTTATAAGAATATATCCTGGGATATCCCTACAGATAAATTTAACTATAGGATACTGTGATAGATTTATGTTAATTGTATTACACCAAGTTTTGGGTACATAAAACCTCGCCACATGTTTTTTCAATTGATGTGTCTTTAATTGGGATTCCACAGAATTGAGAGTTTCTATAAAAAATATATTTTCCATAAAATAGTGAGTATCCATAAAATAGAGAATTTCCATAAAATAGAGAGTTTCAATAATATTTAGAGTTTCCATAAATATTAGTGTTTCCATAATGTTTGTTTTTCTATAATGTTGGTTGTTTCCATCAATTGAGGTGTTTCTATAAAGTGCGTTGTTTCCATTAAGAAGGGTGTTTCCAAAAATGGGTTGTTTCCATAAAAAATGTGTTCCCATAAAAAGGGTACATGTGAAGTATGGGAGAAATTGGGGGTTTTATAAGGATTGTTTGGACCAAAAAAAAGGCCGCACTACCCATACATGGTCGGCCCAAACCATGTTGTCAAACCCCGTACAAATGTCAAATTTAGATCCTATTTTCGAGAAGCATACTCGTTTTGGCTCATTATATTTTTTTTTGTATTCAAAACGCCCATATTTTGATATTACACTCCCTAGAATGATGTAGAACAATGCCCATACTATTTGAAGTCAATCTAGAGCCCTCCCTTGGTGATTTCGAGTCAGATTTTTGAGGTATGTCACCATTCATTACTGATTTGTCATGATTTTTAGATATTCTTAGATCTACTTCTCTAATCACCATTAATTCTCAGATCTAAACCAATAGTGGGTTGATCTCTGTTTTTGGATGACAAATAATGAGTCGTAATCTTTCCAGGATAAGAGGACTAAGGCCGTTCTTCAAGAATCGACCCGCTTTCTCGTTCGTTCTTCTTCTGTTGTCAATGTTTTGTCAAAACAATCAAGGTAGGATTCTTACCTCTCGACTCCTCTTGTTAGAATTGATTTTATTATATTATAATTGTTTTACTGATTGTGAAATGCATTAAAAAATGTACATTTTTTATGATTTATGGTTTTTGAGAAATTTCATGATCTTGGTGAATAGTTTTCCAAAAGGGGTTATAATTTTAAATGATGATTTTATATTATGGATTTTCCATAATTTCTAAATGGTTGATGAAAATGGGGTCTTTAATAGAAATGGTTTTCAATAATAATGTTTTATTATTGAAATGGTTTGGCATTGAAATGGTTTTGATGGAAATGGTTTTCGATAACAATGTGTTTTTATTGAATGGTTTGTTTTGGCTTGATCGTTGGGAATATGTGTTATGTGTTAATATTTAATGTAATGCGTTTGGATGAAATATTACCATGTGCTTGGTACCAAATGGTTAATGGAACATGGGAATCAATTACCTTGTAACGACTTGGTAGGATGATGAGAAACTTTTAATGAGTATGGATATGTCATGATGTAGCATTCATGGTTAGTTTCATGGGTTTGTGGAATGGTTGGGTATGCCGATAAAGGGTTATTGTGAAATTGTTGTAAATGTTTTTAAGTTGTTTTTCTAGAAAAATAACTTTCATAGAAAATTGGTTTCAATTTTCCTGATAAAATTTTTGTAATGAATGGTTTTGGAAACTTAGTTATATTTAGTTATAATTTTTTTGAGAATTTTTTTTATATAAATTATTTTATATAATTGTTTCTAACTCTTATATACTATTTTAATGAGTAGGGAAATCATTTGGGAAAACCTATTGACTTTAATACTCACCCCTACTTTATCTCTTTGGTGATTTTTCAAATGCTATCTTCTGGGAAAAGGGAAAAGGTAATGTTTCACATGTGTATAAAACTAGCTCATGTTGTTTGGGTTTTTCGGAGATTTGGAGCATGGAGCTTATGGAACATGGATTCTTGTGGTATTTGGAGAGTCCTATGTTTTTTTTCTGATGTGTACTTTGATAGATGGTTATTCTTCCATTGTTTCTTACTTTTATGTCGTTTTAAGAAACATGAGGTTGTTGAGTTTTCATTCATTTGATAATGCATCATATAGTGAACGTTTGTTTATGGTTGGTAGGTTTATTGGTTTATTTCATAAATGGTAAATCATCTCCCACTTGTATTTGATCATTTAGAATTTATTTCCTGCCTTTGGAGTCTTGGGGTGTCTCATAAGGCATAGTAATGGCTCGTTTTACTCTCAATCCAATGAAAATTTGGGGGTCAATACAAATGGTACCTGCTTTTTTGATTCTTAAATAATAAGTATTCATCGATGTTCTTCATCCTGGAGATAAAATAACTTCTTGTCTATTCCTTGGGTGGGAATCTTGGAATGGAGTAGGATTATCGGAACATGGAATGTATAGTATAAAATGATGTAGCTAACCCTTTTATGATGATCATCAAGTTACCCTAGAGTTGGGTTTATATGTGATTGGCGGCACTTCTAAGATCTTCAAATCTCATTATCATGGGTTTATCCAATGAGATAAGGATGATATTAATTATAGAGAAATGACATCCCATTAAGATTGCATACATCATTTTGAGAAATGATTCATGTTGTGAAAAAAGTGTTAATTTTTTAAAAAGTATGGAAATGGTTTTAAAAATAAATATTTTGAAAAATAAAATGATTATCATATTTTTAAAATGTTTTAATTTTCAAAATCATGTCATGTGGTTTCAAAAATAGTTGATCGTGGAAAATATGTTTTTATGGAAAACAATGTTGTTATAGATGATGTGATAGAATTTAAAATGATACGACAACAGTTTCTAGAGAGTGAGATTAATAGAGTTTGTTGTTAGTTTAAAAACTGGCACCTGGTAGGAATTGTCAAAACCAACCTAAAGATGATGTGAAGAATGGGGTTGCACCTGATCCACATGCGAACTAGGAGTAGGTTTAGAGTATTGTTAAAATTTTCATGATATGGACACCTGGAACCAACAGAATTAGCCACAACATGTGGATCATATCATCCAGTTCATGAAGTAGAATCCACCTAATTTCTGGGGTGTTTCTAAACCTGAGAAGGTGGAGCTGTGTCTATGTAGGATGAATCATATCTTTGACATAATCAACACAGCGGTAGAGCTAATGGTCAAACTGGTGATGTATATTTTCTAATATCATTCACGTTAGAGGTGGGATTTAGTGGTGAAGGATAAATTGGATGAAAGAATTACATGGGAGGATTTTTAGAAATTGTTCAACAAAAAATTCTATCCTCACGTGTTCAGGATCCAGAAAATGATAGACTTATTCATCTTAAAATAAGAGAGTCTCTCTGTCACGGAGTATGCAGCTATGTTCATGAACATAGTACGCTTTTCACTAGATGTTTCGGCAAGTTACTCTTTGAGGGAACACATCTTTGAACCGGGAGTATGTCAAGAGATTCGATCAATGATTGCAGTGCTTTTTTATAACAGATTATACAGATATGGTAGGAAGATCAACTATGGTTGAACATGATATATCGAGATCTATGGGAGGAATCATGATGATACCTATAGGAAACGGTGGGAACTCAACCATTGGGAACAAGAGGGAAAAAAGACACCTACTTCCATGGTGAAAGTGGAAATCATAATTAGATGTCTAGATCAGTAATCCTTCCTCCACGACCCTAGATAAAAGCAGGATGTTTTTAATGTGGTTCTCTTGACCACAAAAAAAGATATTGTACGACACTACCTAGATCATGTCATAAGTGCAACAAGATGGGATATCTTCAACGCTATTGTTGCAGTTCTCCATGTTCATGTACTTGAGACACTTATCATGTGTCGCAAGCATCGTATGCGTCAAATAGAAAAGGATAGTAGAATCAATATCGTCAACAAAGCCGATATAGCCATGGTTATTCTAGAAATTCCATGACTCCTCAACCAGGGTAACCTCAGCAATGAAACCAGGAGAACATTGTAGTGAAGAAACAATTGTATGGAGATGAGCAGATGATTTTTGATGATCAGGTTGGACCATCTATAGTGATAGGTATAATTATTTTGAATTCCACCATTGTACACGTTTGGTTTTATACCGGTACATCACATTCCTTTATTTCTTCTCGTGTTTTTGACTTGATATGATTAAAACGGGAAATAATGCCTTCTGTTTTGAAACTAAAAACTCCTCATGGTGAATGAGATTGTCATGCCTTTTTATGTAGAGCGTGTTATATAACTGTTAACAGAGATGGGCTAAAATGGGAATTCTCAGCATTGGATATGGATTTCTATGATCTAATCCTAGGTATGGATTGGCTGACTATCTTCAAGGATCAAATTGACTATTATAGGAGAATAGTTACTTCCATAACTGATGACAACATCAAGAATCTCTTTAGAGGAGAGAGGATTGTAAATAAGGGTGCAATAAGCTTGTTGGAACCAACGGTGGGAAAGATCTATTACCAATTCGTAGTTTTGACTTCGGTATCAATAGAAGATATTTATGAAAATAGTTTTCCAGTGGTTGTTGATAAATTTCCAGATATCATTCCCAAGAACTTTTCGGGGTTACCACCTCTAAGGGAAGTGGAGTTTAATATTTATCTCCTTCTAAGGACTAGTCCTATGTAACTTCCACCTTATAGGATGGAACAAATAGTGTTATGAGAATTGAATGTTCAGTTATAGTAGTCATAAATCAAGGGTTTCATTTTAGCAAATATGTCTCTTTGAGAAGCACTGGTTTTGTTCATGAAGAATGCATATATAAATCTATGTCTTTTTGTTGGTTATCATAAGCTCAACCAAGATACGATAAAGAATAAATATCCACTTCCCTGAATTGATGATTTGTTCAAACAATTAAGTGGAGAGAAGTGGTTCTCCATGTTTAAATAATGATCGGTATATCACCAATTGAGAGTTTGGAAAGAGAATATTCCAAATAAATATTTCAAAAGTATATATGGACACTATTAATATGTATTCATGCCTTTTGGTCTAACAAATACACAGGCAATTTTCATGGAATTGATGAATTGGATATTTCAACAATATCTATGTTCTTTTGTTTTGGTGTTTATGGATGAAATTTTGGTATATTCAATGACAATGGCTGATCATGAGGTGCACCTGGAAACAATGATACAAATCATGAGAGATCATGGTTTGTATGAAAAATAATCAATGTGTGATGTTTGGATACCTGTAGTACATTTTCTTGGCCATTCCATTTTTTTAGAAAGGCGTTTCTATTGATCTTGAAAAGATAGAAGCCGATATCTCTTGGAAACCACCAAAGAATATTTTTGAGATCCAAAGTTTTCATGCCTAGATGGTTACAACTGATTCTTTGTGTGTGATTTCTCAGGACTAGATTCACCAATAACAGCTCTAAAAAAGTAGAATGACCCATTCCAATGGATGATGGAATTCCATAAGTCTTTCCAAGAACTGAATGTTTTTATTACATTGACACCTATATTGATCTTGCTAGAATCAGTACCGGGGTATGTGGTGTATTGTGACACTTCAGTATTAGGGTTGGGTTGTGTTCCCATGAAATGAGATCATGTGGTTTCTTATAGTTCAAGTAAGTTGTGGACGGATGAGACGAATTACCAAAAACATGATTTGGAGTTACCTATAGTTGACCATGCTTTGAAAACATCGAGACATTATCTCCTTGGTGAGAAATTTACTGTCTTTATAGATCACAAAAGCATGAAACAAATTTTCTCACACTTATATTTGAATCTGAGGAAAAGGATATGAAAGGAGTATCTCCATAAAATTGAAATTGACTTGATCTACACACCATGGAAATGAAATTCGGTGGTGGATCCATTGAGTATAAATTCATATGCTCAGTTGGCGAAAAAAGCTTCAGATGAATGGTAGTTGATATCAGTCTTAGCCGACATGCATGTTTAATTTGAAGACCGAGGTGATATTATAGTTCTATTTTCAGCTATACTTGTTTCTCATTTTGTAAAAATGATCAACGAGGCACAATCATTAGATGCAGAATGTTTGGTTTTATGTTCAACACCCAATGGTGCATAGACCATTGAGAGCTGGAAAATTGATGGAGGTTAAGTTTTTTTTTCAAAGATTGGATGGTTGTACATATGGTTTTCCATGAAAAAGTCTTTCATGTTTACCACCATTCAAGATGGGTTTTACATCTAGGTATGCATAAGTTGTATAAGGCGTTGAAGGTGTAGTTTTTGTGAGGAGAAAAGAAAAGGAAGGTGGCTGAGTTCGTCTCGCGGTGCATAACATGTCAGCAAGTTAAAGCAGGGAATAAGAGATCAGCTTGTATGTTACAATATTTTCCCATCACATTGTGGAAATAGGATAAGATAACAATGTATTATGTAATAGTTCTTCCAAGAAAGGTCCAGAAACATGATTCTATTTGGGTAATGGTGGATATTCTAACAAAGTTAGCCAATTTCATCCCTATTTTTGAAACTCATACAGTAGGGGGTCTTTAAGAAATATATATCCAAGAAGTAGTAAAGTGGCAAAGTATACTAGGGTCAATAGTATCAGATAGGGATCTGAGGTTTGCATATCAATTTTGGAAATCCGTACAACAAGCCCTTGGGACACTGTTAACTACGATTATGGTGTATCATCCCTATATAGATGGAAAATCCGAGCGGATGATACAAAAGTTGGAATTCATGTTTCAGGCCTGTGTAATGTATTTTGGGGGCTCGTGGGAGGATCCTATAACCTCAGTGGAGTTCACATACAATAACAACTATCAATACTCGATACACATGGCTCTATTTGATGCATTTGTATAGGCATCCTTGTCGTTCTCCACTATACTGGGTGGAAATAGGATAAACGTCACTATTTGGGCCAAGCCATGTCCATGAAAAATAGAGAAGATCTATTGGATTAGAAAGGGGATGGATATGGCTCACAGTCTTTAGGCATCTTATGGAGATCATCGTCGAAGACCGTTTTAGTTCGCTATGGGTGATCATGTCTACTTTAGGATCTCCCCAAGGCTTGGACATTATCACTTTGGGATGTAGGTAATGTTATATCCTATATACATTGGCCCTTTTAGATTATAGAATTGGTTACGGAGGTGGCATATCAGTTGGCATTACCACCATGGTATTGTTCGTTGCATAATTTGTTCCATGTATCCTTGTTGACAATGTATCACCCTAATTCTTACCATGTGATCAGATGGGATCACGTTGACCTAGAACTGGATGAATTATTGTTACATATCCCAGTGCGGATCATGGGTAGATATGATAATGTCTTTCATGGAAAAATTATCAGCCTCATGCAGGTGTTATGGAAACATGGTCAGATTCCGAAAGAGCCTTGGAAACATGAGATGGAAATGAAAGAGCAGTGGTCGGAATACTTTTTGGACCGTGATGGTTTTCTTCTTTCCATATACAGAAATAAAAATTGTGTGGTGAATGTAGTACCCCCATTTTCGATTAAATAACCCCTATCCTCATTTTTTAATAGGTTATTATTTAATTGGGTTTCCATAAAATAGGGAGTTTCCATAAAATAGAGATTTTCCATAAAATAGAGATTTTCTATAAAATTGGGAGTATCCATAAAATAGAGTTTTTTTATAATATAGAGTGTTTCCATAATTTTGGGTGTCTTTATAATGATGGTTTCTTCTATAATGTGGGTTGTTTCCATATTTTGGGGTGTTTCTATAAAGTGGGTTGTTTCCATAAAGTGTGGTGTTTCCATAAAGTGGGATGTTTCAATAAAAAAAATTCTATAAAAAGGGTAAAGGTGACGAATGGGAGATTTTGGGGGTTCAATAAGGAGTATTGGGAACAAAAGGTTGGTCACACAATCCATACACGGTTGTCCAAAACCATGTGGTCAAACCATGCATAGAGGTCAAATCTAGATTCTATTTTCTAGGAGCGTACTCATTTTTGGAATATATATCTTGTTTTGGATTCAAAACGCCCCTATTTCGATATTACTCACCCTTGAGGGGTTTATAATCCTCCCCACATGAGTTTGATCCATCATAGAGCCTTCCCTTGGTGATTTAAAGTTCGATTCTTGAGGCATGTCACCATTATTTCTTGATTTGTATTGTTTTCATAAATCTTCTTAGATCTACTTCACTGATCTCCATTATTTAATAGAACATAATCTATTGCGGGTATATATAATTTATTCAATTAAAATAACGAGTCTTGATCTTTCTAGGAAAAGAAAACTATGACTGTTCTTTGAGAATCGTCCAGCTTTCTTGTGGGTTCGTTGTTTGTTGTCAATGTTTTGTCAAAGCCTTTGAGGTAGGAGGATTCTCTATTGACTCCACATTCAAGAATTGATTGTCTTAGATTCAAATTTGTTCATTCATTGTGAATTCATGGAATTTTATTCATTTGTTATGATTTATGATTTTTGTGAAATTTTGTGGTCTTGGTGAATAGTTGGGATAAGGGGGTTTGATTTAAAATGGTGATTTTCAGATATGGATTTTCTGGAATAGCTAAATGGTTTATAAAAAAGTTTTTTCAATAGAAATGGTTTTCAATAAAAATGGAATTTAATTGAAATGGTTTGGAGATGAAATGGTTTCGCATCAAAATGGTTTTGACAAAAATGGATTTAAATAAAAATGCATTTTTATTGAAATGTGTTTGGTTGGCTTTATCGTTGGGACTATGTGTTCTGTGTTCATATTTCATATACAGGGATTGGATGAAATAAAAACTTGTACTCATTGCCAATGAGTTAATGGAACATGGTAATTACATACATGTGGCATGGATAAAATATGACATTTTTCTCGGTGCCAATGTGTTAATGGCCCATGGGAAACAATTACCTTATGACGACTTGGATGTTTGATGAGAAAACACTCGTGAGTATGGAAAAGTCATAACGTAGCATTCATGGTTGGTTTCATGGGTTTTAGGAATGGATGGGTATACTGATAAAGGTATATTGTGAAATAGTTGTAAAGAATTTTTAGTAATTTTGTGGAAAAATACCTTGCTGGGAAAATTGGTTTCAATTTCACATGTATGCTTTTTGTAATGAAGGGTTTTGAAATGTTGGTTATATTTAGTTATAAAATGTTTTTGAAAAAACATGGTACATGAACTATTTTTTATAATAGTTTCTAACTCTACTATCCTATTGGAATGAGTAGGGAAGTCATTGGGGGAAAACCTACTGAGTTTTATACTCACCCTTGCATTGGCACTTTGGTGATTTTGCAGATGCTATCATCTGGGACAAGAGAATAGGTAATGATTCACATGTTTTTAACACTACCTCGTGATGTTTGGATTGTTCGAAGATTGTGGATCTTATAGATTGTGGATCATGGAGTCTTGATGAATTTGGATAGTACTTCATAGTGTATTCGATGTGTAATTTGATAATTGATTATTCTTCGGTTGTTTCTTAATTTGATGTGGTTTTGGGAGACATGAAGTTGTTGAGTTGCCATTAATTTGTTCATGCTTCATATAGTGAATGTTTTTTATGGATGGAGGGTTTAGTAGTTTATTTCTTAAAGGGTAAATCGTCCCCCACTAGTATTTTAAACCATTAGACATTTATTTCCAACCTTTGTAATCTTGGGGATGTCTCTTAAGACATAGTAATGAATCGGTGTACTCTCATGCCAATGAGAATTGGCTGGTCATTATAGTAACAATCATTAATGAGCTATTATTAAACATAATATGTCATTTATTGAAAGTACCCTCCTTGATTATGTTGTTTTACTCGTATTAATTTTTCCTCTTACATTATTATTTTTGATTTTTAGAAAATGGTTGGAAGACGATGGAATCATGTATGTGACAAATGCAATGGAAAATGAAACAATTTTAATCACGAAAAACCAAATGTGATTGGAGATGGAAAAAATTATTAACTTTATAATTACACAATATATAAATCATTCTGGGATTCCAAATAATCACAGAAGAGAACAACATTCCGTTGAGTCCTTCATGATATATAATCCATATTCTTTCTAGGGGTCATCCAATCAAATTCTTGGAGGAAAATGGATATTTACCATTGAAAATAAATTTTTCCATCAGTCACTTTTCATAATATGAAAAATTAATTTTGGTTGTTTATCATTTAGTAGGCTAAGCAGACTAGTGGTGGAATCTAATCAAGAAAACCAGGTAGAAAGATGAAATTGAATCCATGGAATGTGATGAGTTTATGAAAATATTTTTCAATGTGTACTGTCATTGTATTCTTAAAAGGAGGATGGAAAATTTTTTATTTGAGATTAATAAAAGGGATGATGAATCGGTAGGTACATATGAAGAAAATGATACAAGACATTCAAGGTATCCTTATTGATTTATCATCTAACCTGATAGAAAAGTTGATCGATTCTTCAGTGGCATAAAAACTTTTTTCAAAGTGTGTTATCTATAGGATGCATTAGTTTCTATGAATAAATTATACATTGTGGTATCAAGGCATAAATATAATTTGGTGTTACATATCAATAAATTTGTTTTGAAAAAAAATAATGATGAAGATAAAAAGATATTCTCAATACAATGGTGAAAAGAATTTTAGTGTTTCTTTATGCTCAATGAGTGAATATAATAATGGTATAGATTGTCTAAAATGGAGTAAAAAATATAAATTTTGAGGAAAATAATCCCATCAGGAAGTTCAATGCTGAAGTAAAAAAGAAAAATACCACTAATGATGTTAATAGAGAAAAGGATATAGATAATTCCTCACCCACAATTCAATTCTACAAGTCCACAGAAATGCGAAATTATGCTAACCAGTTCCCTAATCCAAGGGTTATCAATGATGATCGACATCAACATACTCATAAGGACAAAGGCCAAGGAAAATGACATGTGATCACAATTAGAGATATTGAGTATGATATTGAAGTTTTGGAATGATTCAATGTTTATGTAATGGTATTCTAGATTAATGTTTTAGATTCTCTTTTATAGTACTATGGAACATGGAAATATAAATATGTTGGTCCATTTTCATTTTCCATATGTATATGGTATTGTTAACCATGATAAGTGATTCAAATATTTATGGAAAACACATGAATTGTGATCAATTACGGGATATAGAGGTAACAAGATGTTTGATAGTATTAATGACCTTTGTACTGATATAAATAATATTTGATATCATGGTTTGAGTATATAGATTTTTTTTTTGATTTTTGGTATCATGAAAGAGTTAATTTTGGAAAGAATTTATGTTTTCAATATTGTTCAATTCTAATTCTAGTTACTGTCACGTTTCAATAATATACATTATCGTGGTATTCAAATAATTTTAATGTGACTACCATGATCAAACTTATGAGATATAGGGATAAATGTTAAGTCAATTTAGTTCAGCTCTGTCTAATGTTTTGGGTTTTCATATATTAAAAGGGTTGTGAGGTTATAAAATTATGGATTATTTAAGTTAAAATTCAAATGACGTTTGTTAGAATAAATAATATCCTCACCATAGAAGGGCTTATCTTATTTTATTACATTTTATAACGTTTTTGTTGTGATAAAGATAGATGTAACGATATATAATTATATTTATGGATCAAATGTTCTTCTAACACATTAGGAATGAAAAATTAAACATCATTTCATTTTATAATATATGAAGTGGATGTTTTTCAAGGAACAACTAATGATGATATTGTACTAAAAGTAAGTATGTATATCTTCTCATGTTTTTCAACATTTGGGAAAAGATCTTTCAAATCAAAAATGCTATCCTAGTAAATTCTTATCTAATGAATCAAATGGCCCCTTAACTCATCATAGATTTACGTATTTCTAATTTTAGCCTTCTCATAACTATATTCTCTATCACTCTCCAACAGAATTTGATGGTTTTATTTTTGTTTCATATCTATGTTTTCGCTTCACACATATATTCTTATATGTGGAAACACAATAAGGATATACTATAGTTAACCATTTTGTTTCTGAATTTTTTTTAAAAAAATTGAGGTTTAGTGTTCCATTTTACGATGTGTTTTTATATTAAAGAAACAACCCTAAAATTAAAATTGTATATCCCCTAATACATTAAAGTGATAAATTAATTTTGAAGGAGGTAGAATGTAATGACCAGAGATTTTTATGATATGGTGTTTTTTAATTCATGGATATCTTGTGTTGTAAGCTACACCAACATAAGATTGTAAAATAAAAAAGACCACATTAGATTCTTGTATACACAATTCTATACTTGGAAGGGGTAACACAAAATTTTAGGTTCTTTTATATAAGTAGTTTCACATAATACATAGTATAAGTAAATCACTAAATATTAAAACCTAGTCATTATAATAGTGGGAATAAATAGTATTAACATTCTTCTGAAAAAATATTTAAATACAAATAAATGTGTCTATAAAATAATAAAATAACTTGTCATGGTTTTTATTAAAGAATATTATAAGTAATATATTCTATCTACTATTTTTAATTCATCTTATATGGTTTATATACATGATTTAAAAAAAATTAAATTTTTTAATATACATATGTTTCAAAAAAATATATTTACTCCATCATGATGGAATGCCATATTTAAATCAATTTTGACACTTTTTATAATAAATTTAATTAAATGAACATATCCTTTTTATTATGAATATAAAAGAAGAATATGATTGAATTTTTTAATTTTTTCTTATTAGATAAATTTTATGATAGATAGTAAATATTCTGATTTTTATTGAAAAATTTATTTTCATTTAATGTCAATACATAATTATTGTCACACCCAGTTTTTCAAGTCTTTTTTATGATCTGGTAAATTTGAGAACCCATTCTTTTCACTATTTATAGGTGTGATGGGTGTTGATTTTTGGAGTGTCATATTCTCATGTTCATTCCCTCTTGGTATCCCCTTGGTTCATTTGGGAGTGTAGGGGAAATGATTAAATTTTTGGCATGATAATGCATTGTTCCCAGTTTGTGTATAGCCATGCAATGACATAGGGGTAACTGTTTGGTAGGTATAAAACCAACAGCATGGCTAGAACATGGGTGTGTGGCCACTTATTGGTGATCATGCAATTGACTCCATGGATGTTGCACAGTTTAACAAACCATGCAGCCATGCACATAATTTATTTTTTATTTTTCCCTACTTTCCACCTCATGTATTTTTTCCTCTTTTTCACCCAAATTTATTTTCACTTGTCCGTCTAGACCTATGGAGGTCCCCCAGTGCTTCCCAATCCATTTCCCTTCCTCATTTTTTGTAGATCTAATGGAGGATGAAGGGTTGAATAGTTTCCAAGGTGATCTTCCTTCACTTATCTTCTCCCTTGACCATATCCTTATAATTCATCTTGGATTTATCATTTCTTCTTTTCATGAAAAACATATTTTTATATCATCCCATGATATTTTGATGGGGTTTTTTTCATTTAGGGATTCTCTTCATTGGTGTTGGTTTCATAAACCCTCAGAAGGTAACATAGGGTGTGCGTTTCCATTCCTATGTGATTTTGATTTCACTTTCCCATTTCACATGTAATATTTAATAAACAATCATATTTTTCATTTTATATTCACCCCCTATATATTTTCATTATTGTTTTATAATCCAAAAATTAATTTACCTTATGTACAAAGTGGTGTTTATGCCTTTTTTCTGAATTTTATTGTTGTATTATTATAAAAGTGAACAATAATAGTTTGTTTAAATGTTCTGTTATCTTTTGGACTTTCTTTTTTCTATTTTGAACATGTTTTATGAATGTAAGTAAATATTTTTCATGAAAATTTTTTATAACCTTTTTTGTGTTAAATAGAGTTTGTTTTATTCTATGTTGCATTCTTCATTTTTTTTGAAAGTGTTGGGTTCTCTTTTCCATCCACATGGTGATATAAATTTATTGGTTTAGATTATTAAAATATTTCCAGAATGTGAATTGAGTATTTTGGTTTCATTATGTGCGTTATAATTCTGTTTTGGTTTTTTAATGAAAGGAATTTTGGTTTTATGGTGTTTTTCATGTGTTTCCCGATAAATGACTAGTTTGATATATTTTTATAAAGGGATGTGTTTTGAATGTATAACCTGAATTATTACATCATTTAGATTAATGTTTTTTGTTTCTACCAATGTTTTGCTTACACCACTTTATGGAAGGCGGAAATCATCATTCTGATTTACATTGGATTGGTAAAATTATTGAAGGCCCGTATGGCCTTTTCTAAAAATTAAAAATGTTTTTTCATTTGTGTTACATGTCTTACCATTTGGGGTAATTTTATGATTCATTAAATTGATTTATAAAATTATATTGGGGCATCCAGATATAGTTTTTTGTGGTATTAGTGGCTGTTTGGCTATAAAAGTGAAATATTAATGTATTTTAATGTATAATGCCTTGTTATCCTTATAAAATTGTTTTATGAAAATTATATTCTTTTTATTGATATATAAAAGAGATATGAAACGTGTTTGTGTAATGTTTCATGTCTGCATGATTTTGAAGTGTAGTTTTAGTGTAAAATGGTATCTTTTAACATGTTGAACTTGTTTAATCACCGTGAGGAAAATCTGGGTATCTTGGTGGGGGGACTAAGACTAGTATTCTAGTGATCTGGAGTGGTTTCATCCTTGTATCATGTAGAAAGTTTGATGATGATGACACTAACAACCTATCATGATGATGTTGGTGAAAAATATGGTATGGGTCTATTTTCATCTAGTGTCTCATGCTTAAGAAGTATATGTATTATAGTTACTTTTACAATGAGATATGGTGTTCCTGGAGCCCCATATCAAGCTAGATCTTTGATGTGTTCTCATGACATGTGCTCACTGACTGTTTTTTAATCACCATAAACATATGGTGTGTTTGGTTAGAACATTCAGTAGTGTTTTTATTTACATTCATGTGTCTATTCTCTAATGTTTCCCCCAAAAATTGTTTCTATTAAATGTTTCATCGATTTGTAAATATTTTTGTAAAAATTTATTGTTTATGAAAACTTTTACAACTTTCTCTAAAAAATTTTATAGCATAGGATCTTGTTGGGAAACGTACATTTATATAATGAAGTTCAAACATGAATACGGATGTTTCTTTTAATTTAAAATATTTTTCATTAGGAATAGATTATTAGGATAAAAAATAATGTTTTTATACTCATGCCTATAGTTATTTTCTATATTTATCCCTTGTACAGGGTTTAGAATGAGTTCAATTGCCTTTAAAGACTTTTGATCCATGTATTGTGGAGTTACCAGCGGGGTAACATGGAGTTAGTCAGTTTTTAGTTGTGGTTAGATGAGGTTTATGGTTCATTTTTACATTTAGTATCAAATACAAGTAATGTTCTGTTCAACGTTTATATAAATATGTATTGGGATGTCCATTTCTTTCCGATGTTTGTTTAATAATTTATATTTGGTTGAAATTGATCCCGTATCACTCTATATATTCCCCCAGTGATGGTTTCTATCATGGGGGGCCTAGGAAAGCAACTCAGGACTTGTCGTGGGGTGGCCCATGTTATCGGTTCAGGGTAAACTCTGGATGGATTGTAAAAAAATAATATCAGATGTGGTGATCTCTTATATGGAATTTATTTTTAGAGAACCTTTTTTATGGGGAAATCAAGGAAGATGGATTAAAATTTTTAGGACTTGAGGAGAAGTTATGGGAATATCATCGTGAAATGTTTCTCGTTCTGATCCTAGGGAGTCCATGGGATGTCCAGTTTATTAGTTTTTTTGTTTCCTAGGGATTTTTTTGTGATTTAGATATGACAAGGGGGTTGGACTAATGGACTCTGTTAGATTGAAGGTCTTATAAATTCATGTAATGATGGGGAATATTCTTAAGAAGGCTCTCCATTTTGGTGGGGTTTTTGACATATGGCCGCCAATCATATAGTAAAATCACACACTAACACTTGATCACTTTTGTTGGAATCTTGGTCCATTTTTAAATCAGTTTTTTTTAGAAAATCTGTGTGTGATAATTGTTGATGTGTGGTTTCAATACATAATATAATTATGGGTTTTGGACTGTTTATTATTTGTGTGAAGATTTTTTTTTTGAGAAATTGGAATTTATTTATTGGGACTGAATTTCATTAATCTATCCTTATGAATGTTGAAATAAAATGTTTCGAAAGCAGAAATGTTTTTAGTAATTATAAAACTATGTTTTAAATGGGATGTTTTGGATATTTTTTTTGTATATGTTTATTTTTTTGGGAATCGGTTTTGATAGGTTGTTGTTTTTATCAAAAAGGCATTTTTTCTTTATGGGTATATGATTATGAAAAAGAACATTCTTATATTTTGAAATGTGAAAGGTGTGTTTGAATATAATTCTAGTTTTTGATGATGTTTTAAAAGAAATTGAATTGGATATTAATAAAATAGATCTTAAAAGTTATGGTTTTTTAGATTTTGAATTTTTTTTGAATGAAGGGGGAGGATTTTTATGGAGACCTATGAGGTTTATATTTTCAGTAATGGTAAAATGGATTGTTTTGTGAAAATCAGAAAATGGTTTTTGACATAGTGGTTAGTGTGAATATTGAATGTACATGATTATTGAAATGGGTTGAATGTTTTGTATTGGTAAATGAGTATATTTGTTTTATATTTTTCTGTTGCCATGGATGCTCACTAGAATGGTTTTATAGAGATATGTTGATGGATGCCTGGTATGGAATAGTGGATGTTTTCCGTCGGTGGCATGGAAATGTCTATGTCAGTGAGACTCGATGAAACACCATTGGTGAGTGAGAATAATCCCCCAAGTTGTTTTATTTTTGAAAAGTGTTTTTTGCTTAAAATTTTACTGTTTTTATAAACCAGTGGTTCTGTGGAATTATTTTTTCATGTCATAGAGGTTTGGTTTGTTTGGTATAGTTCCTTGTGATTTGTGTCATGAACTATCCCCTAAGGCCAATTCTAGGACAACCCCAAGACCACATTCATTAGGTTAGAGGTTGGTGACTTTCACAGGAAAGGGATATCCCTAAAAAGAGGAGGAATTGTCTTTAAACTTGTACACACAATAACTAGGAAGATAACAAATGAAACCCACAAAGTAGAACTGATAATAGTAATAGAGTGAAAGGAAAGTAAAAAAGACAGTATACCCAACTAAAAATACATTAAACAAAATGTGAAAAATGTGCTTCGGAGGTTGTCCACCAAGGATCTAACCTGATGGGTAGGTGCTGCTCATCTTTTGTTGTCACTTCCTCTTCTCAGGTCTATCAATCACCTTCGAGCACCATCTAGCCATGGATCCCCAAGTCTCAGTCATGGTGTTTATCATCTGCTCATGACCCAACAAGTTGTGGGCTAAGCACATGCATGGATAAGTGTAACAATAGACCATATATACCCCGATACTCTTCAAGGCGACACCTAATTCTATAATGGAAAAATTTAAAATGTATGATCTTAATCAAAAATAACAAAGTAAACGAAATTTTACACTAGGTATACAACATAGAGAACAAGAATAAATATTATTAGTCTTATGATAGATCATTTTATTCTATTGGGTAGCTCGAATACTGATCCATGAATGGTTTCACTACAATCGATCCACAATATGTCTCTCTACGCTTATACCCGATGAGTCTCTCTACAACTTGTCCAAGTCGGGTCGTGTTACTTCTAATCTATAAAGGGGCGCACTACTACTGATCCAAAGAGAGATTCAATTCTATCGATCCACATAAAGTCTATCTCATGCTGATCGATGAAGGGTCACGCCATTGCTGATACATGAATGGTCATACTACTACTGATCCATAGAGGATCTCTCTCATGCCGATCTATAGAGGGTCTCTCTTCACTTGACTACCAGCCACATGATTCCCACACCATAAACGTATGAGTTACGAGGGTTCTATTCCTCAAACCATTGGTCATATTTAAACATCCACATATTCCCATAAACAATTAATCCAAAGGATTTTCTTATCGTAAGGGTTCCAATGTGGTAGATGGTGCGTCAATTAGACACTTTGTCTGTAAGATATAAGAAAAATCGTCAATCGGGCTTAGTTGGATTCGAATCTGAATGAAGATGGATGTACTATAACATCTTCCAAAACTATTATGTAGTATCTCAAAAAATCATCCCCATTTAAAAGATCCTCATTCCGTATACACTGCGTCAATTGGAAGCCCAGTCTGTAAATTACGTCAAATTTGGTGAAATTGGGCCAGCCGGGTCTGGGTCTAGCCCATCTCAAAGGTACGGCCCGAATGGTGGGTCTGGGCTGGCTCATGAGTCCAGCCTAGCTGGAAGGTCCTACCCAACTGGTGGTTTCTGCCAGGCTGGAAAACCTGGCCTGCATGTCAGTCGGTTGGGTTGGATCGGACACAATTTGTCATGTTTTCCAAGATAGCGGTGTCAGCGGGGCACCGCCCCTCCCCCCAAAATGGTCGGTAACAGCCAATAGTTCAACTAGCCAAGCAGCCCGAGTGGGCCACTCCATCTCCATCACATTGCTTTAGTGTCTTTATATATACCATTGTGACCTTTTGGACGTAGTGCCTATAGGGGACTCTTCTGCACGCGACTAACATTGGTCGGCCACCACCGCTGGTTTCCTCCATTGCTGCCACTGGTCGTCGGCGCTACCACACTAGTGGAACCTTACGTTGGCCAATAGAGATGATATTGTTGTCCATTATCCTTCCCATCAATGCCTACGGGGCTCTTGGGTCGCCTCCATCCCTGTGAATCCCACAGATTCACCTTGGTGACTCATTGTTTAGTCACCCACATGGAACACAAACAAACCATGTGTGACGGAGGTTTCGACCCTTGGTGGTTGATGTTAAGACTTTCCTAAGCGAATTCCGATGTAATGAATTAAACGGTTCCCCCATATTTTCAATTCGTGTACTGGTACAAAATATAGAAAAACCCAATTTCACGGTTTCTAGATGTACATTAAAAAATGATCAAAATTCCATTCCGGGATCTCTAGGACTCAGAATCAAGTGCCATCAATATTTTTAGTCTCATAAAAATTCCATATAATGAAAAATAATTATATGGATTTTCTTATTCTGTACAATCTGACTCTAGTACTCTATTTGTTTCATTAGATGGGTTATTCATGGGGATTCATTTTTTGAGCAATGTTTAGTGGAATCATAATTTTATTATTCTCACACATGAAGTGTTAATAAGATTTAATATCTGATTATTAACTAATTTTTTTAAAAATTCTACCCCATCCATATAGAAAGCTCTAGAAATCTAGATTTCCTAAAATAAATCAAATTTTAATCCAAATAATCTTCAAAAATTAGACTAAATTTTATTATTTTATTATTAAAAAATTAATATGGATTCCATTAAATGTACCCATTGTTAAAATAATATATAGATGAGTCGAAAAACAAAAATATACAGAAACCTATTCATATAGAAAAAAAAATTGACCTAAATTTAAAATTTTATAAAATTGAAATTAAAATATATATTTTTTTTATAATTAACCAATAATGAATAATATAATAACAAATTCCATATATGTTATCAAATCCATAAACATAGAAATTTAATTATAGAGAATTATCAATTATATGGATCAATATAACACTAATTAAACGATCCTAATGTCCTTTGAATGATTAATAATAAATAAATTTATAATCTAAATGTTCAAAAGACTACTAAACAAAGGACCTTGAAATATCATGTTGAATAAAAAATCTATGTGTGGGTTTGTATATTGTAATTTTTTTGAATATCTAATTTTATATCATTGTTATATACTAATTATCAACAAAAAAGACCTAATAAAACAAAAAACAAATCCATTAACCTAATATAATATCCCATGAGTTCCTGAGGGATGAATTTTTTATTGATTTTTTAATAGATTAATTAAAATGTGCATAACCTAACATGTGTTTCACAGTATTTAATACCTTACCTTTGATCCTGAATATCCTTATACATAAAATAAAAAATCTATCAAAAATGAATAAATTCCATTAGCTGTTTAGATGGATATGAATGAAACACTTCTTATAGAAAAATGTTGAAAATTCAATTTTAATGATATATTGTCTCATATAGTGGACTATCCATCATTGGGGAAACCACCTTCTTGTTCTCATAGAAATTTTGATTCTCACAAAAGTTATAATAAAATGTAAATAATTCATTCTAAATCCAATGGAGTGTTCATTTTTCACAATTTTGTATAATCATAATAACCACTTCTAAAAATTAATTTAAAAATCACATTACACTATTAAATATCATTATTATTTCCAATATTAACCAAAAATCGATATATATATATATATATTATAATTCAAACCACTATTAGAATTTATTGATAAATATTCATTGATGTGTTATTATAATATATATCTAACCATCTAAATCACTACACAAAATACAAATCCAAAGTAAAAACTTGGATAGTTCCATCATTCCATAATAGGTAACCAAAATTAATACTTCATTAAATAACGATTTTACAATATGATTAACTTTTTGAATATTCCTATTAATAAACCTAAATTAGGTTCCAACTCAACCATTACATGAAATATTCAATAATTTTATTCTATGTGATATTTATTCAATTGTGAAATATGATATATTATGAATTTCAACAGGATTTTGGGGAAACAAATATTGATAATCCATTTTATCATTTGAATATATAATTTGAAAATTCAAGTATGTCATATTAATAATTTCACATACCTTCCAAGAGCGTAATTTCTTTAATCAAATCTCAATGGTCACATGATTCCCATAATAAAATCTCAATGGTCATCATGAGAAAATATAAAAATAGTAATATTGTAGAAGAGTTAAAATTATGTTATACGTTATCAATTTAAATTATTTTATCATCTCTTTATCAAAACATTGGCCCACTAAATACCTCCAACTAGTGTCATATCAATACAGTGGTTACAGATTAATCTGATCATACATTGGTTCAAATAATAATTTATAGAAAAAATGAAATAATAATTTTTATAATGAACTCTACAGGTGAGATATAATATTTTTATGTCCTCTTATACTAAATCATATAATTTAGAGAAATATCATTCTAAAATTTTAATCATAGGCATTATATCAATATATATGAGGATGTTATTACATACAAATATTCAACTATATATCTATATAAATATTGAGTCTTTTATAGTATTTAAATTTACAAATAAAAATCTATCTATATTGGTGGATACATAAATCCGTTGAATTAAATTATATTCTGAAACTAAATATTTCTATAAAATTATGTGATCATTATTGTTATATTTGTATTTAATTAATTGATTTCAAAAATCCATTTAATAATACCAACATAATTATTTAATTAATTATTTATATTTATGACCAAGTAGAAAACTAAATATTTAGTTCTTAACATTTACATGAATGAATACTAAATTGATGCAACATCACTATTCCAAATCATTTTATCCCTTTCACCAAATATAAAAAATAAAAATAAATTTATTTTTTAATACCCACAATCATTAATGAACCTAAGAATATATATTTAATGTCAAGATACAATAAGGTTTCTAAATTATAGAGTATCCAAATACAATTATGAAATTATTTGGGATCATAATTTCTTATCCTCATATGAAACATCACCAATCCTCTCATAAAAAAGAATAAATCATGTGATCATATCAACTCAATAGTTGTATCCACACTATTATGGGAAAGCCTATTAATCATGTTTTAATTATAATGATAATGATTTTATATTAAATGAGTCATTAACATGGAAATTATAACAACCATATATTTTTATTAAATATTTCTACAAAATTAACTTGATTTTATCGAAAGCATGCATTACACACAACATGAAGTGTAGAAGAACTATGTAACATTATTAAAATATTAGATTAATGTTTTAACATTTTTTTTGGATTGGATTTTATGAATTTTAATAACTAAAATATGAAATATATACTGTATATTTTTTTATAAAATTAACAAATGAGTAATGATATTATTATAAATTAAAAGTACAAAATTATTTGAAAATAAAAAAAATGTTTTTTTGAGAAAATGTCTTCAAGTGTGTAATATATATTTATATTAATAAATAAAATTAATCAATATTAGTTAATCATTTTTATGTAGAATGTAATTTACATTATTGTATTATATTAACATTAAAACAATATTTTTCGAGTACAATGATATGATGAAAAAAATCTTAATGCATATAAACTATTTTTTTACTATTCATTTAATTAAATATTACACACATACATTAAAATAGGATTATTTTATGTAGAGTAAATTAAGTATACAAAATTAATTAAATATATTAAATTAAGGGGTTCTTATTTGTTAATAATTTTATTTTATGTTTGGTATATATTAATCGTAACATTGTTATAATTTATCAACTTGGTAAAGGGTAAATAGAGATAATATAGGTTAAAACAAAGTTATAAGGCTATAAATTTTCATCCTAATTATTATTGGATGATTTTTATTAATTTGTTATTCCCCCAAATTCCATCAACTGTAAAGTGAATGTATCCCACATTCATATGTATAACTTACAATAACCGCACAACGATACAAATCATTTTCCATCACCATTTATCACATTTGGTTGTTATGATGGGTAAAATGACAATATATGATAATAATTAAATAATTATTCTATTTTAATTATAGTATCGCATTTACATTATTAACTTCCAAATCTTTGGTAAATGATCACATAATTCAAGAATATGTGTGGAATACCACCTCTATAAACAAATTTGAATTTTTTTTATGAATTATTTACTTGGATATAAATATGGAGGGATATGATAAATATATATGATTTATAAGATTTATTAATATTTCTATAAATAATAATTATAATTAATGTATCATTAATTTACTCCATCGTAAAATTGAAGCGAGCATCCACACAAACAAACTACCATCTCTATGAATGGTGTAATTCATATTTTATCTCTGTCATTGTATGTGACTATAAGTATACATAACTAATATTAATAATATAAAAATAATTTTCATGATTTTGGAATAAAATTAAAATAAATTTAAATTTATTATAATGGATTTTTGGTAGATTTCCATGAATGTCAAACTCAAGGAATGACATTTTTATCTCACTAATATTTTCATGGGACATGTGCCATATTCACTACTTTTTTATTTTTTGTGGTGTATATATATATAATTAATGTGTTTTATGATACATTATATGATTTTCATTGTATTTACATATCTATAAAAAGTTATTTCCTTCCAAGAGATTATGATTTAAAATATTCTAATGGTGTAATTGTTTATTTGTTATTCACATTATTATTTTTGATTGTTTATGTATACATATGAACCTAATAATATTTATCTTCTATATCTTTATATTCTATAAATTTTTTCAAAAATAATTATAGTATTATCTTATGGTTATTAATTTACATTTTCTCATGTTTTCTTTTTTTAAAAATGGTTTCATATGAATGTTCTTATAGTTTTCCAATCATGGTATTTTTTTGACTTTTTATAAAAAAGAAGGATTGAATTTTGAACTTATAAACCATTAATGAACATTCCTTCCTATATGACTAATATTCACTTATAACCTTCCATTTTATATATAAAGAGTCATTTTATATGAGAAAAAATTTCCATCATATGTGTGCCATTTTTTATAAGTTATTTCCAAATGGATTGGTAATTTTTATCAATATATATTCTACGTGATCTTTGAAAATGTTTTTTCACCATTGAATAAGTCCTTTGGTGTTGATTAATCTTCAAAGGGGTGTGGTAAAATTAAATTGTCCTTATTATTTATTTGGATGTCTTATGTTTGTGTTGTCCAATTTTTTATGAATCTTATTTCATATCCATGTGTTATGGTATAATTAAATGATTATGAAACCATTTTCCATTCAAGGGTATGTATATGATGAATTTTTATGATATTATGGAACAAATAAGTTTTTTTCATTATGTTAGGGTGTTTATGTTTTATCTAATGATGTTAGTTATTTAAATTCCACGTTCGATGGTAATGTAATTGTTGAGGATGGTGGTTATATTATAATTGATGATAGATATGACCTATATATCCCTCCAATGGATTTGATAATGATTTATATATCATAATGAAAATGATTATAATAGGTTATGTAACATGTTTAGTAAGGTAATTTGTACACAATGATTGTACTGGTAATAAACCATCAAAATTATTGTGGTTTATGTAGTGAACCAATTATATTATGATATTGTTGGCAGTGATTCCACCCTTGTAAGGAATTTTGTTCCATAAATGTATTCTAAAACACCTTGTTCTATTATTATGTAATTATATCAAGGATAATTTTCTTAAATTAATTTATGATTCACCTCTAATTTACATCCATGATTATAATCATGATTTGTTGTTAGGATCTTACATATATTTTTAATGGTCTTCAAATGTTATGGAAATTATGTCACATACATTATTACTTATTATGAGTATTTTATCATTGGTATATTTGTTTTTACCCTTAATTAGAATATAATATCACCCTGTATTGCGTTTCCTTTCACTAGGTTGTAAATACTAGTATTGAGAATGTTGTTTTAATGAAATGTTCTAGTTGTGATGATGTATGTGGGACAACATGATTTTCAATTAAGAACCCATTTTTTATGTGTCCCAATTTCTAATGATAACATACCAATACGAAAATGGTATTTATTTGAATTTTATAAAAAATTCTTCCTCTAATTGGTTGTAATATCTATGTATAAAATGTATGTTTCAATATATTAGGTATCCAATGAAAGGTAAAATTTTCCATTGGAAACAAGGGAGAGGAAAAATTAGTAAGAACACATGGGATAATGTCAAATACAGGATACCATACGAATGTTTTGGTAATGATCATGAATGAACTATGTTAAACATATGGTTCAATATAATAAGGATTAATGATTTAAACATCCTATAAATTTTTTGTCTTGATTATGTGTTTTCCAAACAAGAATATTGTCTCTTTAACTATGCATTCTAGTTTTATTACATGGATAGATCCCAAAGGTATTAGAATAATGATGAATGAATTGGTGAGTGAAATAATTCTACTCCTTGTAAATAAAATATTATGGGGGTTCGAATGAAAAATCATATTTCCATTCTTTTAAGAGGTCCACTAAACCACTAGTCATTGAAAAATAGATTAGTACCATTGAAAATATATTTTTGTTCTCCTATGATTGAAATTTGATAATTTTATTCTGGGAATTTAATTTTTTAATGTAGAAAGCGATCAATGGGATAAGGGAATTAAATTTACTCTATGGATAAGGATACATTTAATGGAATATATTTTAGTTTGTATATACCATTTATTATTCATACAGGAATTGAGATGAAATTTGTTGATATCAAGAAGAATGATGTCGACTATATTGGTACCTATGAATGAAATTTTATAATACATTCATGGATTATGTCTGGTTTGATCATAATCCATGAATGAAAATACTGACCAATTCTTTTTTGTCTTAAATCCAAGTCTCTAAATAGAGTTAGAAATCTGTGAATTTAATAGAAATAAAAAAAATTTACACCGTGTAACTATATTATAAATGGATGATGTAGATGACCACTATTCCCATTTTTTTCATAATAAAATAATTATTTAGTCCCATGAGAACTCAAATAAATTACATGGTGGAATGAAATTGGAATGACACAAATTCAATAAATATGGGAAGTATAATCATGGTAATTTCATGAGTATAACTTGTATGTTTATTATAATTGGAAAGGATTTTCATACATATATTGAATTTCGAAAGTCACTGAAATGGCTAGATGACACAAAATATTAAATAATGATACAAAAAACTGTATAATATTCTGTCATTACCCCAATAAGTTCTTGAAATCATTATTTGTTTATGAAAAACGTCACTATCCTCCTCATAGAAAGGATACTGGTAAATAAAATACGATAAAAACCACTAATTTGGGATACAAAGTTGACATAGTTAAAGGTACATCTGATATCCACTAAAGAACTACTAATATAAAATTTGATTATAGATAAATATAATCATTTATATCTGAATAAGATACTAAAGGTATTATAGAACAACCTCAAAGATTATATATTTAGTATGTAGTAAAAACACCTAATGTAATGTTATTTATATATCATGATTATACTTTTACCATGTTTTATGTTTTTTTGGAATGTTCTTCCTATAAATCTTATTATTCCCCCTCTGTTTGAGTTTGATTTTACATTGGGAATTTATTGTCTTTCTGTACATAAATATAGCATCAATATTTTAGGAAGGGAATTTGCCTATGATATTATGGAATAACATAACGTAAAATATCAGTGTTATGAGAAAATAAACATTTAATAGATATTACATCAATAATATGGGTCATGATTCCTATTCATTATATGGATTTATCTCAAATAGATGGAGATAAAATCAACATCAATGATATTCCTTCTATTCATGAGATTATTGATTTATTACCAATTGAGTTTCCTAGTCTTCCACAAAATCATGAAGTCGAGTTTTCAATAGAAATCTAACCTAGTGATACACCTATTTTTGAGAATCCATATAGAATTTATTTGATTGAGTTAAATGAATTAAATAAGATACTATAAGAAATATTGAAAATGGAATAATTTTTTACACTACATAACCTCATGGTGGACATGATCTATTGTTTAAGAATAAAGATGGATCAATACAACCCTAAATTGGATATCAAAAACATCAAGGGGTCATTTTATGGAACCAACATAATATACCTTGTATTAATTAATTTTTGATCAACTACATATAGGTCATTACTATCCAAAGTGTCCCCATTATCAGTGAAATCATCAATTATGGTTAAGATGGTTGATATACCCTAATAGTTTTACAAAGTATTATAGACCCAAAATAGTACTCCAATCATTGTATGGTCACTATGAATATTTCTTATTTCCAATTTGTCTAACTAAATCCCCCACTACATTCATGGATTTAATAATTTGAGTACATAGATATTACATACATCAATTTTTGATAATTATTATAGATTGTATTCATATATATATATATATATTAAAATATCATTGAATAACATGAATTGAATTTGAGGATTTTTTTTGAAAACACTTTGGTATAATTAGATTTATGAAATGTTTCAATGTTTGAATTTTTGATATCAAAAGATTCATTCATGGGTCATTAAGTCTCTAGTGAGTGTATATCAGTAGAGCCTTAAAATAAAGAATTTATTGATAATTGGACGATACCAACCACTCTGACCTATATCCCTAGTTTTCATGGATTGGATGGATATTGTCAACATGTTCTTGAAAATAATTTTTGTATATGAAAGCAATCTCCAATTTATATTAGAATGGATCCATGTGCTTCTTGATGGATGGATATGATGAACGTTTTAACATAGTAACCAAATAATTTTTTTAACTCACATGTCTTTACACTACACTATAGTTTATAAAGGATATATATAAATTTTATTCTATCAAATACTGGACTAAAATACATCCTTATATAGAATAATATGATTATAGTTTTTCCACAAAACAATTTATGGTCCATGATAACTATTATGCTACTCAGTATTTGGAGTGGGATATTATTATTATTTACATAATTATATGGATTTAATATATTTAGGGTGAAATTTTTGACATATATATTGAGGAAAAAATTTTAATGTGCATATTCAATCAAAAAGGGTTGAAGGTGTTATTAATAATATAGGTTGAGATGATTATATATTAAGGCTTATCAGTAAATGATCACCATGCGAAAGAGAATAAGGTAGCAGATACTTTATGTTGAATGGTTCATGATATATTAAGCATAATGAAGATCACAAAAATATTAAACATTTCTAAACATGAAATGGTTGGATAATTAAATCCTTAAGTAAGGATCAAAATACTATCATTCTCGAATGAGTTTTTAACCGTTAATATTAATAAATAAGGAATACGCATAGAATAATGATTTAGTTCAACAAAAGGAGGTGACAAATGTTTTAGAGTTATACCTTTATTGTGAATGAATAATAAGGATTAGAAACCGTGGATGTGTACCTTAGGTACTATATTTGATGAAGTAGATGATGGATGAAGCTCTTAGTTCATCATTTTATATTCATCATGTACCTAAAAATGTTATTAGAAAAATTATAGGGTATTTATAGTGGGATGAAATGAATGAGGATATTAAAGATTATGTTTCATGGTTAATAGTATGATTTTAATTAATGGTAAATATATAGATTAAAATGGAATGTTATAACCATTACTCATACCAAAAAAAATTTGGAAAACATGACAATTGTTTTTTGGTAAAAATACCAATAAAAACGGCAATGATTAATTAAAATTTTATTCTAGTTGATTATTTTATGAGTTTAGAACACCTTATTTTCAGTAGGGAATATTTTCCTCCCAATCAAAATTCTGGGTTATAGATTAAAAATTGGTAATATTTCAAGAAATAAGACTTTAAAATCTATGAAAAAGGGATATGTGGTTAGGAATTGTTTTGTAGAATTCATCAATAGACTATACATATAACAAAAGGACTCAACACTACTTATCATTATTATAAATATGTACTCTTTGAGAGGAAATTTAAAATTCTATATGACATGTTAAGAGTATTATATATGGGTTTGGAATAAGGTTGGGATCAAAACCATACCATGGTGTAATTTTCTATCAAAAATAATTTTCAAATCCCATTCATATGGATCTAAATGAATCATTCTATTTAATGGTGTCTAGAACCCTAATATGTAAGAATAAAGTTTGACAATGAAATATATTAGTACATTAATTAGTTGAGGAAATGGAAAATATGGTTATATCCACTCAACATCACATAAGGGGAGATGAATTTTGAAATATATTATATGGTCATTCATTATATGGATAAATATTTTTCATGTTTGTGAGAAAGTATTCTTGTAAATATCTCGCTGGAAGATCATGCTTACATTCATATGGAAGGGAGAGATAATCCCAATGTATATTAGTATTTTCATTTTTATTTATCATATCAAGGTGATTTCTTATTTATTGACCCAACCATAATATCAATATCAGGTTTTAGATTTGTTACTTATATTTTTTATGATGAACTACATACAATATCTTTCACATTTACAAATAAGATAGTTTATACCATTGTAAAAATAAAATTCATATTAATATAAACCTATACAAATTATGCATCATAGAGATATCATTTTACAAAACAATAACAAACACCAAGTCAATGTTTTGTAGAAAACCCATCAATTTTAAGGGAGAAAATTATAAACTAATGATGTGATGTGGAAAAAAGTATCATCAAATGTTAGTGTCTATGTATTGAATTTTGAGGGATAAATTCATTTCATTGTAGGTATGATTTAACACCCAATTATATTTTGAGACACTTCTCTTTAAATAATTTCATTTCTATGATGGATAGATTCACCATATATAATGGAGAGTCTCTCTATCTATATTCCTCTGTTGATCTTAATTGCATGATTATACCAGTCACTCAGAATGATCGAAATCATTTGGATATTTTTAGTAATTATGAATTATTTTCCCTTTGCTTCCAATAAAAAAGGGTTGTTCTGCATAGATGTAGTGATCCTTCCTCATCGATGGGGATTGAGATGAGGGAGAAGAATATGCTAACTCTGGGATGTGGGTGGATGGAGATGATGCTACAAAATTATGTCAATATTGGGTGATTGAAGAAGGAATAAAAGATGTCTATGGTCGATGATGGAGTTCAATATAGACCGGTGACAGCATTGAGCGATCTCTCAGGTATGGTATCTTTTGGTAGCGGTCCAATATATTGTGACCCAGCGATGCAGATATGGGGTGGTGCCCGTGTTGAAATAGCATATATTGGTTCCTTCTGTTGTTGGGATGGTGCTGGTTAGAGGATGGTGTTCAGGGAAACTTATCATTTATGGTATATGTGGATGGAGAGATGTCGGCGATGGGATTTTCATTCTATGGGCGGGATTGGGGTGACTGTGGGTTTCATGTGGGGACTCATTTTGGATCTCAGGTCTCGTGGGTGGAGTGATATATCAATTTATTTGGCCAGTGATGGTATTATGAGTTAGACCGGTTTCGAATGGTGATAAGCTCTTACTATAGGTATAAAATCACATGAGGTGTGGTATCCCGAAAGCATTTGAGTACAAGAATTGTAAAAGGGTTATTTATAGATTATGTATTAGAACAATGGTTGTAGGATGACCTCTAATCCATGTGGAGTATACTAATTGTGAACTTCATGATGATGGGTGGTGGCCGGCAATGCTTGTGGGACTATTCGACACGGACATCAGAAGGGTTATCATAGGACATCCTCGAGATGTTGGGATATTAGAATTTGGTTCATGGGTTGGCTTCATTTCATGATCATTGGAACAATTTGGTGGACTAGAAAGGAATTATATGGGCAGTTAATTTCAATAGTGATGGCTAGATATTGTTATGGCATGTTTTTTTATTCACTCTGCTTATCAATACCGGGAGATGCAACATGGGATGTTTGGGTCCTTTGTTTAGTTTTGTTTTTGAATGAGTATTTTATGTGTGGAGTAATTTATCATGACACATGTATGTTGTCTTATGTGTTTGCATTTATATTTCAATAATAACATTTAGGACTGATCATGGTCGAGTCCTGATCATCCCTTATAATTTGATTTCTTTGATAGCCTCTATTACACACAGAATTGACTATAGACAACCCACATAAAATGATTAATAAATTATGTTTCCATTGTCACCTAACTATTGTATTGTAAGGAATAAATAGTAATAAGTAATTTATGGAAAAAAATTATTTATTTTTATATAATGAATTTATTAGTTATCAAATGGTTTTAAATAAAAGTAAAATATATTTGAAAATAATAATATTGTTTTTATAAAAAAATAATTCAATGTATTTTTATATTAATAATTGATATAGATCAATATTGGTGGATTATTATCATAGAATTTAATATCAACATGTTAAACGTTTTTATATGTTAAAATGTATTTTTAGGTATAAAATATGGTGTAATCTTGTTTTATGTTCAAAATTTTGTTTTTTTAATTATTTAAAATGTTGCGAACATAAATTTAAATTATTTTATTTCATATATATAGGTATTTAATTAGATAAATTATTGAATTATTTAGAATCCAGAGTTTCAAATTCGTTTAATAGAACCCTTCGTATTTTTTTCATAATGAATAGTAATGGGGGTGAAACTTATCACCACATAAAATGGTCAATGGAGTTATATTTGGTAATTTATAATAGATCCTTCCATATGTTTTTATCTTAATTATTATTAGATGAAGATAATTTTAACCTTATCTACCTAGTCTGAAAATTAATTTTTTAATGTAAACTTGTGCGTGAGAATGGATTATATATTATTTAAATAAAATATAGTTACAATGTGTCACTCCATTAGTTTTAAAAAGGATTTATTTATTTATATAAAAATACTAGTTATGCATGAATAATAATAATGATTTTTAAATAAATGACATAATTTTAATCATATAAATTTATGTTCAATTTTTTTAAACTATACAATGAACAAAAATTCTTATACAACATTGGTATACTATTTCTACAATTTATAAGTGAAATATATTAAAATATTTAAAAATATTAAACATAACTTAATTTGAATTTATTAATTAACCACATGAATTTTTAATATTAATATTAAATTTTTTTATGTAAATGAATTATATATAAATTACAAATAATATTTTTAGTATTTTAATGGAAATAAAATGATTTGTTAATTGTTATTTTTGGACAACAACCTCCATGAAGCGAAGTGATTTTTTTCGTTTCAATTTTATATTGATAGAAAAACAGATTCATATGATGAATATTTTTGTTTTTTTATAGAGTCACTTTTCTATAATGGAGGTTTAATATTTTTTTCATTTCTTCCATTAATTGGAAAAATTAATGAAGCGTTCAGGAGTATGTACATTTTACAGTCTTCATTAATCGTGTAATTAATTTTATATAACAATCATTATATATGAATTTACATATATAACATGAAAATATTATATATAACAAGAATATACATGGATCATTTATCGAATTAATATTTTTTAAAATTTATTATACAGGTGTTTGGAGATATTTTGAAACATGTCAAACTCAATGTGAGGGATTTCTAGTACGTTTTTATTTATATGATACACATGTCATATTCATTAACATTTTAATATTTGGGGTTTATATTCTATCCTTTAAATTTATTTATGCTATATTTTATTAATTTAATTGGGATTTTAATTTCTATATAAGTATATTTGTTTTTATGGGATTATGATTCAAAAGACACCAAAGTGGTAAGGTCTTATATCTCAATCTCATCGGCATTCTGGATTGTTTATATTTTTGTCTACATGGGGGAATATTTATCTATCAAGTAAATGATTTATAAAATTGATTCCAATATATTTTATGATTCTCTTATGGATTTTTATATTGTTTTACCCATGTCTTATTTTTTAGAAAATGGTATGAAAAAATTTATATTTTAATTTTCAAATGGATGTACTTTTAATTTTACACATAAAATATAGATGGAATGTTTTTTTATCTTACATGAAATTAAAATATTTTCCTGTCATCATGATTAATATTCTCTTATAGGATTCCTATAAGTGATTACACGGTTATATACAATGAAAATTCATTCATTTATATGTGTGTAGTATTATTATATGTGATTTCAAAATAGATTGGATATTTTCTAAACAAAATATTACATGTGACCATTCAAAATAATCTTCCATATAAGATAAAATCCATTAATTTTATGTACTATTTGTTGAGGATATGCTTAAATTATAACATCCTTATTAGTTCTATGAAATCCAATAATTTTTATGATGATACGGTTTTGAGACATGATAAATATCTAAGGGTTATTCTATATTGAAATATTTATGAAACTCTTTTATTATCATGTGTTCTAATGTTATGAATGTTTTACATGATTTTGTAACACATATGTATTGTTTCCATTATGTGATAGTGGTTTCATTATAACATATGAGAGTGGTTACATTATAAAGAAGGACGATTCTTATGTTATAACCATAGATGGTGGTTATGTTATAACTGAGGTTGGGTGGGACCTATATCTCCCTCTAATGAAGAGTAAACCCATTTATGTAAGGTACTTTTTCCACTATTATATTCTTTGGAGTGATCCATGAGTTATTTGAATAAGGGGGTTGGTTAACTTTTTGAACTATGAAGGTTATAGATATGAGCCCCAAAACCAACAAGAATAATTTTTATTCTTATGTTTATTACCCAAACTCGCGTTCCATGCTCATGTTATTCTCTCATGGATCAAGTTATACGATTCCATTATGATTAACGATCTATGAAATAAATTATTTAGGAAATGATTCATGATAATAAAAATTTATATATAGATTATGGTTTTCAAATGTTAGGACATTGTTCTAAAACCCTTTTTTTCCTATTGTATTTATGTGATCTATAATATCTGCCTAGTTTACCCTTTTTGACAATTTTATCTCAACCATTATTATGTTTACACTACCTAGTTTATGAAAACTTTTATTAATTAATAATGGTATAAGAATTATTTTATATAATAATATCAATGTGGGAGATTATGTAGTTCATTTATAAATAATTTATTTCTGCATCCGACTATCTAAATAAACTAGACCTACATGTTTCGTGTGTTGATTATAATTTTATATAAGGATTATTCATAGGATAAGATTTAATGTCTACATTGATAATGTATTTTTGGTTACAGATACCACATTCAGGTTTCGTTAAATTCCACTGTCCATTATATTTTTCACCTCCATGTGAAACACTTTTATATTTCCCTAGCATCCATCTCAACATAAAGTGGATATTTTATAATTAAGGAATCTACACCCACATTTAATTTTTTTCGGTGTGTACATTGGTTTAAAATTAAATGTTTTATGGAACTATACCCAGCTAAAATAACTTCAGATCTGATAAAATTGTAATGGCATGGACCTCTCTGGTCAATTCCTTTGTGAAATGTGGTGTTGGAGGTGTGTCGGGTGGTCAAGGTGACTTGGGGGTGCGTTTGGGAGGACTTTTAAGGAAAGATAAAGGGAAATAGTTTTCGAATTGTTGGCGCAGGGTTTGGAAAAACCGTACGGCCAAACCGTGCATGGTTGGTGTTGGAGGCAGTGGCTAACGCAAAGTGAGTGCACTGTTTGGCTAACCGTGCAGACTAACCATGCGAGGAGTGTTTGGCGAGGAAGAAGCTAATGCACGGTTAGCGTACGGTTCGTTAAACCGTGCGGACTAACCATGCATGCACTTATAGTTAGATCCTAAAATTGTGGATCTGAACTCTTTTGTCTCTAAATGGTTCTTTTAAGCCCCTAAGCTGCCATTACTTGGGATTACCCTTCTTTGGAGGTAGAAGAACCTATCCCAAGCGTTTTTGAGGTGATTTGGAGGCTATTCGTGGTGAATCGATGCCAATTTCATGGGGTATGTGATTGTTCTTGCTTGATTTCCTATATATACTTAGATCTACTCCTCTTATTCTCTCAGTATCATAGATCTATGCCCGTTATGGGTTGATCTAAGCATGTGGATGTCGAATATGATGATCTTGGGTCTTGGTTGTTGTAGGAGAGGATATCTACGGAGGATTCATGGAGAATCGACCCAGTTTCTTGAGCGTTCTTTGACCATCGTGGTTTCGTCAAAAACCATTGAGGTAGGGATCTAACCTTTGTCTCCCTCTTTTTTGTGCATCATGTGTGGTGGGTATCCTCTTATTTTATGAGATATGGTTGAACCGGAAAATGATGATAATAACTGGTTAAAGAATGGGTTAGGGAAGATTTTTGATGTTATTGTTTCTTTATTTCCATCAATGTTTCTCCTTTTATTATGTTGTGAATTGATTAGGCTTATTCCTACGGAAATTTATGGTCATTGGGGGACTTTTCCTGTGCCATAATATGTTTCATTGATTTTCTGTATTGTTACATGGATGGAATTCATAGAAGGTGGAAATTGGTTAATCATGTAAATTTGGATGATTAAATGAATACATGGAACCCTTGTATGATCAGCCCGATTAAATTAAATGAAAGAATGAATTTTGTGGGTGCTGGTTGGGGATTAATTATGTGAAGGTGTATTTCATGGGTGGTTGTGGAATGGGTGAGAAGTGGGGTTGTGGTTTGCTTGGTTGTGGGTTGGCGTCTATCATATGGTTGTGATGGGTAGTGGCGCTTTGATGAATGGTTTCGAAGGGATAATGACAGGTGTTTGTGGTTGTGGTGGTTGGGAGCAGGGCTGCAGGGATGGGTAGTGTGCATATGAATAAAAGTGGAAGATTTAACTAATTAACTGTGGGTCATGGTAGTTGATTAAATACTGAAAATCAACAGAATTGATTGACTGATAAATGAAAATGGATTTGTGTTGCTTCTTTTTTCCCTAACCTTATTTGTGGTTGGGAAAGATATTTTTTACGAACATTTGATCTGTTTTGTGTTGTTGTTAGTTGGTCGGTGGTTAAAGAATTGATAAAATAAAATTTTTGAAACATGAAAAGATTAATGGGGTTTGGGGTCATTCATTGTGTGCATACTTTCGTTGTAGTAGTGTCGAGGAATGTGCTCCGATATTTTGTGTAGAAGACTTATGATTGGCTGAGTGGTTGATATAATTTTATAAATCTGTACGGTTTATGTTTATTTACGCACCCCACCCATGTTGGGAACCACGTGCCGAACACCCATAGGACATGGGGTGAGATTCACAAACATCCAAAGGATGGTTGGTTACTGTTCTTCTTTGTGCTCCCTCTTCAAGGTTCTATAGCCCAAGATCCTTCAATCAAGTTACGACAGATGTTTCCCAAGAGTCTTTCGGATGGGATGTGATGTGGTTCCCAGGTGTCTTCGTGATGAGATGTGATATGGTTCCCATGTGTCTTCGAGATGAGATGTGGTTATGGCTGAGGATTGAGTGTCAGCGGAATGCATCATGAGATGTGTTTATAGCTGAGGATTGTGTACCGGTGGGATACTATGAGCTTCGTATGGCCAGGTTGCAGCACTAGCTCAAGCTTTATATGGCCAGGTTGCGGCACTAGCTCAGGAAGATGGGGAAGTGTCACAGCGTTAGGCCTGATGGCTTGAGTAGTATTCAGTGGGAATGTGGTGTGGGGTACCCCTACTTTGATAATATTACTATACTACTCTATTGATATGTGATATTTGGTTTGTGTGTCTTGTATGGTTGGGTGGATAGATTCCTTTCTAGGCTTTGGTTCATTCTGTTTTCGCATGGGGCATTAGGATGTCTCCCCACCTCTGCACGATAGCTTTAGGTTTCCCTACTGAGTATACTTGTATGATCACCCTATGTTTACTTTCAAATTTTCAGGAGGACGTCAGGGAATGTTCGGGACCATGCGAGTTGGGCGTTGGAGTTTTTCTGGTTGCAGTTTTTGCTTTCCTTTCTTGGCATTGTACTTTGGAGATTTTCCTATACTTGTACTTTTGTTTCAGTATTTTATAAAACATGCATATTGGATTGGTTTTGGGTTTATTTTCTTTTAATTGTTCCCTTTTCTTTTGGGGTTTGACTCATCATATATCCCGATGTTAATTAATAAAAAGTGTAATGCCTCCCATAATTGTGAAAAATCATACCCTTGGTGCTAGTCTCCACTTCGGGACCTACTGGAGGTAGGACTCGGGGGGTCATTATCTCCTTATCAGCATTTCCTGCTCAGGAGGGGCAACTTTGGTTAGAGGGGGTTGTGACAGAATTGTATTAGAGGCATGGGGGTTGAGATATTGGATGGAGTCTCGAGTTAGGCACAGTGAGGATTGCATGGGATGGTAGGGAAACAGTGTCGGGTGATCTTGGATCGTGAAATAGGCCAGAGAAGGCCAGCTAAGACATGATATTTTTGGTCCCCCCATGATCTCATGCAAGGAATCTGGACCTACCGAACGACTAAGTGAAGACACACTGATTTCAGGGAATAGACCCTAGGAAAAGTACATGCATCATAATGACTTTTGTTCATATGTTTCTGGGGCATTTTGGGGATTTAAAATGAATTAGAAGACTAATAAAATTTAAGAACAATATTCTACACTACTCGGTCTTAGGCATTCCTTGTTTACCTTGCATCGATGGCACCAGAGAGACGACCGTAATAGTGCATGTGATCAAGGCCCAAGAGGATGACTTGGATGATCAAAAAGGGCTGACCGAAAGGAGGAGGATCACACTGAGCACCTGAGAATAGTTTTAATGGTCCTCCGACAACACAAACTCTCTGGGAAATTTTCTATGTGCATGTTCTGGGCACAAGAAGTGCACTTCCTTGGGTAGGTGGAGTCCGAGTGGGGAATAGCGGTGGTCCCATCGAAGGTCGAGGCTGTTGTTTCTTGGGTGTCACACAAGAACGTGGAAGATATTCGTAGTTTCTCTGGACTGGAAGATTACTACCAGAGGTTCATACCCAACTTCTCCCAAGTTGTAGCACCTTTTACATCCTTGAAAAAAAAGGATCGAGCTTTCGTGGGGATGATCAGTGTGAGGCATCCTTCAATTACCTGGAGGAGAAGTTGGTTAGTTCCCCAGTGCTGAGATTTACAAAATAAGGGGCGGCGTATGAGGTGTTCTGTGATGCTTCAGGGCAAGGACTTAGATATGTATTGATGCATCTGAAATGGGTGATCTCTTATGGTTCTAGGATTTTATGTCCTCATGAGTGTAATTATTCCACCCATGATCTAGAGCATGCGGCAGCCATTTGCTCACTGAAGCTGTGGTGGAATTAGCTCATCGGGGAGCACTTTGTGGTCTTCACAGATCACAAAGGATTGAAGTATATCTTCTCCCAGTGGGACCTAGACTTACGGCAGTGAAGTTGGATTTAGTTCATTCAAGACTACGACTTAGAAGTTTCCTACACCTCAGGAAAATGGAATGTGGTGGCCGATGCCTTGAGGAGGAAGTCGTAGAAGGATGCGGTTTGAGAATCGGCAGATGGATGGAAGGGAATGGAGGAGTTGGCCGCCCTGCCCCTGGATGCAAGGATGGATGGTTATAGAGGTTGTCTGTATCAGATGAATGTGATGTCTTATCTACTATAGAAGGTGGAGAAGTCCTAGTGGGGAGACTCAGAATGTGAAGTGATGAGTGACCGGGTTGCCCAAGACGATGCCCCAGAAGGGTGTACATAGGATGGTCAGAATCAGATTCTTTTCCGAGGGAAGATTTTTGTTCATGAGATGATGTGCAAGAGGGTTCTGGGTGAGTTCCACAACTCCACCCTAGCGGTACACCCGGGAGTTTTCAAGATGTACCAGGTTCTGAGGAGACAGTTTTGGTGGCCCGGGGTAAAGCGGGCAGTGGCAGAGTTCGTGGCGAAGTGCCTAGTGTTTCAGCAGGTGAAGGCTGAACACCGTGTTCCAGGTGGTTTGTTGCAACCTTCAGATGTCCCCGAGTGGAATTGGGACAACATCTCGATGGATTTCGTCATAGGGCTACCCACGGATCAAGGAGGTGACGACGCCATCTGGGTGGTGGTGGAATGATTAACGAAATTGAATCACTTCATGGAAATCAAGGAGTTAGGTGAAGTGGATGCCTTTGCACAAAGGTATGTGAATGAGGTGGTGTGGTTTCATAGAGTTCTGAGGTCCATAGTCTCGGATAGGGATGCACGGTTTTCCGCATGAGTATGGAGAGGATTGCAACATGTTTTTGGTACCCAACTACACCTTAGCACTGCTTTCCACCCCCAGACAGATGGGCAGACAGAGCGCACTATCAAGACTTTGGATGATATGCTATGACCATGTGTTTGGGACCTTGGAGGATCATGGGTACAACACTTGCGTTTAATATAGTTCTCTTACAACAATAGCGATCAATCTACCATTGGCATGGCTCCTTTTGGAGATTTGTACGGGAGGCCATGTATCTCACCCCTATGCTGGACAGCGGTCGGAGAAGTAGGTGTTATCGGCCCGGAGGTGGTGCAGAGCACGACAGAGAAGGTTCAGCATATACACGAGAGGATGAAGGCAGCTCAGGACCGGAAGAGTTCATCCTCTGATAATAGGAGGAGACCCTTCGAGTTCGAGGTCAGGGACCACGTATCTATGAAGGTCTCCCCCTGGTGTTGGCAGCAGAGGTTCGGCAGAGGGAGTAAGCTTTCCCCAAGGTTTGTCCAACCATTCCAAGTACAAAAGAAAAAGACCACTAATGATGTGAATAGAGATAAGGATATAGATAATTCCTCACCCAAAATTCAATGCTACAAGTTCAAGGAAATGTGAAATTATCCTAACTAGTTCCCTAATCCAAGGGTTATCAATGATGATCGACATCAACATACTCATAAGGACAAAGACCAAGGAAAATGGCATGTGATCACAATTAGATATGTTGAGTATGATATTGATGTTTTGGGATGATTCAATGTTTATGTAATGGTATTCTAGATTAATGTTGTAGATTCTCTTTTATAGTATTATGGAACATTGAAATATAAATTTATTGTTCCATTTTATTTTTCCATATGTATATGGTATTGTCAACCATGATAAGTGGTTCAAATATATATGGAAAACACATGAAATGTGGTCAATTATGGGATATAGAGGTAACAAGATGTTTGATAGTATTAATGACCTCTGTACTGATATAAGTAATATGTGATATCATGGTTTGAATATATAGATTTGTTTTTGATTTTTGGTTTTATGAAAGAGTTAATTTTGGAAAGAATTTATGTTTTCACTATGGTTCAATGATAATTCTAGTTACTATCATGTTTCAATATTATACATGATCGTTGTATTTAAATAATTTTAATGTGACTACCGTGAACAATCTTATGAGATATAGGGATAAATGTTAAGTCAATTTAGTTCACCTTTGACTAATGTTTTGGGTTTTCATATTTTAAAAGGATTGTGAGGTTATAAAATTACGGATTATTTAAGTTAAAATTCAAATGATGTTTGTTAGAATAAATAATATCCTCACCATAGAAGGTCTTATCTTATTTTATTACATTTTATAACGTTTTTGTTGTGATAAAGATAGATGTAACGACCTATAATTATATTTATGGATCAAATGTTCTTCTAACACATTAGGAATGAAAAATTAAACATCATTTCATTTTATAATATATGAAGTGGGTGTTTTTCAAGGAACAACCAATGATGATATTGTACTAAAAGTAAGTATGTATATCTTCTCATGTTCTTCAACATTAGGGAAAAGATCTTGAAAATCAAAAATGTTATCGTAGTAAATTCTTATCTGATGAATCAAATGGCCCCTTAACTCATTTTAGATATACGTATTTCTGATTTTAGCCTTCTCATAACTATATTCTCTATCACTCTCCAATAGAATGTAATGGTTTTATTTTTGTTTCATATCTATCTTTTCGCTTCACACATATGTTCTTATATGTGGAAACCCAATGAGGATATACTATAGTTAACCATTCTGTTTCTAACATTTTTAAAAAAAATGGGGGTTTAGTGTTCCATTTTACGATGCGTTTTTATATTAATGAAACAATCCTAAAATTAACATTGTACATCCCCGAAGACATTAAAGCGATAAATTCATTTTGAAGGGGGTAGAATGTAATGAACTGAGATTTTTATGATATGGTGTTTTTATTTCATGGATATCTTGTGTTGTAAGCTACACCAAAATAATCTTCTACAATAAAAACACCACATTAGATTCTTGTATACACAATTCGATGCTTGGAATGGGTAAAACAAAATTTAAGGTTCTTTTATAGAATTAGTTTCACATAATATATAGTATATGTAAATAAATAAATATTAAAACCAAGTCATTATAATAGTGGGAATATATAGTATTATCTTTCTTCTGAAAAACTACTTAAATACAAATAAATGAGTCTATAAAATAATAAAATAAATTTTCATGTATTTTATTATGGAATATTATATGTAATATATTCTATCTACTATTTTAAATTCATCTTATATGTTTTATATACATTATTTAAAAACAAATTAAATTTTTTAATATACGTATGTTTCAAAAAATTTGATTTACAGCATCATGATGGAATGCCATATTTAAATCATTTTCGACACTTTTTATAATAAATTTAATTAAATGAACTTATCCTTTTTATTATGAATATAAATGAATAATATGCTTTAATTTTTTAATTTTTTCTTATAAGTTTAATTTTATGATACATACTAAATATTAAGATTTTTATTGAAAACATTATTTTCATTTAATGTCAATACATAATTATTGTCCCACCTAGTATTTCAAGCCTTTTTTATGATCTGGTAAATTTGAGAATCCCATTCATTTCACTGGTTCTATGTGTGATGGGTGTTGATTTTTGGAGTGTCATATTTTCATGTTCATTCCCTCTTGGTATCCCCTTGGTTCGTTTGGGAGTGTTGATGAAATGATTAAATATTTGGCATTATAAGGCATTGTGCCCAGTTTGTGCATAGCCATGTAATGACATAGGGGTAACTGTTTGGTAGGTATAAAACCAACAACATTTCTGGAACATGGGTGTGTGGCCACTTATTGGTGATCGTGCAATCGACTCCATGGATGTTGCACAGTTTAACAAACCGTGCAGCCCTGCACATAATTTATTTTTTAATTTTACCTACCTTACAACTCATCTATTTTTTCCCCTTTTGCACCCAAATTTATTTTCACTTGTGCATCTAGACCTAAGGAGGTCTCCCAGTGGTTCCCAAGCCATTTCCCTTCCTCATTATTCGTAGATCTATTGGAGGATGAAGGGTTTAATAGTTTCCAAGCTGATCTTCCTTCACTTATCTTCTCCCTTGACCATCTCTTTATAATTCCTCTTGGATTTATCTTCTCTTATTTTCATGAAAAACATATTTTTATATCTTCCCATGATATTTTTATGAGGTTTTGTTCATTTAGGGATTCTCTTCATTAGTGTTGGTTTCATAAACCCTCAGAAGGTGACATAGGGTGTGTGTTTCCATTCCTTTGTGATTCTGATGTCATTTTCCCATTTCACATGTAATATTTAATAAATAATCTTATTTTTCATTTTATTTTCACCCCTATATATTTTCATTATTGTTTTACAATCCAAAAATTAATTTACCTTATGTACAAAGTGGTTTTTTCCCTTTTTTTGTGAATTTTATTGTTGTATTATTATAAAAGTTCACACTAAGTGTTTGTTTAAATGTTCTGTTATCTTTTGGACTTTCTTTGTACTATTTTGAACATGTTTTATGAATGTATGTAAATATTTTTCATGAAATTTTTTTATCACCTTTTTTGGGTTAAATAGAGTTTGTTTTATTCTATGTTGCATTCTTCATTTTTTTGAAAGTGTTGGGTTCTATTTTCCATCCTCAAGGTGATATAAATTTAATGGTTTAGATTATTAAAATATTTCCAGAATGGGAATTGAGAATTTTGGTTTCATTGTGTGTGTTCTAATTTTGTTTTGGTTTTTTAATGAATGGCGTTTTGGTTTTATGGTGTTTTTCATGTATTTCCCGATAAATGACTAGTTTAACATATTTTTAAAAATGGATGTGTTTTGAATGTACAACCTGAATTATTACATCATTTAAATTAATTTTTTTGTTTATACCAATGGTTTGTTTACACCACTTTATGGAAGGTGGAAGTCATCGTTCTGATATACGTTGGATTGGTAAAATTATTAAAGGCCCGTATGGCCTTTTCTAAAAATTAAAAATGTTTTTTCATTTGGGTTACATGACTTACCATTTGAGGTAATTTTATAATTCATTAAATTGATTTATAAAATTATGTTGGGGCATCCAGATATAGTTTTTTTGTGGTATTATTGTCCGTTTGGCTATAAAAGTGAAATTTTAATGTATTTTAATATAAAATGCCTTGTTATCCTTATAAAATTGTTTTATGAAAATTATATTCTTTTTATTGATATATAAAAGAGATATGAAACCTGTTTGTGGTATGTTTCATGTCTGCATTATTTTGAAGTGTAGTTTTAGTGTACAATGGTATCTTTTATCATGTTGAACTTGTTTAATCACCATGAGGAAAATCTGGGTATCTTGGTGGGGGGACTAAGACTAGTATTCTACTGATCTGCAGCGGTTTCATAGTTGTATCATGTAAAATGTTCGATGATGATGACACTAACAAACTATGATGATGATGTTGGTAAAAAATATGGTATGGGTCTATTTTCATCTAGTATAGCATCCCGCCTTTTTATCACATAAACTTTCATTACATTATACAAAAATGAGGATCTTTAAGGTTTAGTGTCTTGGAAACCAGGAAATTAAAACATGAAAACATAAAAAATTCTTCTTATAGACTTGAAAGGATTCTCCTCATGTTCATCCAAGGTTAATTACTGAATCTCATAACCTGGGGACATACATCAAATGAAAGGGTGAGCAGAAGGCCCAGTAAGGGAAACAAGGGAATCATTTAACATGTGAACTTGAGATACATCAACTATGTCATGAACAAGAACATTAAGGCATGATAAAAAAACATGTGCCATATCATAATAAAAATAACATTTTTCATAACTTTAAGATGTGGATACATCATTTAAAATAGACAATCATGAACATATCACCAAGGTCCATCCCCAAGGTTTCATTTGAAAATTACCAAGGTTATTTACCAAGGTATCGTGAAAATTGTAATCTCTAGTGGTTACATCATTACCCAATGCATTAGAGCACAATCAGGGCACACCCTTAAATTTGCCTTTATTATCATGTGATACACATATATCATCATCAAACATTTCATAAATAACCCATATAGAATAAAATAAATGGGTTTCATTTCATAATCATAACATTTTAAAAACAGCTTTAATGACATGATCTTTATCTCACTGTATACCCACGGAAAAGGGAAAGCGGGTTTCATGTATGTAAGTCCCAGAATTTAAAATAGAACATTTTGGTATATATGTGAATACCCCTATTGAAATAAGAGCTTTTAGTATTCACTTTATAACATAAAATAATCTTGAGAATAGAGAGGGGCATTTTGAGACGAAAATTCTACAGCATAACGGCTATGTTACAGGGTTTTAGAAAACATTGAAAAGATAGGGGACATGGGTCAAACAATCATAAATGACCCATAAAACAGTAGAGAGACAGATTATAAGGGATTTAATATCATGGTAATGAAATTTTAAAATATACCATATGAAATGAAGATCATGAAAGGAAGACAAAAATAAGATTTCTCTTATGAAAACTCGGCAGCCTAACGGCGTCACATAAACTTCAACCAAAAATAAATTGATGAGATAAAATAGGGTCTCTCATCATATGAACATAAAAGATAAGTATTATAGATATAGAGATCATACCCCAACATAACAAAAAGGAACTTGAAAGAATTGACATGAAAGTAGAACTTCAAAACGAGAAGGGTGAAGAACCACTTAAAAATTCGGCAGCTTAACGGCGCCACTTAAACCTTCAAAATACTGAATTGAAGCGATAAAATGGGGTCTATCATCATATGATCATAAAAGATCAGTATGATAAATTTATATATCATAACCCATAAAAATAAAAAGGAACTTGAACGAATTGACATGAAAGTAGAACTTCAAAACGGGAAGGTTGAAGAACCACTTAAAAATTTGGCAGCCTAACGGCGCCACTTAAAACTTCAAAATACTGAATTGAAGAGATCAATTGGGGTATCTCATCATATGATCGTAAAATATCAGTATGATAAATTTAGAGATCATACCCCAACATAATAAAAAGGAACTTGAAATACTTTTCATGAAAATAGATCTTGAAAAATGAGAAGGGAGAAAGAATCCGTTACAAAAATTTCGACAGCCTAACGTCGCCACTTAAAACATCATAAAAAGAAATAATTAAATCAAGAGGGGATATCTCATTATATTAACATGAAAAGGGTAGTAAGAGGAGTATAAAATAACATCCTACAACATAAGAACACGGAGCATAAAAGGAATGACATAAAAGAGATTACTTGAAATGAAAGAGAGAGGTCAGATCCCTTACCTTAAAACATAAATCTTAAAACTCAAAGGTTGGGACCTTGAGGGATTCGGGGCACTATGGGAGGACTAATAGGGAGGTAATGAGACCAGAACTTCGTTGGGGGAGAGTGGGGAGTCGAATGGATTAGAGGATGGCTTGGTATTTATAGGGAAAGTGAGGGGACAAGGCAGTAATGGCAAAGGGACACCTCATTAGTGGTTTTGGAAAACCATGGGCTTTCCCATGGTATTTTCCCATGGTATTGGCCACTTGGTACACCTCATACCTTATCTTACTATTCATAATTCGAACATATTGATTAAAAACATAATACATCATTTAATGATGTCATTAAACACCCGTAACTTAAAAACTATATTTTCACTATTCATCGAAAATTCAACTTTCTCAGAATAATCCCAAAATTTCACCTTAACCAAATATCAACGATCTGATTATATATATGAACTCCATTTTATAAAAATACTTTTCTAAATATTTTTAATTTAATTTTTAAATAAAAAAACTATTCACTGAAAATTCATTTTTCAGAAAAAACCCCAAAAATTTCCATAGCATAATATCGGTGCTCTGAGTTCAAAAATGAAATCCGTTTTATAAAAATAATTTTCTAAATATTTTTAATTAAATTTTTAATTAAAAAACACTATTCACCCGAAAAAACTAATACTTGAATAATAATTTATGAAACTGTTATTTAACCATTTTATTGAACCACATTACTCAATCAAGGTGACAAGATTATATTAATACTTTCTTTAAGTGAAATTACTAATCCATTTGGACACACATTACTAATCCTAATCATAAAATCACTATTCATAATTTACTATTCATCAAAAATTTAGTTGATCTTATTAGGCTCTAAATTTCGTACTGAGCAGAATTGTAGAAGACCATTTTTCAAAAATCATTACACATTTTTAATTATTTAAGGTTTACACAACCATTTTTTAAAATATCCTTTTTCTAAAATTCATCAAAAATATGCATACTATATTTATCTGGTCTTTTGAAAATTCATAAACTTCATCATAAGAAGAAATCCAAATTTTTATTTAAAACAAAGGATTACACAGGGCAGTTACGGTCTCCTTATATAGCCCCTTATCACACCAGCATATGACCTAAGTGTAAGGTGTGCTAAGGTGAGAGAATCTGAGGGAGTCTCGGCTAACATCACACGAGTAGTAATTTCTATTAGTTTGAACTTCTCACAAAGTCGATTCTGTTCTAGCTTCACACGATGAAGTTCGGCTTGGGTTTGGTCCAGAGCAAAGCCCAGTGGTGCTACCTCCTTCCCAAGTTCTGTTAGATGGGCTTCGATCGGTCCAAGACTACTGGGTGAGGCCATCAAATATTCTTTCTATAATAATTAACCAAGATTACTTGTATTTAGAGGTAATAATCAAAAAGTTTAGTTTCCAGCGGTCATATTTACCAATGGTCATATAACCGTCTAAACCCAACTGTCTCATTTTAATTATACTCATGTTATCAAATAAAACATTTTTGTTGAGTATAAAAAAATAAAATAACACATGATATTAGGAAACAATATTTATTCAAAATTTCGGGTCGTTACAATCTTCCCCCCTTAAGAAATTGCAACCTCGCAATTTTTAAAGTTGGGTGTTGAAATTTCATTGAAAGTCCCACATCGGAAAAAGAGTCAGTAACACTATTACTTTAAAAGAAAGAAAGGGAAGTACAAAGGTCACCTGATTTAGCCCATACTAGGATTCCATGTAGGAAAACATGGACATAGAAGAAAAACAAACGGTCAAGTTCTGAGGGAGAGTGATAGAGAACATGATTAGGAGAAAGTTAACCATATGAAAATCCCAAACTTATGATGTGTGTAAATAGTCATTTATTACCTAGTAGGAAACGTAAACCAACAACGTTTTTGTTTTACATTCCTTTTCATAATTTTGAGGAATTCATTTACTAAATAGAACAAAAACATAAGGAAATATTTCTATCTTAATATAGAGTTTCATACTTTAATAAGTTTCTACCAAAACTAATCTTTTCTTCAAATGATGAGCATTCAAAACTACTTGGTCTCATCAAAACACAAGAATCATCTTCTAGAGAATCACATAATCCACAAGAGATCAACTATCTATTTCTTCTATCTTTAAACATTATCCCAAAAATAGAATGGGTACGGTAAAATAACTCTTCAAAAAGAATCCCATAGGAAGGGAAACTATTTTTAAATCTTCAATGATCCATGGTACTACCCAAAGTTCATCATAGGCCATCCCATAAATAACGGTCCTTAAAATTCCTCAAAATAAACCAAAATAAGATTTAAATCCAAATACAAGAGGGATTTGATAACAAAGTCTTCCAAAATAAAATTCATTGTTCATCTCCAAACAACATCAACCACTCCTAACATCTTATATCAAAAGTAGCTAACCTAAACATATTTTACGTAAGATAGGTTAATCATTCCCATAATTAACCTAAATTACTATAAGTCCACCTTAAATTCATCGATTCTTCAAAATATAAGTCAACCTTACTCCTCAATGAAAATACCGTAGTAATATATTTACCTCGATCATATTGGGTCCCCAAAATAGTGAACGTCTTCCAAAATAATAATCATCATTCAATCCCCTAATCATATCTTTCATATTAATATGGAAATCGTTGCATTTCCTATCACACTGGTTGTTGGGACATGTTCTTCCATTTCCCACCATTAACTAAGAATAGAAAGTATAATTAGAGGCTTAAATACTTAGCTAATAATCATGAAAAGGAAACTTTAAGCATAAAAGGATAAACATGTAGAATAAAAGTATATCCTGACTTGTGATACCCTAGGTTCCAATCTAGGTTATCCATGATCATATATTCTTATGTGAATCTTTATTTTGTTTTATCCTTGTTCCTTTAATAATGGTTCATACTAAGATTATGAATTTGCCAAAGCATATCCCCCGGGAGTGTCTTAACCTAGAGTGCAGCAAGGCCCGTTGTCGTGTACCAGTTCCCGTTTGAGACTAGCTCAAAGCGGTGTTTTTGGGTTTTACCCCTATGTACATCTATTCCAGAGCCACCTCTACCTGCTCGTTTCCAGACAGGGATGTATTTGCTTGGAAACCCATTACTAAATACTCACCAAAATACCAGGAAGATTTCCTATATATAAACTTTTCTATAGGCTTCTTCCTAAAGTTTTCATATCCTATTTTCCACAAATAACTAAACCATCCTTTGATACCAACTATAGAATCCCGCCTTTTTATCACATAAACATTCATTACATTATACAGAACTGAGGATCTTTAAGGTTTAGTGTCTTGGAAACCAGGAACTTAAAACATGAAAACATGAAACATTATTCTTAAACACTTGAAAGGATTCTCCTCATGTTCATCCTAGGTTCATTACTGCATCTCATAACCTGGATACATACATCAAATGAAAGGGTGAGCAGAAGGCCCAGTAAGGGAAACAAGGGAAACATTTAACATGTGAACTTGAGATACATCAACTATGTCATGAACGAGAACTTTAAGGCATGATAAAAAAAATCATGTGGCATATCATAATAAAAATAACATTTTTCATAACTTTAAGATGTGGCTACATAATTTAAAATAAACAATCATGAACATATAACCAAGGTCCATCCCCATGGTGTCATTTGAAAATTACCAAGGTTATTCACCAAGGTATCGTGAAAATTGTAATCTCTAGTGGTTACATCATTACCCAATGCATTGGAGCGCTATCAGGGAGCACCCTTAAATTTGCCTTTTTTATCATGTGATACACATATATAATCATCACAAATTTCATAAATAACCCATATATCATAAAATAAATGGGTTTCATTTCATAATCATAACGTTTTAAAAACTGCTTTAAAGACATGATCTTTATGTCACATTAAACCCACGGAAAAGGGAAAGCGGGTTTCATGTATGTAAGTCCCAGAATTTAAAATAGAAGATTTTGGTCTATATGTGAATACACCTATTGAAATAAGGTCTTTGAGTATTCACTTTATAACATAAAATAATCTTGAGAAAAGAGAGGGACATTTTGAGACGAAAATTCGGCAGCATAACGGCGATGTTACAGGGTTTTAGAAAACATTGAAAAGAGAGGGGACATGGGTCAAACATTCATAAATGACCCATAAAACAGTAGAGATACAGAATATAAGGAATTTAAGATCATGGTAATGAAATTTGAAAATATACCATATGAAATGAAGATCATGAAAGGAAGACAAAAATAAGATTTCTCTTATGAAAACTCGGCAGCCTAACGGCGTCACATAAACTTCACCCAAAAATGAATTGATGAGATAAAATAGGGTCTCTCATCATATGAACATAATATATTAGTATGATAGATTTAGAGATCATTCCCCAACATAACAAAAAGGAACTTGAAATAATTGAAATGAATGTAGAACTTCAAAACGAGAAGGGTGAATAACCACTTAAAAATTCGGCAGCCTAACGGCGCCACTTAAAACTTCAAAATACTGAATTGAAGCGATCAAATGGTGTCTCTAATCATATGATCATAAAAGATCAATATGATAAATATATAGATCATACCCCAACATAATAAAAATGAACTTGAAAGAATTGACATGAAAGTAGAACTTCAAAACGAGAAGGGTGAAGAACCACTTAAAAATTTGGCAGCCTAACGGCGCCACTTAAAACTTCAAAATACTGAGTTGAAGCGATCAAATGGGTCCTCTCATCATATGATCATAAAATATCAGTATGATAAATTTAGAGATAATACCCCAACATAATAAAAAGGAACTTGAAATACTTTACATGAAAATAGATCTTGAAAAATGAGAAGGGAGAAAGAATCTGTTACAAAATTTTTGGCAGCCTAACGGCGCCACTTAAAACTTCATAAAACGAAATAATTTGAGCAAGAGGGGATATCTCATTATATTAACATGAAAAGGGAAGTAATAGGAGTATAAAAAACATCCTCCTACATAAGAACACGGATCATAAAAGGAATGACATAAAATAGATTACTTGAAATGAAAGAGAGAGGTTGAATCCCTTACCTTAAAACATAACTCTTAAAACTCAACGGTTGGGACCTTGAGATATTGGGGGAACCATGGGAGGAATCCTTGGGATGTAATGAGACCAGAACTTAGTTGGGGGAGAGTGGGGAGTCGAATGGATTAGAGGATGGCATGGTATTTATAGGGAAAGTGAGGGGACAAGGCATTAATGGCAAAGGGACACCTCATTAGTGGTTTTGGAAAAACCATGGGCTTGCCCATGGTATTTGCCCATGGTATTGTCCACTTGGGACACCTCATACCTTATCTTACTATTCATAATTCGAACATATTGATTACAAACTTAATACATCATTTAATGATGTCATTAAACACCTGTAACTTAAAAACTATATTTTCACTATTCATTGAAAATTCAACTTTCTCACAATAATCCCAAAATTTCACCTTAACCAAATATCAATGCTCTGATTACAAATATGAACTCCATTTTATAAAAATAATATTCTAAATATTTTTTATTTTATTTTTAAATAAAAAAACTATTCACCGAAAATTCATTTTTTCAGAAAAAACCCCAAAAATTACCATAGCATAATATCGGTTCTCTGAGTTCAAAAATGAATTCCATTTTATAAAAATAATTTTCTAAATATTTTTAATTAAATTTTAAATTAAAAAACACTATTCACCCAAAAAAACTAATACTTGAATAATAATTTATGAAACCGATATTTAACCATTTTATTGAATCACATTACTTAATCAAGGTGCCAAGATTATATTAATACTTTCTTTAAGTGCGATTACTAATCCATTTGGACACATTACTAATCCTAATCATAAAATCACTATTCATAATTTACTATTCATCAAAAAATAAGTTGATCTTATTAGACTCTAAATTTCGTACTGAGCATAATTGTAGAAGACCATTTTTCAAAAATCATTACACATTTTTAATTATTTAAGGTTTATAAAACCATTTTTTAAAATATCCTTTTTCTAAAATTCATCAAAAAATATGCATACTATATTTATCCGGTCTTTTGAAAATTCATAAACTTCATCATAAGAAGAAATCCCAATTTTTATTTAAAACAAAGGATTACACAAGGCAGTTACGGTCTCCTTACATAGCCCCTTATCACACCAGCATATGACCTAAGTGTAAGGTGTGCTAAGGTGAGAGAATCTGAGGGAGGCTCGGCTAACATCGCACGAGTAGTAATTTCTATTAGTTTGAACTTCTCACAAAGTCGATTCCGTTCTAGCTTCACACGATAAATTTCAGCTTGGGTTTGGTCCAGAGGAAAGCCCAGTGGTGCTACCTCCTTCCCAAGTTCTATTAGATGGACTTCGATCGGTCCAAGACTACTGGGTGAGGCCATCAAATCTTCATTCAATAATAATTACCCAAGATTACTTGTATTTAGAGGCAATAATCAAAACGTTTAGTTTCCAGCGGTCATATTGACCAACGGTTATATAACCGTCTAAACCCAACTGTCTCATTTTAATTATACTCATGTTATCAAATAAAACATTTTTGTTGAGTATAAAAAAATAAAATAACACAAGAAATTAGGAAACAAGATTTATTCAAAATTTCGGGTCGTTACATCTAGTGTCTCATGCTTAAGAAGTATATGTATTATGGTTACTTTTACACTGAGATGTAGTGTTCCTAGAGCCCCATATCTATCTAGTGCCTTGATGGGTTCTCATAACATGTGCTCACTGACTATTTTTTAATCACCATCAACATATTGTGTGTTTGGTTGGAACATTTAGTAGGGTTTTTATTTACATTCATGTGTCTATTCTCTAATGTTTTCCCCCAAAAATTGTTCCTATTTAATGTTTCATCCATTTCTAAATATTGTTGTAACAATTTCTGGTTTATGAAAACTTTTACAAATTTTTCTTAAAATTTTTATAGCATAGGATTTTGTTGGGAAACCTACATTTATATAATGAAGTTCAAACAAGAATATGGATGTTTGTTTTTATATAAAATATTTTTCATTGGGAATAGATTATTAGGATAAAAAATAATGTTTTTATACTCATGCCTATAGTTCTTTTCTATATTTATCCCTTGTGCAGGGTTTAGAATGAGTTCAATAGACTTTAAAGACTTTTGATCCATGTATTGTGGAGTTACCAGTGGGGTAACATGGAGTTAGTCAGTTATCAGTTGTGGTCAGATAAGGTTTATGGTTCATTTTTACATTTAGAATCAAATACAAGTAATGTTTTGTTCAGCTTTTATATAAATATGTATTAGGATGTCCATTTCTTTCTGATTTTTGTTTAATAAGTTATATTTGGTTGAAATTGATCTCGTATCACTATACATATTCCCCCAGTGATTGTTTCTATCAAGGGGGGCCTAGGAAAGCCACTCAAGACTTGTCGCGAAGTGTCCCAGGTTATCTGTTCAGGGTCAACTCGAAATGGATTGTGAAAAAATAATATTAGAATTGGTGATCTCTTATATGGAATTTATTTTTAGAGAACCCTTTTTTAGGGGGCAGTCAAGGAAGATGGATTATAATTTTTAGGACTTGAGGAGATTTTATGTGAAGATCATCATGAAATGTTTCTCGTTCTAATCCTGGGGAGTCCATGGGATGTCCGGTTTATTAGTTTTTTCGTTTCCTAGGGATTTTTTGGTGATTTAGATATGACAAGGGGGTTGGACTAATGGACTCCGTAAGATCGAAGGTCTTGGAAATTCATGTAATGACGGGGCATATTCTTAGGAAGGCTCTCCATTTTGGTGGGGTTTTGACATATGGCTGCCAATCATATGGTCAAATCACACACTAACACTAGATCCCTTTTGTTGGAATCTTGGTCCTTTTTTGAAATCGAATTTTTTTTAGAAAATCTGTGTGTGATAATTGTTTATGTGTGGTTTCAATACATAATATAATTAAGGTTTTTGGACTGTTAATTATTTGTGTGAAGAATTTTTTTTGAGAAATTGGAATTTATATAATGGGACTGAATGTCATTAATCTAACCTTATAAATGTTGAAATAAAATGTATGGAAGGAATAAATTTTTTTAGTAATTCTAAAACTATGTTTTAAATTTGATGTTTTGGATGTTTATTATTTTTGAATATGTTGATTTTTTTTGGGAATGGGTTTTGATAGGTTGTTGTTTTTATCAAAAAGGGATTTCGTTTCTTTGTGGATATATGATTATAAGAAAAGAACATTCTTAGATTTTGAAATGTGAAAGGTGTGTTTGAATATAATTTTAGTTTTTGTTGATGTTTTAAAATAAATTGAATTGGATATTAATAAAATATTTCTTAAAAGTTATGGTTTTTTAGATTTTGAATTTTTTTTGAATGAAGGGGGAGGATTTTTATGGAGACCTGTGAGGTTTATATTTTCAGGAATGGTAAAATGGTTTGTTTTGTGGAAATCATAAAATGGTTTTTGACATAGTGTTTAGTGTGAATATTGTAGGTACATGATTATGGAAATGGGTTGAATGTTTTGTATTGGTAAATGAGTATATTTGTTTTATATTTTTCTATTTTCATGGATGCTCACAAGCATGGTTTTATACAGATATGTTGATGGATTCCTGGTATGGAATAGTGGATGTTTTCCATGGGTGGCATGGAAATGTGTATGTCAGTAAGACTCGATGAAACACCATTGGTGAGTGAGAATAATCCACCAAGTTGTTTTATTTTTGAAAAGTGTTTTTTGCATAAAATTTTACTGTTTTTATAAACTAGTGTTTATGTTGAATTATTTTTTCAAGTCATAGAGGTTTGGTTAGTTTGGTATAGTTCCTTGTGATTTGTGTCAAGAACTGTCCCTTAAGGCCAATTCATTGACTTCCCCAAGTCCTCATTAATTAGGTTAGAGGTTGGCGACTTTAACAGGAAAGGGATATCCCTAAAAAGAGAAGGAATGGTCTTTAAACTTGTGCACACAAAAACTAAGAAGATAACAAATAAAAACCACAAAGTAGTACTGATAATAGTTATAGAGTGAAAGGAAAGTAAAAAAGACAGTATACAAACCCAACTGAAAAGATAGTAAACAAAATGTGAAAAATGTACTTCGGAGGTTGTCCACCAAGGATCTAACCTGATGGGTAGGTGCTGCTCATCTTATGTTGTCACTTCCGCTTCTCAGGTCTATCAATCACCTTCGAGCACCATCTAGCCATGGATCCCCAAGTCTCAGTCAAGGTGTTTATCGTCTGCTCATGACCCAACAAGGTGTTGGCTAAGCTCATGAAAGGTTAAGTGTAATAATAGATCATATAGACCCCGAGACTCTTCAAGGTGTCACCTAATTCTACAATGGAAAAATATAAAAAGTATGATCTTAATCACAAAGAACAAAGTAAACGAAATCTTACACCAGGTATACAACTTAGAGAACATGAATAAATATGATTAGTCTTATGATAGATCATTTTATTATATTGGGTAGCTTGATTACTGATCCATGAATGGTTTCTCTACTCTCGATCCACAATATGTCACTCTGCGCTTATACTCGATGAGTCTCTCTACGACATGTCCATGTCGGGTCGCGTTACTTCTAATCCATAAAGGGGCGCACTACTGCTGATCCAAAGAGAGTTTCAATTCTATCGATCCACATAACCTCTATCTCATGCTGATCGATGAAGGGTCACGCCATTGCTGATACATGAATGGTCATACTACAGCTAATCCACATAGGATCTCTCTCATGCTGATCTATAGAGGGTCTCTCTTCACTTGACTATCAGCCATATGATTCCCACACCATAAACGTATGAGTTACGAGGGTTTTGTTCCTCAAACCATCGGTCATATTTAAACATCAACATATTCCCATAAAAAATTAATCCAAAGGATTTTCTTATCATAACGGTTCCAATGTGGTAGATGGTGCGTCAATCAGACACTTTGTCTGTAAGATATAAGAAAAATTGACAATCGGGATCAGTTGGATTCGAATCTGACTGAACATGGATGTACTATAACATCTTCCAAAACTCTTATGTAGTATATCAAAAAAAAAACATCCTCATTGCAAAGATCCTCATGCCGTATACAGTGCATCAATTGGAAGTCCGATCTGTAAATTACATCAAATTTGGTGAAACTGGGTCGGCCGGGTCTGGGTCTAGCACATCTCAAAGGTACGGCCCGAATGGTGGGTCTGGGCTGGCTCATGAGTCCAGCCTAGCTGGAAGGTCCTACCCAACTGGTGGTTTCTGCCTGGCTAGAAAACCGGGCCCGCATGTCAGGCGGTTGTGTTGGATCAGACACAATTTGTCATGTTTTCCTAGCTAGTGGTGTCAGCGGGGCACCGCCCCTCCACCCAAAATGGTCGGTAATAGCTGATAGTTCAACTAGCCAAGAAGCCCGAGTGGGCTACTCCATCTCCATCACATTTATTTAGTGTCTTTCTTTATATCATTGTGACCGTTTGGAAGTAGTGCCTGTAGGGGCCTCTTTTCCACGTGACTAGCACAGGTCGCCCACCACCGCTGGTTTCCTCCATTTCCGCCACCGGTCGTCGGCGCTACCACACTAGTGGAACCTTACGCAGTCCAATAGAGATGATCTTGTTGTCCATTATCCTTCCCATCAATTCCTACAAGGCTCTCAGGTCACCTCCTTCCCTGTGAATCCCACAGATTCACCTTGGTGCCACATTGTTCGGTAACCCACATGGAACATAGAAGAACCAAGTGCGACCGAGGTTTCGAACCTTGTTCAGATTGGCTTGTGCCCTCCATATTAGTGATTTATCATAGGGGTGGAAAAATAATCATTATAAGGATTAAGGAAAACCGAAATGTGAAACCTCGTAACAACTACGATCAATAAAGAATGAATAGCAAATCATCTCATTGATCAGTTGATCCGTGTTATTCATATTATTCAACTATGGGAAAAGAGTGAAATAAAAAATAAAATAATTAAACTCCTAACTATATTTGGTGGAATACATTGATTAAGAAATAAGGGATCTTTATTAAAATAATTCATCGATGTGTAGTTCGATTTCTTCAATGGTTGTCGATCGATCACCATTCTTCATTACAGGGTGATGTCATCGCCGTTTCATCAGAGCTTCCTCCAATGGTTTGGGTAATAACATTCCAACTATTTGATTAATAAAATAATTAATTCCCATGATCTATTCTTTATTATGGTTCATTAAGAAATAATAATTAATTAACGTATTAAACACACAAGTGTTGTTGTTACAAAAAATAATGTAACAGGTCATTCAATGTCTCACAATTAATGACCATCGTTACCCTACAGTTCTTCCAAATATCATCCAATGGTTGGAAAAGAATAAAATATATCAAAGTGTTATTTTATTATTTTTCAGAAAAATCCAAGAATTATCCTTTTCATTCGACCCTTGCTGGTTGATGTTAAGACTTTCCTAAGCGAATTTAGGTGCAATGATTTAAACGGTGCCCCCAGATTTTCAATTCGTGTACATGTTCAAAATATAGGAAAACCCAATTTCCCATTTTCTAGATGTACGTCAAAAAAAGATCAAAACTCCATTTCAGGATCTCTGGGACTCAGAATCAAGTGCCATCAATTTTTTCAGTCACATAACAATTCCATATAAAGAAAAATAATTATATGGATTTTCGTATTCTTTATAATCTGGCTCTGGTACTCTTTTTGTTTCATTAGATGGGATATTCATGGGGATTAATTTTTGGAGAAATGTTCAGTGGGTTTCTAAATTTATGTTGTATATTGTAATGTGGGCATAGATAGTTATCTTATGTAATGATTTTTTTTGTTCAAAATAAGTATTCTCACACATATTTCAAAAGCAAGATCCACCGCTTCAAATAATGCCTCAACCCTTTTGTTGATATACGAAGATGTTTGTGATTGATTTAAAGAGCCTTCATATTATGGTGATTATTAATGTTATAGTGGTTTATGTTTAGTGATGATTGGTTTGTTTCACCGTGTTACTTGTTAATTTCACTCCTCATTCAGAGTGAGTTAGAATGTTGGTTTGTATCCATATGTCTATGTTGGGTAATGGAATTTTGTTTGGACTAGTGAGTTTCATGGGGTGTCATGATGATTATATCCAAAATACACTTCAAAATATGATTCAATCTTTGGGGATATATCCATAGGCCTCAGAGTAACACTTTTCACGCAGTTAAGAAATCCCCAGAGGTGTGGATAGCTTGATAAATATCCTGCCTCCACCATTGTGGTGAGGAAGATTCTATGTTACTTTTTTGGTTCATCATCACTAAGAGCTTCCTACTTTCACAAATAGCATGTAGGATTTTCCACTCACATAGAGTATGTGGTTATGCCATCTCATATATGGGTTTCCAATAAATGTCCCTATGTAGAGTGCCAATGTGAATCAGGTGTGTTCATGATTATATCTTATCATAGGCGGAGAGTATTGGGTAGTCCTATATTATGGTTTCAATTGCCCAAGGATTCTGTCCATTTCCCTACCCACCTTGAGTGGCAAGGGTTTGGACCCCTACATAAATTGTTGGCCCACTTCATGTCTCCTTCATTCGGGAGTGTGTAGTTTAAATATTCAGGTCATGTTCATCTAAACATGGGTTGGTAGGTTGTCATGAGTGAGTTTTGTTTGGCTGGTGTGGGTGAGGTCTGATTCGTGATTTTTTTGAATTCTTTTTTGTTCATTACAAGTTGGTTTCTAAAGTATGGGAGACCGAGATTGGGCCTCAAAGATCATTCCCTTATAGAATTTTGAGATTCATGTTGTTTTTTAGGGACGTGGATTCCGTTCTATCCACCCTATAATCCTTGGATTTCATGTGTTCTATTTGGTTTGGGTGATCATTGGGTTCATTGGGAAAAATTCCAAAAATTGGTTATTAGATTTATAGTGGAGGTAGTGGAGTGATATTCTAATTTATTCATGGGAAGTGGTGGTTAGTTGGTGTTTTGTCTGGGGAAGAGGTTTATGTTAAGTTAATGATGGATGATATTTACCTGGCTTAAGAGGTTGGATCATGTTGAATTGGAATCCTTATGTGTTAATCGTTCTGTTGTAATGTGTTATGGCTTTCCGAGGGTATAAACCATTAATGGTGGAGAGAATTGTCACACACAGTTATTTATATCATGGTTGTGATCTAGTACATTTGGGAATCCTGTTTTTTTTCTCAGGTTTTTGGTGCGATGAGTGTTCTGTTTTGGGGTAACTATTTTTTCTAATTGTTTTATCATGGAACCCCCTTGGTTCATTTGAATGATTTGGTGAAAATATAAAACTACTAGCATGGGAAGTCCCTTTTCGTGGTTTGAATATAGTCGTGCGGCGACATAGGGGTAACCGTGCAGTAGGTATAAATCATACCACACGGACGGATCACGAGTCTGAGGCCACTTATGGGTCACCAAGTAGTCAATCCCACAACTTCCACATGGTTTGGAGAATGTTTTAACAATCAATGTGGCCAGGTATATAATTAAATCTTCTAATTCCACATGATTTTTCCCATAATATTTTTTGCCCCTAATGCACACATGTTTATTTTCCCTATTTTGTATTGACTTAAGGTGGTGACCCATAGCTTCCCAAGACATTCCTCTTCCTTTTTTGGTGTAGATCTAAAGGAAGATAAAGGTTTGACGAGTTTCCAAGGTGAGTTTCCTTCTCTTCTTTTCTCAGTCTTCCTTATCTTTCTAGTTTTATTATTTTTATCTTCTACCTTTATCATAAAAAACCTAAATTTATATTATACCATGATTTATATTAGGGTTTTTTAGGGATGGTCTTCATAATTTTTGGTTTTATAAACCTTCAGAAGGTGATATCTGGTGTCTGTTTCAAACCCGCCATGGTTTTGAGGTAGGTTTCCCATTACACATGTCCTTTTTTAGGGATCATATTTTTCATGGTATTTTCACCCTATAAAAATTCATATTATTGTTTTATAATACTGAAATAAATTAAAATTATTTATAAAGTGGTGTTTATGCATTTGTTTGGGAAAAGTAGTGTTGTTTTGTTATAACAGTGCACAGTAGTGTTCGTTTAACCGTTCTGTTATCTTTTACATGTAGTTTTGGATTTTTTGAACCTATTTTATGAATGTAAATATATGTTTTTCTTTAAAATTTTATTTTATAATATTTTATTTTTAAATATTGTTTCTTTTATTTAAAAATTCATAACCCTTTTTTAGAATGTGTTTGGTTGGATTTTCTGTGCCCAAGGTGATATAAAATTATTGTTTTGGATTCTGAAAAATATTGGAATAATTTGAATCAAGGATTTTGGTTTCATTATGTATGTTTCAATCTAGAATAGGGTTCTATAATGAAATTAGTAACAGTATTTAAGGTGTTTTGGCATGTATTCCTAATAAATGGGTTGTTTTGCATCGTTATTGAAATGGAGGGGTTTGGAATGTGTAACCTGAATTTTTAAGGGGTAAAAATTATTTTTTGGTTTCTTAAAGTGGTTTTTTATACATGTATTTTGAATTTGGAACATGATGTTGTGATAAATGTTGGCTCAGTAAAATTCTTAAAGTCCCCTTTAGCTTTTCCTAAAAATGAAAAATGAGTATTCATGTGTACTCCATGTTGTACCATTTGGGTCCTTTTATGATTCATGAAATTGAATTGTTACACGTTGTTGGTGATTCCATGTTTTATATTATTTGTGGTATTGGGGGGAGTTTTTCATTAAAAGATATTTTAATGGATTTTTATGTCCAGACCTTGTTATCCTTATGAAATTGTTTTTTGGAAATACTATGTGGGTTATTGATTCATGGAAGAGATAGAAATAATGTTAATGGGATGTTACAGTGTGTGTGATTTGGAAGTTGAGTTCTGATGTAAAATGGTATTTTTTAATATGTGGAACTTGTTTGATCACAAAAATATAATCATGGGTATTTGGGTTGGAAGACTATGACTAGTATGGTAGTTATGTAGAGTGGTTTCATCACTATTTAATGAAGCATGCTTGACCATGAAAACACTATCTAAACTATGATGATGAAGCTGGGGACTACTAGGTTATGGGTATATTCCATAATATGGTATCGTGTATGAGAAGGATATGTGTTTTTATTACTTTTACACTGAGATACGATGTTCTAATATCCCCACAGATAGCTAATTCCAATTGTTGTTCTCGTGACTTCGGCCCATATGTTTTATTGTTACTTTTATAGAATGCTATCTTATTGGGAAAACATACTTTCATATATTTTAGTACAAAATTGAAGAAAGGAAGATTATTTTATTATAAATGATGTGCATTGTGAAATGATTATTAGGCTAACCAATTACATTTTAATAATCCCGCTTATAGTTATTTTATGGTTTTAGCCCTTGTGAAGATTTCAGATTAAGTTAGATCATCTTGATGGACTTGTGATAATTGTGTTGGATAGTAAACAATAGGGTCACATAGAGTTAGTCCATTGTTAGGTTTGTTCAGTTGACTTGTTCGGTTCAGTTGTACATTCAGTTTCATGTACAAATAATGTTTAGTTGAAATTTTATATAAATGTATATATGGTTGTCAATTTCACTGCGATGTTATTCTAATTGTTTCTATTTATTATAAATCATTACCTTATCACTCTACTAGTTCCCTCAGTTCTTGTCACCATCCAAGGTGGATCATGAACGCCTCTTGGGACTTGTTGTGGAGGGCCTCGGGTGACTTGTCCAGGGTCGACTCTGGCTGGTTAATACTCATTATGTTTGTAATTATAAGTATATTTTAATTAAGTCATTCTATCAAATTATTTATTTTGAAAATTAATTCATACATTATTATATTTTAAAAACATTTTTCATTTAAAAATGGGAATATTTCTAAAAAACTGGTTTTAATGATAGTTTACTAGTTTTGTTTTAAATTTAATTCTGAAGCATCTATATTTTGAATTTTGAAAAACTAATTTCAAATTTGGATTCATGACATCCAAATTTTTTAAGTAGGAAACATTTAAATTTCACCAATATGAATATTAACCACGATAAATTTTGTTACCATAACAAATGATAAATTAGGTAATTCCAGTTAAAAATAAAATTATAATGACTATAAAAAGAACAGAAAAAATGAATATTTTTTATATGATTAATGAAATTCAACACATAAAATAGAAGGATATAAATTATGTCATTTTATAGAAAAATTTCCATAAAATTGACATAAATAATATTAAAATTAAAGAATGACACAATGTATTAGTTTTTCTCTTTAATATCTATTATGTCTCAACATTTGGACAAATGGCTAGTATCAATGAAAAAAGTTAGTACTTTTTAACATAATAAAAAAATTTAGCTAATATAAATTTATTTTTGAAGTTTTGGGTCCATTTGAGAGTTATTATGGTATTTATAATATTTACATAAATGAAAATTTGAAAATGTCACATTCATATTTTAAATAATATATCAATTTGATAATAGGGATATAAAGAAGATAAATTCAACTATAATTACTCCTTTTAAATATAAAATATTTTATTTATCAGGGTAATGTTTTTAAATATATTATGGGATATGAAATTACCTAAATAGTTTATATATTATATATGTAGAAAATGTTTAATTCCTGAAAAATCAATAATCTATTTTCTAAATGATAATAACCATTAAAAGGAAAAAAAACAGTAAAAAATCCTATATATAAGGTATATATCTTCTATGATAATCCATAAATAGAGTTTTGGACCATTTTTTTAATTATATAAGAGATTATGACACTTATATTATTTTACATAAGGTGATGATAAACATATCCCACTCATATTTTAATAAGTATAGCATTTTTAATTATTGAATTTATAGAAGATATATTCGACTAAAAGCACTGTAATGAAAAAGAGTATATTTAAAATCATCATTGAATTTTATTTTTCTTTTTTAACAAACCAATATTTATATTAAATTATTACTAAATACTAAAGTATTATTTATTTTATTAATAGTAATTTTAAATTAATGTTATTAAAAATATGACAATAAATATTTTTTATCTACTAAATATGTATAATGAATTTTATAGTTGAACTAGACTCCTTAGGGATATAATAAAATATTTTTTTAGATTATAAAATCATAACATGAAATTTTCAAAAACCCATTAATTGAATACTGTCAAAATTTACCCTTTTTTTGCCAAAATATTATTTTATTAAAGATATTTAAAAATAATTATTGTTTAAAAAATATATATAATACATATTATATGGTCTAAAATGATTTAAATTAATTATTTGGGATTTAATTTACATTATATAAGTAATTATTTTACCATTTTAGTATTTAAATAATTTTTACCCCTTTTAATATGAAATTGAATAAATAAATGTAAAATTAAAATAATAATGTTTAAATTGACATAAAAGTTTTTAGTTGATGATATTACGACCTTATATAATCTCATATTTGAAACTCTAACATTTTTTAGGATTTTAATGTGGTTTTATTTTATTATAAATTTATATTTTTAGAGATTCTATATTTTCCTCTCACCTCAATTTTAAAAGGGAACATCCTCCATCCAAATTTCAATTCACTTAGTGAATTTAAGATTGAAAATACCATTCCCATTTCCCTTCTAAAAATCCTTAGTCAAATTCTAGAGTTTATGGTCTTCTCCAAAGACTAATTCTAGATCCATTAAGAGGAGATCTAGAGGGAGGTCATTGAATAATAAGAGCTTCAGCTACATACAAAGGATAACAGACCAATGGTAAGGAATAATTTCACAATCTCATTATTATCTAATATTGTTTATAAATATGTATTTATTGGGTTATATTTATCATCCAAAACATTTTTTGGTAAAAATGTAATATTATTTATATTTTTCTATAATATTTTAAAGTCAATTTTACCCATTCAGTAATTTCATTCAATGGTATGAATAGAATCGTTGGTCATTATTAAATACAATTTAATTTTTGACTTTTATAGAAAACGTAAAAGGATAATGTTTTATAACTAATACCTCATGAATGTATTTTTAAATCATCATAACATCTTATTTCAATGAAACATCATCTATAATATTTCACATTTATTTTCAAATTAATTATTTTCCTTTAAAATTACGGTTCATTTTGAGAAAAAAATATTTTTTGGAAGAAGAAATGATATTTTTCACTAGAATTGATATAATGTGTTTTATTAAGCATTAGTTTCCATATATGAATACATTATATTAATAGGGTTATGTCAATATCACTAATATTACTAGTGTTTGATTATGTTTATGATGGAATTATATATATTAAATCCACTTGTTTTATATTGGATATCATAGAATGATGTTTAATTAACACATATTATTCCTTTGGTTACACTGTGGTAAAATATTTATGTTTTTTCGGTACACATAAGAATGACTTCAGTATGAAATGGGTGGGACCTATATCTCCCTACAATTCATTGTGTAAATATTTATATCTCAGGAGATATACATGATTAGAATTCAATGTCAATCTGGTTGACTAATACATGGAAGGAACGAGGATTGGACTCAGTTAGTAAGGGTATTTGTCTCCTATGATGGTCATGGAAATAAGAATTGGAAAATATGTATGTAATTTTCTATGCATATCTGTTTTCTAGAATTTCATGTTCTACGTCAATGATAATTTATACTGGTTTGTGTTCCTTTATTATATATTCCTTACAAATGGACATGATTTAATACATGATGCATGTTTTTTTTATTCAAAATTTATTTTCGTATTTTTACATTCATATTTTTATGTTTTGTTTTATGTTCTCCATGATTACCCTTACTAAGAATTTTATATCACCCTTTTTATGTTTTCTTTTGGCCAGGATATAATTATTTGTTTTAGGTAGGAATAAAATGTGGAATATATTTATCTAAGATATTGAAGATATTTCACCAAGTGATAATAATGTGTTCCAACATTCCAAAGACACTAAACTTATATGGTCTTTGGGCATCAATTTGTTTAATGTTTTTTTTTAAATTAATGTAATTTTCAGGTATGTAAAACATTGGTTATTAGATATATATACATGAATAAAGAAAAATTATCATAGATTAACCGTGAAGTATATAAAACATGTAGAATAAAAATTTGATAAGGAAAATAGGAGACATAAATTAGAAGTGTATTAGAATAAGGTTGATGGAAAATACATTAACATAGAAATAGTAATCTTATGTTAATTTTCTGTTCAACCGAATTGAAATATTATTAAGGTTTAATAAAATATAATTCTATGGAAATGAAATAAAAATCATTTAAAGATAAAATGACATTAATTTAGACTTAATTAATATGATGATGGTGAATAGTAGTGTATATCCATAAAAAAATATAAGAGTAGAAATATGAGAATTATAATGTTTAATAAATAGTTATATTTCAATTTGAAATTAATAAATGATTTGGAAATTTTATGGAAAATTATATAATTCTACTTACCAAGTTCATAATTTATATAGAATCAATGAAATATGGAAAAATTATAAAATATAAAAAATAATAGATAAATTCAAAAAATAAATATATATAGAAGAATATTATAAAAAATAAATTGAGTATCATGTAAAAAAGATATTGAAAATGAATCCATTGATGTTATGTATCGAATTCATAAAATTTATTAATATATAAATTTATTGTCAGGTTTATTCTTTAAAATATGTATCTAAATTTTTATTTATTTAATAAATTTATTATAAATCATTTCAGTCATATATGATTATTTTTATTTTATACATTGATCATATGTGTGATAGAAATAAATTTATTCTATGTATTTTAATATTAATTTAGTATTTGTGTTAAAATAATCATTCTTTGTACACCATATATTCGTATATAGAAAATTCTTGGTAAATAATTTATAATATTCTAATCATTTCTAATTTTTAGTAATTTTTTTGGATAGGTATTGTTCTATTCGACAAAATAAATAGTTCCCAATTCCTTTATTTTGGATGGTTATTTAGTAAGCAGAAAATGATTTTAAATTATAATACCATATATGATTATCACCATTATGTAGAAAAAAATAATGTTAAATAAATTATAATGATAAATATAAACAAAAATTAATTATTTAATCATCTATAATATCAGTAAAAGTTTTAGAAACAAAATCATAGATGTCGTTAAACCGATCATATGATGAATGTTCATGAAAGAAAATGAATATTATTTTAATTAATATTTGTTAAATAAAATTTATTTCTAGTTGAACAATAAAATAAAATTGAATACGATATGTTATAAAATTTTTATTAGAAAGATCACTTTTTTAAAGGAAGTAAAATTATCTCAAATTATTTAATTACCACTTAACTTAAATTAGTTTTTCTCCTGAAACCAATGTTTGAAAAATTACATTCTGACGTCATGTTAAATTCTCAATAAGTTTTATATCACTAAAATTGGAATATATTTTATTATAAATGTATAATCATTATAGATCTCTTAATATAATTGTGGATATTATCTTTTATCATTTAATTGAATTTTTTATTTGCAAATTAAGATCGCTTAATGATATAATAAATTACTTTTTAATTGATTGTGTCTAAAAGTTTAACAAGAAGAATTTTTTTCATTAAAACGAAAAATATAATTTATTTAATTAATATATATATGGTATAATAAATTTTATCATATTCACTTTTAATATATGTATTTCACTATTTAATGTTGTGATTTATTATTTTCCAAAGAAAGGTTTTTACCTTGATAAATAATTTTTTTTTTCTGAATCCAATTTGAATTTTTTTTTTCAAAATCATTCTATTAATATAATAAAATGAGTAATTAATAAAAATTAAATGTATCTTAAAATTATTTTTCCTATACATGGTATACTAGTTAATTATAAAGACATTATTTCTATTAAAAAAGAGATATCATATATTACATTACTAAAAAATATTTACTCATAAATATATATATATATATATATTATTCCATTAATAAAAAAAATATTATAATTTAAAATTATAAAATAACATTAAAATAAAGAGTAAAAATAATATATTGTATATAATTTTTATAAGAACATTTAGTTTTGTATTTCATTACATATAAAAATAGATTAAATTCTCAATAATTAACCTATTATGAAAACCATAAAATCTAAATGGTCGAGTAATGAAAGGATTCTACATTCCCATAATTATATATCACCAAACCTAGAACACAAATGTGATACCCAACAAAAAATGAATTAATACCTCATTTTTATAACCTAATTATTATAGGCATGAATTTATTCTAATTATATGAATATGAACTATCATGGAGAATTATTATTTCTCAAAATTTTGAAAACAAAATTATAAATGTTGATGTAATACCAATATTTATAAATAAACATTTAATTACATATATTTACGTTGGGATTTTTTTATTATAAAAAACCAACATATAATGGAATTAATAAATCCAACATTCCTATAGAAATAAGTAGGCTGGCCCAATAACAAAAAAAATAGTTGTACCGCATAATAAATATGGATTTAAGGATCACCACTAAGGATGAAATATATAATATATTTTATAAGCACATGAATATTCTGGTCAAAATCTCCATCAATGAATACATCAGGGGTTGTATAAACATAATATGATTTACCAAATGACTACAAAATTCTTCCACACGTGAGAATTGTAATAAATAAATTCCATTAAAATATGCTAATTCAAATAATATAGTATCTAAAAAATTGATTAATCAAAACCATTTTAAAATTAAGAAAAACAATCTAACAGTTGAAAATATTTTTAGAAACCACATTTTTAGAAAATCCAACTCAAATAACTTATTTCATATTAATTAATTAACCTAATTTCCTTCCATATAAATAATTTAGAAAATATATTTGTTTTCAATCATCAATAAAAAATCATAATTAAATAAAATCTATAGAAACACCAAATTTTTAAAAATCCATGAAAATATACTTTTCAAAATAATCTTAATATATGGATAATTATAAAAGTAATAATATTGATTAAATTAAGGAAAGTTACTCAAAATGATTGTTTATTTACCTAGAGTGAATCAAATAATCATTTTAATATTCTAGTTTCCTAAACCATGTCATCTCCCATTCGCACATCAAACCACATAAATCTCACATTATTATTAAAATGACAGGGGATTTCTATATATGAAAACAAATCCCAACAAATAATTTACAATACACGGTCTCTTTTTCTCTTATTTTTAATGAAAAATGAATTGGATAGGTCAAATATTATTCTCATATGAAATCATAATTTTATTATTATCACAGATGAAGAATTAATAAGATTTAATATCTGATTATTAACTAATTTTTTTAAAAATTCTACCCCATCCATATAGAAATCTCTAGAAATCTAGATTTCCTAAAATAAATCAACTTTTAATCAAAATAATCTTCAAAAATTAGACTAAATTTTATTAATTTATTATTAAAAAATTATTATTGATTCCATTAAATGTACCCATTGTTAAAATAATATATAGATGAGTCGAAAAACAAAAATATATAGAAACCTATTCATATAGAAAAAACATTAGATCTAAATTTAAACTTTTATAAAATTGAAATTAAAAAATATATTTTTTTCATAAATAACCAATAATGAATAATATAATAACAAATTCCATATATGTTATCAGATACATAATCCTAGAAATTTCATTCTATAGAATTATCAATTATATAGATTAATATAACACTAATTAAATGATCCTAGTGTCCTTTGAATGATTAATAATAAATAAATTTATAATCCAAATGTTCAAAAGACTACTAAACACAGGTCCTTGAAATATGATGTTGAATTAAAAATCTATGTGTGGGTTTTTATATTGTACTTTTTTTGAATATCCAATTTCATATCATTGTTATATTATAATTATCCACAAAAAAGATTCATAATAAAACAAAAAACAAATCAATTAACCCAATATAATCTCACATGAGTTCTTGAGGGATGAATTTTTTTTATAGATTTTATAATAGATTAATTAAAATGTGCATAACCTAACTTGTGATTCATGGTATTTAATACCTTACCTTTGATCATGAATATCCTTATACATAAAACATAGAATCTATCAAAAAATGAATAAATTCCATTACCTGTTTAGAGGATATGAATGATAAACTTCTTATAGAGAAATGTTGAAAATTCAATTTTAATGATATATTGTCCCATATAGTGGACTAACCATCATTGGGGAAACCATCTTCTTGTTCTCATAAAAATTTTGATTCTCACAAAAGTTATAATAAAATGTAAATAATTTATTCTAAATCCAATGTAGTGTTCATTATTCACAATTTTGTATAATCATAATAACCACTTCTAAAAATTAATTTAAAAATCACACTACACTATTAAATATCATTATTATTTCATATATTAACCATATATATATATATATATATATTATAATTCAAACCACTATTAGAATTTATTGATAAATATTCATTGATGTGTCATCATAATATATATCTAACCATTTAAATCACTACACAACATACACATCCAAAGTAACAACTTGGATAGTTCCATCATTCCATAATAGGTAGCCAAAAGTAATACTTCATTAAATGATGATTTTAAAATATGATAAACTTTTTTAATATTCCTATTAATAAACCTAAATTAGGTTCCAACTCAACCATTACATGAAATATTCAATAATTTTCTTCTATGTTATATTTATTCAATTGCGAAATATGATATATTGTGAATTACAACAGGATTTTAGGGAAACACATATTGATAATCCATTTTATCATTTCAATATATAATTTAAAAATTCAAGTATGTCATATTAATAATTTCACATACCTTCCAAGAGCGTAATTTCGCTAATCAAATCTCAATGGTCACATGATTCCCATAATCAAATCTCAATGGTCATCATGAAAAATATAAAAATAGTAATATTGTAGCAGAGTTAAAATTATGTTATACGTTATCAATTTAAATTATTTTATCATCATTTTATCAAAACATTGGCCCACTAAATCGCTCCAACTTGTATCATATCATTACAATGGTTACAGATTAATCTGACCATACATTGGTTCAAATAATAATTTATAGAAAAAATGAAATAATAATTGTTATAAAGAACTCCACTGGCGAGATATAATATTTTATGTCCTCCTATACTAAATCATATAATTTAGAGAAATATCATTCTAAAATTTTAAACATAGGCATTATATCAATATATATGAGGGTGTTATTTCATACACATATTCAACTATATAACTATATAAATATTGAGTCTCTTATAATATATAAATTTACAAAGAAAAATCTATCTATATTGAAGGATACATAAATCCGTTGAATTAAATTATATTCCGAAACTAAATATTTCTATAAAATTATGTTAACATTTTTGTTATATGTGTATTTAATTCTTTGATTTTAATAATCCATTTAATAATAACAAAATAATTATTGAATTAGGTATTTATATTTATGACCTAGTTGAAAACTAAATATTTAGATCTTAACATTTACATGAATGAATACTAAATTGATGCAACATCACTATTCCAAATCATTTTATCCCTTTCACGAAATAAAAAAAATAAAAATAAATTTATTTTATAATACCCACAATCATTCATGAACTGAACAATATATATTTAATATCAAGATAAAATATGGTTTCTAAAATAGATAGTATCCAAATACAATTATGAAAGTATTTCGGATCATCATTTCTTATCCTCATATGAAACATCACCAATTCTCTCATAAAAAAGAATAAATCATGTGATCATATCCACTCAATAGTTGTATCCACACTATTATGGGAATGCCTATAAATCATGTTTTAATTATAATGAAAATGATTATATATTAAATGATTCATTAACATGAAAATTATAACAACCATATATTTTTATTATAAATTTCTACAAAAATAATTTGATTTCATCGAAAGCATGCATTACACACAACAAGAAGTGTAGACGAACTATGTAACATTATTAAAATATTAGATTAACGTTTTAAAATTTTTGTTGGATTGGATTTTATGAATTTTAATAACTAAAATATGAAAAATATATTTTATATATTTTTTAAAAATTAACTAATGAGTAATCATATTATTATAAATTAAAAGTACAAAATTTTTTGAAAATAAAAAAAATGATTTATGGAGAAAATGTCTTCATGTGTGTTATATATATTTATATTAATAAATAAAATTAGTCAATATTAGTTATTTATTTTAATGTAGAATGTAATTTACATTATTGTATTATATAAACATTAAAACAATATTTTTCGAGTACAACGATATGATGAAAAACATTTTAATGCATATAATCTATTTTTTTATAGTTCATTTAATTAAATATTACACACATACATTAAAATAGGATTATTTTATGTAGATTAAATTAAGTATACAAAATTAATTAAATATATTAAATTAAGGGGTTCTTATTTGTTAATAATTTTTTTTATGTTTGGTAAATATGAATAGTATCACTGTTATATTTTATCAAATTGGTAAAGGGTAAATAGAGATAATATAGGTTAAAAAAAGTTATAAGGCTATAAATTTTCATCCTAATTATTATTGGATGATTGTTATTAATTATTTACTCACCCTAATTCTCTCAACTGTAAAGTGAATGTATCCCACGTTCATATGTATGACTTCCAATATCCGCATCACGATACAATTCATTCTCCATCACCAGTTATCACATTTTGTTGTTATGATGGGTAAAATGACAATATATGAAAATAATTAAATAAATATTATATTTTAATTATAGTATCTCATTTAAATTATTAACTTCTAAATCTTTGGTAAATGATCACATCATTCAAGAATATGTGTGGAATACCACCTCCATAAAGAGATTTGAATTTTTTTATGAATGATTTACTTGGATATAAATATGGAGGGATATGATAAATATATATGATTTATCATATTTATTAATATTTCTATAAATAATAATTATAATTAACGTATCTGTAATTTACTCCATCGTAAAATTGAAGAGAGAATCCACACACACAAATTACCATCTCTAAGAATGGTGTAATTCATATTTTATCTATATCATTGTATATGAATATATATATACATAACTAATATTAATAATATAAAAATAATTTTCATGATTCTGGAATAAAATTAAAATAAATTTATATTTATTATAATGGGTTTTTGGTAGATTTCAATGAAAGTCAAACTCAAGGAATGACATTTTCATCTAACTATTATTTTCATGGGACACACGCCATATTAACTACTTGTTTATTTTTTGTGGTGTATATAGATATAATTAATGTGATTTATGATACATAATATGAATTTAAGTGTATTTACATATCTATAAAAAGTTATTTCCTTCCAAGAGATTATGATTTGAAATATTATAATGGGGTAATTGTTTATTTGTTATTCACTTTATCATTTTTGATTGTTTATGTCTACATATGCACATAAGAATATTTATCTTCTATATCCTTATATTCTAGAACTTTTTTCAAAAATAATTATAGTATTATGTTACGGTTATTAATTTACTTTTTCTCATGTTTTCTTTTTCTAAAAATTGTTTCATATGAATGTTCTTATAGTTTTCCAATCATGGAATTTTTTTGACATTTCATAAAAAAGAAGGATTGAATTTTTAAATTATAAACCATTAATGAACATTCATTCCTTTATGAATAATATTCACTTATAACCTTCCATTTTATATATAAAGTGTCATTTTATATGAGAAATATTTTCCATCATATGTGTTCTATTTTGTAAGAGTTATTTCTAAATGGAATGGTAATTTCTAACAATATATATTCTAAGTGATCTTTGAAAATGTTTTTTCACCATTGAATAAGTCCTTTTGTGTAGATTAATCTTCAAAGGGGAGTGGTAAAATTAAATTGTCCTTATTATTTATTATGATGTCTTATGTTTGTTTTGGACAATTTTTTATGAATCTTATTTCATATCCATGTGTTATGCTTTAATTAAATGATTATGAAACCATTTTCTTTTCAGGGGTATTTATATGATGAATTTTTTATGATATTATGGAACAAATATGTTTTTTTCATTATGTTAGGGTGTTTATGTTATATCTAATGATGTTAGTTATTTAAATGACACGTTTGATGGTAATGTAATTGTTGAGGATGATGGTTATGTTATAATTGATGGTAGATATTACCTATATATCCCTCCAATGAATTTGATAATGATTTATATATCATGAGAAAAATGATTATAATAGGTTGTGTAACATGTTTTGTAAGGTAATTTTACACAATGATAGTACTGGTAATAAACCATCAAAATTATTTTGGTTTATGTAGTGAACCAATTATATTATGATATTGTTGGCAGTGATTCCACCCTTGTAAGGAATTTTGTTCCATAAATGTATTCTAAAACACCTTGTTCTATTATTATGTAATTATATCAAGGATAATTTTCTTAAATTAATTTATGATTCACATATAGTTTACATCTGTGGTTAATATCATGATTTGATATTAGGATCTTACATATATTTTTAATGGTCTTCAAATGTTATGAAAATCATGTCACATACATTATTACTTGTTATGCGTATTTTATCATTGGTATTTTCTTTTTTACCCTTAATCATAATCTAATATCACCCTGTATTATGTTTCCTTTCACTAGGTTGTAAATACTGGTATTGAGTATGTTGTTTTAATGAAATGTTCTAGTTATGATGATGTAAGTGGGACAACATGATTTTCAATTAAGAACCCGTTTTTATGTGTCCGGGTTTCTAATGATAACATACCAATACAAAAATGGTATTTATTTGAATTTTATAAAAAAATTATTCCTCTAATCAGTTGTAATATCTATGTATAAAATGTATGTTTCAATATATTAGGTATCCATTGAAAGGTAAAATTTTCCATTGGAAACTAGGGAGAGTAAAAATTAGTAAGAACACATGGGATAATTTCAAATATAGGATACCATACTAATGTTTCGGTAATGATCATTAATGAACTATGTTAAACATATGGTTCAATATAATAATTATTAATTATTTAAACATCCTATAAATTTTTTGTCTTGATTATGTGTTTTCAAAAAAAGAATATTGTCTCTTTAACTATGCATTCTAGTTTTATTACATGGATAGATCCCAAAGGTATTAGAATAATGTTGAATGCATTGGTGAGTGAAATAATTCTACTCCTTGTAAATAAAATATTATGGGGCTTCAAATGAAAAATCAAATTTCCATTCTTTTAAGAGGTCAACTAATCCACTAGTCAATGAAAAATAGATTATTAACATTGAATGTAACACCCCAGGTAATTAAGGAATATGACATTTTCATATTTATCCATATTTGTGAATAAAATATTAATATGACTTTAAAGGGGACGCTATGCTCGATGGCGTACCCAACACGCAACAACGAGTTTCTTGGGAATATTACGTTGCACTCTAATAATAAAATAATATTATTTTAAATGTTAGTTAACATGTAGCCTTTATAATGGCGGGAATGGATAGAAATAACTAAAATATGATTATATTTGTTCTTAAATATTTTTACATTTATACAATAAAAGATAAAGGCTTAAAATACGGAAAGAATTCAATTTTAGGCGTATATGCCCTAGTTTTCACTTAAGGTTCACTTATCACCTTTTGATGGAGAACCATCATTAAATATAGTTTTGTTCACTCTTAAAAATTCTTTTGGACCAAATAAAACTCTTATTAAGAATCGGGACACCAAAATTTACTTTGTGTAAATTTTTGGTATCTTTCCGATAAAGTTCATTATTTTAATGAATAGTGTAACATGTTGTATTTTAATTCAAAACCACTTTTTAATATAATTTATTTATATGATTAGATTATATTTTGAATTGGTTTTAAAGTGAAATTAGAAAATATTTTTACCATTAAATTTAATAGTGGTCGTCGGAATCAATTTCACTTTGAAATCAGACTTAAACTAGTGTCAATCTTTTGATACTTATTGTTTAATAAAACACGCTATTTGTCATGACAGCGGGAATTAATTATTAAATTAATTAATGTGACTTATATGTTTTGAATTTTGTAAAACAGACTTCAATTTTGAATTCAGAATATCAAATATAGCTTAGGGTGAATTTTTGGGATTTTTCTGAAAAACTTCAATTTTTGATGAATAGTGAAACCACTAAATGGTACTTATAAAAACTGATTTTCCGTTTAAATGAAATTTTGCCATCATTGTGTTTTGATTTTCAAAAATCCGACATACATGGTTGTCATTAAGAAGTAAAATGTGGTTCAATGAGATTAAAATAATTTTTTGGTGAATAGTAACTTATTAAGTTTTTAATCGCGATTAGTGGTAATTAGTGTAGTTTAAGGTAAAAATAATGCTTTAATAAAATGATATGAGCTTGACACATGTCTTACCCTCATTGGTTGTATCATGGCCGACCAAGACAAGCCATGAGTAAACTTGGGGACCCCATGGATCCACTTTGGTTGGGAAATGACATAAATAACATTTTATTTAATGTAAAACTAAAATTGACACAAACATGATATGTTTTAAAAAAACAATTTTTAAGTGGTGTTATACAAGTAATTATTTTTATTATAAATATTTATTGGAAAGCTAAAAAGACTTCCGACATCATAGTATTTTTTTTATAATTTTTAGACATTAAATAAATTAAATTATTTATGACATAATAATGATGCAGCGATGACATCATTATTTGATGATTTAAATAAAATGGAAAGATAATGTAAAATCTATGAACTACACATGTCCAAAACTTATTGGATGAGTGTATTTCGAAGCCGTATCACCTTATCCACGAATTATATCAATGTGGGACCTTTTGAAACCGAAACACATTTTCAAATAAAGTAATATTTCTTTACATTCCAAAAGTACCCCTCCTCTCCTCTTATAAAAGGCCCCCACCTCTACCTCATTTAACACACTCCTCAAGCCTTTGGCTCGGCCAACCGCTGCCCATTTACTCTCTCCACATCCCTATCCTCATCCTAGAGGATTCCCTTTGGGAATAATTCTTTCAAAGAAAGCCTTTATGCTCAAATCAAAAGGAGTTACACTTTTAAAGGTAATTCATTCTCTCATGTTCATTTGTTTTATTTTGCTTCTCCAACCCCCTAAACTCTTTTTATTTACTTTTTTTGTAACAACAATAGTATCTTCAATATACTAGGATGTTTTTATAAAATTTATTCGAGCTACACTCTCACACAACTACATCAAATGGTTATAGAACATACAGTTTCCGTGGATGGTGAAATTCTGCCTCCCGAAACGATGATTGTTCAATACTCATTTAACACCTTCAAAGGTTTCCATTATGATGTCACTATTTTTATATATGATATATAATATGTTTATGTTTTATTTATGCTTCTGTATTTTTCATTTTTGTCTTAACTTTATGGCTTCCATTATGGGTATACGTGATATCTTCATTTAAGGAAGTGCGGACTACCGCCCCCTCAAAATGATTTGATTCGTTAAATACCATATGTGGGATGTATAAAGGATGGAAATATGATATTATATATTATATTATACTGGAATTATAATATACCTTTATATCATTATTATTCCATTCTATAAAATACGAAATAGAAATGAAAGTAGCGTTCATGCGTACGTACGGCTTACCGTCTCCATGAACGGTGCATTTAATTTCTTACCTCTAAATGATTATGTAATGTTATAAATGCATGAATGTACTGGATATATATGACATATATGATATATACATAATGAATACAATTCTGGATATAATAAACATTTGGCCACACGAACAACATGTAATTGTAAGAAGTCCACTTTCGACTTAAGAACCAAATATCGGAAAAACAAATATTATTAACATAAATGATTAAATAATGTTTATGACATGGTAATAAGTGGTATAAAAGTAATAATGAACTTGAAAAAGGTTCTTAAGGAATTATAAATTAACTCAAGTTTATCATTCATGAGATTAAAGAACGATCGAGTCAAGTCAGACCCGAGGTAAGGGATCCTACAACTCTCTTTCTTTTTAAGTACACTCTTTTTATGTCATTTATTTTAAGCTCATCTTTCTTATGATTGGGATGTTCTTTTATATTAAATTTACTGTAATTTTTATGTTCATGAGATGAGAGACCCTATTCTATCTCATCAATCCATTTTGGATGTTTTGAGTGGCGTCGTTAGGCAGCCGAACTTTCGTAAGAGATCTAACCTCTCTCTTTCTTTTTAAGTACTCTCCTTTATGTCACTTATTTTAAACTCCTCCTTGCAATGTTGGGGGATTTTCTTTTATATTCCACTTGCTGTAAATTCTATCGTAATATGATGGGATAATCTATTTTATCTCATCAATCCATATTCGGAAGTTTTATGTGGCGATGTTAGGCTGCCGAGGTTTCATAAGGGATTTTTCATCTCACTTTTATTCCCGTGAGATTTAGGCTACATTCGCCACAAATTCTATTGAGTGGTGTATGCACTGCCCATTATTCTACTCTTTGTGTAATATAATTTCGTTTATGAGTATTTACATAAATTACCTATTGTCTTTCTTTCATGGGGTGTATGTTTTGATAGATACCCAAGTCGGTAAGGGAACCTTTCACCCTCCTCTTTTTTAAAAGACTTCTTTTATTGGGTCTTTTAATTTACATATTTTTATGTTGGGATTTGTTCTCATACATCCTTATTGATGAAAATTTTATGTCCAAGTGATGAGATAAACTTTTTATCTCTCAACAATTCATTTTGATGTGATGTCGTTAGGCTGTCAAGGGAACTTTTTAACCCAATTTCGATTTCTTTGGGTTCAACTTGTAGTCATTGAATATGTCATCTATTGAATATGTGTGAATGGCCTTTTATTATTTTAAACTTAATATCCACTTATATTGGGTGTATATATATTTGTCACACATATTTTTGAGATTTATTTGTCCTAAATTTAAGGATACCTTCTTTATAAGGGATTTCATCACATTTGACATTTCTATTGAGGGTTCATTGTTGTTATGCACCAATTCACTCTTATATGGTGTATATACTGTCCTTTGGAGTATTATATCATGAATCCTTTTATTCTCATGATATTATAAAGTTCTGACTAAATGTTATTCCTCGATTATTATATTCAAGTGTCTCTAATTTTGGTATAACCCCTTTAACCAAAATATCGTTTTAAATGTTTTAATTATTTGTTCTTATTAATATCCATGTTTTCAAAATGGTTTTAAGGATTTATTTATATGGATATTAAAGGTTTAAAATGTTAAAAGCTTCAAGGTGGTATGGGACACTTTGATTCAAAAATCTCTTTATTAAATGTTTTAAATGGTTTTGGAAATGGTTTCTTTTTGAATGGATTCATTATTTCAATATCCTAAAATGTTATATTGTGATTGAAATGTGGAAATGTTATGTTTACTTTATTCATGTTTATGTGATACGATTATGTTATGGTTCTTGGGTATTGTTATGAAGAACGGGTGGTTCCGTGATAAACTAAGGGCGGGTGAGCCCGATATAGCTCTTTAATGCATTGGGTAACGCGAAGGAGTGAAACTTTAAGGTTTCTCCGAAGAGATTTAGGGAATATACTGTGATGGGTATTCCAAACATAACCAAGAGGGTTACTCCCTACATAATAATGTTATGAATGCCTCAAGTTACCTTTATGTCTTATGTTTTCTATGATTTATTCATGATTTGATATGCCTATGTTTTATGGGTAAAGTATGATTTCATTCTTATGTATATATGAACTCATGTTTCCTTTCCATATTTTTATAACCCTTACTGAGCTTTTTATTCTCATCCCATGTTTTTGAAATGCTTTTCACAGGTCAATGTAAAGGTACATGATGTGACGATAGTGTCAGGGATGTGTCAAGAAAGAATCCGTGTTTTATTTTAAATAGGTTTCCATTGATGGGAAGAATGAATATTGTTTTTTATGTAACCACCTTGTTTAAATGTGGAATGTAATGCATGTTTCATGATCTAATTCTCTAAAACTCTAAACCTGAAAATATCCTCAATGTGTAATCTTGTAATAACTCAAGTTTAAGTAAGGTTTAAGGCTGGGGCCTTATAGTTGGTATCAAAGGTCGGTTTAGATAACTTTAGAGGTTAGGGTATTCTTTAAGCATAATTGACAATTACCATAATGGTTAGGATTTCAGAAAGTGTATTATTTTTAGATAAAGTGAATGAGTAATTAAATCTTATTTTCTACCTTACTCATTAGTACATGATGGTTTTGATGATATACTCACACTGACCTTTTTGGTTTTTGTAAATGGCTGGATCTAGCAGGCACCAAAGTAATAGTGGATGTGAAGGAAACGGTGACAGTTTTTTGAGCAAGCAACTGAATGATATGGGAGCTGCAATGAGAACTCTTTTGATTATCCTCAACCAACTATCTGGAGTCATGATTGACCACCTAATCCTTGGAGATTTCTCTAAGGCATCATATATGCAAGAAACAAATCCCTACAGAAGTACAGGTTTTAATCATAATGGTAAGTGTGTTCAAAAACCTATGTGTCAATGATGTGGAAAGAAACACCTAGGAAAATGTTTCAAAGGGACAGAAATATTCTATAGATGTGGAAATGAAGGTCATAAATAAAGAACCTGCCATGGAACAAGGAAGCATCCAGTTGACTCGAGGAAAGGGAAAGAAGTTCTTTCTGAGGGATCAATTGAATGTTTTAAATGTGGTGTGCATGGTCATTATGCAAACACATGTCTTATGAAGAAGTTTCGTGAATGGGGTCACCAAGAGCATACCAATATTCGTTTACCAATACCTAATGCCATTCCGATTGAGGATGAAGAAACTGACAATGAACAATCAAAGGAATATACTATTTCATGACTATTTTTTTCTTATTTTGGAATCTTAGGATATGATTCATGATTTTTTTTGTAGGAAAGAGGTATTTCGGAATAAGTTGGAAAGGAATGGATAATGGATCATGAAGAATGTTGAATGAGTAAGATGTCAACATATAAGGGCTTCAAGAGTTAGGGTGAAATTCTTAAGAGTATTAAGTCTCTTTCGATGATGGGGTTACATTAGAAGACTTTTTATATTATGTGTAACCCTGATGTTTAATATAGGCAAATTTTATTCAAGTAATAGTTATCTTTTCTTTTGTGGACATAGTTATAAAGAACCATTTGGGTTTATATGATCTTTACTTTTGAGGTAATTATGGGTTACCATATGTTATGATTGAAGTGAAAGGCATGAGATAAAATTGATGTTAAATTATGTTATGGTTATTTTTGATGATTTTATCCCTTTTTGGGTAATGATTTGAGAATTATATAGTTTTGGAAAAAGGACAACACGCAGACCGTGTGACAACCCGTCGCGTCGGACAATGCTGCGGGAATCGAACCCACAACCAAAGTGTGACTGGTATTTATCGCCTACCACTGGACTACGTGAAGTCCCTGGTTAGTTTGACTGATTCTTTTTATTTATATGATTTTATGAATTAAGAGTAAGTTGATTTTGGAGGATATGTGATTAGGATAATAACTTTTCAATGTGAGACTTTAGGAGCAATTGATGTTGTTTGGAGATAAATGTTACAATTTAACTTGGAAGACTATGTGACTAAATCCTTCAAATATTTGGGTTTCAATCTTATATTGTTTTACATTGAAGAATTTTATAGACAAATTGTATATCGGATGGTCCTCGTTGAACTTTGGGTTTTGTTGGACAAATTTTGGAGATTAAGAATAGATTTTCTTTTTAGAAGGGGTTATCCTTTTCTAGATTATCTGATCTTGTACTAAACTTTTTGGTTTTGGTTTTGGTTAAAGCCTAAATACATGGGATGTATATAGTTCTCTTTTGGGGATTAGGTGATTCTCTATAAGTTGATTATAGTACTCTTAATGCGAACAAGTCTCCCTAAATACTCGTCTTTTGGAAAAAATATGAGTTTGACTAAGGAATCTAGTAAAAGTTGAAAGTCAACATGATAAGTGATTATGCTTCCTTATGAATAAATTCCTCAATAAGAAGTAACTTAAAACAAAAATGTTGTCTATTAACTTTTCCTACTGGGGAACCCAACACCGTTTAACCCATCACATGTTTGTGATTTTCTTATTGTGAACTTTCTCCTAAACATGTTTTCTATCACTCTCCATCGGAACATGACCCTATGTTTTCTCCCCCATGTCCATATTTTAATACATAGAATCCTATTATGGGTTAACTCAGGCGACCTATGTGCTTATCTTTCTTTATTTTAAAGTGATTGTTTTACCGACTCTTGTTCCGATGTGGGACGTTCAAGGATGTTTCCAAGCGCAATTTTAAAATTGCGAGGACGCAATTCCCAAAAGGGGGGAAGGATGTAACACCCCGGGTAAATAAGGAATATGACATTTTCATATTTATCCATATTTGTGAATAAAATATTAATATGACTTTAAAGGGGACTCTATGCTCGATGGCGTACCCAACACGCAACAACGAGTTTCTTGGGAATCTTACGTTGCACTCTAATAATAAAATAATATTATTTTAAATGGTAGTTAACATGTAGCCGTTGTAATGGCGGGAATGGATAGAAATAACTAAAATATTATTATATATGTTCTTAAATATTTTTACATTTATACAAAAAAAGATAAAGGGTTAAAATACGGAAAGAATTTAATTTTAGGCGTATATGCCCTAGTTTTCACTAAAGGTTCACTTATCACCTTTTGATGGAGAACCGTCATTTAATATAGTTTTGTTCACTCTTAAACATTCTTTTGGACCAAATAAAACACTTATTAAGAATCGGGACATCAAAATTTACTTTGTGTAAATTTTTGGTATCTTTCCGATAAAGTTCATTTTTTTAATGAATAGTGTAAAATGTTGTATTTTAATTCAAAACCACTTTTTAATCTAATTTATTTATATGATTAGATTATATTTTTAATTGGTTTTAATGTGAAATTAGAAAATATTTTTACCATTAAATCCAATAGTGGTCGTTGGAATCAATTTCACTTTGAAATCAGACTTAAACTAGTGTCAATCTTTTGATACTTATTATTTCATAAAACACGCTATTTGTCATGACAGCGGGAATTAATTATAAAATTAATTAATGTGACTTATATGTTTTGAATTTTGTAAAAAAGACTTCATTTTTGAATTCAGAATATCAAATATAGCTTACGGTGAATTTTTGGGATTTTTCTGAAAAACTTCAATTTTTGATGAATAGTGAAACCACTAAATGGTACTTATAAAAACTGATTTTCCGTTTAAATGAAATTTTGCCATCATTGTGATTTGATTTTAAAAAATCCGACATACATGGTTGTAATTAAGAAGTAAAATTTGGTTCAATGAGATTAAAATAATTTTTTGGTGAATAGTAACTTATTAAGTTTTTAATCGCGATTAGTGGTAATTAGTGTAGTTTAAGGTAAAAATAAGGCTTTAATAAAATGAGATGAGCATGAAACATGTCTTACCCTCATTGGTTGTATCATGTCCGACCAAGAAAAGCCATGGGTCAACTTGGGGACCCCATGGATCCACTTTGGTTTGGAAATGACATAAATAACATTTTATTTAATGTAGAACTAAAATTGACACAAACATGATATGTTTTACTAAAACAATTTTTAAGTGGGGTTATACAAGTCATCGTTTTTATTATAAAAATTAATTGGAAATATAAAAAGATTTCCTACATCATAGTATTTTTTTTATAATTTTTAGACATTAAATAAATTAAATTATTTATGACATAATAATGATGCAGCGATGACATCATTATTTGATGATTTAAATAAAATGGAAAGATAATGTAAAATCTATGAACTACACATGTCCAAAACTTATTGGATGAGTGTATTTCGAAGCCTTATCACCTTATCCACGAATTATATCAATGTGGAACCTTTTGAAACCGAAACACATTTTCAAATAAAGTAAAATTTCTTTACTTTCCAAAAGTACCCCTCCTCTCCTCTTATAAAAGGCCCCCACCTCTACCTCATTTAACACACTCCTCAAGCCTTTGGCTCGGCCAACCCCTGCCCATTTACTCTCTCCACATCCCTATCCTCATCCTAGAGGATTCCCTTTGTGAAGAATCCTTTCAAAGGAAGCCTTTAGGCTAAAATCAAAAGGAGTTACACTTTTAAAGGTAATTCATTCTCTCATGTTCATTTGTTTTATTTTGCTTCTCCAACCCCCTAAACACTTTTTATTTACTTCTTTTGTAACAAAAACAGTATCTTCAATATACTAGGATTTTGTTATAAGATTTATTCGAGCTACACTCTCACGCAACTACATCAAATGGTTAAAGAACATACGGTTTCCGTGGATGGTGAAATTCTGCCTCCCGAAACGATAATTGTTCAATACTCATTTAACACCTTCAAAGGTGGCCATTATGATGTCAATATTTTTATATATGATATATAATATTTTTTTGTTTTATTTATGATTCTGTATTTTTCATTTTTGTCTTACCTTTATGGCTTCCATTATGGGTATACGCGATATCTTCATTTAAGGAAGTGCGGACTACCGCCACCTCAAAGTGATTTGATTCGTTAAATACCATATGTGGGATGTATAAAGGATGTAAATATGATATTATATATTATATTATACTGGAATTATAATATACCTTTATATAATTATTATTCCATTCTATAATATATGAAATAGAAATGAAAGTAGCGTTCATGCGTACGTACGGCTTACCGTCTCCATGAACGGTGCATTTAATTTCTTACCTCTAAATGATTATGTAATGTTATAAATGCATGCATGTACTGGATATATATTAAATATATGATATATACATAATGAATACAATTCTGGATATAATAAAAATTTGGCCACACGAACAACATGTAATTGTAAGAAGTCCACTTTCGACTTAAGAACCAAATATCTGAAAAACAAATATTATTAACTTAAATGATTACATAATGTTTATGACATGGTAATAAGTGGTATAAAAGTAATAATGAACTTGAAAAAGGTTCTTAAGGAATTATAAATTAACTCAAGTTTATTATTCAGGAGATTAAAGAACGATCAAGTCAAGTCGGACCCGAGGTAAGGGATCCTACAACTCTCTTTCTTTTTAAGTACACTCTTTTTATGTCATTTATTTTAAGCTCGTCTTTCTTATGATTGGGATATTCTTTTATATTATATTTACTGTAATTTTTATGTTCATGAGATGAGAGACCCTATTCTATCTCATCAATCCATTTTGGAAGTTTTGAGTGGCGCCGTTAGGCTGCCGAACTTTAGTAAGAGATCTAACCTCTCTCTTTCTTTTTAAGTACTCTCCTTTATGTCACTTATTTTAAACTCCTCCTTGCAATGTTGGGGGATTTTATTTTATATTACACTTGCTGTATATTCTATTTTAATATGATGGGATACTCTATTTGATCTAATCAATCCATATTCGGAAGTTTTATGTGGCGCCGTTAGGCTGCTGAGGTTTCGTAAGGGATTTTTCATCTCACTTTTATTCCCGTGAGATTTATGATTCATTCACCACAAATTCCATTGAGTGGTGTATGTACTGCCCATTATTCTACTCTTTGTGTAATATACTTTCGTTTATGAGTATTTACATCAATTACCTATTGTCTTTCTTTCATGGGGTGTATGTTTTGAAAGATACCCAAGTCGGTAAGGGAACCTTTCACCCTCCTCTTTTTTAAAAGACTTCTTTTATTGGGTCTTTTAATTTACATATTTTTATGTTGGGATATGTTCTCATACATCCTTATCGATGTAAATTTTATGTACAAGTGATGAGATAAACTTTTTATCTCTCATCAATTCATTTTTATGTGATGTCGTTAGGCTGTCAAGGGAACTTTTTAACCCAATTTCGATTTCTTTGGGTTCAACTTGTAGTCATTGAATATGTCATCCATTGAATATGTGTGAATGGCCTTTTATTATTTTAAACTTAATATCCACTTATATTGGGTGTATATATATTTGTCACACATATTTTTGAGATTTATTTGTCCTTAATTTAAGGATACCTTCTTTATAAGGGATTTCATCACATTTGACATTTCTTTTGAGGGTTCATTGTTGTTATGCACCAATTCACTCTTATATGGTGTATATACTGTCCTTTGGAGTATTATATCATGAATCCTTTTATTCTCATGATATTATAAAGTTCTGACTAAATGTTATTCCTCGATTATTGTATTCAAGTGTCTCTAATTTTGGTATAACCCCTTTAACCAAAATATCATTTTAAATGTATTAATTATTTGTTCTTATTAATATCCATGTTTTCAAAATGGTTTTAAGGATTTATTTATATGGACATTAATGGTTTAAAATGTTAAAAGCTTCAAGGTGGTATGGGACACTTTGATTCAAAAATCTCTTTATTAAATGTTTTAAATGGTTTTGGAAATGGTTTCTTTTGGAATGGATTCATTATTTCAATATCCTAAAATGTTATATTGTGATTGAAATGTGGAAATGTTATGTTTCCTTTATTCATGTTTATGTGATACGATTATGTTATGGTTCTTGGGCATTGTTATGAAGAACGGGTGGTTCCGTGATAAACTAAGGGCGGGTGAGCCCGATATAGCTCTCCAATGCATTGGGTAACGCGAAGGAGTGAAACGTTAAGGTTTCTCTGAAGAGATTTAGGGAATATATTGTGATGGGTATTCCAAACGTAACCAAGAGGGTTACTCCCTACGTAAGAATGTTATGAATGCCTCAAGTTACCTTTATGTCTTTTGTTTTCTATGATTTATTCATGATTTGATATGCCTATGTTTTATGGGTAAAGTATGATTTCATTATTATGTATATATGAACTCATGTTTCCTTTCCATAATTTTATAACCCTTACTGAGCTTTTTATGATCATCCCATGTTTTTGAAATGCTTTTCACAGGTCAATGGAAAGGTACATGATGTGACGATAGTGTCAAGGATGTGTCAAGAAAGAATCCGTGTTTTATTTTAAATAGGCTTCCATTGATGGGAAGAATGAATATTGTTTTTTATGTAACCACATTTTTTAAATGTGGAATGTAATGCAAGTTTCATGATCTAATTCTCTAAAACTCTAAACCTGAAAAGATCCTCAATGTGTAATCTTGTAATAACTCAAGTTTAAGTAAGGTTTAAGGCTGGGGCCTTATATTGAAAATATATTTTTGTTCTCCAATATTTGAAATTTGATAATTTTATTCTAGATATTTATTTTTTTAATGGAGAAAGTGATCAATGCGATAAGGGAATTAAATTTACTCTATGGATAAGGATACATTTAATGGAATAACTTTTATTTTGTATATCCCATTTATTATTCATACAAGTATTGAGATGAAATTTTTTGATATCAAGAAGAATGATGCTGAATATATTTGTACCTATGAATGAAAGTTTATAAGACATTCATGGATTATGTCTGGTTTGATCATAATCCATGAATCAAAATATTGACCAATTGTTTTTTGTATTTAAACCAAGTCTCTAAATAGAGTAAGAAATTTTTGAATTTAATAGAAACAAAAAAAATTTACACAGTGTAACTATATTATAAATGGATGATGTAGATGACCACCATTCCCATTTTTTTGATAATAAAATAATGATTTTGTCCCATGATAACTCAAATAAATTACATGGTGGAATGAAATTGTAATGACGCATATTCAATAAATATGGGAAGTATAATCATGGTAATTTCATGAGTATAACTTGATTGTTTATTATAATTGGCAAGGATTGTCATACATATATTGAATGTTGAAATTCACTGAAACGGCTAGATGACACAGAATATTAAATAATGGTACAAAAAACGGTATAATGTACTATCATTTCCCCAATAAGTTCTTGAAATCAATATTTTTTTATGAAAAACGTCACTATCCTCCTCATAAAAAGGATAATGGTAAATCAAATATGATAAAAACCACTAATGTGTGATACAATGTTGACATAGTTAAAGGTATATTTGTTATCCACTAAATAACTACTAATATAAAATTTTATTATAGATAAATATAATCATTTATATCTGAATAATTTACTAAAGGTATTATAGAACATCCTCAAAGAGTATATATTGAGTATGTAGTAAAAACCCGTAATGTAATGTTATTTATATATAATGATTACACTTTTACCTTGTTTTATGTTTTTTTTGGAATGTTCTTCCTATAAATCGTATTATTCCCTCTCTGTTTGAGTTTGATTTTACATTGGGAATGTATTGTCTTTCATTACATAAATATACCATCAATATTTTAGGAAGGGAATTTGCCTATGATATTATGGAATAACACAACGTAAAATATCTGTGTTATGAGAAAATAAACATTTAATAGATATTGCATCAATACTATGGGTCATGATTCCTATTAAATAAATGGATCTATCTCAATTAGATGGACATAAAATCAACATCAAGGATATTCCTTCTATTCATGAGATTGTTGATTTATTTCCAATTGAGTTTCCTAGTCTTCCACAAAATCATGAAGTCGAGTTTTCAATAGAAATCTAACCTAGTGATACTCCTATTTTCGAGAATCCATATAGAATTTATTTTATTGAGTTAAACGAATTAAATAAGATACTATAAGATAATATTGAAAATGGAATCATTTGTTCCACTATATCACCTCATGGTGAACATGATCTATTATTTAAGAATAAAGATGGATCAAAAAACCCTAAATTGGATATCAAAAACATCAAGGGATCATTTTATGGAACCAATATAATATACCTTGTATTAATGCATTTTTGAACAACTACAGATAGGTCATTACTATCCCAAGTGTCCCCTTTATCAGTGAAATCATCAATTATGGTTAAGATGGTTGATATACCCAAATAGTATTACAAAGGATTGTAGACCCAAAATAGTACTCCAATCATTGTATGGAAAATATGATTATTTTGTATTTCCATTTTGTCTAACTAATTCCCCCACTACATTCCTGGATTTAATAAATTGAGTATATAGATATTACATACATCAATTTTTGATATTTATTATAGATTGTATTCATATATATATATATATATATATATATTAAAATATCATTGAATAACATGAATTGAATTGGAGGATTTTGTTGAAAACACTTTGGTATAATTAGATTTAAGAAATGTTTCAATGTTTGAATTTTTGATATCAAAAGATTCATTCATGGGTCATTAAGTCTCTAGGGAGCTTATATTAGTAGAGCCTTAAAATAAAGATTTTATTGATAATTGGACGATACCAACCACTCTAACCTATATCCATAGTTTTCATGGATTGGATGGATATTGTCAACATTTTTTGGAAAATATTTTTTATATATGAAATCAATATCCAATTTATCTTAGAATGGATCCATGTGCTTCTGGATGGACGAATATGATGAACGTTTTAACATAGTAAACAAATGGTTTTTTTAACTCACATGTCTTTACACTACACTATAGTGGATAAGGGATGTATATAAATTTTATTATATCAAATAATGGACTAAAATACATCCTTATATAGAATAATATGATTATAGTCTTTCCACAAAACAATTTATGGTCCATGGTAACAATTATTCTACTCAGTATTTGGAGTAGGATATTATTATTATTTACATAATTATATGGATTTAATATATTTAGGGTGAAATTTTTGACATATATATTGATGAAAGAAATTTAATGTGCATATTGAATCAAAAAGGGTTGAAGGTGTTCTTAATAATATAGTTTGAGATGATTATATATTAAGGCTTATCAATAAATGATCACCATGTGAAAGAGAATAAGGTAGTAGATGCTTTATATTGAATGGTTCATGATATTTTAAGCATAATTAAGATCACAAAAATATTCAACATTTCTAAACATGAAATAGTTGGATAATTAAATCCTTAAGTAAGGATCATAATATTATCATTCTCGAATGAGTTTTTAACCGTTAATATTAATAAATAATGAAGATGAATAGAATAATGATTTAGTTAAACAAAAGGTGGTGTAAAATCTTTTTGAGTTATACCTTTATTATGAATGAATAATAAGGATTAGAAACCGTGGATGTGTACCTTAGGTACAAGATTTGATGCAGTAGATGATGGATGATGCGTTTAGTTCATAATTTTTTATTCATCAGGTACCTAAAAAGATTATTAGAAAAATTATAGGGTATTTATAGTGGGATGGAATGAATGAGGTTATTTAAAATTATGTTTCATGGTTAATAGTATGATATTAATTAAAGGTAAATATATAGATTAAAATGGAATGTTATAACCATTACTCATACCAAAATAAAAATTGGAAAACATGACAATTGTTTTTTGGTAAAAATACAAATAAAAACTACAATGATTAATTAAAATTTTATTCTAGTTGATTATTTTATGAGTTTAGAACCCCTTATTTTCACTTGGGAATATTTTCCTCCTGATCAAAATTCTGGGTTATAGATTAAAAATTGTTAATATTTCAAGCAATAATACTTTAAAATCTATGAAAAAGGGATATGTGGTTAGGAATTGTTTTGTAGAATTCATCAATAGACTATACATATAACAAAAGGACTCAACACTACTTATAATTATTATAAAGATGTACTCTTTGAGAGGAAATTTAAAATTCTATATGACATTTTAAGAGTATTATATATGGGTTTGGAATAAGGTTGGGATCAAAACCATACCTTGGTGTAATTTTCTATCAAAAATAATTTTCAAATCCCATTCATATGGATCTGGTTGAATCGTTCTATTTAATGGTGTCCAGAACTCCAATATGTAAGAATGAAGTTGGACAATGAAATATATTAGTACATTAATTAGTTGAGGAAATGGAAAATAAGGTTATATCCATTCAACATCACATAAGGGGAGATGAAAGTTGAAATATATTGTATGGTCATTCATTATATGGATAAATATTTTTCATGTTTGTGGGAATGTATTCTTGTATATATCTCCCTGGAAGATCATGCGAAAATTCATAGGGAAGGGTGAGATAATACCAATGAATATTAGTATTTTCTATGTTATTTATCATTTCGAGGTGATGTCTTATTTATTGGCCCAACCATAATATCAATATCAGGTTTTAGATTTGTTCCATATATTTTTTACGATGAACTACATACAATATCTTTCACATTTACAAATTAGATAGTTTATACCATTGTAACAATATAATTCATATTAATATAAACCTGTACAAATTATGCATCATAGAGATATCATTTTACAAAACAATAACAATCACCAAGTCAATGTTTTTTAGAAAACCCTTCAATTTTAAGGGAGAAGATTGGAAACTAATGATCTGATGAGGAAAAAAATATCATCAATTGTTAGTGTCTATGTAATGAATTTTGAGGGATAAATTCATTTCATTGTAGGTAGGATTTAACACCCAATTATATTTTGAGACATTTCTCTTTAAATAATTTTATTTCTATGATGGAGAGATTCACCATATATAATGGAGAGTCTCTCTATCTAAATCCCTCTGACGATCTTAATTGCACGATTGTACCAGTAACTCAGAATGATCAAAATCATTTGGATATTTTTAGTAATTATAAATTATTTTCCCTTTGCTTCCAATAAAAAAGGATTGTTCTGCATAGATGATGTGATCATTTTTCATCGATGGGGATTGAGATGAGGGAGAAGAATATACTGACTCTGGGATGTAGGTGGATAGAGATCATGCTACAAAATGATGTCAATATTGGGTGATTGAAGAAGGATTAAAAGAAGTCTATGGTCGATGATGGAGTTCAATATAGACCGGTGACAGCGTTGAGTGATCTCTCAGGTATGGTATCCTTTGGAAGAGGTTCAATAGATTTCCACTCAGCGATGTAGATATGGGGTGGTGGTCATGTTGAAATAGCAGATATTGGTTCCTTCTTTTGATGGGATGGTGCTGGTTAGAGGATGGTGTCCAAGAAAACTTATCATTTATGGTATATGTGGATAGAGAGATGTCAGTGATGGGATTTTTATTCTATGGGCGGGATTGGGGTGACTTTGGGTTTCATGTGGGGACTCATTTTGGATCTCAGGTCTCGAGGGTGAAGTGATATATCAATTTATTTGTCCAGTGATGGTATTATGAGTTAGACCAGTTTCGAAAGGTGATAAGTTCTTACTACAGGTATAAACTCACATGAGGTGTGGGATCCCGGTAGCATTTGAGTATAGGAATTGTAAAAGGGTTATTTGTAGATTTTTTAACAGAACATGGGATGTAGGATGACCTCCAATCCATGTGGAGTATACTAATTGTGAACTTCACGATGATGGGTGGTGGTCGGTGATGCTTGTGGGACTATTCCACATGGACACCAGAAGGGTTATCATAGGACATCCTTGAGATGTGGGGATATTAGAATTTGGTTCATGGGTTGGGTTAATTTCATGGTCATTAGAACAAGTTAGTGGACTAGAAAGGAATTATATGGGCTGTAAATTTCAATAGTGATGGCTTGATATTGTTATGGCATGTTTTTTTATTCACTCTGCTTTTCTATGCCGGGAGATGCAGCATGGGATGTTTGGGTCCTTTGTTTGGTTTTGATTTTGAATGAGCATTTAATGTGTGGAGGAATTTATCATGACACATGTATGTTGTTTTATGTGTTTGCATTTATATTTACATAAAAAACATTTAGGACTGATCATGGTCGAGTCCTGATCATCCCTTATAATTTGATTTCTTTCATAGCCTCCATTACACACAGAATTGACTTTAGACAGCCCACATAAAATGATTAACAAATTATGATGTCATTGTCACATAACTGTTGTATTGTAAGGAATAAATACTAATAAGTAATTTATGGAAAAAATAATTTCTTTATTTTTATATAATGAATTTATTAGACATCAAATGGTTTTAAATAATGGCAAAATATATTTCAAAATAATAATAATGTTTTTATAAAAAAATAATTCAATGTATTTTTATATTAATAATTGATATAGATCAATATTGGTGGATTATTATCATAGAATTTAATATCAACATGGTAAACGTTTTTATATGTTAAAATGTATTTTTAGGAATAAAATATGGTGTAATCTTGTTTTATGTTCAAAATTTTGTTTTTTTTTAATTTATTCAAATTTTGTGAACATAAATTTAAATTATTATCTTTCATATATATAGGTATTTAATTAGATAAATGATTGAATTATTTATAATCTAGAGTTTCAAATTATTTTAATAGAACCCTTTGTATTTTTTTTATAATGAATAGTAGTGGGGTTGAAACCTGTCACCACATAAAATGGTCAATCGAGTTATATTTGGTAATTTATAATAGATCATTCCATATATATTTATATTAATTATTATTAGACGAAGATAATTTTAACCTTATCTACCTAGTCTCAAAATTTATTTTTTAATGGAAACTTGTGCATGAGAATAGATTATATATTATTTAAATCAAATATAGTTACAACGTGTCACTCCATTAGTTTAAAATAGGATTTTTGTATTCATATAAAAAAACTAGTTATGCATGAATAATAATAATAATTTTTAAATAAATGACATAATTTTAATCATATAAATTTATGTTCAATTTTTTTAAATTATACAATGACCAAAAATTCTTATACAACATTGGTATACTATTTCTAAAATTAATAAGTAAAATATTTAAAAATATTTAAAAATATTAAACATAATGTAATATGAATTTATTAATTAACCACATGAATTTTTAATTTTAATATTAAATTTTTTTCATGTAAATGAATTATATATAAATTAGAAATAATATTTTTAGTATTTTAATGGAAATAAAATGATTTGTTAATTGTTATTTTTGGACAACAACCTCTATGAAGCAATGTGATTTTTTTCTTTTCAACTTTATATTGATAGAAAAACAGATTCATATGATGAATATTTTTGTTTTTTTATAGATTCACTTTTCTATAATGGTGGTTTAATATTTTTTTCATTTCATCCATTAATTGGAAAAATTAATGAAGCGTTCATGAGTATGTACATTTTACAGTCTTCATTAATGGTGTAGTTAATTTTATATAACTATCATTATATATGAATTTATATATATAATATGAAAATATATGATATAACAAGAATATACATGGATCATTTATCAAATTAATATATATTAAAATTTATTATACAGGTGTTTGGAGATATTTTGAAACATGTCAAACTCAATGTGAGGGATTTCTAGTACGTTTTTATATATATGATACACATGTCATATTGATTAAAATTGTAATATTTGTGGTGTATGTACTATCCTTAAAAGTTATTTATGCTATATTTTATTAATCTAATTTGGATTTTAGTTTCTATATAGGTATATTTGTTTTTATGGGATTATGATTCAAAAGACACCAAAGTGGTAAGGGAATATTTCGCAATCTCATCGGCATTCTGGATTGTTTATATTTAAGTCTACATCTGGGAATATTTATCTTTCAAGTAAATGATTTATAAAATTGATTCTAATATTTTTTATGATTCTCTTATGGTTTTTTATATTGTTTCACCCATGTCATAATTTTTAGAAAATGGTATGAAAAAAATCATATTTTAATTTTCAAAAGAAGGTACTTTTAATTTTACAAATAAAATATAGAAGGAATGTTTTTTTATCTTACATGAAATTAAAATATTGTCCTGTCATCATGATTAATATTCTCTTATAGTATTTCTATAAGTGATTACACAGTTATATACAATGAAAATTCATTCATTTATATGTGTGTAGTTTTATTATATGTGATTTCAAAAAAGATTTGATATTTTCTAAACAAAATATTCCATGTGACCATTCAAAATAATCTTCCATATAAGATAAAATCAATTAATTTTATGTACTATTTGTTGGGGATATGATTAAATTATACCATCCTTATTATTTCTATGGAATCCAACAATTTTTATGATGATAGGGTTTTGAGACATGATAAATATCTATGGGTTATTCAATATTGAAATATTTATGAAACTTGTTTATTTTCATGTGTTCTAATGTTATGAATGTTTGACATGATTTTTTCACACATATGTATTGTTTTCATTATGTGATAGTGGTTTCATTAGAACATATGAGAGTGGTTACATTATAATGAAGGACGATTCTTACGTTATAACCATAGATGTTGGTTATGTTATAACTGAGGTTGGGTGGGACCTATATCTCCCTATAATGAAGAGTAAACCCATTTATATAAGGTACTTTTCCCACTTTTATATTATTTGGTGTGATCCTTGAGTTCTTTGAATGTTGGGGGTGGGATAACTTTTTGAAGTATGAAGGTTATAGAAATGAGCCCCAAAACCATCCAGAATAATTTTTATTCTTAAGTTTATTCCACAAACTCATGTTCCATGCTCATGTTATTCTCTCATGGACCATGTTATACGATTCCATTATGATTAATGATCAGTGAAAATAAATTATTTATGAAATTATTCATGATAATGAAAATTGATATGTAGAGTATGGTTTTCAAATCTTGGGACAATGTTCTAAAACCCTTATTTTCCTATTGTATTTATGTGATCATTAATATCTGCCTATTTTACCCTTTTTGACAATTTTATCTCAACCATTATTATGTTTACACTACCTAGTTTAAGAAAAATTTTATTAATTAATAATGGTATAAGAATGATTTTATATATTAATATCTATGTGGGAGATTATGTAGTTCATTTATAAATAATTTTTTTCTACATCCGACTATCTAAATAAACTAGACCTACATGTTTCGTGTGTGGATTATAATTTTATATAAGGATTATTCATAGGATAAGATTTAATTTCTACATAGAAAATGTATTTTTGGTTACATATTCCACATTCAGGTTTCATTAAATTCCACTGTCCATTATATTTTTCACCTCCATGTGAAACACATTTATATTTCCCTAGCATCCATCTCAACATAAAGTGGATATTTGATAATTATGTAATCTACCCCCACATTTAATTTTTTTTTGTGTAAATTAGTTCAAAATTAAATTTTTTATGGAACTATACCCACCTAAAATTACTTCGGATCTGATAAAATTGTAAGGTCATGGACCTCTCCGGTCAATTACGTTGTGAAATGTGGTGCTGGAGGTGTGCCAGGTGGTCAAGGGGACTTAGGGGTGCATTTGGGAGGACTTTTAAGGAATGATAAAGGGAAATAGCTTTCGAACGGTTGGAGCACGGTTTGGAAAAACCGTATGGCCAAACCGTGCAAGGATGGTGTTGGAGGCAGTGGCTAACGCACAGTGAGCGCACGGTTTGGCGAACCATGTGGAATAACCATGCGAGGAGTTTTTGGCGAGGAAGAAACTAATGCACGGTTAGCGCACGGTTTGTTAAACCGTGCAGACTAACCCTGCAGGCACTTATAGTTATATCCTAAAATTGTGGATCTGAACTCTTTTTTCTCTAAATGGTTCTTTTAAGCCCCTAAGCTGCCATTACTTGGGATTACCCTTCCTTGGAGGTAGAAGAACCTATCCCAAGCATTTTGGAGGCGATCTGGAGGCTATTCTTGGGGAATCGAAGCCGATTTCTTGGGGTATGTGATTGTTCTTGCTTGATTTCCTATATAAACTTAGATCTACTCCACTTGTTCTCTCAGTTTCTTAGATCTACATCCATTATGGGTAGATCTAAGCATTTGGATGTCAGATATGATGATCTTTTCTCTTGGTTGTTCTAGGAGAGGATATATAAGAAGGATTCATAGAGAATCGACCCAGTTTCTTGAGCATTCTTTGACCATCGTGGTTTCGTCAAAAACCTTTAAGGTAGGGATCATACCTTTGTCTCTCTCTCTTTTGTGCATTATATGTGGTGGGTATGCTCTAGTTTTATGAGATACGGTTGAATCGGTAAATGATGATAATAACTGGTTAAAGAATGGGTTCAGGAAGATTTTTGATGTTATTCTTTCTTTATGTCCATCAATGCTTCTCCTTTGATTATGTGTTGAATTGAATGGGCTTATCCCTACTGAAAATCACGGTCATTGGGAGACTTTTCATGCGCCATAATATGTTTCCTTGTTTTTCTGGATTTTTCCATGGATGGATTTCATAGAAGGTGGAAATTTGTTAATCATGTAAATTTGGATGATTAAATGAATACATGGAACCCTTGAATGATCACCCCGATTAAATTAAATGAAAGAATGAATTTTGTGGGTGCCGGTTGGGGATTAATTATGTGAAGGTGTGTTTCGTGGGTTTTTGTGGAATGGGTGAGAAGTGGGGTTGTGGTTGGCTTGGCTGTGGGATGGTGTGTATCATATGGTTGTGATGGGAAGTGGCGTTTTGATGAATGGTATCGAATGGATAATGACTGGTGTTTGTGGTTGTGGTGGTTGGGAGCAGGGCTACAGGGATGGGTAGTGTGCATTTGAATAAAAGTTGAAGAGTTAACTAATGAACTGTGGGGCATGGTAGTTGATTAAATACTGAAAATCAACAGAATTGATTGGCGGATAAATGAAAATGGTTTTGTGTTGCGTGTGTTTTCCCTAACCTTATTTGTGTTTGGCAGGGATATGTTTTACGAACGTTTGATCGGGTTTTGGTTGTTGTTAGTTTCTTGGTGGTTATGGAATTGATAAACTAAAATTGTTGAAACATGAAAAGATTAATGGGGTTTGTGGTTGTTCGTTGTCTGTATACTTTCGTTGTAGCATTGTCGAGGCATGTGCTCCGATATTTTGTGTAGATTACTTATGATTGGCTGAGTGGTTGATATAATTATATAAATCTGTACATTTTATGTTTCATTACGCATCCCACCCATGTTGAGCACCACGTGCCGAACACCCGTAGGATTGGGGGTGAGATTCAAAAACATCCAAAGGATGGTTGGTTACTGTTCTTCTCTGTGCTCCCTCTTCAATGTTCTATAGACCAATATCCTTCAATCAAGTTACAGCAGATGTTTCCCAAGAGCCTTTCGGATGATATGTGATGTGGTTCCCAGGTGTCTTTGTGATGAGATGTGATATGGTTCCCAGGTGTCTTCGAGATGAGATGTGGTTATGGTCGAGGATTGAGTGTCAGCGGAATGCGTCAGGAGATGTGTTTATAACTGATGATTGTGTGCCGGTGGGATATTATGAGCTTCGTATGGCCAGGTTAGGGCACTATCTCATGCTTTATATGGCCAGGTTGCAGCACTAGCTCAGGAAGAGGGGGAAGCATCACAACGTTAGGCCTGAGGTCTTGAGCAGTATTCGGTGGGAAGGTGTTGTGGGGTACCCCTACTTTGATAATATTACTATACTACTCTATTGATATGTGATATTTGGTTTGTGTGTCTTGTACGGTTGGGTGGATAGATTCCTTTCTAGGCTTTGGTTCCTTCTATTTTTGCATGGGGCATTAGGATGTCTCCCCACCTCTGCACGAGAGATTTAGGTTTCTCTACTATGTATACTTGTAAGATCACCCTATGTTTACTTTCAAATTTTCAGGAGGACGTCAGGGACTGTTCGGGACCTTGCAAGTTGGGCGTTGGAGTTTTGCTGGTTGCAGTTTTTTCTTCCCTTTCTTGGCATTGTGCCTTGGATATTTTCTTGTACTTGTACATTTGTTTCAGTATTGTATAAAACATGCATATTGGATTGGTTTTGGGTTTATTTTGTTTTAATTGTTCCCTTTTCTTTTGATGTTTGACTCATCCTATTTCCCGATGTTAATTAATAAAAAGTGTAATGCCTCCCATAATTGTGAAAACCCATACCCTTGGTGCTAGTTGCCACTCTGGGGCCTACTGGAGGCAGGACTCGGGGGTCATTATCTCCCTTTCAGCATTTCCATCTCAGGAGGGGCATCTTTGGTGGGAGGGGGTCATGAAAGAATCGTATCAGAGGCAAGGGGGTTGAGAGATAGGATGGAGTCTGGAGTTAGGCACAATGAGGATTGCATGGGATGGTAGGGAAACAGTTTCAGGTGATCTTGGATCGTGAAATAGGCCAGCGAAGACCGGCTAGGTCATGAGATTTTAGGGCTCACCATGATCCGATGCAAGGACTCTGGACCTACCGAACAAATAAGTGAAGCCACACTGATTTCTGGGAAGAGACCCTAGGAAAAGTACATGCATCATAAAGACTTGTGTTCTTATGTTTCTGGAGAATTTTGGGGATTTAAAATGAATTAGAAGCCTAATAAAATTTAAGAAATATATTCTACACTACTCAGGCTTAGGCATTCCATGTTTACCTTGCATCTATGACAACAGGGATACGACCACGATACTGAGGGTGATCAAGGCCCAAGAGGATGACTTGGATGATCAAAAAAGGGCTGACCGAGAGGAGGAGGATCACGCTGAGCACCTGAGAAAAGTTTTAAAGGTCCTCTGAGAACACAAACTCTCTGTGAAATTTTCCAAGTTCATGTTTTGGGCGTGAGAAGTGCACTTCCTTGGGTAGGTGGTGTCCGAGCAGGGAATAGCGGTGGTCCCATCGAAGGTCGAGGCTGTTGTTTCTTGGGTGTCACACAAGAACATGGAAGAGATTCGTAGTTTCATTGGGCTGGAAGATTACTACCGGAGGTTCATACCCAACTTTTCCCAAGTTGTATCATCTTTAACAACCTTGAAAAAAACGGATCGGCCTTTCGTGTGGGATGAGCAGTGTGAGGCATCCTTCATTTACCTATAAGAGAAGTTGGTTAGTGCCCTAGTGGTGATATTTACAGAATAAGGGGCGGTGTATGAGGTGTTTTGTGATGCATTTGGGCAAGGCCTTAAATATGTATTGATTCAGTGGAAAGGGGTGATCTCTTATGGTTCTAGGATGTTATGTCCTCATGAGCGTAATTATGCCACCCACGATCTGGAGCATGCGGCAGTCATTTGCTCACTGAAGCTGTGGTGGAATTACCTCATTGGGGATCACTTTGTGGTCTTCACAGATCACAAAAGATTGAAGTATATCTTCTCCCAGCGGGACCTGGACTTACGGTAGCAAAGTTGGATTTAGTTCCTTCAGGACTACGACTTAGAAGATTCCCACACCTCAGGAAAATGGAATGTGGTGGCCTATTCCTTGAGCAGGAAGTCGTAGAAGGATGCGGTTCGAGAATCGGCAGATGGTTGGAAGGCAATGGAGGAGTTGACCGCCCTACACCTGGATGCAAGGATGGATGGTGGTAGAGGTTGTCTGTATCAGATGAATGTGACGTCTTCTCTACTACAGAAGGTGGAGAAGTCCCAGTGGGGAGACTCAGAATGTGAAGTGATGTGAGACCGGGTTGCCCAAGGCGATGCCCCGGAAGGGTGGACATAGGATAGTCAGAATCAGATTCTTTTCCGAGGGAAGATGTTTGTTCCAGAGATGATGCACAAGAGGGTTCTTTGTGAGTTCCAAAACTCACCCCTTGCAGTACATCCGGGAGTTTTCAAGATGTACCAGGTCCTGAGGAGACAGTTTTGGTGGCCCAGGGTAAAGAGGATAGTTGCAGAGTTTGTGGCGAAGTGCCTAGTGTGTCAGCAGGTGAAGGCTTAACACTGTGTTCCAGGTGGATTGTTGCAACATTTAGATGTCCCCGAGTGTAAGTGGGACAACATCTTGATGGATTTCATCATAGGGCTACCCATGGATCAAGGAGGCTGTGACGCCATCTGGGTGGTGGTGGACCGATTGACGAAATCAGATCACTTCTTGGAAATCAAGGAGTCAGGTGAAGTGGATGCCTTTGCACGGAGGTATGTTAATGAGGTGGTACGGTTTAATGGTGTTCTGAGGTCTATAGTCTCGGATAGGGATGCACGGTTTTCCTCATTTTATTTGGAGTGTATTGCAGCATTTTTTTGGTACCCAGCTACACCTTAGCACTGCTTTCCACCCCCAGACATATGGGCAGAGAGAGCGCACTATCAAGAATTTGGAAGATATGCTATGACCATGTGTTTGGGACCTTGGAGGATCATGTGTACACCACTTTCCATTAATATAGTTCTCTTACAACAACAGCTATCACTCTAACATTGACATGGCTCCTTTTGAAGATTTGTACGGGAGGCCATGCAACTCACCCCTATGCTGGACAGAGGTCGGAGAAGTAGGTTTTCTTGGCCTGGAGGTGGTGCAGATCACGACAGAGAAGGTTCATATTATACGAGAGAGGATGAAGGTAGATAAAGATCGGAATAGGTCATACGCCGATAATAGGAGGAGACCCTTGGAGTTAGAGGTCGGGGACCACGTATTTATGAACGTCTCCCCCCGGCGTTGGCAGTGGAGGTTCGACAGAGGGAGTAAGCTTTCCCCTAGGTTTGTCAAACCATTCGAAGTTCTGTAGCTAGTCAGCGAGGTGGCTTATCAGTTGGCGTTGCCACCACAGCTACAAAGGATGCATGATGTCTTCCATGTGTCCAAAATCCATCGGTATCTGTACGACAATTCACACGTCCTTGACTGGGGAGAGCTAGATATTGGGAACAATGAAACGTTTGTGGCATGATCTATGATGATCGAAGGTCCTGAAGAGAAGGTGCTTCGTGGATGAACTATTCTATTGGTTCGTGTGTTGTGGAGACATGGTGGGTTTGAGGAAAGTACCGAGGAACGAGAGACGCAGATGCACGCCGATTACCTAGAGTTGTTTTATGTTTTGTTATGTTTTTTTTACTTAGTTGATGTAACACATTCTAATTATGGAATGTGTGGTTTTAATTTTCTCTAGAAGTGTGTGAAGTGTCCTGAGATGTGGGGATGGGAGGACTTGATCCCTAGTTTATATGTATTAATGTGGATGCGCCTAAACCGTGTGGGCGAGTCAGTGCCGCCCAAAGTAGATAGTATCTTAACATGGAGGAAGGGAAACCCCTCACCCACATGACCAGACGATTTAGTCTTTTGTTTTGCTTGGATTATTGTGTCATAAGAGTGGTATGATTGTGATTGTTGAGGAGATAGATGGATAAGGGGCGCTCCTTGGTAACAAGGTGGTTTCCCCCTAAGAGGTATCTTTTGAGGGGGAGTTGTTCAGAACCCTCTTCTTTCCTTAGGCGGGTTTTTGGATTCTCCAGGACGAGAATGTTTTGATAGGTATTTGATGTAGTGGCCCGGTCCTCTCTAGCCCATTCCTTTTTTAAATATGGTGATCTTGGTGAGGCGGAAGGTCAAGGTGACTTGGGGGTGGGTTTGGGTGGATTATTATGGAAAGCAAAAGGGCAATAGCTTTCGCACGGTTGGCGCACGGTTTGGCTAAACTGTGTTCCCAAACCTTGAACGGTTGGTGTTGGAGGTAGTGGATAACGCACGGTTAGCACATGGTTTGGCTAACCATGCGTACAAACTATGCGAGGAGTGTTTGGCAAGGTAGAAGCTAATGCACGGTTAGCACACTGTTTGTTAAACCGTGCGGACTAACCGTGCAAGCACTTAAAGTTAGATCCTAAAATTGTGGATCTGAACTCTTTTTCCTCTAAATGGTTCATTTAAGCCCCCATGTGGCCATAACTCGAGATTACCCTTCCTTGGAGGTAGAAGAAACTCTCCCATGTGTTTTGGAGGGGATCCGGAGGATTTTATTAGCGAATCGAAGCCGGTTTCTTGAGGTATGTGACCGTTCTTGCTTGATTTCCTAGATCTACATAGATATACTCATCCTCTTCTCTTGGTTTCATAGATCTACGCCCGTTATGGGTAGATGTAAGCATGTCGATGTCGAATATGATGATCTTTGGTCTTGGTTTTATTAGGAGAGGATATGTAAGGAGGATTCGTAGAGAATCGTCCCGATTTCTTGAGCATTCTTCGAACGTCGTGGTTTCATAAAAAAAACATTGAGGTAGGGATCTTACTCATGTGTCTATCTCTCTTTTGAGCATCATGTGTGGTGGGTATCCTCTTGTTTTATGAGATACAGTGGAACTGGTTAATGAAGATAATAACTGGTTAAAGAATGGTTTAAGGATATTTTATTGGGATTGTTGATTTATTTCCATCAATGTTTCTCCTTTGATAATGTTGTGAATTGAATGAGATTATGCCTACTGAAAATCACGGTCATTGGGGGCCTTTTCTTGTGCCATTAGATGTTTACTTGTTTTTCTGGATTGTTCCTTGGATAGAATTCATAGAATGTGGAAATTGGTTAATCATGTAATATTGGATGATTAAATAAAAACATTGAACCCTTGTTTGATCATCCCGGTTAAATTAAATGAATGAATGAAATTTTTGGGTGATGTTTGGGGTTTAATTATGTGAAGGGGTGTTTCGTGGGTTGTTATGGAATGGGTGAGTAGCGGGGCGGTGGTTGGCTTGGTTGTGGGTAGGCGTGTACCATATGGTTGTGATGGACAACGGAGCTGCGGTGAATGGAATCGAAGGGATAATGACACGGTACAGGTATTGTTTCCGAGGTGTTTATGGTTGAGGTGGTTGAAAGGAGGGGTGAATGGATGGGTTGTGTGCATATGAATAAAAGTGTAAGAGTTTACTAATGAACTATGGGGCATGATAGTTGATTAAATACGGAAAATCAATAGAATTGTTTGGATGATAAACGAAAATGGTTTTGTGTTGCTTGTATTTTCCCTAACCTTAATTGTGATTGGCAGGGATATGTTTTACGAACGTTTGATCTGGTTTGGTTCTGTTAGTTGCTCGGTAGTTAAGGAACTGATAAACTAAATCTATTGAATGATGAAAATCTTAATGGGGTTTGGGGTCGCTCGTTGTGTGCATACATTCGTGGTAGCAGTGTTGATGCTTGTGCTCAGATCTTTTTTGTAGAAGCTTTAGGATAGGCTGGGTGGTTGATATAATTATATAAATCTATACGTTTTCTGTTTTTTTACGCACCCCACCCATGTGGATCACCATGTGCCGAACACCTGTGGGATGAGGGGTGAGATACCCAAACATTCAAAGATGGATAGTTATTATTCTTCCATGTTCTCCCTCTTCTAGGTTCTATAGCCCAAGATCCTTTCGGCAGGTTATGTCAGATGTTTCCCAAGAGGCTTCGGGATGAGATGTGATGTGGTTCCCAGGTGTCTTTGGGATGAAATGTGATGTGGTTCCCAGGTGTCTTCGAGATGAGATGTGCTTATGGATGAGGATTGAGTGCCGGTGGAATGTGGAATGAGATGTGGTTATAACCGAGGATTATGTGACGGTGTGATACTATGAACTTTGTATGGCTAGGTTACGGCACTAGCTTGAGCTTCGTATGGCCAGGTTGCAGCACTAGCTCAGGAAGAGGGGGAAGCATCCTAGCATTAGTCTTGAGGGCTTGAGCAGTATTTAGTTGGAAGGTGGTGCGGGGTACCCATAATTTGATAATATTACTATACTACTCTATTGACATATGATATTTGGTGAGTGTGGATTATAAGGATGGGTGGATATATTCCTTTATAGGCTTTGGTTACTTCTATTTTCTCATGGGGCATTAGGATATCTCCCCACCTGTGCCTAAGAGCTTTAGGTTTCCATACTTAGTATTCATGTATGCTCACTATAACTTCACTTATAGGTTTTTAGGAGGACTTCAGGGACCGTGCGGGGCCTTGCTAGTTGGGTATTAGAGTTTATCTAGTTTCATTTTTTGTTTTCGTTTCTTGGCATCGTGATTTAGAGATTTTCTTGTACTTGTACTTTTGTTCAGTATTGTAGAAAAATTGCACATGTGCTGGGTTTTGGGTTTATTCTCATTTACTTGTTATCTTTTCTTTTGTTGTTTCACTCATCTTATTTCCTGATCTTAATTAATAAAAAGGGTAATTCCTCCCATAAATGTGAAGACTCGTACCCTTGGTGCTAGTCTCCACTCTGAGGCCTACTGGAGGCAGGACTTAGGGGTCATTATCTCATTTTCACCATTTCCAGCTCAGGAGGGGCATCTTTGGTGGGAGGGGGTCGTGATAAAAATTATATTAAAATGTAATTCAATATCTTATAATAAATATTCATTGAAAATTTCTCAAAAATTAATTATATAGTTATGTATTTAAAATGTGGGTAAAAATATTTAAATTCCAACTCATATATGGTGTATTTTTATGTTGAGGTATAGTTTTCATAGAATATTACACTACATCCTTTCTCCGTTGAATTTGAACATATCAAAATCCTCTTATAATGCATTATAGTAAACTTTATAATGATTAATGCTTACAAAAGAATAAAAAAATTGATTTGAAGTAAGACTCATTATTAATTCCAAAATTGAATCTTTGTAAAATCTATTAAGAAATTTTCTTACTCTTATTTTAATCAAGGACTCTTGGTAAAAACCAATTTAGAAACATCCTGAATGAATATACAGTAATATATTAATAAATCCCAAAAGCCAAATGTAAAATATGTTCTTAGGTCTCTCTGAAATCATCATCACCTTAATAGTTTTATAAAAAATGGATATACCATTTGAGGATGAACATTAATAAGGTACACTACATAAGGAATATATATATTATATATAATGAATCTGTCCTATTAATAATAATCACACTAAATCTGTAATAATATTTCTATATTTCACCAATGATCCTTCATTGATATTTTTCTAGAAATATGGCATGAAGATATATGAATATGATAGTTTATAAATACATGTAGAAAACAATGATAATAAATTCTCTAAGAATAGAAGATAATATAGAAACCAAAAAAGTAATTAACCGAAACATTCATTGGATATATATATATATATATATATATTAGAAATTAATTTTTAATTATCTTCTTCTATTAAACCATACATATTATACCTTAGCGAAGGTAAATCACATAAGAGTTATGACCTCCCTACAGTTTTCCATGAAAATATTAGTTTGGATTAAGAGATATTTTTTTCATAATATGGGATTCTTATTATATTAGTAAACACATAGGTTCAAGATACAATTATTCACCATATAAAATTACATATTTATCACATATTGTGAAAAAATTCTTTTTGATGAACAACCTCATAATATGTTCATCCAATTCCACCATCAACTAATTTCATTTCATTTACCTTGTGTTTAGATGGAAAAGAAATAGGGATCAACAAATTCTACTTGGTTTACATGAAATTTTATTCCAATACATACTTGAAATATATATAAATCCATTCATAAAACATTTGGTTATTAATAAACCTACAATGGATGTGTATTTTTATTCATTCACTCAATTGATTCCTATATTGTTCTTAAAAATCGGAATGTAATGTATCTGAAATCTCCATCATTTGAAAAGACCATGTTGGAATGAATATACTATAATAATTTATATTTCTGGATAGTCACATCACGTTTTATGAATAGAACATTTTAACTATAGTAGTTGATTTTTTTTATGAATTTTCATAGATAATCTGTACTAATAACTTGATCATACATTTTACTGATAAGAATTATGAAGTATCATGGTATTTTAGTGTTTCAAATCATAAATGAGAATAATTGAAAAATAATAATCATATCATTGCATTTGTATGGTAGAGTTTCTATTCTCATTAAACAAAAATTAATATTATGTGTATTCCTAATTCATCAAAAAGTAATGTAGAAATGAATTAATTAGATTTTTTAATGTCTAAAAACTAATAAATGATCACATAAACAATTATAATTACACCTAAAAATATAATATCACAAATAATATTCTCCTTCTCTAATAATTCATTATTAGATTCAATGAAATTACCATATATGATCTATTTCACTAAACTATCAATCTGAGGATGACCCATTATTATTTAATTAGTTCTAAAATATAATTTCATTTTATATTAATTTACATCCAATTTTCCTACTCTAAGATTAATTTCCTGATACTAATTATCTTTTATAATTTCCCATAATAATTTAATTGATCACAAACATTACCATTTTGGAATCATAGGTTAATTTGTCAACGAAAATCATGAATTATAATTTTCCACTAAAATAATTTTAATATTACTTAGGGGAATCCTTCCATATGAAAAATTTAAATATATATATACTAATTTATATTTAAATTCCACAAAAATTTAATTTTATCAATTGAATGAATTTGATACTATGAATGAATGTTGATGAAAAATGATTTTATTTTTAATGTCCACTATAATTTCCATTATTGAATCAACCTTAATAGTCATCACATTATAGGTTTTATTATATAATAATTAAATATGGCATTAAATCATTTGTCAAAACCGTTTCTCAAAAAATTATTCACTGATTATTTTATTCACAAGATAGTAATGTAAAATTTTAATAATATTGGAATATTTTTTATTTTTATCAAATAAACCATGATAAAAAATATGACATTCCTAGTTTCTTCCCTATATCTGCACATTTGATATGAAATAGAATTTAAATGTAATCCATAAAATATTCCTTTCATGGTAATAATGCATCCCTACTTATCGACTAACACCCTCTATATATTTTTCATTACCAAAAAATATAAAAACATAAAAAATTGATTACGAATACTCAAAAGAAATGTTATGTGGTCTATTTTCTCCAAAACTTCTATCAACATTAGTTGTTTTTATGCACGTATAAATTATTGAGAATATTATTTAAAAAAATATTTAAATATTATTAATTTCATCCCCCAATATGCATTGGATTCCAAATTAATAAATTGGACGATTTATATAATCAGGGTCAAAATATAAGGGCCAAAAAATTGAAATATCCACCACCCATTATCCTTCTCCAACAAATTTTATTTGTGGTAGAACATATACATAAAATTGAGATTGATTTCATTGAAATTTACATAATATATAAGTTGGTCATTATCCTAAATCACAATCTATATATATATATATATATAGTTCCCCTTGATTCCAAATATTTGGGTAATAATATATAAAAAATCATTTTAACAACAAATAAAATGTGTTTCATAATATAATTTTTAAAATTAAAATTAAAATTAATTAAACCCACAGAATAATTGGAAATATCAATTGATGAAATAAAATTAACTCTTTAAAACCTTGTTCATTTAATAAAATTATTAAATGAATAATAAGAATTAATTACTCCTTTTTGAAGAAATCATGTGTTAACATGGATGAAATAAAAATATAGAAAAATCTTTTTCATATATCTAATTCTATTTAAAAATAATTTAAAGTAAAAATTTTAAATTAAAAGGTTATTTAAATATTTTTTGGAGTACATTTCACGTCCCAAATATCATATCATTTATTAGTACAATGAACATACCTGAATAATCATTAAATATCATGCTCTAATACTACTTCATTCCATCATAAACCTTATTCAAAAATACAGACCCCTAATTTAATGAAACATGGCATCACGAATAGTCCCTATAAATGGTTCTAGGGGGACGAAACATATCCAATAAGTAGTATAAATGGAAAAACAAATATAAATAAACATATACATCAATACATTTGAAATTAAATGAAATAAAATACATGAATGGTGGACGTTTCTCTTAACTGATCTGGTTTGTCTCGGTTTATCACATGAGCAAGATTTATATTACAAAGAAGAAAACAAATTTTTTACATTGTCCAAGTGTAACCATGTTTTGTAACAATTTTTTAATTTATGTGACATAACCTATCTTATCTATGGTACCTTATAAAATTGATTATAAGGTATTAATGAGAGAGTGGGGTATATAGTGAATTGTTTGATTATTTTCTATATAAAAAATCATGGCCCACATCTATGTAATGAGAGTAATTATTTTGCAATATATGGACAATACATTGAACTCAAATGTTGTAGTTGGGGTTTGGATTAGTGTTAAGAACCCCATAATACTACTTGAAAAATGGGGGTTCAAAACCAATTTTGGGGCATGTACTGTAGTAGTACTATAACGTACTAATTTTGTGGTGGCACGGTAGTAACGATGAGAACTATATCGGCACCATGTACTTTAGCGGCGACATGGCACTGTAGCTGTGGCAGGTTCTATAGAAGACATGTACACTTGGATGAACCCATTTATTGCTGCGAAACACTTTGGAATATTCTTGATGATATTCCAGAGCAGCGCATTCAGACGTTGTAGGATTCCGAGCCCCGGAGTGGCCGTAATTAATTTTTTTGTGCCTTCACACTGGAATCGCCTAATAAATGGGATAACGCCTAAAAGGTGATCCGGATCATGGATCCGAGTGTACGAATGGGTCCGTAATGGGGTGTTTACCCTAGGAACGACATAAAACATGTTGTCATAGGACGTTTGGACCCCTCGCTCGCTTCTAGAACGAGAAACGGATAAATTAAATAATTAATTGATTCGTTTAAGGGTGATGTTGAAGTATCTCTTAAACGGTGGATTTGATTGAAAAATTGGGCGCACCATTGAGTTTAGAGAGTGTCGTTTACCTTAGGAGGGGTGTATGTTTTGCGGGCGTGGGTCGTTAGTGGGAAATGGCCCCAGGGGTGTTTTCGTAATTTGACAGCCTCGAACGTTCAGTTTTATAACTTTTGAACGGGGCCTCGGATTACAATTCTAAGACCTCCGTTGTGCTCGAGAGGTGGTGTTTACCCTAGGGGAGGCATAACATCGACCTCGTTGAGCATTTTGGATACGGGTGAAATTGGGAGTTTTATATTAATTATGTTTTTTAATTAATTTTCATTATTTAAACCAACCACCTCTCCTTCCCCATTTTTTCCCTTAGAGGAATGTCACCTATCCTTCATGTTATCCTCTTCCTCTATCCCTCCCAATCAAGTCGGAAGCAACGACGTCGAAGCGCGGATCGACCGAGAAGATTCGGGCTGCGCCCTACGAGGTAGGCAGTTGTTGTTTCAATTTTAATTACCAAGCCTCCTTTGAACCCAAACTATAGTGTCCAATTATTGCTATTTCTTCGATAAAATCCCATGTTTGCATCATACACATTTTGATCTTTCAAACTCTTGTTTCAGACTTGAAATATGAGTTCTGATGTGTTAGTTATCGTTCGCCGAAGGTTGCAGAAATTGGGGGGGGGGGGGTTTGGGTGTTTTCCGGCGACCAGGGGTGGTCCGGCGAGCTTTCCAGGGCGGCGCGGCTCCGGTCCGAGGAACCGGCAGTGGGTTCATCGAACGGCAGGTGGTGGATGCGGCTGCGGACGGCGAGCTCTACGGAAGGTGAGCGCGGTCGGGCGAGGGGAGGATCGGTCGATTGTCGGCCGGTCGGTGATCACGAGGGGAGACCGGGGTCAGCGACCCCGGCGGCAGACCGCGACCCGCCCTTTGTGGGTCGCCGTAGAAAGAGAGCCGGACTGACTCAAGTCGGTCCGAGCGAGGTAGAAAGGCCCGCGCAGTGAACCGCGGGCCGGTTCGGACAGGGTGGGCCGACCGATTTGGCCCGACCCACCTCATTTTCATTCACGGGAATTTAAAACGCCCATAAAATGCAGACCAAATGTCGGATTCGCGAGCCGCCAGCGGCGAAAAATTCCTTGGAATGAGGCGGACTTTTTATATGGTTTCTAGAATTTTTTATTTCTGAAACGAGGTGTCTCGGAGGTGCGACACGATGTTATGTGGTTTGACGTTTTCCGGGAGAACTTGTTTTGGACTGCGCGGACGGGTCTGACGTCCATTTTGAGTGTCATCAGTGGTGTTGGGACCCTGGTGCCGAGCTGGAGTTTTACAGTGTGGTTTCGGACGTTGAGGCCGATGTTGAGGTGTGGGCCCCCCGACCTGTCTTTTGAGCTGTGTGTAGCGTTTCACGACTTTCTCATCGGGCATCCGTTCGGGGCGTACGAGTAGTCGATTCTAGATTTTTTTCCGAGGGGATTTCAATGGTGAAATCTGCCCGCTCTATTTCGGCATGATGGTGTGGGGCCCACAAGGGTCAATTGGTCTTCGATGATGATTTTCCATCTTTATCACTGGGCAACTGTTTTGGACAAGTGAATAGTCAATCATGAGTGCTTTTTCGAAAGGATCGCAACAGTGTGATTTGTTCGTCGTGTTTTGGGACCGGGTTGCGGGTCTTATGATGCACCACTCGTGTGTGGTGCGCCGGAATGCCCCATTTTCTCTGGATATCTGTTGCACTCATGTGAGTAGTGCATTTTACGTGTTTTCCCGAGGGGGTCACATTGGTACGATGCACCCGACTATTTTCGGGACCGAGGCTCGGGATCGAGGGATGTCATTCGAGTGTGAGGCGGTGTTGGCGATTTTTCTGTCAGATATCCATTTTAGGCGAGTAAGTAGTCTATCTCACATGTCTTTCCGCCAGGATTACAATGGTGTAACATGTTCAAGCGGTCAGAGCGTCTTACGTGATCTTATAAAATGTGGAAATGTGAAGGTTCCCTGGGGGTAGTTCTTCTACTGAGTTTGTAGAAGATCCTTGGAGTGTGATCTTGTGCACTCCTGTGTTAGTGAAGTAATTCTTGAATAGATGTGGTTGGTTGTGCCCCAGTTGTTGAGGTGACATGGAAGAGATGCTACGTCACGCCTTCGCGTCGACGTTGGGTGTCGTGTGCACGATAGCCCTTGGGCTGAAAATGAGGTATACTCTGGGAGTATACAGGATTGCTTAGATGTACGTGTGGTTTGTACCTGAGACTGTTTGTTTGGTTGGTTGTGGATTGACTTGGGGTAACACGTCGTGTGGGCCCCATGTGCGTGTCGTGCTCTGCATTGCATACTTTTGACATCTCGTGACGTAGATGGTCCCTCAGTTATCGTTTGTTGACCAGAGGGGTTGAGATTTTCCCCCGGCTCTGTGCTCGATGGTTTAGATCAGCAGGGTTGAGTAGATTCCCCTGGTCTTATTCCGAAGTCAGAAGGTTGCGTGATACCCACTCTGTGTTCTGTTGGCCAGTGTTGTACCATCTAGTAGACATGGCTAGAGCAGTTCTGGGTTTACCCTCCAGCGGGGCTGGGTAGTGGGTTACTCATCGACTTCTTAGGGTTTACCCTCTAGAAGAGACTGGGCAACGGGTCACCCGACTACTCTTGAGGGTCAACCCTCCAGCAGGCCTGGGAAGTGGGTTTCCCGTCATCTCGTTTCCGGTCTACCCTCCAGTAGGGCTGGGCAGTGGGTCGCCTATCGACTTGTTCAGGGTTTACCCTCTAGTAGAGACTAGGCAGTGGGTAACATGAAGACTCTTGAGGGTCTACCCTCCAACAGGGTTGGGTAGTGGGTCACCCATCATCTTGATCTGGGGTTACCCTCCAGCAGGGCTGGGAAGTGGGTCACCCATCGACTTCTTCCAGGTCAACCCTCCAACAAGGCTTGGCAGTGGGCCGTCTGTCGACTTATTCTTGGTCTACCCTCCAGCGGGGCTGGGCAGTGGGTCTCCTGATTATGTATTAAGGTCTATCCCCAAGTGGTGATGGGTAGTGGGTCTCGTGAGGATGTATTAGGGTTTACCCTCCAGCAAGGATGGGCAGTGGGTCACCTGATATCTGGTTATGAATTGCCCTCCAGCAGGGTTGGGTAGTGGGACACCTGTTGACATTCTAGGCTTTGTCCATTCTACTAGTCTAGTCTATGGCTTTATTCCAAGATTACCGAAGCGAGGCCCTTGGTTATACGAGTCAGTGTTGTGATGGCTTTGACTTTGAGAAGGCCTCTCGACTGCAGGGTAGTTACGAGGTGTGGTTTGACTTTCCCAATAACTCTCAAGTACGAGGGGAACATTCCCCAACGAGACGCATTCTTGTGACGTGATCTAAAACTGTGTGCGCGAGTCAGTGCCTCCCAAAGAGTATAGTGTCGAGGTGCGGTGATTGAGCCCCTTGGATTGCGTTTCGAGGTAGACCTGCGGGATGTTGAGCATCGATGGAGTTTACTTCTGGGACTTTTGGATACTCGTTTTCTTAGGCTGAGCTACGAGATGGAGATCCACTTACGACGTTGTTCGGGCTTCTTGATGATCATAAGGATATGTATATATATTGTTCTAGTACCCACTTCCTGGGTTTAGTTACTCTCCTTCCAGGAGAGGCGAAGACGTGTGGGATATGCCACGTGCTTTCCGTGTCTAGCTTCTCAAGGTTGGACGAGTCTACTATCCTGCTATAGGTAGTGAAGACGCGACGGGAATTTCATCTACTCACCATTTCAATCTCCTTGTGTCTGGATGAGTCTTCATTCTATCTCCTTGTTGGGTTGAGCTAGACTCTTTACTGTACTCTTTACATCACTTTCAGTTGTAACTTTATACTTTCCCTTTTCGATCTACTCCTCACCCGTCAGTACCTCCTTTGTTTCACCCTCAAGCCTTCGGGGTATCCTAGAAAGAATTTTTATACTCACCCATTCTTGGGCTTTTCCCGCACTTGGTGTGCCCTTGGAGATTCCAGACAGGTTGGTCGTGACTTCAGAGGAGCTTAGGAGTTCGGGAGATGGGACCGCGTGCAGTGGTCGTATCCGGGTTCCAGGTGGGAGACCCATCAACTGTTTCATTTTATTTTACATGTTTCTGGGTTGTGGTACTTTTTGGTTGCGCACGTGTTTTCCCCTTTTCTTTTCAGTTTATCTTTATCTTTTTACTTTGTACTGTTTAGAGGTCGATGAACATTTGTGGTTTATATATAGCAGTTTCTCTTTTACTCTGCTTGTATTTTATTTTACTCTACACTTTTGTACTGAGTGTTCTATGTGTGTGTGTGTGTCTTCAGGTACTCAGGCCAAGGCCTCCCAGAGTTGTTTAGCCTTCGGTGCTTGTCGCCAGCCCCTGGCCTATGGAGTCGGGATTGAGGTAGTTTCAGCTCGAGCCCTGGTAGGGTCGGGTCGTGAAAAAGTATTATAAGAGGTGGTTCGTCCCTTGGGACGTTGTACTCACGTCCCTAAAAGAGGAATTGGTTGGGATTTAGGGCAACAATGTCAACGTGTCTTGAGAGCAGCTCTCAGGCCAGGGAGTCTAGTGATGGTGTGGCGGCCGACGTATCCATTCACCAGAACCTTGATAACCCGTTTGTCGACTCGGCATGCTGAGACACTTGTTGTAGGGAAAAATTTGTTTGTGAATCACATAGGATTGAGTCTTTGACTGTCTTTCTTGAGTCAGCTCCCCATCATTTTTATTGGTATATACATATATGCTCATCTGACCGCGTCACTCCTTTATAATATTCAAGATGTCTCCACGAAGACAGCTAGACAAGATACCAGCTTGGGTGTGTGATGACGACCATCTGAGCTACGAGGCCTCAGTCTAGGACCCATCATGTGATCCCTTTTCTACGGGTGGGCCGGTAGTAGCACCCCCACCTGTTGAGCAGCAGACAGCTTCGACAGAGTAGGCTGAGTTTGAGCGCAGGTTCAACGTGCTCTGTGAGTTCCAGCGAGAGAGACCGATGAGGTTCAGTGGGGAGCCAGACCCTCAGGTAGTAGAGGATTGGCTAGAGATAGTGGTTAGCCTTTTCAGGCTTGTGCAGATGCCGATAGATTAGAGAGTGGCTTTGGCAGCCATCCTTTTTCATGGAGCAGCTCGGCATCGGTGGAGTCTGGTAAATCAGTTTCTTGACGAGTCGTCGCATTCGTGGGGAGACTTCCCGTTGATGTTATGTGAGGAGTTTTTTCCCTTTTTCTTGTGCTCCGTTCGGATTCAGGATCTCCTGTAGTTTCAGTAGGGAGGGATGACGGTGGCCGAGTACGCGGCTAGATTTTCAGACCGTGCACGCTTTTACCCGGACTTGGTCCATGAAGACAACCTCTGAGTGCGGAAGTTTGAGCAGGGTCTTCATAGAGTGATTCGTTCTATAATAGTACCTTTGGTAATTTCCACATATCTGGGGTTCTAGATCAGGAGCAGGTGACAGAGGGCTTCCTGTCACATTCTAGAGTTGGTGGTGGCAGCAGGCATATCGGAGCCGAGACGTCTTCCACAGCTAACGTGCATCGGCAAGCAGAACCTTGATGCATGTAGCTTCATAATGACCTGACTCAGGGGCGTTGACATACACCACAGTGGCACCAGAGGGCACCAGTGCAGCCCGTAGAGAGTCGGTGTTATGCTTGCGATGGGCGAGGTCACCTGGCATGGGACTACCCGACCAGGCATGCAGAGAGGTTTGGACATGTAGCAGGTGCACCACCACGACAGAGGCAGCATCGTGATTGGAGTAGCGCCCTGAGAGGTGGTGATAGAAGAGGAGAGGGAGGAGATAGTAGTGGGGGATGACTTTATGAGGTCATCTCATCACCACTTGGCAGTGCACGTCAGACATCAGGAGCTGACAGTTGGGACTGCAGACAGTCGCGGGCATTGGATGTATATGATCCTGTAGATCATGAGGTGATAAGAGTTACACTCTACAGATTTTATACTTCTTGAAGTAGAATTGATAGACTCTGTGTGTGGAATGCTTTTCTCCCTGCTCCTTTCTTGATGTGTTACTAGGCTGGCATGGGGCGTCGTTGTAACCCTGTGTTGGTATGAAAAACGGGGTGTATGACCTTTTTCATTAGTCGATTGTGTCGACTCCATCGCTTTCTGAGCATGTAAGAGAGTCTTGGTTGCGAGACATCAATGGTGAAATCTTGCATGACCAGATATACTTCGGTGTTTCAACATATACATATTTTGAAGGAGGGAATCACCGGGCCATGTTCTAGTGCGGGCGGTGATTCCAGATGCAGCGTGCGACGTAAGGGTTCGGTCAGGGAGGTGTGCTACCCTCGAGAGCCTTCGAGTCTTTTGAAACCGTGCAAAGGGATGTCGAGGTTCCCTACCACCTTGCCCTAACCCCAATGTCTGGAGTGTGTGCATGACATCGGCAAGGGCTGACCTCGCATGAACAGATCAATCCTTTGGTATGTGTGCGGTGGTGCAGAGCTGTGCGAGAGTTCTTCTGGGTATAGAAGAGCCGTGTGTGGGCTTAGTACCCTGTTTTTCTCCCTAGTTTTCCTTTTCCGGGATGAATGTATTGAAGGAGGGAATCAGGTAAGAACCCAGTTTTTGCTGTGAAACACTTTGTAATATTCTTGATGATATTCTAGAGCAGCGCCTTCAGACGGTGTGCGATTCTGAGCCCCGGAGTGTCCGGAATTAAATTTTCAGTGCCTTCACACTAGAAACGACAAATAAATGTGATAACTCCTAAAAGATGATCCAGATAAGGGATCTGAGTGTATGTAAGGGTCCAGAATGGGGTTTGTACCCTAGGAACGACATAAAACATGTCGGCGTAGAACGTTTGGACCCCTCTCTTGCTTCTAGAATGAGAAACAGATAAATTAAATAATTAATTTATTCATTTAAGGGTGAAGCTCAATTATCTCTTAAACTGTGGCTCAATTTGGAAAACTGAGGGCACCATTGAGTTGAGAACGTGCTTTTTACCCTAGGAGGGGTGTAAGATTTGCGGGCACGGTCCGTCAGTGGAAAATGGCCCCAGGGGAGTTTTCATAATTTGGTAGCCTCGGACGTTCAGTTTTACAACTTTTGATCGGGGCCTCATATTAAATTTCTGAGACCTCCGTTGTTCTTGGGAGGTGGTGTTTACCCTAGAGGAGGCTTATCCTCGAACCCGTCGAGCATTTCAGATATGGGTGAATTTGGGAGTTTAAAATTAATTTAGTTTTTTTAATTAATTTTCTTTATTTAAACCAACCCCCTCTCCTTATCTATTTCCTTCCCCAAGAGGAAACTCACCTCTCCTTCAAGTTCTCCTCCTTCTCCATCCCTCTCAATCAAGGCGGAAGTAGTGGTGGCGAAGCACGGATCGACCGAGATGCTTCGGGTTGCGCCCTGCGAGGTAGGTGGTTGTTGTTTCATTTTTAATTCCCGAGCCTCCTTTGAACCCCAACTATAGTTTCTAATTAATGATATTTCTTATAGAAAATCCCATGTTTTCATAGTACACATTCTGAGCTTTTAAACGCATGTTTCAGACTTGAAATCTGAGTTCCGTTGTGTTCGTAATTGTTTGCTGAAGGTTGCAGAAATTTGGGGGTTTATGGGGGTTTTCGGGTGACCCGGGGTGGTCCGGCGAGCTTTCCAGGGGGTCATGGCTCTAGTCCAAGGTGTCGGTGGCATCATCATCTGACAGTAGGTGGTGGATTTGGCTACGTATGGCGAGCACGGCGGTGGGCGAATGAGGTCGGGCGAGAGAAGGAACAGCCGATTGTCGGCCGGTCGGTGAGCACGAGGGGAGACCGGGGTCAACGACCCCGGCGGCAGACTGCGACCCGCCCTTTGTGGTTCCCCATGGAAAGAGAGCCGGACCAGCTCATACCGGTTCCAGTGAGTCAGGCTGGCACGCACGGTGAACCGCGGGCCGGTTCAGATAGGGTGGGTCGGCCGATTCGGCCTGACCCACCTCATTTCCGTCCAGGGGAATTTAAAATGCCCATAAAATGTGGACCAAATGTCGGATTTACGAGCCGTCAGTGGTGAAAAATTACTTGGCACGAGGAGTAGTCTTTTTATATGGTTTCTAAAATTTTTAATTCCTGAAACGAGGGGCCTCGGAGGTGCAACACGATGTTAAGTGGTTTGACGTTTTCCGGGAGTACTTGTTTTGGACGGCGCAGACGCGTCCGACGTCCATTTTGAGTGTCATCAGTGGCGTTGGGACCCTGGTGCCGAGCCGGAGCTTTATAGTGTGGTTTTGGACGTTGAGGCCGCAGTGGAAGTGTGGGCCCCATGACCCGTCTTTTGAGCTGTGTGCAGCGTTTCACGACTTTCTCATCGGGCGTCCGTTCGGGGCGTATGAGCAGTCGATTCTGGATGTTTTCCGAGGGGATTGCAACGGTGAAATTTTCTCTCTCTGTTTCGGCATGATGGTGTGGGGCCCATGAGGTCCCTTAGGGTGTCATCGGTGATTTTCCAACTTTACCATCGGTCGACTGTTTTGGACAAGTGAATAGTCCATCTTTTGTGATTTTTCGAGAGGATCACAACGGTGTGATCCATTCATTGTGTTTCAGGACCGGGTTGAGGGTCTGATGTTATTAATATTTTCATGACTTATTATATACTCCCTTTACTTATTTAATATGAAATATGCATAATTTGTGTGAAATATTAATGTTTTAATATTAAGTATAAATTTGGAGCATTTTTAGAAGTAGTCCAATTGAGTCAGTTTAATTTTTTAATAATAACTACCACTATACTGATCCAAATTGTGTGGTTCTTGTTTTCAAGGTCTCTCCTTGCAATATAAAACATTTCATTAGAAGGTACCATGAGCCAATTCTGCCATTTGAAGGGTCATATGGTCCTCACAAACATGACCAATGAATTTTTAAAAAAATTGGACCATCCTTGAATATTGATATACAGGGCTCAATCCAGAAGTAAAAAAACATTAACTCTACACAATAATTCGAGGGACACTACATTTCATCTTTGACAAAAATACCAAGGCCCAAATCTATGTACATGGGTCCCAAATGAAGCTTTGAAATCCTACCCACCATTCTGGCTGAGAATTAAAATCAGTAAAGTATGAATGACATATATCATATTGTAAGCATCCAATTGTGCTGAGATTTTTCGGTGTGAAAGAGGAGATATAGGCGGGCGACATTGTTGAACAACCCATTCATATTTGACGGCATATTCATATTAAAAGCCCCATTCACATTCTGGACTTCAAAAATACTGGATTGAAATGGACAGTTTTACTTTGTTTAATCAACCAGTCATAACGTTTGATCCTTATGTACAAATGACTCCAAATTTTTAGAGTAGTCGAAAACTTTTATTATCTACAGCTTTTAAGAAAGCGATTGCTCGATATTCGGCTGTCTTTATGTCCATATATTCAATCCAATTTTAGGGGTATTTCTGGAATGTAAACAGTCCACCACCTTGGTCTATAAATACATCCCCTCCTATCATTTAAAAAGGGTTGGCATTTCAGAAGAGAGGAGAACATATTGGCACGACCAAAGACCTATCAAAGTCTTGGGAGGATCTTCCATACTCACGTTTTTACTTGAGAGGTCTTTCCTCCTCTCTTTGCTTTCACTTACTTTCAGGTTCTTCGTTTTTGTAATTTTGTAAGTCCTTTCTTTTGTAATTATGTTTTTATGCAAGTTTCTTCTTCAATATATCTTATTCTCATCCACCTTATGTAGTTTAATATTTATGTTCGTAAAATAGTTTAAATTCATTTGAATCCCCTTCCCTTCTTTATTTTCTTCATTCAATCAAAAATCCGTTTTTAATTATCATCATTGTTCGTGTGTGTCTGTGTTCGACGCAAAAATCTTTTCTAATCCCTTTATTTTTCTTCTCTTCTTAATTTATAATCATAATAATTAATACCAGATTATTAAATATCCAAATGGATGAGTAAATATCTCATTGGGGTGAGCTATAATTCGGGGATGTTATGTGATTGAGAGTTTTTCTCGATGAGTATTCTTTAAATTAATATTGTGTATGTTAAACTTAATATGTCATTGATTAATGATATGTTTTGTTTAAAGAGTGGTTTCCATGGATTATTGGAACCATAAATACACTAACATAAATATGTTTTGATTGAGATTAGAATCTTAAATTATGTTATGGATTGGATTAAATCCTTAACACTTAGGAATTCAAATCAACGTCAACTTCTGACATGGGTGTTAATTTAATGTAATACAAAGTAAGGCTCAAGGATATCAAAATCATAACTCCACAATAATGTAATCATCCCAGTATTTATCAATTTGTTAAATAAATTATAGTAAATAAATCATTTAAATTAATCTCTACAAACAAACCCCCCTAATCAAAATAAAATCATCTAAAAAATGACTATTATATTGTATCATCGCTGAGGATTCGACCTGAGTGCTGCTATACACAATAGTAGAGCACCGGAACATTGTCCCGTTGATAGGTGACAATCGGTCGTGCATTTCAAATGGCACCGTTTCTGGGGATTGTGCTTTATGTAGTCATTAGTTTCTGGTTACTATAAAAAAACCCAAAAAAGAACAAAATTTTAAAAAAAAAACTGAAAAAAAACTCAAAGAAAAACCCATCTTCCTCTTAAAAATCATAAACTGAAAAAAATTCAAAGAAAAACTTGTCTTCCTCTTTCTTTAAAAATCTCTATGAATGCCTCGTAGCATCCTAAACAATCCCTCGCATTTTTTTGACCCTAAAATTGAGTGAACACATCACCAACATAGGAGGAACATAAGAGATACTCAAATAATTCAGGAACTAGTCCTCATCCAACCTGTAGAAATTGAAATGGCCAATCCTTGGGAACAAACCCTAAAAAAACTCGGTGCCCCTGATATGAATTACCAACCTCTTGGTATTCAATGTCCAAAAATAGAAGCTGACTTTGAACTCAAATCGGGTTTGATTCATCTTCTCCCTCATTTTCACGGGCTAGCTGGTGAGGATCCACATATTCACCTTAAAGAGTTCCAAGTAGAGTGCTCTACCATGAAGCCTCAAGGGGTTTCTGAAGAAAAAATCAAACTCCGAGCATTCCATTTTTTCCTAGCTGACACTGTTATGTGATGGCTCTACTACCTACCTCCTGGTTCTATAACCACATGGAATGACATGAAGTGGCTTTTCATTGAAAAATTCTTTCCTGCTTCTCGTACTACTTCTATCCGAACGGAAATAAGTGGTATTCATCAGTTCCCAAGTGAATCACTCCATGAGTACTGGGAGAGGTTCAAAAAGCTTTTTGCAACATGCCCACATCATCAAATCCCTGACCAACTCTTGATCCAATACTTCTATGAGGGGTTATTGGATATGGAGAGAACTCTCATAGATGCCGCAAGGGGCGGTGCTCTTGTTTATAAAACTCATGCAGCTGCAAGAGATCTCATATGTAACATGGCTACAAACACACAACAATTCTATACTCGAGCACATGTTCAAGTCAAACAAGCCCACGATAATCAATCAATTGAACTGAACAAAATGACCAAGTGGATGCGTGAACTTACATGACTTGTACAACAACTAGTTGTGGCTACAAAATCCCCAACCTCCTCTTCTCAGCAATCAATGTTTCCTGGACCTGTCAAAAACTGTGGAATCTACAACTCTCCATCTCATCCAATTGACACATGTCCACAACTTCAAGAGGATCAATCCGATTAATCTGGAGCAATGGAGCTCAATGCAACAAATGCTCAGTGGAACACCAATCCTCATCTATCAGGTCAGTTTGTTAGAAACTTCAACCAACCTCACTCTGAACCATTATCCTCTAACCTTTAGCAAGGATTGATGTATGGTAACCCCATGTCTCACCCCCCTCAATTCCCTCCTCAAAACCCAAACCAATTCCAATATGGTCAAGGTGGTGATAACTTCCATCAACCTTATCCTTTTGTTCCTCAACCTCAAAGGAACAATCCTCCTCCTGGATTCCATTATCCTAGTGAGCCTTCCCAATTCCAAATCCAATACAATCGATTTCCCAAGAACCAAAATCAAGGTAATCCCAACCAGGGACAAGCCTCTTCTTCCATGAAAACACGGGAAAGTGCAGTGGAAGATCTTTCCACCTTTACTCATTCTAGCCTAAAAACATTGAAACTCAAATTGGTCAACTTGCATCCCACCTGAGCTAGAAACAACAATCAAATTCTTCCCAACTCCCAGCTCAACCATTACCCAACCCCAAGGGTAATGTAAGTGAAATTTCACTCAGATCAGGAAATCAACTTGATATGCCTCAAGATAAATCCCCAAACACTCATTTGAATGTTGACCTATAAAATGAAAATAAAAATAAAATTGAAAAGGAATCTGAATCCATTCCATCACCTCCTTCCATTCCACTTAGGAACCAAATTCCTTTTCCTCAAGCTATTTCTAAGACAAGGAAGTCCTTTGAACCTGATCCTGAAATGCTATAAATGTTTAGACGTGTTGAAGTCAACATTCCCCTCTTAGATTCCATAAAACAAATTCCTAAGTATGCCATGTTTCTCAAGGAGTTGTGTACCAACAAATCCTAAACTTCGGACCATTGAAAATGGTTCCACCTAGCAGTCCATACCCATTTAGTGAAAATATCCAGGGACCTTTATAGTTCCATTCCAAATTGGAAGTTCCAACTTTGATGATGCACTCATAGACCTAGGATCCTCAGTTAATGTCATGCCCAAATCCATATTCTCCAACCTTGGTCTATGTCCCTTTCACCCAAAGGGTGTTTTCATTCAGTTATCCAATCGAAGCACATCCAGTCCTGAGGGAATAATTGAGGATATCCTTGTCCGAGTCAATGATCTTATATTCCCTGCTGATTTCTATGTCCTTAACATGGAAGGTGAGACGAACTCTTCTCGATCTCCCCTAATTCTATGAAGAACATTCCTCATGACTACGAGAACCAAGATCAATGTCCATTCAGGCATCCTATCCATGGAATTCGGTGACCAACTGGTCATGTTCAACATTTTCCAATCCATGCGATACCCATCTGAGGATCACTCTACATTCTCAATCCATGCTTCTGAGGACACTTCTAAGATTCAATTGAACCCCAATCCACCATTTTATTCATGTTCTAATGACAACGGATCTTTTGAAATATACACCATGATTAACCAAGTCATAAATGGTGATGTTTATGTGGACCTCTCATTCATAGACTCCATCAATCTAGAAGAACTTGAAAACTCTCTTGAATCCCACATCAACTCTGATATCCACTGCTCCACCTTGGACAGTATTAAAGAGAATGAATCTGAAGCAACTGAACTCCCTTCATCCATTCCTGATATGTCTAACCCAAAAATAAAAGATCAGACTAATCTGAAACCCCTTCCTGCACACCTGAAATATGCATTCCTCTTCCATGATCACTCATATCCTGTCATTATCTCTGCCACCCTTACTGAAACCGAGGAGTCCAAACGTGTTCAGGTGTTAGGGGAAAACAAAAAGGCCTTAGGTTGGACCCTTGATGAAATACCAGGAATCAAACCTGCCATTTGCATGCATCACATCCTTCTTGAGGAATCATCCAAACCAATTATACAACCACAAAGAAGACTCAATCCACTCATCCTTGAGGTACTAAGGGAAGTGATCACCAAGCTTCTTCAAGCTAGTATTATCTACCCAATATCTTATAGTGAATGGATTAGTACAATTCATGTTGTACCTAAGAAGGGTGGTATAACTATTGTCACAAATGAACATGGAGAGGTAGTCTCAACTTGAGTGAAGAACAAATGGCATGTATGCATCGGTTATCAAAAATTGAATGCTGAAACATGAAAATATCACTACCCTCTTCCATTCCTTGATCAAATGCTAGGAAGATTGGCCATAAAGTCACACTATTGCTTTCTTGATGGATACACTGGCTATTTTCAAATCCCAATCTCACCTCAGGACCAAGAAAAACTACTTTTACATGCCCCTTTGGAACATATGAATATAGAAGAATGCCTTTTGGACTTTGAAATTCTCCTACAACATTCCAGAGGTGTATGATGAGTATCTTTTCAGAATTCATTGAACACTTCATGGAAGTCCTCATGGATGACTTCACCATTAATGGTGAGTCATTTGAATCTTGTTTGCATTCACTCTCTCTTGTCCTTCAAAAGTGTGTCAAGTGTAACCTTGTGTTAAATTTTGAAAAATGTCACTTCATGTTTGCTAATGGGATTGTTCTAGGGCACATAGTTTCAAAATATGGTATTCAAGTCGATCCTTCCAATATTAAAGTGATCCAATCACTTCTTGAACCCAAATCTATTCGGGAAATCCGTTCATTTCTCAGTCATGCTGGTTTCTATCAGAGATTAATCCATAACATCAGTAAAATTTCCCTCCCACTCACTCGTTTTCTCCAAAATGATGTCACTTTCCATTTCGATAAGGTTTGCAAGAGGGCCTTTTTTGTACTCAAAACTGCTCTAACATCTTCCCCAATAATCCAACCCCAGATTGTTCATTACCCATTGAGTTGATGTGTGATGCTTCTGATAGAGCTGTTGGGGCTGTTCTTGGTCAAAGAAGAGAAAGAATTCCCCATGTAATCTATTATGCCTCAAAAAAGTTGGATGAAACTCAATCTCACTACACTGTCAGTAAAAAGGAACTTCTAGCAGTGGTTTTTTCCTTAGATAAATTCTGGTACTATCTCTTAGGTGCCAAAATCATCATCTTCATAGACCATTCTGCTATAAAGTTCCTACTCAAGAAAAGTGATTCCAAATTGAGGCTAATAAGATGGATCCTAATGCTCTAAGAATTTGACCTTGAAATAAATGATAGACCAGGAAAAGAAAACCATGTGGCTGATCACATGAGTAGAATTTCTAATTCTTCTCAATCTGAAATCATCGATCCCGAATTCCCCACTAAGAACCTTTTATCTCTCACTCCAAAAATACCATGGTATGCCCCAATGGTAAATTACTAGGTTTTTGGTGTTTTTTCTTAAAATTATTCAAAATAACAAAAAATGAAGTGGAAAAGTGATTCAAATAATATTTTTGGGAAGAAAATAAACTTTGGAAAATTGGGGCAGTCATGGAAATTAGGAGATGTGTTGAATAAAATGATCATTCTTCCATATTAGAATTCTATCACTCACTTCCCAGAGGTGGCCACTTTGGACCACAAATGACCTCCCGAATGGTCCTAGACTCTGGATTCTTCTGGCCTTCACTCTTCTAGGACTCACATGAGTTCTGTCAATCATGTCCCACTTGCCAAAAGTTCGGAACAATCTCCAAAACAAATGAAATGCCCCAAAATCCTTTAATCTTTTGTGAAATCTTAGATGTTTGGGGCATCAATTTCGTGGGAACATTTCCCCATTCCAATGGATTCTCATACATTCCTCTTTCGGTCGATTATGTTTCAAGGTGGGTTGAGGCAAAAACCACTAGGAAGGATGACGCTCATACTGTTAGTGAGTTCCTAAAGACCCACATCTTCCAAACATTAGGCACACCACGTGCCTTGATCAGTGACTTAGGAACCCATTTTTGTAATAGAACAATGGAATCTATTCTAAAAAAGAATTTGGTTGTACATAAAACTTCAAATGCATATCACCCTCAAAAAAATGGCATCTCTGAACTCTCTAATAGAAAAGTGAAAAGGGTACTTGAGAGAATTGTTAAGCCCACCTGAAAAGACTGGCCGTAGAGACTTGGTGAAGCCCTTTGGGCTTATCGAACTGCGCATAAAACACACATTGGGATGTCTCCTTTTAGGCTAGTTTTATGTAAAGCGTGTCACTTACCAGTTGAAATCCAACATAATTATTTTTGGGCTATGACAACCTGTAATTTTGATTGTGAAAAAATCTGGTGAAGAAAGACTGTTGCAATTGGGTGAACTAGAGGAGCTTCGACTTGATTCTTAAGAGAATTATAATCTCTACAAAGAAAAATCCAAGGCACTCCATGATAAACACATCATGAGATAAGTATTTAATGAAGGTGAAAAGGTAATGCTCTTCAATTCTCGATTCCGAGTTCACCCAAGTAAGCTTAATTCTCATTGGGAAGGTCCTTTTGTTATTACTAACATTTAAGCATTTGGTGCAGTGCATGTCCAATACCCCTCTTCCAAAATGACATTCAAGGTTAATGGACATCGGTTAAAGCATCACCATGAGAGGATGTACAATCATGGATCATCATATACTTCCACTTCATCCCCAACTTCTCTATCTGACCTACCACTAGATGAAGATAACGACCTGCCAAACACAACCCAGGGGGAACCTCTTTCCCTTTAACTTTCTCTCTATATCTTCCACTCTCTACCTCTTTCTTCTTCTCCCTCTCTCTTTTATTTTTTATTACCAATTTCTTCATCAAACCCTTTTATTTCTTTATTGTGTGGGTGTATATTTTAAAAAAACATAAAAACTAAAAAAACCAAAAAACACAATCACTTAAAAAAACAAAAAAAAGAGTCATTCTTACTCACTATCGAGTTTTGAAATTTTGTCCAACCATTTTGAGGATTTAACAAACATGTTTTAATCTAAAAAATTTTGTATTTTCATCATGACTTTGGATACAGAATTTTGTTTCAAAACCAACACATTTTGAATGCTCAATTTTTTATTTGGAAAATGATTTTCCCCAACCGTGAGAACCAACATTTGTTTTCATGCCAAGGCCACCTATGGCCATCTTTTCAAAAAGTGTGTTTTCAGCCCCATTTGGGATTCATGAATTTGTGGACCTTCGAGCTTAATTTTTTTACTTTAGTGTGTATTAATATGATAGAGGCATTTTCTGAACCACATGAGAATCACAATAGCCAAACAGCCTCCCATTTCCCTTACATTAATCCTCCTTTTGAAAGCCCCTTAGATCCTATGAAAAGATTTTCTTTGATAGCCACATTACAAGCCCAATACCTTTTCCCACCCAATATCAACATGTATTTTCATTGCATAATTTTTTTTTGAAATTTATGTGTGGGGGGGGAATGGATTTCATTGTTTGGGTACCCTATTATTGATTTTCAACGAGTTATCATCTGCTTGAGGACAAGAATACATTTAAGTGTGGGGGAGAGGTTGTCATTAAGTGTGTTTTGGGGAATGTAATGAACTTCCATTTATGTAATTTTTTAAATGTTATTGACTAGTTTTCAAAAAAACTGATGAAAAAAATAAAAAAATTAAAAAAAGAACAGATGGGTTGTGTCTTGGGTAGGTCAAAAATCACTCTTCCTCAACCTTTTATCTTGTTATAACTATTAAAATTAGTTTCGTGAGGAGATCAATAATGGGATGGGTTATGATTGTAAGATCTTTTCCAAGTCCAACTTTTGAAAAAAAAGGAGAAGAAAAAAAAGAACACTTGCATTATATTCTTATTGGGGGATGTTTTGTGTTTTGTAGATATTCTATCTTCTCATTACCTCCACATTTTTTCCTCTATTGTGTCTTTCTTCACAGAATCATTCCCTTGTAAATCTGTGTTTTCATTTCCTTCCATGTTTTATTTCAAAAAAAAATGTGCATTGCTTTTTCTATGTTGGTATTTTAACCCTCTTATTCTCTCTCTTGGACATTATATTCCTACCATACCATAGCCACAAAAAAACCCATTAAAAAGACCTATTTATTCTTTTTCACATTGTATAGGGATTGTATGCTGAGATCTCTTTTCAAACTCTGAGATTTTCACTTTTGGTTGGTGAAAGAGTGAACCTCGACAAATAATCTTTATCATCTTGAGAGGTGTGAGTTTTGAGTGTCCACATTCTCCATTTCTAAATATAAGCATGAAAAAATGAATTATTTTTGGAACATTTTTTTTAAATACTTTTGGTGGAATTCAAAATGGATGAGTGAAATAGTCTAAACCTCCCCTGATAGGAGAAACCAAAATTTTAATATCAGTTGGTGACTAAAAATGATTTTGTCATGTTTCTATATTTGTTCCACATGAGGACATGCACAAATATAAGTGTGGGGGATTTAATTTTATTAATATTTTCATGACTTATTATATACTCACTTTACTTATTTTATATGAAATGTGCATAATTTGTGTGAAATAATAATGTTTTAATATTAAGTATAATTTTTGAGCATTTTTTGAAGTAGTCCAATTAAGTCGGTTTAATGTTTTAATAATACCTATCACAATACTGATCCAAATTGCGTGGTTATTGCTTTGTATGATTCTACTTTCAATATAAAACATTTCATTAGAAGGTACCATGAGCCAATTCGGCCATTTGAAGGGTCATTTGGTCCCCACAAACAAGACCAAATAATCTGTGAACAAACTGGAATAGCCTTGAAGATTGATTTACCTGGATCAATCCAGAAGTCCAAAAAGATTAAAAATATTCAATAATTTGGGAAACACTACATGTCATATTGGATAAAAATTTCAAGGCCCAAATCGAAGTACAAGGGGCCCAAATGAAGCTTTTAAATCCACCACACCATTCTGGCCGAGAATAAAAATCAGTATAGTGTGCATGACATATCTCATAATTTAATCATCAAATCGAGCTGATATTTTGCAGTGTGAAAGAGGAGATATAGGAAGCCGACTTTTTTGAAGAACCCATTCGTATTTTTAGGAATATTCATAATCAAAAACCCTTTCACAGTCTGGACTTCAAAAAGACTGGATTGAAATGGACAGTTTTACTTTGTTTAATCATCCAGACATAAATTTAGATCCTTAAGTCCAAATGACTCCAACTTTTTAGATTAGTCGGAGAACTTTATTATCTACAACATTGAATAAGGATATTTCTCGATATTCGGCTGTGTTAATGTCTATATCTTCGAGCCACTTGGATGGGTATTTTTGGAATGTAAACAGTCCACCGCCTTGGGCTATAACTACATCCCCTCCTCTCCTTTCAAAAGGGTTGGAATTTCAGAAGAGAGAAGAACATATTGGCATGACCAAAGCATTTACAAAGGCTTGGGAGGATCTTCCATACTCATGTTTTCACTTGAAAGACATTTCCTCCTCTCTTTGTTTTTCACTTACTTTCGTGTTCTTTGTTTTTGTAATTTTGTATATCCTTTCTTTTGTAATAATTTTTTTATGCAAGTTTACTCTTAAATATATCTTATTCTCATCCACCTTCTGTAGTTTAATATAAATGTTCTTAAAATAGTTTAAATTCAGTTGAATCCCCTTCCCTTCTTTTGCTTCTTCATTCAATCGAAAATCTGTTTTTAATTATCATCACTGTTGGTGTGTCTGTGTGTTCGACACAAAAATATTTTCTAATCCCTTTCTTTTTATTCTCTTCTTAATTTATAATCATAATAATTATAACCAGATTATTAATGAACCAATTGTTTGAGTAAATATCTAATTGGGGTGAGTTATAATTCAGGGATGTTAAGTGATTGATAGTTTCGCTCGATGCGTATTCTTTAAATTAATATTGTGTATGTTAAACTTAATATGTCATGGATTAATGATATGTTTTGTTTAATGAGTGGTTTCCATCGATTATTGGAACCATAAATACACTACCATAAATAAGTTTTGATTTATATTAGAACCCTATTTTATGTTAAGGCATGGATTAATGCTTTAACACTTAGGAATTCCAATCAACGTCAACTTATGACGTGGGTGTTAATTTAATGCAATAAAAAGTAAGGATCAAGGATATCAGAAGCTTAACTCTCCAATAATGAACTCACCCCAATCTTTATCAATTTTTTAATTCAATTATAGTCAATCAATCATTTCAATTATGCTTTGAAAACAAACCCCCCAAATCAAAATACAATCAACTAAAAACAAACGACTCTTATAAAGTATCATCGTCATGGATTCGACCCGAGTGCTGCTATACACATTAGTAGAGCACTGAATCATTGAATGGTCGATAGGTGACAATCGGCCATGCATTTCAGGGTCCCATAAAGCACCGCTCGTGTGCGGTGCGCCGGAATGCACCTTTTTCTCCGGATAGCTGTTGCACTCATTTGAGTAGTGCTTTTGACGTGTTTTCTCGAGGGGATCAGATTGGTGCGATGCGCCCGACTGTTTTCGGGGCCGAGGCACGGGATCAAGGGACTCCGTTCGGGCATGAGTCAGTGTTGGAGACTTTTCCTTCGGATATTCATTGGAGGCGAGTAAGTAGTATATCTCACATGTCTTTCCATGAGGATTACAACGGTGTTATCTATTCAGGCGGGCATAGCCTCTTACACGATATTATTAAATATGGAAATGTGAAGGTGCCCCGGGGGTGGTTCTTCTACTGAGATTGTAAGGGACCCTTGGTGTGTAATAGTGTGCACTCCCATGTGGGTGAAGTAATTCTTGAATAGATGTGGTTGGTCGTGCCCCAGTCGTTGAGGCGGCAAGTTGGATATGCTATGTCACACGTTCGAGTTTATGTTGGGTGTCGTGTGCACGATATCCCTTGGGCTAAAAATGAGGTATACTCTGGGAGTATACGGGAGTGCATGGAGGTACATGTGGTTTTTACCTGAGCCTGTTTGTGTGCTTGTTTGGGGTTTTACATGGGGCCACACGTCGTGTGGGCCCCATGTGGGTGTCGTGCTCTGCTTTGCTTACTTTTGAGCTCTCGTGACGTAGAGGGTCCCTCGGTTCTCATTTTTTGACCAGCGAGGTAGAGCATTTCCCCCAGGCTCTATGCTCGATGGTTTAGATCTGCTGGGTTGAGTGGTTTCCACTGTTCTTGTTCCAGAGTCAGATGGTTGCGCGATACCCACTCTATGTTCGGTTGGCCAGTGGTGTACTATCCAGTAGAGATGGCCAGAGCAGTTATGGGTTTACCCTCCAGTGGGGCTGGGCAGTGGGTTACTCATCGACTTCTCAGGGTTTACCCTCTAGAAGAGACTGGGCAGTGGGTCACCTGACGACTCTTAAGGGTCTACCCTCCAGCAGGGCTGGGCAGTGGGTCACCCGTCGTCTCATTTCAGATCTACCCTCCACCAGGACTGGGCAGTGGGTTTCCTGTCAACTTGTTCAGGGTTTAACATCTAGTAGAGACTAGGCAGTGGGTCACCTGACGACTCATGAGGGTCTACCCTTCAGCAGGGCTGGGTAGTGGGTCGCTCGTCGTCTTGTTCTGGGTTTATCCTCCAACGGGGCTAGGCAGTGGGTCACCCGTCGACTTCTTCCGGGTTTACCCTCCAGCAAGGCTGGGTAGTGGGTGGCCTATCGACTTATTCCAGGTCTACACTCCAGAAGGGTTGGGCGGTGGTTCGCCTGATGATGTATTAAGGTCTACCCTACAGCAGGGCTGGGCAGTGGGTCGCCGGATGATGTATTAGGGTTTACCCTCTAGCAGGGCTGGGCAGTGGGTCACCCGATATCTGGTTATGAATTACCTTCCAGTAGGGGTGGGCAGTGGGACACCTGTTGACATTCCAGGCTCAGTCCTTTCTACTAAGCTAGTCTGTGGCTTTCCTCCATGATTACCGGAGCGAGACCCTTGGTTATACGGGTCAGTGTTGTGACGGCTTTGACTTTGAGAAGACCTCTCGACTGTAGGGCATTGATGAGGTGTGGTTTGACTTTCCCCATAACTCTCAAGTACGAGGGGAAATTTCCCCACTGAGACACGTTCTTGTGACTTGATCTAAAATCATGCGGGCGAGTCATTGCCGCCCAAAGAGGATAGTGTCGAGGTGAGTTGATTAAACCCCTTGGCCTGTGGTTCGGGGCAGACGTGCGGGATGCTGGGGATCGATGGAGTTTACATCTAGGACTGTTGGCTACTCATTTTATTGGGCTGAGATACGGGATGGAGATCCCCTTACGACATTGTTCGTGCTTCTTTCTGAGCATAAAGATATTTATATACCTTATTCCAGTACCCACTTCTTGGGTTTGGTTACTCTTTTTCCAAGAGAGGCGAAGACGTGTGGGGTATGCCACATGCTTTCTTTGTCTATCTTCTCGTGGTTGGACGAGTCTAATCTCCTGCTATAGGTAGCGAAGACTCGATGGGAAGTTCATCTTCCAACTATTTCCAACTCCTTGCATCTGGACGAGTCTACCTTCTTTCCCGTTGTTGGGTTGAGCTGGACTCTTTACTGTACTCTTTGCTTCACTTTCAGTTGTACCTTTCTACTTTCCCTGTTCGATCTACTACTCACCCGTCGGTACCTCCTTTGTTGCCCCCTCGAGCCTTCGGGGTATCCTACTTAGTTTTTTTAAACTCACCCCTGCTTGGGATTTTCCCACACATGGTGTGCCCTTGCAGATGACATATAGGTTGGTCGTGACTTCAGAGGAGCTTAGGAGTTCGGGAGTAGGGACCGCGTTTGGTGGTCGTAGCCGGTTTCCATATAGCAGTTTCACTTTTACTCTGATTTTCTTTTAATTTACTCTGCACTTTTGCATTGAGTTTTTTGCATGTGTGTGTGTACCATTACTCAAGAAAAGGCCTCCCCGAGTTGTTTAGCCTTCAGCACTTCTCGCCAGCCCCTGGCCTATGGAGGTGGGCTTGGGGTAGTTGCAGCTCAAGCCCGGGTAGGGTCGGGTCGTGACAATTTTAGTAGTACTATTCACAGAATGGGCCTTGGGAAAATAATTTGGGCCTGCGAGCCATGTAATGGGCTAAATTCCCACTATGCCTTCAGGTTATGTAATGTGTCTCCCTATACCAAGTTAAAAGAGGTCCTCTCTTTACATTAATAATAAATAATTCTTCGTCCCCAACCATTTAAAAAAATTGAACTCAAATGTTTATCATTATTGATGAAACACCTAAACAATGTTCTAAATGAAAATATACTTACTATAAAATATCAATTCACATAATAATAATTTAACATTTAAAGGCTTATACAAGACAATGATTCTCCATAAATCATCTTCTTATGATGATTCCAAAACAATATTTGATAGTTAGAGTGCATGATTTCCATTATGTTTTGAATTATCACATAACAAAGTAAAAAATTCTAAACCATGAAATAGTGAAACTCATTGGTCAAGGTGTTCAAATAAGTGGACTGTGATTTGTTCTAAACCACAATGTGATTGTGGTTTCTTTTTGTATAAAATTCCTACAATATTCCACTTACACTAAAGAATCATTGAAATTGTTTACATTCATCTTATATAATATCCTATTAAACAATAAGTTAATCCTAACCCAAAAAACATTTAGTATATTTTATGAAACATATTTATGTGAATATATCTTTTATTTTCACCTTATGCAACATGATATATTATTACTTCAAAAATCATTATCAAATTTCCTTGAATTCTAGTTAATATGACACATTATGTATGTCACACCCATATATAATATTCTTACACCCCAACTCATTGAATATAGACAATAATGGTAAATAAATACAATAAATTTCATTTATCTAAATGGATGGTATCATCATATTCTCCTTATATAGTTAAATTAATAAAATTTGAATAAGTAATTAGTGAATGTTTATACACAACCATGATATATCTCAAAAATGGAACCAAATACATTACTCATTACCCTAATGGAAAATCCCATCTTGGTTGTGACTCACTTTATGAGTTGCTCAAAAATATTTCAAAAAAACAACATATCAAATAACAATCAATGATTGAGTATTAAAAGTTATAAATTCATGATCATTCTCAGGATTATTTTCTGATCAACCATAATTATAGGTATTCATTATAAAAAATTTACCTATTTTATACCAAATTCATAGTTTATGACAATTTATGTGTTACAATGGATGATAAACCATGGAAAAAAGACCATTTAGTTCCTCATTATTATAAAAACCTGTTCATATTATTGTTTGTAAAATTCATGAGTGATTTTGAATTTTTCTATGACATATTAGGAATCCTAATGGAAATTCATATTTGAATAAAAATTATTTTAAATGGTGCATCATAAAGAGTTGGTTTTGGATTTGGATCAATCCTCATGGGTTTATTAGGTTCTCAGGTGACTCATGGGTTCTTCATTATAGTGATTTTATCATTTTACATGGTTTTTACACTATTAATATTTACAAAACTTTTTGGGAATAAATTATGGTAAAACTATATATTTTAGATTTGGACAAGGTTGTGATTCACAATTGATGTATAATTGTAGGGAAATCATTAATTAATTATTCTTTATGATTATTAGTTATTTTTTATTTCGAAACAAATTTAAAAGCTATATAGGAATTATTTTCAAGGGAGTGGGCTCTTGATAGTTAAAACCACTTTCATGTAAATTGTGTATAAAAAATGTGTAGCAAAACAAAGCTAATTTTTTTCAAAAGTCTAAAATGAAAAAATTATCCCATTAAATTTTTTATATCTCCATAATTTCTATATCCTCTATTATGTGTGATATAAACTAGTGTTACTTCCCATTTATTCATTTAGTCCTTTGGGTTTAGGTCATTTTAGAGTGATTTTGTGGTGGTTTCATTTGATATATCCCTTTTCATAATCCATGTTACTCTTCTTGGTTCACCCTTCTAGAAGAGAAAATATTTATTTTGTATTGATGTGGACTTCCATTTTATGGTTATGGAAAACTTCTAATATGTTGTATATTATGATCACATGCCTAGAGGATATCACTAAATGATATAAAATTGTGTCTTCACACTTTATTAATGATGTTATGTGACCCCCTGTATTTTTATCGGTTTAAAGCTTAAATTAAATAAATTGTTCCATTTACTCATTTATGAATTATGGGTATTTTGTTTGACTTAGGATAGGGTGTTTTTAGTGAGTAAAATGAACCCAATTCATGGTTATTTTCCAATCATATTTCACCTAGTAAATGTTTTGGTGTTATTCCATAATGGATTAAATTGAGGTTACATTATAATTTTTTTGTAATTATATGTTATATATAATAAATTATTTCTTTTGATCATGACCAAGTCCTCATTTTGGTGAACATTTATCAGTTGGACATCCACTAGCTTAAGAAAGAGTCATTCACACACTTTAATGACATGAATCCATAATTTAAGTAATAGGTCCACTAAACATTCAATCATTACAAACATAATTTTATTTATATATTCATTTGTTATATGGTCTTTATGTTGAAGATTATTTTTATTTTATATGATATTTTAATTTTTTATTAAATTAATATATTTATATATTAAATTTTTTTGAAAATGGATATGATGGACCCTTGGATCCTAGTTGATACCCCAACCATCGATAGATAATGACATGATTAAAATGCATTCATTGAGATTGATGGGACCTTGAGAGGTATAAATCAATGGAAATAAACATGTTATAGGGGACCTTATGAGTGGTTATCCATTATTTCCTTGAGTAGGGGGAATATATTAATTGGTAATTCTTATATAAAGTAGGAAATGAGTGAATTTTGATAGGAAATTTGTTTTAGGATATTTTATATGAGGGAGGGGTTTTTTCCAATCCAATTTATATGAGTACTCCAATGTTGGTAATCTCGATGAATTATTATGGGCAAGGTATATATGTGATAATTTACCTATACTAACAATTTGATCTATTCTATATCATTATAGCCATGAATGTATAGATTATCCTTTGAGGCATGCTTTCCTCACTATTATCATGACCTGATTGGGGGACACTTACCCCCAATGTCGTGATATCGGAATGAGAGATGAAATTAAAATAAGGGAACCAATAAAGGGTTTTAACGAAACAATGTATCATAAGGGACCAAGGAGAGTTCCACTATGAAATGTTAACTCTGTAGAGGGTTTAAATGGGAATGGGGAGTAAAAATATAGATTGTCACCATAGACCCTCAATCATTGATGACAGTATAGTAGGGATGTAGTTATAGGGATTGTTCCTTTAAATATGTGGTTGACCATGGGTTTAGTAGATGTTTGGAAATTTGTAAACACATTCAATTAATTTTACTTTTTATAATGATATGGTGTGGATCTTAGACCCATAATGATTTACTAGTATGATATTTCTAGAGGTGGTTGATGATATTTCAATGATTGTGTGGGATGTCCATGATTCCTAAGATCCATTGGATATACAAAGTGTATTAAGTGTTTTATTATGATAAATATGATCTTTCATTAAACTATATTGTATTTGAATATATGAATAATATTATATAAGACAAATCATTATACCTTATCGATCTAAGAGAGATGCCAACTGATTTTGAGGACTTGTTATTGTAGATTATTTTGTTTGAATAGATTCTTAGGGACTTTTAATATCTGTAACTCTACCTTACAATGGTGAAATAGACATATCTTTATTAAAAGGATATGGAATATTCTTATAGGGTATTTGATGATTTTCGGAGGATTCCATGGATAGAACATAGTTCCCCTCGATTTTTAGTGAGTTTATTGAGGCTTCTTGGATAATGTGTTGACTGTAATCATGGTGGGATTCAATGGATTACCTCTCCAACACCAAAGATTCATTGTGATAGTATGAGATTAAAATAACATTTTATATAGTATTTTGGGTATAAATTTATGTAGGAATGTTCATGAGATCCTAATAAAGAGAATTAATCACCCAAGGATATGTGTCATTCTAAATGATAACTAACAATGGCTGAAGAATGAATAAAATAGCTTGAGTTTCGTGATAATAACTGAGGATCAATGATCATTATTATTTTATTCTTATTTACACTATATATTTATTCAACTAATCATACTATATTTTCATACATGTTGTTTATGATTATTTTGTAGACCCCATTTGTAATTCCCTATTGAGTTTCACTCACCCTTATCAGTAATCCATAAGAAAAGGGGTCTAAAATGGGGTTCACATTTCATAGGATCATGTATGGTAAAATACCATAATGGAATGGTAAAGTGGGATATCCCTTGTGGGTTATTTATCGGGTGAGGTGACTATTGGGGATGGATTTAAAGACAATTAAATTTTTTATTATATAACATATTGATATATGTGAACATGTATCTATATGAATATATGATTACGTAGATTATTTATTATATCATTCAAGTATTTTTTTTTATTTGTGTACTCTACTGATTATTGGTTTCAATTTTCCATGGTTATTTTTTTACTATTTTTTAATCTAATATGATGGAAAATTGTCTCCATGATAACATATCACCCATTAATACCAGTCAATATCCTCTACAATATGTTGTTTCATGACTAATTTTATATAGTAATGTGACTTTTGACTTTGTATTTTTGTATTTAAGGAAAATGATGTTGAAAAGTGGTATTATAGTTTTTTATCTTTTATTATAATTTCATGAGATGGTTGAAATGTGATATATAACTATCATAGTGATTTTTATGTACCTTATTATGTTGTTTTGTGGACATAATTGTTTACTTAATGTCCATATTATAAGGTAAAAACGAATATTGTTCTTGGATTCTGAATTTAATGTCTATATAATTTCACAACACATGACACATAAGGGTTTTTTTATTTTTTATTTATTGGTTTTCTTATCTTAGCATGTCCTCAAGGGGAATATTTAAATTTATCATTCATGGGTCATATGATTCACAAGGAGTGTCTATTATTATGTTTCATTGATATATCAGATGTCATAATTCAACTATTTAATTTTTCTACAATAACATATATAGAGTTTTCAAATATATAATTTTTGTAACATTCTATACATTTGAACAAAAGTATATTTATTTTAATGACAAGTCATGTGGATTTTACATTAGGATACTCCATTATAAGGACTATATTCTCCCTTATTTCATTTATTCATTATTATCCATAGTATCGTAGTGCATGCACTGAATTAACATATGATCTAATCAATTTGTGAGGTTATACTACTGGTTCTAAAGATAAAATGATATTTTAATATTTAATGTTTTAACAAAAAAGTATGGGTTTTTACTGGATATATTCATAATGAAATTATACTTATAAAAATCTTCTGAATTTTTTATTTATACTAAAAAACATCGGGAATGGAACAGTTATATATATACATGTGTGTGTACTGATATGTGATAATTTTCCATTAGGGTGTAGTCTTATATGTAGATTCTAAATTAGGATAAGTTCCCTAGTAAGATATCATATTCCACACGGTCGCTAATGTGTTGTAGATAAACAAAGACACACACACTCTCTCTCATTGTCTATAAATGAAATATAGTTTGGTAGTGTTGGAACATGTTTTTATGGATGATTATTGAGATGGTAGGAGAGATCATACCCCATGAGTTATATATTTTGTGAGGCGTTTCAAATGATTTAGTTAGGAGAACCTAGAATATTGAGATATAACAAACAATATTATTGATTTGAGTATTATAATTGAGATTATTTTTGTTATACGAGGGTAGTACAATTGAATGTTTATCCTGATCTCATTAGTACAATATTGAATTGAAACATGGGCAGTTTATTTTACTTTGACTTTGGTCCATGTGAGGTTATAGATAGAATATGATATTTTTATAATTATACCTTTTGTATTTTTTGATTATATATTTATCATTGATTCTATGAGTTATATCTCATTTTTTGAGGGTTTTGATGGAATGATTCTTGTCATTTTTGTTTTGGGCGTGGTTCCAAAAGGGACATTGGTTTTTGAAACTAGATGGTCAATTCTACGAACATTATTGAATGGGTAATATGGTCTAGTGAAAAAAAAATATATTTTTTGTGATCAGGTGATTAGTCTAATAAAAAATTTATGTTAGTAATAATAATAAAAATCCCTAGAATTATGGTAATTAGTTGATATTGACTTGTAGTGAGCATGGATAAATGGTTTATGTGCAAAATCCTTGGAATGACATGTCTCAATACGAGATGAGTCAGGTGATATGGAAATGTATTCTAATTTTTGTATTCCTTTTTACAATAATATATGTTTTGAGAATCATTTTAAATAATGACTTGTCGATTGTTTTTATTAGAATGTGAATAATTTTGCATAGTTGATTTAATTTTAATAGATCATGATGTTAGTGTATTTGAAACACATATGGTATTGATTATAATAGTGTTTGGATTAAATAATGTGATACCCACAAGTTATGTATAGAATTGATAGATTTTAGGATATATGTTCTCTCCAAATAAAATCGTGGTCCTTGATAGTGTGTTAAAAAGAAGCACTGATTTTAATTTAATTATGACATACTGTTGAAATATTATTTTTAAAAATGATTTTTATCACATAATCATTGGATTGATGGGTATGAAGGATACTATCTAAATTAGGGAAAATTATTTTCTAAACATATATATAATTAATTCATTGGTTGAAAATTTGTTATAAATGATTTTTAAAATTATATGAATAAAAAATTGATATATTTTTGGAAAATATTTTTATGCCTGAAAAGTGTTTTTAGATTATTAAATTATATTGATAATTATTGATGAATTATTTTATGGGAATTTTTAGACACTACATACAATTAAATAATTTAATATTCATATAATTGTTTTTACCAATCATTGAATTAAATTAAAATATATTTTATTATTTACAATGAATTTCTCTTAAACTATTTTCATTTCATTTTTCATGTTAATTTTGAATATAACTCCCCAAAATTATTTAAATTGAAAATAATATAATTATTTATATATTTTTAATAATAAAAAATATAATTTATAAAATGAAAACATAAATTTTTTTCATAATTAATAGTCACTACATTAAAAAATTGATTCCTCAGATAATGTCAATAAGGGTTACAGGGGGGGTTATACTACACAACAATGTTTAACATATCCCTTAAAATTATATTTTTTCCATGAAGATATTTATAAATTAAATTTTGTTATATATTATCATTACTCAATTTTTCCCACTTTATATTTAGTATGACTTTTTTATATTTTAATTTTTTATAATGTTTTAAAACAACCTCACTTATAAAAGGTTATCATCTACCTTGAACTCCCCCACAAATATTGAGCATACCAACTCATACAAGACATAAAATTATATTTTAATAAATTTATTATCTACATAAACTTGATTGGGTTTTTCCCAAAAGATCATCATTTGAATTCATCTGGTGTAAGCCAGTGGATGATATCAAATGTAGTGGTAATTGTCTTTTTATATTTATTTTGAGTTTCTTTCTTCCTTATCCTTGATCAAATCTTAGAAACCATATTGTAACACCCTGAGATTTTATGAAAAATATTCTTTTTAATTTCATTAATGTCTTGTGTTGTACGGTACACAAAAAGGATCTTGCACAACACGCATCCTTTACTTGCCTTTCATTACACGCAATTGCGACCCTCCTCGATAGCGTGTGTAGTACGCAATACCGAGATTCACTAAACGATATATTATTATAATATTATTATGATCTAGCCATTATGAATAGTAATACCCACTTCTTGAAATTTTATAAATTTTATCTTTCAAAATGGACTTCATTTTTGGATTCGGAATATCGAAATTATCTTAGGGTGAAATTTTGGTACTTTTCATATTACTTTCATTTTCTGATGAATAGTGAAAATTAAAAATTTTAATTTAAAAAAACCTTTTTAATCGAAAATATTAATAGTGATAAATTATTAATTTGAGTGTGTTTAATGTATATTTAGAATATATTTTTACAATTTAATACAATGTTGTTCGGTGGATGTAATTTTACATTTAAACCAGACATAAACAAGTGTCAATCTTTTTATAGTTATTATCTCTTAAGAACATACTATTTGTTTTGGCGACGGGAATTATTTTTTAAATTAATTAATGCAAATGATATGTTTTGAATTTGGTAAAATAGACATCACATTTGAGTTCATAATATGAAATATAGCTTCGGCCTAATTTTTGGTATTTTTCTGGAAACATTAATTTTTTTGATGAATAGTGAAACCACAAAGTGGTAGTTAAAAAAAATTGAATTTTTCATAAAACATAATTTTACCTCTTCTGTGAGTGGAATTACATAAAAATCCAAGAGACACGGTTTATTTCATTAAGTAAAATGTGGTTCAATGAGAAGAAAGTAATTTTTGGTGAATAGTAACTTTTTACTTTTTTTTACCACGGTTAAAAGTAAATAGGGTAATTAAGGGTAAAAATGATATTATTATTACCCAAAAACATGTCCTAATTTTATTGGATAAGTTTAATTCGACCAAAAAAAACCTTAGGAATAAATTATGACCATTTAGGCCCACTTGGATTAGATTAGGACATTTATTATTGATTTATTTAAAGAAGGGTTAAAATAGTTAAAATCAAAGACTAATAAGAAATCATTTTTAATATAGGGGTTTACATAAAATAAACTATACTATAAATATTAATTATAAATCTAAAAATATTTCCTACATAATTATATTTAATTTTTAATTTTTTGACATTAAATAATTTAATTTATTTATGACACAATGATGATGCAGTAATTATTTTATTAATGAAATATTTACATAATTGATGTTATAAATACCCAAATAAATGTAATTAGAGACTTTTTATGAATTAAAATAATTTTATATGTTAATATGACATTTTATCATTGATTAATTTACTTTTTTAGAACAAATCTTTCTGTTATGATTTTCACAAAAATCAATTACCAAATAGTATCAAAATTGACATAAAATAGTTTTTAAAACAAATATTATATTATTAATTGTTATTTTATTCCTAAAAATATAAGGATCTGCCAAATGACTTAAATAAGGTTATATATATTAATAATAAAAAACTTGGGGTTCGTTTGTCTTGTTATAGTATGCTTATTAAACTTATAGTGTAAGAAAACAAAAAGACACGTTAAATGTGAAATTATTTAACCTAAAGTTAAATCTAAATGATAAGGTTAAAATAGGAATGTAAACTTGTATAAATTCTATTGGATGAGATTATTTCGATCTATCCCCACCTTAGCTTCTAAATAAATCAATTTGGAGCTATTTAAAACAGAATATGACTTTATAATAAAATAATATTTTTAGTTTTCCAAAGGTACCCCTCTCCTCCCTTATAAAAGGGCACCTCCTCCCTCTCTTCTTCACACCACTTTCAGCCTTCAAGCTCAGTCAAACCCTGATAATTTCTCCTCTCCACTTCCCTATAAACATCCTAGAGGGTCTGGTATTTTTCAAAGACCAATTTTAGTGCCTTAAAAGGAGGTCTCAAAGAGGCGCTTCAAAGAAGAGGTAATGTCCGTTACAGATTCTTTCAACTTTATTTCTTCTTCCAATTCTTCTTCTTTAGTTGTTTCATTATGAAGTAATAACATAAGTATCACTCATATACTGATATGTTATTATTAGTATGAAACAACCCTATTTCACCATCTATCCATCCTACGGAAAACGAAATCACCCTGCGTGCGTACGTACGGAATACCGTCTCCATGCAGTGGTGTAGTCTATTTTCCACCACCACCTTACTTGGATGGTTATAATGGTGTAAATAATGACTATATATGATTATTGTAAAGATATATTTATTCTGAAATAGTATACATACACTCAAATACAATTACACGATCATGGGAATAATATCATTGCTCGTGCATACGTACGGAATACCGTCTCCACGATGTGATGTGACTCGTTCTACATAATCTTCATTTGCATAATGATTATATAAATGAATATAATGAATAAATATGATATATATTACACTAATACCAGTCTGTAAATGAGGTATCTATAACCAAAAAGAAGAATAAGAATTTATTCGACAAAACACGCATAAGAACAAAAAGCAATAAACACCCGAAGATTAAGTAACAATGAAATATTACTAATAAGAAGCTATGAATATGACCATATATTATATCATAACAATTAGTATGATTCTGGAATAAGTCAAGACATTATTTAAATCATTATACAGGAGGTTCAGACACTTACGAAGCAAATCGGTCCTAAGGTAAGGGAAAATCTCGCAATGTCAATTTTTATCCGGGATTGTTTATAATTCAGAATTTACTGGGGAATATTTATCATACACATCCATGTTTCCTCAATATGTAATTATAATATCCTTCTACCATAGTTTATATCCAATTTTACCCTTCGGTGAGTTTTTAGTAAAAGTTATTAAAGGAATCTTTTGTCGTTTTTTGTACAAGGTACTTTTTGAATTTTCTGACAAAAGAATGAGAAGAATGTTTTTTAACTTATAGGACATGAATGGATTTTTAAAAAATTATTTCCAAGAAGATTCCTTTACAAGTTTTCATGTTTATTTTTAATCAAATTCTTTTAGATTATAATTGTATGACATGTTAAGAATGGAAAAATGTTTTTGAAGTAAAAAGGATATTTTCCTCAAGAATGGAGTTCAAGTGTTTTTTCAAAATTATTTTAAATCTAAGATAATATAGGGTTCTTTTTCTATCCCTATTTTTACATTGATTTGATTAATTTATGGTGGAATTATTTTTATGATGTCCTTTTATCTTATATGGATTATGTTATTATGGCATGATGTTTAAGATTCCCATTTTTATTACATGGGTTATGCAATGACATATGGTATATTATTTTGTGGAACACATAAGAATGGTATCATTATGATATGGGTGGGACCTATATCTCCCTCCAATGCATTGGGTAAAGATTTTATATCTGATGACATAGACATGGCGGGAATGGCAGGTTAAATCGGTTCAGTGAAGCAGGACTGAAACGAGGAATGAACTCGGTTCAGAAATGGACTTTTCCCACTAAGATAGTCTTGGGAATGAGTATTGAATAATAATAAATGATTCTATATGATTATGTGTGTATTCCACAAAGTTTCATGTTTTATGTTATGATTATTGGGATTACATTTCACTACTATGATTTATCCCATGTTATGAAATTATGATCTCTTTTGCAGGTTAAGATTTCCAAAATGTTATGTTTTTATGAATATGATGTGATTGATATTTCTTTTGTTTACCCTTACTGAGCATTTGAGCTCAACCTTTTTATTTTTTTCCCCCAGGATTAAAAGAAAGGTTTTAGGTAAGGAAACAAAAAGTAGAAGATCTTTATGGGAGATGTTTAAGATCATTCCCAACGATTAGAAGATTACGTTCCAAGATTCCAAAGACACTAAACTATTACGGTCCTTGTGTGTCTGTTTTTGTTATGTATTATGTATTCCGAAAAAGTAATGAAATAACTATGTAAGTCAAGCTTCGAGTCTCTATAGTTGGTATCAGAGAAAAGTATTAGTCAACCTTTGGAAACTAGGATACGAAAACTTTAGTGAGATCCCTAGAGATATTTATATGGTATGTCTAGGGATGTCCCTATGGTTAAGTATAAGTATAGGTTATAGTCCTAGAATTACGGTAATGATCTTAGAATTATTCCTAAGATGTTAGATATTGAAGGCACTGCCCTTTATTATGTTGTTTTCCCTATCATGATTTTTCCTCTCACACTATTCTTTTTGTGTTTTAGACGATGGCTGGAACCCGAAGGAACCGTGTTGATCTATGCAATGGAAAATGCAATGATTGTCCTCCTGAACAAACAAATGTTATGGGAGATGGAGTGAAGAATCTTATTTCTATACATACAGAAGCTATGGATCATTATGGACTTCCAAATGAGAAGAGAAGGGAACAATATTCTATTTATTCCTTCATGAGGCAACATCCACCATCTTTTAGTGGGTCTTATGATCGAATTTTTGCAGAACAATGGATCAGTACCAATGAAAAGATATTTTTAGTTATTCAATGTTCTGAACATGATAAAGTAATCTTAGCAGTATATCGTTTGGAAGGTGAAGCTGATCAATGGTGGAATCTTATAATGAATATGAGGAAATGAGATGAAATTGAGTCCATGGAATGGTACGAGTTCAAGAACTTATTTTTCAATATGTACTTCCCTCGTATTCTTTGAAAAAATATGGAGAAGGAGTTTCTTGAACTAAAGCAAAAGGATGATGAATCTGTTGGTACCTATGAAGCAAATATCACAAGACTTTCAAGGTATGCTTCTGGTATTATTATCCAACCTGAGAGTAAGATCGATCGATTCTTCAGTGGCTTAAAACCAAATATTCGAAGGGCATTAGCTATAAGGGAATTCAGTATCTATGAAGAAATTGTGCATTGTTCTATCAAGGTAGAAATGGAAGTTGGTGTTACTTATCCATCTCATAGTTTTGACAAGAAATGAAAGATGGATTTCAAGGAGAAATCTCAGAATAATGGTGAAAAGAATATGAATGTTTCCTTATGCTCAATGTTTTGAAAGAAGCATGGTGGAGATTGTCTTAAAGGGACTAGAAAATGTTTTATGTGTGGAAAAGAAGGTCATCTAGCATATGAGTGTCGAAGTAATGGAAAAAGGTTTTCTAATGATGTGAATAAAGAAAAGACTGCAGAGAACGCACCACAAACACTCCAATGCATCAAGTGCAAGGAAATGGAGAATTATGCTAATAAATGCCCTAATACAAGGGTTAGTGATGATCGACATGAGCAACCACTTAAGGCAATGGACAAAGGGAAGTCACATGCGATCACTATTGGCGATGTTGAATATGACAACGATGTGGTGGAATGATTAAGTGTTTATGTAATGGGATTCCAACATAATATTTTATATAGTATCGTGGAATATTAGAATATTTATGTATTGGTCTATTGTGGGTTTCAATAATTTTATGGTACCGGTGACCATGGAAAGTGATTGAGATATTTTTGGAAAAAAAGATGATATGCGCATAATGAAGGGAAAATGAGAAAATGAAATGTTTGACAGTATTCATGAGCTCATGACTGATATATGGAAATAGTTATATCATGGTTTGAGGTTTTGGTATGTGAAAAGAGATAACTTTTGACAGCACTCATGTTTTCACTAAGATTCAATGGGTATTCATTTTTTTCTAGAGAATACATGATTAAGGCCTTCGAATGTTTGGAATGTGGCCAATAAGACATATCTCATTATATATGGGGATCGACGATGGTATTAACATGCTAGTTGTATGAACTCTTTGGTAATAATTTTCACTATAATATGATATTGGACTGAAGTATTTTGGATAAACCTAAATATTGGAATGTATTATGTTGGACAAAAGTTAGTATTGTTTAAGGATAAAAGTTTTTTCAATATTATTTATGGGATGTTATAGTAATGTAGATTTAGAAAAAGGGAAACCTGTAGGATGGGCGACAACCCATCGCGTCGGACAAGGCTGTGGGAATAGATCCCACAACAAAAGTACGACTGACCTTTATCGCCTACCATTGGCCTACAGGAAGTCCCTGTTTAGTAGAATGTAGTTTTATTATATTAATCAGTATGATATATGAAGTGTAAGTCCATTTTTGGAACCATATATGATTAATCTCACTATATATGAACTTATGTATTTTTTTGATAACTTTTCTAACCTTTTGTTTGAGACAGATGGAATGACCCATCATTCTATCACATGATTTGCTAACACATCATGAATGAAAAACTCAACTTCATTTCATTAAGATATGAAGTGGAAATTCTCCAAAGAACGACCAACGGTGAGACTGTACAAAAATCCCGAAAGTATTTCTTCTAATTCCAATTTCATTAACATTATGGAAATGATCTTGAAAACCAAAAATGTTGTCCTAGGGCTCTTATATCCGATGAATCAGATGGTACCTTAGATATTCACATATTTATGGCCTTGTGATTGTTGGATTTATCATAGCCATGTTCTCTACCACTCTCCATCATGACTTGATGGTTAGATTTTTCTTCCATTTCCATATTTTCACCAATGTTCTCCTACATGGAAACCCAGTGACGAGTTAATTTAGGTAACTGTTACGTTTCATACTTTATTTTTTAAAACCAAGTTTTGGTATTCCCTTTTACGATGTGGGTTTCTATTAATGAAACTTCTGAGTCGTAAACCATTTATAACACCGACAAATTTCGAGGGAGAAATTCATTTTAAGGGGGGTAGAATGTAACACCCCGAAAATTTATGAAAAATATTCCTTTTAATTTCATTAATGTCTTGTGTTGTACGCTACACCAAAATGATCTTTCACAACATGCATCCTTGACTTGCCTTGCATTACACGCAATCACGACCTTCCTCGATAGCATGTGTAGTACGCAATACCGAGTTTCACTAAACAAGATATTATTATAATATTAGTATGATCTAGCATTATGAATAGTAATACCCACTTTTTTAAATTTTATAAATTTTATCATTAAAAATGGACTTTATTTTTGGATTAGGAAATTCGAAATTAGCTTAGGGTGAAATTTTGGTACTTTTCGGATAACTTTCATTTTCTGATGAATAGTGAAAATTACTAAATTATAATTAAAAACAACATTTTTAATCAAAATAATTAATAGTGATAAAATATTAATTTGAGTGGTTTTAAAGTATATTTAGAATATATTTTTACAATTTAATACAATGTTTTTCATTGGATGTAATTTCTCATTTAAACCAGACATAAACAAGTGTGAAGCTTTTGATAGTTATTATCTCTTAAGAACACGATATTCGTTTTGACGACAAGAATTAATTTTTAAATTAATTAATGAAACTGATATTTTTCTAATTTGGTAAAATAGACATCAATTTTGAGTTCATAATATCAAATATAACTTAAGCCTAATTTTTGGTATTTTCTGGAAACTTTCATTTTTTTGATGAATAGTGAAACCACTAAGTGGTAGTTAAAAAATGAATTTTTCATAAAACATAATTTTACTGCTTCTGTGAGTGGAATTTGAAAAAATCCAAGAGACATTGTTGATTTCAGTAAGTAAAATGTGGTTCAATGAGATGAAAATAATTTTTGGTGAATAATATATTTTTACTTTTTTTACCACGGTTAAAATTAAATAGGGTAATTAAGGGTAAAAATGATATTATTATTACCCTAACACATGTCTTAATTATACTAGATAAGTGTAATTCGACCAAAAATAACCTTAGGAATAAAATATGTCCATTTAGGCCCACTTGGATTAGATTAGGACATTTATTATTAATTTATTTAAAGAAGGGTTAAAATAGTTAAAATCAAAGTTTAATACGTAAATCATTTTTAATATAGGGTTATACAAAAGATAAATTCGACTATAAATATTAATTAGAAAGTTAAAACGATTTCATACATAATTATATTTAATTTATAATTTTTATACATTATATAATTTAATTTATTTATGACACAATGATGAAAGAGTAATTATTTTATAAATGAAATATTGACATAATTGATGTTATAAATACCCAAATAAATGTAATTTGAGACTTTTTATGAATTCAAATAATTTTCCATGTTAATATGACATGTTAGTATAGATTTATTTCACTTTTTTTGAACTAATCTTTCTATTATAAGTTTCAAAAAAATCAATTACCTAATAGTATCAAAATTGACATAAAATAGTTTTAAAACAAATATTATATTATTAATTGTTATTTTATTCCTAAAAATCTAAGGGTCAGCCAAATGACTTAGATATGGTTATATATATTAATAAAAAGCAACTTCGGGTTCTTTTGGCTTGTTATAGAAATTTTATTAACCTTATAGTGTAAGAAAACAAGAAGACACGGTATAAGTGAAATTATTTAACTTAAAGTTAAATCTAAATGATAAGGTTAAAATATAACCTAAACATGTCTAAATTATACTGTATGAGATTATTTATACTCATCCCCACCTTAGCTTCTAAATAAATCAATTTGGATATACTTAAAACCGAATATGACTTTATAATAAAATAATATTTTTAGTTTTCCAATGGTACCCCTCTCCTCCCTTATAAAAGGGCACCTCCTCCCTCTATTCCTCACACCGCTTTGAGCCTTCAAGGTCGGCCAAACCCTGACAATATCTCCTATCACCTTCCCTAGAAACATCCTAGAGGACCTTTTCTTCTTCAATGACCAATTTTAGTGCCCTAAAAGGAGGTCTCAAAGAGTCGCTTCAAAGAGGAGGTAATGTCTGTTACCGATTATTTCAACTTTATTTATTATTCCACTTCTTCTTCTTTTGATGTTTCATTATGAAGTAATAAAATAATTATCACTAATATACTGATATGTTATTATAAGTATTAAACAACCCTATTTTACCATCTCTCCATCCTACGGAAAACGAAATCACCGCGCGTGCGTACGTACGGAATACCGTCTCCACGCCGTGGTGTAATCTATTTTCCACCACCACCTTACTTGGATGGGTATAATGGTGTAAATAATGACTATATATTATTAATTTAATGTGATATTGATTATGAAATATAATACATAAACTCCAATATACATACACGATCATGGGAACGATATCATCGCTCTTGCGTACGTACGGAATACCGTCTCCACGATGTGATTCGACTCGTTCTACATGATCTTCATTTGCATAATGATTATATAAATGAATTGAATGAATAAATATGAGATATATTACACTAATACCATTCTTTAAATGAGGTATCTATAACCTAAAATAAGATTAATAATTTATTCGACAAAACACGCATAAGAACAAAAAGTAATAAACACCCGAATAACAAGTAACAATGAAATATTACTAATAAGAAGCTAATAATATGACCATATATGATATCATAACAATTATTATGATTCTGGAATAAGTCAAATACATTATTTAAATAATTATATAGGAGGTTCGTACACTTACGAAGCAAATCAGTCCTAAGGTAAGGGAAAATCTCACAATCTCAATTTTTATCCGATATTGTTTGTACTTCAGAATTTACTGGGGAATATTTATCATCCATATACATGTTTCCTAAATATGTAATTTTTATATCCTTCTACAATATTTTATATCGAATTTTACCCTTCGGTGAGTTTTTAGTAAAATATATGAAAGGAATCTTTTGTCGTTTTTCATACGAGGTACTTTTTTACTTTTCCGACCAAAGTACAAGAAGAATGTTTTTTTACTTATATGACATGAATGGATTTTTAAAACATTATTTCCAAGTAGCTTCCTTTACAAGTTTTCATGTTTATTTTTAATCAACTTCTTTTAGTTTAGAATTTTATGACATGTTAATAAAGGAAAAGTGTTTTTGAAGTAGAATGGATATTTTTCTCAAGAATGGAGTTCAAGTGTTTTATCAAAATTATTTTCCATCTAAGATAATATAGGGTTCTGTTTATATCCCTAATTTTACATTGATTTGATTATGTTATTATGGAATTATTTTTATGATGTCCTTTTATCTTATATGGATTATGTTATGATGGAATGAGGTTTAAGATTCCCATTTTTATTACATGGGTTACGCTATGATGTATGGTTTATGATTTTGTGGCAGAAATAAGAATGGTATCATTATGAGATGGTTGGGACCTATATCTCCCTCCAATGCATTGGGTAATGATTTTATATCTCATGAGTTAGACATGGCTGGAATGGCAGGTTAAACCGGTTCAGTGAAACAGGACTGAAACGAGGAATGAACTCGGTTCAGAAATGGACTTTGTCCACTATGATAGTCTTGGAAATGAGTCTTTACTAATAAGAAATGATTATCTATGATTATGTGTGTATTACACAAAGTTTCATGTTTTATGTTATGATTATTGGTATTACATGTCACTACTATGATTTATCCCATGTTATGAAATTATGATCTCTTTTGCAGGTTAATATTTCCAAATAGTTATGTTCTTATGAATATGATGTGATTGATATTTCTTTTGTTTACCTTTACTGAGCATTTGAGCTAACCCTTATTATGTTTTATTTTCCCCCAGGATTAAAAGAAAGGTTTTAGGTAAGGAAATGAAAAGTGGAAGATCTTTATGGGAGATGTTGAAGATCTTTCACCACGATTAGAAGATTACATTCCATGTTTCCAAAGACACTAAACTATTACGGTCTTATGTGTCTGTTTTTGTTTTGTATTATTTATTCTGAAAAAGTATTGTAATATCTGTGTACGTCAAGATCTGGCTCTCTACACATATTAAAATGAATAGATAGGTATAAATAATATATATAAAATTTTTAGGACTATGTAATATCTACTTTTACCTCTTTTAAAACCTATTTGTATAGATAAAATCTTACATTCATATGAATGGGCAACCAATTTCACAATAGGATGTAATACATCATTCATATCTTCTATAAATATATGTTCCTATGCTTTGAATTAATGATTATATATTACACATACTATGTTATTATTATAAAGTAAATATATAATATTATATATATTTATTTCTTTTTGTTCATAATAAAATGAAAATAATACATATGCATAAATATGGAGAATGGTATAAATAATTTAATGTTATTTATTATTCATGAAAACATTATATAAATAAATATAAAAGTGTATGTATTAAAAATAATAATATATGTAACATGATTATGATTTTAATGATGAGGAAATTGTAACCATGGTATATTAAATATAACTATAAAATAGAAACATTACTCGAAAATGAACTGGATTTTACCAAATATATTGATTTTAATGATGAATTAATAATAAAAGCGTAATTGAAAATAAAAATTCATTAAATTTTTTTAATAATATTTAATATGGTTTTGTTATATACATATATTAAATATAATATTTTAATAATATATCATCAATGTACATATGACCAAATTCCTGACTTGGGTAATGATTTTATAGTGGTTTCCATTTTTAACCAAGATGGTATATAATTTATAATTTTTAGGAGAACTATATGATACTTATATCTTAGAATACGTTTTTTATATTCTCCAATATTAAAATATTGATTTATCTTGTTTTCATTTAATTCTCCCTTAATTTTTAGTCAAATGTATCAATGAAAATAATTTTATGAAAATGAAAGCTCATTTAATTTTTGGGTAATATATTTTTTAATCAATGTCTATGTTCTCTAAAATTTCAAAAAATAATCATTTATAGGATTAAATGAGTATTTAATGTCATTTTAAATCGTATTTTACTTTATTTTTATTTTTTTCAATGGTATATTCATATTCAATCCTGAATGTGGTACTTTTGGAGTATTTTTAATAATATTTAGAAAAGAATATTTTTATCATTTACCCGAGGACTTAACCATCATGAATGTTGTCTTATTGGAATATTTTTTAAAAATATTCCGTGATTATTTATAAATAATATAATATTCCCCATAATCGAAAAAAATTAGATGTAATTATACTACATGATATTTTTATTTTCCCAAGTATTATATTTTTTCAAAATTTATCATTGAGGAATTTTTTATGTATGTTAATACTCTTTTAATTTTTTTTTCTACACTAAGGATATTATATAATGATATCCTCAATTTTAATTCTCTGGATATATTTTAGTTTTTCTTATGATAAATTTTATATGAAACCCATTCATTTTTCACATGTTATTCTATACTGAAGTGATGAATAGTTTATTTATCTTCAATGGAACATATCGATGGATTTAATTAGTTTATGGGAAGGTCCATCAAATTACTCCAATGAATTGGGAAATTATTGACATATATGTTTATTATATATACCAAAATGGGTTTTGAACCCAGTCTCGTAGTTGAATATATCCAATATGGTATTCTTGGGAATGATCCTTCAGTCAGGAAATAATGGAATAGAGAGTGAACCAAATCCAATATGGGAATATTCCCAATATGATTTCATAATAAGTGAACCTTAACTACTAAAATTATTTTCTATTATAATTATTGATCCATAATGCTAATGAAATGTTCTTACGATATGGTCAAACTCCCATTATTTGAATAATTGTGATTCCACACTCTTCTACCTATTGTCTATTGAAATGTTTAATATTTTTTCCATGACTCGTGATATATAGCTTATGATTTATTAAGAATTTAATTTAAATTTTGTGATCATGATCAAATATTTTTGTTCTTATCATTGGGTTACTAATGATCATTGGTTGACATCATATGTGTTTTACATTTTTAGACACATAATCTCATCCCCCATTATAGTTACATTTTTACCATGTTAATAATAATTGTATTATTTAATATGGGACAAAAAAGGGTATAATGAGAGAATAAAATTCGTTGAGATATTAGATATCTATAATGAAATAATATTATTATATATCTGGATTCAAGTGAAACTAAACATCAATGGTATTGGGATATGTATAATTGTCATAGGTATTGAATATTATTCTCAAATAATTAAATATTTTTATATTTAATGCCTAGGTTTCCTCAGTATGTATCATATGGTGGTTTATTGATTTATGGTTTTTAGGATTATAGATCATTGGTAAATACCCATGGGATATGTCTTTGTATAAGATAACACCTTAAAATTTTATGAAGTTGTAGATTTTTAATTATATTACATATTACATATCTATATAGCTACTGGGAAGTGGATAAGGTAATGAAATATATGAATGAAGGGGTAAAAAACAAGATAATTTCTCATTAAGTATCAGCTTCATCTTCAATCTGGGCATGATATGTGGGACTATAACATCACACCATGTTAAATAATCCAAGATTATATTATTTGGTAAATTCATAATCTATTTTTGTTCCAATAAGATGAATGAGATGGAAAAACCTATGATATCCTATGATAATCCAAAATGATATGAAATGAAAAATGTTTTTCATGGGTGGAAATAAGGATTGAAATATTATAACATTTCTATAAAGTTATCAGGATTATAATATTGTTCACTATGATTATTGTAACTTTATTCTTACATTATGTTTTTATGGATTTAGTAAATGCATGGAGTGAAGGGAAGTCATGTTAATAAGGAATACATCGATAAATCCAATTAATTATCTCTCAATAAATATACTTTCATGAGATTTGGAATAATGTATCATTTTTTATTCTAATGTGACTCTCTATAGGTATAAATCCATTTTTTCATCTAAATGGGTAATGGAGGGACCATCACACAATTTAGTATTTCATAGAGAATCAACTCCATTCTTTCATTATGTCTTATTATCCACTAGTTACCAATAAATGTATTAGTACCAATAAAATGATATTTTCTATTACCAATTTGTATAAGTAATAAACTGTTTTCTATATAGTATATAATTTTGAATTTGAAGAATAATAATTTTAGAATATTTTTAATAATACATAAAAATAAGTTGAAGTTGACTATGTGGAATGGGATGATTTTAAGAGGTGTTTCTCAACAAGTAATCGGCTTGAAAAATTTTAAAAAAAAATGTAAATTATATTTTTCGATATCTAGAAGATGAATTGTGAATATATTTTTTGTAGTGAGTAATATTTTACAAGACAATTGAGGTACCCTTCTAGTTTTATCATCACCGCCAAAGTGAAAATTAATCTATTATATAGTGGCCTAAATCAAATTATCTGAAAGGATCAACACATAAGCGATGTTAGAAGCTATGATAAAATAATTATATTATATTTAAATGATTTTATATATGGAAAATTCTCCAATCATTTTAAATATTTTAATAAGTGGATAAATACATAGTTTCAATAATATTATAATATTAAAACTGTAAAGACCCGTAAATTCCAAAGAAATTTTTTTCTTAATTTTCTTTGGAATTTTACAAGAACGTAGTTTCTAACGGAACCTGATTCTGAGGCCCGGTGTGCCCAGAATCATTTTCCGAAGTTTGGATCGGGTACGTTCAGTGAACGGACGAGTAGGTTTTTCTAACTTTTGAACCGGTGCTCGGAATCGAATTCCGAGGGCACCGATTGAATCGCAGAGCCGGTAATTGCTTAGAAACTCCTCTTCCGGATTTGCGTTTTCTCGGGTGTGGTTTTTAATTTTTGGGCTTAAAGTTATGAAATAAAATAAATTGTACGACAAACATTATTTTATTTCACTTAAGCCGCTTGGAAGGCACTTGAAGCCACTTAAAGCAGCTTAAGCTGAGTTGTTGCGGATAGGGTGCTATCCAAAAATATCCTACCTTCATGGTAGGATATTTGTGAGGTGTGACCCGCACGAGCCCCACCGTTTCTTTTCCGCTAAGTAATGCACCCGCGAAAACCCGTCATTATGGAAGTCAACTGACGCATTTTCTTAATTTCTTAACGCACCAATTAATTGGGCGGTTTTCTTCGTTGAATAAATTGGGCAGTTTTCTTCGTTGAATTAATTGGGTGGTTTATTTCGTTGAATTAATTCTACGAATTATTGGGTTGTTACTTATCTCTTTATTCGTTTCTTTACCGGTTTGAAATCTGTTGGCGTAGTAATAAAATAAGACCAACACCACATCTTGAGGATTACATGTTGAGAGACCTTTGACAGAATTATTGTTCCTTCACCCATCTTCACGAAGAACTCGAAGAACGTGAAGAACACCGGCATCCGACGAAGAACACTGAAACCATGGAAATCAACGACGCGACGCCGTGTGCCGCGATGCCGACGTTTCCTCTTCTGCAACGTTCCTTCCTCCGCAACGAAATCTTCAATCATCTTTTGGAGGTTAGAGATTTCGGTTTCCTTTTAGAACTCCTTTGTGGTTTTTATCGATGCACGGATTTAATTATTTTTTTAATTAAATCTTTTTGTTCTTGAACCTCGGAATTCTACGACGCGACTCCCTTCCGCGACGACGTGACGCCCTTCTGCGACGCGACGATCGCCTCCTTCCGCGGCGATCAAATCCGCGAAGAATGCGTGTGTGACGACTTGAGGAGGTAGGGATTTTATTTTGGAATACTGTTATATTCCAGTGAACGTTTCTTTAAAATTAATGAACCGGATTCATATGAACAATTTTAATTTATTAAAATTGTTGTTTCATGTGTTGAATTAATTCTCCTGTTGCTTTTATATAACGAGGAGTGTGCGGGCCAAACGAACACGGTCTGACAACCCTCCTTCGTTCTTCGTGGTTGTGCGGATCTGGCAGGCGACGACAAAACGTGACGTAAGAGCGATTTGATGATCCCGCTGTGAAGAACGGAACCCGGGAGGAACAACGGCGTAGACGGGAAGAAAAACGGACCACCGGAGCAACTCCGGTGGCTCGCGGAAGCGGCCGGCATTTCCCCAGCGCACTGCCGTACAGGGCCACCATGGCTTAAGTCGCGGCGGTAGCGGCCAATAGACCTGCAACTGCGCGGGTCCGTCTCGCCTGCACGGGACGCGGCAGAAGCCGCGTCCGTTGCTCCAGCGCGACCCCAACGCGGGGCCCCGACATCTCCATACCACGGGGGCAGTGCCCCGCGTCACCCAAGCGTTCGGCCGCTCGGTCGAGACGATCCAGGCTGGTCCGACCGGCCAGGCCGCGGCCTGGCCGGACCAGACCAGGTCCACCCGGGTTGGGTCGACCCGGTTCGGCCGACCTAGGGGGGGTCGACCCGGTTCGGCTGACCCAGGGGGGGTCGGCCCGGGTCGGCCCGGGCCCGGACCCCCCCGTCTTCGGACCGTTTTCGGTCTTTTGACCATAACTTGAGCTACGTGCCTCCAAACGACTCTCCGTCAGCTGAAACGCGATCCTTGGATCGAGTCGGTCGTTTTGGTATATCGCACTCAAGGTTTCAGATATCTTTAGGTTTAGCCGGGTTGGTTCGGATACGAAACCAACCGGGCCCTCGGAGCAGGAACGCTTATATCTTGAGTTCCGGACATCCGATTGACGTTCCGTCAACTTTGATGGATTCTTCTAAGTGAGATGGATCTTTTGGATTACTCCGTTCGAGGTTTGGACGCAGTTGGAGTACGGTCGGGTTGATTTTAACTTAGAAATCAACCAGGCCCCCGGGACGAAAAAGCCAATAACTTCCAGACCGGGCGTCAGATTGACGCGCCGTCTGTTGTGTTGCGTTCCTGTTGGTGATACAGAACTTTTGGAATCCTCCGCCGGATTTTTGGATGCAGTTGGATAGTGGAAGGGTTGGATCGCACCGAAAATCCAACCGGGCCCCTGGAACGGAAAAGCTGATACCATTCTGACAGAACATCCGTTTGACGAACCGTCAGCGGAATTGGTGATATTGTTGATAAACGATTCCTATGAGTATTCCCTATGAGTTCTCGGGGTATATTTGAGTTACGACCGGATTGGTTCGCTCATGAAACCAACCGGGCCCCTAGGACGAAAAGGCTAATAACTCACATACCGGGCGTCCGATTGAGACACTGTCTGTTGCGTTGAGACCCCTATGACGAGGCGGTACTTTGAGATACTTCTTAGTGGTACTTTTTGATACTTGGAGTATCGACCAGTAGCTCATGGAGCGGACCCTCCCGGAGATGAGCGTAAGGAGTACAGAGACCGTGTAGCCGGCAAAGACCTGAAGACTGCTTGTCCGATTCGATTCAGAGTGACATATGTAGCCCAGTGGGGAGCACTAATTTGTGAGGTGGAAGAACCACCGCGGAGGAGCACTACTATGTGAGGTGGAAGACCCACGGTACTCGACAAGAGGAGTACCTCTGTAGGCTATGAGGGGGGATCACTATTGTGTTTGGGTGGCAGACCCCGGCGGGAATCACTACTGTGTGAGGTGGCAGGCCCGCGGTACTCGACAGGAGGAGTACCTCAGCAGTCTTAGGTTAGTGATAAGTACCTCGAAGTCGTGACAGGACCAATGTACACTCCAGAGACAGATCTCTTCAGCAGTTACGGTTTTGATAATGAAAATCCTGGTTTGAGCTGAATCTTTTGACCTTTGTGTTTACCTAATGATTTAGATGGGTTACATGATAAATTAGGGATATGTATGGGCATATATCTAAGTAGAGGTTATCTGTTGAGATCTTCTTGTGGTTATCCTTGTTGGTTTAGTGAGACCATGAGGGTCTCGGGGTCCCTACTGAGTATCGTTATACTCACCCCTTCATGGGCTATGCCCGCACCTCGTTGTGTTGGTTGCAGACGACGGGGAGTGCTGAGGGAGGCCGAGCGTTCGAGGACTGGTCGGTACCCGGAGGTGGACTACACGACAAGTCAGTACCCAGAGGTGGACTACACGACGAGTTAGTACCCAGAGGTGGACTACACGACGAGACGACAAACATAGGAGGTTGACAGACAAGAGCGTGGAGGAGGATATCTGTACCTACCCTTCAGGTAAGATCTGTGGTGGACGACCAGGAGCTGCGCTATCTGTACCTACCGTTCAGGTAGGATCTGAGGAGGATGAACCCGGAGCTGCTTCCTTCTTCCAGCTGTTTGTCTTTTTGCTGTTGTACCTTGTTCAGTTGTAGTTTTACTTTCTTTTGGGTTTGTATTCTGGCCCATTTACTTTTCAGTATTTCTTTTGTACTTAGTTTTTTTGCTTCCGCTTGTACTCTATGGTGCTTGTTTTCTTTTATAAAGGAAATGCCTTCCCAATTATCGGGATTTACGCCTTTGGTGCTAGTCTCCAGCCCCTGGCCTATGGAAGGCGGGGTTGGGGTAGTCACGACACGGGCCCCGAGGACGGGTCGTGAAAAATTGGTATCAGAGGAGTTCGGTTATACCGCAGAACTTATAACTTTGATGATTCTTTCTGTGAATCAATAGTGTTAAGAGTACCGAGTGTGGTTTTCAGTTCAGGGAGTCCAGTGTTGGTGCGGGGGGCCGACGTATCCATACACCGGGACCCTGACAACTGATTTCCGACTTTTTGCATGAATACACTGATTGCGTGTTTGTTTTTCAGAAGTTTTATTTAAATGTCAGTTCTAACCAGGTAAGCTGACCATGGATAATCTTTTGACCATGTCACGTTGTTTCTTTCAGGATGCCTCCCCTTGGATGACCAGCTAGAGCCCCAAGAGTGGTATGTACTGACAGCCCGCCGAGCGACGTGGCCTCAGTACAGGGCCCTATCCCAGTTGAGGCACCAGCAGAGGCACCAACGGTACTACTACCCATTGGGCCACCGATGCCACCAGCCCCAGTAGCAGAGGATGCATGTCGCTTGAGCGCACTGCATGAGTTCCAGTGCTAGAGGCCACCCAGGTTCCAGGGAGGGACGGACCCGCAGGTGGATGAGGATTGGCTGGAGGCTGTGGTGAGAGTATTCATGCTAGTGGGGACGCCGACATAGTTTATGGTGATCCTTGCTGTCAGCCTTCTTCAGGAAGCAGCATGCAGATGGTGGAGCCTGATGCTTCAGATGAATGACGAGGCGACACTTCTATGGGCAGACATCGAGAGCCTGTTCCGGGCAGAGTTTGTACCATGCACCCTTCAAGCGGTGCATATACATGAGTTACTTCTGCTGCGATAGGGCAGCATGTCAGTGGCGCAGTACTCAGCGAGATTCACGGACCTCTCGCACTACTCTACAGACATGGTACGAGACCCATTCTTCAGGGCCCGAACCTTCGAGCAGGGGATCTGGAGGGAGATCAGAGCTTCCGTTGTATCACACAACATTCTGACGCAGACAGGGGTGTTGGAGAGAGCCCTCTTAGTGGAGAGTTTCTTTGCTGATCAGTCTCCAGTAGCAGGACCCACCACTAGCCGGAATGTGCCAGAGTCTTCTGTAGTAGGCAGTAGAGAGATGATGCAGAGGTCCAAGAGGACCATACCTATAGGTGGTCGACCGCGTGACTCAGGGTCGGTAGTGAGAGGCACCAAGGGAAGTGATAGAGCCAGACCTTCCATGAAGTGTTACTCCTACGGCGGGATTGGTCACATGGAACGTGACTGTCTGAACCGCCATATAGATGACCAGAAGCTAAATGAAGAACCTCCCATGCAGAGGCAGAGGTTCGATCAAGGAAGAAGAGCTAGCCGATCAGCAGGTGGTGGACGACGCTTCGAGGAGTTGCCACCACTACTACCAGGAGGTCCGCCCCCGACCGCAGGGAGTCGGTGGACATGCGAGAGCTCAGCTTCAGGCAGTTGAGGCCTTCGATCATGGAGTTCTTGGAGCATATGTACAGGAGAGGAACTAGTGGATACATCCTTTTTACTTCTAGTTCCTTTTTTCTATTGTGTAGCATCTTTGTATTATGAGATGCAATAATAAAAGACTCATACCATTGTGATATTTTCATTCCTGTCCTCTTTTGTGTTGTTACTAAGAGGTTCCACTTAAGACTGTTGACTTGATCCTCACTTTCGAGTTTTCTACTGAAGGAGACCTAGTAACCACACACTGATGCCGACAGTGTGACTCGACCCTTGGAGGCGAGAGTGACAGTTGGATCTCTTGGTAGTTACGTCGAGGCCTTAAGACGTTATCCATGGCATGAATGCATCATTCATGTCAGGATTGACTTTATTAGGAAACGAATGTGGTTCATCTAGGGGATGATACCTGATTTCTCTTATCGGCAAAGAAGAAATCATAGCAGCTCTTCTGAGACTAGAGAAGGTCCAGGTCATTCAAGAGCGGATGAAGACTGCACAGTGCAGTAAGAAACAGGAAACCGGTGCCAGTCTTAGCGACTCGGGCGTGTTAAATGTTTCAAGAAGTGGAAGCTTTAAGGATAGATGAGTCTGCAAAGCAGCAGACGTGGAGGCAGAGCTAGGAGAGTAGTATGAGGTGGTGTACATCTTAACATGGAACAACCACCCGCCTTAGTTATCCCCGCTAGGCTCAGGGAGCTGGAGGGAGGAGGAAGAGTGCGGCTGCGTGAGGTCAAGGAATGTGACCCAATAGCTCTAGAAATGATTCAAGGGACAGTCTGTGTACACTACTAGCTGTTGTAGTAATGGACATCGATATGAATCATTCCTTGCTTTCAAAAATTTTGTTCCAGACTTAGAGTTTCCGATAAGCCGTGGACTTGACCCTCACGTCTGGAGATACCTTGGGAGAAGACTCGATAATCACACTTACGCCGACGGTGTGGTCAGATCCTCGAGGCGAGAGTTTCGGTTGGAATCTCTTGGTGGCTGCGTCGAGGCCTTACGACGTTGGTTTGAGTATGGACTGGGCAATCACAGTTCATACACAAATTGACGGTATTAGGAAAAAGGTTATAGTTTAACTATGACATCGGGATGGGTTTTCCTTGGTCGGCAAAAAAAAGGAAACCCCAGGAACCGCATGGTAACTCTTGCACAGGAGGGTGCGACCGATCACTCTTGAGTCGGTCAACCTTACCCTCGTAGCAGCAGTCGTTTTGAGTATCAGTTCTAACAGAAAATGGAGACCTCTAGAGTTCGAGGATGACCACCACGTCTTCTTACGGGTCTCACGTCGACGAGGTTTAAGGAGATGTGTCCAGGGAGGAAAGTTATCTCCGAGGTTCAACGGACCTTTCTAGGTCCTCAGTTTGGTAGGCGAGGTGATTTATCGCTTGACCCATCCACCTCAGTTGCACTAGGTGCACGACGCTTTCTAGGTATCTCAACTGAGGAGATACATGCTCGACCCTTCGCATGTCATCGACCATGAGGAGCCGAAAAATGGCGATGGGGTTACTTCAACAGAGGTTCTAGTGGGGATCAAGGATCGACAGGAGCAGATCCTATGGGGACGATCGATTCCTCTGGTGCTCTTTCTTTGGTAGCACGTGAACATCCAGATGATCACATGGGAGCGGAAGGCTCAGATGTGTGCTCAGTACCACCTTTGTATCCCTAAGTTTGTGGTGAAGCTTTACAGGGATGTAAAGCCCTGTGGTGGTAGTAATGTAAACACCCGTAAATTCCAAGGAAATTTTTTTCTTAATTTTATTTGGAATTTTACAAGAACGCAGTCTCTGCCGGCACCTGATTCCGATGCCCAATGTTCCCGGAATCATTTTCTGAAGTTTTTCTCGGGTACGTTCAGTGAAAGGACGAGCGGGTTTTTCTAACTTTTGAACCGGTTCTCGGAATCGAATTCTGAGGGCACCGATGGAATCACAGCGCCGATAATTTCTAAAAAACGCTTCTTCCGGAGTTGCGTTTGCTCGGGTGTGATTTTTAATTTTTGGGCTTAAAGTTATGAAATAAAATAAATTGTATGACAAACATTATTTTATATCACATAAGCCACTTGGATGCCACTTGAAGCCACTTAAAGCAGCATAAGCTGAGTTTTTGCGGATAGGGTGCTATCCAAAAATATCCTACCCACTTGGTAGGATATTTGTGAGGTGGGACCCACATGATCCCCACTGTTTCTTTTCCTCTAAGTAACTCACCCGCGAAAACCCATCATTATGAAAGTCAAATGACGCATTTTCTTAATTTCTTAACGCACCAATTAATTTGGCGGCTTTCTTTGTTGAATTAATTGGGCGTTTTTCTTCGTTGAATTAATTCGGCGGTCTATTTCGTTGAATTATTTCTATAAATTATTGGGTCGTTACTTATCTCTTTATTCATTTCTTAACCGGTTTGAAATCTGTTGGCGTAGTAATAAAATAAGACCAACGCCACATCTTGAGGATTACACGTTGGGAGACCTTTGACAGAATTCTTGTGCCTTCACCCTTCTTCACGAAGAACGCGAAGAACGCGAAGAATGCGAAGAACTCCGGCCTCCGACGAAGAATGCCGAAACCGCGGAAATTGACGACGCGACGCTATGTGCCGCGACGCCGACGATTCCTCTTCTGCGACGTTCCTTCCTCTGCAACGAAATCTTAAATCATCTGTTGGAGGTAAGAGATTCCGAGTTCCTTTTAGAACTCCTTTGTGGTTTTTATCGACGCACGAATTTAATTATTTTTTTAATTAAATCTTATTGTTCTTGAACCTCGTAGTTCGACGACGCGACGCCCTTCCGTGACGATGCGACGCCCTTCTGCGACGCGATGATCGCCTCCTTCCGCGACGTTCAAATCCGCGAAGAACGCGCGTGCGACGACTTGACGAGGTAGGGATTTTATTTTGGAATACTTTTATATTCCCGTGAACATTTTTTAAATTTAAAGAACCAGATTCATATGAACAATTTTAATTTATTAAAATTGTTGTTTCATGTGTTGAATTAATTCTCCTGTTGCTTTTATCTAACGCGGAGGGTGCGGGCCAAACGAACACGGTCCGAGAACCCTCCGCCGTTCCTTGTGGTTGTGCGGATCTGGAAGGCGATGAAAAAACGTGACGCAATTGTGATTTGATGATCCCGCAGTAAAGAACGGAACCCGGGAGGAACAACGACATAGACGGGAAGGAAAACGGACAACCGGAGCAACTCCAGTGGCCTGCGGAAGCGGCCATCGGCGCGGGTCGCCAGCGCAGCGGCGCCGGCAGCTGGAGGCGGCGGCGCCCCAGGGCGCCGCGGGACCAGGCCGCAGCGGCGGCCGCGGCCAACAGACCCGTGGGCGCGTGGGTCTGGCTCGCCCGCATGGGACGCGGCAGAAGCCGCGTCCGTTGCTCCAGCGTGGCCCCAACGCGGGGTCGCGGCATCTCCAAACCGCAGGGGCAGGGCCTCATGGCACCCAAGCGCTCGGCCGCTCGGCCGAGCCGAGCCAGGACGGTCCGACCGGTCGGGCCGCACCCTGGCCGGACCGGACCCGGTCCAGCCAGGTCGGACCGGGTCGGGGCGACCCGGTTCGGCCAACCTAGGGGGGTCGTGCCGTGTCGGCCCGGGCCCGGACCCCCCGTCTTCGGACCGTTATCGGTCTTTTGCCCGTACCTTGTCCTACGGGCCTCCAAACGACTCGCCGTCAGCGGAAACGCGATCCTTGGATCGAGACAGTCTTTTCGGTATATCTCACTCAAGGTTTCGGATCACTTTGGGTTCGGCTGGGTTGGTTCGGATACAAAACAAACCAGGCCCTCGGAGCGGGAACAGTTATATCTTGAGTTCCGAACGTCCGATTGACGTGCCGTCGACTTTGATGGATTCCTCTAAGGGAGACGGATATTTTGGCTTACTCCGCTCGAGGTTTGGACGCAGTTGGAGTATGGTCGGGTTGGTTTTAACTTAAAAACCAACCGGGACCCCGGGACGAAAAAGCCAATAACTTCCAGACCGGGCGTCTGATTGACGCGCCGTCTGTTGCGTTGCATTCCTGTTGACGATACGGAACTTTTGGCATCCTCCGCCCGAGTTTTGGATGCAGTTGGATAGTCGCCGAGTTGGATCGCACCCGAAATCCAACCGGGCCCCTAGAACGGAAAAGTTGATTCCTTTCTGACAGAATGTTCGTTTGACGAACCGTCAGCGGCATTGTTGATCTCGTCGAGAAACGGTCCATGTGAGTATACCCTATGAGTGTTCGGGGTATAGTTGAGTTACGGCCGGATTGGTTCGCTAATGAAACCAACTGGGCCCCTGGGACGAAAAGGCTAATAACTCACAGACCGGGCGTCCGATTGACATGCCGCCTATTGCATTGAGACCCCTATGACGAGGAGGTCCTTTTAGATACTTCTTCGTGGGACTTTGTGATACTTGGAGTATCGACCAGTAGCTCGTGGAGCGGACCCTCCGGGAGACGAGCGTATGGAGTACGAAGACCGTGTAGCCCGCAGAGACCTGAAGACTGCTTGTCCGATTCGATTCGGAGTGACTTACGTAGCCCAGTGGGGAGCACTACTTTGTGAGGTGGCAGACCCACAACGGAGGTGCACTGCTATGTGTGGTGGAAAATCCGCGGTACTCGATAGGAGTAGTACCTCTGTAGCCTATGAGGGGGGATCACTACTTTGTTTGGGTGGCAGACCCCGGTGGGAAGCACTACTGTGTGAGGGGGCAGGCCCGCGGTACTCGACAGGAGGAGTACCTCAGCAGTCTTAGGTTAGTGATTAGTATCTCAGAGTCGTGACAGGACCACTGTACACTTCAGAGACGGAGCTCTTCAGTAGTTACGGTTTCGATAATGAAAATCTTGGATTGAGATGAATCTTTTGACTTTTGTGTTTACCTCATGATTGAGATGGGTTACTTGATAATTTAGGTATATGTATGGGCATATATCTAAGTATAGGATATCTGTTGAGATCTTCTTGTGGTTATCCTTGTTGGTTTAGTGAGACCTTGAGGGTCTCGGGGTCGCTACTGAGTATCGTTATACTCACCCCTGCACGGGCTATGCCTGCACCTCGTTGTATTGGTTGCAGACGACGGGAAGTGCTGACGGAGGCCGAGCGTTCGAGGAATGGTCGGTAACCGGAGGTGGACTACACAACGAGTCAGTACCCAGAGGTGGACTACACGACGAGTCAGTACCCGGAGGTGGACTACACGACAAGATGACACACAGAGAAGGTTGACAGACGAGAGTGTGGAGGAGGCTATCTGTACCTACGCTTAAGCTAGGATCCATGGTGGATGACCAGGAGCTGCGCTATCTCTACCTACCCTTTAGGTAGGATCTGAGGAGGACGACCCAGGAGCTGCTTCCTTCTTCCAGCTATTTGTATTTTTGTTGTTGTACCTTGTTCAGTTGTAGTTGTACTTTCTTTTGGGTTTGTATTTTGGACCATTTACTTTTCAGAATTTCTTTTGTACTTAGTGTTTTGCTTCCGCTTGTACTCTGTGGTGCTTGTTTTCTTTTAGAAAGGAAATGCCTTCCCAGTTATCAGGATTTACATCTTTGGTGCTAGTCGCCAGCCCCTGGCCTATTGAAAGGCAGGCTTGGGGTAGTCACGGCACGGGCCCCGGGGACGGGTCGTGACAAAAACCCTTTAACGAAAGAAAATGAATCATTGTTTAAAAAACGAGTGTGGAAAGAATCACAAGGGATGTTTTTTTCACGGTAATGGAAAATATTTCATCTATGGAAAGGAGAGAAATCATTAAATTGAATTCTAAAGAGAGTTGAATTTGGATTCTAATGAAAACAACACAGATAAATCTCATATTTACTCACCACCCACACAACAACGCTACATCATCAAAGACTATGGGAATTTTTCTAACCTGTTATTAAATCTCAAGGTTAATGAGTAAAATTTGTATAAAAAATATGTTAAAACAAAAAATTTAGTGAAATATAATCAGATCAGAATATCTTAAGTGGGTTATGAGAACAATCGTTTAAAGGGAAACTTATTATCCACTCTAGAAATTAAAATACTTTATTTTATTATTTTTATACAATCTCGTTTATATAATAAGAATTTTTCATAGTTATGATATCACTATCTAAATAAATTGATAATGAATTAATATTTAGTAATTATAATGGTATGATGATTTTATATCAATTCTATAGACAATATAAAATAGATTATTTGGAAATGTGATTTCTATATATCTATTTGATCTACTACTATCAATTTTATTTGTGATTTGGGGAGTGTATTTAAATTCATTATATAGTGTCATATAATTAACATTAAAAGAGAAGTAACATATAATATTCGAGATCATCCCATTTATGTTTATCTATGTGAGGATGAATATGATATTATTATAGAAATATCCATTATTTTATATCAATTTTTTCTTATTCCTGATTGGAATATTTCTCAAATTGTTTGGTGGAACTCTATATTGATTATATTAATAAAATATAGAAATATACTAATAAATTCCCAATATATTTTCCTATTATTCCCCTAAATAAGGATGTTTTGTTTTTTATGGAACACATATATAGTGTTACGACAATTTTAAATACATCTGATATAATTTCCCTCGACTAACTGTGTGAATTAAAGAAACAGCTATCGGAAAATCATAATAAGGTATTCATTCATCCCAATGCATTACCATAGGTTGGATATAATTTATTAATTATGAAGAATGATTGATAAAAGAATTATTAAATTGACTATCGATAACATCGTAATATTAATATCAATAAAAAATTACCTCTAAAACAATTGATGATTTTCCTAATAAAATAGAAGGAAAAATAGATTTCAATCATTGTGCTATAATCTGGATATCATCAATTGAAGATCCAAAAGTAGGGAAATAAATGTTACCTTTCAGAATGATGTGCAAAAAATGAATTTAATGTGAACCATTTTTTCAAAACATTCGACCTTATTGATTCATGGATTTAAGGAATATAGTCTTTAGTGATTACCTTGACCAGATTATGGTAGACATACAAGAATATAATAATATATATTACAAGGAAAATAAGATTCATGAATAATATTTGGGGATTATGTTTAAGACCATGAAGAAAGAGATTTGGAATTCTAAATTTTTTATATATGAATTTTGGATACAAATCTTATCAATAATGTATTTTTAATTATGTGTCAAGGGAAGTCATTCAATCCACTAAAGACCAATGTAATTGAACATTAGTCTAAACCAACAATTTTTACTAAATAATATAGTTTTCCTTCCATTGGAAGATACTATCAATGATTTGTGAGAATGTTCTCTTTATTACCAAATATACTAATAGTATTCTCAAAAATTGAAACCATTTTCCTATCGATATATGTAATTATAATATCTTATTCCATACTACAATAATCATTTAATGAAAAAAATAATCCAACTCATGATTTAGAACTAGAATTGGTAATAATTATTTGCATATAATGGAACATTATCAATATGTTGAGTGTTTTGATATTTATATATATATAATAATCATAAATAATTGTTTTTTATAATCAATTATAAGGAGATTAAAATGTGTTAAAGGATATGGTTATATATGATTAATGATTATCAATTCTCAATAAATTACTCCCATGGGATAGTGAACAAAGTGGATGCCACTCTGAGTTTAATAGAAAATTATATTTTGAACATAATTATGATATAAAGAGTTACAATGAATCTAAATGTGAGAATATTGATAGATAAATAATAGAAAAAGATGTTATATCAGGTCATTATCAAATGAATATTTAACCATTCATCCATTCAAGGATTAATAGAAAATATATGGAAGATGTGGAACAACAAAGGACGATAAAAATGATACTAATTTCAATCATGATTTTTATGGTATTATAATTTTATTGAAAAATTCACGTGTCTCATAAATAACATAATATAAGAATGATCTCATTGATGAATCTCATAGTTCATCATTTTATATCTATCCTAGAATTATGAATTTATATAATGATCCAAAAAGAGGGTTTTTGGGTGGTAAATATAAAGATGGATATTAATTATTCTGTATCAAAATATATAGTTTTTTGTCAAATTATATATAAAATATAGTATATTAATCTTTATGTTACAACCATTTCCCATTCCCAGGTTGAAATGGTATAATATCACTATGAATTTCGTCATAGGAATCCTCAAGAAATTTACTGACCACAAGTATATTTGGGTTGAATTCATTCACTTTATGAAATAGAAAATTTAATATATACTAGAGGATATAAATATCTTATTAATATCTTTATTTTATACATTTTGTATATGGTAGGGTCATATGTAATTCAATATCCAATTTTATCGGATCGATATCTGATGCCTCTATAAAATTTTTAGAGAATTCATCAATAATATTTTAATTCAGATTTTAGATTTAGTATTTTAAATCATCCATAGATATATGAATAGTATGATAGGGACATTAAAATCCTAGAAGATATAATGAATGATTTCTATATGAATTTTCAATTTTGTTGGAATCAATACCCCCTTTTGATGAAATAGATTATAATAATTGATTTCACTTGAGTGTTCTGATGTCTCCTCATGTATAAATATATACAAATAAGTAATGGGATCCAACATGATTTTATAATTTTGGGATACTAAAACTATTTGGAACATATCGACCTTATGAAATATAATATAAGGTTATTGCCAAAGAAAATCACCTCAGGATAGAATATTTTGAATATGAAAATTATGATGAAAATCATTTGGGAGATCTATAGATCAATGGTAGTGATATTGTGTCACTATAAATGTCACCATGGAATATGTTTATTTTTTTAAAAAAAAATTGATGATAATTTAATGTTTATCCATCATAATTAGATTATTTAATGAATTGGGATAGTATCTTAACACATTGAACATCCTATAAAAGTATATCCAGATCAAGATGTATTCCACATATCTCTTTTGAGAAATTACATACCAAATGTTTAACAAGAACTAAAATAATTGGTCACACAATTGGAAAGCGTTCTCTATAACTAAAAACATATGGTACACATCATGGTTTTTGTGATTAATTATTGTAGGGTTAGAATACTCATCTCTTTTAGGTTCTCTAATAGAATCAAAAAAATTAGGAAACCTTGTGGTGACCAAATGATGTAATTTGATAGAGTTATCATTTTTATTTTTTATTGATGTGATATAATTTTGAAGGAGATATTCATATATTGGTTGAATAATATACCACCCTGATATTTTATTACATATTTCTTATTAATATATTTCATGCCCTTGACAGCATTCAATAGACACTAAAATGTTTTTAAACAAACCATGATATACTATTGAATCTATGTTATTATATTTAATCATTCTCATGTTTTCATTGGATTAGTCTGTATGAATAGGACTAAAGAAATTAGAAAGTTTAATTTCTAAAAAATCTAGATAATTAATTCATTATTTATTAAATTTTAGAAAATAATATAAATTCTTTTGAATGTCATTTTTTCAAAAACTCAATTATTCATTAAATGTTTTGAAATCCAAAAAAGATAAATTAATCAATATTTAATTATATCATTAATTAATTTTCACATAATGTATTCAATAAATATATTTTAAAATTCAAATAATGAGATTCACTGTGCATAGAATTTGAATAAATACAGATTTATGTATAAAAATTCATTTTTCAAATTAATATTAACGTTGAGATTCAGTCACTATTTTTAAAACTAGTTTCTAACACTAAATAAAATTAAATTTAAAAAACCAGTTTCCATGTTTTTAATTATGAATTTTCATATTTTTAATGAGGAAAATTTCATTTTTGGTCATAATGAAATGGAAAAATGATATAAATCATTTGCCTCAATTATGATTAAAAAAGCATAGTGATTTGTATAAACAAGAATATATTGTTTAAAATCTCACATATACATTACTAAATGTATTGTTGATGATATTTCTACCTTATCATATCTTATATTCAAAAAATTTACATTTTTATCCACTTTAAATTGAATATGTGTTTATTATATTATTATTTTACTTTAATAATTATTTTTCTTAATGTAGGAGAAATAACATCGGTTTTTTTAAACCGATGCAAAAAGTATATGCGGGGTAAAAAAACTGATATGAAAAATGATGCTAATGACAATATATATATATATATATATTTCACGTCAGTTCGTTAGAAAATATATATTTTATGTTAGTTCATTAAAAAATGGTTCCAATGATAAAAAATATGTTTTTGGCATCAGGTTTTATATAAACTGGTGCTAAAAATAATTAAAAACTGTTTGTTTGGTGTCTATTTTTCTAAAAAACAGCACCGAAATTATTTTTTCAGGATTTTCGAGGTCGGTTTTGTAATAATTTTTACCAAAACTCTTTAATAATTTCCCATAATAGAGATTACAGTACTTTTTTAAATCTACGAAACCCTCCATTCATGGTGAATCCATCCCAAATCGCGACACTTCGAAGGCCACAAAGTGATCTTGAACTACATTGTTGTTATATTTTCTTTGATTTGTAGGATCTACGGTCTCCATTCGTCATCTTCTTCAATTACATCATCATAATTTCATTTAATTCTTCTCCAAATTATATTTAAAAAAACCATTATTTGATTTTAGTTGGTTTTACATCATTAATGTTCATTTTTATAATCAATTTCATTATGATCTTGCATGATTTGTTTATTCTTGAAACACATTAAAGGGGAGAAGTTAATATATAGGACCGAGAATAATTTTAACTCTGAATTTTGTGAGATTCTTTTCTAAATTGGTGGAATATGTGATCATTAGTTTTATTAGATCATTCATAGGTTTTAGATTGTCAATTTAACTAGTAAAACAAGAAAATTATATTATTCTTAATGTAATTTTTTCTTCATATTTTTTTCAATGTGAATATCAATATTATCATTCACATTAACATTTTTTATAAATTTGGATGGTAAAATGTAGTAGGATGTGATCTTCCTGATTCAAAACCTAAAAAAGTATCACTATATTTGTAACACCCCAGGTAAATAAAGAATATGAAATTTTTATATTTATCCATATTTGTGAATAAAATATTAATATTACTTTAAAGGGAATGCTATGCTTGAAGGCTTACCCAATACTCAACAACGAGTTCCTTTGAAATCTTACGTTGCACTCTAATAATAAAATAATTTTATTTTAAATGGTAGTTAGCAACTAGCCGTTGTAATGATGGGAATGAACAGAACTAACTACAAAATGATTATATATGTTTGTCAAATATTTTTACATTTTACAATAAATGTTAGAGTATTAAAAATGCAAATGAATCCAATTTTAAGAACAAATCTTCTAATATTCTTTAAAAGGTCGATTGAACGCCATTTGATGGAAAACCATTTTTAAATATACTTTTGACAATTTTATATGTTTGATTTGACAAAATATAATTCTTCTTTTGAATCAGGACATCAAAATTTACTTTGTGTAATTTTTTGGTAATTTTCTGATAATGTTCATTTTTTAATGAATAGTGGAAAGTGTTGTATATTAATTCAAATCCTCTTTTTAATATAATTTATTTATATAGGTATATTATATTTTTAGTTGTTTCTAAAGTGAATTTAGAATATATTTTTACAATTTAATCCAATGGTGGTCATTGGAATTAATATCACATTGAGACTGGACATAAATGATTGTCAATCTTTTGATAGATATTGTTTCTTAAAAACATGCTATTTGATTTGATAGCGGGATTTAATTATAAAATTAATTAATGAAACTTATATGTTATGGATTTGGTAAAATAGACATCATTTTTGAATTCAGAATATCAAATATAGCTTAAGGTGAATTTTTGGTTTTTTTCCGACAAACCTTAATTTTTGATGAATAGTGAAACCAAAAAATGGTAGCTACAAAAACTGATTTTTCATTTAAATATAACTTCACCACTTTTGTGATTTGAATTTCAAAAATACAATATAAATGATTTTCATTATTTAGTAAAATGTGGTTCAATGGGATGAAAATAATTTTTTCTGAAAATTATCTTTTATGTTTTATTAATCGCTATTAATGGTAATTTGTGTGATTTATGGTAAAAATGATATTATAATAAAATGAAAATATCTTGACACTTGTTATAACCCTATTGGATGAGTCATGGCCGACCATGACAACCCATGGGTCGATTTGTGGGACCCATGGAGCCACATGGGTAAGATAATGATATTAATGCCTTTTATTTAAAGTAAAAGTAAAAATGACACAAACATATATTGTTTTAATAAAACAATTTTTACATTGGGATATACAAGTCATATTTTTTACTATAAATATTAATTAGAAAGATAAAATTATTTCCAACATCATAGTATTGTTTTATAATTTTTCGATATTAAATAACTTAAATTATTTATGACATCATGATGATACAGCGATTACCTCATTCTTTTACGATTTAAATAAAATGAAACGATAATGTAAAATCCAATACCTAATCATGTCAAAAACCTATTGTATAGGTGGATTTAGAACCCTAATCACCTTATCCTTTAAATATATCAATGTGGAACCATTAAAATCCTCTCCTCTTATAAAAGGCCCCCACCACTACCTCCTTACCCACACCATTCAAGCCTTTTTCTCGGCCAAGATCTGATCATTTTGTCTCTTCACATCCCTCTCATAATCCTATAAGCCTTACCTTAGGCCGAAAGCTCTTCAAGAAACCCTTTTGGTTCAAACCAAAGGGAGTTACCCGATTTTAATGTAACGTCTTCACTTGCACTCTTTTGTTTTATTTTGCTTCTCCAACCCCCTAAACTCATTTTATTTATTCCTTTTCTAACAAAACCAGTACCTTCCATATACTATGATGTTTTTATAATAAGGATTAGAGATACACTTACACACACCTACATCTAATGGTTAAAGAACATACTGTTTCTGTGGATGGTGAATTTCTACCTCACGAAACGATAATTGTTCAATATTCTTTTAACACCATAAAAGGTGTCCATTAATATGTCACCATATTTATATATGATATATAATATTTTTATGTTTTCCTTAAGCTTCTTTATTTTTCAGTTATGACATACCTTTATGGTTTCCATTACTGGTAAACGCGATATCTTCATTTTAGGAAGTGCGGACTACCGCCCCCTCAAAGTGATTTGATTTGTTAATACCATATGTGGTAAGTATAAAGGATAGATTTAATTATATTATATATTATACCATACTTTAATTATAATACTATTATGTATCATTATGTTTTAATTCCATTAAATATGAAATGTAAATGGAAGTAGCGTTCATGCGTACGTACGGCTGACCGTCCCCATGAACGATGCAATTAATTACTTACCTCTAAATGATTATGTAATATTATAAATGAATGTATATAATGGATATATATGATATATATGATATCTAAATAATGAATATAATTCGGTATATAATGGACATTTTACCCCATGAACAAACTTGTGATTATAAAGAGTTTATTTTTGACTCATGTACCAATTATCAACAAAACGACAGTTATTAACTAAAATGATTACATAATGTGAATAACATCTTAATATGTGATATAAAATGACTAATTAACTTGAAAAATGTTCTTAAGCAAGTAGAAATTAACTCACGTTTATTATTCAGGAGATTAAAGAATGATCGAGTCAAGTCGAACACGAGGTAAGGGATCCAACCTCTCCCTTTCTTTTTAAGTACTCTCTTTTATGTCATTTATTTTAAAGCTCATATTTCTTATTTTGGGGGATGTTATTTTATATTCCTCTTTCTGTAAATTTTATTTTAATATAATGAGATACCCTATTTGATCTAATAAATCCATTTTCTGATGTTTTATGTGGCGCCGTTAGGCTGCCGAATTTTCATAAGGGGATTTTCATCTCACTTTTTATTTCCATGAGATTAATGCTACATTGGACACTATTTCCCCTTGTTTGGTGTACTTAATGCCCATTATATTACTATTTGTTTAATATAATCTTATATATGGGTTGTCACATCTTCATTGTATGACCCTTCTTTCATGGGGTGTACGTTTCAGAAGTTACCCAATTCGTTACGGGAACCTTTCACCATCCTCTTTTTAAATGACTTCTTTTGTTATGCCTTTTAATTCACATACTATTATGTTGGGATATGTTCTTCTATATCCTTATTTATGTAAATTTTAAGTCCAAGTGATTAGATTCCATTTTCTCTCTCGTCAACTCATTTTTTGAAAATTAAAGTGACGCCGTTAGGCTGTCGGATTTCACTAAGGGAACTTCTTGACCAACATTAAATTATTTGGGTTAATCCTATAATTCCTGATTTTATTATTCCAAGATTATGTGTGGAATATCTTTATTTTAATTTCCAAAAACCGTTTTTTAGATATACTATTTCTACACATAATCATCTCATTGATAAATTCTTACGAACTTGTATGGGAAATCAGAACTCAATCTCATTTCATTGAGTTAAATATCTATGTCATTGGTTTTGTTTTTCCAAGACTATGTGTGAATTACCTCTGATTGTTTCACACATAATATCCACTTATATTGGGTGTATTTATATTTCTCACACATAATTATGTGATAGATTTATCCTTAATTTAAGGATACCATCTTTATAATGGGTTTCATCTCAATTTTCATTTCCATTAAGACTTCATTGTTGTTATGAACCAATTCACTCTTATATGGTGTGTATACTATCCTTGGACATATTATATCATGAATACATTTATTCTCATGATATTATAAAGTTCGAATTAAATGTTATTCTGCAATTATTTGTATTCAAGAGTCTCTAATTTTGATAAAAACTCATTAAAAAAAATATCGTTTTAAATGTTTTAAAGATCCATTATTGTAAATCTTTATCATTAATTTCCATGTTTTCAAAATGTTTTTCAGTTTTTATTTATATGGAGATTAATGTTTTAAAATTATAATTCCATTAAAATCATCAATGTGGTATGGGACACTTTGATTCAAAAATATCTTTTAAATGGTTGTTGAAAATGGATTGATTAATTCAATATCTTGGAATTACCTATTGTGATTTCAAATGAAATTTTGTTATTGAAATATTTATATTTTCAATATTTTATGTGTAATGATGGTACTTGGACATTTTATGGGTGGTTACGTGATAATCCATATGATGGGTGGTGCCGTGAATACCAGGATGGGTGGTTACATTATAACCTCCAATGCATTGGGTATGGAAGTAAGTCATATGGCTATTCCATTAAGTATGTGTGGAAGTCAACCATATGGTTATTCCATTTAAGAATGTTTATGTCCCAAGTTACCTTTATATGTTATGTGTTCTTTATATGGGTTTTATGGTAATCTTTTGGTTACAAAAGGGTATGTAATGGTCTTTTGTTGAGTGAAGAGTTTATACTATTTCATAAAGGTGAAAAGTATTACTTTGGTAAAGTACTCATGGTTTACTTGTTGTTTTGGAAAACTAATAGTTTTACTTCTTTGTGTATCCTTTAATGGGATTTTTATGCTCATACCAAGTTTTTGAAATGTTTTCCACAGGACTTAAAGATGAATATGGTCTTTGTTGGGATCAAGGAAAGACATTCTATCTAAAACATGGAACTAGACATGTTTCTTTTTAAGTGTTTTTTTATTTTATGGAATCTTAGTAGAAGTGTCTACTGTGTAATCTTTTGAGTTGTAATAATTATGAACTAATTCTCTAAAACTCTATACCTGAAAATATTCTCTTTGGGAATTATTCATTTAATTAGTGATTAAGTAATGTTTAAGGTCAGGGCCTTATAGTTGGTATCATAAGTCGGTTTAAATAACTTTACAGGTTATGTTATTCTCTAAGCATAAGTGACATTACCATAATGGTTAGGATTTCAGAAAGAGTCATAGTTTTAGATAAAGTTAATGAGTAAGTATATCTTAGTGTTTATCTTCCTCATTAGTACATGATTATTTTTTTGATATACTCACACTGGCCTTTTTTGGTTTTAGAAAATGGTTGGATCTAGCAGGCACCAAAGTAATAGTGGATGTAAAGGAAACTATGACATTTTTCTAAGTGAGCAACTGAATGATATGGGAGCTGCAATGAGAACTATTGTGTTTATCCTCAACCAACTATCTAGAGTCATGATTGACCACCTAAACCTTGGTGATTTCTATAAGGCATCATATATGCGAGAAACAAATCCCTGTGGAACTACAGGTAATAATCATAAAGGCAACTGTGTTCAAGAACCTATGTTTCAATGATGTGGAAAGAAACAACTAGGAAAATGTTTCAATGGGACAGAAATATGCTATAGATGTGGAAATGAAGGTCATAAAGCAAGAACTAGCCATGGAAAAAGGAAGCATCCAGTTGACTCAAGGAAAGGGAAAGAAGTTCTTTCTGCGTTATCAATTGAATGATTTAAATGTGGTGTGAATGGTCATTATGAAAACACATGTCCTATGAAGAATTTTCAGGAATGGGATCATGAAGATCGTAAAAATATTCATTTACCAATACCTAATGCCATTCCGATTGAGGATGAAGAAACTAACAATGACCAATCAAAAGTATGGATTGTTGCTTAACTTTTGTTTTCCAATTTTGGAATCTTCGGATATGATTCATGATTTTTTTTTGTAGCAAAGAAGTTTTTCAGAATAAGTTGGAAAGGAGTGGTTAATGGATCATGAATAATGTTGAATGAGTAAGAAGTCAACATATAAGGGCTTCAAGAGTTATGGTGAAATTCTTAAGAGTAGTAAGTCTCATTTGATGATGGGGTTAAATTAGAAGAATTTTTATAGTATGTGTAACCCTGATGTTTGATATATGAAAATATTATTCATGGAATAATTATTTTTTATTTTGTGCACATAGTTATGAAGAACCATTTGGGTTTATATGATCCTTACTTTTGAGGTAATTATGGGTTACTATATGTTATGATGGAAAGTGAAATGCATGAGATAAAATTGAGGTTAAATTATGTTATTGTTATTATTGATGATTTTATCTCTTTTTGGGGAATGATTTGAGAATTATATAGTTTGGAAAAAGGACAAAACGCAGACCGTGTGACAACCCGCCGCGTCAGACAAAACTGCGGGAATCGAACCCACAACCGAAGTGCGACTGATATTTATCACCTACCACTGGAATACGTGAAGTCCCTTTTTAGTTTGAATAATTCTATTTAGTTAGATGATTTTATGAATTAAGAGTATGTTGATTTTGGGTTATCTATGGAAATTATTAACCTATAATGGAGGATATGTGATTAGGTTAATTACTTTTCAATATGAGACTTTAAGAGCCACTAATGTTGTTTGGAGATAAATGTTACGATTTAACTTGGAAGACTATGTGATTAAATCCATCAAATATTTGGGTTTCAATCTTAGTTTGGTTTACTTTTGGTCTTCGTTGAACTTTGGGTCTTTTTGGACAAATTTTGGAGATTAAGAATAGATTTCCTTTTTATAATGGATTATCCTTTTTGGGTATTATCTGATCTCAAACAAACCTTTTTGGTTTTAGTATTGGTTAAGGTCTAAAAACATGGGATGTATACAGTTCTCTTTTGTGGATTAGGTGATTCTCTAGAAGTTTATTATAGCTCTCTTAATGCAAACATGTCATCCTGAATACTCATCTTTTGGAGAAAATATGAGTTCGTGTAAGAAATCTAGTAAAATTTGAAAGTCAATATGTCAGGTAAGTATGTTTTATTATGTTTTAGTTAAGCTCAAAAATAAATTCCTCAATTAAAAGTAACTAAAAAAAATGTTTTCCGTTAACTTTTCCTACTAGGGAATCCAATACCGTTTAACCCATCACAAGTTTGTGATTTTCTGGTGGTTAACTTTCTCCTAAACAAGTTTTCTATCACACTACCTTAGAACATGACCCTTTGTTTTTCCTTCCATATCCATGTTTTCATACATGGAATCCTAGTATGGGTTAACTCAGGTTACCTTTTTTACTTCCCTTTCTTTCTTTTAAATTGATAGTTTAATTTACTCCTTTTTCGATGTGGGGATTTCAATGAAGTTTCCGAGCCCAATTTTAAAATTGCGAGGATGCAATTCCCAGAAGGGGGGAAGGATATAACACCCCAGGTAAATAAATAATCTGAAATTTTTATATTTATCCATTTTTTTGAATAAAATATTAATATTACTTTAAAGGGAATGCTATGCTTTATGGCTTACCCAATACGCAACAGCGAGTTCCTTTGAAATCTTATGTTGCACTCTAATAATAAAATTATTTTATTTTAAATGGTAGTTAGCACCTAGTCATTGTAATGACGAGAATGAACAGAACAAACTACAAAATGATTATATATGTTTTTCAAATATTTTTACTTTTAATAAAAAATGTTAGAGGATTAAAAATGCAAATGAATCCAATTTTAAGCATAAATCTTCTAATATTCATTAAAAGGTTGATTAACCGCCCTTTGATGGAAAACACTTTTTAAATGTACTTTTTAAAATTATATATTTTTTATTTGAAAAAATAAAATTATTTTTTAGAATCGGGACATCAAAATTATTTTGTGTAAATTTTTGGTATTTTTCTGACAATGTTCATTTTTAATGAAAATTGAAAAGTGTTGTATTATAATTCAAAAACTATTTTTATTCTAATTTATTTATATAGTTAGATTATCTTTTTAACTGGTTTTAAAGTGAAATTAGAATATTTTTTTACAATTTAATCCAATGGTGGTCATTGGAATTAATATCACTTTGAGATTGGACATAAATGAGTATCAATCATTTGATAGATATTGTATCATAAAAACACGCTATTCGATTTGACAACGGGATTTAATTATAAAATTAATTAATGAAACTTCTATGTTATGAATTTGGTAAAATAGATATCATTTTTGAATTCGCAATATCAAATATAGCTTAGGGTGAAATTTTGGTTTTTTTCTGAAAAACCTTAATTTTTTATGAATAGTGAAACCACAAAGTGGTTGTTACAAAAACTGATTTTTAATTTAAATGGAACATTACCACTTCTGTGATTTGAATTTCAAAAATCCAATATAAATGATTTTCATTATTAAGTAAAATTTGGTTCAATGGGATGTAAATATTTTTTTGTTGAAAAGTAACTTTAATGTTTTATTAATCGCAATTAATGGTAATTAGTGTGATTTAAGGTAAAAGTGAAATTATAATAAAATGAAAATATCTTGAGACTTTTCCTAACCCTATTGGATGAGTCATGGCCGGACAAGAAAACCCATGGGTCAATTTTTGGGACCCCATGGAGCCACTTCGGTAAGATAATGACATTAATGCCTTTTATTTAAAGTAAAAGTAAAAATGACACAAACATGTATTGTTTTAATAAAAAAAACATGGGGTTATAAAAGTTAGATATTTGACTATAAATAGTAATTGGAAATATAAAAATATTTTTTACATCATATTATTTTTTTATAATTTTTAGACATTAAATAAATTAAATTATTTATGACATCATGATGATACAACGATTACCTCATTATTTAATGATTTAAATAAAATGAAAAGATAATGTAAACTCTAAGACCTAAACATGTCAAAAATCTATTGGATGGGTGGATTTCTTACCCTTATCACCTTATCCTCGAAATATGTCAATGTGGTACCTTTAAAATCCGTAACTCATTTGAAAATAATGTAACATTTCATGACTTTCCAAGAGTGCCCCTCATCTCCTCTTATAAAAGGCCCCCACCTGTACCTCCTTACCCACACCTCTATAGACTTTGGCTCGGCCAATATCTGATCATTTTGTCTCTCCACATCACTCTCCTCATCCTAGAAGCCTTACCTTAGGTAGGAAGCTCTTGAAGAAACCCTTTTGGTTCAAAACAAAGGGAGTTACTTGATTTTAAGGTAACGTCTTCATTTGTGCTCTTTTGGTTTATTTTTCTTTTCCAACCCCCTAAAAACTTTTTATTACTTCCTTTTGTAACAACAATAGTATATTCCATATACTAGGATGTTTTTATAAGAAGGATTCTAGATACACTTACACACACCAACATCTAATGGTTAAAGAACATACTGTTTCTTTGGATGGTGAATTTCTTCCTCACGAAACAATGATTGTTCAATATTCTTTTAACACATTCAAAGGAGGCCACTAAAATGTAACCATATTTATATATGATATATTATATTTTTATGTTTTCCTTAAGCTTCTGTATTTTTAATTTATGGCATACCTTTATGGTTTCCATTACGGGTAACGCAATATCTTCATTTTAGGACATGCGGATTACCGCCCCCTCAAAGTGATTTGATTCGTTAATACCATATGTGGTACATATAAAGGATAGATTTAATGATACTATATATTATACCATACATGAATTATAATAATTTTATGTATCATTATGTTTTAATTCCATTAAATATGAAATATAAATGGAAGTAGCGTTCATGCGTACGTACGGCTTACCATCTCCAAGAATGGTGCATTTCCTTTCTTACCTCTAAATGAATATGTAATATTATAAATGCATGTATATAATGGATATATATGATATATATGATATCTAAATAATGAATATAATTCTGGATATAATGGATATTTTACCCCATGAACAAACTTGTGATTATAAATAGTTTATTTTTGACTCAAGTACCAAGTATCGACAAAACGACCGTCATTAACATAAACGATTACATAATGTGCATAACATGGTTATAAGTGATATAAGAGAAATAATGAACGTTAAAAATTTTCTTAAGAAAGTATAAATTAACTCACGTTTATTTTTCATGAGATTAAAGAACGATCGAGTCAAGTCGGACACGAGGTAAGGGATCCGACCTCTCTATTTCTTTTTAAGTACTCTCTTTTATGTCATTTCTTTTAAATCTCATATTTCATATGGTGGGGGATGTTATTTAATATTACTGTTGCTGTAAATTTTATGTTAATATGAATGTATACCCTATTTTATCTCATCAATCCATTTTTTTATGTTTTATGTGGCACCGTTAGGCTGGCGAATTTTCATAAGCGGATTTTCATCTCGCTTTTTATTCCCGTGAGATTCATGTTACATTGGCCACTATTTCCTTTTATTTGGTGTATGTAATTCCCATTATTTTACTATTTGTATAATATAATCTCATATATGGGTAGTTACATCTTCATTGTATGACCCTTCATTCATGGGGTGTACATTTCGGAAGTTACCCAATTCGGTAAGGGAACCTTTCACCCTCCTCTTTTTAAAAGACTTATTTTGTTATGTCTTTTAATTCACATAATACTATGTTGGGATATGTTATTCTATATCCTTATTTATGTAAATTTTATTTCCAAGGGATGAGTTACCATTTTCTCTCTCATCAACTCATTTTCTTAATTTTAATGTGACGCCGTTAGGCTGTCAGATTTCTGTAAGGGAACTTCTTGACCCACTTTCAATTCATTGGGTTAAACCTCTACTTATTGATTTTATTAGGCCAATATATTGTGTGGAATAACTATTTTGTAATTTCCACAAACCTTTTTGTATATATACTATTTCTACACATAATCATCTCATTGATAAATTCTTATGAACTTGTATGGGAAATCATAACTCAATCTCATTTCATTGAGTTAAATATCTATGTCATTAGTTTTGTTTTTCCAAGATTATGTGTGAATGACCTCTGATTGTTTCACACATAAAATCCACTTATATTTGGTGTATTTATATTTCTCACACATAATTACATGATAGATTTATCCTTAATTTAAGGATACCATCTTTATAATGGATTTCATCTCAATTTACATTTCCATTGAGAATTCATTGTTGTTATGCACCAATTCACTCTTACATGTTGTGAATACTGTCCTTTGATATATTATATCAAGAATCCCATTATTATCATGATATTATAAAGTTCGGATTAAATGTTATTCTGTAATTATTTGTATTCAAGAGCCTCTCATTTTTTTAAAAACTCATTAACAAAAATATCGTTTTAAATGTTTTAAAGATTCATTATTCTAAATCTGTATCTTTAATGTCCATGTTTTCAAAATGTTTTTCTGTGTTTATTTATATGGACATTAATGTTTTAAAATTATAATTCCATTAAATGATTCAAAGTGTTATGGGACACTTTGATTAAAAAATCTCTTTTTAATGGTTGTTGAAAATGGAATGATTAAATCAATATCTTGGAATTACTTATTGTGATTGCAAATCAAATGTTGTTATTGAAATGTTTATATTTTAAATATTTTATGTGTAATGAAGGTACATGAACATTTTATGGGTGGTTTCATGATAAACTATATGACGGGTGGTGTCGTGAATACCAGGACGGGTGGTTACATTATAACCTCCAATGCATTGGGTATGGAAGTCGGCTGTATGGCTATTCCATTAAGTATGTGTGGAAGTCGACCGTATGGTTATTCCATTTAAGTATGTTTATGTACCATGTTACCTGTATATTTTATGTGTTCTTTATATGGGTTTTATGTTAATATTTTGGGTACAAAAGGGAAAGTAATGGCATTTTATTCAGTATAGAGTCTTTACTACTCCATAAAGGTGAAAAGTATTAATTTGGTAAAGTACTCATGGTTTACTTGTTGTTTTGAAAAACTAACAGTTTTCCTTCTTTGTGTATCTTTAAATGGGCTTTTTATGCTCATCCCATGTTTTTGAAATGTTTTCTAGAGGACTTAAAGATGAATAGGGTCAAGGATGGGATCAAGGAAAGAAATTATATCTATAACATGGAACTAGACATGTTTCTTTTTAAGTGTTTTTTTATTTTATGGAAACTTAGTAGAAGTTCATACTATGTAATCTTTTGAGATGTTATAGTTATGACCTAATTCTATAAAACTCTAAACCTTAAATGATTATATATGTGAATTATTCATTTAATTCATGATTAAGTAATGTTTAAGGTTGGGCCCTTATAATTTTGGTCAATCCTTAACGCATATATAATTCCATATGACATACTAAAACTAAATAAATTCACTATTTAATTCTATCCGATATATTCATATATCTTTTGTGATAAGATAACTTATTTTAGGATACCCATGTCTAGGCATGTTATATCTTGAAATATGACTAAACACTTATTTTAAAAAATCTCTCAATTGGTTATCTTTCATTCATGAAATATTTTATCTCATGATATCTCTATAGAGTCTTGAAAATTATAATATTTTATAGTGTAATATATTTTATCACCATATGCTACATATTATTTATGTATATTCAATTGTTTTCAATCTATGAAACATATTAATCTTTTTTTAAGTGGATTCGATTATATTTATGGGTTTTGTAGATATAAAATATGTCTAAATAAAATAGATTTGGTAAGATAAATCATAATAATATATTGTATAAAAAATAAAAAATAAAAATGAAGAACATTACTTATTGTTGACACATAATTTCATAGTGAGTTTGATGTGGTTACCTTAAAAATAGTCAAAGGAATGTTGTGTCCACTTGTATTAAACCACCTATATAATCAAAATTCAGAATTATAGTATCTACCTATATATATTAATAGTGTTATAACCACTCTTAAATAACAAAATAATAGATAAATAGATCGTAATTTATCAATTAGAACACTAATCTGTTTGGATTTTAGAGTATTGGATAAATGTATATAGAACTTTATTTAATCAATAAGGCTAAAAGGGTTCATGAATTTTTTAAAAACTCAATTTATTCTGAAAATAATTAATCAATATGTTATAATATATAAAAAAACAATACAAGACATCATAAATTAATTTAATTGTACACAAATTAATGAAACAAGTCATATATTTACATAGTATATACATGAGATAAATTTTTTAAATATACTATGAGGTATATTCAAGTTTAATGTACATGTGATTTATATGGGTACATTTATATTGTAATAGAATAATACTAAAATGACGGCTAATTGAACACCCAAATTATATGAAAAAGTTTGTAACATCATATGTTGATATAGATCTTATTGTTATAATATTACATATATCATCCTGATCATCTTCTATGGGAGAGTATAATTTATGTTTTCCAATATATTGGAGGTGTAATGATGATATGTGACAATTCCATATATATTATGACTGGTGAGTTTCACATGTCACATACCCCACTTTTTAGTGACAACTATTTAAAATGAACTAATAATTAATGAAATCATAGATACTTTTGAAAAAAATCACACTGAAAAAATTTAAGAACATTATAAAATGAACTTATTAATGTTACATGATTTAAAATAAATAAATATTATTATTAGAAAAACTCATGTATATAATATGAAAATAAAAATGTTTCTATCTGTAAATGTGTTTCTTATCTGATGTTTTCTATCGAATTATAAATTGTTTTTATTAAATGAGTTCCTATTTAGTATATATATATATATATCTAAATGTTCATATTTTTTAATATATTCACCAATTATATTGTGAAATCAGTTATTTGATGGATCATAAGTTGATAAATTAACAAACAAACATTGATTATTATAAAAAACAAGTTGGTGAATTCATTGAATATTCCAAAAAAATATTTCATTCATTTTTTTAGTTTTCTATCCATGTGTGAAGTGTATGAATATGAGAAAGTTAATGTCTAGATAAAACAAGGATCGTCTAACAATTTATGGTTTTAGCCTTAATTATACATGTTGGATATTTCATGTTGAAATAACTGTAAATTCAGTAGATATTTTTGGTGACAATATTCATACTATAGTAGAGGATCGTATCAATGATTCAATCTATGATTTAGTTGATAAAATTGTTGAAAAAATATTAAGGCTTCAAAAATTGTATAGAGACTCTGAGAAAACATAATTCAATGTTTGTAGTAAATATAATGTTTTATCATCTGTTTTGAGATTGGTTTACTTGAAAGAATGTAATACTTGGAGTGATAAAAGTTTCTCTAACTTACTTGAAATTTTAAAAGCGCTACACTGATAATTTAATGAGCTTCCAGATTCCAATTATGGGGTGAATAAAATATTATGACCAATGGGACTGGGGTACAAAAAGATACATGATTTCCCCCCATGATTGTGTGTTTTAAATGAAGGAATATGAATTTTTATTAAACTTCCATACATGAGGAACAGAAATCTATAAGATGGATGGAAAAAAATTAGATTCATTCTCAGGTACAGAAATATAACCTCATGCAAGAATTAATAATTTCATCCAATAATCTCATTAGATAATTTTGATAAACTATGTATAATTTATTCTCGGCTACAAAAATAAATTCTACTGCTAAATAAATTTGGTACCTTCCAATAATTCCTTATTTGATAAATTTATATTCAATTACAATTGAGGAAAAAAATGATAAGATGACATTCAGATGAACGTATCTCTAATGGCAAATTGCTTCACCCTACTGACTTAACATAGATATTTGATAATCAATTTATGGATTTTTGGTGTGGAGTTAGATGTATATGAATGGGAGTGTGTATAGATTGATTGAATCCATATCAATGCACTAGTACCAAACACATGTTTTATCCTTTTTTTGTTAGTTCATGACTAATCCACACATATATGTATGATGAAAAAATCTGTTATGATTATATTGAAAATTTATAGACCAAAAATATATGGAAGAAAATATTGATGTGTATATTTCACCATTGATTAATGATTTGAAACATCTATGAGGGGAAACTGTAACTATTATTGATGCAATCAAGAAAGAATATTTTTTTCATGGTATGATAAAGTTAAATATAAATGACATTCCTACATATAGAAAATTATCTGGATACAGTGTTAAAGGACATAGATCTTTTCCAATTTGTGAGGAAGAGACTTTATATTATCAATTACCAAATGAAAGAAAGAAAATGTACATGGGAGATCGTAGAATATTTCAAATTGACCATCATTATCATAGATTGAAAAAGTAATTTTATGGTCTACGAGAATACATTATTCCACCACAACCATTTCTAGTTGAATATTATTACAAATGGTGACAAATATTGAATCAACATTTGGAACGAGAATTAGTTTTAGTCTTCAAAATCAAATCATGAAGAAACAATATATTTTTTTGAACTACCTTTTTAGAGATTTGTAGAGACAAAACATTACATTGATGTTATGCATGTTGGGAGAAATATATTATAGTTTGATTGGAACTTTAGTAAACATAAAATTAAAAAATTATTTAATTAAATATTATACTAGACAACAATTGGAATATGATTGGAGTTAGCTCCCACAATGAATGGAAATAGAACTTATTTAGCTTTGTCTTGTCACACGTTAAGTTAGAGTGAGAAGATGAATTTGGATTCGTGTTTCTATGGTATAAACGTAACCATTGGATATTCATTAAATGTGAATAATTTTCTGTTATTTAATGATTGAAAATATATAGGTATGAAATCTCATGACTTTCATATATTTATACAACAAATACTACTAGTATCCATGTGTGGTATATTGTTGTCAGCAGTCAGAAAGTCTATCATAATGTAATTTAATATTTTTTAATCCATTTTTATCAAAGTTATTTATCCAATTTTTATTATGAGTTGGAGAATGAATCTTCTCTTATACTTTTTCAAAAATAAATATTTTTTCCACCAACATTATATTACATAATGGTTCATTTGGTGATTCATCTAGTGTTTGAGATAAGAATATGTGGGCCTGTTTATTTACATTTGATGTATCCTTGTGAACAGTATTTGAAAATTTTACGGGGATATGTTAAAAATAATTATTTACCGGTGGCCTTTGTTGTTCAAAAATATGTATCAGATGGGTTTATTGACTTTTTTAGGTAATATTTTTATGAATTAAAGTATATCTGTATCCCTATATCTCGAAATTTGGAAGTTGGGAGTGAAGGTATTGGGATTCAATGCTCAATGGTAAATTCCATTCCATTTGATGTTGGGATTGAGGCACATTTATAAATTTTCAACAACACAGATGATTTTCAATAAAATATATCATCACATACTTCTAAATTAAAGATATGGTTTCCAAAAATAAATGAAATGTGGTTGATGATTGAGGATACAAATATATTTGTTTCATGTATTCAAGAGAACTTGAGAACAAATATATCTACATCAGAAACATCTAAATGGTTGGAAGGGGTTCTATCTATTAATGTGATTACATGGAATGGATTTGATATTTATGGGTACACATTTTACACAAAAAAGTGGGATGATAATTGTATGGTGAAAAATAGTTGTTTGATGGTTATCGATGAAGTAGTGCATTTTTCAATTGAAAAATATAAAAACCCAATTTCTTCATTTTTGTCATATTCATGAGTTCATTTGAATACATGGGAAATTAAAAATATTAAATTTTGACTTACTGTGTTTAAATTTAATTAGGTTGATATCAAAAGTGGTGTAAAACATAGTGATTATGGATTTAAACTAGTTGATATGAAAAAGATTTATTTACAATGAGGAGCCACTTGTCATGGTGGAACATGAAAATAAGATATTTTAATACATTGATCCATCAAATGATCATTTCCCCATCGTTTCTCATGTAAATAAGATACTATTTGCGTGATGAAAATGATGCTGATGATGTTATTGATTTTCGTGAGTTTTATTCATTTATTACATGATTTATGGATGATTATAATGACTACAAGGTAGAAATAGTTCATGGAGTACGTAATGATAATGTTGAAAGATTATGGGAAAACACTAAATTAGTCTCATAATTTTTATGTTAATTACATATATTTTGTTTCTTTTAATGAAACATACAAATGTGTGCTTATTTTTTTGATTTTTTCAGTCTTGTTTCTATATATTTAGTTTTCTAAAAAATACGCAGTTATATAAAATTTCATTACATTTTCTTGTTTAAATGTAAAATATAGAAAGAGAGAGGATCAGTTACAGAGGTATTTATTTTTTTCATATTGTTAAATATTCATTATTATACTTATTTAATGGAAGAAAAAATTTAATTTATAATTTCATTGTCAGGCTACTGATTCATCCTCAGTGAGGGATACTTCTCTTATTACTATAGGGAAAACATGTTCTCATGTTTGTAAATGTGGTATTAAACATTTTCCAAAAATATCACTTTCTCATGGACATGATATATTATATATTCATATTGATGATAATAATAATGCAACTAGACCCAATGATGGTCAGTTTATGAGGGACATATCAATATAGAGCCATTGTAGGATTGGAATTTTATATCCTAATTGGATTTCCATGGACAGGATTTCAAAATATCATATACGATAGGTTTTGATGGTAAAATACCCCAATTGATTTATTTTAGATTATTTATTAATATTAAATATATTAAATGACATATTTCATTTATTGAATTACATATGACCCTAAATTTTGAGGAATCAAATGAAATTAAGAAAAGACATATCCCATTTGTATGGGGATTGATGGAGAGATTAAAAAAAATTATGAACAATTATGATGTTGAAAAGAAAAAGTTTGAAAAGACACGCCTTATGTTTCTCTGTATAGATGCAGATACATGGTTTAAATTTGTTGACACCCATCATGAAGAAAAATTTCAAATATGATAATTATTTTATATTGTGAAATTTATTAAATATTTATCAAATTAACAAATCCTTTATTTTTATGTTATTGGCCTTCAGAAGATCTCATCAAGATATCCAGTTGAAAAATGTATGCTCATATACATTATCACATGGAGGGTATCCATATTTGGAGGAGAAAATGAAGGATGAAAAATTTTAATCACTAAGAGCTCGATCTAGTAGTGGTTCATAAGAGGTCTAGTTTAGTCGTCCGTGTCCTCCTACTCAACATGATGATTTGAAACGAGTGAAAAGAAGTTAAAATGAAAAGTCTCTTATAGAGTATTCTTAGAATGTGGCTGATAAAAATGTAATGAAATATTACTAAATTTTCATGATTTTTTAATTTCTAAATTATAAAATCTAATCAAACATATTCATTGGTCATTTCATGATGAACATCAGGAGAAAGAAACACATATATCTTTTATCACCAAGGGTAGGATAGACATCATACCCATTACATTTAGAATGGCAGAACACCTCGGTCGTGTTATTGGATATGGGGTGGGTGTTAGTATTCGTAATGTTTTTGGTTAGAGTAAGAACTGAAAAGTCCTAGAAATAGAATCCTTAAAACCTTGGATGAATGAGATGAAATAGTTTATGGGTGATAAAATTCAAGAAGCTGTGTACCGGGCTTTGTTTGATCACATGGTAAGACATTCACTGTGTGCACAGCCTTCCTAGCCTGCCCAGCCTGCTTACATTGATCCAACAACTACATCCTAGCTGGACTACCCTGACTATCCAACCCAACCTTCTTATATTCACCCCCACCTCTATTCTAGTCATACTACCCTAAAAATCCTGATTATTTTGATCATCCTCCTCCATCCCAAATGAACTACCCTACCGAACCTTCCTACTCCGATCCTCCACCTCCTCACTCTGTATACTATGATTTGTTTGCTAGATATTCGCATATATATATATATATATATATATTTATTGCTACGTTATGACTCATATTTTCTTTTGAGGATTATGTATATCACGATCCAAAACAGATGAGTCAGATTAGTGTATCAGTACTAGATATTATTGATATTAATTCTCTACTACAATTTCCCACTATAATGATTACTAGTGTTAGGGATTTTCTGGGACATTTTTAGGTTGGAAAACTGCACTTTTCATAATATTCTATATGTGGTATGAGTTTTATTAAATATTAATTACATATTATTGGAAATTAATTTTTTTTATTTTTGAAATTTATCTTATATATGATTATATTAAAGTAAAATAAATTTCAAAATTTAAAAACATTCTGGAAAAATAGACTATAGATACTTCTGATATTTCATATGGGAAAAAAAGTATCGCATGATTCTTCTTCCATGAAAAATATATATGAGTTTCAAATGACGTCTGATATATTTGGAAGATATTATCTATTGAGATTACTCAGAGAAGATATCATGAATCTAGTAGATTTAGATGATCTCAGCCTAAATGGGTTGTATTTGATTTACAAGTAAGAAAATTGATGTTTGAATTTTTAAACATTTTAATAAAAATATTTTTTAAAATGAGTCATTATATATCCTTTTTACACTATATATATATACACTCTTCACATAAAAAATGACTATATAGCCATTTATTGTTTAATAGATCCGAAATACATTTCCATTGAAGTTCTACTTGTGATGATTCCTAGTAGAGTTGAATATATATGTGAGAGATTATCACATGAGGAGATTGGATGTTGGATTTTTCAATTTCAGGATATGTATGAAGATAATCCTAATTATTAACAAATGATCATTATAATGTCATTAATTTTGATTTTTTTGGTATTTCAGGGGGCAGGAAGTAAAGAATATTTTACTCAATTGAGGCACGTTATATTGGTTTTTCTCTTTATCAACGAGTGTACATAAATGTTTATCAACCATATTATATAGTTATGTTTTTTTCATAATATCATTATATTTAAATCTTATTTTCAATACAGGTATCATTTGTTGATATATATGAAAATGCATTTCGTGAAAAAAAAATAACAAAGAACAAATGTCAATAATGAAGCCAAATGCAATCAATTATGTGAAAGTAAAGGGAATTATATTCTATATTATATATTTTTACAACTTATTGCAATATATATATATATATATATATTAATGTTCTATAACCACAGTTTCATCATCAAAAAGGGCATGTGGAATGTGGGTATTATGTTCTATGATTCATGTATAAGATTATCACAACATAGGTTACTACTAAATTTAATAAGGCCAATTATATAAATTTTGTTATATTCTCTTTCATAGTATTATATTTTTAATCTAATATCATTAAATATTATTATATACATTCAATGAACTAGAGCCATATACCCAAACTGAGCCTACCCATCTTCAGTCTCTATTTGTAAACTATTTTTTGAGTTTGATTATGATTTGAGGTTTGTATATTATAGTGTTTTTGAATAATATATTACATTATCATAGCAACAAGAGATCAAAAACTTTTTTTTTTGATAAAATTGGTTTTTTAATATAATGAAATCAAATGAACTATTAAAAATAAAAAACATTGAACATTCTGTCAATTTTAGGTATGTATATTTTAAATAAACATTATAATAAAATGCTTAAATAATTTTTTTGATAAATATATTAAAGAATGAGTGTTTTTTTAGTTTTTTATTAAATTGGTAATGCTATTTAATTACCGGATAATGTGTCTTTATAATAGTTATTATTGTTATTTGGGATTTGTAATATTATTATTTTTCAAGAAGAATTAACTTTCAGCATCCGTTTTCTTAAAAACCACCGTCGAAACATTAAAAAAGCATATGGGTTTCAGCGACCATTTTTATGAAAAATGAAGCCAAAAATTTTACATATGTGGGTTTTGGATTATGTATTCATGAAAAAGAATACAAAAAATTGAGTTCATAATAGTCTTTAACATCCGTTTTTATGAAAACTGTCCTAGAAAACTGATCCACATGTGTATTTTGTCATCGGTTTTCAAAAAACGATGCTGAAAATCGAGTGCCCCGATGTTTTTAGCATCAATTATTAAGGAAAATACCTTGAATATATTTTCTGTTGACATAAAATACTTCAGATAGAAACAAATGTTAAAAATTAAAAAGTAAACAAATGTAAATTCTAGTTTTTTCACCAGTTTATTCTAAATTATTTCTATGTTTCCAACCCATGTCACTTATAAAAGTTGGTGCACTTTCATTACTCTATGAATCCTTTTGAGAAATATATCTCTTCCATGACCTAAAAAAATTCCAAATTAACATCCACAGTTATATCATAGATTATTTTTTCATCCCAACATTTTTCCCATTAAAGTATTGTGGTGTAAAACGATGAGGGTTTCTCAAACAATAAAAAGATTAATTTAGCAAAATATTTTGATTTTATTTCTTACATAAACTCAAAAGAAGTATCTATTATAAAAATATGAAATATGTTTCATTACTATACTTATTTTTTTTATTTTAATTTATTTACAATTTTATATCCTTTTTGTCCAATGAGAAATGATAATTTCATTTATGTTTATGTTTTTTCTACCATATCCACAAAGATATGTGTCTCCTTTTTCATGTCATCAATATATATATGGTTCTATGGATGTGTTTAATAAATTTATATTTTAATTATGATATTAATATTATTCTAAAATTATATATTATTATTTGTTGTTCTTTCATTACATTTTAATGAAAATTAAAAAAATACTCGTTTCAATGAATGAACTACAACATCTACAAACTATTTGTATTTATTTATCATCACCCATTATATTAATGATTACACAAGTGTATATATTGACATAATTTCTAACTATAACCATATTAAAATTCAATATATGATGTAAAATGAACAAAATTCATGAATTGAAACCATCTATTTGAAACATGCATGGAAAACTCACAGGTTCTCACCAAAATATTTATTTGAGTGTAAATTTCTTAATTATTGGGTACTTATATAATATAATGGAATGATATATTGTATGAAATGTATGAGTAATATTTTTTTATATACATACAACAAAACAACATTTATTTTGAAATATTTAATGACTACTTGTAATTGATTTCACGACCAAAGATATGGTTTTATGTTGCAATCTCATTTTTAATTTTGATTGTTTATACCTGACTATACATTAGGGTAATTTTTAGATATTTATCTACTAAACATATAATATTTAAATATCATATGTTTATTTATATATATTTTACCTTCTTGTTTTATTATCACCTCGTTTTATCTTACAAGGATAGAGAAATGGATTTTTAAATAATAACACGTTTCTAATTTAGTTGAAGTTCATTTTAATCAAAGTCATTATTTTTTATTATTTTTAAATGAATGTTTATTTTGAGAGTCAAATTATTATATATATACTTTAAAAAAATATATTACTTTTTTAAAAATTTAAAAGTAATGGTTATTTTAGAATGATTTTCAAATAGTATTTATTATCAAAAGTAGAGAGAGGATCATTATTTAAACATTTAGGGAATGAAATAATTTTACTGTTATCATGACCATTGTTTTTATTAATGTTTATAATTCATGTTTTCATGTTGATTTTGAATGAAAATATGTTTCTTTGTATGTTTAAATTTATTTATTTCTAATACCCCAAATCAAATTATATTTTTTAATGTTTTAAATGAAATGTATTGGGGAAATATTAATGGAATTCATCTTCTATGTGAATATTTTTTTTCTGTTTATTATGACACATTAGGAATAAAATAATTTAGATATATCCAAAAATTTATATCTAGATTGTATAACATTTCCTAATGCACTATATATATATTTCTATAGATAAAACATGATAATTTATCATTAAATCTTATTTAGATATGAATAAAGAATAATAAAATAGTTAATATCATGATTAAAATGAAATAAAAAATCATTTGAACTCATAAGAATAGGTAGAGATAACTATTATATAAAAATAAAAGTAAATACAGATTTATCTTATAACAAAATAAAATTAAAAACTCATATAAAAATAAAATATTTCATTTATTTTGGATGGTAAGGAATAAAAATGTATTAATATTCATTGCATATAACACCAATGATAATGGGAAAATGGGATTAGGTATTAAACATTAAAACCCATTATTTCAACACATTCATAAGGAATTTATTAAATTATTCATATTTTAATCAATGAAAATACAAATTCTTTAAAATTTAAAAAAATTAAAAGATGGTAGGAAAAAAATTATTATAATTTTATTTAAATTATATCCATATGGAAGTAAAATACTATAAATGAAAACATAGAATCATTTATTATATATTTCAAATGAAAAACATTACACCTTGAGTCCCGAATTTCCTTATAAATATTCTACCATCATGAATATGTAAATTATATTAATTATTTACATTATTCATAAAAATTTTCATATTTATTCCAATATCTATGTTCATTATATTCCATTTTTTATATTTTTTCATTTAGTTAATAAATTTGTAGAGTTTATGTGGGTTATTTTGTGGTTATTTTATTCACAATATTTGAACTAGATTAGATTTAATGGTAATGATTAAAATGAATTTTCCAATTATACAATAATAACTAGTTACCTCATAGTATATGGTTCATATAATTTTTGAAATAATTTATTTCTAAATCATATAAAGTAGTTTCATTTTTATATTCTTCCTTAATAAGATTTTATTTTACAGTGAAATGTTACCATGATTACACTCTCTTAATAACATTGTAATTATAGGCCCATATATGTTTTTGGCTGAGATTACTAACTATAAATGTATTGATTATCACAAATCATGTCATAAATTAACATATATCCTATATTATGTCAAATACTACATTTTGACAAAAAAATCCAGAATATCAGATCATTTCATTCATATAACCATTTATGTGTACTTAATTATAAACACTATTATAATTGATTATCAATTTGTAATTATGGTGATTAAAAAATTATAACATTGTTGAATTTCTAGGCAGACAGAACATTTAACACTATCTATGTATGTGTCACTAACAATGATAAGTAGATGAATCATCATCATACATATATCTTACTAACATACAGATCAAAAATACATATTTTTTACGTATGTGAATCTGAAACCATTAAAAAATAATCACTGTTGGACGTGACATTGATAGAAAGAGAACGTACTTTTTCACATTCTACTGACAGAAACAACCTACTGTTATCTCATTTGTCACACTGCTTCATTATACTACTGATGCAAGGACTCACCGATAGTTAAAATGAGTCACTATTTTCTCAACTATCTCAATGACATAAGGAATGAGTCACAACAGATTTGAGTCAGTAATAGCTCATCTATCTCGCTAATGATCGGTCACACTGATAGCAAAAACCCCTCACCGATTCATCGAGTCACTAACACCTGTGGAAAGGACTCACCAATACACGGAGTCACCGATTCTGACTGACCGATGATGATAGAACGTTGAAAATGAGTCACATATACATATGACTCTCCAATGGTCATAACAAATGTTTTTCTATTATTAACTCAAATTTATATCTACCAGTCATATTTAGAAAAAATAACATTTCTTACAATATTTAATTTTTTCTATAGGACAATCAGTAGACAGTAAATGTTACATGCATGTGGGGAGACCTTCATTCCTACTGGACCTCGAAGTATAAAATAATTACACACTAGATATTTTAATACATGATGGGGAATGTGATGAAAATAAAGTAGAACAGAATTACTTCAAATTCCTATAGCTCTGGAGCATTCTTTGATATCCTCAGAATATAAAGCATGAGAATATAAGGAAATCAACAAGACAAGAAAGACATGTTGTGCTGCACCGAACAACTTTCAGACAAGGAGCTGAACACTTCACTCCTTGAAACCAGACCATAGAGTCTGTTATACTCTGTTTTGAAACTAAATTTCATAAGATTAATCAATATACATTTTATATACATCAAACAAGTCCATAGTATCATTTCATTGCACAACTGGACATTTAAACATTTTTCTGTATCTTTAGATTTGTTGTGTTCTTTTACTTAGATTTTTGAGCATTTTGTGTATCTATTTTTTACACAAACAAAGACTCATGTTCATAATTGGAGGATACTTGATGATATAAAACTCACATCCATTATTATCTCTTTTATCCCACGTAGAATAATAGAAGAGGTCATGTGTGACTTGTTTGTTGTTTTCCAAATGAATAACTGTTTCAATGGTTATGTGTGACCTGGAAATCCATGTGTGCTATTGTGATCCCTGATCCTGGGTGTGGATTAAACATTTTATTCAATTAATCTTCATTGTGGTAGGTGACCCCCAATTGGAGAGGACTATGTCCAATTTTGAGACTGAACCTCTTGTTTATATCTGCTGTGTTATACTCTTTAGTTTAAATCCTTTTTATCAAAATTTCATTACACTAAAATGAACTTTTATAGATAGTTTAAAAAGTGATTATATCAGTTCTGAAAAAGTAATTTAGTTTCAAATGTTCTACTAATCATTAGATTAGTATACTTGAGAACCAATGAATCCTTTTAGAAATTAATTGAACATTCCAGAAATGTATTAATTAACTACAAACGAACATTTATTGTATTTTTTATTGGGGGAAATTTTTCCAATAGCTAAATTTTGACAGAAAGTATTATATATATTCAATTCACCCCGCTCTTGAGTAATCTACATTGACCAACATTTTCTATCAGAGGAAATTGAACTTTTTTTATTTTCAATGATTTTTCAAATATATATCAACATTGATTGTAGTTTTCTTTCAATGATCTTAATATTTCTATAATTTATAAATTTGTATCCCTTCTAAATATTTTTACAATTTATAGCAATAATAATAGATCAGAGGGAGGTTCTACTAATAGACAACCTTTTTAATGGAACTAACTATGCTCAATGGAATCGTAAAATTAAAATACATCTATAAATCAGGGGATTTGGAATCTTTAATTTTATTGACATTACATATGCAATTCCTAAAATAGCTAGATAAACTATGGATAAACCTACCAATGATGTCTATAATAATAATTGTAAATATATGAATGCTCTATACTGAGCACTAGTGGATTAAGAGTTTAATCATATTTCATCATGTAAAACTACCCATGATATTTGGGACACATTGATTGTTTCTCATGCTGGAAAAACTAATGTAAAAGAAATGATATTTAATACATATACTGTTATGTATGATAATTTTTTAATGAATCCCAATGAATATATTTCTCATATGTATCACAGGTTTTAGAAAATTTAAACACAATATTCTCTCATTGAAGAAAGTTACTTCCAAAGAATTGATAATGAGGATTCTCAAACACTTAACTGATAGATGGAGAGAAACCTCTGTCTCAATTAGAGAAAAATGTGAGATCAAAACATTTCCTATCGAAGAACTCACTAGAAAGCATATGATCTACAAAGAATAGATGAATGTAATCAAATATGAGGATGATTAACCTATTAGTAAGTCTGTAGCATTCAAGACTACAACCCTTAAAAATAAATAAAGAGAGAAAATTCAAGCTGCTCCAAAAAGGTCCAGCACTGAAGAATCAGATTAAAACATTGATGATGAAATGTCCCAGCTAGCAAGGAGATTCATGAAATGTTATAGGAAAAATTAGTTTTTTAGAAATACCAATTAAAAAAAATATATATGAAAACAAAGGAAATTGGAAAAAGGATTCGAAGAGAAATGATAAATCAGAAGTGATTGTCTGTTATGAATGAAAAAAGTAAAGGATATGTCAAAGATGAATATCCAAATCACAAATATAAATGTTTGAAAATAATGAAAAAAATACAAGAAAGACATGAAAGCCACTTGGAGTGCCTTTGAGGATAGATTCAATGAATCTTATTTTTCTCATTATGAAAAAGAAGTTATGTAGTATATGGGTTTTATGAAAAACACATCTGAGGGAATCTTAGACCCTCATGTTCAACATTCTTACCATTCTAAAAATGAATGTTTGTATGAGACTATTTCTGGTGAATAATTAATTAAATATATCAACATATTGGAAGAGGCATGTAATGAAATAAATATGAGTATAAATATTTAAATAATCAGCATGCTCTTGCTATAACTATTAAATATGAACATTCTACTAAAAAATGAATGCTAAAATACTCAAGGAAAACAATGAGTTAAAAATGTCTAATGAGAAATTAAAGAAGGATCATGAAAACATAACAAGGAGAAAAAATAACCTTATACAAATTATTTGTTAATAGATAGCTCTTATATACACTTCTAGTATAGGATATCAACCACGATAAGGGAATTTATCAAGAACACATTTTATGACCAAAACTGGAAAATTTTCTTCTTTATTCAAAAACTAGAATATCAATGTAATCTCAAGTTCAAATTTTTTTTACTGCATCTAGTTATTCTTGACCAAACTGAGTTTATTCTTCAAATACAATATATTCATGTTATAAGAAACCCATAATTCATATGTGAGTTCCTAAAGATTTTATTAATAATATTTTTGGTCCCAAAAAAATATAGGTACCAAAGACATTTCATGGATAAATAAATTTGTAGTTAAACTACCTAAAGAGTACCTATAGAAATCATTGGTACATGGACAGTGGTAGTTCCAGAAAATGACATGGTAATACACGAGATTCAAAAGTCTTAACAAAATTTATGGAGGACATGTCACATTTGGTGACAATGGTAATGGAAAAATCCTTAGCCTAGGACATATTACTAACCCTAAATCTATTTCTATTTCCAATGTAAATTATATTGATGGATTAAAGAATAACATGTTTAGAATATATCAATTATGTAATGATGTATTTAATGTAAAATTTAATAATGATTCAAGTCATTTTTTTTATTCTTTGAATAACTTAGTATTTACTTCACATAGAAATGAAATTGTGTATGCTATAAATTTAAACTCAGTAGCCTCCCAGAATGTATCTTGTATGTGCCTTTCAAAAAGATTCCTGGCTATGGCATATAAGACTAGGACATTGCAAAGTACAATCTATTAAAAAACATTCGAGAAAAGGACTAGTTGAGGATATGACCAAATTATAGTTTACAAACAATAATGTGTGAGATCCATGTCATAAAGGAAAGAAATAAAAACCCTCTTTCATATCAAAGAAATAAGTTTCAACCTATCAAACATTTGAGTTAATTCATATTTACTTGTTTGTACCATCTCGAGTTTATAGTTTAAATGGGAATTATTATGTATATGATCATGTAGATGACTATTCAAGGAATATTTGGACATATTTCTTAGCTCAAAAATGTGAAGCATATACGGATATCACCAAGTATGCTAAAACTGTAGAAAACCATAGTGGAGTTAGAATTAAATCTCTAAGAAGTGATCATGGCCATGAGTTTGAAAATCAAAACTTTGAATATTTTTTCTAACACAATCACTATAATTATAACATCTCTTCCCCTTGGACACCTCCCAAAATAGATATGTAGAATGAAGAAATAGTATAATTCATGAATTTTCTAGAGCAATACTAAATGAATACGACCTACCAATTTACATTTGTGATGAAGCTGTTAACATGAATTGTTATATAATGAACATAGGCTTAATCAGACCCATCCATATGAAATCTCATTAAGAGTTGTGGAATAATAAGAAACCAAAAGTAAGTTATTTTAATTTTTATGGACGTGAATTTTATATTTTTGACTCATAAAAAAATATAGAAAATTTCACAACCAAAAGTGATGAGGAAATCGTTCTAGGTTTTTCAACCACTAATAAGACCTATAGATAATTTAATAAAAAGGACAAGTGTGTGGAAGAATCTATGCATATAAAAATTGATAAAACAGATCCAGATGATCCCATGACCTCTCTACAAAACCATGAAGATGATATATCAAATCTAGACATAAATTAAAAACCATATAATCCCTATGTTAAGAAATCTGTGAAGTCAAACAATTTTTTAAATTACCTAAAATCTTGCCATAATGAACAAGATCAAAACATTGATCCAGAAATACCAAGTCATTCCTTTTTCTAACCAACTAGAAAACTTAAAAACAATCATTTATATGTTATTGTTGGAGACTTAGATAAAATAATAAAAACTAGAGCTTATCAAAGAAAGCAGGTTGAACATCAATCCTTTTTGTCAAAACATAAACTTAAATATATCATTGATGCAATCAATGATGAATTTTGGGTGATGGATATGCAAGAAGAATTCAATCAATTTGAAAAAAAATAATGTTTTAAAGCTTTTGGATTGAAGCAAAGACACCATGATCATATGAACTATGTGGGTGTTTAGAAATAAAGTAGATGAAGTTGGTAATATTGTTAGAAACAAAGACAGATTAGTTTCATAAAGTTATTTTCTAGAGGAAGGCATTGACTTGGAAGAAAAGTTTGCAACAGTTTCTAGACCTGAAGTAATCAAAATATTGCTTGCCTATGCTTCCCCAAATTAATTTCAAACAATATCTAATGGATTTTTAGAGTGTATTATTAAATTGATATATATTTGTGGATGTTTTTGTTGAAAACATCCTAGTTTTACAAATCCCCATTTTCAAAATCTTGTGTTTAAATTGATAAAAGATTTATATGGTTTAAAATAAGCTCTAAGAGATTTGAATGATTGATTAACCAATTTTAATATTTCAAATTATTTTACAAAATGAATTTCTGATCCTACTCATTTCATAAAGAGATGTTTAAATATGTTTTAGTAGTAGAAATCTAGGCTGATGATAATAATTTTAGGACCTTCAAGAAATTATTTTTGTATTAAATTTTCTAAAATGATGAAAAATGAATTTGAAATGAGTTTAATGGGTGAAGTTAAATTCATTAAGGGACTTATAATTTTTCAAAATAAATAAGGTATCAAATAAAATCAAATAAATTCTACAGAATATATTGTAAAATGATTTGTAATTGATCGAATTAAAAGTAGTGACCCTTCCATTAGTACTACTTGTATGTTAGATATTGATGAAGATGGTAAATATGTTCATCAAACCACTTATAGAGGAATGATTGGAAGATATCTCTACTGAACTACTCGAAGGCCAGATATAATGTTCATTTTGTGTATGGGGGCTTGTTTCCAAGAAAATCCCAAATAATATCACTTGAATGATGAAAAAAGAATTATCAAATACCTTAAACATACAATCAATTAAAATTTGTTTTACCCCAAAGGACAATCATTTTATATAGTGAGTTATTCTGATACGGATTTGGGTAGAAGTAAGTTAGATTAAATGAGCACCCCATTGACATGAAACATTATGGGGAAATAATTGGTTTCTTGGTGTAGTTAAAAGAAAAATTATATTGAGTTATGCACTACCGAAGCTGAATACACAACTGCTGGTAGCTGTTCTCTACAAATTTTGAAGGTAAAACACACTCTACTATATTATGGGTACCAATTTTGACATGTATCTATAAAATGTGACAACAAAAGTGCTATTAACATCTCTAATAATACAATCTCTCACTCTAGATAAAATCATAATGATAGGAGACCTCAATTTTTGAGAGTTCATTATCAAAATGTTGATATTACTTTAGAATTTATTGGTACTGAATATCATCTTGCTCATATATTAACTAATCCATCGTACTCTGAAAGGATAAATTACATATTACAGGAGTTAGTAATGATCAGATAGTGATACCCTGTGCTTATCTATCCTTTAATCATTTTTAGTGATGATTTCATCCTGGCACCATTGTCATGATGACACTGTTGTCATGCTGACACCATTGTCATGCCAACACCATTCTCAAGCCGACACTTATGTCATGCCGACACCTTTGGTCTTTTGCAAATTTTTTCATGCGGACACTGATGACTCGTCATTTTTATATGTAGTATGTTTTTATCAAAACTATATTGTTTGATTAATTCCATTGAACATGGTTCATAATTTTGTGACTGTAAATTCATAAAATCTATAAAAGATATAAATTTGAATCAATCCACTCTAATCTAATTACTACATCTCTCTCTCTTTTTAATGCATTTCTATTTCTCTACTCTTGACCTTTTACCTTATGACCATTAGACTGAACTGATCAGAATGGTATAAGTAAATTGGACTATGGAAGAGGGTGATTCTCGTCCTTCCAAGAATCAAAAAGGGGAATCAATCAAATCATTGTGTCCTACAAATACTAATCTCGTAAACTGTGTTGTATCATTAGAAAATGATTTTTTAGTCTAATGCCTCTCAGAAAAAAAATATTTGTTGATGAAAGTGCAAAATGATCATGGATGGCTTGAATTGGTATAAAATAATGGTATATTCTTTTTTCCAAATTTTTTGTATGAGTTTTATATGAACCTGGATATTTTACCTGAAGGAAGGGATGTTAAATGAATGAAGTCGATTGTGAAAGGGAATATAATCTTGTTCTCTTCAAGAAATTAGGCTGAATGTCTTAAGTTGCCTCATGAAATAATGTTTGATGATTACCACTGTAAATCTCCTCATGAAAGTGATTTATTATTTTATGAGACTTCTATGAAAGAGTGAACTTTAAATGAAGAGAACAAGAGACCTATAACCGTATAATTGAATGGTGAGTGCAGATTTATTTTTATGTTTATACATAATCGGATTTTTCCCAGGAAAGGATTATTTTCATATCTCAAGTATCAAGATTTATACTTTGTTTATCTGCTTTTGAAATTTTTCAAATGGAATCATTATAGATATCTGAAAGTTCACATCAATGAGAAGCTAAATCCTAGGTGTAAGTATAATTCACACTTCAATTAAATAATTATTTGAGTTACGCTGAAGGAGAAGTGTTGTGTTAATGAATCTGAGGATGTGGTAGAGAGTGAATGCAGTGGAATCTGCTCAAGATTTGACATCTGTAAAATAATGAAAATAAAGAATAACCTTTGGAATAAGTAATTTATCTCTGAGGAAGACAGATTTTATGATAAGTTAAATCCCATAGACCATCTAGTTAGACCAAGTTATCTGGTAGATCTTGGTCTCGATCCAGAGGAATAAGTAACATATTCTTCAGATGAGGAAGATATATTTTCTACCTATATTAGATATGTGGGATCACTAGATGATGATCGATGTAATGTTGACACTATTGGAATATTAAAAAGAGTCTATATTGGACCTTCAATTCCCCCTTTTGATTTACTATCTCGTGAACCTATTTTAAAATCCTCTGGTAGTGATGAAACCGAATTTGAAGGAAATGTAGAGTTTGTTACTAAATCCAATGATTAATATGAATTGGAAGAAGATGGTTGTGGTGAAAAAATTTTAGATTCAGGAAAGGAAGAATAAGATAAACAAGTCGAAGATGAGAATAATGAAGATGATAATAATGAATAAAGCTGCCAAGTGAATGTGATAGTTACTCAAGTTTCCCGGATGAAAATCTTCATGTTGTGAGAATGGATGTTACTGAAGCTAATACCAGTATCTCTGTTGAGAATGATGTTCAACAAGAAAATGTTTCTCCAGATGAACTTGTTGCAAAAAATGTGAAGACTAGGAAAATAACTATAAATAAGGAAATGAAACCTATCCAAGAAACCATGAATGAGGGAGGCCATGTGTCCTAAGACCTGAAATAGAGGGGAAACCTCAGGTACCCGTTTCTCAAGTAGGTGAAGATCATAAAACAGGATAAGTAAAACACGATACTATTTATCCTTTGGATTCAGATATTCTTTCTGAATGGATATGAAATCCTAGTTATGTATATTTTTCATTGGATTATGATTATTCTAATGATGAGATTGAGTGTCGTTAATACAATTGAACCAGTGGATGAAACCACTTCTAGTGAACATGTCCCTAAAGATGATTTTGAAAAAATGAATGAATAAATATTTCCCTCTATAAGACATTCAATTTAATCTCAAATGTGGTATGAGATTGATAAATCCATAAGATATAATGCTGAGATGATTGAGAATTTGAAAGCAATCAGATCTGTAGATGATGGTGTAATGCACGCCTGTGCTCCTAGTTCTTCACCTGCTTCAACTAGTTTGTCTCAAGTAGATGTTTATTCTGTTTCAATGTTTGTGATAAAAATGATTCAACCAAATCTAATCCCAAATTTCGAGACAATTGTTATAATCAATACAAATATTGGAAATGATATAATGAAATGGGTGACTGGGATTAATGATTTGACCACAAAGTATAGGAATACAATGGAAATTTTCATGAAAGGTCTTGAGAACATTGTTTCTCATTTTAAATCTTTTGAGACTGCCATGATGAGAAAATGATGTTCAGGGTCTCACATCCTCTTCTATTGCATCATGTTCTTCTCCACATGATTAGTTATCTCAATCTACAGATCCTGCTATTGTTAGTTTAGTGTTAATAGTGTAGATACATGTTTTGAAAACATGTTTATCCAATGTATAGGTTACTTCAAATAAATTGCATGATCATGAGAAGTATTATATGAGGACTACTTCACAGACTCAGTAAGAGTTGTCCAAGAGGATTAATTAGTTTTTCTCCAAAATCATCACAATGAACCAAATGAAGAGTCTATTCAACTACATGGTCACAAATCTTAGTCATCGTGTAGTAAAATAATACATTATGGACTATATTCAGAAACTGAGAAAATTTACTCTGTTTTAGGATATTTTTATAGAAATCAAGGATCCTTTTGAATAATCTATTTTATATGTTTTAGATATCATTTAATAATTCATCATGTTGTTGAAACCATATCTTCGTGTAAAAAGTAAATCAATTGTGGTCCCTCCTGCTTCAATTCATGACCCTACTAGTTCTGTGGTTACTCATCCTCAAATATCTATTTCATATACCCTGTCTCAGATCAGACCTACCACAAAGAAACTATTCCATCTCAGGATATTTCAGAACAAAGACAGACCCATGCCTCTACAATTCAGAAAAGAGTGCTTATGCCTCCTATCAAAATCAGTTTAGACACTCCTTCTCCTTAGCCTACCCCACCTGATCAACCATCTATTGGTCCTTATGATAAGAGGAAGGGACACATTAACCCTAACTCTTGATCTTATAGCATGGAATGTTTTTCATTTGATAGGGATGAGTTCTTGTATGTCTTCATTTTTAAGAATGATGTTTCATTATTTATGAATTCTCTTTCATTGTTTCTTCTTTAGTATTTTCCAGATCATTTATCCTATCACATTATGTGAATCCCCAATGGGGGATATATTTATGCAATTCGATAATTCCATGATTTTGTTTTTCAAAAAGCGGGATATTTTTGGACCATAGATATTGTTGGCCACTATATATAACAATAAAGGTTTTAATTTTCACTAATCATGCCAAATATTAACATATATCTTATATTATGGAAGATCATATATTATAACAAAACATAATGTTGAATATCAGATAATTTCATTCATATATACATTAATGTGTGTTTAATTTTAAACAATATTTTAATTGATTATCTATGTGTTATTATGAAGATGACTGGTACCTAACTTTGGGGAATTACAAGATATTCAGAACATCTAACATTGTCTATGTATGAGTCACTGACTCCGATAGACATACAAATTATCACCATTCATATATCTTACTGATAGACAGATCAATCATGAATATTTTATTTGTATGTGAAGTTTACACGATTAAAAAAGACTCACAATTGTATGTGACATCGAAAGACAAAGGACTCACTGTTGCACATGCTACCGATGGATACAACTTATCATTGTCTGAAGCTACAAACCACTTCATGATGCTACCAATGCAAGGAATCACCGATAGTTAAAATGAGTCATCGTTGGTTTAACTATCTCAATGAAATAAGTAAGGACTCCTAGTTGAAATGAGTCATAGATAGTTCAGCTATCTCACTAATGATCGATCACATCTATAACACAAATTCCTCATCGATACACCGTGTCACCCAAACCGATGAGAAGGACACACTGATTCATGGATTCACAGATGCTGTAGACTGATGCTGACTGACCAATGATCATAGACAAAAGAAAGTGGGTCACCGATAATTATGACTCACCAATAGTCATACAAACCATTTTTATATTATTAATTCAAATTCATGTTTAACGGTCATATTTAGATAAATTAATGTTTTCGAAAATATTTCATTTTGTATTTTGAACTATTAGTAAACAAGATGAGTTACATTCACGTGGGTAGATCCTCATGAATTTTGGACCTCGATGTATAAAATAATTACACATTGGATCTTTTAATACAAGATGGGGAATGTGTTGCAAAGAAAAGAAGCTTAATAACTGCAAAATTTTATATCTCTCTAGCTTTCTTCAAAATCCTAATAACTCAATGAAATAACATATGGAATCATCAACAAAGAAAGAAGGACCAAAAGAGTTGCACTGAACATCTTTCAGACATGGAGCTGAACACTTCACTCATCGAAACCAGACCACATAAACTTTTAGACTTTGTTTTGTAACTGACTTTTAGAAGAGGACACACAATTCATATTCACTATATCAAACGAGTCTAGAGAATTACTACATAGCTCACAGAGACATCTAAACTATATTCAATATTTTTTTCCCTATTGTGTTTTTTACACACATTTTTGAGAAGTGTGTGTATATGTCTGTTACATTCACACAGAATCTTGTTCATAACTAGAGGATACTTGATATTTTAAAATTCACTTCCATTTCTATTTCATGAATCCCATGTATAATAGTTTAAGAGTTCATGTGTGATATGTTTTTTTTACTGCAAATAACTATGTTAGAGGTCATGGGTGACCTCGATAGCATTTTATATCATTGGGAAACCCGATATAGGGTGTGGATAAAACTTTTTATTAAATTATAGTAATTGGTGGAAGGTGATCACAAAATGGAGAGGACAACGTACAAACTTGAGACTGTACATTTTATTTTTATCCACTGGGTTTACTCACTTGATTTACTCTGTTTTATCACAATTTCATAAAATAAATTGAATTTTGATAGTTATTTTAGAATGTGTCTATATTTGTTTTGAACCAGTAAGTTAGTTTTAAAATGTAAACTACTCTTAATGTTAGTATAGATATGAAAAAATCAATATAATGAGAAATTAATCGATAATTCATGAATTTTCAAAATTTAGTACAAAACGACATTGATTGTATTTTTAATTGGGGGAAAATTTTCAAATAACCAATCTTAAAAAGAAATATTTATACATACTCAATTCAACCCCCCATTGTTGAGTAATCTACTCTGACCAATATTAATGATTGACATGTCCCTATCACATATATCCATAAATTAATTATAATTTTTTTTATAAAAAATAATATTTATGTTATTTATATTTCATAATCATTAATGGCATATAAATTATAACATCATTCATGTGTGTGGTAAATCTGACCAAAATAAGATTATTTTACAACCACAAAATGTGTATGAATGTGTTATTTTATATTAAAAAACATATATTCATAAGTTTAATGATTTTATAAAAATATTAATAATCTAAATATGATTCATGAAGTGGTGGATTATGAAGATAAATGAATTTTAATGGAATGATGTTATTTCAATCAATGTTTCTCTATATTCCCATTTTAAGAAGTTCAATATTATAACGACCACTCATTCTGAATATTATATATTTAAATGTAAATTTAAATTTCTAAAACCATTATCATAATATAAATATAATATTATTTCATTAAATTCATATTTATATAAATCCGTTTAAGGATGTGATTAAAATGATATAATTCATTCATGGAGGCTACAGTCTGCACATAACATGGTAAATATTTTAAATTTTAAATGTTTTGGAGGAAGGTAGAAAACTGTTACCCCACAAGTACATTTAAATTTTAGAATACTAATAATTAAAATTTAAATATATTTTTATGGTTATAATTTAGTTTTATACACAGTAGAAAGAATGAATCTGGAAAAAACAAAAATATAACTGTAAAATATTTCTTGGATTTCCACCTACAATCCATTCTTTATGGATACATAGATTATTATTTTAGGTTGATATAAATCTATTGTACCTGGGAAATATGTTAGGGAAGTTATAATTTTATTTTATTTTTCAAGATTACGTTCTCATTGAGGTTCATTAAATGAGGTCATGATGGACTCCTTTTATATGTCTAGGTAGTGGCACCTTAGTATGTAATTGATTTTTAATGTTTATTGAATTTAAAAATTATTTAAAGCATTAAAAATTATGCCATGTTCATAAATTGGATAAGGTGGTTCAAAAATACACTCAAACAATCAATTAATGTAAAATTTTATGACTTTATCATTTGTTTAACAACCCCCCATTTAGCCATTTTAACAATTATTATAGAGACTGAATTTTATATTTGTAAGATAATTTTATGTATAGTAATTAAATGTTATTTATTTCATAATATAAAAACAATCATTAAAAATAATAAATCATTTTAAAAGATTAAATACCAAGAGGTTTTAAAAATGATTTTTAAAACATGTATGAAAATCAAATGATTTTTTTTAAACACCATTTTTAGGAATCAAAATACAATATTTGTCAAAAATAAATCTATCATTAATGTTCATGATATTTATTAGTTTATAAATTAATAATTAGTTTTCAGTTCATTTAAAACAAATCTGAAACTTAATGTTTCCATTTGAATACATAATCAATGTAAAATTTATAATATTTATAAACATATTAGTTTATAATTTTCATAAAAAAGTAAACCATTTAATAATAATACCAAAAATTCAATAAAAAGAAAATTTAATATTTTGATTAAAAAAATGACTATCAATATATGAAATCAAAATTCTAAAATTTATAGATTAAATATTTATACATAACCACATAACACAAGGAATATAATTTAGTTTCAATAAGAACCAATTTCTTTTAAAAATGAAAATTCATGTTATTGTTCTATATCATAATGAAATAACTCTTATTTTTATAGTATTAAATATAAATATTATTAAATACAATTAATTAAATTACAATAAAAAAATTAATTTTTTATAAAAATACATAGTTCATCACATTCAACCCCTAAAGAAAATGTATCGTTACAATTTTACTAACTATTAAAAAAATTTAGATACTTCTCCCTCATATCCCTATCATGTTATCATTTTTTACCATCAATAAAATTATTTCCCTGTAAAAAATTAATAAGGTGAGTCACATTATTCTATAACAGATTCCCTATTCAATTAAGACAATGAACTTCATATTCCTCATAAGAATTATTCTCTTATAATGATACAACCTCAAGCTTAATACATAATATACACCATATATGTACTTAAATTAAAAAACATGAATCAAATCATGTATTTAAAACCCCATGATTTTATGGAATATTTATTTAAAATACTATTACTTTCTATGATATCATTTTTTTCACCTGAAATCAAGTTTAGATAAACCACAATATACAATTTAAATATTATTATCACCGTGTAATTATAATGATGTGTATAAATAGTACTAACTAAATTATAAAAAAATATGTTTTCGACATGTATAAAATGAAATTATAAGTTAAGAATGATTTATAAATTAAAACAAAATCACTTGAAAATAAAGGATTTTTCTAAAAAAATTATCAATAAAATGTAATTTTTACCATAGTAAATTAAATTGATTACAATTGGTGTATGATTTTAATGAAATTTAAATATTATATATTATATAAAATCTATTAACATTAATATAATACTTTTTTAATCTTAGGATAACTATAATTTACCTTAATCATTAAAATGTATTTTCCTAATAAGAAGTTTTCATCACATTTTCACACTTACAATAAAATTTATTATTCCCATTTATATATAATGATTTGGATAAATTTAATTACATATTTATAATAATAATTTCTACATTTTTTAAATATGAAAAATTTGTGTTTGTTCAACAGTCATAGTAACCAAGGAACAAAATTTCACCTCGATAAAGGATTAATGAGGTTAATCTTGGATTCAAGTAAGTGGTAAGGCCATAATATTTAATTTTAATTATTATTTTTTCATTTTAATTTAAAAATTATCACCATCGAACAATAACATACATTCATAATAGTCATATTTCCATGAAAACGACTAGTACAATATTTAAGTCAATTTATGTTACAAAATAAAACTCTCTTTGTTTTTAACAATTATTATTTAACAATATTGGAAAAAACGTATTTTGAATTAATATAAGTGTTTAACTTCAAATTAAAGAAATTATTTTCATGTATAATTTATTTTATTTTTAATAATTATATATAGCCTTGATTTTATTTGGAAATAACAATGCAGTATTTCCCCAAATAGTCGATAAATATAATAAATGATTCATAAAATAACAATATTTATATAATTTGAATAGGTAAAGTGTTAAAAAACATTTGAGATAAATATTCCATATTTTTTGTGAAATAAATAATTATATTGTAATTTCACCATTATAATGATGTATTTATGCCTAAATTAAATTTAATGTGTTCAAAATGTCATTAATGATAATTATTTTTAAAAACAATATTTTATTATATTCCATTAAATTCATAAAACTCGTTGATGAATCCAAAGAATGGGATATTTTTTTTAAAATAAACCATGGTCCATTAAATGGATGTTTTTCATTTTATGTTAATATTATTACACCTTGAAATATAAGGAACAATAATATTACTATACATTTAAAATGCTTTAATGAGGATTTAAAACCAATAGATACGGGTAAAATGATGTCTAAAACAAGTTAATATTTAATTATATGTACGTATTTTCAATCCTAAAAAACATATCATATAATGTTAATAATTCTATTCCTTCTATAATCAATAATTATTAATTTTAATTTATTTTTTTTATGAAATTTCAATAGTTCTCCTCACCACAGTTATAAAAGGACTCCATATATTCTCATTGTCAAACCATAATAGTTATTATTGATAGAAAAAAATTGACCAATTTTTCTTATAGGAATACCTTGGAACATACTATAGGTTTTTTCATCCTAAAAGACAAAACCTAGAAACCATTAGAGGAGATCTAATTGACTCACTCCAAAGAGAAGTAAATTATCTAAACGGATTTATTTTTTAAAAAAATTATTCTACATAATCTAAATATTTAATACTCAACCTAACATAATTAATTTTTCATTCGAAAGATACATAATTTTTATTACTATTACTAAAATTTCATTATACAACCTCTTTCCAATAAAATGTGTTGTGAAATTATCACTAATATGTACAAAATATATATCACATACATGTAGAGATACAATTGATTTCTCATAACCTTTTGTATGGATGTGAATTATAGTGGAATTAAAATTTATATAATATATTTAAGAAAGAATTATAATTATAGAATGATAATATCATGTCTAAATTATAACTATTTAATCAGTTTGGAAATGACAACATTGCTTGTCTCAATGTGTGGAATACCACCACCATAAGGGAATACAATTTTTTTTCATTTATATTTTACATGGATGGTAATGAATATGAATTTAAATGATATCTATAATATAATAATAAACATATAAAACTGAATTAATATTTTTCATTATCTAATTCAATAATTTAAAAAATGAAGACATCTTTCATGCATATATACAACATACGATCTCTATAAACTATGTAATACAATTATTTATATACCATTATTAACATTATATATATTATTGAAATATGATGAACAAAACTACCAATAAAAACCTATTTGAATAAGAATGAAATTGTCACCCAGAATATTAATTTTAATAATGAGTTGTTAATAAACTGCTAATAAAATATTAAAAGTTAATAATATATATTTTAATGAGATTTATAATAAAATTATAATTATTATAAATGTATTTTTTATACATACTCAGGATTTCATTAATATGGTAAGGGGTGATGTGTTATAATCTCAGTTTATTTCATGATTATTTATGATTATTTCCCCATTGATAAAATATTATAATCTACCTCTCAAAAATAAAAATAACTATCATATTATATAGTCATTTATTTTAAATAATTTTTTCTTTTAATTTTAGTCACCTTATTTGTTCAAGATACTAACTATATATTTTCATGGAAATTGACTTCATTTCTATCTTATAACGAATAATATTTTTATTTCATAGCCATTTTTTAAAATTGATTTGAGAAATGTTTTTATAATACTCCTAATAATTATTATTTTCATTTTTACCCATGTTTGTATTTTTACAAAATGAATTGACGTAAATCTTCTAGTCAGTTTTCGGACTCGTTACTTTGTGTCTTTTCATAAAAATCAATTGAAAGAATGTTTTTTTACATATATGACATGAATGAAATTATATTCCATAAAGAATGATAAATTTTTTAACATTACATTAACAGATCAAATTTATATTATAAATCAAAATTTATTCCATAATAATTTATGATTTATTATATTTTAAATAAGTTTTTTCAGAATAAAATTTTTATTTTCCTCATGAATGTTTTTATTATATTTTTATTCATAAATGACAATAATCGTAAATATATATTATTATTTACAAGTAATATGATCCAACTATGACATTATAATTCTTTCTATAGATGGATTATGTTTATGGAGACATGATTTTTATGAAACCCATTACATTTACACATGTTTTTGTATGATTAAATGATTTTGAAAAACATTTCTTCTCATGGGTTATGATATAAAAGATGGTTCTACGATATTGTGTTACAATTTTTTATAATTTAATTATGTTATGGTTGGGACCAATATCTCCCTCCAATTCATTGGATTAAGATTAATACCTCATGAGGTAAACTGGGATGAAATGGGGAGTTCAGGTTGTTCAGTTTGGTACTTTGTCCACTTGATAGTCTTTGGAGTGATCATGGACTACTATGACAGTGTGGGGATATAACTCACTCAACAATTATAAATTTAAAAAAAATTGGGGAATAATAAATAAATAAATAAATATTTTTATATGTATGACACAAATCCATATCTTATGTATATAATATGCACTCATGGAATATGTTCTTTGATTTCATTAGGATTAATTTATTATAAAATATGAACAATTATTCCATAACTCATTATTATGATTAGTGATTTTGGGGTATGGTTTTCAAAAATTAATATAATATTCTCATACAAGTTTTATCATTTTATACACATATGATCAGTGATATCTTCCCCTTTTCCCTTAATAAGAATCAAAATCCACTGTTTATTATGTTTTGTTTCCTAGGTCAGGATGAATGGTTTTATGTATTATATCTCTCATGAGGGATATAGTTATTGAGATTTATGTGGATGATGTTCAACAACCACTATGAACTAGTTGTCTATGATTCCATGTTTCCAAAGATAACAGACTTACACAGTTCTTGGGTCGATATTTTTCTTATGTACAAATTATTAATATTATTTTATGTGATATCAATTTATGAAAAGTTTTGGTTTCTATATTTGGTATAAAAGAATGATTTAGTTAATATTTGGGACCAATGATGAGAAAACATTAGTGGGAAGCTTATGGGTATGTCAATGTATATGATAAAACCCAAAATTTTTGGTAAAGATCACAAATGAACTAGGCTTAACCTTAGATGGAATAGAAGAATGTATCAAGATTTAGATAACATATAAATGATATTTCAGGATTATGTGGTTCCCAGTACCGATTATGGATTCTTAAATAATTTGTTTGGTTTTAGTCGATGGTTGTAACCCGAATAAAATTTGATAACATTGAATAAGATATGATATTGAATGATAATCCTATATAGTAAACTAGTAGAAGAATGATTTTTAACATCGCCAGTTTGACATCAGTTTCTTATAAAACGATGTAAATAACTTTTGTAATGAATTTTTGGCATCTGCTTTTATAAAAACCGACCCCAAAAAAAAATTGTTTTGGCGTCGGTTCTTAAAAAAAATCCAAAAAAAAAATTGGTGCCAGTTTTTATGAAAACCAACGCTATAAATTTTTTTAAAAAATACAATGTTTTAGATAATTCACTAAACATAGACTTTACTGGTCGTGGAGAAAAAACGGAGTTACAGATTAAATGTTATGGATGTTGGAAGTTGACCTTCTCAAAGGGAGGTCTTAAATAAGATAAACTTTCAAAGGCCATTACATTTAATCCGAAACTTCATTTTAGCTCCACAACTATTGAAATCAATTATTAAAAAATTTTCTAAAACAATTAAATTTGTTTTAAATTTTTGGCGTCATTTTTCATTAAAACCATTTCCAAAAATAGTTTTTTATTTTTTAGCTTCTGTTTTTTAAAAAATCGAATCCATTTTTTTGGCTTCACTTTTTTTAAAAACCAAATCGATAAGGTTTTTTTTAAATTTTTTTCATCTTTTTGACAAAAAACCAATGGAAAATAAATTTTTATTAACTTTTTGTCATCAGTTTCATTATAAACCGATGCCAAAAAGGATATCGATTGACATTATTTGAATCAGTTTTCTAAAAAACCGACACCAAAAGACCAATGTAAATCCTATTTTTCGTAGGTCTCAAACAAAACCGATGCCATTGAGTAACACGGGATTTGAATTTCATTAGTGTTCACAACATGCGTTTAACTTTTTAAAATCCGACCTACATTTTCATACAATGCAATTGAAAATATTTTCATTTACAATATATATATATATCTAGTTTCTCCTTTGTTCATAAATATCAATATCTTCTACTCAATCTAGTTTTCAATGCGACTTCAATTGTTAATCTGAAGATAGTAGAAATTATATTCTTTAGTTTTCTTTATTATTATTATCCTTCATTTCTAAACAACATGACTAGATTTCTTAAAATGTTGATTCATTCTCATTTCTATATATATGTTATAGGATGATAAAAATCATATCATTTCGATGAAAGACCCTAAAACCATTGAAAAATGTTTGAATTATTATTCTTATTTTAATTATTTTGGTGTATATGATTTTAATTTATTTTTATCTTGTTTTCATTGAAACAAGTTGTATCAATCGAAACCTTGATAGATACAACTTCTGACAACAATAAATTTTGATCCGTAACTCCATTTTAGGTCCACAACCTATCGAATCAATTATTAATAAATGATCTAAAACATAGAAAAAAATTATGTTTTGGCATCAGTTTTTTTAAAATTGACGCCAAAAATATTTTATTTCTCATTTATGGTGTTGGATTTTTTAAATAACTCATGAAAAAACTAGTTTTTTAGTTTTTTTCATTAGTTTTTATAAAAAAGAATGCCAAAAAAGATATGACTTAGTTTTTTTGGAATCAATGTTTTACAAAACTGATGGCAGAAAACAAATGTGAAACATTTTTCACGTCGGTCTACATAAACCGACTTAAAAAGTCATATTTTTCTACATCGGCGACATTGAGGTCGGTTAAAAACTGATGTTAAAGACAATTTTATGAAGAATGTTAATATAATATTATCTGATATAGTGTGAAATATATTATTATTTTTCTCAAAAAACATGCTCATGTTATGAATAATGCTAATATTTCAAACAAGCAATAGATTGACTAACGATCAGTTCTGTCCTTCATGATGCAACACCCATTTTCTTTCAGTGGGTAGAGTAATCCACTGGTCATTGAGAAATGAATTATTTAAAAAAATAAGATATTGTACATTCTACTTTCATTGTAACATGAGAACATTATTTGGAATATTTATCATTTGGAAGTAAAGCATGAGGACAGGTAGACTCTTCTCGAGGCCCTGATGTATTACGTTGAATTTAAATATATGGTGGTGGATTATTTTAGGATCTTATTTCTCAATAATTATTTTCCCCATATTATTCATATAATAATTTATTAGAAATTTTAAGAGATAAAATATATGTATGAGAAATACTTTTGTACCTATGAGGAAAATTTTTCAAGATATTAAATTTATTGTTTGGGAATTATCATCCAAATTCAAGGTAAAATTTTTCAATTATTAATTTGATTGAAACAAGGTATCTTAAGGGTGTTATACATAAGGAGCTTTGGAAACTATGGAGAAAAAATTTCATGTTATATCATAGAGTATTTGGAGGTTGGTGTGACCCATCAATCACATGGGTTTGAAAGAAAAATAACCATGAAATTAAAATGAAATTCTAATAACCAAAAAGATAGGAAGACGAGATTTCAATATTTACCAAACATTGGAAAGAAACATGGGGTAAAGGTTTTAATGGGAATATTTAAATTCATAATGTTTTTAAGGGAAGGGAAACTGGTAAAATTATACTACTGTGCTAGTATGATGTTAGATTATGATGTGATTAGAAAGAAATCACCACAAAATGAACCACCCACACCCCATTGATTTAAATGAACTAAGCAATGTAATTATTCTAACTGACTAACGAATTTAATGGTTAATAATGTTGATAGATTTCAAAAAACCATTACTCTAATTAATAATGTAAAATATCACGTAGAAGTAATTTTTGATGGGGGTTTTGATAATGATTTGCTGAATGATACACATATCATCCACTCTATAAACACTAATATATTCTTTTATAATAGATCTACCCATACTTTTATAGCTAAAAAAATTTCTATGTGTATTATAGTATCACCCTAAAAAAATTATATTTTGATATGGTATTGAAAATCCCCAGTTGTACGATGATCACATCCCAAGTCTATGATTCTTCTCCAACAGATGATTATGCTAATTTGATTCCAAAAAATATTTATAATCATCCTCTAAATTAATTTTATGTTATTTTGGTAATGTATTATTATTCAACCCATAAATAGGACACAAATTACTAAGTAATTAAAGTTATGACTTATATTCAAAACAAACATATGATCATTTATGAGTTTGATAAAAAAATTGATCTTCCGATGGAAATTAAATCCATCATTTGGTCATGATTTCTATTAGAAATAGAAACTTGTCACATATAGTTTTGTAAGAATTCAACATCAAATATATTCCTATTGTGTGGGAGTTTAATTAATTTTATATGATTTTCCTAGTCTTCTACTAATTAATTATGTTAATTTTTCTTATAATATACACATTGTGTTTCACCAATTTCAAAGACACTATATATGATGGCCTCAAATTAGTTTAATGAATTTTAAAATCAACTCAAATATAATATTTAAAAGGCATATATTCATCCAATTGAATCACTAGGGAGGTATTTTTTTATGAATAATGTCAGATCAATGCCACATGAGATTGATTATTGAAAACATAACATGATCACTATCAATAAAATTATTCTTCTACCACATACTAATGAATTTTTTGATCAACTTAATAGATCTCAATACTTTTCAATGATTTCTATTCACACCATATAGAATCATTTGAGGGTGAATAAGGATGACATGCCCAAAACAACATCATATAGATGATATGGTAACAATGTATTTAAAATTATAACTTTTGGTCACACAAATGTTTTCACTATAATCATGGATTTCATGAACATAGTATTTATTAAATACCATGTTCGTCTAGTGGATGTTTTTATAAATAAAATTATTACTTAGTCAATAATAAAATATGATCTAGATGATCAAATTAGTATTGTGTTAATTTCCCCATGGATAGATGATATTTATGAAAAATATACCAATAATGAATTTTTTATTTGGAATGTTTCATTATTAGGCCATATAATATATTATTATAGTATATTTTGTAAACCATTCATAGTCATATGTTATTGAAAATTAAGCAGAACCATCCACTTTGAAATAAATACATAATTTTTATGGTTTATTAGGGTATATTAATGGTGTTTTTTGTTAATTTTTTAAGGCAATCTAATCCACCAACCAAGTAAACATAGATGGGATATTAGTTCCTCCATGTAAGATTATAAGATTAATGTATCTATGAAATAAATAGAGTGATATTCAATTTTCTCATAATTACATTAACTTGTTGACTTTAATGGTTCTTATTCTTTTATGACGTGTCAATGAAGAGACTGTGATGAATTCTAATGCAGTGAAATATTCATATAGATCATTCCTCACAATAATTGATGCTTAATAAAAATAATTTCCCATCTCATGATTTAGAGTTAATTGTATTAATTTTTTCATTAATGATAAATTGGTTCTATATCTATAGATAAAGGTGCTACAGATATACCAATCACAATATTTTATAGAATAATTCCACTAAAAACAACAGAAAATGTTCCAGAGAAGATGGTTTGAGAAGATTAATGATTATGATTGAAAAATACATTACCACCCTATGAAATATAACATGGTGAAACATGAAATGATTAAATAGGATAATGGTAGATTATATATATTGTGGATTTATAATTATATTAAATCTCAGGATATGATAATGTTAGATCTTCAAATATTTATGGAAGGATAGAAATGTAATTTTTTTAACTGACTGATCAACAATCAATACAAGATAAAATTAAGTAGGAAATGAAGGAAGAAATATAGATGAAAAAGATAGTGAAAAATGTTCCTCAGTTCAAACATGATTGTTTGGGAATAATAATGTTTTATAAATCAATATTTATATCTTTAGTACAATATTTGAAGGATTTGTTGGATTAAGATCATATGTAATCATTTTAAATTCTTACTCAAAGTGTGAACATATATATATATATATATATATATATTAAAGATTAATTTTGGTAGTATTTCCTGAATATTGATATTTAGGATTATTTACATCAATTCTTACAATGGAATCCAGTTAAATATGATATACACAAGCCATATAGGATGTTACCACTATTACCCATACCAAAATATATATGGGGAAACATCTCCATGTATTGTTTCATTGATATCCCACAAAATATTAATTGGTATAATCTATATGGGTTGTAATTGACCTCCATTAAAAGAAATAACACGTTATTACCATTAGATAATATTTACCTCTTGTTCAATTTACATGCTTTTACATTAAGTATGTGATAAAATTTAATAGTTTTCCATTATCATATTTTTCTGATCAAGATCTAGGGATTACCTAGATTTCATGGAGAAGTATTAAAATGGATATTATCATAGATTTATAATTTATCATTTCATATCATCCATTGAAATATATTTACTATGCGAGAATTTTTCAACTCTGAAAACAATATTTAGATATTTATATTTTTGATTTCAAATGTGGTTGGGGTCAATAACTTCATATGAATGAATTTTCATAGATCAATAGCTTTCACAAAATGATAATAATGCCTACTTAAGAATTTATCTATGGTAGGATGTGAAGAACAACAAAATTATTGGATCAATATAGAGAAAGAAATATATTGGGACCTGATTAAGAAGAGGAAATTAAATATAGGGGTAGGTCTATTTGTCACGACCCATCCTCAGGGCTCGTGCCGTGACTACCCTAAGCCCGCCTTCCATAGGCAGGGGCTGGCGACTAGCACCAAAGGCGTAAATCCCGATAACTGGGAAGGAATTTCCTTTATAAAAGTAAACAAAACACCACAGAGTACAAGCGGAATCAAAACACTATGTACAAAGGAAAGTGCTGAAAAGTAAATGGGCCAGAATACAAACCCAAATGAATGTACAACTACAACTGAACAAGTACAACAGGAAAAGAAAACAACTGGAAGAAAGGATGTAGCTCCAGGATCGTCCTCCTCAGATCCTACCTAAAGGGTATGTACAAATAGCCTCCATAATGCTCTCTCCCGTCAACCTCCTCAGTGTGTCATCTCGCCCTGTAGTCCACCTCCGGGTACCCTCCAGTCCTCGAACACTTGGCCTCCGTCAGCACTTCCTGTCGTCTGCAACCATCACAACGAGGTACGAGCATAGCCCGGGCAGGGGTGAGTATAACGATACTCAGTAGGGACCCCGAGACCCTCAAGGTCTCAGTAAAACCAACATGGATATCCACAAAGAAGATCTCAATAGATAACCTCTACTTAGGTATATGCCCATACACACACCTATGTTATCAAGTAACTCATGTCAATCATGAGGAAACACAAAGATTATGAAATAAACGGATAACCACTACCCAGGTATATGCCCATACATATACCTAAGTTATCAGGTGACCCATCTCAATCATGAGGTAAACAAAAAGGTCATAAACACAGCTCGAACCGGGATTTTCATTATCGAAACTGTAACTGCTGAAGTGCTCCATCTCTAAAGTGTACAATGGTCCTATCACGACTCCGAGGTACTGCTCACTAACATAAGACTACTCCTCTTTTCGAGTACCGCGGGTCTGCGTCCTACTACCGGGTGCTCCGTCCGCTGTGGGTCTGTCGCCAAATACCGGGCACACCCCCTAATCGCCTACATAGGTACTCCTCCTATCGAGTACCGTGGGTCTGCGGCCAACTACTGGGCGCTCCATCCTCCGTGGGTTTATCGCCAAATACCGGGCGCTCCGTCCACTGGGCTAGTGGACTGACTACAATTCGAGTCGGTCAAGCAGTCTCCAGGTTTCAGCCGGCTACACGGTCTCCATACTCCGTATGCTCGTCTCCGAGAGGGTCCGCTCCACGAGCAATAGGTCGATACTCCAAGTATCACAAAGTCCCATGAAGAAGTATCACAAAGGAACACCTCGTTAAAGGGTTCTCAAAGCAATAGACGTCGCGTCAATCGGACACCCGGTTTGTGAGTTATTAGCATTTTCGTCCCCGGGGCCCGGTTGGTTTCGTGAGCGAACCAACCCGGCCGTATCTCAACTGTACTCCGAACTCTCATAGGGTATACTCATAGGGACCGTTTCTCGACGTGATCACCAACGCCGCTGACGGTTAGTCAAACGGACGTCCGGTCTGAAAGATATCATTTTTTCCATTCCAGGGGCCCGGTTGGATTTCGGGTACGATCCAACCCGGCCACTATCCAACAGAAACCAAAAATCAGGAGAAGTATGCCAAAAGTTCCGTCTCATCAAGAGGAAAACAACGAGACAAACGGCGCGTCAATCGGATGCCCGGTCTGTGAGTTATTGGCTTTTTCGTTCCAGGGGCCCGGTTGGTTTCATTAGCGAACCCACCCGACCACACTCCGATGGCATCCAAACCTCGAGCAGAGTAATCCAAAAGATCCGTCTCACTAATAGGAATCCAACAAAGTCGACGACACGTCAATCAGATGTCTGGAGCTCAAGTTACGAGCGTTTCCGCTTCGAGGGCCGGGTTGGTTTCGTATCCGAACCAACCCGGCCGAACCCAAAGTATTCAAAACCTTGAGTGAAATATACCGAAAAGACCGTCTCGATCCAACGATCGAGTCTCCGCTGACGGTGTGTCGATCGGAGGTCTACAACTCATGATTTGGGAAAAAGACCAAAGAGGGTCTCAAACGGGGGGTCTGGGCCCGGACCGACCCGGCCCGACCCCCCCTGGGTCGGCCCGAACCGGGTCGGCCCGTCCTGGCCCAGGTCCAACCCGGCTGGGCCTGGACCGGCCCGGCCAATGCAGCCTGGCCCTGCCGGCTCGGTCCGGTTCTGCCGGCCAGCCGCGGCTCGGCCAGCGCGGCCGAGCGGAAGCCGCGGGCGGGGGTGTGCGCGGCCCGCCCTCGCCGCTAATTGTAGCCGGCGACGACCGCCGCCGCCGGTCTTCCGACGGAGCGACGCCGCATTCCGCGGACCACCGGACGCGCTCTGGTGGTCCGTTTCTCCTGGCGTCTTCGCCTACGGTCCTCCTGGGACCCGACCTTCACTGCGAAGGGATTAAAACGCCATAGTGGCATGCTTCGTATTCGTCCGTCGATCCACACATCGGTAAACAAGCTGCGGAGGGTTGTCGGGCCGTGTTTGTTCGGCCCGCGCCCTCCGCGTTAGGTGTTATGAATTGGAAAAAAATAACACCTGATTTTAATCATTGACGAGGGTATAATTTATCCAAAATACATTATACGATCACCTTGCAATCAAAAACCCACACACGAGGGTTTAAAAACTTTGAATGCGCGGTGTGACGACGTCACGCATTCTTGCCGCTCAATCCGGCACGGCGTGATGATGTCGCACATCCTTTCCGTTATTTCCCACGCGGTGCGACGACACCACGTCACTCTCTTTCGATCCGCAATGACAAGAAAGAATAAAAAGGGAGGAGGTTCGGCCGTGTTCATGCGGTCCGGCCTCCTCCCGTTAAACGATAACAAGGGGTTCTCATTACTCATAGAACGTCAAAGATAGAATCAAGAACAAAAAGAAACAAACCCATACTTTTTATTCTTCGATCGGCATTCGTCGTTCGTTGACGGTGTTGCGGAAAGAAGACGATCAAGTTCTTCTTTCGCTGCGTTCGTCACACACTCCCAATCCCGAGCTACATCGTTCATGGAAAACACTACACGTCGGTAGGATCCGAGGGAGGAAGTCGAAGAAGGTTGTTGACGTTCGTCGCTTCCATCGTTGTAGAAGTGCACCCAATTAATAATCGGAGTCTCCTCTCTTGCCGCATGAAGAAGAGGATAATGGGCGCGTCTTCATTCTTCGTTGAAGAGGCGTCGTTCTTCATTGAAGATGAAGTTATTCAAAAGAGGGAAGAGATCTCTTAAAAATTCTCTCACCCAACGAAACTCCCAAAATAAAATAAGGCCTCTCCTTATTTTATAATTTTTCCATGCTTTCCAACTTTCAAAAACTCAAAACCTAATTCACTAAATCAATTAAAAAATGAGTTGTCTAATTAATTAAGTGATAGGTTGGCAAAAATATAAGAGGGAGAGAGTGGAGAGTAAAAGTTACACAACTTAAGTGGGGGATTTAGAGGAGTTAGGGAGTTATGGGGAATTTGAAAAGGTGGGGGCTCGTGTGGGCCCCACCACACATTATCCTCTCATTTATCCTCACATGGGTAGTTAGGTGCCACCCCATCTTCCCCATGCGGGATAAAACTACATTAGACTTGAGAAGTAAAATCGTCTCACAATTTTATTCATTCCTCAATTAAGCCACAAATTTTAACAACTCCTCCCGTGAAAACGCAACTCCGGAATAGGCGTTCCTAAGAAAATACCGGCGCTGCGGTTTCATCGGTGCCCTCAGAATTTGATTCCGAGCACCGGTTTCAAAGTTAGAAATTCCCGCTCATTCTTTCATTGAACGTACCCGAGATAAACTTCGGAAATTAATTCCGGGCACACCGGGCCTCAGAATCAGGCGCCGTCAGAAACTGCATTCTTGTAAAATTCCAAAGAAAATTAAGAAAAACATTTTCCATGGAATTTCCAGGTCTTTACACTATTCATTAATATGTAAGATCATCTGAGATAAGACAAGTAATTATGATAACCAAAATAAAAAATATATAGAGTTTTAAATTGGGGACATGGAACTTTTTTGAATGTGTCCATAAAACAATGTGAATGATTTGGATGTTAGGGAAATATAATCCCATGTTATATCAATCTTTTAAAAATTATTGATCTTATCAAGATGGTATCATTTAAATTTTTTGACCAACTGAAACTCTCTCATGTTTGTTATATGTTACAATTATATCTCATATAGAAGTATGTATCGAATACATAACAAGTAATGAACTCATAGTTCAAACCACTGAACCAATATCATTATAATTATGAAATAAATAATGGAGAACATAGATCATATAGATAAAGAGTTTTGAAGTAATACAACTCACATGGCCAATATTTTGTGGTGATCCATCTAATTTGATGATGATACATAGAACCTCAATATAGGATGAGGTATAAATATCCTTAAATGATTTTTTTAGATTAATTAAATTTTAGAGGTGATGTTATTTTAAATATAGTATAATTTATCACCTCAATATTTCGTGAAATAGTTTTAAAAAATAATGTTAATTGATTGATTATCTCTTGTTACATGCAATAATGTGTTATAAAGAATCATGATATACCATTTAAAATTATTACCACATATCCATTGGATAAGAGAGTATTTATATGGAAAACACAATTATAGATATTTATGGTTTACATGTTTATTAAATGAATTCATTAGATTTATTTTAATTATAATTAAAAATCAATAAAATTGATAATGAAGGAGTGATTTTTTTGAATAACTTTTTTTATGTGTGAAATGTAGGTTTTATCATAATTAGTTATATTAATTACTTTTACTGAATTATATTAATGAAACATATATATTATACATTATATCAAATTTATTAACATTTATCTAATATTTTTGTAATTCATTGAATAATAATAAATAAAGTTGTATGTTTAACTATTCCTTCATAAAAATAGCGATTTCATTACATTTTGTAAACTTTTTATAAAATTAATTTATGATATTTATTGGTATATAATTAGATAAAACTTATTTCTTTTTTATTATTTGATCATTCACATTTTCTAAATAACATGTTTTTATTTTTTTTCAATATGATTAATATCTATGGTAAAATTTATCACCTCATTAAGGGAAATTGTGGGTTAATCTGGGATAAAAAGTTTAGGTAAGAACATAATTTTTCCTCATAATTAATTTTTTATAAATATAATTATACCCTAATCCTATTAGTCTCTAAATTTATTATATTAATGGACAGATTTAAATGAAAATATATAATACTAAATTTAAATCAATGAAATTTCCAAAGATTCGATAACTTGGTTATTACTATCTCATATGTGTCCCTAATAAAAAACAATGATATGAAATAATATAGACAAATATTTTAATCTAATTAAATTATTTTATTGATAGAAATTGATTTATAATTTTTTTGTAAATATATAAAAAATTTAATTCTAGATGCAACACCAATGTAGTATTTATACATTTATTTACCAAAATAAATAAATCAATTTAAAAATAGTAAAAATTATATATTCTGAAATTGTTAATTTCTTCATTGGTTTTGTAGATCATTATGTCATATTATGAAGATTTTAACAAATAATATTAGAATTCACCCTTTTTCAAGATATATTTAAATATTTATAAGCAAATATTGTTCAAAATGTCAATAATGATATTTTATAATAGTTAATATTTTATTAAATGATATAATATTCAAAAAAATATGATATCACAAAAATTAATGGAAAATGATTTCACACATCATCCATGGTCAATTTATGGGTTTTCATGAAATAACTTTTTTAACCGTTAAAAATAGAAACCATTATTATTATTGTAATTTTAAAAAGTGTTAATAGGGGTCAAAATTAAATGATATGGTTAAAAATATTATCCATACAAGTCAAATTTTTTATTGAAAGAGAAATTTTTTAGTCCTAATAATATTTTCTTAGAAACATATAAATTAGGGTAATTTTGGATGTGAAAATAAATTTATATTAATTTAATGTTTTATGATATTCAATGAATAATGTTCCCCTCAATTATAATAGGGAACCAACATTTCTCTTCTTCACACTAGATTAAGCCTTCTAGCTTGAAAAATGATGATAATTTCACTTATACACATCTATATCCTCGTCTGTGAGATTAATTTCTTTTAAAAAGACTAACCCTATATACCATTAGAGGAGATATAAAGGATTCATTTCAAAAAAATATGTAATCTCAAAAACTGATCACTTTCATTTAATTTTTTCATTTACCTCGTATAAATATTTATATTCGCCATAAAATAATAAATGATATATCCTCAATAATTTTATATATTTTTATTATTATTGTAAAAACATCTACAAACCCTTTCCCATCAAATTAGAGGTAATTGTATCTCTCATTTTTACGTCGGACTTACGTTCTCCTCATATAGGTACACTTTAGTTTTTATACCATATTTTATGGACGGGTATTGAGATGGATTTAATATTTATAGAATATATTTATTAAAATATTATACTTATATAATGATAATAAAATATCTACCTACTTACCATACAATAATTTGGGAAACAATTACATCTTTCATTAGTACATGTGGACTACAACCTCCATGAAATAATGTGATTCATTTTTTATTTATATATTTCATTGAGAGAGATGATTATTGATGTAATTAATATATATGATATATATTATATAATAATTTAATTTAAATGGAAAATTATTATATATATATATATATATATTAATTTTTTCAACCTTGGAAAAATTAAAACATCTTTCATGCGTACACACGATCTACAATCTCAATTAATGGTGGTACCTATTTTCCAATATATAACACATATGCATGGATAATAATATATTTATTTATATATTTATTTATTTATATAATTAATTTATATAATATTTAATCCAATATTAAAATTCAATAGATGATATAAGATTCATCAGTGTACACTGAATAAAACTACCAAACCGCAACCTACATGAAATGTGAATCAATTATCTCTGGTAATAGTGATTTTAATAAATAATTGCTTCTAAATAGTTGATAAATGGTAAAAATTAATCTATATATGGATTTAAAAATATAAACTAAAAAATATTTTTATTAAAAAGTTGGTTCAAAATGTATAAAGTAATTCTGAATAGGGTTAAAGGGTTTTATGATATAATCTCTTTATTTTAAAATATTTTTATACTATTTTGTCTATGATGATGAAATATGATATAAATCAAATGAATTGTATAAAATTATGATAATGTAGCTATTACATAAAAATTTATATTTTAAATTATGTTTTCTTAAATTATAAACTAAATATTATTGTTTTTTACAGAAAATCGACTTCATGTATACGTTTGATTAAAATATATTTATTCTTATACATGTTTTATAAAATGTTATAAAAAATGTTTTTACTATTATAATATTATATAATAACTTAATTTTGACCGATGTTTGACATAAAAAATATTTTCTTAATGAAAGATTATTTTCATTCCCAAAATGAAGTTCTGTTTTACCTTTCAAAAAAAAATTAGAAGATATAGTTTTTTAAATTTATATAACAAGAATTGAATTACCCACAAACATAGGAAATAATTGTTAGGATGTTTCCTTTACATGATTTAATGATTATTTTCAATTAATATATATTTCATAATATTTTTTAAATTATTTTATTTTAAATAATTTATTTCAAAATAGAAAGGCTATTTTCATCCGAATTCTTTTAATGATATTTTGATTAATCAAATATAGAAACCATTAATGCTACTTATGCTTTAATGGGAATATAATCTAAGGATGCCATAATTATTCTTAACTGGCATGGATTATGTTTAATATATAATTATTTTTTACGAAACCCTTTCAATTTTTATGGTATATGTTGTGATGAAATATTTTTAAATATAATATATGTCCATTGTTTTTTATATTATTAATGTTTTATGATCTTTTGGAACCCATAAGTATTATATTTTTATGTGATGTATGGGACATATATATCCATCTAATTCTTTGGTTAATGATTTATATAATACGAGAAAAATTAGACTATAATGGGGAGTATATCCATATTGGGATTACAGTTTGTCCACTGTTATAATATTCTGAGTGAACCTTGAATAAAATGATATTATGGGGGTAAACCCATTCCTATATGATAGTCTTCAAAATCATCCACATATTCTTATTAAGGAATTTAAAATGTTATTTAATATGCCAATATACTTTGTCTTATATCTATATTATGTTTTCGTTTCCAATGTTTGTTAATTCCTTAATGATTATTGTCTCCTAAACTACCTTGATTTATTCCTTGAATCTTGATTTCGATCTATGATATGTAAGGTATTTTTATATAATTCCAAATCGTTTTCACATATATCTTTTCATATGTTATTCTTATATGAAATAATATATATAAATTTTATTACAGTTACATATAATCACAGTAAAACCTTTATTATTTTATACCATGTTATAAAAAAATATTTTATATATCATATGTATATGAAGAGTGATATTTAACATGATATAAATGGGATATTATGTAGAGAAATTATGAATTAGTATTTTATATTTCCATGTTTCCAGTGATACAAGAACTATATGAGTACGGTGTATGAGTTGGTATCGTAGAACAAAATGGTTGTACATTGATTTCATGAATATTTAATATATCTAAATATTAAATATCTTATTACATATTGTTAACTGTTCTATATGACTATAGTGTAATAATGCCTAGGATTATTTTTCGTATTGACAAGGTCATAGCAGTTCCCTATTATGATGAGAACCTTGAAGTACTATGACAATATTCTTAAATATAGTTCTAAAGTTGGAAGAAATATTAAAATGGTAAAAATAGTATATAGACACTCAAGTGTGATTAATCGTAAGAAGATGATATTTCCTCTTATGAAGTTCGTACATGGTAATCTCTTAGATATGATATTATGAGAACAAAACTGCTTGTTTAAATTATTCATGTTTTTGTGTAATCGGAAATTCATATCTACGAGCGTGATTAATGACCATTAAACATTTAGAGTATCATTAATAAGTTTCTCGACTGAAGTAATTTTATTTACTGATGAAAACTAGCATATAGATAGTTGGCTGGAAGTAGTTTATGTTGGGTGGGTCACGAGTGTCATTTTTTATGGATATGTTGAGGAAGTAATTTACCCTCCCATTGGTGGATGTCAATATCATTTCCATTTGATTTAAATAGAACTATCACGCGAAATTCCATGTCTATGATGTAACAATTAGTTTATTATAGGTATTCAAAGAACGGCGTATCAAGCACAATGGTTGGTGGAACTATCATGAAACCCTCATGATGAGATATTGAGTTATATGGATTATATTACATAGTGAGTGTTATTCTGTGGATATCATTTTTGTGGCATTATGTTTTTTCGCATGGGTGCCTTGACCCGTTGCAAGACAAGACTATTAGACAGTAGGAAAGCCCGACTAAAGCCAATGATAAAGAAGCCTAGAGGGTCACAAACTAAGTGTTTATAGTGATCTCGATTAAATTATATTCAAATTTAATTAATGGAATAAATATTATTATCATGACAATGGAATAATTTTATTCACGTTAAATTTATTGCATTAAATAAATAAATATTTATTCATTGGATTTTGGGTAAAATATATTTATTTATTTTATTTCACTGTTAAAAAATATTTATTTACTAGATTTTAAATAAAATGTTTATTTAAGAGAAAATATTATTTATTTATTTATTCATGTGTTCAATAAATGGAAGTGGATTTCAAGCGGATCATGTCTGATCCGATAGTAAAATAAATATTTTCATGATGTTAAATATTTATTTAACTTGTTTGCACAAAATAAAATAATAATAATACTACTATTATTTTGTGACATGGAATCTTATTTATAATTCTGTTTTGCACAAGTTGGTGAAAAAGAATTAAATGTGGTATTATTATTAAAAAATGATTTTTCTCAGTGTTTATGAATTTATTTAATTGTTTTTACTCAATGAAATATTGTAACTGAAGCCATATGATGATAAATAGTCAAAAGAGTCTATTATTCCATGTATCAAACTGCACACCTAGTGAATTGAGAAATGTTAATATAAATGATTTATCTCTTGAATATTATTTCATCCCCTCTCATGAGCTAGATAAGTTCTTCAAGACCAATGAACAAGAGATCAATAATGACAAACAAAATTCACTAGATTCTCCATGCTAGCACCCGTAGAATGAGTTTCGTAAATCAGATGCCATAATAACAAGTGTGGATCACAGCTAGTGGTATTCTTGTTTGCATCCTTCAAAGCGCAACAAGTTATTCTAGAAGCGTAATTCCAGATGATTACCATTATCAAAATGAATGTACCAATGATCTATGTATTGTTTTCATTAAGAAATTGTTTAAATTAATTACAAACATTATGTTAAAGATCATCTCTAATAGATTTGGGAATCTTCCTCCTTTATCTAAATATTTGATACTATTCTATAGAGACTAGAAATAATCATCTTATTGATCCCGGTATAATCATTCATCTTGGTAAAAATTAATGTTGGGTCCCAGCCCAACTATACTTACACTACGCCCAGAACCTACAAGTAGTATCAGAGGGGTTATATTGTAGTTTATAAATATTTTAATAATTTTTAGATGATTTACATTTTAATAATTTATTTATATATTAAAGGATAATCATTCTTGTATTCTGGATTTATAGATTTGTTTTCCCTCTATTTGTTTCATTTAGATTTCATAGAAACAAAGGATTTTTTAATTAAAATTCAAAGGAAGAACTTCTAATGAGGTGTTGATGTTTCTATGTACGTGACATGAAAGTACACATTGTTTTTTCAGAATTACATTCCATGTTCTCTTCCAAACACATAATGTAATACAAACTAGACATTGTGTAGTTGTGTACAATGAATCACGAGTAATTATTCAACTACTTATGATATTTTCATATATTAGGCATGGTGCAGTAAATATTACACCGCGTGATGACCAGGATAGATAGGCACATAGATACCAAATTGCACACCATGTGGCCCAGTGGACACAGCGTGTATCCCCTTGGGATATGTGACAAATCTTTTATACCACACATGGCTTATCTGAACAGTAACTATGTAATGCGGAGAAAACACAAAATGTATCCCACTATAAACATCATGTACCTCAAAATCTCAGAAGTACGCCTCACATGATGAGTCCTAGGGTGTATAATTTTAGAAAGACAGTGAAGTATGTACATATTGTGTACTTCACCAAATTACACAAACATAAAAATTAATGATAATGTAATGTTTTATACATCTTATCATGAATAAATAGTACTACATGTTATTTATCTATTCATTGAAGCATCATGTATTCCATATGTCAGAATAGTAAAGCAATATTCAAATATAATACATGTTTCGTATATTCAAATGTGTATTCTCCGGCTTATCTCAAAGGAGAATCTATATTAAATGATCAGAATCTCATGGAAAATCATAATAAAGATAAAAAGATTTATCAAATAAGGATAATAATCAATCGTTTCTAGAATAATTAATCATAATAAGAATGATTAAATAAATGAATACCAGTTTTATTAAATAACTAAGTCATTACATGTTTATGGGTGATCATGAGCGCGACCAAGACCTTTGTATGTTATTGGTTTCCTTTTAATTTATTTATTAAATTAATTATTGGCCTACAATCCATCTCTCCTCGTTAATATATAGAGCCATCGTGTAAATGGATTATTTTATGTAAACCCCCCATTTTACCCATCACCTATCTGTGAGTTAAAAAAGAATATTTAATGGATCTTACTCCCAATCTAGTAGAGGAGGATCAAGTTGGAGATGTGATGATAAAAATCCAAGAAGATACAAATGGGGATAGGTAGAAAATTGTAAACACGAACCCAAAAGTTTCAATGTGTTTCTCCCCTCAGTGATGGTAAGTTTATCAACCACAAGATTAACTAACAATTATAAAATCACATGATCATTCAATTTTCTATATTCTATTCTTGTCAGTTTCATGGGTTATCATTATGGATGTGTTGTCGCGATAAAATAATTAATGAATAAAACCAGAATTCAAGATAAAGCTAAAATAAACAAAGCGTATGCATAAATATTATTATGAAATGGTTAATCACAAATGTATGTACCAAATAATATTAGGAATAATGTGATAATGATAATAATAAATTCATTCATAAGAGATAAAAATCCATAAAATTAAATATTACATCAGACCAAGCGTTCTGTAACTTGATTAAAGGAAAACCTCAAAAAAAAATATGTGTTGGACCAATGCTAGTTAGGCCACTTACTTTTATAATGGATTCCTTTATGATGGAATTGGATTCAGTTAACCATATTACATTTAGGGAAGTATCCCCTGCTTGAATGGTGTAATATTGGATGCAAGAGTTAAGGAAATCCAATGACAGGATTTCATGAGTTGGGACTCCACTCAACATATCAAGGAGCTACAATCCCACGGTTTCCATTGACCGGTCTATCTATATTCTTCATATATCTTGAAAACCCATTTGGGGTTATACGAAGGGGAATATTGATCCTTTACACTTGAATTTCATGGAAACTAGTCGTTCGGAGTTAAATATTGAGGGCCATTGGTACTTGAAAAAACAATGGGAGACTTAATAAATTTAATTAATTATTTATCATAAAATTTAATCAAGAATGTTCTATTGATATACTATTTTAATTATTGAATAAAATTGAAAATCTCATCAACCATACTATCTTTACGATAAATTCTGGGTAAAGACAACATCCTCATCAGTTGTAACTTCCAGGAATAATTAAAAATATTTAGAGATATCCTATTCCCTAAATAAAAATATTACTTGTTGGAATCCACATTACCTGATCCACCATCCAAAGAGAAGAGGGATGTGTATTTCCCGGTCCATGAGAAATATATGAATGATTTGGTAAACGATCAATGTTGTATGTTATCCTCAATGTCTAGTGAGCTCATGAAGTGTCACAAAAATATGGATTCATATAGAATTATTGTGTACCTCTGTGGTCTTTACATGGAGAGAGAAATACAATAATGGTATGAGATCTCTATGTAACACTTTCAGAGTAAGCTTGGAGAGGGTGCCTCATCTAGGCCTCATGTAGTCAAGCTCATTGTCTTCGTTCAGTGTCCGGAGGTTCTAGGATTTAAAATCCCTATAGAACCGGGCACCGATCCCATTCGTGCATCTCTCCACTAAAGATTCTCTATCATTGTTATTAATTTCAATATGAACTACATTGAAAAGTACATATCTGATCTTCTTATCTTCATTTTCCATGTGGAAAATTATATGAAGCGTGACAAGACTTCTCTATTTTTTGTGAGTAAGATGAAAGGGAATGAAAAGTAATTTAAGCCCAATTCTTCTTCACGCCCATTCCAAAATATAAAAGGGGAGGAAAGGGAACATGAGGTTATTTGTCTCACATGTGGAATGATTGGCCATTGAAAGAAAAACTAAACCCAGCCTAAGAAGTAAGGGGAAGCACCAAGTGTGTTTTTTGTTGAATAAAATCTATTTGTTTATACAAAGTGGGTATTTGAAAAATCTTGTTGTGCTTACCTATGTATCCAAATAGAGGAAAAAAGTAGATTCAGGATGACTGATCAAGGGGAGGTAGATCTACAACCTTCCAACAAAGCCTGACTTGTAGCTATAAATGACCAGGACTACCACCTCACATTTCCAACTATGATGATTTTTGTATTAAAGTGTTTTTATTATGTGTTTTCAATTTCTGAAAACATAATTTCTGTATATTATTAGATGCAAATATTTTTGATCCGTGTTTGTAAACGAATTTTTCTTCTTTTACAATGATATCATTTTTTAGGGAATATTTATACAATGTTCACTACGTGTTGGATTACACAAACGCAGTAATAACAATCAACAACAATGATACTTTACATGACTCATACCACACCGATCATTGGAATCACCAGGTATTGCATGTAAATGATAAACGCTTCACCAGGTTACATCAAGATGTATATTTAGTTTATATCGAACTAATATGACTTGTCATATGCCATGCATATTTAAAAGGAATAATGACCAAATCCCCATTTATTGGGAATGTTTAAGGGAGTAAGAGATTCTTGAATTTGTTCAAACTGATGTGTGTGGACCATTTTAGTTGAATAAAGGAGAGTGTACTAACACATCATAACATTTATGGATTATTTTAGTATATATGGATATATCAACTTAATGAGGTATATGTTGGATTCATTTGATAAGTACAAAGAATACAAGAATTAATATTATAACCATCTAGGTGTGAATATTAAGAAACAATGATTAGACTATGGTGGAGAATATCTTAATAAAGAATACGTTGATTTATTATGGGATTTTAGGGTCTAATACCAACTCATTCATTCTTACTCGACCTAGTAGAATGGGGTGACTAAAATGAGGAACATCACCTTGTTGGACATGGTGAGATTATGGGTGATTCATGCAAGTGTTCCTTTATCTTTTTGTGGATTTGCATTATAAACAGCGGTGCACATAATATACCTTTTACAAACTAAATTGATAAATTGTATTTTATAAGAGTTATGCAGTGGAAAAAATGCCATGTTATCAAATTTACATATGTGGGGAAGCGATGTGTTTGTTAAAGATTTTTTCAGGAAACCAACATTCACCCTGAGGCACAAAGTGATCCTTTACAGGATATCCTAATGTAACAAGAGGATATTACAAGTACCACCCCTCAGACCAAAAATATATTGTCACTAGACTTTCTATATTTCTCAAGAGGGAGCACATCTCCAAAAAAGACAGTGGATGTGAGATAGACTTTGATGAAGGTGAGGCTCCAGGTGCACAAGATTTGGTACTAGAACATATTCCACAATGCCCTGTGGAAGAAAGAACTATTCAAAAGACACAAGAATTGTGTAGGAGTACAAGAGAGTTTATTGAATGAGAATAGTACTATTTCCTAGTTACCGAGGATGGTGACTTAAGTTTTGTTGAAAATAATGATCCTCTATCAACGAATGATGTTTTAATCAGCACAAACATCATCAAGTGGAAGGAATCCATGAATTCTGAAATGGACTCCATGTACCAAAACCATGTAGATATTTTGGTATATCCTCTAATTGATTTAAAGCATGTGGGTTTCAAATGGGAATTTATAAAGAAACTATATGTGGAAGGGATAGTCAATATATATAAGGAATGACTAGTCGCAAAAGGGTTCTAGCATCGTTATGGAATTGACTATGATGAATTCTTTTCACCAGTTGCAATGCAGAAATCCATTTTAATTATATTTTCCATTTCTTCATACCATTACTATTGGATTTGGAAATGGATGTCAAAAAAGACTTACTTAACAGAAACATTCAGGAAGATATCTTAATGACAAAACTTGAAGGGTTTATGACTCTAAAAGGATGACAATAAGGTATGAAAGTTGCATAAATCCAATTATTGATTAATAAAAGCACCCATATCATGGAATATTCATTTAATGAATCCATAATAAAATTTTGTTTTATCATGAATGAATCTGAGCCTTGTGTATCATTTTAGTGGGAGTGTGATTTTTTTACAAATAGTCTGTTTCGATAACTTATTACTTATTAGAAAAAATTTACTAGTCTTACACACTCTTAGGGAATGGATGAATCAATTAATTTTTATGAAGGACTTGGGTGAGGCATAATATATTCTTGGGATCATGATCCATCATGGTAGATCCCAGAGATTGCTTTTCCAATGTCAATGTACATACATTGATAAGATACATATTAGATTCAATATAGAACAATCCAAGAGGAGATTGTTATTAGTGTCAAATGGAATTCAACATTCCAAGAAAAGGTTTCCTCATACCCGTGAGGAATGAATGATAATGGAATGGACTCCATAGAAATCAACGATTGGGTCAGTAATGTATGCCACACTATGTAATTGGTGGGATGTCGCATACACAATGACTGCATTAGGCAGATATCAAGCTGACCCATGTGACCACCATTGGATGAAGTCAAGACTATCATAATGTATCTAAGGCAAAAAAAGGATATGTTCTGGGTTTATGTATGCGATGAGGAACCTTTCATCATAGGATACACAGATGCGAGTTTTTAGACTGATCACGATGACATGAAGTCGCAAACGTGCTGCATATTCACTTAGAAAGGTGGATTAATGAGCTTGAAGAACTCAAAGAAGAATATGGTAATTAATTCTATAGAACTTTTTGATTATATTGTATCTTATAAGGAATCAAAATAATCATTTTGGAAACAATGATTTATACAGGATCATGATGTGATACCTTGAAAAAAATATCCCATCACATTGTATTATGATAATACAGTCGTAGCGGCTCACACAAAAGATCCAATGTCACTCCATTAGAATAAGAACTTACATTGTCTGTATAATCTCTTGAGGGATTTTTCTCATAGAGGTGATGTTTTAGTGATTTGTATTTCTATAGAAGACAATGGGGAGTGACCCTTGTCTAAAGCATTGACTTGGAAAAAACAGGATCATTAGGTGAGGTCCAGAAGACTGAAATTTATATGCAGTTGGATCTATTCCATGTTGGAATTTGTAAGATATAGTTTCCAAGAACCATATTGTTATACATAAATTACATGAAAATTGAATATATTAAAATATTAAACATCTTATTGCATATTTTTCATTGTTCTTCATGACTATAGTCTAATAATGTTTGGAGTATTTTCCACATTGAGAAGGTCAATGTAGTTCCCCGCTATAATGAGATCTTTGAAGTTATTTGAAAATATTCATAAATAAAGTTTTGTGGTTGGATTACATACTTTCATGGGACATATATTGTATAGAACATCAAGTGTGATTACTCGTAAATAGATGAGACTTCCTGTCACGGAGTTCGTACATGGTAATCTCAAAGACGTGAAATTATGACAACAAATATGTAGGTAGGAATTTTGTATATTTTGGTTTCATTGTATATTTATATCTTCATGTGTGTGTAATGAACCCTAAAAATTTATGATTAGAATTAATACATGGCACAAGTCGCACATTTTTATTTACAAATGTAAACTGTCATGCAGACAGTTGGCGGGAAGTAGGGTACGTTGGGTGCATCATGAGTGTCATATTATTAATGTATAGGTTGATAAACGATTTTTCACTTCCATTTATGAAAGTTGATATCTCGTTACTTTGAAATATAATTGTAATAGAAATTTACATGGATGTGGGTTATCAACAAGTTCATTTCATGTAGTTAATGAAAGATGTATCAAGCATAATGTTTGATAACATTATCATGAATCCTTATTGATGAGACATTGACACACATAGATTATATTAAACATTTAGAATATAGAAGTTGATGTCATTGATGAGACTTTATGTTCATTCTCTTGGTTTCCTTGACCCATTGGTAAATAGTACTTTTAGATTTTAGGCAAGCCTGCCTAATGCCAATTAGAATAAATCGTTGAGGGGCACACACTATGTGATTCGGGTGGTCTTGGTTAAATTATATTTTAATTTCATTAATGGAATAAATATTATTCTCATGAAGGTGGAATAATTTTATTCAAGTTAAAATGATTTCATAAATTAATAAAATAATTATTCAGTAGATTATGGGTAAAATTTATTTAATTATTTTATTAAACATTTAATAAATATTTATTTACTAGTTTGTAAATAAAGTGTTTATTTAATAGAATAATTTATTTATTTATTCTTGCTGGTATTAAATAAAAGGATGTTGATTTCTAGTAAACCAAGACCCACACAATTAAAAAATAATTATTTGTAAGATGATAAATAATTATTGAAGTAGTTGGCATAAATTAAAATAATAATAATGCTGCTATTATTTTTTGATGATGATTTTTATTTATAATTCATTTTTGTGATGGTTGGCGCAACATATAATATGGTACGATATTATTATTAAAATAATGGGTTTTCTCTATGGTTACCAATGATTTTAATTATTACTACATAGTTAAATATTGTAACGGAAGACCCATGTCGTTAAATACACACATACATATATTTTTCCATGTACCGAACTTTGTGCCAGGTGAATTGAGAATTGTTGAGAAAAATGATTTCCCCATCGAATCCTCTTCTTTCCCCTATCAAAAACATGATATGTTACTCATGACTGAAGAACAAGCGATCACGAATGATCAACAAAATACACTCGCTTAACAACACTAGCACCTAGAGAACTAGTGGTTTCGATCAGAGGCCATCAGAGCATGTATAGATCACCTCTAGATGGATTCTGTTTTGGAACCTTTCAAGTGAAATGAGACAATCCAAAAGGGTCATTTAGAACAATAAACATCATCAGTGAATAATTTACCAAATATCCATACATAATTTTCATTTAGAAATTTGGTAAATTAATTATGAACATGATGTGAAAGATCCTCTGTAATGGTTTCATGCTTCTTGCTTATTTATATAAATCATTGATTCTATTCCATGGAGACAGGTGCTCATTATCCTATTGATCCTGGAATAAACATTAATCACTGTATAAATTAATTTTGGGTCCCACCCCAGCAAGGCTTCAATTATGCCTGGAACCTAAAAGTTATATCAGAGGTGTGACATCATGGGTTATAATTATATAAACAATTTTTTGATTATTTACTATTTAAATATTTAGTCATCTAATTAAAGGTTAATAGTTCTTGTAATATGTATATCAAAATCAGTTCTCCATATTTTCATTTCTCATCGATTTTATAGAAATTAATGATTTTGTAATTAAAATTTAAATGGAGAACTCATTAGGAGGTGCCAGAAATTCTTCCCAGGTCACATGAAATACATGTCGTGTGTTCAGATTTAAAAGTTTTTTTCTCTTCCATGCACAATGTTTATTCCAGACTACAAGTCATGTTTCTCTATACAACGTATTAGGTGTAATTCCGAAATTACTATATCAGTGTGCATATATTACACATGGTGCTGATAAATTTTCATAGTGTGTTGACCAGGATATATAGGAACATAGATACAAGATTAAACACCTTAGGCTCACTTTACATGGCGTGAAGTCCCTCATGGTGGGGGCCAAACCATGTATATCATACATGACATTGCAGGCTATTAACCGCGTAACACGTTGACAACATGATGTGTATCCCACTATAAATGTTATGTACTCTGAAATTTCCAATGTACGCCTCACATAATGAGTCAATTGGTTTGTACTTTAGGAATTACTGTGAAGATTGTACATGTCATGTAGTTGGAACTACAAGACGTGTAATTTACCAAATTTCACATATTTGAAACATTAATGTCTGTGTAATGTTCAGAACTACCAGTCAAGTATAAATCTTATTACAGGTTATCACTCTATGAATTGAATAATCATGTGTGCCATATATCAGAAAGAAAAATAGTATGTGAATATAATACTTTTGGGTAGATTCAAACATGTGTTCACAACTTTACAACATGGATCATTTATGTACAATGATGTGAATATCAAGGAAATTCAAAATTAAGATAAAAGGATTGATTAATTAATGATAATAATTAATTGATTTAAGAGTAATTTATCATTATAAAAAAGATTAATTAATTGAATAAGATTTTTATTCAATACGTAACTCTTTGAATGTATGTGGTGATCATGAACTATATCAAGGCTTATTTATGTGAATAGTTTCCTCGAAATTTATTTATTTATTTAATTGTTGGCCTATGAGCTTTCTATCAAAATTAATATATAAAGCATTTGTGCCCATGGTTTCTTTTATGTAAACCCTCCATTAACCCCTCCCATTATTTTGAGTTAAAAAAGTGTATGTAATGTATTGAACTCTGGAGATATTTGAGGCTGTTAAAGCTGTAGCCGAGACGAAACCTATCCCAGGAGATATGATGGTGAATAGGTGGAAATGTGAAAACACGGACCCAATAATATCAATGTGTTCCTTATCTATTCCATGGATAGTTTGTCAACCACTAGATAAACTACCCAACAGAAAAAATATTGGCCATTCACTTTTATTTATTTTATTTATATATGTTCCATGGTATTTAATTATGGATGTGTTCTCACCATCACATAATTAATGAACTAAACAAGAATCCAATATTGAGCTAAAAACCCAAAGAATGTGTAAATATTATCAATACATTGTTAATCACATAAGTATGTACCACTTAATATTAACAAACATTTTATAATTATAATAATAAGTTAATGCATAAGGGATAAATACACCTCAACTAAAATATTAATTTAGACTAAGCCTTTTGTTACGTGATTAAGGGAAAAACACAATAAAACAATGTGATTGACAAACCCTTGTTGGGAAACATACTTTTATACAATAATTCCTTATTAGAGGATTCGTGTTTACTTAACCATATTACATAAAGTGGAGTATCCCTTGCTAGTCTTTGGGTAATATTGGAGGCAAGAGTTGATGAAACCCAAAGATGGGATTTCAAGAGTGGGGAGTCTACTCAATAGATGACAGAGTTGCAAGCCTATAGTTAGGAAATACGTACCTACCAAAATATCTTTATATCGCTTGACTATCCATTATTGTGTTTATGTGATATGGAATATGGATCCCTACCCCTAGAATGTCGTGGAAACTTGAAATTCTATGTTCAATGGTGAGGGACAATGAGACATGCTAAAATAAATGGGGACCTAATAAAATTTATTTATTATTTATCATTAAATTTAATCATGAATGTACTAACGAAATGTTATTTTAATTATATAATAAAAATGACAAGGTCTTCAACCATACTGTCCCTATGATCAATTATGGATTAAGATAACATCCTCACTTGCAGTAACTCCCATGAATGGTTTAGATGCCTTTGGGTTATCATATTCCATGTACGGAAGTCTTTTGTGTTGGAGTCAATATTTCATGATCCTCCAACCAAAGAGGCGAGTGATGAGGATTCTTGGTCAATGAAATTCATATGAACGACAATGTCGATATTCTATTTTTGATGTTATCATCAATGCCTAGTTACGTCATGAAGTATCAAGAAACCAAGTATTCTTATAGAATGATCAAACGCCAATGTTGTCTTTAGTAGAAGAGATCATGACAGGAACGTTTTGATGTCTCCACGGCACTCCTTCAGAGTAATCATGGAAATGGTACCCCATCTGGGCCTCATGTCGTCAAGCTCATTGGATACATTGAGCACCTAGAGGATCTAGGGTTTATTATCCTTGGAGAACTAGGAGCTAATCACATTATAGCATCACTCCCTCAACGATAATCCAGCTTTGTTGATAATTTTAATATTAACAACATTGAAAAGTATCTATCTAATCAAAATATTCTCATTCTCCTTATGGAAAAATATATGAAGCATGACAAGCCCTCTGTCCTTATAGTGAATAATAATAAGGTTAAGGAAAATATATTTAAGACTAAATCTTCATCACTCCCAACTAATAAAAAGAAGATCAAACGGGAGGCACGTGAACATGAGGTTAGTTGTTTTACATGTGGCATGAAGGGCCACTGGACGAAAAACCGCACACACTCTATGAAGCAATGGGAAGATTCAGGTGCATTTTTTGTCTAATGGAATCTATCTATTTCTACAAATTGGGTGTTAAATACAGATTGTTTTTCTCACATATGAATCCAAATACAGGAACCATGTAGATTCGGGATGATTAACTGAGGGGTGGTGGATCTGTGAGTAGCCAACAAAGCCATACTTGCAATTGATGCTATCTAGGACTACATCCTCACATTTACAACTGAATTGATATTGCTGTTAAAGGGTTGTTTTTATATGTGTCATCTATTAGTGAAAACATTTTTTATATATATATATTAGATACAGATGGATTGTGTTTCATGTTTAAAAGTGAATTTTTATTCTTTTAAAATGATAGCATATGTTTTGGTAGGTCACATTTATACAATGGTCTTTACGTGTTGGACTATACAGACCGTGTAATGGAAATCCATTACAAGATACTTAAAATTACTCACACCACACACAACATCTTTATCACCAGTTATGTCATGTAAATGAGAAACACTTGAAAAAGTTACATCAAGATGGGTATTTAGATTCTTTCAAATGAAATCCACATGGCGTATGTCATGCATAATTACAATGAAAAATGACTAAATCCCCATTTAGTGGGAAAGGTGAAAGGGCTAATGATCTTCTTGAATAGGTTCATACCAAGTTGTGTAGACCATTTATAGTTGAAGTAAGTGGAGGGTAATCATACATCAAAACTTTTACAGATTATTTCATAATATATGGATATATATACTTAATGAGGTATAAGATATATTAATTTGATATGTTAAAACAATACAAGAATGCATTTGATAACAATATTTGAAATAATATTAATAAACTACACTCGGAACGAGGTGGAAAAAATCTTAATCAATACTTCATTTATTACTTACGGGTGTTTGGGATCCTATCCCAACTCACTCCTCATTACATGACCTTGTGGAATGGTGTCAGGAAAATGAGGAACCACACCTTATTGGATATGGTGAGAAAATTGATGAGTCATGTGATTCTTCCTTTATCCAATTAGGGATATGAATTACGAACAACGACTCACATACTAAACCAAGTACCAACTAAATCGATAAATGGTATTCAATACCAGTTTTGCAGTGTATAGAAAGACATGTTTTAAAATTTAACTCTATGGTAAAAATGTGTATGTTAAGGCCTCTTCAGGTAACAAAATTTCACCCCGACGCACAATGTGTAACATTATTGGATACTCTATAGAAATAAGGGGATATTAACTATAAATCCCCTCATATAAATTGGTTATAGTGGAAAGACACACCATATTCCATGAGAGGGAGAACATATACAAAAGAGATAGTCGGTGTGAGATAGATATCCATTAAGTTGAGGGTCTTGGTACACAATAGTTGGTACAAAGATCAGATTCCACAAAACTCGATTGAAGAAAGAACTATTCTAGCGAAACAAGAACATTGTAGGTGTGCCAAAGAGGTTATATAACAAGAATAGTATGGTTTTCTAACTACAGATGATTATGACTCATTTTTTGTGTATAATAATGATCCTCTAACCTATAAGGTAATAGTAAGTGGTACTGATGCTACCATGTGTCAAGAAGCCATTAATTATGAAATAGATTCCATGTACCAAAACCAATTATAGATTATGGTAGATCCTCTAGTTGATGTAAATATAGTTGGATGAAAATGGGTATTCCAGATTATACTGTACATCGGAAGACAAGTATGTACCTATAAGTCATGCATGATTTCAAATAAGGTATACAAGATTCAAAAATTTATTTATGTATTAAATAATGCATCCAAGTCATGGAACATTTGTTTTGATGAGGCCACAAAATGATTTGGTTTTATAAAGAATGAAAGTGAGCCTTGTGACTACAAATAGTTTATTTGAGTGCCGTTATTTTACTAAATGTGTATGTTGATAACATATTACATATTAGAAATGAGGTACCAGTATTACAGTCTGTTAAGGCATGGTTGAATCAATTCTTCTCCCTGAAGGACTTGGGTGAGGTTGTATATATTCATCAAATCAAGATCCATCATGATAGTTCCATGATATTACCGTGCCTAAGTCAAAGTACATACATAGATAAGATACTGAAGAGATTCAACATGTAAAAATCCAAGAGGTGATTATTTCTAGGGTCACATGTAATTCATCTTTCCAAGAAAATTTTTTCCTCAGACACATGAGGAAATATAGATAATAGCAAGGAATCCATACGCATTAGGAATTTCATTAGTCATGTATTCATTGCTATGTACTAGGCTGGATGTCGCCTATACATTGAGTGTGTTAGGAAGATATTAAGCTGACCCAGGTGAACGCTATTACATGGTGGTCAGGACTATCCTAATGTATTTGAGGCATAGTAAGGTTATGTTCCTAGTTAACGAGGGAGATGAGTAACTTGTCATCAGAGGATATGAAAATGCTAGTTTCCAAACTGATCAAGATGTCATGAAGTCTCAAATGGGACACATCTTTACATTCAATGGAGGTTCAGTGACCCGAAGAGCTCAAAGTAGAGTGTGGACATCGATTCAATAGTTGTTTCCGAGTATGTCACAACATCTAAGGTTTCTAAAGAATTAGTTGGGATGAAAATATTTTTCCACGAGCTAGATATGATACCTAACAGAAAAAAATCTCATCTCACGGTACTATGATAATAATGCAATAGTGGCTCTCGCCAAATAGCCATGGTCACATCAGCGGACAAAGCACATACTTTAGAAGTATCATATATTGTGGGATTTTTCTCAGAGATGTGGGGTTTTAGTGAGAATTATTTCCATGGGAGACAACGTGGAGGACCCCTTGGATAATGCCTAGACCCATCAGAGTCATGATCATTATGTGAGGTCTATCAGATTGAAAGTTGTAGGCAGTTGGCTCTAGTCTATGTGGGATTTTGTATGAGTCGGTTTCCTAGAACCTTTATGTTTTACATTGATTATATAAATATTTAATATATATAAATATTAATCATTTTGTTTCATATTTTTCATTGATTTTCATGACTATTGTTTAATAATTCCATGAAGTATTTTTATCATTTAGAAATTCATAAATATTTCCATCTATGATGAGATCCTTGAAGAGCGATGACAATATTCAAAAATATAGTTCTATGTTTTGATTACATACTATAATTGGACACATAGTATACATACCATCTGGTGCGAGTAATTGTTAGTAGATGATAATTATTCTCATGAAGTTCGTACTTAGTAATCTCCAAGATGAGAAATTATGAGAACATACCCTCTAGAAGGAATTTCGTACGATTTAGTGTCATCAGATATTCCTATCTGTGAGCATGTGTAATAATCTTTATAATTTAATTTTTTCATTAATATATATCAAAACTCACACACATCCATTTACATACGAAAACTGTCCTGCAAAAATTTGGAGGGAAGTTGGGTACATTGGGTGCATCACGAGTGGCATGATATTAATGGATAAGTTGAGGAAATATTTGACCCTTCCATTTATGGATGCAGAAATATTGAAATTTTGATTGAAAAAGAACCTTCATGAAAAATTCCATCGAAATGGTTTAAAGAATAGTTTAATTTAGTTAGTCATTGAATGATATATCAAGCATAATAGTTTATGACACTATCATGAATCCTTCTTGATTATAAATTTAGTCAAGTGGATTATATTACACAGTGTTAATTTGCATGTGGATGTCATTTTTGTGACATTAAGTTTTTTCTCAAGGGTTATTTGTCCTGTTGCAATACAGTACTCTTGGTCTCAAGGCATGCCTATCAAATGAAATACAGAAATAATTTTATAGGGTCACACACTATATGTTTATGGTGGTCTCGGTTAAATTCTATTTTAATTTAATTAATAAAATAAATATTAATCTCAAGACAGTGGAATATTTTTATGAAGGTTAAATTTATCTCATATATTATATAAATATCTATTCATAAGATTATGTGTAATATATTTTTGATTATTTTGTTGAAAATTTAATAAATATTTATTTACTAAATTGTAAATAAAAAATTTATTTAATACAATAAATTATTATTTTTTATTTATTCAAGTGATCAATAAATGGATGTCGAGTTAGAGCATACAAACTTCATACCGGTAGTAAAATAAATATTTGGAGGCCGGTAAATAAATATTTTACTATTTAGAAAAAATTAAAATAATAATAATTTTTCTATTTTTTTGTGACGTGGAATTTTACTTATAATTATCTTATTCACAAGTCGGCACACCGTAAATAATTTCATGGTATTATTATTAAAGTCATTGGTTTTCTCTAAGGTTCTAAAAGTATTTAATTATTTTTATCGAATTAAATATTTGAACCAAAGCCCCGTGTCGATAAATAGAAACATACGGCTATTGTGACATATACAGAAATACATGCCTGATGAATTCAGAATTGTTGAGCAAACCGATTTCTCTCTCGAATGCCCTTCATGCCCCTCTCATGAGCGAGATACATTATTTACGGCCTAAGAACAAGAGTGCAAGAACGACTAATACAAGACACAAGTTTCACCAAGCTTGCACACAGAGAAAAAGTGGCATGAATCAGAGTCCATCCGAGCATGTACAGATCACTACTAGAGGGATTCTTGTTAGGATCCTCAGTAGTGCAACAAGACAATCTGGAAGGGTCATTACAGATTATCAAAATCATTAATGAAGATTGTACCGAAAATATAAGTCTTATATTTTCATGAAATTTATAAAATTAAATATATACATGATGTGAAAGGTCCTCTAGAAAGGGTTTAGGCCACTTCTTCTTAGTCTAAATTTTTTATTCTATTCTGCGGAGACTGGAATTCATCATCATAATGATTTATGAATAATCAATGAACATGGTAAAAATTATAGTTGTGTCCCATCCCAGCCACACTTCCGCTGCGCCCTGAAACCTTATAGGGCATAGATCATTATTTCATTTAAATAATATTCATCTACACATATGTAATAAATATTTATTAAATGTTTCAAAAATTATAATTTCCCTAAGATAAAGTCAATGTTGAGGCTACTCAGATATAAAATCATCTAAAATTATTAATCATACGATATAGACTAACAAATTGAGAGATAATTTTACCCTTCTTTTTAAAAGACACCACACCATTTTATAGATATAGTTTAAAATAAACATCATCCCCTATATAAAATTTATGATCATTATAATGGTTATCTTCATAGATATACCACATACTCTGAGCTACCCCCATCTATATTTGAGTCATCCTTACTTTTTAAAACATATATTCTACAAATTTAGTTTCAAATAATTTTTTATCATTAAATTTATCACACATGTTGGAGACTGACATATATTTCTATGAAATAACTCAAAAATTGTCATCTGATTTTCTAAATGAAATTTGATCTTCTAAAAAAACATTTAATGGAGGATTTTATACTAAGCTAATTCATATTATAATGATAATGTCCATAATATATCATATATTGGATTAATGGTATGATATTATTTTCACTTAAATTGATGATGAAATGATATATTGAAACATAATTCATTAGGAAATGAATTCTGATATACCTTCCAAACAAAGGATATGTGCATTGATAAATTATAATATATATTAAATGATAGAATACACATATCATGAATATATTGTTTAGATAAATTCCTGAGACCAGATATGTAGTCATATCATATCAACATGGAAGTATATTATAATATAATGTCAGGTGATCAACAATATAAAATATTTCATTATTATTTATATACTTATTTCATAATAACACAATAAAATACATGGTTTTATGATCCCATTTTTTCCATATCTAATAATGTATAAATAAACCCATTTTTTATGTTTACAGTTTTAACTTATACACATATTGATCATTTAATGGAATAATAAAAAATTCCTTTCATCATACATTCTGAACAAAAACATTCTTAGATATCTTCATACATAATACTGCAACAAAAATACATAGAATATAATGATTTCTATGATTCCATCAACAAATCTTTTTTTCTTCATTGTCAACATATATACATGTCAAATTTTTAAATGTCATTATTCATTATTTACTAATACTAAACTTAGGAAACATGACATCCTTTAGTTGTTCTATATTTATTTTTAGGCCATTATCTTAATTTTTAAAATTCATAATTCATTATAACATGGAAAATTATATAAATACATGATCCAATATAAAATGTCCTGACAGATAAAAAATATATTATTTTAATTTTACTAAATCATTAACTATTGGTTGATTTTCCAACCATATAATGGTTAGTGAGGTTTTATTATTTTGAATCAAATAATATGATTCCATGTTTTAAATACACATGTTATTGTTAGTTAGAAAGTAATTTTTTTTCAATTATAACTATCTTATTTACATCAAGATCAATAATTTTTTATTGATCATATACATTGAAATATAATAATATATATATATATATCACAAATTTTTTCAAATAAATGATTCCCCATTATTTTAAAAATAAAAATTATTCCATCATGTTCAAGAACATTTGGTTAATGCTTTTTTCACATGGGGTTTTTACTATGACTATATGGATCTTCAAATAATAATTAAAATGGAAAAATTCACCATTTCATGATGGTATCACAAAAAAATAAAGAATTAATAAGATAATTAAAATATTTGTTAATACATTTATCACATATTATTATGAATTTTAATATTTCTTCCTTCTAAATAAACATGGTTAGTAGGTTATCTATCTGAAAAAATTTGACAAAAAACCATCAGTAATAAATAACTAGTCCAATAAGAAATTTTATCTCATAGAAATTAGTATGAATTTTCACATATTTCACTATATTATTTTTATTTTGGTAAATTATTATTCCATCACTAGTAAAAAAAATTTCAAGTAAATATCTCTTAAATATCTAAAATTCATATTTGACAATTTTTATGAAAAAATTATTTCTTTTATGTATATAAAGAATATTACCAATATGATTCTTATGAGACTCATATATATTATAATATTAACAAATGTATTTGATGAATTCCACCATAAATCAATCAAACTACTCATATATTACTCAATAAAGTGGATTCATAAATATCATTGGTGTATTAGTGAACCATAGTGAATTATCAAAATTTCATAATTGGTATACATCGTTTGTAATGTTTTACATACTATCATTTTTTATATTCATATAATAATATTGAGGTTGTGGATAATATTCATAAAATAAAAATCACCATGTAGATGATCAAATACTTATTCGTTATAGTATTTTCCTCGAGTTCTCCATAATCAATAAAAATACTTATAGAACCATATAACTTCATAACAAACATAATATTTTCTCCCTGAGTAAAATTAATTAGAAAATAAGAACCATATCATATAATTATGAAATTTCCATTCCATGTCCAATAGTATAAATAGATCCATTTCATTAGGGTAATTTTAAATTTATTTGGGGCATGAACTATATGCATTGTGAATTTGAACACTAAAAAAGTAATAATATGGGTTAGATCATATGGAAAAAAATTTAGAATTTCATTCAGAAGTGAAACATCACTTATTTTTTTGTATTCCATTATTTTTAATTACATATTTAGTATAATATTCAAATAATCAATAATCAATTTATCTGTTAATAAGATGTTATCATTTGTATTAACAAATTAGTTTATAAAAATTGAAACTCATTCTTAAAATTGATCATTTATTTTTTCCTTAATATATATCAAAGCATGATAACTCAAAATTAAATCCATACCTCAAAAAACATCAATAAATTCAATGGTTAATAAAATAATATTTGTAGGAAAAATCCAATATATTATTATAGATAGGGACATATAACTACATTATTACTTAATAAATCCCACATGAGTTTTTACTATAAAATTTATCATCACTTCTCAAGGTAATATTTCAAATGTTATTGAAAATTTTAAATAATGAAAAAAATGAATAGACCCTAAATAAACCAGATATCAGTATAATTTGAGTAAATATTTAAAGTACCATTCCCCACAACATTTTATGCTCTACCATCATATTTTTAGTAGAGATCTAATTTACAACACATTTCATGTTTTTATCTAGATTATTCATAACATTAGTAACTACTATTAAACACATGAGTTCATAGTGAGCTAATTAAATGAAAATAGAACAATTTTATATAAGATAACATTATAATTTCTTATTATTGGTATGATAAATACTCATTAATTTAAAAAATAGAAAATTATGAAATTATATCACATGTAGTACATTCATGATCCAATTATAGATTACATAAATAGAAATTTTGTCACATTTATGATATGTATGAGCCATACCCCAAAATGACATTGTTCATTGTTTCTCTAATTATTTCCCCCAACAAAATATTTGATCACATTATCAAGAGAAGAATAAGGGTAAAAAAATTTATCTTAATGTTATTAGTACATCATATAATTTCATCATAACCTCTATATTCCCATGGAACAAATATTTTAGTAAACATGGTTATAACCACTGTAAACTCTTTCAATTTTTTTTATCATAGTCTAAAAAAATCAGGTCATAGATTTCTAACCTAGTAAATTTTTCTTTTTAATAAATAGTAGTGTCCTATCTCCATTACCTAAACTCAAAATTTTTTCATTCCTTTGTTTTATAAAAAAATAGAAATTTATAATCATGAAAAATATCCTTTTAATGTTTTTACTTCGTTGTATCAATTTTATTTTTATCCTTATATTTTGAAATGAAATACTATCAAATATATGATTCACATTTGAAATGATATTTGAAATATTTTCCTTTAAAATTTATGAAAAATTGAAAACCAAAATTATATTTATGGTGAATTTATCTTTTATTCATATTTAACTAGGTCTATAATTCTTTCTAATGTTAGATGGTGTTATTTGAAGAAAATATTATCCTATTTAGTTGTTTATTTGTAGAAATTTTTGATAATATATTATATGGTTTATATTATTAATATCATGTATTAATTTTGAGGAAATAGATTTTTACTAATCAATATCAACTCTATCCAGATAATGTAGATAATTTAGATGTATATTGTTCTTGATGTCCTTCATAATTTATTCAATTTGATATCTCAATACAAAATCAGTAAGAAGTAGACATAAATTAGATGAATAAACATATAAACCATTATGAAAATAATGAAATCAATCAGGATAATATTGTAGTAAATTATCATCCACATGTTGTATTTCTTTATCAACATCTAACCCATAAAAGTAATTAAATCATAGAACTAATACTAACTATAGTACCCATTGAAAATCCCACACATAATTGATTGATTTAAATCATATATTACACTTACCAAAATTACCATCACCATTTATATTTATATTTTTATATAATTAGGAAAAACATTACATTAAAAAGTTTACACATCAACACAGTTCAATTGTTTTTACAATTAAATTGGATTATAAATTAATACTACAATTTAATTTATGACAAAATCACTTCATTCACGATGATTACATATAATATAAACATTTACCTTTAAATAGTTCCCAGTGATCATTAAATCATGGGAATAATTTAAAAATGTTGTATACTAAAATAATTCTCATTAAGATATATAAAATTAAAATAAATACATAGACCCAATTATGAACATGAAAACCCATGAAAAATATTTAATTTCCACATAATATTTAAGGAGCTCATAATCACACTATAAAAATTCATTAAAACCAATTAAAAATCATCGAATTTGTAAAATAAAATATGTATATTAGGGTGTTATATGGATTATATGATTTAAATCAACCTTTTATATCACCTTTCAATAGAAATATCCTATTCTCTTTCATCAAAAATTTTAAATTCAAAATGTAAAACAATAGCTGATGAATTGAAGAGTAATGCCTAATTCTCAGCCATTTTCATAAAAAATTCCCTTATAATATAATACAAATAAAATATAAGTAATATTTTATTATCATCATAAATCTCATAAGACATTAATTTTATCCCACATTCATATGAGTACAATGTCATCCCATATAAATAAAGGGAATATAATTTTTCATGATAACTCTTTCAAAAAAACACTAAACAATAAAAGACTAATTTACATTGAATGAAAAAAACATGAAAAGTATGATTCTAAATTATGAATTCCCATAATTATGAGAGAAAATTTACAATGTGGTACATATTAAGGAACGTTATTTCAACTCACTTCTATAGATTGCCAAAATTATTCATATGGAACACATTAAGAAGTTTATATTATAAACTATTTTAAATAAATTTAACGACATTATATAATTATTTAATGAAAAAAATTAATATTTATATAAAATTATATTGAAAAATATGTTTATGACGGAGAAATAGTTAATGGTTAAACATTGAAAATTTTCAAAAACTATTTAGAAAATCTATCTTAGAGTCATGAAATGTTTCATGTAACATTTATCCTAATAAATAAATAAATTATATTAATTATTTATAATGACATTAAAAATATTAATGATTATTTCTATATCAATATAAATTTTATTTAAAATATTTTCATGATTGGTGTTTTTTTTCTGAATTGGTATATTTCAAATTGGTCGCTTTTTTTATATTCATAATGTAAAACAATTGTTGTTACATTAATTTTATGAAGTCCATGTATAATTTTTCAATAAAAACCTAGATTAAACATACATAGAAATTAAATAATTTTTTTGAAATAAAAAATACATTACACAATAAACCCCCAAAAACCATATTAATATAGTTCATTTTGAAAAATGGAATCATATAAACTAGAACATGAGTGAACGAAATTATCTCCCAATAGTTTCTCGAAACCAAGGACCCCAAAAAAATATCATTTATAAAATATATCATCATAACCTTTGGAAGGATTCCCAAAAATGGGTGAGATCATATTCTCCTTATGGGTAAAAAATAGAGATATGTAAGCATAAACTTGAGAATAACATTATGCTAATGTCTTCAAAAAATTAGAATATAATACCCTTCATATCAAATAACATATTCAAGAATGATGAAATAATAGTTATAAGTTATTAAGTAATTATTCATAAGGAAATAAAGACATTAATCAATTTAATTATCACATTTGAGTAAGAAAAGTAGTTATATCATACACATAAACATGTTATATCATTCCCAATAATTGATGAAACATTACAAGAACATTGTAGGGAACTTAATTGGTACTACTCTTATTGGGTGGGACACACAACCATCCCCAGACACAATTCTTTCTTTATATGGGATCAGGTTCCCCCATACACACATAGTGGATCAGGTTTCCCCATCATCCCATAGTCAAATGGGTTTCCCCTTATTCCAATAGAGGATCATGTTTCCCTTCTTCCTTTTTCATGGTGACTACCTCTACAGGGCAGGAAAACATACTGTCCCTAGTCATAGTCATTCACTTTTAGGGGATTTGGTTTACCCATATTCCCTTAGTGGATCTAGCATGTCCACTTGATTCCTGCCATTATATCATGATATTTATATCATTACCTAATGAATTAGAGTGAGATCGTGGTCCCTCCCACAATATAATAAAACAATCATACATGTTTCATAAGATAATAAATCATTAATCATTACATGACCCATAAAAAACGATTGTTTTCATTAACAATATATCATAACCCATGAAATTAAATGGTTATCATAAACATATTATCACATAATAACCCATTTATAACATTTATGATTCATAATCATTTAATCAAATCATAACATGTGAAAAGAAGTAGGTTTTAAAAGCATATAACCTGTGGAAGAAAAATTGGTATCATAAACATCATTCTATTAAGACATAAATTTTTTTTCAAACAATATTAATTGTTTTCTGGGATTATTTCCCTAAAATGTAATTATAGACATCAATGGTTGTCATCATAGATTGAAAACATGTTTGAATTACATTTTATATGAAAAATGTTCTTTATTCTTTCCAAAATCATTTTTAAAACATAATTTTATTTGAAATAATATTTGTTTTAAAATAAACAAGAAATATAATCATGAAATATTAATATAAATTTGAAAACCATTTATTTGAAAACAATTTTAAATATTATAATGAAATGTTGAAAACATATTGAAAAACATTTCTTTGAAAACACTTTAAATACGTATATAGAATTATTTGAAAACCATAAAATATTTATAAAATAATTTTTCCTTGAAAATTATCTTCAAATTTCATCTTGAAAGCTTTTTCTAAAACATTGTATTTTTAATTCATTGCATGTGTCTCAAAGAAGACAATTTGAGAAAAAACTACTTTATCGATTTAGTTAATCTTGAAACATAAACCCCATGAAAGAGAGATCATAAAATGTATTTGTAAATAACCATAATATTAGTGACACTAATAATTTTATATATTTATGGGAATTATTTACACCATAAAAAAATAACGTGTGGTGAATAAGTCATAAATATCAAAGAAAAAAAGTGAGACAAGAAATCTCCTTAACTTAAGTCATGTAAGTCTTTGTAAACATTCAAAACTTCTATACAATAAAAATAAATATATTATAATTATAATAAATAACCATATTATGATATCTTATATTATATTAGATTCATTTCTCACATTATATTATCCTTTTATTAAAATAATCAATGTTAAAATAATGTTTTGGGTAATAATTTCTTTGTTTATCGTATGTGTTTAGACTTGATATTCATGTTCCTATAACATATACCATGATCCAATTAATTATGGAATTTAAAAAAATATATATAACATATATATTCCTTAAATTATTAAATATATTAATCTATAAAACATATAAATATTAGCTGAAATACAACGTTCATGGAGATAGTTGTTTGTACATATTCATAACCACTACTTCCATTTTATTATTGTATTTATAGAAATTATGAAATAGAAATATACTTGTGTGTGTGTGTGTGTCTATATATATAATATTATTATAGGATAATCATTATGTAATATATCTAATATATATCTACCAATTCCATCTCTAATAAATTCCATGTAATATGTGAACGAATTGCATTGCTTTGAGAATGTGGTTGTCCACACATCAACAAACAATGTTATTGCATTTACACAAAATGGAAATCCTGAATGTATGATATATATATTAAATAAATATGTATAAATACATCATAAATATCATACAAAATTTTTCCTTCAAACAATATTACCAATGATGAGAGGTGGTAATGGAAACATGAACTACATCGTTTTGTCTTGCGGTAGTTTCCTGTATAGAAAAACGTTAAGTAAGATAACCATTAGATGGAAATATGTGTAAATGAATATAAAAACCATATAATAAAAATATATTAGTATTTATATGATACTAAGGTTATTATATGTGAATGTAATAATATTATTATAGGTGGTGGAAAATGTAAATAAAACAATGAATATTGAGGAAGGATGTTACCTGTTACTCATGTAAATCATCATAGTTTTCACCAAAATGATAGGGTCGATAATTTTTTTATCACATAGAAGAATAAAGTATTAGTGGAGTAGTTTTTTAGAGATATTTGGAAATATAATGGTAGATAAAATGTTTCATGAGATATTTGAGGAAGTTGTATTGGTGTATTCCTTTTTATAGTTGAGGAGGAGTGGACATAATGTAATGTTTTGTGAAAGGAATCACAACCATGTTTTTCATATGAAATTAGGTTGTAATAATGAAATAAAATATACTATAGGGATTATAGGTTCATAATACGTCCATAAAACGGATTTTTTACATGTTTCTGGGGTTTTTGGGCCTTAAGTGTATGATTTAGTCTTTTATTAAGCAATTTTTCCCCTTAATAGTTATAGTTAATTTTAATTACCTTACCTAATGTTATTGATCATAAAATATTTTTACATAAAAATAAATTATTATAAATGTTTATTATTAATATTTAATTCATTTTTTAAAATTAAGATCACATATGCAGTAGAAATTAATTTAAATTTAACCGCACATATGGGAAGATAAAGCATGTTTATAATGTAAAAATATTCAAAAGTTTGGATGGTTTTTATATAAAATGTAAAAATGAATTTGATTCCAAAGAATTAAATTGGATTAATTGATGGATATTTTATATAATAAAATTTTAAAACCAGATATATATTTAATTTAAAATTATTAAAAAAATATATGAAAAATTATTATTGATTTAGGATTCATTAATTTTCACTATTCATAAAAAATGAACCATCCTAAATAAAGACTATAATTCGCCATAACATAATTTATATATTTCACATTAAAAAAATATGTTTTTATAAACATATTATATTTATAAAACTTCCAAATTTTTTATTGATAATTCGTTCTCCATTAAAAAGTTGTAATACTACTTTCAAAAAAATATAGGTTTTTATGTGTAATATTGGGTTTTTTCCCATATTATCCATATCAAATACATTAAATGATTGCTCAAAATATTGGATTAAATATATAAAATATATATTTAATTAAGATCATTAACCAATATTAAATAATTTAATTCATTTTGAAAAATTACACCTTCGGCATAAAACTAGTTTTTATAAAAACATTACCTTTATATTCAATTGGTTCTTATACTCACATCTAATTAATTAGCAACAAATAAATTAAAAAATTTATTTTCACAAATTATATAATGAAATTATTAACCTCTGACATAAAATATATTTTATATATTATTATATAAAATAATATTATTGTTAATAATATATTATTTTTTGAAAAAACATTTTCTTTCGTGTTTCACAACTTCGAGGAAAGTTAGTTATACATGAAATATATGAAAAACATAGTGCTCCATGTAGATAAATATAAACATTATTTTTCATGTAGTGAAAAATTAATATAGTGATGTGTATAATTCATGAAAAATTTAGTTATTTAATATAAAAACCAATTTTTAGTGTAGTGTGAAACTAAAAATGCCATAAATATTAAATTATTCCAAAAAAATCTTTCATAAAATCTCACTGTGTTACATTCTACAAAACTTAAATTTAATTTTACCATTGAAATACATCATCATAATAAATGGTTTAATATATTCTAGTTCCTTTAAAAGAAACCCACATCATATAAATAACTAAAAAAAATTCAGATAAAAGGGAATTTTTGGAACCATGGAAGTTCCCCAATGTATGTTACAACTATGTTTAGAAATTGAAGAAAATGTGTGGAAATTGAAAATTTAAAAATGGAATAAAAATGTAAATATTTATTGGGAGTGGTTTAGGTCAAAAATTATAATCAATTGAATGTCCAATAGAATTTTTAGTTCCATGAAGTCAGTAATTTTTGATGATTTGTAAGGCCATTGGTTAAACGAAATTTATTGTCTTAGGAGAAGATTTTTTTATTATTTTCGTAATGATGTTAAATTATTTTATTGAAAATTAATATAAAGAATTATAATTAATTTTTATATTTCAATAAAAAAAATTTAATAATTTTGTTTTGCTTACATTAGTTTGAAATTCGACCATTTCTTCGATAAAGGGAAGTCAAAATTAAATTTTGATTCTTGAAGAACTAAAATAATATATTAAAGGATCCTTAAGGAAATAAAACTGTGAAATGTCTGAATATTTTTCTCTAAAAATATTCCAATGTAAATATACTCCATACTTTAATAAAAAAATAAAAAAATAATCAATGCTGCTTAATCATTAAAATTTATTCATTAATATTTTTATATTAAAAATATTTACACATAAATCAGCACATCCCATAAGCCAGCAGTTGGCATAAAATTATTATTTTACTTCAGTTATGGGTTCAAGACCCATAACCTTTCCATAAGTGATTGATTTTCCACATGAAATACATTTATTCCTCTTCTAAAAAAATTTATATAATTTTCAAAATAAATATGATATAAATCCTTGAAATTAGTAAAGACTATAAATAGGCTTTTAACTATGGTTTTTAATACCACCTCAATACATAAAAAAATCATAAATTTTTTTAAAAAAATTTAATTAATTGGTAAAATATATAACCCATTTAAATGATGAAAATACAAATCATTGGAATTAAATTCATGAAACCGTCTTATCATTGACTTCCCTTATATAAAAAGTATCACTTGGTTTTTATATTTCATATATGTGAGTAATGTCTCTTATATTCTACTGAAATTTGGTAATAACTATAATAACAACAAATTATTTTAGCACAGTAAAATTATTCCTTATTCAAATTATTACTAGGTATATTAATTAAATCCAATAAGTTATACACATATTTCTTTATGGAATATACAACTTTTTAAATAATCAGTTGCATGGTTATTCATACCGTCCAATTTACATATTCATGCTAAAAATTTATTTTCCCGAACATCATTATCTTAACATGAAGAATAAATTAAGTATCAAATTCTGTTATTAAGAATATATAATTTCCATAAAATCATATTTCTATGTTTTCATCGCCATTTAAAATGTCCTTTTGAAACCTTAATGAATATATATATTAAAAAATATTATATATTTCATGATTCAAATAACATATTCATTAAATTCCAAAACATAAACACTTAATTATTCTATCTTTATTGGTAAACAATTACAAAGGATTCATCAATATATTCCTTAATAACACTTTAGTAGAATATTAAATATAAACCCTGTCTTATGGTTCCTCAACATAAATTTAATCTCGATTATTACATTTAATGTAAAAAATATTGGAAATCATTGCATTCCTTTCCCATGTCATTCATATCCTCTTTATCTTATTCTATATAACCATTACTCAAACCACCTTATTGATTCTATTTATTGTATTTACTCATTGAAAATTGATTTTCCTAATACCCATATCTTCTATGTCAGAATAAATCAATATTAACCATGTTCTTTATTATTTCCTTCATTGACTAAAACCATAAAGCATAGTGTAAGAAACATTTATTATAACATTAATCCACTTGATCCTGATAATAAAACTTGTTTTATTTCTATGATATGAAACCTTAATTAATCCAACACACCGTAGGTTTATCCTAGGTTTTTCATAGATAGAATCCATTTAAAGACTACATGATGGTTCATAAAGATTTGGTGAATTTAAAAATAATATCCCTCTTGAGTGTCAAACTAGGTTTGCAACAAGGTATGTTGTGGTGTACCATTTAACACTTCGGATAGGACTGATGCACCCTATTTGATTGTATACCCCAAAATACATATGTTCCATAGCCACATCAAATTGTATTATACATATTCGGATTTAATTCTAGGATACCACTCACCCTATCCTTTTCTGAAATTTTTGGAATTTTTTATTATCATTAACTCATCCTTAGATTTATCCTTAGGGACACCCCTCGACATATCCTTATAAATATACATAGGGATATCACTAAAATTTTCTCATTTAAGTTTACTAAGGTTGAGTGATTAATTTCTATGATTCCAACTATATCAACCCATACATAATGTTTATATACAATTCAACATTTTTGTGGAATACATAAAACCTTACCCAACATAAGCCTAAACATCCTATTATTTTAGTGCCTTTAGAAACACCAAAACATGACAAATGGTAAATGAGTGAGCTAAAATATCTCCCAATAGGTTCAACAAGAATATCACCCCTCTTATACATAAAATACATAAATAATTACATTCATAATATGGGGAAGAAAACATAGAATTGGGGATATAAAATTCTTTATAAGGGTAAATATGGTAGACACGTAAGCATAAACATGATTATAATGGTATTAGAATCTGATAAGAACATTATATGATCATAAACAACATATAAAAGATCATAAAAATGAATTATTAAATAATTGTATGAAGTTACTATGGAATTAATCATAAGTAAATCAAGTAAATAATCCATTAAATCATTACATACGAGTAAGACATGGAATTTTAAAATACACAAAAAAAATGTAATATCATTCCAAATCATTCAAGATGTTTTCCTTGAAATTATCAAGGAACATCATGGGAACTACACCTATTGGGTGGGACTCACCATTATCCTCATTCACATTTTTTTCCATGTAAGGGAACATGATTCCCCATCATCCCATAGTAGATGATATTCCCCGTATTTCATCTTCATGGTGACCACACTTACTCTATAGGGAACAACACTATCCCTATTTATAATTATATTAGTTTAATAGATTGGGTTTCCTCTTTTTAACGAAGTGGATCAAACCCTTTTAATTGATTACCATCATTAACTCAGGAGATATTTTTCATTACCTAATACATTGGAGGGAGATATAAGTTGAAATAGTCACATTACAAAACCATTTACATATGTTTCAGAAGATAATAAAATATTCATCATATCATGACCCCTAAATAGATATATAATTAATAAACATAATGTCATTACACATGAAATAGAATGGTTATCATAAAAATATCTTCATTTAATATTTTATATAAAAGAGATACGTTTTATAATCATTTTATCATAGCATATCCCATGAAAAGAAGCGGGTTTCAATGTACTAAAACCCGTTGAAGAGAAATGGGTTACATAAATAACATTATATTAATACATAACCAATTTATGAAATAATTTGAATGTTAATCTAGGCTCATTTCCTATCAAAGTCATGATTTACATCAATATATGCAATCTTATATTGGAAAAAAGATTGAAATACCATTTAAAAACATATCATGATTAAAATATCATTGTTACTTTGGAAAATTATTTTTAAAAAATAAATCCTTTTAAAATAATTTCATTAAATATAAACATTAAATATTATAAATAAATCATTTAAATATTATGAAAATCATTTCATTTAAAACACTTTGAAAACATTGAATGAAATCTTATAAAGGTTGAGAAACAAAATTCATTGAAAACACATTTAAAAAATAATAATTGATTATTTGAAAAACATAAAAAAATAAATATTTTTTCATTGAAAATTATATAAAAATATAATATTTGAAAACAATTTCCTAATTTTTTTAAAAAACATGGTTTCTAAAATTTGGGTAATGTGTCTCAAATAAGGAAAATTAAAATAAAACTGCATTACGAATTTGTTAACATTCGAAACATAAACCCCATGAAGGAGAAATCATAAAATGGACATATAAATACCATAAAAATAACTATAATCATAATATAATATATTCATTGGTAGTATATACCCTACAAAAAATTATTATGTGGTGAATAAGACATAAATCTCATACAAATAAATGTTTAACTAAAAATCCCATTACCTTGGGTGTTTCCATTGTTTATACAAATTCAACAACCCTTTATAATAAATATAATATTATTATAAATATAACTTAGAACCAATTAAATATATCTAATAACATATAATATCAACTTATTAATTTATATTTCTATTTTATTAATAATTCAATTGTAATGTAATGTTTTGGGTAATAATCGCTTTGTCAATCATATGTTTTTTGAAATGTTATTCATTATAGTCTTATATAGAACAAGATTTAATTATTTAAATAATGTAAAAAAGATTTATAAATCACATATAATAATTATATAAAAAATTGTAGTATTATATTATAGATAACAATATTAAAATAAATTCACGGTTCATGGATAACGTAGAGAGAATTGACACATGAAACCTACTTCCATATCATTTTTTTTGAAATAAAATAAAAAAATGTCATATATATATATATATAATAGAATTTTATTGGAATTTTTTTTCAGATATATGATATATTTTTACTAAACCCATCATTAATACCTTCAATGTAAAGTAAGAAAGAATCACATTTCTTTGAATAGGCAATAGTCCACATGTCCACAAACAATGTTATCACATTTACACCAAATGAAAAAATCAAATTGGGATTTATATAATAACTAAATAATTAAAAATAAACCCTAAATAAAATATATATCTTATACAATAATTTTTCCATCAATTTATACATCCATGGGAGGTGTTAAAGGAAAAAATGAACAATATCATTTTGTGAGGTGACAGTTCACTAAAAACAAAAAACGGTATGTCTGTAGCCTATTAGATGGACGTATAAAGGTAGACATAAACATTATATTAAAAAAAATATGAAAACATTTAGGATAATAATGAAATTATATAATCATTTAAGAAGAACATTTTGGGTGGTGGATAATGAAAATAAAATAGTGGAGCTTGGGGGTGGTTGTTGCCTCTTATTTTGATAACTCCTTTGGGATTGTTTCAAAGGGCTCCCTTGGATGGATTTATTCCTATGATTATGATTATAGGTCTATGGTAGTATTATTTAAGATTATTTGGGTACATATTGGTCGTTCTAAATTATATTCAGAGGTATGAGGATTTGTGGGGGGAGAGTAGATTTTTTAATGGACGAGCAGTGGCATTTTTGTGATTTTTTTAAAGGAAATTCCACCCATATTTTTCTTCTAAAAAATTGCTCAAATAATGAATAAAATTATATGAAATGATTTTAGTGTCTACATCTGTATAGGAAATGGATTTTTTTAAATTTTATACTTCTTTTTGGGCCTTACGATTAACGTTTAGTATACCATTATGATAATTTTCCCATTAATCATTTTATGTAGTTTTAATTACATTGACTATTATTTATATAAATAATTAAGTTGACCATATTATAAATTATAATTTATTATTATTATTAAAAATATTTTTTTCTATTTTTTCTAATTCCAGTCATAGAAGTTCTGGAAAAAAATTAAAATTTAATCTTATATACGAGACAATAATGCGAGTTTTTAAAGTAAAAATATGAAACATATTAGTATGTTTTTTAATCCAATTTCATATTGAAATTTATTTAAATGAAATAAATTGTATTAATATTTTTGTATAAGATCACTCATGAAGGAAATGCATCATTCCAAATAAAACCATATAACAAATGAATAAGAATATATTATTTTATATTAATAATATCAAATTTTTAAAAGAACAATTATTTAAAAAATTTATCAAATTAATAAATAATATTGGATAATAATTTGAATAATGTGATAAATTAAATAGATTTTTAATAAGTTATTACATTTCATGTGTCTCAGAATACCCAAGTTAAGGGGTTAAATATTATAATAATAATTTATTTTTAATATTATTTTATAAAATATAAATCATATAATTAATAATATTTATAATATTATACATATCATATTAATTTATTAAAATAATTTTATAACCATTCATGAAAGGAAGTGAAAAAAATCAATTATATCATTCATAGAGGTTGTAGTTCACACATAACACATGTGACATTATATTTTCTCAAGGGATGTGATGATGTTTGATAATCAATTTTACATCAAACTAATAAATATTTAATAATAATAATACCTATTTTGTTATATTAATATGTTAAAAATGTATTCAAAGATGGTGGATGTATAAAGAAACAAGAATGAACTCGGTTAAGTATATTACATCTTCTTTGGATATCCTCATTTACACCTATCTTCATGGATTCCATATATTAGAATTTTGTGAAGAAAACAACTATATTACAATAGAAGGATATTTGGGGAGATATTTTTATAGGAAATGGAAAAAAATGTGTTCATATTTTGTGGATAAGTGAGGTGGTAAGGGTATTATTTTATAAGAGAGGGGAGTGAAAATTTTATAAATGTATCATTTACTAGTATATAATAAATATTAAAATCATTTCAATTGTATAAAAAATATCCCAATATAAAATATAGTATATGTTAGATTAAAAATTAACTCAACCAATAAATTTTAGGTAATATTTCATGGCCTTATCACATAGTTTAACCGATATTTTAACACAACTAGATTATATTATGGTGACTAAATTTAACACCAAATAGTATTTCTATATCTTAGAATGAAATTAAATTTATTTGATAATTTCAAAAAATTTATTTTAAATATTTAATATTATTAAATAACTCAATTTGTATATTTTTTTTAAAAAAAATAATATATATAGGCATAAAAAATAGTTTTTATAAAAGTTTCTTTTTATGTGTAAATATGATTTTTCAATAAAAATTCATTTACATTATATATTTTCATGAAATTAATTTTTATATTAATATAGGATTAGTGTTTTATATCATTCAAATTAATCCAAAAATGAATGGCACCTTTTAATAAGTAATCAATGGAAAAGATATAGAATATGAGAACTGAGTATTTTTGCAATGCCCTACCTTCACCAATATGAGGGGAGGGACATCAGATAGCCAGACCCTTCCTTCCTCATGTTGGAGAAGAGATAATGACCCCTGAAACCCACCTTCAAGAGGTCCCGAAGTGGAAACTAGAACTAAGGGTATATAATCACGCACAAAATGGAAGGCATTACGGTTTTTATTTATTAGGATCGAGAGATAACATAGAAAATCCCAAACAACACCAAAACTGGAGTTAAAATTAAAGACAAAACATAACATTCCCATATGCATGTTCCAAAATTAAGTTCTAAAAAGAACATGAAAACTCTAATGGATAGTACCAAAGAAAAAGAAAAAATAAGAAACATCAACTAACCTAAAGGTATAACTAGTACAGTCCTGCATGATCCTCGAAGTCCTCCTAGAAACCTAAAAGAAATTTTATATACGTGGGGTGAGTATACATGTATACTTAGTAGGGAAAACCAAAATCCGTCGTTTAAAATTGGGGAGGCATTCGAATGCCCGATGAGAAAAAGTATAAAACTGAAGCACCTAGAAAGGAAGATATCATCCCAACCTCACAAAGGTATAGTCCCCAAATAATGAAAATCAAGTAAGTAATTGAAATAGCACATTGATATTTGGGTACCCCCCACTTTCCCACTAGTTATTGATGACGTCATATGCATCAATCCTCTCCCGTCATTCTCACCGCAGTCCCACTGCCATCCTCTGCCATCACACACCTGGGATTCTACAACCACACATCCCGCCCACAAACACCTGTGACACAACAACCACACATAATCACACCCACAGACACATGGTCCAGAATAACTACCACCACGCCTGAAGACACCCAGGGCACATCCCAAAGGTACTTAGGAAACCACCTTCCCGCACACACCTGGGCCATCCACCACAGCATACCCAGCCAGAAGAATCATGGACTATAATTTACTCCAAGACGTAAAATCCTACCCAAAGAATCTTGGGCTACTTGTTAAAGTGAGTATAAAAGGAGCTAATAACCAGCCACTCATAGGAGTGTTTGAAAAAAACACCCCCCCCCCCCATGAAATGTGGGTTTTCGACACGAAGTTATTTACATGGATGGGGCGTGATTAAGAAAAATAAAAAATAAATTATACATATATGTAACAAGAACTCATCCCAGCCTAGGGGCTCCAAAACCAATCCATATACAACCACCCTTGTGACTATTCATTCACAAGAAGCTCCACAACCACAAACATGTCACAAGTCATTCCCAGAAAACAATTTAGATTTGAACCCATTCTTGTTTTACTATTAAAGTTATTCCATTTAGATAATTCATCACTACCAGAAATCTATCATTCATATCTACAAGCCATGGAAGGAAAACATTCAAACAGTAATTTAAGTATTCACACCCAGTTCTCCTGTAGATTCACAAAAACAAAAGGGATCTAAGAGATCTATCAAAGTACTAGAACAAACCAAGCCCCAACATATGTCCCCACATTTCATTAGGTCTAAAAACTAACAAATTCTCAATAAGGGATCCCATCCTCATCCACATCACCTCAAAATCATAAACCGTAAACATCCCAAGAATAGAGAATGGGAGTATTCAAATTAGAAAATTCCATTCATTTAGTTCCATTTTTCCATTTGGTTAACTGGGGTGATCACAAAAAGATTCTTATTTATTTAGAATCCAATTAATAAACCAATTTCATCTGATTTACTAGTTTCTAAGTTATATTGATTCAATCACATAAATATCCAGAAAACAGAGGTCCATTATTGTGCAAAAAAGGACCACCAATGACCACAATTTACAGTGGACATGAGCCCATTAAATTCACAACATATATGAAAAGATAAAAGAGTATAATATCATTATCAAACACAGACCTTAATTTATTTATTCCATTTAATATCTTTGTTATATTTTGGTTTCATCCATCACTATAGGACAAATTATTATAGGTAACCCACACGATACACAGTTTAGAGAGACGATGGAAAAACCCTAATTGGAATATCAATTATCGATGTTTTTATTCTCGCACCAATAACTGGGATGTGCGACGTGTAGGGGAGGAACTCGGAGGAATCCAAGAATGAGCATGAAAGTATCTAGCATAGTTGCACAACTAGCCTCGGTAGGGGGGGGGGGCTTTAAATGTACTAGGTAAAGGAAAGAGACCAACCATGAAGAATAAAGAATGAATGAATTCTTGTGTGATAAAAAGTAGAGATCCTGGAGTTACAGGATATGAATTTTGAATGGCTTCTAAGGAAGATCATTGATCCACCACAGTTTTGAACGGTTACACATGATGAGATTAATTGTTATTTACTAATTCACATCAGAGGGGTGTCCATAAAAAATGTGTGCTAAAGTATTTCATTTAAATAAAAGAAAAGTGCCTGTTGAGGGTCTCCCCAATCCTAGGGGATTTAAAACATTGTTTATAGTGCTAAAAAAGGCCGTGAAACACATTAAAATTATTAAAAGACATAAAAATAGTGTTATAGGAAAAACTATGGAAGGAAACCCCAACACCCCTCTTTAGAATAATGGTGAGACCGATAAGTGAAACCCATTGGTGGAGAAGATCATTTGAAGCTGATCCTGTCAAGACAATCTGTGATGTTGATCTTGTGATGCAGATCAATGAAACTGATTTGGTGAAGCTGATCCAGTGATGCTGATCTATGAAACTGATTGGGTGAAACTGATCTGTGAAAACATTTGGGTGAAACCGATCTGTGAAACTGATATGTGAAACCGATCTGTGAAACCAATTGGGTGAGACCGATCTATGAAAGAAATTGGGTGACACCAATCTGTGAAACTGATTGGGTGAGACCGATTGGGTGAAACCGATCTCTAAAACTGATTATGTGAAATAGATTTGTGTGATATATCTTTGAAAACAATCTGTGAAACTGATCTGTAAAACCGATTGGGTGAAACTGGTTTGTGAAACCAATTGGGTGAAACCGCTCTGTGAAACCGATTGGGTGAAACCAATTTGTGAAACCGATTAGGTGAAACCGATCTGTGAAACTGATTGGGTGTAACTGATGGGGTGAAACTGATCAGTAAAGTTGATCACATGTATCTGCTCTCTGAAGCTCTTCAATAAAGAATATATGTGAAGCTAATCAGTTAAACTGCTCTGTGACACTGATCAGTGAAGTTGATCTCTAAAGCTGATCAGTGAAACTGATCAGTGAAGCTGATTAGTGAATATGGTATGTGAAGTTGATCAGTGAAGCGAGTATGTGATGTTGATCAGTAAATCTGATCTATGAAGCTGATAAGTAAAGATGATCAGTGAAACTGATCTGTGAAGCAGATCAATGAAGCTGGTCAGTGAAGCTGATTTGTAAGACAGATGAGAGGGAGTAATCGATGAATTCAAGACACCCCAACAATTAGAAATTGGAAATTTAATGGACCAGGAGGGTCTGTGACATTACATTAGATACCTATCAAAATAATTCTCGCCATCAGGAATATTAGAGTAACCCAAACAACCACTCCAGAAGATACCTCTCAGGGAAAAATCACCCTAAACAACCATACAAATCCCAAGGATCACATTGTCCTAACACACAGATCATTGAGTTCTTTCGTCCATGTCAAAATAATATATGCTTTGGGTGGAGTTGACTCTTTTGCATGGGTTTAATCGCATCGACATTGATGATTTCTGATTAGGAATAAGTTTCTCCCTTCCCCGCATATCAGGACTCTTCATAAACATTTACAAGGTAAGGAAACAAAATAATCTCACAAACCAACAAGGTTATCATTACATCACAGTAGGCCATAAAAATGAGAACATCCAGGAAGGCTCAGAACATCAACTCAAAATATCTCTAGCTACATGGTGCGCATTTAAGATTCCCACTCCAATGTACTCTCTTAGAGGACACCGTGCCACCACAACACATGAACCAAAGGGATGGTTCATCCATGAATCAGTTTCTCCTTTTGATCACCAATCCTTAATAGTCGCCCATTGAATGTAGTATCGTCCCCTATATCCAACTCTCCCTAGTCAGTGACATGGGAGTAATCATGTAGATATCGACGATGATGGGATATGTGGATGACGTCGTCGATCCTTTCAAACTGAGGTGGAAATGCTAGCTGGTTTGTCACCTCACTGACTCTCACAAACAAATCGAAAGGCCTGATGAACTTAGGAGAGAGCTTCCTCCCCTTGAAAAACATTCATTTCCCATGTAGAGGGAAAACCTTCAAGAACTCATGGTCTCCAACCTCAAACTCCAAGGACCACCTCCCATGATCGGTATATGACTTCTTCCAGTCTTGGGATTCCTTCATCCTCTCACACAAAATCTAAACCCTCATTGTTGTTCTCTACACTACCTTTGCGCCAAGAGCACATGCCTCTCCAACCTCTGTCCAACACACGGGCGAATGACACGGCCTCCCCTACAAGGATTTAAGTGGTGAAATTATAATATTAGTGTGATAGCTATTTTTTTAGGAAAACTCTACTAAGGGAAATTGCCATTCCCATGATACCCAGAATTCCAAAACACATTCCCATAGCATATCCACTAATTTCTGGATGGTTCACTCTGTCTTCCAATGTATATTGGTGTTCAAACTTGTGATAAGGTGTAGCTGGGTTCCAAAATCATGTTGTAATCACCTCCAGACTCATGAGGTAAACCATGCATCCTAATACAAGACTATGGACCTCATAACTCTATTCACCCACACCACCTCATCCACATATCTTCATGATAAGGCATATATCGAATGGGCCTCCTTGATCTCCTAGGAAGTGAGTGGATTTCATAGACCAGTCCACCACTGCCCAGATAGCATCAAAACCTCCTTGATTTCTCGGTAGTCTTGTGATGGAATCCATCGAGATTTCATCCCACTTTCACTTGAGGACATATAAAGGCTTCAAAAACATCATAGGACGTTGTGTTTATCCATCACTTGTGGACACACCAGGCACCTTCCCACGGACTCTACCACTTCTTCTTTCACCTCGGGCCACCAAACATGTTCCCTCAGTCCTCATAATATTTGGAAAATACTAGGGTGTACCACTTTGAGTGAGTTATGGAACACACAAAGAACCCGACCATGAATCACTATACTCTATATGTCTCCCCACTCATCCACCTGCCATGCCAGAGAGGACTGAACTATCATCTGAATCATACAACCTCTACCACCATCCACCCTTGCATCAGGGTGTAGGGAATCCAACTCCTACATTGCCTTCCAAGCATTCACTGATTCCTGAACATCATCCCTCTATGACATCCTGATCAAGTAATTATCTACAATGTTCTCTTTACCTTTAGTGTATTAGATCTAGATTTAGTAGTCCTAAATAAATCCACCCAACTTAGTTGTCGCAAGTTCAAGTCCCATGGGTAAAGATATACCTCAAAATCTTGTGATTTTGGAAGACCACAATGTTCTCCCCGATTATGTTATGCCACCATAACTTCAATGTGAACACTACAGCTGGAACATCTAGGTAATGGGTGAAATAGCTGCGCTCAAGAAGGCATAATTTCCTCGACCCATAAGATAACACTCCAAATTTCTACATTATAACACACCACATGCCAAGTCTAGAAGCATCCAGAAAAACTTCAAACAACATCCCTTCTTCTTGTAACCTCATCACTGGGGCAGTAACCAACATCCCATTCAGATAATTGAAGGCTTCCTAGCACTGGTCACTCCACATGAAGGCCTGGTCCTTTCTAGTCAACGTTGTCAATGGATATGGAACTCAAGATATGTCGGGTACAAACCTCTGATAATATCCTTACAGACCTAGAAATCTACAAATCCCCATCACATTCTTAGGTTCTTCACAAGACAATACCTCTTTAACATTTGACGGATCAACCGCTACCCCTTTCTAAGTCACCACGTGTCCAATAAAATGCACTTATCGTTTCATGAACTTGCACTTGGAAAACATCCCATAGAGCTTGTGATGTCAAAGGACCTCTATGACCATCGTGAGGTGCTTATTATGTTTTTCTTATGAACTTGAGTAGATCAAAATTTTATAGATGTAAAAAATGATAAACTAGTCCAGAAGCTCGCAGAAAACAGAGTTCATGAGCCCCATGAACATAGCAGGTGAGTTCGTAACACTGAACGACATGACTATGAACTCAATGTGCCATTTCCTACACCTGAAATAAGTATTCAAAATATCATTGTCCTTCACCATTAATTGGTGATACCCAGACCATAGATCAATCTTAGATAACCAACATGCTTCCCTAAGCTTGACAAAGATATCTTCAATCCTCGGGAGTGGGTAATGGTTCTTGACCATTACCTGATTCAGTATTCGGTAGTTTAGGAAGAGCCTTAGACCACCATCTGCCTTCTTTGCGAACAATACCAGAGAACCCTATGGCGACATGCTGCGTTGGATAAAACCTTTCAACATCAAGTCTTTAATTTGAATGTGAAAATACCACAACTCAAAAGGGACTATCCGATATGGATCCATCGGAATTGGATTTCCTACATGCTGTAAGTCTATCTCGAACTCAACGTCACTTCGAGGGGTTAGGGTCACAACCTACTCAGAAAAAACGTATAGGAACTCTTTAAAAACTCCCAAAACATCCATCATCTAAGCATCCACTAATTCTGTTGAATGCTTGGACAAATTAAAAAAATGAGGCTTCACATGCCATCTCCCCACTTGAAATCATTGTTTTCCAACAAAAGACACACGCTTTCCATCATTATTTGACCATATGACTCTTCTTCAGAATCAACTGATAACATCACGTAGAGAAAATAGTCTATCATTTCCTTGGATGACATCATAGGGCTGCATTTTATGTAGAAGATGATACCCACAAGACTGATGCAGCCCAAACATCAGTCTTCATCCTTGAAAAACATCATACAGACTGGTATGACCCCCAATTAGCGTACACAACACCATGGGACCATAGAGTCTCTCTTTGTCCAGTCCCAATGAATTTTCTCGACGGGGTGTAACAAAGGATTGCGACACTCCGGAATATAAAAAGTTCTAGGCACAACTGCTAAACTAGCTGATCATACCTCGAACAACTTTTGGTCCTGCTGGAACTGCTGCCTCTGCCATGTGTAACTGCCCACACCCATCATCTCTGCCTCTCGGCTATCAAACACCACCTTGACCATGCCCCGGTCGAGGTCCTAGACGAGGACCCTTGGGTCAGCCTCCACCTTCCATGTCTTCTCTTAGAGGAGAACAAGATCACTCTCCCAGTTTCTTCTCTTGAAAGGGCCTGGCTGGAAACAGCTGCTTCTGAGGTATGCGCTAAAACTATCCACCCAAACTGTACTACTCTCAGTCCAGGAAAGGATTCCGAAATTTCCCACGAATTCCATAGATTAAGCACCTTTTTTTGGGCCAGTGAGGAAGGGGATGGCTAGGATATCGAAACTGGAACAATTGGGGCCATCTCCCCACTTGTCAAAACCAAGAAGGCCCTGACAATGGAGGCCTAATACTAAAGGCCTTCCCCATTGTCAAGCCCAACTAGCTCCCCTCTCATGGAACACCTCCCATAAAGAGCATTCATTCTACCTTTCTATCTTATTATAGACCTCCATGTACTTCGGTAGGTTGAAATGAGTAACAACATACTGAAGATAAGGTCGGAGTGCCTCCTCCAAATGTCTCACCTGAGACTCCTCATCAAAAAAAGGGCCAGAGTAAAAAGAAGGATATCCTTGAACTAGATTCCCATCTACTTCGTTGTCATTATACCTATTTGAAGGTATATTAGCTCCTTTCACTTCTCTTCCTTCATCGAGGAAGATAGGAATTCCGCCCAGAAATATATCACGAAGTCAGTCCATGAAACATCAGCGTCCCTCTTCTCCCCATGATAGAGCGTCTATCATTGGAACACCACACCCCACATCTGGATTAGAAATATAAGAACCCAATACTCTATCGGAGCCTAGATGAAGATTAATGCTATGACCAGCTCAAAAATCTCACTCCTTGTCTCCATTTCTGATATGATTCCCTCGTACTTTCTGATGGTCTTCTACTAAAATGCATGAAGCATTCTCTTCCTGTGGTCATCCTCATCCTCTTGATCAGTCCTCCGATGATTATCAAGATCAGGCTCCTAGGCCTTGATCACACACACTACCCATGGTCATATTCTGGGTGCCATAGCTACAAGGTAAACAAGGAATGTCTAAGCCTGAGTAGTGTAATAAGATTGATTTTAAATTTTTCATAAAATTTTTATTTATTAAAATAACTAGATCACCTAGAACACACAAGACCAAATGTCATTTGATGTATGTAACTTTCCTATGGTCTCTACCCTATAATAAGTGTAGCCTCACTTGGTCTTTCGGTAGGTCTCGACTCCTTGCATCGGAACATGGGGAACCTAAAATCCCATGTCTTAACTGGTCTTCCCTAGACTATTTCATGCACCAAGATTTCCTAACACTATTGGCCTACCATCCCATGCCATCCTCATTCTGCCTAACCCTAAGCTCCATCCAATCACTTAACCTCCTCTGATACCATTCTATCACGATCCGCCTTCACCATGTTGAGGGAAGGGACGTCAGATTGTCATATCCTTCCTTCCTCATGTTTAAGGATAGATAATAAACCCCTAATGCCACCTTCAATATGTCCAAAAGTGGGGTCTAGCACCAAGGGTCTATAATCACACTGAAAAGGGAAGGAATTACCATTTTATTTAGTAGGATCATGATATAAGATAATAAATCCCAAAAAACACCAAAACTGGTGGTAAATGTAATGCCAAAACAAACCATTCCCATATGCATGTTCGAAAAGTAAGTGCTATAAAGTACAAGAAAACTCAAATGGATCGTACCAAAGAAAAGAAAAAAACAGCTACAACAGTCATCCCAAAGCCCAAAATAGTAGAATCCTACATGATCCCTGAAGTCCTCTGGGAAACCTGATAGGAGTTTTATATATGCATGGAGAGTATATAAGTATACTCAATAGGGAAAACCAAAAGCACTCGTTCACAAGTAGGGAGTCATTCTAATTCCCCGTGAGAAAAAGGAGACAATGGAAGAACCTATAAAAGAAGCTATCCACCCAAACTCACAAGGCAGGCTCCCAAAATAACACATGTAAATTATGTAATTGTAAAAGCAAATCGATATTTGGGTACCCCTCCCCACTTTCCCATTGGTTTTTGAAGACATCCTACGCATCAAATCTCTCCCGCAATTCTCACCGCAGTCCCACTGTCATCTTTCACCCTCACACACCAGGGATACAAAAACCACACATACAGCCCGCAAAAAATAGTTCCACAATAACCACACATAACCACTCCCACATACACCTGGGCCAGAACAACCACCACCAAACTGGAAGACCCCTAGGCCTCATCCCAAAGGAACTTGGGAAACCACATGCCCGCACAGACCTGGGCCAACCACCACAGCGTAGCCTGCCTGAGGAATCATGGCCTATAATGGACTCAAGGGAACCATAGCCTACCTGATGAATATTGATATACTTGGGAAAGGGAGCAGAAAACGATCTAATAACAGTCCACTCACAAGAGTGTTTGAAAAAACACGCTCCCCCATAAAATGGGCATTTTTTGCATGAACTTCTCAGCATGTAAGGGGGGTGAATAAGAACATAAAAACAAATTTTACATATAGGTAATAGTAACTCATACAAGCCATGGGGTTCCAAAACCATCCCATATACAATCACTCATGTTATTATTCATTCACAAGAAGCACCACAACCACAACCTTATCACAACTCATTCCCAAAAAACAATTCCACTTTGAAAACATTATTTTTTCTTATTAAAGTGATTCCATTTAGATAATTATTCACTATGGGTAATTATATAGGTATATCCAAAACCATGGATGGAAAATAATCCACGCAATAATTTAAGCATTCAGACCCAATTCTCTTGTAATGTTAGAACAAAAAATGTGATCTATGAGATCCCTCAAAGTACTATAACCAAACCAAGCCCCAACATACAACCCCACACGGCCTTAGGTCTACAACCCACCGACTTTTCAATATGGGATTCCATCCCTATCCATGTCCCCTTATAAGAATCAAACATAAACATCATCAGAACCGAGCAAGGGAGTTTACAAATTTTAATATTCCATTCCTTTATTTTCATTTTCCCATTTGGTTAACTAGGGTGATCACACAAGGCTTCTTATTCATTGGTAATCTATTTAATCAACCTTGTTCATGTGATTTTCTAGTTTCTATGTTACTTCCATTAAATCACATTAATATCCAGAAAACAGAGGTTCATGGATGTTAAATAAAAGACCACCAACGACCATGATTTTTAGTGGACATAATCCAATTCAATTCACAACGTATAGGAAAAGATAAAAGAGTATAACATCATTATCCATCACATCGATTCATTCTTTAAATCCATTTATTATCTTTGTTAAGGTTTGGTTTCCTCCATTTCCATAGGAAACATTATCATACCCCCCCCCTCATGATACACAGTTAAGAGAGAAGATAGAAACACCCAACATGGATGATCAATGATCGATGTTTTTATCCTCTCACCAATTACAGTGATGTGAGACTTGTAGATGAGGAACTTGGAGGACTCCAATAATGAGTTGGAAAGGCTCTAGCACACGCACACCACTATCCTCAGGAAATGGGGGACTCCAAACGCACTAGGGATAGGAAAGAGACCATCCATGAAGAATAACGAAAGAATGAATTCTTGTGTGATAAACAGGTGAGATCCTGGAGTTACAAGATATATATTTGGAATGAATTTAAAGGCGCATTGTGGTTCCACCACGTGGTTGGAAGGATACAGACGATGGGATCAATTGTTATTTAAACATTCACATCGGATGGTTGGCTGTAACAAATCTGCGCTAAAGTATTTCATTTAAACATAAGAAAAGGGTATGTTGATGGTCTCCCCACACCTAGATGATTTAAAACATTTTTTATGGTGCTAAAAATAGCCTCCAACCATGTTAACACTGTTAAACCACATAGAAGTTGTGTTACGGGAAAAATTGGGGAAGGAAACCCTAACACCCCTCTATGGCCGATTGGTGATACTGATAGGTGAAACCAATCAGTTGAGATGATTGGGTGTAGCAGATTCTTTGAAGATGATCTGTGAAGCTAGTCAAATGAATCATATCATTGAAACTGATCGGGTGAAGCAGATCTTATGAAGCTAATCTGTGAAGCCGATCGGGTGAGCTAATCTTATGAAGCTCATATGTCAAACCGATTGGGTGAAACTGATATGTGAAACTGATATGTGAAACTGATTTGGTGAGACCGATATATGAAATCGATATGTGAAACCAATTAAATGGAACTGATATCTGAAACTGTTCTGTGAAACCGATTGGGTGAAAACTATCTGTGAAATCGATTAGGTAGGACCGATTGGGTGAAAAAAAACCTGTGAAACTGATTGAGTGAAACCGATCTCTGAAACTGTTTGGGTAAAACTTATCTATGAAACTGTTCTATGAAATCGATTTGGTGAAATCGATCTGTGAAACTGATTGTGTGAAACCTATTTGTAAAAACCATTGGGAGAAACAGATATGTGAAATCGATTGAGTGAGACAGATTCAGTGAAACTGATTTGTAAAACCGATTGGGAGAGACCGTATAAGGCCCCAGCCTTAAACATTACTTAATCTTGAGTTATTACAAGATTACACATTGAGGATCTTTTCAGGTTTAGAGTTTTAGAGAATTAGATCATTAAACTTGCATTACATTCCACATTTAAACAAAGTGGTTACATAAAAGATAGAATTCATTTTTTCCCATCAACGGAAACATATTTTAAAATAAAGCATGGATTCTTTCTTAAACATCCTTGACATTATCATCATATCATGTACCTTTACCTTGACCAGTGAAAAATATTTCAAAAAAACTTGGGATGAGCATAAAAATCTCAGTAAGGGTTATAAAAATATAGAAAGGAAACATGAGTTCATATATACATAAGAATGAAATCATTCTTCACCCATAAAACAGAGCCATATCAAATCCTGAATAAATCATAGAAATCATAAGACATAAAAGGTAATTTGAGGCATTCATAACATTCTTACGTAGGGAGTAACCCTCTTGGTTATGTTTGGAATACCCACCACAGTATATTACCTAAATCTATTCGGAGAAACCTTAACGTTTCACTCCTTCACGTTACCCAATGCATTGGAGAGCTATATTGGTCTCACCTGCCATTATTTTATCACGGAACCACCCGTCATCATAATAATTCCCAAGAACCATAACATAATCATATCACATAAAACATGCATAAAGGAAAGATAACATTTACACTTTTCAATCACAAGATATCAATACACCATATTGATATGAAAACATTATGAAAACCATTTTCAATACCAAAATAAACGAAAATTAAAAAATGGTATTTATTTTTCATTATAAAAAAACTATGGCTTGTAGAGGAAGCCGAAACTCAAATAATGGTCATGGCAGCGGAGAAGTCGTTTTCACCGCATACGTACGACAAAAACATTCCCTTTTGTCGTTTAGTAAAATTCTATGTATAAAAAAGATTCCATTCGGATAAATATAAATGTCAAAGGGGATTATACACCATATAAAAGAAGGTTGTGTATAAAACAAAATATGCCTCAATGAAAGGAGATGGAGACGAAGTCCCATACATAGACGATATCCTTGGATTAAGGATAAATCAATTACATAATTATGTGTGACAAACTAATACACCAAATATAATTGGATATTAAGTGTAAAACAATCAGAGGTTATTCACACATATTCATAGAATAACATATTCAAGGAGTACAAGCTTATCCCGGAGAATCAAAATTGGGTTAAAAAGTTCCCTTGCAAAAATTTGACAGCCTAGCGGCGTCACTACAAAATTCAGAAAATTAGTTGATGAGAGATAAAAAGGGTATTTCATCACTTGGACATATAATTTAAATCACTAAGGATATAGAATAACATATCCCAACATAATGTTATGTGAATAAAAAGACATAAAAAAAATAAGTCTTTTAAAAATAGGAGGGTGAAAGGTTCCCTTACCGACATGGGTATCTTTCGAAACATACACCCCATGAAAGAAGGACAAAAAAACATTGATGTAAATACTCATAAATGAATGTATATTACACAATGAGTAAAATAATGGGCAGTACATACACCACTCAAAGGAAATTGTGGCAAATGTAGCATAAATCTCACATGAATAAAATTGAGATGAAAAATCCTTTACGAAAACTCGACAGCATAACGGCGCCACTTAAAACTTCCAAAAATGGATTTATGATATCAAATAGGGTCTATCATAATATGAACATAAATGTACAGTATGAGGAATTTAAAATAACATCCTCAAACATAAGAAATATGATCTTATATGAAATGACATAAAATTCATTACTTAAAAAGAACGAGAGAGGTTTGATCCCTTATTAAAATTTGGTAGCCTAACGGCGCCACTCAAAACTTCCAAAATGGATTGATGAGAGAGAATAGGGTCTCTTATCATATGAACATAAAAATTACAGTAAGAGTAATATAAAATAACATCCCAATATCAAGAAATATGAGCATTAAAAGGAATGACATAAAGGAGTGTACTTAAAAAGAGAAGAGTAGCATCCCATACGAAAATTCGACAGCCTAACGGCACCACTCAAAACTTACAAAATGGATTGATGAGAGAAAATAGGGTCTCCCATCATATGAAAATAAGAATTAAAGTAGGATTAATATAAATGAACCTCCCAATAATAATAAATATGAGCTTAAAAGGAATGACATAAAAGAGTGCACTTAAAAAGAAAGAGAGGAGTAGGATCCCTTACCTCGAGTTCGACTTGACCCGGTTGTTCTTTAATCTCCTGAATAATAAACATGAGTTAACTTCTACTTTTTTGGGAACATTTTTCAAGTTCATTATTCCTTTTTTATCACTTATTACCATGTTATGAACACTATGTTATTATTTAAGTTAATAATGGTTGTTTTAACGATCATTCGTACTTGAGTCAAAAAAATTAACTCTTTATAATTACAAGTTGTTCATGTGGTAAAATATAAATTATATATAGAAATTTATTAATGATTTAAATATCATATATATCATATATATCCATTATATTCATTAACTATAATATTACATAACATTTATAGTTAAGAAATGAAATGCACCGTTCATGGAGACGGTAAGACGTACGTACGCATGAACGCTAATTCTATTTCTATTTCATATTTAATGGAATTAAAACATAATGATACATAATAGTATTTTAATTCCAGTATTTTATCATATATAATATCATTAAATATATCCTTTATACGTACCACATATTGTTTTAACGAATCAAATCACTTTGAGGGGGTGGTAGTCTGCACTTCCTAAAATGATGATATTGCGTATACCCATAATGGAAGCCATAATGGTATGCCATAAATGAAAAATATAAAAGATTAAGGGAAAAATAAACATATTAAATATCATATATAAATGTAGTGTCATAATAATTACCACTATGAAAGGTGTTAAGATAATATTGAACCATCATCGTTTCGTGAGGCAGTAATTCGCCATCCACAGAAACATTATGTTCATTAACCATTAGACGAAGGTGTGTGTAAGTGTACCTAGAATCCATAATATAACAACATCCTAGTATATTGAAGATACTGGTTTTTTTACAAAAGAAAGGAATAAAAAGAGTTTAGGGGGGTGGAGAAGCAAAATAAAGCAATATGACTCAAGTGAAGACATTACCTTAAAATCGGGTAACTCCCTTTGGTTTGAGCTCAAAGGTTTCCTTGGGAAGACTTCTGACCAAATTGAGGCATCTAAGAGTTAGAGAGATATTTTTAGAGACACAATGGGCTGGGTTTGGCCGAGCCAAAGTCTTTGGAAGTGTGGGTAAGGAGGTAGAGGTGGGGGCCTTTTATAAGAGGAGAGGAGGGGCACTCTTGGAAAGTAAAGAAATGTTACTTAATTTTAGAGTGAGTTTCGGATTTTAATGGTCCCACATTGATGTGTTTCGAGGATAAGGTGATAAGGGTTCTAAATCCACCCATACAATAGGTTTTGGACATGTGTAGGTCTTAGATTTTACATTATCTTTCCATTTTATTTAAATTGTTAAATAATGAGGTCATCGCTACATCATCATGATGTCATAAATAATTTAATTTATTTAATGTCTAAAAATTATAACAAAAATAATATTATGTAGTAAATTTTTTTATATTTCCAATGACTATTTATAGTAAAAAATCTAACTTTTATAACCCCATTTAAAAATTGTTTTATTAAAACAACTCATGTTTGTGTCATATTAGTTTTAACATTAAATAAAAAGGTATTTATGTCATTTTCCAACCAAAGTGGCTTCATGGGGTCCCCAAGTTGACCCATGGATTTTCGCGGTCGCCCATGACTCATCCAATGAGGGGAGGACTTGTGTCTAGGTCATTTCATATTATTAAAACATTATTTTTACCTTAAACTACACTAATTACCTCTAATCGCGATTACAAACCTAATAAGTTACTATTCACCAAAAAAATATTTTAATCCCATTGAACAAAATTTTACTTCTTAATGAAAACCATTTATGTCTAATTTTGTAAATTTAAATCAAAAAGGTGGAAAATTTTCATTTAAACGGAAAATTAGATTTTATAAGTACCACTTAGTGGTTTTACTATTCATCAAAAATTGAAGTTTTTCGGAAAATTACTAAAAAATCACCCTAGGCTATATTTGATATTATGAATTCAAAAATGATGTATATTTTTCCAAATTCAAAACATATATGTTTCATTAATTAATTTAATAATTAATTCCCGCTGTCAAAACAAATAGTGCGCTTTTAAGAAACAATATCTATTAAAAGATTGACACTAGTTTAAGTCCAATTTCAAAGTGAAATTAATTTCAATGACCACCATTGGATTTAATGGTAAAAATATATTCTAATTTAACTTTAAAACCAATTTAAAAGATAATCTAATCATATAAATAAATGAGAATAAAAAGAGGTGATGAATTAAAAGACAACATTTTTCACTATTCATTAAAAAATGTACTTTATCGGGAAAATAGGAAAAATTTACACAAAGTAAATTTTGATGTCCCGATTCTAAAGAAGAATTTTATTTTTTCAAATATAACACATAAAATAATCACAAATTGGATTTAAAAGAGGTTCGCTATCAAAAGGCGGTTAATCGACCTTTTAATGAATATTGGAATGTTTACGCTTAAAATTGGATTCGTTCGCATTTTTAATCCTCTATCATTCATTGTAAAAAGTTAAAATATTTGAAAGACATATATAATAATTTTGTAGTTAGTTCTATTCATTCCCGCCATCACAACATCTAGGCGTTAACTACCATTTAAAATAATATTATTTTATTATTAGAGTGCAACGTAAGATTCCAAAGAAACTTGTTGTTGCATGTTGGGTATGCCATCGAGAAAAGCATACCTTTTAAAGTTATATTAATATTTTATTCATAAATATGGATAAATTTGAAAATTTCATACTCTTTATTTACCTGGGGTGTTACATCCATCCACCCTTTTGGGAATTGCGTCCTCGCAATTTTAAAATTGGGCTTGGAAACATCATTGAAAATCACAAATCGGAACAAGAGTCAGTAAAACAATCACTTTAAAATAAAGAAAGATAAGTACAAAGGTCACCCGAGTTAACCCATGCTGGGATTCCATGTATGAAAATATGGACATGGAGGAAAAAACAAAGGGTCATGTTCTGATAGAGAGTGATAGTAAACATGTCTAGGAGAAAGTTAACCATAAGTAAATCACCAAATTGTGATGGGTTAAATGGTATTCGGTTCCCCAGTAGGAAATGTTAACAGAATTTTTTTTTGATTTAAGTTACTTTTCATTGAGGGATTTATTTTTGAGCTTAACTAAATCATAATGAAACATACTTACTTGTCATGTAGACATTCAACTTTTACTAGATTCCTTAATCAAAATCATATTTTCTCCAAAAGACAAGTATTTACGAAGAGTTGTTCGCATTAAGAGTACTATAATCAATTTCTAGAGAATCACCTAATCCATTAAAGAGAAATATATACTTCCCATGTCTTTAGACTCTAACCAAAACCAAAACAAAAAATATTAGTACAAGATTAGATAATCCAGAAAAGGATAACCCTCTATAAAAATAAAAACTATTCTTAATCTTCAAAATTTGTCCAACAAATCCCAAAGTTCAGCGGGGACCATTCAATAAACAATTTGTCCATAAAATTCTTCAATGTAAACCAAACTAAGATTGAAACCCAAATATTTGAAGGATTTAGTCACATAGTCTTCCATGTTAAATTTTAACATTTATCTCCAAACAACATCAGTTGCTATTAAAGTCTCGTATTGAAAAGTAATTAACCTAATCACATGTCCTCCAAGATAGGTTAATAATTTTCATAAATAACCCTAAATCAACGTACTCGTAATTCATAAATTCACATAACTAAAAATAATAAGTTATACTAACCAGGGACATCATGTAGTCTAGTGGTAGGCAATAAATAGCAATTGCACTTTGGTTGTGGGTTCAATTCCCACATCTTTGTCTGGCATGACGAGTTGTCACATGTTCTGCATGTTGTCCTTTTTTAAAAATAATATAATTCTCAAATCATTCCCCAAAAATAGATAAACTCGTCAAAAATAACCATAACATAATTTAACCTCAATTTTATCTCATTCCTTTCACTTCCATCATAACATATAGTAACCCATAATTACCTCAAAAGTAAGGATCATATAATCCCAAATGGTTCTTTATAAATACGTCCAAAAAAGAATAGATAACTATTCCTTGAATAAAATTATCATATATTAAGCATCAGGGTTACACACACTATAAAAAGTCTTCTAATGTAACCCCATCATCAAAAGAGACTTAATACTCTTAAGAATTTCACCATAACTCATGAAGCCCTTATATGTTGAATTCTTACTCATTCAACATTCGTCATGATCCATTAACCATTACTTTCCAACTTATTCTGAAATAATTTTTTCCATTAAACAAAATCATGAATCATATCCTATGATTCCAAAATAGGAAAACAAAAGTTATGAAATAATCAAAACCTTTGATTGGTCATTGTCAGTTTCTTCATCCTCAATCGGAATGGCATTAGGTATTGGTAAATTAATATTTATACGATCTTGGTGATCCCATTCACGAAACTTCTTCGTAGGTCATGTGTTCGCCTAATGACCATGCACACCACATTTAAAACATTAAATTGATCCCTCAGAAAGAACATATTTCCCTTCCCTCAAGTAAACTAGATGCTTCCTTTTTCCATGGAAGGTTCTTGCTTTATAACCTTCATTTCCACATCTATAGCATATTTCTGTCCCTTTGAAACATTTTCCTAGGTGTTTCTTTCCACATCATTGACACATAGGTTTTTGAACACACTTACTTTTATGATTATTACATGTAGTTCCATAGGGATTTGTTTCTTGCATATATGATTCCTTAGAGAAATCACAAATGTTTAGGTGGTCAATCATGACTCTAGATAGTTGGTTGAGGATAAACACAAGAGTTCTCATTGCATCTCCCATATCATTCAGTTTCTTGCTCAAAAAACTATCTCAGTTTCCTTCACATCAACTGTTACTTTGGTGCCTGCTAGATCCATCCATTTACTAAAACTAAAAAGGTCAGTGTGAGTATATCATCAAAACCATCATGTACTAATGTGGAATATAAACACTAAGATATTCTTACTCATTCACTTTATCTAAAACTAGGGCTCTTTCTGAAATCGTAACCATTATAGTAATGTCACTAATGCTTAAAGAAAACCCTAACCACTAATGTTACCTAAACCGACCTCAGATACCAACTATAAGGCCCCAACCTTAAACCTTACTTAATGATGAGTTATTACAAGATTACACATTGAGGATCTTTTCAGGTTTAGAGTTTTAGAGAATTAGATCATAAAACGTGCATTACATTCCACATTTAAACAAAGTGGTTACATAAAAGATAGTATTCATTTTTTCACATCAACGGAAACTTATTTAAAAATAAAGCATGGATTCTTTCTTGACACTTCCTTGACACTATCATCATATCATGTACCTTTCCCTTGACCTGTGAAAAACATTTAAGAAAAATTTGGGATGAGCATGAAAAGCTCAGTAAGGGTTATAAAAATATGGAATGGGAACATGAGTTCATATATACATAATAATGAAATCAAACTTTACCCATAAAACATGGTCATATCAAATCATGAATAAACTATAGAAATCATAAGAAATAAAAGGTAACTTGAGGAATTTATAACATTCTTACATAGGGAGTAACCCTCTTGGTTACGTTTGGAATACCCACCACAGTATATTCCCTAAATCTCATCAGAGAAACCTTATCGTTTCACTCCTTCGCATTACCCAATGCATTGGAGAGCTATATCGGGCTCACCCGCCCTTAGTTTATCACGAAACCACCCGTCTTCATAATATTTCCCAAGAACCATAACATAATAGTATCACATAAAACATGCATAATGGAAACATAAAATTTCCACTTTTCAATCACAAGATATCAATACAAAATATTGATATAAAAACATTATGAAAACCATTTTCAATGCCAAAATAAAAGAAAAGTAAAAAATTGTATTTATTTTTTATTATAAAGAAATGTATGGCTGGTAGAGGAAGCTGAAACTCAAATAATGGTCATGGCGGCGGAGAAGTCATTGTCTCCGCATACGTATGACAAAAACATTCCCTTTTGTCGTTTTGTAAAACGCTTTGTGTAAAAAATATTCCTTTCGGATAAATATAAAATTGAACGGGGTTTATACACCGTATAAAGGAATGTTGTGTATAAAACAAAATATGCCTCAATGAAAGGAGATTGAGATGAAGTCCCATACAAAGACGGTATCCTTGGATTAAGGATAAATCAATTACATAATTATGTGTGACAAACTAATACACCAAATATAATTGGATATTATGTGTAAAAAAATCAGAGGATATTCCCACATATTCATAGAACGACATATTCAAGGAGTACAAGCTTATCCCAGAGAATCAAAATTGGGTTAAGAACTTCCCTTGCAAAAATTTGACAGCCTAGCGGCGTCACAACAAAATTCAGAAAATGGGTTGATGAGAGATAAAAAGGGTACCTCATCACTTGTATATAAAATTTAAATCACTAAGGATATAGAATAACATATCCTGAAATAATGTTATTTGAATCAAAATACATAACAAAAGAAGCCATTTAAAAAGTGGAGGGTGAAAGGTTCCCTTACTGACATGGGTATCTTTCGAAACACACACCCCGTGAAAGAAGGACAATACAACATTGATGTAAATACTCAATAAAAGAAAGTATATTACACAATGAGTAAAATAATGTGCATTTCATACACCACTCAATGGAAATTTTGGCAAATGTATCATAAATCTCATGGGAATAAAAGTGAGATGAAAAATCCCTTACAAAAACTCGACAGCCTAACGGAGCCACTTAAAACATCCAAAAATGGATTTATGATATCAAATAGGGTCTCTCATAATATGAACATAAAATTACAGTATGTGGAATATAAAAGAACCTCCTTAAACATAAGAAAGATGATCTTATAAGAAATGACATAAAAGAGATTACTTAAAAAGAACGAGAGAGGTTGGATCCCTTACGAAAATTCGGCAGCCTAACAGCACCACTCAAAACGTCCAAAATGGATTGATGAGAGAGAATAGGGTCTCTCATCATATGAACATAAAAATTACAGTAATATTAATATAAAAGAACATCCCAATAACAAGAAAGATGAGCTTTAAAAGGAATGACATAATGGAGTGTTCTTAAAAAGAGAGGAATAGGATCCCTTATGAAAATTCGGCAGCCTAACGGCGCCACTCAAAACTTCCAAAATGGATTGATGAGAGAAAATAGGGTCTCTCATCATATGAAAATAAGAAGTAAAGTAGGAGTAATATAAAAGAACATCCCAATCATAAGAAATATGAGCTTAAAAGGAATGACATAAAAGAGTTCACTTAAAAAGAAAGAGAGGAGTAGGATCCCTTACCTCGGGTCCGACTTGACTCGATCGTTCTTTAATCTCCTGAATTATAAACATGAGTAAATTTCTACTTCCATAAGAACATTTTTCCAGTTCATTATTCCTTTAATATCACTTATTACCATGTCATTAACACTATGTTATTATTTAAGTTAATAATGGTTATTTTAACGATCGTTGGTACTTGAGTCAAAAAAATAAACTCCTTATAATTACATGTTGTTCATGTGGTAAAATATACGTTATATCCAGAATTGTATTCATTATGTAGATATAATATATATCATATATATCCAGTATATTCATGAATTTATAATATTACATAACATTTAGAGTTATGAAATGAAATGCACCGTTCATAGTGACGGTAAGCCGTACGTACGCATGAACGCAACTTCCATTTCTATTTCATATTTAATGGAATTTATACATAATGATACATAATAATATTTTAATTACAGTATGTTATCATATATAAAATCATTAAATATATCCTTTATACGAACCACATATGGTATTAACGAATCAAATCACTTTGAGGGGGCGGTAGTCCGCACTTCCTAAAATTAAGATATCGCGTATACCCATAATGGAAGCCATAAAGGTATGCCATAAATGAAAAATACAGAAGTTTAAGGAAACAATAAACATATTATATATCATATATAAATGTAGTGACATCATAATGGCCACCATGAAAGGTGTTAAGAGAATATTGAACAATCATCGTTTCGTGAGGCAGTAATTCACCATCCATAGAAACAGTACGTTCTTTAACCATTCGAAAATGGTGTGTGTAAGTGTAGCTCGAATCCTTAATATAACAGAATCCTAGTATATTGAAGATACTGGTTTTTTTACAAAAAAAAGTAATAAAAAGAGTTTAGGGGGTGGAGAAGCAATATAAAACAAAAGGACTCAAGTGAAGACATTAACTTAAAATCGGGTAACTCCCTTTGGTTTGAGCTCAAAGGCTTCCTTGGGAAGACTTCTAAACAATGTTAGGATTCTAAGAGTTAGAGAGAGATTTTTAGAGACAAAATGGGTAGGGGTTGGCTGAGCCAAAGGCTTTGGAAATGTGGGTAAGGAGGTAGAGGTGGGGGCCTTTAATAAGAGGAGGGGAGGGGCAATCATGGAAAGTAAAGAAATGTTACTTTATTTTAGAATGAGTTTCGGATTTTAATGGTCCCACATTGATGTGTTTGAAGTATAAGGTGATAAGGGTTCGAAATACACCTATCCAATAGGTTTTGGACATGTGTAGGTCTTAGATTTTACATTATCTTTCCATTTTATTTAAATCGTTAAATAATGAGGTCAACGCTGCATCATCATGATGCCTTAAATAATTTATTTTATTTAATGTCTAAAAATTTTGAAAAAAAATACTATGATATAGGAAATCTTTTTATCTTTCCAATTTATATTTATAGTTAAAAATATGACTTGTATAACTCCATTTATATTTTTTTTAGTAAAACAACTCATGTTTGTGTCATTTTAATTTTAACATTAAATAAAAAGTTATTTATGTAATTTTCCAACCAAAGTGGCTCTATGGGGTCCCCAAGTTGACCCATGGATTTTCCTGGTCGGCCATGACTCATAAAATGAGGGTAGGACATGTGTCTAGGTCATTTAATATTATTAAAACATTATTTTTACCTTAACCTACACTAATTACCTCTAATCGCGATTAAAAACATAATAAGTTACTATTCACCAAAAAATTATTTTAATTCCATTGAAACACATTTTACTTCTTAATTACTACCATGTATGTTAGATTTTTGAAATTCAAAACACAAAGGTGGGAAAATTTCATTTAAACGGAAAATCAGTTTTTATAAGTACCACTTAGTGGTTTCACTATTCATCAAAAATTGATGTTTTTCAGAAAATTACCAAAAAATCACCCTAAGATATATTTGATATTCTGAATTCAAAAATGATGTCTATTTTACAAAATTCAAAACATATAATTTTCATTAATTAATTTAATAATTAATTTCCACTGCCAAAACAAATAGCGTGTTTTTAAGAAACAATATCTATTAAAAGATTGGCACTAGTTTAAGTCCAATTTCAAAGTGAAATTAATTCCAATGACCACCATTGGATTTAATGGTAAAAATATATTATAATTACATTTTAAAACCAATTTGAATGATAATATAATCATATAAATAAATTATATTAAAAAGAGGTGTTGAATTAAAATACAACATTTTTCACTATTCATTAAAAAATGTATTTTATCGGAAAAATAAAAAACAATTTACACAATGTAAATTTTGATGTCCCGATTCTAAAGAAGAATTTTATTTTGTAAAATATAACACATAAAATTATCAAAAAGTGGATTTAATATAGGTTCGCTATCAAAAGGCGGTTAATCGACCTTTTAAAGAATATTAGAATGTTTACGTTTAAAATTGGATTCATTCGCATTTTTAATCCTCTATCATTTATTGTAAAAAGTAAAAATATTTGACAAACATATATAATCATTTTTTAGTTAGTTTTATTGATTCCCGCCATCACAACAGCTAGGCGTTAACTACCATTTAAAATAATATTATTTTATTGTTAGAGTGCAACGTAAGATTCCCAAGAAACTTGTTGTTGCGTGTTGGGTACACCATCGAGAAAAGCGTCCCTTTTAAAGTTATATTAATATATTATTCAAAAATATGGATAAATGTGAAAATTTCATACTCTTTATTTACCTGGGGTGTTACATCCTTCCCCACTTTTGGGAATTGCGTCCTCACAATTATAAAATTGGGCTTGGAAACTTCATTGAAAATCCCACATCGAAACAAGAGTCAGTAAAACAATCACTTTAAAATAAAGAAAGATAAGTACAAATGTTACCCGAGTTAACCCATACTAGGATTCCATGTATGAAAATATGGACATGGAGGAAAAAACAAAGGGTCACGTTCTGATGGAGAGTGATAGTAAACATGTCTAGGAGAAAGTTAACCATAAGAAAATCACAAAATTGTGATGGGGTAAATGATATTCAGTTCCCCAGTAAGAAAAGTTAACATTTTTCTTTTGTATTAAGTTACATTTCATTGAGGGATTTTTTTTAGCTTAACTAAATCATATTGAAACATATTTACTTGTGATGTAGACTTTCAACTTTTACTAGAGTCCTTAATCAAACTCATATTTTCTCCAAAAGATGAGTATTTACGATGACTTGTTCACATTAAGAGTACTATAATCAATTTCTAGAGAATCACCTAATCCATAAAAAAGAACTATATACTTCCCATGTCTATAGACTCTAACCAAAACCAAAACAAAAAAGGTTAGTATAAGATCAGATAATCCAGAAAAGGATAACCCTTTATAAAAATAAAATCTATTCTTAATCTCCAAAATTTGTCCAACAAAACCCTAAGTTCAATGAGGACCATTCAATAAACAATTTGTCCATAAAATTCTTCAATGTAAACCAAAATAAGATTGAAACCCAAATATTTGAAGGATTTAGTCACATAGTCTTCCAAGTTAAATTGTAACATTTATCTCCAAACAACATCAGCTGCTATTAAAGTCTCGAATTAAAAATTAATTAACATAATCACATAACCTCCGTGATAGGTTAATCATTTTAATAAATAACCCAAAATCAATGTAATATTAATTCATAAAGTCACCAAACTAAAAATAATATGTTATACTAACCAGGGACTTCATGTAGTCCAGTGGTAGGAGATAAATAGCAGTTGCACTTTGGTTGTTGGTTCGATTCCCACAGCTTTGTCTGGCGCAACGAGTTGCCACACATTCTATGTGTTGTCCTTTTTTCAAAACAATTTAATTCTTAAATCATTCCCCAAAAGAGATAAAATCATCAAAAATAACCATAACATAACTTAACCTCAATTTTACCTCATGCCTTTCACTTCCATCATATCATATAGTAACCCATAATTACCTCAAAAGTAAGGATCATATAAACCCAAATTGTTCTTTATAACTACGTCCACAAAAGAACAGATAACTACTCCTTGAATAAAACTTTCATATATTAAACATCAAGGTTACACATACTATAAAAATTCTTCTAATGTAACCCCATTATCAAAAGAGTCTTAATACTCTTAAGAATTTCTCCATAACTCTTGAGTCCCTTATATGTTGAATTCCTACTCATTAAGAATTATTCATGATCCAGTAACCATTCCATTCCAACTTATTCTGAAATACTTCTTTCCTACAAACAAAATCATGAATCATATCCTATGATTCCAAAATAGGAAAACAAAAGTTATGAAATAATCCATACCTTTGATTGGTTATTGTCAGTTTCTTCATCCTCAATCAGAATGGAATTAGGTATTGGTAAATGAATATATGTACGATCTTGGTGATCCCATTCACGAAACTTCTTCATAGGACATGTGTTCGCATAATGACTATGCACACCACATTTAAAACAGTCAATTAATCCCTTAGAAAGAACTTCATTCCCTTTCCTCGAGTCAACTGGATGCTTCCTTTTTCCATGTCATGTTCTTGCTTTATGACCTTCATTTCCACATCTATATCATATTTCTGTCCCTTTGACACATTTTCCTAGGTGTTTCTTTCCACATCATTGACACATAGGATTTTGAACACACTTACCATTATGATTGTTACCTGTAGTTCCGTAGGGATTTGTTTCTTGCATATATGATTCCTTAGAGAAATCAAAATGGTTTAGGTGGTCAATAATGACCCCAAATAGTTAGTTGAGGATAAACACAAGAGTTATCATTGCATCTCCCATATCATTCAGTTCCTTTCTCAAAAAACTATCACAGTTTCCTTCATATCCACTGTTACTTTGGTGCCTGCTAGATCCAGCCATTTACTAAAACCAAAAAGGTCAGTGTGAGTATATCAACAAATCCATCATGTACTAATGAGGAAGATAAGCACTAAGATATACTTACTCATTCACATTATCTAAAACTAGTACTCTTTATGAAATCCTAACCATTATGATAACGTCACTTATGCTTAAAGAATACCATAACCACTAAAGTTATCTAAACCGACCTCTGATACCAACTATAAGGCCCCAGCCTTAAACCTTATTTAATCTTGAGTTATTAAAAGATTACACATTGATGATCTTTTCAGGTTTAGAGTTTTAGAGAATATGATCATAAAACTTTCATTACATTCCAAATTTAAACAAAGTGGTTACATATAAGATAGTATTCATTTTTTCCAATCAATGGAAACACATTTAAAAATAAAGCATGGATTCTTTCTTGAAACCTCCTTAACACTATCATCATATCATGTACCTTTCCCTTGACCTGTGAAAAAACATTTCAAAAAAAACATGGGATGAGCATGAAAACCTCAGTAAGGGATATAAAAATATGGAAAGGAAACATGAGTTCATATATACATAAAAATGAAATCATACTTTACCCATAAAACATAGGAATATCAAATCATGAATAAATCATAGAAATCATAATACGTAAAAGGTAACTTGAGGCATTCATAACATTCTTACATAGGGAGTAACCATCTTGGTTACGTTTGGAATACCCACCACAGTATGTTCCCCAAATATCATCGGAGAAACCTTAACGTTTCAATCCTTCACATTACCCAATGCATTGGAGAGCTATATCGGGCTCACCCGACCTTAGTTTATCACAAAACCACCCATCTTCATAATATTTCCCAAGAACTATAACATAACAGTATCACATAAAACATGCATAAAGGAAACATAAAATTTCCACTTTTCAATCACAAGATATCAATACAAAATATTGATATAAAAACATTATGAAAACCATTTTCAATGCCAAAATAAAAGAAAATTAAACAATTGTATTTATTTTTCATTATAAAAAAGTATGGCTTGTAGAGGAAGCCGAAACTCAAGTAATGGTCATGGCGGCGGAGAAGTCGTTGTCACTGCATACGTACGACAAAAACATTCCCTTTTGTCATTTAGTAAAACGCTTTGTATAAAAAAGATTCCTTTCAGATAAATATAAAATTTAAAGGGGTTTATACACCGTATAAAAGAATGTTGTGTATAAAACAAAATATGCCTCAATGAAAGGATATTGAGACGAGGTCCCATACAAAGATGGTATCCTTGGATTAAGGATAAATCAATTACATAATTATGTGTGAAAAACTAATACACCAAATATAATTGGATATTAAGTGTAAAACAATCCGAGTATATTCACACATAATCATAGAACAACATATTCAAGGAGTACAAGCTTATCCCAGAGAATAAAAATTGGGGTAAGAAGTTCCCTTGCAAAAATTTGACAGCCTAGCGGCGTCACAACAAAATTCATAAAATGAGTTGATGAGAGATAAAAAGGGTATCTCATCACATGGGCATAAAATTTAAATCACTAAGGATAAAGAAGAACATATCCCGACATAATGTTATTTCCATCAAAAGACATAACAAAAGAAGACATTTAAAAAGAGGATGGTGAAAGGTTCCATTACCGACATGGGTATCTTTCGAAACAAACACCCCGTGAAAGAAGGACAATAAAACATTGATGTAAATACTCATAAATGAAAGTATATTAAAAAATGAGTAAAATAATGTGCAGTACATACACCACTCAAAAGAAATTGTGGAAAATGTATCATAAATCTCACGGGAATAATAGTGAGATGAAAAATCCCTTACGAAAACTTGGCAGCCTAACGGAGCCACTTAAAACATCCAAAAATGGATTTATGATATCAAATAGGGTCTCTCATAATATGATCATAGAATTATAGTATGAGGAATATAAAAGAACATCCTTAAACATAAGAAATATTAGGTTTTAAGAAATGACATAAAAGAGATTACTTAAAAAGAACAAGAGAGGTTGGAACCCTTACAAAAATTCGGCGGCCTAACGACACCACTCAAAACATCAAAAATGGATTGATGAGAGAGAATACGGTCTCTCATCATATGAACATAAAAATTACAGTATTATTAATATAAAATAACATCCCAATAACAAGAAATATGAGCTTTAAAAGGAATGACATAATGGAAGTACTTAAAAAGAGAGGAGTAGGATCCCTTACAAAAGTTCGACAGCCTAACAGCGCCACTCAAAACATCCAAAATGGATTGATGAGAGAAAATAGGGTCTCTCATCATATGAAAATAAGAATTACAGTAGGATTAAAATAAAATAACATCCCAATCATAAGAAATATGATCTTAAAATAAATGACATAAAAGAGTGCACTTAAAAAGAAAGAGAGGAGTAGGATCCCTTACCTCGGGTCCGACTTGACTCGATCGTTCTTTAATCTCCTGAATAATAAACATGAGGTAATTTCTACATCTTTAAGAACCTTTTTAAAGTTCATTATTCCTTCAACATCACTTATTACCATGTCATGAACACTATGTTATTATTTATGTTAATAATGGTTGTTTTAACGATCATTGGTTCTTGATTCAAAAAAATAAACTCTTTATAATTACATGTTGTTCATGTGGTAAAATATCCATTATATCTAGAATTGTATTCATGATGTAGATATCATATATATCATATATATCCAGTATATTCATGTATTTATAATATTACATAACATTTAGAGTTATGAAATGAAATGCACCGTTCATGGAGACAGTAAGCCGTACGTACGCATGAACGCTACATCCATTTCTATTACATATTTAATGGAATTAAACCATAATTATACATAATAATATTTTAATTCCACTATGGTATCATATATAATATCATTAAATATATCCTTTATATGAACCACATATGGTATTAACGAATCAAATCACTTTGAGGGGGCGGTAGTCTGCACTTCCTAAAATGAAGATATTGCGTATACCCATAATGGAAGCATTAAAGGTATTCCATAAATGAAAAATACAGAAGCTCAAGGAAAACTTAAACATATTATATATCATATATAAATGTAGTGACATCATAATGGACACCATGAAATGTGTTAAGAGAAGATTGAACAATCATCGTTTCGTGAGGCAGTAATTCGCCATCCACAGAAACAATATGTTCTTTAACCATTAGAAGATGGTGTGTGTAAGTGTAGCTCGAATCCTTAATATAACAAAATCCTAGTATATTGAAGATACTGGTGTTGTTACAAAATAATGTAATAAAAAGTGTTTATGGGGTGGAGAAGCAAAATAAAACAAAAGGACTCAAGTGAAGACACTAACTTAAAATCGGGTAACTCCATTTGGTTTGAGCTCAAAGGCTTCCTTGGGAAGACTTATGACAAAATTTAGGCTTCTAAGAGTTATAGAGAGATGTGGAGAGACAAAATGGGTAGGTTTTGGCCGATCCAAAGTCTTTGTAAGTGTGGGTAAACAGGTAGAGGGGGGGGGGGCCTTTTATAAGAGGAGAGGAGGGGAAATGATGGAAAGTAAAGAAATGGTACTTTATTTTAGAATGATATTTGGATTTTAATGGTCCCACATTGATGTGTTTCTAGGATAAGGTTATAAGGGTTCGAAATACACCCATAAAATAGGTTTTGGACATGTGTAGGTCTAAGATTTTACATTATCTTTCCATTTTATTTAAATCGTTAAATAATGAGGTCATCGCTGCATCATCATGATGTCATAAATAATTTAATTTATTTAATGTTTAAAAATTATAAAAAAATACTATGACATATGAAATCTTTTTATCTTTCCAATTTATATTTATAGATAAAAAATCTGACTTGTATAACCCCATTTAAAAATTGTTTTAGTAAAACAACTCATGTTTGTGTCATTTTAATTTTAACATTAAATAAAAATGTATTTATGTCATTTTCCAACCAATGTGGCTCCATGGGGTCCCCAAGTTGACCCATTGATTTTCCTGGTCGTCCATGACTCATCCAACGAGGGTAGGACATGTTTCTAGGTCGTTTCATATTTTTAAAACATTATTTTTACCTTAAAGTACACTAATTACCTCTAATAGCGATTAAAAACTTAATAAGTTACTATTCAAAAAAAAAATATTTTAATTCCATTGAACCACATTTTACTTCTTAATGACAACCATGTATGTAGTATTTTTGAAATTCAAAACACAATGGTGGCAAAATTTCATTTAAACAGAAAATCAGTTTTTATAAGTACCACTTAGTGGTTTCACTATTCATCAAAAATTTATGTTTTTCAGAAAATTACCAAAAATTCACCCTAGTCTATATTTGATATTCCGAATTAAAAAAAATTAATATTTTAAAAAATTAAAAACATATTAGTTGCATTAATTAATTTAATAATTAATTTCCACTGTCAAAATAAATAGCGTGTTTTTAGGAAACTATATCTGTTAAAATATTGACACTAATTTAAGTCCAATTTCAAAGTGAAATTAATTTCAATGACCACCATTAGATTTAATGGTAAAAATATATTCTAATTTCAATTTAAAACCAATTTAAAAGATAATAAAATAATATAAATAAATTAGATTAAAAATATGTTTTGAATTAAAATACATCATTTTTCACTATTCATTAAAAAATGTACTTTATCGGAAAAATACCAAAAATTTACACAAAGTAAATTTTGATGTCCCAATTATAAAGAAGATTTTTTTTGTCAAATATAGCACATAAAATTATCAAAATGTTGATTTAAAAGAGGTTCGCCATCAAAAGGCGGTTAATCGACCTTTTAAAGAATATTAGAATGTTTACGCTTAAAATTGGATTCATTCGCATTTTTAATCCTCTATAATTTATTGTAAAAAGTAAAAATATTTTACAAACATATATAATCATTTTGTAGTTAGTTCTATTCATTCCCGCCATCAAAATAGCTCGGTGTTAACTACCATTTAAAATAATATTATTTTATTATTAGAGTGCAACGTAAGATTCCCAAGAAACTCGTTGTTGCGTGTTGGGTACGCCATCGAGCAAAGTGTCCCCTTTAAAGTTATATAAATATTTTATTCATAAATATGGATAAATGTTAAAATGTCATACTCTTTATTTACCAGGGGTGTTACAGACCGATTCGGTGAAATCAATCTATGAAATTGATTGGGTGAAACTGCTTTGTGACACCTATTTGGTGAAACCAATATGTGAAACTGCTATGTGATACCGATAGGGTGAAATTGATATGTTGAATCCAATAGGTGAAACGGATCGGTGAAACTCATTGAGTGAAACTAATCGGTGAAGACGATCATGTGAAGCTGATGTCTTAAGCAGATCTGTGAAGCTGATCAGTGAAGCTGATCAGTGAAGCTAATTAGTGAAGCTGATATGTGAAACTATTAAGTGAAGCTAATATCTGGAGCTGATCAGTGAAGCTGATTTGTTATTCTGATTAGTGAAACTGATCAGTGAATCTTATCAGTGAAGCTGATCGGTGAAGATGATCTATGAAGCTGATATGTGAATTCGATATGTGAGATAGATGGGTGCGACTGGTCGATGAGTCCAGGACACCCTAACAGATAGAATTTGGAAATGTAATGGACAACTTGGTTCTGGGCCATTATTTTTCAACTAATCACTTATGAAATCTATAATTTTTTAAAAATATATATAAATAACCCTATGAGAGTTTTATAATAATGATTTAAAATATTTTTTTCATTTATTTAACAAAAAATAATAAAACATATCAATTTATTTTTTAAATAAAAATATATGACACCTGGAAAATCATTTTATTAGAATAAAAACTACCTTCTTTTTCATATGTATAGTCATATTCATGTTCTACATCTTAATATATTTATTTATAATTTTATAAAAATAAATAATTAAATTAATAAATTTGATATATTTCTGAAAACTATATAATTTTATTTATTATAAAAAGTTCACATGTTGTCAAAATTCTTACATGGATGTCATCCATGATTTATGATGTAAGGTCACAGAAGAAATCATCATTTCCCACTCCCAATCCAACCCTCTGAACATTTTTCATTATAGGCATCCCCCACACGGTTCAATGGGGAACGTAACATCCTATAAACCCTACATGGTTTAAATTATATTAATATAATATCGATATACAGTTCTTTTGTAAATAGTACAGGATGTCCCTTAACAATGTCCTAATCATATTAATGAGAAATAAGAATCATAGGATAAAGAATACATGAATTACTCTGAATTGATATTATAAATCTCATCCAAATGAAAAATCTGTAACATCCCAAGTAATTATAGAATAATATAGTTTAATATCTATTCATATTTGTGAATTATTTAGTGGGATTACCTTAATTGGTATTCCATCTCTGATAGCATACTCTACACACAACAACATGTTTCTCCGAATCCATATGGTGCACACAATACTGAGTCATACCAAATAATTATAAAATATTATTATTATTATTTTAATTGGTAGATAACATATAGATATTTTATTGGAGGGAAGGAATAGAAATAATTTTTTTATGATTACATGTGTTTGTTAAATATTTTTAAAATTATCTTATAAGTTTTAGAGTCTTAAATGAGAATAATTTTTATTTTAAGCATAAAATACTATAATATTTTTCAATGGTAGTTTTACCACCATTTGATAGAGAAATATTTTTAAATATAGTTCTCTTCACTTTTATATTTTGAATTTGAAAAAAAAATATCTTATTTAAAATATGGGCATTAAAAATTACATTGTATTATTTTTTGAATTTTTATGATAAAATTTGATTTTAATGAATAGAGAAAAATACTGCATTTTTATTTAAAACTACCTTTTCATCTAATTAATTTATATTGTTATATTGTCCATATAATTGTTTTGAATGTGTAATTGGATTATAAAATATTCCTTTAATGCAATGTTTTTCATAGGGGATAATTTCACATTCAATGTGGTCATAAACACATGTCAATGTTTTGATTAGTTTTACATTAAAAACCACATTTTCTCGTTGTGACAATAAGATTTAATTTTAAATTAATAACTAAAACATCAGTCATTTGAATTTGAAAAATATATTTCATATTTGGAATAATAAGTTCAAAATTATTTAAATATTTCAATTTTATATTTGGACATTTTGAATAGTAACTTTAGTAAAAAAAAAATTCCACGGTTAAAGGGTAAATTAGGTAAATATGGGTAAAAAATTAAAATAATATGAAACTACCATAACACATATAATAATATTATTTTATGATTAATGGGATACCAAAACAATCATTTTGGTTAAATTTTGGCATTTTGGAACCACTTGGGAGTGATAATGATATGTTATAAAAGATACATTAAAGTAAAGAGAAGTTTCACACAAACATGTACATCTTTACTATTACAATTTTAAGGAGTGGTAATATGATTTATATCATTGTATATAAATATTTATTATAATTATAAATTTATTTCATAAATCATGTTATTTTATTTATAATTTTTATACATTAAAGAATGAAATTTATTTATGACCCCATGAAGATGAATTTATTACCGTATTATTGAAGGATTCAAATAAATGATAATATAAATATAAAACTAAACATAATTTTAAATTTTTTATCATATAAATTAATTTTATAGATGCTTATTAAACGTTATATTTTACATAATGATGTTTTTTAAAATAATTCACGTTGTTATGATTTTAACAAAAATCAATTTCTGAATAGTGTCAAAATTGACATAAATGAGTATTAAAAAATTACTATTTTATTAATGATATAACAATAATTAAAATATAATAATATTCTATCTAAATTATATACTGTTAAAGTTTCATTAACTATCAAATTGATGTTCTCTTGGGATTTTTTTGTAAATATATTATCCATATAGTGTAAAACATCAAAAAGATATGGTGAGAGTAAATTTATTTTAATAAGGGTTAAAGACGAATGATATGTTTAAATTTGTGATATAAACATATATAAAACCTATTAGTTGAAATAATTTAGACACTTTCTAATTTATCTTCCAAAAATATCACTTTGGTGCTATTATAATTAATAAATAAATTTATAATAAAAGAATATTTCAAGACATTTCTATAGTTCCCCTCCTCCCTCTAGAAAAAGGCAACCACCTCTACCTAATTACTATAATCTCAAAAGCACCTTGAGTCTCGAAAATTTAACTAAAATATGATCCAAACATACCCATAATACTCCTATAATACTTAACTTCTGTAGAAGCAATGTCAAAGAAGTCTTTTAGCATAAATCAAAATGTGTTACCGGATTTTGAGGTGACATCTTCAACCAAGTTCATTTCATTTAGTTTCCTTATCCAAACCCTATACTATAATTATTCCATTATTGGATAATAAAAATAGTATCCTCCATATTATAGATTTTTTTCATATTATGTGTTAGACCTAAATTTATGCACACATCCATATAGTGCATATAGAACATACTATTTCTGTGTACGGTGAACAACTGCCTCAAGAAATGATGATTGTTCAAATTTCTCATTCCACCTCTCATTGTGAGAATTATGATGGAAAAATATTTATATATTATATATATTTATATTTTCTCTATGATTCTATATTTTTAATTATATCATACCTTTATTCATTATATAATGTGTAAAGACAATAATTTTATTTGAGGAAGTGTTTACTATAACCCCCTCAAAGTGATAGGACTCGTTGATACAATAAATGGAACATATAAATGATAGTGTTAATGAGCTTATGTAAAATATATAACACAGATATATTATTGGAATTAAATTATATATATGTATAATTTATTTTTCATTCATTCAGTATTATAAAAATAAAAATAGTGTTCACACGTATGTACAACCTAACATCTCCATGAATATTGCATTTCATTTATTATCTCCAATTATTATGGATTATTATAAATAAATATATAACAAACATATATTATATTTAAATCATGAAAAAATATTCTTTATATGGTTTACTTTTGATAGCACATACAATTTACATCTAGACATGTTCATTTTTGACTAAAGTACAAAATATCGACAATACATCTGATATGAACATAAATAATTATTTAAATATTATAACATGGTAATAAGTGATATAAATAGAAAAATAAAATTTAAAATTGTTCTAAAGAATGTATACATTAACCTATTATAGTTATTCAGTAAAATAATGAAGGTATGAGACATGTCAGACTAAAGGTAAGGGAAATATTAATTCAATCTCACTTAATTTAGTTAAATATCGATTTCATTGGTTTTGTTTTCGTAATAATATTTTAGAATAACCTCTAATTGTTTCACATTGAATATCCACTTATATTGGGTGTATTTATTATTTTCATACATAATTATTTCATATATTTATCTTTAATATATTGATATGATCTTTGTAAGAGGCATCATCTCAATTTGCTATCATTGAGGAATATCATGATTTTTTTCACGGTTATTATAATATATGGTGTATATAAAACCCATTTGAGACATTATTTCATGGATTAGTATATTGTCATGATATTTAATATTTTATTTAATTTTATTCATAAAATATATGTATTCAAGTGCTTCATTAGTGGTAATAGACTCTTTAACTAAAACATTTATTTCAATGATTTAATGATTTATTATTCTAAATCCTTTTATTTCATATCCATGTTTTCAAAATGATTTTTATGATTTTATATGGACATCAATGTTTTAGTATTTAAGTTTATTTACAAATATTTAATGTGTGATGCAAAACATTATTCAAATTTTTTTTATTAATTGTTTAAAATGGATATGGAAATGGTTTTAGTATACCAATTTCTTGAAATGATTTATTGTGATTGCAAATGAAATTTTTTGATTGAAATTTAGATTAATTTATAAATTTATTTTTATGTTATAATATAATGGTACATGTGATTTAGAATGGTGGGTATGTGATAGACCAATGATGGGTGGTTACATTATAAACTGAAGATTTGTGGTCTCGTGATAATCTAAAGATAGGTGGTAACATTATAACCTCTGATTTATTGGGTATGGAAGTCAGATGTATGGCTATTTCATTTAATAATATGTGATGATGTAGACCATATGGTTATTCCATTTATGTAAGATTGTGTACCAAGTTAACTTTATATGTAATATGTTACTTTATATATGATTTATGGTAATCTTTTGGTTACAAAAATGGAATTCAATGATCTTATAATCAGTGAATAATATTTACTACGTCATAAAGGCGAGAAGTATTATTTAATGATAATTTATTCATGGTTTTCATGTTTTATAATGGCTATCCTTTTTCCCTCTCTTTGTATCCCTTACATTACACTTTCATTCTCATCCCATGTTTTGAAGTGTTTTTCACATGACATAAAGAAGAACATATTCAAGGATGGGATCAATGAAATCTCATGTTGTTAAACCATAAAATGATACCATGTTTCTTTTTAAATTGTTTTTGTTTTATAAAAAATTATGAACAGTGAGTATAATTATCTAATTTTAATATTTAAGATTCTACGTATGAGTTATGACCTAATTATCTAAATACCTAAACCTGAAAAATCCTTGATGTGAATTAACATATAATTATTGACTTATTTTTAGATTACATAATGTTTAAGGATAGATCCTTGTAAAATAAATTCATAGTTGGTCCTCACATAATCATGTTATCTATGATACCATATATGTTATACCTACAAATATTATCACATGTCAAGGGGGATTGGATTCTCACCCTGTTCTCAAAACCACATGGTTGAAATCTATAAGATATTTAAAGTGCATCATAAACAAAATCAGTCAAATATTATCAATTCACTACTCATTCTAGCACAAATAATATTATGAGAACCAATACCAAGGTCAAATTTTCTAGGTTAATTTTTTATTTATAACTATTAGGTCCCTATCTTTCTCAAGGAAAACAATTATAATCATCTACTCAACAAAGGGTGGATGAGAAATCAATTATTGTCCAAGGTCCTATTGTGGAACCTAACACACACATTTTATGAAGAGAATATGTATTTTAATAAAATAATTAATTAATTTCAGAAAATGATTATTTATCTCAGTTATGAGTCAAAATAAAATATTAATACATAAATAATATTAGTTTTAAAAATTGGTTATCATGAAGGGACCAAATACCTCAATCATGAAATAATTCTTTTTAAGAAACAGTAAACACTATTTTTTATGATCATAAAAATCAAATTATCAATATTTAATAAATATGTTGACCTAAATCTGGTCAGATCAAATAATTTTTAACTATAAAAATACAATTAAATGTTAAATTTAATTATAGAAATTCATTATTTCATCAAAATTTATTTGATTTCAGATTAACACTTAAATAACACTGGGCTCCATATTGTCAAAAATATACAATGAAAAATAGGGTATAGTCTATTACTGAAATGCACCTGAACTATTTCAGAAAATTCAATTTCATTCATTATTGGATGAATGTAAAATTTATATTTATTTATGCACATCCCCTATTAAAATATATTTATAATTGTACATTCATCCAGACAATATGCTTTAAAGTACATAAATCATCATGTGACATCATGTATCCATGTTTCAAATAATTGCTAATATATTAGATTATTTTCACCATTCCATTGTGGAAATCACCCCAATATCCAGTTAAATTCACCAAAAGTAGAATGCTTTGAAATTATTAGGGAGAATGTAGATCGAAGATTTTTATATCATCTAAAATGTTGATTAAAAAACTATGAAAATGTCACAAAACCAAGGTGTATGATGTATGTGGGTGGGGACACATCCCCTAAATTTAATGTGTGGGATAATAGGGATCATAGGGTTGGATAAATGTTCAATGGAGAATTTTATTTATTACAATATTTTTAATGAAATTTAGTGTGCCACATGATTCAGAAAACCATTCACCAAACCTATGGTTAAATCATTATAATGAACCATCCCCCAGATGATTTTGTTTCAACTTTTTATAAACCATGAACCAACTATTAGATACCCCTAAACATTTCTCATCAGTTTTTCAAATTTATTTTACATCCATGGTTCAATCGTTTACAATTCCCCCAATAAAAATATATCTCATCTACTTCACCCACATGTTTTTCCCTAATAATAAGATAAAACTATAGTTTTTAAAACCCCTATAAAAAAATTAACATTGGAAAAATTCTAATGAGATATTCAATAAACTAAATTACCCTCGATGAGGTAAATCAATATATTTCAACATTACATTCCTACACTAATATAATATTAATTTTACATATAATAAAAAAAATTCAAAATGAATCCTTCTTTGTAAGTCAATAATTCAAACTACACTTAAACTGCACACACCAGATTGTAAATAAGGATTTACAATCTCCACATTATATATTACCTCATCACAAAAAATATATATTGGTATTTATCTATAAATATAAAAATATATAATATATAAATTTTTAATCACCCATTGTATTGTACTTTGAAAAAACAATCAAGATTCCACTATGAAACTACAAAAACAGGTACAAATATCCAAAAATTACCAATCCACCACTTTCCACCATTCAAAAAATATTGATATGATACTTAAAAATTCCAATCAATTTATAGGGGACGTTTTATCTGTTATAAATTAATTTTTAGGATTAAGGTTTACTCCAACATAAATTTCATCTCATGAAGGAAAATTTTGAGAAATATTTCCCCCCAACAAGGGATTTTTTTTTACAAAAACACAGTATTATTTTGTTTTCAACACACGTAGAATAGATTCAATCAAACAACACCAATTATCCTATAAATACTATCATCACTCCTCTATATGTTTATATTTTATAAAAATGGTTAGTTATACCAATCGAAATGTTATCTCATCGTTTGATCCCAACAAATCAACTCTTTGAAAGAACCGTGAGATCGTTTAGAAACCAAAACTTGTGTCCATACCCAACACTCAGTCACATCTCCCTAGTTGGATAAAAAAACTAGAATCGATGAACTTACCATTTTCATAGGTGAATCTTAAATTAATTTACCCATAGATGAAATCAAACCTATCATGCTTCTAATTCCAACACACAGAACCCATTTTTTATTGCATATGAATCTATATCATGCATACTAAAAGGAACTAGATAATGTCAAATATGAATACATATTGGCCTTCAAATTCCATATCATCCATAAAACAACAATTCTTATAAGTCCCATGAACCTACCCAATGATGTCCATTCCTCCTCAATATAAAAAATACATAATTGTAACATTTCATAAATAGATGTGGTCATCCCGCTTATATTCAATCACCAATACAATACACTATAAGCTAAACCATTATGTATCATTATGAATTAAATCCTTAAAATCTTCAAAATAAATATCCATAATGTGGGACACCCCATCCATTTCCACTAGTGCACTAAAAACTACATTATATTCATTATATGGCACCTCTTGGGTAACCTCAACATGTTCCAGAAAAATCCCTTCCTACCAATCATTGTTTGGTCATACACTCTTGTTTTTTTATAACATGACACACTGATCTATTTATAATTTCATCTCTCACAGTCAAGGTAGATATCATATTCTCATTAAATCTCGATACATATATTCATTCAATAATTCCCACAAATTAAAACATATTCATCCCCCACACATCCTTTTATTGATCACAAATTAATAATAACCTCCCATTATGAGGTGTAATAAAAATAATGAATATAAAAATTTCATCATTTTTGATAAACATTTAAAAAATCACATTGGAACATGACCCAAAATATTAAATTTTGAGTGTATATGGTCTTTAGAATAAAAATAATCATACTTAATTAACAATATTCAGTATCACCAATAATTTTCTTCAATTATATTATCCTTTATAGCCCTATATTTCCTAATTCATTTCTTTATTATCTATAGATAATTGAAAAATAATTTGGGGTGTGTTTTGATTCGTGTTAATAGTAATCATGATCCGAATAATATATTATATTTAATTTAAACAATATAATAATAGAGTTATGAAAAAATTATAAAAATTGATGATGTTAATAGACAATAAATTATAAATATTAAATCATTATTCAGGGAAAAATGATTTATCGTTTTAAAATACATGTGTCATAAGGGGTATGATTCATCACCCATCATATATTCCAATTCTATGTAACCGCATGTTTGAAATTCTGATGATTGTCCACTTTTCCAACCGTATAAAACTTTTAAAGTAAATAATTAATTCTTGTTATGAAAATTCATCACGAATGTTATTTTGAAAAATTATTATCCCTTAATCAATTAAAAATCATATTAATTTTTTTAAAAAAAATGTGGTATGAGAGAAAATTATGAGTAAGGAAGATAAAAAATAAGAAAATAGTTATTCAAATTTACAAAATAAAATATAAGGCCCCAGCCTTAAACCTTACTTAATCTTGAGTTATTACAAGATTACACATTGAGGATCTTTTCGGGTTTAGAGTTTTAGATAATTGGATCATAAAACTTTCATTACATTCCACATATAAACAAAGTGGTTACATAAAGATAGTATTCTTCATTCCCATCAATGGAAACACATTTAAAATAAAACATGGAATATTTCTTGACACTTCCTTGACACTATCATCATATCACGTACCTTTCCCTTGACCTGTGAAAAACATTTCAAAAAACTTGGGATGAGCATAAAAAGCTCGTTAAGGGATATAAAAATATGGAAAGGAAACATGGGTACATATATACATAAGAATGAAATCATACTTTACCCATAAAACATAATCACATTAACATACCTCATCAAATCATGCATAAATCATAGAAATCAAAAGACATAAAGGTAACTTGAGGCATTCATAACATTCGTACGTAGGGGAGTAACCCTCTTGGTTACGTTTGGAATACCCATCAAAGTATATTCCCTAAGCCTCTTTGGAGAAACCTTAACACTTCACTCCTTCACATTACCCAATTAATTGGAGAGCTATATTGGGCTCACCTGCCCTTAGTTTATCACAGAACCACTCGTCTTCATAATAATGCCCAAGAACCTCAACATAATCGTATCACACAAAACATGCATAAAGGAAACAATAAAATTTCCACCTTTCAATCACAAGAATACAACACATTGATATAAAAACATTATGAAATCCATTTTCAATACCAAAATAAAATAAAATTAAAACATTGTATTTAATTTTCTTAAAAAATAAGGTATGGCTTGTAGAGGAAGCTGAAACTCAAATAACGGTCACGGCGGCGGAGAAGTCGTTGTCGCCGCATACATACGAAAAAAAAAATCCCTTTTTTCGTTTCGTAAAACATGTCGTATAAAAATATTAATTTTGGATAAACATAAAAGTCAAAGGGGTTTATAACCGTATAAAATAAGGTTGTGTATAAAACAGAATATGCCTCAATGAAAGGAGATTGAGATGAAGTCCCATAACTCGGGTCTGACTTGACTCGATCGTTCTTTAATGTCCTGAAAAATAAACATGAGATAATTTATATTTCTTTAAGAACCTTTTCAAGTTCATTATTCCTTATATTTCACTTATTACCATGTCATGAACACTATGTGATTATTTATGTTAATAACGGTCATTTTAACGATCATTTTTACTTTAGTAAAAAATAAACCCTTTATAATTACAGGTTGTTCATGTATCCATTATATCCAGAATGGTATTAATGATGTATATATCATATATGTCATATATATCCAGTACATTCATGAATTTATAATATTACATAATCATTTAGAGGTAAGAAATGAAATGCACCGTTCATGGAGACGGTAAGCCGTACGTACGCATGAACGCTACATTCATTTCTATTTCGTATTTTATAGAATGGAATCATAATGATATAAAGGTATATTATAATTCCAGTATAATATCATGTATAATATCATATTTTCATCCCTTATATGTCCCACATATGGTATTTAACGAATCAAATCACTTTGAGGGGGCGATAGTCCGCACTTCCTTAAATGAAGATATCGCGTTTACCCATAATGGAAACCATAAAGGTATGACCAAAAAGAAAAAAAACAGAAGATTAATGAAAAAATAAACATAATATATATCATATATAAATATAGTGACATCTTAATGGCCACCTTTTAAAGTGTTAAAAGAATGTTGAACAATCATCGTTTCGGGAGGCATAAATTCACCATCCACGGAAACAATATGTTTGTTAACCATTAGATGTAGGTGTGTGTAAGTGTAGCTAGAATCCTTATTATGACAACATCCTAGTATATAGAGTATACTGGAGTTGTTACAAAAGAAAAGATAAAAAAGAGTTTAGGGGGTTGGGGAAGAAAAATAAAACAAAAGGACTCAAAAAAAGACATTACCTTAAAATCGGGTAACTCCCGTTGGTTTGAGATCAAAGGCTTCCTTGGGAAGACTTCTGCCAAAATTGAGGCTTCAAGGAGTATGTTAGGGAAGTGGAGAGACAAAATGGGAAGGGGTTGGCCGAGCCAAAGGCTTTGGGAGTGTGGGTAATGAGGTAGAGGTGGGGGCCTTTTATAAGAGGAGAGGAGGGGGACTCTTGGAAAGTAAAGATAAGTTACTTTATTTTAAAATGCGTTTCGGATTCAAAAGGTCCCACATTGATATAATTCGATGCTAAGGTGATAAGGGTTTGAAATCCACTCATCCCGTTGGCTTTGTCCATGTGTAGGTTTTATATTTTACATTAACATTCCATTTTATATAAATCGTTAAATAATGAGGTCATCGCAGCATCATCATAATGTCATTAATAATTTATTTTATTTAATTTTTAAAAATTATAAAAAACACTATGCTGTAGTAAATCTTTTTATCTTTCTATTGAATATTTATAGTCAAAAATATGACTTGTATAACCCCATGTAAAATTGTTTTTGTAAAATAACTCATGTTTGTGTCATTTTTACTTTAACATTTAATAAAAAGTTATTTATGTCATTTCCCAACCAATGTGGCTCCATGGGGTCCCCAAGTCGACCCATGGCTTTTATTGGTCGGCCATGACACATTCAATAACGGTAGAAAAATGTGTCTAGGGAATCTCATACTATTAAAACATTATTTTTTCCTTAAACTACACTAATTACCACTAATCGGGATTAAGAACTTAATAAGTTACTATTCGCCAAAAAATTATTTTAATCACATTGAACCACATTTTACTTCTTAATGACAACCATGTATGTCGGATTTTTTAAATTCAATACACAATGATGGAAAAATTTCATTTAAACGGAAAAATCAGTTTTTATAAGTACCACATAGTGGTTTCACTATTCATAATAAATTTGATGTTTTTCAGAAAATTACCAAACATTTACCCTAATCTATATTTGATATTAAGAATTCAAAAATGATGTCTATTTTAAAAAATTCAAAACATATCAGTCACATTAATTAATTTAATAATTAATTCCCGCTGTCATGACAAATACCGTGTTTTTATGAAACAATAAGTATCAAAAGATTGACACCAGTTTAAGTCCAATTTCAAATTGAAATTGATTCCAATGACCACCATTGGATTAAATGGTAAAAATATATTTTAATTACACTTCAAAACCAATTCAAAATATAATCTAATCATATAAATAAATTAGATTAATATGCAATTTTGATGTAAAATGCAGTATTTTTCACTATTCATTAAAAAATGAGCATTGTCAGAAAAATATCAAAAATTTATCCAGTGTAAGATTCAATGTACCAATCATAATGAATATGTTTATTTTGACAAATATAAATTATAAAATTGTCAAAATATTTATTTAAAAAGTGTTTGCAATCAAAAGGCAGTAAAACAATCTTTTAAGAATATTAGTATATTCCATGCTTAAGATTGGATTTATTTTCATTTTAAGCCTCTAAAACACTATATATTTCATTAATAGACATAGATAAAAATATCTATTATTCATTTCTTAAATGGTATGTTACATCCTTCCCTCCTTTTGAAAATTGCGTCCCCGCAATTTATTTACTTATCAAATAAATGGGGGTACTTATCCCTCATTGCATTTTCAGATTCCCATGTTGCCTCTTCCATCATGTGGTTTTTCCACAAAACCATTACCTGCTTAATAACCTTATTCCGTAACACTTGCTCCCTGTGGTCATGAATCTGGACCGGTTGTTCCTCATAAGATAGGATTCCTTCCAGCTGAACTACCTCTGGACTCAAAACATGAGATGGATCTGGCATATACTTTCTCAACATCGAAACGTGAAAAACATTGTGTACCTAAGATAAACTCGGAGGTAAAGCTCCCCGGTATGCAACTGATCCAACTATCTCCAGAATTTCATATGGTCTAATAAACAATGGACTTAACTTTCCTTTCATACCAAATCTCATCACACTTTTCCAAGGAGAAACCTTGAGAAAAACATGATCACCTACCTCGAAAGATAGATCCTTCCTCCGGTTATCCGCATAACTATTCTTCCTGCTCTGAGCTGTTCTCATGTGCTTCTGAATCAGCTGAACTTTTTCTGCCATCTCTTCTACCAATTATGGTCCCATCAACTTCCTTTCACCCACTTCATCCCAGAAAGCTGGAGTTCGACACCGCTTCCCATATAATGCCTGAAATGGTGCCATATGTATACTGGAATGAAAACTGTTATTATATAAAAATTCTACCAAAGAAAGATATTGGTCCCAACATCCCTGATAATCCATAGAAAAAGCTCGTAGCATATCCTCCAAGGTCTGAATTGTTTGTTCTGACTGCCCATCAGATTGAGGTTGAAAAGTTGTACTAAAATTTAATTCAGTACCCAACGGCTTCTGAAGGCCTTTCCAAAAGATAGAAGTGAAACTGGGATCACGATCAGATACAATGGAGAGAGGAACTCCATGTAACCTGACTATCTCTTTAAGATACAAACGGGAAAGTTGATCTAGGGAAAAAGTATCTCGTATAGCAAGGAAATGAGCATATTTAGTCAAGCGATCAACAATAACCTAGATTGCATTATTACTTCGAGATGTATTCTGTAATCCCACAACAAAATCCATGGATATATTCTCCCATTTCCACTCTGGTGTTGGTAAAGGCTGAAGCATCCCTTTCGGTAAATGCCACTATGCATTAAATTATTGACATGTCAAACACTTCACAGTAAAATCAGCAATATCTCATTTCATTCCATCCCACCAGTAATACTCCCGCAGATCACTATACATCTTAGTACTCCCAGGATGAACTGAAAACAGAGAACTATGAGCTTCACATAACAACTCTCTCTTCAACTGTGAATCACAAGGCACACACAATCTCTTCCTAAATCTCAAAACACAATCATTATCAATGTTGAATTAATGCAACTTACCTTTCTGAACCAGCTCTACCTTTTTCTGCAACTCACTGTCTTGCCTCTGTGCTTGCTTGATTATATCTGATACAGATGATCTAACTGATACCTAAAACAAAACAGAAGAACTTCCTGCACCCAAAACTTCTATGCCAATGTTCATCAAATCCTTAAGGATCACGTTCCAAACACAACATTTCTAATGAAGCATTACTTTTTCGACTCAAAGCATCAGCCACTTTATTTGCTTTTCCCAGATGGTAATGAATTGTACAATCATAATCCTTGATTAATTCTATCCATCTCCTTTGTCTCATGTTCAATTCTTTCTGAGTGAATATATGTACTTTAAACTTTTGTGATCGGTGTATATTTCACACTTTACTCCATACAAATGATGCCTCCAAATTTTTAAAGAAAAAACAACAGCAGCTAATTCCAAATCATGTGTAGGGTAATTTACCTCTTGAGTTTTCAACTGTCATGAAGCATAAGAAATTACCTGATCATTCTGCATTAGGAAGCAACCAAGTCCTTTCAATGAAGCATCATTGTATATAAAAAACTCACCATTCCTGGAAGGTAGTGCCAAAACTGGAGTATTCACCAATCTTCTTCTCAAATTCCTGAAAAGAATCATCACATTCTTTTGTCCAGATAAACTTAACACCCTTCCGAGTTAGCTTAGTCATTGGACTAGATAACCGTGAAAAATTTCTAACAAACTGTCGGTAATAGCCTTCTAAACCATGGAAACTACGAATCTTAGTTACATTTGTGGGTCATGGCCAGTCTTCCACAACTTTTTTTTGCAGGATCAACAGTTTTCCCATCTTTAGAAACAATGTGACCAAGTAATGAAATTTGTTGCAACCAAAACCCACACTTGCTGAATTTCCCATACAATTTCTTTTCTTTTAAGGTTTGCATGATAACCCTTAAATGTCTTTAATTATCTTCTTTACTTTTAGAAAATACCAAAATATCATCAATAAAAACCACCACAAAAATATCCAAGAACTCATGGAATATTCTTTTCATTATGTCCATGAATAGAGCAGGTGCATTGGTTACCCCAAAAGGCATTACTACAAATTCATAGTGGCCATATCTTGTACAAAACATAGTCTTCTGAACATCTGCTTCCTTTACCTTCTGCTGATGGTACCCCGATCTCAGGTCAATCATTGAAAAATACTGAGCTCCCTAGAGCTGATCAAAGAAATCATCGATATGAGGCAAAGGATATTTGTTCTTAACAGTGATGTTATTCAAGGCTCTATAATCAATGCAAAGTCTCATTGAACCATATTTATTTTTAACAAATAAAACAGGAGCACCCCATGTTGATGTGCTAGGTCGAATGAAACCTTTCTCTAATAAATCATGCAATTTCTCCTTCAACTCTAAAAGTTCAATTTGAGCCATTCGATAAGGGGGTTTTGAAATTGGCTGAGCATCAGGAACTAAGTCAACAGTAAACTCAACTTCCTGATCTGGTATTATTCCAGGAAACTCATCAAGAAAAACATCAGGATACTCTTTTACAACTGGAACATCATTAATCTGAACAGTTCTTTTATTTTCAACGATATGTGCAAGGTGACATTCATTTCCATCTTTTACAATTTTCTCAGCCTCTTGATAAGTTATCAACAGTAAGGGTTCATTCTTGTACACAAACTGAAAGACTTTCTGAAAAGAAACTTCTTTAGCTCTACAGTCAATCTTTGCATGGTAAATAGAGAGAAAATCCATACTCAGGATAACATAAAACTCTACTAGAGGTAGAATAATAAGGTTTGCAAGTAGGTTCTTTCCACAGATAAGGATAGGAAGATTCTTATAAATTCTTTTTGCCTCAACATTTCCCCCAGGTGTTTTTACCAAAAGTTCAGGAGTCATTTCTTGAGATGGTATTCCCATTTTACTAGAAAAGGTTTCAGAGATGAAAGAATGTGTAGACCCCGAATAAAACAACACACTGGCATAATCTGAAAAAACAAACAACATACCCGATACAACTTCATTTGATGCCCCGACATCTGCTGAAGTAGTTGCAATGGGTTTCACCACCCCTTTCTGCTTGTAGTCTAACTGATTCCCATCACTCAAGATCTTCTCCGGACACTCATTTTCATAGTGACCCATCTCATTGGACTTATAACATTTCACTAACTGTAAATCAAATTTGGTCTTACCTTCACCTTGATCCTTTTTAGTTCAATCACGAGCCTTATGTCCCATCATACCACATCGGTAGCACTTTCCAGAATTCAGAAGACATTCCCCAGCATGCCTTTTTCCACATTTATCACAAACTAGAAACTTAGTTTTCTTACCATCAGACTTTTTTGAATAATTCTTACCTTTCTCCTGCCACCTCGGTCTCTTCTTCTGTTGGTTGTTATAGAACACTTGATCATCGAAAAACTCCATTTCCACCTTCTCAGTACATTGAACAAGCTTTTCATAACTTTTAAACTCACGAGAATCTAATGCCCTTCGATATTTTTGCTTTAATCTTGAGTAAAAATGATTGATTTTAATATCAAGGTCTCGGATAAAATTTGGAGCATACATTGCCAAATGAGTGAACTTTCTTCATAGGTAGCCACTGAGTCATCCTCTTGCCTCAATTCCAAGAATTTCTTTTCCATCCTAAGTCAAATAGCCTTAGGAAAATACTTCTCAAGAAACATACCTTTGAATTCATCCAAGTCAAGAGCATCAATCTCATCGGCGTCCCTGATATTTTTAACCATAGACCACCACTGATCTGCCTCACCCTCCAAACGGTAAATAACAAGACTAACCTTTTGATTGTCTAAACACCCCATGACATCAAAAATCTTCTCCAGTGATTTAATCCACCCTTCAGCTAGCACATGGTCAGATGATCCTCTGAATGATGGGGAATGTTTACTCATGAAATGTTCTACCACTAACATGTTCCTCTGCGGTTGATCTGGCTGATCTCGTGTATGGATACCACCGCCATTAATCGCTTGAGTCAACTGCGCCATTACTGCAACAATCTGTTCAGTTCCAATTACGACCATCTCAGGATGCTAATTTGGAAGGTTATTTCCTTCTGTATTCCTTCCTAGCACTGCTTCCTTATTTCCTCTGTGGAAAACCATTCTGAACAAACATGTCTTAGATGAAGCAACATGGTAATATTCAAATACTATATCATTTCAAAAACAAATATTTTTGGATAATCATTTAATAGAATTCTAACTCCTAAAGTTATCTAAACCGACCTCTGATACCAACTATAAGGCCCCAACCTTAAACCTTATTTAATCCTGAGTTATTACAAGATTACACATTGAGGATCTTTTCTGGTTTAGAGTTTTAGAGAGTTAGAACAAAAAACATTCATTACATTCCACATATAAACAAAGTGGTTACATAAAGATAGTATTCTTCATTCCCATCAATGGAAACACATTTAAAATAAAACATGGATTATTTCTTGACACTTCCTTGACACTATCATCATATCATGTAACTTTCCCTTGACCTATGAAAAACATTTCAAAAAACATGGGATGAACATAAAAAGCTCAGTAAGGGATATAAAAACATGGAAAGGAAACATGGGCACATATATATATAATAATGAAATAATACTTTACCCAAAAAACATAAGCACTTTAACATACCTCATCAAATCATGCATAAATCATAGAAATCAATTGACATAAAGGTAACTTGAGGCATTCATAACATCCGTACGTAGGGGAGTAACCCTCTTGGTTACGTTTGGAATACCCATCACAGAATATTCCCTAAATCTCTTCGGAGAAACCTTAACTTTTCACTCCTTCGCGTTACCCAATGAATATGAGAGCTATATCGGGCTCACCCGCCCTTATTTTATCACGGAACCACCCGTCTTCATAATAATGCCCAAGAACCTCAACATAATCGTATCACATAAAACATGCATAAAGGAAACATAACATTTCCACCTCTCAATCAAAAGAATACAACACATTGATATAAAAACATTATGAAATCCATTTTCAATACCAAAATTAAATAAAATTAAAACATGGTATTTATTTATCTTTTTAAAAAAAGGTATGGTTTGTAGAGGAAGCCGAAACTCAAATAACGGTCACGGCGGCGGAGAAGTCGTTGTCGCCGCATACGTACGACAAAAACATTCCCTTTTGTCGTTTAGTAAAACGCATCGTATAAAAATATTCCTTTTGGATAAACGTAAAAGTCAAATGGTTTTATACACCATATAAACGAAGGTTGTGTATAAAACAAAACATGCCTCAATGAAAGGAGATTGAGACGAAGTCCCATACCTCGGGTCCGACTTGACTCGATCATTCTTTAATGTCCTGAATAATAAACTTGAGTTAATTTATACTTCTTTGAGAACCTTTTTCAGGTTCATTATTCCTTTTATATCACTTATTACCATGTCATGAACACTGTGTAATTATTTAAGTTAATAACAGTCATTTTAACGATCATTGGTACTTGAGTCAAAAATAAACCCTTTATAATTACAAGTTGTTCCTGTATCCATTATATCCAGAATAGTATTCATGATGTAGATATCATATATGTCATATATATCCAGTACATTCATGCATTTTTAATATTACATAATCATTTAGAGGTAAGAAATGAAATGCACCGTTCTTGGAGACGGTAAGCCGTACGTACGCATGAACGCTTCTTTCATTTCTATTTCGTATTTTATAGAATGGAATCATAATGATATAAATGTATATTATAATTCTAGTATAATATAATATATAATATCATAGTTACATACCTTATACGTCCCACATATGGTATTTAACGAATCAAATCACTTTGAGGGGGCGGTAGTCCGCACTTCCTTCAATGAAGATATCGCGTTTACCCATAATGGAAATCATAAAGGTATGACCAAAAAGAAAAAAAAATAAGCTTAAAGAAAACATAAACATATTATATATCAAATATAAATATAGTTACATATTAATGGCCACCTTTTAAGGTGTTAAAAGAATGTTGAACAATCATCGTTCCGGGAGGCATAAATTCACCATCCACGGAAACAGTATGTTGGTTAACCATTAGATGTAGGTGTGTTTAAGTGTATCTAGAATCCATATTATAACAACATACTAGTATATTGAGGATACTGGAGTTGTTACAAAAGAAAATAATAAAAAGATTTTAGGGGGTTGGAGAAGCAAAATAATACAAAAGGACTCAAAAGATGACATTACCTTAAAATCGGGTAACTCCCTTTGGTTTGAGCTCAAAGGCTTCCTTGGGAAGACTTATTCCCAAAGTGAGGCTTCAAGGAGTAAGAGAGGGAAGTGGAGAGACAGAATGGACAGGTTTTGGCCAAGCTAAAGGCTTTGGGAGTGTTGGTAAGGAGGTAGAGGTGGGGGCCTTTTATAAGAGGAGAGGAGGGGCACTCTTGGAAAGTAAAGATAAGTTACATTATTTTAAATGAGTTTTGGATTAAAAAGGTCCCACGTTGAAATAATTCGATTATAAGGTGATAAGGGTTCTAAATCCACTCATCCAATTGGTTTTGGACATGTGTAGGTTTTAGATTTTACATTATCATTACATTTTATTTAAATCGTTAAATAATGAGGTCATCGTTGCATCATCATGATGTCATAAATAATTTAATTTATTTAATGTCTAAAAATTATAAAAAAATTACTATGATGTATTAAATCTTGTTATCCTTATAATTAATATTTATAGTCAAAACGATGACTTGTATAACCCCATGTAAAAATTGTTTTAGTAAAATAACTCATGTTTGTGTCATTTTTACTTTAACATTTAAGAAAAAGTTATTTATGTCATTTCCCAAACAAAGTTGCTCCATGGGGTCCCCAAGTTGACCCATGTATTGTCGTGGTCTGCCATGACACATCAAATAAGGGTAGGATATGTTTCTAGGTCATCTCATACTATTAAAACATTATTTTTACCTTAAACTACACTAATTACCACTACTCGCGATTAAGAACTTAATAAGTTATTATTCACCAAAAAATTATTTTAATCCCATTGAACCACATTTTACTTCTTAATGGCAACCATGTATGTCGGATTTTTGAAATTCAAAACACAATGATGGAAAATTTTTATTTAAAAGGAAAAATCAATTTTTATAAGTACCACTTAGTGGTTTCACTATTCATAAAAAATTTGAAGTTTTTCAGAAAATTACCAAAAATTCACCCTAAGCTATATTTGATATTCCGAATTCAAAAATGATGTCTATTTTAAAAAATTCAAAACATATAAGTCACATTAATTAATTTAATAATTAATTCCTGCTGTCATGTCAAATAGCGTGTTTTTATGAAACAATAAGTATCAAAAGATTGACACCATTTTAAGTCCAATTTCAAAGTGAAATTGATTCCAATGACCTCAATTGGATCAAATGGTAATAATATATTATAATTCCACTTCAAAACCAATTCAAAAGATAATCTAATCATATACATAAATTACATTAAAAAGCATTTTTGATGTAAAAAAAGCATTATTTTTCATTATTCATTAAAAAATGAACATTGTCAGAAAAATACAAAAAATTTATCCAATGTAAAATTAAATGTCCCAATCATAATGAATATGTTTATTTTGACAAATATAGATTATAAAATTGTCAAAATAATTATTTAAAAAGGTTTTTCCATCAAAAGTCAGTAAAACAATCTTGTAAAAATATTAGTGTATTCCATGCTTAAGATTGGATTTATTTTCATTTTAAGCCTCTAAAACACTATATAATTCATTAATAGACATAGATAAAAATATCTTTTATTCATTACTTACTTGGGATGTTACATAAAAACCCTTGAAAAAACATTTTATTAAAAAATAAAAATTTTCATAGAATGAAAATTACTATTCTTTCAAAAATTCATTTATATTAATGTTGAAAAAAATATTTCAATTAATTTTTCAGAGAATTTTTTGTAATATACTGTAGGTACCTCATCACCACGTCTAATAATAACCTTTGTATAACCCCTATTAATTGGAATAACTATACCAATAATATAAAATATAATTTTCCCGAGAAAATAATCATTACCTAGTGAATTTTAGTACTGTCTCAGAACACACATACTAGAAGATATAATGGGAACAAACAACAATATTTTGGTAAACCAATATAAAAAAATTAAACATAAAATGTCATGATTAATAAATATAATATTATGACTTATCTTCAAAGACACCTTTGAATAACAATTTCGAATAATTATTAAGAACTTTTTTGGATAACAAAATAAAATTTTCTTTTTAAACCCAATTTCCATTAATATAACAATAAAAAAATTGTGGGATTTCATTTTATATAAAATTATATCATGAAATGGATGCTATAAAAAAAATTATGTCACAGTTCTAGGAAAATTTTTCATTATGTACATTAAAATTAGATTATTACTTTTATCATTTCTCCAAAGGAAACCTATAAACACATATATAAAATTTAATTAAAAAATGAAAATAAAATAAAATAGAGGCATAAAATTCACTTTATTAAACAAGTATTTCAAAATAAAGAAATCAAAAAATCGATTAAAAAAATTGACATTGAAGAGGAGTTGTAAGGAAAACATTAAAAGGGAAATTTTTAATGAAATATATTTAGCACTTTGAAAATACTTGATTCCTAAGAAACATGAATAGATAAAATTAATGAATAATTTATTTATCAATAAAATTGAGAAATTAATGATATAACATTTTAATGGGACTGTATATACATCTCATAAAATAATCTAGGTGCATAACATGTATGTATTCCACAATGAATAGATGTTGAGATGCAGTCCATTCCCCCACGATTACCTTATTATGTGCATTATTTATCTTCCGGAATAATAATATTACATTTCATTGTTTACATGATAAATATACATTTTAATATATATTATTCATTTAATTAATCATATTACATTGTTATTTATGATTACATAAACAATTATTTTAAATTAAATGTTTCAAGCATATTTGGTCAATGTGTCAAAAATAAATTTTCTAATTTGAATATGATTGAAGAGGTAATCATTTAAACATATCCAAGATAATTATATAGAAATAATTAAAATATTTATATATCAATTTAACATTTAATACATATCATGAAAGATGGTTTTGATAAGTGGTGTATTTTATGAACATGTATATAGAATTCCCTAAGTGCGTAAGAGTAACATTTCCATTTTTCAATGATCATTATGGAAAGGAGGTGTGTTATATTTTTTCAACATAGAATGATAATAATATCATATATACTATATTATTATCTTATATTTACTAATATATATAATCCATTTGGTCTATTGATGAAATGAGAGTCAATTCTCTTTCAAAATGTTGTATTAAACATAGTCAGGAACGATGTTATCTTTTTTGTGTGAGTCAGAAGGTATGAAATAAAAAGATAAATTATATTTTCATAATGACACATATTTTATTAAAATTATAAATATTTCATTAATATCACATTTAATCATTAATTTAAACCTTATCAGTATCTATTTAAAGAGTTATTAAAAAATGAATCACATCGTTAGTGGGGTGGTGGTCTGCCTTACACACAAGGGGTATTATCATATCCCCTTGAAAATAGAATGTAAAAAAATTATTTACAATATAATAACTCCCAATTATTACTTTTTTTATTTATATAATATATATATATTTATGATCCATATTCATTGAAATCTGATAGATGTGTCGATGTAAAACATGTAACTTTGGTTCTTGAGGTGGTAGTCTTCCACACATATGAGTGGTGTTGTTGTATATAATTTTACGGATGTGGAGAAATAATTAATTAACACCATAAAATAATAAAATATTAATATATGGTAGATAAAAATATTAAATAATGAAAAATTAATAATTTTTGAAGTCCTTGGATGAAGAAATAAAAAAACATGTGGTTAAAGAGAATACCTCATCCCAGGTCACCATATTTGGACTATACCTAAACCATTCCATGAATGGATTTATGACCAAAATATGGATTCTAGGATGAGGGTATGAATTTTGGGATGAGATTTTGAAATATCGTGGGTGTATCAAAATAATAGAATTTTGTGAAGAGGAGAGGATTAGAGGTGTCCTTTTACAAGTGTGGTGAGTGGCACAGTTGTTATTTTTGGAAAGGAAATAGTGTAGCCATTATTCTGACAAGTTAGAAGTGTCCAAAATGGATTATTATTGAATCATAGACATTATAATGTTAAAACATGTTTGTAAATTATATTTTATACAAATTTTACAGAATTTTAACCCTTTAATTTATAGTTTATCCCGTAGTAAACCCATTTTTAATTAATAATGGTAATTTTTTTTTACTATTTTCAATATTTATTAATATAAATAATGAAGTGGAAGATACTATAAAATATATATTATTATTATTATAGATACATATTTCATTTAAAAAGAAATTATTTTCTCCAAGGGAAAAATTAAATTTTAAAACAAATCCCACATACGCGTAGAAAAACGGGATTTCAAGATGCTTTTTCAAGAAAAAATATTATTTTATATAAATAATATGATTTATAACAATAATTTTCTAAATATAAGTTAAAATTTATTGATATATATTCTTCAAATTAATTTTTTAAAATTATTCATTATGTATTATATTTATTAATTGAATGTGAGAAACAATAATCATTTTAAAGTGGTTTTCAAAAAATCTTTTTTTAGATTGGAAAAAATTAAACTAAAACCTAAAATAAAATAGATTAAAAATTAATTAACTATATTAAATATAACTAATAAAATTATTATATTAATTGAAATAAAATTTAAAATATAATTTTATTATTAAATTACATAATTGGTCACACCTTATTACAAAAATATTTAATTTTCACTAATCACTGACAAATAATTATTTTATAAAAAATAAAAATATTTCACCATAATTATGTTATGATATGATAATTTGAAAACTAATATTAACTTTATAATATTAATATTATAATATTTATAAACATAATTTTTATATAAATTCATATAAGAAAAGAGTTCAGTAAAACCTAAAACTTTTTTGAATTACAAATTTCAATATATTTTTATAATAAAAAAATCCATGAATATGTTTTTGTATATCATTACATGGGTTGTTAGATTATCCACTTTTGGGAAATTTCAACCATAAAATTTTATTTACTTATTATTCTATTGGGGTTCATATTCCATAAAAACATTTTAATATTCCAATGAGGCATCATAAAAAATATGTGTTTTCCTTACAACATTAACTTCGAGAATCACTTTATTGCATAAAAATTGATCTATATGGTAATGAATATGAAAATGCTGTTATACATAATTAATTTACCCTTAAATTGGAAATTATTCATGGATCAAAACATGTGATTGATCCAATACATATTTCATTAACATTTAATCCTAAAATACACTATTTACCTTTCAAAAACTCTTAGGAAAATACAATAAGATGGATATTGATTGATATTTCTCTAGGATTTTATATCATTAAATTAACCACACACATATAGAACCTGTTAATAAAAATTGTAACACTTTTCTTTATAGAGAAATTGAGAAACACATGATGACATACCTCAAAAGAATGATATTTCTTGTTGTTATCCCCATAAATTTTCTAACATCATTGACCCATATTAATATGTTTCAGAATCAGTTGTACATTCTTAGACACATCATTTACTAACATGGGTAACATTATCTTCCTTTCTCCTATAACTTACCATAATATTTTATTTAATATAATTCTCAATATTATTCCTCAAATGTTGCAATCTATATACTAATAAGAATTCTATTGTTATAAGAAAACCAAACCAAAGAAATATTATGAATCAAAAATCCCTCAAAATACATATAACATGAACGATTAATATAATACATGGTTTGAAGCATCCTATAAAATTAAATGTCAGTTTAAAGATGAAAAAAATAATGTTGTTTAATTTTCTACCCAATTAGTTCTAATGACCTTTCCATGAATTTTTTTGATCCCGAGACCATGTTTTGTAATAATAAATTGAGGAATTTCACATAACATAACTACCTCCATTAGATACAGTCATGAATTTTGATCTAGGGAAATATTATCTTGTATGGTAAGGAAATATCGATATTTATTTAATGTGTCAAAAATAACCCAAATCACAGTTTATCCTCGATAATTCTTGTGTAATCCCTCCGCAAAATTGATGGATATATTTTTTAGTTTTAAATATGGAATAAGAAATGAACAAAGTATTCACTTTTGTATTTTAAATCATAATTTAAACTCATGAAAATTCAAATAATTTAATGTGTAGTTATAAATATATCATTTCATTACATCCAATAATTATTACAATTTAAGGTATATATTGATTTTAGTGCATCTCAAATGAGAAGTAATCAGAAAAATATGAGATTCATACAAAAACGATTTCTTCAGGAGGGAATCACAAGGAATTAGTAACATTTTCCTAAATCATAAATCATATTCTTCATCTATATTAAAATATAGAAACTTTCCCTTCTCAATATATTCGACATATTCTGGAATAAACGAATACCCTACTGAGGTTTCTAAATTATTATTTCCAATGCTGACTTCTCAGAAACCTGATAGAAAACACGGGATATCCCTTATTCCAAAACATCTTGGATGATGACTTTAAATTCATTAAACAAGTGGTCACCTTCCAAATTTGTAATGGTGAATGTATCATAAATTTTTGACTAAAATAATCGACCACACTATTTTATTTTCAAATATTTGAAATAATCATCCAATCATAAATCATGATCATTTTGACAACATCTATATCTCATTTGAAATTCAATCTCAGTGGATGTGTATATAAATTTTTTTTTCTTAGTAAATACCTCTCACTTTACTCCTTAAAAGTGATTCCATATAAATTTTAAATAAAAAATACATCACCTATTTATAGATCATGAGTATTTTAATTTTTCTCATGAGGTTTCACGTAATGTTATTTATAAGTAATTTCTTGATAATTGATCATTATTAAACAACCATGTCATTTTAAAGAAGAATTATAGTTGATAACAATTACATAATTTTTTGAAAATGTGGAGAACATTACCATTAACAAATATTTTTTTTAATTTCTACAAAAAATCATTGTATTATTTTTTCAAGATGAATTTAACTTTTTTTGAGTTAACATATTCAGAGCGCTAGACTAATGAATAGTGTTCACAAAGAAAATCAGCAACCAAAAATGAATGAAAAATATGAATCACTATGATAATTGTGGGTATTGGGCATTCTTAAACAACTCTTTTTAGCTGGTTAAATAGTTATTTCATATAAAGAAACAATTTTTCCACATAAATTATGTGGTTGAAAACAAAATATTCACTTACTAAATTTCCCAAGCAGTTGAATGTATAAAATGTTTTCTAAAAAAATCAATATTTGGATTTCATGTTACTCCTAACTTTTATAATACAAAATAATTTCATCAATAAACTAAAACACAAACATTTCTATGAACTCCTGAATAGTTCAATACCGATGGGTTATAAATATAGTACATTCATTGGAAACCCCATAAAGAATAGCTGAAATATCAAAATTCCCTAATCAATTTGGAGATATAGTATTCTGAAAAACATCTCAATTAACATTTAAATTGATGGAACCCCAACCACATACCATCCTTCAAAAAATATATTGCACCCATTAGATGATCTATTAAAAAAATGATATAAGAAAATTAATACTTGGTCTTAAGAATGATATTAATAAAATATATATAGTTAATGAAATGTCTCAATGAAACATATTTATTTTTATCAATGAAATATGGAAAAACATGGTGATTCTCTATTTATAATGAAAAATTTATCTAGTAACACATATAATTAATTTTTCAATTCTGAATGATCAAATTTTGTCATTTGGTAAGTGTATTTTTAAATTGAAATAGCATCATACACCATTTAAATAGTAAAATCAACCTCTTATCCAAGAAAAACACCATGAAAAACATCCATAAAACATTTATTCTTTCATTGACTAAAGAAAAATCATTAATTAAAATAGATTATTTATTTTAAACAATATAATCTATCTAACTTTTAATATCATCTACAATTAATATCACTATTTCTTGTTATTTTATAAAAGGAATTAAATAACTAAATAAAACATTATTCAATCAGTAATCTATCCTAAGATGATAAAAATAAATCAAATTCATTCTCAAAAATATATAAAACTCAAATATGGAATGATAAAAATTATTTTTTCAAAATTAAATCCCACAGAAAAAAACTAAAAGATTCTTAAAATTATTTGTTTCTTTAGAACATCCACATAGAGTTTTCAAAAAAATATTGATCTTTGATAAATGAGGTGACTTCCCAATTTACGTTCAAAATACCATGAAATGAAATAATGCGTTGATCTATAATCGAATTTCAAATTGGAATAATTTTAATATAAAATTAACATGCATGTCACCTATTTATTTTAGGTTAAAACATAAAAAATATGAATATAAAAATATTTTTCCACATCCTTTTTCATTTTTATCTAGAAGATTTCAAGCATTGGATACTAACATTGGGTGCACAATTTCCCAAGGACCCAACTCATTGCAACTAAAAACCCACATCATTATATGATAGTCAATTACACTATTCATTGATTATTCAGGATTAATTAACTTGGAATAATTATTCCTAGGTCCAAGAGTTCTACATTGTTAATACCTCTTTGATTTGATAATACATTCTCCATGGAGGTTTCTATCACACATACCATAGTATGTACACTTCATTTCATAACGTCCATATTTATTTTTTATCAATTTCTGATACACGTAGAATATTGAATAAATATTCCATTCATTTTTATGAGCCTTATAAGTGTCAGAAAACACCATCTATATATTTTCATAAAATAAGAGACATTATCAATGTTTTTAAATTCTTATCAAGTTAAATATCTTTGTAGATTGTTTTTCAATACTAAGTAAAATCTATCAATTGTAATATTAACACCGTGAACCAAATATAGTGTATAACTAGCCATTTGTGTAAAATTGAATCAATAATAGACATTAAATAATCATATTTTTACTCAAATATATATATTTTTGTTCCATCTAATGTGGAACATCCTTAAAAAAATATTTCTCCAGAATAATATCATTATAATTATCCAATTACAAGGGACCAGAATCATCTTTATCTATTTCATTTTTAACCGAATACCACCATTAATTAGATTCACCATTAACATTATAAATTAAAGTAAGTACCTATTGTAATTAAAAACATCTAGATACATCAAATATATTATCTAAGGAATTTTTACATCCTTATGCTACTAATGAGTCACATGTTCAAGTATATGATGGGTGAATGATTACTCATTATATACTCCACAATATACATATACCATTGTGATAAATTCTGTTCGTTTCCGTCATGGATACCACCACCATTAATATCATGTTTGAACTAATATATAACTATTAAAAATTGTTTTTTTCTAATTCTTTCTGTCTCGGGATGCTGATTTGGAGGTATATTTTTATGTTTTTGTATTCTCACTATGGATTCCATGTTTCCCCCATAGAAAATCAATTTGAGAAATAATAATTTATATGATAAATAATTTAAATTTATATAATATATATTATCTCAACTTTTCCTTGAAGTTAAATCCTTTAATGGAATTATAATATCATTATCCAAACCTCTAATCTTATCTAATTTATCCTATGATACCGAATATAAGGATCTATCCTTAATCATTACATAATCCTGTGTTATAAATCATATATTAATTATATTTAATTTGGGTAATTTTTCTTGTTCAGTTTTTTAGATAATTTCTTCCAAAATCATATATAACAAAACTATATAATACAAAATTTACAATTTCAATCAATATCAATTTTCCCACATTTAAATTTTTTAATACAACATGGTTTTTTTCGTGAAAATCCATCAAGACTTTCATCTTGTCCTCTTATATTCACCTAACAATTCATAAATATTTTTAAAAACATCATAAATGTATGGTATGACAAAAAAATATCAGTAAAGTATATAAAAAAAGATGACATTTACTTCAGTGAGAAACATAACTAACCAGAAAAACCCCTTTCATAAAAACATTTATTTTTAACAATAAATGGATATATCATTCATTTAAAAATATAATGTATACTACATATTGAAAAAATATTATTTCCATGAAAAATCAATCTCAATAATAATAAATAATTATATTTTTCTTGGTACATCATCTCATAGAACCCTTAGATATACGTTATCATACCGTTTCAAATTAGATTTACCATATGTCTATCTTCCAATATAATTCTCTTCAGAACATTATCATTACCCAATGAATTTTAGCATAATGTGGGTGCACACTTTAAGTAACCTATAATAGGATCACTAGATTGTATTTGGTCAAACGAATCAAAAAAATTTCCATCGACTATATCAGGAAAAAAACATTTTATGCTTGAACTTTTCAAAAAAAATCCCTTTGAAATACACTTTTGAACTCGAATGAAGATCATTTTTGATATAAAAATGGAAAATTATTTTAAAACCCCATATCAAAAACCTGAGTACCTAAAAAATGATATAAAGTTATTAATTTTTGAAAATATAAATGATTTCAATGGTATACAGAAACAAAATTACCAATATGAAAATGGGAAATGTTTTTGTCACTATATATGTGGAAAATATTACATTCCTTTTCTAATTTATCAAACTATTTCATATAAAACACATAAAAATATCCCATTTATAGAAATTTATAATGAAGTAAAAAAATTAAATATCACTTGTAAATAATTTATATCCATTTAAAAATTTTTATAAAACAATTTTAAAATCATATACATGAATAATAAAGAGTTTAGATTAGAACATTAAAATATGATTTTTTTTCTTATTGAAATACCATTATCATTGTAACAACATTTGAATCATAATCCCCTAGGTAGGATAAAATTAATTAAATAAATTTATATCATGATAATATATAAATTCTTGTTATAACACTTCAATGGGACTATATATACTCCCCATAAAATAGTATAGGTAAAAGCATAAAAATATTACTCAAATGAAGGAAATTGAGACAATGTCCCTTACCATGTGTTTAGATCATCATGTATATTATTTAACTTCATGTATAATAAAAAAATTATTATTTATTTGATAAGAAAATCTATTTTTTATTATTCATTTAATTTCACTTATTTCCATGATATAAATTATTACATAATCATCTATGTTTACATCAGATGTCAGGATGATATTTGTATAATGTGTCAAAAATGAATTTGGTAGGATGCATATAGTCAAAGAGTTTTTTATATAATCATATTTTGAATAAAATAAAAATATTTTTGTCATGTTTATACATAAATTTAGCTTTTAATACCAATTATTTTTAATTTTTTTTGAGAAATGAAGAATATTATGATCATGATGACAGTAGGTTGTACGTGTGCATTTTTAACATTTCTATATTAAACATTCATTTTAGAAATGAGGTAAGAAATATTTTATATTAAAATAATGATAATAAATCATATATATCACATTTTTTCATTAAATATCATTATATTTATCATATATGTGGTGTGGTGATGAATGTAGAGTCACATTGCTTTGTGAAGGTGGTAAACCAGACGTTCATGAACGATGTTATCATTTTTCAATGTGTAAAAAACTATAAAATAAATAATTATATTTATATTTTTTAATGATAAATATTTAATTAATTTAATATTATTATATTTAATTATTTATTATATCGTTATGACCTTCCATGTGATGCATTTGTGAAAAACAAATTGCATTCCATTATGATACTGGTGTCCTCTATACACACGAGCGACATCATAATATACCCTTCATAATAGAAATTCAAAAATTATATATGAGTTATTGAAAAGAGATCAATAAATAAGATATGAATATAATATTTCTATGTTATATTCATAATCATACCCAACTATGGGATGTGTAGATAGAAAAATGTGTCACATTAGTTCACATGGTGGTAGTCATCCTTACATATGTGTGGTGTTATTTTTCCACATTTATAGGAAAAATAGATGGATATAGTTCATTATCATAACATAAAAACATATAAATATATTTTAGATGATGGTTTTCTAAAATATCAATAAATAATATGATTTAAAATATTTATAATAAGAAATAAATAATAAACGCATAGATATCAATTTGACCACTTCTCATAACAACTCTTTTGGGTTATACATGATGTATTCCGAGAATGGATTTATGAATAAAAAATGTTCTCTGTGGTTAGGGGTTTTAATTTTGGAATTCATTTTGTATGGACTTGTATGAAAAAAATTTTATGGTCTAATGAAATGCAAAGAGTGGGAGGCCTATGATATGTGATGTGAAGGCCACACATATAATTTTTTTAATGAAAAATGTGTACCCTTGTTCATCACCATAATACAGAAAATTAATATATTGTAATAGATATATAGATATTATTGGGTAGAAATATGGATATAAAATATATCATTGACCCGTTTTTAGAATATTTCGACCCTTGTCTTTTTAGTTTCACCCCAGTTAAACCAATTCTTACTTCAACAGTTGTAATTTTTTTCTCTGTTTTTGTAACTAAGTATTGAATACAATTATTTTGAAATTATTATAAAATATATGTTTTTTTATTCTACATATATATATATATATATTCTATTTATAAAATTTAAATTCTTGAATGTGGAAAAATTATATTTTACTAAAACCCAGCAAAGGGGATGAAAAATACAGTTTTCAAGAATTGTATTTTTCATAAAAAACATGATTTCATATTAACTAAACTACTACTAATAATCATTGAACAATCCTTAATAAATATATATTTTTATATAATTTTATATTTAATTTTAAAATTCCTCATTATGTATTGTAATAATTATTTAAAATTGAGAAACATTAAGCAGTGTGAAACTATTTTATGAAAAATATTGTTATTAAACCCGAATCATATTTATATTAATATACAATACAAAAATTATTAAAAATTAATAAGGTTTATTAAATATAAATAAATAATTAAAATATTACTTGAAATCATACTGGAAACATAATGGGATATTCAAATTTCTAAATTTATTGAATATATATTACAATTTTTAGAAAATATTTATTTTTCTCTATTTAGATAGAATTCAAAATTTTCCTTAAAATAAAAAGATAAAACCTTCATAAAATTTTTAATTGATGATATAAATATGATATATTTTTATAAAAGAAATTAAAAAAATTAGAAATTAAACTTCAAACACAAACATATAATATTAAATTAGTTAAGACTACATCCATTTTGATTTAAAAACTACATAATATTATAATGATGAGTTAAATCATGAAATTTTTTTATTCTATAATTACCTTTCTTGTTACATCATGATTTTTCATGTTTTTAAAAGAAAAACCATGCTAATTTTAATTTTATATCTCTTAAAAATATTTATGTAACCATTCCTATATTTCCGATTATTTTATAGGATTTAAGGATGCGTAAAAACTTCAAAAACGACATCCTTCAGGCTATGGTGAAAAATATTGAATGAAGAAAATTTTACATTGATGAAACAATTGTAGAAAATTATATACCCAATTTGTTGAAAAATTATACACTATATACATGTGACCATTTTTTGTATTATGGTTTCCCAAATACTCAATAACATCAGACCTAAAAGGCCAGAGGAATTTTCATATACACTAACCATTAAATAAATATTTTAATTAAGAGTGTGGTTTCAATGGTGAGTTACATGGTTGGAGTGAAAGGACATATTTTTTACTAGAGATATTAATGTTTCTTTTATGATATTATATGGATATGTTTCAATCGCATAATAATATTATTTTCATTGTTATAATGTGTTACTTGGTCAATAATTGAATTATTTAGGCTTATTAGTGATATCATAATAGAGCTGATTGACGATGATAGGATTCCATTAATTATCTCTCATGTATGTATACATGATAATGGTTTATGGGGTTGTTACACCTCAGATTAAGTGGATAAATATGGTGTTTGGAGAGATGCCACGTGATAGTAAGAAACTAGATTTATGGATTATTGTGTTTAGATGGATTCCAAGTGATTAATATGATGTTGTGTTAAAGAATATGCAGTTTATGGAGATTTATCTTGATTTCAAGGACATAAGGTTGTACCATATGTTCTTTTGAGTGATTCATAGTGATTACATGTGATGAAAACAAACCCACTAGGGCCCGCCTAACTGGCTGTAAGCCGAATCCATTATACCAAGATGTCCTCTAATTTACAAGGGGATGGATACCAAATTTTCGTAAGAATATCATAGACATAGGGGGGTGCTTAAGCTAATGTAACTACACACACAAAAGTATCCACATACCCCTAAAATTATGAAATGATAAAAAAATTGATACCATATTGCATATAAACAAACAAATCCTATAATATAGTATAACAAAAGTAATTGAAGTCATAAGGGTAAAATAAATTCCCATAATAACTATAAAATGATTCGATCTGATAAAGGGGTTGGGGTGGACTACTGTCAACACATGTTACAAAACACATATTTTCTAGATCATTATGCTTTACCTAATCCTCTTCAACCAAGAACCCTTATGAAATTTCTATCATCCGAATAAAACATGACATATCTAGGACTATACCACATCGGGATGAGTATATAAATGCCCAGTATAACACCCCTAAATCAACAAACATAAACATCATAAGAGTGGTGATATCATCATCATAGTGTAATAATAATAATAATATGATACATAATAAAATTAATCTAGATATAATCATGATATAATCCAATTCTTGTTGTTAATTCAAAACCATACTATCATCCTAGGATTCCAGCTCAAGGATTCAATGTAATATTTTTCCAGGAGAACCCACTAATGTTTTTGATAACACTGATAGTTTTCATCCAATCTATCATTTTAATCATGAATCACCATGAATTATTACATTATATAACATAGATTATATTGATATAAAAATAGGGGATCTAACTTATGGACTATGGGGATATCATACCTTAACCAAGATTACCCACTAAGATAGAGATCTAATGACCAGATAGTTGATAATGAGATTCTTGAACCAACCGTGGGATGAATAAATGTTAGAGGATATCACCCTATTCAAAAAGAAGGATTAATGAACTTTTATTGAGATTAATCTCATAGAGGGAATAATATCCTATAATTAGTACATGATTCCACATTATTCCCCCATATAAATGCACTACAGGGGATACAACCAAGAGATATTGGTCCACACTAAAGAGAATGTGGTCCTCAAACTACACTAAAAAATTTACAACATGTATATGGATATTAATGGGTTGTCATAGCTACACAAGTTTTCATATCTACTCTATCATGTTACAATTTACTATATGTCATTCCCATATACATTTTTCATTCATGTGTTCCCTGTTCTATCGGGGTATAAAGGCCATGTTTGAGTATCATGCTATTCCTAGGTACTCTAGTGGTATCATGTCCATGGTTATGTAGAAGCTCATGTACATGGTGGTTAAACACTGAGTTTCCTAGAATGGGTCACATGGTTTTTTTGGTATCACATAGCTTGTTATGTTTAATTTTTCCAAAACCCCATCATAAATTAGTAGGGTTCTACATAGTTTTTTTTTCAAACTAAATGCATTTGATGTCGTTTATTTCCAGAACATGTTGGGTTTTCATTGAAAATTTAATCACTTATATACCACTATGATTATTCCACAATATATGCTGATAGGCATAGATATAGGATTCATTATTCTTGGTCATCAACTATAGATAGATTACATCCAGTGATTCACACATGAATCATCCACCATCACTCTCATTTTATAAAGTATATACCCATTAACAAGGTTCCTCTTATCCATCATTAGTTTATTTATCATCATCGTCATTCATAAATCATTGTTTCAATAATGAAAATGTTTCTATAGAAATGATCAGTTTCTCTAATAATGAAATGTGCAATGATTAGCCTCATTGTTTTGTTCAAAGCATTAGCCAACCAGAATGCTTGTGATGAACACCAGAATAAAATAAGGGTTAATGAAAAAAAAATTATATGATGGGTGGTGGAAATTTATCTAAATTGATTCCGTTCATTAATGAGGGAAATGATAAACATACAATAATAGATATGGATTAATAGTGGAACTGAAATTCCATATTCAATGACGATAAAAAAACATAAACCCTGATCTACTATACACCATTGAATAAATTATTTTTAGGTTAATGGATTCACATTAAACATTAGATATAAAAATAGGATCTATACAAAAAAATTACCAACAAAATGTTTCTATTAACCAATGATGAATAATGGTTCTACATTTCTATCATTGGTGCTATCCATGATCTCCTTTTCCACATCAGTCGCTACTCTGTGATCCTTTTTCTTTCATCCAAAAACTAAAATCCAACGGATCCTATCATATCCATATGGTTATATGTATAATCCTAAATATTTATCTTAAGAAATATTAAATAGAATATATTTCATTTTGGGTTATTTAATAATTAATACTTAAAAAATTATTATTAATATTTTAATCTTCACAGGAATTGATTTAATCCAAACACTCGATGTATATAACGCCACGAACCTAGTTACCCAGAGTCGGTGCATTATTACATAACATTGGCATGATCACAAGAAAGATCAAATCTCGAAAGACCGATTGGTTTAATAGCCTTGGAAAAACTAGATATATTCATAAGTCTTACATTACATCATAAAATGAAAAACTACTACAACAACATATTGTCTCCATAATCCACACTCATATCCCCACATAATATCCCTTCAGGTCATTCGTAATTTACTTATTCACTTCCTGGGAAAAATAAAACATAGAATAGGGGTGAGCTCAAATGCCCAGTAAGGATAACAATATAGCGGAAACATTCATAAATAAGAATAAACATTTAAGGCAATGTATAACTAAAACAAAATCCTTTTAAACTTGAACTTTTAACATAGTATGGCATAAATAAAATGAAATAATGCCATTTACATATTCACGTGGTTATTCTACTAATAGAATAATCACATGAAACATCAATGAACACTTTCATAATTATGGAATGCATAATGCTAAACTTTAATTTCTTTTCAAGGCCTCGTCCCAAGACCTTGGGGCTAACTGTAACCGGAACCCAACCCGGAGTGCCTCTCATAACCGGACACCAACCCGGAGTGCCTCTAATAACCGGACACCAACCCGGAGTGCCTCTAATAACCGGAGACCAAACCGGAGGGCTTACTTTTACCAGTCCCTAACCTGGAGGGCTTACTTTTACCAGTCCCCAACCTGGAGGGCTTACTTTAACCAGACCCCAACCTGGAACATACTTGTCCAACACATTCATATTAAGTAAACGTTGAGATATAATATAAACATTCTTATTGGAACTAGCATACGAAATGTCAATACTTTACTCATAAACCATGAATGCTATATAAATGACACATCTACAGTCAAATATATCAGAAAACATCATTACAATATAGAAGTTTTATATCATAATATATCAACTTCAAATAATCTTAAAATCCATCAAAGGATGTTGACATAGATGAAAATGTTTTTTAAAAATTATTGAGAGAAATATCCATTTTTCATGAAAACATTTTAATGTTACACAATTTAGAAATTTAGGCATTTAAATACATTTTTGAATGAAAGTGTCCCATACCACTTTGAAACTTTTGAATGGAATTAACACTTTTAAAACATTCATTTTCATATAAATAAATCCTTACAAACCATTTTGAAAACATGGACATAAATGAGAATTATTTAGAAGAATAAATATTTAAAACATTTAAAATGTTGTTTTAGTAAAAGTTCCCTTAGAAAGAATCCCTTTGAAAACTCTTTTATGAAATATGGACATGGATAGTAAATATCTCCCTGTAGATACTTACGTAAAAACAACCTCGGATATTAAAGAGATTGTGAAGTAAACCCTTATCAATTTGGTAACTTATGAAACATAAAACCCATGAAAGAGGTATCATACAATGAAAATGTAAATACACATAAGGTAAAGTGTATTACACAAAGAATACAATTATGGGCAGTACGTACACCACACAAAAGATAATGGTGGAAATATGGCATGAATCTCACGGAAATAAAGAGTGAGATGAAAACCCCTTACCACGTTAATCAACTGAGTCGTACGGCCAAAAGTTAATAAACACCAAATTATTTACAGAATAACATGAACATAAAGATAATCATGATAATATATATCAAATCCCAGTACACAATACACCACTTTCAATAATTTAGTGGCGAATAATGGAAATCTCACGGAATTGAATGTGAGATAAGAAAATCCCTTACCTTGTACTTTTCCTTGGTTGGGGTAGGTTAACCTCCTGTATAATGGTGAAATAATTGTTATTAAATTATTCAAGAATCATATATATTAATATGATATCATATATGATCTTTTAACATTGATTTGTTAATAATGTCTTTTAATTATCGTCTTTTCAGGTGTTAACTTACTCATTTTCTTTTATATGTTTTGTCACATAAGCCGTGTTTGTTATCGATAGGTTGTATCCTATTCATATCAAGAATGATATCAAGTTCTTAAACATCATTTTTAAATCATCAAATGATAATTATACTTTAATGGATACGATGGAGAATGAATCTCATCGCGTTTGTGGAGACGATAGTCCGTACGTACGCACGAGCAACAATATCATTCTTTTGATATTAAAATAACATATAAATGGATGGTATATCATATATACAGAATAATTAACATGTTATATTTATTATTTAAATGAGTTAAATATCATTAGTATACCCATCCAAATAATAATATATTGAATAACAATTACACCACGACGTGGAGACGGTAAGCCGTACGTACGCACGAATGGTGACATGTTATTCAAAGGGTGGATAGAATACTGAATATGGTTGTACCATATTTATAATAACATCAAAGTATATGTGAGATACTGGAGTTATTATTTTAGAATGGTAAGAACAAAGAAAGAAGAAGTGGAAGAAGAAAGGAACTTGAAAAGGGGTGGTGAAAACATTACCTCTTCTTCGTGTTCTTCCTTTTGATTTGATCAAAAGGGCTCCTTAGGTTGGATTTCTGATCAAACTAAGGCCTCTAGGTTGTAGTGAGGGATGTTGGGAAAGTATATGGGCAGAGTTTGGCCGAACCAAAAGGCTTTGAAGGTGTGAATAAATGAGAAGGAGGAGTGCCCTTTTATAGGAGGGGTGAGGGGCACCTTTGGAAAAGCTAGAAATATTAATTTATAATAAATTCATATTCGGTTTCTAATGGCTCCAAAGTTAATTATTCAAAAGTTAAATTGTGTATAGGTCGAAAACCACTCAAGCAATACAATTTAGACAGGTTTTGGTACTTATATTAACCTTATCTTTAAGTATTAACTCTAAGTTAATTAGTTTCACTTTTACAATGTCTCTTTGTATTTTTATATAATATGGTTAATAAACATACTATATACATCCAAGAGACCTCCAAGTGGTCCATTAATGATGAAACTATCATGATATAAGTCTCTTGGCCGAACCATAGATTTTTAGTAATTTAATATCAATTAATAATATAATATTTGTTTTAAGAACTCTTTTATGTCAATTTTGACACTATTCAATAGTTGATTTTTGTGAATCTCATAACAGATTGAATACTTTGAAAAAATCAAATTAAATCAATCCTAATATATCATATTATCCTATAAAATTAGTTTAATTCATTAAAAGTATCTTATTTTATTTATTTGGGTATTTATAATATCAATTAATTTAACTTTTTACTATTTTAGTAATTACTGCATCATCATTGTGTCATAAATAAAATATATTATATAATGTCTAAAAAGTATAAATAAAATATCATTATGTAGGAAATCGTTTTATATTTGTATTGAATATTTATAATCTAAAATCAAACATATATAACCCTATGTAAAAATTCTTTTGCTAAAAGATATATGCTTGTGTCATTTTTGTATGCATTTTAACTTAATTAAAATAAAGTGTCCTTATCACCTTCAAGTGGCACCATGGGGTCCCAAAATCGACCCAAAGATACCTATGGTCGAACATGTATCAAACAATAAGGCTAGGACACGTTTTAGGGTAATTTAGTAATATTATAATATTATTTTTTAACCCTTATTTACCGGATTTACCCTTAACTATGGTAAATAAAATATTTACCGCAGTAATTATTCAAAATGTCTAAAAATAAAAGATACCTATTTACAAAATTTGTACATCCTGATTCCAAATATGGAATCCATTTTTTTAAATTCAAAACACAGAAGTGGCAGAAATTAATTTAAAATTAATTCCCGCTATCAAAACAAAAAGCGTGTTTTTAAGAGATAATAACTATCAAAAGATTGACACTTGTTTATGTTCGGTTTAATTGTAAAATTATGTCCAATGACCAAAATTATATTAAATGGTAAAAATGTATTCTAAATATACTTTAAAACCACTCAAATTCATAATTTATTACTATTAATTATATTGATTAAAAAATTTGTTTTTAATTAAAATTTAGTAATTTTCACTATTCATCAAAATATGAAAGTTATCCGAAATGTACCAAAATTTCACCTTAGGCTAAATTCGATATTCCGAATCCAGAAATGAAGTACATTTTAAAATTCAAAATATATATAATTTCGAAAAGTAGGTATTACTATTCATAACGGCTAGTTTGATTGGTTGTGGTGTGTGTTAAAACTCAACGTTGCGTTCAACACACGCTACTGTATTATTCAAAGAAATCGTACCGTGGAAGCTTGGGATGTTTCATTTTAAATTTTTGATGTCCCCATTTAGTCAAAAAGTTTAAAATATTGTATTTATAAAGGGTTCACTATTATATGTTGATAAAAGTGCAATACTGAAAATGAATTTGTTCTTGCATTATATCTAAGAAATTCATAATATGGATTCTAAAATTATAAGGATTATATAAAGTTAAAAATTTAGATAATACTATTCATAACCACTTTTGAATGGATTTTTTTTGTAAGTCATGGTGTGATTGAACTCGGTGTTGCGTGCAGTGGAAGTTATTGAATTATTTTGAAGAAATAACACACTATGAAATCTTGGGGTGTTACATTCTCCCCTCCTTCAATAAATTGCGTCCTCGCAATTTGAAATTGTTCTTCGAAAATAAAAGGTTGAAAATATAAAATATATTTGTGGGAAAACCAACATTGGAAATTGGGTTACTAAAATTTATTCTTAATATGAGGAAAAGAGAAATGAAAGGGTCACCACCAAATTATGATCTCGATTAGGAGAACATTGGTGGCAATTAGAGACATATAATCGGAGGAAAAAACGTAAATATTTATAGGTAGTGATTGAGGTCATCAATCACAAACAAGTGTATAATTGAGGTCCTTAATATTCATCAATCTACTATGATTTGAAATACCATCGGTTCAACAAAACATAGGGTATTAGTATAACACATTTTTGACGTTTCAAAATATCTTAGTTGAAATCCCACATCGAAAAATGAATTAATGAGGCCTCTATTTAAAATAAAGAGTGGAAAGTATGAAGATTACCGAAAATAACACATACTAGGGTTCCATGTAGGAAAATATGGATATGGAAGAGAAATCTAACCATCAATTATCTGATGGAGAGTGGTAGAGAACATGGCTATGAAAAGGCCAACAATCCCAAAGCCATAAATTAGTGATGATTTAAGGTACCATCTAGGACAACATTTTTGTTCTAAGTTTCTTTTCTTAATGTTGTGGAATTTATTTATGAGATTGGATAAGATCATAAGGAGAAATACTTACTTTATAATTAGAGTTTTATCCATTAATAAATTTCTACCACAAACACATCTTTCACTCTAAAAGATAATAGAACGTAAAAAAAATCAATTTACACTATTTGTATAGGGTTCCAAAATAAATGAATTTATAATTCATCTACAAGATCTTTTAATAAAAACTACATTATTTAATCCAGGACATCTCGTGGGCCAGTGGTAGGTGATACACCCTTGTCGCCCTTCGGTTGCGGGTTCAAGTCTCGCGGCCTTGCCGGACGCGACGGGTTGCCGCCCGACCTCCGGGTTGTCCTTTTATGGAAATCCAAAATAATCCAAACTAGAACTATCCAAATTACTTATGTCCAAACTCACAGTCCAACATTTATAAGGAAGTGAAACATAATGTAGATCCTTTTTACCCCGTAATAGCATATGAATACCTTCATCATGTATTCTTTTAATACACTGAAACATCCTGAATTACCATATTTCTTATTGATTACATTCATTCTCCTTTATTCCATATAGAATGCTGGATATACTTCATCAATCCAAGAATGTTTTAAACCCCAACAATGATGGAATATACAAATCATTAATCAGTTCCAAGGTAGTCAAGAATATCCAATATAATTTTTCCAAAATAATCATGTATTATTTGAAAATCACTACCTTGGTATCAGAACTATATTATGGTTTATCATTCTCTCAAGCATATATTTTCCAAAAATTTATCCTGCTATTGAGTCACTTTTCTTTGTTCCACACAATCTCAAGTCCTTAATGAAATAGTACTGCAGTACAATGCTTATATACTCCATAATTATTATAACAAGTACATTGTTGATACAACACTCAATTGACATAATCAACATAAGAACTCTAATCATTCCTCTTCATCTGTGGTAGTATCATAACTTGATTATTATCCAATAAAATCATTTGCGGCATAGTCTGATGACTGGGACATAGGTTCGCGTAGTGTCCAAACTCCTTGCAAATGAATCATTGTACATTTGAAACCATTTTCTTACCCTTGCAGTCACGTACTTTGTGCCCTTTTCCTCCACACTTATAACAAACTCCCATTCCTTTCAGGCAAGTTCCAGGGTGTTTCTTTCCACAGTTACCACATATGGGAAAATTATTCTTTTCCGTCTTCCCTTTATCCATCTTTCTCTCTTCCATCCTTTTCTTCTCTTGCTTCCCTTCAAAGCCATAGGACTCAGTAAACTCTTTACTTATCTTATCAACACATGATATTATTTCATCATATGATGATAATACATGGGAGACTATTTATCTTATAAATTCTAGCATAAGACCATGAAAGATATGATCCTTACTTCTCTTTGAATCATGTGCATTTCTGGAGTTCTGATTCCTTCTACTGGGCGCCATTTCTAAACAATGGCATAAACTAGATCAGTTTATGAATCAATTTACATAATCACATACTTATAAAACACTTAACATAAATTGAACTATTTATGGATATAATCCATAATCATAAAAATTTCTCTTTTGAGGATTTATATACTCATAAACCCTTCATAATGGTTTGTAAAGAAAATGAGAATTATCCTAATCATATCCCCCGGGAGTTTCGTAACCAAGAGTGCTGCAAGGCCCGTTGTCGTGCAACAGTTCCCGTTCGAGTCTAGCTCAAAGCGGTGTTTTCTGGTTTTACCCCTACGTACATCTGTTCCAGAGCCGCCTCTACCTGCTCGTATCCAGACATGGATGTATTTCTTAGAAAACTCACAAAATCTCTACAATACCAAAATTCTAGGAAGTTCTTCTATATTAATCCTCAATGTTTATCTTAGGTCTACGTGCTCTAATCAGAGTTTATCTAAATCTAGCTTCTAAGGTTTGTACTAAACTTCCTCTAATACCTACTATAACGCCCTGACCCTAGTTATCCAGAGTTGGTGCATTATTACATATCATTGGCATGATCACAAGAAAGATCAAATCTATAAAGACCGATTGGTTTAGTAGCCTTGGAAACACTAGATATATTCATAAGTCCTACATTACATCATAAAATGAAAAACTACTACAACAACATATTGTCTCCATAATCCACACTCATATCCCCACATAATATCCCTGCATGTCATTCATAATTTACTTATTCACTTCTTGGGAAAAATAAAACATAGAAAAGGGGTGAGCTCAAATGCCCAGTAAGGATAACAATATAGCGGAAACTTTCATAAATAAGAATAAACATTTAAGGCAATGTATAAATAAATCAAAATCCTTTTAAACTTGAACTTTTAACATAGTATGGCATAAATAAAATGAAATAATTCCATTTACTTATTCACATGGTTATTCTACTAATCGAATAATCACATGCAACATCAATAACCACTTTCATAATGATGGAATTCATAATGATAAACTTTAATTTCTTGTCAAGGCCTCGTCCCAAGACCTTGGGGCTAACTGTAACCGGAACCCAACCCGGAGTGCCTCTAATAACCGGACACCAACCCGGAGTGCCTCTAATAACCGGACACCAACCCGTAGTGCCTCTAATAACCGGAGACCAAACCGGAGGGCTTACTTTTACCAGTCCCTAACCTGGAGGGCTTACTTTTACCAGTCCCCAACCTGGAGGGCTTACTTTAACCAGTCCCCAACCTGGAACATACTTGTCCAACACATTCATATTAAGTAAACGTTGAAATATAACATAAACATTCTTATTGGAACTAGCATACGAAATGTCAATACTTTACTGATAAACCATGAATCCTATATAAATGACACATCTACAGTCAAACATATCACAAAACTTCATTACAATATGGAAGTTTTATATCATAATAAATCAACTTCAAATAATCTTAAAATCCATCAAAGGATGTTGACATAGATGAAAATGTTTTTTAAAACTTATTGAGTGAAATATCCATTTTTCATGAAAACATTTTAATGTTACACAATTTATAAATTAAGGAATTTAAATACATTTTTGAATCCAAGTGTCCCATACCACTTTGAAACTTTTGAATGGAATTAACACTTTTAAAACATTCATTTTTATATAAATAAATCCTTACAAACCATTTTGAAAACATGGACATAAATGAGAATGATTTAGAAGAATAAATATTTAAAACATTTAAAATGATGTTATAGTAAAAGTTCCATTAGAAAGAATCCCTTTTAAAACTCTTTTATGAAATATGGACCTAGATAGTAAATATGTCCCTGTAGATACTTACGTAAAAACAGCCTCGGATATTAAAGAGATTGTGAAGTAAACCCTTATCAATTTGGTAACTTATGAAACATACAACCCATGAAAGAGGTATCATACAATGAAAATGTAAATACACATAAGGTAAAGTGTATTACACAAAGAATACAATTATGGTAAGTACATACACCACACAAAGGTAATGGTGGATATATGGCATGAATCTCACGGAAATAAAGAGTGAGATGAAAACCCCTTACCACGTTAATCAACTGAGTCGTATGGCCAAAAGTTAATAAACACCAAATTATTTACAGAATAACATGAATATAAAGATAATCATGATAATATATATCAAATTCCAGTACACAATACACCACTTTCAATAATTTAGTGGCGAATAATGGAAATCTCACAGAATTGAATGTGAGATAAGAAAATCCCTTACCTTGTACTTTTCCTTGGTTGGGGTAGGTTAACCTCCTGTATAATGGTAAAATAATTGTTATTAAATTATTCAATAATCATATATATTAATATTCTATCATATATGATCTTTTAACATTGATTTGTTAATAATATCTTTTAATTATCGTCGTTTCGGGTGTTAACTTACTCATTTTCTTTTATATGTTTTGTTATATAAGACGTGTTTGTTATCGATAGGTTGTATCCTATTCATATCAAGAATGATATCAAGTCCTTAAACATCATTTTTAAGTCATCAAATGATAATTATACTTTACTGGATACGATGGATAATGAATCTCATCGCATTCGTGGAGACGGTAGTCCGTACGTACGCACGAGCAATAATATCATTCTTTTGATATTAAAATAATATATAAATGAATGGTATATAATATATACAGAATCATTAACATGTTATATTTATTATTTACATGAGTTAAACATCATTATTATACCCATCCAAATAATAATATATTGAATAACAATTACACCACGACGTGGAGACGGTAAGCCGTACGTACGCACGTATGGTGACATGTTATTCAAAAGGTGGATAGAATACTGAATATGGTTGTAACATATTTATAATAACATCACATTATATGTGAGATACTGGAGTTATTATTTTATAATGGTAAGAACAAAGAAAGAAGAAGTGGAAGAAGAAAGGAACTTGAAAAGGGGTGGTGAAAACATTACCTCTTCTTCGGGTTCTTTCTTTTGATTTGATCAAAAGGGCTCCTTAGGTTGGCTTTCTGATCAAACTAAGGCCTCTAGATTGTAGTGAGGGATGTTGGGAGAGTATATGGTCAGAGTTTGGCCGAACCAAAAGGCTTTGAAGGTGTGAAGAAATGAGAAGGAGGAGTGCCCTTTTATACGAGGGGTGAGGGGAACCTTTGGAAAAGCTAGAAATATTAATTTATAATAAATTCATATTCGGTTTCTAATGGATCCAAAGTTATTTGTTAAAAGTTTAAGGTGAGGATAGGTCGAAAACCACTCAACCAATATAATTTAGACAGGTTTTGGTACTTATATTAACCTTATCTTTAAGTATTAACTCTAAGTTAATTAGTTTCACTTTTACAATGTCTCTTTGTATTTTTATATAATATGGTTAATAAACATACTATATACATCCAAGCGACCCCCAAGTGGTCCATTAATGATGAACCTATAATGATATAAGTCTCTTGGCCGAACCGTATATTTTTAGGAATTTAATATCAATTAATAATATAATATTTGTTTTAAGAACTCTTTTATGTCAATTTTGACACTATTCAATAGTTGATTTTTGTGAAACTCATACAAGATTGATTACTTCGAAAAAGAGAATTAAATCAATACTAATATATCATATTATCTTTGAAAATTATTTTAATTCATTAAATGTTTCATATTATATTTATTTTGGTATTTATAATATCAATTAATTTAACTTTTTACTATTTTAGTAATTACGGCATCATCATTGTGTCATAAATAAAATAAATTATTTAATGTCTAAAAATTATAAATAAACTATAATTATGTAGGAAATAAATTTATCTTTCTAATGAATATTTATAATCAAAAATCAAACATATATAACCCTATGTAAAAATTCTTTTGCTAAAAGATATATGCTTGTGTCATTTTTGTATTCATTTTAACTTAATTAAAATAAAGTGTCCTTATCACCTACAAGTGGCACCATGGGGTCCCAAAATCGATCCAAAGATGCCTATGGTCAAACATGTATCAACCAATAAGTCTAGGACACGTTTTAGGGTAATTTAGTATTATTATAATATTATTTTTTAACCCTTATTTACCGGATTTACCCTTAACCATGGTAAATAAAATATTTACCGCAGTAATTATTCAAAATGTCTAAAAATAAAAGTTACCTATTTACACAATTTGAACATCCTGATTCCAAATATGGAATCCATTTTTCTAAATTCAAAACACAGAATTGGCATAAATTAATTTAAAATTAATTCCCGTTGTCAAAACAAAAAGCGTGTTTTTAAGAGATAATAACTATCAAAAGATTGACACTTGTTAATGTTCGGTTTAATTGTAAAATTATGTCCAATGAAAAAAATTATATTAAATTGTAAAAATATAGTCTAAATATACTTTAAAACCACTCAACTTCATAATTTATCACTATTAATTATTTTGATTAAAAAAGTTGTTTTTAATTAAAATTTAGTAATTTTCACTATTCATCAAAACATGAAAGTTATCTGAAATGTACCAAAATTTCACCTTAGGCTAAATTCGATATTCCGAATCCAGAAATTAAGTCCATTTTAAAATATAAAATATATATAATTTCGAAAAGTAGGTATTACTATTCATAACGGCTAGTTTGATTGGTTGTGGTGTGTGTTAAAACTTAAGGTTGCGTACAACACACACTACTGTATTATTCAAAGAAAGCGTACCGTGGAAGCTTGGGATGTTTCATTTTAATTTTTTGATGTCCCCATTTAGTCAAAAAGTTTAAAATATTGTATTTAAAAAGGGTTCACTATTAAAAGTTGATAAAAGTGCAATACTGAAAATGAATTTGTTCTTGCATTATATCTAAGAAACTCATAATATGGATTCTAAAATTATAAGGATTATATAAAGTTAAAAATTTAGATAATACTATTCATAACCTCTTTTGAATGGATTTTTTTTGTAATTCAGGGTGTGATTGAACTCGGTGTTGCGTGTAGTGCATGTTATTGAATTATTTTGAAGAAATAACACACTATGAAATCTTGGGGTGTTACAATGTACACAATTGTTATGTCACGCCAAGAGTAAAACCAAAATATTGAATCTAATTGTGGTATATTATTTTCCATTACATAATTTTTCAAGGATTTATTCTATTATTTTATAAAATCTATTTTAACATGATTCAATATATTTAATACTTTTATTATATCAATGATGATCCTCCACAAACCTTGTAATCTTGACATTGTCACTTCCTAGCCTGAAACTTATACATAAAATATATTAAAATGTTTTACCATAGAAAATAGAGTTAGTTCATTCCCCATTTTTATTTATTTTCATTATTAAGGGAAAAGTAATACTAATACATGTGAGGGTACAAATCTTGCATAAGAAACTCATTCACACAAGTTCTCTCAAGAATATTCATTTATTTGTGATGGACATGAAAAATGGGAATCACTCTCTACAAAAGATCTTATCCATCTAGTCCTGAATATCCAGAAGTTACTCAGTTACAGTATCTCCATCATCATTTTAATATACACAGTAGTTGATTACATGAATTGGATCATGGAAAAAGCTCCATAGATGAGAGACATTTAAAACATTATGTAACATGTATAACTATTATTATATGAAAATGTGGTATACCACCTCAACAACCTTATATTGTATCTAGAAAGGTCTAATTAATCATGGAGATAAATTTATTCCCATTAATTATATATGAAATTCTAATAGAGATGAGTTATTCAGGAACACATGGTATCTACAATCAAACACCCAAAACCATCATCATCATTCTTCATAAAACATATGGCATCTTCAGGAGTCCACAACCACTAATGTATAACTAGAACATTCTTATTTGTTTCTCTCGCAAAATTTGGGTCCATGATTTTATAATTGTAATGATCAGTCATCAATAGTAGAGACTAATCGGTTATAACATGCAAGGAAATTAATCAGTATATACTAATTGTGGATTGGTAACAATTTTTAATCTCAACTTGACTAATGTTTGATGTTTCACTCAAATACAACCAATGTTAACATGAATTCCTATTGAATTCCATCCAAAACCTCTATGGTTTCCTTAGTAAAATCATTTTCAAGGGGGTGAAAATAAATTCCAAAATGAAATTGTGTCCCAAAGGATTCTTAAAATCTTCTCTATAATAATTTTTAAAAGTAAAAATAATATTCTAAAATGATCTTCTTTTGAGATACATGAAGAAAAAATATCCCATTCATAGAAAGGAATACATATATCTCCATTGAACCCTTTCATAGATAGATTAGAAGTGGGAAGAATTTTTTATGTGGTCAATGATCACCTACATAACATCATTTCCACTAGACAATCATCGAATCCCCAAAATTATTTACCTACATATTCCATTCTAACTTCCAAGTCATCACCTCAAGGGGATGAGCTAAGGCTATTGGGTAATGGATCTCATTCATTACCAATTGACAAGAGCGGCATCAAGATGCATAATTTTATACACACTTCACCATCCATAATCACCATAATTGAAAATGTAGTTTCATGTACATATTCACAAATTATGAAGATAACTCTATTATGGATCTATTAAACTCCCCCAAAACTGCCTCCCACGGTTAAATAGGATCCATGGTTCACCCTAAAAAAGGGCAATGTGATCCCTACATTGATAAAATCTTCCATCAGTGGGTATTACAGATATATGAAAAATTACGGTCTCAAAGACGATATCTCCAGGATGATATTGGCTAACATGATATTTAAATGGAGGGAAAAAACCATCTATAATATATACACTAAACCATCCTCATATCTAATGACATGACCTTAAAATTTTCACAATCTTGATTATATATTCAGGAATTAATTATCGTAAATTTTATAATCCTTATAGTTTTTATTTTTAAGTGTTTGGACTATAACCAGAACATAAATAATAGTCAAATTTCAAAGGACAAGCCTCTACATGGAAGCCATTTTCAAACATATTAAATCATGAATGATATAATTATGTTTCATTAAATATTTATTTTTCATATTGACCTCATACTTGACCCTACACGTCCTTAAAACCTATTATTGACATTTTAAAATGGGGATGTGAAAAAAATATCAATAAGGTTTATAGATGAAGAGTGAAATACATTAGTCATTATAAAAAACATAGAATAGTAAAAGGGATATTTCCCATTATGTAATAATCACTGAGATAAACTAATCCTTTACTTATAACATGAATCTACTTCAATACTCAAGGTATTTAATAAAACAGATTATAAGAAATCAAAAATGGTAAAATCATAGTTATTATAATTATGTAGAAAACATGCATACCCATGAAATATGAATTCACTAAACTAGAATTATTTACCATAAAATTGAATAATATTTTAATTAAAAAATAAAATTAGAGTACCTATTAAAATAAAATTATTTCCCTGAAAAATTATATACAAATTTTTGTAGGTGACATGGGATCATAATATAAATATATATATATATAAATGACCTTAAATTCATTAAAATAATGGAAATATTAAAGAAACAAAAAAATATAGAGAAATATGTCTAGGATAACATTTTATACAAAATAACTTGGTTGGAAGGGTCCCATCATTAGTTATAGTTACTCTATATTCTCAAGAAAAATGTATCATGAGACAAAATATTGAATCAATGTAGTGGGGAACTATTTGGGTGCACCCATCATAACATGTTCATGATTATGTCTTCCATTAAATGGAAGTATCTTTTTATCTGATGAAAATATGAACTTTTGAAAAGTAATAAAAAAATATATGATGTTTATGGTGAAAGAAAAATAAATTAACACCATACATGTTAAAATAGAACTTTCTTTTTATATTTTTTTAAATAATGTTAAAATGCTATGTATAAAAAATTTAAAATGATTTATTTTTTTTAAAAAAATGAATGTAAAAAAAGTAACATAAATTTTTTATCATAATTTATTTATATACATATAAATAAATCCATAAAAATAATTTTATTAACATTTACTTGTAATTAATAAATTTATATAATAATTCTAGAAACCATTTCACAATAAGGTTTTAATGTAAATTTTACCTTACATTGACTCTAAACCATCACATATTTTCACTATTTTCATGAATAATACAATTATATAAATTATTCACTTAATGAAGAAAAATTATAAGGATATTTATTCCTCTTATTTTATTTCATAGATATTTATATTCACCAGCACAATCAATTAATTTAACATCGTATGTTTTAATGATATTAATATATTATGTCGAAAAAGAATATGGTTGGTTGAATATAGTAAAAAAGGCCATTATTCCATCATATCTAGATTAATAAGCATGACATAAATATAAATTTTATATACCAATTATACTTTTCAAAATAGTTTTGAAATATTATATGAAAATTGAACTACATTATAATCATGGATATAGTGAGATTTATGTAATCCTGGATAATGATTACATTGTTCAACAGTCATGATGTATAGAACATTTTTGTTATTATATCATTTATAAATGAGAACCAATATAATATTATCTCATTGGATAAAATTTTACATATCATTATTATGATGTGGTGATGAAAAATTAATCACGCACCTAATTTGATTTCTAAAAGAACATAACATCATTGGAATTAAAATGAAACACTTGATCGCATTACTAAATTGATATATTTGTCTAAATATTTCCTAGAACAAAATAATTCATGAAAATTCTATAACTTTTATTTTTTTAGAATCATATATTTTGTTTTTATATAAACTAAATCATTGGTGTTTCGGTGTTTTATATGAATTTATGGTAATTATATCCCCACAAAGATTTAAAAATAAATTCAAAAGATAAAAAAGAAATCTATAAAAAAAATTAGGCATGAACCTAATTATTTTATCACTTTAACAAATTACTATATATATTAAATGAAATATGTTAAATTTATTTCCTTTATATTATTTTAAATATTGTAATGTTAAAAATAATAGAAATATCGAATTATATACTCATATTTTTAAAACAACATTGTAATTTTAGAACTATACTCATCCAATATGACTATAGCATATTTTATAATTATTTTCTCATCGTTATGGAATTATGTTTGACCATAATAACCTGATTTTACCTTACCATGGGGATAATTTATTACTATTATTATAATTCATAATATCTAAAAATAAAAGGGAAATATTCATAAATATTACAAATTATGTTCTATATATTGAATTCAATTTTCAATGAACAATTTCTCGAAGTGTTATAATTTATTCTTACAGTAATATTCAATAATCAATGAAAACTATTGTAAAAAAAATTAATTTTAAATATAAATAAAAATTCTATAAAATTAATCTACAAAGTTGGTTATACAAAAGTAAGTTTCATTATCTACAAAATAATATAAATAATTTATCATTGAAACTATACTAAACAAATTTAACAATAAATGTTCTTGAATAAAAATTATTTTTTAAACAAAAAACTTTTAATCTATTTATTTAAAAATAAATAATTTTAAAAATCAATCTATTGAAATCACACCATTAATATTTCCTTAGGATGATTCCAAAAATAAATTCCTCAATAAAAAAATTTCTATGAGTTCTACAAATTAATTACAATATAATCTCACACAGGGATTTAAAAAAATTGAAAATGTCTTCCTAATGAATAAAATTACTGTAATAAAACATGATTGATATTTTTATATTAATTTATATATATATATATATTACTTTAAAATTATTATATATTTCAGAAATTATTTAATATTATTCATTCATGTGAATTTAATGGCTATGTTATAATATTAAAATTTAAATAATAATCTTTCACAGTTAGTGTAGGCTCTCTGTTATTTGTCATATATCCCATCAAAGAAAGTTATCTTTTTAAAAGTTATTGTTCAAACATTTACTATATTTTAATTAATTTTAACCTTTCAATTTGTACATGTGTTTTGTAAACAATGGTTTGAAATTTGGAGATAACTTTTTGAAATACCCAATTTCAAAAATGGTTTATAAAACATCCTTTGAAAATAGGGAAAGAGAAATATGAAGGTCACCTAGAATAACAAAAAACCTGATTTACAAATAGGAGAACATTAATGGGAAATGAAAATATAGGCATTATGGATTATTTTTATTTTTAAAAAATAGAGATAGTTGTCGAGATTATCGTTCATATTAATGTCAATGATCCTTAGAATATTAATGGCCACAATACCGTAAACTAATAACATGTGAAAAACCCATCCATTCATCATAAATAAATTTATTATGAAAACATTTTTTATACAAGATCTTTTTCCTAGATTTGAGGAGCTAGTTTATCATCTAGACTGTGAAAATAAAAAAAATACTTACTTTACAGGTAAAATTTATTCCTTTTATCAGTTTCCACAATAATATTATAATTTATTCAAAGCGATGAGTATTTGTGATTAATTTTTAATGCATGATGAACAAAAGTAGAATTATAAATGATCATATCATCCACCAATGTGTAATATTTTTCGTACTTTCTATAGAGATTAAAAAACCAAAAAATGGTCCTCACAAGGTAAGATAATCCACCAAAAGAACATTCCATAATATGAGGAAATACACAACTAATATAAGAAGACTTATCGAAAACAAAAAAAAAGTTGTGCTTATATCACTGAATAAAAAATTTACCAAAACATTCATCAAAATATTCCTTTTCAACGTATGAAAATAAAAAATAAAAAATAATTGATCACAATGACTTCTAAGATAAATGTACAATTTATATCCAATCATCAGTTGTTACTCATAAATTCCTAAACTCAATATTTTGTATTCCTTAATCATATAGTCTAAAAAATGATAATAATTTTCATAAATTTCTAATATCACCATAAATATACATTGAAATCACTTTATCTTCAAAAATATAATTCAACCTTTATTCCTCAAATAAAACACTATAATATAAAATTTACAATAATTAAATAAGGCTCCAAAATTAGTGAACTTCTTCTGAAATTACATTAATCACTTAATCAGAAAATAAATATTTTTCCCATGGTTATCTATAATATGAAATATATGTATGAAGAATAAACATCAAAATTACCATTAAAATAATTTACTAAATATATATTTTTCCTAATAAAAATCATCATGCGTGCTAGTGGGAGGTTATACACGGTTTTCACCCAACTCATGTGTGTTTAAGCCCGACATCCTTGTCTGATGTGATGGGTTGTCCCCCGACCTTCTCATTGTCTTTTATGATAAAACAGAATTATATAATACATTAAAATTCCATAAAATATGATGAAAATACCGAATAATCATTCTTAATAAGATCAATATTAATTCATATTACAACCTGAAATATTATCTCAAACATTTAAGAATACATCACATAAATTTAATAACATTCTTAGAAAAAAAATCACTTAATTAAATGAAAGGGTTATATAAAACTAAAACCATTAAAACATCAACCCATATGTCACTAATCACCTAAAAATTAAATCACATAAAATATTAATAGTTGGGTCTTAGACATTAATCTAGTGATCAGCCATAAACTTATTAACTGATGATGGTATCTATAACCCAAAATCTATCTTTTAATTAAAACAACTTAATATAAAAATTTCTTTATACCTATCATTTGAACCCAATGGGAAGGACCATGCTATAAACATTTTATAATATTATTTTATTTGACAATAATTCATTATAAAATATTAGAGGATCATTATTATTTACTCTTATTGAATTGTTATATCACCCTTATATAAATAAATATTACATCATAAAATGGACACATCAACTTAGTATACATTTTTCCAAAAAAATAAATCATTTTCTGCACAACATATATTTTTTAATGAAATATAATAAGAATTTTCATCATGACATTATATTTGTCACTACTCATCCTTATAACCTAATGAAAAACATTTCAAAATGAAGGATTAGTAGAAATAAATTTAGTTATGTACATAAAGAAAATGATATATGTTATTACTGTTAAAAAACCAAGGAATCATAAAATATAGTTTTCCCTTAACAATACCTGATGTTCCATCAAATTATTTTTTACTTATTATAGAAATTTTATTTAATAAACAATATATTCCTCCATACACATTATAACAACAAATCACAGACAAATAATTGTTATGGGAATTTCATAGAAAACATGTGATCCCATGAAAATTGTTTTCATAAAAGGAAACATTTTTACCTAAAATGGGCATAATCATTCCATAAAAATAAAAAATCATTGACTTAAATCATAAAATAAAATGATATTCTTATAAAATTATTTAAAATCATATATATTTCATGTCAGTAATAGGGTAGAAAAAAAAATCACTGTATGAAAATATCATTAGAAAAACAAAAATGTGAATGTAACACAAAACATTACACAAGTGAAACACCAAAATGAAAATGTTGAAAAAAATAATAGAAAGATTATAATCAGGTATTATATTTAATACATAATCCAATTCCTAAAATCAATTCAGATGAAATATTTATCCAAAGAATTGGTTAACTTTTTCGGATGACCCATAATTAAATGTTCTTCATTATGTGCGAAAAAAAATTTGTGTGGTAAATTGTCACGAACCAGATCAGATTGCCATCAAAAATAGCACCAAAACCTTCTTTTTGGAAAGACTCGAAGTGCACTTCCAATATGGATGGGTTGGAACAAGTGCCTATGTATCATAAAATGTAATTTCGGAATGATTTACCCATGTTTATAAAAATAAAACCATAAACGAATCCAATAAAACAAATCTAGAGTATTCAAACAAAATAATCATTTGTAATATTTCATAATTGAGTTACAAAAATTATAATAATATTACATGAATAAAAAAGGTAACAAAAGAAATAGGACATCCCAATAACCTCCATATGGAAAGAGGCACTCCCCTCAATCCATCTCCCAGACACTGCACCAAGAAGGACGAATAAAAACCCAAACCATTTTCACTAAAATCTTTAACGAAACGTCTCTCAAAATAACCATGTCTAATTACACCAAAAGGAATAAGTCAGGAGTGAGATAAATTCAAGTAGAGTTCGACCATGAAAATATTATATGTGATAATCATTATAATACAACTTTCTTTCATGTTTGTAAAAAAGAAATTCTATTAACAATTTCTAAATAGTGAAACATTAAAAAAACTACGTTCATGTATGATACATTAAATAAAATAAACAATTTTAAATAAAATGAAAAATCTACTGAATTTTCACATCCAAAGATACTTTATACCGATGGTATGTATAAGATATCTGTTGAGAACTAGAAATAGGAAACAATCCTAGGTAGTAGCTTACTATAGGTCATTGGTACCTCGTATCTTGGTGAAAGTAATCATACAATATTTGTTCTCATGCACACTAGCCACAAGTAGAGATCATACCCACAACCTAGTAGTTCCCCACCACCACCATCATCATCATAGTTTATTTTGTGTTGTCATTGTCAAACTTTCAACATTAAATTGGGGGAAACCCCCAAAAAATCTCTAGTATACTAGTACACGTCCTCCCACTAATATACCCTGGTGTTCCCTCTTATGCTCAAACAAGTTCTACAAGTCATGAAATAAAATATTAAAATTAAAATATCACTAAATACCACACACACACATCAAAAAACCCACTCACATGTCACAATATCCCCCTTTTCATTCAAATTCTTTTTGGAAATCATACTCACACGAAAACTGTCCACAACACTTTACACCTCTCTTTCACATTTCATCAAAACCATTAAAACGTATTAAAAAACCTCTCCAAGATAGTAAATATCACACAAATGACCTTTCACAATAAAACAAAGAATTTCAAAATTACACTCCTACAAAAAATGTTTTGCAACAATGTTTCACAAATTACATAAATCATGAACCCATTTAAAACCTTCTTAAAGCAATTCCAAGGAGTGTAAACATGCATTTCACATAAAACCCTTCTTAAAAACACTCTTTTATGTCTAAAGGCATGCCAATATAACATAAAACCAGAATTGGGATCCCTAAAAACATTAAATAATCCATTTTTAGTATAATAGAACAACCCCACATGATACAATATTAAATACACATGAAAAACAATAATTTTTGCACAACGTTGCCACTTAAAAACCAACCACCTAACAAATGATACCAGATGTAATTTTCTCACAAAAACAGAATAAAATCATTATGAAAATATATATCAACAAAAAATAACTCATCAAATAATTATTACACATTGAATCAGCTACCATTTGTGCCAAAAAACTCTAAGTTGTTGTGTGAAACATCAATAGCACCACCACCACAACACAAGGAAGTAAATTCAAGCCCTAATCCACAATATTTCACCAAAAAGACACAAGCATAAACCATAGGTATGAACCCTAGCTGTAATGACACAAATCTTGACGTACATGTAAATTATATTACTTCTATAGAATACTTAATACATAAAAAAACAGACACCAAAGGACCGTAATAGTTTAGTTTCTTTTGAAAATCGGAATATAATCTTCTAAACTTGGTGAAGGATCTTCAACATCTCCCATAAAGATCTTCCCCTTTTATTTTATTACCAAAAACCATTATTTAAATCATGGGGAAAAGAAAAAATAAAAAAGGGTGAGCTCAAATGTCCAGTAAGGGTAAACATATAGAACATTAAACAATCCATAATCATTTGAATGCAAAAACATGAACATAAAATCTAAACATCAAATCTTGTGAGAAGACATAAATCCTAGAAGTATGTAAGGAATATATCATAAGGGAACATAAATCATGATAAAATAGCATGGGAATAAAACATTTAATTGTGGCAAACCATTATGCACATGATATTATTTCCATAGTAGCCAAGGCATTACTTCTAAGACCATCTTAGTGGAAAATGTCCCTTTCTGAATCGAGTTCACTCCCTGTTCCAGTCCTGTATCACTGAACCAGATTAACTTACTGTTCCAGCCATGTCTATCTCATGAGATATAAATCATTACCCAATGCATTGGAGGGAGATATAGGTCCCACCCATCTCACAATGAAATCCTTATTATGTGTGCCACAACATAAACATAAATCATTCGTCATAACCCATAGAATAAAATGGGTTTCATAAACATCATCCCATCATAACATAATCCATATATAACAAATGGATATCATTTCATCATAGGAGAAGTGAAAACTTGTAAATAATAGAGACATTATAATTGAAACATACACATATGAAATAATTTCATCTTAGATGGAATTTTTTTTATAAAACACTTGAAAATAATTCTTGAGGAAAATATACTTTCTTTTTAAAAATCATTATCTTTTAACAAAACGCCACACAATTTTGAAATAAAAATATTTTATTGAGAATTTAATGAAATATTGTAGATTAAACTTCATTTAAATAAGGCGTTATGAAACTGTAAAAATCCATTCATGCCGTATAAGATAAAAAACATTCTCCTCATACTTTTGTCGAAGAAGTAAAAAAGCACCACGAATGGTAAACAAAATAATGATTCCATCCATAAAACAAAGTAAAAGTAAAAGAAGGGAAAACATGACTTTAAAAATACATGTAAGAATATTAAACACTTTATGAAAAAAATTTATGGACAAGGATGAAAAATAGAACCCCAGTATAAGAAATCTCATATAAAAATGAGATTGCAAAATTATCCCTTACCTTATGTCCAATTTCATATTTACATGTCTGAAACTCCTATATAGTGGGTTTAAACATATTATTAACTTGAAAAAGAATCATAATATTTTTTATGATATCATATATGATTAACTTATGACTATATAGTACCCGTTATTTTGTAAATTCCATGTTGAAGCAACATTTTCATAAAATCATTTCAATTAACGTTTCTGTTTGGACATGTTGTACATGATATTATTATCACTTATATCATGATTTAATTACTTCCAGAATGTAAATAAAGATTTTTATATCATACATATTTATTATATATATATAATAGATAGATAAATTAAATGAAATACACCCATCATGGAGACTGTATACAGTACGTACGCATGAACATTGTTTTCCTTTCATTATTGAATTGAATGAAAGTAAGTAGATGACATATATATATATATACAAAAATAAAGTAGCTTTTTCATGTCATATGTTTCTTTATTATTCATTATATATACTTTATAATCGTTCTTGAATGGTTAACATGGAGAATGAATCTAATCGTGTCGTGGAGACAATAATCTGTACGTACCCACGAGCGATGATATCATTCCCATAATTATTGAATGGAATTGGAGTGGATGATATCTCGGAATAAGTATAATGATATAATAATCATATATAGTCATTCTTTATACCATTATACCCATCCAAGTAAGGTGGTGGTGGAAAAACAGATTACACCACGACGTGGAGAGAGTATTTCGTACGTACGCACGTGCGGTGATTTTGTTTTCCATAGGATGGATTGAAGGTTAATTGGGGTTGTTTCATATTTAGAATAACATATAATTATATTATTGATACTGATGTTATTAATTTATAATGAATCAACTAAAATAGAAGAAGTTTAAGAAGAAAGAAACTTCAAAGAATTGGTAGAAGAGATTACCTCTTCTTCGACGCACCACCTTTATGCTTCCTCTTAAGACACTAGAGTTGGTCTTTTGATTAGAACGGAACCTCTATAAAGTTTCTAGGGAAGTTTAAAAGGAAAATTGGTAGGGTTTGGCCGAGCTTCAAGTCTCAAAAGGGTGTGAAGAGAAGAGGGAAGGGGTGCAATTTTTATAAGGGAGGAGAGGGGTACCTTTGGAAAAACATAAACTATTATTTTATAATAAAGTCATATTCGGTTTTTTAAAAGATCCAGATTGATTTATTTCTAAGCTAAGGTGGGTATGGGTCGAAATAATATCAACCAATAGGTTTTATACATGTTTAGTTTACTATTTTAACTTTATCATTTATATTTACCTCTAAGTTAAATAATTTATCTATTACAGTGTTTTCTGTTTTCATACATTATATGGTTAATAAACTTACTATAACAATCCAAACGAACCCCAAGTGGTTAATTATTAATATATATAACCTTATCTAAGTCATTTTGTCGAATCGTAGATTTTTAGGAATAGAATAACAATTAATAATATAATATTTGTTTTAAAAACAATTTTATGACAATTTTGACACTATTTGGTAATTGTTTTTTGTAAAAATCATAACAGCATGATTAGTTCTAAAACAGTCAATTGAATTAATAATAACAAGTCATATTTAGTGTTGGCCCAAATCCCTAAACTAAAACACAGATCCATCATTATTATGGATTTTTATGAGTTCCACGTGGATATGGTGGTTTTAATAAACCTGGCGATACCAATTGATAAGTTCAATTGGTGTAAAATGTTGAAAAATGAAATTGTTATAATGAAAATTGTCTTTAAAACATGAAATGGGCTCACTGTTAGGTTCAAATCATAAATACACACCCCTTCCTCCAAAACTACAAGGGAAACCCTCACAAAAAAATCAGTAGTAGTAAATAAATGTAAAATTACATTAAAATAAGTCGTGTGTGTGGAATAATGTAATTTAAGAAGAAATACAGTGTGTAAATCAATAAAAAATATAATAATGGATACATTAGTGGGTGAAAAATTCAGACATTTCGTACATTAAAATAGAATTTTCCATTTTTCTTTTGGGGATAAATTCAAAATTTTTACTGTAATATTTATTAAAATATTATATTTAGGGAAATCTGAATTAAATTAAAACACTAAAAAAATTCATTATAATTAATTTATCTCCATATATATACATCCATTAAATATTTCAATAAATAAGTATATAGAAGAAATTATTAAGAATGTAAGTATTTAAAATATAATTAAAAAATTTAAAAAAAATCCATTACATCATGTTCTCTGTATTACATAGACTCATTATCTTCTAGATTAATAGAATTTTATTAATTATTTGTATTATTAAGAAAAATATCCATGTTAATTATTTATTTTTTTATTTAACAACATGATATATTGAATATTAAAATCAATTAAATTCACATTTGATTTTTTGATGAAATTTGGCTCATATTTTCAAAATGATTTCATTATGATGACTATGGGAAAGGATTTAAACTCAAAATAATCAACATAATAATAATCAAAATATAATTATAATTTCATATATAAATATTTATTTTAAAACCAACCATGAAATATGGATATGTAAATTGATCTAGGTCACATTCATGGATCCAGTTGGTCATACATAAGATTGAGTAACACATTCATTTTTCAGTGACCATAATGGAATTATGAAATAATAGAATGAAGGAAGGTGTTATTTTACCTTTCTTGGGATGCAATTACTATAATATTGTCTATTTAGTTAAATATATATTTATCGTTCTTATGATGTGGTGATAAAAAATAAATGAAAATTATTTGTTGTCCTGGTAGTCCACACATTTTCACGAATGAATTTAAGAATTTTAAATAAATTGAAATTGTTGAAAGTATAAGATCTTAAATTTCAGCATGATAAATATTTCATTTAGGAAAAAATATACACATAAAATTCATTAGTTACAGGTGGTTATGGGAAACAATTTACACCAATTTTCAAGGTGGGACCCACTATACACACGATCGATGGTTTTTTCCAATAAGATGCATGAATGAGATAAATATAGTTTATTCTATTAAAAGTATAACATCTATGTATTTGGGAGGTAATAATGTTATATATTATACATAGATTTTTAATATTTGATGGTGGTGGAAGAAAGAACAAATCAATGAAATTCTATTATGTGTTATAACTTTTCTTCAGATGATATAGTTAACATTACACATTAATCCCTATAAAGGTTATATTACAACACAAAAAAGACATATGTAATAAAGGGATATATTATTGAAATGTATATTTATAGTTATATGATATTGTAAAATGATTTTTGGTGTGTTAATAAAATGGGATAACATGAGAAAATTTATAAGACATGGGAAGGACAATCATTGAATTACAAAAATTATTAAATTATTCTAAAATACATTTCCTAGGATAATTGATCCAAATGGAGATATTTATAATATAGGTACACTATTGTTATAAAAAATCTCATAAAATTATAATTGGACATTTTTGGTCTATGTTATTACCCGTAAATGTTTTATTTAACTCCCCTTTAACATTTTGACAATTATAGTGCTAACAATGTTTTCTACCCCTTTGGACTTATGATAAATAATATGAAAAAAATTGGTCAGTAAAGGGAATAAGGATGATATTTTAAACCATATTTCAACAACATGGATTAATTTAGATTTTTTAATATTTTTCAAATCATTTAATAAAATATTCATTACTATAAAATTTCATTAATGTCATTTTGAACCTATTAATTCAATTTCACATCGAAAAAGGTATGATAAGAAGGGAATTAATATCTAATTCTTTATGACATTTATAAAATATTATATCTATCTAAAAAATTTTCTAATATAATAAATAATTCAAATTAAATTTATTTTATAATTTTCTAGAGTTATTTATTTTATTTTTCTATTCATTGAAGTGTTTTTCTATCACATTCGTGTAAGAATTTATGGAAATTAAATCACAACAAAAAAAAGAAATTAATAGAATATATAAAAAATAATTTATCATTTAAAAATCATTTATAACCTAATGTAATTTGTTTTTCCCATAATAAAATTTTATAGATATTAAAATCAATAAATTGGTTTATTTGACTTTTTTTCTATTTCATAAATATTACATAGGTGTACATAAAATAAATAAGAAAATAAGATTACATATTTTAAAATCTAGGATGTAAATGGATGAACTCCAGTCATACAATTTGATAAGGTAATGTGTTAGGGTCCTTTTTTAGTCTTTCTCCTGTTATTGTTAAATGTAATTACCCAATTTTTTTCTATGGTTATAATAATTTCCATTGGTTATTATTCATAGTGACTATAAATTAAAAAGAACTATCCAAAAATCAATGTTCTCTAGATTCTAAATATGGGATATATTTTTTATAGAGTCAATTTATATAAGTGAGATACGTTATTTTAATATTCTAATTCAAAAGTCTATGTCAAATAGTTTTTTTAGAAAAATTCATGTTTAAGTATAATTTTTTTATACAAAATTAAACAAAAAATTGATTTAATTTAACCTAATTGGATTATTAATAATATAATATATCTATTTATAATTATAATCCTTTTTAGAATAGAATGTATTCTTATAAATTCTTGAAACAATATACAATTTTGTCTAAATTTTTTTTTCCACTAAACAATGAATATACAATATTTTCAGGAAAATCCCTAAAATTACTCCAATATAATTTTGACTTTGTGATTTAAAAAATGATATCATTTTAGAAAATAAATGTTTTAAATATTATATAAATTGATAATATTATTTTATCAACCAAAAAAATCTATCCTGAAAACATATTTTTTATTACTAAAATCACTTATCTATTAATACATTTATAATTTTATAAGCATTTATAATTATATTCTTATAGACTAGAACCAAAAAAAAATTTTATAAATTATTTTATCTGATTAATTTTCTCCAATTTAATTTATATGTTATATCATTCATCAGGAAATAAATATATTTCATATTTATTTTTGGATCTATGTTTTATATTGTATACATAATAGAACATTGTGTTATTTCTAGAATATAACACTGTTGGATTTTACAACAAATAAAAATACATTCAATCCAAAAATTCTAACATATTTCTCAAAAAAATTAACAATATATCTTATTGAGATCATCTACCAAAACATTCAACTTATTTGGAGCATAGAGTATCCTAAATTCATTATCTTGCATCAACTCATGACATTTACCCTTTCTCAATTTATGTCTTTATATGATATGATATATATGAGTCTCTTTTTAATGTAATGGATGACAATATTCTCACACATATGATAGTTTCTCCACATCTTGATGAAGAAGAACACCGCTTTTAGGCTAAGATCATGGGTCATGTAGTTCAACTAGTTGGGATTCCAATGTTGTTACCCATAAGAGATGACTTATTAACACGACATTAGAAAAATTAAAATACATGTTATTAAGGAAAAAATAAACACTATGTCCTCAACAACCTTTTATGGTCATCTTAATAATAGGGGAGTCATCAACCATTCTCGCAACTCTTGAAAGTCTTTTTGGAACCCCTCAGTGTAAACTAGAGGCATCCCCTTTTATGTCTAAGAGGTCATGGGTTCCAAAATTCTAGGTAAATATTGTAATAATTCATTTTTCAATATTTCCAACCTGTGGATTCTATGTGCCTCAGTGACAATCATTAGTGGATCCCAATAAAGAACATCCTCGGCCTATATATAGTCCACTTATAATCTGACATTTTAGATTACATGTATTATAAAGGATTCATCTCCAATATAGATATGAATCATCAAAAGAATACTATAATGATTTATCTCTTAGAGTATGTCCAGAACCATCACTATGTTTCTCACATTCTCCCCCTCTGATATTTAGCATAAAGGATTCCATTATGAGAACTATCAAGAACTTGTCTAAAAAGGGTTGAATGATCTTGTTCATAAGTCCCATCAACACTTCTTGGTAGTTTTTCAGATCGATGGGAATCACTAAATACTCATAATGACCATTGATACATCATCACATAGTCTTTGTTTTATCACCAACCTAAACTCGGATATAGTGATACACCGACCAAGATTCAATCTCCAAGAAGTTTCTAACCCCTGTTAACTGGTTGGAGATGTCATTGATTCTCAGTTGTGGATACTTATTTTTCATAGTAACATAATTTAGGTGAGGTTAATAAACACAAAACATTATTCTCTCATCATACTTATTGGTGAACAAAACATGGGAAACCCAACATCAAGAATTATGTTTTAAAATTATAGTCATCTTCAACTGTTCTAAATACACATTCATCTCATGAAGTTCTATGAGACCATTTGATATGTTGTAATTAATACATGGGTAATAATTATGTTAAATTTTATATTTAAGCCTATCTCTCAATGGGAAATAATGCATATCACATCCTAAAATTATAATTTATCATAATCGTTAAAAATTTCAAGAAACTAGTATCATATATCACCCACTACACCCTGGGTCATACTAGAAAAATAATAAGTAATTGTTTATATCCTCTTACAAATGAGTATGTTATTCCCTTTCAAAATTTCCATCAAATCATTGAAGGAGAAACAAATCCCATCAATGTGGTCACACGACATCCTCAAAAAAAATCCAATATGTTTATGAAATGTGTAGATCCATTATATACCATGAATGACCCATAAGGCCACATCGCCAGCATGAAGTTATCCTGAAGGAATATGTCTCCTTTTAGAGTCATGTCACACTACTGTAAGAATTTTATGATCATAAAATAACATCCAATAGGATTCTATAATAATAATGGTTGAGACAATGGAAAAACTACAATTTACAAAACATGAACTATATATTTGAAATAATGGAATTCAGAATTCTCATGTCTATTAAATCTATAGATAAGGTTGAAAAAATATATTGTAAGATTGAATCATCCTTGGAGAAATTTGTTTATTGTTCTCCAAATACTATAAATTATCATGTACCTATCGATCCACACCCAATTCCAGATGTAAACCACCTAGGACTAGTGGTGGTGTCAAATCAAAAAATTTATAACCTTTTTCTTATATCCCAAATCCTATACCACTTCTTCCACCCAAAAAACACCCTTCCATAGACATTGCCTCTTCCTTCGTGATTTTTTTACTATATCCATTTTATATGAATGGATGATTTTATTACCCCATTTTTATACTCTCACCTATCATAGGAGAAAACATGTCTCTAACTCAATAAACAAGAACAACCTTATGATCCCTTAACTGATGACTCTGATAATGATACATTATCTATAATTTCCTTATATTCTTGGGATTAAAAGTTGATCTTGGACTATTAGCTAAAGAAGTATCCATTTTAGAGTGCCCTGTACTACCACCAACAATCAGTGACTACTTTTCCTAGAATACAGCAACTAAAAGTCCTCAATTGAGAACAACAGTAATAGTATGAATGAAATGGGAAATCACATAGGCCAAAATATTTGTATAGATTAAATTATTGAAGTTCATTTATCAAGAGAACCATACTCTTACCATATCTATTTAGATTCATTAGATTTTATTTATCCTCAATGAGTACACATCCATTAATTTGCTTCCTAATTGAAGATCTGAAAGCTATTGGATCTATACTTCTCACAATGTGGAAGAATGGAACACCTTAATAAAGATACATTCAATCTCAATCCAATATAGAGCATCCACATTGTGATTATGATTAACCAAAATCTTCCATCACCATGTGAATCCAATATGGCGGCTCTGTGCTAAAACCTCCTTATAATACGGAAGGGCCACGATAAGGGAGAATTCACAAATAAATTATTCATTATAGTAATTAAATTATTGGGTATCTAAAATCAGTTGAAACCTAAGTTCTATATGTATCTAAAACTCAGGATGCATGCCCCGTCTGTGATCATCCTTAGCCGGTAATATTGGTGGAACCTACATTTCAATGAGTCGTGGTATGTCTAAAAAACCACTCATAGGTACTAAATCCACAATTGGAACCTTTAATTAAGCCTCATCACTAAAATGATCAACCTTTCAATCCTACTGTAGGATCCAATATGAATATCATTATACAGGAATATTGAATTTTACAAGATTAACCATTGTTAAAGCGTATATATAGGGTGATAACTCAAAAAGGTCTTGAAAAACAAAACCCATTCGTCTAGGAAGAAATCTTAAATTATATCCATTATAATATTCCGTATATTTACCATGATTGTAAGAGTCATTTGGAATGGATATATCATCCACCACTGAAATTTTTGATTCCCAAGCCTAGGAGATAAACATGAAACACTGTAACATTATTTCCCAAGATCCTAAACCAAAACAGAAAAAAACTAGTCTCCAAAATATATTCCTAAGAACCAAACTCTGATATAATTTTTTATGACCCGACCGAATGGGGTCTTCATGAACACTGACAATACGATTTCAACACACCAAGAATACATCCAACGGGCCAACGGATGGTGTCCGACACCAAGTAGACATTTAACAATCATGGGAAAACCTAGCATAAGGTAATTGTAGACATGAAAATTTCTGAATAACCACAAAATACTAGACGATGAAATAAAATTGATTCCATAATGGTTGAATTGATCTATTTCACATATCATAGTATGGATCAACTACTATAACTCCTAAGTTATAAATAAAAGAACCCAAAAACTAAATCATTTGTCCAACCTACTTAGATGGATAAAACAACAGCCAACTACAACCCCTATTTCTAACCAACATATATCAGATTAACGTATTCGATTCCCACTCCATTTTCACATAGGACCCTATCAGGAGGCTTTTCCTATGCATAATAGATGACTTATTTGGGAAGATCTCATTTAGGAGGTAGTATATAAATACATTGTATAACATACCGAATTAACAAATCACAAAGAATAATTAGAGTAGTCCGACCATAATCAAGGAGAAATGTTAAATAGAATATGATAAATAATAGTAGTAATCTAGATTTAGTCATGATAGAGAAAATGACTCAGGATAACATCAAACTTATAGTACCGACCTATGATTCATGCTCCAGACATCAAGGTAACTCGTTTATGGGTGATCTTAATCCATAAGTCTAGTATTAATAATGGAAAAAATATATAAGACTTTTCAACTGTTCTATAAATGATGTGGTGTAAGGTGTAACATATAATATGGTAATATAGAAGTTGGTTGTCTCAGGTAAGTCTTATAGGGGATTCAAGATACCAAATATTATAACCCTCTATGATTTGTTGGTAAATGATTCATAGAACCAACAATATGTAATTTTTTTTGAGGAATATTAATTCTATTTAAACAATAAAAATTATATTATATATTGTCAATTGTTTTTCATTACTATAATATAATAATTACCAGCAGTATTAGTCACATTAATAAGGTCATTACATTTCCACAATATGAAGAGAACATTGAATTTCTATGACAATATTTTGAAATATAGTTCTATATTTGGATGAAAAACTATGATGGGACACATAATATACATACCTCCAGATGTGAGTACTCGTATGCTGATGGGACTTGATCTCGTGAAGTTCGCACTTCATAATATTCAAGACGAGAGATAATGAGAACATACCCACCTGTAATAATTCCTCATGTTTTGGTGTCATCAGATATTCCTATATTAGAGGTCATGTAATTGTCCTCGGACATTATGTTTATCACTAATATGTTTCAGGACTTGTGTACTTTGATTTTCTAACAAAATTAGTGACAACATCTATTGGCGAGAAGTAGGGTACATAGGGTGCTTCAAGAAGGGCTTGTTATTACTAGATGAATATTTGAAGGATTTGTACCTTCCATTTATAGATGTTGATATCTGGGCCCTTTTATTAGAATAAAACAATCACCATAAATTCAATGTCTATACTGTAACTGTGAGTTTATTTCCGGTAGTCAAATAAATATGTATTGTGAATATAGGTTGATGATACTATCATGAAATCTGCTTGAAGTGACATTGTGACTCTGGGATTATATTACATAGTGAGAGTTCATATGTGGATGACATCATTTTTACAAAAATTCCATTATCATAGGATCTTTGAACAATTTCTAGATCGTGATTTTGGACTTCCAGAAATATCAACTAATTCCAACGAGAAAGAATCCTAGAGGGTCACACAAAATGTGTTTTTACAGGCCTAGATTATTTTTGATGTCAATTTAATTAAGAGAATAAATATTATTATCTATAGTCAGGATTAATTTCATTCACGTTTGAAAGAAAAATAAAATTAAATAAATATATATTCACTAGATTATGTATAAAATATATGATTTATTTTTTGGAAGAATTAATAAAAATTTATTGATGAGTTTTTAATTTTTTTTCAAAATAACAATATATTTTATTATTTTGTTCTGTAAATGGATGTTGAGTTTGAACAGACTAAAAAATGTTCCATTGATAAATTGATCATTTACAAGTCAGTAAATAATGTTTATCCAGATGGAATAACAAATATTAATAATATTATTAACATTATGTGGCATGATATTTCATTTAAGGTTATGTGATCCCCAATATGAAGAACCACAAATAATGGTGTAGTTATGGTTATTACGTGTCATGGTTTTCCTCTAATATTTATCCATACATTTTATTGTTGTTTTGCAATTAAATATTGTAACAGAAACACCATGACAATTAATAGTTAGGTAAGTGTATTGTGACAAAACCCTTGTGAATTGAGAATTATTGGGCCAAACATTTTCTATATTGAGTAATCCCATATCTCCCTATCAAGTATAAGAGAAGTTCATAAATATAGAAGAAAGAGGGATCATGAATGATCGATGAAATACATTCACTTCACCAATCTAGATACTTGAAAATTAGTGGCACTGTTTGAGACCATTATAGCACTGTGGATCATCACTAGAGGGATTCTACATTGGATCCTTTCAAGAACAAAAAATAAATCTCAAAGGGTCATTTTGGATTATCAATAATCATAAAAAAATGTACCAATGACCCTGGTATTTAAAATCATATGAAATGAATAAATTTATTATAAACATGATTTTCGATAACCTACTTGTATGATATGACTCTTTTCTTCTCATTGTATACATATTTGATTTTAATCCATTCATGTTGGCATTCATCTTGAAATTTATTCCAAATTGGTCATCTATTATAGAAAAATTAAATTTCATACCTCCCAACCACTATGATTCTGTTTTACATAGAACCTTCATGTGGTATCATAGCGGGATCATCATCATTTATAATTATTTGAATATTTCATTGATGAGTTATTATTTTAAAATATTGTTTTTCAAGTCATGTTTAATAATTATTGTAATCTTATTTTCAGTGTCTATTCTTCAACTTTTTGTTTCTCACATATCTAATAGAAACAATTAATTTTTTGATTGAAATTAAAATGAGGATATCATCAGGAGGTTCCGATAATTATATCATCGGTAACACGATAGTACATTCCATGAATTCAGAGTTACAGGTCATAAAATCTTCCATACATTCCATGAAATATGGATTAAAAACCTTGTATTTCTTTTTATAACAATAGGAATAATTTGGAAATTACTCAGGTTGTATGCATTAATGAAGCAATGTGTTGTTAATTCGTACCTTGTGTGTTGACCTCGAAAGACTAATGCACGGTCATCCGGATTACACGCAGTGTGGCCCACTTGATATGGTGTTTGGTCTCTTCGGGATAAATGAAAAACTGCATACATATCTAAGGAGACCTGTAACCGTGTAACCTAGATACAACACGTGTGTGTCCCACTAGAAATTTTATGTTCTCTGAGGATTCCAATGTTTTCCCCCCATGCCAAGTCCCTAAGGATGTACATCAGATATGGTGGGGATGGAAATACATGTTTTGTAGTTCGAAATATATGATGTTTACTTTATCAAATTATACTGAAATCAAACATTTATTTTTGTTCATTTTATATTAATACAAATCTTGTAGATTTTAATGGGTTTTAACCATGTTACCTCCGTGTTTATGGATGATAGTCTTAGGGAATATGAGAAAAGGATTAAGATAAAAGGATTTATTAGTTGGAGATAATTATTAATCGATTTGAGCATGATTTATCTTAAGAACAATGATTTATTAATTTATTTATAGTTATATTATATGTTAAATTTTATCAAGTATGTGGTTGAACATGAGAATGAATCAACATTATTTATGTGATTGGTTTCCTTTTAATTTACTATAATTAAATTCGTTCCATGCATGTCGTCTCTCCTCACTAATATGTATGGTCTACATTTCAATGGTTTCTTTTATGTGAACCACATTTTTACCCCTCACCTATGTGTCAGTTAAAAATCATATGTAATGGATGGATCCCCCATGCTTGTGCTGGTGGTAAGTGTAAATATCTGATGTGAAATCAATCCATGGAGATACAATGGTGGATAAGTGGAAAGTGGTAAAAACATACCATAATTGATTCAAGTTGTTTCACCCTAGTACTATGGTTAGTTTATCAACCTCAAGATAAAATAACCATTATATGTGATCGGGATCATCCCCATTACTTTATTTTATTTTTATCAGATGCATGGTTTATCATTATGGATGTATTATAATGACTACATAGTTAATGAATTAACAAGCATACAATATGTAACTAAAATAAACCATCATTTGTCATATATATTATGAAAACAAGGTTAATCACATAAGTAAGTTCCAAAAAATATTAATAGGCATGTGATATATATACTAAATCAATTAAAGAAAAATATATAAAAATCCCTCAATAAAATATTATGTCAGACTATGTCTTCTGTTAAATGATTAAGGAAAATACATAATAAAACTAGGTGTTTTACCAACCCTTGTGGGGAATCATACATTTATATAGGAAGTTCTTATGAAATTATCATGTTGAATTAAACATTTTTCATCAAGTGGACTAACCCTAGAAAAACATGGTCTAAAATTGGAGGCTAGTGTTGTGTAAATCTATGTCAGGATTTTAGGATTGCAGAGTCCACTCAACTGATCAAGGAGATGGAATCCCACAGTTAGAAAATACATGCGTACCAAAATGGCATCAAATATATTTACTAACCTTATTGGGGTTATAGAAAGGGAAATATGGATCATTTACACTATAATGTCCCAGTATCTAGTCACTCTATTTTCAATGTTGAGGGACATTGGGAATTGATAAAATAGTGAGTGACTTAAAAATAGGTTATTATTTCTCATAGAATGTAATCATGAAAGTACTAATTATCTACTATTTTCATTGTACAATAAAAATGATACACTCATAAACAACACTATACATTCAATCTATTCTAGGTAAATAGAATATCCCCACCAAAAAAACATACCTGATTGTTTTAGATTCCATCGGGTCATTCAATGCACTGAATGAAAATCATACATGCTAGATTCCACATTACCTGATCTTCTAGACCAAAAGGTGAGTGAAGAAGAATTAACTGTCAATGAAAAACATATGAATGATGTGGTATATATTCAGTGTTTGATATTATCATTAATGTTCAGTGAACACCTAACGTCTCATGAAAACATGGATGAATATAGCATGCATGAGAAGCTCTGTGGTCTTTACTAGGAGAGAACAAGGAATGAATGGTTTGAGATCTCCAAGCCACTATTTTTTAGTGAACTTGGAGAGCGTACCCTAGCATGGACTCATGTAGTCATGCTTATTTCCATCATTGAGCTCCTAGAGGTTATATGGTTTAAACACCCCAAATAAATGGATACATATCTTATTCTCACATCACTCCCTCATATCCTCTCCACTGTTGATGTGAATTTCAATAGGATCATCATTGAGAAGTCTCTGCCAGATCTTATAACCCTCCATCACCAAGTGTATAAAGTCATGAAGTGTGAAAACCCTTATCCCTATATGGTGAATAAGAGAAAATGGATGGAAAATACCATTAATCCCAATTCTCCCTTACATCCTTCAATGAAAAGTAAGATCAATGTAGAGGCAAGGGAACATGGAGCTATTTGTTTCGCATATGGAAATCAATAATGTATTAAATTTTCATGACTCATACGACACCCATCAATGGCATAATCAACTAGTTCATGTAAATGGTAAACACTTTGCAAAATTACATGAATATGAATATTTAGATTCTTTCGAACTAAAACCACTTATTGTATGTCACACACGATTACAAAGTAAAATGTTAAAATCCCCATATAGTGGGATAGGTGAATGATCTAAATTAATTGTTGAATTATTCAATACTGATGTGTGTGTACCATCTCCAGTTGAAGCATGGTATGGGTAATCAAGCATCATAACATTTATTGATGATTTTAATAGACATGGACATATCTACTTAAAGGGATATATGTAAAATTAATTTAAAAATTCAAGGAATACAATAATGATATTGAGATAAATTTTTTTAATAAGATTAAGAAACTTATCTCAGAATGAGGTATAGAATAACTGAATAAAGAATTCATAGATTTAATATGGGAGTTTGGGATCTTATTCCAAATCACTCCTCCATGCATCCCCAAGTTGAATAGTGTAAGCATAAGGAGGAACCACAACTTTTGGGAAATGGTAAGATCAATGACGAGTCATAAAATCCTTATGATATCCTTTGGGAGACATGAATTACAAAAAATGGCACACATACTCTACCAGGTTTCAAATAAATCGATAAATGTTTTTCTATATGACCTTTTGATTGGAATAAATGCCCTGTTATTGAATTTAAATGTGTGGGGATGTGAAGAATTTGGTAATTCTTCTTCATTTTACAAACTCTCACCCTATGTCACAATGTTTAACATTATAGGATACCCTAAATAAACAAAAGGGATATGATCAATAAGACTACTCGGATGAAAAGGATATTGTGGAAAGACCATCCATGTTCTCTGATAGAGAGCTCATCTCCAAATGAGATAGTGGGATCGAGATGGACATGGATGAAGTTGATTCTCTAGGTAGACAAGAGTTGGTACAGGAGAAGATTCCACAAAGCCCCATGGATGAAAGGTCTATTCCAGAGACACATGTAATTTTTTGGATTACAAGGGATGTTAGAAAACTAGAATGGTATAGTTTTCTAGTCATCGAGGATAGTGAAAAATTATTAGTTGATAATAACGATCCTCTAACAAACAAGGAAGCAGTTAGTGGCACATAAGTATCTAAGTAGCAAGAATTAAAGAATTCTAAAATAGATTCCATACACCAAAACCATGTATGGATTATTGTAGATCATCCAGTATATGTAATTACTATTGGTTAAAAATGGGTATTCAAGAAGAAAATTCACATGGAAGGAAAATTCAGTACCTATAAGGAAAAACTGGTTTCAAAAAGTGTTTAAATATCATCATGGTATTGGAAATGATTAAACCTTTTAACAAGTAGCAAGGACAAAATCCATCATAATTCTATAGTCAATTTCCTCTTACCCTAACTATGAGATTTGGAAAATGGATGTCAAAACAACCTTCCATAACAAGAACCTCCAAGAACATGTCTATACGACAAAAACTAAAGGGTTTGTGACACCAAAGGATTCCAATAAGATATTTCAATATCAAAAATTCATTTATTCATTAATAAAATCATCATGTTCATGGAACATTAAATTTATTGACTCTATAACAAAATTTTGTTTTATAAAGAACGATGTAAGCCTTCTATCTAAAAACGATTTAGTGGGAGTGAAATCATTTTCTTAATAGTATATGAGGATGTCATATTAAATATGGGAATAAAAATACCAGTCTTACGGTTTATTAAGGCATGGATGAATAAAGAATTCTCTATGAAGGACTTGGGTGAGACAACATATATTCTTTGAATCATGATACATAATGATAGATCCAGGAGATTGATGGTTATAAGTCAATGTACATTCATTGAAAATATAATGAATAGGTTCATTATGGATTAATAAATGATGGGAATATTTCGTTCTTCACATGGTATTCATCATTCCATGACAATCTTTCCCCATATACATTGAGAAATAATGAGAATGGAAATGATTCCATATGCATTCACGATTGGGTCGATCATGTATGTTATGATATGTGATAATATAGTTGTAACCTATTAGTTGAGTGTGGTAAGAAGATATCAGGATGATCTAGGTGACTACCATTGGATGGATGTCAAGACTATCCTAAAGTATCCTACATGGACTAAGGATATGTTCGTAGTTTATAGAGGATTTAATGAAATTGTCATTAGAGGATATGCATATGCTAGTTTCCAAATTGATCAAGATGTCATGATGCCATAAAAAGGATACATCATCACTTTTAATGGAGGATTAGTGAGTTATAATAGCTCAAATCAAGCTTCGGTCATAGATTCAACAACAAAGTGTCAGTATATCTCATATTCTGAGGAAGCTAAAGAAGCATTTTGGTGGTGAAGCTCCATCTAAGAGCTTTATTAAGTTCTTAGAAGAAATGATCTGTTGGGATAAAATACATACATGAAAAATTGATTCTTTTTTGGGTACTTTTTGTTTTCTTAAAAAGAGGGCCTCCATGTATTGTTTGTTGACAAGGTGGGTTTCCAAGTTTAGTTTTTTGACAACGAGTGTTTTAAAAAAGTGTTTTTGGGATAAAGAGATGTTGTTGACAATCCATGTTGAAAAAATAAACATGAAAATGTAATGGACAATCTGGTGGTGTTACCAAAAGATAATATATAAAGTGGAATCATTTTCCAGTGTTTCTCAAAATTTTTGTCTTGAAAATCAGAAAATAACGATAAGTATTTTGGGCAATGGAATGTGCATGAATAATTTGAGAGGCCTGAAAAAAAAGGTTTGTATGTAAATGAAATTATTGTTTTTCACAAGAGTGTTTTGGAGTGTTGTGTGCATGAGGTGTTTCAGGATAATAACAACAAAAAATGGTAAATGCATGAGGTTCACACCAAATTGGGATATATGCATGAAATATGAAGTTGTGTGAGAGATTTTGGTGCGCACAAATGGGTTTTTCATGACATGATTGGTTTCTGAAAAAGGGAAATGATTTCCTATAAATATGTTGTGACAACCATCATTAGAAAAATCACAACACATAGAGATAATCGAAGCTCTAAAGTGTAGAATATTTTTTGGAAAAGTAAGGTGCATGAAAAATTGAATGTTATGCCTAAAATTGGAGGCTAAGTGTAATAGTTGAGGCTATATGAAAACGATGAGGGTTCTCGTAAGTGTTTAGGTTGTATATAATTTTAATGGTTGACTTAAATTTGTAGTTGGTATTGTTCACAAAAAATTGAAGGGTTTTTTCATGAAAATAAGGAGAAATTTGCACAAGGAATGGTAGAGGTTTCAAGTTAAATTTCTTGTTTCCCAACTCATTTCTATTGTAAAGTATTAATCCTCAGTGGATGAAATCAGGAATTAAATTGAAAATCTTTGTAAAAATTAGGATGAATTCATTTTGTTAATTAAATGACATATAAATCTATAAGTTGTGAGTGGATCTTCATAAGTAGAATTAAGAACATCAGTTGAGAGATCAATACGAATTCAAATAGTGATTGGTTATAAACCAAGAGGGATGGTTAATCCTATTAGAGAATCTAAATAGTAGTTTCCTTATATTGGATTTAGTCCATATCTATATCATTTATCTATGATCCTTGGATGTAGACCATTGAGGGTGAACCAAGTAAAATTGATGGGTCTCATTTATGCTTTATTATTTTTTCATATGTTGCAATGAGAAGGATAGAGAATAAAGTTTTTTTCTTACAATGAGACTAGATCAAAATGGGAAGTTGTTTTAATCTTTCATTCCCTGATTCAACCCCCCCCCCCCCCCCCCCGCCCCTCATGGTATCTATCCTATGGTCCTGACAAGTTGTATTTGAGGGAAAGATGAATATTAGTGTTTCATTCACTCAATGTAGGTCACCGATCATAAAACGGTTCTGATCAGCACCAGGAGCGACATTTAGTTATGGAATAATAAGATGCAACATTACTTCCAATCCCTGGGAATGGATGTGTTTACAACATTGATGCATGGTATCTCAACCATCCTAAATAGTGGAAATTCATCCAAGGATAAAGGAAGGGAAATATAAAATGATTTTAAGGGAATCAATGCTTTAGGTGGATCCTTATAAAATGATATATATATATATATATATATGAAGGTGATTTTATAAAAAAAGTCACATGGTATGTGGGAAATGCAACTGAATATATATAAAGGATGTACAATGGTAAGAGTGTCAAAGATACAAGTTCTATGGAATAAGTATGAAGATCTGATAATGAACCTGAATTAGAATATTTTTCTAAATTTTTATATTGTAAATATTATTATGGAAGACATGTGTGGTCTTGGAGAAGTCAGTGAAGACTTAACAATTATGAAGCGCATCTTGAGGGAAATTCCACCTTGGTTCTATCTAAAAGTACCATTTTTCAATGATAATGATCATAAATAGCTGACATTGGATAAATTTCATAGTACCCTAGTAGTATATGAAATGAGAAATGATGAAAATGATGCAATGGAAAATGGGAAATCTGATGAGGTAGAATTCAGGGCCATGAAGAATCACCCAATTGAAGACTCTCAAGAAGATGAAGAAAGATACAAGGTGATGTCATTCATGTATCAAAATATACAAAGTTGAAAAATAATGTTCAATGGGAAACATCCACCAGCGTGTTTTATATGTGGAAAGGATAGACATCTTGTGGAAAGGTGTCATATCATGTTCCAAGAAGATGATGAGGATGAAGTTGAAATTTTTGTATAGAAGACATCAGTCAATGTAAAAGTCAAGAAAATTTTCACGAGAATTTTATTTCAAAAAAAGGATTTTCATTCACATGAATTTGATAGTTCATAAGAGTGTAAAGATGAAGATAGTGAAGATATAGAGAACAAATAAGAACATGGTGAAAATTATATGGTGACAATTGTCAGCAGTTCTTAGAAAGAGGACAAAATTGACACTGATAAAGAAGAAGAAGATGTTTTAGGAATATTTGATATGGATGATGAATTAGAATAAACTCCTGTGGTGATAGGTGTTTGGAGACCAAAAATGAAGAAATCCAACAATGTGGTAAATGATGTCGAAACCTATATTCAACTATAATAAGAATAAATTTTTGTGTGGATAAAATAAATGGAAAACCTAATGTCTTCATTTCTAGTGGACTCAAGAAAAGTTGATGAGGACAAAATGAATGTGGATGAACATTGAAGAGTGATCGACTGATTGAATAACACATCTAAAGAAAAAATATAAAACATCGAGTAACATGTGGAAAGAAGTTATCAATATATGAAGAAATGCTAAGGCTCAAGGAAAATTATTCACACTTAATATGACATCATCAAATTAAATCACTCAAAAGATAGAAAAGATAGAAGTAATGAATAGTTATCTAATGGGAAGGAAGCAACATTCATGTTCAGATGTTAAGACTAGTGTGGGGCATGAAAAAAACAAAATACAATTTAATATGAAGTTAGACTGTAAGAACCCATTCCATGAATGAATGTTGAATTGGGAATAAAGCATAATAAGAATATTCTGTGATCATAAGGTACAACTAGAAATGTAAAAGTGACATGAACGAATGCACCCTATATCAGTTTTTATTACTATGGAATGATGGTACATTCATATAATGTATGTTCTATAAAAAATTTAGGTTGAATGGAACATGAACAATAGTGGTACCCAAAAAGAGATCAATATTATAGAACATATTTTAAGGGAAACTATTTTTGTTTTGGAGGATTTAGGAACATGGCTACATACTTTACATCAATCATAAACAGGAATGTGTTGATGCAAAAACCTAGTGGTTTCAAGCAGCATATCCAAGATTCAACATGTGAGATGAAAATAGAAAATCAATTTCCATCACTACAAGATGAAGCTGGTCAATCGTACTATGAGGAAGATCAATATTTTTAAACTACACCAACTGTGATGTAAAATAAATGGATCTAAAATAAAAAGTATGTGATGGTAGTTGTAGGTGAAATTCACTATAAAGCATCAGATTGTTCTAGAGTACATATCCTTAATAGTGGATGGAAATCCTATATGACCGGAAACAAAGATACTATTACATGCATAAAATATGAAAATTAGAGAGTTTTCAAGTCTCAAAATGATTAAGGGATGAAAATTATTAGCTCCAGAAAGGCCAGGATTGGGGGAAAAGAATTGTGATGTGCAAGTTTCATGGTAGATGAAGGACTCAGTTGCAATTTTCTCTGTGTCATTCAAATATGTGACTCTTGGAATTCAATAAGTTTTACTAAGAATATATTCATCATCATAGGAGGATAATGTCTAGAGGTTCTGTAGGTAAAAATAACAGAGGGAAATATATTCCTTATAAGTGGAGAATAAGATATTTGTTGTTTTTCGTGAGTGGTGGAAAACGTTCTCTGGCATAATCTACGAGGTCATATATGCGACTTGTCCCTATAAGATCTAGTGAAGTGTGATGCATCTAGAGAACCTCCTAGTCTATCATGTGATCATACACATAAGTGATACGATTTCCAATAAGGGAACATTATTATAATGGTGTACAAAGAATATGAAAATAAGTCAACAATAGTTCTTGAATTTGTGCAATATGATGTTTTTGGACATACCTCACCAAGAGGCCTCAATGAGAATAATTATTATGTTCTTTTCAATGATTACTATAGAAGAATTTCATTGGGATTTTTCATCTCCCATAATAATGACTTTTTTTAGTTTCATAAAATAGTATCGGAGGGAACTAGAATGGTTGAATGGACAGATATTTCTGATTATCGTACTTATAATGGCACAAAATTCACAAACAGTTAGGTGGATGAATACCTCAAGAGACCTGGGATAAGGAATCATGTTTCTTTTGTGAGAACTCTATAGCAGAATAGAGTGACTGGGAAGAGAAATTGGATCATCAAAAACATGGCCAAAAAGAGGATTATTGAAAAAGGCCTACAATAGATATTTTGGAAGGAAGATGTATTAACATTTTCCTACATTTATATAAGGTCTTGGTTGTTTACAATGGAATAAAGGGCTCTATAAGAGATGTGGTACATAAATATTCCAATATAATAATACATTCAAATATTTGTAGGAAAGTGCTTTATTCTTAACAAGTAAGGTTACATGAAATTCGAGTCACATGGAGATGAGGGGATATTCATTTTCTAGATAGCAATAATAAAATCATATAAATATTTTAATAGGAGGCTGGTAAATGTATTTTAGAGCAGTAATGTCATTGTAGTTGAAATTAAAGAGAATATTCCACAACATAGTGAACAGTTTGACAATGAAACTGATGAGGAGGCATGATGAATAGGGGGATCAGAAGTGGAAGTTGTTTATTCAGATGAAGATACTAACAGTGATAAAGAAGACTGAATGTTTGTATCTACAAAGAAGAAAAAAAATCGAGCTGAAATTGACATGAAAAATATCACTGGTGATCAGACATTACATTTTAAAACATGAAGAATTATTTCGTTAAAACATAAGTCTTTTTATTCATAGGTATAGTGGAAATTTTTTATCAATGTAGTTGATATTGAAAATTGGGTCAAGGATATGAATGAAATGATAAAAATTATTGAGAATAATCACATGTGGAACATGGTTTCGGGGCCAATAGATAAGATTTTCATTATTAAATAAATGGGGTTTTTGAAACATGATAGATGAATATAGTGTAGTGATTAAAAAAATGCCTGACTGGTATCCTATGGGAACTCACATATAGAGGATATCGACGTCGATGAAACATTTTCACTGGTAGAAAGACATGACATAATCAGATTATTCTAGGCCATTGTAGTGGAATGTAAGTTCAAAGTGTTCCATATGGATGTTAAATTTTCATTTTCGAACATTGTTCTAGAATAAGAAGTCTATATTGAGCATCAATATTGTTTTATCATTCTTGAATATTGGAATACAGTTTTTTAGTTGATGAAAGAACTATATGGGCTGAAAAAAGAACCAATGTCATGGTATTCATGTATTGATTAGTATTTGAAAAGGCATGTATTTCATCATGGTGGTGTTAATTATGATCACTATTTGAACCAAAATGGTTATCAAAGGATGGCTATTATAATTTATCTTGGTGACATAATAATTTTTGGATCAGATGAATCTTAGTACAAATTGTTTTTGAATTCATGATAATAGATTTTGAAATGTAAATGATTGGTGAGAAGACATTTTTCCATTGTTTATATGTGACACAAGGATGGAATGAAACAATTACTTCTGAATACATATATTTTAAATATATTCTAGGAATTTTTGGAATGGATAATTCCATGGGGATAAATTATTTGGGTGCTATCCAGATGAAATTATCAAATGATGGAGAAGGAAAAGCAGTTAATATCACATAATACAGGTAGATTATTGGAATTTTTCAACACCTAATAGTAACAAGAAATGATATTATGTTTATCACATAACAATAGGAATGATATAAAATCAACCCCATGGAAATCCACATGCTTTTAGTGAAATTAATATTTCATTATATCAAGGGAATAATGGATTATAGTTTGATGTACACTAAAAAATGTCATCCATAATTATTAGAATATACTTATGGAGATTGGTCTGGAGCAGCAGATGAAATAAACTAATTTTCTTGAGGTATTTTAATCTTGGTGGATTGTGTATTTATTTAATAATAAATAATAAATATTTCATTTTATTGATCACTGCGGGTGTTGAGTATATTACCACCACTCAATCAGGAACATAGTTATTGTGGATAAAGAAGCATCATGATGATATGAGAGTTGATATGAAGTCTCTAATCGAAATCTAGTTCAATTATTTGAGTGCTATAAATATTAGAAAAAATTCAGTCCATCTCTCAAGGAAAAAATTACATTGAGGTCAAATATAATTTTACTAAGGTGAAGGTGGAAAATTACTTGTGAAACTGGAGTATGTACCTAAAAAACTACTGGTTGAAAACATTATAATGAATGCCTGAACAAAGGAACATATTGAAAGACATCGACTACATATGGGAGTCCAGTCGACTCCTTACACTTTAAAAAATGTAGATGTGGTACCCCGTCTCCCTAAGGTATGATGTGTTTTACCTAATGTACTATTCTGTGCACTTTACAATGTTGCATACCCCCAAGGAGTAACCTTTGGGTTAGTAGACAAAGGGGGAGAAATTGTGGCTATGACTTCATCAATACATGGAGAGAATCTGAAATATGAAGCATCGAGATAGAGGAAGCAATGAGATATGTTGAGTGTAATAAATCTAACGATGCTATAAGTGATCGATCAAAGATTCAATATCATGATATCTGATGTTCATGATGAAAGGGGAATAGTGGCGTTGGAATATTATCAACAAGTCAAGTCATTAATGAAGTTAATTATTGATAAACATTTCATTATTTTCTTGGTTCTCATGCCGATAATTTCTTATATGGAATTAGAGTATTTTTGGGTAAATATATGATGACTATGTGAATTGCAACATCTGAATGGTTACAGAAGGTGGATGATGCTTTAATGAGGTATAGATTGATAAATGAGTTCTTAAAAACCCAAATAGGGATATTATTTGGAAAACTATCCCTCCATGAAATATTGAATCATTTTTTGTTGATTTTGTTTTTTGACAACCAGATCCTCCATGTTTTTTTGTTGAAAAGGATTGTTTTCATGTTTTTTTTGTTGAAAAAGTGGATTTTCAAGATGAGTAATTGGGTTAAAGAGATGTTTTGACCATCCATATTAACATAATATCCATGAAAATGAATGGTTGATCTAGAGGTGGTAAAAAAAGATCTGGTATAAGATTGAATGAGGGAAAAATTTGTGTTGCGCACAATAGAGGTTTGGAGTTTTGTACGCAAGAGGATTTTTAAGACCAGAACCACAAAAAAATGGAAAATGTATGAGTTGAATGTAGAATTTGGACATGTTTGGGAATTATGATGTTTTGTGAGATAGTTTTTCATGAATTAAGTACGGTTTTCATGACACAAATTTTTTTTCACATAAGGGTGAAGATTACATATAAATAATAGTTGACCCCATTGATTTGAAAAATCTCACCCCGTAGAGGGAATCTAATCTCTAAATAATAAAATATTTTATCATTAAATTATGTGCTTGAAAAATTTAATGTTCCACATAAAATTGAAGGATACACTAAAAATTGAGGATACAAGTAATAGTTTAGGATGAATGAAAAATTTCATGTTGCACATAAATGTACTGTTTTTGCACAATGTGTAGTAGTAATCCTGCGGAAAAGAACATGGTTTTCGCAAAAATCAAGAGAATTGTGTGCATGGCATGGTAGGGGCAGCATGTAAAATTTGAGGTTTCCCAGTTCAGTTCTGTGTTAAAGTGGTATTCATTTGTCGAAAATAGTAGGACATCAATAGAGAATCTATATATAATAAATTAATTTTTCATTAATGAAAATGATTGAAACTACAACCTATAAACATTTAGGGGAACTTTTGAAGAACCACTGAGAAATATAGTGGAGAGAGCAGTGAGTTTTCAGATTGTAATGGGATGTAAACTAGGAGGAATGGTGATTCCACTTCGGACATGTAAAAAATAGTGCACTTATAGTGGATTTGGTACATCGGCACATCACTGTTTTATACTCATTGAATGTAGACAGTGAGAGTGATCTAAGTAAAACTGTTATGTCTTGTGCATCATTTATGATTTTTTCATAATCTATAATGGAAATGAGTGAGAAAAAATGATTTTTCTGACAACAAAACAAGATAACGGGGGAGAATTCTTTTAATCATTCATACCATAATCCCCCCCTCTCAGTGTTTCAAACCTATTGTACCTAACAAGATTCCATCACACTCTATTGTGATAATACTACAGTGGTGTCTCTTGCAAAAGAGCCAAGGTGACCTCAATGGATGATGAACATGGTGTCGAAGTATCTTCTCTTGAGGGATTTTTATCAAAGAAGTGACGTTGAAGTGATCAGTATTTCCACAAAGGGAAACTTGGTGGATCCATTGACTAAATCATTGAATTATATGAAACAGGATCATTATGTGACGTCTAGTAGATAGAAAGTTGTAGTCAGTTGGTGCGAGTCTAAATGGGTGTCTGTTGGAGTTGATATCTTAGAATAAACAATTATTACTTTTTATTACATGAATATTTTATGTATTGAAATACTAAAAATTAGATTATATATTTTTCATTATTCATCATGACTATTATGTAAAAATGTCCTAGAGTATTTTTTGGATTAATAAGGTCATAACAGGTCTCATCTGTGATCAAAACTATGATGTTATATAAAAATATTCTTAAATATAGTTCTATTGTTGGATGAAATACTATGATGGTACATATATCATATATATTGTTAGGTGGGATTACTCATAATAAGATGAGACACTTTCTCATGAAGATCCCACTTCTTTATCTCCATGACGGGAGATTATGAGAACAAACTCACTAGTTAGAATTACTAATGTTTTGGTGTCATCAAATATTCTAATGTGTCAGTGCGTGTAATGGTCCTTAAACATTAATATTATAAATATATGTGTCAAGACTCACACACATTGATTTAATGATGAAAAAAATCACACAATATGTTGGTGGGCATTAGTGTATGTTGGGTGTCTCATAAATGACTTGGAATTGATGGATATGTTGAGTACAGATTTTTCCCTTCCATTTATGTAAGTTGATGCTCGACCCTTTCATTGAAATAGACCTGTCACCCTAAATTACATGTCCATTGTGTAACAACGAGTTTAGTTCAGGTAGTCAAAGAATGATGTATCATTCATGTAGGTTGATGACACTATCACGAAACCTTCTTGTGGAGATATTGTGAAATAAAATATTATATTATATAGTGAGCTTTTGTATGTGGATATCATCATTTTGAATTTATGTTCATTATATTTGGTGGCTTGACCCATTGGTGGATAGTAATTTGGGAAATTAGGAAATCCCAGATTATGCCAATGAGAAAGAATCCTAGATGGTCACACAATAATTGTTTTCTGTGATATTGATTAAATTATATTTTAATTTCATTAAAAAGTAAATATGATTATCAAAATGGAGGAATAATTTTATTCAACTTAAAATCATCGCATAAATTAAATAAATATTTATTCACAAGATTTTGAATAAAATATATTTTATTATTTTATCGAACATTTAATAAATATTTATTTACTATATTTTATAAAAAATATTTTATAAAGAGAATAAATTATTTTATTTTAGAGTCCAATAAATGGAAGAAGAGTTGAAATAGACCCAAACCATGTATTTTTATATATTATAATTTACAAGTCTGTAAATAATGATTATCCATTTGGAGTAGGAAATAATAATAATAATAATGTTATCAGTATGTGAAAGATGATTTTATTTGAGGTTCCTTTTTTCTTTAGTTGGTAAACCTAAAATAATGGTGTTGTTTTTTTTATTATGTGGCATGGGTTTTTCAAATAGTTGTAATTGGATATAATATTTTTTTCACAATTAGATATTGTAACTGAAACCCCATTTAAATTATTAGGTATGTATGTCTATCATTTCAAACCCCCATTGAATTGAGAATTTTGGATCCAAAAATTTTTCTCTCTCAAAACCTCTCATATCTCCCTCATATGAATGAGAGAATTTCTTCCAGTTTGAATGAATAGTGATCAAGAAGGTTCAATGATAGATTTTTTTTCCTACATAAAAACCTGATAAATGAGTGGCATTGTTCAGAGGCCATTGGATCACATGTGGATCACAACTAGAGAGTTTCTACATTGGATCCTCATAAGTTCAATAAAGAAAATTTGGATGGGCCATTCCGGACAGTCAAAAGTCATCGATGAAGAAAGTATGAATGACCCATGTATTTAATTTCATCATAAATTAATGACTTAAAAAAATAATTAATGTTCAATATCCTCTTTATTGGATCTGTCACCTTACAATTTTTTTTACAATCATTTATTTTAATCCATGGATACATGCATTCTACCTCATATTGATCTTGGATTGGTCATAGATTATGTAAAAAGATTAGTTGGGCCCTCCCAACAGAAATGCTTCCACTGTGTCTGGATCCTCCATGAATGGGATACCATTTTTTGATAGTTAGTAATTGGATTCCTAAACAAACCTCGGGGGGATTAAATGATTGAGGATCACACCCCAACCACCTAGAGGGATTATTGAACTCTGTCTATGATTAAAAGAACATATGGTATAACATCCTGTACTCAATAAAATATGATCCATTATACCACTATAAGGATGAACCATGAGGGCAAACCCAAGAGTTATATTTCCACACTGATGTTAAATAGGAACTCATAATTCCCTGGAAAAAATAGACAACATGTATTATGAAATACATGACATGTCTTTTGCTACATTATTTAATACCATTCTATTTGTCTTATGTTGGGGCACTATAACTGTTCATTTTAATGTTGGTAGTGCATTAAAATCTAGACATATTTGGGTTCTCTTTTTTTGTTTGAGTATGAGGTCGTTCCCAGGTACTGTAGTCATAGTCTTGTACCTAGAAATGAAAAAACCCATATACCCCAAATGTACATGTGAAAACACCATTTACGTGTCTCATGGTGTGTGGTAGGTATCTCGCTTCATGTGATATTACATTTTTTGGAAACCATAGCTGCTACTTCTAAGAGACTTCATGACTTGTGTTCTTAAGACCACACACCATGTCTATTTGGTTTTTTATAGCCCTCTATTTTTCTATTTCATTCCACACATTCCTATACCACCTTTGATTCTACAATCAAATCATCCAAAAATAATGTTTCTAGGCTAACCAATAACTTCTATCACAAGTGTCCATATTCCATCCATTGATTCACCTATGAATCATTTTTCATCGATCTACATCATTAAATCTCTAAATCAACAAACCAACCTCCAAGTATCCATTACTAGATCATTTTTCATTATCATCACACAACGATTAAATCATTAATATCATACACATACCAACAGAAATGATTCATTGAGACAAATATAAAAATTTTAATGATCGTTCAATAGGTATTTGATGTACCATGTACCAAATAGATTATCAGTTGTAAATATATCATGAATGTGGGGGAATAGAAAAAATCATCAAAAGTAAGTATGAAAATCATCAGTTTTTCATATACTATTCATTTATTTGAAGTGTTAAGTTTTGAACTCTCATGTATAAATAGGGATCAACATTAACATAAAAACACCTCATTTTTTGTTGAAAAAAAAGATAAACTGTAATCAGATATGGTCTGTGAATAAATTCTTGAAATGATAATTGACTTCTGATTTGAAAGGGACTAAAAAATAGAATTTATATAGGCAAACAACATATTTTCATCTAGTTTGGATTGATCAATAATAAATAATGGTTCCACATTACAAGAATATAAAATATTCACCAACTATTTTGGAAAACTGGTCATTACAACACAATCAATTTTCATTCTATAGTGAACTCTCCTACAAGGAAATTTGTCAACTATGAAGAGTTTTTTGGATAATACTCTGTATTTTTTCTGTATAATTCATTCTTGGATGGTGTATCTCCCATAAATTATCCATTTGGGATGGTGATGGGATGGGATGGGTGGCCATACCCCACCAAACACACTAGTATAAGAAGAGGTGGATGTAGAAGAGGATTCCTATAAATGGGGGACTGTACTATAGGGTTTCTCAACAATTCACCAGAAATATCATCACCAAAATATCTGATTTGAGTGTAGTGTTTTGGTATGTGGTCTCCCAAATTATTCAAAATAGATTTATACGAGGGTTTTTCTCATGTTATATTGAGGGATTTTCTACCCACTTTTACCTGTAGTTATCATTCTATTCTCCTTGGACTAATTAAACCATTCATTTATTTGGATTTCCACATTAAATCTAGTGTGATTTTTTCTGAATTGTGTACTTTATTTTAATCTCAGTATTTTCACTACAATGGTGTATCGATAATTTACGGTCCTAAAACGCTATATTAGAGAGAATGTTCTACCCTAGTTATTTTTCACATTTTAGGATAATAAAAAAAATTATAAATTGGAGTATGATCTGTGATTGCAACTCATGTTTATCTTTCAGATCAGAAAAAAATATTTAGATTATAAAATACAACATTATGGAACATATGATGTTCTATATTGATTGTTTGCCTAGATGGTGAAAAAATTTGAATTTCATATATTAAATGAGAATAATATTTCATTGTAGAAAATGAAGATGTAGGAAGTCTATAAAATGAATAATATAGTAATATAAATTAAAAAAACACATAGGGTGTGATGGAAGTGAAATGGTATGACATGGATGTTAATAGTATTTTCAACATCCATTTGTCTTTGGAATATTTCATCTTACTGATAATTTCATCAAAAATGATTGAAAATGAAATATGGTATACTATAATGAATCATTACGAGACTAGGTCAATACAAAAAAGAATTAATAAAGGGGGAATTGTAATCTATTGGAATAGTGGATTCTTCATTAGTGACCAACCAAATCAATAAACTCAATAATTTGTTCTCTCAACTCTGGATGTTGGGCTATAAATGTTTGGGTATTGAACATGAAGATACTCTACTCTATATTTTTCCAGATTTGTATGACCAACTCACCGTCAACCTTTCCAATAATATCATAATGGTTATACTACCCTTAAAAGAGGATTTAGTTATAGTTCTTGAATAATAATTTCAGCACATGAACAAGAATAAACGATAGGCTACATCCTTCTAAGTAGAAGATTTTCACTTGAGAAAGTTAGGATTATGGAGTGTATTTATAGTGGGATCGAAAATAATGTCCTCTCCAAATCAAGGAGAAAGAAGAAAAATTTCATATGCTTCAACTATGGAATAAAGGGGCACACCAAGAAGGATTGTTCAAATAAAAATTGGTTTGAAAATATATCTCTAGGAAATTTTGAAAGTACATCTGGTAATGGATACATTATTTTCATTATACTAGGGATGAATACTAGAATAATGAAGAATCTCAATGATGGATGGATAATTTAATCAAGAGAAACATGGAACATGGAATCCCAATAGTAAATGGTTTGAACCATATGAAACTATCCTAAATGGACTTGTGTATATAAGTGATGATCACACATCACATATCATTGGTAATAATTAGTATCAAATTTAAGATTAATGATGGTAATTTTTTATCCATCCAAATAGTACAGCATGTGATAGTCCTGATGGAAATCATATTTTGTTTAGGAAAATTTGATGATATAGGATGAAAGACTCTAACCATGAATACATGGAAGAAAATTTTGAAGGGGGTGATTTTGGTTACAAAGGAAGAGAATATCTCAAAGAATATGTATATGGTTATGGGTAAATCATACAAGGAGGAAGATATAGAATCCACATAAAATACTTCACCAGAAGTGTTTTTTGGTGTATGGAATTAGAATCATTTCTATATGACATAACGAGTTCTAAAGACTCATTCAGAATACAATTACCTCCCAGGATTACGAGGAAATCCTTACCATTTTGTGATCATTGAGTTTTCATCAAGAAACACATGTTAATTCTCAGAAAATCAATAGTGCAATGAAAATATATCGTAGAATTTATCTATTCCATTGTTCATAAATCCCTAGTTATAAACATGGGAGGAGGATGGTACTTTTTATCTTTCATTGATTATTATTCTTGGAGATTATGATTTTAAAAAATAACTATGGTTGAAAATATTTTTGAAGTATTAAAAACCATAAAAGAAATGAAGTATATTGAATTTGAAAAGATGATCATGTGTATGAGAACTAAAAAGGTGGAGAGTATGGATGTTTGGAGTTTGAAACTATTTTTCAACAAGAAAGAATCAAGAGACAGTTCACAGTGGAGTACAATCCTTAGCATAATTGAGTGTGAGAGAAGATTAATAAAACCCTATTTAATAGAACAAGGGATATGTTGAAGACAACATGAATTTCCAAAAAAATTGAGTAAAAGTAGTGAATACAACATATTATATGATCAAAAGATATCCTTCATTATTGAACGATATGAAGACAGAAATGGGTATGTGGACCGGTAAACCCGCTAACTACTCTCATTTACATACTTTTGATGTTTTTTATAGGAAATGATTAATTAAATAGGAAAATTGATGTTGGATTTGATATATAGGAATTGTAATATCTTGTGGAATGTTGATGGTGTGAAGGGGTATCATTTGTTGGGATACACTGCCTGCAATGTTATCATCAGTAGAGATGCCATTTTAAATAAGAGAATGTAAAAATGAAAATTTACCGATACATGAATAAATAGAATACATAAACTAAAATAGATGAAGTGTATGATAAATACAAGGAAGAACAGGTTTCGATTGATGAGTTACTAGATCATGATAATCAAGTACCAGTTGTGTCTTGACACTGATAGTCAAATCTAGAGAAAAGAGAACCACTGTGGCACTCAGATTTTATCGCTAAGAGTAATATTGTGTTCTTTTTATTAATATTGGATAGAGATCAGTGTTCTTTTATGTAGGTGTATTATAGTATATATGTATCCTCTGGTGTGGTGGCGGTGCAAGAGGAATGTGATTCTATGTACAAGAACAAGACTTGGGATCATGTTGATTTACATCATAGGAGGAAGTCTATTAGAAACAAATGGGTATTTGAGATCAAGAGTAATGGAATTGAATGGGTGAAATGATATCAAGAATGGATTTTTGATAAATTATATTCTTATAAGGATGGTATTAATTTCAATAAAAAAATTCTCCTATTGTAAAAATGAATAATGGTTGGATATTTTTGGGGAAGTGGGATACATATAGATTACGTCTAGAGAATCTGGATCAGAATGATACTTTTCCCTATTGTGATCTTCATGAAGAGATTTATATGGAAAAATTAGATGGATTTAAAGAAGAATAAAAAGGGAACTTTTTTGCAGGTCAAACAAATATTTGTACGGTCTCATGCAAGAACTGAGGTGTTGCTAAAAGATATTTTATTCATATATCATGTTCCATGGATACAAAAAACATTATTCAGGTCCTTGTTTATATTTCATGGGTTATAATGGTAATTATTTCATCATTATTCTATTGTATATAGATGAAATGGTATTTCTAGGACCAAAAAATGATCAGATCTAGGAGATGATTGTCAATTTGGTTATGGGGTTTGGTATGATGTAAATGGGACTAGAAAATAAGATCCTTAGGATGTAGAATTATAAATACAAAAATAACGTGAACATTTTTATTTCAAAAGAGTTATTTGAGAAATGTATATGAATCATTCAACATGTATGATTCTATACCAATATCCACTGTCACATATTGTTAATTTCAATTAATCCTCTACGATTTGTCCTAAAAGTGGTGTAACGAGGATATAGATGTCTCAAGTAATATATTCATCAACAATGGGTAGTCTAATAATTTATATGGTTTGTACAAAACCATACATTGCACATTTATGGGGAAATCTTATTCAGTATATATATAATCCTAAATGGGATTGTTGGAGAATAATAAACAACATACTCAGATATATCAAGAATAACTCAAATGATGCATTATGTTATTGGGGATCCTATTTAACTATCATAGGAAAAGTTGTTTCAGATTTTGAAGGTGATTATAAATTGAGTAAATCTTCTAATGGTTATGTGTTTACTATTGTAGGAGGTCTAATTGGATTGATTTGAAATGTACAGTCAGTTTTGTCTTTATCGATGATGGTGGCTGAGTAGATGGATGTTACACAGGATTCTAAAGATGTAATTTATATGAGAATGTTGTCAGAGGATCATGGGCACATAATGTGGAGAATATATTTATTTTAAGACCAATATAAAACCTTACACATTCCAAGGAATCCATCTATTCATTCCATGATGAATCTAATTGGGGTAAAATATCAATTTTTCTATGATGTTGTGGAGGAAGGACGTATAGAAACACACAAAATTCACACTAAAGAAAATATGGAGTATTTTTGGATGATGGTGTTTAACTCTGAAAAGTTCAGATGATGAGGATCCTAAATCATCTTAATAGGTATGTGATCATCATTGTTTGGATGGTCGAAATGTTTTGTAGATATGTGATTCGTTATCAATCAAATCTTCAAGTGGGAGATGTGTCAGTAGAATTATTTCATGGATAGTGAAACCCCAATAATTTTTAAAATGGGGTTGTGAATAAATGTTGGTGGTTGATAAAACCCCACAAATCCCACAAATATAAGAAGTGGATGTATGGGAGAGGCATACTGTAAATCTGGATATTTCCCATTGGTTTTCTCCTTGGTTCACCAAAAATTTATTGACCAAAAAATCTCATTTGAGTGTGGTATTTTTGTATAGTAGTGTCCCTATATATTCAAAAGAGATATTAATGAGGTTTTTCTCTTTGTAATATTTTGGTATTGTGTATCCACTATTACCCATAGCTATCCTTCTATTTTCCAACAATTATTTACCTCTTTCATTTTTGTGGCTTTTCAGCATTACATCTAGCGTTCATTTTTTCCACATTTCCACCTTTTTATTATCCCACTATAATTTATTCATCAGTGGAAAAATCATATATAGTACCAACATTTTACATATATAAAATTAAATAGAGATTATTAGGTTTTGGGTTATTTAGTAATTAATAAATAAACATGTATAATTATTTAATTATTAATCCACCAACGATTCCACTTAATACAAACAACTAATGTGTAAAACTTTTGTGGTGTGCCAAGGGTAAAACCATCATTAAATAATCATTTATGGTCTCACATTTCTAGTCAAAGACTTAATTTTAGAGTTATTGAATTACTTACATAAAAAAATGTGTCACATAATATATTTATTATTTTTAATATCAATATCGATACTCTCTTTGACATGGAATCCTACACTGACATGTCAGTAGCCTAAAAATATCAATTAAAATATTCTAATAATTCACAAGGAGATAATATATCATTACACCAGGGATATCGCTTTTTAACTATTGATTTTTGAAGATATTCCTTTTGATTCTTAGAATTAGGCAGCATCTAACATTGATAATTGATGAGGTTCATAGTATTCCTAAGACTTAATCGGTTTTCTAGTGATTTTCATTGAGATGTCTAGGATTCTTATGATATGGAGATGATTGGACAATAAAAATGTTATTCCTGGGATTATTACATTATCATCTAGATATACTTAGTGATACTATTTTATTACAAGAATTATTTTTTATGATCCATTGGGTTTACATGTACAGTAATTATCTTCAGGTTATCCTGGGGGTTGGAAATGTATCAAACCTAAGGATATGTCTAATTATCAAATAAATGTGATACTGAATGAGATATATTGAGTAAATATTCTACTTCTTGAAAGAACCCATGAATCAATAATGATTTTATTAATGTTATCTTGCAGTATTTAATGATTCAAATAAGAATATCACATGTGAATATATTGTGCTATTCGTTATTTTTTTTCCTTCATTGGGGGTTCTGTAATGAGTAATATTAAAACACTTCTCTAGAATCATCAATTGGTCAGTAACCAAGTAGACTCCAATGATCATAGGTTATGGAATGAAAGACTCTTTATTTTGAAGGGTCATGTAGTAATGCATTGGTGAATTTGATAGTAGGATGATGTGGGGATCAGGGATATTACTAGAGCCGCTTATTTATTTTTATAATCATTTAATTTATATTTGATCCTCCTAGATGATGTTTTTTGGAAGTTTATAGGTACAACTATGTTTCTATATGAATATAATTGTCATATTATAGTTGTAATAACATTCATTTTTATTGGATTTGATTACTCTGATTTTTATTTCATTGGATGTTTCTTGTTTATTTTTTTTCTATGGAATACATTAATGCGAGGGTATATTATCCCCATGGTATCACTGTATACCCTCATGACCTGTCAGCAGCCTCTATGGTTTGTGCAGCTGTGATTGAGGTCGAATAGTGATGCCAGTAAAGACCCCAATTAGTGGCGCCTGGCCATTGAAGTGAGATGGGGAACATATTATGTATCACTATATAAACTCCCACACATGATAACATTAATAGTTACTTATAACCTATAAAATGTCAATAAGAAAATTATTTATTGATAAAAAAGGTTATCTTTTGAAGGTTAATGATCTATAACATCATGAAATATATGTATTCAATATGAATGAATATTAAATTGAAGACATCCTTTTATATAAAAGATAAATTTATTATTATTAAATATTTTTTGAATACTTAATAAATAGAACATATGACACCATATAATAATACCCCATATGAAATAATACTATATATGCGTTGTGTTTATTACACATGTTTTGTTTTTTCAAAATCATTACATCAATTTGTAATTTTAGAAACATAAATATCTGACTATCTAATAAGATACTCAAACAACTCTCTTTCAAAATGAATCATCTATTAATAACTATAGTTTTAATAATCAAGATATTTTTGTATCGTATTTCTAAAACTAAAATACATGCTCATAGTTTTGAAACACCTTTACATTATGACATCCAATTTAAAAAACAATATTAGTTTATTTATTTCTATAATGAACCCTTTCCAGGTTCAACATCATCATTTTATTGTAGATGTTTGTATTGAGATTATTTGTTAACAATTATAAATATTTACATTATTTGTTTACTAAAACATATTAAACAATTTTAAAATAAAATATGATATTCACTTCAATTATTTAAAAAATCTAATTCTTATATTATTATTTACCAAGACACACTAAACTCTTTTAAGATATTAAGTGACATTCACATTGAATTTTGAGAGGAATATTTTTTTATCAGTAATACATTAACATCTCTAAATAATTAAATACTCACACTTTTCTCTTATAAAATATATTCTTTTATTGATACCATGCTATGATAAAAATATTTTTTTTTCATGAAATAAAAAATTTTCTATTAAGATAGAATTTTTAATGAAATAATATATTATATCCATATCTTAGAAAATAAGATACTTTTTAGGAGTAATATTATAATAGATGAATTTATTATTTAAAATATTTCATCTATTATTGGTGTAATCACTTTCCATATAATCCTTTATTTATAACCATCTATTATAAAAATACTACATTTCATCCCACTACATGAATTACAAACACATAGTTTCATCACATAAATGAAATCTAAAAGCATCAATATTTCATAAAATGATTTTGAACATTGTATGATTAAAAAAAAATATATACTATATTTTTTTGCCTAACATATGATTCAAAATGATATAATAAATTTCAATTACACTAACTCCTGACATAGAACTTCTAGGAGGTTTCATTAACCCCATTTATTATTCCAAAAAATCATTCATGTGGATTCATTTCCTTACCATCATTATATTTCTAATTGTTTATAGAATTAACATTTACCCATTTCTACTGTTAATATAAAATAATAGATCAGAGCACAAATTTCATTCTCACTAATCATAATTTCCATATAAAAATATGGAAATTTTTTATTAATCAAATTAATATTTTTCAAAATTTACAATTTTGATTAGTGATTTAATTATACACCTAGAAAATGAATAATGAGAATCATCTAGTCTCTATAATTCTGATTCATTTCTTTTCATATTAAATATATTAGTAGAGACTAAAATAATATTATTCAGGTTATATATATATACATAACTCTATTAAATAATAAATGAAAATTTTTATTTATGTTTTAAAAATGAAGATTATAATATTTTAACAGTAACCACACTTGTTTAGTCAAACAAAAGATTATTAGTAGATAAAATGTTTTTACAATAAAACTATTCTGAAGAGTATAATTTGGCATTTTTTTCTTTAATTTTAAGTATTAGTTTTAATGTTATTTTTACTCATGAAGATTCAATTTATCTACAATTTATTATTTTATAAAAATTCTATAATGTTTTATATTTATTTATGTAGAACTTTTAATAAATTTGATACGACTAAAAGGATAACCCTTTTTAAAAACCATCAACTCTATTAATGAGAAATGGTCGATATTTTACATTGAAATTAGTCTTTTTTTTCATTCATCTAACCATATATTTATTTAGGAAATAAAAATGTGCTTATTTTCATATATGACTCTTGGATATTTAATAAATCATATCATTTCCTGATCCATAATATGGATAAACTCTACACTATTCCCCTAGTGTCATAATCTTACTTGGGATTAAAAAGTATGTATTTCATAATTAAGATGAAACAATTAACACCTAATACTGTTAGGGTCACCCATTACATTATTTTTATATAAAAAATAATATAGGGGCATAGAAAATTGTCATGAATTACCTTATTAGATAACAGATATCGTTACAAGTGTTCTCCATAGAGGTAGTCTACCACTAAGTAATATAAATTGGATTTAAATATAACCAGAATATCTAATGTATTCCATAAATGAGTATTAATAATATATAATATTTATTTTTGAATCCATATATCATAATAAATATCAACATGTTTTTATAATATTTATTTCTAACTCTTTACATACCCAACGCATTGGTTGAAAAGAAAAATTAAAATCCAACTGAATGAAAAAAATATAAATAGTCATCCAATGAAGAAGGTGAATGAATGAAATTCATGTAGTTTATTATATATCTATGTAATACATTTTCCCTGTAAGAGTAATTGTGGAGTAATATATAAAAACCCACACTTTCATAGACTTGTCATCAGCCTTTATTCTTATCACTTGTATAATGCATTATTCCTCTACAAATTTTTGTTACTCTAGATATATATCAAATCTATCATAATTCTGAAACAAAATATATATGTACAAAAAATAACATTCCAATTTACTCTATAACCATATACTAGGTAAATTTAGTGTACAATCAAACCCCATCAATTATAATTCCATGTTAACAGACCATTAAATGCATATATTTTATATTATAAGTAGATTAGAACCATCAAATAACGAGTAAATTTATTCAAACTATAAAAAATGTATATAAATGTATAGTTAATTTTAGAATAACAAAATAAATTAATATTATACATATGAAATAATTTAGAAAACATTTTTGAATGGTTCATAAATAAACTATAACCGCATTATAATTTAAGAACATATAGACAAGAATTATTCACCTTTATAAAATATAATAATTTAAAAATATCATTTCTATGGTTCTAATATGAACCCCCTCATATTTTATTAATTTTTTATATTTATGAATACATTTATTATTAAATAATTAATATTTAATATATTCTGAAACTATTTACATCAGTTGTAAATATTTTCTTAACAAGGTTACTAATATAAATATTTAATACATAAATTTTTGATCGACTAAAAAATAAATATAAACAATTGTTTAACATACTTGAACTATTTGAGTATAATTTGGAAAATTACATTATCACTAATTTTTACTAACACTCCCCCAATATGGGATTTTTCTAATGATGGAATTTTATAATATTCGAAAAACTATGTTTCCCTTACATTATATAGGAAATTTTTAGACTACTATCACTATGCAGAATTTTTTTCCTCTAAACACAATATATGATGTTATAATTTTTGAATTTTTCATAGTTTACAATTTCATGTTGAGTCATGTTCCAACCATTAATATAAAATTGTTGAATGTTATTATTTGTAAAAAGCAATTATAGGATAGTCCTTTTAACTTATCCATTTAATATGGGATGATGTTTTTTGATTACATGTTGTTATATAAAAAAGGTTTCTTATAATAACTTCCTAGATATAGTCCCAACAGTTGAACATGACCATGAAAACCATATCATCAAATAGTGGTGTAATTTATCATCATAAGAAAATAATTATTTTTAATATTATTTATCATGTCCATAAATTCATTTTCATATGTTCCATTATTTTTTTAGACATTCCATAAGCACCGCCCTCATTTATAAACATAGAATTCCATTGTCGAGAAAAACATAGATATGAAATTTCAATTATGGAGGGTTTACCTTATGGTTCATGGAAAACCCCTTCTCTAATACACTTAATTAATTAAAAAAATAAATCATATATATCTTATCAAATACCATTGATTTTTCAGGGTGAGAAGAAAAATAATAAATATTATATAAATGTAAAAACCAAAAACATAAAAAATTGTTCAATGAATTTGGAATGAATATATGTGAAGATATATAATGACATAAATTTAATATGTTTATATAACTAGTTTTTTATTTTTACATGAGATTAATTGAAATCATAGTGGAGAAACCAATTAATTCCTTACTCCTAAAATATAAACTAGTTCCATAATTCTTACAATTCATGGTAAGGACCATCCCATTACCATATTGTCTTCGATACATAATATTGGTGTATAAAAGATGGGAGGAGAGATATGTAGAGTAGGGTATAGTTTTGGATGGGGAGATTTTTGGGTAAGAGATCCTCAACCAGTTTTCAAGATATAACCAATTTATATAGGCATCAAAATGCCACATTTGGGAATCAATCATTTATCTATATTGATGAAACATTACCTAAATTATCAAATTCCACATCTCCTTAAAATTAACTTCTCAATGAACATAATAATTTTGTAATGTATAAAAAATATTCTAGACAATAAAACTCATAGAATCGTCATCATAATATGATGTTAACAGAAGTATCATAGATAGAGCTGTGAAATCCAATGATGTTGATCGTCAGAAAAAAATCATACATAATGCATTATAACATGTGGTATTGATAGTCACCATTCCATTGTGAAACAATAAATAGACTACAAAAGGTTCTAAACCACCACACTATAGTGTTTTATTCGTTCTTAAATTCTATTACACCGATCACTAGAGGCTAGAAAGTCATGTAATTATATAAATGTAAATTATTTCGATAAAAAAATTTCCAAAATAAGCAATCCAATAGAACACATGTCAATATAGAACTTGTTTTTAAAATAAATAATAAAACCATGAATCAAAAAAAATAAATAACTATGTTTTAAACAACAAATATTCCAGGGGACGTTACAATTTAAAATAAAAAAACAATTATGTAATGTCACAAAATCCTTGTCCACTTACACCATAAAAATTATCTAAATCATAGACTTATGACTCACAACTATATAGGAATAATGTCATCATAGTATGTATATAAGGACTATTGATGTTTATATTTCTGAATAATTTCATTTTAAGGGGATGATTTTAAATAAAGTATGATTTATCTAATGAATCTAATATACTTCCATATATAGGGAATTATACGGATAAAACAGCAAAAAAATACATTTAATTAAATAATTTTCTATTTAAAAATATTTATTTCTTAAAACATTCCACACTAATGAAAATAAATCCATTAATTTCTAGTCACATAATAAATATTAATTTTCTAAAAAAATAATTACATTTTTTCAAATAAATTTATAAACATCAGTTTTTACATGAATATATTATCTTAGAAAACGTAATATATTTTCACATTTTATACAAAAACATCCCATTTCAAAACAATACATTGTATCAACCTATAGAAAAAAAGAAAAAATATAATCCATATATCTAAAACCATAAATTATGTGTTGGTTAATATAGTGGGTTATCCAATAAATTCAATGATAGATAGCCTATTTTGATGAAATTAAATAATCCCTACTTGAATTTAAAAATAATTTTTTAAATTGTAATTTCTTAATTAATTTATTCTTATCACATGGAATGGGAAATCAAGTTTATATTATTAACTAATCATATTTCTTTATTATAAACTATAGGTTGTATCCAAATGGGGAATTCACAAAAAATTCTTATGTTACTTTTGATGTTGTTTGAAAAAACTGATTTTATTTCATTTTTTTTAGAAATTAGGTTATAAAATTGATGATTTTGTATTCCAGTTAAATGATTGAATAAATAATTTATGGGAGTGGTGATGTCGTTGGGGCTAGATTGTAAACTATAGATTCGTCTATTGAGTCATCTAACTCCCATAGATAAATAGTGGTGGCGAAGTTATGTCTAATATGAGTCTCAAATTGGTCCAACCTCCATCCAATTTACAATGATTTTTAGTGGGTTCATTTGATAAATTAGTGAAATCTATCATTTTTTATTGTTATTCCCTAATTAAAAATACATTTCTTGTATCAAATCCATACTCATGTGGGTGATCATTGGAAAATCCCCACCCAACCATAATATGTTTTGTAATAAAGATACTGAAATTGGGTGGAGAGATATATATATCCTTGAACAAGCAAATTAAAATTAAAATAAGTTATACATAACCCAGTTTAATTATATATTATATACCTAAATTAATAATTGAATAAATCTTGTAAGAGAAATAAATGTTTTTTATTTAATTTTAGAATAATATAACATAATATGAGAAAAATTTGTCTATCATTCTACATTCAAAACTACTACAAAAAAATAACCATCTACACATTTGATAATTTTGTTTATTAGGAACTAGTATAAATTGAATGAATTGAAAATAAAATTTGGATGGTTTTAGAAAAGATGTATGTCATCTAGAGCTTCCATTTGCTCATCAATCAATTTTTTAATAACCTAGGTTATCTATTTATTTAAATTTTTTCCACCCCCAGATCCATAAATGGACAAATACATATGTAAAACATATCATGGGTCATATGGGGTTCTTCAATAGTTGTCTTCATATTTTAATACATCAAAAAATTCTCATTTTGATCCATTCATAGCACATTTATAGAATTAAAATTTGTTTTCTGGGGTAAAATCGTTTGGGAATAATCCTTTGAATGATATATGGACTAAAATTTTTACCATAATAAAATAAATGGGGGGTGTCATGGCATGATACAAATGTGTCATTCCATGGTTGATATGAACATTTCCCAAAAAAATTCCCCTACGATTTGTCTTTACATGTTGAATTATTTATCTCTTCCCATATATACAGATATTTATGATGTAGAATGTTTGTTAAATGTATACATTGCTCCATTTTAGCATTGTTCTTTAATTAGATTCCATGTACTCAATCTTATGTAAATGGAAAATCACATATCATCATCCACATCTTGAAATATGTACTTTTAATTTCATTATTTTTCAATATTTTAATCCAACCATAAAACAAAAATATAGTTCACTTTTAATAATAAATAACAATGAATACATATTAAAAAATTATTTTATGTCAATGTAATCATGAAAAATAAGGTTATTTCAATTCAACCACACTTTAAACATTCTTGTCCTTAACCATGCAATGTCAACAAAACTTAATGAAGGGTATCTTGGTTCTAATATTCATATTTTAAATGAATTAAATAAATTTATTATCATTGATTGGATTGAACATTAAAATTACAAATGAAATATTAATTCAACTTCATACTCGTAAATGAGAATAATCAACCCAAGTATTTTACACTATCTTATTTAAAATTAATTGACATATTCCTTTCAGTTAATTATATATCATAATTTATTATTCCTAATATTTCCATTTCATGATTTTACTCTCAATATATTATTTTACTCCTAAATCATGTTTCAAATTCATGTGTAATAATTCTCATATCATGAGTAAATACGAATTTTCCTTATGTTTTTAAATGATAAATGTTATCCACATTAAAAAGATAAAATTCATGTAAAATAAAAAGATATTTTAAAATAACATCTCACACATAATTAATTATTTACAAAATCAGGAAAAAGAAGATTTTTTCAGTATTTCTGCTTCTAAAAATTGAAAGTATCCACAACCTAACCATATATGATAATATCATTAATCTGGTAATGATTATTTTTTCCCAAAACACAATTCATTATTATTCATTTGAATTTTCATTCTTCGTATTTATTTTTTCTAATTTTTTCAATATAGGATATCAATATAAGTACAATGAATATTAAATTATACTATCCAATATATCAAGATTACACTCCGATGAATTTTCATTACATTATAAAACATTCGTTAACTAAATATTTCCCCTACTCTAACACATAAACTTTAACATTTCATGCAATATAAATAACGCAAGAAATAAATTTATATAAATGGAACATAATGTGTCTCATTAGTATAGATTTAATTTATGGATTATATTTAATAAATAGGTATTTATTTCATTATGGGACCTACGATAAGGGCTTAATAATAATTAAAATTGTCAATAATTTATAGAGTGATATTAAACTGTACCAGTTTTGACATATTCTAATGAAAATTCTTGTAGGATTCATTCTCTATGATCGCTCATCAAGAATACTCAAGATATAAATATAATTTATTTGGTCTATAATACTCTCAATAAAAGAACAACTGATTTTATTTGAATAACTATTTGAATAAATTTTTAAAAACAAATCCATCCACATAAATTTGTAAAATTCAATGTATGAAAATGGAACAAAACATTCATTTAGAAGATTACACTAAAATCACTATATCATTATTCGTGAAAATTAATATACAAATATTATGTATAATTATTGAATTTAAAAATCTACACACTCAATATTAAATAAAAATACATAAATAACATGGAATCACATGATTCTTATAAATTTTGCGCCACTTAAAAAAATCATGTATAAAAAAGATGATAAATTTGGGCACAAATTTTTTTTAAATCTAAAAAATATTTTTTCAAATATATATATATATATAGATTTCAAAGGATAATAAAATTTAAAATAAATTTCCTATTATAAATGATTCATTAGTCTACTCTTATAATTCAATTTCATTCAATTTTGCTCTACATGATATACTTTGGGAATTATCCTTTTCTATCATAAAATCCATATATCTTATTCATGATACCATGAGAAATATATGTGGACAAGAAAATGAGAATTAAAAAATTGAATGTGCATCCCTATTAAATAATTAACAAGTAGGACTCATGGATAAATTTTAAGAATGAATAGATAAGTGTTTCCTCGAAAAAATGATTTTGTTAAACATCATTGACTCAACTAAAAAAATTAAAAAAAATTAAAACCCTAGGGAACAAGGTTACAACCTCCATAAATAATTGAATAATTATACAAAATTAATTAAAATTTATTATTCATGTATACCAAAATAATTTCGAATTATCACATTTAATAAAATGTAAGTGAAATAAATAACCTCATAGTTCTTAATTGTTGTTAATGGTGAAGCAGTGGAGTCTCCACCACTATTTCTTATGGTATATTATAATGTTAATTCATTATCATCTGAGAATTTATATGGAATGGTTGTCCTCCTTCATTTTAATTCTCAAAATACCAAAAGGGTATACATGAATAATAATATAAGTCCCTTTGGAGCTAGAAGTAAATATACATGTCCTAATTTGAGTCTGAAGTAGTATGATAGCACCTGATCATTATGGTCATATTTTCTTGGTCGAATTAATATTTCATGGGATAAAATTGTCCTTTGTTTGTAAATATTTGATACTTAAAAACCATATATAATGACTTCCAAAATATCCTATGTATATAATTTCATTACATTCCAAGCTCTATCCAGGTCATAAATCATCTATCTCATAGAGTATTTTATTTTTGTTAAAATCCCAGAGGGCGTTTCTAGATATTCCCATAATTCAATAAAAATAGTCTCATTAATAGGGTTATTATGTCAATTCCTATAATCCCATAGATTATCTTTTAATATTTTCATCTATAATTTCATGGTGGACATGATAATGTTTTCCAGAATGCCTATGATTTCTATGTTGCGAACTTTATCATTACCATATTTATGGATAGTATAGGATTGATGTTTTGTGATGAAACCCATATTATTTTAGTAATTCATTTATTTTCTCATTTCAGAATTGGGTCCCACGATTAAAAATGATAGTTTGGGTAAATCTAAACATCTATAACTTATTTATGATGAGAAATTCATAGAAAACATTACTGACATTAGTCCAGTTGGATATTTATTTCACCAAATTTAAAAGACAATATTGCACAAGATCTATAGCCTAGTTGGTTAGGACACAGAAAGTGAATCCAAGAGAGCTGATATCTAAACCAGGAGGAGGGACAATTTCCAGTTTACTATAGTGGGTACTATACCCAGTACTGCAGTTTCTACTATTCGGTACTATAGCATCATGAACTATTAATCTATTTGGTCCTTTAGGCCGCCTTTTTTGTCTTCAGGACCTTGAAGGCCATCAAGCCACCCAAGGCATTCTAGCCAGTAAGGCTTTCAGGCCACCATAAGGCCTTAAGGACACCTCAAGGCCTTCAGGACACATGATGAATGCAGTTTCCCCAGACAGACTCTACAAAAAGGAGATTCCCCAGAGGAGGATTCAGAGGAGGCACACTCAACAGAGGAGAACCAATGGATTTGGATGAAATAGAGCTATGTGAACACCATCGAGAACCAGAATGTGCATGCATGGGAAGCTTAGTCGGACATCCATTCAATGTTGGAGAGATACTATCATGATGCAGATGTTGGGGTGGTGCAGTTACATGTAGTTATAGACTGGTTTTATTCACTATGACATTCGGGTCATGTAATGTCTCATAAGATTATCGGACATGTAATCTATAATCCTCGGGGACATTAAAGGTTTCCCATCATCCCTTGAAAGGATGGATATCAAAATTCATTTAAAAAAATAAGGCATTCGGGCCATTCGGGATAAAAGACATTCTTTAACTACGTGAATATTGGAATCAAAAAAATAATTTAAGAATGGCACCAATATGTCAATTACCCCACTCCAAAAATTTCATATATGGTAATTGGTTTTTTTGTAAATATCTTATATTAATGAGATATTTCTTGAAAGCTACAATTTTACACATTTCATGAAAAAATCACATGATTATTTAAATACTGTGGGATAATAAATTAATGATTTGGAGACATTACCCTCTATTATTTTATTCCAAAAAGAAATCCATAATTAATGTATGAAATAATTAAAAAATCATTAATTTTATTTTTAGGTAAATATATTTTAATTATTTGACTACTTCATATCTTCCATTAGAATGGGTCTTACGAAATATAAAATAATGATTTAGGATTATGTTGTTCTACTAAATAGAGTTTGGATGATATGATCCAATATATGGGACTAAATTATTCAAAAATTTGACATACCATGATACTTCAAATTTGATTATGTAATGTTTTTATCTGTGATGTTTTCATTAAGTGGGTCTGGATTTCAATGTTCTTCTTCACTTGTGTGATGTTATCGAATCAGATGATCTCTCACATGATTTTTGTTCCGCTTAATTTTTTAAATTTCCAAATTCAAATCTTATTAAATTAGTACACATATTACCAGCGTTATCTTATAATCATTATTCTTCATTAGATACAAAATAGCTACATGATCTAAAGAACAATAACATTATTGTCCAGTAGCTATGATTGAAATCTTAGTAGGGAAAAAATACATCCATAAATACCTTTTCTATAATAAATTAGTTTATATACAAGGAACTCAATGACCATGATTCATAATAATTGGCATAATGTTCGATTTTACTTATTTTTTAGAGGTAGTTTGTAATGGTTTGGTTTGCCACATCATAGAAAAACTCAAATTGATAGTCTCATTTTGGTGTTTGAATTATCTATGGTGTGAACAACCTCTACATGAATTTATCAAACCCTTTCCTTCAATAATCTTAAACATTAAACAAAACTTTTTTTAACATTAATATTAAATAAGAGTTTAATATTTCAAAAGTTCATTGAATAATCATCTATAAAATCATCAATTACATAAATATTATCTAACATGTTTCGGAAAATATGCATATAAAAGTAAATTTCTTAATTCAAAAATCAACAAATTTCCCTCAATTATTTTCCAAAATATTTTGTTCTCCTACACTATAACATTATTCGAAGTTAAATGAAATCATTTAATGTTTAAAATAATAATTTTATCAAGGAAAATATTCAATAATTATTCCAAATTAACTATGAAATGATCCAAAAAATTACTAAATATTGTGAGTACATAAAAAAATACCCAGTGGAACATTTCCTTATTATATAATAAAATATGTAACATGAACCATTAAAATGTACTCAGGGTATTGAAAAACCCAAATAGAACACTTAAATATGAGAATGTTCTACAAGAACAGGTGGCGGTCATCTTATCCTGGTCTTATAGTGTTATTTCTACATGGAAGAATCCGATAAAACCATATAAAAGGTAATAATATTATTCCACTTATAAAAATTGTAGAATATTATTGATAAATGAGATAGGAAATTATTATTTTTTGGCAGCCGGATTTATCTTTTTGTAATCTCTACACACTGTCAAACTGTTTTTCACTAGCATAAGGAGGAGTACATTTTTATGATTTTTAATAGTATTTAGACAAATCTACATCGGGATAAAATGGATTTGTCTGACCCACTATGAATCATATATTTGGTAAATTAGGTTATCTATTTTTAATTTTCTGATAAATTTCATCAAAACCTCAATAATGGTTGGGTAAGGTCTTATAAAGGGTTATATCACTAGTCCAGAATCACCTTTTAATATGATTATATGAGATCATACCAAGGGATTGAACCTTAGGATATCTCCTAAATTCTGTACTATGGAAAAGTAATTTTTTTAAGGTAATGCAGTGTTCATTCATGGGACCAAGATGGATTATTGTTAATGATAAGTAGAAATTTCTATCCTTATATATGGTAAACAAAAATAAAATAAATTTATAATGGATTTAACCCCAAGACTGATTGTAGGTTATTTAAGGGATAATATTGGATTAAAGTTTCCTACTTATAAGGATTGAATATATTGAAACATAATAGAATAATTTATTGAGTCATCATAAAATAAAATATAACCTCTTCCTCTACAATTAGATCACGTTTTTTGGGATTATTGTAGGTCATTCCATTAAAGGAAATTTTCAATTAAAATGAAAATAATTTTCAATGCATATATGAATCATCAATTGGTTATCTATCTTATCCATTTGATATTGCATAATATTAATGATTTCTTTATAGATGATTCATTTCATTAATTATTATGAAGTAAATATAATATTTCCAAGAACTTTTTTGAGTGTTCCTTCTTGGACATTGGTCTTGGATATTTTTATCTTTCAGAATTATATCCCCAAAATAATGGGTTTGTGGCCTATGTTATTATCTTCTATCATAGTGAGAATGTATTATTTCATTATAAATGATTTCCCTCTTACTCAGATGTGTTGATATTATACAACATTGGTTGGGAATAAAATGGACCAATTCAAAGATTATACCACTACCCATATTGGATTTAATTCTCTGATATGTAAGCATTAAAAAACTAAGTATTGAGTAATAATTTTCCAATCTTCTATGTCATATAATTTATCTTTAAATGTGTATGATATATTAGTGTAGGGAATAATGAATTTCCACAAATGATGATAATTTTGTCATATTAGTGGTCTGAATCATTATAAAATGCTTCTCCTCAATATGATTCTCTCATTTCCATAAATCCAAATTCCCTTAATGCACATCTCATTGAGGAATTTTGCATATTTATGTATATATATTAACATTTATAATCATGGGATATTGATTTTGACCTTCTGGAGTTTTTTCGGTATTTCATGTTTATGTAGCTCCTTGTCCCCTCCATTAACCTGATTAATATATAATTAAATAGTGACATAGTATCATTTTCTATCATTATTTTTTAATAGTGATGTTTCTAGTCATTCTTTTCTAAACATATTTGTCACCAGCACTTTCAGATAAACTCCTCTTAGATGTATTGTTTTAGATTTGTAGTTCTACCCATGGCCATCATCATTCCACTTTTTATGTGGATACAGCTCTTTTCCAATTCATTTTGAAATCTATCTCACACTTTCCATGTGATTAAAATCAATTTTGAAGGTTGTATTCTTGGATTATAGGTCCAAAATTACATTAAAGATCCAACTAGTTTTGTTTGTACCTTTTTTATATTTTTTAACTATGAAATACATATAACATCAACGTTATTATAATAACTTGTTTAATTTTTATCAATAGTTTTATACTAAAATTGTGGTGGTTGAATGACATGATACTTGTATGGTGGTTGATATGGTTTTTGAGATGACAATGTATTCTAGTATTGTTACTAAAAGAATGGGAATGATTGGGGCACTAGTTTGAAAAAAAATATTTTTCTTGGTTTTGATATTTTCTATATCATAGTTAGTTCTATGGTTGACACGAATGATTTTACTGTTATTTTGGGGTATGAATGATAGTTTCACATAATTCTATTCATTTTAATTTGTAACACTGATCAATGAAATGGTTAGGTTAATAACATAAACCACATACCTAGGGTTGACCTTTTTGACCAATTAAATGGTTCACATCTAGTTGTCATAGTAAACGTTCCTTATATTAAATTTTGGCTATACATAATGGTGATGAAAAATAATTATATACATTTTCTACACCACTCATTCCCATACCACTAGAGTCTACATTTTATGAGTTATGAGAAATTTATTCAATAAATACTCCTACTTTAGAAGGCATTTTTTTAGTATAGTCTCCTCCTAATGAGGTATTTTTCATATTTTGATCATTAATGAGTCGACCTTGGTACAATAAGATTAGTATATGGTGCTTATATATATATAAATTTAGTCATCTTATGAAAAATTGATTGAACTTATATTGTCATTCATAGAGTATCTAATATGTCAAATACTAGAAGGAGTAAATCTATTTTCTAACAACTATTCTCTTGGATAATGGGAGGATCATATTAATAAATTTTCTATACAGGTTTTTCAATTAGCTATTATAACATATTTCATGGTTTTATATTCATTTTTTTCATCTCTGTCAAGTGAAATAGGTAAAACCCTCAACATGAATTGTTGTTCCATGACTGCTAATGACATGATGATTTGGAAAACACATTTAAATTATTGAATATGTATTTTTGGGTTTTATCATTCAATATGATGTCATTTATGCATCATTTTAATAATTATAATTCATAACCGAAAATCATTCTCTATAGAAGCTGAAATGATTTGGATTGGTTGATTTTAAAATTTTGGTGTACAAAGGCCATGTATGTCTTGTTTGGGATTTCAATCCATTATTGTAGGTTAATAGTGAAAAATATAAGTGTAACATGTATCTATGAAAGATTTTTCAAGAAACCATAATTTTAAATTAATGTTTCTTCAATTATATATTGTTCATTCAATTTTAAGATAAAAATCAATTGAATTTTTATTTGAAAATACGGTCATTCAAGGTTATTGTATTTTTCATTGAAAATTATCCCCCAACAAAATATATCAATAATTATTTAATTCATATCATGTTGGACGGAACAAAAGAAATTTTATTCTTAACAATGTATAATATAGTTTGATTTGCATGGGTCATCTCTGAAAGTGGAGTGAAACAATGATTTGGTCATAATTGAAGTGACATGATAAAATTTATTTGATCTGAAATTTTTAAATTGGGTTGTGAAATTAAGATCATTGAAATTAAAATATAATATTTATTAAAAAAAATTATGAGATAGTTCATTATTTTAGGCTTGTCTTGTTCCAATTCTATGATGTCAGTGTTTTTGATTTTTACCTAATCTGATTATACTGGCTAGTAAGAGAGAGAGTCCTCTACTGATTCATCTCTCTCATCTGGCTATATGGTGATGTTGAGGATATTAGTAACATGATTACAATATATTTAAACAAACATTCATTTGTTTTATGGAGTATTCATTCATCCACTTTATAAATCATCTTAATCTTCAATTGGGTATTTTTTCACAAATTATAAATATTTCTAGTAAAATATAATCATACATGATGATGGTCACTGAGAACTCCATACCCAATCCTAATTTGTTCCATAGTAAACAAATGATAATTAGGTGGAGGGACATATCGATCATCATCCTAGGTAATGAAAATTAATTGAATCTATCCCTATCACATTGCGTTGGATATAAAATAAATAAATTATCAATTGAAACTAGTTTGTAAAATAGACATATGGTTTTTTTAATTTCATCATGAAACAACTCAAGAATATTAAATTAAGTTTAGACTGTTCTTTCCTAATCACACATAAGAACTACTTCTCTTTGTATGGTGTTTTTGAGTTGATTTGGGATAAGGGTGACATGATAAGAGTTGAAAATAAAAGAAAAGGATGGAAGAATAAAATTAGTGTTGTAGTGATCTTTCATTCAATGCTTCCCTTCTCTAGTTGATCCCTTTTCCAATAACCCATTTATTCTATTTGGAGACTGTTTTACACCAACAGAAACAAAAAATGTCCATTTAAAAATTTTAGAATATACAATGTTTTATCTGAGGGTCATTAATTGTGCTCCTAGTATTGAATTAATTTATTTTAGAAATTTATGGGCCCATCCAAGAACAATTCCATGTAAAAATGGTTCTTTGCAGGATGAAATCATCAATGAAGAAGAATATGAATTAATTATTTTTTGAAATTATATTTGTTATAAAAATAAATGGTCAGAATGTAATTACATATATGTGTCACACCATGAAAAATGAAATAATTTCCCAGATTTATTATTTTACATTATTCATTTTATTTTCGACTGGAATTATTTAAATCATATATCATAAACACATATTTATTATTTAAAATTCTATTTTTAGTAGGTTTTCTTACATTCAATAATGATTTGTAATTTTAATCATTAGACCATTTTTATTGGCAATAGGAAATCCTAGAAATCATACACATTATTAATTCATCCCACTTAGTAATGATTCTAGTAAAACTCTGTATATTTTAATTAAACAGAAAAATAGTTTGAGTACCAGAATTATTGAATAATTATTCTACATAATAAATTCATTTTATATCATTTTAATCGTGAATAATATGGTTCTTTCAAAAATCATGACATCAACTATTCACATATCAAAACATAATCCAACCTGCTTTTTATGAAAATTAATGGTTATATATATATATACGGACTTATCAGTCCAAATTATTTATTACCAATAAAATGACCCTTATATCTCTTCATAATATTGGTCTAAAATTATTTTTCTCATAATTATATATCTCCAAAAATTTTTTTTTTCTTATGAACACACAATGAGAAAATTTCTAAATATTGTCACATAAATTCCATTTGTCAAATTAAATCAATTCTAAATGGTTTATTTAAAATAATATTCTCTTTAAAAAATTTATTTTTAATTACAATATTATTCAAACAACATAAATTAACATAACTATCCTACAATCAAGAAAAAATATAGTCCTTTAATAAATACAGATTTTTTATTTATTATAGATATTATTGTAAAAAACTAGACATTATTAATTACCCATTCATCTAATTTTTTTAATAAAAAATCATATTTCCTATAAATCCTGAAATTTACATCATTATTCCGTCATAACCATCCAAAAAATAATAATTGGTTATCTTAACTCATGAATGGTATCAAATCTTCCTACATAGATGTGTGATGATAGAGAATTCCAACATCAATGTTCAGTGGAAATATAAAGGGGATAAATCCTCAAAAATAATATCATGATTAATGATAATAAAAATTAATTCAAGTATATCTGTTAACCCCTAGACATTATGATATTTATATCTTTAAATAATTTTAATTTCTTCAATAGATTATAAAACACACAAACCCAGCTCAAAATAGATAATAATATATTATAATTTTGTAACCTTGCCCTTATATTTGGTTGTATGGATTATAATTTCTACAATGGAAAAAATATAATTTTTTTTTATAAATAAAATACTTATGTAATTTTTTTAATAATGTGATTCTAGGTTTTAAAAATCCATTTTCATAAGAAATGATACTTATTATATAATGATGTAATTATTTTCTCAACTTTGGAAAAATGTTTTTGAGAGAATGAACATATTTTTTTTACTAAACATGTAAAAACTATCTTGCGGATTATTTTTTTTGAATTTTTTGAAGAGATAATTGTATTAATGAAAAGTGAATATTACTAATTTTTACTAAAAAATATCTCTTTATTTATGTATTATAAAAAATTTATTTTATTTTAAATTTTTATTAAATATATTTTTATATTATTTATATTTTCAAAATCATAATAATGTAAAATTGAATTAATTTTGTGTAATATTTGGTATAAAAACGTTTTATACTTATGAATTAAGTCTTTTTGTGAAAAGGGTTTTTTTCACTTTTTGTGAGTTTATATTAATTGAAATTTATACTACATTTAGGTTTTGAATTTAATAATAATTATTAAATATTTGGAATAATTAATTCAAAGAAAATCCACATTAATTGTTTTCTTAATTGATAGTAAGAACTCTTAAAATTTATCAATGCCTCTAATGTTAAAATGATTTTATGATGGGGGGATATACCAAAATATATGGGTGGTTTTTCAAATTACATCTATCTAAATAATATTTTACATCCATATTTAAATCTATTATTATACAAAATTTAAATTTTTTTCCATTTAGAATCATTTTTTATGAGAATTAATTCATTATATTTTATTATTTTAAGAAAATTCAATTGTGTCCTCTCCCACACATATAAAAGGAAATCCATCCATTATTAGGTTTATAGCACAATGATCTTCTATAATGAAATGAATAACCCATATATATTTTATTAATCCCTACTCATGATTTAAATGATCATTTCATTAGAAAATGTCATTACAATTGTCATTAAGAAAGGATCTATGGGTGGTTAATAGTATGAGACGTAATTGTCTAACACAAAATATTTTAACTTATTTATTAATCTACATACTCTAAATCTATATTATTCATCATAAAATATTAAATTACAGATCCAATATATATTTAAATTTTATTAACAAAATAGAAGAACCAATAATCACATTTGTTCTGTCAAATTATATATTAAACTATCGCTCTTGCATACATGTAGTCTACCACCTCTACATGGCGATACAATTCTTTTTCCACCACCACAATTCATGGATGATTATTATGGTAGTTTTAATAATTATAAATTATATGTAAAAAATTATTATGATATGGTAATTATGATTTTTTATCTGTGGTATTACATTAAAATCATTTATAAAATTATAACATCTCTCATATGTACAAGAGGACTACCACCTCTACGGTCGGATGTGATTATTTTTTCAATTACAATTTACAATGTTTATAATAAGGATATATATAATGAAAATAATATATATATATATATATATATGATTTAGAAATTATTTTATAACGGTTAAAAAATATATATATCACTTTCCTTCCCTCCATGAAAAAGAGAAGTCAGTATTCATGTGTACGTAATTCTTACCATGTCTATGAAAGTTGTAACTCATTTTCTAACTGTTCCTTTTATTGAACATAGGAGAAAAAAAGAATGATTTTAAGGATAATATGAATTATTTCTATGTTCTATTAAATATATTTTTTCATCTATGTATATAAATACACTAAAATATTTTCATAAATGTTTTAATATTCATAAATAACAGTCTAATGTATATTTTTACTATTGTATGAATTTTTTAAAAAATTTAAATGAAATATTCTTGTTGTTTTAAGAATGTGGACTCTTGGACTATGTTTAATAAATGTGAAATGAATTATTGTTTTAATTTATGTGTTATGAATTGAAATTCCCTCCACCATTACCACTAAATGCTTAGAATATTATACAAAATACTTCCAATTTTATTTGTAAGTAATCTTTTTTACATAATACATGAAAAAAAATTATTTCTTTGAAATAATTTCAAAAAGAAAATATTATATTCATAAATAAATATTTCAAATATATTTTAAATGTACTATAATACAAAATTGAATCAATTGTAATTTTTTGAATCATTATAAAGGATGTGATCCAATGAGACAATCAACTTTCAATATTTGTATTGATTATTATGATAATGATTTAAGGATGATTTTATGAAACCAATTTGATTTCAATAAATTAATTATATTATTAATCCCATTACATTTATTTTGGTTATTTTATGATGAAATGATTAAATTATCATGAAACCTATTTATTGTTTATGTGTTATGATATGATGAATGTTTTATGATATTCAGAAATATGTTTTTATGATTTTAATAAAGATATCAGTGTGCATATATTTATGTATTCCTACAATATATTGGGTATATAAGAATATCTCATTAGATAAAATGGGTTTTAATGGGGATTGAACCCAATTATGTATGAGACTTTTTAATATATTATATTCTAGGGAGTAAACATTGAAAAATATGATTAAATTGGGGGTGACCTTAATCAACTATGATTTTATTGGAAGGCATCCTTGAGTACTAAATAAATAATTTTATTACATGTGTGTATTCGAAAAATATATTATGTGTGATAATGTTATGCACTAATTGACCATGTTATAGGATTCTATTATGATTTATGGCTTATGAACGTCCATGAATTATTCCATGACTCAGTATCATGACTTTATATATGTTGGGTACAGGGTGAAAATTCATATGCTAATGTTATTATACCATTACACTTATGTAATGTTTAATTAATCATTAAAATATCCCTTATTTAACAATATTGATCATCATAACTCACCATTTAATCTATTTAAATTCCCTAAGCTATGATGAAATTAATTATATATGATATATATATATAGTGTTATATAAATGAATAACATAGTGATAGAGCATTTATCTCACACATGAACCTATTTTTTAATTTTACATTCATAAATGATACTAGAAATATATGAATCTTGTGTTTCTCATAATTTTATGTATTGAATATTCATTTAATAATATGAGTTCTTTATGTACCAATAGAATGGGTCTCTATGGTTAGTATAAAAAAATATTTTCATTAAAAATCTTCTATTAGAAAAATTTAGTGACAACCCTTAATATAATTATTAATATAGGAGATAATGATATGTTATGTTTAATATAGAATCTCCATTTTACAAATAAAAAACATCCCTATATATATAATATAGGTGGAAATGGTGTTTTCATAGAAATAATAATGGGTTAATAACAACAAAAATGTTGGTCATGTATATATGATCTGTTATTGAGGTTCATATTGAGTGCTCCCTTACGGTGCACCATGTTTGACACTCTCAAGATGTATTCATCAGTTAATTAATATTTTATTTATGAACTATCTTTATGGATTCAAATAGATGATTTTCACAGTTGAATATTGAAAAACCCAATAAACCATATAATGAAAAGAATTTTTCCAGCTTAAGAAATCATATTAATGATTTTTCATTAATATGTAGTTTACCACTAGGATTAATATTTCACATGGTATTATTTTAAGGTTTATCCAATGGATGGAACCTGAATGAATCATCTTAATACTGAAAGTGATGGATAATGGAATGACTTTACGCATGAGAATAAAAATATTAATGAACATGGAATGAAAAATCATATATGTATTCTTATTATAAATTCTCAATAAAAGAATCATGATGAGCTTATAAATGATAAAATTGGGGGAATTTTTCTTGATCCATTCTTAAAGAAACTTTTAACTTATTTATTTGGCATATTAATCTGGAGTTTATTGATAAATATATCATTACCACTGAAATGATATTTTACATTATTCAACGTTAAAAGAATAATGTTGTTATTTTGGACATTTAATATTTGGTTGGATAATATAATAAATGATGGATTCTTCTCAAGGACACTAGGATATGAGAGGAAATTGATTCCATTGAGGGGAATGTGTTTAGAAGCTAATGTTTCTATAACAACATTACTCATATTCTTTATATGAAAATAGATAACTAATTCCACAAGGTAATATAAAATGTTGATGATTATTTTTTCACATGTGATGAATTCGTTACAAGACTAGTGATGTGGGGTTATTGTATTATCATCATTCCTATATGTACGTTTTAGTGATTTATATGTTACTTGAAAACATGTCTTTGAAGGGCCTTTCCAATAATGGACTTCTATAGATATAAATATATTTGCGGATGTATTTTCATAGTTTAAATGGACATGGATTTACCCAAAAATCCCATGGGTTTTCTAGATTTGAAATACGGAATTAAAAGGATCTTCAAAAAACCATGTTGAAAAGAAAATGATATTTCCTTTATGCTCAATGTGTGTATGGAATTATAGAGAAACTTTTTTTAAAGGTACTGGTAAATGTTTTTGGGTTGTATAGGTAAGTCACCTGGATATTGAATACCAATTGATGGGTAGAACATAGCTAATTATGTGAATAGAGAGAAGTCTTCATAGTGTACACCACCCACACTACAATATTTCAAGTTCCACATGTATGGGAATTGTGGTAACTAGTTATCAAATCCATTGATTAATGAAAATGAATGACATCAAGACCCACATAAAACTAGATAAAAGGGGAAATATCATGTGATAACTATAGATGATGGGGGTAAGATAATGTAATGTTGAAAGGTACACCTATTATAATATATATATTTATTCATTTCATATTATATTCAAGAACATCCCCTATTTTATATTTGATAAATATTCAATGGGTAACAAAATACAACCTCAGCAATTTGAAATTTAAATATAATAGAATACAACTAATGGTTTGACAATGGCATCTCAAGTATATGATCATACTCTAATTTATGTTTTTGAGAGTTTTCTTCCTTATAATCGTTTTATTCATGCCCTTGTTAAATCTGATGTTATTATTGGATTTTATAGGATTTCACCACATAAATCCCACATAAATTTACAACGAATTGAATTCATATTTGATATTCCAAACAAAAACATGATCGTCTATAATGATTTTGATAAATTTAAACTTTGAAGGGAAGTCTCATCAATTATATGTCACTTGATATATATTCAAAAGGGGTTTTTATCTCATATTTTTTGGGGAAAATTTGCATCGAATATATGACTATTGAAGAGGAGTTTTCAATTTCTTTTTGGAGGAGTATTTTATTCTTCCACCGAATCGTTATGTTTATTTTTATAAAGAACTAAATCATGGTGCTATACCAATTTAAAGTAATCCATATAAAATATACATAATTGATATGAATCAATATATGAAAAAACTCAATGATAATATTATAAAAATATTCATTCTTCCAAGTGTGTCACCATGAGGTAAACCTAACATTTTATGTCAAGAATAATTATTGATCAATGTGAATCTGGAAAACATAATGATATCAAAATTTGATCACTATCAATAAAAAGTATCTTTTAACCCATTTTGGATTTTTATTATTCAATTGTGTAGAGGTCAACACATCTCAAAAATTAACTATCATCCTCGATATCATTAATTGTGGGTCGTAGAGGAGTATATTCACAAATGTTCATTAATTATAATTTATAGATGCTTTGTTTTTTTTTAGATTTCACAAAGATTTGATATATCGCTTATTTATTTCTTATAGTTTATAATCATAGTCTTTAGATATTACCATAATCATTTTATGGTTGTCTTAATAAATTATATTATTATATATTTAATGTGATTATAAGATCACAAAGATCACCTACGAATTGTACAGAGGTCCTTAATAAAGGACTTAAATTACAAAATATATACCTTATGTGAAATTTGTTTATAGAAATTTTCATTTCAATGTCATATAATCTAATTTCCATGTATATAAGTGGATCCATAAATGATTGATATAATTTAATGGTAAACTGGACCAACAAAATATAATGAGATTCACATTTATCTTATTTTATCGAGAAATTACCCATGACTTTTGGAGAAATTATAAAAACTATCAAATCATATCACCATGTTAATATGTAAGGGTACATGTTCCTTCAGACATTTGAATGTGGAAAACATCAATTATTTCAATTTTATTTTATTCATTAAAACTATGATTACACTACCCTATATTGGATAATGGTTTTTAATATTCAATTATTCATTAATGAGTATATAGGGGTGTTTCTTCATGTAGAATGATATGGTAACAACTTATGCCTAATTGTAATTGATGGTTTATGAGAATAATTACATGTCACATGATTTGAAGTTAGGATTGGTTATTTTTTTCATTAATATTATGGTTTAATTATATTCTAGATTATTATTGATACATATATACTAATCATAAACATTTAAATAATATATTCACTCAGAAAATTATAGTGATATTCTAGAGAATATGGTACTAATTGATTAAATAGCATGAATTATAAATACAGTAATACACTTGGAAAAAAATGGTTAATGATTCTATTAGACAAAAGGTTCATTATATATTATTTGTTGTTAGGTATATGAACGATCCAATGTTTTAATATTTTCAAATTATAGATAATGAAATCTTGATAGAATGGGTTAAATCATATATTTCTCAAAAAAATTGAACCATCTGTCAATGTGATGATTAAAGAGGCCTAAAAGAGATATTTATATCTAAAAAATATGGTGAGAAATGATACTATCTAAACTATTGATTGTGATATAATGATAATGTTTAGGAATCAAGTTTGGGTCCCTTCAAAACTACAATAAAATAAGGATTTGTTGGATGATGCATATAGTCCATCAATCTTTATTAGTCTTGGATGCACAAATATGTATATAGATATAAATGATTATTTATTGTGGGAAAAAATGATTAGATATTCTTTAGAGTATTATCTAAATGGAAAATATTTCATTTTTACATACTTATAGATTGAACTCTGGAATGATGTTAGAACCATTTCTCATACCAAAATAGAATTTTGGAAAAGTCACTATGGATTTTTTTTTCAGACTCCCAAAAATGTCGAAGGAACATAATGATATTTGGGTCCTATTAAATAACCTTATAAGTTAACCACACATAATTTCAATTAGATAATATTTTATCTACATCATTTTTTAATAGTAAAACTTAAGGATGTCTTAATGATGAATGAATTTCAACATTCTATTGTATTTGATTAGGATAAAAGGTTCACCTTAATTTAAAAGAGAAGTATTTAGTAGGATCTAATAACATAGTTGAGAATAAGGACTTATTATCATCATTAGATTGATTTTCAGTCCAATTTATCCTTTTAAACCATAATTTATATATTTAGATATTATTTTAAGGACTCCAATGATGGTTGGGATTAAAAATTCCCCATGTAGAGTTTTCTCACAAAACATTTATTCTATTGGTAAATTATATGGTTCTTTATGAAAAAATCATTATAAATAAGTGTATTGAAAAAACATGGTCGGATAATTTTAGACAAATAACACAATTAGGAATAAATCAACATGATGAAATTATAGATAAAGTCGGTGGTATTGAACATCACATTATGGAATCTCATATTTGAAAACATAAACTTCTAATGGAAATAATTTATGAAGTATAAAATAAGATGTTGGTGGGATGGTATTCAAGTGAATTTATCCATGGATGAGGGTTATGTTATTTTAAAATAATGTAATGTTTAGCCTTATGTATATTTTCCCCTATGAAATTTTTGATTGAGTAGGGTTGGTAGCTTATCACATGGTGTTGACCCCAAAACTCTCTCATGTTGAAAATGTGTTCCATATATCTCTCTGGAAAATGTATATACATGGTCCTCAATATTTACTATACACAATGGTCATTCCATTGGAGCATGTTAATTCGTATGATAGAAAATTGGTAGGATTCTTTTATCCAATAATTATTATTGTATAAAACATGAATACTCACCTAGTTAAATTTATCTAAAGTATCCAAAAATTTGTTCAAGCTTAATGGGATGATGAGGATGTCATTAATAATATGATATCATCATATTTATTATGTTATAGTGAAAAAAGTTTCAATTAAATTCATTTATTTTGGGGTATAATCAAATACCCAATGATATTATGATATTTCCCTCTTTAAATAAATTTGATTTCAATGACAGCTTAAAAAACAAAAAAAACCCAAATTTAAATTAACCATAATATAGTACAACATTTTATAATATTGTTTAAATATTTTTTAGGAATTAAAATATCCAAAATTTAATAATATGTATTAAGATTCTAGATAATGAAAATAAATAAGTACCCATTTTTCAATAATGTCATGATATGTTTGAAAAATTTATCTCATTGAATTTTTTTTGAGGAAATAATATAACTATTATTTTCCCATATTATAAAAATTATTTCAATTAATAAAATTCAAATTTTTTATTAAAATTTCAAAATTATATTAGTGTGGATTTTTGAAAATTTTCTCAAATATTTATTTTATTGAAGATAATTAAATAATAATAATTTTTATTGAATTGATTCTTTAGTTTAAAGAATATAAAAATTTTCATATTATATTAATATTAATTAAAATTTTAATATTAGTTCAATTATATTATGAAATGTCTTATTTTGGTCATTTTTATTTATTAAATATCATTTTATATAAACACGTCATATACTTGAGAAAAAAAATATGAAAACTATTTTTCATCACAATTGGTGTTTTAAATATAAATTTTATTTCTAAAAATGTAAGAGACTGAATTAATAAAATGGATTCCATATTTTCAATCACCATTTTAATAAAGAAAATTTCATTTTTCTTCATCATGAATATAAATTATAATAAAATATTATTTATGTGGTTAATTTATAAACTGGTTCGGGGGTAAATGAAAATATATAGATATTTTAAAAAATCAAAATTTACAAAATCATATTAGTAAAAATAATTTTGACCACAAATAATCCCATATTTAAATATTTGGAAATTTGAAAACCTTTTTCATGAGTTGTTTTTTTCTTTTATAAAATTCCATGGGTGTCTTCTCACCCGCATATAAAATGACAACACTAAATTTTATAACATATCCAACATTGTTCATTATATCTTAGAAAAAAATATCATATAATGTATCAGTGTGAAAATTGTGTGGTTCTAGTACTAATGAAATACCATTCATGGTGTCCTTATTAAAGGAAATAATGGAGTCATACTGAAGAAAAAGTAATCATTTTACCTGATCGATTTCAATTTCTTTCTTATTCCACCACCAATAAATAAGTGGAATTGATTATAAAATATTAAATTTATTATACTAAATATACAATAATTTTATATATGATTATTTAAAAACCTGTACTAAACTATATTCCATCAAATGGAAAGTGATAGTATCTCTCATGAGTACAAGTGGGTTACCACCTCCACATAGTGATAAAAATGCATCTTTTGACACCCAATTTAATGGAGGGCTATTATGACAGGTTTATTTAATATAAAATATAATTATTAAATAGTTAATATTATTAAATTATAATATAATATTTAGATTATTACCTTCCACTATTTTGGAAAACAAAAACATCAGTCATGTGTTCGAGTGAACTACCAGAACCATGAAGCTATATAATTCATTTTTAAATTCACCTTTAAATAGTTTGTAATAACAAAATGGATAATTGATATATATGAAATTAATTATTTATAATTTTTTATTAATGGTGAATTAATATTAAATTTTATTTCCTTCCCTCAATCAAAAATTGAAAATAGTGTTAATGCTCACCATTGACATTCCATTTCCAAGAATAGTGTACTTAAATTTTATAAATCCACATTTCATATATGAAAATAAAAATGTATATTATATATATATATGATATTTAAATCAGTGATAAAATATTATAGATTATGGAATGATGGTCCATGTATAAGTGCTAGAACCATCAAACAAATATTCTCATGAAAAATGAAACACTTAACACCTAAAAATGAAGATTTTAATATAAAATAATTAATAAATGGGTATTGAAATTTTATAAGTGTATCACATTTTATATTTTAATAATGAATAGTATTTTTTATTAATTTATAATAAATTAAAATTTATTTTATTGGATTATAGATCACATTCAATGAATTTGGATGTTGAGGTAACAGACTTATGTTATAATCTCATTATTTATAGGGTTTGATTCTTTCGTACTTGCGATAATTAAATTAAATGATGTTCCTCTCAATAATTTCATAAATATTATTATAATAAATATATTTATGTTGAATAAAAGTTTTCTTGTATTTTTCCTCTCTTCAATTAATTTATATAGAGAGATATTTTTTTTAAAAAAAAATCATTATTTCATTATTCTATCAAAAATCTATTTTCATCAATTTCTATATAATCGAAATTTTTTCAAAAAAAATTTCCTTGTAATATATGATTATTTATATTATTTTTTTACTTTGGGTTTACTTTTTTACAAAAAAATAAATATTAATAGGAATCTTCTTGTCATTTTTTGATTGAGGTAATGTTATATTTTTACTGAATATGAAAAATGAATATTTGTTTAAACATACATGACATGAATGGAATTTTTAAAAGTTATTATTTCTCAATACAATGAATATTACATTACATTTCTTCAAGTTTCCTTTTGATTAAAATAATCATAATTGTTAATTCAATTTTTAGATTTTAATGAAGTGAATTAAAAATTAATATTTTATTTTCATAAACAAATGCCAAAGAAATATTTTAGAATATTTTTCATAAAATATTAAATCATTAGCTTTTTTATTATTTACTATGGAAATGATCCAATGATTTTATCAAATTTCATTCGTTGGATGTCTTATGATGATGAAAATTTGTGGATATTTCAATGATACCATCCTCTTTTCCATGGGTTAATTATGTAATGAAACACATTTCTTTTAAAAATGTTATGATATGATGAAATGATAAATTATTTATGAATCTGATTTTATTTTCATGGGTAAGGATATGAATAATTTTTTATAATCTTATGGAACACATCTCTATTGGTTTTATTATTTCACTATTGGGACCACATTTAGACGTCCCTCTAATGCTTATGGTAAAAAAGACGAATCATTAGATAAATAGGGTTCCAATGGAGAGTTAATCCAACTAATCAAGGGACTTTATCTACTATGATACTCCTAGGAGTGAGATACTGTTGGATCGAAATAACGATGTTGATGCTCAATATACAAGAGGAGGGTGAATAGTATACTTTAATAATTTCCATAAACAAGGAAAGATATAAGTTTGAAAATGTTAAACTATGCAAATTCACAACACCTCTAACACCAATTAAAAGATTGGGGCAAAGAATGAAGATACAAACTTCTAGTTCTATGCACTTGCTTAAATCTGGAAAGTGATTCTGAAAAACAGGTTCTGGAAATTTGGATCCGGAAATTTAAACATAACTGAAGTTTACAATATGATATTCTACCTTAAAGCATATAGAATCCAAATGAATCAGAGTATAGGTGTTAGGAAATATAAGAGAGTTATACATTCCTTACAATAAAAAATTACAGCGGAAAAAAAAGTAGTAAAACTAAAAGTAACAAGATATACATCTTTTAAACCAAAGAGAAGGGTATCCAACAACCTTGGATAAAGTTACCTTGATTTATACATTCAAGAAAGTCTGTATTACCCACACCAGGGTAATCCCTCAATACGATGATCAGAGTCTCTGTCTTGCTATCCCCGCAAGCCCTCAACTTCAAGGTAGTTGTAACCTCTCTCTTCCTCAGCAAGGAATCCCTCAACTTCAAGGTGTTGGAACCTCTGTCTTACTATCCCCAGAAGCCCTCGAATATAATCACCAACATTTGGAGTCGCATTAAGAAATCTGGACATGGTAATGTTTAAAAATCCATTAAAACTTTATGCACGAAGCTTGATAGTTGATAAGAGCCTCTCTCTCTAGAAAACACTTCAAAAGCATATAAGAAACGATGGCACGTTGTCGAAGTTGTTGTTTTGATCTCTTTCAAATGAACTCCTATTTATAGGAAAATTTCTAATAGTCGGCTCCCTCCTCCAACGGTAATATTTTCCTTAAATTTATGAGGGACATGTACATGTGTCACAAAACCAGCGGTTAGTTAGAAACAGAATGCACGACATCATTTTATAACAAACATGTGTAACAGAAAGAACACTATCATTTTATAATGAAACGAGTGTAGTAATAAGCAACACTACAGTTCATAATGTAAGAAAATGAATGTTCGGAGACTAACCAAAAAGGAATTCATAGTCTATAATAATACGATATTTAGATTCTATTTTATAGGAATTCAGAACCTGAATTATGTAGAAATCTGGAGACTGAATTTCTGAGGAAATTTCGAGTCTGGTTTCACCAGAGTTCAGAATATGAACATACATAGTTTGGAGTAGAACCTATAAAAATTTGGAGTCGAACTGTTAAAATATCAGATACAAAGTCATAAAATTTTGTAGTCGAACTGTTAATAGTTCAGAGTCGTACTCATAAAAGTTCGGAGTCAAACTGATAAAAGTTCGGAGTCGAACTCATAAAAGTTCAGAGTCCAGAATTTGGAGTGGAACTATATGAGTGTTCGTATCCAGAATTCGGAGTAGAACTATATGAAGGGTTTGTATCCAGAATTTGGAGTCGAACTATATGAGAGTTTGTATCCAGAATTGGGAACAAAACTTCATTAGAGTTCAAATCTAGAATTCGGAATAGAACTTTATTTGAGTTTTTATCCAGAACTCAGAATGGAACTTCATTACAGTTCATATCCAGAATTTAGAAAGGAACTTCATTACAGTTCATTTCCAGAATTCGGAGTCTAAAACATAATGCTTCATATCATAGCATTATAGGATTCTGAGGTTTTGGGTATGAATCCTAATTTTATACTTAAGAAAAAAATATTTCTATGTGTAAGAAAATCTAGGTTAGGGTAAATTTCCCTAAGGAAGAAAATTTTTCATATAGATGTAACGTGTGGATTTTATTTAGTATAAGGTGTTTGTGATTTTCAAAACAAGAAGGAATGAAAAATTCAGAAGGAAAACCTTATTAACTCAACAATCTCCGCCCTTTTAGAAAGAACAGATATCCTTAAGAAAAATAATATAAGGACTTAGAAAAAAATTATAGACTTTGGAGTTAAATCTTATCTCCCTTTGTTTATTGACGATTATGAATACAACTAACTCCCCCTTAAGAATTGAAACTCTAAGGATTGAATTATGAATTTATGGAGTGGAGTTTTCATTATCATGGTAATGAAAAACATTGTAATGAGAAACTCCCCCTTACTTTAACGATATATTCACCTAGAAATTTTCCTTCTCCATTCTAAAATTTTCTTTCTCCCCTTTTAAGCAGTTCTTTTTTCATCTCCCCATTTGTGATTTTCAAAATGAATTTAAGGGAATGGAAAAGAAATAGAATACCTAAAACATTAGTATATAACAACCCAAGGTACGACCAACCAAAATATCATTAGAGTAGAGAGAATTTTCATAGGCAAAGAAAAATACAACAAAAGTTCTGAGTGGATTTATTTGTCTTCATTTTCCTTCGGGATCAGCTTCTTCATCAAGGTTTCCAGTTTTTTCAAATCTCTTTGATCCTCCTCATCTTGCCTCTACAAGTCTTTTATCCTTTAATCATGATCTTTCAGAGCTTTTTTCTGAGCCTTCATGCCCTCTTCCTGCATATTTACTAACTCATCTTTTTTACAAGTCGTTTCTCATGCTCAATCCGGAGATCTCTGTCCCTTATAAAATTTTGAGCAAGAGAGTTAGCCTTGTCATTTAGTTCCTTCACTTTTAGACTCTGTGAAAATTTCTCAACGATCAGCTCATCCAGATGATTCTTAATCGTTTTATCCTCGGTGTCAAAGGAATATTTTACCTCATTCTAAAAACTATCATACTCAGCCACGCCTTCTTCAACATTCTTATACCACAAAGTTATTTTTCTGCAAGATTTTCTATGTATATCATAATTAATAGAAATCATTTGTGGTCAGCTTCAATCTTCACAAACTTATCCATCACCATGGATAAGGATTCTGACTTCTGATTCAAACTATGATGCAGCATCTGGAATGTAGAGTCTATAGTGGGAAATATTGGAATGGTGTCCACCAACTATTTCAAATATTCAAAAACAATGTCATGAACATGTATTGATGACTCTAAATCTGATAATTTTCTTGGAGACTATTCTTCATGGATTTTCACCAACTTCCTTTTAGATGTACCACCAACCTCTTTATTTCTGAAGATATATTTTGTTGGTGTATCCATGAGCACATTCTTTCCATTATCAACTTTCAGAATGGATTGGTCCTCTGGATATTCTTCCTCACTTTCTGATAGTTAAACAATCTAGTCTTCATATATTTTCTCCTTCTCTGCTCCTTCCTCAAGAAAATTTTTCTCATAAGATTCTTCCTCATCATAGAAAACATTTTCCTTCTCTTCCTCTTGCTTATAATCCTTCGTGCTTTCTTTCTCAACTCCCTTTCCCGAAGTTACTAATTTTGTGGATTCAAACTTTTCTTGATAATCTTCTACTTGCTTAATCAAGACATCAAGATCATAACTTCCTTCTTCTTCTTCTTCTTTTACTCTCTCAACAACTTCTTCTTATGTTCTTCCAACAACTTCTTTCCCTTTGGAAGATTCTAGAGTGGGGTATTTATTTCCATGGGTTTATGGTAATGATTGGACATCAGTGGTTTCTAGAATATGAATCTTCTTAGAAGTTATTTCAGTATCTCTCAACAGAGATTGTACAAGATCATCTTCAGATGTATTTTTCTTCAACTTTTTCTGTTTTTCTTGTTTTTCTAACTCATCCGCAGCTTTTTCTCTTAAGGACTTAGCATCAGCAAGGTCCTATCCGAACTACAGATCCCTTTTTTTCTCATCTCATTCCCTTCCCTCCACTTAGCAGCCACTTCATCCGTGTACGATTTTTGTTTCTTTGGCTTGGGAGGTGCAGATTGAGTTTCCTTACCTTTGGGGGTTTTGTCTTAAGCAACCACTACCTTAATCATCTTCTTCTTAGTAGCATTCATTGCTAGTTCAGCATTCTCCACATTTTATGGAACGGTTTCAGCCTCTCATTCTAGTAAAGGGTAGAATTATTCGGATTCATCAGAAAAAACCCATTTTCATCCTCTTTATAGTATCATCACTCACTAGCATTACATTACAATTTAATTGCTTGGAATTACAATCAACTTTGAAAGAATCAAGACATTTGATGATATGTTTAGAAATTAGGGCCAGATACATTATGATATGAGATATCATATTCCCTTCTTTGATATTTTTAACTGTAATAAATATATTCCTCATCAGATTTATCTTCCTTAGATTTACCAAGAAATCTAGGACGTAAATTTCACTCTTCATGAGATTATATTTTTCACCCTGTCTTGGTACAAGAATGCCTTGTACCCATAGCTAAAGAATCCAATTATTCGGAGTGAGATGAGTTATCTTAGCAGTCTTGGTATCTTTAAGTCCAATACATTTCAATGCCTTCACTTTGTTGAACCTTCATTGCTCATCCGAAAGCTTATGTGACCAAAACTCAGCTTCACCATAATATGTTAAACCCACCAAGATTGTAGCCTTGGTGAAAGATAATTTTTATTTCTTTCAATAAGACTTGAAAGAAAACATATCTCTGACATCTTCCTCAAGGAAGGAAATAGACTCATATAAATCAACAAGTAAATCTATATAAACGAGATATTGTTTCCCTGGCTTTGATAGGAAAACATCTTCCCATCCATTCAACTTGATATTCATAGTTATAAGAGAATCATACTTGAAGAAACCCTGATGTACTAACCACTCCCTGTAAACTAACCATTTTGAGTTTGGCGTTGAGGTTGACATATCATTGGAAGTAGGTTCAACAGAAATTTGGATGGGAGAGTTCTGGAGGATTCGTAACGTTCTAAATAATTATTGGAATGGTCCTTAATAAGAGATTCAAGGAATCGAGACGTGAAATCTTGTAAAAATTAATGTGGGACGGCCCTCGGGGGTCCCCTTTATATATGTGTTGAGTTGACGGTTTAGTTTCCACGGTTGATCGAATAGTTGAGATACATTGAGATTTGATCTGACGGTTGAGGTACAAACCGCAAGGAAAATTTTACTCCGATGTTTTTATGTTTTAAGAAAAACATTTGGATTTAAGAAAACTAGAATCCGGAAAATTTTGAAAACACATAAGAAAACCACCATCATGTAAAATATGATTACAATTTCTTAAGTAAGGAAGTCATACCTTTCGTATTGGCTAGAAAGAGTGTTCATAATTGGTAATATTCCCCTTGAGGAAAATTTTACTATGAAAAACACACTATGAAAAATTTCATTACGAAAAATGAAGTTCAAGATATTTTCATTAGGAAAATTTCAGTTCCAGAAATTTAAAATTCTTGTTATGAAAATTTTAGTTACAAATGTTTTAAATACTAACTACAAAAATTTTGATTATGAAAGCTTGAGAAAGAAAACTGACTATGAAAATTTTGATTATGTTGACATGAAAATGTACCCCCCCCCCAATGAAAAATAGTTTATTACTATAAGGAGAATTGTTCTACAGGAAGTTAATGAAGAAGAATTACCTTTCGTTTATCATTCATAACATCTGTTTAATGAATTCAAATATATCGGAAGGTATAGATTTTGTAAAAATTTCAGCAAGTTGTTCTTCTGTTCTGATAAACTGAAGAATAATATCTCTTTTTAGTGTGTGATCACTAAAAAAGTGATGCATAATATCTATGTGCATTGAATGAGAGTGATGTGAAGGGTTTTTAGTAAGGGATATGGCACTTATGTTATCACAAAAAATTTGAGTCTTGGTGAAACTCAAGCCATCGTCTGTGAGTGTGTGTTTCATCCACAACACTTGAGCACCACAACTTCCAGCTGCTACATATTCAACTTTAGTGGTGGAGAGTGCTACAGAATGTTGCTTCTTGCAAGACCAAGAAACCAATGAATCTCCTATGAAATTACAAGTTCCAGATGTACTTTTTATAACCATTCTACATCCACCAAAGTCAGCATCTGAAAATCATTTTAATATAAAATCATTTCCAGAGGTATAAAATAATCTTAGATCCATGGTTCCCATTAAGTAGCAAAAAATATTTTTCACTCCCTTTAAATGACATTCCTTAGGATTGGATTGATATCTTGTACATACGCATACTGAAAACATTAAGTATGGGTGACTAGTTTTCAAGTACAGTATGATTCCTATCATACCTCTAAAAGATGTTTGATCTAATGGTTTTCCATCTTCATCAAGATTAAGTGTGTTTGAGGTACCTATGGGAGTACTAATACTTTTAGAGTTGTCAAATACATACTTTTTAAGAAGATATTTAATATATTTATATAGGGATATATTGATTCCTTTTGGTTTTTGAGAAATTTGAAAACCAAGGAAAAATTTTGACTCACCCATCATACTCATTTCAAATTCACATTTCATTAGACTTGTAAAAGAATCAGTTAAAGATTGTTGAGTTGAATCAAATATAATGTCATCAACATAAATTTGGACAATCAAAACATTTTTCTTATCATTATTTATAAACAGGTTTGGATATGCATTTCCCTTAACATAGTTATTTTGAAGAAAAAATCATGAAAGTCTATCATACAATGCTCGTGGGGCTTGTTTATAGCCATACAAAGCTTTGTTAATTCTAAAAACATGATCAGGATGTTCTGTATCTTCAAAACCAGGAGGTTGTTCAATAAGAACTTCTTCTTGAACATAACCATTAAGAAAATCACGTTTCACATCCTTACCTTAAAATCATTTTTTATTGACTTATTTAAAAAAAGTGGACAAAGTAGAAGACACAACATCCAGAGGAAAAGGACTCATGGAGGTCGGTAGTAGTGAAGACCAAGGGAATCATCTTGTACAGAGTGAACCCCATCAAAAGGAAATGATACGAGACTAGAATAGATGGAGATCCTCTCACTATTTGTCACCTTAGAAGCCAATAAATCAGCAACAGAATTATCTTCACGCCAAGTGTGGAGAATACTAATATGGTTGTTCATCAGTATCATACATCTCCTGATTTTTTATTCTACGGACCATTGGTTGTATCCAATACCGAGAAACACATTACAAAGTATGATTTATTCAGTCACGACTTCCTCAGGGGGTAAATTCTTTTGGATGCTTAGCTACAACCCCGTGAGCATAGCAAGTGAATCATCTTGGAGAGAGTCACCCCCACCTTAAAAATTAGAAAAACACATAATAACATAACCCTTCTGATCCATGATCACCCCTCCGCCACGCATGATCCCCATGATGCTAGACCCATTAGTGTTGAGCTTGATCCCTTCATGAGGAGGATACCATCTAACCCATCGACCCTGCCCCACGTTGGAGGCCAAACCCTGGATGGAAGATGAAGCCCGAAATGAACTGAGGGATGAGGAATCCATCCAGCCCCTTCACACGTGAGTCAGGTCCATAAGGATGATTTTAGTCTTAATGATAATACATGTATAGGATGCCGTAAACATCTTATGTCTTGAATTATTCTTGTAGGATCATATACTTCAACATCCCACTGCAAATAAAATGGCTCTTGCCTTCCACACAGAACCTGAGCTACCCGCCCACGAAACTAGCACTGAATAATGATTTCGACAGAAACCTCCTGCTGCATCCAACCCATGAAACTCCCAAACACGCCATAGATCGCAGCCACCCAATTGCTCCAAAAAAAAACAGGTGTTCAATGGTCTCCAATTTCGTCTTCCTGCAACATTTTCATTTATAGGCTAAGCAAATTCCCATCTGCTAGATGTTCACCTCAGTCGGAAATTCCATGTTCCTTACCCTCCACGCAAGAAAATCGAATTTCAAAGGGACATCCTTGCACCACAAAAAATCCCCCAAAGCATCCACTTCATTCAGATCAGCCTGCAGAAAAGTAAAAGTCTCTCATAGAAAACACCCCTGAAGTGGATCCTGTAAAAATGAAATTGTCCTGTTCATTTCGTAGCATGATACTATAAAAAATACCTTTTGGTACACATCCAAGGTGTCCTGGATGGAGTTTGGATGACCACTAGCCTTTCTGAATGTGATGTATGGGGTGGGATATCCTGGAAAACCAAGGATCGACACCGCCCAATTCTGATGCCAATAATTAAGGTTGCCCCTACCAATGATCCATCTGGTATGCTGCTGCAGGAAGCCAATATGAGCCTAAATGATTTGTTGCATGGTAGAATGTCTTGCTCTCCAAATCTGCATGTAATTCCCATACATTCCATGCATGTATTTTCCCCCACACCGACATCCCCCCAATCACCTCCCAAGCTAACTTTGCATGAAGACCCCTCATAGTGCCAGACACACTGTTAATGTTGAAACCACCCTTCTAGATGGGTCTTTTCAGCCTCTTCCATGATGCCCAGTGGTGTTTACCATCAAAATGATTGTCCCATAGGAAGGTTTTCATCATCCTCTCCATGGGTGAAATCAACTTTTTCAGTACATTCAGCATAGAAAGAACATTTAAAGGCATGGAAGAAAGAATACTATTGATCTAGATGATTCTCCCACCAAATGACAAAAACATGTTCTTCCAATTAAGGATCGGACCCATAATACAATCAATAATCTTATCAACATGATGAATGTGAGGATTTTTCAGAGACAGGGGTGCCCCCAGATAATACATAAGAAAGGTCCCTCTATGCATACCCAACATGATTTCCAGGGAGCTAATCCTTCTGTCCGAACATATAATAGGTCCAAAGAAGGAACTCTTTTCCCTATTAATGACATTCCCACTTCAAGTGCAATAAGCTTCCAGAACTCCAATGACCCCTAGAATTGATCTCCTGCTTCCATTGGAAAACAAGATTGTATCATCTCCAAACATGAAGTGGGAAATTCCGCCTTCCAGATGCTTTTTTCGGTAAGGAAGAATCCTGCCCAAGTCGGAGGAATGATGAATAAAACGACTCAACACATTCTGGGCCAAAATAAAAAGGGAGGGTGAGAGGGGATCCCCCTGTATCAGTCCACAGACAGCCTTAAAGCACCCAAACTGTTTACCCATGAAGGAGATTGTCATCCAGGATTAACTGAAACGCCGGAAGAAAAGATCAATCACCCATTGGGAGACCCCCATACAAGAGAGGGTTTTGATCAAAAAACTCCACTCAACCCGATCGTAGGCCTTGCTCATGTCCAATTTCCAAACAACATTACTCCTAAACGTCTTCTGATTAATCTCACTAATCATCCCTTGATCTAACCCCAACGCCCCTTGGATCATATGTCCTTTCACAAACACAAGTTGCTCATCCATAATCCAATTTGGGAGACGGATAGCAATTCTATGATTGAGGATGCATGCCAGCACCTTGTAAGGGACATTGCACAAGTTATTGGGGAGGTACTGGTCCAGAGTCTATGGGTCCTTCACCTTAGCCACAAGCACATATTTTTTGCACATGAGACATGCGGGAGATGCCCTCCCTTGAAGTAGTCCAACACGGTGCACACCAAATCCCACTTCACCACCTCCCATGAAATCCTTTAAAAAGATATAGGGTAACCATCTAGACTGGGTTCACTTTCTGGGTTACGAGACCATACTGCTTCACGAACCTCCTCCTCATTAGGTAGAACCTTCAACACCTCATTGTCCTCTTCCTAAACCCAGCAAGGGATGACTTAAAAAATCTCTGTTGTTCCTCTAGGATAGCTGCCAATCAGCCGGCGGTTAGGATCTGCAAGAAGAGATTTGAAAAACCCCACCACCATTTCACCCACCTCATTCCGATCATTCAAGGTCAAACATCCCTGGTTTGAATGTTGGGTTTCCTCAACCACCGTTTTTCCCTAATGCATGCGTGAAAGTACCCAGTATTACGATCTCCCTCATGGAGCCTCTTAACCCTTGCCTGTACACAAGCTAGACATACATGTTTCAACAACACTTCAGCTAATAAAGATCTCCCCTTCCTCATCTCATCAAAAACCTCTTTGTCCCATGTATTCTCGAGGCTTACTTCGAGTCGATCGATGTCTTAAATAACCACCACCATATCGTGTCATCGAGAAAGAAGGGCCTTGCACAATGGGAGTAAGGAGCCTTTGAGACACCTGAGTTTGTTATGCAGCACTGTCCATAGCTGACATTAAGTAGGGGAGTTCCAGGACTCCTGAACAATGCCATGAAACCTAGGTTAATCACCCCAAGAACTGGAAAAGTGAAGAAAAGAAGTGAATTCATTCCTTATTGCCATCACTATACTTAATGGCGAGTGATCAGACAAATTGAATGGAATATGAGTTACATTAATATCTGAAAACAAAGCAACAACCGCCCCATTCATCAATCACAGGTCAAGGTGACACCATGTGTGGCTAGCAACTTTCTGATTATTACACCATGTAAAAGGGTCCCCAATGAATTCGGCATCTATAAGGCCACAACTAGCCAGAAACGAAAAAAAGTCTTGACTCACTTTCCTGGGAAATGAACCACTGCCCTTCTTCTCTTCTGAAGATGTCATGATATTGAAGTCCCCTCCCAAAATCCATAGGGTGTCTCCTAGGTCAAATGAATTAATGTCCCGCCACAAAGCCTCCAACGCCTATACATCGCACTTCGCATAAACCACTGAGAGGAAGAAACTGCTAGACCCCACACAGATTCTAGTAGACATAAACTGATCAGAGGACAAAATCAGATCAATAAAACTGAATACTTCTAGAACATCAATATATGGGAGTTAAGATGGTTCCCATGTAGGAATCCTTGGACTATTAGCCGTTGCGCGCACTCCTGAATTTTGGATTAGTGTTGGTTGGGTTCAAGGAAAACAATCAATGAGACAAAATTATTATAATGCTCATGTGACAAGAAATCTTTTTTGACCCGGGCACTAAATCCACAGACATTCCACATGAGGAAGCTAATCATTTAACACGATTCTGTCTAGATTTAGCCCCAGACCCACGACCCTATGCTCCCTGAATCGACCCATTAACTTAATTGGATTTAGTTTGCGACATAGTGAAAAATCCTCGATGAAGCCACTGATCACTCCTAGAAGGAGACTTGTCATACTCATTGTCCGACAACAAGTTATGGGCAGTCACTTGAAGGCTACATGCCCCCCATATGGAGGGAGTCTTGATCACATTTGTAGAATGAAGGACCATCACTTTATATTTGGAAGCACACTCCTCCAGAGATAATTCTCTAACCCACATGTGGGGAGGATCTAGGACCGTATGAAATGATAAATTCTTCCACTCCATGAGTGAAGTAGAAAACGTACCAGATGGGCCCGGGCTTTGCACGCAGTACCGATGTGCGGACTGAGCCTCAAGAAGTCACGGAACCAGAGCATTGAACTGATGGCCCCCCTCACCTGATTGAATTCCATCCAGGTGGGATGATGTCAGTGCCTCTGGGACAGGCGAAGAGGAGAGCATCGCCATCCCACGATCTCGAGCACAGGGTGTAGGGTTGGCCACCATAGAGGAACCCTCTGTTTCCACCTTTGAAACAACATGCAAAGGAGAGGGCATCATCTGCTCACTGACCGGCCTCCCCTGACGAGATCTGCGACAAATAGGCAGCGAGTGGTCTTGAAGGAGACAGCCTATGTAGAAACACAGAGGCGACGGGTACACCAACTCCTAGGACCAATCAGCCATGCCCTCCACCCGAAGAAGAAGCCACGCCGGGAGCGGTAGTGAGACATCCATCTCGACGCACACCCTGGAAATAGTCGAGTCCTCAAAACAGATGGATTATTCATCAGCATAAAGAAACAATCCCACCGAATCACCGATTCCATGAAGGATCCCCTCATTCAGAAAGGGGATAGGATGACCAGGAAGGGGAACCCAGACCGTTTCAAGAGGAGAATCTCGACCAGCGTGAACGTCCATCAACCCTCGCAAAAGGTTAAACTTCCAACACCCCACAAATCTCAGACACTTACAACAGGCCGTCATGAAGTCTACCCGAGAAGACAAAACAACACAGATAGCCTTGCGATTCAGCACCTACACCCAGGCTGGAAAAGGTAAACGCCACAGTACGACGAACAGCTGGAACACTGAGAGCGGAGGCTTGTCGACCCCGAATCTTTCCACCAGAGTCCACTTCAATTGGGCCACTGCCGCTTCGAATGTCGTCGCTGGAATAGAAAGGACCGGGATGCCACCTTCATCAAATTTTACATGCATTGTTTCTTCAACAGTACAAGTGTTTTTATTTAAATCACTATAAGACTTAGAATTTGTATAGTAGCCTAAGAAAATTCCTTCATCAGATTTTGGTCCAAATTTGTGTATGTTATCTTTAGTATTAAGGATGAATACATTGTAACCAAAAACCTTGATGTCGGAATTTATATGTTTTCTACCATTCCATAACTCAAAAGGAGTTTTATTAAGAAAAGTTCTAATCAAAACTCGATTTATAGTATAACAAGCAGTACTAATAGCTTCAGCCCAAAAATATCTGGCTATAGAATATTCACTCAACATGGTTCTAGTTATCTCTTGTAGAATTATATTTCTTCATTCAACAACACCATTTTGTTGAGGAGTTCTTGGTGTTGAGAATTTGTGAGTAATACCTTTTTTACTATAAAAAGTTTCAAAATCAGAAATTTGAAATTTTACTCCATTTCACTATGTATAGTTTTCAGTGGAATATTTTTCTCATTTTTAACTTGGGCTCTAAAAATTTTGAAATAGGAAAAATAATCAGACCTATTTGATAAAAAATAGACCCATGTTAATCTAGTGTAATCATCAACTAGAAAAAACACATAGTATTTGCCTCCAATGCTTCCAGTTTGTGTTGGACCAAAAAGATCATTGTGCACCAACTATAATGCATCAGTTGTTGAGACTTCACTAATTGATTTAAAACTAGATGTATGTTTCTTCCCATATTGACAAGGATTAAAAACTCTAGAAGAATCAAATCTAAGCTCTGGTAGATCCTTAACTAGTTTCCTCTTAGATAGCTTACATACGTTTCTAAGGTTACGGTGACCTAGTCTTCTATGCCATAACCAAGAATGATCTTCCATTTCACTTAGGAAAGGTAAATCATGGCTCCTAAGGTGTTCTAAGTTCAATGTATAATCATTCTCTTACTTATTAGCAAAGAGAATAAATGCTTCTTTGGAATTGTGTTCTAATCATTTATCATTCCTAAAATTCACAGGGTATCCTTCATCACATAATTGACTTATGCTAATGATGTTGTACTTAATACCCTTAAAAAATAAAACGTTTGAAATCAATATTTTACCAAGAAGAACAATATTACCTATACCAACAATTGCTCCTTCAGCGTTATCTACGAAAGTTACTTTTCCCACTTATGTCTTGATAATATTTTCGAAATTGCTTTTTTTACCAGTCATGTTTCAGGAAAATCTATTATCCATGTACCATGTGTTGTTGGAACTCTCCCTATTATCCTGAAAATGACAAAAGAATTAGACTTTCGGAATCCAATGTTGTTTGGATCCGAGATTTTCGGATAACAAAATTTTGGATATCCATATTTTTTTAGAGAAATATTCTTTATGAAACCCAAGATATTGAACTCTATTTAAAGATCAATTTTTCTTCCAATGCCCACCCCTTTGACACTTACAGCAAAAAGGGGCTTTAGAAGGAACAAAATAGTTGTTTTTGAAAACTAGTTTTTGGTGAGTATAACCTACTCTAGTAGTGTTTCCGTGATGTTTAATTTGAGAACACATCTTGTCAAAAAATTCCTTCCCTGAGGCAAATTTAGAAAGGAGAATCTTTAGAGAAATTGTTTTGCTTTTTAGTCTAATGACTAAATTTCTTCCTCGACTATCATTTCCTTATTCTGAGATTTTTCCTCAAAATTTTTTATTTTTGAAATTACATTCTTATGTTCTTTATATTGTTCTTCCTTATCAGAATTTTCTTTCTCAAGGTCTTTAGAAAGTTTTTTTAAAAGCTCTTCTTCGTCTTTAAGATCTGAAGAATGATCTAAAATCTCTTTTGTAAGAATTTCTTCCCTAGTATTTGCCGTGTCTAATTTCATATAAATTTTAAATTTTTTTACTACAAGTAGCTTGGAAAATATAGATAATTCTTTATATGAAGGTTATTCTTTTTCTGAAGATGAAGTATCTTCATTAGAAGTAATATTTTCGGAATAGTAAGTTTTATCAAGAGATAAATTTGTTAAAGCCTCAACAGATCGTGCCTTGGCCATTAGACATGTATGTGGAAAATAAGTATTAGATATGAATCCCATATTATTCTGAGATGATGAATCATATTTTGAGGATTCACTTTCTGAAGAGTCTCCACAGCTAGAACTCCAAGTTGTATTAGCCTTCTGAATTTTCCTGGCTTTAGCTCTATAGAACTTCTTCTTATTCATTTCACAATGCCTCTCTTTTCTTTATTTATTTTTAAGCATAGGGAAATCAGGTTGTATGTGTGAACTTCTCTTGAATTCATAGCATGCAACATCTGAATCTTTCTTATCTTTTCTTTCCTTCATCTTATACTTGCAATGTAAATTTCTTTATCTAGCTATCTTGTTCATTCTTCGAGCAAGATTTGCTAACTCATTCTCTGAGACTTCACTCTCACTAGAATCGTATTGGATAACAACCTTCTTAGACTTGGATCTAGTTTCTCTATCAGGAGTCTTAGTTTTCATGTGATTTGATGTTGTATTATAAGCAACATTACCATTCCCATTATTTTTTTTGATGTTGTCAGCATCTCTTTTCATCCTTGTTTCATTTTGGAGAAGAGTTCCAAATAGCTCATCTAAGGATGTTTGAGTAAACTTCCTGTTCTCATCGATAGTTGTTCTCTTTGATTCCCACTCATTGGGCATAATATCAATAATCTTATATACAAGAGTTTCATCATCTAGACCTTTATCTCCAATAGATTGTAATCTATTCACGATAGTAATAAACCTTTGTTGCACCTTACAAATGGGTTCTCCATAAAGAAAGTTAAAACCATGGTATTCTGCTCTCAACATAGCTCTTCTAGTCTCTATGACTTTGGATGTACCTAGATGTGTAACTTCAAGTTTCTTCCATATATTGTCAGCAATTTCACAAGATTAAATTTTTCAATATATATTTTTAGTCATTGAACATAGTAAAGTGTTGCACACCTTATAGTTGAGTTTATAATCATGCTTCTCTTGGTTTGTGAAAGCGCTTACTTCCTTATCAGAAATGTTATAACCTACGGTAACCAAAACAAAGTTATCGACTCCAGTATTGATAACAAAAGTCTTCATACGATCTCTCCAGTATTCATAATCATTACAATCAAAAATTGGTGGTCTTGTATGATTTAGGTTTTCGATTGAACCAACAATTAAACATTCCATCCTAATTAACTTTCTACAAAAAAACATGTTAATAACAAATGTTTGGATTCAAGGAAAATATTCCTAAGAAATAAAATATAGAACAATGAAAAACTGACCAAGATAAACTTATGTGTGAGTACACGTATTTTAGATACCTCCTCTGATACCAATTTTAGGATCGAAATAACGGTATAGATGATCAATATACAAGAGGGGGGTAAATTGTACACTTTAAAATTTTCCTTAAACAAGGAACGATATAATTTTAATAAAGTTAACTAAGAAAATTCATAAATCCTCTAACACCACTTAAAAGATTGGGGTAATGTTTGAAGTTACAAAATTCTAGTTCTATGCACTTTCTTAAATATGGAAAGTGATTCCGAAAAACAGGTTTTGGAAATATGGATCTAGAAATTGAAACTTAACTATATTTTACAAAATGTGATTCTACCTTAAAGCGTATAGAATCGGAATGAATTAGAGTACATGTTTAAGGAAATATAAGAGAGTTATACTTTCCATAAAATACAAAATTACAGTGGAAAAACAAGTAGTAAAACTATAAGTAACAAGATATAAATATTTTAACCCAAAGAGAAGCGTATCCAACAACCTTGGATAAAGGTCCCTTGATTTATACTTTCAAGAATGTCTGTCTTACCCACACCAGGGTAATCCCTCGATACAATGATCAGAGTCTCTGTATTGCTATCCCCACAAGCCCTAATCTTAAAGGTAGTTGGAAACTCTGTCTTCCTCAGAAAGGAAGCCCTCTACTTCAAGGTGTTGGAACCTCTATCTTCCTATCCCCGGAAGACCTAGAATGTAATCACCAACATTCGGAGTCTCATGATGCAATCTGAACAAGGAAAAGTTTGAACAAATCGTTCAGACATTCTGTACGAAGCTTGAGAGTTGATAAGAGCCCCTCTCTCTAGAAATCACTTCAACATCATATAAGCACCGATGTAAAAGTTCAAAAAGTTTTTGTTTTGAACTCATTCAAATGAGCTCCTATTTATCGGCAAATTTCCAACGGTCGGCTCCCTCATCCAACGATCATATATTCCTTATATCTCGGAGGGACTTGTACACATGTCACTAAACCAACGGTTAGTTAGAAACAGAATGGACGACATTGTTTTATAACAAAACATGTGTAACTGAAATAAAGACATCGTTTTATAATGAAACGCATGTAAGAATAAGCAATACTAAAGTTCAGAATGTAAGAAAATTAATTTTAGGGTTCTAACCAAAAAGGAATTCATAGTCTATAATAATAAGATAATCAGATTCTATTTTATAGGAATTCATAACCTGAATTCTCTAGAAATCCGGAGTCTAAATTTATAAGGAAATTCAGAGTCTGGTTTCACCAGAGTTCAGAATCTGAATATACATAGTTCGGTGTCGAACACTTCTATGTAAGAAGATATTATTATTAGATATCACAATATATTTATTACTATTTATATATTTCCTCACAATGATATCTTATGGATCATGTCTCTTTTATATAGTGGTATAATGACATTTTTATACAATTTTTAAATATTTTGTTTTTCAAGCTTTTATAATCTACATTATTATTTTTCTTGACTTTACAAAAAAACATTAAATAATTTCAAAATTATTATGCATCACCCAATTCATTTTTTTCATTTATATATTTTTCTCAATTAGAATAATCTTATATAAAGTATTACCCTTCCAATTTATACTTTTATTGCACCATAAAAATGATCATAAAATAATAAATTTATGATTCATCGTAGTGGTCTCTAAGTACTTATCCAAATCATACATCATAAGAATATGCATGTATCTATATATTTTTCTTTCCTTTTACATTTTCATGTAATCCAAATGACATACATACACTCATTCAAGAATATTATGTCTAACAAAAGAACTTATGGATTTTCTAATTTCTACCTCGTAGATGAATATTTTAGATCAATGGGTAAAAACCCAATTTAATCATCCAAAATCACTAACCATTACAAACATTTTACATATTGAATTATTTTTTTAAATATCCATGAATCTATAACCCATAATGTCAACTAACATCTATTGAAATATTCGAACCATATAAACCACATCAAATTAATTTTTATTAAATCCAAATCATCAGTAATAATCACATTAATAATTACAAATAAATTTCACTATGAAAAATATACATAGAGTATATTATGAGAATTATACTTCCTCACCCAACTAAAAAACATTTTCAAACATTATCCAAGTGTCTTATGGATAATAATAGGTCTTATTGATTAGATACCCTTTTATGGATCTTTCTTATCAATAATGAAAACCATTTTTCAATTACACTTCCATCCAATGTCTTTGAAAAGAAAATAAAAATAAATCATTATACACACTCTAGGGAAGTCAAATTCCTCATAAAAATTTGAAAATATTCTTAAACTTATTATACAAATGAATTCCTAGGATTCATTTTCTATTTTTCAAATCAATAAAATTATTTTAATCTCAATTAAATATTCATAACAGCTAAATCAGATAAATTTTTCTTTTGGAAAGGATCTATAATAATGCAAAATGATATAACCCTCTATTAATGTTTTTGTCCATTTGAAAAATAGATGAAACATACATTAAATTCTATTTTATATCCCAGTTACATTATATAATCTATTTTAATTGCATATAATTTTCAATATAATCATTGGGAAAACCATACATCAAATTACTAAGTCATATCTTCTATTCTCATGTATATTTCACTTCCCAAAATTTAATCACACTTTTCTCGTAACTCAAAACCTCTTCTGATCATCATGTCTAGAAACTACAAAACACTACCTAGATATTTTCATTCAAATCATGTTTACAAAATGATTTATTCAATATTTTTATTCATAATAAACTCAACAAAATGTTAACTCATTCGTCTATCACATCGTATTTGTTATCAATATTAACAAAGAAAGTGCATGATAATATATAAGATTCTATTTTAATCATCCTTTTCTCTCACTCTTTATCTCATTTTAATGATGACTGAAAATATACATGAAATAGGCTGTTACCAATTCATTTAAATGAATTACACAAATTATTCCTCTCTATTTTTAATTTTACTATGCATATTATAGAAAGCAATGACTAATTTACATGAAATGGTTTTCTATAAAAAAATATAATATGATACACAATAAAAACCCTTTATTTGGTGATGAAAATATAATTTACAGTATGATATTACTATTTTCATAAAATCTCAAGAGTTTTTCTACATGAATTCATATATTTTTTATAATATAAAAACTAAAGTATTCAAAAATAGATTTCTGGTTTTTTTATTCATCTCTTGATTTTCTAAAAATAAAATCATTTTTAATTCCATGGATAATTTCATATTGTATTATTATCATCATATTATTATTATTACAAAAATATATGATATAATTTTAATTAATAACTCATTAATATATATTTTCATGAACATTATATATTTTCATAGTTTATTGAGATATTATGATTTAGATTCTTACCAAGTAGTTCTCCATTAAATTGATAAATTCATTTTCCACATCAACAAGATATCAGAATTTTATTCAAAATAACAGAAAGTTATCAAATTTAAAATGAAATATATGATGGTGATTTTCAATCAACAATATTAAGTTGGATGCATAATAATTCTTATGAGTTTCCCCCTTAACACATGCATGACATTCAGTTCCATTAATACAAAGATGAATCATATGACATCCAAATTTGGTGGAACTCCATTTATACTTAGTGGAGAAAATATGGTTTATATATAATTTTTCAACATTGTCTCTTATCTTTATAGAACTATCTTTTTGTGAACTATTCATACCTTGTCCCAAATAATTCTAAATTTAAATCCTGAATAACATCGGCTTCATTCCTTTTTCAATAATATCCTTTTGTGTGACCTTTTCCTTTATATTACCTAACAAAGAAAATTATTCTCCAAGAGAATTTTAATGATCCCTAGTGTCTCTTCATGGCCTGGTAGTATAAATTATCAATATATGAAATATTTTATCATATAATCCTATCCCACGTCGCTCCTCTAAAATTCATTGTTTGTCATTTTTTGACATATGTAATACAAAATATTTATATAAAACTATTGATTTCCATTTAGAACAATAATTTTCATAAGATATATTTAATTTTGATTAAATTTATTATTTATCAATCATTATAACCATACACTTTTTATATTCATATAAATATTCTTTGGAATGTTCACATGGTTGTAATGAATTGTTATGTTACTAATAGTGGAGAACATTGAGACATACTTGGGTACTTCATCATATGTTCCTTACAATAAACATGTACTTTTATTTCCATAATAAATTTATTATCTTCAATATTTGATAATATTTAAACAATTAATAGTAATATAAATTTAATCATTAACATGATACATGGTGTTAAATATTTTACTATAAAAGAAGTACCATTACATTTTTTGGTGTATCATCCTTCCAAAACGTCTTAGGGATACTTTTATCAATAGAATTATTTTTCTTATAGCCCATGTATAACTAAATATTCATATCATTTTATATTCCTATATCATTTTTTCCATATTTATTCATCAAATTTTTATATATTTTTTCTTTATTTATATATTCATTCATTTTTATCGTGACATATGGGGTTAAAAATACTATAGATAATTTTAATAACTTCTAATATATTTAAGTTAAATTGATTTTACTCTTGATATGTGTACATTATATAATTTTATACTTCCTCCCCATTAATTTAGAATTTATATGACTTTTATAAGGTGAAATTTTATAAGAAATTCTAATTCCATATTCCCCAATCTTTTATAGTACCAACAATGAAAAAAATATTATATTATTTTTTTCAAAGAATTATTCGGGATAGAAAATAAAATATTATACATCTAAAGTAATTTGTCTCCCATTTGGTCTTTATATGGGTAAAAGTAATTATACATTTTTTCCTATAACCCAAGGATATAATGGTGGGTTTATTTCTATTTTTATTCTTCTATGTTTATATATATTCTCATTTTAAAAAAAAATTATTCATAAAACCATAATTATCATTATTATAACTATCTAAATAAGATAAGTAAATTTTTTATATTATATTTAATTTACCCATATATAGTCTTGATCAATTATTTAAATTATATAAAGTTATTTTTGAATAAAAGAAATAATGAACATTTTAAAAAAATATCTTTTATATAAGATTCATTTGAAGACCCACATTCCTCGATTTTTGAATCATGTTTCTCATGGACATTGGTCATCTCTTATATTATATTTTAAAAAAAAATTACATAGTTCTCATTTACCATAATTTGAGATTTATTAACATTCATAAGTGAAATATTATATTAATCTAACTCAGGGATAATACCATTAAAGAAATTGATGTACTTGTCCTACAATAAAATATATCAAACCAATTCATTCTAATTTGAGTAATTGTTCCTCTAAATGTAATATTATTGAACATTTTTCAGGATATTTCATTTTGAGATACATAATAAAAATTAAATTGTATACCTAAAATTTATCCATTTTCATATATACTTTTATAATTTGGATAATCTATTCTTTTATGATTTTAAAAATTACATAACAAGAAATTTAATTTTCTTTTACAAATTTTATTATGATTTTCCATAAAATAATAAAATATTTATATTAAAATTCATCTTAAATAATAAGATCCCTTCATGTACTTGGTTGGATATTTGGATAATTTTTTATGATATTTCATTTTCCATTTCATCACTTGAGTGAAATTAAAAAATTAATTATTCAATATTTTTTATCCACCATATGTTTTAATTATCACAATAAAAATTAAATATTCATAAAAACCAACTAGGAAATTAAAATAAATGACAGGATGAACAACATGTATTGTGACTATTATAGTACAAAGGATTATCTTAGAGGATGAATTTGTAAAAAAATAATTAAATAATATTGATACATATTATATTACCAGAGAGATATAAAAAACAATACATATATTAATATATTGGAAATATATATCCTTAATTATTTGAGAATAATGGATTAATTAATACCTTATGAATAAAAGAATCATGATAATTAATTCATTAGAAATAAAACAACTTTAGAAGTTATAGTCCATTATACAAATTATTCTTGTATAATTATTACGTCTCGATTTCCTACTAACATATAAAAAATGAATGATACCCTACTTTTTCTTCAAGGATAAATTTTAATTAATTAGTATTTTATGAATTTTTTAAATTATAAGTTATATAATTCTTATAAAGTAAAATACCAACCTATAAATATTTTTTTAATATTATGATTAACATACTATTTCTTACTGTATTATATTTCTAATCAAGATACTATAAAAAATGTTATGTCATATAAAAAGTCATACACATCATCATGGGTACTGTCTCTTTTCAAAATATCAACCAATTGATAGAATGTTAAATATTATTTGACTTTGAAAAGATATACTTATATTTTAGAGGAAAAACAAACATAATATATAGAATTTTATATACACCACATTGGTATCTACAGAAATTAAAAAATCATTTATTCTGCGAATATGTTTATAACTGAGGGTGGATCAACCCTTTCCATATTTCATAAATCAAAATTTATCTCAAACAAATTTCATATAATATTATATTTGTCAATGAATCTTTAAAATTTTCCATATTTTCACCAATAATAATTGTATGTATTGGAGTGCAAGATTTCATATGAAATTGGAAACATCCTCAACCAATAGCCATGTATTATCTATTTAGATTTATTAATATCTCTTGAAACCAACAAATTATTTATTTATAACCATAATAATAAATTTTTTACACCATTTAAATATATTGAAATAATATTTATATATATTCAAATAAACTCTAATGAAAACTTGTAGAATTCTAAATTATTATGTAGTACGTAAATTTTTTTGAATATTTCAGTGGTTTTTCAATACCTCATCTATGTTCAAAATAATTAAACCATAATCCAATTTTCATCTTTATTGGAGTATACCTATATTCATAATTCAAAATAGGGTGGATACCAATTATAACACAATATTTCCATTTTCTTATTTCAAATTCCATAATGATTCTTCACTATGATTAAATTTACAACAATTAAACAACTCTATAAGACTTTAATTCATCATCATACACATAAAATATATTTTACAATATATTTCACATGAAATTTATATAAGAATTTTTAATTTTTACAATAATTTTAAGATTAATAATGTTCAATAAATATTAGAAATACTCAATGAAAAAATTTTCCATGGAAATATATCACCAAAACATCTAATAGTATAACTAGATATTAACATCCTTTTCAATATATAAAATTGTAGAAACATAGATTAAGTAGTATTAAATCACCCACTAATTTATTATTTTCAATTATATAGGTATCTTTTCTTCTAAATAAGAAGTTTTATTAATATACAAACATGAACTATGGTGGTTCATTTCATTTCATTCATTGTATATAGATCAATATTTACTTACACCTTGCCTAGGAACTAAAAAATTATTCTCTTTAACATGATAGAATTCTCTACATAAATAATTATATTAAAAAATAAAAAATAAAATGAAATAGGGTCCCAAAATGGTAACCCTACTCAAACATCTATCATGTAAACCTTGTAAATGCCTATCCCAACATTCCATAGAAATTTATATTATTATAGAAATGTATTAGAATAGTAAAAAACATATATTTTTATAACAAATTAATTAAAAATTAATTTTCAAGATCATATAAAACTTAATTTCATAAATTCACTACTAGTAAATCAGCATACACCATTATACATCAATAATATTTAAACAATATTATAAAAAGTAGGAAAATTAACATGCATTCTATTACGAGGATATTACTAGTTATTAAACATACTTAATTATTATTAAAATTTCCTCAAAATATAAATATCTCTAATAGATAAATTCATAAAATAATTAATTTTAAAATATTCAATTTGGTGTGTTCTAATTTAATCCATAAAATCATTACCTCCCACAAAATTTTATTAAAATGTGTAATTTTTGAGATGTTTATAAAAATCAAATACATATGTTCATCACTATAAAAAAATTAAAAAAAAATCATATGAAAATTATATATATTCCTTTTAATATTTATATTATAATTATTAAAAAAATCAATTATGTTTATGAGCTTCCCAATACATAATTGTTGCTACTAAATCAATTAAATAATTATTAATCAATCAACAAAAATATTTTAACATTAAAATATTTTCTGTTTTTTCAATTTAATTTTTCAGAACATAATCCCCCATTTAATACTCTATCCAATACACTTCATACCCTCATTATAAATTTATCCCATAGAATATATCCATTTCACTTCTATAAATACTCTTTTGAACAAATCCTATAATGAAAAAAGTTATATATGAAATCAAAAAGTGGTATTGTTTGAGTAGTATGTATGATATAGTATAATAAATGAGAGATAATAATGCCTTAATATTATATTTTTGGATAAGATTATCATAGTCTAATATTGATATGTATAGAATTATTAAATTTAAAATTTAAATATGTAATATTTGGTTAATCCTTTAATTTGTGACGAATATTTCCCTTTTAATGGAATCATGAAGATTCATCATCAGTGATGAAAATTTATCTTATTTTTATTTGTTAAATATTCTATTAAATAATAATTTATTATTCATGATTAGGTTTACATTTTTGTCATTATAACAAAACTAAAATCAATGGTTTATTGATTTATTTGTTTTTTTATATAAATGAAAAACCATTCCCTAACTAATTATATATTTTAATTATATTGTAGCATATAAAAATGGTGATGCAAGAAAAATAAATGCATTTTTCATTAACATAAGATATCAAAACATTAAAAAAATTAGATGTATCATCACTATTTTTTAGGGATTAAATAAAATAAATTTTTGAATTAAAATATTTTGGGTTTTGAAAGACTAATAATAAAATATTGAGATTGAAATGTATACAATGATCCATTCCCATATTATATTATTTATACCTCACAACGATCGTCCTTATTATGATCTACGAAACATAAATTCTCTATAAAATTCTTCTAAAATTTTAAAGGGAAAACCACTAATATATATAACAAACTTTTTTGATATTACCAATAGATTTATCCAACCATATAGTATGATTCATTCCATTTAATGGGGTTAATATATATTTTATAACTAAAAATATTGCAATAAATTGAAAGTAATAAATATAAATTGATACATCTTATGAGGTAGATGAAAAAAATATCACGCCCCAAACCATATTTGTGTTGTTCGATATAGTATTTATATCACATGATAATATAATTGGTATCATTCCCCTATAAACAATAATTTTCTAACCCTTATGCACCCACCTTAGTTCACATGGAGATTACAATAAAAAACAAGTATCCAATTTTGATCCACCTCAATCTGTAAAAATTAATACACTATAACATCCCAAAGGTATCTCATTATTTCCTTCCTTTGGTGTCCATAACACCATATGTCAAATTTTTGGGTATGGAAAATAACTATTCCTTGGAGATCTAGATTCCATTAATTGGGAGTAACATGTCATTTATTTAATCCTGAATAGGGATCCTACCAAGATGGTCACAAAAACTATTACTACTTTTCAACACCTATTTACAGTTGTCGCACCAATGATAATCCACCCTCATTGAATATATACAATGAATTATTTATAAAATATTGATCATTTAAAGAAATATTCATAAATATATCACAATATGTATACACTAGGTTCATGAATCATAAACCATTATCATAGAAAAAAATATCACCATATTTGATGTAATGACTCCATTTTTCTACTTGAAAATATATATAATTTTAAACAATTCTTCTAATGTTATACACTGAGTTATGGTTCAATTACTATAGATGTGGTGGAATTCTATTCAAATTTTAAAAATATTAAATATTATATAGGGTGCACCCAATGTTATAAAAAATATAATTTCTATCCAGTGGAATATTACTTGGGATACTAAAGTGGCCAATTAAATACATGTTATGAGTTTACACTGTTTTCATTATATTTTTTCTTAGAATCGTGGTTTTTTTAGGGAGAAATCAAATCTGGATATTAGAATAAACAAAATTCAATAAATAAATTAATTGATTTAGTCTTCTAATAAATAGCATTACACATTGCCTATTGTTATTTAATATTTACTATAACACATCTCTTGGGAATTTCTTATTACCATCGAGATTTTAGGAGAGTATAGTTGTGGATTTTCATGGAGGGTGACAGCTAGATCGATGATCAACTATCAGATTTTGAATTAGGGTTTCTAGTTTTAACAACATGGGATCAATTATTCTAAAACGATTGATCCACCCATTATAAATATTTTGTTTTGGGGTCTTAATAAAGATTTTTTCTTGTTTAAGACTAATTAATTCCACTTGACTTATTTCCTGGGATGATCCTTTTTTCATGTTTTTTAGTTTAATTATAACCCTAGGATTATGAAATATTGATTCATTTAATAGAAAACATTATAAATGCCTTATATTTTAATAATTATCTTTATAAAACCATAACATGGACAACATTTATTCCTTCAATAAAATCATGGAATTATACCCCCATTCATCTAACATTAACCCCTATAGTTTGATTGGATAGTTATTCAACCTATTTCAGGAAACCATTTCATTTTGTGATCATTCTTTGTGTTTGGTAGACTGTTTATGTTAGTTTAGTATCATTGTTTTCCAAATATAGTTGGATAAATAAGGATTATGGTGACCCTTGATGGGATCTAGGATTATAGTGTTCATTTTATGGTTCTCTGGGGGTTATGAACATCCACAGGGAGAATGATTCTCACAATTAGTGATCATAGAGATTTTTATTAGTGATAGTGGATCCAAGGGTGATAATATTAGTGACTATATCAGATTGAAGACTCATGAAAATCAATTAAAGTGGTGGTATATATGAAATATGTTTTTTGTTATGGAATATTTAAAATTTTTATTTGACAATATGTATAGTTAAAAATAGAACTCCTTCTGTGAAGCCCTCTATGTGATGATATGGTTTCATGGTGAAAAAATTATCACATGAAAATATAAATTTTCTATAGGCCATGTGATACCTAGGATGAAAAATCGTTGATTAAATTATACTGTATATAGGAAAATACACAATAAATGGAAGTTTACATAGACACAGACATAGTACATGGTCATAAACACTAACAATGGTAGAGACACATGTCTGAGTAACAAACCTGACCTCTACACACCATGGGTCCTTAAAAATAGACATGTATGGGGGAAGTAACATATGATATGGTAGATATGTGGTATAAAATAAATTATTGAGATTTAAAATATATGTTATGTAACTCACTATGTGCCTCCAAAAGACTTGATAATGGTCTTGTTTGAGTAGAATTTAACCCTTTTAGTCACTAATAAATTGAAATATCTCCTAATGAGATAGTGATCCTTCAGAAGAAGAGAATTTTTCCCATTTGATTATATATATGTAAATATTATCTAGCTTATATATTTACATAGATTTAAGTATTTAACCCGCATTACAAAGACATAGATCCTCTATCTGTGGGGAAAATTTTATAATATATAGAACTAATAAAAGATATGTATTTTCAACTAGTTTATGGTATTTCAATATATTTTTTGTTCCATAAATACTCCAAAAATATAAGAGGTATGGGACCATGATTAATTTTTGAAACTATATAAATCAAAATCTATAATGATATTATACATGTGTCTACATGAGAAAAACCCAAATTTTTTGTTTAGGTTCCTCTTATGAGTGCTTATTGATTATTCTCAATAGGATATTTCCTTTTTGAAAAATTTATATTAGGATATGATCCAACTCATAATTGTTTGATTCTTTATGCTCTATTATTTTTTAGATGCATTTTAGTTTTGTATATATTCACACCTATTTGGGATCTTCATATGCATGTTCTTTTTTTTACATATGAAATTCATTTTAATATAGTGTTAGGTGGACCTAGAGTAAGTATTTTATAGTGGTTTGGTGAAGAAGATATAACTATTAAGTGGGTCATTATTTTGTATATTTACATCCGTGTTATAGGTTGGAGCATATATATGATGATTTGAAAAAACATCCCATTTTATAGTTTATAAATGTTCAATCATACTCATATGTGAGTTAATAGAGTTTCATGAGTGCATTCTGTGTTGAAAATATGTTACAATACTACATAATATATTTGATTTAGATTGGTGTTTCTATGTGTTTTTATGTTTTGTTAACACCAAATATTTGTGTGATATGCGTACTGGTTGTTAATAACTAGACCATGTCCTATAATAGGCTGTAATTGGGTGAAACACTCAGCTTACATCCAACAAGGAGAGAAATAGTCGGCTAGATTGTCAATGATTTGAAAAATAGAATAGTTTTTGTTATGAATATATTATAAATATATTATATCTATGAGGATTACATTTGGTAGTAGGGAAATAGTCTTAAAATATCTACATTATAACTCTTAGCCCATATAGCTTATAGATGGTTTTGCAGATGAAATACTTATTTACCATGAATTGGATCACAATATTATCAACACTATACTTTTATGAAATTGTTATAATGAAAAAAAGTATAATATATTAATATATTGTGGTTTACATTTCATTCTTGAGTCAACTCTACATTTTTACTCATTGATTGTTATGCATCATTACTATTACAGGATGCATCCCTAATGAATTCTAGCACAAATACCATAGTGTGGAAATCATATTAACCCACATAGAACTGAATCCTCATCGCTAGGATCTGATCTTGTGATAATAATAATAGTTGGGTAGTAAGTGGTACCTCCTCCCATTGAAAACGTACAAACAGAACTCTGGTGGTTCAGGTGGATGATCAGTTATAGGTTGAGAATTTTTTTATATTGGATATTATAAGAGGTGGCACATGTATTATGATAATGATTCATCATTTTTATATTTTGAGAATGTATAGTTTTAGGTCATATTTAGGCATCCCATGAAAGAGAATACTAGCTAGAGTTTATAGAGTGATTATTATAAATTTTTAAGACACATCCTTATTATATGGTTATAATTCTAATGACCCTTATCTAAAGATAAGGCATATTTTGATGGAGTCTAGTGATGTGGAATATTATTGATGAGATACTCTATTTGGATGAGTATTATAATATATTGATAGAGGAGTACATTCCAATGACTTTCTAGGTTGTGAGTATTTGGGAGTATCTAGATCATTCCAATTATAGCATGACTCTCAAAGAGTATGCAACATGGTTTGAACACCTTTCAATATACTCCATGGATATTAATTTTGGTGTATGCATTTGGGATCGAACCATGGTGAATTGGATTTTTTCAAATGTTACAGCTGTAGTGGTATCCCATTACATTCTTTCATATTCATGGGTACTGGAGAGAACTATTATATAAGAGTGATTCATGGAAGAATATTTGAAATTGGAAAAAGGATCCAAGATCAACCTTGTTGTTTTGTAATAAGTCATGAGATGATGATGGAATGCATTGACATAAAGACACTACATTCATTGAAATATTATTACTTAGAACTGAGAATAATCTTATCATGGATCAAATGGAGGTTTGGGATACATTGGGAAAATATATAATGATCCTATAATGAAGTAATAAATAATTCATGTGACTTCCCTTATAATCATGAAATGGTTCATATCTAGGAAGTCATTGAGTCATCATGTTAATGAATGAATCATGATATAAGAGAACCATAGGGGAGAAAACACGGTAGAGGAGGGGGTAGAGTTACGAGAAGAGGTTTACATTGTGATATTCTAATATCACTGAACATCATGGAGGTTCGCACCATGCATAGTGATATAGAAGCTATGGATTTGGATAAGTAAAAGGGGATAAGGACTAAAATCATGTGGATCCAATAATGTTTCGAGGTATGATCATTATATTCTCTAATTTAGCCTCGGTTTTGATAAACATATATATTAGTCACAAGTTTCATACTTCTATACTAGGTTCAAGATAAATGATTTCTTGCAGAGCCAACAGATCAATTATTATGAGTACAAACATGTACTAGGGGAGATTAAATGATTACCCAAATTCAATAATCATGTGACCTAACACAGGGAAGATATACCTACATTTTGGATCACTTCATATGTGCAAAGGGGAATTATCATTACATTCTATGAATGGAATGGTTCCTAATATTCTATATGAATATTTTCTTTTTATATGGATGATGGGATTTTTCTAAAAGTATTGTATGATAATATTATTCATCTATAATAGATAATCATTGGACGATCTTGTAGGGATACTATATTGGAGGATATATACAATATATCCTAAATTTTAATGTCTAACAACGGCGAACAATGGATTCTACGAGATTCTATTTCCCCATAGAGTTTTAGGTATATGAGGGCATCATCCATGAAGACATGATGGGCTGACCTTCATGTAGTGAAATTGAATTCTACATATACCAACACCCATGGACATCAATTATTTATATAGTATTATATTAGATAAAACTAATGAAATTTATATATTTTAGTGTGAATTTATAAGAGATTAAGAGGAAGGAATTCATCAGACCAAGTTTGTCCATATAAGAAATACTAATATTTTTCCCTTATAATAAAATCAATAGATTTATTTTATGCATGGATTAATCATCACCTAAATCAGATGATTTTCCAGAATAATTATCCACATCTATGAGTCATTTATTTTTTTTGACTAGATCAAGGGGAAGAAGTATATAGTCCCATAATCCAAGAACATTATATATATATATATATATATACATTTTATTGAAAATCCTGAGATCGGAAAAGGATATTGTTTTAGAGATTCTTGATACATCGTATAATACTCATTACACAACATATAAAACAAAATAAAAAACTATTCTACTAAATTACTAGGGTTAAACAGCAAAACGTTACCTCATCCACTACCTCACATCTACAAATCCTTAATCCCAGTGAAAAAGTGGTTCTGAAAACATAGGGTGAGCAACAAAAAGCTTAGTAAGGGGTTTCAAAATGTAAGGAAACTAAAATATAGATTATTAATTCCTACTAAAATGCAAAACATGTTATAATTTTTTAATTATTTATTTATAAATTATGAATAAATTTCCAAATAAATTTTTTTCTAATGCACTTCAATACATATATCATCCAAGATAATCTGAATCCTTTATTCTTAAAATAAGAGTAATTTCACATGAACAATTTATAATCATTCATAATTAATTATCAATGGCACCTTCTATCATAGCATGGATTCACAATTCACTCCTATGATATGGTGGACATTGTCCCATGATGGATTAGGCTAACTCCCCAATCTCATAATGTGCCTAGGATACACCTCCCATGAATTATACATGACCTTCCATGAGATTAACACGATACCCAATGCATTGGAGTGATATAAAATTATGGGTTTGTTTGTCACATGATTGTACTAAATTTCTATAAGGGTTTTGGGATGACTCTCCGTACACTACCTCTCTAATATATTTTTCTGATTCTTGGGAATTAAAAACAATATAACTTTGATTTTATTCATCAAAAAAATAATAAATCATTCTACAATGTTAATTTCATAAACATAAATAACATTTGTCACGATAAAAACAGTTTTACATTAAATCATTCCTATATATTTATTTAATAGATTTACATAATATATATATATATTCAAAATTATTAATATTTGAATAAAACATGATTTCATACTGTCATGATTATACATATCAACGTTAAAAATAACAACACATTTACATAAAATAACATATACACATGCATAAATATATTTACATATATAAAAATCAAGAATAAAAATGTTTTATCTAAATTTAAATATTTATATATACAGTTATATAAAATTATTTATTGTCTTCAGACTACAAATATGTTTCATCAAAATAATATGTATATGGAAACATATATTTATTTAAAAATTAATCATGACATTAAATTATAAATAAATGAACATTATATTCCCATTATAACAACATATATATATATATATGAAATTGAATTTATAATACATATAGTCACATAATAAAATCATGTTTAAACAAAACATTGAAAAATATAAATATTTCTTGTAGAAAAATAATGAATTAAAATTATGACATAAATTCGATAAGTATATATCCCATATAAAACCATTTGTAATAAATTGATGAATAATAATATACGATATCATATATTTTGAATGAACTCTAAAATAAAACATAGTTTTCATAAATGAAAATATCATTGGAGATATAATTTAAAAATGAAATAATTAAAAAAATTCACATAATCTTTGATGAACATAAATATAATCAATCCTAATTTCAAAATAGGGAACCATAGAATAAATAATTATAAAATCATCCTCATAAAACAATATCATTAATCATTAAGTGTTAAATAAAAATAATCAATTCCCCTTACATAATATATATTTTAAAAAAATGGATACATATACATATATATATACTTATATAAATATACCATTGGGAATCAATCATAAAAAATATATTCAAACTCTTATCAATCCATAATCATAATCTGATAAATAAAATAACAATTATATTACATTCATAAATTATTTAAAAGAATAGATATATAGATAATTATATATTAATAAATATATATACATATATATACAAATATCTTTTTAACATAAAAAAAAATAACCCTTGAAAACATTATGCTTCATAAATAATCATTCAATTCAAAACCCTTCTCTTTAAATTTATGAAAATAGTTAGAGATATTCATATATATATATAATTTTATAAATCAGAAATAATATAAAATTAACCATTACATGATTTAATCAAAAAATTTAGAACTATAACATTTATTTATATATCCATATAATATTTTTTGTAAATCCAATATAGTTTGATAGTATATTATTGAAACCTTAAAATTTAAAAAACATAAATTTATAAGTAAAAAAACCCTTACAAAATATATTTGTAAATATATAAAAAATTTGATAACATGATTTTGAGAAGGGGATAGTAGTGTTGATTGATGTAAGGAATGAAGAATGTGGGCATAGGGTGTTTTAAGGGATAAAAATGAGGGTCATACTCATATATATATATATATATATTATTTTTATAGCATGTAGTGAAAGCTCCAGTTGGATTAATTGATATTATTTTAGTTCAATAATTTAATATATTTAGTTATGTTTTCATTACAAATGTATATTTTATATTTTTAATTAAAGATTATATGGTTGTTGAAAATTTAATAAAATTCTTGCTTTCCTTTTTGACACACACAAAAACCAAATAAAATTATATATTTCAATAATCATTTAATATTATATTTTTTACATTTTAAATGATCATTTCATATTATATTACATGTAATATTATATTTGATTCCATGTTAATATTCAAATCAAGAGTCCACTTACATGTTGGGTTTGTCACTTAATTTCAATTTTTTCTATACATCTCATTTCAACTTTTTTATATCTCATAATTCTCTCACTTTTTTGGTTTTTTAAAGTTAACATAATTCTATTAGTAATATATTTTTATATTTACTAACCATTTACCATTCTCATTTAAATTTTGTGTTGTTTTCTTTTTTAGAAAAAAAAAACTTTTCTAGAATATGGATTTTTTATAATTATAAAATATTTTATAAAATATTTTATTAAAAATATATAAATCCCATTAATATAATTATATAATTATATTTCCTTATGTTCTAATTTTTTTTAAAATATATAAATAATTCATTTTTTATATAAACAATTATAATTCCGAAATATTTTAACATATAGATAATGTTTATTTTCATTATAAAAAATTTATTATATGTATTTATAATTTATAAATTTTATAAAATAAAAAAATAATGTATTTTCCTATATTTATAAATTATATTATTGTAAATATAATAATATTTTCAGAAAGAAAATTAATCATAATTATTATTAATATTAATATTATTACCATAATCCTTAAAATATTAAAAAAATTATTTATATCAATATAATTGTAACATTTTAATTATAAATAGTATAAAAAATATTAAATTAGGTATGTATATAAATATAAATATATATTTTCATAATGTAATCATTTTATATTTCAAAAAAATTAATTATTTGGAAAACATATTTTTTCCAATAAGATCAAGAGAATATATTTACAATAAAATAAAACATTAAATAAATTAATATCACATTAAAAAATTAATATATTGTGAATAATAATAATATATTAAAATCAATAAATTTTAAAACCTACCTTAAATTAATGAATATAGTTTAACTTAATATATAAAGAATATTATGTGAAGAAAATAATATTTCTTGAAAAGTAATATATTCATTTTTAAATTAACAAACTATTTTGATTCCACAAAATAATTTAGTTTCATAAATTTAGTAATTAAAATTATTTCGTTTAAAATAAGTAATAATATAAATATTTAAATAAAATAGAAGTAGTATTTGAATTTCATGGGGTGTTTCATCCTTATACCCTTAAAAGAATTACACCATAACAATTCATTTTTGGGCTAATATGAATACTGAGTTTCACTCATTAGAATTAAGAAAACTAAAAGTGAGAGATCATCTATAAATGTTAAACACTAGAAAATATATAAAACATTTCTTAAGGTTCAAAGGGTTTCTTTGTATCCTACCCTCTAAAGTTATTTAAACGTATACCCACATACAATCTATAATGTGTTATAATCCTAATCCATTTTTTATTAGTTATATATATTTTTTTTATTAAACATCCATAAATCTTTAGGGTTTATAGCTCTATAGATTCTGGAAACATCATAAAATTTTCATTAAAAACCCTATAAAACATAATATGAAACTATTCGTGTGATTTATAGTGGTTTGATTATTGGGGTGGAGCCTTATGCCACAATAGGGACATGCTGCTTGATTTCTGCAACCAAGAAAACATTTGATACATGGAACCATAATAATCTATGTTCACATGCTTGTATTCACCATCATTGACATGTGATCATCGCCGTCATCATCACCTTTGATGCATTCGTCTTCATCATCTCTTCGCATGAGTTAACACAATTGTGGTAACCCCTTCCCGATTCACTCTTTTTTGATACATATTTGCCATCCCACATTTGAAAAAAAGCTAACGCATCCTCTTATATAGGCATCATGTCCATATCTCTATTAATTTTTTAAACATTGATTATTCCATCAATTAATATCTAGAAAGCTTCTCCATAAATGTTGGGAGAAAATCCTTCATTAATGTTGAAATAATTCCACCCATTAAATATTTTCTTTGTACACAATATTTAAATTTTAATTCAAAAAATCCCCAAAATCTCCACCTTGATTTAAATTATGATACTCCACATTAATCTCCACCATCGGGGTTAGTGTGATTATTGGCTCCACCATGATCCATATTTTACCCAATGAACAGAACGTGCCGCATGACACCTGCAACCACGAATACGTTTGACATTCCAGAAACACTGCTAATATCTTCATTATTATCTGATGAAATTATTCCGGATACCTGAAAGACCACCTAACCAGAAGATATTTATTAGCCTTCCATCAAACATTGACTATCACCTAAAATGGAACACGACTCATTAATGAAGCGATTCAATCAGACTTTTGATATCCGAGAAACAAATTAATTAACATTTTTGTCTTATGGTAACATTTGAGTCCTTGATATGATGATCTACCAGATTTCTACAACCATATTCGACAGTCAGAAACAACAAAGAATTCCACTAATACCAATATTGGGTCAGAGACTGACGCCAAAACAGAAGTTGTGCTTGCAGAAACACAAAAGAGAAGATTCACCCGAAATCCATTTACTACATGAAGGCATTTTGTCACGCGATGTAATTTTTCATCACTCGATGTATTTTTTAACAACACCTGAAGGCATTTTACATTGCACCAAAAGTATTTCTCTCTCGACTCTCTGACACCCATGAACGTACCATTTTTTTATTTTTGATCAACACAACGAGGACATGTCGCTTGATCTCTGCAACCATGAGGACTTTCGATACATTGTGTCATCATCATCTACATGCACATGATTTCATTCACTATCTTTGACATTCCATCATCAAAATCAACATTGCATTTGATTCATTCATCTTCATCATCTCTACGAAAGAGTTACTGCAATCATGGAAACTCATTCTTGTTTCTCTCCTCATAGTTACATCTTTGATATCCCACATTCCAAAACATGCTAATACATCTTATTATATGTAAATCATGTCTATATCTCCATTAATGGGGTCAAGGATCATTATTCCATCAATTAATATTTATAATAATTATCAATAAATGTTGGTATAAATCCTCAATAAATGTTGAACTAAACCCACCCATTAATAATATTCTCTCAACAACTACATCACTTATATACATCCTTAATCCCTGTGAATTTTTTTTTAAACGTTGGGTGAGCGACAAGATTCTCAGTAAGATGTTGCAAAATGTGAAGAATCCAAAATAGAGTTTTTCAATTCAAAATAAAATATAAAACATGTTATAATGTTTGTTAATTCTAGCTTAATAAATAATTAGTACATTTCAAATGAAACATTTTACCTAAAAAGAAATCGATTCATATAACATCTAGAAACTCTTATCCATTCATTCATAAAATAATTTCTGTTACACTTTAAAAACATATAATCATTAATAATGAATTCTAATAGAAACTTTTGATCATATCATGGATTCTTGGTTCACTCCCAATACATGGTGTACATGGTCCAATGATGGATTAGGTTCACTCCCTAATCCCATAAGGTTCTTAGGAGGCATATTTCGTGCACCATACATGTCATATCGTGAGATTAAAACATTACCCAATCCATTGGAGTGCTATATAATTCTAGGAGAACCCATCACAAGATTGGAAAAAATTCCCATAAGCGTTTTTCTTTCACCGCACATACTTTTCCTTCATAATGTCCAGGTGTGATTCTTTGGAACTAAAAACATTATAACTAGAATTTTTTTCATCATAAGGACTGTGAAGCTTCTTTAAATCATAGAGCTGTGATGCCCATTTCAAAATGAGAAATCAAATGTGTCATGATTAAAATATATTTTCATGAATTAATACCTACATATCCATATAAAAATTTTACATAAAAGATACATATATGTGTATATATATAATTGTTTGCAAAAGTATTGATATTTTAATAAAACATGATTTCATACTGATATGAATATACAAAATGATATTAAAAATAATAACACATTCACATAAAATAACATATACACATTCATATATATATTTACATATAAAAACATATTGAATAAAAATGTTTTACATAAATTGAATTATTTATACATATATTTATATACAGGTATTTATAATCATCATTCTACTTATCTATTTAATAAAAATTATAATTATGTAGATACATATTTGTATGTATATAAATATATATGGTGAATATAAATTCCAAATAATTGAACTTTATGTTTCCCATGATAATTACACACATATATATGACATGTAATTTATAAAACACATAATCACAGAATAAATTTTTTGATTAACAATATACTTTGATAAATAAAAATATCTCTTTCAGCAGAATCATCATTTCAAATTATTTCCAAAATTGATAATTATGTATCCCATACACAAAAATATGTTATAAATTTAATAATAAAATTATATGTTGTTGTATATTTAGTATGAATTTTAAAATAAAACTATTTTTTAAAATTAAAATATTTTAAGAGATAAAATTTTAAAATTAATATCACTATAAAAAAATTTATAAAAAAATTCACATTATCCTCCATGAAAATAAATATAATTCCTGTATATTTTAGAAACTATGAACCATAAATAAAATTATAAAATAATCCTTACAAAATAATATCTTAAAACATAAATTCATAAATATTTATTAAAAATTCTTCTTTATCATATATTTTTTAATTAAAAATGATATATTCACACACACACACACATATATATATACTTATATTCATGTTATTTTCTAAACCAATCATAAGAAAATAAATTCATACTATTGTAAATCCATGAAAATAATTTGATAAAAAAATAATAATACCCGTAAATTTATAATTTCATTAATAAAAATGATATATATATTGTTATATATACATATATATATACAAATATATTAATACATCATTGTAACAATTTTCAATAAAAATAAAATAAACACCTAAAAATTGTAGGCTTTAGAAATAATATTTAAATAAAATCCTTCTAATTTAATTTAATAAAATAGTAATATACAATTGCATATAAATAAAACATTGTAATATAGAGACAATATAAAATTAATCATCACTTGTATTCATTAATAAATTTATAAGCATCAATTTAATTATATATTCATATATTTTTTTGGTAAAACCAACATAATTTGATTGGATAAAATTAACTACATATAAATTTTGAATATATAAATTGATTAGTAAAATAAACCCTTAAAAATAAGTTTGAAAATAAACAGTATATCTAAAAACTTTAATTTGATAAATTAAGAGAGATTCTATTGGATGTAGGGAATGATGAAAGTGTGGGAAGTGTGTTTCAAGGTATGCAACATAGGGTTATAATTATATATATTATTTCTAAATATTGTCGCGAAATATCAGGTTGGAATAGTTGATTATTGGTTCAGTTCATTTATTTTATATATTTATTTATTGTTTCATTACACTTTTAAATTTAACATTATTAATTATCTATTATATAGGTGTGTAGAATTTTCAAAAATGATGGCTTAACTTTTGACACGTGAAAAAACCAATTATTATTATATAGGTCAATCATCATTTAATAATATATTTTATTATTTTTTGAATCATCATTTAATATTATATTATATTTAATATTACATTTGAGTTACTTTCTTATTCTTATCATGAGTCCAGTTGTTTTTTGGGTTTGTCACGTCACTTCAATTTTTTTCCTATCTATCACATTTCACTTTTTCTATATCTCTCAATTCCCTTCTTCCGAGTTTTTCAATTTAACATAATGATACTAATAATATATTATTATAGTTGATAATAATTTCACCCTTTACTTTAAATTTTTTAATATTATATTTTTTATAAAAAAAATTATATAATTTTGTATTTGTATAATTATAAAATATATTATGAAACCCATTATCATAATAATATAAAATCCTTTATTCTAATAATATAATAATTTTTGTTTTAGTTTTAGAATATTTTTAAATAAAAATATATTTATTTTTTTATAAATATATAAAAACACACATTTTTTTAAAAAGATATAATGTGTGTTTTTTATAATAAAATAAAGATATATATTTATAATTTATAGACATTATACAGAAAAAAGGCTAATAAATTTTCATGTATTTATAAAATATAATATAATAATTATATTAATAATATTAATAATAATAGATTCCAAAAAATATTTTATCCTTAATTATTATTATATTCATTATTTATATATTAAAAACAATATTTATTTTAAAACAACGGTAATATTTAATTATAAATATTATCATAAATATTAAATTAAGTGTATAAATACACCTTTCATTATATATATATATATAATTTAATCATTTTATGTTTAAAAAAAATAATTATTCAAAGACTGTATTTTCACAAAAATGGCCATGAAAATATATGTATATTATAATAAAATTTTATAAAATTAATACCACATTGAGTAAATATTTATTACAATAATAATATATTCAAATCATTAAATATTAAAACATACTTTTATTTTTGAAATATATTTAGTCTTATTAAAAAATAATTTTATTTGAGTAAATAATTATTTCTTGAAAATTAATATTTTCTAATTTAGAATAGATTCTTATTTCTATTAAAAAATAATTTTTTTATAAAATTCATAATTAAATTTTATTATTTTAAAATATATTAATAAATAAATATTTATTTAAAATAAAAGTATTATTTTAATTTCTTAGGGTGTTACATCATTCCCCATTAAAATAATTTCACCCTCCCAATTCATTCTTCAGACATATAGAAATATTAAATTTTACTTTTAAGAGTTTAGAAAACTAGGAATGAATGGTCTTACCTTTAGTAAAACACTAGAAAAACACTAGAAATTAAAAGGACTATTAATGTTCAAAGTGTTTCACCGTATCCTGACTGCTATTGTTCTCTAATACTCAACCATTTTACTAAATATAACATCCCCTAAAACTTAACTATTTTTTATTATTATTATATATATATATATATATATTACTACATGACCCAAGATAGTAAAGGTTCAGAGTTTTAGAGAGTCTGGATACATCAATGAATTATTATTCCACAGTCTAAAAAACAAAAAAACCAAAAATATTTTAGTGATTTACCTTGTTTAAACAAAGAAAAGTGATCTGGACCACTACTTCACTTTTACACTACCTTATTCCTTGTAAAAAAATAGGTTTAAAAAACATTGGGTGATCGAGAAAAAGCCCAATAAGGAGTTAAAAATGTAAGGAAACCAAAACAGTGTTTTTGAATTCAAAATAAAAAAAATTATATAAATATCACAAATACTTGCTAGATTTATCATAAATACTTTAAAATTTAAAATTTTACCGAAAGTTATTTCAATACATATATTATCTCAAAAATATGATTCATTAATTCGATAAATAATAGTAATTACAAATGTAATGCTTTTCAGAATTTTTAATTAATTCACAATGGAACCGTGGATCATTGCATGGATTCTCAGTTCACTCTTAAGATATGGTGGGCATACTCCAATTATTGATTAGGTTCACTCCCTAATCCCATAATGTGGTTAGGATACACCTATTGTGCACCATACATGACATCTCATAAGATTAAGACATTACACAATTCATTGGAGCACTATATAATTTTGGACACACCCATCACATGATTGGAAAAAATTCCTATATGGTTTCTGGGTTCACTCCCAATACCCTAGGATCATAATATCCAGGTTCGACGCTTTGGAAATAATAACATTAACAAATGAATTTTTTCATCATAAGGAATATGATTCTTCTCAAAATTGTTGAGCTATGACATCCATTTAAGAAAAAAAATTATATTTTTCATGACATAAATAGTTTTATATGAAATCATACCTATAAATGTATATAATAGTATTAAATATATATATATATATATATATGTATATATATATTCCTAATTATTGATATTTGAATAAAACATGAATGCTTACTCACATTAAAATACATATCTATATTAAAAATAATAACAGATTTACATAAAATAAAATATACACTTGCATATATATAAATACATATTCGTATATAAACATAAAGAATAAAATAGTTTTACATAAATTCAAATATTTATAAATACTTTTATATACAGATATTTTATTCATTTGACAATAAATATTTTTAACCAAAAAAATATATATAGATATATATATATCTGTGTATATATATATATATGTATATATATATAAATCCGAAATTTAAATTCTAAACAAGAAAACATGAAGTTTCCCTCGATAATGACACACACACACACACACACACACACATATATATATATATGACAAAGAATTTAAAATACAGTTAAAAACAAAATAATTTCATGTTTATACAAGAAATCGTTAAATAAAAATATATCTTGTAGCATATTTCACATAATTTCTAAAAAAACAATTTTTATAAATGGAAGTCTATGAAGAGGAATATTTAAAAAAAACCTATTAGAATAAATGCATGAAAATAAAATTCACATAAATTTTGATGAAATTAAATATAATTCTTTTCTAATATGGAAATATGGAACCATAAAATAAATAATTATAAAATAGTACATACAAAACAATATCATAAAACATAAAATGGTAAATAAAACTAAACAATTCCACTTACAACTAATTTTTTAAAACAAATTTACACATACATAGATATATATATACTTATAAAATATAAATTTTTAAATTAATCACAAAAATTAAATTCAATCCCTTATAAATCTGTAATCAAAATTTGACAAGTAAAATAGTAATTCTCTTATATTCATAATTTTTTAATGAAAAGTCTATAGAGATTTTTATGTGTATATATATATATATATTCATATATCATTGTATCATAAACTGATAAAAATGAAAAATCCCTTACAAATTGAAGGATTTAGAAATAAAAATTTAAATCATAACACTTCTCTTTTAATTTCAAAAAAATATTTAGATATAATCTTATAAACATATATCTTTATAAATAAAACACAATATAAATTTAACCTTTACATGTCTTTATCAATAAATTTTGATGTATTACATTTATTTATATATCCATATTTTTTTATAATCCCAATACAATTCGATAGGATAAAATCAAACCCTTATGAATTTTAATAACATAATTTGATATTTAAAATAAACCCTTAAAAATGAATTTGAAAATAAATAATAAATCCCTTACCTTGATTTTTAAAAAGGAAGAGCAGTGTGGATGGATGAAAGACAATAAGAAATTTGGTGTAGGTGGTTTAAAGTTATATTATTTTTTTCTATTTTGGAGCAATATCATGTTGGGATAATTTATTTTAGGTTTTTTTAATTTTTATTTTCCATTTCATTATTGTTGCATTAAAATTATATGTTTTTTAATTTTAATTATATGATATTTTGGTGTGGAGACATGTAAAAATAGACAAATCATCTTTATTATACACCCACATACTAATAAATTTTTATTTATCAATAATCATTTAATAATATGTTTTATTATATGTTCAATCATCATTTCATATTATATTTTATTTCATATTTTATTTGAGTACTTATTTTATTCATATTATGAGTCCACATTCATGTGGGGGTTTGTCATGCCATTTCAATTTTTTCTATCCATCATGTTTCACATTTTTTGTATCTCTGAATTCTATCTCTATTTTTGGTTTTTTTAAGTCAACATAATTGTATTAATGTTTTTCTTGTTTCGAATTTTTTTTATATAATTTTTTTTTGTATATTTAAAAAATATATTATAAATCATCTTATGAAACACATTTTTATTAATATATATAATCCGTTATTATAATTATATAATTATATTAGTTTTTGATTTATCATATTTTTAATATATATATATATTTCATAAATATATAAATAATTAAAATCAAATAAATTATTTAAATTTATATAATATGCATTTTTATGATAAAATATTTATATATTTTTAAAAATTATGAATTTTATAAAATAAAAATAAAATATTTTAAAATCATATTATATAAAAAATTATCATAAAAATTCTAAAAATAAGTTGTCATAAAAATAATTTTACCCTTAATTATTATTTCTATTATTATTATTATCATTATCATTAAATTACGGAAACAAATTTAATATATTACAAAATAATGGTAAAATATTGACTATAAATAGTATCTTACATATTAAATTAGGTATATATATATTTCATTAAATATTTTTAAAATGTAATCACTTTATGTTTTAAAAAATTTAATTATTGAAGACATACATTTTTACGAAAATGATCACGTAAATATATTTGTATTAAAATAATCTGATAAATACATTAATCCCGCAATTAAAAAATAATATATTATGTACAATAATAATATATATATAATATTAAATATTAAATAATTTCTTAAAAAAATGAATATACATTAAATTTGTAAAAAATATATTTATTGATTTAATATAATAATTCTAAAAAATTAATTTTTAATAATTTTGAATAAAGACATATTATTCTCACAAAAAATAATTTATTTTCCTAATATTATTAATTAAATATATTTATTTTAAAAAATAAGGAAAAGTAAATATTTAATTGAAATAAATTGACTATTTTAATTTCAGGGAGTTACATGAAGAAGTTCATGATGATGACCTCTCAATAGGTTTTCATTGAATTTTAGTTCTAGAGGATGATGAACCGAATAATAAAGTACAATTTTTCAATATTTACTATGAGAAATTATCGATTCATGTCGGTAAGAATGACTCTATTGTAGTGTTTATGGATGATATTATCCAAATATTCAAGACATTCCTAGATCAAATATAAATAGTCTTCATTGGTGACATCATTGTGTACTCAATATCATAATAGGACCATGTAATTAATTTGAGTTTCATAGTGGATATAATCCATGATAAACAATTTTAGTGAAATCTATCAATGATTTAATATTTGGTTTGAGCGGTTAAAATTAAGGAATATGTTATCATAAATTAGAGTTCATTAATTAACACATCCATGACTGAGTCACCACGAGCTTGGGATCCACCACAGAGTGTGATGAATGTGATAATATTCTTGGAGATAGATAGATGTTAATTGATATTTATGACCAAAATATTTATAGGCTTGGATGCATTTTATTCCATGACCATAATAAGGTAGATATTCATGTGGGTGAACAAATTTGAACTGTCTTGTTATGAGTTTTGTTGGATGTGGAAAATGACCAACATATTGTTATTTTAATAGGTGGATGTTGAGTACATGGTTTTTTGTGATGCCTCAAGATATGGTATTTTATATGTTTTTAAATTATGTTGTGTAGTTATTAAAAATTCATATAGAAATATGAGTCCCCATGAGAAGAATTACATGAACCCTAGTTTGGATGTAGTTGTAATGTTCGACCTGAATAATTGGATACACTATCTTATATGATTAAAATTTATCATCAATTCTATATATACTATCTTCGATAAAGTTACTATATAGTATAATAGATGATGCAAGGTTTAACTAAAAGACCATGACATTTAGATAATCTATACTTTTTAGATAGAAAACTTAGTGGAGGATTTTCCCTACCATAAATCAAATTTTTTTATTTATCAATGACTCAAATCAGATGTCCTTATATAGGTTTTCCTTTTGGGATGAGTGATGACAATAATACCTTTATCTTATTGGTTTTACAAATATTATTATTCTATAGTGTCTTAGGTAAAAATAACATGGTGATATCAATTTCATGGACTTGTGAAATAATATATTTAAAGGACATTACCTTGATAGATTTTGATTAGAAGGGAATAAAATGAACCATTTTCAAGGATGAATAATAGTTCCACATTCACTTTGTTATACCTAACCTATGAAATAGAAATCCCTTATATATAAGGATATATATAGAGTTAAGATGAAATAGTTTGAATGATCGACATCTAAGGATTCAGTGGGATTAATATATCTCAGACTATAATATCACAAGTACTAAAAACCATATTAATATTCAAATGATATTTATTGACCCCTTATATGGAGGGATGAATCCATACTTTAGATCTCAATTTGTGCTCACACAAGTAGTGGTGGTTTGGGTAGATGATTGGTTTATGGTTTAAAAGAAAATGTAAACAAAATATATTAAAAATAATAATTCAAGACACTTAGTACCCGATCTACTAGTACCAGTAAATTAGTCCTACACTGACCACCTAAAACACCCTCTATGGCTAGTCGATGGTTCTCTAAGTGCTTTTGGGACTACAGTATTTGAACTCTGTATATGGTGTCTCCTACAACATTAGGGTATTATTAATTCCTTAACTACTCCTCCATATAATTATTCTAACCCTAAATCCCTCTAATATCATCACCATAATGAAAAAAAAACAAAACTAAATTATTTCAAAAAATTAAGGGTTATTACAAGTTAGGTAAATAGTATAATAATAGACACATGATTCATAATAATGGATATAGTGTGTTATTATTTTATCAAATATGAAAAATTAAAAAATAATATAAAAATGTATTTTAGACCATCTACAAGTGACATAAATAGTTTTAACTTCACTATATTAAAATATACAAAATAAATTATGTAAAACAAAATAAAAATACACAAACATTTAGTGTATCTATATATTGAATATAAATTACATATAATTTCAAAAAACAATATATAAAATTTTATTATCTATCCAATTAAAGGCTAATTTTAATCTACTTAAGTTATATTCGTAATTAGAAAATCCTGGGAATTTAAAAAAATTAAATAAATGTTAAGATATATTCGTTATTGGACTTATATTAAATAAATATTAATACATGATTGGTATAATGTAAAAAAATGTTATATCCTAGATAAAATTTTAATATATAAGTGGATGGTGATTGTATAATCCCAAGGAATAAAAATTATGGAAAATTATGAAGGGAGATAAAATTAACCATCATGATAAAAAAATTCAATTATTCCTTAAGACTTGAATAAAATTTAATTGGGAGACATTCAGAATATTATTGTGGTTGTATGTCACCAAAGACCAAGATTCATAAAAAAGATATCATTAAAAGAAAAAATATTCATAATAATTTATGTATTAAAAATGGAATATAGTTGATCATATTATTTTCTTGATCTTAGAGAAGAATAATCTATGATGGTGATTTAGCTTTCGAATATGGAGTATGAAGATCACATTTAATATTATTACCCTTGAGAAAAAGTAATTTTTTTATCAGAAACATGAATTATGTCGGACCCTAAAGTAATGATTCCTTGAAGAAACATTTTAATCCATTTGTTTAGTAGAATGGACCTCTTATTCAGATTTATCTATGTAATCCTCTTATGGTGGTGATTAACTAACACATTAATGATTATCCAATACCGACAAACATAAATATATATATATATACATGTGTTTTATATATATTATGGTACTATCATATAGGTATTCATGAAAATGAAATTCTATTGAAATGACATAATGTTTGTTTTATATTCTGAATGCAATAGTTATATGATGTAGAAGAAAATACGTTAAATTTGAATCAAACTGAAAGTTGATTATTTGTTGATCTAAATGAATCATAATGACTAATGTAAATTTTTTATTTTTTTGAATTATGTTGTATTTGTGATGAATTAAATATGAGATATAATTATGATGTCAATCGAATCACAAAAACTAGGTAAATATATTAATAAGACATATCTTATGTTCCATATAATAGAAAAGCTAGTAAATGTTATAGAACATGTAATTATAGGATGGTAATTCTACATATAAATTACATTTTAAATATTTTTTAGTCAATATAACATGAATTTGGTAACATGGAATATGATATTTGATCATTCATGGTTAATTTAGGGATGTTTCTATTCCACCTCAAGCATTTTAAGTTTTGGATGAATATTGTGAGGCCTAAATACATGTTGTTGTGAAAAAATTCATTTATTAGATTTAAAAAATTCCATAATATATGGAATATAGCATGTAATGTGGATGATAATTGTTGTTTCAAATACATTGGTAGACCATACCATGGTCTATTGTTTTTAGGGTGATCGTTTTTGGTGAAGGCTGTGGATAATTTCACAACCATTTTGATGTGGAGTGAAAATAATATTGTGTATGATTATGTTATATAGTATAGCATATGACATTGAAACTAGAGTACTACAACATAAGTGATATATTATGGAACATGTCTTTCCAAATCCTATAAGGAATAATCCTTGAAACACCACATTTTTTATTCATGGTTCATTTGCAGGGAGGAGAGTTATTCCTAAAATTGTATTGTCATGAAGTAATATGCCCCATGGGTGGGGAATTTCACTTTTACCACCAATTAACTTCATAAGATCCCTTTAGTTATAAATCTATGAGGGGAATTTGTTTTATTTCTAGATACCCTATTTCATTATCTTTTGGGGGTTTCTCCTTCCACCCAACTGAATTATAGAGAGGACATCATTATAAACCTCTCTTCCCCTACTTTTATCTAATAAATATACCATGAATATGATTTTTTGTATTTATAAAATCAAGTTATTCATTATAATTATCAATATTTTGTTCACCAAAATAATCTTCCACTGAATTGTGGCCATTTCAGTTTGGAATGTGATGAAAATTCATTTTAACATGGTTGAATGATCATGAAATTATAATAATTTGTGGTGAGGTTGTAAGAGGATGAAGAAATAAGATTAATACAACCAATTTATCACTATTTTAATCTTGAAAATTAACTTAATTAGTATTAATATTTGTTTCAATTAATATTTTTCAATTTAAAAGGTGACTATGTATCGAATAATCAATATTTTATTCAGAGGATTGTTTTATCAGTTATCTAGGTTGTTGGAGTGTGGTTATCCAAGGTTTTTGCATTAGGATTACACTCAATAGGTTATTTACAATTTTACCTTATTATATTAAATTTTGTATTTAATAATAATCATTTATTATTACATTATTATGGATTCTATAATGATATTGTAGTTTAAAAAGAAGGTGATTCCTTAATTAGTGTGGATTTAGTTTGAGAGACATTATTAAGGATGTTAACTACATAATCAAGGTTATTACTCCTTATGACACATATCTATATGCATTTTAGTTAATATTTTGAAATTATAAAAATGGATCTATGATTTTGTGGCTTTATGTTGTATTGATATTTATATATGTGATAGTTTGGGAAACACATAGCCTCCTCATGATATGAAATATTGATCCAATATGTTTTAGTGATTTAGAGTATCTTAAACTAAAATTCTTTCATGGGTTGGAGTTATAGTTGTGTATATGAGGGGATGAAGTATGTATTATTTCTCATGACTATTTTTTTATATATAGGGTTAATCAGCTATGGCTAATTTCAGATGACACATCCTTGAGGTGAATTTTCTGTGACTACAAAAAGCATTCCTCCGATATGCTAGGGGTAAGTAACTGGTACATAATAGGTATATTCCAAAAATGAGGGTCATTTTCCTCTTTACATGTACCAACACACACATCTACAAGGCTATAATGATGAAATGTGAAAAAACACTGAAAACCATGCATGCATACAGTAAGTTCCCAAACAAAGAGTATGGTAGTAGGAAACTAGAATGTAAAAAAGGGCCAGAATACAAGCCCACAAAAAGAAAGAGTCTAGAAAATGAATGCACAGGCTCCTGAAACTCATCCATAGAAAACCCTAACAAAATGGTACGTGTAGGAGAACTATGTGAAGCCATAGGTGCACACCTCATCATTGTGATCTCTTTGAGAACCACCTATTCATGGACATGCGAGGACTGCATCAAATTGTTGATCGTCTGCATAAGACATAACACATCTGGGTTAAGCCTGTGTAGGGTTCTGTAAAAAAATAATTAGTAGGACATCATGAAACCACAATGGAATACCACTAAAAATACATGAATTATACCAAAATAATATACACAATGTATAGTCATCTCATCATGGAATATGTCTATATAATACATTATCGTAAAGAATTCATATGATCAATCAATTGGGTCACACCATCTCAATGAGACACACAGTCTCCATAAAACACACAATCTCAGTTAGAAACATAGTATCAGTTATAAATATAGTCTTGGTATGACACACATTCTTAGTAAGACAGACAGACTCTAAGTAATACACATATATCCATGGTTACACATCTTATTGTTCATACAACTTTTAGGTCACAATCCTTCTAGGACACACAACTTCTAGGTCAGAGCCAGCCACAACATTTTGCACATAGTATGCTTGTTCCAGGAGAACCAATACCTCGATATGTTTGGATATATGAAAAAATTCAGTAAAAAACTCACAGAGTATCTTAAGTTGTTATTCTCATGGAAAGGGTCCCAAATCCGCAAACACCTCATAAAACAGACACACAGATTTAATGTTACAACTATTTTTTAAAAAAGTTCAGTTTGAGGTACTGTCTGGGTTCGACACGACCAGGAAAACCCAGTCCAACCCGCCACCAACCTGACCCAGTCTAGTACAGTTTGAACCTACCCGGTCTGATCCAATCTGAACTGGCACGTCCTGATATACTAATGGGCTAGTTGAGCATCCCGACTCCCCCAGGTTCAGCATGTTCTACTGTCTGGTTTGATGCACAGCACACAGTCCATTCCAACCACATGCCTCCCATCTAGCTTGCGACTAAAAATCCCTCACAGTATCCTCCAATGTGACACAGATAAATGTTCCACCGAGCCTCTATCTATGCGACCTCCCATCTCAATTTCCCCCGGTCAACGTTCTAACCTCCTTCAATGGAGCACTCTCCCTGCCATGTTCCTCCTACCATTGGTGGCCCCATCGACATCCTCTCCCTACAGGCTATTCATCTAGATGGACCAAACCCATGGACACACACCGCTTTACCTGAACCAACTAGATCCACCTCCATTAACCACTTATTTCCAATTTAATGCACCACTATCCCAACAAAATCAAACTGCACCTTCCGTTTCTCCTCCAATGTTCTGTCACATGTAGGGATCCTCGATCAAAATTCATTGCTCTATGAATTGGGGGTGCAACGGTTGATCATTTTCATAGTGGTTTCAAAGGTGATGAGAGGGAAAAGAACACATGAAGAACACTTAATATTGAGGGGATATAATAAATATATTTGAACACCCAAATAATGGATCTTGGTCCTTGAATTTGTCAGCCTTGATTCATTCTTGTTAGAAGGATGAAAAATGAATTATATATATCAGATATCTCTATATCACATTTAAATCCATAAAATCATAGAATCCAACCATCAAGCGATGAAATAATGGATTAACATTGTTGTGGGTTGGTCTTCATTTATCATCAAATTTATGAATGGGAAATAAATTCCAGGGAAACAACACCCAAACTAGTGTTCGGATCGGTTGTTGACAAAGGGTGAATAAGCCGCATTGATGTTCATTGATTTGTGGATCATTTATACTTGTCTCAATCTCGGATCCACCATCACCATCGAGGGACCTCCCTTGTCCTTGTCATAGGTTAATTCTAGGGTTATGGGTATTGTCCTACATTCTATAAAAAATATAATATAAATAATAAGATTCATTGCATCAAAATAATATATTTTTATTTAATATTGTATTAATGATACTTTAAAAAATTAACCTTCATGGATAACCCACACCAGTCAATTTTAGGTCATCCCTATGGAAAAGTCAATGCTATGAATATAATGGATCCATCAGATTTATGATATGTACACTCATTTTGAATTTATTCCATTTTCAATGAAAATTTCCAACACACCTTATAAAAAATGAAACATTTTCAATTGATTTGATACTGGCACACTGGGTTGCAGAATCACATGACAAATTAGTGACTTCTCCCTATATTTTGTTAAATAACTTATAAAAATATATATAAAGAACATATTATTTATTTCAAATTCCCCACATTAGGCTTATACATCCACTAAAGTCAAAATAATGGCTAATAATAAAAACGATGATGGTACTGAGCATGAATATGAGACTCCAGCTACCATGTACTCTCCTTGAGATTCATGTGATTCCATTGAAAGAACACTAGAAAAATTGACCACACATGAAGGGTCATTTCCAATTGATCCAAAATCTCTACTAGGTACTCTACAAAAGTAACCCCATCACCAATGTCCAGCTCTTCCCAATCAATAAAGTGCAATGTATCATGAATGTACCTCCTCAGCTACAAAACAAGGAAGGAATCATGTACACAATGAAAATATAGGGTTAGAACTAGGAAGTACACCACCTCACCAACACTACGTAGAATCTAAAAAGAGATGATGATCCTCGTAGATAGATTACTTCTTTACCGAAATATCCATATCCTGTGTTGATGAGAGACCCAAAGAAACACTTTTTATCCTTCCTCGAACAGTAAATGCATTCATCTCTAGTCTGTATAAGACTTATTAAATCTCTTAATAGTCTTTATCCCCTCTTGGATGACCTTCACCTACTTCGTAGTTGATTTTAGCAACATTGGGCTCATTAGTGCTAACTCTCCTGGGTTCATCTAATAAATTGATGACAATAATTTTCACCCGCACAAGGCCTAAAATTGTTTTATACCAATGGTAGAGTAGAATATATTTTTGTACACAATATTAACTATAGGTTGGAGATCCTCCCATCTACATACCAAATCTAGGATGCAAGCATGAATCAAGTCTTCCATAACATAAATTGTCCGCCCACTGTAGTCATCCATCTATGGGTGAAAAGTCATTCTCAAGTGCAGTTGAGTCCCAAACACCTCCTAAAATCACTTCCACAATCCAAATTTGAAACAATCATCTTGATATTAAGCATGTGTCGTCAATGATCCCCAATATGGAATCATTTCTCCTATATTCGTGTGGATAACCTACCCAAAATTCATTAGATAACTCATCCCACATCCACTATGGATCCTCAAGGGGATGGTCAATAACACTAGACCATGGTGCTCAACCTTCACATGGTTACAAGTGAGGCATATATAAATGAACATTTCCACTTCCTTTTTCATCATGAGACAGTATAATTAATGTAATAGGTCCTAGTACATAATTTCCAGACTAGAATATACCGCCAAAGAGGACTTATAGAACTCCCTCTAGACTATATCCCATAACACCACCAGTACCACTACGCATCCTATGAAAATTACGACATGAACCCCATATTTTGAATCTCCATCAGGGGTATGACCCATGGATATTGGAGCATGGGTAGTATAATAGATAATATGAACATGTTATGCCTTTGTGACTCACGGAATGAGTGGAGGGATGACAATAATCGACTAGTGGTAAGCTACTCCATATCCATCAACAAGGATATCCGTAATGCTACCAACTACTATGATGCATTGCTTAGCAACTAAAACATGGATCTACAGCTAAGATATTAATCATCCTTCCCCATCATAGTAGTATAAAATATATCATATTTATCAACCACGTTTAACTCTATCCATCCCCTCGGTCTGAGGTTCATATCCTTCTAAGAGAAGTTATAATTGAGACTCTTATGATCAGAGTAAATGATAAAACACTCTCTCATAAGGTTGTCTCACCAAATAATTGATGGGGAGACTACATATTATTTCTCAATATCTTGGGTATCATAGTAATTATCATGCAATGTCAACTGGTGTGATACATATGAAATCATTTCATTCCCCGAAATTAGGAAAGTACGAATCTCAGTCCTTGGTGTTTTGCAGAATACTATGTATTTGACACACTCCTCTTGAAATATCAAGATGGGAGAACACGTCAATCTCTTCCTCAACTGATAAAAACACTCATGGTACTACTCCATTAATATTAAAGGCTACCCCTTCCCTGTAAAATCTTCAAAGATCAAATCTTCTCTTGAAAAGATAGGTACAAACCTCTAATAGAATCTGTGAAGAACAAGGAAACACCACACCATGGTGACAATTTTGACTGGTTCCAAAGAAAGAATGACATTAATCTTTACTGGATACAATAAAACTCCAGCCTTCGAAATCATGTGTCCCAATAATTTTACCTATCTAATCTAGAACTAGATTTTCTAGATCTTCAAAAAAATATGGTTCTGTCAAAGTGTGTTCAGGACCATTTATATGTGTATCGTGTGCTTCTCTAGAGATGTAGAGAACATTAGAATGACATGAATGAAGACTATCATGAACTACTCTATGTAAGGATATAAAATCATGTTAATGAGTCCCATGATCACTTATGTGGCGTTCTTCATGCTGGACGACATCATTGGGTACTTTTAGTGGCCTATCAACACATTAAATCCATATTCGGTACATCTACATCTCGTAGCCATAGCTGGTGGTAGCCCGATATATGGTTGATATTCAAAAATCACCCCGCTCCTCTTAACTTATTGAAGATGTCATCAATCCTCGTTAGTGGATACCTATTCTCCATGTTCAACTAATTCACGATCCATAAATCCCCACGAAACCTCGATCCCTAGTCTACCTTCTTGACAAACAAAACTGGGGATTCCCATGGTTACTCACTGGGTCTCACGATGCCCTTCATCCATAGTTCCAATAACTGAACCATCGGCTCACAAAGCTCTAAAGAGACAACCAATATTAAGGTGTAGATGCTTGTGATATCTCGGGGTATATAAAAATTCATAATTTTACCACACTATAGGGATATAATCCTGGAACATCCTCAAGATATATGTCATAATACATTTCCACCACTGTTGGAAACTGAAGACAACTTTCATCAACTGCACTGATGGTGAGGCTATGTAACATGTGAGTAATCAGATTCAACCACCTAAGAGTAAGACCCTCTTGTTTTTCATGCATTTCCATTTGACCAACAAAGTAAAAATTGATCAAATCACCATAGACACACCACACTATATAGATAGAATTGTCAATCTGAACATGTAATTTTGATAACCATTCCATATAGAGAATGACTTCATAAGGACTTCACCCCATTACCATGAGATCCAAACCGAAACTCTCTCCTCTAAGAGTTATATCACACTATCACCACCAATGTTTGATCATAAAATCCTCTCTTGTAGTAATCTCTATGCGTAAGGGCCTAGTCAATGGTTCCATTGAAATCTCCAAGCCCCGAATAAGGTCTGTGGAAAGAAAGGAATGATAGGATCATTTGTCTATCAAAATTGCAGCATGGGTGGGACATAAAAAGGTGATACCCCTAATCATATATGGAGCACTTGTCTCATAATCCTTCGTCACACTAGAATTTCTCATCCTTTTTCATAGGCTCCTTTATCCTAGTGTGGACCACCTGGGTGTAGTGGTGGTAATAAGTCAAACCTCTTCCCAACTCATACTACTCTACCTATTCGAATTACATGGCTATTGCCTAGCAGACCAGCCTACACATGACTCTTCATATGAATTGGATGTCCCTCTATTGTCTCCTGATTGTCCATACATCGAGTTGGGAAATATTTATCCATATGTCTCTACAACCACATGAGGTACAATTATATTACTTCAGATCACATACAATTCCATGTGATCTCGGCACAACTGATCTTGTGACCTGGGGTCACCCTTTGGAGTGCACGACTTGGTTGGGTCACTGCATCTTCTCTCACCTACCCACTAACAAAAAAATAGAAATCTAATGACAGCTGGTAGCTCCCACTACTAGTGTCATCTCCTTTAAAAAGATCACAATAATCATAGGACACACCAGTTCCCCAAAATATGTAGAATTTCTAGGGGATATCTTGGATTACATGATATCTTTGGTCATTAATTAAGTGAGGTATGATTCCAAAAAAAATGATCTTAAAAAAAACCTGTGGAGTTGTAAGAAATATAAATAAACCATTCTGAATTCTCCTCTGTGGTCCAACTATGCTACTACAGATGCAAGAGCTCCTGGATGTTCATTGATCATAACATCGATAGAAAGAAATCCTCCCTAAAGAGATGCTCTAAGTATTCCCAATATAGAGTTTCTTATTTATGTGTTTGGGTCACTAACATCCACCATCACCCCACTGAGCCCTAAAAAACACTGGTGGTTAAGACATCCATCTAGTCGGAAGGAAACTTCACAAAAAAACATTTGTGACTACATCCAGAAAATCCTCAGCTATATCTGGTTCTGTCTCATCCCAAACCCGAGAGGTTTATGCGTTTGGAACTCAATAATCAAACTCAAACTATGTTCATCATCATTCTGTAGAACTGGTTGTAATAATTGATTGATCGGTGGTCGTATCTTCAACACACCACTCGGATGTAGTGACACGAGTATATGGAGTATCACCGACACATGCCCCTATAAAGATTCCACGTCACTAGGTGGATCATCCAATATATCACACAATATAATCCGAGTTGGATACCTATGTTTAGGAATCCTGAAATGAAACATGATGTACCATGGTCAATAGAGTGTACCTAGGGATTATACTAAAGTAGGATATGATAACAAACTCAAATCATATACGATTCACGTACCATTGTTTTCCTTGCGACAACTGTTTTCATGTACCATGTAAAATAGCAAGTTCCCAGATTCCTAGTGTTTGGATATTTTGGCCACCACACTAATACTGGACTCCCATGCTTGAAATATGAACATGAAATATTGAACACTATTTCCCGAAACCAACCTCACATACTCCTGGTCTTTTATGTTATCCCAACCCCCTTATATACCACTCTATCATGACCCATCCCAAAATAGATCATGGATTGACTACCCAATTCCCTCCTCTAATTAGCTAGTGGATGGAGACTTTCATTGAGTAGGAATATTCAAAAAATGATAGGAATTTTCCTACGTACATGTATGTGTGCACTCTCTAATCCAAAAATGTTATAATATAAAAACACCTAGTAAAGAATTTAAGAAAAAATAAAAATAACAACCACAACGTATGATAATATGAAAATAGATAGTAAAAATAGCCAGAATACAAGCCCACCAAACGATTGATTCTGTAATGTAAAAGCACAAGATTCTAAAACTCAACCATAGAAAAACCAACCTAAAGGGTAGGTGTTGGAAAAATATATGATGTCGTAAGATTAAACCTCATCGGTCTAATATCTCTATGCACCACCTAGTCCTGGTCCACCTAGGAATCTTTCAAAGCATTGATTGTCTACACAAGTCACGACACCCACGGGTGATTCCTTTGCAGGGGTGAGTAAAACATTCCCTATTTGGACAACATGAAGACACAAAGAAATACCACTATGAAATTTTTGGAATTATACCTCCAATGAAATAAATGAATTAATGTCATCTCACATACATTTATGACAACAACATACATTCTCAGAATGTCCTGATAGGCTCAATCTAATGAGGCAAATCGTCACCATGAGACACACAGTCTCTATAAGACACAAAGTCTTGGTAAGGCACACAGTCTCGGTAATCCTCACAGTCTCTGTAAGAAACACAGTATCGGTAAGACAAATTATATCATTGAGACACACACTCTCTATAAGACACATAGTCTCGATAAGACACACTGTCTTAGTAAGACACATAATATTGGTAAGACACACATCCATGGTATGACACATAGTCTTGGTATGATATATAGTATCGATAAGAAACACATGCTTAAGTAATAAAAACATCTCCAAGGTCACATAACGTGTAGGTAACACAGCTTCTAGGTAACACAGATTCTAGGTCACAACCATCCACATGATTCCGATCGTAGCACACTCATTTAGGGAGAACCTACCCATTGAGCAATTAGGCCATATAACAACATCCACAAAAAACTCAAATAGAGTATATCAAAAGGACATTCTAAATGAATGGTTACCAACACATCAAATGGATTTTCAAAAAGAAACATTATATGAAATTTACAACTATTTTTATAAAAAAGGGTCTGACCCAGGTCTAGTTCGAGTTTGACCAGACCCGCTGGACATGGCACAACACAATGGTTGACCGGGCCTGGTTTGGTCTGATCTAAACTATCCAAGACTGCATGGCCTACTAGACCATGACTTAACTCAACCTGGTCTATAACATTCTATGGGCCAGTTTGTTATGCCACACGTTTTCCACCCCAACTGCATGCCACCCGTCTGCCCTATATCTGAACGGTCGTCGCATGCTCCCCCAACGCAGTACCAAGACATATTCAACCGGGCCACCACATATGTGACCTACATTCTCCCTGAACCTCGGTCAACTCCATGGAATCTTTCCATGGTTTACTCCATCTATATCATTTTTCTTTCCACCGACCACCCCACTAGTGACCTTGCCATGTCGGCTCACTATTCACATGGACTGGCCCCCTAGGCCCATGTTGCCATGCATGAATTGGTCAGAGCCACAACCAATTTCCTCCGCCTTTCATTTCCTACACCACTATACCAAAAAAATCACACCATTCCTATATTCACTTTTCTATTGTTCAGTCTTGCGTTTGGATCCTAGATCTCTCATTGTTCCACCACGAATCAGGGGAGCAACAGTAGATCATTTGTATAAGTATTTCAAAGGTGGGGATAAAATTAACGACACAAGAAGATCATAAGATATTGAGGAGAAAGAATAAATGAAAATAAATACTTGAAGAATTAATATGTTCCCTTGTTCATGTAAGACATTATTTTATCTTGGAAGAAGGACGAATGAATAAGAATAGTAGTCACACATATAAATGTTACATTTAAATCCCCAAAATCATAGAACGTATGCCACAAGCGATCGAACTGAATGTCAACCTATTATTTGGTTGGTATACATTCATCATGAAATTTAGTAATGGGAAAATAATCATATAGATACGACAACATAAATATTTTTTGGATCAATTTTCGATGAAGGGAGAAGTTCCATCACCATAGTTCATCAATCTACTGATCATCAATCCATGTCCGGATATCTGATCCATCTTTTTCATTGAGATATCGTCCTTCTACTTGTCCCAGGACAATTATAGTGTTATATTAATAACATTAAATTCCTAAAAAATTATAATATAATGGAAAATAATCTAAGCATCGAAATAAATTATTTCTTGTTAAATATTTTATGACCAATATGTTGAAAAACAATATTTCAGGACTAACTCACACCGATTGATGTTAGGACCCACCTAAGGTAAAGTCTCTATTCTGATCACAATGATGTGCTCAGATTTATATCGATGAATTATTTTAAAAGTTATTCCAATTTTGTTGAAATACTGCAGGTGCTCTTTATTATAAACTGGACATTTTTCATTAATTTTTTCTTGGCACACCACGCCCCAAAATCCCACTCTATATCAATTCCTAGTCTCAAAATTTTCTCAATTTATTTATAAATATAAAACCAATGAAAATCCGAGTCATTAAGTAATTGTTTATGTATTGGTTTCAGTCATTTAAGATTGTTATAAATTTCAATCGTCCCTTTTATATTGGGGATAACCATGATGGGTTCGTGTGGGAGTCTTGATACTTACATAGAGGATGATAATCATTCTGGAGAACTATTTAATTTTATTTTACTGGATTCCTCCCAATGGATATATTCTAATAACTCATTTGAAAGGTGTGTTTTTGGAACATGAAGATGGGTTTTAGAGAATGTTTTTTATTTAATGTGAGGGTGATTTCAAAAGTTATGACATGGGTGTGTAATACTATTATTTTTGTAACGACGGCTGTGTGACCACCATGTTTTTTGTTCTATCTATTTATTTTCCATTGGTTCATATCATATAAATGATGTTCATGTTGTTTTGGTTTGATGATTATGGTTTATGCTCTTGTAGTGATAAAGGTATGGACCTCTGATTAGAAGAGGACTAGGGTATGGTTGGAGATAAACATATATCTATTCAATTTCCCTCCGTAAAGTGTATAGTGTTTCTATTATTGAGTCTGGGATATTTAACAATTGTTTATGGTATTGATTTCCCCGCATGAATAAACTTTACTATTAGTTTTGATGTTCCATTATAGGTTGTACACTATGGGTAATATGATTGTATGAAATGGGTCCTACCATATGATCCTATGTTTTAGATTACACTCTTGATATATATATATTATCCACCACACAATATTCAACTTATATATGTAGTTATCTATGAGATATTCCCCATGATATTGTTGTTTAACTTGTACTATATAATGACATTGTTAACGACTTGATTAGGATAAACTTCATGTATATTCAATTAACCCTGATACTGACCTCTGGTAGATAGTTTGGATCCTATGATAGGTTACCTCTTTTATTTCTGTCACTAAGATCCATTTCCAGATTATTATATTAACTATGGGACTATGTACATGTTGGTGTGCTATGGATCACATGGATGGTTGGATTTATTATGTTTATCCTTTGGATCCATATACAATATTTTACACATGAAATGATAATGATTTTGATTGATATTGGGAGCACCATGATAGGATTACCAAATCTCTATTTATATTCAGGTCTTGTATAAGAAGATATTATTTGTAAAAAATATAATACTCAGGAAGAAATTTGATAAAAAAAAGTTGTTTTGTTGGTAGGATTATTCCATCATATAGAAAATGTAAAAAAATTTACTTTTATAAAAGCTGTCATAAGTGAATCATACAGAATGTGCTAACACTATTCATTTTTAAAATTAATTTATATAAAATATATTATACTTAAAATAAATATCAACCACATTTTAAGTGAAAAAACTAACATTCTTGAATCATTTTGAAGAACACTAAAATTGAAGAAATTTTTTTAATAAATTTAGACAAAAAATTATACAAAAATAACCTATAAATTTCATATCCTTTAAATATAGAGGAAAATTTATAACAAAAAGAAGAAATAAATCTGAAAAACACATGATTTTTAAATTAAATTAAATAAATAAATTTGGTATTTTATTCACCACAAAAAAAATATGTTGTGAGAAAATATAATTCCCAATGAATTAAAACTCATATGATTATCCAATTAATAAATATATTGACTAGTCATGTACATAATTTTGTATCTTGATTAATAAAAAAATATTTATTTACCTAAATAATATAAAGTTCATTTTAAATTCATTTTCATTACACAATTTATTTCATATCTTAACATGCTCTATTCAGTTACAAAATTTTCTTTATTCAAGTGAGACATTTTTGGGTCCTTCAATCAAAAATAACCTTTTATTATTGATTGATGTCTATGGGATCATTTTATAAGCATCTCTATGATTTTAAAATAAAATAAATAACTTATTTTTAGATTAAATATATCAATAAAAATCCATGTAAGATAATAATGAAAACTTATATTCTTAATTTCATGGAGGCATACTCTTGAGCTATATTTTCAATTTTTTAATAAATGAAATACAAAGCATTTTGACAATGTATTATATTTATAGAATTATAATATTATTTTAAATATTAAATTTTTTCCAAAAAACAATTCGTATGACAATCCTAGTTAGGTAATATTGAAAAATGAATTAAATATATTTATGAAGGAGGTATACCACTCGTACACACAAACATGTTTTATTTTTCCATAATGTCTAAATGTGGTAGGAAGTTGTTTTTCATTCAAGATAATAACTATAAAATTATTAAATATTATGAAATAAGTATATAAAAATTATTTAATAGATTAATTGGATTATAAATAAATAATCATGAAAGTGTTCAGTTAGGGGTTATACATCCTATAGGGATATCTTCCATTGCTATAAAGATTAAGCCTTTTAGTATTGGTTTTTTAGTGGTGTGAGGACCTATTAAACATGATGAGTAAAGTTATGGGGTTATTTATTATATCATGGATATTCTATGATTCTAATATTTCATAAAAAATCCAGTAGTAAGGGATCCCTGTTATATGAGTGGAGAGTGAAACCCTTTTAAATAATAAGGACATTATATTATAATAAAGGAATTACATTGGTAATATGGTTAAAAATTAATCAAAATTAAATTATAGGATAATTTCTGAATGAAATACTCAATGAAATTATATTAAGGAGTGTTTTATTGTTTTTAGTACATTATCTCTTAGTTAAACAACCTCTTTGGCACTTTTAACCCTTACTATAGAAACAATCATTTACCATTGTAACTATTCATCATAAATAAAAACGAAATTGGATCATTATTAATACTAACATGTTAATTCGTAAATTTTATTCCATTATTAAGGATTCATTTTTTCTGTGGAAATACTTACTTTTAAAATGTGTTTTCTAAATGAATGAAAAATAATGTTATGAAACAAATCCCGTTTCAAGAATATTAATGAATTTATACCAAAACAATTTATACTATTTATTCCAATGTAATTTCATATATTGGGTGAAAAAAAGGTTTCATATTAATATTTCAACCAAAACCAAAATGAAAATTCACCTTCTAAATAAAATTATTAAAAGGGAAGTAATAAGAATATATCTTAATTGAATAAAAATAATACTTAGATATCTAAAATTTAATTTGTAGTTTTATGTTTTACAAATTGTATTTTTATATTTAAAATATTATATTATATATTTATTAAGGAATTGTTTTCATAATAATTTATATAATTGTTAAATACATGTAATATCTTAAAAATTATAGCATTTTTAAAATTGGTGTTTCTCACTTGTCACATGAAAATCAACTATTTCTAAAATATTCATAGAATTTATATTTTGATTATTTTGAAATATTATTATATTAAATTTTATCTATTTAGTGAATTAGATATTCTAAAATAAAAAAATTAATCTTTCAAAACATTCATTTTGAATAAAATGTAGTTATTTAAAATTATTAAATTTTTTGTTTAAAATTTATATAAAATCATTTGTAAAACTATGTTGACTATATATCACTAAAATAAATACATATAAACCATATAATTATTTTATATGTGTAAATAAATAATATTTTAAATTCTTCCCACATAATTAAATTATTTACTCGCAAATTTATTTTGGAAATAAGAATGGATATTTTTACCTCACATTTTGTTAAAACATTAAGGTTTCGTATTCAATCATGTGACTATTCCATATAATATTAACTATGTGAGGAACAGTATTATAAATTACCTTCTCAATGTTATTATGAATATGTATAGTATTTTCCTCAGTAGATTGATTCTGTTTAAATGTACATTTTGAAGTATCAAAATATGAGTTGCACCACGTACCAATTTACTTAAAAAGAGACATGAAATAAATCATTTAACAATATAAATTCAATGGTAAATATACATGGTAATAAAATTATATAAATATGTATATGATTTCATTTACACTAACATAAGAATGAATAAATTATCTATTATATCCAAAAAACATAAAACCATTGTATGAATTTTTTTTAGATTAGCAAGATCCATTAAATTTAAAGAAAAATATTCCCATTAACTATCTTTATAATTTTATATCCTACATCTACATTCCCACATATTATGTTTTATCATCGTTACCTACCCAAACATCTATTTTACCAATTATTTTTACAATATAATTATTTCACATAATTTATCAAAACCGAATTTATTTTTACACCACTTTCCATATAACGCTACAAATAGACCAATCTTTACACTAGAATAAAAAATGTTATTAATTGAAAATTATACTAAGGAAAGTTGTTGATCCAAACATCACTGAAAATCCAATTATAATGTTTGAATCATGACTTCAAAATTTCAAAATGTTTACTCAATCAATATGTCATATTTAATTTGAATAGAAACAAGGAACTTTAATTCAGTGCCCAACATCATATAATTTCCAATCTAAAAATTGGTCTTAAATATTATATTATTTTTAGGTAAAATTTAGAGATAGAATCTATATAGTATGAATATCTAATTAATATAAATTATTCTAATTGTATATATATAAATACTATATAATTTATGAAGAAACTTTATATAATTAGTCAATAGATCAACATAAAACACAATTAAATAATTACCACATGATGTTTTAGTAGTCCCACCAAGAAATCTATGTATATATTCATCTCAATCCATTTATGAATTATTAATGGACGAAATATCCCCTTTATTAGTTTTATCAATGATTAAACCCATTAATATGAAAGATATATCATTTTTAAATAAGTAATATCATTCCATATTGTAACACCCCAGGTAAATAAAGAATATGAGATTTTTACATTTATCCATATTGGTGAATAAAATATTAATATAACTTTAAATGGAACGCTATTTTCGATGGCGTACCTAACACGCAACAATGAGTTTCTTGGGAATCTTACGTTGCACTCTAATAATAAAATAATATTATTTTAAATTGTAGTTAACGCCTAGCCATTGTAATGTTGGGAATGAACAGAACTAACTAAAAATGATTATATATGTTTGTCAAATATTTTTACTTTTTACAATAAATGTTAGAGGATTAAAAATACGAATGAATCCAATTTTAAGCGTAAACATTCTAATATTCTTTAAAAGGTCGATTAACCACCTTTTAATGACGAACCTACTTTAAATAAACTTTTTGACAGTTTTATGTGTTATATTTTACAAAATAAAATTCTTCTTTAGAATCGGGATGTCAAAATTTACTTTGTGTAAATTTTTGGTATTTTTCTGATAATGTCAATTTTTTAATGAATAATGAAAAATGTTGTATTTTAATTCAAAACCACTTTTTAATATAATTTATTTATATTATTAGATTATATTTTTAATTGGTTTCAAATTAAAATTAGAATATATTTTATCTATTTAATCCAATAGTGGTCGTTGGAATTAATTTCATCTTGAAATTGGACTTAAACTAGCGTCAATCTTTTGATACCTATTGTTTCAAAAAAATACGCTATTTGCTCTGACAGCAGGAATTAATTATTAAATTAATTAATGTAACTTATAAGTTTTGAATTTTGTAAAATATACATCATTTTTTAATTAGGAATATCAAATATAGCCTAGGGTGAATTCTTGGTAATTTTTTGAAAAACTTCAATTTTTGATGAATAGAGAAACCACTAAGTGGTTGTTAAAGAAACTGATATTTCATTTAAAAGATACTTTACCACTTCTGTGATTTTAATTTCAAAAATTTGACATACATGGTTTTCATTAAGAATTAAAATGTGGTTCAATGGGATTAAAATAATTTTTTGGTGAATAGGAACTTTTAAGTTTATTAATCGTTATTAGATGTAATTAGTGGAATTTAAGGTAAAAATAATGTTTTAATAATATTAAATGACGTAGACACATGTCCTACCCTAATTGGATGTGTCATGTCCGACCACGAAAATCCATGGGTCATCATGGGGACCCCATGGAGCCATTTTGGTAGGAAAATGACATTAATACCTTTTTATTTAAATTTAAAGTTAAAATGTCACAAACATGTGTTGTTTTACTAAAAAAAATTACATGGGGTTATACAAGTCATATTTTTTAGTATAAATATTAATTAGAAAGATAAAAAGATTTCCTAAATCATGATATTTTTTTTAATTTATTGACACTAAATAAATTAAATTCTTTATGACACCATGATGATGCAGAGATTACCTAATTATTTAACGAATTAAATAAAATGAAAAGATAATGTAAAATATAAGACCTACACTTTTCACAAACCTATTGGATTGGTTGATTTCGAAACATTATCACATTATACTAAAAATATATCCTTCTGGGACCTTTAAAATCTAAATAAGATTATATAATAAAGTAATATTTTATAACTTTCCAAGAGTGCCCCTCCTCTTATCTTATAAAATTCCCCCACCTCTACCACCTTAACCACACCTCTCAAGACCTAGGCTCGGCCAACCCCTGACCATTTAATCTATCCAAATCCCTATATTCATCATTTAAGCCTCACATTTTGGCAGAATCCATTACAAGGAAGCCTTTGACCTCAAATAAAAAAGAGTTACCCGATTTAATGGTAATGTCTTCCCTTGTGTTCTTTTGTTTTATTTTGTTTCTCCAAACCCCTAAAATATTTTTATTCCTTTATTTTTTAACAACACTAGTATCTTCAATATACTAGGATGTTCTAATGTTACGTATTCGAGCTATACTTTCACAATCCTTCTTCTAATGGTTAAAAAACATATTGTTTCTGTGGATGGCGAATTTCTGCCTCACGAAACGATGATTGTTCAATCTCCTCTTAACACATTTTATGGTGGCCATTCTGATGTCACTATATTTTATATATGATTTATATGGTATTTATTTTTTTGATATTCTTCTGAATTTTATATTTAAATCATGCCTTTATTCTTTTCGTGTTGTGCAAATGTGATAATTTCATACGAGGAAGTGTGGACTACCGCCCCCTCAAGTGATGTGACTCATTCATGGAATACATGGAATGTATAAAGAATGAAATTAATGAACATATGTGACCTATATAACATATATATTATACTGTAATTAATATATATATATATCTAAATTATTTTTAATTCCATTAATATGACAAAGAAATGAAAGTAGCGTTCATGCATACGTACGGCCTACCGTCACCATGAATGGTGCATTTCATTTCATACATCTAAATGAATAGGTGATATTATAACTACATGTATATTCTGGATATATATGATATATATGATATCAAAATCATGAATATCATTCTGGATATAATGAACCTTTGACCACACGAAGAACATGTAATTGTAAGAAGTCCACTTTCGACTTAAGAACCAAATATCGACAAAACAAACATTATTAACTTAAATGATTACATAATTTTTATAAAATGGAAATAAGTGATATAAAAGGAGTAATGAACTTGAAAAATTTTCTTAGGAAAGTAGAAATTAACCCATGTTTGTTATTCAGGACGTTAAAGAACGATCGAGTCAAGTCAGACCCGAGGTAAGGGATCCCACCCCTCTCTTTCTTTTTAAGTGCACTCTTTTATGTCATTTCTTTTAAGTTCATCATTATTATGATTGGGATGTTCTTTTATATTACTCTTACATTAAATATTATGTTAATATGATGAGATACCCTATTTGATCTCATCAATCCATTTTTTAAGTTTTAAGTGGCGCTGTTAGGCAGCCGAGTTTTTGTAGGGGATTTTTCATCTCACTTTGAATCCCGTGACATTTATGCTATGTTTACACTATTTCCTTTGATTGTTGTATGTAATTCCATTTATTATACACTTTGTTTAGTATAATTTCATTTATAGGTATTTAAATCTTCATTGTATGACCCTTCTTCCATGGGGTGTATGTTTCGAAAGTTACCCAACTCGGTAAGGGGACCTTTCACCCTCCTCTTTTTAAAAGTCTTATTTTTGTTATGTCTTTTAATTTACATATTATTATGTTGGGATATGTTCTTATATATCCTTATTGATGTAAAATTTATTTCCAGGTGATGAGATATCCTTTTTGTCTCATCATCTCATTTTTTGAATTTTAAAGTGACGCAGTTAGGCTGTCGAATTTTTACAAGGGAATGTCTTAACCCAATTTCGATTTCTTTGGGTTAAACTTGTAATTATTGAACATGTCATCCTATGAATATGTTTTAATGACCTCTAATTGTTTCACACTTAATATCCAATTATATTTGGTGTATTAATATTTCTCACCCATAATTATGTGATATATTTATCCTTAATTTAAGGATACCATCTTTATAATGGATTTCATCTCAATTTACATTTCTATTGAGACTTCATTGTTGTTATGCACCAATTCACTCTTATATGGTGTATATACTATAGTTCGACATATTATATCAGGAATACCTTAATTTACATGATATTATAAAGATATGATTAAATTTTATTCCGAAATTATTTGTATTCAAGAGTCTCTCATTTTGTTAAAAACTCTTTAACAAAAATATCATTTTAAATTATTTAAAGATTCATTATTCAAAATCATTATCATTAATGTCCATGTTTTCAAAATGGTTTTCTATTTTTATTTATATAGACATTAATGATTTAAAATTATAATTCAATTAAAAGCATCAAAGTGGTATGGGACACTTTGATTCAAAAATCTCTTTTAAATGGTTTTTGAAAATAGATTGATTATTTCAATATCTTGGAATTACTTATTGTGATTGAAAATGAAATGGTGTTATTGAAATTTTTATATTTTCAATATTTTATGAGTAATGATGGTACTTGGACATTTTATGGGTGGTTGTGTGATAAACCATATAATGGGTGGTGCCGTGAATACCAGGACGGGTGGTTATGTTATAACCTCCAATGCATTTGGTTTGGAAGTCAGCCGTATGGCTATTCCATTAAGTATGTGTGGAAGTTGATTGTATGGTTATTCCAATTAAGTATGTATATGTCCCATGTTACTATTATATGTTATGTGTTCTTTATATTGGTTTTATCGTAATCATTTGGTTTCAAAAGGGCATGTAATGGTCTTTTATTCAGTGAAGGGTTTTTACTACTTCATAAAGATGAAATGTATTACTTTGGTAATGTATTCATTGTTTACATGTTGTTTTGAAAAAATAACAGTTTTTCTTCTTTGTGTATCCTTTACTGGGTTTTTATTCTCATACCAAGTTTTTTAAATGTTTTCCCCAGGACATAAATATCAATAGGGTCAAGTATAGGATCAAGGAAAGACATTCTGTCTAAAACATGGAACTAGACATGTTTCTTTTTTAGTGTTTTTTTATTTTTTGGAAACATAGTAGAAGTCTCTACTATGTAATCTTTTGAGATGTAATAGTTATTTCCTAATTCTCTAAAACTATAAACCTGAAAATATCCTCTATGTGAATTATTCGTTTTGTCACGACCCGTCCTCGGGGCCCGTGTCGTGACTACCCCAAGACCACCTTCCATAGGCCAGGGGCTGGCGACTAGCACCAAAGCCCTAAATCCTGATAACTGGGAAGGAATTGCCTTTATAAAATTAAAAAAACACCACAGAGTACAAGAGGAATCAAAACACTAAGTACAAAAGAAAGTGCTGAAAAGTAAATGGGCCAGAATACAAACCCAACTGAAAGTGCAGCTACAACTGAACGAGAGTACCACAGAAAAAGGAAAATAGCTTGAAGAAGGAAGCAGCTCCTGGGTCATCCTCCTCGGATCCTACCTGAAGGGTAGGTATAGATAGCGCAGCTCCTGGATCGTCCTCCACGGATCCTACCTGAAGGGTAGGTACAGATAGCCTCCTTAATGCTCTCACCCGTCAACCTCCTCCGTGTGTCTTCTCTCCATGAAGTCCTCCTCCAGATACTGGCTCATCGTGTATTCCACCTCCGGGTACTGACTCTTTGTGTAGGCCACCTCCGGGTATCGTCCAGTCTTCGAACACTCGGCCTCTGTCAGCACTGCCCGTCGTCTGCAACCAACACAACGTGGTGCGGGCATAGCCCGTGCAGGGGTGAGTATAATGATACTCAGTAGGGACCCCGGGACCCTCAGGGTCTCACTAAAACAAAAAAGGATAACCATAAAGAAGATCTCAACAGATAACCTCTACTTAGGTATATGCCTATTAAGATACCTAATTTATCAAGTAACCCATCTCAATCATGAGGAAAACACAAGGATCGTGAAATCAACGGATAACCTCTACCCAGGTATATGCCAATACATATACCTAAGTTATCAAGTGACCCATCTCAATCATGAGGTAAACACAAAGGTCAAAGTCTCATCTCAAACCAGGATTTTCATTATCGAAACCGTAACTGCTGAAGAGCTCCGTCTATGGAGTGTACAGTGGTCATGTCACGACTCCGAGGTACTGCTCACTAACCTAAGACTGCTGTTGTACTCCTCCTGTCAAGTACCGCGGGTCTGCGTCCAACTACCGGGCGCTCCGTCTGCTGAGGGTGTGTCGCCAAATACCGGGCGCTGCCACTAATATCCTACAGAGGTACTCCTCCTGTCGAGTACCGCGGGTCTATGGCCAACTACAGGGTGCTCCGTCCGCCGTGGGTTTGTCTCCAAATACCGGGCGCTCCATCCACTGGGCTAGTCGACTCACTCCAAGTAGAGTCTGTCAAGCAGTCGTCATGTCTCAACTGTCTACACCGTCTCCGTACTCCGTACGCTCGTCTCCGAGAGGGTCCGCTCCACGAGCTATAAGTCGATACTCCAAGTATCACTAAGTCCCATGAAGAAGTATCTCAAAGGACTACCTCATCATAGGGGTCTCAACCCAACAGTCGCTGCGTCAATCGGACGCCCAGTCTGTGAGTTACTAGCCTTTTCGTCCCCGGGGCCCGGTTGGTGTTGTGTGCGAACCAATCCGTCCGTAACTCAACTATACCCCGAACACTCATAGGGTATACTCATAGGGACCATTTCTCAACGTAATCACCAACGCCGCTGACGGTTCGTCAAATAGACGTCTGGTCTGAAAGATATCAGCTTTTCCGTTCCAGGGGCTCGGTTGGATTTCAGGTACAATCCAACCCGGCCACTATCCAACATCAACCAAAACTCGGTAAAATTATTCCAAAAGTTCCATCTCATCAAGAGGAAAACAATGAGACAGACGGCACATCAATTGGACGCCCAGTCTGTGAGTTATTGGCTTTTTCGTTCCAGGGGCCCGGTTGGTTTCGTGAGCGAACCAACCCGACCACAATCCGATGGCATCCAAATCTCGAGTGGAGTAATCCAAAAGATCTGTCTCATTAAGAGAAATCCAACAAAGTCGACGGCATGTCAATCGGACGTCCGGAGCTCAAGTTACGAGCGTTTCCGCTCCGAGGGCCCGGTTGGTTTCGTATCCGAACCAACCCGGCCGAACCCAAAGTAATCCGAAACCTTGTGTGCGATATACCTAAATGACCGTCTCTTTACATGGATTTATACGCAACTGACGGTGCATCGATCGGAGGTCCATAGCCCAAGATATGGGTGTTTGAACCAATTCAGTCCAAAAAAGGGGGTCTGGGCCCGGCCCGGCCCGACCCAGTAGCCCCCTGGGTCGGCCGAACCGGGTCGACCTGGACCGGCGGTGACCCGGACCGACGACCCAGCCCAGCCCGGAAATTCGGCCCAGCCGGAGGCGCGGTGGCGCAGCCGGCACGACCAGCACGTGGGGCCAGCGCGGCCTTTGTGCTGTGCATGCCAAGGGATGAGTGTTTCCCCTCCTTTATGAAAACGGCGGCCCCATTAATTGGGGACGCTTGAAAACTAGCTGGGGGAATTAATTCCCCCAGCTCCCCCTTTTACGGCCGGCCCGACCTGGCTGGCCGGTTTCTGCTCAATGGGACCGGTGATGGCCGGTCCCCTTCCAGCTTCGTCGTCGGCGGCCCGGTACCGGCCGCCGGTCACCCTGCTCCGCCGCGGGCCGGAACCGGCCGCGGCCCTTGTCGTCTGGCGCGGTGCGACGACACCGCGCCCCTCCACCGCGGCCCCGCTCCGGCCGCAGCGTCTTCGGTTTTCGTCGATGCGGAACGTCGGCGTCGCGTTCTTAAACTTCTTTCCATTGCGTGGCGCAACGGCGCCGCACATTACCTTTCACTCGATTCCATGTGGTGCGACGACACCACACCTTCCCAAACCAATCCACAAAGGATTCAATCATAAAAATTAAGGAGGAGGGTCGGCCATGTTTGTGCAGTCTGACCCACTCGCGTTATTCGATAACAAGAAGTTAAATCCACGAAGATCAACATGTTGGTATTCACGAATAAATAAACAAATAAAACCCCTACATCGGTTGAGGAATGGTGCACGTTAACGAGTCACGGAAGACGAGCATCGCGGAAGTTGGGCGTCGTGGAAAACGAATGTCGATTATGTTGTTGTCGAGGTGTGTTCGAAGAGGAAATGACGTTGGATGAAGACATCACGTTCTTCGGCGGAGATGTTCTTCGTTGAAAAACGGTGTTCTTCTTCGGAGGTGTTCTGCGTTGAAGAATGGTGTTCTTCACGTTCTTCGTCGATGTTGAAGAAGAAGAAGACATCAAACTTACCCCTTTCTCTCCCAAGTCTCCACCACAAGAACAACTAACCCCAAAATAAAATAATCCACCCACTTATTTTATTAACCTAACATAGGTTTTGAATTTCATGAGTTTGAAAATTCAAAACCCTCATTTAACTCACTTAAGTTATTAACATAAAATGTTATAAAATTAATGAGGTGATAAGTTAACAAAACTTAAATGGGGGGTTTAGAGGGTTTAGGAAATTGAGGGGTTGGGCTCGTGTGGGTCCTACCCTACTTTATCCTCTCAAGATTGGTTATTACAAGTGGGTCCCACCCCCAACATCCTTACTTATGATAAAACTACCAAGTGGGAAAAATAAAAATTGTTAATTTTTATTTTCAACTACCAAAAAAATTAATAACTCCCCTCGTGTAAACCCAACTCCGAAACATGAGTTCCTAAGAAATTATCTGCGTTGCGGTTCCATCGGTGCCCTCGGAATTCGATTCCGGGCACCAGTTCAAAAGATAGAAATTCCCGCTCGTTCGTTCACTGAACGTACCTGAGCTAAACTTCGGATAGAAATTTCGGGCACACCGGGCCTCAGAATCATGCGCCATCAAAAACTGCTTTCCTGTAAAATTCAAAAGAAAATTAAGAAAAAAATTTCCTTGAAATTTTCGGGTCTTTAAATTACTCCCACCACAGGACATTACGTCCCCATAAAGCTTCAACACAAACTAGGGTCACAAAAGGGATACAGAGCACGCATATGAGCCTTCCGCTCCCATGTGCTCACCCGGAGGTTCCCGCACTGCCAGAGAAAGTGCACCTGAGGAATCGATCGTCCTCGTAGGATCCGCTCATGTCGATCCTTGATCCCCACTAGATCCTTCGTGGAAGTAACCACATCGCCATTGTCCTGCTCCTCATGGTCGATGATATGCGAAGGGTCGCACATGTATCTCCTCAGTTGAGATACCTGGAAAACGTCATGCACCTAGTGAAATTAAGGTGTATGGGTCAAACGGTAAACCACCTCGCCTACCCAACCGAGGACCTAGAAAGGTCTGTTGAACCTCAGAGGTAACTTTCCTCCTTGGCCACATCTCCATAAACCTCGTTGAGGTGATACCCGTATAAGGACGTGATCATCATCCTCGAACTCTAGAGGCCTCCAAGTCCGGTCAGCTTAAGGCTTCTGTCGGCCCTGTGCTGTCCTAATCCGCTCATGGATGACCTGGACCTTCTCTAGTCTCACAAGAGTTGCTATTATTTCTTCTTTGCCGATAAGAGAAATCTGGTCTCATCCCCTGGATGAACTACATTCATTGCCTAATACAGTCAATCCTGACACGAATGATTCATTAATTCCATGGATGATGTCGTAAGGCCTCAACGTAACTACCAAGAGATACAACTGTCACTCTCTCCTCCAAGGGTCGAGTCACATTGTCGGCATCAGTGTGAGGTCACTAGGTCTCCTCCAGTAGAAATCTTGAAAGTGAGGGTCAAGTCAACAGTCTTAACCGGGACCACTCAGTATCAACCAAAAAAAAGGAAAGGAAAGAAAAATTTACAAAGATAAGTGTATTTTCATTATTACAGCTCATAGTACAAAGACACAAAGAAACTAAAGACAAACATCAACAAAACTCGAAGCAACATGATCAATAGCCTCCAGGTCGGAAGCTAGTTCTGCTCCTGTCCATCTGCTTCCAGAGCTCCATGACCGTAGGCCTCAGCTGCCTGAAGATGAGCTCTCCTATGTCCTCCTATTCCCTGCGGTCTGCCCTGATCAAACCTCTTCCTCTGGCTGGGAGGTTCTTCATTTAACTACTGGTCATCTGCATGGCGGGTCGGACAGTCACGTGCCATGTGACCAATCCCGCCGCATGAGTAACACTATCCACTCTCGGGACGTCTAGCTCTGAAACCACCCCGGTTTCCCTGCACAACTGAACCTGAGTCGTGCAGTCGGCCACGGGTAGGTCTGGTTCTCTTGGACCTCTACGTCATCTGTCTACTCCCTGCTGTAGAAGACTCTTCCGCAAGCTGGCCAGTTGTGGGTCATGCTGCTGGAGACTGCTCAGCAAGGAAAATCTCCACTAATAGGGCTCTCTCCAACACCCCTGTATGCGTCAGAATGCTGTGAGAAACAACAAAAGCTCTAATCTCTCGCCTGAGCCCCTGCTCGAAGGCTCGGGCCCTGATGAACGGGTCTCGTACCATATCTGTGGAGTAGTGCGAGAGGTCTGTGAACCTCGCTGAATACTGTTCCACTGTCATGATGCCCTGCCGCAGCTGAAGTAGCTCTTGTATACGCACCGCTCGAAGGGTGGCTGGTACAAACTCTGCCCAGAATAGGCTCTCGAAGTATTCCCAAGGAAGTGTCTCCTCGTCATGCATCTGGAGCATCAGGCTCCACCATATGCCTGATGCTTCCTGAAGAAGGCTGGCAGCAAGGATCACCATGAAGTCTGGCGGCATCCCCACTAGCCTGAAGTCTCTCACCACAGCCTCCTGCCAATCCTCAACCGCCTACGGGTCCATCCCTCCCTGGAACCTGGGTGGCCTCTAGCGCTGGAACTCGTGCAGTGCGCTCATGCGACGTGCACCCTCTACTGCTAGGGCTGGTGGCATCAGTGGCCCAATGGGTAGTAGTACCGCTGGTGCCTCCGCTGGTGCCTCAACTAGAAAAGATCCATGTACTGAGGCCACATCGCTCGGCGGGCTGTCAGTAAGAATCACTCTTGGGGCTCTAGCTGGTCATCCACGGGGAGGCATCCTAAAAGTAACAACGTGACACGGTTAAATGATTTATAACTAGTGAGCTGACCTAGTTTGAGCTGATATTCAAATAAAACTCTTGGAAACACACACGCAATCAGTGTTTTCGTGCACAAAGTCAGAAATCAGTTGTCAGGGTCCTGGTGTATGGATACGTCGGCCGCCCGCACCAACACTGGACTCCCGGAACTGAAAACCACACTCGGAACTCTTAACACTATTGCTTCACAGAAAGAAAATATCACAGTTATAAGTTCTGCGGTAGAACCGACTCCTCTGATACCAATTTGTCACGACCCGTCCTCGGGGCCCGTGTCGTGACTACCCCAAACCCTCCTTCCATAGGCCAGGGGCTGGCGACTCGCACCAAAGGCGTAAATCCCGATAACTGGGAAGGAATTGCCTTTATAAAAGTAAACAAAACACCATAGAGTACAAGTGGAAGAAAAACACTAAGTACAAAAGAAAGTGCTGAAAAGTAAATGGGCCTGAATACAAACCCAACTGAAAGTGCAGCTACAACTGAACAAAGTACAACAGAAAAAGGAAAACAGCTGGAAGAAGGAAGCAGCTCATCGGTCGTCCTCCTCGGATACTACCTGAAGGGTAGGTACAGATAGCGCAACTCCTAGATCGTCCGCCACGGATCCTACCTGAAGGGTAGGTACAGATAGTCTCATCAACGCTCTCGCCCGTCAACCTCCTCTGTGTGTCGTCTCGCCGTGAAGTCCTCCTCGAGATACTGACTCATCGTGTAGGCCACCTCCGGGTACTTACTCGTCATGTAGCCCACCTCCGGGTACCGTCCAGTCCTCGAACACTCGGCCTCTGCCAGCATTGCCCGTCTTCTGCAACCAACACAACGAGGTGGGGGCATATCCCGTGAAGGGGTGAGTATAATGATACTCTGTATGGACCTCGAGACCCTCAAGGTATCACTAAAACCAACAAGGATAACCACAAATAAGATCTCAACAGATAACCTCTACTTAGGTATATTCCCATACATATACCTAAGTTATCAAGTAATCCATCTCAATCATGAGGAAACACAAGGATCATGAAATGAACGGATAACCTCTACCCAGGTATATTCCCATACATATAACTAAGTTATCAAGTGACCCATCTCAATCATGAGGTAAAAACAAAGGTCAATGTCTCAGCTCAAACCTGGATTTTCATTATCGAAACCGTAATTGGTGAAGAGCTCCATCTCTGGAGTGTACATTGGTCCTGTCACGACTCCGAGGTACTGCTCACTAACCTAAGACTACTGATGTACTCCTCCTGTCAAGTACCGCGGGTCTGCGGCCAACTACCGGGTGCTCCGTCCGCTAAGGGTATGCCGCTAAATACCGGGCACTCCCCCTAATAGCCTACAGAGGTACTCCTCCTGTCGAGTACCGCAGGCCTGCGGCCAACTACCAGGCGCTCCGTCCACCGTGGATCTGTCACCAAATACCGGGCGCTCTATCCACTAGGCTAGTCGACTCACTCCAAGTCAAGTCGGTCAAGCAATTGTCAGGTCTCAGCCGTCTACACGGTCTCCATACTCCGTACGCTCTTCTTCAGGAGGGTCCGCTCCACGTTCTATATGTCGATACTCCAAGTATCACTAAGTCCCACGAAGAAGTATCTCAAAGGACTGCCTCATCATAGGGGTCTCAATGCAACAGTAGGCCCGTCAATCGGACGCCCGGTCTGTGAGTTACTAGCCTTTTCATCCCCGGGGCCCGGTTGGTTTCGTGTGCGAACCAATCCGGCCGTAACTCAACTATACCCCGAACACTCATAGGTTATACTCAGAGGGACCGTTTCTCAACGTGATCACCAACTCTGTTAACGGTTCATCAAACGGACGTCTTGTTTGAAAGATATCAGCCATTTCGTTCCAGGGGCCCGATTGGATTTCGGGTACAATCCAACCCGGCCACTAACCAACAGCAACCAAAACTCGGTCAAAGTATGCCAAAATTTTTGTCTCATCAATAGGAAAACAAGGAGATAGACGGCGCGTCAATTGGACGCCCGGTCTGTGAGATATTGGAGTTTTCGTTCCAGGGGCACGGTTGGTTTCATGAGCGAACCAACCTGACCGCACTCCGAAGGCATCCAAACCTTGAGTGGAGTAAGCCAAAAGATCAGTCTAATTAAGAGAAATCCAACAAAGTCGACAACACATCAATCGGACGTCCGGAGCTCATGTTACGAGCGTTTCTGCTCCGAGGGCCCAGTTGGTTTTATCTGAACCAACCCAGTCGAACCCAAAGTAAACCTAAACATTGATTGTGATATACCGAAACGACCGTCTTACTCCAAGGATTTCTACGCAACTGGCGGTGCATTGATCAGAGGTTCGTAGCCCATGATATGGGCGTTTGAACCAATTCAGTCTGAAAAAAGGGGGTCTGGGCCCGGCCCGGCCCGAACCAGTACCCTCCTGGGTCGGCCAAACCGGGTCGACCCGGCCCGGGCGGCGACCCGGCCCGACGACCCGGCCCGGCCCGGAAATCCGGCCCGACCGGCGGCGTGACCTTTGCGTCCATCGCGGCCTTTGTGCCGCACATGCCAAGGGAGGGGTGTTGCCCATCCTTTATGAAAACGCGGGCCCCTTTAATTGGGGCTGCTTGAAAACTAGCCGGGGGAATTAATTCCCCAGGCTCCCCCTTGTACGGCCGGCCGGTTTCTGCGCAATGGGACCGATGATGGTCGGTCCCCTTCCAGCTCCTTCGCCGGCGGCCCGGTACCGGCCGCCGGTCACCTTGCTCGGCCGTGGCCCGGAACCGGCCACGACCCTTGTCGTCTGGCACGGTGCGACGACACCGCGCCCCTCCGCTGCGGCCCCGCTCCGGCCGTGGTGTCTTCAGTTTTCTTCGACGTGGCGCGAAGGCATCACGTTCTTAAACTTCATTAAACGACGCGGCGCGACGGCACCACGTGTTTCCTTTCGCTCGATTCCGTGTGGTGCGACGACGCCACCCCTTCCCGAACCAATCCACAAAGATTTCAATCATAAAAATTAAGGAGGAGGGTCGGCCGTGTTTGTGCGGTCCGACCCCCTCTTGTTATTCGATTACAAGCGGTTAAATCCACGAAGATCAACATGTTGGAATTCACGAACAAATAAATAAATAAAACCCCTACCTCGGTTCAGGAACGGTGCACGTTAACGAGCCGCGGAAGACGAGCGTCGCGGAAGTCGGGCGTTGTGGAAAACGAACTTCGATTCCGTTGTCATCGATGTGCATTCAAAGAGGAAACGTCGTTGGAAGAAGATGTCGCGTTCTTTGGCGGAGATGTTCTTCATTGAAGAATGGTGTTCTTCGTCGGTGGTGTTCTTCGTTGATGAACGGTGTTCTTCACGTTCTTCGTCGATGTTGAAGAAGAAGAAGACTTCAAACTTACCCCTTTCTCTCCCAAGTCTCCACCACAAGAACAACTAACCCCAAAATAAAATAATCCACCCACTTATTTTATTATCCCAACATAGGTTTTGAATTTCAAGAGTTTGAAAAATCAAAACCCTCATTTAACTCACTTAAGTTATTAACATAATATGTTATAAAATCAATTAGGTGATAAGTTAACAAAACATAAATGGGGGGTTTAGAGGGGTTAGGAATGTGAGGGGTTGGTCTCGTGTGGGTCTCGCCCTACTTTATCATCTCAAGGTTGGTTATCACAAGTGGGTCCTACCCCCAACATCCTTACTTAGGATAAAACTACCAAGTGGGAAAAATAAAAATTGTTAATTTTTATTTTCAACTCCCACAAAAATTAATAACTCCCCTCGTGTAAACGCAACTTCGAAACAGGAATTCCTAAGCAATTATCGGCGTTGCAGTTCCATCAATACCCTCGGAATTCGATTCCGGGCACCGGTTCAAAATTTAGAAATTCCCGCTCGTTCGTTCACTGAACGTACCCAAGCTAAAGTTCGGATAGAAATTCCGGGCACACCGGGCCTCGGAATCAGGCGCCGTCAAAAAATGCGTTCTTGTAAAATCCAATGAAAATTAAGAAAAAAACTTTCCTTGAAATTTCCAGGTCATTACACGTTTAATTCATGATTAATTATTGTTTAAGATCGGGGCCTTATAGTTGGTATCAGAGGTTGGTTTAGATAACTTTAGAGGTTAGGGTATTCTCTAAGCATAAGTGACATTACCATAATGGTTAGGATTTTAGAAAGAGTCCTTGTTTTAGACAAAGTGAATGATTAATTATATCTTAGTGTTTATATTCCTCATTAGTACATGATGGTTATGTTGATATACTCACACTGACCTTTTTGGTTTTAGTAAATGGTTGGATCTAGCAGGCACTAAAGTAACAGTGGATGTGAAAGAAACTGTGACAGTTTTCTGAGTGAGCAACTGAATAATATGGGAGCTGCAATGAGAACTCTTATGTTTATCCTCAACCAACTCCCTGGAGTCATGATTGACCACCTAGACCTTGGTGATTTCTATAAGGCATCATATATGCGAGAAAAAAATCCCTACGGATCTACATATAATATTTATAATGGTAAGTGTGTTCAAAAACATATATTTCAAATATGTGGAAAGAAACACCTAGTAAAATGATTCAAAGGGACAAAAATATGCTATAAATGTGGAAATTAAGTTCATAATGCCAGAACCTGCCATGGAAAAAGGAAGCATCTCATTGACTTGATGAAAGGGAAATAAGTTCTTTCTGAGGGATCAGTTGAATGATTTAAATGTGGTGTGACTGGTCATTATGAAAACAAATGTCCTATGAAGATGTTTCGGGAATGGGATCACCAAGATCATACAAATAATCGTTTTCCAATACCTAAAGCCATTCCGATTGAGGATGAAGAAACTAAAAATGACCAATCAAAGGTATGGATTATTTCTTAACTTTTGTTTTACTATTTTGGAATCTTGGGATATGATTCATGATTTTGTTTGTATGAATGAAGTATTTCAGAATAAGTTGGAAAGGAATAGTTAATGGATCATGAAGAATGTTGAATGAGTAAGAAGTCAGCATGTAATGGCATCAAGAGTTATGGTGAAATTCGTATGAGTATTATGTCTGTTTTGATGATAGGGTTACATTAGAATACTTTTTATAGTATGTGTAACCCTGATGTTTGATATATGAAAATTTTATTCAATGAATAGTTATCTGTTCTTTTGTGGACATAGTTATAAAGAACCATTTGGGTTTATATGATCCTTACTTTTGAGGTAATTATGGGTTACTATATGTTATGATGGAAAGTGAAAGGCATGAGGAAAAAATTGAGGTTAAATTATGTTATGATTATTTTTGAAGATTTAATCTCGTTTTGGGGAATGTTTTAAGAATTATATAGTTTTGGAAAAAGGACAACACACAGACCGTGTGACAACCTGTCGCGTCAGACAATGCTGTGGGAATCGAACCCACAACCGAAGTGCGACTGGTATTTATCACATACCACAGGACTATGTGAAGTCCCTGGTTAGTTTGAATAATTATTTTTAGTTAGATGATTTTAGGAATCATGAGTAACAATATTTTGGGTTATCTATGGAAATGATTACCCTATCATCGAGGATATGTGATTAGGTTAATTACTTTTCAATATGATAATTTAAGAGAAACTGATGTTATTTGGAGATAAAAGTTAATTTGTACCGTGGAAGACTATGTGATTAAATCATTCAATTATTTGCGTTTCAATTTTAGTTTGTTTTACATTGAATAATATTACAGAACAATTGTTTATCGAATGGTCTTCGTTGAACTTTGGGTTTTTTTGGGACAAATTTTGGAGATTAAGAATAGATTTTATTTTTATAAAGGATTATACATTTGTGGATTATCTGATCTCATGATAAAAATGTTGGTTTTGTATTCTTTCTAAAGACATGGGAAATATATAGTTCTCTTTTGTGGATTAGGTGATTCTCAAGAAGTTGATTATAGTACTATTAATGCGAACAAGTCTTCCTAAAAACTCGTCTTTTGGAGAAAATTAGAGTTTGATTTAGGAATCAAGTAAAAGTTGAAAGTTTACGTGACAAGTGAGTGTGTTACATTATGATTTAGTTAAGCTCAAAAATAAATTCCTCAATGAAGAGTAACTTAAAAAAAGTGTTTTCTATTAACTTTTCCTACTGGGGAATCGAATACTGTTTAACGCACCACAAGGTTGTGATTTTCTTGTGGTTAACTTTCTCCTAAACATGTTTATTGTCACTCTCCATCTGGACATAACCCTTGGTTTTCTCCTCCATATCCATATTTTCGTACTTGAAATCCTAGTATTGGTTAACTCGGGTGACCATTGTAATTCTCGTTCTTTATTTTAAAGTGATAGTTTTACTGACTCTTGTTCCAATGTGTGATTTCCAATGAAGTTTCCAAGCCCAATTTTAAAATTGCGAGGACACAATTCCCAAAAGGCGGGATGGATGTAACACCCTGGGTAAATAAATAATATTAAATTTTTCAAATTTATCCATATTTGTGAATAAAATATTAATATAACTTTAAAGGGGACGCTATGCTCGATGGCGTACCCAATAGGAAACAACAAGTTTCTTGGGAATCTTACGTTGCACTCTAATAATAAAATAATATTATTATAAATTGTAGTTAACGCCTAACTATTTTAATGGCGGGAATGAACAGAACTAACTAAAAAATTATTATATATGTTTTCAAATATTTTTACTTTTTACAATAAATGTTAGAGAATTAAAAATGCGAATGATTCCAATTTTAAGCGTAAACATTGTAATATTCTTTAAAAGGCCCATTAACCGCCTTTTGATGATGAACCTCCTTTAAATCCACTTTTTGATAATTTTATGTGTTATATTTGACAAAATAAAATTCTTCTTTAGAATCGGGACATCAAAATTTACTTTGTGTAAATTTTTTGGTATTTTTCTGCTAATGTTCATTTTTTAATGAATAGTGAAATATGTTGTATTTTAATTCAAATCCTCTTTTTAATCTAATTTATTTATATGATTAGATTATCTTTTGAATTGGTTTCAAAGTTAAATTAGAATATATTTATACACTTTAATATAATAGTGGTCGTTGTAATTAATTTAATCTTGAAATTTGACTTAAACTAGTGTTAATCTTTTGATAATTATTGTTTCATAAAAACACGCTATTTGCTCTGACAGCAGGAATTAATTATTAAATTAATTAATGTAACTTATATGTTTTGATTTTTTTAAAATAGACATAATTTTTGAATTTGGAATATCAAAAATATCCTAGGGTGAATTCTGGGTAATTTTCTGAAAAACATCAATTTTGATGAATAGTGAAACCACTAAGTGGTAGTTAAAGAAACTGATTTTTCGTTTAAATGAAACTTTACCACTTCTGTGATTTTAATTTCAAATATCCGACATACATGGTTGTTATTAAGAAGTAAAATGTGGTTCAATGGGATTAAAATAATTTTTTGGTGAATAGTATATTTAATGTTTATTAATCGCGATTAGAGGTAATTAGTGTAATTTAAGGTAAAAATAATGTTTTAATAATATGAAATGACCTAGAAACATGTCCTACCTTCATTGGATGTGTCATGTCTGACCACGAAAATCCATGGGTCAACTTGGGGACCCCATGGAGCCACTTTGGATGAAAATGACATTATTACATTTTTATTTTTATTTAAAGTTAAAATGTCACAAACATGTGTTGTTTTACTAAAAAAATCCTTACATGGGTTTATACAAGTCATATTTTTTTACTTTAAATATTCATTAGAAATATAAAAATATTTCATACATCATGATATTTTTTAATAATTTTTAGAAAATAAATTAATTAAATTATTTATGACACCATGATGATTCAGCGATTAACTCATTATTTAACAATTTAAATAAGATGAAAAGATAATGTAAAATATAAGACCTACACTTTTCACAAACCTATTGTATTGGTGGATTTAGAAACCTTATCACCTTATCCTCGAAATATTTCCTTTTGGGACCTTTAAAATCCGAAAAGAATTATATAATAAAGTAATATTTTATAAGATTACAAGAGTGCCCCTCCTCTCCTCTTATAAAAGCCCCCCACCTCTACCACCTTACCCACACCTCTCAAGCCTTTGGCTCGGCCAAACCCTGACCATTTCATCTCTCCACATCCCTATCTTCATCATTGAATCCTCACCTTTGGGCATAATCCAATCCAAGAAAGCCATTGAGCTCAAATAAAAAAGAGTTACCCTAATTAAAAGTAATGTCTTCCCTTGTGTTCTTTTGTATTATTTTGCTTCTCCAAACCACTAAACTCTTTTTATTCCTTTATTTTGTAACAACACCAGTATCTTAAATATACTAAGTTGTTTTTATGTGATGTATTCGAGCAATAATTACCCACACCTTCATTTAATGGTTAAAGAACATATTGTTTCTGTGGATGGCGAATTTCTGTCTCAAAAAATGATGATTGTTCAATCTCCTCTTAACACCTTCTTATGGTGGACATTATGATGTAACTATATTATATATATGATTTATATGGTATTTATGTTTTCTATATGCTTCTGAATTTTATATTTAAATCATTCCTTTATGCTTTTCATGTTGTGCAAGTGTGATAATTTCATACGAGGAAGTGTGGACTACCGCCCCCTCAGGTGATGTGACTCATTCATGAAATACATGGAATGTATAAAGAATAAAATTAATGAACATATGTGACCTAAATAACATATAAATTATACTGTAATTATAATATATATATCTCTAAATTATTTTTAATTCCATTAATATGACAAAGAAATGAAAGTAGCATTCATGTGTACGTACGGCCTACCGTCTCCATGAACGGTGCATTTCATTTATTACATCTAAATGATTATCTAATATTATAAATACATTTATATGATGGATATATATGATATATATGATATCCAAATCATGAATATAATTCTGTATATAATGAACCTTTGACCACAAGAACAACATTTAATTGTAAGAAGTCCACTTTCGACTTAAGAACCAAATATCGACAAAACAAACATTATTAACATAAATGAAAACATAATGTTTATAACATGGAAATAAGTGATATAAAAGGAGTAATGAACTATAAAAAGGTTCTTAAGAAAGTATAAATTAACTCAAGTTTATTATTCAGGGTGTTAAAGAACGATCGAGTCAACTCGGACCTGAGGTAAGGGATCCTACCCCTCTCTTTCTTTTTAAGTACATTATTTTATGTCATTTCTTTTAAGATCATATTTCTTATGATTGGGATGATATTTTATATTACCCTTACTGTAAATATTATGTTAATATGATGAGATACCCTATTTTATCTCATCAATCCATTTTTAAATTTTTAAGTGGCGCTGTTAGGCGGCCGAGTTTTCATAGGTGATTTTTCATCTCACTTTTATTCCCGTGAAATTTATGCTACGTTTTCCACTATTTCCTTTTATTGGTGTATGCAATGCCCTTTATTGTACACTTTTTGTAGTATAATTTCATTTATGGGTATTTAAATCTTCATTTTATGACCCTTCTTCCATGAGTTGTATGTTTCAAAAGTTACCCAACTCGGTAAGGGGACCCTTCACCCTCCTCTTTTTAAAAGTCTTATTTTTGTTATATATTTTAATTTACATCTTATTATGTTGGGATATGTTCTTATATATCCTTATTGATGTAAAATTTATTTCCAAGTGATGAGATACCCTTTTTGTCTCATCAACTCATTTTCAAAATTTTAAGGTGACACCGTTAGGCTGTCGAATTTTTACAATGGAACATCTTAACCCAATTTCGATTTATTTGGGTTCAACTTGTAATTCTTGAACATGTCATCCTATTAATATGTGTGAATGACCTATGATTGTTTCACACATAATATCCACTTTTATTTGGTGTATTTATATTTCTCACACATAATTATGTGATATATTTACCCTTAATTTAACGATACCATCTTTATAATGGATTTCATCTCAATTTATATTTCCATTGAGACTTCATTGTGGTTATGCACCAATTCACTCTTATATGGTGAATATACTGTCCTTTGACATATTATATCATGAACCCCTTTATTCTCATGACATTATAAAGTTCAGATTAAATTTTATTCCGAAATTATTTGTATTCAAGAGTCTTTCATTTTGTTAAAAACTCTTTCACAAAAATATCATTTTAAATGTTTTAAAGATTCATTATTCGAAATTGTTATCTTTAATGTCCATGTTTTCAAAATGGTTTTCAGTATTTATTTATATAGATATTAATTATTTTAAATTATAATTCCATTAAAATATTCAATGTGGTATGGGACACATTGATTCAAAATTCTCTTTTAAATGGTTTTTGAAAATGGATTGATTAATTCAATATCTTCGAATTACTTATTGTGATTTAAAATGAAATGTTGTTATTGAAATGTTTATATCTTCAATATTTTATGAGTAATGATGGTACTTGGACATTTTACGGGTGGTTACGTGATAAATCATATGACGGGTGGTGCCGTGAATACCAGGACTGGTGGTTACGTTATAACCTCCAATATATTGGGTATGGAAGTCAGCCGTATGGCTATTCCATTAAGTATGTTTGGAATTCAACTTTATGGTTATTCCATTTAAGTATGTTTATGTCCCATGTTACCTTTATATGTTATGTGTTCTTTATATAGGTTTTATGGTAATCTTTTTGTTACAAAAGGGTAAGTAATGGTCTTTTATTCAGTGAAGGGTTTTTACTACATCATAAAGGTGAAAAGTATTACTTTGGTAAAGTATTCATGGTTTACATGTTATTTTGAAAAACTAACAATTTTCCTTCTTTGTGTATCCTTTACTGGCCCTTTTATGCTCATCCCAAGTTTTTGAAATGTTTTCCACAGGACTTAAAGATCAATAGGGTCAAGGATGGGATCAAGGAAAGGCATTCTATCTAAAACATTGAACTAGACATTTTTCTTTTTATGTGTTTTTTTTATTTTATGGAAACTTAGTAGAAGTGTCTACTATGTAATCTTTTGAGATGTAATTGTTATGTCTTAATTCTCTAAAACTCTAAACCTGAAAATATCCTCTATGTGAATTATTCGTTTAATTCATGATCGTGTATTGTTTAAGGTCGGGGCCTTATAAATATTCCGTGTAACCATTAATATTCTTGGAGGTCACTATAAATCATAGATATCCAAGAATGAAAAATTAATAGAAGACAATGGGAATCACTAAATAATAATTTAATAAACACACAATTAATTTTCTTCACATAATATTTTAAAAAACATTATAACACCATATTTTTTAATATTAATCTTACGAGACTTAACACTCTTAATGAATTCTAACTATTAATGAATCTTGTGATCATCTTTCTTTGTATGCTACATATTTTCTGAAATAATGATTTTATTAACTTATAAACTAAATGATATACAGTTTCTATATATAAAATGAACAACTCAAAATTCAATAAATCATCACATAATGGATCATATTCAAAATATAACATAACTAAACATACATTTTATATTTTAATCAAGGTATCTGATACCTTGTTTTATTTACCTACAAGATAGTGATTTTTCAATGATATTTTATTATTATATTATTCTATCCAGTATGTCTCATTTTTTATTCATTTTTATTTAATATATTATATAAAAAATTTATCAATAAATTATTCATATTTCACCCAAAAAGATGATACCTCTAGATTTTTAATGAAAAAACTAATAAATATTGATCTTGGTATTTCAAATGATAATTCTACAGAGGGGGTTTCAAATGATGTGATACATACAAAATCTCCTAATCATTTTTCATTAAAATATAACCAATCCCTTCAATAGATAATTTACATAATTGAAAAAATATCCATTTCATATGGAAGCGATAATAATAGATCATTAACTAATCTACTTTTTATTCATTGAAAAACAGATTACACTATTTTTCCCAAATTTATTTAACTCTCTTTTGAGTTATCCTTGATAGTGGACTAGGAAACAAAAAGTTTTATATAAATAACCATTATCAATTACCCAAAAATCCATGAAAATGATTAATATCATTGATTTTTTATAGGTATTGACCTCTCTTATACTCCATTTTGTTATTTATGATCAACTATTATACCATATTTTGGATAAATATGTCCATGGAATTTGAAATATTATAACAGAAAATTACTTATTCCAAATATCATAGATAAATTATTTAATTTTAAGGATATCATAACCATCAATATATTATTCCCATGATATTCATGGATTTTATAACATAACATAATGTAATTAATTAATACACCATAATAATTATCCAAATACCCATGGAGAACACTTTTCATATTATCTATTCATAAAGTGGGAACATTTCATAACTCTAAATCCATAACCAAGAAATTTTATCGACATTACCTTGTAAAAAATATATTCCTATAAATTATGTATTGTTTCACTTTTGGATAATGGTATCAATATTTAGGGATATTGTTTGATGAATATTGATCTCTCTAGTGAGGATCAAATAACTCATATATATATTGGGAAAAACATTACTATTCTAGAAATTAATTTTATTTTATGATTTATAACCAATACACATGTTTATAAAATCATAATTATTTTTATCAAACAGAAGACCCCCTCGCTAAGTGCTCAGATAAGTAAAACACTTATCATTAATTTCTTGTAAATATATTTTCAACTATAATTGATCGCTTTAAGAAAATAGAAATCATTCTTTTGAATATAGATAATCCTCATGTTATATGTCAGTAGTATACTATACATCTCAATTAGGGATAAATATAGTTAAACCATAAATAAATCAATTTTTACATTCATTAACCACTAAAAAACACTACATTTTATAGTTTAATTATTTTTAATTATATGTTAAATTTTACTTACATTCCAATATATATTTAGTTTCTCACATCATTAGTATACTATCAATGTATTAAACAATACCTATTATATAAATTGATTGTCATTACAATAAAAGTAATATAAATTATCTTCCAATGAAATGAATCATAGCATGATAAATTGAAATCCAGTCAATTATAAGAATAATATAAGACAAAAATATGCATAAGAAAATAATAAATTAAGAAAAAATTCCAAATAGAATAGTTTTATAATTCTATATAAAATTTAAAACCTTAATACTTCCAAAAAGAGTTATTACCAAATGCTATGTCATTATTTATTGAGGATATTTTCCACATTAATAAAAAATCCAAAAAATAAGAGAATTCATAGACCCCAATTGAAACAACACTTTTGAATAATCATAGTTGAAATTTATTGTGACCCTCAAAAATATATTAAATTGACTCATATTCACAATGGTTATCACAAAGGAAATTTATTATTAAAAATTCCATCAAATGTCCCAATACTAGGTTATCAATATTCAACTCACCAATACCATTACACTGTTTTTATTATAATGAAGAAAATATCCAAAAATACTATAATTCTAAGACATACTTAATCTTATAAAATATTCCTCAAATTATCATTCTCCAAAGTGGGAACATGTTATAGGATTTCCATATGATGTATTTATTGGACACTTCTCCATTTATTTCCACGTCATATTTATTTTATAGTGATTTTAATGACTAACATAACTGTCAGGAAACTATATATGAGAATTATCAGGATGTTTAACAACTTCCTCATTGAATATAAACTAGTCAATGGTCCATGATCCTTGTGAATTTCAATCATGCATATGCATAATATAAAAAATTTATTGTCATGGATGAGAGTTAAATTTTGTTCATACCATGATTGTCTAGTGAAATTTTATTCATAAGAAGCAATTTCTCCCAATTTATTTTTTTCAATAATAGAAGCACTAATTGTTTTTTATATAGATGAACATTGAATAAATACTTCTCATGATACAAATCCTTAAATATCTTCCTCTCTATAGCACAAATATTATTTTTCCCCTTATATTTCAAATTAATAACAATATTGATTAGTTTAATCTTAAGAATAGTAAATATCATGATTAAAAATATAATGAACTAAACATCCCATAATATTGAATATCTCTTTATAATAAATGAAACATACTTAAGATTTATCTGATAATATTTAAATAATAAAATTAAGAGGGTATTATTCATGAAATTATCTATTTTAGGCAATTTCCTTGAGGAAGAGTTATATTGTTCCCTTGAATGAGAATCACTATTTATAAAATATTTCTATTGACATAACCCATTCACAAACTTTATATCTCTAACTAAAATCATTTTAGTTTTATGGTTTACAAGAATATTATCCTATTTATTCCTTCCAACCTTAGATTCCATATTTTCTATATTTAAAAACATTGTTAATTAAAAAGGATTATGTGAATAAACATATAAATTCATAAAATCCAACTAATTATTACTGAAACATTCAATCCGTTTAATATGCATTGTAACAACACTAACTTCTATAGCGATCTAATACTTTACATTGATACTAAAAATAATAACCCATAGATAAAGAACACATAAAATATATTTTAATATAAATGATTTCATATTATTAAGTTTCTATGACCATTCTAGTTTATAGTTTTAGAAAATTATATAAAAATTATATAAAAACATGCCAATTGAAAAAAAGTGTGAATTTTGTTTCTAAAAATGATTCCTAAAATTTCACCAATGATTAATTCAAGCAAATTTTTCATTATTTAATATACATTTTCATAGTGGAATGATTGACCATTTTATTTTTCCAACTCATCCTTGGAGCCTTTGCAAAAACAATTGTAGGATTCATCAGAAATATCATTATGGGATATACAAAATATGGAAACAAATTATTCTTGGTAAATTTATTGAGAGACATGAAATATTTTAACATGATTTAAATAATCATTAAGTGTATAAAATAAAACAAATTCAAAGGTTAAAATGTTACATTTTCTCAAATAAATAATTTGAAACTCATAGAAATATTGAAAAACTGTAATATTATATTGGAAAAAATGAGAACCGATGAAAATGATTTTTCATTAAAACCCCATCACTCATAAATGATCATATACCTTCTCCTTGAATTGTAGAGATAAAAATTTACTAAGAATCACCTATTTATAAAAAAAATTATCCTCATTGTGATATTATATTCTTCACCTTTGATCACTCGGGGTTATCTTTTATGGAGTAATTAATAAGATTTAAATTATAATAATTATTTATATTTATAATAAATCCTTACAAAATTCAGTTTAGGGATATGTTAAGGGAACACCCATCCTTATATATAATTTCCTTGAATTATTAGACATAAAAAGCATGTATGATCATTATTTTTTATATTATAAGAGTCATTTGAACCCATAATTATAAGTATATTAAATCAACCAATTAAAAATGATAAATATCATTTTATTTTAAGAAAACAAAAAATACATTTTAAAATGGAAAATTATAAAAATTTAAAACCAATAAAAACATGTAGAGGAATATTGTTATATAATAACATCTTTTATGGAAGGAAATGGTTTTTATAAAATAAATAATTAAGAAATTATACTTTTTATACATTTATAAAAAGTTTGAAGTCACCAGAATGGAGAAGGATAAAATGATTCTTTTTTAAACCACTGTAAATTATGTTAGTTAAGTATTACTATTAATATTATATGAATTATATATATGAATATGTTTTACATTTAAGTAAGAATAATTATTAAAATAAAAATATAAAAAAATAATTTAAAAACATTTTAAATGAGACTTACCTTAAATACTTCATATTTTTAATATAAAAAGTACATTGAAAGAGAGAACAAGAAATGGATTTGAAAATTATTATATTTTATTAAATGTATTATAAGATAAATATATATTATTTAATAAAAAACACAGAAAAACATGTGTTGAATATTTTGTATGTCTCCATGAGAATAGATTTAACTTTATCATTCAGTTACCAAAATCTCCACTCACCCCTATTTCATTTACAATCATAGATATCTCTTGATGATCATATCCCAGCTTATAATAAGAATAATGGTATATGACTTTTATCATCACATAAAATATTCAAAAATAATAGATGAATGTTATTAAAAAATGAGTCTTATTATAAATCTTTTTAATGTAAAAATCCAGGGTCTTAAGTGTAAGGATTCATCATAACTAAATCAGTATCCCTGATATCATACATTAACCATTAGAAAAAGTCCTAGGATTTTTCTTTTGCAATCAAATGAATATAATATCATTTCATTACTCTTGGATCACTTAAAAGAATATAATATTGGGTAGGGTAACACCCCATTCAACTACATCCTTTTTCTTGTTCCACTACTAATACTATCATAGTAGATACAACCCCTTTTTGAACTTGTTTCACTCTATATTCAACAACATATTATATCATGAGATATCAATCTATACCCAATGCACTAAAGTGATATGAACTTCTAATCCTATAAATTAAATAGTGGATACCATGTATACATACTTGAAAATATAATAAAACACTCATAATATCCTCATATCATAACCCATAGAAGGAAAAATAGTTTCTTAAACATTACATTTTCTCATCATCTCGTAATTATTGGAAATGAAATCTCTTTCATAATTATTTCATCATATAATGTTAAAACATGGGGAAAATGGTTTTTAACAGAATCATCCTTGAATAAATGTAATCATAGTATATATAGAGAATGAATTAGGATTGTATCATTAGACCAAATCAACATTAAAATATAATGATAGTTAGTAAATGGTGAAATAGATGAAAACTATATCTATCATTTCATTTTAACATTTAAAAAAAATTATAAAATAAATTTTTACATTGATAAAATTATAACCAATAATTTAAAATTTCATTAATAATATTTTTATTAAAATAAAAATGGAATATTATATAAAATAGTTAACATAATCTAATTATTATTATAACAAAAAAATATATTCATTCAATAAATGTAAAATGTAATTATTCTAGTAAAATGTGTTGTAAAAAAGTAAAATTTTCCTCATTAAGAATATAAAAATAATATTCATTTTAAATAATTTAAAATATATTCATATATGATTTAAAATAAAATTAAATTAACCTTTACACATGTAAAATAAATTATTAGAATGATTTTAATTGATATGTACATGGAAGAAAATTTTCATCGACCCAATAATATATAAGATTGGAATTTACTAAAATCATATCTTAATAATTTTAATTAAAAAGTAGCATAAAATGACACCAATAATTGAAAATTATAGTAATAACTAGTGGATAAAAAATTATATTGAATTTGACTTATAAAATAAATATATCTATCATTAATCTTTAAATTGAATAGACAATCATGAAGAGATTTGAAATTTGAACATAAACCATTACCATTTTAATAACATTTGAATCATAACAATCCTGAATGAAATGATGTTAAATTAAGCACTAAATATAATAAATATAAATTGATACATGATATATAATTTAAAGAGGTAAAGAAATACATTATATTAAAGAAACAAGTTTTGAATAAGGAATATATATCACAAAAAGAAAATTGAGATGAGAAACCATTTTATAAAGTCCTATATTTAATCATACCCATCCAAGACTCAAAAATAATAAATATTTATTTATTAAATATAATTTAAAATAACCCATTCACACCTAATAAAAACTATATAATTCCTTTATAATTTTTAATTAGTTCTATATTAGAAGGCTTGTCTTTAAAATGAGCATTCATGTTAAAACTTTTCTATTTTCTATTAATGTTTTTATTTGATGGATTTAGTACATGATGCATGGTTATGGATATAAAAGATTATATATGAAATTATTATCATGTTATCTCCTTATGTACAATTTTAAAACAATTCATGAACTTTTTATGGTGCAAAACTAACAATATATATTCATGTTGATGATGGTATGTATTTATGAATGACTAATGTTTTAACAATTATATGGTTGGAAAAAATAATGGAAATAAATAGTTAACCATCATAGAATCATTATTACAACATTAATATCATGTATATATATACATATAATATAATATATCCTTTTTTTCTATGATAAAATGAAATGAAAATTGATTCACATAGATTTGTGGATGTTTTAGTCTACATATACACATGTGTGATGTCATAATTTTAAAATTGATGGGTAGGTATTATGGTCGATAATATATAATATATATAAAAGAATAATTATGTTATAAATACTATGAATATACATTAAATTTCTTAAAATTACCATTCATGGAATTTGATGATGAAAATTAATCATATAGCTTTGTAGAGGTGGTTGTGTGCACAAATGTACGAGTGATACATCCATTTCCAATTTTATGTTATCGTGATGGAATTTTTTTCCACATATTAATAATATAGATTTATGATAATTGAGTAATTATTATTAGATGGATATAGTATATTTTAAGATGTATAATAATAAATAAATTTTTAAAAATTTGAGTAACATTAATACTTATTCTTTTAGAGAACAATATTCCCTAACTCATACATCCTTCATTGGATATTGTTATAATACAAATAGATTTTCATAAATTTAATAATTGAATATACGGATTGTTTTGAGTATGTATTTTTTGATTATGTGAGTTCAATTTCTGTGAAAAAGGAACAAGAAGAGGTTCCTTTCATAAGTGAGTGGGAGAGACGCACATTGCATTACAAAAATGATTTAAATAATATAATGTTTTTTCATGTGATTATGTAACAAAATGTAAATTTATTAGAATATAACATATTATATTGTTGAAATATCAGACTTCAATATCATATAATGAATTCTGTGTGTACTTTATAGAGTTATGTTATAGTTTAACACCCTCTACTACCCAATTATTACCATAATAATGGTCATTGTTTTTTTACAATTTTTAATATTATTATTCGATCAAAATTAAAGTAGAACCATTAAAAATATGTAAACACTGATCCCAAATCCGGATTTAATTTTTAAAAATTCAATTTATATTAATGTGAGAAGTCAAAATTTAAAATAAGTGTTCAAAACGAAATTAAAACCATATTTAGAACTAATGATTTTTGATGAAAAAATATAAATATAATATATTTATTTCAATGTAAAATTTATTAGATAATAGTAAAAATATAAATTTTTTAATATATTTTCTATATATTTAATTAATGTTAATAATCAATATCTATTTATATAATTTATTGTTAAGAATTCCCATTAAATACTTTAAAATAAATTTTCATATGAAAAAATATTTTTTTCATTCAAATATGTTTTATTTTCATTTTTAAAAATTTGATAATGAATTATTTAATATTAAATGTGTGTATAAAATAATTGTTTATAATTTATTTAGTAATATTCACACCCTATTTTCCAATGACTAGATGAAAAATATCACATATAATAACATTAATTATATTGTATATCATAGTACATTTAAATGCTGAGTCATTTTTTCAAGGATCATTCAAAGGAATAAAATTTACATAGAGATAAATATATCATAAAATCTCTAGGTGTTACATTATATCCCCACTGTATGGAATCGTTCCTAATAAATATACCGCTCTTATGGAATCATTAGAAGAAAAGTTTTCCTGATAACATTAATGGGTTTCCACATATCATCCTCAAATTTATGGGTTTTCCACAAAACATTAATAATTTGTGTAGTTATATTTAGAAGCACCTAATCTATTCAATCTAGACTCTACACTAATTTTTCCTTATAATATATATCATACCCAATTTATAATACCTTTAAGTTCATTACATGTGAATGATTGGTTTTATACTTCTTCTATAGAAATACATAAAAGTCATTGTGGGATTAGGATAGATTTATTTGAAACACCAATAATTAAGGTATTATCCTAATATAATCAATAATTTGAAATGTAATGATATATAAATGGATGATATAACACTAATTTTTAAATATCATTCCACTATTCAAAGGATAAATTTATAATAATTCCATTTCAGCAACTTTTAACTCTATCCATCAATAATTATTATAATAAAAACCTTTCTATTTTCACTCCACATGGAATAATGTGCTGATAAATGGATCTAGGTATCAATATAATTTCATAAGAAATATCAACTCAAAATATCTTTTTTTCTTAAAAATTATCCAAATAAATTTTATTTCAACACTACATGTCATAGAGGTATTCAAAAGTCCATTTGAATTATTATGTAATTGTTTTTGTTGTATTAAAACATGATTGGAGAATGGTGTTGATAAGAAACATAGTTAATATCCAAAAATAATTCTATATATATATATTTAATGGATTTAATGATCATATCATAATGTTCTTTAATATTATTATGATATTATGTTGTAAATATGATTATAATATTTAACCCTTATTGAAGACTTCTATAGATCTTTTAGAAAATCCTGTAATCTCATTCAAATATGATTGAGAGTGGTTATACACAAAAATGAATAATTTAATTAATTTATAACCAGGATATAATATCTAGATAGAAATATTATCTAATAGAAACTCTATATGCTTATTATAAATGTTGATCGACTAAAACATAAATATCGGGGTGATTATTAGATAGTTATGGGTGGATCGGTGACAAAATCCATTTTTGTGTTTTTCATTTCTATTATGGTATGGGAATGGGTTTTAACATCCAATTTTATTATTTTTTATACTACATAATATTTTGACACAACGATATTAGGATATATACAATAAAATTCCACATTTCGTCTTGTCTTAATAGAAATTATAAAATCCGGTGATTTTAAAAAATAAAAATTTAGATTGATAGTGTATGTGATGCGCATCACTACGAATAGAAGTCTGTATTACACCCTAGTAAAATAATATATATGAATTTAATAATATTAATCATCTTTAATTAACCCAAAACTAATGATATATTTTATTACATTCAATGATGAGTTTCTTATAAAGCATATGTTATATGAAAGGCCAAATTTTACAAAAAAAACAATAGAATAATAATTATAGTATTTAATATAATATTATCATCTAGATATTGGAATGATGGTTATTAAATTGAATAACGAAATTCTAAAAAAATTACAGATTTATATATAATGATTCCTTTGGTAACAAATTGTTTTCTAGTGAAAATAAAACCCATTTTAAAATAAAAGCAAATCTATTTTCGGAAATCAATTTTAATGCGTAAAAGTAAATTTTATAATAGTAAATTTGTTAAATGAAAATTTCTGGAATATAATAATTAAATTTATATATAATATAATCAATCTATTTTTTAACATTTACCCTATGTGTTTTCTAGAGAATGGATAAAAAATACAATTTTATGCATTGAAATGTATTTTTTTTTAAAATACAATTTTATCCCATGTTATTGTGAATTATTATTTAAACTCATTTTTCGAAAATTTATAGACATTATATTAATATATAAAATTATGTTCTTAATTAATAATATTGAAACTATCTTATGTTCATTTTTTTGTTTTTTTTTCTAAAAAGTGTCACTTTTTATTAATTGTGAAAAATCCTGAATTTTATTTGAAACCGAAATTCTCATTCAAATAGTTTATAATGTTAAATTATATTTTGAATTTAGATTAAATTATCATTATATAAAAATTAAATCAATTAATCCAATTTATTTCATTTTATTAATTTTATATATTAAAATATTTATGTAAAAACGTTGTAATCATTTGAATATTTTCACTTTAAAAACACTCTTTCTCATCGTGTCTATGGAGCTCATTTAAAATTAAATATTATAACTCCAATGAGTTTAATTTTTAAAAATAGATTTATTATTTTGAAAAATCATAATTTATATTTTATAAGGAAATATATACATTCAATAGATGAATAGTAAATTTAATAAAATTTATTTACCAATATTATTCTAATATTGAGTATACCGATGGATAAAATAAAATGATAACAGTAAAAAATAGAATGTTATATTAATTTTATTTGGTGAGTCTTTTAGATCTATTTCATTAATGACTTTGAGATATGGAAATTCAAATCATCTTTCTTTTGAATATGAACCATATAAAAACTTACGTAATGAAAATGGAAAAAATTTACTTTTCTTACATATAATTTCTATAAAAAATGGTATTAAAATTAATGAGGATAAATTATAGATATGATCTTTAAATATAAATTTGTTTTTTTATCATAATAATTTATATTTAATTTTCTAATATGTTATAATTACTTATCATACATAAGAAACACCAATGGAGTAATTATATGGGTTGTAATTAAATAAAATAGATGATTCTAAAAAAATTATAGTGACTTAATTTTTATAAATTATTATGTTAAATTAATTATTAAATGAATATATCATTGAAAGACAGATTGATCAATCTATCTTAAAATTACATCATTGCCTTGATTTTTCGGAATTCAAATTAAATGAATAATGTCAAAAATGACATTACTATATTTTATTATAAATTTTATTTTATTAAAGTATTTAATATTAAAATGAATCCTATATTATTCCAATTAATTTTTAAATATTTATTAATATCAAATATTTCACATTAATTGAACATTTATTCATTTATAGCGAAAATATTTACCACAATGTTTTAATAAAACATGCTTAGTGTGGTTATGTTTAAAGTGGTGTTTTTCAGGTTACATGTTGTTTAGATAAAATTACATAATACATTAATTTTTTAAATATGATTACATACATAGAATTAGTATTTATAATTTATCTATGAAAACATTTTTTTAACTTTAGTCTCAAAGGATAAATTACCTAGGAAAATTAAAATATAAAAGATATAGTGGTAAAAAAGGGTAAAATTGAATAAACATGGTAAATAAGGAATAACAAGATAATGATGTTTTATTTGTTTTGGTGGTTCTCCATGAAATTAAAAACAATAGATCCATTATTATTTAATTCTATATAAACCTAAGGTATTTTATACCTCCTAGTAGTGAATGCATTTGGGTAGTTACAATAATGACACTCCTCCTCCATTATAAAAAGGCATTAACTCCCCTCAATTCATTACACCTTTCAGTCCAATTTTCATAAACAAAAACATCTCAAATAACTTTTAAACATCCATAATATCATTATATAAGACATAATTTGGGAATAAATTCAATCATGGAAGGCCTTCAGTGCCAACTAAAAGGAGTTACATGCGGAAAAGGGAATGTTCTTCAAAGATCGTCTTTATTTTACATCATTCTACAGGTCTTAAAATTATTCTTATACAATTATGAAATAATATAATCAGTATAATCCAAATTATATGATGTTTTTATGTCAATTTAATGTTTTTCACCCACATAAACTTCCATAAAATGGGTTACAAAATCCTCATTCATGTCTACAGTGGATTACCACCTCACGAAATGACGTTATTCGTGTTTCCATTACCACCTACCAGGGTAGGGTATGATGATGTATCTAAATATTATGCATGATATTTATAGTATTAGTACAACTCTATAGTTATTATTTCACATATACCTATTTTTAATTATTTCATAAGGGATACAGTAACATCTCTCATGTGTACGGTTGACTACTACCTCATGAAGTGATGTGAAACGTTTTTCAGTAATGTGTTACATTGAAGGTAAAAACAGTTAAAATAAAAAATATAAGTGATATTAAATAAATATTTATGATATAAAAAAATGTCTATCATTATATATATATTATATATCATTTTAGTTTTACCTTCTCACACACTAAAATGGATATAATCTTTGGAGGACATATTGGTTACCACCTCCTCGAAGTGATGTGATTCCTTTTTCAACAACATATCGAAATAAATAAACATAAAATATAAATAATTTAATAATATTAAAATTAGTATATTATTGTAATTATATAAATATAATATAAAACTTCCATTATTTATATAATTGAAAAAAATGAAACGTCAGTAATGCTTACGTACCTCGTATAGTCTGTATGATTGTGATGTCAGTTCCTTTTTAGTAAAAATATATCATGAAGGGTTCAAAAAGCATAATTGATGTATAAATATGATAATTATTTAATGATTATTATTTGATGGATATTAAATAATGACCTCTTTGTCCAAATTCAAACTACCTTGGTCATTTTGGACACACAAGTCGAATATAATCAAAACATCTGACATAAACACAATCAATTCTGTCATTTCATATTACATGTTAATACAATAAATGAAAAAAATATATAAAATGGAAAAAGTCCCTCATGAAAATGAATTATTAATATAATTTTATTATTGAGAAATTTATATAACAATATTGAAAAATCAAATTGGATGTAAGGGTATTTTACACCTCACTTTTCTTTATGTGAAATCTATTCCATACTACCACATATTTTTGTTCTGTTCTATATATACTTACCATGACTATGTTTTTTTCTTTTAATTATATTTTTTTGGATTTATATATCAATTTTAGAATATCTCTTTTAGTTTTTTTACAATTTCAATGTTACCAAATATGAAAGGTATTTTTGTATCAATTTTCTTTCATAAAGATATTTGTCATATTATGCATCTATTTTATTTTATGAGGTTTATATAAGTCCCCAATGAAATTTAATATCATTAATTTATTTAATATCAAAAGAATATTATTTTTCATCTAATTTAATCCTTTCATGGGTAATATTATTTAATGTTACCAATGTGGTAAGAGTTTTTTGTTACTGTCTCATCGTTAATCAATATTTTTAATAATTAAGGATCCAATGTTTACATATCAAGATCTACCTATCATGTATTCTAATAAAGTTTCATACCCTATATTAATACAAGTTATATTAAAATAATAGTACCATATTTCCTTGAATTTTTACTAATATAATAGAGTATATATATTTAAGAACCATATTTTTTATCTATTATCAAAAACAATTTTCTTCCAAGGCAATGTCTGGAAAAAATTCAAACATGTTTTTAACCATTTAAAAATGATATATTAAACAAACTTTTCCCAATTTTCACTTATTAAAAATTCTTTTAAAAAATAATCTTATTGTCTCATTCAAAACAAGGTAATTTTGTAAACTTTTTACTATGAAAAAATAATTTTTGTTACAGAAATTATAAAATTACCTACCAACATGACCATAATGTAATTAAATATTCGTTTTGAATATTACAAGGTTATTTTAATGAAAATTATTTCTTGATATTTTATAAATTATTGGTTGTTATAATTATTTTCAATAAAATAGAATTTGAAATTGATTTATGTTTTGAAATTTGATTTTCCAAAAGAAAAGGATATATTCATCAAGAATGTTTTTAATGACCATTCAATTTTATTTCCATTAATATACATAAAAATACATTTTTTATACCATTATTCTACTAGGAATATTTTGTAATGATACCGCCCTCACTTTTTCTCTCAGTGGATTAATATTTATTCAATTATATTGTTATGGAAATTGCTCCATATCAAAACATTAACCATGTTTCAAATAGATAGTTAAGGAACCCATATTATTTCTTTGGGTAAATCATGTTTATATGAGAATGGCATGAAACTAATTTGTTTTCCATGGTATAATCAAGTATAAAGGGAATAATTATTTTTTGGAATATTTTCGTGTTGAAATAAAAGCTCAATATATTTAATTCATGTGATGGTTCATGGACATTATATAATAATGGAGTGACAATAATGTGCCAACTAAGCCCATTATAGTCTAAAAGAAAGGTGCACCATGTTATTGCTTCAATTCATTGCTTAATTATTAATTTATAAAAATAATTATATATGGTGTCATCCAACGGGTTATTTCAATTTATAAAGGATATTTAAGGGTTATATAGGTGTTCTATAAGGGTTATATGAAATGATGTTTCCCTATACCCATATTTTTTATATTGTATTAATAAAGGATTATGATGTATTATTTTTTATATTTTGATATCACATTGCTCATGATTATTTAGTCTTATTACTATTCCATTTGTTAAATCTATATTGTATGTTATCAAGTTTTATGTTAACGTTTTTGATGGGAATGAATATTCCTATGGTACACTCATGTACTTTTTTATCTCCTCATACCCTTATTCAATCCTTATTCTCAGTAATAATATTCATTTTTTGATTATTGACTTTTTTCTTACTGATCATTTGAGTCTATCCTTTTTATGATTCCATTTCACTAGATTATAAATAATGAATTAAAACTAGTCATATCTATATATAATTTTATATGAATGATGATGATGTATTAATTAAAAAAATGATAGGTTATGTTGGAGAAATACTCATTTAATATCATATTGATTTTTTATATATAATTTTTCTTAATTTTAGAAAACATCAAAACAAAAATTTCCTTGACTATGTAAGTTAACTAATTTATCCTTCTTATTAAAAAAATGGGTCACAATTATCATCATCGAAGCCGAAAAATTATATTTCATGATTTTAGAATAGAATCTTGGAGTACAGTATCTAGGATTTTATCGTTGGTATCCAAATAAATCATTAGATAAATTTGTTTATTTTTAAGGTTGTCAGTAAGATCAAATTCACCCATATTGTTGGATTTATGTGTATGTAAACCAACAGTTTAGTGTTATGTGTCCATTATATTGTTTGGTAAGATTTTTTAGAGTTTTAATAACCATTGGTGTTTATATTATCTTGGATATTGAGGTAATTATGGGAAGATAATTTTTATAATATATATAATTTCATGATTGAAAATTAATATGGTGTTTATGTGATTAATGATACTTCAATATATGGTCTCTTTTTTGGAATGAAATTTTAAATCATTGGGATCAGCTTTTTTTCAAAAAACTCATTAATTTGGAGTATGTTGAGGTCATTTGGGATATAGGGTTATGGAATGTTTCAGTTTAAACATTGTGACTTACTATTTAATTAAGAATATTATGGTATCATATGATGGTTGGTTAATTTAAATAATTATATTACCATAATCTAACTCATTTTTGTTTTGTTTATGTAAAGAGATTGTAGGAATTTGTTGTCATGATTTTGGGGTGTATTTGGTCCTTTAAAATATATTTCACTTCATTAAAAATTAATAATTCATCCTGAAAAAGAATTATTTTTAGAAACACATATTTTGCGATAGAAATTTATTATAGAATTAAATTAGAATCATCAACAATAAATTTTAACATTTTATAGTACTCGTGATGTCAATATAAATCCTTGACTATATAAAAAGTATCATGAAATAAAAAATATATCCCAATAACTTCAATTACGTAGAATCGATGGCCTTTTTGATCATTATTGATTTATGGTTTTCATTACCTTTATGGTTAATTAATTATAAAATTTATATTTATAAATGGAAGTAATCTCTCTCTATAATTATTTACGCATTTCCTACATTCCCACCCATCTTATCCAATTTGGAATCCTTGTTATGTGTTATTCCATATGACCTATGTACATTCAAATCTATCTTATTATGAATTTCTTTTTATTATCCCCTTTTCTTCTGTGGGGTAATAAAAAAATTATTTTTAAATGTCCATTCATTTATTATATTGAAAAAGATAAAATTTTGAGGATGCATTTTATTAATGTTGGGAAGGATTTTACACCATGATATTTTAAAAGACAAAAATTATGTTTGATTACAGATGTGACACACAACACCATGTTTATAAGAAAACATAACACTACTAGACATTAAGATATTATTATTTTAATCCATTCAATAATTTTCATTACATGAAGCACCATAGTTATCTTGTGTAACAAGAAACAATGTGTTTCTTTAAAATTTTATGTTATGTGCATAACCATTTTTACTGAATAATAATTGAATATTATTATTATTATTTAACATAACAAGTATAAAAATGAAGTTATACTAGTGGGTATGAATATGATTAATTTAGTTATGAAAATATTTTTTTACCAATGTACATATAATGAATTCATTGGAAAAAAAAGTAATTAGATTTAAAAAATAAACATATTTGTTACCAAAATGGAATATTTTTCTGAAGAACTATTTCAAGGAACAATAGTGTGTTTTATAGAAAAAAATTAAAAAACTAATCAATATTTATTATATTAATAAAATTTAAATATAATATAATTAATAAAATTGTTAAAAATCATCCAACTTGTTCTCTAGATAAAAGATAATTTAATTTCAATTTTATGCATAAAACTGTGTTTTTTCATGATTTTCTTTCATATTTTAGTGGATAATAATTTTTTAAACTAATTAATGTAAAATATATCTAAATTAAATTTCCAAATAAAAATATTTTTTATTTCAAAATACGTAAAATATATTATGGTAAATTTTGGGAAATTTTCAAAAAGTTTCAATTTTGATGAATAGTGAAAAATTCTATATTATAATTGACAACTACCCATTCATTAAAAAACATTATATTATTACATTAAATTATTGATTTAATTTAAGGTAATAATAATTAAATTTTATATTAATTGATAGTATTTAGTATGTTGGATTATTTTTTAGAGAAAATTTTAATACAAAAACATTGTAAACATTTTAACATTTTAACTTTAAAATCCCAATTTCAAATCATGTTTTTGGGATTTATTTTTAATTAAATTCATAAACATAATTGAGTTGAATTTTTAAATATGGGTTAAAACTTTTTAATAATAATTTATAATTTATAATTTATAATCCAAGAAATTTTTTTGACCAACATGAATGGTAAGTTCAATTAAAATTAATTATTCTGGTTGTGATGAAATATGGTTTACCAATAGTGAAACAAGAATTATGAAAGTGAGAATAACATAAAATATAAAATTAATTTTATTTCGTTATATTATTAGAACCTTATACAAAAAAATATATAAACAATGTATGTTCCCATTGATGTTCATTTGAATTTTACCCATATTAAATGTTATGTAAATAGAAAGGAAAAAATATTTCTTTTAATATTTTTAATTTATATAAAACCGTTGGATATGGAAAAACCATTTAGTAGTTATATATAGTCTTATGAAAAATAAATTAATTTTATTATCATCATAATTAATCATTAGTTTTTATAGATCAAATAATTTCATCGAATGATTGTGAAATTCGCATACAATAAATATTTACTTAGAAATTAATTGAAATAAATGATACAAATAATTTCAAAATGATTTGAATTGACTAAATTATTATGTTAAATTAATTTTTTAGCAGAATTTATCATTATATATAGGTGTGAGAATAATGGATTTAAAGCCTATCGCTATATTGGTATTATTAAATTATAATTCAAGGAATAATGTCAAACTTGGAATTATTGTCATTTTATAATAAATAATATTTTATTAAATGATTTAAAATTATTAAAATTAATATCATATTAAAAGTGATTATTAAATGTTAATAATTATAAAATAGGCCTCATTAATTGAATAATGAATATTTTAGAAGGAATATAATGACCCATATTTATTAACGAAACACTGTTAGTGTGGTTAAGGTTTGAGTGCAATTTTTCCAAGAACCATTCCCTTGTGTTATAACTAATTTTTAATGAACATAATAATTATATTTGATACATTTAATTTATTTTTTCTAATAATTATATATATATTATTTAATAAAATTTATTTAAATTTTACTATTAAAGGTAAAATTGCCTAGTTATATAAAAAAATATAAGTTACAATTCTGAAAATAGTATTACTATAATTGAGAAAACTAAATCATGAAGAAATAACATGATGAAAAAGTGACACTTATTGTTTATTGGAGGTTTTTACTAACCATATAAACCCACGCTTTTACTATTATTCAATTAATATGTGACATGATGTGAGGGTGACCTCTGAATAGTCAATATATTTGGGTATTTATAGGATTTCCACTCCTTATCCATTATAAAATGGAATCCAGTACTATCACATATCCACACCACAAAATCTATTTGGCTCATCAAAAAACTGAATAAATCACATATAAAATATCCTTATCTCATCATAAAATCCATAAATTCTGAATAAATTCATCCCTGAAGGACCTATCATGAAAACCAAAATGATTCTCTTAAAGAACAGGTGATGTTCATCAATGAACATCTTTATTTATCTTCTTTCTACTAATTGTTCAATAATTATTTTACTATGATGATATTATGAGAACATTTTATTCCATGTAAATAGATTTTTTTCTATTCTGGTAAATACCAAATACCAGATACACTTCCAAAAAATTTGTTCTAAAATCATCATTTGCGTTTGCGGAGGACTACCACATCACAAAATGATGTCAGTCATTTCTCTGTTACCACCTCTCACAGGTGAGTGTTATGTTGGATATAATGTTTATATATGATATTTATAATATAATTTAACTTATTGAGTCATTATATTTCATATACCCTTTTTTCCATTCCTTAAGAGATTCAATAACATCACTCATGTGTAAGGCCTAAAACCACCTCTTGAAGTGATGTGATTCATTTCTCATTAACAAATTACATTGATGGTAATAAGGGTAAATATAAATTTTTTTTAATAGAAAATAAAAATTTATTAAGCTTATGTCATATTTATTACTATTTAAATATAATATATTATTTCCCTTTAACATTATCACACAATAAAAAATTTAAAACATCATTCTTGTACATGGAAACTACTAACTCCTCAAAGAGATGTTTTTCCATTATTCATCAACAAATAAGAAGAATTAAACATAAAATCATATATATTGTAATAATATAGTGTTTTTGATATTATGAAAATTCAGAAAATAGTTAATATCACTTACCTTCTTTCAATAATGACCATTGAAAAATTAAAATGTTACTCATGGTCATGTATGACCTACTATCTATATGGTCATAACATTTGTTAATTTTTCAATGACATCATTCATAATGGGTTTAAAATTTATAATTTATATATAAACATGATAATTATATCATGATTATTAATCATTATATGTTTTATTAATGACCTATTTTACCATCGTCAACCTACCTAATTATTTTTGGACATAGAAGCCAAATATTTTCAAAACAACCGACGTTAAAAGAACCCATTATGTAATTGATTATAACATTTTTATAATTGAAATAGAAATAATAATAAACATTAAAAATATTCCTACTAAATTTAATAAAAAAAATATGTTTGTTATCCATGACGATAAAGAACATGTTTGATGAATCAAAATCGAGTTATGGATTTTTCTTCTCTCACTTTTTCTATATTAGATTTCTTCCATTCACACAAAATAATTTTTTATATACTTACCGTGAATTTAATTTATTATTATTATCCTTATATTAATGGAAATTTAAATATCTATTTTTTATCTATATTTTAAGGGGCTTATAGTTTCAACGTTACTAAAGAGGTAAAGCTTATTTGTCTCAATTCTCCAATAATAATTATATATGGTTATAAACCTATATTCATTTATATATATATATATATATAATATGATATGTAACATCGTTAATATATTTATTATTATAGTATTTTATGTTTCATTTAATATATTACATTTATAAATATTATGTTTCAATGTTATTTAAGTAGTGAGAGTTTCATTTTACAATCTCTTCATTTACCAGGATTATTTATAATGAAGTCTGAAATATTGAAATGTTATGGTCTTAATATCAAGTATTCTCATCAATTTTAATCCCCTTTAGTGATTCACAATTGTACAATAGATTAATACCAATTTTCTGTTTCTTTTACTATAAATAATTATGAGGATATTCTTTATAATTATTTTTAATTTCTATGTTTTAAAAAAATGTTTTTTTCCAAAAAAAAAATATTTTCAAAAAATTTCTGAAAAAATCAATTACCTTTTCAAACTGATTTATTAATCAAAATATTACCGATTTTAATTTTTCTAAAAAAATATAAAAATATTAATTTCTATTTTTGAACAATGAACTTTTCTAACCATTCTAACATGATGAAGGAATGTTCATTTAGACTTCTATGGAATTACCCACGGAAACAACCTCCATTTCACTAAATCAGTAGTTTTCATCTTTACAAGGTTATTTATAATGGATATGTTTTCTTAATTTTCTGAAAATTCATATCATTTAAAAATTGTTTTCAAACAAATGGATTTTTAATATTTTTTATTTTTTAAAGTTTTTTTTAAAATGAGTACAATATATTCCTCATGAATGAATTTAAGGATATTTTAATGTTATTTCTATTCATCAACATCAAAAAATCTTGTGGTTACTTATCTTATACTATTTATGTTTTATAATTATTCTATCCTCAGTATTTTTCTAGATTGATTAATATTTTTTCAATGTTATTATTTTGGAGCTCATTTCTTTTCCAGGAGTTAACCACATAGATTACCCAACGTAATATACAAGGATAATACATAATGTTAGATGAATATTTAGAATAGTACCAAAAATATACTTTCATGAGGACTATAATTGTATAGAATCTTAAAAAATATGGAAAAATAATATTCTAACTTGGGGAAATATCATCAAAATCTCAATTAAATATCCCCCCTTTAACACTACAATATGAAACATATCGTCACAAATGAGGGAAAACCATAATAATGGTGTGTGTTCAAATTCTCTGTAAAGGTAAAAAAGGTAGCTATATAAGAATAACATTAGGAAAAGGGTGTTATAACATGATCGTAACAAATGATGTTCATACCCATCATATCAAAGTTAGTAATAAAGAGTTAAAGAATAAGTATTCATAGTTCAGATGTAGTGAATCATAGGGAAAACAAGATCATAAACCATGAGATCATAACATAATAATAATATATATTTATATGGTAGACACATAAACATATAATTTTTTTTTTATATTTTTTATTTAATAATTTCAAGGACATATAAGATGAGTCAGTTCAATCCCAAAACCATTTTAGTTTTCAAGGTTTACTCCCAAGAATATCATAGCAGAAAATCACATTATTGAACTGAGTTCACTCACCATTCCTATCCTTCTTTATGGAACTAGGATTACCTCATGTTGTGGCTCTGTATTTTTGAACTGAGTTCACTTTTTTTAAATACCATTTTAACTGAACCAGTTTCTCCTTTAGTACTATCATTCAATTTATAAATAGCATTCCCCTTGTATTTAATACCTGTATTTATAAATGTAATTAAGTCATCATTATATCATTGCATTACTAAATTGGATTCACCTACCATTTTATCACAGTATTAATAAATGAGGATCACCTGCCATTATAGCACTATATTACTAAACTGAGGTCACTCTCTATTCAGTCATTGTATTACTGGACCAGTTTCAACTCTCATTCCATCCTTTTATTACTGAACTATGTTCACCACTAGTTCTAGTATTTTATTACTGAATCATGTTCACTACTCATTATTTCTTATAGTAATGACCCACTTTATCCTCCCATTCTAGCCATGTATTTCTAAACCTGTTTATCTTCTATCTATAACCATTTATTAATGAACACAGTTCTCTCCTTGTTCCTTCCTTAGAATACTGAACTAAGTTCACTCCTTATTCAATCCACGTGTATATCATTATATAAATATATATATCTTAACCCAATTATTTAGAGGGACATATTGGTTCCAACCATTACATTATGAAATAATATATGTGTGTAGAACAAGATAATAAAACATTCAACAAAACAACACCCATAATAAAAGAGATGGATTTCATAAACATTATATAATAACCCATTAAATTAAATGTGTATCATAAAAATTTCATCATATCAAAACCTATGGAAAATATACATGTTTTATTATCATTTCAACATTGAATAATAAGTGAACAGAAGAAAGTTTCATTATCACGTGATCATACTATTACACATGGAAGAGAAATTTCTTTCATAAACAATATGTCATCATAATCATAAACCATTCAAAAAAATGAATTATAATGTTTTCATTATATAATAAAACATGAAAATTATAAAAAATAAAAATGTATATCATCTTATGTAGGGATGGATTTTTAAAGAACAATTGAAATATAAATTTTCATTGAAAATATAATTTTAAAATATAAAACATTTTATAAAATAATTTTCATTGAAAATACATTAAAATTATTTAATGGAATCGTAAAAGTAATTTAAATCATTCCATGAGGAAAATATAATTTCCTATATAAAAATAAATTAAAACCTAAATCATTTTCAAAATATTTTCCATTTTAAATAACTATCAAAAAATATATATGAGATTCATTAAAATATATTTTAAACACTTTTTAAATTTTATATTATTTTAAAAATCATTTCCTTAAAAACAACTTCAAAAAATAATGTATAGAATTTTAGCAAAATCATTTATTTTCAATCTAAACTTTCAAAAAAATCCAATAAATATCCAAGGGAGTGATGTCAGGTAAATTTGTACATGGTTAGTATTCTTTTCACACTGTATAAAGTATTAAAAATATCCTTAATCAGAAAAGTAAAAAGTTATTACAGTTTTAAAAAATATAAAATGGTGAAACATGGATAAAAATTTCATTTAAATTTCATAGTAAAATAAAATTGAAGTTAATTTTATAAAAAATGTTTCTATGAATAAAATAAATTTCCAATTAGATAGAAGAATAAATTCACACTTTCTTAAAAAACACTTTATTACTATTATTATGTTCCAAAGTGTTGGATAATGGTACCAATACATGTAGATATCATGGATATCTGGAGGATAAGAAAAATCATGAGATTTATTCATATATGGATCCTGAACCCTCAACAATGTATTCATAATTTTTAATAATCTCGATAGGTGATGATATTATAAAAATAATCATTTACAACATTGATATCATTAAATCATAATATTGTGTAACATAATATTAAATGAAAATAAAATATAAATATAAAAATAAGATTCATGGTATAACATGTAAAATGGAATTATATAAACCTCATAGAAAAATATATGTGCATAACATGGCATGTTTCTTAAGGAATAAAACATGAGAAAAAATTACATTACAGATTTGGAATCATTTGAACATTAAATTCCATGATATATAGATAATAAAATGGATATGTAAAAACCAATAAATTTATTTTAAAGAATAATATATTTATATTATGTGAATTATATAAACCACACAATGTAATTGAGTAGTGAATAAACAAAAAGTCTCAAAAAAATAATTGTTAGACTAGAAAATCCCTAAATACTTGAGTAATATTTTAATCATGGGAGTCTTTAAAAAATAGAATCAATTGAAAATTTTAATATCATTAAATTAAATAAATTCAGGATATAAAATTTCATTGAACAGTATATACACCACTCAATAAGAACAATTAGTGAATATAACATACTTCTCAATGATTTAAAATTGTGATGATAAAACCCTTACCTTAAGTATTGAGTTTCGTCATACGCAGTCACATAACCTGTATAATAAGTATAAAATTATTATACATATTTCAAAAAACCATATTCTCATATATAATCCAAATATTATATTATTAAGACTTTATATTACTCTATTAATTTCAATTTCATGTTAATGCTATGTTCTTAGTAATATCCAATTTATTTTTTGTATATGTCGTGACTTTTTATTCTTGATCCACCAATATAGATCATTATTTTATTATTTAAAAAATTTAAAATATTATATATATATATATATATAATATAATTAATATATAAATATTTATAAAAATATATTATATATATAAATATGAAATAGAATACAAAGTTCAAGAATAGGGTAGGTCGTACATATGCATGAAGGTTGTTTCTATTTTAAAATCATATTAAAAAAATAATGTAAAAGGAATATGTGCATGTGAATATATATTTCCATTCAATTATAATAATTATAACATATATATCATATAATTTTAGTAAACTATTCCTTAATACATTCCCTGTAAAGTGTGAGTAAATCACAACGCTTTGAGGAAGCGGTAGTCCACATGTCTACAAATGAAGTTATCAAATTCACACAAAATAAAATGAATGAATTTATGTTTAATATAATTATTAATGAAGACTAAATACTAAATAAATATTATATATATCATATAATGTAGTATTTCATTCGTAATTATTAATCATGAATTGAAAACTGAACGACATCATTTCGGGAGGCGGTCGTCCGCTATACACTTGAACTGTATGTTTGTTACCCATTTTAAGGAAGTGTGTATAGTATTAGTTAGAAAACATATAATAAAATCAGATATGAATATTTTGGATAATGATTTACTTATAGAGTCATATACTAATAAGAATTTATGCGGTGTTGAATAAAAATAAAACAAAACAGCTTGTGGAAGTATGTTACGTCTTCTTTGGGCAATTCTTTCTGGTTTACACTAAACGTCTTATGTGAAATGATTTATATGTAATTTTAGGCTTTTATGATTATATAAGTGAAGTTTTGATATCATTTTTACAGTTTTTTTTACTAAATGTGGATTTATAGGTCTGATGATGTAATGGGGTGACTGCCCTTTTATAGTGGTAGAGGAGTGGAATTATTATAAACACAAAAAGGTAAACAATATTGAGTGGTCTCCCATACATATTGTTCCTCCAATAATTGTCCATTTTAAATAAAATGTATGATATAATATAAAAATCTCAATAAAATGGATTTTTGACATGTTTCATGAGTATTTGGACCCTTCAGTTAATGTTTATGCACTATGTATACTTGTTTATACCTAAATCATTGTAAATAATTATAATTACTTTTAGTAATATTGTTGGTAAAAAACTAACTTGATGAAGTGCCCAGATCTGTGTGAATCACTGAGAGGCGGAGGGGGTGAATCAGTGATCCCTTAAAAACTTTTTACTAATTGATTCCTTATCAATTAAACTTCTATGTATGGTTAAAGCCTCGATCCACTCTTCTTGTATCTCTCATCTTTCCTCGAATGATGCAATAAATGTAAAGGCATTGGACACAAGGATTTACAAGGTTCGGCACCAAAGGCCTACGTCCTTGCCATGTTGGTTATATGCCCCAACATGGTTTCTCCACTATAATCTGTTAGAATTACAATGGTCAATACAGAGTCCCATTGTATCTCTCCTGAGTCCCACAGGAGGGTCTTTATACTGCGTCCCACAGTGTTACCAGAGTCCCACTGGCCTGCTCCAGAATCCCACTGAAGACTTCTTACACCCTGAGTCTCACAGGGGGCTTCACCTAGCTCCTCGAGTCACACGAGTAGCTCTTCTTCACTTCAAGATTCTTCAAGTATCTTCATCAGTCTGGGATAAAGACATCTGGCCTTGCTCTTCACTTCTGATCACTTGATCAGGTCTTCTCGTCTTGCTCAGGATTTATCTCCTTCTTCTCAGGATGACCTGGACTCTCTCTTCAAGAGTCTTCAATAGCCTCTGATAAGGTCTGTTGTTCTTGCTCAAAACTTCTGATCACTTCTGTTGATCAGGGTCTTCTCAATTACTAAAAACTCAGGTAGCTGATGTCTTTAACTTCAGTCTGTCTTTAGTCTCACTTCACATCAACATAATGCACTAAGTACATGGCAACTCTTCTTCCTCATGCATTGACTGCATGGACTCTCAAAATATTCTTCAAGAACATTCAGTCTTGGACAACTCAAAATGCACACAAGCAGATTCAACTTGTTCAGGTGTGCATGTGCATGCATGCATGCATGCACTCCTCTTATTTCTTCTCTTGGTGCAATAAACCCTCAAAGGGTGTAAACACTTTTAGCACACACACCTTCCCTGAACTTCACACACTTAATTCAATTTTTTTACACACACTTAATGTGTGTTATAATTTAGTGTGAGAGTCTTCCAATTCTTCCTTCTTCTAGGTGTGTGTTCACTATCACTTAGATCACACACACTAGGTTCGGCCTTCACTTGTTCTTGTTTTCCCACACACACTCAAAGTGTTCTTCTTTGTCTTTGGCCTTCTCTTCACTTCTTGCACACATACACAAGGTCTGCTCTTCCACTTTGCACACACACTTGGTGTGGTCTCCACTTGGTGAACACACAAGGTATAGTCTCAGCCTTCTTCTCGTTTAGCACACACACAAATTTGGTGGCCTTCATTGCCTTCAAACACTTAACCCGTAGGTGTAGTTATAGTCCTCCCGAACTCAACGGAGGCGCGCAAGTATGCGGCTTCTCCTCTTCTTCTCCCACTGCCGTGTAAGGGTTTAGTGCAAGACGCGCAAGGTGCAAGTGGCCTTCTTCTCTTCTGTCACGCAAGCACTTGGGTGCATGCATGCATAGTTTTATGCATGAACGTGTTCAGTGTGGCCAGACGAACCGGATGGACGCCTTAGCTCCATCAAAGGTGGACAGGAGCTCGAATTCAGTGCTCGGGGAGGCCACTGGTTCAGGCGGCGTTGTGGGTTGCCTCCGGTTGAGCTCGAGGTAAGAGACGATCAGGGAGCCGTATGATCAGATGTTTAATAACCTTGGACGGCTGCGATTAGAAGATATCGCGGTAGATGAGATGTGCGGCTCGGATTAGACGTGGGATCGCTTGGACAACAAGGATTAGATCCCAGTTAAAAACACTGCATCCCACATCGAAAAGGCGAGCGAATTTTATATGATTTAACAACCATCCGCTCCCTGCTAACCTGGAATTGAACTTCCCCCTCCACGGTGTCGCCCCGCACCGTGTTCTCTCTGTCGGTGTTCTCTTGCGCCCACCCCTGCCACTCGGGCGCGCCACTGGCGCCCACTATGCTTCTTCAGGCGCACATCCTGACACCCATACAACGCAGGCCTGATCCCCTACGTCGCTCGAGGCTTATACACGGCCCCAGCCTCCTCTTGGGCAGGCTTCTTTTTTTCTTAAGTATGTACAAGGTACATTGTATAAAAACAATGTAACCAAATACAACAAGCCAAATGCCAATCACTTTTTTTCTTCTAACACATATTCTCCATCTTCTTCACTAAAAATTATCCATTCTTCTTCATCATAATTCCTCATCTCCTCATCAATTTGTATTCATCACTTAGGAGGGACATCTTCATCAACCGATTCGCTTGAGTCAATTAATTCTTCAATGTGCTTTGTTGATCTAATCAGAGATCAAATTGTACATTCTTCAAATTCACATGCACTAAATGATAGTGCATGGACTTCATTGAAATACATCATCCACTCAATAGTTTTGGATGGTTCTCCATTCACTCCTCATGCATTGTGAAGACAATTCATGGTCTTCTAAAAATGTTGTAACATTGTATCCTCTTAATACAAGTTCTTGTAACTTAAGAACAGATCCTCAATCGTCATAGGAAATTATGCTCCACCATAATTCATTCTTCAAGTGTTGTCAGTTAGTATCACCTTGATACAAGTATTGAAACATTAAGATCAGTTCTACAATCGTCTAATATTCATGGAGAATGTTTCACCCATCAGCTCCTATGCCACATAGTGAATCTCCTATGTGACATGCCTCTAAGTTCCATGGCCATTCTCCATTCCTCACCAACACCATCACATCCTTTTTCATTCACATATTGAAACTCCTTGACTTCCATTTATTCCATGACCACAACATACCTCATTGACAACAAATGCAACACAGTGAACTTCAATATCCCCCTTTGTATTTGTTGTCAATATCACAACATCAACACATATTAATGGGTCAATATGTGTGCCAATATTTCCCCCCCTTATTGTCAATCAAATGCAAAGGTGTGGTGTGGTTATCTTTCAAAAATATCTTCCTCCCTTCGAATAGCATCTTCTTGAAAATCACTAAGTGAGGGATGATGTCACATGTTCTCTTTGGCAAAGAACCTTTAGCAAATCTACTCTAAGTCTACTTGGGCTAACCCGGTGTAGAAAACAACAGTGATGTAACCAAGGAACTCAATGTTGTCCAAAACTCACTATACATGTGAGATCATGCTTAAAGGGTTTGAAATTTTTCTGATATATCAATGAATTGCTAAATCCTGCACATACTTCACCAAACACATCAGAAAGTTCAGGTGCAATGATAAAGCTCCCCCTTTCAAATAATTTTCTTCAATCAATAACCCCCTTAATTGTCATGATGATTACAATTAAGAAACAAGGAATAAAAGTATGTTTGGAATACCTTCAGATTTTCTCAAGATGGTATTAAATCATAGAATACCATCTTTTCCAGATTGGCTCCCCCTCAAGGGGTGAACTCCATTCTGTCCAAACCATCCTCCAGTTGAGAATGATCATTATCTTCAATTCCCTGTAATGTTAGCACATGTAAATACAAGTGATTAGGGAAAAAGATGGAACCTCCTTGGTTCATCAATGTGAACAACAATGTTGAGAAGATTCTCTCAATCGAGATGTCCCATTTTCACCAATCTTCACACATGCACACTTGATCCTCAATGATGTTTGTGCTGGTGTGGATCTAAACACATCTTCATGTGAAATCTTCTTCTTCCCTTTTTCCTTAGCAATTTCCAGAACTTTATCTTCAGCTCTTAGTAGTTCTCTGGCATGTTGCAACTGATTTGGACATATGACAAGTAATTCACATGGAAGCGTGGCCTCAGTTCTGGAAATTCCACATGGTTACATCGATGATTTCAATCTACCTTTCTTAGGAAACTTGTTTTCAATCAATCCCTTCTGCTTCTTCTGGATTGATCATCTATTTGTGTCCAGTCTTCCTCTATTGAATTTCATGGCTTCTTTACAAAGATCCATGATGTGTCCTTTCTTTCCACAGTAGAAGCATGTTTTCTTATTGGTGGTCCTTCTGGATGCATCACCCTTCTTGGATTTAAAATCCAAGGACTTATCTTCCTTTTTCAACATCTTCTTGGGATAATTTTCTACTTTCATCTTGCTTCCCATTGATTCTCTCTGAACCAGGTTTTGTGATCTTTTCTTCTATTGAGCTCTGGATACAGTTGGAGATTGACATGTATCTATTTGACCACTTTTTCACACATCCCAGATGTTATCAAGAAATCCAAATCTGTTAGCAGTAAACAGATGTCTCTGGACCTGTGGATGTTGCTTCTTTCTTTATGGCTTTCTCCCCCTTGGCATGGGCTTCCTTTGTGATTTGACATTTAGTGGATTGTACCAACAATCCTTTGCACAGTGCCCCTACTTATTACAACACCAACACTGACCCACAAATCTTGACCTCTTTAGTCCTTCTGATTGTTGGGTACTTTTCTTGACTTGCTGTGTTGTTTCAGGAGAGCTCTCTTTCTTCATTGTCTTCATCCATACTTGTTTGGAATTATTCGTCCATCCTGCACTTTTTGTGGAAACACAATTAGAAGCATAAATACAAGATGGGATGGATGGTACTTTCTTCTTAGAAGTTGTTTCCCTTTTATTAGAGGATTTGCTTCTTTTGGAATCATCCTTCTCAATGAATACTTTAGTAGCAACATTTATCCTTTCAGCTGACTGGGAGGATTCAGCTTTGGGTGATTGCAGAATTTTCAATATCAACTCTAATTCAAGGCATTTCATGTTGAGGGAGTTCTTCTTATCCTCAACCAATCTTAGCCTTCCTACCCAATTTTATTTCATCTCTTTCATCTGGTCATCATGCACCTTTTTCAATTCTTGCAATGAGTTGTCAAGCTCCTTCACCAATTTTACTTTGTCTTCATGTTGAGCATCTTTGACAACCATTGCCACTTTTGAAACTTTTCCAGTTCCTGGAAAACATCTTTGACCATAGTTTTAAAGAATTATTTCTCAGAAAGGCATCTTTGCAATTCTTCAGCAGTGACTTCGTATCTTTCATTGCAAAGAGATATTGTTTCATCTTTAACCTTCACTAGATTTCTGAGAGTGTTGGTTATGCCAAACCTTTTAGCCAACTGATCTTCCATTGTATTGGCTTCTTCTTCAAGGTGTAATTTTTCTTCTTGAAGATCATGGATTCATGTAGCTATACTCTTTTCCACTTCTATGGGGACTGTCTTCTGAAGATATTTGAGTGCATTTTGAAGATCATTCATTGTTCCAACTTCATCACAGCTAGGACAAGATTTCTTCATCTTCTTGTCCTGTTTCTTCTTTCTATTTTTCTGAGTATTTGCGGATATCTCCATTTGAGGCTGGTCGCTCATTTCCTCAAATATTCACTACATAAAGACTCCCTTGGATCTTTTAGAGGTAACCTTACCTTTGATACCAATTGAAGTTCCCAGATCAATGTGAATCACTGAGAGGGGGAGGGGGTGGATCAGTGATCCCTTAAAACTTTTTACTAATTGATTCCTTATCAATTAAACCTATATGGATGGTTAAAGCCTCGATCCACTCTTCTTGTATCTCTCACCTTTCCTCGAATGATGCAATAAATGTAAAGGCACTGGACACAAGGATTTTCAAGGTTCGGCACCAAAGGCCTACGTCCTTTCCATGTTGGTTATACGCCCCAACATGGTTTCTCCACTATAATCTGTTAGAATTACAATGGTCGATACAGAGTCCCACAGTATCTCTCCTGAGTCCCACATGAGGGTCTTTATACAGCGTCCCATAGTGTTACCAGAGTCCCACTGGCCTGCTCCAGAATCCCACTAAAGACTTCATACACCCTGAGTCTCACAGGGGGATTATCCTAACTTCTCCAGTCACACGAGTAGCTCTTTTTCACTTCAAGCTTCTTCAAGTGTCTTCATCAGTCTGGGATAAAGACTGATGGCCTTGGTCTTCACTTCTGATCACTTGATCAGGTCTTCTCGTCTTGCTCAGGATTTATCTCCTTCTTCTCAGGATGACCTGGCCTCTCTCTTCAAGAGTCTTCAACATCCTCTGATAAGGTCTGTTGGTCTTGCTCAAAACTTCTGATCACATCTGTTGATCAGGGACTTCTCAATTATTGAAAACTTAGGCAGCTGATGTCTTTAACTACAGTCTGGATTCAGTCTCACTTCACATCAACTTCATGCACTGAGTGCATGGAAACTCTTATTCCTCATGCACTGACTGCATGGCTTCTCAAAATATTCTACAAGAACTTTCAGTCTTGGACAACTCAAAATGCACACAAGAATAGTCAACTTGTTCACGTGTGCATGTGCATGCATGCAAGCATGCACTCCTCTTCTTTCTTCTCTTGGTGCAATAATCCCTAAAAGGGTGTAAACACATTCAGCACACACACCTTCCTTGAACATCACACACTTAATTAAATTTGTTTACACACACTTAATGTGTGTTATACTTTAGTGTGAGCGTCTTCCACTTCTTCCTTCTTCTAGGTGTGTGTTCACTATCACTTATTTCACACACACTAGGTTCAGCCTTCACTTGTTCTTATTTTCCCACACACACTCAAAGTGTTCTTCTTTGTCTTTGGCATTCTCTTAACTTCTTGCACACATACACAAGGTGTGCTCTTCCACTTTTCACACACACTTGGTGTGGTCTCCACTTGGTGCACACACAAGGTATAGTCTCGGCCTTCCTCTTGTTTAGCACACACACAAATGTGGTGGCCTTCACTGCCTTCAAACACTTAACCCATAGGTGTAGTTATAATCCTCCCGAACTCAAAGGAGGCTCCCAAGGATGCGGATTCTCCTCTTCTTCTACCACTGCTGTGTAGGGGTTTACTGCAAGACATGAAAGGTGCAAGTGGCCTTCTTCTCTTCTATCACGCAAGCACTTGGGTTCACAAGGCAGCGCGCAAGTCCTCGGGTGTGCAAGGTGCAACACCGTGGGGCTCCTTCCTCCTCCTGCACAAGTGTGCGGGCTGAGAAGGAACTTCCTGTCACGCAAGGGAGGTGCGCAGGGGACCTCCAATCTTCTTTCGTGCAAGGAGTGCACGAAAGGAACTTCACAAAGCCAAAAGGAGGCCTTGGGCTTCTGCCGCACAAGTGGTGTGCGCAGGGGCTCTTTCTTCACGAGGCACAAGGGTGCTTGCGGGTCTCAAAATTTCAGCAAGCGAACAGAGAGCCTCGACCTCACTTTTTATAGGTAGAGGGATGCCTCAAATCCGCCGTGAGATATAAATCTTGAACCACCGAGATTTTCGGTTCTTTGAAAATCTTTAAACGTGGGACGAGAATCTCGTTTCTTTTTCTCTGTTCAACGTGGACTTCTTCTCCTTCTCCTTTCTTTACATGCATGCGATTTCGAACGCATGCATGGAATATTCTCTTCTATTTCATGCACAACACAAACCACTTGGCCTCGGAACTTCCTTTTGCCTCGGCCGAACTCGAAATGCTCCCCTCGTTGCATGCATGCATATTTTTAGGCATGAATGTGTTCAGTGTGTCCAGACGAACCGGATGGACGCCTTTGCTCCTTCAAAGGTGGCTGGGAGCTTGACTTCAGTGCTCGGGGAGGCCACAAGTTCAGGCGGCGTGGCAGGTTTCCTCCGGTTGAGCTCGAGGTAGGAGACGATCAAGGAGCCGTTGGATCTGATGTTTAATAACCTCGGACGGCTGCGATTAGAAGATCTCGCGGTAGATGAGATGTGCGGCTCAGATTAGATGCGGGATCGCTTGGACGGCAAGGATTAGATCCCGGTTAAAAACATTGCATCCCACATCGAAATGACGAGTGAATTTTCCGCGGTTTAACAACCATCCGCTCCCGGCTAACCCGCAATTGAGCTTCCCCCTCCACGGTGCCGCCCTGCACCGTGTTCTCTCTGCGGGCGCGTTCTTGCGCCCACCCCTACCACTCGGGCGCGCCACTGGCACCCACTATGCTTCATAGGGCACACATCCTGACGCCCATGCTGCGCAGGCCGAATCCCCTACGTGGCTCAGAGCTTATACATGGCCCTAGCCTCCTCTTGGGCTGGCTTCTTTTTTTCTTACGTATGTACAAAGTACTTTGTATAAAAACAAAGTTACCAAATACAACATTCCAAATGCCAATCACCTCTTCTCTTATAACACATATTCTCCATCTCCTTCACTAAAAATCCTCCATTCTTCTTCATCATAATTCCTCAGTTCCTCATCAATTTGTATTCTTCACTTAGGAGGGACTTCTTCTTCAACCGATTCACTTGAGTCAATTAATTCTTCAATGTGATTTGTTAATCTAATCAGAGATCAATTTGGATCTTCTTCAAATTCACATGAACTAAAAGATAGTGAATGGACTTCATTGAACCACATCATCCACTCAATAGTTGTGGATGGTTCTCCATTCACTCCTCATGCATTGTGAAGACAATTCATGGTCTTCTAACAACGTTGTAACGTTGTATCCTCTTGATACAAGTTCTTGTAACTTAAGAACAACTCATAAATCATCAGAGGTAATGATGCTCCATCATCATTCATTCTTCATGTGTTGTCACTTAGTATCACCTTGATACAAGTATTGAAACATTAAGATCAGTTCTAAAATCGTCTGATATTCATGGAGAATGTTTCACCCATCAGCTCCTATGCCACATAGTGAATCTCCTATGTGACATGCCTCTAAGTTCCATGGCCATTCTCCATTCCTCACCAACACCATCACCTCCTTTTTCATTCACATATTGAAACTCCTTGACTTCCATTTATTCCACGACCACAACATACCTCATTGACAACAAATGCAACACAGTGCACTTCACTTGACAATAAAATATATTATAACTTATTCTTATTAAAAAATGGAAACCATTTTTCCAAATTCTAAACACATAATTGGAAGAAATATATTTAAATTTAATCCTATATAAGTGTCGCAAAAGTTGGTTTATAAAGAGAAAAGGTAAAAATGTTTGAAATGTTTTTATATAGAATATCAATGTGAAAATAGTTAAAATTACTCAATTTGGTTTAATTTATGAATATGTTATCATATTATACAATAAAACCAATTTGAAATAAAATTTCACTATATAAATAAATTGTATGAAAAGAAGTTTTCAATTAAAATTCAATGTCTTTCAGTATTCATTAAAAAATTAAACCACACATAAATATACAGAAAAATAACCTAAATTAAATTTTGATATTTTCATTTAAATATTGTGATTTATTTTCACAAATAAAATTTATAATTTTGTAAATAATTGTATTTTAAACACATGTTCCATTAAAAATTTATTAAAATAAACCTATTTATTACAGAAATCAGATTTATTCTTATCTAATACCTATCAAATATATTGGATTATAATCAAAATTATTGATTGGATTAATAATATATAAATTTTAATGAGAAAACTATTCAAAATTGGGTTTCGTAATTTATTGAGATAAAAATTTATTTGTACATATAGAAATAGTTTTCTTCAAGAAGGAATTTTTTTAAATTGTTTTTAAATTAGTTTATAAGTAATTAAAAAAAATATTCATTACTGATACATGGGAAAATAATATTTAATTTTTTTTAAAAAACTAATTTGAATCTTCTACTCTATGGATAGGTGGAGATTATTATAATATTTTCATAATAATGTCAATGTTACATTGTAGTTTGGTAAAATATGGACATTCGTGTAACTCAATTTGATCTAAGTGTTGTATATAGAAAAATATCGACATGTTGCATCATATAAAGAAATAATAACCTGGTGATTTCATATATAAAAATATATATTTAGTGTTCTATGAAATGAAAGATATAGAATAGTTTAAATTTATTTGAAAAAACAATTTCACAAAATCATGCGGAGATACATTCTACACAACATAAAATGGATTTCACCAAAAAATATTATTTCGGTTATTAATTGTTAAAAACATATAAGTTCATTTCATAGAAACTCATATCATACAAATAAATAAAAAAATATGTTTTAAAAAGGGAAATTTGGAAGCATAATGGTTACCCAATGTAAATCATAACTACGTTTCTAAAAAGGGGAACATTGGATGGGATTGAATATAGGACATTCAAGAAAGGAATAAATAATCATAGGAATTGTGATAGATAAATGATCACAATAATTTGTATGATCCATATAAACATAATAATCACAAAACCATTCACTAAAGAAGATTAAAAGTGTTCATTAATATCATCAAAAATGATGATAATTTGACAACATTATATATAATGACCATATTCCAAAAGTTGATGAATTTTCACAATGGGATATGCATACATGATTTCATTCCATTTCATATTCTAGATATCACCCTTTAATATTGTCCTGAAAAATTTACACTTTATAACTTATAAAAAAATGAAGGTGAATTTTCTATTCCTAATGCCCAAAAAAATCATAATATCCAAAAGTAGAGTGATAATCCATTCCATATGTCTTTAGTTGTCATCATTAAAAAATCGTTAGAAAAGTATTTCCAATATTAATAAATCCTCATATTTCAAGATAATAATTTAATCCAAAAAACCTAATCCAATATATGAAAAAAACCATTCATTCTATGGTTATCCTTGTAACCCTTCCAAAATATAATTCACCCATTATTAGTAAAATAATCTCTTAAGTGGTACCAAAACATTATAATTGGAAACATGGGTCAATCCTTGTATGAATAGAATATAAAATGTGATTTTATTATCCTATAATTCAAGTATAGGTACATAATCACATGAAACATCACTAAAGTATGATTAATTATATTTTAATATGGCTAATCCATATGAAATGAAATTTGAAATTCCATGTATAAATGGGGATGAAAAGTGTGTTCTTATAATCGTGAACCAAATCATCCATTATGAATGAACAAGTATTAAATTTTTCCCCCAGCTTGACGTATTGCTAAGGTATATAATCATTAATAACCATTGGTTTTAAGAACATTATAGCATCATTCACATGCTCCATAAATTTGAAATACTGAATTATAGGTTGTGAATTTTTTAGATATATGTCTTTATTAGCATTGAATTGGAATTCATATTCTCGATTAACATTCATTACATAATTAAATCATTTAGTTACTATCTAAAACAATTTCCTTCATGTTCACTTACAAACATTGAGTATTATGTAAATATAATATTCTTATCTCCATAGTTTTTATATTTTCCATTCAACTCTATCATTATTTTCATATCATAACAATTATATTTATTATATAATTAAATACACCATTATGTAAGACGAATAAAACAATGTTAAATAATGAAAAATATTTTATTGAAATTTTCTCAATAAATGGGGACAATTTTATCTTATTTCCCCATATTCATGATAATGTTCCACCACCAATTTTATTCACTATCAGTGAGATAAGTTCCAAATACTAATTTTTTGGGTTTTGAAAAAAGGATAATGAAAATATATTTTCAATGGTACAAATACATTTTTCATAAACTATTGGATCATTTATTCCACTAAATTATGGAGGAAGTTCTATTAAGATGGATTAAAGAAACATTTTCCCCACATTTATTCATTTTGAAACTCAGCATGATTGATGGACTGATAGGTTTTTGTGGTCATAAAAATATTGTTATTGACACAATATCACATAATATTCGGTTCCTCTTGCATAACATCATTAAATTTTCCATTTCATTCCTGATTTACTCTGTTTATTTTGGATTACATAAATTGAATAAAACCAAAAATCATAGCTTGAGAAATAGTTATCATTGAGGTAAACCAAAAATTCCTGAAAACATGATTATATGATTCTTAAATAATGACACTTACATATAAACCAATGACACATTTGGATTATTTTTAGATACACCTCTATACATTTCCTTTTAAATAACCCTAGGTATCTCACTAATGTTTTCTCATCCTATTTTTCAAAGGTTGAATAAACCATTACATTGACACTAACATTTCTGACTTATCCTTAACATACATAGATATTACATAATTTTATATGAATATTCATAAAATTACAAACATAACTCTTAAGGACAAGAATAGTTTGAGTTATTTGGATACATTGAAATATTGTTTTCTAACATGGTGAAAGATCTTCAACAGATTCCTTAAATATTTTCCCATTTACTAAAAAAATGGGTCCTTATAAAAAGGGGAAAATAAAAATAAGAATGGGTAGACCATAGATTCTCTGTAATGGTAAAAAATAGAGATACACAATCATAACATGATAATAAGTGAATGAGATATTGGAATTTACATTGGAATATGAGACCTTGCTTATCTGATACACAAAAAATTGTCGTGGGGTAAATAATGTAATTTTATAATATAAGAATCATAATGAAAATATGATTATAATCCAAGAGAACATAATGTAATCACCAAAAATGAGATTTTTGGAGACACATAAAAAAATAAAATTATATCCAAATGAGTGAAGTATTGTTGAAAAGGACATCTTAATAGAATGGGTTCACTCTCCAACCATATTAGTTGTGTAAGTTAACTTTTGAGACTATATTATTGGAAACATTACATTACCAAAATAGGTCCACTCCCATTATATCCATGAATTACTGAACTGGGGTCATCTCTCATTATAGGTCATAATTACATATCCATGTTTACTGTTCATTCTAGCCTAGTATTACTGAACTGGGTTCACCTCCCATTACAGCCATGTATAATTTATCCATGTTCACCACCCATTCAGGCACTTTACTATGAAAATGAGTCACTCTTCCTTCTATCCATGTATTATTCACTAGGGTTCATCTCCCATTCCATCTATATATTACTGAACCTAGTTCACCTCCAGTTCAATACCAATATTGTTAAACAAAATTCATAACTTGTTTTATCCATATATTAATGAAATAGCTTCACCTCCCACTACAACCTTATAATAATGAACTAGATTCACCTTACCTTCCATCCCGATATTATTGTACCAAGTTAACATATCATTCCAACCATATATTACTAAATTGAGTTCACTCCTTTTTTAGCCATTTACTACGGAACCGAGTTCAAATCCCATTCTATCCATATAATACTGAACCTGGTTCACCTCACATTCCAGTTTTGTATTAATGAACTGAGTTAACTCTTCATTCCATCTGTATGTTACCAAATAGATTTCACTCCTTGTTTTAGCCTTATCTCTATCATAAGATATATAAATATTAACCCAAATAATTGGAGGGAGATATTGGTCCCACCTATCACATAATAAAATCCCAGATATGAGTGAAATAGGATAATAAAACATTCATTATATCATAACCCATAATATAAGAGATGTTTTTCATAAACATCTTATCATAACCCATGAAATGAAATTGTAATCATAAAAATTTCATCATATAATAACCTATCAAAAACAGAATGATTTCACAATAATTCCATCATAGAATTACCCAAGTAATAAGTGGGATTCATAATAATTTTATTATGGTATATACCTATAATGTGAAATGGGTTTCATGAATGACTGTTCATCTTAATCAGAAACCATTTAAATAAATAAAAACAATGGTTTCCTTGGATCCTAAAACTATTAAAGTGTACTATATATCAATAGATATCATATTAAATATAGAATGATTTTGAAATATCAATTAAAACATAACATCCCTTTGAATATATCTATTTAAAATATATAACATTTTTATCATCTATTTCATTGAAACAAATTTGAAAAAATATAATTGAATCATGAAGAATAATTTAAAACACATAATGTTGAAAAAAACCATTCCTATTTGGAAAAAATATTTTAGAACAGAAAACAATTTGAGATCATTTTCTTTTTAAAATAACATTGATATCATATAAACAAATAATTTAATACCAATTTAAACACATTTTAGAATATAAATCTTTTTTTAAAACTGTATTCTTTGAAAATAACATTAAAAAATAATTTCAAGAATATTAGTGAAACAATTTTCTTTTTAAAAAATAATTTTAAACATTCAATATAATAATCAAGAAAATGAAGGTTGGTAAATCTGTACGAGTCAAACATTCCTTCTGCATTATAAAATGTTTAGAAAGGTTCCTTGATTGGAAAAAAATAAGGATATTTATTTACAAATCATTATTATTGAAATGTAAAAACATCATTAAAATTTAATTTTACACATCATAGTAAAAACAAATTTAAATATTTTTTTAGAAAACATGGTTTTTCTAATAAACCAAATTTTTGACCGAATAGAAAAATAAATTTATATTATCATAAAAAACACATTCTTCATTTTCTTAATTTCCAAATAGTGGAAAATATTAAAAATATGTGGAGATATCATGGATAACATTAGGATAAGATAATACAGGATAATTATTGACATAAGGATAACAATATTTAATCATTTAAAGTATAATAATAATTAATCTAGATATATAATTAGATTTTAACAATAAAATGTTACAGCTTGTTCAATTTAATTCACAATACAATTAGAAGATTAAAAATACATTATTCATAAAATGTTATGAAAATGATTATATTATTTTTCTAAAACAGAAAATGGTATTATGTACACCTAATCAAAAAATATAGGTGCATAACATGGTATGTGGATCAAAGAAGAAAAATTATGGTTAAATTACATTACAGATTCGTATCTTTTGAAGCATAAAAAACAAGATAGGGATATCATAAAATAAATATGGAAATAACCATAAAATTAATAGTAATAATAGTATAATAAATTCATGTACATTTTATATACCAAATAAAATATAAAGTGTTGTTTAGTGCATATGTCTCGTAGAAATAAAAGTGAGACTAGAAATATCGTTATAACTTTAGTAACATTTGAATCATGAAATCATTGAAAGAGTAAAATAAATTAAAAATTTTAAAATAATATATTAAAATTTATTAATTTTATCACTAATCATATTTAATTATATACACCATACAACAATAATAAGTGGTGAATGTATAATATATATTAAAAAAAATTAGACGAAAAAACACTTAACCTATTTCTTGGTTTTTTTGTAAACATTCAAAGAGAATGTATAAAAAGTATATGTATATTATATATCATCAAAATAAGAATATTCATATGTAAAACACCATATAAAATTTTATAATGAATTTATATTACCCATTTCATTAATTTTTTTATGTTAATGTTACCTTTTAGGTAATACCCTCTTTTTTTGCTATAAGATTTGACATGTTACTATTAATCCTCGTAATTGGATCCTTATTTAATTTTTTAAAAACTATAAAAAATGAGGTAAATATAATATATTTTGATTATATAAAAATTTAGAATATATATATATAGGAAATGGAATAGGTCATTCTCGAAGACGGTAGGATGTACGTCTGCATGTACAATGTTTCTGTTGTATTATCTTATTGATAGAAAGAATGTAAATGACATATATGTTTCTATACATTATAATTATATTATAATTATCATTTCACATATATAATATAATTTTTCTAAACCCATCAAAAATAAATTTCATTTAAGTGTGAATGGATCACATCTCTATGAGGAGGCGGTAGTCCACATGTCCACAAACAATGTTATCGTATTTACACAAAATAGAAATAATGAAGTTATGTATTTTTAATAATTCAAGATGCCTAAATAAATAATAAATATTATTTTTATCATATATAATTGTATATAAATCAAAATTCCCAACCTTGTGTGGTGGTAAAAGAAAAAAATGATATTTTTTCACAATATGGTAGTCCTCCGTAGACATGAATTATAAGATCATCACCCATTTGATGGATCTGTGTGTAGGTTTAGGTAAAAACCTTAAAATAATATATATATATATATATATATATTATATTTTGGTTATTTTATAATCATGTAATACTAAGCATTTAGGATGTGGATAATGAAAATAAAACAAAATATCTTCTAGAAGGATGTTACCTCTTGTTTGGGTAATTCCTTGTGGTTTTCATCAAAGGACTGAAATGGTTTTTATTATGAACAATGAGAGGATTATATGTATATATGAGGTATTTTGGGATATTATTTTTAAAGGGGTTGTATGATACAATGTGGATTTAGATGTGTGAGTATGTGAGGGGGTGAGGTCTCGTTTGTAGTGGAGGGAGAGTGGAAACCATGAAAATATAAAATAGTAAAAACTATTGAGAGGTATTCCTTACCTAATCTCACACGAATAATATTAAATTTGATATTTAAGATAGTATATGGTGGAAATATTTATATCCAATTTATTTCTATATGTTTATGTATTATTTTTTCCCATATGTTTATGTTTAACCCCTAAGTAAACTCGTCTTTACCTAGATCACTGTAATTAATATTATTTTCATTCACTAATATTTTTTCCCAAAATTAATTTAACCATATTAGATATTATAAATAATTATTATCAAAAACATTAATATATTTTTCTTAATTATGAACAAAAAATTGGTATGAATTAATTTATAATTAATTTGGAAGGTGTTTAGTGAAAGTAGGGTTTAAAATTAAAAAAGTCAATGAATTTTGAAATGTGTTTATATCCAACTTCAATGTAAAATTAGTTCCAATGACCTAAATTTTTTTAATTGATATATATTTGAAAATATATAATTGAAAACCAATTAATAATATAATTTAACTATATAAATAAATTATATTAAATCATAGTTTTCAATTAAAATTTCGTGTTTCCCACTATTCATTAAAATATGAAACTTCTCTAAAAAGTATAAAAAATTCAACCAAAGTAAATTTTGATATTTATCTTTGAAATATTATGTTTATTTTTTCAAATAAATATTATAAAATTTTATATAATGATATCTAATGTTTTTTTCCCTTAGAGTACGGTAAAAATTCCTTTAAAAAAATACATATTTTTATTCAACAAACGAGATTTATTTTTATCTCATACATATCAAATGTATTTGAAGAGTATAAAAAATATTTATTGAATATATAATGTATAATTTTTATTGACAACTTTTTTTAGATGTGGGATGTTTAATTTATTCAGATAAACTTGTTTTTATTTATAGTGAAATTGTTTTCTTATAAAAGGATTTACTTTATTTTCAAATTGTTCATAATTACATTTATAAATAATTTATAAACAAAGGACTTATTTCATATAAATATGTAAATAATATTTTAACAATTTTGAAAATACGATATTTAACATCCATTTCAACTATTCTGTGGTAACAATGAAGATATTTTAATAATATTATCAATAGTACATTCTAATTTTGGTAAAACTAGGTCTTTAATGTACTGAAGAATAATATATGTTTTACATGTAGTGAAATATCTATATGGTGTTGTGTTCAAGGAAATAATGACATGGAGATTTCATATAAAACAATATATATTTAGTGTTGAATATAATTAAAAATAATTAATAGTTTAAATTATTTTCAAAAAATCACAACATCTATTATTCTAATATTAATCCCACCTTTAAATGAATTTATCCCATAAAATTCATATGGGTTATTATTAGACTAATTAATGGATTTTCATTTCATATAAACCCACATCACAAAAATTAATACTAAAACATAATTAGAAAAATGTAATGATGGAACCATAATGGTAATATAATTTAACTCATTAAAAGGTTTCCATATAAGAGAACATACAGGGGAGTGAATATTAGACATGAATAAAAGCGTAAATAATTATAGTTAATTATAAATGTCACTGATTAGAAGAATGTGGGTCATCCAAAGAAACATAACCATTACAAAATCATAAATTGAAAAATCATTAATGATCTCATTGATATCTTCTAAAATTATTTCAATAGGGAAACATTTTATTTGAATACCATTTTCTTATTGTTGAATAATTTCCCCAAGGAGATATACTTACTTGATTTCTTTCCTTTTAATATGAACATCCTCACACATTGGTTGGGTAATGGCCAACTTCCACTAGATTCCTCATAGAAAAAATGAAGGAGAAAGTGTTATTCCTGAAGCACTAACGGATCATATAATCTTTAAGTAGAATGATAATTTATTCCATATGTCATTTTTCATCATAGAAAAGTGGTTATTACATGATATACAAGATAATTAAATCCTCATATGTTACGATAATACATAAATCTCAAAAACCCTCATCTAAATATTAACTGAAATCATTCCATAAATTTTTAATCATATATACCTTCCAAAATATACCTCACCCTTTATTTTTTAAATAATATCTTATCTTATACTCAAAACAATCATTAGAAAAATGGGTCAGTACATGTACCAATCGAATATAAAAAGTGATTTTATTAGACCATAATCCCTGTACTATGAAAAGATCACATAAAATATCACTAAACTATAAATAATAATATTTTCTTAGGGATAATTAATAAAATAGAAATAATGAAATTCCCATTATAGATGGTGAAAATAAGCATTCTCTAATTAACATGATTCACTAAATCCATTATGATTCCATAATATTTACATTTATCTCTCTGTTTGAGAGATTTATTATATTAACCATTATCCTTAACAATTTTTTTTCTGAAAATTCAATCAAATTTCAAATACTATTTTCATTGGAAAAATAGAATTGGAGTTTGGTCATTCCTTATAGATTTAATGAAATTCACAATACCTATTAATTCATCCACTCTATGATATTTATTTCTACACATAAAACATTTATTAGTTATCCTAAGAAAGTATCATTCATGTTCACTTACACACTTTGAGCATAAGGTAAAAATAATAATCTTCTATCCTTATTTTTTATATTTTCATTTGAATATTATCCTTCATTCCTTATAATAACCATCAGATTTATGGGAAACTACAATCCCCCTTTTTGGTATGTATAATACTAGGATGTTATACACATAAAAATAAAATAATGAACTCTTCCCAATCCATGGAGAAAATTTTCATCCAATTTCCTGGTATTTTTGATAAATTCCCACCACTAATTCTCTTAAACTTACAAGTGATATGTTCTCAACATAAAATCTTCACATTTTAACAAATAAATTCATAACAGTATATTGTCAAAGGTATAGATCAATTTCCCAAAGAATATTTTTTCAATAAATTCACTAAAAGAAGATTGAAATTGCCTTATGAAGGATTCAGGAAAATGTTTTCCCTTATTTGGTCATTTATAAACTAAACATGATTCATAAATTAATAAGATTGTGTGGTCATTTAAATGATTATATTCAATCCGTCATCCATGAAATTTAATTTTGAAGGAGGACCATCATTGAATTTTTTTATTTCATTCCTCACTAACATGGTTTCTTTGGGTTCTAGAAATTGACTAAAACCAAAAATCATAGTGTGAGGAATAGTAATCATAGAGAAAAACCATGTAATAATTGAAATTTAATTATCTGATTCATAAATCAGGTCACCTACCATTAAATATATGCCATCTTAGGATTTTCCTTATATTCAACCCTTGATATTTCCTTATAAATTTCCCTTGGGATCCCTTTGATATTTCCGCTTCATTGTTTCTAAAGGATGACTAAACATTTACTTTAATACAAACTATAGCGATACTTGTTTAACATACATGGATATTACATTATTTTGGATGAATATTCAACACATTAATGTAATTTATTCCAAAGGACAGTAATAGATTATTGTCATTAGAAACATATAAATATAATATTCAAACAAGGTGAAATAACATAAGCACATTCCTTAATGATCATCCCATTTAGTAATCATGTATTGAACCTTTCTTCATAACTAATGGAATAAGAAACATTATAAAGTAGTGTTCTTAGATACTCATTATGGGTAAATAAGGTAAATATGTATACATAACATGGGTATAAGTGTAAGAGAAACTTTATTCAACATTAGGGAAGAGATGGACAAATTTGGTGACCTTCCTTCTTCGTGATGAAGAATAGATAATGACCCCGTGTCCCACCTCCAATAGTCTCTAATGTGGTGAACAACACCATGGGTATATAATATCACAATCATGGAAGGAATTTTCCATTCTATACTATGTCTGATCAAGAGATAATATGTATCAACCTAAAAATAACTCTAAGATGTATATATATATAAATGAATCCTAAATCCACCCCACATGAATGTTTAAAGTAAAACTACTTTAAACACAAATAAAACTCAAAATTAATTATGAAAATAAAACTAAGAAGTGACTCATCATGTATACCCAACGTCCAAGATAGTAAGGGCCATCATAGTCTACATAATATCCCTGGAAGCCTGAAAATAGGTTTATATAAGTAGGGTGAGAACACAAGTATACTCATAATGAAAAAGATAAAGTCTCTTAGGAATATGTGGTAGAAGCATATTAATTCCCCAATGAGAAGAACAACAGAAACCGAAATGTTCGTAACAAGGTATTCCATCCACGAAAACCTCACCAAGGCACGCTCATGAAATAATGAAAGTAATTTAATGTAATGTAGTAAGCACGTAGATATTTGGGTACACCACACTACTTCCCACCCATTAGCTGCTCATCCCTAATGATGAATATCATGATCCTACCACACTATTCCACAGCCCCACCATCAGAACCTACCAACACACACCTTGTACACATACCACATCCTACCGATAAACACAAAGTCCCCTACCACATCACATCCCGCCTACGAACATTATGGCCGCCAAACCAAATCCTCATCCCAAAGACATGAAGGAAAGCCTAACATATCTGATTCTAAAGACACCTATGAAGCATTTCTCTCCCATAGACATCTAGGCCTCACAACTACCCCACATCCTTCTCGAAGAGTCTATGGATACCAATGCATAGATGATGGAGTAGAGAAGAGAAAACAATCATCCATCTATCCACCCACATGGATTTTAGGAAAGGAAAACCTCCCTCATAAAAATGGGCTTTTTGTAATGTAGTGATAAACATAGGTGGGTTGCATATATAAAAAAGAACAAAAAGTATATAAATAGGTACCAAAAATTCAGCCCAACCATTGGGTTTTCTGAACAAACCATCCAACACAATACTACCTTTTCTTCATCATCTAAATGTACAACCACACAACCAGTCGTAATCATAATTCATTAACCTAAAAAACTCATTTAAAAACAAATAATTAATTATATAAATAACAGTTTGTTCATTCCATCCCTACCTAGGAATATAACAATCAAAACACAAAAAACACACACAGTAATCCATAACACACAAGAAGAAGCACAAATCTAAAACAACCCACTGCACAATCCCCTTTCTAGAACATTCATCCAACCACTACCCCCATCCTTCATTAAAGTCATGTCACCATGTATTTATTCTCAAAAATAAAACCACCAAAAAACCACATCAAAAATGAACTATGAAACCCCACTACATGACATCACCAAACCATGTAACATAAACATGGAATAACCTAGAACTACAACCCCTCTTCCCAACCACTACCTAGATGCAGTCTTACTACATAAAAATTGCATCGATTCCACAATAAATCAGTCTCTGAATCCTGATATACTATCACACCCGGTGTACCACCCCATACACACATCCATACTCTCATCCACAACATCAAATGACCATCAAAAAACACATGGTCAAATAGAACCAGACATAGAACACAACCACACAAAAAAGTATGGTGTATTTAGATTTACCCACCCTCATTTTTTTATTTCACATTCATTATTCAAGGGAGATCATAGAACAGGTTTGATTCTGTGACATCAATATATTTTTCCATGTGTACATGTTTAATTAATATCATACATTTGTGTGATGTACTGATAAGCAACAACAAATATTGACAAGTCATAATGGTGTGAAAATAGAGTCCACCAATGTCCATAATTTTTAGAAGGTATAGATTCCTTACAAATAATTATATTGATCTCAAATAACATATAAAATAATGTGATCATCATCATCATCTTCCCAGCACCTTTATTTATTACTTCATATTATATTCGATAAATTGGCTTCAACAGTAACCACTAGAAGACATCCTCTCACCCACCCCACATGATACAAAATTAAAATATAGATGAATGAAATCCTACCTTGAAAATAGTATATAAACAATTCTTCCTTACGCAAAAAACACGGGGCCACTCAAGTTATAGGAGGAAGTCCCAATAAAATACTCGAACCTATGTTGCCACATTGATACGACTCCTCGGGGATGAAACATCTTAGGAGTGAAAAGAGGAAACTAAAGGTTTCTAAGGAAGAGAGGATTTGTGCATTAGAGAATACATATCATATACCAATGGAAGTGAAATCTTTTCATGGGAATTTAAAGTCATATCATGGTCAAGACCAATCGGTTTGATTATTTAAAAGTCCCAGGAGCATTAGGATATTAAAGATAGAGTTAAAATCATATGAAACACCTTTACGGATGCTACATCGATGCTTTAAACTCAATTTAAATCAAATAATACATAAGAGGGGACAAACTAGAAAAAATTGGAAAAATCAGAATTGAATCACTAATTGGAGAGTCACCAACATGAGTCCTTGAATGAATGTAAATGATGATTAACTCATTAATGCATGCCACATAACTGATACACTAATACGAGTCACCGATGTTGACCATAGAGATTGATTCCCTGACGTGACCAACCAATTCTACACAATAATATTGAGCCACCAGCACAAGGTACTAACATGTGCTACTAACATGAGCTACGGATTCCTAACCTACCAATGCTAAATCACATATACTTAGCTACTGATGTAAGATACCATCATGAACTACTGATATGAACTACAGATGCCCAACCTACAAATTCTCATCCTACAGATGCCCTGACATACCAATGAAAAAAATATAATTTTTGAAAACTCATGAAATGAGCCACCATTGCCTCCCAAAAACCCCCAAACACAGGATTTTGACAATGTAATGGATAGGGATGGTTCAGGATAGTACATCTGATACCTAGAAAACTATTATTTCCCTCAAGAATTAAAAAATAAGCCCTGAAGAAAGAGGGTTCCAAACAAACTCATTGTATGATACATATCATGGATAAACCACCTGTGTCATTCAAATGCTGGAGTGAATCCTAGATATACAATAAAACTACTTCCCACCAAAACATTCACATGATACCCCACACAAGCACTAAATGTTTGAACACTTAAATTAGCGAATTCATTCCTCCTTGTCATGTTACAGTCCACTCTCGGTGGCACTAAAAAACCCTCACAGTTTAATTGAATCTAAAATTTTTCATCTTTATAATGAATTATCCCCCCTTTCACATGTTAATAATTATTCACCAACATTTGGATATTTAAGCTATGAATCTTATAACAAAAAAGATTTACCAACAACATAATAAAGAAAAACACACAAGAAATACTCAAAACAACTATGGGTACTAGGCGCACATTTACGTCTCCCTTTCTTAAGTACCCACCTACATGCCACCATGCCTCCAAAACACATGGTCCAAAATAAAAGTCCATCCATGCCACACCTTCTCTCAATGATCCCAGATCTCAACTATTTTCACCACGAACGTTGAATAGTCCTCGTTATCCATCTCTCCCTAGTCAATGATGTGGGAGTCATCATGTATATACTAAAAATGTTGATAGGTGTGAAATATGTTGTGGATCTTCTCAATATATGGTGAAAACTTCAACTGGTATGCCACCATGCCAACTCAACAAAACACCTCAAAGGGTCCAATGAACCTAATTGAAATATTTATCCCTCTACCAAACCATTTTCCCACCTCATGGGCAATCCTTCGATAACATGGGATCCCCTGCATCAAACTAAAAAGGCCTCATCATATGATTGGAATATGAATTATACTAGTTCGATTCCACCTTCATCCTTTCACATACAATATTCACCTTCATTGTCAAACAATTCACCATGAACAGCTTCCTCCAAATCTTCTATCTTGAAAAAATGTGAATGTCGCAAGCTTCCATATAAATATTACAAACAGATCCATGAAATTTCAATATTGATAGTCGTTATTTTACGAAACTCTACCAAGAAAAAATTTCCCATTAAGGACCCATAATAGTCCAAGATGCATACTCACAGCTTGTCCTCATAAGACTGGGTAGTCCACTTTGTTTTCCCATATGTTTTATAGTGGAATGCGGTGTTCATGCATAACTGAGTGCCAAAAGAATGCTTGAATCCTCTCAAGACATTCAAGCATAAACACATATCTCGATCTGAGATCATGGATCTATGGTCTCCATAAAACTGCACCACCTCATCCACATACCTTCTCTCCAAGTCATCCACTGTTTTTGACTCCTTAATCACTATGAGGTGAGCCAATTTGTTTAGTCGATGCACCACCATCCAGGTAGAATCACAGCCTCTCTGGGACCTAACTAGTTCCAAGATGAAATCCATTGATAAATAATCCCACATCCACTTGGGCATGTCTAGGGGATGCAACAAACCACCTAGAACATGGTGCCCATCTTTAACCTGTGGGAATAGCAAGCACTTTTACACAAACTCTGCCAATTCCCTCTTCATCCGAGGAAACCAGAATTTTTCCCTCAAACCACGATTCATCATTGAAACACTTTGATGTACCGCTAATAGTGATCCTCGAAACTCACAGATATCTACCTTGTGCATCACCACTAGAATTAACATATTCTCATGGAACAATATCTACTATCGACCATCCTCTAACAATATCTCTATTACATCACCCTGGTCAATGTGATGATGCATCAACTCTACCTTCAAGTCTCCACACTGGGTCTCCTCCACCTACATTCTTGGAGATGAAAACATCTCCATCTAAAATAGACAACCTCTACCACTATCCATTCTAACATCTAGCTGCAAGGCATGAAACAATTCAATCTCCTTCCAAGAATCTGAAAATTCCCAAACTACCTCCTTCTATGACTTCCTTCCCAAATAATCATCCAAAACATTCCCTTTTCCCAAGGTGTAGTAGTTGTAAAAATCGTAGTCCTCATGAAACTCCATCCAATTATGTTGTTGCATGTTCAGATGTCACTGGGAAAAGATATACCTCAACAACTTGTGACCTGTGAAGAACGTAAAGTGTTCTCTAATTAGGTAATGTCACAAAAAATTTAGGAAAAACTTGAAAAATGCTATATACATATCATGGAGGGAATATATATGCTCATGGGGATATATCTTCCTAAACCCATAAGTGGTCACTCAACATTTCTTCATCATCACCCACCTCAATCCCATATGGGAAGAATCGCAAAAATTGTTGACCATCACCCCTTCCTCTAAAAAAATGATCACTGGAGAATTGACCAACTTCTACTTATGATTTCCAAACACATATTGGAACTTCTTAGTCCATACTAAATATTTTCCTTTTCAGTTCAGATCAATAAAAGGAGAAGAAACTCTGACTAAATTAGGTACGAATGATCGACAATATCCTTCAAGATAGAGACTATTGTGAACCTCTTAACGCTGTCTTCATAACACAAATTGCATAACCACGAACTCGAAGTTCCCATACCTTTATCTAAATGTAGTCTTCATGATGTCACCCTCATTCACAAGAAATGGTGATCACCGGATCACATATCGATCTAAGAAAAAAAATCTCCCTTTAGTTATTGAAAATATTATATATCTTCATGGTAGGGTATAGATTATTAAAAATTACATTATTCAACCTCTAGTAGACTTTACACAACCTCAGACCACCATGTACGTTCTATTCAAACTATAATGTAAAACCCCATGATGAAAAACTAGACTGGATAAATTCCCACTTTGTTTTATCAAAAATTTTAATCATTACCTCCAATATCTCAGAAGGAGTCATCTGATATGTCCATCACAAAATCAACTCCACATTGAGGGGGTAGAGTCACAACATCCTCGGAATAATTCCCAAGAACTACCCAACAACTCAAGGAACCCCAACTACATTATCATCCACCAACTCCATTGAAATCTCGAACAACAAGGTAATAATAGGCTCCAAATGGCAACTACCCATCAGGCAGCACTTCTTTCCAACTAAACCCACATTCTAGTCCCCTTTGTCTGAAAACACACCTTTACTCTAGAAGAAGTCGATAAAAGAATGCACAGAATTCAACCATTAAATGCCCTGAATGACATTGTGTGTCTTAATCTGTAGATGAAAGAGATCCCCATTAGAGTGATCTGTCCTCAACATTAGTTGGCATCCGCAAAAAATCATTCGAGACGGTCTAACCTCCAACTACTGTATTTAACACTAGAGGAATGAAAATTATCTCTATGTATACTCCCAATAAATGGTCTAGACTGGGTGCGATGAAGGAGTGAAAATATAAAGAATCATATAAGGAGTAAACATGAATACTAAATAAATTTTTCATAAAATTAACGACCTCTGACCCTATTGAAACTACTACATCTATGTTGTGTAACTTACCATTCCCAAATCATATTTCTCTATTATGTCAACGGACTCCTAAACCACATCTGGGATGAGGATCCTAATTAACAACCTATGGTCAAACTCCACCTTCTCTATCTCCACTCAGTAGAGAAATAGCTTATTACCCCTACTGCTAAAATGGAATGGACATAAATTATAGCTGAGGTGGATTCAAAATCATCCCACTTCCACCATACTATGCTCGAATTGAGAACTAACTATTATGGTGCATGCAGCCTCCACAAGTGAAAAACAATTGTCCCAAGCCTATGGGAAAATCATGATGACTGGAATGTCAAAACTGTAACTGCTTAGGTAGACTATCTAATGGATGAAACCTCAAAGGCCATGGCACCTAAAACCTAATGATGATGGCATTCCACTTTTTATAACTCTAATAGATCCCCATTCATAACACTCATCATCGTGAGTGCATCCTCCTAACCACATTCTCATTCTTATAAACATCTAAATGTATCTGTATGGTAAATAGACTAACTGTATACTAGAGAGAAGGAAGGAGTGACTCATCAAAATATCTCACCCAGGACATTTCATCTGGAATGTGATACATAGAAAATAAAAGGATCCCCTTGAACAAGATCACCAAATCTGGTATCGAGATACTCTCGTACTGGAGGGAGAGTACCTCCTTTGACTTCACATAATTTATGGTTGAATAAGGGAATTCCTCCTCAAACTCCTTCTCAAAATCAATCCACGTAACATCACCCTCCTCTCTCTCCCCTAGGTACAGTTGCAACCATTGACGCGCAGCTCCATTCATCTGACTAACGAACAATGGAACATAGTACTCAATCAGAGACTCAATCCAGTTGAAAGTGATCATTAACTCCACAATCCAATAATCTATATCCTTGTCTGAAACTTTTCCTTAATAATACCCCAGTGACTTTCTCTAGAATTAACAAAGGTCATTCTTCCACTCATCTTCCTCCCCTACTAGGTCAACCCTTTATCGGTCGACTGGGATAGACTGTTGATCCTCCACTACTCGATCCACTCATGGACAATGACTAGGTTCCATAGTAGAATTGTAATAATATATATCTTAATCACTAGTAGTCTAGAATTTATATAGGATTCATTTTAACAGACTATTTATTTATATTTTTCAGAAACACATAAAAAACAAGAACAGAATTCATCATGGTGATTTTACCTTTCCAAGGCTCTCTATCCTCTGAATAGTGTATCCTCACTTAGACATTCGGTAAGCTCATAGTACTTGCATCAGATCAAGGGGGCCTATAATACTATGTCCAAACTTGTCTACCCCATCCTATGTCACACACTAGGATCTCCTAACATTGCTTCACAAACATTCCATGGAATCCTTACTATTTCTAAATCCAAACTCCATCTTATCTCTCATCCATCACCTCTAATAAAATTCTGTTAGGATCCTACTTGAAGATAAGGGAAGGGATGAAAAATTTCACATCCTTCATTCATTATGATTAAGAAGAGATAATGGTTGCTTATTCTCTCCTCTAATCAGACCTGGGGTGGTGACCAACAGCAAGGGAATCCAGTTTAACAAACTTGAAAGGAATTTACTTTTTCATAGTAACCACGATAAGGTGATAAGATATATCACTCCCAAAACAACTCCAATATATATATATATTATGTAAAAGTACCTCGTACATGAATTTTTAATGTTAATATACTATAAATAATAAATAAAAATCCAAAATACATGGTAAAATAATACTAAGCAGTGACACACCAGCTAACCCCAATGTCTGAGCTAGTAAGGTCCAACATGGCCTAGGTAATCTCCCTAAAACCTGAATATAGTTTTATATCTATAGGGTGATCATACATATATAAATAGTAGGAAAAATCCAAATTCTATCATGTATAAAAAGGGGAATCATCCTTATCAACTTTGAGAAATCAGTAGAAACTCAAAAGAGCCTATCAATGTATATTATCCGCCACAACCAATCCAAGGAACAATCTAAAAATAACACAAGTCAGGTAAATTAATGTAGTAGGAACATTAATATTTGGGTACCCCATAAAACTTCCCACTATTTAACTGCCCATCCCAAATGGAGAACATCCTAACGCTACCACACTCTTCCCCAATCCCCACTGTCAAAACCAACCCGCACACACTTGGGACACATACCACATCCCACCTGCAAACACCATTGCCAAAACCACATCACATCCCGACTGAAGACACCTTTCCCACCAAAACATAACCTCTTCCCAAAGACACATGGGAAAGTACATGATATCTGATATCTACAACACCATGGATGAACACCCCTCCTGCAGACACCTTGGCCTAAAAACCTCACCATAACTAGCTTCAAGAGTCTAGGGATACCAATGCCTAGATGAGGGAGCAGAGAAAATCAAATAACCATCCATCTATCCTCCCACAAGAATGGTGTGATTGGACACCATACCCCATCAAAATGGGGGTGTTCATCATGTATTTATCAACAAGGGTAGGGTGTATATAGAAACTAGAAGAATATAAATGTATATATATAGGTACCAAATACTCATCCAAACTTATGGGTTTTCGAAACAATCAATCCCAGAAAAAAAACAACCATTGTTTCTACCTCAAAATGCATAACTATATAACCATTTATTAATACAATTCATAACCCTAGCCAATTCAGTTAACCAAATTTCAATATTTATTTAAAAACCCATTTTTTCCTTACATTCTTACTTATGAAACTACCAAAAATTCAATACCAAATAGCCACATATTCATCCATAATGCACTTGGAAGAATGAACAAGGAAAAACAACCCACTGCACTCCCTTTTCTTGAACACCCATCCAACCACTACCACAATCATTCTTAAATTTCATGTCTCAATGTCCTTCTTACCAACAAAAAAACCCCCACCACACCTCATCAAAACCTCACTCAGTAGCCCTGCTGCATAACAACACCGCACATAGTAACATAAACATATCACAACCCAAAACAACAGCCCAACTTCCCAACCAATACACATATGAAGCCCTAATGTATAAAAAGTTCAATCATTCAACAATCAATCAATCACTCACTATTGGAACACCACCAAGCCACATATACTAGAAAATACATGTAGCCACAATCACAGCCACAACATCACATGACTAACATAAATAGAAGGTCGAACAAAACCATTTATAGCACAAAACCACACCAAAAAAGAATGGTGTATTCGTATTTATCTACCATTGTTTTTTAATTCCTCTTATAATTCAGGTGTGATCACAAAACATGTTTGATCATGGGGAATCTATGTATTTAACCGGGTGTACATGTGTAATTAATTTCAGAATTTTTTCATTCAACACTTATGCAATGACAAATATTCACATGTCAAATATGTGGGAAAATGGAGGCCATAATTGGATATGATTTTTAGTGTTTATAAAACCCATTAATAACATGACAAGGATCAATGATAACTTATAAAAAAGATATAATATGCATCATATTCCAGACCCCTCATTTATTACTTCTTATAATCTTTGTTAAATTATATTCAACTATAACCACAATAATACAACAGTACACCCACCCCACATGATACATAATTAATAAATAGACAACATAACTACTAATTACAACAATAGGTGATCAATAATTCATCCTTGCACCAAAAATAGGGTGTCCCGCTAGCAGCAAGAAAAAATCCATGGAAAAAACTCATTCTATAGTTGCAGCATTGATGCGACACCTTGAGGATTAAAGGATTTAGGTGCATGAAGAGGAACCCAAATGGTTCAATGCAATAAAGGTTATCATCTTTATAAAAGCGAGATCATATATCAACAGAAGGTAAATAGTTTCTAGGGCCATTAAAGTCAGATTGTGGTCATGAACACATGGTGTTATTAATTTAACATCCCCATAACATTAGCATATTAAATAAATAATTATTATCCTTTTAAATTAATTTAAACACACTCAAACAAGTCTTTATACTCAATTTACATCAAATAAATCATAAATGGGGGGAAACTAGAACAACTGGGAAAAAATTAAAATGGATCACCAATGGGTGAGTCACCAATATTAAGTCACTAGCATTTGACTCACTAATGTGAGACTCCGATGAAACTCACTGAAATGAGTCACTGATGAGACCTAATGATAATGATTCACCGATGCGACCCACCGATGCCACTCACCAATAGTGAGCCACCAACATGAGCTACAGACATGAGATATCAATGTCCGATCTACTGAAGATGTGTCGCCGACACCGATGTACTGACCCAAGAAACCAACATGAACTACCAGTTCAAGTTATTGACACCTAACTGAATGATGCTCATGCTACAAAATGCATGACCAACCGAAGCCTTGACCTGCTGATGGAAAAAACTGGAATTCTAAAAAAAATCATGAAATGAGCTATCGTGGCCACCTAGAACACCGCCCAACACATGATTTTGACAATGTCATGGACCAGGGTGGTATGTTCCATTACAATAGGGATACGAGAACATGATGATTATAGTGTTATATAATTATCTACATATCAAAAATCACAAAAAAATTGTCATGAAATAAATATTGGTAGTTCATGAGACATGAAAAATATTGAAATGAAGATCATAATTTATATGATCATCACATAAGAAAATGAAATGTGATTGTGGAAGACACATAAACATAAAAAATGATTTCAGTAGTAGTTAGAGCATAATTACATTTATATCTTAATGGAATGGGGTCACTACCCAAAAAATATTAATAGTCAAAGTTCACTCCTAAGTCAAACACAGTAGAAAAGGTACATTACATAAACAAGTACACTCAACGTTCCAGCCCAGTCTTAGTAAACTGGTATCGCCACCCATTTCACCCATGTAATTCTGAACCATGTTCAAACCTCATTCCACCCCTATATTATTGAACTAAGATCACCTCATATCTGAATCCTTGTATTTATGAACCATGTTCAACTCCCATTATGGTCCTCTATTTTTGAATTGAATTCACACCCCATTCCTGCTCTAAATTTCTTAACCAGTATCACCTACCATTACATCCCTACATTAATAAACCAATATCACCTCCCATACTATAATGTTTTATGGAACCGATATGACTCTTCATTCTTTCTTATATTACTGAATCACATTCATCTCTCATTCTAGATCTTTTTTACTAAATTGAGTTCGCCTCTAATTTCATCCCTGTATTACTAACCCATGTTCACCTCCCATTTCGGCCTTGTATTTATTAACTGATATCTCTCCACATTTTATCCATTTGTTACTAAATCAGTTCACCTATCATTCGAATCCTATATTACTGAATCAGGATCACCTCATTTTCTAGACTTGTATAAATAAATTGAGTTCACCACTAATTCTAGACTTGTATTGTTGAACCAAGTTCACTACTCATTCCATCCATGTATATCTCATGAGATATATAAATATTTACACAATTAATTAATGAGAGATATATTTCTCACTCATCACATAATAAATCATACATACTTGTGCCACAAGAAAATAAAACATTCATCGGATCATGAAAAATAAAAAAGATATGGGTTTCATTAAAATCATTTCACAACCAATGAAAGGAAATGGATTTCATAAAAATTACATCATATCATATCCTATAGAAAATAGACATTTTTATAATAATTTCATTATAGAACAACCTATGAAAGGAAGCTAGTTTCATATCCATTTCTCTTGTTATATCCCAGGTAAGTGTAATTGGTTTCATTAAAAACATATCATATTAATCATAAAAAACAAACATAAGAATGGTGTCATTGGATAATAACCCTAATGTAGCATAAACTATATCGAAGGATATCATCTTATATGCATAAGTGTTGTTTAATATCACTTGTAACATAACTTTTAATTGTAAATAATCTTTTAAATCATATAAACGTTTCAAAATCCATTTCGTTGAAACTAGTTTGAAAACATGTAAAGGAATCATGAAAATCATTCAAAATATTTTTGAGTAAAATATCATTTACTAATTGAAAAACACTATTTAAAAAGAAAAACATTTTGAAAACATTTTTCTTCAAAAAATAAAATGAAATCATATTAAAGAAATAATTGAAAAAAATTAAACATATTTAAAAATATTAATCTTTTTCGAAAAACTTTTTCATTGAAAATTGTTTTTAAAAAAAGACTTTATAAAATACTAGGAAAATATTTCTCATAAATATTAACATTATAATATATCAAAGGATGCTTCAGGGAAATTTTGGTTGGTAAATCTGAACATACATAAAAATCCTTTTCATGTGAAAACAGTTAAGAAATTTCCGTTGATCAAAAAATTAATAGGTGAATCATTTTAAAACATTTTTTTATTAAAAATATAAAAAATATATAAAAATGTATTTTATATATAATGGTTAATCATTTTTTGTATCATTTTTATAAAACATTGTTTTATGAATAATATAGATTTCTGACTCCAGAGAGAAATTGTGTTGGATCTTCTGAAAAACATTTTCTAATTAACATAAGTACCATAGAGTATAAAAATGGTACCAAAAAATGGTGATATACTGTATAACCTAGGGATAAGAATATTCAGTAGATTTCATGGGATGTGGATCATAATATTCCATCAGTGGAAGTATAGTCATAGAAAAATTTGATAAATGGTGAGATTGTAGAAATAAACCATTAGCACATTCGCAAAATTGAGTCATAATATTTTGAAATGAATGACTTTACATATGGAATAAAATATAACTAAAATAATTATATTCATGATATATCTTGTAAAATGTAATTAAATATAACGTGTAGAAAAACATAAGTTCATAACATGGAATGTGTCTCAAATAATGCATTTAGAGACAAAATTACTTTACCAATTTGGCCACTTCAAAACCATAAACCCCAATACAGATAGATCATAAAATGAATATGTAAATAACTATAAATTTAAGGGTAATAATTATATAATAAATAAATTTTTATTATATAACCAACCCAAATGAAGTGAGTGGTGAAGAAGGCGTATGTCTCACATAAATAAAAGTGAGAGTAGAAATCTTGTTACTACTTCATTAAATTTAGAATCATGAAATACATTAAATAATAACATCAATTAAAAATTTTAACATCATGAAGAAAATTTTTTTCATGATATAAAATTTTATAGGGATATATACACTATAAAACAATAATAAGTTGTGAATGTAGATTATATTTTAATGAAATAAATGTGAGGCGAAATAATCCATACCTTAAGTCTTTATTTTCATCTGATATGTTCGAAACTCTGGTATAATAAGTATAAGTATATTATAAATCCTAAAATGAACAATATTTTTATAAATAATACCACATATTATTATTTTTCTTTATTTACAAAACCATATTATATATAATTTATTGTTAATTTTATGTTTTGGGTAATATCTGCTTTCATTCTTCTGTGTGTTTTGACTATTAATTATTAATCCTCTTATACAGATGTTTTTTTAATTATTTTTATAGAATTATATACATTATGAAAATATCAAATATTTTCAGAATAAAAATATTTATATAAATCTATAAAATATTGAAATATAAAATGGAATACCCCATTCATAGAGACAATATAACATATGTACACATGAATGTTGTTTCATTTTTATTATCTTTTTGAAATAATGAACGTAAATTGAATATATATATAAATATATATTATTTCAAGTATAATTATTATTTTATAAATATGAGATTATTTTACAAAATCTATCCTTAATTCACCCCACGTAAAATGTGAAAGAATCACATTGCTTTGAGATGGAGGTAGACCACACATCCACAAAAGAAGCTATCAAATGTACAAAAATTGAAATTCATGAATGTATGTTTAATTTAATAATTAAATAAGAATAAATACATCATAAATATCAAATATAATAAAAAAAATTATCAATATTTACATATATGATATATTGTATGTGAAAAACTAACAACATCGTCTCGTAGGGCGATAATACGCCAAACACTCCAACTGTATGTTTGATACGCATTTGATGGATGTGTGTGTAGTTTTATCTCTAGCCATTAGAAGGAAAATAACTTAGTCTATTTAGGAATTTTAGGATATTATATAAAAATTTAATAATACTAATATTTGGGCTAGAGAATCAAAATTGAACCGAAGATCTTGTTGAAGGATGTTACATTTTTCATTGATAATTACTTTTGGTTTTCCCCAAAGGAAAAACATGGTTTACTTTCGTCCAAAATTGTGTCTAATAAGTGAAGATGAGGGAAGTTTATTGAATAATTATTCAGTTTATGAAGGATAAATTGTGTCTTGATAGGTTTCAAAAAGTGTTCGAGTGAGTATCCTTTTATAGTGGAGGAGGAGTGACATTATTGAAAATATAAGAAGGTAAACACTATTGAGAGGTCACCCTAATATCACGTGCCTCTAATAAATTTCAATTATTTAACCAAATGAGTATATTTTTTTAATAGGGAATGTAAAGAGTGTTTTGACATGTTTTTTGGTTATTTTTTCCATTAAGGTAATGTTTAACAACTAAGAATACTCATTTTTACCCTAATCACTATAATTGATTTAAATTAATTTCACTAATATTTTATGTTAAATAAATTGTTTAACTTAGAAGATATAATATATTATTATGATTAAAAATATTTAATCTGTTTTTCTAAATTCTAATCGAATATTTTGATGTAATTAATTTAAAATTAATCACACAAATCTGTTGTGAAAGTGGGGTTTTAAAGAGAAAATGTCTAAAAGACTGAAAATTTTTTATATCAAATTCCAATGTTAAATTGGTTACATTGAACTAAATTTTATTAATTTATTTACAATTTACATAATTATATTTAAAAACCAATTAAAAAATTTTAACTTTTTAAATATGTTTTTTAAAAATAACTTTTTAATTAAATTTTAGTGTTTTTACTATTCATTACAAAACATATAAAAAAATTAAAATAATTCACCCAAAGTAAATATTGATACATATATTTGGGAAAAAAATTATTTGTAAAATAATAACTATTAATTTCTCGAAAATTATATATAAAATTGGAGTGTCGTTAAAAATAATTAAAAATACCTTTTAGAAACATCATCTTTTTTTCATAAAATTGGATTTATTATTATCATATACATATAAAATCTATTGGATGATTTTCATAAGTATTTATTGAATATATAATATATTAATTTTATTATGAAAATAAATTTAAAGTGGGATATTTAATTTATTTAGATAAAATGTTGTTTTATAGAGAGAAATAGTTTTCATTTCAAATGGAATTTCATTGTTTTTGATTAGTTCTTAATTTAACTTCTAACTGATTTATATCTAAAAGATTCATTTTATATAAATGAGTAAATAATATCATAAAAATATATTTAATATTATTATTCAGTTTCAATCCAATGGAGACTTGGCAAATAAAAAATTATTTTAATATTAATATCAAAAGTACATTGTAGTTTGGTACAACCATCTCTTATGTGTACCAAAAGATAATATAAATGTTTTATGATGTGAAGACTCTACATGATTTTGTGTAAAACTAAATAATAACATGTTTATTTGACATAATATATATATATATATATATATATATATATATTTGTGTGAAATTAAAAATATCATGTAGTTTTAATTAATAAAAAAACATTTCACAAATTCTCAGGATGTTACAAATAATGTTTCATGGGGATTGTTATGGAACACATTTATTTTATATTGTTTAGTCATATTTAAAATATATTGACCTCAAAAAAATTTATTATAAATGGAATAGAATGTTATAAAACTAATAATTATTGTTTCTATGAATTTTAAGATGAAATGAATTCTCAATTTACATTATTGATGTAGTATTTCAGGGACATTATATATGATGGGTGTGCCTAGATAGTGTCAAGGGATCTCGTTACAGCTTAAACAATGGGTTCACCCATATAACACTTCATTTAATATGTAATGATTATTTTCTTGAAAAAATATATTGTATGTAAACAATTTGTTTAGATGAGTTTTTATTTTTTTAAGAGTTTTGTATGGGTGTTACCAGTTTACGTTCCAAGAAAACAATATGTTTCATATTCATTTTATATGGGTTTATTTTAGGTCAAAAAGGGTCTCAGAAACCCTGAGAGGGGTGAGGATGGTAAATCAACACATATATATTCTGTTTAAACTTCTTATTACCCCACTAGATCTTGACCACTTTATTATAATGGTCATTCATGTGATATTTAATTTTAATTTTGATCATGTACATTCCAATTTTATCTAATGAAAATTCATTTTACATAAATAAATAAATCAAGCACAATTATATATATATTTTTTCATGGGTCACCTTCACTAGGATATATACAAGGAGAATATAGATGAATTTTTTTGATTGTACCAAATTCACTATGGACCACTACCAATAATTATGTTCGTGCTAGATCACTTTTATACTGAGGATCACTGCCTTTTTTGGATTTAGTGTCTTCTCACTGCATTCCAAAGGTTCACTTCATATGTCACTTTCTCTATCTCAATACTGTTTGGTAGGATTACTATCTTACTTATCCTTTGATCAAAATTGTTGGAAGGTAACCAGTCATAGTTTATGGATGTATTGGTCCCCTCATTTAAATCAATGTATGCATCCTATATTGCATGTAGTTTCTCTATTGAAGCGATTTTCCCCCATTGATGAAATCCCTATTTCTATATACTGTTATTTAGCAGAAATTGCATTCTCAAACAATTTACATACCATCACGAACAACCATTATCCTCTGTGAACTATAATTCACCGCATATCATGTAGGCTTTGTAAACCACCTCTCCTCCATGGAGTTCCTATTATTCTGAAAATTTTCCACTTTATGTGGAACACTTATTCTTTTATAGAACAACCGTACAATGCGAACAGTCCCAACATCACTATTGTGTTTTTCTTACACGGAAGGAATCTCTTACGTGGACCATTTAATGTCCCACATATCACCTATTCTCTATGGGACCATTTTCCTATGTGGACTATAGTTCCCTATAAAACCCTTCAAGAACTATTCATATGAAATCCTTCTCTATTCATGGAATCCACCTCGTCAACGTCTTCTCCTTTACTAACACCCCACAGACACATTCATAAATATAATAATTTCTACCCAGATTGATGATGTTTTCTAATGAAACCCACTCTGAGTAATATGTTATTAGTTATCCTCATATTGGACAATATATACACAAAATTTTCTAATGTGTTTCACCCAAATCACCAATGTGCTACAACCTTCATAGTGGAATTCTTCTGCTTTGAACATTTTTTCTTCTGCAGTCTGTACACTACCTCTCATCCTTTACATTGGATGTTCATATTCATGAAGAAAAACATTATGGCTACTCAAATAATCACCTTATTTTCGAAAATGACGAGATAGCCCACAAACTTCAAGCCTTCCAAAAACTACTTGCCTCTCATGATCCATTTTAATCCCCTCAACTATTTACCCTACATGGTACACATACTTCTCGACAAGACTTTCATATCATTGCTATATAGAAATATGACTTTTCTGAAATTCCACCACCATTTTAATAACCTTCTATGCAGTCTACACACTATTCTTCATGATCCATGAAATGTGTGATCCTATACTGAAAATATTCATTTCCCAAAAAAAATTCCCAATTTTGAGGTCCAAAAATTCAGAAGACACTGGGAAACAGTTCCACCTTAAAAAACTACTTTAGAAAACACCCACCATACTCATTTTCAGTCATATGGTTTTTCCAACAAACACATTACACTAGAAAACACCAAGATGATGCATTAATGTATTTTCACCAATAATATCATCCTTCTTGTTTTTTGACAAGACTTTAAATATTGATAACTTTTTAATACTTATTTTATATTCTACCAGGATTCACTTATCTTGATTAATATAGAGATCAATGATTTACTCATCACATACTCTTTGATCACATGAGCCATTCTCGGTCTGAGAAAAAAGAGTAATATGAATAGATCCTCAATGAATAACCTAATTTAATTCCAAAACAATTATTCTTATTTCATCATTATCGTAAACTATTTTGATATATTTTCATTGAATGATCACTTCTAGATTCATCAAATTTAATACATTACCTATATCACTCTATCCCGTAACAGCTTCAAATCCCACTATATCATTTAACCTTATAAGAGCTTCACCTCGTGTATTTATTGATTACATTATCTAAACTTTATAACCACATTTTCTCCACCACTGTCAACAAACTAGAAGGTCATATAATAATGGTCTTTCAAAAGGGAGAGGAACACATAGTAATGCACTTGAGAAAACACAACATACCTTGGGGACAAGGGGTACCACATCTATATTTTGTAAAGTAAGTGGAGAAAACTAACCTCTTAGATCAAGTATATTCCTTTCAATTTATTCTCTGTGTATGAAAATTGTCATAATTTTTGCGAGATATATTTCAATAGGAACATACTCCAACCATACATGCCCTTTTTAAAGCATCTCCTTGATGAAATGATTCTTCATTTCAATTTTCTTTGTCTATGTGTGGGGGAAAAGATTTTTCCTATGTTATATAGTATGTGAATTATCATAATGGATTATGACCAGAAACATAACTTCTACTCTAATATCATCAAGTTGTTTCTCCTTTCATAATAACTATGTGAACACATGAGTATCCAAAATATTTTCATCTTCTACGGTGCTCAATGATATTAAACCTTGATTCTTTCATAGCCATGATGTAGAAAATCTTCAATGATAGACTGCACCACATGATGTCGATTTTCTATCATTTAAATAACCAAACAAATCTGTATATGCATATCAAAATAAATCTTGCTATGATATTTCATTATAAATCAAACTGAAATCCATTTTTCACTAGATATACTGGATCATTCTATTCACTATATGTAAGTGATTTTTTTTTGGATTATTTTGATATCATTATTCTTCGATTGTGGCCAAAACAATATGTGGTCTTTTCACTATGAAGTATAGTATAATGCCTATGATTTTCCTGTATTCTGTGATACTGACCACATTTCCTTCATCACCCTATGATAGTTTCATCCAAGTATCCACTAGAATTTTTATCTCCAAATATTAATCTATTCCAAATCTTCTTATAACCTCATTATCATATTTGGGTTGAGAAAAGAATGTTCAATTATTTACTTGTTTCACCTGTTTGCTAAGGAAAAACATCAATTCACTGAAAATCAACATTTCAAAATAATATTTAATGAATTTTTTGATTTTCATTAATTGAGAATCATATAATTATCCAACGATAATTTCATCGACATATACCAACACTGTCATCCTTTTATTACAATTTTGATGGACCAATGGATTGTAATCAAATAAGCCACACTAAAAATTGAGAGCTTTCATAAAGGGATCTAGTCATAAATACTATGATATTTGTGATTATTTCAAATCATATAGATAATTCATCAAGAGAAATACATTTTTCCATATTTATGAATGAGAATCCCATCTGAATTCTAAATATAATCTGATTCTTCCACATCCTCATTCAGAAAAACTAACCTGACATGCATCTAAAAAATAGTAATCTTTCTTTGCACTATAATAACCAGTAATATTCTGTTTATCTCTAGCCCTACAAAAATAGAACATGTTTCTTCAGCATTGAAACCATATATATTTGAGTACGCATTTTACACTAGTCATTATTTGTTTTAAATCACATAACAATATTCAATCATCTATTTAGGAAGGACCCAATTAGTCCTAGTGACCCTATTGTCTATTGGTGTCAAAAAATCTCCCACGTCATATTCTTCTCAGTTTGGTCAATCCCTTCATTCATAGCCTGAACCCAATTCTCATAACCAGTTGCTTCCTTATATTCATCATTGTTATCTTCTTTATGAATCATCATTTTCCAATTCATCTCCACCTATGATGATTACATCTTTTTTCAATAATTTGGAAATTTTTCAGTATGTTGTTGAAGATTCTAATCAGTCTATACTACAGTGAAATCATTTCATTTAACTTATTTCGTAGACTCTTATTGAACCATTTCCAATATTCTCTTATAGTTTATCTTTATCTGAAATAAAAATTAGTTAATACCATATTGTTAGAGAAAATAGATACTCATTAAATACATGAATGTTTCTTCATGTCCCCCATCCAGTATCATTAATAATAAACATTCATCCTTCATATATAATCAAGATTATGCATTTAATTAAGAGATAGGAAACCCCCCCTGTGATATAAAACACTTATAGTTTTTAGGAACACTATTTAAACCTATAAACATTAATCTTATCCTTTATTATTTATTCACATGTGACTATATGTTTTAGAATCTTCTTCATCTCAATAACATTTTCTATTTGTATATTCCTTCATTGAGTTTTTAATTGGGGTATTGTAAAACATAGAAATGATCCATAAACCAAAAAATTAAGTCTATTTAATTAAAACATGGTGTAGGAAACAAAAGATAAATTAAATAATTATATCATTTTCCATTACACTAAATTACTTCCACATATCTTCTATATCCATATACCAATAACTCCTTGTAATGAATTCTTCCTGATTTCATTTTTAGCTCATGTAACCAGTTTTATATAGTTGATATTTTGGAGTACATCACATCACCAATTTTCATCATATGATGCCACTTCCTCATGGATCTTATCTCACAAATAAACTAAAAAAGTTGAACATCAGTTAATATAACATATACACATAGGAAGAGGGGATCCTCTGTATTCATCAAGAAGAGGATTTTTGTTTATCTCGATAGATCATTCCATTGACACATTCCTGCAAATAACTATACTATTTTTCTCATGTCTAACTACCCATCCCAATTTCACTATTCTATCCATATAACAAAAAACATGTATACAAAGGTTGAGTCATATTCTGATACGTGGATTATGTAGGCAAGGCCTTTTTCACAACTTTGGTTTTGAATGAATTTTCTATATTTTCATTCATTTATTATACCTTGATATACTATTTTTCATGAATCTATATTTGGGATGAATTATTTTTAGTTGTCATATATTTGTACTTCTTCCCATATTGGATATCTCCTTATGTGGACTTCACTTCTCACCATGTGGTATGATAACTGAATTTTCAGAGAATTATTTTTTTATTTTTCATTTCTAAATTATCATAGTCAAGGCACCCATTCTTAATGGTGTTGAGTCATCCACTTAATTTACATTATTCTTAATGGCAACAAGGGAATATACATTATTTTTCTCCTTTGTTCGTTTTTAATGTTTTAAGGAATGTAGTTGTGATTTTAAAATAGTTAGTTCTTAATACCCCATTCCTTGATACCCTTGTGTATTCTATGAGACATTAAACTTATTTATCAAATTCTCACTTGGTCTTCAAGTGTAAGATTTATCGTTATACACCCCTAGAGTTGTGGATCTCTTTTCGAGTTTCTTTTTCGTCTCTACTTTCATCATACTGAATTATATTGGTGACTTCCCATCATTAGAACATATAAAATACATCTCATTAAAAATAGACCTTGTGTCATAATTTCTCAGCTGATATGTTGATACAACTTGAGTTTTTCGTCAGACATTGAGCTTTTGGCCCTCTTGACACATACTCATGGTGTGTCCCATTCTTCCATGGTAGAAACATTTCATTGATACATTTTTAGGAGACACTATTATTTCATGTTTCTCAAGACACTTATTCTTATTCCCAGATTTATAAATATTTTTGTATTTATAGCATTAAATATATTCATAATCATCTGAAAAAATAGGATGTATGACCATAAATCAAAAATAAATAAAACATTTAATAATTACATATTGTAAAAACCCTTTTGGTTTGTTTCCAATATTTATAATATTTTTCTTATTTATGGAACTATTCACAACTCTCATCTTGTCATGCGAGGTAGAGGGTTCATCATTTCCAATTCTGGTCTTTCAAAAACTATATTAACATTGAGATGTGAATAATTTTTTTGTGTATCCTAAAAAAATTCATATTTTCTTTTCTACTTCATCATAACCTATAAAAGGACAATAAAATAGTAAATGAAAAGAATCTATCAATTTAGGATTCCCCTTAGAATTATATTTCTCAACTTATTTCTTCAAAAATCCTATCTCTTCTCTAATTTATTGATTCCTTATACACCTTGATTCATGTTGAGACTTAATTTCTATCTTTAGATTCTTCCCTCTACTAATCTCATCTTCTAATTCTCATGTGAGATTATCTATAATGTCACATTTCCTCTTTAATTAAATTTTTTCTTGAGAAATAAAATTATCACAACATGCATTCTCTTGTTGTAGACTTTGGTTTTCATAAAATATTTCTGCTATGTTTGTAACAAGATCATCATTCTTGGCATTGAGAAAAAAAATTTCTTATAAGATTATTTTGTTTCCCTTCTAATATTCATTGAGTTTTTTCTACCTTTATAGAAATACATTTTAGGAATAGTAACCATGTCAATAATCTGTCTATTTAATCCTATGTGTTTATTAAACTCAATTTCCTAGATTGGATCTGTATATATTTAAATTTATTTCCATTATCATGATTCTGATTCAATTCATTTGTTTATGTGAAATATTAACTTTTTTGTTCATGAAATCTCTTTATCATCATTAGTACAAACATCAATGGGAACATTGGGTTCTTCACGCATTCATGTAGCATCATTAAAATATTGAATAATCTGAAATCCAAATTCTTCTTGATATTTCATTAAGAAGTTGCTGGTTTCCTTCAATTGAATCATTTTCATTCCATGTAAACATCCACATTGAAGAATTACACCAAAAATCATCTACTTAATTGAATTTCTTCTCTCTTCCATGAAAAAACAAGATAATATAATTCTGAATAATTAACATCAACAGTCATATAATCCAATTCTAATAATAAAATCTAATGAAAGAAACCTTCCATGTGATACAAAATTTGAAAATCCTAATGCGGCCTAGATAGTATAAGGGCGGGATGAGTTAGGTTATGGATATGCGTTTCAAACATCCTCATTCCCCTCTAGATCGTGACATATTTATTACAAGGATTTATTATTATTCTCTTTAATGTAAATTTTGATCATGTACCTTCCAATTTTATCTGATGATAATGCATTGAAAGTAAATAAATAAAGCCAAAACATTAACACATATCTTTTTACTTTCTTCACCCTCATTGGATAAATCCATGTAGCATAAAATAACAATGTGCTGATTGTACCAAATTTACTAAGCCGTGCAATTAATAATGATTTTTGTGATAGACCACATATATTGACATACACTATTCTTTTAAATGAGTTAGTTTCTACTCACTACATTTCCAAGGATCACTCCCTAGGTCTCTTTCTCTGGATCTCTGTCGGTGTAAAGGATCATCATCTTCCTCTTCATTTTATCACAGCTCTTGAAAGGGATCCAATAATAATATATGGACCTAAAAGACCCTTAATTTTCATAAAATCATGTACATAAAATGTTTTTAAATTCAATATTGAAATCCCGTTTCCCCTATATATGAAATCAAATTTTCCATGTACTCTTAGTTAATGAAAATTGATTTCATGAACTGTTTAAGTGCCTTCGCGAACAACATTATTCATATGAAAACTATGCTCAACCACGTTCCATGTATTATTTGTAGACAAACTATCCTTTATAGACTACCTTCTCTTCCATGAAACATCCACCTTCCTCATTACAAATCTTCTTCTGTCGACCAACTCTTCTCTGTAGTCCATCCCTACATCACTGAGGATTTATTCTTCTACAAACTACCTATTCTTCATGTACTATTTTTTGTACCATAGAAAACCTCTTATCCATGGATTTTTAATTTTTTTATATATATAGTGACCCACAAAACTCCTTTATGAAACATTCCCGCAAACTCTTTCCCCTTTCACAGAATCCATCTTACAAACCTCTACTCCTTCACTGACTCCAAGTGAACTCTTTCAAACTTTGATGAATTTATACAAAGAGTGAAGATGACTTATAAAATAATTATCTAAGTATCAATTGGATTTGACGAAATTTTATTGGAAAATAGATCCTCCAAATCAACCAATCTATTTTACCAAATTCTTTGATGTGGTACAACCTTCATCACGGACTGTTTTTACCACGTCCCGTTTTTTCCCCTGCAGTTCTCTTATTGCATATCTTCAATCATGTTGGTAGATCACTTTAATGAAAAAAACCCTTCATGGAACAAAAAAACAACTGTCTATTTTTATCAAAAAATGAAACATCCTACAAATTTCAATCCTTACATAAACTATTTTCCCCCAAAAAACCATTTTTTTATTTCCAACTGTTTACCCTACACCATCCACACACTGCACTACATGGTTTTCATAGTGCTACTTGGTGGAAATATTCTTTTTCCATAATTCCATCATTGTTTCACATACCTCTTATAGGGTCTGAAAAATTCCCTTCGCCATCCGTGAACTATGTACTCTTACATAATAAATCAACCTTTTCCAAAATACAAACTCCTAATTTTGAGGTCCAAAAATTTGGCACACTGGGAAACAGTTCCTCCTTAAAAAACTTATTTGGAAAACGCCTATAATAATCATTCATGGTCATCTAGCTTTGTTAGTAAACAAAATTACATCAAAAAACACCCATAGGAAGCCTTGATGGATCTTTTCCCAAAAATTTATTATATTTAATTTGATCAACATCACCATCACATGGCTCTAAAGTATTGATTCATATGAATATTTCCTTTTTAATGATTTATTCCATTTTTTCAAGATTGATGATCCATGTATTGATTATAATGAATATTCATATGTTATACTCATACATTTTATTATTTCATCACACAGATATGATGTATGTATGCTCACTGATAAAATTAATTTGTTAATTGATACATTTTTTTATACTAAGAATTTGACATCATCCTTAATATGTTTCAATTTCCCCACAATTTAAATACTAATGGTGAATGAGTTATATCTAGAAGGAATTAAAAATGGATGATGTTGATGTTATAGTATGAAAAATAAAATTAGTTTTAAGTGGGATAAATTGTCATTTAATTTAATGTGAATTATTTATGTCAGATTTTTTCCTAATTCACTAAAATTATAAACATAGTAGGTCCTCTAGGGTGAAATTGATTCATTTATTCATTCTGATGTTTGGAGGTTTTCATGGAATAATATTGGGTGACACTTATCGATATCAAATCATGAAATCTACAGATTACATTTTCAGAAACAAATTCAGGTGTGTTGGTTCTGGGATATTATAAAAATAGTATTTCGTATCCTTATACATTATTATACATCTTATGTGAATAAATAATGAAGAAATATGTGATTCATCTAACATCTCTATCTGGAATTATGGTCCTGTTGGGATGCATAATATATTCCTAAACCTTATCATTTTTTCACAATAAATGTTGGTGTTAGGAAAATTAATCACTCTATCTTATAATAATACATCTTCCATATAAGATTCGGTAATCCTCACATATATTAACATATGAACATTTATCTAAGAATATTAAATCTATTCCCTAGTATATAATCTGAATATCCATATTGTCAAAATACTTTAATATTTCATCTCATTTAATCCTAATCATTGAATTAATTGAACAATCTTTTTGATTCAAAAAATTTTACACCATGTACTCCATACCAATGTAAACATGTAATGGGTATCCAAAAGCATCAATCAAATCCAACAACTTATTTTAGGGAAATTTTAACATATATTTTCTAAATATAAAAATCATGATTTTAGGATATATATATATATATATAATATAATTCACCTTAATGGTAATTCCACTACATTTACAATGAATTAATTACAACTATAAACACCAAATATAGAGTTAGAAATTTTAAATCATCATTTTTCAATTGGTGTGGGGAATAATTTTTCATTATTTAATTTTGAATATGAATGCATCCTAGTACATTATTGAATGAAGAATTATAAAAAATAATCCTTTCTCCACTATAGGATAGTGTGATCACATGTTCATTGAAAGAACAAATATTAGCTTCTTTGATATTTTCCCCACATTAAATTAACCATAGGATATTATTTTTCTTTTTGGTTAACATGTTTATATTGTTGGATAGTTGTGAAAAATATCTAACAAAATTTCAATAGAATTCATACAACCTAACAAAACTATGGATATTAGCGACCATGGATAGTCATGGAAAATTTTCAATAAAATCCATAATTGATATATCCCCTAATTTAATTTCTAAAGAGAATATATGATCCAATGCTAAAACATAATGTTACCATAATTTCAATGTAACATTATTTTCTATTCAACATCTCCTTACACATGTTAATCAAAATAATTCTTAATTTTTCATTATTCTTTTATGTGATCTATGAATTTATAATAATATCATCTATAAAGAATAGAAAAAAATGATAAAAGAAATCCCTAAATATAATATCCATTAGAATAATACATATATATGGGTAATTGAAAAGTAAAAATTAGATAATAATAAATTAATAAGGATTATACCATGTTTGGAAGTATGCCTTGTGTTTGTCCTCCTTTTTATCCCATGATAGAATATATATCTAGATTGATGTTAATTAATTTAAAATTATTATGATTTGTTTATGTCACGACCCGTCCTCGGGAACCGTGCCGTGACTACCCCAAGACAGCCTTCCATAGGCCAGGGGTTGGCGACTAGCACTGAAGGCGTAAATCCTGATAATTGGGAAGGCATTGCCTTTATAAAAGTAAAAAAACACCACAGAGTACAAGCGGAAGTAAAACAATATGTACAAAGAGAAGTGATGAAAGGCAAATGGGCCAGAATACAAACCCAAATGAAAGTACAACTACAACTGAACAAAGTACAACAAGAAAAGACAACAGCTGGAAGAACGAAGTGGCCCCGGGGTCATCCTTCTCGGATCCAACCTGAAGGGTAGGTATAGAAGGCGCAGCTCCTAGATCGTCCACCACGGATCCTACCTGAAGGGTAGGTACAAATAGCCTCCACAACGCTCTCGCCCATCAACCTCCTCCGAGTGTCGTCTCACTGTGAAGTCTGACTCCAGATACTGACTTGTCGTGTAGTCCACCTTCGGGTGCTGACTCGTCATGTAGTCCACCTCCGGTACTGACTCGTCGTGTAGTCCTCCTCCGGGTACCGTCCAGTCCTCGAACACTCAGCCTCTGTCAGCACTGCCCGTCGTCTACAACCAACACAACGAGGTGCGGCCATTGCCTGTGTAGGGGTGAGTATAACGATACTCAGTGGGGACCCCGAGACACTCAAGGTCTAACTAAAAACAACAAGGATAACCAAAAATAAGATCTCAACAGATAACCTCTACTTAGGTATATGCCCATACATATACCTAAGTTATCAAGTAACCCATCTCAATGATGAGGAAACACAAGGATCATAGACTCAGCTCAAACCAGGATTTTCATAATCGAAATTGTAACTGCTGAAGAGCTCCGTCTCTAGAGTGTACAGTGGTCATGTCACGACTCTGAGGTACTTCTCACTAACCTAATACTGCTGAGGTACTTCTCCTGTCGAGTACCGCGGGCCTGCCACCTCACACAGTAGTGCTTCCCACCGGGGTCTACCACCCAAACACATTAGTGCTCCTCCCTCGTAGCCTACAGAGGTACTCCTCCTATCGAGTACCGTGGGTCTGCCACCCAAACATAGTACTGCTCCCCACTGTGGGTCTGCCACCCAAACACAGTAGTGCTTCCCACTGGGCTAAACAAGTCTCTCCGACTTGAATCGGACAAGCAGTGTTCAGGTCCCAGCCAGCTACACAGTCTCCATACTCCGTACGCTCGTCTCTGGGAGGGTCCTCTCCACGATCTACTGGTAGATAATCCAAGTATCTCAAAGTCCCATGAAGAAGTATCTCAAAAGACCGCCTCGTCATAGAGGTCTCAATGTAACAGACGGCGCGTCAATTAGACGCTCGGTCTGTGAGTTACTAGCCTTTTCATCCCAGGGTCCCAGTAGGTTTCGTGAGAGAACCAATCCATCTGTATCTCAACTATACCCCGAACTCTCATAGGGTATACTAATAGGGACCGTTTCTCAATGATATCATCCACGCCGCTGACGGTTCGTCAAACGGACGTCCTGTCTGAAAGATATCAGCTTTTCCGTTCCAGGGGCTCGGTTGTATTTCGTGTGCAATACAACCCAGACACTATACAACTGTATCCATAACTCGAGAAAAAGGATTCCAAATGTTCCGTCTCATCAAGAGGAATTCAATGAAACAGACGGCGCGTCAATCGGACGCCCGGTCTTTGAGTTATTGGCTTTTTCGTTCAAGGGGCCCGCTTGGTTTCGTGAGCGAACCTACCCGACCGCACTCCGACGGCATCCAAACCTTGAGAGGAGAAAGCCAAAAGATCCGTCTCACTTAGAGGAATCCATCAAAGTCGACGACACGTCAATCGTACGTCCAGTGCTAAAGATACAAGTGTTTCTGCTCCGAGGGCCCGGTTGGTTTCGTGTACGAACCAACCTGGGAGAACCCAAAGTTCTCCAAAATCTTGAGTTTAATATACCGAAACGACCGTCTCGTTCCAAGGATAGCTACACAACTGACGGTACGTCGATCGGAGGTCCGTAGCTCATGATACGGGCATTTGACCAAAAGTGCTCCAAAAACGGGGGGTCTGGGCCCGGGCCGACCCGGGCCGACCCCCCTGGGTCGGCCCGAACAGGGTCGACCCGAACCAGGTCCGACCCGGCTGGACCCGTTCCGGCCCGACCGGCCAGCCGCGGCTCGGCATGTCCGAGCCGAAGTCATAGAGCGGGGGTGTGCGTGACTGCCCCCTCGCCGCTAATTGAAGCCAGCGTCGCGCCGGGCGCCGCCACCACCATCTTCCGCGGACCACCGGACGCGCTCCGGTGGTCCTTCCCCCCTTCCGTCTTCGCCAACGGTCCTCTCGGGACCCGACCTTCACTGCAAAGGAATTCAAATGCCATAGAGGCATGCTTCGTCATCATCCGTCGATCCGCACATCGATATACAAGCTGTCGTGGGTTGTCGGGCCGTGTTTGTTCGGCCCGCGCCCTCCGCATTAGGTGTTATCAATTAAAAAATAATTAAACACATGATTTTAATCACTCACAATGATATAATTTATCCAAAATAAATTATACAATCACCTTGCAATCAAATACCCACGCACGAGGGTTTAAAATTTTGAATTCGCGGCGTGACGATGTTGCACATCCTTGCCGTTCTTTCCCACGCAGTGCAACGGCACATCGTCACTTTCTTTTGGACATCACGTTTTTCTTGTCGTTCTTTCCCACGCAGTGCGACGGCACCGCGTCACTCTCTTTCGATCCGCAACGACAAGAACGAATAAAAAGGGAGGAGGATTGGCTGTGTTCATGCGGTCTGGCCTCCTCCCGTTAAACGATAACAAGGGGGTTCTCATTACCCCTAGAACGTCAATGATGGAATTAAGAATAAAACGAAACAATCCCCTACCTTGATATTTGACGTTGCACGTCAGTATCGCGGAGAATGGAGTCGCGGCGTCGGACGTAGATTCTGTGGATGTCTGGGTGCGTCCGAGGAGGAAACGACGTCTCCTCACTTGTTGCTATGATGGAGAAGGGAGGTACATTGTCGTTGGCGATGATCTCCACGGTCGGCGACTTCTCCCTTGTTGTGGAGGAAGATGAAGACGGAAGAATCTGGGGCGCCGAGTCTTCTAGGTCGTGGGGTCGATGTTCATCGTCTAAGAAGAACCGTTCTTCACGTTCTTCGTCGAAGATGAAGAAGATCTTCAAGTTTCTCAACGATTCTACCAAACCTCTCAAGTAATAAAGAAAATAACAAAAAATAAATTAAGCCCACACTTAATTTATTTACACAACAAAAACCATTGAAATTCAAGAGTTTGATTTTCAAAAACTCACATTAAACTCACTACATTAATGTCATAAGTTATATCTTAAGTTAACAACATTAATGGTGAGTTGAGGGGGTTAGAGGATATGAAGGGGTGGGGTTAGTGTGGGCCCCACCACCCTCTTAACCTTCCATGGGAAGTTGGGTAGTTACCCAACATCCATCCAATGGATAAAAACACTTATGGAAAATAAAAATTGAAGTTAAATTTTTATTTTCACTTTCACAAATTTTTTTACAACATCCCTCGTGTAAACGCAACTCCGGAATAGGCGTTCCTAAGAAAATATTGGCGTTGTGGTTCCAACAGTGCCCTCAGAATTTGATTCCGAGTATCGGTTAAAAGTTAGAAATTCCCGCTCATTCGTTCACTGAACGTACCCAAGCTAAACTTCGGAAATTGATTATGGGCACACCGAGCCTCGAAATCTGGCGCCGTCAGAAACTGCATTCTTGTAAAATTCCAAAGAAAATTAAGAAAAATTTTCCTTGAAATTTCCAGGTTTTACATTACTCCCACCTCAGGGATTTACGTCCCCGTAAAGCTTCAACACAAACCAGTGTCACAAAAGCAGTACAGAGCACACATCTTGAGCCTTCCGCTCCCATGTGCTCACCTGGAGGTTTCCATGATGTCTACGAAAATGCACAAGAGGAATCGACCATCCGCGTAGGACCTGATCTCGTCGATCCTCAATCCCCACTGGAACCTCCATGCATGATGCTCTGTCATCGACGTCCAACTCCCTGAGGTCGATGATGTGTGAAGGATCATGCACATATCTCTTCAGTTGAGATACGTGGAAGACGTCGTGCACCTAGTGAAACTGATGTGGATGGGTCAAGCGGTAAACAACCTCACCTACCCAGCTGAGGACATAGAAAGATCCGTTGAACCTCGAAGATAACTTGCTGCCTTGGCCACATCTCTGTAAACCTCGTCGAGGTGAGACCCTTATAAGGACGTGATCGTCATCCTCAAACTATAGAGGTTTCCAATTCCTATTAGAACTGGAACTCAAACGACTACTGCCACGAGGGTAAGGTTGGACGACTCAAGATTGATCGGTTGCACCCTCCCGTGCATGAGTTTAACTTGTGCTGCCCGGGGTTTTTTTTGCCGTCCAAGGAAAACCCATCCCGACATTTTCCTAATACCGTCAATTTGAGAATGAACAATGATTGCCAAATCCATTCTCAATCTAATTTCGTAAGGTCTGGACGCTGCCATCAATGGGTCCTAACCGAGACTCTTGCGTCAAGGGTCAGATCACATCGTCGGCGTATGTGTGACTATCAAGTCTCCTCCCAAAGGTATCTCTAGACGTGAGGGTTAAGTCAACAGCTTAAGCGAAAACTCTAGGTCTGGGACTAGATTCATGGAAGGAAGGGATGATTTGTATCGATGTCTATGGCTACGGCAGCTAGTAGAAGACAAAGTCCGCACTTCGAATCATACGTAGAGCCCTATTTGGTCGCACTCCATAACCGCAAGCAGCTAATCTCTTCCCTTTCTCTCCAACTCCCTGAGTCTAGTGGAGACTACAATGGTGGGTGATGGTAACATGTTGAAATGTACACCACCACAAGCTCCTCTCCTAGATCTGTCTCCATGTCTGCTGCTCTGCAGATTCATATGTCATTAACATTTCCTCTTCTTGAAACATTTTAAATGCCCATGTCCCTGACACTGGCGCCCGTTTCTTGCTTTCCAAACTTCTGTCATTCTCTAGCTGTATTTGTTCAGAAAAGAATTCTCAACCACAAAGGTTCCTTCTATCACCCTAGCCTAAGTAGGAATGCATAGAGAAGAGGTGATGGCTCGGATTCCCATAAACATACCATGCTCAGAGGTCCGACCTCTATTGCACTGATTGAAACACATCCATCGAGTACCCGGTATGTTCGGTATGCCTCAATGAATTCTCAGCTATCAACACGTCGTCCCGCCGAAACTGTATAAGCTCTAGAAAACTCTCCGCCACCTCCTCAAGCCTGTCCTCAGCAGCCTTTGATTCAGGTTCTCCTCGGAACATGATGGTATCTGATGTTAGAACATGTATAAGGCATAAAGCCTACATATGTCACCTACCGGTACCGCCGGTTGAAACTGCTGACCAACAGGTAGTGATGTATAGCGAACACACTACCCAAAGGTACTATCTCAGGCATCAGTCCACGTACCGAAGCCTAATCACTATGTGGACCATCCTCATGGTCATCCACTGGAAAACACTAGTGGGAATGTCCACCATCCACTCTACTGATGTCTCAGTTAGGTGGAAAACTCTATCAATCGCCTCCAGCCACTACTCTGCTGTCTGAGAATCTATCTCCCCTTGTAACCTCGGAGGCCGCTGCTGTTGGAACTCGTGCAACGTGCTCTGCCAGTGTGCACAGTATTCTAGTATAGTTGTTGGAATCTACTACCCAACAGGTGGTGGTTCTACTGGTACACCACCTGAGGGTGCCAACATAGTAAAAAGGACCCCACATCGGAGCCTCGCCGCTCGGTGGGCCGTCATTGAGTACTCTCTCGGAACTCCAACTAACTGTCTGTGTGGAGACATCCTGAACAGATTTGTCACAGTCAACGTTAATATCTGGTGAGCTGACCTTGTTTGAGCTGACTTTAATACTTTGGAAACACATACGCAATCTGTGCATTCATGTACAATTTTGGAAATCAGTAGTCAGGGTCCTGGTGTATGGATACGTCGGCCGCTGCACCAACACTGGACTCCCAGAACTGAAGACCACACTCGGTACCCTTAACACTATTGCTTCACATAGAAAAAGATCAGAGTCCTGAGTTCTGTGGTAGAAATGAACACTTTTGATACCAATTTGCCAAGACCCGTCCTCGGGAACCGTGTCGTGACTACCCCAAGCCCACCTTCCATAGGCCAGGGGCTGGAGACTAGAACCAAAGGCGTAAATCCCGATAACTGGGAAGGAACTTCCTTTATAAAAGTAACAAAACATCACAGAGTACAAGTGGAAGTAAAACACAAAGTACAAAGAGAAGTGTTGAAAGGTAAATGGGCCAGAATACAAACCCAAATGAAAGTACAACTACAACTGAACAAAGTACAACAGGAAAAGACAACAGCTGGAAGAACGAATCAGATCCTGGATCATCCTCTTCGGATCCTACCTAAAGGGTAGGTATAAATGGCTCAACTACTAGATCGTCCACCACGGATCCTACCTGAAGGGTATCTACATATAGCCTCCACAACGCTCTCGCCCGTTAACCTCCTCCGAGTGTCGTCTCACTGTGAAGTCTGCCTCCAAATACTAACTTGTCGTGTAGTCCACCTCCGGGTACTGACTCGTTGTGTAGTCCACCTCTGGTACTGACTCGTCGTGTAGTCCTCTTTCGGGTACCGTCCAGTCTTCGAACACTCGGCCTTCGTCAGCACTGCCCGTCGTCTGCAACCAACACAATGTGGTGCGGGCATAGCCCGTGTAGGGGTGAGTATAACGATACTCAGTAGGGACCCTGATACCCTCATGGTCTCACTAAAACCAACAAGTATAACCACAATGAAGATCTCTACAGATAACCTCTACTTTGTTATATGCACATACATAAACTTAAGTTATCAAGTAACCCATCTGAATGATGAGGAAACACAGGGATCATAGACTCAGCTCAAACCAGGATTTACAATATCGAAACAGTAACTGATGAAGAGCTCCGTCTCTGGAGTGTATAGTGGTCCTGTCACGACTCTGAGGTACTGATCACTAACCTAAGACTGCTTAGGTACTCCTCCTGTCGTGCACCGCGGGCCTGCCACCTCACACAGTAGTTCTTCCCACCGGGGTCTGCCTCCCAAACACAGTAGTGCTCCCCCCACATAGCCTACATAGGTACTCCTCCTGTGGAGTATCGCGAGTCTGCCACCCAAACACAGTAGTACTCCCCACTGTGGGTCTGCCACCCAAACACAGTAGTGCTCCCCACTGGGCTATACAAGTCTCTCCGACTCGAATCAACAAGCAGTCTTCAGGTCCCAGCCAGCTACACAGTCATCATACTCCGTACGCTCATCTCTGGGGGGGTCCGCTCCACGAGCTACTGGTCAATACTCCAAGTATCTCAAAGTACCATGAAGAAGTATCTCAATGGACCGCCTCATCATAGGGGTCTCAATGCAACAGACGGTGCGTCAATCGGGCGCCCGGTCTGTGAGTTACTAGACTTTTCATCCGAGGGGCCCGGTTCGTTTCGTGAGCGAACCAATCACGGCTGTATCTCAACTTTACCCCAAACTCTCATAGGGTATACTCATAGAGACTATTTCTCAACGAGATCATCAACGCCACTGACGGTTCGTCAAACGGACGTCCAATTTGAAAGATATCAGTTTTTCCGTTCCAGGGGCTCGGTTGGATTTCGGGTGCAATCCCACCCGGACACTATCCAACTATATCATAAACATGATCGAAGCATGCCAAAAGTTCCGCCTCATCAAGAGGAATTCAACGAAACAGACGGCGCGTCAATCGGATGCCCGGTCTGTGAGTTATTGGCCTTTTCGTTCCAGGGTCCCGGTTGGTTTCGTGAGCGAACCAACCCTACCACACTCCAACGGCATCCATACCTAGAGAGGAGTAAGAAAAAAGATACATCTCACTTAGAGGAATCCATCAATGTAGACAGCACATCAATCGGACGTCCGGTGCTAAAGATACATGTGTTTCCGCTCCGAGGGCCCGGTTGGTTTCGTGTACGAAACAACCTGGACGAACCCAAAGTTCTCTGAAACCTTGAGTGTAATATACTGAAACGACGGTCTCATTCCAAGGATTTCTACGCAACTGACGGTGTGTCGATCGGAGGTCCGTAGCCCATGATATGGGCATTTGACCGAAATTGGTCCGAGAACGGGGGGTCTAGGCCCAGGCCGACCCGGCCCGACCCCCCTGGGTCGGCCCAAACCGGGTCGACCCAACTCGGGTCCGACCCGGCAGGACCCGGTCCGGACCGGCCCGGCCGGCTCGGTCCAGCCCGACCAGCCGGCCGCGGCTCGACATGGCCGAGCCGCAGTCGCGGAGCGGGGGTGTGCGCGGCCGCCCCCTCGCCGCTAATTGAAGCCGGCGGTGCACCGGGCGCCGCCGACGCCTGGCGGCCGGCCGCTACCGGCCCCCGCTCCAGCTGCCGGCACCGCCGCGCCGACGTGGCACGACGCCACCGTCTTCTGCGGACCACTGGACGCGCTCCGGTGGTCCGTTTCCCCTGCTGTCTTCGCCAACTGTCCTCCCGGGACCCGACCTTCACAACGAAGGAATTCATACGCCATAGCGGCCTGCTTTGTCGTCGTCTATCGATCCGAACATTGATAAACAAGATGAGGAGGGTTGTCGGGCCGTGTTTGATCGGCCCACGCCCTCCACGTTAGGTGTTATCAATTGGAAAATAATTAAACACATGATTCTAATCATTGACGAGGATATAATTTATCATAAATAAATTATACGATCACCATGCAATCAAATACCCACGCACGAGGGTTTAAAATTTTGAATGCGCAGCATGACGATGTCACGCATCCTTGTCGTTCTTTCCCACGTAGTGCGACGACACCGCATCACTTTCTTTCAGACGTCACGTTTTTCTTTTCGTTCTTTCCCACACAGTGTGACGACACCGCGTCACTCTCTTTCGATCCGCAATGACAAGAAAGAATAGAAAGGGAGGAGGATCGGTCGTGATCGTGCGGTCCGGCCTCCTCCCGTTAAACGATAACAGGGGGTTCTCATTACCCTTATAACGTCAAAGATAGAATTTAGAATAAAATGAAACAAAACCCTACCTTGATATTTGACGTCGCACGTTGGTATCGCGGAGAATGGCATCACAGCGTCGGACGTAGATTCCGTGGACGTCGGGGTGCGTCCGAGGAGGAAACAACATCTCCTCACTTGTTGCTATGATGAAGAAGGGAGGTATGTTGTCGTTGGCGATGATCACAACGGTCAGCGACTTCTCCCTTGTCGTGGAGGAAGACGAAGACGGAAGAATCTGGGACGTCGAGTCTTCTAGGTCGTGGGGTCGATGTTCTTCATCGGAGAAGAACCGTTCTTCACGTTCTTCGTCGAAGACGAAGAAGATTTTCAAGTTTCTCAATGATTCTCCCAAACCTCTCAAGCAACAAATAAACTAACCAAAAATAAATTAAGCCCACACTTAATTTATTAACACAACATAAACCTTTGAAATTCAAGAGTTTGAATTTCAAAAACTCACATTAGACTCACTACATTAATGTCATAAGTTATAACTTAAGTTCACAACATTAATGGAGAGTTGAGGGGGTTAGAGGATATGAAGTGGTGGGGTTCGTGTGGGCCCCACCACCCTCTTAACCTTCCAAGGGAAGTTGAGTAGTTACCCAACGTTCATCCTATGGATAAAAACACTTAAGGAAAATAAAAATTGAAGTTAAATTTTTATTTTAACTTTCACAATTTTTTTTACAACTTCCCTCGTGTAAATGAAACTCCAGAATAGGCGTTCCTAAACAAATACCAGAGCTTTGGTTCCATCGGTGCCCTCAGAATTTGATTCCGACTATCGGTTCAAAAGTTATAAATTCCCACTCGTTCGTTCACTGAACGTACCCGAGATAATCTTCAGAAATTGATTCCAGCCACACCGGGCCTCGGAATCAGGCGCCGTCAGAAACTGCGTTCTTGTAAAATTTCAAATAAAATTAAGAAAAAATTTCCTTGAAATTTCTGGGTCTTTACAGTTTAGATGAACAAGTAACTCATCAATGTGGGGTAATGGATTTTTTATTAATAATGATCCTTTTATGTTCTCTCTAATCAATTCGAATTCATATTATGCTATTCTTTAAAAAAATCTATTCACACTATGATGATGCATTTTGTTATAGGGGTCCTTTATCATGAATACAAATGAGTTTCTTGTTCATATTTTTCTTCTCTATTGGAGAAAACACATATGTAGTCTTTGAAATTGAAGTAGCATCATATATGAGGTTTATTAAAATCATGGAATCATAATTCAAGGGAAGAAATGGATAATATTCTGTAATAACATCACCATTTTCTTGAACTATATGCATATATTAGAACATGAATATTACTGACATGATTTGAGGATAAAATCACTAAATAGTTTGTAGTAGGACCCATATAACAGAAGTAGTCTCCATTTGATGTTTTAATTATACCTCACATAGAAATATCATTATAAATTGATTTAGAATATCAATTATGATTTCTAATCCTTGGAAATAAATTCGAGGTCTATACAATAGAATATAATTCATTCCCAATATAAATAAAAATTTAACAAGAGGAATAATCACATGTTTTGTAGGAATCAAATTATGGCAACTTTTTATTGGGGAGGAGCTATAGAATTGTGATGCAATCATCATAAAATTATAATTTCTTTTCTTCAAACTCAACATCTAATATATGAGTTGTTGAGATTATACCCATTACAAATTCCTTTGATATTAATTAGTGGGTTGGTCCGAAATAAAATTAGTCATATGTAATTATATATTGGATGGTTAGTGTACCATTCAACAGTTCACTCTTTGGACCCACCTTAGTTGTTGGGGTTCTAGGAGATGTGAATTTTTATCTTTGTTTATGTGGTTAATAAAAGAAATTTTCATTATTAACCCTCATATTCATGCATTAATTAGTGTAATTTCTAGACTCCGTGCAATTATAGATTTGCAGAGTGTGTGGAAAATTTAGTTGAGATATTTAATACCCATTGAGTAGCCTCTTCACAAAACATCACCATTCTATTCCTTGAGGTACTTTTTCAAATATTCAAATAATTTAAAATACCCCTATGGAAGTATTTACTTTGATTAAATCCACACAGATGACATGAATAATGAATAATTTTCATTCATGCCAAATTTTTATTATTATAATTCTCTTGATATTCATTATTCTTTAAAATGTCCCAATAAATATGAAAACAAGATGTTAAGAAATCCATGCTAACCATACCATCTATATAATAATAATATCATCTTATACATAATAAAACTCACATTTGTAGAACTAACCAAGGAATAAAATGTTTTCTATCCTAGAGATTACCTATATACAATACTTATTTTACAAAAAATTGAAAACTTTCTCCATGATATTTCTAAATTAAAACATTTTCTATAAATCACACATGATATAAAGATATATATAAAAAGAGGAATGAAATCATAAGATAGTTTAATACATAGAGGATCAATGTCGGAAAATATTTTATAAGGTACAGATCATAGACATGAAGGATAATTAGAGTTGAAAAATTCTATATATTAATAAAAATAAAATGAAACAATATATTTTAATCATAAAACTTGATAGGGAAAAAATTCTACAAAAATGTTTATAAAGAAGCATTACCGTTATGAAATTTCTGAAAAAAAATTAAAAATTTTAAAAACATGAAATCATCATATAAGAGTTTATAATATCGTAAATTTTCTGAATAACATGAAAACCATGAATTTATTAAAAATAAAAATAATTAGGGTCATGTAGAATAACATGATAAATTTTTTTGAAATTTGTACTGACCATTATCAAAGGAAACCCATTATGAGAAATATTATTATTCATACACTAACATGAACAAAAATGTTATTTCCTTGCAATTTTTTTGAGAAAACCATTATGATAAAACATGTATGAACAAACTCATTATGTCCACACCTGAAAATTTTGTGATATAAAAAATTAAACCAATGTATTATAGGGAGATACAGGACCCCACATGACATTATTCATACATTTTTCTACTACTTATTGTAAATTTTCATCATATCATATCTATCGTATTTACAATTAATGGGTTTCTTAAACATTAAAATTTAAGTAATTCACTTTTACTAAAGAATATAAGGAAATAAAATGGGTTTTATAATACATCCAAATGGTATAAATTCCATTCATTAATTTTATTTTTTGATAAAAAACATAATCACTCCAAATAATAACCTTATAGAAGATAAAATTGGATGAATAATGGTTCATAACTCATTTAGTGGTATGCCATTTATATATAATTAAATCAAAATCATTAAAAATACTTTAATTTTTGTTTCAATCTTTGTAAAAGTAAATGTTTAGAGTGACTTACAAAATAATACTTTTTTTAAAAAAATGTATCTAAAATGAAAAAAATTCATAGAAATAGAATTAAATAATAAAAAGTTTCCTAAAATATGAAGATACAATATAATTTAAAATGCAATATCTTGGAAAATAATATTCAATAAAAAATTGTTTGACTCCACTAAATAATTTTTTGTTACCATGTTCCTTACCATGGCACACTATTTTCCTGGAATTGTGTTAAACTCATATATCATATAGATAAAAATTTTATTTACATATTAAAAAACCATATTAATATGAAATTCCTTTTATATTCTTCATTATTACAAATTCCCTTATCATAGTTGACTCTTATAATCTATTTTTAGTATTATGTGTTAATAATACATACAATTTTGACCTAGTTTTTTAAAATTGGTGTTGACCTACATTTTTAATCAAATGATAATATATTATAAATAATGGTATTGGATTTGAATTTTTGTAAATACCTACATTATTTATATCCATTACAAGGGTGTTTTTTCATGTTTCATTAATGTTAAAATAATAATGAAATAGTTTAGACATACTAACTAATATCGATGGATTATATAAGAACTCAGCCTTAATAAATTACATAATATTCAAGTAAATGAATAATTCACATCGAGGATTTTTTTCATTTTTAGAGCTTTATATAATTAGGCCATAAATATTACATTACATATCAAAAATTACAATGTTGAATCTTATACATAGTATCAATTTTTTATAAAATAAAAACTATGGAAGAAAAGATTTATTTCTAGTTACATATTTTAGACAACATAACATTTAATTGATCTGATCCTTGACATTTTTCATCTTTATGTCCTTTGAAAAAAAAAATATGTGGGATGAGCATAAAAAAGATCAGTAAGGGATACATAAATAAGGAAAACTATTAGTTTGTCCAAACAATAAGTACACCATGAATACATTATCGTAAGTAAAAGTTTTCAACTTTTTGAAGTATTAAATAATATTCACTGAATAAGAGATCATTAAATAACCTTTTGTAAGACCAATATTACCATAATACCCATTGAATTAACACATAACATGTAAAGGTAACTTTCTACAAATACATACTTAAATGGAATAACCATACAGTCGAGTTCCACGCATATCTCTAACTGGAATATCCATACAGACAACTTACATACCCAATGCATTGGAGGTTATAACATAACCACCCGTCCTTGGTTATCACGACACCACCCATTATTTGATTTATCATGTAACCACCCGTGAAATTTCCATGTACCATTACAAAATCATTACAATTAGAATATTTAAAATATAAAAATTTCAATAATAAAATTTAATTGCAACCACAATAAATTATTCAATTATATTGAAATAATCAATCCATTTAAAATATATTTTCAATACCAAAACATCCAAAAACAGAATATGAGGTTTCCTTTTTTATTTTTTAAAAAACCTTAAGGCTTATAGAGGAATCCAAATAACAATTACTACGGCGGAGGGGTCATTATAACTTCAAATGTTAAAAACGTTCCATTTGACAATTAGTAAAATGCTATGTAGAAAAAATATTCCCTTTGAATGAAATTAAAATTAAAAGGGGTTTATTCACCATATAAATGAATGTTGTGTATAAATCAAAATATTCCTTTTTGAAAGGAGATTGAGATGAAGTCCCTTGCCTCGTGTCCTACATGACTTGATCGTTCTATAGTTTCATGAATAATAAACCTAAGATAATTTATACTATCTTAAGAACCTTTTTAATTTTTATTATTCCTTTTATATCACTTATTACCTTAATAAAACAATTAGTTAATTATTTGAGACCATATCAGACATTTTGTCGATGTACGGAACATGAGTTAAAAATGAACTTCTTAAAATTACAAGTAGTTCATGTGGTCAAAAGTCCATTATCTCCAGAATGATATTCATTATGTAAATATCTTATATATAATATATATCTAGTATATATATGTATTTTTAATAGTACATTACATTTTGAGGTATGAAATGAAATGCACCATTCATGGAGACGGTAAGTCGTACCTAAGCATGAATGATGGATTCATTTTTATTTCATATTTTAATGGAATGAAAACATAATGACACAAATGTATATTATAGTTCATGTATAATATAAAATATAATATTAGTAAAACCATCCTTATACATTCCACGTAAAACATTAACGAGTCATATCACTTTGAGGGGGTTGTAGTCTCCACTTCCTCAAATGAAATTATTAAGTTTACCCATTATAGAAATAATAATTGTATGATATAAATAAAAAATACTGTAATGTATAGACAGTAGAAATATAATATATATCACATATAAATATAGTTCTATCATAAATTCCACCAAAGAAGGTGGTTGGAGATATTTGAAGAATCATCATTTCGGTGAGGCTATAGTTCGTTGTCCATATAAAAAGTTTATTCGTTTCCATTAGATGGAGTTGTGAGGAAGTGTAGTTAGAATCCTTCTCATAAAAACAACCAAGTATATTGTGTATACTGGTTTTGATATAAAATAATGTAATAAAAATAATATATGGGGTTGGAGAAGTAAAATAAAAGATAAAAACTTAAGAGAAGACGTTACCTTTAAATTCGGTAACTTCCTTCAGTTTGAACCAAAATGATTTATTGTTGTGACTTATTTGTAATGTAAGGCTTCTAGAAGGAAGAGGTGGATTTAGGTAGTTATTTAGGGAGAGGTTGGATGAGCCAAGGGGCTTGTGATGTGTGATTAATGGGTTATAGGTGACGACTTTTTATAAGAGTGGATGGGCTCATTAGGAATGTTTGAAAATGTTATTTTATTTTATAATGATTTTTGGTTTCTAAATGTAAAAACTCATTAAAGTAAAATATAAGATGACTCATGATCGAAATAATATCATCCAATTATAATTTGAAATGTTTTGGATATTGTTTTAATTTGTATAATCTTAATTTTTTTAATAATTAATTAATGAGGTAAGCACTGCATCGTAATTGTGTTATAAATCATTTTATTTATTTGATGTCTAAAAATTATAAATAAACAACATGATGTAGGAAATAGTTTTATCTTTTTAATTAATATTTATATTCTATGATATATCTTATATAACCCCATGTATAAATTTATTTACTAAAAGATATATGTTTTTCCATTTTTGTCCTTTCTTTAAATTAATTAACATAAAGTGTCATTATCACTCCCAAGTCGCTCCATGTTGTCCAAAAATCGAACCAAGGATTCCATCTGTCAATAATGTATCGACATATAGGATTAGAAAACTTGTTATAGTAATTTAATATTATTATAATATTACTTTTTTACTCTTATTTACCATATTTACCTTTTAACTATGGAAAATAAAATATTTACTAATCTAAATATTGAAAATGTATAAAAATAAAAGATGCATATTTAAAAAATTTGGGCCTCCTAATTATAGATTTGAATCCATTTTTCCAAATTCAAAACAAATAAGATGCATAAATTAATTTAAAAATAATTCTCGTTGCTAAAAACAAAAGGTGTATTTTCTTAAAATAATAAATATCAAATGATTGACACATGTTTATGTCCAATTTCAATTTGAAATTACATACAATGACCAAAATTGGATTAAATAGTAAAAAATTAATCTAATTACACTTTAAAAAAATAAAATTATAATATAAACATATAAATAAATTAGATGAAAATTCATTTTTGATTTAAAATACTTTATTTTTCACTATTCCTTAAAAATGAATTTTATCAGAAAAATTCCAAAAATTTACCAAATAAAATTCTGATGTCCTCATTCTAAATAGGAATTTTATTATGTAAAACATTACTTATAAATGTGACTAAATCTACATTTAAAGATGGCTCTCCATCAAAAGGCTATAAATTGGCCCTTTGAAGTTAATTATGCTTAAAATTAGATTCATTCACTTTTTAAGCCTCTAACTTTTATTTGATGAATGTAAAAAAAATTAAAAACATGTATAATAATTTTGTAGTTAGTTATATTCATTCCCACAAATAAAATTGCACAACATTAACTACCATTTAAAATAATATTATTTTATTACTTTTCTGTATAACTCAACGTTATGCGCAACGTATTATTTAAAGGAAACTGGTTGTTGTGTATCGGGTACACTATCGAACATCGAATCCCTTTTAAAGTAAAATTAATATTTAATTCAAAAATCTTAATAAATATTTAAATGTATTATTCTTTAGTTACCTACGATGTTACATCCTTCCCTCCTATTGGAAATTACGACCTCGTAATTTTATTCACTTATCAAATTAATGGGGTATTTATCCCTCATAGCATTTTTAGATTCCCTCGTTTCCTCTTCAACCATATGGTTTTTCCAAATATCTTTTATGTGATGAATTTCATTATTACACAACTATTTCTCTCTCCAACCATGAATCTAGACTGGTTGTTCCTCATAAGACTTACTCTCTTCCAATTGAACTACCTCTAGGCTCAAAACATTTGATGGATCTGGAAAATAGTATCTCAAAAATGAATCATGAAAAACATCGTGTACCTGGGATAAACATTGAAGTAAAACATCTATATGGGAAATTGATCCAACTTTCTATAGGATTTCATAAGGTCCACATAACCTCGGAATCAAATTTCTATTCATACCAAAACACATCACACTTTTCCACGTAGAAACTTTGACAAATACATGATCACCAACCTCAAAAGAAAGATCCATCATCCAGTTGTATGCATACATTTTCTCCACACTCTATCTTATTCTTATTTTCTTCTGAATCAATTATATTTTTTTCATCCATATCTTCTTCCAACTCTGGTCTCACAAACATCCTTTAACCTACTTCATCCCAAAATGATGGAGTTCAACACCACCTCCCATATAATTCCTAAAATGGGGACATCTGTATTCCAGAATGAAAACTGTTCTTATAAGAAAATTCAACCAGCGAAATATGTTGGTCCCAACTTCCCCGGTAATCCACTGACCCACCACGTAACATATCCTCTAAGGTCTATATTTTTTCGTTTTGACCGTCCATCTGATTGAGGATGAAAATTAGTAATAAAATTTAATTTAGTACCCAATAACTTCTGAAGCCCTTTGCAAAAGTTATAAGTAAACATGGAATCATGATCATATACAATGTAGAGGGGAACTCAATGAAACCTCACTATCTCTTTATCATACAACTGAGAAAGATGATATAGAGATACAATATCTTGAATAGGAAGGAAATGAGCAGATTTAGTCAATCGATCAACAATAAACCATATTACATTGCTACCCCGAGAAGCCCTTGGTAATCCCACAACGAAGTCCATGGATATATTTTCCCATTTCCACTATGCAACCGATAAAGACTGAAGTATCCCATTCAGTAACTACATTTTTTCTTAACCTCTTGACTATTCAAACATTTTAGTGTAATGTCAGCAATATATCTTTAATCCCATCCCACCAGAAATTCTCTCGAATATCTCTCTAAATAACAGTACTTTCAGGATGAACTGAAAACAAAGAACTATGATATTTAAATAACAACTCATTCTTCAAGTGTGAATCACAAGAAACACATAATCTCATTCTAAGTCACAAAATACAATCATTATCAATTTTAAATTCAGGAAACATACCCTTCTGAACCAACTATACCTTTTTCATTAACTCACTATATTCTTATTGTGCTTTCTTTAATTTGTCTGATATAGATGATTTGACTGATACCTAAAACAAGACAGTGGAATTTCATGCACTAACAACTTCTATGCTGAAGTTCATCAAATCAAAAACTAAAGGATCTTGTTCCAAACATAGCATTTTTAATATAGCATTACATTTTGGACTCAGAGCATCAGCCACATTATTTTCCTTTGTCGGATGGTAATGGATCATGAAATCATAATCCATGATTAATTCTTACCATCTCCTCTATCTCTTGTTTAATTCCATTTCATTAAATATATACTTCAACATTTTGTGGTCAGTATACACATCACATTTTACTACATACAGATGATGCCTCCAAATTATTAATGCCAAAACAACAAAATCTAATTCCATGCCATTTATAGGGTAATTTAACTCATTATTTTTCAACTGAGATGAATCATAAAAATTTAATTGATCATTGTGCATAAGATTACAGCCAATTCCTTTTAACAATGCAGCACTATAGATAATAAATTAACCATAGCTGGAAGGTAATGCCAAAACAAGAGCATTCAAAAATAATCTTTTCAATTCTTAAAAACAATCATCCCATTCATTTTTCCCTAATGAACTTAGAACCTTTTCAAGTTAACATATTCATTGGATTAGATAACTGTGAAAAATTTTCAACAAGCCTCTGGTAATAACTTAAAAAACCAATAAAACTAAGTATCTCATTTATATTTGTGGGTCTTGGCCATTCTTCAACAAATATTCCTTAGTAGGATCAACAGATCTGACAATTTTTGAAACAATGTGACAAATGAATGAATTTTTTTGTAACCAAAACTCACACATTCTGAATTTCCCAAATAGTTTCTTTTATTTTAAGGTTTTCAAGACAACCCTTAAATGACTTTCATGTTCCTCTTTACATTTGAAAGAAACAAAAATATCTTCAATAAACACAACAAAAACCATATCCAAGAACTCATAAGAAATTCTATTCATAAGATCCATGAATATAGAAGGTGCATTGGTTAACAAAAAAGGCATAACTAAAAATTCATAATGCCCATATATAGTATGAAAAATTGTCATTAGAATGTCTGATTACTTTACATTCAACTAATTGTACCCTGATATCATTTCAATCTTTGAAAAATCTTGAGCTCCCTAGAGATGATCAAATAAATCATCAATATGAGACAAATTATTCTTTTTCTTAAGAGTGATGTTATTCAATGCTCTATAATAAATTAAAATTATCATTGATCCGTCATTATTTTTAACGATCAAGAGAGGAGCACCCCATGGTGATTTTATAGGTCAAATGAATCCTTTATCCAATAACTCCTACAACTACTTCATTGACTCTAAAAGATCAATTTGAGTCATTCGATAAGGGGGTTTGGAAATTGGATTACCATCAGGAACTAAGTAAACTTTATATTCAACATTGTGATCAGGTATAATAACATGGAATGCATATGAAAAAACATCAAGATAATCACTTACAACTGGCACATCATTAATCTCAACACTTCCTTTGTTTTTAACAATATGTTCAAGGTAACATTATTTTCCATCATTTAATAGTTTCTCAACTTCCTGATATGTTATCAAAATTAAGCATTCATTATTTAATGCAAACTGAAATTCCTTATGAAATGAAACCTATTTATATCTATAGTCAATCATAGAAAGATAAATAGAAATCTAATCCATACCCAAAATAACATCAAACTATACTAGTGGAAAAACAATATGGTTTTTAGGTAGATCCTTTCAATAGACAAGGAAAAAAGGTTCTGATAATTTTTTCGGTTTCAACATTTCCTCCCAGAGTTTTTACCATATATTCAAGATTCATATCTTGAGATGGAATTCATAATTTACTGGAAAACTTTTCAAAAGTTAATGAATGTGTAGACCAAAAATCAAACAAGACATTGGCTTATTTTGAGAAAAAAATAGTATACCTGATACCACGTCCTTCGATGGACCTACATCTGCTGATGTATTGGAAAAAGATTTCACCACCCATTTACACATATAGTATGGCTACTTTCCCTCATTTGAGTTATTAGTTAAAAACTCATTTGCATAATGAACCATTTCATTGCACTTAAAATATCTTATTTTTATCTTCACATTGCCTACTTGATCATCTTCCTTACAGTTATATGCAATATGACAATACCTACCTCACCAGATGAATTTTAAAGACATTGATAAACATTCTATAGGATGATTTTTACCACAATTCTCATAAGATGGATATTCAATTTTCTTACCTCTAGGCCTCTTTGATGATTTCTATCCCTTTTCCTTGCAACTAGAAATATTCTTTTTTTTACACTCATGGAACTCATGATCATAGGAAAACTCAATTTCTAACTTCTCATCACATTTGACATGTTTCTATAGCTTCTAAATTCATGAGAGGATAATTCGTTTCGATATTACAGCATCAGTCTTCAGTAAAATTGATTTATCTTACTATCAATATATCGGATGAAATTTGTAGCTTACCTTTCTAGTATAGTGAGTTTTTCTTAATAGGTATCCACTAAGTCATCCTTCTAGCTCAATTACAATTTTTTTCCATCCTAAGATTAACAGACTCATGAAAATATATTTCATGAAATATACGTTGTAATTCATCTATTTCAAGAGAATCAATATCATCATTATCCATGATATTTTTTACCATATAACACCACTAATCAACATCACCTTCAAAATGATAAACATTGGGACTATCCTTTTGATGTTTTGAACACCCCATGACATCAAAAATCCTCACGAGTGTTTTAATCCACCGTTCAACTAGCACATTGTCAAATGATCCTCTAAATTATGGGGGACATTGCCACATGAAATACTCTAATACTGAAATGTTACTCTACGGTTGGTCTGGCTAATCTCGTGCATGGATACCACCTCCATTTATAGCCCGACTCAATTGTTTCATCACTTCAACAAACCATTCATTTTAGAATCAAACAATCTGGAGTTGCTGATTTGGTAGGTTATTCTCTATTGTATGCCTGCGCAACATAGTTTCCTTGTTTTCTATGTAGAAAACCATTCCGAACACAAAAATATCTCAGGCGAAGCATCATGGTAATCTGTAAATGCTATAACATTTTAATCTTACCATAAATTTATTTATGGACATTAATTTGACAATATTCTAACTCCAATGTTGTCTCAACCGACCGTTGATACCAATTATTAGGATCCGAACATAAAAATAACGTAATATTCAATTAGATAAATAATTCACATCAATTATCTTTTCAGATATAGATATTTAGAGAATTTTTCCATAACTATTACATTACATCTCAAAAATTACAAAGTAGAAACTTATACTAAGAATCCATTTTTTAACATAAAAAGTATTGAAAAAAAGCCTTGTTTAGTTCCATATTTTAGACATCATAACTTTTCCTTGATCCATTCCTTGACCCTATTCATCATTATGTCATATGAAAAATAGTTAAAAATAACCATGGTTTGAGCATAGAAAGCACAGTAAGGATTACATAAAGAATTAAAAATGATAGTTATTCAAAACAACATTTAACCCATTAAAACATTATCATAAGTAATATTTTTCACTTTTATGAATTATTACATACTCTTCACAGAATAAAAGATCATTTCATACCCTTTTGTAACTATAATACTTCCATAAAGCCCATAAAAAGAAAACATAACATTAACTGTATCTTGGGACATAAACATACTTAAATGGAATAACCATACGATCAACTTCCATACATATCAGTAAGTATAATAGCCATACTGTCAACTTCCATTACCAATGCATTGGAGATTATAACATTACCACCCATCCTGTTTTATCATGACACAACCCGTCATTTGGTTTATCAATTAACCACCTGTCAACTGTGCAAGTACAATTGTAAAATCATAACACATAAAATATTGAAAATATAAACATTTCCCTAATAAAATTTAATTTGAAATAACAATAGATAATTTCACGATATTGAAATAATCAACCCATTTCTTAAACCATTTTCAATACCAAAACACCTAGAAATAGAATAAGAGGGTCCCTTTTTTATTTTTTTAAAAAAATCATTATGGCTTGTAGAGGAAGCCAAATAACGATAACGGTGGTAGATCGTTCATTGTCACTAAAAATGTTAAAAACATTTCTTTTATTAATTTAGTGACACACTACCTCGAAAAATGATTATATTTAAATGAAATGAAAACTAAAAGGGGGTCTATACACTGTATAAAAAAGTCATTTATAAAACAAAATATTCCTCAATAATAGGAGATTGAGACGAAGTCCCTTACCTCATGTCTGACTTGACCCGTTCGTTCATTAATTTGTTGAATAATAAACATAATTTATTTTTTACCTAATTAAGAACCATTTTCATATTTATTACTATTTTTATATAACTTATTACCTTTCTATAACAATTATTTATTTATTTGAGTACATATTAGACATTTTGGCGATATTTGTAACATGAGATAAAAATGAACTTTATATAATTACAAGTTCTTAATGTGATTAAAATTGCATTATCTCTATAATGAATTTCATGATTTATATTACATATATATCACATATATCACTTACATATATATATTTATAATATTACATAACATTTGGAGGTATGAAATGAAATGCATCGTTCATGGAGATGGTAAGCCATATATACACATGAACTCTACTTTCATTTACATTTTGTATTCTAATAGAATGAAAAAATAATGATACATAGTTATATTATAATTATAGAATAATATAATGTATAATTTCAGTAACTCTATTTTTTATATGTTCCACATATGACATGAAATAGTAATATCACTTTGAGAGGGAGGTAGTCTGCACTTCCTTTAATGGAATTATCGTGTTTATCCATTATGGAAAAATAAATTTATGATATAAATTAAATTTACATAATTATTGAGATGATATAAATATTAATATATTTATCCCATAGAAATATAGTTCCATCATAACGGCCACTATGAGAGGCGGTTGGAGATATTTGAACAATCATCATTTCGTGAGGAAGTAGTTTGCCGTCCACAGAAACAATATTTTTGGATCAATTAGATGGATTTTAGTCGAATTGAAGTTCTAATACTTCTCATAAAAATATATTATATTGAGGATACTATTGTTGTTATAAATAAATTAATAAAATTAGTTTATGGGGTTGGATAAGTAATAAAAAGAAATGAACTTATGTGAAGACGTTACCCTTAAATCGGGTAACTCCCTTTCGTTTGAGCCAAAAGGATTTCTTGGAGTGCCCTCTGCCAAATGTAAGGATTCTAAGTGGATGATAGTTATGTATGGAGATTATTTTGGAATATTTTGGATGATCCAAAGGGCTTCAGAGTTGTGTGTAATGGGTTAGAGGTGATGGATTTTTATATGGGGGAGGATGGTCTCTTTAGGAATGTTTGAAAATATTATTTTATTATATAATTATTTCTGATTTCTAAATATAAAAAACTCATTAATGTATATAATAATATGACGTTAATTATAAATAAAATCATACATTAATAATTGGACAGGTTTTGGGTAATTTTTTATTTTTATAATCTTATTTATTTAAATCAATCATTAATGTGATAAACACTGCATCATTATTGTGTTATAAATAATTTTCTTTATTTGATGTCAAAATTTTATAAAAAAAATACCATTATATAGAAAATATTTTTATATTTAGAATAAAAATTTATAGTCTAAGAGATAACTTATATAACACCATTTGAAAATTGATTTACTAAAAGATATATGTTTATTCCATTTTTGCCTTTACTATAATTTAATTAACATAATGTGTCTAGAAAAATCCTAACTGGCTTCATGGGGACCCAAAATAGAACCAAGGACGCCCTTGATCAGAAATGTATCAACTAATCATATTATGACACATGTTAGTGTAATTTAATATTCTTTTAATATAATTTTGTTACCCTTATTTACAAGATTTATCGTTTAACCAGACTAAATAATATATTTAATGAAGGAAATATTTATAATGTCTATAAATCAAAGTTACATATTTAAAACATTTGGACTTCTTGATTCCAAATTTGGAATCATTTTTTCAAAATTCAAAAAACAGTATTTGCATAAATGAATTTAAAATTAATTACAGTTTTTTAAATAAGAAATTTGTTTTTAGGAAATAATAACTATCAAAATATTGACACTTATTTATATCCAATTTCAAAGTAAAAAATAATTTCAATGACCAAAATTGGATTAAATTTTAAAAATATAATTTAATTAAACTTTATGACCAATCCAAAAGATAATAAAACCTTATAAATAAATTAAATTAAAAATCCTTTTTGAATTAAATACAATATTTCTCAATATTCATTAAGAAATTAATTTTATCATAAATATACAAAAAATTTAACCTATGTAAATTTTGATGTCACGATTATAAAGAAAATTTTGATTTTATCAAATATAACATATAATGGTGTCCAAAACTAGACCTATAGAGAATTCTCTATAAAAAGGTGGTAAATCGACCTTTTAAAGTAAATTATGCTTAAAAATAGATTCATTCACATGTTAAGCCTCTAACTATTATTGGATTAATGTAAAAACAATTTCCAAACATGTATAATCATATTGTAGTTTTTTATATTCATTCCCTCTAATACAATGGTTATGCATTAACTACCATTTAATATAATATAATATTATTATTTTTCAGTATAACTCAACATTGTGTGCAACATAAGATTTCAAAGATACTCGTTGTTGCGTATCGGGTACACCTTCGAACATTGAATCCCATTTAAATTAAAATTTATATTTAATTCACAAATAATAATAAATTTGAAAATGTATTATTCTTTATTACATGGGATGTTATTGATTAAATTATAATGATAGTCACATTTTGTGTTATAACAACCCCAAATTAATTATATATATATATATTATTTATATATAACATATATACACACAAAATATTAATTATAACCCTTAATAATACTTTTTTAAAATAAAATGCATTGTACAGTTATGTTGATAATCTGCACGTATTCATATATGATGATTTTATTTCTTGAATTGATGAAGAAAGAGGTAAAACATTTTATCAATTTAGGAAATTAAATTTTATTTATACATATAATCAATATATTTCAAAAAAAATTAACTATCTTGGTTTTGTAGTGACAGATAATGAAACATTATGTGTATTGTGGGTGGTAGGCAACACAAAAAAAGAAAGGTTGCTTCATTTTTTTAAAATAGAAAATGGAAACATTGTTAGTGATAATAACATAATTATATTATTATATAGTTATAATAATAATAATAATAATGAAATAAATTTATTATGGGAATATGACATTTTAGAATGAATAAATTTACATAATGATTTTGAAATGAAGGATAAGCATTTATAAATCTTTTCCTCACTGCTTGTAATATCTCCCTTGAAAATGGGATAAACCCATTGGGGAATGTATTTTTTGAAGAAAAAACATATTTAAGGAGATGAGGATCATTAAGGGTAGATTTGAACATATTTTTTTAGATGTAATGGAATTTTTATGGGAGGATATTATAAGATAGAAGTTCCACTTTTATAATAAAAATTGGATGAAATATTATGTATACATCTAAATATTTTCAATAATGGGAAGTCAATATCAAAGAAAATGGATCCAAACTTTATAAATTCTTGATTTTATAAATGATAATACCAATTAAGGACTCAAACAAATATTCTCAGACTTTTATTAAAAAATAATCTTTTCTCAGGGATAATCTATTTTAAAATTTATTATTTGTAATGAGTTAGCTAGTTTTTTACAAAGTAACTTAAACTCATTTCGTGAAAATAACATGTTAAATTTTTATAACATAAATCAAATAATTCAAAATTAATATCATTTTATTATTAATCATATTCTACATGTCAAATATAATTTAAAATAATAAATATAAAATGTATTAAAATATTTTTTACCAAAAATATAACATTTATTCTAAAATATTTGATATGGGTTATAAATTAAATAATTTTTTTTAAATATTATATTAAATTATGTAAAATATATATTCAGTGATAAAAAATGGTTTTTGTAATTTTCAATTCATGTTTATATACTAATATGTTCATTGAACTAATTTTATTTGTTAACAAATTTTTTTTAACAATTCACCTAAAAAATTATTCAATAACAATATCAAAAATCATTCTTAGGATACGATTTTAATTTTCAAAAAAATATAACTTTTTATAATCTATATTCTATAATATTTTAATTTTAGTGTAATATTAAAAACATAAATTATAGTGAAAATGGTTTTTTCTATAAAATAATCATTGTTATGTTCATATTACCGACTCCATAAAATTAATAATTAATCTTGTTTTAAGAAAACATTCATTTCAAAATTAATTTTTCTTCCAAAGAAGTAAATATTAGAATATTCATATATATGTCTGCTAGTTCTAGAACATAACTACTTGAGTCTATATTTAATGTGAACTTTATTTTATTTATTAATTTTATTAATATATATATTTATTTCGTATTTAATTTAAAATTGTTTATATATACAAATTTTACAGATACCTTAAAATGTCCTACATTTTTTTCCTGTTTTTATTTTAGATTAATCTAAAGAACCCTGTATTTATTTAAGGAGTAATATTATTCTAAATTTCTCGTTGTTATGTTTAACAACCAAAAAATATTTTATGTAATGAAATTTTATTACATGGAGGAAAAGAAGTGATTGTAAATTTTTCTCATAACATATTTAGGATCTCACATATTCACCACAAAAATATGGTTTCTCTATTGAAATTTAACAATATGGGTTATTTTGTCCCTCAAAACTATCATTAACTAGATCTGGTCTCCACCAATATTTGCACCAAAATCCATTGCATCCCAGGTCCTTAAGGGTGTTACCTATCCCCACATGCTTTCACAAGTGCCTAATTATCGGTAAATTAGGTTTAGAAATGATTTACCCTAGTATGAAAGAATAAATCCTTAAAAACAATCCCGAATATAATTCTGAAATTTTCAAACCAAAATATTATAATGAAAAAACAAAAAAATGAATAAATTGTTGTAAAGAAAATAAAACTGGTCCAAATATAATCAAAAACAACAAAAAAATTCCATAATTACTCCATGTAAAAAGGGGTCATCACCCCCGAGTCGTCTCCACAACATAGCACCGTTGGAGGGGACTAACAACCTGAAGCACCTTCACCTAAGGCATTTCCCTTACCTATGTCAAACATAATGGTGTATACATACAGAAAAGCGGTGTAAGTAGGATGTGAGATTACGACCAATAGGATACCACACAATGATTTCCAATATTATTCTATACAAGGTGTGAAAGAATGCAGTTTTATTATTTAACGAAAAGTGGTGATAAATTCCAAGAAATGAAACTTTGAATTGAAAAGTGTTTTTAAACTTAAAATTTCATAACATTAACACAATTAAACATGAAAATTTATATACTATAATGTTCATCCAATCACACCCTAATTCAGTGGTAAATACCACAACTAAGATGAGCACCAAAACTAGGAAACCACTAGGAAACTAGAGAGTTCCGGGCCATATGTGCCATGTACCTCTTTGTAATGTATCAAAGTTGAAATCATTTTCCATGCATGATTCACTTTTAGAAAACATACATATAAAATAGTGGTCAAAAATCATCATCCAAATAGTTTTTATAGTTTTTGTTGTCCATTATCCCAGAGAAATAAAGAGAAAACCCATCTGGTTCACTAGTTGTACTAGCACATATCATCCCACCTAGGTACTCGGGCTTCCCCCTTTGTGATAATACAATTCCAGCACGAAAAACACATCACTTAGAATATTAAATACCACTACTGGTCAAAAAAATACATTTTCTATACACATATTGTATCATTTGAAACACAAACCAAAACATTTTTATTTTCAATAAAAACGTCATCTAAATATATCCAATGGTATTGTACACAAAAAACTTTGAAATATCTACTTTGAACACTATATGAACAATTTTAATCCAAAAAGACAATATGAAAGTTGAACACTCTTTGATGAAACCAAAAATTCTGTTATGAGTAGCTCCAGATGAACCGAAATGTTATATCTTTTAAAAAACCCCCGTTTTCACTTAGACATGGTAGTAAAAGTCCATTTTCTACTTGAAACACCATTTAAAAAATATCAAGAAACAACAAAAGATAACAAACAATAAAAACATGATTTCTCACCCTAATACATGTCCATAAAATCAACCAAATAATTTTATGTCATCCCCAATTGAAACAATAAAATTATTTATAAGAAAAACCCTCCATTAAACATTGAATTGGCACTTAAAATTCACATGAAATACAAAAACCACTAAAACCAATTTTTTCAGAAATAATAAAATTTAATAACCATGAAAATATCATAAACACAAGATATAGGTCAGAAAAAATTCATATAAAATGGAATCACCTACCAATGTAACGAAAACACTTGCATCTTTTGTGAAAAAACTAAAATGCACCACCACCACACATCAATGAACTTATATCAAGCCGAAAACCCAAATAATAGACCAATAAATCCAGAATAAAACCCTAGTTTCAAAACACTAGTTTTTGGACATTAGAAACCTCATGGTTAAGGGAAGAAACCATAATCAAATTGAATGAAACCATATGAAAATTGAATGATGAATGAAGGAGAACCACTTACTTGAGGGATCATGAATAAATCGACCCAAATACACTACTAGCTAAATTTCAAAATCGAAAAAAATTCAACTGAGGTTTGAATAAGGAATATAATGTCATTTTTGAATTGGAGTGTGGGAAAATTAAGAATTGAAAGAGTTATGAAGTAAATAAGATACCTCTTCAAATATGGATGATATGAGAAACCCTATGATGTTCTACCCTAATTCGTGATGCATATCATCTCCAAAGAGTGGATAAGATAGTGGAGTATCTCTTGGGATCCATTGGCTCATGTGAGACTCTGAATCAATGAAAAATAAATAATATTGGAAAATATATTAAATATATTTTTTTAAATAACTGGAAAAGATGTTTCGGGTTATCCCAATTCCATAAATATAAACCCAAATCCACCATTATTATGGATTCGTAAAGTATCTAAATTAAAATTGGGGTGTTAATAGGATGGGGGGCTTTTTGGATGTGGAATGGATGAAAAATATTAAAAAATTATATTGTTATAAAAGAAACAAAATGGGTTTTTAAATCATGATGTTTACCCACGGTTTGGACCAAATAATGATAACTCACCATTTCCTCCAAAAAATTCCCGCTAAACCCCCAAAACACATCATGAATCGAAATGAAATGAAATTTAATTTTAAAATAAATCAATTCTGTTTCAATTATCCCCTCTAGGAATGACATTCCATCCCATAAATTCAACTTAAAACTTGATTGGTAAACAAAAATGGGTACTCTTCCTAAACCAAAGACTTCTGATCCCATGTATCATGTGTATCATTCACATGCTTCTAAAGAACCCAAACTAGTGGAATAGACTTTACTTAAGAAACATTTTCATGCAAGTACATTATTTGTAGTGGCTGGTATGCAACAAATAAGTCAGGATCAATATCCAACTCCACCCAATTCAGTACATGGGATGGATCCATGTTGTATTTCTTCAAGATTGAGACATGGAAGATGTTATGGATGTATGCCAACTAAAAAAAGGTAAGTCCATCCTATAAGATAGCTTTGCATTATTCTCTGTGATCTCAAAAGGGAAGACATATCGCGGTGATAGCTTCCCTTGATTCACCAATCGATGATGGCCCATACGAGTTTCCACATTCAAGAATACCCTGTCACCCATAGAAAACATTAGGTCTCAATGCCTATGATCAGCATATGATTTAGGGAGACTCTGATCTATCAATAATTGTATCTCAATCAACTTGACCATATCAGACGTCTTTTGCACTAGACTCGGCCCTATCAGTGAGATCTCACCTACCAGATCCCAACATAGGGTGGACCAAAAAAGCTGACCATAGAGTGCCTCCAAAGGAGCCATTTGAATTGAGGATCAGTAACTGTTATTATAAAAAGATCAACCCATAAAAAAAGGATATCCTAGGAACTTCCAACATATAGAACACATTCATGGAACATGTCCTCCAAAATCTGATTCTCCCTCTATGTATGACCATCTTTTTGGGGATGGAATGTCATGATCATCTTATTCTGAGACCCCAAGGGATTCTAAAGAAAATTAATGAATAGATAAGTGATATTATGGTCTCTATATAAGAAAACTACTAATGGAACAATGTGGATCTTTTCCACCTCCTGGAGATACAAACGGACTAACTCATCTACTTTAGTTGTATCTCTTGATCAAAATGATATGGTCTGATTTGGTCTAATGACCAATCACCACCCAAATGGAATTATTACACTGGGGTGTAAGAGGGAATCCAATGATGATGTCTATAGTTACCTCGTCCCTTCTTCTAGGAAGGAATGGGTAATGGATGGAGGAACCCCGAGGACCTCTGATGTTCTTATTTCAGTTACTAGAATGTGTATGATCTTGACACAATTTTTTCTATGTCCCTTCACATACCTGGACACCATAACTGACGTCACACATCGTAATACATCTTGGTGGCTCCTGGTTGGACAGCCCACTAAGACAGGGGGCTTTCCTGCATCACCACCTTCCGTAGAGACGATGACACTACTATAAAGCCCTTGATCATAAGATGCCCTCTAGAGACGTCAAATAATCGGATGACGTCACCCCACCATTAATAAACTACCTCGACTATTGAAAAAGCTCATTTCTAGGTTGTTCCCACTGAATCAGCTCAAGAAAAAGGAGTAAACCGAACGCCCTCCAAGAACACCCCCAATTATACTCCTTGGTCTCCACATGCATTTGAGAAAAGAGCCCCCTCAAAGTCTAATCATCATTGGAAATCCTTAAATCCTACACTGTAACCCTTCAACTCAAGGTGTTAGCCACCACATTACCCATTCCTATGGTATAGAAATTTAAAAGTTAGACCCCAACAAGTACTCGATCCAGTGACACTGCCTCAATTTTAGGTCCTTCTGCGAGATGATATAGGCAAAGCTGTTGTTATCAAAGTAGGTCAAAAACTTCTCTCTAAAGAGGTAGGTACACCATGTATTCAAAATATGAATCACCAATAAAAAATCCAAGTCATGGGTCTGGTAGTTCTTTTCATGTGGTCAGAGTTAGTGGGAGCCATACACCACGATGTGATCATCCTGGAAAAGAACGCACCGAAGACCAATACCTGAAGCATCATAATAGACCCCATACCCTTTACATCATCTAGAGAAATCATAATGGGGGAAGTAGTAAACTACCAATTCATCTCATCGAACGATTCCTGACATTTTGTTCCCCACAAAAACTTCACCCCTTTCCGGGTGAGAGTGTTCATCGATGAAGCATGTCGAGTGAAATACTAAACAAAGCACCTATAATAAGTATCCAGGTCAAGGAAACTCTTAATATCGAAAAAATTCATCTGTTTCTCCCATGACATGACCACACTTATCTTCACGGGATCCATTGAATCCCTCTTCTCTGATATCACATGCAATTTAACTTTCACATCCCTGATCCAGAAAGAGTATTTGGACAACTTTTCATAAAGGAGATGCTCTCACAAGGTGCCCAGAATGATGTTGAAGTGATGTTCTTGTTCCACCTCAGAGCCATAGTATACTAAGATGTCATCCAAAAACACCACAGTGAAGGAATAAAGATACCGATGGAACATCCTATTCAAAAGTTTGATAAAGACCGCTGGAGCAATGGTCTATCCAAAAGACATAAACAAATACTCAAAATGGGCATACTTGCATCATAAGGCTATCTTTGGTATATATGACTCTTTTACGATTAGTTAATGATAGCTCGAAAACAAGTCTCTTTTTGATAGCCACTATTCATACTTCAACTGATCAAAATAATCATATATTCTAGGAAAAGTGTACTTGTTATTAATTGTTAACTTATTTTGGTTCGAGTAGTCAGTACACAACTGGAAGGATCCGTCATTCTGTTTTTTTTCGAACAAAACAATAGCGGCCCAAAGAGAGATGCTCATGAAAATGAATAACTTGGATTCTAAGCCTTAGAGTTGTATCATTAATTTCATCATTTCATTGGGGGACATGCAATAAGAGGGAAGAGATATCAGTTATGTTCTCAGAGCTAATTCAATCAAGAACTCCACATCACACTCTAGGGGAAAACCTAAAAAATCATCCGAGAATACCTCCAGAAACTCGTTCACTACAAGAGGTAGTGAAAATTCTGGGGAAAGACCATAATCCTTTAGAAAAAGCGGCTATAAATGGAATATAAAACATCCCAACTCAGGGAGTGGAGATCCTACGTGACCCAACCGAGGATCCAATTCTCCACATAAAAGCCGATGACTCCCATAAGGTACCTTGAAACTCACTCATCATCTATAGAAATAAATGTGTGCCTAGAAGTTTACTATCCAATCCATGCCAATTGTTATGTCAAACATCTCAATATCAAGGACCAAGAGGTTCTTATCCTTCTCAACCCCGGACATAGAAAGCACACATGAGGAGCACCTAAAAACCAGCTACTTCTTCTTTCCCAGTGGCGTCACCAACTCCATTGCAAAAGATAACAACACGGTTGGAAAATGTAGCATGTCCACAAGACGGGAAGAAATGAATGTAATAGAGGCACCAGTATCAAAAAGAGAAACAACTATAGAATATTCGATCTGAATGGTACCTCAAATTGTCGATGTTCCCACCTCTCATCCTTCTAGTTCCTGATCCACTACCTAGAGATGTTCGGTCTCTACCGAAGGACGACTGATAGTCATTGGATGTGACCTAAATTTGATCTACCTAAATGATGACCTAGCCCTACCACCATGGACTCCAAATTGTGATCCCCCATTCCTCGATGGATCGTAGTGTTCTAGCACTCCTCTAGATGCCACTAACCCTTCCCCACTCAGAAGTGGATGTGCCATCCTGCAAAAGTGCTGAACATTCCCCATACCTCTGCACTGGTAGCAATAAATTGGGGGAATTGGGAATTTTGGTCAGATGTGCCATGGATTCCCACATGAGTGGCAGATGAACGATCTCACATCAGAAGTCCCAGAATAAAACTGGCTGGTAGAGTGGCCTAAACTGTCACGTCATTTCATCACATGTTCCTCCTTCTCCTTTTTCTTCACTAAGGATATACCACTGCCCACTATTGATACTGTAACACCCCGAGATTTTATGAGAATTATATTTTTTAATTTCATTGATTTATTTTGATGTAGGCTACACAGAGATTATAATTCACTATACTCAACACTGTATTATCTGGTAGTATATGCAACACTATTCTTGGATTTCATTACACACAAGATCAACTTTCCTCGATAGATTTCATTGTACGTAATACCACGTATCACTAAATAAGGATATGTTGTTAAAATATTATATAAACTAGCCATTATGAATATTAATATCCACTTTTTGAATTTTTTTAAATTTTATATTTCAAAATAGACTTCATTTTTTGATTCGGAATATCAAAATTATCTTAGGGTGAATTTTTGGTATTTTTCTGAAAACATTCAGTTTTTGATGAAAAGCCAAAACACTGATTTATTGGTTAAAACAGACATTTTATTTAAATAATAATTTATTTTAATTTATTTTATTTTATGTCAAAATTAATACATAATACCTATATATGTTCAATGTAATTCATTAGAGTCATTTTATAACAATTTTAGATATATAAAAATTTTATTGAACTTTTTACCATCTTCTTACCCACCTCCTAAGAGAATTTGAAAATTTACAGAAAACATAATTTTACCGTTTATGTGAGTTGAATTTTTAAAATCCGAGAGACATAGTTAATATCAAGGAGTAAAAAGTGGTTTAATAAGATAAAATAATTTTTGGTGAATAGTAACATTTTACTTTTATTTACCACGGTTAAAAGTAAATAGGGTAATTAAGGGTAACAATTATATTATTATTACCCTAACACATGTCCTAATTCTATTGGATAAGTATAATTCGACCAAAAATAACTTTAGGAATAAAATATTACCCTATAGGTCCAATTGGGTAAGAGTTGGACATTTATTATTATTTTATTTAAAGAAGAGTTAAAAGAGTAAAAATCAATGTTTACTTACTAAATCATTTTTATTATAGGGTAATACATAAGATAAATTCTACAATAAATATTAATTAGAAATATAATAAGATTTTTTACATAATGGTATTTTATTTATATTTTTAATCATTAAATAATTTAATTTATTTATGAAACAATGATGATACAACAATTACCTTATTGAGGAAATATGAACATAATTGATATTATAAATACCAAAATAAATGTAATTTGAGCCTTATTATGAATTAAACTAATTTTTTATGTTATTATATCATATTAGAGTTGGTTAGTTGATTTTTTTTTTGAAATAATGATGTTGTTATGATGTTAGTGAAAATGAAATACCAAATAGTGTCAAAATTGACATAAAATAGTTTTTAAAACAAATATTATAATATTAATTGATATAATGGTTCTAAAATTCTAATGTTCGCCCAAAAGACTTATATAATAATTTATATGACATTAATGAACCAATTGTGCTTCGATTTGTAGTTTATAGAATGTTTATTAACCATATAGTGTTAGAATACATGAAGACATGGTAAAAGTTAAATTATTTAACATATAGTTAAATCAAAATTATATGGTTAAAATGGTAACCTAAACATGTCTAAAACCAATTGGTTGAGAGGATTTAGACCCATACCAACCCTATCATCTAAATAAGACACTTTTGAGCCATTATAAACCGAATATGAATTTATTATAAAATAATATTTTATGTTTTTCCTAAGGTGCCCCTCTCCTCCCAAATAAAAGGGCACCTACTCCCTCTCCTCTTTAAACAATTTTGAGCACTCAATATTGGAAAAACCCTAAAATTTTATCTTCTCAACCTCTCTAGTTATATCATAGAGGTTTTGTTCCTCTCAAAAGGCCAACCCTAGTTCCCTAAGAGGAAGTTTAAAAGAGGCACCTCGAAGAAGTGGTAATCTCTTCTCCCGATTCTTTCATGTTTCTTTCTTCTTCCACTTCATCCTTCTCTGTTGTTTCCATTATAAAAAAATAACTCCAATATATTCTATATATTATGATGATATTATAAAAAATGTACAACCATATTAGATATTTTATCCATCCTATGAATGAAAAAGTCGCCACATGTGCGTACGTATGGCTTACCGTCTCTACATCGTGGTGTTGTTTGTTATTCAAACATTTCATCATTTGGATGGGTAAAATAATGAGTATAAATGATATAAATAATTGATATAACATTATTATGATTATTTATATATTATATTCAATTAAATTATATACAATTTTAATATCCAAATAATGATATAATCGCTCGTGCCTACGTATGGACTACCGTCTCCACGAACGCAATGAGATTCATTATCCATGATTAACCATTCAAGTATGATTATATAGTATACATAATAAATAATCACGAAAGATATTACATAATAGTGATATTTTATTTATGTACATATATGTTTCATTTACTTAATTCTATTTAATTTAATAAGGAAATGAAAACAGTGTTCATGCGTACGTACGACCTACCGTATCCATAAATGGTGTATTTCATTCCCTTTCTCGATCTATCATATATATTTATATTATGAATATATATTATATATAAATTATGTTTTACATTCTTTAATTAAGTAAATTAGGATATAAGTAAGAACAAAATATTGAAACACGTACGATAAAAGAAAATATTTTACCCAAAACGCTGCTTTAACATGGAATTTACAAAAGAACGGGTAATATAAAGTCATAAGTGAATCATATATGATCTCATAACAATGAATATTATTCCGTAATAAGTCAATGACATTATTTAAATAATTATACATTAGTTTTAGATATGTATTAAGAATATCATACCTATGGTAAGTGATAATTTCGCAATCTCATTTTTTTATCTATGATTTCTTATACGTGAATATTTACTAGGGTTATATTTTTCATCCATATCGATAAAAATGTTTTTTTATATAGTGTTTAATATTCTTCAATTTATGTTAAAAGTCATGCTTAACCATCGTTTACTTTTACTTTGTGTTATGGATGGAATCTTTCCTATTTTACCATATGAGTATCTTTTAGACTTTTCCAGCAAAAGTATGAGGAGAATGTTTTTTTAACTTTTTATGGTCCTGAAAAATCTTCAAAGGAGATTCTACCCAAATTCCCCCCTAAGAATTGGGAACAAGAATGGAGAATATTCAAAGAAGGGACACAAGTAGAACCAGCCCGCAAACTAGTCCCATGCAAATATGGTGTGGCCAGGCCCCGCGAAGCGCCCCCTCTGCGAACTGTCGTCGTTCACGAAATGGAGGCAGAGATCCTCCATGGTTGCGAGGCAGGATGGGCGCTGGTCCGGTCCACCTTCATTAATTTCCCCAACTCAGACCACGTCGACCGGTTCAAAACGCATCCGCTGTCATTCGCGGAATGGAGGCGGAACCCTCCATGGCCGCAAAGCACTCCCTTAGTTCAGTTTGCAAGAGAAGCGCTCAATACCCACCATGAATCGCAGATTGACCAAGTCAGCCGTAAACCGGGATTTTGGTCATGGGCCTCCACAAAAGGTGTCATGTGGCCATAGATACATCTCATTCCCCACTCAATAAAACAAGACTGAGGGGGAATGATGAAGGGGATTCAGAATTCAGATTCGGACGATTTGAAGGCAGATGAAGAGAAGAGTGATCAGATTCAGGAAGAAGGATTTCGAAGGAAGGCTAAGGATTTATCAAACAACAAAGATCCAGTTCGCGAACCAGAGCAGGTATAAACCTGGGAACAAACTAATAAGGAACCGGAAAACACAAAATAATTTCGGGAACCGCGAACCAAAAAAATAAAGAAAAGGAAAATGTGAACCATTTCCCCTTCGCGGATGCACTCCCCGTGGAGCAGGGAGTTTATGCCTTTTTTCTGATCCACCGCACCGTGTAGCACCCTCATATGTGTGAGAAGGCTCAACCGTCGAACCCCCGATCGACGCCACCCTTGGTCTCCGCTGCTCGTAAGGACCCAGCCGCGTACCCCCGGGTATGCGGGCCAAACCCGAAGCCAAGAATCACCCTGGTTCGTAGGATGCTCTCCAAAATGCTAACTACCCTGGTTTGTGGGATTCCCCTTAGTCCGCGGACCACCCCGGTTCGCGGATGGCTTCTCCAGCTGCATAGCACCTTCCTACGCGATGGGCGCCACCACTCATTTATTTGTTTGGGCCATCAGAGCCTTCAGAGTTTTCATTCCCTGAGCCAGATAAAATCCTTCCAATCCAGACTAGTCCTCTGTGACTCCCTCGGCCTATTCATCTGCCCCGAGCTGAGGCATCCACCAGAGCCACCGAATCCGTGTGCTGTAACTTTCAAGTTCATCAGCGTGCCTTTTGGAGTTCACATACCCACAGTAAATAGAGGTGAATGGGTTTCCCTGACCCATGGCCAGATTTTCAAAGCATTCATGGGTTCAAATTCCCACGGTAATGTGGAGTCTGATCTCGAGAACTACTTTTCGGCCCCTCTACTTATTATGGGCTCCTCGGGGATAGTAAAATCCCCGCTAGAAGGAAGACCTCAAGCACCACAATAGAAGATATGGGCACATGAGCACCCCCTTTCCCTCTCCTGCTGCGCTTTGTCTCCCTGGGCCTCCTCAGAGTGTAAGTCCCAATCCATTCCTATGGGAATCCACCCAAGAGTAATCCCAAACATTATAGGCCGCTCTATACATAAGCCCCACTCCACTTCTCATGGACACACCTTTCACGATGCGATCCTCTGGTCCCTGCTGCCTCTTGTTACTCACATCGAGCATGACTCACATGGGCTTAGATTCAGCATCAACCATGAAATCCTCTCATAGGACTCCTTAGAGTATAAACCCCAATCTAGCACTCTGGACCTCCTCAGAGTGTAATACCCACTCAGCGAACTACGAGGACTTTGATTCCCCACTGCAGGGATACGTAGGAAGCCTCTAATAGGTTCAATCCCAACATCCGTTCGATCCGATTATCTTCGCATCAGTTCAGCGCCCCACTCCTAGTGTCGCCTCAAGTAAGTTCCGACTCTTCTGAGTCATTAATCCAACGAGGTATGGTAATCCTCAGGAATAAATGATTCTAAACCCCTGCATCCAACTAACAATTTCGCACCAATGTTAAATCTGTGGATACTATGTTTGGGTATAAACCAAAGATTCACGAACATATGAATACATCTTAAATCTATAATAGAGTCCTGGAACTGGAAATAATTTCCCCTAAAAAAGGGTGCGATGAGCCCGACATCCCATCCTCTCGGCCAATGTGAGATCTTAAGAGTCACTGGTCAGACCATCTAGCGAACTGAAGCCTTTGGAAAGAAAGACCATCCATCATTGGATATGGAACTGTTGGGTGTTTGAGGCCGAAAAATGAAAACCACGAAACAAAAAATGGTAAACCCGACGTAAATCATTAACCAATCATGAAGGATTTAACTAATCTCATCTTTTTCCCCATTTTAGTCACAGGGAGGACCAAGAAATGTCATTAATTATGCATGGTATCATGAGATGCTGCTTTGATGGGATTTATACTTGTATTCTCTAAAATCTTATGCAGGTACTACCTTCAGAACTCCATTCGATCCAATGGCATCACAAAGGAACTCACAAGGGAGTGATTACAACAACACAAGGACGAGACTTCCTCAACAACAGAGGACCCCGTCAACCACCCAGTATGTTCAACGCTGGACATCAGATGCGCTGATCCGAGAGTACCATGTGAACTTTACTCTCCCAACAGTGGAGGCGGACATGCACGCCCACCAATCCACCAGAACTCGCTGGTCACCCACCCAGTAGCGGCCGCAAAGGCTGATCCAGGCAACCCCTGTTGATGTCTCCAACCGTTTCGGGATTCTATCCCCGAAACTGGACAATGCGTACCTCCCTTACCTTAGGGAGGCAGATGAGGTCGATTGTTGAGGACTCCATCCCCACCGAAAGGGCGTTCCTCTCCAAGGCCCCTGCCGGCGGATGTCCTCGTGGTCACGCCTTCACCCAACATCCTCGCGCCAAGGAGGATGTTTCCCCGAGAATTCAGGCCCACGCACCCCGAGCACCGGCCCCTCGGACCGCCCGACGAGGGCGACAAACATACAATCCGGGACCGGTCATCACCCTGGTTCCTAAAGAGGAGCTCCGATGCCCAGCCACAGAGATGTACCACGAATAGGCACCTACACCTGTTCGCTCCTCCCGAGCCTCCCATCTAGACATGGCAGTATCATACAATCCGGCGTGTATCCTCGCCAAGATCCACCAATCTCATCGCTCACGCAGGACAACACTTACTCAACAGACACCTCTCCATGCCCACGGTCTTGAAGCCCACCAGCTTGACCTAGTGCCAACCCAGTGACTTCAGGACCAACTCCTACCAGATGCTTCTAACACCCACTATCCCAGCATGGTTCCAATCAAAAAAGCCCACCACCCAGATGTGGCGATCACTCATAGGAGGGCTCGTATCCCCACCAATGAAGGCTACCGACTTAATATGGAGGGAAGACAATATATGTAGGGCGATCTCCCTACGGATGCAAGTAAATTCCTCCAACCCGATGTGGAGGAAAATGGAGTGATAAACTAGCGTATCCTGGTACATGGGAAGATTCGTTCACCTGCCCAGACATAGGAGAATTGTGAGTACCCACTGACCACTGGGGGACCAGAGAAGGATATTCCTACTCTGATACTGGAATGGGCCTTCATACCCGTTCCAGCCAAAGATGTCTCTTTACATATCCTGGCAAGGATGGAGGAGTAGGTATCTATCCCAGATCATATCTTGCACACTTGCCAATATATAATTGCATCAGCGGCAACAACAAGGACTCAGGACTGTGAGCCCATCTCCCCAATTGAGTCGACTCGTCAAAGAGGCGAGATAGCCGCCTCAGAGCATATCCGTATCCCTGCTTCTGCCCAAGAGGGTTTCCTGCCATATTCTGTGATGCAATGGAAATCGGGTCGAGCAGCTTCACTCGGTCCAACTGGGGGACACCCATCCATCACAGTGGATTTTCCAGAGCGGGCATATATCCCAGCTAAAAGTCAAGATGTTCGCCAACATATCCTGACGGCATCACAAGACCCAATTGGACAGGGACCCAAAGGTGAAGGCTGTTATCAACAGTAGACGGTCCCTACTACCCACAAGAAAGCTCCCCGAACGCGCCGAAGGAATCCGGAAAATAAAGAGTGGGTTCATGACTCCGCTCTGTAAGAATCTAGGTTTTCCATTACCGCCAAGAACACATCAATGGCTCGAAACCCTAACCGCCCATTACCATATTATGGGAGGGGAAGTAGAAGTTGTGAAGGTCCTCCTTGAAATGTCACTAGCAGCAGCTCTGAAGGTCCTTCCTAGAGCACCCGCAGGGGCCTCCCCCGCGGGCATATAACGATTGATCACGAGATCTCATCTTTTGATGTGAGTCACGGAAACCATCCACATGGCCAGAATGTCGAGCAACAAGAAGGTCATCCACTTGCTGCGGTCCACCCTGAAGGTCCTCCCTAGGGTGTACCGTGCAATCACTCTCCATTTAGTGGGACCACAGATTGTGATATTAGTCCTCGCTATCATAGTCTCAAATATGGAGGCCCTCCCCGTAGTGATGTCTCATCACGACAAGAAGGCCCTACCCTTGTCGTGTCATGCCCTAAAGGTCCTCTCTAGGGGTTACACTGCAACGGAACTCCATGAAGCTAGGCATCAGATCACGGTGGTAGTCCTCACCACACTTATAATAGAGGTCCTCCCCATAGAGACGTCGAGCAACGAGAAGGCCCTCACCTCATTGTGGTACATTCTGGAGGCCCTCCCCAAGATGTATCCTGTAGATATTCTCCCTGTGGCAGCAGTAATGGTATTCCTCGCCATTTCCATAGCAGTAATGGTAGTCCTCTCCATTGTCGTAGCTGTGATGGTAGTCCTCACCACCACGTCCGCCATTGCGAAGGTCCTCCTCGCATTGTCCCCAAGCAACAAGAAGGTCCGCCCCTTTTCTCCATGTGTCCTGAAGGTCCTCCCCAGGATGCACATCAAATGTCAATCCATGATGGTCCTCCTCACCATGATGGCGGTTTTTGCGATGGTCCTCCCCGTAATGACTATACGCAGACAGAAGGTCCTCCCCTTGATGTGACACGCCTTGGAGGTCCTCCCCAGGGTGTGGACTGCAAAAGTCCTCTATGCAGTGGAGCCTCAAGAAGTAATGGTAGTCCTCTCCATTGCAAAGTTCCTCTCTACGATGACATATCATATTGACCGGAAGGTCCACCTCCTACCGGGTCTAGCACCGAAAGTCCCTTGTATGTCGAGGCACTCAGAAGGACGGGATCAAGCATGTCAGATTCCCAGTTAGTTGCTAACGACATCCTTCTGCAATCAGGAGACTATCCAAGGTCGCGTTCATCCTCTTAACCACCTTGGAATCGCCCACATAATGATTTATCACCTACTAGTCCCACTACCTCTGACCACATTGACAGTGAGCGTCTCAGTTGGGCTGACCAGGTAGAGGTGTCTCTACCATAGGAGAATGCCGATATGCTGCACCTGAGGAAATGACTGGCTAGGGATGATATACCAGTTATGATTTGGCCCATGTCCACCACTCAGTTCGACATACCCAGAGATTTCTCAGAAGAATGCGTGCACGGAATCCACCATAATATATGGAAAACCCGCCACTAACTGAAATCAATATTTCTGCCCTACGACAGGTATGTAGACCACATAAAGGCGATAGGATACCTATTGCATAACATCGACCTGGAAGATCTTGCTTAATCATGGCAACAGTGACTCGAGTGGTGAAAAGGAAACATGGAGATAGCCTACCGTTGTGCGCTGCACCAACTTCACCGCCTCATAGGTGACGCTCCAATGGGAGTCTATATCCGGGGATGGGGGGAACATGAAGCTCTGCATTTCACTCCGCTCCCTGCCCAAAAAAAACCAGTTCGGCATGGTATCTTTCAACATCACCACGTCAAGATGGAAATCGAGTGGTCCCCCTGTTCAGGAAAGGCAATGCACCCAAAAGAGTCAGGCCTTGAGTAAGTCCCAGAATCATCAGGCCCACTGGGAACAATCCATCCAAGAACTCCTGAATAAGGCCACCGAGAGCATACCACATTCCTCTACAACATGCCTCTCATCTAAGAGAGGCCAATCAGCGATCTTTTCTGCCTCCCCAGAAGGGATGGACCCACAGGTGAATTCGGCACCAAATCCGGTTCACCCTCGAATAGGGGCAAGCAATATCAGGCAGGTAGTGATAGCAGCAGCCACTGTCGCAATCCAGGTTCAACCCCCGCCTGCAGGGCTGTGGGAATTTTTAACAACGAATTCTCCCATAAGAACAATAAAACTGGGAAGAGACTCAATGTCTACGGAATGGGGCCAACCCCATCCCGCAGGGATGGGGGCATTATTACCCCCTCAACAACAACCTCCCCCATGAGAATCAGTGTTCTCTCGTCTGGGGAGGACAGTAAGAAGAGGAGGTTCCCATCCTATCCCATCATTTCAATCATCATCCCATCCGAGAGGAAGGCGCACCGTAAGGTCACATCAACGAACTCTCTACATCACCCTTATCCAAGATGTTTGAAGGAAATCCTAGGTCACAAAGGGGAAGGCCAGAAGAAGATGCAGGAGACCCTCTTCCTATTTGGAAAATGACGTCCCCTACACCCCACGATACGAATTCAACAACGCCATAGAGGCTAACCCCACGGGTGACACCAGAGATGATGCAAATCAGGATGGATCGGGGGACGATGGATCCAGTTAGGTTGTGACTCACAACAAACCCCCAAGTGTACACACCTGGAACCAGAGGGCCGCCGTAAATACAGCCATCCTTCTAGCCAACCCTCCACTGCCTACCCAGTGAGATTCCAGCAAGTATAAGAACAAAGGACCAGTTACTGTTAACCCGCCTATTTTCTTGAAAAAAATGATCCACTCACGCTCGATGGGAGATTAGTTCGACAGGAAGAGGAGATGAAATAATTGAGGCGGCTTAACGCCATCCTACTCCAAAGTAATCGCCTTATTGAAAGTGCATCCCAGGAGGAGCCATATCATGCACTCCCAGCAAGTGCACCTCAAAGACTAAAGTTTGCACTGGCTAACGAAACATGGTCAGGGTCCTGTCCAATGAGGCGCCCGGCCCGTCCAACTACCTAAACGTAGATTCAGATGAATACCAAGACATTCCTCCACTCAAGAAGAAACCAGAGCGAGTACACCTGAACCCTCCGAAGGTGCCACAAACGGCACATGCACCCTTGGTGTCGACCAATCCGGATCCTCAGGCAATGCCTCGGGCGACGCCTACACAGGACCAAGCCCAAAAATATGTAAACCAGTGTCTCACCAACACCATCGATGCACTAAAATCATGATTGGAAGCGATGGAAGGTCGACACGCTCCGATACAACAAGAGCGGAAACCCTACCCAGATTGGGTGACCAACACACAACCTCCACCCAATTTTGGGAGCCCTTTATTCCCCATCTTCAATGGATCAGGCGATCCATAGCAGCAATTGATGCACTACACATCCTATTGCGACCCTATGATGGGGACTCCAGAACAACAAGAAGCAGTGAAACTCAGATGATTCATATAGACCTTGCAAGGATCTTCCTTCGTCTGGTACACGAGTTTTCTAGCCCAGTCGATAAAGAGCTGGAAAGACCTTCGACAGCAGCTCTTGTTCCACTTTAGCTCGACGTTTCCAAAAACAACAGTCCGGGACCTCAAGAACTGCAGGTAGAGGGAGAAAGAGAGGGTTTCAGATTTCATTTTCAGATGGAATGGTCTGACCTATTCTCTGAATAGGCCAATGCCTCAAGATGAGATGCAAGCCATATGTGTCGATAATCTTAGAGATGAGCTGCGAACACCGCTCATACTAGTGAAGTGAACCACTGGCTTCCATCATCTCTCGTCCATTGCCCAGAGAATTGAGGACTCCCTGAATCAGACTAATTCGAAGTCCCAAATAGCCTCACAAGCTCCCGCGAAAAGAGCTCCTAGAGCTGAAGCGTCTGCTGTCACACTCAAGCCGGCCCCTGGGCCCGATCCACTACTCAGGCCTCGAACAAACCGTCAAGGGCCCCCTGCATATCAGTGGTTGTCCCCACCTAAACAGGATGATCAGAGAGGAACCAAGCAGAACTATTTTGAGGAATGACGACAAAAAGTATACTTTTTTTGTGACGATCAAGTTCATGGCTACTTCATTGCCGGCATGAACTGCAACTTTCTCCACCTCCCGAAGCCGAGGAAACCTGAAGAAGTGGGATACGATGACATGCCTAATTACTGACCCTACCATAGAATGTTGGGGCACAATATCAGAGAATTATTTGTCTTCAAAGACCTCAAGCTGAGGAAGGTAGACTCTGAACAGTTTTATTTGGGACAACCCCCAGTGCACGTGACATGTATCTCTACCATCGACTCCGACAAAGAGGAGGGGTGGTAGTAATTCACCAGCAAGCAGGGGCAGAAATTTGTCAACTGGATGACTCGGAAGACTATCAACCGAGCCCAAGGCATACTTCGAGCTCAACTACAGCAGCCGGTGTTTCCACCAACGGCCTCTAAAGAGGCAGATCCAACAGTATCGACTGCACAACCCTCCACGAGCCGATCATCTGGGTGTAATCAACGGTGGAGGAAACAATATCAAGAGGATAATTTCATGATGGGGAAAAGTTAGTCCCAACCTTGGAAGATTATATGTCCTCGAATTTGGCACCACGGGCACCGAACCACCAAACGACATTATCAGGGACAACCGACCAGGTTGACCTGTCCGAGGATGAAGAGCCAATCTTGGGTTCTATTAACGTCATCCATATTATGGAATCATTCCCTGATGAAGGGTATGGTTACGAACCTGAGTTCCCTGCACGAGGAGCTGGGAGGAGGAATCGTAGTGTTAGGGTATACTAGGGGAGGCGCAGCTGCGGCAAAAACCAACCCTATGGTTGGACCTCGTCCCAAACTAGTCATATTGTGGAATCCTGTGGGAGGTCCCTTCAATGGAATCAGTAGGAGAAAGAATGCCCCTCCACCTCCACATGCATCCACTCTGGCACTGTTGTTCTGCGATACCCACCAGAAGAGGAGAAAGTGTCTAGCCTCCTAGTGTGCACAAAAAGACCGGTCCGGCCATGTCCTCAAAACGAGAGTGCACCATCGATATCTGGCCCCGCGACCAGCCCCTCCTCGTCAAATTCTCCAGCCCTTAAAGCACTTTCTAAGACTCTCCCGCCGACGAAGAAGTGTCGGATGCTGGGGTAGAAATTAGATATCCTTAAGCAGCTGGCGTCGGAACCGGCCAAGCTGTCAATCCTCGATGCCCTAAGTCTGTTAGCAGTCCTCAGGGAGGCACTTATAGAAGCATTGATCAGGCCCCTAAAGGTTCAAGTCGAGGAAGCTGCCACCGAAATTTACCAGACAGAGACTGACCCAGCTGAATGCCATATGGTGATTTCCTTCATCGATTAGGATGAAGAATCCATCATGCAAGGACACATCAGACAACTATATGTGTCTGGCACACTGAATGGTATTGAGATCCAGAAATTATTTATAGACAATGGCTCTGGAGTTAACCTCCTTCCCCTACAGAAACATCGTAAGTTGGGCTATAGTGAGGACGACCTAATTCCCTCGGGTACAAATCTGTTGGGTTTCAACATGAGTGAGAAGAAACTGATATTAAAAATCAACCCAAAGACCCATTTTGGTGACCTGGTAGCCTACATGGAATTCCTGGTGGTCCGGCAGAGCACATCATTCAATGCCCTGCTGGGAAGGCCAAGGCTTCATAAGCACATGGTCGTTCCTTAATCCTATCACCAGTGTATCAAGTACTACGTCAATGGAAAAACTGGAACATTGCACACCGACAAGGCCCTTTTCGAGTTCTCCGGGTCACATTACATTGACGCTGGGTTCTATGAGCAAAAGAAAAAGAAGCCTTTGGTCGATGGTGTCGACTAGATCCCCACTCCAAATGGTCTGGAAATGATCCCCGATGACACCCTCAGGTAGCTTGGCAGAGATTATGTCATGCCCATCAACCATGTTGAGAGTAGGAGTTCATGTACAAACATGCATTCAGATGTACTCATGAATTTAGCCTCGATGGCTGAGCATGACAATGCGGGAACGTCCGCCAACCCTCGATTTCGGGATGAATACTCATGCAGGGATGCCCACGATTCCTCTCCCTCAAACACTTGAAGGCTCAGACCGGAAACTCTATCCTCATCAGATCAAGAAGACGAGGACTTGGGAGAAGAAGAAGGGGAAGATCTCAGGGATGCACCTCCCGCATTTGAAGAGGGTATATCCACTACTGTGGATGAGCTCAGGGAAATAATCCTGGGTACCGAGGAAGACCCGAGGACCACTCTCATTAGGGCTGCTATGTCCCCCGAAGATCGCGAGGTATATACCTCCTTCTTGAGACAACATCAGGATGTCTTTGCATAGAATAACACAGAAATGTCGGGACTCGATCCCGAGGTGGAAATACACCACCTAGGTCTACCAGAAGACCCCCGAGGCTATAAGCTGGCCGCCAGAAGGACACACCCCTCACATGCTGCCAAGATAGAGGCTGATGTCGATAAGTTCATTAAAGCAGGCTTCATTCGAGAGGTCCAGTACCCCATTTGGTTGGCCAACATCATCCCTGTCAATAAAAAGAATGGACAAATCTGTGTTTGCATCAATTTCCGAGATCTCAATCAGCATTTCCTGAAAGATGACTTCTCGGTTCCAATCAATGAGTTGTTAATCGAAGCAACGGCCGGGTTTGAGGCTCTATCCTTCATGGACGGATGTTCCAGCTATAACCAAAACAGGACGGCCTAAGAAGACAAAGAATCCACTACCTTCAGGGCCCCTCAAGTGGTATTTTGTTATAGTGTAATGTCTTTTGGACTCAAGAATGTTGGTGCCACATATCAGCGTGCCATGCATCAGATCTTTAAACTGTTCCTGGGGAAATACGTTTAATCTTACGTGGATGACCTAGTGATCAAGTCCAGACAGTGCTCGGATCACCTGTCAGAACATGATACCATCTTCAATAATCTTTGACATCATATCCTAAAGATGAACCCCTTGAAATGCGCCTTTGGGGTCACCTCAGGGAAATTCCTTGGCTTTGTCGTACGCCATTGTGGCATCAATGTCGACCCTAATAAGTCAAAGTCCATCCTTGGCCTGCCACCTCCCGGCAACCTCACTGAGTTTAGGGGATTCCAAGGACACCTATCTTATATTAGGTGGTTCATAGCCAACTTGGCAGGAAAATGATTGTATTTCACCAGGTTAATGAATTAAGGGTTCATGTACCAATGGTCAGATTACTTCCAAGAGGCATTCGACAACTTGAAGAGTTACCTCGTAAGTCAACTGGTGCTCATTCCCCCGGTTGAAGGATGACCTCTCATCCTGTATGTGACGGCCCTAGAGCGGTCTCTGGGAGCCTTCCTCGCGTAGAAGAATGACGCCGACAATGAAAACAATCTATATTACATCAGTCGAACAATGATTGATGCTGATACTCGATACTCAAATATCGAGAACTGTTTGGAATTGGTCCTCACTGTTTAAAAGCTGCGACATTATCTGCAGCATCACGAAGTCCATTTGATCTCGCAGAGTAACCCGCTCAAGTACATCCTCAGTCTCCTGATGCTAACCGGACGCTTATCCCAATGGGCAGTCATCCTGCGACAGTTTAACATTCGGTTGGTGCCTCAGAAATCCATCAAGTGTAACGCCTCGACCCCATTTACCCAGAGTCAGTGCATTATTACGTAACATTAGAATGGTAACAAAAGATCATGTCTCAAAACACCAATTATTTTAGTAGCCTTGGAAACACTAGATATATTCATAAACGTTACATTACCCCATAAAGTGTAAAAATTCAATAAAATGGTCTCCATAGTCCACACTCATATCCCCTTCCGTCTATCCCAGCAGGTCATTCATAAAATACTTCTTCACATCCTGCAAAAATTAATACATTGAAAGGGGTGAGCTCAGATTCTCATTAAGGATAACAATATAGCGGAAGCTTTCATAAATATATATAAACATTAAAGGCAATATATAACTAAACAAAAGCCTTTTAAACGTGAACTTTAGCTTAATAAGGCAAAAGTAGAATGAAATAATTCCATTTACTTATTCACATGAATATTTCACTGGTCGAATAATCACATGAAATATCAATAACCAATTTCATAATGATGGAATTCATAATGCCAGACTATCATAACCACGTAGCCAAGGCCTCGTGCCAAGACTACAAATAAGATTCTGTCAAGGCCTCGTGCCAAGACACTAGTTTGTCTAGTGAGACATACGGATGCATCGGGGAGCTATAGTGGGCTCCACACGTCACATACTAAGTCCAATGCATTCCTCGTATGAATAGGTTTAAACTTATCATAAACAATAACATAATCGTATCATATAAAACATGCATAAAGGAAACATAACATTTCCACATTTCAATAACAATATATCAATACAAAAAAAATTGATATAAAAAACAATTTTCAATAACAAAATTAAAGAAAAGTAACACTTGGTATTTATTTTTCATTTTTTAAAAATCTTTAAGCCTTGTAGAGGAAGCCGAAACTCAAATAATGGTCACGGCAGCGGGGAAGTCATTGTTGCCTCATATGTAAGACAAAACATTCATTTTATCATTTAGTAAAACTTCTTCATATAAAAAAATTATTTTTGAATAAAAGTAAAATTCAAAGGGTTTTATACACTGTATAATATAAAGTCTTTTATTAGAACAAAATATGCCCCAATGAAAGGAGATTGCGACGAAGTCCCTCACCTCTTGTCCGACCACACTCGACCATTCTTTATCCTCAAGAATAATAAAATAGAGATAATTTCTAAATTATTAAGAAACTTTTTCAAGTTCATTATTCCTTTTATATCACTAATTACTATGTTACGAATATTATGTTATTATTTATGTTAATTACAGTCGTTTTGTCGATCTTTGGTACTTTAGTCCAAAATAAACTTATTATAATTACAAGTTGTTCATGTGATAAAATATCCATTATATCCAGAATTATATTCATGATTTATATATCATATATATCATTTATATCCAGTATATATATGCATTTATAATATTAGATAACTTTTAGAGGTAAGAAATGAAATGCACCATTCATGGATATGGTAAGCAGTACGTACGCATGAACGCTACTTTCATTTCTATTTCATATTTAATGTAATGAAATTATAATGATATAAAGGTATATTATAATTCCAGTGTAATATCATATATAATATCATTTACTCTATCCTTTATATGTCCCTCATCTGGCATTAACTATTTAAATCACTTTGAGGGGGTGGTAGTCCGCATTTCCTAAAATGAAATTATCACGTTTACCCATAATGGAAATCACAAAGTTATAGCATAAATTAAAAATAAATAAGCATAAGGAAAACATAAACATAATATATATCATATATAAATATATTGACATCTTAATGGCCACCATGAGAGGTGTTAAAAGAAGATTGAACAATCATCATTTCGTGAGGCAGTAATTTGCCTCCCACATAAATAGAATGTTCTTAAAACATTAGACGAAGGTGTGTGTAAGTGTAAATCAAATACATATCATAACAACATCCTAGTATATTGAATATAATTTTTTTGTTACAAAATAAAGGAATAAAAATATTTTAGGGGGTTGGAGAATCAATATAAAACAAAAGTACATAAGAGAAGACATTAACTAAAAATAGGGTAACTATTTTTTATTTAAGCCAAAGGATTCCTTGGGAAGACTTCTTCCCTATTTGATGCTTCTATAAGTAAGTGAGGAAGATGAGAGAGTATTTGGTCAGTGTTTGGCCGAGCCAAATAGCATTGATGGAGTGAATAAGGTGGTAGATGTGAGGGCCTTTTATAAGAGGAGAGGAGGGGAACTCTTGGAATGTCATGAAATGTTACATTATTATATAATGAGTTTCAGATTTTAAAGGTCCCAAAATTATATATTTCGAGGATAAGGTGATAAGGGCTCGAAATCTACTCATCCAATAGGTTTTTGACAAGTCTAATTCTTAGATTTTACATTATCTTTTCATTTTATTTTAATAGTTAATTAATGAAGTAATCATTGCATCATCATGGTGTCATATAAAATTTAATTTATTTAAAGTATAAAAATTATAAAAAAATATCATGATGTAGGAAATATTTTTATCTTTCCAATGAATATTTATAGTATAAATGTTAACGTATATAACCCCATGTAATAATTGATTTACTAAAACAACACATATTTGTGACAATTTTATTTTTACATTAAATAAAAAGTTATTAATGTAATTTTCTTACCCAAGAGGCTCCATGGGGTCCCCAAGTTCACCCATGGATTGTCTTGGTCGGATATGACTAATAAAATAAGGGTAGGACAAGTTTCAAGTCAATTTCATATTATTATAACATTATTTTTACCTTAAATTACACTAATTACCTTTAATCACAATTAATCGAACATAAAAGTTACTATTCACTAAGAAAAAATTTAATCCCAATGAACCCCATATTACATCCCAATGACAATGATGTATGTCAGATTTTCAAAATTCAAATCAAAGTGGTGGTAAATTTTCATTTAATCGAAAAATCAGTTTTTTAACTACCACTTAGTGGTTTCACTATTCATAAAAAATCGATGTTTTTCCGAACAATACCAAAAATTCACCCTAAGATATAATTGATATTCTAAATTTATGAATTATTTCTATTTTAAAAAATTACAAATATATAAGTTTCATTAATTAATTTTATAATTAATTTCCATTTTCAAAACAAAAAGCATGTTTTTAAAAAAACAATATCAATCATAAGATTGACAATTGTTTATGTCCAATTTCAAAATGAAATTAATTCTAATGACCACCATTGGATAAAATGGTAAAATTGTATTCTAATTATACCTTAAAACCGCTCAATAGTATAATTTATAACTATTAATTATTTTGATTAAAAAATTTGTTTTTAATTAAAATTTAGTAATTTTCACTATTCATTAAAATATAAATGTTATCCGAAAAGTTCCAAAATTTCACCCTAGGATAAATTCGATATTCCGAATCCAAAAATAAAGTCCATTTTTAAATATAAAATTTATAAAATTTCAAAAATTATGTTTTACTATTCATAACGGCTAGTTTGATTGGTTGTGGTGTGTGTTAGAACTCGAAGATGCGTACACCAGACGCTATTGTATTATTCAAAGAGAAGCGTACCGTGGAATCTTGTGGTGTTACATTCTCCACTACTTCAAATAATTTCATCCTCAAAATTTCTTATAATATCACTGTATAAAAATACTCGGGTGATTCTTCATCATGAGTTCATCGGGTTCCCACGTTGCCTCCTCCATCTTATGGTTTCTCCATAGAACTTTTACCCGACAAGTCGTCCGGTTTCTCAGTACTTGTTCTCGTGTATCAAGAATACTGATGGGATCTTCTCAATATGACAGATTGGGTTCCAGTTCTAATTCCCTATAGGATAGTACATGCGTTGGGTCAGGAATTTATTTTCTCAAGAGTGATACGTGGAACACATCGTGAACTTTGGAGAGACTTGGCGGCATTGGCAAATAGTAAGATAAAACCCCAATTCGTTCAATAATTTCAAAGGGTCCGATGTACCTGGGACTCAATTTACCCTTCATGCCAAAACGTATAACTCCCTTCCATAGGGATACATTTAATAAAAACAAGATCTCCTACCTGAAATTCCAAATCCTTCCTTCTGCTGTCAGCATAGCTCTTCTGCCTACTTTGAGCTGTTTTGATGTGGTTTTTGATTACCATCACTTTTCCCATCGTTTCCTCCAGAAGTTCTGGGCCTACAAGTTTTCTTTCACCAACGTCATCCCAACAGGTTGGGGTGCGACATCTCTTTCTATATAACACTTCATATAGTGCTATCTGAATACTTTAATGGAAGCTCTTGTTATAGGAAAATTCTACCATGGGTAAATATTGATCCCACATACCCTGAAAGTCAAGTGAGAATGATCTCAGCATGTCTTCTAAGGTTTGAATAGTTCGTTCTAACTGTCCATCTATTTGAGGGTGGTGAGCAGTGCTCAAATGAAGTTCAGTATCCAAGGCCTTCTGAAGACTTTTCCAGAATCATAACGTTAAACGGGGATCAAGATCCCAGACAATCGATAGGGGTACTCCATTAATTATCAAAACTTCATTAATGTATAGTCTAGCTAGACGTTCAAGTTGTAGATCTTCTCTTATAGTAAGAAAATGTGTTGACATGGTAAGACAATCAACAATGACCCATATTACTTCATTCCTTATAGGAGTCATTGGTAGTCCCCCGACAAAGTCCATCGTGATATTATACCATTTCCACTCAGGTATGGGAAGAGGTTGCAATACTCCTCCAGCATGTTGCCTTCCAGCATTCACTTGTTGACAAATCATACATCTTGACACAAAATTGAAAATATCCATCCTCATGTTGTACCACCAAAAATGTTCCTTCAAATCTCTATACATTTTGGTGCTTCCAGAGTGTATAGAGAAATTGGAACTATGAGCATCATCCAACAATTCTCTTTTTAGATCTGGTATATCAGGAACACAAAGTCTCTTCCCAAACATCAAAATTCCATCTTCATACACAATTTCACTCAATTTCCCATCATTCATTTCTTTAATATTCCTTTGTAACTCTCCATCACCAGTCTGAGAACTCTTTATCCTTTCCAGTAAAGAAGGTTTGGAAACCATTTGAAAAATCATTGATGTTTCACCTTCCATGCTGATTCCCATATCCATCTTTACTAGATCCTTGTATATAGGATCCTTTTCAAATTTCATCTTGTTCAAAAATCCATGATCCATTATACGTAAAGCGTCTTCCACATTATTTTCCTTCCCCGGGTGGTAGTGTGTCGTGCAATCATAATCCTTGAGAAGTTTAAGCCATCTCATTTTCCTCACGTTGAGTTCTTTTTGTGAGAAAATATACCTCATACTCATTTGATCTATTTAAATATCACATTTTTTACCATAGAGGTAGTGTCTCCATATCATCAAAGAAAAGATCACAGCTGATAACTCATGATCATGAGTAGGATAGTTCTTCTCATGAATTTTTAGCTGTTGTGATGAATAGGCAATAACCTTATCATTCTGCATAAGGACACAACCAAGTCCTTTCATTGATGCATCACTATAAATAATGAACCCATCATTCCCCGATGGTAGAGTCAATATAAGAGAATTGACTAATCTTCTCCTCAGTTCTAAAAACACTCTTGGCAGTCTTTTTTCCAGAAAAATTTAACCCCTTTACATATGAGCTTCGTTAATGGGTTAGCCAATCGGGCAAAATTCTGGACAAAACGTCGATAATGACCTGCCAAACCAATAAACCTGCGTACCTCAGTTATACTCGTCGGTGCTGGCCATTCGTGGATTGCCTTGGTCTTAGAAGGATAAATGGAAATTAAATCCTTAGAGACAATATGGCCAAGAAAAGAAATCTCCTGAATCCATAATTCACACTTGCAAAAATTCCCATATAATTCATGTCTTCTAAGAGTCTTCAGGATAATGTGAAAGTGATTTTCATGATCATTGTAGCTTTTGGAGTATAACAAGATATCATCAATAAATACCACCACAAAATCATCAATATATTTCTTGAAAGCTCTATTCATTAGATCCATGAATACAAAGGGTGCATTATTCAATCCAAAAGGCATTACTATAAACTCGTAATGCCCGTGCCTTGTTCGAAATGTTGTCTTAGGAATGTCTTCCTTCTTCACTCACAATAAATGGTATCCAGATCGAAGTTCAATATTTGAAAAGTATTGTGCTGTATGAATTTTTTCAAATAAATCATCATTGAGAGGTAGGGTATACGTTTTCTTTACTGTTATAGCATTGATCTCCCTGTAGTAAACGCACAACCTCATAGATCCATCTTTCTTCTCAACAAAAAGGACATGGGATTCCCATTGTGAAAAACTAGGGTGAATAAATCCATTATTTCTCAATTCATCTAGTTGTTTCTTTAGTTCATCTAATTCCATAGTGGACATTCAATAACGGGTCTTCGATATAGGCCTAAATCCAGGAATTAAATCAATGGAAAACTCTACTTCTCGTTCTGGAGGATGTCCAGGTAAATCTTCTGGAAACACATCTACATATTCTATCACAATAGGTACATCCTCTATTAGAACATTTCATTCCTCGCCCTCAGTCATTTCATTCTATTCCTCCCCAATAATTGAATTTAGTTGAGTTACTGGGGGTGTATCTAAATAAGAATTGGGTGGTAAAGATTCTGCTCTAAAGATAAGGTGTTCTTTATCATCATCATCAAAAATTGTAACCTCCTTCTTCATTCAATAAATCTTCACATCATATTCTGAAATACAATCCACACTGAGGATTATATCAATCTCAATCATAGGTATGACAATGAGATCAGCAGATAAAGAACATTTATGTTCTCTAATGGGGACTGATTCACAAAACTTTGTTTCAATGATACTTCCCTTAAGAGTTTTGACGGAAAATTCTCTTGTTAAATCAAATTGTAAATATCTAATTTTTATAGATAAATGGGAAGATATGAAACAATGTGATGATCCAGAATCAGATAATGCATTTTCTAAACTTGAGGAAACCATTAAATTACCTGCCATCAGGTCTTTCAGAGCTTCAACCTCAGTAGTAGTGATTGAATAAGATTGGTCTTGATCCCTGGGAATCTTCTGAGGGAATTTCCCCTGGTTCTTAAGAAATGAATTTTCATAATGTCCCATCTCTCTATAGTTATAGCATTCCACATTGAAAAAAGCTCTCTTTCCCTTGGAATCATGAGCTTGGTGGCCTTTTTCACCGCACTGGTAACAGACTCCCATTCCCTCCAAGAATGTACCGGGGTGTTTCTTCCCACATTTACTACAGGGCTGATATTCCACTTTTCCCTTCTTCCCATTATTACCATTTCTAGATTTATCAGAAGATATCTTCTTCTATTGCTTTGCTTTGAAGTCATAAGACTTAGAGAATTCTTTTTCCATCTTGATAGCACACGAGACAATATCTTTGTACGACGATAAGGTTTGTGATTCTAATGCTCGGTGGAGAAATGGTTTTATCCCATCAAATAAATGGTAAATATTACTTCTTGGGTTACATATATAACCTACAACATGCCTCACTAACCTTGTAAAGTTAGCCTCATACTTGGTGACATTCTCATCCTCCTTCTGCCTCAGACTCAGAAATTGCCTTTCCATATCTGCTCGATGGTCATGTGGAAAGTATTTTTCTAAGAAAATTTCCTTAAACTCCCGCCATTAAATATATGATACTTCTTCATATTCTTTTTTGATTTGAATCAGCGACCACCACTGATCGGCATCTCTAGTGAGGCGGTAAACTACCGTGACATCTTTCTCCCTTTCGCTACTTCCCAAGGCGTGGAATATTTTCTCTAAGGAGTTTATCCATTACTCATCTACTAATGGATTTTTGACCCCATTAAATGTTGGGAGTTGTATCCTCATGAAATAATATATCATTGATCCTCCACGTTGCGGATCAGGGTGCTCCATACGAGTAAGTTTATTATTCATAACCAGAGTGGGTTGTTCCAGTATGTTGATAAGGTGATCAGCACCAGTTGTATCACTAGCTCCGCTATAATTATCTTGAGAAAGAGGCAATCCCTACATGGAGTGCATGCATTGATAATGTTTCCATTCTTTCAACTAGGTTCCATTTATAACAATGTCAGAAACTAGATTAGTTTATGAATCAAAATACATAATAACAAATATGAAAAACAATTAACATAAATTGAACTATTTATGGATATAATCCATAATCATAAAAATGTTTTCTTTGAGGAAGTATACACTTATAAACCCTTCATAATAGTTTGTAAAGAAAATTATAATTATCCTATGCATATCCCCCGGGAGTGTCGTAACCAGGAGTGCAGCAATCCCCGTTGTCGTGCACCATTTCCTGTTTGAGTCTAGCTCAAAGCGGTGTTTTCAGGTTTTACCCCTAGGTACATCTGTGCCAGAGCCTCCTCTACCTGCTCGTATCCAGATAGAGATGTATTACTCAGAAAACGAAAAAAATCTCTATAATACCAAAATTCTAGGAAGTTCTTCTATACAAATCCACAAAGTCTATCTTAGGGCTATGTGCTCTAATCAGAGTTTATCTAAATCTAGCTTCTAAGGTTAGTACTAAACTACCTCTGATACCAGATATAATTCCCTGACCCCAGTTACCCAAAGTCGGTTCATTATTACGTAACATTGGCATGATAAAAAAAGATCAAGTCTCAAAAGACCGATTAGTTTAGTATCTTTGGAAACACTAGATACATTCATAAACATTAAGTTACACAATAAAGTGAAAAATTAAAATAACATGGTCTCCATAGTCCACACTCATATCCCCTTCCGACTATCCCCCAAGGTCATTCATAAAGTACTTCTTCACATCCAGGAAAAATTAAAACATTAAAAGGGGTGAGCTCAGATGCTCAGTAAGGATAACAATATATTGGAAGTGTTCATAAATAAACATAAACATTTAAGGAAATGTATAACTAAACAAAAGCCTTTTAAAATTGAACTACATCATAATATGAAAAAACATGAATGAAATAATGCCATTTAAATATTCACATGGATATTCTACTGGTCGAATAATCCCATGCAACATCAAACACCACATTCATAAGGATTGAATGCATAATGCCAGACTATCATAACAACGTAGCCAATGCCACATTCCAAGACTACAAATAAGATTATTTCAAGGCCTCGTTCCAAGACACTAGTTTATCTCATGAGACCTACATATGCATTGAGGATCTATATCGGGCTCCGCCCGTCACATACTAAGTCCAATGTATTCCTTATATGTACATGTTTAAACATATCATAAACCATAACATAATCGTATCACATAAAACATGCATAATGGAAACATAACATTTACCCATTAAAATAACAAGATATCAATACAACACATTGATATAATAAAACCATTTTCAATACCAAAATAAAAGGAAAGTAAAACATGGTATATGTTTTTTATTTTTTTTTAAAATAAAGTCTTGTAGAGGAAGATGAAACTCAAATAATGGTCACGGTGACGGAGAAGTCGTTGTTGCTGCATACGTAAGACAAAACATTCATTTTGTCATTTAGTAAAAATGATTCGTATAAAAATATTCTTCTTGAATAAAAGTAAAAGTCAAAGAGATTTATAAACTGTATAAATTAAAGTCTTGTATTAGAACAAATTATGCCTCAATGAATAGATATTGAGACGAAGTCCCTTACCTCGTGTCCGACTTGACTCGACTGTTCTTTAACCTCCTGAATAATAAACTAGAGTTAATTTATACTTTATTAAGAACCATTTTCAAGTTCATTATTCCTTTTATATAAATTATTGCCATGTTATGGAAATTATGTAATTATTTAAGTTAATAACAGTCGTTTTGTCGACCTTTGGTACTTGAGTCAAAAATAAACTTCTTATAATTACAAGTTGTTCATGTGGTAAAATATCCATTATGTACAGAATTATATTCATGATTTAGATATCTTATATATCATATATATCCATTATATATATGCATTCATAATATTACATAACATTTAGATGTAAGAAATGAAATGCACCGTTCATAGAGATGGTAATCCGTACGTACACATGAACACTACTTTCATTTCTATTTCATATTTAATGTAATGAAATCATAATGATATAAAGGAATATTATAATTCCTGTATAATATCATATATAATACCATTTACTCAATCCTTTATACATCCCGCATATGGCATTAACGATTCAAATCACTTTGAGGGGGCGGTAGTCCACACTCCCTAAAATGAAATTATCGCGTTTACCCATAATGGAAATCATTAAGGTATGGAAAAAAATGAAAAATAAAGAAGAATAAGGAAAAAATAAACACAATATATATCATATATAAATATAGTGACATCTTAATGTCCAACATGAGAGGTGTTAAAATAAGATTGAACAATCATCATTTCGTGAGGCAGTAATTCGCCACCCACATAAACAGTACGTTCTATAACCATTAGACGAAGGTGTGTGTAAGTGTAAATCAAATCATTCTCATAAAAACATACTATTATATTGAATATAATGGTGTTGTTTCAAAATAAATGTAATAAAAATAGTTTATGGGGTTGTAAAGAAAAATAATACAAAAGAAAATAAGAGAAGACATTACCTTAAAATCAGGTAACTCTTTTTGATTTGAGCCAAAGGATTCCTTGGAAAGACGTCTACCCAATGTGAGTCTTCTAGGAGTAAGAGATGGAAGTTGAGAGAGTATTTGGGCAGAGGTTGGCCAAGCCAAATGGCTTTGATTGTGTGAATAAGGTGGTACATGTGGGGGCCTTTTATAAGAGGGGAGGAGGGGCACTGTTGAAATATCATGAAATGTTACATTATTATATAATGAGTTACAGATTTTAAAGATCCCACAATTATATATTTATAGGATAAGATGATAAGGGTTCTAAATATACTCATCCAATAGGTTTTTTACATGTTTAACAGTTAGATTTTATATTATTTTTTAATTATATTTAAATCGTTAATTAATGAGGTAATCGCTGCATCATCATGGTGTCATAAAAAATTTAATTTATTTAAATTCTAAAAATTGTAAAAAAAATATCATGATATAGTAAATTTTATTATATTTCCAATTAATATTTATAGTCAAAAAGATAACTTATATAACCCCATGTAATAATTGTTTTTGTAAAACAACACAAGTTTGGGACAATTTTATTTTTACTTTAAGTAAAAAGTTATTAATGTCATTTTCTTACCCAAGTGGATTTCTGGGGTCCCCAAGTTGACCGATGGATTTTCTTGGTTGGACATGACTCATCCAATAAGGGTAGTATAGGTTTCAAGGTAATTTTATATTATTATAACATTATTTTTACCTTAAATTACACTAATTACCTTTAATCGCGATTAATAGAACTTAAAAGTTACTATTCACCAAAAATTATTTTCATCTCATTGAACAACATTTTAATTTCTAATGACAATGATGTAGGTCATATTTTTGAAATTAAAATAACTGTGGTGGTAAAATTTCTTTGAAACGAAAAATCATTTTTAACTACCACTTAGTGGTTTCACTATTCATCAAAAATCGATGTTTTTTCAGAACAATACAAAAAAATCACCCTAAGCTATAATTGATATTATTAATTCCAAAATGATGTCTATTTTACAAAATTACAAACATATAATTTTCATTAATTAATTTTATAAATAATTTCCGTTGTGAAAACAAATAGCGCGTTTTTAAGAAACAATATCAATCAAAAGATTCATAATTGTTTATGTCCAATTTCAAAGTGAAATTAATTCTAATGACCACCATTGGATAGAATGGGAAAATTATATTCTAATTATACTTTAAAACCACTCAATATTATAATTTATCACTATTATTTAATTTTATTAAAAAAAATTTTTAATTAAAATTTAGTAATCTTCACTATTAATCAAAATATAAAAGTTATCGAAAAAGTTCCAAAATTTCACCCCAGGATAAATTCGATTTTACAAATCCTAAAATAAAGTCCATTATGAAATATAAAATTTATAAAATTTCAAAAAGTAGGTATTACTATTCATAACTGCTAGTTTGATTGGTTGTGGTGTGTGTTAGAACTCGAAGTTGTGTACAACACACGCTACTGTATTATTCAAAGAGAAGCATAGTGTGGAAACATGGGGTGTTACATCAAGGGTCAAGCATTAGAAACTTTCTTCCAGAGCACCCTTCGATAGGGACCATGAAACCGAGCACTGAGCTACCTGATGAAGACATCTTCTTGGTTCAAAAAGAGTTCTCTGAATGGAAAATGTACTTCGATGGCGCATCCCAAAGCCCAACCGGGAGGAGGATGGAGGAAACCAGATTCAACAAAGTGGGATTGGGGATAATACTTGTGTCCCTAGAGAAAAAATTCTTTCCGTATTCCTTCCTCTTAACAGAGGGATGTACGAACAATGAAGCGGAATATCAAGCCCTCATTGCAGGTCTGGAACTCACACTCTAGGCACTGGTACAACACCTTAAGGTAAAATGTGACTCTGATTTGGTCATCAAGCAAGTCAATGGTAACTATGCTATTAAAAAGGAGGATATGATCCCCCTGTTTGACCATGTCCAAGGGTTAATGGCAGAATTCCCCCAAGAACCACATTAACCTATATTCCCCAGTCTGAGAACGCCCAGGCTGATGCATTACCCAACACGGCCACAACCCTAGATGACCCAGGCAGGGATGAAACGGTTATTAGTATTGCTCACCATCAAATGGTATTGTCATTTGTTCAAGATAATATGGAAGAGATCCACGAATTCAGTCCTATCCTCGAGCCATATGCCCATGCTACCGGCTAGATGACCCCCATTGAAAACTACCTCCAATGAGGAGAACATCCATCAAACATGGATGAATGAGGGAAAATATGGATAAGGGCAGTCAACATTGTCCTATATGGCAGCGCGGGTCAGCAAGAGGTCCACTACAAACGAGGCCTCGATGGAGTGCTCCTCAGATGCATTAACCGATAAGAAACTGCCATTGTCATGACTGATGTACATGACAGAGTGTGTGGAGCACATCAACCAAGGACCAAGCTTTCCCATTAGGTTCGATGGATTGGGTATTACTGGCCCACAGTGGCACGAGACTGTGAGCACTTTACCGTGAAATTCCACTCATGCCAGATTCATGCCAACTTCATACACCAACCCCCGGAGTTACTCCATCAAGACAAGTACTCCTGCTCGTTTGTCATCTGGGGAATGGATGTCATGGGACCATATCCTCCCACCTCATCCAAATAGATAAAGTATATCCTCACAACAACTAACTTCTTTTCCAAATGGGAAGAAGCCATACCCCTCAAGGATGTCGGGGCAAGAAATATTGTCAGCTTTGTGAAGACCAATATCATCCCCATATTTTGTGTCCCTCATACCATACTGACATAAAATGAAACCAACTTATGCTCTGCTAAATTGGAGAAACTATACCATGAGTATGGTATCAAGGATAACCACTCATCCCGCTACCATGTAGTGGCCAATGGATAGATATAGGCTTTAAACAAGACCCTATCTAACATTCTCCAGAAAATGGTGGACAAAGATAAGAAGTCATGGCCGGATAAAATCCTCCTTGCATTGTGGGCTTATCGTACCACAATCTGCACCTTTACTCAGGATACCCTGTACTCATTAGTTTATGGCACAGAGGAAGTCATGGCCATTGAAATCCAACTTCCCACAATCCTTGTTTCCATCTGTGATCAATTATCCAACGATGAGAAATTAGAAAAGTGGAAAGGAGAATTGGAACAGCTAGATGAGAAGCGGATGCACACTTTGCACCATCTAGGGGTATACCAGAATAGGATTGCATGATCCTTTAAAAAGTCCCGCCTCCGGTATTTCTTGGAAAGGGAATTGGTATTGGTCCTCCAGACCCCAATGATACCTGGAATGAAACCTCCAAAGCTCGAGCCCAAGTGGGAGGGACCATACGTTGTACACATGGTCTACTCCAATGGAGCATATACCCTGATCGCCATGGACGGAAAATTTACAACCGCTCCAACAAATGCGAGATTCCTAAAGAAATATTTCACATAGTGACCAAGAGTATTACGTCCTCACCTCATGACGTTAAACTGCATGGAGTACTTCATCACTGCATGACGTTAAAGTGCATGGAGTATGTCTTCACCACATGACGTTAAACTGCATGTAGTTCATCTTTACCACATGAATTCAAACTACACAGAAGTCATCCTCACTGAACGACATTAAATTGTGCATACCCCTCTTTTTCCTTTCACGTCGGGTCACCTACGTCCTCACCACATGACGTTAAACTGCATGGAGTATATCCTCACTGCATGACGTAAAACTACATGGAGTACATCTTTACCACACGACGTTAAACTGCACAATAGTCTTCCTCACCGCACGATGTTAAATTGTTCAGAACCCTATTTTTTCATTCACTCCGGGTCACCAACGTCCTTACCACATGATGTTAAACTGCATGGATAATAAGAGTCATGAATACTCCCTTCTTTCCCCCGTGTATGGACCAGACCTGCACGGGGCATACGCTTCGTCTGAGGTTCATGACGTTAAACTGCCAAGAAACCTTTGGTCCAAACTCTATGACCGTAAACTAAGAGTATTTCAACCTTACCGTACGACGATAAACTGCACGGACAAGATGATTTAAAAATTCCCTCTTCCCCTGTGTATAGACAAGACATGCACAGAGTGCACTTCTTCCAGAGAACTATGTGAGGCTTGATTCCTGCCCACGTAGGACACATAGTGACGACATAATTTCACACCCTGGCCCAGCCACCTCAAAAAGAAAAAAACAAAAAAAATGCTCATTCACATGTGTACGGACCAGACTTGCATGGGGTGTATTCATGTCCTCACTACATGACATTAAACTACCTAGAGTCTAATAATACCTCTCTTCCCAACCACATAACATTAAACTGTATGGACCTCGTCCTCACCGCATGATGTTAAACTGCACGTATTTTAGAGAACTACATATGGCTTGATTCCTTCCCTTGTAGGATACGTAGCGACGCTGGGGTCCCCTATCCTAGCCCAGCCACTCCCAAACAAAAATAAAAAAATGCCCCTTTCCCCTATGTACAGACCAGACCTGCATGGGGTGTATCATCTTTCAGATAACTACGTGCGGCTTGATTCCATCCCCTGCTGGATACGTTGTGACTCCAGGGTTCCCAGTCCTGGCCCAGCCCTCGGAATAAAGAATAAAAAATGCCCCCCCCCCCCCGTGTGAGAACCAGACCGGCACGGATTGTACATCCCGTCCTTACTTCAAGATGTAAAACTGCACAAATAGTATGATTAAAAATGCCTTATTTTCCCCGTGTATGGACCATAACTACATGAGGGGTGTGAACTTTGTCCTCACCACATGACGTTAAACTGCACGGACATTTTCCTCATCGCATGACGTTAAACTGCACGGACTTCGTCGTGACCCACCAAAGACACAAGGCGATACGAGATGGAGATACTCCTTGCACATTTGGATGAATCCTTTATATACATCAGACTCCAAGGCTCAGATAATTTTGGATCTTCATAAACACTCATGGCCATCGGAGGTGGAATGTCATCAACCTAAGGACACATTTGTATGACTATGCATACCATTCCCTCAGCGGCTCTTCATAATGATATCCCATGGCTCGTCCATCGAAGTCAAGATTTCCTTGTGCTGTACTCTTCCTAGCTCCAAACGCCTACCAGCCTTAGATCCCCTGTATCACATCTCTCGATCCAAAATTTATGGAGCAGTGGTTTACAAGTTCATTCCCCTTTTCACATCCAGGTGCTGCCAGGGTATCCCTATCTGGCTAGCATGTGTGTCCGCCGGTGGTTCACATAGTGACTCTGCTCAACAAACATCAAGCCAGGACAAGCCTACTTTGACTCAACATACAATTGCAGTGAAGATGTTTCTTGTATACCCGGACGCCATTCTATCCACGTTCCTAACTCTACACTGTGAGCAATCGCGGATTATCATAATCATTCATGGCCATAGGAAGTGGAATGTTATCGACATGGGGACATCTTTGTAAGACTATGCATACCATTCTCCCAGCAGCTCTTCATAATGATAGCCCCTGGCTCGTCAAACATAGGCAAGACTTCATCGGGCGACACTCTTCCTAGCTCCATACGCTTACTAGCTTTAGAGCCCCCACACCACACCTTTTGATCCGAGAAAGATCAAAGTTTCAGTTTATGACCTTCATCCCCCACCTTGTTCCAAGTATATCAGAGCATGTTGACCCAGTTATCCTTTGAGTGACTATAGCTACCGTCACCCAATGGTCCGAGCTCTACGACTGATAAACTAGGAGTACATCATCCTTCCCGCATGATGTTAAACTGCATAGAGTGAAGGGACGCCCCCATGAGAAATAGAAATCAGCGCATGGAGCTCTCTAAGCTTTAACATCAACTTGGGCCAAGTATGCCCAACATGTTCAGAAATTTCCCTCCCCGATGACAGACTTCATGGCCCGGATAATCGCGGATCTTCATAACGATTCATGGCCATCAGAAGTGGAAAGTAATCGACCTGGGAACACCTTTTTACGACTATCCATACCATTTCCTATGTGGATCTGCATAATTATATCCCCTGGATCATCCGTCAAATTCAATATTTCCTTGCGCGATACTCTTCCTAGCTTCGTACGCTTACCGGCCTCAGAGCCTCCGCGACATGTCTCCTGATCCAAGAAGCCCCGGAACCATGATTTACACCATCAAACCCCCTCCACATCATGGAAATTCCAGGATACTCGGGCCAGGTTACATTCTAATCAAGAGCGGCCTTTTTAATTATGTCATTTCCGCCCGACGTTAAACTGCATAGTCAATCGTCCTTATTGCACTATGTTAAACTGCACAGCATTGGAAAAAGAACGAAAAATGCCCGTCATCCTCGCTGCATGATATTAAACTGCACAACATCCTTCAAATAATGCCTCTTGTCCTTACGACATGATGCTAAACTGCACGTAATATGTCCTAACAACATGACGATAAACTACATGGTTTAAATCGTCATGGGGTTAGTAAGAAACATAGGTTTTTGTCTATCCTTCAGTGCATAGGTCAGACCGGAACATGCCACCGTCTCACACTTGCGTGAGAAGGGACTACTTCACCTATTCTCAGGAAGCTTGGTCTAGATGTTTCCCCCATATCCAGGAACCCTCTCATCATAAACCATACTCTGCACTTAGAAAAATCCAAACTCTCATAAGCCACCCATGGTGGTTCCAAATCTCAACTTCCCTGAAGTTTCTTGGCTATCGGGGGAATACAATCATTGACCTGAGGACACCTTTGCATGACTATGTATACCATGACCTCAGCGGCTCTTCATATTGATCGCCCATGGACCGTCTACCAAAGGAAAGTTTTCTTTAGGCAATGCTTCCCTCCATACTCCTCTTGGCCTCTGAGCCCCCATGTCTATCCCGGGATTCAGATACCCGCTGAGATACACTTTACCAACCTCTTTCACAACCCATCCTGAATGTGGTGGAACTTCTTTGACATGATTACTAGGAACCAGGATATGTCATTCCATTTTAAATTATGTCCCAGCTACATGACTTTAAACTGAGCCAAGCCACATCCATCCCTTACGCGAACGTAATGCGTAGGGAAGTGGTCTTCGGACCACGCTCCTGATTTGTACGGTTGTTCCCAAAAACCTTTCAGATGTCACACTCCCCTTCTGAGCCACCCCTGCTGGTTTTCATAATTTTCTCAAGCATCCCATGGTGTTTTCTAAAATATATACATCCCTAAAGTCCCCGGGCTATCTGAAATGGACAATAATTGACTTAAGGAATCCTTTGTACGACTATGCATACCATGCCCTCAGCGGCTTTGCATATTGATCTCCCCTGGACCGTCTACCAAAGGAATGTTTTCCTTAGCCAATGATCTTCCAACCTCTGAACACTGACGTGTATCCCATGCCTTGAGGAATGCCCTACATGTCATTCGAATTTAAACATGTTCCACCCATGTGCATCTGAAAAGTATTGAGACATCATTTAGTCATTCAAACTTCATTGGGACCCTCTCCCACCATATTCGGTCGAAGCTATTCGACCTAAAATATCAGTAATGATAGTCTTGATGGTGGGAATATAAACTGCTCGAAAAAAATAGGAACAAATCCTATTAGGCTGAAAACTTGAAAAGGGCGACCTAAGAAAAAGTCGGGTTATACCCGCTGGGTCCATACAAAATTGGCCCAGGAAAAATTAGGCCATTAAAATAAAAAGACAAAAAGTTTGTGATTTTTTCCTACAAACCCCCTGGAATAGTCAAACTATGCTCATTGGATCCCATGGTCCAGGAAAAAGTTTAAGTTGGTTTCTATTTTCCAGATTTGTGATTAATTTTGGTTCAGGGAGTTTCAATTCACGCAACAATTTCTCTAGTAACAACAAGTGTTTTACAACAGAAAATGTTTGACATAGATTGTTCTCCCTTAGAAAAATAGGAGGACGTCGACAGGCTGGGGTCTCTCCCTCATATAAAAACGGGGGGTCAACAAAACAGAGTATACATGCAGGGCCCTAATCATCACAAGAAAGTTTGGCTTGCTCTCTCTACCAGATCAGCGACCATGTGTGGGAGGTTGTTGCAAGACCGTTCCAACACAGCCTTATCACTGGCTTCAAGCTCAGCCACCGAACGAGAATGCTCCACTATCTCTTGGAGATCGTTGATCAGATTTCGGGTGGCTTCAAGACCACCGGTCCTAGCTGACAACTGATTCCTCAGTATCGACGCCCTTTCTTCACATTCATGAAACTCGGAGGATAGAACGACTGCCAGATCTCGAGACGACGCCTCTTGTTCCATCAGATGATAGAGTAGTAACGTGGATTCCTCCCGGGCTTGGGTCCCGCAATGGGTAGCAGCAAAGTGATCGAGTTTGCTTTCACTAGTGGAAGCTTCCTCACAGGCCATGACAACTTGGCAAGCAAGATAATGGAACTACCGATAGTCAAACCCACCCGACCCCAAACCTAGGAAGACATGTCTAAGAGCATCGATTTTGGTATCCATCTCAGCTAGAGGGGTTTTTGCAACAATCTCACAAATCCAAGGCCAGGCCCACCTGTGCATCGCACGGTGGTCCGCCATGAAATGACGATCCTTGGTATCCTTGCCGGATAGAACGAGAACGAAATATGGCATTGGAGATCATGTTTCTAAGCCCGGTATCAACTTGTAAAACTTCCAGGATTGCCTCACTGGGACCCGGAACCCCAGGGTCATCCTCATCCACGTCCAAGAAGGATCAGCTCGTCTGAACTTTGGCCCCTACTGGACTAGGGGAGGAAAATCCTCAGAGTCGCTTTGATCGAAGAGCCATCAGTCGATCCTCCCTTAGAGATGATGAGGAAGGTACGGTGGACACAACAGCTGCAGTACCTCCTAATTTAAGAACCTGCCGAATGGATTTCCCTAGGATCCCGTCGGGGTAGTGTTTTCCCACACTTTTTCATACTCCATGGAAAGGCTGGTGACCGTCCCCACAACAGGCAGGGAAATGCTTGCATCTGATCCCTCCCATGTCAACATCATCCACCATTGACGAAGAATGGATGGGTGCAGTCCTTGAGCCTAAGGAGGAGGAAGGGAAACATGAAATTGCATGCACCCAAACTGGCAGGAAAAATGATACGGGATGTACAGCTCACACAAAAAGACCACGTCGATCCACGCAGACAGAAATCCGTCTCGCAAAGTGATCATGTAAGAGCACTCCTCGAGGCTCCCCCGGCAGTTGTCAACTAAGATGCCAGAGGGGTGGGCTAGGAAGTGAATGAAAACTAGGAGATGTCACTCAGAAGCTGGGGGAATTCATCCGAGCTGAGGGATTTCAAGCGAACTTCGGCTATATCAAGTAGGGTAGGCCGAAAAGTAGGAAGCGAGATGACCGTATTGTGAGGATACTCATAGCAGCGAAAATGATCTGCTACCTACCCATACAAAAGTTGAAATGGCCCGCCCTTCTTCATGTGACCCAGTAGTTCATAAATACGAGCCAATGTGGGAATGTCCAAATTCACCAGGCGGCCCTCCGCTAACTCAGCTCCCATCACCAGGGTGCAAGCCCTGACGCCAGGATTAATATCTCTAGAAGGGAATAGCCACCCGATTAGGAACATAGTAAACAAACCCACCAGCCGGAGCATTGGAAACACACCAGGGCACACCTCATAACCCCATGAAAGGTAATCACCTGCCTCCAGAACCGCCCAATAAGAACCTGCAATGGTTCTTGACTGGCGTAAGGGATGAGTCCTCGGACGCTTAATCATCGGAACATGACCAGTGGTGTCTAGAAATAACCCTATCCAAGTGCTATTGGGAATAAGAGAGTGGGCACGCAAGTCTTGACCCAGTGATTGCTCTTCCATACCCAACAGTTCTCTCGCCAATAAAGGCACTTGTCTGACGTCATCCCAAGCATCAGGAGCAGGCAAAAAAAATTCATTCATTTCCCGGGTAATCAGGAGTCTTACCAATTGATGGATATCCAACATACTAATACCAACTTCACCGTGGGAAAGGTGGAAAGAATTAGTGCTTGATCACCAGCGACTGAGTAGGTTTGGAAGGACCATGGATGGCAGGTAAATAGAAAATTGGGACACCCACACTACGGTCCATAAATTGACTGCTTCCAGTGATTCGTGAGACTCCCAACAGTGATGATGGACCCAGAAATCCCAGGCCCAATCATTTGAAAAGAGCCCGCGAGACCGAAGATCTGAACTAGGAATCCAACCTGCATCGGGATCTATTCGAGCAAGGTTGATAATAGAGGGGTAAATCTTAAATATAGCTTCCTGAGAAATGTTGTGGACATGCTGATCACTTTGGGTCCAAATAGAGCCTCTCAAAATAAAGGAGTCCTTTCGGTCAGAGACGGAAACTATCTCCCCTGATTGGGTAAGGTTCTCTAGAATATACTGGGATGACGCTTCCAATAAAGTAGAAGGAAGACCTGAGAAAGTGACGGTAATAGGGACATCGTCTTGAAGACCGAATCCATGAAGCAAAAGAAGATTTGATAATGGGTAATACATGATCTGAGGAGGGATTAAATCATTCAAGATTACATCGTCAAGAAGGATGGACCGACTAGGGTCCTCTTGGATATTCTCTGCTCTGCAAATCATGGCTAAACATCTCCCTGAGGCAATTGAGAGGGGCTTGACAGGAGGCCTAGGTGTAGGGAGATGGGGAACCATATTTTCTCCCTGCATTATGAAGACCAGGAAAATGGTTAGTCTGGAATAATAAAATCTAGACAGAAATACCAGTTGTATGCAAAAAGCCTTGAAAATCCTTCAGGGAGGCCGTGGAGGATGGTTCACGATGATAGAATTTCACAAACCAGCCCTATGCGAAATCAGTCAGCGAAACCCTGGCCCACAGATCGTTGTCCAGAAACCGCGAACCAAGTTGCTCCATAGAATTTCAATCCCGAATTTCAGTAATTAAGTTCGGAAGACTCAGAAACTTATAAAGTTCAAGAGATTTTAGTCCATGGAGCATCAAAACAGCGGAACATCCACATCGTGGAGAAAGTTCCTCCACAACCTATCATGACTTAACTTTAAATTAATTAAGAGTAATGGTTTGTGTTTGGGAAATTGGGATGTGGGTGATGGAGACCATGAAAGAGGAATTTTTCGTGGATGTCACAGCCGGTTCGCGGATGAAGCACTTCGCGAAGGAACAATCAATCGGAGGCGAGGGAGCTCTGGTTTCACGAAGAATTCGGTAAAGGACAAATGAAGGGTCCCCCTATATTTATAGGTGTGGTCCCCTACCGGGTCCACTTCTTTACTACAAACCGACCAAGATTCAGGACAACTCTGCATCGGAATGGCCTCCTCTTCATTCTGATCGGACCCCATTCTGATGGGGGCATTTGTAGGGTCCTAAAAATTCCGCAAAAGAGATTCTACCCAAATTCCCCAAAGAATTGGGGAGAAGAATGGAGAAAATTCAAAAAATGAACACAAGGAGAACCGGTCTGTGGACCGGTCCCATGCAAATACGGCGTGTCCAGGCCCCGCGAAGCGCCCCCTCCGCGAATCGTCGTCATTCGTGAAATGAAGGCAGAGATCCTCTGCGGTCGGGAGGCAGGATGGGCGCCGGTCCGGTCCACCGTCATGTACCGCCCCAACTTCAGACCGCGTCGACTGGTTCAAACCACATCCTCTGTCATTCACGGAGTGGAGGAGGAACCCTCCATAGCCGCGAAGCACTCCTCGAGTTCAGTTCACGGAGGATAAATTCTCAATACCCACCGCGAATCGTGAATTGACCATGTCAGCCGTAAACTAGATTTTCGGTCATTAGCCTCCACAAATGGTGTCATGTGGCTACAGATACATATCATTCCCCACTCTATAAAAGGAGACCGAGGGGGAAAGGAGAAGGGGATTTGAAATTCAGATTCGGTTGATTCAAAGGTGGAAGAAGAAAAGAGCGATCAGATTTGGGAGGAAGGATTTCAAAGGAAGGATAAGAATTTTGCAAAATGCGATGTTCTAGTTCACAAACCAGAGCAGGTATAAACATGGGAATGAACTAATAAGGAATCAGAAAACTCATAATAAATTGGCGAACGTCGAACCTAAACAACAAACAAAAGTAAATCGCAAACCATGGATCCATTGAGGATGAACTCCCTGTGGAGCAGGGAGTTTATGCCTCTTTTCTGATCCACCGCACCGCATAGCACCATCCTACATGGGCGAATACTCAACCGATGAACCCTCGATCACCATCACCCTTGGACGCAGCTTCTCGAGGGGATCCCGCCACATACCCCCTGGTAGGAGGGCCGAACTCGAAGCCGCAAATCACCCTGGTTCGCGGGATGCTCTCCAAAACGAGAACCACACTATTTCGCGGGATGCCCCTCATTCCGCAGACCACCCCAGTTTGCGGACGGCTTCTCCAGCCACGTAGCACCTTCCTACGTGAAGGTAGCCACCTCTCCTTTGTATGTGTGGCCCATCAGAGCCTTCAGAGTATCCATTCCATGCTCCAGATAAAATCCTTCCAATCCGGCCTAGTCCTCCGTGACTGCCTTGACCTATTCATTGGCCCCGAGCCGAGGCCTCCACCAGAGCCACCAGATACGCGTGGTGTAACATTCAGGAGCATCAGTGCACCATTTTGAGTTCACATACCCATGGTAAATAGAGGTGAAGGGGATTCCCCGACCCTTGAAAAGATTTCCAAAGCATTCCTGGGTTCACATTCCCACGGTAATGTGGAGTCTGTGCTCAGGACCCCCTTTTCTACCCATATACTTGTTAAGGGCTCCTTGGGGATAGTAAAATACCATTCATAAGGAATCCCTCATGCACTGAAAGAGAGGATATATGCACAGAATCACCCCCTTTCCCTCTCTCGCTGCACTTTGTCACCCTGGGCCTCCTCAGAGTGTAAGCTTCAATCCATTCCTATGGGAATCCACACAGGAGTAAGCCCTAACTTTATGGGTCGCTCCATGTGTAATCACCACTCCACTTCTCACGGACGCACCCTTCGTGATGCGATCCTCTGGTCCCTACTGTCTCTAGTTTCTCAGACCGAGCATGACTCATGTGGGCTTAGAGTAAGCATCGACCATGACATCCTCTCATGGGCCTCCTCAGAGTGTAAGCCCCAATCCTGTGCTCTGGGCCTCCTCAGAGTGTAATCCCCACTCAGCGAAGTACGAGGACATTGATTCCCCACCACATGGATACGTAAGAGGCTTCTAAGAGGTTCAATACCAACAACCATTCGATCAGATTATCTTCACATCGGTTCTCCATGCCAATCCTTGTGCCGCCTCAAACGAGTTTCGATTTTTCAGGGTCATTAATCCAACGAGGGATGGAAAACCTCAGGCATAAATGATTCCAAGCCCCTATGTCCAGTTGACCATTTCCCACCAAGGTCAAATCCTTCGATACTATGTTTGGGTATAAACTAAAGATTCGCGAACATATGAATACGTCTTAAAACTATAAGAGAGTCCCGGAACAAGAAATAATTTCCCCCCAAAAATGGTGTGATGAGCCCGACTTCCCATCCTCTCAACCAATGTGAGTTCTTAAGAGTCGCTGGTCAGACCATCTAGCGAATACCTACCTTTGTAAAGCGGGTCCATCCATCATTGGATATGGAACCGTTGGGTGTTTCGAGGCCAAAAACCGAAAACCACAAAACAATCTTATACGACGTGAACGGATTTTTACGATTTCATAACACCTTATTTACATATATATTACTCTATAATATTTCATGATTATTTTCAACAAAATCCTTTTAGTTTATAATTTCATGGAATTTTGTGAAAATAAAATGATTTTGAAGAAGAAAGGATATTTTCCTCGTGAATTCATTTCATGTGTTTTGTCAAAACTATTTTCCATCTATGATGACATTATTTAGTATGATTATGTTTCATGTATTTTACCTCTATTATTTACATGGTTTGATTATTATTATGATGAAATGACATCCATTTTTTTATATAGATTATGTTATGATGGGATGATGTTTATGAAACCCATTTCTTTCTTTGGGTTTTGATGAATGATTTATGTTTATTTTGTGGCACAAGTAATAATGATTTCATTATGATATGGGTGTGACCTATATCTCCCTCAGATGCATTGGGTAATGATTTATATCTCATGAGATAGACATGGATGGAATGGGATGTTAATCAGGTTTAGTAATACGGGATTATCACGAGGAGTGAACTTGATTCTATAAGGGACTTTGTCCACTAGGATGGTCGTGGCAGCAATGCCATGGATACTACAAAAATCATATCATGTCCTTAATGGTTTGCAAGAATTACATGTTTTTTCCCTTGATATTTTATCATGGTTAATGTTCCATTATGATCTATTCCTTACACACTTCCGAGAATTATTTCATTACTCATGATTTTGATATTTTATGTTCATTTTCTTACGTTCAAATGTTTAGCATTTGTTTTATGTTTTCTATGATTACCCTTACTGAGCATTTGATATCACCCTTTTTATGTTTTATTTCCCTAGAATATAATGAAAGGTTTTATGTATGAAAATAAAAGGGGATGATCTATATAGGAGATGTTGAAGATCTTTCACCATGATTTGAATATTATGTTCTGAGTTTCAAAAGTCACTAGAATAATATGGTCATTGGGAGTTTGTTTTGTAATGTATTAGGTATTCCATAAAAGTTATGTAATGTCCATGTACGTCAAGATTTGGGTCTCTACAGTTGGTATCCGAGTGAAGGTTTAGTCATCCATTGGAATCTAGGATGCGAAAACTTTAGTGAGACCTCTATAGAAATTTCCAAGGTATGTCTAGGGATGTCACTAAGGTTAAGTATATGTATAGGTTATAGTCCTAGAATTACAGTAATGATCATATAATTAATCCTAATATGTTATATATTGATGGTACTCCCCCTTTATTATGTTGTTTTCCTCGCTTGATTTTTACCTTCTACACTACTCTTTTTGGTTTTTAGATGATGGATAGAACTCGAAGGAACCGTGTTGATCAATGTAATGGGAAATTCAATGATTGTCCTCCTCAAAAAACCAATGTTCTGAGAGATGGATTGAAAAATATTATTGCTATATTTACACAAGCTAGGAATAATTCTGGACTTCCAAATGAGCAGAGAAGGGAACAATATTCTATTGAGTCCTTCATGAGGAAACACCAACCTTCTTTCAGTGGGTCTTCTGATCTACTTATTGTTGAACAATGGATCAGTACCATTGAAAAGATATTTTATATACATTGATGTTCGGAACATGAAAAATTCATTCTGGTTGTTTACCATTTAGATGGTGAAGCAGACTTGTGGTGGACTATAATTAAGAATACTAGGCCCCATGATGAAATTGAATCCATGGAATGTGATGAGTTCAAGAAAATATTTTTGAATAAGTACTTACCTCGTATTCATTGAACAAAGATGGAGAAGAAGTTCCATGAGCATAAGAAAAAGGATGATGAATCTGTTGGTATATACAAGGTGAATTTTACATGGATTGAAAGGTATGAATCTGGCTTTATCATCCAACCTGAAAGTAAAGTTGACAGATTCTTCAGTGGCTTAAAACCAAGTCTTCGAAGGGAATTAGCTATAAGAGACTTCAGTAGCTGTGAAGAAATTGTGTGTTGTGCTATCAAGGTAGAACTGGAAGTTGATTTAAATATCCATCTCATGGTTTTGAAAAAAAAACGAAATATGGAGTACAAGGGAAAATCTCAGAACAATGGTGAAAAGAAGGTGAATGTTTAATTATGCTCAATTTGTGGAAATAATCATGGCGGAGATTGTCTAAAAGGTACTAGAAAATGGTTCAAGTGTGGAAAAGAAGGGCATTGAGCAGCTGAGTGTCTAAGTAATGGGAAAAAATGTTTCTAATGACATGAATATAGAAAATCCTACATAGAATTCTCAACCAACACTTCAATACTTCAAGTGCATGGAAATGGGGAATTATTCTAATAAATTCCATTATCCAAGGGTTAATGATGATCGACGTGAGCAACCTCTTAAGTAAAAGGACAAAGGGAAGTCACAAGTGATCACTATTTGTGATGTTGAGTATGACAATGATTTTGTGGAATGATTAAGTGTTTTTGTAATGGGATTTCAAAATAATATCATGGAATATCATTTATAGTATCATGGAATTTTGGAATATCTATTTATTGGTTTTCATTAATTGTATGGTATCAGTAACAATGAAAAGTGATTGAAATATTTTTGGAAATTAGATGATATGAACATAATGAAGGGATAAGGAGAAAATGAAATGTTTGATAGTATCCATGAGCTCATGACTGATATAAGGACAAAGTTATATCATGGTTTGAGTATATAGAAATTATGGGATTTTGGTATGTGGAAAAAGTTAACTTTTGAAAGAATTCATGTTTTCACTAAGGTTCTATGGTAATTCATATTTCAAATGAATACACGATTAAGGTATTCACATGTTTGGAATGTGTCCAGCAATATATATCTTATGATATATGGGGGATAAATGATGGTATTCCCATGCTTGTTATGTGACCTTTCAGGTAATCGATTTCATTACACTATGAACGTGGACCAAAGAATTTCGGATAAGCCTAAAGATTGGAATGAATTAAGTTAGACATAAAATAGTACTATTAAAGACTAGAACATTTTTCAATATTGGTGCATGAATGTTATAATAATTTAGTTTTAGAAAAAGGGACAACCAGCATGACGGGAGACAACCCGTCACGTTGGACAATGTTGTGTGAATCGAACCCACAACCGAAGATTGACATGCTTTTATCACCTACCACTGGCCTACAGGAAGTCCCTAGTTAGTAGAAACTAGTTTTTTTATTAAGTGGTATGATAGATGAAGAATAAGTCCATTTTTGGATCCATATACGATTAATCTCACCATAGATGGACTTATGTATATAAATTTTTCTAACTATATGTTTGAGATAGATGGAATGACATATCATTCTATCGCATTATCTGCTAACACTTCACGGAAGACAAATTCAACTTCATATCAATAAGAGATGAATTGGAAATTGTTCAAGGCACAAATAACAGTGAGATTGTACCAAAATCAATTGAGTATTTCATTTAATTCAAAAATTATTCAACATTAGGGAAATGATCTTGAAAACCAAAAATGCTATCATAGTACTCTCATATCCGATTAATCAGATGGTACCTTAGATAATCACAAATTTATGGCTTTGTGATTGTCGGCTTTTTCAAACCCATGTTCTCTACCACTCTCCATCAGAACTTTATGGTCATTTTCTCTTCCATATCCATATTTTCACATATATTCTCATATGTGGAAACCTAGTGACGAGTTACTTTGGGTATCCGTTATGTTTGTAATGTTCCTTTTTAAAATGATGATTTAGTATTCCTTTTTACGATGTGGGTTTCTATGAAATAAAATTTCAAGTAGAAAACCATTTATAACACCAATAAATTTTTAGGGAGAAATTCATTTTAAGGTGGGGTAGAATGTAACACCCTGAGATTTTATGAGAATTATTTTTTTTACTTTCATTGATGTTTTTTGATGTACGATACACCAAGATTATCTTGCGCTATATGAAACACCGTATTAGCTTTTAGTATACGTAACACTATTCTTGGATTTTATACACTCAAGAGAAACCTTCCTTGATATCTTGTTTGTACGCAATACCGAGTTTCACTAAACAACGATATGTTATTAAAATATTAGGTAAACTAGCCATTATTAATAGTAATAAAAACTTTTTGAAATTATTTAAATTTTATCATTCAAAATAGATTTCATTTTTTGATTTGGACTATCAAAATTATCTTAGGGTGAATTTTTTGTATTTTTCTAAAAACATTCAATATTTGATGAATAGTGAAAACACTGAGTTATTGGTTAAAACTGACTTTTTATTTAAATAATAATTTATTTTATTTAAATTTATCCTATGTCAAAATAGATACATAATACCAATATAAGTTAAATTTAATTCATTTGAGTGATTTTATTATAATTTTATATACATAAAAATTTTATTGATCTTTGAACCGCCTTTTACCCACCTCATATGAGAATTTTCAAATTTACATAAAACTTAATTTTACCACTTCTATGAGTTGAATTTAGAAAATCCAAGAGACATGGTTAATATCATGGATTAAAATGTGGTTCAATAAGATAAAAATAATTTTTGATGAATAGTAACCTTTTTACTATTATATACCACAGTTAAAAGTAAATAGTGTAATTAAGGGTAAAAATTATATTATTATTACAATAACACATGTTCTAATTCTATTGGATAAGTATAATTCAACCAAAAAAAACCTTAGGAATAAAATATTACAATTTAGGTCTACATGGATTAGATTATGACATTTATTATTATTTTATTTAAAGAAGAGTTAAAAGAGTTAAAATCAAAGTTTAATAACTAAAACATTATTAGTATAGGGTTATACATATGATATATTCGAGTATAAATATTAATTAGAAATATAATAAGATTTTATACATAATTATATTTTATTTATATTTTTTAGGCATTAAATTATTTAATTTATATATGACACAATGAAGATGAAACAATTACCTTATTGATGAAATATTGGCATAATTGATATTATAAATACCCAAATAAATGTAATTTTAGACTTTTTATTTATTTCACTAATTTTATAGGATAATATAACATATTATGTTTGGTTATAAAATTTTTTTTTCGAAATAATAATGCTGTTATGAGTTTAGAGAAAACAAAATACCAAATAGTGTCAAAATTTAAAAAAGGGGTTTTAAAACAAATATTATAAAATTAATTTGATATAATGGTCCTAAAAATCTATGGTTCAGAAAAAGGACTTATATATTAATATATATGAAATTAATGAACCAATTGGGGTTCTATTGGAAGTTTATAGAAAATTTATTAACCACGTAGTGTAAGAATACAAGAAGACACGGTAAAAGTTTAATTATTTAACTTAGAGTTGAATCTAAATGATAAGGTTAAATTGGTAACATAAACTTGTCTAAAACCTATTGGTTGAGATTATTACGACCCATAAATACCCTAACCTAGAAATAAGACACTTTGGAGACATTATAAACCGAATATGAATTTATTATAAAATAATATTTTATGTTTTTCCTAAGGTGCCCCTCTCCTCCCTTATAAAAGGGCACCTCATCCCTCTCCTCATTACACAATTTTGAGCCTTAAAGGTCATCCAAACACTTCCAATTTCTCTTATAAACCTCTCTAGTTATATCATAGAGGTTATGGTTTTCTCAAAAGACCAACCCTAGTTCCCTAATATGATGTTTAAAAGTGGCACGTCCAATAAGAGGTAATATCATCTACCGATTCATTCAAGTTTCTTTCTTCTTCCACTTCCTACATCTTTCTTGTTTCCATTATAAAATAATAACTAAAATATCTTATATATTATTTGATTCTTTTATAAAAATTTTACAACCATATTATTTATTATATCCATCCTATGAATGAAAAAGTCACCACACGTGTGTACGTACGGCTTACCGTCTCCACGTCGTGGTGTATTTTGTTATTCAAACATTTCATCATTTGTATTGGTATAATAATGAGTCTAAATGATATAAAGAATAAATAAAACATTATTATGAATCTTTTTATATTATATACCATCCAATTATATACAATTTTAATATCAAAATAATGATAACATCGCTCGTGCGTACGTACGGACTACCATCTCCACGAATGCGATGAGATTCATTTTACATGAATAACCATTCTAGTATGATTATAATGTATATAAAAAAAATAATCATGAATGATATTACATAATAATGATACTTTATTAATGTACATATAAGTTTCATTTACATAATTCCATTCAATTCAATAAGGAAATGAAAACAGCGTTCATGCGTACGTACGGCCTACCGTCTCCATTAACTGTGTATTTCATTCCATTTATCGATCTATCATATATATTTATATGATTAATATATATTATATATAAATCATCTTTTAAATTCTTGAATTAAGAAAATCAGGATGTATGTAATAACAAAAAGTCGAGACCCGTATGATAAATGAAACGATTTTACCCAAAACACTGCTTTAACATAAAATTTACAAAAGAACAGGTAATATAAAGTCATAAGTGAATCATATATGATATCATAACAATGAATATGATTATATAATAAGTCAATGACATTATTTAAATCATTATATAGGATGTTCGGATATGTACGAAGCATATCAGACCTAAGGTAAGGGATAATTTTGCAATCTCATTATTTATCTGAGGTTGCTTATACGTAAGTATTTACTGGGGTTATATTTTTAATCGATGACCATAAAAAAGTTTTTTTATAAGTTCTTTAATATTATTACATGTATATTTAAAGTCATGTTTACCCATCTTTTAATTTCACATTGTGTAATGGAAGGAATCTTTATTTTGTTTACCATACGAGGAACTTTTTTTCTTTTCTGGAAAAAGTACATGGAGATTTTTTTTTAACTTATACAGCATGAAAGGATTTTTATGATTTCCTAATGCCTTATTTACATAAATATTACTCTTCATGATTTCATGATTATTTTAATCAAAATCATTTTCTTTTAAAATTTCATTTCATTTTGTTAAAAGAAAATTATTTTGAAGAAGAAAGGATATTTTCCCCAAGAATTCATTTCAAGTGTTTTGTCAAAACTATTTTCCATTTAAGATGACATTATTTAGTATGATTATGTTTCAAGTATAATGACTCTATTATTTACAAGGTTTGATTATTCTTATGATGAAATGATATCCATTTGTTTTATATGGATTATCATATGATGGGATGATGTTTATGAAACCCATTTTATTATTTGGGTTATGATGAATGATTTATGTTTATTTTGTGGCACATGTAAGAATGATTTCATTATGAGATTGGTGGGACCAATATCACCCTCAAATAAATTGGGTAAAGATTTATATCTCATTATATAGACATGGCTGGAATGGCAAGTTAATCCGATTCAGTGATACTGTACTGGAATGAGGAGTGAACTCGATTCAGTATGGGACTTTGTCCACTAGAGTGGTCTTGGCAGCAATTCCTTGGCTACTATGGAAATAATATCATGTGCTTAATGGTTTTCCACAATTACATGTTTTATTCCAATGGTATTTTATCATGTTTAATATTCCTTTATGATCTATGCCTTATGCACTTCCATGATTTATTTCATTACTCATGATTTTGATATTTTATGTCCATGTTCTTACGTTCAAATGTTTAGGGTTAGTTTTGTGTTCTCCATGTTTACCCTTACAGAGCATTTGAGATCACCCTTTTTATGTTTTCCTTTCCCCAGGATATAATGAAATGTTTTAGGTAATAAAAAAAGAGGAAGATATTTATGGGAGATGTTAAAGATCTTTCACCTTGATTAGAAGATTATGTTCCGAGTTTCCAATGATAGTAAACTAATACGGTCATTGGGAGTTCGTTTTGTAATGTATTACGTATTCTGAAAAAGTAATGTAATGTCCATGTACGTCAAGATTTGGGTCTCTATATATACCAATCTTGAAAAACCAGCCCTAACCTTCCTGTTAATATCCACCATGCAAATTCTATCAACGACCTCAACATAGGTATTCAACTTAAACAAGAACACATGGGAGTATATCTCTATTCGCCAGCCTTTATCAAACCTATGGGCCTTTGCTTTATCATTAGAGATGATTTAAGGACCATACCAAACCAACACAACCAAATGGTTGGTGTCCTCCATCACATATATATTCCCCTGAACAATGGATATGAACACTCGGGACATGTCATATGCCAAGACCATGGGGCGGTACTGCTAATTGAAGAAATCCTTGAAATCTCCCCAAAGGATTTGCTCATTCTTCCAAGTCTGAATTACAATTTCCCAACACCTACAGCTAGGATCCTATAATAGAAATGAGGCTCATTTCACCCAAATCTCCTTAGGTGTATCCCAGAACTCGAGAATGTTCTTGATCTTCTCGAGCCATTCCTATGCTTCCTGGGGTTATATGGTGCCTCAGAAGGTGGGAGGATGATTTTTCATGAACTATTGGGTATTCTCCATTCTAAGACCAGTATCATCATCTCTAACAGAGGCTAGAACAAGAGATGGTCCCCGCCCATGATCCAAGATATCCTGAACCATGGCCTCTACTAGCCTCTGATCAATATGTGTGGGAGAACTCTCTCTAGCTTCCTCATGTGGGTGTAAGGGAGATTTTATAGGAGGCATGTTTTCACAAAATGAAACAGTAACAGAAAAAAATATTCAATACCACAATTATTAAAATTCTAATCTAATACATCAGATATAAATAATCAAAATAGATTACAGTAATAAAATAAACAACTACTCCACCCTCCCCTGAAGTCCACGTATAGCCCGCAGTCCAAACATCTCACCTGGAAGTGAATTCAAATTCACAATTCCAATGTCTCGTGGTTACCCAAGGTAATCCAAGAGAGGTGCATGCCAAAACCATAATCATGACCAAAATTATGATTCCTAATATTCATAGATCTTGTCTAGGACACCTCATCCCAAAATAATAATATAACCCAAAAACACTAACCTCCTATAATACCATTTTTCATGAACTATATCTGGTTTCCACAAATACAGGAACCAAATACAACCAATGAAAAATCCCGAAGCACATTCCCTATCCCCATGGTCTAGAACAAGTTCCCTAGTATCGGTAAATTATATTTGGGAATAATTAACCTGGGTATGAATGAATAAAACCTAAAAAATCCATAATATAAATCTGATATTTACAAGCCGAACAAGTCTTAGGAAAAAAATAGAACTGAATTAATTTGTTTTAATGAAAACAAAAGTGGTCCAAAACTAAAAAAAAATTAAAAAAATATCCAAAATTATTCCACATGATAAGGGGTCGTCACCCCCGAGCTATCTCCACAACACCGCACCATAGGAGGAGAATGACAACCCGAACCCCCTTCACCCAGGGCATTACCGTTATCTATCTCAAACATATTGAAGTATAATTAACCCAAGGGGTGTAGATAGGGGTTGATCCTATTCCTATAAGGATACAACCCAATGATTCCAATGAGTATGCAATAAAAGGAGAAAAGGAATGTTGTTTTAATATGTAAAGAAAAGTTGTGATAAATTCCATGAAATGCAACTTTCAATTGAATATTTTTTTCACTGATGATTTCAGAATGTTAAAAAAATTAAACATGACATGTTTGCTACTCTAAAGAACAGACATCAAAACAACAATACAAGGGTAAATACCACAAATATTATGATAACCAAAACCACGAACACCAATAGGAAACGATATATTCTAGATCCCTATGTACCACGTACCTTGGGATAATGTATCCAATTGAAAATCCATTCCCATGCATGAGCTACTAGTAGGGAACATATCTATAACATAGTGGTACCCAATCACCATCCCCATATTTTAGTTAGAGTTTTCGTTATCTAGTTTCTCAGTGAAACAGGGACACAACCCATCTGGTTCACTAGACGTACTAGTACATATCCACCTACCTAGGTACATGGGCTTCCCCATTTATGATCAAACAATTTCACTATGAAACACACATCCATTAGCATATAATATAACAATAATTGTAAAAAACAATAAAGTATCTATACAACCATTTTACCATTTGAAACACACAACAAAACATTATGTTATTCAATAATACAACTTCTCAGAATATCTCACTGTTTTTCACCAGAAACTCTTTGAAATATCTACTTTGCACACTATGTGCACAATTTTAAGTCGCAAAAACAAAATGGCTATTAAACACCCTTCAATAAAACCTAAAATTCAGTTATGGGGATTCCCATATGAACCATGAATTGATGTCTTTTAAAAACGTCCCATTTTCACACAAACATGGCACTTGAAGTCCATTTTCTTCACAAACACCATTTTAAAAAATTGCAACAACAATTGATGAGAATAAACATTCAACACATGATTTCTATCCAAAATAAAGTTCAATAAAATCATCAAAGTGATTATAGGGCATCCCCAATGGAACCAATAAATGATTTTATGAAAAACCCCAATTTCACATAAAATTGTCACTTAAAATTCACTTGCATTAAAACCAGCACTACAATTTTTTTAATATAAATAATAAAATTAAAAAACATGAATTTATAACAAACACATAAGCTATGTCACAAATATTTCAGACAAAATGGAATAGCATTCCAATGTAATTAAAACCCTTTAATCCTTTGTGAAAAAACTCAAACACACCACCACCACACCTCAAGGAACATTTATCAATCCTAATACCAAAATAATATACCATGAAATACATAATCAAACACTAGGTTCAAAACCCTAGTTTCAGGAAATTATGATCCTCAATGTTAAGGGAAGAAACTCTAATAAAATTTAATGATACCATATGCAAATAGAAAAAAGAATGATGTAGACCCACATACTTGAGGGATCTCGAATAAATCTCACCAAATACACTAGTATATGAATTTGAAAATATCCAAAAATAAAATTAATGTTGAAATAAAGATGATAAGGTCAATTAGGAACTAGAAAGGGGGGAAATAGAAATAATTGAATGAGTTGTGAAGTAAATAAGTTACCTCTTCAAATATGGACGATTTCAGACACCCAAGGATGTTTTTCCCTAATTCGAGATGCATACAAGCTCCAAAGAGGGGGGAATATAATGGGGCTTATCTTGGGTTCTGTGGACCCGGATGAGACTCTTAATTAAAAAAAAATTAATTATATTGAATAAGATATTAAATAAACAATTTTTTAAAAAACTGGAAATATACATTCATGCTGGACCAATTCCATAAATATAAACTCAAATCCATCATTAGTATGGATTATTAAAGGGTCCAAATTACAATTGTGGTGTTAATAGGTCGGGTGGGAATTTATTAAGTGGATGGATGAAAAACATTAAAAAATGAAATATTTATAAAAGAAAAAAATTGGTTTTTAAATCTGAAAATGTACCCATGGTTTGGCCCAAATTATGAAAACTCGCCATTTCCTCCAAAAATTCCTGATAAACCCCCAAAACACACAATGGATGGAAAAGAAATGAAATTTACTTTTAAAATAAAACATGTATGTGACAGTTCTCCCCACCATGAATGCCAGTCCACCCCAGAAATTCAACATGAATCTTGATTGCTAAACAAGAACATGTACTCTTCCTCAACCCATGACTTCTGATCCCATGTATCATGTGTATCATTACCATGCTTCCAAAGAACCCAAACCAGTGGAAAAAATTAACCCTAAAGCAGCTTTTCTTGCAAGTACACTATTTGCATCGACCCCTCAACAACACATAAATCAGGCTCTATATCAAACTCCTCACAAATCAGTACATGGGATGGATCCAAATGTATTTATTCAGTTAGGAGACATGGAAGACATTATTTATGGATGTCAACTAAGAAGGTATATCCAACCTATAAGACACCATGGGAATATGCTCAGGGATCTCAAAAAGGGATGATATATCACGATGTCATCTTAGATTGATTCCCTAATCGACGATGGCCCAAACGAGGGGATACATTAAAGAATACCATGTCACCAATAGAACACTCTAGTTCTCAACACCTCCAGTCAGCATGTGATTTATAGCGACTTTGAGTTATCAATAAATGATTCTAGATCAACTTGTCCATCTCAGACGTATCTTGCACCAAACTCGGCCCTAGTAGTGAGATGTCACCCACCTCAGCCCAACATAGGGGGGACCGACAAGGCTGACTATAGAGTACCTCAAAAGGAGCCATTTGAATCCAGTATTGGTAACTATTATAATAATAAATTAATCAAATACAATATGACAATCCTAGGAACCTCTAATGTCCAAAACACATACATGGAGCATGTCCTCTAAAATAAGATTCCCCCGCTCTGTCTGACCATCCGTTTGAGGATGGTATATCATGATCATCTTAATGTAGGACCCCAAGGCCTTCTGAAGGCCTTTTGAGAACCGAGATGTTAAGCGACGATCACTATCTAAGACAACTAATGAGGACACACCAAAGATCCTTACCACCTACTAAATATACAAATGGTACAACTCATCCACTTTATTTGTATCTCTGATCTAAATTAAGTGTGTTGATTTGGACTGATGATCATTCAATTCCCAAATGGAATTACTACCCTATGGTGTACTAGGAAATCCAACAATAATGTCTATGGTGACCTCTTCCCTCATCCAGGTAGGAATGGTTATTGGATGGAGCAAACCAGAGGGCCTCTAATTCTCTTCTTTCACATGCTAGCATGTGAAACATCTCGACAAAAAGTCCTTTATGTCTCGTCACATACCTGGCCACCATAACTGACGACACACATCATAATACATCTTGGTGGCACCCGGATGGACAGCCCACTGAGACGGGTGGCTATCTTGCATCATCACATTCCGTAGAGACGATGGCAATACTATGAAGCCCTTGAAGCATAAGATGCCCTCTAGAGATGTCGACCAATCATAGGATGTCTCCCCACCATGAAGAAACTACTTTGAACTCTGAGGAAGCTCATCAATAGGTTGTTCCCACTGAATCAACACCAACAGAAAATGATTCAATTGAACGCTCTCTAAGAATGCATCCCCACTATGCTCCCTGATCTCCACATGCATCAGGGAAAATAGCCCCATCAATGTCCAATAATCCATGTTCTTCCTTCTAGAATGTATTGGAACCCTTCTACTCAAGGTTTCATCCACCACATTACCCATTCAAGGGGTATATACAATGTCCAAGTCAAACCCCTGCAAGTACTCGATCCAGTGACACTGCCTCAATTTGACGTCCTTCTACACGAAGATATAGGACAAGCATTTGTGATCAGAGTAGTCTACAAACTTCTCCCCAAATAGGTAGTGAAACCATGTATTCAAATTACGCATCACCACTACCTTGTACCATTCTTGGGTTGGGTAGTTTTTTTCATGTGGTCAGAGATAGTGGGAGCCATTTGACACCACGTGATCATCCTACGTAAGTACGCACCAAAGACCCACACCTGAAGAATCGCAATATAACACATACCCCTTTTACAAACTCTACAATAATCAGAATAGGGGTTCTATTCAACCACCTCTACAGCTCATTGAATGATTCCTGACATTCTGGCCCCATAAAAACATCACCCCTTTTTGGGGGAGAGCGGTTATCAGTGAAGCAAGTCAATTTAAATCTCATAAAGCCCTCATGTAATAACAATCCAGGCCAAGGAAACTCCCGATCTCAAACAAGTTCTTCAGTTTATCCTAGGAAATGACCACACTGATCTTCATTGGGTCCACTGAAACCCCCATCTCTAAGATAACATGCCCTAGAAATTTCACCTCCCTGATCCAGAAAAATAATTTGGTCATCTTTTTATAAAAGTGATTCTCTCTCAAGGTGACCATAATGATACGGAATTGATGTCCATATTACTCCTCATATCCATAGTATACTAGTATGTCAAAAATAAACACCACGACCATGGAATAATGATACTGATGGAACATGCCATTCAGAAGTTACATAAATACTGCATGAGAATTGGTCAATCTGAAGGGCATAACCAAATACACAAAATGGTCGTACCTGCATCGTAAGGTTGACTTTGTGATATCAGACTCTTTCACCCCGAGTTGATATGAACTTGAACAAAACTCTATTTTTAAGAACCACTTTCCCCCTTCATCTAATCTAACAAATCAACTATTCAGGGAAAAGGGAACTTGTTCTTAATTATCACCTTATTTAGCTTCTTGTAGTCAATGCACGAATGGAGGGATCTTTCAGCTTCTTTCGTGAACAAAACTGAAGTGGCCCATCGAGATACACTCGAGTGAATGAATCCCTTGGATTCTCAGCCTTATATTTTTATCATTAATTATATCATCTTTTTTGGGTCCATGAGATAAGAGGGAAAAGATATCGTCTATGTTCCTGGAACCAGTTCAATCAAGAACTCCACATTGTTACCCAAAAACCATCCACATAGTTTAGTTAAAGTTTTCGTAATCCTTTTTCTCAGTGAAATAGGGATACAACCTATCTTGTTCACTACACATACTAGTACATATCCTCCCATCTAGGTACCATGGATTCCCCCTTTGTGATTAATCAATTTCTGTATGAAACACACAAACATTATCATATTAAATAACACTAATTTTCACACACAAAAACAATACAGTTTCTATACACACATTTTACCATTTGAAACACACAACAAAACATTTTAATTTTCAATAAAACAACTTCTCAAAATTTCACATTATTTTTCATCAAAAAAATCATTGGAATGTCCACATTGCAGTCTATGTACAGACTTTTATGTCACCAAAACAAAAAGGTTGTTTAACACCTTTCAATGTAACCAAAAATTGAGTTATGGGGAAGCACATAAGAACGAAGTAGTTATATCATCTAACAACCCCCATTTTCACACAATCATGGAACTTAATGTCCATTTGCTTTAGAAAACCCATTTAAAAAATTTTGTAGCAACAATCGAAGAGAATAAACATTCAAAACATTATTTATAACCTTAATAATGTTCAATAAAATCATCCAAATAATTTTAGGAAATACTCAATAGAACAAATAATCAATTTATAATAAAAACCCCAAATGTTACATAAAATTGGCACAATAAATTCACATGCATTACAAACACCACTAAAACAAATTTCTATAGAAATAATGAAGTGAAATAAACATGAAATTTATATATTCATAGAAACTAGGTCCCAAAGATTTCATACAAAATGTAATATCTTACCAAATAATGTTAACCCCTGAATCCATTGTGGGAAAACTGAAATAGACCACCGTCATAGCTCAAGGAACATTTATCAAGCATAAAACCAAAATAATATACCAAGAAATCCAAAATCAAACCCTAGGATTAAAACCCTAGTTGCTGGGCATTATGATCCTCAAGGATAAGGGAAGAAACCGTAAGCAACTTGAATGAAACCCTATGCATGTTGGAAGAAGAATGAAGGAGAGATACTTAATTGAGGGATCTTGAAGAAATCTTCCCAAATACAGCAGTAGATGAATATGAAAACATCCAAAAATGAAATTGAGCTATAAAAATTGAATATAAGGTCATGTAGGAACCATAATGGGGGAAAAAGAGAATGAATTGAATGATTTGTGATGTAAAGAAGTTACCTCTTTAAATCTGGATGATTCAAGAAATCCTACGAACTTCTTCCCTAATTTGTGATTCATACAATCTCCAAAGAGGGGGGAAGCTAGTGGGACCACACCAGGGTTTTGTGGACTCATGTGAGATTCTAAATCACCAAAAAATCATTTATATTGAATATGATACTCAATAAAAAATTTAAAAAAAAAACTAGAATTGGGCTTTCTGGTTGGCCCAATTCAATAAATAAAAAAATAAATCCATCGCTATTAATGATTCCTAAATCGTCAAAATTGCTATTATGGTGTTAATGGTTCGGGGGGATTCTTGGAAGTGTAATGGTTGAAAAATATTAAAAAACGAAATGGATATAAAGGAAGAAAAATTGGTTTTTAAATCTAGAAGTTTGCTCACGGTTTGGCCCAAATCATGAAAACCCGCCATTTCCTCCAAAAATTCCTGGTAAACCCCAAAAACAAATCATGAATGGAAATTAAATGAAATTTACTTTTAAAATAAAACGTTTTGGTGACAAATCCCTCCACCATGAAAGACTTTCCACCAAAAAAAATTCAACCAAAAACATGATTGGTAAACCACAACGGGTACTCTTACTCAACCCATGACTTCTGATCCCATGTCTCATGTGTATAATTACCGTGCTACTAACAAACCCAAACAAGTTGAATAGACTTCTCCTGGAGCACCATTTCTTGAAATTCCATTATTCTCATATGCCACTCAACAATAGATAAAACAGGTTGTATATCCTACTCCTCCAAATTCAGTACATGGGATGAATCTAGGATGCATTTCTTCAACTAGGATACATGTAAGATGTTATGGATGGATTTTAACTAAGAAGTTATGTCCAACCTATAAGACACCTTTCCAATATGCTCGGTGATCTCAAAAGGGCCGACATATCTCGGTGTTAACATCCCTTGAATCCCCAGTAAACAATGGCCTAGACGAGGGGCCACATTCAAGAATACCCTTTTACCCACAAAAAACTATAGGTATTTATGCCTCTAGTCAGCATATGATTTATGGAGAATTTGAGCTATCAATAAATGCCTCTTGATCAAATTGACTATCTCAGACATCTCTCGCTCTAGACTTATCCCTACCAGTGAGATCTCAACTACCTCAGCCCAACATAGGGGGGACCAACAAGGCTGACCATCGAGTTCCTCAAAAGGATCCATTAGATTCTAGGATTGGTAACTGTAATTATAAAAAACTCAACCAATACCATATGGCTATCCCATGAACATCCAAAGTCTAGAACACGAGCATGGACAATGTTTTCCAAAATATGATTATCCTGCTCTATCTGACCATCCATTTGAGGATGATATGTCATCACCATCTTAATCTGAGACCCCAAGCCCTTTTGGAGTCCTTCCTAGAACCGAGAAGTGAAACAAGGGTCACTATGTAATACAATTATTGATGGAACACAATGGATCCTTACCACCTCCTGAAGATATAAACAGCCCAACTCATCCACTTTAGTTGATTCTCTGATCCAAATGAAGTTGGAAATTTGTTATGATGTTCAATCACCAACAAAATGGCATTATTACCCTGAGGTGTAAGATGAGAGCCAAAGATGATGTCTGTGGTGACCTTGTCTCACTTCTAGGTTGGAATGGTAAATGGATGGATTAAACTGGAGGGCCTATAATGCCTTTCTTTAACCTATTGGCATGTGTAACATCTCAACACAGTGTTCTCTATGTCATGTTGCATATCGTGCCACCATAACTGATGTCACACATCCTAATACATCTTGGTATGACCTGGATGGATAGCCCACTGAGTCTGGTGGCTATCCTGCAGCACCACCATCTGTAGAGACAATGGAATCACTAAAGATCCCTTGAAGCATAAGATTCCCTCTGAAGACATCAACCAATCAAAGGATTTCTCCCAACCATGAAGAAAATACCTTGACTACTGAAAAATCTCCTCAGTAGTTTGTTCCCTATGAACCAACTCTAACAGAGAAGGATTAAACTGAACGCTCCCCAAGAACATACCCCCACTGTGCTCCCTGGTCTCCACATGCATCAGAGAAAAGAGACCCATCAACTTCCAATCATCACTAGACTTCCTTAAAGACTACATTGGAACCCTTCTTTTCAAGGCGTCAGAGACCACATTACCCCTTCCTGGGGTATAAACACTGTCAATGTCAAACCCCTGCAAGTACTCAATCTAGCTAAACTGCCTCAATTTGAGGTCCTTCTACGAGAAGATATATGACATGATTTTGTGATCATAGTAGACCACAAAATTCCCCCCCAAAGAGGTAGTGACACCAATAAATAAAAGTATGAATATCCACTACCAACTCCAAGTCATGGTTTGGGTAGTTATTTTCATGTGGTCGAAGTCAGCGGGAGCCATATGCCAGCGCATGATGATCCTCCATATGAATGCACCCAAGACCCATACCATAAGCATAACAATAGACCACATACCCCATTCCAACCTATGGAGAATTAGAATGGGGGAGGTAGTCAACTTCCACATAAGCTCCTCAAATGATGCCTGACATTCTGGGCCCCATAAATTCTTCACCCCATTCTCAGTGAGAGTAGTCATTTGTGATGCAAGTCGAGTGAAATCCCAAATAAACCGCCTGTAATAACAATACAGGAGAAGGAAACACCTGATCTCGAACACATTCTTTCGTTTCTCCCATGACATGACCGCACTGATCTTCTCAGGGTACAATAAAACCCCAATATCTGAGATCACAATCCCTATAAATTTCACCTCCCGGACCCAAAAAGATAACATGGACAACCTTTCATATTGGTGATGCTTTCGTAAGGTTCCTAGGATGATGTAGAAGTGATGTTCATGTCCCTCCTCCGAGCTATAGTAGACTAGGATTTCATCAAAAAACACCACAATAAAAGAATAAAGATATTAATGGAACACACTATTCATAAGTTCCCTAATGACCATTGGAGCATTAGTCAATCCGAAGGGCATAACCAAATAACCAAAATGGGCATACCTGCTTCAGAAAGCTATGTTTGGGATATCTGCTTCCTTCACCCTGATTTGATGATAGCTCCAATGAATTTCTATTTTTGAGAACCAATTTTCCCCCTTCAACTGATTGAAAATGTCATATATTCTGGTAAAAGGGTATTTGTTCTTAATTGTTACCTTTTCTAGATTTTTTTAGTTTATGCACAACTGGAGAGATCTGTTGGCATTTTTCACAAACAACACATCAACGGCCCAAGGAGAGAATGTCAGGAAAATGAATTACTTGGATTCTAATTTGTCCAGTTGTATCATTAATTCTCTCATCTCTTTAGGGGCCATGCTACATGAGGGAATAGATATCAGATGTGTTCCCGACACCTGTTCAATCGAAAACTCCACATCCCAGTCTGGGGGAAAACTAGAAAAATCATCCAGGAATACCTATAGAAACACATTCACTCCACGAGGTAGTTTGAATTCATGGGAAAGACCATATTATTATAGAGAAAGTGTCAATAATTGTAATATAAGACATCCCAACAATGAGAGTGGTGATCCTACGCAACCTGACCGAGGATCCAATTCTCCACGAAAACCCTAACGACTCCCATCAGTTGTCATGAAACTCAATCACCATCTATAGCAATAAATGTGTGCTTGGAAGAGTACTATCCAATCCGTCCATGTATTATGTAAAAAATATCCATATCTAGTACCAAGATGTCTCACTATATCTCAACCCCAGACACGAAAAGTGCACATGAGGGGCACCTGAGACCCTGCTACTTTTTCTTTCCCAACGGCATCACCAACTCCATCGCGAAACACTACTGCGAGGTTGGAAGTTTTAGAATTTCCACAAGATTTGAAAAAATGGATGAAACAGAGGTGCCAATATCAAAAAGGAGTAGTAGATATAGAATATTCGATCAAAACGGTACCTTGAACTGTCGATGGTCCCACCTTTGATCCTGCTGGTGCCTGATCCACTGTATAGAGTAGTCTGGTATCTACCGACAGATTACCACTAGTCTATGGATGTTCCCTAAACTTTCTCTACTAGAAGAGGACCCATCCCTACCACCATGGACTCCAAATCAAGATCCCATGGTCCTCGATGGCTTGCATTGTACTAGCTCTCCTCTGGAATCCACTTAACCTTTCCCACTTGGAAGTGGATGTACCACCACACAATAGTGCTGAAAATGCCACATACCACCACATAGGTAATGAGACATTGGGGGAATTAGGAATTCGGGTCAGATGTGCCCTAGAACCCCTCACTAGTGGAACATGACCGATCTCGCATCTGAACCCACAGTCAAAAACTCCCTAGAATAGTGGTCCAAACTATCACCCCCTTTCATCACATGTTCCTCCTAGTTTTGTTTCTTCTCTAAGGAGCTACCACTTCCCAATACTAATACTAATCTATAAAAACCTACCATGACCTTAGTTTAAATCTCCACCATGGACACCCTATCAATGACCTCAGCAGAGGTCTACAGCTTAAACAAGAACACCTGGGAGTATATATCTAGTCTATATCCTTTCTTATTTCTCTGGGCCTTTTCTTGCTCATTAGAAAAAATTTCAATGGCATAACGAACCAACTCAACGAAATGGCTGGCGTAATCCATCACACATAGATTCCACTGAATATGGTCCATGAACTCATGGGACATGGAATATGCCATGAAATTGGGATGGTGCTGCTCATTGAAGACAAAATTGAAATCTCCCCATCGCATTTGCTCATTCTTCCGAGGCTGAGTTACTGATTCCCACCACCTACGGCTGGGATCCTCAAACCGAAAGGAGGCACATTTCACCCAAATATCCTTGGGTGTATCTAGGAATTCAAACATGATCTTGATCTTCTCGAGCCATTCCTTGGTTTCCAAGGGTTCTATGTTTCCTCGGAAGGTGGGAGGATTATTTTTCAGGAACCCCAAGGTCTTCTACTTTCTAGGACCAATATCATCCTCTCTAACAGAATCTAGAATAAGAGATGGTCCCCATCCAAGAACCTAGATAGCCTAGAGCACTTCCTCGACTATCCTCTAATAAATAGGTGTCAGATAACTCTATATGGCTTCCTCCCAAGGGTGCATGGGATCTTTTCAGGAATGCATGTTGCTACCAAATGATATAGTATCAAAAAAATATTCAATACCATAATTAATGAAATATTAATCAAATGAATCAAATATAAATAATATAAATAGATTACAGTAATTAATGAAATAACTACACCACCCCCACTTGATTTTCGCGTGTAGTCCGCAGCTCGCACTTGTCACTTGGAAGTGATGTCAAATACACAATTCCTATGTCCCATGGTTACACAAGGTATTCCAAGAGAGGTGCATAAAAATAACCATACTCAAGACCTAAACCCATAGTACCAACAGTCCTTGCTCCTTCCTAAGAGGAACCATCCCAAAATAATAATATACCCCAAAAACATTAACCTTCGTCGATACCATAGCTTCACGCACCAGATCTAGTCACCACTAATACAGGAACCAAATACGGCACATGGAAATTCATGTAAGTAATTCCCTATCCCCATGGGATGGAAAAAGTTACCTAGTATTGATAAATTATATTTGGGAATGATTTAGCCGTGAATAAAAGCATAAAACCTTAAAAATAATCCATAATATAAATCTGAAATTTTCTAGCACAACAAGTGTGACGCAAAAACCAGAACTCAATACATTGGTCGTATGAAAATAAAATTGGTCCAAAAATAAACAAAATAAACAAAAAAAATATCCACAATGACTCCACATGACAAGGTATCGACACCCCCGAGCTGTCTCAACAACACTGCAACGTAGGAGGGGACTAACAACCCGAACCGCCTTTACCCGAGGCTTTACCTTTTCCAGTGTCAAACATAATGAAGTATAATTACAACCAAGTGGTTCAAGTGGGATTTGAGATTAAGAACAATATTATACTACCCAAATATTCTATATATTATTCAGTAAAAGGTGAAAAAGAAATTAGTTTTACTATTTAAATAAAAGTGGTGATAAATTCCAAGAAATACAACATTAAATTGGAAATATTTTTTTAACTAAAAAAATTGAATGTTAAAAATATTAAGGACTAAATGTTAGATCCTCTAATTTACATCAATAAAACCTTAATTCAATGGTAAATACCACAAATATGTTGAACACAAAAACCAGGAACACCCCTAGGCAACTATATAGTCTCGGGCCCTATGTACCTCGTATCTTTGTGTAAAGCATCCACGTCACGGTCCATTATTTTGTAGGAGCCTTCAGTAGGGAACATACACATAACCAAGTGGTACCAAAATTCCATAGAAATAGTTTATTTAGATTTTATTTTTTCCATTTTCTCAGTGAAATAGGGACACAACCCATTCGTTTTATTAGAAATACTGGTACATATCCGCCCACCTATGTACCTGGGATTTCCCCTTTGTGATCAAACAATTTCATTATGAAAAACACATCTTGTAGAATATAAAATAAAAGGAATTTTCACAAAAAAAAACAATACAGAATCTATAAAAACATTTCACCATTTTAAAAACATAAAAAAATTATTTTTATTTTCAATAAAACAACTTCTCAAAATAACACATTTTTTTTCACCGAAAAATCTTTGAAATCTCCACTTTGCACAATATGTGCTCACTTTTAAGTCACCAAAACAAAATGGATGTTCAATCCCCTTCAATGAAACCATAAATTCAGTTATGGTGAATCCCATATGAACCAAGAAGTTATATCTTTTTAAAAACCCCCCATTTTCACACAAACATGGATCTTAAAGTCCAGTTGCTTCACAAACAAAATTTAAAAAAACATTTTCAGAAACACTCGAAGAGAATAAACATTAAAAATAATATTTATAGCCCTAATAAAGTTCAATAATGTCATAAAAATAATTATAGAGAATCAACAATTGATCTGATAAATGATTAATAAGAAAAACCCCAAATTTAACATAAAATTGGAACATAAAATTCACTTTCATTACAAACACCAAGAAAAAAATTTATGGTTGAAATAATTAAATGAAATAAACATGAAATTATAATATACATAGTAGCTAGGTCACAATGATTTCATAAGAAATGGAATAACCTTCCAAAGTAATGAAAACCCATGAATCCATTGTGAGAAAACTCAAATGCACCACCACCGTACCTAAAGGAACATTTATCAATCCTAAAACCAAAATAATTAGACCACAAAATCTAGAATCAAACCCTAGGTTCGAAACCATTGTTGATTGTCATTAGGAAACTCAAGGATAAGGGAATTAAACCTATGAAAATTGAATGAAACGCTATGAAAATTGAATGAAATTGAAGGACACCCACTTACTTGAGTGACGTTGAAGAAAATCTCCCAAATATAGTAGTAGCATATTTTGAAAATAGCGAGAAATGAAATTGGGGTTCGAATAAAAAACATGAGGTTATGTAAGAACTAGAATGGGGGAAAATATAATGAATTGATTTATTTGTGAGGTAATGAAGATACCACTTCAAATCTGGACGTTTGGAGAAACCCTATGATGTTATACCCCAATTCACAGTGCATACAATATCCAAAGTGGTGGGAAAGATAATGGGAGAGTTCTTGGGTTATGTGGGCTCGAGTGAGACTTTGAATCACTAAAATAGCATTAATATGGAATACGATATTAAATAATTTTTTTAAACTGTACATGGGATTTCGGGCTGACCCAATTCCTTAATTAGAAGTCCAAATCCAGTATTATTATGGATTCGTAAAGGGTCCAAATTGAAATTGTGGTGTTAATAGGTCATGAGGGCCATTTTGGAAGTGGAATGGGTGAAAAATATTAAAAAATTATATAGTTATATAAGAAACACATTTTGTTTTTAAACATAGAAATGGGATCACGATTGGGCCAAATACTGAAAACTCGCCCTTTTCTCTAAAAATGCATAGGAAACCCCAAAAATAAAGCATGAATTGATTTTAAATGAAATTTACATTTAAAATAAGTCATGTGTGTGAAAAAAACCATGTCTCTTAAATCAATTACTTCCATTTTTATATATGAATGAACATAGTATATCTATATAACATCTGAGTTTGTTACATGTGATGGATATGGTATTTACATCTCAAAAGAAACACATGGAACACCCCATTCCCTTATGAAATGTGTATAAGGAGTTCAATGTGATACACTATTATCTCATTATGATCAAGGATTTTTATGGGACCAGTGAATCTTGTGATTAACATCCCTTTCTACCCAAGAATCATAATACACTTATTAGAGATACATTAAAGAGAAAATTATTAGTAACATCATAATCTAGAACATTTCTATGAATTCTGGTATAAATCCTTTTACACATTTTTTTGAATTTTCATATGCCATCAGATGGTTTCATTCATCTCCATATGTTTTAAGAAAATGTCAAAAACTATCTTCTTCCTCTATTTAACATCACCCCTACATGTTGGAGTCCTACATATCCTCCCATTAAGATCCTTATAATGGGTGATTTGAATTCTATAGTGTAGATTTTGTAATACGAAAACATTACTAGGTGGAAGTGTTTATCTTAACATCTTATAAAATCCATCCAAACTGATCCAAACATGTCCAATAGAGTTTGATTTTTCCTCATAGATAGAATATATTCTTCGTGATAATAATAATCATTGAAACTACTCTTTATATCAAAATAATTCTAAATACTACTTATAAATATTTTTAAATAAACCTAAATTTTGAAGGTTTGGATGCATTGAAATCACATTTAAAGGAGGATCCTAATTTAGTGAATTTCATATTCAAATGATCATTCACATATTGTCTAATAAATGAACATCATGACAAAAAAATTCAATTAGATTTTAACAAGATGGAATCTAGATCCAATATGAGATATTTTGAAAATAAATTTGTAATTATTGTAAATACATTGTAATGAATAATACCTATATTTGGTTTTTTCATTAATGATATTGTTGACCATTAGAAAACAATTTTTTGTTTTACCATTGTTTCACTTATTAGATAAAAGTGTAGAATCACTATAGCGGCTATCCACATGTGATCTATATATCTGCAAACTATAATGATGGATTTTGGGGTGCTATAATGGTTTATAAATGACCTTATTGTGTTCATCTTAATCCCTAACTCAATTATTTTGGGATTGATGAATTAACCTTTCACCGACATTCTTTATATGGTAGATGCAGAAAGATAATCTATTGAGATCTATCCAATGTACATGTTGATTATTGATTATCCACTATTATAATATATTTTTTTAGATTATTCATATTCCAGAAATTTTGGTTTTTTAGAGTCAATAATTGTATAAGGTCCCTTAATGAAATGTAAAACCCATGTATGACCCAATTACATGTATTAAAATAATGTGATATCGTTTATTCCAAGGTGTGTTCTAAATGAATCGTTGATAATTTTTATATTACTGACTTTAAAATTAATTTTTATCCCCAAACATGATCTCGATCCATTCAACCTCATCATTATTTATCAATGACATTGATACATATTTAATAAAATATTTATTTGTAATATAAATATTTAATTTACAGTTTGGAAGGTAAATATTTATAAATTATTCAATAAATAAAATATATATTTTATTCATAGTGTGGTGTGTAAATATTATTCATCTATTCACATAATTAAATAAATGATTTTTTAATTGATATATAATTATAAATTATATTGAAATTATATATTTGCATAGAATATTTCATAAAAATAATTATTCTTTGGACATGATAATAATAATAATTCTGATAATTATCCTCAAATAGAATTTAATTTAGATCAATATAAACACTTATTATGTGACCCTCATGTTTGCTTTCTCATATATCTTTTGGAGAGCATGTCAAAATTTCTTTGTTACTATATTGAAATAGACCAACATATCCATGAAAGATCATTTTTATTTGTTGATAACCACATTGGAGGAATAAATATGTTATATAATTTCTTTGTAATAATACCTCATAAATAATGGTCAATATATGTGTCATTAACGTATATGATTAATATGAATTTATGTGAATATTTGAAATAAAATCAACATTACACCATAAAAATAGATTTAATGTGAATATTATTTTTAAATAAATGTGATGAGATATGAAATCCTAATAATATGGAATAAAAAAATCATTCCTCAACTTATTTATTAATAACAATTTATTTTTAATGCACCGAATGTGCCCTACTTTGCAGTGACATATGAAATCATACATTCTGTTAGTAAATATAAGAGTGTGATTGAAGACATGAATTAATAATGATCATAAAGGATAGGGACCATTACCCACAGTCATGGATATTAATATCTTATAACATAGAATCAAGAATAATTTTTACGGGCATGTAAATATAAAATAACTCTAATCATTTCAATTTTCTAGTGTGAACATATAAGATTTATGACTCATATTCTTACATGTACTCACCACTAATAGTCAACATACTATATGAACCATAATTTAATTTTATCCAAACACATAAATATTTTTATGAATATCATTATAGAATATTAAGGTTCTAATAATATAAGGGAAATCAAATTCCATTTTCAGTGCGATAGACAATCTAGTACATTAATAAATTAATGTCAAATAGAATATTGAAAACAGTTTTATATGTTGTTTAATTAATATTTACTTTATTTAAAATACATCTAATCTAATGTCAAAATAATTTTTTATTGGGAAACATCTCCAACAGACTCCCAGATGGACTAGAGAAAACTGCCAATGAAATTCAACCTTCTCAGCCTCACATTAGTATCATGTTTCTTTAGAGTCAAGTCTGTGCTTCTAGGGTTTACCAGGCATTCTTATGTGGATACTCTACTCACTTCAGCATAACCTCTTTAGGAAAAATATAATTTGATATGGTAGTTATGAACTAGGTTATTATTTAGATGATGTAATGATTGATAACTCTATAGATCCACTTCAATAGTATTGTCAATACAGAGTTTCATTATGTCGTTACTTCTAGGTAACACATCACGATCTTTGATTAATATAGACCTGAAAATGTAAATATATAGGTTTGTTATAAGATTCAATATATTATTTCCCTCATTTAGAATAAAAAATTATGTATCTATTCGATTTACATCATATCACAACTATAACATCTCATTTTTCGAAAAGGAAACACTATGTTTGTTAGCATATAGACCACATTAAGCTTAATCAAACAATTAAATATAACTATCTAGTATTGTAGTTATCGTATATCCATTAGAATGGAGTAAATTAAAAATAAAAAACTAAATTATGAAAATTTGGTTAACACATGGTTATATAGTGATTCATTGGTCAACAAATTAATTACAAATGAAAATAAATTCCAATTGAATATAAAACATGTGTTTTTATGAAAAACTATTTTATTTAAAATAATGATGTTTATAAAATAATTAGATTACTATTTTTGGATTATATAAATTAAATAAAAATTAAATATGATGTTTATATTTCAACTTATATGATTTTTAGAAATGATATAAGAAAAAAAAATCAATTTTACAAATAATAGATGTAATTTTCAAAAAATGCATTTCTACTGCCTTTTGATGGAGAACCCATTTTCAATTTATTTTTTACCACTTTTATAAATTATACCTAATAAAATAATATTTTTATTTTGAATTGGGATACAAAAATTTACATTGGTTCAATTTTTGGTATTTTTCTGATAAATTTCATATTTTAATGAATAGTGAAAAATACGGCATTTTAATTCAAAACTAATTTTTTTCTTAATATATTTATATATTTATATTAGTATTTTAAAATGTTTCAAATTTTAATAATAATATTTTTTAACATTTAATACAATTTAATTCATTGGAATCAATTTCATGTTGAAATTAAAAATAAAATCTAATTGAAATTTTGAACGTCTCTTTTACCCACCATCCCACCACATCTATGAAATTAGTGTTAAACATAATTTAGAAAATTAATTTAATTCCATTTTAAAAAACAGACATACAATATTATAATTAGTGTGATAATTATGTTCTAATAGGATCAACTTATTTTTTTGTGAATAGTATCTTTGGGATTTTATATACCACGGTTAATGTTAAATCGGGTAATTAAAGGTAAAAATAATATTATAATATTATAATATTACACTAACACATATCCTAATTTCATTGGATGAGTGTGTTTTGACCTATATCAAACTTATTTGGAAATTATGACCTTTTAAAGATACATAGGTAATAATACGATATTTATTATATTTAATTTAAAGTAAAGTTAAAAATGTAATACTCATATTTTTAATAAGTAAATAATTTTTAATATAGGGTTTTATAAAAGATAAAATTTAATATAAATATAAATATAAAATATAAAACGTTTATCTAAAACATTATCATTTATTTATACTTTTCCGACATTATATTATTAAATTTAATTGAAAAAAAAGATAATGCAGTAATTGCATCATTAAAAAAATATTTAAATAAACGATATTAATAATATTAAAATAAGTATAACTTGAAATATCTGATGTCATAGATGAATTTTATGGATTAATTTGAAATTATATATATGATATAGAGTATTTTTTAAGGAATCATTTTTTAAAAAAGTCAAGTAACGAATAGTGTCGAAATTGATATAATTCATATATTAAAATATAAAATATTTAATTAATTGAAATAAAGGTGATGATCTCGCAAGGTGCCCAGAACGATGAATAATTGATGTTCGTGTTCCAACTTAGATCCATAGTATACTAGGATGTCATCCACAAACACCACAACCATGGAATAAAGATATTGATGGAACACACTATTCATAAGTTCCATAAAGACTGCAAGAGAATTGGAAAATATGAATGGCATAACCAAATATTCAAAATGGATTTACCTTCTTCAGAAGTCTATCTTTGTGGTATCGTCCTATTTCACCCTGAGTTGATGATATCTTGAAAAAAACGCTATTATTAAGAACCAGTATTCCCCCTTCAATGAATCTAACAAATCATCTATTCGAGGGAAAATGGTACTTGTTCTTAATTGTCACTTTATTTAGCTTCTGGTAATCAATTCACAACCAGAGGGATCTGTCAGCCTCTTTCGTGAACAAAACTGGAGTGTCCCAAGCAGATACTCTCAAGAAAATGAATCACATAGATTCTAAGTCTTCTAGTTGTTTCTTCAATTCTCTCTTCTCATTTGGGGCCATGCGATAAGAGGGAAGAGATATCGTCTGTGTTCCGGGAATTGGTTCAATCAAGAACTCCACATCCCTTTTAGGGGAAAAACCTAAAAAATCATCCTCGAGTACCTCCAGAAACTCATTCACTACATGAGGCACTGCACCTTCAAGTGAAAATCCATCATCCTCTAGAGTGAGAAACAATAATTGAAATATAATACTTCCCAATTCTGTGAGTAAGGATCTTGCACGACCCAACCAAGGATCCAATTATCCTCCAAAAACCTGATGACTCCCATCAGGTGCCATGAAAATCACTCACTACCTGTACCAACAAATTTGTGTTTGGAAGTTTACTAGCCAATCCATGCCATGAATTACATCAAACAGCTATATATCTTGGACCAATAGGTCCCACTCCATCTGAACCCCTGACACAAAAAGTGCACATGAGGGGAACCTGAGACCCTACTCCTTTATTCCCAGTAGCATCCCCAACTCCATCATGAAATAAAACAACTCGGTTGGAATATTCAGAATGTCGACAAGACGGGAAGAAATAAATGAAACTGGGGCACCAATATCAACAAGGGCAGTAGCTATAGAATATTCGATCAGAACGGTACCCCGAACTGTCGATGGCCCCACCTTTGATCCTGCTACTTCCACATCCACTACATGGAGATTTCAAGTCTCTATAGAAGGATGATCGATAGTATTTGGTTGTGCCCTAAACTGGATATTCATTGAAGATGACCTCCCTACCACTACATACTCTAAATCAAGATCACATTGTCCTCGGCAGCTCTCACTATGCTAGAACTCCTCTTGAAGTGACTAACCCTGCCCCACTTGGAAGTGGATGTTCCACCCCACAGAAGCATTGCAAATTCCCCATACCTCCACAGTTTTAACATGGAATTTGTGGAAGAGGTATTGTTTTTCAGATATGCCATTTATCCCCACACTAGTGGCACACAACCGATCTCGCATCAGAAGCTGCAGATGAAAACTACCTGTAATAGTGGCCTGAACTATCACCTCCTTTCTAAACATGTTTCTCCTTCTTCCTTTTATTCACTACGAAGGTACCATTGCCCACTAATAATATCGATCTATAAAATACATCCCTGAAATTCCTATCAATCTCCACCATGCACACCCTATCAATGACCTCATTATAGGTCCTCACCTTAAGTAAGAACAGCTAGGAGTATATCTCTAGTTGAAAGCCTTTCTCAAACTCTGGGCATTCGCATTCAAATTTGAGATGATTTTAGGAGTATACAAAACTATCTCAACGAAACGGTTGGTGTAATCCATCACATATATATTCCCTTGAACAAGGTCCATGAACTCTCGGGACCTGGTATAATCTAAGACCTCAGGGTGGTACAGTTCAATGAATACAACCTTGAAATATCCCCAACGCATCAGCTCATTCTTCCCAGTATGAATTACCAATTCCCACCACCTGCAACTGGGATCCTCCTAATGAAAGGAGGAACATTCAACCCTAATATCTTTTGTTGTATCGAAGATCTCAAACATGCGCATGATCTTCTCGACCCATTCCTCTTCTAACGGGGGTTCTATTCTTCCTCGAAAGGTGGGAGGATTATTTTTCACAGACTCCTGGGTCATCACCTTTCTAAAAATGGTATTGTCTTCTTGAACAGAATCTAGAATAGGAGATGGTCCCCATACATGATCATGGATATCCTGGACTATGACCATGACTAGCCTCTGATCAATATGTGTTGGAGAACTCTCTCTAGCTTCCTCCTATGGGCGCATGAGATCTTTTCAGGGGGGCATGTTGCTACAAAATGAAACAGTAAAAAATAAATATTCAATACCACAATTAATGAAATTTTAATCAAATAAATGATATATAAATAATCTAAACTAATTACAGTAATAAAAAAGATACTACTCTACCATGCCTGGTGTTCACGTGTCGTCTGCAGCCCACACGTCTCACCTCAAAGTTAGTTCAAATACACAATTCCAATGTCCCATGGTGACTCAATGTCTTACAAGAGTAGTGCTGGCCAAGAACCCTAATCATGAAATAAAAATGATTCACAACATTCCTATCTCCTATCTAGGCCGACTCGTCATAAAATAATAATATAACCCAAAAACATTAACCTCCTCTGATACCATTTTGTCACAAACAAGATCTTGTCGCCACTAATACAGGCACCATATAAAGCCCATGAAAAGTCCCAAATGGAATTCCCTATCCCCATGGGCTGGAAAAAGTGCCCTAGTTTTGGTAAATCAGATTTTGGAATGATTTAACCGAATATGAAAGCATAAAACCTTAAAAAATCCATAATATAATACTGAAATTTTCAAGCCAAACAAGTCTTGAGAAAAAATCAGAACATAATACATTGGTTTAAAGATAATAGATGTAGTCCAAAAGTAATAAAAAGAAAAAAAAATAGCCCCAATGACTCTACATGACAAGGGGGCGACACCCCCGAGCTATCTCCACAACACCACACTGTATGAGGGGACTAACAACCCAGACCGAATTCACCCAAGGCATTACCTTTACCTGTGTCAAAAATATTAAAGTCTAATTACACCCAAGGTGCGTAATTAGGGTGTGGGATTAATCCCATTATGATACAACCCAATTATTCCAAAGAGTATTCAATACAAGGTGAAAAAGAAAATAGTTTGAATATGTAATCGAAATTGGTGATAAATTTCATGAAATGAAACTTTCAATTGAAAACATATTTTAAACTAAACATTTCGTAATTATAAAAAAATTATACATGAAATGATTGTTACTCTAAAATAAATCCAAAAACACCTAAATAAAAGGGTAAATACCAAAAAATTGATTAGCACCAAAATAGGTAACACCCCTAAGAAACTAGATAGTCTCAGGCCATATGTACCATTTACCTTGGTGTAATGTATCCAAGTCACAATCATTTCCCATGCACGAGACACTACTATCGAATATACCCACAACCTACAATTTCCCAAACACCATCCAAATAGTTTAGTTAGAGTTTTCATTATCCATTTTCTCAGTGAAATAGGGACACAACCCATCCAGTTCACTACACGTACGGGTACGTCTACTCCCACCTAGGTACCTGGGATTCCCCCTTTGTGGTCAACAAATTTCAGTATGAAACACAAAAAATTTATCATATAAAAAAAAACTCATTGTCACAAACAAACAATATAGTATCTATACACACATTTTACCATTTTAAACACAACAAAAGAACATTTTTATTTTCAATAAAACAACTTCTCAAAATATCACATTGTTTTGCACCAAAAACTCTTTGGAATGTCCACATTGCACTCTATGTGCACACTTTTAATTCACTAAAACAAAACATCACTTTAACACCCTTCAATAAAACCAAAAATTGAGTGATGGTGTATCCCATATGAACCAATAAGTTATATATTATAAAAAACCCCATTTTCACAGAAAAATGGCACTTAAAGTCCATTTGCTTCACTAACACCATTTTAAAAAACTTTAGTAGAAACAAATGAAGAGAATAAAAATTCAAAACATTATTTATATCCCTAATAATGTTCAATTAAATCATCCAAATAATTATTAGAAATTCCCAATAGAACCAATAAATGTTTTATAATAAAACCCCCCAATTTCACATAAAATCGGTACATAAAATTCACTTTCATTACAAACACCACTATTTTTTTTGTAAAAATAATAAAATGAAATAAACATGAAATTATTATATACACGTCATCTATGTCACAAAGATTTCTTATAAAATGGAATAACTTGCCAATGTAATGCTAACCCTTGAATCCTTTGTGCAAAAACTCAAATGCACCACCGTCGCAGCTCAAGGAACATTTATCAAGCCTAAAACCAAAATAATAGACCATGAAATCCAAAATCATACCCCCTGTTCAAAACCCTAGTTGTTAGACATTAGGAACCTCAAGGATAAAGGAAGAAACCCTAATCAAATTTAATGATGCCTTATGCAATTTGGAAGAAGGATGAAGGAGACCTACTTAATTGAGGAATCGTGAAGAAATATCCCAAAATACAACATTAGATGAATTCGAAAACAACCAAAAATTAAATTTTGGTTTGAGAAACGAATATGAGGTCATGTAGGTACTATAATGGGGGAAGAAGATATTGAATTGAATGATTTATGAAGTAAAGAACTTTCCACTTTTAAATCTGGATGATTTGACAAATCATATGAATTTCTTCATTAATTCGCGATTCATATGTGCTACAATGAGGGGGAAGCTAATGGGGCCAAGCAAGGGTTTCATGGGTTCGGGTGAGATTCTGAATCACAATAAATCAATTATGTAGAATATGATATTTAATGAACAATTTTTTGAAAAAAAAACTGGAAATGGGATTTTCAGTTGGCCCAATTCCATAAATAAAAAAACAAATCCACCATTATTCACATAAAAAAATTAACATTGTAGAAGGGGTTATTTTTTACTCTAGAAGGGGTTAAACCCCTTCTAAAGACATCAGCAGTGGTTATGAGAAACTACCACTAAATTGCTCGCCTACAGTAGGTAGAGGTGGCTTTGAGGAAGCGCTGGTAAATGTGTGATGTATTTAGAAGGGTGTAAATTAGAGGGGCTTTAAACCCCTTCTAATTTTGTCGAGAATATACCATAAATGGTTGCAATTAGGGGTGGTTATAACCTCAAATGCCTTTTGTAGAGGAATTATGGGTTGTTCAAACCGCACATTATTGTTAAGTGTATTAGGGATGGTTTTACACAACCACCCCAAATGCTTCTCATTTTTTTTAGAAATAAATTCATATCTGTCTATTCCGGTATATCCCCAGCCTTCCATGTGCATGTATGTCTCTTGTGTCTCGGGTCTGTCCCATCCCAAACTCCCCATGTATGTCTCCTTTATGTCTCAGGTCTGTCCCCCCTTGTCCCCGGGTATGTCTCCTCTATGTATCAGGGTCCATCCCCCCTTGTCCCCCAGTGTCCCCCGATCCTCGTGTTGTATGTCCCTATATATCCCCACTCCCTCCTTCTGTGTGTGTCTATCTCTTGTGTCTCAGGTCTGTCACATCCCAGTTCCCCTATCTATATCCTTTTTGTTTCGGGTCTGTAATGTCCTCGTTCCCCCTGTCTGTCTCCTCTGTGTGTCGGGTTTGTCCCCCCTTGTCCGTCGATGTCCCCCGGTCCTTGTGTGTATCCCCATCGGTCCGTGTCTGCGGGTGTGAGTCCTTAGTCCAGTCTCCGAGTGCATGTCCCGGTCCAGCCCCCGGGTGTGTGTCCCCGGTCCAGCCCATGGACTGCACTCATTCCCTTAATTCGGATGGCTTCGAAAAATTTTGAAGTATAAGGGATTCGAACCAAGCTCCTCCACGATACAGTTCCCGCAGCCAAAACACCACCCCAAAGCAGATATTGTCTAATTTGTGTCCATATTATTCTATTTATTTATAATGAGATGTTTTTTAAAATATAAATTATTTTCATAATATATTTAAATATAGATAATAAGTTTATAAAAATATGCATATATATTGAGAAACATATATATATATTAACAAATTTACACATAATTTATATATTTGTGTATTTATATATATATTAATAAGTTTATTAAAATAAAAATTATTAAAACTATATATTTAAATACATATAATAAGTTTATTAAAAAACATATATATTAATAAACATATTTATATTAACAAATTTACACATATATTTTAAATATTATTATATTTATATATATTAATAAGTTTATTAAGATAAACTATATTTGTGTAATATATTTAAATTAATTAAATAAATAACTTGTATCTATATATAAATAATATATATATATATATATATATATATATATTCTGCACACCTCATTAAATTATATGTTTATAAATATTTAAATTATATTATGTATGTATGTATTTATAAATACATTTATATCCAACACACACAAACTCAAATGTGTATTTATATATTAATTTTTAATTGTTTATATTTATTTTAATAGACATCTTATATATATATATATACATATTATATTTTTACGTCCACAAATATATATATATATATATTACATATTTATATTAATATATAATATTATACATTTTATAAATACATTCATATATGTATACATAATATGTACTATATATATATTATATTTTTTAAGAAAATAGTAGGGGTTCATGACCCCACTAATATCTTAAATTATAGGGGGTTGTGAACCCCTTCTAATGTAAGACATTAGGGGGGGTTCGAGAGGGGGTTTTGAACCCCCACTAATGTCTTACATTAAATGGGGTTTTGAACCCCCACTAATGAATTACATTAGAGCATGTTGTGAACCCCCATTATTTTCATTAAAAAAAATTCTGTATAACACACACACATATCACCTCTAAATTCCAACTGAATATATATATATGTGTGTGTGTGTGTGTGTGTGTGTGTGTTTGAATGTGTGTATGTATGTATATATATATAGCTCCTCTAACTGAATATTTAGTGTCTGTAACTAAATATATAACACCACTAATTATTAAAGTATCCAAATTTTTAACATAACCATCTCTAAAATCGAACTACATGATAAAAAAGTGCTAAAAATTTTAGGGGGGATTGTGAACCCCCTTTAAATTTGATGATTAGAGGGGGTTGTGCAGAACCCCCTCTAATGTTATAGAAAATGAATTTAGAGGGGGTTGTGCATAACCACCTCTAAATAACCCCCTCTAATGTATTGTCTTTTTTTAAGTGATTAATGATTCCTAAACTGTCCAAATTGAAATTATGTTGTTAATGGGTCGGGGGTTTTGGAAGTTGAATAGATGAAAAATATTAAAATACAAAATAGTTATAAAAGAAACAGAATTGGTTTTTAAATCTGAAAATTTTCTCACAGTTTGGACCAATTCATGAAAACTAACCAATTCCTCCAAAAATGCCTGGTAAACCCCCAATACAAATCATTAAATGAAATGAAATGAAATTTAATTTTAAAATAAGTCATTTATGTGACAATTCTCCACACTATGAAAGACTTTCTGCCCCAGAAATTCAACCTGAAACTTTATTAGAAAACTAGAACAGGTACTCTTCCTCATCCAATGTCTTCTGATCCCATGTCTCATGTGTATCATTACCATGCTACTAAATATCCCGAACAAGTGGAATGGACTTTCCCTGAAGAACCTTTTCTTGAATGTCCACTATTCGCATTAGCCACTCAACAACTAGAAAAAACATGCCCTATATCCAAATCCACCCTATTCAGTACATTGGATGGATCTAAGTTGTATTTCTTAAACCGGGAGACAAGGAAGACATTATCGATGGAGGTCAACTAAGAAGGTAAGTCCAACCTATAAGACACCTCTCTAATATTCTCAGTTATCCCAAAAGGGTCAACATATCTCGGTGCGAAGGTCCATTGATTCCCCAATCGACGACGGCCCAATCAGGGGGCCACATTCAATAATACTCTATCACCCAGAGAGAACTCTAGGTCTCGATGCCTCTAGTCAGCATATGATTAAAGGCAACTTGGAGCTATCAATAAATGCCTCCGGATCAACTTGACTACCTCAGACATCTCTTGCACCAGACTCAGCCCTAGTAGTGAGATTTCACATACCTCATCCCCACATTGGGGGGACCAACAAGGATGACCACAGTGTTCCTAAAATGAATCAATTATAATTTATAATAGTTAAATCGTATAATAAAAAACACAACCAATACCATATGGCTATCCCATGAACCTACAAAGTCCAGAACACATGTGTGGAGCATGTTCTCCAAAATATGAATCCCCCGCTCTTTTTGACCATCCATTTGATGATTCTATATCGTGATCATGTTAATCTAAGACCCCATGGCCTTTTGAAGAACTTCCTAGAACTAACAAGTGAAATGAGGGTTTTTATCTAAGACAAAAATTGATGGAAGACCATGGACCCTTACCACCTACTAAATATAAAAACAACCCAACTCATCTACTTTAGTTGTATCTCTAATACAAATTATGTGGGTGATTTGGTATGATGTTCAATCACCACCCGAATGAAATTATTACCTTGAGGTGTATAATGAAACCCAATGATGAAGTCTATGGTTTCCTCGTCCCACATCAATGTAGAAATGGGTAATGGATGGAGTTAACCGTTGGGCCTCTGATGCTCTTCTTTCCCATGCTGGCATGTGTAACATATCGACACAAAGTCCACTATGTCATGTCACATACATTGCCACCATAACTGGTGTCACACATCATAATACATCTTGGTGTCACCCAGATGGATAGCCCATTGAGATTGGTGTCTATCCTGCAACAGCACCATCTGCAGAGATAATGGCACTACTATGCATCCCTTGAATCATAATATGCCCTCTAGAGACTTCGACCAATCTGAGGATGTCTCCCCACTATTATGAAACTTCCTTGACTGATGAAAAATCTCATCATGAGGTTGTTCCTACTGAATCAACTCCATCAAATAAGGATTAAACTAAATTCTCTCCAAGAATGCACCCCCACTGTGCTACCTGGTCTTCACATTCATATGATCAAAGAGCCCCATCAAAGTCCAATCATTTCTAGAATTCCTTAAATTTTGCACCAGAACCATTCTACTAAAGGCATGATCTGCCACATTACCCTTTCCAAGGGAATAGACAATGTCAAAGTTAAACCTCTAAAAGTAATCGATCCAGTGAAACTGTCTCAATTTTTGGTCCTTCTACGAGAAGATATACGACATGATTTTGTGATCATAGTGGACCACAAAATTCTCCCCAAATAGGTAGTGACACCATGAAAACAATGTATGAATCACCAATACCCACTCCATGTCATGGTTCTGGTAGTTCATTTCATGTGGTTGATGTTAGAGGGATCCATACACCACCACATGATCATCCTACATAAGCACACACGCAAGACACACACCTGAAGCATCACAATAGACCACATTCCCATTTCCAACCACTGTAGAAATTAGAACGTGGGAGGTAGTCAACCTCCACTTCAGCTCCTCGAATGATGCATGATATTATAGGACCCATAAAAACATCACCCCTTTCCAGGTGAGAGCAGTCCTTGGTGATGAAAGTCGAGTGAAATCTCAAAACAACCGCTTGTAGTTACTATCCAGGCCAATGAAACTCCTGATATCGAACACATTCTTCGGATTCTCCCATGACATTACTACATAGATATTCTTAGGGTCCACTGAAACCCCCATCTCTGAGATCAAATGCCCTATAAATTTCACCACCCTAATCCATAATTAGAATATGTAAAACATTTCATAAAGGTGATTCTGTCGCAAGGTTCCCAGAAAGATGTGGAAGTGATGTTCATGTCCCTCCTCCGATAAATAGTATACTAGGATGTCATCCACAAACAACACAATGAAGGGATAAAGATACCGATGGAACACAATATTCATATGTTCTATAAAGACCTTTGGATCATTGGTCAATCTGATGGGCATAACCAAATACTCAAAATGGGCGTACCTACTTCAGAATGATATCTTTGCAATATATTCCTCTTTCACCATGACTTGATGATAGCTTGAATGCATTTATACTTTTGATAACCACTTTTCCCCCTTCAACTGATTGAACAAATAATCTATTCTGGGAAAATATTACTTGTTCTTAATTGTTACCTTATTTAGATTTCAGTAGTTAATGCCCAATTGGAGGGATCAATCAACATTTTTCGTGAACAACACAGGAGCAGCCCAAGGAGAGACGCTCAGGCGAATGAATCCCTTGGATTCTAATTCATCAAGTTTTATCTTTAATTTCCTCATCTCATTGGGGGGAATGTGATAATTGTGAAGAGATATCAGATGTGTTGCTGAGGCATGTTCAATCGATATCTCCACATTCCAGTCTGGGGGAAAACTAGAAAAATCATCTGGGAATACCTTTGGAAAATCATTCAATACATGAGGTAGTGAAACTTCATGGGAAATTATATCTTACTCTAGAGAAAGAGATAATAATTGAATGATAATAATTACCAGCACTGGTTGTGGATATCCAGCATGACCCGATAGAGAATCCAATTCTCCACGAAAACCATGTTGACTCCCATCAAGTGTAGTGAAACTCACTCGTCACCTGTAGTAATAATTGTGTGAATGGAAGTGTATTATCTAATCCATTCCATATATTATGTCAAAAAGTTCCATATATAGGACAAAAATGTCTCCTTATATCTCAACCCATGACACAAAAAGCGCACACGAGGGGCACCTAAGACCCTGCTCCTTCTTATTTCCCGCGGCGTCCCCAACTCAATCATGAAAGACAACTACAAGGTTGGAAAATTAAGCATGTCCGCAAGACCGGAATAAATGAATGGAATAGAGAATCCAGTATGAAAAATAGTAGCAGATATAGAATATTCGATAAGAACGGTACCACAAACTGTCAATGGTCCCAACACTGATCCTGCTGGTTCCTAATCCACTACATGGAGCACTCTGGTCTCTACCGAAGGACGACCGCTTGTGTATGGTTGTGACCTAAACAATATATACATATAGGATGACCCATCCCTACCACCATTGACTCCAAATAAATATCCCATGGTCCTCGATGGCTCTCACTGTTCTAGCACTTCTCTTGAATCCATTAAACATGTCCCACTCGGAAGTGCATGTGCCACCCCGGAGAAGCACTACAAATTCCACATACCTCTACACTGATAATGAGGAATTGGGGGAATTGGGAATTCTGGTCAGATGTGACCTAGATTCCCACACTATTGGAACATGACCGATCTCACTTCAGAAGACACAGACAAAAACTGCCTGGAAGAGTGGGATGAACTGTCACCTCCTTTAATCACATGTTCCTCCTGCTTCTGTTTCTTCTCTGAAGAGCTACCACTTCCCAATAATAATAATGGTCTAGAAAAACCATCCCTGGCATTCTTGTCAATATCCACCATGGACACCCTATCAACGACCTCAACATAGGACCTCATATTAAATAAGAACACCAGGGAGTATATCTCTAGTCGCAATCCTTTATCAAACCTATGGGCCTTTGCATGCTCATTATAGACAAATTCAGAAGTATAACGAACCCACTCAGTGAAATGACAGGTTTACTCAATCTCATATGGATTCCCCTGAACTTGGTTCATGAACTCATGGGTCCTGGCATATGCCATGACCTCAGGGCAATGTTGCCCATTGAAGACAACCTTGAAATCTCCCCAATGCATTTTCTCATTCTTCAGAGTCTGAATTACTCAGTCCCACCACCTTCTGCTAGGAACCTCCCAATGAATGGAGGCACATTACAACCTAATATCCTTGGGTGTATCCAGAAACTAAAACATGCACTCGATCTTCTCGATCCATTCCTCTGCTTCTGGGGGTTCTATGTTTCATCTGAAGGTGGGAGGATTATTTTTCAGCAACTCCAAGGTCTTCCTATTTCTAGGACTGGTATCATCATCTATAAAAGAATCTAGAATAAGAGATGGTCCCCATCTAGGATCCAAGATATCCCAGACCATGACCTTGACTAGACTCTGACCAATAGGTGTGGGATAACTCTATCTGGATTCCTCCCAAGGGTGTATGGGATCTTATAGGGGAGGCTTGTTGCTAAAAAAATGAAACGGTAACAAAAAAAATTATTCAATACTACAATTCGTGAAATATTAATCAAATAATTCAAATATAAATAACTAAACAGATTACAAAAAATAAAGAAACAACTACTCCACCCCCGCCCGATGTCCTACTGTTGACTAAATCCCACTCGTCTCACCTGGAAGTGATGTAAAATACAAAAATCCAATGTCCCATGGTTACTCAAGGTATTCATAGATATGTGTAGGAAAATAACCCTAATCATGACCAAAACCCCTATTCCCAATAGTCCTAGCTCATGTATCGGGTGACCATCCCAAAATAATAATATAACCCAAAATCATTAACCTCTAATGATACCATTTTGTCACGAACCAGATTTGGTTACCACTAATACAAGAACCAAATATAGACCATGAAAAGTCCCTAAGGTAATTCCCAATCCCCATGGGCTGACACAAGTTCCCTAGTATCAGTAAAATATATTTTGGAATGATTTACCATAGTATAAAAGCATAAAACCTTAAAATGAATCCATAATAGAAATCTGAAATTTTCAAGCCAAACAAGTGTTACACATAAACCAGAACTCAATACATTGGTTAAAGACAATACATGTGGTCAAAAAAATCAACAAAAACAACATAAAAATATCCATAATGACACCACATGACAAGTGATCGACACCCATGAGTTGTCTCCACAACACTGCACTGTATGAGGGGACTAACAACACGCACCGCCTTCACCCGAGGCTTTACCTTTACCTTTTTCAAACATAATGAAGTAAAATTACACCCAAGGGTGGTAAGTAGGATGCGAGCTAAATCCCATTAATATTAAACATAATTTTTCCAAAGAGTATGCAATACGAGGTGAAAAAGAAAGTAGTTTTAATATGTAATGAAAAGTGGTGATCAATTTAAAGAAATACAACTTTCAAATGAAAACATTTTTTAAACTAAAAATCACAAGAATGGTAAAAACTTAAACATGAAATTTTAGATACACTAAAGTACATTCAAAAAACTTTAATTCAATGGTAAATACCAAAAATATTTTGATCACCAAAATTTGGAACACCCCTAGGAAACTATATAGTCTCGGTCTCTATGTACCTCGTACCTTGGTATAAATTATCCAAGTCACAATCCTTTCATGTGAATGAGCCACTAGTAGGGAACATACATGTAACCTTGTGGTACCCAAACACCATACACATAGTTTAGTTAAATTTTATTTTATCCATTTTATAAGTGAAATTGGGACATAACCCATCCATTTTACTAGACATACTAGTCGTATCTGCCCACCTAGGTACCTGGGATTCCCCCTTTTTAATCAAACAATTTCAGTATGAAACACACATCCTGTAGAATATAATATAACACTAATTGTCAAAAAAAAAACAATACAATATCTATACACAAAATTACCATTTGAAAAACACAACCAAACATTTTTCCTTCCAATAATTCAACTTCTCAAAATATCACATTGTTTTGCACCCAAAACACTTTGAAACTCCACATTGCACACTATGTGGACACTGTTATGTCACTAAAACAAAATGGATGTACAACACCCTCAAATGAAACCAAAAATTCATTTATGTGGAATTCCATATGAACCAAGAAGTTATATCTTAAAAAAAATATTTTCACAAAAACATGGAACTTAAAGACCATTTTCTTCATAAACACCATTTAAACAATTTATTCCGCAACAACCAAAGAGAATAAAAATTAAAAACATGATTTATAGCCCAAATAAAGATCATTAAAATCATAGAAATAATTTTAGGGAATCCCCAGTTGAACCTATAAATGATTAATAAGAACCCCCCCCCCCCAATTTGACATAAAATTGGCAAATAAAATTCAGTTTCATTACAAAAACCACTAAAAAATTTCTTGTAGAAATAATAAAATTAAATAAAAATGAAAATATAATATACACAGAATCTTGGTCACAATTATTTCATAAAAAATGTAATAACCTTCCAATGTAATGAAAACCCTTGAATCCTTTATGTGAAAACTCAAATGCACCACCGCCAGACCTCAAGAATAATTTATCAATCCCAAACCAAAATAATAGTACACGAAATCTAGAATCAAACCCTAGGTTCAAACCCCTTGTTAATGGACATTAGGAACCTCAAGGAAATGTATTGAAACACTATGAAAATTGAATGAAACCCAATTAAAATTAATGAAGAATGAAGGATACCCACTTACTTGAGGGATATTAAATAAATTTCCCCAAATACACTAGTTGGTGAATTTGAAAATACCCAAATATGAAATAGAAGTTCTAATAAAAAAGATATGGTTATTTAAGAACTAGAATGGGGTAAAATTGAAAGATTTGAAAGATTTCTGAGGTCAAGAAGATACCTTTTCAAATCTAGATGATTTGATAAACCTTGTGATGTTTTTCCCCAATTCACAATGCATATGAACTCTAATGTTGTGGGAAAGATAATGGGGGATCGACTTAGATATGTGGGATCGACTGCGACTTTGAATAACTGAAATATCATTAATATTGAATAAAATATTATATAAACAATTTTTTTATAACTGGATATGGGAATTTGGGCAGACCCAATTCCTTAATTAAAAGCCCAAATCCACCATTATTTTGGATTCCTAATGTGTGCAAATTGAAATTGGGGTGTTAATAGGACATGGGGTCCATTTTGGAAGTGGAATGGGTTCAAAATATTATAACATTAAATAGTTATTAAAGATACATTATTTGTTTTTAATTCTAGAAATGGGCTCACGTTTGAGCCAAATCATGAAAACACGTCATTTTCTCAAAAAATGCATGGGAAACCCCAAAAATAAAGCTTGAATGGAAATTAAATGAAATTTTCCTTTAAAATAAGTATTGTATGTGACAAAAACCAAGCTTCTTAAATCAATGAATTCCATTGTTTTTTAATATGAATGAACATAGTCTATCTATATAACATCTGAGTTTATTACATGTGATGGATATGGTATGTACTTAATCTAAACAAATACATGGAATACCTCATCACCTTATGAAATTTTTATAGGGATTTCAAGGTGATACACTATTACCTCATTATGATTAAGGATTTTTATGGGACTAGTGAATCTTGTGATCATCATTTATTTCTACCCAAGAATAATAACACACTATTATTGAGTTATATTAAAGAAAACATTATTACCAACATCATAATATAGATATTTTCTATTACTTTCAATATAACTCCCTTTACAAATTTTTATGAATTTTTATATTCCCTCGAATGGTTTCATACATCTCCATAATTTTTTTGAAAATGCCAAAAACCATCTTCTTCATCTCATTAAAATCACCACTACATGTTGGAGTGCAATATAATCCCCCATTAAGAGCCTTATAAAGGGTGATTTTAATTATATAGTGTAAATTTTTGATATAAAATCATTACTAGGTGGAGGTGTTGATACTAACATACTATAAAATCCATAAAAAATGATCAAAACATTTACAATAGAGTTTTATTTTTCCCCAGAGATAGAATATATCTTTCATGATAATAATAATCATTGAAACTACTCTTTATATCTAAATAATTCTAAATACTACTTCTAAAAATTTAAATAATCCTAAAATTTGATTGTTTAGATGCATGGAAATCACATATATAGGAGGATCCTTATTCAACAAATGACATATTCAAAAAATCATTCGCATATTTTATAATACATGAACATCATGAAAAAAATCAATTATATTTTTACAAGAAAGAATCTAGAAGCAATATGAGATATTTTCATATTATATTTATAATTATTGTAAATACATTATAATGAATAATACCTATATTTGTTTTTTCTTTAATGATATCGTTTACCATTAGAAAACACTTTTTTTGGATTTCCATAGTTTCACTTATTAGATAAAAGTGTATAATCACTGTAGCGCTTATCCTTCTATGATCCATGTATATCAAAACTATAATGATGTATTTTTGGGTGCAATAGTGGTGTATAAATTACCTTATTGTGTTCATCTTGAGCTGTAACTGAATTATTTCGGGATTGATGAATTAAACATTCACTCACATTATTCATGTGGTAGAGGAGGAAAAATAATCAATATAGATCAATCCAATTTGAATGTTGATTAATTATTATCCACTGTTATAATATATTATCAGATTATTCATATTCCAAAGGTTTAGGGTTTTTAATATCAATAATTGCATAAGGGAACATAATGAAATGTAAAACCCTAGTCTGACCCAATTCCATGTATTAAAATAATATGTTATTTTTTCCCATGGTGTGTGCTAAATGGATCAATGATAATTAATATATTACCATCTTGAAAATTAATTTTTATCCCCAATCCTTATCTTGATCCATTCATCCTCGTCATTATTTATCAAACACATTGACACATATTTAATAGAATATTTAACGGTAATATAAATATTCAATTTATAGTTTTTAGGGTAAATATTTATAATTTCTTCAATAAATAAAATAAATATATTATTCATAGTCCGTTGAGTAAATATTATTCATATATAACAATAATTAAATAATTGTTTTTTTAATTAATATAAAATTCTAAATTATATGGAAATTATATATTTGAAATGAATATTTTATAAATAAACATATTCTATGGATATGATAATAATAATAATTATGATAAATAACCTCAAATATAAATTAATTGAGATCAATATAAACACTTATTATATGACCCTCAATTTTTCTTTCTAATATATCATTTGAAGAGATTGTCAAAATATCATTGTTAATATATAGAAAGAGGCAGACATTTCAATGAATGTTCATGTTGCTTTGTTGATTACAACATTGAAGGATTAAGTATATAATATAATCCCTTTGTAATAATACCTCATAAAAATGTTCAATATATGTGTCATTAATATATAAGCTTGATAGGACATTCTGTGACCATTTGAAATAAAATCAACATTACACCATGAAAATAGATTTTAATGTGAATTTTATCATTAAATAATGGAATGAGATAAAAAATCCCAATAATATAGAATATAAAAATTATTCCTCAGTTATTTATTAATAACAATAAATTTTTAATACACCGAATGTGCCCTACTTTACAGAGACATATGAAATCATACATTCAGTTAGTAAATATAAGTGTATGATTCATGACAATAATTAATAATGATCATAAAGGATAGGGACAGTTACCCACAGTCATGGAAATTAATATGTTATAACATAGAATCACGAAAAACTTTTACGGGCATGTAAATACAGAAAATCTCTAACCATTTTAATTTTTATGTGTGAGCATATTAGATTTATGTCTCATATGATTACATGTACTCACACCTAATAGTCAATATACTATGTGAACCATAATTTATTTTTATCCAAACGCTTAATTTTTTTTAATAATATCATCATTTAAGATAAGGGTTTTAATCATATAATGGAAATAAAATTCTCTATTCAATGTGAGAGACACTCTAGTACATTAATATGTTAATGTCAAATAGAATAATGAAAATAGTTTTATATGTTGTTTAATTAATATTTACATCATTTAAAATAAATTTAATTCAATGTTAAAACAATTTTTTTCTTGGGAACAATCTTCAACATACTCCCACATTAAATAGAGAAAACTACTAAAGAATTTCAAACTTCCTGAACCCACATTAGTATCATGTTTCTTCAGTGTCAAGGATTTGCTCCATGGGTATACCATGCATTCTTATGTGGATTCTCTACTCACATCAACATAACCTCTTTAAAAAAATATAATGTGAGATTGTACTTATGAAGTACGTTATTATTCTGATGATGTAAAGATTGATCAATTTTTAGATCCACATCTATAGTATAGTCAATAGGGAGTTTGATTAGGTCTTTACTTCTAGGTAACACATCACGATCTTTGAATAATTTGCACCTGAAAATGTACATATATTGTTTATTTATAAGATCCAATATATTATGACTCTTATTTAGTATCTAAAATGATGTATCTCTTTGATCTACCTCATATCACAACTGTAACATCTTGTGTATCTAAAAGGAAACACTATGTTTGATAGCATACATGATATGCCACATTAAGCTTAATCAAAAAACTATATATTACTACCTAGTATTACAGTAATCGTATATCCAATACAATGGATTAAATGAATCATAATTACTAAATTATTAAAAGTTGGTTGACACATTCTTATATAGTGATTCATTGGTCAAAACATTAATTACAATTGAAAATAAATTCCAATTGAATATAAAATATGTGTTTTTATGAAAAACTCTTTTACGAAAAATAAGTGTGTTTATAAAATATTAGATTAATATTTTTGTATTATAAAAATGAAATATAAATGAAATATCTTTTTTAAAATTCATCTTTTATGTTTTCTAGACATGATATAAGAAGAAATTTATATTTATAAATAAAAGATCTTATTTTTGAAAAATGCATTTTTACCGCCTTTTGATGGAGCACCCACTTTTAATTTATTTTTTCTCACTTTTATAAAATCTACTTGAAAAAATGATCTTTTTATTTTGAATTGGGATATACAAATTTATATTGGCTTAATTTTTGGTATTTTTCTAATAAATTTAATAATTTATTGAATAATGAAAAATACGACATTTTAATTCTAATCTGATTTTTTTACTAATTTATTTATATATTTATATTATTATTTTAAATTGTTTTAAATTAAAAATATATTGTTTTTTAACATTTAATACAATTTAATTCATTGGAATCAATTTCACATTGAAATTAGAAATAAAATCTAATTGAAATTTGAACATCTCTTTTTACCCGCCTTCCCACAAAAACTGTGAAATTAGTGTCAAACATAATTTAGAAACATCAATTAAATCCACTTAAAAAAATGGATATACATTGTTATAATTGTTATGAAAATTATGATCTACTAGGATCAAAAAAAATTTGTGAATAGTATCGTTGGAATTTTATATACCACATTTAATGTTAAATCGGGTAATTAAAGGTAAAAATAATATTATCAAATTATCAAATTACACTAACACATATCCTAATTTCATTGGATGAGTTTGTTTTTAACTATATAAATATTATAAGGAAATTATGACATTTTTATGATTCCTGGGTAAGAATGTGACATTTATTATATTTTATTTAAAGATAAGTTAAAAATTTAATACTCATATTTTTAATAAGTAAGTAATATTTAATATAGGGTTATATAAATGATAAAATCGAATATAAATATTAATTTAAAATATATAACACGTATATAAAACATGATAATTTATTTTTACTTTGTATACATTATATTATTAAATTTAATTGTAAAACAAAGATAATGTAGTAATTACTTCACTAATGAAAGAATTAATCAAATGATATTAATAATATTAAAATAAGAATAATTTGACATATTGGATGTCATATAATGAATTTTTTGGATTAATTTGAAATTAAATATATGACATTGAATATTTTTTTGAAGGAATACAATTTTTATCATTTTTTTAAAAATTCAAGTAATGAATAGTGTCAAAATTTATATAATTCAAATATTTAAATATGTAATAATAAATTAATTGAAATTAAATTTCTAAAAATATAATAATCAGAAAAAAAAGTTTATATAAGTCTGAAAATTTCATTAATGACTCATTCATTTTTCCTTTTACATGTTATGGTAATTATTTTTGCGCTCAAATTGTAAATTATATAATAAAATGGTAAGAGTATAAATGGTTAAAAAAATGACGAGGATTAGAAAATATTTAAAACCTATATAATTTTTTATTGCTGATTATATTTTGACACATAATAATCCTATATAAAAAATATATAATTTTAGAAAATTATAGTAAATGAAATTATATTTTTTTAATACTTTTAATAATTCCAAGAGATACCATCCTATCTCTTATAAAAGGGAAAAGATTCATCTATATACGTCATTGATCAAACAAATTTGTATAAAAAGATACCAAGCCAAACTCTTTAATATTATCAATACCCAGATTATTTAATTTTTATTTTAGGCATAACCCAATCCTTTGAGGTGTTAAAGTGTTAAGATAGGTGATCATTCGAATGAAAGGTACTTTTTTTATTAATGTTTTTATATATTATTTCTTCATACACTTCTTTAAACTATTTTTATATAATAATTAAATAATTACTTTATTAAAAAAAATATAATTAAATTTTATTAAGTTAATATCATCACCTAAATCCATCTCCACATCTATAAAATGGGAAAAGAATTAATCATTCGTGTGTGCGGGTGATCTGTCACCTCCTTGAACTGATATAATTTTTCTCTATAAACGTATCTCAAAACTGGTTATAATGGTGGAATAAATATTCATATGTGATATTAATGGAATATTTATCATTTTAAAATAATAATATATCTTTATTTTTCAAAATATTCATGCATATAAAAATGATAACTTCGTCCATGAGTTCTTGTGAACTATCACTTCCACGAAGCGACGTGATTCATTTTTATACATCACATCACAAGGATGATATATATAAGTATATATAAATGATTAATATGATATATTTATCATTAAATAATGTTAATATAATACTTCTTTCATTTCCATAATATTAATTGAAAATGGAAACGTTACTCATGCATACGTACGACTGACCCTCTCTATGATTTTAATGTTGTTAATTTTTTATATAAATATTTAATAATTGAATTTAAATGTTAATTAATATAAAAAATTGGTTATAAATTAATTAATATTATTATGGAGGTTATGGAATTATGGCCACATAGACAATTGGCATCATTTCAAGTTCATTTTTGACTCATGTACTGAATATTGACAAAACGTCCAACATGAACTTAAATAATTATGTAATTGATATAACATGGTAGTAATTGATATTAAATTAATAATAAACATAAAAAATGTTATCAAGAAACTAAATAATTATCCTGTTTTTATAATTTATGATGATAAATGTTGTATGTTATGAGACTGACTCAATGTAAGGGACATTATCTCGATCTCCTGTCGTTGAGGAATATCTAGATGTTATACAACATTATAATATACGGTGTATATACAACCCTTTTAACACATTTTTTCCAAAATTAATGTATTATAATGATATTTAACATTTTATACAATGTTATTATTTAATTATTTTTATTTTTGTGTTTCTCATGTGGAAAGGGATTGTTTAACTAAAACATCATTTTAAGGGGTGTAATGTTTTTATCTTCTAAATATTTATCTTTCATGGAAATAATTTGAAAATTAATTTTATGAAAGTATTTTTATGTAAATTAATTTTTTAACATATTTTTTTTTATTTTATGTAATAATTTTGAATGTGGTATCATACACATTAATTGAAAACTCTCTCATTAAATGTTTAAAAAAAATTTAAATTTTTTTTATTAATTATTTCCCTAACATGGAATATTTTTTAAAAAATATATTTCAAGAATGGAATATCTTGATTTTAAGTCCTTGTACTGCTATTATATCTCTTTTACAAGGTCAAAGTTTTATTATTAAATAATGTTTTTTCTTTTTTGATTGTGTAGCTTTCAAAAAATAAAATTTTAATTGAAAGTGGAAATATTATTTTCCTTTATGATTGTTTAACGTGTTATGATTATGTTATCGTTCATTAAAATTATTTATGAATAGAAATGGTTTGAGGAAAAACCGAGGGTGGGAAATACTATGAGAGATCTCTAATTCATTGGTTAATGAGACTTAGATAATGTGTAGGGTTTATCCTATTATATTTAGGTAATATATTGTGGGGAGTATTCCTAACGTAACCTTGATGGTTACACATTATGTAGCTATAAAAGATAAGATGTAATAATTATATGGATTCCACAGATTAACATTATGATTTTTGATTTATATGGAGTTTTATGTGAATATTTTTATTTTCATGAGGTAAGCTAAAGGTTTTATATTTTATCGGTGAAAATTATTATTTTGTGAAAATGTTTTCATGAGTTTAAAATATTCAAGGACTAATAGTTTATTTCCAATTACTGAGATGTTTATGAACATATAATGTTTAACAAAATTCACAGGGTATAATGATGTTTTAGAAAATTTTACAAGTAAAGATAAATGTTATGAATATTTTAATCAATAAAAATAAATCATGTTTTATATTAAAATGTTTTAGACTATGAAGAAATGGATAGTGAGTAGAATATCTTACTATGTAATATTTGACATGTTATGTAATTGTCATTATCTAATTATCTAAAACTCTAAAACTGAAAATATCCACATTATGAATGAATATTAATTTAATAATTAACTCATGATTTTTTAATTTTTATGGATAAGGCCTTATAGTTGGTAACAAATTTTGGTTAGGATAAATCTATATGTTATGGTGTTATTTAAGCATAAGTTACTCATTTTATATAACCACAACGAATATCATGGTAGTAACAGTTACAAATATCTTAGATAATTTGAATGATTTTGATATAACATGAATAAGGATATCTTAGTGTTTACCAACCTCATAATATGATATATGATAAATTTTTTTATTTACACACATTAACATTTAGGGTTTTAGTAAAGGGCCGGATCCATTAGTTACAAACGTAATAATTGCTGTGAAAACATTTTTTGGTTCCATGAATAAGTAACCAAATTAAAATGGGAGCAACCAAGAGAGCTCTCACAATTATTATAAATCAACTGTCATGTGTAATGATTAACCGCTTAAACATTAGTGATTTTTCTGATGCATCATATATGAGAGTAAAGAATCCCTGTGAACAATCAAGTAATAATGATAATAAAGTTAATTGTATTTAATGAAATATGTTTCTTGGGAGTTGATAAAATCACCTAAGAAAATGTTATAAAGGGTTTATATGATGTTATAGTTTTGTTAATTATGTTTATAAAGTAATATCCTTCCAATGAAAAATGAAGCTTTTAGTTGACTCAATGAATGGGAAAGAGAATCATTATGGGTTAACAGTTCAATGTTATAAAGGTGGGGAGTATGTCCATTATGAAAATAGATGTCAAATTTTCATGGTTTAGGAATAGGATTAGAAGGACCATACAAATATGTTTTTACAAATACATAATTCCATTAAAATTGAATATGTGGAAACTAAAAATGGCATATAAAAGCTATGGATTATTTCTTGAACCGTATCACAGAATTATTGAATCTTATATCATGATTCATGTTTTTTATATAAAATTTTTTATATGGGATAAGAAAAAAAGTCATAGTAAACAAAACATGAATAATGTTTGGTCATTTAGACATCTATATTTTGGGAATTTGAGATTTATGTTTGGTATATGGCTAACGAAATATTTATAAGTATTAATGCTAATTTTAATAAGCGATTGATTTGGACTCCTTTTTTTAGTTTGTGTAACCATGAATTTTATTTTGTGAAAATTTCATTCTGTGAATAATTATCTTTTTGTGTGTGGAAATAAATATAAAGGTATAATTTACTTTATGGATTATATGATTGTAGATTTGGTGTTAATTATTGAACAAAAAAATTTGGGATATAAAGTGAATGGTATGAAATAACCATTTCAGTGAAAAAAATTTAGGGTTAATTTTAAGGATTTTATCTCATTTTGGGAATGTTATAAGAATTGTATTGTTTAGGAAAATGGAAAAACCATTGGTTTGGGTGACGACCTGTCGTGTCCAATTAGTTTGCGAGAATCAAACCCAAAACTGAAGGGTGATAATAGTTCATCACCTACTATTGGCCTATGAGATGTCTCTGGTTAGTATGAATTTTTCATTTTTTAATGATTTGATAGAATAACAATATGTTGATTTTGGTAAATTATGTTTAGTCTAATAGATAACCATAGGATTGGAATATAAATTGGTGATTAAGTGACTAATTTTATTTTCATAGACATTTTCTATTTTGGGAAACCAATATTGTCACAGTAAATAGAATACTATTGTATTTTATTTCTGATGTAAAGGATGATTTATATTTTCAAATAATATTTGATGAACTTATGATGATTCTATTTATTAATGGAAATTGTTAGCATATCTTGATTATTACTATGATATTTACTTTTTTGTGAGACTTCAGGAGTAGTTAAATTCATTTGGAGTGAAATATTTAAATTCAATTTTATAAGATTATGTAATTAAATCCTTAAGATTTTTGGGTTACAATCATAGTTGGGATTTTTTTTTGAAGTTTTAAGGATAGTTATATGTTTAATGGTCTATTTTGAACTTGGGTATTACTCTTGAATTTTGGAGATATAAATTATTTTGTTTCCCCACAAAACAATTTATATTTTTAAAAAATTATATAATATATTCCTAACCATTTTGGTTTTGGATAATGATTCATGACAAAAAAATATTTAATATGTAGTTAATTGTTTAACTTTTTAGGAGTAGATTCTTGTTATTCGGGCATGAAAAAATCATCTTATACACACATCATTTAGAGATAACGATGATTTCATAGTGGAAATTGTTTAAAGGATGAATATATACTAGTAAAGTAATTATATTTCCTTATGATCTATGTCTAGGTAGTAAATTAATTCCTCAACTATATGAAAATGATGTTAAATCCAAAAAAAAATCTATTTACTTTTCCTACTATAAAATCAATTACTTTTTAATGTGATCAAAATTATATGGTATTTTGATTGATATCTTTCTTTAGATCGTGATTTCTATAACTATCCCTCAAATAAAGATGGTTGGTTTTCTCTTCTTTATCCATGTTTTCCTACATGGAACCCTAGTATGTGTTTTCTAAAGTGACCTTCGTACTTCCCTTACGTTATCTTAGAGTGGAAGTTTCATTTATGATTTTTTCGATTTTGGATGTCAATAATGATATTTTGAATGGTTAAACCCATTTTTTACGATCACGAGTTATAATTTTGAGGATGAAAATTGTTAATGGTGTGATAATATAACATCCTATGTTTTTAAAATGAAACACCGTGTTCTATAACATTATTGATATGAAACTTTAAGCTTAATCAAACAAAAAAATTATTATATAATATTATTGTTATTACATAACTGTTAGAATGGAGGGAATAGAAGATATTAACTAAAAAATAAAAATAGTCTTTACAGTTGTTTATTTAATGATTAATTGGGTATAAGATTTATTATAATGGAAAATAAAAACCAATTGAATAAAATGGATGTGTTTTTATGAAAAACTATTTTAGTGAGAATAATTTTGTTTATAAAATAATAAAATCTCTCTTTTTGGATTATATTAATGAATTATAAATTAAATATTATTTTTTAAATTCATCATCTATTTTCTTTCTATAAAAGATATCATAAAAAAATCAATTTTATGCATAAAATGAGTATTATTCAAAAAATATATTGTTACCGCCTTTTGATGAGGAACGAATTTTACTTTTTTTTATCAATATTATAAATTATATTTGGAAAATAATCATATTCATTGGATTAAGTATATACAAGTTTACTTTGGGTGAATTTTTTGGTATTTTTCTGATAAAATTCATATTTTGATTAATAGTGAAAAATACTACATTTTACATCAAAACTAGTTTTTCATCTTATTTATTTATTATTTTAGATAATTAATTTTTTTGGCTGTAAATTATAATTATATTAATTTTTTCTTATTTAATCTAATTTATGTGATTGGAATTAATTTCATATTTTAAAAATAAGTAATATATTATTGATTTTTTGAACAACTCTTTTATATTCCTTCTAGCCACACATTAGAGATTAGTATTAAACTTAAATTATCCACCTCTCTAAATTTAATTTTTAGAAACATAAATACATGGTTAGAATAAATATTAAAATTATAATAAAATATTATCAAATTAATTTTCTTTGAATAGTAGATTTAATATTTTATTTTCCACGGATAAATGTAATTTGGTGATTAAAGAAAAAAACAATATTATAATATTCTAAAGTTACCCAAACACTTATACTAATTTTATTTTATAAGTGTGTTCTGACCCAAAAAAAAACCTTATCCGAAGTTATTAACTTTTAAATCACTTGGTTATGATTAATAAATTTATTATTTTTTGTTTAAAGATTTGTTAAAAATGACATACACCAACTCTTAGTAAGTAATTTTTTTTATTATAAGTCAATTTAGAAGATAAATTTTACTATAAATATTCACATGAAATCTAAAATATTTGCCTACATCATGATATGTTATTTTTAATTTTTATATATTAAATTATTAAATTTAATTCGAACTAAAATATGATGCATAAATAGCATTATGAATGGAAGAATCAAATAAATGATATTAATAATAAAAAATATAAAAAATATTATATATTTTATATCATAAACGAATTGTATGGATGAATTTAACTTATTTTGGATTATTTAATGTTTTTTAAAAATGAGTAATGTTTTTATACTTTTTTAAAAGTTAATATAATTAATACTTTCTAAATTGACATTATTCATATCATAAAATATAAAAAATTTAATTAAATGATAGATAATTTCTGTAAAAATCAAATATTCAAATAAATAGGTGAGATATTTATGAAACTTTCATTAATGACTCAATAATTGGTTGTTTTTCACGTAATGGAAATTATTTTTACTCTCAAATTGTAAATTATATGATAAAATGGTTCGAGTAAAAAGGATTAAAAGAAAAATGCAAGGATTAAAAAATATTCAAAACATATCTAAGTTTTATTTTTTGATTTTATTTAGACACATACTAATCCTATAATATAAATAAATTAATTTATTAAAATTGTGAATAGATGATTATTTTATATTCATTTATTTCTTTTTATAATTCAAAGAGTGTCCCTCCCCTATCCTATAAAAGAGTTCTCATTCATCTCTAGTCCTAACACTTAAAAACAATTGATTCATCCAAGACCTACCCAACACCTTATTGGAATCTCTCACCAAATTCATGATGCCTTATTTTGGTAATAACACCTTCCGTAGAGGTGATACGGTGTTATGAAAAAAGATCATCCGAAGTATCAATAATGTTTTTATTTAAGTGCTTCTATTTTATTTCATCTTCCACTTAAATTATTATTCCATCATGGTTAAATAATAACTCAAGTATTATAAATATAATTTTATTTTATTATTCTAATATAATCACATAAATATATCTCCACAATATCAAATGGGGAATGAATTAAACATTCTAGTGTATTTGTGAACTATCACCTCCGTAAAACAATATAATTCATTTTCCACTACCATCTCTCAAGACCAGTTATTATTATGGAATTAATGTACATATTTTCAATTCATGAAGTATTTATCATTTTAAAATAATTATATATCATTTATGTTCATCATTTTAATGCACAAAAAATTGTTAACATCGTTCCTGCATACATGTGAACTATCACCTCCACGAAGTGATGCTATTCATTTTTCAACACCACATCAAATGGATGATATATATAACTATATATAAATTTTTAATATGATATTATGATAATTATGGAATAATAATATAATTAATATATGATTTCAAAAATTATCATTGAAAAAATTAAATGTTTCTCATTTGTACGTATGGATTCTCTTCTCCATGACTGTAACATTGTTCATTTTTCATATGAATTACTAATGAATATATTTCATAATATAATTGATAAATATTTTTTTTTATTATGTCATGAAAATTATTATTTATATTATTATCTTCGGAAAACATGGACTATTGACATCATACCAAGTTCATTTTCGACTCAAGTATCGATGATCGAAAAAATGTCAGACATTAACTTAAATATTTATTTGATAGTTATACCATTGAAATAAGTAATATAAAAAAAATAAACATGAAGAAAGTTCTCAATAAATTTAAAAATTATCTTTTGTTTATTATTATAGAATATAATGATTATACGTGATTAGTCGGACTTAAAGATTGGGACTATATTTCAATATACTTTCAATAAGGTACATCTTGATGTTATGGACCTTTACAATACTATAAAGTGTATGTAAGACCATTTTGACAGATTATATCATTAATTAATATATAATTATGATATTTAATGTTTTCTAAATGTTTATTTAATGTTATTAATCATCTATTTATCCTATTGTAGGGGACTCGTTAACTAAATAATCATTTTAGATATTTTAATGATTTAATATTCAAAATAATTCTCTTTCATGTCCATGTTTTCAAAATTGTAATATGAATGTATTTATACAAACATAAATGTTTTAAAATGTTGATTTTTGAATTTATTTCAAATTTTTGAATATCATATTAGAAAAATTTAATCAAAAATAAATTTTTTATTTATTAAAAGGGTTTTCAAAAGTTGATTTATTATATCAATTACATGGAATATTTTTTACAATTTATTTCAAGAATTAAATTTCTCATGTTCATTTATATATTATACTGTTATTTATCCTTAACAATTTTAAACATTAATTTTTAAATAAAGTGTGTTTTAGTGTGAGGATTTGTAAAAATGAAAGGTGATTTAAAATTGGAAATGTAATTTTTCCTTTATGATTGTTTTATGTGTTATGATTATGTTGTGGTTCTTGGGATTATTTGTGGATATTGATGGTTCCCTGATAAAAAGGAATGTTGGGTGATGCAGTGAAATATCTACACTTCATTATATAATGAGACAATGTTAAACAATAGTTCTTCTCATATGATATTTATGGAATATATCTTGATGGGTATTCCAGACGAAACCATAGAGGTTACTCCCTATATAGCAGTGAAAGTTACAATGGAAGAATGATATGTATGCCACAAGTTACCTTTATTATTTATTAATTCTATTTATTTTTATAGTAATGTTATGAATTGATGAGGTAATCTAAAGGGTAAATGTTTTAGGGGTGAAAATTATTATTTTTTTAAAATGATTGCAGGAGTTTAATATATTTATGGACTAACAGTTTCTCACATTCTTTTATGCCAATTACTAAGCTTATTGGGCTCTTACATGTTTTTAAATGTTTTTCAGGGGGTATAAGTATGGGTAAGGGAAAGGAAGATGTCAAATGAATGTTATAAATATTTATATCATTAAAATGATTTATGTTTTTTTTAATTGTTTTAGATTTTGAAAAAAATGGATAGAGAGTAAACTTTTATACTTTGTAATATTTGAGATGTTATGAAATTGTTAGGGCCTAATTCTCAAAAACACTAAACCTGAAATGATATTTGACAACAATTGATTTTAATTCTTGACTTAACTCGTGATTATGTAACATTTATTTATAAGGGCTTATAAAAACACCTCCATTGAGTTTGATAATGAATCCATATTGTGGTTTCTGATAGTACTAATATGATTAGAATCTGGAATCTATATATACTTGGATGTCTAGTTCATTATCTCCTACATATATCAAGAATATATCCCTATTTGTTCACATATTTTTATGTATGGTCTTGAATTCGACGCAATTATGGTCACCTAGGTCATCTTGATATCTCCCTTCCACACATAATGAACATAAAAAATCCTTACTACTATATATCCTAACATACATGACCAACCAAATATTTTATGTGTATGAAATCATTACTATCATTTTTCATTCATTACGTGTATGATTTCACATTTTTATTAAATGATTAATGCCATGTGACACTAGAAATAATCCCAGATTGGATTTTTTCAAATTAAATTTATTTAGTTTCATTTCAATATATTATATTTGAATTAATTCACAAAGTATCTATGATATATCAAGAAGTATATTAATCCTATGAATAAATTGTACATAGCCTATGTCTGACATGGAGAAAAAAATAATTAACAAGGATTTTAGAATTTGTAAGACTAATTTCTAGTTTCCAATATGTAATATTTCATCAAAAAATCATTTATGATAATTTTCACACTCACAATAAATTTTTTATAGAAACAAGGTTCACATTTATTATTTATATGAAATAAATCCATTATGTATTCCTGAAATCAGATATTCCATGGATCAAATGTTTTCATTAATCCATAAATTGATCATTGTGATTCTCATACCTTTTTATAATCCATTAAAATGGCTAATGCTATATGTTATGAATTATAGATGTCTTCATGAATATTTTCATTATGGATTAAGGTATTGAATTCCCTTTTACAAATTTATTATTCATGGAATGAATAAACGGTAAATGTAATCCTAATGGATTTCATTATTGAACCAGATGAAATGGTTTCATAATAGTATATACATTGATAATATTTAAATCATTTTAAAACAAATCATTCCTTAAAAGTATTGAGTCATCTATCAATTTCCAATTTCTTCTTCAATACCCATTTACAAATAAGAGTATTAAAAAAACTGGGAGTATCTTCCAAAATACAAACATATATTCGATACATGTAATCCATTTTAGAATTAAATACTTCTCTATGTTTTGAATCATTGGTAATACTTTCTCCATTTTTGTATGTCAAAGTCTCATTATTATTGAATTACAAATATTCGCCATACATGGTGACTAGAAATCCCTATATTTATTTTACTATTACATAACTTATAGCTTTAAACAAAAATTATGTCTCTTGAACATACTCCATGAGACAATGTTGAATTTAATTATGTCGTAACTCATAAATACGATGACCCTATAATTCATCAATGTCTAAATTGTTCCCAGTATCTATTTTAAATATTTCATCAATATCATGTAATGTTTCATGAATTTTCATAATAAAATGTTTTCATGGTTTTGTGTATGTTATATCATCTTTATTAACTATGGTATCTTATAAAGGTACAATTTCGGCCCCATGATGAATGTTTCCTTCCTGAAGAAGAATTAACATACTCTTCAGTACCCACCACTTGTAAATTCCACAACATGGATCTTCTTCCATGTCAATGTTAATATGGAATACCATTTTTCTATTTAGTTGGATCTTGGTCTAGTATATATTCTTATATCGATAACATGTATCCCCAAAAGAATACTAGAGAGAATCACATGACTCATCATATATCGCATCATATCAAATGAGGTGTTTTTCTTTGTTTTTCCTACACCATTCCATCGATTATATAAAGGAGGTGTTAGTGGGGTAAAATATTAAACTACATTAAATATTTAATTTATCATTGATTAATATATATTAAAACATGGTTTGAGAATAATTTCATTATATTAATACCATTCTAGTTCATAATTTTAATATTATATTCATGAAAACTATCAAAAGAATATATGTTATTCATAAATAAGTAGATAAATCAATATCTACGAAAGTCACTAGAAAAAGATATGAAATATGAGTATACACCCATTACCTATAATATAAATGGTCCTCACACGTCGTTATAAACTATTTCAAGAACCTTCCTCTCCCATTCACCTTCTTTATTAAATGGTAATTCTTTTTATTATTCAATTTAAATGTGGTTGAAACAAACCAAGTTATATCTCATAAAACAAACAAAAATAACTATTATCATGTAATTTGGTCATGTTAATTTTTTTTAAATGAACTAATAGTGATTCCATAATTGGACATAGTTTGATTCATCTGACCTCGTTTCACTATCGATTTCTGTTACATAGTTTTCATAATCCAATAAATAATGACCATTATATAAATAAACCATTCGATTAGATATTCTAAATTAATAAAAAAAACCATATTTATTCACAACATTGAATCATCACAATAAAAAATCATTGGAAACTAAGATCATTCTAGTCTGAAATGTGTGATTGTAGATCCTAATTCACATACAATCATTTATATATCATTAGAATATCAATGGTTTACCTTCACTTTTGTTTCATTTCATAATCTAATGGGTTTTTATATTTTATTACATATGTTATCACCACATTCTATATATTGAACCTGATTTCAAGAAATATATAAATTCAAATTCTTAACAAATGAACATGAATCTTCCCCTTTAATTGTTTTCATTATATCGTTTTTCTTATAATGGACCTTCATTCCCTATTTGAAACTGATAACATCATATTACCTTTATTATCCCATGATCCTTCTCTTATTCCTAGGGCATTGAGAGTACGATTCGGACTTGGGGCACTTTATCTATCATTTCCTCTTATTCACCAAAAATAAAGTAGACTTCTAACTCGTCACATATCTATTGAGTTATGAAAGTAGAGTGATATGATCAAGTAGACACTTTTCAATATTACTCATGCTAAAATTAATAATTTAGTGGGATAACATCTGATTGAATGATTAAATAATGGGAATAGTGAATTGTTCATAATCTGTATTAAATTCTATAATGATTAGTGCTTAAATAATTCCCATAAGATTGAGTATATTATTCCCAACAAGTGTACCTTATCCCTTATTACTATGAATGAGTTGCATGGTTATCAAAAACCATTCCTATCAAGATCACTCAGGATATACACCTATAACTTCATATGTATTTCTATAAGAATTCATGTAATTATATGAATCCTTGAGATCATTATAAATTGATGAAATCATAGAACACTAAATTTTTACTATGTAACTAACATATTTATCACAGATTGGAAACAATACATTACTCACTACTTCTATGGAATATCATCTAGTGAAAATTCTAGCATGTAATATTTTAAATCTTGGTGTCGGGCGTACAATATAAATCTAAAACTTTCCCAAATTTTACTAGAAGTTAAGTAATGTCCTTTCCCTAAAATTGATTAAATGAATATTGTGGTTAAAATACATTCAATTATTCTACAATTATAAAAGAGTAGATTAGTAGTTTTTCACTTTTTTATAATTTATGTTAGATATAATGTGTTGAATTTTAGTTTGTCTCGCACTATATTAAAAAGTCCTAAAAACCCTCAGCAGTGGACAATGAATGTATTGTTTCTTAGATATTCTTGTGTAAATGATCCATATATAGCTTCTCATAACCCAATACAAGTATTGGTATATTATTTTATGGTATTTTTTTATAAGATGCATTGCTAACTATAGGATTTTCACTCCCTGATCCATTGAGTTGACTCCCTAGTCATGAAATCATAATGGGGATTTCCACAAAAAAATCATCCAAATTACTCAATATCTAGAAATATATGATATTCTTAATGTAAAATAGTTTACTAAAAAAATCTAAAAATACCTTCATTATAAATATGAATCCCAGAAAGGTTAGGTCATACACATAGTTCGGTTGGTTTAATTCCTAATTATATAATTGAACGTTTAGTATATCTTAATTTTAAAATGAATTATTTGGTTTACTATGCAAAAAAATTCATTGTTTTATCATTTTTATTTATCATTGATGTTATATATATTTCAAATATAAGATTAACATTGGATTTATAAAACATTAGCATATAATCCATTTATTTCAATGCCATATTTTCATATTTGGCCATTTATTTTATTGCATGTGATCTTGCCTATATAAAAGAAAAAATTCATAAGAGATAAATAAATAAATGACCCGAACATGGGTGTATCTAATGGTACATCTTTTTATCTTATAACAAATCTACCAATGAAACTGGGGGAAAACTCATTGGGATAATAGTTGCATGTGTTGGAGTAATCCACATGTACACCTATGGATCACCCAAGGAGATTTAACTATAGTTAATTTTAAAATTGATTTCATGTTCATTGGGATATTACATTTGTTAAAAATGATAATATCTCACATAGGTGAGAGGAATAAAAGGATTTTTTAAGTTTAATTATATAAACAGACATTGAAATTTGGTCCAATATAATAAAATAGTGTTGGGTGACAAAAACACAATCATATTTATTTTAATAATATATATTGTCATAAAAAATAAAAAAAAATTAAATTAATACAATAAATAAATAGGTCTTGAAAAAGATAAGGATCGAATATTAATGTAAAAAAATACTCAAAAGTAAAAATATTACAATTCACATCATTTAGATCATTATTATTAAGCTTACCTGGTTGTAATTATTATTTAATTCTGATTATTATGATACTAAACAGTGTGTAATATCGATCTATTATCCTCATTTCCCACATTCCATGTATCTCAGACAAATATCTAGGGAGTCAGTATGTATTTAATCCAAATTTCAATGAATTTTCCAATGGGATACACACAGATTGTCATTTTTCCATGTATTTTTGAATCCCCCAAATTGAATTAGTTTTTTTGTTATACATGACCACATTATGTTTTCTCTAGACACATGTAATGTGTTCCACTTTTTTATGTCCACATAACATTCCGATTAAATAAATGTTTTCTTCATAAGCATAAATTATTGGGTAACATGGAATGTATGTTTTCTATAGGTATTCTGTCCCATTAATTATCCAATCTATCAGTATCAAGAAATTATTACCCATTTATTTAACCAGGAGGATGTCTGGAATTTCTCAACTATACCAATTTGAGTACACACTTTTTTTCCATATACAGGTTGATAAGTCTATAAAATTGTGTGTGATGTTTTCTTAGTCTACACATACTAAAATAAATTCACACATATAATATATTCTTATAAAATCATGTATACTAATAACCATATGGAATATTTGATATGAGTTTCATGACATATATTCAACCTACGTGCAACATAAACCAATGTATAAACCATAACTTTTAGTGCTTCATGATGAAATTTCTGATCATCCAGTACCTATTATTAGCCTTTATAATAATCAAAATCAATAAAAAAAGAATATTAAAATTTAAAAACATGAAAATTAAACATAATTATAAAGAAACTGTTTTGTGGTTGTATCACTTTGGAATGTTGTAATGAGTATTTTTTAACTCTGACATTATGTCAGTATTGAATTTCATAGCCCAGGGAAGCACTTTATTGAAGAAATAAAAATATTAATATATAGAAATGAATTTTATATCGAAATTTTTTTATAATTTTTTTTCAATTTTTTAAAAACTCATACATTAAATACAAAACCACATTTGATTCAAAAATATGAAGTTTATCATAGGTATGGAGAAAGGTTGATAGTTCGTAATTATCACTTGATCCATCCATTGGGAGGTACATCAAATGAATTGATTAATTAAATTAATTTATTAATGTGACAACCCAAAATCTAATGATCATTTATAATTAAATCATTAGGATGTGTTTTACATGTTTTTTCTTCATAACCCTTCGTGGATTTAAGAGTAGGAGGATGATCAAACTTTAGTGGCATTAGAAAACTCTAGGATTCATATTGAAGAACAGATCAAGGTGGATAGTGATAAATAAAATGATCAAAGTGGTTATTATTCTCTATCTCTGGAATATGGGTTATTCAGAAATGATCAATCAATAGGTGGGGTAGGTATCATTATTTTTGGTTTCATCCCCTCCAATTTGATAATCATTGATTTCATATCTACTATATATTGAACTTTTATTTTACTTCATAATATTATTTTGAATTCAATTCTATTTTTTAAACATGTTTATATTTTTTATTACCTGATAGAAAACATGATCCTATGCTTTATGATATTTTCTGGTATCACAGCATCTAATGATGGTCATCACCTTTGTTTGTGTACTTTTCCTCCAAATTATTCTTTATATTCATTTTTGTTGGCCAGTGTGGTCATGGTGCGACATTGTCTTCTTGGATTTGAGCATGTTCAAATCCATATATTGGTAATGGTGATGTTAGAGGTATTGGGTTTGAAAAAATTTAGATGGGTCATGAAATATTTTTTTAGGGTGATGAATAAATGTTTTGGGAACTCAAATGATGGAGGAAACAAGATATATTTTAACATGGATGGTTGATCAAACATCCGATTTTTGGCCACTAGAGGTCAGTAATCAATGATTGGTGATTATTCATTTTATTTTGGGGAAATACAATTGTTAAATAGGACAATGTGGATACAGAAATAGAGGATATGGGATCTACATGAAAAAATTGAGTCTAGGGAAAACCCTAACTACCCAGCATGTATTTCTGGAAAATTTACACCATATAGTCCCATAACAATTATGGATTGTGTTTTTTTAGAGATAAATACAAAAAAATCAATAGATGTATTCATTACACATGCCATAGTCATGGATACTCAACATATACTCTTGGAGGACAAAGTCATGGACATGACTGTACATATGGTAAAAACTGATGCAAATAATCCCATGTTTGGAAGATATGGGAAAACACTAGGTGTTTGAGAAATATCATGTAGTATGAAGTTTTAAAAAAACATGTTCCATGGGGAAAAATCTAGAAAATTAGGGTATTTCCAAATCCATTCAACCCTACAAAGACACAATATAATTTTTTTCATGGGATTCTACCTTATGTATATCCATCTTCATAACTTAAATGGTGGCCTAATAATAGCTTATACAGAGTAGTTTTACATGTTAACTGTTATGGAATACCTCATAGTTTATTTTTATATATGACATGTGGTGATGTGATTGTGACAATTTTTCAAGAGATGATTGACTAATGGGATTGATCAGGTAGGATCATCATAGAGTTATCAGTGTTTGTAACCCCCAATTGTACCTGGGTGTGGGTCCACCATTACCTTTCCATAGTTCGAGTGTTACCAAAACATCCTACAGAAGTAATTAGTCCTATATCTATTTATTATATCCCCCTTGATGCACTAAGAAATGTGTCCTCAATCTACTAGGTTGGGAACCCCCCCCCCCCCCCGCACTAAAGAGCTTCCCCATTATCCTTAATATCTTTCAAGTGTTACCAGGGTTGGAAACTACCCCACACTACGAAACTACTATGTCGTCCCATATAGACTCATCATAGATAGGTGTGGAACCATATATACTATAATGGGAAAAATTCCTCTATTTACTAACTATCACCCCTATCATTGGGAAACAATGATAGACCTTTGGATATCCCAGATGAATCATCATTCATATAAGGGTTTTGGATATCGATATACTATTTCCCATTTTTTATACATTTGGAGAATATAAGTGTTATTTTAATTTGTTCAATATTTATCTTGACTGAAATTCATTCATTAGGTTGATCAAAATTCTATTGTATCTTTCTATTACTCCCATTGTGATTTACAAGGCATTATAGTTTGTATGTATATACTAACCCTTCTATGGTATTTTCCTCCACATATCATTTATTATGAATATTAAATAATGATTGAAATTTAATTTGGTTAGTATAATAGTTCTTGGTAATATTAAATGTGTATGGTGGTTGGTCTTAATTATCAATACCCGGGTGCTTTCTTGCATTCAATCTTTCTAGTTATTTTAATGAAGGGACTTCATTTATAATTTGGTGTATATTTTTCTACTTTATGACTTGTCTATATACTTTTGTATTGTGATGTAATTCCTTGTTGATATTTAATTCAAATTATACTCTAGATTTTAGTCAATTATAATTCCTCTGCACATTTCAAGGGATATGGTTGTGTGAATTTGTACAGTTACATATGGTAAGGGAACATATTTTAGTTTATCCCATTTAAAAGAATGTTGTCATCCCCTAGACAGTTGAATGTAATATTGGTGTGTCACACATGAATTATCAACATCTAGGTGGGCCCTAGTTGGTTTGGTCTTGATATATTGGCATCATATCAGTTCATCATTTGGCCAGTTTTCCATTGGGTCCCTAGGTAAGGATTATTTAGGAGATTACAACTGCGGTGTTAGAGTGTCTCGAGTGTAGCACGCAGGCCAAAAAAACATAGTGTTGGTGTGGCGACAAACATATCCATCCACATGGACTCTAATATACCTTTTGATGACTCAGAACATGTAGACATTATTTGTATGGAAATATTAATAACATGCATCAGGTAGAAGTTTTTTATGTTTTCCATGTCATTATTGAGCCATCTCCCAATATATGCACTTTGACCATGGTATATATTGTTGATTTTAAATATGTATCTTTGAGTAAATCCAACTATGAATTGTATATAGTGTCATGATGATTACCAGTAGAGAGATGAGGCATTTGTTTAGGGAACCACTCATGAGGTGTTTCGTCAAGGCAGGGATTGAGTCATCCTATCACTTTTTGACAAGTGCATAGACCCTCCACATGTCATCTTGACCTATGATAATGTGAATTTTTATGAATGTATTGCACCGGTGGGAATATTTATTAGTGGGAATATGTTTATCGTGTTGTATTAGTTTCTATAATAGTAACCACTTAATTATTTTGATGAGATTTACCCTCATTCATTTCTCAATGTTCTAGAGGTGGAGGTCATATTTTTCTATCTTTTCAAGACCCCAATTGACTGGAATGTCTAAATCATGTACATTATTCACCATGGAGAATCAGTTGGTTATAGTGGTATAGGGAGGTGTTGAACCTATTTTGATTAAACATCGAGTGTTTTTAACATGAAGAAAGTGCATGTTTAATTGTAAACCAGAATCCCCCATTCTTCGGTGGTAGATTACTATCATGATCATATTGTGTAGAAAACCTAGTTTGATAGGACCTCTCTCAGAGATGGTCATACATGTGTGATGCCTGAAGTATGACATGAGTCATCATTAGAACCATGCATTGGATATTATTGATGTTATTTTAGAAACAAAATCAAGTAGAAAACTTCCACTACTGTGAAAGATTCTTTTGACATGATTGAAAACCACACGGGTGAGTCAGTGCCACCCAAAGAAATTAGTGTCATGGGTTGGTTAATGAGTTCCTTTGATTTTTATGTTTGATGTCATTTTATTTCCATATGGTTTCAGAGTAGGAATTGTTTTGGTGAAATAGTGGGAAAGGTAATCTATGATTTCAAGAAGTAGATTCATGTGACCTCGGAGCTCTTTTTGTGTTTTAGGTGTGACTGTTATCTTCTATTCTCAAATTACAGTTTCTATATGTGGTCACGAGACAATTTTCCAAGGACATGAACCCTATTTGAGACCTAAATATACAAGAGCAACATATTTTTCTCAAAACTTGTGTTTTAGGCTCATACATAGGGGATTTTTGATCACATAATTATATATATAGCATAAACCAACTTTGGGAGGATATAGTTCCTCGAGTAGAATATTTATGTAATCGATGTTGAGGACATATGTATTTTTCCTCTGTATAGACTAATTATTTACTATACATGCCTAGTGTCCTACTACCAGTATGGGTTGTAGTATATTTGAGCTATTAGATATAATTTAACCTTATTTATTATGAAGTAATCCTAGTAATAGTAGGTTCATCTCATGTGTAAGAGGATACAATCAATTTCTTACCAGTTGGCTAGGGTGACGCCATGATTAGTGGATTCTTTGAGATTTTATTTACTATGTTATTGGAAGGTATGAGGATAATTTACATTAGGAATTTATATTTTAACCACACCATCATTATTTTTCCACTATATAGATTTTTAAAAGTAATGATTTGATATTTACACAAATATAATTTATGAAAACTTCTAGTTTTGAGAGATAAATGTTTGGTTGGGGAATATGTAGTGTAGGGGCTTGTTAGACCAATTTTTCCAACATGGGATTACCTATATTGTTTTCCAAAGTGGTGTTTGAGACCTACATGTGTGGTGTAGATTAACATAACCTGAATTGGGTTGTTATTAGTAGGTAGTATCCACTTCCAAAACCTGATGACTTCAATGACCAATGATTTGGTTGAAGTGGTCATCAATGTTTGACTAATGGACAAGTGACCATCAACTTTGGTTTTCAGATGAGAATGGACATAGAGTATCTTCTTAGATATTCTATGGTATATTTTAATTTATAGTGATATTCTTAGGCATGTTGAACCCGAATTTGTTTTCATAAGACTTTTGAATCAGATACGTAAACATTATTAGATCGGTTCATCAATTTCTTATCCAATGAAGTCCTTATTCATTCGACCGGAGAGGTGGAGAATACGAGATACATGATATTGTTATAGAAATTATCATAGTGACTTTTTCAACCACTATGGTTTTTTGAGTTAATAGTGTAGTTTAATTCTTTTGAGTCATCCCAAGAGGTTTGGGATGGTTCATCATACCCTCAGTAGATGGTTATTACCCCTCTTGTTATTCTTTATGTTAGGTTGAATTATATTAGAGAAAACGAACATGAATATTTTAGGATCATATATCCACCAAACATGATTTTGATGGGTTTTATAAATGTGGGGATTAAGAAATAATTATTTATGGGTGAATAATGTATGTGGTCTTAAATAATAGGAGGTGGCGAGGAGGTTATTTCCCCATTTTACTATATCCAATAGTGGTGAGGATATAACAACATCCATTGGAATTGGGTTGGGTAGCCATGGATATTAAAGTCTGTTGTTGATTTTCTCTATCGAAACCTCATTCATCAGTATGTGAATACTGATGTTCTTGGATGGAAGTTCAATGGGGAAGGTGTCTATGATATTTCTGATTGAGAATCCATAGCGAGGGAGAGATAACACTACTATATGATTGATCATATAAAATATCACCAATTTAACCACCACCTTGTCATCAGATAGTACATTATAGATAAGATTCTAGGTTGATTGTGAATGAAATAGTTAGTCTGGGTTTATAGAGTTTTTAAAATGATCATTTTAGACTCTGATGATCACTTATCATCAATATTATAGAGATGACGTGGAATAATTTTTTAATCAGTTAGGGTTGAGAATATATTTTCTACCTCATAAGGATAGCAATGTAAATTAGACTATTTATTTTGTAGAGAACATGATTCAAGGAAATAAGTTAGTCTCATTCCATATATGGGGCATCATCTATAATTTATGGAGTTTTCATATCCTAGTATATACCATTAAACAATCAGTGTAGCACCATTTGAGGTTGTTTTTGTATGCTTTATAGGTCAAAAATATACATGTCGAAGTAAGTGAGAGATAATTTCTTGGGGCATAGTGTTAGTTCTATCGATGGTTGTGGACGTATTACTTCTTCTAGGGGATGTTGAGTACATCCAAAAGCCATAAAAAGTTATTTATGGATTGATAAAATAGGAATTTTGAGTTCAATGAGGTGATCATGTATTTGAGGTGGGTTAAAAATATTTTTCTAAGATGATAGGATATCTCATGGTTTTGGAGGCCCTATTACCTCTTATTATATTTGGCTAGAGAGGTAGCATATAACATGACCTCATGATCACAATTATTCAAGGTGAATTGAGTTTTCCACATCTTATAGAAGTTGAGATATGTACTTTAATTATTGAATGATATCAACCAATGTCAGCAACACATTGAGAGTGGTGTCACATTGTCGAGGTATCCTATGGATTTTGAGAATAAACTATTTCCATAGGGTGAATGTTTTTCATACTTTGAGAAAGGTCAGTAAAAATACATATAGTGGGATACAATTATTTGAGATCAATATATTCACGTGTTCTCTAATGATTAGTTATTTTTGGGATGAAAATCCTTGATGGTGTGGTGAATTTAGAAAAATATATTTATCCTTATAAGACTTTGGGATATTTTCATGAATATATTCATCTTTATCCACTAAGTCAACATATAATTTTATGGTGTGGGGATGCATAATATTGTTATAGTAAGAATATTAACATCAATTAGAACACATACACTTGTAATTTTGTTATAAATAGATTCCCAATTGATTAGGAACATATAAGATTAATTTTATACCACAATTAATTCCAAAATATGGGTTTAACCAAGGTTTAAACTAAATTTGGTTTGTGTTATAGAATAAGTTGAGGTAGTAGTAGGAATGTATGTTAAGTGAATTAATTAATATTAGTACATAATTTATTTAATAATTTTAAACATAATAATCCTCTATAAATGCATCATTATGGTGATTTTAGACTACTAGTGGAATTACCCTTGTACGATTTTTCTGGAATATGATCGTTGATCATTAGTATTCGAAATCACGAGGACGTGGATTGAGGAATGGATCAAGGTGGATTGTGATATGCGAAAAGAGAATAGTGACTCTTCTTCACCATAATAAGAACATGTTTTCTTCCACTATAAAAAATCTATAATTGATATCTGTATTGATATTTGTTGTTTCCACCCATTTCATTTTATAAAAATGGATTTGTAATCATACTGCTCTTAATCTTCAATTTCAATTCATTGTTTGTTCCTAATTACCAAATGAATTGTTTAAATTAGTTTATATTTATTATTGTAATATATCATCCTTGATCATGAAATTCACGATCATTTGTCAAGATATCATTGTCTAATGATCATGAAGACCATTTTTTCTGTTATTTTCTTCCATTATTCTTGGTATTCTTCAGAGGTGTCCCCCATGGACATGGTTTGAAATTACTGAGTTAGATTCAAGATTGATTGAATACCCAGATATGCGGATGTGACCTGAACATAGTGTTTCTGATGATTTTTTAATGGATCTTGACTGATTCTTTGTTTTTGGTGATTGATGTGGGTTTTTGAACCCTTAATGACAACATACACGTTATATAATCCCTTGTGTTTGATTGGACATCCAATTTTATGAAAATGGAGGCCAAGAATATATGGTCGGTGATGTTTCCTCCAATTATGGGGTAACTAAACTATAAAATTAGTATATAATGTGGGTAAAATAGTGAATTAGGGATTTAAATTAATAAACATAGTTTCTATGAAAAGAAATACTACACTCAATGTAGTCCGGAATAACAATTTCCAAATAGTCCTACATCTTTGGCGACTGGTTTCTAGTATATCTAAAAAACTATATTTGTTATGATATAGACACCATGTAACCCATTGAAATATACTCTAAGTTAACTTATATATTACATAGAAACTAACATAGGTGGGTACATAAAAATTACTACAATACATGGGCCCAACCATGTACTCAGACACAACCAAGGTTCATTGGTACAACTACTATACATGGGAATTAGCTTGAAGGACTTTGGTTGGCCCCAAGTGGATGAGAAATGTTTTTTAAAACATACACATTGTGTTTTATAGCATGGATTCACGATATATGTCTAGAGGAGAACATGTCTATGATTTGATGTGAAGTCAGATGTTGTGTAACTCCTCTGACACACCATGGAATTCTCTCATGACCATATACCATTTGAATCAACTTCATCCGAAATATGATGTTGGCCCAAGATTAGTATATTAATAGTATATTTATAAATATAACAAGGTTGTATATCTCCTAGGATAAAAATAATTAATAAAAGCTGTCAATAATGATCATCAGAGTGATTTTAGTGTTGGAAAATACCTATCATAATAGGGAATGTTCCCCCATAATATTTCCATTGGATGAGTCATACCCACACATTCTATAGGGGACAAGAGACCTCAATCCATCTAGTGGTACCCACATGACACACTAGAGTTCATGTCCTCTGTCGATCTGTGTTGGAAACCACCATGTCTCACTAGGGTGTAAGTCACCGAAACTCATTTAGATTATCATTGTGTAATCAGGGATACAAAAGACTTTTCAAACTAGGGAATAGGTCTTCCATTCTCTCTACAGAAATTGGGTAGGCAACCAATATATTACTCTTGGATTGGGTCCTGTATATATGGAGTAGAACTCCATATCTCTAGGCTCTGGTTGGTGTAAATCCTATGCTGGAGTATTCACATTGTTTTTTAATGAGATTAGAAAAGTGTGGGCTCCTGACACAAATTATTGAATGTTTACATGATATAAATGGTTGAAAAGTATCCCATATTGATGTGGAGCATATTGGTGATGTTCAAAACCTCAAAATGTACAATTATGTGCATATTCATTATATTTTTCATTACAAATAGATTTTTAGATCAATAAACTGATTCATTATTCTTCAGTGGGATGGGGATATTGATACACATTTCTCCCTATTTTAGGATTCTTTGAGAGAATATATATTTTATTTTTGTGGTTATTGTCTCATAATATGATTGACATTCCTTTATTGAGATTATCTATCTTTTTTGAATCATTCTATTACTCTATTTAATGTTTTTTGAGCATCATATTGGTCATGTATATATTCACCCATTAATGGAAATTTTTAGAATGTGTTGTGTCCTAGGTACACCAAATATATATGGATTGTATATTTAGTGGATCATAGTTGTAATAGAGTACATTGACCATGTATTGTGGTCATTATTAGAGATCAATGTTGGTCTCTCTCTACATTACCTTAATTCCAATCATTTTTTGGAGGATACATCATTTTTTTTTGCATTTACTTTTCCCCATTATTCCTTATATATATAATTTTATACTCGTATATATTCCTTAGTGGTTATTTCATGCAAGTTCATACTCTATATTCTTTAGTACTTTATTATTTATGTGTACTATTTCATAATGATGGTGGTGTGTATGTATAAATGTACCTGTGGAAATTGACTCCCATTTTAGTTTATTTCATCTTGATATATTTATGCCCCCCGAAGCCTATTAGAGGTGGAATTGGGGCGTCACACAAGGCTTATCATCATTTTGTGGAGCCCTAATGTGTAATGTTGGGACAATCATATTAAAGAAACAAAAATCTGAAAATGAGAAAAACCATAACATCATTCATATGATTAGTATTCAAATAAATAATTATAAATTTAAGCATTTCTACTTTGATAAAATTTTATGGATTTGGGATCAAAAAACTTTCTTTTTCAGGATTATCCTACATCAAAAAATATAATATTCAATAGATAATTCTCATATTGCACAAAATGTGAATGTCACGACTCATGAAATTTTCCAATCATGTAATGACACTAAGGTCACCAGAACCAAGAGGATATCTGTTAACGTTTGGTATATAATTAATGTTAATACATGAAAATAAATAATATAACATATTAGGATCATTCAATGATTACATTGTTTATCATTCCAGAAGAATTTTTGGATTACCATTATTAAGCATATATTGTGGTGATCCACATGTACTCCATTGATCTTTAAACTATCCATATGGATTACTAGGTCTAATTATGGTGTTTTTCTCATCTTATAGAATTTTTATATAGAATTTTCTCAATTACATCAATATTGAAGAATCATTCATTCACTCCCTTTCATTATATTATTCATGAGGGGGAGAATATCAAGAAGAATTGTTTTATACAGAACGAATCTATATTATTCTATCATAGAGTGTATTTGCGTTATATTTATTCACCTAGGTTTAGGTTTTTAAAATTTAGTAATTGAAATTGTTCCACTAATGAAAGTTAAAACCCATGTTTATTCCCATACCATTTTTTAAAATTATAATAATATTTTTCTTTCATTGCATGAAGTAACTTGCATAATAATATATATAGATTTTCATAATTTTAAAATAATTATCATCATAAAAAATTACTTTTTTATGCTCATCATCCTCTTCATTTATCAAATAATTAAATAAATATTTTATTAATTACTTCTTTGTAAAATAAATATTATATAAATAATCTAGAAAATATTTTTATATAATAAATTTTAAGAATAAAATAAAAAATATAATCACATAAGGGATAATAAATAGTTTTCAAATATTAACATCATTAAAAATTTTATTTATTAATTAATTAATAATTATTTATTAATTTGTGAATATATATTTTTGATTGATAAATAATGAATAATATTACTCATGGATATTGAGAATAATATTTATTCCAATAATTACATTTAAATATAATTTAATTTGGATAAAATGAAAATTTATAATTTAGATATTTATTATTTTTTCTCATTAGCGTAAGGTGGGATTACCTATATTATGGAATTGTTTTTTATTAAGGGTTCAAGAAACCAAACAAAATTATGTTAATTTTTTATCACTGAAAACCTCATAAAGTCGTTGAATAGGTAATATAATCCATTAACATAATATCTCATCAAGCAGGTTTCACAATCATATCATCGACAAATATTTTTTTATGCCCTTCATTGACTGTCTGAAATAAATTATTACAATACAATAGAAATGGAATATAATGTGAATGATCTCTTTGATTAAAATTATTAAGATATCAACATCATTTAATATTTAAGTGACACATATTTACATGAATTTTTTATTTATAACATGTTATTCATGATACAGAAAAATTTTCTTGCATATTGGGAATATATTTGTTCATAGTTTTTTTAAGTTAATATATGTATTTCATTCATAAAAATAGTTATTGATAACATTAAATTGAATGATCAATTACCAAAACATGAAAATATTAATATATGATGACAAATAAACCTGTGGAGTAAATAATAGTTGTTCTATTCTCGAAATCTATTATCTAGGAAATTACCAAGTAAAATCTTCTTAAAAAAAGACTCTTCTGATTATGATTACTCAGACCTTATAGTAAACATAATATTTTCTCCATCATAGAATATTATCAAACCATAGAAAATAGTTAAAAATATCATCATGAATTTCATGTTTTTCATCATATTGGGAAACTATTATGACCTTTTTATGGGGAAATATACTGTTGGACATTATTACAATAATTTCACAACGAAGAATTATCAAAATATAATAATATGTTTAATTAATATTCAATTCTTTGAATATGTATGTAATAAAATTTATAAATAGTTGGCTCTAGAACACTAACTACAGCATAATCCTAATCAGATATAAATGAGAGTGGTAGTCAAAAAATCCTTACAACTTAACCCATATATATCATTAAAGGTTGGTCATGATAGAAATATTGTTTGATGGTAATAAAATATTTTGATTACATATGGTGATCAACAACCAACCAAATTTCTTTGTAGCCTTTATACATTTTAGGGATTTCATTGATGAAGTCCATGTTTATGTTTTTATATTTCCATAGTATTTTTGGTAATTTTTGCAATATACCCATAACTTTTTACCATTATACCATAACATTATTTCATAAAACACATTATGACTTGTATTATATAATTTAAATCATCAGGTAATCCTAAAAAATGTTTTTTATATCTCAATTTGATAATAATATTCTCGGATGTATAAATAGAGATAATTTGTACGCATCATCCAAATGTTCATTCTTCAAATCTCTATTTCATGGGGACATATATCCAGCTTCCAAATATTATAACTCCATCATTATCAATGTTGTACTATAGAATATTTTTTCTGATTATTTATATCTTAACAACTTATATTTATGAATATTTTATTTATCCATGAATAAAAAGATGATGAGATATTAAGAAATGATAGAATTTATCCACACTAATTTTTACTTCATCATTAATCCAATAAAAATTAAAGAGTTTGGGTACCATTTAAATCTTTATCGTGTATACAAAGGCATGGTAATTCCTATTCTCTAATTAGAAAACCTTATGTACCTCCCTTGAGTGGTAATTTATTGAGATATCATAATATTTTATCAACTCTATCCATTTTATTTGCTGCATATTAAATTCCTTATTTGTGAAAATATATTTCATGATCTTTAAATTTATATTTGCATCACATAATTCTTTGAAGATATAACGTCTCCAAATCATTGATAAAAAGATCACTAGTCCCAACTCAAAATAATGGGTTTGATAATTTTCTTCATTAGCCTATCAATTTCATTGGAAATTATAATTGACCTTATTATTATGTATAATTAAACATCCTAAAAAAGTTTCACATCTTCTATATATATTAAAAACATATGACCTATTTATGATATTCTATTTTTAAGGATCATATACAACAAAATTTTTAGACACTTAAAATTTTCATCATATTCATCTATCCATGAGACTTACCCACAATGCACTGCCAATATTATTATAACCCATGAAAACTACATATTGGTGTTACCATTGTCATTTTGGGACAGTTATCATTAACTCCATTCTTTGATGGATCCCCTGATGTACCTCAAATTGTGATTACATGACCCATTAATGAAACATTTTTAGCTACATTTCACACTTCCTAAAATTAGAATAAATTTTCTTCTTTATCTATGTATTTAACATCATAGAAAAATAATATTTATTTCCATTCATATTCATTTAATAGATAAGAATATCTCTAATGATGATAAACTGAAATTGTTCAACATGGTCTCTAAAGAATATATTCATTAGATATGTGAGTTCAACCTCCTCAGTTTTAATTCTAATGGGAATCACTATAAAATCATTATTCCCATAACTCCTAAGAAGATTTTTTTTGGAAATATCAACCCTTTTAACAATTAACTGGTTATATCTAAATCAAAGTATAATCTGGAACAACAATTGAAGTCCACAAATTTGATTGAATAGATCATTGATGTGGGGTATAGGATAATTGTTCATGATCATGGATTTATTAAGATCAAAATAATTCTGGATAATATTCATCATTCCATAATTATTTATGACAAAGTGGACTTCTGAATCCCAAGGTGAATCCCTATATCTTGGGAAATGATTTTAAAAATTCTATTTTAGTTGTTGATGTAACACCTCTATCTCAATGGTAGTTATTATTTATATAATCCACGAAATATGTAAGGACACAAGTATGAGTTCATCTTAAAATCGAACATCATGCTCAAGGGTAAGACAGAGAATTTTCATCTATAGATATATATTTAAATTTTCTATAATAGGAATGTCATTGGTGGTGACTTACTCTCTTCTCACATTACTCATAAATTCCTCATTATTGGGTTTCATAACAGAAATTATTTAATTTTATTTCATAGGTATTTCATAAATGATTTGTGTGTTTTAGCCTATGAATATATAGGATTATATATATGTTTTCCATGGTCATTTTAATATTAGGTTCTTTGACCATGTTAATTAGCATCAATATCAAATCCTTTATTATGAATTTAACAGTTAATGTAATAAACCAAGGAATATCCCCCAATATTTTTAAACATGATTTTTAATTATTTTACATTACCATGAACCATGTAAAAATTGTGCTAATACCAAATCCTCCCTTATTTGCTTTATTACTATAAAAACTATGGTAATACTATAATAATTCATTTAATGTCTTATTAATATTAATTAATCATATTTTATATAGTTAAATTAATAATAAGTATATTGGGTAATAATCATTAAAATATGAAATTATTCATCTTTAACCAAATTGTATTTTCATTCATTATATGGACATAATAATTAGAATTAATATTTTAATTTATGCTTGTAAAAAAAATTATACATAAAAATACATTTATCTAAAAAACAAATTTTCGTTATGTATTAACTTATTAATATTATATTATATTCATTCACATATTTAAATTTAATTTGATAAAATGAATTAAATATTTCAATTAATTATAATTAATATTAGGTAATAAGTTGAACATAATGTTTTTTCATAATGAATAGTAAAAATAAAAAAATCAGTTTCTATATATAAGGTTATGTGTTACATGAGAGTTATACATAAGTTGTAGGGTAAAAATATACTATAAAATTTTATAAATTATAATTTATAGGATTATTTATAACATATATCATCTAATCGTAGAATATTTTCTATTTGGGATGAATATTTATTAAGTAAGATAATAATATATTTCATCTTTTTGATAATTACAAGTATGTCCTCTCTGCCACTCCTAAATAATAACCCACTCTTTTAATACCTCGAAAAATCAAGAGAATTTTTATGTAGTTATCCCTATGAAAACCGCATACATAATTCCCTACTGATGTCCTAGAGGCCATTTTTAGACCGGGAATCTAACCTATATAGGCATTAGGTATAAACCATTATAGGATGTTTGAAGAATATGTATAATTCATAAATAGTCATTTTCAATTTATTTATTATTATATATTAGATAAAATATTATTCAAAAAAATTATAATATTAACACTTATATCCTACAGAATTTTTTTTCCTATGTCATGTTAATTTCAATACCTATATACATCTCCATCTTACATTAAATTGGAACCAAAATCATCATTTTTGTGTACGAGGGACTACCACCTCGTAAAGAAATGTAATTTTTTTTATATTAGAACTAATAAAATGTAGATATAATGATCGATCTAATATATATATTAAAGATATAATTATAATTCTATAAAGATACTATATCACCATTTTTATTTCCAATCAATCAATTTAAAAATAATAACATCGACTATGCATACATGTGGATAAACACCTTTATGAAGGGATGTGCTTCATTTTTTATGACCACATCACATGAATAAAATAAATAATTTTATTTAAAGAAATGATAATAAATTTTAATTATTATCATAACCATAAAAAGATATAATTATATTTACCATCTTTCCCTCTCACTATTTTAAAAATGAAACTATTACTTAGACTTCCATAAACCCTACTTTCCCATTCATTGTAGCATAAGTCATTTATCATATTCATATATAATAGTGGGTATTTAAATTATAAATAATGTATATTATATATATATTATTAATTTTGGGAGGATTTAATAGTGGAATATTTTAAAATTTTTAACTTACTAATGTGGTTTTGGATATTTGTGTTGAATATCGTCAAATCATCTTATTTGAACATAATTGATGAAGTTCATGTATATAAAATTATAATAAATAAAATAATAAGAATAATAATCCAGAAAATTATTCTTTATATATTAAATAATGAACTTCTATATTTTATTAATGAAAATAATAAACATACATGAAACTTATACTCAAGGTAAGGGACGCTGTATATTGAAAACGTCAAATTAAATTTCTAAATGATATTCTCTAAATCTATTTCTTCAATATCCATATTTGTAAAATAATATTATGGACATGTTTTTATAGATTTAAATTAATATTAATTATATTTTATCTAAAGGTTTTTACTTTCATTCAACGGTTTTTAAATTTATTCATTTAACATATTTTATACAGAACATTTTGAAAACAAGGAAAAAATCAAATTTATATTTAAAATTATATAACATCATTGATTATTCATGACACCAATACCATTATTTAATTTTTATATTCCTTTAAAACATTCTAGGATTTATTTTTCACAACACCATCATTCTCTTTGATTCAGGAATTTTATTTTTTAAAATTTTATTTTAGTGGAAAGGGATATATAAATATCATATATTATATTACATATGGTATAAATATGATATTTTTTTTATAATGGACATGAATTTATTTTATTCATATCAATCATTTTAAGATCCATGGAAAAATTTGGCTACTGGTGAGCTTAATATAGTTTGTATTGATGGGTGAGCCTGATATAGTTCCTAAAGATAGATGAGCCTGATATAGCACATAATTATAGGTGATCTTGATATAGATAATTATTTCATTGGTTAAATGGAAATAGATAACCAATTAGGTTTATCATAAGATATTATTATATTTTATCTGGTAGGTTATTCCATTTTTAATTATTACTGTACGAGTTATATGAATATGATGTCATAAGTTACGTACATGATTTATTAGTTCTTTCTATGTGTTTTCATGGAAACCAAATGATATCATATGGTATGCTAGTGTTATTTTTGTAAGGTAATTTTATGGTACTTCATAAGGGTAAATGTATAAAATTTCAAATGTTTTAAATTATAACAATGAAACACTTTTGTTGTTTATTTTATTAATTATGATTTTTTATGAAAATATTTTTTGAAAATCATTAGGAAGTTAAGTAGATTAAATTTTTAAAAAATGGATTTTTTTACAAGAAAATATAATTTTATAGAAGGAAAATTCTTTTGAAAATTCATAAACTAACATTTTTCATTCATTGTTTTTATGTTTCCCTTATTGGTATTTATGTTTTAATTCCACATTATCATATATACTCATTGAGTATTATGGATTACTATGTAAATTAATGAGGTTTTGATGAAAATTGTGAAAATATTTCATAAAAATAAAATAAATTTTATTTTAAAATATTTTTATTATTGAAAAAAGTGATAATAAGTGAGAGTTTCCACATTGTGATGTATTATTTATGTCTATTTTTCTGAGAAAATATTTCTATAAAACTGTAAAAATAAATTTTCTTATAGAATACAAGAAAATTATTTATGGTTTAAATAATTAATTTTACTTTTAGTTTTTGTTTTTGTATTTATATTTAAACATATGAACATATTTATCGGAGGCTAAAACCACTTTTTGAATGTGGAGGGGGATTTCATTGCTAAGAAAACCACAAAATCAATACTTTATCATAATTTTAGTATGGTATCCTTTTATTATAATCAACTTTTATAGTTTACCATTTTAGGCTTTATAATTTTTTTCAAACTAGTCTACAAAAATAACAATACTCTTTACTTATACAAACTATTGAGACTGATATTAAACATTACATAAATTAAACAATATTATAATGATATAAAAAATGTATATGAAAAATTTACACAACTCCCATACCTAATGTTTTAGTAGCATAAAGGTTAGCTACATAAAAAAAATTATAATTCATTAAATTTCTCCCTAAATGTGCTCACCTAGTCCATATTCTGGAAATATCACATGATATAATAATCATTATAACATGGGGAATAAAGGCATAAGAAATGGGTGAGATTTAATTCTCAGTAAGGGATAAATATAAAGTATCAGATCATAATCATAAATTCTAATGTTATGACGTGATCAATATAATTAAAAAATAACATGAGACCATATAATATAATCATAAAACATGATAAACTATACTAATATAATAAAAAAAATATGGAAGCATAAATTTTATTAAATATCATAAAATAAATACAATGATTCATAAAAAATGATAACATGGAATAAGAGTGTGTAATTTGTTAAATATAATATGTAATATGAAATCATGGAATATTTTGAAGAAACTCAATTTTTTTCATAAAACAATTTGAGGAAACCTAATATTCCCTTTTAAATGTGTATAAAATCATTATGTACGTGGTATATTATATCATAGGATATAGAATTAATATAATGCATTGGAGAGTAACATAGGACCCAACCCATCATCCTTCATAAGTATGTGTGACACATAAAATCAGTCATTATCATTTCATAATGAATTCATTGAAAAATTTTGGTTTTATACAACATCATAATGGAAGTCATTCATCCTACGTAAAACACCCTTGGAAATAAAATGGGTTTCATAAAATATCCATATGGTATGAATTTTCATCATGAATTAAATCAATTTATAATAAAAACTTGAATACCCAAAATTATTATATTATAAATTAAAATTTATAGTGAATCATCAAAAAGAAGTTGATTTATTGGTATATCATTTGATGATAATGAAATATTAATAATTAAAAAAAGATTGAACTCATTTTGGAATAAATTTTGTAAAATTAGTTATTATATGTCTATATTAAATTTCATTCCTATGATTGTTTTAGAAAAATTGTAATTGAAAATAAAAGCTTCTATTAAAATTTATTTGGATAAAAAATACATTATTTATTGAAATAAATAGATGAAATCATTCAAATTTGATTATCATGAAAAAATGATTATCATTATGATATTATAGAACTGAAATAATGGACTTTTAATTTCCAATTCCATTACCTTTACACATATATATATATACTAAATCATGGTTTTTTATGGACACGTGTCGCTCCCACATTAACTCACTCCACTAGTTTCTAACCCTATACCCTAATTCTATCACCTAAACCTCTCTCCCCATCGCGACTCTCCATTGATATTTCTACAGTTCCAAAACCACTACTGTCGGCTTCTCGGACACCAACTCAACCCCCTCCTGCTCCTCTGTGAATGACTCCTCTACCAAAAGACCCTCTGCATCTTGTTTCTCCGCCTCCATCTATTATGCATCATGTTCCTCTTCCTTTGGCTGCTCTTTTCTCGACACCCTACTATTTTGTCTGGCTACTTTGCCTCTGACTTCTATATCTATGGGTGCTCTGCCTATAGCTCCTCACACCATGTGTCATTCGACTCCAACCCCTCCAACTCCATAGTCTCTAACTCATATTCCTCAATGCTTTAAAAGCCACTCATTCATTTTCTCCAGATACCAAAAAAAATTCCAAGGGATTGGGAAATAAGGCTATTCTACATCAAATTTAATTATTATTGTATGATTTCTTCTATCTGGATTCCAAAACTGATCATTTTTATTCCATCATCTTCATTTTCATAGTATCAATTGATATTATCATTGTTTCTAATAACTTATTTTCTTTTCATTTTCTCTTTTTCTACGGTTTATTTCAATAACCACCTCTGTTTATAACTAAAACAATTTTTATTGAATGCATATGCATCACATCTGTTCACATATGTCCCATACGACTTGTTTTTTTGGTGATGTTAACATATGTTCTATTCAAATCTGTTCACATATGTTATGTACAATTTGGATCAGTTTACAATATAAAGAATACAGTTAATTTGACCATTATGGGTACAACATTGATTTCTTTGACTCTTTCTAATTCATTAGTTTATATAATAGAATCCTATTATTTTATTTCATTATGATTTATATCTAGGAATGAGTGAGAGTGGATTTATTCTTTTCCTCTTTCTTCCGCCAGGACACTTAAACTGAAATTTTTAATTCCATCGTCTATAATTTCTTAGTATCAATTGATATTCTCAATGTTTCTCATATCTTATTTTCTTTTCAGTATCTCTTTGGATACGGTTTATTTCAATAACCACCACTATTTATTGCTAATTTTTTTTTTGATTTAATCTATATGCATAACATCAGTTCACTTACTTTCTGTATGAGATTTTTTAGTGATGTTTACATATGTTCTATTCACATTTGTTCACATATGTTACATACAATTTGTATTAGTCTCCAATATAAAGTGCACAATTTATTTGACCACCATATGTATGATTTTGATTTCATTGAATTTTTCTTATTCATTACATGATATAACATAATCCTATTATTATATTTCTTCTTGATTTATATTGTTGAAGAGGTTGAGGGCGGAGTTCTTCCCAGGTATGATGGTGCCTAATAAATACTGTTTTAAATAGATGGAATTGTTCATAGATTCCTATATGAAAGTATAGTGGCTGTAGGATATGAAATTTTTATGGACTTCCTAATTCTAGATATAATGATCTTCAAGGCCATTTTCAATATTGATTGACATATAAGTTTTTTATCTCAAATTATTTCCCAAAGATGTAACTATCTATTAGATCCCATAGGGGATAGGAGTATGTTCTTATGAGAGATTATTATGTGAAGGTAGGTAGATCAGGATACAACACTAGTCATATTGGAGTATTTATAATTGATGTCGATGGTAAGCCTATTTCCATGGATCGTGTTACAATTATATATTCATTCCCCCTAGAGGTGTACCATTTTCAGGATGCTTTCCTATATTTAGTATGTGTAGAATTAAATCTTACATTTCTTGCATTCATTTTTATTATTATATTTCATTAGTACATATCCTATTTTTTAAACATTATCTTTATAATTTTTTCATGTCTTTTCTACATAAGTTTCAGACTATGTTGGATTATATTGAGGTTGAAGATTTAGTAAAAAGTCAAAATGACATTATCCAGTATTCTTTCTACTCTCTTGAAATTATTCATATTTGTAGTCCACTTTTATAGATTTTATACCACTAATTACATCTTTCAATAAATTAAATATAGTTTATTAATGTGGGTTTTCAAACATGTATACAATGTTACATGGTTTACTATAACATAATTTTTGAGAAATACAACATCATGGAACATAGAATCATTGACATATTTTTTAATCCCAATAATCTTGTTAAATGAAAATAATTGGCCCTTACAATCTAGGCCATATATTTCATTTTGTTATCTGATATTTATTCACAAATTCTCTTTTTGATTCACATTCTTCCAAATGAAATAGTATTCCTGATCTATTCTTTGATTCTACATTTCATGATAATTAAAACGATGTGAATGACTTTATATGTCTACTTTCATTCAGGTATAATTATCACCATCTCCTTCCTTTCAATGTAATGGTACCAACGATTCAAGGTAATTTTTTCTCACTATTATTTCTATTTTCATTTTCATAATGATTCATTTATGGTTTTCTTGCATGACATTAATATTTGCTAGATATATTATTTTGTTCCATCTTGTAATAATGTAGTGTTTCATGTACATTTTTAAATTAATATTTGTTTCAATTGTTGTCTGTTTTTTTATGCAGTACTATCCCAAAGGGAGATAAGATTTGGTCATATTACACAATCTGCTGAAGCAACTAGACCTAGAAATTCACCTTAGAAACCGCATAAATTCTATTTCTAGTAGAATTTTGGGTAATTATGGAATGTTTTGTATGTAAAATATATTCATGTGTTTGAATTCAAAATCCATGACCCTTTTTAGTTATTTAAAAAATATTGTGGTTTCCCAGTTTGGTAGAAATGTGTTCTAGGTATCAGTTTTAGAACTGATATTGGTCCTTTCAAGGATAGATTCAGAACCTATAATGGTCCTGAAGTGCACTGTGTTGCATTTTTTGTCAATGAGGTATGTTGTTGTCAAGGAATGAATGGATGGATGTCAAGGAGTTTCAATATGTGAATGACGAAGGATGTGGTGCTGATGGTGATGATGGAGAATGGCCATGGAACATAAAGATGCATGTCACTTAGGAGATTCACTAAGTGACATAGGATATGTGGTTGAAACATTCTCTATGGATATCAGACGATTGTAGAACTGATCTTAATGTTTCAATACATGTATCAAGATGATACTAAGTTACACCACTTGAAGAATGGATGATGATGGAATATCATCATAAAATCAGATGATTGTTGAGCTGTTCTTAAAGTTCCAAGAACTTGTATCAACTGGATACAATGTCACAACAATGTTTGAAGACCATGCATTGTACTGACAATGCATGAGGAGATGAAAAGATCCATCCACAAGTCCTAAGTGGATGAAGTGAGATGGAAGAGTCCATGCACTATAACTTAGTGCATGTGAACATGAAGATGATCCAATTGATCTCTGATTAGATCAATGAAGCACATTGAAGAATTTAAGTGATTCAGGATTTCAGTTGAAGAAGATGAACCTTCGGGAATTCCATTCCTATGTGATGAATAAATGTTGAAGAGAATTGGAGGAATTCTAATGAAGAAGACGAAATAAAGAAGAGTAAATGAAGAGGAAGATGGCTTGGAAGAAGTGGCACTTGGCATTTGAACTTGGGTTACTTTGTTTTTATACAAAGTCCCTAAGTCTCTACTTAGGCAAAAAATTAGCCACCAAGGGCCAGCCTTAAGGGTTCAACCCAAGGCACATGTGGGACTAGGTCACCACGCCTAAGGGGATCCCATGGGGCCAGCCCGAGAGAGGCCGGGGCCATGTATAAGCCCCGAGCTACGCGGTGGTGAATCCCACGCAGCGCGCGCGCCCGAAGCATAGTGGGCGCCAGTGGCGCGCCGGCAGGGAGCAGAGTTGGCGCAGAGCGCGCCCGCAGGGAGAACACGGTGCGGGGCGGCACCGTGGAGGGAGAAGTTCAACTGGCAATCTCTGGGAGCGACTGGGTGATAAACCGCGGCAAAACCGCTCGGCGTTTCGATGTGGGACGCGGAAATTTCACCGGGAGCAAATCTCAGCCGTCCGAGCGATCGCGCGCCAGATCTCCGTCGCTCATCGCATCGCGCCATTCGCGATCTGATCCAGGCCGTCCAAAGTCTTCTGATCTCCTGATCCAACGGCTCCCCATTCGTCCTCAACCTTGAGCCATGCCAAAGCTTCCTGCGTGCCTCCGTCGAACCAGGAGCAACCCGAGAGAAGAATTCGAGTTCCCGGCCACCTCCGATCAAACCGAAGTGTCCATTAGGATCGTCTGAGCATACCGAACACAACCATGCCTTAAAATATACTTGCATGCAATGAGATGATGAATTAGATGAAGGACGAAGGCAAACGAAGTGTCGAGGCCTCGGTGTGTTCGTGTTTTGCATGGGATAGAAGAGACAAAATCCGTGCATGCGTTCTAAGTCGCATGCACGTGGGAGAGAAAAATAAGGAAAGAAACCGCGGTGGAAACTGAGGAGAAAATCAAGATTTTCAAAATCTTGAAACACCCGAAAACTTCGGGGATTCAAAAGTTTATCCACGCGGATTGAACAGAGGCCCTCTGCCTATAAAAAGAGAGGCATGTGCATCAGTGTTGCTTGCTGATGTGCTGAAACTTTGAAGATCCGTGAGTGCTCTCTGCCTCAGGAAGAAAGGAGCCCCCGCGCACACTTGCGCGGCTGAATTCCAGGTGCCACCCGAGGCCCGAAGGTCCCCTGCGCGCATCACTTGCGCGACAGGAAGAGCTCTCCCTGCCCGCATACTTGCGCGGCAGGAGAAGCTTGTGCACCCAAGGTGCTCTTGCACTCTTGAGGCTTGCTCAACCTGAGCCGCATATTTTTGCGCGCTCACGGTTGGTTGAGGCTTGAGCGGCCCTTACGGCTTGGCACCTTGCACTGCAGTAGTGAATAAGAGAATGCCGCTTGCCTCTGTGAAGAATAGTGGCCGCACCTAGCGCGCCTCCCTTGTGTGCATAGTAAAGAGAATACCATATCCAGTGTGTGTGCTTAGTGCAACATGAAGATGAAGTGCATTACATAACTACGGGTTGTGTGCTAAGTGAGGAGGAAAGCCACATCAAGTGAAAGACATACACCCTAGCCGTGAGTGTGCAAGAAGAGGAGGAAGACCGAGGCCATACCTTGGTTGTTCCAAATTGAAGAACACACTTTGTGTGTGCATTTGAAGAAGAAGGTTGTATCCCTTGTGTGTGAAAAATGAAGAACCATGTGTGTGCATAAGTGAAGTGCACACTTTGAAGAAGATTAAAAGAACAAGGAAGTGAGTGTGCTAAACAAGTGAAGGTCAAGCTCAAGTGTGTGCCATAGTGAAGAAGTTTTGTGTACAAAGAGACACGAAGGCCGAACCTAGTGTGTGCACTAAAAGTGTAAACACTTAGAAGAAGAAGAAGACATCCACAAAAAGAAGAAGACACATTTATGTGTGCAAGAAAATTGAATTAATTGTGTGATGTTCAAAGAAGGTGTTTGCTTAAAAATACTACACCCTTTGTGGGTTTACTGCACCAAGAAGAGAAGAAGGGGAGTGCATGCATGCATGCATGCACATGCACACGTGAACAAAGATAAATCAGGTTGTGTGCATTTGAGGAGTCCAAGACCAGGAGATCTTGAAGATATTGAGATACCATGAACTCAGTGCATGAAGTTGATGTGAAGTGAGACTGGACCAAACTGAAGTTAAAGACATCAATTGTCTGAGTATTCAGTAGTTGGAGAGAAGCCAGGTCATCCTGAAGAATGAGATAGAGCCTGAGCTAGACGAGAAGCCCTGATCAACCACAAGTGATCAGAAGAGAAGAGAAAGGCCAGCAGCCTTTATCCCAGGCTGCTGAAGATACTTGAAGAACTTAAAGGGAAGAAGAGCTACTCGTGTGACTCGAAGAGCCAGGAGAAGACCCTGTGGGGCTCAGGGAGAAGAAGTCTTCAGTGGGATTCTGGAGCAGGCCAGTGGGACTCTGGTAACACTGTGGGACACAGTATAAAGACCCTCATGTGGGACTCAGGAGAGATACAGTGGGACTCTGTATCGACCATTGTAATACTAACAGATTATAATGGGAGAATCCATGCTGGGAGAGCATGGCAAGGATGTAGGCCTTTGGTGCCGAACCTTGTAAATCCTTGTGTCCTGTGCCTTTTCATTACTTCATTATCCGGGAAAGGTTGAGAGACATAAGAAGAGTGGATCGAGGCCTTAACAATCCATAGAGCTTTAATTGATTAAGAATCAATTAGTAAAAAGTTTTAAGGGATCACTGATTCACCCCCTCCCCCTCTCAGTGATTCACACTGATCTGGGCACTTCAATTGGTATCAGAGGGAAGGTTACCTCTAAAAGATCCAAGGGAGTCTTTATGAAGTGCAGATTTGAGGAAATGAGTGACCAGCCTCAAATGGAGATATCTGCCAAGACTCAGAAAAATAGAAAGAAGAAACAGGCCTAGAAGATGAAGAAAGCCTGTCCTAGCTGTGATGAAGTTGGAAAAATGAAAGATCTTCAAAGTGCAATCGAATATCTTCAGAAGACAGTCCCCAAGGAAGTGGCAATGTGTATAGCTACAGGCATACTTGATCTTCAAGAAGAAAAATCACAGTTAGAAGAAGAATCCAATGCAATGGAAGATCAATTGGCTAAAAGGGTTGGCATAACCAACACTCTCAGAAAGATGGTGAAGGATAAAGATGAAACCGTTTCTCTTTGCAATGAAAGATATGAAGACACTGCTGAAGAATTGCAAAGAAGTCTTTCTGAGAAAGAAATCATTAAGACAATGGTCAAAGAAGTTTTCCATGCACTGGAAAAATTGCACAGAGTTTCAATGGTTGTCAAAGATGCTCAACTAGAAGAGAAAGTCAAAAGGGTGAAGGAGTTAGACAACTCATTGCATGAAATAAAAAAGGAGCATGAAGACCAGTTAGAACAGCTGAAAGAAAATTGGGAAGGAAGGCTAAGAACTATTGAGGACGAGAAGAACTCCCTCAATATGAAATGCTTTGAACTGGAGGTGATATTGAACAATCAGCAATCACCCAAAGCTGAATCCTCCCAGTCATCTGAAAGTAGAAATGTTGCTACACAAGTGTGCTTTGAAGAGGATGATTCTAAAAGAAAGACATCCTCTAATAAAAGGGAAACAACTTCTAAAAAGAAGGTACCATCCATACCATCTTGTACTGATGCTTCTAATTGTGTTTCCACAAAAAGTGCAGGATGGAAAAATAATTCCAAACAAGTATGGATGAAGAAAATGAAGAAGCAGAGCTCTCCCGAAACAACACAGCAGCTCCAGAAAAGTACCCTAAAATCAGAAGGACTGAAGAAGTCAAGATTTGTGGGTCAATGTTGGTGTTGTAACAAGTATGGGCATTGTGCAAAGGATTGTTGGTACAATCCACTGAATGCCAAAGCACAGAGGAAGCCCATGCCTAGGGGGAGCAAGCCAGAGGAAAAGAAGCAGCATCCACAGGTCCAGAGACATCTGTTTACTGCAAATAGATTTGGATTACTTGACAACATCTGGGATGATTACAAAAGTGGTCAAAAAGATACATGTCAATCTCCAACTGTATCCAGAGCTAAAAAAAAGAGAAGATCACTGAACCTGGCTAAAATTGAATCCTTGGGAAGCAAGAAGAAAGTTGAATATGCTCCCAAGAAGGTTTTGAAAAAGGAAAAGAATTCCTTGGAGTCTAAATCCATGAAGGGTGATGCATCCAGAAGGACCACCAAGAAGAAATGCTTCTACTGTGGAACGAAAGGACATATCATGGATCTTTGTAAAGAAGCCATGAAATTCAATAGAGGCGGACTGGACTCAAACAGACAATCAATCCAAAAGAAGCAGAAGGGATTGATTGAAAACAATTTGCCTAAGAAAGGTAGCTTGACACCATCAAAGGAACCATGTGGAACTTCCAGAACTGAGGCCACACTTCCAAATGACTTGTTAATCATATGGCCAAATCAGTTGCAACTTGCCAAAGATCTGAAAAGAGCTAAAGATGAAGTTCTGGCAATTGCTAAGGCAAAAGGGAAGAAGAATATTTCACATGAAGATGTATTGAGATCCACACCAGCACAATCATCATTGAAGATCAGATGTGCAAGTGTGAAGAATGGTGAAAATGGGGCATCTCGGTTGAGAGAATCTTCTCAACCTTGTTGTTCACATTGATGAACCAAGGAGGTTCCATCTTATTCCCTTATACTTCTGGTATTTACATGTGCTAACATTGCAGGGAATTGAAGATGATGATCATTCTCAACAGGAGGATGGTTTGGACAGAATGGAGTGCACCCCTTGAGGGGGATCCATTCTGGAGAAGATGGTATTCTAAGATTTAATATCATCTTGGGGAAAGCTGAAGGTATTCCAATCAGACTTTCATCCCTTGTTTCTTAATTGAGTTTATCTTTTCAATTAAGGGGGAGTGTTGATTGAAGACAAATGAATGAAAGGTGGAGCTGTATCTTTGCACCTGAACTTTCTAATGAGTTTTGTGAAGTTGTACAGGATTTAGGAAATTCATTGTTATATCGGAAAAATTTCAAACCCCTAAGCATGATCTCACATGTGTAGAGAATTATGGACAGCTTTGAATTCCTTGGTCATATCACTCTTGTTTTCTACACCGGGTTAGCCCAAGTAGACTTAGAGATGATTTACTAAAGGTTCTTTGCTAAAGAGAACATGTGACATCATCCCTGTCTCAGTGTTTTTCAAGAAAATACTTTTCAAATGGAGGAATAGATTTTTGAAAGAGAACCACACCACACCTTTGCATTTGGTTGACAATAAGGGGGAGAAATATTGGCACACATATTGACCCATTCATATGTGCTCTCGTGTATTTCCAACAAATACAAAGGGGTAGATTGAAGTGCACTGTGTTGCATTTGTTGTCAATGAGGTATGTTGTTGTCAAGGAATGAATGGATGGATGTCAAAGAAGTTTCAATATGTGAATGACAAAGGATGTGGTGGTGATGGTGATGATGGAGAATGGCCATGGAACATAAAGATGCATGTCACTTAGGAGATTCACTAAGTGACATAGGAGATGTGGTTGAAACATTCTCTATGGATATCAGACGATTGTAGAACTGATCTTAATGTTTCAATACTTGTATCAAGATGATACTAAGTTACACCACTTGAAGAATGGATGATGATGGAACATCATCATAAAATCAAACGATTGTTGAGCTGTTCTTAACGTTCCAAGAACTTGTATCAACTGGATACAATGTCACAACAATGTTTGAAGACCATGAATTGTACTGACAATGCATGAGGAGATGAAAAGATCCATCCACAAGTCCTAAGTGGATGAAGTGAGATGGAAGAGTCCATGCACTATCACTTAGTTCATGTGAACATGAAGATGATCCAATTGATCTCTGATTAGATCAATGAAGCACATTGAAGAATTTAAGTGATTCAGGAGTTCGGTTGAAGAAGAAGAACCTTCGAGAATTCCATTCCTAAGTGATGAATAAATGTTGAAGAGAATTGGAGGAATTATAATGAATAAGACGAAATAAAGAAGAGTAAATGAAGAGGAAGATGGCTTGGAAGAAGTGGCACTTGGCATTTGAACTTGGGTTACTTTGTTTTTATACAAAGTCCCTAAGTCTCTACTTAGGCAAAAAATTAGCCACCAAGGGCCAGCCTTAAGGGTTCAACCCAAGGCACATGTGGGACTAGGTCACCACGCCCAAGGGGATCCCATGGGGCCAACCCGAGAGAGGTCGGGGCCATGTATAAGCCCCGAGCTACGCGGTGGTGAAGCCCGCGCAGCGCGCGCCCGAAGCATAGGGGGCGCCAGTGGCGCGCCCGCAGGGAGCAGAGTGGGCGCAGAGCGCGCCCGCAGGGAGAACACGGTGCGGGGCGGCACCGTGGAGGGAGAAGTTCAACTGGCCGTCTCTGGGAGCGGCTGGGTGATAAACCGCGGCAAAACCGCTCGACGTTTCGATGTGGGACGCGGAAATTTCACCGGGAGCAAATCTCAGCCGTCCGAGCGATCGCGCGCCAGATCTCCGCCGCTCATTGCATTGCGCCATTCGCGATCTGATCCAGGCTGTCCAAAGACTTCTGATCGCCTGATCCAACGGCTCCCCGTTCGTCCTCAACCTCGAGCCATGCCAAAGCTTCTCGCGTGCCTCCGTCGAACCAGGAGCAACCCGAGAGAGAAATTCGAGTTCCCGGCCACCTCCGATCAAACCGAAGTGTCCATTAGGATCGTCTGAGCATACCGAACACAACCATGCCTTAAAATATACTTGCATGCATTGAGATGATGAATTCGATGAAGGCCGAAGGAAAACGAAGTGTCGAGGCCTCGGTGTGTTCGTGTTTTGCATGGGATAGAAGAGACCAAGTCCGTGCATGCGTTCTAAGTCGCATGCACGTGGGAGAGAAAAATAAGGAAAGAACCCACGGTGGAAACTGAGGAGAAAATCAATATTTTCAAAATCTTGAAACACCCGAAAACTTCAGGGATTCAAAATTTTATCCACGCGGATTGAACAGAGGCCCTCTGCCTATAAAAAGAGAGGCTCGTGCATCGATGTTGCTTGCTGATGTGCTGAAACTTTGAAGATCCGTGAGTGCTCTCTGCCTCACGAAGAAAGGAGCTCCCACGCACACTTGCGCGGCTGAAGTCTCGGTGCCACCCGAGGCCCGAAGGTCCCCTGCACACATCACTTGCGCGACAGGAAGAGCTCTCCCTGCCCGCATACTTGCGCGGCAGGAGAATCTTGCGCACCCAAGGTGCTCTTGCACTCTTGAGGCTTTCTCAACCCGAGACGCATCTTTTTGCGCGCTGAAGGTTGGTTGAGGCTTGCGCGGCCCTTGCGGCTTGGCACCTTGCACGACAGTAGTGAAGAAGAGAATTCCGCTTGCCTCTGTGAAGAATAGTGGCCGCACCTAGCGCGCCTCCCATGTGTGCATAGTAAAGAGAATACCATATCCAGTGTGTGTGCTTAGTGCAACATGAATATGAAGTGCATTGCATACCTACGGGTTGTGTGCTAAGTGAGGAGGAAAGCCACATCAAGTGAAAGACATACACCCTAGCCATGAGTGTGCAAGAAGAGGAGGAAGACCGAGGCCATACCTTGGTTGTGCCAAATTGAAGAACACACTTTGTGTGTGCATTTGAAGAAGAAGGTCGTAGCCCTTGTGTGTGAAAAATGAAGAACCAAGTGTGTGCATAAGTGAAGTGTACACTTTGAAGAAGATTAAAAGAACGAGGAAGTGAGTGTGCTAAACAAGTGAAGGTCAAGCTCAAGTGTGTGCCAAAGTGAAGAAGTTTTGTGTACAAAGAGACACGAAGGTCGAACCTAGTGTGTGCACAAAAAGTGTAAACACTTAGAAGAAGAAGAAGACATCCACACAAAGAAGAACACACATTTATGTGTGCAAGAAAATTGAATTAATTGTGTGAAGTTCAAAAAAGGTGTGTGCTTAAAGATACTACACCCTTTGTGGGTTTACTGCACCAAGAAGAGAAGAAGGGGAGTGCATGCATGCATGCATGCACATGCACACGTGAAAAAAGCTAAATCAGGCTGTGTGCATTTGAGGAGTCCAAGACCAGGAGATCTTGAAGATATTGAGATACCATGCACTCAGGGAATGAAGTTGATGTGAAGTGAGACTGGACCAGACTGAAGTTAAAGACAGCAATTGTCTGAGTATTCAGTAGTTGGAGAGAAGCCAGGTCATCCTGAAGAAGGAGATAGAGCCTGAGCTAGACGAGAAGCCCTGATCAACCACAAGTGATCAGAAGAGAAGAGAAAGGCCAGCAGGCTTTATCCCAGGCTGCTGAAGATACTTGAAGAACTTAAAGAGAAGAAGAGCTACTCGTGTGACTCGAGGAGCCAGGAGAAGACCCTGTGGGACTCAGGGAGAAGAAGTCTTTAGTGGGATTCTGGAGCAGGAAAGTGGGACTCTGGTAACACTGTGGGACGCAGTATAAAGACCCTCCTGTGGGACTCAGGAGATATACAGTGGGACTCTGTATCGACAATTGTAATACTGACAGATTATAATGGGAGAATCCATGCTGGGAGAGCATGGCAAGGATGTAGGCCTTTGGTGCCGAACCTTGTAAATCCTTGTGTCCTGTGCCTTTTCATTACTGCATTATCCGGGAAAGGTTGAGAGACATAAGAAGAGTGGATCGAGGCCTTAACAAGACATAGAGGTTTAATTTATTAAGAATCAATTAGTAAAAATTTTTAAGGGATCACTGATTCACCCCCTCCCCCTCTTAGTGATTCACACTGATCTGGGAACTTCAATTGGTATCAGAGGGAAGGTTACCTCTAAAATATCCAAGGGAGTCTTTATGAAGTGCAGATTTGAGGAAATGAGTGACCAGCCTCAAATGGAGATATCTGCCAAGACTCAGAAAAATAGAAAGAAGAAACAAGCCAAGAAGATGAAGAAAGCCTGTCCTAGCTGTGATGAAGTTGGAACAATGAAAGATCTTCAAAGTGCAATCGAATATCTTCAGAAGACAGTCCCCAAGGAATTGGAAATGTGTATAGCTACAGGCATCCTTGATCTTCAAGAAGAAAAATCACAGTTAGAAGAAGAAGCCAATGCAATGGAAGATCAATTGGCTAAAAGTGTTGGCATAACCAACACTCTCAAAAAGCTGGTGAAGGCTAAAGATGAAACTGTTTCTCTTTGCAATGAAAGATATGAAGACACTGCTGAAGAATTGCAAAGAAGTCTTTCTGAGAAAGAAATCTTTAAGACAATGGTCATTGAAGTTTTCCATGCACTGGAAAAATTGTATAGAGTTTCAATGGTTGTCAAAGATGCTCAACTAGAAGAGAAAGTCAAAAGGGTGAAGGAGTTAGACAACTCATTGCATGAAATAAAAAAGGTGCATGAAGACCAGTTAGAACAGCTGAAAGAAAATTGGGAAGGAAGGCTAAGAATTATTGAGGATGAGAATAACTCGCTCAATATGAAATGCTTTGAACTGGAGGTGATATTGAACAATCACCAATCACCCAAAGCTGAATCCTCCCAGTCAGCTGAAAGTAGAAATGTTGCTACACAAGTGTGCTTTGAAGAGGATGATTCTAAAAGAAAGACATCCTCTAATAAAAGGGCAACAACTTCTAAAAAGAAGGTACCATCCATACCATCTTGTACTGATGCTTCTAATTGTGTTTCCACAAAAAGTGCAGGATGGAAAAATAATTCCAAACAAGAATGGATGAAGAAAATGAAGAAGAAGAGCTCTCCTGAAACAACACAGCATCTCCAGAAAAGTACCCTAAAATAAGAAGGACTGAAGAAGTCAAGATTTTTGGGTCAATGATGGTGTTGTAACAAGTATGGGCATTGTGCAAAGGATTGTTGGTACAATCCACTGAATGCCAAAGCACAGAGGAAGCCCATGCCTAGGGGGAGCAAGCCAGAGGAAAAGAAGCAGCATCCACAGGTCCAGAGACATCTGTTTACTGCAAATAGATTTGGATTACTTGACAACATCTGGGATGATTACAAAAGTGTTCAAAAAGATACATGTCAATCTCCAACTGTATCCAGAGCTAAAAAGAAGAGAAGATCACTGAACCTGGCTAAAATGGAATCCTTGGGAAGCAAGAAGAAAGTTGAAGATGCTCCCAATAAGGTTTTGAAAAAGGAAAATAATTACTTGGAGTCTAAATCCATGAAGGGTGATGCATCCAGAAGGACCACCAAGAAGAAATGCTTCTACTGTGGAAAGAAAGGACATATCATGGATCTTTGTAAAGAAGCCATGAAATTCAATAGAGGCAGACTGGACTCAAACAGACAATCAATCCAAAAGAAGCAGAAGGGATTGATTGAAAACAAGTTGCCTAAGAAAGGTAGCTTGACAGCATCAAAGGAACCATGTTGAACTTCCAGAACTGAGGCCACACTTCCAAATGACTTTTTAATCATTTGGCCAAATCAGTTGCAACTTGCCAAAGATCTGCAAAGAGCTAAAGATGAAGTTCTGGCAATTGCTAAGGCAAAAGGGAAGAAGAATATTTCACATGAAGATGTATTGAGATCCACACCAGCACAATCATCATTGAAGATCAGATGTGCAAGTGTGAAGAATGGTGAAAATGGGGCATCTCGGTTGAGAGAATCTTCTCAACCTTGTTGTTCACATTGATGAACCAAGGAGGTTCCATCTTATTCCCTTATACTTCTGGTATTTACATGTGCTAACATTGCAGGGAATTGAAGATGATGATCATTCTCAACTGGAGGATGGTTTGGACAGAATGGAGTGCACCCCTTGAGGGGGAGCCAATCTGGAGAAGATGGTATTCTAAGATTTAATATCATCTTGAGGAAAGCTGAAGGTATTCCAATCATACTTTCATCCCTTGTTTATTAATTTAGTTTATCTTGTCAATTAAGGGGGAGTATTGATTGAAGACAAATGAATGAAAGGGGGAGCTTTATCTTTGAACCTGAACTTTCTAATGAGTTTTGTGAAGTTGTGCAGGATTTAGCAAATTCATTGTTATATCAGAAAAATTTCAAACCCCTAAGCATGATCTCACATGTGTAGAGAATTATGGACAACTTTGAATTCCTTGGTCATATCACTCTTGTTTTCTACACCGGGTTAGCCCAAGTAGACTTAGAGATGATTTACTAAAGGTTCATTGCTAAAGAGAACACGTGAAATCATCCCTCTCTCAGTGTTTTTCATGAAAATACATTTCAAAGGGAGGAAGAGATTTTTGAAAGAGAACCACACCACACCTTTTCATTTGGTTTCCAATAAGGGGGAGAAATATTGTCACACATATTGACCCATTCATATGTGCTCTAGTGTATTGCCAACAAATACAAAGGGGGAGATTGAAGTGCATTGTGTTGCATTTGTTGTCAATGAGGTATGTTGTTGTCAAGGAATGAATGGATGGATGTCAAGGAGTTTCAATATGTGAATGACAAAGGATGTGGTGGTGATGGTGATGATGGAGAATGGCCATGGAACATAAAGATGCATGTCACTTAGGAGATTCACTAAGTGACATAGGAGATGTGGTTGAAACATTCTCTATGGATATCAGACGATTGTAGAACTGATCTTAATGTTTCAATACTTGTATCAAGATGATACTAAGTTACACCACTTGAAGAATGGATGATGATGGAACATCATCATAAAATCAGACGATTGTTGAGCTGTTCTTAAAGTTCCAAGAACTTGTATCAACTGGATACAATGTCACAACAATGTTTGAAGACCATGCATTGTACTGAAAATGCATGAGGAGATGAAAAGATCCATCCACAAGTCCTAAGTGGATGAAGTGAGATGGAAGAGTCCATGCACTATCACTTAGTGCATGTGAATATGAAGATGATCCGATTGATCTCTGATTAGATCAATGAAGCACATTGAAGAATTTAAGTGATTCAGGAGTTCGGTTGAAGAAGAAGAACCTTCGGGAATTCCATTCCTAAGTGATGAATAAATGTTGAAGAGAATTGGAGGAATTCTAATGAAGAAGACGAAATAAGGAATAGTAAATGAAGAGGAAGATGGCTTGGAAGAAGTGGCACTTGGCATTTGAACTTGGGTTACTTTGTTTTTATACAAAGTCCCTAAGTCTCTACTTAGGCAAAAAATTAGCCACCAAGGGCCAGCCTTAAGGGTTCAACCCAAGGCACATGTGGGACTAGGTCACCACGCCGAAGGGGATCCCATGGGGCCAGCCCGAGAGAGTCCGGGGCCGTGTATAAGCCCCGAGCTACGCGGTGGTGAAGCCCGCGCAGCGCGCGCGCCCGAAGCATAGTGGGCGCCAGTGGCGCGCCCGCAGGGAGCAGAGTGGGCGCAGAGCGCGCCCGCAGGGAGAACACAGTGCGGGGCGGCACCGTGGAGGGAGAAGTTCAACTGGCCGTCTCTGGGAGCAGCTGGGTGATAACCCGCGGCAAAACCGCTCGGCGTTTCGATGTGGGACGCGGAAATTTCACCGGGAGCAAATCTCAGCTGTCCGAGCGATCGCGCGCCAGATCTCCGCCGCTCATCGCATCGCGCCATTCGCGATCTGATCCAGGCCGTCCAAAGTCTTCTGATCGCATGATCCAACGGCTCCCCATTCGTCCTCAACCTCGAGCCATGCCAAAGCTTCCTGCGTGCCTTCGTCGAACCAGGAGCAACCCGAGAGAAGAATTCGAGTTCCCGGCCACCTCCGATCAAACCGAAGTGTCCATTAGGATCGTCTGAGCATACCGAACACAACCATGCCTTAAAATATACTTGCATGCAATGAGATGATGAATTTGATGAAGGCCGAAGGCAAATGAAGTGACGAGGCCTCAGTGTGTTCGTGTTTTTCATGGGATAGAAGAGACAAAGTCCGTGCATGCGTTCTAAGTCGCATGCACGTGGGAGAGAAAAATAAAGATAGAACCCGCGGTGGAAACTGAGGAGAAAATCAAGATTTGCAAAATCTTGAAACACCCGAAAACTTCGGGGATTCAAATGTTTATCCACGCGGATTGAACAGAGGCCCTCTGCCTATAAAAAGAGAGGCCCGTGCATCGGTGTTGCTTGCTGATGTGCTGAAACTTTGAAGATCTGTGAGTGCTCTCTGCCTCACGAAGAAAGGAGCCCCCGCGCACACTTGCGCGGCTGAAGTCCCGGTGCCACCCGAGGCCCAAAGGTCCCCTGCGCGCATCACTTGCGCGATAGGAAGAGCTCTCCATGCCCGCATACTTGCGCGGCAGGAGAATCTTGCGCACCCAAGGTGCTCTTGCACTCTTGAGGCTTGCTCAACCCGAGCCGCATCTTTTTGCGCGCTCAAGGTTGGTTGAGGCTTGCGCAGCCCTTGCGGCTTGGCACCTTGCACGGAAGTAGTGAAGAAGAGAATGCCGCTTGCCTCTGTGAAGAATAGTGGCCGCACCTAGCGCGCCTCCCTTGTGTGCATAGTAAAGATAATACCATATCCAGTGTGTGTGCTTAGTGCAACATGAAGATGAAGTGCATTACATACCTACGGGTTGTGTGCTAAGTGAGGAGGAAAGACACATAAAGTGAAAGACATACACCCTAGCCGTGAGTGTGCAAGAAGAGGAGGAAGACAGAGGCCATACCTTGGTTGTGCCAAATTGAAGAACACACATTTTGTGTGCATTTGAAGAAGAATGCAGTAGCCCTTGTGTGTGAAAAATGAAGAACCAAGTGTGTGCATAAGTGAAGTGCACACTTTGAAGAAGATTAAAAGAAAAAGGAAGTGAGTGTGCTAAACAGGTGAAGGTCAAGCTCAAGTGTGTGCCAAAGTGAAGAAGTTTTGTGTACAAAGAGACACGAAGGCCGAACCTAGTGTGTGCACTAAAAGTGTAAACACTTAGAAGAAGAAGAAGACATCCACACAAAGAAGAACACACATTTATGTGTGCAAGCAAATTGAATTAATTGTGTGAAGTTCAAAGAAGGTGTGTGCTTAAAGATACTACACCCTTTGTGGGTTTACTGCACCAAGAAGAGAAGAAGGGGAGTGCATGCATGCATTCATGCACATGCACACGTGAACAAAGCTAAATCAGGCTGTGTGCATTTGAGGAGTCCATGACCAGGAGATCCTGAAGATATTGAGATACCATGCACTCAGTGCATGAAGTTGATGTGAAGTGAGACTGGACCAGACTGAAGTTAAAGACATCAATTGTCTGAGTATTCAGTAGTTGGAGAGAAGCCAGGTCATCCTGAAGAAGGAGATAGAGCCTGAGCTAGACGAGAAGCCCTGATCAACCACAAGTGATCAGAAGAGAAGAGAAAGGCTGGCAGCCTTTATCCCAGGCTGCTGAAGATACTTGAAGAACATAAAGAGAAGAAGAGCTACTCGTGTGACTCGAGGAGCCAGGAGAAGACCCTGTGGGACTTCGGGAGAAGAAGTCTTCACTGGGATTCTGGAGCAGGCCAGTGGGACTCTGGTAACACTGTGGGACGCGGTATAAAGACCCTCCTGTGGGACTCAGGAGAGATACAGTGGGACTCTGTATCGACCATTGTAATACTAACAGATTATAATGGGAGAATCCATGCTGGGAGAGCATGGCAAGGATGTAGGCCTTTGGTGCTGAACCTTGTAAATCCTTGTGTCATGTGCCTTTTCATTACTGCATTATCCGGGAAAGGTTGAGAGACATAAGAAGATTGGATCGAGGCCTTAACAAGCTATAGAGGTTTAATTGATTAAGAATCAATTAGTAAAAAGTTTTAAGGGATCACTGATTCACCCCTCCCCCTCTCAGTGATTCACACAGATCTGGGAACTTCAGGTCCATTAAATAATTCATTCTATAATGATTTTTTTGTTTTCAATCCAAAACAATCTGATTTATTTTTTTCAATGAAAGTGGGATTGCGTAAATTTATAGAGAAAATTTTCAATATGATGAAAGCAGAAAGATTATTCCAATCCCAAGGTGGCCCTATAATATTATCTTAGTGTAATTCATTGTACGTAATTATGTTCTTTAAATTTTATGTTTTCTTAAAAAAATTCATCTTCACATTCTATTAAAAAAATTCTAAAAGTGTTTAGTATGTACAATATATTTTTGTGGTCGAAGCAAGAAGGCCTATACGTTCATCCCTAGAATCGGTCCTTATGTTTGTGCCCTGTGGTATTTTAGGTAAATATAATGGTTTTTAGTATGTTGTGTTTCAATTAAATAACTTTTATTGTTTTTTTAATCAACTAAACATACTAAATATGGGTGACCTCTTCTTACATGACACCCAGCTATGTACAATAAACATCGAAGTCATTTTTCCTTTTTATGTTCATATAAAAGTTTCACATTTTTTAACATCTATATACCTATTAATTGCTTTCAAACTATCCAAAAATATTAATTAGATATATATATTAATAAAAAAATAAATATAATGTTTTATCCTATATCACTATTTAGCACTTCAGAATGAATAAGATGATTCTTTCTTATGATTTCATTTTCAATCAACATATTTCCCATTGATCATCCATTTATGGTTACATGTAGTCACTGATTCATAGAAAACATTCTCTATTGATTAAAATACAAACCCATAGACATCATAATTAAGTGTGGAAGATATAACTATCATTGTGTTTTATTTTGTAGATATTCCATGATTTCATTTTGATATTACATGTTTTCTTTGTTTTACATTTTTTCCACATTAGCATCCATTGGACATTTACTAGAGTATAGTCAGATTTACCAATTATATTTTAGTTAAATCATTTTTAAGTCTAAAAAGTAATACTTTTTTGCAAACATGGTGCATTGAAATAGACCCCACGTTATGTTAACAAACATGTTTCATGAAAATAAACAAAACCTCATGTAAAACTCATCCAATTTTCAGTCATAGTAGTTGGGTGAGGTTTTCGGGTTGGACTAATTCATAAGAACTACACACCAGCTAACCAGCTGTTCCCATTGAATTGGGTGATTTTTTTGTATTGATGTTAAACTAACTAGAATTGTAATTGGAGGATGAAGAATGATTAGAGATGAAAATTACTCCAGGTCACCCCTCTATTACCCCCACATAAGTCCCAGGTTGATATTAAGGCAAATATTTTGTGTCTGTACAGTACCCCTTTTCCCCATTATATATCCATTTTCATCTATCTCCATCTTCCTAAAAGTCTTCCAATTTGATACAGACAGGGTTCAACAACCAATGCAAAATTTGTTGAGACTTATTACTCTCTAAAAATATATATGATATCTTTTTAACTATTGTTATTTTAATACGCCCTCAATCCCTGCACTATGGTACATAGTACTGTATTGGCTAACATTATCATTTTCTCTCTCAGTTTATGTGAAACATACATCAAGAGAAATTATACTAGAATTTGGAATACTTAGGTTACAAGATAATAGTTGAGCATTATAGCTGATTTATCAATTATTTTATAGATCTGGGACACAATGAAAGGAATGTGGTCTTTATAGAAAGGATTAAATGTATTCAATCAGATTATTACTTTATCCTGTTATATAATAAAACTTTTTCGTACATTTTCTGAACCAAAAAAAATCTTCCAATTACATAAGATAAAAGTATAAAACTTAAACATTATCTAGAATCAATTTTTTTGTGGTAGGAATATGACATTCTTATCTTTTTCAATTGTAGTCATCATATTCATTTCTAAATATACCAGTCTTATTACCTTTTCATTCACCCCAATTTATATATATTATCGGTCCTTGATTTTTTATTTTTTATTAGATTAATGATTATAATTTATTCACCATTTCAATATATGTATTTAGATATGATGATGTACAATTTTCTTCTTTATTATCTATGCAGAATTACTTGTAGAAAACAATGATTTTTAATGATGCAGTTCTATATGAAGCTCTATAATATGCTTTCAAACCAAGAAATAGATACTATCCAACTAGGTAAGTCCACATACCCACTCCCTGTAAAAGGTTCCAAGGGACCAAATATTATATTCTCCTATAAATATTGACTAACTAGATGGTGTCACTTTCAAACCACATTATGTCTGAGGAAAAGTTAACTGTAAATATAAAATCAATATGATTATGGGTGGTTTCACTTTCACATTCTGTCTCATGCATAGTTAACTAGATGGAGTCACTTACAAATATTGATTCAATATTATTCATTATAATACTGGAATGGTTACAATGGAATAGAAGGTGATGGACCTATGAATTTTTAAGTAATAAAGAGTAGATAAATGCAAACAGAAAGCTTCCTAACTGGCCAATGATTTCATTTTCAATTTTTATACTCAAGACATATACTTTGATAGTTATCCACTAATATGAATTTATTTATGTTTACATAACATAATATTTATATATGCATGAATTTTTTTCGATGTAATGGTAAATAAAGAGGTTCTGGTTATAATTTCTTGCATAACGGTATGTTTCACAAATTTGAAGCTCTTTGGACTTTGGTATCATTCTGATCATGGTTGATTCCTTATAAAAAATCATATTGTTTTCTTCTTCATAATAATAGATTTGGTAGGAGAGGAAAGTAACTATTCTGGTACATACTAATATTTCCAAGGGAGATAGTGTCGGTACAGAAAGGATGAAGATTCTTCACACCACCAACAACCATAGAAGACATCTTGGGAATATGATTAATATTAAACCGAATTTAACCTTCATATATTAACCCAGAGATGAAAAATAGAGAAGATATACAAGAGGGGAGGAGGAGAAGAGAATAAATTGGAAACAAAAAGTTTATAGTTCCCTAGGGAACTCTTACCCAAGCCCAGCTGGCCACTTGAACAACTCAGGTATATGGCTTATTTTTCATAATTCTCTTTTATTTTAATTACATGATTGGAGTTGAAATTACATAAATTATTCATTTTGATTTAAATTTCATGATTAACACTAACTTAATTTGATCATATAATTTTCAAATTAAAAAATATCATATTAATTCTACACTACATACAGATCTCAATAATTATATCTACTTATTGATCGAAGTCAATTATTCATGTAGAAAAATATACTGAATGAGTTCGATGCTGATGATGTGGTTCAATGAACTCTTATGCCTCGAGACTCTGAGCAACTACAAGCCATGAAATGCATCCTCATTTAAAGGAAAGCATCAACAAGATAACTGAAAAACATTACTGAAATTCGGTGATATAATTTCATGGTACTTGAAAAACAATACTGATTTTTTTATTTTCTAATTAATATTTACATTTTTTACTTCCAATATTAGAATTACTGTATTAAATATACACAAAAGGTGTATGAACACATATAAGATGAAACTAGACCATCTATAATGATTAAAGCACGTATAGGTTACATATTTACCAGTATTTTCTCAACATTAGTAACCTGTATAGGGGTACAAGATTACTATCAACTAGCAACCACCAGTACATGTTCACTACAGTGCCGTAGGAACCATATTCTTGAAGGAGTGTACAATCACAGTTTTCTGAATTTAGTATGAATCCAAGGGGGAAAATATTTGTTTTCAATGTATTCAATTTCTATAATATTTTGTACCCCGCTTTTTTCTAAATAAACCATATTTCCAAACAATCCATTTTTATTTCCATGTGTTCAACTCAAAATCAAATCATATACAAGTACTATTTCAATTTGAATGTATCACTTTGTATTAATTTTTCTTATTTGAATTGAATGATAGTTCATGTATTTTATTTCGTTATGTTGACAATATACTACCATTTCATTTCAATGATACTTTCTACTTTTTACTACAATATTGAATTTTGAGTAACTTGAAAAAAATGTTTCAAGATGTTCGAGAGAAGCTGTACTATTTTTTTATACAGTGGCGGTTGGAGTCCTGACTCCATCGACTATTCCATGTGCAAGGGAATACAAACCAACTCAGACTGAATCAGAACAATCCACTGGTTCAGATTCCAGCATCAGTCTTGACTCCAACGTCTAATCCATGTGCAGGGGATCACTTGCAGTATTGAGACCCTGACCAGTATCCATATGATGGTCATGGTGTACTCTCTCATTTAATTGAAGATGATGTATTTTTATTCCAGTCTTTTTTCTAGGCTATATTTTCTCCCAAAGGATCATATTATGTGCACCATTGTCTCCACTTTTAATTTTTATGAAGTATTTTTTATCTACTTACTCAAATTTACTTCCATGTGAGTTGTCTTTCAATAAATATTATTTGTTAATTATATTGATTACTATTTTCAATATTTTCTTTTAGTTATATGTATTCTATTTTACTATAATATCATATGTTTTGCAACCTTGTAAAGTATTCCTTTTATTGTTTACATTAATATTCTCTCAATTACGACATTATTTATCATAATTATCTAAATTAAAAATTTGAATTTCAATGTTATTTTAATTTAATTTAATTAAAATCTCTATACTGAAAATACTTTCTTTTTTCTTACAGATTATTCTTCATCTTTTGAAATGTATTTATCCAAAAGTTATTCTATATTCATAATTAAGTATCCATATTTTATCCTATTGTATTATACCATTAAGTGTCATTATTTTGTGATTTCAAATTGTTTAATATTCATGTTCATTAGTAACACTGAAATGTAGTATTTTCTTCTTAAAAAAGCATTGAACCATATCACCATGCGAACGCATAAAATAATAAATTTTTTATATCACCAAGCGAATACATGGATGAGTACTAGTTTTTAAAATAATAGTGCTTTAACCTACTATATAATAATGAAATAATATTAATTATCTCCTTAATAACATTATTCACATATCTATCCATTTATCTAATTACGAATAAAATTTCTCTATTAGTATTATATTATTATAATATCTTTTCAATATCGAGGTTTATTAATCAGGGATTTTTAAAAAAAGTTATATAAAAGAATAGTCGATCATACTTTTCCACCAAATATGATTTTATTAAAAAAAATTAATTATTTTGGATTTCATTTTATCTGATGTCATTTATTTTATAATTCCATACCATGGTACTTTTTTTGGGGCTTCATGAAGACAAAAATGGTGATGAACTAGTTTTGAATTTTTTACCAATACCGACCTCATAATGGTAATGATTTCATTATAAAATACCATATTGATGATATATATAAATTATATAAATCATATATAAACATGTAATATAAACAAAATCAAACCATGATTGATTTGATGAAAATGAAAATGAAGCATTCAATGTTGGTGTAGTTCACACATATGCAAGGATAAAGATTTAATTTTTCTAAGGGAGGATGAGAGATGGAATATGGTTTTTAATTTTTGGAACAAAAATAATATATATTTACATGTATATATATTATATATGTTTTGGAAATTACAAATTCTTACTGTCCTGGCTAGGCTGTGAATGAAAAAACATGTTCTTTCATAGAGGTAGTAAGAAGTGCAAGTCATGAATTTCTATATATTTTTTCTTAATAGAAAATGCAATGATTGTTAATAATATAAACACCATAATAATAATAAACCATTACATTAAGATTTATTTATTCAATTTTATGATGAATTAAAATTGGAGAAATAGTAAATGGACATAAATAATATGAAAAGAGTGTGGATTCATTAAAAATATGTACATAGTACTTTGATTGTATCCCTTTATATTGGGAAAAAGCCAATAGGTAAAGGTCTTTTAAGAAGACAAGAACTTATCTATAGTTTCTAGGATTATCTTGGAGGATGTTTAGAAGTTTTTTTATTGAACTAAATGGCGTTTTTGTGCTGGTATGTGGGAATAGGAGTGCCCCTTTTATATGTCCAATGGTATGGAATTTTCGAAAAAAAATTGGATGACACTCTCTAGTAAAGTGGATCAAAAAATGAGAAATATTAGTGGAAACATTTTATAAGGTCTATAAACTCCATGAAAACACATTTACACACTAGTTTTAAATAGGTTTGGATTTCTCCCTTGGTTAATCAATATTTACACATTTTTACATTTATCGAGGTAACTAGTTTTTACAATGTAATTTATCTTTTATGATGGAAAATGTAATGATCATTTTTTTCATAACATTTACCCAACTAATAAAAATATTATATCTATTTAAAAATATTTAAATTATAAAAGTGATCAAAAAATTATTTTAAATATAATATATGTTAATTTCATTTGAAAAAAGGATGGAAAAAAATTGTTCAAAAATTTAAATTATGGTTTTATAATGTCAAACCAACATTTTTAAAATATTATGATCAGTTAAAAAATAAAAATATAGTTTTTATGAAAATATTTTATGAATTTAAAATACACACATATATAAAATTACTTAATGAAAGAAATATTATTTTATAAAATATGATTTCTCAATATTAACATAAAACATCAATCATTTTATAAAAAAAAACATCTTAACATAATATTTTTTGGAGAGTTATACAAATGAAATTAATATTTTTAGACAAATATCATAAAATAAAAATATTTTTTTAATTACAAACATAAAATATAATGAGATGTTATTTTAATAGGGAAAATAATTAGATTACTATTCATTCTATTTTCTATAAATAAATAAATAAACTATTATTAATAATTTACTTATATAAAAGTGCATTATTCATGAAAATTGTAAAATTTCAGAAATAAAATTCATTTGTTGTTTTGTTGCACTAGTTGAGACAATATTTAATGTGGTCATGATTTATTTTTTGGTTTTATATATATATATATATATATTTATATATCACAATACTTTTACCCCTATTATACCTTCCAGTTTTATAGATACCTTATAATAGTGTATATTTTCTATGATTCAACATTTCATGTGGAGAAATGTTTGATTCATTTTATTTTTTATGTGTGGGTGTTTTAAGAAAACTATGGTCATTACAATTAGAGTATCCAATGTCTATTTATAACATGAGGTAGAATCACAAAATATATTCATCACGATCAAAGTATACAGTATCCAATTCTTTTTAGAGACATGGTCTCAAGTCAAAAAATAAAAAATAAAAATTGATTTTTTATCTTTATTAAAATTGAATGTATGCAATGTTTTCTATGAAATTATTCTTCATTTCCATAATATGTAACATCCCATATCATATAAAATTTAGTTTCACTAGAGGGATTTCATTTCATTGGTGGTAATATTCATTTACTTTATGATTCATCTTTGTTCTAGCAATTGAGTAATACATAAAACAGTATGTGGGTATCAAAAATAGTAATTAGAGTAATAAATTATAAGAATATAAAAATAATTCGTATTATGAACCATATTTGGACACATTTTTTTACCCATTATACATTATAATCATCCCATTTCATTATGGATTATCATAGGTTGTCATTTATCATAGATTATCTTTAATCATAATGGTTTGTAAAGAGAATGTGTATTAACTAGTGAATATCTCATGAGAGTGTCTTAACACTTATATACTCTTAATCCCTCTTAGCCCGCAGTAAGTGACGATCATGATGATACTCAACTATCATTCTTCGGGTTTTTACCCCTAGGTGCTTCAATATCATATCTACGTCCTCATTATAGTTTATATATATATGTATTCCATTATAAAGAACCCACACTATATTTTTTTTACCAAAATATTTGGTTGTAATACTACAAATAGACTTATCCATACTTTTTTTATAAAATTTATCATATATTTATCAATACAGGTAACTTAAATATGATTGTATACTAAGGGACCCATATAATAATATATATAAACATTACATCATTTTATATCAATATTCTATACACCACATATCAAGACATCTTCCACAACTATAAATGTATATTTTCCTTAATGATTATCTACATAATCAACTTATTTCATAAAATATCTTCAAAATCTCACAAAAACATCCTCTCATTGTTCTTTTATTATACATACCAAACATAAATCCATTCTTCCAAACATGGAAAATGGTAAAAAAATGAATGGGTTGGCTCGTATTCCTAGTAAGTCTGATTTTGGGAGATATTGGTTGATGATCATAGGAAATTATAAAATAATAATTATGTTATGAGCTCATGATATTAACCTACAAATATTATTCAAAAAATATGTTATATCATAAAAAATGAGTTATTACGTAAATCATTTACATTTCAAAATACAAGTTTCATATGTTTGAGTAATCATCATAAATAAATCATGTGATTTTATAACATATTGTAAAAATCCAAATGTGTCATAAGAATATTGTATCACCCTCATAATTTTATAAAATCATTTCATTAATCAATGCACCCTGCCAATGTTATCATAATTGATTGGATTCACTCCTTGTTAAATAATTTACTAAGCCAGGGATAACTCCAATTACTATCATTGTTGAAGAATTCTAATAATTAATTAGGTTAACTACCCATTCCATCACTTATTATGTTATTAAATACCCATATTTACCCAATGAAATAACAAGAAATATAATTCTAGAACAACCCATTACATAATTAAAACCACACATATGGTAACACAAGGTCATAAAAATTAATTATATAATTAACTAAAAACCTAAAGAAAAAATGGGATTCATAAAAATTTTATCATTTGATTATAGCATAAATCAGAGAAAAGAAACAGCTTTCAGAAATATTTCATCATAATCTAATAAATCCATTTGAATAAAATGGGTTTTATAGAATAATCAATGAATCTTTATAAAAATATTTTATTGAGGAAATGAATGTTTTTAGTATCATAATACCATATACCTAGTGAATCAAAATATTCCTTTGAGCATGATGATATAGATTAAAATAACATGAATATATCATTTGAACATTTCATTGAAATTATGAGAAACTAAAATGTTCTATTGATAAAATTCAAAATAAAAATTACCTAAATTTATAGGAAATTGTTATATTTTAAAATAACCATATCAAATTTTATGTCAATCTTCGATGAAAATAATATTCATTATATATGTAATAACTGTTTATTTTATAAATGGAGATAACAATGATTCCATTCAAATTTTGTCTAAAAATATAAATTATCCCAATTCAAGAAAATATCATCGACTAAAAAGAAAATATGGTTGTATTTTCTTAAAATCATTTTGATAACCAATTTAAGATATAAGGTTAATAGATAGATGAAAAAAGATTAAAATTATATGAATAACTAATGAATATTATAATATATTGTTTTTTATATAATAATATCCCTATAATTCCCCTCATTATAAAATTATCATATAAAATTCTAAAATGAAATTAGAGTTTTACATAAACTGTTATCATTTCGGTTACATTTGAATCATAAACACCGTGGAAGAAAAAAAATCATATAAAATTCAAAATAATATGAATAAAATGTGATTAATGATATAACATATTTAATGGGTAATATATTAAACACATAAATGTAACAAGTGGTGAATATGATATGTCTCACAAAAATAAAAGTGATATGAGAAACCCTTCCTTCATGGACCATCATGCGACGTATATTTTTTAAACTCTAACACAATAGATATATATTAATTATGAACCTATTCCATGAAATTAATAATGTATAAAATACTCTATATTTTTCTATTATCATTTATCATTATCATTTTGATATTAATTTAATCTTTTAAATGATCATTCTCATGGGAACTAACCTATTTTATATGCACTTTTACATTATACAGATCCAATCCTTACACCTTATTCATTGAATCATTATATAAATTATATTAATAATTAAATAAATATAAAATTTATTTATGAGATACATTTTTATATCAAATCATAATATATTTTGTTGAAAAATGAATTATATCACTCTGTTAATACAATAGTCTGTAAGTACACATGATTGTTGTTTCCATTATTCAATAGATGTAACAAAAGAAAAGTATATAATAATTCAAGATTAAATATTATAAGTAGTTTATGAATATATATATATATATATATATTTAATCAATCCTTTTTTACTATCCATGATAAAATTCAATTAGAAACAAATCACATCGCTTCATGGAGGTGGTAGTCTATACATACGCACAAGTGACATTATCATTTTTCTATAGATGGGTTTTTATGATGTTTAATGATATATTATGATTCATAATGAATAATTAAATTATAAATATCATTAATATCCATTAAATTCACATATATTCCAATCTAAAAGATTTTTGATTAAAAAAATTATATCAAGATTTGGATCCAGTAGTTTGTATGTATGCATGAGTGATATTATCATAAAACATTTGATTGGAAGTAGGTAGAAAAGGGTCGAGTCAGATCCATAATAAAATATATATGTACATTTATGATGTTGTATTCTTTATTTTAATATCAAATATTCAGATTTATATTAGGTTGAATAATTAATAATCTTTTAATGATTCTGGTAAGATGATTACCTCTTTATTGAGAGACCATCATTGGAATACACCTTAAGACTTATTTGGATGGTGTTAAGAGAATAATTGAAGTCGAATATATAAGGAAAGAAATATAGTAAAGTATTTTGGATGGTATTTGAAAATAAATATGGATCGATGTTACTGAATAAAATATGATAATGGTTTCACCTCAATTAGTGCAGGGTGGGACACACATTGAATTACATAAAGGAAGTGAACAAAATAATGGAATTTTCATGGGAATGTGGAACCAATTAGAAATTAATTCCTTGGTAATGTAATATGTATTGTAAATATCATAAAATAATAATATTAAATCAGTTTTATATGTCATTTTTATCCCTATATTTTATATTAACCCCATTCGTTTACCCCTTTTAACCAAGACCATGATAACAAAATTTTACGATTTATACAATTCATTATCATGACAAATTGAAACATTTTTTCCCTTTTATAACCAATGAATATTATAAAGGATATTTTCAAATCTAGGTATTTATTCATCAAGGTATTTTTGGGATTCTGGATCTTAGTGGTGGCATAATGAAAATATTAAAAAAAATATTTCACACAGACATATTTTTCCTGAAATAATGGAATATCTAAAAAATTGTGTTATAGATTGGAAATATAATAAAAAAAATTATATCTAATATAAGTGTTTTATCCTGAAAATGACATAACCGTTCTGTGTGTGGGGTGTCTGAAGTGGTCATGGGCCAATTAATGTATAAAAACATATAAAAGTTTTTATTATTTATTAAATGGCCATACATATTCCCTCTCTATATAATCTATGTAATAGAAACATTATTGGTTAGTTGAATAAACCTATTGTTTAAATAGGATTGTAGAGGAGATCATGGGATATGATAACGGTTTTATTTGCTAGTGATGTGTGTGCCATGGAGTTCGTCATCAACAAATGAGTTATTGGATCTCTCTAATAACAACATCATGGAATCATTCTTCATTATAAATTGATTCAATACCAAGTTAGGTTTTCTATTTTGTTTTACTCACTGTTGCTTCATTCTATTTTTTAGGTGAATAAATTCATATATAAAATTGGTTGATGAGTTTATTATAGAATTATCTTCATAGAATTTGTAATTTTTATAGTTATCTTGATACATATTTTTTTTTTATCGAACATTTCTCAAAAGGAATTTTGATCCCTATATAAATAATGGATGAAATCCATTTATTAGTCTTATGTTCTGTGATTTTTTCCCATTCCCTATTTGTTCATCAATGTTGTTTCATTTGATCAAGGGTTCAAAAAATACTCAAAAACATTTCATTCAATAGTAATTCATTGGTGAAATAGATCATTTCCTTGGATTTATTTTATGGATCAGGAGAACATTTGAGGTAGGGTGTGGTGTGATGGGATATCTGATATGGATCTGAGTGATGTAATCATCTAGTATTTGTTTTTCTATGACACAAATCATTAGGAAACATCTGCACATTGGTTGGGATTTCAGAATTTGTCCATCGATGACAAATAGATTCATTCAACCTTGGATCTAAATTCCATGGATGATTTTATGGTTGGTTCATGTGTGTAAATGTTGGTGGAGAATATACCTTAGAGTTTTAGGTTTGTAAGAATCCATGTAATTGATTATGTTGATTAGATTAAAACATGACGTTTGGATCCCTTTATATAAAAACTATTATTTTTATAATAGTTTAATATCACATGACATGTCTTCAATCCACACTCTATATGAATTGAAGTTAGTGAACCAAAATTAACAGAAGATTTAATGGGTTTATAATGGTGAATTTTCTCATCTTATACATAAAGAAATACCTGACCAGTGTACCTACACCTGAACAATGTACCCATTCATGACAACAGACATGGGCATGACTATAGTATATGCAAATGAGACAGAGTACAACGAAATAGTCTATAGTACATTGAAATACAAAGAGTATACCAAACATATTCTGTAATCACTATACGTACAATTTACTTTTCTGAGTTTGGTTATATCCCTTGTTCTCCTCAATCCACCTAAGTATTACTAGGGTGCATTCAAATTATCTATCCCTATTAGGGTTCAATGAGAAATATTGCACTAAGAATATGATGAATAATATCCTCTATAGTTATTCTTAGATAAATTCTCGTTTATCCACATGCGTCATAGGATGTGATCCTAAATCATAATCCCCTACTATGGGTCAGATATCCCATCACCAACATCTGTGGAGTGTTCTCCCCATCTTGTAGGGTTAATCCAAGTAGGGTTAATTATCTTATATATCAATTACGTGTAATCACTTATATGTGTATCGATATTTTCTAAATTTCAACATGTAATCATTCATGGTGAGACCTGATTGGCATAACCTCTAGAATGAGAACCATTACTGTTTGAATGACTCCAGGTGTGAGTTCAACTAGATGATAATTACCTCGATTCCATGAAGATAATACTTGGTTGGAATTATGGTTATGATATTACAAAGGGAATTGTTTTATATATTGAATATACATTGAATTACCCTAAAACTCCATGTAATTTTTTGATTAATTATATGTGATTATTTTGAGAAAATTCTCTAGACGGAACATGATTCTGAGGCCTGGAGTGGCTGGAATATATTTTCAAACTATTATTATTGTTCATTAATTAATTATGTGATAAATTTTTTCTAACATTTAAACTTTTTCCCGAATCAAAAATCTAATGGCACTATTGAATTCATCTCATTGGGATTCGCATAGGAAAGCCCTAATATCGACTGGAATGGGTTGACCAAAAAAGATAGTTTTCGGGAATTCGTTATGAAAATGAAAATAACTTAACAAAGGTTTTCTTTATTATTTTATTTTCATCATTATGCAGCAACTATTTAGTGTTGTGGTACATCAAAATGGTGACACTAAATCCATTATTTAGCCTCATTTATGAATCAATGTGGTGACGCTAAAACACACATCACGCCGTCCTTCTTTATTTAAATTGGGATTCAGTGTTGTGAGTAACCCTTTAATTCCTATGACGAACGATGAAAGAAAACTCTCCAACAACAAATGACGGAGGATCAGAAAGTGGTGTTGATACCCTTGGAGAGAGAATCAAGACTAGATATTGATAGATAGCAATAGGTTTTCTTCCCTAATCGATCTCCTTTTCCTAACTAGGGGTTTAAATCTTAGTGTTTTCTTTCCCCCGTTCTCCCCTTTGAATGATGAACACTCATAAAGTATTTAACTTGCTGATCTGTAGTTGGATTATACATTCATGATTGGAAAAATATTTATTGTGGGATTGGTTAAGTGGAATTAATATTATTGATTTATTTATATGCTTCATGTAAGGTAGAAAAAATCAATTATGGGTCGACACAAAAAAGGATGGTTTATTTATTTGGAGTTCTATTGGATCCCCTTTATCTTTCTCCTTTTTCTCCGCCAATGGATCCATGAGGTTGTGTTGGATCCTTTCCGAGGGGGGATTCCAAAATAGGCCATACAACCAGAGCGATGAAAAAATTGTGAGGAGGATGTGGTGCTGATGGTGACGCCCCATGAAGCCCAAAAGTGATGGACGATCGTGAAATTGATTAGAAAAGAAATTATGGTGGGCCACAGTGACGACCATAGGTGCAGGGAAGCACACCCCTGTGGCGTACCGAGGTGGTGGAGGCTGCACCCACTAGGGTTCACAGTGGTTCATGGTGGTAGTGTTAGTTGGGAACTGCATCAAGTGGACTGTCTCGTGGGGTGGGACATGACATGCACTAGAATATGGTCCACACTGGACCACATGCGGTGGGAGGTGGTCGACCTCAGCAGGCCATGTGGCTATGCAGACTAGATACCAGCGGGCTTCTGGGAAGGACCCATTATGGCCCGACATTACGGGTTGGGAAGATGGAGTAAATTATGCAGCTCGGTGGATTTTTCTAGAGACGAACATGACCTCCAAATTGTGGACCGAGCCTAAGGGGAAACTGGGCCGCCGAGGGGCCCTACTAGTTAGAACTATTCTGACAAGGTCGGACCGGACTAGATGAGAACGGGGTATCTGTGCGACCAGGTGGGATGGACACATGGCCGAACTATTTCGGGTCCAGCAAGGCCAACTTGTCCATGCCAGACTATGTCGGGTCATGTGGGACCCCCATATCGGACACAACAGGGGCCCATTTACTAAAACACAAATATCATTCAGACCGGGAGTCCGATTGATCCGCCGTCTATGGAATTGATAACCTTGTGATGACATGGTCCATTTAGTATACATAAATTGTGTTTTCATACCAGTGGAGATATGAACTATGGATTGAGGAGTAGATTGTCTCAGAATCAAGTGCACAGAAGAGAAGTAATCATATGGTTGGCTTTGACATTAAGGATATGATGAGAGGGAAGTCGGTGGCCCAGCAGCAGAGAGGACTTCAGTGGTCTCTTAGCCAAGAGGACCTCAGTGGTCTAGTATCCGATCAGACTTCAATGTTATTGTATCGTAATAGACCTCATTAGACCATTAGCCAAGTTGAATTCAGCAGTCTAGTAGCTTAGGGAAACATAGTGGTCTAGAAGCTAAGCAGACAGCAGTGGTTCAGTAGCAAAGAAAACATTAGTGGTACAGTTGCTGAGTGGATCTCAGTGCTCTAGTATACCTACTCCCCTCAGTGGTCTAGTATTTGAGGAGAGATTATTGGTCTTGTAGCCAAGAAAACATTAGTGACTCATCAAGGATGAGTCCATCAGTAGTATAAGATGATTCAATTTTACGATTGATATTCGTACTTCCTATACATTGGGTTATACCTATTGTGAGATGTATTTTATTTGTGTTACTTCATTTGTGATTTGCGGTCCCTAGTGAGTATTTTGTTACTCACCCCTACACAGGCTTTTACTCCAAATTTCGTGCCTCATGTAGGAGAGTTACGCTTCGACAGAGACCGTGGTGGTCCAGGACAAGGTCGTGCTCAGTGAGACGGGAAAAACATTGATAATTATATGGATATAGGATAATACCCTTCATCTAACCTAAATTTAGGGTCTCGAGTGTATGGAATGTGGATTTTTTTACTTTCCTCTATGGTTTGGGCTTGTGTTATAGCCCCTTTATACTTTCATTTTTAACAGTACTCTAAGAAATTTTCCCAGTGAATGTTGTCATTTAAATTGTGTTTACTTTATGCAGTTTGAGCTTTGTGCGTGAAAATAGGTTTAAAGTAAATTTCTTCCCTTTTTTGGGATTTCCTACATGGTTCTAGTAACTGTCTTCTGGCCTATGGTTTTTGGGCTTGGGGTAGACATGGCATAGAACCTAGGGGACATGTAATGACAAAGTGGTATCAAAGGAATGTCTGTTCTTCCAGAAGAAAAAATATTCTGTAAATTTTTATGGGGAAATAGTCTTAAGTGCTTTTTGTTTGGCCTTAGTATTGGGATTCTAGTTTTGGTGCAGTGGTCGACATATCCAAATACTAGAACCAAGAATTATGTTTTTCAACTCGATACATGAAAACACTAGTTACATGCATATTTTGATGTTTTCTCATGATATTTCTGAGTTAGATCCATCTCACCATGTATAATCTATTAATCATGATTCATCATGATCAAATTAAAGATACCTTCATTAATATGGCTATCCTATATTCCATTGCATGACCATGAGGGTGGTTGATAGAGTTATGAGGCACTGGTACATGGACTGTTTCATGATATGGAACCTTCAAGAAGTGTCCCAGCATTACCAACACCCATTGGCCAGAAGTTACTATTGGTGCTACTAGTAGAGGATGCACATTGGATAAAAGCTTTATATGAGTTACAAAGACAAATACCTCCCAGTTTTAGGTGAGAGAGAGATCCTTAGATCACTGAGGATTGGATGTATGTGGTGACGCGAGTCTTCCTCTTAATGAGGATGCCGCTTTACCAGATGGTGGAACTATTGATGAACCTTATATAGGTATCCACATGGAAATAGTGGAGTTTGAAGATCCAGATGCATGAGGTGGGGACCCTCACCTATTCTGACATCGAGTGATTTTAAGGGAGGAGTTCTTCCCCACAACATTATGCTTACTGTGCATACATTAGATTTTTCACTTATAGTAGGGTAGTCTGACAATGGTTTAGAACTTTACGAGGTTCATGGACCGCTCCCATTATGATATAGATATGCTTTGGGACCATTTCTTCAGATCCCATGCATTTTATTAGAGACTACGATGGGATATCAGGGCATATATTATAGCCTTATGTATCCCTATTTAGGCTGGGGTGTTGGATCGAGCTCTAGGAATGGGGAGCTTTTTGATAGAGTAGGAAACAACAGTGGGATCTACCACAGGGTAATAGGTGTCTTATTCATCCATGGAGGGTAGCTGGTAGATGAAACAGATTCCAATGTGGGCCATAACAATAATGTTATGACACTAGGACTTAGGGTCATTGTTACGAGGCTCTCAGAGTAGAGAGGGTCATCAAAAGAGCATAGTATGCTATGCGTTCGATGATCAGGGTAACTTGGCTCAGGATTTCTTGACTCACCATGTAGATGACTGATATATGATCAAGGGACCATAGAGGTAGTGGAAAATATAGGCACTAGGTGGTATACCCAGTGGTGGATGTGGCAGAGGAGAGGGGCTAGTGGTAGGATGTGGGTGTAAGTATGAGGTACTACCACCACCACACCTAGGTGATCTACCCCGAGATCCAAGAGTAGGTGGACATAGAAAATCTTAGCTTCAGGCGATCAAGACCTAAAATCCTGATTTTCCATAGATGATATTAGGTACAATATGTGTCTTATCCACTTTAGCTATAGTTCATATAGACAGAGCATCCATTTACTCACTCTTTTCCACAGACCTTGTTCGGAGCTCGGAGAATCCAATCGATTCATTTGCTCAATCATTACAATTAGATACTCTTACTAGAGGGGATTCAATGATCACAAAGTAGTTTCAACAGTGTGATCCTACATTTGGAGGTGAGAGATTCATTTGATATATCTTAGTAGTGCGGTTGATGACATCTGAATTCATTTTGGGTATCCAATTTCTATCTACAATTCATGCTCTGATCGGGTGTTTTAGATGCATAGTGTAGTGTTTTCGTGGAGATGGGAACTGATTTACCATTGTTAGTGAAAAGTAATATGGAGTAGTGTGTTATGGAATCACACATATGAGGGTGAAGCCGATCACTCATCAGTTGTCTAGAATAAACCTTAGTGTAGTGGATTATATGAGTCCATAGTTTCTTACATTAGTGGACGGGTACACGGACATCATTCCAGAGGATGTTCCAGGACTACCTCTTCATATAGTTGTAGAATTATTCATTGATATACAACCTGAGACGACATTGATATCTACACCTTCATATTAAATGGCTCATCCAGAGCTCTAGGAGGTTAGTGAACAGTTGGAGTACTTTCTAATGAAGGGGTCTGTGAGGCCCATAATTTCACCATGGAGATCCATAGTGTATTTTGATAAGAAGTATGATTGAAGATTTAGGTTATGCGTGGAATTATTATGCCTAATACAGATGACTGTGAATAACATGTATCATCTTCTGAGGAGTTATGATCAATTTGATCAGGTGAAGGGAGAGATATGGTTCTAGACAACATACCTCAGATTAGGATATCACCAACGTCAAGTACGAGATGAGTACATATGGATGATGAAATTTATATGTATCTACAGCCACTATTAGTACTTAGTGATTCTGTTTGTCATGAAAAATTCCCCATCGGTGTTCATGGGTCTCACAAAAAGGTTCTTCCAGCCATACTTTGACCAGTTTTTTGTGGACTTAATTGATGAACTCTTAGTGTATTCGACGTCCGAGGAGGAGAACACAATACACCTGAGGATGGTTCTGGACACACTCTGAGGGAACCAGATTTACAAAATTCTATTGATGTGTGAGTTATGTATATGAAAGGTCCACCTACTGGGACATGTCATCTCAGATGATGGAGTTTCAGTGGATCCAACAATGATCAAGAAGGTGATTTCATGGGGAGACACCCAAGATCATTACAAAGGTGTGGAGTTTCCATGGGTTGGCTGGGTACTATAATAGGTTTATACCGGACTTATCTATAGTGGAATAACCCATGATAAAATTTTTGAAGAATGTAAAATCCTACATGGGGATATAAATATTCCATAAGATCTATCCAGAGTTGAGGTAGAGCATGTCCAGTGCTCTTATCTTGAGGTTTCCTGAGGTGGCCACCAACTACATGGTGTTCTATGACACATCAAGAACCGGTCGTGGTTTTGTTATGATATTCGGGAAAACGATGATTTCTTATTTCTCATAAATGTTGAGACTACATGAGAAAAACTATGTGACTCATGTCCATTACTTGGTAGAGTTAGTCTTCACACTAACGATGTGGAAACACTAACTTATGAGTGAAAGATTCATCGTCTACTCTGACCACAATAGTCTGATGTATATCTTTTCTCATAAGGATCAGAATTTTAGATAAAGTCTTTGGCTAGAGTACCACTGGGACTATGACTTCGAGATAGAATATACTCCTAGAAAGGGGAACATGGTGGCAGATGGTCTCAACAGAATATCGAGTTCACATCTATTGAACGAGGCCTCAGAGCAGTTGGGCTTTCTTTATATGTCTTTTGTGGATAAGGATGAGATATATTTTATTCAGTCAATGGTTGTATCCCCTAAAATCATATAGTGAGTTATGGATCCGTAAATAATAGATTCCAAATGTGATACTACATCTTCCAATATGTCCACATGGCATAACCCTGATGGATATTCAAAGGGTGGGGAACATGTTGTCTTATTTAGAGGATGCACCACAGTACCATGTGCATTTGTAGGAGTAGGTATTGAGGGAGTTCCATATATCCCCTTTGGTGGTACATACAGTTGTTGAGAATATGTAAAAAAGAAATCCAAAGTCCATACTAGTGGACGGGGATAGAGAAGGCAGTGGAAGAATTAGTCTCGAGATACTGCACCTATCAGCTAGGGAAGGTTGAGCTCCAGGTTTCAGCAGGTTTGAACGAAACCCTAGAGAAACCAGAGTGGAAGTGGGATGGGATATCTATGTGTGTCATGGTGGGGATACCATGTATTTCCTGGGGGAATGATACCATTTAAGGGATCGTATACCTACTCACCATGTTGGCCCACTTCCTACTCATTTTTGAGTGGCATTCAGTAGAGAGATTGGGAAGCCTCTATGTGAAAGAGATTGTTCGACTCCATGGATTCCGATATACAATACTCTCATATCATGATTCGCGCCATACATCCTGATTGTGGAAGGGTTTGATGGATGCATTTCACACTCAGCTACACATGAGCACAACCTTTGACCCAGTAACAGATGGTCAGACGAAGAGGACGAGATAGACCATGGAGGTCCTGATTTATGCTTGCATTATTTATTTTGGACGTAGTTGGGAGGACCACCTACCACTGGTAGTGTTTTCATACAATAACATATACCAGACCACCATCAGTATGGCACTATTTCAGGAAGTGTACAAACAATCATGTAGGACACCATTGTGATTGACAGATCTAGGGTAGTCAGTACTCATGGGTCCATAGATGGTACATCCTACCACTAAAAAGGAGCAAGTCATTCGATATTGGATGAAGACTGCATAGTTCCAACATACTTCCAATGGTAATGGGAAATGGGTACCCTTAGAGTTTGGGGAAGGGTATCACGTATTCCTATGAGTCACTCCTTAATGAGGGATACATAGATTAGGTGGGGGTTTTATGTTATCACTGAGGATCATCATACCATTCCTGATAATTCGTAGAATGTGTGTTGGTGTACTTTTTGGCTCTACTGCCACAGTTATAGAGGGTTCATGGTGTCATTAACATATCACAGCTAAGGAGATATGTACACAACCCTTCTCACATCATCGACCATGGTGAGCTGGAGATCGACGTCGAGGCGACATTCATGGAGCACCTAACAGAGTTAGAGGATCGATAGGAGATAATCCTTCATGGATGGTCGATACCTATGGTGCATGTTCATTGGTAGCATGAGAATCTCTAAGAGAGCTCGTGGGAGTGGTAGTCTCAGATTTGTGCACAGTACGCCCATTTGTTTGATTAACCTTTATATAGATTTCTGGGATATGAAGCTCAACGGTGGGGAGAATGTAATACACTATGATTCCTTGTAATTTTTTTGGAAAATTATATAAGGCATTTAGAGTCCAGTCTCTAAGAAGGCATGTGATTTCGAGGCCTCAACTGGCCAGAATATATTTTCAAACTATTTTTAAAGTTCATTAAATAACTGTGCGAGTGATTTTTTCTATCTTTTAAACCAGTTCCCGGATCAGAACCCTGATGACACCATTGAAGTCAGAGCATAGAGAATCAAATAAAAATGGCCTAACATGGTCCAGCACGAGCTGACCAAAAAATATTGTTTTTGAGAATTTGAGAAGAGAATAAAAATAACATAAAAATATGTTATTTTATAATTTTCTCTTAAAACATTACACAACGACTCATAAGTGATGTTGAATAGAAAAAAATCAATATTGAATACATTAATGAATGATATTAATGAACAATTATGGCGATGATACAATTTAGAATGCATCTTCCATTTATAATTAATCATGGATTTAGGGTTGACCAACAAAATTGGAATTTCTCTAATGAAAAATGAAGGAAATGTCTCCAAAGACAAACACTGGGAGATCATAAACCTGCGATGATGCCCTTTTATAGAGAATCATAACTAGAGATCGATGGATGGAAACATGCCATCCTCCATGACCAATCTCTTTTTTCAATGTATATGTTTAAATATTAGTGTTTTCTATTCCCCTATTCTCCCCTATAAATGAAGGATGTAGATCAAATATCTAACATGTTGACCTGTAGTTGGATTCGTATTGCATGATTGGGAAATATTTAAGGTGGAATTGCTTATGGGGATTATATATTAGTTGTTTTTATTTATGCTTCATGATACCACTAATAAGAGAAATTTGGTTTCGATGTGAAAAATAAAGTTTTGTTAATTGGGTGTTCTTTATGATCCCCTCTCCCCCTCTCCTTGTTCTTAACTGTCGGACACACGATGTCACATTGAATCTTTTTCGGGGGTGAATCCAATAGAGTTCGGACCCTCAGAATGATGGAAAAATGGCAAGGAGTACCTAGTAGTGACGGTGATGCCCCAAAAATCACAAAATCATAGAAGTATTAGGAAACAGACTATTGTAGCAAGTCTGGTGGCCCATTAAAGAGACTTCTAAAACATCGGTTCTAGTGGTGGCTATGGGGGGAGGTGGTGGAGGCTGCGACTAGCAGGGGTTATGGCGGTTTAGGGTTACAATGCGGATCAGGCACTGTGTTAGGCAGTTTGGCCTATGGGTAGGGACATGGTGTGTGCTTTCACACACTAAACACTGAACTACAAGCAGAGGGAGGTGGTTGTTTTTAGCAAGTAGTGTGGCTGTGTGAACTGATTTCTAGTGTGAGTTCAGGATGGACCCAAGTTGGCCCATTAATGTGGGCCAGTCCAATAGAGAAAACCCGACCACTGAGCGACCTGGTCTAGAGAAGAACCGACCTTCCAATTTCTAGGATAGGATGGATGGGAAACTGGGAATCTGGGTGGCCCAGCTAGTCAAACCCAATATGATTAATTTTGATCGTAGCTATTGATAATTGGGTCACTAGGTGACCCAGTGTGCTGTAACCATAGCCGAACTGGGCCGGGTTCAGCAAGGCTAAATAGGCCCGGCCAATGAGAAATTCCAAACTCGGTCAGCTGAGACCCAACTGGGTCGGGTCAGGCATGAACCCCAGGTCGGGTTGGTCAGTTCAGTCTGACTAAGTCAAACTAGACTCAGGTGTCACCATCCCATGTTTACAAAAAAACCAATATAATTCAAACTGAGCATCTGATTGACCGACTGTTTATTGAATTGTGACCCTTACAATGAGATGGTGCATTGGGAATACTCTAAGTGTGTTTTAATTGTAGTCGAGATACAACTAATTTTTGGAGGATTATATTCAATAAAATGTAATCACACTAGATAGCGGGAATCATATGGCAGGTTGTGACATGAAGGATATGCCAAGTGGGAGCTCAGTGGATGAGTAGTAGAGTAGACGATGGTGGACCAGTGGCCGAGAGGACCAAAGTGGTCATGTAGCCAAGAAAACCTCAGTGGTACAGTAGCTGACCAGACCATAGTGGTCGATTATCATAATAGACCATAGGGGTCCAATTGCTGAACCAACCTCATTGGCCCAATATCCGAGTGGACTTAAGTAGTATAGAGGCTAAGCAGACCACATGTGTGTAGTAGCCTAGCAGACCTCCATGGTCCAGTAGTTGAGCATACCATAGTGTTCTAGAAGCTGAGTGAACCTTAGTGACTCATTAGGGAATAGTCCCTCAGTTGTTGAAGATGATTCATCTTTATAACTGAAAATATTTCTTTCTATACATTATTTTATACCAGGTGTGATATGTATTTGCTCTGTGGCCTTTCATTGTGGCCATTAGTTTGGGTTTTTGGGTCCCTACTATGTATTGTGTTACTCTCTCCTACATTGGATTCACCCGCACATGTCATGTCTTGTGTAGGTGATCAACGCTTGTATAGAGACCATGTTGATCCAAGACTAGGTTGTTCTCAGTGAGATGGGACAAACAAGAAAACACCTATGGCTACAAGTAGCAACCCTTCACCTACCCTTCATGTAGCGCCTCGAGTGGATATATTGTGTCATTTTCACATTCCATTGTGTATTTGGGATTGTATTTTGTCCTCTTTGTGTTTTCAGTTTGTATTGTACTATCTTTAGCTGTGTCACTGACAATTGTGTTCTACTCTCCATAGTTTTTTATTTTCTCATGTGTACATTTTTAAAGGAAATACCATCTCTTTCTATGATATTTCTAATTGAGGCTAGTCGACAGCCCCTGACGTAAGGAAGGCGGGTTTGGTGTAGTCACGACATGGTACCTGAGTGACAAGTCATGACATACCTAGGGTCTTGATGGTATGAATTATTTATGTAAACCCTATATTGATGGTTCATGTTTTGTGATTTGGTGATATCCATCATGGTAGGTTATACTCCTCCCCCATTTGGTCTTCTTACATGTGTCATGTATTATGAATATAGTAGTTCATATGATGGATTACTAGGTAGAATAAGAGAAAGTGGAGAATAATGTATCTGGATAGACCATAGCTAGATCCAGGAGTGGGATTTGACATCAACCCATCCATACTACTCGGTTAGATATTTTACATCTATGTTAGGCTAATATATGGCTCTTTTTGATTTCCCATTCTTTTATCACAATCTTATATGCAATTTAGTTATAAAAATTCATATTGATAGTGTTTGTTCCTTTTAATTTCATATAATATTGGTGTTTGAATTTTTTTGTGTCCATTTGTGTATAGGTATCGTAGTCTAGGGACTCTTATGTGAGTGATATGCCTAGTCAAAATTTGTCACCGACCCTTAGCATATTAGAGGATTTCATGGTGGGTCATACTCAACATATCATTGTCCAGGAGATCCCTAGTGTGTGGGTTCCACTGCAGAATTAGTATAACACCATTTTTGGCCTAGAAATGTGGAACATGTAAGTCACCACTATGATGGTCTGATCTAGTCGAGTCAACAATCCTCATTCTGTTATCTATGCGAGCAATGACAAAGACATCACATACCCTAATTGATAATACAAGCAATTTATAGGTCCATCAAATGTTTTATGTGAACTAATAATAATATCCATTGGAGTTCAAAGAGGGAGTCTATGTGTTCCTGATGGTCTCGAGTCAGTGAGGATTGAAAATATTTCACGAGGGTGACATGTTATATCAAAGACTCAATATCCCTCTTTTGATACTGTATTAGGATGGTGAGGTGGTGTACCACTTATCCATACCTCCATAGCTAGACCATGAACATGTTGTCTTCTAGTTGTCACATTTAAGGTGGTATTTTCAAGGCCAATATCTTGTAATTGTCTATGATGATTTTGAAATCAATGATGGATCTATATGCAAAGAGTACCGAATATTAATATTTTTTTTCATGATATGATCCTTTATGGGTGAGTGATTAATATACTCAATTTCCAATGGAATCATGAAAATCTTAAATAGGTATCCTAGGATGGGGAGAACTAGTTATTATATCAATACCATCTACCATTTGGCTTGGTTTCCTCCTTTCTAGATGAAAATATATGTGGTCGACTAAATTTAATGACTACATTTTTTCTTTATAGAGCATCGGAATTTTTTTAAAAATATTTTTGATACTAGGTGATGATTTATCTCAAGATTTTTTGGCCTTTAAGGCTGATGTATTGATAGAATAAAAACATTAAATTTATTATGTTACACATACACAATTTTTTAAATAGGGGAATATCACTAGAAAGGTGTTCTAGAAGGGAGACTAGATAACACCATTAAATCAACAATATTTGTTTTAACTTATGTGTTACATAAAATTTTGTTTTTTAGGTGTTTGGGTAAGAAGTGGTAATGGGTTTATTAATAGGTAAATAAATAAATAATTTAATTTAATATTTTTTAATTGGACTTACATAACCCCTCTCTATATAATCCCGGTTTTGCGAGAAACCTATAGATATCCGCATAACCATAGTTTTTAGAGAGGATCATGAAAGATATCCATGGATGTGATGACTGTATTTTGGGTTGAAGATCTGTGTGCTAAGGAGTTCATCTTTGAAAAAAGACTACATGGATATCTCTATGAACAATAAATCATAGACATTCATCATGTGTGTTTGATCCAACATTGAGTTATGAACTTTTTTGATGGATTAATACCATTTTATAATGTGAAACGTAAAAAAAAGTCTAACAAAATGATTCACATGTCGATTATTGATTTATCAATCAAGTATTAGAGTTGATAATTTTTCTTATGATCCATGTTTTTTCATTATGATCTATATTTTTCTCCATCAAAAAATTGAGTTTCTTCTGTACCATGGATCTTGTCTGTTGCTCACACATATTCTGTGTTATTTACTCCATGTGTTTTTCATGCATCTATCATCAATGTTCCATTTTATAGGTGGATTAATACATTCCTAGAAAAAAAAATTATTTCACAATCGAACATTATCACATGTGATCATTGACACAGATTTATCATAAAGATCAAGAGGCCATTTGAGGCATGATGCATTACAACTAGATAGTGTCCATAAATTAGTTATATTTGGTCTATAATTAATGGTTCTTTAGGGATGATTCTCATTGGGGATGATCCAAATGTATGTTTCCTATCTAGAATATATCCACAAATGATGTTTCTAGATCATTAATTCTCAAATCAACAATTCATGGTTGATTTTGTTGTCGGTCGAATGCATTGGTGTCGTTGGTGAAGACATTTGCGATTTTTTGGGTTTATAAGAAAACCCATGTTACACTATGTGTAATTCGGATGAATAGAAATTGTTTAGGGACCTTTTTGTAATAGCGAGGGTATCATGTTGACTTAAATATCACACTCCATTTAGTCTATTCACAGTCCTTATTTCTCTAATTTATAAATCAACGTAAACTGATATTGTAGTTGATCATGGATAGGTACATGGGAACTTCTACATGAACAGGAACATAAATTAAAAATAACATTATCGTCCCAGTAAATTTAAATATTAATTTTATTTTAATTGAGTATTTATTTATAAATGAATTAAAAATGGTGTTATAAATGGATTTTATAAAACTAAGAGATCTTGTATAATCAAAATATGATTCGACTCAAATAATAAAAAATCACCTTTTAAGAAATAGTGTTTTCTTAAAATATATATATTTTCTATAAAATAAATTCTTTTTATATAATTATGTTTTGAATAAAGGATAATTTTCATGAAATCAATTTTCATTAAAAATAAAAAACAAATACTATTTTTATAATTTGGTTTTTTAAAAAATGTTTTAAATATAAATATATTTATTACAAATATATCACATTTTAATAAAAAACTATTTTCACTTACAATAATTATATTTTATAATATAATAATATTTTTGAAACTAAAACTAGTGTCAATTGGTTAAAATATAAATTTATTAAATAATAATTTCTTCAAAAAGGTTTTTTTTCAAAGTTATATTAATATAAAATAACTATTGAAATTATAAATTAACATTATTTTTTAAAAAAAATTGATGTATTATAATTATTAAAAACATGGGTTTATATAAATTAATTTAAAAACATAATTTTAGTAATATCTTAAATAAATTTTTTATGGAAATTTTTAATGGTTGTGATGATGATGTTGATAATAATTAAGGGTAAAAGTATTTTTAAAAGAAAATTATTATTATTTTCAAAATAGTTTATTTTATAAATAGGTGAAATTATATTATGTATTTTTTAAAATTATTTTTAAATTATAAATACATATATAATTATAATATAATCAAAAACAAAATCGCATATATATATATATGTTAACAAATGAAAAAAAATATATAAAAAAGGATAAATTTTTTGATCATAGGATGGTGAGGGGAATATTTTTGGGGTCTTATTGGGAGAGGTCGGGAATTATGGATTCAAGAAGCCGAGTGGGGTCAAGTGTTAGTCGAGCGTATCACTTTCCGAGAGGTGGGAATGTCGATGTGGCGAGGTTTGGACATGATCTGAGGATCAAATATGATCAATATCAGTTTGAGGTATCTACGTGTATGGATGATTTGAGTATAATTTGAAGTGGTTTGACCACTGGATAAAGATCGAGCACCAGCAAAGGGGATCCCAACGTGGTCAGGATTCAATTATGGTAAATGTGTGGTCTGTTCTTTGTCTGCTACAAACTGATTAAAGATCTATATGAGGTGGATTTTTGTTTTGGAATCTAATTTCAATTAATGTATTGTACTCATCATGATAGTGTCATTTTTACCTGTTTGTGATTTATCTACCTCAATTATTATTGTCCGACTGTTTATCAATTTTTTCTATGGGATGATTGTTGTATTCTTCTTTGATTATAGCTTTTGAATTCAAAGTAAATCAATTAGGTCCATTTTTTGATGTTAGGCATATTGAATATATTTAAATATATATATATATACTCAGTCTTGTAGAAATAACTTGGACTATTTTTATTTGGAAATATTTGTTTGTTCTGATTTATTCATGGAATTCACCCAATTTTCCATTGCTACTCAAAACTACCTATGTTTCTAATGTGGTTGGATCTTATATATATTCTTTAACTATAACACCCCAAGCTTCCATGGTATGCTTCTCTTTGAATAATACAGTTGCTTGTGTTGTACGCAACTCTGTGTTCTAACACACCACAAAAATTAAACTTGTTGTTCAAAAGTGGTTATGAATAGTATTAACTAAAATTTGAACATTATATAATCCTTATAATTTTAAAATCAATATTATGAGTTTATTAGACATAATTTAAGAACAAATTCATTTTTTCCTGATAAAATAATTATTTTTAAAAAAAATGCAATTTTACCGCCTTTAAATGGAGAACACATTTTAAATCCCATATTTTAATCTTTTATAAATACAATTTGTCAAAATAAACTTCTTCATTAGAATCACGTCATAATAATTTGTTTTTAATAAATTTTTGGTGTTATTCTGATAACTTTCATGTTTGGATGAATAGTGAAAAATATGATATTTTAACTCAAAACAACTTTTTTAATCAAAATAATTTGTAGTTTTAAATTATAAATTTTAATGGTTTGATAGTATAAATAGATTATATTTTTACCATTTATTTAAATATTATTTATTGGATTTAATTTCACTTTGAAATTTAACAATAACAATTATCAATGTTTTGTTAGTTATTATTTCTTAAAAACCAACTCTTTGGTTTTGACAATGGGAATTAATTTTTAATTAATAAATGAAACATATATATTTTTAATTTGGTAAAATAGACTTAATTTTTGAATTCAGAATATCAAAATTATCTTAGGGTGAAATTTGGTATTTTTCTGAAAACATTCAATTTTTGATGAATTGTGAAAAACACTTAGTTGTTGGTTAAAACTGACTTTTTATTTAAATAATTATTTATTTTATTTAAATTAATATTTGGTCAAAATAGATAAATAATACCTATATAAGTTCAATGTTATTAATTAGAGTCAGTTTTAATAATTTTAGATATATAAAAATTTTATCGAACTTTTTACCGTCTTTTACCCACCTCCTTAGAGCATTGGAAAATTTACATAAAACATAATTTTACCACTTCTGTGAGATGAATTTCAAAATAATGAGAGACATGGTTGATATCAATATGTAAAATGTGGTTTAATAAGATGAAAATAATTTTTGGTGAATAGTAAATTTTTAATTTTATTAACCACGGTTAAAAGTAAATAGAGTAATTAAGAGTAAAAATAATATAATTTTTACCATAAATATGTCCTAATTCTATTGTATAAGTATAATTAGACCAGAAACAACCTTAATAAAAAGATATTATCCTTTAGGTACAATTGGATTAGATTAGGATACTTGTTATTATTTTATTTAGAGAAGATTTAAAAGAGTTAAAATAAATGTTTAATAACAAAAAAAATTTAATATAGGGTTAAACATAAGATAAATTAGACTATAAATATTAATTATAATGATACAAATATTTCCTACATAATGGTATATTAGTTATATTTTTTATACATTAAATAATTTAATTTATTTATGACACAATGATGATGCAGTAATTACCTAATTAATGAAATATTAAAATAATTGATATTATAAATATCCCAATAAATGTAATTTGAGAGTTTTTAGGAATTCCACTAATTTTCTAGGTCAATATGACAAGTTAGGGTTGGTTATATGAATTTTTTTAGAAGTAATAATGTTTTTCTGAATTTAGAAAAAAAAAATACCAAATAGTGTCAAAATTGACTGAAATGAGTTTTTAAAACAAATATTATATTATTAAGTCATATTCTATTAATAAAAATCTAAGGTTCATCCAGAGGACTTATATAATGATAGGTGTATCATTAATGAACCACTTGGGGTTCTCTTTTAAGTATATAGTATGCTTATTAATCATATAATATAAAATTTCAAAGAGACATGGTAAATGTCAAACTATTTAACTAAGTATTAAATCTAAAATATAAAGTTAATATAGTGACAAAAACCTATATAAAACATATTTGTTGAGTGGTTTTAGACTCATACCCACCTTATAATTTAAAGTATCCACTTTGGAGACATTAGAAACCGAAAATTATTTTATTACAAAATAATATTTCTAGGTTTTACTAAGGTGCCTCTCACCCCTCTTATTAAAGGGTACTCACCCTTCTCTATAATTCACACCTTAAAAGACATTTGTCTCAGCCAAAACCTGCCCAAATACCCTCTAAAATATTATTAATTCATCTTATAGGAAACCCTTTAGTCATAAATCCAACCTATAGACCCCTTTGGATTAAATCAAAATGAAGACCCGAAGAAGTTTTAAATATTTAATCACCTCTTTAAAGTTCCTTTCTTCATCAACTTTCTATTTCTTTTTTGTTTACATTCTAAAATAATAACTACAGTATCTTCTATATACTGTGATGTTATTATAAATATGGTACAACCATATTACTCATTCTATCCATCCTTTGAATGACATGTCACCATACGTGCGTACGTACGACCTACTGTCTCCACGTCGTGGTGTAATTGTTATTCAATACATTATTATTTTTAAGGGTATAATAATGATTTTTTATTCATGTAAATTATAAATATAACATTATAATGACTCTGTATATATGATATAACATCCAATTATATATTATTTTGATATCAAAAGGGTGATATTGTCGATCGGGCATACATACGGACTACCACCTCCACGAATGCGATGAGATTCATTCCCCATTATATCCATTCAAAACAAATTTTCATTTTATGATTAAAAATAATGTTTAAATAATGATATAATTTTAGATATGAAAAATAAACATACCATCCATATCAAATATGACTCACATTACAAAGAATATAATGGAAATTGAATCCGTTAACAGCCGAAACGACGATAATACTAAGACATTATTAAAAAAGCAATGATAAAAGATCAGATATGATATCATATTAAGGAATATGATTCTCGAATAATTTAATAACAATTATTTCACCATTATAAAATAGGAAAACATACTTTCAACCAAGGAAAAGTAAAAGGTTAGGGTTTATATTACATTCTCTTCATTATCTGAGGTTATTTATACATAATTATCTAATGGGACCTCTTTATCATCTACATCCATGTTTATTAAATATATATTTCAAAAAAGTTATAATATTGAATAGGCATTGGGTTAAATTCATTTATACCCTTGTTTGAAATTTTATTATATATTTATAAAGGAATCATTCTGTCGTTTTCCAAATAAGGTCATATTTAACCTTTTCGACTTAATTAAGGTAAGAATGTTTTTTTATCTTATACAGTGGGTGTGGCTATTTTCCGCTGTTATAACATCGTCAAAGATTCCCTTATAATCTTATAAGAATATTTTCAAAATAAATGTTTTCTTTATTATTAAGTGACACTGAAATGATTTCAAAATAGAAATATATATTTCTCTAAAAAAATGTCTTCATTTCATCCATGTCAATATCTTTTGATGGACTTTAAGATTATTTGATGTTGATTAATTATGATAGAAAACATCCATATTGTATTAATTTTTTGTGATATGTTTGACTGTGGATGTGTTCTTTCATAAAATTTATGGATTCTGTATAATATATCGACATTTTTTATGCTAGTTTTAATACGGATATTTATGTGATATTTAAACCTCTTCATATGATAAATGTATTGTTTTAGTATGTTCTGGGTTGGGGACCATTAAAAACAAGACCTCTGGGTTGGGGTCCGGTTACAAAAGACCCTCGAGGATGGAGTTAGGTTAGAGATGATCTCCAGGATGGAGTCCGGTAACAGAGGCTATCTAGGATGGAGTCTGGTTATCGAGGCTCTTTGGGATGGAGTCCGGTTATATAGGCTCTCAAGGATTGGTTCTGGTTATCGATATCCCCTAGGTCTTGGCACGAGCCCTTGCCATATAAATTAATGTCTGACATTATGCATTCCATCTTTATGAAAGTATCTATTTATATTTCATGTGATTATCCAACTAGTAGAATATCCATTTGAGTAAGTAAATGGCATTATTTTGATTTTATCTTTTCCATATTATGCTGAAGTTCATGTTTAAAAGGATTTTGTTTTAGTTCTATACATTTCCTTAAATGTTTATGATTATTTTTGATAATTTGTTCCATATTGTTTTCCTTAATGAGAATCAGAGCTCACCCATTTCTATGTTTTAATTTTCCTAGGATGTGAAGACGTATATTATGACTGACCTGCAGGGACAGTCTATGAGATCTCAGTGGTGTCTATGGAAACAATTTTGTTTTTGTTTTCCATTTTAAATATTAATGTAGTCCTTATGAATGTATCTAGTACTTCCAAGGCTACTAATCTAAATGATCTTTCAGTACATAATCTTTTGTGAATATGCCAATGTTATGTAATAATGAACCGACTCTGGGTAATTGGGGTCGGGGCGTTACAACAACCCGCAGTTTTTCAATCCATAAAATTTATATTTTTAATTATAAAAATAAATTTATATAATGGGAAAATGAATATAAATAATGGTTTTCTTCAAGTGTTATAATGGTTCTAGTCCAAAAACTCTTCTACTCATATTTCTCTTTCCCAATGCATTCATACACACCAACTTCTCAAGTTCTTTCATGCCTAAAACTAATGTAGGGGAACTATTATTATTATATTTGACTCTATAGCAATGGTTCAAAAAAATTATTTTCTAGATTAAAAATGTTTATTTTTTAAAATATTTGTATGTGAGTATTTTTTTTCACTTCATCAATTTTGAATGAATATACTGTTTTTAATTTTTTTTATAATTGATAAATATTAATTCAATGGATTTAATATATGGTTAATTAATTTAATATATATATATATAATATTAGTGTACCAATATCATATCAATCAATTAAACATGTTTGTGTGTACTATATATTCTAAATTTCAATTTCATAAATGTATACATTAATTTTCATTTTCTATGTAATTAGAGCATACACAGATACATTATTTTCATGTTTATAGTTTTTCCAAAAAATATTATTATTATTTATATACATGAAAACCTATATGATCAAATTATTATTGTACGTAAAAATAAATGTTGACGAATATAATAATTGAATTGTGGCATGTATATGTAATCCAAGATTCATGATTTTCTCTATACGTCATCGATTATTCATAAAATTTCATACATAAATTTTTGTATATATACATGAGAATGTGAAATGAATAATTTATACCATTATAGAAACTACCTTACAAAAAAATAATTTTTTGAGTTTTATAAATGATTATATGGATTGATAATATTCTTGCATACAATAAAAAGCCAATTGTTTGATGTTATATGGTTGTTCCATGTCTAGAAGATGTTTTCTTATAGAATTATATATATATATATATATAAACATATAAGTGGATGTAAATATGTCTCCATGTTTATTTATAACTAAAAAACTAGTGAAAACATGTATATATATATAAGTTATCAAAAAAGGATTTTATGAAACAAGGTGACTATACATTGTAATTATCATAGGGAAATGTTGAGTGAACCAATGACTTATGAATGCTTGTAGGGCCAAATATCCTTTAATGTTTCATGTAGCCTCATGGTTTTTTTTTGATTTCATATTTTTCTCAAAAAAACACATGATTATTTTCTAATCATTTTTTCAATGAATAAGTTTTTTTTAAAGTAATATAGTATATTTAGAACTGTTTTACATCATATTTCTATTAAATCACATTCTGGGAAAAATAAGTTTCACTCGATGTTTGGAATATTTTTACCACAGGATTAGTAGAATTATTTCAAGGCATTCACTACAGTTACGAAGTTATCACACATGACGTAATTTAATTATTTCTATAATGATTTGATAAAATATAATATATATATTTAATTCTCTAAATAATAGAATGGAAAATGTCCTAGAATATAAAATTATTTGTGTATTTTTCAATTGTTTTTAAAAACAAGTACATATAATATTTATTTACTGAATCTAAAAGAGTTGGTTTTGGGATTTACAATTGGCATCAGTGTGATGATCTCAACAAAATTGGAGATTAGAAGATTCCATTTGACCAAAATCAAATTGGTAGAGTATATAAGTTTCATGGTTTTGTTTTTTCATAATTCAAAAGTTGGAATTCAGAATTTTCATAAGTCTGAACAACTTTTAAGGGTGTAATTCTTTTAAAGAGGGAGGATATAAGGTCCCATGAAATTTAAAGAGTACATTTATTTTAATTAATAATTTATTTAAATACCAATTAAAAAAAATTTGAATAAAAACATTTATAAAAATAATATATTTTATGCAATCTAAAAAATATTTGATTCGAATTAAAAAAATATCACATTTCAAGAAATATTATTTTTAAAATTAAATTTATTTTTATAAAAATTTATTACTTATGTTGAATTATATTTTGAATAGAATATAATTTTCGATAAAATTATTTTTATAAAAAACTATAATTTTTTTTATAAATATGTTCTTTCTATTAAATGAATAATTTCAATATAAATATATTTATTTAAAAATATGAAATTATTATAAGTAACTATTTATAATTTCAATAGAGAAATATTTTAGTATAATATACCTTTTTGAAACAAATATGATTATCTATTGGTAAACAAAATATTTTATAAAAAACCTGCGGATAAAATAATAATTATTTGATAAAAGTTTTCCTAAAATAAAAAAACATTATATGAATTATAAATTAAATGTTTAAATAAAAAATGTACTGATTTAAAATTATAAAATAGTTTTGATCATATAAATAAAATAAAAAAATTCAATTAAGGAATTTCATAGATAAATTTATTAAAATAATTTATTAACGATAATGATAATTATTATAAAAATAATAATAATTTAGGGGAAAACATAAGAAATTTTTTATTATTTATAAGATATTATATTTTATAAACATATGCAATTATATTATGATTTTTTATAAAATTTTGAAACTGTATATATATATATATGATTATAATTTTATAAAAAAACTGAATTTCTTTTTTATATGTTAAAAAATAAATCAATATATATAAATAAGGATAAATCATGTTCGAGTTGATGGGTGAGATTTTGGTGGTACCATTGGGAGAGGCCACGCATTTGGGGTTCAAGAAGTCATGTGGGGTCATGCGCTGGTCGAGCTGATCTCTTTATAGGAGCCAAGCAGGTAGGAGCGATGAGGTTCACTGACTAAGAAAAGATTCGGGATAATCGAACGTGGGTGGTGGACTCACCAAATTTTGAGGATTCATAGATTTTTCGAAGTGGACCTATCACTGGACTAGGACCATGTTCTGGCGATGGATATCCAGACATGGTTAAGGTTTGACCATGATAAAGGTGTGGTCTTTACATCATCAGCTACAAATTGATTGCATATCAATATGAGGTCAGTTTCTATTTTTTAGGTATTTAATCTTACTTCAGGTATTTTCTTCACCATGAAAGTTCTTTTTTCGCTTGTTTCATGACATTATCTACCTCAATAGTTGTCCACAAACTATTTTCTTGAGTTTTCTGTGGTCTGATAATTACATTCTTCTTTGATTAAGGATTATAATCAAAATGTATAGGGTTTTGGTCCATTTTTTATTGTTATCTTATTTAATATATATATATATATGTATATATATGTGTAAATATATATTCAATAATCTAGAAATAGCAAAGACTATTTATATTGGTGTACCTTTGTCCTATTCGGATTCTATTAAGGATGCTAACAAATTTTCGATTTGTAGTCAAAATTACCACATTTTCTAATGTGGCCATATCTAATATAGATTCTCCAACCCACATATTTTGAATCCATATAATTTACTTTATTTTTTATTTTAATTAATTTATACCATGTGAAAATGATTATAAATTAAGGATTGCTTTAAGATTTTTGAAATAGTTCTATTCTTGAAACTTCTTTTCTTGTTTTTCTTATCCCAGTGTGTTCAAACACACCAACTGCTCAAGTTACTTCATGCCTTCAATTATGGTAAGGTATCTATTATTATTATTTTTATTATTATATTTATAATGATAATCAAAATAATATATTTCATTTAGGTTAAAATATTTTTTCTACAAAAATATATTTAGGTGTGTATTATTTTCACTACTTCAATTCTTGAAGCCTATAAAATGTTAAAAAAAATTACCGGTCATTATTATTTTTAATGATTGAATATTTTTTCATTAATTTAATATATATATATATATAATATTATTAATTTCCATGATCATATTAATTTATTCTATGTATATTTATAAATATATTTAATACTCTAAATTTCTAGTTCTTAAATGTACACATTAATTTTCCTATATAAAGTTATTTTATAATATATAAATGTTTTATTTTCAAGTTTACTAATCATCAAAATAATTTTTTATGATTGCTTTTGTAGGTGAAAACCTATAATATCCAATTCTTATTCCATATAAAAATTAATTATTATGAATACTGTAATGGAATCATTTCAAATAATTCATGGATCATGATTATGTCCATACTTCAGTTATAATTATAGAAATTTAAAACATAAATATCTCTATGTGTGTGTGTGTGTGTGTATATATATGTATATATATATATATATATATATATTATAATGTGAAATTAATAAATTACACCTTTTGGGAACTAACTTCATAAAATTAAATTTTATGAATTTTATGATTCAATTATATGGATGAAATTTATTTTTAGTGCCATGGAAATTCCATTTTGTCTCGAAATTTTGTTGTTCAAAATATTGTAAATATTTTAATATAGAAGTATATATATATATATATGACAACATATAAGTTTATATAAATATGTCTCCATTTTTATTATATATCAAAACTACAATGAACAAATCTGTATATATATATGGTAATAATAAAAAAATATCTAAAAATTGGGGCTTGAACATTGTTAACATTGTCGGGAAATTAAGATTGAACCTATCCCTCATGAAAGTGGTCGGCCTAGACATCCTTCAATGTTTCATTTACACATGTGGTAATGTTTTTAAAATTTTTCATACTAGCTTTCAAAAAAACCATTGAATTATTTTAAATTAATTTTCAAAGAATAATTATTTTTGAATTTACTATAGTAGTTTCAAAATTCATAGTATTTTGGAATGGTTTTAACCATATTACTGGAAAAAATAATTATCACCCTATGTTGTAAATTATTTTTTCCATTGGTTCCGTATAAGTTTTTGAAGGTGTTCTTTTTTTTAAAGAGTTATCATACATGAAGAAATTTATTTATTTATTTATAGTTATTATAAAATGTAATATACATGTCTGACTATCCAAATCCTATATCAGATAAGGTCTTGTAATGTAAAATTATATGTGTAATTTTTTGTTGTCTTTATTAAAAATACACTTCATTTTTGATTCACTGAATTTGGAAGCCAGGGTTTAGGATTTACACTAACCAGGCACGACCAGAGTTCGTGGAAAAAGAGTGTACGTGGGAATGAGCAGAGTACATAGTCCCATTCCATCGTACACAAGCATAGGCCATATGAAACATATATACAATTAAAATATATTACACTTAATTTAATCCACATACACACCGTGTACTTCTTCTAGGGAATGTTAGATATCTCTTTCCCCTTAGTTTAATATAGTATCTTTTGGGTTTTCTCCCATTATCCATCCCAACAATGTTATAATGAGGCATCACATCCAAATAATAGTGTGAGGGATCCCGTATAATGGATAATATCAAATACATTAGGGTATCCCCCGAGTGGCATGCACTGTGATTCATTATCATTCTTCCTAATGTTAGGTCATGTATCCAATTACAATAATCTATGGAGTGTGATTCTCATCCTATTTCAATACTCCTGGTGGGATTTGGTATTTCATATAGGCCCTCAGTGTTATTTCTTATCGGTGTACCGAAATCTTTTTATTTCTAGTTGATAGTCATTCTTTGTGAGTAACAACCCACATTACCTTTCAGATGAGAACCCTTAGTGTATCAATTTTTTAGGAGTGAGTTTTCCTAAATGAGAATTACCTTGAATCCTCGACAATAATTAGATGTTACTTTATTTATTGATAAATTATCTTGAGACATGTTTATTATCTTGATTATATTTGGGTTCAGGATGTAATCCTTTATTTTGAGATGATCCACTCATAATGTTTTTGTTTCTTGTTTTCAGGGTGTCCTACTAGGTATTGTATACGAACTCATGCATGGGAACTTCCCACTCATGTCATGTATTATGTAGAAAACATGGTATTAGATAAACTCTTAGGTGGACCATGAAAAGGAAGAGAAAGGATCAGCTAGATGGGATACATTAGATTTCAAGAGTTGAATTTTATTCTATTCTCATACTTAATAGTAGGATGGACTAGTTTTTAGTTATTTGGGATTCTATTTATCCCTTTATTAATTCTCAAAATAGTTTCGTACAATGATATGTGATTTACTTGAATGTATGAATATTTATAGAAATTATACCATTCCGTTTTGTACTATTATAGTTTTTTTAGTTGGGTATGTGTACTGGTACTTTAGCATACAACCTCACATATGAGTGATATGCAAAAATGGTTCTTGTTTCTAACCCTGGGGATATTAGAAGTTATCATGGGTGGTCACATTGAACGTGTCACTAGCTAGGCGATCCCCAGTGTGTTAGTTAATGAAAATATTGAATTTGTGATCATTAACAAAATTATATAGGATTATTCAAAATATGGAATCCTTTTTATGAAAATAAATTTCCATTAATGGAAATTTTTAAATTTATAAATAAATTCACTAATGGAAAAGGAAACCCTTCTTAGGGAAAATTAATGTTTATTAATAATAGTGAATTTAATTTCTTTAAATTCCATGTAAAATCTATTAGATGAATGAAATTTTTTTATTCAATGTCTAATATAAATAATTATTTAGGATAATAAATCAATAACAATTTATATGATTTATTATTAGGAGAGAAAATTTCATTTCTAAAAAAAATTATAAAAGAATTCTTTAATATATGTACAAAGGTTTCTTCTTTATGAATGTTACTATTTTAGAAAATATAATTTTATTTATGATTATATGTAAAAAACAGTTTTTATTAATTTATTTAGTCTTATACATGACCTCCAATGCAATACCATGTTGATATAACTAACATTTAATAATAATATTTTAATAGTACATCACAGTTCTTTTAAACTCATTAATTCATTTAAAGTAGTCTATGAAAGTCAAAAAATATGTTGAAATATAAAAATAAAGAAAAAACAGGTACTTTACACATCCAATCATATTTATAAACACTTTAGTATTGTTTTTAAGAATTATATATTTTTATAAACCATTTATTTAACCATATTAACTCACACCATGATGATAAAAATTCACCAAGGTAAATATTTATTGAAAAAATGAAATTGATATGAATAAAAAAATTGAAAATTTTAATTAAAAATTAGTAATTCTTTATGAAGATATTCAATTTCCATATTTTTTAAAAGTGAATTTTCAAACAAGTTCACCAAAAAATGTGGGAGATAATTTTTATAAAAATTCCACATTAAATTAAAATATAATTTTACACCAAAATATTGTAACCTATTGATTTCCATGTTAATAGTTATACTAGGTTGTATAAAATAAGACATATTTTAATGTTAATATAATCAAAATTCAAATTTAACCATGTAAAAAACTATTAAAATATAAGAACATGAAATAAATATTGTTTTAAAAAAATAACATTGATGTAAAAAATGTTAACCATGTATCTATAAGTCCAAAATGAGACTTTATAATGAACTATATTAATATGTAAATATATTTTTGGTTTATAAAAAATGATTCATAAGTTTTAATTTCATTTTTATATAATTAAAGTGTCATGAAAATGAATGTATATTTAAAATTTTTATTTTTCATTATTTGAAAAAAATTAATATTTCTTAAAAATACAAAAAATATATCTAAATAATATTTTTTCATGATAATGTTATAGATAAAATTAATTTTATTAATTTGAAATTTTAATATATATAAATTTATATATTATGTAAAAAAATAAATAATATTTTAAAATAAACTATTATGTTTTTTATTGAATGATTATTTAAAATTATTTATAAACTATTGTGAATATGAACCCCTACAATGAATATTTATATATAATAATATGAAATTATTTTTAGGATTAACTATGTTTTCATTATTTAACGCTTATGAGTGTTTGACTTTATTTACCTCCATGGGAGCTGCGGTCTTTATATGCAATTATCTACGGTACGATGTTTATAATTATGTATATTGTCTTGTGCACCATTTTGGATCAATTATTCATTTCCCAATATCAACTTAAATTATCTATTTATGATTTTTATAAAATTTATTTTTGAAATTAAAGATCATTTAGGGAGTATTATCTTGGAATATTATACGCCTGTGTCCAACAGAGTTACACCTTTCCCTTCATTGCTTTACAATGCCTTGGGAAATCAATAAATATGGTTTTCGGGAGGTGATTTTTCTACGTATGTTTTGGCTTCATAGTGTCCCAGTTAACATAAAATTACCAAACATGTGTTATTTTATATGTTATATATTCCTATTTAATTATTTCTGACATGAATAAACATGTAATTTATGGAGTATAATCAAATCATTTTGGTGGAACCAAACTGAGGCTAATGCTCACACACGACACTAGTAACCCTATATACAAAAACCAAATGTCTGTTATGGATATTTGATCACAAGTTACATAGGTGACCTAGTTTTGGTATCTCAACTTGGTAAGATTTGGAAGTGTTGATCAATGTTGGTAGTGGATACCCTTATTTAATATATTCTATTTTTTATTTTTATATCTTTTTGTATTTGTGGGTGAGTTATTTGAATGTATGAATATATGACCTATGTTATTCTTTTCATAAATTGTGGAATATGTTTATTTAATTATTATTTTAATATTTTTATATTCAAAATATTCATTATATTATTTTCTACTATAAATGATGTTTGGTTTTATCTTAGTTAGTGATGTTAATGATATTTAAGTTTTATTACCCAAACCATTATTAATATACCATCACCACTAGTTCATGACCGTTGGTGTTTGAAAAAGGGTTCCTTAGGAATTTTTTGACTTCGATTAATTTTTAATTAGTTAATTTTTTCTTTGATCTATAGTTAAATCATACTATTCAACTAACATAGTTATTTGTTAATAAGAATAGGTGTTAGATCTCACTATAATCCATGAGATAGAAAACAATGTTGTGGCTACCAAACCCATGTAGTCATGCAGTGAATATATTATTAAATAACATGGTTAGATAGATGGGATGTATATTCATGTGTATTTAGGTCATAAATAATATTCATGGGTTAAATAAACATTTTATGGTTCAAATGAATAATGAAAATTTTATGATCAGGGATATAAAATATATTTATAGAAGACACTAATAAATACATATATAAAATATATAATCATTGTGACAGTTATTCCATGGGAAAAAGGATAAATGGTCGTGGTTTGGTGATTGTGGTTATAAAATAAAATAGTTATGTATTCAAAAAAATTTATGTTATTATAAAGTGAAATAATTCAAATTATTTTTACAAATAATTAATGAAAATAAATTACCCACATCTAGATTTTATTGAGAAGAGATAGTTAAACCATTTATATAAAATATAAACATGAATAAAAATCAATTCCTTATAAATATGGATTATTAAAAAATTATTATTTTTATATCGTAAATATTAAATATTACATTAATTGGGAAATGATTGAATTATTTCATGTAATATAGTCAATAATTATGTATGGATATCTTTGAATAAAGGATTTTAATACATATCGCATTGATCATATTGATAAAAATTGACAATCAAAATTGAATCGCTATCATTTTTGAGACATAAAAAAGACATTATAAATATTTATATTATGATTTTATACTTATTATTAAATATATATAATAGTATTGATTGTAGAAAAATAGTTTTATAAAAATATTAGTGAAATCAATACAAAAATGATCATATGAACATTTAATTAGAGAATTAAATAAGAACAATGAAATTAAATATGATAATTATATATATATTTACAAAAACTTAAAATAATGAGTTAATTTCTTAATTGTTGGTCTTAAACAGTTATTTTTATTATTAAAGAAATCAATATATTCTTATATAAATTTAAATAATAATATAATCATTATGGGACTATTTCATTATTGATAATTTTCATATTTATTTTACATTATGGATATACTATGGGAGGAACATATATTATTATTAGAAGAGTAATTTTTTATATTTATTATTATAATATATTCTCTCTCAATTAAAATTTTTATTCAAACATTAAATTATAATGAACCAAAAAAATAATAGAGGAATAAAATAATAAATTCTAATAGAATCAACTAAAATATATATTACTGTGATAAAGGATGAGACACTGATATTAAGATAATATGGACACCTTATGAAAGATCACTAATTGAAACCAATGGATTATCAACTATGTTCCCAACCCTTCATATAATGAAAATAACTACATTTTAATCAATTAATTAATCAAAAAATAAAAAATTATAAACCAATAACTACAATGTCCACATAATAACTATTATGTACTTGAAAATTATTGTGAAATCATGTTCTATAAATTCTATTTAAATCCATTACAAAACCATATTTTTTAATAACAAGAATAATTCTATGTAATGACCCAAAAATTTATTAATGGAAATTACTCTTGATCTAATCAAATGTCTTATTATGTAAAATGGTTATATAAAACAAATTAAACCCTTTGTTTTTATTTCGTTGGATTTAAAAATACCATTAATAATTGTTACTATTTCTAATATATATTTTGAACAATGATCACATGATTAATATAAACATAGGGCTTTAACAAATCCAATTTACCAAGAAAAAGGAAGTGATGACCACATAAAGTAGAATTTCTCCAAAGGAAACCCATTTGTGAGAGCACAGAAACGATTTGGAATCACTGGACTTTTCACTTGATCAAGCCCAGCCTAATCTTTAACACGTTAAGCTTGAACGAAAAAAAATACAGTAGATGAAAAAGTTAATAGAGATTACCACTCGAGCGATGTTACCCGACCCAACCCATGAGTTTGTCATGATGACACACCATACCCCTATGTATTATGCGAGTGTTATAAGGGGTTATGTAAAAATACACTAGACCTATGATTATGTTAATTGGTTTTGTGTAGAATAAATAATATGCATTAATTTTAATATTGTTACGTAATAAATTGTTTTAAAGCCAAAATAGTTTTTTAGTTAATATTGAATCAAGAAATACATTTTGATGAATCAATGGATTTATTAAAATCAAAATATTATTTAGCTAAAATTTCATTTCTAAATTACTTTTTATTAAATATAAAAGATAATCTAATTTTTATAAATATAATAGTAATTTATAGTACGGTTTGAAAGCAGTTTTTGTCATAACTCGTGAATTTTTTTAAAATTTACATTTTTATTTTAAAAGTTAAAATTCAAAAATTTAGAAATTTATTTAGAAAAAATGAATAAATTTTTTGGAATCATGATGTCAAAATTATCCAATTGTGAATTTTTCATAATTTTATGAGATAGAAAATATTTTGGGTAAAAAACTAAATACGTTCAAATATGTATTGTGTTTTATGACATCATAATTGCCCAATAGAGATTTAATAAAATAATATAAATGGGTTGTTCAGAAAATATATGTTTAAACTTTAATATAATTTTATTTTAGGTTTGATTGATTTATTTAACAATGTTTTGTAGACCATCCAAGACTTATAAATCATTTTAACATTTTAAAATGATTTACTTGAGAGTGTGACTCACCTCCACATATGAAATCCTAATATTTTAAGAATTTATCCTAAGGGAATTATAAAATAATTTTTTTTCAATCCACTTTGGAATATAGAATGGGAAAAACCATGGGTTGGTTTGTGTTTTTTATTAGTTTAATGTGTGGTTTCCAAAACCTAGATAATAATGAATTCATCTCCTTTCATATATAAACCCAATATATCTCTGATTACACATCACTCAAACCATTTATATATCTGAAAACCACTTCCCTCCTCTCTATATAATCCTCCCACGGTGCCCCAAGCTCCCAATAATCCCCTCTAAAGCCCCTCCCAATCCTTTTGGACCACACTTCCATGTAAAGGATTTCATCCATTCTCATTTTTGTCCAATTTTTTTATGTTCTTATAGAATTTTTTTCATTTACAAATGTTGGGGTTTGATTTTTCACCTCCCCCATGATTACCTCATTATGTTTCAATTATGAGTGATCTCTTTCTGTCTCATTAATACCTCCCATGTATACCTGTTACCATGCCGAAATATTGTAATGAATTTCTCTTTTCTCATTTACATTCAAGCAATTATTTTATATTATGCATCTAAATTACATTACATATTTTGAGAACTTTATATATATTATCCCCCATGTACTATCCATTTTATTTACATATGATTAGATAAACCTTTCTTTCTCATAATCAATTTTTATGAATTATAATGTCACGTCATTTTTCTGTAGAAATTGCACCACGATTTTCCTTTTCAAAGACATTATGTTGTGAATACCATGCCCATTTTTCAATCAAGGGTATTAACCTTTATATTAATTTTCTTATTGATTATAGAGTTTCATGTATGTATTCCACATTCCCTTATCATGGAATAAATTATAGTATTTATTGATTCCTTTTTGTATGATCCATGTGGCACACTTATTAATGAAATGAAATGATTAAGAAGGGTGCATCCTGAAAGCGCACTAATGCATTGGGTTAAGAATAATTTCATGATATTTCAAGTGAAATGAGGGTATAATCATTCTAATTTATGTAAAATGGGGGTTTACTCATGATCCACATGTAATGTTCCTTGGATCATGCTAATATCGTGTAAAATGTTGATGCCACATTTCCATGTTATGATAACCATGTCATATCATGCCATTATGATCATGTTTCTCTTAAGGTCCACTGTTATTCCTATTTCCTTTCATGTATTGTATTCTTCATGTTATTCATTTTTAACCCCGTTAATTGTTATTATAGCTCACCCTTTTCTTAGGCATGTCTTCGGTTTATCCCATACAATGATAAGTATGAAGGGATGTGTGTGGTCATGTGAATAAAATTTTCCCTAAATAAGTGTATTTAATGTTTTATGTTATTATTTAATGTTCCTAAGCCCCCAAGACACTAGACGTCATGATACTATTTGTTGTATGAAGTGAATTTTTTATGTAATAAATTATGTATATGTGTCAAATAAAGAGAAGGGTTGTTATAGTTTGTATCAGATGATATGTTTATTTAATTTTGGTATTAGGATTACAGAACCCTAGTGGATGAAATATGGAAAAGTCTTAGTATATTAAAAACCTCCCGAAATTTTGGTGAGTATTGAGTAAGTGTTTTATCAGGAAAATACATCCATGTCTGGATACAAGAAGGTTGAGGCGGCTCTGGCACATATGTGTTTCAGATTAAAACCCGAAAATAGCGCTTTAAGATCGAATCAAATGAGAACTAGTTCACAAAAATCTGCTTTACATTACTCTTAGTTGTGACACTTTAGATGATATGATTTAGTAAATTCATAATCATAATATGAAAAATTATTAAGGAAATAAACAAATTCCCTAAGAATATATGTTGTGAATTAGATCATGGATAACATTTATTGAAGCTGTAAATTCATAAGATAAGAAAATAAAATTAATTTATAATGATATTCCCAATCCGATGGGAGAGGGAATGAAATGATTTGTCATGATACCCTTGTATTTAACTCATGTTTAGAATAGAAACACGGGTCAATAAAAATTTCCACCCCCTAACAAAGAAAAAGATGCAATCGAGAGGTTCATGAGACAGTGACCTCCTACTTTTAATGGATCATTTGACCTCTCAATCATCTAATAGTGAATCAAATCCCTTGAAATGATCTTCTCCACAATTAAATGTTCTGAACAAGATAAGGTTCTTATGGATTGTTATTGTATAGAAGTTGAAGCTGATACATGGTTCATGTTGATCCAAAATAAGAAGCCTGAGGAGGAGATTGAGGTGTTGGAATGGAATGAGTTTCAGAAAATGTTTTTCAATAAATATTTTCCCCGCCCCCTCTGACATAAAATGGAAATTTAAATCCTTTCCCCCAAGAAAAAAACAACAAATCCATTGGATAGTATGAGGAAAACTTCACAAGGCTTACATGATACACCTCTAGATTTGTTGTTACCCCTGAATAAAAGGTTTACTGTATCTTTGGTGTGCTAAAAACTATCCCATGGAAAGCCCTAGCAATCCATGACTTCGAGAGATGTAAAGAAATTGTCCGATTTTACCTCAATGTTGAAATGGAGATCGGAGAATCTCATGGGTATCATGGTGTTAAGAAGAGTAAGGCGAACTTTAATTCTGGTGGTTTGTTGGATACATACAATGGTACTAAGAAAATCCAGCACCCTATTTTCTAATAGTGTAGAATGAGACAACACAAAAATTTCCTGAAGGGGATGAGGAAATTCTTTAGCTGTGGAAGAGAAGGGCATGAGGCCATTAACTACCGACAAGAAAAATGTAATGGCCCAAACCCACCTGGTCCATTACATTGCAAAAACACAGCTCCACACAAATTTTGGCACCAGTCACAGGGACACCGATCAGGGTGGAACAGTGATGGTGGAACTGGTTATGGTGGTACCATGATGGTGGCACTGGTCATGGTGGCACCATGACAGTGGCACCAGTCACGGTGGAACCATGATGGTGGCAGTGGTTACGGTGGCAATGTGACAGTCGCACACCAGTCACGGTGGAACTATGACGCTGTCACCGGTCATGGTGGCACCATGATGGTGGCACCTTTGACAGTGGCCCCATGACTGTGGCACTTTTGACGGTGGCACTATAAGGGTGACAATGTGACGGTGGCACCATGTGGGTGACACCGTGATGGTGGAACCGTGTATTCACCGTGTCTTCGTCCCTTTTTCGAGTTCCACCCTTTTCCTATGCTGCAACTTATCTTTTAGCGTAAATAAGATTTAATTCCCCCTTTAAAACCCATTTAAGTCCCATAAATAATATCTAAAATCCCTCAAAATTCGGGCAATCCTAAATTTTACCAAAAGGTTTGGTTTTTCCTCGGTGTCACCCCCTTTACCCGTACCTTCCAACTCCACCCATGTTGTGGAATTTTCTCCTTTTAAAAGAAACTGTTTAATGCACAGACGTTATGCCACCACCCCGATGGGAATAATTAAATAAGAATTAATTTCATCATTCGTAACTTCCCAACCACGTGGGGAACCAAGATCCGACATTAAAGCATTCAAATTTCCATATCCCGTAACAACGAGATCTCATCTTTATATCACACTATCGTTTCATCCTTCCCCTTCTTGGATGAATTTATTTCTTCTCCCTGGTGTGCCTGGAGTTCTTCCTTCTTGAGGCATGTCTTGTGCCGGTGCTGGATTATTTCTGCTTGTCCTTGGAGTCCTCGGAGTTCCTCCCCATCAAGTCATGCATCTATAGTTCTTGGAATATGAAGAAGAACTTTTATCCTTGATCAACCAAGTAGGGATTTTCCTTCATCTCTCCTTACTGTGTATCATGTGGGGTGGGTACGCTACAATTTCTGTGGGAATGGATGAAACCAACCCTTAAACAAATATAATAAATAGTCTGTTAAAGAATGATGGGGTGTGTTTGACAATTTTTCTGTACTCTTTTATAATTTCTATATATTGTGAACTGTATGGGCTTATGCTGACTGAAAATCATAGTCGTTGTTGGGATTTCCCTGCACACAAATGAACCCTTTTCTTATATGATGATTGAATGGATCCAATATGGGAATTTGGTTAATCGCATAAACTCGTCCAATTAAATGAATGTCTAGTGAACAAAAATCCTTGCGTGATCACCTCGGTTAACCAAAAAGAAAGATGAAAACATAGGGAATGATGTACTTGAGTTCGAAAACTTCCTTGTTCTATCTTGGTGGCACGCATTCTTGTTCTGCTAAATGCTTATGGGGTGACGTGGATGAGGATTGGATCCTATGTTGTTTCACGGTTATTGGTTATGAATCTGAAGTTGTTTGGGGCTATATCTTGAGTCTTGGTTTGGTTCCATTAATTTGAGGGATCTCACTGATCCCTTTGTTGTTGTGAAATCACAAGAGAATCGAGTGTGAATTCTTTAATTGTGGTTTGTTTGTTTCTCATTCTATGGCTTGTGGTTATGCCGGTCAGTTTCCCAGTGGTGTAGAATTCACCAAAATGGGGTCACTTGAACATGAAAACAAGAATGGTTTAAATGGGGAATTTGTTTTGGGAATGAGTTGGGACTTGGCCATGAGTGATGTGCATTCTTTTACGAAGGAATTGTAACAATGGTGTTGTGGTTAGGTTGGCTTTGGAAACCCTTGGTTAGGATGAGTTCTTGTTACCTATACATATATCTGTAGTTTTTATGTTTCTTATTCGCGTCCCACCCAAGTTGAGCACTTAGTGCCGAACACACCAATTTCATGGGGGGAGGGTGTTTTTTCCAACACTCTTATGAGTGGCTGGTTATTAGCTCCTTTTATTCTAAATTTACCGAATAGCCTAAGACTCTTCGGGTAGGCTGTGATGGCCTGAGGTCTATTATCGGCCCAGATTATTCGGGCAGGGTAGTTTTGATGGTTGGCCCAGGTGTGTTCGGGCAGGTTGTTTCTCAAGAATCTTCAAGATGAGGCCCAGGTGTCTTCAGGCATGTTAGTAGTTGTTATGGCCCAGGTGTTTGCATTCTTGGGTACATATATTGATTCGGGACAAGGTGTTTGCGGGCGGGATGTGCGGTTGTGGCCCATGTGTTTGTGGGCGGGATGTGTGGTTGTGGCCCAAGTGTGTGTGGGCGGGGAGTGGCAGTGGGTCTACGGGGAGAATGGTGGGATTGGTTCGATGCATGGGGTGTCTTCAATAACGAGTCATAAAGTGGCGTGGTGTACCCAAATATCGATGTTCTATTACAATAATTTACATGACTTGTGTTATTTGGGGGGTTTTCCTTGGTGAGGCTAGGGTTGATAGTTTTCCTTGCTAGGTGCTTTGGTTATCTTTTTTTCCACGGGCATTATAATGCCTCCCCAGTTGTTCATGAGAGTGTTTTGTTTTCCCTACTGAGTATAATTGTTTTCTCACCCTATGTATATAGAACTGCTTTCAGGTTTCTAGGAGGATTTCAGGGATCTTGCGGGGCCGTACTAGCTCGGACATTGGGATAGTTGCAGTTTCTATTTTTATTTTCTTTGGTAATTTAACATTGTAGTATCCTTATACCTTTTGGTTTTTACATTTGTAACATGCATATGGGAATGTTTTTCTTTTTGTCTTTACTCTTACCCTCTAGTTTGGGTATTGTTGGGATTTACTATCTTATCTCCCGATACTAATAAAGAAAATAGGTAATGCCTTCCATCTTGTGTGTGATTCTATACCCTTGGAGCTAGTCTCCACTCTGGGGCCTATTGAAGGTGGGTCTTGGGGGTCATTATCTCTCCTTCAACGTGATGAAGGAGGGGTCTGGAAATCTACTGTACCTTCCATCATCTTGGTGAAGGAGGGTCATGACATAATGGTATCAAAGGTAGAGTTTGAGAGATATAATGGATTCTAGGGTTAGGAATAGTAAGGATTGCATGGGATGATAGGGAAAATATGTTGGGTGATCTTGGTGCGTGAAATAAGATAAGGAAGACCATCTAAGACATGAGATTTTAGGGCCCCCATGATCTGATGCAAGGACTCTGGGCCTACCGAACGACCATGTGAGACCGCACTCATTGCAGGGTAGAGACCCCAGGTAAGGTACATGAATCATAATGAATTGTGTTCTTATGTTTCATGGGTATTTTTGGGGATTTAAAATGAATAATAAGTCTATAAAAATTTAAGAACAGTATTCTAAACTACTCAGGCTTATGCATTCCTTGTTTACCTTAAAGCTATGGAACCTGGGAGACAACCATGAGTAGTTCGGGAAATCGAGGCCCCGGAGGTTGACTTGGCTGAATGGTAGATGACAAACTGAGGGGAGGAGGACGATCAGTGGAAGAGAATGCTTCGTTCCTTTCAGCTGCAGACCCTCGGGAAGTACGAGGGTAGCATCTCAGACATGTATACAGAATGTTGGCTAATGAATCTGGTGACAACTTTCATCTTGATCCGGGCTCCGACGGAATATTTAGATCCACTGGCTGTAAGCCAGATGCAGGGAGCAGCACATCAGTGGTGGACACTCTATCTTGGGGAGAAGATAGAGGTAGAGGTGACGTGGGCTGACTTTGAGAAGGAGTTCCGGGATGAATTCATCTCTTCCATGATGAAGGCTGAGAAGAGGTTGTAACTACTCTACCTCCAGGTGGTGAGTATTTCAGTGAGTGAGTTGGGGATCAAGTTCAAGGATCTCCTTCGCTTTTCTCCTGACCTCTTTCCGGATGAGGAGTCTTGGGTGATATGTTTTTTAGAGGCACTTCGACCCTATCTCTAGTATGTTGTTACTCCCTTCACCCTACCCACATACATGGAGGTATTAAACAAGGCTGAATTGGTGGAAAGGATGCACGCACTAGGAGGTTCATTGCGAGAGGGAATCCAGTTGGGCTCGTCTAAGGGGAATGCCGTCAGCAGCAGGCCTCCAGCATCAAGGCCCTCTAGGTTTCTACCAATAGGAAGCAGGCCTTGGCAGTTCCAGTTCCAATCTCTAATCCCTCGCCCTTTCCTTTCAGGGCCGTGGCTGAGATGCTTCATCTATGGAAGCCATGGTCACCTTCAGAATCAGTGCCCAGATAGAGTACATTACAGAGAGGGTGGGATGTTTTAGCGCCCACCTTAACAGCAACATTTTCATGCTAGTCCCTTTCAGCAACAGTTGGGGATGCAATATCCCGCCCCACTGAGACCATATGTGGCAGGAAGTGGCCGACCCTAGGGTGCCCCTTAGGGACCTCGACCAGGGTGTGGTCGAGGAGGTGGACGACAACCAAGAGGCAGGGGAGCTTGGCGTGGATAGTTTCACGCCGCAGAGGCAGGAGTTCCAGCAGGGCCAGAAGTCGTTCGAGGTATGATCAACTTTTTTAGTACCCTTTCCCAATGCCTTGTTTGATAAAAGAGATTCACACTCCATTGTTGCAACCAGTATGGCCCGTGCTCTGGGTTTAGACGCTGAGAGACATCCAATGCCCTAGTTCTGAGCACACCAGTCGGAGGTCAGACCGAATAATCTTATGTTTTCTGAGGTTGTAAACTGATGATAGGGCCACATCAGTCTATTAGGGATATTCTACTTTTGTAGATACAAACTTATGATGTAATTCTAGTAATTGACTAGATGTTCTCTGTATGTGTTTTCATTGACTGCTTCCGAGGAAGGGTCATGTTTTCAAATTTGGGCAACCAATGTGTAACATTCATTGGAGAGTGGGGTTTCCAAAAGAGAAACAGGCAAGAGGAGCCCCTCCTTTCCTTGTTAGATGATATATCAGTGGAGTTGATGGATACATAAATGGTGGAAGTCCCAGGGATCGTTAGTGAGTTTATAGACGTCTTACCTGAGGAGGTGGTGACTCTACCCCCTCGACGTGATTTTGATTTTAGGATATACTGGCACCCGGGTGCCCGTCCGATTTCAATGGCTCCCTATTAGATGGCACCTTTAGAGTTGCAGGAGCTTCGGATTCAGATTGATGATCTGATTAAGAAGGGTTATGTTCAACCAAGTGCATCACCATGGGGTTCTCCATTCAAATTCGCAAAGAAGGAAGATGGTGTTCAAAGGCTGTGCATAAAATACCAGAGACTGAATCAGGTAATAGTCAAAAACCATTACCCTCTCCTGAGGATAGACGATATTTTTGACCAGTTAAAAGGGGAAGGATGGTTCTCCATGATTGACCTGTGGTCGGGATATCACGAGTTGAGGGTGAATGAGGGTGACATCTAGAAGACTACCTTCAGATGAAGATATGTGCACTTTATGTTTGTGGTCATTCCATTCGGAGTTATGAACACTCCAGCTGTGTTAATGGGGATCGTAAACTCCGTCTTCTGGGAATACATGGATCAATTCGTAGTTGTGTTTATTGACGATATCTTTATCTACTCATGATCAGAGGAGGATCACACTGAGTACCTGAGAACAGTTTTAGAGGTCCTCCGACAGCACCAACTCTATGGGAAGTTGTCCTAGTGCATTTTCTGGATGCGATAAGTGAACATCCTTGGGCACGTGGTGTCCAAGTTGGGAATAGCAGTGGACCCATCGAAGGTCGAGGCGGTTGTTTCTTGGGAAGCACCCAAGAATGTGGTAGAGGTTCATAGTTTACATGGACTGGCAGGTTACTACCGGAGGTTCATACCCAACTTCTCCAGGGTTTCATCACCTTTGATAGCTTTGACCAAGAAGGACTAGGATTTTGTGTGGAATGGGCAGTGCCATGCAGCCTATAGCTATCTGATGGAGAAGTTGTTAACTGCCCCAATGCTAAGGTTTCCAGAAGAAAGGGCGGCATATGAGGTGTTCTGTGATACTTCAGGAAAAGGCCTTGGGTGTGTGCTAATGCAGCGGCAAGGGGTGATCTCTTATGGGTCTAGAAATTTTTGTCCCCATGAGAATAATTATTCCACCCACGATCAGGATATTACGACGGTCATGTTCGCACTAAAATTGTGTTGTCATTTCCTCATCGGGGAGCGCATCATGGTCTTCACGGATCAAAAAAGCATGAAGTATATATTCTCCCAACATGACCTAAACACACGACAATGAAGGTGGATGGAGTTCCTTCAGTACTACAACTTCAATATTTCAAACATCTCAAGAAATGGGAATGTGGTGGTCGATTCCCTGAGAAGGAAGTCACAGAAGGATGCAGTTCGAGAGTCGGTAGATGCTTTGAAGGTGATGGAGGAGTTGGTTGCCCTGCACCTGGATGTGAGGATGGATGGTGGTAGAGGTTTCCTGTATCAGCTGATAGTATAGTCTTCCCTAATTCAGTAGGTTGAGGAGTCTTAGTGGGGTGACATAGAGAGTGAAGAGATGCACGGTCAGGCTAACCAAGGCAATGCTCTGGAAGGATGGTTGGAGGATGGTCAGAATCAGATTCGTTTCTGAGGGAAGATGTTTGTCTCAAAGGCGATGAGCGAGAGGGTTCTTGGTGAGTAACACAACTCACCACTAGCTGTGCACCTAGGAGTTTCTAAAATGTACTGGTGCTTGAGGGGTTAGTTCTGGTGGCCTGGGGTAAATCGGGCAGTGGTAGAGTTCGTGGCTAGGTGCCTAGTCTCTCTGTAGGTGAAGGCTGAACACCATGTTCCAGGAGGTATGTCACAACCTTTAGATGTCCCCGAGTGGAAGTGGGATGAAATCTTGATGGATTTCATCATAGGGCTACCCATGGTTCACGGAGGATATGATGATATCTGGGTAGTGGTGGACAAGTTAAAAAAATTGGCTCACTTCCTGGTGATCAAGGATTCTGGAGCAGTGGATTCCTTATCATAGAGGTACGTGGATGAGGTGGTGCGGTTTCATGGAGTTATGAGATCCATAGTATCAGATAGGGATGCACGGTTTAACTCATGAATCTGGAGAGGATTGCAGTATGATTTTCTAACCCAGCTTCATCTTAGCACTCCCTTCCATCCCCAGATAGCTGGAAAGAGATAACGCACCATCCAAACATTGGAGGATATGCTACGAGCATGTATTCAGGATTTTGGGGGATCGTGGGTGCGACACTTGCCTCTGCTAGAGATTGACTACAATAATATCTATCACTCTTCCATTATCATGGCTTCGTTCTAAGCTCTGTATGGAAGGCCATGCCGCTACCCCGTGTGTTAGACCGAGGTTGGGGAAACATGTTATCTTGGACCGAAAGTGGTTCATAGCACGATGGAGATGGTTCCTCTTATACGGGAGATGATGAAGGTGGCTTAGGACTGGAAGAATTCATATGATGATAATAGGAGGATACCCTTGGAATTCGAGGTCAGGGACCACGTATTCTTGAAGGTATCCCCTTGGCGTGGGCAATGGAGGTTCAGAAGGTGGAGTAAGCTTTCTCTAAGGATCATCAGACCCTTCGAAGTGTTGCGGCGGGTTGGAGAAGTGGCTTATCAACTAGTGCCACCACCGCCGCTACTGAGAATACATGACGTCTTCCATGTGTAACAAATCCGACTGTATCTACATGATGATCCACACGTCCTTGACTGGGGAAAACTGGCCATTGAGGCCGACGTGACGTTTGCAGAAGTACAAGCGGGGATCGAGGATCAAGAGGAGAATGAACTCCGTGGATGGACCATTCCTTTGTTTCGTGTTTTGTGGAGGATTGGCAGGCTCGAGGAATGTACCTGGGAAAGGGAGACGCAGATGCGGTCCCAATACCCAGAGTTGTTTTACTTTTTGTTCAGTTTTGTTGGTACTTGTTTGTGGTGGAACTCTTTACTTTGTTAACTATGGAACGTGTGGATTTCCTTGTTATGTGGATGTGTGTGAAGAGTCCTGACTATGGGGAGGAGTGGACCTGATCCCTAATCAAGATGCATTAAGGTTGATGCGATTAAACCCATGCAGGCATGTCAATGCCACCAAAAGCAGATAGTATCTTGACATAGAGGAAGAAACACCCTAACCCATATGACATAACAGTTTGAGAATCGAATGATTCTTGGGTACATGAGGGAACGGTGTTCCTATATGTCGATGAGGTTCACTCTTGAGAGGTATATTTCAAGGTGGTTATTCAGAAATCCACTTTTCTCCAAGTCTAGTTTTGATTCTCGAGGGCGAGAATAGTTTGAGAGCTATCTGATGTAATGGCCCAGACACACCTGGTCCATTACTTTTCCAAAACATAGCTCCATCAAAATGGTGGCACCAGTCTTGGGGACACCGGTCAGGGTGGAACCGTGATGGTGGCACAGTTTACGCTAGCACCATGACGGTCGCACACCAGTGACGGTGGCACCGTGACGGTTACACACCGATCACGGTGGCACCGTGATGGGTTGGTGGGTATGCTATAGTTTCTGTGGGAATGTATGAATCCAAACCATAAAAAAATATTATAAACAAACTGATAAAGAATGATGGGCTGAGTTTGACAATTCTGTTTTACTCATTTATAATTTCTATATATTGTGAATTATATGGGATTATGCTCACTGAAAATCATGGTTGTTGGTGGTCTTTCCTTGCGCACTAATGAACCCTTCTCTTCTATGATGATTGAATGGATCCAACATGGGAAATGGGTTACTCACATAAACTTTTCCAATTAAATGAATTTCCATTGAACAAAAATCCTTGGGTGATATCCCGGGTTAACAAAACAGAAAGATGAAAACATAGTGAATGATGTACTTGAGTCTGGAAACTTCTTTGTTCTGTCTCTGTGGCATGTCATTTTGTTCAACTGGATTCTTATGGGTTGATGTGGATGAGGATGGAATCCTCTGTAGTGGCATGGTTGTTGGTTGTGAATCTTAAGATGTGTGGGGTTGTATCTCAAGGCTTGGTTTGGTCCTAGTACTTTGAGGGATCTCACTAATACCGTTGTTGTTGTGACTTTACAAGAGAACCAGGTGTGAATGATTTAATTGATGTTTGGCTGTTTCTTTTCCTCTGGATTGTGGTTATGCCGGTTAGTTGCCCAGTTTTGTATAATTCACCAAAATGGGATCACTTCTACATGAAAAAAATTATTTTTTAAAAGGGGAATTGGTTTTGGGAATGATTTGTGACTTGGTCGTGAGTGTTGTGCCTACTTTTACGAATGAATATTAATAAGGGGGTTGTTCTTAGGATGGCTTTGGAAACACTAGGATGGGTTGAGTTCTTGTTACCTATACATATATCTGTTGTTTTTATGTTTCTTAGTCGCGCCCCACCAAATTTGAGCACTTAGTGTCGAACACCCCCATTTCATGGGGGAGGGTGTTTTCCCCAACACTCTTATGAGTGGCTGGTTATTAGCTCCTTTTCTACTCCTTTTCCCAAATAGCCCAAGACTCTTCAAGTAGGTTGTGATGCCCTGAGGTCCATTATAGCCCTAGATTCTTCGGGCAGGGTAGTTTTGGTGGTTGGCCTAAGTGTGTGCGGGCATGTTGTTTCCCAAGAATCTTCAGGATGAGGCCAAGGTATCTTTGGGCGTGGTAGTAGTTGTTCTGGCCCAGGTGTTTGAGGGAGTGGTTATGTATAGTGATTTTGGACTAGGTGTTTATGAGGGGGATGTGCGGTTGTGGCCCAGGTGTTTGTGGGAGTGATGTGTGGATGTGGCCCAGGTGTGTGTGGGCGGGGAGTGGTAGTGGGACTGCAGTGAGAATAGAGAGATTGGTTAGATGCGTAGGATGTATTCAATAACTAGTTGGACAGTGGCATGGGGTACCCAAATAACGATGTCCTATTACTATACATTACTTGACTTGCGTTATTTGGGGAGTGTTCCTTGATGAGGATTGGGTGGATATTTTTCCTTGCTAGGTTCTTTGGATATCACTTTTTCCCCGGGGCATTAGAATGCCTCCCCAGTTTTGCATGATATTCTTTGGTTTTCCCTAGTTAGTATACTTGAATGCTCACTCTATGTGTATAAAACTACTTTCAGGTTTCTAGGAGGACTTCAGGGATTGTGTAGGGTCATACTAGCTCTGACGTTGGGAGATTTGCAGTTTTTTTTTCTTTTCTTTGGTACATTACCTTTTTATACTCATTGTACTTTGTGGTATTTACTTTTGTAGCATGCATAACGGAATGGTTTTCTTTTTGGCATTACTCTTACCCGATAGTTTGGTGTTGTCGGGATTTACTATCTTTTCTCCCGATCCTAATAAAGAAAAAGGGCAATGCCTTCAGTCTTGTGTGTGATACTATACCGTCGGTGCTAGTCACCACTCTAGGGCCTATTGAAAGCAGGTCTCGGGGATCATTATCTCTCGTTCAACATGAAGAAGGAAGGTTTTGGAAATCTGTTGTCCCTTCCCTCATCTTTGTGGAGGTGGGTTGTGACAAAAATGTTGAAGCTGTGAAAAAGGAGTGGAATTCTCCATTCGACCCTAAACATGTTTTTCATTACTTCACTTGCAAAGAAAAAAGTAATTTTGCAAACTAGTTCTCTAAGCCATGGGTTTTCGGAGGCCATAGACAACCTCCAAGGTAGGAAGGGATAGATTTTTCCATCAATACCCCCGAAGTGAACCCCGAAAACGATGTGGTGGAAAGTACACTTGTTATTCATTCAATAATAGAAAAAGTAATTTTTTATTCTTCTTCAATGAATTATTTTATATCCTGAATGTTAACAATAACAATCCCAACACTACCACAAATCATGGAAGAAAATATTTCTGTGAGAATGTAAAATAGGGAAATCATTTGATCCATGAATATAACTTCTCCCATGTCATTGTTAGTGGATTGAACATTCTAGTGAACCTCATCATACACCATCTTGTGGAGTTTTATTCAATTCTTGGCATTGATTGAATTTCCTTATATAGAGCCACATAAATTGTCCTAATAGGTAAATCACACTCTATATGGTGAATCAACCCACAATTCTGTACAAGTTCCAGGAGGAGGATGAATCTTATTTAGAACCATCATCTCAAGCATGTAAATTACATCCCTATGAGAACACATATGTTTCTCAAATGATTGAATATAAGGATGAAACCATCCTTGAGGACATGCTTTTTGTGAGGGAATTTGTTGAAGTGTTTCCCGAGGAACGTACTGGTCTTCCTTAGAGAAGAGATGTTGAATTATCCATTAATCTTGTACCAAGGGCATTTCCAATATCCATGACTCTATATATAATGGCTATTGTGGAGCATGAGGATCTAAAGAAAAAACTATAAGAGAATCTGGATAAAGGGTTTATTCATAGAAGTGCTTCACCATGGGGTGCACCGGTCCTCTTGGTCAAGAAAAAGGATAGATCAATGTTCCTTTGCATTGATTATCATGAGCTCAAGAAAATCATGATAAATAAAAAGTATCATCTGGCACTAATTGATGACTTATTCAATCAACTACGTGGAGATAAATACATCTCCATGGCGGATTTGAGGTTAATATATTACAAACTAAGGGTGAAGAGGGATGATATGCCCAACACTGCTTTTGGTATAAGGTACGAGCTCTATGAGTTCATAGTATTTCCATTCAGACTCAATAATGTTACATCAATAATTATGGACTTGAGGAATAGTGTCTTTAGAGATTATGTTAAAAAATTTGTGACAGTCTTTATAGATGATATTCTAATATAATATAAAACCAAGGAGGAGAAGGAGGAGAATCTAAGTGTTGTACTAGAGACCTTGTGAAAGGAGAAGCTCTATGAAAAGTATAGAAGCATGAGTTTTGGTTGAAGTATTTCTCATTATTGGGTCATATCATCACAAGAAATGGGATATCTATAGATCCCTCAAATATAGCTACAATTGATGGATGGCCGAGGCCATCATTGGTGATGGATATCCAAAGGTTCCTGGGTTAAGCTAGATATTATTAGCTATTTGTCAGAAATTTCTCATGATTTTCAATCCCTCTTACCAAGATAACACATAAAGGTTTCATGTTTTCTTTGATTGATGAATTTGATGAGATCATTAAAGAGTTTAAAAGGAGTCTTATAGATGCGCCCATGATCACACAACCCATAAGTGGAGATCATTTTTGGTATTTGGTGATGCTTATAATACTGGCATGGGTTTTGTGTTGATGCAAAATGACAAACACATTGCCTATGCTTCAAGACAATTGAAATTTCAAGAGAAAAATATCCAACAAATGATCTTGAGTTGGTTGTAATAATGTTCACATTAAAAATTTAGAAGCATTACCTCCATGGGGAGAAGTGTGATGTATATACGGGTCATAAAAGATTCATGTATATATTCACAAAGAAATAGTTGAACATGCGCCAACAAAGATTGTTGGAGTTGATCAAAGACTACAAATTCTCAATACAATAGCACCCTAGGAAAGGGAACAATGTGGTGGTTGCTCTAAATAGAAAAGACCCATCAATTCTATAATTGATTATAATTTAAAAGGATCAAATCTTTATAGATTTGATAAATATGGAAATGAGAATCATAAATAAAGGAACAGCATCAATCATTTCACAAATGATTTCTCAACCATGTATTTTAAACAGTTTAAAGGATTCTGAAAAGAATGATGTTGGAATTTAGAAGAAAGTGGAAGCTATCAAAAAATGGAAATCCTAATAGTTCAACGTTATGGAAGAAGGAATTGTGGGATTTGGGTAAATATTATGTGTTACATCAAATACAAAGTTAAAGAAAGAACTTTTTGATGATGCACATAGTTCAAATTTCTCAATACACCTAGGAAACACAAATATGGATCGAGATATATGATAGAATTACATGTTAGACATCATGAATAAGGAGGTCATTGATTATACATTAAAGATCCTGGTTTTTAATAAAGTGAAGGCAGGGTGGTATAACTCTTAGGGGATGATGAAAACATAACCCTTACCAGCATGAAAATGGGAGAACATCAAAATTTACATTTTCACTGGACATCCGAAGATATACAAAGGAAACAATTGTATCTGGGTTATTGTGGATCTTCTTAAATAGATTTCACACTTCATTGCAATTCATGAGGATTTATGATTGGATCAATTGGCACAGATATATATCAGAGAAGTGGTCATCCTTCATGAAGTACCACTATCTATTGTATATAATAGATATCTAATATTAACCTCTATGTTCTGGAAGAATCGTCAACATGCTCTAAATGTTGAGATGATCATCATTATAGATTTTCAACCTCAAAACTGATGGCCAATCTGAGGAGACTATCTAAACACTTGAGTAATGTTGAAAGAATTCTCAATGGACTTCAAAGGAGGATTGGACCAATGTATTCCCCATGTTGAGTTATATTACAATAACATTTTCCACTCAAGAATCCAGATGGATCCTTATGAAACCATATCTGGGAAGAGGGGAAGAACATCGTCATGTTGGGATGAAGATGGGGAAAAAATACTCTTTTGTCCACAAATAGTCAATGAAATGGTGGAGAAGGTTAAGACCATCCATCAACACATAAAAGCATCACAGATTCAACAAAATAGGTATGAATATAATCATCAACAAGACCTAGAGTTTTTTGTTGGAGACATGGTATTCCTCCGCATATCATCATGGAAGAGAGTTATGATATTCATGAAGATGGGAAAGCTCATTCCAACGTATAGTATCCCTTTTGAGATCCCTGATCGCATTGGGCCAGTGTCCTATAAACAAGAACTTCCAATGATCCTATCTCATGTACATGATGTATTCCATGTATCACTCTTGAAAAAGAACATACCTGACCATATCATGTACTCAATCAAGATGTGGTTCCATTTTAGAATTACATCTGATACGAAGAGAAGTCGGTGAATATATTAGATCATAGGGAAAACATTATATGAAATAGGAAAATTCCACATGTCAAGGTTTTGTGGAGAAACCACGTGTTTGAAGAAGTAATGTAAGAATCCATGGAGGTAATGAAGAAGAGTTATAATCATATTTATTAGTGTGGAAAAATGATGTTTTGAGGGTGATTTTCTATAAGGGGGAAGATTATAATGACTCAAACTTTTATTAATGAAAAGTCATCCTGAACTAATTAAATGTGATATTATGTAAAATGTTTTTATAAAACCTTTTAAATTCTTTGGTTTTATTGATTGAGATTTTAAAATACCATTATAAATTTTTACTGTTCCTAATATAACTTCTGAATAGTGATCACTTGATTAGTACATATATAGGGCTTTAACAAATCTAATTTAGTCAGAAAAAGGATGTGATGGCCTCATCCAGAAGAATTTCTCCATACGAAGCCCATTTTTTAGAGCATGGAAAGGAGGTAGTGTCACTACGCTTCGCTCATGATGATGACCAATCTAATCTTCAACAAATTAATCTAGAATAGAACCGACTATGAGAGAAGTGGAAGTTAAAGAGATTACCACTTGAGCGATGTTATCCGAGCCACCCAAAGAGTCTGTCATAATCGCTCACCATACCCTTAGCTCTTATGAAGGTGTTATAAGGGGTTGTTTAAAAAGACCAATGATCCCTGATTATTTTTATTAGTATTGTATAGAATAAACAATAAGCATTTATTTTATTATAGTTATGTTGTAAATAGATTTTAAAGCACAAATAGAAATTTTAGTTAATATTAAAATAAGAAATCTATTTTGATGAATCAATGGGTTTTTGAAAATTAAATAATATTTTAATAATATATTATTAATAAGTTACTTTTTATTAAATATAAATGATCCTATAATTTTTATGAATACAATTGTAATTTATATTACGGTTCGATTGTTGTGTTTGTCAAAACCCATGAATTTTGGATAAATGTTGATTTGTATTTTTTAAAGTAAAAATTATCATCGTTAAAAAACTATTAACATAAAACTAAAATTATTTTTGGAATCACGATGTCAAAATTATACAACAGTGATTTTTTCATAATTTTATGAGACGGTCAAATTTTTGGCCAAAAAGTTAAATACGGTTTAAATATATAATGTGTTTTATGAAATTACAATGACCCAATAGTGATGAAATAAAATACTATAAATTTTATTTCCAGAAAATATATTATCTACCTTTAAGATAATGTGATTATAATTATGTTTTATTTATTTTACAAATATTTTGTGGACAATCCCAAACATATAAAACATTTTAACATTTTAAAATGATTTCCTTGGGAGTATGACTAAAATCCACATAAGAAAGACTAATATTTTAAAAATTTAGGAAATTTTACATGTAAAATAATATTTCCCACTACCCTTTGGAAAAAACCATTGGTTTGTTTGTGGCTTTGATTGGTATAATGTGTGGTGTCAAAAACGTAAATAATAAAGAATGCCCTCTCATTTCCTATATAAACCAACTCAATCGCCCATTCCTATTCACTAGAACCATTTGGATCTTGTCAAAAAACTTCCCCTAATACCTATAATCCTACCAAGGCTCCCCAATCTCCCAATAATCCTCTGTCAAGCATCTCCCAAGCTTTTTGGATCACACATGGAAGTAAGGTATTTCTTCTTTTCCCATTTTTGTCTGAATTTCAATAGGTTGTTATGACCTTTTGTTTTCCCAAAAAAAATTTGTGGTATTATTTTTCCCCTCCCCCATACTGACATAATTATGTTTCAATGATTACATACATCATTATCTCTCATTAATTCCTCCCATTTAGACCTCTTATAATGCTGAACTTCTGTATGGAATTTCTATCTTCTCATTTGCACTAAATAAATTCTTTTATAGTTTGAATCTAAATACCATTACATATGTTGGTAAATGTATATAAATGACCACCACCCCATAAATTTAAATTTCATTTTCATATTATTAGATATCCATTTCTCTGTAATCAATAATTTTTATGAATTATTATGTTATGTTGTTGTGATGCAGAAATTGTTCCATGATTTTCCAATCCAAAGTCATTGTGTAGTGAATACCATTACCATTTCTATATCAATGGTATTCAACTTTAAGAACATTTACTTATTTATTATATATTTTAATGTGTGTATTAATCATACTTTTATCATGTAAAAAATTATGGTATTTAATAATTCCATGTCGTATGATCTATGTGGCACACTTATGCATTGAATAAAATGATTAAGAAGGGTGAGCCCTGATAGCACTCTGATTCATTGGGTAAAGATTAGTATCATGATACGTCATGTGAAATGAGGGTGTACCCATGATAATTAAAGTGAAATGATTGTTTAATCATTCTCCATGTGCAATTATCCTTGGATCATGCTAATATTATGTAAAATGTAGATGCTACATTTCCATGTTGTGATAACCATGCTATATCATGCCTTTATGTTTGTGTTTCTCTTATTCCCCATTGATATGCTTTTTTCCAAGAATTTATTGTATTATTCATATTATACCTTGTTTAACACTTTACTGGCATTTATTTCTCACCCTTTTCTTATGCATGTCCTCAGGTTGTCCCATGTAATTATATGTATGAATGAATGTCTGTGGTCATGTAAAAGAAGTATTAAATAAAGATGTGTATTTAATGTTTTAAGTTGTTATATAATTTTCCTAAGACCCAAATATATTATACATATTTATATTCTATGTCGTATCATGTAATGATTTTATGTACAAAATTACGTTTAATTATGAAATAAAGAGCAAGGTTGTTATATGCTATGCGTCTTGATATGAAGACCATAATTCAGTAATGACTATACAATCATAAAGAGTTGGAAAATCTTGTAAAAATCTAAGTATTTGTGTAATTATCAACATGATATTTTTTAAAAAAACTTTTGATTTGTTCAGATATAACCACTAATGATAAAGGATATCAAATTAATTGAGAAATAATACAAATTTTTCAAAAATTTAGTGACCAAAAATTCAACAATCTATAAAATAGTCATCATAACATTTATGTGGACATGAAATGAGGAATTAGAGAAGATGAATATAAAGATAATATTTAAATTTTTTTATACATGTAATATTTTTGTTGTAAAGATGTGGTGAATCATGGAACACCACATATTAGATCATGATATTTGATAGAAATACTGGGGGGATTTGGATACATAAAACAAATTAGTTCCATTTAAATAAACACTTAGGAGTGATTAGTATTACATATAGTTCTATTATAGGAGTCAATTATATCCTTTTATAATCTTACAATTTGTATCAGAATAAAGGTAAACACCCCTATAACTATCAATTTTTGAAACAATATTAATAGAAATAAGTTACAATATATTTTTTATATTTGATCCAATTTATATTTAATCATGCTTATAAAATCATTCATTTTTTGAACACAATATGATATAATTTTTGATCAAATTACCAAAAGAATATTAAGAATTGAATTCCTCATGTTGTGTTATATTGAACGTTGGATTTTCCAAAAGGTAATTTATTTTATATATAGACATAAAAATCACATAAGAACACTCTCATATATATATTTACAAATATATATTCATAGAGATATATATATATATACATATATATACATAATATGTGATTATAATTTTTCCTATAAGATGTATCATAATGTTGTGGCGTTTTTATTTTCCTATATCAATATAAATTAAAATTATTTGTATATCTCTACTATTTATTTTGATAATTGTTCTAAAAATGACATAAAGGATTTATTTTATATTTCATTTAGAAATATAATTATAAGGAATTACAATGAGATGAAAAAATTAATTCACATATAAAACCTTAAATCCTTTGAACTATTTATATGGATTTTAAGGATCTTTATCCATAAAAAAGTATGAGAAGATTAATAACATATATAATATGTGAAATATCACAAGTATCAATTTGATGTGGTAATTCATTTTTTGATATTTTCATATGTTAAAGGGGAGTTATCAAACTGAAAATCATAATTTATTGCTTATATGAATATCATTAATGATTCCATGATGAATCAAATTAGAAAATAAATTATTTACTGGATAATCAATGAGTGTTTGTTGAACTGGATATCTCTATATTGAAGATCAATAGTGATAAGGATAGAAATTTAATTCATTTCTTTTTAAACACTCGTAAAATATTATTTCATATATTTATACAATGAATTTTTGATAAAAAATGAGAATGAATGAAATTTTTCATTTGTTTTCATGAATAAAATATCAAATTTAGGTTTAATAGAGAAATGGAAACAAATTAAGAAATGTAATTCCTTTGAGAACCAATTATGTATAGATGCATATAAAATGTCTTTATAAATAATTCATATTTGATGAGAAAATATTGTTTTAAAAAAATCCATGAATAAAAAATAGTAGATAATAATACGAGGGACTCCAAGTTATAAAAACCATGAAAGGTAAATCCCAAGGGTGGATGGGTTATATAATACAAGATGAATAATCTAAAGTAATAATTATGTGGACTGGCTATTTTTTAATAGACATATGATGATCAAAGGTTGGAAGGATAATATCCCCCAGAAAATAAAAGATAATGAGTCTATGGGGAACCACACCCATGAGAAGAATAAGACAAAAAATGACTCATTAAATATAGAAAATTAATTTCTATATATATAAATTGAGGTAAACCATCTTTTAAATATAATCAATGACTATGTTCTATAAAGAATAATTACTCGAGTATTTTAAATGATATTTGTTCTATAATTACATACTTTATGGAATTATTTAACAATATTTTAGAATTGAACAACATTATCAAGTGACCCCAAAAATCATCATAGATTTCATATTTTAGATTTATATTATAATTAGAATAACATCTACCTAATAATTCTTATTTCACCCAAGATTATCATTCCCAAATAATGTGCTAAAAAATATTAATTTCTTAAATCTTAGATACATATTTAATTGACACAAAATTAACCCTTAATAATTACCATATCATTATACAATAGTGAGTAACCTAAATACCCAATAATATTTCGTAATAGAGATTTGGAGAATTATGAATCACCTTTAACATACAAATCCCAAATCATTCACTTCAAATGGAATTACTTCCCACTAATTGGAGGTTTTCTTATTAAAAAATAATTATCTAAACTCTCCCAAAAAAATTAGCATAACACACATCTATAAATTCCCTAAAAATAAAATTATATATAATATAATGAAAATTAAACATAATAATGGTGAGATTAAATGCTTATAATGTTTTTACAAAATTAATCCATCAATGAACAAAAAATTCAGGTATAATATTTGAGTAATAAATAATAACTTAAATTAATAAATGAACGATAACATGAGAATTTCATATATATGTGGAGAACATAAAAATATAAATAATTACATGTACAATAAAGACTAAATTTATAATGATGGAATGTATGATTTCATACATCATCATACCTTCATATATTTTTGGAAATCCATAATAACAAAATATTATATCAATTAAACCAAATACCTAAGATATTTTTTGTATGGAACATGCATGGTTCAACTAAACACGTCCCCCAAGGTGGTCTGCCTCATAGTGATTTACACCAAAAAGAAAGTAACACGTCTCTTGTAAAACATTTAAAAGGAAAACAAATATGTTTCCTTATGAAAAAACTAAACATATCCAAGATAAATACCAATCTAATATAAACAAGCTTATAGATTAATGTAAAATAATAAATCATTAATAGGCCCCTGCATGTCCAACCATCACCTCCGGAACATCCGTCAATGAAGATAATGACATCAAGAGATACGGTAATGATACATAATTTCTTTCTCTTTACATAACTCCTACAAAGAAATATATAGAACCTCACAAATGAATAAATTAGGGCTTGATAATAAATCCCAATAAGATTCCATTATTTAATATATTTTTATTCTAATATTAACAATAATTTGGATCTATCATTAAAACAAATCTAGTTTATATTGAATTTTCACAAAATAATCCACTTTTTATGTTATCATTTATTTTTTAAAAAATAACATATTCATCAAATCTATAAATATATCCTTTATGAATGAAACTAGATAAATATTGTAAAATTAATACCGTTGATACATCATAAGATAATAAGTCATGAAAAAAACCATGAAAATACCAACATGTGATCATCCAATATTCAATGAAAAAGAGCTCCATTTGGGCTATAACCTGTGAGAATATTTATGGGACATGAAGGAAAATACACAATCTAGTGATATGTATGATCTATAAAATATAACCTCTAGTTTCATTTAACACATTATAGTGACATTAAACCTCTTATACACAAATTGTGATAGGTCTATTTCTCAGTGCATCTATAGTTACCCGATGTGATAAGTTTGTAAAAAATCATTTAAATACCTAACAAAGGTAAAATCCTTCATTTTCCCCTCAAATAATTGATTTTTCATGGGTTCAACTTCATTTTAAAACTAGAACCACCATTTAAAAATTTCATTGCATACATGTTGTGCATATATATGTTTTTAATGAAAATCCCCTTTAAATATCATGCATCTATTCCAATAAAACCACCATGATAAAATATATTATAATTACATTTGATTAAACATTATATTTCATTATATATTAATGAAATTATACAATTATTTAATTTTATAGACACACCTATCTTAATAATTATGTGATCCAGGTTTTATTCTAAAATGGAGATTATAAATGAGAATAATGGCCTTCAAAATACAAGGAATTAGGGAAAACAATGAGAGAGTGATAGAAAAAACCAATCACATTTTTATCAAAATATGAATCTAACCCCACTGAAGTTACAAATGTAAATTAATAATTTGAAAGGAAAAATACGAGAGTCCAGTAGTGAAATAATGCTAAAAATCATACATTGAGTGAGGTTGTTCGGAATATGTAGAAATCACCAACCACACACCTTATGGAAGCCTATATATGAGAGGAATTATTTTATGAATAATGGGGGAGGATTAATATGAATTGTGCGATAAAAAACACTAGACATGAAGGATTATTTCTGAATCCATGTTTCATGGTGAAAATTCTATGACTCACTTGTTTACGGAAGATTGTATCACCTAGGGTAAAATTAGCAATATTGATATTTTCACGAAGTGAATTTTTTTAAATTATTGTTACTTTTTAATTATATAATCCATAATTATTTCTATTTCCAATTAATTGTTTTCCATATTTACTAATCTCACATTATCTTCCTAGGGTAATACTCATGTCATAAATGAAATTTTTGTTGTGAATATGTCATGTAGGTATTTTCTTGGAATGGTCATGTTGAAACTCCCAAATTTACTCAGAATCCCTCTTAACCCAAGAAATAAGATATCAACAATAAAGATATATATTATTTTTACTATAGATGTTAAAATTCTACACATAATAAATTTTTTTCCCCTAGAAAGTCCTCAATATTTTTATCGTGGAAAAAAGAGAATTCAATTAAAGCCTCTTCAATAATTCTAACTCCCAAATCTGATGGATACCCCCAAAAAACACTATCATAGTAGAAGGACAATGGGAATTGTTTCATTATGACATACCTTATGCGAGAAAACTAAAATATGAACTGTCAGCTCAACTAGAGTGTTGTTCAGCTCAATATCAACATCCTCCCAATTAATCATCATTGAAGGATCCCATTGATTCTTACATATCTGAGAAACATGAAACCAATAATGAATAAAAGTCAATAAATGTGGTAATTCCAACAAATATACAACCTTAACAATTTTTTCTATGATCATAAAGTTCACAACAAACCTTGGTTCCTACATACTCTCCATACCCATCCAAAGTTGTATCAAGAAAGATGAAAATAAAAAATATCCTATTCTGAAACCTCCAACTCCATCACAACCAAAATATTCTAAATATTATATTTTACAAATATTTGTTGTATCCAATCTCTTTTGGATTGAAAATATATTTTATATCATTTTCTGTCCAAGACTCATCCCAACCAAGGACCTCTCTCTCAACACTTCCAAAGACAAGTTAGATCTATATGCAGGCATATAGAATGCCTCAATGTGTCTATGTTAATATAGTATTAATCACTATTTTTATAGTAAACTCCACATGAGGAAGATTATTTTTAGAGGACCACCAAATTCACGAACAGATGCCCAAATAATATCTTCAAGGACATGGATATCTCTCTCAGACTTTGTATCTTTCTATGGAATATATCATGTTTCTTAATTACATATATAAACCTACTTCCACTTTGAAAAAATTTTAAAACAAAGTATTCAACCATGGTTCCAAGTAATAGAAATATATATTTGGCCCCATGATATCTCAAAACCTCATAGACATACATGATTCTGTGATTTTCATGCTTAAGAGTCTCTTTTAAGGATAAATTGCACTGATTTCATGAGTTTATCAATGAAAACCGTAATTTCATCCTTAAAACTACGCTTCCCAAGTAATCCAATGATTATGTCCTTGAAGAATCATCCTACATAATTATATGAATGGATATAACTGTAATAAACCTTTATGTCAATGTTGTTCCACCATAATTATATGAAATGTAATGCATCACATCATGAAATATGCAATCAACCACATTTTCTTCAATCTCCACCACCTATTTCTCATATCATGACACATCTTGGTAGTCCATGTGTGTATATGAAAACGATAATTGGTTCCCCTTTCCATAGACTATGGAATAAGAGAAATCAAAACAAACAAATTTCTCTAGTAACATAATGCACTACAAGGAGACCATGATAACTCACCCAATATATCTTCACCATTGATGATTTAACTACTGCACATGAAATTAGTGTTAAATAACTAATCATGGAAAACCTACTCATTAAATTTTTATTTATCTTTCATTGAAGTTATGAAGCCATGTCCACCAGTTTCCTCTTTTCTAAAACTCATCTCAGCAAACAAACTCATCAATGTAAAATCAACCACTGGTTCCTTCAATTCTTAATTCTGTAATTTCATGCTCAATACATGGGTGACCAATAAATCATTCCTAGAATTATATTAGTATTAAAGTCAAATTTATAAATATACTCAACAAAATTTCTCTATTGAATGTATAGATCTCTCTGAATGAAAATATATGTTTTTATTTTATGATTCTAATCTTTTGTAAACCCCTCCCCAATTATATAGTGACACAGTGTTTTGAGTTTATTCATAAAAACATCCAAATAAAGATCATGGGTAGGTTAGTTCTTCTCATTAGTGAATAAATGGAAATATCCATTGGCCCCCTCCAGTTTCTCATTCATTATGACACAGACCAAACCAATTACAAAATCCTTAAAAAAACATATCACCCAAACCTAGTTTCAGAATAATTAAAAATGGATCAAAATTTAACCTCACCATTAGTTTTAGAATGGTTATTTAACATTTATCAGTCCAATCAATCTTTAAAACCTTATAATATACTGTTTTTATTGGAGATGTAATCTTGGATAAGTCATAGACAAACCACTTGTAATAACCAGACAACACCAAAAATATTATATTCAGAAATAAATTTTTAGGAACCACCAAATAAATAACAACTTATATCTTTTCAGGATTTATTGAGGCACCCATAATTAATATAACATGCCCTATAAACTTCACTTCATATATATTACACTCACATTTGGAATGAATAACATATAAGTAATGATTCTTCATAGTTCTATGTATGACATCCAAATGATCCATGGGTTCCTCATCTGACATGGAGTATATAAAAATATCATCCATGAGAGCATTCAAAATGTCTCGGAAGTGATGAAATACCTGGCATAGAAAATCCATTAATATCATAGGAAAAGTATTGGGGCATAATTTAATAACCAAATACTCAAAATATCTGTACCGTATCTTCTAGTATCCCATGAGTTTATCTTTTTTTAGGAACTGAAATTGTAGTACCCCAACAGAAGTTCAGTCATTGAAAATTAACATTCTACAATGAGTTTATCAAAGAGATCATCAATCCTAGTAAAGGGATAATTTTTTTAATAGTCACCTAATTTGACATTATAAAATCAATACACAATCTACGAAAACCATTTTCCTTTATATAAAAGATGAAAGGCAAATCTTAACGTTAAAGAGTAGGAAAAAAATAATTCATTTTCCTTGATCGCTACAAGGTGATCCTTATTTTAATATAACTCAGTAGGTACCATAAAAAGATGTCATTGAAATTATAACCATGCCAAGAAGTAGGTGAATGGTAAACTCGAACTACCAATATGGTGGTAGACCATAAAAATCATCCACAAAGACCATGAAGACCATACCCACCGCCAAAATAAGTGGACAAATAAAACTCAGATTAATGGAATCAACGAACATCTTCAGTAATTTCCTTGATAACGCTGGAGCATATAGATCAACAGTGCTACCCTCCCATACATATAATCCCACCCAATTTGAAACACGTGAGGGACTCCATTTAGTGATAAAAACAAAATTCAATGAAAATAATATTATATCAAGGAATTAAAACTAATTATATAATACATTATTGAGATCTAGTAAATTATATCTAGTAAAATCACCATTAATCCCCACTCCAATTGATGTTCATCTATCATCACTCGACACACGATACATTTGAATCCTTCTTTATCCTCTTTCCTAATGTCATGAAGAAATTGCAAAATAATTGAATAATATTTGAACATAATCACCACATGTCTACTGAAACTAAATATATAAAATAATTATTATCATAAGTATAAAATGGATATAGAACCATTGAAGATGAAAAAATTAATGTACCAAAAACTGTGGTTGGTCCTGCTTCAGATTTCCGAGGTGCATACTCCACTATATAATTAATTATATAATCAGTAACTATAGGAGAATTCATTTCCACATGGAAATACACAATTCCATGAAGATAAATCCCACTACACGTGTATGTATCACAATGAATCTACAAACCCTTGCGGAGTGATGATCCTTCCTTACTACATTGGGACATCCTTCGGAAAATTTTCTATGATAACCAGACTATCAACAATAATGATATGTCATGGGTTACCCCATAGAATTAGACATGGTATGATCAAGCCTACCACAGGGGCATAATACAAATTAGTTCTATCTTGATGAATCATTGAATACTTGTATTGAATAAAATTTTCCACCTTTGAACTTCCTTTTATGGAAAGAACACACACCCTTTCTAAAATTGGAACGAAAAAAGATCTACCTTAGCCTTATCTCCTACAAATGTATACCTATACCATAGATTCTTTATTAAACACATCCAAAATATTGGTATGACACATGAGAAACTTCATTGACCTAATATCATCCCCCATCCCCATCTAAAACAATGGGTCTTTTAGGTATTAATTTGATATATGATATGGTTCCAAGTTCGTCATCATTGCAAAGTGGTTGGAATATTGTAGAATGGTATGCTACCATTTTTATAATTTCATAAACTCCTAGGAATTTAACTCATGTGTCATCTTAGGATACAACTATTTGTGGATGGTTTTCTAGAAGATTACCTATGTTGTATACACATGAAAATTATCTTACACAATAGACTCCTCTCATCTCAATAATATTACCTCACAATTGTATGTGAGAACACCACATTAGATTCCAAATGAATGTTTTTAATTTTAATGGTCATATCAATCATCTCAAAAAATTATTCTAATTACAGGGGGCCTCATCCCTATTGATGGTGGTTTTATTCTACTATGTAAATTTAGATCCATAGTCCAAAACTCATCTCAGGTACTTAAAACTTTCTAGACAATGGTTCTAACTGATGCATATAATAGAATATAATAAAAAAAATTCCACTAGAGGATTTTCTTATGGAACTTATCTAACATAGACTTCTATCATAATTAGAAGAAATCATTGTGAAGTTATTTTCTATTCAACACCACACAATGAACAATCCATTTAACAGAAACTTACAAAAACATTAGACAAAACCCCAAAATTTCATATAAATGATTTGAAATAACATGAATTTAAATAAGTTCTAAAATATATGAATTTGATACAACACATAAAATTAAAAAGTAAAAAATAAATAAACTAAAAATATTTTTTATTCAATCAACCATAATGACCATGTACAGTGTTTGGAAAAAATCTTTGACTACCCATGGTAACCTAGATTCTGACATGAAATTGATGTAGCTAGGAACCCTCTAGCACTTACTATCCAAATATTTATGGTCCCAACTCTGGTATACTAGATAAACCAATAAATTCCAATAAATTTTCACAACACATCATGATACGTATTCCTATTGATATATATTTTTTAATGAACCAATCCTAGTCATATGAATAAGTCAACTAGTGGGGTCTACCATAAGGTGAAGTATAAAAAAAATGATAAATGTATCATTTAAAACATCCACAAGAAATTAAAATTTGTACAGAGATGAAGCAAGAGAACATATTCAAGAGATATGAAAAAAATAAATGATGGGAAAACGGATGATTAAAACTGGACTAGGAAATCAAGTCTCAATGTGACCAACCATCACCTCAAGAAAATCCAAATATGAAGATGATGACAACATGATAGATCACTTTATTTTGCAATACCCTTTATTTTAACTAGTCCTTGAAAAAACTCTAACAAATCCCCCCAGGATAAAGTTTTTATGATAAAAAATCCTAGTAGGATTCAACCAAATATATGATAGATGTTCTAATATGAAGAATTAATTATATCTTTCTTTAAATAGATCACTTTTTGAAATAAATTTCCTAAAATTATCCCCTTTTTATATAATCCCTAATACTTTACAATACACTCCATATTCGCCAAATCTATTAGTATATCATGCATGAATGAAAATAAGTCAACATGGGTAAAAAAGGGATACATTATAAGATAATTATTCTAGAATATATAAATAAAACTACCATAATTGGATAAACCAATAATTTATGAAAAATCAAACTATTTGGGATTGATCATATACGAACACATAATAGATTATGTAAGATCCCAAATCAAGGACTAATGTAGATACATCCAATATAACATTTAGTGGAATTACAAAAACTAACATGCCACAAAACATATTGTGGAATTACAAACATAATGAGTCATATGTATATTTAACGACACATCCTAGGTAATCCAATGCGATAAGTATTTAAAAATTAAAATGATTCAATTATAATAAATCCAGCATTATAAAAAATTATGTAATTTCATTTTAAGAGGAATATGACTTCATAAAAACATATGAAATTTGAAAATGAACACTTTGTAAAGATACATCTGCTTCACGAACATAGGAAACCCATAAAATTTAAAAAATAGAAAATAGAAATGATCATATTAATAATTTAAGGACATGGTGTGAGGGAAAACTATATTGTATAATTATAAAAATACAAACAAATCATAATAAAACCAATAAATTCAACCAATTTGGTTGTTTTGACCAACGTAAATGATGTTTATAGAAAGGAAACTTACTAGAGAGAAGGGGTGCAGCCATTCATGAGATCAAATACTAAAAGTGGTGATATGGAATAGGAAAAATAATGAAAAATGAACATAAATTAATCTTAGGAAATTTCCCTACATTAATAATGGGAGGGGATATATACACGAAATGTGATAAAAACTACTAAACCTAAATGATTCATGACATGATTCCTTGATTCATGAAATCAATTCTACATGTCACATATCTTCTGAAAAAGGATTTACCTCTAGTTTGATTGTCCATATCATAGATTTAATGATGTGAAAATTTTTCATGACTCGTGAAAAAGGATTTATTTTCATAATACTTTTAACGTAGCTAAAAAATAATGTTCCCTGACACTTTTATAAATTCATTTCAGGGGGTGAAATGAAGACATTGAAAACCATAATTTAAACATATTTTGTAATGATAAATCCTTGAATATAAATAAAGATAAAAATATTAAGTGTGAAGTAGAAGAAAAATATATATAAGTGGAATAAAATACAATTATTTATTGTTTAAAAAACATTAAAATTAAACTTTTATTAAATGAAACAGTTACAAAATAATGGGAATCTGGTTTTCTTTGATAAAAAATATAATCATTAATATAATTTTTTTGTAAGAAATTTTTTTATAATATCACTAGTTTAATAATGTGTTAAATATTACAATTGAGAGTCATTTTATTTCTTTGTTAAGAGGGTCAAAAAAAGGATTCTCTATAAATTATTAAATACTTATATTTAAACCGATGTATAGAAATATAAAGGAAATTAAAATTAATAATATGAAATTGTTATAGTAGATATTAGAGAATAATTTTATCTATAGAGGTAATGTAAACAAGGATAAAAAAATACTTCGTACATTAAATTATAGATAAAATTGATTCCATATTGGGGAAAACATTTGGTTGAACTAGAAACTACAGTGAGGTGATATTTCAACAGGGATTCTCAACAATAAAAAATTAATTGGGAGTAAAATATAATAAAATAAAAGGGTGAAGGAAACTAAACATTGATGGATGAATTTCATGACTAATTATTATAATAGAATAAAATAAAATAAAATTAATAATAACCCTATTGATATTTGTATTGAATTGAAGGAAAATAAATTGGTAGAGATTAATGAATGTAAAAATAATATAATTAATAAGTGATTAATGATAAATGAAGTCAATACAGTAGTATTTATAATAATAAATAATAATTTTTTTGTGTAATAAAAAACCCGTATTATTGAATTTAAAATATGATAATAAATCATACCATCATATATTGTCATATTTTTAGCATATATCCAAAAACTTGAATAACTAAATTATGATAATTAAATACATTATTGAAATTTTTTTAGATATATGTAATTTTTAAAAATCAATTTGTTATCAAGTGCCTTAATCTATTGTCTATTTGTTTCTCATATTGTCCACATGTTACTTTAGACTAAATTTCTCTAAAAAAATTCGATATGTTGACAGTAATTAATATATTTATCATACCTAGAAAAATTGAATTGAAAGGATAATTTTTACTACCCATTTCCATAAAATGAAAAATTATATTCAGGATCCTACCTAATTTGAAATTAATATTTAACAAAGCCTTGGTAAAGGGTCATGTTACGCTGGGTGTCCTTCTAGGAAGTTTTCATGGGTTTTTGTTAGTGATGACAAAGAACACTAAAATAAAACATGTTGTATAAGTGGTATAATCATTAGTATACTAAGATACCCCGGTGAATAATTTTTGGTTGTATTCATAGTAGGAAACTAAGGTAATAATGGAGACCCATGGGGAATGTTACAAAATTTATGGCCCAGGCAGGGAATGTCATTAAAAATTGTATCAGATCTAATAATAATCAAAAAGTGTGGAGCATTATAATTGTTTTATGTGTGGGTTATATAATGAAGGGGTTTTTTCATAAAGGTGGGATTATAAAACACCTATAAAAGTTATACATAAATGTATAAATTTCCCTATACATGCCAAAAAATGTGAACCATTTCTTTATTGCACCTTCTGGATAAGAACTCCATAGTTATGTTATCCTAGAGGTAGAGTATGCTCAAGATGGATGACTTCCTATGGAGTTTCCAATGGTTTGTGTGGTTGGAGAAAATCATACAATAATAACATGGGTTGGCCTATGGGAACTCTAATTTGTAAGATTATCAATGCCAATGGGTAATAGTATTTGGTATGTTAGGAAGGAAAACAAGGTATTACCAGACACCCATGGGGTTAGATGACTAGACTTGTTTCCCAGCTTGGGTGTGTCATGAAAATATAGTTATACAATATTTTCATCATCTATAAAATTATTGTGTAACATATAAATAATAATTATAGTACAGAAATTTTATATAGATCAAACGGTTGTTGAAATTTCTTTCCAATAAAGAAATTTATCTTTCAAAGGTCATTTTATTTTTAATCACATGAGTTGAATTTATTATATATATATTTTGAATATTATTAATGTAAAAAATATCAATGAATTTAATAACATCAACATAATTTTTTATCATATAATCAGAAAATTTACTAAATTAATTAGTATTAGAATGCATATAATTAGTATTCAAGAAATAATAATAATATTGAAAATAAATAATTTTCTCTATATTTTTATTCATATATGGATTTACAGTAATTTTTATTTTCATATTTTTATTTCTTATCATAAAAATATAATTTATAAATGTATATCTGAAATGGAAAAAAATAAATTGGTTCTTTCATTTTGGGTTGTGTATGATGAATTATATTTTTCATAGTATTAACTAAATTACTAACACATAATAAAATGTGGAGGTTTTAATGGTCTTCCATATTTGTTGATCAGTATGGTAGTCAGTCACATTTGATCATTTCAATGATGATTCCAAACTATAATTCCAATATTTACACCAATACCAGATCCAAAAACCAGTTAATATCCTCATTGATATTCTAGGTGATTTTTTATTAGAACCATGTACCATGAATCATCCATCATTGATAAAAATACACAATCTGGATGACATGGAAGAAGACATCTCTTGTTCTCTCATTAATGAGTGGGTGGAGGAGAAATTTCTATTTACAATCCTTGATTCAGTTCCTTATAGATTATCCATATATTGAAATAATTATAATGAGAGGATTATATTATTTAATAAAAATTATCTCTCAAACAAAAAAGGTTATAAATAGGATTAAAAACATAGAGTTAAAACAATTCTTATTTTTATAGAGTCCCTTATATATATATATATTATTCTATGTAACCCCAGGTAAAATTATTTTAATGTTATTATTATTATAATCCCTCAAAATAGCTAACTCAATGAAATTTAGATATTAAATTTTATAATAAATAAATCAATATGTAAATATATAAATGATATTAATCCAAATATATAATTTCATCAAACCATTGAGTTTGCTCATCAATCATACTCGATATTTATTGAATATTCAAATAAATATCTATTTAAATTTTTAAATATCATTATAATATTAATTCAATAAATATATAAATATTAAATTTTAAAAATATCCAATAATTATTTATTTTACATTCCACTCACATATATTCTTATCTACAACAGCTGGTGATTTAATTTATGTACCTAAAAAACATAAATAATAAAATTTTTATAATCTTGGAAAAATATTTACATTTAAAAAAAAATTCAATTAAACATTAACTGAGATTATAGATAAATATATTTAAAATATATTTAGTACTCATTCATTGAGAAATAAAATGTAATTTACTAATTTCAATGATCATTCTCTCGCAACATGTCGAGAAACCCATAAATAAAAATGTTAATATTGTAATGATAAAAACATCATAACTATATTTCATGTGTAATTTATTCCATTAATCTTGATAACTCATCATGATAGCTGTATAATTTTTTCATCAACCTATATCTGTTGATAATTTTTTAATCTCTTAAATGAACTCAAAGTAAAATGACCATGGTGAAGGATTTAATCAGAATGATACATTTTACTCAAATGACGATAGATATCATCTTCCATAACAAAAAAGGGATAAATCCTTTCTTACGAATTAAAATCAATTTCGTATCACTTAAGATACATACAATATATCATAATTTATAATGAGTATATTTCCCCATGGATATCATCAACACATCAATCTACACCATAGGTGATATAAATTAATAGTAATGTTAAATCTATGGACTAATACAGGTATCATAATATGGGAATATCCAATAAAACATATAACATGTAGAATTACTATTGATGGGTCTATCATTACACCCTCCCTATATAGAGATTAAAAAGTTCTTTATTAATGAGAATACAAAATACCAAAAAAAAAATTCATTTTTTTTAATATTATAAACTTTTTGAAACATAGATGATTAATTTACAACTATTTCTAAAATACCTGAACAAAAGTGGTGTCTATAATTTATCGATGTTTATAAACATCATGAAATTAGTGATGTTTGTAAAAAACCTCAAATTTATCGACAAATCATTTATCATTATTTCTTAAATAACAACATTAAATTTTTAATGTTTACAAATATAAACATTTAGAAACATCTATAAATGTTAGAAAATAGGGACACCTCAGTTTTTGATGTTTCTAAAAAATATTAGTAAATGTTTTTTTATTATTTATTTTATTTTATTAAATATGATATTTAAAATATCGATTTTTCTAAAATACTTTTTACATCATGGCCAACCCACTGCTTCCTCACTCCCCATGAAATCTCTCCCAATCTACAAAATTTACCCCCCTATATCCTCTCTCACCTACCTATCCCCAAATCTCATTTCACTCCAATATAGAAAACCATCTTAAAAAACATCGTTCAGTTGTTTATTTATTTTTTATATTTTTTATAGATGAAATTATAATGAAATTTGTTTTTTTAAAACTAGTTATATCCTAGACAGCCCAAATTACATTTGAATGAGAATTGTCTCTAGTTACAATAGTAAACTGGAGCATGCGGTCGACCGGAATCATTGAAAGCACCCCACTTGAAATGTCACTATTCACCAGAATAGTTAATGTTTCATTGGGTTTTTTGGCTAGTTCCATTGGACCGGATGCTCTAGATCACTAGAGGATCCAAAGACTACAAATTTCTCTCTCGATTCACCTCTATGGCCTCTCATGTAAGAACCCAGATATTTTTTCATGTAAGTTTTCCTTTTCTATTCATTTTTTAGAGAAAGTGGATTTTTTGGAAATTTATAAAGTACACACCGTATACTTTATGAGTACACATCATGAACTCTGTTACCATGGGTAACCGTGTTCTGGTCGTGTAGCATCCATGCAGACGGCCATGTGGGGGGTGATGAAAAGGGATCCTAATGCGGACTACAGAAATAGAAAGTACTTGTCGTGTACTTTAAAAGTCTATGCCGTGTATTTTATTTTTTTCATTTAACTAACCGGGGTCATGTCTAATAACCATAAATGTCTTCATCAAGGTTTCAGTTGGCCGAGAGCTCTAGTAGGACCGTGATATTCTTCTAAGCCCTTGACTGAGCACCAAAAATCTGATTAGACCACCGTCAATTGTGTTGGGATCACCTCAGTAAGAACACTCTTGTGCTTGACCTTAATTTCATGATTCCTCTTATTTCTCATGTTATCCACTGTAGAACGTTTTAGACATTTTTGTATATCTTTAGTGTTCTAAGGGGATTCAAGCCCTGATACTCAAGTATATTGATATCCCAATACTGAGGTAGGTGGTTTGTTCCTTTCTGTTGAAGGACATTGTGTTATATGTGCAAAATTTCCAATACCCATGAACGAGGTATTGCGTGTTTATTATTTTAGCCCTATTATTTTCCCATCGTCCTTGTATGCTTGAATAGAGGTTAATTGAATGTGAATAGGGTTAATTTCTACGGATTGGATGTTTTTTCCCATACATGTTTGTTTATGACCATTTTTGTCTTTCCATTCCATTCACGATATAGTTTGTTTCCCATGCCTAGTATTGCAGGATGGTGTGATTATCTATTCTGATATGTTGATATGCTATTGACTGATTAGAGAAGTAGTTCTTAAGGTTTAGTTTTTCCGTTACACATTACTATACTCTTCTGATTTACCCAGGTCCCTGAGAACCTGGGGTAGTAAGACCATAGCGGAAAATAACGTAAGGGCTTTTCCAATGTGTCTTTTATTATATTATGATGTGAGAACACATGGGGAATTGATGTTGAGTGCTTTCTCAGAGTGTCTGTAGTTCCTCGACATGGGCCATATGGGGAATTTGACATTGAGTGCTTCCCCAGACCGCCTTTTGTATTGATACGATACTATAGGTGTTAATGATGGTGAGTGCTTCCTCAGAGAGTCTATAATTACGCTGAACAAGAGGGGTAGATTGTGTTTGCTTCCAAGAGGGTTTCATGTACTTACATGCTAGTTTGAACCAGAAGGGATAGGTTTTGATTACTTCCCAAAGGGTTACCTGTTTCTGTTTATCTACTTTGATTAAGTGTTTCTTGATATTTAAAATAGTGGATTTCTACTGTTGAGGATTTCATTGTTTACTGATTTCTACAATTTTTCCTACCATATATTAACTGACTGTTAGGCACATATTTTTTTGTGGTTTCCTTCTGAGATTCGTCTCACACCCTTTTTTGTTCATGATTTTGGGCCAAAACAGATTATATTGATGTATGTATAGATAAGGGAAATCTTCTTTCTACGTCAGGTACTTGATTTGCTGTGGAACTGAAGATCATTGGACCAGGCTATAACTTGCGATGCTGAGGAGTTATTATCTGTTTTATTTTGTACAATTATTTCGTATTCATTTGTATTCTAGCATTTTTATTTGTTTTTTCTACTTTCTTAGTGAAAAATTTCATGCATCATTATATAGGTTCCAACTATTTATTTCATCTAGTTTTCCATTGTTCATTTTCATGGATTATTTCTGTCTCCACTATGGTTAGTATTTTCTTCCAATGTTTTACTATTCCAGGGAGGGCATAGTTTCACCACAATCACACCCAAGCCCCTCACTACTAGTCGACATCAACTATTGTATGGGGAAATTCAATTGAAGCCAAGTGACAAACCAGGTATGGGGCGCCATTGGGTGGTTTGCAGAAACAGGATGTTACAAAGTGGTAATAGAGGAATTCTTTTATTCTTGACTTACTGTTTGGTGCCAATAGCTATGGATAGGATGGAATAGGTACTTGGTAATAAGATGTTCCCAAGAGTACCTAATCCATTTATAGGATGGAATATAAGTTGTGTAGATTATTCTTGTTGTTGTGATTGATGCCGCGATAAAATACCTTATGTATGATAGTGTATTTGCTGTGTATGGTTTTTTTGAATGAATTCCATCCTTTGGTTCTAGTGCTGTTATGGGCCCTTATGGACTGGAATTTGGTAGATCATTGACTTTTTTACCTTGTTATAAAATGTATAAGATGGAAAGTTTTGATTCGTGGGGATTATGGACCCTCACAGATTGGAATTTTTCACTTTAAATGTTCATTTCAATGTTATTATGGGTTCCACAGAAGTTTCTCAGGCTTACTGTCCAGAAAAACTCAAAATACATGCCGTGTAGTTTTGAAAACATTCCAAGTGTTCTTCTGTTTGAGAAGAAACTATGTTTATTAAGTACACATCATAAACTGTATGTACACGTTTTTTAGTCATTAACCATGTTGTAGTGGGGGTAGAGAAACGGGATAGGGAAATTTTTGTGGGAACACTCCGTGTGCTGGTTGTGCAGGCCGTGTGGGGTTGACCCTGTGTCTGCATGTGTGAATAACAACATTTATGGATAAAACATTTGTTATAAATTCCATGTCTATTTTAAACATTCAGTGTAGTGTAATCCTAGAATCTAGCTGTGTAACTAACAACACGGATCGATGAAATTCTTCAAGTACACCCTGCATCCACTGGGAAAATGTTGTGTGGTGTGATCTCTGTATTCAACCGCGTCACTAACAACATGAGTTGGCAAAGATCTTCTAGTACACATCGTGTCTCGCACAAACACACTAAGTACTCTCGTTATATGGTTAACCATGTTTCCTAGCTGTGTAGAGGACTTAGGTTGGGGATTAGAGTTCAAATACACTCCGTGTATGAGGAAAACACGTCATGTGTTAGGGGTGTTACACGAACAGTTGTGGCAGGAGTACAGACCCATGTAAATGTATTGAGGGAACACACCGTGTAGGAGACAATCATGCCATGTAGTAATGTTTTTCAAAACATCAATTCTTTCTTTATCATCTTCCCTTCCTGTACAAAAAGCTTTCATTCCTGTATAATCTTGATCTAAGGTGTGATTTTGACCTTGTAGAGTAAATCCACCAAGACGTCCTCTAGTTTCCACCAATTACACGACAGTGATCAGATGCCAGATATGGCTGATCCTGGACATCCAGAATATTCTCCTATTGTGCCATTTTTTGAAACCGTAGTTATACCTGATACCGGTTCTGATGCTCATTTCAAGGAAGGTTTCATGAGGATGGTACAGACCTTCCAAGGAGAACCGCCTCCTACCCAGTCAATGGCAGACATTACGTGGGTTTTCCAGCAGCAGCATCCTCCCACTTTCTTAGGGAAATGTGGACCTCAGGCTGTAGAGTTAGGGCTAGATGCAATGATGATGATCTTTGAGAATCTGGAGACGCCTCCAAAGAGGCGGGTCAAGCTCACTACTTACATGCTACGGGATTCTCCCAAGAGGTGGTGGTATATGATCTCATAGGTAGGTTATCAGGAGGTTTTGGATTGGGATGATTTCCACCGCATCTTCGTTGACTACTTCTATCTAGAGACCATTAGGGCCGATTGACCATGGGCATTCATGATTCTAGAGTAGGGTACTCTTTCGGTTATGGAGTATTCCTCTTGCTTCACAGAGAATCAGTGTTTTACACCCTTTATAGGGGGATATGAGTTGTTCCTGTAAATGAATGTTGAAGATGGTCTGAAATAGGACATCCACACATAGGTGAATATATTCATACTGAATTACATTCCTTCTATCGTCAAAGAGGCACTGATCACAGAGCACAATTTGTGGGATTCTGTAGTAGTGAGCCAGGGCGGCATGAAATCTATAGATAGTGTCCCTTCTTTTTGACAGCAGGAAGCACCATAGGGAGTCTACACGTGGGGATCCAAGGAGACGAGAGACTCCTTCATGCAGCCAGATAGTCTGTTATCAGTGTGGGAAGGCCATACATGTGAGGTTGTAGTTCTAGAGATGCCCAGTGGAGTGACTATATTGCGGAAAGATGGGTCACCTTCTGCATTTTTCTTGATTTTCTTACTAGCATCTAGTGAAAGGAAGTTCAGGAGGCCATTAGTGAGTGGAATCTTTTGGAATTGTTCTTAGAGAAGCATTTGGAGGTGCAAAATAGACAGGGGAATACTTTTCTTTCTTCTGTACTTGATACCTCTACTCTTGTTGATCGAGTGCGAAAGAGGCAGCTATCATATTATGAAGGCCTAGTCCTAAGGGAGAGTGTGTCCGGAGAGGACCTTATTCCTGGATGAACCATATGCGAGGATGAGATCTTGTGTTACCATGAGTGTGTATGGGTGCAAGAAGACATAAGCGTAGAGCTGATGCTAAACTTTCATTCATATGTTTAGGCAGTTCATCCTGGCATCCCCAAGATGTATCGTGATCTACATTGTCAGTATTGGTGTCCATGTATGAATATGGATGTTACAAGTTTCGTCATGAGGTGTTACCCCAGTCAGTAGGAGAAAGGCGAAGCACTTGCGGCCAGTAGGGATTTTTCATTAGTTACTCATTCCCAAGTGAATGTGGAATGATGTCGTTATGGATTTCATGACTGGGTTGTCGAGGTCTCCTCGAAGGAATGATGTAGTATGGGTTTTAATTGATATAATTATGAAGGTTTCTCACTTCATTCTAATCAATTAGATGTTCAGCGTTGATGTGATGGGACAGTTATACATCCATGAGATTGTACGTTGTCATGGAGTTCCACAATTCATTGTTTCAGACCAGGATACACGTTTTACTTCTCAGTTCAGGTAGGGGCTTCAGAAGGTTTTGGGTACACTTTTACTTTTGAGTAAAACGTACCATCCCCAGACAGATGGCCAATCCGAGAGTAAGATTTAGGTGCATCATGACATGCTCCGAGCTTGCATCCTAGATTTTGGAGGTTCATGGAAGAAGCACATACCTCTTGTAGTCTTTTCATACAACAATAATTTTCAAGAAACAATTCAGATGAAACCTTATGAGGCTTTGTATAGTAGGCCATGATGATCACCCTTATGTTGGTTGGAGGCAGGAGAGGTACCTATATTGGGACCTTGTCTTGTACAGGAGAAAAAATACCATATAGGGTTGATTCAGAAGAGGATGGCTTCTGAACAATCTCGAAAAAAGTCTTATGCTCATTAGTAGAGACAACCTCTAGAGTTCGAAGCGAGGAATCAGGTTTTCCTGCATGTCACACCGATGTTCGGACACAAGTGGATTCGGAGACAGGGTAAGCATCCACCAAGGTGCGTTGGGACTTTTGAGGTGTTGGAGAGAGTTGGGCCAGTTTCCTATCATTTTTAGTTACCTCAGTGGTACAAGGATATGAAAGATGTTATCCACGTTTCTCATCTTCGACGTTACTTCTTAGACCCATCTATTGTTTTCCAACCCGAGGAGGATGAGTTGGAAGTGGACGCATCTTTCGTGGAGCATCATATCTGGATTTTCAATTACAGTACAAAGGATATATGTGGCTGGTTTTTTCCCCTAGTATGAGTGCTATGGTTGCACCGAAGATTACATGACGAGACTTGGGAGAGCGAGGCTGATGTACGAGCATAGTGTCCAGAGCTGTTTGGGGTTTCTTCTTCTATGCTACCTTGCTAGTGAAATTCTAGGACTCATTTCTTTAAGGGGGGATGTTTGTAAGAACTAGAATCTTCCTTTCAATTATGTTTTCTTTTTCTAGTTTTTTTTTGAGAAAAAGATATCTCTATAGAAATTTCTGAAGTACACGCCGTGTACATTATAAGTACACGCAGTGTGCTAGCCGTGTTGTGGTCATGCACACGGCCATGTGGGGGTGACATGGAATCCGCCTAAAGAAGAGTGAAAAAATGTCAAGTACACGTCGTGTATTTTCATTTTTCCATTAAATGCACTGGGGTCATGTCTAATCACAGAGGACATCTTCTTCTACATTTCATTGGGCCGAGAGCTCCTGTACGACCATGATCTTCTTCCAAGCCCCCGACCGAGCACCCAAACTCCGATTAGACCACTGTCAATTACATTGGGATCGCCTCGATAAGCTCTCTGTTATTCTTGAGCTTTGTTTCAGGATTCCTCCTTTTTCTTAAGTTATCCTCTGTGGAACGTTTTAGACATTTTCATTGATCGTCGGTGTTCTAATGTGTTTCAATCCCTAAGAGTCAAGTATATTGATCTCCCAACACCGAGGTGGGTGGTTAGTACCTTTCTGTTGAATGTCTTTGAGTTATATGTTGTAAATTGCCAATACCCATGAATTGGGTATTGCGTGTTTACTATTTTATCCCTATTATTTGACTTCCATGATTTTATGATTGAATAGGGGTTTATTGAATGTGAATATGGTTAATTGATATGCTTCGGATTTCTATTCCCATGCATGTTTGTTTATGACCATTTTGGTCTAGCCATGCCTATCAGGATGCAGTTTGTTTCCCATGACTAGTATTGTAGGATGGTGTGATTATCTATTCTGATATGATGATATTCTATATACTGATAGACAAGTAGTTCTTAAGTTTTAATTTGGTCGTTACAAAATTCTATGCACTTTTGATTTACTAGGGACCGTGAGAACCTAGTGTAGTAAGACCATAGAGGGAATTGACGTAAGGTCTTTCCCATAGTGTCTTTTATTATATTACGATGCGAGACCACATGGGTAATTGTTGTTGAGTGTTTTCTCAGAGTGTCTGTAGTTCATTGACGCATGCCATAAGGGGAATTTGATGTTTAGTGCTTCCCCATAGCGCCTTTAGTACCGATACGAGACTATAGGGGGAATTGATAGTAAGTTCTTCCTCAGAGATTCTATAATTAACCTGAACCAGAGGGGTAGATTGTGTGTGCTTCCAATAGGTGTGAGAATACTTACTAGATTGGTAGGACCAAATGGGATAGGCTGTTAGTACTTCCATGAGGCATACCTGTTTGTGTTTATCTACTTTCATTAGATGTTTCTTGATATTTGAAACTGTTGATCGTTATTGTTGATTATTTCTTTGTTTACTGCTTTCTGCACTTGTACTGGCCAAATATTCACTGACTGTTAGGCACAGATCCTGTGGTTGTTGCCTACTGGGATTCGTCTCACACCCTATTTGGGTCATGATTTTGGGCCCAAACAGATTATGCTATTATAAGAATTGATAAGGGCAAGCACCCATCTACTCAAGATACTTGATTTTATGTGGAACTGGAGAGAATCGGACCGAGATATGGCATGTGATGTTTATTAGTTGTTATCTATTTTATTTTGTACTTTGATTTAGTACTATTTTGTATTCCAGTTTTGTGAATTTTTTGGTTGATTTATTATAAATATGAATCATGCATCATTTATTCTGTTCCAACTATTTATTTCTTCGTGTATTCTATTATTATCTGTTGCATGGATTATTACTATCTCCGTTGTTGTTAGTATTTTCGTCCGCTGTGCTACTCTTCCAATGAGGTCATTGTTTCCCCAATATCATACCCATGGCCCTCACTGCTAGTCGGCAGCCTCTGGAATTTCAGAAAATGTGCTTGAGGCTACGATACCGACCGGGTAGAGGGCACCTCTGGGTGTCTTCCAGAATCGGGTCATTACATCTCTCCCCAACTTACACCACTAAACCCATATGACCTCTCTCTCATCCCTAGCCTCTCTCATCACGACCTCTCTCCCCAACACACCCACATGCTCATTCCCCAACTCTAGCATGTACACTCCTACGACCACATTTGTTTTTATAAAATCATTTTCCATATCATGGCCAACTAACTCCCACTCAACCCTCACCCCTCACAACATCTCTCCATAAATCACATTTGTACACCCCTATGACCTCTATCTTATACCCCTACCCATCTCTTACCACTATCCCATAAGTTTAACCCATCTAAAAACTTCATTAAATTGTTATTCTATTTTCTATAAAGGGATATTTATAATATCATTTATTTATATTTATAAAAAACATTTTGTTATATCACGACTAATCTACACCCTAGTCACCCCCACGAACCCTCTTGCCAACTCAAGATTGTACACCTCTACAACCTATGTCTTGTACCCCTCCCCACCTAATGCCTCTCTACCATACGACAGACCCTCCCATACTCTGATGTATGTCCTGTAACCCAACCAGCTCAGTCTCTCTAGCCACTCTTCCCCAACTCCCACTTGTGTCATGGCCAACCCACTCCCCAGTACCCACTCACCCCCATGACAACTCTCCGTACCACATTCATGTACACCCCCACAACCTCTCTCACATACCCCAACTAGCTCAATACTATTATTTTCCTCTCTACCATACATCGAACCCTCTTAAAAACATATAAATTGTTATTAAATTTAATTCTATTTATTCTAGGAGAAATTTATAATATCATTTTATTTTTAATCATTTTTATTATTTCACGTCCAACTATGTCCCACTTATACCCCATGTCCATTCTCTACAACTCACATCTATAATACTCTATAGCCTCTCTCTCATACACCTCCCCAACTCCGTCCTCTCCCTCATACAGAGAACCCACCCAAATACCTGCCTCACTCCCAAACTAACACAAATAGCCTCTATCCCCACTCACAATTATACACCCCAACATCCTCATTTACTTTTGTTAAAAAATTGATAAATCACGGCCAACCAACTCCCCACTCACCCCCCATAACCACTCACCCCTACACATTCATGTAAAGCCCAATGGCCTCTCTCTCGTGCCTCTCTCCCGTAATCCAGTCAGCTCACTGCTCCCACTTTCCACTCTGCCCCACTCCCGAATGTGTCACGGCCAACCCACTCCCCACATTCCTTTATCCCACTATAGACTTTATCTATCCAACTCATGCATATTGACCTTTTCCGTCTCTCCCATACTCCAGTCATATCAATTATCAAGCATTACACTATCTCATATAGTGAACCCTCACCAACTCTCGCCCCCACTCCCGTAACCCATCCAACACACTCTCTCATTCCACTATCCCCAACTCCCACCTATGTCACCCTCGAATAATTTTTTAAACATGGGTTTTATTTAATTTTAAACAAAATATTGTTGGTGTCATTTTAAAAATGGGTCTGGAGATGCGTGGTATCTGTTCCCGCATCTCCCCTTTCCTAGAAGAGTGAATGAGGTTTATAATTCTTGCATGAAATATCTAAAGGAAGAGTGTCGCCCGTTCACTCTTCCACTAGTATTTTATAAATTATTAATATTAATATATATATATATATAGAAGAAGATATATACCTAAAAATTAAAATAAATATTAATAAAAAGACATAAAAATAATTGCAAAATTATCCATACTAATAAAATATATATAAATATTATTTAAATATTCTTCAATATTTTTAAAATATGAATAAAAATTAAAAAAATATTTATAAACATTAATAGATATTAAGAAATATTAAAATAATATTAATAAATACTGATAAAACATATAAATATTAATAAATATTGACTAAATAGTAAACAAATATTCTAAAATAATAAAAAATATTAAAGAATATAAACAAGAATATAAATTTTTTATAAAAATATAAATAAATATCATAAAATATAACTAAAATATTAAAATATATTTATTTTTTATTTTAAAATTTTAGAAAATATTCATAAATACAAAAAAATATTAATAAACAAAAAAATATTAACAAATCCTAATAAATATTTGATACATATTTATAATTATTAATTAAATAATAATCATTTGTTAAAAAATATTAATTAAATATTCATCAAAAGAAAGAAAATGTTGCTAAATATTTATAAACATTCCCAAATACTCATAAATACCTATAAGTATCAACAAAAATAATTAAATATCATCAAATATTCATTATCAAAATTAAATTATAAAAAATATTAATAATATAATAGAAAATATTAATAAATAGCAACAAGTTATCTTTCATCATTTATAATTATTTATAAATAATAATTAAAAATGAATAAACATTAAATAAGTATAATTATTTATTTATGAATATTTATAAATATCCATTACATGTAAATAAAAAATAATTAACAATAAATATATATATTTAAATATTCATGAATATTAATAAATATCATTTAAATATTAATCAATATTAAACTAATATTAATAAATATTAATTATTTTTTAATAAGATGAGCTTGAAGCCCTCTTTGATTAATAATAATATATATATTAATTAAATATTAATGAATATAAAAATAATTTAATGATTTATTAATAAATGAAATATAATTATAAATAAATTTTAATAATTATTAACCAAAAATAGTTATTGATCACATAATTGTTCATAAAAATTAATAAGTATTATTAAATATATGTAAATATTAATATTTATAAATATTTATTACCATTTAATAATATTTAGTAACTTTTATTAATATTTATGAATATTTACTAATATTTAATTAATATTTAGTCATATTTAATGTTTTAATTTAATATTTATTTATATTAATATATTTTCTCTAAATAAATATATAGTATTTATTAATTTTTAATTAAATTTATTTTTTAGTTAATATTTATTAATATTTAGTTATTATGTATTATTATTAGTTTAGAAACATTAATATTTATTTAATAATTATTAATATATTTTTTCATATTTTTTACTTTTTAATTAAAATTTATCAATATTTAAATATATTTAAAAATATTTCATTTATATTTATGAATATATTTCTTATTTTAGAGAATATTTCATTAAAATGTATTAATAATTATTTATTTTCATTATTATTTATTTGAATTTATTGATATTTGATTAATATTTATTAGTATATATAAATTTTGAAATAATTTTTTTTTTGAATAATTGATTAATATTTTAATTAAAATTTATGAATATTAATTTCATATTTTTTAATATATGGTAATATTTATTTTGATTTTTTAATATTTTTTTGAAATGATTATTATTTTTTAGTATTTATGAATATTTAATTGATATTTATAATTAATAAATTAATATTTATTAATTATTTATTACTGTTGTATTAATATTTATTTATATTTATTAATATTTATTTAAAGATGATCATATTAGTTAATATTTATAAACATTGAATTCTTATATAGGAATATTTATTTAGTATTTAATTTTTATTTATTAATATTAATTTGTAATATCCATATTTATAAATTTTTATTTAATATTTATTAATATTTTTAATATTTATAATTATTCATTTAATTTTTATTGATATTTAATAAATATGAAATGATAATTAATTTATATTTATTAATATTTAATTATTATTTATTTCTTTTTAGTTATTTTTTATTAATTTTTATTTATATTTATTATATTTACTAGTTATATGTCTATTTATATATATATATATATAGTAATATTAATACTTTGAAATAGTCAAGAGGATGTGTGAACAACGTTCACTATTCCATCAAAAAATTTGTAATGGATGAGTGAACAAGGTTCATGCATCTCTGGAACCATTTTTTGGAAATACTCCCATCCCTATATAATTTTATAAAAAAAATTAGAAAGCCGGATTAAAAAATATGGCCATGGCAAACCCACTCCCCACTTCCCTCTCACCCCACCATGACCTCTCTCCCCAAATCACACTTATATACCCCTACGTCCTCTCTCCCACAACGCAACCATCTCATTACTCTCGGTGGCCACTCTGTCGTATAGAGAACCCTCCCCAACACCAGATTATCTCCCACAACCCATCCAGATCACTCTCGCTTTCCACTCTCCCCTGAACCACGTATGAGTCACAACCTCTCTCCAATACCCCTCCCCTACTCCCACCTCTCTCCCAAAACCCATAAGTTCTCTCCCTCTTTCCATTGATTAACGAATGGAATGAAAACCATCCGCCTTACCTGGTAAAGTGAAATTCCTAAAATCAGGCCCATCAGTATTTGATGCAATCCTCATGGGTCAAACATGATGCCATGTGAAACCCAAAAAGTTTTAAACAGGTTTTTAATTGTTTTTTTAATAAAAAAAGGGGATTGGGCTCGTATTTATAAAAATGGGTCTAGAGAAGTATGAACCTCTTTCACGCTTCTCCAATCACCCAGGAGTGTGAACGAGGATCACGCTTCCGAGGAAAGTTTTCTTTAGGAAGAGTGAACGTCATTCACTATTCCTCAAAATTATTTTATCATTATAATAATTATTAAAAATATATATAAATAGATTTCTAATGAAATATGTACATAAATATTAATAAAAACATAAAAAAATTATTTAAATACTTATTATTACTAACTAAATAAATATTATTAATTATTAATAAATATTATTGAATATAAATAAATGTAAATAGAAATCAATAAATATTAATAAAAAACAAAAAATTGTAAAATGGAATAAAAAATTAATTATTTTTTAAAAAATATTAATAAATAAACATAAATACTAAAAAATTATTAATAAAAACAAGTAAATAATAAAAAAACCCAATAAATATTATATAATTATTCATAAATAATAAATAAATAATAATTAAATATTATGTAATTATCAATTAAATATTAATGATAATTAATAAAATTTTATTTAATATTCACAAATGCATAAAAATACAATTAAATATCAATAAATATCAATAAATATCAAAATATATATAATTTGTTTATAAATTTTAATTATGCCAAAAATTATATATTTAAAATTCTAATAAATATTGAAAAATTACAGAAGAATAATTTTCAACTTTTATAAATATTTATAAATGTTAATTAAATGTTAAAAAATATTAATAAAAAATAAGTAAATATTAATAACTACTCGTGAAGGTTAATAAATAAAAATTAAATATTTGAAAATATAAAATTAATTTTCACAATTTTTAATAATTTTTTTAAACGGTTGAGGGTTAAATCCTTTTCTATTAAGAGTATAAATATTAATTAAATATTATTTAATATAAATAAATATTTATTACATAATAATAAATATAAAATGAATATTAATAATGGTTTATAATTATTAATAAATATAATATATCGATTAAATAAAGACTGATAAATAAAAGATATCCATTAAATAAATTTTATAAAATATTATAAACTATAAGTAAATATTAGTATTTATGAATATTTGTTACCATTTATTAATATTTAAAAATATTTATGAATATTTATGAATATTTATGAATATTGATGAATATTTAATTCATAATTTGTCATTTTCAGTTATTTTACTTAATATTTATTAATAATTATTAATAATTATTAATAATTATTAATGATTATTTAATATTTAGTAACAATTACTTACTATATATATTTATGATTTATTAATATTAAATTAAATTTATTGATATATCGTTAAATTGTTTTAATCTTTAGTTAATATGTATTAATATTAATTTATACGCATTATTAATTAATTAATAGTTATAAATATTTATGAATATTTACCTAATAATTAAAAATATGGTTTTTTAATATTTATTAATTTTTAATGGAAATTTATAAACATCTAAAAATATTAAAATTATTCCGTTATTATTTATTCATATATCTTGAATTTTATTTATATTTAAAAATATTTAATTAAAATTCATAAAAATGTATTCATATTGATTGATATTTATTAGGATTTATTGAAATTTAATTAATATTTATTAGTATTTATCAATGTTTTTTTTCAATTTTATTATTTTTTTGTGAATATTTGATTAATATTTATAATGATTTATTTCATATTTGTTAAATTTTTTAATATTTTTTGTATGTATTAATATTTTTTAGTATTTATGTATATTTATTAGTTTTTAATTAATATTTTTGAATTATTAATTAATATTTCTTTCTATTTTCCAATTTATTTATATCTATTAATATTTATTTACATTATTTTATATCCATTAATATTTACAAAATTTTAATTAATTTTTTGGAATATTTATTTAATTTATAATCAATATTTGTAAATATTTATTTATATTAATTTTTATTATCACGATTTTTGAAAAAGTATATAATGTTATTTAATATTTTTTAATATTTTTTAATATTAATAAATATTTAATTAATCATCTTTTATATCATTATTAATATTTATGAATTTCTAATTAATATTTATTTATATTTTATTATTTTTAATTTGAAATTAATTAATTTTTATTAGTTTTTATAAATATTTATTGAAATATTTCTATAGATATATATATATAGTAATATATATAATAAAAATTATTTTGTAGGAAGTATGAACGACGCCCACTCTTCAATCAGAAAACTCACACCGAATGTTTGAACCCCGATCACAATTCCTAGCGAGAGGAGAAGCATGAATGGGATTCATGATTCTCTATACCCCTTTTCAAAAATTCTTCCAACCCTATCACAATATAAAATAAATTAAAAACTCATTTAAAAACATGTTTCATTTCAAACTCATCTATTTAATTATATAATTAATAATTGAAGTATATTTTATATATATATATATATTTAAATACATTTCAATAAGTAAAATATTAATATTATATATATATATATGTATTTAATTATATTAAAATATATATTTTTATATTTTTATGTTATTATATACATATAAGTACATATTTTATGTGTGTGTGTGTTTGTTATATATATATATATATATATTAAATATATATATTTGTGTGTGTGTGTTTATATTATATTTGTATATATGTTTATGTTTTTTGATTATTTATATGTTTATATATATGTTTATATATATATATATGTTTATGTTTTATGTTTATTTATATGTTTATATTATATACATGAGTGTGTGTGTGTTTTTAAATGGAGAGGGCCGTCAAACCCTAATATTAATAAAAAACAAGAGTCAAGGAGGAACATAAAACATCATAAAATATAATATTGTAAACATTTAATTGCCTCAACATCGGGTACTCATGCTATGACGTGAGACACGATCTCTGTGACCATGTGGTTGTCATCCTCTACACCATGTTTTATCCTACAACCCTGGTCCACCACCATAATCTGAAAAATATATTACCAATAGCTTCTGTCATTTCCTCTATTCCATGTACCATGATATTTTTTTATTTCTTCCTCACTACTTCCTAATGTAGGCATTTCAAACGAGTTTTGAGTGGAAACATGCAATTTAGATTCACCTTTCATATGCAAACTCATTGATTTTTCATTCCTGGAAAATTCCATGTTGGATTTTCCATGATCCACATTATCGACACCAATATATTTTTTACCTGAAGCTGGAACTCCTCTTGCTTCATTCCCACTATCCTCGTCTCCACCAAGGGTCACAGAGAATCTATCCTTTTCAAATGAGGCTGATTTTGTAGCATCAACATTATATTATCTCTCTCTATCATATACATTCAAAGAGATGGAATCCTTATAGGGAGACTTCCCAATTTTTATATCACTTTAGCAATCCAGAGAAGATGATTGAGAATCATCTTCATTTTGAGAGTCACTTCTTGGAGTAGGTAGTAAAGGAAGAGGAGGAGGTTACCTTGTTCCATTGGGTATAGAGGTCACATAATGATTGTCTCAACCTATTTTTTTAATGTAGTAAGTAAAAAGGAGTAATTTACCTACTCATTGAATTTATCATCTTTCAGTTGTGAATGAGACTTTGTGAGTGTGTTTTTTTCTATCGTGGCATCCACAATTTTGGTCTTTCCTCTGCTTCCTTCTGTAGTAATCATCTCATGTTATTTCAACATATTGAAGTCAACTTCAGCCTCCGCGGAGAACTCTCTATCAGCATGACTGTCCACTTAATGACATTCATCATTTTAACCATCATGAGCATCTTTGAGACATTTGTACAAAGAGTCATTAAACAAAAAATTAGTAATTGGTGTGTCCTCTTCATCTAAAAAATCATCCCATATAGTTTTTTTCTTATGTGGTTCAACCAACCATTCATCAGGCTGAGAGTTTGAAACAATCTCAATATTAATATTACAATAAGTTGAAGACCACTGGGTAAAACCAACATTATTATCCATTGAGGGTTCTTGTTAAGGGAAAACAACAACACAATGTTCAGAAAGACGAGCCTTCAATTATTATGCAGCATCATTAATTTTCCATTTCCAACAGTAAGACGATTCATGAACATTGATTATGGAGTTTGAACAAATTTGGTTTCTACTGTAGACTTTATTCGAATGCCCAATAATGCCACAAGCATTACAAAAGGGGAAATCTTTTCAAACTCTATTATAAGACATAATTCTTCTTCTATTGTAGATAATACAACTCTATCTATATGAGTGGAACATAAAACAACATCAAAAAAATATTTAGAAAAAATGATGATAAGAATCAATTATTGTGGGTTTATCCATTCGAATAGGGATGCTAATTGTTGATGAAATGGGGAAGAGGATTAAGGGGTAATAAAGAACTCAATTCAAACCAAAAAATCACATCCATACCTGAGAAAAAGTTTCTTTAAAATAGTTAAATCTAAAATTCAAACTCCAATTTTGAAATCTTTGTGTGATAGGCCTCAAATCAGTTTATTGAGAGATCCATGATCTACCCTTCAACTCTACACTGGTATAAAATAGATAGAATAACCCTAAACCAAGTTAAACACATTTAAATTCAGAGAAACAAAATACAGAACCAAATCTAGAAGAGAGTACAAAAACTCTCCAGGGTTTTGTACCTTTTGAAGTGATATTTTGGCAATTAAAGAGTGCCAACATAACTCCATTCTCATAGATATAGCCCCAACCAATGTTGATATTTGTGAGGTATTAACCATTCTGATAATATGTTGAGGAACATTATATTTTATCGTGGTAAAGGATACATTCATGAAAATGAATAAGGATGAAATCCCAAGAAACACATCTCCACCCTAATCTTTGGTGATCTTACATTATTGAATACTAAAGTTATGCAGTGAGATAGTGTTGAAGTTGTTAAGGCACTATGGGTGGTCAGGGATTGTGTCATCTCCATGGAACACGATCCCTCTCCTTTCTTGTTCCTCCATCAGTACATCATGTCTGTGTGTGTGTTTTATATTATTTATATATATATATATTTGTGTGTGTGTGTTTATATATATATATATGTTATATATTTAGATTAATATATATTTTTGTGTGTGTTTATATATATATATGTGTGTGTATGTGTCAATATATATGTGTATGTATATATGTATATATATATAGATATAATTTTAAATATATATATATAATTATATATATTTTAAAACAATTGTAAAAATGTCACTAAAATATGCAAGTTTTCATAAAAATGTGACTTCATTTATAATATATTGTGTTTATATATATATATATATTAACATTGTTATATTTGTGTGTGCGTGCATGTGATTATATATACTTATATATATATTTATTCATATATGGGTCTGAATTTTTATATATTAATAGATATATATCTATATATATGGGTCTGTGTTTATATATGTTTTTATATATATGTGTCTGTATTAAAAAAATTAAAAAATTATATATATATATATAATTCTATATATTAATATATATATATGTTTTATGTTCATATATATATATATAAGTAATAATATATTATATTTTTATGTTTTTATATTTTATATATTTTAATGTTATATATCTATATATTTATAATTTATATATATGATATGTTTATTTTTAATATAAATCACATGTATATATTAGTATATATGTGTGTGTGTGTTTATATATATTTTTGTATGTGTATTAATATATATCTATGTGTATATATATAGTTATAATTAAATAAATATATATATTTATAATGAGAAACTTTTTAAAACATTGGTAAACACACCTCTAAAATAGCCACATTTTCTTAAAAACCTGACTAAATTTAAAATATATTTGTGTTATATATATATATATATATATATATATATTTAAATATATATTTTTGTGTGTGTATATAAATATGTCATTATGATTATTTATATTAATTTATATATCATTGTGTAAATATATAGTTACATCGATGGGGGAAAATGTGCTATTAATTATATTTTTTTAGCGACGTTTTCCCGAAAAGCAATGCAAAATTTAAAAAATAATTCTTTTTAAAAAAAACATTGCTAAAAAATTGCTAAATTAATGTTTTTAATGAATCCTCATCCTCTTATAAGACTAAATAACGTGATAGTAAAACATTAACTATGAATATTTAGACATATGTTTTCATGCACATAAGATATATATTTCATAATATTTCTGTAGAACTTCACAGTTAACATTATAGGGGGGATCGTCTATAACATTTATATTTGATAGATACTCTATGAATATTATCAAATTATTTTTAATACAATTAGCACTGGTATTATGATAATATATAAACTATTTTTAATAAATTCATGGTATTGAAAATGAATAGTACATTAGTTTTAAGTAACAAACACCAACATGGGTGTGCATCAACCTACAAGGAAGTTGTTTTCACAAATATATTATGGAAACAATCACTATAATGTTTCTAAATTTGACATAGTATTAATATCTTTTTGGGAAAGATTTCTTATCTAAATATTTTCATATCAACTAATGTAATATCAATTTATATTATCAATATTCATATAATTTGAAATGATATATATATAAACCCCCTGAAATACCAAATAACAAGGAAGCATCATGATAAACATAGAGTGGGCCTCCAATATAGGATATAAAATTATTTCAATGTAGTATGATAGAGGGGGACTATATTCTATGTCACCACACTAAATTCATTTTTCACATCCATTGATAAAATAATCGATCCAACATAGTATTATATATTTATTGTTAATATTATTTTAGATCAACCAGATTGACAAAAAAAATCAATGTAGATTTTTTAAATCCCAGAATCATTCGAGAAGGATCATAAATATGCAATATGGGTTAAAAAAGAGGTTAAAAATAATAGAGACCATTGATATTGATTTTCAAACATTTGTATCCAATATATAACTTATGAGTACTTGGAGAGTCAATATATATTTTTATATAACTAAATTGAGAATTGTAACATACGTTGTACAAATAGAAACATATCCTTACGAAAGCGATTGTGTTTTATGTGGGAAATGATATCAGATATTTAGAAATCTAATTTTTGGTTCTTTTCAAAGGTAATATATTTGAAATTATCCAACTTTATGATACCTATATGGATCTATTAGAGAAATTAGAGAAGAATAACCCAATAGATGTTGATTGAATATAATATTGTTCAGTTGTTCTAGGAGGATATTAGTGAGGAGATTCACATAAGGAGGAATATGTGTGGATCATCATAAATACTATTCCATAATCTCTTCAATAAATTTTTATTATATGATCTTGAGTAAATGTGTATAATTTCATAAAGGGATAAAGGTGAGGGGAAACTATAGATTTTTATCACACTTTGACAGATTCAATTTCTTTATATTATTTCCTCTATTAGAATGAAGAGAGTATTATTGAGTAATTATTTTCTTTTTACAGTTATGGGAAGGTTCAATTACGTAGTTTTAAGTGTACATGGATAATTTTGGATAAATTTAGTTCAGGTGAATTGTTTATATGAGAAACTAATTTGATTCTTATATTTTATTTTTTTGATGTCTTTGACATAATTTGAAGAAATATGAATGATAATTGTTTTGAAATATGATGTTATATATGATTCATTTGAAATTGTATTATTTTGTATATGAATAAACAACATTTTTAGGGTTTTATAACATTAATCCATTTTTTTGAATGTTGTGTAATATTAAAAACCTTTCCAAAAGAAAACATGTGATTAGATATGTGTTTATAAATATCTTCATATTATTGCCTTGATATTTAGAAGCACTAAAATATATTATACTATAATTCCCTAATCTTTTGTAAAAAATTCATTATTTTGATACTATATTAGATTAACACAGGAGTTCCTAACTTGCGTTTGATTAACTAAAATAGTATAAAACTTTTTGTCAAATTAAATCTGAGTCAACATCTAGTTAACTCTATGAATACTGATGTTGTATAGGAATACACAAGATCCAATATATGATAAAACTAAGTATTAATTAGATAAATAATAATAGAAATAATTTTACATAAAAATAAATTTATGTTCTTGTTTGAATAATATGAATAAATAAGATATTTTAAATAAATTAAAAATATAGAATGTATATTTTTATGTGTAGTTTCATGAAATCAAGGGAGATTTATATTTTAATATTCATAGGAATTTAAATATTTAATTAAATTTTGATTCATAATTAGAATTAATATTATTTTTTAGGTAAAAAATAAATGATGTTTTATTTGAAGATATCCACAAATATTTTTATTATAGAATTTACATGAGTCATTAGTGTCGATTTTCATGATGATGTTATTGAAAAATGATGAAATATTTTCCTGTATATTTATAGAGGATATTGACTCAAATATTCAACAAAAATAAATGAAAAAAATATATTTATTGAATTTTATGTTTTATAGTGATGGCATTGTGGAAAATTAAATATGTATATTGATTCATTTTTTAATGGATTGAGTTTTTTTGTATTGTAGAGATAATTAAATGCCAAAAAATAAATAACTTTTGATGTTAGATAATTTTATTAGTACATTTTCTAGATAAATTTTCAATAAGTAATCATTTATATATAAAATATATAATAATAATACAAAATGGAAAATGAATTTATTGTTGGACATTTTTATTATAGACTACATGAATAAATGGTGCATTAAATGATATCAATTTCAGTTAAACTATCAGTATATATATCACTAGAAAAATATAAATATGATAATAACTGATAAATCATCATTTAAGATCCTAAATTAAAAATAACAAGAATATCCCTGATATACCAGTTGTAATTGAGAGTGAAATTTCAATGATAATCTTAATTGACGTTGTTTTCTTTATAGTGGAATACAGAGAATAATTACATAACTATTCTGGATTTAATATTTATCTATATCAAACCAATATAATGAGAAACTAAAAAATTAAAAACTCTTTTTAACTCTGGTTTGAATATTTAGTGGATTGGTAGAAAATCAAGGTGACCCCTTTATCAAAAGTGTATCTATAGTAAATATAAATCTCCTTCCATAAAAATTACATAATCTTGATTTTTTATCAATAAATTACATTATATCACAGAGCCGATCTTTACAGGTTTATATTTTTAGTGAATTATTCTATAATTAATTCAAAACATCTCAAATAATATATTGATTCTAATAAAATAATATCCACTTTTTCAAAATCATTAAAATTTAAAAAAAATACATGAATCGTTTTTCTTGAAAAATCATAATACATTTAACTTGACATCATCCTTTCGGTTACCCTTCCTTATATCCTATGAAAAAATTTAAATTTGGATGACAGCAAATATCTCTATAAGGTGTATAAAAGAATGAAATAATCCATTTTCCATGAATACATTAAACCCATGAAAACATTCACAAATATAATCTTTTCACACATAACATATAATAACTTTTTATTAGTTAATGAAATAATAATATTCCAATCAAACTCCATAAAAAACCTAAATCATAAAAGGTATCTTGAGGAATCAATTCAATATCATACATATAGTATCTATTTTGCATACATTGGGTGAAATATTTATGGAAACACTTGAAACACCCACCTCAAAAAATTCTCATAATATGATAAGAGAAACCATACTGATTAACTGTATCTCATTACCCAACACATTAGAGAGCTATCACATGCTCACCCTCAACAAGTTTTTTCACAATACCACACATAATCATAAACAAATCCCACAAAACAAGACATAATAACATCATATATAAAGAATAATAAAATTCCAACTTTGAAACCAAATTTCATTTTTTACCCAGCCACACACTGTTAAATGAAAATAATTTATATGAAAATAAAATAATAAACATGTAATTGAAACATGAAAACATTAAAGGAACATAAATTTTGGAAAATAAATTCCTTTTTAATAATTTAAAAAATCATTCATATTTGATTTTGTAAAAATTAATGAAATAGTAATTTTAAAATATGTTTTTAAAATAAAAGTCCCTTACCATGAGTCTGAATCATCATGTAATATCATTATCTTTATGAATAATAAAATTAGGATAATTATTTACATTATAAAGAAACTTTTAAAAATTTATTATTTGTTTTATATCACGGCTTATTATGTTATAACAACTACTTAATTATTAAATTTCATGTCAGACGTTTTGATGATATTCAGTACTAGAGTCTAAAATGACATATGTAAGTCATATAAGGTCAAAGATTTATCTAGTAAATAATATCAAGACAAATATTAATAAATAATAATCAAATTTATATATCAATTATTCTTTTCAAACTATTCAATAAATTTTGATATGTAAAATTAATAGCATTGCAATCATTGAGACGGTAAGCCATACATAGGGATGAGTAACATTTCAAATTTTCATTGATCAATATGGAAATAGTGAAAATATTATTTTTTATTTTCAGAATGGTAATAATATAAATAATATCATATTAATATCTTTAATATATATATATATATTATCCATGTGATGTGGTAAATAAAATTGAATGAAATCGCTTCATGGAGATGGTAGTTCACACATACACCCAGACACCATTATCAATTGTATGTGGATTAAATGCAAGGAAATAATTGATATATTATTATATTATAATTATTAACATGTCATTAAATTCATATATAAATATTTATTTCATCATTATAACTAATCTTTATAGGAGGTAATGAAAAATGAATTATATCATTTCATGGATGTGATCATTCAAACATGCGTTTGAATGATTAAATGATACCAATTTGATGGAATTGGAGATGTATTTAGGTGGTGATATTAACAAAATAATGACTCAGTATATTGAGTATACTATAATTATTATTTCATTAGGTTTTAATAATATTTTAAGGATATGGAAGAAAAATAAAATTGAAATACATAATTAAAAACAATACCTCTTCTTTAGAAGGTCTTTTTTGATTATCACATTAACACATATACGGAGGATGTTATGACTAAAATAAGTCCTCTAGAATGTGTGTAGGGATTTTATAAAGGTGTTTGTATTGATATTTTCCAAGCCAATATGGTTATAAATTTTGATGAAAAGGGAATAATGGGTTCCCTTTTATAGGAAAGGGAAGCGACACTCTTGGAATTCTTCAAATTATTAAATTCATATAATTTAAATTCATAATAAAAATTGGTCCAAAGTATATTATTACAAAGGTATGATATTTTTGGGAATAAATCCATCCATCAAATTAAATTTATACACGTTTTTATTTTTATTTTCATCTATATTTTTTTAACCCTTTTACAACTTACCATGTTATCTTCTAATTTATACATTGAGAGTTAATATGATTACAATAAAATACCAAACACTAGTTAATGAGTCATTGATGAAAAGTTATGACATATCCAAATAGGTTGGATGAATATTGTGTTTTTAGATATTTTATATCATTAAATAAAATATTTTATATTTTAAAATACCATTAATATCAATTTTGACATTATTTATTTCGTAACTTTTTAAAAATATAATAGAAACATGATTTATTCAATAAAACTCCATTAAAAAATAATGAAAATGTAAAACTAATCAATAATATTCGTCGATAACTTTGATTCACTAATATTATCTTTATTTTAATATTTATAATATCATTTATTTGATTATTTCATCAATTATAATATTACTTCATCATCGTTTTTTCAATATTTAAATTAATTATATAATTCCAAAAAATTATAAATAATATACCATGATTTAGGTAGAAATTATATCCATCTAAAATATTTTTATAGTTGACCAAATCCCCTATATAATCCCATATTAAAAAAAAATTTAAAAACAATGGTTTGGCAAAATTTGAATTCTCAATGAATATAATATTATAAATGTTGAACTCATTCCCAAGTGGCTTAAAAAGGATATAACATTGACCCATGGATGAGTTTTTTTGAAAAAAACTCACCCAATAAAATTATGGGAAGTGTTAGTGTCATTTCATATCAGTCATAATATTATTTTTACCTTTAATTACCCGATCTACCCACTACCGTCGTAAGAAAAACATTATTAATGTTAAAAATCATAATGACATAAAATAAAAGGGATATATTTAAATAATTTAGAACTTATGATTCCAAATATAGAATCTAATTTTCCAAATTAAAAACAAATAATTTCATATATTAATGAAAAATTATTCATGTTGATGGAATGAAAAAAATGGGTTTTAAAGTAAATACTTTCAAAAGTTCACATAGTTTTTATATCAAATATCAATGTAAAATTAATTAAAATGACCTAAATTAGATTAAATGATAAAAAACATATCTAATTATATTTTAGTACAAATTAAAAATATAACATTACTATGTAAAAAAATTGAATGAAAAAGAATATGTGAGATAATATTCTTTATCAATCACTCTTCATCAAAATATGAAAATTTTTAGAAAATTAACATAAAATATCCCAAAGTAAATTTTTATATTACACTATCAATAAATATTTTTTATTTTTCATATAAGTTTTTTAAATTTTTTAAATATTATTGTAACACCCCATGTAAATAAAGAATATAACGTTTTCATATTTCTCCATATTTGTGAATAAAATATTAATATGACTTTAAAGGGGACACTATGCTCGATGGCGTACCCAACACGAAACAACGAGTTTCTTGGAAATCTTACGTTGCACTCTAATAATAAAAATAATATTATTTTAAATGGTAGTTAACATGTAGCCATTGTATTGGCGGGAATGGATAGAAATAACTAAAATATGATTATATATGTTTTTAAATGTTTTTACATTTATCCAATAAAAGATAAAGGCATAAAATATGGAAAGAATTCAATTTTTGGCGTATATGCCCTAGATTTCACTAAAGGATCACTTATCGCCTTTTGATGCAGAACCTTCATTAAGTATAGTTTTGTTCACTCTTATACATCCTTTTGGACCAAATAAAACTCTTCTTAAGAATTGGTACATCAAAATTTACTTTGTGTAAGTTTTTGGTATCGTTCTGATAAAGTTCATTTTTTAATGAATAGTGTAAAATGTTGTATTTTAATTCAAAACATCTTATTAATCTAATTTAATTATATTATTATATTATCTTTTTAATTGGTTTTAAAGATAAATTAGAATATATTTTTACCATTAAATCCAATAGTGGTCATTGGAATTAATTTCACTTTGAAATCAGACTTAAACTAGTGTCAATCTTTTGATACTCATTGTTTCATAAAAACATGCTATTTTATCTGACAGCGGGAATTAATTATTAAACTAATTAAAGTGACTTATATGTTTTTAATTTTTTAAAATAGAATTCATTTTTGGATTCGGAATATCAAATATAGCTTAGGGTGAATTTTTGGTATTTTTCTGAAAAACTTCAATTTTTGATGAATAGTGAAACCACTAAGTGGTACTTATAAAAACTGATTTATCCGTTTAAATGAAACTTTGCCATCTTTGTGTTTTGAATTTAAAAAATCAGACATACATGGTTGTCATAAAGAAGTAAAATGTGGTTCAATGGGATAAAAATAATTTTTTGGTGAATAGTAACTTATTAAGTTTTTAATCGCGATTAGAGGTAATTAGTGTAGTTTAAGGTAAAAATAATGTTTTAATAATATAAAATGAAATTGACAAATGTCCTAACCTCATTGGATGTTTCATTTCCGACCAAGAAAACCCATGGGTCATCTTGGGGACCCCATGAATCCACTTTGGTTGGAAAATGACATTAATATCGTTTTATTTAAACTTAAAGTAAAAAATGAGACAAACATGAAAAGTTTTACTAAAAAATTTTTTACATGGGGTTATAAAAATCCGATTTATGACTATAAATATTAATTGGAAATCTAAAAAGATTTCCTACATCATAGTGTTTTTTATAATTTTTAGACATTAAATAAATTAATTTATTTATGACATCATGATGATGCAGCGATGACCTCATTATTTAACGATTTAAATAAAATGGAAAGATAATGTAATATCTAATACCTACACATGTCCAAAACCTATTGGATGAGTGGATTCCGAACCCTTATCACCTTATCCTCGAAACACATAAATGTGGGACCTCTTAAATCTGAATACAATTTTAAAATAATGTGACGTTTCTTTACCTTCCAAGAGTGCCCCTCCTCTCCTCTTATAAAAGGCCCCCACCTCTACCTCCATTCCCACACTCCCAATGCCTTTGGCACGGCCAAACTCTGCCCATTTTGTCTCTCCACTTACATCTATTACTCATTGAAGCCTCACTTTGGGCAGAAGTCTTCCCAAGGAAGCCTTTGAGCTCAAACCAAAGGAAGTTACCCGATTTTATGGTAATGTCTTCACTTGAGTCCTTTTGTTTTATTTTGCTTCTCCAACCCCCTAAAATCTTTTTATTCATTTATTTTGTAAAAAATACATTATAATAAATATACTAGGATGTTGTTATAAGAACTATTCGAGCTACACTTTCACACACCTACATCTAATGGTTAAAGAACATACTGTTTCTGTGGATGGAGAATTTCGGCCTCCCGAAACGATGATTGTTCAAAATTATTTTAACACCTTCAAAGGTGGCCATTAAGATGACACTATATTTATATATGATATATAATATGTTTATGTTTTCCTTAATCTTCTTTATTTTTCATTTTGGGCATAACTTTATGGTTTCCATTATGGGTAAACACGATATCTTCATTTAAGGAAGTGCGGACTACCGCCCCCTCAAAGTGATGTGATTTGTTAATGCCATATGTGGGACGTATAAAGGATTTATTTAAAGTTATTATATATTATTTTATACTGGAATTATAAAATAAATCTATATCATTATTATTCCATTCCATAAAAATGTGAGATAGAAATGAAAGTAGCGTTCATGCGTACGTACGGCTTACCGTCTCCATGAACAGTGCATTTCCTTTCTTATCCCCAAATGTAATGTACTATTATAAGTACATATATATAATAGATATATATGATGAATGATACATCTAAATGATGAATATAATTATGGAATTAAAATATACATACCTCTCATTTAGTTTTAATTCCATTAATATGACATAGAAATGAAAGTAGCGCTCATGCGTACGTACGGCTTACTGTCTCCATGAACGGTGCATTTCATTTCTTACCTCTAAATTATTATGTAATATTATAAATACATGTATATTATGGATATATATAATATATATGATATCCAAATCATGAATATAATTCTGGATATGATGAACATTTGACCACACGAAGAACATGTAATTGTAAGAAGTCCACTTTCGACTTAAGAACCAAATATCGACAAAACAAACATTATTAACTTAAATGATTGCATAATGTTTATAAAATTTCAATAAGTGATATAAAAGGAATAATAAACTAGAAAAAGGTTATTAATAATGTTTAAATTAACTCAAGTTTATTATTCAGGATGTTAAAGAACGATCGAGTCATGTCGGACCCGAGGTAAGGGATCATACTCCTCTCTTTCTTTTTAAGTACACTCTTTTATGTCATTCCTTCTAAGCTCATATTTATTGTTATTGGGATGTTATTTTAAATTAATCTTACTGTAATTTTTATTTTCATATGATTAGAGACCCTATTCTCTCTCATCAATCCATTTTGGAAGTTTTGAGTGGCGCTGTTAGGCTGCCGAATTTTCGTAAGAGATCTAACCTCTCTCTTTCTCTTTATGTACTCTCATTTATTTCACTTATTTTAAGATCCTCTTTGTTATTATGGGGGATGTTATTTTATATTCCTCTTGATGTACATTTTATTGTAATGTGATGAGATACCCTATTTGATCTCATCAATCCTTTTTCAGAAGTTTTAAGTGTCGCCATTAGGCTGTCGAGTTTTCGTATGTGATTTTTCATCTCACATTTATTCCCGTGAGATTTATGCTAAATTTGCCACAATTTCCTTTGAGTGGTGTATGTACTGACCATTATTTTACTCATTGTGTAATATTATTTAATTTATGATTATTTACATCAATGTTGTATTGTCCTTCTTTCACGGGGCGTATGTTTCGAAAGATACCCATTTCGGTAAGGGAACCTTTCACCCTTATCTTTTTAAAAGACTTATTTTGTTATGTCTTTTAATTCACATAATATTATTTTGGGATATGTTCTTCTATATCCTTATTGATGTAAATTTTATGTCCAAGTGATGAGATGCCCATTTTATCTCTCATCAACTCTTTTTCTGAATTTTGAAGTGACGCTGTTAGGCTGTCTAATTATGGCAAGGGAACTTCTTAACCCAATTTAGATTCTTTGGGATAAACATGTACACCATGAATATGTCGTTCTATGATTATGTTTTAATGTCCTATGATTGTTTTACACTTAATACCCACTTATATTTCGTGTATTCGTTTGTCACACATAGTTATGTAACTAATTTATCCTTAATCCAAGGATACCATCTTTGTATGGGACTTAGCCTCAATATCCTTTCATTGAGGCATATTTTTTTATACACAACATTATTTTATACGGTGTATAAACCCCTTTGACTTTTACGTTTATCCAAAAGGAATCTTTTTATATGATGCATTTTACTAAACGACAAAAGGGAATGTTTTTGTCGTACGTATGCGGCGACAACGACTTCTCCGCCGTCGTGACCATTATTTGAGTTTCGGCATCCTCTACAAGCCATACCTTCTTTTTAAAAGAAAAATAAATACCATGTTTTACTTTTCTTTTATTTTGGTATTGATAATGGTTTTCATAATGTATTTATATCAATGTGTTGTATTGATATCTTGTTCATGAAAGGAGGAAATGTTATGTTTCCTTTATGCATGTTTTATGTGATAAGATTATGTTATGGTTCTTGGTCATTGTTATGAAGATGGGTGGTTCTGTGATAAACTAAGGGCGGGTGAGCCCGATATATCTCTCCAATGAATTGGGTAATGTGAAGGAGTGAAATGTTAAGGTTTCTCCAAAGACATTTAGGGAATATATTGTGATGGTTTTTCCAAACGTAACCAAGAGGGTTACTCCCTACGTAAGAATGTTATGAATGCCTCAAGTTATCTTAATGTCTTATGATTTATATGATTTATTAATGGTTTGATGAGGTATGTTAAAGTGCCTATGTTTTATGGGTAAAGTATGATTTCATTCTTATATATATATGAACTCATGTTTCCTTTCAATATTTTTTTATAACCCTTACGGAGCTTTTTATGATCATCCCATGTTTTTGAAATGTTTTTCACAAGTCAAGGGAAAGGGACATGATGTGATGATAGTGTCAAGGATGTGTCAAGAAAGAATCCGTGTTTTATTTTAAATATGTTTCCGTTGATGGGAAGAATGAATATTGTCTTTTATGTAACCACTTTGTTTAAATGTGGAATGTAATGCAAGTTTCATGATCTAATTCTCTGAAACTCTAAACCTAAAAAGATCCCCAATGTGTAATCTTGTAATAACTCAAGATTAAGTAAGGTTTAAGTCTGGGGCCTTATAGTTGGTATCAGAGGTCGGTTTAGATAACTTCAGAGGTTAGGGTATTCTTTAAGCATAAGTGACATTACCATAATGGTTAGGATTTCAGAAAGAGTCATAGTTTTTAGATAAAGTGAATGAGTAAGTATATCTTCCTCATTAGTACATGATGGTTCTATTGATATACTCACACTGACATTTCTGTTTTTAGTGAATGGATGGATCTAGCAGGCACCAAAGAGACAACAGGTTTGAAGGAAACAGTGGTGGTTCTCTGATTAAGATACTAGATAAAATGGAGGATTCAATGATGAAACTCGTGGTTGTTCTCAACCAACTATAAAGGAGTCATGATCAACCACTTGAACCTTGGTATGTTCTGTAATGCATCATGTATGAGATGACCAATCGATGTGGATGTTCAGGTAATAATTATTAAGGTAACCATTAGAGTTTATATGATCCTTACTTTTGAGGAAATTTTGGGTTATTATATGATATGTTGGAAAATGAAAGGCACGAGATAAACATGAGGTTAAAATATGTTATGATCATTTTTGATGATTTTATCACTTTTTGGGGAATGATTTAAGAATTATATAGTTTTGGAAAAAGGACAACACGCACACCGTGTGACAACCCGTCGCGTCGGACAAAGCTGCGGGAATCGAACCCACAACCAATGTGCGACTGGTATTTATCACCTACCACTGGACTACGTGACTTCCCTGGTTACTTTGACTAATTCTTTTTAGTTTTATGATTTTATGAATTAAGAGTAAGTTTATTTTGGGTTATTTATGAAAATGATTAACCTATCATGGAGGATATGTGATTAGGTTAATTACATTTCAATACGAGACTTTAGGAGTAACTCATGTTGTTTGGAGATAAATGTTACGATTTAACTTGGAAGACTATGTGAATAAATCCTTCAAATATTTGGGTTTCAATATTAGATTGGTTTACTTTAATGAATTTTGTGGATAAATTGTTTATCAGATGGTCCTCGTTGAACTTTTGGTTTTGTTGGACAAATTTTGGAGATTAAGCATAGATTTTCTTTTTAAAGGGTTATCCTTTTCTGGATTATCTGACCTTGTACTAACCTTTTTGGTTTTGGTTTTGGTTAATGTCTAAAGACATGGGAAGTATATAGTTCTCTTTTGTGGATTAGGTGATTCTCTAGAAGTTGATTATAGTACTCTTAATGTGAACAAGCCACCCTAAATACTCGTCTTTTGGGAAAAAATATGAGTTTGATTAAGGAATCTAGTAAAATTTAAAATTCAACATGATAAGTGATTATGTTTCCTTATGAATAAATTCCTCAATAAAAAGTAACTTAAAACAAAAATGTTGTCTATTAACTTTTCCTTCTGGGGAATCGAATACCGTTTAACCCAACACAAGTTTGTGATTTACTTATGGTTAACTTTCTCCTAGACATGTTTACTATCACTCTCCCTCAAGAACATGACCCTTTTCTTTTTCTTCCATGTCCATGTTTTTCTACATATGGGTTAACTCGGGTGACCTCTGTACTTATCTTCTTTTATTTTAAAGTGATTGTTTTACCGACTCTTGTTCCGATGTAGGACTTTCAAAGAAGTTTCCAAGCTCAATTTTAAAAATTACGAGGACGCAATTCCCAAAAGGGTGGAAGGATGTAACACCCCAGGTAAATAAAGAATATGACATTTTCATATTTATCCATATTTGTGAATAAAATATTAAAATGACTTTAAAGGGGATGCTATGCTCGATGGCGTACCCAACACGAAACAACGAGTTTCTTGGGAATCTTACGTTGCACTCTAATAATAAAAATAATTTTATTTTAAATGGTAGTTAACATGTAGCCATTGTATTGGTGGAAATGGATAGAAATAACTAAAATATGATTATATATGTTTTTAAATGTTTTTATATTTATCCAATAAAAGTTAAAGGCATAAAATACGGAAAGAATTCAATTTTAGGCGTATATGCCCTAGTTTTCACTAAAGGTTCAATTATCGCCTTTTGATGGAGAACCGTCATTAAATATAGTTTTGTTAACTCTTATACATCCTTTTGGACCAAATAAAACTCTTATTAAGAATTGGGACATCAAAATTTACTTTGTGTAAATTTTTGGTATCTTTCTGATAAAGTTCATTTTTTTATTAATAGTGTAAAATGTTGTATTTTAATTCAAAACCTCTTTTGTAATATAATTTATTTATATGATTATATTATCTTTTGAATTGGTTTTAATGTGAAATTAGAATATATTTTTACCATTAAATCCAACAGTGGTCGTTGGAATAAATTTCACTTTGAAATCAGACTTAAACTAGTGTCAATGTTTTGATACTTATTGATTCATAAAAACACGCTATTTTCTCTGACAGCGGGAATTAATTATTAAATTAATTAATGTGACTTATATGTTTGGAAATTTTTAAAATAGAATTCATTTTTGAATTCGGAATATCAAATATAGCTTAGGGTGAATTTTTGGGATTTTTCTGAAAAACTTCAAATTTTGATGAATAGTGAAACCACTAAGTGGTACTTATAAAAACTGATTTTTCCTTTTAAATGAAATTTTGCCATCTTTGTGTTTTGAATTTAAAAAAATCAGACATACATGGTTGTCATTAAGAAGTAAAATTTGGTTCAATGGGATACAAATAATTTTTTGGTGAATAGTAACTTATTAAGTTTTTAATCGCGATTAGAGGTAATTAGTGTAGTTTAAGATAAAAATAATGTTTTAATAATATGAAATAAAATTGACACATGTCCTAACCTCATTGGATGTCTTATTTCCGACCAAGAAAATCCATGGGTGAACTTGGGGACCCCATGAATCCACTTTGGTTGGAAAATGACATTAATATCTTTTTATTTAAACATAAAGTAAAAATGAGACAAACAAGAAATGTTTTACTAAAATACTTTTTACGTGGGGTTATAAAAAATCCGATTTTTGACTATGAATATTCATTGGAAAGATAAAAAGATTTCCTACATCATAGTTTTTTTATAATTTTTATACCTTAAATAAATTAAATTATTTATGACATCATGATGATGCAGCGATGACCTCATTATTTAACGATTTAAATAAAATGGAAAGATAATGTAATATCTAAGACCTAAACCTGTCAAAAACCTATTGTATGAGTGGGTTCCGAACCCTTATCACCTTATCATCGAAAAACATCAATGTGGGACCTCTTAAATCTGAATACCATTTTAAAATAAAGTGACGTTTCATTACCTTCCAAGAGTGCCCCTCCTCTCCTCTTATAAAAGGCCCCCACCTCTACCTCCATACCCACACTACCAAAGCCTTTGGATCGGCCAACCTCTGCCCATTTTGTCTCTCCACTTCCATATATTACTCATTTAAGCCTCACTTTGGGCAGAAGTCTTCCCAAGGAAGCCTTTGAGCTCAAACTAAAGGGAGTTACCCGATTTTATGGTAATGTCTTCACTTGAGTCCTTTTGTTTTATTTTGCTTCTCCAACCCCCTAACTCTTTTTATTCATTTATTTTGTAAAAAATCCATTATCATAAATATTATAGGATGTTGTTATAAGAAGTATTCTAGCTACACTTTCACACACCTACATCTAATGGTTAAAGAACATACTGTTTCCGTGGATGGAGAATTTCGGCCTCCCGAAACGATGATTGTTCAAAATTATTTTAACACCTTCAAAGGTGGCCATTAAGATGAAACTATATTTATATATGATATATAATATGTTTATGTTTTCCTTAATCTTCTGTATTTTTCATTTTGGGCATACCTTTATGGTTTCCATTATGGGTAAACGTGATATCTTCATTTAAGGAAGTGCGGACTACCGCCCCCTCAAAGTGATGTGATTTGTTAATGCCATATGTGGGACGTATAAAGGATGGATTTAAAGTTATTATATATGATTTTATACTGTAATTATAAAATAAATATATATCATTATTATTCCATTCCATAAAAATATGAGATAGAAATGAAAATAGCGTTCATGCGTACGTACGGCTTACCGTCTCCATGAACGGTGCATTACCTTTCTTATCCGCAAATGTAATGTACTATTATAAGTACATGTATATAATAGATATATATGATTAATGATACATCTAAATGATGAATATAATTCTGGAATTAAAATATACATACCTCTCATTTAGTTTTAATTCCATTAATATGACATAGAAATGAAAGTAGCGCTCATGCGTACGTACGACTTACCGTCTCCATGAACGGTGCATTTCATTTCTTAACTCTAAATTATTATGTAATATTATAAATACATGTATATTATGGATATTTATAATATATATGATATCCAAATCATGAATATAATTCTGTATATGATGAACATTTGACCACACGAACAACATGTGATTGTAAGAAGTCCACATTCGACTTAAGAACCAAATATCGACAAAACAAACATTATTAACTTAAATGATTACATAATGTTTATAACATTGCAATAAGTGATATAAAAGGAATAATGAACTATAATAAGGTTCTTAATAACGTTTAAATTAACTCAAGTTTATTATTCAGGACGTTAAAGAACGATCGAGTCATGTCGGACCCAAGGTAAGGGATCATACTCCTCTCTTTCTTTTTAAGTACACTCTTTTATGTCATTCCTTGTAAGTTAATATTTATTGTTATTGGGATGCTATTTTATATTAATCTTACAGTAATTTTTATTTTCATATGATGAGAGACCCTATTCTCTCTCATCAATCCATTTTGGAAGTTTTGAGTGGCGCTGTTAGGCTACCGAATTTTCGTAAGAGATCTAACCTCTCTCTTTCTCTTTAAGTACTCTCCTTTATGTCACTTCTTTTAAGATCCTATTTGTTATGATGGGGGATGTTCTTTTATATTCCTCTTTATGTACATTTTATTGTAATGTTATGAGATACCCTATTTGATCTCATCAATCCTTTTTCAGAAGTTTTAAGTGGCGCCATTAGGCTGCCGAGTTTTCGTATGGGATTTTTCATCTCACATTTATTCCCGTGAGATTTATGCTACATTTTCCACAATTTCCATTGAGTGGTGTATGTACTGACCATTATTTTACTCATTGTGTAATATTATTTCATTTATGAGTACTTAAATCAATGTTTTATTGTCGTTCTTTCACGGGGCGTATGTTTCGAAAGATACCCCCGTCGGTAAGGGAACCTTTCACCCTCCTCTTTTTAAAAGACTTATTTTGTTATGTCTTTTAATTCACATAATATAATTTTGGGATATGTTCTTCTATATCCTTATCGATGTAAATTTTATGTCCAAGTGATGAGATACCCATTTTATCTCTCATCAACTCTTTTTCTGAATTTCGAAGTGACGCCGTTAGGCTGTCTAATTTTTGCAAGGGAACTTCTTAACCCAATTTCGATTCTTTAGGATAAACTTGTACACCTTGAATATGTCTTTCTATGATTATGTGTGAATGTCCCCTGATTGTTTTACACTTAATACCCACTTATATTTCGTGTATTTGTTTTTCACACATAGTTATGTAACTAATTTATCCTTAATCCAAGGATACCATCTTTGTATGGGACTTAGTCTCAATATCCTTTCATTGAGGCATATTTTTTTATACACAACATTATATTATACGGTGTATAAAACCATTTGACTTTTACGTTTATCCAAAAGGAATCTTTTTATATGATGCATTTTACTAAACGACAAAAGGGAATGTTTTTGTCGTACGTATGCGGCGACAAAGACTTCTCCGCCGTCGTGACCATTATTTGAGTTTCGGCTTTCTCTACAAGCCATACCTTCTTTTTAAAAGAAAAATAAATACCATGTTTTACTTTTATTTTATTTTGGTATTGAAAATTGTTTTCATAATGTATTTATATCAATGTGTTGTATTGATATCTTGTTATTGAAAGGTGGAAATGTTATGTTTCCATTATTCATGTTTTATGTGATATGATTTTATTATGGTTCTTTGGAATTGTTATGAAGACGGGTGGTTCCGTGATAAACTTAAAGCGGGTGAGCCCGATATAGCTCTCCAATGCATTGGGTAATGCGAAGGAGTGAAAATTTAAGGTTTCTCCAATGTGATTTAGGGAATATACTGTGATGGGTTTTCAAAACGTAACCATGAGGGTTACTCTCTACGTAAGAATGTTATGAATGCCTCAAGTTACCTTTATGTCTTATAATTTCTATGATTTATTAATGGTTTGATGAGGTATGTTAAAGTGCCTATGTTTTATGGGTAAAGTATGATTTCATTCTTATGTATATATGAACTCATGTTTCCTTTCCATATTTTTTTATAACCCTTACGGAGGTTTTTATGCTCATCCCATGTTTTTGAAATGTTTTTCACAAGTCAAGGGAAAGGGACATGATGTGATGATAGTGTCAAGGATGTGTCAAGAAAGAATCTGTGTTTTATTTTAAATATGTTTCCGTTAATGGGAGGAATGAATATTGTCTTTTATGTAACCACTTTGTTTAAATGTGGAATGTAATGCAAGTTTCATGATCTAATTCTCTAAAAATCTTAACCTAAATAGATCCCCAACGTGTAATCTTGTAATAACTCAAGATTAAGTAAGGTTTAAGTCTGGGGCCTTATAATTATATTTGAAATGACTTTTCCATTAAAATGTGGAAAACTGCATTTTTAACAAATATTAGAGATTTATATGTTTAAAATTGTATTTTTTCTTATTTTAAGCCTATTCAATTTATTGTACGAACATATGAACATTTAATAAACATGATTAAACATAATATAGATAGTTCTATTCATCCCCACTAGTACAACAACATGATGATGACTACCACTTAAAAATAATCATATTAAACATATATTATTTTTCAGTATAACTCATTATTGCGTGCAAGATAAGGTTTCTCAGAATCTCAATTTTTTGTAGGGAATTTTATCAGAAATATCATCCAAATTAAATTAATATAACTCTTTAATTCATAAAAATTAATGAATATGAATATTTTTTATTCTATAAAAACCTCTCATGTTACATCCTTCCTACATTTTGGAAGTTACACCCTAATAATATTATTCACATATCAAATCAGTGGGGGTATTTTTACATTAGGGAATTTTCATATTACCATGTTGCCTATTATACCATATGGTTTTTTATAAAACCATAACATGATTAGTAACATTATTACAAATCACTTTCTCTCTATGGATATGTACTAAAAATAGTTGTTCCATTTAAGAATGAATATTCTCTAAGATGTCCTCATCTGTCTTTGAATCAACAGAACTTTCTCTACCATTTCCTCTACCAATTTTGGTCCCATAAACTTCTTCTAACCTACTTTACCCCAAATACTATATTTTGACATCAATTTCCATATAATTCCTCAAATGGTTCAAGATGTATACATGAATGAAAATTGATATTATATGAAAACCAAATCAAAGAAAGTGTTTGGTCCCAAAATCCATGGTAATCTGTTGAGGAACCACATAGCATATTCCCTAAGGCTTGAATTTTTTCATTCAGACTATCTATTTGATTAAGGATGAAAATCTATACTATTATTTAATTTAGTTCCAATGGACTTTTAGAATCCTTTAAAAATGATATAAGTTTATTAGTGATCACAAAATGATATGATAGAGAGAGGAACTCCATATAAACTGACTATATCTTTAAGATAAAACCCAAAAAAGTTTATCTAGAGTCAAATCATCTCGAATAAGGAGAAAATGAGAAGATTTAGTCTGTCGATAAATAATAACCCAGATCACATTGTTACCTCAAGATGACTTCGATAATCCCACTATGAATTCCATAGATATATTTTACCATTTCCACTCTAGCACTAGAAAATGATGGAGAATCCATTTTAGTAGATGACACTCTAATTTTAACTTTTAACAATTCAAACATAACTAGGTAGAGTTAGAAATATATCTTTCATGTCCTTACCACCAGTAATACTCTTCACGGTCTTGGTAAATCATAGTAATGCTTGGATGAAATTAAAATGGTTAATTATAAGCTTCACAATGAAACTATTTCTTAAATTTTGAAACACAAGGTATTCAAAATCTATTCCTAAATATCAAAACACAATGATTATTAATGTTAAATTTAGGCGACATACAATTATAAACCAATTCTACCTTTTTTGACAACTCACAACCTTCCATTTGTACATTCATAATTATGCCTAATTGAGATTATTTCATTGAAACCTGAAATAAAACAGAGGAATTCCGAACACAAAAAAAATCCTATCGAAAATTCATCAAATTATTAACCAACGAGCCATGTTCCAAACTTATTATGGTTAAAATAGCACTACTTTTCTAACTCAATGAATCAACTAATTTGTTTTATTTACCAAGATGGTAATGAAGCATGGAATTAAAATCCTTGATTTATTCCAAACATCTTCTCAGTTTCAAGTTCAATTCATTCTATGTTAATATATACATTATACATTTATGAATAGTGTATATTTCACATTTTATAAAATAAAATGATTCTTCCAAAATTTTAATGAAAAAACATCAGTAAATAATTCTAAATAATGCTTATGGTTAATTACCTCATGATTTTTCAACTAACGTGAAGTTTAAGCAATTATTTTATCATTATTTATTAGTTTACAACCAAGTCCTTTAAATGTATAATCATAATAGATAAAAATACACTAATTTTAAAATAGAAGGACTAGAATTAGAGTGTTAATCTATCTTCGTCTCAATTATAGAAAAAAATCATCACATTCTATTTTACGGATGAAAATAACACATTTTATTTAAACATAGTCAGTGTTCTAGAAATCCATTTAATATATTCAACAATACTCTATTAATATCATAAAAAATAATGTAATCTCTTAATTTAGAATATATTTTTGGATATTTCCCATTCTATGAAGACTTTCATTATTGAAGGATAAATTTTAATTCCATATATAGAAATAATGTGACCAAGGATGGAAATTTTTTTCATCCTATGTACAGGCATTCATAATTTTCTAAATAGTTTATTTTCTTTTATGTTTCTCTAAATAACCCTTGGATTTATTTTGTGCTCCCCATTACAATTAGAATATAAAAAATTTCATCAATAAATACAACCAAAAATATATATAAAACTCATGAAATATTCTATTCATAAGATCCATGAATATAGTTGGTGAACTTGTTAACACAAAATGAAAAACTAAAAATTCATAATGCCCATATCAAGTCCAAAGTACATAGATCAAATTGTATGATTCATTTTCACTCAACTGACAGTACCCCGACCCAAACTGATCATTCAAAAAATAATTTTCTCCCAATAGGTGATAAAAAACATCAATATTTGGGAAATGATAGTTGTTCTTAATAATGATGTTTTCAAGTATTTATCATCAATTCAAAGACTTATTAATCCATATTTATTTTTAGCATACATGGCAGGAGCACCCCATCTTGATGTACATGGTAAAATAAAACCTTCAACTAATACCTCATGTAATTGATTATAAAAATACAGAATTTCTATCCAATCCCATCAATAAGTGGGTTTATAAATGGGAATATGATTAGGAACTAATTCAATTGTAAATTCAACATCATGATCATGTATAATACTAGAAATCTCACCAGAAAAACACGTATTTACACATCTACCATTGGCACATCATTAATATGAACAGTTCCATTATTTTCAATAATATGTGAATGATAATGTTCATTTACATCTTTTAATAGTTTCTCAGCTTCCTGATATATTATCAATGAAATGGGTTCATTGTTGTAAAAAAATAAAAAGTATTTCAAAAAAGCATCTTCTTTAACTCTAAAGTCTATTAATTTTTACACCTCTAATTTTTACATTATCATTAATCCTCTGAAAATATATGAGTTTTGGTACCATTTAAATCCTTATCATGTATACCAAGGCATGGTAATTCCTAGTCTAAGAGCCAAAAACCTTATTTTCCTCCCTTGAGTGGTAATTTATTGAGATATCATAATATTTTATCAATTAAAACCATATTTTTGCTTCATATTCAATTTCTTATTTGTGAAAATTTATTTCATGATATTTGGATTTGTATTTTTAACACGTAATTCTATATAGATATAATGTCTTCAAATCGTTGATTAAAAGATCACTAGTGCCAACTCAAAATCATTTTTCTGGTAATTTTTTTCACAAGCCAATTAATTTCATAGGAAATAATAATTAACCTTATAATTATGTATAATGAAAAATCCTAAACAATTTTTCAAATAATTTCTATATATTAACAATATTTGACCTATGTATGATAACCTATTTTTAAGGATCATATAAAAAAATGAAGACACTTTAATTTTTCATCATATTCATCTATCCAATTGAACATCACTCCCTTCTATGATAACTGGGTTATTATATTTTATAACCATGAGAACATACACACAATTTATTTATAATATTATTATAACCCATTAAAACTACATATCGTAGTTACCATGGTCGTTTTGGGACATTTCTGATTAACTCCATTCATTGATGGATCCCCTAATATAACTCATATTATTATTTCATGACCCATTAATGAAAAATTTTGTAGTTATATTTCACACATCCTAACATTAGAATAAATTTTCTTCTTTAACAATGTATTTAACATTGTAGAAAAATTATTTTTATTTCCTTTCATATTCATTGAATAGATAAGAATATCTCTATTGATGATAAACAAAAATTGTTCAATGTGGTCTCTAAAGAATATATTCATTATATATATGAGTTCATCCTTCTCATTTTTAATTCTAATGGGAATCACTATATAATCATTGTTATCATAACTCATATGAATAGATTTTTGGAAATATCAATCCTTTTAATCCTTAATTGGTGATATCTAAATCAAAGGATAATATTGAACAAGAATCGAGGTCCTTTGATTTCATTGAATAGATCACCAATGTGGGCTAGAAGATACTTGTTCATGATCATGGTTTTATTAAGATCACAATAATTCAGGATAATATTCATCATTCTATAATTATTTATGACAATGAGTACTTCTGAATCCCATGGTGAATCCCTATATCTTTTGAAATTCTTTTAAGAAATCATTTTTAGTTGTCGATATAACACCTATTAATCAATGGTAGTTATTATATATATAATCCTTGAAATATGTAAGGACACAAGTATGAGTTTAGTTTGAAATCCAATATCATGCTCTAGGGTAAGACTGAGAATTTTCATCTATAAATATATATTTATATTTTCTATAATAGGAATGTCATCAGTGGTGACATACTCCCTGCTCACTTTACTCATAAATGCCTTATTTTTGGGTTTTATAACAGTTATTAATCAAGTTTATTTCATAGGTATTTCATGAATGATTTTTATGTTTTATCCTAGGAATATATAGGATTCTCTCTATGTTTTCTGTTGTCATTTTACTAATAGGTTCTCTGAACAAGTTAATTAACATCAATATCAAATCCTTTAATATAGATTTAATAGTTAATCAAATAAACCAAGGAATATCCCTCAAGATTTTCAAACATTATTTTTAGTTAAGCTAAATTACCATGCACCATGTAAAAATTGTGTTAATACCAAATCCTCCCTTATTTGGTTTATTACTATTAAAACCTTGGTAATTTTATGATAAATCATTTTCATGTCTTGTTAATATTATTTAATTATATTTCATAGTGTTAAATTAATAATAAGGATATTAAGTAATTTTCAATAAAATATGGAATTATTCATCTTAAACCAAATTTTATTTTCATTTATTATATGGTCTCAATCTTTATAATTAATATTTTTATTTAAGTATGTAAAAAACATTTTATACATAAAAAAACTTTTATCTTTAAAAAAAATTTCATCATGTATTTAGTTATTAATTTTAAATTAAATTCATTCACATATTTTAATTTAATTTGATAAAAATAATTATATATTTCAATTTATTATAATTAATATTAGGTAACAAAGTGAACATAATTTTTTTCATAATGAATAGTAAAAATAAAAAAAAAATTGATTTCCATATATAAGGTTACATTTTACATGGGAGTTATACATAAGTGGTAGGGTAAACATATACTATAAAATTTTATATATTATATTTAATAAGATTATTTATAACCTATATCATATAATCATAGAAAATGGTCTATTTGGGGTGCATTTTTCTTGAGTTGGATAATAATATATTTTAACTTTTTGATAATTACAAGTATGTCATCTCTGTCACTATTAAATAGGAACCCACTCTTTTAATACCATGATGAATCAAGATCCTTTTTATTTAGCTATCCCAATGAAAACCCAATCCTTACTTCCCTACCAATGTCCTAGAGGACATGTTAAGATCGAGAATCCATCCTATAGAGGCTTTAGGTATAAACCTTTATAGGATTTTTGAAGAATATTTATAATTCTTAACCATATCATTTTCATTTTATTCATTATTATATATTAGACAATATATTATTAAATCATATTATAATATTAACACTTATATCCACCGTAAATATTTTTTTTCTGTGTTATGTTAATTTTAATACCTATATACATCTCCCGCTTACATTAAATTGGAACAGAAACCATCATTTGTGTGTACGATGGACTACCGCCTCACAAACATATGTAATTATTTTATATCAACACCAATAAAATATGGATATAATGATCGATCTAATAAATATATATATTGATGATATAATTATAATTCTATAAAGATACTATATCACCATTTTTATTTCCATTTAATCCACCTAAAAATTGTCACATCGATTGTGCATACGTGTGGATAAACACCTCTATGAAGGGATGTGCTCCATTTTTCCTAAACACATCACATTAATAAAATTTATAATTTTATTTAAAGAAATAATATTAAATTTATATTAAAATATTAATTAAAAAAAATATAATTATATTTATCGTCATTCCCTCTCACTATCTAAAAAATGTAACTATTGCATAGGCTTACATAAAATCTATTGTCTCCGTCATTTTAGCGTAACTCTTTTATCATAATCATATTTAATGTTGGGTTTTAAAAATACAAACAATGTATAAAAATTATAACTATATAAATATTATATATTTTTTGTTGTATTTAATAGTGACCTATTTGACAATTTTCAACCTACCAAAGTGGTTTTGGGCATATGAGTCGAATATCATCAATCATCTTATTTGAACATAACTGATTATGTACATGTATATAAAATTATAATAAAAAAATAAGAATAATAATATTACTGAAAAATTTCCATTATAAATTAAATAATGAACTTTTGTATGTTACTAACGAAAATAATAAACATATATGAAATTTAGACTCAACGTAATGGAAATTGTATATTAAAAATCTAAAATATAATTTTTAAATGATATTATCTAAATTATTTTCTTATACATCCATATTTGTAAAATAATATTATGGATATGTTTTTATAGATGTAAATTAATAGTAAATGATATTTTATGTAAGGGTTTTTACTTTCATTCATCTATTTTTAAATTTAGTCATTTAACATATTTTATGCAGAATATTTTGACAAAAAAGAAAAAATGAACGTTATATTTTAATATATACAACATCAACGATTATTCCTGACACCATAAACATAATTTTATGTTTTTATTCCTTTAAAATATTCTAGTTTTTATTTATCATGAGACCCTCATTCCCTATGATTCGGGAATTTCATTTCTAATATTTCATTTTAGTGGAAAGGGATATATATGTATCATAAAATGTTCTGCATATGGTATAAAAATGATATATTTTTTATTTTTATAAAGGATGTGAAATATTTTATTCATATCAATCATTTTAAGATCCATGGAAAAAAAATTATTACTAGTTAGCCTAATATAGTTCGTATTGATTGGTGAGCCCGATATTGCTTCTTATGATGGATGAGCCTGATATAACTCATAATTATAGGTGATCTTGATATAGATCATCATTTTATTGGGTAAATGGATATAGACAACCAATTAGGATTATCCTATGATATTATTATATTTTACCAGGTAGGTTATTCCATCTTTAATAATTGTTTTATGAGTTATATGAAAATGATGTCCTAAGTTACCTACATGATTTGTTAATTCCTTCTATGTGTTTTATTAGAAACCAAATGATATCATAAGTTTTGAAAATGAGATTTTTTAAAGGAAAATTTATTCTACATCATATGGGTTAATGTACAAAATTTCACATGTTTTAAATTATTACAATGAAACCATTATGATTTTTATTTTTTTAATTTGGATTTTTTATGAAACGGTTTTTTAAAATCCTTCGGAATTTAAGTAGATTTCTTTCCAAAAAAATAGATTATTTTATATGAAAATATTTTTTTATAGAAGGTAAATTATTATGACAATTCATAAACTAACAGGTTTCATTCATTGTTTTTATATTTATCTTATTGGGATTTATGTTCTCATTCTACATTATCATATATACTCATTGGGTATTATGGATGATTATGGACATTGATGAGGTTATGAAGAAAATTGTGACTATATTTCATAAAAATAATAGTAATGTTATTTTTATATTTTTTTATTATGGAAAAATGGGATACTATGTGGCAGTTTCCACTATGTGACGTATTATTTATGTCTATTTTTATGAGAAAATATTTCTATAAAACTGAAAACCTTAATGTTCTCCTAGAATAAAAGGAGATGAATTATGGTTTAAATAATTAATTTTACTATTATTTTATGATTGGGTATTTATATTTAATATTAAGAACATCTATATAAGAGGCTACAACAACTTTTTTTATATAGAGAGGGATGTCATTGTTTAGAAAACAACAAAATCAATACTTTATCATAATTTGTGGATGTTATCCTTTTATTATACTTTTCTTATAGACTTTACCCTTTTATGTTTTGTAATTTTATTCAATCTAGTCTACAAAAATAACTATAATCTTTTCTTATACAAACAATTGAGACCGATGATAAATATAACATAGATTATACAATAATATGATGATTTAAATAATATATATGAAAAAAGTTAAACAACCCCCATACCTAATGATTTAGTACCATATTGGTTAGCAACATAAAAATATTATTTTGTAACACATAACATTTCTCCATAAATGTGATCGTATTGTCTATTTTCTTGATATATCACATGATATAATCATCTTTATAACATGGGGAATGATGGGCTAAGAAATGGGTGGGATTTAATTCTCAGTAAGGGAAAAATATGAGGCATCAGATCACAATCAGAAATTATTATGTTATGACGGGATCAATAAAATTAAAAAATACCATGATACCATATTTTATAATCATAAAACATGAAAATATATACTATTATAATAATAATAATTTGGAACCATAAAATTTATTAAATACCATAAAAAATCATTGGATTCATAAAAAATGATAATATGGAATAGGACTATGTAAATTGTTAAATATAATATCTAATATGAAATCAGGTATTATTTTGAACAAAATCACTTTTTTCGTGAAACAATTTGAGGAAACCTAATATTCCCATTTACATGTGAATAAAATCATTATGTACATGGTATATTATATCATAAGATATAGACTTAAGATAATGCATTGGAGGGTAATATAGGACCCAACCCATCATCACCCATACATATGTTTGACACATAAAATCAATCATTATCATTTCATAATTAATTCATGGAAAAATTTTTGTTTTCTAAAACATGATAATGGAAATCATTCATCCATCATAAAACACCGTTGAAAATAAAATAAGTTTCATAAAATATTCAAATGGTATAAATTTTCATCAGGAATTAAATCATTTTATAATGAAAAATTGATATTCCAAAATAATTATACTATAAAATATAATATATTGTGAAGCATGCATATGAATTAGATATAGATGTATATTATTTTATGATAATGAAATATTAATAAAAAAATATTGAACATATTTTGGAATTAATTTTGTAAAAATAATTATTATCAATCTATATTAAATGTATTTTCTATGATTATTTTACCAAAAATTTAATTGAAAATAAAACCATAAAAAAATTTGGGATAAAAATATCATTATTTACTAAAATAATGAGATGAAATCATTCAAATTTGAATGTCCTGAAAAAATAATTATCATTATGAAATTATATAACTCAAATAATGGACCTTTAATTACCAATTCTATTACCTTTACACATTATTTAAACAAAGTTTATTTATCCTACTACATCATAATGAAAAAAAATATTAATTATCTATTTCATAAAATTATTCACATATGTATCCGTTTATACCATTATTAATAACAATTCTATATTTGTATTATATTGTTATAATCTCTTTTCAAAATTGTGGGTTAATTATCATCGTTATTTAAAACAAGTTCAATAAAATCATTGTCAATCATACTTTTCACCCAAATATCATTATTTTATAGAATACTAATTAGTTTGGATTTCATGTTATATGATGACATTTATTTTATAATTCCATACAAGGTTACTTTTAATTGTGCTTTATGAAGATGAAAATGGTGATGAACTAGTTTTGAATTTTTTACCGATACCGACATCATAACTATCATAGTTTTTTCTAAAATACCATATTAATGATATATATTAATTATATATATCATATATAAACATGTAATATAAAAAAATCAAAACATGATGGATTTATTGAAAATGAAAATGAAGTGTTCCATATTGGTCGTAGTTCAATCGTATGCATGGATGAAGATTTAATTTTTCCAAGGGAGGATTAGAGATGGCATATGGTTTCTGATTTTTGGAAAAAAATTATATAAAATTATATGTATATATATCATACATGTTTTTGAAATTAAAATTTTTGTTGTCCTAGCTAGGCTATGAATGAAACAAAATGTTCTGTCATGGAGGAAGTAGGTTGTACAAGTCATGAATTTCTATATATTTTTTCTTATTAGAAAATGGAATGATTGATAATAATTTCAGCACCATAATAATAAAAAAAACATTACATTAATATTTATTTTTTTTCATTTTAATAATGAATGGAAATTTGAGAAATAATAAATGGACAAAAATAAATATGAAAAGAATGTGGATTTATTACAAATATGTACATAGTACTTTGATTGTATCCCTTGGGAGTGGGGATAATCCAATAGGTGATGGTCTTATAAGAAAACAATAACCTATTTATAGTTTCTAGGAATATGTAGGATCATTTTTGGATGTTTTTGTATCAAACTAAATGGGTTAAATGTGCTGTATGTGGGGATAGTAGTTCCCCTTTTATATGTCAAACGGTATGGAATTTTTTAAAATAAAATAAATAGGATGTCACTCTCAAGTAAAGTGGATAAATGAATGGAAAATAATAGAGACAACATTTTATAAGGTATATAAACTCTAAAGAAACACATTTATAGACTACTGTTAAATAGGATTGTATTTCTCCTTTGGAATATCAATGTTTACCCATTTTCACTTTTTTGGAGGTAACTCGTTTTTACGAAGTAATTTATCTTTTATAATGGAAAATGTAATGTTCATTTTTTTCATAAATTTTACCCAATTATTCTTAATTTTATATCTATTTAAAAATATATAATTTCTAAAAGATATGAAAAAATTATTTTAATATAATATATGTAAGTTTTCATTTGAAAAAAGGTTGGAAAAAATTGTTCAAAATTTTAAATTACGGTTTTATAATGTCAAACCTTTATTTTTTAAATATTAAAATCAGTTATAAAATAAAAATATAGTTTTATGAAAATATTTTAGGAATTTAAAAAACATAAATATATAAAATAACTTCATGAAAGTCATATTATTATTAAAATTATTATTTTTCAATATACACCTAAAGTTCAATCGTTTTATAAAACAAAACATAACATAATAATTTTTGGAGAGTTATAAAAATTAAACTAATATTTTAAAATTAATATCATAAAATTAAAATATTTTTTAATTTTAATCATAGAATATAAAGAGATGTTATTTTAATATGTAAAAATCGTTGGTTTATTTTTCCACTTATTTACAATAAATTAATAAATAAACTATTGTTAATAATTTATTGATATAAAAGTGAATTATTCATGAAAATTGTAAAATTTTAGAAATAAAATTCAATAGTTGTTTAGTTGCACTTGTTGAGACAATATTTAATGTGTTAATGATTTATTTTGTTGTTTTTAATATATACATATATATCACAATTCTTTTACCACTATTATACCTTCCAGTTTTATATATACCTTATAATAGTCTATATTTTTATTGATTCAAAGTTTTATTTAGTGAAATGCTTGATTCATTATATTTTTCAAGGTGGGGTATTTTAAGAAAAATATAGTCATTACAATTTGAGTATCCAATTTAAATTTCTAACATGTGTTATCATCACAAAATATATTTATAGTAATAAAAGTATACACTATCCAATTCATTTTAGAGACTCGGTCTCAAGTCAGAAAATAATCAATCAAAATTTATTTTGGTTCTTTATTAAAACTGAATGTATTCATTGCTTTCTAGGAAATGATTCCTCATATCCATAATATTTAACATCACATATCTTATATCATTTAGTTTTACATGATTAATTTCATTTCTTTAGTGGTAATATTAATTTTCTTCAAGATAACTCGTAGTTATAGCAATTGAGTGATATAAAAATACATTATGTGGGTATCAAAAAATATTAATTAGAGTAATAAATCATAAGAATATAAAAATAATTCGAATGATTAACCAAATTTTGACACATTTTTTAACCCATTAAAAATTTATATTCATCCCATCTCACTATGTATTATCATAGGTTTTCATAGATCATATATTCTATTTAATCATAATGGTTTGTAAAGAGAATGTGTATTAACTAGTACAAATACCATGGGAGTGTCTTACAACCTATATAGTCCTAATCCCTCTCAGCATGTACTATGTGAAGATCAAAATGATACTCAAATATCAATCTTCGGTTTTGTTACCACTAGGTGAATCTATATCATGTCTACGTCCACATTATAGTTTCTATATATAGGTAGTCCATTACTAGGAACCCACACAATATTTTAATTAACAAACTTTTTGGGTGTAATCCTACAATTTAACTTATCCATACTATTTTTATAAAATTTATCTATTAATTTTCAATAAAAATAACTTAAATGTGATTTGATAATAACTAAGGAACCCTTATAACAATATATATAAAAATTACATCATTTTATATCAATATTCTATACACCACATAACAAGACATCACCCACAACTGTAATGGTATATATTCAATAATGATTAGATACAGAATGAACGTATTTAATAAAACATCTTCAACATATTATAAAAACATTTCACTCATAGTTCTTTTATTAGACATACCCTATATAAATTTGTTCTTCCAAATATCAAAAATGGTAAAAAAAAAATGAAACGGTTGGATCGTATTCCTAGTAATTATAATCTTGGGAGATATTGATTGATAATCATATGAAATTAAACAATAATAATTATGTTATGATCTCATGATATTAACATACAACATTTATCCCAAAATATGACTGATCAAATAAAATGTGTCATTAACTAAATCATTAACATTTCAAAAGACAAGTTTCATATGTGTGAGGAATCATCATAAATAAATCAAGAGATTTTATGACATTTCATATGCATCTAAAAAAATGAATTTTCTTTCACACTCATAATCTTATAAAATAATTTCATTAATCAAATATCCCTCTGAATGTTATCATATTTGATTGGATTCACTCCTTGATAAACCATTTACTAAGTCAAGGATCAATCCAATTACTATCATTTTAGAATAATTATACTAATTAGTTTTGTTAACTACCAATTCCGTCACATATTAACTTATTACATATCCTTATTTACCCCATGAAATAATATGAAATATAAGTTGAGAACCACCCATTACATAATTAAAACCATACATATGGTAACAAAAGATCATAAAAATTAATTATATCATTATTTCAAAACCTAGGGAAATAAAATTTGATTCATAATAATTTTGTCATTTTATTATAGGATAACCCATAGAACAGAAACGTCTTGTTGAAATATTTTATCATAATCAAATTAATCCATGGGAATGAATTGGGTTTTATTGAATAATCAATGAATCTTTATAATCATGTTTTATTGGGGAAATGAATGTTTTTAGTATATTAATACCATATACCCAGTGAATCATAAAATTCTTGTAGGGATTATGATATAGATTAAAATAACTTTAAAAGAGAATTTGAACATTTCTTTGAAATTATGAAAAACTAAACTTTTCTTTTTATAAAATTAAAATTAAAAATTACCTAAATATTTATGAAATTAATTTATTTTAAATTAACCATATAAAATTATATGTTAATCTTCAATGAAAATAAATTATATGACTTATGGAATAACTATTCATTTGGTAAATGGGGAAAAGAATGATTCCATTCACATTTTGTAAAAAATTCAAAATTACCCAATTCAAGAAATGATAATAAATATCATTAATAAAAATATAATATAATTTTAAATATTTTTGAAAATGAAATTAATTATTCATTTATTCATAAAAAATGTCATTCTTGGAAAAAAAATTAGTATATCGACTTGGGAGGAAAATATCATCGACTAAAGAGAAAATATAGTCAGCTCTTCTTAAAAACATTTTGATGACCAATTTAAGATATAAGGTTAATAAATATATTAAAAAAGTTTTAAATTATATGAATAACCTATTAATATTATAATATATTTTTTTTATATAATAATATCCCCATAATTCCCCTCATTGTAAATTTATCATAAAAAATTCCAAAAGAAATTAGTTTTTTACAAAAACAGTTATCACGTTGGTTACATTTGATTCATAAACACTATGGTAGAAAAATATTAAAATATAATTCTAAATACAATTAATTAAATGTGGTTAATGATATAACATATTTAATGGTTAGTATATAAAACACATAAATTTAACAAGATGTGAATATGAAATGTCTCACAAAAGTAAATGTGATATGAGAAACGCTTCCTTCATGGCCCATCATGCATTGTATATTTTTAAACCTCCAATAAAATAGATATATATTAATTATTAATCTATTCCAACAAAATAATAATGTATAAAATACTTTATATTTTTATATTATTATTTCTTATTATCATTTTCTTGTTAATTATATCTTTAAAATGATTATTCTGGTGGAAACTAACCAATTTTAAATGCACTTTTCAATTATATGGATCCACTCCTTACCCCTATTCATGGAATCATTATCTAAATAATATTAATAATTAAATAAATATAAAATTTAATTATATATACATTTTTATATCAAATCATATAATATGATGTTGAAAAATAAATTACATCACTCTGTTAATACAGAGGCTTGTATCTACACATGATTGATGTTTCCACTATTAAATGGATGTAACATAAGAAAGGTATATAATAATTCAATATTAAATATTATAAATAGTATTTTTGTATATATATATATATATTTAATCAATCCTTTCTTACTATCCATGATAAAATTAAATGAAAAACAAATCACATCACTTCATGGATGTGGTAGTTTATACATATGCACTAGTGACATTATCATTTTCCTATAGATGGGTTTGTATGATGTTTACTGATATATTATGATTCATAAAGAATAATTATATTAAAAATATCTTGAATATTTGTTAAATTAATAAATATTACAATCTAATATAATTGTGATTAAAAAAATTGTATTGTTATTTTGATCGAGTAGTTTGCATGTATGCAAGAGTAATACTATCATAACACATTTGATGGGAAGTAGGTGGAAAAGGGTTGATTCAGAATCATAATAAAATATATATATATTTATTATGTAGTATTATTTATTTTAATATGAATTATTCATATTTATATCAGGATTAAAAATTAATAATCATTTATTAAATTCGGGTAAGATTATTACCTCTACATTGAGAGACCGTATTCGGTATACACCTTAAGACATATTAGGATGGTCTTTAGAGAATAATTGAAGTTGAATATAAAAGGGAAGGAATCTAGGAATGTTTTCTGGATGGTATTTTAAAATAATTATGCATCGATGTTACTGAATAATATAGGATAATTGGTTCACCTCAATTAGTGAGGGGAGGGACACACATTGAAATATATAAAGGAACTAAAAATAATAATGGCATTTTCGTGTGAATGTGGAACCAATTACAAATTAATTCCTTGTTAAGGTAATATATATTGTTTATATCTTCAAATAGTAATATTTAAACATTTTTATATGTCATTTTTATCCCTATATTTTATTTTAACCCGGTTTTATTACCCCTTTTAACCCAAACCATGGTAACAAAATTTGTCAAATTTTACAATTCATTATCATGAAAAAATGATTAATTTTTTCCCTTTTATAACAAAGGAATATTTTAAATGATATTTTCAAATATTGGTAATGATTCATCAAGGGATTTTTGCGAATCTGTACCTTAGTGGTGACATAATGAAAATATTTACAAAAATATGTCAGAGACACATATTTTTCCTAAAATAATGGAATATCTCCAAAATTGTCTTATAGATGGGAAATTTAATAAAACAATTAGATAAAAAAATTAGTTCTTTAACATAAACATGACATAACCATTGTGTGTGTGGGGTGTTTGAATTGGTCATGGTCCAATTAATGTATAAAAACATATAAAAGTTATTATTATTTATTAAATGGCCATACATATTCCCTCTCTATATAATCTATGTTATAGAAAAATTTTAGGTTATATGTATAAACAGTGTTTTTAAATAGGATTGTTGAGGATATCCTTGGATATGCTAATGATCATATTTATTGATGATCTATGTGCCATGGAGATCGTTATTGACAAAGGAGTTCATGGATCTCTCTAATGACAATAGCATGGAACCATTCATCATTATAAATTGATCCAATATCAAGTTATGTTTTTATGTAGTTTTACTCACTATTCATTCATTCAATTTTCTAGGTGAATCAATTATTATATAAAATTGGTTTCGAAGTCTATTATTGAATTACCTTCATATAATTTGTAATCGGTATTGTTATATTGATACATATTTTTTTATTTCTTATCGAACATTTCTCAAAAGTAATGTTGAGCCCTATACAAATAATGGATGAAATCCATTTATTAGTCTTGTGTTGTGTGATTTTCTTTTCCCATTCTCTATTTGTTCATCGGTGTTGTTCTATTTGATCAATGGTTCAAAAAATACTCAAAAACATATCATTAAATAGTCATTCATTGGTGAAATAGATCATTTACATGGGTTTATTTTTTGGATCAAGAGCACATTTGAGGTAGGATGTGTTGTGATGGGTGATCTGATACATATATAGGTGATTTAATCTATTGGTATTGGTATTTTTATGACATAAATCATTGGGGAACATCTACACGTAGATTGTGATTTCAGAATTTGGTTATCGATGACAAATAGATTCATTCAAACTCAGATCAATGTTCCCTGGAAGATTTTATTGTTGGTTTATAGGTGTAAGTGGTGGGGGTGAAGATACTTTAGAGTTTTTAGTTTTTTAATAACCTATGTTATTGGTTATGTAGATTAGATTAATAAATGTCATTTGGAAACCGTTCTATCACGACTACTGTTTTTATAATAGTTTAATATCACATTCCATGTGGTCAATCCCCACTCCATATGAATTGATTCTAGTGAACCAAATGTAATAGTAGATTAAATGGGGTTATGATGGTGAATTTTTGCATCTTATACATAAAAAAAGACATGATCAATGTACCCTGACCTGAACAACGTACCCATTCTTTTCTACATACATGTGCTTGACTATAGTGTTGGTTGGAGTTGTTAACTCAAGAGAAGAGGGGTGAATTGAGTTACTATAAAAATTTCTGTTTAAAAGAATATTAATTATACAAATACTGATTTCCCCAAAAAATTAGATACAGCCTAGTTAATCATGGTTATACTATTATAGGAGTTTGGCTGTTTAAAAATCTTCTTAGAAGATTGATTAATTATCAGTAATCTTAATTGGTATTATTAAAATTCATTTTGAAGTTATCCTACTAAGACAAATCAGATATAACAACCTCCAAGACTAACTATCAAAGTGAAATTAGTGTTTTTATGGATTATGCAGTAAGCAGTAAAACAGAGTACTCTAAATTAAAATAGCACAACAAGTATAAAAAAAGTTTTTTAGTCTCAAGCCGAGGCCTAATCTACTCTAATTGGTGATCACCTTCCACAAAAAATATTATATAAATGAACTCTGATCCACACCCTGGATCGGGGTTAATAACAGTACATGGACTGCCAGGCCACGCATGGACCTCTTCAACAATTTTCATGGGTAAAAAAATAATGACCAGGCCACACAGGGACCTCTTCCACAGTTGTCGTGGGTAAACAAGAGTAAATATTTTGGTATGAGGATTTTGAAATCCTTCAGTTCAACGTAGGAGTCAATCTGTGTGTAAAATATACAAAGTACACACACTGCTCCAAAGTAAAACAAAATAATCACTAAGAGAGAGTAAATATGAGTTTACAATGCTCTAGTGATTAGCAGTGTAGCTCTGGACTCCTTGGATAAGACATAAATGCTTCTAAGTCCTTCTCTTGTTTTTCTATTGAAAAACAGAGTGTTGTGGTTCAGCTTGTGTTCTTCATGAGTGAATATGTTCTCTGAATTTCAGTGTACTTTGTGTGTTCTTCAATAGTGTTGGATTTCATGCGTGAGACAGTTATTTCTTTGAAGATCTTGCAATATCTTCTTCAATTTTGTGTTTGTTGGCTTGTTTTTTCTGTTTAGTACAGTGCACTCGAGTTTCTTGAGTTTTCATGCGTTGTATTTTGTATCTCTTCCTCTTGGGCACTCTTCTCTTTATCTTTGAATGTATGAGGTTTTGCCAAAAGGTTCCATGTATTGTGCCTTATACCTCTTACAATGGCTACAAATAAACATCAAATAAGTTAGTGCATTAAAGTCTTCAAATATGACCATTAAAAAGGTAAATAGAAAAACGACAAAATAGTGTAGGAAACAGTGTCACAGTAGTTACGAAAATGGTGTCTCCATCATGGAATCTCCTTCAAGGTGTCTCCTTCATGGTATCTCCTTCATGGTTTCTCCTTAATGGTACCTCCTTCACAGTGTCTTTCTTAATGTTTCTGGCTTGTGGTGCATTGCTCATAGTTTCTAGATTCACGGTGCCTTGATGATTGTGTCTTGCTAACTGTGTCTGGCACTTAGGAAAACAGAGTGTCGGGCTTATGGTGTAAGTTCTTAGTGTCTTGCTTCACAGTGTCAGGCTTACTGTGTCACAGTGTCTTATGGTCACGGTGTCTCATTGGTCACGATGACTGTTTCATGCTCATAGTGTCTGACTTAAAGTGTCAAGCTTCACGGTGTCTTGTACTTAGGCAAATAACTATACTCAGACTTAGTTAGTAATATGCTTAAAATGAACTGAGCTTGGCCATTATCATTTATGAGATAGGATGAAACATAAATACACATGATTTATAATATTTATGAGATTTGTGATCATTAATAAGATTTTTAATAATTATTGAGATATGTGATCATTAAAACATGATTAATACATGAGGTGTCCAACTAACTCCCCCTTTTTGATGATCACAAATAAAGTATAGTGAAAGGGTAAATTGAATGGAGATACAAATAAAATAACATTTAGATTAATAGATAACTATAACTTCTCACTTTTCTCCCCCTTTTGGGATTATAAAAAAGTATAAAGAATAGGGGGAAACAGTGCATATGGCATTAAGAGTGTTCTGAATACAACAGATAGTAGAAATACAAAAAAAATCAATGACATCCCCATCAAACAGTAGTAAGAAGTGGGTTTCTTCAGGATTTTCCTTCTCATTGCCTTTATTAACAGCAGAAAAAGAAGCCACAGGGGGATTTTATAATGTAGAAGAAGGCATAGAGGTGGTAGATAGAGAAGGTAAAGGGAGACCTTCAAGACTGATGGATCCATTTTTAGAGCATTAGAAGATCTTGGCCGTTGCAGGTCAAGAATGACAGGCCAGTTCTAACTAACAGCCTAGACAAGATACATGATTTTGGAAGCTAAGGCAGAAGTGAAAGTAGGTAATCCAGATCTGAGCGGATCAGTTGCTGTAGCTACAATTACTGTTCTTTGAACATGAAGATACAGTCTCAAAAGTTTAATGAAGTCTGCAACAATCTCCCCTCCTTACTGCATGTCTTTTTCAAAATCATCATTATTTTCCATGAGCTTGTCCAACAATCTGGTAAACTCAGAGAGATTTTTCACATGAGATTTGAAGACCTGAGTCATTGGAGGTATTATCAGATTCTATAAAAGATATTTAATGTGATTGGTCATATCATTCTTGGAGAAAATCCGTTTGAAATAGAAGTCCACTTTCTTAGAGATCTCCTACTAAGCATCATTAGAAACCATTGAGTGAATTTGAACCAAGTCAAGAACTCTATCACTATTCTTAACAAAATCAGATAAAGGATCCATATCAAAGCCACATAAGGAATTATGAATCTCTTACTTAACTAAATATCTGATCAAAGAACTATATAAAGAAGGAGTAGAGGTTTGACTAGAGGAAGTTGAAGTTTTGAAATTTATGGTCAGAGACTTGAGCTATTTCAGGACCTTTTGAATATAGCCAGTATATTCATCTGTGAGCTTGTTCATGTTTTCCACAAGCTCTCTCATGCGTTGAAACATCTGCGTATGCCTTTCTGCAATCTTTTCATCAAAGGATAGCATGTATGGGTGAATCTTGGGAACAATATCTTGAGAGATGTTTGAAACAGAAGGTCCAATAGAAGGAGGAGCAGGAGCAGGTTCTGATCCTGAATGCAGTTCTTTCTATAGGTTTTCAACCATACCATTCAAGGATTCATCTTCAGTACTGAGCAACTTGTTTTCAACCCTTACTTCTTGAATTTCATGAATCATCTTGGGTTGAATGTGCTAGATAATCTTTTCTAAAATCAGTGAGGAATCTTCCTGACTCAGTTGTGTCACAAGACGAGGTTGAGAGGAAAAGATTTACTCAAATCCAGATAAGATAGTGTCTCCAATGACTTTAAATCATCTTTACTGATAGAAGATTGATGCTCAGTTAAAGGTACATGTGCAGGAATTGGTACAAGTGCAGGCTCAGGTTGAGGTTCAGGTTTAGATTCAGATTTAGGTGCAAAGTATGTGACAGATTTCAGTTGAAACAAAGAAGAACGATCAATCCCAGGTGCGGTAATCTTTTGAGATTCACTCACATCATAAAAGCTAGGGAATTTATACTGAGTGTCCACCGAATATGAATGAGTAGGTTGAGATTCTTCATCAGACTCAGACTCATCGGCCTCAGCTTCATTAGTCTCAATATATTGTGGTCCCTCCCCCTCAATAAGTGCTTACCCTTTAGGACCTTGAGGATCAGGTAGATGATCTAAATCCACTGGTTCATCACTAATTTCATCAGCCATTTAGTTCATAGACAATTGAAAGGCTATCTCCATCCTCTCTTCAGCAGAGGGTATGATCTATGGAATAGATTGTTCCACAGGAAGGTCTTATAGATTAGCTTCATGGATAGTAGGGAGTTCTTCTTGAGTTGCTTCTTGCACAGTAGGGTGTTCTTCTACTACAGCCTCTTCCATGGCTTGTTGCTCAGAATTTGGGAAAACTAATTCTCTTGCAGCCTCAGATTGGATTTCTAGATTAACATCATCTCTAGGGGTAGGAGGTTTTTCTTCAAGAAGTGCAGGAGGAATAATAGGAATTTCTTCCTCAACAACAACTTCTTCCCTTTGATGTAATTCAGCTTCTTCTTCCACTTCTTCTGAATACTCAGCAACTTCATCTGGTTACAAGCCAGGATCAGTAATGTCCTTTGTCCTTGTTGGATAATCCACGAGATTTTACTTCTCATAAAGCTTATCATTATCTTCAACCCACTCCTTCTTCCAGGGGTTCTAGTTTATTTTCATCATCCTGATGGTAGGTTTGGATAAACAGTATTCATAGTCCATAAGTACTTCTTCATTGGGACCAACTAATCCTTTGGCAACACGCATGGTTGAAATCAGCCTAGAGTTGAACAGAGATGTGGATTTGGATGTGACCTTGATCAATTCACACAAATGATGAAATATATACTTGCATAGATTGATTTTGTGTCCATTATACAAAAGGTGAATCAAGAACACATCTTGGTACTTCAAGATAGCAAAGTCACCATTCCTCGGGCTAATCAGATTTTGAATAAATTTAAACAACAGCCTTGTCTCTCAACCATGTTTAACAGCTATGGCCCATCCCTTGGTTCCATTTCCAGTTAGGGTTTCCCGTCCATTTTCTAGGGCAATGAAATCAGTTGTAGGTGTGGGGTCTCTCTGATAATCATCATAGATCCCTTAGTGAGGAATCTTAAGGCATACAACCCATAACCTCGATGAGAAATAGCATCTTTGGCCATTAATCTAGCTTCTCACAACAATACATTCACCAGAATAAAAAGAAAATTGTATATACTGATATAATTGAGCTACAAACCTCAGGTAAATGGGTCTATCCTTCCTTGAGAACCATTCGAGCCATCCATGTTCTTTTTAAACTTTTAAACCGGATATTTTTTAGACAACAGCCACTCAAGGAATATTTTTGTTTTAGGTAATACACTATAGTTTACCAGGTCTGGATGTAGGGGTCCTTCGGGTGCCATATTTGGTGCTATGTTCTTCTTCTTAATCTACGTAACACCCCAACCCCAGCTACCCAGAGTCGGTGCATTACTTCGTAACATTGGCATGATCTCAAAGATCATGTCTCGAAAGACCGATTAATTTAGTAGCCTTGGAAACACTAGATACATTCATAAATGTTACATTACATCATAAAGTGAAAAATCACAATAAAATAGTCTCCATAGTCCACACTTCTATCCCCTTCAGACTATCCCTGTAGGTCAGTCATAAAATATTTCTTCACATCCTGGGAAAAATAAAACATTGAAAGGGGTGAGCTCAGATTCTCAGTAAGGATAACAATATTGCGGAAGCTTTCATAAATAAACATTAACATTTAAGGCAATGTATAACTAAAACAAAAGCCTTTTAAACATGAACTTCAACATAATATGGAAAAAGTAAAATGAGATAATGCCATTTACTTATTCACATGGATATTCTACTAGTTGAATAATCACATGCAATATCAATAACCACTTTCATAATGATGGAATGCATAAAGCCAGACTATCATAACCACGTAGCCAAGGCCTTGTGCAAAGACCACAAATTAGATTTTGTCAAGTCCTCATGCCAAGACACTAGTTTGTCTCATGAGACCTGCCGATGCATCGAGGAGCTATAGCAGGCTCCACCCGTCACTTATTTAGTCCAATACATTCCTCATATGAATAGGTTTAAACATATCATAAACCATAACATAATCATATCACATAAAAAATGCATAAAAGAAACATAACATTTCCACATTTCAATCACAAGAGATCAATAAAACACATTGATATAATATAAACACTTTCAAAAACATTTCCAATACCAAAATAAAAGAGAGGTAAAACATGGTATTTATTTTTCTTTAAAAAAAGGTATGGCTTGTAGATGAAGCCGAAACTCAAATAATGGTCATGGCGGCGGAGAAGTCGTTGTCGCCGCATACGTACGACCAAAACATTCCCTTTTTTCATTTAGTAAATGCTTCGTATAAAAAGATTCCTTTTGAATAAACGTAAAAGTCAAAGGGTTTTATACACCTTATAAAAGAAAGTTGTGTATAAAACCAAATATTCCTCAATGAAAGGAGAATGAGACTAAGTCCCTTACAAAGATAATTTTTTAAATAAAATAGATCTATTATGTGTATTCACTATAATTACACATAAATAAAGTACAAATACTAGATAGGACATAATAATATCATGACGTAATTTGAAAGTAGGGGATTAACCCAACGGATGGAAATTGGGCTAAGAAGTTCCCTTACCTTGTGTCCGACTTGATTCGACCGTTCTTTAACCTCCTGAATAATAAACTAGAATTAATATCTAACATTTTCAATTTCATTATCCTTTTTATATCACTTATTACAATGTTATGAACATTATGTAATTATTTAAGTTAATAACGGCCATTTTGTCGATTTTTGGTACATGAGTCAACAATAAACTTCTTATAATTACAAGTAGTTTATGTGGTAGAATATCAATTATCTCAAGAATTATATTAATGATTTAGATGTCATGTATATCATATATATCCAGTATATACATTCATTCATAATATTACGTAACATTTAGAGGTAAGAAATGAAATGCACCGTTCATGGAGACGGTAAGCCGTACGTACGCATGAACGCTACTTTCATTTCTATTTCGTATTTAATGGAATGATATCATTATTATATAAAGGTATAATATAGTTAAAGTATAATATCATATATAATATCATTTCCTCAATCCTTTATACATCCCACATATGGCATTAATGGTTCACATCACTTTGACGGGGCGGTCGTCCGCACTTCCTAAAATGAAATTATCGCGTTTACCCATAATTGAAATCATAAAGTATGCCATAAATGAGAAATACAGAATCATAAGGAAAACATAAACATATTATATATCATATATAAATATAGTGACATATTAATGGCCACCTTTGAAGGTGTTATATGAGTGTTGAACAATCATCGTTTCGTGAGGCAGAAATTCGCCATCCATAGAAACAATATGTTCTTTAACCATTAGATATAGGCGTGTGTAAGTGTATCTCGAATCCGTCTTATAAAAACATCCTAGTATATTGAGGATACTGGTTTTGTTACAAAAGAAATTAATAAAAAGAGTTTATGGTGTTGGATAAGCAATATAAAACAAAATAACATAAGAGAAGACATTACCTTAAAATCGGGTAACTCATTTGATTTGAGACAAAGGCTTCCTTGGAAAGAATTCTGCCCAAATTGAGGCTTCTAGGAGTAAGTGAGGGAAGTTGGGAGTGTATTTGGGCAGAGGTTGGCCGAGCCAAAAGGCTTTGAAAGTGTGAGTAAGGTGGTAGTGGTGGGGGACTTTTATAAGTGGAGAGGAGGGGCACTTTTGGAATGTAATAAAATGTTACTTTATTATACAATGTTTTTCAGACTCTAAAGGTCCCACACTTATATACATTGAGGATAAGGTGATAAGGGTTCTAAATCTACTCATACAATAGGTTTTTTACTAGTTTAAGCCTTGTATTTTACATTATCTTTTCATTTTATTTAAATCGTTAATTAATGAGGTAATCGTTGCATCATCATGGTGTGATAAATAATTTAATTTATATAATGGCTAAAAATTATAAAAAAATATCATGATATAGGAAATCTTATTAGATCTCTAATTAATATTTATAGAAAAAAATATGACTTGTATAAACCCATTTAAAAATTGTTTTAGTAAAACAACTCTTGTTTGTGACATTTTTATTTTAATATTAAATAAAACGTTATTTATGTCATTTTCCTACCAAAGTGGCTCCATGGGGTCCCCAAGTTGACCCATGTATCGTATCGGTCGGCCATGACCCATCCAATAGGGTTTGGACAAGTTTCAATGTCATTTCCTATTATTATAACATTATATTTACCTTAAATTTCACTAATTACCTTTAATCGTGATTAATTAAACTTAAATGTTACTCTTCACCAAAAAATTATTTTAATCCCATTGAACCACATTTTAATTCCTAATGACAACCATGTATGTCGGATTTTTGAAAATCAAATCATAGAAGTGGTAATGATTCCTTTAAATGAAAAATCAGTTTTTTAACTACCACTTAGTGGTTTCACTATTCATCAAAATTTGAAGTTTTTCAGAACAATGCCAAAATTTCACCCTAAGCTATAATTGATATTCTGAATTAAAAAATGATGTCTATTTTATGAAATTCAAAACATATAAGTTTAATTAATTAATTTTATAATTAATTCCCGCTTTCACAACAAATAGAGTGTTTTTTAGAAACAATGTATATCAAAAGATTGACAATTGTTTATGTCCAATTTCAAAGTGAAATTAATTCTAATGACCACCATTGGATATAACGGTAATAATATATTCTAATTATACTTTAAAACCACTCAATAGTATAATTTATCACTATAAATTATTTTTATTTAAAAAGTTTTTTTAGTATTTTTCACTATTCAAAAAAAATTGAACGTTCTCAGAAAATTACAAAAAATTCAACTTAGGATAATTTCGATATTACGAATACAAAAATGAAGTCCATTTTGAAATATAAAATTTCTATAATTTTAAAAAGTGGGTATTACTATTCATAACGGCAACTTTGATTAGTCGCGGTGTGTTAGAACTCGAACTTGCGTAAAATGCAAGCTATTACATTATTGAAAGAGAGGCGTATCGTGAAAGCTCAGGGTGTTACATTCTCCCCTCCTTCAATAAATTGCGTCCTCACAATTTGAAATTTTTCGTTGAAAATAAAAGGATGAAAATAGAAAATACCTTTTTGGAAAACCCACATCAGAAATAAGGTTAATAAAAATATAACATGAAAAGAAAGAAAGAGAAGTACAAAGGTCACCCGAGATAGACCATACTAGGATTCTATGAAAATATGGATATGGAAGAAAAAGAAACCATCAAGGTCTGATGGAGAGTGGTAGAAAACTAGATTATGAGAAATTTAACCATAAGAAAATCAAAAACTTGTGATTGGTTAAACGGTAATTGAATCCCCAGTTGGAAAAGTTAACCGACAACGTTTTTTTATGTTACCTTTTATAAAGTTGAGGAATTTATATAGGAGATTTACTATGAACATAAGGGAATATACATACTTGTATGTATACTTTCAATCTTTAATAAATTTTTTACCAAAACCCCATCTTTTACGCCAAATGATAATAGAAGCCAAAAATTTTCTTATTTATCCTAATTGTATAAGGTTCTAAATATTACCACATACCATTTAGATTAGGAAAAATATTTTGTAATAACCAGGGACTTCCTGTAGGCTAGTGGTAGGTAATAAAGGCCTATCGCACTATGGTTGTGGGTTCGATTCCTGCAGCTTTGTCCGACGCGACAGGTTATGCCCCACCCTACAGGTTGTCCTTTTCCTAAAACTATAGTATTATAATATTCCAAAAATAATCTTCAGAAATGTTTTAACCTTAAACAATACTATCCAAAGATCAACTTAATCCATTCCAATCTTTATAGTTATCCAAAATACCTCCGTCCAGACTTTCTCTAAAATGTCCTTAAATTCCAAAATCAATTGCAACATTAGATTCCCCAATCAAAGTAAGGTTTCTCTTATTATCACATACATAAAATATGATTACCTTCATCATATTAAAACCTTAACGAAAACAATGAGTACTGCAGTACAATCCCTATATATATCACATTATTCTTATAACCATAATCTAGTTCTTGAGTCCAAAAACACAAATACAATAATTATTCAACTTCATCTGTAGTGACAGCATAATCTTGGCCTTGATCCCTTGGCCTTTTCTGAGGTAAGTTTCCCTGACTCTTAGGACATTCATTTTCATAATTCCACATTTCCCTACAATTGTAGCATTCAACATTGATAGCCTCTTTCTTTCCCTTGAAATCACGATCCTGGTGACCTTTTTCTCCACATTTGTAACAAACTCCCAATCCTTTTAGACAAGTACCTAGGTGATTCTTCCCACAATTATCACATAATGGAAAATACTTCTTTCCCTTTTTCCCTTTATATGTCTCTTGTTCCCCCGTTCTCTTCTTCTCTTGATTTACATTATTGTCATAAGACTTAGAAAATTCATTTTCTGTCTTGATAGCACACGAGACTATATATTTGTATATTGATAAAGATTGTGATACTAAAGCTCGAAGGAGAAATGGTTTTAACCCATCAAAGAAACGATCAATCTTACTTCTTGTGTTACGTATATAATCTGCAGCAAGCCTCGCTAACCTTGTAAAATTAGCCTCATATTTTGCGACATTCTCATCCTCCTTCTGCCTCAGACTCCGAAATTACCTTTCCATATCTGCTCGATGGTCATGTGGAAAGTATTTTTATAAGAAAATTTCCTTAAACTCCCTCCATTCCATACTTGATACTTCTTCATCTTCTTTTGTGTTTTGAATCAGTGACCACCATTGATCGACATCTCCAGTGAGGCAGTGGACTTCCATGACAACCTTCTCCCTTTCGCTACTCCCCAAGGCGTGGAATATTTTCTCTAATGAGTTTATCCGTTGCTCAGCTACTAATGGATTTGTACCCCCATTAAATGTTGGTGGTTGTTGCCTCATGAAGCGGTATAACATTGATCCTCCACATTGCGGATCAGGGTGCTCCATACGAGTAAGGTTATTATTCATAACCTGAGTGTGTTGTCCCAGTATGGTAATAAGTTTATCATCACCAATTGTATCTCCAGATCCACAATAATTATCTTGAGCAGGAGGACAATCCCTATAAGGAGTGCGTGCATTGATACGGTTTCCATTCCTTTCACTAGGATCCATTTCTAAACAATGGCATAAACTATATTAGTTTAGGAATCAAAATACATAATTCCATACTTGTAAAGAACTTAACACTAATTGACCTATTTATGGATATAATCCATAATCATAAAAAATGTTTTCATTGAGGAAGTATATACTCATATCCCTTCATATTGGTTTGTAAAGAAAATGAGAATTATCCTAAGCATATCCCCCGGGAGTGTCGTAACCAAGAGTGCATCAAGACCCGTTGTCGTTCACCAGTTCCCGTTCGAGTCTAGCTCAAAGTGGTGTTTTTGGGTTTTACCATTAGGTACATCTGTGCCAGAGCCGCCTCTACCTGCTCGTATCCAGACAGGGATGTATTTTTCAAAAAACTCACAAAATCTCTACAAAAACAAAATTCTAGAAAGTTCTTCTATACTAATCCTCAAAGTCTATCTTTGGGATATGTGCTCTAATCAGAGTTTATCTAAATCTAGCTTCCAAGGTTAGTACTAAACTGCCTCTGATACCAACTGTAACACCCCGACCCCAGCTACCCAGAGTCGGTGCATTACTTCGTAACATTGGCATGATCACAAAGATCAAGTCTCGAAATACCGATTAGTTTAGTAGCCTTGGAAACACTAGATACATTCATAAATGTTACATTACACCATAAAGTGAAAAATCACAATAACATAGTCTCAATTTTCCACACTTCTATCCCCTTCAGACTATCCCTGTAGGTTAGTCATAAAATATTTCATCACATCCTGGGAAAAATAAAACATTGAAAGGGGTGAGCTCAGATGCTCAGTAAGGATAACAATATTGCGGAAGCATTCATAAATAAGCATTAACATTTAAGTCAATGTATAACTAAAACAAATTCCTTTTAAACATGAACTTCATAATAATATTGCAAAAGTAAAATGAGATAATTCCATTTACTTATTCACCTGGATATTCTACTGGTTGAATAATCACATGCAATATCAATAACCACTTTCATAATGATGGAATGCATAATGCCAGACTATCATAACCATGTATCCAAGGCCTTGTTCCAAGACCACAAATAAGATTTGGTCAAGGCCTCGTGCCAAGACACTAGTTTGTCTCATGAGACCTGTCGATGCATCGAGGAGCTATAGCGGGCTCCACCCGTCACTTATTATGTCCAATGCATTCCTCATATGAATAGGTTTAAACATATCACAAACCATAACTTAATCGTATCACATAAAACATGCATAAAAAACATAACATTTCCACATTTTAATCACAAGAGATCAATAAAACACATTGATATAATAAAAACACTTTCAAAACCTTTTTCAATACCAAAATAAAAAAAAGGTAAAACATGGTATTTATTTTTCTTTTAAAAAAAGGCATGGCTTGTAGAGGAAGCCGAAACTCAAATAATGGTCACGACGGCGGAGAAGTTGTTGTCGCCGCATACGTATGACAAAAGCATTCCCTTTTTTCATTTAGTAAATGCATCATATAAAAATATTCATTTTGAATAAACATAAATGTCAAAGGGGTTTATACACCGTATAAAAGAAAGTTGTGTATAAAACCAAATATGCCTCAATGAAGGGAGATTGAGACGAAGTCCCTTACAAAAATCATTTTTTAAATAAAATAGATCTATTATGTGTATTCACTATAATTACACATAAATAAAGTAAAAATACAAGATAGGACATAATAATATCAGGACGTAATTTGAAAGTAGGAGATTAACCCAAAGAATTGAAATTGGGTTAAGAAGTTCCCTTCCCTTGTGTCCGACTTGATTTGACCATTCTTTAACCTCCTGAATAATAAACTAGAGTTAATATCTACCATTTTCAATTTCATTATCCTTTTTATATCACTTATTAGAATGTTATGAACATTATGTAATTATTTAAGTTAATAACGGTCGTTTTGTCGATTTTTGGTACTTGAGTCAACAATAAACTTCTTATAATTACAAGTTGTTTATGTGGTAGAATATACATTATCTCCAGAATTATATTCATGATTTAGATGTCATATACATCATATATATCCAGTATATACATTCATTCATAATATTACGTAACATTTAGAGGTAAGAAATGAAATGCACCATTCATGGAGACGGTAAGCCGTACGTACGCATGAATGCTACTTTCATTTCTATTTCGTATTTAATGGAATGAAATCATTATTATATAAAGATATAATATAGTTCCAGTATAATATAATATATAATATTATTTACTCCATCCTTTATACATCCCACATATGGCATTAACGATTCACATCACTTTGAGGGGGCGATAGTCCGCACTTCCTAAAATGAAATTATCCCATTTACCCATAATGGAAATCATAAAGTTTACCATAAATGAGAAATAAATAAGCAGAAGGAAAACATAAAAATATTGTATATCATATATAAATATAGTGACATCATAATGGCCACCTTTTAAGGTGTTATATGAGTGTTGAACAATCATCGTTTCATGAGGCAGAAATTCGCCATCCACCGAAACAGTATGTTCTTTAAACATTAGATGTAGGTGTGTGTAAGTGTATCTTGAATCCATCTTATAACAAAATCCTAGTATATTGAGGATTCTGTTGTTATTACAAAATAAATGAATAAAAAGAGTTTATGGGGTTGGAGAAGCAAAATAATACAAAATAACATAAGAGAAGACATTACCTTAAAATCAGGTACCTCTTTTGATTTGAGCCGAAGACTTACTTGGGAAGAATTCTGCCCAAAATGAGTCTTCTAGGAGTGATGGAGGAAATTTGGGAGAGTATTTGGGCAGAGGTTGGACGAGCCAAAAGGCTTTGAAAGTGTGAGTAAGGTGGTAGTGGTGGGGGCCTTTTATAAGTGGAGAGGAGGGGCACTTTTGGAAAGTAATAAAATGTTACTTTATTATACAATGTTTTTCGGATTCTAAAGGTCCCACACTTATATAATTCGAGGATATGGTGATAAGGGTTCTAAATCTAATCATCAAATAGCTTTTTGACAAGTGTAAGCCTTGAATTTTACATTATATTTTCATTTTATTTAAATCGTTAATTAATGAGGTAATCACTGCATCATCATGGTGTCATAAATAATTTAATTTATTTAATGTATAAAAATTATTAAAAAAATATCATGATGTAGGAAATATTTTTATATTTCTAATGAATATTTATAGTCAAAAATATGACTTGTATAAACCCATTTAAAAATTGTTTTAGTAAAACTACACTTGTTTGTGACATTTTTATTTTAATATTAAATAAAACATTATTTATGTCATTTTCCTACCAAAGTGGCTCCATGGGGTCCCCATGTTGACCCATGTATTTTCTTGGTCGGCTATGAATCATCCAATAGGGGTAGGACAAGTGTTAAGATCATTTCCTATTATTATAACATTATATTTACCTTAAATTTCACTAATTACCTTTAATCGCGATTAATTAAACTTAAAAGTTACTATTCACAAAAAAAATTATTTTAATCCCATTGAACCACATTTTACTTCCTAATGACAACCGTCTATGTTGGATTTTTGAAAATCAAATCACAGAAGTGGTAATGTTTCCTTTACACGAAAAATCAGTTTTTTAACTACCACTTAGTGGTTTCACTATTCATCAAAAATTGATGTTTTTCAGAACAATGCCAAAATTTCACCCTAATCTATAATTGATATTCCAAATTCAAAAATGATGCCTATTTTATGAAATTACAAAAATACAATTTTCATTAATTAATTTTATAATTAATTCCCGCTGTCACAACAAATTGCCTGTTTTTTAAAAACAATATATATCAAAAGATTGACAATTGTTTATGTCCAATTTCAAAGTGAAATTAATTCTAATGACCACCATTGGATATAAAGGTAAAAATATATTCTAATTATACTTTAAAAACACTCAATAGTATAATTTAGCACTATATATTATTTTGATTAAAAAAGTCGTTTTTATGTATTTTTCACTATTCATAAAAAATTGAAAGTTCTCATAAAATTTCAAAAAATTCAACTTAGGATAATTTCGATATTACGAATACAAAAATGAAGTCCATTTTGAAATATAAAATTTCTATAATTTTAAAAAGTGGGTATTACTATTCACAACGGCTACTTTGATTAGTCACGGTGTGTTAGAACTCGAACTTGCGTAAAATGCAAGCTATTGCATTATTGAAAGATAGGCGTATCGTGAAAGCTCGGGGTGTTACAAGCTACGATTCTTAGGAATATATGAAGATGGATGATTCATCATTGTCATCCAATAAAGGACTAGAGAGAGAGTGAGATAGAAAGGGTTGCATGGATGAAAGGGTTTGGAAAGAGTGAGTATGAGAGAGTTCGGGTGAAGAATCGAGTGAAAAACCTTTTGTTTTATCATTTCGGAATGTCATACGTCACAAAAATAAAAACACAGGAATGTAAAATGTGGTGAAATAAAAATTACTATAATATGGGTTAAATGAAAATCATAAATAATTTTCACAGTGATACCATGAATATTCGTTACGGTGCGATGGTAAATGGTCTTCACAGTGAGACAGTCAGTGGTCATCATAGTGAGACAGTGAATGGTATGGTCATTCATGGTGAGACAGTAAGATAAATGTTCTTTCACGGTGAGACAATCAATGACAGACCGTGAACATAAGGTGCTAACTGTGAGACCGCAAACATGAGACAGTAACCGAGAAACTGTGAACATGAAACAATAATGTAAATCAATAGTAAAATATTAAATAGTAAGACCAGTAAGATATCAATTTGTTATTGATCATGTCAATATCATTATGATTTAGTCTATTCCCTCATAATTTAATGGTTTAGTGAATATATCAACAAGTTGATATTCAGTACCAATGAATTCCAAGGTGATATCACCATTTTGATAATGATCCTTCAATATTTGTTGTCCTAGAATGTGAAACAAGATTTTTTGAAATGTTAACAGTACTTGTGTTTTCACAATTTATTGGTACATGCTTTAATTGATATCCATATTCTAGTAAAGTGTGTTTCATCCACAAAATTTTTTCACAACAACTGCCAGCAGCTATGTATTCAGTTTCTGCAGTAGATAATGCAGCATAGTATTGTTTCTTACTACACCATGATACTAGTGACGTGTCTAAAAGGTGAAATGTTCTAGAGGTGCTTTTTCTATCTAACTTACAGCCACCGAAGTCAGAATCAAAATAATTAACTAGTTCAAATGATTTTCCTTTTGGATAGAACATCACTAAATTGGGTTTAGGCTTAAGGTATTTGAAAATTCTCTTTACAACATTTAAATGAGATTATTTTGGGTTTTCATGAAAATGAGCACACATACACACACTAAACATAATATAAGGATGGAAAGCAATTAAGTAGAGTAGACTTCCAATCATTCCTCTATAAGTGGTTTGATTAATAGATTTTCCATCTTCATCAAGATCCAACTTACAGGTGGTACTCATGGAATTGTCAATACATTTAGTTTTATCCAATACAAAATATTTTAGAATATCTCTAGTGTATTTACTTTGAGTCAAAACAATTACATCATTATTTTGAAACATTTGAAATCCAAGAAAGAATTTTAGTTCACTAATTAAACTCATTTCAAATTCATTTTGCATCATTTTAGAAAAATAAATACACAATGAATTTTTTGAAGATCCAAAAATAATATCATCTATATATATTGGAACAACTAAAACATAATTAGATATTATCATTATCAATAGAGTAGGATTAGCTATTCATTTTGTAAATCCTTTTGAAATTAGAAAAGTACTTAATCTTTCATACCATGCTCTTGGAGCTTGTTTTAAACCATATAAAGCTTTTGATAGTTTAAAAATATGATTTGGAAAATGAGGGTTTATAAATACAGGGGTTGTTCAACAAAAACATCCTCAGCAATATACCATTTAAGAATGCACTCTTAACATCCATTTGATTTAGTTTGAAATTCAGATGTACAGCATAAGCAAGTAAAATTTTAATGGCTTCAAGTCTGTATACTGAAGCAAAAGTCTCCTCATAGTCAATTGTTTTATCTTGACTATAGACTTGTGCAACTAATCTAGCCTTAATCCTAACTATATTTCCATATTTATCTTCCTTATTTCTAAACACCCATTTAGTGCCTATGACAAAAGTGTCCTTGGGTCTTTCAACAAGTTTCCAAACATTATTTTCTTCAAAATTATTGAGTTCTTCTTGCATAGAAATTACCCATAATTCCTCATTGACAGCATCATCAGTGTTTTTAGGTTAAAGCTATGATAAAAAGGCTTGATGATCAACCTGATTTCTAATAGAATCTCTAGTATGTGTTTCTTTCTCAAAGGCTCCTGCAATAGCATCTATGGGATGGTTTTTAAGAGTTCTAACCTTTTCTAGAACAAAAACGGACTAGTTAATTCTGGTTCATCAACAGATTTAGGTTCATTATGACTTGATTTCACAGAATTTCTATAAGTGGCAGTTTTTACAGATTCATTCACAGAGGTATTTGAGAATTTTGAGTTGATTTTTAGATTTGATACATAATCCTTCAGATTTTCCTGGATGGTTCTAGGCTCATGTGGATCTGTTTCATCAAACGTGATATGAACAGATTCATCCACACATTTAGTTCTCTTATTGAATACTCTATAAGCTTTGCTTGAAATTGTATAACCTAGGAAAATTCCTTCGTCACTTTTGGATGAAAATTTTTCAAGATTATCCTTAGTGTTGATAATAAAGTATTTGCAACCAAAAAATCATTACCCTTAGGCTTTCTATTGTTTGAGATTTAATGTGTGGTCTTCTTGAGAATTTGTCTAATCAATACCATATTGATTATATAGCATGTTGTGTTAATAGCTTCAGCCCAAAAGTAAATAGGTAGGTCATATTCTCGAAGCATTGTTCTAGCAATTTCTTGCAATGTTCTATTTTTTATTTCTACAAAACCAATTTGCAAAGGTGTTCTAGGGTCGGAAAAATTGTGATTATAACCATTTTCTGAGTAAAATGATTCAAACTCTTGATTTTCAAACTCACGTCCATGATCACTTCTTAAAGATTTAATTTTAAGCCCACTAAGATTTTCTACAGACATGGCATACAAAGTAATATAAGAGCAAGCTTCACTTTTTTGAGCCATGAAGAAGGTCCAGGTATATCTAGAAAAATCATCTACTAGAACATAAAAATAGTGCATCCCATTTAAACTAGAAATTCTAGATGGTCCAAACAAATCCATGTAAACCAATTCGATAGGTTGAGAAGTAGAAACTTATTTTATTGGTTTGAAAGAGATTTTGTGTTGTTTTCCCTTTTGACAGGGATTACACACTTTGTCATTTGGAAACTCATGTTTGGGTAAGTCTTCAACTAGTCCTTTTCTTGTTATCTTTATAAGGGAGTGAACATTACAGTGTCCTAGTCTCCTATGCCAGAGCCAGGAATCTTTATGAAATACACTTAATCATGAAACATTTTGAGAAGTTAAGGAATCTAAGTTAATATAATAAACATTATCATTCCTTGATGTAGAAAATACTAATTCATCTTTAAAATTAAAGGCATTACAAGAATCATTTTCAAATTTAACATGATATCCATCATCACACAATTGGGACAAACTAAGAAAATTATATTTTAATCCATTAACAAAAAGTACTTTAGAAATTAGAATCGAATCAGAGTTACCAATCTAGCCTAAGACAATGATCTTCCCATTGGCATTGTCACCAAATGTGACATGTCCTCCATCTAATTTTATCAGATTCTTGAAGCATGAGTAGTCTCGTGTCATGTGCCTTGAACACCCACTATCCAAGTACCATAGATTCTTACAAGAACTCTTTATGAATAATTCCTATAATATGATCAAGCAATGATAGATTTTGGTACCCATACATGTTTGGGTCCAGTAACATTAGTAATACGTGCTTTAGGAACCCATATTTGTCCCATAGGTATCCTATTACCATTGTGTAAAGTATTTGAAAAAGAAACTGTATTTAGTCCACAAAAACATGAAACAAAATAGTATGTATCATTGCTCGAGCGAGATGAGTTGTTTCTATAACTGGGAACAAAACTTTATGTCGTAGACTATGAAACAAAATTCATTCTACTACGGTTTCTATTACCAGGTTGATAACCAGTGTCAGTATTGTATTTAAGAGCAAATTGTTTTCCTAGAATTTTTGTAAGGGTATTTTTTCCATTAGTAAACTTTTCTAATCACTTTTTAATTTCACATTGGACATTTTTAATTCATTGTTTTCTTTGAGAAGTTGATCATTTTTCTCTTTTTCAGTAGTAAGTTCAGATTTCATAGTTATAGTGAGATCATTTTGTTTCTTCAATGATTTATATTTGACTTTTAATTTATTGCATGTCTCTTCAAGCATGTTTCAAAATTAAAACATTTCTTCATTGGTTATATTTTCAGAGTCACATTCCTATTCATAATATTATGAATTATGCATAGAAGAGTTCAGTGTTACCTCATATGTGTTTGTCATAAAACACATTTTCTCTTTGTTATCCTATTCATCATGTGATGTATCTGAGTCACTTAAACTGTCCTCAGAGGCACTCTAGGTTTCCATCATTTCCTTTTTTTACTTCTTGTCCTTGTCCAGACACTTCTTCTTAAACTTGAGCATTGGACTGCCAACCTTTATATCTCTTTTGTGCTTACATTCATAGAATACAATTTCATCAGTTTTGTCACTTCTTTTTCAGTCCCTTTTCCAGTTTCCTATTTTAATCATACTTTCCCTTGACGTTAGGCTTTCTGAAAAAGTATATCTTCTTGTAAAATCAGTTAAATATTCTATCCAGTTGAGCCATCTCCTCATCACTTTCAGGTGATGATTTTTTAGTAGTGTAACTATCTATAGAACCGTCTAGTTTTCCTTTGCCTTTGTTCTTTGAGAAGGTGGTCTTTGGTGCTTCATATTTCCTCTTTGGTTCATACTCCTATTATTTGTTGACATTCAGCTCTTCCTCATATATCATCTGTTTCCCAATGAGTTATTTTAATGGTAGCTTGCTGATGTTGCATGATTCTCTAATTGAGAGAGAGGTTCCCCTCCAACTGTCTCGTAAACACCTAAGGAATCTCATGATCTATTATTTGGAAGTGGATTCTAGAGTAATCATTGTGTTGAAAGTCTCAGTAACCTAAGATACATATCAGAAATTGGATCATCTGGTTTCATCATAAAATTATCATATTTTATATTATAATTATTAAGTATCATTTCCTTTACACTAGATGTTCCTTCATGTGAGACAGAAAAGGTATCCCAAATTTCATGGGCAGTTTTACAAGAATAAATCCTATTAAATTATTCATCTCCTAAGGAACATTAAAAAGAATTCATGGATTTGAAATTGTTATTGTAAGAAAGTTTTGTAGGTTCATCCCATGTAAATCTATCAGTCACAGGAAGTTTGTATTCATCTGTAATGGATGACCTGATTTCAAATATCATACTCTCTAGATCCATGTTCATTTTAATTTTCCATTGAGCATAGTTTTTTCCAATAAATAATGGTGGTCTGTTAGTTGCAGAACCTTCTAATATATTATCCATACTAACATATTACTTTAAAAGAGCAAGAAATTTAGAATTGAAATAAATTTACAGATCATTAATGTACAACTTCAATCACAGTTGAGTAAAATTACACAGAGTCCTAACAAAACAACCTCTGATACCAAATGTTGTTCGGAGTAGTTAACTCAAGAGTGGAGGGGTGAATTGAGTTACTACAAAAATTTCTATTTTAAATAATATTAGTTTTACAAATAATTATTTCCCCAAAAAATAGATACATCCCAGTTAATCAAGGTTATATTTTTATAAGAGTTTCATTGTTTATACAATTTCTTAGAATATTGATTAATTATCAGTAATCATAATTGGTATTATTAAAATTATGTTTGAAGTTAGCATACTAAGACAAATCAGATATAAATTCCTTCCAAGACTAACTATCCAAGTGAAATTAGTGTTTTATGGATTATGCAGTAAGCAGTAAAATATAGTAGACTAAATTAAAATAGTACAGTGGATATAAAACAAGGGGTTTAGTCTCAAGACGATACCTAATCCACTCCAATTGGTGATCACCAGCCACCAAGAATTTTATATAAATAATCTCTAATCCACACCCTGGATCAGGGTTACCAACATTACATGGAATATCCAGGCCACGCAGGGACCTCTTCCATAGTTTTCATTGGTAAAAAAGATTAAAGAATTTGGTTTGGGGATTTTGAAATCCTCCAGTTCACCGCAGGTGTCAGTGTGTGTAAAATATACATAGTACACACACTTCTCCAAAGTAAAATAAAATAATCACTGAGAGAGAGAGTAAATATGAGTTTAGAAAGCTCTAGTGATTATCAGTGCAGCTCTGGACTCCTTGGATAATACAGAAATTCTTTTGAGTCCATCTCTTGTTTTTTTGTTGAAAAACATAGTGTCATGGTTTAGAATGTGTTCTTCACGAGTGAAGATGTTCTCTAAATTTCAATGTATGCAATGTGTTCTTCAGTAGAGTTGTAATGCATGCATGAGACAATTCATTCTTTGAAGATCATGAAATCTCTTCTTCGCGGTTGTTTTTGTCAGCTTGTTTTTCTATTTACTACAGTGCACTCGTGTTTCTTGAGTTGTCCTACATTGTATTGTGTATCTCTTAATCTATGTCACTCTTCTCTTTATCTTTCAATGTATGTGGTTTATCCAACAGGTTCCATGTATCGTGCCTCGTACCTCATGTTATGGCTTCAAATAAACATTAAATATGTCAGTGCATTAAAGGCGTCAAATATGACCGTTAAAAAGATAAATAGAAAAACGACAAAATAGTTTAGGAAACAGTGTCATAGTAGTTATGCTAATAGTGTCTCCTTCATAGTATCTCCTTCAAGGTTCCCCCTTCACGGTATATCCTTCATGATGTCTCCTTCACGGTATCTCCTTCATGGTATCTTGCTTACAATTTCTGGCTTTCGTTGCCTTTCTCATTGTTTCTGGATTCACAGTGCCTTGATGACTGTGTCTTGCTAACTGTGTCTGGCACTTAGGCAAACAGAGTGTATGGCTTATGGTGTCTGCTCTTAGTGTCTTGCTTCATGGTGTCAGTCTTACAGTGTCACAGTGTCTCGTGATCATGATGTCTCATTGGTCACGGTGTCTGTGTCTTGCTAACAGTGTCTGACTTACTATGTCAAGCTTTACGGTGTCTTGTACTTATGAAAATAACTGTATTCAGAATTAAACAGTAATATGCATAAAATGAATTGATCATGGACATTATCAGGAATGAGATAACTTGACACATAAATACACATGATTGATAATATTTGTTAGATTTTTGATCATTATTAATATTTGTAATTATTATTGAGACTTGTGATCATTAAAACATGATTAATACATGAGGAGTCCAACATATAGTATATGGGAATGAGGAAAAGTAAAATGAAATAGTATATAGTACATGAACATAAAAATATTATACCAGATACATTCTGCAATCACTATACATACAATTTACTTATTCTAATTTGGTTATATCCCTTGATCTCCGCAATTAATCTGAGTATTAGTAGGGTGCATTCAATTTATCTATCCCTATTATGGTGAAATGAGGAATCTTTCAGCAAGAATATGATGACTAACATCCACTATCGTTATTCTTAGATAAATTCATTTTTATCCTCATGTGTCAAAGGGCGTGATCCTATATCATTATTCCCTTTTATGGGTTAGACATCCCATTACCAACATCTGTGGAGTGGTCTCCCCATCTCGTTGGGTTAATCTACGTAGGGTTAATTATCCCATATATCCATTAAGAATAATCACCTATATGTGTATCAATATTTTCTAAATTTCAACTTCTAATTATTCATAGTGAGACCTGATTAGCATTACCTCTCGAATGAGAACCATCAATGTTATAATGACACAAGTTGTGAGTTCAAATAGATGAGAATTACTTACATTCCAAGAACATATTCCTTGGTTTGTAGCATGGTTATGATATTACAAATGGAATTTTTTTCTATATTGAATATACCTTGTAATACCTGAAAATTCCATGTAAATTTTTTAATTAATTATATGTGATTATTTTGAGAGAAGGCTCTGAGACGGAACGTGATTCTATGGCCTGGAGTGGCTGGAATTTATTTTCGAACTGTTATTAATGTTCTGTAAATAATAATGTGATAAAGTTTTTCTAACATTAAAACTTGTTCATATATCAAAAATCTAACGGCACTATTGAATTCAAATCATTGGGATTCACATAAGAAAGACCTAACATCGATCGGCACTGGTCGAACAAAAAATATAGTTTTCCATACATTGGAAAGAAAATGGAAATAACTTAAAAAAAGTTATTTTATTATTTTATATTCATAATTATGAATTGACTCATTAGTGTTGTGGTACATCAAAAAGGTTGTGTTGAATCCATTATTTAACCTCATTTATTAATTTATGTGGTGACATTACAACACACATCATGTATTCCTTCATTATTTAAATATGGATTCAGGGTTGAGGAATATCCCTAGAATCCCTATGATGAACGATGAAGGAAACGTATCCAATGAAAAAAGACGGTGGGTCAAAAAGTGGAGACGATAACCATGGAGAGAGAATCAGAACAAGATATCGATAGATATCAAGAGTTTATCTTCCTTAATCGATCTCCTTTTCCCATGTAGGGGTTTAAATATTAGTATTTTCTTTCCCCCCATTCTCCCCTCTAAATGATGAGTTCTGATCAAATATATAACATGTTGATCCGTAGATGAATTATATTTGCAGGATTGGAAAAATATTTATTTTTGGATTTCTTATGGGGAATAAATATTAGGGAATTATATCTATGCCTCGGGATCTGGTAAGAAAATCAATTAGGGGTCGACACAAAAAAGGATGGTTTGTTCATTTGGTGTTCTCTATGATCCCCTCTGTCTTTCTCATTGTTCCTCGCTGATGCATCGACGAGGTCATGTTGGAGCATTATCGAGGGGTGATTCCAAAGTTTCCAGACAACCAGATTGATGAATAAATGTAGCGGAGGATGCGGTGTTGATATTGACTCCCTATGAAGCCTAGAAGCATAGAAGGATCTTGAAATGAATCATTAGAGCAAGTCTGGTGGCCCACAGCGATGAATGTAAGAGCGAGGCGGCACACCCCAATGGCGTACCGAGTAGGTGGAGGCCGCACCCACTAGGGTTCACGGTGGTGCAAGGAGGTAGTGTCAGTGGGGCACCACATCAGGTAGAGTATTGTGTAGGGAAGGCCATAGTGTGCGCTGGCATGTGGTCTACGTTGGACCGCATGCAGAGGGAGTTGGATGGCCTTAGCCAGCCATGTGGCTACGCAAACCAGATTCCAGTGGGCTTCTAGGACGGACCGAATATGGCCTGCCAATACGGTATAGGAAGATGGAGTCAATTGTGCAGTTGGGTCGCTTGGGCTAGAGAAGAACATGACCTCAAAATTGGGGGCTGGGCCTGAGGGGAAACTAGGCCGCTAGGTGGCCCTGCTTGTCCGAATAGTTCTGACTAGGTTGGACCGGACTTGAGAGAAATGGGTATCTGTGTGACCTAGTGGGCTATACCCATGGTCGAAATGTGTCGGGTCCAACAAGGCCCACTGGTCCATGCTGAACCACGTCGGGTCAAGAGGGACCCCCAGCCCGGACACAACTGGGCCCCGTTTACTAAATCACAATTATCTTTCTGACCAGGGCGTCCGATTGATGTGTCGTCTGTGGCATTGGAAACCTTGAGATGAGATAGTCAATTTGGTATACTTCAATTGTGTTTTATTGTCAGTAGAGATATGAACTGTGGATTGAGGAGTATATTCTCCCAGAATCAAGTGCACTGGAGAAAAGTAATGTTATCGTTGGCTATGACATGAAGGATATGACGAGACGTAACTCTGTGGCCAAGTAGAATAGCATACCTCAATGGTACCTTAGATGAGAGGACCTCAATGTTTTAGTATCCGAGTGGACCTTAGTTGTCTAGTAGTTTTCCAGATCTCATTGGTCTAGTAGCCATGTGGGATTCAGTAGTCCAGTAGCTCAACGAACCTTAGTGGTCTAGAAGTTGAGCAGACCTCAGTGGTACAGTAGTCGAGCAAACATCAGTGGTCCAATTGTGGAGTGGATCTTAGTTCTCTAGTAGACCGATAATCCTCAGTGGTCTAGTAGTTGAGTAGAAATTATTGGTCCAATAGTCGAGAAAACCTTAGTGACTCATCAAGGATGACTCCCTCAGTAGTAGAAGTTGATTCAATTTTACAATTGATTATCGTACTTCCTATACATTTCGTTATACCTGTTGGGAGATGTCTTTTATTTGTGGTCTTTAATCTGTGATTTTGGGTCCATAGTGGGTATTGTGTTAGTCACCACTACATGGTCTTTTCATGCACATGTCATTTCTTGTGATAGAGATCAACGCTTCGACGGTGGCCTTGGTTGTTCGGGACCAGGTTGTGCTTAGTGAGGCGGGACATACGAGCATAATTATATGGATATAAGCTAATACCCTTCATCTAACATGAGGTTAGGGTCTCGAGTGGATGGACCGTGGATTTTTTTCATTCCTATATGGTTTTGGGCATGTGTTTTATCCCCTTTGTATTTTCATTTTTAAGAGTACTCATAGAAATTTTCTCAGTGAAAGTTTTGGTTTAATTTGTGTTTACGAGTTTGAGTTTTTCACATGCATAGAAGATTAAATTATATTCCTTCCCTTTCTTAGGATATGCCTACATGGTTCTAGTCACCACCCCCTGGCCTATAGATGTCGGTCTTGGGGTAGGCATGGAATAGAACCTATGGTACATGTCATGACAAAGTGGTATCAAAGGGCGGTCCATTCTTCAAGAAGAAATAAGAGTCTATAAATTTTTATGAGGCCACAGAGTAAAGTGTTTTGTGTTTGGGCATAGGATTGGTAGTCTACTGTTGGTGCAACGACCATCTTATCGATATTCTAGAACCATGAATTATGTTTTTTGACTTGGTACATGAAAAAACTAGTTACATGCATATTTGAATGTTTTCTCACGATCTTTCCAAGTTATAGTCATCTCACCAGGTATAATGTATTAATCATGATTCATCTTGATCAATTTCAGGATAACTCCATGATGATAGTAAGCCTGGATTCTAGTGTGTGACCATGAGGGTGGTTAACAGAGTGATGAGGCATTGGTACATAGATTGTTGCCTAAGATGGAACCTTCAGGAAGTGTCCCAGCTTTACCAACACTCATTGGCCAGCAGTTACTATAGAGACTACTGGTAGAGGATGCATGTTGGCTCAATGCCTTACACGAGTTCTATAGATAGAGACATCCCAACATCAGGTAAGAGACAGATACTCAGATCACTACAGATTGGATGGATTTTGTGACGTGTGTCTTCCATTTAGGTAGGATGCCACTATACCCAATCATGGTTCTAGTCGTGTACCTTCTATAAGGATCAACAGGGAAATGGTGGAGTTTGAAGATCTAGACGCATGAGTTGGGGACCCTCACCTATTCTAATTTTGAGTGTCTTTAAGGGATGATTTCTTCACCAGGAATTTATTCGTAGTGTGCTTATAAGAGCATTTTCACTTACAGCAGGGTATCCTGACAATGATTTAGTACTTTACGAGGTCCATGGACCACTCCCATTACGTAATAGATATGGTTTAGGACCCATTGTTCAATTATCGTATATTTGATTAGGGATTACTATGGGATATCATCGAATATATTCTTTCTTTATGTATCCCTATGTTGGTCGGGGTTCTTGATCATTCTCTTATAGTGGGGAGCTTCCTAATAGAGCAGGCACCAACAGTGGGATCTACCACTGGGCGACATGTTTCTTATTCATCCATGATGAGTTTCTGACATATAAACTAGTGGCCAATGTGGGCCATACCATTTATAGGATGACACTACGACTTAGGGTCTGTGGTACGAGGTCTTGGGGAAGAGGGAGGCATCAAAGGAGCATTGTATGCTATGCATTTGATGAACATGGGAACTTGGCTAGAGATTTTCTGAATCACCATGCAGAGGACTGAGATATGATCAATGGACCATCAAGGCATTGGAAAAGATAGGAATTGGGTGGTCTACCGAGCGGTGGATGTGGTAGAGGTGAGGGGAATGTGGCAGGAGGTAGGTGTAAGTATGAGGTACTACCAACACCACCCCTAGGTTGTCTACCATGGGAACACAGAGCAGGTGAACGTAGAATGGCGCAACTTCAGTCGATCAAGACCTATGATCCCGATGTCCCAGAGAAGATATGAGGTAAAATATGTTTCTTCTCAACATTAGTTATAGTTCTTATACAAACATGTTCTATTTAATCATTCTTTTCCACTGACCTTGTTTGGAGCTCGGAGATTCCAATCGATTGATTGGCTCAATCCTTACAATTAGGGCCTCCTACGGGAGGGGATTCTATGATCACACAATATTGTAAATAGTGTGATCTTACATTTGGTGGTGAGAGATTCATATGATATATCTTAGTAGTGGCATTGATACCTTATGTTTTCATTCTGGGTATCCAATTTCTATTAGCAATTCATGCTCAGATCGGCTGTTTTAGACGCACAGTGTAGTGTGTCCAGGGATATGGGAACTAATTTTCCTTTAGCAGTGAAATTTAATATGGATAAGTGTAGTATGGAATCACACATATGAGGTTGAATCCAACCACTCATCAGTTGTCTAGAGTGAACCATAGTGTAGTGGATGATATGAGTCCACGGTTTCCTACAGTGGTGGATGAGAACAAGGACGTCTTTCCAGATGATGTTATAGGACAACATCCCCATAGGGTGTTAGAATGCTTCCTTGATTTGTACCAGGATACTACATCTCTGTCTACACTGTCATATCGGATGGCTTCACCAGAGCTCTTGGATGTGAGGTTACAGTTGGAGATCTTTCTAATGAAGGGGTTCGTATGGAGATTAATTTCACAATGGGCTGCCCTAGTGATGTTTTCTAATAACGAATATGGAATATTGATGTTATGCGTGTAATTATGACACCTAATCCATCTAACTATGAAGGGAGTGAGATGGTTTTGGAAAATATACCACAGATAAGGATATCACCAATGTTGTGTATCAGATGAGTACATTTGGAAGATGAAATTCATATGTATCTAGATCCACTAACATTACATAGTGATGTTGTTTGGAATGATGGATACCCCATCAGTGTTCATGGGTCTCATGAAAATGATCTTCCAGTTGTACATCGACCAGTTTGTAGTGGTCTTTATTGATGATATCTTAGTGTATTCACTATACTACCAAGTGCGTTTGCAAGAGTAGGTATTGAGGTAGTTCCATACATCTGCTTTGGCGGATCATCTACGTGTTGTGAGGATGTACTATGAACTCCAAAGTCAGTACAGGTGGCCCGGGATAGATAAGGAAGTGGGAGAATTTTTCTCGAGATGCCTAACCTGTCAATAAGGGAATGCTAGGTACCAGGTTCTAGAAGGTTTGACACAAACCCTAGAGAAACCAGAGTGGAAGTGGGATGGGATATTGATGGATTTCATGATGGTCATAACATGTATGTCCATGGGTAATGATTCCATTTAAGTGATCATAGACCTACTAACCATGTAGGCCCACTTCCTACCCATGATAGAACATCGTTCAGTAGAGATCTTGGGATGACTCTATGTGGAAGAGATTGATCGACTCTATAGAGTCCCATCTACAATAGTCTCATATCATTATTCAAGCCTTACAACCAGATTTTGGAAGGGATTTCTGTAGGCATTTCGGACTCAGCAACACTTGAGAACCACCTTTCACCCACATACAGAAGGTCAGACGGAGTGGACCAGAGAGACCATAGAGGTCATGATTTGTTCTTTCATTATTTATTTTTTTCATTGTTGGGAGGGCCAATTACCACTGGTAGAGTTTTCATACAATAACAGACACCAGTCCACCATCAGTATGGCAGTATTCGAGGAACTGTACGGATGACCATGCGGGACACCGTTATGATGGACAGATCTAGTGGAGTCAACACTCATGGGTCTATAGATGGTACATTCTACCAATGAAAAGGTGAAGGTCAATAGAGAATAGATGATTACTAAATAGAGACAACATTGGTCCTATTCTAATGGGCGATGGGGACCCTTGGAGTTTGAGGTGGGGGCCACATATTCCTACGAGTCACTCCTCGATGAGGGATTCTGAGATTTGGTGAGGGTTTTTAAATTATCACTGAGGGTCATCATACCATTCCAGAAAATGGATTGAGTGGGTGTTTTAGTGTACATTATGGATTTGATTCTATATTTAGAGAGGGTAAATGGCATCTTTCATATATCCCAGCTGAGGAGATAGGTGCAAGACCCTTCTCACATCATCGACCATGGCGATCTGAAGATCGACGACAAGGTGAGATTCATAGAGAACCTGATGGAGAGAGAGGATTGATATGAGATAATCCTACATGGATGGTCGATTCCTATGGTTCATGTTCATTGGCAGCGTGAGAATCTCTAGGAGAGCCCGTGAGAGCGCGAGTCTCAGATTCCTGCACAATACCCACATTTATTTGACTAGTCATTATTTGGTTATTGGGTATATAAATCCCTATGGTGGGGAGAATTTAATAAATTGTAATTCCTTGTTGATTTTTTTCAAATAAAAGGGGATATTTAAAGGCCACTATCTAAGACGACATGTTATTTTGAGGCCTCATGTGGCCAGAATGTATTTTCGAACTATTTTTAATGTTCATTAAATAATCGAGTGAGTGATTTTTTCTAACATTTAAACTAGTGTCCAGATCAAAACCTTGATGACACCATTGAACTCATAGAATCGAGATTTAAATAAAAACAGTCTAACATCAACCAACGTATATTGACTGAAAAATATAGTTTTTGAGAATTTGAGAAGAAAAATAAAATAACATAAATATATATTATTTTATAATTTTCTCTTCAACATTACAGAGTGACTCGTAAGTGATGCGGTATAGAAAAAAAGAAACAATGAATCCATTAATGAATGTTAGTAATGAATCATTGTGGCAATGATTCAATGTGGAATACATCATCCTTCTTTAATTAAACATGGATTTATGGTTGACGAATAACCCAAGAATTCCTCAAACGAACAACGAAGGAAATGTCTCCAACGACGAACATTGGCGGATCAAAAACCCGCGACGATACCCTTTGAGAGAGAATTGTGACCATATATCGATAGATGGAAACATGCTATCTTCCTAGACCAATCTCTTTTTCCTAGGTATTTGTTTAAATATTAGTGTTTTCTTTCCCCCCATTCTCCCCTCTAAACGATGGATGGAGTTCAACTCTCTAACATGCTGACCAATAGATGAATTATTCTTGTAGGATTGAGAACTATTTATGTTTTTATTGGTTATGGGGATTAAATATTATTTGTTTATATTTATCCTTCATGATCCCGCCGATAAGAGAAATTCTTTTTCTGGCATGAACAAATGATTTATTTTTCATTGGGTGTTCTCTATGATTCCCACTACCTCTCTCCTTTTTCTTCACTGACGGACCCATGAGGTCTCGTTGGAGCCCTGTCGGGGGGGAATCCAAATGAAGTCAGATCTTCATAACGATGGAAAAATGGCGAGGAGTACACGGTAGTGATGGTGACACCCCATGAAATCCAGAAGCACAGAAGAATCAGATAACAGACTATTTTAGCAAGCCTGGTGGCACGTGGAGGCAACTGCGGACACATCGGCGCCAGTGGTGGCTGTAGGGTGGGGGGGTAGGTGGAAGAGGTGGCGGCTAGCAGTTTCTATGGATATGTAGGATTTCAATGTCGATTGGGTGATGTGTCACATAGATTGGATTATGGGGAGGGCCATGGTGTGTGCTGGAACACGCCGCACACTAAAGCATATGCCAAGAGAGGTGGTCGTTCTTAGCTTGTCATGTGTCTATTTGAAGGTAATGCTAGTGGGTGTTCAGGCTAGACCCATATCAGCCCATCATTTTCAGCCATGACGATAGGGAAAACTAGGCCTCTGGGTGTCCTGGTCTAATGAAGAACCGGCCTACCAATTTGTATTCAGGGTGGATAGGAAACCGGGCTGCTGGGCGGCCCGACTAGTCACATCCAGTCTAGATAATTCGGACCATACCTAATGAGTACTGGGTCGTTAGGCGACCTGGTTTGTAGCACTCACAACTGAACCGAGCTAGGTTCATCGAGGCTCAGTAGGCCCATCCACTGGGAAATTCCAATCTTGGTCAACCGGACCCAACTGGGTCGGGTCATGCAGGAACCCAGGGATGGGTTGGTCGGGTTAGTCTGACTAAGTCAGACTAGGCCCTAGTGTAACCATCCCCAGTTTACTAAAAAAACAATATCATCAAAACCGAGAATCTGATTGACCCACTTTTTAGTGAATTGGGATCCTTACTATGAGATGGTCAATTGGGTGTACTCTAAGTGAGTTTTCATTGTAGTCAAGATATGACTAATGGATTGAGGAGTAAATTCTCTCAAAAGTAAGCACACTAGATAGTGGGAATCTTGTGGATGGTTGAGACATGAAGGATATAAAAAGTGGGACCTTAGTGGATGAGTAGAGAAGTAAACCATGGTGGACTAGTAGCCAAGAGGACCACAGTGGTCTAGTAGCCGAGAGAACCTCACTGGTCTGGTAGCCGACCGGGCCTCAGGGGTCCAAGTAGATTAATAGACCATAGTACCCTAATAGCTGAACCAACCTGATTGGTCTAGTAGCCAAGTGGAACTAAGGGTTGCATTGGATAAGCGGACCTCGGGTGTGTAGTAGCCCAGCAGACCATCATGATCCAATAGTTGAGAAGACCTCAGTAGTCCATTAGCCGAGTGAACCTTAGGGACTCATTAGGGAAGAGTCACTCAGAAGTACAAGATGGTTCATCTTTACAACTGACTATATTTCTTTCAATACATTATGTTATACCTGTTGTGAGATGAATTTTCATTGTTCTATTACAATATCAGCATCCCATTGTGGTTTTGAGCACCTATTGAGTATTTTGTTATTCACCCCTACACTGGCTTCACCCACCCATGTTGTGTCTCGTGTCTGTGATCGACGTATGGACAGAGAACTTGTTGGTCCAAGACAAGTTTTTGGTCAGTGAAATTGGAGAGACAGATATAATTCAATGGCGACAAGTAGCAACACTTCACTCACCCTTCACCTAGGGTCTCGAATGTATAGACTGTGGTAATTTTACTTTCCATTGTGTATTTGGGCTTGTATTCTAGCCCCTTTGTGTTTTCATTTTGTATTGTACACTCTTTTTTTGTCTGAATTAAAATTGTGGTTTAGTCTCCATAGTTTGTGATTTGTTCATGTGTATAGTTTTAAAGGAAATAACTTCTCTCTCTGGGATATCACTAATTTGAGCTAGTTGCCAGTCCCTGGCATGTAGAAGGCGAGTTTGGGTTAGTCACGACATGGTACCTGAGGGGAGGTTCATGACATTCTTAGGGTCTTGATGGTATGAATTATTTATGTTAACCCCCAATTGATGTTTTATGTTTTGTGATTTGGTCGTATCCTTCATGTCAGGTTATACTCACCCTCATTTGGTCTTCCTGCATGTGTCACGTATTATGAATATATTAGTTCATTTGATGGATTACTATGTAGAATAGGAGCAACTGAAAAATTGTGTTGCTAGATAGACCATATTAAGATCCAGGAGCTATATTTTCCATCAACACATCCATTCTAGTAGGACAGATCTTTTTCAACTATGTTAGGTTTATATTTGGCCCTTTTGGATTTTCCATAATTATATCACCATCTTATATACAATTTAGTTATATAAATTCATATTGATAGTGTTTTTTCCTTTGAATTCCATTTTATATTGGTATATAAATTTATGTGTGTCAGTGTGTGTATAGGTATGGTAGTTTATGGACACTTATGTGAGTGATATGCCTACTAAACATTTTTCACTGTCCCCTAGCATATTAGAGGTTTTCATGGTCTGTCACACTCAACTTTTTGTCAGCCAGGAGATCCCTGCTGTGTTGGTTCCACTACAGAATTAGTATAAAACCATTTCAAGCTTTGAAATGTAGAACATGTAGGTCTTCCCTATGATGGTCTGATCTAGTCAAGTCCACACTCTTGATCTCATTATCTATTCGAGCAATGAAAAATATGGTACAGACCCTACATGACAATATAACGACATTATAAATCCATCAAAATTCTTATATAAACCAATGATAATGGCCATTATAGTTCACATAGGGATTCTATGTGTTCCTGATAGTCTCAACACATTGAGGATTTAATATATTTCACTAGGGTGACACGATATCTCTAAGACTCAATATCCCTCTTTATATATTGTATAAGGATGGTGAGGTGGTCTACCACTTATCCCTACCTCCATAGTTAGACCAAGAACATGATATATTCTAGGTGTCCCATTTGAGGTGGTATGTTCATGTCCAATTAATTGTCATTGTCAATGGTTATTGGGAAATCTGGATGGATCTATATGCAAAGAGTACCCAATATTGATATAGTTTTTTCACGATATGATCCTTTATGGGAGAATGATTCCCATACTTCATGTCCAATGGAAGAATGTGAATATTAAATAGGTATCATGGGATGGTGAGAACTAGTTTTAAGATCAATACCATCTACCATTTGAGTAGGTTTCCTTCGTTCTAGTTGAAAATCCATGTTGTCATTTGAATTTAATGACTCACTTTTTATATTGTAAAGCATTGGAATATTTTCAAAAATATTTTTTATACTATGTGATGATTTGTACTGATATTTGGTGGCCTATAAGGCCTATGTATTGATAGAATAAAAATAGTAAATATATTATGTGCAACATTCACATTTTTTGAAATAGTGGAATATCACCAGAATGGTGTTCTAGAAGGGAGACCAGATTACTCCATTAAATCAACAATATGTGTTTTAACTAAGGTGTGGCATAAACTTTTGTGTCTTGGGTGTTTGCGTAAAAAGTGGTTATGGGTTGATTAATAGGTAAATAAATAAATAATTTAATTTAATATTTATTAAAGGGACTAACGTAATCCCTATCTATATAATCCCAGTTATGGGTGAAACCTAGGGATAGCAGCATAACCCTAATTTTTAGAGAGGATCAAAAAAGATATCCTTGGATGTGATGATTGTATTTTGGGTTGATGATCGGTGTGTTAAGAAGTTCGTCTTCGAAAAAGGACGACTTGGATATCTCTACGAACAATGAATCGTAGTCATTCATCATCTATGATTGATCACGCATTGAGTTAGGACTTTTTTGATGGATTAATACCATTTACCATGTAAAACGTGAAAACAAATTCTGACAAATTGATTCTCATGTTGATTATTGATTTATCTTCCTAGTATTAGAGTTTATAATGTTTTAATGATCCATGTTGTTTCCTTATGAGATATATTTTCTCCATCAACAAATTGTGTTTCGTCTGAACCATGGTCGTTGTATTTTGCTCACACAAATATTTTGTTATTTACTCCATGTGTTCTCCATGCTTCTATCATCGATGATTCATTTTATAGGCAGTTCAAAACGTTCCTAGAAAAAAATCATTTCATAATTGATCATTGGAACATTGGATCATTCGCATATGTTTTTGATAGAGATCAAGAGACCATTTAAGGCATGATGCATTATAACTAGAGATTGTCCATAAATTTGTGATGTTTGGTTTGTAATTAATGGTTTTTTAGTGATGATGCTCAATGGGGATGATCCAAATATAGGTTGGATATCAATAATATATCCACAAATGTTGTTTTTGGAACATTCAAGCTCAAATCCCAGTTTCATGGTAGATTTTGTTGTCTGTCGAATGCATTGGTGGCGTTGGTGATGACATTTGAGGTTTTATGGGTTTATAAGAAATCCAACGTTTAACGATGTGAAATTCGGATGAATGGACATTGTTTAGGGACCTTGTTGTAGTAGTTATGGGTTCATTTTGAGTCAAATATCACACACCCTTTAGAATATTCACATTCCATGTTACTCTACATTATAAATCAATGTAAACTGTTATAGTAGTTGAACATGGATAGGTACATGGGATCTTCTACTTTCACGGGAACATACATGAAAAATGTACCCGTAAATGGCCAAACTAACTTTATCATACCAATAAATTTAAATTTAAATATTATTTTAATTGAGTAATTATTTAAAAAACAATTAATTTTTTTTAATAAGTGATTTTATAAAACTAAGATATCTTGTATAATTAAAATATGATTCGATTCGAATTATAAAATATCACCATTCAAGAAATATTATTTTCATCAGATAAATATATTTTTCTTAAAATAAATGCTTTTTATATTAGTATGTTTTGAATAAAGTTTTATTTTCATGAAAACTATTTTAATTTGAAATTAAAAACAAATACTATTTTAATAATTTGGTTTTTAAGGAATGTTTTCAACATAAATATATTTGTTACTAATATATGAAATTATAAAAAAATATTTACAATTACAATAGTGATAATTTTTAATATAATATTTTTTTTAAACTAAATTCAGTGTCAATTAGTTAAAATATAATTTTATTAAAAAATATTTTATTCATAAAAATATTTTTATTTTCAAATTTGTTTTAATCTAAATAAAAAATATAGAAATTATAAATTATCATTATTTAAAAAAAGTTGATGGATTGTATTTATTAAAAACATGGGTTTATATAAATATATTAAAACATTTATGTTTAGTAATATCTTATATAATTTTTTAAAGTATATTTTCAACGGGTTTGATGATGATGATGATGATAATAATTATGTGTAAAAATATTTTTCAATGAAAATATTTATTATTTTAAAATAGATTATATTATAAATAGGTGAAATTTTATGATGGATTTTTTAAAAAATATTTTCAATTTATAAATATATATATATATATATAATTATAATATAATCAAAAAATTCATATATATATATATATGTGTGTGTTCAATAATGAAACAATATATATGGAAAAGGATAATTTATTGGTTCCTAGGTTAGGGAGGGGGATATTTTGAGTGTCTTATTGGGGGAGGGTGGACATTATGGCTTCATGAAGGCGAGTGGGGTCAAGTGTTAGTTGAGTGTATCACTTTCCGAGAGTTGGGAATATTGAAGCAGTGAGGTTCGATCATGATCTAAGGATTCATTATGATCAATATTGATAGGATGTGTCAATGTTTATGGATGATTTGAGTATAATATAAAGTGGTTTGACCACTGGATAAAGGCAGAGCACCAGAAAAGGAGATCTAAACATGGTCAGGGTTTTACTATGGAAAATGTGTGGTCTGTTCTTCGTCTACTTCAAATTGATTGAAGATCTATTTAAGGTTGATTTTTTTTTGTTTCGAGGAATCTAATATCCATTCATGAATTGTACTCATCCTGATAGTGTCATGTTCACCTATTTGTTTTATCTACCTTAATCCTTATTGGATGACTATTTACCTAATTTTTCTATGGTCTGATTGTTGTATTCTACTTTGATTCTGGATTTTGAATAGAAAGTAAATCATTTTGGACCATTATTTAATGTTAGGCGAATTGAATATATATAAATATATATATATATACTCAGTCATATAGAAAAAACATGCACTATTTTTATTTGTAAATATTTTTTGTTCTGATTTATTCAAGGAATTCAACAAATTTTCCATTACTACTCAAAACTCCCTCTATTTCTTATGTGGCCAGATCCGATATAGATTCCCCATCCCAGATAATTTCAATCCATAAAATTTATATTATTAAGTATAATAAAAAATTTATATAATGTGTAAATTAGTATAAATTAAGGTTTTCTTCATGTGTTTAAACAGTTCTAGTCCTTAAACACTTCTACTCATTTTTCTCTTTCCCAATGCACTCAAACACACCAACATCTCAAGTTTTGTCATGCCTGAAACTAAGTTAGGGGAACTATTATTATTATATTTGAGTCTATGTTAATGGTTCAAACAAATTATTTCTCTAGATTCAAATTGTTTATTTTTCAAAGTATTTGTATGTGAGTATTTTTTTCACTACTTCAATTCTTATCGTATATACCCTGTTTAATTTTTTTAATTATAATCTATAAATATTATTTCTATAGATTAACTATATGGTAAATTCGTTTAATATATATATTTATATATAATATTAAATTACCAAGATCATATTAATCAATTATATATATGTGTGTGTACTGTATATTTTAAATTTCAATTTCATAAATGTATACATTAATTTTACTTTTCAAGTAATTGGAAAATACATACACGTATTATTTTCATGTTTATATTTCTTCAAGAAAATATTATTATTATTTATATATGTGAAAACCTATATTATCCAAATATTATTCTACGTAAAAATAAATTTTTAAGAATATAATTATTGAGTAATTACATGTACATGTAATTCATGAATCATGATTATCTTCATACGTCATTGATTATTTATGAAATTTCATACTTAAATATGTGAATATAGACATGAGCAAGTGAAAGGAATAAATTATACCATTATGGAAACTACCTTCCCAAAAAATATTTTTCTGATTTTTATAAATGATTATATGGATTGATGTTATTCCTTCATAAAATTCAATGTCAATTTTTTCATGTATTGTGGTTTTTCGAAATATAGAAGATGTTTTATTATTGATGTATATATTTATATAAACATATAAGTTGACGTAATTATGTTTCTATGTTTATTTATAAATAAAAACTCTCATGAAAACATGTATATATATAAGTTATATAAAAAATGATTTTATGAAACTAGGTTATTGAACATTGTAATCATGGCAGGGAAATATTGAGTGAACCCATCCCTTGAGAATGCTGGTAGGAAAAAACATACTTCAATGTTTCAAGTAGCCTCATTATTTTTTTAAAATATTAAATATTTTTTCCAAAAAAAATTGATTATTTTCTCTTCATTTTTTCAATGAATAAGTATTTTTCAATGTACAATAGTATATTTAAATGTGTTTTACTTCAGAATGGTATTAATCCCCATTTTGGGGAAATTTACTATCACCCTATGTTTTGAATTTATATTCCACGCGATTATTAGAATTAGTGATGTCATTCACATCAGTTATAGAGTTATCGCACATGAATTATTTTAATAATTCCTATAATGATTTGAAGAAATATAATATATATTTTTAATTTACTAAATATTATACTAGAAAATGTCCTAGAATGTAAAATGATTTGTGTATTTTTCAATTGTTTTTATAAAAAAGTACTTATAATATTTATTTACTGAATCTGAAAGTGTTGTCTTGGGGATTTACAATTGGAATTAGTGTGAATAACTCAACAACGTTGGAGATTAGATGTTTATATTTGACCAAAATCTAATTGGAAGAGTATAGAAGTTTCATTGTTCAGTTTTTTCATAATTCTAAAGTTGGAATTCCGAATTTTCATATGTCTGAAAAAATTTTAAGGGTGTAATTCATTTAAACAGGGACGATATAAGGTTCCATGAAATTTAAATAGTACATCTCTTTTAGTTATTCACTTATTTAAATACCAATTAAAAAATGTTCGAATAAAAACCTTTATAAAAATAATAAATTTTTTTTAATCAAAATAGGATTTGATTCAAATAAAAAATATATCACATTTCAAGACAGATTTTTTTAAAAAATAATTTTATTTTTAATGAAAATAATTATTTAATTATAAGTATATTTTTAATATATTATAATTTTTATGAAAATTATTTTTATATAAATTTATAAAAAAAATTATTTTTTATAATTATGTTATTTCTATTGAAAGAATAATTTAAATATAAATATATTTATTTAAAATATATGAAATTATTATAAATAACTCTTTTTAATTTCAACAGAGATATATTTTAGTATAATAAATTGTTTTTAATCGAAAATCATTATCAATTGGTAAATAAATATTTTATAAAAAAACTGTTGATAAAATAATAGTTATTTAAGAATTTTTTTAAAATAAATAAACATTAAATGATTTATAAATTATCCTTTTAAATATAAAATGTTCTAATTTATAATTATAAAATATTTTTGATCATATAAATAAACAAAAAATAAATTAATTTATGAATTTCTTATATAAATGTTTTAAAATAATTTATTAACGATAATGATAATTATAATAAAAATATTAATAATTTAGGGAAAATTTTAAGATAATTTTTATTATTTATAAGATAATATATTTTATAAATATATGATTTTATATTATGATTTTTTTTTAAAAAAAATTGAAATTATATATATATATATATATATGTAAAAAATTATAATATTATCAAAAACTGAATTTCATTTATATATGTTAAAAATAAATCAATATATATAAAAGAGTAAAAATCATGTTTGAGTTTATGGGTGAGATTTTGGTGGTGCCATTGGGAGTGGAAATGCATTTGGGCTTCGAGAAGTCATGTGGGGTCATGCGCTGGTCAAGTGGATCTCTTCCTGGGAGCCAAGCAGTTAGGAGCGGTGAGGTTCAGTCACTATAGAAAGATTTGGGATGATCGAACATGGTTAGTGGACTCAGTAATGTTTGAATATTCAGGGCCTTGTTGAAGAGGACCGATAACCATATGAGGACCATGTGTCGGTAAAGGAGATCCAGACATGGTTATGGTTTGACCATGATAAAGGTGTGGTCTTTATATTATCTTCTAAAAATTGATTGCATATCAATATGAGGTCAATTACTATTTTTTAGGTATTTAATCTCACATCATGTATTTTCTTCACCATGAACGTTCCTTGATTGCATGTTTCTTGAAATTATCTTCCTTAATCGTTGTCCACTTACTATTTACATTAGTCTTCTGTGGTCTGATCATTATATTCTACTTTCATTCTGGATTATGAACAAAATGTAAAGGGTGTTGGTCTATTTTTTATTTCTATCTGATTTGAATATATATATATATATACATATGTGTGTGTTTATATATATATATATTTAATCTTCAAGAAATAACAAAAACTATATTGATTACTGTTCATTTTTTCTATTCAAATTTTCTTAAGGAAGTCATCCAATTTTCTATTTCGAGTCAAAAATACCTCATTTTCTAATGTGCTTAGATCTTATATAGATTATACGACCCACATACTTTCAATCCATTTGATTTATTTTATTAGTCATTTTAAAAAATTTATACCATGTAAAAATTCATTTAAATTAAGGAATGCTTCAAGTGTTTTGAAATAGTTACATTCATAAAACTCTTCTGCTTGTTTTTCTATTCCTCGTGTGTTCAAACACACCAAATTCTCATTTTCCTGCATGCCTTCAATTAAGTTAAGGTAACTATTTTTATTATTGTTATTATGAAATCTATTTTGATTCTTTAAAAAATATATTTCATTTTGATTAAAATAGTTTCTCTATGAAAATATTTTTAGGGGTGTATTATTTTAACTACTTCAATGGTTGAAGCCTATAAAATGTTTAAATTTTTTAAATCGATCATTAATATTTTTAATGATTGAATTTTTTTTATTTATTCAAAATATATATATGATATTATAAATTTAAAAGATGATATTAATTAATTATATGTATATTTATAAATGTACTCAATATTCTAAATGTCTAGTTCTTACATATACACATTAATTTTTATATTTAATGTAATTATAGAATACATACATATATTATTTTCATGTTTATTAAACAAAAAAAATACTTTTTTTATGATTTTTATGTCGGTTAAAACCAATAATATCCAATTCTTATTCCATATAAAAATTTATTATTATCAATACCATAATGGAATCATTTTATACACATGTCATTCATGGATCATGAATATAACCATAATTATTAGATAATTATAGAAATTTAAGACATAAATCTATATATATATATATTAGAATTTGAAATGAATGAATTACAAATTTTTGGTAACTAACTTCATAAAATTAATTTTTATGATTTTTATGATTTGATTATATGGATGACAAATAATTTTCAATCCATGAAAATTAAATTTTGTTTGAAAATTTTGTTGTTCCAAATATTGAAAGAATTTTTACATGGAAGTGTATGTATATATATATATGATAACCTATAAGTTTATGAAAATATAGTTCCATTTTTTTATAGATCAAAGCTTTTGTGAACAAATCTGTATATATATTATTGAATAATAAAATGTTTTTCAAAATATTTGTGCTTGAACATCGTTAACATTGTGAAGAAAGTATAAGTGATCCCATCCCTCATGAAAGTAGTTTTACCAGACATCCTTAAATGTTTCATGTATCCTCGTGGTTTTGTTTTTAAAATTTCTCATACTAGTTTTTCAAAAATCCCATTGGATTATTTTAAATGATTTTTCAAAAAATAAGTATTTCCAAAAGTACTATAGTATTATCAAAATTCATATTATTTTGAAATGGTTTTAACCATATTAATGGAAAAAATAATTATCACCCTATTTAGCAAATTAATTTTTCCATTGGTTCAATATAAGTTTTTGAAGATGTTCTATTTTTTTAAAAGAGTTAGAATACATAAAGAAATTTTTTTATTTATTTATAGTCATTATAAAATTTAATGTACCTGTCTAACTATCCTAATCATATATCAAATATGGTCTTGTAGTGTAAAATTCTATGAGTAATATTTTTTCTCTTCATTAAAAATACATGTCATTTTTGATGTACTAAATTTGGAAGTCAGGGTTATGTCTTTACACTAACCAGGCATGGGCGTAGTTCATGGACAAGGATAGTGTACACGGGAAAGTCTAGAGTACATGGTCCCATTCCATATTACACGAGCATAGGCCATATGACACATACATACAATAAAAATATAAGACACTTAACTTAATCCCCATACACCCCTTGTACTTCTTCTAAGGAATGTTGGATATCTCTTTCTCCTTAGTCAATTTTAGTTTATATTGGGGTTTCTCCCTTTATCCATCCCTATGAGGTTATAATGAGGCATCCCATCCAAATCATATGGTGACTAATCCGATATAATGGATAGTATCAAACACAGTAGGGTATCCCCTGAGTTGCATTAGATGGAATTATTTATCATTCATCCTATCATTAGGTCATGTATCCAATTACAGTAATCAAGGGAATGTGATTCACATACTATTTCATTACTCATGGTAGGATTTGGTATTTCCTATAGGTCGTCGGTGTGATTTCCAATATGTGTGTTGATATATTTTTATTTCATGTTGATAGTCATTCTTTATGAGAAACAACACACATGACATATCGGATGAGAACCCTTAGTGTATCAATTTTTGATGAGTGAGTTTTCCTAAATGAGAATTACCTTGAATCCTCGATCAGAATCCTATGTCTACAAATTTTTTGAGAAATAATATTGATACGTGTTTACAATCTTGATTATATTTGGGTTCTTGATGTTATCATTTTTTTTGAGCAGACCCACTCATAATTTTTTTGTTTCGTATTTTCATGGTGTCCTATTTGGTATTTTATACTGAGTCATGTATGGGAACTTCCCACATATGTAATGTATTATGTTGAAAACATGATATTCGATAGATTCCTAGGTCGACCATGAAAAGGTAGAGAATAGTTGAGCTAGACAGGATATAGTAGATTTCAGGAGTTTTATTTTATTTTATTCTCATGCTTACTAGTAGGATGAACAATTTTTTTAATTTTTTTGTATTCTCTTTATCCCTTTATTATTTCTCAAAATTGTTTTGTACACTAATATGTTATTTATTTGAATGGTTGAATATTTATAGAAATTATACCTTTCATTTTGTAACTGTTTTAGTTTTTTTAGTCGGTTATGTGTACTGGTAATGTTTCATACAAACCTCACATATGAGTGATATGCCCAAATCATTCTTTTTGCTAACCCTGGGGAAATTAGAAGTTGTCTTTGGGGGTCACATTCATCCTGTCACCATCCAGGCGATCCCTAGTGGGTCGAGTAATGAAAATTTTTAATTTGGGCTCATTTCATAAATTTAAAAGGAATATTCAAAATATGGAATGCTTTTTATTAAATTCAATTTATATTTGTGGAAAAATTTAAATTTAAAAATCAGTTCACTAATAGAAAATAAAACCATTCTTAATAGAAAATATATTTTAATAATAAAAGTGAATTTAATTTCATTAAATTCCATGAAAAATATATTGTATGAATGATAAATTATTTTATTTAATACCTAATCTAAATAATTATTTATGATTATAAATCAATACTAATTTATTTTATTTATTACTAGGATAGAAAATTTTATTTCTAAAACAAATTAGAAATCAATTCTCTAATTTACATCTAAAAGTTTCTTATTTTTGAATTTTACTAATTTAGAAAATTTAATTTCATTTATGAATATATGTAAAAAAGAGTTTTTACTAATTTATTTAGTCTTATACATAAACTCCTAGCAGATATCTTATTGACATAACTAACATTTAATAATAATATTTTAACAGCACATCACAGTTCTTTTAAACATAGTAATTCATTTAAAGTAGTCTATGAAAGGCATAATTTTTTTTAAAATATAAATATATAGATAAAACTATTATTTTACACATCCAATCATATTTATACACATTTTGGTATTATTTATAATGATTATATTTTAGTATAAACCACCTCTTTAACCCTATTACCTCATACTATGATGATAAAAATTCACCAAGGTAAATATTTATTTAAAAAAATGAAATTTATATGAATAAAAAAATGAAAATAATAATTAAAAATATAGAATCAATTTTTTGATATTCAATTTCCATATTTTTTTAAAAGTGAATTTTCAAATAAGTTCACAAAACAATGTGGGAAATAATTTTTAGAAAAATTCCACGTTAAATTAAAATTTTATTTTACACCAAAATAATTTTAACTATTGATTTCTATGTTATTAGTTATTGTAGGTTATATATAATAAGATTTATTTTAATGTTAAAATAAAAAAAATCAAATTTAAGCATGTAAAAAATTATTTATATAGAAGAACTAGAAATAATTTTTATTTAAAAAATTACATTGATGTAAAAAATGTTAACGATGTATCAATAAGTCTAAAAGGAGACTTTATAATGAACTATATTAATATATAAATATATTTTTGGTTTATAAAAAATGATTCATAATCTTTCATTTCATTCTTATATAATTAATGTGTCAACTAAATGAAAGTATATTTAAATTTTTTATTTTTCTCTATTTGATGAAAAAATAAATATTTCATAAAAATACCAAAAATATATCTAAATAAAATTTTTTCATGATGATGTTATAAATAAAATTATTTTTATTAATCTTAAATTTTAATATATATAAATTTATATGTTGTGTAAAAAAAAACAATATAGTAAAATAAACTATTATTTTTTTTATTCAATGATTATTTAAAAATTCTTATAAAACTATTGTGAATATGAACACCTAAAATAAATATTTATATATAATGAAATTAAATTATTTTTAGGATTACCTATGTTTTCATTATTTAATTATTATGAGAGTTTGCCTTTATTTACCTTCATTGGAACTGCGGTCCTTATATGCAATTATCTATTGGACCATTTTAATGATTATTTTCATTGTGTTTTTCACCATTTGGATCAATTATTTATTTCCCAATATCAACTTAAATTATAGTTTAACATTAATGATAAAATATATTTTTGATATTACTGTTTATTTAGGGAGTATTATATTGGAATAATATATGCCCATGTCTAACAAAGTTACACCATTCCCTTTATGGGATTACAATGCCATGGGAAATCAATAAATATTGTTTTGGGAGGTGATTTTTCTACGTATGGTTTGGTTTCATTATGGCCCTCTTAAAATATAATTACCTTACATGTGTTATTGTATATATTCTATATTAGTGTTTAATTATTTTTCACATGTTTAAACATGTATTTTATGGAGTATAATCATATCATTTTGGTTTTACCAAACTGATTCTAATGATCACACATGACACTAGTAAACCTATGTACAAAAACCAAAGGTCATTTATAATTATTTGATCACAAGTTACATAGGTGACCTAGTTTTGGTATCTTAACTTGGTAAGAGATGGAGGCATGGATCAGTGTCGGTAGTGGATCCCCTTATTTAATTTATTCTTTTTTTTATTTTTTAATCTTTTTGTATTTGTGGGTGTGTTATTAGGATGTATGACTATATGACCTATGTTATTCATTTAATAAATCATGGAATTTGTTTATTCAATTATTATTTAAATATATTTTTATTCAAAACATTAATTATATTATTTTCTACTATAGATGATGTTTTTTTATCCTAGTTAGTGATGTTAATGATATTTAAATTGTATTAACCCACCCATTATCCATATACCATCACAACTATTTCATGAACATTTGTGTTTGAAAAGGGGTTCCTTAGGGATTTTTGTGACTTAAACTACTTTTTCATTAGTAATTTTTTCACTGATTTATAGTTAAATCATATTATTAAACTAAAATAGTTATTTTTTAATAGGAATAGGAGTTAGATCTCATAATTAACCATGAGATAGAAAAAAAATCTTTTGGAATCCAAGCCCATGTAGTCATTCAGCGAATATATTTTTAAACCACAACATGGTTGGAATAATTGGATGTATATTCATGTGCATTTAGGTCATAAATAATATTAGAATGTTAAATAAAAATTTTATGGATCAAATTATTAATGTTATTTTTATGATCATGGATATAAAATATATTTATAGACGACACTACAAACTACATATATAAAATATGAAATTAATACAACTGTTATTCCTTGGGAAAAAGGAAAAATGGTAATGATTCGGTGATTGTAGTCATAAATTAAAATATATTTATATTCAAATTTGTTTTATTATTTAGTGAAATAATTCCAATTATTTATACAAATAATTATTCAAAATAATTTCCTCACTAATAAATATTATTGAGATGAGATAATTAATCCATTTTTATCAAATATAAAAATGAATAAAAATCAATTCCTTGTTAATATTTATTATAAAAAAATTATTATTTTCATAATGTCAATATTAAATAATCCTTTAAATTTGAAAATGATTGAATGTTTTCATGTAATATCATCTATAATTATGTATGGATATCTTTGAAGAATGGATTTGTAGACATATCCCATCGATCATGTTGATAACATATGCTAATCAACATTGAATCTCATTCATTGATGAGATATAAAAAGATATTTTAAATATACCTATTATGATTTTATATGTATTATTAAATACATATAATAGTATTGACTATAGAAAAATAGTTTTATAGAAATTATAGTGAAAATAAAACATAAATGATCATATAAAATTTTATTTAAAGAATTATATAAGAACAATGAAAATATATAACAAAATTGTATAAATATTCATAAAAACATAAAGGAATGAATTAATATCTTAGTGTTTGATCTTATACAGTTATTTTTACTATCATGAAAATCAATATATACTTATATAAAATTAAATAATAATATATTAATTATGAGACTATTTCACTTCTGACAATTTTCATATTTATTTTATGTTATCGATAATCTATGGGTGGTACACATCTTATTCTTAGACAATTTATTGTTTATATTTAGTATTATAATAACTTCTCTCTCAATTTAAATATGTATTTTAACATTTAGATGTAAAGGAAGAAAAAAATATTAGAGGTATAAAATAATAAATTCCATGAGAATCACCAAAAATATATATTTCTATGATAAAGGAAGAGACCTAGATATTTAGATAATATAGACACCTTATGAAAGATCCCTAATTGAATCCAATTATTTGTCAACCATGTTCCCAACCCTTCATATAAATAAAATAACTACATTTTGATCAATTAATTAATCAAAAAATAATAAAGCATAAACCAATAACTATAATGTCCACACTATAACTATTAGGTACTTGAAATTTATTGTGAAATCATGTTCAATGAATTCTATTTGAATCCCTTAAAAACCTATACTTTTTAATAACAAGAAAAATGCTATGTAATGAACAAATAATTTATTAATTGAAATTATTCTTGATCCATTTAAATGTCTTATTATGTAAAATGGTTTTATAAAACATATGCACTCATTTGGTTTTATTTTTCTGGATTTTAAAATACAATTAAGAATAGTTTCCATCACTAATATATCTGTTGAACAGTGATCGCATTATTAGTATAAATATAGGGATTTAACAAATTCAAATTACTCAAACAAAGGAAGTGATAACCTCATCCTGTAGAATTTATCCATAAAAAACCAATTTGTCAGAGCCCAGAAACAATGTTGCATCATTGTACTTTTCTCTTGACCTTGCGTAGTCTGATATTCAAGACGTTAAGCTTGAACGTATGTTCATACGGTAGAAGAAGATGTTTATATAGATTATCACTCAAGCGATGTTACCCTACCCAACCCAAGAGTCTGTCACCATCACACGCCCTACCCCTTGGTATTATAAAAGTGTTATAAGGGGTTACGTAAAAATACACTAGAACATTGATTTTTTTCATTAGTTTTGTATTGAATAAATAATATGCATTCACTTTATTATTGTAACTTTGTAAATTGTTTTCAAAGTAAAAAAATAGTATTTTTAGTTAATATTAAATCAAGAAATATATTTTAATGTATCAATGTATTTTTTAAAATAAAAATAATATTTTAATAAAATATTATTACTAAGTTACTTTTTATAAATTATAAATGATCATATAATTGTTATAAATACAATTGTAATTTCTTTTAAGGTTTGAAAGCTATTTTTTTCAAAAATCAAGAATTTTTGATAAATGTCAATTTAATATTCAAAATTAAAAATCACATATTTATAATATTATAAAAGATAAAATGAATAATATTTTCTGAATCGAGATGTCAAAATTTTCCAACAGTGAATGTTTCATAATTTTCTGAGATAGAGAAAAATTTGGGTAAAAATTTGAATACGTTCAAATATATAATGTGTTTTATGACATCATAATGAATGAATTGTGATATAATAAAATAATATAAATTAGGTTTTCCACAAATATATTTTTTACCTTTAATATTATTTTATTTTATGTTTTATTTATTTATTTTACAATTCTTTAGTGGACCCTCTAAGACTTATAAAACATTTTAACATTTTAAAATTATTTACATGAGAGTGTGACTCACCTCCACATAAGAAATCCTAATATTTTAATTATATTTCCCAATGGTCTTATAGAATATTTTTTTTCACTCCCCTTTAGAAAAAACCACGGGAAAAAACCATGGGTTGGTTGTTTGTTTTAATTAGTTTAATTTGTGGTGTCCAAAACCTAAATAATAAACAATTATTCTCCTTTCCTATATAAACCCACTAAATATCCAATTACACTTCATTAAAACTATTTATAGCTCAGAAAACCTCTCCCCTTCCCTCTATATAATCCACCCATGCCGCCCCAATCTCCCAATAAGCCTCTCTCAAGCCTCTCCCAATACTTTGGGATCACACTTCCAAGAAATGTATTTCATTCATTCTCATTTTATTCAAAATTATTTTATGTTATTATAATTTTTTTTCAATTACAAATATTGGGGTATGATTTATCACCTCCAACATTATGTCCTCCTTATGTTTTAATGATGAGTTACCTATTTCTCTCTCATTAATTCCTCTCATGTAAACCCGATACTATGCCGCAATTTCGCAAGGAATATCTCTCTTCTCAATTACATTCAGGAAATTCTTTTATATTATGCAGATAAATTCCACTACATATGTTGTGACATGTATCTATATTATCCCCCCATACTATCCATTTCATGTAAATAATTTTAGATGCCCCTTTCTCACTCATCAACCATTTTTATGTATTATTATGTAATGTTGTTTTGCTGCAGAAATTGAACCATGATTTTCCATTCCAAAGTCATTATGTAGTGGATACCATGTAAAATTGTCCATCTAGGGTATTAAAATTTATGGATATTTAGTTATTTATTATAGTGTTTCATGTATTTATTCCATGTTCCCTTATCATGGAATAAATTACAGTATTGATTGATTCCATGTTGTATGATTCATGTGGAACACTTATGCATGAAATGAAATGATTAAGAAGGGTTCGTCCTGATAGCACTCCAATGCATTGGGTAAAGAACAGTATCATGATATTTCATGTGAAATAAGGGTTTATTCATGCTAATTCAAGTGCAATGAGGGTTTAATAATTCTCCACATGAAATGTTCCTTGGATCATGCTAATATCATGTTAATTGTAGATGCCACCTTTCTTAGTTATGATAAACATGCTATATCATGCCATTATGATCATGTTTTTTTTATGATCCATTGATATACCTATTTCCAATAATGTATTTTATTATTCATTTTATTCCCTTTTTACCCCCTTAATGTTCATTATAGATCAACCTTTTCTTATACATTTCATTGGTTAAACCCATGCAATCTAGGTATGATAGAATGTGTGTGGTCATGTAAAAGAAGTTTTCAATAAAGATGTATATTTAACGTTTTATGTTTTTAGGTAATGTTCCTAAGACCCAAAGACACTATACCTTATGATATTAAGTATTGAATAAAGTGATTTTTTATGTAATAAATTATGTTAAGTGTCAAATAAAGAGAAGCGTTGTAAATGTTTGTATTAGAGGGTATGTTTATTTATTTTTTGGATTAGGATTAGAGAACCCTAGTGAAAGACATATGGATAAGTATCCATATAATAAAAAAATCCCTAAATTTATGGGAGTATTGAGTAAGTGGTTTATCAAAAAAATATTTCCCTATCATGATACAAGCCGGTAGAGGCGACTCTGCCACAGATTAATCTATGATTAAAACCCGAAAACACCACTTTGAGATCGACTTAAACAGGAACCAGTTCACGATAATGGGCATTTCTTCACTCTTTATTATGACAAATCGGGGGGATATGCATTAGGAAATTCATAAGAATTATATGAACCATTATTAATGGAATAAAAAAATTTCCCCTAAGAATAAATTTTCAGAATTATATCTTGGATAACATAGATTGAAGCCTATATATTCATAAGCTAAGAAAATAAAAGTAATGTATAAGTTATCTCTTTTTTCATTGTATTCCCCTTTATGATTTACTCCTAAATATCCATTTATTCCAAATAATTTCCCGTAATAAGAATACTTGGGATAACAACTAATGAGATGATCATTGTGATGGTTATTCTAATGAGATTCCCAATCTGATGGGAGAAGGAATAAAAAAATGTTTCACGGTACCCTCGTACTTAATACATGATTTGAATAGAAAAATGGGTTAAGCAAAATGTCTAACCCCCTATGATAGAACAAGCCAAAATCGAGAGGTTCATGAGACAATGTCCTCTTACTTTTAATGGATCATTAGATCACTCAAAAGTCTAATAGTGTATCAACTCCATTGAAATGATATTATCCAAAATTTAATTTTCTGAACATGATATGGTTCTTCTGGATGCTTATTGTATGGAGGGTGAAGCTGATAAATGGTGGATTTTGATCAAAAATACAAATCCTGAGGAGGAGGTTGTGGTGCAGGAATGGAATGATTTCGGGAAAATGTTTTTCGATAAATATTTTCCTCCCACCCTCTGACTTAAGATGGAATTGGAATTCATTTCCCTCAAGAAAAAAGACAATTAATCCATCAGAAAGAATTAATAAAACTTCAATGGCTATTTTGATACACCTTCGGCTTTGTCGTTACCCTGGAATAAATGTTTGACCACATCTTTTGTGGGATAAAAACTAGCACATATTATGCACTAGAAATCTGTGACTTCGAGAGTTATGAAGAAATTGTCCAATTTTCCATCAGTGTTGAAATAGAGATCAACGAATGTCATGGGTATCATTGGGATTAGAAGAGTGAGGTGGAATTTATTTCTGACGTTTCGATGGAGACAAACAATGGTTCTATGAAAATCCAACACCTTATTTTCCAATGGTGCGGAAAGAAACAACCTGGAAATTTGCTAAAGGGGATGAGGAAATGCTTTAGGTGTGAAAGAGAATGGCACCTGACCATTAACTACTGACAAGAAAAATCCATAGAAGTGACGAATGATTGGAAGGATCCATTTAACCCTCAACACGTTGTTCATTGCTTCAACTATAAAGAAACAAGGATCCTTGCAAACAAGTGCCCTATTCCAAGGGTGTTTAGAGGCAAAAAACAACCTCCAAGGTAGGAAGTGATAGCTTTTTCCATCAATATACCTTAAGTGAACCCCGATAATGAAGTGGTGACAAGTACACTTGTTAATCATTAAATAATAGAAAAAAAAATTTATATTCTTGTTCTACGCATTCTATTATATCTTGAATGTTTATTAGAACAATCCCAACACTGCCATAAACCATCGAAGCAATCATTTCTGTGGGAATGGAAAATTGGGAAATCATTGCATCCCATGTATATAGTTTCTCCCCTGTAACAATTTTTGGATTGAACTCCCCGGAGAACCTTGTCATACTCCTTCTAGTGGAATTTAATTCAATTCTATCCATTGATTGGATTTCCTTATATTGATCCAACATAAATTGTCTTGATAATGAAATCACTATCTATATGGCGAATCAACACCCAATTTTGTACAAGTGAAAGGATGAGGATAAATCTTCTTTAGAACCATTATCTGAAGAGTGGATATTGCATCCCTATGAGCACGCATATGTTTCTCATATGATTGAGTATAAAAATGAAACCATCATTGTAGACATTCATATTGTGATCGAATTTGTTGAAGTGTTTTCTAAGGATTTTACTGGTCTTCCTCATAGAAGAGATGTTGATTTCTCAATAGATCATGTACATGGGGCATTCCCATATATCCAAGAATCTATATAGAATGGCTATTGTGGAGCTTTATGATCTAAATAAACAACTATAATGGACTATAGATAAAGTGTTTATTCATAGAAGTCCTCCACCATGGGGTGAACCAGTCCTCTTTCACAAGAAAAAGGATAGATTAATGTGCCTTTTCATTGATTATTGTGAGCTCCACAAAATCACGATAAATAAAAAGTATCCCCTGCCACTAATTGATGACTTGTTCAATCAAATACGTGGAGAGAAATAATTCTCCAAGGTGGATTTGTGGTCAGGATATAACAATGTATGGTTGAAGAGGAAGGAAATCCCCAAAACTGCTTTTCCTACAAGGTATGGGCTCTATGAATTCATAGTTTTGCTTTTCGGACTCACTAATGATACACCAATAATTATGGACATGATTAATAGTGTATTTAAAGATTACTTCGAAAAATTTTGGTATTAATTATTGATGATAATCTAATATTCTCCAAAACCAAGGATGAGAATGTGGAGAATATAAGCGTTGTACTAGAGACCTTGCAAAAGGATAATCTCTATGAAAAGAAAATCCATTTTGTGTTTTGGATGAAGGATGTCTCAATTTTGGGTAAAATCATCCAAATAAATGGGATATCTGTGGATCACTCAAATATAGTTTCAATTGAGGGATGGATGAGGCCAACATCGGTAATGGATATCGGAAGGTTCCTGGGGTACGCTGGATATTATCACCTATTTGTGAGAAATTACTCATGGTTTTCAAACCCACTTACCAAGATAACACAGAAGGGAGCCATGTTTTTTTGATGAATACCAAGATATCATCATGGAGTCTTAAAGGAATCTTATCAATTCCCCCATGATCACACAACCCACAAGTGGAGATAATTTTGTGGTATTTAGTGATTCTTTGAAGAGTGGCATGAGTTCGGTGTTGATGAAAAATGAAAAACTCATTGCCTATGCTTCAAGACAATTGAAATTTCAGGAGCATAATTATCCAACACATGATTTGGAGTTGGCTGTAGTAACATTCAAATTAAAAATTTGGTAGCATTACTTTTTAGGGGAGAAGTGTGAAATATATATGGGTCATACAAGCCTCATGTATATATCCACATAGAATGAGTTGAACATGCATCAATAAAGATTGTTATATTTGATCAAATACTATGACTTCCCAATCAATTAAAAACCTAGGAAAGTGAACAAGGTTGCAGTTTTTCTATGTGGAAAAGGCCGAACAATTCTATCATTGATTAGAATTGGAAAGGATCCATTCTTATTAGATTTGATGAAGATGGAAATGAGAATCATAAATAAAGGAACATCATCAATCGTTTCACGAATGATTTCTCAAATATGTCTTTTGGAATTATTAAAGGATTCTCAAAATGATGATTTGGAAATTTAGAAGAAAGTGGAAACTATCAAAAAACGGAAATCCTCAGAGTTAATTTTTACGGAAGAAGGAATTTTGGGATTTGGGTCAAGACTATGTGTTATATCAAATCCGGAGTTAAATAAAGAACTTTTGGATGATGCAAAAAGTTAAAATGTCTCCATTAACCCAGGAAACAAAAAGATGTATTGAGATATCCGAGAGAATTATTGGTTAGATAACATGAATAAGGTGGTCACTAAATATATAGAAAAGAGCTTGGTATGTCAGCATGTGAAGGCTGGGAGGTAGAACATTAATGGAATGATGAAACCATAACCCATACCATCATGGAAATTGGAGAAAATCAATGTTGACATTGTCACTAAAAATTCCAGGATATCCAAAGGAATAAATGGTATCTAGGTTATTGTGGATCTTCTTACAAAGATTTCTTACTTTATTGAAATTCGTGGGGATTTATCATTGTAACAATTGGAACAAAATATATATCAGATAAGTGAACAGACTTCATGGAGTACCAAAATATATTGTAAATAATCAAGATCCAATATTCACTATTATGTTCTAGAAGATTCTTTATCATTCTCTAAATGTTGAGAAGAACTTCAGTGTCGATTATTATCCTCATACTAATGGCAAATCTGAGAAGACTAACTAAACACTTGAGTACATGTTGAGATCATACTCAATGGACATCAGATGAGGATGCGATAAACATCTTTCTATGGTTGAGTTATATTACAATAATAGTTTCTACTAAAGCATCCAGATGGCTACTTATGAATCCCTATATGGGAAGAGGTGCAGAAAATTGGTATGTTGGGATGATGTTTGGGAGAAAAAACTCCTAGGTCCAGACATGGTGGGAGAAATTGTGGAGAAGGTTAAGACCATCCATCAACAAATTGAAGCATCTCAGAGTCATCAAAAGAGGTATGATGATAATCATCAATGAGAGCTAGATTTTTTTGTTAGAGGCATGGTATTCCTCCACATATCATTGTGGATGGGTGTAATGAGATTTGGGAAGAAGGGAAAGTTTATTCCATGGTACATCGACCCATTTGAGATCCATGTTCGCAATGGACCAGTGGTCTTTTGACAAGCACTTCTTCCTATCCTATGTCATGTACATCATGTATTCCAGGTATCACTCTTGAGGACATACATACCATACCCATATCACGTACTCAAACATGATGTGGTACCATTGTAGAATGACATCTCATATGAAGAGAATTCAGTAAATATATTAGATCATAGGGAAATGTTTATAAAAATTAAGACAATTCCCCTTGTCAAGGTGTTGGGGATAAACCACAAGTTTGAAGAAGTAACGTAGGAATTAGAGGAGGTGATTAAGTAGAGTTGTGATCATCTATTTTAGTGTGGTAGAATGATGTTTTGAGAAAGAAATTTCTTAATGGAGGGAGACTGTAATGACCCAAACTTTTATTAATGGAAATTCCTCTTAATTTAATTAAATTTATTATTATATAAAATGGTTATATAAAACATTTTAACTTATTTGGTTTTATGTTTTGGTATTTAAAAATACCTTTTAAAATGGTTACTGTTTCTAATATATCCATTGAACAGTGATCACTTGATTAATATAAATATAAATCTTTAACAAATCCAATTTACTCAGACAAAGGAAGTGATGGCCTCATCCAGTAGAATTTCTTTGTACAAAGCCAATTTTTCGTAGCTCAGAAAGGAGGTAATGTCTCTATGCTTCTCTCATGACTAAGACCAATCTAATCTTCAATAAATTAGTCGTGAATAGAACCGACTACGAGATATGTAGAAGTTAATAGAGATTATAACTAGAGTGATGTTATCCGAGACACCCATGGATCCTGTCACAATCACTCACCATACCCTTAGGTCTTATGTGGGTTTTATAATGGGTTATTTAAAAAGACCTTAGAACCATGATCATTTTCCTTAGTTTTGTATAGAATAAACAATATGCATTCATTTTATTATTATTAAGTGGTAAATTTTTTTAAAATCACCAATAGTATTTTTAGTTAATATTCAATTATGAATTATATATTGATGAATCAATGGATTTCTGAAAATTAAATAATATATTAAAAAAATATTATAAATAAGTTACATTCTGTTAAATATAAATAATCCTGTAATTTTTATGATGCCATTGTAATTTATATTACAGTTTGAATGTTATTTTTGTCAAAACCCATGAATTTTGGATATGTCACGACCCGACCCAACAGGGCTCGAGTCGCGACTCCCCAAGCCCGCCTCCAATAGGCCAGGGGCTTGCGACCAACACCGAGTAGGCTATCCCACACATGGGAGGCATTAGCCTAAGGTACCTGTACACAGGCACCCACATACACCTCCATGCAACCAAACAGAGATATATAACACCGAAAAGAAAATGCATGCATACACTATCCCACAACCAGAGTACAACAGAAGTACAAAGGAAAAAATAGGGCCCACCAAAAGTAAACTACAAAAGCACATCCAACCTGCTCTGAAGAAGGGGAATACAGCCACAAACACCGCCGGAAAGCTCCCTCGGCACCGCACCGGCAAACACCCTGGTCAGTCTCACTCACTCAGCTCCGCCTGCTCCGGGTCCTCCTAGGACTCCGTCGAAAGTCATGTGGTCTTCACAAGACACAAACATGTGCGGGCAAATCCCGTGCAGGGGTGGGTATAAACATACTATGTAGGCACCCCAAAAACCCAAAACAAAAGAGAGAAACTGAAAGGCAACAGCCCGCTCATCCCAGCCAGAGGGAACCCAAAAGAGAGAGAAACTCCATCTCGAGACCATCCTTGGATAAACACAACTAGTCATCTTAGCTCAGGTGTATGCCCATACATACACCTTGAACAATCCAGATATATCCAGCTCCCGCAACAAGCCACCTGAGGTACCAACCTCGTCACCAGCAACTGTCCAAAACTAGGAGAGTATACCCCAAGTTCACTGTCATTCCATATGACACTCATCTGAGAGATACACTCCATCGGGTTTCTCACAAACCTCTCAGACGCTCACCCGAGAGATCATGCTCGTCGATTGGCATCATTGAGGAAACCTTGCTAAAACAACAGAACCACCAAACTCCTCAGATAGGGGATCGCTCCTAGGGTCCTCTAGGGGATACTAGAACCCACTCTGGTATACGAAGATCTCACTGATAGGGGATCACTCCTAGGGTCCGCTGGGAGATACCACGACCCGATCTGGAATACGTAGTTCTCACAGATAGGGGATCAAACCCAGGATCTGTTGGGGGATACCACAACCCGATCTGGCACTCGACAGAATCACATCACTCAGATAGAGGATTTTCGCCCAAATAAAGGTGTTCACGGTGATACCAGAACTCTATATGGTATAACTCGCGATTTAGGGGATCGAACTGATGATGCCACAACCCTACAGGAACCATGCGTTGGGTAGGGAATCACACAACCAACGATACAGCAACCCTACTATAAACCTGATACTGAGTAGGGGATTGTATACCCGACGATGCCACAACCCTACTGAGCACGACCCACTATGTAGGGGATCATATTCCTGATGATGCCACAAACCCTACGGGGTTAACCTGCTTGATTGGGGATCGCCGCCCGTGAATAAGAGGTCACAATGATACCAAGAACCAGATCTAGGGGAAAGATGCTTGAGGATCCCGCTCCGGGCCCACCAGAGGGATGCCACAACTCTAACAGTTTAAACATCCCATCGAGAGGATCACAAACCTATACAAAGGTTGTGATGCCACACGAACCCTTGTAGGAACGAACCAAGGGAGTACCCCCAACCACTGCTAGCCCAAAATGTCGCTAACCCGAGCGACCCACAAAAACGCCACACTACGGATCTCCAAGGCCAAAACCGACGCCACCATCGCGATCTACGCGAAAAAACACACAGGATAGATAGCTTACTCGCCCGAAATGGAGCACCGATGAAAATGACACTATTCACCGTAGCTAGCTCATGTGGGGCCCACACAACGATCCTGAAACCCATCGAGCGGATCATACAATGGTGATCCCCTCGAAAAAACAAGCGGAATCAACTACTTGCTCTTCCGAAACGGACACCCGGTGAAAAAGGTACTATTCACCGATGCCAGCTTAGGTGGGGCACACGCCTCGATACCGAAACACATCGAACGGATCACACAATTCTGATCCACTCGGATAAACACACGGGATAGACTAATCAAACCCCAAAATCGGACTCCTGGTGCAAAAGCCGCGTTTCTCCGCAAATGCCAAAACCAGGCCTCGTGGAGCCCGCACCCCGTTCTTAGTCCCAACACCTGGAAACCAACTCAAAAAGTCCACCGTACCATCAAGGTCTCAATGCCACTGACGGCACGTCAAACGGACACTCTAGGAAAAAGTTACAGCTGTTCAAAGTCGAATAACAATTAAAATATTATTATTACTCGACGTTTCGTGACACTGAGTCATGGACCTAGCCCAAAAAACACCCGAACCTATCCCAATAGGTCCATCTCAAACCCAGGGTCGTGTCGCCGTAGACAGCGCACGAATTAGACCTCTGGATTACACAAAACGGGTGTTTTTAGAACCCCAGGTCAAAAAAGGACCGGACCGGCCCCACCCTGCCGGTCCAGCCGCTGCCGCCGCCGGCCCGCGCCGGTTGGAGGCCCTCCGTGTCCTGCGCTACCGTGGGACCGCCGTGCCGCCGCCCACCCGGCGGCGGCCGGCGGATCGTCCGCGGAACGCCGAGAGCTCCTCGGTGGTCCGTTTTGCGATCCGGATGCGTCTGTGTGACCCTCAGGACACAATCTACACAGATACGGCTTCAATTTTCAAGAAAACACAGCAAAAATGGGATCAGGAGTTAAAAATCAAATTCGCCTACCTCGCGGGCGAAACGCCGACGTTCTGCCTTAGATCCGTGCTCCAGAGCTTCCGTTGTGCGCTCCTGGAACGTCCGCCGTCTAATTCCGAGCACGAGGGCGCTTCGTTTGCTAGATTTGGAGGATTGGTAGTGAAAAATGACAAAGAACGTCAAGAGGAACGATAGGGGGGTGCTGATATTTATATCAGCCGCCTGCCGGTGCCAAACCCGCCTCGGACCCGACGCCCGATGCGAACAAATGTAAGGTCACCCCTAGGGTAAACACGCCATTCTGAACGCAACGGCAGACTCATATATTCAATCTGAGACTCTGTTCACATGTTATTAGAGCCGACACTCGCACACTAACTTCTACATTTATTTACGAAAACACCCCTGGTGGCGTTTCTCACCGGAGGCTCGCGCCCGCAATGTTTGCACCTCGCCTAGGGTAAAAATCACGTTCCGGACGCAACTGTGCCCTAAAATTCCCGTTCTGAGTTACCTTTTAGGAGATATCACACCACCGCCATGTACATAGTATAAAAATACTTAATATTTTTATAAAATTTATTCCGAGCACACTGGGCCTCAGAATCGCACGCCCTCTTCGCGCCTAGATCTGGAATTCTTCATAGAAATATTCCAAAGTCTGACAGGGCCAAAAACCTGAGTCACTACATCCTCCCCCCTTAGATATTTTCGTCCCCGAAAATCCTTGAGCATGGGGAAAGCGACAGGACTCTCAACTGGGTCTTACACACCAGCGAGCTCACCAAAAAACACCCTTGCTTGAACGCATAAGTCAGAGGGACTCATCCACCTCACCTCAACACTGTTCACTTTGGGCGGCACTGACTCGCCCACACAGTTTTAATCGCGTCACATAAACGAGTCTCATTGGTGGAAAAAGTCCTCTTCCTCATGCATTCGAAGCATGCCGAACAACACACACACAAGGTCTTACCAACGCCCTGAACAAACCCTGAGCATGCAACAGAAATAACGGGTATTACTAAACAGTGTCTATGAAACTACTGTAGTAAGTAGAAAAGAAACAAGGCGTACCTCTATCCATCCGCGGAGCCTCTGGGTCAATAGCCTCTAGGGCATGCAGCTGTCCTTGTCCTCAGCCACCAGCACCCTGAGCTTGACGTGGAGCACCTGGGGGTGGAGGTGGTGGAAACTGATACCGCCTACCACCTCCTCCTCCTACACCCACTCCACCACCACGTCTGCCGCCCTACGGACCTCCTTTCTCGAGATGCTCCCTCTGCCAAGGCGGTCCATCGACCGACTCCCTCTCAGCAGCACGTCGGGATGGAAAATCTCTAGCAATATGTCCCCGACCATCGCAAGCGTAACACCACCTCTCATGCGGCTGACCAAAACATGCCCACGAGCCCTGAGCCTCAGATCCTCCATCCTAGAGTCACGTCCTGAAATGGCGCCCACGCCCAGTCCCATGTGTCTATCGTCGTCTACCAGATGCCGAAGTTTCCGCTCTCACGTGCCCAACACTAACAAGGGTAATCTGCTCATCCAGAAATCTCTCCACCACCAACGCTCGCTCTAACACTCCAGCATAGGTGGGCAGGCACAAGGAAACCACACCTGCTCGGATGTCCCTCCGTAAGCCCTGCTCGAAGGTCCGAGCCCTAAAGAACGGGTCCCAACCATATTCAGGGAGTAGTGCGACAGGTTTTTCAACCTCGCTGAGTACTCTGACACGGTCATGACCTCCTGTCGAAGCTGCAGAGGCTCCTGAATCCGCACTGGCCTCAACGTCATGGGATAGAAATCCACCCTAGAGAGCCGCTCAAACTCTGCCCACGTGAGCGTCTCCTCGTCATGGGACTGTGTCACCAGGCTCCACCATCGCCCGGTCGAACCATGCAGAGGGATCGCCTCTAGGACCACCATCTGATTTGTAGGAGTCCTCACTAGGCGGAATACTCGGGTGACTGCCTCAAGCCAGTCATCAACTGCATGGGGGTCTAGATCACCCTGAAACCTCAGAGGTCACTACCTCTGGAACCCGTGTAGCGCACTCAGCCTGTGCGCAACCTCATCCTGCACTGCCGGCACAACCAGCTGCTCAACAGGTGGTAGCTCAACTAGCAGACCACCTGGAGGTGTAACCTCAGAACCCTCACCCTCCTCCACAGACTCAACATGGGACGGGTCGTCAGCACATTCCTGTTGCGGAACCCTCGCTGGCTGTCGTCGTGGAGGCATCCTAAAAATCATTCAAGATGCACCACAGTCAAAACGTATATCTGGAGAGATGACTCAAGAAGGAAAAGGATAACCCAAAAACCTAGGCATGTATGATGCATGTACTATTATGTACCTACGACCAGTGTAAGAATGTCCCATGTTGAAAGGTAGGTTATCAAAGTCCTGGTGTATGGATATGTCGGCCACCGCACCAACAATGGAGTCCCTGGCCTGAAAGCCTAACTCAAAACTTCCTAACACTGCCTCTATGCAACCCAAACCAAACTCATATCTAATCCAGCTACGCTATGGGATCCCAAAGGTGGAACCTCCTCTGATACCACTCTGTCATGACCGTACCCAACGGGGCTTGAGCCGCGACTCCCCACGCCTAACTCCAATAGGCCAGGGGCTGGCGACCAGCACCGAGTAGGCTGTCACACACATGGGAGTAATCAGCCTAAGGTACATGTACACACGCACCCACATACACCTCCATGAAATAGTGCAGATATATATAACACTGAAAAGAAAATGCATGTATACACTATCCCATAACTAGTGTACAATAGAAGTACAAAGGGAAAAATAGGGACCACCAAAAGTAAACTACAAAATCTCGTCCAACCTTCTCCTAATAAGGGGAATGCCGCCACAAACACCGCTGGAAAGCTCCCTCGGCACCGCACCAGCAAACACCCCAGACACTCTCGCTCACTCAGCTCCGCCTACTTCCGGTCCCCCTGGGACTCCGTCGAAAGGCCTGTGGTCTGCACAAGAAACAAACATGTGCGGGCAAAGCCCGTGAAGGGGTGAGTATAAGAATACTTAGTAGGCACCCCAAAAACCCAAAACAAAAGAGAGAAACTTAAAGGAAACTGTCCGCTCATCCCTTCCAGAGGGAGCCCAGAGGAGAGAGAAACTCCATCTCATGACAATCCTCGGCTAAACACAACTAGTCAGCTCAGATTAGGTGTATGCCCATACATACACCTTGAACAATCCAGATATATCCATCTCACGCAACAAGCCACCTGAGGTACCGACCTCATCACCAGCAACTGTCCACAACTAGGAGAGTACACCCCATGATCACTGTCATCCTATATGACACTCATCCGAGAGATACACATCATCAGGTTTCTCAAAAACCTCTCAGACACTCACCCAAGAGATCACGCTCATCGGTTGGCATCATTGAGGAAACCTCGCGGAAACAATAGAACCACCATACTCCTAGGATATGGGATCACTCCTAGGGTCCTCTAGGGGATACCAGAACCCACTCTGGTATACAATGATCTCACAGATAGGGGATCACTCCCAGGGTCCATTGGGGGATACCACGACCTGATCTGGCATACGTAGTTCTCACAGATAGGGGATCACATCCATGATCCGCTTGGGGGTGCCAGAACCCGATCTGGCACTCGACAGAAGCACATCACTCAGATATAGGATCATCACCCATATAATGGTGGTCATGACGATACTGGAACCCTATCTGGTATAACTCGTGATGTTGGGGATTGAACCGACAATGCTGCAACCCTACAGGAACCACACGCTGAGTAGGGGATCGCATAACCAATGATACTACAACCCTACTATAAACCTGATGCTGAGCAGGGGAACGTATACCCGACAATGCCACAACCCTACAGATCATGACCCACTACGTAGGGGATCATATTCCCGATGATGCCACAAACCCTACGAGGTTAACCTGCTAGATAGGGGATCCCCTCCTGTGAATAAGAGGTCACAACGATACCAAGAACACGATCAAGGGAAAACATGCTAGAGGATCCTGCTCCAAGCCCAATAGATGGATTCCACCACTCCAACAGTTTAAACATCCCATAGAGTGGATCACAAACCTATACAAAGGTTATAATTCCACACAAACCCTCGTGGGAATGAACCAAGGGAGTACCCTCAACAACTGCTGGTCCAAAACGTCGCTAACCCGAGCGACACGCAACAATGCCACAATGCACATCACCAAGGCCAAAACCGATGCAACCATCGCGATCTACGCGAAAAAACACGCAGGATAGGCTGCTTACTTGCCCGAAACTGAGCACCGGTGAAAAATGAACTATTCACCATAGATAGCTCATGCAGGGCCCACACAACGATCTCAAAACCCATCGAGCGGATCATACCACAACAATCCCCTCAGAAAAACAAGCGGAATCGACTACTCGCCCGTCTGAAACAGAGTCCCGGTGAAAAATGTACTATTCACCGAAGCCAACTCGGGTGGGGCCAATGCCTCGATCCTGAAACACATCGAACGGATCTCACCATTGCGATCCTCTCAGAAAAACACACAGGATCGACTAATGAACCGCCAAAATCGAACTCCTGGTGTGAAAGCTGCGTTTCTCCGCAAACGCCAAAACCCGGCCTCGTGGGCCCCGCACCCCGTTCTCAGTCCCCACACCTAGAAACCAACTCAAAAAGTCCACCGTACTATTAGGTTCTCAATGCCGCTGACGACACGTCAAACGGACACTCCAGGAAAATGTTACGGTCGGTCAAAGTCGAATAATAATTAAAATATTATTATTACTTGACATTTCATTACCCGGAGTCATGGATGCAGCCCGAAAAAAATCTGAACCTATCCCAATAGGTCTGTCTCAAACCCAGGGCTGCGTCTCCGTAGACGGCATGTGAATCGGACCTCTGGATTACACAAAACATGGGTTTTTTAGAACCCCCGGTCAAAAAAGGACCGGACCGACCCCACCTGGACGGTCCAACCGGCCAGAATGCCCCCCCCCCCCCGGCCGGTCTGGCCGCCGCTGCCAGCCCGCGCCGTCCGGCACCCCTCGGCCGCACCGCATCCCGTTGGGCGGCCGGCGCCACTGCCGCCGCGCCGCAGTTGTGCCGGTGGATCTTCCGCGGACCGCCGAGAGCTCCCCGGTGGTCTATTTTGCGATCCGGAGGCGTCTGCGCGACCCTCCGGACCCGATCTACACGGCTACGGCTTTAATTTTCATGAAAACGTAACAAAAACGGGAGAGGGAGTTAAAACTCAAATATTCCTACCTCGCGGGTGAAACGCCGACGTTCTGCCAAAGATCCGCGCTCCAGAGCATCCGTTGCGCGCTCCTGGAATATCCGCCGTCGAATTCCAAGCTCGAGGGCGCTTCTTTTGCTCGATTCTGCGGATCGGCGGCGAATAACGGCGAAAAACGTCGAGAGGAACGATAGGAGGGATGATATTTATATCAGCCACCCGCCGACGCCAAACCCGCCTCAGACCTGACGCCTGATTTAAACAAAGGTAAGGTCACCCCTAGGGTAAACGCAACGTTTTGAATGCAATGGAAGACTCAAATTTTCAATCTGAGACTCCGTTCAGAAGTTATTCGAGCCAACACTCACACACTAACTTCTCCATTTATTTACGAAAACTCCCTTGGTGGCGTTTATCACCGCAGGCTCGCGCCCGCAAAGTTTACACCTCGACTAGGGTAAATGAAACATCCAGACACAACTGTGCCCTCAGATTCCTGTTCTGAGCTACCATTTAGGAGATATCACACCCCCTCCATGTGTATAGTATAAAATACTTAATATTTTTATAAAATATATTTCGGGCACACTGGGCCTCGGAATCACACACCGTCTTCGTACATAGCTCTGGAATTCTTCGTAGAAATATTCCAGAGACTGACAGGGCCAAAAACTCGTGTCTCTATAGGATAAATGTTGATTTTTAATTTAAATGTAACAATTAAAATATTTAAAAAAATTATTTTCATAAAATTAATATGATTTTTGGAATGAGGACATCGAAATTATATAATAGTTATATTTTAATAATTTTTTGTGACAATCAAATTTTTGGGCAAAAAATTAAATATTGTGTAAATATATCATGTGTTTTATGAAATTATAATGACCCAGAAGTGATGTAAAAAAGGACTATAAATTTTATTTCCATCCAATATATTTTTACCTTTAAGATAATGTGATTATTGATATTTTTTATTTATTTTACAAATATTTTTTGGACCATCCAAAATATGTAAAGAATTTTAACATTTTAAAATGATTTCCTTGGGAGTATGACTCACCTCCAAATACGAAAGACTAATATTATAATAAGTTAGGACATTTTACTTATTAAATAATGTTTTCCACTCCATTTTTTTTAAGATCAATGGGCAAAATCCATGGGTTGGTCTGTGGTTTTGATTGGTATAATGTGTGGTGTCCAAAATCTAAATAATAATGAATACCCTCTCCATTCCTATATAGAACCACTAAATCTTTGATTCCTCTTCACTCGAACCATTAGGATCTTGGAAAACCACTTCCCCTATCCCTATAATCCTCAAAAGTCTCCCCAAGCTCCTAATAAGCCTCTGTCAAGCCTCTCTCAAGCCGTTGGGATCACACATCAATATAAGGGAATTCTTCCTTTCTCGTTTTTGTCCCAATTTCATTATGTTGTTATGAACTTTTTTTCATGCGAAATTTTTGGGGTATGATTTTTCACCTCCCCCATACTAAAATAATTATGTTTCAATGATTATATAACTCATTCTCTCTCATTTATTCCTCCCATGTACACATGTTACCATGCTGAAATTCCATAAGGAATTTCTCTCTTCTCATTTACATTTGATAAATTGTTTTATATTATGCATCCAAATACCATTAAAATATGTTGGGACATGTATATATATGACCCCCAACCCATTAATGTCAATTTAATTTACATATTTTTAGATACCCATTTCCCTCTAATCAACCATTTTTTTTGAATTATTATGTCACACCATTATGCTGCCTAAATTGCACCATGATTTTCCAAGCGAATGTCATTGTGTAGTTAAAACCATTCCCATTTATCTGTCAAGGGTATTCACCTTTATCACATTTACTTATTAATTATATACATTCATGTGGGTATTCAACATTCCTTTATCATGTAATAAATAATTATATTTAATGATTCCATGTTGTATGATCCATGTGGCACACTAATGCATGAAATGAAATGATTAATAAGGGTGCTCCCTAATAGTACTCTGATGCATTGGGTAAAGATTAGTATCATGATACATCAATTGAAATGAGGGTTTACACATTCTAATTAATGTGAAATGAGGGTTTACTCATGATCCATGTAAAATGATCTTTGGCTCATGTTAATATCATATAAAATGTGGATGCCACATTTCAATGTTATGATAACCATTCTATATCAAGACATTATATTTTTATTTCTCTTATTCTCTATTGATATCCCTATTTCCTAACATGTATTTTATTGTTCATATTATTCCCTATTAACACCGTTACTTGGATTTATATCTCACCCTTTTCTTATGAATTTCCTCAGGTTATCCCATGAAATTATATGTATGAACGAATTTGTGTGGTCATGTAAAAGAAGTATTCAATAAAGATGTGTATTTAATGTTATAAGTAGTTATGTAATGTTCGTAAGCCCAAAATAAACTAGACCTATCGATCTTCTATGTTTTATCATGTAATGATTTTATGTAATAATATATGTTTATGTGTGAAATAAAGAGAAGGGTTGTTATATGATATATTTCTTGATATGGAAACTATAATTCTGTAATGACTATATAATCATAATGAGTTGGAATAGCTTATAAAAATCTAGTTATTTGGGTTATTATCAACATGTAATTTTCTAAAAAACCTTTTGATTTGTTCAGATATAACCACTAATGATAAATGATATCCAATTAATTGAAAAATAATATAAATTTTTCATTGGGTTTGTGACCCGTAATTCAACAATATACATAATAGTGATCATAACATTAATGTGGGAATGAAATGTGGAATTAGAGAAGATTAATATAAGGATAATAATTTCAAAATTATTAAATGAAAAAAGTGCACCATATGGGATATAACCTCTGAAAATATATCCGGGACATGAAATAAAATAACCAATCTAGGGATATGTATGATCCATCCAATATAAAGTCAATTTTTATTTTACACTCAATAGTGACATAAAACCTCTTCTATAATTACAAACACAAAGATTGATAGGTCTATTTCTCATTGTATCCATGGTTTCCCACTGTGAAAAGTGTGTCAAAAATAATTTAAATATCTAACTAATGATTAATCATTCATTTTCTCCTCAAATAATATCTGCTTTAAGGTTTGAACATCATTTTAAAACTAGAACCATCATTTAATAATCTTATTGAAAACATGGTGGGCCTGAATATGTTTTTAAGTAAAACCCCCTATTAATATCATTCATCTATTCCAATAAAACAACCATGATAAAATATATTTTAATTACATTGGATGAAACATAATAATTCATTATATATTAATGAATTTAGATATTTATTTATTTTTGTACATACACCAATCTTAATAATGAAGTGATCCAATTTTCATTTGAAAATGGAGATTGGAGATGAGATGATAGGCCTTCAAAATACTTGGAATTAGGGAAAAAAATTATAGGTATATATAAATAACCAATCACATTTTGATCCAAAAATTCTTCTAACAACATTGAAGTGAACAATGAAAATTAATAATTATAAAGGAAAAATACAAGATTCTAGTGGTGCAACCATTCCCAAAATCATACATTGCATGAGGTCTTCCATATTATGGAAAAATCACCAAATAGACACCATATGGAAGACTATGTATGAGAGGAATTATTTTATAATAATTGGGGGATGATTCATAAGCACTGTGTGATAAAAAAACAAGACATGAAGGATTCCTTCTGAATCCCTGATTCATGGCACAAATTCTATGACTCACATATATGTGAAAGAATGTATCTCCTAGGGTAAAATTAGCAATATTGAAATTTTCACAAACCAAATTTTTTTAAATTCTTTGAAATTTTTATTTCTATCCAAAATCATCATGTCTCTTTACCATCAATGGTATTCAATATTTACTAATCTCACATTATCAACTTAGGGTATGATTCATGTCATAAATTGTATTTTTGTTTGGAATATTTCATGTAGGTATTGTCTAATAATGTTATTTTTGAAACTCCCAAAATAACTCATAATACCTCTTTCCCCATGATATAAGATATCAAAAATAATGATATTTATTATTTTTACCAAAGATGTTACAATTCTAGACAGAATAGATTTTTTATCCCATAAGAAGTCCTCAAGATTCTTAACATGGTAAAAGCGAAATAAATTAAAGCCTCATCAATAATTATAACTCCAAAATATCATGGATACCCCCAAAAACACTATCATAGTACAATGAAAATGGGAATTGTTTTACCATGCCATTCCTTATCCTGTCAAACTAAAATATGAACTGCCTGCTCAACTAGAGTGGTGTTCAGCTCAATATGAACATCCTCCCAATTAATCACCATTGAAGGATCCCATTGATTCTTACATATCTGGGAAACAGAAAACCAATCATGAATAAAGGTCAATCAAAGAGGTAATTCTAACAAATATTATACCTTAACAATTTTTCCCAAATCATAAAGTTCATAACCAACCATGGTTCCTACAAACTCTCAATACCCAACCACAGGTGACTGAAAAAAGTGGAAAATACCAAAAAAAAACTATTCTGAAACCTCCAACTCCATTAACAACAAAAAATAGTCTAAATGTGATATCTAAAAAATATGTGTTGTATCCAATCTCTTTTGGATCGACATCAGATTTTATATAATTTCATGAGCAAGACTCATCCCAACCAAGGATATCTCTCCCAACAATTCCAAAAACAAGTTAGATCTATATGGATTCATATACAATGCCTCAAAGGGTCCATGATAATTTAGTACTAATAAGTATTTTTATAGGAAAACTCTATATGAGTATGATTCTTTTTAGAGGACCACCAAATTCAAGAATACATTCCTAATGCATAACCACAAGGGCATAGATATATATCTTTGTCTCTCCATCTTTCTATGGACGATATTCTGTTCTTAATTACAAATATAAACATGTTTCCTCCTAGAAAACATTTTAAAACAAATATTTCAACCATGGTTCATCGTGAAAGAAAAATATATTTGGCCCCATGATGTCTCACAACCACATAGGATTCCCATAGTCATACATGTTTCTTTGATTTTCATGCATTGGAGTCTCCTTTTTAAGAAGAAAATAAACTGATTCCCTGATTTCATCAATGAACACCCTAATTTCATCCTTAAAAATAGGATTCCAATGAAATCCAATGATTATGTCCTTGAAAAAAATATTCCCCCATCATTACTAGAATGTACAGGTTTTGTAACAATCCTTTAGTTCTATGTTGTTCCACCTAAATTATATGAAATGTAATGCATCATATCATGAAATATGAAATAAACCTCCTTTTCTACAATCTCCAACACATATTTTTCATATCATGATACATCATGGTAGTCCATAGTTGTATATGAAAACAAGAATTGGTTCCCCTTTCCATAGACTATGGACTAAGAGAAATAAAAAAACAAATTTCTCTAGTAACATAATGCAATACAGGGATACCATGACAACTCACCCAATATCTCTTCACCTTTGAGGATTTAACTAATACACATGAAATCAGTTTTAAATGACCTAACATGGAAAACATACTCATTAGATGATTAAAAATTTGTCATTGAAGTTATGAACACATATCCACTAGCTTCCTCTATTCTAAAACACATCTCAGAAAACAAACTCATAAATGGAAAATCTACCACTAGTTCCTTCATTTATTGAGTATGTAATTTCATGATCCATACATGGGTGACAAAAAAATATTTCCTAGAAGTATATTATTATTAAAACAAAATGTATGAAGATAATCAAGCAAATTTATCTTTTAAATGTATAGCTCCCTCTGAATGAAAATATATGCTTGTATTTTATGATTCAAATATTTTTTATACCCCTCCTCAATGATATAGTGACACCGTGTTTTGATTTTATTCATAAAAACATAAAAATAATGATCATGGGTAGGGTAATTTCTATCATGAGTGAATAAATAGAAAGATACATAGGCCCCCTCCAGTTTCTGATGCATTATTACACACATAAAACCCATAACAAAATCATTAAAAAACCTATCACACAAACCTAGTTAGAGAATAATTAAAAATGGATCCAAATTCAACCTCCCAATTAGTTCTAGAAAGGTTATCTGACATTTATCATTTCAATCAATCTTTAAATCATTATGGGTTAATGTTTTCATTAGAGATGTAATATTGGAGAAGTCTTAGACAAAAAAATTTTAATAACCAGATAGCCCCAAAAATATTATAATCAGAAACAAATTTTTAGGCTCCTCCAAATAAAGAACAACTTTTATCTATTCAGGATCTCCTGAGACACCCATCATTAATATAAAATTCCCTAGAACCTTAACTTCATATATCCAAAACTCACATTTGGAATGAATAAAATATAAAAAATTATCCTTTATTGTTCTAAGGAAGACATCATAATAATCCATGTCTTCCTCATCTGATATGGATTATATAAAAATATCATCCATGAAGACACCCAAAACTCTAGGAACTGATGGAATACATATCGTAGAAAATCCATTAATATTTTAGGAAATGTATTGGTGTATAATGGAATAACCAATGAATAAAAATATCTATACCATATCTTATAGTATCCCATGAGTATATCATATTTTCAGGAACTCAACATGCGGTACTGCAACTGAAGGCCATCATTGAAAATTAACATTCCCCCAATGAGTTTTTCAAAGAGATCATCTATCCTAGGAAAGGGATAATTGTGTTTAATAGTCACCTAATTGGACTTTATATAATCAATACACATTTTAAGGAAACCATTTTATTTAATAGAATAGAAGAAAGGTGAATACTAACATTAAACACTAGGATAAAAATAATTCTTTTTCCTTGATCCATACATTGTGGTCCGTATTTTAATATAACTTTGTAGGTACCATAAAAAAGATGTCATTGAAATTGGAACCATTCCAAGAAGTAGGTTAATGGTAAACTTGAACTTTTAATATGGTGGTAAACCATATAAATAATCCACAATGTCCTTGAGGTAAACACCCACCACCAAAATAAGTGGACATATAAAACTAGGATTAATGGAATCAATGAACATCTCCAAGAATTTCATTGAGATCACTGAAGCATATAGATCAATAGTGCTACCCTCCCATACCTATAATCCCACTAAATATAAAACACATGAGGGACTCAATTTAGAGATATTAACTAAACTCAATGAAAATATTAGTATATCTTGAAATTAGAACTAATAATCTAATACATTATATAGATCTGGTAAAATTTATCAAGTTAAATCACAATGAATTCCCACTCCCATTGAAGTACATATATCATCACTTGACAAGTGAGAAATTTGAATCCTTTTTTATCCTCTTTCAAAATTTCATGAAAAATTTGAAATGTAATTGTATAATATCTGAACATAATCACCAAATGTATACTGAAACAAAATATATATAATAATAAGTATCAAATGTATCAAACTGATATAGAACCATAAAATATGGAAAAATCAATGTACCTATAACTCTGGATGGTCCTGATTTACATTTCTCATTTGCATACTCCACTACATAATTAATTATGTAATTAGTAAATCCAGGATAATTCATTTCCACATGGAAATACACCTTTACATGAAGATAAATACAACTACACTTGGAAGAATCATAATAAAACTACAAAACCTTTCTTAGTGTTGATCCTTTCTCACTACATTGGGACATGCTTTGACAAATTTTCTATGATAACCAGACTATCAACAATAATTCTATGTCATGGTTACCCCATAGAATTGAACATGTTATGACCAATCCTACCACACTGACATAATACAAATTGGTTATATCTTAAAGAACCCTTAAATACTTGTATTGAATAAAATTTTCCACCTTTGAACATCCATTTGTGGAAAAAATGCACAACCTTTCTAAAAACTGAACCGAAAAAGGCTCTACCTAAAATTTATCTTATACATATTTATTCCTATACCATAGATTCTTTATTATCCACATCCATAATATTGGGATGGAAAATGAGAATCATGATTGACCTAATACCATCCCACTCCCCATCTAAAACAATATGTCATTTAAGAAATTGTATGATACCTGATTTGGTTCCATGTTCACCATCATTGAAAAGTGGTTGGAATCTTGTAGAATGGTATGCTACAATTTTTCTAAATTCAAAAACTCCTAGGAATTTAACACATGTATCATCTCATGATACATGTATTGGTGGATGGTTTTCTAGAAGATTACCTAGGTAGTATACACTTGAAAATTATCTTACATATTAGAGTCATGTCATCTCCATAATATTCCTTCAAGATTGTATGTGGAATCCCCAGTTTATATTCCATATGAATCTTTTTATTTTTAATGTCCATATCAGTTAGCTCAAAAAATTCCTCTGATTACTTGGTCTTTTATCACTGTAGATGGTGGTTTTATTTTACTATGTAAATTTTGATCCGTAGTCCACAACTCATCTCAGGTTCCCAAAACATGATTGACAATGATTCTAAATGATTCATATTATAGAATACAATAAAAAATATTCCTTGCAATGATTTTATTATGGAACTTATCTCACATATTCCTCTATCATAATTAGAAGAATCTTTCTTGAAGATATTTTCTATTAAACACCACACAATGACCAATCAGTTTAATAGAAAATTACAAAATCATAATATTAAATACCAAAAATACATATAAATGATTTAAAATAAAAATATTTTTCAGAAATTATAAAATAAATTAATTAGATACAACACCTAAAATAAAAAAAGAATTAAATAAATAAACTTAAAATATTGTTTATTCAATTACCCTCAATGACCATGTACTATGTTTGGAAAAAATCGTTGACCACCCATGTTAACATATATTATGAAATGAAATTGTTCTAGCTAAGAACCCTTCAACACATACAATCCAAATTTTTATATCCCAAACTCTAGTATACTAGTTACATCAATAAATTACCATAAATTTTTACAACACTTCATGCAGCGTATTAATATTAATATATATTTTTAATGATCCATTCTGAGTCATATGAATAAGTCACCTAGTGGAATTAAAAAAAAGTTTTTTAAATGTCTCATTTAAAAATCAACAAAAAAATAAAATTGGTACATCGGGGAAGCAAGAGAACATATTCAAGATATATGAAAAAAAAATCAATAATGGGTAAAACTAGAGATTAAAACTAGACTAGACATGCACATCTCAATGTGACCAACCATCACCTCAAGAAAATTCAAATATGAGGATGATGACAACAAGAGATATCCTCCTGTTATGCCATACCCTTTTTTTAACTGGTCCTTGAAAAAACACCAACAACCCCCCCCCCCCCAAGGATAAAACTATGTTATGATAACAAATCCTTATAGGATTCAACCTAATAAATTATATAAATTATAATATCAAGAATTCATTATATCTATATTTACAAAAGATCAATTTTTCAAATAAATTTCTTAAAATAATCCTCTTTTTATATCATCCCTAATATTTTATAAAACATTTTATATTCACCAAATCTATTAATATATCCAACATGAATGAAAATAAGTGAACATGGGTAAAAACCCATGGATACATCGTAAGATAATCATTATAGAATATATAAAAAAACTACCATAATTTGATAAACCAATCATATTTGAAAAATAACACCATTTGGGCTTGATCATATTCGAACACATACTAGAATATATAAGATGCATAAGCAATGAATGTTGTTGATACATCTAATATAACCTGTAGTGGAATTACACACACTAAAGTAACATTAAAACTATTTTGGAATTACCAACATAATGAGTTACATATATATTTACTGACACATCCTCGGTTACCCAATGTGATAAATTTGTAAAAATTAAAATTAAAAATATTTGTTACCTTTAATAAATCATTTTCAAGCATGATACATATCATTTTTATAATGATTACTCCTTTTAAAAACAAAATTACCATTCAATAATTACACCCAAAAATTACCTTTGAAGAATATCTTTTTAAATAAATGCCTCTTTAAAAACATGATTCAATTAAAATAAATCCAGAATTATAAAAAATTAGGTAATTTCATTGTATGAAAAAGTGAACTTCATCAAAAAATAAGAAATTATAAAATGAACCCTTTGTAAAGAGACACTTTCTTTACGAACTGAGGAAACCTATCAAATTTAAAAAAATAGAAAATATAAATTATCATATCAGTGTTTGAAAGACATGGTGTGAGGGGAGACTATAATTGATAAGTATAAAAACACAATAAAATCACAATAAGACCCATAAATTCTACAAATTTCACTGTTGTGACCAATGGAAATGATGTATATATAAAGGAATCTTACTAGAGAGAAGAGGTGAAACCATGCCTACGATAAAATACTGAAAGGGGTGATTTGGAATAGGTAAAATCATGCAAAATTAACTTAATGAAATCCAAGGATATCTCCCTATATTAATAATGATAGGGGATATACACACAAATTATGGTAAAAACTACTATACCTAAATGATTCAGGCCATGATTCATTGATTCATGACTTCAATTCTACATGTCACATATCTTAAAAAAATGGAATTACATCTTGATTGATTGTCCATATCTTAGATCTAATGATGTAAAAAAGCTTAACAACTTGTGAATTTTTCATGCATTGAAATTTTCTTGAGGCTCATGCTCAAACCCAATTAACAACTGTACTATACTCATGACATTATCCTAGTGATAGATTCACATCACAAATCATATTCATCATATGAATATGTCCCACAAGAATTGTCCCTCCTAGGTTCTATAGAAACTACATGAAAAACTCAAATGAACTTAAAACCCTTGATAAAATCTCTTCACATTAAAATGTATAAACCTATTTTACATGGGATGTTACAATTTTCATCATGATACCTACTGATGACTCAAGACTATATATAATTCTTATTCTCATATGATTCTAATTTTGTCCATTGAATTTTGAAAATGAAGTAATTAATAGAAATTACAAATTACAACCAATAATCATTTATAAGTAATGGTAATCCATATTAAATTAAATGTATCCAGCGTGTAAATATTTCCCAATTCAGTAAAGAAAATATCTCCATTGATAGACACCATGTAAACAGTAATGATACATACTATTATATATATAGTTAATTAAATAATATAAAATATAATATAGAAATACATTAAGTGATATAAAATATATCAATGAAATTAAAAATAATGGATATGGTAGAGAAAAATAAATTCAATAGATAAATGAATACTGATAGAGAACATAACCCTTACAAAAAATGGTGATGTTGGAATTATAAATTTATATGGTCGTGTGGAGAGAAATACATTGAAGATAAGAGAAATATATATATATATATGTGTGTGTGTGTGTGTGTGTGTTTTATATGAAAATATAATGAATAATTTAATTATTATTTACATAAAACCTTTTAATGTAGCAAAAAAAATGTTCCATGCCACTTTTAAAAATCCATTTTAAGGGTTGAAATGAAGACATTGAAAACCATAATTTAAAAATATTTCCCAATGAAGAAACCTTTAATATAAATGAAAATAAAAATAGTAACTTTGTTGTAGAATAACAAAATATACATAATTGTAATTAAATACCATTATTTATTCTTAAAAACATTAAAATTTAATTTTTATTAAATTAAACAGTCACAAAGTAATGGGAACTTAATTATTTTTGATAAAAAATTGAACCATTAATAGACATATTTAGTAAGAACATTTTTTAGAGTATCACTACTGAAATAATGTGGTGAACATTACAATTGATAGTCATTTTATATTTTTGTTATGAAATTCAAAAAAAGGATTGTTTATAAATCATTAAATAATAATATTTAAAACAATGTAAATAGAGATAAAGGAAATAAAAAATTATCATATGAAACTTTTTTTGTAGTTATTAGAGAATAATTTTGTCTATATAGGTAATGTAAACAAGGATAAAAAATATTTTGTACCATAAATAATAGATAAAATTTATTCCTTATTGGAGAAACCATTTGGTTGAACTAGAAACTAAAGTGAGGTGGTATTTCAAAAAGGAATGTCAAAAATAGAAAATTAATTGGCGGTAAAATAAAATAAAATGAGCGGGTGAATGAAACAAAACATTGAGGGAAGAATTTCATGAGTAATGTTTATAATATAATGAAATTGAATTAAATTAATATAAATCCTAATGATATTTGTAATGAATTGAAGGAAAAAAAATTTGTTGAGATTAAATGAATGTAAAAATCATATGAGTAATAAGTGATTAATTATAAATGAAGTCAATACAGTAGTATTCATACTAGAAAAAATAATATTTTTATGTAATAAAAAACCTGTATTATTGAATTTAAAATATGATAATAAATAATTACATCATATCCAGTGGTATTTTGAGCATATACCTAACAACTTGAATTAAAAAATTATGATAATTAAATACATTATTGAAAATATTTTTTAGGTATATGTCATTTTTAAAATAAATGTATTATCATGTGACATTAATCTATTGTCTAGTTGATTCTCATATTGACCACTTGCTATTTTTATGTAAATTTCTCTAAAAATCTTTAATATGTTGACAGTAATTAATATATTTATCATACCTAGAAAAATTGAATTGAAAGAAAAAAATTTACTACCCATTTCAATAAAATGAAAAATTATATTCAGGATCCTACCTGATTTTTAATTAATATTTAACAAAGCCTTGGAATGAATTCGTGTCAGGATCGGTGTCCTTCTGGGAAATTTGAAAGGGTTTTAGTTAGTGATGACAAAGAACACTAAAAGAAAACATGTTGGATAAGTGGTATAATCATTAGTCTGCTAAGTTACCCCAATGAATAATTTCTGGTGGTATTCATGGTATGAATACAAGGTAAAGATGGTGAGCCATGGGGAATGTTAAAAAACTCATGGCCCAGGTAGGGCAAGTCGTTAAAAATGTATCAGATCTAATAATAATAATAAATTGTGGATCACTACCAAGGTTTTAGGTATGGGTTTTATAATGAATGTTTTGTTGCATAAAGGTGGGATTATAAAACCCTATAAAAGTTATACATAAATGTATAAATGTTACTATACATTCCAATAATGTGAACCATTTTTTTATTGCGCCTTGTTAATAAGGACTCCATAGTTATGTTAGTCTAGAAGTAGAGTATTGTCAAAATGGATATCCTCTATGAAGTTTCTAATGGTTTGTGTGGTTGGGGAAAATCATACAGTAATAACCTGGGTTGGCCTATGGGGAATCTAATTTGTAAGATTATTAATTCCAATGGGTAAAAGTATTAGGTATGGTAGAAAGGAAATCTTGGTATTTCTGGATACCCATGGGGTTAGATGACTAGATTAGTTTCCCAGCATGGGCGGGTCATGAAAATATAGTTATAAAACAGTTTCATCATCTATAAAATTATATTGATATATTTAATTTATAATTATAGTATAAAATTTTAATATAGATCAATAGGTTGTTTAAATTTCATTCAAATAATGAAATGTATCTTGGAAAGGTCATTTTAGGAGGTTAAATATATATTTACGGATTATTTTTAATCACAAAAGTTGAATTTATAATATATGTATTTTTTAATATTATTAAGGTCATAAATATCAATTAATTTAATAACATCAATATAATTTTTTATCATTTAATCAATAAATTTACTAAATTAATTAGTATTATAATGCATAAAATTATTATGCTTGAAGTAATAATAACATTTAAAATAAATAATTTTAACTATATTTTTATTTGTATGAGGATTTACTATAATTTTAATTTTCATAATTTTAATTTTATTACATTAATATAATGTATCAATGTTTATATGACATTGATGAAAAATTGTAGTATTTTAGTTTTGTGTTGTGTACGATGAAATATAATTAACATAGTATTAACTAAATTACTAACACATTATAAAATGTAGAGGTGTTAGTGGACTTCTATATTTGTTGATTTGTTTGGTATTCAGTCACATATCATCATCTTAATATTGATTCCAAACTATAATTCCTATAGTGACATCAATACATGTTCCCAAAACCACATAACATCTTTAATGGTATTCTACGTGATTTTGTATCAGAACCATGTACCATGAATCATACATCATTGATAAAAAAACATAATCTTGTTCACATGGAAGAATACATCTCTTGTTCTCTCATTATTGAGTGGGTGGAAGAGGAAATTCGATTTCCATTCCTTAGTTTAGTTCAATATAGGTTCTCCATATATTGAAATAATTCCAATGAGAGGATTATACATTTTCTTACAAATTATCTCTCAAACAAAAAAAAATTATAAATAGGATTTAAAACATAGGGTTAAAAGAGTTTATATTTTTATAGAGTCCCTTATATAATTTTTTTTACTCTTTATAACCCCAGGTAAAATTATTATAATTTTATTATTATTATAATGCCTCAAAGTGGCTATCCCAAAGATAATTAGATATTAATGTTTAAAATAACGAAATATATATGTATATATATATATATATAAATGATATTGATCAAAATATATAATTTCATCAGACCATTGAGTTAGCTCATCAATCATGACGTATATTTATTGAATACTCTAATTAATATCTATTTAAATATTTAAATGTCATTATAATATTAATCCAATAAATAAATATATATTAATTTTTAAAAATATTAAATAATTAGTAATTTTACATTCCACTAACATTTATTCTAATCTAAAACTGCTGGTGATTTAATTTACGTGACTAACAAAACCTAAATATTATTTTTTCCCTAATATAGGAAAAATATTTACATTTAAAATAAAATTCTATTATACATTAACTGTGATTATAGATATAATATATTGAAAATTTATTTAGTACTCATTCTTATTGGAATAATGTGTACTTTTCTAATGTCTATTATCACTCTCTCACATCATGTCGAGAAACCCATAAAGAAATATTCTAATAATTTAATGGTAGAAACATAATAATAAAATTTCATGTGTAATTTAATCCATTTATCGTGATATCTCATCAAGATAGGTGTATAATTTTTTCTTCAACCTATATCTATTGATAATTTTTTTATCTCTTAAACGAACTCAAAGTTAAATGACCATGGTGAAGGATTTAATTAGAATGCTACATTTAAACCAAATGGCTATAGATATCATCTTCCAAAACTAAAAAGGGACAAATCCATTCTTACATTTTAAAATTAATTTCATATCACTTAAAACACAAAAAATGTATGTTAGTTCATAATGAGTATATTTCACCATGGATATCATCAACACATCAATCTACAAAATATGTGATATAAATTAATAGTAATCTTATATCTAGGGACTAATACATGTACCATAATATAGGAATATCCCATAAAAATAGTTATATAATGGCCAACCCACTCCTTATTCGAATGAGAATCGTCTCCAGTTACAAGAGTGTACTGGAGCATGCAGTCGACTGGAAGCATGGAAGGTAACCCACTTGATGTTTCACTGTTCACCAAAACAGTTAATGTTCCATTGGGTTTTTTGGCTTGTTCTAGTCGACCAGATGCTTCAGTTTCCTGGAGGAACCCGAGACTATAATTTTCTATCCCGACTCACCTCTATGGCCTCTCCCACCAACATACACATGTACACCCGTACGACCTCTCTCTCATATATAGCCTCTCTCCTCACTGCCTCTCTACCCAACACGCCTACAGCCTCATTCCCCAACTCATGCAAGTGCAATCTTATGACCACATTTGTTTTGTAAAAATCATTTTATATAACATGGTCAACTCACTCCCCACTCACCCCTCACCCCTCACAGCCCCTCTCCCCAACTCAAATTTGTACACGCCTACGACCTTTGGTCTATACCCCTCCCCATCTCTCACCACTCTCCCATATTTTGAAAACATCTAAAAAACATCATTAAATTCTTATTATATTTTCATTAAAGGGGAATTTATAATATAATGTATTTAAATTTAAAAAAACATTTTGTTATATCACGGACAATCTACACCCCAGTCTCCCTCACGAACTCTCTTACCAAATCAAGATTGTACACCTCTACGTCCACTCTCATGTACCCCTCCCCAACTCATGCCTCTCTCCCATACGACAACCCTCCCAAACTCACATGTATCTCCTGTAACCCAGCCAGTTCACTCCCTCTCACCACTCTTCCACAACTCCCACCTGTGTAATGACCAACCCAATACCATGTACCCAATAACCCCTATAACCAAAGTAAAGACCCATAAATTTCAAGGAAAATTTTTTCTTAAATTATTTGGGATTTTAAGAGTCTGTAGTTTCTGACGGCGCTTGATTCTGAGGCCCGGTGTGCCCGGAATCAATTTCTAAAATTTTGTTCAGGTGCGTTCAGTAAACGTATGTGTGGGTTTTTCTATCATTTGAACCCATGATCGTAATCGAAATCTGAGGGCACCGATTAACTCGCAGCACTGGTATTCGCTTAAGGAGACATTTACCGTAGTTGCGTTTTGTCAGGAGGAGAAGATAATTTTAGGGTTGTTATAAAAAATAAATAAAAATATGTGTTAGATTTTTTTATTTATGTTGGTGGATATTTCCTCCAAAAACGAGTTAGATGTGTGGACCACACCCACATAACCACCCTTGAGTGGATATTTGTGAGGTGGGGCCCAAAAAAACCATAACCTTTCATCTCCCCTTAAACTCCCATGGAACCCCCCTCATTAACTCTTAAACCTCTTAACCCTCCTCACTCTATTAAATACGCCAACACATGTAATCAATGCCTTCATTAATTATTTTGGTGTGTCAACAATTCTTTGAATTGCCATATTGTGCATTGAAAATTAAATATATTGAAGATCCGTTTATAATATTTTCTTTAGTAAATATTTTGTGTTGGAAAATATTTGGTGGTGAAGTCTTTGGAGATTTTGAGGAGAGCTTCACCCCTCACCAATGAAGAACTTCTCAATCCAAGAACGTGAAGATGCCGATGACGACGCTTCTTACTCGGTTTCTTCCTCAGAACCCCCTTCCGACGCGGGACTTCACCGACGAATCTTATATATTCCTATTCATTGTCAACGAACCGACACACGAGCTCAGAAGTGGAAGCGTACGACGAACGATGACAACATCATCTTCCCCTAAGACGAACGAATGCCCGACCACTACGACACTCGTCTTCCATGGAACGTCGATGTGCGACGTCATTTGAGGGGATGGGGGATTTTTGTATATTTTTATTTATGTGATTTATACCCACGAACATAGGCAATTTATTGTTGAATAATTTTTTGAGCCTCTAATGTGGTGGGTACGGGCTAACGAACAAGTTTGGACCCACCACCAGATCATTATTGATGCGTGGATTGCTTGGAGATGGGTGAACGGAACCGAAACGTTGATTTGTGGCCGTCTTAGTGAAGAGAGAGACCCAAGAAGGCCGTTGGAATAGACGGAAGCTAAAACAGACCACCATAATGTCTCTGGTGGCCCACAGAAGGTCGCGCCGACATGGGTCACCGGTACGGTGGCGCCGACAACCATAGGCTGCAGCCAGCACCGGTCGACCCTCTGGAGACAGCGGCGCCATGTGCGCCATCGGCAAGAGTCCGCCGATGCACTGGCCGCGGCGGCGGATGACGGGAACCCACGCTGCGCGGGTTCCAGGGAGGTCAGGCGGTGCCAGCCTGGAGCCTCCATTACACGGAACCGGGGGGCCGCGTCCCCCCCCCCCCTCCCGCTCAGCTAGCCTAGCCGAGCGGCTGCCTGCTGTGGGTCGGGTCGTGCCCGGCCGGGCTGGGCCATGCCCAGCAAGGCCGTGCCACACCAACTGCGTGTTGGGCTTCAACAGCCGGGCTGGGCCGCGCCCCACCGGGCTGGACCGGGACCCGGTTCGGGTCGGATCGGGCCCAGACCCCCATTTTCAGACTGTTTTCGGTTAATCGCCCATGACTTGAGCTACGGTCCTCCGATCGACACACCGTCAGTTGCATAAGAATCCTTTAATCAAGATGGTAGTTTTGATATATTACACTAAGGGTCATGGCTATGTTTGGGTATGACCGGGTTTGTTCGAACCCGAAACAAACTAGCCCCTCAGAGCGAAAATGCGTATAACTTAAGAACTGGACGTCCGATTGACGTGTCTTCGACTAAGTTGGATTCCTCTGGATGAAACTGTCCTTTTGGAATAATCCACATAGGGTTCAGATGATATTGGAGTATGGTCGGGTTGGTTTTAGCATAAAAACCAATCGGGCCCTAGGAACGGAAAAGCCAATAACTCTCAGACCAGACGTCCATTTGACGAACCGTCAGTGGTGATGGTAATCTCATTGAGAAAAGGTTCCATTGAGTACTCCCCATGGGAGTTAGGGGTACAATTGAGACATGGTCATGTTGGTTCATACACGAAACCAACCAGGCCCCTAGGATGAAAAGGCTAATAATTCACAGACCGGGGGTCCGATTGACACGTCGTCTGTTGCGTTGAGACTCCTATGATGAATCAGTAAATTGTGATACTTCTACGTGACACTTCGTGACACTTGGAGTATCGAACAGAAGCTCGTGGAGGAGATCCTCCTGGAGACGAGCAGACAAAGTGCAGAGAGCTAGTAGCTGTAGACCTGACGACTGCGTGACCGATTCGACTCGGAGTTATTCGAATAGCCTAGTGGATAGAGCACCTAGTTTGGTGGCAGACCCATGGAGGACAGAGTGCCTGGTTTGGCAACAGACCTATGGTACTCAATAGAAGGAGTACCTCTGACGGCTATTAGGGGGAGTGCCCGGTTTGGCAGCAGACCCATAGCGGAGGGGCGCACGGTTTGGAAATAGACATGCTGTACTCGACAGGAGTAGTACCTCAACAGTCTATGGTTAGTGAGTAGTGACTTGGAGTCATGACAGGGCCACTGTAATCGACAGAGGACGAGTTCTCCAACAGTTGTGGTTTCGATAATGAAAGTCCTAGTTTGAGCTGAGTCAATGAGCTTTGTGTTTTCCTCATGATTGGGATGGGTTATGTGATAACTTAGGTATATGTATGGGTATATACCTAAGTAAAGGTTATCTATTGAGATATTTCTTTTTAGTTTATCCTTGTTGGATTTAGGGATACCTTGAGGGTCTCAGGGTCCTTATTGAGTATCGTTATACTATCCCCTGCACGGGATATACCCCCACCTCGTTGTGTTGGATGCAATTAACAGAAAACGTTGAACGAGGCAGAGTGTACGAGGAATGGACGGTACCCCGAGGTGGAAACTCGGTGTGACGACACACGGAGCGGAACGATAGACATAGAGTGTTGAGGAGGACATATGTACCTACCCTTTTGGTAGGAACCTGGAGGACAATCCAGGACCTGCTTCACAATTCAGATGTTTGCCTTTTCAGTTGTACTTTCTTTCAGTTGTAGTTGTACCTTTCTCTTGGGCTTGAATTTCTGGCCCCTTTGTACTTTCAGAACGCTTGATATACTGCTTTAATTATTATTTGCATCCTTTTGTTCTCTGGTTGTTTGTGTTTACATTTTATAAATGCAATGCCTTCCATGTTTTTAGGGAGTTACGCCTTTGGTGCTAGTCGGCATCCCTTGGCATATGGAATAAGGGATTGGGGTAGTCACGATATGGGCCCCAGGGGATGGGTCATGACAAATTGGTATCAGAGGACTTCAGTTCTACCGCAGAACTTAGGACTCTGATCTTTCTTTTCTGTGAAGCAATTGTGTTAAGGGTACAAAATGTGGTTTTCAGTTCAGGGAGTCCAGTGTTGGTGTGGGTGGATGATGTATCCATACACCCGGGCCGTGACTTCTGATTTCCAATTTAGTGCACGAAAACACTGATTTCATGTGTGTTTTCAAATTTTGCCTTTACGTCAGCTCGAACCAGGTCATCTCACCAGGTATAGTCTTTAACCATGTCGTATCTGTTTCTTTTCGGATGCCTCCCCACAGATGACTAGCTAGAGCCCTGAGAGTTGTACATACTGACAGCCCGTCGAGTGATTAATCCTCAGTACAGGTCCCTCTTTTAGTTGAGTAACCAATGGAGGCATCGGTGGTACTACCACCCATTGGGCCACCGATTCCACCACCCCCAGCAATAGGCGATGCACGCCGCTTGACCATGCGACATGATTTCCATCACCAGAGGCCACCCATGTTTCAGGGAGAGACGGACCCACATGTGGCTGAGGATTGGCGGGAGGCAGTGGTGAGAGTCTTCATACTGGTAGGGACACTAGCTAACTTCATGGTGATCCTTGCTGCCAGCCTCCTTCAGGAAGCAGCATGCATATGGTGGAGCCTGATGCTCCAGATGCAAGACGAGGTGGCACTTCTAAGGGCAGACTTCGAGAGCCAGTTCTAGGCAGAGTTTGTACCAGCCACCCTTCGAGCGGTGCGTATACAGGAGCTGCTGCATCTGCAGTAGGGAAGCATGATAGTAGAACAGTACTCAGTGAGGTTCACTAAACTCTCATGCTACTCCATAGATATATTACGAGACCCATTCTTCAGGGCCCAGACCTTTGAGCAGGGACTCCGGTGAGATATTAATGCTTCATTTGTCTCCCATACCATCCTGATGCAGACAAGGGTATTGGAGCGAGCCCTCCTGTTGGAGAGTTTCCTTGAAGAACAGTCTCCAGTAGTGGGACCCACCACTAGCCAACATGTAGCGGAGCCTTCTACAGCTGGTAGTAGACAGATGACACAAAGGTCTAAGAGGACCATACCTATTGGTGGTCGACCGCACGACTTAGGATCGGTAGTTCGGGGAACCCAGGGAGGAGATAGAGCCAAGCATACCACAAGTAGACAATGTTAATCCTAGGGTGGGCTTGGTCACATCGAACATGATTGTCCGACCCGCCGTGCAAACAATCAGCAGATAGAAGAAGGACCTCCCAGGAAGAGGCAGAGGTTCGATCGAGGTAGAACATAAGGAGCAAGAGACCGAGGCAGAGGAGCTGGCTATGCAGCTGGTGGTGGGCGACGATTCTAGGTGTTGCCACCGCCACCACCAGGAGGTCCACCCCGACAACAGGGAACATTTGGACAAGGGAGAGCACAACATCAGGCAGGTGAAGCTTACGACTATGGAGCTCCAGAAATAGATGGACATGAGCGGGACTAGTTCCAGGCATGGACACCCTTATTCTTGGTGCTTCTAGCTTCCATGTTTTTGTTGTTCGTGGTTTTCATGTTTCTTTGTACATCGATCTGCAGTAATAAAAGACACTTTTCTTTGTTACATTTTCTTTCCTGCATTTCATGTGGTTAAAACTAAGAGGTTCCAGTTTAAAACCATTGACTTGACCCTCAAATTCAAGATTCATACGTGAGGAGTACCAATGAACACACACTGATGCTGAATGTGTGACTCGGCCCTTGGACATCAGAGTAACGGTTGGATGTCTTGGTAGTAGAGTCGAGGCCTTACGACGTCATCCATGACAATAATTGTTCCGTTCATGTTAGGATTGACTGTATTAGGAAAAGGACGTGGTTCATCCTAGGGATGAGACCAGATTTCTGTTCTCGACAAAGGAGAAATCTTAACACCTCTTATATAACGTAGGCGAAGAAGGGTGAAGTCGAGTTCTTACACTTTCCTAGTCTTACCCTTAGTTTGTTGAGCAAACAGTTTGCAGTTTACTCTAATCTCAATATACTCAGGTGTATCTTCTCTTATATGTACCTGAACCTGAGACAGTAGTGATGGCTTGAGTTCCTTAGGGACTATGACTTTGAGATAGTCTATTCTACCGTGAAGGGGAACGTTGTAGCGGATACACTCAGTAGGAGGTCAGGCATTCAGCTGCTAGGAGAGGCGACAGAGCAGCTGGCTGGCTTACATAAATCATTTGTGGATAGAGATGAAGCAGCCTATCTTCATTCTCATACAGTCACTCCTCCTATTCATCGGCAGAGTATGCAAGGTGGATTACCGCCTGGCCCTTCCATCTCTGTTGCACCAGGTGCACGACGTCTTCCACATAACTCAGCTGAGAAGATACGTCCACGACCCATCCCACATCATCGACCACAGGGAGCTGGAAATCGATGATAGGGAGACTTCCATGGAGGTTCTAGGGGAGATTGAGGATCAACAATAGCGGGTCCTGTGTGGATGGTTGATTCCTCTGGTGAGCCTTTTCTGGCATCACAGGAACCTTTAGGAGAGCACTTGGGAGCGGGAGGCTCAAATGTGTGCTCATTACCTCCTCTTTTTTTCCTAGTGTGTGATGTAGCTTTATGGGGACGTAAATCCTTGTGGTGGGAGTAATGTAAACACCCATAAATTTCAAGGAAATATTTTACATAAATTCTTTGGGATTTTACGAGTTGTTAGTTTCTGACGGAGCCTAATCCCGAGGCCCAGTGTGCCCGGAATCAATTTATGAAATTTTGTTCGGGTACGTTTAGTAAACGTACGTGCAGGTTTTTCTATCATTTGAACCTTTTCTCGGAATCGAAATCGGAGGGCACCGATGAACTCACAGCTCTGGTATTCTCTTAAGGGGACATTTACCGTAGTTGCGTTTTTTCAGGAGGAGAAGATAATTTTTGGGTTGTTATAATAAATAAATAAAAATATGTTTTAGATATTTTTATTTATGTTGGTGGTTATTTCCTCCCAAAATGAGTTTGAGGTAGGGTCCACACCCACATAACCACCCATGAGTGGATATTTCTGAGGTGGGGCCGAAACTAAACCCTAACCTTTCATCTCCCCTTAATCTCCCATGATACCCCCTCATTAACTCTTAAACATATTCACCCTCCTCATTCTATTAAATATGCAAACCCATGTAATCAATGTATTCATTAATTATTTTGGTGTGTCAAAAATTCTTTGAATTTCTATATTTTTCATGGAAAACTAAATATATTGAAGAGCCTTTTTTAATATTTTATTTAGAAAATATTTTGGGTTGGAAAATATTTGGTGGTGGAGTCTTTGGAGATTTTGAGGGGAGATTCACCCCTCACCAACAAAGAACTTCTCACACAATGAATTCTAAGATACCGGCGACGATGCTTCTTCCTCGGAACCCCCTTCCAATGAGGGACTTCACTGATGACTCTTCTATCTTCCTCTTCGTTGTCAATGGACCAATGTGTGAGCTTGGAAGTGGAAGCGTATGGAAAACGATGACAACATCATCTTTCCCCATGACGAACGAATGCCCATCCACCGTGACACTCGTCTTCCACTGCACATCGACATAAGACGTCATTTGCGAGGTAGGGGGATTTTTTATATTTCCATTTATGTTATTTATACCCACGAACATAGGCAATTAATTGTTGAATAATTGTTTGAGCCTCTAACGTGGTGGGTACGAGATAATGAGGAAGTTCGGACACAACTCCATATAATTCATCATGCGCGGATTGCTTGGAGATGGGTGAACTAAATGGAAACATTGATTTGAGGTCATCCCATTGAAGAGCGGGACCCGAGAAAGCTGTAGGCTCAGACATGAGCTAAAACGGACCACCAGAATGACTCTGGTGGCTCGCGGAAGGTCTCGCTTGTGCGCGTCGCTGGCTCGGTGGCGCCGGTGGAGGCCGACAATGGCCGGCCACCTAGAGACAGTGGCGCCTAGCGCACCGCCGGCAGGAGTCCACTATGTCACAGGCTACAGTGATGGATAAAGGGCACCCGCGCCGCGCGGGTTCCATGGAGGCCAGGCGATGCAAGCCTGGCGGCGCTGTTACACGGAACCGGGGGGCCACCCCCCCCCCCCCCCCCGCTCGCCCTGCCTAGCCGATCCGAGGCTGACCGCGGGTTGGGCGGCACCCCTCTGGGCCGGACACGGACCCGGGTCGAACCGGGCCCATACCCCCCTTTTCAGACTATTTTTGGTTAATTGCCCATAACATGAGCTACGGACCTCTGGTCGATGAACCGTCAGTTGCGTAGAAATACTTAGATCGAGACAGTCGTTTTGATATATTACACTCAAGGTTTTGGGGATGTTTTTGTATGGCCGGGTTGGTTCGAACGCAAAACCAACTGGTCCCTCAGAGCGGAAACGCTTATAACTTATGGATCGGACTTCCGATTGAAATTCCTTCAAATAAGATGGATTCCTATTGATGAAACAGTCCTTTTAGAAAACACCACATAGGTTTTGGATGAGATTGGAGTATGGTCGGGTTAGTTTTATCTTAAAAACCAACCGGGCCCCAAGAACGAAAAAGCCAATAACTCTCAGACCAGAAATCCGTTTGACGAACTGTCAGTAGTTCTGGTAATCTATTTGAGAAATGGTTACTTTTAGTATACCCCATGGGTGATCAGGGTACAGTTGAGATATGGTTGGGTTGGTTCGTACACGAAACCAACCGGGCCCCTGGGACAAAAAGGCTAATAACTCACAGACCGGTGTCTGATTGACGCGTCGCCTATTGCGGTGAGACCCCTATGACGATGTGGTCCTTTGTGATATTTATATGTGAGACATCGTGACAGTTGGTGTATCAATCTGAAGCTCATGGAGAGGATCCTCCTAGAGACGAGCAGACAGAGTGCAGAGACCTAGTAGCTGTAAACTTGACGACAGCTTGAACGATTCGACCCAGAGTGATTCGACTAGCCTAGTGGAAAGAGCACCCAGTTTGGTGGCTGACCCACGGCGGATGGAGCACTTGGTTTGGCAGCAGACCTGCTGTACTCGACAGAAGGACTGCCTCTGATGGATATTAGGGGGAGCTCCCGGTTTGGGGTAAAACCCATAGCGGGGGAGCGCCTGGTTTGGTAGCAGACCCACGGTACTCGATAGGAGGAGTACCTTAGTAGTCTGTGGTTAATGAGTAGTGCCTCAGAGTCATGACAGGGCCACTGTACTCGGTAGAGGAGGAGTTCTCCAGCAGTTGTGGTTTCGATAATGAAAATCCTAGTTTGAGTTGAGTCAATGAACATTGTGTTTTCTTAATTATTGAGATGGGTTACTTGATAACTTATGTGTATGTATGGGAATATATCTAAGTAAAGGTTATCTTTTGAGATCTTTCTTTGTGGTTTATCATTATTGGATTTAGTGAGACCATGAGGGTCCCGAGGTCCCTACTTAAGATCATTATACTCACCTCTACATGTGATATGCCCGCACCTTGTTGTGTTGGATGCAGACGGCGGACAACGCTGACAGAGGCAGAGTGTACGAGGACTGGATGGTTTCCCGGAGGTGGACACTCGGTGTGACAACACACGGAGCGGACCGATAGACACAGAGTGCTGAGGATGACATCTGTACCTACCCTTCAGGTAGGAACCCAGAGGACGATCCATGAGCCGCTTCCCCATTCATTTGTATGTCTTTTCAGTTGTACTTTCATTCAGTTGTAGCGGTACCTTTCTGTTGGTCTTGTATTTTCGGCCCCTTTGTACTTTCAGCATGCTGGTTATAATTCTTTAAATAGCGTTTGCTTCCTCCTATTCTCTGGTTGTGTGTGTTTACGTTTTATAAAGGCAATGCCATCCCTGTTTTTATGGAGTTACGGCTTTGTTGCTAGTCGCCATCCACTGGCCTATGGAAGGCGGGCATGGGTAGTCACGATACGGGCCTCGGGGGACGGGTCATGACAACCACTCTCCATAACTCTTGCCTGGAAACCCCCACAACCTCTCCCCCAAACTCCACCCAGATCACTACTATTATTTTCCACTCTCCCATACATCGAACCCTCCTAAAAACATTTAAATAGTTTTTAAAGTTTTATTATATTTTTTAGAGGGGAAATTTATAATATCATTTAATTTTTAATTTTTTTGTTATATCGAACCCTCCCATACACTTCTATGGCCTCTCTCTTATACACCTCCCCAACTCCGGTCTCTCCCTCATATAGAGATCCCTCCCCAATACCTGCCTCACTCACAAACTCACACCTACAACCTCTCTCCCCACTAAAACTTATACACCCCAACATCCTCATTTATTTTTGATAAAAAATCGATGAATCACGGCCAACCAACTCCCCACTCACCCCATGATCTCTCTCCCCAACTCATGCATGTACACCCCAATGGCCTCTCTCTCGTGACTCACTCCCGTAACCCAGCCGGCTCTCTGCTCTCAGTTTTCACTCTCCCCCACTCCCATATGTGTCATGGACAACCCACTCCCCAAATCCCACTATCCCACTATAGCCTCCATCTCTCCAACTCATGCCTATAGACCTACAACGAATCTCACATACCCTAGTTAGATCAATTATCAAGCATTACACTATCTCATATGGTGAACCCTCACCAACTCCCACCCTACTCCCGTAACCCAGCCAACTCACTCCCGCATTAAACTGTACCCAACTCCCACCTGTATCACCCTCAAATAATTTGTTAAACATGGGTTTTATTTTTTCTAAATGAGATAGTGTTGGGGTATTTTAAAAAATGAGTCTGGAGATGCGTGATATCCGTTCATGCATATCTCCTTGCCAAGAAGAGTGAATGATGTTTATAATTCATGTGTGAAATTTCTAAAGAGTGCACCCCGTTCACACTTTCTCTATACTTTTTTTAATTATTAATATTACTATATATACCTATAACTAAAAATTAAATTAAATATTAATAAAAAGAAATAAAAATTTATTACAAAATAATACATACTAATAAAATATAAATAAATATTAATTAAATATTCTTCAATATTTATAAAATATTAATAAATATTAAATAAATATTTATAAACATTAATAAATATTAATAAACAAAAAATTAGTATGAGTAAATATTGATCATGTTAATAAATATTAATAAATATTGATTAAATATTCAATAAATATTCTAAAATAATAATAAATATTAATGAATATAACCAAAAATATATAAATATTAATAGATATAAATAAATAGCAAAAAATACTACTAAAAAATTAACAAATATTAATTATTTATTCAGAAATGTTAATTAAATATTCATAAATACAAAAAAAATATTAAGAAACACTACAAAACATTAACAAATGCTATTAAATATTTGGTAAATATTTATAAATATTAATTAAATATTAATCAATTTTTAAAAACTATTAATTAAATATTCATAAAAAGGATTAAAATTTTATTTATATTCATAAATATTCATAAATACTCATAAATAACATTAAATATGGATAGATATAAATAATTATCAACAAATATTCATAAATAAATATTAAGTAATCAAAAATATTATTTATATAATAGAAAATAATAATAAATAGAAACAAATTATTTTTCAGTATTTACAATTATTTATAAATAATAAATAAAAATTAATAAACTATAAATAAATATAATTATTTATTTAGGAATATTAATAAATATTAATTAAATATTTATGAAAAATAATAAATATTGAATGTAGATATTTAAATATTTTTGAATATTGATAAAAATCAATTAAATATTTATCAATATTAATCAAATATTCATATATATTAATTATTTTTAATAAGTTGAGTGACATGCCCTCTTTGATTAAGAATATACAAATATTAATCAAATATTAATGCATATAAATAATCATTAATGAAATATTAAAAAATGAAAAATAAATATAAATAACTGTTAATAATTATTAACCATAAATAGTTATCGATCATATAATTATTCATAAATATTAATAAGTATTATTAACTATATGTAAATATTAATATTTATAAATTTTTATTACCATTTACTAAAATTTTGTAATATTTATTGATATTTATGAATATTTATTAATGTTTAATTAATATTTAGTCATATTTAATTTTTTTATCTAATATTAATTAATATTCACCCAATAAATATATATTATTTATTAATTTTTAATTAAATTTATTTTTTAGTCGATATTTATTAATATTTAGTTATCATGTGTTAATATTAATTTATAAGCATTAATATTTAATTAATATTTATGACTATAGTTTTTCATATTTATTACTTTTTAATTAAAATTTATCAATATTTATATATATTTCAAAATATGTCATTATTATTTATGAATATTTTTCATTATTTTATTTATATTTAAGAATATTTCATTAAAACGTATTAATAATTGTTTATTTTTATTGATATTTATTTGACTATATTGATATTTGATTAATATTTATTAGTGTCTATAAATTTTGAAATAATGTTTATTTGAATATTTGATTAATATTATAATTGAAATTTATGGATATTAATATAATATTTTTTAATATTTGTTATTCTCTATTTTAATTTTTTAATATTTTTAGTATTAATTAATATTTTTTAGCATTTATTATTATTAAATTGATATTTATGAATAATTAATTAATTTTTATTAATTTTTTAATAATATTGTATTACTATTTATTTGTATTTATTAATATTTATTTAAATATGATCACATTCATTAATATTTTTAAATATTTATTTAATATATAAGAATATTTATATATTATTTAATCTATATTTGTTAATATTTATTTGTCATATCAATATTTATGGATATTTAATTAATTTTTATTAAATTTTTTAATGTTTATAATTATACATTTAAATTTTCATGATATTTTATAAATATGATTGGATTTTTAATTTATATATATTTATATTTAATTAGTATTTATAACCATTTAATTAATTTTTATTAATTTTTATTTATATTTATTATAACTAGTTATTAATCTATTTATATATATAGTAATATTAATAATTTGAAACATTCAGGAGGATGAGTGAACAACATTCATTATTCCTTCAAAAAAAAATTTCAGGATGAGTGAATAAGGTTAATGTATCTCTGGACCCATTTTTTGAAAATACTACCAACCTTATCTTGTTTTATAAAAAAATTAGAAAGCCAGTTTAAAAAATATGGCCACGACCATCCCACCCCACACTCCCCACTCACCCCACCATGACCTCTCTCCCAAACACACACTTGTACACCTCTATGTCCTCTCTCCCGCACCGTTGCCATCTCATTACTCCTGCTTGCTACTCTCTCATATAGAGATCACTCCCCAACTCACGCTTATCTCCCGTAACCCAGACAACTCACTCTCACTTTCCACTATTCCCTAAACCCTGCATGAGTCATTACCTCTCTCCCATACCCCTCCCCAACTCCTGCCTCTCTCCCAAAACCCAAAAGTTCGTTCCCTCATTCCATTGATTAACGAATGAAATGAAAACCATCCTTCTTGCTAGGTAAAGTGAAAATCCTAAAATCAGGCTCACCTATATTTGAGGCAATCCTCATGCATCAAACAGGAAGCCATTACAAACCCAAAAATTATTAAACAGGTTTTTATTTATTTATTTTTTTAAATAAAAGGATAGGGTCGGAAGTATTTATAAAAATGGGTCTGTAGAAGCGTGAATCTCTTTCAAGCTTATCCCATCACCCAAAAGTGTGAACGAGGTTCGCACTTCATATGTAAGTAATCTTAAGGAAGAGTGAACATCGTTCACTCTTCCTCTAGAATATTTTTCATTATAATAATTATTAAAAATATATATATAAATAGACATCTAATGAAATAGTTACATAAATAATAATAATAAAAATAAGAATTATATAAATATTTACTAATACTAACTAAATATATATTTTTAAATATTGATAAATATTATTGAATATAAATAAATTTAAATAGAAATTAATAAATATAAATAAAAAACAAATAATAGAAAATTGTTATAAAATATTAATGAATTGTTCAAAAATATTAATACATAAACATAAACACTAAATAATCTTAATAAAAACAATTAAATAATAAAAATACCTAATAAATATTAAATAAATATTCATAAATAATAATTAAATATATATTATATATTATTTAATTATTAAATAAATATTCATAATAATTAATAAAATTTTATTTAATATTCATAAATACAAATAAATACAAATAAATATCAATAAATATCAATATTAATAAATATTAATAAAAATTAATGTTTATTTAAGATTTAGTAATAATAACTTACTAAGTATTTATGATTTATTAATATTAAATTAAATTTATTGATATCTAGTTGAATTGTTTTAATATTTAGTAAATATATATTAATATTAATTTATATTCCTTATTATTGAATTAATAGTTAAAATATTTTATGTACATTTAATTAATAATGATTAATATAATTTTTTTTAATATTTATTAATTTGTAATAGAAATTTAAAAACATTTATAAATATTAAAATTATTTTATTATTATTTATTAATATTTCTATTATTTTAATTAAATTTAAAAATATTTAAATAAAATTAATTAAAAAGAATTTACATTTTTTGATATTTATTGTGATTTATTGATATTCAATTAATATTTATTAGTATTTATGATTTTCTAGTTCAATTTGATTTCTTTTTTTTAATATTTGATTAATATATATAATGATTTATTTAATATTGGTTAAAATTTGTAAAAATTATTTAGTATTTATTAATAGTTTTTTGGTATATATGAATATTTATGAATATGTAGGAATATTTAATTAATATTTGTGAATTATTAATTAATATTTTTTCCTATTATTCCATTTATTTATATTTATTAACATTTTTTTTCATTTTTTATATTCATTAATATTTTCCAATATTTAATTAATATTTTGGTATATTTAATAAATTTATAATCAATATCTGTAAATATTTATTAATATTTATTTGTATTATAATTTCTTTTTTAAAATTATTTAATGATTAATAATATTTTTTAATATCTTATAATATTAATAAATATTTAATAAATCATCATTGTTATTTTTATAAATATTTATGAATTTCTATTTAATATTTCGTTATATTTTAGTGGTCTTAATTAGTTATTAATTAATTTATATTAGTTTTTATAAATATTAATTGAAATGTTTCTATAGATATATATATATATATATAAATATATTTATTTAGTAATATTTATAATAAATATTATTTTCTAGGAAGTATGAACAACACCCACTCTTCCATCAGAAAAGTCACACTGGAAGTGCGAACCCCGTTCACGAATCCTTGCGAGAGGAGAAGTGTGAACGGGATTCATGATTCTCCAAACACATTTTTTAAAGTACTTCTAACTCTATCACTATTGTAAAAAAAATTAAAAACCCACTTAAAAAATGATTCATTTCAAACTCATATATTTATTTATATAATTAATAATTGAAATATATTATATATATATATATATATATATATATAAATACATTTCAGTAAGTAATATATTAATATTATATGTATATATATGAATTTAAATATATTAAAATATATATGTATATATTTTTATACTATTTTATATATATACGTTCATATTTTATGTGTGCGTGTTTGTTATATATATATTTTTATATATATATTTTACGTTTATATATATATATATATGTTTATGTTTTAGGTTTATTTATATGTTTATAATATATATATATATATATATATATATATTATGTTTGTATATATTTTATGATTATATATATGTTTATATATATGTGTGTTTATGTTTATTTTTTATTTATAGGTTTATATTATATACATGTGTGTGTGTGTTTTTTTAAATGGTGAGTCCCATCAAACCCTAATATTAATAAAAATCACTTGTCAAGGAGGAACATACAACATCATAAAATATAAGAATGTAAGCATTTAATTTCCTCAAGATCCGGTACTCATGCTATGATGTGAGACACGATCTCTCCGACCCTATGGGTGTCATCCTCTACAGCATGTTTTAGCTTGCGTCCATGGTCCACCTCCATCATCCGAAAAATATATCATTAACAACTTATTTGATTTCCACTATTCCATGTACCATGACATTTTTTCTTTCTTCCTCACTACTTCCCAATACAGGTAATTCATACGAGGTTTGAGTGGAAACATGCAATTTCGATTCACCTTTCATATACTGATTAGTTGATTTTTCATTCATGGAAAATTCAATGTTGGATTTTCCATGATCCACATTATCGACACCATCATGTTTTTTATGTGAAACTGGAACTCCTCTAGCTTAATTCCCACTATCCACATCTCCAGCAGGGGTCACAGTGAATCTAGCCTTTTCAGATGAGCCTGATTCTTTTGCATCATCATCATTTTGAGAGTCACTTCTTGGAGTAGGTTGTAGAGGAAGAGGAGGAGGTTACCCTAATCCATTGGTTATATGGATCACATAATGTTTGTGACAACCAATTTTTTTGAAAGTAGGAGGTGAAAAGGATTAATTTTCCAACTCATTTAATTTATCATCCTTTTGGTGTGAAGGAGAATTTTTGAGTGTGTTTTTTTATAAAGTGGCTGCCACAATTTTGGTCTTTCTTTTGCTTCCTTCTACAGTAATCATCTTATGTTATTTCCACATATTGGAGTCAACTTATGCATGTGCCGAGAACTCTCTATCAACATGACTTTCCACAGAATCCCATTCATTATTTTCCCCATCATGATCATCCATGAGACATTTTTACAAATTATCATTAAACAAAAACATAGTAATAGATGTGTCCTCTTCATCAAAAAAATCTGCCCATGTAATATTTTTCTTGTGTTTTTTAACAAACCATTCATCAAGATGCGACTTAGAAAAAATCAAAAGATTAATATTTCCATATTTAGAAGACCATTGGGTTAAACCAAGAAGATTATCCATTGAGAGTTCTTGTAAAGTGGAATCAACAACATGATCTTCGGAAAGATGACACTTCAATTTTTGTGGAGTATCATTAATTTTCCATTTTCTACAGTACGATGATTCATGAAAATTGATTATGGATTTAGAACTAATCAGGTTTCTATTGTAGACATAATTCAAATGCCTAATAATGCCACATGCATTACAAATGGGGGGATCTTATCAAACTCTATATAATGACATACTTCATCTAGTGTTGTAGATAATACAACTCAATCTATATGAGTGGAACATATTACAATATAAACAAAATTTTTATAAAAATGACAATAGGAACCCATTATTGTGGGTTTATCCATCCGAATAGGTATGCTAATTGCTGATGTAATGTCTAAGAGGATTAAAGTGTAATGAAGAACTCAATTGAAACCATAAATTTTCACCCATACATGAGAACAAGTTTCCTAAATATAGTTAAACACTACAGGAAAAATCAATATTTGTGACAGGTTATTTGCGACGGGAATAAATCATGTTGGACGGAGAAAGAAGGGGTGATGGCAAGAGGGGGGGTGAATTGCCTTTTAAAAATTAATTAACAATTAAAAACAATTATCAAAGTGCAGCGGAAATAATATAGGCAAGACACAAAATTGATAACGGAGTTCGGATTAAACCCAAGCCTACGTCTCCGCTCCCAACTCAACCGTTGAGAGATTTACTACCGCTTGCTTTTTAATGGTTTTATAAAGAAACCCACTAGACTTTAAGGTTAGTCTAGAACCTATTACAGCTTGCTTTTAATGGTTATACAAGAACCCACTTGCTTTCAATGGTTGAGCAAGAACCCACTAGCCTTCTTACAAGTGAAGGCTAGCTCACCTTTGATTCAAGCCTTTTAAAAGGGAAGGCTTGACTAACCTCTTCACACCTTGAAGGTGGTGTGAAAACCCAAAAGAGAGGATGAGAGAAAGAGATGGGGGTTTGTAGGCACAAACCCAAATTAAAGCTCAAAATAGATAAAACAAGAAAAACCGTAATGGGGAAGCCTTGGGCGCCAAAGGATTGATTGGAGTTGATGAAGGGCGCTCCCAAGCTTCTATGGTGGTGCTCCTTGGTTGTGGAATTGAGTTGGAGCAAGTGGAGGTTCCTTGAAGCAATTCGTCGGAGGTTCGCCAAATGATCAAAAATGTGTCCGTGGGCTTCCTTGAGTTTCCGGGGCTTCCTAGTCCTTTATTTATAGAGGGGGAACCCTCAAATGGCCTTTGGGAGGCTTCGGAGCCGTTGGAGAGGCCTTCGGAGCCGTTGGGAGTCAAGTTGACAAGCCTGGTCAATGTCCAACGACTAGTTTGACTGGATCCACCGGCTGACCGGTGCTAGGCCACCGGTTGGCCGGTGCTTTGAAAAAGGGAGAGGGCTCGGGCTCAGGCACCACCGGCTGGCCGGTGAGGAGGCCACCGGTTGGCCGGTGCTGAGGCAGTAGCAGACACTATTTGTCTGGGTGCCACCGGCTGGCCGGTGCTGAGGCCACCGGTTGGCCGGTGCTGAGGCAGTGGATCAGCCTTCTGTCTGGGTTCCATCGGCTGGCCGGTGTTGAAGCCACCGGTTGGCCGGTGGACTGAAAATCAGTCCACTTTGGCTTCTTGCTTTCTTGGCCCAATTCCTTGGCAACCTGAAATCATGCATATCATCCAAAAACACTTAAAACAAGATTAGATAAAAAAGAGAGTGATTGTGATCATGAAAATTAAACCACGAGGGGTACGAGAGGTACAACAATCTCCCCCAATTTTGATGATCACAATCACCAAAACAAACAATGTAAAATATTAAAATGAGAGGCATGCTTTAATAAATTGAAAAGTAAAGAAAAGCATGAGTAAAAGATTTTTCCCCCAATCAACCAAGAATTTCTCCCCCTTTGTGATTATCAAAATAGCACGGGGCATAAAACTTGATTGAGGGAAACGTTGAAAAATGAGATAGAGATTTTAAATCAATTAAAATTTTTGAAATTTGAATTTAAAGTTTTGAATCGAAAGTTTTGAATTGAAAGTTTTGAATCGAAAATTTGAAATGAAAGTTTTGAAATTGAAATCAAAAAGGCTTAAACAATCCTAACTCCCCCTAAATAAAAACAACAAATCATCGGGGAGTGGTTTTTGAAACCGAGACAAATTTTTTTCCGGTGAGACTCGCTAAAAGGGATTTTTCAATCCACACTTGTCTAGTGGCGGGTCTTCTTCTATAAAATTCATCATTAAAGGAAATGGTTTTGGGCCTACCATACCGGGGATTTTTGCAATCGCACTCATAAATTAATTGCCCGGGTTTTTTACAATAATTGAAAAATTTAAATTGGGAGCTCCCCCTTACAAAAATAGTTGAAGCAAGGGAAGAGGAAGCATGCTTGGAATAGCCAAGCCCTTGGGTGGTCCCAGATACACATTGGGAACCTAACAATTTGGTCAAATATTATTCCCCTTGGGTGAACTTGGCAACGGATTCCCTTAAATCTTTAATTGTTAATTCCATAGAATCAACATCGGGAAGGTTTTGGACTTTGAGGGACAACTCCTCCTTTTCTTTGAGAAGTTGTTCCTTTTCGGAAGAAAGTTTTTTGAAATTCTTTTTTAAAGCATCAAAATTGGATGAAAGTTCGTGAAAACTTTACTCCAATTGATCTCTCGCATGTTGGAGATCCTCGTAAGATAAATGATTGAAAGAATTTGAAGAACAAGAGGATGAGGAGTCGGAAGAGGTTACCTCATGAAATGCCATTAGGCATTTTTTACCGTTGTCACTTGAGGAGGAGGAGGAGGATGATGTGGAGCTATCACTCCATGTGGCCTTGAATGCCTTCTTCTTTTCCTTTTTCTTGGCCTTTTTCTTGTTGAGTGGACAATCGGGCTTGTGATGGCCTTTCTTGCCACACCCATAACATGTTACCTCGGGCTCGGATTTTTCGTTGTGTTGAGCCTTGCGGGATTTCTTCTTTTTGTGCTTCTTCATGAATTTGTGCATCTTGCGGGAAAGATTCTCCATTTCTGAATCGCCGCTTGAAGAGGAAGATGATGAGGAGGAGGAGCTTTCTTCTTGTTGAACTTTGAAGGCGATGTTCTTTGGAGTTTTGATCGGTTTGCCATCCTTTTCAGCTTGCCTCTTCATGGTGATCTCGTAAGTAATGAGGGATCTGATGAGCTCTTCGACCGGCATGTTCTTGATATATTTTGCTTCTTGAATTGCCGTGACTTTCGGTGCCCATGTGCTTGGTAGGATCCAAAGGATCTTCTTGACCATCGTCTCTGCAGACACATCATCTCCAAGAGATTTTCTACCATTTCAAACGTCAGTAAAGCGAGTAAACATTTCAGAAATTGATTCGGATGGATGCATGGTAAAAGACTCAAAATCTTGACGGTACATATCCAATCGAGTATCCTTCACTTTGTTGGTCCCCTCATGGGTAACCTCCAAAAGTTTCCAGATTTCATGAGATGAGGTGCATGTGGAGACTCGATTGAACTCATTACGATCAAGGACGTAATGAAGAGCGTTCATGGCTTTGCCATCAAGCTCGAAATTTTTAATATCAGCTTGAGTCCATTTGGATTCATCGGGAGAAGAGAGAGTGTAACCGTGCATGACAATTTTATAAATAGGATAACCTATACTTCTAAGAAAAGTGGTCATGCGGGTTTTCCAATAAGAATAGTCGGTTCTATCAATGAATGGAGCACGACCCAAAGAATAGCCTTCGGAGGCGAAAGAAGTTGAATCCATCACTATGGATCTTGAATTTGAAACCGGTGAAGGTATTACTCAAATTTTCCCTCTGATACCAATTGTTGGACGGAGAAAGAAGGGGTGATGGAAAGAGGGGGGGTGAATTGCCTTTTAAAAATTAATTAACAATTAAAAACAATTATCAAAGTGCAGCGGAAATAAAATAGGGAAGACACAAAATTGATAACGGAGTTCGGCTTAAACCCAAGCCTACGTCTCCGCTCCCAACTCAACCGTTGAGAGATTTACTACCGCTTGATTTTTAATGGTTTTAGCAATAAACCCACTAGACATTAAGGTTAGTCTAGAACCTATTACAGCTTGCTTTTAATGGTTATGCAAGAACCCACTTGCTTTCAATGGTTGACCAAGAACCCACTAGCCTTCTTATAGGTGAAGGCTAGCTCACCTTTGATTCAAGCCTTTTAAAAGGGAAGGCTTGACTAACCTTTTCACACCTTGAAGGTGGTGTGAAAACCCAAAAGAGAGGATGAGAGAAAGAGATGGGGGGTTTGTAGGCACAAACCCAAATTACAGCTCAAAATATATAAAACAAGAAAAACCGTAATGGGGAAGCCTTGGGTGCCAAAGGATTGATTGGAGTTGATGAAGGGCGCTCCCAAGCTTCTATGGTGGTGATCCTTGGTTGTGGAATTGAGTTGGAGCAAGTGGAGGTTCCTTGAAGCAATTCGCTGGAGGTTCGCCAAATGATCAAAAATGTGTCTGTGGGCTTCCTTGAGTTTCCGGGGCTTCCTAGTCCTTTATTTATAGAGGGGGAACCCTCAAATGGCCTTTGGGAGGCTTCGGAGCCGTTGGAGAGGCCTTCGAAGCCGTTGGGAGTCAAGTGGACAAGCCTGGTCAAAGTCCAACGGCTAGTTTGACTGGCTCCACCGGTTGACCGGTACTAGGCCACCGGTTGGCCGGTGCATTGAAAAAGGGAGAGGGCTCGGGCTCAGGCACCACCGGCTGGCCGGTGAGGAGGCCACCGGTTGGCCGGTGCTGAGGCAGTAGCTGACACTATTTGTCTGGGTGCCACTGGCTGGCCGGCGCTAAGGCCACCGGTTGGCCGGTGCTGAGGCAGTGGCTCAGCATTCTGTCTGGGTTCCATCAGCTGGCCGGTGGTGAAGCCACTTGTTGGCTGACTGAAAATCAGTCCACTTTGGCTTCTTGCTTTCTTGGCCCAATTCCTTGGCAACCTGAAATCATGCGTATCATCCAAAAACACTTAAAACAAGATTAGATAAAAAAGAGAGTGATTGTGATCATGAAAATTAAACCACGAGGGGTACGAGAGGTACAACAAATCATGTCTCAAATAAGCAGTCTAGGATGTTATTTGCGACGGGAAAAATTTCCCTATCACAAATATCCAATTATTTGCGACGGGTTTTCGTCTCCCATCGCAAATAGTTTGGTGTGACTTGCGCACCAAACCGCGCTGCATGGGCGCCAAACCGTGTGGCATGCGTGCCAAACCGCGCAATAGTATTTGCGACGGTACCCGTCGCAAATACCCGGCGGCAATTAATATCTTTTTGAGATGATAAGTCGTCCCGTCGCAAAAATAGTGTCGACATGAACTATTTTCGATGGGCCAAGTCGCAAATACCCTTTTAACCGCTGACTGTAATTAATGCGCGTGAGGGTATTTCTGACGGGCCCCGTCGCAAATACCAAAATTTGTGACGGGAAACCTGTCGCAAATAACCCCGTCACAACTAATCTAACCTATATATACCCTCATCGGTTTTTACCCAAATCACTCAAATCATTCTCTTTCTCCCATTTTATTCTTCGGTTTCAAGGAAAAAAATTCTTTTAGAAAAAATTTTTTATACGAGAGAAATTGGAGGGCGCCGATATCTTCAGAATATCAAAGTTTAAGGTATTTATATTTTATTTTTTTACATTTATTTTATTTTTTATGTTAATTTTAATTGTTTTTATTAGTTGTAATTAAAATAGATTTCAATTGATTTTTATTTATATTTATTTTCAGTAAGAAATTGATATTGTTAGTGATAATTATAATCAATTACTGTTAATTTGCCCTAATTAGATATAATTAGATATAATTAGTAATAATTAGTAATAATTAGATAAAATTAGTAATAATTAGATATAATTAGTAATAATTAGATATAATTTGTATTAAATAGATATAAATAGTAATAATTAGATATAATTAGTAATAATTAGTAATAATTAGAAATAATTAGATATAATTAATAATATAATCAATAATTAGTAATAATTTGTTATAATTAGATATAATCAGTAATAATTACTAATAATTAGATATAATTAGTAATATTATCAATAATTAGTAATAATTTGTAATAAATAGATATAATTTGTAATTATTAGATATAATTAGTAATAATTAGTAATCATTAGATATAATTAGTAATAATTTGATATAATTAGTAGTAATTAGATATAATTAGTAATAATTAGTAATAATTAGATATAATTAGTAATAATTAGTAATAATTTGTAATAATTCGTAATAATTTGTATTAATTAGTAATAATTAGTAATAATTAGAAATAATTAGTAATAATTTGTAATAATATGTAATAATTAGTAATAATTAGTAATAATAAGTGATAATTAGTAGAAATTAGTAGTAATTAGTAGTTATTAGTAGTTATTAGTAGTAATTAGTAGTAATTTGTAGTAATTAGTAGTAATTAGTAGTAATTAGTAGTAATTAGAAGTAATTAGTACTAATTAGATATAATTAGTAATAATTAGATATAATTAGTAACAATTAGAAATAATTAGTAATAATTAGATATAATTAGTAATAATTGGATATAATTATTAAAAATTAGTAATAATTAGTAATAATTAGTAATAATTAGTAATAATTAGTAATAATTAGATATAATTAGTAATAATTAGATATAATTAGTAATAATTAGATATAATTATTAATAATTAGTAATAATTATATATAATTAGTAATAATTAGTAATAATTAGTAATAATTTGATATAATAAGATATAATTAGATATAATTAGATATAATTAGATATAATTAGTAATAGTTAGATATAATTAGTAATAATTAGATATAATTAGTAATAATTAGTAATAATAAGTAATAATAAGTAATAATTAGTAATAATAAGTAATAATTATTAATAATTAGTAATAATTAATAATAATTAGTAATAATTAGTAATAATTAGTAATAATTAGTAATAATTAGTAATAATTAGTAATAATTAGATATAATTAGTAATAATTTGATATAATCAGTAATAATTAGTAATAATTAGTAATAATTAGTAATAATTTGATATAATTAGTAATAATTAGATATAATTAGTAATAATTAGATATAATTAGTAATAATTCGATATAATTATGAATAATTAGATATAATTAGTAATAATTAGCTATAATTGGTAATAAATAGACATAATTAGTAAAAATTAGATATAATTATAAATATTTAGATATAATTAGTAATAATTAGATATAATTAGTAATAATTAGATAAAATTAGTAATGAATAGATATAATTAGTAAAAATTAGATATAATTTGTAATTAGTAGATATAACTAGTAATGACTAGATATAATTACTAATAAGTAGATATAATTAGTAATAACTAGATATGATTAGTAATAATTAGATATGATTAGTAACAATTAGATATAATAAGTAATAATTAGATGTAATTAGTACTAATTAGATATAATTAGTACTAATTAGATATAATTAGTAATAATTAGATATAATTAGTAATAATTAGATATAATTAGTAATAATTAGATATAATTACTATAATTTTTAATAATTAGTAATAATTTGTAACAATTAGTAATAATTAGTAAGAATTAGTAATAATTAGTAATAATTAGTAATAATTAGTAATAATTAGTAATTATTAGTAATAATTTGTAATTATTAGTAATAATTTGTAATAATTTGTAAAAATTTGTAATAATTACTAATAATTTGTAATTATTAGTAATATTTAGTAATTATTAGTAATAATTAGTAATAATTAGTAATAATTAGAAATAATTAGTAATAATTAGTAATAATTACTTATAATTATTAATAATTAGTAATAATTATTAATAATTAGTAATAATTAGTAATAAATAGTAATAAATAGTAATAATTAGTAATAATTATTAATAATTTGTATTAATTAGTAAAAAAATTATATTATCAATATTTATTAAAAAACAATATTCATATTATTAAAATAATAAAAAATTTATATAATATTAAAATTATCAATATTCACAACAGGATTTGGTGTATTCTTAACTTGTTCAAATCTCAATGGGTCACCAATTGTCAGGTCATGCACAATAAAATGTTTGTGTCAGCCATGTCCAATGTAAACTCTATAATTGTCCATGCAAGGTTGATCACCTCACAAGTAGTGTTGCAATAGGACCACCCAAGTCATGCCCTTACCATCAATAAGAATTATCTCACATAACCCTTTATATAAACCATTCTTCCTTGAAAATTTAAAGGAATGATACTGATATCCCCTCAAATTTTTAAAAAAGAATGATCTATGTAAACAGAAAGAGAAGATTCTTAGAGATGAGAACGACATGACTTTGGTCGTTCTATTGAAAAAATTCTTGCGAGGTGATCAACCATGCATGTACAATTATAGAGTTTACATTGTACATGGCTGACCAAACATTTTAATGTGCATGACCTGTCAATTGGTGACCCTTTGAGTTTGAACTTGTTAAGAATAGAGCAAAGTCTGTTGCAAAAGTTGATAATTTAAATATTTTATAATTTTTTTTATTATTTTATTAATATTAATATTTTTTTTCATAAATATTGATAATATAGTTTTATTATTATTAATAATTAGTAAACAAAAACTTCTTGGATAATGATGGGAAAATTTGTAATCATATCGACAACGATGATTACCAAATTTTCTTTCATTATACAAGCATATTTTATTTTTGTAAGTATTGCTAAGTATTGCTAAATAAGTAATAAATTGTAAAAAATTGTAATTATTACTAATAATTAGTTATAAATTGTAATAATTAGTAATAAATTGTAATAATCTGTAATAAATAGTAATAATTAGTAATAATTTGTAATAATTAGGAATAATTAGCAATAATTCAGAATAATTAAGAATAATTAGGAATAATTAAGGATAATTAGTAATAATTAGATATAATTAGTAATAATTAGTAATAATTAGGAATAATTAGCAATAATTAGCAATAATTAGTGTGAGAAAGATGCAATTAAATTAGTCGTCAGACAAAAGAGTAGCCGTCAATCCACTGGAAATTGTGTCACCCTTAATTAATGGTAATTATTATGTATTTGTAATTTTTTATCTTTTTTTTCAGATACTATTTTTATAATTTTAAATTATTCAAAACCGGTGATGATTTTATATTTTATGTAGAAAAATATGGAAGAATGAAGTTGACATCAATCATTATTAGATGATCGGGAATGGATAAATTAACACAGAAATCCAAATGGTTCCGGTTTAAATCCTGTATATATTGAGGGTGTTGATGCTTTCTTAGAATTTTCATCATCAAAACCAAAATATGTTTCAGAAGGCAAACTTAAGTGTCGCTGTAAAAATTGTTTTCTGAGAGCATTTGACACATTTGACACGGTTGGGGGAAATATCTTGCGATTTAATTTTAAACCAGATTATGTATTTTGGCATCAAAACGGTGAACTTATTTCTAGAGAAGATCCTAATAACTTGATTCTGGATCCATCACCACTTCAAAATTTAGTACATGATATTACAGGTCCAACTGTGTAACAAACTAAAACTCACGATGATATTGATTTAACTCTTGAGTTGGCACCATATAAATTTTTTGATTTGTTGAGGCTTGCTGAGGAAGCATTATATCTTCGTTGCAACATAGGTAAATTAGAAGCAATTGCAAAATTTATGGCTATTAAATCAGATAACGCAATGTTAAACAACTATTTTGATCAGATATTTTCTTTGGTTAGAACATTGTTAACTGAATGAAATGTGTTGCCTGTAAATTACTATGAGAGCAAGAGGATGATTCGTAATCTGAGCCTTAGTTATAGGAAGATTAATGCATGTCCATATGATTGCATCATATATTCTGGCGAAAATGAGTCATTGGGCACTTGTCCAACATGTAAACAATCGAGGTATAAAAAAGCTCATCCAAGGAAGTCTAGATCGATTCTAGTAAAGCAGTTGAGATATTTACCCTTTACACCCAGGTTTCAGCATTTATTTTTGTCTCAGAACACAATGTCAATGATGCCATGGCACAAAACCAAGATTTCAACTGATAAAAGCTTGATTCATCCATCTGATTGTGATTTATCGAAACATATTGATCTTATGCATCGGTTTTGGCTATAGAACACTGAAACGTGTGATTGGGTCTTTATACTAACGGGTTTTGTCCATTTGGTTCTTATGGTAGTCAGTACTTATGTTGGCATATCTTTATAACTCTGTACAATTTGCCTCCATGGATGTTGATGAAGGATCCTTATATCTTTTTGACTCTATTGATCCCAGGACATCCAAAAAGAAATATTGATGTTTATATGAACCCATTGACTGATGAGTTAAATTAATTGTGGGGTGATGGTGTTAATACATGTGATATTTCTGCGTAAAAAAATTTCATATTAAAAGATGAATTGTTGTGGATGATTAGTGACTTTCCAGAATATGGAATGTTATGTGGTTGGAGTACACACTGTCTGAAATCATGTCCTTACTGTATGAAAGAAATCAAAGCCTTTATGCTTGTCAATGGAAAATATGCCTTTCTATTTTGATTTTCACCGTAGATTTGTTCCAACTGGTCATCCTTTTCAGAGGAACAAATCTCATTTCCGAAAAGGTACAATTGAAAGGGATAAACCTCCAAAGATGATCTCAGGTATATAGTTAAATTTAGATGTATTTTCATTACCCCCATCACATTTCGACCAATAGTAAACCAACAAAAAATTCATGGTTTTGGGAAGAACATAATTGGATAAAACATAGCATTTTTTGGGATATTCCATATTGGTCTGATTTGTTGGTTTGCCACATGTTGGATGTTATGCATTTTGAGAAGAACTGTTTTGAAAATTTATGTCATACAGTTTTGGATATACAAGGTAAAACCAAAGATACTGTAAAAGCATGATTCGATATTTCCCAAATTTGCAGGTCACCAGAACTTGAACTATTTGGAAATGTCAGATCAAAGAGGTTAATGAAGCCAAAACTAGATTATATACTATCCAAGGAGAGTCGCTTATTATTTTTCTAGTGGATTGCAGATTTGAGACTTCCATATGGCTATTCTTACAATTTGGGAAGATTTGTGAAGAATGGTTATATTACTGGATTAAAAAGTCATTATTGTCATGTTATAATGGAAAGACTTATGCCGATTGGTTTTAGAGGTTTGTTGAATTATATGATTTGGGATTAGATAACAGACATACCATATTTTTTTGAGACACTTGTGAAGAGACAACTGACTACGATGCGCTAAGAAAACTGGAATAAGATGTTGCTGTAATTATATGTAAACTTGAAAAAATCTTTCCGCCAGCTTTCATTGACTCAATAGAACATCTGATATTACATTTTCCACATGAAGCTTACTATGGAGGTCTTGTACAGTTTCGATGGATGTACCCATTGAAGATATGCATGAAGAAATTGAAGAAAAAAGTACGTAAAAAAGCATCAGTTGAAGGCTCAATTGCTGAAGCTTATTTGCATGAATAAATTTCTTTTTTCTGCTCTCATTATTTCGAATCTCAATATCCCTAAAAACAAAATCGCATGGGTCAAAACGAGGGGAATGTTAATGAAAAAATGGAAAATCAATTAATAGTTTTTAATCATCCAAATCTTGGTTTCTGTGGAGATCAAGAACGATGGATTTCAGATGATGAACATCATAGGGCTCATACATAGGTTCTTCTAAACTATGAAGAAATGACATCATTTGTACTATGAGTGATTATATCACTTATTTTATAATTTATGTTACAATATTTAAACATATTTTATTTGAAGGTTATATGATAATCATATCAAGAAACAACTTCCACAAATTACAGTAGCTTCTCATGAAAAATGCAAAAAAAAAATTCTCAATGGTTTCAAAAAATGGTATCATAAATTATTTATGGTTTAATATCAATTCTGTTTATTAATTAAAATATTGATAATTGTTTAAAAAAAAATTAGGTGTCTCAATATACTGATAAAATTTATAAGCGACTGTGTATATTGAGTAACCCACCATCCAAAATGGTTAAATCTTATAATGCATATGTGGTGAATTGGTTTCAATTTCATAAACATGCATACCGGAAATAAAAAAACAATGAACAGTGGAGTTTTCATGAGAGGATAATGTCACACAGAAACTGAAGTTGAATTTTATGGCATTTTGGATGAAATTTTTGAGGTGTGTTATCGGGGACATAATTACATAACAATGTTTAAATGTTTGTGGTTGGATTCTGAGAGAGGGTTTCTTGTTCATCCGACTCATGGAATCATTGATATTAAATATAAAATTCTTCTTGCAGTAAAGGAACCATTTTAACTGGCTCAACAAGAACATCATTTTTATTATGCATTGTATTGTACTACTTTAAGAGACATGAGCGATTGGTGGAGCATCATAAAAATAAAATCGTAGGAAAATTAGTTTACTCAAACTGAATGTGGTTCCGCTAAAGTGGAAGGAATTGAAATTTTTCAAGAGTCTTCTCAAAATACATCTGATTCTTAAATAGTCGTGAATATCGATGATGACACCCCACAATTAAGGATCGATGGGGATGAAGATATTAATGATGTTACAAATGAATTTGAAATGATAAGAGATGATGAAACTGAAACTCATATGGATATTGATGATGCTGAGGAGGAAGATGAAGACATTGACATTGATAGCTATGGATAAGAGGATGAAAACGAACATTGACATAGTTAAATGCTGGTTATAATAATAACTAATATATATCTATATATAATAGTTATTTTCAACTATCTTCTAACAAAAATCATTTTGTGTTTCAGATGGAATCTAATCTATTGCATGAGTTATAGGAGGCTGAGCTACCATTGGATGATGGGGATGTGGGATCATCTGATCCACAACCTACTGGTGGTTTAGGAGGTACGCAGAGGGGGCACAGTATTTCACATATGATGATTTCTGACCCTATCCCCGAGAGACGTCCACATATTGGTTTTGATCCATGCACACGGAGGCATGGTAACCTCTATATTTTAGTTATATTTCATTAATTTATTTATATATATACTAATTGTTTGATTATTTATTCCTTTTTACCGTTTTCAGTATGTAACTATTGGACATGGGAGTGCTATATTGAACAATTATTTATCTCGACCATGGATCACATGGGAACATATTCCTGTTGATGTGTGACGCGACATGTTCCATCATTGGCTGGTAACTGAATAAATAATATTTATTTTTAAATTTATTTTATTAACAAAATGATATTATAAATTATTTGTAGGGTTTATGGTATCCTATCGATGATAGAATGCACAACGTTATCCATGAAGCATGGCAGGTTTCCATGGGTGACCTTTTTCGTTAGTTTTTGCACAATTTGAGAAGGACAACTATTAAGAAAGTAGGAGTGACGGAATTTGATGATTCATGTAGAGCCCACCGACCAGAGTACATTTCATCTCACATTTGTGGTGGATTATGTTTACACTGGTTGGGTGGTGTATTTTAGAGGAGATATTCAGTGGGACGATAGAACTGGGGGAGACAGGAGGTGGCACATCGAGCTGGTAGCCGTATATCCAGTTTGCATAGACATCATCTGGTAAGTATATTTTTAAATATTTTACATAAATTTAAATTTAAATAGTTTATTTTATATTTCTATAGGCAGTAGAGCATCCTGATGTTACAGAGTTTGACATTTATCGTAGGATGTATAGTGATCCAGCCATTATAGAGATTAATGGATATCACCAACATCAGATTGTGGTTAGTATTATTTTTTCAGTTTGACAATTAACTGCATATAATATTTTCAAATTTTTGATTTCAAATTGGAATTGAAGGAGTCATATGTGGCTACGACCTCTCAGACATATGCTGAGGGTCAAGACTATACAACTGAATAGACCAGTGCGCACCATTTCGATGAGGCGGTATGGATGTAGGCGACTCAGTATGGCTTTGAGAAGGGCAGAGTAGTTGGTATCAGCTCACATTTGACTCCTGGTAATTATTATGGTACTCTAGCGATGTGGGCGTCTAGAACAAGAGGAGCACGTGGTGAGGAATCATCTTTTGGTTCATAGTATCAAGAGCAGATGCGAGCTCAGGCTGAGCTTATGGAGACTTTGCAGAAGCAGCAAGAAGGGATGTGTCGGTGGCAGTAACAGCAGGAGCAGCATCATGAGGAGAAGATGTGGCGATGGCAGCAGCAGCACCAGCAGCATGAGGAGGAGATGCATCGATGGCAGTAGCAGCATCACGAGCAGATGGAGTACATGTGCCATCTGACTCATAAATTATGGATGGAGTTCCCTCCACCAACACTTTTAGCTCGTCCACCTCCTCCAGAAGATGACCCCAGTGATTTTTTTTATGTTAAAAACATTTTAATTTAACATTTTAGTATGAATTATTTACATTTTCTCTATTTCATATTTGTGAAAATATTACATAATTTAATTTTTAATATTTTTTTAATTTTTTATATTTATTTGTGAATATAATGAATTTTAATATTTTTTATTTTTTATTAGTTTAATAATAATATTATTATTTTATTAAATATTTTTTTAGTATTATATTTTTTAATGTTTATTTATTTAATAATAATAATAATAATAATATTTTATGATTTTTTTATTTTTTTGTGAATATTGAGAATTTTAATATTTTTTATTTTTTTAATAATAGTAATATTATTTTTTCATTAATAATAATTTTATTAAATTTATTTTTTAAAATTAATTTATTATTTGCGACGGGATCTTTTGTGATGGGACCTCGTCACAAATATTGTAATAAAATATTTTTAAAAAATATATTTGCGACGGGACTACTTACTCGTCGCAAATACATTGTTGCGATGGGCCGATCACAGAACGTTATATATATATATATATATATTGTCATGGGACAACGGGCCCGTCACAAAAACTATTTGTCACAGGCTCGTCGTGAAAAAGTTTATGTATATATAATACATATAATCGGAGACGTCTTTGCGACAAAGTTTTCTACAACAGGCTCTTTGCTATGGGGCCCCGTCGCTAAAGCCTATTTGCGATGTGATCCTTTCACAAATAAGCCATCACAAATACCATGAATTCTAGTAGTAAAACCAATAATTCAAACTCCAATTTTGAAATCTTGTTCTGTTATGCATCAAATCAATTAATTGAGAGCTCCATGTTATACCCTTTAATTGTACAATGGGATAAAATAGATTGAAGAAACATCGACCAATTGAATCACATTTAAAATTAGAGAAACCCCAAAACTAAACCTAATCTAGAGGATATTACATAAACTCTCCATGATTTTGTACCTTTTGATAGTGATATTTGGGAAATGAAAGCGTTCTTACATAACTCCATTCTCATAGATGTAGCCCTGACCAATGCTGATGCATCTGAGGTATTAACCATTCTGATAATATGTTGTGGAAAATTATGTTTTATCCTTGTGAAGGATAAATTCGTGAAACTGAAGAAGGAAGAAATATTGGGCAACACATCTCCGCCCTAATATTTGGGGATCTAACAATCTTGAATACCGAAGTGATGTAGTGAGACATTAGAGATGTGGTTAGGCACCATGGGTGGTCGGGGACTGCATCGTCTCCATTGAATATTATCCCTTTTGATTCCTGTTCCTCCATCCATTCATCATGTGTGTGTGTGTTTTTATAATATGTATATATATATATATTTATGTGTGTGTTTATATATATATATATACGTTTTATTTTTAGATTATTAAATATTTGTGTGTGTGTGTATATATATATATATATATACCTTTTTATATTTTATTGTGTGTGTATGCGTCAATATATATGTGTATGTATATATTTATATATTTATAATTATTAATATATAAATATAATTACACATTTTTTAAATCAATGGTAAAAATTTCACTAAAATAGGCAATTTTTCATAAAAATATGTCTACATTTATAATATAATGTGTTTTTATATATAAATATATGTATATATATATATATTAACATTGTTATATATATTTGTGTGCGCATGTGTTTATATATATATATATATATATGTATACATATATGGGTCTGCATTTTTATATATTAATTGATATATATCTATATATATGTGTAGAGACCCGAAGCTTGACGTACATTGACATTACATTACTTTTGCGGAATATTTAGAACATAACAAAAACACACACACAAGGATAGTAATAGTTTAGTGTCTTTGGAAACTTGAAATATAATCTTCCAATCCTGGTGAAAGATCTTCATCATCTCCCATAAAGATCTTCCTTTTTTATACTTAAAACTTTTCTTTATATCCTGGGGAAAAGAAAACATAAAAGGGTGAGCTCAAATTCTCAATAAGGTTAAACAAAAGAAATATCGATCACATCATTTTCATAAGAACATAACATATTGGAAAACGTAACCTGCAAAAGAGAGCATAATTTCATAACATGGGATAAATCATAGTAGTGAAATGAAATCACAATAATCATAACATAAAACATTAAACTTTGTGGCATACACATATAATCATAGAGAATCATTTCTTGTTAGTCAAGACTCATTGCCAAGACTATCTTAGCGGACAAAGTCCCTTTCTAAACCGAGTCACCCTCGTTTCAGTCCTGTTTCACTGAACCGGTATAACCTAGCATTCCCGCCATGTCTATCTCATGAGATATAAAATCTTTACCCAATGCATTGGAGGGAGATATAGGTCCCACCCATCTCATAATGATACCATTCTTCTGTGTGCCACAAAATCATAAATCATACATCATTGCATAACCCATGTAATACAAATGGGAATATTAAATATCATGACATCGTAAAACATTTCATATAAGATAAAGGAATTCATAAAAATAATTCCATCAAAACATAATCAATGTAATAATAAGGATAAAAACAGAACCCTTTATTATCTTAGATGGAAAATAATTTTGATAAAACACTTGAACTCCATTCTTGAGGAAAATATCCTTTCAAATTCAAAAAACATTTTCCTTTATTAACATGTCATACAATTTTAAACTAGAAGAATTTGATTAAAAATAATCTTGAAAAATTGTAAAGTAATCTTTTGGAAATAATTTTTTAAAAATCTATTCATGCCGTATAAGTTAAAAAAACATTCTTCGTACTTTTGTCGAAAAAGTCAAAAAGTACCTCGTACGAAAAACGACAAAAGATTCCTTTCATATCTTTTACTGAGAACTCACCAATGGGAAAAATTGGGTTTAAACAATTTTAGGTGGATGGAAATAACATTACATATTGAGGAAACATAGATGTGGATGATAAAATACACCCCAGTAAATACCAACGTATAAACAATCTCAGATAAAAATGAGATTGTGATATTTCCCTTACCTTATGTCCGATATGCTTTGTATATATCCGAAAATCCTGTATAATGATTTAAATAATGTCATTAACTTATTACAGAATCATATTCATTGTTATGATATCATATATGGTTCACTTATGACTTTATATTACCCATTCTTTTGTAAATTCCATGTTAAAGAAGCGTTTTGGGTAAAATCGTCTCATTTGTCGTTTGTGTTTTAACTTGTAATTATTCATAGGATTACGTAGATCATTATTTATTAATTATAGAATATAAAACATTATTTATATATATTAAGAATATACATATATCTAATCGACCGATAAATGGAAAGAAATACACCGTTCATGGAGACGGTAGGCCGTACGTACGCATGAACGCTGTTTTCTTTTCGTTATTGAATTGAGTGGAATTAAGTAGATGACATACATATATATACACATAAATCCAGTAGCTTTATAATGTCATATATTTCATTATTATATCTTATATATACTTTATAATCATTCTTAAATGGTTAACATGGAGAATGAATCTCATCGCGTCGTGGAGACGGTAGTCCGTACGTACACACGAGCGATGATATCATTTACATAATTATTGAATTGAATTGGAGTGGATGATACAATATATCAGAATCAATATGATGTTCTAATAACTATGTATAGTTATTCTTTACACCATTATACCCATCCTAGTAAGGTGGTGGTGGAAAATAGATTTTACCATGGCTTGGAGACGGTATTTCGTACGTACGCACGCGCGGTGATTTCCTTCTCCGTAGGATGGATAGATGGTGAAATATGATTGTTTCATACTTATAATAACATATCAGTATATTAGTGATACTGATGTTATTACTTCATAATGAAACAACCTAAGAAGAAGAAGTGGAAGAAGAAATAAAGGTGAAAGAATCGGTAACGGAAATTACCTCTTCTTTGAAGCACCTTTTTGAGACCTCCTCTTAGGGCACTAAAATTGGTCTTTGAGGAAGACCAGAACCTCTAGGATGTTTCTAGGGAAGTGGAGAAGAGAATTTTGCAGGGGTTGGCCGAGCATGAAGGCTCAAAGTTGTGTGAGGAAGAGAGGGAAGAGGTGCCCTTTTATAAGGGAGGAGAGGGGCTCCTATGGAAAAAAATTATTATTTTATTATAAAGTCAAGTTAGGTTTTAAATATCTCCAAATTGATTTATTTCAAGTCTAAGGTGGGGATGGGTCGAAATCATCTCATCCGATAGAATTTCGAAATGTTTAGGTTCCTATTTTAACCTTATCATTTAGATTTAACATTATGTTAAATAATTTTACTTTTACCGTGTCTTCTTGTGTTCTTACACTATAAGGTTAATAAACTTACTATAAGAAGCCAAACGAACCCCAAATTGTTTATTATTAATATATATAACATTAAAAAAGTCATTTGGACGAACCTTAGATTTTATGGAATAAAATAACAATTAATAATATAATATTTTTTTAAAAAACTATTTTATGTCAATTTTGACACTATTTAGTAAATGATTTTTGTGAAAATCATAACAGAATGATAAGTTCGAAAAAAGTTAATTAAATCAATACTAACATGTCATATTATCTTTTAAAATTAGTGGAATTCACAAAAAGACTGAAATTATATTTATTAGTGTATTTATAACATTAATTATGTCAATATTTCATTAATAAGATAATTACTGCATCATCGATGTGTCATAAATAAATTAACTTATTTAATATCTAAAAATTACAAATAAAATATAATTATGTAGGAAATATATTTATCTTTCTAATGAATATTTATAGTCGAATTTATCTTATGTATAACCCTATATTAAATATGTTTTATTAAATAAACGCTGATATTTACTCTTTTAACCCTTCTTTAAATAAATTAATAATAAATGTCCTAATCTAATACTAGTGGGCCTGAATGGTCATATTTTATTACTAAGTTTGTTTTTGGTCTAATTACAGTTGTATAATAGAATTAGGACATGTGTTAGGGTAATAATAATATCATTTCTACACTTAATTACCATATTTACTTTTAATCGTGGTAAAAAAAAGTAAAAAGTTACAATTCATCTAAAAATTATTTTCATCTCATTGAACCACATTTTACTTACTGACATCAACCGTGTATCTCGGATTTTTGAAATTCCACTCACAGAAGCGGTAAAATTAAGTTTTATGAAAAATTCAGTTTTTTTAACTACCACTTAGTGGTTTCACTATTCATCAAAAATTGAAAGTTTTCAGAAAAATACCAAAAATTAGGCCTAAGATATATTTGATATTATGAACTCAAAAATGATTTCTATTTTACCAAATTCAGAACATATCAATTGCATAAATTAATTTAAAAATTAATTCCTGTCGTCAAAACAAAAGGCGTGTTTTTAAGAGATAATAACTATCAAAAGATTGACACTTGTTTATAAATAGTTTAAATGTGAAATTAAATCCAATGACCAACATTGTATTAAATTGTAAAAATATATTCTAAATATAATTTAAAACCACTCAAATTAATAATTTATCACTATTAATTATTTCGATTGAAAAATATGTTTTTAATTAAAATTTATTAATTTCCACTATTCATCAAAATATGAAAGTTATCCGAATATTACCAAAATTTCACCCTAAGCTAATTTCGATATTCCTAATCCAAAAATGAAGTCCATTTTGAAAAATAAAATTTATAAAATTTAAAAAAGTGGTTATTACTATTCATAACGGCTAGTTTTAATAATATTTTAATAGCATATCGTTGTTTAGTGAAACTCGGTATTGCGTACGACACACGCTATATAGGAAGGTCGTGATTGCGTGTAATGAAAGGAAAGTCAAGGATACATGTTCTGCATGCTCCTTTTTGTTTAGCGTACAACATAAGTCATTAATAAAATTAAAAAGAATATTTTTCATAAAATCTCGGGGTGTTACATTCTACCCCCCCTTAAAAGGAATTTCGCCCTCGAAATTCATCGGGGTTATAAATGGTTTACTATTCGAAAGTTTCTTTAATCGAAACCCACATCGTAAAAAGGAATACCAAAACCAATCTTTAAAAACAAAATCAGGAAACGTAACGGTTACCCAAATAAACTAATCACTGGGTTTCCACATAGGTGAAAATATGGATATGGAAGAGAAATCTAACTATCATGTTTTGATGGAGAGTGGTAGAGAACATGGATATGGAAAATCCAACAATCACAAATCCATAAATTTGTGACGGTCTAAGGTACCATCTGATTAATCAGATATAAGAGCACTAGGACAACATTTTTGGTTTTCGAGATCGTTTCCCTAAAGTTGAAGAATTTGAATTAGAATAAATACTTACATTATTTTGGTACAATCTCACTGTTGTTCGTGCCTTGAACAATTTCCACTTCATCTCTTAAATAAATGAAGTTGAATTTGTTATTCGTGAAGTGTTAACAGATCATGTGATAGAATGACAGGTCATTCCATCTGTCTCAAACAAAAGGATAGCAAATGTTATTAAATATAAGTCATTATATAGTGAGATTAATCATATATGGTTCCTAAAATGGACTTATACTTCATATATCATACTGCTTAATATAATAAAACTAGTTTCTACGAAACATGGACTTCCTGTAGGCCAGTGGTAGGCGATAAAGGCCAGTCGCACTTTGGTTGTGGGTTTGATTCTCACAGCCTTGTCCAACGCGATGGGTTTTCGCCCGTCCTGCAGGTTGTCCTTTTTCTAAAACTATATTACTATAACATCCCATCAATAATATTGAAAAACAAACAATACTAACTTATGTCCAACATAATCCATTCGAATCTTTAGGCTTATCCATAATACTGTAGTGCACTCTTAGAGATTTAATACCATCGTTGATCCCCACATATCATAAGATATATCTTGTTGGTCACATTACAAACATTCAAAGGCCTTAATCTTGTACACTCTTGAATACCCATTGAACCTTATTGATAACATGAGTGCTATTAAAAGTTAACTCTTTCCACATACCAAAATCCTAAAAATTCTATATACTCAAACCATGATATCACTTAGTCCTTATATCAATCATGAGCTCATGAATACTATCAAACATATTAGATTCTCTTTATCCTTTCATTATGTTCATATCATCTGCTTTCTGAAAATATTTTAATCACTTTTCATGGTGACTGATGTCATATTCTTATTGAAAACCACAATGGACCAATACATAGATATTCTAATATACCATAAAAGTACCTCAATAACATTATTCTTGAATACCAATACATAAAAACATTAAACCATTATCTTCAATGATTGTCCTGGAATAAGTCCTTCCTTAATTAGAAGTAACTTTTTAGGTCAGGGCATTGAGTTGGGTAATGCCCATGTTCTCCGCAAATAAGACATTGAACTCCATAACAGTCTGTCACTCTATGACCCTTTTCTCCACACAGATAACATATGTCCCTCCATTTGATGTATTCTTCAAGGTTCTTCTTCCCTTCTTTAGAAATCTCAATCTTTCTTTCTTTATGCTCCTCAACATGCGAACATGCATAAAAGTATATCTTCCTGTTATTTGATGAATTAGGCATACCACTAAATTTCACCTTGTTAATCATATATCGCGATGAATGATTTTTCATAATCACAAAATCATTCTCTCTAGGCATTACACAATTTTGTTTCTCATAGTCACCAATTTTTCCATTGGATTCAATGCTAACCGAATTCTTTCTGGTTCCCTCCATTGACTAAAACACAAAAAGAATTCTATGAGAGGAAAAATCATACAAGGAAAATAACATAATCATGGGCGAGTATCCTCAATATCTAACATCTTAGGTTAAATTCTATGATCGTTACCGTAGTTCTAGGACTGTATCATATACGTATACTTATCCTTAGGGACATCCCTAGACATACCTTAGAAATATCTCTAGGGATCTCACTAACGTTTTCGCATCCTAGTTTCCAAAGGTTGACTAAACCTTTCCTCTGATACAAACTGTAGAGACCCAAAGCTTGACGTACATTGAAATTACATTACTTTTGCGGAATACTTAGTACATAACAAAAACACACACACAAGGATCGTAATATTTTAGTGTCTTTGGAAACTCGGAATATAATCTTCTAATCCTGGTGAATGATCTTCAACATCTCCCATAATGATCTTCCTTTTTTTATACTTTAAACCTTTCCTTATATCCTGGGGAAAAGAAAACATAAAAGGGTGGGATAAAATGCTCAGTAAGGGTAAACAAAAGAAATATCTATCACATCATTTTCATAAGAACATAACATTTTGGAAAACGTAACCTGCAAAAGAGAGCATAATTTCATAACATGGGATAAATCATAGTAGTGAAATGAAATAACAATAATCATAACATAAAACATTAAACTTTGTGGCATTCACACATAATCATAGAGAATCATTTATTGTTAGTCAAGACTCATTGCCAAGACTATCTTAGTGGACAAAGTCCCTTTCTGAACTGAGTCACCCTCGTTTCAGTCCTGTTTCACTGAACCGGTATAACCTACAATTCCAGCCATGTCTATCTCATGAGATATAAAATCTTTACCCAATGCATTGGAGGGGGATATAGGTCCCACCCATCTCATAATGATACCATTTTTATGTGTTCCACAAAATCATAAATCATACATCATTGCATAACCCATGTAATACAAATGGGAATCTTAAACATCATGACATCATAAAACAATTCATATAAGATAAAGGAATTAATAAAAATAATTCCATCACAACATAATAAATGTAATAATAGGGATAAAAATAAAACCCTTTATTATCATAGATGGAAAATATTTTTGATAAAACTATTGAACTCCATTCTTGAGGAAAATATCCTTTCAAATTCAAAAAACATTTTCCTTTATTAACATGTCATACAATTTTAAACTAGAAGAAGTTGATTAAATATAAAATTGAAAACTTGTAAAGGAAGCTTCTTGTAAATAATGTTTTAAAAATCCATTCATGCTATATAAGTTAAAAAAAACATTCTTCGTACTTTTGTCGAAAAAGTCAAAAAAAAACATCGTACGAAAAACGACAAAAGATTCCTTTCATATCTTTTACTAAAAACTCACCAATTGGTAAATTTGGGTTTAAACAATTGTAGGTGGATGAAAATAACATTACATATTCAGGAATCATAGATATGGATGATAAAATACACCCCAGTAAATACCAACGTATAAACAATCTCGGATAAAAATGAGATTGTGATATTTTCCTTACCTTATGTCCGATATGCTTTGTACGTATCTGGACCTCCTGTATAATGATTTAAATAATATCATTAACTTATTACAGAATCATATTCATTGTTATTATATGATATATGGTTCACTTATGACTTTATATTATCCGTTCTTTTGTAAATTCCATGTTAAAGAAGCGTTTGGGTAAAATAGTCTCATTTGTCGTTCGTGTTTTAACTTGTAATTATTCATATGATTACATAGATCATTATTAATTAATTATAGAATATAAAACATGATTTATATATATTCAGAATATACATATATATAATGGATCGATAAATGGAATGAAATACACCGTTCATGGAGACGGTAGGCCGTACGTACGCATGAACGCTGTTTTCATTTCGTTATTGAATTGAGTGGAATTAAGTACATGACATACATATATATACACATAAATCCAGTAGCTTTATAATGACATATATTTCATTATTATTTCTTATATATACTTTATAATCATTCTTAAATGGTTAACATGGAGAATGAATCTCATCGCGTCGTGGAGACGGTAGTCCGTACGTACACACGAGCGATGATATCATTTCCATAATTATTGAATTGAATTGGAGTGGATGATACAATATATCAGAATCAATATGATGTTATAATAACTATGTATATTTATTCTTTACACCATTATACCCATCCTAGTAAGGTGGTGGTGGAAAATAGATTTCACCACGGCGTGGAGACGGTATTCCGTACGTACGCACGCGCGGTGATTTCCTTTTCCGTAGGATGGATAGATGGTGAAATAGGATTGTTTCATAATTAAAATAACATATCAGTATATTATTGATACTGATGTTATTACTTCATAATGAAAAAACCTAAGAATAAGAAGTGGAAGAAGAAATAAAGGTGAAAGAATCGGTAACGAAAATTTCCTCTTCTTTGATCGCCTCTTTGAGACCTCCTCTAAGGGCACTAAAATTGGTCTTTGAGGAAGACCCGAACCTCTAGGATGTTTCTAAGGAAGTGTAGAAGAGAATTTGGCAGGGGTTGTCCGAGTTTGAAGGCTCAATGTTGGGTGAGGAAGAGAGGGAGGGGGTGCCCTTTTATAAGGGAGGAGAGGGGCTCCTTTGGAAAAACTAAAAATATTATATTATTATAAAGTCAAGTTAGGTTTTAAATATCTCCAAATTGATTTATTTCGAGGATAATGTGGGTATGGGTAGAAATACTCTAATCCAAAAGAATTTAGATAAGTTTAGGTTCCTATTTTAACCTTATCATCTAGATTTAACATTAAGTTAAATTATTTTACTTTTACCGTGTCTTCTTGTGTTCTTACACTATAAGGTTAATAAACTTACTATAAGAAGCCAAACGAACCCCAAATTGTTTATTATTAATATATATAACCTTATCTAAGCCATTTGTCCGAACATTATATTTTTAGGAATAAAATAACAATTAATAATTTAATATTTTTTTAGAAACTTTTTATGTCAATTTTGACACTATTTAGTAATTGATTTTTGTGAAAATCATAACAGAATGATAAGTTCGAAAAAAGTTAATTAAATCAATACTAACATGTCATATTAACCTAGAAAATTAGTGTAATTCATAAAAAGACTCAAATTATATTTATTTGGGTATTTATAACATCAATTATGTCAATATTTCATTAATAAGATAATTACTGCATCATCGTTGTGTCATAAATAAATTAAATTATTTAATGTCTAAAAATTACAAATAAACTACCATTATGTAGGAAATCTTTTTATCTTTCTAATGAATATTTATAGTCGAATTTATCTTATGTATAACCCTATATTAAATATGTTTTATTAAATAAACTTTGATATTAACTCTTTTAACCCTTCTTTAAATAAATTAATAATAAATGTCCTAATCTAATCCATGAGGGCCTAAATGGTCATATTTTATTCCTAAGTTTGTTTTTGGTCAAATTACACTTGTCTAATAGAATTAGGACATGTGTTAGGGTAATAATAATAACATTTCAACCCTTAATTACCCTATTTACTTTTAACCGTGGTAAAAAAAGTAAAAAGTTACTATTCACCAAAAAATTATTTCCATCTCATTGAACCACATTTTACTTACTGACATAAACCGTGTCTCTCGGATTTTTGAAATTCCACTCACAGAAACGGTAAAATTATGTTTTATGAAAAATTCAGTTTTTTTAACTACCACTTAGTGGTTTCACTATTAATCAAAAATTGAATGTTTTCAGAAAAATACCAAAAATTAGGCCTAAGATATATTTGATATTATGAACTCAAAAATGATTTCTATTTTACCAAATTCAAAACATATAAGTTGCATTAATTAATTTAAAAATTAATTCCCATCGTCAAAAAAAGGCGTGTTTTTAAGAGATAATAACTATCAAAAGATTGACACTTGTTTATAACTGGTTTAAATGTGAAATTACATCCAATGACAAACATTGTATTAAATTGTAAAAATATATTCTAAATATACTTTAAAACCACTCAAATTAATAATTGATCACTATTAATTATTTCGATTGAAAAAGTTGTTTTTAATTAAAATTTAGTAATTTCCACTATTCATCAAAATATGAAAGTTATCCGAAAATTACCAAAATTTCACCCTAAGCTAATTTCGATATTCCGAATCCAAAAATGAAATTCATTTTGAAAAATAAAATTTACAAAATTTAAAAAATTGGTTATTACTATTCATAACGGCTAGTTTTAATAATATTTTAATAGCATATCGTTGTTTAGTGAAACTCGGTATTGCGTACTACACACGCTATCAAGGAAGGTCGCGATTGCGTGTAATGAAAGGCAAGTCAAGGATACGTGTTGTGCAAGCTCCTTTTGGTGTAGCGCACAACACAAGACATTAATGAATTTAAAAAGAATATTTTTCATAAAATCTCAGGGTGTTACAATATGGGTCGGTGTTTATATATGTTTTTATATATATATGTGTCCGTATTAAAAAAATTAAAATATTATATATATATATATATATAATATTATATATTAATTTATATATATGTTTTATGATTATATATATATATAAGTAATACTATATTATAATTTTATAATTTTATATTTTATATCTTTTAATGTTATATATCAATATATTTATATTTTATATATAAGATATGTTTATATTTTATATAAATCACATGTATATATTAATATATATATATATATGTTTATATATATGTTTGTTTGTCAATAAATATATTTCTGTGTGTATATATATAGTTATAATTAAATATATATATAAATATATAATGGGCCACTTTTTAAAACACTATTATAAACACCTCTAAAATATCAACATTTATTTAAGAACATCACTAAATTTAAAATATATGTTTGTTTTTATAAATATTAATTTCTATATTTATATATTTACGTGTAAATATATATGTCTGTGTGTGTGAATATATATATATATATATATATATGTTTATATGTTTATATATATATATTTAAATATATATTTACATTGATGGGGGGAAATGTGAAATATAAATATATATGTCTTTAGCAACATTTTCCCAAAAAACGACAAAAATTTTTAAAAGTAATAATTTTTATAGAAAATATTTCTAAAAAATCACTAAATTAATGTTTCCTTATTGAAACTTCATCCTCTTATAATACTAAATAACATTATAGTAAAACATTATCTATGAATATTCATACATATGATATCTTCCACATAATATATATATTTTATAATATTTCTATAGAACTTCATAGTTCAAATTATAGGGGGGATCTTCTTTAACCTTTATATTTGATATATTCTCAACGAACATTATCAAATTATTTATAATTCAATTAACACTGATATTATGATAAAATATTTACTATTTTCAATAAAGTCATGTTATTGAAAATGAATAGTACATTAGTTCTAAGGAACTAAAACCAACATGCATCAACCAACAAATAATTTTTTTCCAAAAATATATTATTGAAACAATCATTATAATGTTTCTAAATATAACATATTTTTATTATCATTTTGGGGAAACATTCATATCTAAATATAGGAATATCCATTAATGTAAAATCTATTTATATTTTCAATACTTATATAATTTGAAATGATATATACTACAGATATAAACCCCAACCCAATTATGAAATTCCACATAACAAGGAAGCATCGAGATGAACATAGTGTGAGCCTCCAATATAGGTTATCAAATTAGCTCAATGTAGTATAATAGAAGAGGACTATATTGCATGCCACCACACTAATTTCATTTTTCACATCCAATTAAAAAATAATCGATCCAACATAGTAATATTGATCTATTTTTAAAATTATTTTAGATTAACTAGATTGACCAAAAAATCAATGTTGATTTTGTAAATCTCAGAATCATTCGAGAAGGATCATAAAAATGAAATATGGGTCAAAAAAGTGAGATACAATAATAATATAGACCATTGATTTATATTTTTGGACATTTGGACCGAATATATAACTTATGAGTATATGGAGAGTCAATATATATTTTTATATAACTATATTTAGTAATTGCATTATATGTTGTACAAATAGAAACATATCCTTACGAAATGGAATGAGATATATGTGGGAAGGTTTATTGGATCTTTATATATTTAATTATTGGTTCTTTTCATAGGGTGTATATATAAAATTATCCCATTTTATGAAACCTATATGGATCAATTAGAGAAATTAGAGAAGAATAACCAAATAGATGTTGATTTAATATATGATTGTTCAGTTGTTCTAGGAGGATATTAGTGGGGAGACTCACATAAAGGGTAATATGTGTGGATCATCATAAAGAATATTCCATGATATCTTCTATAAATTTTTATTATTTGATCTTGAGTAAACGTGTATAATTTTAAAATGGGATAAATGTGGAGGGAAACTATAGATTTTTATCACACTTTAATAGATTCAATTTTTTTATATTCTTTCCTCTATTAGAATGAATGGAGTATTATTATGTAATGATATTTTTTTTATAGTCATGGGAAGGTTCATTTACTTAGTTTTCAGTGTACATGGATAATTTTGGATAAATTTAGTTCAGATGAATTGTTTATATGTGAAAATAATTTTATTCTGGTATAATATTTTTTTGATATGTTTGATGGAATTTAAGGAATATGGATGATTATTTTTTTGAAATATTATGTTATATAAGATTCATTGGAAATTTTCATATTTTTTATATGAATAAAAACCATTTTTAGGGTTTTATAACATTAATCCATTTTTTCGAAAGTTTTGTAATATTAAAAAACTTTTCAAAAGGAACCATGTGATTAGATAGTTGTTTTGAAAATTCATCATATTATTGCATTGTTTTTTAGAAGAACTGAAATATGTTTAACTATAATTCTCTCATATTTTTTTAAAAAAATCATTATATTGATGCTATATTAGATTAAGACATGAGTTACTAAACTGATGTATGATTAAATCAAATAATCCAAAACTTTGTGTCAAATTAAAACCAAGTCAATATCTAGAAAACTCTATGAATACTGATGTTTTATATGAATACAGAAGATCCAATGTATTTTTATCCTAATGATTATTTAGAAACATAATAATAGAAATAATATTACATCAAACTAAATTTATGTTCTTTTTTGAAAAATATGAATAAATAAGATATTTTAAATAAATAGATAATTTATATGGTAGATTTTCATGTGTAGTTTCATGAAATCAAAGGAGATTTATATTAAAATATTTATAGGGATTCAAATAATTAATCAAAATATGATTCATAATGAGAATTAAAATTATTTTTTAGTGAAAAAATAAATGATGTCTTATTTGAAGATGTCCACCTATATTTTTATAATAGATTTTACATTAGTCATTTGTGTCGATTGTCATGATTATTTAATGGAAAAATGATGGAATTTTTTCATGTATATTTATAGTTGATATTGACTCAAATATTCAATTTAAATAAATAAATAAAATATTATTTATTAAATTTTACGTTTTATAGTGATGGTATTGTGGAAAATTAAATATGTATATTGATTTATTTATCAATCGATTGAGTTTTTTGTATTTTAGAGATTATTAAAAGACAAAAAATAAACATCTTTTGAAGTCAAAAAAGTATACTAGTATATTTTCTTGAAAATTGATAAATAATTAATCATTGATATATAAAAAAATATAATAATAATAAAAAATGGAAAAGGAATTTATAGTAGAAATTTTTATTAGAGACATCATGAATATATAGAGCATTAAATGATATCAATTTTAGTTTAACAGTCAGTATATATATCACTAAAATAATATATATATGATAATAGTTGATAAATAATAATTGATGATCCTAAATTAACAATAACGAGAATCTCATTGATATACCAGTTCTAATTGAGATTGAAATTTCAATGATAATCCTAATTGATGATGTTTTAATTATAGTGGAATATAGAGAATAATTACATAACTCTTGTTGATTTTATATTTATCTATCATAAAAAAATATAATGAGAAACCAAAAAATTAAAAACACTTTTGTTACTCTAGTTTGAATATTGATTGGATTGGTAGAAAATCAATGTTACCCTTTTATCAAAAGTTTGTCTATAATAAAAATAAACCTCTTGCCATAAAAATTACGTAATCTTGATTTTTAGTTAATAAGTTACATTATATCACACTGAGGATCATTACAGGTTTATATTTTTAGATAATAATTCCATAATTAATGCATAACATCTCGAATAAGAAGTTGATTCTATAAAAATAGTTTCAACATTTCCAAATTATTAAAAGTTTAAAATAAAACATGATTTTCCATTTTCTTGTTAAATCATCAAAAAATTAAACATGACATTATCCTTTCGGTTACCTTTCCTTATAATCTATGAAAAACAATTAAATTTGGATGAGAACATATATCTCAGTAAGGTGTATAAAAGAAATAAAGTAACCATTTGTTCTAGAATATATTATACACATGAAAACATTCACAAAGATATACTTTTTACCCATATAACATAATAACTTTTCCTTAGTTAAATAAATAATAATATTCCTATCAAGATCCATAGAAAACCTAAGTGATAATGGATACTTGTGGAATCAATTCAATATCAAACATGCAATATCCTTTTTGGATATAAAGGGAGAAACCTTTTTGGAAACATTTGAAATACCCACCTTAGAATATTCTCGTAATTTCTTAAGTGAAACCATACTAATTAACTCTATCTCATTAACCAATACATTGGAGAGATATCATAGGCTCACCTCCCCTAGTTTATCACAATACCACATACACTTATAAAAAAATCCCACAAAATAAGACATAATAACAATATATAAAAATAATAAAAAAATCCAACTTTGAAATCATAATTCAGTTTTTTCAAACCCACACACTCATAAATGAAAATAATTTATTTGAAGATAAAATAATAAACGTGTAATGAAAACATTAAAACTTTAAAGAGAAATAGAATTATAAAAATACATATATTTTTTATAATTTTAAAAAATCATTTTTTTGGAATTTGTTAAATAACTCAAATTGTTATTTCAAAATCTGTTTTAAAAAAAGTCCCTTACCATGAGTCCGACTCATCATTTAAAATAATTATCATCCTGAATAATAAAATTAGGACAATTATTTATATTATTTTTAAGCTTTTAAAACTTTATTTTTTTATAGCACGTGTTATTGAGTTATAACAACTAATTAATTATTTAGATTCATGTTAAACGTTTTGATTATATTTCGTACTAGAGTTTAAAAAGATATATATAAGTCGAATAAGGTCCAATATTTAATTAGTCCATCATATCAAGAAAAATATTAATATTATAATAATCAATTTTATATATCAATTATTATTTTAAATCAATTCATTAAATTTGGATATGGAAACTGAATAGTGTTTCAATCATTGAGACGGTAAGCCATACATAGGGATGAGTAACATTTCCATTTTTCATTGATCAATATGGAAAGAGGGAAAATATTATTTTTTATTTTCAGAATGTTAATAATACAAATAATATCATATTTATAATTTTACTATACATATATATATATATATATATTATCCATGTGATGTGGTAATTAAAAATGAATGAAATCGCTTCATGGAGATGATAGTTCACACGTACGCCTGACGAAATTATCAATTTTATGTGAATTGAAAGTAAGGATATAAATCATATATTATTATATTATAATTATTAATGTTTCATTAAATTCAGATATAATTATTAATTTAATCATTATAACCAATCTTGATAGGCTTTAATGGAAAATGAATTATATCATTCATGGGTGTTATCATTCAAAAGTATGCATGAACGATTGATTTATAATAATTTGTAAGAATTGGAGATGTATTTAGGCGGGGGTGTTAAAAAAACAACTCAATATATTGAGTACACTATATTTATTATTTCATCATGTTTTAAAAATATTTTAAGGAAGTGTATGAAAAATAAAATAGAAACACATAATTAAAAACAATACCTCATCTTTGGAAGGTCTCTTTTGATTATAACCTTAAAACATCTAAGGAGGATTTTATGCCTAAATTAAGGCCTCTATAATGTGATTAGGGATTCCATAATGATATTTGGATAGATACTGTCCAAACCAAAATATTTATTAATTATGAAGAAAAGAGAAGAGTGGGTTCCCTATTATAGGAATGGGGAGGGACACTCTTGTAATTATTCAAATTATTAAATTCATTTATATTTAATTTACAAAAAAAATTGGTCCAAAGTATATTATTACAAAGATAGGATATTTTTGGGAATATATCCATCCATCCAATTATAATTATATAAGTTTGGATTATTATTTTTATCCCTATATTTTTGTTTTAACCCTTTTAACACTGACCATGTTATCTTCGTATTTACACATTGTGGGTTAATATGATTACAATAAAATACAAAAAGACTAGTAAATGAGTCATTGATGAAATTTTATGACATATCCAAATCAGTTGGATAATTATTGTGTTTTCAAATATTTTATACCATTTAATAAAATATTTTATAATTTAAAATACCATTAATGTCAATTTTGACCCTATTTATTTTCAAACTTTTTAAAAATATCATATAAACAAGATAGATTCTATAAAACTCCATTAAATATAAATAAAATATAAAATTCATCCATAATATTCATGGATAACATTAATTCACTAATATCATCTTTGTTTTAATATTTATAATATCATTTATTTGATTAATCCAATAATTATGATATTACATAATCATCGTTGTGTCAAAATTTTAAATAATTATATCATTCCAAAAATTTATAAATAATATACCATGATTTAGGTACTCATTATATCTTTCTAAAATATTTTTATAGTTGAATACATCCCCTATATAATCCAATATTAAAAATAATTTACTTGTTAAAAACAAGGGTGTGACAAAATTTCACTTCTCTATGAATATAATATTATAAATGTTGAAATCATACCCAAGTGTCTTGAAAAGAATATAACATTTACCCAGGGATGATTTTTTTTGAAAGCAACTCACCCAATAAAATTAAGGGAAGTGTTAGTGTGATTTCATATTAGTCATAATATTATTTTTCATTTTAATTTCTTGATTTACCCTTTACTGTGGTAATAAAATCATTAGTAATGTTACTACTGATAATGTCAATAAATAAAACGGATATATTTAAATAATTTGGAACTTATGATTCCAAATATAGAATCTATTTTTCCAAATTAACAACCCATAATTTGAAGATATTAATGAAAAATTATTCATGTGGATGGAATGAATAAATGGTTTTTTAAATATATACATTCAAATGTTCATATATTTTTTATATCCAATATCATTGTGTAGTTGATTCCAATTACCTAAGTTTGATTAAATGATAAAAAAACTTATCTAATTATATTTTAATACAAATTATAAATATAATTTAAATATGTAAATAAATTGTTTGAAAAAGAAGTTATGATCTAATATTTTGTATCATTCACTCTTCATCAAAATATGAATCTTCTCATAAAAATAACATAAAATATCCCAAAGTAAATTTTTATATTACACAAGCAATAAATATTTTTGATAAAATATTTTCATAAAATCGGAAAACATAAATATTTTAAAGAAGGAAAACATAAATATTTTCATAAATATTTTCTATTTTTCATATAATATTTTTAAAATTTTCAAAATTTAAATTTCAAATGGATTCTATATTAAAATGTGGAAAACTGCCTTTTTAAAAAATATTTGAGCTTTCTATGCTTAAAATTGGATTTGTTCTTATTTTAAGCCTATTAAATTAATTTTACGAATGATGGAACATTTAATAAACATGTAAAAACATAATATAGATAGTTCTATTCATCCTCACTTGTAAGACAACTTAATGATGAATACCACTTAAAAATAATCCTATTAACCATATATTATTTTTAATATAACTCAATATTTTGTGAAAGATAAGGTTTCATAGAAACTCATTTTTTTGTGTTGGGAATTATATAAAAAAAGCATCCACATTAAGGTAAAATTAATATCAAATTCATAAATATTAATGAATATGAAATTTTTTTATTCTATAATACCTGTGATGTTACATCCTTCCTACATTTGGGAAATTACGCCCTAACAATATTATTCACATATCAAATAAGTGGGGGTATTTTTAAATTAGAGAATTTTCATATTACCATGTTTCCAATTAAACCATATGGGTTTTTATAAAACCATAACCTGATTAATAAATTTATTCCAAAACAATATCTCTATATGGAAAAGAATCTAAAATGGTTGTTCCGTATAAGAAACAATCTACTCTAAGATGTCCCCATATATCTCTGAATCAACTGAACTTTTTCTACCATTTCCTCTACCAATTATGGTCCCATAAACATCTTATAAACTAATTTATCCTAAATATAATATTTCAAAAACGATTTCAATATAATTCCACAAATGGTTCTATATTTATACTTGAATGAAAATTATTATTATAAGAAAACTAAACCAAACAAACTTATTGGTCCAAAAATCCATGGTAATCCACTGAGAAACCACGTATCATATTCCCCATTGCCGGAATTTTTTGATTTTGGCTATCTATCTAATTAAGGATGAATATCTATACTGTTATTTAGTTTAGTTCCCAATGACTTTTTGAATCCATTACAAAAGATATAAGTAAAATAGGGGTTAGAATATAATATGATGGAGAGAGGTACTCCATTTAAACAAACTCTATCTTTAATATACAACCCATAAAGTTGATCCTGAGGGAAACTGTCTCGAATAATGAGAAAATGAGAAGATTTAGTCTGTCGATCAACAATAACCCAGATCACATTGTTACATCAAAAAGAATTCGATTATCCCACTGTAAAGACCATAGATATATTTTACTATTTTCTCACTGGTACTGGAAAGGGATGAAGCATCACTTTCGGTAACTTCCACACTACATTAAACATTTGATAATTCATATTTATCAAGGAAGAGTTCGAAATATATCTTTTTTTACCAAACCACCACCAATACTCTTGATGATCACTGTAAATCATAGTGTTCCATATATGTACTAAAAATAGATAATTATAAACTTCATATAAGAACTCTTTCTTAAATTTTGAAACACAAGGTACACAAAATCTCTTCATAAATATCTAAGTAGAATCATTATCATTCTTAAATTTAGGAGACATTCCATTTTAAACAAATTCTATATTTTTAAGAATCTAATAGTCTCCCATCTATACATTCTTAATTATGTCTAATATAGATTATTTCATTTAAACATGAAATAAAATAGAGGAATTTCCAACACAAAAAACATAATGTCCAAAATTCATCAAATTATTAACCAACAGGCCATGTTCCAATCTTATTATGGTTAATATATCATTACTTTTCTAACTCACTAAATCAACTACTTTGTTTCCATTTCCAATATTGTAATGAGTCATGAAATTGAAATCCATGATTACTTCCAATTATCTTCTCTATTTTAGGTTCTATTCATTCACGGTTAAGATATACATTATACTTTTATGTATAATATATATTTTAATTTTTACTAAATAAAATGATGCTTCCTAAATTTTAATGAAAAAAGAAAAGTAGCTATTTACAAATATTGTATATAGTTAATTAACTCATGAGTTTTTAACAAACATGAAGTGTAAGAAATTACATGATCATTCTCTATTAGTTCACAACCAAGTCCTTTAAATGAAGCACCACAATAGAAAAAAATCACCATTTTTGAATGGAAGGTATAAAATTAGAGTGCTTAGCAATATTCATTTCAAATATATAAAAAATCATCACATTATTTTTTACGGATGAACATAACACATTTTTAAGTTATCACAATTAGTTTTCTACATATCCATGAAATATATTCAAAAATCATATATTAATAGCGTGAAAATAAAAAAACTATGAATTTCTATAATATTTTTGGGTATTTCCCATTCCTCAACAACTTTCATTATAGAAGGATCAATAGTAATTACATATATAAAGATAATTTGACCATGGAAGGGAATTTTTTTCAACCTACATACAAGCATTCAGAATTATCTATACAGTTTCTTTTCTTTTAAGTCTTTCTAAACAACCGTTGGATTTATTTTGTGCTCTTATTTACTATTAGAATATATAAAAATTTTCATCAATAAATATGACCAATTAAATATGAAAAAGTCATTAAATATTCTATTCATAATATCCATGAATACAACATGTGAATTAGTTAACAAAAAATGAAAAAAAAATTCATAATGCCCATATATAGTTCGAAATACAGAAATCAGAATGTATGATTCATTTTATTTCAACTAACTGTACCCTGAACCCAGATGAACATTCAAAAAATAATTTTCTCTATATAGATAATAAAAAAACATCAATATTTGGTAAATGAGACTTGTTCTTAATAATGATGTTTTTCAAGGATTTATAATCAATGCAATGTCTTATTAAAGCATCTTTATTTTTAGCATACAGGATAAGAGCACGCCATCTTGATGTGAATTGTAAAATGAAACCTTTATCTAATAACTCATGTAATTTATAATTAAAATCACAAAGTTCTATTCACATCCTTAAATAAGTGGGTTTATAAACGGGCATAGCATTATGAACAAAGTGAATTGTAAATTCAACTTCTCGATCATGTATAATACTAGAAAACTCACCATAAAAAACATTTATATACTCATCTACCATAGGCACATAATTAATATGAACAGTTCATTTTTTTCAATAATATGTGATAGATACCATTCATTTCCATTTTTTAATAGTTTCTTATCTTTCTGATATATTTTCAATGAAATGTGTTCATTCTTGTAATAAATAAAATGTATTTCTAAAAAGAATCTTCTTTAGCTCTAAAGTCTATCTTTTCATGGTAAATAGAAATGAAACCCATACCCAGAATAATATCAATCTAAACTAGAGGATAAAAACAATTCTTCCTGTTAAATTCTATCCAAATAAAATTTCAATTATACTTTTATAATTTAATTATAGCTTAATATTTCTCACAGGGGTTTTCTCCATAAGTTATGGATTCATTTATTGAGGTGGAATTTCCAATTTACTAGAAAATTTATAACAAATGAAAGAATGTGTAAACCATTTATAAAAATACATATATTCATAATCTGAATAGAAAAATAATTTATATGAGATGAATTAATTTTATGGAACAAAATCTGCTGAAGTACATTCTATGGATTTCACCAAATCATTCTGATTATAGTCCAAACAGCTTCCCAGTATTTGGGTTCCACTTAGAACACTTGTTTACAAAATGACCCATCTCATCGCATCTAAAAGTAACTACTCAATATATATCAGATTTTTTCTTACCGTTTCCATGATTTTTTATTATACTTATTAGATGTATAACCTATTATATCACATGAAAATCACTTACGAGAAAAAAAATCCATTATCCAGTGTGTTTTATATAATATTTCCCAAAACTACAAACTATTGTTTCTCTCTATGAAACAATTTTTGAAGAATTATTCCATTTTTTCCTTCCACCATGACCCCTTTTCGTAATATTTTTGAACAATACATAATCATCCAAAAACCCAATTTCTAACTTCTCCACACATCAAACATGTTTTTCATAACTTTTGAATTCTGAGAATCCAATTCTCTTCAATACTATGGATTTAATCCTAATAAAAAATTAATTATTTTAATATCAATATCTTGAATGAAATTTATAGCACTTCTTGACAATCTAATTTATTTTTCTTCATATTCACCCACCGAGTCCTCCTCCTTCCTAAATTACAATCATTGTTTTTCTATCCAATTTCATCCCGCATTAGGAATATTTTGCATAAGAAAATTATTTCTGAATTAATCCCACTAAAATGTATCTATCTCCTCATTTTACCTGATATTTGTAAGCATCATCCACAACTGATGGGCTTCACCATTGAAATAATAAACATAAAGACTAAAATATTTATTAGATGAACACCCAATGACATTAAAAAACATTTTTAGGGATTTTATCCACCTGTCAATTGGCATAGGGTTAGATGATCATTTGAATGATGGGGGTGATTCCTCATGAAATGATACACTACTAATATATTACCTTATGGTTGAACTGGTTGATATATAGCATAGATTTCACCACTATTTATAGCCTGTTTCAACTGAGCCATCCCCGCAAAAAACTGCTCAGATCTGATTCCAACCATTTTAGGATGTAGATTTGGAAGGTTTTTTCTTCTAGATTCCACCCCAAGACAAATGTACTATTTTTTCTGTGGAAAACCATTTTGAACAAACATATATAAGATAATGAAACATGGTAATTTTAAAATGTTATCAAACTTCAACATAAAAATAAATTATAAATAAGTTTATAGGTTTTTTACTATAAAATAACCTAAAACCTAAAGTAGGATAAACCATCCATTGATACCAACCATAAGTCCTTGACCATAATTATTACACAATCTTGAGTTTTAGTAAAAAAAATTACTTTATTTTACATTGGTTATCTTTTTATTTTTATAGTTTTAGAGATTTTTTACACCATTAATACATAACATCAAACATAAAAAACTTGATTCCACTAAATAAATTTCCACTATTTCAAGAATATAATTATTTTGTAATTAAAATTATTTCATTTTTCATGAAATGTTTTCATAACATTCATAATGACTTACTCCTTTCTCATATCGATTATTATACACTATGATTTTTTTTAAAACATGGGATGAAAATAAAAACGTAATGGAAATCAAAGAGTGAATGAAATCCTTAGTCCATGAATACTTTAATCCTATGAATAAATTCAATAAAATATACTTTTAACCCATAATACATATCCTCTTTACCTTACCTCATGAAATATTTAAATTCTTGTAAATCTCTATTGAAATCATAAATCATAAAGGTAACATGTAGAATCAATTTCATATCATTTTTGTAGTATTTTTCATGGCTACATAGTGCTTAACCTTTTTGGTTGTATTTGGAATACCCACTGTAAAATATTCCCTTAATATCTTATGATAAACCATGACGATTAACTCTGTCTCATTACCTAATTAATTGGGAAGATATAATAGATAAAACTCCCTAGGTTTATCCTGAAGAAACCTATACTCATAATCAATTCCCAACAACCAAAACATTAGCACAATATATAATAAAATAAAAAATTTCCCAATTTGAAATAAAATTTTATTTTTCTACAAAGTACAACACTCATAAATGAAACCAAAAAATTAAAAAAAAATTGTAAACATGTAGAGGAATCAAAAAACATTAATGATACATAAAATAAAGAAATTCCATTTCGAATGTCTAAGTTCAAATAATCATTTTTTATTGTTTTAAACATAACTGAAAGAGGAACTTTTAAAAGAAGTTTGTAAAACAAAATTCCCTTACATAGAGACTGACTCATCACGTACAATCATTATCTTCCTAAATAATATACATAGGAAACTTATTTAAATTCAGGGTATCCATCTCAGATTTTATTAATAATTTTATATCAAATATTATCATGTGATACAAATTTCTTAATTATTTAAGTTCCTTTCATATGATTTGATGATATTCAGTACCAGATTTTAAAGTGACATCTGTAACTCGAATATGGTCAAAGTGGAAAATAGTCCAACATATCTAGAGTAATAATCATGACATAAAAATAACTTTTATATATCAATAATAATTTTAAATACTTTTATTTAAAATTTATATGAAAAATGAACAATGTTACAATCAAGGATATGTTAACCCATACCAACACATGAGTAACGTTTCATCTTTATTTACCATTATAAAATTAAGTTCAATATTATTTTTTCTTTACTGAATGATCTTAATATAAATTATATATAATTTTAATTTAAATATTCTTATATATATTATCCATGTTATGTGAGGATTAAAAATAAATCACATCACTTCGTGGAGGTGATAGTTCACACGTTCGCACGAATGATGCTACAATTTTTTGTGCATGGAAAATAATAAATTAATTGATATATTATTATATTTTAATGACAAATATATCTTTAGATATCTTTTATAATCATTAATTTTACCCTTATAGAAAATCTTGAGAGATGGTTATGGAAAATGAATTATATCTGTTTGTGGAGGTGATAATTCACTTGTATGCACGAACGATTAATTTTCTCCCATTTGATTGAATTGGATACGGATTTAGGTTATGATATTAACATAATTTCATATTATTATATTTATTATATTTTATGTTTTATTTCATCATGAGGGAATAATAATTGATGTACGTGGATTATGAAATAAAATATAAGTACTTAATTAAAAACAAAACCACTTCTTCAGAAAATATCCTTTTATAGTACTCATAACACCTCTAATGTGGGTGTTATTCATAAAATAAGGCCTTTAATGTGTGTTTAGGTGTTAAGGGAAGTAATATGGGTAGATTTCGGCTGAACTAAAATGGTTTTGATATGTGAATAAAATAGATTAATGGGTTCAGATTTATATTATAGGGGAGGGGAACTATTGGAAATATTTATATTATTGAATTAATAAAAATTAATTTTATTTTCTAAATGGTTTCAGATCAACTGATTTAGAATATAAGATGATTTTTTCACGGAATAAAACCATCCATTAAATATTTGACAGGTTTTCAATATTTTTTTATTCCTTATCTTTTTGTTTTAAGCCATTTAACTCTTACCACATTTTAATGTCCATTACATTTTAAGGGTTAATGTGATTACAATAAAATTAAAGACGACCAATAAATTAGTCATTAATTAAATTTTATTAAATATACCATAAATTTTTCAGAATCATAGACCGTTATAAATTTTATATCCTTTAAAAAGATATTTTCTATTTTGACAAACCAAAAGTTTAAATTTTAAGACTATTCATTTGTTTAATTACTAAAAATAACATAGTAAAATTATATATACGAAAAAAATACATTGACACATCAATAACATGTAAAATTAATCTATAAAATTATTGGACAATATTAATACACTCCGAATATATTTTTTTAATATTTTTATCATCATTTATTTAATTTATTCTTTGATTAATTAATTGATGCATCATCATTATGTCATCATTTTATTTTTTCATATCTTTCATAAAAATTTAAAATAAATTAAAAATGATGTAGGAAATTTTTTAATATTCTTAATGACAATTTATAGTTGAAGATATCCCCTGAATGACCCCATAATAAAAATACAATACTTGTTAAAAATAAGGGTGTGACATATTTTGTCCTCACACTGAATATATTATAATAATTGTCTTACTCACACCCATGTTGATTAAAAATGATATAACATAAAACAATGGACTATGTTTTCGAAACACACTCACCTAATGAAATTATGACAAGTTTTAGGGTAATTTCATATTAGTTATACATTTTTTTTAATCTTAAATTACCTGATTTACCCTTAACTGTGGTAATTAAAATATTTATAATGATACAATTCTCAATTTTCAAGAATTAAAGGGACCTATTAAAATAATATGGAAATTATGATTGAAAATATGGATTCTTTTTTTAAAAATTAAAAACAAATAATTTTCATAAAATAAATGAAAATTAATAACATTGAAAGAATGAGAAAACACGTTTTTATATTAAAAACATTTAAAAGTTAACACTGTTTTTATGTCCAATTTCAATGTGAAATTGATTACAATGACCTAAATTGGATTAAATATTAAGAAAATTAATTAATTTTACTCTAAAACCCATTAATATCATAATTTATCTTTATATATAAATTTAATGAAAAATCAGCTGGCAACTAATATTTTTTATTATTCACTTTACATAGAAATATGAATGATCTTATAGAAAATAGAAAAACATTTAGCCAAAGTTAATTATGATATTTTAATTTATAAAAAGAAGAATAATTTTTCATTTAAATTTATATAAATTTTAAAAATAAATTCTAATATAGGGTTTTTATCAAAAGGCAGTAAAACAACCTTTTTTGAAAAATATGATAGCATTATTCGGTTAATGTTTTATATTTTATTATTTTAACCCTATAAAATTAATTAGATGCATTTAAATATACTTAATAAAAAGGTTCAAACATAATATAGTTTTTTCTATTCAATATTACTGATTCAATGTCTATATGAAAACTATCACTCAAAAATAATAATATTAACAATATATTATTTTCGATATAACTCATTCTTGCATGCAACATATGATATCATAGAAACACATTATTATATGTTGGGTATTCTATTGGGAATATCGTACCCTTTAAGGTAAAATTTCTATTTATCATAAAATATCAAAAAAATTTAAAATTCATAATTCAAAAATTAACTGGGATCTTATAGTAAATCCGGAAATCACATAGAGTATGTCATTTTACTCCATGGTACCAGAACTAGTCATTGAAATATGCTCATCATATAATTCCTTAGTGGTGATCTGTGTTATTTGTGTTTCTATATTTATTTTTCTATACTAAATTATTATTTGTTCTTGAAAAGGATTGATGGGTTTTTTTCCAATACATGAACATGATCTTACCAAAGATGAGAAAACCACTACAACCTAAATCACCTCCCTTCTATGGTATGTTTAGGAATATAGTTTGAATTTGGGGTTTCATGTATATAAGGTTCAAGTTAGTGAATAACATAATTCATTATTTAAATAAGGGGGCATGTAGTAGGACCAAAATAGTTTACTCTTTTTCAATTTCTGTAATTATATGATTTTGAATAATCGGATTATGTTACACTTATAGTCTCTTAGACATGAGGCATATTCTAAAAAAATTAAAAAAAATACATAGATATGATATTATGGTATTATAAAGGATTGATGTTGACAGTAAATTTTTCAACATTAATGTTGTATTGACCTAATGTTTTATCAATGAAAATCAATTTCCAATAATTATGTCATATAATCACATGAAATCAAAACAAAATGAACTATTAATTACTATGTGACCATCAAAAACAATTTTTATACTTCTGTTATTATAATTTCAAAAATATGACCTACGTGGTTGTGATCAGTATGATGTATGGTGTCTAATAATACAAACTAAATGTTTTGTGAATAGTAACCGAACCTTATGAATAATATTCATACCCTTATGAATAGTTATATGAACATATTGAATAATAAATCGTTCAAAAGAATCATAACCTCACCTGTGAATATATAAATAAAATTTAAGAATTTTATATTTGATAATATGACCATATTAATAGTATTTTTATTTTTTAAGTCATAAATGTAAAGACCTGGATTTTTCAATGTAAATTTTCATTTAATTATGTGGAAGTATTCGAGTATGAAAAAACTAATCGTGCATGATTCCAAGGCCCAGTGTGCCCGGAATAAATTTTTGAACTTTTTTAAGGTATATTTAGTAAACATGCTATCAATGATTTATAACTTTTGACCAGGTTCTTGGAATTGAAATCTGAGGACACCGATGAACTCGCATGGCCGATATTCGCTTAAGGGTGCCTTCACTTCGACCGCAGTAAGTCGGGCGTCCGTTTGAAGAAACATCTATGATGCCGGAAACCTTAGATTGAGATTTTCCATTTTTTATACTCTACTTTAGTTTTGGATAATGTTAGAGTATTTCCGGGTTGGATCCAACCTGAATCCAATCGGGCCCTCGGAAAGAAAACACTAATAACTAACAGACCAGACGTCTGATTGACACGTCGTCAGTCGCGTTGGGTCCCTTTCGACCTAACATAACATAGTGATACATAGTTTTGGGACTTCGTGGCAGTTTAAGTGTCATCCAATAACTTCAGGAGATGATCCTCCCAGAATCATGCATGCTTAGTGCGGGAACCCTATGGCTGGTTGTACTTGATGCATCGTTCAATATATGTGTCATTAACGTATATGATTGATAAGACTTTCTTTGACTATCTGACATAAAATTAACATTACACGAGAAAATATATTTTAATGTTAATTTTATATTTAAATAAATTGGATGAGATATGAAATCCCAATAATATGGAATAGAAAAAATCATTCCTGAAATTATTTATTAATAACAATTCATTTTTAATGCACCAAATGTGCCCTATATTGCAGTGACATATGAAATCATACATCTAGTTAGTAAATCTATGTGTTTGATTCATGACATTAATTAATAATGATCATAAAGGATAGGGGCCATTATCCACAGTCATGGAAATTAATATCTTATAACAAAGAATCATGCAGAATTTTTGCAGGCAAGTAAATACAAAATATCTCTAATCACTGCAATTTTCATGTGTGAAAATATTATATTTATGTCTCAAAATCTTACTCATACCCACACCTAATAGTAAACATACTATGTGAAACATAATTTAATTTTATCCAAACACATAAATATTTTTTAATAATATCATCATAGATGTTCATGGTGCTAATCATATAAGAGAAATAATATTCCCTTTTCAATGTGATTGACACTCTAGTACATTAATACATTAATTTCACATAAAATAATGAAAATTTTATATATGTTGTTTAATTAATATATAATTCACTTAAAATACATCTAATCCAATGTAAAAACAATTTTTTTCTTCGAAACCATCTTCTACAGACTCCCACATGGAGTAGAGAAAACTACCAATGAATTTCGACCTTATCGACCTCACATTAGTATCATGTTTCTTCATAGTCAAGGCTTCTCTCTAAGGGTATACCATGAATTCTTATGTGGATACTCTATTCACATCAGCATTACCTCTTTAAGAAAAATATAATGTGATATGGTACTTAGGAAGTATGTAATTATTATGATGATGTGAACATTGATCACTTTTTAGATCCACTTCTATAGTATAATCAATACAGAGTTTGATTATGTATTCACTTTTCTATAACACATCAATATGTTTGATTATGAAGAACCTGGAAATGACCATCTACAGTTTCCTTATAAGATCCAATATATTATGACTTTCCTTAAGAATCTAAAAAAGGGATCTCTTTTATCTATGTCATATCACAACTGTAACATCTTGTGTATCTAGAAGGAGACACTATGTTCTATAGAATACATGATACACCACATTAAGCTTAATCAAACAACTAAATATTACTATCTTGTATTGTAGTTATCATATATCAATTAGAATGGAGTAAATAAATCATACAAACTAAATAATGAAAATTTGGTTGACACATGTTTATATAGTGATTCATTGGTCAAAAAATTAATTACAAATGAAAATAAATACCAATTGAATATCAAACATGTGTTTTTTATGAAACACTATTTTACTAAAAATTATTTTGTTTATAAAATAATTAGATTACTATTGTTGGATTATTCCTAGTGTGAGTTGAGTCTTTATCTTTGTTGTACACTTCTTTGTGATGATACCTTTGTGGTATTTTTCTATGTGGTGTTACCTTTGTGGTACATACCTTCGTGGTGTTACCTTCATGGTATTATTTCCTTCATTGAACAGTTGTGCTTTTTTATAAAGAGTTGGGCAATATATTTCCTCATGAAGGATATGAGTTTACTTAAAAACTTAATTATATGTATGGGAATATACCTAAGTAGGGTTGTCTATTTCTTCATTATTGGTAATTGTGGTCCTGCTTTCGGGTTTACACATTATGGATTCTGGAAGACCATCAGGGTTCTCGGGGTCCATACTGACTATCATTATACTCAACCATGCATGGGCTACGACTGCACCTTGTTGTGTCTTGTGAAGATGATGGAAAACATAGATCGAGGTTGAGGGTAATAGGACTGGATGCGACTTGGAAGTGGACTGTAGATGAGGTGTACCACAAAGATGATCATTCGAGAGTTTTACCTACCCTCCATGTAGGATCCTTGGCAGGTGTTCACAGGATATGTTTTTAGTTTTACTTGAACATTCCAGTTGGGCTTGTATTTCATCCCCTTTACTTACTGTACACACTCCATTTACTATATGTATTACTTTGTACATGTATCTTGTTTTGTGATTGGATTGTGTGTGTTTACAAGATAAAAACACAATTCCTTCCAGAATTAGGGATATGCCTTTCCCGTGCTAGTCTCATGCCCCTGACCTATGGAATGTGGGGTTGGGATAGTCACATCGAGGGCCCCAGGGGACGATTCGTGAAAAATTAGTATCAGAGGAGTCGGTTCTACTGAAGAACTTGGTCTCTATTCTCTTAATCAAAAATAGTGTTATGTGTTATGAGTGTGGTTATTAGTTTGGGAAATCCATTGTTGGTGTAGAGGCCGACGTATCCATAAACATGAAACCAAACTTATGATTTCTTACTCAGTGCACAAAAAAACTGATTGTGTGTGTTTTTTTAAAAAGTTCTCCTTGTGATCACTTTGAGTCATCTCACCGGGTATAAATTATTGACCATAGTGCTCCAATTTCATTTCAGGATGCCTCTACACAGTCATCCAGCTAGGGTTCTAGGTAGAGTACATGATGACTACCCACCGAGCGATGAGGATTCTGTGTAGGGAAGCCTTTCGGCAGTTGTACCATCAGGTGGTGAACCATTAGTTCCACTACCCACTAGGAAGTCGATGCCACCAACTCCAGCCACAAAGGGTTCATGCCTCTTGAGCATGATGCATGTGTTTTAGAGCCAGATACCACCGAGGTTCCATGGAGAGACGGATCCATAGGTGGATGAGGACTAAGAGGAGGCCATGGGTATAGTTTTTTGACTAGTAGGGACACCAATTGATCTCATGGTTATCCTTGCTACTAGTATTCTTCAGGCAGTAGCGGGAAGATGGTGATGTTGGATGCTCCAGGTTCACGACGAGGTCACTCTCATCTTGGAGGACATTAAGAGCCTTTTCAGAGCAGAGTTTGTCCAAGCTACCTTATGCTCTATGTGAATGCAGGAGATTCTATACTTGAAACAGAGAATATTGACTGTGGCTTAGTATTCAGTGAGGTTCACTGGCCTCTCTCACTACTCCACTGACATGGTGCTAGAACCTTTCTTTAGGGGATGGACCTTTGAGCAGGGGCTCAGACAGAAGATTAGGGCTTCGAAGATTTCTCTCAGCATCGCGACACAATCAGGGGTGTTAGTGCGAGAAATGTTAGTGAAGAGCTTCCTTGCATAGAAGTCACCAGTAGTGAGACCCACCAAAGGACGTCATGTATCATAGTCATCAGCAGCTAGTAGCAGACTGATGATGCAGAGGTCGAAGAGGACCACACCTAGAGGTGGATGACCACATGATATAAGTTTTGTCGTGTTGGGCTCATGAGATAGAGCATGACATGCAAGGATCAGGAAATGTTACTCATAGGACGGGCTGGGTCACATGGCTTGTGACTGCCCGACCCGTCATACGGACGGCCAACAAACGGTAAAAAGACGTCCTTGGTAGAGGCGAAGATTCGATCGAGGAGGTCCCTAGGCAGTAGAAGGATGTGGAAGAGGAGCTATCTGTGTAGCGGTCGGTGGGCTGTGATTTGAGGTTCTACCTCCACCACCACTAGGAGTTCCACCCCGACCATAGGGAGCAAGTCAATAGGGACGATCTTAGCTCAAATCAGCTGAGTCCTATGACCATGAATCTCTGGTGATGAATTGAGGTATGATGTGTGTCTACTCCACCTTTGATGCAGTACTTATAGACAAAGGTTCTAGTTACTCTCTTATTTCCACGACCCTGGTTCAGTGCTCAGAGATTCTAGTGGAGTCGTTGGCTTGATCTTTACGGCTAGAGACCCCTACGAGAGAGGATTCGACAATTACATACTGGTGCTGGCATTGTGATCTTACTCTAGGAGATGAGAGATTAGACTATCATCTTCTAGTAGTGGTGTCGATGCCTTACGACGTCATTTCGGTTTGTATTGGTTATCTACAGTTTATGCCCAGATTTACTATATTAGGGGAAATGTGTTGTGTGTCCACATGGATGTGACAATGTTTTCCTTCACCCACAAGAAGGGAACCCTTGCATCACATGATAGAATTACCCCAAGGAGGGTGTAGCAGATCAAACATCAGTTTTATAGCTTTACCCATGGAGAATTTTATGTTGAGAGTCCGACCTATCCTATATTGATGGACCAGTACGCTGATATATTCCCTGATGATGTTCCAGGTCTACCACCTTGTAGAAAGGTGGAATTTTATATCAACCTGTACCCTGGTACAACACTGATATCTTCAACAGCATATCAGATGGATCTATTGGAGCTTTGAGAGATGGGAGTACCGTTAGAGGAATTACATAGCAAAGTGTTCATTAGACATAGTTTTTTTCTTCTGGAAGCCCATATTTATTTTTCTGAGAAGGAGGATGAGAGTTTGAGACACTCTGTGAACTATAGGCTCATGAACTAGGTGACCATGAAGAACAAGTACCCACTCCCAATGATTGATGATATCCTTGAATAGTTTAAGGGAGCACATTGGTTTTCAAAGATAAAACTGAGGTCAGGCTATCACCAGCTCAGGGTATGAGATGAGCATGTAAAGAAGATGACATTCAGATGTCGGTGAGGCCACTATGAATTATGGGTTATGCCATTTGGTGTCACCAATGACCCAGTATTATTCATGGGACTCATGAAAAAGATCTTCCAGCCATATGTAGATCGCTTTATGGTAGTATTCATCATCGAAATCTTGATATACTCATCTATAGTGGAGGAGGATTCCTACCTTCTGCAGATAGCTCTTGACACTCTCCAAGACAACCAAATATATGGTAAGATCTCTAAGTTCTAGTTCTGGATTCGAGAGGTATAGTCCATGGGACACATTATCTCAATGGTATTAGATGTGGTGGATCTAGTGAAGATTGAATTTGTGCTTTCTTGGGAGCCACCCAAGAGTGTGACAGATGTGTGGAGTTTCCTGGGGTTGGTCGGTTACTACTGTAGGTTTGTGCCTGACTTTTCCAGAGTTGCGGTATCCTAATCAACATTTACGGAGAATAGGAAACCATTTGTGTGGTTGGAGAAATTCCAAAAGATTTTCCAAGAGATGAGTCAGAGAATTTCGAGTGTCCCTATCATGATTCGACCGGAGGAGGGCGTTGGGTACATAGTCTACTACGACGCATCTGGGATCATGCATGGATGTGTCCAGAGGCAGGAGTGAGCAGTTATCACATATGGTTATCGACAGCTGAGAAAACATTAGATGAACTATGCTACCCAAGACCTGCAGTTAGCAACAATGGTCTTCGCCTTGATGATGTGTCTACATTACATGGTTGGTGAATTTTTTGTAGTCCACTCTGATCACAAATGTCTCAGGTATATCTTCTCTCAGAAGGACCTAAACCTGAGACAACGACATTTCCTTGAGTTCCTCTTGGAATACGAATTCGAGACAGGCTATACTCCTAGGAAGGGGAATGTAGTAGCATATGCACTCAGCAGGATATCTGGTATACAGTTGTTGAGTGAGGCGACAGAGCAGCTAGCTTCTTTGTGAATATACTATGTGAATCAAGCTGGAGATGCTTATCTTCAGTCTCTCATAGTCACTCCCCCACTACATCAGTGAGTCGGGGAGGTGCACCATGGTCACACTAACTGCGAGGCTCAACATGTTTATATATCCACAGGACATGCACCTGATGGATTTTTTGATGGTGGGGAACACATCATCCTCTTCAGAGGGTGTACTATGGTACCGATTGCTCTTCAGGAAGAAGTGTTGATGGATTTCCTTATGTCTCCTCTAGTTATATGTACAGGAGTGGTGAAGATTTACCAGGACCTTAGGCATGTGCAATGGTGGCCAGGAATGAAGAAATCGGTAGCAGTGTTTGTATATCGGTGCCTCACTTGTCTGTAGGAGAAGGAAGAGAATCATGTTCCATCTTTCTTAGTTCAACCACTAGAGGTGCCAGAGTGGAAGTGGGATAGAATTTCCATGGGTGTAATGGCAGGACTTCCACGGACGTCCATGGGTCATGATTCTATATGGGTGATCATCAACCGACTCACCATGTTGGCCCACTTCCTACCTATTAGAGAGCAGGGATCATTAGAAGGATGGGAAACCTCAATGTACAAAATATTATACAACATGATGGGGTGGAATCTATGATTTTGTCTGATTGGGATGCACATTTTATTTCTCGGCCACGGCAGAGGTTGCAGGAGGCGTTCAGGACTCAGCTTTGATTGAGAACCACCTTTCATCCTCAGAGGGATGATCAGATAAGGCCAATCATTCAGAACCTTGAAGACATGATGCGTGCTTTCATCCTTGATTTCGACCGCATCTGGGAGGATAACTATCCCTTGGTAGAGTTCAACTAAAAAACATTTATCACTCAACTATCAGTATGGCACCATTCGAGGAATTGTACGATCGACCTTGAAGATCACCTCTGTGTTGGACTGACCCTGGGGATTCTGCACTCATGGGACCAGAGATGGTACAGGATACCACAGTGAAGGTATAGATCATTCAGGAGTGGTTGAAGACTATATAGAGTAGGAAGACGTCATATGCTGACACCTGATGGATACCTCTAGAGTTCTAGGATTGTGACCATGTCCTTCCACGAGTCTTATATCGACGAGGTTTGTAGAGATTTAGTTGGGGTGAAAGTAATATCCAAGGTTCATCAGACCCTTTCAGGTCCTCAGTAGTGTTTTCAAGGTGGATTACCTCTTAGCTATTCCCCCTCAGTTTCCTTGAGTGCACGAAGTTTTCCATGTATCCATGTTGAGAATATACATACATGAGCCCTCACACATCATTGAATGGGGCGAGCTGGACATTGACGTTTGGGTGACATTTTCACAGAAGAGGAACAAGGAACCAACTTTCGAGAAGTGTCGACGTGTCACCTTCTTCATCACACCACCTCCAATAAAAAAAATGAGGTTGGGGGTTTATTTTGAAGTATGATAAATATATAATTGTTGATTATTCATATTCTTCTTTCTCAACGATGATGGAAAAACAAACATGGCCATCGATCCGTGCATATATGATGATCTTTTCTATTCATTTATCTCGTGTTATTCATGCATTTTTCAACACCAAATAATTAAGCTTTCTAAAAAAACAATGTTTTATTGAGCGCAACATATGGACGTGGAGATCTGGACCCAAGGATCGTGAATATGTGATCATCACATTTTTCGGGAATAGAATGAAGTTGCGGTGGCCGCGAAAGAGACTAGAGGATGGAACGTTGGCCGATCGCATGGATGAAGGGCGGCGCGCGGCCCTGGTGCCGGTGGAGGTGGTGGTCGCAGTTGTCGAGCCATAATGGCACACCCGAAGGGAGGCTTCGAGAATACGATGCACTCGGAGGGCAGCCGACACCCGGCTGACCATGTTTCGGGTAGGCAGAGCAATTAGAGGTATGATATATGGTGTTCATGGAGGTGTCACACTATGGGGGGCCGAAACCTAACCAACCACATCACACTGAGCAGGACCCCCTACGGCATGTCCCGTGTGCCATCATGTGGCGTCATGTGGTGTAGTTGGGATGGATGAAACCAAACGGCCCTTGGGATGTTAGAAAATGGGGGGGATCCCCCTAGGTGGCGGCTATCGCAGGCCCTGACATGGTGGACTGAACCCAGCTGGGAGGACCGCACCCTACTGAGTGGGCCACACAGAGCAGGTTGCACCGAGTGGGTCGCGCCCCATGGGTCGGGCCATCCCTTTGTGGACCGGGCCGAACCGCAGCCCAGTGGGTCGTGCCCAACATAGTCCTACCCATCTATGTTGGACCCATACCAGGGCGGGTTGACCCCAACTGGTTCGGGTTGGCCAAGATCGATTCAGACTATACTCGGGCCCACCGAGACCGAGAAACGTCTTTTTGGCCATATATTGAGAACTGGGCATCCGTTTGATGAACCGTCTGTGACGCCAGAAACCTTTGATCGATATGGTACATTTGTTATACTCACATGAGTTTTAGATAATGTTCTTTATGACCGGGAAGGATCGAATCTGAATCCTACCAAGTCCTAGGAATAGAAACACTAATAACATACAGACTGGGTGTCTGATTGACATGTCGTCAGTCGCGTTGGGTACCATTTGATGTGATGGAATTCTGTGATACATCCTCATGGGAAATTATGTTAGTTGAAGTATCATCCAATGGAAGGAGGAGAATATCCTCCCGGAATCAATTGTGCTAAGTGCTGGAACCTTGTGGCTGGCTGTACTAGAAGCATCTACGGATCCTGTGTGGGTCATCTTAAGATCATGTATGGGTCATCATTGGATCATATGTGGGTAAACATCTACGTATCCTATTTCGGTCATATTTAGATCATTTGAGGGTCATCTTTAGATCCTGTGTGGGTCATATTCGATCCTGTGTGGGTCAACAACAAAGCTTCTCGACAATGTAAGATGATCTAGCAATACAGCTAATCATCTATACTTACATACATAAGTTATACCTGTTGTGAGTTTATTCATTACCTTCGTGATACAATTCTGTGTGGTGATACCTTCGTGGTATTCTTCTGTGTGGAGTATCCTTTTTTGTACTTACCAACGCGGTGTTACCTTCGTTGTATTCCTTCTTTCATTGAACAGTCGTGATTTTGGCTAAAGAGTTTTGCCTTGTGTTCCTCATGAACAAGATGAGTTTACATGAAAACTTAGGTATATGTATGCGAATATACCTATGTAGGGTAAGATATTGATTTGTGAGTTATAATTGTGGTCTTGATTTGAGGTTTTCCCTTTGATGATTCTAAGACACCTTAGGGGGTCTCAGGGTCCCTACTAAGTATCGTTATACTCACACTTACAAGGGATATGCAAGAACATAGCTGTGTCTTGTGGAGACAACAGACAACGCTGATCGAGGATGAGGTTATCAGGACTGGAGGCAGTTCATAGGTGGACCTTATACGAGGCGTACCGTAGAGATGACCGTTTGAGATCTGTACCTACCCTTCAGGTAGGATCCTTAGTAGGTGTTAATAGAAGTTGTTTTTAGTTTTACTTGTAATTTATAGTTGGGCTTGTATTCTAGAGCCTTTAATTACTATACTCACTATATTAACTATATAGATTACATTGTTATTTTATCTTATTGTGCGCTTGTATTTTTTGAGTTTGTAAGATAAAAAGGAAATTCCTTCCCGGATTTAGACATATGCCTTTTCGGTGGTAGTCACCAGCCCCATCCCTATAGAAGGCGGGCTTTGGGTAGTCGCGACATGGGCCATAGATGACGAGTCATGATAAAATACATTAATTTACTGCATAAATACATTCTAATTTAAATACACTATTCCTGAAAACATATGTGATGTAAGAAAAAAAATATCATTCAAAAACTATCTTATTACTAATATTGGTAATTGAATCATAACTATTTTTTTTATGTTGTGGATAGATAATAAATTAATGAATATATTATTAAGAAAACCCCTCTCCCCTCCACTATAAATACCACAACACCTTACCTATTCTACTCACTTTTCTCAATCCTTATGACATGCCTAAATTCATCAAAAAAATATCCTCAAGCTCTTTCCCCACATTCAACATCCGTTTTTATCTTCAGAAGAAAAAATCCTATCCCCTTAAGAGGCTCTCAAGAATGATTGATTCAAGAGGTAAATTCTTCATTTCAATTCTTTTACATTCATTTAAAGTTCATTTGTTTTCTTTTCTATCATTACCACTCCTCACCCAAATGGTATTTCAAATTTATTACCATACATGTTCTGTAATTTTGTTTTCCTAATGGAACAATTATTTATCATCTCTACATTTACCTTCTTTAATACGAACGAAACGAAAACACCATCCGAGTTGTGATAATTAATCATATTCAACAACGATGATATATCAATTTATACTACAATATTAAATTATGGTCATGAAAACATTTTTGTTGTTGAACCATACTATTAAATTTTTATTTTATCTCATGATTTGTTCTATAATACTTTTTCAGACAAGATGTAAAATAATAATATGTAACAAGATAATTTGAGCTAAATCACAAAATTAATCCAAGAGTTTATCATTAATGTTTTATATAATGATTCAAATTCACTCCAAGGGAAAAAACCAAATTTAAAACCACGTATCCTTATGTATTTTCATTAATAAAATATAACTCAAAATCTAGACAACTATCCTCATTTTACATGATTATTAGTTCATGTATATAAGTAAACTGAACATGAAACAAACGGACCCGAATAATGGAATTGAACATCATAACCAATAAATAAGGTTATGAATGATTGTGAAAAGGTTATACTAAATAAATTACAAGTAAATTTTGTTATGGAATTATTTATTAATGAACCTAATTTTATTATTCATGTCATTAATATCAAGTAGAAAATACCATCGAACATACGGTAAGGGATCCTCTCTATTCAACTTTTATTCCAGAATGTCCCATATGTTTTCTCCTTTTATGTGTAATCCCTAATGATGGGGTATGATCTCACACATCCCCTATACTTCCCTCATGATTTATAAGTGATGATAAACCCCTTTACACCTCATTAATCTCTCTTAAGTTCAACTGATGCCATGCCGATATTCTGTAAGGAAATCCTCTCGAACCTTATTTGTTCCTTTGGGTTGCCTTATATTTCTTTTAAAAAATGAAGTTATCTTATATTTTTATGTACACATTTTAAATGATGTTTACATGTACCGAATTCATTAATCCAGAACCTTCCATCATTCTCCATCATGCATATACATGTTTTTCAAGTGATTCCCTCCCGAATACTTCTTTATAAGAAAACATGTTTTATGGGAACTTCTTAAATTATTAACCAATTTCAAGTACACTATATCTTCTATTTTATGTCACTATTGTATTTATAGAATCATAATTTTTTATAAAACATTATTTTTTCATTTCTGGTTTTATATAAGGGTATTTTAAATTTTTTATTTTAAAGGATCTATAATACATTCCTTAAAAGCACCCAAATATGTTTTAATGATAAAATTTAATAAATAATTTTCATACATGATTTCACATATTCTTGAAATCACAAAACAAAAAACATTCCGATTTTCACTTATAAATGTACGTGTATATTTTAGTTCCTTTCATTCATGGAATCTTTTACGATTGACCCATTTTTTATGATTTATGACATGATTGTGGTACCCAATTATTTCCATGGCTAACAATTTTATTTATATATGATTTATTCTGTAAGATTCATTTTGTGGAAAGAATATTCATGAATGTTAATATGGGTGTGCCCATATAGATCTCCAATTCAGGGTGTAATGTTGAGTCTCATGAGAAGTTTTGTGTGACGGTATCAACCTTTAGCACTGGCTTGTGTACTATGTGCAACGATCATGACAGTTAGACTTGACCCATGATAAAGAAATTATTTATGTATCTTCCATATTCCTATGACTCCTTGTTTATAAAATTACATGTTTATATGTTCTGATTCCATATGTTTCATTCTTTTTTATATCATAATTTCCTGCCCTCTATCCCATGTGCTATGTCTTTTTTCTTATGGTTTTTCCCTTGATGGTTTTTTTTGCCCATCCCATTGTTCATTTGTTCCCCATGGTATCCTATGATGATGTGTGATAAAAATGGGAGATATAAGATCATTATGTAGATTAAATAAAATTTGTTTTTTATAATTTTTTATTGTGTACTAATTCTTCCAATACACGTGACTTTAAGGTCCTTGGCTTGTACTCTGATGTATACTGATTCTTAAAATCGTGTAATGTCTTATGAAATATGCTAGTGTCCCTGTAGTTGGTATCTGAAAATGGTCTAGTTATTCTGGAATTTAGGATTACAACAACATATTAAGACCCTCAATGATGATACTATGTATAAGAAAGCAATCCTAAATTTTGGTAATTATTAACTAAGTGTATTATAAATAAAATACATCCATATCTTGATAATAACTAGTAGAGGTGGCTATTTTCCCGATGTATATTGAGGCAACACCAAAAAACACCACTTTGAGCTTGACTCAAATGGGAACTGGTGCACAACAACAGGCCTTACTACACTCTTGGTTTCACACTCCAAGATGATATTCTTTGTTAAATTCATGATAATAATACAAACCAATATTAAGGTAATAAAAAATACAATAAGAATAAAATTTAAGGAATATATCCGGGATAACCTAGATTGAAACATAGGGAATCACAAGTTACGATATACATATACATTACATGTTTATCCTATTATGTTCAAATTTTCTTTTTTATGATCAATATATATGTATTAAATACCAAAAATTGTAAAATATTTTTCTTAGTTAATGGCGATTAATAGAAGGCCGCGTTCCAAAAATCAATGTGACTAGGAATGTAGAGATTTCAATAACTATATTCTTGATATATTGGGAATGGGTTCTCAAAACATCATGAATGTACTTTCTCAACTGTTTCATATTGGGAATAATAACATGAATCATCTAGAACACCCTCCTCCTCCATGTAATGATTTGGTTGTCTTTGAATCATTCATGTAGAAAAGGCCTCCCATGTTTAGTGGATCTTCTCATCCCCTCCTTATAGAAAAATGGATTAAATATATTGAAAATATTTTCTATATCCTCCAGTGGTCAGAATAAGAGAATGTTGTAATGGTGGTCTATAATTTTTATAGGAGATCTGATCAGTGGTGGACACTAATCAAGAATATGTAGCCCTAGGATGAATTTGATACTATGTATTGAGAAGAATTCAATAAAATGTTTTTCAATAAATATTTTCCCTGAAACCTCTATCTCAAGATGGATGGAGATTTCCTCATACTCAAGTAGAAGGAATATGAGTCCCTATGGGCGTATGAATAAAACATTACAATTATTTTAAGGTCTTCCTTTGTCATTGTCATGATCAACAAAATTAACTATGATCAGTTCTTTAGTGAACTGAATCTGAGTCCACCAAGAACATTGGTGATTCATGAATTCAGAATCTATGATGAGATTGTTTGTCATGAACTTCTGGTTGAAATGGAGATCGGAGACACTTAGTGGCATCATGGTCACACAAAAAATTGGAAAATAGAAATTAATGTGGGTGGTTCTGCAAATAAAATCCTTGATTTAAAGAAACACGATCATCCCACGTGTAAAAATTATTAGAAGAAGCATCATAAGAACTTTCTAAAGGGTACTATAAATTACATCAAATGTGGAAAGTTGAGACATATGTCTATAAACATCCAAAAAGATTTGAAAAATACCACTAATTTTATAGAATAAAGGAAGGTTTAGATAAACTCTATGCCAATAGTGCAGTGTTAAAACTGAATGGAACATGCAAATTATGTGAAAAATTTCCCTATTCCATGTGTATTCAAATAAATCAACAAGAACCTCCAAGGAATCAAGGAAGGACTTATGATATCACTACTAATGAGGTGTATCTAGAAAACTATGTAGAGATTGGTACTCTAGTTATTCATTCAAGAATAGATAGCATAATTTTTTATTCTAGTTCTACACAATGTTTCATATCATGTATTTTTAGTAGAACTATTCAATCATCACCTAAAAATTTGAAGGATATGTTATCTATGAGAAAAAAGAATGGGGATATTATCACATCAATGTTTTATAACTCATCCACGGTTAATATTTGTGGACTTAACCTCCCAAAAAATCTATCCATACTTCATTTAATGGAGTTTGATGTTATCCTAACCGTGTATGTTCTATCATTATAAATATCATAAATCAACTAACAAGAATGGTAGATCACTCTTCACATCCCAAATCATCCTCTAATTAGTTACAAGTGTAATGTGAAAGTTGAATATCATTTTGAAACATTTAATAAAGTGTTTTTTTAATTCCTTTTGAGAAATTATTTATATCTCAAATGATTAAGGAAAAGGATAGAATCTCATTAGATGATATGCCCATCATGATGGATTACACTAATGTATTATCTGAAGAGTTATCTGGTATTCATTCTAATTGAGAGGTTGAGTTCTCAATTGAACATAATATTTGATCCTTTTCTATCTCAAAGAAACCATATATAATAGACACTAAAGAGCTGTAAGAGAAGAAAAGTTGTTACAGGAGAATCTGGAGTAGGGTTTTATACACTCGAGTGTTTCACCATGGGTAGAACCAGACCTATTCATCAAGAAGAATGATGGATCAATGATCCTCTGCATTTATTATCATGATCTCAATAAAATCACAATAAAGAAAATATATCCCATTCCACATAAAGATGACTTGTTAGATCAACTAAATGGGGCTATTTACTTCCCTATGGTGGACATTCGGTTGAGATACCACCAATTAATGGTGTGGAAGGAAGATGTTTCCAAGAATACCTTTCGAACAAGGTATGGAAACTATGAGTTTAGAGTGATTCCCATTGAACTCACTAATTATTTAGAAATATTCACGGATTTAATGAATAAAGTATTTAGAGATTACCATGAAAAATTGGTGGTAGTCTTTATTGACTATATTTTGATATAATCCAAGTGCAAGGTAGAACATGAGGACCATTTAAAAACTGTGCTAAAGTCCTTGCGAGGGTAGAAGCTATATGGAAGGTTTTGTATATGTGGGTTCTGGATAGAGGAAGTATCATTATTGGGGAATTTTATCACCAACAAAGGGATAATTTTGGATCCATCCAAGAAAAATGTGATTGAGGTGTGGCCCATGAAAACATCTATAATAGAGATCCACATATTTTTAGGTCTTTTTAGATGTTATTGATGATTTGTAAAGAACTTATCATGATAGTCAAACTCAATTACCAAGATGACATGAAAGTTAGTGATGTTAGTCTAGACTCAATTATGTGAAGGATGTTTTACGGAGTTAAAAAAGAGGGTAATCATTAAACTAGTACTCACAATATAAACCATTAGAGAACTCTTTATGATGTACAATGATACTGAAATGAATGGATTAGGCTGTGTGCTAATGAATAGTGGTGAAGTGATAGCCTATGCCTAAAGGAATTTAAAAATCTACTAGAAACACTATCCTACACATGATCAAGAGTTGGCAGATGTGATATTTACATTACAAATATGGTGGCATTATCTATATGGGGAGAGGTTTGAGATATATAAATATAACAAGAGTCTAAAATATATATTCACACAAAATGATATTAATATTCCCTAGTGAATATGAATAGATCTCATTAAGGATTATCACTGATCAATTCCCTACAATACTAGTAAGACAAATAAGTTGGCCGATGCTCTATGATTAAAGGATCCTACATCTTTATCAATGATGTCAATTGAAAATGATCCAATATTATTAGATTTTTAGTGGATGGACATGGGATTCATTAAGGGAGGATCATCATCAAGCCTTTCTCAAATGATTTATCATCCATCCCTCATGGAGAAAATAAATAATGTTCAACGAAAAGATGTGAAAATTTTGAAAAGAGTGGAGGCCTTTAAAAATTGTAAATCCACAAAGATTATTTTTCATGACTATGATATTGGTCTCGATTATGTGTACCATCTCTTCTAGTGATAAATAAGGCGCTTTTGAATGACGCATGTAGCTCAACATTCACTATCCACACTAGGAGCACAAAGATGTATTGATTTCTCCGATAAATCATTTGGTAAGATAATATGAATAAAGAGATTACTGAATATATATCAAAGTGCCTAGTATGTCAACAAGTGATGTCTAAAAGAAAACCGTCTAAAGGGATGATAAAACCACTACCCATACCAACATAGAAGTGGGAGAACATCCCCATGTAATTTTTCATTGGACTTCTACTGATATCCAGATGAATCAATGCTATATGGCTCATTGGGGATCGTTTTACAAAGAAAAAACACTCTTTCAAAATTTGAGAGGACATATCATTGTATAAAAATTAATGGATATATGTCAAAGAGGTGCTAAGGCTACATGTAGTGCAACTAACTATTTCATCACATAATGATCTGAGATACACTTTGATGTTCTGGAAAAGATTCCAACATGCTATAAGCACTGAACTGAACATCGATACAGCATATCATCCTCAAAAATGATGTCCAATGTGAGTGAAATATTCTGACATTAGAATAAGTGAATAGAGGGTGTTCTATAGACATAAAAGGAGGATGGGAACAACATATTAAACTTCTCTAATTATCATAAAAAAATAGTTTCCAATCAAGAAACTGAATGTCACAAAATGAAAACCTCTATGGGAAATGGTGCAGAACGCCGACGTGTTGTGATGAAGTCAGTGAGAGTAAGTATCTAGGAACTAAAATTGGCTAAGAAATGGTGGAGAAGGTGAAAATCATTTATGATCACATCAATTCATCATATATTCAACATAATAGTTATGTAGTCAATCATTGATGAGACCTTGAGTTCAATGTTCGAGACATGGTATTTATTAAAATATCTCCATGAAAGAAGGTCACAAGATTTGGGATAAAATGAAATCTATATCCTAGGTACCATGACCCCTTCAAGATCCTTGATCAATTAAAGGATGTGAAATATTGACTAAAACATCTACCTTCCATGGAAAAAGTACACAGTGTCTTCCATGTATCCCTCTTAATGAAGTATATACCAGATCATTCACAATTACTATATTCAGAGGTGGTACAGTTAGAGAATGGTCGTTCTTATGAGGAGAATCCAGTGAAGATATTGGATCATAGAGATAAAGTTTTATATAACTAGATAACACATTTGGTCAATGTAATTTTGAGGAACTATAAGTACAAAGAGACAACATGGGAACTGGAGGAGAAAATTAAGGAAAAGTACCCACACCTGTTTATGGATTTTAATGTAAAACGAAATTTCAAAGGAAATATTTCATAAGGGGGGAATAATGTAACGATGTAATGTTTTATCAATGGAAATTCAATTCATGTAATTATTTCATATAATCACATGAAATCAGAATTAGATGAGATAATAAGTACTATGGGACCTTTAAACATTATTTAGACACTTCTGTGAATTGAATTTCAAAAATATTCTATACACGATTGCGATAAGTAAGATGTTTAGAGTCTGATAAGAAAAACACAACAATTGATGATTAGTAACTGACCCTTATGAATAGTAATGTTACCCAAATGAGTACTAATATGAAAATTATGAATTATAAATTGTCCAAAATAATTGAAACCCCACCCATGAATATATAAATTATCTTTATGCATCATATAAGTGATGATATGACCATATTAAAGGTATTGGTATTTTGGTAATTAAAAAATAAATAATTAATTTACATAAAAGAAAATGCATTTTCCTAAAATTTGTTCATTAATTTACATTTTATTCCTTTTACTTTAAATATAATTTTATAAGACATTATATAATTTTTTAAACCATTATAAAATCAATTATAGTTTTATAATCTGTATTTTTCATGTAAATTTTGATTTTAATGAAAAATTAATATATTAAATTTAGGAAATTATTTTGAAAAAATGGATTTCATTTTTGAATTGTACACATTGATAAGTGGTTAGGGTGGATTTTTTGGATTTTTCTAAAATACTTGATTTATGTGAATAGTAAAATACGTTAATTTACATTACAAAAACATTATTATTTAAATGCACTATTACGAACATCATAAGAGTTGTAAGCACCCAAATATAGAACTAACATGAAATTATTAATATTATTTTTCATGTAATCAGCACTATTTATTTACTTGTGGAGAAACAATAAATTAATGATTATATTATTGCGAAAACCCATCCCCCTCCACTATAAATAGCACATATCCATACTAATTCTCTTCACTCCTATCAAGCCTTGTTCCATGAATAAATTCTAAAAAAATATCTCCCCAGGCTCCTCCATTACGTCCAACGTCCTTTAGTCTCTTCATAAGATGATATCCTCCCACTTTAAGAGGCTCTTATGGAAAATTTATACAATAGGTAATTTCCTCTTTTCAATTATTTCAAATTCATTCCATGTTCAATTTTTTTATTTTCTATCCTTACCATTCCTAACACAAATGGTAGGAAAAATATAGTAACATTCATGTACAATAATTTTGTTATTATAATGGGATAATTTATCATGATCTCTCATTTTCTGTTATTTTATATGAATAAAATGAAATCAACGTCTGAGATGTGTTAATTTATCATATTCAAGGACAATAGGTTATCAATTTATATAAATATATTCAATTCAGGTCACGATACCATTTTTATGGTTGAACCAAGATATTAAATATATATTTAATATTTTGTTTTGTTTTGGAATCATTTTTTCACACATGATGAAATTAATAATACGAATCAATTTAATTGTGAGTTAAATTGCCAAATTAATCCAAGTATTTATCATCAATGTTTTATATGATGATTCAACATAAATCCAAGTAACCAAATTGAATTTAAAACCATGTAAAATTATGGATATTCAATAATAAAATATTAATCCAATTATAAAAATCCATCACCATTTTATGTGATTATCCATTCCTGTATATAAGTAAATAGAACACGAAACAAACTAACCCGAACAATGAAATTAAACCTCATAACCAATCAAAAAGTTTTTTAATGCACATAAACATATTAGAATAAATAAATTACTTGTAAAATAATTTCTTGAATTATCATTTTATGAACCTAAATATATTATTCAGGACATTATTTTCATGTGGAAAACACCACCAGTCATATTGGCAAGAGATCCTCTCTATTCCACTTTTATTCAATAATGTCCTCTATGTTATGTCCTTTTATGTGTAATCCATAATGATGGGGTATGATCTTGAACCTCCCCATACTTCCCTCATGATATATAGGTGATTAAAACCCCATTTCCCACTCATTAATCCCTTTTAAGGTCACCCGATGCCATGCCGATATTCCAGAAAGGATTCCACCAGAACCTCCATTGTTCCCTCGAGTTACCTTATATTTATTTTACCAAAATAATGTTATCATATCATTTTTCGTGAGTATTATAAATGTTTGGTATAATTAAAAAAATCATTTATCATTAACCTTTTATCATTTCATTTCTGGGATATATATGTTTTTCAAGTGATTCCCTCCTGAATACTTCCTGATAAGTAAACCTTTTTAAGGGAATTTCCTAAATTCTTACCCGATTGAAAGTGCACTATATCATCGGTTTTAAGACACCATTGTATTTATAAAATAAATATTTTTGTTATTAATACATTCTTGGTTCAATTCTGGTTTTATATAAGGGTTTGATCCATTTTTTTATTTTAACAGCTCTACAATATTTTCCATAAAACCGCACAAAAATGTTTTAATGCTTAAATATATTAAATTTATTTCTTAAATGTTGTCACTTATAGTTGATATCAACTACCATGATAAATACCAATTTTCACTTATGAATTTCTAGGTATATTTTAATACCTTTCCTTTATGGACACTTTTACGATATTCACATTTGTTATGCTTTATGACATGATTATGGCACCAAATTCATCCCATTATTAACCCTTTTGTTTATATATTATTTATTATGTATGATTCATTTTTTGGAAAACATAATAATGAATTTTAATATGTGTGGACCTAGATAGCGCTCCATTTCATTGAGTAAAGTTGAGTAACATGAGACGTTATGTGCGACGGTCTTAGCGTTTAGCCTTGGCTTGTGATACCATGTGCAATAGTGTTGGCAGTTTGTCATGAATCTTTCTTAAGACATGTTTTATGTTTATAACACGTTTCAATGAATCCATTTTCATATGATTCCATTTTTATATGTTATGATTCTCTATGTTTCATGCCTTTTTATATCATAATATCGGGATGCTTTGTTATTATATTTATTCCCTTACTGGGTTGTTTAGATCATCCCATGATTCATGTGTTCCCTGGGGCATCCTATGAAGATGTTTGAGCAGAATAGGAGATAGAATTTCATTATAGTGAATAAATAATTTTTTTTTATAATTTTAGATTACGTACCAAGTATTCTAAGACACTATACTTTGCGATCCATATCTTGTACTCTAATATATAATGATTCTAAAAACCATTCAATGTATTTTGTGAAAGGATAGGGTTTCTATAAATCTGATGTCAGATAAATCTATTTTTGAGGATTTATTTAATTAAATTTACATGATATTAATAAGTCATTCATCAGAAAAATAAATTTAAAACATTAAAAAATTTATGAATATTATAATTTTTTGATGGATGTATGTTTATATGGTCAATACAATATAGTGAATAATTTTATGAAAATTCTTAGTAAATATTACAATAGTTTCTTTAGAAGTAACATTGGGTTTTTAATATATATTCCCAGACCAAATTAAGAAGTGAATTTTTATGAAATTATGAAAATGATTCTATGGTGGTTACCATCATTGCATAGTAAAAAAGATTCATCTCTTAAAGAAAATGTTCCAAACAAAATCACTTAATAATATAAATATCATCCACATTACCTATAAAATGAGTTTAAAACCAAAAATAAGCTCAATTTAATAGTCAATGTACATTGCATTTAAATCCACATGAAATATTAATTTTCCTGATATTAGAAATAAAGTAAATAATCCATGTGAAGTTGATTTATCACTTATATCTTGATGTTTCAAATGACATAATGAGAGGTATTATTGAAATATTTCATTGGATTTTTATAATAATGTAAAATATGCAGATTTATTAGTGAGACACATAATAATTGAATATGGGGAAAGATGATGATTGTGTTACACAAATATAGTATAGAAAATTTCATCAAAAAATTATTAAATCCTTAAATGTATTAGAGAAAATGTTTCATTCAAAAATATTTTATAATATGGAAGTTGGTGAATATAGGGCCTGCTGTATAAATGATAAAGAAATATTTAAATTATATAATTAGAATTTGATTATAGAAATTTATGGGAATGATAAATATGAAATGAAATTAGAAGATCAAAACGAAGGTGTTGGTAAAATTAAGGTGGAATGTATAGGCTCGCATGAAGAGAATGGTATTTAGTAATTGAAAATAAAGATGATTAGTTGGATGTTGAAAAAATCATTAGAATATGCTGAAAAAATATAACCTAAAATTACATTATTAAATAATATTGGTGATTAATTTGGGTATTCCCATACTAAATATGGTGGTATTTTTAATTTCAAGGTAATGATCAAAGAAAAAATAATGATGAAAAATGACCTAAATGCTCATATCAATGAATTGATGAAAATGTGTAAATCCCTTGATGAATAGGTTATAATGTTAACAAAATACTTAATTAAAACATTTTATTTTAAAATTACATATCAATTATGATTATTTATAGATGAGTAATTATTATAAATTATTAATGAAATCTCATGAGGCTTTGAGAAATTTATGAAGAAAACCCTAAATTGAATGGGTGAAAGTATACGTATATTTGATTATGAGGATTACAAAATTCCTGGATTGGTTGAATTGGCTGATTTAAAATATAAGATTGATAATAACACTAAAAATAATTATTTTATAATGAAAAAAATAAGATACTTATATAGTGGAATTTTTAAGGGACATAACAAGATGACTACTCTATTAATGAAATGTTATTTTTTAACTTATCTTAGTCATATAATTTTTTTTTTGTATGTTTTATGAATGATATAGAGATAAATACGAATTTGGGAGTCATAAAACTATGATAAAGTATCATTAATTACAAAAAGAATGAATTTTTGGTGATATAATTATCATTGGTCTATCATAAGTCATATGATTGAGAATATCTTGGAGAAAATGATTGAGGATCACCCTTGTAGAAACTATATAATAAAGTATTAAATAGTATAAAATGTAATTTATTTTAAAAATACATTATATCCATTATAAAAATAATAATATGACATTACTACCTATACTGAAGGAAAAAAGAGAATCATGCAAAATTATCGACTGAACTGACCATTTCATGGAAGTAAATTATATAATACAAGAGGGGAATTATTTCAAAAATTCCACTCAATGCAAGAAAAAAAATAAACACCTGCATCCATGAACTAATGAAGAGTTATAGATAACATTTTCAATATAAAGAATGCAACAACAAAACCAGAAATCTTCTATGGGTGAAAAGAACATTTATATGATTAAAATGAATGTAATAGGAAAAATATTTGGTTTTAGGATCATTTTCATTGAGTTTAGTAATGCCTTTACTATATAGACTAAGAAAACAAGGAATATAATTACATAAAAGAGCTATTTCACCATTTAATCAATTCTCCCTAAAGTACAATATGTTGATCATAAATGACGAGTATTCAATATGAATTATTTATATTGTATGAATCACCAAAATAAAATTTCAATAGTTCAAAAAATTATATAACACTATTCCTCCAGGCATTATTAATTAATATAAACCAAAATATGTTATATCATTTTTTTTAATGCCCAAAATTTATAAACCCATACATTTAGTAATTCGACATTAATATACACATTCTTAATAATAACACCCATGATTCGAACCAATAAATAATCCTATATACAAAATTATATTTATGACCTCAACACAAATAATTATTTTAATCTGAAAGGTTATAACCAACCCTTATAGATACAACTTAAAAGTTTTAATTTCATTCATCCCAAATGATCGATCATGTTTAATCACATTATAAATGAAAAAGCAATGAATAATAAAAAAATATCATCAATCATCATGAAAAACTGATATTTTATCTTATAATAGAGTGAACATCACCAAAAATATCATTAATCAAATGAAGATACTAACAAAAAAAATCACCCACTACATTAATATAAATATCATCAAAAATAATTCCTTGTCATTGAATCAATTTTAAACCATCAAAATTTTCTATATCCTACAACTTAAAAGACAAAAATAAACATAATTTAATACCATCTACTAACCCAAAGTAAAATTTCTACCTCAATAGAGTATTCTTCTAGAAATTAATCACATCAACTAAAAATCATATCACTTATAACATAAAAAATGTAGATTTAGGCCTTTAAAATAACAACCATCCTTAAAATTTCAAACTCAGATTGGTATCCCTAACTTTTATGTTATCCTCACATGAAAATAAATATTTATATTTCCAAAACATAACACAATTATGATTCCTTAACTAAGATAAAAATATAATGAATATATTTTATAAATAAAAATATTTAAATATATACCATCAAATATGACACAAATAACATGTTCACCAACTAATCAATTGCACGGTCACCAATACTATAACACCAATTCTAGTCATCTGTTTATCAATACTAAACATATGTTTTTATATTTTACTGTGGAATAATCTTTAGAGGTTTCATGATCTTTATTTCTAATATATAATTGATATGACACTTAAAAAACATATTTCTCAAATAAAAATGAGGAAATACTTAAATAAATTCCTATAATAGGTATTCATTTGGTTAAGGTGTTAACCCATAGATTAGGGAATTAGCTCAGCTAATCCTCATATTCACTACACAAAATACATTGAAATATAAATAGTACCCTATGATGATCTAAATTTACCTCCATAAAAATCATCATTTCCTCAGTAATTAAATTTTCCATTCTCTTCATTTCAATAGAGAAACCATCTTATTATTCCTATAATACATTTACATGAGTGAATAATGTCAAATTATCATTATTTATGAGTCAGAACCACTATTCCATCATAATCTCCACCACCTAATCTCTCATTGAAATATTTCATTTTAAAGTATTGTGAGTATAAGGGTTGGTAAAGATTCAAGTTATTAACATGATATAATGATAAATAGTTACACTTATTCACAAATATTTTCACTAAATGTCCCATTTCATTTAGTTTCTCATGGGTTCAGTCATTAAATTTTAAAATATTCCTAACATGAATCTTCCGGGTTCCGTCCATTGACTAAAATAAAATATAATAATATAAGTTCCCACCTATAATATTCATAGTAATATATAAATTAATCATAATATATCATTAAATGGATGTATAAATCATGAAATCTTCTTCTAAATATTTGGATCATTAGTTATAATCATTGTTATCAAAGTTCATTTCCAAAACATTAGGATATTATCCTGTACATAGACTTATCACCAAGGTTCTCACTAAATATTTCTCATCATATTTTCCAAAGGATAACATATATCTTCTCTAATAATAACTATAGTGACCTGTACATTTCACACATTCATATAACATATTAATAGATAAAAATTGATTACATTATATAACAATCTATGCATGAATTGTATAAGACTAGTGACTTTGGAAACATGGACACTTAAAAAATTTGTTCACAAGAGATATTCATCATATCCCATTATGGTATTGATAATTAGAACCCTTGTTAGGCACAACATACTTATCAAAATTTTTCATAAACTAGACAAATGAAATATAATAATGAATTAAAATAGATTCTTAGTAAGTGAAAAAAGAGAGATATTAATGATAACTTGACCATCACATGAACATAATTGAATTAGAATATGAGAATATCATTTGAAAACCATATACTACATATAATAGAACATGATTATGAGTATGTCATAAATCATAGATTTTTCGAAGACATAAATCATAAAAGAACTATTGAAGACTAATCATTATACTGTAACAATTCCAAATGATAAAATAATATGGAATACACATAATGAAATAAAATTGTTCTCCTAGTATTCAACTCTCAATTGCAGAAATACCATAGTTGAATGGTTTCACACCCTAATAAATAGTATTATTCATGGTTTACTCCCAATACTCTCATAGTGGAAAAATTCACTTACCAAACTGGGATCACTCACCATTCCAGTACTATTTATCTCATGATATATCATGCCTCACCAAATGAATTGGAGTGATTTTTTGGTCCAACATGTTTATGATTATTAAAGTATCAACATAATTGGTTATAATTTAAAAACCATAAAATAATGTAAACTATAGATATGTTTTCCAAATGATGATATATGATTCATCATATAAGAACCCTTGAAAATAAATTTGTTTCATAAACATTTTATCATAGCATAACCTGTAAAAAATGAATGAGTTTCATAAAAATATTATAATCATAAAAATATTCCTTCAAGAGGAAAAATGATGATGGTATCCATGGAATTTATTCATAGTAATGTATATGATATGTAAATGTGAGTTTTTATTTTTTTAATATAAATACAATTAAAATATAATTAAATCATTTTAGATTTAAATAACTTCTATATTTTGAAATCGATTCTTTAAATTAAAAAACTTTTGAAAACATATTGTAAATAATATCTTTTATAATAATTATGGTAAATTTTAGATGAATCATATAATCATTTAGTTGTTCTAAAGGTAGAAAATAGTGTTCATGTTGTATATGTTAAAAGAATACATTTATTCTCAATTATTGTATAACAATAAAAAAGTACCTCGTTTGGAAAACAAAAAGATGATTGTTTTTCAGCCATTTATAAAACTGAATATATGGATAAAAATAAGATTATAAAATAAGATTATAATAGTAAATATATTCTTTAAAAATTTTATAGAATACATGGATATAGTAGAAAAAATTATTTTAGAAAAAAGAGAAAATGTAATGTATATTTCTGTTGAAAACATTATTTTAGTAGATAGAGTACATGATGAGTGGATAATGAAAAAGGACACATTTATTTTAATATAATTAATGTAGGATATCAAAATTTATAACATTATTTATAGGTATACGATATAATTTATTTATTGAAATCATAATTATAAATAATCCCAATAAACAATGAGATTGTCACATAAATCCCTCAACATAATAATATCATTTGAAGAATAATTCCCATGAATGAAATATATATATATATATATATATTGAAATTTAAATCCCCATAATATTCATAAGAACAATCATAAAATAAATTCTTGGTTGGTATATACACAATAAAAAATAAACAAGTGATGTATGAGGCATGTGTCCCACATTAACAAAAGTGATATAAAAATACCAAAATATAGGTCCAACATCCATCATATTCTTTAGAATATTCTTTATAATAAATATATATTTATTTTAATTTAATTAAAGACAAAAATAATATTTATCATATTATATATTATTTAAATAAAATATTTTATCACCAATTTATTAACCATTCATTAGTAAAATCCATATTTCAGGTAATATCAGCTTCATTTTGCACATATTCTTTGGTTTAATACTTCTGGTCATATTATTTTGATTAGTTACATAAGATATATAAATATAATAATGATATAAATATCATATATATTCATTAGATACATTATTAGACTCATTCATATAATATATTGATGTAAAAATTAATTACACTTTAATGTAAATGATAAGACGTATATACACATGAACAATATTTTCATTTTTTTGATGGATTGAATAAACAAAAGGTGAACAATAAATAAAAATTAAAAAATAATTATTATATTATATAAATTATATATATTCACTAAATCCATCCTTATTATCATCCACATATAAAAATAAATGAAAAATTAGTCACATTGCATTGTGGAGGTGGTTATACACACGTGCACACGATCGATATTATTGTTTTCCAATGGTTTAGATGGTATTAATTTATATATGATAATATAATTAAATTAATATAATTATAAATAACTATAATATATATAAACATTAAAAACATCCTAATACTCATCTATAAAAGGTGTAAATGAAAATTGAATTTGATCACTATCTAAATATGGTATGCCATACATATGTACGAGAGATATTTTTACATTAAATTTGATGGAATTAAGGTGAATAAAGTGGTTAAATAATAATAATAACATATAAATATGAATAGTATATATATATATATTTCACTATATTTTTTTAATAATATATATTAATATGTGGTTAAATAACAATTGAAATGATTGTGATTGATTATGAAGATTAATTATTCTTTGAATTAAATCCTATAGATATCATCATAAAAATATAGGGATAGAATTTTGGGAAGAAACCGTCAAAATTAATGTGTTTATGGGAGCGTATAAGATAACATTGAATAGTTTTTTTAATATATAATGATATATTTGGTGTGAAGAATAAAATATTGTGGTTCCCTTTTATAATTGATAAGAGGGTAACTTATTAAACTTTAAAAACATTAAATTAATATAATTTGTTTTAATTTAGAAATATCCCAAAAAATAAAATATTAAATAAATATTATGATAATTTCTTTAATTACTCTCATCCAATAATATTTAGGCATGTTTGGATCTCATTTTTACTGATATCGTTTGTTTTAATACACCACTAACTGGTAAATTACTATAATATTATGGTTTAAAACAATTAACGATTAATAATTTCACTATAAAATAAAAATAATAATAAATGAAGCACGGTATATATATAAGACAATATAGCATTAATTTTGATGATTATAATATTTTTATTATATTATATCATTTAATAATGTATGATTTATTATAAAATATCTTAAATGTCATTTTTAATAGTATTTCTTTAATTTTATCATTAAGTCATGAAGACAAAAGGGAGTTCAAAATAAAATGATTTTAAACCACCCTAAATGACATTTATATCTATAAATTTATTTTCTATATTAACTCATTCAAAATAGATCTATTTTATTATTTCTTTTATCATTTATGTAATTTTATTTTTAATTGAATAAAAATGTACTAATGTAGCACAATCCATAAATTTACTTAAATAATTTACAAATGAGATGACCCGACCCCTAGTATGCTAGGAGCCAGTTCATGAGAACATGATGTGTGACATTTAACAAAAAAATACACTGATAAATTACACATTATGTCCCATACATGGGATCAGATTTGGTTCAGGTTCCGGGAAACCATTATCTTCTGTCATGCATCATTAGCTGAAAATCGATACCTGAAAATTTTTATTCAAAACCGTAGGGTGAGTATAAGAATGCGTAGTAAGGTGTTTAAAAATCATTATAACCAATTATAACTTTTTAAAACATTATTTAAAACATCCCATAAAATATTTTTCATAAGAAAAGCTGTAACACATTTAACATATCATAACAATAAATATGCACAATTAAAAGCATGATAATAGAGTTACAAGGGAACATGATTCAATAATAAGCATGCTCAATTGGAGTAATAAGTAAAACAAACTCTAAATATGTATTACATATGAATATGTAAGTAAAAAGTTAACAACTAAGAGTAATGATTAGTCATAGTTGTCTGTAAAGGTAATAACTTCAATTTCATACATGGGTTACTAATTCACTAAGTGCTAAAACATATGTCATGCCATAATCTTTTACTTTTTCTGATACTCATTAGTACTAAATCTTAACCATGTATATTATACTAGTTGAATATCTACATGGTTAATTAATTATCATAAGCATATTGAGGGGATGAATAATCCATGACAACATAACCATAACGTCAAAGCCTCGTGTCCAGACTATAAGTACTCATTTTGACAAGGCCTTATGCCAAGACCGTAGTTTTTCTAATGAGACCCACCGACGCATTGAGGGGCCATAACAGGCAACACCTGACACTTACAATATCCAATACATTTCTCATATGCCCAAAAGGGTCATATATTCAAAATGTTCCATAACACTTAGAAAATTTAATTTCATATGTCATATTATTCCAAGTGTCCCATACCACTTTGAATTTTTTTGGGTTTAATACATATTTGATCATAGTAGTTAAATTTCATCCTTTATCATTTACATATATATAAAGTGAATCATATTTTTGGGTATTTTCATATGCTCAAAAATTTATTGTTAAAATGCTTTTGTATAATACACCATAATGTCAAAAATAGAAATCAAGAAACACAAACACAACCAATGAAAATACCCAATAACACCCATATGACTTAAAAAAATCAGGGTTCCTGAATTTAACACCATGTTGTGAAATTTAAATTGTTTGATTATTTTAAAAAAATATGTATGTACATATATTCTTTCAAAAACATGAATATATCACATGTATAAACGAGTAAACTAATGGGTCTTGCACCAAAATTAGTTGTCACCTACTTATTACCAAAAAAAATCCATTAATCAGAGAAGTTCAATGTTAAAGGATTTAAAACTGGTCCATAAGGTGTGACACACAGACTATACCATTATATAAGACATTGTATACTGTATATGAAGATATATGTGAATATATAACGAAATTTTAATTCATCTTTGAAACTCAAAGTTTAGAGGAAATAAAACTGAACATCAAGGTGGTTCTTTGAAAACTGTTTGGTTATATATTTATATATAAGAACATGCATAATAGGGTATGTATATTATATAAAAGTTTTATTCAAAATATAATTCTTTTAATTTTGAAGTTATTTATTATATTTGATGTTAAATGTTTAGTATTCAATAATTCAGACATAAGGTATTTTTTTAAAACCGTAATGTTGTACATATGTACATATATATTCAAATATATATATATATATATATATTGTATATATATTTCATGAGGAAATAAAATATTCCTTCATGTTTGAAAAGTTTGTATTACCCAAAAATCTGTAGGACCTAGGGTCAGGTATTTGAGGGTTTCCACCCAAACCCTATGACTATACATGAATTCATAGATTCATAAATTGAATTTTCAAACACACAGTTATATATATAGAACATAATTATGTTTTGCAGTAATAATATACACCCTTATGTTTATACAACCTTTTTCACCCAAAACATAAAATTTAAGTTTGGTTTAAGGGAGGGTTTTTAACTAATCTGAAGAGGTAAATATATATATCTATTAGTATATATGTATATGCACATACCCTCAAACAACAAAGGCAAGGAAAAAATAAATTCCCTTACCTTGATCTGAGGTGGAGGAGGAGCTCAGAAAATGCTGGAGATCTTGGAGGAGACTTGTTAAGGATTTCTAAAATCTTTGAGTGGAAATAACTGAGGGGTTCTTGCGGGTGAAAAGATTGTGTTTAGATAAACTATATTATACTTACACAGAATATTATAATGCCATTTTCATAAGATCTAAGGCATATATGGATTATAAATATAGAAGGGGTCAATCTTTGTGGATGCCACATGAGATGAGTGGCTAATTACATTCAAGGGTGATGAAAATGGTGAAAATAGGGTGTAAGGGTTACTGATGCAGTTCACGCAAGGGAGAGGAAGAATATGCCAAAGGATGAGAAGAATAAGAAGAATATTGTACGGTCATGATATGATCTGGACTAGATCAAATGGTTGGGGAGCATCTGCGGGTCTTAAAGGTGATAGACGGCTTGGATTATATCTGTCACGAGATCGAATGGCCATTGATCATCATGATGTTTTAAAAATCTCAGACGATTGAGATTATATCCGCATCAGATCGGACAGTGTAAAAAACGTGGTGGTATTCCATAGATGATCACAGTCAAGCGTTGGATCAAAATCGATACCCCAGATCACTCGCGACGCAATCAAACTATTCATATCTCATTTCGCCCAAAAATACTCATCTCTCATCGATACGACGAGACGCCCGTGACCCCTTTATAATCCTAAGACTCTTGGTATGTGTTCAGAAATCACAGCACACACCTGGGGGCCTTATACCCGGGCTCCCTCTCCCCCCGCAGGCCTCGGCCTACCCCTTTTTTGCCGTGGTCTCGCGCCCATAGTGGCATGCTATAGTTATTTATGTGCTAATGTGTCACCTTTGAAGAAACAATGGCCACTCTCGGGCTAGCCTAAGCTGAGGCCGAGGGATAGTCTCAGCCGCCTAGCACAAGCTGCCTCTCTATTCTTGGATAAAGGGCCTTCACTTGTGGGCTTAATTTTTAAATTAATGACAAACTTACAAAATTATAAAGTCATTACTATATTAATAAATAAATTTTAACTATATAGAAATTATCTTTTAAATCATGACTATTATTTAAACTTATAAAAAGTACAAATTAAATAATACTTTATCAAAACTAAGAGTAGTTCTAAAATTATAAACACTAAAATTTTAATATACAATGTTATGAATTGAAATTTAATATATACACATGAAACTTTTATACTTGCATTATAGATACCAAAACATAGTTTTTAGAAATCATTCATAGTTCAATTAAATCCTTGTTTAAGCATTAAAAATGAAAACATTAACAAAATATTTTAAATATTTTCAAGGTGTTTGAATTCCCCATTACATTTCAAAATCAGTTAAGTGTATTTCAAAATATTATAGCATTTCCTTCTAAAGATCATAATTAGGGGTTGTTTTATAATTTTCAAATCCATAACAGAAATATTTGGAAAACTAAATTACACTTACATGTTTTTATTAATTCACCAAAAGGAAAATGGCTATATTTATACCTTTTTGAATTCAGTGGTCACATAAGGCCACAATCAAGTAGGTTACTTCTAAAATATTTCCTTAGGGTGTCCTAAAACTCAAGACAAAAGAAGAATATGGTTCACATCATTCCATTGGTGATTAGTGTTGTCTTAGTGTCTTTGGTCATTATTATGTTCATTAGGACGGATTCTAAGGACCCATATTATCTTTAATGGGTACTTTTTGTTTTGGGTGGTCTCCCTGAAATATTGATAGGGTTTTTTATTGGTATTTTTTTGAATAATGGTTTCTTGTGATATTGGTACATTGTAAACACTTCAGTGTCTTGTTTAAATAAAAAGCCTTGTGTTGATCGAATAAATTTAGTTCGGATAAAAAGACATTAAAACCAAACAAAAGCATAATAATATTATTATATGATATTAAAGTTAGTGTTTGTTACATTATTAACACCTATTAATAATTGTATCCTCCAATTCCTTCCACATCACCTCGTTAAAAAGTATCCCTTACAAACATCACCACATCCTCCATCGCGGAGGATCCTCACGTAAGGCTAGATGAATACCCGAGTTGGTGTAAGACTCTTCAATTTTCCCTAGACCAAACACACATCATAAAGTATGGGTTGAACTCATGCCACGTACACTCGGACTTCCAAATGGAGTCTCGAATGGTAGAGAGTGCAAAGACATTCGAATGGACAAAATATTTGAGGACTCGTCAAACAGTCTCCCAATTAAGAACATATATGTAATAGATGATGTTGTATAACTAGAGACTGAGGAGTTGTTATATGTAGGTTGCGAAAAGGTTTCCCTCCAAAGAATCCTCTTAAAATTATACTCTGGCTATGAAGCTCTATCCTCGAGTAAAGTATAGAAAAATCCTGTCGTGATATATTCCCTTTTGCCTGTACTCGGCCAATTGGACTGTGGCTATGAATTGGTATAGGTAAGCATTTCCCTATCAGCAGCGGAGAATGTCTAGAATATTTGATACTTCCTAATTTTGATTGCACATGTTTTGCAATTATGTTATGGCTATGTACTCTTCCTCACAAGTTAATACCATAATAACCTCCAATATCTCAATGGGAAGGGCTAAAATATGGGTTTGTCCTTCCATATGAAATTAATTATGAAATTTCAATATGTGAGAACCATACAAAAGTATAAACAATGAATAGATATAAGAAATAGGTGATAAAAAATTCTATTCTCATATTACCATTGGTACATAAAAATAAAAGGGCTAATGGTTTTCCCAGTTCCCGGTTACATGGATCCCCAGAACAAGTTCAAAACTCTCGATCTCCCTAAACCAAATGCAACCTGAGCAGTCTCGTTTGATCTAAAGGGTGAACTTATGGTGTCTCTAGTGTCTGGAATGAGGTGTGTAAAACTAAGAGAGACCAGTATGTACTTATTGTCTATACACAGAATAGGAGGATTCAAATTCAATAATTTTGAAGTCCATTACTTGACCAAAATATCCATAGGAGAAGAATTTTCACATATATGTTGCGCAGAGGTCTCCCACTACCACAACTTCTTGGAAGGCCATGAGGGACAGGACACCTTCTATTGCGGTGGAGAATCTAAATAGACATTTTATTTATTTTCTACAACGTGAATAGGATGGGAATTGGGTTTTCATCATAAAGAAGTAGTCCAAACCTTATCCTCGGTGGAGTTGAAGTATATGGGGAGAGTTGGACACTTCGTAGAGGTGTTTTCACATCATACGTATGTGTGCGTAATTTACAAAAATATTATGGATAGATATAGAAAATATGGTATCTAGGGCTTCTATAGGAATATATAGAAGACTAGTACCTTCGTTTTCCATCTAAAAATTAATAAAAAGCATATTTAGTAATGCTTAAGAATATTTTTTTCATTCAGTTTTGGTTTTCTTGAATTATCTAATCTGAATCCTAAAATACCATCTAAGACAACTTGACCCCCAGTACGCCAGGAGCTGCTGCCTGAGAACATGATGTGTGACATTTCACAAAAACATGCATTGATAAATTACATATCATGTCCAATATAGAGGATCGAATTCAGTTCAGGTTCTAGTAAACCAACATCTTCTGTCATGATTCATCAACTATAAACCGATACTTGAAAATTTTTATTCAAAAACTTAGGGTGAGTAGATGAATGCCCAGTTAGGGGTTTAAAAAAAATAGTAACCAATTATAACATTTGAAAAATTTTATTAAAACATTCCATAAAACATTTTTCTTAACAAAATCTATAACACATGTAACATATCATAATAATAAATGTGCACAATTAAGAGCATGCTAATAGTGTAGCAAGGGAACTTGATTCAATTATAGGAATTCCCAATCGGAGTATTAAGTAAAAGACACTCTAAATATGTATGACATATGAATATGTAAGTACAAATTTAACAACTAAAAGTAATGTATAATCTGAGTATCATGTAAAGCTAATCACTTCAATTTCATACACATGTAACTAATTCACTGAGTGCTAAACATATGTCATGCCATAATCATTTACTATTTTTGATACTCATAAGTACTAGCTCTTAACCATGGATATTCTACTACTCGAATATTCACTAGGATAGTTAATTATCATAGGCATAATAAGGTTATGTATAATCCGGGGCAACACAACCATAATGTCAAGCCATCGTGCCAAGACCATGAGTACTCATTTTGTCAAGGCCTTGTGCCTGGACCATAGTTTGTCTCTTGAGACCTAATGATGAATCTATGGGCTATAACAGGCCCCACCAGACACCTACTATGTCCAATATATTCCTCATATGCCAAAATGGTTGATATATCCAAAATTCCACATACCACATTGAATATTTTATTTCATATTTCATATTATTCAGAGTGTCACATACCACTTTGATCAATTTAGGGGTTAATCCATATTTGGTCATTGTAGTTAAATTTCATCCTTTATCATTTACATATATATAAATTGAATAATGGGTTTAGGTGTTAATATCATTTCCATCAAATACATAACTATTCCACTGAATGGTAAATATAATAAGAAGATTTTGGCATATGTGATTACAACTAATGCACTAAAAGAAATAAATTTTTTGTCTCATATAATGATATATTCTAGAAACATATTAATTCAATTATATATATAAGAATATCATATGATGCATAAATAATTAAAATGTAAATCAACCATTTCATGTAGGGTTATTTATGATTTCAGATGCTCAATCATTTATTGCTAAAATTCTTTTGTATAACACAACATAATGTAAAAAAAACAAAAACTCAAGCACAACCAATGACAAAAACCCAATAACACCCATATGACATAAAATTATCAAGGGATATTGAATTTAACACCATAAAATGTATTTTAAAAGATTAAATTATTTAAAATACTTATGTATGTACATATGTTCTTTTGTAAACATGAATATCTCACATGTTTAAACGAGTACACTAATGGGTCTTTCACGAAAATTAGTTTTCACTTACTAATTACTCAAAAACCAACATTTTTCATAGTTGTTAAACGTTGAAGGATCTATAACTATTATATATGGTGCGACACACAATCTATTCCATTATATAAGACCATGTATATTGTATATGAAGATATATATTAAAATATAACGAAATTCTACCTCATCTTTGAAAATCATTATATAGAGGACTTGAAACTGAACATCAAGAAGGATCTGTTAAAACCATGTGGTTATATATTTTTATATAAGAACATACATAATCGGGTATTTATAGTATATAAATGTTTTATAGAAAATTTAATTCATCGCATTTTGATGTTCTTTATTAAATTTGAAGATCAATGTTTAGAAATCTTTAATCTAGACATAAGAGGTTTATGTAAAACCTTAAGGTTGTACATATGTACATATATATTAATATATATATATATATGTGTGTGTTATATATATATATTTCATGGGGGATGAAAATATTCCTTCAATATTGAAAAGATTGTATAACAAAAAAATCATTCGGAACAAGGTTCGGGTATTTGAGGGTTTCCACCCAAACCATATGACCATACATGCATTCATACATTCATAAACCGAATTTACAATCAAACACACATATATATAAATATAGTACATAATTATGTTTTTCATGTATAATATACAGCTTTATGTTTATACAACCTTTTTCACTCAAAAAAGAAAATTCAGATTCGGATTAAGGGAAGGTTTTTAACTGAATCATAGATGTAAAAAATATATATTTATGAGTATACATGTATTTGCACATACCCTTAAACAAAAAAGAAAAGGTAATAATAAATTCCCTAACTATGATTTGAGGAGGATGATGAGGTCGAAAAAATATGGAGATCTTGGAGGAGACTTCTTGAGGTTTGTTTGATGTTTTGAGTTGAATGAACTGGCAGGTTCTTTGGGGAGAATAGGTTGTATTTAAATAAACTATAATTTTCTTACAAAAAATATTTTAATGAAATTGTTATAGGATCCGAGGACTATGTGGGTAATAAAAATACAAGGGGGTCAGTCTTTGTGAAACCCACGTGAGAGGAGGGGCCAATAACTGTCGAGGGTGAAGAAAATGGTGCAAATAGGGTGCATGGGTTACTGGTGCAGTGCACACAAGGGAGAGAAAGAAGACGCTGTGGGGAGAGAATAACCAGAAGAAGATTGGATGGTCAGGATCAGATCTCAACTTCATCCAATGGTCGGAGAGCATCATCGGGTTTTAAAGGTGATTAACAGCTCAGATTAGATCCTCAAATAGATTGGATGGCACTGGATCTTCACAATGTTTTAAAAATCTCGGATGACCGATATTAGATCTTCTTCATATCGGACAGTGTATGACAACAAGGTGGTATTCCATAGCTGGTGAGGGTCGACTCTAGATCAAAATCGATGGCCCAGACCGGGCACGACGCGATCCAACAGTTTAGATACTGTTTCATTCAAAAATCCTCGTCCTACATTTAAATGGCGAGACGCTCGTGGCCCCTTTATAAGCCTAAGACTCCTAGAATGTGGTCATAAATCACAACTCACACCATGTGTATTATCCCAGACCCTATACTCCCTTTATTTGCAAAAATAAGGTGTATGAGGTGTTTCGGGTTGTCATGTTGTCTTATCCCCAACACTTTAACAAATTTCCATTTCTGTGAATAGTACCAATAGTAGAACGTTGTGAACAATGCAACAGTAAAATTCTATTAATAATGAAATGGTAACCATAATTGAATAATGTCATGAGTAAAATTTTGTAAACAGTGTCATTAGAGACTTTCTATGAAGAGTGTCATCAATAACCGTATGTGAACATTATCATCAGTATCCTTATATGAACAGTGCAATGGTGAGGTTCCAACGGTGGCCTCTTTCCTTTGCCAAATTTTGAGTTCATGAATAGTGTTTCTAGAATGGTGTGGTTCCAAAGGTGACTACATTCTTTTGTCAAATTTTGAGGTCATGAATAGTGTTTCCAGAATGATGAAGCTCCAACAGTGACCTTTTTCCTTTTCGAAATTTTGAGTTCATGAACAGTGTTTCCAGAATGGTGAGGATCCAATGGTGAGGTTCATGAAAAGTGTTTCTAGAATGGTGAGGTTCTAATGGGGACCTCTTTCCTTCTCCAAATTTTTATTTCGTGAACAGTGTTTCTAGAACGTTAAAATTCCAATGGTCGGGTTCTTGAACAGTGTTTTTCCTTTTCCAAATTTCATGTTTGTGAACGGTGTTTCCAGATTCCTATAGTTCACCAATTTAACAATTATTCTGACACAAAATGCATTTAAAAACTCATTTTAAGGACTCTAATGCCAATTAAAAGTCCATAACTCCTATATAAGTTTCCCTAATGCTCAGGATGATATTATATGGTCAAATAGTGTGGTTTAATATGATTATCTATTAATTGAAAATCATGTGTATCTTAAACCACTGCTCCATTTAATCTTCTAAAGGGATGAGATATCTTCCTCCCTAATTCTCCCTCATTGTTCTTATTTGTGAGATTCATTAACCTTTCATTCCAACCTGTAGGATTTGTGCAATCAAACATTCCTCATTTGATTGGTTTCCCACCGTTTTGATGTAACCGAGAAGTATCAATCAATATTTAATATAAGGTATGATCAATCACCATTATTTTGGGTTCATATCCTTCGGTTTCTCCTCTCCCTTTTATGGAATTTTACCCCATGTTCGTAATGGTCTTTTCATGTGTGTTGACTGGTGTGGTGGTGTCTCTGCATCCTCAGTTTGATAATGTTGTCACGAGGGGAGGAGATCATAACCTGTTGTGTGGCACATTCTCGTATAATGAAGGTCAAGAACTGTTTGATGTAGGGGATTCATTGCTTCCCTTTTCTAATATGTGAAACTATATAGGTATGATGTTTCATTCCACAAGATAATAATGGAATTGACATATTAAATATTTGAACCCGATAAATAAATTGATATCAGTCATATGTTCTTGCCTATTATTTTTATATATAGTCTGATATCTATCAATGCTTTGTTTATCTCTTCGTTCGTCATAGAAATTTTTAAAGAACCTTTTGACAGAAATTAATTGAAAATTGTTTGGATAAAGATAAATAGGCATGAAAATGAATCTGGTTCTTCTTGTTGTAATTTGATGTTATCAAATTGGTGCAGTAAGCATGTTTATTTATTTTTGATAGAATACTATTTAGGTTTCCTGATGATAGAATCAATGAATAATAAATTTGTTAATCCATGATTGATTAATGAACTTGTTGTTTGATTCAAAATAATTCCATGAAGGGTTCTGAGTTACACTATTCCTTGTTTATGTTCCAAGAGCCCAATTGATATGATGTTTTTTTCCTATAGCTCATGTTGTGATGTGATCCTGGATTGCTATTGTGGTATGTGGGGGGCATGGAGGCCTACTGGTTGTGGTATTAGTTGATGCCTAGAGTGGAGAGATGCATCGGCTAATGCATGTGGGTGTCGGGGAGGGAACCAAGGATGTTGAAATGGGTTTGGTGTGAATGTTTGGATTCATATTGTTTCTCTGGTTGTTTATATTATTTACTTTCACTACTGATCAAGAGAGCTGGTATTTCTTACCCTTCATCCGAGAGGGGTTTATATGTGTGGTTCATGACACGTGCTTTCTATGTTTAGCTTCTCAAGGGAGGATGTGTCTACGCTCTTGCAATAGGCAGCAATGTCTCGACGGGTAGTTCATCTACTCACCATTTTGAGCCCCCTTTTGTTTATTAATATAGAATGTTTTTCTAGAATACCTAGTATTATGAAAAAGTTATTCGGTTAATAAATAATTGAATAAATGATGTTAACCCATGGGGTTGGAGAATGCTGGAATGAAAAGATGATGTTACAATTTTAATGGGACATTGGATTTTTGGTGTGATGCTAATTAAATTTAATGTGAATTTTTTAATGTTTAATTAATGTTTAAAGAATTAATTAAAATAAATTGGAACTGATAAAAAGATAATTATGTAATGTAACAAAGATCTTTAAATGGTTTTGTAGTTATTGGTTGCCTAGTCATAGATGTGGAGGTAAGGAGTCTGAGAGACGTCAGCTACTGGTGAGCTTGAGACTAGGTTATGCCCATATTGTTGGTGTGAGATATATAATTTTCTATACTTCTTATGTTTTTATACTCTACTATACCTTTTCAGTTAGTGTAACTGACACACCGGGGATTTTGAGCCCTGGGGGGTGTTTTTGCCCACATTCTGATGGGAGGATGGATGGCTGACTACCCCCTTTAGACATGCTCATTTCTCTTGGAAGTTACTTGTTATGGTAGGCCCAATGGTTAGTTTCTCCACATATCTCTATAGAGGGTTATAATGGCTTTTGGTTATACAAACACATATATTTTGTATATAGTTTCTCATGGAGTACTGTAGTTGTAGAGTGTATAGGTTGTGATGGCTTGAGGATCCTTACTCAGTGTATGGGCTATAATGGGTTGAGAATAAATACTTGAAGTATGATGTATGTTATGAGAGCTATGGTGGATCCCGGAAACAACTTGGTTACTTTATTGTGTGGATTTGGTTGATTGGTTGCCCGAGGTGCATGTTGTGGTGTTTCTCCTTGGTGTCTACAGGAAATAATTTTTGGAGAGAGATCCTTAGGACGATCGACATTGGGGAAAAGCAGCAAACTAGTGCGGAATTAGTAGCGGGGTAACATATATATTATTTATTATTTAATACAATTTTGTATGTGTTACTTGGTTAGAGTATCCATGTTGAGGCTGTGTACGCAGTATACCTCTTTGTGTGATGAGTAAGTTTCACTTGTTGATCACTGTACTTTAGCATGATTTCATTACTTTTGCATGATAGTCTTCGGGGATGATCCAACTTAGTATACATGTATACTTACACTTTTTCTTTATAAACTATTTTTCAGGTCACTTAGAGGAGGTTTGAGATCAGGCTAATTTCTACTAGCTTGGGGTTGTAGGAGCTGTTTGGGATTCGTGGTTTATGTTGTTTTTACTTCATTTTGGGTACCTCATGTTTCACCTCTCAGTTGTAGTGGTTTTTCATGAAATTACATTTTTTTACAAGGGACTTCTTTTATATATAAGTATAAATTGTATTTGGTTGGTGTCTGTGTTATATCTCTCTTCAACATGTGTTCCCTAAGAGGGTAATGCGTCCCATATTTGTGTTTACTATACCTTCAGTGCTAGACCCCAACCCAAGGCCTACTGGTGGTAGGAATCGAGGGTCATTATCTCCCTTCTCACATTGTCGAACCAGGATGGGTACACTTTGTGGGAATGGGGTCATGACAGAGTGGTATCATAGGTTAGGATGAGGGATTGGATGGCGTTTGGTGTTAGGGAGAGGTAATTTTGCAAGGGTTGGAAGTGAAAAAGCTTCATTCATGTTTAGAAAGATATGTAAACACTGGTGACTGACTGAGACATTGGCGTTTAGGGCCACCTATGATATGATGTAAGGTACATTTAGTTTACAATGGCTACTAAACGAGGTGATACTAGTTACATGGTATATTCCAAGGAAAGGATCATGCATCATTTTTCATTGTGTCTATTCTTAAATAGGTAGACCTTGGGATAGGTTAACATAAATGAATAAAAGAAAAAAATTAATTAATTATTGATGAGTCTTCCATATTCTAGGTTTAGGAGCTCTAGCTATGTTTAATTTTACAGGTTTGGATCTAGGTTGACGTCATTATCATGATCGCCTAAAAGATGTCCAGCAGTTTGTGCCAGTAGTTCACTGTAAGGTAGAGGTTGACAATGACGACACATGGGGGAGGGCACTCTGATAGTTTCAATGCCAGAGTCTGTATGTGTACGAGGGCTCCATTTCTGATGCAGTCATAGAACACTGGTTGGAGGATGACAAGATAAGCTTTAGTTCAATCTGTGCTAGGAAGGAGCACAGAGTATCCTTGGATGTGATGATGATGTGTGGAGCAGCAAGACAGAGGTGGTAATTGTTCCTTGGGGATTGCAAGGAATCAACGATCTCATGTGAGGAGTTCCGAGAAAAGTCCAGAGTCATGTGTTTTTCTTTGACCGTGAAGGGATCCAGACGTTAGGGGATTTTTACCCTTCAACATGTGAGCTCCAGTGTGTGAGAGTTCAGAATCAATTTCAAGAACCTTTTACAATATCCTTCAGACCTGTTTCCAGATGGGGAGTCTAGGGCGATGCATTTTGAGGAGGCTTTGTTTCTAGAAAACCAGCGCCAGTTCACCCCACTTATGCAGAATAAATATATTGAGGTGTTGTCAAAGGAAGAGGTAATTAAGATGAAATTATCCATAACCATATCATCACAAGAGGGGATTCATCATGATTCATCACGAAGCAGAGTTGTGGTATAAGATTCCCGGTTTTTAGGGTATAATTGTTTACTTTCATTTGGGGGTAGGCTCTAGCACTCAAAATCGTGTTTCTCCAAGGGTAAGAAACTCTCATGCCTATTCCAAACGACCAAACACTAATTTTTTTTTTGTGGTGGTTGAGGTCATCTACAGTGAGAGTTCCTGACATTTTATAACAGTCATCGTGCACTAGGTTTTCCACTTCAGGTTCCTCCGTTGAGGCAGTTCCAACCTATGTAGCAGTAGAAAGTCGCACCTGCTTTGGATCAGCAAAGTGTAGAGGGGACATGAAGAGTACAAACCTATGACAATCTCCATCCTCAGATAGAAGAGCATGGTACTGGTGGTGGACATCAACAGGGTCAAAGAGGCCGTTGAGGATGACATGGTCAGCTTCATGCTTTAGCATTTCCAGTTCCAGGTGAGCCAAGCATAGTTTGATGTACCCGTTCCTTGATTTCTACCTTGATGTATGCCTTGTTTTATTCAGGAGAGAATAATACCTTCATATCACCTACCCTTCACCATACTTTGGGATATGAGGTAGAGAGGCTTCTTGTTCCCTTGGTGTTGACTACACAAGTTGGAGGTCGGGCTAACTTGTTTGAAGTAAGTAGAGACTATGAGCTAGTGTTGGGGCAACACCACTCTTGGGGAGATATCCTATGTTTATGAATACAATCATATGATGTCATCCATGACATGGATGGGTAGTATTAGGTGCATGATATTGTGCATTTCATTAGGAAGCATGTCATTTTATTCGATGTAGATGGAGAGTCGGTGGTGTTTGTTTATGAGAAAGACCATTGGATGGGTGATGGGCATGTTCATTATTTATCATCCATGATGGCTGAGCTGATATTGAGTTCTTCAGAGGTTCATCATTTGGCATTTCCTAGGGTCGTAGTATAGTGCCCTGATGTATTTTACGAAGAGTTTGTAGCATTACCCCCTCGATGAGAGATCGATTTTGGGAACGATCTACTACCAGGAGCTTCACCTATCTCTATGTCTCCTTATAGGATGGCCCATTCCGAGTTATGAGATCTAGGAATATAGATTCATGGTCTGTTACAATGCTGTTTTTTTGGTCGAGTGTGTCACAATGGGGTGCACCTGTTTTGTTTGGGAAGTAAGTTGATGACAAATGTGGTTTTGTATAGATTATAATCACATAAAAAATGTGACAGTGAAGAATAGATATTGTATTCCCCAGATTGATGATTTGTTCGATCAATTGATGGGTGAAAGTTGGTTATCAAAGATCGATTTGCGGTCGTGATATCTTCAGATGCGTGTGAAGGATGAGGATATCCAAAAAAATTATTTCCGTTGTTTTCATGGTAATTATGAGTTCATTGAATGCCATTCGGTGTGAAAAATGCTCTAGATGTGTTGATGTGATTGATGAACACTGTGTTTTTTGAGTTCCGAGACAAGTTCATGGTGGTTTTCATCGAAGACATCCTTGTGTACTCCATGTCTCAGGAGGAGCATGCAGAATATCTACACACTGTTTTGGGAGTTCTTCATCAACATCAGTAGTTTGGGAAGTTGTCGAAGTGCGAGTTTTTTCTCGAGATGTCTGTTTCTTGTGGCATGTTGTGTCCCATTAGGGAGTATTTGTGAATCCATCTAAGATAGAATCTGTTTTTTCTTCGACAACCCCCAAGACAGTGTCAGAGGTGCGAAGCTTCCATGGTCTCGCAAGCTACTTATGAAGGTTCATTGCCGGTTTCTCTGTAGTTTCGACTCCTTTGACAACTTTAATTATGAAGGATTCAGCATTCATATGGACTGATCAATGCCAGACAGATTTCGTGTTTCTAAAGAAAAGATAGTAAGTGCATTAGTTCTTTATCTTTTAGTTGAGGGAGTTCAGTTTGATGATTTCTATGATTCTTGGAATCTTGGGTAAGGATATTTTTTGAAGCATTAGAGATCAGTTGATTCTTATGGGTCTTAGATTTTGTGCCCCCATGAACATAACTATGCCAACCATGATCTTGAGTTGGAATCTCTGGAGTTTTCTATAAAATTATGGAAAGAATACCTCATTGGTGAGCGCTTCGTGGTTTTCAACAATCATAAGAGTTTGAGGTATGTTTTCTCCTAGCTTGACATAATCTTATGGCATCATTGGTGGATAGAGTTCATACAGGAATACAACCTCAAAATATCATATACTCCAGGAAAGGGGAATGTTGTAGCAGATGCACTGAGTAGGAAGTCATGAAGTGATGCAGTACGTGAATCTGATGACTCTTGGAGAGAAATAAAATAAATGTCATCATTAAATATTGATATTATAGAAGTGGGGGTAGAGGTTGTATTTTCTAGATGATGGTGCAGTCATCTCTATTATCGTAGGTGGAAGTGTCCCAGTTGGGGGATCTAGAGGTGGAGGTCTAGAGAGACCAAGTTTTTTGTGCCGAAGCCCCTAATGGTTGGACTGAGGATGAACAACACTAATTGTTATATCACGGAAGGCCTTTTGTTCCTTTGGCCATGAACGAAACGATTCTCAGAGACATCCATACTTCTCCTTTAGTAGTGACAAAGATGTACCGAGCCTTGAGGATCCAGTTTTGGTGGCCTAGTCTAAAGTGTGATTTTGCGGAGTTTGTGTCTCGATTTTTGGTCTTCCAGAAGATGACGGAAGAACACTATGTTCCTAGTGGTCTCCTCCAACTGTTAGATGTTCCTCAGTGGAAGTGGGAGGACATCTAAATGGGCATTGTCACTAGTTTACCTCGAGCTCCGAGAGGACATGATGCTATTTGGGTGGTAGTGGACTGTTTAAAAAAATCATCCCACATTATAGCAATCAAGGATTCGAGCTCAATGGAAGTTTTGTCAAGTTATTATATGAAGGATGTGGTGAGACTTACTAGAGTCTTAAGGATTATAATTTATGATCAAGATACTAATTTTACCTCCAGGGTGTGGATCGGTATTCGACATGCTTTCGGTTCCCATATATGCCTTAGCACAACTTTTTATCCTCAAATGGATGGTCAGACAGATCAAACAATCCTTACTCATGAAGACATGTTATGCTCTTGTGTCCTGGATTTTGGTGTTTCATGGATGTGCCACTTACCTTTGGTGGAGTTCTCTTAAAACAATATTTTTCACTCCACCATAGGTATAGTGTCGTTTGAAACATTTTATGGATAGCCTTTCCGTTCTCTGTTGTGCTGGAATGGGGTCGGAGAGTCACAAATTCATGGACCAGAACTAGTGAAGAATACAATAGATATGGTTCAGGTGATTCGTGAGAGGATGAAGATAGCACATGATCATCAGAAATCATATGCTGATTAAAGGGGTAGACCCTTAGAGATTTATTTTGGGGATCATGTATTTTTGAAGGTAACTCTTCATCATGGGCAGCGAGGGTTTGTTCATGGGTATAAGACTTCTCCCCAGTTTTTTGGGAATTTTGAGGTGTTATCTCATGTTGGAAATGTGGAATATAGAGTAGTACTTACCACACAGATGAGTCAGATACATGATATTTTCCATGTATCATAGCTTTGTCGTTATCTTCATGATGACTCTCACGTCATCGATTGGGGAGAGATCAATGTTGAAGGTGATTTCACCTTTGAAGAGCGACATGTGGAGATCCAGGACCACAATGATATGGTGTTGCACGAGCGTTCTATTCCCTTGGTTTTTTTGTTTTGGTTTCACGGTGGCATGGAGGAGAGTGCATGTGAACGAGAGTCACAGATACGTGCTCAGTACCCATTGTTATTTGATTTTTAACTATTTTCATGTATCGATGTCCCCTTTGTGGTAATAGACCACTCATGTTTATAATATGGTTTTCTTTGGTGCTTTGTAAGGATTGATCTCTTATCGAGTGTGAGAATGTTTTGAGGGGTATCTTATGTAATGTCCTGTATGTATCTCGTCCATTCCATTTCATAATTCAGTTTTATGACGTGTTTCAGGAGGTCAAGGTGATTGATCCCCAACACTTTGCCAAATTTCCATTTATGTGAATAGTTCCATCAGTGAACAATTCCAATGGTAGACCGTTTTGAACAGTGCAATGATAACCTTCTGTGAACAGTTTAATGATAACCTTAGGTGAATAGTGTCATTGGTATCCATATATAAACTAGGTCATTGGTGACCTTCTGTGAACAATGTTATTGGTAACCTTATGTGAACAGTGTCATCGGTAACCTTACGTGAACACTGCAACGGTGAGGTCCCATCATTGACCTCTTTCCTTTTCCAAATTTTGATTTCATAAAAAGTGTTTCCAGAATGGTGAGGTTCCATTGCTGACAATTTTCCGTTGCCAAATTTTGAGTTCATGAAATGTGTTTCCAGAAAGGTGAGGTTCCAATAGTGAGTTTCATGAACAGTGTTTCCAGAACGGTGAGGTTCCAAAGGTGGCCTCTTTCCTTTTCTAAATTTGGAGTTCAGGAGCAGTGTTTCCAGAATGGTGAGGTTCCAACAGTGAGGTTCCAATAGTGAGGTTCATGAACAGTGCTTCTAGAATGGTGAGGTGCTAAAGGTGACATCTTTCCTTTTCCAAATTTTGAGTTCGTGAACATTTATTCCAGAATGTTGAGGTTCCAATGGTGAGGTTCTAGCAGTGAGGTTCACAGACATTGTTTTTCCAGTGCAAAATTTCACGTTCATGAACAGTGTTTCCAGCTTCATATAGTTTCTTCCCTTTAACATTTCCTTTTATGTAAAATGCATTTAAAGCCTCATTTTAAGGACTCTAAGGCTGATTAAAAGGCCATAACTCCTATATTAATTTCCCTAAGGCTCCAGATACTTTTAATATTTTAAACATTGTGGTTTAATGGGATCCCATATTAATAGAAAACCTAGTGTATCATAATCCACTACTCCATTAAATGTTCTTAATGGATGAAATATATTCCTCCCTAAATATCCCTCATTGTTCTTGGCTGTGAGATGCTCAGACCTTTCATTCCATCCTATACAAGTTGTGCAATCAAACTTTTCTCCTTGTATTGGTTCCCCTATATTTTGATATAACCAAGTAGTATTGATCAATCTTCTATACAAGGTATGATTTATAGTCATTCTTTTGGGTTCATCTACCTCTGTTTCTTCTCACCCTTTTATGGAATTTTAGCCCAATGTTCCTAATGGCCATTTCTTGTCTGTTGACAGGTTTGATGGTGTCTTTATATCCTCGGGTGGATATAATTGTCATGGGGGGAGGAAATCATACCCTATTGTGTGGCTCGTCCTCATATGAAGAATGTCAAGAACTATTTGAGGTAGGGGATTCATTCCTTCTCTTTTCAAATATGTCAAACTGTATAGTTAGCTTGTTTTATCCCACTGGATCATAATAGAATTGGCATAATAAATATTTGAACCGGATAAATAAATTGATATCTGCTGTATGTTATTGCATCTTGTTTTTCTAGATAGTGTGATATCTGTGATTGCTTTTTTAGCTCTTCTCTCTAGATAGAAATTTTTAAAGAATGTAATTCCAGATATTAATTGGAAATTGTTTGGCTAAAGATAAATAGGCATGTAAATGAATATGGTTCTTCTTGTTATAATTTTAAGTTAATCAAATTGGTTCAGTAAGCATGTTTATTTATTTATGATATCATACTATTTAGTCTTACAGAAGTTGGAACCTACGAATAATAAATAAGTTAATCCAAGATGGATTAAAGAAGAGGTGTTTGATACAAAATAATTAATTGAATGGTTCTAAGTCACCCTCTTTCTTGTTTAAGGGCCAAGATCCCAATTGATATGATGTCTGTTTTCCTGCTTCTTGTATTGTGATGTGAGCCAGGATGGAAGTTGTGATATGTGGGAGGTAGGGAGTCCTACTTTTATGGTATCAGTTGATTCATAGAGTGGCGAGATGCATCAGTTTATGCATGTGGGTGTTGGGGAGGACACTAAGGATGATGAAATGGGTTTGATGTGAATGTTCGGATTCTTGATGTTTCTTTGGTAGTTTATATTTTTTACTTTCCCCACTGCTCAAGGTAGCTGGACTTGCTTACCATTCTTCCTAAAGTGGTGAAGACGCGCGATATTTTCCACGTGCTTTCTGTGTTTAGATTCTCAAGGGAGAATGGGTCTACACTCTTCTGATAGGTGGAAAATACACGACGATTAGTTCATCTACTCACCGTGTTGATCCCCCCTTTTGTTTAGTAGTATAGAATGTTTTTCTAGAATTCATGGGAATATGGGAAAGTAATTCTATAAATAAATAATTAAATAAATGATGTTAACCCATGGGGTTTTAGCTAGCTGGAATGAAATGTTTTTTGTTACTATTTTAAAGGGATAGTGGACTTTGGGTGTGATGCTAATGAAATTTAATGGGGAATTTTTAATGGTTAATTAATGTTTAAAGAATTAATTAACATAAAGTGGAACAGCTAAAAAGGGAATGAGGTAATGTAATTAATCTCTTTAAATGGTTCTGTGCTTATAGGTTACCTAGTTTTAGAAGTTTCTGTCGGGATTCCGAGAGACTTTAGTTACATTTGATTCTAATACTGGGTTATGCCCATAGTGTGGTTATGAGATAAAATATATTATGTATGTTTTTTTGTTTCAATATGTTACTCCACTCTGACATTTAGGGAAACTGACACGTCGGGGATTCTGAGCCCTGGTGGTACGGGGTTCCCCAACATTTCGGTGGGAGGATGGATCACTGAATACGGCCTTTGGCCCCACTCTATTCTATTGGGAGTTACTTGTGCTTGTGGGAAAACCCGTTAATTCTCCCATATATGTGTGTAGAGGGATTCAATGTCTTATGGTTATTAACACACATATATTCTAGATATAGTTTCCTATGGACTACTATAGGTGTAGTGTGTATAAGCTATAATGTCATGGGGATCCTTACTCAGTGTATGGGCTATAACAGCATGAGGTTAAATACCCAAAGTTTAATACACGTTATGCGAGCTGTGGTGGCTCCCATAGACTACCTGGTTACTTTCTTGCATGGACATGGTGGTTTGGATGCATGAGGTGCATGTTGTGGTGCTTCTCCAAGGTGTATGTAGGAAATCCTTTTTCGAGAGAGATGCTTAGGACATGAGACGTTGGGGAAAAGAGACAAACTATTGGGGAAGTAGTAGTGAGGTATCCTTGATATTATTTATTATATTATATAATATTGCATTCATTACTTGGTGAGAGTATCCATGGTGAGGATGGGAACTTAGTATACCTATTTTGGTGATGAGTTAGTTTCACTTGCTGTTCACTGTGCTTTAGCATGCTTTATTTACTTTTAAATGGGAGGCTTCGAGGAGGATCCAACCATGAATACTGTTATACTCACCCTATGACTATATAATATTTTTTTAGGTCACTTAGAGTAGGTTGGAGATCAATCTAGTTGTTACTATCTTGGGGTTGAAGGAGCTGTTTGGGCTTCATGGTTGCTATTTTTTTTACTTTCTTTTGTTTACATGCAGTTTACCCTCTCAGATGTAGATTTTTTTCATGAAATTACATAAGTGTACATGGGATTTATTTTATATTGCAGTCTGACTTGGAGTTGGTTGGTGTCTATCTTATATCTCTCTTATACATGCATTCTCTTAGATGGTAGTGCCACTCATTTGTGTGTTTACTATACACTTGGTGCTAGTATACAACCCGAGGCCTACTAGAGGTAAGACTCGGGGGGTCATTATCTCCCTTCTCACATTGCTGACCCAGTAACGGTATACTTTTTGGTAAGGGGGTCATGACACCATGGGGCATAATACACGGTTTCCTGCTCCCCCATGTAGGCCTCGGCCTACACCTTCTTCATTGTGTCCGCACACCCACGATGGCGTGCTATAGTTCTACATGCGCGCTTGTGTGCCCTTTTGAGAAAACAATGACCACACTCATGTCGGCCTAAGAAGAGGCTGAGGGGTATGCTCAGCTGCCTAGTGCGAGCTACCTCCCATGGCCCGGATAAAGGGTTGGCCTTAGTGGGCTTTATTTTTTCATAAAAGAAAAACATGCGAAATTATAAATTAATAATGAAATTAATACATTAATTTCATTTATATAGAAAATATATATTAAAAAATTACTAATATTTAATCTTTTAATGAGTACAAATTAAATTATTCTTTGTCTTAACTAACAGTATTTCTAAAATTATAAACACTGAAGTTTTAATATACAAATTTATGAATTGAAATTTAATATATAGACAAGAAACTTTTATACCTGTATTATAGATATAAAAATATTTTTTTAGAAATCAAACATTGTATAATTAATACATGGTTTAAGCTTTATCAATCAATACATTAACAATATATTTGAAAGATTGGAAGGGCATATGAATACCTAATTACATTTCAAAATCACTTAAGTGTTGTTAAAAATATTATACCATGTAATTTTAAAGTTCATAATTAGGGGTTGTTTTATATTTTTCAATTCATAATTTAAATATTTGGAAAACAAAATTACACTTACATGTTTTTAATTAATTCACCAAAAGGCCAACGACTACATTTATAGTCATTAGAATTCAATGGTCACCCAACCCAATGGTCATGTTTGTGCCTTATAAAACCATGCCTTAGGGTTTCATAAAACTCATGAAAAATGAATAATACGGTACACATCATTCCATTGGTTCTTATTATGGCCTCAGTGGCTTTACCAATCTTATTTTCATTATGACAGATTTTAAGGAACCATATTATCTTCTGGGGGTGCTCATTGTTTTTGGTGGTCTCCCTATAATTGTAATAGGGTTTTTAATATGTATTTTTGGGTACAATGGTTTCTTTTGTTCTTGGTACATTGTAAACACTTCGGTGTCTAGACTAAATAAGAAGTCTTGTGTTTATCTTATAAATTCTATTCGGTTAAAAAAAATTAAACTAAATATAAGCATAATAATATTATTATACATGATACAAGTTTTGGGGTGCTACAATAAATATTTGAAATAACCATATATCAATAAAATAATTTAAATATTTTCAATACAAAAATTTTTATTTATTCATAAATATCTATTTTCAGTATGTGGGCATATATCTAAGGTTAATAACTAAGAGTGTGAAATTTTGAAACATTATCTATTTTAAATATTATATAGTTCATTTTTCAGGGACATGTGTAAATTAAAAAACTAAATTTCTATATCATGGTTATAAGGTTTGACTCACAGTAATGAAATTATGATTATGATGAAAACATATTCCTTTAGCACTTAGTATTAATCTAGATTAACAAGATTTAGTTATTATAAAGGTGAGACATTTTACCACTGTTTCTCATCAAATTTAAAAAAAATATAAAAGAGATAAATTTAACAAATTTAAACCTACAGCTTTCAAATTATAAATTCATTTTACTAAATAAAAAACGTTTAGTTTTTTTAAATTTATTTTAAAATAACTGATAAACACATGACGAAAACATCTTCATAAAATGTACTTCTTTTTTATGTATAAAACAAGATTTATTTTTATCCCATGTATTGAAGAATATTATATGAATGTTAAAAAATTTTATTGTTTATATAACATATAAATATAGTTAAAAACATTCAACCATTGTGAAAAATTGAATTTATTATGATAATAACCCATTTCATAAGTTAAAACAGGTTTTTAGAAAAAGAAACCTTTTAAAATATTGAAATAATTTTTATCATAAATTCCTACATAAAATTATTTATTATTAAATTAATTTTACTGTGTATAATAAAGAATATCTAATTATATTTTATATTATTTAAATAAAATGCATTATTTTACATTTCTAAAACAAAAATATAGTTTTCAATTAAAAATTATTATTTTTTAATATTAATTGGAAACTCATTAATTTTGGAAAATTATAAAATAATACACATAAGATAAAATTAATATTATGATTTAAAAAATTACATTAATTTTATAAAGTAAATAAATTTTATATATATTAATTATATTATTTTATCACAATATAAATAAAAAATACTTTTGGAGAAATCAATTTTTGAAAAATAAAATTACATCACAAAAAATCGAGTGATAAATTGGTAATACCTTATCAATACATATATATACAGTAGAAAATTTATATATATTTCTTAAAATTGTTAATAATATTCCTACATTCCAATATAATTTTTATTATATAACTATCATATTAAGAATAAATATCATAATATTGTTCTCCTATTTTATGTATAAATATATCAAATGTTTTGTTTCAAGATAGGTGGTGATGATTCTAAAGGGATCATGTTGGGAATAGTGTTGTATGGATGGAAACGAGAAAATATGGCTTGGTAAAATCCATTGGATTCTTTCTTAACTAAGATACTTTTCAAAATAAGTTGTGTAGATCAATATATATTTAAAATAATAAATTTCAAATCTATTTATGGTTATTCTCTAATTTTATGATATCATATATTGTTTCTAGTGATTTGAAATCTAAGGAATTTTTTTATTGTAAATGAGCTCATCGTTTAAAATTTCAATGATCAAGGGGATTAAATTTTTTTTACATAATTTAAGGAAAAATTATGCTAAAATTTTGTTTTCTATGATATATATGTTATAAAACATTTAAAAATATTTTAAATGTATGGAATACATCCAGTTTCCCTACCCAAAATATTTGTATAAAAACATTGAAAACATTATGATTGAAAAACAATCGATACTACACTCTAATAATAAATAATTTTATACCACATAGTGATATGGTAAAAATTATGTCATTGATTCAATATTATGTTGAAATTTTTAACACACTTTTACGGATGAAAATTAATCTATAATAAAACAAATCCTGAGATATGTTAAAGTAAAGAATAATAAAATATTAGTGTATTATAATATAAATGGTCAAAGTATTAATGCCAAATCCTATATGGATTGGATTGGAGATATTATAAGAAACCCTAAATCGTATTATCATTATTTATTAATATCTTGTCTATTTATTTTCATAGAAAAAAATTAAAATATCATCACCAATAAAAAAATAAGTGGGTGTATATCTTAACCGAAATGAATATCCACAATTATAATGGATGAAACAACTATTAGAAGATTTTGAGAAGAATTTATTCCATCTATAATTGTACATATTAATAATGATATTGAAACTAATATAATGAAAAATCAATTAAAACACTCACATATAATCAAATTACTATTTGATGTCATTTATTAATGAGATGGTAAAGTATGTTATCATCATGTCGGATCATCTTGGAATGTGTCAATATATAGAAAATGTGTTAACCAACACATTGGAAAAACATAATTTTTATATGAATTAGATGACAATTATTTTTTAACCATAAACCTCAACTGAAGTTGGTTCAAAAAATCAGTTATCCTTATAATAATTTAATATATAACATGGAAACTTGTGTTTTACATAGTATTGTAATTTTGTCTCATTATAAAAGGTAGATAAATGATAAAATGATATACCTTTGATGAGGAGTATTATTCATAGGGATTTACTAGAGTTTTCTTTTTTTTTAAACATGTGTTATTTAATTATATGGAATGTTATGAATTATTATCATAAAATTATATCAAATGTCTTTTTTTCAAAAAAAAAATAATATTTCACATGTAAATAAAGTGTTTGTAAAATAATTCCACTAATTTTTAAACTATATGGATTATTGAGTTCCTAAAATTCAGCTTAGATACATTTGGTTTCCATAAAACATAGAGAGGGTCAATGTTATAACCAAGGGACTGTGTTTAGTATAGTAATTTTTTAATTGATAAAAAAGGTTGAGTTCTATTGGTTGATTTGAATCATTCTGGAGATGTTCTAAAAAGTCTGGTCTAGATAAATCATTTATATGGTAAAATATGATTATTTCATATTAATAGGAAATTTTAACAATATTGAATGTATTCTGAGACGTTTGAAGTTAATTATTTTAAATTATGGTATTACATAATATTAAGAACAAATCACTAGGTTCCCTGTAGGATTATATATATTTTTTCTAAATGGTTGTATAAAATTATTCTATTTTATTATATGATATATAATATTTTATTGGGTCATGGATGGATTCCTAGGATTATATCAATATTTTTGATGGATCTGTTTGATAATATTAATCATATGAGAAACTATATGATACTAAATTATAATTTCCTTTTATTATGTAAAGATAAATGCAATATATCAAAACTATGACAGAAAAATTCATTTACTACAGAAGTGCTGTAATATTTACTCAAATAGTCTATGGAATTATATTACATTTAAACCAAGTCTCAACAAGATTCAATTTTTGAATTGAAATTTTTAATAATAATTTATAAGATCTTACATAAGATCATCCTTATGGTTTTCATTATATGATAGATTATATAGAGTCTTATATCATAATAACATAATGATAGCATATACTTAATAATAATAATTTTAAAAAATGAGTATTACAGAGGTTAAAATTAAAATGAATGTTTCAAAAAAATCATTAGAGAATTCAATAATTCATTTATGTATATTCAAATGGACAATTGAAGGATGATTCTTATGGATATTCAGAATTCTATTATTAGTGAAAAAAAATTAATTTTTCTATTATGACATGAATGGATGTTTTTAAAAATGATTCCAATGAAATAATAAACGATTGTTTTATATGCGGAATCTAATGAAAAATCATGATGATATTTAGATTCTATTTTCTGGAGGTTACTAAATTTTATTTTAGATTGGAATAAATTAAAATATTTATTTACAGTGTTTGAGAATTTTATTTTTCTTTACAATGGAAAATAAAATTTAAATGATGATTTTGTATTCAATGGTCAGAAAGTTTATGTTTTTTAAGAGAATTAATTTCCCTAAAAATATAGAAATATATTTTAGGGTAGAAAACATATTCAAACTAAATTTCATAGATGATATGAAAAATATATAAACCTGTAATCTTTCATATATATCACATTAGGAAATTTGTTATATAATGAATAAACAACTTACAGAATATAAATTTAATGAGATAATTCATGGATCATGGGTGAATTAAAAAATTTTATTTTATGTTAATAATATATATATATATATATATGATATTATAGCAGAATGGTGAAAAAGGTTAATTTATGAATAAAAATTTAACACATGGTGAATTTCATTTCTAAGCCTCATACAATTGATAAAGATAATGTTATGACATGAAAAATTGCATATTTTTTCATGAAAAAGTAAATTATGAAACAATGAAAACACCAATTTAAATTTTTTAATTATCACTTGTGATGATTTATAGTGGGAATACATCAATATATGTACTATTATTTATCTATTCATTCAAATAGATTGTGGTTGTATAGAAAATAAGATTGACCCTTTGATTGAATTTGTTTCCTTTATATATATTTTAATCATCTATGATGAGTAGTGAAATTCCATTGAATATTTAAAAAATATAAACATTTTCTCCATTGATTTTTTCAAAGTAGTGAACTGTAAAGACTCGGATTTCTAGTGGAATTTTTTTAAATACATGGGAAATTTAGGATTCCATAGTTTTTGACGATGCTTGATTCTAAGGCCCGGTTTGTCCGGATTCAATTTCTGATGTTTTGTTCAGGTACATTTAGTAAATATCCGAGCGGGTTTTTATATCTTTTGAATTGGTGCTCAGAACTAAAATCTGAGGGCACTGTTGAACTCGCAACTTCGGTGATTGCTTTGTGAGACCATCACCATTATACCATTTAAACGAGAGTGGAAGATAGTTTTTGGGGGGGTTTTAAATAAAATATAATAAAATTAAGACTCATCTTATTTTTATTTGTTGGTGGTTAAAACCTTGAATGGGAGGTTAGGGTGGAGGGGCCCATCTGAGCATAACCTCCCTAGGGAGGATGATATTAGGTGGGGCCCACCCGAGCTCCTTAACTCTTCAAACCCCCCTTTAACCCCATGGAACTCCCAATTTAATTAGTGAGCCTCCTCACCTTCCTTCCCTCATTAAATGTCCCATCCCACATAATATTAATTTAACCCCGTCGTTTAATTAATTCAACTTTTTTAATTCTTTTGAATTCAAGCCAACGATTAAATAACAGACAAAGCTATTATTTCATTTGGTTGGAAATTCATTGGGGTGGGACTTGAGAGAGAACATCATCCTCTCAAAGAAGAACGCGAAGAACGCTCCTTCCACCGAAGATCGACGAACACCATTTTCTTCCTTCTTCGACTGGGGAAATAAAGGGAAGCGTCACCCATGAAGAACGCCGACCCTATCCTCAGCTTCTTCTTTCCCGACGTCAACGAAACGCCGCCGCTATTTTCCACGACTGCATCAACGAACAATCGTCAAGCAATGTAGGTGTTATTTTACGATTGAATATTACCCTCCGCACCCCATCGTATGTTGTGTGTTTTGAGAACCGAATGATATCACCGTAACGAGGAGTGTTTGGACTGCACAAACACGGCTCGATCCTCCCCTTTTATTGGTTCTATTTTGATGAAGATGGAGGCGGTACACGCAGCAACCGAAAAAGAGCCGGCCGTGAAGAAAGTCGGCGGCGCAAGGTCTCCGAGTCGCCACAAGGGTGCGGCACCGCATTGCCGCGTAGTGAACCGAGCCACGACCATGCGGTGCCTAAGGGGTGCGGTGCCGTCGCACTGTGCCAGATGAAAGTACTGCAGCCAGGAGTGCCGCGTCGGTCGGACAGTGGCACACCATGGGCGTGCCACGCGGAGCAGTATGTAACCGCATCCTGGGCGCGCCGCAGTGGAGGGGCAGGGCGCCGTCGCACCACACCGGTGGTACATGACCATGGCCTTAGGCCGCAGCGAACAGGTGAGGGGGGCCGGCTGAGCCGTCCACTAGAGGGCGCTACAGGTGGGATCGTTGGGTCCTGTGGTTACCAGGGTCCGGCACATCACGCCAGTCATTTCGGACAAAGGGGAAGTGAAACACCCCTCCCAAGCATGGACTGCCAGGGCACGCGGGCCGACCAGCCAAGCCATGTGGGCCCCTTCCGGCCAAGCCACGCGGGCCAGCACCTGGCCACGCGGGCCCCCAGGCCGGGCCGCCCTTTGGGCCGGGCCGCTATCGTGATGGGAAGCCCCCCACGGGTCGGGCCATACCTTCGGGTCGGGACGCCCCTTCGGGATAGGCCACCCCTTTGGGCTGGGTCAGATTCAAGTACCGGTTCGGGTCGGTCCAATTGGGTCGGACAGGACCCGAACCCGTCAGACCCGTTTACAAATTTTCGCCCGTATCTTGGGCTACGAGCGTCTGTTTGACGAACTGTCAGCGGCGCCAATATTTTTGGAATGAATCTGTCCCTTTGAGAATACCCCACTAGAGTTCAGGGTATAGTTGAGATATGGTCAATTTGTTTCGTACACGAATCCAACCGGGCCCCTGGGACTAAAAGGCTAATAACTCTCATACCATCTGTCTGATTGACGCACCGTCTGTTACGTTAAGACCCCTATGATGTGACAGTCTTGTGAGATACTTCCACATGAGATGTCATAAAACATGGATAATCAAAAAGTATCTCATGGAGTGGATCCTCCCAGAGACGAGTAGACATAGTGAGGCGACCTTGTATCTGACAGACCTGACGACTACTTGACAGATTCGCCTCGCAGTAATTCGAATAGTCCATTGGGGAGAGAATGGTATTTGGCGGTAGACCCATTGTAGAAGGAGAACCTGGTAGTTGGCTACAGACCTATGTTACTCAATAGGAGGAGTACCACTATAGGCTATTAGGGGTAGCGCCTGGTATTTTGTGGAAGACCCACAGCGGACGGAGTGCCTTGTAGTTTGTAGCAGACCCACAGTACTCGACAAGAGGAGTACCTATGCAGTCCAAGGTTAGTGAGAAGCGCCTCAGGGTCACGACATGACCACTATTCTCGATAGAGGAGAAGTTCTCTAGAATCCGTGGTTTCGATAATGGAAAATCCTGGTTTGAGTGGAGTCAATGACAATTGTTTTTTCCTCATGATTGAGATGGGTTACTTCATCACTTAGCTATATGTACGGTCATATACCTAAGTAATGTTTATTCATTGATTTCATATATTTTTGTTCCTTCTTTTTAGATTTTGTGAGACATTGAGGGTCTTGAGGTCCCTACTAAGTATTGTTATACTCACCCATGCACAGGCTAGTCTCGTACCTCGTTGTGTTGGATGAAGATGATGAACATCGCTGATGGAGGCCGAGAGCGCCAGGAGTAGACGGTACCTAGAGGAGGACCGTACGACATATCGGTACATGGTGGAGTCTGACGGACGCATAGTGATGTGGAGGTCATCTGTACCTACCCTTCATGTAGGAACCCCAGAGGATGATCCAGGATATACTTTCACCTTTCATCTATTTTTCAATTTTTAGTTGTACTTTCTTCAAGTTGTTTTTCTACATTACAGTTGAGGTTGTATTCCGACCCCCATTACTTTTAGTACACTTGTTATACAGTTTTGTCATAGTTTTTTTGCTTCCACTTGTACTCTGGTTCTGTGAGTTTATGTTTTATAAAGGAAATTTCTTCCTAATTTCAGGAAATTACGCCTTTGGTGATATTCGCTAGCCCCTAGGATATGGATGTCATGCTTGGGGTAGTCACGATACGGGTCCTGGGGGACGGGTCGTGACAAATTGGTATCATAGGATTTGGTTCTATAGAAAAACTTATGACTATGATATTTCTTTTCTGTGATGCAATAGTGTTAAGTATACTGAGTGTGGTTTTCAGTTCAGGGAGTGCAGTGTTGGGAAGGCGGCCAGCGTATCCACACACCAGGACCCTGACTACTGATTTTTGACTTAGTGCATGGAAACTCTAATTGTGTGTGTGTTTTAAAAGTTTTTATTTAAGTCTGCTCAAACCAGGTCATTTCACCAGGTATAATGTTTTGACTATCTTGCATCTGTTCTTATAGGATTCCTCCCCAGGGAGAACCATCTAGAGCCTCGAGAGTTGTATGTTCTGACAGCCCGCAGAGCAACGAGGCCTCAGTACACGACCCTCTTCTAGTTGAGGCACCAGCGGAGGCACCAGCGGTACTACTTCCCATTGGGCCACCGATGCCACCAGCCCCAGAAGCAGAGAGTGCACGCCTATTGAACACGCTGCACGAGTTCCAGTGCAAGAGGCCCCCTAGGTTCAGGGGAGTGATGGATCTGCAAGCGTCTGATGATTGGGTGGAGGCTATAGTGAGATTCTTGAGACTGGTAGGGACACTATCATATTTCATGCTGATCCTTGATGCCAGCCTCCCATATAAAGTAGCAGGTAGATGGTGGATCGTGATGCTCTAGATACATGAAAAGGTGACACTTCTATGGGAAATCATCGAGGGCATGTTTCGGGTGGAGTTTGTACCAGCCACCCTTCGAGCGGTGCAGATACCAGAGCTACTTCATCTGCAGCAGGGCAGCATGAGTGTAGCTCAGTACACAGTGAGGTTCACTGACCTCTGATGCTACTCCACTGATATGGTATGGTACCAATTCTTCAGGGCCCTGACCATTGAGTAGGGACTCAGGAGAGAGATCAGAGCTTCAGTTATATCCCAAAGCATCCCGACGTAGATGGGGGTGTTAGAGCGAGCCCTCATAGTGCAGAGTTTCCTTGCTGAGTTGTCTCCAGCAGCGAGACCCAGCAGTAGTCGAAGTGTAGTAGAGTCTTCTACAGCTGGTCGTAGACAATTGTTGCAGATGTCCAAGAGGACTAGACCTACAGGTTGTCGACCGCAAGACTCAAGATCGTTTGTGTGGGGCACCCTGAGTGGAGATAGAGCCAATCATGCTAGTATCATACATTGTTACTCATGTGGCAGGCTTGGTCACATGGATCATGATTGTCTAACCTTCCACTCTGATGATCTACAGACAGTTGAGGGACCTCCCAGCCATAGGCAGAGATTCGATCGAGGTGCTCTACAGGGCGCAGGCGGACGTGGCAGAGGAGCTGGCCGTGCAGTGGTGGTGGACGACGTTACGAGGTGCTACCGCCACCACCACCAGGAGGTCCACCCCGACCATAGGGAGTGGGTGGACATGGAAAATAACTGCATCAGGCAGTTGAGGCCTACGATCACGGTTCTTACGAGATGATCCAAGGTACGACCTGTGTCTATTCCAACTTAGCTGCAGTTCTTATAGACACTGGTTTCAGTCACCCTTTCATTTCCACTACCCTAGTTCGGAGCTCGGAGATTCCGATGGAGCCGTTGGATCGATCCTTATTGCTAGAGACTCTTATGGGAGCAGAATCAACGATTACGCACTTATTTCGGCAGTGTGAGCTTACTCTAGGAGGTGAGAGGTTATGATTGGATCTCGTCGTAGCGGCGTCGAGGCCTTACGACGTCATATTGGATAAGGACTGGTTATCTATAGTCCATGCTCAGATTCATTGTATTAAGTGCAGAGTGCGGTGTGTCCGCACTGATGAGACTAGGTTCACCTTCACTGGCGAGAAGGGAACCTTTGCAGCATAGTACGGACTTACTCAAAGGAGCGTGCAACCGATCACTCACCAGATGGCTTGCCTTACCCTCGGAGCAGTTTATGTGGAGAGTCCAACTTATCTTGTTGTGGTGGACCAGTATACGAGTGTTTTCCCAGGCATTGTTCCAGTACTACCTCCTCATATAAAGGTGGAGTTTTTCATTGAACTATACAAAGGGACGACACCAATATCTACTCTAGCATATCGTAGGCTCCCACTGAGCTTCGCAAGCAATGGGTACACCTAGAGGACTTGCAGTGGAAGGGATTCATCCAGCCTAGTGTTTCTCCCTAGGTAGGCCCGATTCTATTTTCCAAAAAGGTGAACGGGAGCATGAGGCTCTGTGTTGACTGCCGTTTCTGGATCCAGGTGACTGTTAAGAACAATTACCCACTCCCGAGGATTGAAATCCTCTTTTATCATCTCATGGGAGCACGATGGTTCTCGAATATAGACCTCTTATCAGGATATCACTAGCTCAGAGTTCGAGACAAGGATGTGTAGAAGACGAACTTTAGGTGTCGTTACAGCCATTATGATTTCTTGGTTATACCCTTCGACATAACATATGCTCTAGTAGTGTTCATGAGTCTCATGAATAGGATCTTCAAGACATACCTCAATCGCTTTGTCGTACTCTTAATTGATGACATTCTGATTTACTTGACTACCGAGGAGGGGCATGCCTTCCATTTTCAGGTAGTACTAGACACAATCCAAGAGCACCAGCTTTATGGTAAGCTCTCGAAGTGACAATTCTGTATTTGAGAATTTCACTTTCTGGGAAATGTCATTTCATAAGATGGAGTTGTAGTAGATCGAGGAATGATTGAAGCAGTGCTTGCTTGGGATCCACCTAGGTGTGTGACGAAGGTACATAGTTTCTTGGGCTTGGCTGGATGTTATCAAAGATTCGTCCCAAACTTCTCCAGAGTTGCAACACCACTTTGAGCCTTGACGAAGAAGGGGTAGCCCTTCGTGTGGTCGGAAAGATTCCAGCAGAGCTTTCAGAAGATGAGGCAGAGGGTGAAAAGTGCCCCCATCATGAGGCTTCCAGATGAAGGCGTAGGGTACATAGTTTACTCTGACGCATCAGGGTCCAAAAATGGGGGTGTCCTGATGCAAAATCGAGTTGTGATCGCGTATGGTTCTCATCAGTAGAGAAAAAATGAGAAGAACTATGCTACCGATGACTTGGAGTTAGCAGCGGTGGTCTTAGCCTTGAAGATGTGGCAGCACTATCTGATTGGTGAATGTTTTACCATGTACTCTGATCACTAGAGTATCAGGTATATCTTCTCTCTAAAAGACCTGAACACGAGACAATGGCGATGACTTGAGTTCCTCCAGGACTATGACTACGAGATAGTCTATAATCCTAGGAAGGGGAATATTATTGCGGATGCGCTCAGCAGGAGGACTAGAATTCAGCTGCTAGGAGAGGCGATAGAGAATCTAGCTCCCTTATAGATATACTTTGTGGATAGGGATGGAGCAGCCTATCTTCAATCTCGTATAATCACTCCTCATCATATTCAGCGATTCAGGGAGGCACAGCTTGGTGACCCTGACTTTGAGATGTGACGTGCTCAGATATCTTCATGGAAGGCACCTGATGGATTTTCTGAAGGTGGGTAGAATTCCATCCTCTTCAGAGGACGTACCCTGGTACCAGTTGCACTCTAGAAGGAGGTTCTGATGGAGTTACACACTTCCCCTCTACTGGTATATCCTGGTGTGGCGAAGATGTACAAGGACCTTCAACGACAGCATTAGTGGCCATGTATAAAGAATGCAATAGTAGATTCTATCTCACAGTGCCACACTTGTCAATAAGTGAAGGCAGAGCACCAGGTACCAATAGGATTGGTTTAGCCTTTATATTTCCCATCATGGAAGAGTGATGTGATATCCAAGGACTTTGTGATGAGTATTGCATGTACATCTAGTAGTCACGACTCGATTTGGGTGATCGTTGACTAACTCACCAATTCGGACCACTTCCTACCGATCAGAGAGCATAGCTCAGTAAAAATCTTGGGAAAACTCTATGTGTTGGAGATTGCGCGATTACATGGAGTACCATCTTCTATTGTCTCTGACGATGATGCACTATTTACATCCCAGCTATGGAAGGGGTTGTAGGAATCTTTCGGGACACAACTTCACTTGAGGACCGCCTTCCATCCTCATATAGATGTCCAGACTGAGAGGACCATCCAGACTCTCAAGGACATGCTACGTGCATGCGTCCTCGACTTCGATAGAAGCTAGGAGGATCACTTGAATTTGGTGGGGTTTTCCAACAACAACAACTATCACTCCACCATCGGTATGGCACTTTTTGAGGTGTTGTACGGACGACCTTGCAGATCGATACAATGCTGGATAGACCCAGGGGAGTCAGTACTAGTGGGACAAGAGATGATTTGGGCTACCATGGAGAATGTGAAGATCATCCAGGAGTGAATGAAAACTGCACAGAGTAGGTAGAAGTCATATTATGATAGGAGACGGAGGGCTTTGTAGTTTGAGGTTGGAGAGCACGTCTTCCTATGGGTCTCAGCTCAACGAGGTCTATGGAGGCTTGGACTAGGCTTCATGTTTTCTCCATGATTAATCGGACCTTTCCAAGTCCTCAGTAGAGTAGGCGAGTTGGCTTATCACTTATCTCTTCCACCTCAGTTGCATCGGGTGCCCGACGTCTTCCAGGTATCTCAGCTGAGGAGACACGTGCATGACCCTTCTCGCATCATCGATCACGAAGAGCTGGACATCGATAACGGGGAGACTTTCATGGAGGTTCCAGTGGAGATTGATGATCTAAAGGAGCGGGTCCTACATGGATAGTCGAAAACTCTGGTGCACGTTCGTTCGCTACATTGGGACCTCCAAGAGAGAAAATGTGAGTGGGAGGATCACAATCATGCTCAGTACTCGCATTTGTTCCCTTATTTCGAGTTGTAGCTTATAGGGATGTAAATCCCGGAGGTGGGGAGAATGTAAAGACCTAGAATTACAGTGGATTTTTTTTAAATACATCGGATTTTTACGAGTCTACAGTATTTTACGGGGCTAGATTCCGAGGCTCAGTGTCCTCGAAATCAATTTCTGATGTTTTGTTCAGGTATGTTTAGTAAAACGTACAAGCGGGTTTTTATAACTTTTGAACCGGTGCTGAGAACTAAAATATGATGGCACCGTTGAAATCGCATCGTTAGTGATTTCTTAGTGAGACCTTCCCTACAATTGCATTTTAATGAGAGTAGAAGATAATTTTTGGGGGTTTTAAATAAAATAAAATAAAAATATGAATTATCTTATTTTTATTTTTTGGTGGTTAAAACCTCTAAGGGGAAGTTGGAGGTGAGGGGCCACCACACCCTAACCACCCTTAGGAGGTTATGGTGGTGGGGCCTACCCGAGAATAACCACCCTAGGGAGGATGTTATTAGGTGGGGCCCACCCGAGCACCTTAACTCCTCTAAACCCCCTTTAACCCCATGGAACTCCCAATTTAATTGGGGAGCCTCCTCACCATCCTTTCATCATTTAATGTGCTAACCCACATAGAATTAATTTAAACCCCTCATTTAATTAATTCAACATTTGAATTCTTTTGAATTCAATCCAATGATTAAATAATAGACAATGCTATTATATAATTTGGTTCGCAATTCATTTGGGTGGGACTAGAGAGAAAACATCATCCTCCCATCAATTAACGCGGAGAACGCTCCTTCCACTGAAGATAGACGAACACCATCTTCTTCCTTCATCGACCGGGGCAAGAAAGGGAAGCTTCACCCATGAAGAACATTGACACCATACTTTTCTTCTTCTTTCCCGACGTCAACGAAACGACTCCACCTTTTTCCATGACTTCAACTATGAACAATCTTCAAGCAAGATAGGGGTAATTTTACGATTGAATATTACCCTCTGTACCTCATCATATGGTTTGTGTTTTGATAACCGAAAGATATCACCATAATGAGGAGGGTTTGGACCGCACAAACAAGGCCCGACCCTCCCCTTTTGTTTGTTCTTGTATGATGATGATGGAGGCGGTACACGCGTTGAACGATAATGAGCTGGACACAAAGAAAGCTGGCGGTGCAAGGCCACTAGGTCGTCACAAGGACACGGTACCGAACTGCTACATAGTGAACCGACCAACGGCTAGGCGGGCCATGATGGTGACAATTGGGAGCGGTGTCGTCGCACCGCGCCCGAAGAAAGGATCACGGCCATGTGGTTCACGGCAGTCGGACGGGGGCGGGGCGTAGTCGCGCCGCGCAGAGCAGCATGGAGCCACAGCCAGGGCAGGCCACAACGAAGGGGTGTGGCGCAGTTGCATCACACTGGTGTTGTAGGACCATGGCCTTAGGCCATGACAGACAGGTGAGGGCAGCCAACTGAGTGGACCGTCGGTGCACAATAAAGGTTGGACCATCGGGTCCTGTAGTTACCAGGGGTCGGCACCTCGTGTCGGCCGTTTTAGACAAAGTGGTTTGCAGCACCCCCACCAACGCGTGGCCAGCTAGGCCACGCGGTTCGGCTAGCCAGCCGACGTAGGCTTCCAGCCGGCCAATCCACGCGTGCTTGCACTTGGCCATGCGAGCCGCCCAATCAGGTCGGGCCGCCCTTCGGGCCGGGCCGCTTTCTGGCTGGGCCACCCTTATGGGTCGGGCCGTACCTTCGAGTCGGGCCACCCCTTTGGGTTGGGCTACCCCTTTGGGCCAGGTCAGATTCACGGACCGGGTCGGGTCGGTCCAACTAGGTCGGACCAGACCAAAACCCGTCAGAACCGTTTACACCTTTTATTCCATATCATGGGCTACGACCGTCTGTTTGACGAACCGTCAGTGGTGCCGATATTCTTGGAACGATGTTTTCCCATTGAGAATACCCCACGAGAGTTTTTGGTATAGTTGAGATACGGCCAGTTTGGTTCGTACACTAATCCAACTGGTCCCCCGGGACTAAAAGGCTAATAACTCACAAACCAGGCGTCTGATTGACGCACTGTTTGTTGCGTTGAGACCCCTATGACGTGTCGGTCCTTTTAATATACTTACACATGAGACTTAGTGACACATTGAGTATCAACCAGTAGCTTGTGGAGCGAATCCTCCCAGAGACGAGCAAACAGAGTGTGGAGACCAAGTAGCTGACAGACCTGACGAATGCTTGACCGATTCGACTCAAAGTGATTTAACTAGCCTAGTAGGGAGCGTCTAATATTTGGAGGAAGACCCATGGAAGACGGAGCACCTGGTAGTTGGCAGCAGACCCATGGTACTAGACAGGAGGAGTACCTCTGTAGGCTATTAGGTGGAGCGCCTGATATTTGGCAGCAGACCCACATCAGACGGAGCACTTGGTAGTTGGCAGCAGACCCGCGGTACTCGAACGGAGGAGTACCATAGAAGTCCAAGGTTAGTGAGAGGAGCCTTGGTGTCGCGACATGCCCACTGTTCTCGACATAGGAGGAGTTTTCTGGCATTCGTGTTTTCGATAATGAAAAATCATGGTTTGAGCTGAGTTAATGACCATTGTGTTTTCCTCATGATTGAGATGGGTTACATGATAACTTAGGTATATGTATGGGAATATAAATAAGTAATTGTTATCATTTGATTTAATGATTTTTCGTTTATCCTTGTTGGATTTTGTGAGACCTTGAGGGTCTTGGGGTCTCTACTGAGTATCATTATACTCACCCCTCCATGGGCTATGCCCACACCTCTTTGTGTTGCCTGCATACGACGGACATCACTGAAGGAGGCTTAGAGTTCTCGGATTGGATGGTACGTGGAGTAGGACTTTACGACGTATCGATAAAATATGGATTCTGATAGCCGTGGTGTGATGTGGAGGCCATCTGTTCCGAGCCTTTAGGTAGGAACCCCAGAGGACGATCCAGGATCTACTTTAACCTTCAAACTATTTGTCCCTTTTCAATTGTACTTGCTTCTAGTTGTATTTGTACTTTACAGTTGGGCTATTATTCTGGCCCACATCACTTTTAGTACACTAGTTATAAAGCTTATACTTAGTGTTTTCTTCCACTTTTACTCTGGTTGTGTTAGTTTTCCTTTTATAAAGGCAATGCCTTCCCAGTTTTAGGGAATTACACCTTTGGTGGTAGTTTCCAGCCCCTGGCCTATGGAAGTCGGGCTTGGGGTAGTCATGATACGGGCCTTGGGGGACGGGTCATTACATGAACTTTGTAAAATAATTACGTTTCCTTATTTATTACTCCATTATCAGATGTCATGTGTTCGTGATATTTATAGTTTCAAAGAATTCTAACCAAATCTTGATGAATATTCTATGATTGGAAAAAATGAACCTCCTGATTTACCACACCCATTTAAATATATATTTAGGTGTGATGTTGTATTAATTAATATCAGAGATACAAGGTATAATTCAATTAATATTTAGAACATTATTTTTTTCAGGGAGAATTTAGTAAACAAATGTGGATACTTTCATTGAAATGTTTAATTACCATATTTCTATGAATGGGATGTAACTATGATTAAGGTCTCTCAAACGTGATATATATTCTATAAAAATTCATATTATATATGTTTATAAGGTTATAGAATTATAAATCAGTAAATATGATAAGAATTAAGTTAATACTTGTGTCAAGGTAAAACATTATTTTTCAAGAGTATTTAAAAACAATATTTGAATATAATGAGATGTAATTAGATGAATGAAATTTGAGATAAATCATAGAATATATAAAAAGTAGGTAAAATATGATATATAGAAATCTATATTTTCTGTATAAAAAATTATGTGATTTTTTGATGATCCCCAATGAAACCATCGATAATTTCTTCAAACAAATCATTGACGCTGTATGAGATATATATTGAGTCAACTGTTTCTCCTTCTACACATTCTATATTTAATTTTTAAAATTACAAGAAAATATAAAAATGATTTTTTTGTAACATTATATTATACAATTTTAAAAAAAAATTATAAAAAAATTTATTTTAAAAAATGTTGAAATATTTCTAAACTAATAATGTAATAATTTTAAATTAGTTTATTCAATTATACTGACTAAATTCTGATCCATCAGAAATTCTAAATACTATTCCATCAAATTCATATAATCCCAGACCATTGGATTAAACTTTTTTTAGTATATAAAAATTAATAAATATACTCTATCACTATAAATTAATCTAGACAATCATAATGAAAAAAATTCTCTATTATAATGAAACTTGTGGAAATAGTGTTCTTAACGCCGGAGAAATGATTTTAGTTTTTTTAAAACGTTCTAAAAAGTATGTTAGTGAGTGTTTTGTTATAAATTTTATGCTAAATTGGTGAATTAAATTCTATATATGATGTTTATAAGTAAAACCAATGCCAAAAACCCCTGAATAATTTTATTGGTGTAGGTTTTAAAAAATTCCAACATGAAAAATAAATATATATATTTTTTGGGTCGGTTTTTTTAAAAATTGATGCAAAAAATAGTTTCTCGGAGTCTTCAACATCAGTTTCCTAATAAATAATTCCAAAATTGTTTAAAAGTAATTCATTAATTGGAAACCCCCATTTTTTAGATCTATAAAACCCTCCTTTTCGTGATGAATCCCTCCCAAATCACGATGACTTCTAAAGCCACCCATGGATCTCAAACTCCATTGTTGATGATTTTAATCAATTTCCCTCTTTTCGGTCTCCATTATACATCTTCTTCAATATCATCATCATCTTTGCATTGTTTTCTTCTCAAAATCACATTTATTACATAAAATATTGTTTGATTTGTGATTTGTTTTCATTTTTAATGTCTGTTCTGACAATCAATTTCATTTAAATCATGCAGGCAGTGTTTATTAATTCAAGTCATTTAAGGGATGAAGTTCGGATTTAGGATCAAGGATAATTTTAACTTGTAATGTTCTATGTTGTTTCTTTAATTTGATGGAATGTGCGATCATAAGCTATACAATATTATTCCAAGGATTCAGATTCCCATTTTAAGTAGTAAAACTCATTATAATCTATTGTTCCTAATGTTTTTGTTCCCCAATTTTTATTTGGGTTGTGCATATAAATTATTTCCTACACATTAACATGTTTTAAAAAATTTAATTGTAAAATATAAAAGGATGGGAATTTCATGACTCACCCCTTAAAAATGTATCACTATTTTTGTGGATCCTTGTCACATATATAATTCCATATGAAATTATAAAACTATATAAATTAAAAATATAATTCAATATGATATATTCATATCACTTTTTTGATTTTATAGTTTGTTTTATAAAACCCATGTTTAGGAATGTAACCACTTGCAATATGATTAAACACTCTTTTAAGTAAATCATTCAGTCGGTTCTCCTTCAGTCAAGATAAATTCTATCCCATGTTATTTATATATTGTAATGAAAAATATTATATTTTATAGTGGAAAATTATTTATCACCCTATATTATATGTTTTTTTGTATATACAATGTTTTTTAGATCTATTAATCATATGAATTTTCCTTGAAGTGGTTTTGATTATATTGACGGGTTATATATATATATAATATGTCTATAGATATTTTTTTACAAATATAATTCAAAAAAATATGTGGTAAAATATATTAAAAATATAAATATAGAACATACCATATTATCAATATATAATTTCATGTTGAGTTTTTGTGGTTACTTTAAAAATAGTCAAACTATTATCGTGTCCACTAGTAATCCACCCCACATATAACCAAAATTCATAATTATAAGAACTTTATATATTTACGAAGAGTGTTATAATCACTTTTAAATAATATGATAAGATATAAATAGAGATTAATTTATATATTATAACACTACTATGATTGTTTTTATGAGTATTGGATAACTTTATATAGAACTTTATTTAATTAATAATTTTAAAAGATTTTATTAAATTTATAAACTCTTTGTTGATTCCCAACTTAATTAATCAATATTTGATAACATATACAAAAATAATAAAAGTCATTCTAAATTAATTTAATTCTACAAAAATTAAGGAATCATGTAATAAATTTCTATAATAGTGACATGATCTAAAATTCATAATTATATTATCCTCTATATTCAAATTGGTTGTATATGTGATTTGTATGGCTATATTTTTATTATAATATAATTCTACTACAACTACTACCGATTGAACATCAAATGGTAGGAATTAGTATGGAACATCATATGTTTATATAGACGTTATTTTTATAGTATTACATCATTTTGATCAGCATATATGTGAGAGTATTAATGATGTTTTTTAATATATTGGAGGTGTAGTGCTGAGATGTGATGATTCTATATCTATTATGATGAGTGAGTTACACTTTTCACAAACCCACTTTTTAAAAACAACTATAAAAAATAAACTATTAAATTAATAAAATCATTAATACTTTTGACACACGAAACACCAAACATATGTAAAAATTGTGTAAAATGAGGTAATAAATGTAAAAAGGTTGAATATAATTAAATTATAATATCAATAAAACACATGAGTATAATATGAAAAAAAATATTATTTTTAATTGTGTTTCATTACTGATTATCAATAGTTTTTGTTAAGTGTTTTTCATTTTACACTTTCTCAGTTTATATGTGTATATAAATCATTATATGTTTTAGTATATTCTCTGACTATATTGTGATATCAGGTATTTAATGAATCTTAATTGGGTAAATTTACAAATATCTACTGATGAATATGAAAAACCAGTTGATGGATTCTTGTAATTTTTTAAACAAATTCGTTAAAAAATTGATTTTATTTTCTATCCATGTGGGAAGTGTTTGAATATGAGAAATTAAAACTATAGAGAAGCCAATGATCATATATTTTGTTATGGTTTTATCATTAATTGTACATGTTGGATCTGGTATTTTTAAAGAACTATAAATTAAACAGATAATGTGGATGACAATATTCAAAATGTTACTATTGATTGTATTAAAGATTTAATTCATGATTTAGGTGCCGAAGCCATTGAAAAAATAGAATGTGCTGAATGATTGTAGAGATTCTAAGAAACCATTATTCCTAGATTGTAGTATATATATTGTTATATCAACCATTTTGATATTGGTTAACTTGAATGAATATAATGCTTAGAGTGATAAAATTTTATCAAACTTTGTCTTTTAAAAGAGATACTTCCAAAAGTCTATGAACTTCTAGAATTCAATTATAAGGTGAAGAAAATAGTATGCCAAATGGTATTGGGGTATACAAAGATACATGTTTTCTGCAATGATTGTGTGATGTATAGGAAAAAATATAAATTTTTATTTTACAATCATACAGGTTGAACATCATGCTATACGATGGATGAAAAAGTCAATTTATATTCATTTTTAGGTACAGTCATATAACCTCATGCTTAATAAAAAAATTATTCGAATCATCCAATCATAAAATTTTGATAAATTAAGTCTGAATAATTTTTATGTTCCAAAATCAAATCTCCTGATAAATAAATTTGTTACCTTCCAATAATTCTTCATTTTATGTGTATATTTTTGAATTCAATTGATACAAAAATAATAAGAAGTCATTTTGTTGAACGTATCTCTAATTTTAAATTAGCTGACCCTGGTGAATCGTAACAATGGAAGCGATTTGATGCTAGAAATCTCAGAATGGGAGTGTGTATAGATGTAATGAGTCAATATCAGATCTTAAGTAACTAGCATAGTTAGTGTCCTTTTTCTCGTAGTTTACAACTTATCCGCACAGATATGTATGACTAAAAAATATGTTATGATAAGAATGATGATTTATGGACCATTAAAACCATGAAATTATATTTATTTGTATCTTTAACCATTTATTAATGATTTTAAATTTCTATGGGAGGTAGGTGTAAGTGTTTTTTATGCATACAATAGAGAGTATATTCATTTTCATGATATGATAATGTTCAATATAAGTGTCATTACTACATATGGTAACTTATCTATATATAGAGTTAAGGGTCATAAAGCTTATCCAATTTTTAAAAAAGAGACATTATATTATCAATTGCATAATGGGAGAAATAACGTGTACATGGGATATAAAATATTTTTTTAATTGACCACCCTTTTCATAGAATGAAAAAGGAATTTAATAGTTTATAGGAATAAAATATTCCCCCACAAACATTTTTTGTTCAATAATACTAAAACATGATTAAAAATAATGATTCAACATTTGAAAATAAAATTAGTTCTAGTCTTCATAAAAATATCTGGAATAAACTGTATTTTTTTGAACTACCTTATTGGATATTTTTCAAGATAAAACACAACATTGATATTAAGAATGGAGAGAGAAATATATGTGATAGTTTGATTGGAAAATAAATTTAAATAAAAGAAAAAAATGGTGGATTGAATTATATGTTGGACTTGATACCAATGATAATACTGCAACAACCCAAATATTCATTAATGGGAATCTCTCTTGATCTAATTAAATGTTTCATTATGTAAAATGTTTATATAAAATGTAAACTTCTTTGGTTTTATGTTATGACTTGTGACTGTTGATCATATAGTCGTTGAACAGTGATAACATGATTAGTATAAATATAGGGCTTTAACGAATCCAATTTACTCAGATGAAAGAAGTGATGGACTCATCCAGTGACATTCCCCATACGAAGCCCATTTGATAGAGATCAGAATGGAAGATGCATCTTTGGCCCTTTCTCTGGACCAAGCCCATGCAAAATATTTAATATGTTATGCTTGAGCGGGACTCCCTATGAGAGAAGTGGCAGTCGATAGAGATCACAACATGAGCAATGTTATCCGAGCCACCCCAAGAGTCTTTCACCATCGCGCACCTTACTCTTCATCCTTTTGCGGGTGTTATCAGGGTTTATGTAACAAGACCTTAGCAGTATGGTTATATATATTATTTTTGTAAATAATACTGAATATACTTTCATTTTATTATTGTTACCCTGTAAATAGTTTTTTAAAACACAAATTTTAGTTTTTGTTAATGTTCTACTAATAAATAAATTTTCATGAATTAATGGATTTAAGAATTAAATAATTTATTAATAAAATAATATTTATTTTATTAAATTAATTTTTATAAAATATAAATGATCATATAATTTTACGAATGCTATTGTAATTTTTATTAAGGTTTGAAAGCCATCTTTGTCAAAACCCGTGATTTTTTATAAATGTCGGTTCTTATTCTAAATGAAAAAATTAACATATTTAGAAAATAATTTACATAAAATAAATATTATTTATGGAATCAGGATGTAAAAATTATCCAATAGTGAATTTTTCAAAATTTTCTGAGACAATCAAATTTTTCGGTAAATATTAAATACCGTTTAAATATATAATGTGTTTTATAACATCATAATGACCCAATAGTGATGTAATAAAATACTATAAGCTTTATGTCTCGAAAATATGTGTTATAATATTAAAATACTATGATTTTGGGTTTGTTTGACTTATTTTACAATGCATTAATGGACCCTTCCAGACTTATTAAACATATTGTCTTATTAATTTTTTTTCCATGGGAGTGTGACTCATCGAACCATAAGAAAACCCATTATTTTAATATGTTAGGAAATTGGACTTATAAAACATTGTTTTACAAACCCCTTTTCCAGAAACCATGGGAAAAAATCATGGGCTTGTTTGTGGTTTGAATTAGTTTAATGTGAGGTATCCCAAACCTAAATAATAATGAATTCCCTCACCTTTCATATATAAACCCACCCATGGTCCCACTTCCTCCTCACTAAAATTCTATTGAATTCATCCAACCGCTTCCCTCCTCTCTCTATAATCCTCATATGGTGCCCTAATCTCTCAATAATCCTCTCTCAAGCCTCTCCCAAGCCTTTGGAAGAACACATTCAAGTAACGGTTTTTTCTTCATTTCTCATTTTGTCCAATATTCCTTAAATTGTTATGCCCTTTTAATTTCAGTTATAAATGATAGGGTATGGTTTCACAACTCCCACATACTTCTCTATTTTTGTTTTAATGATGGGATACCTATTTCTCTTTAATTAAATTCCTCCCTTGTACACCTGTTACTAGGCCGAAATTTCGAAAGGAATTTCTCTCTTCTCATTTGCATTCCAACAATAATTTTGTATCATGATACTAAATTTCATTACGTTTATTGGGATAAGTATCTATATGACCCCCTTACTATCTAAGACATGTAAATATGATGATAGACCTCTTTCTCTCTCATCAACCATTTTTATGAGTTCTTGTGTCACGCTGTTATGCTGCCATAATTGCACCACTTTTTTCCAAGCCAATGTCATTGTGTAGTGAATACCATTCCCATTTCTCTAGCAAGGGTATTCATCTTTATGAACATTTACTTATTGATTATAATGTTTCATGAATTAATTCCACATTATTTTATCATGTAATAAATAATGAAGTTTTATGAATCCATGTTATATGATTTATGTGTCACACTTATGCATGAAATGAAATGTCTAAGAAAGGTGTGCCCTTATAGGGCTCCAATGTATAGGGTAATGTATAATATCATGATACGTCAAGTGCAATGGGTGTTTTCTCATGGTAATTCAAGTGCAATGAGGGTTTACACATGATTAATGTTCAATGAGTATTTACTCAGGCTCCATATGCATTGATCCTTGGCTCATGCTAATTCCATGTTAAGTGTTGTTTCCATATTTCCATGTTATGATAATCACGCTTTATCATGCCTTTAGGTATATACTGCTCTTGTACTCTATTGATATGCCTATTGTCTAACATGTATTTTATTCCTCATGCTATTCCATGATTAATCCCTTGCTGGGATTTATAGCTCACCCTTTTTCTTATGCATGTCCTTAGGTTATCCCATGCAATACTAAGTACGAGGAAATGTTGTGGTCATGTAAAGGATGTTTTCAATAAAGATGTTTTTTTCATGTTTAAGTGGTTATGTAATGATCCTAAGACCTAAATACACTTGACCTCTCAATCTTTAATGTCTTATAAAGTGATTTTTATGTAATAAATTTGGTTTAAATGTTTAATAAAGAGACGGGTTGTCATAAATACGTTTGGAGTTAGCTCCCAATATGAAATGAAACAGATCATATTTACCTCAGGCATGAAACAAATTAAGAAAGAGTGAGAAGTTTAGTTTTTCTAGAGTCTATATGGAATAAAATTACCTAGTGGATGTTCATCAAATGTGAATAATTTTGTGTCCGTGAAATATTCAAAATTAAAAGGTATTAAATCTCAAGACTCTCATGTATTGAGGTAACAACTGCTACAGGTCGCAGAACGTAGTATATTGCCATTAGCCATCAGAAAGACTATAATATGGTTATGTAATTTTTTAAAATTCATATTTATCAAATTTATTGATCCAAATTTGTTAGATGAGATAGATAATGAAGATTCTCTCATACATTGTCAACTAGAAATGTAATTTTTCCCTATATATTTTGATGTAATATTTTATCTGATGATTCATTTGGTGTGTGATATAAGAATATGTGGGAAATTTTATTTACTTTTGATGTCTCCTATCGAAAGATTTATGAAAAATTTAAAGGGATATGTTTAAAATAATTATCTTCTGGAGGCCTATATTATTCTAAAATATATATCAAATTAGGTGATTGAGTCCGTATTGAATATTTGTATAAATTTCAGGATATTGGTCTCCCTATATCTTGACATTTGATAGTTGATAGTTAAGGTAGAGGGATTTTAGGGTTTAAGGTAAATTCCCATCCACGTGATTAAGTGATGAAGGAAAATTTATTTATTTTAAACAACAGAAATGCTTTTTTATCATATATATCATCACATATTGCTACATTAAAAAGATGATATCCCAAAATAAATGAAATGTAGTTTATTATTGAACATACAATGACATTTGTTTCATGTTAAAAGATAGAGTGGGAATAGATATATGTGCATCAGAAATGTTGAAATGGTTGGAAGGGGGACCATATCTTAATGTGATAACATGGACTAGATATAATATTAATTGATAAACATTTTACAAAAAAAGATTGATGATAAGAGTACCATTCTAAATAGTGGTGAAATGGTTATCACTGAACCAATTCATTTTTCATATGAAAAGGATAAAAACACAATTTTTTCTTTTTTAGAAAATTTTGGTGTTCTTTATGATATATGGGAAATTGATTTTACAAAAATTTTGAGTCACTATGTTTAAGTAAAATTGGGTTGACAATAATAGTGGTGTGAAACATGATGATTATAGATTTACACTGGTTGATTCGAAAAGATTTAATTAAAATGAGGAATGATTTATCATAGAAACACATGAAAAGAAGATATTTTATGTCATTGATCCATTTAATGATCAATAGTATGTCATTTTACAAGGAAGAATATACCATTTGGGTTATGAGAATTTTGCAGAAGAAGTTACTGATTTACATGAGTCATATTCGTGTATTACCTGATTTCCAGATGATTACAATGAATAAAATGATGACATTGTTCATTATTATGTAACAACAATGATTATGGGATATGGGAAAACACTAAATTTGTCTCCTATTGTTTTGGTAATTATTTATATATTTTCCTTTTTTTAAACATTCAAATGCATGCCTCTTTTTTTACTTATTTTCATCATTATTGTATCTAAATAATCAGTTTTCTAAAAATATGTAGGTACACAAAAAATCATTACATTTCATGTGGAATTATCATATACAGAGAGATTGGAGCAGTTACCGAGGTATTTATATTTTCTTCATATTTTTAAATATTCACTAATATACATATTTAATGAAAGGAAACTTTTAATTTTTAATGTCTTCCTATAGGACTACTGATGTGTCCTCATTGTAGGAGACTTATCATAATACTATGGAGAAATAAAATTCCCATGTTGGCAAATCCGGTGTTACATGTTTACAAAATTTATCTCTTTCGTGGGGAGTTTAAATACTACATATTCGTTTTGATGATAATAATAATGAAACTAGCCCAAATTTCATTTATTTTATCATTTATATATCAATGTATAGTAAATTTCGGAATTGTATTTTATACACTGATTAGATCATCATGTACATGATTGTGAAATAGAAGGTTTGGGAGTTTGTGACTGTAAAATATCTCGATTGATTTATTTTATCTCAATTTTTGATTGATAAATATTTTAAATGAAATATTTCATTTAATCATTTACAGATGACATTCAATATTGGGGGAAAAAGAAATTATGAAAAGATATCTCTCTTTAGGGGGGTTCGATGGATAGATTTTTAAATAAAACAAACAAAAAATTCTGTTTTTGGAAATAAATTGTTTGAAACCCCTTGCCTTAAGTATCCGTATATAGAAGAAGATACATAGAAGAAACCCGTAAACATGAAATATCTTAGGAAAGAAAATTATTTTATATTTTAATTCTTATTATATATTTATCTAATTAATTATTAGTTTATTTTTATGTACCTAGACTCTGGGAGATATCATCAACAGATCCAGTTGAAAAATGTACACCCTCATAATTTATCACATAAAGGGTATCTATATTTGGAGAACAAAAATATTGTTGAATAATTTAAGGCATTAAGAGGTTAATCTAGTATAGGTTTAGAAGAGGTTTAGTTTGGTCCCCCCGTCTCCTCCCACATGCCATGAAAATTGGAAACAAGTTAGGAGGGATAATTAAACGTATCATAAATGTAATCTCATCATGTAGCTGATAAAACTGTAAGTAAATATTATTTATTTGAAATGAATTTTTCTTTTTTATTATTTGTACAAACTAATATAAAATTTCATTTATTCATTTCAGTATAAAATTCAGGTGTTAAAGACAAACTGATCATTTATCGTTGAGGGTAGGATGGACATCATAGCCACTTCTTTATGAAATAAAGAAAACCTTGACTGTGTTAGATTATATCAGGTGGGAGTTAGTATTCAGAAAGTTTTTGGTCAGAGTACGGAATCAATAGATTCAAAAAGATAATGCTTAAAAGATGATCTAAAAGAGGTGAAACAATCTATGGGTGATCGAATATAAGTAGTCGTGCAGTAGCCATTATTAGAACACTTGAAAAGATAATCACAATCTACACAGCCTTCCCTAACTGCCCAGCCTTCTTACTTTGATCCTCCTCCTCCATCCCAGCCAGACTACCCTGCCCAACCTAGACAGACTACTTGCTTTGATCCTCCACTAAAATTACCTTCAGACTTCCCGCAAAGTCTTCTTATTTTTACACTCCACCTACATCCCATCCGAACTAACCTACCCTACCTACCTACATTTATCATCTACCTCCTCGGTCAGACCAAACGGTATTATGTGATTTGTTTATAAGATATCCCCATAGACATATTGTTACATTATGAATTGTTTATATTTTTGGGGATTTTATACATCATAATCTCATAATTATGGGCCATGATAGAGTATCATCACATGATATTATAGACCCTAATGCTCTACTACCATTTTCTAATACATATATTACCATAGTTTTGTATTTTTTGGGTCATTTTTTAATTTTTTAAACTATTATTCTTAGATATATTTTATATGAGGTTTTCATTAATTTAAATATTAATTTCAAAATTTTGAAAATTAATTATAATGTTTTCAAAAATTTAAATTATATAGGATTATCTAAAAGAAAAATAATTTTTACCATTGAAATAACACATTCTGGAAAAATCAACTATAGAAACTTCTGATATTTCTTATGGCATACAAAGATTATATCATGCTTCATATAACATAAAAAATATTTATGTTTTTCAGATGGAATCTATAACACCCCGACCCCAGCTACCCAGAGTCGGTGCATTACTTCGTAACATTGGCATGATCACAAAAGATCAAGTCTCGAAAGACCGTTTAGTTTAGTAGCCTTGGAAACACTAGATACATTCATAAATGTTACATTACATCATAATGAAAAAAACTAATAAAAATTTCTTCATAGTCCACACTCATATCCTCTTCTGACTATCCATGCAGGTCATTCATAATATACTTCTTCACATCCTGGAATATATTAAAACATTGAAAAGGGTGAGGTCAGATGCTCAGTAAGGATAATAATATTGCAGAAGCTTTCATAAATAAACATTAACATTTAAGTCAATGTATAACTAAAACAAAATCCATTTAAACATGAACTTCAACATAATATAACAAATGTAAAATGAGATAATGCCATTTACTTATTCACATGGATATTCTACTGGTCGAATAATCACATGCAATATCAATAATAACTTTCATAATGATGGAATGCATAATTCCAGACTATCATAACCACGTAGCCAAGGCCTCGTGCCAAGACCACATATAAGATTTTGTCAAGGCCTCATGCCAAGACACTAGTTTGTCTCATGAGTACTACTGATGCATCGAGGAGCTATAGCGGGCTCCACCCGTCAATTATTAAGTCCAATGCATTCCTCATATGAACAGGTTTAAACATATCATAAACCATAACATAATCGTATCACATAAAACATGCATAAAGGAAACGTAACATTTCTACATTTTAAACACAAGATATCAATAAAACACATTGATATAATAAAAACACTTTCAAAACCTTTTTCAATACCAAAATAAAAGAAAAGTAAAACATGGTATTTATTTTTCTTTTAAAAAATAGTTATGGCTTTGTAGAGGAAGCCGAAACTCAAATAATGGTCACGACGGTGGAGAATTCGTTGTCGCCACATACGTATGACAAAAAAATTCCCTTTTGTCGTTAAGTAAATGCTTCGTATAAAAAGGTTCCTTTTGAATAAACGTAAAAGTCAAGGGTGATTATACACCGTATAAAAGAAAGTTGTGTATATAACCAAATATGCCTCAATGAAAGGAGATTGAGACGAAGTCCCATACAAAGATCACTTTTTAAATAAAATAAATCTATTATGTGTATTCACTATAATTACGCATAAAGAAAGTACAAATACAAGATAGGACATAATAATATCATGACGTAATTTGAAAGTAGGAGATTAACCCAAAGAATGGAAATTGGGTTAAGAAGTTCCCTTACCTTGCGTCCTGTCTTGACTCGACCATTCTTTAACCTCCTGAATAATAAACTAGAGTTAATTTATAATTTCTTAAGAACAATTTTCATGTTTTTTATTCTTTTTATATCACTTATTACCATTTTATGAACATTATGTAATTATTTATGTTAATAACGGTCGTTTTGTCGATCTTTGGTACTTGAGTCAAAAATAAACTTCTTATAATTACACATTGTTCATGTGGTAAAATATCCATTATATCCATAATTTTATTTATGATGTATATATCATATAAATCATATATATCCAGTATATACATTCATTTATAATATTACATAACATTTAGAGGTAAGAAATGAATTGCACCGTTCATGGAGACTGTAAGCCGTACATACGAATAAACGCTACTTTCATTTCCATTTAATATTTAATGGAATGAAGTTATAATTATATAAAGGTATAATATAATTCTAGTATAATATAATGTATAATACCATTTACTCCATCCTTTATACATCCCACATATGGCATTAACGATTCGAATCACTTTGAGGGGAAGTAGTCCGCACTTCCTAAAATGAAATTATCGCGTTTACCCATAATAGAAATCATGAAGGTATGACATTAATGAAAAATAAATAATCCTAATTAAAACATAAACATAATATATATATCATATATGAAAATAGTTTCCTCAAAATGGCCACCATTAGAGGTGTTAAAAGAATATTGAACAATCATCGTTTCGTGAGGCAGTATTTCGCCACCCACAGAAACAGTATGTTCTTTAACCATTAGATGAAGGTTTGTGTAAGTGTAAACAAAATAATTATCATAAAAACATCATATTATATTGTAGACACTGTTGTTGTTACAAAATAAAGGAATAAAAAGCGTTTATGGGGTTGGATAAGCAAAATAAAACAGAAAAACATTAGAGCAGACATTACCTTAAAATCGGGTAACTCTTTTTGATTTGATCCAAAGGCTTCCTTGGGAAGACTTATTCCAAAGGTGAGGATTCTAGGAGTAAGGGAGGGATGTTGGGAGAGTATTTGGGCAGAGGTTAGCCGAGAAAAATTTCTTTAATGTGTGAATAAGGTGGGAGTGTTGGGGGCCTTTTATAAGTGGAGAGGAGGGGCACTCTTGGAAAGTAATGAAATATTACTTTATTATACAATGATTTTCGGATTCTAAAGGTCCCACAATTCTATAATTCGAGGATAAGGTGATAAGGGTTCAAAATATATCCATCCAATAGGCTTTGGACAAGTTTATGCCTTGGATTTTACAATATCTTTTCGTTTTATATAAATCGTTAATTAATGAGGTAATCGCTACATCATCATGGTGTCCTAAATAATTTAATTTATTTAATGTGGAAAAATTATAAAAAAAATATCATGATGTATGAAATCATTTTATATTTCTAATTAATATTTATAGTCAAAAATATTCCTTGTATAACCCCATTTAAAAATTGTTTTAGTAAAAAAAACTCTTGTTTGTGACCTTTTTATTTTAACATTAAATAAAAAGTTATTTATGTACTTTTCCTAACAATGTGGCTCCATGGGGTCCCCAAGTTGACCCATGGATTTTATTGGTCGGCCATGACACATCCAATAGTGGTAAGATAAGTGTAAAGGTCATTACATATTTTTATAATACTATTTTTACCTTAAATGTCACTAATTACCTTTAATCGCGATTAATTAAACTTAAAAGTTACTATTCACCAAAAAATTATTTTAATCCCATTGAACCACATTTTACTTCGTAATGACAACCATGTATGTCGGATTTTTTAAAATCAAATCCCATAAGTGGTAATGTTTCATTTAAAAGAAAAATCAGTTTTTTAACTACCACATAGTGGTTTCACTGTTCATCAAAAATTGAAGTTTTTCAGAATAATGCCAAAATTTCACCCTAAGATATAATTGATATTCCGAATTCAAAAATGATGTCTATTTTAAAAAATTCCAAACATATATGTTGCATTAATTAATTTTATAATTAATTCCCACTGTCACAACAAATAGAGTGTTTTTAAGAAACAATATATATCAAATGATTGACAATTGTTTATGTCCAATTTCAAAGTGAAATTAATTATAATGAACACCATTGGATAAAATGGTAAAAATATATTATAATTATACATTAAAACCACTCAATAGTATAATTTATCACTATAAATTATTTTGATTAAAAGGTTGTTTTTAAGTAATTATCACTATTCAAAGCAAATTGAAAGTTCTCAGAAAAATACAAAAAATTCGACATAGGCTAACTTCAATATTCTGAATCCAAAAATGAAGTCCATTTGGAAAGATAAAATTTATTGTATTTCAAAAATTAGGTATTACTATTCATAACGTCTACTTTGATTGGTTGTGGTGTGTGTTAGAACTCAAAGTTGCGTACAACACACGCTACTGTATTATTCAAAGAGAAGTGTATCGTTGAAGCTTGGGGTGTTTCATTCTCCCCTCCTTCAATAAATTACATCCTCGCAATTTGAAAATGTTCTTCAAAAATAAAAGGCTGAAAATAGAAAATACCTTTGTGGAAAACCCATATCAGAAATATGGTTAATAAGAATATAACATTAGAAGAAAGAAAGAGAAGTACAAAGGTCACCCGAGATAGCCCATACTAAGATTCTATGAAAATATGGATATGGAGGAGAAACAAATAATCAAGGTATGATGGAGAGTTTTTGAAAACGTGATGAGGAGAAAGTTAACCATAAGAAAATCACAAACTTGTGATTGGTTAAACGGTCATTGAATCCCCAGTTGGAAAAGTTAACCGAAAACGTTTTTGTTTTAAGTAACCTTTTATAAAGTTGAGGAATTTATTTAAGAGATTTACTATGAATGTAAGGAAATATACTTACTTGTCATGTAGGATTTCATTCTTTAATAAATTTTTACCATGAACCCATCTTTCACTCCAAAAGGTAATAGATAAAAATATTATATTTATCATAATCGTACAAAGTTCAAAATATTAACACAGAACATTTAAATTAGGAAAACTATTTTGTAATAACCAGGGACTTCCTATAGGCTAGTGGTAGGTAATAAAGGCATGTCGCACTATGGTTGTGGGTTCTATTCCTGCAGCTTTGTCTGACCCGATGGGTTACGCCCCACCCTGCAGGTTGTCCTATTCCTAAAAATATAGTATTATAATATTCCAAAAATAATCTTCATAAATGTATTAACCTTAAAAAATACTATTCAATGTTCATCTTAATCAATACCAACCTTTATAGTTATCCAAAATACCTCTATCCAGAATTTCTCTAAAATGTCTCTTAATTCCAAAATCAATTTATCAGATTCCCTAAACAAAGTAAAGCTTCTCTTATTTTTACACACTAAAAATATGATTACCTTCATCATATAAAAACCTTAATGAAAACATCATGTACTGCAGTACAGTCCTTATATATATCACATTATTCTTATAACCAGAATATAATCCTTGAGTCCAAAAGCACGAATACATTAATTATTCCGCTTCAACTGTAGTCACGTCATAAGATTCTCCTTGATCCCTTGGCCTTTTATGAGGTAAGTTTCCCTGACGCTTAGGACATTCATTTACATAATGCCCCATTTCTCTATATTGTAGCATTCAACATTGATAGCCTCTGTCTTTCCCGTGCACTCACGATCCTGGTGACCTTTTTCTCCACATTTATATCAAACTCCCATTCCATTTATGTAAGCACCGAGGTGATTCTTCCCAAAATTATCACATAATGGAAAATCCTTCTTTCCCTTTTTCCCTTTATCTGGCCCTTGTTCCACAGTTCTCTTTTCTCTTTCTTTACTTTATTGTCATAAGATTTAGAGAATTTCTTTTTCTGTCTTGATAGCACATGAGACAATGTCTTCGTACGACAAGAAGGTTTGTGAGACTAATGCTCAACGAAGAAATGGTTTTAACCCATAAAAGAAACGATCAATCTTAATTCTTGGGTTACATATATAATCTGCAGCATTCCTCGCTAAACTTGTAAAGTTGGCCTCATACTTTGCGTCATTCTCATCCTCCTTTTGTCTTAGACTCAAAAATTGGCTTTCCATATCTGCTCGATGGTCACGAGGATATTATTTTTCTAGGAAAATCTCTTTGAACTCCCTCCATTCCATATTCGAGACTTCATCATCTTCCTTTGTATTTTGAATCAACGGCCACCACTGATTGTCATCTCCAGTGAGGTTGTAGACTGCCATGACAACCTTCTCTCTTTCGCTACTCCCCAAGGTAAGGAATATTTTTTCTAAGGTGTTAATCCATTTCTCAGCTACTAATGGATTTGTACCCCCATTAAATGTTGGTGGTTGTTGCCTCATGAAACGATCTAACATTGATCCTCCACGTTGTGGATCAGGGTGCTCCATACGAGTAAGGTTATTATTCATAACCTGAGTGAGTTGTCACAGTATGGTAATAAGTTGATCATCACTAGTTGTATCTCCAGATCCAAAATAGTTATCTTGAGTAGGAGGGGAATCCCTACACGGAGTGCGTCCATTGATACAATTTCCATTCCTTCCACTAGGCGCCATTTCTAATCAATTTCATAAACTAGATTATTTTATTAATCAAAATACATAATTCCATACTTGTAAAACACTTAACACTAATTGAACTATTTATGGATATAATCCATAATCATTAAAAAAAGTTTTCTTTGAAGAAGTATATACTCATAACCCTTCATAGTGGTTTGTAAAGAAAATGATAATTATCCTAAGCATATCCCCCAGGAGTGTCGTAACCAAGAGTGCAGCAAGGCCCGTTGTCGTGCACCAGTGCTCGTTCGAGTCTAGCTCAAAGCGTTGTTTTTGGGTTTTACCCCTAGGTACATCTGTTCCAGAGCCACCTCTACCTGTTCGTATCCAGACATGGATGTATTTCTCAGAAAACTCACAAAATCTCTATAATACCAAAATTCTAGGAAGTTCTTCTATACTAATCCTCAAGGTCTATATTTGGTCTATGTGCTCTAATCAGAGTTTATCTAAATCTAGCTTCCCAGGTTAGTACTAAACATCCTATGATACCAACTGTAACGCCTCGACCCCAGCTACCAAGAGTCGGTGCATTACTTCGTAACATTGGCATGATCACAAAAGATCATGTCTCGAAAGACCGATTAGTTTAGTAGCCTTGGAAACACTAAATAGATTCGTAAATGTTACATTACATCATAAAGCGAAAAACTAATAACAAAGTCTTCATAGTCCACACTCATATCCTCTCCTAACTATCCCCGCAGGTCTTTCATATAATAATTCTTCACATCCTGGAAAATATTAAAACATTGAAAGGGGTGAGCTCAGATGCTCAGTAAGGATAATAATATTGTGGAAGCTTTCATAAATAAACTTTAACATTTAAGGAAATGTATAACTAATACAAAAGCCTTTTAAACATGAACTTCAACATAATATGGAAAAAGTAAAATGAGATAATTCCATTTACTTGTTCACATGGATATTCTACTGGTCGAATAATCACTTGCAATAACAATAATCACTTTCATAAGGATGGAATGCATAATGACAGACTATCATAACCACGTAGCCAAGGCCTAATGCCAAGACCACAAATAAGATTTTGTCAAGGCCTCATGCCAGGACAATAGTTTGTCTCATGAGACCTATCGATGCATCGAGGAGCTATAGCGGTCTCCACCCATCACTTATTAAGTCTAATTCATTCCTCATATGAACAGGTTTAAACATATCATAAACCATAACATAATCGTATCACATAAAACATGCATAAAGGAAACATAAAATTTTTACATTTCAATAACAATATATCAATACAACACATTGATATAATAAAAACACTTTCAAAACCTTTTTTGATACCAAAATAAAAGAAAAGTAAAACATGGTATTTATTTTTCTTTTAAAAACTAGGTATGGCTTGTAGAGGGAGGCGAAACTCCAATAATGGTCATGACGGCGGAGAAGTCGTTGTCGCCGCATACGTATGACAAAAAAATTCCCTTTTGTCATTTAGTAAACGCTTCGTATAAAAATATTCCTTTTGAATAAACATAAAATTCAAAGGGGTTTATAAACCGTATAAACGAAAGTTGTGTATAAAACCAAATATGTCTCAATGAAAGGAGATTGAGATGAAGTGCCTTACAAAGCTCATTTTTTAAATAAAATAGATCTATTATGTGTATTCACCATAATTACACATAATGAAAGTACAAATACAAGATAGGAAATAATAATATCATGATATAATTTGAAAGTAGTAGATTAACCCAAAGAATGGAAATTGGGTTAAGAAGTTCCCTTACCTTGCGTCCTGTCTTGACTCGACCGTTCTTTAACCTCATGAATAATAAACTATAGTTAATTTATAATTTCTTAAGAACCTTTTTCAAGTTTTTTATTCCTTTTATATCACTTATTACCATGTTATGAACATTATGTAATTATTTAAGTTAAAAACGGTGGTTTTGTCGATCTTTGGTACTTGAGTCAAAAATAAACTTCTTATAATTACACATTATTCATGTGGTAAAATATCCATTATATCCATAATTATATTTATGATTTATATATCTTATAAATCATATATATACAGTATATACATTCATTTATAATATTACATAACATTTAGAGGTAAGAAATGAATTGCACCGTTCATGGAGACGGTAAGCCGTACGTACGCATGAACGCTACTTTCATTTCCAATTCATATTTAATGGAATGAAGTTATAATTATATAAATGTATAATATAATTCCAGTATAATATAATGTATAATACCATTTACTCCATCCTTTATACATCCCACATATGGCATTAACTATTCAAATCACTTTGAGGGGCGGTAGTCCGCACTTCCTAAATCGAAATTATCGCGTTTACCCATAATGGAAATCATACAGGTATGCCATAAATGAAAAATAAAGAAGCTTAAGTAAAACATAAACATAATATATATATCATATATGAAAATAGTGTCATCAAAATGGCCACCATTAGAGGTGTTAAAAGAATATTGAACAATCATCATTTCGTGAGGCAGTATTTGACCACCCACAGAAACAATATGTTCTTTAACAATTAGACGAAGGTTTGTGTAAGTGTAAACCAAATCCATATCATAAAAACATCCTAGTATATTGTAGATACTTTTTTTGTTACAAAAGAAAGGAATAAAAATAGTTTAAGTGGTTGGAGAAGCAAAATAAAACAAAACAACATTAGAGAATACATTACCTTAAAATCGGGTAACTATTTTTGATTTGAGCCAAAGGCTTCCTTGAGAAGAGTTCTGCCCAAAGTGATGCTTCTAGGAGTAAGGGAGGGAAGTTGGGAGAGTATTTGGGCAGAGGTTGGCCGAGCCAAATGGCTTCAATGTGTGAATAAGGTGGGAGTGGTGGGGGCCTTTTATAAGTGCAGAGGAGGGGCACTCTTGGAAAGTAATGAAATATTACTTTATTATACAATGCTTTTCGGATTTTAAAGGTCCCACACTCCTATAATTCAAGGATAAGGTGATAAGGGTTCGAAATATACCCATCCAATAGGATTTGGACAAGTGTTAGCCTTGGATTGTTCATTATCTTTTCATTTTATTTAAATCGTTAATTAATGAGATAATCGATGCATCATCATGGTGTCATAAATAATTTAATTTATTTAATGTCTAAAAATTATAAAAAAAATATCATGATGTAGAAATCTATTTATTTTTCTAATTAATATTTATAGTAAAAAATATGACTTGTATAACCCCATTTAGAAATTGTTTTAGTAAAACCACTCTTGTTTGTGACCTTTTTATTTTAACATTAAATAAAAAGTTATTTATGTCCTTTTCCTACCAAAGTGGCTCTATGGGGTCCCTAAGTTGACCCATGGAGTTTATTGGTCGTCCATGACACATCCAATAGTAGTAGGACAAGTGTTATGGTCATTACATATTTTTATAATACTATTTTTACGTTAAATTTCACTAATTACCTTTAATCGCGATTAATTAAACTTAAAAGATACTATTCACCAAAAAATTATTTTAATCCCATTGAACCACATTTTACTTCCTAATGACAACTAGGTATGTAAGATTTTTAAAAATCAAATCACAGAAGTGGTAATGTTTCATTTAAACAAAAAATCAGTTTTTTAACTACCACTTAGTGGTTTCACTATTCATAAAAAATTGATGTTTTTCAGAACAATGCCAAAATTTCACCCTAAGCTATAATTGAGTTTCCGAATTCAAAAATGATGGATATTTTACCAAATTCCAAACATATAAGTTGCATTAATTAATTTTATAATTAATTCCCGCTGTCACAACAAATAGTGTGTTTTTAAGAAACAATATATATCAAAAATTGACAATTGTTTATGTGCAATTTCAAAGTGAAATTAATTCTAATGAACACCATTGGATAAAATGGTAAAAATATATTCTAATTATACTATAAAGCCACTCAATAGTATAATTCATCACTATAAATTATTTTGATTAAAAAGTTGTTTTTAAGTAATTTTCACTATTCAAAGCAAATTGGAAGTTCTCAGAAAAATACCAAAAATTCAACATAGTCTATCTTCAATATTCCGAATCAAAAAACGAAGTCCATTTGGAAAGTTAATATTTATAATATTTCAATAATTAGGTATTACTATTCATAACGACTACTTTGATTGGTTATGGTGTGTGTGAGAACTCGAAGTTGCGTACAACACACGCTACTGTATTATTCAAAGAGAAGTGTACAGTGGAAGCTTGGGATGTTAAAACATCAAATATGTGCTGATGATATTATTCATTATGATTACTCAAAGAATATATTATGAATCTTTTTGAATTTGAATAGATCAGAATAAAAGTATTTCTGTTGTTTTCCATGTAAGTAAATAGATGTTTGAATTTTTAATTTTTGTATAAAAAAATTATTTTAATGGACTAACTAAATTTTATTTTTAATTTAGTTACCTACGCATTCTTCTTGTACAAAATTAAAGAATAGTCATATATGATTTTATAGATCAAGAATACATTTCCATGGAAGTGTAACATTTGACAAAACCTAGAAGAGTTGGATATATATGCGAGAGACAATCACATATAGTGATCAGATGTTTGTTTTTTTCCATTTCATGATATGTAAGAATTAAAAAATAATTATGAAATAATGATCATTATAATGTCATTAATTTTGAAATTTTTTTGTATTGTATGTGCATTGGATGTTTGGCATATTTTTCCCAAGTAAATGCATCATATATTGCTTTTCCTCTTTATCAAGGAGTGTTTGTAAAACTTTTCCCACCTTATTAGACATGTATGATTTTTTTTGTTCTTATTAAGATCCTTAAGTATAATTATAATTTTTATTACATGTATAATTAGTTCATATATATGAAAATTTAGATCCAGGGAAAATTTTAACAAAGATAACATTTCGATAATGAATCCAAATGCAATCAATTATGTGAATGTAAAGGTTATTATTTTTTCTATTAGATTTTGTTTTAATATATATATATATATATTATAATGTTAATGTTTTATAACAACAGTGTAAAAGTCAACATTTAAATGTTTAATGTGGGCATTATATTATATTATTCATGTACGAGATAATCACAATGGGTGTAACTACTAAATTTACTAAGGTTAATTATATTAGTTTTTTCATACTCTATCAAAGTATTATATTTTAAATCTAATATCATTTAATGTTATCATAGACATTCGATGATATAGAGTCTTATACCAAAAATGAACTTACCCATCTTCAATATTTGTTTGCGAACTATTTGTTGAGTCTGATTATGATTTGAGGTATGATCATTGAAAAGCATATGTATAATATATTACATATTCCTAATAATATGTGTTCAAAAAACTAATTAGTTTTTTATAATAGGTAATTTAACATAATTATATCAAACGGATTCTTCAAAAATAAAGAACAACGAGCTTTCCATAAATTTCATTTATGTATATTTGAGATCTAATTTATAATAAAATACATAGATAATTTTTTTGTTCAATAGATAAAAGGATGTGTGATTTTTTTATTTTTTTAGTTAATGAGTACTAATATTTTATTGTGGTATATGTTGTTTTTATTACAAGGATTATGATTATTTGTGTAGTGTAATGTTTTTTATTTTCAGAAAATAATAACATCTGACATCGGTTTTAAAAAAAATGGATGTCGAAACACTAAAAAATAAAAATTGGGTATCAGTATCGATTTTCAGATAAAAAAACAATGAAAAATATTTTGGGTGTTAGTTTTTATGAATACTGTCGCGGAAAACTAACCAAATTTGTGTTTCGTCATCACTTTTACAAAAATCCTTCGCTGAAAATTTATTTTTTACGTCTCTATTAAATACGTTGGTTAAAAACAGTTGTCAAAAATAAAAAATAAATTGGTGTTAAATATAGGTTTCAAACTAGTGTGACTAAATTTAGTCTATTAGAGTGATATAATATAGGCTACAATGTATGACTGAATCATGTCAATCGGTGTGACAAAATATTCTCTTGCAAGACGGCATGTTTTACTACATATAAATATTATTGTTTTTAATCAAAGAATGAATTATTGCTATCTGATGGAATAAATTTTATAAAAGTATAATTTTTATATCAAAATGAGATCATAAAAAATATATAGATCATGTTGAGCTGTCAAAGTGAATATCATCGGAATCCATTGCATCCAACATTTAGAATCTTGGTAGTATGACTATTGATGGAATACATATAATATAGGTATATTCGAGGATCTAGGAGTTGATGGTTTTTTGAACACAAACCATCTATATACTTATTTTTTATCTATCATTTTATTTTTTATAATTCTTTTCGAGAGTTTTGTTCTATTTCTTAGCTATAATGATTATAAAATCCTTAAAATGTTTTGTCATTAGAATTATATGTTTGATATGGGTTGAAGACCGTGTATTATGGAGATAGGATACATTATGGATGAAATCAGTTTGACGGATGAATTTTTTGGATAAGAACACGGAGCTGATTCTGATCATAGAGATCAAGGAATTTATTCTTGAAGAAATATGGAACATAATTTTTTTAAAATTTACGATACCTTTGGTTAATGTTATTTACTTACTATATTCTGAAGGATAATGTTTACATAAAAAATTCATAATTTTTCTGATATTTTACTAAATAACACTATAATGTTTTAATTTATATTTTTCTACAAATATTATTTAATTCCCTTATGAGTTAATTAAGAAATAATTTTTACAAAATATTTTAATAAATTTATGTTCTATACATACTCTAAGTATCTTACATGCTTATAATATCATAGGAGAAAATATTAATATTATAACCTATATTAAATGGGATTGGGTTTACCTATTTATTTTTATCTAAAATTCACATTCCAACATCATGTTTATAGATATACAACATGAATTTATAGATTTCACATTTATATTTTTAATCATGTTAAAAATGTTTTATAACATTTGAAATAAACTTTTGTCAACAAATTTTTACTAAAATAATGTATATATTTTATCAATAGTTTTCATCTTTATTATTGGAAATATTTAATCATTAATATACTTGAAATTATAAATCATAGAAGACCACCAATATCTGATTATACTGACTATGTGTACTGGATAGAGGGAATGAAGATAGTTTTTATTAACACTTATGTTGATAGTTTTAGTTTTTCACTGGAGAATACAATATTTCTGAGTATGATTTTTCAATATTTAATAATCCAGGGATTATGAAATCTTAGTTGACTTACTAAATAAAGAATAATTTGATGTCTTCTATAATGAGGAAGATATATAGGAAGATATATTCTTACGAAGTGGCTAATAATATTTGAATGAAATTAGAAGTGACTCACCTAGGAAATTAAAATTTTATATAGACAAGTAGACCAATTCATCGTGTAGATTATTAATAAATTTATTTTCATCCCATAGAATTAGTTGTGAAGATACATCAATTATTCCTGAAAGTAGTATATCATTATTAAGAATTTCATGAGAAGGATATTATAGATAAAATATTTTTTGAAAATATTATAAAAATTATTCCCAGAGAATGGGAATCCAAAATTTAATTATTTTATGAAATGAAAAAGATAACACATCTGACATTACATTATTTTATTGGTACCCTAGTACAATGTGAGGGAATAAAAAAACTAGATGCTGAAAAGATAATGAAAAATAATGGTGGAGTATATTTTTTTTAAAACATAAAAAATTTAAAAAAATGTTTATATAGAGTATAAGGCTTACAAGTATTTCAATAAAAATCATTTTATTTTTTATAGAGAATATATTTCATCTAAAAAATAGATAAATAAATTAGATAATATTTCTAAAATGATTAGAAATTTTTTTTGGAAGGACTATTGATATATATATAATTTGTGTGACAAGGATATATGATATAATAGTGATTAATCATAAGTTTTTTTTCTATCGATGAATGAAATTTCGTCTTATAATCCCCAACAATATGAAGCATCAATGTTAATATAGTAATGATTAAAATTTAGAAAAATATTCTAAAACATTTAATAAGAACTAGAATTAATAACATCCAAAATATTTATTAGCATGGAGTGCACATTGTGGGAATTGTTTCTCAGAAATTTCATTCAATATAGGTAATGATGATAATAATATAGAATTCTATACTGATATTTCAATGAAAAATAATTTCCTTATGGAAAAGGTAACTACTAAATTAGTAACAAATCATATATTAAATTCAAACTCTATATATGGTGATAATGATGATAAAAATTCTAAATATTTTGATGAAAACTATTCATCATTACATGAAAATAATACTCTAACTAGAATGTAATAGGTATCAATATTTTCCAAAAAAAAATTAAAAATTCAGAATTTTAAATTACTTAAAAACATTATATATCTAATGATAAAAAAGAAAAAGACAAATAATGAATTTATAAAAATATAAATAATAACTAATATATATTGGAAGAATTATAAAATTATAATTTGGATAAACCTAATATTCATAATTGTATAAAAACATATAATCTAAAAAATTATTGTTTTATAGAAATAAAATACATGGAAGAATTATTCCAATGATAAGAATTCATTTTAAAAAAACTCAGAGATATCTACTTTAAAATATAATTTATAAATGTTTAACAGAGGTAAATAAACCATTTATGATATTTATAAAAATTTAAAATCCCATATTTATGTATCTGAAATCGGTTATACTAATAACGAACCAATATTTCAAAAAAAATTATTCCTAAATGTTCTCTATTTTTATGAAATGTAAATGCGATGGACATTGGAAAAATAATGTTTCCTTAAATAATGTTCATTACTATTATTTTTATAAATAATATTTATCAAAATAATTTATATTTTTTCAACATGGCTATGTTGGAAATTAATGGATTCCAAAAAATTTACATTCAATTAATGTAAGACCATAAGAGGATTGGGTTGTGAAATGATAACATTATTGTTTTCAGTATAAAAATAAGTATTCCAAAAAAACATAAGGAAATGGATAGGTATTATTTCAAACATATGAATGTAAATGAAGTCTTCTTCAATAATATTATCAAAAGGAATTGCGGAAATGTTACATCCGGTAACAATGCCAAAGGAAAATCATAAAAATTTGTAATATTATACTTCTTGGGAATGTTTTAATATCAAATGGTTTAGTTATTTTAGTTATTAAGAATAACATTATTATCATAAATATATTATTTAATGAGGGATATATTTTAAAATTAATGAATGATAAATGTAACATTCATGGTTTAAAATATGAATTTATTAATTTCCCCAATATATATGATAATTTTTATACACTTATGTTAAAAACCATAGGGCCCAAGGTCAACATTACCTTTGAGAAATGTACGATCAATATTTGTTTTGGAATATAATACTATTACATTATAGTGTTATCACTATATATAGACTATCTATAAGAGGACTACAGAAATATCTTCCAGAACATAGCTTCTATTCATCTAATGTTTGCGATCCTTATCAATTCAGAAAACAATACAAGTCATGTTTTAAATCAAATAGTGATGTTTCAAGTTGTGATACATTATAGTTTGGTAACATGGATATATTTGGTCAAACTAAAATCTAGAAGTATCAGTGGGAAATATAATGTATATTTTTTAGTTGATGATTACACTAGATATACATTGGTATATTTTCAATCAATGAATAATGAAAGATTTTTATATTTTATAAATTTTATAGCCAGAGAAAATAATAATAAAAATGTTTCCATTATTTCTATTCATAGTTATCTTGGTGGATAATTTTTAAATTCGTATTTTACAACCTTTTATAGAAAAAGGGTATAATACATAACTTTTCAGCACTAAGAATTGCCTAAAAAATGGTGTACTTGAAAGAAGAAATTGAATTCTTTAATAGAATAAAGAAACCATTCTTATTGAATAAAAATTATGTAAAAATTTTTTGGATGAAGTAATTTGTATTTCCTACTATATAATAAATTAGTTTTTAATAAGATAATGTATTAATACAAATACATATGAGTTGTGGTTCGGAAGAAGACCAAAAACTTTATTACATCAGTTTTTTTGGATGAAAGGTATCCATTTTGTATAATAAATATGATTTACTTTACTTTTGTATATAGTTCAGTGATGGAAAATTTTTAGGTTATTCTTCCACTAGTAAGACTTATAGATTTTATTTAATGAAATCACATGCACTGTTAAAAAATATATTAAATTTGATAAAAATGATCTTATTATTTGTAAAAAACATAATCCCACATATTTTGATGTTATTTAAAAAATATCTGTTAAACTAATATTGAAATTTTCTTCCCATGGTAGATCAATAAAATATATTTTTCTTAATTTCTACCTTAATAATAAATTAAATATTTCTTTAAATAACATATTTTGTAAACCCAAAAAATTAGTTGATCCTTATGAATCATCGTAGTGATGACAACATTGATGATGTAGATCAACCATTCAAAACTAGAAGTTACTAAATAAATTAGGATGAACACTGTCCATTTTCATCAGAGTTATATCCTAAACATCTGATGAAGACCTATGTAATTAATTTTAGCTAAATGATATTGAATATGAACTCAATAATGTTTAATGGAATCAAGTTTGGACTTTGGTTGAATGACCTAAAGATATATCCGTTATTGGTGTAAAATGGCTTTTTTGAAATAAGTGTGATGAAAATTGAATTATTGTATAAATTATATATACACTTGTTCATGAAAATTACAATAAAAAAATGGAATAATTTATGATAAAATTTATGCTCTGATAGTAATAAGTGATGTTATTCGTATTGTTCTAGAAACAATATCATTTATTTATTTCAAAATATTAAAAATGAATGTGAATTTTTCATTATATAATGGATACATATAATAAGTTTATTATATACAAAAACAATTGGTTTGTAAAATAATTATTTTCCTGAACAGGTGTTTAATCATAATTATTCAAATTTTTTAAATAAATAATCCCCAAGAGCCTCATATGATAAATGAAATGTTTTTTTTGTTTCAAAAAACATTATTATGGGATGTACATAACCAATTTTTTTATAAAAACAATGTTCTTATAGACAACATTATTTTCTAAATTTATATATATGACATTATATTTGGTTTAACTCAAAAATCATTAAAAAATTCTTTTTTGGATCTTATGAAATCTGAGTTTGAAATAAACATGACAGATAAACATAAATATTTTCTATGACTACATATTTCACAATAACTAGAAGGATATTTTAAATTTCAATATAATATAAAATATCAAATTATTAAATTGGGATATGACAATAATAAAAGTATTAAAACTCTTACCAGAACCTAAAATAAATTAGATATTGATGAAACTAGGAAACAATTTTATCCAAATATTTTTAGAGGAAGGATTTGAAGTTTACTATAGTGAAAAACCAGTCATCCAGATTTAATATTTTATGTATTCTTATTTGAATGATATCGAGCTAATCTAAGATAATATTTTCTAAAGGATGTAAAAACAGCTTTGTTATATTAATGGAACATTATTATAAGGTTTATTTTAAACATATGGATATGATTTGGAAATAATTTTTATTAGATTAATGACTTTGGTAGAACTAAAATTGATAAAAAAGATCTTGTGGATCTTGTCATTTATTAAGATATGGTTTTCTGTCTATATCTTGTACGAAACTATACTCATTATAACATTCCACTAGTGAATCCTAATATATGGATGTTAGATTTTGTGTGTGTGCAGGTGGTGTGGATGAAACACACACTCATGTACATTGGAATGAGTTTCATTAAATATCCTAAATTATGTGACAAAAAATGTTCTATTTTATAATATAATGATTTAGAGAATAACTCAGTATTAAAACAAATAGATATAACATACCATTTCTTTTAGGATCACACACAAAAAAATGATATTTTTAATAATTTATCAGAATGAATGAACAAATTTATGATATTTTTAATCAACCCCATAGTGATTATAGATTTCAATATGTTAAATATAATCTAGGAAATATCAATACCAAAGGATCAACCATATCAAATTTTTATTACCAATCAACTTATATTTATGATCTCATTTTCAAAGAGGTAGTACATATTTTGTGTGTTTACTAAAACATTAATTTTTTCTAAAATCAGGTATTAACATAAGAATTAGTTTTTCAAAAAATTATTATATGTACTACAACTAATGTTTTAAAAAAATAGATTTACTAATGAAAAAAATGGTTATAATAAGTAATATTATTTTAAGAACAACGGTTTCATAATTTTTTTTATCAATTCTAAATATAATGAATAATAATTAACAAACAAATTTTTTAACAGGAATATACATATTCATTCCAAAAGGTTGTTTAAAATAATTCATATTAACTATCTATTTATTCACTGTTTTAATTTTTTTATTAATGTTTATTTTTTTGTTAATTTTATAAAAACATAATAATTTATTTTCTAGACAATTATTACATCACATAAATTTTTCTTTTAAATATTATTAAAAATTAATAAATTATATTTGAATTGTCTATGGAAAATTCTTAATCATTAGATCATATTTGTTTTTTAACCTCGGTTATAAGACCATTCTATGTGATATAATTAAATCGAGACTATAAAAAACATGTGGTTCAATACATCTCATATCAATTTCAAACATAGTTGATGTCCCTTGACATTTAAATTCATTGTCATTCTGATCATTTTTTTAATCTGATATGATTTTTAATTTTACAATCATGTATTCTCAATAACATATTTACTTTTAATATTCCTAATCTTGAATAAATTTCTTAATAGGTAGGTTGTGAAATAAATATACATATATAAAATATGTTATGATAAAAATGACACCTTCTTGATATAAATTATAAGGTTCTAGCATTGGGAAAAAATATGTTGGGAATGATGATTTTGATCATGAATACCTTTCTATTGTAAAATAATTTTTTTCTTCAAATGAATTTTTGTTTCATATTATATGGGATTTTTGAATCTTAATCATTTAATGATATTTACAAGTTAAATATTAATATTGTTTCACAACCTGTGGAAGTGCCATTGTACGTAGAGGTTAACCGTGAAACTCAATAGCTACCAGAAAATATTGGTTATTTAAAAAAATCACAAACATAGTCATCTTTATTTTCTACCTAGAATATTATTATAAATGATTACAAATTGAATCCATATATGGTATTTGATTCATTTTCAATGAATGTTTATATTATACTATGAAAAGTAGAATTATATACATTAATGTTTTTTTAACTATTATTATTACACATTATTATGAATATAAGGAAAATGAATCTCTTTAAATATGTTTTGTAATCTATTGAAGAAATTTATTTAATCACAATTATTTTAGGATTTATTTTTTTACGTGGTTTAACAATAATATGTTGATAAATTTTATGATTGTAAAAAATATAATGAATTGAGAAGTGGAGATGGTATAAAATGTATCACGGATAAGTGATAGAACTATTTAAAGTATGAAATTAGTTTTATTACTGATTATAAATAAGTATTTTAATAAATTGGATATAGTGTAGTCTAATTCTAAAGTTCTACAATTATAATAAAAGAAGAAAGAAAAGAGGAAATTTCCATCTTGTTTCCCCAAGATAAATAAACAATACAATTTTTTTTTTCACATCATCATATCTTGAATTCATAAAAAGCAAATATAATAGAATGTGAGAGATCCAGAAAAATAGATGAGGAAGATTCCATTACACATAAAAAGATAATTAATATGTATTCAAAGTATAATAGGAGAAAAGAAAACATAAAAAATATTTTATGAAACTAAAATGGTAGATAGTTAGATTAATGGAGTTGAAAGAGAACCTGGATATATTAATATAACTGCTAGAGTTTAAGGATAAGATTTAATTTCTATTTTTACATTAATTATTCTCTAACCAATTTCCTAGTCCATTCATGTTTTTCATTTACCTATATTTTTAGGATCTAGATCTTCTTGATACGTTAAATTTTCTTCTCTCTATTTATAATGGAAATGGAATAGTTTTGAGCCTTAAAAATTTGATTCATAAAATGATCAAGAATTAAGTGTCAAAAATATACAAGTAAATATTGAAAAGATTAATTTATAAATGATGAAAAGTATTCCAAATAATTAAAAAACTATTTGGAAGAAGAATCTATGAAAAAAATTCGGAATAATCGATAGAATAATAATGGGATGAAAAAAGTAATTTGGAGACAATGTTATTTATTATTGTATTTGTGAAATATTTAGATATTATTATTTCTAAGAAGGATGAATGTTCTGAAAAATTTGTTGAAAATCATTAATCCTAAATACGAGTATCGAAAAAACCTTAGTTTGAAAAAAATACTTATGTAGTGATAGGTTCAAATTATAAAAAATGAAAATGTGAATGTGAATTTAGATATTGGACCTTCAAGGAGGTATGCTTGAGATATTCCATCATATTTAATTGAATAAAAATACTCTCATTATTGTCAATGAATATAATAAATACTCACATATTTTAATGAAACCCTGAAGAATGTTTTCGATGAAATTTTGTTCTACATAGTATTTTTTTTATAATGAAAAAATAGAAAAGGATATGATGTTATTAGAATAATTATGTGCTATAAAATAGTTAAAAGAAACTATGGTACATAATGAATTTGAATTCAAATCATTAAATGTTGAGTCAATGTAGGAAATAAGAAGAGTGAATTAGATCATTTCATGGGAAATAGATAATGAAAAATTGTTGATTATTCATGATGAAAAATTGATATTATAAATAAGACTTCATTGGAAATTTTAGATTTTTTAAGAAATGATACTCCAATGTTGTTAATATGTTTGAATTTCTTATGAAATTCAAAAGACTATTAGTGTCTGTAGATATGAAAATCATGGATTTCAAGTAATAGAAGTAATTTTTCAATGAAGAAATTAACAGGTAAAATATGAGAATAAAAATAACCATTCCCTTATTGAAGAACTATGCTGGATTAGTAAATAAGTTCAGTGGTTTTATCATCTTGAAGGATGTCTTGAGATGTCAAAAGAAAATAATTCTAGATGTATAGAAAACCAGGAATTTTTCTAAAATATAAAATTCATCATGAGGAAATTGAAAAATAAATATATATTTTTTCTTATGAACTCTTGATATTTAAATATAATTTTATAATGATTTTTTTTTCAGATATTCTACAATTTACATGTTTTATGGGATTTTTTTTAAATTTTTAATAGACGAATATTTATTTAATAATTTAACTTGGATGAATTTTTTTTTCATTCATAATTTTCTTATTGTTTTTATCACTCACATTTTCGGAACTTTATACCTCTTGTATAACTTTTCAAAAATCAATATGGGGGAGAAATTATTGATTGATAGAGAAGTATTTGAAAAAATTATTTCAGGTAGTAGTTAAGAAAGATGATTCTATTTTACATGAGATTTTCTTTTTAATAAGTTTCCTAATATTAATCTATCATACACTGTTTCATTTAAAATATACAATAATATAGAAAGGGGAGATAAAAAAGATAAGGGTGGTTTATTCCTAAAAAATTAATGGTTTGTAAATGTTTCAATGTTATTATTTTATCTTTATGTTTTTTGAATTTTTTTTAAAAAAGGAAGTGATTTTTTTCTCAAATTTTTTAATTTCTAATCATTCAATACATAGTTATGAAAATCATATCACAATCATGAATTTGATTTTTTACTAATAATATATTTTCTATTCCTTTAGATTAATTCGTTACGAAAATATTTATTTTACCAAACATGGATATCTTTCAAAAATATTATTGTTAACTTTTCATATTAGTCTAATCAAATAAATTTCCAAATGTCTGATTCAATAGACTAACTAATTTATATTCCGTTGGATTTAACTACATCTATTCCATAAGAGTGACTGATGTTCAATTTGTTATTGGGAAATAACACAGTCTATCATTATAATAAAATCTAGTATCTTAGCATGACAATATATAGTCTATTAGTATAATTGATACTAGTATACCAGAGTGAAGAAATATTTTATTTTCGTAAGATTCATCCAGTATATAACAATGAAAAAATATTATCCATTGAACTAAAATATTTTATACCATTGGAATATTAATGTTTACATTTAGATTTATTATTATTTCTACTGGATATAATACATTTAAAAGAATTTAAGCTGTTCCATTGAGATGGAATAGGATGAAAATATATTGATCGTACTAGGAAGTCAATGTGAAGATCATTTGAGGCTATTAAAAGAAACTCCATGAATCAAGGAAATATGATCATTGGATTAATTCCTATAAATAGTTGGGTATTTGGGGAGATTGGAGCGGATTATTTTGTAATGTCAACCCATATGAATGTTCCTTTTTGTAACCTCACAGTACATGTTAATTTTAATTTTTAAGGAGTTCTCATTCTAAGGATTATGGGTGAGTATTGTAAAATCATTACTATATTTATTCATTTTAATTTCCCATTTGATATAGGATTGTGATCGAGGGATTATGGGGATATTATTATTAATGGATCTGATCAGGATGACTATGGGATTTTATGTTTAGATATGAAGAGCTGATTCTTATATTAGTGACCAAAGGATTTCTTCCTGAAGAAATAAAAACCATATAGTTTGGTTTGTACTAAAGATACCTTATGTCAACGTTATTGAATTCCTTGACATTGAAAGACAAATTTTAATTACCTATTATGTAGTATTTTTTTTATTAAAGAACATTTTAATTTTTCAATTTATATGTCTGTACAAGTTGTTTTAATTCCACTATGCATTTATAAAGAATGTTTTTTTTTCTAAAAATTCTATACATTGATTTACTATATGTACCCTGAGTCATTTTCAAGATACAATTATCATCAGAAAAAATCTCATTTCGATAAAATGTATTATGAATGTTTGGGTTTTAATTAGTTAGTGCTTTTAACTAAAATTTACCTACTCGTGAATCCCTTATAACTCTTATGATCCAACACTATATGCTATAGTGACCTTGGTTTCCCATACATGTTTTTTTTAAAAAAAAACAATAAAAAATTTACATTAATAGTATAAAATGATATTTTTATGTTTATTTTCATTGAAACTCTGTATATATTACATGAAGTATATAAAAAAATACTAATAAACAATATCTATTCTTATTGAAAGACTCCTTTATTATCTCATCCATGTTCACCTCACTAAAAATTATTTTTTATGGAAGTGAATTAATTGAATTGTATGACCATAAACATTGTAAAAGATAAATAGAGGAGTTAGAACATGGGAGTAAAACATGGGTAAACTATGAAACATAACATGAAAGAATAATCACATTTACCTGATGCATTACATTGAATTGTGGCAATAAAGTAAAAATTTTTCATTCCAATTCATATCACCTTGGTGTTGTAAATATATATCTATATAGTTTTTCACCAAGATATCCTAAACATTTAAACTCTTGATATTAATTCATTAATTATTTAATTAATGTGATATTGGGGTTGTGAAAAAAAATCCCTCCAAAGGAACCCTTCCTATTCGAACAATGAATGAAAATAGATAATGTCCCTTAAGTCTAACTTACAGTAGAACTTAATTTGAAAACAATCACAATGGGTATAAAAAGAAAAAACATCAAATTCATTATCCACTCTTATAATATAGGATCATTATATATGATAAACCCCCACCAAGAAACGCCACCACATAATAATAAATTAAACCAAACACTATCCCATAATTCTTGATAAATTTACATAAATATAAATAAAATTATCTATGTAAATACGGAAAGATAAGTCATTTCATCAACTGAACTAGCTCTCCAAAATTGAATATAGTAATGTCTAGATTGGTCTCCAAACACCCCCTAGAATCCCGAATTACATTATATATATAGGTTAATCATAACATTTATATTGAGTATGACCATTTCCACTACCTCTATTGAACATGTAAAAAGAACATAATAATGTGATAGGGAAATAAAAAGTAAAAAAACATTTAATAGGTTCACCCAACTAATCCTATCCTCACAATGGATCATTCACTGAATCATACATCCAATACAATAACATAGTATCAGGAACATAATAAAAGGACCCTGTAGTAGTTACCCCACTTATTTGCATAGCACATGCCTGAAAATAAAATTCATTATTCACCCACCCCTTTTGTAAAAATCACAATAACTATCTATCAATATATGATAATGATTAGGATGAAACCCTACCTACCCCACCATTTCAACATCTATAATCTGGTTCTAGCATTAGTCATCATTATATCCAAACATCATCATATAATATCCACATCTCATTAAAACCTAATCACATAAACTCCTTGTCACATCATAACCTAAACCCATAACCAGAGTAATATGATATCATTAACGTGAAGGAAATAAACCCTTTGTCCTCCCCCACCAAGAATGACCCCCACATCATATCACATCTTCATCACCCCTAGGTAATATCCAACACACAACCATATAATCAGTTTATAATCTCAAATAGCAACTGATATTATCACTACTAAAGGAAGAGTGGGAATAGGGGATATCTAGCCATCTATATTATGACTATCCTATATGTTGAGAAAAAAATCCCAAATTAAAAAACCATTGGTAACTAGTAAGGTTATAAATCATGAGTGGGTATGGTATATAAATAAAAAAATAAAGTAGGGATATATAATACACAATACCAAAACAATGGGTTCACATAAACTCCACTAGAATATTCCAAAATACCACAATTTAACTACATCACATACGTCATAATAGATTATGGCACTAAATACCTCACACCACACAACCAATTCAAAAATAATAACAACCCCACATTAAATTAAGGGCTATACCATTTTTATAGATTTTGAAAGTTTCCACTAACTCCATTTTACTAATCCAATTTATTTCAAAAATACATGTCCCATTAACTTTCCTTCTAATTCAATTATTACAACTGACATATATCAATTCCATCCCAATTATACATATTTACCAACTCATGATATTTAAATTCAACATTATAATAAGTTCCATAGCTAGATGGGAAACTAACATAAAAAACCCCAATATTTCTCATTTAAATTCATATATTATTAGAAAATAATAGTTTTGATACCATATCATCCTAATAAAAACATATATCAACCATTTAGGAACACAACCATGACACATCACCTCCATCAAGCAACTAACAACATATCATCATTGGACAACCACCTACTCATATCCCCATATATCTCAAAACTCATTCAGTCGCTGCCATTATAACACAATAGAACCAATAACACATTGAAACATAATAGAACCAACCACACATATCGTCTCATCCCAAATTCCAAAATTTTGGCTCGAGGGATTATATTACCATTATGATTTATTTAGCATGGGTAATCTCACACAAGTCAAAATTTCCATGGGAAACCAATTCATTAGCCTAATATAATTGATTATAACATTAATTAAGGTTTATGATAAGAAATCATTCAATAATAGTCTCACAATAAAATTAACTATAACACATGAAAGGAATCTAAATTCCCTCATTTTTTATAAATAAAAATAATCACAAATAAAATAATTAAAAATAACATCATAATTAGTAAATAGTTGATTTCTACCCCTCCCAATGTATTTTTGATTTATCCAGTTGTTATCATTGTTATAGAGACACTTAATATCTATAATATTGAACAAAAAAATGATGAAAAACATTCACATGAACATTAATAGGTGGAGACCAAAGATCCCCAACCTCATATGAGATTTTATTGATCTCCTCACTCAATAGGGTGAAGGACAAAAATCTAGAAATCCATACCTCAATTTGAAACATCATATCATTCTAGATAACACCAATGGATCATCAGATTCATTTACCAAACAGACACTGATCAAAAAATAATCACTTCAAAAAAACATTAAATGAAATATGAAAGGATATTATGTGATAAATAGTAGAACCCAGTAAATAATTCCAATGATTATCCTTGATAATAAAAATATCAAATAAGTGTGAGTGGGGATGTACGATCTTTCAAAAGAGTCTAGGTTTTTTCAATCAAAATAGGGAAAATTGATGTGTCGGAAAAAACCAAGTCCCCTTGGATTTTATAAGAAAGTTGTATGTCATCCAATTCAGGGAGTAAAACAAATATTCCCAACATGAATATTTTTTGAGGCCTTTTAATTCACATTCTCATTCATATTTATGAAATTAATACAATGAATTGAAAACATGATGAACATCTAATGATTTTTATTGTTCCACAACATCTATTTTAATTATATTTTAAGTAATCATTTAATTTTGTGATTTAATTTATCACATAACTCCTCGTCTAAGCATAATCCATTATTCTACATCCACCTAGATGTGAATCATACCCTAATAAACTGAATATAAATTCACATCATGAAAAAACTACTGTAGAATGGTTTTGGATGCATATTGACAAAACCCTCTTCTAAACATCTGCTACTACAAAACCAACAATGCAAAAGATTCAAATGTTCTAAATTGATACATTAGACACCAATCTAATTATTATCATCTTAGAGAGTCAGATCTAATCAACAAAATTAAAGGGTAGCTTCCAAACAACCATAAAAATTATACCTATCTTGGATATCATTACACTCAAAAAACTACCAATAACCAATCACACAAAACTATGTCACCCACAAAACACCCTAGATAGCGATTTCACTCACCCCCATCAGAAATGACACCACATCATCTCATAATGAATGCAAACCACATAATTTTTACATAAGAATCATCAGTACAATTTAATTATATACACTGATCATGAAAAAAACATTTTAAACATTACAAAACACTTACTAGAGAAGAGAAATCAGGTAATATAACCCCATAGTCATGATATTTGTCACTATGTGCTGCACATACTTAGTTAAATGATTTTAAAATGTATTGTAAACATAACATGTCTTGATTCATATGTGGGGTTCTACTCTATAAACACACGATTCCATTAAAGACACCAAAAATAAGGGAAAAGGATCATTTGTTAAATACACAATGTTCAATCCTCACATAAATAAAGAAAAATTGTACAAGGAAATTATCTAATGAATTCTTGGTGTTGGGAAATAATATGCATCTCATGCACCCATGTACAAACTTTTGGGCAACCATACCTCCACCTAACATGATCCAATGGGATTACTCAAACATGAATGACCTTATGTTTATTATCCTATATCTCTACATGTCACTCTATGAATTTTACGTTATACTCATTTTAAAAATCTCCCCAGTTAATGACGTGGTAGCTATCATGAAGATACTGATGAATCTAGGACACATAGAATATATCATGGATCCTGTAAATCAATTGTGGAAGATTCATCAGATACTCCACCTCACCAACTCACCTGAATACCTCAAAATACATAAAAACTGTTGAAAAATATTACTCCACCATCGAAACCAATGATTCCTTATTCAAGGTGAAACACTCAAGGAAACATGATCTATAACCTCGAACTCTATATGCGTAATTATATCAATATCATAGTCCTCCTAAAAATCATGTTCCACACTAGACCATAGTTCGACTATCTAGATACATTAATTCATGAATATCCCCACATAATGACCATAAACCACTAACTCCGCAAACTCTGTCCAGCATAATAGTGAACAACATAACCACCCAAAAAATTCCTCAAATAGAGTCATGAAAATGGATTACTGATATTTAATGTTGTAGGTAATCAATATAATTGAATTAAACTTACCAATTATCCACTAAAATCTAGAATGAATTCTCACAACATATCTTCTAGTTTCTGGATGGTCTTCTCTATCAACCTATCTACCATAGGATGGAAGCTTTTTAGAGGTTAAATTGAAGGCCAAAATCATTCAGAAACCCCATACATACCCACGAGAAAAAACTTGGATCTTAATAATAGTTTATTTTCATTGATAACATATTAATAAAACCCACATTAATGACATAACTAATTTCAAAGGCCTCCACAACTACTGATTCATGAATCACCAAAAAATGAGTCAACTTATTTTGCAAGTCCACAATCATCCAAAACGCAAAAAATCACCACTGATACCTACTAAATCAGTGGAAAAATAAAACATTTGGCCTCCAATTTCCACTCATTAACATTCCATCACTGAAAAATTCATTTAGGAATATTGTGTTTCTCATACATTGACTAACAGACAATACACTTTTCCACAACGTATGCCACCAAGAATTGCATCATATGAAACCAAATATATCTCGCCAATCCTTGATACGAATTAGTCAAATAAATATATACTAATATAGTTGATCTATAAAACTATAGAAAATCCCCTCTCCAATTACCAACAGAACAAACCACCTCCCTATGAAAAACATGTTGTTTTAAAAATCTTCTTACCATCCCTCAGGAGAACCATAGTGGATGACACAATTAGTAATCAACTCCACCTTAGAGTATCCTCAATTAGACTCATCTAAAAACTAAATAAAATATGACTACATGGTGATATTATATATATAACATAATCCACTACATTCATCTATATTTAGATAACTCACTGCAAGCTCTTTCATCCCATTCCAAATATCTCTATACTCCGGAGCCACATGTCCTAAGGATAACGGCCTCAGCACATTAGTAAAAACATTCCCCATTCTTTGGGTTTTAGATATTATCAAATCAATGTACATGGGAAACTACATCCATATAGATTATTTTTTATTTAAATACCCATTATATTATACATATTTCAATCTCATATGGTTTCTGAAAACTATAATCCACATTCTAATTAGGTAATTCTATCTATATTTCAATAAAAACAAAACTTCAACTAACTATGGATCATAGGTGTCTTTGTTACACACATGGGGGAATAAATAAATATAACTATAAGATATCAACACCCAATTCTTCATCAAGACAAATGACAAACATATACATCATGTTTAATATAAGACATCAAACCTCACACGCTCCCTTGGAAGGAAATTCCCAAAGTACTTATGCAACTCTCATTTAGATAACCAAAACACCCTAGCACTTATCTACCCACATGAACAACTAGTCCTTCTTATTTAAACGTATCATTGGTTATTGAACCTAAAATAAATTACTTATAAACATTTAATAGTTTCCTCTCAGAAAATGGGAACTACAATCCTCAAGAATGTTCCTACATTCATCAAAATTAAAAACTACCTATATCCTTTAATAGTGAATAATAAACCCCTGTTGTGACACCAAATGTCTTTGAAAATTCACCTCTTATATTTAGATCATTCTGTTTGATGACTTCCCATAAAGGTGGTAGTTTTAACGGGTATTAAAGAGTTTTTTATAATGATTGGATTGTTCCTATTTTGGAATTGTGTATATCATGATATCCTTAATGAGAATGAAAATGAATGCATCCAGGAACTCATTTAATATAGAATTCTTGAGACCCATTAAGAGAGATAAAATGTTCACAACAATGAATAACGTGACCATGAACTCTATGTACAAATATTTATATCTACATTTAGTATTTGGGATATATTCATATATCAACAACATGTGGTGATATCAGTACCATAAATTGATCTTTGAAAACAAAGTGGAACCCTTCATTTGGTCGATTGGATATTTGATACTTGGATGAGAGTAATGGTTCTTGAAATTAAACTAATTCAACATATAATAGTATGAGTACAAGCTCAAAAAATAATATTCCTTATTGGAATACAATAATGGTGTACCATATAGAAAAACAGTAGGTTATATGAAACCCATCTACATTATACCATCCACCTATATTATGAACTCCCACAGATCTATAGACACCATTTAGTAAAGAGATAAAAAATAATAGGTTCCCTTGGTTGCAACACTATCCCAAACTGATTGTCATATTGGGTGGATAGCGCTACAACTGCATCCATGAAAACATATATTATATTATAAACAATACAAGTAACATCCACTATATGATATTTTAACGATATCTCCACTAAATAGATCAAACAAGGCTCGACTAGCCCTACACCCACAATATCACTGCACACTAAAAAGAATCCCACTTGTTATCCCTCCACAACAGATAATGAATGAATCCTTTTAAAGTAAGTGATAACATTATTTATATAATGTATACAATGCATGCTAATAATAAGATTATATGGTTTTATTTATAATAATAATAAATTTCCCAGTGACAAGTATTGGCTCATCACCTATCTATATCCCCGATACATATTAAACCATGCAGTATGATCTCTAATGAGTATGGATAAAAACATGGGAACTAGAATACAATACTCATCTAATAAAATTTTCTACACCAAATTAGTACAAATAATGTTGGGGTGGACCTTGAATAAAATATTGAGAAAACAAGGTTATATAATAAACTGATCACAACTGAGACATCCTCTATCCTTGTTGGAATTTCACTTGATAATGCATGCATCTAAAAATGTCCCTTTACAATATCATTCTACTGTCACCCTCCATGACTATAATCTATCATAGATTCATGAAATGTGGGACTATCATGTGGTGACCAAGAATATCCTACACTTCGGACCCACTGAAATTTTTTTCTAAATGAATTTTAATATTCCATTTGGGGGATGGTCCAAATTCTAAACTCATATTTTGAATGTAAATATGATATTTGGAATACATAAATGTTTTTTTATAACGGTTTAAAAGGAAAATAGATTTTATTGGTTTTCTTATGTATTTTCGAAGTATTGATCCCCGAAATTTTATTTTTGGTAAAAGAAAACAGGCGAACACACATGGAGCGCAGTTAGTGAAAACCATGCTTCAAAACCATGGGACCTATTTTATATAGTGGTGTTGGGACCATTGTGGATGTAGAATTTTCATGGAAGTAAGAAGTGTTTGTTTTCATAGTGAGGTCATTCATTGTCAGGGATGTTAGAGAAGAATGTAAATCCATTCACATTGTATAAGTGGATGATCATAATTATCTTCATACTCAAGAATTCAAATTTACAATTCTTATGAATGTCCATTTTATTTAGAAGGAATGATGTTACTAGAATACATGGAAGTTACAATACATTACTTGGTAAATCTAATGACTCTTTTCTGGTTTTATGTAAAAAATATCATAAGTTTTTTGGAGAACTTGTGATGTAATACTTATGATATTATGGGTAAGAAAATATTTCATTGGACGACATAGAATCGACATGGTTGGATTTTCCAATGTATATTTTAAGGTAGCATAGTTTCCCAGTTTTTAAATAATTTTGGTGTGTAAAATTTGGTGTTTAGATAGAATTATGAAATGTGTATTTTCGTGAAGGGATTATGAAAATATGGAAAATGCAAGAGTTTCACAGAGATGGACTTTATGAAGTGTCTTTTGTGTAGTCATGATGATTCTGATGGTGGTCTCCATAATTATGGGAAATAGAGAATTGCAAGCAAGCGATGTTTTTATGGGAAGCTTCATGATAGCGATGAGCTTCATAAACATTTTATGTGAGGAGAATCATGAATGGAGAATCACGATGGTAGAATGTTTTGACAGAAGGCTCTACTATCATGACCCGTCCTCGGGGCCCGTGTCGTGACTACCCCAAGCCCGCCTTCCATAGGCCAGGGGCTGGAGACTTGCACCAAGGCGTAAATCCTGGTAAAGAGGGAAGGAATTTCCTTTGAAAAGTAAACAAACACCACAGATCAAGCAAACAGAAGAAAACACTAAGTAAAAACTGGGTACAACAGTATGTGCGGAAAAGTAAGTGGTCCAGAATACTAACCCAAACTGAACGTAAAGTACAACTAGAAAGGGGAAAACATCAACTAAAAGTAAATCTGCAATGTTGAGCCATCCACTGGAAGCCCCACCTGAAGGGTGAGTACAGATAGCCTCCACAGCTCCTCGAGTCCAGTTGTCCACTCCAAGTACGTCCCGTCTAGTGGTCCACCTCCGGGTACTATCCTGCTCCACAAGCCTCCACCACGATCAACGATGTCCATCGTCTGCAACCAACACAATGTAGTGCGGGCATAGCCCGTGCATGGATGAGTATAAGCTACTCAGTAGGGACCCCGATACCCCCGAAGGTCTCCCAGAATCCACAAAGGATAATCCACAAAGTAAAGATACAATCACGAAGTAACATCAGACACCACATAGGTATATGCCCATACATATACCTAAGTCATCAATTCCAGTTCACTCTAACTCCGAGCCCAAGTACAACCCAGTCCACACAGGAAAACGTAACCCATTCCACATAGGAAAACACAACCCAATCCACATAGGGAGCATAACATAATCTACCTAGGATATCAAGTCAAGATTCAGCTCACACAGGTATACTTCTTCGTATGACGATAGAGATGATCAGATATATCCACTGATTCTTCTATGTCGTCAGACCCACAAAGGATCGATAGGTACTAACCCCCGCAATGACCCACACAGGATCGATAGGTAACTATCCCCTTTAAAGACCCACACAGGATCAGACCCACACATGATCGATAGGTAACTAACCCCCGCAAAGACCCACAGAGGATCAGACCCACACAGGATCAGTAGGCGTTGGCCCACACAGGACCGCTAAGCGCTGAACCACACAGGATCAGACCCACATAGGATCGGTAGCACTGATCCACGTAGGATCGCTGAGTGCTTTAGTTGTCGCCGTCGAATCCATTGAGGATCTCTGTATAGTCATCGTCATTATCACAGTCGCAGCCAGCTCAAGGGTTCCCGCACACTGCATACTCGTTCGGGAGGGTCCGATACACGAGTCGAGAGGCTGATACATCAACTGACACATAGTCCAGAGTTGATGTATCCAAAAGTTCCGTATCGTCAATAGGAACTCAACTCCAGAGACGGCGCGTCAATCAGACACCCGGTTTGAGAGGTATTGGCTTTTTCATCCTAGGTGCCCGGTTGGTTTTTAAGTCAAAACCAACCCGAACGTACACCACCTGTGTCCAAACCTTGGGCAGAGTAAGCCAAAAGATCTGTCTCACTTAGAGGAATCCAACAAAGACGATGACACATCAATCAGACGTCCAGAGTTCAAAATATGAGCGTTTCCGCTCCGAGGCCCCAGTTGGTTTCGTGTACGAACCAACTCAGCTGAACCCGATGTTTTCTAAAACCTTGAATGCGATATATCGAAACGACCGTCTCGATCCAAGGATCGCATTGCAACTGATGATGCATCGATCGGAGGACCGTAGCTCAAGTTATGGGCAACGTACCGAAAAAGGATCTGTAATAGGGGGTTTGGGCCCGGTCCGACCCGGACCGATACACCCAGGGTCGGTCCGAACCGGGTCGACCCAAACGGGGTCCGGGTCCGGACCGCTTTGGGATGGCCCAACCCGGTCGGCACGGCACAGCCCGACCCGGCCTGGGCGGCACGACCCTGTCCTGCGGCTCGGCCCGGCGTGCTGGGCGCGCAGGCACGTTGGCCAGGTGGCCATGTGACTGAATCGGCCATTACAGCTGTGCGTTGTGGGCGGGGGCGCGCGCTGCCCTCGCGTGAGGAAACCGCATCCCCTTGATGGGGCCGCTCACGCCGGCCAGTCGGGGGTCTCGGACCCCTAATTCTTCCTCAATCTGGCTGGCCCGCTCTGGCCGGCCGGCTTCTGCCGCCACGGGACTGGCTCGGCCGGTCCCCTTGCTCTGGTGCTGGTGGCCCAGAACCGGCCACCTGTTCCCCTACTCTTTCGTGGCCCGAAACAGGCCGCGTCCTTCATTCGTCCGGCCCGGCGCGACGACGCCGCGCCCCTCCACCACGGCCCCGCTCTGTCCGCAGTGCTTCTGAGGTTCTCCGGCATGGAGCAACAGTTCCGTGTCTTTTTATCATCTTCTATGGCGCGACGCGACGGCGCCTCAGATTTATTGTTTCCAACGACATGGTGCGAAGACACCGTGCTTCTCCGCTCTCCCTTTTACAAAAAATCCGCGTGGTGTTTTGGCACCGCGTCGCCTTGCTCGCCGCATCAATATCAACAACCAAAGAGGGGAGGAGTGTCGTCCATGTTTGTGCGGTCCGACCACCTCCCGTTATCACGATAACAGGCGGTTCAAGGAAGGGAAGATAACGACGAAAAAAAATCAGAAAAATAGAAACACAAAAAACCCCTACCTCAACGTTGTCGTCGAACGAGCGTTTATCGCAGAATTAACCATCGCGGAAGAAGAGGGTCGTCGCGGAAGGAAAGGATCGCCGCAGAAGGAATGTCGCTAGCATTAGGTGATCTCCGAAGAAGGCGTCTCTCGCCTTCTTCCGCCGTCGGAGGTTGGTTTTCTTCGTTGGCGGCGGTGCGTTCTTCACGTTCTTCATCAAAGAACGAAGAATCCTCTCTTTTCTCCAAAATCATTATCACAACAAAACCCAACCATAATAAAATAAGTACAACACTTATTTTATTATCAACCTAAGCTTTTGAAATTCAAAAGATAAGAAATGAACAATTAATTCATTGAATTAATTGTAACGATTTAACTGCCCAATTTAATGGGGCGTTTCTTAACCAGAAAAACGCAAGGTTTGACTTTCATTAAAAGGGGGTTGTGGTGCGTTACATAGGAGGGAAGAAACGGTGGGGATCGTGCGGGCCCCACCTCACAAATATCCTACCAAGTGGGTAGGATAATGTGGGTCCCACCTTATCCTCTTAACTTAGGTTAAGCGGCTTGAAGTGAAATAAAATAAAATTGTCGCATCACTTTTTATTTTATTTCATAACTTAATACCAAAAATTAAAAACCACACCCGAAAAAACACAACTCCAAGAAATGAGTTCCAAAGAAATTACCGGCGCTGCGATTCCATCGCTGTCCTCAGAATTTGATTCCAAGCACCGGTTCAATAGTTTGGAAACCCCAGTCATTCGTTCACTGAACTTACTCGAGCTAAACTTCGGAAAATGATTCCAGGCACACCGGGCCTCGGAATCAGGTTCCGTCAGAAACTAAGTTCTTGTAAAATTCCAAAGAAAATTAAGAAAAATATTTCCTTGAATTTTACGAGTATTTACATCCACAATTACGACAAGAATAACAAATGGGATATTTTGGTAGAGCTTCATGAAAATTGAAGCATCACGAAGGAAACAAATATGCTTTATGAAATGTTGATAATGTGGCGCTAATGGTTTTGGAATCAAAGAAAACACCTATAAATAGGCATCAACCCCTTTCTGAAGATGAGGGAGACTTAATGAAAATTTTGACGCTCCATATTCCATAAGGTGGTATGTGAAGAAGTTTGTGATGGCCACAATCCAACTGTACATTATTAGTATTTCTATGAGTAGTGAAGTTCACAGTGTTTATGTGATATTTGGAAAGGAAGTATCTTCATCAGAATGTTTCTTTGTGGAGAAGGGTGTGAGATTCATTAAGGAGTTTCAGGAATAGTAGTTTGGAATACACAATTTAAGAGAACAAAACATTCATAGAGAATCAAAAATAGGCTGATTTATTGGAATAAGTCACATTATGATTTATTGGAGGCTCTTAACAACTTTTGGGTGGAAAAGAGAATAAATTTTTTGAAAGATAAATTTTTTGGATGTGATTCAAGAAGCACCATAATATTGAAATATATCATTTTGTGCTAGAAGATGCATGAACAATTTTGGATTGTTTTCATAGTGCACAATTAGTAGGAGGTAACATCCAACTAATAGTATTCCACATCAATGTATTGTTTTCTATTGGATTGTGTTGTATTAGAGTGCTTCCAAACCATACTAATGATGTAGCTACTCTTATTGAGTAGTGAACCATGTAAATTAATGTGTTCTTATGGATGTGTGTTTGGATGGTGTTTAACAGAGAAATAAATATTTGATACAGGATAATCTTACTTTAATATTATTGAATCATAAAAGAAAAAAGATATCACAGATTCACCTTCCCCCTCTCAATGATAATTGAATTTGTACTGGGAAACATCAATTGGTATCAGAACTAGGTTCCTATAATTTATCCTTTTTTGATGTTTTTGTAGAGTTGTTGTGATGAAGATTATAAATTACATTAACATTAAGAGGGTTATGATATTTGATTGAAATAATTATCATGTCTGCACATATATAATGACTCATTGTCTTATTTTTATTAGGAATGATGTTCATGATGCTATAACAACTGGATTTTCTCTTATTGATGACATGGTAGCTCCTACATCCATCGTTAAGAAGAATCTTGAGGATAATGGATGAAATAAAAATGCATTACATTCATCACATACTAAGTGTGTGATTTTAAGAGTGAAGGTGTGGAAATAGCTAAAGGAGTCTAGGATAATATAAAAAACATTTTTGAAGTAATTATAGAAGTGAATGAGGAAGAACATAAAATTTGGAGGATGATGTATAAAGATTGGAAAATTGTTGAGCTTGAAACTATTGGGGAATTATTTACCATGGTAAATGACATTGGTAGTACTATCTTATGACTAGGTGAAAAGTTAGAGGATTCAATATTTTTTTTAAATATCATAAGAATTCATCCTAATTAGTTTGATGAAAATGTTTCCACATTGGAAGATAGATATCCTAAAACATTATCTCTTGATGATCTATATAGCACACTAATAACTTATGAAATGAGAAGGGAGAAAGATATAAAAATTAAAATAAAATATATGATAGAGAAATTTATTTCAATGCTATAAATAAAGGAAATTCAAAGAATATTATCATTGAAGATGAAGTTGGTGATTCCAATTCTGAAAATGTGGTATGTAAAAATCATGATAACATTATATCCTCATTTTCATAGAATGTTATTAGTGGTATTGGGAAATACAATGGAAAACATAAATTTAAATGGGTTTACTGTGGATTCATTGGGATCTTTGTGGATAACTATCCTAAAAAATAAAGAAGAATAAAATTATGAATATAAAAGAATTCCAAGTAGTTTGTGGAAGAAATAGACTGACAAATATAAACATTTTTTCAAAGGGTATGATAAAAAATTCCTCAAATAAAAAGGAAATTTTTTTCTAAGGATGATGAATATGTAGATAGACAAGCTAAATAGTAAAAATAATTTATTGAAAAGTCAAGTGACAATACCTGTTTTGAAGTAGTGAATATTGAAGATATTTGGAACAAAATTTATGAAGAAGAAGAATCTAAACATGAATATCATCTAAAATAAGAGTGAAAATAATTTATGAGAAATATTTGAATGGTTGAAATGGAAAAAAAGATAACAAATGAAAGATCATCATTAAACAATCAAGAAGGCTTTCCTCATGATAAAGTAATACTAGTTCAAGATATTGATGATTTGAAGAACTCTCTTGAGAATGAAATTAATTATAATGAACATTTGTAAGTAATGTTGAAGTCAAAATAAGATGTGTTGGAACTTGTCAAACATAAATTTTATAAATTTTAATAAAGTAATTTACATTTCAAAAACACTATCTCGGAATCTGGTGAATGTTTTAGTAAAAATGGTCTTAATAAAGATAAAAAAATTTCCATTAACTGTTGATACGAAATCGACAATTGGTTCTGAGAAGAATATGGAATATAATGTTATGTATATGAAAAAAGAAAACAATGCTGAAAAATATTAAGTTTATAAAAATTCTGATCTTATAAGAATTTCTATTACATATATTTCCTATAATTCATGGAGAAAATCATATCTAAAGAATAAAGTTACATTTGAAAATAGAATGCCTAATGGTAAAAAAAGTTCCATTAAGAAGGATACTGAGAAGCATGTGTATAATTCTTATCAGTATATAAAATGTTTTAGGGGGATTCGATCCTCTCAAAAGAAGAATTTTGAGAAGGAAGTTTCAAAGAAATAAGAAAAGGATGTTGTGAAAGATTAAAATAGGTTATAACCACTATAAATTGATTATGAAATATGTGAGGAAACTATAAATCTTGCTATGGGTTATATTTCTCCATTATGCAGACAAATAAAGGTTTCGTAAAATATCTCAGAAGCTAGAGGTGAAGTAAGAAAATGAGGAAAACAATCTCTTATTATTGAAACCTCTTTGAATGATATAAAATGAGAATGACCATGGATTCCAGATAGTGGGTGTCATAATCAAATGAATGAATACTAAATTTTGTTGAAGAATGTGGTGGAAATCCAATAAGGAATGCTGGTATTTGGAAATGATGATTCTATAAGGATCAGAGGTGTTGGGTCAGCCATCATTAAGAATGAAAATATGTAAACCAAGAAAAATTTATATGTTGATGGGATAAAAAAACATAATAAGTGTTTCAAAACATTTTTTATATGGTTAAAAATTCATCATCAACAAATATAGGTTTGTTGTGAAAGGTTTTTAAGATGTAAAGATAGTTACAAGTGACCAATTAACAAAAAAAAACATGTTTCAGGTCGGTGAAATAAAAAATTCTTTTTACTTGGGAATGGGTTGAAGAAAATGAATTGTGGAATAATATTATGGGTCACATTTACCAAATAATTATGAGGAAGTTAACAATGTGAGAGAGTTTATGGGTGCTTGTGGATATTTCTAGAAGAAGATATTGGTGTGTAACTATATCTCAAAAAGGAAAGATAACAAATTTTGTGCATAAGAATGTTGACATTAATTCAAAATAACCGCTGGAACATATTCATTCTGATATCTATGGGAAAATGAGAAAAAAAAAATAAACAAATGGTGATAAGTACTTCATTATATCCAAGATGACATTACTCACATTATTTGTGTTATGTAGATGAGACATAAGTCAGACTCTCTGAAAAATTATAGGAGTTTCAGGAAGAATGTAGAGAAGGAATGTGAGTATTCAACGAAAAAGTTGAGAACTAATATTGGTGGGGAGTATAATAATGAAGATTCTATAATTATCTTGAGGATCATGGAATTCAGTCTGAGTTTAGTACACCATACACACCACTTGATAATGAGGTTGCTGAAAGAAATTATAAGAATTTTGGTTGATCTTGGTTGAACTATGTTACTTTAAAATTTTCTCTCTCATTTCAATTAGAGGCAATCCGTGAGTACTTTTGTGTGCATTCAAAACTGGTGCTTCTATATGCATTGTTTAGATGTGACTCAATATGAAATGTTTTATGTAAAAAATCTATGTTTGAAACACTTATGAGTTTTTGGGAGTCCATGCATTATAATGAAGAAAGGTGTAAACCTTAGAATGTTTGAGAGATGTGGATATGATGTAATTTTTCTTGAATATTCTCTATAATAAAGATTATAAAAATGTTTCATCAAATAAAAATGAATATTTTGTGATTCTACTAATGTTAAAGTTACTGAAAATGTTGAGAAATAAAACAAATTAATTTATGATATCAAAGATGAGAAGGATACAGAATGTTCTACTAAGAATTCTAATAATACAGGTAATACCACTTAAGAAAAAGAATCAAAATATGAAATTTCATGTGATGAGGATGAAATTCAAAAATATCGTACTAGTCTGAGGTAGAATGTTGAGGCACAAAACATAATTAGTGATCAATATAAGAGGTTTCAAACTAGAGGATAAATTAATTTTGTACACATACTTATTTGTATTCAAAAGTGAAGCCTAAGTATGTAAATGATAAATTTCATAATACGGAATGGACTGAGGATATTAATGATGTTCTAGATTAGATAGAAGTGAATAATACATGGGATCATTTCTCCAAGCTAACGAATAAGAACATTATTAGTACAAAGTGGGTTTTCCAATACATGCTTAATGAAGAAGGATAAGTGGTAAAAAATGATTTTTTTGAAAAGGCTATTCAAAATATTAATGTATTGATTTTGATGAAACCATTTTTCATTTGGAAATATTACAAAAACCCATAATAAATCATTTTTTTTAAAAATGGTAGTTTTCTGGTCAAAAACCAAAACCCAAAATTTATTGATAAAAACAAACAGTTACACAAGCCTGAAATAAGAAATTGTATTTACATCACTAACATAAAGCGAGAGTAACTCAGGAGGAAGTACATCCCTCCAATGAATATCATGAGAAACACCCATATTAGCAATCCCATCAGCGATCCTGTTTTCATCACGATACGTATGAGTGACAATGTAGTTGATATTTGAAAGAGAGTTCAGGCAGTACATCCATCACACAATGAGCATCCAAACAAGAAGAATGGTACCGTTCTAGATGGCCTGGACAATCGTAGTGGAGTGACTTTCAATCTAGATATTGTTCCAGTTGTGTAGCTTGGTGAATGATATAGCATGGTTAATCATCATCATCACAACTTCCAATGTAGAAGACAAACTTCTAGATCCATATAAGCAACCGAGAATCCGGTCAAGGTGATTTATGAAGATGGATGCACAACCCCCTGGCCCAAGGTTTCCATTAGAGGAACCATCAACATTGATTTTAATCCATCCTAGGGGAGGGGGCCTCAAAAAAACATCAATAGAAGATCTATAGAGAGGGTAATTCACATCAATCCCAATACGCCTAATAATCTAAAGGTCATGCACTGAGTTGTTGCAAAAATTATTTTGAATCGTAGCCGCCTCTCAAATCACGATGAGAATTCTCATTTTACCTGCATTAAGCTGGAATGAGTTGTTATGAAATTAATATCATTTGTACTATACCAGATCAGATTAAGAAGCTCCGCTACAACTGCGACAAAAATATTCATGATATTTTGGGAGTCAGGTGGGTCTATACACCACTGTAGATGCGAGGTAATAGAACTACAAAACAACCATCTGCACTCAAAAATGACAAAAATATAATGCCATAGAACCTTTTCCATATCACAAAAAAGAAAGAGTTGATTAATATCTTCTCGATGTTGGTTACACATATGACATTTATAAGAGAGATTGACCTCGAAATCTTGTAAGCATGTTTCTATGGGGATTATACCATGGGTGACACACCAAACTAGACTGAATCTTGAGGGTTTTAACTAAACTTTTTTGATGTTTTTTAACCAGGATAAATTTTTGTCATCATTTTTGAACAAGTGATTGTAGTAATTTTTAGAGTTAAGAACCCCATTGTGAGAAGTTTCCCAAATAAGAAATTCATCATATTAGTGAAGGTATAGCTTTAAAAAATGTGTTTGATATCCTCATGTAAACAAGGGTTTTGAAAATGCATGTAATTATTTATGGTGTCATTTATGTGGAGCATAGGTTGGTTATTGGGAATTAAAGTTATCATGGGAGCACCAGTCCAGTTATCGAACCAAAACATTAAATTTAAATCTTTGTTATCCATCCATATGTTATTTTCCATAATGGAAGTGAAAGTGTTTGTAATTGTGGGCCTAATATAGTCTACAATTAAGAATGGGAATCTCAATGAAGAATTTTACATTGAATAAACTTGCTGTTTTGTTGTTGTAAAATATGTAAGTTTTGTGTAAAAGAAAAATAAACCCTTGTATGGGATAAATCAACGATCTATGGGCTTGTTATTCCAAACCAGATACTTTCTAATGGAAGGGTAACTTCATTAAAGGAATGGTTGACTTCAATACTTACCTCAAATAATGTCCCAAGTTTTCTCTCATAGTAATTGTTTATGTTGATGAAATTATATTTTCAAAAATTGATGAATGATCTTGTGAAATATTTTCTGATGAGCTGAATAATTTTTTTGAGATTTCCATGCTGGAAAAATGAAAAACGTTCTTGGGTTACAAACATTATAGAATAAGAACCAAAATTTTCCTTCATAAGAAAAGTATTCTAATGAAATAATGTAAAAGTTTGGCATGGGAAATTTAAAAACCAGTTTCCACATTGATTTCAGTGGTAACCTTGTTTTATAAATATGGATAAGGCAAGAATGTTGACAAAAAAGTGTTTTAAAAGCTGATAAGAAGTCTATTATATCTAACAATATCAAGGCCTGACATTGTTTATGATGTTACCTTATTCTTATATTTTATATTGCTCATATAGAATTAAATTTAATTTATGGAAAAATTATTCTTAGATATATCAAAGGAACAATATATTTTGGAAATTTATGATAGATCAAATAATATAAATTTTTTGGTATCCAATTGCTAATTGGTTAGAAAATTTTGATGATAGAAGTTCCACATATTGGGGAGTTTAATTTTTCGGTAAAATTTGTGTCAGTTGGAATATAGTGAAATAGAATCCAGTAACTCTTACCATGGATGATGTTGAGTTTTATTCTACCACTCAAGATTCTAGCCAGATTTTTTGGATTAAAACTCATTTGGATACTTACTTATTAACGTAAAGTTACCCTTTCTCTTGGGTTGTGACAATCAATGTGAAATAAATCTTATAAAGAATTCAGTACATCATTATATTTCAATAAATATTGTCATAAATTACCCATTAACAAATATCATGTGTATAAGAACAAATTTAAGCTGTAGTATATTCCTACATCAGAATAGGTTTCTGACATATTCAGAAATCCATTACCAAAAGAATCATTTTCTAAATTGAGGTTGAACATGGCCATCCAACCTCCTTATCATCAAGTTTGTGGTATGTTTTTCTATCCCAACTCTCATATTACCATTGTATATTGTGGTCAAGGGGAATTATCATTTCATAAATATATCCTTATAGAATAATTTATATAGTTGGAAAAGTGGATAAGCTGTGAATTCAACATGTGTGTGTGTGAACTATTATAACTATTTCTCGTAGTGGTAGTAGGGAAAATTTTTTATTATAGGACTGATAAAGAAGAGGACAAAGATATAGAATTATTAAAAGGAGGAATTCCTGAAATAATGGTTAATATGTTTTAGATAATACTATAGAGGAAAAATGAATAGGTTTCATATTCACTAATTCTGGACACCATGGTTTTTACTGTGAATAATTATTTTTTTCTCTAACGAGTTAGCTCACATATGAGTAGAATTGTCGATATGTAATCCATAGTATAAGGTTTCAATGTTTAGTGATTTAAGAATCTTGGTTGGAAACAAAATCCAAAGGGGGAGATTGTTGGGACCATGTTTTCTGGAGAAGTTTCATAGAAGTAAGAAGTGATTGTTTTCAAAGAGTTTCCTTTTGGTATCAAGTAAATTTGAGGGGAATGAAATTTAATGAACTTTTTATATGTGGATGATCAGGAAGATATTCATACTATAGTATTTAGATCCAAAATTCTTAATAAAGCCCTTTTGATTTAGAAGGATATATGTTAATGGAATATAGTGAAGTTACAATAAATTCCATGGGAAATGCGATGATGATTTGCGGGTTTGTATTTCAATATTACCATACGTCTTTAGGAGAAAATATAATGAAGTAATTATAATTATAAAGGGGGAAAAGATAATTCTAGAAAACTACAAATCACAATGGTTGGTTTTACTAAATCATTTAAAAGGTGGTTTGGTTTCCCAATTTTTCCCAATTTTTGGGGTCTATAATTAGAAATTTGGATAGCAATGCGAATAGTCTGTTTCCTTGAAGGGATTATGAAAATATGGAAAAGGAATGGGTTTCACAAAGATGGAATTTCTGAATTCTTTTTCATGAAGGCATGATGATTCTAACTTTGATTTTCACCATTACAAGTATTGGAGAATTACAAGCACGTGATGACTTTACGGGAAGATTCGTGACAGAATCAAGAATCACAAATAGTGAAGGTGGGGAGCATCACAACTCTAGGATCCCCCTGGACTAATGTCTTGATGGTAGGATCTACAATTATGACTTGGATCACAAATGGGAAACTTTGCAGGAGCATCGTGAAAAAGGGAGAATCTAGGAGGACATTCAAGGGCTTTGTGAAATGATGATGATGTCACATAAATGGTTCAAGAATCCGTGGAAATTACAATAAGTTGGAATATACCACTTCAGAATATGAGAGTGACTTAAAAAAATCATTTAGGATCTGGATTCATGAAGGTGGATTGTGAATGTGGTATATGAAGAAAATTGTGAAGGCTATAAGACAACTGAACATTCTGATAACACAAAGCTTAGTAAAATTACCAAAGGATAAGTGAGAATCAGGAACGAAGTAGATTTTGTGAAGGATTTTTTCTTCACGAAGGGTGTGAGCTTTGCGAAGGGAGCTTCGTGGAAGATATTTTTGAAAATCAGTTTTCAAAACCCAATTTAAGTGAATATAACAATCATAGATCATAAGAAATAGACTGAAGTATTAGACAAAGTATCATTATTAATTCCAAGAGGTTCATACCATCTTCTAGGTAGGTAATAGAATAATTATATTGAAACATAAAATTTATATAATTGGATTAAGAAGAACCATAATATTTAATTACATAATTTTTTGATATAAGAAGAACACACACTTTATAATTTTTTTCATAATTCTTTACAAGTGTAAAGGCACATCCTACTCATGGAATTCCACATCTATGATTTTTTTATAGTGGATTTTGAGGTATTGGATTTCTTCCAATCCATAAAAGGATATAGATACACTTATTGAGTAGTGATCCTTGTAAATTATTATGTTCATGTTGATGTGTGTTTGTAAAGTGTTCGGTAGTGGATGAAATCAAAAAAAGTAGTAAAAGTTTTTTTTCAAAATGAAGGAACCAAATTAGAAAATGGACATCCCTAATTCACCCCTACCCTTTATAAGAGAATCTTGAATCATGATTGTGAAGCATCAATTGGTGTCAGAGATGGATCCCTCTATTTATTTTTCGCAGATATTTTTTTAAGACAAGTTGTGATAGAGAATCTAAATTTTGTGAATAATAAGGGGGTACAATATTTCAATGAATTATTTATCATATTTAAAAATATTGAATAATGACTCATCTTATGTTTCTTGGATGTGACATTATTAAAGCTATAACAGATGGATTTCTTCCAATTGTTGTCAATGTACCTCTTACACCTATCAACAAGAAAAATCGTGAAAATATTGGAAGATATAAAAAGCATTACTCTCATCACATTCTGAGAGTGAGTTTTTAAGAGTGAATGGTGTTTCTATAGCTAAATGATTCTGGGATAACCTAACGAATATGTGAAGGAAATACAAATGTCAAGAAGTGAAAACTTCAAATATGGAGTTTAGAGTATAAATATTTGAAAATGGATGAGCTTGAAACTATTTTGGACCTCATCACAAAGGTAAATTACATTTTCAGTACAATCAGATGACTTTGTGAAAAGTTAGAGGATTATATATTTCTTTAAATGATCTTAAGAATTTTTTTTTGAAATATTTGATGCGATAATTTATTCATTTTAAGATATAGATCTTAATACATTATCTCTTGATGATCTACATAGAGATCTCATCACATATTAAATGATAAGAAATAAATATATGAAAATAAAATAACATTAGTAGATAAATTCCTTTCATGGATGCAAAGTAAGAAAATTCAAAGAATATTCTCATAGATGACGAATCTCGTGAATCCAATTCTAATGATAAGGTATGTAGAAATAATGATAATATTTTATCATTATTTTCTAAGAATTTGGAAATAGTTATAGGTAAATACAAGTGGAAACATTCCTCGAAATTTTTTGAATGTGGAGTTGTTGGGAACTTTTTAGCTAACTATCCTCAATGAACTACATAATAAGATAATGATGAAGATAAAAGAATGACAAGAAGGTTGTATAAGAAACAGGGTGAAAATGATAAATGTTTTTCCAAAGGGAAGGATAAAACGTCCATCAAATAAAAAATAAGATGTTTTTTGTTTGAATATGATGAAGAAGAAGGTAGTGAAGAAGAATCTGAAAATTATTTTTTTGAAAAATATGAATAGAATACCTTTTTACAGTATAGAATAATGGATATTTTTAGAGAATCTATTCTAAGGAAGAAGAAAATCAACTTGAATTTCATCTGATGGAAGATTTTAAATAATTTATGAGTAATATTAGAATCATGAAAAGGAAAAAAATTTATAAATGAATGTTCCTCATAAAATATTCCAGATGGTTTTTCTGATGATAATGTAAAGATGGTAATATTGATTGATGATATGAAGAACTCTATTGAGAATGAAAATAATTATAATGAACATTTGGAAGTAAATTTGAAGTCAAAAGTAGAAGAGTTGAATATTGTCCAATATAATCTTTATAACTCTAAACAAAGGAATATAAGATTCAAAAATACAATCATATAATCTTGTTAATGTTCTAATAAGAACGAAACTGAGAAAGATTAATAAAAATTTTCTTCAATGGTTGTTAAGAAATAAGGATTTGGTTCTGATAATAATAAATCTGAGAAAGTTATTTATGTGTCCAAATATAATAATGTTTTAAAATACAAATATTCTATTAATTATGATCTAAGAAAAATTTCTATTACTTATGTTTTTGAAATGTCTAGGAAAAAATTAGTGTTGAAGAAGATAGTTACATTTCAAAACAGAATGTCTAATGGTAAAAAATGTTCCATTAAGAAGGATGTTGAAAATCGTGTTCATTAATCGAGTTGGTATGGAAGTTTTAGAGGGATTCATTATTTCTATGTATATTGCTGGTGTTGTGGTGGATTTGAAAAAACTGAAAATATGTGTCATTAAACAATCAATTTTACTACTATTCCTAATATTATGGAATAAACGGTTTGAGAGTGTTTTTATCATCTTAAAATAAGAAGATTGCGAAAGAAGTTCAAAATAAATCTGAGAATGTTTGTTTGAATGTTGATAATAGGTTCAAACTAATGGAAAGTGTATGTGAATGATGTGAAAACCTAGACATCTTTAATTAGTAATGCTTTTAGTTCACCATACACTCCTTATCAAAATGTAATTCCTTAAAGAAAGAAAAGAATTACAGTTGAAATGGGTCAAAATATTATGCTAGAACATGGCCTCTTTCATTACTATTCGAGACAATCCATGGTTACTGATGAGTGAATTAAAAATAGATTTCTCAATATACCAAGTATGGATATGACTCCATATGGAATTTGTTATTGAAAAAATCAATGTTTGAAACAATTTAGAGTATTCGGTAGTCCATGCATTATAAAGAAGAATGGTGGAAACAGTGGAATTCTTGAGAAAAGGAAAGATGATGGAATTTTTATTGCCGATGATTCAGAAGGAATAGGATAAAAATATTTCAAAAGTGAGAAGGGGTGAATTTTATATTCTACTAATTTGAATTTTATTTAAAATGTTGAGAATGAAAAACAATCTCATTCTGATTTAGAAGATGATATGGATTAAGAATGTTTCACTAACAATGTTGATAATATTAGTAATCATACTAAAGATAGAAAACCAGACTCTAAAATTTCATGTGATGAGGATAAAATTAAAAAAACTCATCCTTAGATAAGGAATCATGTGGAGGATCAGAACATTATTGGTGATCAACATCAGAAGGATCAAATAAGTAGAACAACAAATACTATTACACACCCTACTTTTTATTCAAAAGTGCAACCTATTGATTTGGACGATGCATTGGAGAATCCATAATGGATTCACGATAGGAATGTGAAGCATGATTAGATATAAATGAATTATACATGGGAACATGTTCCCAAGATGGATAATAAGAACGTTATATGTACAATGTGGACTTTTCATAACAGTACGAATGAAGAAGGTGAAGTTATAAGAATCAAATACATATTGTTTTTAAAATGGTATTCTCAAATTCAAGTTATTGATTTTGATGAGGCCTTTTCTCTAGTGGATATATTAGAGACTATCCGAATAATTCCTATTATTATTGCACAATATGGGTACATATGTTTTCAAATGGATATAGTGTCTTCATTTCTGAATGGGAATCTTGTTGAAGAAGTTTAAATTTAAAAAACATGTGGCTCTATTATTGGTAGAGAAGAAAATGTTATTTCATATGATTAAGAAAGTATTTCATGGGATAAAACAATATCTAAGGGCATGTTATTCCAAACTACATACATTCTTAATGATGTTGAGTTTCATGAAAGGAAGAGTTGAGATAAATATTTACATCAAGGTTATTTTATAATTTTTACTCATAGTAATTGTCTATGTTGATGAAATTTTCATTTATCTAAATAATTAAAGTTCTTTTAAAATATTTAATGTAGATATTAATACTTTATATGAGATTTAAATTCTAGGAGAAATGACATACTTTCTTTGATTACAATGTTTATAGAAAAAGATCTATGTTTTTATTTCTAATGAAAAGTATGCTAAGTAATTCTTGAAAATGTTTGGCATGGAAAATTTGAAACCATATTCCACAACAATTTTAGTGAAAACAATGTTTTCAAAATATAGATAAGGGATGAAAAATGAAAAAAAGTGTTTTGAAAGATGATAAGTGGTCTTTTATATCTGATGGAATCAAGACCTGAAATTGTTTATGTTGTTACCATTGTCTATGATTTCAGAGTGCTCCAAAATAATCACATTTAATTGATCGAAAAATTATTCTCAGATATATACAAGGAACCAATATTTTTGGAATCTGATAGGATGGATCAGATAATATTTATTTGATTGGGTATTCATATGCAGATTGGGTCGGAAATGTTGATTATATAAGATCCTCAACTTGTGGAGTTATCTTTCTGGGGAAATGTAATGTCTGTTGGCATAAAAAAAATGAATTCAATAACACTTAGAACAATTGAAGAATAGTATGTTTCTACCACTAAATATGCTACTCAACTTATGTGGTTGAAATCTCATTTTGGTGACGTACATGTTTATGTAAGGTTACCATTTCTCTTGGTATGTTACAATCAATTTGAAATAAATCATATAAAGAATCCATTACAACATTATCATAAAGAACAAATTTACATAAGTACCACTACATCAGAGAGGATGTGGAGAATAATGAATTTAAGCTGGAGTATGTTCCCATATTTGAAAAAGTAGCTAACATATTCACAAAATCATTACCAAAAGAACAATTTTATAAATTATGATTGGACATGGGAGTTCAACCTACGTATCTTCATAGTTGATGTATGTGTATCTATCCACACTCTCATCATATCATTAGATAGTTTTGTAAAGGGGGAGAATTATTTCATAAATCTGTCCTTATAGAAGAAGGCATAAAGAGGAGTTGTGGGTAATCTGTGAATCCATAATGTATCTAGGTGAACTATTATAACTTTTTGTTAGAGTGGTGGTTGGAAGAAAATTTTACTTTATGAAAGTTGAAGATGTGGAAAGATGTGATGAAGAATTATATAGAGGAAATCTTGAAATAAATGTGGGGATTTTTTTGGTGAAGTCTATGGGGAAAAATTAATATGTTTTATATAAACTACTTTTGGACAACATGGTTTTTGCTATCAATATTTCATGTTTCATACAAAGAGTTAGCTCCCATAGGATTAGAAATGATTGAATGTAATCTATATCTTGAGGATAGAAAGTTCAGTGATTTATGAATCTTGGTTGAAAAAAATCCAAAAGGGGAGATAGTTGGGACCAATTTGGAGGGATAAGTTTCTTCTAAGTAACAAGTTGTTGTTTTTAGTGTGTTTTCTTTCGTTGTCAACAATGAAAGAGAAGAATGGAAATGACAACATTTTGTATAAGTGGATTATTAGACTGATCTTTATACGTCTAAATTTTTATGCACAATTATTATGAAATTCAATTTGATTTGTAAGGAAATATGTTACCAGAAGATAGGTAAGTTACGATACTTTATTTGGTAAAACTGATGATTATTTGCTGGGTTGTAATTAGAAATAATAATAAGTTGTTTAGAGAAAATGTGATGAAAGCCTTATTATTCTATGGGGGATAAAATATGTTGATGGAAGTCTTCGAGTTAGCTAGGATTATTTTCTCAAATCATATTTTATGGTGGTGTTAGTTTCATAGTGTTTTAAAAAAAATTAGGGACTAAAATTTGGTGTTTGGATAGAATTGTGAATAGTGGATGTACATGATGGTCCTGTGAAAATATAGAGAGGGTATTAGATTTGATAATATGTGAATTGTGAATTTTGTTTTGTAAATCCATAAATATTCTGATGATGTTCTTCGTGATTATGAGAAATGGAGCATTACGAGTGCTCATAGATTTTATGGGAATCTTTGCGAAAGGGATGAGAATTTTGAATAGCATAGGTGAGTAACATAGCTATTGTAGCATCATGGTGGCATGATTTTTTGATGGATGGATCTATGACTATGATAATAATTTTGAATGAAAAATTTCAATGGAGATTTTCGAAACATGTAGAACCACGAAGGAAATGAAGAAGATTCACAAAATTGTGATGATGTGTCCCGAAATGTTCTCAAATTCATGGGCATGCCTATAAATAAAATTCTACCACCTATAAAAGCTGATAGGTACATAATAAAATCATTAATGCTCTAGATTCATGAATTTATTTTTTAATGGAGGTATGTAGAGAATTCTGTTAAGGCTATACACAAAATAAACATTTTGAGAATCGCGTAGTGTGGTGAATTTTTAGAAGGATAAGTAAACATCATTAATGATTTAGGTTGTGTAAAGGTAGTATTTATCATGAATGGTGTGATCTTCACAAAGGACGTTTTTCTAAAGAGCATCATGAAAATTAGTTTTGAATACACAATTTAAGTGAACATAATTTTCATAGATCATTAAAAATACATTGTGGTATGATACTATGTATCATTATGAAGTCTTGAAGGTTCTTACCAATTTCTAGGTAGGAAACATAATAATTTTTTTGAAAGATAAAATTTATTGAGTAGATCAAGAAGCACTGTATTATTTAATTACATAATTTTATCCTAGAATAATTCCACAAACTTTTGGATTATTTTCATAGTGCTAGATGAGTGTAAGGGAACATCCTACTCATTGTATTCCACATAAAATAATTGCTTTCTAGTGGATTTTGAGGTATTGGATTGATTACAACCCATACTAAGGATGTTGCTACTATTAGTGAGTAGTGAACCTTACAAATTCTTGTGTTCCTATGGATGTTTGTATGGATGGTGTTCTGTAGGGAAATAATTCATTAATAGAAGACGAATGTTGTTTAAAAAGGAAGGAACATAAAAGATAAAAGATATCACTAATTCACCACTACCCATCATAGTGGTACATGAATCCTACGTGGGAAACATCAGGGGGAATAGTTTATTAAAACGATGGATTTGTCGAAGATAAATCATTCATCTAAGTCTATATGAGAAGGGGTATCGCACAGTTTGGACCAACCGTGTGAGAGGGGACACAAAACCATGTGATGGGTTTTTAGGAAAATGTATAGGATAATTGAAAAAGTTGTGGACATTTTTTCAAACTATGCCCCTGTTGGGTGAGGTGTGGGTGTCCTTAGAAACTGGCACCACACATTTTTTGCGTAGTTTTCTAAACCATGTAGATAAACTATGAGTATATTGAATGGTATTTAAAATATAGTTTTTCCTTCCATCCAATTATGTTCCTTCACTATTTTTTACCTATTTTTCTCTAACACACAAAATCCAATCGAGCTCTCTTCCCCCAATCCTAGGCATGGGGATATCTCCAACATAATAGTTTAGAATTTGGTCTCACATAGTTTATTTGATTAATATTAATTTTTCTTTGATTCCTCTTGTTGGTTTTATATTTTTATACCTTCTTGTAAATCGATAAATCTTTATAGGAACTTTTTACATATTTTTATGGAATTTGTTTAATAATATTTTTTTATCTTTATTAATCTCGAATCAAGTCCTATATTAGATGAATGTAGAATCATATGTATGTGGTATGTGGTAAACTTATTTTCCCTTAATGTCTATTCTATTTATTTGATATTTCTATTTTTTCACACCAAACTATATACACATTTATTCTAAATATTAAAATTCCAAAAATCAAATTTTGAAACCGCACTGATGGTTTTTCTTAAACTCCATATCATGCTTGTAATTCATGAACCCTAACCATATCCATCACATGTGGTGAGATTCTTCTAATATTATTCATATTTTATATTTTTGTGTCATTAGAATACACTACATTCACATTAAATATCCTTTTTAGGTTAGTTAAGAAATCTCTTGGGTAATGTAAGGATAAATAAAAGGAATAAAGTGGCATATTAATCATTCTATGTCGAATAATAAAACCACAATTTCTGTTTGATATAATAAAATGAAAAGGAATTATTTAATTTGTGATAATTGGTGTGTTATGACATGGACCTTCAATGTTTTTTAACTAATTAAATGGTATTCCGAAATATTAAATTGAGTTGTGATATGGAATCCCTAATAATGGATTACATTATATTATAATAATCATGCATGGTGTCCCTTACAATATCATACTTGGGTGTGATTTCCTTGGGCATGATTTCTCGTACATTATGATACTCGGGAATGGAGTTCCTTACGTTATGACACATGGGAATAATTTCCTTAGGAAATGTGTTTCTTACATTATAATACACGATCATGTATTCCCTATGAATTGAATCACATAAATTATGATACTCAGGAATGGAATACATGGGAATGGTGTCCACAATTAAGATTCCCTCTTGATCATTGGTCATGATTTACCTTCTTAAAAAAGTGAAACATATTATATTATTATTATGTGCATACCATGACACGGGTCCTCATAAGTGCATTTATATCAATGAATATGTACCTTCTCTCTCATTTGAATATATTTATATATATATAACTAAGCATATTTATAAAAACTCTATATTAGTCTGAAGCAGCTATTTTCAGACAGGTGTCCCTAGGGGACCTGATTTGATTGGTTTTCGTATACATTTATTTTCCTACATACATTGAAATGACTACACACTGCTTTATTTTATATTCACATACTAGATAAGAACTAGACATCCTTATTTGTGTCCTACTGAGTATATCTCACAGCCAATTCATCCAAACATTTGGAACTCAATGAGACCACATTGTTGGAGTTTTAAAATCAAGGATTGTTATTGAATGTTGTTATCCTTCTATGCTAAAACAGATCATTGGAGGAGAAGATGGATATAATTATTGTGATGTAATTAGAGATAGATACTGTTTATTACACCAGATTATTTCCCGTTTATGTCTATAAATGTATCCATGATGTATGGTGGTCCTCATTAAAGGATTCATATTCATGCATGAACATTAATTGGCTATTATTTATTGTCAGTTATTAATGTTTTTGGTGCCTTTATTAATATGTGGGTCTTTAGTATTTACATATGATCTATATGGTATAATATCCTCATTGTAAAAACTCTATATTGTTGATTCTAATTAGAAACCTTTGACATAAGGGGAGGTGCGCTTGAGGCCATGTAGTGAACTGGCTTAAGGGAACACTCTATTGGCTTTAGATATAGAGGGATACAATGTTGTATTAGTGTTTTAATTTTTTTTTTCTGTTAACATATTATTTTGGGATAGTCAAAATGAGATTAATAATGTTTCAAGACCTAAAAAATATATTATTAATTTTTGTATCCAGCTACCAATGGGGAAAGAACAATTTTATGGGGATATGATCACTTATATTGTTCCTATTACAGTTGATTATTATTACAGTTTGGGTGATTATTGTACATCCATTGGATAATGGTTTATATTTAGGAAATTTACCCCTCCCTATTTATGGTAAGAATTAGTTTATAAATGAGACATGATAGGCCCATACAATTCTAATTCCAAGCTTATTCCATGCCATATAGGTTTCATTTTACATTTACTTGTGAATAATTATTTTTATACCCTAATTATTATTTTTAGAATGATTGGGTTTTTATTTTGGATGATATCATGTATAACATGTCAGTGTGATAATTGGTATGCTCATAATTATTCCATGCATATAAAAATTATCATATTACATGTCATTATTCCATTCATGGTTATAAGAACCCCATGATACATTTATTAAATTTGTATTTGGTAATTAAGGCGTCTTCATCTACCTGAATGGTTTTTTCATATATCCTGATGTTTGGAACATTGATTAATCAATAGACACATGTTTTAGGAATTTACAATTGGTTTCACAGGATAAAACATTAATATATGAGATTAAATTAGTGGCATTGGGAATTTATAGATTGTATCAGCCTTTATAAATTTGAATGGGTGACTCGTTTAATCAATCCATTGTACAAGAATTTCAGTATTTCCGACCTAAAATAAAAAAATGGTTGAAGGTACATGAATTACAATTTTAACATATAATGGAAATAACTTTTATAATTTGGGAATGTTTATTAATATATCTGGTCAAAAATTATTTTATATATACATTCTGAAATGTGAATTCATATAGAAAATGAGTTCTTCTAAACAATGTGTAAATTGAAACTTATATCGGATGGCATGTGTATGACATGGTAACAACGACCCCTATGACTACATTTCTAAATGAAAAATAGACTAAAGATGGTCACTTGAGATATCATGTTTTTTAGAAAAATTATATTCTTCCCCGATAGGTTGGTGTTGTCATGTTACTTATGAGATAATCCCATTATTGATATATTGAGATATCAATAATATAAAATTTTATGGGTTACATTTGAAGCATGTAAAAATTATTATTTTAATATTGATGAGTCAATAATTTTGTAATTAATTCACATATAATTGAAAACATATTAACATAATCAGACCCTCAAATGTCAACATTACAATCTTATTTTCATAGTACATAAACCATACGGAAAACTTTTATTAAAATTGGAAGGACATTTAATGTTTCAACAGCCACTTATATAGTGTTATATAAAATCATATGGTGGAATCTTAAAATAAAGGTCCCATAAATTTAAAAAATGCTGTTATATTTTTTTGGGTTTTTTTATTATGATTTATTTTTTGATTAAAATATAATTTATAACTAAATATTTTATTCCTCTCTATATTTAATGTTGAAATTTTCATTAATTAGGCTAGTTTGGAAAGCTATTGAATTGAATAAATGACTAAAAAGGAATAATTTGACTTCTTTTCAAACGATACATCATGTTAGATAAATAAATTGAAAGGTAGAGTATATATGTCAATTAGTAATTTATATCCTGGGTATATGGATTGTTTTAAATGTTGAAATAAATTTCCTTCAATTGAATGCCTAAAATAAATTCTTTAGATCTTCTTATTGTAAGGACCCCCTTGTAGGGGTCAGTTTAAAATTATACCATGACTACTACTTGAGAGGGAATTTGAGTGTTTCCCATTGGTCTTAGATTACCTTTTTTATATTTCATAAATATAATGGTTATGTGGTAGAACCTCGATCCTTTTAGACCTAAACATACTTTATGGTCAATTCCATATATATGTAAGGAGATAGCCATTTCATGTAGCACCATCTGACCAAAAAGCATTGATAAATGCTCCCTTTTATTTTTCAGATGATAGGTGTAGTTTGGGTGATGATTTTCCCAAGTAGTACTCATGATAATTTAAATATAACCCAAGTAAATGGTTGTTTTTATGTTAGGTTAATACATAAGGGTGGTATTTTCATATCTATATATGACTGAATGTAAATAATTTTAATCTATACATTATCCTTAAAAAATTTAGTAGAGAAATCCTCTATTCGGATTCCCAGAGATTATTAGGGTTTGTTAGATCGATGATGGAAGGTGATATCATTTTTCTAATGATTTTAGATTCAAAACATTGTAGGTTGAGGCCTACCTACCTGTTTTAGTCTTTTTTTCATCTAAAAGAGAATCTTTCATTGTGTTATACACTATGTAAAAAACTCCCTTATGTGGGTTTTTCTTCATACCCTATATACATATGGCTAGGAGGGAGACATTAGTGCCTTTAATTATGATGAAGACCCTAGTAGGGTAGATATGATTTTTTTAAGGAATACACATGGGAGAGGTTTGACCATGGATTATGGAATCATTAAAATCAATGTATTTTATTTTACACTCTTTTCTAGACTAATTTATTGTATTCCCTGTAGTATTTTTATTTAGTAATAGTGATGTTATCGCTTTTAAAAAGCACCCGGTGTTTTCATTTATGAAAACAATAAAAATTATGTAGGTCTATTTGGGTTCCTATCCTAGTTGAATTATTCATGCGGTGTAGATGTTTTATTCTTGAAAATGAAATCATAATGTTAAAGGATATTTTTCATATCATAGAACATCTGAGATGCGTAATTTTGAAGGGAGTTCCAAGGGAACTCAAAAATTATTAAAATAACGATGTTCTATGTAGCAGAGTCAGTCTGACCTTTTTGTATTAGGACACTTAGATGTGTGAGTTAGTTTTTTAAATAGGGTGTTATGAGATAGTACACAGTCTATAAATGTTTTTTCATTTAGTACGCATTTCACATAAAATCCTTTTAGAATTTAATGTTTGTTAGTGGCCGTGTAGGGGTTGTGGAATGATGGTTTCTAATGTGATCCATAATGGCATGGAGACCCAGATATTATGGTAAATTTTATGGATGTTATTGGAATGGGAGATAAACTACAATAGAACACGACACACATTATCAGAAGATATAGTGTCTAGATTTTAATAGAATGGTGTGGCCTAATGACTCGATCATGGAATATAGGGATGAATACACACCTATTTAAAAAATCACAATGTGCTTCTAAATAAGTGGTGATCATTCCCCTTATCTTGATATAACCCACAGTACGTTGAGGGAGTATCAGTTGTACACCGAGATTCAATTTTTAATAGGTTTTATGTTTGATAAATGGATTATTATAGAGTCATTCTTGAAGATTAGTTTTAATATAAGAAAAATAATGAGTAGCGCAACAATAGTAGCTAGAATATGATTACTATCATTGTCATTCATGTTCGGCATTCCCCACCACCAATAATATCTAAAAGTAACAATAGTTGACTGGCGATGTTACATAATACTCTTATAAGAGATTTCTTTTTTCCTCTCCATTCATTTGTTCTGGATGTATTGGTATTTCAATATATTAATATTTTTTCATTTTAATTGTGTGGTGAAAATGTTGTTCATAAGGGGAGAGTATACTATCATTGACCTTTGGGAAGACCTCATGAATTAAATTTCTTGGTACATTCACAGTGTTTATGTGATGGTATTTTTCTCACTAAAATTCCATTTAATAGATGATGTTGTGTACAATTTTATACCATGGATAATTCTATATGTGGTAGCATTTATAGTTTTGGGTAAAATCCAAATGTTGGTGTTAATCCTAGTATTGCTTATATTGATCCATGGATGCTGGATCAGGATTGTTTTTTGGTTGGTGTTCTAAAATTATGATGATTTTTCCCATGATATGTTTCATCTAGGAGACATCACTAGATATTAGGTATGGGATATGATGAATGTGCTCGAAACGATATAAGTATCCCTTCTTGTAGGTCTTTATAAAATAGATTTGGTAACACATTGGTCATGGGAGCCCTGAAATTTTCAAAGATTTACTACAAGCATTCCAAATTCGTTTTTCATGTTTATTTGTTTATAGTTTGAAAGGGATGTCAATAATCATGAAATTGGGATGACATGAGGGTATATTAAAGGTTAACCATGGATTCTCAATGAAAATATGGTGTCAATAGTTGAGCTTTGTCATTTAGTGTTAATCCTTTTTTATTAGAATAATTATTGTGAGTAGTGTAATTTCTTTCAATTCAAAAAATATGTTGGGATGGTCACTAGAACACAATATAAGTTTTCAGTAAGAAATTATGAATGGTGGATTACAGTAAGTCAATATTCTCCACGTTAAAAGAATAAGTTTTAGGGGGAGATTCCTAGGTCTATTAATTATAAAACTAATGGAATTATCATTTCTTACGTTAGAAGGTCTCCTGAAAACCTTTCCTTTATATTTATGTGTTTTTTTGGATCATTGGAAATAGTTCTTGGTGGTTTCAATAATATATTCTGAAGGTGGATCTCGGAAATGTGTTAGGTGATTACAAATGAAACCCCACTATTTTTTTAAAAAATTCATGACCCACGTAGGTTGGTAAATGATTATTTTACAAAGGCTTTTGGAGGACAAGAATTGATATAGTGGTGAGACTAAAAGATCAAATCTTTTTGATGCATTAATATTTTTTCTAACAGAATTTTTTGTTTTTACTTTTCATGGATGTGACAAATTTTAAATTCTACATCAAAATGTAAATTCAATATTTGGAACATATAATAGATTTTTAGATGGGGTTTAATGTATAAGAGGTGTATTGGGTGGTTGGATGAATTTAATGATAGTTGGGCCCAAAAAAATCTATTTCCTAAAAACAGTCTAGGTTGCACAGTTGGCGCATGGTTATATTTAACCATGTGGCACAACAATAAAAACTATTTTGTATAAGGTCATGGAATGATTAAACTATTTTCACTCATGGATAAATCATACATCCTCATATAGAGGATATAGGGATTCACATGATTTGGTCCAATCATGTGAAAGGACATTCATGATGGTGTGAAGGGTATATATAAAAATTCATAAGAGAATCACACCGAAAACGGAGTAGTTTTCTAATCATGCACTAGTTGTGCATGGTGTTGTTGTTCATAGACAGTGGATCCTTTACATTCGGTGCATGGTATTTAAAATCATGTGGTTAAACCATGAGACTCTTTAATGGGTTATAAAATATGGGTTTCCCTTCTATATTATTTATTTCTTTATCCCCATTTCCCTCATCTCCACCACATACCACATCCACTCAGGCTTCCCTCCTTACCTTCTAGGCCTAAAACTATCACATTCGTATGAGCATAGAATCATGTGTGGTCGGGTAAATTTTAATAGTACTATGTAGTCTTTGTTTAATATTTTTTATTTTATAAAATTATTTCTAATTATGGAATACTAATTACATGTTATCTATTTTCCATTATTTTAAGATGATTTATCTAATATTCTGATTTCTATAATTTTGTCTCGTATCGTGGCCTAGTGTTAGAAAAGTGGATCTATGAATGTAATGAGATGTGGTATATTTATTTTCTATATTTTTTCTCAAATTTATATTATATTTTTATTATGCATCATGTTGGACTATATTTGTGTTTCACATAAATATGAAAATGCCTAAAAAAATTTCAGACATAACTCCATGCATGGTTTTAAGACCACTTAGAATGGTTAGAGTTCGACATACCCAACCTGATACACCTCTAGTGGTGAGTTAAAATAAAGGATATTATTATTTTGTATTCTTTTATGATTAAAATTCCCCATTTTTACTTAGTTATTTGAATTATACCTCAAGTGAGAGAATGTAAAACTAAAATGAATGAAGTTGTATATTGATTATGATTCATCTTGTAATTAAACCACCATTTAGGTGATCTTGTCTTAATTTGAAAACGAATTATTAAATTACTGATAATTGTTGTCATATAACATGGACCTTCCCATGGCCTTCATATATTCGAAAATGGAAGGTCCCAAATTGTACCTAGTAATTCTAATATGGAATCCCCAAGCATAGTTTCCATTAACTTATAATACATAGTCAGAGAATCACATTGATTATTATACTAACTCATGATGTCCAAGGGCATGACCTCTCATACATTGTGATACTTAAAAATGGATTCCATTATATTATAATACTTGGGTATGACCACTATGGTCATGGAATCCCATACAATATGTAATATAGGTATGGATTTCCTAGGTATGGTGTCCCATAAAATTTGATACTTGGTCATGGAATCCTAGGTAAAGGCATCCCTTACACTATGATTCATGGGTTTTCTATCCATTGTCATGGAATCCCTTATTAGAATCCATTTTTTGATCATTGGTAATGATGTACCATATTAAAAATTGTAACTTATTATATTATTATTATGTGTGTGAATGGTCACTAATCCATGGGTCCTCACTAGTGAATGTATATCTATTCATAAATGCTTTATAAAAATTATGAATATGTAGAATTATGTAATAGGATTAGAGATATTATGGCTTCAGCTGACACATGGATGGTCGAATAGTTTCCCTAGGGGAACCTGAGCTAATAATTTTTCACTTAAATTTACTATACTGCATATCATGATATACTATAACACTAGATTATATTATATTCGAAGACATCATAAGAATTGGAAATCATTGGTTTTAGCTTACCAATTATATCTCACACCCTATTTAGGGTTCTTTTTGGAACCTGAACAAACCTATTGGTTTTAGTTTCAGGATAATTGATTTTTTTGCATGATTTCAACCTTGTAGGAAAATATAGATTATAGGAGAAGATGATTGATATTTTTTTTGTGATTGAATTAGAGATTGATATCTAGTCCTTTATTAATTTATTTACCTCCCCATCCTAGTCATGTTTTCTATTTTACAACTGTACTTTTACATGGTTTCATTTTTATTGATAAACAATTATTATTTATTATTTATTTTAAATTATTAATGTATGAATCTTCTAATATTTATCTATGATTCTTTGATATTTATTACTAATCTAGATGGTATTTTCTTCCCACTGTAAAACCTCTAAACCCCATCTTCTAGTAGAAAGACCTTGACATAAGGAGAGGTTCACATGAGGTCCCATGGTGTGTCAGCTCCGGGAACAACTGTATTTCCTCTTAGGTTGGGACGTTACACTACCCATGGAGCACTGTCTTCCAATAGCTTTGGAATATGCACAAACTATCCGTAAATCTAAAACTTCATTGGAGAAAATTGATATTTTTTTCAATAAGGGTCCTAAACTCCCACCTAAAAATGTGTTCCCTCAGTGGTTTGACTCTGACCCAAGTGGGGGACATGTCCCAACTGATACAATAATAAAATGGGAATCCCACAGATGGTTTCCAAAAGAAAGATATCATTTATGAAAATAAATGGATCTTCCTTGCTTATTAGGAAAATAGTCATAACCAAAATAGACTAAATGTATATGATTCACTTATTGGAGATATACTTCCTAATATAAGGTTCCAACCACACTGTCAATGTAAAACCTCTACATAAATCGTCCAATTGATAACCTCTACATTGTTATACACCTATATGAATGTCTAAGAATAAATGTTGTAACCACATTCCTTATCTTAAGGTGAGACACATCCTCTAGACACTATTCTATGGACTCATCATATATAATTTCATCCATAGAATTGTGTATAAGGTCCCTGAATCCAATCCCAAGATCCCATACACTCAGGGTCACCTACTAAAGTAAGAGAAACTACTACTACATTTCTCCCTTGAATATCAATGATTACAAATTCAAATGGAACTCATTCTAATAGTCATTCTACAATAGATATGTCTCCATGTTTTCCTAAATATATAATCTATACCATTAACATAAAACTCCCAAAATATGAATAATTATAAAAACATAGAAATTATCCCAAGCTATAATCAGAGAAATAGTGTTCTTGAGATCCTCTTACTATTTCATTATCTCTAGATCAGAGACACTACCCTAATACCTCCCCAAACTCTTCCACTAAAATGAACACAAATCACTCATCTATGCCGCAACCTTTAATATCTTGTTAATTATATGATGATAATCACGGTCAACCTATTGAACATCAACTACAAATAATAATAGTGGAAGAACAATATGATCAATTATTCAATTGGAAAGAGAAATCATACGATTCCTATAGTAGAATTTTATTAATCCTTATTTAATTAAATTAATTTAACTTCCCACAATCATAAAATTCATACATGAAAACTATAAAAAATGATGCATATACCTCTCTTATGTCTGTAATAAATAAATAGGTCCACCTCACTAGTTCGTTCAATAATATTGTATTCCTTGAATCAAACTATGGGGTAATAATGTCACATTTCCTTGGTAATCTCCCAAAACTATGTCTCACAACAAGATAAATTGGAACCATTTACCTACCAATCTAAGAAATCATCATAGTTTCAAACTTCAGAATCTGTCTTACCACTAAAGAAACCATGAACAACATTCTAAAAAACAGAATCCCCCCAATGGTACCCCTCTATGGATTGAAATAATGGAAGATATATAGTAACCCCATGAGTCCCACTTTGAGTAGGCCCCGAATTGAAAATAAACACTGAGGGTGTAAAAATCTCACACATGGAAGGAATTACACTAAATAATAATATAGGATATGAAAATATCATAATCATATTCCATGAAACTATAACAAATTTTATAAACATGAACAAAAAACCATCACCCAAATAATGAAAATTGTCAAAAATAAAAAAATATAAGACTCCAAGTAATTAAAAATGGAAGATTCATATGAATACAACTAAATAATAGATCCAAATAATAGAACATTAATGTCTAGATCAGTTCCCAAAGTCCTCCTAGAGACCTGAAAATCATTTAATTTATACACAGGGTGGAATAATGTGTATAATTAGTAGGATAATTCCAAAGGTCTCTAGTGACCATGTTAAAATAGTATACTAAAGGGGTAGTGAAATAAACTGATGGAAAATAAGAACCAAAATAGGACAACTAATAAATTCCATCCTCAACATGAATCACATGCTAAATAATGCATACAATATAGTGAAATAGATTAAAGAAAAAAAGGGATCCCTTTTCCACTTCCCCATTTTTTTCCATCCCATGCCTCAACTACAAATTTCATGTTTTTCATACCATCAATACATATCATACCACATATCTATTCATCTCTTATGTGGTATGGGATGCATCTGAATGTACCCTTCCCTCAAAATTTCTATAAACTGATGTTATCTTCATTCATCAACACATCACAAGATCATAGAATCATTGCTTCATCAAATCACAACCACATCAATTGACAGACTCAACATATAACTAGGGTAATATGGAACCATGAATGTAAAGGTCGTCAAACGTGTTCCGTCATCCCACTATGCATGATCCCCACCACATATCCCAACATCATAACTAATTGTTAATATCCAATACTAACCCATTCCATTTTTAGATAATCTTTGATATAAATACATATCATCCTAGCTGAAGGGACATTATGGAAGTGGGGGTTTCCATATGTGTGTATTACCACCATTTTTTATATTAGGGAAAACACCCAAAACCCAAAACCCCAGGGTGTTGGTAAGATTAGAAAAATCAGGTGGGGACATATAGAAATAATATTAAAACTATGTGATATATATAGAAAACGTTACCAAACTTATGGTTCTTCATAAAATTCACTAGAGTATACCAAAGAAACTCTATTTCATCATAATACGTTTATCCAAAATGCTTCCATAATTAAATTCATAAAACAAAATGACCATCACAAGAAAACTCACATCTCCAGTTTCTATTTTAGGTTCCACCATTTCCAGATTTAATGAGTTTCCCTTAACTATAATTTACTACGACATTTAATTACACATTTAAAATACAATTAACCAGTAATTTAAGTAAGTTAATTCAATTAACACACAGAAATTTTAGCCTATTATTTTTTACTTTCAAACCCATTACATTTCATTTCATTATTACAATTATTTAAATGGGTAACTAGGAAAATAACAGAACCCCACCACAAAAGAACTCTATTATATCACATCAACATTCTCCACTGCCCCTCACCATCCAATATATCTCGATACAACAACCTACTATATCAAACACAACAAATCACAGCCACCACACATAACCACAATTTCATAACCACCCACATCCCATCCAATAAAAATTAACCAAAAATCAATCCCCACTTATTTGTCAACCTAGTAGGTCACCACCCCCAACTCATAATATCACACATCACAAAAGGTACACAAAAAAGAACAAACTAAAATAGTCTCATGTCTAGATATCCACAATTTAACTTCAGGGTATTACATTACATAACTCCTTCATTTACCACGGTTTTTCAATAAAAATTCCAAATTCTCATTTGAAACTAATTCAATAGATTCATATACGGGATTATATAATTAATTTTTTATGATAAAAATAAATCAAACAATAAGGGATTCACAACCATATAAACTATATCACTTGAAAGGCTTCCAACATAGTCTATTTTCATAAATGGAAATATTTGTGTATAAACTCTTCGATAATAACGTAAAAATTAGTAAAACATTATATTATCTACCATAAAATAAATTTTTTTAATAAAATTAATTAATACAATAAATTTATCCCAAAAATCTACACTTTAGATGAAAAAATCATTCAATCCTCACACATGAATCTAAAATATGTATTAAATTTGGATCCCCCACCTCAATTGAGCTTTCCAATTTCATGAACACAACAGTGTGAAGGCGAAACAACATGAAACCACCAACTACAATTGGAAACCGCATATCAACCAATATCATTCAAAGGGATCATTAAAATCAATTCAAAAACTCAACCCAATCCAAATATCATCAATACTGTGAATCCATGAAATAAGGGAGAATTGAATCATGGGTATCAAGTGGATAACCCATTATATATTGTTTTTTTTAAACATTAAAATCCCAGAATAAAAGTAGGATGTGATAGTATAGAAGATCTATAAGAGTCACCTACGATATTTTAAAAAATCTGAGGAACAATATTGGAATTCAGTCAAATGGAGCCCACCCCAAAATTTATAAGCAAGATGGATGTCAAAACACTCAAATCATGAAACCTCTTTTCACATCACAATTTTTCATGATTCCATTAAATTAAATTCTTGAAATATATTTATCCCACTAGTAATTTGAATTCCTAACCCAAAAAACATCCAAAAAATTTAGTGGATCCCTTTCATTGATTATTTTTAGGTCACAAATCATCATTTCATGTCATCAAATAATTTATAAATGAACTCATCATCAAAAAAAATTCTATGAATAATTGGCCTCCTGTCCATGAATCAGTCTCACATGACATGAATTAATATTTACATCATGAATTTCCTATTGTAGCAATGTTGAATCCCAAACTCCAAAAAACCCTCCTAAACACTCATCCAAACACATCTAACTACAAAAATAGTAATGTAATATGGTGAGAATAAACATAAAATTACATGGGTGCACCCATTATACAAAATAATTAATTTGGTCCAAAGAGATGATTTTTCATAAAAAATCATTTGGTCAATATCGTTCTGAAATAAAAAATGGATTCATATTAAATAAATTTTATCTTAAATGTATTAAACACAAAATAATAGAATATATGTTTCATATATGAAAATTACCAAATTGTGCAGTATAAGTATTGAAATATTAATACCCATATAAGAAAAAAAGGTTTGATATTCAGAATAATGATAGAATGGAATGATAAATCATTGAATGAGTTTAGTATCATAAATGGAATACAATTTATTTTATGGAATTTTATCAATGAGTCAGTATAGAAGTATATGATTATTTTAGAATAAAATTGATTGTATTATAATTTTTATAAAAACCTATGAACATAATCAATTGAAAATAAATTATTTTTATTGTACGTAGGAAAATAAAAAAAGGAAGAGAATCCCTTACCTGCAGAGATTGATTATTATTGACTCTAAGGACTCAATGTATCCTTAATATATCGTTGGAAGGAATCTAGAGAGAAAAGTATACAGGAACTTCTTCCTCAAAAAATTTGGAAGGGAGACGAATTGGATAATCATTGGATATATATATAAGAATGGGGGTAATTTTTTCCAAAATATACTAATAGATTAATTTACTCATTATTTTTAAAAAATAAAATATATTACTTTCGATGGGTTTAGACCACTGTATCTACAAAGCGGGGAGGGGGTTATTATATAAATAGTTTAAAAACCTATATTCATAATGTATTTTCATTTTGGATGAAAAAGTGATTCATATTCATAGATATATTTTTCTTTAATATGAAAATATTCTTTTCAATTTTTGAGATTCATTATAGGTTTGAGAAATTAAATTTAGATAATTAAAAAATATTATTAAATGAGAAAATCTATTTTTGGTTAATAATTCAATTACATTTATTATTACCTCACATTCATTTTATTATGATTTTATGATACATAGTGTAAATTTATACAATAAATAATGATTTTCTTAAAATTACTAACATTCAAAGAAAATTATCTAAAATTCACCATCGGATTATTTTTATTTGCTTATTTTGAAAACAGAATCTATTTTATACATAATATTCCTCAAATTCTAGAAAATTAATTCGTCAATTAAAACTTATTTTTATTGAAAATGATCATTTTAATTTGATTATCCAAATAATAACTCATTGAAAAATTTCAAATTATTTCTTTATATTTTTTTTTCAAGAAAAATTATTTGTGTTTGTAAATTTTTAATAAAAATAAATTTATGCTAAAAATATACTTCAATGTTTACTATATATATATATATATATATTTGTGTATAAAAAAACTATTTTATAATATTAATTTCCTAATAAGGGGTATTCTAAAATTTATATAAAGGTTATACATGAACTAAAAACACAATGTTGATGAAATATTTATTATATTTATAATAAAATTTACACTATATTAATACATATCCCAAAAATATAAAACCCTTTATTACTCTATAATATTCTATGTGGGTATGTTATGAATGTATATTCTTGGGGTTTTCTTTTTCTAGCAAGGATATAGTGGTGATCCAAACAATAGTGAACATATCCTATAAATGAATTCACCAGAACCTCACATGTCAATGATTTGTTTAGGATTAGTCTAGGTAAAATTATAATGATACTACTTCCCAACCAGGGTTTGATTAATGGGATTAATAAGTCATGACCATATAATTTTATTCCACATGTTCTACCTTTTCAATTAATTAGCTATCATCATTACCCATTATATATAATAATATTAAAGGAATATTTATTAATAATGTTCATTATTCCAAACATTCAAAAATTATATCTATTATATTATACAACAGTCATGTAAAAATCGGTTCCTAATATTCTCATTAATCATTTAAAACTATATATATAATAAATCACTCTCATCTCCATCATTATTTTTGAGGATTATATATTTCTATTGATAATTTCAATCATATTCTGGATGATTTTATTTCTTTTTGATATTTTTTACCATGAATTATCTCTATCATATAAATCAGTCCTATAGTATTTAGATTTTAGTTTTCATTATTATTTTTCATTTATCCCAATGTATTATTCATAGATGTTATATTCAAAATTATTTCATGATGTGTAAATAAATGTAAGATTATTTATATTTCTTTTAATTATTATCATAATAAAAAAGAAATTGTGATACATTAGTTATTTTATTATGAAATTTTAGGATATTACATCCCCCCCCAAGAAGAAAAATGTATCCTAAAAATGTGAGTCCTTCCAAAAAATAAATTGGGGTATTTCTACTACATCACAGCATCAAGATACCATGTTTCACCATTGAACATGTGATTTATCCAATACATATTTATGGTCTTGGTTGTGTAATTCCTCTATAATTGTTCCCTTATATAATCAATCAAGGCCATTTATTCTTCACATGACATGAAAAATGGTAATTATACACTATGTGTTTCTAGTAAGGGTGTTTTTTCAAGCATATAATTTTGTAATAGGGACACATGTAATACATCCTAGATCATTGATGGATTTGGAGGCACTTTAAATTAATATGAATGTTCTCCACTTAATCAAGAATATGAAATGGTATCATACACTATCAAAAAAATTACGTTTATTTTTATTTCTCTAGACTCATTTTAATATTTATATTTTTATAAATAAATGATACATAAGATTAAAATCAATTTTCATCCCTCTATTTGGAGTATAACTCATTCATCAACTAAGAATATACACAATATGTTTCTATATCAACTATATCTACTCTATAGTGACTTTATAAATGTTTTAAACTAATAGTTTTCCCTCTCCAAATTCATCCCACCATGTTGAAATTATATATCCCTTTCTATTAATTGTTCCATAAGGGAATATTTTAATACTCATGTGAGAAAATATTTTTATTATAGAATTCAAATAGTTGAATATGTTTGTCCCAACTTTCCTAAAAATCATTTATGTTATCCTTCAATATGTATCCCAATGTTTTACTGGACCTGTTATACTTTCTATTAGTTTTTAGATGATGAAATGTAATAAATTTTACCTATTTTTCATAACCTATCAAGGATCCACCATAATATGGAATAAAATCATAGATCATGTCTAAAATAATTAGTCAGTGTGATCTATAAAGTCTTAACACATCATAAATATATTAAAGAGAATGGTGATTAATGGATAAATCCTCTTGAATAATGATAAAATTAACATTCTCTGTTAATTTATCAACAATTACTCATATAGTATTATTTCACATGGATGTTTTTTAAAAGGCAACATTAAATTCCATTGTGATATTATTGGACATCTATATAGTTATGAATAGTTGTTGCAGCACTCCTATGAGTAATTGTATATTATTCATCACTTATTTATATTCTAAACATATTATATTATAATAAAAAATTATTACATGTCTTGATATCCAGAAAATAAATATTTGATAGGTATCTATACATTTTGGTTATTTCTAGATATATTGAGAATATAGATTTTTAAGCTTCATCCATCAGCTCTTTCCATAACTCAGCAATATATATGATAAATATACAAATACCAATCCATATTAATATATCTCATTAAATATTTAACTCTGGAAAATTCCATGTTTTCACATATGTCTTGTTATTTTGTAATACATTATCTTTTTTATGTTCTTTCATAATCTTCTCTAGAAATTAAGGTTGGGAAATATTTTATGATTGAATTTATGATGTTCCTTACATTATGACTTCCAAGTGTATCTATACTATGTACTTGAGTGATTGATCCCCTTAAACCCTTATAATTGAATAAAATCTGTCGTATTTCCTACTCAACACAGAAATAGTTTTTTACTTCTCATAGGTTATAATTTATATAATAATCATTGATCTTTCAGTGCTCCAAATATATCATTTATTTTATATTTATTCCCTTTTGTGTGACTATATACATAAGACACTAGTGGTTGGTTTATATATCACTCTTCTCCCCCATTAATCTATTGAATCTATGTAATTAATGAAATTATTATTTTTTCCATCCTAAAATAACTGTTTGGACTATAATATTAACGAGGCTCAACATTCGATATATAAAGGAAATCACCTTTTCATTTTAAATGAGTAAAAATGAATTTCCTTTTTAAGATCCATCACTATAAATGAAAAATAAAAATTCATCTATGAAAAAAAATCAGTATTGTACTAACCAATATAGTCATCATTTCAATTAAACATTACTCACCCTATGTTTTTTTTAATATTTAATGATAATTTTATTTATCATGGTTAGTGTAATATAAAGTTGTGAAATAATCTTCACCAACCTTATATAGTATCCTACACGTCCAAGGAAAATGAAAATATCAGATAATTATTTAGGATGAGTCCACTCATATATTAATTTCTTTCCATTATGGATCAATATAGATTCCTTTACTGGAAAAAATGTTTCCAAAAAAGCTAATTGACTTAACTAGAACTCACATTTATTGATTTTTATTAAAATATCACATTTCTAAATTTTTTATTATATAACTAATTGATTATCCTCATTCTCCACATGTCATTTATAATATACCATAATATCCTTAATAAATACCGCAGTAATTTTATCAAGGAAGAGACAAATGAGTATATACATCAAATGAAAAAATATTGTTGGAGCATTACTCGTCCCTGGAGAATAACATAAAACTCATAAAGTCAATATCTTTATTGGATGTAATTCTTCATATTATCTTGTTTCTTTATACCAATCTAATGATACCCTAAAAGGAATCTAATCTTTGAGACAAGTAGATTCTCGTGATGTCGTTTTAATAAAACATATATCCTTGGAAGTCTTTAATTTTTATTTGTGATAAAATTATATTTTATATCATGGATTCGTAATCAAATTTATGAATTGGTTATTCTTTAAAAAGGGACCATATACTTTCTATAGAGAAAAAACCAGTCAAACAATAATCTTCCCCAAAAAATTATTATTGTTTCTTCTTCCTTTCCACAAACTGTATGTATGTTATTCAATAGGTTTTCATTGATTTTACTATAGATCTATATATAAGATCTATTGAGTCCTACACAATGCTTTATAGGGGTGGTTTAGGTAATTCATTAGGAAATATATCATTATATTACTAAATATTATTAATATTTAAGGTATTTAAATGTTTAGATTCATCTCATTCATCAAAAATCATTTACATAACAATATAAATTGGATTTGGTTCTTGAAAATACAAATAATGATATATTTACTCATTGAAAATAGAAACAGGTTGTTAATTTTAGATAATTTAAATTTCCATTATTTTTAGTTGATCATGGAATTGTATTTGAACAACAAATTTATTTTCACTATTAGGTATATTTCCACCATCGAAATAACCCTTATGTTTTGTGAGGGATTGAACAAAAAAATGTTAGTAATGAAATCCTTATATATTATAGATGTTTTAATAGATACTCCTATAGTTTATTCATATAACTATACCACAAATTATTTATTTTTAATTTAATGTTTTTTGTTTTCATCGTTTAATTAATTGAATGTGTATAATAATAATAATAAATGTGCTTTTTGTCATTATGTATAATATTATTATAACCTCCAATATATCATTCATATGCTTTACATCAGCAATAGTGATTAAAAAATCATGACCCTATCCCTAGTCCTCTACTATGGTAAATGGTGCTTTCCCAACATTATATTCTAATTTGAAAATTGGTTTGTAAAATATCCATGGTTCCCAATAATTAATGATTTAACCACCGATTCATCTTTGACGATCTTCCCTTTTTGATTTTCATTTTAATATTTAGGTTCTACATCTCTAGGATAAATTCAATCCATATGGTCATATTTCATATACATGTTACACATTCCATTTTTTATTACATGAATACCTAGAATATTTCCACCAAACCTATTGCATATAGTGAGTTGTTGTTTTCTCCATTATCATTGATGAACAATAAAAATCAGAAAGATTGAATCCCTTTATCCCTTCTTAACAATAAGTCCCTAAATCCACATCACAAATCTGGACTTTAACTCCACTTTGATAACACTCCATAATATTTCCTCATAACTCCAAAAGTCTTATATTTTTAAATACATTCATAGAAGAGGTATCATTCTACTAAATAATTGATAGAACATTCAATAAGAATCAACGAAAAATCCTGGAGAATATCAAACATTCCTCATTAATTTTACCTTATAATATCCCACCAAATCATTCTCCTTTTTATTTAATTCAGGGAATGAAATTTCTATTCTTCATCAATGTGTACTAGGATAGTACCTATTGAGAATATATTTTTTAAAGAATTCATACTCTAGGTCATCAACCTAATCTCGTAGATTTGTGTTCTTGATTATTGTACTCTATTTACAAACTTCTCCATCAATGTGAGATATTTCTAATGTAAATATCTAATATATAGATTAATGGAGAATTTAAAATAAATTTTCTATAGAGTTGATCCACTGTTCATTATCTAAAGGAACATACGGTCCACTTAATGTTGGTGGAAATTTATTCAAGATGGATTCAACTACAAGTTTATCCTTGAATGGTGTATTTTGATTCTTCATATGGTTAATGTTTTTATTAATAAACTATATTATAATCCTTATGATGTTTTCTTCTCTGGATAACATCATATTATATATATCATATTTTAACTATCTATATTATCAATTTTTTACATGGGTAAATTGATTTCCCTCTATTTTATAAAAGATGATAAAAATGAGGAAAAATAAACTATTGTATGTCTTATAAGAATAGTTAAAATGGGGAAGTTTATTCACAATATTTTATCATATCATTCATTATAGATATAATATTTTAATATGAAATACATCATTTATATAAATTTTTATAAAAAAGTGAGGAACCATGGAATGCATTCCAAGAGTGTCTATAATAGTGCACAATATTAGGTCCCATCACTATTCATTATGTAATTATCATGTTGGTACACAACCATCATTTTTTAAGGTGATTACCACTAGGTTAATCTGCACCATAGTGGTATCAATATTTCAATATGTAGATTGGGATGCAATTTCATTGAAACCACAAAATCAATACATCCCTAAAATTTAGTAGGTTTTCATATAATTAATCATATCTTTAGGGTTATTAGTAATTTATTTATATTCCTATTTTTTAAAATAATTAAACCTTTCTTTAATACCAACTATGGTGGCCTCATATTTTCAAACATGGTTATTATCATAATTCAAAATAAATTACATTAATATCATTCAAGGATCTTTTGATAATTTTTATCATCGATATCCCATACACATAACGTATAAAGTATATAAAGAAAAATTTAAACACAAAATTTATTTAATATAATAGAAGGAAACCTTTATTATTAGATAAAATGATACCATACTACAATTTATATCATGGAAACAAACACTAATAGAAAAGGTTGAGGATAAGACCATGTATGGTCAAAATTATGTAAATATATCATGGCGTAGACAAATGTGTTAAACATAAGTTATAGCATGACATAATAGCCATAATCATATGACGCATAACATATAAATGTGTCTATAATATAAAAATTTTATATTCATATTCATATAATCAAGGTTCATCACAATTTTTCCATTAAACATATTTGAAATGTTATTCACCAATGTATCATAAATATGTTCTCTATAGAGTTTGATTCATTCTTTGATTCATTGGAGTGATATCATGGAGATCCATTCATATATTTTAATTGACATGTCCCATTTAGAAAATTTACCAAAATAAAACATATTAGGAATATCATGTGTGAAATAATGAACACATTTTATATTAATGACATGGTGATTTCATTATTTTAAACACCTAAAAAGTGAATTTTGGTTTCGTATATGGAAATACCAAATAAATAAATTATAATTAAATATATAATAATACCATTCATTGAAAATAGGGTTGGGTATTCCCAATAATGTAAGGGTGTTATGGAAAATTAATGAATGATTTTGAAATCATAATGTGTATACAATGTGGGGTAAGGTATGGTATTGAAGAAAGATAATGGAAGTTAATCATTATTTTTAAATAAAATTTATGGTAAAATAGTTATGATTAAACAATGATAAAATTATAAATTGAAATAAAAATTAATTATTGAAAGGAATTACTTGAAGAAAAGAATTAGGAAGAGAATAACTTACCAAGAGAGGAAGGTTTATAATGATTTTAACATGCTCCTTGGAACTATATTAACTCATTAAAATGTATCCTACAAACGAATTGAGATTAATTTCATGCTAAAATTACATAGTATATTGTATAGAGAAGAATGATTTGTTAATATTGTAAAAGTGGTGGAAATTAATTATTAATTTCTTAATGTATCTTTTGGACAACACACTATTACAAAAAAAATATTAACCTTCCCATGGTTTTATACCATTTTATATTCCAAGTTGGATTATTTTTTATTAATTTAAAATTTTATAAGAGTAAATAATTAAAAAAATGTAATTCATTATTTGGATGTGATTATTATTAATATATATTTATTTTTTAAAATCATAAAATAATTTTCTGGATTTTGAAGATTAATTATTAGTTTGAAAAGTTATTCATATTACATTAAAATAAATTATTTTACTAAACAATATTTTGGGTCCATAGATCTGTAACTGTATTTATCAAATCACATACATTTAATTATGGATTCATAATACATTCCAAATATTTATACCATATTTTTCAATGTACCCACATGAATTATTTCCCTATAAAATTGGGAAAAGTTCACCATTATCTAATTTTGATATTCTTATTTCCAATGTGACATCAATTTTATATAAATAAATACCTAAAATGAGTTTTTTTTAAACATAACATATATGTTTTTAAATTTACCATTTTTATTATAAAATCGAAATTGTTACTCAATTAAAAAAATTTATGACTAAATAAATTTTTTTTCTATTTTTTAATTAATATTATTGGTTTTGTTATAATAACTATTTATGTCTTACTTTTTTAATGGACTGAAGACATATATTTTTTTTAAAAAGTACCATTATTTTTTCATTGTACTTGTAATAAAAATTTATATGTTAATATTTTTATAATACTCCTTTTAACATTTTTAAAAGGGTGATCAAGAAATTATAAATATGTGATCAATTAAGAAATTATTTTACTTCTAATAGAAATTTCAATTTTTTAATTCCAATAGCCATGATACATAACACCATATTACATTAAAATAAATGATAAGGTTAAGGTGTGTGATGATATTAATTTTATGGGTTGGTTTATTTGGCATGGTTATGGTTATGATTTACACTGATAATAAGTTATATTATATTTGACTCATGGGCTACACATATTGAATCTCTTCATGGGATTTTTAAAATGGTGAACCCTTGTGATAAAACTAATCTCACATTCTCTATCAAATGGTATCCATATGGAATTATCCTATAAGTTTAGTATATGGGATTCCACGTCAATATCTATTATCTATAATCATTATACTTTAAATAAACTAATATAAATATAATTATACTAGATATAGTCATAATGCCAAATGATCGTATTTTGAGATGATCATATTAACTAACATTCATAAAGACAATGATTTGGTTGATGATCATATACTAATTGTCATATTTCATATTACACACTAGATATAAAGTCCACCATTATAATATGTCATCATTCACTGGGAAGGTTCAATACATTCCCTCAAAATATGAATCATACTCTTTATACCACTATTTATTTTTTTGTTTTTTTATAAATAGTGATCATTAAGGGAAATTTGGCTTATATAAAGTTAAAATTAGATTGTAAAATTTTCTTTTTCCGTAATCACCTAGTAAAATTCTTAGCTGTTATAGTCAACATTATTCTTAGATATTATATTAAATATAAAATAATGTTTATAGCCTCCATTTTAATGAATTTTAAAATTTTACATGAGATATTTAAGTTCATTTATTTGTAAATTTTAAGATATTATATATTTGAACATGGTAATAAAATGAAAGATGATGGAATTATGAAAAATATTATATGGATGTATAATAATAGTATAATATAAATGTACAAACTCAAAAATAAAATTATATTAAAAAATATTATATTGGTGATTGATATTGAATTTTTTTCCCAATGAAATGAGTGAAAATAAAAATGATGCATCATGTAAATCATTAAAGAATTAACTCTATTTAGAGTCTTGATTTACAAGATGCATAAAATAAAGAATTATATGTTCATAATTAAATTTTCAAAATCATAGAATTAAAATTAATTTGAGGATAAGTGGTGTATAAAGGTAACATACCATTAGAATGATTTATTTGTGGGGAAACTACACATGTAAAATAACACAAATGATGATGCTGATAGAGATGTTTCTACAAAATATTATTGAATATTTCCAAATAAATGACACTTTAAATCCCAAAAAACCTTAATGAAAATCTATTGATTAATGAGAATGGTGAAAAAATAAGAATAAGAAGATGTTTCATTCATTAACTATGATTATGGTGAATTAGTCTTGGATATGAATCATTTATTGAAGAAAACTATTCAGATATATAAATCTAAAATTTAAGAAGAATATCATCTTAAAGATGTTTCAAACATTAAGGAATAATTTGAAGGATATCTAATATAACAATATATTCCATGGATGGAAAATAGAATTATTAATAGTATATTGAAGAAATAATCACAACATAACAACCAAATCAGTGATGAAATGATATTTTTTGAGCAAATGGAATAAGAACATTGTGTTAATCATAATAATTTTTGAGATGTTATGAATTTCAAACATTATAATAATTATTGTTGAATAAAATTGATAGATTTCAGTAAAAAATTCTAATTTCAGGAGTGTAATATGAAAAATGTTATTAAATTAATTTAAATTATAATCAAATATAAAATGTAATGTTTAAAGATAATTATGAAATTGAATCCATATATGAGAATGTGGTTGATGATATTTGACTAACAAATAGGGGAATAGATGAACACCATTTGAGTAATTAAATATTATTAGTGTAAAATCTACTACCACATAGGCTTTTATTAAAAAAGCATTCATAATGATATATTGTCTCATGTAGTTATATATCCATTTGATTATCTAATGGGAGATAAATCATGGATCTAATCCTTAAAATATGAAATCAACCAAATGAGATAAATTTGAATATGATTCTTGTTGAGATGCTGGAATAACAAAAATTTAATTGAAAAAAAAAATTAATTTTCTATAATAATAATGCAAGACATGGAAAGGTGATCCAAAACATGCAAAGAATAGTGTGAATATGAAACTCACAAGTCAAAGGCATTGATGTGGAATGTAAATTTTCACTATAAAATAGTCATGATTCAATAAAAAGTTACATTTTATTGGATATTCAAATAAAATTCATAATTCATCATAAATATTGAAGGTGGTGTTTATTAATGGAGTGGTCGTAGTTGTGGTATATATAAAATTTATATTGTATTCCTTGATTTTTGATGATTAATTGGACATTTAAAAAATTGATAATAGATTTATATTGTTTGAAACAATATATTATGGTTTGGTAAGATTTATAGGATGTTGTATTGAGAAATATGGAGTTCATAACAACTGGTGCATATCTCAATATATATATATATACTTATCTATAGATGTGTAGTTTTCGGTGCATGTCTATTTTGATGAAATCCTCTTTTTTGGTAGAAAGATAAAATATATGGACAATGTTTCATAATTAATGAAATCACAATTTGAATTCTCTGTGATTTGGGAATGAAAATCATTTCATTTATAGTGACTAAATTAAATTAGGGGAGGCAGTTTTGTTTCCCATGATAAATATTATAGAGATCTACTAAAAAATACTTTAATATTAAACAATTATCTAGTTTCTACACCCATTTTTGTTATAGATTTACATAATATGTAGAAATATCAAAAAATATTTGATCCCAAAAATTCACATGGATGAGTAGACAATTTTTAAATCCCATTATAAAAAGAGATGATATAAGCATTACTATATGAGTAGTTACACAATTTATGTTTTCTCATTAGTAAGAAATCCTCACAACTATGAAATGAATCATCAGTTTCATTTTGGGAAAACATAATAGTAAGTTATTATATTATATTTTCATTGATTCAAAGAATGTATTCCATTTCATATGTGTATTGGGATACTGATGTTATGGATAAAAATTCCATATTCAATGGATCATTCATTATGAGAATCAATAGTAATAATTTAAATAATATGAATATAATCCACTAATAAAAGTCAATGATCATTATATTGTATCAAAAAATAAATGTAGACAATTATATATCATGAAAAAAATTATAAAGGATATTATAGAATGTTTGAATCAATCTGCGGTGGGAAATTATGAAAAATATTAGAATTTAGATAATGAATAATATTTTAAAACACCCATGTATGATTAAAATTGATGTTTGATATCAATTTATTAATTTGAAGTTCAAGAAATAGATCACCATGTTGAATACTATTGGAATGATTCAATAAGTAGGAATAACATTTACTAAAACATTGGACACGTTTACAGTGCATTGGTTTAACCTTGGGGTACATCTATTTCTCTCACCTTGAAAATGATTGAAATATCTACTCTCATTATATGCCATGATTTTCTAACATGGATTTCTATGATTGTCAAGGTACTAACCACTAGGTATACAATTATTGTGGTTAAATGGTATATGTAGATAAATTTTGGATGTTTTATTTGGATAGAGTTAGTTTAATATAATTGTTTATAATATTTCTTATAAGATATATTTTTTCATTGTGAATATTTTTCATGGATTTTAGTCATAATATACTGTAGAAATTGAGTAATGGAAAAATAATTCGATTTTATTTTAGAATTAATGGGATATTTAGTACTTCAATTTTAACTATGATAACATAGATTTTTTTAAATCCAATGAGGGCGAACACCAGATCCAAGAGAGAACATACAGTGTAGTGAATGTGTATAGCAATATGGGACACCCAAAGATGGATGGGGTGAAAAAGGGGGTCATATTATTATTTTTAATAAAATGATGACATCCCCAAATTATTAGAGACTCATTAAACCTATGTAATCTATATTTACATTAAATAATAGAACAAATTCTACATATAAATATATACAAAATATACTTTTCTATAGGTTACAACATAATGCTACATCCTATGAGTGGGAACTAATGATTTCATTGTGATCCATAACACAATATGATTCATTTATTTTATGAATTATTTATTTTTTATATGGCCACTCTATTATAGGGGAAATAACATTACAAATTTCTTAGTTATGTCACTCCTCACCCATGGGATACTCACTATTTATCACATAAGCACATGGTTTTGGTTGATGTTTGTGGTTATCTTATAATCATGAGTGTCTTTAGTAATCAATTGGAAACATTAGTAGTTTCTTATAATAATCATGAGACAATTATAGAATCATAGATCTAATTGTTATCATATATTACTACATTATCTATATATAAATATTCATAAAATTATATTTACACCAATAACATCATGTTTGAGATTTCATTTTTTTGAAGCCTTTTCCGAGAAATTGAACTGAAAACCCCTAATAAAATAACCTCATCATATAACACTTGGTTTATAACACAACCAGATAACTACATGTGCATTAAATTGATACAAAGAGCATATTTTCATGACACTGATTTCATATATTCTTCAAGAGATCAACTCCATATGAACACCATCATGTGAGAAGCATCGTCCAAGAATTCCACGTGAATCAATTCACATAACCCTGGTCACATCTACCCATGCACAATATCCATATTTTGTGAGAGGAAAATGAAATATTTATCACAAATTCAAGATCTTGTTAATCTTTTGAGATGTGTTGGTATTGTTATAGGTATTCTTTTTCCTAGTTTTTGAGTACCTTTGGTTTTGTTTTGCATGGGGGTGTGTTTGGGTAAAAATTGAAAATTTTTAAAGTAATTGGGAAAGTGAACAGTTGGTGTACTATTTTCCTAAACTGTGAACCCTAGACCAAAAAACCATGAAACCCATGAAAATGATGGATTTCATAGATTCCGCATGATTTTTCTAACCATGCACCCTTTTTGGATAAAACCGTGCACCCCCTAGAAGAGGTGCACAATTACGATGAAAAGATTGGATAACAATTCACCCTTACATAGGAAACCATTAAAAAAAATTTAATTTCGCTAAAAATTAGAATTAAAATCATAAAATAATTTAATTAATCCCTAATAAACCATATTTTAACCAAAACTCATTCATACTAATTTCATAGGCTCTCAGATAGATTCCAAGCCCTTCCAACCTCTGTTATTAGAGATTCTATGCCAGGTTATCAGATATGTACCACTTAGGGTATGTGTTTTCTTCAAATTTATAAATAAATATATATATATATATCTCACTCCTCTATCTGGATAAATTAAGGATGTTTATCTACTATTGGTTTCAGATATAAATCTAGGTTGTTGAGATATTGATTAGTTTGATCTTGGATCCTGGTTTTGGATCAAAATCATGTTATTCACCGTGGGTTTGACCTGTAAGTTTAAAATAGGGAATTTTAATTGGGAAATCATTCCTCAATGAATTGTGGTAGGTGTTATATTATCAAAAATTCAAAATTATATATTTTAATTATGTGTATGTAATTGTGTAATTTATATTCTATAATCATTAAATGAGTTTTTAAATTGAATTAATTAATTTGGTAAAATAATTAATTAAGGTATTTATTTACATATATGATATTGAGAATGTTGAATTCAGATAATTATTTGTTTAATTAATTATGGTATATTGATATTGTTTAATTAAGATAAATTGTTGTTGAATTCAGTATTGGATATTGAGATTGTTGGATTTAAATAATTAATTTCTGAATTAACTAAGGGAGATTGTTGTCTTATAAAATTTATATAATTGGAATAATAAATTTTTGGACTAATTATAAGGATATCAGTATTGTTGAAATTGATTAATTAATTATTGAATTAATTAATTGGTATTGTTTTGTTTATAAAATTTATTGATATGATTAATCAATTTTTTAATTAATTGATGGAATTGATGAGATAAATTAATTGATAAATTAATTAAATGATTGATGTGAATATATAATTTTTATATTAGATTAATTAATTTTTGAATTAATTAATGCGATATTGTGGTACATGTGTTTTATGTGTTTTATTGATATACGAGTGTGGGACATTGATTGATGCTCCAAATTCACATTTGTTATTTTCTGATAAGTGAGTGCGGGAATTGGATAATGCTCCCATATACCCACAAGGTCTTAGTCATGGTGTTCTAGGACCCCAGGGATGAATGCATATATAATTTTATGGGACATGGACTAATGATAGAAATATCCATGAGGTACGAGATAGGTATTGGTGCTCTAAATAATCATGGATTTCAAGACATTATAATCTACTCCTAAAATGTTGGAATTGGATTACAGTTCTAGTTAGACATAATATAAATTTAAATGAAATTGATATTGAACACCCATTTATTTTTATGAATTGAAAATTTAATATGTGATATGGTTCAGACTCCAGCATGGGCCAAAAAAGGTATTGTGGTTTGGGTGACCTCTGGAACATGGTTGTTTATCTAGTTAAATCATGGATAAAGAAATAAATGTGAGTTATTGACTTAATTGCTTTTATTTTATAATATATACAACTATATACACAATTAATCACTGTATTTGTTTTAGATGTAATTGGGGGTGGACTACTGAGATGTACTCACACCCTACTCTGAAATCTTGATCAGTAACCGAATATATTTCATGGTTACAGGATTGGTTAAGGGAAAGGGGACCCTTTTTAGATAGCTGATATGGGATAGAGATTCGATGAGGGAACCATACATGGATATTGAGTTGGATAACAATGAAGAACCAATATACACTTCTATGTGTCAATGATCTATTGGATCAGTTGAGAGGATTTTGTGTTTTCCCCAAGACCAAATTGTGATCAGAGTATCATTAGTTGACATTTCATCCTTCTGAGATACAAAGAACTATTTTCATAATTACGTGTGACCTATATGAGTTTTTTAATGAAATTTGAGATGATGAACTCTTGAGTAGTGTTTATGTCCATTATGAACAAAATGTATAATCCATACCTAGAATAGTTTGTTATTGTGTTTTTGGATTCCATCTCGGTGTAGTCCATGAATATTTTAGATCAATCCTAGAAACATTATATTATTCTATGTACACTGATAAAACATTGGCAATACTCAATGATATCTAAGTGTCCATTTTTTTTTTGATCATGTACACTTATTTGGTCACATCACCTCAGTGGAAGGTTTGATTATGGAACTAGGAACGTTGTAGGAAAGGTTTTCATGGGAGCATCCCAAGATTTTTTTGATATCCATATATTTATATATTTAACCTCATATTATTTGAGGTTCATCTAGTGCATTTATCTTTTGGAAGCATCACATTCGATATTGAAAAAAGGGTATAATTATTTATTAGTCAAAATCTTGTGAGAATGCCTTCTAGGAGCTAAATAAGCATTTTTCATCGAAACCAACATTGATCCTACTATAGATGAGTGGAAATATATGGTGTTTTGTGATGATTGTGATATTGTACATGGAGAAATGTTGATGCAGTGATATAGGGTTATCACATATGTGTCTCGATAGATAAAGAAACATTAGCAGAACTACCCTAAGAACGATAGATAAAGACACATTATATGTAGTCATTTTCATTTGATCTATCATATAATAATGGGAATATAAATAGTTTTTATGGTACATTACGTAGGAAAACTCATACACAGGTATATCAGGAGTCTAATGTTGGGTGGAATATCCTGAAATATTTGGCTGAGATGTATGTTTTATTTCAAAATATTCAGGTGTAGATGATTCTTGTATCAATTATAGCGGAGTATAAAATTTTAAAAAGTGTTACAGACATGTTGTAAGAGGATCTAAAATGTTTATCCATGAGTGAGATACATGAACGTGGGGATTCACCTTCGAATTGGACCATTGATGGGGATGAGTACATATAAGTCAATAACTAGGATTTTGATCTTAATAGTATTCAAGAGGAACTTATGAATGATTTTTTCCTCAAAATGGGAGGTTCTTATAGGTATGACCAAAATGATCTATGAAATACAACGACAATTTTTCGTGGATGGGCATGAAAAATGAGATAGCACGGTTCGTGAAATGGAGCTACACTTTCCAATTGGTGAAAGCTATGAATCAATGAACTGGTTGTTTGCTACAGCCATATCCCATTCTAAAATTGATGTTGGATGGTGTTACTATAGACATTTTGGTGGGTCTCCAGAGAAACCTTTAGAAGAATGATGTTTTTTTTGATATTTTGGCTCAGTTGAAAAGGTAATTACGTTATATACAATTGAAAGAGACTTTCTTAGTTGATATTTTGGGAGAAATGTATTTTATAGAGATAGTATGTCTGTATAGAGTACCCTGGAGTATTATTTCAGGTTGTGACTCATGTATTATCTCTCTCTTACTATACGAATTGTAGAATTCCCTTTGTATATAAGCTTTATTGATTATGGGCTTCCACAAATTGATTGATGGGTAGTCAGATCATACTATACCAGTGATTGGGGATATGCTATGAGAATGTGTCCTAGGATTTGGTTGGTCTTATGAGATGCACCTAAATTTGGTGGAATTATCCTATAATAACAGATTTACTTATACTGTACAAATGGTACCTTAAGAGTCAATTTACGGTTGGTTGTGAAGATAATATCTATGATTGATAGAGGCAGGTGAGTCAGATTTGTTGGGACTGAGTATTGTGATGGAGACATCAGAGCAGGATCAACTAACTTGAAATAATTTGTTTACGTCTTAGAGTAGATTAAATGTCATATGATGATAATCATTTAAGAATCAAAGGTCTTATATAGGGTTATCATTTATTACTTACAATTCACCTAGATTGGGTCACCACATGATAAAAAGGTAGGAATTGATGGAATCTAGCTTCATTGGAAAGTTTGATGTTGTGGAGAGAATCGGGCTGGTGGAATACTAAGAACCTCTTCTAGAGAGATACTATTCATTACCTGGTTTTTCTACATCTCATTAATTTTTCAGTATCACCAAGACCCTTATCACATGATTGATGTAGATGATGTTGAGCTTGAGACTGATTAATTATTTGAGTAGCATCTAATACGTGTTTTTTATCATAGTGAGAAATTTTTATGGGGAAAGGAAGCGACGATAGTTTCTGTATTATGGAAATATGGTCGTGTTCAGGATGAAACATGAGAGAAAAAAGTGTATATATGAGCTATGTAGACAAATCATTTTTATTTAGAATATTTAAAATTATTGGGAAGATAGATCGTGGATGATATGTAATGTTGTGGGTAGATTATAAAATATAAAACTTTTCTAGAGATGTCTCACTCTTGATACATGTATTATTTTCCATAGTTTTGAGTAATTTTGTTTGGGTTGTACCTGTATTTTAGTTTTGGAAAAAATGATTATTTTGAAAAGAAGAGGGAATGTACTATGTCAGTGAATGGTTTCCCCAAACCGTGTGCCTTGTCCTCACAAACCATGAAACCCTAGATAAAGAGGGATTGCGTGGATGGTGGAAAATTCATCAAACAATGTTCCCTTTTAGGAGAAACCACACACCCATATGGATTATGTGCATGGTTAAAGATCATGGTTTAGAAAACCATTCACCCATTCTCAGGATACAGTACATGGGAAGGACCCCAAAACACCCTATGAGGGGAGGGGTGAATCAGGGAGTCAACATTTTCATTAAATGTTATAAATCATGTTCCCATATTAGTAGGAACACGTTAAACATGTATTCGGATAATGAACAGTATACAACCAATCACAAGCAAGAGTTAGCACATCAATATTACATGGTTCACCAATAAGGGATGGTCCAAGGATAAAATGAAAAAATTGTGTTAGTTGTACCTAAATCGACTACACATCAGTAATTATGGATTTTAAAAGTGTAGACATAGTCAATCTATTCCAGGAACATTTCCTTTATAATTTTCTAGGGATAGTTCAATGTCTCCCTCAAAACACTTCTGATGACTCCCCCTAGATCACTTCATTGGTAGAAGTCGACACACATTATATGGACATATATGTCCCCTCATTTTCATTTAAGAAATAATCTATAAATAGAGATAGATTCTCTTTTTATGTCACAATTCTATCCATAGATGAATTCTACATTTTCACGCAATGATATTTCGCAAACCATTCCCCCATGAACTAAAATTCCTCCTCTATAAACTACGATACTCCGTGTAGAACCTGTGCTCCATGTACCACCTCTGTATACCACCTCCACATTCCACCTCAATGTACTTATTATGAAAACTTCATAGGTGTAACACCTTTGTGTTCCGTGACCACATACTACCTCTGCATACTAATTTCACATACCACATATTCTTCCATGAACTAAGTCCTCCACCATAAACTATTTTCCATGAACAATCTTCTATGAACATTCTTATGCAAATCGTCCCTACTCCACAAACCATTTTCCTTTCCGTGTTATAGTAACCCATAAAAACCCCTACATTGGTAAATTAAGGGCCACTTCTCTTTTTATTGAATCCTCCAAAGGATCCTCCTCTCTTTTACGAGGTTGTCATCATGTAAACCACATTGGACTTCAATGAATTCCTACAAGAATTATAATCAATGTTTCTCTTCATAATGAAGAGATTATGGAAGCTTATATTAGAAAATATATTTTAAAATCCAACTAAACAAAATATTTTTTGCGGTGTAGCCACCATGTACCATTCCCCTTCTATGAATAGTTTTCCCTATACAGTCCATGTAAAGCATCTCTCTGTCCACATCTTCACAAATCATCAACTCATTTCTCAAACCGACATTCCATCCCATAAACTGCTTTCCTTCAATTTATTTCAAACCTTCATTTGAACCATATTCCTCGCATGGAACACTATTTTATTGTGGTCCTTATATCGTGCTTTGTGGTTCAAAAAGTGATGGTACACAAAAATCATTCATTTTCCATTATTCATATCCATTTATCCCAATATAAAATTTCACTTGGCTTGGAAACTCCTTGATCATCCCAATGTGGATTGAAAAAAAACACAAACCATACTCAATTTTTAGCAAAGGGAAGAGTTGGTTCCAAAAATATCCCCCTTTATCATTATTGGCCATCTGTAGATAAATTCAATAAAGAACTAGTCACTATAAAAATCGGATACACAAGAATCAAATCATCCAACACTCTTATTCTATGTGAGAAATTATCATTGGTGAAAACAAGGTGGTAAACATGAATTAGGTTCTCCTTCATATGAGTGATTAAAGATTTCTAATAATTATTTCTCAACTAACTTGTATATTCCCATGTCCCATGGAACGTCATAGTATTGAATTTAACAATTATTCCCCATAGTCAATAAACTCAAAAAACCAAAATATGTTCATTATTGAACAAAAAACACAATCCCCATATATGGTATCTCCCATATAAACTTGTATTAATTCCTTAAACATATTTATGATGTTAACACAAAATGGGAGAGGGGAAATACTCATGACCTCCACATGAATTTTGAGGTGGTTGAACACCGAGGTTCAACTAATGCTTCTTGAAGAAATGTGAATATGGCTGCTTAGTCATTTTTTCATCCAGTTGATCATTATTTCAACCATGATCCATTTTAATTAATCATTGTTATAAAATTTCATATATAATGATATATCTTAATTCAATGTGTTTCATAAGATAATTCTGAGCATGATTTTTAGTAAGACCAATTTCACTCTTGTTATCAATGTGATTCAACATGGGATACTTGACCTCATCACCAATATTATCCAGTTGATGCTTCATCCAATGTATTTGAGTGTATGCCTCTTTACTATAAATATTATCATCTTCAGTTGTAATGAGATATATACATTCCTATTTTATACTCAACATGCCCACACATTTCTTTCTAATAAATAATTCTCCACCTCTTGTGGACATTGTACCCACCACATCTTTAGCCCAGTATGTAATAGAAAATTCTGACAATTCATTTTCTGATCCATCAACAAAGTAAAACCCATAATTATTTGTACATTGAATTTACATCATGATTCGTTTAACTGTATCTATATGTTCTTTCATCAGATTAAGTTAATATAAAGACACTAATCATTTTGAAAAGACAATATATTGTCATGTTTTGGTTAAGTAGATTATGCATCCAATGATTCTCTTCTACATTGTGGGATCTAAAGAAGATTCATCCACATGTTTTCCTTTCTAGGTCCTGATATAAATCGTAGTAAACATTTGTTTGAAGTCATGCATATTATATTTATTTAGAAAATCTATTGCATAATTTTCCTAATAAATAAATTTTCATTTCTTCCTATGAGTCACTTGCAGCACCTAGAAGTATATGAGTTCACCAATCATAGAAATTTCAAATTCTGACATCGTGTGACTTGAAAATTCGTCCAATGACCCATGCCTACATTCACTAAATATTATTTCATCTACATACACCAATACCATGTATTGATCTTTCTAGGAATTATACAAATATGGATTGTGATCCACCCCTCATCTTTAAAATTCATGCTTCTTTAGATAATAATCTAACAGATAATACAACTATCATGGTGCCTACTTCAGACCATAGAGTGAATTTTTAAATATGAAACACTTAATTTCATCATTAAAATGAATAAAACGCCCTTTAATTTAATATAGACTTATTATTCACTAATAATATTTAATAATTCTGTTTTTACATGTATTTGAAAAACATTAAATCCTATTTTAATTTCCAAGGAAATTAAAAATACTAATTTACTCTAGCCTATCAACCAGAAATTTTATTTGTTAAAAAATAATAACTTCAATTTATGAATATCTATTACACACAATCCTTACTTCAGATCGCATTTCCATTCTCATCAAACTTATTATTAAAAATTCACTTTGAAACAATCACATTGTGAATTTTGGGACTCTTAACAGGATCCCCTTTCTTTTTATCATAAATTTGAACTAACTCTTAATTCCTAATTTTTTTCCTTGATTTTACCATTGAAGCTTCTGCACACAAGGTTGGTTCCAAAATTGATAAGAAATAATATTTTTTGTTATTTGTTCTTATTCTCATCTGTGTGTGTGATTTACAATCTACAATTATGATGGATTGATCAAATTACGCTCTTATATTTATCCTAATAGGATTATAATAGTTTTATTCATCCATGATTTCCTATTAGGATTCTTCTTCTGACTCAAAATTTTGTTGTGACCTCTAAATGTTTTTTACTCCAACATCTAGTTATCCATTTCAATATATTCCATGCCCGCTATCTTCAAAATCATCACTCACATTATTTTATACTCCACTCAACATGTTTTCCATCTTATCTTAAATGATATTGATATAAATACTTTCCATAGTTCGTCCAAGATGATTATTGAATAATTTTTAGGGCTTTATATTCATTGAATATATGAGGAATATTACTTTATATATATCACCACCACAGATCCCTTGATTTCCATCTTTGATTCGAATGAAGCATTTACATCACAAAAAATAAAAAAAACTCAAAGGGGTATTCCTTAAATGAAAAAACTCATATGGTGTCTTAGTTTCTTCTATATAAACCCCATTTTCATTTTGAATATACCTTGCTTCATGAAATGCATAATTCTAGTAATGGTGAGGGGTACTACTCTTATTTATCATAGTTCATGCTATGTTTTTTGCCTGCCATGTCAAGCGCTCAGCAACTCCATTTTTAAATGGGGTTTTCATAGCATCAACGTCATGTTGTATTGAATGTATCTCTTGGTTATTTTAAAACTAAATTGATGCATTTTCTCCTCCATTAAATGAATCTAGAGATTTTATTTTCTAACTAGTATTATTCAGGTCTATTCAATGATATGTTTTACTACAATTACAAACTCGATGTTTCCTGTTTATAATGATCACACAAGACATTCTAATATAATAATTAATTAATATAATAACATACCTTTCTCCTCATGTTTTAAAAACATTTATCAGACCACATACATCGATATGAAAGAGATCATAAATATTTTATTCCATTTTCTTCTTGGGCCGATAACAACTACATACCAACTTCCTCATATTCACATATCAAAATTCTTTCCCCATTCATAACGTAGAATGGGAATATTCATGACAATATTCAGATTATATATCTTTTCAATGTCTTGTTGATTGTGGTGACCCAATCTTCATTGCCATAAGTTATTTTACACTTCAATTGTAATGTATCTAATGTTTTCTTTTCTATCAACGTGATATAAGTTTCCATTTATTCAATATAAATTCATAAGATAAATCCATGTATTTCCTCTAATAGTGCACCACTTTTTAATTTAGTGTCTCCATAAGTCTTGAGCCATATAGTTGACCAATAATCAAGAGATTATAATGCATAGCATCTATGTAGAGAAATTATGTTTTCTTTAGATTTCCATTAGTCGGTTTGTTACATCCACTAACTTTGGTATTCAAATTAGAATAACTATCGAACCTCACTATTCCATCATCCTACTTCATTACATTCATTACTAGGTCTTCATTTCCCATCACATGTGATGAGAATCTACTATAAATAATCCAGCTATTCTTATTATTTGTATCTTCGAGGGATACATCTGCAAGATTAGAATTTTCAAATTTCTTTGTTTTCTTCAGAGAAATATTTTATTGAATAATGAACATGAATGATATTTCAAATATCATTTCCTTGTGAACATGTTCATGATTCTCATAATCTTATTATATAAGAGAAAACATTTTTTTTGAGTAAATCACCTTATGGATGGGGAGTAATATATTATATATTAGTTCTTTATGTATTGTTCATCCTTGTCCTCTTTATTTAATAAGAATATTTGTGGGAAAAATTAGAAAAATAAAACATTAACCATATAAATTATTTCTTCTATGAGATGTACGATATGAATTCCTTCCGTTTTGATGACTTCCTAGAACATCCCCATTCAAATAAATCATTTTCTCTTCTTAGTATAACATAGAATGGTACAAATATGCATATTATTGACAATTCATAAGAGGAAAAAAATTCACTCAGGTTTCTACTCATGTCTTCTTCCTTATTAAAATAGTTTTATTGACCATAATTTCTGTAAAATATTTGATAGGATTCAGTTATCCTTTCAGTTTTACTTGAGGCTCTCTTTGTTGGGACCACAATTGATTATGTTCAAATTTGTATTTCCATTTTAAATGTTTTATCTTATCTCCATATTTGAATGTTTCATCATCATAACAAAATCAACATTATTTCATGCATGGTGAACCTTGACCATTCAAGGCCTTTTCTACTCAATCAGATCCCTGTTTATCTCACTCAAGAATCTCATAATCAAATAATATTCCAAACTATATTTTCTTTTTAATGTGATTCAAATTCACGTTTACTCTTAAAAGTAATATCTTCTTCTTCCTAACCCTCAATAATATTAGACTTCTCCTCCATTCAGAACATAAGCTCATTAATAACATTTTACTATTCGTTGAGTCCCACTAAATCTTATTTTCATTCTATGGTTTTTGAATGTTATTTCATTATTTATTCCAGTATACTAATTTCATATTCAATATGGTCAAAATATTATTATGATTCTACTATTACTAGTCTCAATTTTTTGATTCATTTGTTTGTATTATAAAGTATTCCAATAGAATCGTTAACTTCCAACGTGAGATCATTATCAATAATAAATTGATTATCTCAAGATTTATCTGTTGATAATCTTGAATTTCCAATGATAAATATCATAGACATTTGGGTTCTAGTTTTGAACTCTAGTGATTCATTCCAAAAATTTTCTTTGTCATCATCTTCTTCTTTATAAAAAAAATCATCCTATTCACATTATTTCTAAATTGAAGACTCCCTTTCTATAAATCCTTTTCTGAGGCTTATGTGAATCACCCACCCCCACATTCTTCATCCTTGAGATTCCTGGAGCACTGATAGGAAATGCGACTAACTCTACTACAATGGAAGCATGCTAAAAATGATATTTATCAAATTTCCATTTTCCAATCTTGAATTTTTTTACATGAATATAATGAAGTTCAGCTTCCTCATTATCTTTATCAACAGTGCCTATAGACATATAAGGCCACATCCATAAACATTACTTAATATTGAGTTACTTAAAGAATACACATTGAGGATCTGTTTAGGTTTAGAGTTTTAGAGTGTTAGATCATAAAACATGCATTACATTCCAAACGTAAACAAAGTGGTTACAAAAAAGATAGTATTCATTTTTCCCATCAACGGAAACATATTTAAAATAAAACATGGATTCTTTCTTGACACTTCCTTGACACGATAGTCAAATCATGTACCTTTCTATTGATCTGTGAAAAACATTTCAAAAACATGGGATGAGCATAAAATGGTGAGTAAGGGATATAAAAGTACGAAAAGAAAACATTAGTCCATGTATGAAATCATACATTTCTCATAAAACATAATCATTTTAACATACCTCATCAAATCATGAATAAATCCTAGAAATCATAAGACATAAAGGTAACTTGAGGCATTCATAACATTCTTACGTAGGGAGTAACCTTCATGGTTACATTTGGAATACCGATAATAGTATATTCCCTAAATCTCTTCAGAGAAACCATAACGTTTAACTCATTCACGTTACCCAATGCATTGGAGAGCTATATCGGGCTCACCCGCCCTTAGTTTATCACGAAACCATCCGTCTTCATAATAATACCCAAGAACCATAACATAATCGTATCACATAAAATATAAAAAAAGGAAACATAACATTTCAACATTTCAATAACAAGATATCAATACAACACATTGATATAAAAACCTTATGAAAACCATTTTCAATACAAAAATAAAAGCAAAGTAAATCCTGGTATTTATTTTTCATTTAAAAAAAGGTATGGCTTGTAGAGGAAGCCGAAACTCAAATAATGGTCATGGTGGTGGAGAAGTTGTTGTCACCGCTTACGTACGAAAAAAATATATTCCATTTGTCATTTATTAAAACTCTTCGTATAAAACGATTCCTTTTGAATAACGTAAATTTCAAGTGGTTTTATACACCGTATAAAAGAAAATTGTGTATAAAACAAAATATGCCTCAATGAAAAGAGATTGAGACGAAGTCCCATACCTTGGGTCTGACTTGACTCGATCGTTCTTTAACCTCCTGAATAGTAAACATGAGTTAATTTCTAATTACATAAGAACATTTTTCAAGTTCATTATTCCTTTTATATCACTTATTACCATGTTATGAACACTATGTAATTATTTATGTTAATAATGGTCATTTTGTCGATCATTGGTACTTGAGTTAAAAATAAACTCTTTATAATTACAAGTTGTTCATGGGGTAAGATATCAATTATATCTAGAAATATATTCATGATTTAGATATAATATATATCATATATATCCATTTTATACATGAATTTATAATATTACATAACATTTATAGGTAAGAAATAAAATCCACCGTTCATGGAGACGGTAAGCCGTACGTAGGCATGAACGCTACTTTCATTTCTATTTCTTACTTAATGGAGTGAAATCATAATGATATAAAGGTATATTATAATTCCAGTATAATATCATATATAATTTCAGTAACTCTATCCCTTATATTTCCCACATATGGCATTAACGAATCAAATCACTTTGAGGGGCGGTAGTCCGCACTTCCTAAAATGAAGATATAGTGTTTACCCATAATGGAAACAATAAGGTATGCCATAAATAATAAATACAGAAGCATAAGGAAAACATAAACATATTATATATCATATATAAAAATATTTACATCATAATGGCCACCTCTAAAGGTTTTAAATGATGATTGAACAATCATCGTTTCGTTAGGCAGAAATTCGCCATCCACAGAAACAGAATGTTCATTAACCATTAGATGATAGTGTGTGTAAGTGTAGCTAGAATAATTCTTATAAAAACATCTTAGTATATTTATGATACTGGTTTTATTACAAAAGAAATGAATAAAAATAATTTAGGGGGTTGGAGAAGAAAAATAAAACAAAAGAACACAAGTGAAGACATTACCTTTAAATTGTGTAACTCCCTTTGGTTTGAAAGAAAATGGTTTCTTGAAGAGCTTCCTTCCTAAGGTAAGGCTTATAGGATGAGGAGAAGGATTTGGAGAGACAAAATGAGCAGATCTTCGCTGAGCCAATGGCTTGATAGGTGTGGGTAAGGAGGTAGAGGTGGAGGACTATTATAAGAGGAGAGGAGGGGCACTCTTGGAAAGGTAAAAAATGTTACTTTATTTTCAAATGACTTTCGGATTTTAAAGGTCCCAAATTGAAGTATTTATAGGATAAGGTGATAGGAGTTCGAAATCCACCCATCCAATAGGTTTTTTGACAAGTGTAGGTATTAGATTTTACATTATGTTTTCATTTTATTTAAATTGTTAAATAATTAGGTAATCGTTGCATCATCATGGTCTCATATATAATTTAATTTATTTAATGTCTAAAAATTATAAAAAATACTATGATGTAGGAAATATTTTTAGATTTCTAGTGACTATTTATAGGCCAAGAGATAATTTATGTAGACAATATGAAAAATGTTTTACTCAGGCGATATATTCTTTGTTATATTTACTTTCTTTAAAAAATAAAAAGATAAAAAGTCATTATCACATAAAAGTGATTCCATGGGGTCCCCAAGTTTGGCACAAGTCATCCCACGGTCAGCCATGACACAAAAAGTTGTATTAGGACACATTTTGGTGTCATTTTGTAATTATTATGATATTAATTTATTATCCTTAACGACTCGATTACTAATTAATCAAAATAATTAACGATAATTACCGTCGTTACTATTCACAATGTCCAAATACAAAAGACTCTTGATTACATAATTTGAAACTTCTGATTACAAATATGTAATCCATTTTACCAAATTCAAAACACAGAAATTGCAATAATTAATTTAAAAATAATTCCCGTTGTCAAAACAAATAGCAGGTTTTTTAGAAACAATATCTATGAAAAGATTGGCACTTTTTTATGCCCAATTCCAAAGTGAAATTAATCTCAATGACCACCATTGTATTACATGGTAAAATTATATTCTATTTACACTTTAAAAACAAATAAAAATATAATCTAACCATATAATTAAATTAGATTATGATGCAGTTTTGGTGTAAAATAAAGTATTTTTCACTATTCATTAAAAAATGAACATTGTCAGAAAAATACCAAACATTTATACAAAGTAAATATCAATGTCCCAATAATAATGAATAATTTTATTTTGAAAAATAGATCATATAAAATTTTCAAAAGTTTTACTTAAAAATAGTTTTCCATAAAAAGGCAGTAAAACAATCTTTTAAATATATTAGTGTCTTCCATGCTTAAGATTGGATATATTCTCATTTTAAGCATCTAAACACTATATAATTCATAAATAGACTTATATAACAATAACTATTATTCATTACATACTTGGGATGCTAAAAGACATCTCATGTTTTTCCATGGCTTTGAAATCCATTTCATTTCTTAATGTAGTCACTACATCTGTAGGTTTTACACGGATTTCATATTATACCAAACATCTCATCAGACCATTTAATGAATGTTTAGAAATATCTATTTCCCCAAGGGATGATACATTTTGATTTTAAAGAGGTGGAAGTATTATAAATATTTTATTTATAATGTATGTGTATTTTATTTCTTCCCCTAGTCTTTGAATTTCTCCTAAAACATTAGTAATTCGATTGAAAATGGTATATGTATTTTCATTTGGAATCATCTAAAGATAATAAAACCTATTTGAAAAATTATTTTCACATAAATGAAATATTTTAGAGGTATTTTTCCTTTAATTTCAATTCATGCTTTGGTTTGGGTTTTTCCCTACGTTTTATGGAGGAATAGATGAGTTTTCATGAATTGGGCCAAACCGTGAGCCCAATTCCATATTTTAAATATAAATTTTATTTCTTTTATAAAATTTTCATTTTTCAACATTTTTCATCCATTAAAATTTGTACATGGACTCACCTAACCTATTAAAACCACCAAGTTAAGTATGAGCCTTTATAAATCCATAACCAAGTCTTATTTGGGTTTTTATGTAAGGGGTTGGGCCTGCCCGAAACCCCAATTTCAGTTTTAAAAATGAATTTTGTTTATGTTATATTATATTCAATAATTTGGATTTTCTGGTGATTCTAAGTCTCACCCAAGCCCATTAAACCCAAAAGCACTTCTAAACTCTCTCCCCCCTCTTTGGAGCTCTAGTTCTTCACGAATTGGTGCCAATCATTATAGGGATCCTCAAATAATCTAGATTTGAAGAGGTAACTTCATTATTTAATAACTCTCTCAATTAATTAATATTTTTCCTCCTTTATAGTTTCTAAATGACCTAATAATTCTTGTTCGAAATATTCCTAAGTTGTGTCTATTTTAAATTTCATCTACTGGTTCTTTGGAGTGATTACTTCAAGATACTTCAAGTGAGTTCATTCATTTCCTCTTTCAAATTGCTTTGGGTTTTATTTGTTTTCATTAGGTGTTTTTTGCTTCTTCCTTGAAGTCCCAAATGACCAGTGGGTAGGGTTTCGAACCTAAGGTGTAAAACTGGGTTTTCGTTTCCAATTCTTGTGGTTTTAGGGTTGTTCTAGGTCTTTAATGGTGCAATGGTGGTGTTAATTAATTTCCGCACGGTGATTCAATGGTTTTACTTATTTTGGTAGGTGATTCAATTGTGTATGAAATCATTGTGAATTGGATACTGTTTTCATGGTATTTTCATGCTTATTTAATTTTATTATTGATGAAAAAATCGTTTTAGTGGTGTTTGTATTTAAAATGAATCCTAAATGCCAATTTCATGTGAAATTGGGGGTTTCTTCATAGAAATGTTTTATTAGTTTAATTGGGTCTTCCCTATAAGTAATTAGTTGATTTTAATGAACTATAATAGGGATAGAAATAATGTTTTTAATGATTATCCTTTGTGTTTGTTTCTGCAAAAGATGGTTTTAATTGGGTTTGTTAACCACATGAAATTCTAAGAGTTGTGTTGTGTAAAAATGGTGATTTTGCAATGATGTCGTTTCTTGTACCATATGGGGCTGCCCTAAAAATGATTATTTTTTCACTGAAATTTAGTAGGCTTCCCTTTCTGTTTTGGAAAATTAAAAATGTGCACATAGTATGGAAGTGAGGTTAATTAGGAGTTTTGTGTCCGAAACACTATGGGATTTTGAGGAATTGTTTTACAAAAAATCTTAGTGTTTTGTTGCGTTTTATAAGTGGTATAAAATTTGATAGCTACTATATTGGTTGTGTTTGACAATTAATGGTGTTTTATATGAAAATTTATTTATGTTTCATGCTGAAATTGATTGAGCACAAAAGGGGAAGCCCAGGAACCTAGGTGGGGCGGATTTGTACTAGTACGACTAGTGGACCGGATGGGTATTATCCCTGTTTCACTTAGAATTTGGATAATGACAACTCTAACTAAACTATGTGGATGATTATTGGGGACCACTAGGTTTTGGTTATGTTCCCTTCTAGTGGCTCGTGCATGAGAAATGATTTTTCTACGGTTACATTACACCGTGGTACGAGGTACATAGGGCCCAAGACAACCTAGTGTCGAGGGGTGTTCCCAATGTTGTTGCTCATTGTATTTGTAGTATTTACCCATTTATTAGGGTGTGTTTGGAAGTAAATTACAGTATCTAAAATTTCTATTTTAATGTGTTAATATTCTGAAAATTTTTGGATTGAAAACTATTTTCAATTCGAGGTTTCATTTCATGAAATTCTAACACTACTTTTCCTTGCGTATGAAAACAACTTGATTATTCACATTGTATTTCTTAATCCTTGGAATCATTGGGTGGTATACTATTGGGATTAGGCTCACACCCTACAAACACCCCTTGGGTGTAAGTATACTGATTCAAGTAAAGGAAAGGCTAAGGGTGATGGCGGTTCAGGGTGTTAGTTCCCATCCTTGGTGCGGAGTTGTGGAGTCAGCCTGGCGGCGATGACCCCTAGTCGTGTGGAGTCCTTGGGGATGTCTTGATGCTATAATTTTTTTATTTGGACCACTTTTATTATCTTTAAACCAATGTATTCAGTTCTGGTTTTTACTTAAGTCTTTTTTGGCTCAAAAATTTCAGATTTATATTATGGATTGTTTTCAATGTTTTATGCTTTAATACTCGGGTAAATCATTCCCAAACCTAAATTAATGATACATGGGAACTTTTTCCAGCCTGTGTGGATAGGGAACGCGCTTTAGGACTTTCCATGGGCCGGTTTTGGTGCCATTAATGGTGGTGAACAGATTCGGTTTGTGACAAAATGGTGTCAGATGAGGTTAAAGTTTTTGGGTTATATTGCTATTTTGGGATGAGTCGGGATAGACAGGAGCTAGGACTATCAGGGCTAAGGGGTTTTGATGTGAGTAGGGTATCTTGCCTGCACCTCTCATGGTAGACCATGAGTCACCAGGGGATGTTGGAATTCACGGATTGACTTCACATCCAGGTGAGACGTGTGGGCTGCAGACCACTTGTGGACATCAGGTGGATGTGGAGTAGTTGATTCATTTATTACAGAAATGTGTTTAGTTTATTTATATTTGATGTATTTGATTAAAATTTTTAGAATTTTGGTATTGACTATTATTTTGTGACTCTTTCATTTTGTAGCAACATTCCTCCCCAGAAAGCTCTCATGCACCCACAGGAGGAAGACGAAGAGAGTTTTCACACACCAATTGATCAGAGGCTAGTCGAGGTCGTGGTCCGGGCTGTCCAGGATCTAGGATATGGACCATCTCCAGTTCTAGCTCATGTTACAGAGGATGAGACTAGTCCTTGAAAGGACAAGGACCAAGAGTTCCTGAGAAATAACTCTCCAACCTGCCGAGGCATCTCAGAACCCCAAGAAGTAAAGGAATGGATCATGAAGATCGATCGTATGTTTGAGTTCTTGGAAACACCCGAGGAGCTCAGGGTGAAGTGTGCCTCCTTTCTATTGGAGGGTCTCAGCCATAAATGGTGGGAGTCAGTGCTTCAGGCTGGGAAGAATGAGCAGATGCGCTGGGGAGATTTCAAGGCTGTCATCAATGAACAATACTTCCATGATGTGTTGGCTTATGCTAGTTATAGAGAGTTCATGGAACTTGTTCAGGGGAATCTATCATTGATGGAGTATTCCAACCGTTTTTATGAGTTGGTTCGGTATGCTCCAGAAATTGTCTCTAATGAGCCAGCGAAGGCCTAGAGGTTTGAGAATGGCCTACGACCAGAGATATACTCCTAGGTGTTCTTGTTTAAGCTAAGGACCCATACTGAGGTCGTTGATTGGCCATTTATGGTGGAGATTGATAGGAAAGGCAGGGCTGGTTCTTATGGTTCAGTATCAGCAGTGTCTATTTGGAGCTCCTCAGAGAAGAAAAGGAAGCGGGAGGATCATGTGACGAAAGGAGGGAGCAGTTCAGGACACTCTTCCATGAGGTTTTTTTCTGCGTCTTCTAATGTGAGATCGGTCATGTGCCACCAATGTTGGAGGCCTGGGCATATCCCACTAGCATTTCCACTTCCTCTAATGCCTTGTTACCAGTGTAGAGGTATGGGGAATTTGCAGTATTTTTGTGGTGTGGCACATCCAATTCCGAGTGGTGCGGGGTCAATGTCTTGAAGAAAAGTTCCATCATAGTATGATCCATCGAGGACTGGGGGATATAGATTTGGCAGTCATGGTGGAAGGGCTAGATCATCTTCTGGGTAGAGCCAGTTCAGGGCCCAACCACAGACTAGCGGTCGTCCTCAGGCAGATACTGGACATCTCTTTGCAGTGGATCAGGCACCAGCTGGATCAGAGGTGGGACCGTTGACAGTTTGAGGTACCGTTCTGATCGCATATTCTATAGCTATTACTCTTTTTGATACTAGTGCCTCTGTTTCATTCATTTCTTCCGATTTTGTGGACATTCTGAGTTTTCCAACTGAGTTGATGTCTTTTGAGATGGAGTTGGTGACACCACTGGGAAAGAAGAAGGAGAAGGGCTTTAGGTGACCCTCGTGTGCGCTTTCTGTGTCAGGGGTCGACATGGAGTGGGGCCTCTTGCTATTAGATATGGACTTTTTTGATTTCATACTCATGATGGATTGGCCAGTACACTTCCAGGCACACATAGATTGTTACAGACGACATGTGAGTTTCACGGCACCTGATGGGAGTCCTCAGGTTTTTAATGGAGAATGAGATCCTCAGTCTGGTCGCGCAGGACCTCCACACCTAGAGTTGGGAAGTTTTATCTTCTAGTTATCTTCTCTCATTATAGAGGATGGTATTTCCCCTAGTGGTTCACTACCTAATGTAGTGCATGAGTTTCCAGAGGTATCCCCGGATGATTTTTCAGGTTTTCGCCTGGAGCGGGATGTGGGGTTTTTGATTGATCCATTGCCAGGAACACAACCGATATCTCATCCCTCTTATCGCATGGCCCCCACCGATCTGAGGGAAGTAAAGATATGTCTGGATGACTTAAAATCCAAAGGATTCATTCCCCAAGCAGCTCTCATTGGACCGCTCCTGTGTTGTTCACAAAAAAGGCTGATGGATCCTTCCGGTTGTGCATTGACTATCGGAAGCGGAATAAGGTATGAATTTAAAACAAATACCCTTTTCCCAGAATGGGTGATTCGTTTGATCAGTTGAAGGGGGAATGTGGTTCTCAAAGATAGAACTGCGTTCAGGGTATCATCAACTAATGGAGAAGGAGTCAGATATCCCAAAGATAGCATTCCAAAGAAGGTACGACCACTTTGAATATATGGTCATTCCCTTTGGATTGACAAATGCTCTAGAAGTCTTTATGGAACATATGAATAGGGTGTTCCATCAGTATCTTGATTACTTTGTTGTACTGTTTTTGGATGACATTCTGGTATACTCTTTCTCTAAGTAGGATCACGAACATCACTTGAGTATCGTTTTGGGTACATTACGGGATCACCGCCTCTATGAAAAGATGAAAAAGTGCACTTTTTGGATCAGGGAGGTGGGATTTCTGGGGCATGTGATATAATAGCATGGAGTATCAGTGGACCCTGTGAAAATTAGTGTGTTCATTTCATGGGAGCAACTGAAGAATGTGTTCGAGATCTGGAGTTTCTTTGGCCAGGCAGGTTATTACAGGCGATTCGTTCGGGATTTTTCTCATCACGCTTTGCCGATGACCGCACTCACCCAGAAAGGGGTGAAGTTTTTATGGGGCCCAAATTGACAAGAATCCTTTGAGGAGATAAAGAGGCGGTTGACTAATGCCCCTGTGTTGATTTTTCCATAAGCCGTAAAGGGATATGTGATCTATTGTGATTCTTCTGGTATGGGTCTTGGGTGCGTTCTTAGGAAAGATGGTCACGTGGTGGCTTATGGGTCTCCCCAACTCCGACCACATGAAAATAACTACGCTACCCATGACTTGGACTTAGTAGTGGTGATGCATGCTTTGAAGACTTGGTGTCACTACCTATTTGTGGAGAAGTTTGCGGTCTACACTGATCACAAAATCTTGGCCTATATCTTCTCGCAGAAGGACCTCAACTTGAGGCAGCATCGCTGGATCGAGTAATTGTAGGGGTTCGACTTTGACATTGTCTATACCCCAAGAAAGGGTAACGTAGTGGCCAACGCTTTGAGCAGAAGAGTTCCAGTGCAGGATTTGAGGAAGTCCAGTGATGAGTGGACTTTGATGAGGCTCTTCCCTCAGATGCATATAGAGACCAGGGAACACAGTGGAGGGGCATTCTTGGCAAGCGTCCAGTTGACTCCTTCTCTATTGGAGTTGATTCAGCGAGAACAGCCCAGTGATGGGCTTTGACAGAGGTCAATGATGTTTCTTCATGGTGGGGAGACATCCTCTGATTGGTTGTCATCTCCCGAGGGCATCCTGTGCTTCAAGGGCCCTTCAGTAGGACCATTATCCCTACAGAAAGTGGTGATGCAGGATAGCCACCAGTCTCAGTGGGTTGTCCATCCGGGTGCCACTAATATGTATTATGATGTCTGTCGGCAATTTTGGTGTCCTGGAATGAGACGGGATATAGCAGACTTTGTGTTAAGATGCTACACATGACAGTAGGTGAACGTCGAGCACCAAAGGCCCTCCAGTTTGCTCCAACCACTACCAATTCCTACTTGGAAGTTGGACCAGGTCTCCATGGATATCATTGTTGGCTTACCTCGTACACCTCGGTGTAATAATTTCATTTTGGGTGGTGATTGATTGTCTGACCAAATCATCCCAATTCATTCCAAATAAAAGATACAACTAAAGTGGATGAGTTGGGCCATTTGAATCTTCAACAAGTGGTGAGACTCTATGGCATACCATCAGCAGTTGTCTCAGATAGAGACCCCCGTTTCACTTCTCGATTTTGGGAAGGCCTTCAGAAGTCCTTGGGGTCTCAGATTAAGATGAGCACGACATACCATTCTCAGACGGATGGTCAGACAGAGCAGGCAAAACAGATTTTAGAGGACATGCTCTGTGCATGTGTATTAGACTTTGGAGGTTCCTGGGATATGCATTTGGGGTTGGTTGAGTTTTCTTATAATAATAGTTACCAATCCTTCATTCTAATGGATCCTTTTGAAGCACTCTATGGTCAGCATTGTCGGTCCCCCCTGTGTTGTACTGAGGTATGTGATACCTCACTGTTGGGGCCAAGTCTGGTGTAAGAGACATCTGAGAAGGTAAAGTTGATTAGGAAGCATTTATTGACAGCTCTGAGTCGCTATAAATCATATGCTGACCAAAGGCGTCGAGACCTAGAGTTTTCTATGGGAGTCATGGTATTCTTGAATGTGGCCCCTCATCTTTTCCATCGTCGATTGGGGAAACAATGTAAGCTGATGTTGCGGTATGTCGGGCCCTTTGAGATCACCGAGCGTATTGGCAAGGTGGAATACAGGTTGGCTTTACCTTCTTAGTTGACATCTATCCATGATGTCTTCCATGTCTCCATGTTAAAGAAATACAACCCGGATCCATCCCATGTGCTGATTTGGGAAGAACTGGAGCTAGACCATGACTTTAATTTTCTTGAGTGGTCAGTGAAAATAGTGGACTCCCAAGAGAGGGTGCTTTGAGTGAAGTCCATTCCTTTGGTTTGGGATTGTTGGCAGCACTGTAATGATACACATGAGACATGGGAGCAGAAGTCATGGGTTGAGGAAGAGTATTCGTTCCGGCTTTCTGATCAAGCTTTAGGTTGAATTTCCAGGACTGAATGTTTTCATGGTGGGGTGAATTGTCACATACATGAAATATTTTAGAGTTATTTTTCCTTTAATTTAAATTCATTATTTGGTTTGGGGGTTTCCCTAGGTTTTATGGAGGAAGAGATGATTTTTCATGAATTAGGCCAAACCGTGAGCAAAATTCCAGATTTTAAATATAAATTATATTTCTTTTATAACATTTTCATTTTTCATCATTTTTCATCCATTAAAATTCATACATGGCCTCACCTAACCTATTAACACCACCAAGTTAATTTGGAGCTTTTAGAAATCCATAACCAAGCCTTATTTTCGTTTTTATCTAAGGGGTTGGGCCTGCCCGAAATCCCAATTCCAGTTTTAAAAATGAATTTTGTTTATGTTATAAATTATTCAATAATTGGGCTCATTTGGTGATTCCAAGTCTCACCCAAGCCCATTAAACCAAGAAGCGTGTCTGAACTCTCCCCCCCCTCTTTGGAGCTTGGGTTCTTAGCTAATTGGTGCCAAAATTTATAGGGCTCCTCAAATCGTCCAGATTTGACGAGGTGACTTTATTCTTTCATAACTCTCTCAATTCTTAATAATTTTCCTCCATTCCAATTACTAAATTACCATATAATTTTTTTTCGAATTAAACCTAAGTTTTGGTTGTTTTAAATTTAATCTACTGGTGTTTTGGAGTGATTACTTCAAGATACTTCAAGAATGTGGGTTCATTCATTTCCTCTTTCAAATTGCTTAGGGTATTTCTTTTTATTAGGGGTTTTTCCCACTTCCTTGAAGCCCCAAATTACCAAGGGGTAGGGTCTCGAACCTAAGGTTTAAAATTGAGTTTTCTTTTCCAATTCTTGTGGTTTTAAGGTTGTTCTTGGACTTTATTGGTGCGATAGTGGGGCGAATTAATTTCGGCACAGTGATTCAAGGGTTTTCCTTAATTTGGTAGGTGATTCCATTTTTTATGAAATATTTGTGAATTGGATAATGTTTTTATGGTATTTTAATGAATATTTAATTTTATTATTGCTGAAAAAATAGTTTTAGTGGTGTTTGAATTTAAAATGAATCCTAAATGCCAATTTTATGTGAAATTGGGGGTTTCTTCATAGAAATGTTTTATTAGTTTAATTGGGGATACCCTATAAGTAATTAGTTAATTTTATTGACCAATAATAGGGATAAAAATTCTGTTTTTAATGATTATACCTTGTGTTTGTTGCTTCAAAATCTAGTTTTAATGGTGTTTGTGAACCACATAAATATCTAAGAGTTGTGTTGTGTAAAAATGGAGATTTTGCAATGATGTTGTTTCTTGAACCATATGGGGCTGCCCGAACAATGATTTTGTGTTTTCACTAAAATTTAGTAGGCAACCCTTTCTGTTTTGGAAACTAAAAAATGTGCACATAGTATGGAAGTGATGTTTATAAGGATTTTTGTGTCCGAAACACTACGGGATTTTGAGGAATTGTTTAATGAAAAATCTAAGTGTTTTGTTGCGTGTTTTAAGTGGTATAAAATGTGATAGCTACTTTATTGGATGTGTTTGACCAGTAATGGTATTTTATATGAAAATTTATTTATGTTTCAAGCTGAAATTGAATGAGCACAAAAGGTGAAGCTCGTGTACCTGAGTGGGGTGGATTTGTACTAGTACGGCCGGTGGACCGGATGTGTTTTGTCCCCGTTTCACATAGAATTTGGATAAATACAAATCTAAATAAAATATGTAGATGATTAATGGGGACACTAGGTTTTGGGTATGTACCCTAATAGTGGCCCGTGCATGAGAACATATTTTTCAATGGTTACTTTACACCGAGGTACGAGGTACACAGGGCCCAAGACAACCTAGTGCCTAGGGGCGTTACCAATGTTGTTGCTCATTGGATTTTTAGTATTTACCCATGTATTAGGGTGTGATTGTAAGTAAATTACATTATATAACATTTATATTTTAATGTGTCAATACTCTGAAAATTTTGGATTGAAAACTATTTTCAATTGGGGGTTTCATTTCTTGAAATTTTAACACTACTTTTCCTTGTGTATGAAAATTGCTTGCTTTTTCACATTGTATTTCTTACTCCTTGGAATAATTGTGTGGTATCCTATTGGGAATAGGCTCACACAGTACATACACACCTAGGGTGTAGTTAGACATGGTTATGTTTGATTCAGGTAATGGAAAGGCTAAGGGTGATGGCGTTTCACTGTGTTAGTTCCCATCCTTCGTGCGGAGCTGTAGAGACAGCTTGGGGGCAATGACCCCTAGTCATGTGGAGTCCTTGGGGATATCATGATGATATGATTATTTTTATTTGGACCCCTTGTATTATCTTTAAACCAATGTACTTAGTTCGGGTTTTTTCCTTATGTCTTGTTTGGCTCAAAAATTTCAGATTTATATTATGGATTGTTTTTAATATTTTATGATTTCATACCCGGGTAAATCATTCCCAAACCTAAATTAATGATACTATGGCACTTGTTCTAGCCCGTGGGGATAGGGAACACCCTTTGGGCCTTTCCATGGGCTGAATTTGGTGCCATTAATTGTGGCGACCAGATTCAGTTTGTGACAAATATGTTGTTTCGCCACCATCACTTTGTTATCACCTTCAGATTTATGTTATATCTTCTCCCTCATAGACTTAGATAAATTTCATCACATCATCATGAAATATATTTGATCATACATAGCTGTAGTGAAGGATGTTTTTTCTCTTTCATATAAATCTTGCATTTTCATATCTAAATCATTCATAGAAAACTCTATTGGATTATTGACATGGTTTCCCTTTTTTGGTGGATAAAGGACTTCCATTCCAAGAAAACATTTATCAAATATAATCATCTTATTACTTATCAAAATGATACATACATTAATGTGGGGAACTTCCAAGACATTAACTATATTATCCATTATATTAATGAAGGGAATATTTAACACCAAAAACCATTACCCTATTATACAACTTGAAGGAACACAGAGCACCCTAAGAGGGGAGGGTGAATCAAGGTGTAAACATTTTATTAAAAAGTGAGAGAAACTATTCATAAATTTTTTGGAACATGATAATCCTATCTGATGAGAATGAACATTAAATAATTAATCACATGCAAGAGGCAGTATAATAATTTTTCTTGGTTCACCACTAATGGCTAGTCCAAAGATCATACACCAATAGATTGTTGGTCATACCTAAATCCACTAAAATTTACTATTTGTGGAGTATAAAAGTTTATACACAGTCACCACATTCCTGGTACACTTCCTTTATAATATTTCAGGGATAACATACGGTGTCCCATAGATCACTTCAGAGAACTCCCCATAGCTCACTGCCTTGGAAGAAATCCACACACAGTTAATGGAAATATAACACCCTTAATTTTAATTGAATAATTAATCTTTAACTATAGATATACTATCTATTGAAGTCCCACTTCCATCTATATATGCTGTACACATTTCCACAAATTGATAGTTCGTGAACCATTTTTCTTTTGTGTACTGCAAACCCTCATGTGAACCATTTTTAACCCACTAAGATTTTTTCATTCATGGTCCATGTACCATAGTTCATAGTTCATGGAGTGTCACTAAGAAGAAATCCCACCTCTTCCATTATTAATATCCTTTCTATATACATCCAATTAAACGCTGTAACCCACGCTTTTTGAACTCCATTACATAAAACATTCAACAAAATTATCATATTGAATAGTAAGACCAATCGACATAGAAATACCTTGAGAAAGTCAATGTGGATTGAAAAAAACAAAAACCATACTCAATTTCTTGCAACAATAGCCTTGGTTCAAAAAACACATGTTTTTAATTACCCTAAAAATTGGATTTAAATTCTGAACACTAAGGTATTAATATCTAATCACCCATATTTGATAATAAACTAATATCTTCAAATTTAAAAGGTTTATAGATGGATTCCATTCCATTTTGACCTCATTTTTTGGTGATTCTATGCTCAATTGATTGATCTGTGCCTCTCTATGTATGTTTTTTCTTCCCTTTTAGATCTCTCTCTCTTTCTCTACAACTCGTTATTCAAGATAAAACATGGGTGTTTATACATATTAGATTCAGTATCATGATATAGGTTTATTAGATTTTTATTCATTTGATCATGGATATAGGTCTCCGATCAAAGGTATGTTCCTCATTGTAGGTTTGATCTTTCTATTTCAAATATTTGATTTCTATTGGGAAATCATTCATCAATGAAGTGAGGTAGGTGGTCTATTATTCAAATCCCTAAAGTCCTGATTTTAATTATGTGTATTTAATTATAAAATTTATAATGGATTATTAGAAATTCAAATTCTTAAAATGAATTAAATAATTTCATAAATTATTTAACTAAGGAATTAATTTATATTGAGATTAGTGAGTTGGGATAATTAATTGTAGAATTAATTATGGGATATTGATATTGTTAAATTGGGATAAATAGTTTTTGAATTGATTATGGGATACATGGATTATTTAATTCTATTAATAAACTTTTGAATCAATTGATTGATATTGTTGTGTTATAAAATTGATTAAATTTCAATAATTAATTTTTAAATTAACTATAGGAATTTTGGGAATGTTGAAATTGATAAACTAATTGTTCAATTAAATAATTTAAATTGTCAATTTTATGATATTTATTGATGTGATTAAATAATTATTTAATTCATTATTGGAATCAACATGATTGATTAATATCTTAATTAATTAATGGAATAAAGTCTATATGAAATTTATAAGTATGATTAATATTTTAATTAATTAATGTGATATAGGGTACATGTTATATATGTGATGGATTGATATAGGAATGTGGGACACTGACTGATTCCCCAAATACATATTTATATTTGATTGAGAAATGACTGTGGGACATGGAATAATGCTCCAAATACCCATGGGGTCCTATCATTGATGTTCTAGGGCTGGAGGATTACATGAAAATATAATTTCATGGGACATGGTTTGATGATCTAACTACCCATGAGGTGTGAGATAGGTACTAATGCTCCAAATACTCATGGGGTGCTATACATTATGATGTATTCCTAAAATGTATGAATTTTTTTATGGTTCCAATTATTAGTAATATAATTAGATATGAAATGGATAATGAAATTCTCATGCCCTGTCCACTGGGGCCCAAGTCGTGACTTCCACAAGTATGCCTTTTATAGGCCAGGGGTTGGTGTCTAGCACCAAAAAGATATATCCCTATATCGGGAAGGAATTGTGTTTAAAATATTAAAAACACACAATCCAATAACACACTAAAAGAAACCATGAAGTAAATTGCTGTAGTAAAAAGTGTACTAAATGTAAGGGGTCGAATAAAAGCCCAACTGAAATTTACAAGTACAACTGAAAAAAGAAAACTGCTAATGGGCCATCCACTAAGGATCCTACCGAAATGGTAGGTACATATCGTCTTTACATCACCCCATGTCCGCCCGTCTCCTCCCTGTACCACCTAGTATTTGCTCCATCAAGTCTCATCCCAACTTCTTATTGTCTTCACAAGACACAAAAAGGAGCTGACAAAGCCTATGTAAGGGTGAGTATAACAATACTTAGTAGATACCCTGAGACCCCTGAAAGTCTCACAGAGTTCCACAAAGGAAATTCCACCAAGTAAGACCTCATTCAAAAACCACAAATAATTATTCATCAACTCTATTTATGTATATGGTCATACATGTACCTAATATATCAAAATATACTCGTCTCATTCATGAGGAAACATAAGGAAACAACTATTAAGCCATTTTCACAACTGATCCACAAGGGGAGAATACTGCAAAGGTAACACCATGATGGTAAATGTACCACAAAGGTAAAGACTCATCTCAAACCATGTATAACTGATGTATAAAAATACAGATGATTAGATGTATCGCTTGACTATCTTATTCAATCGAGAGACACTACTGCCGACCGACACATGATCGGTATATGCTGACCCTCATAGGATCGTTGAGTGCTGACCCACTGAGGATTGATGAGCACCGACCCACATAGATTGGATGGATGATGACCCACATAGAATCAATTGATGTTGACCCACATAGGATGAATATATTCTGATCCACACAGTATTGATGTTATTTTTTCACGTTACAGTCACCCGGTAGATTTCCGCAATAAGCACGCTTGTTTCTGAGAGGATCCACTACTCAAGCCATAGGTCATACCTCAACTTCCAAAAACATCAAATAACGAGTATCCCAAATGTGTTCTAGGTCATAAGGGTTCAAACTAGAATGATGTCGCATCAATCAGGCGCCATTTCTATAACTTATAGCCATTTTCATGCTGAGGTCCCTATTGGATTCGAGTTTGATCCATCTCCGTCGTACCTCAACATTCTCAAAAACTCAAGCGTAGTAAATCAAAAGGGTTGACTTTCTCCAAGGATCCTAGCCATGTAGATGGTTTGTCAAATGGATGTTTGGTTCACATGTTATGGACCTTTAAGAAAAATTAGCCCTTGTTGGGTCCGGGTCCAGTCGGATACGGTATGACCGACATGGCACCACCTAGTCTGAGTCTGACCTCGATGGGTGGGGCCGCAGTGGGCCTGGATCTGGACTGCCTCGGATGTGTGCCCCACGGGTCTAGAATAACCCGACCTACATAGGGGCGCGACCCACTGGGCTCGTTCATCCCGTCCCACGGAGGGCGCCCCCCGAACCACTAGGCTTGCACGGCCTGATCCGCTAGGGTCACGTTCCCCGACCTACGGAGGGAGAGGCCCGCTGGCTGGAACTCGCCTTAGAAGGTACAGGGGTGAGGGGGGACTGTACCCCCATTCGTAGGCAGAGTGATTTTGTTATGTGGCGCCGCCAGGTCACCCGCAGGACCCATAGGGAGTGGGTCCCTACCCTTCGTCGCGTCTTCTGAGCCGCAACCATCATCAATGGTGCGTGATGGCATACTACTCGGCTCCTCCCGTGGCCGGCTAGTGCCTACCTCTACTGTATGTTGTGGAAATATGTTACAGCCTTCTTCACCAATAGCGTGTCACGGCGTGCCTCCACCTCCTTCGCGGTCGGCTGGTATCAACCATCGTCATCACCCCCACCGGCACTAGATGTCGGTGTCGTCGTTCCAATGCCACACCGGCGGTCTTCCGTGGGTCCCCGGGTGACCTCAAGTGACCCATTTTTCCATCTGAAGGTATTAACTGCCTCCTTGAAATGCCCTCTTCACCACTTGACCCTGCATTTTGGGTCCTGTCAAACCCGAATAAAAATCCCAATAAGAACGCATAGATCATCAATGTAGCGGAGGGATTAATAATTTTTTCCTTTGGCCTGATCCCTCCGTGTTAGCATGATAACATGAGGAATGAATAAGAATCAAGAATTCTTTTTAAAACTAATCCATTTGAAAACCCTACTTGGATAAGACTTCTGTTGATGATGATCGATAAAAACTCTTTCATTGTTGTCGTCGCTTCATGATTCAATGGCTCTCGTCACCAATCACCGAATCTCCTCTCGTTATCCAAGTGGATGGAATCACAGTACTTTTCTAGAGCTTCACCATTTGGTTAATTCATTCCAAAACCCCTCCCTAAGATCCATATATATAGTATAAGGAAGAGGTGGGTATCACCATGAAGAATTTAGGATGTTCATTTAATTGATTAACCTCCAATATTACAATTGCACAGTTAAAAACAAGGAAGAGTCAAGCTAATTAATGGATTGACATGTCAGCAGTCCCACCACTATTGCTTCTTCACTGGAGAAAAAGAAAAGAAATAAAATAAAATAACATGTTATTTTATTAATCATTGAAAAGACCAAAACATTAACATTTTCACCCATCCTACTATAGTCTAATTGAAGCCTCCATTAATAAAATATCGATTTTGCAGATTCAATGTTGCCCTTGGATTTTTAATCTAAGCACGGGTTCGAATTTCAGAAAATGTTGTTCGTGTTTTTACTAAACGTACCGTATAAAAGTTAATAAATTCATTCTGGGCACACCGGGCCTCGAAATCACGCACCATCAAAATTTAAAGACTCATAATAATTCAATATAATTAAAAAAATTACATGGAAAATGAGGGTATCTACATTCTCCCCACCTTATGGATTTTCATCCATGAAAGCCACAACATAGAATAATGAATCAAAATGGGGGTACTGAGCATGAATATCAGCCTCCCACTCCCATGTGCTCTCCTAGAGGTTCTCGTGCTGCCAGCGAACGCGCACTATATGTATCGATCATCCATGAATGAACTGCTCATGTCTATCCTCAATCTTCACTGGAGTCTCTCTAAATTTCATGCCATCATCAATGTTTAGCTCGTCCCAGTCGATAACGTGTGATGGATCATGCATGTACTTCTTTAAATGAGACACATGGAACATGTCTTCCACCTGATGCATTTGTGGGGGAAGATCTAGGAAATACACCACCTCTACATAACTTATGAGAACATGAAAAGGTCAACATAACCTCAGATATAGTTTTTCTCCCTAGCCAAATCTCTGTAAACCTCATCGAGGTGAGACCCATTTGAAAACACGGTCTACCTCCTCGAACTCCAAGGGTCTCCATCTCATGTATGCATAAGAGTTCTGCATGCTCTGTGAAGTCTTCATCTTCTCCTGGATGACATGCACCTTCTCAGTGTAATCTCATTCTAATTCTACACCCATAAGTGTTGACTCACCTGGGTCTGTTCAATATAGAGGTGATCTGCATGGTCAACCGTGCATGGTCTTAAAGGGTTCCATACCAATGGTGGAGTGATAGATGTTGTTGTATGTGAACTCTAACAAGGGAAAGTGGTCATCCCAACTACGACTAAAATATAGGATGCAAGAAAAAATAATTTACTCCAGTGTCTGAATGATCCACTCCATATGACCATCCGCTTGTGGATGAAAGATGACACCAAAATGTAGCTGAGTCTTGAATGCCTCATGTAACCCCTTCCTCAACTGGGATGTAAAATGAGTGTCATGATCAGAGACGATTGTTGATGGCCCCCCCATGATGTTGCACAATCATCTATACGTAGAGGCATCCAAATCCCCCTATTGATCCCTGCTATCAGATGGGTATGAAATGGGCCGACATGGTGAGTCTTTCGACGATCACCCAGATCGAATCATGTCCCCCTAGATGTATGTGGTAGCCCTTTCACAATGTCCATGGATATACCATCCAACTTCAACTATGGTACCTCTAATTGTTGGGCTAAGCCTGCTATAACGTGATTCTCATCCTTCACTTGCTGAAAAGTGAGGAATCATGAAACAAAGTCAACCACTTATTTCTTCATCCCTGTACATTAGTGCTGACATCAGAGGTCCTGGTAAATCTTCACCCCACTAGGATCTAACGCTAGAGGGGATTTTTGGAACTCCCTCAACACGTCCTCCCGTAGTGCCTTCGGAACCATGGTGTGTCATCTGAAGATGATGTATTTATCCCCAACTTTATAAAATTTATCAGGTGCATGTCCTGAGGATATAGGAGCACGTCGAGTCTCACCGTCAATGTGCCCATGTTTTGCCTCTCGAACTTCTTGACGAAGTGGGGGAGTGACAGTGATAGACTGGAGGTAAGCATCTTCACCATGATCAATAATGGATAACCGCAATGTGGCTAGTTGATATATCGCCTCACTCAGCCACTATAGACCAGAACTCTTTCTGAGTACATCTGCTACAACATTACCCTTCCCAAGAGTGTAGACTATCACGACATCATAGTCCTGGAGGAACTATAGCCAACATAATTTTCTCAGGTTCATGTCCTACTGTGAGAAGATATATCTGAGACAATTGTGATCAGAGAAGACTGTAAAAAGTTCTCCCATCATGTAGTGTCGCCACAGTCATGGTGAATACCACTATTGATATCTATTATTCATGGGTTATATTGTTCATCTCATGTTTTCTCAGCTGTCATGAACTATAAGAGATCACTGCTCACTCCTACATCGGGAGACATCCATGTTCGGTACCTGATGTGTTGTAATATACTATATACCCAACACCCTCTTCGGGTAGCCTCAATATGGTGGAACTTGTCAGTCTCTGCCTCAACCCCTGAAAACTCTACTAGAATCACTCCATCCACATGAAGGGTTATCCCTCATTATTCAACACTAAAAAAGGTTCTGCAAATCTAGAGAAGTTAGGTATGAATCTCTGGTAGTACCCAGCCAACCCGAGGAAGCTCTGCACCTCGGTCACACTACTGGGTAGCTCAAAAGCAAGCACAACCTCTATCTTTTCCAGATCCACTATGACTCCAGCCTCTGAGATAACATGTCCCATGAAGTGGACCTCCTGTATTTAGAACTGGAACTTATAGATTTTACAATAAAGATGGTGATCTAGGAGTGTATCCAAAACTATCTGCAGATGATAAGCTTGCACCTCCTCTGACGCAGAGTATATCTGGATGTCATCGATGGAGACCACCACAAATCAATTGAGTTATGGAAGAAAGATCATGTTCATGAGTCCCGTGAAAACTGCAGTGGAGGAGGACTCACCCTATTCGGAGGAGGATCAGTGGTGCCACATGGTGCAGCCAGGTCGCCAACGAGACTTATATGGAGCGGGACTTGGCCCTCCGCCATGGCTTGTAAGCCACAACCATCTTTAGAAGCAGGGAACGGTGCACCACTCTCCTCTGCACATGGACTGCCTGCCCCGACTTCCATCGACCACTTCAATGGTGGCGTGTGATGGTGCGTTACCACCTCTTTCGCAGCCAACCGATACCAGCCCCCACCATCACCCCCGCAAGCATTGGTTGTCGGCGCCACAGTGTCGGTGCCATGTGGATGGTCATCTGCGGGTCACTGAGTAAGCTCAAGTGATCTGTTTTCTCCATATGGAGGTATCAAAGACCTCCCAAAGAATCCCTCTTCACCTCTTCACCCTCAGTTCTGGGTTCCTTCCAACCCAAATAAACTGTCCGCGAAGAACTCATAGATCAACAAAGTTACAGGGGGTCCAGGCATAGTTCTTTTTGGTCACGCCCTCTGCATTATCATGAGAACATGAGGGATGAATAAGATTCAACAATTCCTTTAAAACTAAACCAATTAAAAATCCTACATGGATACGATGTACGCTAACGATGATCATCAAATCCTCATTCGCCGATGTCATTGATTCGTGATTTGGGGATTCTCATCATGGATCACTGAATCCAGTCTTTTCCTCCAAGTGGTTAGTGTGGTGGTACTTTTCCATAAATACCTCTCTTAGTGAATCCATGCCAACACCCCTCCCCACGATCCATATGAATATGAGAAGGAAGAGGTGGGTAACACCCTGAGGAATTTTTGAGGTTCATTTAATTAATAAACCTCCCAAACTTTAATAGCACAGTTATAAACAAGGAATATTCAATACAATTAATGGGTTGACATATAGTTGATCATGCCACTTCCACTTGTCCACAGAAGAAAATAAAAAGAAAAAAAGTAAAATAACATGTTATTTTATTAATCTTTCAAAACTCCAAAAAATTCACCTTTTCACCAGACCTACTACGGTCGATGTGAATCCTACCTTAAGTGAATCTTGACACTAAAGATTCAATGGTTCCCAAAGATTTATAATCTGATCACCAGTTCAAATGATAGAAAACACTACCTGCACATTTACTGAACGTACCTGAAAAAAGTTTTAGAAATTCAATCCGGGAACATCGGCCCTCAGAATCACATGTCGTCAATTTTTGTAGACATATAATAATTTCATATAATTAAAATAATTTCAGGGAAAATATAGTTCTTTACAGAAATACCCTTTGTTATAATGAATTATGTGTTAAATATTTGATATGGTACATACTTTAACATGAACTGAAGTAGGTATTGTTCTTCAGGTGTCATCGGGAATTTAGAGGTTTACACAGGTAAAAAAGGATAAATGAATAAATATAATGTTTATGATTTTGTTTTTGTATTTTATTATTGATAAAACTGTACACAATATTATTTAATAGATTTTTATAGATTTAATTGGTGGTGGACTACTGAGTTGTACCCACATCCTACTAGGGCACCCTTAGCGGTACCGGAATAGATTTCATGGTTGCATGATATTTTACTGGAAATGACCCTATATTAGATAGCTTATATTGTATAGAACTTGGTTGAGGGAACTAGTCATGGATTTGGGACCCACATGGTAGTTTTCGGTGTCTTTATTTATTTTTCAGTTTTTTATACCGACACTTGACATGTTCATGGTATCGACTGTTTTAGTTTTGGTATTGTATTTCCCTATTTGGTTATAAGGTAATATTGGATAAATTATTGTTATGATTATATTATTGGTTGATCATTACATATTTCCTCCAGTTTTTTACTCTTATAAAGAGGGGAAGTCTCCCAATGATCCACAATAGACCCTTACTACTAGTTGGAAGCCTCTTGTATATGGGGTGGTGTGCCTGAGGTCATGTGACCAACCAGCTCGGGGCACCATTGAGTGGAAATGAATTCTTGAAATTTAAAAAATAGTACATATTAAATAACCCATCCAGGTGAATTTGATCATATAACTCTTCCATTTTTCTTTCATCATGGGAACACGCCATGAATACCCTTATGCATAACCCCATAACGATCTCGGTTGTTATGGAAGCATCAGATGTGACAAGGATAACATTTTTTTCATGAATGTTGTTTAATTTGAGATTAATATAATGAAAAATGTCGTTATTAATGGAATTGAATCAATTATTATAGAAAATGGATATATTGCAGAGCCAAAGTGGATGACCGTCACATATTATTTATAATTAATTTGAGAAATTAAATTATTATCTTATGAGAAATTATTTCATCAATGATGGAAATTTTATGAGATCTACATCATACCTTCCTAGTGTTGTAGGAATCAAAAATATATTCCATCTAGAGGTAACTCACACATGTTCCACGAACTTCTGAACATCGTCATAGGAATCTCGGAGTGTTATCTTGATAAATCTTTTCGCATGTGTCATTTTTCATTGATCACATGGAAAATTTCATCTAAAGGAATCTCCTTGATCTACTTAGACATGAGATTGTATGGTATAGGAAGATCACTCTCTATGGTTTATAGAATTATTTTATAATAGAGTATTCCCAGGATAAGAGAGTATTCTTCAAATTTAATTTTTCACAACTAAATAAATTTGATCTCTTAAAAATAATATAATTGTGTTTATATGCCCATGGGGTTAGAAATATATAATTTCAATCATTCCATTTATTATTTGTTTAATCATCAAAGTACACAATGAATTTCATAATAATTATAATATTATTTCATGTAATGATTTAATATTTCTATTTAATATTGAGTATTATTTATTCAAAATAAAATTCAACATGTATTATTTCTCACTCGATCATTAATCTATGTCCTCTATTACAGGATAATATTCATTGGACCATGAATGTTGAATATTTATTTAATAATTAAATATCAATACATTATTCATGTATAAATAAATATATTTTATATTTTTAAAATGTAAAATTAATATTTATTAAACATCATTATCACATAATAGTCTCTCGAATAACAGGTGACATAATAAATGTAATCAAGGAATAATAAATAATTATTAAACCATATTCTGGAATAATATATATTCAACATGTAAAATTATATATAATAATATATTATTTAACATAGATGTGGGATATAGTTAGTGTGTGGCCCTCTATACATCATTCATAGTGGCATTAGTTGAAATATCTTAATGTCCACGATTAGCATCTAAAAACTTGCTAACACACCCATATGTAATGAAGTTAATATATCAATGACATAATAACTCATACAAAGTCATACTATGTAACACAATACCTTTATCATGATATCTCTAATAAAGTAGGTTTTACGCTGGATCCATCAACCAATGTGATTGATGTCTCTTTCATTGAAATTATAGAAATAAAAAGGTCATATACAACTCAATGGTCGTGGATTTATTTAGGCTATATCATTTCCATCATATGGTCTAAGATATAAAATTCCATTAAAGAACAGAATCAGAAAATTCATTCTAAAATTATTCATTAATGAAATATTACTGATGACATAAGCAATGTATCCATAATCACTAAAAACATATGTCATCCTGGTTTATCAAAATACAAGAAATTACACAACATTTAACACTCAATAATAATAATTTTAAAGTATATGGATCAATACTGACATCCTCAAATTGAAACATCTACTGACACATATAAATAATAATAACCTACCCAAGGATATCATTCTTATAGTATCTTGCAATGGATATTAACATGTCTGTATACCAAGAGAATGATCCTCTAAGAAAAATGAGTTTCCACCCATTACATATTGTATCATTTTATCCTTCAAATTATTTTATTACACTATTTAAAATATATTAAAGAATAATTTTGTGGAATTTTTGGTTTCTCATCTTAGGAGGAAACTAATATGACCTTTAAATATGATTGATTCAATTAGAACATTATCACACACTATGTCATGAGAAAATATTAATCAGCAGTTTATTAATATTAAAAATAATGAATATAGGTTATCGTAATGTATATTGAATTTTGTTATATGGAATCAACTCCATTAGACTTCCTATTTCAGTAAAGCCAACTTCTAACAACCATCAGTCCACAAGCTCTAATAGGATACTCATGCTTTTATTGATATTGAACTTCATTCAAGGGGTCCAATAAATTTTCTTCTATGGGAACATAGATGACTGCATCTTTATCTCGTCGATAAAAATCATTCAAGAGGGGATACTTGTAGTGTATATTTTTTATCTGTTGGTGGGACATTGTCTCATTTTTAAGATACATCACTACAATATTACCACAACACAATATGCTAGGTTCATTACATCTAGGAACCAAATAAAGATCACAGACATGGTTTATTATCCAAATGGTTTTTATGGCTGCATAAGAATCCTATATAAACTCATAAACCACTATACAATCATTGAAAACTAGTTACTTTTAACCCTTCTAGCTCACTGCTCAAATATTGATATAGAAAACATATCGGGACTATAACTACATATCATTAAGATATATCTGAAATCTATCATCAGTATAACCACTTAAGACTATCTCCCCATCTCCCAGAGAAACCAATAACATATCCTTAGTACTTATCATAAAATTGAATATATTCTTAACAATAGAACATTTTTTATCCATAATCTTATTGATATATTCCTACCATCCATAATGTGTAGGAATATTCATGCCTAGTGTAGAATATGGAATACATGACTGGTCATATCCAGGAATAATATGAGATATTACACATTATCACTTTATCATGTTGTGTTTGTGGACAGATTTTCTTAGAATGATGTCTACTATGTGACACATGTATAAATCCATTCATAGATATTTCTATACTAAATATCTTTATTATCATGTCAATATATATATATATATATATATATATATATTTCATAGAATAAGAGGCCGCTAGGATTTGTCATGAATGATATTGATGCATATAATATATGATTCTGTACCTGATTCCTTCATAGAGAAACACTTTTTCATCCAGTAATTAATAGACTATATGACAGGTATGAAATCTTTAACAAGAAACATGTCATAAACATATACTACTAGGATAATTATCCCATTACCTATAATACTCTTATAAACACATGGATCATATTCAATCATAATTAAACCAAATTCATTTATATATTCATTAAATCAAATGTTCTATTGCATGGATGCCCGATTCAATCAATAAATGTATCTCTGATACCTGAAAATATTTTTTGCATCATCTAGAGTAAAAAAAACCTATAGTTTTGACATAAATATTTCATTATACAGGTTTCTGTTAAGGAATATTATTTCATTCATTTACCAAATTTAATTTTAATGTCATCTACTATAAAAAATAAAAATCAAATGGATTGAAACATATAATCTTGTGAAAATGTTACATCATATTAAATTCATTAGAATTATTTAATACCATTATCCGCTAGCCTTTATTTATAGTTGTTTTCTATACCTTCCATGTCAATTATTGTCTTTAATGCACATTTCTACCCTATTGGATTTACACCGTCTAGTGCATTGACTAGAACCCAAACTTAGTTATGAAACATCGAAATCGTTTCATAATTCATGTATTTTTCTATCATGTAGCTTATAAATTTCTACTACCTATTTTTTAGGTAAATTTATAATTTTTAACAAATAATGAGTTTCCATATTCAGTGGATAGAAAAACATATATATCAGGTTCTCTTACATCCCTAATTCTCATAAGTAGTAATTATGTTTCAGAAACTTTTACTTCCACGAGGGCACATAAAATCGTTTCCTATACCAACTCTTATATATATTTAATATCATCCTCGTCGAAGTCAATCATTCTCCAAATATAATTTTTGAGGATGTTCTCCCTCATATGAATGACTTCTTATCTGGAAACAATTACTATCTTATAGTATGGTTTGTATAAGTAGTAAAGACCTATTTCATTATGATACCATATAAAGAAACACTTAGTACCCACGAGTTATAGTTTGTTTCCAGATAAGGCCTTAACAAACATCTCCAAACCCCAATCATGTGTATGAAACAAAACATGCTTCATTATACCTTATAACTAAAAGGGAAATTTATTTTTTCAATTTATTTATTAACTGATCTAATGTATATGTTGTGGATTGTAATGAATATTCCCAAAATGGAAATGGAATACCTACGTGACTTATTATAGATCATACCGTGTCTATCAAGTTATTGTTCCTCCTATCAATAATATCATTCCACTGTGGTGTGTTTGGTGGAATTATTTGATATATAATCCAAAAATCCTATATAATCTTGATAAAATTTTGTTTAAGATATTCCCTTCCTCGATCTGAAAAAATCTTCTTAATATTATTCCAGTGTTTATTCTCTATCTTATTCATGAAATATTTGAATTTATCAAAGGAATAATACTTATAACTGATCAAATATACATATACATATCAAATCAAGTCATAAGTGAATATTGTGAATTATGAATACCCACCTATAACATCTACATGAAATGGTTCACACACATCAATGAGTAAAATTTTGAAATTTTCTATGCCACATTCACCCTGACCATCGAATGGGGGTTTTATCATTTTTCCTTATAATGATGATTAAAATTTGTTAAGTGGTTTTATTGGAAAATAGTCTAACTAAAAATATTATAATTTCTTTTTAAAATTATTCTCATTTATATGAATAAGATGGTGTTACCATAGGTGGGTGTTGTATGAGTCATGTGATCATGCTTCATTATCTATTTTTAATGTCTATTATTAATTATTTAATAGAAAAATGTATTTATCTAAATGATCTATACCATAAGATAAGTGTTCTTTATAAAAGAAACAAATTTAATTTAAATACGTGAAAATAAAAACATTTTCATATATGAATGTTATAGATATGTTCTTTATAATAGTCGTAAGATAATAAAAAAACATTAAAACAAATATAATTCATGTTGGAAATGAATGTTTGTAGTAAAAAGTGGCTATTGAAGCCAACCTCATAACATTGGTAGCTCAAAAATCCACTAATCCTATAAGAATATTTTTCAATCTACATAGATACTTCATTTGGATAAATATTCCATCACCACAAGATATATTTAATACCTTATTGTAGATATTGAAAGATAAACTCAATAATGAATGATCCTTTAGATTCCCCTTTCTTCATTGTGATGTTCCTCTTCTAATTGACATTATTTCCACATGAAAAAAAATACATCCTCATTTTCCAAATTCTACCTCTAGATATTCCTCTTATTGTAATGATAGTTATTTGAACCATTATAATTATTATAAGCCTTGGAACCCTTTTCATTGTTCTTCATTTTGTTATTCACCATAAGCATTATGGGGTAATCACACCCAATTTACCTTTCCACCTGGGGAATCAAAATAAGAAGTTATGAAACACTCTTCTCTTTATTTATCATGATGTAATTAAAAATAATGGCAGATTAGTTATTTTTTAGTGAGTAATGTATGGATTTTGGGCACAACTCATTATCAAAATTAATCCCTAATATTTCAAAGCAATCAATGAATCCAATAATCTTTACTACATGATGACCAGCTCAAACAAACTATCCAAGTGTAGTTGTGAACAGATAATTGGAAATATCATATCTCTTTGGCCTCACCATCTCTTTATATAGATCCCAAAGGTGGGAAATCATCTATTACACATCCATATCCTCACTGTTTTTCAATATATCATTGTTCCTGTATCATAACATTAAAATGGAAAATATATGGAATTGTTCAAATTTTTTTCATAGATAATTATCCATCCCTAGCCTCATTTCTAGGAGAATTAGGAAAAGGTACATCCACCCCCTAAAATTTCTATTCATGGCGTTGGATAATGTTTAGGTACCTTCCCAATTCTGGTAAATTTTTTCTAGTGATATGGGTATCCTTCTAATGTATGGATTGGAGTGACATGTTTGATATCATTTAAATTTTTTACTAAAAATAAATAAAATGATTATTCATACTTTATATTATAAAATATAGATAAATGAATAAATATTAAATTTATTAATCTACAATTATTTTATCAAAACCAATATCCATCATAATTGGATTGTAAAAATCATGTTTCGGGGACATTAAAAAATGAAGGATCCATATTCCCCTTATCATCACCCTATCAATGGCTGCACAAGAATGATTAAAGGGTCATGTGTAGGCATTCAAATTTCGACTGCATTAACTCACTATTCCTAGACCTGTTGAATAAATTCCCCAATCATAAAATCCTTAAATAGGATTCCATCAATATTTTCATTTTAATTTCAAAAATTATATAATTGGTAGTCAACCATAGATTTGAACTAAGAAATCACTTCCCAAAACATAAAGTTTTAATTTCCTGATATTTTAAAGCAATCCAAATTTGGATAGTCAATAACATTTAACTATGGTTTGATTTGAACTGAAGTAGTGGAAGGATAGTCCAACATATTATATAAAATTTCTGGATTTTACCTTTATGAATGTATTTTTAATTATTACATTTATTAAATAATTTTTAATATTATGTTGGTATAATAATGTGATTAAACATGAATATATAATATTCACACATAAATTGATTTCTTTTAGTTATCTCTTTCTTGTTTTTGAATTCATTAATTGGTGTGATTCGGGAAAAAAATACATACTGAAATATCAATGAAACTAGATAGAAATATAGTAATAATGTATTATGATCATGAGATTTTACTAATGGTTATTTTATCAAGTGGATGATAGAATAAATTTTTATCTAGGGGAAAATCACCATGAACCATTTATGGTTCATGTTGTAGCATTAAAATTATCCACCAATATATCTCTCTTTTAAAGGTTTCACCATGGCTCCAAACATTAATAGACTCAAATATCTTTATATCTCTATAAATTTCATATTCATGTACACACATGTAGTTGCGTGGACAAGAAATATCAATAAATGGGTTGAAATAATAGAAACCATGGGCATTTAGGCCATTAAATAATTAGAGGAGACATTAAAAACAAACTAATAATTTAATGTAATAACAAATTAAAAGAGACCAACACTTATAAAGATATGGTTTAGGATCACGATCATCCACATGCATGTGTCAAATTACGCATTTATGAAAATTTACATTTAATTCAAATAATTCGAATTTAAGATAAATCCTACTAAAATAAATTAATTATCTTACTAAATTAATAAAATATTTTATCTTAATTATTATTCGAATTACCCTAATATTACCATCTATTGTAATATTAAACAATTTTAATAAACATGTTAAAATTAACAATTCACAAAAAATGTGCCTTTGAGGAAACACTATGAGTACTTGTCCAAAATACCAAATATGTATTATACTTGAATATTATTTACTCATGAGACACGTGGAATTCCAGACTTAATCATGTAATATCATGGTGTGTAATATCAATGTAAAGATCACATAGTTTAGATTCTTTTTTCCTAGTATGTTATTATTAAATGAATGTACAATAACATTTGTAATGAAAATTGCAGATGATATTCATATCAAAATATGAAACATAAATTAATTTTAAATAAATATATATATATAACCTATCACATGGATTTTCCTATCAACATAATGTCCACACAAAAATAAAGTTTCGATAAATGTTTCATGGTATGATAATTTAAATTTCTTATTCTTTGTAATTTGGTAAAACTACAAGGCATGTACATCAAAGTGCCACCGAGGGAATAATTCCCACCATCTATCTGCATTACATGCCAAGTGACATGGCATGTAATTGTTGGATGGAAATTTTTGGTGTAAATGGAATGTACATAGGATAAATGGAATATAGTTTATGAGTTATATTTTTATCAGTCATGTAGGTCAAGTAAGAGGAAACACAACTTCTCAATTAATAAGGGACTACATATTGTGTACAAAAGTTATATGGTGTCTAATCTCGTTGAATGTGTTCTTGGATGGCCCAATAAACACAAGGCATATAGTTAAATTCAACACATTTAATGAATGAAAATACATTGAATCCATTCCTATATAATTCTTAGTGCACTGAACACTAGTACATAGAGCGTCCCAATGGGTTACATGATGTGTTCACCTTTTTATTTGGAATTATTGTAACATCATGTTACTTATATAATAGTTATATATTAATTATTTTCATGGTTTTATTTTATAATTATATAGGTAGGGATGAGAAGGAATTGAGAGGATACCAATAATGGAGATATCATATATTTGTTTGATTTTCTGCATAAAACCTATTGTTTCAGCAACTTATCATAGATTTAAATGTAATGTAATGTGGATACATGATATGTATGTTATAAAATAATAATAAACCTATTTCTAGAAAACTTTGATAGTTTTCTCAGTGATTTTTGGATTTTTCAAATACATGACGTGTAATTAGGTTACACATCATATAATATCTTCATGGTTGTTTTTTAACTAGTATCATGGATATATTTATTTTACTCCTCTCCATATTCTATTTCCCTTCAGACAATATCCTTTTTAGGAAATTTTGGGAATTTCTAATGCATCTATATTTTTTAGATCAACGATTGGTCGTTGTTTTTATTTTGGTGTGCCTCATCGGGTAATCATTCTCCCTATCTTTTAGTCTACTTCTCTTTCCCTCTATAGATTTTGATAGATTAAATTGGGATTGATGAATCGAAGAAACATGGTGTTTAATGGGGTTTCTATGTTGAGTTCATTGATATTCAATTCCTTTCTTATTATTTGTGGGTTCTGTTACGGGTGTTGTGTTTTTGTAAAATGTAGGTGGTTCCATTATGATGCATGATTATTTTGTAATCTGAATTGATTGATTAATATGAAATTGATTGAGATATATGAAATCAATTTCACTTTTTTTATTAGAAACACATTTACATTGAATTGGGGAATTTGGAAATTGAATTTTTTCAATGAAATGTGGGGAAACCCCAATTATATAGAATTATGTTGTGGTTGTGAAATTGATGGAAAATTATTGAGTTTATAACATTTGAGTTTAAATTGTGTAATTGTTATAAATAATTTCAATTTGATATTTCTATTTAATGATAAAAATTTAATTGTGAAATTAAATTTTGAAATGATTTCAAATTATTATTAGGGAAAAATTCATTATATTGGTTTTGGTGGATACCTTTGTGATTTTTCTTGAACGAAGTCTTGTTTTTATTAAAAACAAAATTTTTTTTAATCGGATATTTTGAATTTTTGAATTAATATAATGGAACTTATTTTTATTTTATGGTTTATTAAAATAAATAACCAATAATTGTTTTGTACTATATCACATGACATTAGATGTAGTTAGTGAGTAATTTAGGGAAAAAAATTCTATGATAGGAATTCCCAAGCACCAGATTGATATTTTAGAATAATAAAAACATTATTTTATCACATATTATTTCTTAGTAGTACATATATGATTCCTCTCTTCCAGTGTGGTTAGAAATGTGTAAATAATGTAGTTTTTTTTATATGAGTGTGTAAAGATACCATAACATTGAAATATCATACCTCTTGGAAGATGAACATTTTTTCACTTTTTTACATTTGAGATATAAATGTATGCCTATGTCTGAATACTCTTTTACATGAATTTTGAATTTATATAAACTAGTTTATAAAAATTGTTTATTTAATCTATTTGTTTAAATTAATTTCATCATTTGAAATTTAAATCATGATTTTTTAAATTTATTTTTTAAATTCCATAACCGTTTATTTTAAATTAAATGATCAATGTTTTGGTAAAAGAATTGTTGGAATATTTTATAGAATCATTAGTGAGACCCTACTATGATTTTAGCTCAAACCATACATGTATTTTTATGTATTTTTTGGATTATCTCTTTATAGGTTTGATCAAGTGTAAATCACCACGTGAAGGTGGTATTTTATATTGATATGTAATCATTTTGAGTTTCATCCTTTGGGATATGGGATTTTATTTCAGTTTTCTAGTGTAATTTCTTCCATACATTGGGTTGTTTATAACTCATTGACTTCTAAAACACTTATCTCTCTGAATTTTACATTCTATGCATACTTCCTTTTATCTTGCTTCTATAATAATTGGGGAGATAATTGTTCCATTATTCATCTTGTATGCTTCCATGTTCATGTTTCCAACCCATTGGGATCGAGAACGCCCTTCGGGCCATGTCAGTGCGGGCTTGGTTATCAGGTAAATAGGGTACCTGAGTCGATTCCTGACATAGATTTCATAGCACCTATAGATGATATATTTTAATTTATTTAGTTTATAATTTTTTTTTAATATTTATGATAAATGAGTAGGATGAAACCATATTTCTCAATAGGGATTAAATAAAAATTAAACTAAAATAGAAAAAATAATAAATGATTCAATTAATCAATAATATTTAAATAATATTAAATAATTTTATATCCCATGTAATAACACTTGTAGGTTCATGGCATATCATATATGTCATATGGGACATGCATATATTTTTTTCCATGATCGATGATTAATCTAAGATTTACCAAATTATAAATGTTGAGATCAATGCCATTTAATCAATAAATATAAGAAATGGATAAATTATAAAACCGAAGTATAGGATCATCAAAAATTATTTATAATTAATTTATGAAAATAATGAATTTATTTTTGAGATATTATATATTTTTTGACATTTTTGAAAATAGATCAATCTAATACTATCATTACGTTGTTGGAATCAAGAATCGATTCACTCTATTGGTGATCCACATGTCTTCCTCTAATCTCTAAATGTTGTCATAAGAATTTTCATGTGATAGTATGGTAGATAATTTTATTAGAGTCATTAACATGTCATCACATAGAGAATCTATTCCAAATGATTTCCCATGATATATTTAGACATGATATTGATATTTGGAGGAAGATAAATATCTGTTAATGAGAGCATTCTTGGAGAAGGGATCTCTCATTGGACTTGAGAGGATACATTGGATTTCATTATTCACAACAAAATGAGTTGGTTATCTTTGAAAATAATATAATTCGGTTTATATACCACTAAATCTATAAATATATTTTCACAGGTCAATATTATGAATTATTTAATCCCAATGGAACCCCATATCTATAATAATGTTATTATTTTTTATTGATATCCCCTAAACATGCGAGTTAAAATTAAATTTTATTTGTTCAAATAATGTTCAATATATATTATATTTTACTAGAACATTAAACATTTTCCACCAATCATCCATATTAATTATTGGGCCTTGAATAATTATTATTTGTTTTAAAAATTAATATCACTAAATTATTTAAAAATAAATAAATATTATATTCTCTAAATTGAAAATAAATATTTATCAAATATTTCACTAACATAATGTTCTCTAGAATAACTTGTAATGGAATCTTTTTTAACAAGAAAACATGAATAATTTCTAGTCCACATCCTGGAATAATACTTATTAATCTTGTAAAATAATATGTAATAATTTTATATTTAACTGAAATATTGGATACACATAGTGTCAGACCACTTTGGCATCTTTCTCAGTGGCATTATGCAAAGCAGCATAAACTTTTAGGATAGAATATTACAACATACCAAGGCACCCATAGAGAAAAATTATATTTTTGTAAAGAAATAATGCCTCTTAAAAATTCATACAATGTAATATAATAACTTTTTCATGATATTTCTTATCAAGAAGGTTGCATGTCGGTGCCATCAACCTGTGTCCTCTATGACTCTTTTTATCACATTTGGGAAATCAAACATTCCTAAAAAGCACTATAGATATGGATTTCTTTATGATATATTATTTCTATAAAAAATTTTGGGATATAAAATTATTATAAATAATTTAATGGAAAAGTCCATTATCCAATTATTCATTTGTTAAATATTACTCATGACACACAAAATGCATCCAAACACATCGTAAAATTAAGTCATCATAGTTTTTATAAATACATAAATATAGTATACCGATAAAACTCATTAATAATAATTTTAATGTAAAAGTATCAACAAACCCATATGTATATAGGAACATCCTATAACAAAAAATGTAGATTTCCTAACAGTGGGTCTCGTTCTCATAATATTCTACACTAGAAATTTTCAAGGATATACACCATGATAAGGTGCATCAAATTAAAATGAGTGTCCAAGTATAGTATCATGTATAATTCATTTCACTCAAATTATTATTTCTGACTATAGAACATATATTTATGAAGACTGTCGTGAAACTTTTGGGTTCTCATCATAGCAAGGAACTATTATAACCATTCAAGATGACAAATTCTCCAAGGAAATTATCATATACTATGTAAAATAGAATAAAATACATTATATGTTAATTATTTTATTAATATTTAAAATAGTGAATATAGTTTATAATAAATTAAAAGAATTTGGTTCTAGGGAACTAACCCCAACACCCCGAATTTTTGGTCATCTCACAAAAGAACATCTAATCTCTCCCAAGTATAATTAACCTATTAATCCTCTGATTAATATCCTAATGGTGTAAAAGATGAGAATATTTATAGATTTATCCACCTACTAATATACAAAAACTAAAATAATCAATTAATTCTATCAACATCAAGACTCATACAAATGACATTTCTTCAATTGCATGATACACTAGTTTCATGTGGTTCATGTCATTACCATTTCGAACCACTCTGAATGATTTATTTATTTATTTATAATTTAAACATATCCCATCCCAATGAATTCCTTATACCATAATCTAATGCATGATTTTCATGATTCATAAAGTATATGTGATGTGTCTACTAAGTACCAGATAATTACCTTAATGTTAATCAATTTTCATAATCATACAATTTTATTAATATATAGTTATTAAATTTATAATTCACATCAACATATCCTTTTGAATATATGATCTCTAAATGATAAATAATGATTTATGTTATAAATTTCCTTTTCCACTGTGTTTTAAGACAAAATATTTGGAAGTCCCTATGAAATTATGTCAGATTTTATAACCTTCTTTTAGGACCATTTTGAATTCTTATAAAACAAATATCAATATATTAAAACATATAAAACCATATAAATAAAAATACAACACAATAAGTATATCTTAGATCACAATGGTTTGATGATTTTTCCACCGTGGGTTTATCGTAATCCAATGTGAAATTTTGTTCTCAACATTTTTAATGTATAAAAATAATAATCCCATATATCAGTCCATGTCTACATAATATATTCTTCAAGTATAAAATAAAATTTCAATATATCATTCCACGACAAATGAAATTATGAAATCTCCTACTCCTTCATCCTCAATCTATTTCTAAACCATGAAAACACATCATTCACATTGACCATGTACTACAGCTCCCACTGAAATCAACCACCATATACTAACCCTATATAAAAAAATTTTAGGTAGAGATCAGACCTTCTATTAAGGGATAATCATTTATTTTCATAGGAAAATTATCCCCCTTTGAAAATAAACCAAAAGGAATAAATCCCACCGTCTAATAAAAAAGAGTTAAATTGATATATATAAAAGGGTGATGTGGAAAGAAGATGTTTTCATGATATTGTAACTAAAATATCTTCTTCATCTGCTATATTGGGAGTGGTTGTATCCTAATTCATACTCAACAACCAGACAAATTTTTACTAATGAATAATGCACCACCACTTGTGAAATTTCAATCTTCTATATCTCCAACCCAATATACCTCATAATAAACTAATAGTTCCTAATTCATTCATCATCTATATAATAATATATAATCAAGAGTAACATAAATATGTATCATGGTTATTTTAACGAATATCAAATTATGTTCCTTTAAACCACATATAATATCTGTTTCCTAATATGATATAATAAAACATCTAACCGAGAAGTAGATTAACATAGTTGATATCAACTTTTTATTCTAAATAACATTATATACTCAAATTTCCAATCAACATGTTTTCCCTCCTTGGTTACAATGACAATTGTTGTTGACATTATCTTTGATTCATTCATGTTAAACTTATTCAATAGTCAATTATTATAAAATGTCTAAGAGATAACATTTTATCCATCTTTATATAACTTACAAATTCTATAATATGATTGTTCAACCAATAATCGAAACATTAATCTATGTTATCTTGATATTTACTAAATATTCCACATAGTTATAATTTTTTATATCAATAATAATATCATATATAAAAACATTAACCATGAAAAATTATTCCTTGGATACATTCACAAACATAATTTGATAAACAAAACTACTTTTGAATTATATCTTTTTAGATATTAATAAATCCATTCAAGTGATACCTACATGAATCCATATATCACGTTCTCAAACTAAAATATTTTATATTCATCTTATCTAATTATAAATAACATACGTTTTTTAGTATATAGTTCTTTATTATATACAACATGTACACATAATTCAATTTTTATTAATTATGATGAAAATTAGAATCCATAGATTATGTGGGAAGAAAATGATTCAACCCAAGTGAATCATCCCCAATAATGAAATTAATGTCAGTTGGTGAGGACACATTATAGTAATACAATTTGATACAATCATTGGGGTTCCCATTTATGGCCATAATATCTATAGCATATTTCCATTTCCTCGACATGTTCCACAAAAATCACGATTTCATTAAATTCCAGCAATTTCTAATGAGATATATGATGTCCCATGGGAATTTAATGTTTTCTTTTAGTAACCCAAAAAAAACACTAGAATAATACTCCACATCTATAATGTTTATTTCACAAAGCATATGGAGGGACATACATGTGGCCATCACTTTATTCTTCTTCCCCCTATGTGGTAACTATGATGTAGAATTCATTGTATACTAATATCACATAGAATACATGATTTTGATCAATGATTCCCCCTCTAATGAAATCTTCTACATTGGACCTATCCATGTTCATTTTTATTAATCTATAAGGAGGTTTCCATTCCACCCATCTTTCTATATTTTATCTACCACTATAACCCATATCAGATAAATTCTTAGAAGCATATATCTAAACCAAATAGATGACCCCCTTCCATTGATGAGAGGCACAACATCTAAAATAAATGAATTTACACTTACCTAAAATTTTAAGGATGGTATCCTTATACCTTATCAATCATTTTTTCATTCCTAAAAAATTACACAAAACATAATAAAAATAGCAAGTCGTGACACTTCATTGATCCTCTCCATTGATCCTCTCCTTGAAACCAGCTCTTCATGAACTATGTGATTAATTCAATTCCCCAAACTATTCCAATATCACATCTCATAATGTTCTAGATACTGAATTCCAAGAATATTTTGATGTATAGGTTCCACATAGATTCTACACAAGGAAAGACACAACATATACATCTTGAAGTAATAGAGACACATTTTATATAAACATTTTCATAAGTGGGAAACTCATGTTATCTTATACATCACACCATTAAATTCAAAATCATTTAAATCATCATGCCCCATACATTCAAAGACAATTCTCTATAATCAATATTTTCATGCATCGTATACTAGAAATCCCAAATATGGAACTTGCCAGAACATGATCTCGAATTGACACATCTATTTGCTTCATCACCCATGTATTTTATTATCATGGAGAAGTTTATACTACTGGTAAAGGATGGAGTCTATATATTATAGAAATATAATTGAATCTCTAAAATAAATTCCAAGGACTAGGCACCTTGGAAAAAAAAGAACCTCAATATACCATTTTTCTTCCCAAAGGATAATATCAGTAATCCCAACACCAACGTGGAATCATGTTTTAGAATGTCCAAATGGTTGATCATGTACTTCATAGGGATATACATACTCCAATTATGATACCTAAAGTTTTTACATTTCCACATACCTATCACTTATTCATGATTACTATTTTGAAATCTATTTGATATACATTTTATCACTTTTAGATTTCCATAACCAACATTTACCTGATTAATTCATATTGATCCAATGGTTAAATTTAATATACACATTATCTACTCAAATTTTTATGTAGCCATTACACAATAATAATTACTTATTTCTAATAAAATTTTCTTGATCATAATATTTGTTGTCTAATATCCACTTTATTCTAATTATGTGGTAATTTTATTATATATTAATAATCTCATAAGAGATTATTTTCAATTTTTATCAACTATGACATTCATGTCATTGAGACATGAACCATCTTTTACTGCATCCTCAAATGAGGTTTGTTATACTACTGATATTAATGATGTATGCACAAAACTATTCATTTTTCTTATCTTTGATGGTGTAGAACAATGTCCCACTATATTTTAATGATCAAATTTTAGTCATCAACTTCTCAAATGACGTTAATGTTTCTCTTTTTATGACACAATATTCTGTTTAAATTATTCATTAGAGTTTTCACCATATAAAAAATAGTTCACTATATTAGTTTTTTTACAATTTATACTTTCTTATTATTAATATTCACAGTAATCCATAGTGTTTGAGAATCTATGATTCTTTAATTTTTTTTCATCCATCGTATTCATGTCACTACTTTCCAAAATTTTATAGATTAATTTTTTGAATCCATTAAAGGACTAAATAATGTTTTGTTTCAGAAGGAAATTCCGAGATAAGATTCATAAACATTCCTTCCATGATTTTAATCATTTTGAATGTATTATCTTCTCTCAAACACTCAAATTAATTTTGTGAGTGATTCCTTCCATACCATATACCATATAGTGTTCTCTATTGGCCAGTGCTATGAAAATATCATTTCTATGTCTAAACCAAAACTAGATTTTCCTTTTTCCGAATGTGTAAGGAAATTTTTCCATATATAAGAATGGTTCATTCATGTTATTCTCTATCTCATATACCCATCAAAAACTCCATTTTTACATGTGGTTATTATCGAATACAATTAATTTATAATTTCATGTTTATCATGATAATTATAAAATCCAATTGATGTAAAAATAACTTGATTATTAGATATAAATATTTTTAACTACACTATGTCTCGTTTTCAAGGCTTCTTGGTTACCACATTATGTATGCTATTAGTGCTCTATTAATTTTTATAAACAAATAATAGATAATCCTACTATAGCCATCAGTGATAAGACTGAAATATGATTCCACATATATTCAAGGATCCTTTGTTGAACCATAAACATCAACATAGACCAGGTTAATAAAACTGATGCCCCTATATTCATTTTCCAACATAGGATTCAAATTGTTTTCCCATGAATGAACACACTGCTTGTCCTTTCAAAATTTCTCTCATAAATTATTTTTCAAATGAAACTTTAACATGAGAGAAATTATACTAGTTCAATTGATGTATGTGTCCTAATCATGTGTGCATATAGTTATTTTCATGTTCAATAGTAAAAACACATGTATTATAATGACTATCCACCTTATAGATTTTTTTTATTTTACCTTCCATAAATGAGTTTTAAAGATTTATTTTGATCATAAATACCATTTAATCAAATAAAACCTCAATACCAATGAAACAAAAAATGAATCATATGTATAAGGTTCTGTTTGATTTAATAAACAAGGTGGAATTAGAATTCTTGGTCTCGCAATAAAAAAGTTTCATATTTTAACATCATTTTATTTTTAATACCTAATCATTTCCAATACACATGGTACCATCAACCCATGCATTTACGTATTTAATATTGTTTCCATTTATAGTCTTATAGGATGATAATACACTATCTATTATCTATGCCGTTATATTAATTATATATTTGAGAGAAATTTAATCAAAATTAACCATCTCCTTCTTCCAATTTTCCAATCAATAGATTCCCTATTGTATTGAGGTATAAAAGGTCCTCACATATTCTACATCGACATAGTTATTTAAATAAAATTAAATATGTGACAAAAATATCTCATTGGATTTCATCACATTCAACATCCTCTAACCTCCATAGTGATAACTTCTGTATATTATTTAGTGAATTTTCCTCCCTATATTTCCCATATTCAATGGATTTATGGAAAATGATAGAAAATTTATAATAGTATTCATAATATATTTTCTTATTAGACATCGAGGATAATATATCAATCATACCTACAGGATTCTAGGAGTATCTACTCTAAAATATGTTATATCATTATGATAACAGTACATGGTGCATCTTAGATAGCCACGAAACTAACACTTCATTAGTAGAAATATATTTTCTATACCATTTATCACATATCAAAATACTCATTAAAACATCATTATTATTTATTATTCCTTGGTGGTTGGGGGTTATTAATAACACTATATTTCTATATTTATAAATGATTCTTAGATGATGCTCATGTTGACTCTTTTTTGACAGAGACGTCTTCAAAATTAATCATTACTATATTCTAGTCACTCACTTATATAGACATTAATATTGGAACATCATTTAAAACTATAATATTTTCAATAATGTGGGTCATTGATCATTTAATATTTTTTAAACACTATCTAATCCACTCTTATAATTTTCTATAATTCCACAACATAGAACATTCCAAAATGTATCACATTTTATATGTCTAACATTTTTATATTTCCAAAAAACATTATTCTAAGTGTCAAAATTCAATTTTTAAGAGATTTAATCATTTTATATATCTTATGTATTTTGAAATTGAGATATTTAATGATATCATCATTTATTTTATATTTGGTTTTAACACCACTAATCTAATTATATCTTCATTATTTAGAGATTTTTTTAGTTACACCTTTAAAATAACAATTTCAGATTCACACTGATTAAAATACGTTGAGGTTTATTTTGATAACCCACCAAAAATTAAATTTATCATTTATTTAATTTCATTCCATTCTAGATATATATCTATCCAAACCCTCAAATTTAAAACACTATTGGGTTCCTATTCATTTTATTTTTTGATATACTCGTTTCAATAGTCTCCATCAAAGTATCTTATTTATCTAATATAAAAACTATTTTATCTTCTATTGCAGTTATTTTTTCATCATTATCTTATTTTATAAAAAATAACTTCCATGGTGTAATGTCTCGACCCGACTCACCCCTGAACCGGTGGCCAGACCGGTCACCACATGATCTCAAGTGCATCTCCTCGTACGCCAGATGGTGCCATCTAGAAATGAAATCATATGGATGGTCAATGGGGATACTATACCATTATATTATATTTCAACAATAATTAATGAAAATAAATATCTTATGTAATGTAATAATTTATACCGTAGTGGAAGGAAGATTTTTTAAAACATAAACAAAATTGGAAAAATGATGTTTATACAGTAGATTCATGCATGACATTATGATGATAAAAAATGGAATGTAGTGAACAAAACATCATTATTTACATTTAGATACAAAAATAATAAATAATGACTCAACACTTCATGTGTGGTCTCCTCGATCCTCTAGAGCTTCCACTCTATCCTCTACTCCTATCTCCCAAATATATTCGAACAACACAATCCTGCAACCAAATAGAATATTCTCGGGTACCCTAGTGCAATGACGTCCCACGTAGGGTGTGAGATATAAATCTCACTAGGATGGGACTACTGGTGTCTACACCAAATCTAGACAACCAATATATAATTCCAATAGAGTTAAGGCATTCATAAATAATGTAAGCAGTACAATGCAGCTATATACCCAAGTACCTGCTTCATCCCTCAGTTGGTGTCTGAACCTGCATTATAAATTTTTCAGGAATACACAATAGTCATCACCATTCCTTTTTGATTTATCAATTATGAAAACATTCTTAATTATATAAGTCTCGAGATCAATTCTAAGCCTGGCATCCGTCGTATAAGGCACTCACAATAGATGTCTCAGAAGACCATCTAACCAATCAATGTAAAGACAATACCCAAGAATGGTCATTGGCTTGGATAAAATTTCATAAGATATTCATATTAATCATTCAAGTAATACATATGAGCCCAACCACTAATGATAAATAGTGGTTCACCAAACCAATACAAAAAATCAGAGCCCCTCCACTAGGAATAGTGATATTCTCATGGGTCTGTTCACTAAATAGTAATTCACCCAAATCATTAACATTTCTGAAATTATTATCATATTCAGTTAAAAAATAATTACATCACATCTTATTTCATTAACCATTTAATTAATATCATGTTCTACTAATCGGAACCATAATGATATGTCAACTAATTGCTGTAGAACGTCATGTATAGCACCCCCATGAGTATTTGGAGCATCAGTCCTTGTATCACTACCCATGGGTATTTAGATCATTAGTTGATGTCCAATAAAAGAATATTATCTTGAAATATGGTTGTAGAATATCATGTCTAGCACCCACGTGAGTATTTGGTGCATCAGTCCCTATCTCACAACCCATTTTTTAATCATCCATATAATTTTACATTGGAATTAGAATCCATGTCCAACACCACTAAATCATATATTAATTTTTGCACAAACTAATTAATCATTTCCGTTAATTAATTTAATAACTAATTAACAACAAAAATCACCCATCAAATTAACCATCAATTAGTTAACCAAACAACATCTTTGTAGATAATATTTAATTAACAAAAATTATTTTTAACCACAAGAAATTCAACTAAACAATTAACTCAAATTTTAATTATCCCAATTCATTAACAATTCTGACCCTTTCCACTCAAGAAGAGATTCTTCCAGGTCTTTAACAGTTATCACGCACGTCATAAACATCTCAAGTCAAACATGCTGAAAAAGGCCCAGATATTTAGAAACCATCTCACATAGCATATCATATTTTTAATCAACTCCATCGAAAAAAACCTAAGGCATTTAGAACAATCACACATCAAAAGATATCCTTGAACAATAGTTATATCAATCAATCAATTCAAAAACATAAATTAATGCATGAAAATTTATTAATTTAAATATTAATTAATTAAAACATATCTCTTTCACCTGCTCATCAATTAATTATCCATTTACCATTTATCATGTGATAATTAATCCATCGAGTAATTATTACCAGCTTCCAATTTATATTCCAAACATGGTAAAATATTCAATAATCTTAATATTTAGTCATTTCCATTTATTTGTTTTCAACTAATGACTTCATAATTTAATCCTCAATTAATTACTCTATTGCCCATCATTCCCCATTCAATCATTTAATTCATTAACTGATATATCATATTTTTCATAATTAACATCCTGTGACATGAGTTAAAAAGGCACACCTAAGGGTGTCCAAGTCCAAACTAAATTCAAGAAATATTTACTAAGAAGACCCATGTGGTGCTTCTTGATTAACCATTTAATGCGAGGGGAAAAAACTCAACACATTAACTTGGTAGTAAATAAAAATCCACCACCACACGTTTAAAACAAACACCTGGTCACGCACTAAATCTTCTCACGTAAAAAATATCACTCAATAACATAAAATGTGTTATATATCAACATAACATTTATCATCACTACGAAGAGGACATACTAAAAGAAAAAAGTAGTGAAATTAGGATAAGACACTACCACTAACTAGAAATTTATCTCTTATCTTCATTTCAAGAAAAAAAATTAGTTCCATAATCAAGGGGACTCAAATTATCAATATATTTAATGAATAAAAATAATAATTATTAAATAAATAGATAAATACTTGGGAACCTACCTCATGGATGAACTAAAACATGCCACAATTCATCAGATGTCGGCAACCAATCCATTATTGGTCCATAGTCACAGAAGCACACACCTTCATATATATATATATATATTAATGTTTTTTACATTGATAAAAAAATAAATATATTAAACTCATAACCAGAATCAAACCAGTAATGAAAAACACACTTCGAACATGGTACCAGGGACATAAAAAAAACAGACATTAATTGAACTAGTGAAAAGCAAAAAAATGGGTTTAGAGGCTTACTCGAACCAACGACTTCAAAGAAAATCAAGCCCATCCTCCTCGAATTTGGCAGAAATTGTCGTAACACTGAACTACACGTCATGATAAATACATCAAATTACTTAATGAAGGAGCAAAATAAAAAACCATGTTATCCCCCAAACCCTAGATTCGACCGACCCCTTCCCGGAAGCTGGAGATACAAAAAAAATATCCAAAAATGAAAATAGACTCATACATATATGATCCAATGGAGATCCCTTAAGAAATTTCATGAAATAAGGAATATCTAGAAGAACGTTAGGAGGGACGTGCATTGAACCTCAAGGAGTTGGTGCACACTGATGTCAAATGTAGAGGGAGGTGGTTGTCGTTATGAGGCACTATAGGGAGGTTTTCCAAGGAACGGATCACATTGTATGGTAGTAGGGAGAACCCAAGGGTCGTGTGCTGCCTGGTGGGAGAGTGAATCTGGAGTGTGATGGGGCTGGTGCGTTTCCTAATGAAGAATGGAATAGGAGGGGGTCATGCCTGTTGTACGTGGAGGAAGGGGGAGATGGTTCCTCCCCTTTTCTTTTATTTTATTAACCTAAAAAATAAAAAACTACCTTAATTAATTTTTATTTAATATAGACCAATGAAAAAAACCACAACCCTCAATTTATTGTAATATCATTTATATGATGTTAATGATAAAAAAACATCAACCCATATCCTCTATTTAATAATCACGATTCTTCATAAATTTTAAACTCTTCTTTAAATTCATATTTCTTGACCTACAATTATTTAAATTATCTTTCCCCTGTATTTAATTAATTTATATAATATAAAGATTACAAAAGACCTTTATTCAGGAAGATGGCGGTACATGCTACGGGAGGCAGAGCTCCCTCTTGCCTCAATGGATATTAGGGTTTGGTTTGGCCATGGAGATCACTTTCTTCCTTGGATTCAATCGGTATTATCCATCTGGTGGAGTGGTGTCAGCTACTCCATCCTTGACGTCTGATGGCGATCCACGGTGAGCGGATGATGCTTGTAACCCTACGGTTGTGGAAAAGGTGCATTTGTCGATAATTTTTCATGCAATTTTGAAGCCACACTCTGGATCTTCAGAAGCATCAAAGTCATCTCATCCGATCATGATGTTTGATGAGAGCCGAGGTGACTTGCGGACGTCAGAAAATCGGGAGTCAGTTGATGCGGTTGTAGCTTCTACTGAGGCGGTGCTTCGAGATCCAGTTCTGCCCCATGAGGCGCTGATGTGTGATTCGGTTCTGCCCCGCGGTGATACTCTTCATGGTTCTAAATCATCTTATGATGTGATGAAACTCTCAAATGCAGGTTTGAAATGGATGGATCCTGTGATTTTTCGCGGTTGAAGGACTCATGCCCTAGTAAAATTCTTTACAAGGGTTCATCAGCTCATGTTGAAGAGAATCCTGTAGTGCTTGATGATAGAATGTCAATTGGGAGAAATCTTTGATTCCATGAATTTTCCTTCCTAAAGGTGCGCAACCATGGAAGTTTGATGATTTGATCCATAGAACCACGCTTTTGTGGGGTTTCTCTAATTTGAAATGTGTTTCACTTGGTGGAGGATTTTCCACTTCCTTTTTCTGTCTAATGATCTGATGCTTCGAGCATGGACCTGGGAACCTTGTTTCTGAAACCTGGAAGACCACTTTTAGATTAATGGTCTTTGGATTTTAATGTCTCACGTGCAAGAAATTATTTTTCTCAGAAATGGATTTGTCTTCATGGACTCAATTGGGTCCTCTGGCATCCGAAAATTATGCATGAAATTGGCATAGAAATTGGGAATCCGATTTGTCTTGACAAAGTGACTGAGGATGTTCAGTTTGGTCATTTTTCTAGGATTTTGGTGGAGTTTGATCTCAGCACCACTATGATTGACAAGGTAACTCTTTCCACCCCTTCTGACAACATTCACATTGATGTTGAGTATAAAAAAACCTCTTTTTTGAAATCAATGTATAGTCTTTGGACACTCATAGATGTAATTTCAGAGGAATGTTTCTTGTGGGGAATATAGGGTGAGAAGACATTCAGCAGCTCTCTGTCATAGGAAGTCAATGGGGAAGAACTTAGTGTTGCCAAAATCTACTGTGCATGATGGTGATCCACATAGGGAGCCCGCTCCCAGTGTTCCTGATGGGATTGATACTGGAAAAGGGTTTTCAATTGATGATTCTCCGATGAATGCCCATAGTGTCCCCTCTACGACTCTGTTTTCCTTGGACAAAGAGGTTACTCCAGTTGTGGACCCTAATACTCTCCAGGTTGACATCTCTAAGAAGAATGATGTGTAATAAGATTTTGATTTCCAGCAGGAAATCCAGAAGCTTTTCCATGTTTCTGAATTACCTAAAAAATGGGGGAACGTTTCATGAGGGTGAGCAGGAGAATGTGGGCACCCCGATTAGGGTCTCAGGAAGTGGTGGTCACACCTCCTATAAGGATGTTGTTTTAAGTGGCAATACAATGGGTGCTTCTTGTGAGGGTTTCATCACTATTCCTGTAAAGCGGAGACCACACAATGATTACTCTAACGTTCCTAGAAACATCTATACCTGATCGCCGTCTAAGGTGCCACGGAAGGTGGATGCAAATATTTTGAAAATCTTAAATCCAGATATGTCTCAATCAGAGTGGCAGACAGCCAGTGACTCTAATTATGGAAATGATAGGTCGTATTATGATTTCTAGACCTGTTCTTAGTGGATGAGGGATTTTCTATTTGTTTGACCCTGACTGCTACTCTTATGTACATTTTTCATTATTTTTAATAAATGGTCAGATGATTTACTTATGGCTGGACTTGTCTGGGATATAATATAAATAATAATAATATCCTCATATTATTATTATTCAAATTTCTAATATTAACAAATATACATAATATAAATAATATTTATATCCTTTTATTATTACTGTTATTATTAAAACTATTATTTCTTTAAAGTAAATAAATAACAATTTTATGCTCCAAGTAGCTTCACGGGTTGACAAGAAATAGTTTGACTAACCGTGCATAGTCCGTGCAGTCCCTAACATATACCTAGGGCTTCATGAATTGCTGGATCACTCTATTTAACTGACTGTTCATAGCCCAATATTAATTATTTAAATATTTTTTTGCATAGATTGTTATTTCGACGCTATATTGTAAAACCTGTTTATCAATTAATTATTAAAAATTTTAAATCCCTGTGGATATTCATCTAGTTTAAAATAAAATTTCTTACAAACTACCCACCTTAAGAACTTCTCGTCCTTGAGAAGTCATTGAGAACCACTACAATAACAACCAACATACCAAGGACATTTAATCATGTTTGAACAGAAACGTTATGTTCCCAACTCTAAACACACCATAACCCTTCACAAACCTAATGATTAAGCATTTAAAACCAGATCCAAATCTCACTTTATAACATAAACATTGAAATAGAGCTTATATCTTAGTCCATTACAAGGACCTCATCAACTGAAATGTTCGAATCTAAATCATCCAACAGAATAGGTTTCATATGATTCCCTTGAAAGACCTCACGGACCCAAAACCCACATTATCCCTTTATCTAATGACATTCATTTAAATCTATTCCAAAACAATACTCATGTTCTTTGAAGTCCTTACCCCAAATCTGTTGAAATTTTTAAGTCAATCCATTGAAAAGATATTTTAAAAACCAATCTTCCCTAACACGAATAAATGAGTACCCCAAGAAACCATGCATCTCACGTACAACCCAGATAACAACCACTTATCAAGCCAAACAACATTTAAAACCTTAGCATAGCGTAAGACCAACACTCTCTAAGTGACTCTTTGACGAAGTCAAAATAGGGGACATGATCATTTCTTTTGGAAGAGTGCATTAAGAGAAAACAAAGGTAACTAAAAAGAGCAGTCGAACTACTACAGGAAGACACTGTACAAAAATATTAGTGTCACCTACTGACATGTTTACTCAAAATGATTGGACCCTATCATCCTTAGGATTTTCCATGACGTCAAAATAATTTTTTAGCATCTTTCTAGTGTCCTATTTCTGAAACACCTTAAACACATGTGTGATGTTCCACGAACCACAATCAGCATGTCAAAAATTCGCGCATCAAATCCAAAATTTAACCAACTGGCATGTCAAAACAACCATGTCCTATAGGATAGTCTCTTATGAATCATAAATTTCAAACCACTATCTCGATCACACACAAACGATATCACTATTCTCAAAATCCCCTTTTTTAGAAAATTATGTAATTAATTTCAACATTTAAATATTTAATGAATTTCAACAAACCCACTAGTACTTTTCAATATCATGTCACCTGGTATTCAAAATAATGCCTTACCATGCATTGAATAAAAAACATCATGTTTATACATTTAACATTCATTGTAATTTTTTTTATCAGGAAATTAAGTGTCTAAATTCCTTTTACCAAAAAGGTGATATCCAAGGGTCCCATTTATTCAATCAGGTTTTTCAAAAAGCAACCACAGAACAATTCATTACAATCATAACTCATCAGTTTTATATTCATAACCTTTTTCAAACATACCATGGTTATTTGTTTCTGTCACATGGATATCCATCTACCAGTATATAAGGCTCCCATACACCTTACCATTGGGATTGGGATTCCATTTAAGATATCCATATTTTCATTTAACATTTTAACAATTGAATCATTTATTATTTCTTGGAAAATATATGTTACCCTTTTTCACAATTATAAGGCACCCATACACCTTACAACTAAAAAATGGTTCCTCATTATTGCAACCAAATAAATTTATCCAATGAAACCAACCATTTATCAGTTAGCTAAATTTTCTCCACAATTAGGTAGCACAGATCACAATGCTGAAACCACAATAACATGCTATAAAACATAAGCATGTCACATAATCATTACGTATAATCACTTAAGAATGTTAATTATATCACTGATATATGCTATCTAAAAATTCATGATGAATAAGTACAAGACATAAATAATATATTCAAGGAACGAAATCCTTATTAGTAGGCATCCTACTAATGCAACAACATGACATGGCATATATGCATGTCATGTTAATCTCTAAGTTATAAATATGAATCATGTAATATTACTCCCTTGCCTTATCAGATCAAGGTAATTTTTTTCAAAATTTTAATAATCAATAGGAAACTGAATATTCACTAGGCAGTCAAGAATATGTCATATCAATTGTATCCTCAAATACTATAATCATTAATTACCATCAAGGGCCACTTGATCATTTTCTGTACTTGGGGTGATCAGTCCCAAGCATGACTATTAATCCAAGCACCAAAAAATTCAAAGTATCATGTCTACTAAACCCAATATTGTAAGTCAAAGGAAAAGATCCTTTGATACTACTTTGTAAAATCTTGACCAAGCTCATCCCTGAACTGATAGCCAGATTGGTAGCCAGATGACTTTAAGAGAGTCTCCCCATATTTAAGTGGCTTCAACTGGCAGTAAGGGTGTATGGATAGTCAATGAGAATACTATACCGGCATATTAGAGTTCAATAATAGAAAATGACAATGAATAGTGGAAGTAGTCTAATAAATGATACATTAGTGGATGGAATATTTTTATAAAACTTTAACAAAAGTGGAAAATGAAATTTTGTATTGTAAATTCATGAATGACATGATAAGGATACAAAATTGAAAGCATTGAACAAAATAGAATTCTTTACATTCAGATACATATTTAATAAACAATGACTAAAAACCCTAAGGGAGGTTTCCTCGAGAATCCCAAGTTTCTGCTCAGTCCTCTGCTCATATATCCCAATTATATTCAAACAACACAATCCTACAACCAAATATAATATACTCTACTACCCTAGTGCAATAGCGGCATGCTTAGTGTGTGAGATATAAATCTCAGTATGCTGGGACCACACCTGTCTACCCCAAATCTAGACAATCAATAAATTATTCAAACAGAGTTAAGGCATGAAAAAAGAACGTGGTACAATGTAACTATATACCCAAGTACCTTAATCAGCCTTTAGCTTGTGTCTGAACCTGCATTATAAATTTATCATTCATACACAACCGTCATCACCCCGTCCTTTTCATTTATCAATTACGAAAACCTCATTAAATTATATAAGTCTTGCGATCTGGACGAAGCCCAACATCCGACAAAATAAGTCACTTATAATAGATGTATCAAAATACATTCTAAGAAATAAAAGTAAATAATGAATCCACGATTTTTCTACATCTTGGATAATGTTTCATAAAATATTCAGATTAATTTTTCTAGTAATATGTATGAGCCTATACACCAATAATAAATAGTAGTTCACCCAACCAATACAATAAATTCGAGCCCATCCACTAGGAATAGTGATTCACTCCTAGGTTCGTTCACTAAACAGTGATCCACCCAAATCATTAATGTGCCAGAACCCTTTCTTATTTTCAGTTCACAAATCATAACATCACATCATCTTTTAGTAACCATTTAATTAAAATAATGTTCGACTAAATGGAAACATAGTCCTATGTAAATTAATGGGTGTAGAACGTCATGTCTAGAACCCTTATAAGTATTTCATGCATAATTACTTGTCTCACAACCCAAGGGTATTATAAGAATCATTCCTTATCCCATAAAAGAAAATTCCCTTGCAAGATGGGTGTACAACACCATGTCTAGCACCCCATGAGTATTTGGATCATCATTCCTTGTCTCACAACATGTTTATCAATCATCCATATATGTTTAACATTGGTGTGAAATTCTATGTCCAACACCACAAAACCGTCCATTAATTAACTCATTAATTAATTAATCAAATACATTAAATAATCGAACAACTAATTAACAACATAAATAACCCGTCAAATAAACCAACAATTTTGTTAAACATACAACATCTCAAATGTTCATATTTAATTATTAAAAATTATTATTAACCACAAGATATTTAACTAGATAAATTACTCAACATTTAATTATCCCAATTCTATAACATGTCTGAACCCATCCCATCAAGTAGTGATTTATCCTAGACATTAACAGTTAACATGCATGTCATAAACATCTCATGTCAAACATGTTGAACAAGTCCAAAATATTTAAAAACCATCTCACACATCAGATCATATTTTTAATCAAATCCATATGAAATAACATAAGTCATGGAAAACAAACACACATCAAAATGTATTTTTAAACAACAACTATAACAATCAATCAATTCAAAAACATAAACTAATACATCAAAATTAATTAATTCAACAATTAATTAATTAAATCATATCTCATTAACTAGTTTATCAATTAATTAAACATTTACTATTTATCATTGATAATTAATCCATCCATTAATTATTTCCAAGTTCCAATTTATATTCCAAACATATGAAAATATTCAATATTCTCAATCTTTGGTAATTCCCACAATTTTTTTCAACTCATGACGTGATAATTTATTCCTCATTTAATTACCCTATTACCCATCCTGCCACATTCAATCATTTAATTCACCAACTAATATATCATCATTTTCATAATTAATAGAAAATATAAATAAATATTTATCTTTAATAGTTGAAAATATTATAATATATACAAGAGGGTTTCCTTAAATGAATTTATAAACTACTTTGACATCTTCTCTCCCCTCCCCATGTCCTGGAATACATTAAAAACATAAATTATACAGTTGAATAAACTATTATTTTATTTATTTTGAGACATATTAATATCATCTAATCTATTATCATATAATTTAACCTTATATTCCATCACATTTTAATCCCCTTTGAATATAATAGAAATGTTCTCAAACATGGAAATAGATGTGGGGAAACTCATCACTTTACTATAGATCTATCGTATTATTACCTCATATAAATAATTATATTCATTATCATCGGTTTTATGAATTTTGTTTACAGTAAATTATAGATAGATCTTTTTCATCACTTAATTTAATAAAAATAAAGGTAACCAATGTGATACAAGATGATATTTTATTCAGTTATTCAAAATTTCATAGTTAATTCAATCAAATGACGAGTCTCTACTATAATTATTTATGTTTTATAAAAAATAATTATACCAAATATAGATTAGATTCCTATAACATATATTTGATACATCTTTGAGAATATTATGAATAACTGAGAGGGTAGGGGTGAATATGGGTGAAAATTGTTTCTTATAAATCAAATGGATTTATCCACAAATTGGTGCAGAAAAATAGAATCCAGTATAATAAATCTATACTATCACGAACCAAATCTGGTTTCCACTAAAACCAGCAGAAAACCCAGCACATGACAAGGCCCGAAGGGCATTCTTGATCCCCACTAGTTGGCACAAGTTCTTGGGTCTCATAAAATGATAATTGCAAACAATTTACCCATGTTTATAAAATTAAAACAACAAATGAATCTAATAAAATGAATCTGGATTTTTCAAACCATACAATCTTTTAAAAAGATTTAGAACTGAATTACAATGTTTAAAACAACTCAACAAATATATAAATAAGGTACCAAACCAAAAGGAAACTTCTCCAGAACCCCCATGGATAGGGGAACCACACACAAGCCATCGTCAGAAGACTTCACCACCAAGGACCTACTAGAAACCCGAACCACTGGAACCAAAAATTGTACCCAACCTATGACAAAAAAAACCAATTCTACTTACTCCAAAGGTTATAGGTAGGGTGTGACCCAATACCTAGTAGGATACCACCACTAAGAGAATCCATGTGATAAACATTTAATGATGAAAATATTTCATGTTTTCATAAACATGAAATACTAGTTACAATTTCTGAAAGATGCAACTTAAAAATTAAAATAGATCACAAGTGGGAAATAATTAATATTAAACACAATTAAAAATAATTTCAACACTACATAATTTTCCCGACAACCCTACCTGATGTCGATGGTAAGCACAAAGTAAATAATGAGCACAAGAAAAAATAAATAACCCTTAGGCACTAGCTCGTTGTGGGTCCATGGTACCTCATATCTTGGTTAGAGTAGCCATAACAAATATCTATTCCCGTTCTTGAGCCACTAGTGTGGAACAGATCCATAACCAAGTGGTCCCCAATAATCATCATCATAGTATAGTTAATGTTTTAATCATCAAACATTCTATGTGAAACTATGGCCAAACCCAACAAATTCATTAGCATACTAGTACACATCCACCAACCTTGATACCAGGGGTTTCCCCTGGTGATCAAAAAATTTAAACAATTAAAGAAATATACTTTTCACATGATAATATCATTTTGAAAACAAAAATTCACCAAATATCCCAGATGTATACCACACAAGTCACAAAATTCCACTTTTCATTTAAATTAAATTTGAAATACTACTCACAACAAAATAGCCCACAACACTTTTCACATTTATTCAACCCTTCCACAAATCCATTAAAAAATTTTAGAAAACCATAACATGATATTAAAACTCACATAAAATCGAACTCAAATTTAATATTATACCCTTTTCATTACCAAAATCCAATTTTCACATAACGCTCACACAAAGCATCCCTCATCCCTTTCACATCTCTAACACAATTTACTAAATCCTAAAAAAATTTTTATAAAACATTTCCTAGTTGGAACACACCACAAAACAACCCATTTCACATTTAAAATGTACCATTTCAAAATATAAACACTCCAAAAACGTTTTTCCAATATGGTTTCACCTCTTACATAAATCATCAAATAATCCAAATCATTCATAAAACAATTCTAAAGAGTATACCCAATCTTTGCGTGTAAAACCCATATGAAAACCATAATTCAAGGAAAAAAACACAGAAAAACATTACCTAAGTTGAATTTTCATCCTTATAGACATTTATAAAACCTCTTTAAAGTGTAATAAAATCACCTGGAATAATACCACAAAATATACAAATGAAAACATACATTTTCATAAAATGCTCTTGAGAAGTATAACAATGTTTTACACACCAAACCTATTCCAAAAATCACCTTAAAATACCCACTTGAAGATAAGTCATAAAAAAAAGAATTTATAGACCATTTCAACAACTAATAAATCAATTTCATATTTTATAATACTACCACAAAATATACCACATGAGTTTCATTCAAAAAGATCACAACTTCAAAAAAAATGCAATTATAAAATTAAATGCTTAACCAAATACCTCAAAAATGGTTTTCGAACCACAAAAAACATATGGGGAACATTCAAAACTAGTAATAAAAGAAAACTAACTCATCAAAGAATGGTTAGCCAGGGAATCACCAACATTTTGAGCTGAAACCCTCAAATATTGGTGCAAAACATCAAACACACCACCCCACAAGGAATTGAAGAGAAACCTAAAATCCCAAGATTGCACCAAAAATACACCATGTAAAACCCTAGGTTCAAAACATAACTTCAGGATATTTTGCAAAATCACGTACAGATGAAACCCTAATGAAATGGATGAAACGGAAGGGAGGAACACTTATTTGATGGAATCTTGGAGAAATCACCCTAAATCCACTGGTATCAAAATTTTCAAATAGACAAACATTCAAGGATGATTCTATAAATGATAAAGAGATCATGTAGGAAATAGAATGGGGGAAAAATAGAGATAAATGATGGATTTATTATCAAATATATGTATATTTTTAAATCTCAGCGATTTGAGACATCCAGAGAAGTTTCGCCGAATTCTATGATGGAAATGATCTCCAAATAGGGGTATTAGAGCATGGTATCACGCCTTCAGTAAGTGGGATATGGTGGGAGTTGGAATCACCAATAATACATTAAAACTAAATGAGATATTAAAGTAATAATTTTTTTTTTAATTCCAGAAATGGGCTTTCTGGAAGGCTGAATCCCTTAAAAAAACCCAAATCTACAATGATTATGGATTCATAAATGGTCTAAATCAATATGGTGGTGTTAATAGGTTAGTTTATGACAAATAGGTATTGTAATGTATTAAAAAATGTTGGAAAAATGAAGGATTTATAAAAGGAATCATAATTTATTTTTAAATCTGGAATTGAGCTCACGGTTTGTCCCAGATCATGAACAGTCACCCATTTCTCCAAAAATGCATAGGAAACCCCCAAAACAAATAAATAATGGAAATTAAGTTAAATATAAATTTAAAATAAGTTATTTATGTGACAATTATCCCCACAATGGAAAATTTCCACCCTAGAATGTCACAGCATGGCCAAAGAAACAACCAAACCCAACTAAGAAACTAAGAGGTACTCACTTTCCTGGTTTTGCCCTCAAAGTCCAAAATGCCCCCAGTGATCAATTAAGTAAGGAATAATTAAAAAAAACATACACCACATTACTAAAATTATCAAGAATATTTATGAATTATCCCAAAATAAATGTCTACAAAAATATCCCAAACAAGGCTCAAGAAATTTACCCAAAAAAATAACAACATCGAACAAGGTTACACTTACCTTGATATAACTAAATAGTTGGGTACTCCCCATTCCTGAAATTTACCCAAGGAAAATTAAGGTAGTTAGATAGATCCGAATGAGAATAACCACTTCCAAGCCGACACCATGGACAAAACTGAGTACCGGTACGAGGAGACACAAATGGGCTCCCCACCATAAGAGACAACCTACATATTTTCTGAGACAGAATCGGGACACTAACAGGGGAGGCCCAAATAGACACCCGGTACAAGGGGTATACTTCCGTTACGAATTGCCAAAAGAACATACATGAGTCCCATGGTGGGTCTCTCCACCATAAGAACCAAACATATTAACCGACCAGCATGGGCCGGCACAGAAAGACCCCAAAAACTCAATGTGCTAAGACAGTCACATGGTTTGTCTGCTAAGTTTGGGAATCCTTGCACTGACCGTGTGGATCCCTATTTATGCATGGTTTTTTGGGGCACAGTTACAATTCACCATGTGAAAACCATGTGCTCAACATATCTAGACAAATTTTATACCTTTAAAAAAACTCAATGGAAACCTAAGGGGGGTGGAAAGACATTAGGAGACAAACATGGGCATGAGGCCCACCACCCAATTCCATATAATGGGAATAACAGAAGAATGATTAAGACACTAGAGGTTTAACCTCTTCCTATCATTCATTATGAGGGAAGGTCTTGTACTACGGTTTAAACTACACTGGTATTTCCCTTAACTATGCTCCATCTTCTCTTTGGGACCTATGGCTGGATCTCAAAAGATTGAAGCATCTTCGGCCTTGTAATTAGGCATTGGAAACCCTTGTATGGAAATTCTTCTTTTAGTTCCACAAAAAACTACACCATATACCCCGATGATCTCACCAATACAGAACACACTCCAGAACTCACTTTTCCTAAACCTGAAATTTCACTGATACAATGGATCAGAAGATTCACACACATCGCACCTTGTTTCTTCAGGTGACAAACAACAGAAGAGAAGGACACATATAAACACCTTACTCTAAGATATATGATTTGATGTATTTCCAAAGGGAGACATACTTCCAACAAAATAGAGACCCTTATAGGATAGCACAACCTTCACCTTTATAGACAAATGACCACACGACATCACAACGAGTCACCAAATATGACCATTGCGATTGATAGAAACAATACATGGAAGGTGAGATTATTCCCAGTCCCCAAACAACACAAAATTCTAGAAGGTGTCCATAATGGCTTCCCATGACCATATTTCTGACACTGGTGGTATAACATGAACTACTACATCAAAGAGACTATGAAGTACCCAAAGGCCCTCTTAGACACCATCCAGACATTCATCCATACTAAAAATCCCAGACCACTTCCACCTTCAACGATTCTGGATACTTAAGAAACTATGGTCTCTTTCAACCTTCCACGAGAAAACTCCCTCTACATGAGAATCTTCAATCTCAAAATATGAATAGGTGTATACTAATTCAAAATTTCTTGAGAAAAGATTCCATCCATTTATTAACTGGTGGATTTTACAATGGAAAACAAATCTAGGTTGCACGCCAATTTGGAACTAACCCTTAATGGGGGCATACCTTATCCAATGAGGGAACCCAAGGACCCATCCATCCTGGTCCATTGGTTAAGAAATATCGCAACCAGATCCAAACCGATGAGGGGAACCACTATAAATAATTCCAAAAGTATTCTCAGAAGAGACCACAAACCCACCCTTCAACACAGCTTACTAACCAAACACAAACCCAAAACACCATTCAAACAAGTGGGGTTCTTGGACTCAAAAAATTTCACAATATCAACATTTCCAAAAAAAATACAAACCATACTTAAACACTCATCAAGTCATCATGTATTCCCTTTAAAAAAATTTCTTTGAAAAAAAATGGTTCAACGATTATTGTATCCACCAATGGAACCCCATGGGCCACACATATGCATGTTTCCTTGCCACACTGGGCACCATCCTCATATCAATCCCAACACTCATCTAGTTGTTCCATTAACCATCCATCATCCCATATAACACAAAGGATGTGGTTGCTCACGAAAATAGCAATGGTTAAAATAAAAACTCAATCCAATTATTGAAACTAAAAAAATCAACCAATACTTCCTTTTTCTCAATACTATTAACCATGAAACTGAACTCAAATTACCGCTTACAAAACTTTTCTGAAAGTCAAAATATTTCAAATGAAAACTCACTTTGAAGTCATACACATTAATTTAAAAACATCTCATCCCATTAAAATACCTTTCAACAGTTTAGAAAACACTATTGGAAACACTTTTTCGAAACCAACTTTAACATACTTCCTAGTTTCAAAAGAGGCTTTAACACACCAATTTCATAATTCAAAAAATAGCTCGTTGTGGGTCACAGGTACCTCATATCTCTGTGATAATGACAATCATAATTATCTATTCTCATGCATGGGCCACTATTAGGGAACATAACTATAACCCAGTGGTACCCAATCATCATCATAATAATTTATTTCTAGTTTTAGGCATCAGTCTTTCTAAGTAAAACTAAGGCCAAACCCCAAGGATTCATTATCATACTAGTAAACGTCCAAAAATCTAGCTACCTTGGTTTTCCCCTTGTGATCAAACAAGTTCTACATGTTAAGAAATATACTTTGAACATGAAAATATAATTTACACATCAAAAATTCACCAAAAATACCACAATCATACCACCCAATTCCCAAAATTCCACTTTTTATTCAAATTGATTTTGAAATATGACTCACAACAAAATTTCCCACAAAACAATTCACATTTCTTTAAAACTTCCACAAATCCATTAAAAAATTTTATAAAAGAATTCCAATGTATTACAACTCGCAAACATCCCACTCAAATGTTACATAATACCATTTTCATAACCAAAATACATTTTTCACATCATACTCACAAAAAACATCCCACATCACTTTTAAATATCTTACACACTTTAGTAAATTCTTCAAATTTTTTTATAAAACATTTCCATGATGGAACACGTCACAAAACAACCACATTCACATTTAAAATGTACTATTTCAAACTACTAACACTTTAAAATAGTTATTTAATATGGTTTCAGTTCTTAAAAAGATAATTAAATCCTATAAATCTTTCATAAAACAATTCTAAAGAGTATACCCAATCTTTTCTCATATATCCCATTTCAAAACCATATTTCAAGGACAAAATCACACCAAAACACTACCAACATTGAATTTTCAGCAGTATAGACATTTTTAAGACAAATTTAAAGTGTTATAAAATCACCTTGAATAATATAATGAATGATACAGATGAAAACATCAATTTTCATAAAATATTCTCATAAAGTATAACAATGTTTTACACACCAAAACAATTCCAAAAATACCCCTCCAAGGCCCACATGATACTAAGGCATTAGAAAAACATAATTTTCTACCCCTTTCAACAACTAATAAATAAATTGAATATTTTATAAAACTACCAGAAAAGATACCTCATGTGTTACATTCTAAAAGTTCACAACTTCATCAAAAATGTAATTATAAAATTAAATGCTTAACCAAATTCATCAGAAAACGTTTTTGAACAGCACAAATCATATCAGGAACATTAAAAACCCATAATACAAGCATACTAACTCATCAAGGAATGTTTAACCATGGAATCACTTTCCTTTTGAGTCAAAACCATCAAATATTTGTGTAAAACATCATGCGCACCACCGTCACACCACAAGGATGTGGAGAGAAACCTAAAATCTCAATATTACATAAAAAATATACCGTTTCAACCACTAGGTTCGTTCCCTTACATCTGGATACATTCAAACATCAATAATGAGGGATAAAACCCTGAGGAAATGGTATAAATTGAAGCGAAGAACACTTACTTGATGAAACCTTGGATAAATCGCCAAAAATCCACTAGTATCTATATTTTTTAATCTCTAAAAATTCAAGGTAGGATCAAAAGAGGATAGGAGATCATGTATGGACTGAAGGGGGGGGGGGGAATAGTTAAAAATGAAGGAGTTATGAGGGAAACAATTTACCTCTTAAAATCTGGCTGATTTGAGATATCAAGATAGGTTTCGACACATTTCCTTATGAAAATGATCTTCAAATAGGGGGAGGAGAGCATGGGATCTCGCCTTGGGAATGTGGGATCGGGTTGCAGTTTGAATCACCAAACAATCATAAAAATAGAAGATGATATTAAGGAATTAAGAAATATTTTTAATAGAGGAAATGGGCTATCGGGCAGGCCGAATACATTAAATAAAAACTCAAATACACCCTGATTATAGATTCATAAAAGAATCAAATTAACATGATGGTGTTAATAAGTCAGGGGATGAAAATTAGGAATTTTAATGGACGAAAAAGGTTGAAAAATAAATTTGTTATAATGGAATTAGTTTTTTTTAATATGGAATTGGGCTCACGGTTGGGCCTAAATCATTAATATACACCCATTTCTCCCAAAATGCATAGGAAACACCAAAAAAATAAATAATCGAAATTATATTAAGAATAAATTTAAATTATATTATGTATTTGACATGTACATTAAAAAATATATGAAATTTAGGATTTAAATTCATATCACAAAAAATTTTACAATGTTCACCATTAAGGACCCCATTGAAGGCGTACACACCAACGATTTGTCGATGTGTGAAAATACACTATGATTCAATATTTTTTTGGATTAAAACATTAAACCACACTGTCCCTATTAATGGAGAAATTCCATTACAGTTTAGGTTTCATTCACTTCCCACCCATGGGGAACACCCACTTTTTCACTGCTACACAATGATTTGGATATAGGCAACTGTGGGATTATTGAATTTTCAAAAATCTCTAATTCATGTAAAACATTATTATTTCTTCATATTGGTACATTATCCATAAAATTATCATATAGTGTTTGTTTAAATAAATAATGATTGTAAAGACATTCTATTTTAAAAAATAAATGCCTATTTGAGTATAATTTTTTATGAATCTTGTTGAGGAAAATGAAATGTGAAAATACTAAAGTAAATCACCGGTCATATAACCCTATCCACATAAATACTAATAATAACTATTGGTGGAAAAAAAATCATGGGAGGATATTAATATTTAATTTTTAATGTATCTCCTTCATGATACATGTTTCAGAAGAATCACATAAAAAGAGAAGCATTTTCTAAGACTTCGATATGAATCAATGTGTCTAACCTTCATCACATGACAAAAAGAATGAGATCTAAATTGTGTGATTTAACAATGTAATATGGATAATTTTTACATTTTTCATATATTAAAAATAATGCGACCTTGACTTTGTATGTATTTTGTGTATTTTTTAGGTAACTAATCTATATAAACCCCTACGTGTAACCCTTATTATGTGACAAAGTCACAAAAATAATTATAATGATACCTAGATCTCATTTATAACATAATCCTTTGAACATTGTTATATGGTTTTGAAATTTGGGTATTTATAATTGTTAACCAATAACATGACTCTAATAAATTATATCATCTATTCATTCCACCAATATCAGGACTCTTGATCATCACTTTGTTGCCAATTGTGTGAGTCCCCGGTTATAAGAATGTCGTGTGCGTCCCATCTTGAAACCCTATAAATGAAAATATTATGTATCTATTAGTTACAATGTAAACATGGTCAATTTATTTTCAGAACATTCCTTTTATGCAAGATTTAATTGATTTATAAAATATATATGAATTTCCCATCCTCCATAAAATAATGATCTTGAACATATGTGGTTTCAATAATTTCAAATCGTGATACCTCTGTACATATGTGATTGAATAATCATTGTATGTGATTCATTTTATATTACATGTTGATCATGATCTATACATACATACGCGAAAACTTCACTGTTTCATTATATTTTAATCCCATATATTTTTACAACACTAGGAAATGATGTCAAAATTTCATACCTTATTCAAATATGAAATATGAATTCATCTACATTAACATAAATATACCTATAGAAACCAAACCATATTGACTAAGAATACAAACCAATCCTCCAGATCAAATCACCTAGCTACAAACATTTTGATTATTGACAATCAAGGATGAATTATTTTAGTTGGTATATATATTAGAAACATACTTGGATAATTATATTTTTATTGAATTATTTAAAAGTTAAAAAAATTATGCTAGTGTATTAGATATTTTATTCTATATTTGTAGTAATTTGGAGAAATTTAATCTGATTATGGGTGATGTTTGGAGTAACAGGGTATTATATACAACATTATTGGTATTTAAAAATAAATAATTACTTTTATAAGGGATATTAATAATTAATATATATTTTTAGAATCTCTACAATATTGTACAAATGAATTAAATAATAGATATGATAATCTTCATGTTTTGTTAAAAATGATTGTGAAAATTTTTATATTATGTTGTAGTTTTCGATAAAAAACTAGAAATAACTTACCTTATATAGTAATAAAAGTAGGATTATGAATCAACAAAAAACATTCTACAGAATTACCAAAGAGGATTAAGATTATGGTGAAAATCCCATTGTATTATGTCATATTAAAACAAAGTATGTGTGATATTACCTCATTGAATTCAGAAGGTTTGTAAAAATATACCATTCTATGAAAGATAAAATGAATGTTTCAAATATATGTAAGTATAAAAAGAGGATCATGTCTAAATATCATGATGGACTAGTATGTTAGAAATGTAAAACACACCTATTTCAAAAAAGGAGAATTTATGAGGTGTTGCGTCAATTTTTGATTTTAGGACTTGATGTGATATTTAAATAATTAAAATTTTTAATATTAAAATCATTAATTAAATGTACATTTTCATGGAGAATTAAAGTTTTTTTTCAACAGATAATTTATTTGAGGATATATTTAAAAATATTCATGGATGTTTTTTATGGATAATTCAAGAGAGTGTTAATTTGATATTTTAATGAAGAATTTAATAAATATTCAGATATACATATTCATGGGAACTACTACATGGTGAAGGTGTAAAATTTTAGAAAGAGGAAATTAAAATATTCAAAATTTAAAATGATAATGTTTCGGTATGGTGAATAAATAATAAAGCATATCATATAGGTTTTCCAAGGTCAGAATTTGTTAGTTGATTAGAATGAATTATATATCCAAAACATGTCATTTAATTTTTTATGTTAAGAATATATTTTACAAAAATATTATATTTTTCTGGGAATAAATAAATTTTGACTAACTGATATATTTGAAAAAACATGATATTGAAACTAATATAGAATTTATAGAAACTCTGTTTGGGTTATTTCAATAAAAAATGTGGAGTCAAAAGAAAGTTATTTTTTAATATATATATATATATATATTTGGACTATTAGATACCAATTAAAAAACATCATTTATAAAATATTAGTTAAAACAAGGATAACGTAGTTGACATGATGTGTTTAATTTGGTGAGTTTATACAATGAAATTTCACTTTAAAGATTTTTCTGTCAAAGGATGTGTGAGTATATTGAAAACTCCCTTTATAATTTTGTATTTATCTCTATGATGATTTCAAATGATAAATAATTGAGATTTTTACTCATAATTAAACCTATAATGAGCCAGTGGGGGATATAGAGATATTTGGTGTGGCACATGCAATGATATTTTTTCATAAAATATTCATATTATATCTTTTAGTGAGCATTTATATCCCCATGAATTTCTATATAATTAATGAATGTTCCTGTTGGGTGTAAAAAAAATTATGAACTATGTATATTCCGTATATTTCTATAAATAAATTTTTAGACTTGAATATTATATGTGCCTCAAATTGATAGGTTTAAAGGGATCGTGGAAAAATTAAATCAAGGGTGATTGAAGATGAAAAAAAGAATACACACTATTTCACAAACTCATCGGGTGTATTTAAAAATTTTGTTTTGAAATTAACTTTTTATTAATAATTCAAATGTATTATCTCATAGTGTTTAATTAAATAGGTTTTAATGAATAAGAGAAAGTTTATATTTAAATAGTTGAATTGATTAAAGGTATAGTTATTTGAAAAATAATATCCTCCAAGGAGGTTAAAGAATAATGAATTGATAGACTATATATTAAATTATCATTATATAGATATCACAAAATCATATTGAGAAATACATGTATGTTGATGATTTTTAGAGATTACAGATGGTGAACATAATATTTATATCATATTATTGGGATAAATTTATTATTTTTAGAGAATATTGTATAAAAAATCTAAAAAGATCCCAACTCCCACACATTCTACCAATAGATTTTTATAACTCACCTTCACTTTTTCTATAAAAGTCATCACTATTAAATATGTTTTGATGAATCTATTACATTATATGATACAAAAATAATTCTATAAACATTATACATTATATTATTATCATATTTAAACATGAATTATGTGAATCAAAAAGCCTATCATTGGGGAAATTCCCCAGGGAATCTACTATATAGTGGTCTTTAACACCACGTTCACTTATAAGAGTGTAGTATATTTTCACTATGTAGTTTATAATTACTAACATGTATAATTCTATTTGGGTATATATTAATTATTTGAGTTCATGTTTAAATATTATAATCTGAATAGAATGTTTAAAAACATCGCATACATTTATTATACTCATAAAAAATTTCATAGATTTACTTTAATGTGTAAAAAAATAATTCTATTAGATAGTAGGTTCATAGGAACAAGGATTCCATTTAGATCATAACATATACACGTAATAGTTGATATAACATGTAATTTTCTTAGAGGTTGTGCTTTGTATAAATAAGATATCAAATATGTTAAAATATGAATAATTCTACACGACAGATAGGAGAAACAGTTTCCAAATAAAATGTAAAAAATGATCAAATCCTAACTTGGTTGAGGGACATAATCACTATATGGGGATTTTGGAAACACATATTTTGTAATAAACAGTCTTAAAACATATAATTATGAAATAAATAATCATAACATTAAGTACTAACATACCTTAAATTGTATTCCATAGGAAAATTATTCAGACAATATTAATTTTTTTAACTATTATTTAATATTTTCAAATAAATATGGTGAAATAGGATGATCATTTATTTCATTTTCCCCTTACTATATAATTTAATGATAATGAAAAAATATATTGTAAATAAATTGAGAATTCATTTAACACATTGTAAATTAGGTTATAAAATTTTAAAAGTTAATTTTACCTATGATAATGAACAAAATACATGAGATTTGGTATATCGATAATTTTATAGAAATATTATGAATCATTTCATTAATAATAATAGAGGATCAATGATTACAAAAACATTTTTCTCAACATCGATTCAAACATTAACTGTTGATTTCATTTTTATATGAAACATTCAATTCTAATGTATACTCATTAGTTGATTTGGATATAGAATTTCACTATGATGAAAATACTTTATAGGTTCCATAAAATATCATTAACAAGCATGTTATGAACTCAAAATAGTAATAAGTTAAAAAAGTAACAAGGTAGCTGTGAATAATTTCACCATTAAGAATGATGTGAATATTTATATTGTATATTTTTAAAATTAAATACAAAATCCAATTTCAGAAACCTAGTGTAACAAAGAAAAGTGTAAATTTTATGTTATGTGTTTTCAAATTTCTATTCATTTAATGATTTTTCAAATCATATAATGACTCTTATAACTAGATCGATTTGGTTATGTGAGTTACATTAATTATTATAATGAAAATAAAATTAGAGGAGACCAGTACTCTAATATATATATTTCAGGATAAAAGATTCACCCAAAACTCTCCAAGAATAAAAAATGGTATTCAAATAATTAATATCCATATAATATTATAGGGAAAAAATATGTATTTATAGAAATAATTAACAATTTTTCATATAGAATTTAGGATTCAATATAAAAAATAAATTGATTCATGAACTGAGTGAGTTATGGAACATTGTGGGTGATAAATTTCAATAAACATAATATAAATGATATATTATAGATTATAATGTCAATTATCAACACAATGGAAAAATGAATTCATGAAAACATTGAAAAAAAATCTTCTCATAGATGTTAATTGGGGAAATAATTCAAAAATATATCATGAAAGAAAGAGAGAGAATATACCATGTAAAGTAATTAAGAACCCTGGTAATGTTTTTTGAGAGAATTATTACCAAAATAGGTGAAAAGGACAAAGGAAATTACATATAGTTTCTTGTACAAAGCTATTTTTGATGAAAAAAAAGTGTAATGTGTTAAATAAAAATATGAATACATGGAATTTTATAACCGAATATGGAAATGAAAAACCAAATTGGTGGATAAAAATTAGAGGAGGGATGTAAGAGAATATAAGAGAGTGTTATAGAAAATATTGGATAATGATGTTAAATAATTTCATCCATTAGAAATATTTATAGAAAAATATAAATATGATTAAATAAAATTGGAATAAATATTCATGGGGTTTATCCTTAGGTTCTAAATTTTCGAGTTGGCATTCCTTTTGTATTAATAGTTGAAAAAATTACCCTTAATACAATTTATAAGTATTAAAATTTATAATTAGAAGAAGATAAAGGCGGTTTCCAGTACTAAATTAAAGGAGGAATTAAAAAATGGTATTTATTAGATGATTCCATATAATATAATGGATCCATGGGTTTTCAAAATTACATAATGATTTGAAATCCTAAGAACATTTATATTTATTGTAGGATTGGGAGAATGATTAAAATTGATTCCACTAAATTTTTATAATCTGTTAGTTGTGGGAGAGCCAAAAACATCAACTGTTGAATTAAATATTGATAATATTAAATGGAATATCTTTCTTGTTGAGTACATTTTATTTGATATTGAAATTCACAATGATGTAATAATTATTCTAAGATGGCCATTCATATACATGGGAAGATGTTTGACTGATGTTACCCAGGGTAAAATCAATTTTTATGTTAGTGAAGTAAAATAAATTTATAATATATTTCAATGTGTGTAACATTCATTATGGTAATATAATTATTTTTATGTTGATATAGTTTATCAAGAAAATTGAAAATGTATATTTACCGAATGTAGTACTAAATTGAATGAGAATGATGTGGTAAATAAAAAAGAAACAATGGAATTTGTAGAAGATGATATTAAAGTGGTAGAAAGAAAACTATGTCTAAAAACTATACAATTCAAGGAGGAATTTTTTAAACAAACTATAATTTTTTTATAATTTATCATTAAATTTATAACTATTTATTAGATTATCGTACCGACCAAACTAAATTTTATCTATATTTGATAAAAATATAAACTTACAGAAAATTATCGTCTGAGTTGGAAATGGAAAATAAAAGAATGTTAATTGACTTCCTAATGAAGGAATTTATTCATTTAAATATGGGATGATGAATTTAGAGAGAATATGAATTGTAATCATTTTGAGATTTGGGTTTTTAAATAAATTTTATACTCTAGTACGTGTATTCAATGTGGGGTTCTTTTGAGAATTTTAAATGGTTTTAGTGGTTTTTTAAAAAATTTATCATCTTCTAGATCAGGGAAATGTTACATCTAAGTTGATTGGGAACCATTAGTTTTATTACCGGAATGGACTAGACCCCGTGAATGTTCTATTGGAATTGTTGTTATAGTTTATATCATAGGGAACATAGCCATTGGGTATTGTATATCCATCCATGTGCGTAACATGGTTTCCTTTCTATCGGGGACAAAATGAACACAATTAAATTATACGAGGTACATTATTGTATTTTTAATGGTTTTTAAAATTAATTTAATGACCGCAATTTAATTTTTTGACCCCAGAATTTTTTTTATTAAATGGTTAATAATTATGTTCATTAATTCAGTTACACTACTCTTCACAGTACCCTATGTAATATTTGGTTAATGGTGATTTGAAGATACATTTATTTATTGATATTAAAGGTATGATATCTTTTTCTTTTATTCATCATTCTTATTTTTGTATTATATCATTCTTGGTGTGACCCTATGTTTGGTATTTGTGTGAATATTCTATCATACAATGGAAGAACCATATTGAACCATGGGTCTTCCCGATGCAGTAGATAGTGGATTTTGGGGAATAACGAATGTCATAGGAAATCAAAAGAATAAAAATATAATATTCTTATATTATGAAAATATAGCATAGTACCATCCATTAAAATGTATTTAATATATCTTCCAAATACATATTATAATAATAAAATTATATTAATAATATTATTAATAAATTGAAATGAAAATGAATCATTAAATGAATCATGAGTTAAGGGTAATAAAATTCAATGTTGAACATAATTTTAAAATTATTGGGATCACCTATGCAATTCCAAACATTTTTTTCAATTAGATACAATCATTCCTCTATTAATATATTGTTTTTTTCCATTTCCCATACAATCTAGTTTTACATTTCATGATCAATTCACCGAAAAAAATATTTTCTGGAACCCTTATATAGTATATGTGAATTTTTTTGGAACATCATTATAATAATTGAATGAACCGTGAAACCCCTTAAATTGATCACATAGAATATTCATGTCAATTATGTTGTTCTATGTGAACAATCCACGGATTCTCATCTAAATTTTGTACATGAATACAATCAATGAACAATAATGAATCAAAATTAACCATATACTAGATATGTAGATAAAGGGGGACTTCAGTTATATATTAGATATGTGAATAATATATGAGGCAGTTTAGAAACAATTGTCACTTATTCCCATTTTTTCTCACACATTTGTATACCTAATGGGAAGAAGAGGATATGAAATTAAAGAATCAATTCTATATACTTAATGGAAAGAAATAGTTCTCCAGAAAGGTCTATACAATATTTTTTGACATTCTATGGTCATGTATGTAGATGGAATAATGAGGGAAAATAAAAACTATAATGATTAAGATGAAATATGTTTAAACATGTAATTTTAAAATAATTTATCTAAATAATATACAATAATAACACCTAAAATATGAAAATATATAGGTGTATTGGTTCTCAAAGCTAATGAACTGAAATAATGATACCCGTAATCAAATAAATCAGCATAATTTAATAATATTTATGGACACCCTCATTTCATTCAATCATCAATTAATAACATCCTTGTGAAATTTATTTAATAATTTTGGATTCATGTGGGTTTTAATATCTCATTTTTATGGTTTACTCATTTTTTAAGAAGATTCAATATTATATGGGAATGGACATATCCATATATATAATAAACCCCACTTAAAATACATTAATATGTAATATTATTTATGATTTTATGAATTCTATCTATAATCGCCACCTAATTTAAATGAGTTTTTATGAATGAAAAACTAAGAATTCATGTATATTAAAAATGTGAATCATGATTATGTATAAGACCATCATTGGACCATTTGAAATTTTTGAGCCCCTTATTGATGAAGGTTTCGGTGATTCAAGATTGTGGAGAATTTATGACCACATGGAGGTGTAGTTTTGGTGCAAGGGATATGGTCCATGAATGTTGTAAAGAATGGATTCTAGTGAATATTGGAGGAGTACACCTATATAGTTTGGGAGATGTCATCACATTGTTGTTGGATCAAATGATAGTTGGGAATATGGAACCACATATATTGGATTTCATAGGGATTATATAAATGGATTTTTTTGGGTATTGGGATCCTAGATAATGTACTATATATTTATAAAAATACATCTTTATCATTTTTTAGTTCTATGAATAAACACTGATAAATTTCATAGTTATATAGTCCATAAAATAAATTGTTTTATCATTACTAAGTAAAGTAGAATTAAAATATCTCCCTTTGTAAGTTCTTTCTATATCAATGAAAAAGGTTATTGTTTAACAGTTTTTCCACACATGTAATGGTGTTAACTATTATATTGTAATAATAGCATAGATAAATGTCACCATTAATATATATTTTCTATATAAATATTTATATATTATTAAATATGATTTTTTTGACATTAAATATTTTTATATATAAATAAAACTTATATTTATATGTAACCAGTTATACTTTTAATTATATATTAAACATTAATTATGTATATATACATATATTATAAGACATGGTTATATGGACAATATAACTCAATATGAAAATACATTAAATATAGTTGTTATTTCTTTTTAAATGTTTATATATATAATATATAATGTATATAATATATAACTTATATATATTTAATCTGTAAATATATATATATTTATATGGGAATGTGATCCTATATATTTATATATATTATTTCGTTATAAAATATATGATTTAAATTATGTATATGTAAATATGATATATTTTAAATATTTATTAAATAATAGTTTAAATATGAATTGTAAATATATTAATTTAATTATATTTAAATTAATATATGCAAAAAAATATAATCATATATATTAATATAATAGGATGTGTTGTGAACAGATTAAATTTCATGACGCATATAAATCATGTGGTGTGACAAAAGAAAAGAATATTGAAAAAATGGGGGTGAATATTGGTATGTATATAAATTATGTATATGTATGTATATTTATTATTATGTAAGTATGTATATATGTATGCAAGAAAGATATTTATGTATGACTCATATATGTATTTATATATATATATATATATTTGTGTGTGTATGTATGTTTGAATGGATGCATATGTATATGTAACGAATGTATGTTCATATTTGTGTATATATATATATGTACATTAGTGAATGTACATATGTATGTGTATTTATGTTTGTGTATGTATTTTTATGTATTTGTATATATGTGTTTGTATGTGTATCTATGTTTTTCTATACATATGTGTAATGGAACGTACCCTCTTGGTCCATCACGTTGCCAATTCTTGTGTTTGGGACACCCTGGACCCCATTAGTAAGTTCCAGGGCAGTGCATCAGTGGCAGGATGTCACCCTGGTTTCACCGATCAGTGAGTCACCAATTGGTGAGTCACCGATCACTTTTTCCCCAATTGGTGTGTCACCGATCGATGTGCCCCTGATCGGTGAGTCACCGATCGGTGCCACAGGGGCTTTTCGGGGTTTTCTTTCCCCAACTTTACCATAACACCACTTTTTAGTCTTTTATCTATTTAATGTTATTTAAGACCAGTTTTATCTACATAAAAATGATTTAATTCCCCTAAGAGTGTTGTGACCCTCAACCAACCGATTTTCCTCTCATCAATTGAAATCCTTTAATGAACTGATGTTATGGCCACCTCTCCAATGAGAATTATTAAATAAAGATTAATTCCATAATTTGTTACTGTTCAAACGCGTAGTGAAACCACAATCTACCGTTAAATTGATTCAAAATTAATATCTCGTAACTCTAGGATCTCTCCCTTTTATTGTACAAGTATTCTTTCTTCTACTGGGCATGTCAAGTTTTCTTTCCTTGGAGAATTTGGAGTCCCCCACCCCAACAATAGTGGTGCGCATGTACCGATTCATGCTCACTCTTTTAGTCCCCAAAGTTCCTCCTCTACAAGTCACTCATCCTCGGTTATTGGTACAAGGAGAAAAACATTGATTGATCAGGTATAGATTTTCATTTCTATCTCTTTTTGTGTATCATTCGGGGTGGGTACAATGATGTTCCTTCTAGTATGGATGGAAAAAAAACCTTAACGAAGATAATACATGGTTTCTAATGAATTAATGGGTGTGTTTGATGAAGCAGATGTACTCTTCAATCTTTTTTCATGTGTTGTGAATTGTATAGGTTTATTTCTATTGAAAGTTATTTTCATTGGTGGTCCTTTCATTCTCACTAAAGAACCTCCATTTTTTGGATAATTATGTAATTGAATGGATGAAATATGGAACCATTTTAATCGCGTAAACTCAGTTGATTAAATGGATGCTGAATGAATTAGAATCTTTTTGTGGTCACCCTAGTTTACCAAACGGAAAGATGAAACTAAATGGAGGGCATATTTAAATTTGAAAACATCCTTTCTTAGTTATGGTGACGTTTACAGTTATTCTGCTTGAGGCCTTTGAGGTAACATTGATGGGGAATGGATACCCTATTGTGCAGTTCTATGTTTATGGATTGGGGGCCATGTGGGGGCGTATATTGGGGCTTGTTTTGGTTTTAGTATGTTGAGGGATGTCACATATCCCTTTTGTTGTTGGTCCTTTATAAGAGAATTGTTTGTGAATGCTTAATTACATCTTTTCTGTCTTTGCTTCTTTGGATTGTGGCTATGCATGTTAGTTTCCCAGTAGTGAAGAATTATCTAAATGGAATAACTTGAATATGATAACAAAAATGGGTTCAATGGGGAATTGCTTTCCTGGAATGAGTTCTGAATTGGTTGTGGTTATTGCGATTCATTAAACTAAACAGTAACAAGGGTGCTTGTGTATCAGGTGGTTTTGTATCCCCTAGTATGGGATTAGTTCTTGTTTATATATATGTATAATTTAGCTATTGTGTTTCTTATTCGCAACCCACCCAAGTTTATTACTTCATGTTGAAAACCCCCATTTCACAGAGGGGGGGGTGTTCGTTTTTCCCAACCCTCCTATGAGTTGATACTTGTTAGATCGTTTTTTTCTCCCTTTCTAGGGTAGCCCAAGACCCATTGGGTAAGCTGTGATAGCCTAAGGTCCATTGTAGACCAGGATTTGTTGGGAAAGGAATGTTTTGGTAGTTGTCCCATGTGTTTTCTGGTATGTTGTTTCCCAAGTGTCTTCGAGACGATGCCCATGTCTCTTCCAGCATGGTGGTAGTTGTTCTCCCCTAGGTGTCTGTGGGCGTGGTGAGGTGGGGTTGTTATGTCCCAGTTATTTTGCGGTCAGGATGTTTGTTTGGTAAATCCCATGTGTGTGCATGCGAGGTATGGGTGTGGGACTTCAGAGAGAATGGCAGGGGGGTTAACGCATAGGATGTCTTCAATAACTATTGATATCCTGGAGTGGGGTACCAAAACATTGATGTTTTATTTATATTACTTTACATGACTTGAATTATTTGGGAATTGTGCCTTGATGAGGTTTGGGTGGATAGTTTCCTTGTTAGGTGCTTTGGTTATCTCCTTTTATCACAAGGCATTATAATTCCTCCCCACTTGTGCACAAGAGCTTTTGGTTTTCCCTAATGAGTACACATGTTTGTTCACCCTATGTATAGAAAACTACATTCTGGTTTCCAAGAGGATTTCAAGGACCGTTATGAACCCTATTAGCTGAGACGCCAGGACCATTGATGTTGATTTTTTATTCTTTTGGTACTTACTTATGGAGTTTTCTATATTTTTGTAGCACTTATTTTTCGAACATGCATATAATAATGGATTGTCTAGGCTTTAATTTTACACCCAGGTTTTGTGTTGTTTGGGTTTTACTATCTTATCTCTCGATCCTACTAAATTAAAAGGGTTATACCTTCCATTTTAAGTGAGATCTTATACAATTGGTGCTAGTTGCCACTCCGGGGCCTATTGAAGACAGGTCTCATGGATTATTATCTCTCCTTCAACTTGAGGAAGGAAGGGTCTGGAAATCTATTGTCCCTTCCCTCATCTTGGTGAAGGCTGCTCATGACATAATGGAATCAAAGGAAAGGTTGAGAGATAAGATGGAGTTTGGAGTTAGGAATATTGAGGATTACATGGGTTGGTAGGGAAATAGTGTTAGGAAATCATGGGATGTGAAATAGTCTAGGGAATACATGCTAGGACCTAGGATTTTAGATACCCCCCGTGATCAGATTCAAGGACTCTGAACCTAACAAACAACCAAGTGAGGCAAGACTGATTGAATTGTAGAGACACTAGGAAATGTACATGCATCATAATTACTTGTTTTTTATGTGTCTTGGTTATTTTTGGGATTTAAAATAAATAAAAAGTCTATGAAAAATTTAAAATAAATCTTATACACTACCCATGCTTAAGAATTCCTTGTTTACCTTTCAGTCATGGAACTCAGACGACGACCACAGGTAGTGAAGGCGATCGAGTCCTAGGAGGATGATTTCATTGATTAGCAGAGGGTTGGTCGAGATGAAGAGGATGACCAATGGAAGAGGACCCTTCGTGTCTTTCATTGGAACACCCTCAGAATGTACTAGGGTAGTGTCTCGAACAAGGAGACATATAACTTTCTTGAGGAGCTAGTGATAGTTTTCATCTTAATCTGGGATCTGACAGAGTATTGGGTTCTTCTAGATATAAGCTACATGTGGGGAGCAGAACGTCAGTTGTGGACACTCTATCTTGGGGATAATAGGGAGGTTGATGTTTTCTCGACTAACTTCGAGAAGGAATTATGGGTGTAATTACTCTCTTCCATGATGAAGGTAGAGAAGTGGCAAGAGGTACTCTCACATCAGTAGGGGAGAATGTTAGAGAGGGAGTTGGGGATCATGTTCAAGGATCTCTTTCTCTTTTCTTTGGACCTATTTCCAGATGAGGAGTCTCCGGTGAGATGTTAATAGGATGCACTCTGACCTTTCATTAGTATGTTGTTACTCCCTTCACTCTACTCAAATACTTGGAGGTCCATAAGAAAGCCAAAGTGGAGAGGATGAATTATATTCTAGGATGTGTTCTGTTAGAGGGAAGACTGTTGGGCTCATCCAAGGGGAAGGATGTATGCATCAGACCTCCAGTATCAAGACCATTCATGTTTCGGCCAGTGGGGAGAAGGCCCCAGAAGTTCCAGTTCTGATCTCCTGATCCTCACCCCTTCCATGCGGGTCCAAGACCAAGATGCTTTATCTGTGGAAGTCGGGTGCACCGTCAGAATCAATGCCCAAATCGAGTTCATTATGGTGTGGGTGGGAAGGTACAGCGCCCTCCTCAGCAGTAGTAGTTTCTATCCTGGACTTTTTAGTAGCAGCAGTAGGGACAGTAAGCTATCGCTCCACTGGGAGAAGATGTTGCAGGATGATGTCGGACGTAGGGCACTCCTTAGGGACCTCTACCAGGGTAGGGTTGGGGAGGCATCTGACAGCTGAGGGGAAGAGGAGCAGGGCGTGGGTAGTTTCATGCTGCAGAGGTAACAGTTCAAGCAGGGTATGAAGTCATTCGAGGTATGATAAACTATCATAATACTATTTCATGTGCCTTGTTTGACTCCGGAGCATCGCACTCCTTTGTTACCCATTCTATTCCATTCATTAGGTCTGGATGTAGAGATAATTCTTGTACCCATGGTTTTGAGTATGCCCATCGGAGTTCAGACAAGCTAGTCTCGTCTTTTCTGAAGATGTAGACTGATTTTGGGACCACATCATTCTAGTGGGGTCATTTTTTTGGCGGAAGATGTAGTCATATGATGTCATTCTAGGCATCGATAGGTTGTTCGCTATGTGTTCAATTATTGACAACTTCTGGATTAGGATCATGTTTTCAGATATGGGTGGCCAGCGTGTAGGCTTTTTCAGTGAATGGGGATTCCAGGAGGGTAGCTAGTGAGTGGAGCCCCTTATTTCCTTTTTAATTGCGCTACCAGTGGATTCAACAGACTAAAACATGGTTCATTTTTCCAGAATTATCAGTGAGTTCATAAAATTATTCCCTAAAGAAGTGGTGACTCTACCCCCTCAACGTGACGTTGAGTTGGGGATAGAATTGCAACTCGGTACCCATCCGATTTTGATGGTTCCCAATCAAATGGAACCTTCTCATTTGCATGTGTTATAAATTCATATTGACAATATGATGAATGAGGGTTTTGTTTGACTAAGTGTGTCACCATGGGGTTCTCCAGTATTGTTTTCAAAGATGACATATTGTGGTCATAGGTTATGTATAGACTACCGAAGGCTAAACCAGGTGACGGTTAAGAACTGTTACCCACTCCAAAGGATTGATGACCTTTTTGATCAGTTGATGGGGGAAGGGTCATTCTCCGAGATTGATCTATGTATGGATATCACCTGTTGAGGTTGAAGGAGGGTGAAATATTCAAGACTACCTTTAGGATCATATATGTTTACTTTGAGTTTGTTGTCATGTCGTTTGGTGTTATGAACGCACCAGTTGTGTTCATGGGAATCATGAACTCCATCTTCTAGAAATATCAGGACATGTTAGTAGACATGTATATTGACAACATCCTAATCAACTAATGATCTGAGAGGGATCACGTTGAGAATATAAGAATGGTTTTAGGGGCCCTTCGATAAGACCATTTCTACGGGAAGATGTCCATGTTCAGGTTCTGGACCTAAGAGGTGCACTTCCTTGGACACGTGGTGTCTGAGCAGGGAATAATTGTTGATCTGTCAAAGGATGAAGAGGTTTTTTCTTAGGAAATACCCAAGAATGAGACAGAGGTTCATAGTTTGCTGGGTCTGGTATGATACTATCGGAGGTTCATGCCCCACTTCTCTCAAGTTGCATCTCCTTTGAAAGCATTGACCAGAAACGACTAGGACTTCGTGTGGATTGAGCAGTTCAAGGAAGCCTTAATTTATCTGATGGGGAAGCTGGTTAGTGCCCTAATACTGAGGTTTAGAGAGGAACAGTTGACTTTTGAAGTATTCTGTGTTGCTTTAGGCCAAGGAATTGGGTGTGTGATTAGGTAATTGTAGGGGGTGATCTCTTATGCCTCAAGGAAGCTACGTTCCCATGAGAGTAACTATGGCACCCACGATCTAGAGCATGTGAAAGTCATGTTAAATCTAAATTTGTGGTGGAATTACCTCATTGGGGATTGCTTCGTGGTCTTCACAGATAAAAAATTCTTGAGGTATATCTTCGCTCAGTTGGACCTGAACATTCGGGTGTAAAAGTGGATAGAGTTTCTTTAGGACTATAACTTCAAAATTTACTACAACTATGGAATGGGGAATGTGGTGGCTGATGCATTGAGAAGGAATTTGCAGAAGGATGCTGTTTGAGAATCATTAGATGCTTCGAAGGTAATGTAGGATTTGGCTTCCCTGCACCTAGCTGCAAGGGTGGAGGATGGAAGAGGCCATCTGTTCTAGATGAAAGTGTAGTCCTTTCTGCTATTGCAGGTGGAGGAGTCTCAGTGGGGGACATAGAGGCTGAACTGATGCTCTCTCATGTTATCCAGGGTGATTCTCTACAATAGAGGTCAGAAGGTGGGCAGAATTGGATGTTGTATCATGGATAGTTGATAGTTCCCATGGGAATACATGAAATAGTTCTTGTTGAGTCACACAACTCATCCCCGATGGTACAACCATGAGTTTCCAAGATGTACTAGGGGTTGAGGGGTCCATTTTGGTCACCTGGGGTGAAGTGGGTAGCGGCATAGTTTGTGGTAATGTGCCCTATGTCTCAGCAGGTGAAGGCTGAGCACCGCGTCCTAGGAGGTCTGTCATAACCTTTATATGTCCTAGCGTGAAAGTGGGATAAAATATTGATTGATTTTGTCACGGTAATACCCATAGTTCAAGGGGGGTTATGAAGCTATTTGGATAGTGGTAGACCATCTAACAAGTCATCTCACTTCTTATAAATCAAAGAGTTTAGTGGGGGGGATTCCCTTCCACAGATGTATGTGGATGAGGTGGTGTCGTTTCATGGAGTTCTAAGGTACATAGTCACCAATCAGGATTCCTGTTTTACCTCATCGGTCTAGAGAGGATTGAAAAATTATTTTGGATCCCAGCTATGCTTCAACACTACCTTACATCCCTAGAGATATGGGCAGATAGAGCGCACCAACCAGGCATTAGAGGATATGATACATTCATGTGTTTTGGACTTTGGGTGATCGTGGGTACAACACTTTCCTTTGGTAGAGTATTCCTACAACAAAATCTAGCACTCTACAATTGGCCTGACTCCATTAAAATCATTGTACGAGAGGTAGTTTTGCTCACTCGTGTGCTAGGTAGAGGTCAGGGAAGCATGTGTTCATGGCATGGAAGAAGTGAAGAGCATGGAAGAGAAGGCTCAGCATATACGAGAGAGGATGAAGGAGTCTTAGGATGGGAATATTTCATACGCCAATCATAGGAGGAGACCCTTGGAGTAAAATGTTGGGGACCATGTATTCTTGATGTTATCCCCTCGGCGTGGGTAATGGAGGTTTGGCAGGGGATGTAATATTTATCCCAGGTTCGTCAGACCCTCCATGGTGTTGAGGCGGGTCGACGAAGTGGCTTATCAGCCGGATCTACCACTGCTGATACTGATGGTCCACAAAATCTTCCCTGTGTCTCAGCTCTATCAGTATCTACACGATGATTTCCACGTCATCGACTGGGAGAAGCTGGATATCACGGACAATATGACATTCATAGAATAACAAGTGAGTATCAAGTATCATGATGAGAAGGTTCTTTGTGGAAAATCCATTCCCTTAGTTCATGTGTTATATAGGCATGGTGGCCTCGAGAAGAGTACCTGGGAACGATAGGTACAGATGGGAACCCAGTACCCAGAGTTGTTTTGAGTATTGTTTTTTTTCGTACATGTTTGTGATGTAGTGGTTGACCCTGTTAACTATGAAATGTGTTTTCTCCTTGTTCTATGTGTGAGTATGAAGAGTCCTAACTGTTTAATGGGAAGGACATGATCCCTAATCAATATGCATTAAAGTGGATGCGATTAAACTTGTTCGGTCGAGTTAGTGCTGCCCAAAGAGGATTGTATCATGACATGGAGGAAGGGACTACCTAATCCATATGACTGGATGATGTGAACATTATATGTTTGTGTGATCACATTAGGTGGATGTGTTTAGATATCTATGGTGGTTCGGTCGTGAGAGGTATCTTCCGAGTTGTTTGTTCGGTCCCCTCTCTCTACATCGGGTTTAATTTTGATTCTTGAGGATGAAAATATTTTGAGAGGTATCTAATGGAATGGAACGTACCCTTCTGGTCCATTACATTTCCAATTCTGGTATTTGGGACCCCCTGGACCCCATCATTAAGTCCGAGGGTGGCACGTCGGTGGCAGGATGTCACCGATCCGAGGGACACCAATCAGTGAGTCACCTATCGGTTCCACAGGGGCTTGTCAGGGTTTTTATTCCCCATATTTCCTGTGACGCCACTTTTATGTATTTTAACTTTTTAAAGTGGTTTAAGACCATTTTTAGAAACATAAACAATGTTTAAATCTCCTAATAGTGGGGAGACCCTCAACAGTCCCGTTTTTCTTTCGTTAAATGAAATCCTTTAATGCATAGTTGTTATGACCACCTATCAGATGAGAATTATTAAATAAAAATTAATTCCATCATGTGTAATCATTAAACCGACTTTTGAAACCAAGATCCTCCTTTAATGTTGTTCCAAATTCATATCTCGTATCTCTAGGATCTCTCCCTTTTGTCGCAAGATAATTCTTTATTCTTCTGGGCTGGTATCTATTTTTTTCTTGGTCCGTTTCGATTCCCCCTTCCCAAGAATATTTATGCGCCTGTGATAGAGCCTTTTTACTCACTCTTGGAGTCCTTAGTGTTCCTCCCATGAAAGTCGTGCATCCCCAATTACTGGCACAAGAAGAAAAAATTCTATCGTCCAGGTAGGGTTTTTCCTGTGTCTCCCTTTATTGTGTATTATGAGGGGTGGGTACGATGGTGTTCCATTGGGGATGGATTAGAACAAACCATAAAAAAGATAATAAATGTATTATAATGAATGAAGTTGTGTTTTTGGTGATGCTGATGTACTCTTTTATCTCTTCATTTTAGGAAGTGCGGACTACTGCCCCCTCAAAGTGATTTGATTCGTTAATGCCATTTGTGGGACATATAAAGGATGGATTTAAAGTTATTATATATGATGTTATACTGGAATTATAATATAACTTTATATCATTATTATTTCATTCAATTAAAGTATGAGATAGAAATGAAAGTAGCGTTCATGCGTACGTACGGCTTACCGTCTCCATGAACGGTGCATTTCATTTCTTATCCCCAAATGTAATGTACTGTTATAAGTACATATACATAATGGATATATACGATGTATTTTACTTATAAATGATTAATATAATTCTGGAATTAAAATATACATTTCTCTCATTTAGATTTAATTCCATTAAAGTATGAGATAGAAATTAAAGTAGCGTTCATGCGTACGTACGGCTTACCGTCTCAATGAACAGTGCATTTCATTTCATACCTCTAAATGATTTTGTAATATTATAAATACATGTATATTCTGGATATTTATGATATATATGATATCCAAATAATTAATATCATTCTAGATATAATGAATATTTGACCACACAAACAACATGTAATTGTAAGAAGTCCACTTTCTACTTAAGAACCATATATCGACAAAACAAACATTATTAACATAAATGATTAAATAATTTTTATGACCCTGAAATAAGTGATATAAAATGAATAATGAACTTGAAAAAGGTTTTTAAGTAAGTATAAATTAACTCAATTTTATTACTCAGGATGTTAAAGAATGATCGAGTCAAGTCAGACCCGAGGTAAGGGAATTCGTCTCAATCTCCATTCATTGAGGCATATTTCGTTTTATACAGAACTTTATTTTATACGGTGTATAAACCCCATTGAATTTTACGTTTATAGAAAAGGAATATTTTTCTACGAAGCGATTTACTAAATGAAAAAAGAAATGTTTCTTTTAACTTACGCGGTGACAACGACCTTTTTCGCCACCACGAGTATTATTTGGTATTTGGTGTCCTCAACAAGATCTAATGTTTTTAAAATGAAATAAATATCATATACTCTTTTATGTATTTTGGTATTGAAAATGGTTTTTATAATGGATTTGTTATGTCAATATATTTATGTGATATATTGTGATCAATCTGTGGAAATGTTTTCATTCCATTATATTTGGTTTATGTCTTATAATTTTATAATGGTACTTGGACATTTGACGGGTGGTTACGTGATAAACCATATGACGGGTGGTGTTGTGAATACCAGGACGGGTGGTTACGTTATAACCCCCAATGCATTGGGTATGGAAGTCGGCCGTATGGCTATTCAATTAAGTGATATCTGTGGAAGTCGACCGTATGGTTATTCCATTTAAGTATGTTTATGTCCCAAGTTACCTTTATATGTTATGTGATCTTTATATGGGTTTTATGGTAATCTTTGAGTTACAAAAGGGTAAGTAATGATCTTTTATTCATTGAAGATTTTTTACTACTTCATAAAGGTGAAAAGTATTACATTGATAAAGTATACATGGTTTACCTATTGTTTTGAAAAACTAACAGTTTTCTTTCATTGTTTATCCCTTACTGAGCTTTTAATTCTCACCCCAAGTTTTTTGAAATGTTTTTCACAGGACTTAATGTGGAATAGGGTAAAGGATGGGATGAAAGAAAAGTCATGCTATCTAAAACATTGAACTAGTCATGTTTCCTTTTAAGAGTTTTTATTTTATGGAAACTTAGTAGAAGTTTCTACTTTGTAATCTTTTTAGATGTAATAGTTTTGTCTTAATTCTCTAAAGCTCTAAACCATGAAAGGATCCTCAATGTGAATTATTCATTTAATTCAATATTAAGTAAGGTTTAAGGCCAGTGCCTTATACATATAATGAATGTAGAAAATCTAAATTCTTGTATGGTCCGTGTTAAAAAACCACAAATTACAATATCAAATCAGCAGATCATACTTGAGTAAACATATCAACTGCAACATCGATAATCATAAAGTTCAGTTTCATAACCCTATTAAACTATAATTACCATTGGAGATGAGTGAAAGAATATCCTGTTATAAAACTATCACAAGTAAAACACGTTACTATTACCATATATTTATCCAAAAAAACTAATAAAAACTTTAACAGTCTAATATTGATTTCTTTTTCCCGGAATAAAAGAAAAACAATAGAATCCAAGTAGGTGCACAATAACACCTCAGGTGAACCTCTATATTCCTTAAATACTATCATCTAGAAGTGAGACACTAAATCATACATTGGGTATACCATGTCATCATTACTATAAAAATTAACGAAAACTTATTAAAAAAATCATTAATGATAAATAATCATAGTTCACACAAACCAATAATACTATTTTATATATCAAGTAAAATGATATCATACTATCTTACATCCCAAATGACCAACCACAAGGAAATGATTGACCACATGGAGATCTCGTTTAGTCAAAATAAAAAAATAGATTCTCAACATTAAAACTAAGGTAGAACATACAAATTGGAAGTGTATAACAAAAAAATTTCTTTATTGAACAAGGATCAATCATTGGAAGATATTTCATAGGATGGGGAAGTGGGATCTTTGATTTAGGACAACAATTGTAGGGAGGAGGAACTAGAGGCATGATAAGTATTTAGGGGAAAACATTAGAAAGGGTTTTAAAAAAACATTGGTATTTATTGTGTATCCCAATGGTTTATAAAAACCATTGGGATACCATTTTAAATGGGAGACTATCTGAAATGTTTAATCAAACCATTGGGATTTGTTGATTCTCAATATACTATACCTACGGTTTGTACAAACTGTTGGTTTAGTATCCCTATAGAAATGGTTCATCTAAATCCTTGGTGAAAAAGTGTTTGTATATAGTATATTTTTAGTAGAGACGTGGTCACTATTTTGATGATTTTTTATTTTTTAAAAACTTGTTTTATCATTTTGACAAAGGGAATTAATTTTAAATTAATTACTGAAACATCGGTGTTTTGAATTTATAGAAATGGATTCTATATTTATAATTAAAAGGTCTATATTATGTATATGTTCACCTTTAATATTTGGACCATATGAATAGTAACATCAGTAATTAATTTTATTTACCATTGTTAAAAGGTAAATAAGCCAAATAAGGGTAAACATAATATTATAATAATATAAAACTACCATCACACACGTCATAAACGAATTTTATGAGATATAGACGACCATGAGAATATTATGGTAGATTTTAGGACCCCATGGAGCCCCTTGGGTGTGAAAATGACATGGTTTGATAATTAATATAAAGAAAAGACAATTAACATAAACATGTATCTTTTTACTAAAAAATATTTAATATGGGGTTATATAATTGATATCATTGAATATAAATAGTCATCAGAAAGCTCAAACGATTATATACATCATGGTATTTTTTTAATAATTTTTATACATTAAATATATAAATTTATTTATGACATAATGATGATGTAGTGATTACGTTATTAATGAATTATTCCAAAAAATGTATTATAAATATAAATATAAAAGTAATTTGATCATTTTGATGACATCCATGAATTTTATGGACGATTTTGACATGTTATCCGTGATTTAATGTAGTTTTTTTGAATGAAACAAGCTATTACGACTTTAAAAAATCAATTATTAAAGTGTTAAAATTGTGATAAAGTAGTTTTTAAAACAAATACTATTTTTAAAAATGATATAAGAGTCGCAAAAATATATGATTCTGAAAACTAACATAAAAATTTTTACAAATAACATTAATGATACACTTGAGGTTCTCTTGTCATTTTATAGTATCTATATTAACTGTATAGTGTAAGAATACTAGAATACATGGTAAGAGTTATATTATTTAACAAACGGTTGAAGACAAATGATAAGTTGAAATTTGTTACCTAATATTCTCTAATATCTATTGGTTGAGAGAATTTTAACCCATCCTCATATATTACTTTAAATATATCAATTTTGAGATATTATAATCTGAAAATCAATTTATAATAAAATAATATTTCAAGGATTTCTTAAAGTTCCCCTCCTCCATCTTATTAAAGGACACCACCTCTAACCACTTACTCACATCTCCCAAGCCCCATGGCTCGACTAAATTATGCTCAAATAAACCCCAAACATTATTACCATTCCCTTAGATCCCTTAAATCGGGATGATTGAAAAGCATGAAAGACTTTTGGCTGAAATCAAAAGGAGTTACCTGATTTTGAGGAACATAAAGAGTGTATGTGACGAGTCAGACTCAAGGTAAGGGAAATTCAAAACTCAATTTCCACTCATTCGGTTTTACAAATACCTCATTGATTATATTATAAAAGGATTAGGTATATAATCACTATTTATTTATTTATTTTGTAATTTCCACTTCCCTTTGTGTGGACATATTTTGGCAACACATAATCACCCCATTTATAAATTCTTACATCATTTAAATGAACATTGTATGGGAAATTTTAACTCAATATCCATTTACTAAATTAAATGACCATGTCATTGGTTTTCTTAAAAGAATATGTATAAATGACATATGAATTTCTTACACTGAATATTTTTTTATTTGGATTGTTTATATTTATCACACATATTTATTTCATTGATTTATCCTTAATCTATTGATACGATCTTTGTAAGGGATTATGTCTCAATCTCCATTCATTGATGCATATCATTATATTGTTAAACATTATTATCATATAAGGTGTATATACAACCCTTTTTGGATTCTATATCATGAATTTATATATTATCATGATATTTATTGTTTCATTTGATTTTATTCTTGAATGATTTTTATTCAAGTGTTTCTCAAGTGGTATGAGACTCTTACTATAACATAATTTTAAATACTCTAAAGAATTATTATTCTAAATCATTCTCATTGATTTAAATGTTTTAAAAACAGTTTTATGGATTTATTTATATATACATGAATGTTTTGAAATGATAATTCCTTTCAAAAGATTCAAAGTGGTATGGGAAGCATTGATTCAAAAATATTATTTTTAAAACCTTTAAATGTTTTTTAAAATTGGATTTATTAGGATAATAACTTGGAATTATTATTTTACATATATTTCATGAATGAAATTTCTCAATTTTATATCACTATTATGTTTTTATTTTTTCTTTACAAGTTTACAATTTTATTTTAAAATAATGTGTTTTTACTTATGGGTGTGTGACATGTAATAATGAAATGTGATTTCAAAGCGGAAATGATTTTTTTCTTTATGATTATTCATGTGTTATTATTATGATACGGTTCTTTGTAATTTCGTATGTATACTAGTGGTTCTGCGATAAAACAAAGTCAGGTGATCCTGTGATATCTCTTAAATACATTGGGTAACGTGGCGGAGGTAAATATTAAGGTTTCTTCTATGAGATTTAGGGATAATACTATGATGGGAATTATAAATGTCACCATGAATGTTACTCCCTATAAAGCTATGAAAGCTAAAATTAATGTATTATATGGATGCCACAAGTTACCTTTATGTTTTATGATTTCTTTGTTATTTTGTAGGAATCTTATGATTACATGATGTAAGATAAGTAGTTTATGTTTTATGGGTGAACATTATGATTTTGTGAAAAAATCAAGTTTTTTAAATATTCATGGACTAATAGTTTTATTCCATATTTTATATTCGTTACTGTACTTTTTATTTACATACCATGTTTTTGAAATGTTTTTCATAGTTTATAAGGATGGGTAAGATAATGTAAGATGACAAAAAAAATTCATTAATAAAATAAATCATGTTTATTTTTAAAATGTTTTATATTATTGATGAAATATATATTATTTTATTTGTCTCAACTCTTAATAAATTTATGTTTTTATGTAATAGTTATGGAATAATTCTATAAAACAGTTAAACTAAAAAGATATTTAAGGTGAATTCATAACATAAATCAAGATTATGCAACATATAATACGTGGGCCTTATATTGAAACTCATAATTTCTTTGTTTAGAATGAAACATTATTCCTAGAATATTATTTTTCCTTTACCTTCAATAGAGAGTGTCAGGACTGTATTTCAAATTTCAAAAAATAATTATCTCTCCATAGATAATCAAACATGTCATATGTATGAGTAAAAAATAATTATACATAACTAAAACATTAGTCAAATATTTATAATCAAGGAAAATCCTAACATATTTGTCTTTCTTTTTAATGAACAATAATGGAGCACCCCATGTTGATGTTGTAGGAAAAATGAATCCATTATCGAGAAATTATTTAATATTCCTTTTAAATCCCATAATTTCTACTTTATCCATCCGACAATGGGGTTTTCAATTTTTTTAACATTATCCTCTAATTCAATAGTAATTCAACTTCCCAATTAGTCATAATAAACTAAAAAACTTGGAAAAATAATCAATGTATTATTTTACTAAAGGCACATCATAAATCATGATATATTTCTTGTTTTAATGAATAACAGTACGGTCACTTACATTTATATCTCTTACTAGTGTCTAATCTTCTTAATAATTTATCAATGTTAGATTAAATTCTTATATAAAAATTTAATCACATTTTGAAATTTAACTTTTTTGGCTCAATAATCGATTATATCAGGATAAACAATATTCCAATATATACAATGAATAAAATTAAATTATATAATGGGAATGAAAACAAGGTTTATAGGGAAAAAACTTCCACATAAGATAGAGGGATGATGTTTTTAAATAATTATTTATTTAATAGTACACCATGTATTTTTAGAAAATGATGTTATTTCATTTTTGGTGGTTAAATTTTCATTTTACTAAAAATTGTCTCAAAACTGAAATAATATGTAGACCAAAATTCAAAAAAGACCTTATCATAATATAATTATATAGGTTGTTTATCAAATAACACTATGTTATGATGGTCTAACAACTTTGGAAGTAGTTGAAAAAGGATTTCACCACACCATTAGACATATAGTGTTCTTAATTCCCATCATTCATTGTCATTCATGGACACAAATTTTCATAAGGTACCATTTTATTAAACATAAAAAACATGGATTTCTAATTATCAACATTAATATTATGAAAACTAAGATATTTTTATTTGTAGTAATGTGAAATATTCCATTACATATCACTTTAGAATAAATTTCTATATTCCATAAGTAATTTCACAATATGCTTTTTACCAAACATATAAAAAGTGAAAAATATGATTTTCTTACATTAATATTTCATTGATTGATTATTTGACATTTTCTATGATCAATATTTTTTTATTATTGTCATAGAGCACATGATCATTAGAAAACTCAATTTCTACATTTTCAACACATCATACAAGTTTCTCATTACATTTAAATTAACAAAAATGTAATGCACAACGTTATATTTTATACAATCAAGAGTCAAATTGACTAATTTTAATATCAATATCCAGAATACAATTTAATGCTTAAATTTACAATTGTTTGATGTTTTATTTAAACACAGTGAATAAATATTTATCAATTTTCCCCAATTCAAATAATATTTTTTTAATACTAGGTGGAAAAAATACATTTTTTAAGGAAAACATTATTAAATGTTTCCTATTCGGTTGTGTTAATCATTTCTAGTTCCTTAGTATTCATATCTATTGACCTCCATTAATCTATTCAAATTCAAAAAAATAAATATAAGAAGTTACGTTTAAGTGATCTGAATAACCCATGACTTTAAATATATTTTCAAGGTCATAAAATCCCCAACTACAATTGGGTCAAAATATGACTAAATGCTTTAGGTTGTTGCCTCATAAAATTCCCTACCATTGACTTTCCCCCTATGGTCGATTTGGTTTCTCTCAATCATTGATTCCACCACAATTTATATCTTTTATCAATAGATCCATCACAACAATAAACTTCTTGATCTCAATTACAGCCATTCCATGTTGATGATTTTAGAGGGTATTGTTCTCTTGGTACCTTCTTACAATATCTTACCAACATCATCCTTAGAAAATAATTTTGAACAAGAATAGTTTAGAAGAAGTAAAATATAAGATTTTAAAATTTTATTTCATGATAACCATAAAATATAATATAATATGATTATTTATATACATTATCCCAACCTCTAAAATTATCTAATCATTTTTTCTGATTCCAAATATAAATAGTTGACCATAAATATTCCACAAAATATATGGCTAGAAAATAATTCATTTTCATTCATTTTTAAAGTCCTTTTAGTTTTAGAGTACTAAAAAATTAGTTCAGAAATCATATATAAATATATATTACCCTATAATGTCAATATTTCAAATTAGTATCCATTTTTTCATAATAAAAATATTTTATCATATACCATGTCTTCTTTTCATGAAATATCTTTATAATTTTTATCTTGACATCATATCTTTCCCAACTCATTCTTGAAACCCTATGAAAACATTTAAAACCATAGAATGGACATATAAATCTAATTATAAGAAATATAAAAGAATAAAATAAACAATTAATCCCACTAGTCCATGAATAATCAAATAAAGATCATTTCCAGAATAAACATTGAGAATAATATAAATGTTATATTTCCTATGAAAAAAATTTCTCTTCCAATATAATTTAATAAAAAATTATAAAAAATTATTAAGAAATAATAAATAACGTTAAATTTTCATTAAAATTATGACAAATACGAAAAAAATTTCAAAAAAGGTTATGAATTTAACCCATAAGAGGTATTATATACATTAATTTAAACATATACTCAATATAATAAATTTTTCAGTCTTCTAGTTTTCATCAAAAACCCATAGAAATAATAAAAAAAGTTTGTAGGTAATATTAAAAATCAGTTTTATATCACTCTAACAGCCACTATAACAAATACCCAATGCATTGGAGTGCTCTATTGGGATCACAAATTCATTGATTATAATAGAACCAGTCATTATAGGATTATAACAGAACAACCCTTTCTTGGTTTAAAATGGATCCACACATCATTTTTTTATAATATAGAAAAATTATTCCTGTATAATGGATCCAATGGTCTTCATAAAAATTTCCCAATATCTATAAAATAACCATGCCTCATGAAATATTTCATAAAAATATTTTTTATGAAACAAGATAAACTTCTATGGATATTAAAATATCAAATCCATTTAAAATCATTTATGAAAATACACATATCATAAATATTGTGGGGTTTTCATGGAAGAAAATGCAATATCATGTATGGGAATCCAAAAATCAAATGATGGAAATACTAGTAGGGAAAACTATTGGGACCATATATGTTAATATATAATCTTAATTTTTTCCTTTTGGTCAAAATGGTTAGTATAAAATATTTCTTGGAGTCCACATGAAATGTTTTGAAAGAAATTAATAAATAAAAAAAATTAACATCATAATTCATTTATATCCTTATAAATAAATCAAAATTTTTATTAATAATTTGTACATCTGAAACAATGCCTTTTGAATATAAATCATCAAAATATTTAAAATGTGTTTTTAAAAATAATGTGACACATACCTCGAGTTTGAATCACTCCTTATGTTCCTTATCTTATCGAACCATAAACTTCGGTTTATGAATATCATTATTAAATTTTTTTTCATGTTTATAACTCCATTAATTTTCTGTATTAACATTTAATATATAAATAATAAATCAAATAAATTTATGGTGGATGTTTTGAAGATATTAGGCTTATATGTTGAAAATGACTTTGTTGTGATTATATGGTCTATGAAATTATTATTAAAAAATAATCAGAATAATTATCATTAAATATTTATATTTATTTATATTAAATATGATTTAATAAATAACCATTCATGATTTTTATGAAAAAATAATTTTGTTTCAGTCATATATAAGATAGGTCGTATGTACGCATGAGTAACCTTTCAATTTTCTATTGATCATAATGATAAGAATGTATTATTTTTTCCTTAAAGAATACAAATTATATCATAAAAATAATATTATTTTTTAAATATAGGTGTATATATATATGTTGTATCAATGTGACATGGTCATGAAAAATGAATCACATCACATTGTGGAGGTGGTAATCCACAAGTGCGCACAAACACCGCTATCATTTATCAATTGATTGAAATAATGAAATTAGATGATATATTATCATTATATAGTGAAAATATGTCTTTAATAATATATATATACACACTATATACATAATTATAACTAGCCATGGGAGATGGATATAGAAAATGAATTAAATCAGATTGTGAGGTGGTAGTCCACCGTTCACAAAAACAATTGTTATATATAAAATTTGATAGAAGAGGAGAAAGATATATATATATTACATTAATAAAATAATGTCTCATTATATATAATATATTGATGTTATTATTTTTCTGTTGTTATATATGATTTTAAAGGATGTAGAAGAAGATATTAAATGAAAACACTAGGTTAAGATATATACCTCTCCATTATAAAATCAATTTATATTTCTATATGAACACTTAATATGTTGGTTTTTTATGAAACCAATTCATATAATACATGGGTAGTAACATTGGGGATAAATTTTGGCAGTTATTAGCTAAACTAATGTTCTCAAAATGATTGAATAATAAATCAGAGTACTGGTCGTGTAATAAGTCATTGAAGGGGAACTCATGGAATTTCATAAAGTATGAAATTATTATAAATATATTTTCAAAATAAAATGGGTGAAATTTTATATATATTTAATAAATAATAATTATGGGTCAAAATAATGTTAATAAATAAAATTTATAGAATTTTAGGTGATTTTTTTACCCATATATCAATGTTTTATTTCCCAATTAACCCTGTTAACAACTACCACGATATTTAATTTTTTACTATTTAGGGGTGAAGAAATTTAATATAATATTGAGAGTTACCAATAACCATAATATTGTGTATATTTTAAACCACATCCCACCAAATTTTCCAAGGATTTTTTTTATTTCTAAATCATTTATTAAATAATTTTTTATTCTAAAATTCCATTAATTTCATTTTTAGAAATATTAAATTAATTTCCAATTGAATAAATAATTAAAATAATATAATTTGAATATAATCCATTGAAATCTAACTAATATGATATTTTTTTAAAAAAATAAAGAGGAAACCAAGAATTACCCAAAAAATAACTTTTAGTGTTTTTAAAATCATTTACATTTATTTTCTACTTGCACAAGAACTGTGTAAGAATTTTCAGATCCATTAAGGTAAATATTTAGTCATTAATTTTTAAAAACAAATTTAGAATAATATTAAAATTTAAAAAAACCATTTATAGAAGAAAATATATTTTTTATCCCACTAAAAAAATAATTTAGATATTAAAAGCAGAATATTGACACTTTTGAATTTATCCTTTACATAAATATTATAAAGGTAAAAATCAAAGCTAAATGGATGAAAAAGGTGATATTTTATTGTTTTGGATGATTATGGATTTAATACAATCATTTGATGAAATTGAATAAAGTGTTAGAGTAAATTGTAAGCTTTATCACCATAGTTTTAATTATTATTAAATGATTTTACTTTTGTTGTGGTATGAAAATTTTACTATGGTTATTATTTATAATGACCATAAATAAAAAGTAAATAATATCAATATTTATAACTCCCAGTACCAAATATATAATTCATTTATCAAGATTATAATTCTAATATTTGTAGAATTGAAATTAAAATAAAACCTTTAATATTAGATAAAAAATGTTTTTTCTAAAGATATCACTTTTACTTATACAATGATTTATATAAAAATAAATTTATTATATTCATTATAAATAACATAATTGTAACATTTTTAACAAAAAATAACTAATTAAATTTTAAAAATTATCCCAGAAAAATGTTTATTTTTAAAATACATGTATAGAAAATTTAGTATTATATAAAATATTTATTTTTCACTATACACTGTAAAATAAATAATTTCATAAAATTCAAAAAAAAATTAACCATATGATATATTTAATATGATGATTACAAAAATTAATTACATTTTTATAATAAAAAATTCTATAAATTAGAATTTGAGCCTTTATATAAAACTATATAATATTTGTAAACAAACTTAGAAAGAATAAAATTATTTTCTTTTTGTTTGGAAAATTATCGAATATTAAGTGAATATATATCTATTAAATGTAATTAAATAATTTTAATAAGACATGTAAATTAATTTTTATTACATTATTTGTGTTGTTACATATATACAATCATATATATACACACACACATACTTAGAATGTGTTGGTTTTATTCGTTTTTATATGAATAAATATTTATATATGTATTTGTATGTGTGTGTATATATATATATCCTCCCCTCTATTTATATTTTTATATATTTTTAGACAAATATATATATCATAATTACATGATATTATATTTAATATTTCTTAAATTATATTTATATATATAAAAAACTACACTTATATCTACTAAAAAATTGATAAAAATATATATATTAAAATATGTAATATTTATTATATATAGTAATTTCCATGTATGAATCATACTAAACATATACCTAACCCATTGGCCCAAATAATAATAAATAAAAACACACACATACAAAACATGGTTTTGTTGTTATAGGTGTTCCAGATACACTTCTATAATTCAACACATATAAAATGTTTAAATATTTAAATTTAATCAATAATATCCTAAAGAAACTATTTTAGAAGATGCAATTATTTTCATCGGTTTTAAATTCCATAAAAAATCTAAACTATTTTTTAGGAAACTCCATTTATCTAAGATCCACCCAAACTTGTCTGCTATCTACCTCACCTCCATTTATGATTTTTCCACAATTTAGTTTAATCCACCAAGGTTATTTTCTTATAATATGGATTAGATTAATTTTTATCATGTACAATAATATGAATTCATTAAATGTGTTCTTTATCATGAACAATGTTATGTTTTGAATTGACATCCTCTTATGTGACCAACTCATTAGTGGTGTCATTCAAGCTCGCAGCTTTTTGAAAACTTTTCATTAGAGACTACCCATCCTATACTAAGTGTACTGTTTATATATGCTATAAATTGACCCCTAATGTACCTAGAGTCTTTATAGCATCATTAATTAAAAAAACCACCAATGGGGTAGGTTTCAACTCTTTTAGGGACCATACCTTTATTGACTCTCAATATAAACCCTATCAAATTAAGGGTTATCCATATTGTCCACAAAGGAGAAAATATTTAGGGATAAACATATATCAACAATTCCTAGAGAAATTGAATCTATAGTTCCAATGTCTTTTATAATAATATTATAAGAATTAGTGGAAATTAAATCTATAATGTCATATTCCATAGAACCCTCAACTACTTTTCAATCCTAGTTTACCACAATACCTAAGGCATGCATCCCCGAACACCAAATACGGCTGAATAGAAGTATGGATTTGGTGACCTACAATGGGAAGTCTATACCCCATGTATCAAATTTAATAGTGGAAAAATTAATAACTAAATCACAATTGTCTTACTAAATTGGAAGCAGAAACAATAAATAAAAGAAAGATATGTAATAAATGAATATCTGTTAATTCCAAACAACTAGGCCACAAAATAGTTGACCGCCCACTTGGAGTGTAATATTTACAAACTAGTACAAATTTTAAAATATTTCTGTTGTATATATGACTAAAACTATCATCATCACATCACAATTTAAAACATCTTATGAGATATGGAAATCTACAATCTATCCTCGACCTCATCCCAACCCATGCATACATTAACCACTTTACATGAGTTCAAATGAAATACGATATACTGTTAAAATATTATTATTCAAAAATTATTGTTATAACCTGTATATAAAATTAGGGGGTATTAATAATGTTGACAACATTATGCAAAATATATAAAGGTTATATTAAATTAAAATTTACTCATAAATGTTTTGTAAATAAGAATCCATCCTTAATAAAGACATTTTATTTAATTGAAACAATTCTTTTCTAAAAAAAATTATTATTACAGATTTTTTGGAGAATGTTATATAATTAATTTTTTAAAATGATTAAATTTTATTATATAAAATTCAAATATTTTTTTATTATCATATCAATATTAATTTATGGTTAAATTTTCAGATTTTTCAAAAAAATATTGATTTTTTATTGAATAGTAAAAAATGCTGCTTTTTAATAAATCATTCATTTATTTTTAACAAATTTTGAAATTTAAAAGGTACATTTTCAATTAATATTCACTTAAATATAATGTCATTAGTATTTGTTTTAATTGAATCAAAAAATATATTTTTAAATAATCCATATACTAGATTTTAGTTTATGATTATTTTTATGCTTAAAATGTATTTTCCTAAAAAGTGATTTGAAGTGCACAATTTTTATCAATTTTAAATAATTAAAATAACCCCTAAGTAAGATTGATTTAAATTAAATTTATATATTATATATCTATAAATATTAATTTGAAATTAATATAACTTTTATTACTTTTTATATTATTATTTTAAGATCATCGTATTCTTGAGAAATGCATCTAATGGAAAAGAATTTTTTGACACATATGTGGGTTTTAAATATAATTAAATTATACCACATTTTTTAATTGAATTTAATAAAATATATTCAATATTTAGTATTTGAATAAATAATATTATATAGTATGTACAACATTATTTTTGGACATAGTGAATATTAAATATAGTAAAAAACTAGCTAACAATGTAAAACCATTATAAGGTTACCAGTGAGTATCCTTAATGGTATGGACCCTAAAATTTTCAAATAAATTTTATTTTAAATGTTATAGGTTATTATATTCTTTATATAAACTCAAATTATCTATTTGTATATTATCAGGGATTGTGGATTAAGATTGACTTCCTACTATTTCTTAGTTTTTGGTATTTTCATGATTGTCAGTCCTCCTCCCATATAAAAGGGCACCCCTCTCCTCTACATTCCATAGTAAAAAAATCTAGTGACATCCCAAATCACATAAATAATTCGATCCCCTCATAATTTAATAATTATTTTGATCAGAAAACCATTCTAGGAAGTATTTATGTATAATCCTAAAGAGGTGGTCCGAAGAACAGGCAACGTTCTCAACGGAGCATATTTGTTTTATTTATTCACCCACATCCATAAGATATTACTAAATAATTCGCATAAAATAACATAAATATTTAAAAAATGATAATATTTTATTTTTTTAATTCCATAACCGAAATTTATTACCACCTGCATCAATTTAGAAATGAAATAATAACACGTGTGTACCACGAACAACTACATCACAGTCCATTGTAATTCGGTTTCCATCAACACCACAAAAGGATGTTTGTGAAGATGGTTTTAATATATATATATATATGATATTAATAAAATTTAAACCATTATTGAAAATTATAATTTATTATAAATTATTACCATATCATCAATTTGAAAATGATAACGTCATTTGTGTGGACAGTGGACTACCAACTCGTGAAATGATGTGATTCATTTTTTTATTACCACATCATGTAGATTGTATATATAAGTTTATTTAAATTAATAATATGATATTTAAAATATTATTATCATTATTTAATGTTAAAATAACAAATACCTTCTTTCAATCATGATTTTTGATACATTGAAAGGTTAAACATGCATGTGTACGACCATTCGTCTTCATGATTGTAACATAGATCAATTTTCATAATCAATTTTCATGATTAATTTAAAAAGTAAAATTTATTTATAAAAACATAAACATGGTAATGATAAATATTTTTTATAATATGTAACAATAAACCCGTTGACTTCATTACAAAAAAAATGAATCCCTTTTGAAATTATGACCCAAGCATCCTCAAAACACCTAACGTGGACATAACTGACAGTGTAATTAAATACATCATTAAAATATATGATCTAAGGCCTAGAGATTTGATGAAATAAATTTTTAAAATTTTCAATATTTTTATTTAAATATAACACTATGTTTATCTTATGTTACATGAAACACTGAGTTTGGATTACATTAGATTCAACACTAATCATAGATTTTGTTTCAAGCAATACTAATTTTAAATGAAACCTGAAATATTAGAAAAATATTATTATTTAATATGAGATATGTCACCTATAAATTTGAATAAAAGTTATCAATAATAATAAATATAATTTTAAAATCATTACACATTTATAAAATATGATTTATTGAGGACCAATTAATTCGAAATGGAAATAAACCCCCTTTGAAAATAAAAGGAAATATTTCTCTTAAAAATTATTTTTATGATCACTTGATTTTTTATATCAATATGTTTACCAAAGAAATATTGTATAATTATATTTAATTATACTAATATATTAAATATTAAATTAAATAATTAAAATTCATCTTATAACTTTCTAGCATGAATTTTAAAAAAATCATATTTTACATAGAAAAACATTATTTTTTTGAAAATCAGTTTGGTCAAATTCTTCCACACATATAATAAAATTAATTTATGAGCCTATTAAAAAAATTAATTTATTAAAATTTAATTTTTTAAATAACACCTCAATAAATATCTTTTGGTGATTTTGTTGGATTTAAAAATAAATTATAATGTATAATGAAATTTTTTGAATTTTATGTTAAAACTGCCTTTTCCATTACAGAATTTATAATGTTCAATTATATTATATATTTTTTAATGTTTAAATAACTTAAATTTTATATTTATTATTGTAATTAAGGTTATTATAATCAATTTCATGTTGAATTTTGATATAAAATTTTTTCACACTTTTGATACTTTTCTCTATAAATACCAGTATTATCAATATATCCATAGAATTGATTTTTAATTAATTTTTTTCATTTATATTATTTTAATTTAGAAAAACATATTCAATATTTTTAATAATAACATATTATAATTTTTAATAATTTCAATAAAATGTTTGACCAAAATTAAAAATATATGGTGAAAACATTAATTACACTTGTTATGATAAAAATTGGTTTACATGGGGTCAAACTAAAATGATATGGGTAAAAATGATCTATACACTTGTCTAAAACTATTTTCTAAATTTTTTTTGACCATTACATGTAATATGATGGAATTATACAACCTCATGATATTTTCAGATTCATTTTATGTTATTATTATGATGGGTCAATGATACAATGTTACTAAAATGGTAAAGGATTCATGTTACAATTTCATAATTTATTAGGATTCTTTATGATTAAGTCTATAATATTGAACACAACTGCCCTAACACTTAATAATTCTCATCAATTTTATTCTCATATAGTTATTTATTATATATTCATTTAATGTTACCATTTTCAACTCCATATAACGTACAATAATTAATAAAACTTTTTTTTAATAAAATATGAGTTTATTACACTCTTCTGTTGGAAATCAGTTTTTTCGAAAATAATGTTTTTGAGAAAAAGTTTTCAAAAAACTTTTATTACTATATATATATTTCTAAAAGGAATTTTTTCAAATTTTTTACTTTTTAAAAAAATTATCTAAATGATTCTTCAGATAATTTTATATAAAATCATAGTTTGGGTTTCATTGAATATGGGAAAGGTGACATTGTTTTTAACATACATTATATCAACAATATATACTACTATCCTAAAATCTCATTTGTTTCAATATTACATTAAATTTAAGAATTGTAGTTTTCAAATAAAATTAATTCCTTAATATATTATTTTTATTTAATTAAAACATTTTAAAATAAAAATTACTTTAAAATTGTTTTATGTTTTCAAAATTGTTTTTCAAATAGGAAAGATATTTTCATCATGGATTGTTTTAAATTTGTTTTAAAAAATTCCATTATAATTTCATAATATTAATTTATAAGATTTTTTTTATTGTTTTATGATTTTAAAACCTATTTTCAAAGAAAATATATTCCCCTAAACAAAATTTCCTATGTACTTTTTCTAAAAAATATCCATATAGTTTGACATTGTTAGATGTTACTTATGATTTACAAGATTTATGATCCAAGGTTACCATTTTTATTTATTCATTAACGTTTTTTATGAATTAATACTTTTTTGATACCTTTTTTCTCTTACATGGGTTAATAAACAATAAAAAGTTTATGGAACCTGTTTCCCTTCAATGGGTTATGTCATGTTAAAATTATTATGATAGCCAATTCTTGTTCTATGTTATAAGATTTTATTAAATGAAGAAATGATTATGAAACCTATACCCTATCTATATGATATGATATGATGAATTGTTTATAAAACCATTTTCATTTAATCGGTTATGATATGATAAATGTTTTATAATCTTGTAGAAAAAAATATTTATGATTATCATTATGTAACAGTTATTACATTATATCCAAATATGGTAGGAACCTATAACTCCCCCAATTAAATTTGTATATAATTTTATCTTATGAGATAAATATCACTAGAATAGAGAGTGAACACGATTTGGTACGACACTTTTCCCACTATGATGGTCTTGGAGTGAGATATGAATAGTATTATTTTACACTTGGACTTCCTATCATGTCGATAATTTAACGTGTGAACCTGATTACAAGTTAATAATGTTATGCTTCTTCTTTATTACATGCTCATGAATTTTTGTGTGGACCTATCTTTCATGTCCAGAATGTTATTCTTGGACCATGTTTCATATACATAAGTTTGTGTGGGGGCATGATTTCATGTCCAAAATATAATGAGTGAACCTGTTTCTATTTATAATCTTCACAGTTTTATAATAATTTGTGTATTCAACAAAAATAAGTTCAATTAAAATTTCATATTTTCATGGATCATGTTCATCGATTCCCTTACAATGAATGTCATATGAACTGTCAATATTTATTCCATGACACTTTTTTATTATCTATAAATGGTTGGGTATGAACGTTTTATACTATTTTGATTATTACATAACCTTATTATTTTTTATGATTTAATTGGATTATAGATTCAAATATCTTATGTTATCCTTTATTGAAAACCTGAGATCACCCTTTCTTATATTTCATTTTTAATGGTTTTATGTAAGGTATATCTATGCATAATAATAAATAAGAAGATCATTGTTGGATAAATTGAAGATATTTTTCTATATTAAAAGATGTTGTTCCAGTATTCCAATGTAACTGACTATTATATTTATAAGGGATTTGTTTGTGAAATGTAACGAATATTCATCTAAAATATGAAATATCCATATTTGAGAAGCATATGTTACTATACATTGTATTTAATAAAAGTAATAGTTATATTTTGGAAACTATGAAGAGAAAACATTTTTCATACACCTAGGTACACGTATAAGGATATTTATATTGTTATATATAAGGATAATCCTAAGTAAGTGTTAATGTATAGGAAAATGTTCTCAATTTTTTTAAAATGAAAGCGTGAGTGATTTCCAAAAAATAAATAAATGTAATTCTAGATAATAAATGTGGTTGTGGAAAAACTATAGATATATCAAGATTTAACAATCTTGAATACTTCATATTGAGCTAGAATCAATTGAGGTCTTATGCATGATAATAGGTCTTACTAATAAACGGATTGAACACTCTCCTGGGATTAACATATGAAATTCACAAAGACATTATGAATAATAATGAAGGATAAAAATATATTATTCTCTATGAATGGACTAGGATAAACCAATGGTGTAATAATATTAAAATAAGGTTTCATTATTTAGACCTACCAAATGTATTTTCATAATAAGTTATTTTTCATTATGATTTATGTTTCTCACACTGTGCTTTTTGGTATTAGTCAGTGTCTGGAACCTGAAGGAACTATGTTAATAATGAATGAAATGGAAAATTAAATTATCTTACTCCCGTGAAACATAATGTAATGGTATATGTAATGATGAACCTCATTTATATTCTCAAAAAATATTTATAAAACTATAAATCATATTGAATAGACAAATAAGAAATGTAGGGAACAATATTCTATTAATTCCTTCATGGGGAAATTACCACATTGTTTTAGTGGCTCTAATTATTTCTTAGTTCTAGTTCAATAGATTTGTACCACTAGAATATATTTTCCATTTCTTGTGTTTATATAATGAAAAAATTATTGAGGCTATCAACTATCTAGAAGGTGAGGTTGATCAATGATTTAATTTTATTGTTATTATGTGTTAATAAGAATAAACTGATACCATTATGTTTAATGAGTTTAAAATAATTTTTTTATTAAGTAATTATAAGGTTATTTTATGTTATTATAATTCATACACAATGTAATGTTGACATATTATTAAATGGTTTGAAAAAAAATATTTTAAGGGTGTTATGTATAAGGAAAATTGGATTCCATTAACAAATAGTTCAATTTGAACTAAATATACCATTGAATTTTTAAACCCTCTTGGTTATGATGGTAAAAAATTTGGGTTCCTTGGAAAATAAGAAGATATGTCACATAGAGGGAAGGAAAAGTGTTAACACCTACGTTCCAGCACTGTGGGAATGGGAACATAAGCAACTGTCTAAATTGAACAAGAACATTATTCATGTGTGGGAATCATTTCAATCAAGAAAAAAATGGATACGTGATTTGAAAATCCTAGTTAATGAAATTACTAGTGAGATAACTCAAAAGAATGAACCACCCACACTTTAGTGTTTAATGTTCAAGGAGTTTCGTCATTATATTGACCAATTCCCCAATCCAAGAACTATTATCTATTATAATCCATAATACCCTCTAAATAAAAATTATAAAGAGAAGTATTATGCATTAAAATGGATGATGTGAATCATGATAATTTTGGAACACTCATCCTCCCCACCTTAGTTTGGAATTTGATGTTATACTTTGAATGAATGATCCTTATGAAAATACTATTGTTTATACTTAACTCAAATTTAATTTGATTATATCCCTAAACATGGATTATGTAATAATAAAATAACATTTGATATTATATCGATTCGAGGATGAACCCATGTTTTAAATGATATTGTATTTGTAAAAGATAAGAGCTTATTTAAGGAATAATGGGTCAATTATATTTTGGACCCATATATCTCTATAAAAATGATTAAAATAAGATTTATGGATTCCATAATGGGTTTATGAATTTAAGGAAAATAATAAGCATAGAGTTATTAACAGTCCTAATGTCATGGTTTATGTGATGGGACTTTATCTAGATTAATAATGTTTTAATATATATCTATGAATTGAAACCCTTTGGTAATATATGTAATGACAATTTTATTTAAAGTGCAATACATTTTCAACGTCTAGAAATATGGTTAAAGGATACACTAAGTTTAAAAACCTATTTAATGGTTGAATAAATCAATTTTATATTTATTAATAAGAATTACATTGTTATACTAGATCTAAAAATTTTATGTTTTTAATCCAAAAGAAAATATATTTAACTACATAATTTACTTATATAGTTTTATTTAATGGAATTATGTCAAAATTTTAGAATTTTAATATTATAAAATTAATAAATTTTTTTAATTATAATTTTTATATTTACTTTTGTTTATTTTCTGTGAATTTTGTAAAAATATTGATTTTTCAGTGATTAATGAAAATACAATTTTTTTAAAAAGACATATATTTTAATAAATTAATTTATTTAAATACTTTTTATGTTTTAAAGTAACCAAATTTTTATTCACTTATATTTATATGACATATTTACTATTTAATATACTATATATTATTTTTTAGTATACGTTTTTTTGGGATTAAAAATTAGTTTCTTCTCAAAACTATTTTGAAATGCATAATGATTATACATTTTATATAATTAAAATAATCCCAAAAATTGAATTCTTTAAATTTATTTTATAGATTATATATAATTAAATATTAATTTAGTTTAATAAAATTATTTTAATTATTAATAAATTTAATATAGATTTATATTTGACTAAAAACTATTCTTTAAAACACATTTGCACGTAGTGTATATGGGATAAATTTGAAATTAATTTTTCCAAATTCGTTGCATTAAATTTGGAAAATTGTACTCCATATTTTGAATCATAATAATTCATAATTTATAATTAGTTCATATTATTTTTCCACCAAATGGATTAGTGAAAATAATTAAAATTAATTATAATTATTATGGTAAAACCCATATTACTTAGTGGTTAGACATATATTATAAGGGGTTAAAATGACCCAAAAAATGTTGAAAACTCATTTTAGTGATTTATATTGAATAATGATTTATGATAATATACAATTATTTAGGCATTTTTAAATTAAAAAAATGTGTGTGGAATCACTATTTCAAAATAATTACATGTTTTCCACCCACCTCACTCATAAAGGCCCACGCTCCTCTCCCTCTATCATAACTCCTTCATAAAAAATTGGTTAGACTATATACATCCCCAATAACATCTAATAATACCTCTTATAATTAGAAAAGAATAATTTTAGGTATAAATTGAAGCAGGGGAGTCCTTTGGTGCAAACCAAAAACAGATTACAGAAGAAGAGGTAATGTTCATCAATGAGTGTTTTGTGTTATATTTCATTCTCTACCATATTCAATTATTATAATAAATGGATGAATTTATAAAGTATTTATATTTCATACAATGATAATATGTTAAGATAAGGGTATCATATACACCCAAAAACACTTCAATAAAATGGGTTATGAAATCAAAATTCTTGTGTACAGCGGGCAACCCACACAAAATGATGTCTTTCAATTTTTAATTACCTCATTTTACTAGTTATTTATGAAGATTGATATAATGTTTATATATGATATTTATAATCTAATTATACCCATATAAACATTATATTATACATACCATTTTATGATCCATTCACTAATGGATACAAGAACATCGCTCATGGGTATGGAGGAAAACCATGCCATGTAACGATGTGATTAGTTTTTCACTAACTCATTATATAGAATCTAATAAGGGTAAATATAAAAATATACATTATATAAGTGAAATTGTTATGATATTAATGAAGTTTAATCATTACTTAAATTTAATATATCATTTTATTATTACCATTTCATTCATCGAATAAATGATAATGTCGTTCGTGGACGTGTTTACTGCCGCCTCCTCAAAGCAATATGATTCTTTTTTCATCACCACTTATGAATAATTATATATATAATTATAAATAATTTAATAATAAGGTATTTATGATATTATTATCATTATGACGATATAAAATATTACTTACTTTTGTTTCCATAAAGATCATTGAAAAATGGAAACATTACTCATGATTACACACGGTCTATCATCTCCATGATTGTATATTTAGTTCAATTTTCATTACCATTTTTCATTATTTGTTTTAAAACATATAATATTTTTTAATTATTATAAATATTTCATGATTATTATTCGATATATGATTATATTATGGTGTTTTGACAATATTCAATCTACCAATGACGATTTTGACATATAAGCCAAATATGGATAAAAAACATCCAATATAAACATAATTGATTACGTAATTATATTAAATTTTGTAAGAATTGAATTAAAATTAATAATGGAATAGAAAAATTTTCTCATGAAATTAATTAAATATCATAATATAATTATATAGGATGTTAATGATACACGTGAAAAATAAGACTCATGGAAAGGGAATTTTTTCCAAATTCCCTTTATTGGGACACATCATGATGCTATGGAAATTTTGTTATTTTTGAAGGCTTATATTCACCCCCGTTACTTTTTATATCACTAATCTCTATTCTCATTTATTTTAATTATTTTTTAAATTTTATTCTTTCATGATGCCTATGATTAAATTATTTCCATAATGATAAGGGAAATTTATTCAGAATAAATAATCATTTAATGTTTTCACTAAAAATATATTTTTATTCCATGCTAATATTTACAAATGATTTTTTTGAAATTATATATATATATATATATAATATTAATGAAGTTACTTTTATGATATTTTTAAATTATATAAAATTTTTGGAAAAGGAATATTCTCATGTGATTTAAATAGAATGTTTTGATAAACGTCAAATAAAATATTCTATTTTTAAAGTACAGTGAAAATGTCATTTCATATTCCTATGCATCTTGTTTTATCTTTATAATCCTATGCGAGAATACATGTTTTATTAAATTAAAAACTCAATTTGTTTTCTATTGCAAATGGTTTCTAAAAGAAAATGGTAATTTGATATCCTAAATGTATTTCAATATGTGTTTACACAAGTTTTTCAAATGATGAAATGTTTATTTCAGGTTATTATTCATTGAAATTCTATATGATGGGTGCACCTAGACAACACTAGATGAGACTACTATATTCTAAATGATATATTCACCCATATAGCGATAAAATTAATTTGGTAATGATTATATTTTATAGAGAATGGAATGGAAAATTAGTCGTTGGTTTATTAAAACATGGAAGTGTTTTGTAAAGGTTTAATAAGGGCTCTATGAGATGATATCTCAAGATACCAACATTAATTTTTATTCATTAAAAAGTATTTTTTAGAAGTTATTTTTTTAAAGGAAAAATAAATGCTCTTTTAATTTAATGATGTTACCATTTATGGGTAAATTGTTTGTTTTATTGAAAGGGTTTGTTAGGTGTTTTAATGTTTTTCACTAAAATTATGGTTTTATGATATTTGTATCTCTTATTAATCATTCATATTTTTTTAAAAAAATCACAATAATTTATGTATGGGTAATGTAGATGAAGATGTTGTGTTGAAATTATTGATCATTTTCATGAAAAGAGATCATGTAATTTTTTAAGGTGTTCTATTATATGGAAAATGGATATAAATATGAAGTGTCCAATTTGTCATTTATGATTTTGTTATGTATGATTTATGACATAACACTCTAGAAATATAAATATAAAAATATACATTAATGTATTATAATGTATTATTGACATAAAAATCAATATTGTGTACTGTTTAAGTTCGTTCCCATATAGTCGCTATCAAAAGTCATCTTAGATATCTTTAAATGTATATATAATATTAATAGTATGAACCTGCAAGATTTTACATTAGGGTTTTTTTAAAATAATATATATTTTGACGATTACCATGTTATATTTAATATACTATAATTGTTCTAAAAGGTTTTATTTAGAGATGATTGGTAAGATTTAGTGGGAAGGCGCTGAGAATAAAATATCATTCCATGTTAATATCCTATGATGATAGGAATTGGGAAAAATAAATTTATTATAGTGGTGGAACAATTTATATAGGGTATATATGGTGTTTGTATACATGATATATGGGAACCCAAAATATCATCATGGAATAAGACTATAGTATAAAATTTCATGGGGAAATATAACCCACCATTTATTATATCATCTGGATTATTTGTAGCTAAAAGATGGATCAATGATCTTGAGAAGATATTTCATGTCACGTTATGTTAAGAACATAAAAATGTAACTCTTTTTGTTTATTAGTTTGAATTAAATTTTATTTTTGGTGGTATTTGGATAATAATAATAGATAAAAATATGATCCTGATACCATAATATTGAAAATATGTATGGATATTTTTATTAATAATTATTTCCCTAAGGTTGTTAATATCAAAAAAGAAAAACAATACCTATAATTGTGAAAAAATGGAGAATATTCAATAGTTTTATATGAATAATAAGTCATGAAATTTAGTAGGTGTGTGCCAAATTATCTTTCAGACATTGATAGAAAAATTAATAGGTTTTACCCAATATGGAAATTAAGACAAAAAATCAATTTTTCCTCATTAGAATTTTCAAGAAATGATAATGTTGTTATTTTTTTTGTGATGGTGGAAATTTTATTTTCTAAATATCATGTCCCCCCTGACGATGAAAGTAGGAAGAGGTTATTATTTCAGTAAATGGTAAAAATGTACAATGAGGAAATCTTGGGGTATGAAAATAACGTTCCTATCTATTGGTAAGTGTGGTAAAAAAACACCCAAGAGATTGTATTATAGAGTCCTGGAACAACTTCTAATCTATAATTTTTGTCCACATGTCAGGAAAATTATAGGAAAACAATCATGAATAAATAAATAATTGGGTAATCGATATCCTACCAGTGATATGATCTTTCAGTTAAATTGTGTTTGGTCATTATGTTCATTCATGTCTGAATATAGCCGAAAAGGATGGGAATCTTGATGATGAGATAAATAATGGTATAGAGTTTTCATTTTGTATTACACTAGTTTATGTTGGTCTATCAATATGACTGGTTGACAGGTATTTCACTTATGAATTCAAATTATCCCAACACCATGCTTGACTCTAGATATTTTCATTCTTTAATTTATTATAAATTTCATAGCATGTTGGGAAGACCACCTAATGAAGGTAAGATATATCTTTTCGTCAAAAATCATGGTGAAAGTATTAAGACATTCAATATTTATTGGAATATTCCTATTATTATCATTATGATGGTCTATCCAATATTTTTTTGAACTAGACATAGAATTTTTGATATAAATCATAGTATGGATTGGATTTTAGTTTATCATACTATGATTGATTTTTGTGCTTCTAAAGCTGTGCTCTTTGAATACATGCCTTTGATAACATACCGATCAGTTGAGAAATTGATTACAGATGGTATTATTGTTTACATAGATCACATTGTTTAAAATAATTAATCTATTCAAATAAGAGATGTTCCAGTAGTAAACGAATACATGGATGATTTTAAAGATTAGTTTCCTTGTTTTTTAATGATCAAGTGGTTATGTTTACTTTTGAATTAGTAACTGATTCACAGACTCATTCAAAAAACCTTATTCAATGACTCAGGTTGAAGATTTAGAAAGGATAAATCAATTGTATGAGTTTTTTAGTAATTGTTACATTTTTTCAAGAACATCATCTTCGGATGTGAGTGTTTTTTTGTTAAATGTAAATATCGTTCAATGATGATTTTCATTGACGATTGAGAATTGAATAACATCACTGTTAAGAAAAATTATAATTTTATTTATATTGATGATTTGTTTGAAAAATTCTAGAGATAATAGTAATTTTTTATGGATGACTTGAGGTTAGGGTACCATCAATTGAAAATTAAGGAAGGGGGCATTATGAAGACATAGTTTTAGATAAGACATGGGAACTATGTGATTTATTTTATGTTGTTTGGGTTATCTCAAGAACATGTTGTAGTAAAAGAAATTATGAATATATTCTTTTCCAAGTTCTTGGAAATGTTTTTGGTTAAATATATTGATGACATGTAGCTATATTATAAAATTTAGGTGAAACATGAATGATACATACGTATTTTTTTCAAACATTAAAATAAATGAAACTGTATGGTAAATTTAGAAATTGTGAATTTTGGATGAAAATAAAATTATTCCTTTTCCATTATGTTTCCATATATAGAATAATTATTGACAATAAATAACAATAGTTTAATAATAATTTTGAATATCCTAGAAATTCATACAGATTCATAGTTTTCTTGAATTTGTGTGTTATTACCATTGGTGTGTTGAAAACTATGTTCAGATGTCAAGACCCATTAAAATGTTAACTCAAAAAAGATTTATATTCATCTAAAAAATTAATGAGATTATTTTTTAATATCTCAAAAAAATATTTTTGAATAATTGATTTTTGTCCCTACATTCTTGAAATTGAAAATTCATCATATACAGTGATGCTTCATTAATTGTACAAGGTTATTACCTAATGAAAAATGATCTGGTAATTTCTTATTCGTCAATACAATGGAAGCCTCATTAGTTAAATTACCCCACACATTAATGGGTAGTATTTATTGATGTTTTTGATTTAAAAATTTTAAAAATAATTTTTATTAATTTAAGTGTAAAATAGAAGATGATCAAAAAAATTTAAGTACATATTCACATAAAATGAATTGAACATGATAAAAAGAATTTGGATATAATAAATCAACGATTATGATATCATGATTCATTTCCATCTGGGAAAAGACGAAAAGTAGCCAATGATTTTGTTGAAAAGGTAATTCTATATTAACCATGATATGTTTGGAAGGTGGACCATTGGTAAATTATTTTTTAAATTTTTTCCTAGATGATGTGGATATAAGTAAAACCTATTTTATAGGATTAATTATAGTCAACTATTTTAGTAATAATTTAGATATCTTAGAAGGAGGTTAATCATTTTCGGAAAACAATGAATCTATTAAGAAGGGTATGTTTCTGGATTTTGGTATCGAGGATGAAGTTTCTTGAAGATTTGGAAAATTATTATGTGTTACTTGTGATTAGAAGTTGAGGGAATAATTATTGAATGATCTCATATTTATTCATTTTAGATTCATCTAAGTATCTGTAAGACATAAATAGACCTTCCGGGGTGTTAATATTGGGATATAATGAAATGAGATATTACTTAATTTACCAGGAATTGTTTGACTTCTCAGAAATTTAATGTGGAATTAAAATTACCGAAGGGGATACATAAACCATTTTATATGTTAGAGTGTAAATGGGAGTATATATCATTGTATTTCATGTTATTATTTACAATATATTCTCAATGTGATTATGTTATTTTTGATATTATTGATCAATTTTCAAAATATGCACATTTCCATCCCATTATAGATACAATTTTTTTAGATAAGATATTAGTAATACAAATAATTTAGACAACTAGGTTACATGGTGTGTGTAACACCCCGATCTTCCATGATACGCTTCTCTTTTAATAATGCAATAGCTTGCATTCTACGCAAGTTCGAGTTCTAACACACCGCGACTTATCAATGTAGACGTTATGAATATTAATACCTACTTTTTAAAATTATAGAAATTTTATATTTCAAAATGTAATTCATTTTTGTATTCGTAATATCGAAATTATCCTAAGTTGAATTTCTTGTAATTTTCTGAGAACTTCCGTTTTTTATGAATAGTGAAAAATACTTAAAACAAATTTTTTAATCAAAATAATTTATAGTGATAAATTATTCTATTGAGTGGTTTTAAAGTATAATTAGAATATATTTTTAACCTTTTATCCAATGGTTTTCATTAGAATTAATTTCAATTTGAAATTGAACATAAACAATTGTCCCTCATTGATATATTTTGTTTCATAAAAACATGCTATTTGTTGTGACAGCGGGAATTACTTATAAAATTAATTAATTAAACTTATATGTTTGTAATTTTTGAAAATAGACATCATTTTTGAATTCAGAATATAAATTATAGCTTAGGGTGAAATTTTGGCATTGTTCTGAAAAACATCAATTTTTGAAGAATAGTGAAACCACTAAGTAGTAGTTAAAAAACAGATTTTTCATTTAAATGAAACATTACCACATCTGTGATTTGATATTCAAAAATCCCACATACATGGTTGTCATTAAGAAGTAAAATTTGGTTCAATGGGATTAAAATAATTTTTTGGTGAACAGTAACTTTTAAGTTTAATTAATCACGATTGAAGGTAATTGGTGAAATTTTGGGTAAAAATAATATTATATAAATATGAAAATACCTTTAAACTTGTCCTAACCCTATTGGATGAGTCATGGCCGACCCAGACAGTCCATGGGTCAACTAGGGGACCTCATGGAGCCACTTTGGTAGGAAAATGACATTAAAAACATTTTATTTAAAGAAAAAATAAAATTGTAAAAAACATGTTTTGTTTTACTAAAAAAATTATTACATGGGGTTATATAAGTTAACCTTTCAACTATAAATATTAATTAGAAAGATAAAACTATTTCCAACATCATGATAATTTTTTTATAATTTTTAGACATTAAATATATTAAATTATTTATGACACCATGATGATGCAGTGATTACCTCATTAATTAATGATTTAAATAAAAAAAAGATCATGTAAAATATAAGAGATACACTTGTCAAAAACCAATTGGATGAGAATATTTCAAACCCTTATCATCTTATCCTCGAAATATATAAGTGTGGGACCTTTAAAATCAGAAACAAATTATATAATAAAGTAACATTTCATGACTTTCCAAGAGTGCCTCTCCTCTCCTCTTATAAAAGGCCCCCACCACTACCACCTTACTCACACCTTCAAAGCCATTTGGCTCGTCCAACCTCTGCCCAAATACTCTCAAAAATTACCTCTATTACTCCTAGAAGTCTCACTTGGGGCAGAATTCTTCCCAAGGAATCTTTTGGCTCAAATCAAAAAAGAGTTGCCCGATTTTAAGGTAATGTCTTCTCTTATGTTATTTTGTTTTATTTTTCTTCTCCAACCCCTTAAACTCTTTTTATTCTTTTATTTTGTAACAAAAATAGTATATTCAATATACTAGGATGTTTTTAGAATAATTATTCGAGCTACACTTACACACACCTACATCTAATGGTAAAAGAACATACGGTTTCCGTGGATGGCGAATTTCCGCCTCACGAAACGATGATTGTTCAACACTCATATAACACCTTAAAATGTGGCCATTAAGATGTCAATGTATTTATATATGATATATAATATGTTTATGTTTTCCTTAGGCTTCTTTTTTTTCATTTATGTCATACCTTTATGGTTTCCATTATGGGTAAACGCGATATTTTCATTTTATGAAGTGCAGACTACCTCCCCCTCAATGTGATTTGAATCGTTAATGCCATATGTGGGATGTATAAAGGATGGATTAAATGGTATTATACATTATATTATACTGGAATTATATTATACCTTATATAATTATAACTTCATTCCATTAAATAAGAAATAGAAATGAAAGTATCATTCATGCGTACGTATGGCTTACCGTCTCCATGAACGGTGTATATCATTTATTAACTCTAAATGTTATGTAATATTATGAATGAATGTATATACTGGATATATATGATATATATTATATCTTCATCATGAATATAATTCTGGAGATAATGGATATTCTACCACAAAAACAACTTGTAATTATAAGAAGTTTATTTTTGACTCAAGTACTAAAGATCGACAAAACGACCGTTATTAACATAAATGACGACATAATCATCGTAACATTGTAATAAGTGATATAAAAGAGAAAATGAACTTGAAAAGGGTTCTTAAGAAAGTAGAGATTAACTCTAGTTTATTATTCAAGAGTTTAAAGAATGGTCGAGTCAAGTCGGACACAAGGTAAGAGAATTTCATTACCCAATTTCCATTCTTTGGGTTAATCTCCTACTTTCAAATTATGTCATGATATTATTATGTCCTATCTTCTATTTGTACATTCTTTGTGTGTAATTATAGTAAATACACATAATAGATATATTTTATATTAAAAATGATCTTTGTAAGGACTTCGTCTCAATATCCATTCATTGAGGCATATTTGGTTTTATACACAACTTTCATTTATATGGTGTATAAACCCCTTTGATTTTTACTTTTATTCAAAATGAATCTTTTTTATATGAAGCGTTTTTACTAAATGACAAAACGAATGTTTTTTCATACATATGCGGCGACAATGAATTCTCTGCCGTCGTGACTATTATTTGATTTTCGGCTTCCTCTATAAGCCAATTATTTTTTAAAGAAAAATAAATACCATGTTTTACTTTTCTTTTATTTTGGTATTGAAAATGGTTTTGATAAATTTTTTATTATATCAATGTGTTGTATTGATATCTTGTGATTGAAGTGTCTAAATAATATGTTTCCTTTATGCATGTTTTATGTGATACAATTATGTTATGGTTTATGATATGTTTAAACCTATTCATATGAGGTATGCATTGGACTTAATAAGTGATGGGTGGAGCCCGCTATAGCACCTCGATGCATCAGTAGGTCTCATGAGACAAACTAGTGTCTTGGCACGAGGCCTTGACAAAATCTTATTTTTAGTCTTGGAACGAGGCCTCAAATACGTGGTTTTGATAGTCTGGAATTATGCATTCCATCATTATGAAAGTGGTTACTGAAATTGCATGTGATTATTAGACCAGTAGAATATCCACCTGAATAAGTAAATGGCATTATATCATTTTAATTTTTCCATATTTTTCTAAATTTCAAGTTTAAAAGGATTTTGTTTTAGTTATACATTTCCTTAAATGTTAATGTTTATTTATGAATGCTTCCGCTATATTGTTATCCGTACTGAGCATTTGAGCTCACCCCTTTCAATGTTTTAATATTTTCCAGGATGTGAAGAAGTATTTTATAAAGGACCTATAGGGATAGTCAGAAGAGGATATGAGTGTGGACTATGGAGACTTTGTTATTGTAGTTTTTTACTTTATGATGTAATGTAACATTTATGAATGTATCTACTGTTTCCAAGGCTACTAAACTAATCAGTCATTCGATAGTTGATCTTTTGTGATCATGCCAATGTTATGATGTAATGCACCGAATTTGGGTAACTGGGGTTGGGGCGTTATAGTTGGTATCAGAGGCAGTTTAGTACTAACCTTGGAATCTAGATTTAGATAAACTCTAATAAGAGCACATAGCTCTAAGATAGACTTTGAGGATTAGTATATAAGAACTTCCTAGAATTTTGGTTTTATAGAGATTTTGTGTGTTTTCTGAGAAATACATCTCTGTTTGGATACGAGCAGGTAGAGGCAGCTCTGGCACATATGTACCTAGGGGTAAAACTCGAAGACACCACTTTGATCTAGACTTGAACGGGAACTGGTGCACGACAACGGGCCTTGCAGCACTCTTGGTTACGACACTCCTAGGGGATACACTTAGGATAATTCTCATTTTCTTTAGAAACCATTATAAAGGGTTTATGAGTATGTAGTTCCTCAAAGAAAACATTTCTTTTTATGATAATGGATTATATCCATATTTGGTTCAACTTATGTTAAGTATTTTACAAGTATGGAATTATGCATATTTAATTCATAACCTAATCTAGTTTATGACATTGTTTATAAATGGCTCCTAGTGGGAGGAATTGAAACCATATCAATGCACGCACTCTGTGTAGGGACTGCCCACCTGCTCAAGATAATTATTATGGAGTTGGAGATACAACTGGTGATGACCAACTTATTACAATACTAGGACAACTCACTCAGGTTATGAATAAAAACCTTAATCGTATGGAGCACCCTGATCCGCAACGTGGAGGCTCAATGTTAGAACTCTTAATGTGGAAACAACCGCCAACATTTAATGCGGGTACAAATCCATTAGTATCTGAGAAATAGATAAACTCCTTAGATAAAATATTCAACGCCTTGGGGAGTAGCAAAAGGGAAAATGATGTCATGGTAGTCTACCACCTCACTGGAGATGCCGATCAGTGGTTGTCGCTGATTCAAAACACAAAGGAAGATGAATAAGTATCATGTATGGAATGGAGGGAGTTTAAGGAAATTTTCTTAGAAAAGTACTTTCCACATGACCATCAAGCATATATGGAAAGGAAATTTCTGAGTATGAGGAAGAAGGAGGATGAGAATGTTGAAAAGTATGAGGCCAACTTTACAAGTCTAGTGAGTCATGCTACAGATTATATATGAAACCCAATAAGTAAGATTGATAGTTTCTTTGATGGGTTAAAACCATTTCTTCGTCGAGCATTAGTCTCACAAACCTTCTCGTCGTACGACGATATTGTCTCGTGTGCTATCGATATGGAAAAGGAATACTCTATGTCTAATGACTTTAAAGAAAAGAAAGAAAATAAGAGATATTCTAATCAATCTGGAAATGGAAATAAGGGGAATAAGGGAAAAGTTGAATATCAGTCCTATAGTAAATGTGGGAAGAAACACCCCAGTACTTTCCTGATGGGAATGAGAGTCTGTTGCAAGTGTGCTGAAAAAGGCCACCAAGCTCATGATTGTAAGGGAAATAATGTTGTTGTCCATGTGTAATGCGATAATTGTAGAGAGATGGGACATGATGAAAATGAATGTCCTAAGTGTCAGGGGAACTTACCTCAGAAGAGGCCAATGGATCAAGGCCAAGCATATGCTATCACTACTGCTGAGGTTGATGCTCCGAAAGACATGGTGGCAGGTAATTTAATTGTTTCCTCAAGTATAGAAAATAAATTATTTGATTCTGGATCATCGCATTGTTTTATATCTTCCCAGTTTTCTAAGAAAATTAGATATTTCCAATTTGATTTAACAGGACAATTGTGAGTCAAACCTCTTAAGGGAGGTATTATTGCAACAAAGTTAAGTGAATCAGTCCCCATTAGAGCACATAACTGTTCTTTATCCACTTATCTCATTGGAATACCTATGATTTAGTTTGATATAATCCTCTGTATGGATTGGATTTTGGACTATGGTGCAAATATTTATTGTAAGAAGAAGGAGGTTATGATTTTTGATGATGATGATAAGGAACACCTTATTTTTAGAGAAGAATTGTCACCACCTAATTCTTATATAGATCCTCCCCAAGTAGCTCAACTAAATTCAATTATTGGGGAGGAAGAGAATGACATGACTAATGGCGAGGAAAGGAATGTTCAAATAGATGATGTACCTATTGTGAAAGAATATGTAGATGTGTTTCTGGAAGATTTACCAGGACATGCTCTAGAACGAGAAGTTGAGTTGTCCATTGATTTAATTCCTGGATCAAGGCCTCTATCGAAGATCCCTTATAGAATGTCCACCGTGGAATTAGTTGAACTAAAGAAACAACTAGAGGAATTGAGTAATAAAGGATTTATTTTCCCTAGTGTTTCTCCATGGGGAGCCCCAGTCCTTTTTGTTAAGAAGAAAGATGGATCTATGAGGTTGTGTGTTAACTGCAGGGAGATCAATGCTATAACAATATAGAACAAGTATCCCCTACCTCGTATTGATGATTTATTTGACCAATTGCATAAAGCTCAATACTTTTCAAATATTGACCTTCAATCTGGATACCATCAGTTGTGTGTGAAGAAGGAATACATTCCCAAGACAACATTTCGAACAAGGTACGAGCATTAAGAGTTTACAGTAATGCCTTTTGGATTGACTAATGAACCCTCTGTATTGATTGATCTAATTAATAGGGTTTTCAAAAAATATCTTGATGATTTTGTGGTGGTATTTATTGATGATATCTTGGTATACTCCAAATGCTACGAAGAACATGAAAATCACGTGCGGATTATCTTGAAGACTCTTAGAAGGCATGAATTATATGGGATGTTTATAAAGTGTGAATTCTGGATTCAAGATATTTCTTTTCTTGGCCATATTGTCTCTAAGGATGGAATTTACGTTGATCCTTCTAAGACCAAGGCAATCCAAGAATGGCCAACACCGATGAGTATAACTGAGGTACGCAGCTTTTTTGGTTTGGCAGGTTATTATCGACATTTTATCCAGAATTTTGCCTGATTGGCTAACTCATTAATGAAGCTCACACATAAAGGGGTTAAATTTGTCTGGACAAAAGAGTGTGGAGAATGTTTTGAAGAACTTATGAAAAGATTATTCAACTCTCCTATATTGACTCTACCATCAGGGAATGATGTGTTCGTTATTTATAGTGATGCATCAATGAAAGGACTTGGTTGTGTCCTTATGAAGAATGATAGATTTATTGCCTATGCATCACGACAGCTAAAAATTCATGAGCAGAACTATCCTACTCATGATCTCGATTTAGCTGCTGTAAACTTTTCCTTGAAGATATGGAGACAATATCTCTATGGTGAGAAATTTGAGATATATACCGATCAAAAGAGATTGAAATATATTTTCTCACAAAAATAACTCAACATGAGGCAAAGGCGATGGCGTGAACTACTCAAGGATTATGATTGCACGATACACTACCACCCAGGGAAGGAAAATAAGGTTGTAGATGCTTTGTGTAGAAAATATCAAGGAGTTTTGAACATGATGAGAGTGGAAAGAGATCCAATTTTCATGGATCTAGTAAAGATAGATATGGGAATCACCATGGAGGGTGAATCATAAAAAAAAATTCAATTGGTTTCCAAACCATCTTTACTAGAAAGGATAAATTGTTATCAGGCCATTGATGAAGAGTTGAAAAAGATGATTAACGCTGTGAATGATGGGCGATGGAGTGACTTTGTGTATGAAGATGACATTTTGGAATTTGGTGGGAGACATTGTGTTACCAATATACCTAATTTAAATAGGGAATTTTTGGATGATTCTAATAGTTCATATATCTCTATAAACCCTGGGATGACCAAAATGTATAGATATTTAAAGGGACTTTTTGGTGGGACAAAATGAAGAGGAAGATTGCTGATTTTGTGTCCAGATGTTTGGTTTTTCAACAAGTGAAAGCTAGAAGGCAACTTCCTAGTGGAGTATTGCAACCTCTTCCCATACTTGAGTGGAAATGAGATAATATTATGATGTATTTTTTCATGGGACTACCAAAGTCTCCTAGAAGGAATGACACAATATGGGTCATTTTTGATCGTCTCACAAAGTCAGCACATTTTATTGCTATAAGGGAAGATCTACCACTTGAACGTCTAACAAGACTATATATTAATGAAGTTGTGAGACTTCATGTAGTACCCCTGTCGATTGTCTCGGATCGTGATCCCCATTTTAAATCAAGATTCTAGAAACGTCTTCAGAAGGCCTTGGATACTGAACTTCGTTTGAGCACTGCTTACCACACTCAGACAAATGGACAATCAGAAAGAACTATTCAAACCTTAGAAGACATGTTGAGATCATGCTCACTTGACTTTCAAGGAATGTGGGATCAATATTTACCTCTTGTATAATTTTCCAATAACAATACCTTACATTGAAGTATTCAGATGGAACTATATAAAGCGTTATACAGAATGAGATGTCTCACACCAACCTGTTGGGATGACGTTGGTGAAAGAAAACTTGTAGGCCCAGAACTGGTGGAGGAAACGATGGAAAAGGTAAAAGTAATCCAAAACCACATCAAAGCATCTCAAAGTAGGCAGAAGAGCTATGCCTACAACCGAAGGAAGGATTTGGAATTTCATCCAGGAGATCATGTTTTCTTGAAGGTATATCCATGGAAGGGAGTAATAAGTTTCGGTAAGAAGCGTAAATTGAGTCCCAGGTACATCAGACCCTTCGGAATTCTAGAACGAATTGGGGCTGTAGCTTACCATTTTGAAATGACGCCAAGTCTCTCCAAAGTTCATGATGTATTCCACGTATAACGGTTAAGAAAATACCTGTCTGACCCAACGCATGTACTCACCTATGAGGAATTAGAACATGAACCTGATATGTCTTATTGCGAAGAGCCCGTCAGGATTATTGATACAAGAGAACAAGTGCTGTGAAACCAGACAACTCGTCTGGTAAAAGTTCTATGGAGAAACCATAAGATGGAGGAGGCAATGTGGGAACCCGAGGAACTTATGATGAAAAATCATATGAGTATTTTTATACAGTGATATTATATGAAATTTTTAGGACAAAATTATTTGAAGGAGGGGAGAATGTAACACCCCGAGCTTCCACGATACACTTCTCTTTCAATAATGCAATAGCTTGCATTGTACGCAAGATCGAGTTCTAACACACCGCGACTATTCAAAGTAGTTGTTATGAATAGTAATACCCACTTTTTAAAATTATATAAATTTTATATTTCAAAATGGACTTCATTTTTGTATTCATAATACCAAAATTATCCTATGTTGAATTTTTTGTAATTTTCTGAGAAATTCCATTTTTTTATGAATAGTGAAAAATACTTAAAAATTTTTTTAATCAAAATAATTTATATTGATAAATTATACTATTGAGTGTTTTTAATGTATAATTAGAATATATTTTTACCATTTTATCCAATGGTGTTCATTAGAATTAATTTCACTTTGAAATTGGACATAAACAGTTGTCAATCTTTTGATATATATTGTTTCTTAAAAAACTCTATTTGTTGTGATAGCATGAATTAGGTATAAAATTAATTAATGAAACTTATATGTTTGGAATTTTTTAAAATAGACATCATTTTTGAATTTGGAATATCAATTATAGCTTAGGGTGAAATTTTGGCATTGTTCTGAAAAACGTCAATTTTTTATGAATAGTGAAACCACTAGGTAGTAGTTAAAAAACTGATTTTTCGTTTAAATGACACATTACCACTTCTGTGATTTGATTTTCAAAAATCCAACATACATAGTTTTCATTATAAAGTAAAATGTGGTTCAATGGGATAAAAATTATTTTTTTGTGACTAGTAACTTTTTTGTTTAATTAATCGCGATTAAAGGTAATTAGTGATATTTAAGGTAAAAATAATATTATAAAAATATGAAAATACCGTTACACATGGCCTACTCTTATTGGATGAGTCATGGACGACCAAGAAAATCCATGGGTGCACTTGGGGACCCCATGGATCCACTTTGGTAGGAAAATGACATTAAAAACATTTTATTTAAAGTAAAAATAAAATTGTCACAAACATGTGTTGTTTTACTAAAACAATTATTACATGGGGTTATATAAGTTAAATGTAACACCCCGAGATTTTATGAAAAATATATTTTTTAATTTCATTAATGTCTTGTGTTGTACGCTACACAAAAAGGAGTTTTCACAACACGCAACCTTGACTTGCCTTGCATTACACGCAATCACGACCTTCCTCGATAGCGTGTCTAGTACGCAATAGCGAGATTCACTAAATGAGATATTATTATAATATTATTATGATCTAACCGTTATGAATAGTAATACCCAATTTTTAAAATTTTATAAATTGTATCTTTCAAAATGGACTTCATTTTTGGATTCTGAATTTCGGTATTAGCTTAGGGTGAAAATTTGGTACTTTTCGGATAACATTCATTTTCTGATGAATAGTGAAAATTACTAAATTTTAATTAAAAACAACCTTTTTAATCGAAATAATTAATATTGATGAATTTTTAATATGAGTGGTTTTAAATTATATTTATAATATATTTTTACAATTTAATACAATGTTGTTCATTGGATTTAATTTCACATTTAAACCAGACACAAACAAGTGTGAATCTTTTGATAGATATTATCTCTTAGGAACACGCTATTTGTTTTAACGACGGGAATTAATTTTTAATTAGATTAATGCAACTGATATGTTTTGAATTTGGTAAAGTAGACATCATTTTTGAGTTCATAATATCAAATATATTTTAGGCCTAATATTTGGTATTTTTCTGGAAACTTTCATTTTTTTGATGAATAGTGAAACCACTATGTGGTAGTTAAAAAATGAATTTTTTATAAAACTTAATTTTACCACTTCTGTGAGTGTAATTTCAAAAATCCGAGAGACACGGTTGATTTCAGTAAGTAAAAATATGGTTCAATTAGATGAAAATAATTTTTGGTGAATAGTTACTTTTTACTTTTTTTACGACAGTTAAAAGTAAATTGAGTAATTAAGGGTATAAATGATATTATAATTATCCTAAAACATGTCCTAATTCTATTGGATAAGTGTAATTCGACCAAAAACAACCTTAGGAATAAAATATTAACATTTATGCCCACTTGGATTAGATTAGGACATTTATTATTAATTTATTTAAAAAAGGGTTAAAATAGTTAAAATCAATGATTAATAAGTAAATCATTTTTAATATAGAGTTATACATAAGATAAATTCGACTATAAATATACATTAGCAAGATAAAACTATTTCATATATAATGATATTTTATTTGAAATTTTTTGACATTAGATAATTTAATTTATTTATGACACAATGATGATGTAGTAATTTTTTTAATAATGAAATATTGACACAATTGATGTTATAAATACCCAAATATATGTAATTTGAGACTTTTTATGAATCGAAATAAATTTTTGTGTTAATATGACAAGTTTTTATTGATTTAATTCACTTTGTTCGAAATAATCTTTCTGTTATGATTTTCAAAAAAATCAATTACCAAATAGTATCAAAATTCACATAAAATAGTTTTTAAAACAAATATTATATTATTAATTGTTATTTTATTCCAAAAAATCTATGGTTCGGAAAAATGACATAGATAAGGATATATATATTAATAATAAACAACTTGGGGTTCTTTTGTCTTGTTATAGTAAGTTTATTAACTTTATAGTGTAAGAAAACAAGAAGACACGGTAAAAGTTAAATTATTTAACTTAATGTTAAATCTAAATGATAAGGTTAAAATAGGAACCTAAACTTGTGTAAATTATATTTGATGAGAGTATTTCGACCCATCCCCACCTTAGCTTCGAAATAAATCAATTTGGAGCTATTTAAAACCGAATATGACTTTATAATAAAATAATATTATTAGTTTTCCAAAGGTGCCCCTCTCCTCCCTTATAAAAGGGCACCTCCTCCCTCTCTTCCTCACACCACTTTGAGCCTTCATGCTCGGCCAAAACCTGCCAATTTCTCTTCTCCACTTCCCTAGAATCATCTTAGAGGACCTGGTATTCTTCAAAGAAAAATTTTAGTTCCCTAAAATGAGGTCTCAAAGAGGCGCTTCAAAGAAGAGGTAATGTCCGTTACCGATTCTTTGAACATTATTTCTACTTCCACTTCTTCTTATATAGTTATTTAATTATGAAGTAATAACATCAGTATCACTCATATACTGAAATGTTATTATAAGTATGAATCTACCCTATTTCACCATCTATCCAACCAATGGAAAACGAAATCACCGCGCGTGCGTACATACGGAATACCGTCTCCACGCCATGGTGTAATCTATTTTCCAGCACTCCCTTACATGGATGGGAATAATGGTGTTAATAATGACTATATATGATTATTGTAAAGTGATATTGATTCTGAAATAGTATACATACACTCCAATACAATTACACGATCATGGGAATGATATCATCGCTCGTGCGTACGTACGGAATACCGTCTCCACGATGTGATGCGACTCGTTCTACATGATTTTCATTTGCATAATGATTATATAAATGAATTGAATGAATAAATATGATATATATTACTCTAATAAAATTCTTTAAATGAGGTATCTATAACCTAAAAGAAGAATAAGAATTTATTCGACAAAACACGCATAAGAACAAAACGCAATAAACACACGAATAACAAGTAACAATGAAATATTACTAATAAAAAGCTAATAATATGGCTATATATGATATCATAACAATTATTATGATTCTGGAATAATTCAATGACATTATTTGAATCATTATATTGGAGGTTCGGACACATACGAAGAAAATCGTTCCTAAGGTAAGGGACAATCTCGCAATCTCAATTTTTATCCGATATTGTTTATACTTCAGAATTTACTGGGGAATATTTATCATCCACATCCATGTTTCCTCAATATTTAATATTATTTCCATCCACCTACAATTGTTTAAATCCAATTTTATCCTTCAGTGAGTTTTTAGTAAAAGATATGAAAGGAATCTTTTTTCATTTTTCGTACGAGGTACTTTTTGACTTCTCCGAAAAAAGTACGAGAAGAATGTATTTTAAACTTATATGACATGAATGGATTTTTAAAACATTATTTCCATGAAACATCCTTTACATGTTTTCATGTTTATTTTTAATCAACTTCTTTTAGTTTATAATTGTATGACATGTTAATAAAGGAAAAGTGTTTTTGAATTAGAAAAGATATTTTCCTCAAGAATGGAGTTCAAGTGTTTTATCAAAATTATTTTCCATCTAAGATAATAAAGGGTTATGTTTCTATCCCCATTATTACATTGATTTGATTATGTTGTGGTAGAATTATTTTTATGAATTATTTTATCTTATATGAATTGTTTTATGATGTCACGATGTTTAAGAATCCTATTTTTATTACATAGGTTATGCTATGATGAATGGTTTATGATTTTGTGGCACACATAAGAATGGTATCATTATGATATGGGTGGGAACTACATCTCCCTCCAATGCATTGGGTAAATATTTTATATCTCATGAGATAGACATGGATGGAATGGTAGGTTAAACCAGTTCAGTGAAACAGGACTGAAACGAGGAATGTACTCAGTTCAGAAATGGACTTTGTCCACTAAGATAGTCTTGGAAATGTGTCTTGACTAATAAGAAATGATTCTCTATGATTATGTGTGTATTCCACAAAGTTTCATGTTTTATGTTATGATTATTGGGATTACATGTCACTACTATGATTTATCCCATGTTATGAAATTATGATCTCTTTTCCAGATTAATATTTCCAAAATGTTATGTTCTTATGAATATGAAGTGATTGATATTTCTTTTGTTTACCCTTACTGAGCATTTGAGCTCACCCTTTTTATGTTTTATTTTCCCCCAAGATTAAAAGAAAGGTTTTAGGTAAGGAAACAAAAAGTGGAAGATCTTTATGGGAGATGTTGAAGATCTTTCACCACGATGAGAAGATTACGTTCCAAGTATCCATAGACACTAAACTATTACGGTCCTTGTGTGTATGTTTTTGTTATGTATTATGTATTCCGAAAAAGTAATGTAATCTTTGTGTACGTCAAGCTTCGGGTCTCTACAGTTGGTATTAGAGGGAGGTTTAGTGAACCTATTGGAAACTAGGATGCAAAAACTTTAGTGAGTTCCCTAGAGATATTTATAAGGTATGTCTAGGGATGTCCCTAAGGATAAGTATAAGAATAGGTTATAGTCCTGGAATTATGGTAACGATCATAGAATTAATCCTAAGATGTTAGATATTGAAGGTACTCCCCCTTTATTATGTTGTTTTCCCTAGCATGATTTTTGCTTCTCACACTATTCTTTTTGGGTTTTAAACGATGGCTAAAACCCGAAGGAACCGTGTTGATCAATGAAATGGACAATGAAATGATTGTCCTCCTGAACAAACAGATGTAATGGGAGATGGAGTACAAAATCTTATTTCTATACTTACACAAGCTATGAATCATTATGGACTTCCAAATGAGCAGAGAAGGGAACAATATTCTATTGAGTCCTTCATGAGGCAATGTCCACCTTCTTTCAGTGGGTATTCTGATCCACTTGTTCCTGAACAATGGATTAGTACCATTGAAAAGATATTTTCTGTTCTTCAATGTTCTGAACATGATAAAGTCATCTTAGCAGTATATCATTTGGAAGGTAAAGCTGATCAATGGTGGAATCTTATCAAGAATACGAGGCAAAGAAATGAAATTGAGTCCATGGAATGGGACGAGTTGAAGAACTTATTTTTCAATAAGTACTTCCCTCGTATTCACCGAACAATGATGGAGAAAGAGTTTCTTAAAATAAAGCAAAAGGATGATGAATCTGTTGGTACCTATGAAGCAAATTTTAAAAGACTTTCATGGTATGCTTCTGGTATTATTATCAAACCTGAGAGTAAGATCAATCAATTCTTCAGTAGCTTAAAACCAAATCTTTGAAGGGAATTAGCTATAAGAGACTTCAGTAGCTATGAATAAATTGTGTGTTGGGCTATCAAGGTAGAAATGGAAGTTGGTGTTACTTATCCATCTCATAGTTTTGACAAGAAACGAAAGATGGAGTTCAAGGAGAAATCTCAGAATAATGGTGGAAAGAAGATGAATGTTTACTTATGCTCAAAGTGTGGAAAGAAGCATGGTGGAGATTGACTTAAAGGGACTAGGAAATGTTTTACGTATGGAAAAGAAGGTCATCAAGCAGTTGAGTGACGAAGTAATGGAAAAAGGGTTTCTAATGATGTGAATAAAGAAAAGACATCAGAGAACGCACCAACAACACTCTAGTGCTTCAAGTGCAAGGAAATGGGGCATTATGCTAATAAATGCCCTAATCCAAGGGTTAGTGATGATTGACATGAGCAACCACTTAAGGAAAAGGACAAAGGGAAGTCACATACGATCACTATTGGAGATGTTGAATATGAAAATGATGTGGTGGAATGATTAAGTGTTTATGTAATGGGATTCCAAAATAATGTTTTATATAGTATCGTGGAATATTGGAATATTTATGTATTGGTCTATTGTGGTTTCCAATAATTTTATGGTACCGGTAACCATGGAATGTGATTGAGATATTTTTGGAAAAAAAGATGATATGCACATAATGAAGGGAAAACAAGAAAATGAAATGTTTGACAGTATTAATGAGCTCATGAATGATATAAGGAAATAGTTATATCATGGTTTGAGGTTTTGGTATGTGAAAAGAGTTAACTTTTGAAAGCACTCATGTTTTCTCTAATATTCAATGGGTATTCATATTTTTCAAGATAATACATGATTAAGGCCTTCGAATGTTTAGAATGTTACCAACAATACATACCTCATGATAAATGGGGATCAACGATGGTATTAACATGATATTTGTATAAACTCTTTGGTAATCGTTTTCACTATAATATGATATTGGACAATAGTATTTTGGATAAGCATAAATATTGGAAGGGATTATGTTGGACATAAGTTAGTATTGTTTAAGGATAGAATTTTTTTCGATATTATTTATGGGATGTTATAGTAATGTAGTTTTAGAAAAAGGACAACCTGCAGGATGTGCGACAACCACTAGTGCAGAAAACATTTTTTACGTCGGTTATTTTTCATTATTTACGTCGGTTATTAGGCGACGTTAATACGGACGACGTTATAAATAACGTTTTTTACGTCGGTTATTTAAAACCCGACGTGGTAAATCGCCTGGGATATCGTTTATCACGTCGGTTATTTCTAAACCGACGTGATAAAACGCCTGGGATATCATTTATCACGTCAGTTATGACATAACCAACGTGATTAACCCTTCCCCGGGCCTATTATCACGTCCGTTTCTTAAATAACCGACGTGATAAAAATGCCTGGGAAACGTTTTAGCATGTCAGATATCCAATAACCGACGTGGTATATTGATTCCCAGGCCTTTTAGCACGTCTGTTATATTAAGAACCGACGTGATAAAAGGCCCGGGAACGGTTTATCACATCAGTTCACGAAAAAAAAGACATGATAAACCCCTACTGATTTATTTACCACGTCGGTTATAAAATAACCGACGTGAAAGCGATATTTTTTTTAAATAATTGCATTACTCTCACCAAAAAGCAACCAGAAACCAAACAACAAAAATAACCATGCCAGCTCTCCCCCATGCCCCAACTGAACCCCACCCTCATCTATACCCACCTAACAACCTGGCCAGCCCTCCCCCACCACATTGGAGCCCCACCACATTGGAGCCCCACCACAACCCTAGGACACCCCCCACCCCTTGGACAGCCCCCCCCCCCCCCACCCTCATTTACACCCCCACGACCCCTAGTACAGCCTCAAACACCCATTGGACACCCCTCCCATATCCCTTGGACACCCCCACCCCTTGGACACCCCCACCCCTTGGACAGCCCCCTACCCTCATTTACACCCCCAAGACCCCTAGTACAGCCTCAAACACCCATTGGACACCCCCCCCCCCCCGAGCCCTTGGACAACCCCAAACACCCCTTGGACACCCCCCACCCCTTGGACACCCCCCACCCCTCGGACAACCCCCACCCTCATTTACACCCAACCGGCCCCTTGGACAGAACTCCCAGACACCTTGGACACCACTCCCATATCCCTTGGACACCCCCACCCCTTGGACACCCCCCACCCCTTCGACAGCCCCCCTACCCTCATTTACACCCCCCGAACACTTGGACAGTCCCAAACACCCCTTGGACACCCCTACCATGTCCCTTGGACACCCCCACCCCTTGGACACCCCCACCCCTTGGACAGCCCCCCCACCCCCTGGACACCCCCCCCCGACCCCTTGGAAACCCCCCCCCCCCCCCCCGACCCCTTGGAAACCCCCCCATCCCCTTGGACAGCCCCAAACAACCCTTGGACACCCCTCCTATATCCTTTGGACACCCCCCACCCCCACCACTTGGACACCCCCCCACCCCTTGGACAGCCCCCCACCCCCCCCCCACCCCCACCCTCATTTACACCCAAACGACCCCTTGGACAGCCCCAGACACACCTTGGACACCCCTCCCATATCCCTTGGACACCCCCCACCCCTTGGACACCCCCACCCTCATTTACACCCCACCGACCCCTAGGACAGCCCCAAACACACCTTGGACACCCCCCCAAACACCCCACCCTCATTTACACCCCCCACCCCTTCGACAGCTCCCACCCTCATTTACACCCCCCGAACTCTAGGACAGCCCCAAACACCCCTTGGACACCCCTCCCATATCCCTTGGACACCCCCCACCCCTTTGACACCCCCACCCCTTGGAAAGCCCCCCCCCCCCAACCCCTGGACACCCCCCGACCCCTTGGAACCCCCCCCCCCCCCCGACCCCTTGGAAACCCCCCCATCCCATTGGACATCCCCAAACACCCCTTGGACACCCCTCCTATATCCCTTGGACACCCCCACCACTTGGACACCCCCCACCCCTTGGACAGCCCCCCCCCCCCACCCCCACCCTCATTTACACCCAACCTACCCCTTGGACAGCCCCAAACAAACCTTGGACACCCCTCCCATATCCCTTGGACACCCCCACCCCATGGACACCCCCACACTCATTTACACCCCCCCGACCCCTAGGACAGCCCCAAACACACCTTGGACACCCCCCAAACACCCCCCACCCTCATTTACACCCCCCGAACACTAGGACAACCCCAATCACCCCTTGGACACCCCTCCCATATCCCTTGGACACCCCCACCCCTTGGACACCCCCCACCCCTTGGACAGCCCCCCACCCCCTGGACACCCCCCCGACCCCTTGGAAACCCCCCCCCCCCCCCCCCCCCGACCCCTTGGAAACCCCCCATCCCCTTGGACAGCCCCAAACACCCCTTGGACACCCCCCACCACTTGGACACCCCCCACCCCTTGGACAGCCCCCCCCCCCCCCCCCCCCACCCTCATTTACACCCAACCGACCCCTTGGACAGCCCCCAACACACCTTGGACACCCCTCCCATATCCCTTGGACACCCCCAACCCCTTGGACACCCCCACCCTCATTTACAGCCCCCCGACCCCTAGGAAATCCCCAAACACACCTTCGACACCCCTCCCATATCCCTTGGACACCCCCCAAACACCCACCCATCCCCTTGGAACCTCTCCCCCCATACCAAAACCCAGACCAGAAAAACCATCAACAGTAGACCAAAACAAGATGTAGAGAAAAATTAAACATTCACTTATATAACATTCAAAACGTACACTGTCAACTTCAAAAAAAACTAAATCCAACCTAAACGACTACGAAATACACAATTACATTGACAATATTCTAAATTACATTTTACATTACAAACAACTAAAAGTCAATCAAACCTGTAAAATAATTTGACCACTCCACTTGTAAGTGTTTGATATCTTCAGCAGTAAAGGGTTGAGGGTCATAAAAAAGATACAAAGGAAAAGGATAGTAGTCAACGTGTATAATGAATAAATCAAATTTAAATATTATGAGAAAGAGGAAATCTTACCAGGTCAAAACTCAGAACTGTCCCAGTTGTTATTATTTCATACATAAATCTTAACATGTAATATCCGCATTCGATGATGCCTTGTTGCTCATGACATTTCTGTTTGAATGAGTGTAAATTCAATATATTATTTTTATGTAATAAATCAAAATGTACAAATTATAAATGGATATTTACCTTCGCATGTACATATTTGATCTTGAAATTCCTTTTCTTTGCGCTTTTTCGAAAGTGGACCCATGCCCTGTTAGAAAATAATACAAATGGGGTAAATTTAAAATTCATTATAATATATAAAACTATTGTGAAATTGAAACTTATGTTTCCAATATATTCTTGAAACTTTCTCGCACATCATCATGGAGAGAGCATATCCAATAAAGTGCTTTCTCCCTAGGGCAAAAAACCCCTAACATCCAATGATCCCTGATAAAAGGAAATTTAAAATTAGTGGTTTTTTATGTTAAAATATAATTAACTCTTTGAGAGGGATGTGTTTCATACCTCTCACAAAAAGGCATCATCCAACACTGTGTGATTACATTCTTTTCAAATCTATCAGCAATATAAATCATTCTTTGTTCCTCATCCAATGCACATGCTTCAGGGGAAATCAATTGTGGGTCCACGAATCCATATACATCTGTCAGCTCATTCCTCTCACAAATTTTATACAGATGCCTAATACAAAGCAGATATAATTATACATTTTTAATAAATATAACGCAAGGAAAAGGTGTTAAGACTTACATGATAAAAATTTGCACCACGTTGATGCCCAACTTATCTCCAGTGAAAAACTCCATGATATCAGTTTTCATAATCCCCACACTTAGTTCACGTCCACAGACATGAGCTTCCATTGTAAAGTCATAATGATCCGCCAACAAATTTGAATATCTTGACAATTTGTCAAGACTGCTAGTATCTGCATCTGATGTCATATCTATCTGTCTTTGTTGTTGTCTATACAGTATTTCTTTACCTTTGAAGTATTCCTATAAAAATAAATTGAAAAATATATTAGTTTTCAAATGCTAAAACATTAATAAAAATATAAAATAAAAGATATAACATCCATAACTCTATGGTAATGAGTCGAAGAAGTCTGGATGGCCAAAGTAAAAAATGGCCGATACTATGTCCAACTGTCGTCACCTCATCTTTAGGTAATGGTATCCGAGCTCATCTATCTATAATATCCTGTACAGTGACCCTCTGATTCTCTACCTCTAATTGTTGATGATGAACTTTATCTCCTATACAATATACCATCCCATATGCAACTATATGATGTTGAGGATCATCAACATACAACTCACAATAAGTAGGTAGCTGCGGCAGAGGAGGAGGATCAAAAATGGGGTCCGCAGGCTGAGGTGGGGGAGTGGGAGCTACTGGGAGAGGTGGAGTGGGAGCTACACCCTGAAATTGTCTTTGCATGTCTGCAAACATAAACTACACCGATGCTCTAATCTTGTCCTCCATTGTCGCATTAATGTTATGGACTTCAGCCTCCAAGGATTCTATTTTTTTTATAAACTCCCTCAACGTTAAAAGTTGAGGACCGTGGCAACACTTTTCTTACCGATACACCTTCCAGATATCCTCTTACACGGCCAGGATGTTCGGGCTTTCCCAATGCCACAGATAAAATATCTTCCCTCCCAGATGGTGTAAATGTCCACTGTGAACTCTGCTCCTCAAGAGAGTCCTGTAATAATTAATTGAACATTTCTATAATGATTGGAAATATATGAAGAAAATTGTAAACTTATATAAATAAAATAGATATCTTACAATCCTCTCAACTACGAGTCTCGATTCTTCCGAAAGATATTGTCCTTTTTTGCCCATCCGAGCTCTTTTCCATTTCTCATGTCTAGATGGAGGGGATGGAGGGGCCACCTCTCCAGAGCTTGAAGACTCAGCTCTTAGTTGTTGAAATTTTTCTGCCATCATTTTTTCTTCCAATAATGCATACCCTCCCCGAGATAAAATATGAGGGTATACATTTTTATATTGGATCTCTTGATGAGCTTTCCTTGTTTGCTGTAAATTAAGAATAAGTAATCATTAAAAAAACAATAATAAGATCATTTATATAAGAAATCTTATAAAAGTTTACATTGCCCTTACCAAAAATGATTCTTTTCTTCTACTTTCAAAAAATTGTCTCCATGTGTCTTCATCTATAAAAGGATATATACGACATGGATTCTCATGACTCCTATGACCATAAATGAAATCAGATGAGAGGGTTGATTTGAAATCCCTCCATCTCCTAGCAGCCAACGATAATCATTTCTTCTGACTCCTCTAGTGTCAGGAATATCAAATGTCATCTGATAAAAAAGAGGTTAATAATATTATATATACTAGAAACATTTAAAGAACAGTCAAACAATAGAAAAAGATCTCACCAAAATGGTCTCCCACAGCTGAGAAATTATCGCCTTATCCACACTTCTCCAATCATCATAGAGAATTCTTACTTTGCTCTTAGCCTGAGTTGCTACAAAACCCGTAAAATCTTTAGCATTTGGACCTCTAGGAAGATCATAATCATCAAACTCCACGACTATCCTCTCCTCCTTCGTACGGGCAAGTGATAATTTTGGTAAACGTGTGCACCCACGCTTACCAACCTTTGAACTCTTTTTCGTAATAGGAGCATGTGAATGTTCCTCCCCAGATGTATGACCAATATGCTCATCTCCAGAATCATGTGTCTGATCAACTGATTGATCTGTCATTTTCCTTCAAATCAAAAAAACAAACATTAGTTCACAAATATACAAATTCAAATATTGTAATACTACTTAATCAGAAAATAGAAAAGTGTATTAATTACATAAAAGTAAACATTGGTAATATGTTAAGCATGTTAAACAATGATAAACATGGTAAACACAGTCTGTTGTACCCCTCTCTCTTGGATTTTAATGATCACAATCACTCTTATTATGTTCTAACTTGTTTTTAAGTATTTTTGTTGATAGGAAAAAGGTTTCCAAGGAGTTGGCCCAAGAAAGCTGAAAAGTGGACTCACTGAGTCCACCGGTCAGTCGGTGTGAGCTCACCGGCCAGCCGGAGGACCCAGGCAGTAGACTTGCCCACTGCATGGTGTCACCGGCCGGCTGGTGGACCAGACAGAGAGCCTTACTCTCTGTCTGGACCACCGTCCGGCCGCTGGATCACCACCGGCCGGCCGGTGGACCAGACAGAGAGCCTTCCTCTCTATCTAGTCCACCGGCAGGCCACTGGCTCATCACCGGCCGGCCGGCGGACCAGATAGAGCTTTGCTGTCTGGACCACCGGCCAACCGGTGATCCACCACCGGCCAGCCGGTGCGCCCATGACTTCTCCTCTTTACGGTTTTTATTGTTTTATCATTTTGGTTTGATACATGTTTTAATAAGTAAAAAATTTACAGTATCTAACATTATATGAAAAAACTAAATGTAAACAAGAAATAAACATGTGTTACCTGTAATTTTAGGAATGTACAGTTGGATTGTTTTCCCAAATTCCTTCGTCGTGATCGTTCCTTATGTCACAAACCATGTCTTCAACATACTCATCATTATGTTCTGTTAATCTTTCCATGGAAGTAGGGATCTCACATAAATCAACATCTTCATCAAATTCATCCTCACCAACATATTGTTTTTTCCCTTGTAAAAAAACAGCCCACTGCATATCTGATTGATCTACTACATAGAAAATTTGTTTGGAATGTGTTTCCATTATAAAAGAATCAGCTGTGTCTTCCAATCTGTTCAGATTAACAAGTGTCATTCCAAATTCATCGTGTCTGACACTTTTGTTACCGATAAACCATTTCCAGTTAAAAACAAGAACTTTAATTTTAAAGTAATCAGCCTCCCATATGTCTTCAATCACTCCATAATATGCACATGATGCCAAAATTGTGTTTCTGTCCTTAACACTCGAAAAATGCATTGCTTCTGCAAACACCAATACACCACTATTCTGAACTGCACTTCTTTTGTCCTGAGCTTTCGTATGAAATGTATAGCCATTAATGTCATAAGCGGGCCATGTTTTCACATTTAAAGATTGACCACCCACTATCCATTTTAATGTCTCTGATACATCTGATCTACCAAGCAAGGTCTTTTTAAACCATGGCAAAAATGTTTTGTTGTGCTCATTCAAAATCCACATTTCTTTCTTCTTTGGATGACATTGTTTCAACTCATAAATATGCAATGTGATATATGGTTGAACATCAGCTATGTTATTCAAGATGTATGATTCTAACTTATTCATCTGTTCAGCTGACAGTGATTTGACTTTCAAGCCACGAATCCCCTTTCCCTCATTATTAATCCGTTCATGGCGAGATGGAGGCAAACCTATGTGTTGCACCGTAGCCAAGTAGCTCGTACAAAACTATTCTACCTCCTTAGAAATATACTTTTCAATAATGGAGGCTTCAGGTCGATATGGATTTTTAACATATCCCTTTAATATTTTCATATACCTTTCAAAAGGATACATCCAACGAAGATATACAGGTCCACAAAGCTTTATTTCTCGAACCAGATGAATCATTAAATTCACCATCATATCAAAAAATGTTGGAGGAAAATACATTTCCAAATGACAAAGTATAAAAATTGCATCCTTTTCCAAAATGTTCAAATCATTCACATCAATCGCCTTGTTACAAATTGAATTGAAAAAATAACACAACCTCGTTATAGTCTTTCTGACACGGATGGGGAATATTCCACGCAGTGCAACTGGTAGAATTTGTTGCATGATGACGTGACAATCATGTGATTTCATACCTATCAACTTCAAGTCTTTCAATGAGACAAAATTTTTTACATTTGAAGAATAACTTTGAGGCACTTTGATATCATGAAGACACTGACAGAAGCTACTTTTCTCCCTCTTCGATAATGTATGACAAGCCAGGGGAAGAAATGTTCGTCTTCGTTTAGGAGTGGGAGCTAACTCCAAACGTATTCCCATTTATAGTAGGTCTAACCTTGCATTCAACCCATCTTTTGTATTTCCTTTAATATCTAGCAATGTTCTGATCAAAGAATCATAGATATTCTTCTCCACGTGCATGACATCAATATTTTGTTTGACTTCATGATACCTCCAATATGGTAGATTAAAAAATATTGACCTTTTCTTCCAAATATGTCTATCATTACCAGATTTATGTGTCTTTCCCAATGTCACATCAAGGTTTTTCACCCTCTCAAAATACAAATCTGGGGATAAAGGTTTTGGAGCAGTATCAAATTCTTGTGAGCCATTGAATTCCTTTTTTAGTCTTCTATAAGGGTGATCCATAGGCAAAAACTTTCGATGACCCATGTACACTGTTTTCCTCCCATGATGCAATTGACAATATGACATCTGTTGTTCGCAAATTGGACATGGTTTATGCCCTTTAACACTGTATCCAGACAAATTTCCATATGCTGGGAAGTAATTTATAGTGAATAGAAGCACTGCATGCAGTTGAAAATATTCCATTTTATAAGAATCATACACCCTAATACCATCAGCCCATAACAGTTTCAAATCATCAATCAGCGATGACAAGTATACATCAATATCATTGCCGGGTTGCTTTGGACCAGAGATCATGATACTCAACATGACATATTTGCGCTTCATACAAACTTCAGGAGAGAGGTTGTAAATTACCAATAAAACAGGCCATGAACTATGTGTGCTACTGAGGGTTCGGTATGGATTCATTCCATCTGTGCACAAGCCTAGTCTCAGATTTCTAATTTCATTTCCAAATTTAGGGTACTGGGCATCAATTTTCTTCCATTGTGGACAATCAGCAGGATGACGTATTTTTCCATCACATACCCGCTCATCAGTATGCCATCTTAACCTTTTTGCATCATGTGAATTAGCAAATAAACGTTTGAAACGAGGAATTATAGAAAGATACCAAAATATCTTTGAAGGGAGCTTTGTAATCTCTACATTAGCTTGTGATTTTTCTTTTACCTTATACCGTGATGTCCCACATTTAGGAAACTGTTTCAGAAATTCATATTCCTTCCTATATATAATGCAGTCATTCGGACAGGCATGTATTTTCCTGTATCCCAATCCCATCGGGCATAATATTTTTTTGGCCTTATAATGTGAATCTGGAAGATCGTTATCTTTTAGAAGAATGTCTTTCATCAATTGTAGAAGCTTTGTAAAACTTCTGTCACTCCATCCATGTTTCGCCTTCAGGTTAATCAATATTAACACCGCCGACAAAACCGTAAAATCTGTACAACCAGGATATAATGGTTTTTCGGAATCACCATATAGATGTGAAACTGTCGGTTCTATCTCATTTTGTTCTGCTACAATATCGCGAATCATTTCTTCAATTCCATCGGAGTTACCATCTTGCGATTCATTATCATCAGTGACATTCTGTCCAGTTTCGCCATGCCAAATCCAAGGGTTGTAAATCGGATTGAAACTATGACAAATCAGATGATCTTTTATCTCTATACTTTTCAACTTCTTCATATTCAGACATTTCAGGCATGGACAGAAAAAAATGTCATTACTTGGAACATTTCGTTTAGCAAATTCCAAAAAGGCATCAACACCTTCCTCATATTCATTTCTCATTCGATGTGCCGTAATCCAACTTCGACTCATTATTACCTATAACAAATATTAAAAATATATATATTTTTTAGATAAGACAAATATATGTTTATATGAAAAAAAATCATAATTTGAATGTAAACAATTTTGAAATATAGAACAAATCGATGTGTATTTAAAAAAATATGCTTGAATATTATTTTTTAAACAAAATATAGTAAGATATAACACCCCCCCTGGACACCCCCCGACCCCTCTGGACAGCCCCCCGCCCCTCCTGGACACCACCCTCCACCCCCTACCCCCTTGGACACCCCCCTGGACATCCCCCAACCCTCTGGACAGCCCCCCACCCACCCGGACAACCCCAAATACCCTCTAGAGAGGCCGCCACCCACTTGGACAGCCCCCCACACCCATCCACCCCCTTGGACACCCCCCTGGACACCCCACCGACCCCTCTGGACAGGCCGCCACCCCCTTGGACAGCCCCCCACACCCACCCATCCCCTTGGACACCACCCTGGACACCCCCCGACCCCTCTGGACAGCCCCCGACCCATCTAGAAAGCACCCCCACCCCTCCTGGACACAACCCCCCACCCCCGACCTGCTTGGACACCCCCTGGACACCCACCAACCCTCTGGACAGCCCCCACCCCTTCAAAACACCACCCCCACCCCCTACCCCCTTGGACACCCCCCTGGACACCCCCCAACTCCCACCCACACCCTTGGAAAACCCCCACACCCACCCACCCCCTTGTAAACCCCCCTGGACACCCCCCGACCCCTTTGGACAGCCCCCACCCCTCCTGGACACCACCCCCACCCCCTACCCCCTTGGACACCCCCTGGACATCCCCCAACCCTCTGGGCAGCCCCCCCCACCCACCCGGACAACCCCAAATACCCTCTGGAGAGGCCGCCACCCACTTGGACAGCCCCCACACCCATCCACCCCCTTGGACACCCCCTGGACACCCCACCGACCCCTCTGGACAGGCCGCCACCCCCTTGGACAGCCCCCCACACCCACCCATCCCCTTGGACACCACCCTGGACACCCCCTGACCCCTCTGGACAGCCCCCGACCCCTCTAGAAAGCACCCCCACCCCTCCTGGACACAACCCCCCACCCCCGACCTGCTTGGACACCCCCCTGGACACCCCCCCAACCCTCTGGACAGCCCCCCCACCCTCCTAAACACCACCCCCACCCCTACCCCCTTGGACACCCCCCTGGACACCCCCCAACACCCACCCACACCCTTGGACAACCCCCCACACCCACCCACCCCCTTGTAAACCCCCCTGGACACCCCCCAACCCCTCTGGACAGCCCCCCGCCCCTCCTGGACACCACCCCCCACCCCCTACCCCCTTGGACACCCCCATGGACATCCCCCAACCCTCTGGAAAGCCCCCCCCCCCCACCCACCCAGACAACCCCAAATACCCTCTGTAGAGGCCGCCACCCACTTGGACAGCCCCCCACACCCATCCAACCCCTTGGACACCCCCCTGGACACCCCACCAACCCCTATGGACAGGCCGCCACCCCCTTGGACAGCCCCCCACACCCACCCATCCCCTTGGAAACCACCCTGGACACCCCCCGACCCCTCTGGATAGCCCTCGACCCCTCTAGAAAGCACCCCCACCCCTCCTGGACACAACCCCCCCTCCCCCGACCTGCTTGGACACCCCCCTGGACACCCCCCAACCCTCTGGACAGCCCCCCACCCCTCCTAAACACCACCCCCACCCCCTACCCCCTTGGACACCCCCCTGGACACCCCCCAACACCCACCCACACCCTTGGACAGCCCCCCACACCCACCCACCCCCTTGTAAACCCCCCTGGACACCCCCCGACCCCTCTGGACAGCCCCCCACCCCTCTTGGACACCACCCCCCACACCCTACCCCCTTGGACACCCCCTGGACACCCCCAACCCTCTTGATAGCCCTCCCACCCCCTGGAATCCCTGAAAATTTACCATAACAAGAAGTTGGGCCATTCAAAGAATGTTTTTAGGTGTGGGGGAAGAACTGCATTTCAATAGATAGAGAAGGAACTCGACATTAGGTAGTCTATTCCAGGTGTGGATTTGAAGGAGTTAATGTTTGTTCAGTGACCCAAGAGATTGAATCAGAAATTCAGATGTTGTGCCATTTTCTCATGATGAGGATAAATAATTGGTGGGGTTTGACTTTTAAATGGAGAGCTTAGCAGAAAATCATATTTTCTATAGATCAGTAAAGGATGTTAGCATCGAACCTAAGGCTTAAGGGATGCTTTCAGATCCAAATATGTATGTTGATGGATGCAATGGATCTAGTAGAGGTTCTAGAAAGAATGGTGGTTTTATTTGTTTAGGATAAGTAGTGAAGAAAAAACTAGTTAATTTTTTACTTGATGAAAAGAGGGTATCTAAAATTTTTAACATGCCGAGGGGAAATCTGGCGAGTCCTCCTCGTGAAACTTTGTTTGCAGGGGTGAAAATGGTGATGTGATCCCAAATCCATGCACATATGCCATGGCTGTGTGTGAATAAAGTAGTAACAACTGTAAAAGGGCAACCCATCCAAATGGACACGCACCAACCCTCTCAGGGATTTATAGAAAACGATGAAAAAATAGTGAAATCATAAAATTAGTCAATATTGCAAGTCGAACTAATAGATCTAGGGATGATAAATAAGATTATGGTGCCACAACGAGTTAAAAGGGTTCGCAATCGAAGAATCTTAGCTAGTTTCAACAAAAAAATCACAACACATATATATATACTATCCGCGAAGAAAAAAAACGAACGAGTGGGAGGATTACCTGAGTGCTGCGAGTTTAGATGATTGATCCGAGGAGATTAAATATGAGAAACGATGATCGCAAAACGAATCTAAACCAACGAAATGGACGAGCCGATTCGGGTTTACGCGCGAGTGAGACGAGTCGCGACTGTCAAAGGTAAACTCGCGAATGAAAATCCACGGGTCTGGGTTAATTTTTAAATTAGTTATCACGTCGGTTATTCAACAACCGACGTTATAATTTTTTTAAAAACATTTATAACGTCGGTTATTCAATAACCGACGTAAAAAACTTCCTCCGATTCTTTTTTACGTTGGTTATTTTATAACCGACGTTATAAAGGGCTCAAAATCCGCATTTTTTTACGTCGGTTATAAAATAACCGACGTAAAAAGGCCTTCAAAAACCGCGTTTTTTACGTCGGTTATTCAATAACCGACGTAATAACTCCTACATATGTCGATTTGTTACGTCGGTTATTGAATAACCGACGTAACAAACACCCCCCACGCGATTAATAACGTCGGTTATAAAAATAACCGACGTAAAAAACCACGTTTTACATATTATGACGTCGGTTTTATATAACCGACGTAAACAATGGTGACGTTAAAAATGTTTTCTGCACTAGTGAACCCATCGCATCGGACAAGGCTGTGGGAATCGAACCCACAACCGAAGTGCGACTGGCCTTTATCGCCTACCACTGGCCTACAAAAAGTCCCTGTTTAGTTGAAACTAGTTTTATTATAATAAGCAGTATGATATATGATGTATAAGTCCATTTTAGGAACCATATATGAGTAATCTCACTATAGATGGACTTGTGTATTTTTTGATAACTTTTCTAACCTTTTGTTTGATACAGATGGAATGACCCATCATTCTATCACATGATCTGCTAACACATCACGAATGAAAAATTCAACTTCATTTATTTAAGGGGTGAAGTGGAAATTGTCCATATAACGACCTACGGTGAGACTGTACCAAAATCAAGAAATTATTTCTTCTAATTCCAATTTCATCAACTTTGTGGAAATTTTCTTGAAAACCAAAAATGTTGTCCTAGTGCTCTTATATACGATGAATCAGATGGTGCCTTAGATCTTCACAAATTTATGGATTTTTGATTGTTGGATTTTTCATATCCATGTTCTCTACCACTTTCCATCATAACATGATGGTTATATTTTTCTTCCATATCCATATTTTCACCCGTGTTCTCCTACATGGAAACCCAGTGATGAGTTAATTTGGGTAACCGTTACGTTTCATATATTATATTTTTAATCCAAGTTTTGGTATTCCTTTTTACGAAGTGGGTTTTTATTAATGAAACTTATGAGTCGTAAACCATTTATAACCACGACGAATTTCGGTGGCGAAATTCATTTTAAGGGGGGTAGAATGTAACACCCCGAGATTTTATGAAAAATATTATTTTTAATTTCATTAATGTCTTCTGTTGTACGTTACACCAAAAGGAGGTTTAACAACACACATCCTTGACTTTCCTTGCATTACACGCAATCGCGACCTTTCTCAATAGCGTGTGTAGTATGCAATATCGAGTTTCACTAAACGAGATATTATTATAATATTATTATGATCTAGCCGTTATGAATAGTAATTCCCACTTTTTGAAATTTTATAAATTTTATCTTTCAAAATGGACTTCATTTTTGGATTAGGAATATCAAAATTAGCTTAGGGTTAAATTTTGGTACTTTTCTGATAACTTTCATTTTCTGATGAATAGTCAAAATTACTAAATTTTAATTAAAAACAACCTTTTTAATAGAAATAATTAATAGCGATAAATTATTAATTTGAGTGGTTTTAAAGTATATTGAGAATATATTTTTACAATTTAATACAAAGTTGGTCATTGGATGTAATTTCACATTTAAACCAGACATAAACAAGTGTCGATCTTTTGATAGTTATTATCTCTTTAGAACACGCTATTTGTTTTTACTACGGGAAAAAATATTTAAATTAATTAATGCAACTGATATGTTTTGAATTTGGTAAAATAGGCATCGTTTTTGAGTTTAAAATATCAATTATAGATTAGGCCTAATATTTGCTATTTTTCTGGAAACATTCATATTTTTGATGAATAGTGAAACCACTAAGTGGTAGTTAAAAAAAATGAATTTTTCATAAAACTTAATTTTACCGCGTCTGTGAGTGGAATTTAAAAAATCTGATAGACATGGTTGATGTCAGTATGTAAAATGTGGTTCAATGAGATGAAAAGAATTTTTGGTGAATAGTAACTTTTTACTTTTTTTACCACGGTTAAAAGTAAATAGGGTAATTAAGGGTAAAATGATATTATTATTACCCTAACACATGTACTAATTCTATTGGATAAGTTTAATTCGACCAAAATAAACCTTAGGAATAAAATATGACCATTTATTCCCACTTTGATTAGATTAGGACATTTATAATTAATTTATTTAATGAAGAGTTAAAATAGTTAAAATCAATGTTTAATACATATATCATTTTTAATATAGGGTTATACATAAGATAAATTAGACTATAAATATTCATTAGAAAGATAAAAATCTTTCCTACATAATTATATTTAATTTAAAATTTTTTGACATTAAATAATTAAATTTATTAATGACACAATGATGATGCAGTAATTATTTTATTAATCAAATATTGAGATAAATGATGTTATAAATACCCAAATAAATGAAATTTGAGACTTTTATGTATTCCAATAATTTTCAATGTTAATATGACATGTTTTTATTGATTTAAGTTATTTTTTTCGAACTAATCATTCTGTTATGATTTTCACAAAAATCAATTACCAGATAGTATCAAAATTGACATAAAATAGTTTTTAAACAAAATATTATATTATTAATTGTTATTTTATTCCTAAAAATCTATGGTTGGGCAAAATGACTTATATAAAGTTATATATATTAATAATAAACAACTTCGTGTTCTTTTGGATTGTTATAGTATGTTTATTAACCTTATAGTGTAGGAAAACAAGAAGACACTGTAAAAGTGAAATTATTTAACTTAAAGTTAGATCTAAATTATAAGGTTTAAATTGGAACCTAAACTTGTCTAAATTATATTTGATTAGTGTATTTATACCCATACCCACCTTATCTTATAAATAAATCAATTTGGAACTATTTAAAACTGAATATGACTTTATAATAAAATAATATTTTTAGTTTTCCAAAGGTGCCCCTCTCCTCCCTTATAAAATGGAACCTCCTCCCTCTCTTCCTCACACAACTATGAGCCTTCATGTTCTTCCAACACCTGCCAATTTATCCTCTCCACTTCCCTAGAAACATCCAAGAGTTCCTGGTCTTCTTCAAAGACCAATTGTAGTGCCCTAAAAGGAGGTCTCAAAGAGGCGCTTTAAAGAAGAGGTAATGTCCGTTACCGATTCTTTCAACTTTATTTCTTCTTCCACTTCTTCTACATTAGTTGTTTCATTATGAAGTAATAAAATTAGTATCATTAATATACTGATATGTTTTTATAAGTATGAAACAACCCTATTTCACAATCTATCTATCCTATGGAAAACGAAATCACCGCGCATGCATACGTACGGAATACTCTTTCCACGCCGTGGTGTAAGCTATTTTCTAGAACCACCTTACTTGGATGGGTATAATGGTGTAAATAATGACTATATATGATTATTGTAAAGTTATATTGATTCTGAAATAGCATACATACACTCTAATAATATTACATGATCATGGGAATGATATCATCACTCATGTGTACGTATGGAATACCGTCTCCACGATGTGATGCGACTTGTTCTACATGATTTTCATTTTCATAATGATTATATAAATGAATTTAATGAATGAATGTGAAATATATTAAACTAATAAAATTCTTTAAATGAGGTATCTATAACCTAAACTAAGAATAAGAATTTATTCGACAAAACACGCATAAGAACAAAAAGCAGTAAACACCCGAATAACAAGTAACAATGAAATATTACTAATAAGAAGCTAAGAATATGACCATATATGATATCATAACAATGCGTATGATTCTGGAATAAGTCAATGACATTATTTAAATCATTATACAGGAGGATCAGACACTTACGGAGCAAATCGTTCCTAAGGTAAGGGACAATCTCGCAATCTCAATTTTTATCCGAGATTTTTTATACTTCAGAATTTACTGGGGAATATTTATCATCCACATCCATGTTTCCTCAATATGTAATATTAATTACATAAACCTAAAATTTTTTAAATCCAATTTTACCCTTCGGTGAGTTTTTAGTAAAATATATGAAAGGATTATTTTTTCATTTTTCATATGATGTTGTTTTTGACTCTTCTGAAAAATGTACAAGAAGAATGTTTTTTTAACTTATACGACATGAATGGATTTTTAAAACATTATTTCCAAGAATCTTACTTTACATGTTTTCAAGTTTATTTTTAATCAAATTATTTTAGTTTAGAATTTTATGACATATTAATAAAGTAAAAGTGTTTTGGAAGTAGAAAGGATATTTTCCTCAAGAATGGAGTTCAAGTGTTTTATCAAAATTATTTTCCATATAAGATAATAAAGGTTTCTGTTTCTATCCCTATTATTACATTGATTTGATTATGTTGTGATGGAATTATTTTTATGAATTTCATTATCTTATATGAATTGTTTTAGGATGTCACGATGTTTATGAATCCCATTTTTATTACATGGGTGATGCTATGATGTATGGTTTATGATTTTGTGGCACACGTTAGAATAGTATCATTATGAGATGGGTGGGACCTATATCTCCCTCCAATGAATTGGGTAAATATTTTGTATCTCATGAGATAGAAATGACATGAATGGAAGGTTAAACTGGTTCAGTGAAATAGGATTGAAACAAGAAATGAAGTCGGTTCAGAAATGGACTTTGTCTACTAAGATAGTCTTGGAAATGAGTCTTGACTAATAAGAAATGATTCTCTATGATTATGTGTGTATGACAAAATGTTTCATGTTTTAAGTTATGATTATTGGGAATAAATGTCACTACTATGATTTATCCCATGTTATGAAATTATGATCTCTTTTACAGGTTATGATTTCCAAAATGTTATGTTCTTATGAATATGATGTGATTGATATTTCTTTTGTTTACCCTTACTGAGCATTTCAGCTCACCCTTTTATGTTTTATTTTCCCCTAGGATTAAACTAAATGTTTTAGGTAAGGAAAAAAAGTGGAAGATCTTTATGGGAGTTGTTGAAGATCTTTCACCACGATTAGAATATTACGTTCCAAGTTTCCAAAGACACTAAACTATTACGGTCCTTGTGTGTCTGTTTTTGTTATGTATTATGTATTCTGCAAAAGTAATGTAATATCTATGTACGTCAAGCTTCGGGTATCTACATTAAATTTTAGACTATAAATATTAATTAGAAAGTTAAAAATATTTCCTTCATAATGATAATTTTTTTATAATTTTTAGACATTAAATAAATTAAATTATTTATGACACCATGATGATGCATTGATTACCACATTAATTAACGATTTAAATGAAATAAAACGATAATGGAAAATTTAAGACTTACACTTGTCAAAAACCTATTGGATGAGTATATTTCGATCCCTTATCAACTTATCCTCTAAATATATAAGTGTGGGACCTTTAAATTCCGAAACTCATTATATAATAAAGTAACATTTCATGACTTTCCAAGAGTGCCCCTCCTCTCCTCTTATAAAAGGCCCCCACCACTACCACCTTAATGACACCTTCAAATCCATTTGTCTCAGACAACCTCTTCACAAATACTCTCTCAACTTCCCTCTCTTACTCATAGAAGCCTCACTTTGGGCAGAATTCTTCCCAATGAAGTTTTTGGCTCAAATCAAAAAAGAGTTACCCAATTTTATGGTAATGTCTTCTCTTAAGTTATTTTGTTTTATTTTGCTTCTCCAACACCTTAAACTCTTTTTATTACTTTCTTTTGTAACAAAACCAGTATCTTCAATATACTAGGATTTTATTATAAGAAGGATTCGAGGTACACTTACACACACCTACGTCTAATGGTTAAAGAACATATTATTTCTGTGGACGGCGAATTTCTGCCTCACGAAATGATGATTGTTCAACACTCATATAACACCTTCAAAGGTGGCCATTAAAATGTCACTATATTTATATATAATATATATTATTTTTATGTTTTACTTAGGCTTCTGTAATTTTCATTTATGGCATACCATTATTGTTTCCAATATGGGTAAACGCGATATTTTCATTTTAGGAAGTGCGGACTACCGCCCCCTAAAAGTTATTTGAATCGTGAATGTCATATGTGGGATTTATAAAGGATGGATTAAATGTTATTATACATTATATTATACCGTAATTATATTATACCTTTATATAATTATAACATCATTCAATTAAATAGGAAATAGAAATGAAAGTAGCGTTCATGCGTATGTACGACTTACCGTCTCTATGAACGGTGCATTTCATTTCATACCTCTAAATGTTATGTAATATTATGAATGAATGTATATACTGGATATATATTATAAATATGATATCTTAATCATGAATATAATTCCGGAGATAATGGATATTCTACCACATAAACAACGTGTAATTATAAGAAGTTTATATTTGACTCACGTACTAAAAATCGACAAAATGACTGTTATTAACTTAAATGACTACATAATTTTTGTAACATTGTAATAAGTGATATAAAAGGGATAATAAACTTGAAAAATGATCATAAGCAAGGTGATATTAACTCTAGTTTATTATTCAGAAGGTTATAGGATGGTCGAGTCAAGTCGGACACAAGGTAAGGGAATTTCATAACCCAATTTCCATTCTTTGGGTTAATCTCCTACTTTCAAATTATGTCATGATATTATTATGTCCTATCTTGTATTTGTAATTTATTTATGTGTACTTATAGTAAATACACATAATAGATCTATTTTATTTTAAAAATTACCCTTGTAAGGACGTCGTCTCAATCTCTTTTCATTGAGGCATATTTGGTTTTATACACAACATTCATTTTTACGGTGTATAAACCCCTTTGAATTTTACTTTTATTCAAAAGGAATATTTTTATACGATTCGTTTTTACTAAAAGACAAAAGGAATTTTTTTTATTTATGTGGCGAGAACGAATTCTCTGCCATCCTGACTATTATTTTAGTCTCGGCTTCCTCTATAAGCCATACCTTTTTTTAAAAGAAAAATAAATACCATGTTTACATTTCTTTTATTTTGGTATTGAAAATGGTTTTGATAAATTTTTTATTATATCAATGTGTTGTATTGATATCATGTGATTGAAGTGTGGAAATCTTATGTTTTTTTATGCATGTTTTATGTGATACAATTATGTTATGGTTTATGATATGTTTAAACCTGTTCATATGAGGAATGCATTGGACTTAATAAGTGATGGGTGAATCCCGCTATAGCTTCTCGATGCATCGGTAGGTCTCATGAGACAATCTAGTGTCTTGGCACGAGGCCTTGGAAAAATATTATTTTTAGTCCTGGCACGAGGCCTTGGGTATGTGGTTATGATAGTCTGACATTTTTCATTCCATCATTATGAAAGTGGTTATTGATATTGCATGTGATTATTCGTCCAGTAGAATATCCATGTGAATAAGTAAATGGAATCATCTAATTTTACTTTTTCCATATTATTCTAGTGTTCAAGTTTAAATGGATTTTGTTTTAGTAATACATTGCCTTAAATGTTTATGTTTATTTATGAAAGCTTCTGCTATATTGTTATCCTTACTGAGCATCTGAGCTCACCCCTTTAAATGTGTAAATATTTTCCAGGATGTGAAGAAGTATTTTATGAATGACCTGCAGGGATGGTCAGAAGAGGATATGAGTGTGGACTATGGAGACTTTGTTATTGTAGTTTTTCACATTATGATGTAATGTAACATTTATGAATGTATATAGTGTTTCCAAAGCTACTAAACTAATCGGTATTTCGAGACTTGATCTTTTGTGATCATGCCAATATTATGAAGTAATGCACCGACTCTGGGTTACTGGGGTCGAGGCGTTACAGTGTGCCTACCTATATTATATAATATAGTGATCTCAACTTCACATGTAATTTTTTTTAAATTAATTTAAATTTTGTTTGGTAATTAATTAAATTTTAGTATATAATTTTATCATCATTGTAATTGATAGTCTGAAAAGAAAATTAAAACCACTGTACTTATAATTTGATCTTGTTAAATGGATTTCCAAAAAAAATAGCATCAACATATTTATTTGGTTGTGTTTTTTTTCAAAAAAATATTTTCATTATAGTATACATATTGAACCTATAGCGACCTAGGATTAACATAAATGTATATTATATAATTTTATATGAATATTCAATACACCACAAAAAAATGCAGTGGGACCATAGTATTTTAGTGTTTTTGGATACTTGAAAACAAAATATTCTATCCTGGTGAAAGATCGTCATCATATCCCATAAATATCTCCACTTTTAGAACATATACCTAAAACCTTTCTTCAAAACATATGGAATGGAAAGAAAATATCGTAGTGAGATCATATCCTCAGTAAGGGTAAATAGAGGACTTGTTTAATCATAATGAGGACAAAAGGGTATGGAAATTGTGCATACCATTTGAGGATCATACCATACATATTAGATATCATAATAAAATTTGGTACTGCATAAGTCATGAATCATAAGGAAATAATGAACATAATTCATGAAATTGTAAAATTGGAATTAAACATGGAATTTTTTGCATACATATAAGAATAGAAAAGATTATGTTATGGCCACATAGAAAGACATTTATCACCTGATTGGCTTGGGATAATACATGAGTACCAACCTAATACTTGGGATACAAACCCATGTACCTCTTACCTTTAGTGTTGGGCTATAACTCAGGTACCTTCGTGTTTTCATACTTCACCTACAACCCATGTACCCTCTTACTTTTATGATTGGGATACAACCCATGTACCATATTATTTTTGGCTCGGGATACAACCCATGTACCTTATTGTTTTTGAGATTTGGGTAAATCATCTGTATCCTCTTAGCTCATATATAACATAAAATTACCAAATTCATTATAGGGATATATTTTTCAGACCCATCTTATAGTGAAATCATACACACATGTGCCACAAAATAATAAAAAAAATCAAATCTTTACCCATGAAATTAAATGGGAATCATAAACCTATAAGATATCATAATCATTGGAAAAATATATTGGATTCATAAACATTTCATCAAAATAATAACCAATTAATTAAAAATATATTTCATAAACATATAACCCATGAAAGAGATACATATTTTATAAATATATAAATTGTGAACTAGAAACAGGATTCATAAAGACCATGACATTAAGAATTAAACATTCTTAGAATGAATTTTATTGGAACATTTGGATAATTTCCTGTAAGGCATTTATTAAAATCAACAGATGATATATTAGAAGAAAAATAACATAGAAGGACAGATTGAAGTACATTTTTTGAGGTAAATAACCTTTCTTCTTTGAAAAAATAATTCTTGAAAATAAAACATTTTTAAAACCATTTTCCATAAAAATTTATAAAAGAATATTGAAAAAATAATTAAACAAAATTCATTGAAAATATCATTAATTTTTTTGTTTAAAATCTATCATTTAGACATAAATTTAATGAATCAAATAATTAACAGTAGGAAAATTTTTACAGGTCGTATGAGGTACAAAGAACATTCTGTTTAATAATAAACAGATAAAAAATGCCTCATTCAGAAATAAAAAATGAGATTACTTTTAATAAATTTGTAAAAGTAAAAAGGGGTAAAAATAATATTTAGTGGTGATAATATATTTGTATTATATTCTTGTAAAAAACTTTTATAAGACATTGTTTCGATGGAACAAATATTTTTGACCGAAGAGGTGGTAAAGTGGGGTTTCATAAAAAAAATATTATTTACTATCTTATGTACCAAAGAGTGGAAAAATGGATCCAATACGTGAATATTTCATGAATAAACATGGTATAAAAAAACTCATTTGATTTTATAGGACATGGATCATAGTATTTCATCAATGGAAGAAAAAATATAAAACATCTTCAAAAGAGATGTTATTGTTTCAATAAAATCTTCCTACATTGATATGTCGGATCATTCACTTCATGTAAGGAAATATAATTACAGGATACATAAAAAAAATGAAAATAAATATATTAATTATAAAACATATCAATATGAATTATATACACCTCAATAAATAACATTGTTGCATAATAAAATATGTTCCCCAAAGAATACAATTTGAGACCAAACTACTATATTGATTTGGAATCTTTGGAAAAATTTACCCCGTGAAATAAATATAATAGAATCTATATGTAAATACTAATAAATTTATTTATAATAATAATATAATACAATCATGTGATGTTTACAAACCACACAATGTTAACTGGTGGTTAATAAAGCATGTATCTCTTAGAAATAAAAAGTTGAATCCAAATTCCCATACCTTGTGTCTTGACTCTCATTGTACTCATTAAAACCTCAAAAATAAAAATTTTAAATTTATTATATATATATATATTCAATAACCATATTCTTAATTATAATAAAATATATGGTTTTAGTATGGATTTATATTACATGTGTGTTTATAAATCTATCATAAGGTTTCACTACAGTTAATATCGGCTTTGTTTTCACATATTTCTTAATTTGTAAGGTCATTGGTCCTTATATTTATATCAATATTTCCATAATTAAAATAATGATATAAATATAATTTATATTCCATATTAGTGTATTATAATAATTTATAGGATATTTAATTCTGAAATGGAATAAACTACTCATGGAGACGGTTAGCCATACGTATGTATGAATGCCATTTCTGTTTAATTGTTGTGTTGAAAGAAAAATTATAAAATACATATATGTATATATATGAATGTATATAATTATATAATTGTTATATTATGTGTAATATATCATATATATCATATATATTTACTAAATAAATCCTTAATACATTCCATGTTGTGTATGAAAGAATCATAGTACTTTGAGGGGGCGGTATTCAACACTTCCTCAAATGAAATTATTAGATTAACATGAAATGGAATATATAAAGATATGTGTTTTAAAATAATTAAATATAATTAAATAAATAACAAATATAATATATAATGTGTATAAATATATTTTTCATCATAATTTCCACCATGAGAGGCTATAATGTAAAAAATGAACAATCATCGTTTTGTGTAGCGGTAGTTCGTCGTACAAGTATACATTATGTTTGTTACCCATTAGATGGAGGTTTGTGTAATTTTAGGCTAAAAAATAGCTTAAAAAATTAGTATATTGAACATACTAGTGTTCTTATTCCATAATGGAATAATGAGAGTGGTGGGGTGAAGAATGAAAATAAAATAATGTTTCTTAGGAGAAGATGATACCTCTTAATCAGGTAACTTCTTCTGGTTTGTTCTTAAAGGCATCCTTGGAATACTTTATTATAAAATGGGTAACTAAAGGGGGGAGGTAGGGATTTTGGAAATTTTATGGGGTAGATATTTAATGATCCTATGTCGTTTTGGAGGTTTGTAGTAGGGGGAGAGGGTGTGTCCTATTATAGGGAATGGAAAGGATATTCTTGAAATTTTTTTAGAACAAGTTAGGTGTATACATGTTTTTTCCTAAAAAATGCCATAAATGACCAAAAAAGACTCAATAATTATATTTTAATGGCTGAATAATGTCCATAAAATTGATTTTGGGAATGTTTATATTTTATTGGGTCCTAAATTAAATGTTTATTCTTTAGTTAACCTTAATTTTACCATAACTGATGTAATAAATTATAATTACTTTCAATAATATTTTTGGTAATAAAAATTAAATGAATATATTATACATTATGAATTATACTGATACAAAAAATGGAAACTATTTTCCCAAATTATAATAACATAAGTTGTAGAAATGAATTTAAAATTAATCCCACGGTCGTGTTGATTGTACTGGTTTTGAATGTAAAAACATTCAAAAGATTGATAAGATTTTATACCCCATTTATAATTACTATTGTTCTAAAAAAATATTATTATATAAATGGATAAATTTATTATCTAAATATAATTTTAAAACATTTTAAAATATTATTTAATATTATAAATAAATTAGATGTAAATTTATTTTTTAACTAAAATTCAATTTTTTTAACTATTCATTAAGAAAACAAAACCTCATAGAAAAATAACAAAAAATTATCCTAACATAATTTTTATGTTAATATTTGAATGGTGAAGTTTATATTGGGATATTCAGTCTATAAAATTTCCAAATATTGGATTTAAATTGGGTTCCCCATAAAAGTCCATAAATCTACATTTATGAAAATATATATTTTTTAGTATAATATTGGGTTTGTTCTTATCTTACGTCAATAAAATCTATTGAATAAATATCAAAAATATTTGATTGGATATATAACATGTATAATACATTATTATCAACAAAAAATTTTATTTTATTTTATTTATTAGGGTAATATCTTTGTGGCAATAAAATTATTTCCTTTAACATTCAATCATTTTTCATATTCATTAACAAATAATTTGTAACCTATGAATTCATATTTTTTTGTTTAAACCATATATTTTTATTTATTTTTTAATACTAATTAAAATGTCTAATTTAACTGGTATGTTATTTATTTTTATGTTAATTAATAACATTTTAATGATATACTATTGTTTGGTAAATCTCAGTCTTGTGTGTTACCCAAGTCATCGATGAAATTCATTGTTTCATGCAACACAAGATTACGTAGGTGTTCCATGTAGAGAAATATAATGTTTATATTTGGTATTATGCATTATTAAATTGGTGTTTCATTTAACACAACAAAAACATAAGTGATTTAATATAAAATAATATATCTTCAGTGTTGTGTAAAATGAAAAATATCACAATGGTAATATTAAATTGAAAAAAAACACAAAACCACGGGGTGTTACATTCTACCCCCATTGAAATTTATTTTTTCCTCAAAATTTTCATAGGTTAGAAAAGGGTTCATACTTGAATATTTCATTCATATAAACCCATATCATAATAATGGATGGTAAAACTTCCCTTAAAAATGTAAATATTCAACCATAACGGCTACCCAAAGTACCATATAACTAGGTTTAAACATAGGGGAACATTGGTTGGTAGTAATGATTGGGAATGGAGGAAAATTTTAAATATTTATAAGGATTGATTGAGGTCATCCATAAAAAATGAGTGAATGATCCATGAAAATTCGAGGACCTACATGTCATAAATCTTGGATAATTTAAAAATCCGCCAATTCAAAAAAATTATTGTACTAGGACAAAACATTTTATTCTGATTATTTTCCTAATGATGATTTATTATTTTATCGACCAAAAATATAAATAAATATACATACATGATATATTTCTATAAAAATATTTCTTTCTTTAGTTGATATTTTATCAATTTATAATTTATACATTACTTCAAGTAAATAATGTTTAACAATAAAATTTGATTCCTAGTGTGATAAAATACACTTTAAACATATCTTAATGCAAATAGAGGAATAAAAAGTATAACTATTTCACTGTAACTATTGATCAAAATCAATATGGTGAATAAAGTAATTTGTAAACATAAAAAGTAACTCTATTGGTTCATCATTATTTATTATTCAACAAAAATAATTACACATTAACCTGGACATTGTGTAGGCCAATGGTATGCAAGAAACCCTTATCATCCTTCACACATCGGATCAAGACCCATGGCCTTTCTAGACAATATTTGTGTTAATATGATATACATGATGTCCTTTTCTAAAACTAGACTATTATAATTTCCAAAATATGATGGGAAAACTTGAAATAAATTTAATCACTAAATATATATTAACTATGTTTTTCTATAAAACCTTAATACATAAATACTTCATCCAAAATTTAACATAATTGTATTTGTATAAATAACCTTATAACCTTTTTGAAAGATGAAAATAAAAAACATTATAAATAAAGTCATTAAATCCCCATATCATTGACCCCTATGTGTCATCACATACCTAACATATGAATATTATCATCATATATTCTCTTAAAAACATGTTCATTATATGTGTTTACATAAGTCCTTATTGAAAATAAACTTTATTCTAAAAGATAATTCACCCTATATTCCATAAATATGCTCTTAACTTAAAAAAACTATTTGATTATTTGGTTAATACTTATAAATACAGAAAATCAACATGATTTTATTAATACAAAATTCGTTTAGAGAAAGATAAAAATGATTAGACTCATAAATAGTTCCACTAAAGGATAAACAAGATTTTAATAGATCTTATTTTTAGAAAATCCCATTAGAAACCCCCCACCCCGGAGTTCCCCAATTATCATGGATCACTTTGTCCATTGAGATAGCATATGTTTTACCTTGGTATTTTTCTTCAGAGTTTGTTGGATCTGATCACCATATTAAACCTTGTATTTGGAATTTTTTTTTCTGAAATACACAAACTCCCTAGTACCGAAACACTGAAGTGTGGTAGGTTCATACAGATGAGTTTTTCTTTATTCACATCTTTATATAACTTTTTCCAACCACTTTGAAATTTTTTTTCTCTATGTCATTCCATTATACACATAACATATTTCCTAGTCCCATTAAGGATATTCCAAAATGATTCTTTCCATACATAGAGCAGCTAGGAAAGTTCATGTTCTTCTATAAATGGGTTTTTATTGTCCTTTAAAATCCATATTCCTCTTATTTTTATAATAATGATATTTATACATAATTCTAACCTCTATTTCAACTTTGATTTCATAGTGAACAATCTACTCACAGCTACGAAATCCCTTATGGATAAGGATCTTCTAAGACATGGATTTATGACACTAAATAACATATCAACATAACTTTCTTATTGGATGATAAATCCAGAAGAATACCTCCCAAGTCTTGTGAATTTATCCTCATAGGCGCAAAATGATTCCTCGTCCGTTTAGATTCAACTCAATATATGTGTGTTCCATCATTGAACAAAGAACACTATTAAAGTACTTATTGAATAGTATTATCTTTATCTCTTTACAATAAATGTGTTCAATTTCATATTTATTCGTCATATTTTTTATTATATTCTTGCACTAGTATTATTTACTTTCAAACATGTAAATAAATAAAATGAATTTCTCCTTATCTGAACACTAGTGAATAGAGATCATCTTATTTTTTGTAGTAAACCAGTGCTTAAAAACAAGTGGATTAGAAAACCCAATAAAAGTAGGTGGATATTTCCTCATGAAGGACGCAAAAGAATATTGTTATGTCTTTTGATCATTTGTAAGTTCATCATGATTCATCGCTTGATAAAGCTGTGTTAGAATAGGAATGTGGTTTTTTTTATAGCTCTCAAATTCATTGGTTCATCAGAAGAAAATTAATTGAATTTATCTCAAAATCACCATTAATGAGGTTCTTTTGGGTTCTATAAATAGAATAAATATAAAAATTATAGAATTTTAATCAATTATCATCGAGAGGATCCACATAATCATGAAAATTCTCTAGTTGGATGCCTTAATTATGACACATTCTTCAATCTATAAAGCCATTGATTTTTCCAAGGTTATTAATATTCAATTTCTATTAAAATACTTCATGATGGTTTTATGTGGAGATTGTGAATACCTAAAGAATATCCAACAAGAGTGTCAATCCATGTGTGTAGCAATACCCATTATCATGTACCAAATTACCAAGAGAGATGCCTAGAGCATCTGGTTGGGGTTGTTACACCTATGTATTTTTTTTCATAGAGGAAAATCCACTAGTAGTATATAGATATGGATGTATTTAATTGAAACCTCTCATTATGTAATTTACCCAAATTCCATTACATTTTCCTAAATTTTAACTCATCCTTATACTTATCCTTAGGTACATCACTAAAATATTCTTAGAATTATAGCTATTGATCTCAAAAAAGTTGTCTCATCATAGTTTCAAAATTTTGAATAAAAATTTCCTTTGATACTAACTATAGTGACCCAAGAATAACATGAATGTATATTAAATCATTTTAGATAAATATTCAGTATATTAAAAAATACATTCTCATGAACCATAATAGTTTAGTGTATTTGGAAACATGGAAATATAATATTTAATACTGGTGAAGGATCTAAAAAATCAACCATAAAAATATCAAACATTTTTAAATCTACCAAAAACCTTTCTTCATAACCTAGGGATTGAAAACATAAGAAATAGACGAGCTCAGAGTCTCTAAAAGGGTAAATAATGGAAAAGAATAATCAAAATATAACCAAAATGTTTTTTAACTTTTTCATAAAATTTGGTTGCAAATAACCTGAATATTAGATATCATAAAAAATATCATTAGTTCATAAGTAATTGATCATAACGAAATAATGAACAGAATCCCTGAATTCAAAACATAAGAGTAAAATGTTGAATTTGTAGATTATATATAAGAATAGAAAATTTTATGTCGAGGAATGCTACCAAGACTATTATAACATGTTAGTCTTGGACTTTGACCTACATAACTGCTTCACACGTGGGATGAAAATAAGTTTACTGTCTAACAATTAGTAATGGGCTACAACCTATATACCTTCTTGTTTTTTAGGCCTGGGATATGACCCTTGTACCCTCTTACTATTAGTCATGGGATACAACTGATATACCTTATTATTTTTGGGATTGGGACACAACTAAAGTAACTTCTTGTTTCTGGGATTGGTCTACTACCCATGTACCCTATTAACCCATATACAACATATCATTACCCAATTCAATTGAGGGAGATATAGATCCCACCCCTCTCATAGTGAATTCATATATAGATGAGCCACAAAATCATAAAGAATCACATCATAACTGATGAAATGAAATGGGTTTCACAAATATATAAACATATTTTAACCATTAGAAAAAGATAATGGATTAATAATCATATTATAATAATCATATGTTTTAAAAGAGAAATATATTTGATAAAAATATAACTAAAGAAATAGAAACATATTTCATAAACATATAACCCTTGAAAGAGAAAAGAGTTTTATAAATACCATGACATTAATAATAACCTATTCTAAAAAACTCTATGAATGGAATATTTTTTATAATTTCCTAGAATGGTATGAGTAAGATCAACATATGTTATCTTAGATAGAAAATCTACTGGAAGGATAGTTTCAAAAATATTTCATGAGGTAAATATCCTTTCTTATTTGACAAAGCCTCTTTAAAACATAAAACTTTAGAAACCTATTTTCCTTAAAATATTATTAAATAATATTGAAATATTTTTTTAACCCATTTATATTTAAATATCTTTAAGAAATTTAATTTAATTGTTGTTTTAAAAATGAAAATAAATTATAAAGAATTAGCAGATGATAAATCTGAACATGTCCTGCGAGATAAAAATATCATTCCTTTTTCATGGTAAAGGTTAGAAAATTGACTTGTTTTGAATGTGAAAAGAATAATCCATTGAAAAAATTGGTAAAATAATGAAAGGGTAAAAATTAATTTTAATGATCATAGTATATTAACATAATATTATTGAGAACCCCTTTATGAAAACTTGGTTTTGTCGGAGCACAAGTTTGTGACTGAATAGAGTGTATGGTCGATCTTTCATCGAAACACTTTATTTACTATATTATGAACCAAAGATTATAAAAATGGATCAAAAACTTGAATATATAATCAATAATTAAGGAATAATAAAATTCATAAAATTCATTAATAAATTGATCAAAATATTTCATCAAAGAATCATATACATAAAAAATATAGAAAATCAGTGAGATTTTTTCAATACTATATAACCACCTAGTTACAAAGAATTATAATATTCATGTAAGAAAATGAAATTACATGAAGCATAAAATGTCATAAAAATAAGTTTATTTATTATAAAACATTTCAATTGGAATCATATACACCTTGTTAAATAACATAGGTGCGTAACAAAATATATGTCCCAAAGAATGCAATTTGAGAAAAAAAACAACTTTAACAAGTTTGTACCTTTTGAAGAATTAATGACATGAAGAAAATATCATAGAATGGATATGTAAATATCCATAAATTTCGGTATAATAATCATAAAATACATCTCTAGGTAGTATAAACACCACAAAAAGATAATGTGTGGTGAATAAAGCAAGTATCTCAAGGAAATAAAAAGTGAGATGAAATTCTTCTACCCTGTGTCTTGAATCTCATATAACTCATTCAAGAATATTGTATAATAACTATAAATTTATTATAAATTTATAAAATGACCCTATTAATACTTATTTACCATATATGGTTTGAATATTGCGTAATATTACCCACTTATTAACAAATCTATGTTATGGTTTCCCATCAGGTAATATCTGCTCTGTTTTTTTCCATGTATCTTAATTTGTTATATTTTTTCAATATATTTATATCTATATTTCCTTAATTAAAACAATTATTTAAATATAATTTATAGTAAGTATATTTTTATTAAGATAATCCCCAGGATATAGAAGTATTAAACATAATAAACAATTTATAGGGATGATAAGTCATACGTACAGACAAACAGTATTTTTGTTTAATTATCGTGATGGAAGAAAGAAAGTAAAAGACATGTACATATAAATAATTATTAAAATATATTTATTATATAATATATTTTCAATAAATATAACTTTAATGCATTCCATGTTTTGTATGAACAAATTACATCTCTTTGAGGGGGTGGTAGTCCATACTTCCTCAAACAAAATTATCGTGTTAACACAAAATATAAAGTATAACTATATATGTCTTAAAATAATTTCAAAAAGATTAAATAAAGAATAATTATACTATAAAACATATTTAAATATATTTTATAACATAATTTTAACCATGAGAGGAAGTAAAGGAAAAATGAACACTTGTTGTTTGTGAGGTAGTAGTTTTTCTAACACGTAAACAATATGATCATTACTCTTTTGAGTGAGGTGTGTGTAAGTATAGTTAGAACCATTAGAATAAAAAATACTATTATATATAGGATAATCATGTTGTTATTCCATATTTTAATAAAGAGGGTGGAGGGGTGATTAATTAAAATAAAATAAAAGTGATAGAGAGAAGACGTTTCCTCTTAATCAGGTAAATGCTTTTGGTTTGTTCTAGAAGGCTTCCCTGGAAGACATTATGACCAAACCTAGGAATTAATGGGTAAGGGAAGGATTCTGGGTAGTTTATTGGGTACATATTTTCCTAACCCATGTTATTATGGAGGTTTGAAGTAGAGGGAGGGGTGGTGGCCTTTTATAGAAATGGGAAAGGACACACTTTATACTTTTGAAAACATGTTAGGTGTACCCAATTTTTTATATTAAAAAAGGCATAAAAAAGAAAAAAAACAAAAACAATAAATGTTTAATGGTTGAATAATTTCAATTAAATGGTTGTTGGAATAGTTTTTAAGTCGTTTGGGTATTAAATTTTTGGTTTATTATTTAATTAAGTGTAATTTTACCATAATCGATGTAATTAATTTTAATTATATTCACTAATATTTTTGGAAAAAACAAGTTCTACATAATAGAAATTATAATTTTTCATTATTACAAATATTTAATCCATTTTTCCAAATTATAATCACATAAGTGGATGAAATTAATTTAAAACTAATCTCACAGTTGGGTCAACAATGTGGATTTTTAAAGTAAAACCATTAAAAAGTTTGTTATGTTTAAATACCCTATTTCATATTATAATTGATATAAACAACCTAAATTATATTAGTTAATAAAAAATTATTTAATAAAACTTAAAAATTAGTTGATAATATATTTTATCCTTATAAATATTTTTTATGAAAAAGAAGTTTTGAACTAAAATTTATAATTTTCAATTATTTATTAAATAAATGAAACAGTACGAAAAATTCCAAAAATTACGATAACATATTTTTTTGATTAGACTTAAAATATGAATTTTATTTTGAAATATTATGTCTATAAAAGTTCCAATGTTTAGATTTAAAATTTTTTGGTCGTTAAAAGAAGGTAAAACTATATTTATAAAAACCTATGTTTAAAGAATAAAATTGTGTTTGTTCTAATCTTACGCCTATAAAATCTGTTAAATTAATAATAATAATGTTTTATGGAATTTATAAAATATATATTTACATTATTATAATTTAATTATTGTATTTAATTTAATTTATAAGTTTATTATATCTTCGTGACTATAATTATATTTCTTTTTACATTCAATCGGTTTTCATATTCATCTATAATAAATTGGTAACCTATGAATTCATATAATATTGTGAAAACCATATATTTTCATAAATTATGTAATACAATTCATAAAAACTAATTTCATAAGTATGTTGTATCATATTATATTAATTTATAAAATTTTATTTATAGAATTTTGTTAGATAAAACTTGGTCTTGCGTGTTACACAAGCCCTTGAGGAATGTAGTTTTTTCATACAATGAAGCTAAGCGTGGTGTTCTATTTAAAGGTAAATAATTTTATGTTTTCTATTTTGAATGATTAACTTGGTGCTTCAATATAACATAAGAAAACATTGTTATTTAATATATAATAATCTATCTTAATTATTTTTTTAAATGCACAATATCGCAAAGGTTAAATTAATTAGACAAATAAATAATTAAATAAATATCTGGATGTTTTATTACCATTTATGGAATTATATATAACTTTGTGTTAGATAATATTATTTTGGGATGATGTAGGAGAAAGTAATTGTATGGAACATGAGTAGGTAGTGGACATGGAAAAAAAATATTAGTTTATTCAGTGAAACTTTTGGATTGCATAGAGAAGGTAAAGATGTTATGCCGACCATGGATGAATTATATTTCATTCAAGTTTGGTGATCATATATTTGAAAACATTATCCCTGTAAAATTGTGATGAATTTTTTTTATGAAGAGTAATATGAGTCCACATTTAATTAGACCATATGAAAGTCTAGAAATGTTTTCATTAATTTCCTACCAAATAACTTTAACTATGATTTTATCAGATATAAATAACTTATTTAAATTTTCAATATTATAGAAATATGTTTCAGATTCATCTCCTGTTTTGTGACATGTATAAGTATAGTTTCAAGAGAAAAATTCTTATCAGGAATAACTAGTTTAGCTTATTGACCACAGAGAGCATGTGTTACAGAATAAGGCAATTCATTAGGTTATTGTTTAATAGAAAAACCCGATAGTATAGAGGCAACCTGGGAATCTAGAAATGATATAGTAGAAATATATCCTCATTTATTATGTTATTGTTTAAAATTTGAATTCTATATGGGGGAATAATTTAATAATCCATTTAATTATAAAATAAATCATTTTCATATTTATTAATATGATTTACATAGTTTTATTAGTTATAAATATATTAATTTAATAATTAATCGAAAAGGAAATAGATTTAACTAATGGATTTTCTTATATGATTTTATTTAAATGATTAATTCAAAAAATTAATAATTTTAATTCAATAAAATTAATTTAATTTTTGTAATTATCATATACAAATTTATTTTTTGTTAAAAATAGTAATTTTCGGATAATATCCATCATTTACTGAATAGTGAAAATTAACAATTTTTTGTAATCATTATTTCATTTAATAATGTCAGAAATTTAAAATTATAAATATGTTTCTTATTAACATAAGTATTATTTAGTTATATTTAATAATCTTTAATAAAATTTATTTGATATTATATTGGTTTTTGGTATAAGTTGGTTTTTGGGTATAAAATTGGTTTCTCCTAAAAACTATTTTAAATTGGATTATTTTTTCACAATTTTAATTAGTTATAATATTAAATAATGAGTATTATATTAAAAATTATATTGATTATATAAATGTTTATATTTTTTCATACATTGATTATTAGTATTCATTTAGTTAATATAGAAACATGTTTTTCTAAACCACACTCTTCTTAGAAAACAGTTGCCTTGTCACGTCTGGTGGGTTAATATTAAATAATATTTTCAATATAAGATATTTGAATTTAAATATATAAACTCAATTTTTAAAATAAGAGTAATTTATAAAATATAATAAGGTCAGATTAATTTTTGACCAAACTGATAGTGAGAAAAATTAACATTAATCAATGTGATTAAGCTAAATATAAGTTTACTAAGTTATTAAACAAAGAATATATTGTATATAAATGACATAAAACATATCCAAAATACCAATTTTATGGTTTTATTTTTAACTTATAACTTATAGGGTGTATAATGGTCCATTACTGGGGTCTGTTAACCTGATAAATTGTGTGGAATTCACCATTTCAAAATAAATTACAACTGGTCCACTCACCTCACTTATAAAAGGAAACCCACTCTCCCCCACTCTTAAAACCATAAAATATAATTGGTTATCCCAATAAATACCCAAATTAATTACCAAATTTTCTCCTATCATCCTTGAATAATTAATTTTGGAAAAAAATCCAACCATAGAAGGCCTTTGGAGTGTCCAAAAAAGAGATACCCGAAGAAGAAGCTACATTCATCAACAATCATTTTTTTATTTATTCATCCATACATTCAAATTTTCATATAACATGATGATTAAATTAACTTATTATATTCCATATAGTATTATTTCTTCATGTTATGTCTATAACCTACACCCACAAAGTCATCCATCAAATAGGTTATGAAATCATTATTCATATGTACTGTAGAATACCAATCATGAAACGACCTTATTGAATTTTTCATTACAGCCTATCAAAGTTTTGTATGATAATGGATATATGTTTTTAATAAAATATTTATTACATAATCATACCCCTGTAGTCATTATATCATATATACCCTTTTTTCATTCCGTTTCGAAAGGGATACGATAACATCGCTCGTGGGTTATGTAGACTACAACCTCACGATCTGATGTAATTCAATTTTTCGCTAATATGATTCATTGAAGGAAATATGGGTAAGTGTTTTGAATATATGTGATATAAATGAAATAATTATGATATTAATAAAATATTTATTAGTTTATTAATATTATATAACATTTTATTTTTACCATTTCATTCACTGAAAAAATGATAATGTTGTGTGGGGAGGTGAGGACTACCACCACCTCAATGTGATGTGGTTTGTTTCATAAAAATATCTAAAGATTGATATATAAAAGAATATTAAATAAAATAAAATGATCTTTATGATATCACTACTACAATACTAGGTTTATCCAGTGAAAAGAACTTAACATCACTAGCTAAAAGCACTGTTAAATACCCATTAGGTCAGTTCTAGGAAAAGCGATGTTAACGTGGGGCTTTAACAATGATTTTATAGTGCTATTAAAGTGGGTATTGAATAGTTCTAAAATAATCAATTATAAATGTGTGAAAATTTTAGAACTTTTTAAAAAGTATTGATAAATATCTCATATATCAGCGATCAAAAAGAACTAATAATGGTCTCACCTTTTTCATAAATTTTTCATCTAGCACCGATAAAGGGTATATTTCATTAAAAATACATTTAATTAAAATTAAATTTCATTAAAAATAAATAATTAATATATAAATATATTTATATTGATATAAATATAATATATGTTTTTAAATATGTTTTATATAAGACTAAACAATAATTTTCACATAATATATAAGATATTTAGTGAAAATGGATTATGAAATAATTTAAAAATATTATTAATTAATTATTTTATTATTATTATAAAGTAATAGTAATTTAATTATAGATGGATGATATAAAAAATTACTGAATCAATGAAAAATGTAAGATAATTTGAAAAGGTTACTCGAACATTAAATGATAATAACATTTGATCCTGGCGTTTGTTTGGGATTAACCACATATATAATTGAATCCTCTGATGAGATCTATAAATTGATGACTGAGGGAACCTCATGTGACATTTTATATGAAAAACTGTAACACCCTGAGCTGCCACGATACGCTTCTCATTAAATAATGCAATAGCGTGTGTTGTACGCAACCTCGAGCTCTAACACACACCACAACTAATTAAACTTTCCATTGTGAATAGTAATACCTACTTTTTGAAATTTTATAAATTTTATTTATCAAAATGGACTTCATTTTTGGATTCGGAATATTGAAATTAGCCTATGTTGAATTTTTGGTATTTTTCTGAGAACTACTAATTTTTTATGAATAGTTAAAAATACTTAAAAACAACTTTTTTAATCAAGATAATTTATAGTGATAAATTATACTATTTAGTGGTTTTAAAGTATAATTAAAATATATTTCCACCATTTTATCCAATGGTGGTCATTAGAATTAATTTAACATTGAAATTGGACATAAACGATTGCCAATCTTTTGATATAAATTATTCCTTAAAAACACGCTATTGTTGTGACAGCGGGAATTAATTATAAAATTAATTAATGCAACTTATATTTTTGGAATTTTGTAAAATATACATCATTTTTTAATTCGGAATATCAATTATATCTTAGGGTGAAATTTTGGCATTGTTCTGAAAAACTTCAATTTTTGATGAATAGTGAAACCACTAAGTGGTAGTTAAATAACTGATTTTTCGTTTAAATGAAATATTACCACCTCTGTGATTTGATTTTCAAAAATCCAACATACATGGTTGTCAATAAGAATTAAAATGTGGTTCAATGAGATTAAAATTATATTTTGGTGAATAGTAACATTTAAGTTCTTAATCGCGATTAGAGGTAATTAGTATAGTTTTAGGGAAAAATAATGTTTTAATAATATGAGATGAGCCTGAAACTTGTTCGACTCCTATTGGATGAGTCATGGCCGACCAAGAAAACCCATGGGTCAACTTGGGGACCCCATGGAGCCACTTTGGTTGGAAAATGACATTAATATATATTTATTTAATGTTCAAATTAAATTGACACAAACCTGAGTTGTTCTACTAAAACAGTTTTTAAGTGGGGATAGACAAGTCCCAATTTTGACTATAAATATTCATTAGAAAGATAAAAAGATTTCATACATCATATATATTTTTTTATAATTTTTAGACATTAAATAAATTAAATTATTTATGACATCATTATGATGCAGGCATAACCTCATTATTTAACGTTTTTAATAAAATGAAAAGATAATGTAAAATCCATGGCTTACACTTGTCCAAAGACTATTGGATGGGTATATTTTGAACCCTTATCACCTTATCCACGAAGTATATAAGTGTGGGACCTTTAGAATCTGAAAAGCATTGTATAATAATGTAACATTTCAATCTTTCCAAAAGAGCCCCTTCTCTCCACTTATAAAAGGCCCCCACCTCTACCACCTCATTCACACTTTCAAGATATTTGGCTCGAAAAACCTCTGCCCAAATACTCTCCCAACTTCCCCCTCTTACTACTAGAAGCCTCACTTTAGGAAGAACTCTTGTCAAGGAAGCCTTTGGCTCAAATCAAAAAGAGTTACCCGATTTTGAGGTAATGTCTTCTCTAATGTTGTTTTGTTTTATTTTTCTTCTCCAACCCCCTAAACTCATTTTATTTATTTCATTTGTAACAACAACAGTATCCTCAATATACTAGGATGTTTTTATAAGAAGGATTCGAGCTACACATACACACACCTACATCTAATGGTTAAAGAACATACGGTTTCTGTGGATGGCGAATTTCTGCCTCACGAAACGATGATTGTTCAACACTCATATAACACCTTCAAAGGTGGCCATTAAGATGCCACTTTATTTATATATGATATATAATATGTTTATGTTTTACTTATTCTTCTGTATTTCTCATTTATGTCATACTTTATTATTTCCATTATGGGTAAAACACGATAATTTCATTTTAGGAAGTGCAGACTATCGCCCCCTCAAAGTGATTTGAATCATTAATGCCATATGTGGGATGTATAAAGGATGGAGTAAATGGTATTATACACTATATTATACTGGAATTATATTATAAATTTATATCATTATGATTTCATTCCATTAAATACGAAATTGAAATGAAAGTAGTGTTCATTCGTACGTACGGCTTACTGTCTCCATGAACGGTGCATTTCATTTCTTACCTCTAAATGTTAAGTAATACTATAAATGAATGTATATAATGGATATATATGATATATATGACATCTAAATCATGAATATAATTCTGGTGATAATGGATATTCTACCTCATAAACAACTTGTAATTATAAGAAGTTTATTGTTGACTCAAGGACCAAAAATCGACAAAACGACCGTTATTAACATAAATAATTACATAATGTTCATAACATTGTAATAAGTGATATAAAAATGATAATGAAATTTAAAATGGTATATATTAACTCTAGTTTATTATTCAGGAGGTTAATGAACAGTTGAGTCAAGTCAGACAAGAGGTAAGGTAACTTCTTAACCCAATTTCTATTCTTTGAGTTAATCTCCTACTTTCAAATTATGTCATGATATTAGTGTGTACTATTTTGTATTTTTAATTTCTTCATGTGTACCTATAGTGAATACACATAATAGATCTATTTTATTTTAAAAATGATCTTTTTAAGTACTTCCTCTCAATCTCCATTCATTGAGAAATATTTGGTTTTATACACAACTTTCATTTATATAGTGTATAAACCCCTTTGAATTTTATATTTATTCAAAAGGTTTTCTTTTATAATGTGTGATTTTTAAATGATTTCAAAAAAGAGATATTTCTCTCTAATATATTAAAATCTAGTGAAAATGTATACGTATTTAATGCAAGCTTAAAAATGTTTTCAGAAAACCCGACTCTCGAGTGTGGTGGACATGAAGGGATTGGGCATGGACCCATCATGGCCTGCAATTAGTCGAGAAGTCTCAGAATTAGTTATTTTGTTTTTAGAAGCTTGCATAATGTTTTCAGAAAAACACTGGATTATATTTGAGCAATTTTAAATGTAAGTATCTTCTAAAAAATTACATCGGTAGGTCTCATGAGACAACTAGACGTGGAATTGGTCGAGGCCCTTTCCCAATTTGATTTATTGTTTTGGCAAAGGCCTTAATCATTTTAGACGTCTTGGCCGAGGCCTTGAAAAAATTTTTCAGAATGTCTGGCATTATACATTCCCTCATTATGAATGTGGTTATTGATATTGCATGTGATTATTCGACCAGTAGAATATCCATGTGAAGAAGTGAATGAAATTATCTCATTTTACTTTTTCCATATTATGTTGATGTTCAAGTTTAAAAGGCTTTTGTTTTAGTTATACATTGCCTTAAATGTTAATGTTTATTTATGAAAGCTTCCGAAATATTGTTGTCCTTACTGAGCATCTGAGCTCACCCCTTTCAATGTTTTAATATTTTCCAGGATGTGAAGAAGTATTTAATGAATGACCTGCAGGGATTGTCAGAAGAGGATATGAGTGTGGACTATGGAGACTTTGTTGTTGTAGTATTTCACTTTATGATGTAATGTAACGTTTACGAATGTATCTAGTGTTTCCAAGGCTACTAAACTAATCGGTCTTTCGAGACTTGATCTTTTGTGATCATGCCAATGTTACGAAGTAATGCACCGACTCTGGGTAGCTGGGGTCGGGGCGTTACAGTTGGTATCAGAGGCGGTTTAGTACTAACCTTGGAAGCTAGATTTAGACAAACTCTGATTAGAGCACGTAGACCTATGATGAACTTTAAGGATTAGTATAGAAGAACTTCCTAGAATTTTGATATTATAGAGATTTTTTGAGTTTTCAGAGCAATACATCCCTGTCTGGATATGAGCAGGTAGAGGTGGCTCTTGCACAGATGTACCTAGGGGTAAAACCCGAAAACACCGCTTTGAGCTAGACTCGAACGGGAACTGGTGCACGACAACGGGCCTTGCTGCACTCTTGGTTACGACACTCCCGGGGGATATGCTTAGGATAAATCTCATTTTCTTTACAAACCACTATGAAGGGTTATGATTATATACTTCCTCAAAGAAAACATTTCTTTTTATGATTATGGATTATATCCATAAATAATTCAATTTATGTAATGTGTTTTACAAATATGGAAATATGTATTTTAATTCATAAACTAATCTAGTTTATGCCATTGTTTAGAAATGGAGCCTAGTGGAAGGAATGGAAACCGTATCAATGCACGCACTCCATGTATGGATTTCCCTCTTGCTCAAGATAATTATTGTGGATCTGGAGATACAACTAGTGCTGATCAACTTATTACTATACTGGGACAACTCACTCAAATTATGAATAATAACCTTACTCATATGGAGCACCCTGATCCACAACGTGGAGGATCAATGTTAGACCGCTTCATGAGGCAACAACCACCAACATTTAATGGGGGTACAAATCCGTTAGTAGCTGAGCAATAGATAATCTCCTTAGAGAAAATATTCCATGCCTTAGGGAGTAGCGAAAGGGAGAAGGTTGTCATCGCAGTTTACCACCTCACTGGAGATGCCGATCAGTGGTGGTCGCTGATTCAAAACACAAAGGAAGATGATGACGTATCGAATATGGAATGGAGGGAGTTCAAAGAGCTTTTCTTAGAAAAATACTTTCCTCATGACCATCGAGCAGATATGGAAAGGCAATTTCTGAGTCTGAGGCAGAAGGAGGATGAGAATGTCGCAAAGTATGAGGCTAACTTTACAAGGTTATCGAGGCATGCTGCCAATTATATATGTAACCCAAGGAGTAAGATTGATCGTTTCATTGACGGGTTAAAACCATTTCTCCGTCAAGCTTTAGTATCACAATCCTTCTCATCATATGAAGATATTGTCTCGTGTGCTATCAAGATAGAAAAGGAATTCTCTAAGTCTTATGACAACAAAGTAAAGCAAGAGAAGAAGATAATGGTGGAACACGAGACAGATAAAGGGAAAAAGGGAATGATGGATTTTCCATTATGTGATAATTGTGGGAAGAATCACCCTGGTACTTGCCTAAAAGGAATGGGAGTTTGTTATAAATGTGGAGAAAAGGGTCACCAGGGTCGTGATTGCAAGGGAAAGAAAGAGGCTATAAAAGTTGAATGCTAAAATTGTAGAGAAATGGGTCATTATGCAAATGAATGTCCTAAGCCTCAGGGAAACTTACCTCAAAAAAGGCATAGGGATCAAGGACAATCTTATGCTGTTACTACAGTTGAAGCAGAATAACTAATGTATTGGTGCTTTTGGACTCATGGATTATATTCTGGTTATTAGAATAATGTGATATATATATAAGGATTGTACTGCAGTAATTGTTGATTTCAGTAAGGTTTTAATATGATGAAGGTAATTATATTTTTATAATGTGACAATAAGAGAAACATTACTTTGTTTGGGGACTCTGATAAATTGATTTTGGAATTAAGAGACCTTTTAGAGAAAGTCTGGACAAAGGTATTTTGGATAACTATAATGGTTGGAGTGGATTAAGTTGATCTTTGGATATTATTGTTTAAGGTTAAAAAATTTATGAAGATTATTTTTGGAATATTATGATACTATAGTTTTAGGAAAAGGACAACCTGCAGGGTGGGGCAGAACCCATCACGTCGGACAATGCTGCAAGAATCGAACCCACAATCATAGTGAGACAGGCCTTTATTTCCTACCACTAGCCTACAAGAAGTCACTGGTTATTACAAAATAATTTTACTAATCTAAATGGTATGTGTTAACATTTGGAACCATATACAATTAGGATAAGTATAATATTTTTGAGTTCTATTATCTTTTTGAGTGAAAGATGTGTTGAAGGTTGAAACTCTAATTGTCAAGCATAAATATATATATACTTATCTCTTATTCAATGAATAAATTAATTATTAAACTTTAGTAAAGGGATATTAAAACAAAAAAATGTGTTATCCTAATACCTTATGTCTTTTTGAACTGATTATATTTTAAATCAACATAGATTGAAGGCTTTGAGGCCCTCAATTTGACAGTTGATTGTAATTTATGACCTTAATCACTCCCTACAAATATTTACTTTTTTCCTCCAATTATATGTCTCTAATTTCCACCAATGTTATCTTAATTTAGATCATAATTGGGTGGTGACTTTTTCATTTCTATTTCCCTCTTATTAAGGCTAAATTTTATTAATCTTATTTCCGATGTGGGTTTTCCTCAAAGGTATTTTCTCTTTTCAACCTTTTATTTTCAAAGAAAAATTTAATTTGAGAGGACGCAATTTATTGAAGGAGAGGAGAATGTAACACCCCGAGCTTCCACGATACTCTTCTCATTCAATAATGAAATAACGTGTGTTGTATGCTACCTCGAGCTCTAACAAACACCACAACTAATTAAACTAGCCATTGTGAATAGTAATACCTACTTTTTGAAATTTTATAAATTTTATTTATCAAAATGGACTTCATTTTTGAATTCGAAATATTGAAATTAGCCTATGTTGAATTTTTGGTATTTTTCTGAGAACTACTAATTTTTTATGAATAGTGAAAAATACTTAAAAAAACTTTTTTAATCAAGATAATTTATAGTGATAAATTATACTATTTAGTGGTTTTAAAGTATAATTAGAATATATTTTTACCATTTTATCCAATGGTGGTCATTAGAATTAATTTAACATTGAAATTGGACATAAACGATTGCCAATCTTTTGATATAAATTGTTTCTTAAAAACATGCTATTGTTGTGACAGCGGGAATTAATTATCAAATTAATTAATGCAACTTATATTTTTGGAATTTTGTAAAATAGACATCATTTTTGAATTCGGAATATCCATTATATCTTAGGGTGAAATTTTGGCATTGTTCTGAAAAACTTCAATTTTTGATGAATAGTGAAAACACTAAGTGGTAGTTAAATAACTGATTTTTCGTTTAAATGAAATATTACCACCTCTGTGATTTTATTTTCAAAAATCCAACATACATGGTTGTCAATAAGAAGTAAAATTTGGTTCAATGAGATTAAAATAATTTTTTGGTGAATAGTAACTTTTAAGTTCTTAATCGCGATTAGAGGTAATTAGTGTAGTTTTAGGTAAAAATAATGTTTTAATAATATGAGATGAGCTTGACACTTGTCCTACTCCTATTGGATGAGTCATGGCCGACCAAGACAACCCATGGGTCATCATGGGGACCCCATGGAGCCACTTTGGTTGGAAAATGACATTAATATATATTTATTTAATGTTAAAATTAAATTGACACAAACATCAGTTGTTCTACTAAAACAGTTTTTAAGTGGGGTTAAAAAAGTCCAAATTTTGACTATAAATATTCATTAGAAATCCAAAAAGATTTCCTACATCATATAATTTTTTTTATAATTTTTATACATTAAATAAATTAAATTATTGATGACATCATAATGATGCAGCGATGACCTCATTATTTAACGATTTTAATAAAATAAAAAGATAATATAAAATCCAAGGAATACACTTGTCCAAAGACTATTGGATGGGTAGATTTCGAACCCTTATCACCTTATCCACGAAGTATTTAAGTGTGGGACCTTTAGAATCCGAAAATCATTGTATAATAATGTAACATTTCAATCATTCCAAAAGAGCCCCTCCTCTCCACTTATAAAAGGCCCCCAACTCTACCACCTAATTCACACTTTCAAGCCATTCAGCTCGGCCAAACTCTGCCCAAATACTCTCCAAACTTCCCCCTATTTCTCCTAGAAGCCTCACTTTAGGCAGAACTCTTCTCAAGGAAGCCTTTGGCTCAAATCAAAAAGAGTTACCTGATTTTGAGGTAATGTCTTCTCTAATGTTATTCTGTTTTATGTTTCATCTCCAACCCCCTAAACTCTTTTTATTAATTTATTTTGTAAAAACACCATTATCCTCAATATAATAGGATGTTTTTATACGAAGTATTTGAGCTACACTTAGACACACCTACATCTAATGGTTAAAGAACATACGGTTTCTGTGGATGGCGAATTTCTACCTCACGAAACGATGATTGTTCAACACTCATATAACACCTTCAAAGGTGGCCATTAAGATGTCACTATATTTATATATGATATATAATATGTTTATGTTTTACTTATACTTCTGTATTTCTCAATTATGGCATACTTTATGATTTCCATTATGGGTAAAACGCGATAATTTCATTTTAGGAAGTGCGGACTACCGCCCCCTCAAAGTGATTTGAATCGTTAATGCAATATGTGGGATGTATAAAGGATGGAGTAAATGGTATTATACACTATAATATACTGGAATTATATTATAAATTTATATCATTATGATTTCATTCCATTAAATACGAAATAGAAATGAAAGTAGCGTTCATGCGTACGTACGGCTTATCGTCTCCATGAACGGTGCATTTCATTTCTTACCTCTAAATGTTACGTAATACTATAAATGAATGTATAGACTGGATATATATGATATATATGACATCTAAATCATGAATATAATTCTGGAGATAATGGATATTCTACCACATAAACAACATGTAATTATAAGAAGTTTATTGTTGACTCAAGTACCAAAAATCGACAAAACGACTGTTATTAACTTAAATAATTACATAATGTTCATAACATTGTAATAAGTGAAATAAAAAGGATAATGAAATTTAAAATGGTAGATATTAACTCTAGTTTATTATTCAGGAGGTTAAAGAATGGTTGAGTCAAGTCAGACACGAGGTAAGGGAACTTCTTAACCCAATTTATATTCTTTGGGTTAATCTCTTACTTTCAAATTATGTCATGATATTATTATGTCCTATTTTGTATTTTTACTTTCTTCATGTGTACCTATAGTGAATACACATAATAGATATATTTTATTTTATAAATTATCTTTTTATGTACTTCCTCTGAATCTCCTTTCATTGAGGCATATTTGGTTTTATACACAACTTTCATTTATATAGTGTATAAACCTCTTTGAATTATACGTTTATTCAAAAGGTTTTCTTTTATAATTATTTGCTTTTTAAATGATTTCAAAAAAGAGATATTTCTCTCTAATATATGAAAATCCAGTGAAAATGTATACGTATTTAACGCAAGCTTAAAAAGGTTTTCAGAAAACCCGACTCTCGAGTGTGGTAGACAGGAAGGGATTGGGCATGGACCCATCATGGCCAGTAATTAGTCGAGAAGTCTCAGAATTAGTTATTTTGTTTTTAGAAACATGCATAATGTTTTCAGAAAAACACTGGATTATATTTGAGCAATTTTAAATGTAAGTATCTTCTAAAAAATTACATCAGTAGGTCTCATGAGACAACTAGACGTGGAATTGGCTGAGGCCCTTTCCCAATATGATTTATGGTTTTCGCCAAGGCCTTAATCATTTTAGACGTCTTGGCCGAGGCCTTGTCAAAATGTTTCAGAATGTCTGGCATTATACATTCCCTCATTATGATAATGGTTATTGATATAGCATGTGATTATTCGACCAGTAGAATATCCATGTGAAGAAGTGAATGGAATTATCTCATTTTACTTTTTCCATATTATGTGGATGTTCAAGTTTAAAAGGCTTTTTTTTAGTTATACATTGCCTTAAATGTTAATGTTTATTTATGAAAGCTTCCACAATATTGTTATCCTTACTGAGCATCTGAGCTCACCCCTTTCAATGTTTTAATATTTTCTAGGATGTGAAGAAGTATTTTATGAATGACCTGCAGGGATTGTCAGAAGAGGATATGAGTGTGGACTATGGAGACTTTGTTATTGTAGTTTTTCACTTTATTATGTAGTGTAACGTTTACAAATGTATCTAGTGTTTCCAAGGCTACTAAACTAATCTGTCTTTCGAGACTTGATCTTTTGTGATCATGCCAATGTTACGAAGTAATGCACCGACTCTGGGTAGCTGGGGTCGGGGCATTACAAAAAAAATCCAATAATTCCTCAAAAACTATTTTTTTAGTTGGAATATCCCATGTTTTTAACATTTGATGAAATTTCATCATCATTTAATGTGTTCTTATTGAGTTTTTTAGGGTGGACTGAAATGTTTTCAATGGATTACACTCATATTTATATTATAGATTTTATGTATTATCATTTTCACAATGTAGTTTTATTTATAATTAAATAAATTATTTTTTTCTTATATTTACTTGTATTAAACTACAAATATACGTACATATTTCAAAAAAATTACGTCGTACTTTATTTTCAAATATTTAACGTAAATATTCATTGTTCATCTTATTTAAAGTAAAAAATTATCCATTTTATCTACCATGTAAAAATTTACTAGTATGTATATAGATACCTATACAAATAATGTTTATATAAAAACATTCCTGTATCAATAAAGAAATATTTATGTATATATATATATATTTAAATATATGTAAATAAATTCATATATTAAAATTATATTTACAATAATATCTCACAATTTTTTCATTATAAATATATATATATATATAATGTTTATGTATACATATATGTGTGTATTAAAAAAGGATATATATTAATATTATATTGTATTATATATAAAATAATATAATATATAACATATTTAAATAAATATATATATATATATATAGCACACACACACATATATTACCTAAACGTGTTTCAAAATAATTATATGAATATATAAATAAAAAATATATGTTTGTATATATATAAATAAAAAACTATCACTAAAGTATATGGTGTGGTGGTAATGGAATTCAATATTCAAAGTATAAGTGTTGGGTTTGAATCGAAGAGTTTGTAGGAGGCTGGAAATTTAGAAATTGTTGTTAAATGGGTGGTGGGGGGGAAAGGGTTGATAAAGGGTTGGGGGTGGATCAATTTTAAATGGGGTTTTAATGTACTGATATATGGTTTGAGTTTATATAGGTATGAAAAATATAATGTTACCCCATTTAACTAATCTTTTTTTAGCACTGATCAAGGGGGGATTTATCAATGCTATGAAAATCATTGTTAAAGCCTTCCCTTTAACATCACTTGTATAGACATTCCTTTCTAATACTGTTAAAGGTCCATTACAGTAAATATTAAATGATAGTTCTATATTGTTTTATAATGGTCATTCTAAGAAGATAACGTATTAATTACATTCGTACTAGAATGATTATTGAAAAATGGAGACGTTACCCATGCTTATATATGACCTACTGTCTCCATGATCATAAAATTAGTTGATTTTTCTAACAATCATTCATGATTGGTTTTAAAATAATAATTAATGAATCAATATTAATAATATTTAATTAGTATTATTCTTTAAAATTTAATGACCTATATAGCTATAGTCAACCTAGAAAAATCAATTTTTACATATATGACAAATATAGTAAAAAATACTACATAAATAGAAATGATTGGGTAATTGTATATGAATTTGTAATAACATAAATAAAAATAGTACTATAAAATAAAAAAGTTATCACGTATGTAAATAAATAAATTTATTTCCTATTTTGGATGATAAAGACATATGTGATGAATCAGTCTCAAATTAAGAGACATTATCTCAACTTCCATTCGTTAAGGAACATCTTGAAAACTTTTTCCAATGATTTTATGCATGGGTAAGGGAAAAAGAGAGGTCATGTTTACAGAATAGATCATTTTAATGAAAATAGATCAACAATTATTTTTAAATGTTTTATAGTAAGAAAGGAATTATTTCTAATTGGATGTTTCCACTTTTTATTTCATGTTTTTATTATATATTAGTTACGACATAATTCTCTAACACTATAATCCTGAAAACAACTAAAATGTAAAATATTTAAATCATGACTTAAAAATTATTATTTTTTAATGATTAAGGTTAGGACCTTATTCTAAGATCTTTTCATATGGATTTGAATGGTTTTTGGGATAAAAACCTTCCCCATGTTGAGTTTTCTTACAATGGTAGCTTTCAATTGAGAATTAAAATGGCCATTTTTGAATTCAATTCTTTTGATGTCTATAAATATAATGTACATGAATGATGTTCAAGATAGAATTTTGTTAGGACCTGAGTAAGATGATGAGATGGCATAAAAGATTAATTTCATTCTGAAACGTGTATAGAAATTAAAAAAATAAAATTTATCTTATGTTTCTAATCATCTATTTGATCAATAATTTGAAGTTGGTGAGAAGGCCTTTCTATTAATTTTTCTATGGTAGAAAGAAAATAAATATAATCCATAGGTTTGTTGGTCCTATTAAAATAATTTAGTTTATTAGGAGAATGTTTTATCATTTTATTATTATATTAAACATCTCTAATGTTCACTATGTGTTCCATGTAACCCTTGTGACAAATTAAATATCCGATTCACCACATGAACTGAAATCATAAGTTATACCACGAGATAATGATATTTCTTATAAGGAATGACTAGTAAAGCATTTGGGATAAATATTTATGGTTCTAAAAAAGGATACTCACAATGTCTATTCTATATTGGAAGACTACCATCTTGATGAAGAGATGAGAGAACATAGGGATTTAATGTGGAGGAAGTATCCTCAATTTGTGATATCAAAGTGATCAAAGATGGGGAAAATAATTTTAATGGGGATGGAATGTAAAAATATTATATATTATGATTTTTTATAAGTTTTAGATATTTTATTTAGATAGAACACTATTTATATTAAGTTACCCGCAAAAATTTTGTTTGTATTATGTCACACACAATTCTTTACCCAGCTTGTGTTTCATGCAATAATGAGTTAAAATGAAATGTGAAATATTAATAAAATAAAATTAATTAATATGGTATTCATCACATAGCCATTCGAATGGTGGTAATGAATAAAATTAAATAAATTATTAATATCTGGTTTACACATTAATATAAAAAAATTCATTGGTGACTAATTAATTAGAAATGACAATAAAATACTTTTGAAAACAATGGGAACTCTTTATTGAAAAGCAATTTTAATGAATATAGGTATACATTAAATTAATAAATTAACCAAATCACTCTTTGTTATTTATTTGAAATAATTCTATATAGTATTTATTCAATAAAAGTTTTAACATTTATGTTAATTTTTTCTAGAATGAAATGAGATTAAATATAAATTTGGGCATAAAAATAATATTTTTCGAGAAAGAATGCCTGTCAAATTTTTGGACACATAAAAAATTAAACGTTTATAAAATGAATTTTATAATATAATATTTATTTTTTAAATAATAATTTCATAATTATCTATTTTTATGTTTTGGTATTTTTTATAAATGTTTTATTTTCTGTTGATAGTGAAAAATAATAAATCCCAATAGAAAATATATGTTCCATTTAATTTTTTAAAATGAAAAATTGTATCTTGAATTGTTTATTAAGTAAAGTTAGTGCAATTTTATGTAAATTGATAAAAATTATTACATTTTAATCAATTTCATATTTAATTTTTATTTAAAAATATTTCATACTTTTCAACTACTTCTATTTAAAGTCATGTTTTTTCATCACGCTTGCTAGATTAATTTTAAATTTAAATTTTCCAATTCTATTGCTGGATATTGAAAATTTGGATTACATAACTATTAAAATAATTTAAAACTAATTATATAGTTAAATTATTTTTTAACCAAAAGTGAGACTAAATTTAGTAATAATTAATTATCTTGGTTATGGTTAAGATAGGTTTGTCAGCGGTTAAACTAAAAAGATATTGATAAAAATGATCTATATAGTTTACTAAAAACTATTTTCCAACCATGTTTCATCATTCCTACTAGAATAATATATAATAGACTAATTCTAACCCTTTTTCATATGAAAATCGTTTTATCACTTATTTTTTTCAAAATTACTATGTGTGTCGTCTACCATGCCTATAAAAGGCCACCCTCTCCCATATTATTCAAACCATAAAACATATTTGGGTCAGCCCAAACCTACACAAATAACTTATTAAATACCATAACCATATCCTTTATGACTTATTTTATTATGAAATAATTTATATTAATTATTTTACTTAAAACATTAGAAGGATAGGTGATGAAGCGGTAACATTCCTCAAATGGAAATTTTGTTTTATTTTTTCCTCCACCCCCATCAATTATTAATATACCATGATTATATCATATCCATTTATTTTACATATAGAGATATGTTTTTTTGTTAATTCCATGACATAAAAACATCTTCAATTTCATCAAAAGGGTTATGAAATCATCATTCATGTGTACGACAGACTACCATCTCCCAAACCGACATTGTTCATTTTTTCATTACCACCACTCATAGTTGGAATTAATGATGTATTTAAAAATTTTATATGATATTTTTGATTTTATTATGATTCTTTATTTTTAATATCATACATGTATTCATGATTTCAATTTTTTGTTATTACAATTTCATCCCTCGTGTATACGGTGGAATACCACCTCATTAAGCGATGTGATTCATTAACGCGTTACAAGAAATGTAGTAAGGAAGATTTTAATAAAAATATGTGATATATATATCAAAAACATTTCATAGAAATATAATATATATCATTTAATTTTAGATATTTCAATCATAAATTAAAATGAAAAAATAGTAAGCATGCGTATATATGCCTTACAGTCTCCTGGAATATTGTATATCATTTTCTATCACTAAATTTTATGGATTACAATATATAAATATATACTAAATAGATTTTATATTTATATCATGATGATAATTTTATAGATATTGTAACTATAATCAATGTGTTAGAGCCATAAATATAAAAAATGAAAAGATATACCAAGAAACGAGCGGTTATTACCCAAAACATTACGTTAATAAGGAACTACTAATAAATGGGTAATAAAATATAATAATTAATTCATATAAGGTAAGATATAAATAAATATGGTTAGTTAATATGTTTTAAAAAAACATATATTTAGTATATAGTAGTTTTGAATGATTATGATTGAATTCAAGACAAAATATGAGGGATTTGTCTTCAAATATCATTCTTTAATATGTATGTTATGTTAAGAATCTATATTATTTCATGAGGTGTTTATATATCACCAATGAATTTTAATATAACTAAATTATTCATCTCAATTTTATTAGGAATTTATTTTTTTCTCATTACTTCATAGGGATTATGATTAAATGTTAACAAAGTGTTAAAGGTTTCATGTTACAATATCATCATTTATTAGGATTGCTTATGATTAAGAATCAAATTTTTGAAACAACATGATCTACTTATCAATAATCCTCATGAAATTTATTTTCCACTATTTATCGATAATATCTTCAAGTAATCAAACAATTTACCACTCCTTCCAAGACAAATCAATTAACAATTCTTATAAGAAAATATGATATTATTGATCTCATCAGTCGAAAATTATTATTTTTTCAAAACCATAAAAATTCAATTGTTTTAAAAAATTTCATTTTATATTGTTCTAATTTTTAAATGAAATGTATACCCATTTTTTTAAAAAATGTTTTTAAAATAAAATCATGTTGCTTTTGAAAAAATTCCTATTTATATTTTACCGTAAATGTGAGAAAAACCACGATTTTTAACATGCATAAAATGGACAGTACTTATTGATATCATGAATACTCAATGATTTTATGATTCCATTACATTTATTTAATGTTATTTTCAAGAAAAAGCGTTTCTCTAATATTTGGGAAAATTAATACATTTCCAATAAATTATTTTAATATGAAATGGTCTTTTAATGTAATTTTTGTTTTAAAAAGAGTTTATCAAAGAGGAAATGATATTTTCTCCAAGAAATGTCATAAATGATTTGTTGGTGATATTATCCAAGGTTTCTATTCTTAATATTTTTCTGAATGTTTTATGATTATGAGGAGAAGATGTTTATGAACCCCATTTCTCTTCCATATATTTTACAATGATAAAATAATTATGAACCCTATTTCACTTCCATGGGTTATTCTATTATTAAAATTTTATGAATCCCACATATTTTTTCATGGGTTATTCTATGATGAAATTATGAAATTATTTGGAATCATATCCTCATTCCATATGTTATGACATAGTTAAATATTTATTAAAACATCTCCATTTCATGAGTATTGAATTTATGAATGTTTTATGATCTTGTGGAACACATATATATGATTTTTATTATGTTATGGTGGTTAAATTAAAACCAAATATGGGTGATACCTAAAGTATTATTTATTATGATATTGATAGTACTAGAATATAGAGTGAACCTAGGTTGTAATGGTAATTTTTACACTATGATAGTCCTTAGAGTAAACAGTTGATATTATGATGTTATGGGTGGACATGTCTTTAATTTTCAAAATGTTACGTGTGAACCTGATTGCATGTTCAATATTTTATGTGTGACCCAGCATACTTGTTCCTGATGTTATGCATGAAACTGTATTTCATGTTAATAATGTTATGTGTGGACCCGGTTTCATGTCTATAAGTTTGTGTGATGGATTGATATCATGTTTTTAACATAATGATAGGTCATGTTTCTATTTATACATATTTTGTTTGTTATACATTGTTTTCTGTTTCATAAACCGTTTTTATGAAAATGTTATGTTCTCTTGGCATAAGTTATTTTATTACCATATGATTCATGTCTTATAAACTGAAAAAAATTATTCCATGATGCACATTTATTATGTTTGATTGGTTGGGTATGAAATTCAAAAGATATGTTCATTATGACAAACCCTTTTGTGTATTTTATGATTTCATTTCATAATTGATTTGTATATATTATTTTTACCCTATCTAAGAAACTAAACTCACTCTTTATTATTTTTCCTTTCCCTAGTTTATGATGGAAGGTTCTAATAGGAAGACCTATGTGGGAGAAATTGTAGATATTTGATCAGATTAGAATATTGTGATCAATGATTCTAATGACACTAACTATTATATTCATCAAGCATTGTTTTTTGAGAACTTTAATAAACACTCATCTCAAATGATTTAAAATTCAAGTGTTAGAATCCTAGTTCACTATATTTTGTATCCAATGAAAGTTTTAGATAATATTATGAAACTAGGATGACAAAAATAGGTGTCATCCATAGGTATAATTCTATAGTTATGTCCAGGAATCTCTAAATGAATAAGTCTAAGGATGATTTATAGAATTAGAAAATAAACTATAATTTTGGAAGAGGATAGTGTGTTTAGTTTCCCAGAAATTACATTCTAATCTATATAGTATAAGTGGATATGGCTCCATAATAGAAATACAATGGGGTAATGACTATAAAACTGTATTGATCTAGACATGATTAGGATATGGTACATGAAAATAGTCATTGATACACTCCCGGTTTGACACTCATGAGGGATATGTTGTAGAAATTCACAAACTCTTTACGAACTATAATAAATGATCTAAATATATTATTACTCTGAATAAAAAATGATGAACATAAGGTTTCATAGATTAAAAATACGGTTTCTTGATTTATACATCTTTAATGATTTTACATACTATGTGATTTTATATTATTAGTAGTGTTGATGAAACTATAATTTCTGGTCTTAGTCAATGGATATAATTTGAATGAACCATATTAATGGGGAAAGCAAAAGGAAACATAATTATTTTCCACCAGAGCAACTTAATATTATAGGATATGGAATTATAACCCACAATAATATGCTCACATAAAGTTATCAGGATTTGAATCATGGTGAATATAAAAACAAGAAAGTGTCGGATCGATATTTTATTGAGTCCTTATGTGGAAATTTTATAACAACCCTGACTCAAATTCCACTTAGAGGTTCCCTGGGCCAAGTTGAACACATTTCCTCAGGTGAATCTCTGCGAATTCAAGAGGTTGTGAACTAGAAGTGAGGTACTATGGTTCATTCAAGGGGAGAATATTCCGCCATTACTATACTGTATCATAGTGGATTAAAAATAAGAATAGGTAACTAGTGGATTCAACATAGTTAACTTATGGCATTGTATAACTAAAATGATGTAATTAAAAAATTTAAAAACTAATGCTCACATACAAAAGATGATGATGATATGTCATGTACCTATAAATCTATTAAAAAGGATACAAATTAGTAGAAAATACATTCTATACCAAAGTATCAAATGGAATCCAAAAAATATTTCCAATATCCTAAGCTCCATCTTGGTAATCTGAAACCAGCTCCTTCCTACCAATAAACCAAAAAAAATCTACAGAGAAAACATACCCTTTTTAACACATGCATACATATAGTCTTCTCAAGTTCCAGTAGTGGACCATATAACATGTGAGATAAATCTCGGTAGGACACCACCAACGATGTCAATAACATTAAATGCATGTAATATAAACAAAAATAGTGTGTAAGCAATGATATATAAAACAAAAAGTATCATGGAAGTGTAAATACACAAGAACCTGCTTCATTCATCATATGGTGTCTTAACATGTAAAAATATCATTAGGAAATTATGTTCTAATTTATATTTGTAATTCACATCAGGTAAATCCAGAATTGTCATGATAATATAAAAGGATCCAATATGAACAAGGAATTCATGATGTTATTTATAATGAATAAGTTTAATGATGATAACTAGTGAAACCTAGACATCTAGGGAATCCAATACAGTATTGTCTTTAGCCTGAAAAAGGGTTAAGGGTATAATCCAAGGAGTATCTACCATGTCATTCAAAAATAGTGTGTCTTAATAGAGTCATATGGATACATAAATGGTAAAACATGATAAGAAATGGCCACACTCGAGTATGTAACCATGGTATCTCATATATGTTAAATCAATGTTTGATCCAAGGAGTGTATCTAATGAAACATGGAATAGAAAAGGAAAGATCTTATTGTGTCGTGCGTGGAATCCACTAAAATATGAGGATCAGGTTTTGCGGTGGGTATGAACAAAGGAACCCAACATCCTTGAATCAGAATGGCATCTATGAGGTCTCAAGGAATTACCTCATGAATCCAAATCATGACATGACTCTGACCACTCCAATAATGATTGGACAATCAACATGCAACTAAGAACATTATAAGAAATTCATTTAATAAATATTGTCATGTAATTTTCATTTAATTTAATATGTTCATTCAGTTCCAAAAATTTATTTCATTAGTGTTACAAGGATAAGAAACATGAAACCATTTAATTCATTTCACTTAATTCATATTCAATTAATTTATGTTATAGTCATTTAATAGTTTTATTTGGTTAACTCAAATACCTTCCATTATACATTGAAAGGATTTCTACAACATTAAAACAATCTATTATATTATAATTCATAGTCTAAGACATATATATAAAATATAGCATAAAATATTCCCAATAACATTGATTAATAATGTTTAATAACATACCCTAGGTAGGTAAATTGGTTAGAGTACATGTTGCTTCCCGTTTATCAATTTAATAGTTATTTAAAAAAGACGCCTAACCATTGGAAATGTCATTATTAGGAAAAACTGAACCAGGTGTTGAATCACGTGTCAAGGACTAAAAACCCAATTATGGATAAAAATATACATTTGATGGTTCGTTTTGCACACATAACCACCAACAAAGAATAGCATATCAGCAATGGGTTTTGAAAAACTTTCTAATGAAAAATTAAAGGTATATAAATTAAGAAGATGTTTCCCAATGAAATTGGAATTACCATATGACAATTTATAAAATGATGAAACATGACAGATGAGATATATAACACAAACATCATACTCATATGAATATCCTCATTTAGTATCAGCCTCTAGTTTGGCCCAAATTAGAATGGATCCAAATAATTAATCTACTCCATGTAATAGGGGCATACGATCATGTATCTAAATAACCTTAATGGTGGTAACATGAATGATCAAAGATTAAAAATGAATCAATATCATAGTGATAAGGATAAAATGAGACAAATAACACTTGAATTGGGCTCTAGACAAGCGATTGAGATCATAATAAATTATAAATAGATTTTAGGCTTCAAAGGTATGAAACATGGAAGGGCGTTTCCACTAGAATGTAAAACAAAATAGGTGTTTGATTAAAACATAACATTATGTTAAAAATAATAAAATCGCCTAAAATTTTCCATCACATTGTTTGGAACACGGTTTTCCAAAATGTGCCCCAAACATAAATAGTTTACTAAAGTGAGGGGGAACCTATATGGTTAGAGAAACTATGTAATAACTATGAAAAATACCTCTAAAACATTATTTGTAGTTTCTATGGGGTCGTGCATCCCCTAGCACATATGGAAAACCACAGTCCCTATACCACTACACATTTCTACCTCACAAGACTATATATTACCATGGGGCCTTCTATATAATTTTATTCTAATTATGTGATTTGGCTATGTCTCCCAAAAATTGATGGTTTCGTGCTCAGAAATAGCCAAAGACACCCCCGATACATTCACAAACTCATTAGGCATACATTTTAGGTCCATAAAAGAAAATTAAACCAAAATTTAAAGGATCAACACCCCCATTCAAAACCCTTTTTCTCACCACATTCCCCTCTAAATGGAAGTCATACCTAAAATCGCCTTCGATGGGAGGCGAATCACTATCTAAGAACAGCTCTTTCCACTGGGCACGTACATTAGTGTCTATCTCCCATGTCTCATCGCATACAAGGCCGTGATACTAAAGCACCCATTATAGAGGGGGAAACTGACCTCGAAGATTCTCCATGTTATGTTCAATGATTCACATAAGATACTATTCAAATGAATCATCAATATTGAACTCAACTTCCTTATGATCAACAGAATGATATAGGTCAGCATGATACCAGTGAAGCTATGAAATGAGGAACAATTTGTTTATAGAATGATACCTCTGAGGTAATAACAACTGATAAGATACTAGCCTGACTCTCTCCAGAATCTAGAATATACCTACCTAACAAGCATAAATTTTTACTTTCTTTTGTATCTATGTATGACCTGCATTGGGGGATACCCACAAAAAAAATTTCCCCAACCTCGAACATTTGATGTCAGTAATGGTGATCAATATAATATTTCATTCTAGATAGACCAAAATACATAAAATTCATGATTAGCTGAAACTTCTCTGATGTATCCTAAATGGGATCAGGACCTAGTAGGTCTTCCTATGCATCCTCTACATGAAAAAGTGTTAAAACATATTACCTACCATAAAATTCCACAAATATTTCAATATGAATTGTCCTGTGAAAGATATTAATATAGGTAATCATGATATGAGGGATATTTTTATCCCATGAACTAAAAAAAATCAAAGAAGCATGACTGAATAATTTTTTATAACACCTGTATCATCAATTTGATCTATCCTTACATTCTCATGTGAAATGATATTCTTAAAAACTCTTGTGTATCCAAAGATTTTTTTAACTCATGTGTGAATGGAAATGTAAAATAATCATACCAAACATAAATGATAGTTAAAGGACCCCCCTTTATTTGTACAATCTCACAGATATAAAATCATCATTTCTCATAAATTGAACTATTCTATAGAATAAGAAGAATGTGAGATACATTCTTTAGTTACTGAATGAAATTCCATACAACATATCTACATCTATTGTCCTCTGTAAAACAACTACGAAGTCTGTGGAAATATCTTAACATTTTCATTACAGAACTGGAAGCTACAGAAACATGCAAGTAGGTCTATGGTTCTCCACTATAACCTACTAAAAGGTGGAACACCTAGTTATAAAGCATGTTATCTATTGTTTCATACCAAGCCACCAATATTGGAATAAGATTTCTCGATATATTTTGGAGATGCCTAGATGAACTTCCCACTACGATACATGTAACTCTCACATCAGTTTTTCTCTTATATAAATAATAACCTAGAAATATAAATTTATATATAGGATTTCATCCCAGTCTATAGACCAATCAGGATTTGGGTCATCTACATCAATACTCTCCCAGAGTATGAAGAACTCGGGATCTGAAAATTTACTCCTATTCGCCTTCTCAAGGAGGGAAGAGGTAGCTATCAAGTATTACATATAATACAACTCATGGATCTCATTAAAGTCCATATGTAGATAAAAAAAGAGTTCCATTAATTTTCATTCACCACTGTTATCCGGTATGGAATGTTCTTTTGTTTTCTGACTCAGTGCATACTCTAACTCATTTCACATTCCATGCGTATTGGAAATCTGAAAATCAAAGGTATAAATATATTCATTCAATTTTTATCATATAAGATTCATGTCATGATGTCTAATGATATTTTATAGGAAATTTTGGTCTGTATAAAATATAAATCACTCACACAATAGACAATGTACCTAGAAACGTATGGCATGGAAACTATTTCTCTCCCAAGTTCATGCATCAGGTAATTTTTCTTAGGAGGAATCAATTGTTGGGATCCGTACACAATACCATAATTATTATAAATTAGAAGTTATGCTTGGATGATGCTTGATGCATCATAGAAAATTTGATAAGATATGAATGAATCTAAAAGATTCAAAATATGATTTCAGACAAACATCCCTTTTGGATTCTGAAAGGATTTATCACAATCATCTGACCCTATGAACATGACACCCTTATTTGTAAGAATAGTAGGAGGTGAATAATTGAATGTTATGTATTATAGAAGATTCATATTTTATGTACCCAGTCCAATTAAACACTGTATATCAAACACGTTCATGGTATGCCCCCGAGAAACCATAGCACTCGCCTTCCCTATGTCAACATATACTCCAGATTCTAAGATAATATGACAAAATAAATGAAATAATTTGTAGCCTATGTGGGACTTATTATGATTGGAATATATATGATTCTCTCTCAGTACAATAAAAACAATCTCAATTTGTTTATCTTGGTCTATATGAGTGTGAGTATACACAAAGTTGTTGTCCATAAATTCTATGACAGTGGAATATATATAGGGGTGGAAAACCCTATTCATCAGTGAAATGAAAAAAAATCACATTAATAAGACATAAAAATGTTATGAAGAACTCATATTGACCATAACAACTATGAAGGCATGAATCTCACCTAATGATGGTATGATCTCAGGTTGATCTTTGAAAACAACTTAACTCCTTTCAGTTGTCAAAGATGTCACCTATTAGAAGAATTGGATGATGGTTCATGTCTATAATATGGCTCAACCACCCTTAATCCATAAATATATTAAGGGTCCCATACTCCATTGAAAATAGAATGGGTGAACCCTAACATGAAGTATTAGGATGTGTGATACCATTGGCCTCCAAGTCATTTAATATCGTCTTGAGCTCTTGGATCATAGTAAGTGAAATCATATGTATGGAGGAATGGACCCTATATCATATCCTAGGATAATGTTGATCATAAAATATACCACTCTTTTAGAAGGTAATCTATAAAATTATTGGGAAAACATCCCTAAAATGATCAACTTCTAGAAGGAAATCAATCAAATTTAAAACCCAATCCTCCATAAAGAGATTTTCAATCTAGTTGGCCACTCCACCTAGACTGTGATTCACTAGTTTTTATCGACCAGTTTAGATATCCCAATTACCCTTATGTACATTAATGTTTTCTAATGGCTATGTAAACAATAAACGACAATGATTGAAGTCTACAATGGAAAGATACAGAATCCACCAATTCTTCCCAATAATTACATCATGGCATGTCATCTGGAAAAAATTGATCCCACAATAAAGGGTAGCTTCCTACCTCAAGGGGACAGTCCCTACAATGGTTTCTTTCTTATGAATGTACTCTTAATGGTGTATCTAGGGTCTTTACACCATAATAATATTATATTTATAGCCCAAGGATTTTCATAATTGTTAAAGTGATACCGGAGTAGAAATCACCTGTAGCAAATAATGAAGATACTATTGTGTAATATTCAAGAATAGTACCTCATATTGTAGATGGTCATGCCTCTTGGTCCTTAAGTATCAGCTATAATGCCGGAATCTGACCCAATCCATATTCTTGTATTAAAAATAGAATACCATGATCAAAACCTTTCTTCTGGCACTATAGGTGAAATGTAGTCTCGATAAAATGACCATGACCACCTCCTAGTCCATTCCTACTGGTGTTACTCCATCTCCCCACCTAACACAATGTAAAAGAACCTTCCCCTGAATGTGGAAATGGTGAAGAACCTCTTCTACTATATGTAGATGGAAACGTATGACCGAATATTTGGAGATTCTAGATACTACTGCAAACCTAACACTCCAGAGGGAATATATATGACTATGGATTTATTTCAATCTATCATCCACACTCATGATACACCACAGAGTGTTCCAGTATGGGTACTCTAGATTTTTCTACCCTGATTGTAATCTTATATAAATAACTTTATGATACTAAAAGAACTAATGACTTGCCTCAACCCTTGTCCTTTATGTCGTGTGTTTTCATCATCCCTCAAGTTTATATCAGTGATAATATCTTCATTGACTATCTAAGTGACGGTATGTTGGTGAAAACAATCAACTAAGTACAAATGGAATTCTAAAGGCCATCCTCAAAGTGTCTAGAAAGTGAAATATCATTACCAGCTAGAAAAGGTGAAAAGCGTTAAAATATGTTGAAACACCCTGAATATTTTAGATTTCCCTTAGAATGATAATTGTGATGCATGAACTATATATCTTGGTCATATATTAACGTCTGAGGAAAGAAATAATTATTGAATCCAATTTAGAAATTAGTCCATACATTTCACTAATGGTGACCATCCTGAGTAACAACATCCCACTAACTGTTGGCTAAATCATGAAGCATGTATGAAAAAAATAGACCATGTAATCTAGAAGAATCTCAAAATGATCAAATATTGACTAATTTCCCTCCACACAAGACTTGGTAGCCTATGGAATAACATACCATCAGAAGGTATGTGGATTTTGTTTCTATAACTCAAGGGGAAGATCAACTATCATAGGTGCATGTGTTGGATCCCCTTACATAGATTGCATCAGCCATATGATATTATAAAGAAGGTGAGTGTTAGGGCCCAAATCATGTAAAATAGGTTTTTCATCAAGTGGAACTCCCGGTGGGAATATTGGTGGTTCAAGGCCCACCATATCTAGTGCATGGTTGTCACCACCCTCCTAGTTCATGAAAGAAGGACATTGTGACATTAATTATCTAAAAATACGAAGCACACACCCCAGAATAAGATTAATGTATATGGATAGAAACAGTAGTGGGAGTTGAATATAAGAAATAGCTCACTGTACATGGTATACTACTCCAACATACCACATATATGGCCATGTATTTGTATTTTCTCAAGTATTAGATTCTTGTGTTTTAATAAATGAAGGGTCAACTTTTGCCTTCCCTGGTAATTTATTAGAAACCAATAACCTTTATAAGTCTTGTTAAAATTTAATAGTTTACATTTTTTCATTTCCATATATCATTTTTAATTTAGAATTTATCACCATCCCTGGTGAATCAGGGCCCAAACAACATATCACAACAATCAACACCCATTAAAATACATTCTAACTTCTTGAGTTAGTAAATTACCAATTACCACACATGAGGTCCCATAAAACATGATAAATGGATACTATTGATCACTCAATCATATCAAAGGAAAATACAATTCATAATATAGATACCACAACATAACTCAACAATCAAAGGAATATCATGCAATGAAATAGTGAAATGAACGTATATGTCATGACATATGCACGAGTTGTAAATTTTAGGTTCCTATGATGATGAATGTAACAATTATCATTAACATTATATCAACTAGATCTGTTAAAAATGAGATCATCAGTATGAATAATAATATAGAAAACACATACCATGTTTGTCGCACAATGGTAAAATGATATCAAAAATGATATGAAAAAACCAAATTATAATTATAATTCAGGAAACTCAGCATTAATCTCAAATATGGGTTCATGACCCAAAATAAAAAATTATGACCAAGTTTCAAGAGTCCCCAATAACAAATATAATGTCATAAACCTATAATGAAATAATGGAATCACTTTGATCCCCCATTTTGAGGTCCAGGACCTAGATTCCACTTAGAGGTACCCCGAGTTCAGTGGGCCACCTGGCCTCAAGTGGATCTCCCTAAATGCAAGATGCTTCCGAATGTAAACAAGGTCCTAGGATGTGTGAGGGTGTAGAATATTAACTCATTAAAAGAGTTTACAAAATAAGATAACATATAAGAAGAATTAAATGTGGAAATCAGTATAATAAACAGATGGAATAGCATAAGCAGACTGAAGTAATAAACAACCTTGACAACAAATTCTCCACTACATAATTATATGATGATATATTATGAACCTACAATTCAATAGAACAATTATATAAATAACAAGATAAAAAATTCTATAAAATATTTGAAAAATGAATCCAAAATCTACCCCCCGCATTCTTAGCTCAGGCTTTGTCATCTGCTAATATCTCCATCATACAAAATCAACAAGTAAAGTGTATGAAGTAAAATGCTTCCCTATCACACATCCTACATTAATATAATATGTCAAGATGCTAATGGGGGCCCGAATAGGGTGTGATAGAATCTCATTAGGCCACCATCAATATTTTATTTAACATTCATTAAGTGTAATAAAACTAAAACATTGTGCAGGAATGTATATATAAAACTAACGTAGTATAGTAACAAACATGACCAAGTACAGTCATAAGCCCTCATCTGGTGTCTAATTATGTAACCATTTAATTAGTTGATGAAGTTTCAATTTATACAAGTATTCACATGTGGTAAATCCATTCCTGACATGATAATAATAAAGGATCTAATGTGAAAATAGAATCTAAGATGTAATTTATAATGAAGATGTTCCAAGGTAATAACCATGGAATCCTATAGCTCAAGGGTAACCAACTCAATTGTAATTTCAGCCTGGATAATGGGTATGAGTGTTATCCAAAAATAATCCTTCTAGGAATTCCATAATATTGTGATCTAATAATTTTAAATTTATTTATCCAAGGTAATATAAAATAAGTAATGCGAAGAACAAAAGATTCATCCAATGCACCTCATGTGTGTAAAAGTTATGCTATATCAAATGAAGTGTATCCAAGGTATCTGATAATAGAAAAGGAGGGATCTTATGATTTTACACCATCCATACACTAACATATAAGTATTAGCTTAATTGGTGGGTATCAACCATGGATAGCAACATACCTAGACTGGAACTGGATCCTTATGTGATCAAGGCATTCCCTCTAGAATCCAAAAACATTATTGAGTCTAACCACTCCTATAATGATTAAATGGTCTATATACAATTAGGTACCTTATTAAAATATATTTAATAGAAATCCAATTTAATTTTTATTTCATTTAAAATTTTCATTTGGTTCAGACATTACTTTTAATTAGTGTGACAAGGACAACATGTATGGTACCATTGATGACATTTTAATTATGTCATATTCAATTCATTTTTTTCAATTTCATTTATTAAATTTATCTGGTTATCTCTAATACCTTCCATTATACATGGAATGAGGTTCTATGGATGTGAAACGAATCCATTATATTACAATTCATTATCCAATGTCATACATATACAATATACATGCCAATTGACCATTTAAAATTGATTAATCATGTTGATTCAGAAAACATAGGTGGGTCAAGTGATTATAATAAATGGTACATGAAATTTAGCAATTAAATATTTATTTAACATGGGAGGCCTACCTTTAACATGGTCATTGTAGAGACCCGAAGCTTATCATACATGGACATTACATTACTTTTGCGGAATACTTAGTACATAACAAAAACACACACACAAGGATCGTAATAGTTTAGTGTCTTTGGAAACTCGGAACGTAATCTTCTAAACGTGGTGAAAGATCTTCAATATCTCCCATAAAGATCTTCCCCTTTTTTTTTACCTAAAACCTTTCTTTATATCCTGGGGAAAGAAAAACAAAAAAAGGGTGAGCTCAAATGCTCAGTAAGGGTAAACAAAAGAAATATCAATCACATCATATACATAAGAACGTAGCTTTTGGAAATCTTGACCTGCAAAAGAGCTCATAATATCATAACATGGGATAAATCATAGAATTGAAAATGAAATCATAACTTAAAACATTACTCATTGTGTCATACACACATAATCATAGAGAATCATTTCTTCTTAGTCAAGACTCATTGCCAAGACTATCTTAGTGGACAAAGTCCCTTTCTGAATCGAGTAATCCTCGTTTCAGTCCTGTTTCACTGAACCGGTATAACCTACCATTCCAGCCATGTCTATCTCATGAGATATGGAATCTTTACCCAATGCATTGGAGGGAGATATAGGTCCCACCCATCTCTTAATGAATCCTTTCTTATGTGTGCCACAAAATCATAAATCATACATCATTGCATAACCCATGTAATAAAAATTTGATTCTTAAACAACATGACATCATAAACCATTAATATAAGATAAAGGAATTCATAAACATAATTCCATCTCAACATAGTCAAATCATTGTAAAAATATGGATAGAAACAAAACCCTTTATTATCTTAGATGAAAAATAATTTTGATAAAACACTTGAATTGAATTCTTGAGGAAAATATCCTTTTTTCTTCAAAATAAATTTCTTTTCACAAAACATCATGAAATTTTTAAAAGAAAAAGATTTTATTGAAAATAGTCATGAAATATTTTGGAGGAAGGTTCATGAAAATAAGGCTTTATAAAACCGTAAAAATCCGTTCATGCCGTATAAGTTAAAAAAACATTCTTTTTTACTTTTGTTGAAAAAGTCAAAATGTACCTCGTACGAAAAACGACAAAAGATTCCTTTCATATCTTTTACTAAAAACTCACCAAAGGGTAAAATTGGATTTAAAACATTGTAGGTGGATGGAAATAATATTACATATTGAGGAAACATGTATGTGGATGATAAGATACACCCCAGTAAATACTTACGAATAAACAATCTCGGATAAAAATGAGATTGTGATATTCCCCTTACCTTAGGTCCAATTTGCTTCGTATGTGTCCGAACCTCCTGTATAATGATTTAAATAATGTCATTGACTTATTACAGAATCATATTCATTGTTATGATATCATATATGGTTCACTTATGACATTATATTACCCGTTCTTTTGTAAATTCCATGTTAAAGAAGCGTTTTGGGTAAAATCGTTTCATTTATCGTAGGTGTTTTGACTTGTTGTTCTTGACATCATTATTACTTATATCATGATTTACTTACTTCCAGAATATAAAATATGATTTATATATCATATATATTCAGTATATATATATATATATATAATAGATAGATAAATAAAATGAAAAACACCGTTCATGGAGACGGTAGTCCGTACGTACGCATGAACGCTGTTTTTCTTTCCTTATTGTCTTGAAATGGAAGTAAGTAGATGACATACATATGTATATATATATACATAAATCCAGTAGCTTTATAATGTCATGTATTTCATTATTATTTCTTATATATACATTATAATCATTCTTAAATGGTTAACATGGAGAATGAATCTCATCGCGTCGTGGAGACGGTAGTCCGTACGTACGCACGAGCGATGATATCATTTCTATAAATATTGAATTGAATTGGAGTGGATTATAAAATATATCAGAATCAATATGATGTTGTAATAACTATGTATAGTTATTCTTTACACCATTATACCCATCCATGTAAGGTGGTGGTGGAAAATAGATTACACCACGGCGTGGAGACGGTATTCCGTACGTACGCACGCGCGGTGATTTCTTTTTCCGTAGGATGGATAGATGGTGAAATAGGGTTGTTTTATACTTATAATAACATATCCGTATATGAGTGATACTGATGTTATTACTTCATAATGAAACAACCTAAGAATAAGAAGTGGAAGAAGAAATAAAGATGAAAGAATTGGTAACGGTAATTACCTCTTCTTTGAAGTGCCTCTTTGAGACCTCCTCTTAGGGCACTAAAATTGGTCTTTGAGGAAGACAAGAACCTCTAGGATGTTTCTAGGGAAGTGTAGAGGAGAAATTGGAAGGGTTTGGCCGAGCTTGAGTGCTCAAATTGGTGTGAAGAGGAGGGGGAGGAGGTGTCCTTTTATAGGGGAGGAGAGGGGCACCTTAGGAATATCTCAAAATATTATTTTATATTAAAGTCAAAATCGGTTTATAATGGTTCCAAAGGATCTTATTTCGAAGCTAAAGTTGGGATGGGTCGAAATACTATCAACCAATAGGATTTAGACAAGTTTAGGGTATTATTTTAACCTTATCAATTAGATTTAACTCTAAGTTAAATAATTTAACTTTTACCGTGTCTTTTTGTTTTCTTTCACTATATGGTTAATAAACTTACTATAACATGCCAAACGAACCCCAAATTGTTTATTATTAATATATATATCCTTATCTAAGTCATTAGGCCGAACCTTAGATTTTTAGGAATACAATAACAATTAATAATATAATATTTGATTTAAAAACTATTTTGTGTCAATTTTGACACTATTTGATATATGATTTTTGTGAAAGTCATAACAGAATTAAATGTTCGAACCAAGTTGATTAAATCAACACTAATATATCATAGTAACCTAGAAAATTAGTGGAATTCATAAAAAGTCTTAAATTACATTTATTTGGATATTTATATTATCAATTATGTCAATATTTCATTAATAAAATAATTACTGCATCATATTTGTGTCATAAATAAATTATATTATTTGATGTCTAAAAATTACAAATAAAATACCATCAAGTAGTAAATCTTTTTAGCTTTCTAATGAATATTTATAGTCGAATTTAGCTTATGTATAACCCCATATTAAAAATGATTTACGTATTAAACATTGATTTTAACTATTTTAACCCTTCTTTAAATAAATTAATAATAAATGTCCTAATCTAATCCAAGTGGGCCTAAATGGTCATATTTTATTCCTAAGTTTGTTTTTGGTCGAATTACACTTGTCCAATAGAATTAGGACATGTGTTAGGGTAATATTAATATCATATTTACCCTTAGTTACCTTATTTACTATTAACCGTGGTAAAAAAAGTAAAAAGTTACTATTCACCAAAAAATTATTTTCATCTCATTGAACCACATTTTAGTCCTTGATATTAACCGTGTCTCTCGGATTTTCGAAATTCCATTCACAGAAGCGGTAAAATTAAGTTTTATGCAAAATTCAGTTTTTAACCTACCACTTAGTGGTTTCACTATTCATCAAAAATTGATGTTTTTCAGAACAATGCCAAAATTTCAACCTAAGCTAATTTCGATATTCCGAATCCAAAAATTAAGTTCATTTTGAAAAATAAGATTTACAGAATTTTAAAAAGTGGTTATTACTATTCATAACGGTTAGTTTTAATAATATATTAATAGCACATCGTTGTTTAGTGAAACTCGGTATTGCGTATTACACACGCTATCGAGGAAGGTCGCGATTGCGTGTAATGCAAGGCAAGACAAGGATGCGTGTTGTGCAAGCTCCTTTTGGTGTAGCGTACAACACAAGACATTAATAAAATTAAAAAGAATATTTTTTTATAAAATCTTGGGCTGTTACATTCTACCCCCCTTAAAATGAATTTCGCCCTCGAAATTCGTCGGGGTTATAAATGGTTTACTATTCGAAAGTTTCTTTAATAGAAACCCACATCGTAAAAGGGAATACCAAAACTTGGCTTTAAAAACTAAAGTATGAAATGTAACGATTACCCAAATAAACTAATCACTGGGTTTCCACATAGGTGAAAATATGGATATGGAAGAGAAATCTAACCATCATGTTCTGATGGAGAGTGGTAGAGAAAATGGCTATGGAAAAGCCAGTAATCACAAATCCATAAATTTGTGACGATCTAAGGTACCATCTGATTCATCAGGTATAAGAGAACTAGGACAACATTTTTGGATTTCAAGATCATTTCCCTAAAGTTAAAGAATTTGAATTAGAATAAATACTTACTTTATTTTTGTACAATCTCGCTGTTGTTCGTGCCTTTAACAATTTCCACTTCATCTCTTAAATAAATGAAGTTGAATTTGTTATTCGTGAAGTGTTAGCAGATCATGTGATAGAATGACGGGTCATTCCATCTGTCTCAAACAAAAGGTTAGCAAAAATTATATACATAAGTCGATCTATAGTGAGATTAATCACATATGGTTCCTAAAATGGACTTATACTTCATATATCATACTGCTTAATATAATAAAACTAGTTTCTACTAAACAGGGACTTCATGTAGGTCAGTGGTAGGCGATAAAGGCCAGTTGCACTTCGGTTGTGGGTTCGATTCCTACAGCCTTGTCCGAAGCGATGGGCTGTCGCCCGTCCTGCAGGTTGTCCTTTTTCTAAAACTACGTCACTATAGCATCCCATCAATAATATCGAAAATCTTCTATCCTTAAACAATACTAACTTATGTCCAACATAATCCAGTCTAATCTTTAGGATTATACATAATACTGCAGTCCACTCTCATAATATAGTGACAACGATTACCAGAGATTTAATACTGTCGTTGATCCCCACATAAGATATGTCTTGTTGGTCACATTCCAAACATTCAAAGTCCTTAATCGTGTATTCTCTTGAATACCTTAGTGAAAACATGAGTGTAGTTAAAAGTTAACTCTTTCCACATACCAAAATCCTCAAAATTCTATATACTCAAACCATGATATCACTTAGTCCTTATATCAATCATGAGCTCATGAATACTATCAAACATTTAATTTTCTCCTTATCCCTTCATTATGCGCATATCATCTACATTCCAAAAATATCTGAATAACCTTTCATGGATACTGGTAACATTAATCATACACTTTCAAAACACAAGGAAAGACAACAGTGTAACAATCCATAGATGTCTCTTTATTCCAAAATTACACATGATAAACATGTAATCATTCCACTACATTCTCAAACCATTGACCGAGCTTCAAAAATTCTTTCATCTCACATATCATTTGTAGTCTCTTCATCATCATCCACATAAATACTACCCATATGACCATACTGATTCTCTTCATGAGTCTTTCCCTTAGGGCATTTGTTTGCATAATGCCCATACATTCCACATTTAAAACACTTAACCATTTTTGATGTCGTAGCAATACCATTATCCTCATCCATGGTGTTAACCGACCCTTTTCCTTTGCACTTACTTGCTTTGTGTCCTTCTTTTCCACACCCAAAGCATCTTCCAGTTCCCTTGAAACATTCTCCTTGATGCCTCTTCCCACATGATTTACATAGGGGAAATTGAACTTTCTTTCCTCTATGATCATCATGGAACTCCATCTTTCTCTTATTAGTCGAGTCAGGAAACTTACCAAATTTTACTTTATTGATCATGTTGTGAGATTGCTGATTCGGCATAATAATGATGTTTGGACATCCAAATCCCATTTCATTTGGTTGGTCATGAAGAATAGCATTCCATTGTCCATCATATCCTCCATTATTGTGAATCATCTTGTTTCCAGCCATTTTCTAAAACCCAAAAAGAATAGTGTTAGATGCAAAAATCATAATAAAGGGGGAGTAACTTAAATATCTATCATCTTTGGTTTAATCTAATATCGTTACCATAGTTCTAGAACTATATCCTATACGTATACTTATCCTTAGGGGCATCCCTAGACATACCTTAGAAATATCTCTAGGGATCTCACTAACATTTTCGCATCCTAGTTTCCAAAGGTTGACTAAACCTTTCCTCTGATACCAACTGTAGAGACCTGAAGCTTATCGTACATGGACATTACATTACTTTTGTGGAATACTTAGTACATAACAAAAACACACACACAAGGATCGTAATAGTTTAGTGTCTTTGGAAACTCGGAACGTAATCTTCTAAACGTGGTGAAAGATCTTCAATATCTCCCATAAAGATCTTCCCCTTTTTTTTTACCTAAAACCTTTCTTTATATCCTGGGGAAAGAAAAACAAAAAAAAGGTGAGCTCAAATTCTCAGTAAGGGTAAACAAAAGAAATATCAATCACATCATATACATAAGAACGTAGCTTTTGGAAATCTTGACCTGCAAAAGAGCTCATAATATCATAACATGGGATAAATAATAGAATTGAAAATGAAATCATAACTTAAAACATTACTCATTGTGGCATACACACATAATCATAGAGAATCATTTCTTGTTAGTCAAGACTCATTTCCAAGACTATCTTAGTGGACAAAGTCCCTTTCTGAATCGAGTAATCCTCGTTTCAGTCCTGTTTCACTGAACCGGTATAACCTACCATTCCAGCCATGTCTATCTCATGAGATATGAAATCTTTACCCAATGCATTGGAGGGAGATATAGGTCCCACCCATCTCTTAATGAATCTTTTCTTATGTGTGCCACAAAATCATAAATCATACATCATTGCATAACCCATGTAATAAAAATGGGATTCTTAAACAACATGACATCATAAAACCATTCATATAAGATAAAGGAATTCATAAACATAATTCCATCACAACATAGTCAAATCATTGTAAAAATATGGATAGAAACAGAACCCTTTATTATCTTAGATGAAAAATAATTTTGATAAAACACTTGAATTGAATTCTTGAGGAAAATATCCTTTTTTCTTCAAAATAAATTTCTTTTCACAAAACATCATGAAATTTTTAAAAGAAAAAGATTTTATTGAAAATAGTCATGAAATATTTTGGAGGAAGGTTCATGAAAATAAGGCTTTATAAAACCGTAAAAATCCGTTCATGCCGTATAAGTTAAAAAAAACATTCTTTTTTACTTTTGTCGAAAAAGTCAAAATGTACCTCGTACGAAAAACGACAAAAGATTCCTTTCATATCTTTTACTAAAAACTCACCAAAGGGTAAAATTGGATTTAAAACATTGTAGGTGGATGGAAATAATATTACATATTGAGGAAACATGGATGTGGATGATAAGATACACCCCAGTAAATACTTACGAATAAACAATCTCGGATAAAAATGAGATTGTGATATTCCCCTTACCTTAGGTCCAATTTGCTTCGTATGTGTCCGAACCTCCTGTATAATGATTTACATAATGTCATTGACTTATTACAGAATCATATTCATTGTTATGATATCATATATGGTTCATTTATGACATTATATTACCCGTTCTTTTGTAAATTCCATGTTAAAGAAGCGTTTTGGGTAAAATTGTTTCATTTATCGTAGGTGTTTTGACTTGTTGTTCTTGACATCATTATTACTTATATCATGATTTACTTACTTCCAGAATATAAAATATGATTTATATATCATATATATTCAGTATATATATATATATATAATAGATAGATAAATAAAATGAAAAACACCGTTCATGGAGACGGTAGTCCGTACGTACGCATGAACGCTGTTTTTCTTTCCTTATTGTCTTGAAATGGAAGTAAGTAGATGACATACATATGTATATATATATACATAAATCCAGTAGCTTTATAATGTCATGTATTTCATTATTATTTCTTATATATACATTATAATCATTCTTAAATGGTTAACATGGAGAATGAATCTCATCGCGTCGTGGAGACGGTAGTCCGTACGTACGCACGAGTGATGATATCATTTCTATAAATATTGAATTGAATTGGAGTGGATTATACAATATATCAGAATCAATATGATGTTGTAATAACTATGTATAGTTATTCTTTACACCATTATACCCATCCATGTAAGGTGGTGGTGGAAAATAGATTACACCACGGCGTGGAGACGGTATTCCGTACGTACGCACGCGCGGTGATTTCTTTTTCCGTAGGATGGATAGATGGTGAAATAGGGTTGTTTTATACTTATAATAACATATCAGTATATGAGTGATACTGATGTTATTACTTCATAATGAAACAACCTAATAAGAAGAAGTGGAAGAAGAAATAAAGATGAAAGAATTGGTAACGGTAATTACCTCTTCTTTGAAGTGCCTCTTTGAGACCTCCTCTTAGGGCACTAAAATTGGTCTTTGAGGAAGACCAGAACCTCTAGGATGTTGCTAGGGAAGTGGAGAGGAGAAATTGGCAGGGGTTGGCCGAGCTTGAGTGCTCAAATTGGTGTGAAGAGGAGGGGGAGGAGGTGTCCTTTTATAGGGGAGGAGAGGGGCACCTTAGGAATATCTCAAAATATTATTTTATATTAAAGTCAAAATCGGTTTATAATGGTTCCAAAGGGTCTTATTTCGAAGCTAAAGTGGGGATGGGTCGAAATAATATCAACCAATAGGATTTAGACAAGTTTAGGGTATTATTTTAACCTTATCAATTAGATTTAACTCTAAGTTAAATAATTTAACTTTTACCGTGTCTTTTTGTTTTCTTTCACTATATGGTTAATAAACTTACTATAACATGCCAAACGAACCCCAAATTGTTTATTATTAATATATATATCCTTATCTAAGTCATTTGGCCGAACCTTAGATTTTTAGGAATACAATAACAATTAATAATATAATATTTGATTTAAAAACTATTTTGTGTCAATTTTGACACTATTTGATATATGATTTTTGTGAAAGTCATAACAGAATTAAATGTTCGAACCAAGTTGATTAAATCAACACTAATATATCGTAGTAACCTAGAAAATTAGTGGAATTCATAAAAAGTCTTAAATTACATTTATTTGGGTATTTATATTATCAATTATGTCAATATTTCATTAATAAAATAATTACTGCATCATATTTGTGTCATAAATAAATTATATTATTTGATGTCTAAAAATTACAAATAAAATACCATCATGTAGTAAATCTTTTTAGCTTTCTAATGAATATTTATAGTCTAATTTAGCTTATGTATAACCCCATATTAAAAATGATTTACTTATTAAACATTGATTTTAACTATTTTAACCCTTCTTTAAATAAATTAATAATAAATGTCCAAATCTAATCCATGTGGGCCTAAATGGTCATATTTTATTCCTAAGTTTGTTTTTGGTCGAATTACACTTGTCCAATAGAATTAGGACATGTGTTAGGGTAATATTAATATCATATTTACCCTTAGTTACCTTATTTACTATTAACCGTGGTAAAAAAAGTAAAAAGTTACTATTCAACAAAAAATTATTTTCATCTCATTGAACCACATTTTAGTCCTTGATATTAACCGTGTCTCTCGGATTTTCGAAATTCCATTCACAGAAGCGGTAAAATTATGTTTTATGCAAAATTCAGTTTTTAACCTACCACTTAGTGGTTTCACTATTCATCAAAAATTGATGTTTTTCAGAACAATGCCAAAATTTCAACCTAAGCTAATTTCGATATTCCGAATCCAAAAATGAAGTTCATTTTGAAAAATAAGATTTACAGAATTTTAAAAAGTGGTTATTACTATTCATAACGGTTAGTTTTAATAATATATTAATAGCACATCGTTGTTTAGTGAAACTCGGTATTGCGTATTACACACGCTATCGAGGAAGGCCGCGATTGCGTGTAATGCAAGGCAAGACAAGGATGCGTGTTGTGCACGCTCCTTTTGGTGTAGCGTACAACACAAGACATTAATAAAATTAAAAAGAATATTTTTTTATAAAATCTTGGGCTGTTACAGTCATGCTATGGTACACACTAATGGTTGAACTGACTTACGAGTCAAGCACTAAAAACATTATTTTGGACAATATCCTACATGGGGTGGTCAGAGTTGTGGACATGACCTGCAGAAATGAATGAAATATATGGAATAAGTATTAGAAAATGGTTCCAATGACAACAATAAAGGAATATAAATTAAACAGATGATGCCCAGTGAAATAATCTTGATAACACAATTATTTATTAAATGGAAAAACACAATGGATGAGTTATAGACCAACATCCCCATGCTCGTATTACTCTCCTCATCCACTATCAACATATAGTTTTTTCAATATTCAAAGAGATATGAATAATGATTCAATGACATGAAATTTTGGCATATGAGCCTATATACATATCATCATTAATGGGAAGAAGAGTTAATAAATATTAAATGAAAATGACGATCTTACCGATGTGGATCAAATGTGAAAAATGGTGCTCGAATCAGACTTTGAATGGATGCTTGATATGAAAAGATATGTCTGATAGCTTTTAAGATTCATGGGGAGAAAATTTTTTGAGGATTTAAAATAGAATTAAATACAATAATAGTTTTTATTAAAACATTACATTAAGGTATATACATAAAATCACCCAAAATTGGTCTTCACATGGTTTGGATGCATGGTATTCTAATCCATGCACCAACCATCCATGACCTACTGATTGTAGGGGTAATATACATGGTCAGGATACATGGTTATGGGAACCATTCACCAACCATGAAAAACTCCTATGCTATTTTTTCTATTATCATTTCATGGTCGTCTGACCCATGGTGCATGGTTAGGGAAAATTGTGTGCCCAATACCACCCCATTATTTATCTCATATAATTCTGATCTAAACATGAGGTCTACCCTACATGGTTTATTCTAACCATATGAGAGTTATTTTTCTATCAATATTAGTGTTTAAGGATATTATCCATCCCATGAAACCCTTAATACCTTTACAAAATCATTAATAATCCATTTTAGGTCCGTAAAATGTAGAACAGAATTTAAAGGATTCATACTAGATCTTAATAATACATTTGGTAAATCTATTAGTGCAAATGAATGAATGTTTATAAGACATGAAAGTAACTTTTTAGGTAAGGTTGATTTATTATTCAGTGAATTGAAACAGAATCTCACAAGAGAATTATCCATAAGGATCTTTAGGTCTCTAAGGAAATAGTGCAATGTGCAGTAAAAGTGGAAAAGTAAGTTGGAAACCAGCTTGATTATAGAGATAAAATAATGAAAAATTGGATTCCATGGACAATAAAATGATATGAAAAATAGAGTACAGATAATATTTATAACACATATATTCCAAAAATGAGGTATGGTGAACATATGTGAGTGATTTAATAGAACACGAGGTTTTTTCAATTGTGGTAAGTGTGGACTTTGGGAAAAATGTATATTTGATTAGAGGTGTCCATTCAATGTATTCAACAGAGATATATCTCAATAGAATGAACCACCCAAACATCATTATTTCATGTTCAAGGATTTTTGTTCATTATGAGAATCAATTCCATAATCAATTGAATAATATGGATGATATTCTAAAATATAATATATAAAAAAGGAAAAAGGGAAATCTTTTTTAATCAGAATAGATATAGAGAATCTTTATAATTAGGTAAGTCTTAACCTCCCAACCTATGTTGTCAATGTTATATATGATTTTTTTAATGATCTCTATGAAAATATTATTGTTCCTCATTTATTGAAATTTCATGTGATTATATCCCTGTACATGGATCCTAGATTAATAAAATTTTGTTTTTTATTCTATCAATGCAAGGATAAACCCATGCTTCCAATTAATTTTTTTTATAATATAATATCTTATTTTAAGGAAAAAAGGGAGAATTATATTTTCGATGTATATATGCCTCCATGTATGATTAACTCCAGTGTTATGGATACCATAATTGGTTTATGATTTTATGTATGATAATATGTTTCGAGTTATTGACCTCCCCTCTTGAGGTTTTATATTATTGATTTTTATCTTGATTATAAATATTATTATGGACACTTATGGAAATGAAATTTTTTTATTATATATAGTTATGATGTAATTTAGGTGGAATGTGTTTATAAATTGTGTACATTTAATGAAATGGTACTCCTATATATTTTTGATGGATTTTAGAAGTTTTTGGGATGAACACATTCCTAAATATATTATTTTTCACAATGATTTATTTATCATGGGATTAAAATGGTTATTTATATATCCCTTTAAAGAATTAATTTTAGAACTCTAATGTATTGGAATGATGTTTCAAAAAAAATCAATTAGGACATAACAAATCTGATTAGATGGAAGTGAAGGTAAAATCCATTCATCAACATTTAAGGACTTCCAAAAAAATAAAAATATTTTATGTTGATAATCATCGACACGTATTATAATTTGAAGTTCGTGAGGGGGAAATTCAATGAAATTATCTATGGATGAAAGGATGGAAAACTAACTCCTAGTTATATCAGCCCAACTAAATTACTTGATCATATGGTTATAGTCCCTTACCCAGAGAAAATTCCCAAAACCCCGTTTTGGTTCATGACGTGTTCCACATACCACTCTTGAGGAATTAAATATCTGATCCATGACATGAACTGAACATACAATTCATACCCTTAGAGCATTATATTACATATGTGGAATGACCGATAGAGATTTTGGATTGAATAATGATTATTTTATGATCAAGGATAATCTATTGTTTTGTTTTTTATAGACAAACCACTAGCTTGAGAAATATACGTGGGATCATGATGAAGTTATAAGGAATAAGTATCATCAGTTGATGATACCAAAGTGAGAAATTTCAAGAAAAATTTTATTTTAAGGTGGTAGAATATAAAACACTAAGATTTTTTGATTTTTTTAATATTTTATATATATTTTTTAATATAGAAGACTAATTATAAATTTTGTTACATGCAACACTGTGTTTTTCATATGTTACAAGAAACACCAATGATAGCTTGTGTTACATTAATAAACGAGTTTAAATGAAAAATCACATAATAATAATATATTATTATTCTATATGGTAGTTTTAAACTAGCTGTTGGAATGGAGGTTATGAATAAGAATAACATAATATAAAAATATTGATTAAAACATTATATAGAATGAATTGTTTGTTCGAAATTTAATTAGAAATTAAATTAAAACCCTTTCAAAAATAGAAGGATATCTTTATATAAAAACTAATTTTATGCCCACAAGTGTGGGTTCTATCAATTATTTCACAAAGTCACTATCTATTAATTATTTTAATGAAATTTTTATATAGTATATTCAATAAACTATTTAACATTTATATTATATTTTTTTGGATAAGAAATAATAAATAAACCAATTTTATGCTTTAAAATATATTTATCAAAGAACAATTTTTGTCACATTTTTGCACACTTATAACAAAAAAAATTGATACATTTTAATAAAAATTTTTTTAAAAAAATTATTCCATTTTTTAAATAATTATTTTTAGAAATATGTAGGGTTATTTTTTTTCTGACGATGTTTCATTTTTTAATGGATAGTGGAAAATATTTAATTTTAATATAAATCTACCTTTATTTAAATTATTTATAATGTTACATTATTTTTTAATTGATTTTCAATTGAAATATTTAATATTGTATTTCATTTAATCTATTCTAGGTAATTATAATAATTTTTGTTATGAATATTGGAATAAAAACTTTTCATAATTTAGATCTATTCATATCTAAAACCTCATTTCTCATCACGTTTACAAGATTATAATTAAATTAAAATTTGGAACATCTCTTAATGAAATTTCAGAATTATATCACATAACTAGAGTAAGAATAATATATATTATATAATATGTTCATATTAATTTTTTAAAAAATTAAATAGTGAATCAACTAAAAAATAATTACCACAGTTAAGGTCAAAATGGGATTACTTTGGGGTGACACTAAAACGACAAGGGTAAACATGACATATAAAATTGTATAAAACTACCAGTAGGAAATATTTTCACTTTTAATCATATAATTTTAGATAAATGACAAATTTTGACCCTTTCTTCATATTAAAAACGTGGTATAACCAATTTCCATTCAAAATAACCAATTGTGTCATATCCCCCACCTATAAAAGGACACACATTTACCAACTTCGTCACACATTCAGACATATTTTGTTCAAAAAATCACCACCAAAATCATATACCAAGTTCCTTATTCTGAACCTTGAATCCATATTTTGTGATTACTTCCATAATAGGAATTATTTTACTAAAAAGCTAAGGAGGATACCAGAAAAAGAGGTAACATTCATCAAAGAGAATTGTGGTTTTTTTTGATCCTCCATCCAATTAAGATCTTATTATAACATTATTATATATAATATCCCCAGTATATTACAAACCCTTAGATATTATTATTAAAATTTAAGGAATTATAACCATCTACAATTCCATTAAATGGTTTACAAAATTATCATTCCTATGTATAGCGGAGTACCACTTGGAAAACTGATGGGGTTCATTTTTCCATTATCATCTCTCAAGTATAGAATTATTTATCGATTTCTTTAAAAATTATATATTAGATTTTATTACTATTATATGATTTTCATATTGAAAATAATTCCATTCATTCCATTTTATTGGAATAAGTTAATGTCACCCGGGTGTACGATAAACTATTACCACACGAAGTAATGAGATTCATTCATGCTTTACTTTTAATGTATTATAGATGGGTTTAATAAAAATATGTTATATATATGAAATAGAAATTGTTCTGGATAGATAATATATCTCATTTAACATTCTTTCTTTCAATCTCAAAAAATTGAAACCCCCAGATATTCAAACTCACAAAACTGAAAACCCCAGATTTCATGCATACATACGGTCTATTGTCTCCCAAATTGGTGTATCTCGTTTTATATCATTAAATTTAATGGATTATAATAAATACAAATATACATAATATCTTGGATATTTATTTCATGTTTATATTTATAGATATTATGGAATAATTATAAAAGTAATAGGACCAAAAATATAACAAATAAAAACATATTATAAAAACAAAGTTGTTATTACCCCAATCATAAATTTAAAATGCAATTGTTAATAAATGGGTAGTAAAAGATCATGATAAAGTCATATATGGTATGATATATTTGAATATATTTCTATAATATATTTATAATAAAATTTTATTTATTATACATGATGGTTTAATGTGGATGATGAAAGTCAACACTTAAGGTAAGGAATTGTTTTCTCAACCATCATTCTTTGAGATGTACATCACATTATGCACTTATATTCATTCAAGAGGTGTATATAAAGACCCATTAAAATTTAATATAATTAAATTATTCATCCATATTTTATTTTAATTAAAATATTTTGTTATTACTTCAGGGTTCTTAGGATTAAATGATACTTTTTTTTGTAATTTATCCATGTAACAATTTCATATTTTATCAGGATTATTTATGGTTAAATATCCAACATAGACACCACATGTTTATACTCTCAATAATTCTATTTAACTTGACTCTCCTCTATTTATTCATGATATCTTCAGGTAATTTTACCATTTTCCCTCTCTTTTTTACATAAGACAAATATAAAAACATTTTTTAGAAAGTACGAATTTATTGCTCTATTCATTCGGAAATCTATTTTCATTTAAAACATGTTTTCTAAATATATGTTTGGCAATTTTTATCACACTATTAAAATTTTTTAAAAACAGTTTCATTGATATTTTAATTTGAATAACTTTTTATGAAAGTAAAATACATGTCCATTCGTAATCAATATTTTTTACGATTATACAGGAAATAGGAAATGGACCATTTTGATTAACATGAAAAACATGAACAGTATTTCCCACATTCATGACTACTCAATGATTTAAAACATAAAATACATGTTTTAAATTTTATTTCCAAATAAATTCTACATTTAATATTTATGAAAATATAAATTTTTTAAATAATTGATTTCGATATAAAATTGATTTTGAATGTCTTTTATGTTTAAAAATACATTTTTCAGAGAGTAAAGAATATATTCCACATGAATTTTTTATAATTATCATTAAAATATTATTTTATAATATTTAATTGTTATTTTCAAGGAAAATAATTTTCATTATTCATTATATTATAAATTTTTTTTATAATGAAAATATGTTTTCATTAGGAAATTTCCCGAGTATAATGTAAAAATTATTTTCCATCTAAGATGAATTTGTTTTTGGTTACTTATGACTTTATTGGGATATTATCCAAGGATAAAACTCTTAATAATTTTCTAAATGGTTTATAGTTATGATGAAATGATTCATATGAATTCTTGTTTTATTCCGTGGGTAATACCATGGTAAATGGTTTATGAAACTAATTTCCCTTCTCTGGGTTATTCCATGATAAAATTATTGGATTTATTATGTTGTTTCAAAATATCTCAATTTTTATGAGTTTTGATGATTATAAAATCACTAATTTTATTCAAAAATGTTTATATTAATTCTTTCACATTCTATTTAGAAAAATAATTTATCAAAAGTTGTTTTCCCATGTGTTTATCTTAGGTTGAGGAATGTATTCAAGTTTCACCAAAGTTTTTTATTCAATGGGAATCAAAAAATATATAATGTATACATATAATTATTAATTAGTGTAATTTGATCAAACTATGTTATAATTTATCATAAAAGGAGAATGGTTGGGTTACAGAATTCTTAATCCATATTGTTTTTACAAAATGTGAATATAAGTAAATATTATCTCATAAAAAAGGGTATTAAAAAAAGGATATCATATAAATTGTGGAAGAAGTTGAAGAATCTAATGCTTACAACATTGTAACATATTTTTCATACATTAGAAAATTATTGTATGGTTATTTTAAGTTAGATAACTATTTTTACTAATTAGATCTATTTTAAAGTCATTTTAAAATAAATAGAACACACTATTATATATATTATGATGATCTAGATGTTATGCTGGAGGTCATGATTATGTTTCAGTATCTTGATAAGTCATTTCATGATTTTATATCACATCAAAAAAGAGATTATCCATTTCAAGTATGATCAATTTTTTCATGACTTTCAATGATTGGAATGATATAAAGAACTGAAATATCATTCACATCACCACTATAAATTAAATTTTTATATTTAGGAGTGGATGAATTATTTTTATATTTTATCATATCAAGATAACATCGTTTAGGTCATTCAACTATATGTATTATCCCAATATTATGTTTAAAATGATATATAATAACATACATTTGGAAACTGCATGATATATAGATACATACATATACATACCTTCATAGAGGAATAACATAATATATATGAAAGTGATAAACTGGTAGAATGATCATCTTCTTGAACGGTTGTATATAGAAAATATAAAAGACCCATGATGTTCTTAATAGTTTCCATTAGTTCCACTGAAGATAATATCAAGATATACTTTAAAGAATATCATAATCTCTTGTTGAATCATTGACTACTATTAGTTGGTTCTTTCAACTGTGTGTTGAAATCATATATTTACAAAATTATTCATTTTATTTTCATTCACTCTTGGTGTGGGAATGTGTTTGATATTGTGGAAAGGTATTCTCATGATATATACTTGTTGAAATCTCTTGGACCTTTCTATTAATTGAAATAAGATAGTACTAAGCTTAAAACACTCAGTAATGTTTTTTTATATTTCAAATCTCCAAACATGTTGAATAGTGTGTTGGTCGAGTGGACTAGGGAAAATCAGTTCCCCCAACCACTATAAATCTTGCATATTTGATCTATTTCTTTAATGTTTTTAATTCTAATAACTATATTTTATATGGGAAATTATTTTAATGATTGTACCTAAAGAGGGAGGTTTATAGTAACAAAAAATTTTTGGAACTCAATTTCTGCCCACCTCTTGAGTGTTCTGGTAGCCATTTTATGGGACAACAATTCGTATCCAAGCATGTGAATCTTGTGTTCACAAATGATAATGGTTTATGTCCAAAGATCTAATTAATAATGGATTCTATGATTAATAACTGAGTGGTTATGTAAATGGTTATATATCTATATATTATTGGTGAAATTTTTTGATGATGGATAGATTAAATGGCCATCAATATGAAGAATCTTCACATGAATGTTTATCTCAAAGCTGTAAAGCCCTATGAAATTATGAAAATAGATATTGAAACATTTTTTTCAAAAACTGAATCAGATTATGATCTAAAATCGAATGTTATGAATGTTATAATTTGTGGGTTGGGACCAATGAGATCATTTGAGTTTCTCAATGTAAAAAACTCCTGAAATCTGGACCACTATTGCACTTTCATATGATCAAACTGAAAATGTGAAAGTTGTTATATATGATATAACCATACCTAACATCAAAACATTCAAGAATGAATGAAAAAATAACTATTCAACTGAACGGAAGGATTTTTGATATTTTTAATATCATTTTACCTCGAGGAATGTATATCACTAAACCAGAACAATAATTGAATGTTATCAGAGTCTTAAAAGAAATGTTGAGTGGAATATGAGCTAATATCATAAAATCTATCAGCAATAAGAACTTCTTGAAACAATATCTCATCGAATATCTCCTGATGTATAATGCTGAAATGGTAGCTGAATATAGGGAAATGTGAAAGATCATGATGGCAAAAGTATCATTGATGCTCTCTACCTCTAAATATGACAAGAATAAAAAATATTTACAAATCTCTTAAGCAACTAAATAATAATAATCCTCGACAAGTTTTGATCAAATTATGAACATTAATAGATTTCTCCATGGTTTGAAAAAGTAATAATATAAGAGAAATGATTATAGAGAGCATTCAATGAGAACAAAACACATATTAACAATTCTAAATACCTGAGATTCTATGAATGCTTGATGATAAGACACATCAAACTAGATTATCGAAAAATAAATGATTATAAAAATACATAAAAAAATATTTCAAAAATGATTTTCATAAGAAAAAAATGATATCAATGAAGGCCACTTGGATTTATCATTACTATTTTTTGAATTTTCAACCTCAGAATCAGAAGATGAATCTAATAATAAATAGGAAAACATATTCTTTATAGAACACATGAATGAGTTACATTATTACCATTCCATTGAGCATGAAGTGGAATCAGAAAATGATTTCTATTATTTTATTAATTAAATTAATATAGTACCATCTTAGAAAAAAGTTTTAATTATCAAACAGAAGATTAATTCCCTCAAAATACTTATAAATAGATCAGTAATGAAGAGGAGGACCTAAAAAAATATATTTTAATGGAATATGATCATTTGAAAAAATCTATTTCCATGATTACTGTACAAGTTAAATGAATAGAGAACCTCTAGAAGGGGTTTCCTAATAATTAGGATGCATCACATTTATTTACTAAAGGTGAAAAAAAATATTCATAAAATACATCATCATAATAAATATGAGAACTAATATTTTTCAATGGGAATTTAGAATGAATATCCCAAATTCTACATAAAATATTTTTAACCTTTTCCCAAAAACTAAAATATTTCTACTCTCACCTATTTTAAATTTCATGAACTTGAAAATTATGGAAATATATAAAATTTGAAAAAATTTCAATTCTATGAAATCATAAATTCGTTAAATACAATTTTTATAAAAAATGTTATTTGGATTTCTAGAAATTAAAAAAATGATACCTAAATTGTAATGTCCCAGAATTTCCATATAATTGTTTTTAATTTTATGGAATTATTTCAAAACTTTTATATCTAAAAATGTGTGATTCTGAGACCAGAGTGATCCGAATGATGCATCAATGTTTTTTGGAGCTTTAATTAGCGTGAGTATGCAGTTTTACCAAAAAATTTGAATAACTATTAAATGGTTTCCTATATTAGAAATTTGAGAGTGTTGTTGTGCTCAGGATATCAGTTTTTCCCTAGGCACAAATTAAGCTTAGTCACTGCATGCCTCCTATGAGAAAACCCAAAAATTCCATAACAATAAATTAAATATTTAAATAAAGTTATTTTATTTTTCATATTTTTATACCTCACTAAAGGTGACTCAGATTAATAATATGATACCACTATTGAGCTTGTGAGGGTATGCTCTCTTTTGGCAGATACTCACATTGGCCGGAGCAGGACACCAGGGAATGTTAGTTTTTGGCCGTAAATAAATTATTTAAGTGATAATTATTTTATTGTAAAATCCACATATTCTTTATGGTAAGTCGGATTGACAATATGAGAGTACTGTTGAGTTCGTTGGGGCCTGTTATCCTTAGGAAAATCCTAACCTCGACCAGCACGAGTCGAGGGTGAATGTTATTAATTTATTGAACCATTTTATGGTACGTTCAGTAAAAGAACTAGCAACATTTTCTATCTTTTGAACTATTACATAGAATAAAAATATTAGGGCATCGTTGAATCTGTAGTACTGGGATTTGATTAAGGGAGACATTACTTTGACCATAGTAGGTCCGAAGAAAATGTTACATTTTGGGACTTTTTTAAGAATAATAAAAATAACATAGTTTATTTTTATTTTCTATCGTATCCTTCAATGGACAAGAAGAGTGTGGGACCAGCAATTTGACAATCCAATAAATGTATTGACCCTCCAATATTATTAAAAACAATGTTAGGGAATTAGGTAGATTCTTAATTAATGATCCCCCAATAATTATCAACGTCGTTACTTACCCTCCCCCTCTCTTATTTATATGGAGCTTGGGGGAGGTATCGACACTACTCTGCCAAGCAACTAAGTGCTAACAAAGTGTCGAGATGCCAAACCTTTAGAGGACAGAGATGATTCCAGCGAGCGGTGATGAGTGACACAGAAACCCCCAACTGAAGATCAACGATCGTGCGACGTCATTGGAGGCTAGTTGTGAGGAAGCTGAACGCCAAACCACTTCCTCAATCGCGGGTATTTTTTATTGTTATTGAGGTAGGGGTTTTCTTCTTATTTATTTCATGTGAATTTTTCTTGAACACATACATCCTCCCTTATGTTTAAAAGCTAATGCCAAGGGCATGAGAATAATGAAACTTGTCCGAACCCTCCCCTCCTTTTCTATCCTTGTTCCTCCATTGAAGACCAATGGCATGGCAGCACTGACCGACTATGAGGAGGGCAGTGCATCAATGCACAACACAAGCGGGCACTGCGACACAAATTTGTGGTGATCATCATAGCGGTCGGCACCAGCCAGCAGAGGAAGAGGTGTGGCATGCCGTAGTGCTTCGCCGGTGAGCATCGTGTCGCGGCTCGTCTGTTGCGACAGTCAGAGGAGGCAACCGACACACTGGCTGGTTGCGGAAGGGGAGGCGGCACGACTAGCGCACCGCCGACGATAAGAATCCATGCTGGAGGTAGAACCCTCACCTCTTGTGAGTTTTGTGGTGACTGGGCAGCGCCCACGGGGTGCCACAATTTCATGAAACTGAATGGCCTCTAGGTCGTTCGGGATAATGGGGGGAAGCGTTCCCCCCTTAACAGATCCAGCTGACCGTGGTCGGGCGCCTACTAGTGGAGTGTGTTGCTCGCAGGCTGCGCTATACCTCCTACCAAACCGCACCCCTCCTCGAGCTGGACCGCGCTCCTCCTCAGACCAAACATCACCCCACCTTAGTCTGGGACGCACTCCACCTCAGACTGGGCTTCCCTTTTTGGGCCACCCGTTGCAGGTCAGCCCATTGCGGGCCAGGCCGCCTTTTCAGGACACCCTATGCGGGTTGGTTCACCCATTTCAGGCCCCCCTTTGCGGGCTGAGATGGGTTAGTCGGACAGGACCCGGGCACAACTAGGCCCAAAAACACTTAAAGGGTCGTATCAGGAAAAATGGACGATCGTTTAACGAACTGTCTACCGCATTGGGATCCTTGGATCTATGAGGTACTTTTTTTATACCGAACATGTGTTTTGGAGATAGTTGGAGTATGGTCGGGTTGGATCAAACCCGAATCCAACTGGGGCACTAGAGCTAATAGCCTTATAACTCACAGACCGTGCGTCCGATTGACGCACCCCCTGTCGCTTTAGAACACTTAAGACATGAAGGTCCTTTGGGTTTCTCATTTGAGGATCGTAGTGATGTCCGAACTATGACCAAAATCTTGAGGGGCAGATACTACAGAACTTGAGTGCACTGGGTGTGAGGTATCCATTGGCAGGTAGTGAGGCAGTGATTGGAGATAGATCGTACAGACGTTAGTACGAGCGATCCTGTGTGGGTCAGCACTGATACTGTGTGGTTCAAGTCTTGTGTGGTTCTGTTTCTATCAGATCCTGTGTGGGTCAGCGCTCAGAGATCCAGTGTGGGTCAATGCAGACATATCCTGTGTGGTTCATTGGGTATTAGTAACTATCAATCCTATATTGGTCAGTAGTAGTGATACTTAACTGAATAAGATGATATAGCTTACAAATAATCATATGTACTTCTGTACATAAGTAATACCTGATGTGATTTTACTCATATATCTTCATGGGGTTACTTGTGTGGTACTTCTATCTTCTAGGTGTTGTCTTTGTGGTGATACCTTTGTGGTACTTTTATCTTCATGGTGTTACATACGTGGTAATTTTATCTTCGTGATGTTACCTGTGTGGTACTTCTACCTTCATGGTATTACATGTGTCGTACTTCTATCTACGCAGTTTTATATTTGTGGTACTTCTATCATCATGGTGTTACCAGTTTCATACTTCTTTCATTGTGGTGTTACCTATATGGCACTTCTATCTTCATGGTGTTACCTATGTGTTAGTTCTATCTTTGTAGTGTTACCTGTGTGGTACTTCTACCTACGTGGCTTTACCTATGTGGTACTTATATCTCCTTGGCGTTACACGTGTGGTACTTATATCTTCGTGGTGTTAACTATGTGGTAACTCTATCATCATGGTGTTTCATGTTTGGTACTTCTATCATCATGGTGTCCCCTGTGTGGTACTTCTATCCTCGTGGTATTACCTTTGGGGTACTTATAACTCTGCGGTGTTACCAGTGTGGTACATCAACCTTCATGGTGTTGCATGTGTGGTACTTTTACCTACATGGTGTTCTTTTTGTGGTACTTCTATCTTCATGGTGTTACCTTTGCAGTTCTTCTACCTTCATGGTGTTACCATTGTGGTATTGTTTCCTCATGTATGAGATGAGTTTATCTTGACAACTTGGGTATATGCATGGGAATATACATAAGTATAGTTTATTTTCTATTACATTGTGCTTTGAGTTTGTGGTTTTTCTTTTGGTTTTTCCATTGTGGAACATTAGGAGTCATACTGGGGGTCTCGAGATCCCTACTCAGTATCATTATTCTCACCCTTGCATGGGGTACGCCCATACATTATTGTGTCTTGTGAAGATGATGGACACAATTGATCACGATTGAGGGATCCTGGATTGGACGGTTCCGAGAGGTGGACCTTTTGGTATGATGTGACACAGAGACATCTGTTCCTGAGCAGTACAAAACCTTCGTATAGGATCTTGGGTGAATGATCCAAGAGCTGTTTTGTAATTTTTTTTTGTATTTGTACTATTTAGTTGTACTTGTACCTTTTTAGTTGGGCTTGTATATCGTCCCCTTTACATTCAACACATTTTTACTATAGTAGTTTTCATCGTGGTTACATATTGATTCATTATTGTCTATGTGTTTGTACAGGATTGAAGGAAATGCCTTCCCATTTTAGGTATATTCTTTCTTGCAGATAGTCGGCCGCCCCTGGCCTATCGAAGACGGGCTTGGGGTAGACATGGAATGAGCCCCGAGGGACGGTTCGTGAATAAGTGGTATCAAAAGAGTTGGTTCTGACGAATAACTAGGACTCTAATCTTTTCTATGTGGAAATGGTGTTATTTTTTATGAGTGTGGTTTTCATTTTGGGGAATCCAGGGATAGTGCGGCGGTAGACATATCCAGACACCAGGACCCTGGATTCTGATTTCAGTATCAGATAATGAAAACTTAAATTTCATGTGTTTTTGAAAATTTTTTCTTATGATTTCATTGAGTCAGCTCACCAGGTATAACGTAATAAATGTGGCACACCTGTTCCATATCAATATTCGTCTATGTAGACAGCCCTCTAGGATTCCTGAGAGAGTAAAAGATTATGGACCACAGAGCGACTAATCTCTGTTGTAGGGCTCTCTTACTATGTTGGCACCGTCGGGTGGTGTACCAGCAGCAGCACCACCCATTGGGTATCATTTTCCAGAAGCCGCACGGGCAGACGATGCATGGCGAATTATTGCATTTCATGAGTTCCAGTGGAAGAGGCCTCTGAGGATTCCAGGCGAGACAGATTCCCAGGCAGTAGAGGAATTACAGGAGGCTATGGATAGAGTTTTCCGAATAGTAGGGACACTAGCATATCAGATGGTGATATTTGCTACTAGTCTTTATCAGTGCGTGACAATGAGGATGGCATGTTAGGTGATGAGGCTTCTATACATGGACCATTTCCCGAGATGGTACCTTCAGGTAGTGTGCAAGCTATATCACCGCCCCTTGAGTAGTAGTTACAACCGGTGGTACTGGTAGATGAAAAATGTAGGTTTAATTCCTTACACATGTTTCCACATCAGATAACCCTCGGGTTACGAGGACAGCCCGACCCATATGCGACTAAGGACTGGCTTGAGGATGTGGCCGGGTTTAGATATTTCTAGGGGACCATTCAATAAGATGGTGGTACAGGAACGGATAAATCTACGTGGCTTAGCGGGACAATGGCATAGTTTATGTTACCCTGCTATTGTGAAGAGGTGACTTTATTGTGGACAATCTTGAGATCCATCATCAAAGAAGGGGGACTCATTCCATAAAGAGCTATGGGATGAGATTTCCCTATAGCTTTTACAGCTTTGGAATGATGACATGATTGTAGATGAGTATTCATTGAGGGATACTGAAAATACATGGAACTCGATTCATACAGTACAGACAGTGCTTCAGGCCTCAGACCTCCGAGAGAGGTGTGTTTAGGGACATTCGAGACTGCACTATTCCTCTATGAATTCCTACTTATGTCAGGGTACTAGAGAGAAACTTTTTGGTTGACTGTTATTTGGTTGAGCGAATGTAGCCTGTGAATGTCAACAATGGGGAACAATGAAATTAATGCCAATCTCAAGGACATGGGCATGTAAAATGTTTCAGGAAGAAGAAGTGATTGGAACAGATGAATCTAAAGGGCATTAGACGGGGAAGTGGAGCTTGGAAACTAGCATGAGGTGGTATACATTTTGATGTGTAACAACCACTACCCCAATGAGGTCCCTACTAGGATTAGAGAGATATAGGATAGGGTAATGGATTAGCTACGTGTAATAATGGAGTGTGACCCAAGGGCTCAAGGAATTATTAAGGGTACGGTCTGTGACTACTACCAACTTCCATATTGATAGGCATAAGAACTAATCATTCCTTCCTTCCATGAATCTTGGTCAATACCTATATTTTCCATTTAAATTGCTGACTTGACCCTTACGACTGGAGATACCATTAGGAGGAGACTCGAAAATCACACTTTTTACGATAGTGTGATCTAAAAATTAAGGCTAGAGTTTTTGTTGGAAAATATCTGTGGTAGCGTAGAGTCCTTACGACGTTATTTTGGGTATTAAATGGACATCCAAAATTCATATTTATATTGTCTATATTAGGAAAAAAGTTTGTGGTTTATCTATAATGATGGATTGGGAATTTCCTTGGTCAGTGAAAAAGGAATCTCAGGTAGCATAGGATTGACTCATGCATAGGAAGGTGCAGATGATCACTGTTGAGTCTTCTAGCCTTACCCTGGTGGTAGTAGATGCACTCCACAGAAGGTATGGTCTACAGTTACAACGTGAGGCACCAGAACAACTAGCCAAATTGTGGATATCATTCATTGATAATGATGGACCATCATACCTGCAATATATGACAGTCACTCCCCCAATTCATCAGCAAATTCGGGAGGCATGACTTGGGGACATTGACTGCGTGGCCTGACGTGCTCTAATATCCTTAGGACGGACCCCAAATTTTTTAAAGGTTGGAAGAAATTCATACTCTTCAATGGATAAAACAAGGTACTAGTGACGCTTCGGGAGAAGATAATTAGGGAGACCATGTCTTCTTACCGGTATCACCTCGATGAGGATCGCAAAGGTTTGGCTGGGGCATTAAGTTATCTCCGAGGTTCATCAGACCATTCTAAAATCTCAGCAGAGTGGGCGAGGTGGTGTATCATCTATATCTTTCCAAATAGATGCACCATGTGCATCATTTTTTCCATGTTTCGTAGTAGAGGATATGTGTGGTTGATCTATCCAACGTTATCCACTAGGGAGAGTTGAACGTTTACAATGGGGTGACTATTACGGAGTTCCCGGTGGAGATAGAGGATTGATAGGAGTGAGTCCTTCGTGGATAGTCGATCCCTCAAGTGTTATTTTGGTCGATGTATAGGGTTCTCCATAAGAGCACATGGGAGTGGTTGGATCAGATTCATTCTTAATACCCTTATTTGATATATTTTCCATTGTTTTGGATTTTAGGGATGTAAATACCAACTCTGGGGAGAATGTAATGTTTTTTAATTTCTAGATAAACTTTTTTAAATTGAATGAAAATATTTCAAGACCGTACAATCTGACGGCAATTGATTTTGAGGCCTGGAGTGCCTGAAATGATTCGATGAAATTTTAATAAGTTATAATTAGCGCGTATAAGAAGTTTTACTGAAAAAGTGGAATATCTCTTAAATGTTTTATTGGATCAGAAATCTGAGGGCACCGTTGCTTTCAAATGGCGGGTTTACCCTAGGCGCAACTAAATTTTAGTTGGCGCAGGATTCCTGTGTGAAAACCCATAAATGACATAACCGTAAATAAAATAATAAAATAATGTTATTTTATTTTTCATATTCCTATAATTAATGAATGGTTGCTCAGATTAAAAATCTGAGACCACCCCTGAGCTCGTGAGGGTATGCTATCTTTATGCAGATACTAACATTGGCTACTGCGAGCCACCAGTGAAAGTTATTTTTTTGTCATAAATAAAAGAATTAAGTGAAAATTATTTTATTTTAAAATACACAACTTCTAAATGGTTACACGGATTTAAAAACATAGAGTACTATTGAGTTTTTTTGCATAGTTTTCTCCTTAGGAGAAGCCTATCCTTGATCGGCACGATTCGAGGGTGAATGTTATAAATTTATTGAACATTTTTATGGTGCGTTCAACAAACATGCAAGAAGAGTTTTCTGACAAATTAACTGGTACTTGGATATAAAATCCATGGGCACCATTGAATCCTTAGTGTCAGGATTTTCATAAGAGAGGGTTCACATTGACTATAGAAGGTCTGGATAAAAATTTATGTTTTGGGACATTTTAAAAAATAATAAGAATAACTTAGTTTATTTTTTTTCTATCATATCCTTCAATGGAAAAGTGGAGTGTGGGACCAGTGATGTGTCATACCAATAAATGGTTTGACCCTTCAATATAATTAACAAAAAAGTCAGTGAATTAGTATGGTTCCAAACTAATAATCCCCCATTAATTCCTAATGTCATTACTTTCACTCCCCCTCTCCTATTTATAAGCACCATGGGGATGTATTGGCACTGCTTTGCTAAGCAACAAAGTGAAAAAAAAGTGTCGAGATTCCAATCCTTTGGAGGATGGAGCCAGTTCCGATGGGTGTTAATGAGCGAGACCAAAACCCCAAACTGGAGATCGATGTTCGAGCGACCTCATTATAGGCTTGTTGCGAGGATGATGAAAGCTATCCACCTTCCTCAATCATCGGCGTTCATCATCGTTATTCATGTAGGGGTTTTCTTCTTGTTTATTTCATGAGAATTTTTATTCAACTCTTAAATCCTCCTTTATGATTAAAAGCTAACGTAGAGGGTGTAGGACTACCGAACTAGGCCTGAACCCTCTACTACATTGCTATCGTTACGCCTCCATGGAAGACCGCTGGCGTGGTGGCACCGACCAAATACAAAGAGGGTACTGCTTCGACGCAAACTGCAAGTGGAAGTCGCATAAAAAATCATGGTAGTAATCAGAGCGGCCGGTATCAGCCGTCCACGAAGGAGTTGAGGAGCTCTGTCACAAACCACCGGGGAGCAAGGGGTCGTGATAGTCAACGAAGACAGTCGTCACCAACGGATGACTACAGAAGGGTTGGTGGTGCGACCAATGAGCCACCAGCGTGCATAATTTGTGGCCGAAGATGCGTTTGAGGCCGAACCCATGCCTCTGGCGGGTTCTATTGCGACTGGGAAACACCCATGTGGCACTACAATTTCACGAAACTGAATGGCCTCCAGGCCGTTTGGGATACCAGGGGAAACGCTTCCCCCTTGCAAGCTCAGGTGTATCACGGATAGGCCGCCTGCTAGTGGACCGTGCGGCTAGAGGCATGTGCTCCACCTCGAACAGGACCACGCCACACTTCGGGTCGGGCCTCTTTCCCCCTCGGACGATGCCACCCTTTTAGTTCGCCCCCTTACGGGCTGAGCCAACCTTTACATGCCACCCCCTTGTGGGCCAAACTGGTCCCCAGCCTAGAAGTCCATGCCAGTCGCGACTCAACCCGGACCGGATCGGGTCGGGTCAGACCGACTGAGTTGGACTGAACCTGAGCCCAACTGGGCCCCGAAACACTTAAAGGGACATATCATGGGAACCAGATGAACATTTGAAGAACCATCTACGACATTGGGATCCTTGGTTGGAGACGGTCATTTTGGTATAATCGACATGATTTTTAAAGATAGTTGGAGTACGATCAGGTTGGATCGAACCTAAATCTAACCGGGCCCCCAAAACTAAAACGCTTTTAACTCATAGATCAGCCATATGATTGATGCACTGTCAATCATGTTAGATCCCTTGTGACATGGAGGTCCTGTGGGTTATCCATTTTTGGAGATTAGAGAATGTCTATATACCACAGATATCTCAAGGGTAAAATACTACATAATTCAAGTACACCATGTACAAGGAATCCAGTGGTTGGCATTGAGGAAGAGGATGGATAAAAATCATATGGAGGATAGTACTGAGCGATCATGTGTAGGTTAGCACTGATCTTGTGTGGGTCAGCACCGATCCTATGTGGGTCAGATCCTATGTGGGTCAGTGATTAGATATTTGGTGTGGGTCACTGCATAGAGATCATGTGTGGGTTAGATCTAGTGTGGGTCGACACTCAGATCCTGTATGGGTCAGTGCATATTGATCCTTTCTGGGTCAGATTCTATGTTTGTTAGTCCTCAACGATCTTGTGTGGGTCAACACCTACTGACCCTGTACGGGTGAGATCATTTGTGGGTTAGTGGGGGTTAGTTTCCTATCAATCATGGGCAGATCAGATCCTATGTGGGTCAACGAGGGTTAGTTACCTAACGATCCTGGGTGGATCAAATCTTGTGTGGGTCAGTGGGGGTTAGTTACCTATCGGTCTAGTTCGGATCAGACCCTATGTGGATCATTTCGGGGGTTAGTACCTATCGATCCTATGTGGGTCTAGATTTGTATGGTCAGCAGTAGTGCCTCTTGATAGTATAAGATGATTCAGCTTGACAACTGGTCATTTGTACTTCTTTACTTCACTAATACCTAGTTTGAGGTGAGAATCGATTTGAACTGTGTCTATTTCTTTGTGTTTTTTGATTGAGATCATGCTTTGTGCTACTTCTATATTCGGGGTGTTACCTTTGTGGCACTTCTATCTTTGTGGTGTTACATGTGTGGTACATCTAGCTTTGTGGGGTTACTTGCATGGTACTTCTACCCTCATGGTGTTACCTGCGTGGTACTTATATCTCCGTGGTGTTCCCTGTGGGGTACTTCTATCTTCGTGGAGTTACCTGTGTGGCACTTCTATCTTCGTGGTGTTTCCTCTATGGTACTTCTATCTTTGTGGTATTCTATGTTTGGAACTTCTATCTATGTGGTGTTACTTTTGTGGTACTTCTATCTCTGTGGTGTTGCATGTGTGGTACTTCTATTGTCGTGGTGGTACCTGTGTGGTTCTTCTATCGTCGTGGAATTACCTGTGTGGTACATCTTTCTTCATGGTTTTACATGTGTGGTACTTCTATCCTCGTGGTGTTACATGTGTGGTACTTCTAACTTCATGTTGTTAGCTACGTCGTACTTCTATATTTGTGGTCTTACCCATGTGGTATTTCTACCTTTGTGGTGTTAGATGTGGTAGTTCTATCTTCGCGGTGTTAAATATGTGGTGTTACCTGATTGGTACATCTACCTTCGTGGTGTTACCTTTGTGGTATTCTTTCCATATGTATAATATCAGTGTATCTAGGCAACTTGGGTCTATGTATGGGCATATACCTAAGTATAGTTGATGCCTATTACTGCGTGCCTTGATTTTGTGGTCCTGCTTGTGGGTTTTCCTTTGTGGAACTACAGGAGACCTATGAGGTTCTCGAGGCCCCTACTGAGTATCGTTATAGTCAACCCTATAAGGGCCACACTCGCACCTTGTTGTGTAATTTGCAGAAACGGGACAACATTGATCGCGGCCGAGGGATCTAGGACTGGACGGTGCCCAGAGGTGGACCTTTTGGCTTGACGTGATGCATAGAATTTTGTTCATGAACTGTACCTACCCTTTAAATTGGATCTTGGGTGGATGATGCAAGAGTGTTTTTGTACTTTTTAGTTGTATTTTTACAATTCAGTTGTAGTTGATCCTTTTCAGTTGGGCTTATATACTATCCCCTTAGTATCATCACACTTTTACTATAGCAGTTTACTTCGTGGTTGCATCTTGTTGCATTCTAGTCTGTGTGATTTTACTAGTTTATAGGAAATGCCTTCCCGTTTTAGGGATACACCTTTTTGGGTCTAGTCTCCAGCCCCTACCTTATGGAATGTGGGCTAGGTGTAGTCACAGCACGGGCCCTGAGGGACGAGTTGTGACAAAGTTGTATCAAAGGAGTCAGTCCTACCAAATAACTAGGACTCTAATCTTTTATATGTGGAAATAGTGTTAACTGTTAGGATTTGGGTTTTCAGTTTTGGGAAGCCAGTGTTTGGGTAGTGGCGGATGAATCCATACACAGGGACCCTGGATTCTGATTTCCAAAATAGAGCACAAAAAAAATAATTGAATGTGTTTTTTAAATGTTCTTCTTATGATTTATTTGAATCAGCTCACCAAGTATAATTTATTGATTTTGGCACAACTATTCCTTATCAGGATGCCTCCATGTAGACAGCAGGCCAGGATACCTGAGATAGGACATGATTATGGCCCCTCGAGTGATGAGGCTCCGGTGCAAGGCCCTCTTACTGTTTTGGCAACTTCGGGTTGGGTTCCATCAGCCCCAACATCATTTGGGAAGCAGCTACAAGAAGCCACACTAGCGGATGGTGCATGCTGACTTAGCGCGTTTCATGAGTTCCAGTAGTAGATGCCTCCGAGGTTTTGAGGTGAGACTGATTTCCAGGCAGTAGAAGACTGAATGGAGGCTATAGCTATAGTTTTTCTCCTAGTTGGGACACTAGCAGATCAGATGGTGATCCTAGCTACTGGTCTTTTTCATTTCATTACCATGAGGATGGTCCATATGGTGATGAGGCTAAGATACATGGACCATTTTCTGAGATGGTACCTTCAGGTAGTGTGCCAGCTATATCAATGCTCATTGGTCAGTAGTTACAACTGTTTGTACCAGTAGATGAAAAATGAAGTATTAATAACTTACACATGTTTCAGAATCAGATAAACCTTAGCTTTGCGGGGATCCCGACCCATAGGCAGCCAAGGACTTGCTTGAGGATATGTCCGATTTTCCATCTATCCAGGGCATCATTGGATCAGATGGAGGTCTGGGTAGAGAAAGTTATATGTGGCTCTATAGGAAAATGACAGGGTTTATGTTACCTAGATTTGGTGAAGAGGTGACTTTACAGTGGATAAGATTGATATTCTTCCTCAAATAAAGGGGAATCTTTCCATAAAGAGCAAATGGATAATATTCGCCTAGAGATTTTACAGCTTCAGTTGGATGACATGACGGTAGATGAGTATTCCTCGGGGAGTACTGACCATCCCAGGAATTCAAATAATACAGTATGATCAGTGCTTCAAGGCTTGGACCTCCAAGTGAGGTGTGTTTAGGGACATCGGATCCATTACTACTCCTCTATGAATTTTTTATTATTTTAGGGTACTAAATGAAACCATTGTGGCTGAATGTTAATTGGATGAGTGGATGCCGCTAGTGAATGTTAATCATGGAGAAGCAAGAAACTAACACCAGTTTGAAAGACTTGGGCGTGTAAAATGTTTCGATAAGATTAATTGATTGGGACAGATGAATTTTTAGGGAAGCAGAAGTGGAAGTGGAGCTAGGAGAGAAGCATGTGGTGGTATATTTTCTACATGTTCCATCCACAACTCCAATGTGGTCCCCACCAAGCTTAGGGAGCTGGAGGACAGGGGAAGGGAGCAGATGCATGCAGTCAAGGAGTGTGAACCAAGGGGTCAAGGAATGATTAGAGGTACGGTTTGTGTTTACTACCAGCATTTGTAATGATAGGCATAAGAGATAATCATTCCATCCTTCCATGAATCATGTTCAAGAACAAGATTTTCAGGTTAAACTATTGACTTGGCATTATGTCCGGAGATACCTTTGGGAGGAGACTCAAAAATCACACATTTGCTGATGGTGTGATCTGACCCTTGAGATTAGAGTTTCAGTTGGAACCTTTTGGTAGCAGCATTGAGGCCTTATGACGTGAGATTGGGTATGGAATCGATATCCACATTTCATAATAAAATTGACTGTATTTAGCAAAAACATTGTGGTTTAGATACAATGTTGTAAGGGTATTTCCTTGTTCAGTGAAAAGGAATCCCATGAAACATAGGATTAACTCATGCATTGGAGGGTGCAGTCAATCACAATTGAGTCATCCAGCCTTACCCTGGTGTTAGCAGATGCACTCACCAGAAATTCTGGTCTATGACTACTGAGTGAGACGTTAGAGAAGCTATCCGCGTTGCTGATATTCATTGTTGATAAATATGGATAAGAATACCTCCAATCTATTGTTGTCACTCCCTCAATTCTTCAGCGAATTCAGGAGGCACATCTTGGGGACATTTGCAGTTTGGCCCGACGTGCTCAGATATCCACAACATGGTCCCATGTAAGATTTTATGAATGTGGGGAGCACATCATCTTCATCAGAGAACACACCATTGTACTATTGATGCTTTGAGAGAAGATGGTGTGGGAGACCATGTCTTCCTACGGGTCTCACCCTGATGAGAATTGCAGAGGTTTGGCCGGGGTGGGAATTTGTCTATGAGGTTCATCAGACTATTATTGAATCTTAGTAGAGTGGGTGAGGTGGGATATCATATATCTCTTTCCCTATAGATTCACCAGGGGCATAATGCTTTCCATGTGTAATAAATGAGGAGATGCGTGGATAATCCATCACACGTTATCGACTAGGGCGAGTTGAACTTTGACAATGTGGTGACTTTTATGGAGTTCGCAGTGCAGATAGAGGATTGAGAGGAGAGAGTCCTTTGTTGATGGTCGATCCCTATGGTGTGAGTTCTATGGCAGTACAGGGTCCTCCAGGACAGCACATGGGACCAGGAGGCTTATATTCGTGCTCAGTACCCTCATTTGATTGATTTTCATTTTTTTGGCCTCTGGGGATGTAAAGCCCAAAGATGGGAAGAATTTAAAGTCCCATAATATTTTTATAATATTTTTAGTTACATGGATTTATTTTAAGACCACAAATACATACGACACATGATTATGAGGCCCAGAGTGCCCGAAATGATTCATCAAAGTTTTTTTACTCTTTAGTTAGTATGAATAAGCTGTTTTCCTATAAAAGTGAAATAACTCATAATTTTTTTCCTAAATTAGAAATTCGGGGGAACCGTTGCATTGAGGATTGTGGGTTTAGCCAAGGAGAAACTTATGTTTAGTCAATGCATGAATCCTATGAGAAAGCACAAAAATGGCATAACCATAAATAAAATATTTAAATAAAGTTATTTTTTTCATATACTTAAAACTCAGAAATGGTGACTCAGATTAAAAATACAAGACCACTATTGAGCTCTTGAGGGTATACTCTCTTTAGGATGATACTAACAATGGCCAGTGCAGGCCACTAGTGAATTTCAGTTTTCGGTTCTAAAAAAATTAAGTGAAAATTATTTTATTGCAAATTCCCCAACTTCAAACGGTAACTCGGATTGAAAATCCAAGAGTATTGTTCAGTTATTGGGGGAGTTTTCTCCTTAGTAAAAGCCTATTCTCGACCTGTGTGAGTTGAGGGTGAACGATATTAATTTATAAAACATTTTTAAGGAACATTTAGTATAAGCGTGCGTGGAAATTTCTAGCTTTTGAACCGGTACTCAGACTATAAATTTACGGGCACCATTGAATCCTCAGTGCTACGATTCACTTAAGGGAGAATTCACTTTTACCACAATTGGTCTGGTAAAAAATTTATGTTTTAGTTCTTTTTAATAATTAATAAAAATAACTTAGTTTATTTTTATTTTCTATCTTATCCTTCATCGGAAAAGCAGATTGTGGGACCAGTGATGTGTCAAGCTAATAAATGTCTTGACCCTTCAATCTAAGTAACAGAAATGTTGGGGAATTAAGAAGGATCCCAATTAATGATCCCTTAATAATTCTTGACGAAGTTACATACTCTCCCCATATCATATTCATATAGAGCATGGGGGGAGGTATCAGCACTGCAACGCCAAGAAACAAAGTGCTGACAAAGTTCCTGGATGCCAAACCTTTGGAGGACGAATCCATTTCCTATGAGCGGTGACGAGCGACACTGAAACCCCAAACCAGAGATCGACGAACGAGTGAAATCATTGGAGGCTAGTAGCGAGGATGCTGAACGCCAACCCACTTCCCCAATCGCGGGTGTTAATCATCGTTCTTGAGGAAGGGGTTTGCTTATTGTTTATTTCATGTGAATTTTTCTCAAACCCTTATATCCTCCCTCATGTTTAAAATATAGCGCGATTGTGTTGGCATAACGAACCCAGCCCAAAACCTCCACTAAATTCCTACCATTGTGGCTCTATGGAAGACTGTCAGTCCATTGACATAGACCATCTATGAAGTGGGAATTGCTTCGACGCACGCCACTAGTGGAGGCCACAACACAAAGCAGTGGTGGTCATCGGAGTGTTTGGCACAGGCCAGCCATGGTGGAGGTGTGGTGATCTATCGATCACCTCCAGGGAATAAGGATTCACGGCTCATTAGTCGCAGCAGTCGGAGGTGGTGGTCGGCACAACGACCGACCGCGGAGGTAGAGGCAGCACGACCAGTGCGCCACCGGTGAGCAAAAGTCATCAACGAACCCACGACAGAGATAGATCCCACACCTCTGGTCAGTTACATTACGACCGAGTGGTGCTCATGTGGTGCCTCTATATCATGAAACTGAATGGCCTCTGAGACATTCAAGATATCAGGGGGAATTATTCCCCCCATTCCAACTCAGACGGACCGCGACCAGGCCACCTGCCAGTGGACCATGCTTCTAGCGGCCCGCGCTGCACCTCCGACAGGACCACACCCCACCTCTGGCTGGGATTCTTTCCAGCTGGGACCAGGCCACCATTTTGTTCCGGGCCGCTCCCTTGCGGGCTAGGCCGGTCCTTGGCGCAGTGGTCCGTGCACGTCGTGGACCATCCCAGACCGAATCGGGCTGGGTTGGACCAATCGGGTCGGACTAGACCCAGGCCCAACTTGACCAAGATGCACATAATTATCCAGATCATAAGAACCGGAACACCATTTGAAAAACCGTCTATGTTGTTGGGATACTTGTATCTAGACGGTCCTTTTGGTATACTCCAGATGAGTTTTGGAGAGAGTTGGAGTACAGCCGGTTTGGATCGATCCCGAATCCAACCTGGCCCCTGGAACTAAATGTATTATAACTCACAGACCAGACATTCAATCGACACACCATGTATGGTGTTTGAACCATTAAACCATGGTGTTCCATTGTGTTACCCATTTTTAGATATTAGTGGTGGTCGATGAATGACTGATATCTCTGGGGACAAATACTACAGAATTCGAGTGCACTGGGTGTGAGGAATCCAGTGGATGGCATTGAGGAGGAGGATGGAGACAGATCATACGTAGGTTAGTATAGAGTGATCCTGTGTGGGTTAGAACCGATCCTATATTGGTCTGATTCAATGTGGATCAGTGCTCAGTGATCCTCTATGGGTTAGCACATACAAATCATGTGTGGGTCAGATCTAGTGTGGGTAAGCACTCAGATCATGTGTGTGTCATCGCATACCGATCCTGTGTGGGTTAGCGCTCAATGATCCTATGTGGGTCATCTCATACTGATCCTATGTGTGTCATATCCAGTGTGAGTCAGAAGGGGTTAGTTACATATCGATCCTGGGAAGATCAAATCCGGTTTGGGTCAGTGGGGGATAGTTACCTATTGTTCCTGGGTGGATAAGATCCTCTTTAGGATAGTGGGGTTTAGTTACCTATCGATTCTGGGCAGATGAGACCCTATGTGGTTCATTGCGGGGATTAGTACATGTAGATCATGTGTTGGTCAAACTTCTTATGGTCAGCAGTAGTGACTCTTGACAGAATAAGATGATTCAGATTCGTAATTATTCATCTGTACATCTTTACATGACTAAAACCTGGTTTGAGCTGATACTATTTTTGAACTATTTCTATTTCTTTGTGATTTTTGATTTATATCATGCTTTGTGATACTTCTATATTTGTGGTGTTACCTACGTTCTACTTCTATCTTCATGGTGTTCCATGTGTGGTACTTCTAGCTTCGTGGTGTTACGTGCGTGGTACTTCTACCTTCATGGTGTTAACTATGTGGTACTTCTATCTACGAGGTGTTAACTTTGTGATACATAATTCTTCATGGTGTTGCCATTTTTGTACTTCTATCTTCATGGTGTTACCTGTGTGGTACATCTATCTTCGTGGTTTAACTTGGGTGGTACTTCTATCATCGTGGTGTTACCTGTGTGGTACTTCTATATATATGGTGTTATCTGTGTGGTAATTTTATCTCCTTGGTGTTACCTGTGTGGTAATTATATCATCATGGTGTTACCTGTGTGGCAATTCAATCAATGTGGTGTTACCTGTATGGTATATTTATTTTCGTGGTGTTACATGTGTGGTACTTTTATCCTTGTGGTGTTACCTGTGTGGTGATTCTAACTTCGTGGTGTTACCTATGTGTTACTTCTATATTCGTGGTGTTACCTATGTGGTACATCAACCTTCTTGGTGTAAGATGTGGAACTTATATATTCGTGGTGTTACCTATGTGGTTTTACCTGTGTCGTACTTCAACCATCGTGGTGTTACCTTTGTGGTATTCTTTCGTCATGTATGAGATTAGTGTATCCTGACAACTTGGGTACATGTATGGGCCTTTACCTAAGTAATGATTATGTATATAACTTCGTGGATAGAGTTTGTGGTTTTCTTGTGGTTTTCCATTTTTGGAACTATAGGAGATCTATGGGGGACTCAGGTTCCCTAGTGAGTATCGTTATAGTCAACCATACACGGGTTATACCTGTACCTTGTTGTGTTTTGTGAAGACGATGAAAAACATTGTTCGCGGCTAAGGGATCCAGGACTAGACGATGCCTGGAGGTGTACCTTTTGGCGTCACGTGATGTAGAGACTTCTGTTCGAGATATGTACCTACCTCTCAAGTAGGATCCTCGATGGATGATCTATGTTATGTTTTGTAGTTTTCTGTTGTATTTGTACTTTTCAATTATACCTGTTACTTTTTAGTTGGGCTTTTATACTGGCCCCTTTACTTTCAACACACTTTTACTACAATATTTTTCTTTGTGGTTGCATCCTGTTGTATTATAGTTTGTGTGTTTCTACAGGTTTAAAGGAAACTCCTTCTGGTTTTAGGGATACGTCTTTTGGGTTCTACTATATAGCCCCTGGCCGATGGAAGGTAGGCTTGTGGTAGTGACGGCATGGGCCCCGAGGAACGAGTTGTGAAATAAACATCTTATAGCTAACATTTCTAGACCCAAAGGGGTTTTTTAAAAAAATATATATTGTTTTATTTGACATTATTGAAAATATACATTGTGATTATCATTGAAAAATGGTATATAGAAAGTGGCGGTTCAAAACATATGAGTGGTGATGTAGGAAATTTCAACACACTATCCAAAATTTATGGACGCTATGTCACATTTGGTAAAAAATAAAAATGAAGAATAGTTAGCATTTAATTTTTCAGAAATCATCAATTTATTCCCATCAACAAGGTTATTTATGTTGATGTATTGAAGAAAACCCTGATAATTATCTCTCAACTTTTTGATGATGGTTATTTAGTTGAGCGTTCTAATAAAATCTATTATGTTTGAAAGAGAAATCCATCATGTTTAAATCACCTAAAACAAACATTGTTTATATATTGGATCCTAATTCTTAGTTCAGAAATAATGTAAATTGATTAAATACTAAAATTCAGGAATCAGGGATATTGAATATAAGGTTGTGAAATATCAATGTTCATTATTTAAACATTTATATAATAAAAAATTTATTTCTACCATCCTAAGCTTATATTGTTCAAAAAGAGAATATTTGATTCATGTCAAATGGGAAGGAATGACATGTCATCTTTTAAACCAATTAAACATGTTTCTACATCAAATATGATACAAATTATCTATATGGATCTATTTATACATACTAGAACTAGAAGACTTGTTGGGAAATCGTTTCTTATGGGTTAGTTGATGATTTTTTAAAATTTACATGAGTTTACAATTTATATCCTTCGAATGTACCGTGATTCATTTTTATTAATTTCTATAAACTATTGAAAAATGAAAATTTTGTTAAAATCATGTCTTTGGAAGTGATCGTCGAGGTGAATTTTAGTATAATGAATTTAAATCAAATTAAATGAAGGAAGCAAAGAAATATAGATTCTATATCCCAATAACACCTCAATATAATGGCATTGTTAGAGGTTGGAAAATGAATTTTAAAAAAATGATAGGAAAGTTATGTGAATATAAAATTCCCATTCATTTATGGCATGTGGACGTTTACACAACATGTTATGCCCTTAATATAGTTCTAATAAGACATGTCTTTTATAAAAGAAACCCCTATGAGTTATGGAATAATAAATAACCAAAGGCATGATAACTCAATGTACTCGGATGCTATGTTTTTATCATGAACACCATAAATAATCATGGAATGTTGAACCTTGAAGATGATGAAGGTATCTTCATATGTTATTCTACTGATTCCAAATCTTATACTATATTAAAAAAAAGTCACGTATTTTTGAAGAATCAACACATGTAAATTTAAAATAATGTGATCCTTTTGATAAAAAATGATTCAAATTGATGAAAATAATGATTCACTCTAGGATATAAGACCCAAACCAATATTTGAAAACAATACGAATGATGATTTGGTATATGATTACATTAAACCAAATTCACCAAGGGATTTTACAAGTGAACTAGAATGTGCATTGTTTAAAATACATAGAATTCCTAAATACCCTCCTCTATAAATTTTTATAGAAACATTAGATGAAGTAGTATGAACTAGAATAAACATATGGCTACTATTATAGTTCCTTGAATGTTTGTCCCAACTAGAATCTATATTAGTTGAAATAGATTTATTAGATGAATGTTTCTTCCTAGATATACTAGAAGAATTAGATCAGGTTAAAAGAAATAATGTTTAGAAATTAATTGAAGGACCCTCTAACAATCCTATAATTGGAAGAAACCAATTTTTTGGAACAATAATGGGGATCATAGTGTAATATATATAAATAAAGATACATTAGTTTCCAAATGATTCAATAATAATGAATGGATATATTATAAGGAAAACGGTCCTCTATTATCTTGCATAGAATCCATTATAATTCTTCTAGAATATTAAAATTATATGAATTTTAAATTAAATAAAATTTATGTTAAATATGATTTTCAACATGGATTTGTAATGGAGGATTTTTATGTAGAACAACCTTATGGTTATGAATACCATAAATTTTTAAATTTTGTTTTTAAACATACCAATTATATGTATGGACATAAACAAGAACTAATGTAATGGTATGAAATAACATGATCTTTTATTTTATCAAATGGGTTTTTAGAGATAATGTAATAACCAATATTATTTTATAAAAATTCAACAAATATATTTTTCTCACAAGAAATATATGTTAATGATTTTATTTTTAGATTAATGAATCAAAAACTTTGCACTGACTTTTTAAAACTAATGAAAACTAATTTGAACTGAGTGTGATGGGAGAGTAGAACTATTTTCATTGATTTAACATTTATCTAAATTATTTTAGAAATATTTTCTTCCAAATAAAATAAATATTTTATTTACATAATATATATGGACATGAAAACATTAAGAATCACTAAACTCAAATGAGATTAAATATTAGATATAATTCATATGAAACAAGATAAAAATTCGAATAAAATTAATTTTGGAATCATTGTATGTTCGTTATACCTTACAACATATAGATCAGATTTTATGTTTTCTGTCTGTCATTGTGCAAGATTTCAATCTTGTCCATTGGAATCTCATTTAAATTCTAATAAAATAATTTTAAGATATTTAAAATAAACTTTTTATCTTCTCTTATTTTTCCAAAAAAATTATCAATATAATTTAACATCATATTTGGTTGTGTATTTTGGTGGATGTATGGTAGATATGAAGAGAATTTAAGGGAACTAAAAATTTCTTAGAAAATCACTTGTGTCATTATCATGTAATAAATAACACTATATAGAACCATAATATACCAAATAAGAATGTATTGCAGTTGGAAGTTGTTGCACACATGTACTATAGATTAAAGACCCAAGGATGGATTTTGGATTTAATTTCAACTGAATACCAATAAAATGTGAATAAACTAGTGATAAAAACATTTAAAATAATTCCATAAACCATTCATTAACAAATAACATTCAATTAATACATCATTTCTCAAGATATCAGGCAAAAATAATGATATCACTTTAGAATTTTTTTCATATAAATAAAATTAGTAGACAATTTTATTAATCATTTTCCTAGAGAATGATTTCATTTTATTAAATCTGAATTGGGTTTGATTAAATTTAATTATTGTTATTTTTAATATTTCATAATTTCTTATTCAATTTAAATAAGTTATTTTCATTATTTAATTTATATTTTACGTTTTCATTTTATGAATTAGTCATGCTAGATAGGCCACTTCAGCTAGATATTAAAATAATTACACTTCACATCACTATGTGACCACTATATTATAGGAAATGAAAAAATGGTGTATTAACTCTATGCATGAAACACTTCATAAATCTTGGAAGCATCTTTATCTCTAATGCCCAATACATAGATGTCATAACATTACAACCATAAAAATACACTATCAATTTAAATAAAAATAATACCTAATAGTTTCTATATAAGAAGAAAAATGAGACAAACGACCTCATTAAATATATTGAGTGGTCAACAAATTGATTTTAACTTCCTGATCAAGAAATATATTTTTCTAAAAAGGTCATTAACAATTAGGTATGGGAATACATAATTGATGAAATTCAAACCTTGTTCATATCAAAAAAGTATATTCCTGAGTTATATGAATATGTAGTTTTTCACTTCGGTTATTATGAAAACATGGTTACCTATATTGTAAACCATATATATCATTCGATACCCTCTATATATTAAGAATAATCACTTAAAAACCATCATGAATTGTACATATATTTCAATACCTCATTATTTGTGGTTGATGTAGTAACTCCACTATAGAAAATGAAACTGTTATTTGGAATAGAAGAAATTGAAAAGATACCAGTTAAGGTCATAGATATGGAAATAAAATTGATTACCAATTTTATACACTCTGGAGTAGCACAAAGGAATGGATATTTTGAGAAATTTCATTTTCAAAATGATACTTTTCATTATTTTTTATGATTGAAAAACCAATTAATATGTAATGATATATATTTCAATACATGATCCATTTTTTGAACAAATACATTACACTTTATCCTTATATAATTATATTAGCCAAAAAAATTAAGAATTTTGATGTTTTATTGAATTATAATACTACTTCTAGTTTCCACTATTAGACATTTTTATGTGCTGGTGTTGTAAGGAAATGTTGTTTCTGATAGAATTCTACACAGAAAATTTTAGTTCCCATAACATTAGACTTAAATATTATCTTTAATTGGCTCAAGGGGATTCATACCTCTTGTGATAATGACATGTCTTGGTAGGCATACAAAGCAAAATTATTGAAATAAGAGATATCAAGGATGTTAAAGTGACTCTTGCTGATATTAGAAGAGGCTTAGTTTTTTTTGGAATATGGAGATCGAACTACTCAATAGATGATTTCACCACCTATTCCTGATTCCATACATGTTCAAGTTAACATATAAATGATATCCTCTATTATCACCAATAATTTTTCTATTGGTCAATATAGGAAAATTTTGATAAGATCCTGACCATTGCCTCTTATTGTTCATTCTCACATTGACTAGTTAGAAAAGTTAGCAATGACAGGGAATGGTAGGTCTAAATCCAATGAATAGAATCCTGGTGAATATGTAACTAGTTATTAATGATGTAACCTACTTTGTGTTGTGTGAGTGGAAGTCCAACATGATATATATTCTACTATTCATAAAGAAGGAAAGAATTCTTGAAATCTTGATGTTGGAAAATGGATTTCTATGATAGCTCAAGAGAGATATTCCATTATAGTGTCCAAAATGGATTTTGTGAAGTTTCAGATTCTTGAATATATGAATTATTTTGTTAATATTCATCTTTATATTCTGTCTGAATATACATTTAATGACATAAAAAGCCAGTTCCACTATCTCTGGAGAAACTCTCATCAAAATATTATAAAGAAATCACAAATCACAGTGATATACTTTCAAATCAAGAATGTATGACTCAATAAATAAACTAATTAACTTATTACCATACCTCAAAGTATTTTGATCTGATCTCTAATGATATTATTCATCTTATTCAACAAGACCTACTCAGTGAAGTAAGAAGAATTTAGGTTCATCCTCAAGAATTTATAATATTTTTTGTTCAATCTAAAAAATAGATATACATTCTGCTAAAAGAAAAACATCATAATGTTTAGAATGTGTGGTCTAATGAAAATAAATATTTTTTTTATCATAACCAAACTACAAAAAATAGTTCATTCATTGGAATTTTTTTTGACGTTATAGAGAAGAAGGTTGAATACCTACACAAGTATGTTTTAAATAGTTCAAAGAATGAATGTTCTAATGAGGATGATGATGAACCAAACAATGATTTTGTTGAAAATTATGAATCTCATATCTCTAGAAATTGTAAGGAAATAATATACTTAAATCAAATAGTTAGTTGTTTGAATCATCAATTTGTAGAGTTAAACTAAGTTTTTGGTTGGTATTGAAAAGAATGGGAACATAAAAAATCAATTATGAAATTTTTCAAAGCGATTTTGAAATGGTTTCAAAACTATACTAGACTAGTGATTAAAATTTAAGCTGAAAAGGATTGAAAAATGTTCTAAAAAACTATTCTATATTCATGGGATATGTCTATTAGGACAGCCTATAATTGATCAGTAAGGGCCTATGTCATAGAGATTAAGGGATATTATTGACCCATCTAATGAGAATATAGGGGAGAATCAGGTGTTTGAATGAAATGTTTGTTTACACCCACATGAACCACTAACTAAAAAACTTTTTTTAGAAATATATATGTAGGATTCGGAATGATATTAGAAATCAACTCCCAAAATTATTTCCAAAATAGTAAGGATAGCTAAATGATATTGAGAATGTATTGTAGTGTCTCTAAAAATGTTGCTTGATTTTGATGTTGAAATAGATTATTCCCCTCTTCCAAAATAATCTTTCGCATCTAAAAATAATATTCATTTAAGAATATAGCACCTAATAACTCTTTCACTTTCAAAAGTTGTATGCCCTCTTTTCTGTTTTCAAGGTTTTTTCTAGTGGTTTCACATTTTAAAAACATTTGAATTATTCATTTTTTAATGTTATTTTAAATTAAATTAAATCATAAATAATTTTATTGATTTTTTTAATACATTTGAATCTTATTTAAGTTAAAATTGTATTTCTTCAATGCTTAATTATATTTTTATGATTTTTATTTTTTTCATGTTTCTATATTTTCAAAAGTTAGAAAATATTATTATCTAAACATTTATTTCATATTTTTCTATAATTTTTTAACTATATAACCATGTAATTGGTATTTTTTAAAAAAATTTACTTTTTATGTTTTATACTGATTTTTCTAATGTTCCATTATAGAAACAACATAATGAAAATTTTTATTCCCAATTGGCAGCATTAACAATTTACATGTCATTGTATGAAATATTTATTGTATTTCTTTATATAAATCATTTTGATATCACAAAAATGGGGAGAATAAAGGGATAATATAAAATTTTACAATTTTAGAAATGTTAATTATTATAAGTCTATGAAATGTTTTTCTTAATTATTTTAAGATGGGGGATAATAAAAAAAGAATACACAAATTTAGTGAAAATATTAAAATGTTAAATTTTTCATAGATGAAGATAATAATTTTCAGAGGGAAATTTTATTTAAGTGGGAGAATAAAAGGAATAAACAATATTTTAACATTTCAAAACTTACTTGAAAATTTACGAATATGAATGCTTGCCTTATAATTTTTTTGTTTTTATATTTCATGGAATTTATGATCACAAAAAGGGTGATATTTTTGGACAGAATATGTTGTTTCATCATATCATGGTTTTTATGTGTTATATTTATTTAAATAATCCATAATTTTATTCTAAAAAGATTATCATATGTTTTTCAGATTATATTTAGAAGAAGAATTAATCTTATGATGTTTCCCCATGTGTTTATCTTATGTTGGGAAGATTATTCAATCTTCAATGAAGTGTTTTATCCTATGAAAATATATGAGGATCTTCAATATACTCAAAATTTGAAATTTTTGGATGTTTATCAAGAAATATAATTTATTATCATATGATGAGAATGGTTTAATTTCTAAATAGTAATGTCATATTCCTAATTCAGAGTCCCGAAAATTTATTATTTTTATTGTTAAAACACTTTAAAGGGAAAAAGTGAGAAACCAAGAGGTTTACCCATATTAAACACTTAAATAAAACACATAATTAATAATGAATAAACTAATACTACTATAAACTTTCCCCCCGAATAACTTCTAGAAGATACCTGTTACCCGCATGTCTAGATCATATTTCATAAGTTATTCATGATGATATGCCAATTTGTCTGATGTTTTCAAGTAAACACTTTTTTATCTTACCTTCATTGAATCCTATAATCAGTCAACAATATATCTTGTAAATCCATGGAAAGTGATCATTATTAGTGTCCATGAATATTAGTATTCCCACAATCTTATCTGCTTCCTCTTATGTTCTATTAAACAGAATAAAATCCCCCACCATATATTTTTTGAATACATGAGTACATTTAGAGTTTTCTCAGAAATCATGAATTTCTACCACTACTAGCATGTTAGAACACCCTTGAGGTGAACTGAACCATCATATATTGGCTATTCTTGATCATAAATTTCAAAACAATGGGTTCACCCTCTAATGTCTTGGATTTTGATATTTTGGCGGATCTATTCTCCATTATAAGGGGTATGTCTGGATACTAATTTCAACATTTTATATTACCTTTCTGAACCTTCCTCCTCTTATATTTGTTAAACCCTCTATCTTGAATATATATTTTACTATTTCTTGAGAGATAAAAAGAATATTCATCAATTGACTCATCCATTGGTACTCCCTCCTCCTCATTCGATATCTCTTCCTAGGATGCCTCGTAATTCTAGTTCACCCCTTCACTCTCTAATACTTTAAAGTGGTTTCTAAGATTACTTTATTTTAGTTACCCTATAAGGCCTGAACATATTAAATTTACATTTATTATGGTCTCATCTAAACCCTTTCCACATGATGGAACACCCTCCCTTTCCACATTAGACAACATTACTTGGCCTCCCCCTCTTCCACTGGTCACATACCCTGAAACCATTAAATCTACATAGGATGAAGTCATGGGAGCTGTTGAGCCACCCATGATTACGACTTGTGTCTCCACTTTATGGTTTATACCACTAAAAAATTGAGCATCCCCACAATGGGGGACCTGAATTGATTTATAGGATAACGAATACAAAACACTAGCAGCGCATAACACATCAGAACCCACTGGTTCGGAAGGTATCTACCTATAAGGAAAGAGATTTATTAGACACATCATTAATTTACTAAAACGATCAGCCACCAATGGATTTCCTTCATGTTTCACACATTTTAGAACATTTACTTATATGTGACGATAGATACACCCAATTGGATTGGCCCCAATAGAGAATCCCCAACACTAGTCCATGATCCCTTACAAATATCTCCTATGTCCAGAACCATTTTTTATCAATGTTCATGATCCCATGACTATAGGATAATGTTATTTGAAACATTTTTTTACAATAAGAGTAAAAATATAACCATGATTCATAAATCACGACCCACTTGAATCAAAACTCCAAACCCACTAAATTAAAAACATATTGCATTATCATTCTTGATAAATCTACTTCCACACAAATTTGGGGAGAAACAGGGTGGAAAACTAATCAATTTTTACTTTCATGGAAAAAATATCGACCAACCAGATTCCCTACCATTCTCATAATCATGGTGTTTTTAAAAGGTAATTGGAGTTTAGGAAAACCAACCCAAAATGCTGCTATTGGGATATCATGCTTTATATGGATGTTGTATATCCATACGAAAGGATATAAATAGGAACTATATTAGCTATGGGAGGAACTGGATAAATACATGAGTAGGACATCATTTAAACCTAACTAAATCATTATATTATTATTGTCATGTAGAGCCAAAATTTATTAGTCTTATAAAATCTATGGCCCAAAAAATAAACCTATCAAAGTTATCCATTAAAGGAAGATCTTGCATGAACCGAAAAATCAACATTAGATTCTGAAGAGTTGATTCCTCATTGAACTCTAAGGTAGAAATTAAAATTTTAGGAAATAATTTTGAATAGATATGAGACATTAGGTCTATATGTGATATGGGGGACAAATGTGTTGAGTTCAGGGTTTGATAATGGGGCGATTGTGTAGGTATCAACCTCGAAAGACATCGGAGGTCCTTCTCCCACCGGGGGACGGGGGGGGGGGGGGGTGGTTGAGTGCATTGGCCATCACCATAATGAAATGGGTTTACCATGGGGGAATCTCATTGTTTTATTATGATGTATGTTAGGAAGATATATTACAAAAAATAGTACTTTTAGTTGAATAGATTATGAAGAGCTAGCTGTACTGTAGTAGTTTATGATTTCATTATAATCTCTTGATAAGTAATTTCATGCTTTTAGAAAAAATTAGAAATGTTATTATCTATTTAAGGAGTGATAAATATATATAAGCCTTTCCATGAGTATAATGTTCTAAATAATTTGAATACCTCTGACATAACTACCGAAAACATAATTTCAATGTTTGGATGGAAATGATGCATGTATGTTATGCCATATCATATCAAGATCTCAATGTGGCGATCAATAGAAAATTAAGATTATATTGATCTATATGTTTAAATGAGATATAAAAAGGAACATTTGGCCTTTGCATTAGAGAAAGATACGTATGTATACATACATAGACATAAGACAAACTTGATATAGATGAATGTGTTTAATTATTAAAATTAGCATCTTAATGAATGAATGTACATAGAAAATATCAATCACCAATGTTGTTATGACATGTTTCTATTATTTTCATTGAAGATCATCCCAGCTATACTTTGAAGACGATCAAATTCGTATAATGAATTTTTTACTACTATTTGTCATTATATTAAACTTTTTGCGGATATTGTATAACGAAAAATTTGTTAATATTTTTTTTAATCTTAGTGTAAGAGTGTTTTTGAGACAATGTAAAGGTATTATAATGTGAGATCTTGTAGGAATGGTCATGGAATTTTTTTTTCAGTGTTAGGTTTTTGTAATTATATTGGAGCCCCTAGTAGAAGGATTTTTCTAGTGAAAATCACCAAACTCACGGTTAAAAGTATTGGTGGAGTGGAATAAGGAATTTTTATTCTAATAACCTCTAAAAATCTATTGTTTTCAATATAAACCCATTTTTTTCCACTAACTATTTTTATTAAGGAAAAGAATTTGAATAATCATAAATGATGAAGGGGGATTCTTAAAAAGATATTTTTTAGAACTCAAGTCACCCCATCATGAGTGTTCAACTTTCCATTATCTGGGACAAAAAAATAATTATAAAGACCAATTATTTATACTTAAGTAATTATTTGATGAAATTATTAAATTATTATAAAACCTATCTCCTTTACAATGGTTTTAAAATGACAAAATTTTTATGAAATCTTTTCATTTCATTGGTTATAATTTAATGAAATTTTTATAATCTTTTCACAAACATATCTATGATTTTCACATTGTGATGGTGGTTAGGTTATAACGAAATATAGTTAGGATGTATATCTAATTACCATGTATTGGACAATGAATTATATCTCATGAGATAAATAGGAAAGGAATGGAGAGTGAACCAAGTTAGGTAAAGTAATCTTTCCTTGGTGATTGTATAGGGGGTAAAATTTTAATACTATGATGTTTTTTTTGGATATTTCTATAATTTACATAATTTTATTCATGAACCTAATTACATGTTCACAATATTTGGAGTGGACCTATATATCATGTCCATAATGTTATTCATGGACCTAGTTACATGTCCATATGTTAATAAAAGGGCTTGAATTCATGCTCTAAAATTTATGAGTCAACATATTTCTACGTATACGTGGTCACAATATTAGAAGATGATGTGTATAAAACAAAAATATTTTTTAATCCAATTTTATGATCGAATAGGTCATGTTCTTTTATTAAATTATGATTCATGTCTATTGAACTTACACTGATTATTCCATAAATCATGTTTATGGTCTATAAAAGGTTGGGTATGAATTTAATATGTAATTTTAATTATCACAAAAAACTTATTCTTATATTATTATTTTATATAATCCATGATTTATATCTATAATGTTTATAATTATTTAGAATCTAACCTCACCCTTTATTATATTCCGTTCCCTTGGGTTAAGAATAAATGCTTTATATAGGTTATGTCTATGATGAATAGTAAATGGGAAGATCTTTTTGGGAAATATTTATGATCTTTCATGTAAACACCTGAAAATTTTAAGGAAATTTTTATCTTAATTTTCATGGGAATTTTACAAGAACACCGTTTCTGACGGAAACTGTTTCCGAGGCCCGGTGTGCCCGGAATATTTTTCTGAATATTAGCTCAGGTACGTTTAGTGAACGAACGAGTGGGTTTTTCTAACTTTTGAAATGGTGCTCGGAATCAAATTCTGATGGCAGCGATGGAATCACAGTGCCAGTATTTGCTTAGAAACACCTCTTCCAGAGTTGCGTTTTCTCGGGTGTGGATTTTAATTTTTTTGGGGTTAAGTTATGAAATAAAATAAAAGTGGTACAACCGATTTTTATTTTATTTTAACTTAAGTTAAGTGGATGATGTGGTACCCACAATATCCTATCCTCTTGGTAGGATATTTGTGAGGTGGGGACCACACGATCCCCACCGTTTCTTTTCTTCTAAGTAACGCACCCGCACCCCCCCCCACTTTTAAATGAAGTCAACTCTTACGTTTAATCTTGATATTAAACGCCCCAATTAATTGGGCAGTTTTAAACTCATCAATTAATTATTCGTTTCGTTTCTTTTGAAATTCAAACATTGGCTTGTGCATTAATAAAATAAGACAACCCTTATTTTATTTTGGTTGGGACTTGTTGCTTGAGAGGTAACAGTGAAAATCTAAGGGAGGCTTGACGATCTTCATCTTCTTCATCGAGGAACATGAAGAACGCGAAGAACGCGAAAAACGTGAAGAATGCGAAGAACGCACTGATCTCCGACGAAGAAAGTCGAATCCTCGGAGATCGACTCTGTGACGCCAATGACGCCTTCTTCCGCAATGATTATTTTTTCGCAACGCCTCCTTCCGCGACAGTTATTTCCACGATGAACCTTCGTTCAAGCTACGCTCGAGGTGGGGATTTATTTTATTGTGGATGATATTTGTGTTTTCATTCGTCATCATTCCTCTTACTTTTGGACCACTCGTTACATGTTAACGGGAGGAGGCCGGACCGCACAAACACGGCCAAACCTCCTCCCCTTTTTATCTTGTCTTCCTTGTGGTGGAATGGAACGAGGATGGCGTAGTGCCTTCGCACTACACGGGGTCATGTGACCAGGTATGCGTGGTGCCATCGTGCCGCGCCTTTGAATCGAACAAGAACGCGGCGCCGTCGCGCCAAGCCGGAGAACCCCGAAGGCACCGCGGCCGGAGCAGGGCCGTGGCGGAGGGGCGCGGCTGAGCAGGGGAACCGGTGGCCAGAATCGAGCCACTGGCGTCGGAGTAGGGGGGACTGGCCTTACCGGTCCCATGGCGTCAGAAGTCGGTCAGTCAGAGGGGGCCGACCAGACAGTGGAAGAGCCGGGGGTTCGAAACCCCCGGCTGGCCGGACGTGAGCGGCCCCCATTATGGGGCCGCAGTTATAACAAGCGGGAAGCAGCACCCCCCCCCCCCCGCATCCCGAACAGCTCGACCGTTCGGTCGAGCCACCTAGCCAGCGCGTCGGGCCGCCAAGCCGGGCTGCCCCCTGGCTGGGCCGAGCTGTGCCCATGTGGGCCGGACCCGGCCCCGGGAGGGGTCAACCTGGTTCGGGCGGCAAATGGGGTCTCGGGCCGGGTCGGTCCGGGCCCGAAACCCCCACTTTCTGACCTCTCACGGTCTTTTGCGCATAACATGGGCTGCGGACCTCCGATCGGCGCACCGTCATCGGAGATGCGATCCTTGGAACGAAACGATCGTTTCAATATATTACCCACAAGGTTTCGGAGTACTTTGGGTTCAGCCGGGTTGGTTCGTACAGAAAACTAAATGGGCCCTCGGAGCAGAAACGCTTATAACATGAGTTCCGGACGTCCGATTGACGTACCGTCGACTTTGTTGGATTCCTCTTAGTGAGAAAGACCTTTTTTCTTACTTCGCTCGTGGTTTGGACATAGTTGGAGTACATTCGGGTTGGTTTTGACTTAAAATCCAACCGGGTCCCTGGGACGAAAAGGCCAATAACTATCAGACCGTGCGTCTGATTGACGCGTCGTCTATGACGTTGAGTTCCTATTGACGATACGTAACTTTTGGATACATCAACATCAGAATATGTGTCAGTTTATGTATCAGCTCCTCGGCTCGTGGAGATGACCCTCCCGAACGAGTCTGCTTTGTGCGGGAACCCTAGAGCTGGCTGCGACTGCGACGACGATGATGGCTGTGCAGAAATCATCCGTGGATTCGACGACGATGACAAAATCACTCAGTGATCCTACGTGGATTAGTGCAACCAATCCTCTGTGGGTCAGATCCTGTGTGGGTCAGCGCTCAGCGGTCATGTGTGGGCCAGCGCCTACAGATCCTGTGTGGGTCCGATCCTTTGTGAGTTATTGCGGGGGTTATTTACCTATCGATCCTGTGTGGGTCAGATCCTTTGTGGGTCATTGCAGGGGTTAGTACCTATCGATCCTTTGTGGGTCTGATGGATTAGAAGAATCAGTGGAAATATCTGATCATCTCTATCGTCATACGAAGAAGTATACCCGTGTGAGCTGAATCCTAATTTGCTTTCCTATGTGGATTGTGTTGTGCTATCCTGTGTGGATTACGTTTTTCTTTCCTGTTTAGAATGGGTTGTGATTTCTGGTGTGGACTGGGTTGTACTTGAGCTCAGATATTGGAGATGAATGAGAATTGATGACTTAGGTATATGTATGGGCATATACCTAAGTAGTGTCGGATGTTACTTTGTGATTGTACCTTTCCATTTTGCATTATCCTTTGTGGATTCTAGGAGACCTTCGGGGGTCTCGGGGACCCTACTAAGTAGCTTATACTCACCACTGCAAGGGTTATTCCCGCACTATGTTGTGTTGGTTGCAGACGACATAATCGTTGATCGTGGTTGAGGCTTGCGGAGTAGGACGTTACCTAGAGGTGGACCATTGGGCGGGACTTACTCGGAGCGAACGGCTGGACCCGAGGAGATGTGGAGGCTATCTGTACTAACCCTTCAGATGGGACTTCCAGTGGATGGCTCGATGTTGCGGCTTTACTTTCAGTTCATTTTTTCCCTTTCCAGTTGTACTTTACTTTCAGTTTGGGTTTTTATTCTGGCCCACTTACTTTTCCGCACTTACTGTTGTACCAAGTTTTTACTTAATGTTTACTTATTCATGCTTACTTTATGGTGTTTGTTTACTTTATAAAGGCAATGTCTTCCATTTTATCGAGAATTACGCCTTGGTTCTAGTCGCCAGCCCCTGGCCTATGGAAGGTGGGCTTGGGGTAGTCACAGCAAGGGCCCCGAGGACGGGTCATGACAAATTGGTATTAGAGGAGTTCGGTTCCACCGCAGAACTCAGGACTCTGATATTATTATATATGAAGCAATAGTGTTAAGAGTATTATGTGTGGTTATCAGTCCAGGGAGTCCAGTGTTGGTGAAACGGCCGTCGTATCCGTACACCGGGACCCTGACTTCTAATTTCTGACTTAATGCATGAAAACATTGATTTCATGTGTGTTTCATGTTTTCTTTGTGATTACTTTATGTCAAATCACCAGATATACTGTTTGACCGTGGAAAACTTGTTTCTTTTTAGGATGGCCCCACGACGGAAGCCATCTAGGGTTCTGAGAGTTGTACATGACAACAACCCACCGAGTGATGAGGCCTCGGTACAAGGCCATTTGACATCAGAGGCACTGACGATACTACTACCCGCTGATCCACTGATGCTACCAGCCCCAGCCGCTGACGATGCACGTCTCCTTAGTGCACTGCACGAGTTTCAGCACCAGCGACCGCCCAGGTTCCACTGGGAGACGAACCCCCATGTAGCCGAGGATTGGCTGGAGGTAGTTGTATGGGTTTTCGGGTTAGTTAGGACACCAGTAGACCTCATGGTGATCCTCAGAGCGAGCCTTCTGCACGCGGCAGCAGGTAGATGGTATAGCTTGATGCTCCTGGTGCAGGATGAGGCATCTCTCATCTGGATGGACTTTGAGAGCCTCTTCCGCTCGGAGTTCGTCCCACCCATCCTCCGTGCGGTGCGCATCCAGAAGCTTCTACAGGTGTGGCAGGGCAGCTTGACGGTCGCCCAATACTCGGCGAGATTTACCGATCTATCGCGCTACTCCACATACATGGTACCGAACCCATTCTTCTGGGCCCGGACAATCAACCAGGGATTGAAGCAAGAGATCAGGGCAGCGCTGATCTCCGTCAGCATTCTGACACAGGCATGGGTACTGGAGCGAGCCCTTCTGATCGAGATCTTCCTTGTAGAGCCTTCATCAGTAGTGAGACCTACCCCAGGGTGGCACATAGTAGAGTCCTCTACAGCAGGCAGTCGAAGGATGACTCATGGGTCCTGGAAGACCAGACCCTCAAGAAGATGACCTTAGGACACTGGCTCAACAGTGCGGGGCACACAGCGCGGAGCAAGTCTTTCAAAAGGCAGATAGTGCTACGCATGCGGTGGGCAGGGCCACATGGCTGGTGACTACTCGACCCGTCGTGCCGAGGAGCAGCAGATGGTTGAGGGTCCACCCAGGCATAGGCAGAGGGTCGACTGTGGCGGTCCACATGGAGCAGGTAGATGAGGCAGAGGAGCTGGTCGAGCAGTAGGTGGTGGGCGATGCTTTGAGTCTCTACCCCCACCACCACCAGGAGGTCCACCACGACCACATGGTGCTGGCGGGCAGATACATGCACAGCTCCAGGCAGCGGATGCCTACAACCACGGCGCGCCCGAGATGATTCGAGGTACTATCTGTGTCTATTCCCCCTTTGCATCAGTTCTTATAGACACATGAGCGAGTCATTCTTTCATAGTCGCTGCCCTTGTTCGGAGCTCAGAGAATCTGACAGAGCCATTCTCTCGATCGTTACGTCTAGAGACTCTTACAGGAGCAGACTCGATGATTACGCACTGGTGTCGGCAGTGTGAGCTTACTCTAGGAGGTGAGAGCTTCGGCTGGGATCTTCTTGTAGCGTTGTCAAGGCCTTACGACGTCATATTGGGAATTGATTGGTTATCTACAGTCCATGCACAGATTTACTGTATTAGGCACAAGGTGTGGTGTGTACGCACCGACGGGAGAAGTTTCACCTTCACTGGAGAGAAGGGAGCCTTCGCAGAATAGGATGGACTCTCGTAGTGTAGAGGAAAACTCATCACTCTTATGTTGGCTAGACTCATCCTAGGAGCAGTTGGCATGCAGAGCCCTAGTTTGCCTACATTGTTGGATCACAATGCGGACGTTTTTCCTGATGACATCACAGGGCTACCCCATCGTAGAGAGGCAGACTTTTATATTGTCATGTACCTCAGGACAACCCCAATATCCACCACAGCATATCAGATGGCACCCGCCGAGCTTCGGGTTCTACGGGTACAGTTGTAGAACTTGTAGGGAAAGGGATTCATCTTTCCCAGTGTTTCACCCTGGGCGTCCGCGATTTTGTTCACCAAGAAGGCGGATGGGAGATTGCAACTTTGTGTCGACTATCGTCGCCTGAACTAGGTGACAGTGAGGAAAAAGTTTCTGCTACTGAGGATTGATGACCTCTTCGATCAGCTCAAGGGAGCACGATGGTTCTCAAAGATAGACCTCAGGTCAGGCTATCATCAGCTCAATGTTCGGGATGAGGACGCGCAGAAGACGGCCTTCCGGTGTCGGTGTGGACACTATGAGCTCTCGGTTATGCCATTTGGAATAACCAATGCTCTAGAAGTGTTCATGGGCCTCATGAACTTGATCTTTTATCCATACCTCGATCTATTTTTCATGGTCTTCATCGACAAAATTTTGATATAGTCGACGACCGAGGAGGAGCATGCCTACCACTTGCAGGTTGTACTGGACACACTCCGAGAGCACCAGCGTTATGGTAAGCTCTCGAAGTGTCAGTTCTGGATACATGAGGTCCACTTCTTAGGACATGTCATCTCTGAGGCGGGAGTCGTAGTGGATTTTACAAAGACCGAGGTAGTGCTATCTTGGGAGCCACCCAGGGGCGTGACAGAGGTGCGGAGTATCTTGGGACTAGCTGGGTACTACATGAGATTTGTACCAGACTTCTCCAGAGCTACGTCACCACTCTCATCTTTGACGAAGAAGGGGAAACCCTTTGTGTGGTCAGACAAATGTCAGCATAGCTTTCAAGAGTTGAGACAGAGATTGACCAGTGCGCCTATCTTGAGGTTGCCGGAGGAGTGAGTAGGGTACGTAGTTTACTACGATAAGTCAAGGACCGACTCGAATGTGTCCTGATGCATGAGCGAGAAGTGATCACCTGTGTATCACATCATTTGAGGCCACATGAGAAGAACTATTCTACCCATGACCTGGAGTTATCAGCAGTGGTCTTCGCTCTGAAGGCATGGCGACACTATCTGATGGGCGAGTGATTCATAGTCTATTCTGACCATCGGAGTCTTAGGTACATCTTCTCACAGAAGGACCTGAACCTGAGACAGTGGAGATGGCTCGAGTTCCTCCAAGACTATGTCTTTGAGATTTTCTATACTCCTGGAAAGGGGAACGTAGTAGTCGATGCTCTCAGCAGGAGGACAGGAATTCAACTACTTGGGGAGGCGACAGAGAAGCTAGCCGCTTTGTAGATATCCTTCGTGGATAGAGATGGAGCAGCCATTTTTCAGTCACTCACAGTTACTCCTCCACTACTACAGTGGGTCAAAGAGGAACAACGTGGGGACGCCAACTGTGAGATGTGGCGTGCAATGATATCCTCAGGACAGGCACCTGATGGATTCTCCGTGGGAGGAGAGCACAATATCCTTTTCAGAGGACGTACCTTGGTACCACTTTATTTACGAGAGGAGGTTCTGAGAGAGTTTCACACTTCCCCTTTGGTGGTACATCCTGGCGTGGCGAAGATGTACCAAGATGTTAGACGACAACACTAGTGGTCAGGCATGAAGAAGGCTATGGCAGAGTTCGTTTCTCGATGCCTCACCTTCCTGCAGGTGAAGGTAGAGCACCAGGTACCAGCAGGCTTGGTACAGCCCTTGGAGATCCCGGAGTGGAAGTGGGATGGGATATCTATAGACTTCATGACTGGACTTCCACGCACTTCCAGAGGTCACGAATCCATTTGGTTGATTGTCGACTGACTGACCAAGTAGGCTCTCTTCTTACCCATCAGAGAGCAGGGCTCAATGGAGAGCTTGGGACGTCTCTACATGAAGAGATTGTACGGATTCAAGGCATGCCATCATCTATCGTCTCCGATCGAGATTCTCACTTTACATCCCAGATTTGGAAGGGGTTACAACAGGAATTCAGGACGCAACTACGTCTGAGCACCGCCATTCACCGTCAGAAAGATGGTGAGACGGAGAGGACAATTCAGACTCTCTAGGAAATGCTTCGTGCATGTGTCCTCGACTTTGGTCCCAACTGGGAGGACCACCTACCCTTGGTGGAGTTTGCGTACAATAACATATACCACTCCACCATCGGGATGGCACCATACGAGGCGTTGTACGGATGACCATGCAGATCACTGCTGTGCTGGACAGACCCTAGGGAGTCATCACTTGTGCTACCGGATATGGTCCAGGCCATAACAGAGAAGGTCCATGTCATCCAGGAGCGGATGAGGATAGCTCAGAGCCGACAGAAGAATTATGATGGCAGGAGGCAGAGGCCACTGGAGTTCGAGGATGGCGACCACATCTTCTTGCAGGTCTTACCTCGACGTGGATTACAGAGATTTGGCCGAGGTGTCAAGTTGTCTCCACACTTCATCGGACCATTCCAGGTCCTCAGTAGGATTGGCGAGGTGGATTATCGCCTGGCTCTACCACCTCATTTGCACCGGGTGCAGGACGTCTTCCATGTATCTCAGCTGAGGAGATACATGCACGACCAGACGCATATCGTTGACCATGGGGAGCTGGATGTTGATGATAGGGCGACTTTTGCGGAGGTCCCGATGGAGATTGAGGATCGACAGGAGTGAGTCCTACGTGGATGATCGATTTCTTTAGTGCACATCAGATGGCAGCATGAGAACCTCCAGGAGAGCACTTAGGAGCTAGAGGCTCAGATGCGTGCTCAGTACCCACTTTTGTTTCCCTAGGTTTTGATTAATATTTACGGGGATGTAAAGCCTTGAGGTGGGAGTGATGTAAAGACCCGAAACATCAAAGGAAATTTTTTTCTTAATTTTCATGGAAATATTACAAGAATGCTGTTATTGACAACACCTGATTCCGAGGCCCGGTGTGCCCAGAATCTTTTTTCAAAGATTAGCTCGGGTACGTTCAGTGAACGAATGAGCGGGTTTTTCTATCTTTTGATCCAGTGCTCGGAATTAAATTCCAAGGGCACCGATGGAATCGTAGTGCCAATATTTTCATAGAAACACCTATTCTGGAGTTGCGTTTTCTCGGGTGTGGATTTTAACTTTTTTGGGGTTAAGTTAAGAAATAAAATAATAGTGGTACAACCGATTTTTTTTATTTTAACTTATGTTAAGTGGATGATGTGGGACCCAAAATATCCTACCCTCTTGGTAGGATATTTGTGAGGTGGGGCCCACATGAGCCCCACCATTTCTTTTCATCTATGTAACGCACCCGCACCCCCCCTTTAAAATGAAGTCAACTCTTGCATTTAATCTAGATATAAAATGCACAAATTAATTGGGCGGTTTTAAACTCCTAAATTAATTATTCGTTTAATTTATTTTGAAATTAAAATGTTGTCCAGTGCGTTAATAAAATAAGACAACTCTTATTTTATTTTGGTTGGGACTTGTTGCTTGAGAGGTTTGGGAAAAAAGCTAAGGGAGGCTTGAAGATCTTCATCTTCTTGGTCGACGAACACGAAGAATGCGAAGAACGCGAAGACCGCACCGATCTCCAATGATGAATTCCAAATCCTCATAGATCAACTACGTGATGTCGTGTACCGCGACCCCAATGACACCTTCTTCTGTGACGATTCTCCTTTCAAGACTCCTCCTTCCGCGACGGTTATATCCGTGACGAACCTCCGTTCAAGCTATGTTCATGGTAGGGATTTCTTTTATTGTTGATGATATTCGTGTTTTCATCCGTCATCAGTCCTCGTACTTTTGGACCACCGGTTACCAGTTAACGGGAGGAGGCCGGACTGCACAAACACGACCAACCCTCCTCCCCTTTTTATCTTGTATTCCTTGTGGTGGAATGGAACAAGGATTGCGTGGTGTCGTCGCACCGCGCGGGGTCATGTTGCAAGGTATGCACGGTGTCGTCCCGCCGTGCCTTCGAATCGAAAAAGAATGTGGAACCCTTGCACAGCGCCGGAGAACCTCAAAGGCACAGTGGCCAGAGTGGGGCCGTGGAGGAGGGGCATGACGCCGTCACGCTGTGCCAGACAGTCCAAGGCCGCGACATAGGCTCCGGCGGAGCAGGGGAACCGGCGGCCAGAATCGGGCCGCCGGCGTCGGAGCAGGGGGGACCGGCCTTGCTGGTCCCCGGGCGGCAGAAGTCGGCCGGTAGGAGCAGGCCGACCGGATAGAGGAAGAGCTGGGGGTTCGAACCCCCCGGCTGGCCGGACGTTAGCGGCCCCCATTATGGGGTGGTAGTTACAACAAGCGGGGGGCATTTCCCCGCTACATCCCGAACCGCTCTGTTTTTTGGCCGAGCCACCTGGCCAACGCGCCGGGCCAAGCCGCACCCAAGTGGGCCAGACCCTGACCCAGGTCGGGTCGACCAGGTTCGGGCCGGCCCATTGGGTCTCGGGATGGGTCGGTCCGGGCCCGAAACCCCCAATTTCAGACCTCTCACGGTCTTTTTCCCATAACTTGGGCTGCAGATCTCCGATCGACGCACCGTCAGCGGAGATGTGATCCTTGGAACGTGGCGGTTGTTTCGTTATATTACACTCAAGGTTTCTAAGTACTCTAGGTTCTTCCAGGTTGGTTCGTACACGAAACCAACCGGACCCTCGGAGCGGAAATGCTTTTAACTTGAGTTCCGGACGTCCGATTGACGTGCCGTCGACTTTATTGGATTCCTCTTAGTGAGACGAACAATTTTTATTACTCTTATCAAGGATTGGAAACTGTTGGAGTACGATCGGGTTGGTTTTGAATTAAAACCCAACTGGGCTCTAGGGCAAAAGGCCAATAACTCTCAGACCGGGCGTTCGACTGACGCGCCGTCTGTGACCTTGAGTTTCTATTGATGATACAGAACATTTGGATACATCAATATCAGACTACGTGTAAGTTGATATATCAGCCCCTCGGCTCGTGGAGCAGACCCTCCTGAACGAGCTTGCTGTGTGCGGGAACCCTAGATCTGGCTGCGACTGCGACGACGATGACGACTGTGCAGAAATCCTCCGTGGATTCGACGACGACGACTACATCACTCAGCGATCCTATGTGGTTTAGTGCCACTGATCCTGTGTGGGTCAGATCCTGTGTGGGTCAGTGCTCAAAGGTCCTATGTGGGCCAGTGCCTACAGATCCTGTGTGGGTCCGATCCAGTGTGAGTTATTGTGGGGGTTAGTTACCTATCGATCATGTGTGGGTCAGATCCTCTGTGGGTCATTGCAGGGGTTAGTACCTATCGATCCTTTGTGGGTCTGATAGCTTAGATGAATCAGTGGAAAAATCTGATCATCTCTATTGTCCTACGAAGATGTATACCTGTGTGAGATTATTCCTGTTTTTCTTTCCTAAGTGGATTGTGTTCTGCTATCCTTTGTGGATTACGTTGTACTTTCTTGAGTGGACTAGGTTGTGATTTCCTATGTGGACTGAGTTGTACTTGAGCTCGAATGTTGGAGCATAATGAGAATTGACGACTTAGGTATATGTATGGGCATATACCTAAGTATTGTTGGATGTTACTTCGTGATTGTATCTTTCATTTGTGGATTCTGGAAGGCCTTTGGGGTCTCGGGGTCCCTACTGAGTAGTTTATACTCACACCTGCACGAGCTATGCCCGCACTGCGTTGTGTTGGTTGCAGATGACGGACAACGCTGATAGTGGTTAAGGCTTGTGGTGCAGGATGGTACCTGGAGGTGGACCACTGGGTGGGACGTACTCGGAGCGGATGGCTGGTCCCGAGGAGCTGTGGAGGCTATCAGTACTCACCCTTCAGGTGGGACTTCTAGTGGACGGCTCGACGTTGTGGCATTACTTTCAGTTGTTTTTTTCCCTATCCAGTTGTACTTTAATTTTAGTTTGGGTTTGTATTCTATCCCATTTTCTTTTGCTCACTTATTGTTGTACCCTATTTTTACATAGTGTTTACTTTTTCTTGCTTTCTCTGTGGTGTTTTTTTACTTAACAAAGGCAATGTTTTCCCTTTTATTGGGAATTACGCCTTGGTTCTAGTCGCGAGCCCCTGGCCTATAGAATTCATGCTTGGGGTAGTCACCGCACGGGCCCCGAGGACGGTTCATGACATTTCAACAGATTAGTAGTTTGTGTTCTAAGATTTAAATAGAAATAAAATATTATCATCATTTGGAACGTGTTTTTCTAATGTAATGAATATTATTCTAAAAAGTTGTAATATCCATGTAAGAGATTTTTTGTTTTCTATAAATGATGTAAATGGATTACATGTAAGGGATTAATCCATTAAAATTTTATTAAGATAAAAATATTTTAAAAAATATGATTATAAATGATATAAAAAGAAACATAAAAATTTCTTGACGCGAGGTAGCAGTTCCTTCATAAAACATCCTTCTATGAGAAACCCGTTATTTTTTTACATAATTTATTATAAGTGGTGTATATACCAACCCATTACATATTTCATCTCGAATAATTCATAATTATTGATATTTTTTGTTATAATTTATTAATGTCACTCATGAAAGTTAATATTAAATATTTATCAATGTTGTAAGGTTTTAAGATTCAATTTTCTTTTAATTGGGATTTTCTATGTTATAATATCAATTATAGGATATTATTTTATCATCATCTAAAAAAACATTCATTTTCTTCGCCACTTTTTATCCATGAAAATTTCATATAATATAAGCATTTTTTTTACTTAAGGTGATTGAAAGATTTTTTTTAGGAAATGTTAACATCATGTATCTCATTGGACAAAAATATTTTTTTCATCCATATACATGTTTTCTAAAAATATTGAAATAAAATTATTTACAATTACAAATTATATATATTAAATACATTATTTCACATGTTTGAATTTCTAAAAATAGATTGATTAGAATATTATTTTCATTTTATTAATGTATCTTTTTTATCCTTTTTATAACAGTCAAAATGGATTCTTAATGTTAAAATATATAACATGGATGAAATTACCCACCATAATGACCAATCATCTCTTTTAAGTATCATATATATGTTTCCATTGCAATTTTTAAATAAAATGTATACTATACTATTTTGAAAACTTATATGCTATGATTATGTGATTTCAATTTGAAAAATGAAGTTTCTATCTAATTACTAATTTTAATATTTTAATTAAATTTTCATCAAAATTTTCATCAATTTAGGTTATGTATTTCTTCTAAATTGTTGATATATTTCTCTCACATATATACCTAAAACATTCTCCCATAATTTTATGTTTTAATTCATTCCTTATAATCATATCCCAAAATCCAGGATTATGAAAATATCATTTGATTATGATATGAGACATGATTAAGTGACCCATATTATTTTTTTGGGTAATCATTATGCTTTACCTTATTATTGATTTATATTTTTTGCACAAATAATTCAGAAACATGTTATGTTGGGTGTTCCTATATAACAATTGGTTAGATCCGTATATTTAACACAATGGGTTTCCCAAGATAACACTCCAATTCAGTGGATAATTTTTTAAGAATCATGACATGTCATGTATTGAATTAGGGAATAAACCTCATCTGTTATGTGTCTTTTTTCATCATTTATATTGTCTAAGATATTATCCATAACTCACATTCACTATAACACAACAACCCATATTACCTATTATGGGTTCATTATTACATAACATTGGCATGTTCACAAGAGATAAAGTATTGAAAGCCCGATCAGTTAGTATCCTTGGAAGTACTAGATACATACATAAGTTTTACTTTACATTATTAAACGAAAAAAACATTGCTTCTCTTTTAAACATTCTCATATACATTATCCTATTCTTGGAGTTCAGTCATAATATAATGTCTTACATCCTGTGAAAAATTAAACATAAGAAAGGGGTGATATTAGATGCTCAGTAATGATAACAATATAGAAGAAACTATCAAAAATAAGCATAAAAATTTGAGCCAATGTATAAAACTAAACCACAAGCCTTTTAAACATAAACATACGTATAATATGGAAAAGATAAATCAAATAATTTCATTTAAATATTCACATGGATATTATACTAGAGTAATATTCACATGTAATATCAAAAGATAATCTCATAATAATGGAATTAATAATATCAGAAATCATAACCAAATGGTCAAGGCCCCATGAAAAGACTACAAATAAGAATATTTTCAAGGTATTTTTCCTAGACACTAGTTTTTCTAATGAGACTTTCCAATACTTGAGGGGCTATAGAGGTCTCGTCTCGTCACTTACTGTGTTCAATGCATTCCTTGTATTAAAAGGGAGAAACATAACATAATCATTCGTATTAAACTAGAATACGAAATTCTAATACTTGAACCATAAACCATGAATGACATAAAAATTACACATCCACAGTCATACATATTATAAAAAAAACAATTCAATATAGAATATTGTACCATAATTAACCAACTTCAATTTAACCATAAATTCCAATAATAGATGATGAATGATATGAAATAAATCCAAAATACAATATGAGGGAAATATCACTTACTACTATGAAATCATCTAAATGTCCCATAATTATAAAATAAAACATTTATTTTTAAAAATATTCTTATAAGTTTGTATGTGATGCTTTGAAGGTGTCATAATGGTGGAAAATATCCGCACCCACCGTATAAGTTAAAAAATAATTATTTCCTTAATTTGTCGAAAATTCATAAAGTACATGGTTTGAAAAACTAAGGAAAGATTCCATTAAACCCCATTTATAAAAATTCAAATAATGGTATAAATGTCTTTAACACATTGTCTATGAAATATTAAAAATGTTTTGAATTACATTTTAATGAAAAAACAGATGTGTATGATAAAGAAGTCCCATACACGTTCCTGTCATGGGGTGTGAAAAAGAAAATATTACCTAATAAAAATTGTAGTAATGTGGGTAACCTAGGTTGTATCAAGAAAGAAGTGCACAACAATTAAACTTGTCACATAAATTAAATAATTAAAATGAAGTTGTTTTTGACATTGTTTGAGTTGAAAAATAAAGAAAGCAATTGAAAATAAAGATTCAACATTAATGGAAGCTAAGAGTGATGAGGTCTAGGGAGGATCACCTTTTACAATGTCATCATAGTTATAAATATCCTCTTCCCTCTCTTCCTATTGAATCACTAAGGAATGACTCCTCGATCAATTTATCAATCATCTTTGGTTGAAGAAAAAATGGAACTCATTCCTATGTGCATGGAATTTCATAATCAATTCCTAAAAAAATAAGGCAATTTCAAATTGGGAATTTTTTATCCTTATATCTCTTGAAAAAGTTCACTAGTTCCACATGCGTTCCAACAATTACTAAACACTCACCACCCAACAAAATCTTCTCGATCGGGACAAATTGCACTAGGCGGAGGGAGATTAATGGTCTTCAACCAAAGCTATGAACAATGAATACACCAAACCCAAAACACAACCGCATTAAGAGAATTTGGAAACAATGAGAATATATGTCCTTAAATATAAAAATAGGTTTTTATATTTAGGCAAAAAAACTCTGAAATTACAATAGAGGAACTCCCCCTTCCCCGATTAGTCAACGGTTTTACCCCTCCATGTGAAGGGTAATAGAGTTTAAAGGGGATGAAGAGAGAAAGATGAGACAATGACAAGAGAAAATAGGAAATAAAAAAAATTCATGAACTCAATCCTCTAGCACAGCCCCTCTATAACCTTCATTAATACCCTTTAATGGATGTGAACACGCTTATTTATAGGCATGTTGAGTAGAAAATGTACCCCAAAATTAATCCACCGAAAGATTGAGACCAGTTAGCATAATAAACGAATGAAAATCAGTATGGTGTCTTCATAATTGTAATTAATTTATGTATTTTTATTTCTTCATCAAAATATCATTTAATTGGAACATGTGATACAAAATTTATCCTTTAATTTCTAATTAAAACATTTTCTCCCTTAGGTGACTATCCAACATCCTATTTTTTTCCACATTAAATGTATCTTTTGATGACATAATTTATTCTAGTGTTTGAATGTGAAAATGAATCTCTATGTCCTTGTTCTCCTAGGAATGTAATCACTCCATTTAGATATATTTAGGCTATGATATGCTTCATTAGTTGAGGTGGTGTCCATTCTATCGCCCAAAAAATGTTTTCAATTATATGAATTTTTATGGGCCATTGTGTTTATAATTGGATCTTGGTCAAGAACAAAATGTTGAATCCAATGAGAATTTAAATACAAGAAGAAATGGAATCAAGAAATTTGTATCAAAATTGTAAAAGCTATTCCTGGAATACAGAATCTCCACAAAACTATTAAATATCCAGAATTATCCAATTTCAAAAATTAAGCCCATAATACACCAAAAAACTACAATGAAACAAAAAATCTCAATTTAATAAATTATTAGAGGATAAATCATAGAAAATATATGAATAATAATGAAAATATTATCTCTATCAATTTCCAAAGACTTAACACTTTTACTCCTAGACAAGTCAAAATCAAAATCAAATCAAAGAAAATTCAAAACAAATGCTAATGAGATCCCCCAATTCCACACAATGAAATAAAAGATATCATGCCTCATCCATAACCATTGTTCCAAGTTATAAAATCATATAATTCTATATTTTTCATCTTCATTTATCCTCACATGAACACTAGACACCTCCTTCAAATGAATTTTCTCTCATCTCACAAATATAAATTTTCAACAATGTTTCTCTCATCCAAACCAATGAAATGGTCACCATAGGTTTGAAAAACACCTAATTCTCCACCCAATGTGATTAAAGTAAATGTGATTATCATGAATAATTTTTAGGCTTGTTCTGTGGCTTTTGGTTGGTAGGATTTTATGGTAATCATTCTGAGGCTGAATAAGGATAACTAGTCTCTTTTGGAAGCAAAATTACACAATTCTAATTTTCACTAAAGCATGGTATCCTCTTCACTCCCCTGAGTAGAAATTCAGCTCCTACCTAATTAAAACTCTAGTAATGTTCAAACATTTCATAATTTTAGTATAAAATATTTCATCTTCTGAAACCTGATTTTTCTTGAATGCTCCAGAAAAGGCATATCTTTATTCCTCCATTTGAAGCTCCAAAAAGGAACATCTTCTCTTATAATGAAAGCTATAGAAAAGAAAAAAAATTCAACATAATGATTTTTAATCAGCACAAAACTTTCTTTATCATTTTACTTTCTATCCAATGTTTTACCAAATGAGGTATCACAACACATGATCGCTTCCCCACACATAAGTTCGACTTGATCATGCAATTTCACTTCAAGAGAAGGTTGGATATGGAAAACCGGCTTTTAATGTAGATATCATAATAGGATATTGGTGGATTATAAGGGCTATAAGGATTAAATTGAACATGTAGGATGGAAAGAATGTGATTATATTGAAAGGGGGTTTCAAGTAAAATAAATTCCTCAATCATTTAAAACCCGTATACCCCAAACCCTCCTGTTTTGAAGAGATTAAATCAAAATATGGTAAAAAAAGCATGGTCTAGTTCTCTCAAAAAGTGAGGTGAATTAAATGAATATAACAACAATGGTTCAAAGACTCACAGGGATGTGCTTTCAAAAATAAAGACAGTGTGATGTGCATGGGATTCAAAAATATGATTACTTGTCATGAAATTCCCAATGAAATGATCTTAAAACAAAGTCATTTTAAGCATTCATTTAAGCACAATTTCATGAAATAAATCGGTTCACTCAATTACATGGGTTTCAAAAATGGTAATGATAATCATTTTAGATCAAAATATTCAAAAACAAACTAAAAATAAACTCAAAAAATATTAAAATAACGAAATTATTTTTTTTGTGAAAAACAAACAAAAAATGAAATTGTTAAACTACAATGGTTCCCTCCCCACACATAATTGGTGCAGTGTCTTCGATGTATTATAGTAGATTTAACATGTAAGAATATTTTAAAACGAATCCCAACCAAAAGTAAGTATAAAGGAGAGGTACAACCTGATGGATCTTATTGATATATAGGTTGGAGGAGCAGGATCTCCTCCACTAGATCTAAAGGAATGGTCCCATGTAACTTCATTTTCATGTTTCCATTAATAGTGAATGGTTCATGTTTTCCATCCTTCACAATCTACATAGGACCAAAGGGATATTCATGTGTAACTATAAATGGACCCTCCCATCTAGATCGAAGTTTACCTTGCATTAGATTGAGTCTTGAGTTGAATAACAACACTTTATCTCCAGGATGGAAGTCTTTCTATTGGCTCATCACTTCATGAGCCACTCATGTTATCTCTTTGAAAATCCTATAATTTTCAAATTCTTCACTTCTAATTTCCTCCAACTCCTGCCACTGCAACCTTCTCTATTTCTGAGCACTTTCAAGATCCAAATTCATCTTCCTCACAGCCCAATACACCTTATTCTTCCATACCACAGGTAGGTGAAATATTTTTCTATAAATCAGTATACATGGACTCATTCCAATCGGGATCATGTAGGATGTCCTATAGGACCATAATTTGTCTTCTATACTCTATCTCTAGTCCTTACTATCTCGAATAACAATGTTCTCCAAAATTCCTTTGATTTGTCTGTTTGACACTTCATATTGGCCATTTATTTGTGGGTTATAGGGATTTGATGTTTTAGGATACACCTAATACTTCATCAGTATAGCCTCCATTATCCTATATCTAAATTGAGGCCCTTGATCACTGATGATGGCTCTAGGAACTCCAAACCTATGAAATATTTTAGCCCTGAAAAAATCATAATCAACATTAGCATCAATAGTCTTGGTGGCTTTTTATTCCACCCATTTGGAAACATAATCAACTGCAAGTAAGTTATAAGAATTTCCAAATTGAATTGGGAAAGATCCCATAATGTCTTCCCCCAAACATCAAAAATCTCTCAAAAAATATGTTCTTGTTGGTGTATTTTTTGTCTTAGTGAAATGATTCGAGAAAACCGACATTTTGGACTTATTTGGAAAAAATCATGGGAATATTTACAAATGGGTGGCCAATAACGAATTTCACTCTCAGGAAAACATCTTCCTGTTAATAGGTCATTGTAAGTCTTCCAAATAAATGGATCATCCCAAATTTTATATCTAGATTTAGCTTTCAGTTTTTGAATATGATGATAATTGAATTGAGATTGGACCTAAGATGTTACCAGATAATTGACAATGTTAGCATACCATGGAACTTATCCTTTAATCAAGTAGAGCTTCTCTCCTCTAAGGTGATCATTCAATGGTTATTTTAAGTAATTTTAGCTTCATCAGGGTTGGGGAGTCTAGTTAAATGAAAAACCACTAGATTCCTTGGTCCCTTTTTGTCATGGATTTCTATGGTTAACTCCTACAACTATAAAATCCATCTCACTAGCCTCATTTTAGCTTCATATTTCTTCATCAAGTACATGAGAGCTGCATGATCATAAAATATAGTGTCTTTATTTCCAAGAATATTTGATCTAAATATTTCCAAAGAAAATAAATCATCTAAAAACTTCTTTTTGGAGGTTTTGTAATTCAATTGTGCTGAATCCAAGGTTCTTGAAGCATATTCAATGACTTGTGGTCTACCCTTAATTTGATGAGAAAGGGTTGATCTAACTTCTTGGTTGGAAGCATCGCAATGTAGCTCAAATGTTTCATCCCAATTTTTTGGCTGCATCACAGGCGGTTCAATCAATCACTTATTCATCTCATCAAAGGAGTCCATACATACAACATTGAAATTACAATAAGCATCTTTCAATATAAATCTAGAGGTAGGGAGAGAAATCTTACTAAAATATTTGATAAACCTCATATAGAATCCTACATGTCCTAAAAAAGATCTAACATGCTTCACACAAGTTGGGTAAGGAAAATAATTTATCACTTCAATTTTTTATTTATCAATATCAATTCCCTCTTTGTAAATGACATGAAAAAGGACAATCCCTATCTCTACCATGAAATGGAACATTTCAAAATTTAAAACAATATTCTTTTCAATTCAGGTTTTCAAAACATTTTTCAGATTTTTCAGTCAATGGTCAAAAGAGTTTCCAAAAAATTGTAAAGTCATCCCACAAAGCATCCAATAAATATTAAATGTGATCAGAAAATATACTTACCATGAACAATTGAAATGTACCTGGATAATTACATAATCCAAATTTCATCCTTTATTATGAAAGAAGTGTCTAAGGTACATATAATGTTTTTATTCTCTTGATCATCATGAGAAAAGGGAACATATAAATAACCTAAAAATCCATCCAAAAAGAAATAATGAGTTTTTCCTTCCAATATGTCTAACAACTGATCAGTGAAGGGAATGATGAAACTATATTTTCGAGTGACCTCATTCAACATCCTAATATCAATGCACACTCTCTAGATATTTTGAATTCTCATAGGGAATAAAACATTCTTTCCATTCCTCAGAGTAGTTAGGCCAATTTTATTGGAACAACATGAATTGGGCTAAACCACTGTGAATATGAGATGGGATATATAATATGAGCTTCGAATATCTTCTCAATATCCTTCTTTACAACATCCATTAATGTGGGATTCATCCACCTTTGGGGTTGACTAACAATTTTGGAATATCTGTCAAGAAAAATTATATATAAGCATATTTTTTTGTTGATTATTGGAATATCACTTAAACTCCACCCTATCACTTGGATATTATCTCTAAAAAGATAAATCAATGAATAATATTAGGTTTTAGAGTTATTATTAGCAATTGTAACTGGTAGTTTCTCTCCCTCCCTAAGGTACACATATTTCAAATTACTAGGGAGTGGTTTCAGTTCCAGATCAGGAGGAAGCTCAAGGGATGAAACTAAATTTATGTTTCCCACTTCCAAATTTTTGATCAATTTCACACAAGAAACTATATCATCTTAATCGTCATCTAAAAAATCATCAATGAGATCATATTTTACCTCTTCCTCCTAGATGAAATCAGAATATCTAGCATGATGGGCTTCCACATGTTCAATTAAATTTTTAATGGATGAAGTATCTACTACTTCTATGAATTCATAGAGCATACCTGATTCTTCAATAGATTCTACACCCGCTTTATAGGAAAGTGAAAAGAGAGAGTGATATTCTGAGGGGTTCATCTTGGATTCAAAAATATTGAAGTGGATAGTGATCTCTCCAAACTCCATAGTGATTGTCACCTCATGTACATTGATGATGGTTTTAACCATCTTCAAGAATGGCCTCCCCAAAATGATCGGTGAATGTGAAGGGATCCTATCATCTTCCATATTTAGCACGTAGAAGTAAACTGGGACTATGATATCCTCGAATTTTACAATGACATCCTCCAAAACTCATGCAAGGAAAACTATGGATCTGTTTGCAAGTTGGACCACCACTCTTGTGGGATTCAAGTCTCCCATCGGTAAATAAGTATATACCAAGTGAGCCAATACATGAATTAAAAAACCTAGATCACAAAATTCATTTGAAAAATTTATAGATCCAATTGTATATGTAATGGAAAACATCCCTGTATCATGACATTTGGTTTGAAATTATTGTGGGATAAGGGAAAAGAAAATTCTTTCTATGTTGATTCATTCATTCCCTTGAAGTCACCTCTTCTTGGTGCAATGATGCTTCAAAAATTTAGCATACATTATAATTTTTTTGACAACTTCATGTAAGGGGATATGTATTTTCACTTACTAGAAGGTTTCCAGAATTTCTTTTTGAAGTGCTTCCTCATGAAATTTCATTGATTCAATCATCCATGAAGTAAATGGAGGGGGTAAGTATTTCCTCTCCCTTTGTTTCCTTTTAAATTATTTTTCTTATATCTTCTTCCTTGGTGTATCCTTCTCTTCCTCCTCTATATTTTCTTCTTCACAATGCATTTTCATATAATTTTCAGAGTTTACAACTTCATTATCCCACAACTGAGGTGGTCTCCTTTCAGGTTCATGGGATGCTGGTGGTGAGATCTCTTTTCGACTTCTTGTTGCTATCATGCTGAATTTATCCATTGGGTTTGGGATTTTTTGGGAAGGTTGTTTCCCTGTATTTTTGGTTTGGATGTCCTTGAGACCTTAAATCATGGTTGAAAAATCTTTTAAAATGTATTTCAGCCCCTCAATATCAGATATATTTAGTTGTTTAAGAATTATAGTTTGTGTACTGGTTGATGGATGCTCATAGGGTTTTAATAAAGTTGGTGGTTAGTGGACAGAAGTCTGGTTATTAGATTGCTTTTGTTGAAATGGTGGGGGGTTTTGGAATTGTTGCTGGAATGGGGGTCCATCTTGATTTTGCTAATTTCCAAACCCATATTGAACGTGGATTGGCTCTCTCAATCCTTGATTTTGTTGGAATTTCCTTTGGTGAAAAGGTAATGCAAAAATTTATATTCTCTATATTTCAGCACAATGGTCAGTGAAATGATTAGGTGATGAGCATAATCCACATACCTTAGCTGGTGCTTGTTGGACACCCACTTGTTTCGAGGCCATCTGTCTCAAAAATCTAGTTAGCTCATTAATCATAATTTCTAGTAAGGGTGATGGATGAGAAGTTCGTACCTTATGTATACCTCTTGTTCCAATACGTCTTGTACCAAATTGATTCGAGTTCAATGAAATCTTCTCAATTAAACCCTTAGATTCTTCTGGAGACTTTTCAATCAATACACCTCTAGATGTTGCATCAAGAAGGTTCATATAATTGTCTAGTATGCCTTGATATAAGAATACAAGAAAGTTATACTTTTAAATGTATTGATAATAAAAAATGGCACATAGGTTTTTAAATATTTCCCAGTACCTGTAAAGGGTACCTCCAGATGATTTTCTGATGAAATAGATCTTCATTCTGATGGTTGTGCTTCTGGAGGCGAGGAAGAATCTTTGCATGAATCATCTCACCAGGTCATTAAATTCATCCAAGTCTCTAGGTTGTATAATATACAACCATTATTTGTCATCTACATCCATCGAAAATGGGATTTCCTTCCACATATCTTGTTCTCAGCTTGTCCAAATGGTCTGAAGGTTGTGCAGAAATTTGTGAATTCATTAATATGTTTGTTGGGATCAACACCTGACAAGCCATGAAAATCTGGAAGTAATGTACTAATGTTAGGTTTAATCTCAAAATAATTGTGTAACACTGGCACAACAAGTTTATTATTCTGGTTAAATAATTGTGGGGCACAAATTTCTCTGAGTGTTGGGTTTTGATTTCCAGCCATGATGACAGGCTCAGAGTGAACACTAAAAGTTTCACTTGAGTCTGTAAAAGAAAGTTCATCAAATTAAAATTATAAATTGAGGTTTCTGATCATATTAAGAAATTCTATTTAAATTTTAGGATCAATTGGGAACGGTTTAGTGTTTTAGGTTCTAATCAAGAAACTTCGGAATGCAAATAATAAATGAGAAAAAAACTAAAAAAAATTGTTGGCACTACATCCCTGGTAACTGCGCCATGTTTTGACACATGCCTTTCATGAGGTGTGAAAAAAAATTATTATCTATGTTAAAATGTTGTAATGTGGGTAACATTTGTTGTCTCTAGAGAGGAGTGCACAATAATTAAACTTGTCACTTAAATTAATGAACAAAGTAGAGGATGGTTTTGAAATTGTTTGAGTTGAAAAATAAATAAAGCAATTGAAAATAAAGATTGAAAATTATTGGATGATGAGAGTGGTGGTGTAAGGGTAGTATCAGCTTTTTCAATGTAATTATATTTATAAATATAATCTTCCCTCTCTTCTTATTGACAGAAAAATTAAATAATCCTCGATCGAGATATCATTCACCTTTGGTTGAGGAAAGAAATAGAACTCACTCCTATGTCCATGGAAGTTCATAATCAATTCCTAAAAAACTTATGAAATTCCCAATTTGAAATTGTTGCTCCTTAGAACTCTAGAAAAATTTCACTAGTTCAACACATATTCCAATGATCGCTGAACACTTGCAACCTAACACAATATGCTCGATCGTGGAAAATTTCACTAGGCGGAGGGAGATTAATATTATTCAACTGAATATTTTAACAATGAATACACCAAACCCTAAACACAATCACATTAATTGAATTATGAAACAATGAGAATATAAGTCATTGAAAATAAAATTAGGGTATTACATTTAAGCACAAAACTCTGACGTTACAAAAGTAAAACACCCCCTTCCTCGATCACTCAAAGGTTTTGCCCCTCCACTTGAAGGGTCATAGAGTTGAAAGGGGAAGAAGAGAGAATTTTGAAACACCAAAAAGATAAAATAGGAAACAAAAAGAACATAAAGAACACAATCCACCAGAACATCCCCTCTTTCACCTTCATTATCCCCACTGAATGGAAGTGAACACACTTTTTTATTGCCTTGGGGAGTAAAAAATTTCCATTAAAAATTAATCCACGAAAATATTGAGTCTGGTTAGCATAATAAATGGCCGAATCTCAGGAATGTGTCTTTATAAATTTTGTGTCTATATGTATTTGTCTTGAATCCTCAAAATCTCAGCAAATTTAGACAAGTGTAAGAAAGTTTATCCACGAATTACTAATGACAATGTTTTTTGCCTGTGGTTACTCTTCAACTTCCTCTTTTAGGCTGTATTCAATAGATTCTTTATTTACCGAATTTCTTTATGAATTTTAATGATAAAATGGTTCTCCTTGCTCTGATTCTCCTCCAATTGGAATCACATCATTTTGACCTCTGTATGAGATGATATACTTCATTAATTAATGTACGGTCCTTTCTGTTGGCTAGGAATTTTTTTCCATTTAATGATTTTTTCTAGGCCATTGTGTTTGGAATTGGATCTAGTTACAGATGAAAAAATTGAATACCATGAGAAAATAAATCCTAAAATATGAATAACGAAATTTGGATCAAATTTTTCAAAGATATTCACAAAATACAGAAGCTCCACCTAACTGTTAAATATCCAGAAGTAATCAATTTCCATAATTAATACCATAATGCACCAAAACACTAAAATGGTACTAATCAATTCAAATTGATTAATTTTAAGGGGATAAATCTTTGAAACACACATTAAAAATAATGAAAATATTATCTCTATCAGTCCCAGTTGATACATACGTATAAACAAGCTCCGTTAATAAAGAGATTGTAAATTAACACTTACCTTGTATTTTCCATAGTAGATGGTACATTACCCTTGTTTATAATTGTTAAATATTTTTTATTAAATTAGACAAGAACCACATGCATAAATATAATATCATATATGATCCTATAATATTTCATTGTTAATAATATTTCATTATTATCATTTTTTCGAGTGTTAACAGATTCATTTTTCTTTTATATATTTTGTTACGTAAGTCATGATTTTTTTGAATATGATTTATTTTATTCATATCCAGAATGATTTTATCTTATTAAATTTTTTTTAATCTTCAAATGAAAATTATTCTTGAATGTTTATGATGGGGAACAAAATCTAAACGCGTCGTGGAGACCATAAGTCATATGTATGCACGAGTGCCAGAATCATTCTATTAATGGTGAAATAGTATGAAATTGGATGGTATATTATATATACAGAATCATTAAAATTTTATATTTATTATTTAAATCAATTAGAATCATTATTATACCAAACCAAAAAATGAATTGTTGAATAACAAACTACATCGCGATGTGGAAACTGTATGTCTTACATACGCACGTATGGGGTCTTTGTAATTAATAGGATGGATAAAATAATGAATATTGTTATACCATATTTATAATAACATCACAGTATGTATAATGTACTGTAGTTATTATTTTGGTATGTAAACAACACTGAAAGAGGAGGTGTAAAAAGGAATGAACTTTGAAAGAGGTGATGAAATAATTACCTCTTCTTCGGGTGCTTTCTTTTGATTTGAACAAAAGGGATCCATAGGTTGGAGTTATGATCAATATAATTCATCTAAGATGAATTGATGGTATTTGGGAAGAGATATGGTCAGGGTTTGGCTGAGAAAAAAGTCTTTGGTGGTGTGAATTAAATGAAATTGTGGTGCTCTTTTATAAGAGAGGTGAGGGTACTTTACGAAAAGCATGAAATATTAATTTATTATAAAATTATTTTAAGTTTCTATTAACTTAAAATGGATTTATTTCATGTATATGGTCTGTATGGGTCGAAATCCTCTCAAAAAATATGTTTTAGACAAGTTTAGGTCACCATATTAACATTATATTTTGGATTTAACTCATAGTTAAATAGTGTAACATTTACCATGTTATCTGGTATTTTTATACATCATGGTTAATATAGTTATCATAAAATGGAAAATGAAAATAAAGTGGTTCATGAACCTAAAGTGGTTCATGAATAATAAATATAACATTCTCTAAGTCCTTTTTCCAAATATTACATTTTAAGGAATATTACAGCATTTAAAAATATTATTTGTTTTAAAAACTTATTTATTTCAATTTTGACACTATTTAGTATTTGGTTATTGGTAAAGTCATAAAAACATGAATTATTAGAGAAAATACATTGAATCAACCCTATCATGTCATATCCTTCTATAAAATTTGTGGATATAATCATAATATTCAATTTACATTTATTTTAATATTTATAATATCAATTATTTTAATCTTTAATTAATAAGGTAATTACTGCATCGTCACTGTGTCAGAAATAAATTTCAGTAAGTAATTTTTGAAAAATAGAAATAAAATAATATGATGTAGGAAATCATTTTGGATTTTAAATTAGTATTTATAGTCAAATTAATCTTATGTATAACCCTATATTAAAAATCTTTTAGTTAATAAAATTTTTGTTTTAAACTTTTAACTCTTCTTTATGTAAAAGGTAATTAATGTCCTAATCTCACCCAAATGGATAAAAATGGATATTATTTTTTTCACTAAATGATTTTGGTCAAAATAACATATCTAGTAGATTTTGGACATCACTTGTGATAATGTTATATTATTATAATATTATTTTTACCTTTAAATGCCCTATTTACTTTTATCCATGGTAAATACAATTCAAAAGTTACTATTCAGAAAGAAATATGTTCATCCTATTGAACCAAATTTTACTTACTTATAAAAACTTAGTATGTCATATTTTTTCAATTAAATTTACAGTAGCGGTAAAATTACTTTTTATGTAAATTTGAAAATGTGCTTATAAGGTGGGTAAATGACGTTAAAAAGTTCAGTTATATGTCTAATCTTATTATAAAATCACTCCAATGAATTACATTAGTATAACATAGGTATTATGTTTATATTTTGACTATAAAATAAATATAAATAAAAAAATTAACCGTTAAATTAAAAATTCAGTTTTAAACAATAATGTAGTGTTTTCACTATTCATAAAAAATTGAATGTTTTTTGAAAAATACCAAAAATTTACTCTAAGTTAATTTTTATATTACAAATACAAAAATGATGTCCATTTTGAAAAATATAATTTTTAAAATTTAAAAAATTTGGTATTACTATTAATAATCTCTTTTTTAAATGGATGGTTTGATTGGTCGTAGTGTGCTTGAAATCGATGTTGTGTACAATGCAAGCTATTGTATTATTCAAAGAGAATCATAATGTGGATTCTTGGGTTGTTTCATTCTTCCCTCCTTCAGATAATTTTGTCCTTGAAATTTCTATAATTTTACTCCATAATAAAAAATTGGGTGGTTCTTCATCATATGTTCTTCCGGTTCCCACATAAAATCTTCCATTTTACAGTTTCTCCAACTATATTTTACCAGAAAAGTTATCCAGTTTCTCATCACTTATTATCTTGTATCAATAATCTTGATAGGATCTTCACAATATGACATATCATGTTCGAATTCTATTTCTTCATAGGTGTGTACATGCATTGGGTAAGACATGTATTTTCTAAACAGTGATACGTGGAACACATCATGAACATTGGAGATACTTGAAGGCTTTTCCAAATGGTAATCATCAAATATAATTCATTCCAGGATTTTGAATGGACCTTTGTACCTAGGACATAACATACCCTTCTTATAGAATTGTATAACACCCTCCCATGGCGATACCATTATGAAAACATGATCAACTACTTGAAATTCCAAACCCTTCATTTGGTTATTGGCATAGATCTTCTTTCCACATTGAGATAATTTGATGTGGGTTTGGATAATCTTCACATTTTTCATTGTTTCCTAAACATGTTTTGGGACTACGAGTTTTCTTTCACTTACATCATCAAAACAAGTTGGTGTGTGACATCTCTTTCCATATAACGCATCATATAGTGCCATCTCAATACTTGAATGGAAGCAATTGTTATAGAAAAATTATTCCAGAGGTAAATACTGATCCCAAATACCTTGAAAGTCTAGTGGGAAAGATCTCAACATTTCTTCTAAGGTTATAATATTTCGTTCTGATTGTCCATCAGCTTAGGGGTGGATGGTAGTACTCAAATGATGTTTAGTATCTAGGGATGTCTATCTTTTTTCCATCAATCTTGATGTAAAAGGGGGATCACAATCAGAAACACTCTATACCAGTACACCATGATTTCTTACAAATTCATTTATATATAGTTTGGATAAACATTAATGTGGTAAATCTTCTCTTATAGCAATAAAATGTGCTGACTTGTTAAGACGATAAAAATTGACCCCTATTGTATCACTCCTTTTAAAAATATTTGGTAGCCCCATAACAAAGTCTATCATGATATCATCCCATTTCTACTCAGGTATGGGAAGAGGATGCATGAATCCTCTAGGATGTTGTCTTCCAGTATTCACTTATTGAAAAACCTTACATCTTGACCCATAATCAGCAATCTTCCTCTTCATGTTGTCCCACCAATAATATTCATTGAAATATCTATATAGCATAATGCTACCAGGGTGTCTAGAGAAATTGGAGCTATGAGCACCATCCAAAAAAATCCCGTTTTAGATCATGTATATCAGGAACAAAAATCATCTCCCAAATTTCAAAAATTCATCTTCATTTACTAATTCAACCAATTTCCAATCATTCATAGATTTAATTTTCTTTGGAAAATACTCATCATTAGTCTGATACATTTTTATCCTTTCTATTAAATATGCATTGTAAATCATTTGAGAAAGTATAAATGTTTCACCTTCCATGATTATTTTCATATCCATCTTTACTAGATCCATGAACATATGATCCCTTTCAACACTCATCTTGTTAAGAACTCCATGATCCTTTATTCTAATAGCATCTTAAACCTTATTTTCCTTCCCTGAGTGGTAGTGTATTGTACAATCACAATCCTTGAGTTTTTCAAGTCATATCCTTTGCCTCAAGTTGAATTATTTCTATGAGAAAATATACGTCAAACACTTTTGTTCAGTATATATATCAAAAATTTCCCCACAGAGATAGTGTCTCCGTTTCTTCAGAGAAAATACTATAACTACTAAATCAAGATCATGAGTGGGATAGTTTTGTTCATGAATTTTTATATACACTTATTTATAGGCAATAACACTGTCATTTTTCGTAAATACACAACCATACCCTTTCTTTGAAAGATATATAAAAATATCAAACCCATCATTCATCGGTGTTAGAGTCAATATAGGAACACTGACTAATCATATCTTCAGTTATTCAAAACATTCTTCACACTCTTTTGTCCAAACGAATTTGACCCCTTAAATTTGACCATGGGGAATGGGTTATCAAATCATGAAAAATTCAGGGCGAAATGCTGATATTAACCAGAAAAACCTATAAATTTTTGTACCATAGTTATAGTAATTGTTTTTGGCCACTCTTAGATTTCCCCTGTATTTGAAGGATCAACAGAGATTCCATACAAAGAGAATATATGGACAAGAAAAGAAATATCATAAATCCAGAATTTTCAATTGCTAAAAATAACATATAATTCATTTCATCTAAGAGTTTTCAGAAAATGATCACGTACCCGAGTGGTAAGTGCTCATGCTTGGCATCCAAGAGACCCAGGTTCAAAACTAGGTGGAGGTGAATTTATGGGTTACCGTAGCTAGTATTGTAGTAGGTACTGTATCAGCACTGTAGAAGGTATTGTTCGGTATTGTAGCAGCCAAAACTATTCAACCAATTTGGGTCATCAGGCCACTGGTTTGGGCCTTTGGGTCTGAAGGCCTTCGGGTCTTCAAAGGCCTTTAAGCCACAGGGCCTTCAAGCCATAGAGACCATGGAGTAGACCAGATCACACAGATCAGGTCCCAGAAGAGGATCAGAGTAACAAGAGTAGCAGTCACTAGAAGCAAAGCTAACCACATTGTAAGAATTAGAGAGTATGACAATCACCATCGAGACCAGGAACCATACAGCTTTGTACGAGACAATGCTACCTGATCATCAATGGAAGGTAGAGAGATAGGTGATCAATAATGCAGAATATGGGGAGGGGAATTTCTAGTGGGTTGGGCTTATGGGTTAGGTAATGATCATGGTATACCTATGGGCCTTCAGGTCATGTATCGCGGGTCATGTTGGGTCGCGATCCTTGGGCCTACGAGTCATGTACGGGTTCCCCGTCAACCCTTAAAAGGGTTATTATCCGTAATAAAAAAATCAAGGCCTTTGGGCCATTTGGATGTAAGCGTTTTTAGAATAGTGCACAAGTGATTTTCATGATCTTTGTTTCTTTTGGAGTATACTAAGATATCATAAATAAATACTACTACAAAGCCATGAAGATATTTCTTGATAAAACTATACATTATATGCCTAAAAACAAGGGATTCATTAGTCAGTCCAAAAGTAATTACTATAAAATCATAATGCCCATACCTATTTCAAAAAGTTGTCTTTGAAATTTCTTCCATTTTCATACACAACTGATGGTATGCAGATCGAAGTTCAATCATTGAAAAGTATTGAGCCCCATGAAGTTGATAAAATAAAATCATCAATGAGAGGTAGGGGATACATGTTCTTTATTGTTAGAGAATTGATCCCCTGTAGTCAATACAAAACCTCATATATCCATTTTATTCTTTACAAAATGAACAAGGGATCCACATGGAGAAAAAATTGGGTGAATAAATCCATTATTACTCAATTCCTCTATTTGTTTCTTTTTTTGACTAATTCCATAGTGGCCATTCTATAAGGGGTCATAGATATGGGTCCTGAAACAGTAATTACGTCAATGGAAAACTCAATTTCTTGTTATTGAGGATGTCCAATTAAATCCTCTAGAAGCACATCAACATATTCTTGCACAATTGGTACATCCTATATTTGAAAATTCCGTTCCTCGCCCATAGTTATTTGACTCCATTACCCCAAATAATTGAATTTAATAGAGATAATGGGGGAGCATCTAGATAAAAATCATATGCTGATGTTTCTTCTCTAATGATAATGTATTTATTTATCATTATAAAAAATTGTAACCTCCTACTTCTTAAAATAAATTTTCACATCATGGTATGAACACCAATCCATACCTAGGATTATATCATATTGAATCATGGGCATGACAATAAGATTAGTAGATAAAGCACATTTATATACCATCATGGTAACTGGTTGACAAAACATTATTTCTATGATACTTCCCTAAGGAGTTTTGTATGACAACTACCATGTTAAGTCAAATTTGAAAAATATAATTTTCATGTAAAAATATGAAGATATGAAAGAATAATATTATATAGAATCAAATAATGAATTATCTAATTTTGGGGAAATAATTAAAGTACACAACACCATGTCATTAAGAACTTCAACCTCAGTAGTAGCGATCACATAATTTTGGCATTGATCCCTTGGCCTTTTCAGAGGTAGGGTTATTTGACACTTAAGAAATTCTTTTGAATAATTCCTCATCTATATACAATTTTAGCATTGAACATTGACAACTGCATTCTTTCCCGTGCAATCACGAGCTCAGTGGCCTTTTTGTCCAAAATTATAGAAAACTCACATCCCCATTAGTCATATACCAGGATGTTTATTCCAAAAATTACTGTAGTATGGAATGTAAACTTTTCCATTCTTCCATGTATTTCCTTTCTAATAGTGATCATCTAATCTATTCTTCTCTTGGTTCACTTTAATGTCATAAGAGGTAAATAATTCCTTTTCTTTCTTGATATCAAATCAGACTATATCATTGAATGATGAGAAGGACAATAATACTAATACAGGAAAGATAATTTGTTTAACCCATAAAAGAATCGATCAATATTACTTCTTGGGTTACGTATATAATCTGATGCTTTCCTTGATGTCCTTGAAATGTGAGCCTCATACTTTGGTACATTATCATCCTCCTTCTATCTTGGACTAAAAAATTGTCTTTCCATATCCACTCGATGTTCACGAGGAAAGTATTTTTTGAAGAAAACCTATTTAAACTCCCTCTATTCCATATTTTATACTTTTTCATCCTCCATTTTGTTTTTAATTAATGACCAACATTGATCTGTATCTCTTTAGAGGCGATAAGCTAAAAAGAAATATTTTCCCATTTTTGTACTCCCCTAAATATGAAATAGTTTTTCTAAGTAATATATCCATTGATCATCTACAAATAGATTTTTAGTCCCATTGAATTTTTGTGGTTCTTGCATCATAAAATAGTTTAACATTGATCCTCCACGTTGTGGATCGGGGTGCTCCATACAGGTAAGTTTATTATTTATAACCTGATTTAGTTGTCCCAATATGGTTATAATTTGTTTGGCACTAGTCTCATAACCATCTCCACTATAATTATATTGAATATGAGGGAAATACCTATATGGAATATGTGTGTTGATACAGTTTCCATTCCTTCCACTAGGCGTCATTTTTAAACAATGGAATACACTAGATTAGTTTATGAATCACAATGCATAATTCCAATCTTTTAAAATACCTATCTTATATTGAAAATTTTATTCATATAATCCATAATCATAAATTTTTTTTTGGAATGTATTTAACTATAAATCCCTAATAATGGTCTATAATGAAAATGTGAATTATCCTATACATATCCCCTTGGAATGTCAAACTAGGTGTGCAATGAGGCCCATTGTCATGTACCAGGATACCCTAGGTCCAGCCTGAAACTCCTTCTCGGTGTTTTCACTCCTAGATACATATTTTCCAGAACCATGTCCACATGTAGTATCCAGACATGTATGTATTTCTCAAAAAACCCACATAAATTCTACTTTACCAAAAAAAAATTATTTTCTTCTATACTAATCCTGAATGTCTATCTTATGGTAATGTTATCTAATCATAGTTTTTCTAAATATAGTTTCCAATGTTTCTACTAAAATTCCTCTAATAACAAATGTAACGCCTCGACCCTAGTTACCTAGAGATGGCGTATTATTACATAACATAGTCATGATAATATGAGATCAAATCCCGAAAGACCATTCAGTTTAGTAACCATGGAAGAACAAGATACATATATAAGTTATAGATTAAATTATGAAATGAAAAATCAACATAGTGTCTCTTTTAGAAACATTCATATCCCTTATCCTATCCCTATAGGTCCTTCATAATACACTTCTTCGAATCATGGGAAAAATTAAACAAAAGAAATTAGTGAGCTCAGATTCTCAGTAAGGAAAACAATATAACAGAAACTATCAAAAATAAGCATAAATATTTAAGACAATGTATAAGACTAAAACGAAATCCTTGTAAACAAAAACATCAAAAAAATATGGGAAAGATAAATTAAATAATTATATTTACTTATTCACATGGATATTCTACAAGACAAATAATCCCATGTCACAACAAAAGCTAATCTCATAATGATGTAATGCATAATGACGGGCATCATAACCACATATTCAAGGCCTCATTCTAAGAAAAAAAATAAAAATATTGTCAAGGCCATATACCAAGACACTAGTTTGTCTCATGAGTCCTACCAATGCATCGAGGGGATATAGTGAGCCCACCCATCACATTCCAGGTCAAATGTATCCACATATGAAAAGGGTGAAACATAACATATACATTCTTATTATACTAGCATACAAAATTTTAAAAATTTAACCAAAAAACACAAACAACATAAAAATTTAACATCCACCTTCAAAAATATCATAAAAATATCATTACGTAATGGAATATTTTATTATAACAAAAAAACATCAGTTTAAACATAAAATAAAACAATAGATATTGACACATATGAAATCAATCCAAAAAACTAGTTGAGGGAAATATCTCTTTCAACTGTGAAATCATTTAAATGTCTCATAATTAAGAAAGAAAATTTGTATTATGAAAAATAATCTTTTAATCTTCTAAGTTAAGATTATAAGGTGTTATGTCATCAGAAATATTTTCCCCCATTGTATAAGTTAAAAAAACATTAGTTCCTTATTTTGTCAAAATAGTCCAAAAGTACATTGTTTAGAAAAAATGGAAGGATTCGTTTCAAAACATTTTAATAAATATAGAAAAATGGTATAAATGACATTAAACCATAGACTAGGAAATATAAAAAAAATTAAATACATTTTTATGAAACACAGATGTGGATGATACTGAAGCCGTATTAGATAGTTACATATAATAAACCTTAGATGATAAAGAGATTGTACAATTAACTCTTACCCTATACTTTACCTTAGTAGAGGGTATTTTAACATCCTATATAATGGTTAAATAATTGTTATTAAATTATACAATAACCACATACATAAATATAATATCATATATTATCATCTAATTTATATTTGTTAACAATATTTTATTATTATCTTTGTTTTGGGTGCCAAATGATTTTTTTTCCATTATATGTTTGGTTACATAATTCATGTTTTTTATGGATATGATTTATTTTATTCATATAAATAATGATATTTTTTTTTTGTAAATTGTTTTTAATCATGAAATTAAAATTATTCTAGAATCGTTACAATGGGGAATAAAATCTCATATTGTCGTGGAGACGGTGTGCATTACGTACAAACGAGTGACAATATCATCTTATTAATGGTTAAATAGTATTTAATTGGATGGTATATTATATATTGAGAATCATTATAATTTTATTTTTATTATTTAAAACATTTATATTCATTTTTATACCCCCTCCAAATAATGAGGCATTGAATAACCACCTACACCACGACGTGGAGACAGTAAGTCGTACGAGCGCATGTATAGTGACTTTATCATTCATAGGATGGATAGAATAATGAATATGGATGTAACATATATATAATAACATCATATTATGTATAAGTTACAAGATTTATTATTTTGGTATGGAAAAAACAAAGAATGAGGTAGTGGAAGAAGAAAACAAACATTGAAAGAGGTGATGAAATAATTACATCTTCTTTGGGTGATTCATTTTGATTTGAATAAAAGGGATCCTTGGATTGGATTTATGATCAAATTAATGCATCTAATATGAAGTTATTGTAGTTGGTAGGATATTGTATCAGGGTTAGGCCGAGCCAAAATGCTTTGGAGGTGTGATTTTAAAACAAATGGAGGTTCCCTTTACAAGAGAGGTGAGGGGTACTTTAGGAAATGTTTGAAAATATTAATTAATTATTAACTTATTTTCTGTTTATAATCACTCAAAATGGATTTATTTAGAGGATAATTTTTTAATGGGTGTAAATCCTCTAAAAAAATATTTTTTAGACATGTTTTGGTCACCATATTAACCATATTGTTTAGATTTAACTCTTTGTTAAAATGTTTAACATTTACCATGTCTTCTGGTATTTTAACATTACATGGTAATATAGTCACTATAAAATTCCAGGAGAACCACAAGTATTTAATTAATGACATATCGAACATTATCTATTTACTTTATCTAAATATTATATTTTTATGAATATTATACCATTTAATAAAATACTATTTTTTAAATACCCATTTATGTTAATATTGATACTATTTAAAATTTGGTTATTCATATAGACATCACAAATATATTACTTCGAAAAAAATAAATTCAATCAACCCTAACATGTCATATTCACCTATAAAATTCTTGGATGGAATATAAGGTTTCATTTTACATTTATGTTAATATTTATAACATCAATTATTTTAATCATTCATTAATAAGGTAATTACTGCATTTCCATTGGGTTATATATAAATTTAATTATTTAATGTCTAAAAATTATAAATTAAATACTATGATATATTAAATAATTTCTTCTTTCTAAATAATATTTTTAGTCAAATTTATCTTAGGTATAACCCTATTTTATAAATTGTTTTTTTATTAAAATTTTAATTAAACACTTTTAACTATTCTTTAAATAAAATATAATAAATGTCCTAATCTGACCCCTGTGGATAAAAAAGGATCTAAATTTTTTCAAAAAGATTATTTTGGTTGAAAAAAACTTATCCAATAGAATTAGGGCATGTTTTAGTGTATGTTTATATTATTATAATAGTATTTTTACCTTTAATTACCCTATTTACATTTAACAGTGGTAAGTAAAATTAAAAAGTTATTATTCATAAAGAAATTATTTTAATCATATTGAACCAAAATTTACATAATGATTAAAACCATGTCTGTTTTATTTTTTAAATTAAATTCATAGAAGTGGTAAAACTTCGTTTTATGCAAATTTTCATATGTCCCAAGAATGTGGGTAAAACACATTAAAAAAGTAGAATACAATTTTATATATCTAATCTTATTATTTAATGACTCCATTTAATTACATTAGACTAATATAGTTATTATGTATCTATTTTGGCTTTAAAATAAATTTAGATAAAAATAATAATTATTTAAACAAAAATTCGGGTTTAAACAATAACATAGTGTTTTTCACTATTCAACACTAATTGAAAGTTTTTAGAAAAACACAAAAAATTTACCCTGAGCTAACATTGATATTCAGAATTAAAAAATGAAGTGAATTTTGAAAAATTAAATTTATAAACTTTCAAAAAGTGGGTATTATTATTCATAACATATTTTTAAACAGGTAGTTTAATAGGTCAATGTGTGCTAGAACTCGGTGATACGTACAATGAAAACTGTTGTATTATTTAAAGAGAAGCGTACCGTGGATGTTTGGGGTGTTACAATCACATCATGTTATATGTTTCTACCAAATTTACAATGATTCCATGATATTATGATAAATTTTATTTCTGTTATTCTACAATATGATTAATCTTGATCCTTTTATTATCATTGATCACTATCTATTCTTCCTTATCATTTTTATTCCCTAAAAATGAGTTTTAGATCACATATTTTTTTCTACGTATTACAAATTTTATCCCATAAGGTTTTAGTATCTCTAAATTAATTGGATTCACATATTAGATAATAAAATAAATATGTTTTTTAGTCTCACTATTATGTATTATGAATCTAATCTTCTGAACACATTGGGTCTCATTATATAGGGCGATAATTAATGTATTTTTATGTTAAAAATAATTTAATAATGTGTGTAAAGGGAATGGGTTTTTAAAGATATTATTAGAAAAAAATTAGTTATCCTTTGGAAACTATGATTATAAAACAGTAGTTATAAACCCAGTCATAATTGTAAGGAAAAGTCTATGTATTAGAAAATATCCTAGAATTTTGGTCAAGTATAGTGAATGTGGGTTCTAAATAAATACATCAATGTCTTGATACTACAGGTGGATGTAGCTTGTGGATAGATATATGCTTTTCTAAAAACTCCAAAAATAGAATATTGAGAAATAGTTGAGCCTCACCTTGTGAATAACAATGGCCCCTATTGCACACCATGTTTGACACTCTCGGTGGGTATTTTTTTGAAATTCACACTCTTTATGAAATGTCATGAATGGATTGAATAGACGACAATAATGGATGGAATAGGATAAAAGTAAACTGATTTTGGATTATAACTCTATTTTCATGATGATTTTTAATGCACATGTACCCCTTTTATAGTTTTATGTTATGGACGTATATGATGATTAAAAGTATGATTAGAGACATTTATGGTTCTATAACACTTTGGATTATTACGGTTTTAGTAAAAAATGTTATTTGAGTAAGAATATTATGACAAAATAAGTTTAATTGTATTTTTATCCATTAGGGTTTATCCTATCATTGATGTTTTTGATGAAATATTTGATTTATATTATTTGATTTTTTTAGAATGATATGTCATATAAATAACCATTTTTGTTACAAGATGATTGGATGATTAATTTTATTTTTTGGATGTTCATCATATTATTGGTAGTTTTATAGGATTCATTTAAATATGGTTTTATTTAAAGGATAAACTACATGTCAATAAATAAACCATAACATTTTAAAAGGCTACGAAGGTTGAAATTACAACTAAAGAGTCATAGGAGTGTCATGCCTACCACTGGAATATGTGATGTACTAGTTAGTATGAAATTGTTATTACTTAATGTATTTGGTGGAGAAGTATTATTTTTATTTTGGGAAACATATTATATGTAAGAGGTTGTTTATATCTTTAATGATTTTAAGAGATTAATGATATTTTACTACACTTTTTATTTGGTTTAATTATATATAACCATTATGTTTAATGTAATGGGCTATTTGGGAAGAATTGTATTATAATATTTTAAATTTATGATGAATGTTATTAGATAAACTATTAGTTTAAATCTTTATTTAATTTCTAGGTTATTGATGTTATTTGGTACATAGTGTTATTTACTTGATGAAAGATCAAAGTTAAATCTTTTGTTTGATTGTTGAATTTTGTAGATTAATATATTAAAATTCATTTTGGATATTATCATACACTTCTATAACCATTATCATTTTAATAATGATAGGTTGAATATATTTATACACTTTTATGGATATTATGATACATTATAATTTAATTATAGTTATTCAGGTATAAAAAATCCCATTGGATATTCATTTCATCTAGTAAGAGGTGAAGTGGAAAGTGATCGAACCACAACTAGAGGATAAAATATCACTATTAGAAAAATGACTTATACCCACAATTTTTGGGAACCATGGGAAACTGAGGCATCAGTATATCCTTATAACCTATACCCATGGTTTTCCAAACCATGTGTATAGGTTTTTTCCACATTGCCATATCACTATACCCACAATTTTAAAACTGTGGGTATATGTTTTCGAAAATAATCCAGCCATAGTATTTGATCCGGTGACCTCCTCATATAACACCCTACACCTCACCACTATAGCTTCATAACTTATGTATATATATATATAGCTAAATATATTATTCTAAACTGTGTGTTTAAGAATGAGAATTGCGGGAATTGGTGTTCCCATGATTTTTTTTCGGTCCCGTAAATTTTTTCCACCATGACACCGGAAACATATACCCAATGTTTAGAAAACCGTTGGTGTAGGTCCTCAAAATATCCCTATACACACAGTTTTAAAAAATCCATGGGTATAGGTCTCAAAAATCAACCCAATACCCACGATGTTTCCTAAACTCTGGGTATAAGTCATGATAAATAAACCTATAAACACAGTTTTCCAAAATTCTATGTATAGGTTCCCATATTATACCTATACCCACGGTTTTGGGAAATCCAGTTGTATAGGGTTTACTATACCCAGGGTTTTTAAAAAAACCGTGGGTATATGCCCATTTTGTAGTAGTGTATGTTTATAAAATTAAATTATATCATGTAATTATATATTATGGTTATCACAAAAATAATTGTAAAATAATCGCTCAATACTAGTTAAATAATCATTAAAAAAATAATATCATATGACCTTCATATCTGATGAATCAATGGTCTTTTAACTCATCAAATATTTTTGTTTTTTTGGTTGTTACATTCTTTTGATCATTCACTTACATATTGTCAATGATATCTATCACACATCATAATTATTAACACTCTTTTATTGTCCATATTTACACTTCAGTATATGTTATCTCATATAGAAACTAAGCCATGTGATATTCTATATAGCATTTTTATTTGAATTTCCCACATTTAAATGTAATTTTTCTTACCTCTTTTTATGACATGATTTTTCTACAAGGATGTTTTTGAATGTTAAACCATTGATTACTTAGTAAAGGATAAAATTATGAGGATAAAATTTATTTAAGGGTGTTATACTATAAAATTTCATGATTATAATAGAACACTACATTCGATAACATATACAACATGCAACACTGAGTTTAGACAAACATTAATATACAATTAAAATATTATTATTTAAATATAGTTGTTATAACCTAATAATTAAAATTTTAGGAATGAATATTATTAAATAATTTATTAAATATATATTAACATCCAAATAAATATAAATATTTTGATGAATTCTTAATAAATAATAACTCATCATTAATTACAATGTTTCATTTTATAAGAAAATGAATCTTTCAAAAAATAAATTACATTTTTGTGAGAAAATATTGTAATCAGTTTCATAAAATATAATAAATATTATTTTAAAAATTGAAACAATATTATTAAAATTATTATATTTAAATTAACTTAATTTCAATTTTTTTATTTTCCAAAATTAATGAATTTTTTGTTAATAGTGAAAAATATATTTTTTTTTGTAAAACTACCATTTCATTTTAATAAATAATGTAATATATATGTAAAATTATTATTTTAGTTATATTTAAAATTATAAATATTATTATTTAGATGTGCATAATCCAATTAATTACATTTAAACAATCATACTGTATTTGTTCGTATGTTAATTTTCATTCTTTAAAACATATTATTTTGAATTGTGTTTTATAGTGCATAATGTTTCTCCGTTTTATCTAAATAAAATATCAATTGTTGAAGAATAATTTGAAATAAATTTATAGAATATATATATGTAAATATTAATTGAAATTAATTTAACTATTTCCACTTGTCATATAGTTATTATAATATCTTATTTTTCTTAAAAAAAAGCATTGTTTGGAAAAAAAATTGGGCACATATTTTAGATTTAAATTGAATATATCTATAGAAATTATATGAACTGAATTTTATAATGTGGTTTCCTTTTTTGGAATCATTATAATTAGAAATATAGAATATGTTCAAAATATTTTTTGGGCATAATGAATTGTAAAAACATTAAAAAATTATCATGTTACAATGAGTAAAAGGAAAAAAGTGAGTTACCTAAAAGGTAAAGAGGTTAAATGTTTAAAACATGATTATTTTGAATGGTAGAGGTGTTTCTCAGATACAGTTTCACTAATCTTCTTTATTTTTCTATTTTTCAAGAACATGGATTGACAGTGACTTCCCATTAATTAATAATTTTGTGTAGTTACAAGAATGAAACACCTCCTCAATTATAAAATGTCACCTTCTTTCATCATCATTACACACATCAAAACCCCAATGGTTTGGACAATACATTAGAACATAAATTATTTAAATACCTAATGTTATCCTATAATATTTTTTTTATCATAAATCTATTATATTAAGAATTTACATTTAATCCAAAATAGGAGGTCTGAGGAAGTGGTATCATTCTTAACTGGGTGTATTTTTTTTTATTCAAAAATATCCTTAATATATTAATAAAAAAATTCACATAATAATATTATTATATAAAATATAATAAGATTTTGTTTTTTTAGAATAACCTCAATCTATATTCATTTCTATCAAATGGGAATCAAAACCATTGGTCATATGTACGGCGGGCTACACACCCATTTATAAATGTAATTCATTCTCCACCATCACCTCACACAGATGGTTATGATGAGGTATCTAATGTTTTTATATGATATTAACGAAATTTACAAATAATCTGTACATTTAAAATATAATATACTTTCTTAACTTACAATCTGTTTAAAATTGTTATTATTGTCAGTGTGTATGGAAGACAACGACCTTACAAAGTGATGTGATTCATTTTTTAGAAACTGAATGTTACAGATTGTATATGTAACTGTATTTATTGAAATAACAATATATTTATGATATTATTATTAATATGTAAATATAAAAAAGCACTTACCATATTTCCATCATGATTAGTGAATAATTTAATCAATACACTTTTGAATGTATGACATACCGTCTCTGTGATCATAACATGGATAATTTTTCATAAACATAATTAATAATTATTTTTAAAAGTATAATTTATGTATAAAAATGTATATATATTAAATTATTATTATTATATATATAATGTAACAATCCCCTCATGGACCTTGGTAAACATACCAATACGGTTAGGAAATTATGAACTGATAACCCTCAAATCACCAGGCATGGATATAAGTGGTTAAGTAACTAAATATTTCATAAAAATAAATGAAGTAAATTATTTATAAATAATTGATAAAACCAGAATAATTCTATTAATAATAAAAATAATTTTTATTGGTTTATTATACTAGAGGTAAAAATCATACACAATAATATTTGGTTTCAAGGTAAGGGTTTTGTCTCAAAACATCCTTATTTGAGACACATGTTCTTTTATACACCTAATTGAGTTTAAATGTTCTATATACTTCCAAAATATATATTATATCAGGGATCCTTTATACATCATTAAATTTTATGTAAAAAACATTTACATTATTCATGGTAGTTAGGATTCATATTATACTAAAGTGGTAAGAGTTTATGTTTCAATGTCATCCAAATCACGACTATTTATTCATGATTTTAAATTATAGGAAATTATATTAAAATTAAATAATAAAACTATTTAATTCTACCACACTATATTTATACTTGAAATTTCAAGGTAATATTACCATTTTACTATCATCAGAACATAAAATGATTCAGAAAATATTTTCGTGAAAAAGTAACTAAATTACTCTCTTTAGTTGAAAATTCTTTTTCTTAATTATCCATGTTTTCTCCAAATACATAATAATATATTTTTAACATTATTTCCAATATTAATTAATTATATTATTAAACATGTTTTTATTTACACAAACATGGTTGAGATAAACAAATTATCATTTTCAAAGTGTGGAACTTTTTATCCTTTTTAAATAGTGTGAAACCAATGTTTCTTTTAACTTAAACAAAATGATTTATATTTAAAATTATCATTACCACTCAACAAATTTATTATTAATTCATATGTTTCTATGGTTCATTATAAATTAAATAATTTATATAATGTTCTGTAATTTTTTATATTTTGAAGATTAAATTCCATATTTAAAAAGGAATTTTCACATGAAGTATTCAGTGAAATATTTTAAATAACTTATCATCAATTATGAAAACCTATGATGTTAGGTGTTTCTTATAGATTATAAATATATATCACTAAAGTATATACCTAGATTATTCTCCCTTACATTAATTTGGTGACACATTTCTTATGGTCATATCTCAAATTCCTTCATTAAAAAAATTCATTCAATTATGATATGAGACAAGATTATGCAACATATACATATTCAATTAGTAATTATTATGTTATGTATTATGTTTGATTTCATTTTTTTCTCAAACATAATCCTTGAATATTTTATTATTTTTGCCCTAAAATAGATACGTGTGATCCTGATATAGCTTATATGAATAGTGCCCCTAGATAAAACATTAATGGATATGGTAATGTATTAATTCACATGATATTTCATGTATGGGAATATGGAGTAATCCAAATCCAGTATGGTTCGTTCATTACATTGTGATTTTTTCTAGGTAGTGACAGTTGTCTCTTGACTGTTTTATATTGAATATTTATTCCACATTTCCTATGATTCCATGATTTTATGATACCATGTAATTTATGTTATTCTCACTTTTTATTACGATTCTGCCTTCCCTTTAATGAAATCAGGATATACATTTGACTCTCATTATATTATTCCTTGTCATTTTTATTCTCTTATGGGTATTTTTATCTCACTCGTTTTGTATATTTTGTTTTCATTTAATCCCAGGTTGTTTTATGAGATTCAATGGATTTAGGATCACATTTTGGGAAAACATAATGATGTATCATTTTATTCTTAATGTGATATATTATGAACCTAGTCTTCTAAAAACTCTAGGAATAATAATCGTTTGGTTGAAATTAATGGATTTTTATACTAAAAATTGTGTAATAATATGTGTAAAAGGATTGAGTCACTATGAAACGGAACCTCCAACGCATCCCCTCGCAAACCAATATATGTAGTGACATGTGCATGTAAGATGAAAAATGTAAATAAAAAATATCTAAATGATAAATAAAATAATACAAAAATTCCTTATTTTGGCGGATTCCATAATTTCATAAAACATTTATCATGGGATGTTCCAACCTATGAAGAAAACCATAGATTTTCCAATCCATATCCCTTATGAGCCTGATCTTCCATTAGGGATTCATCCAATATGGAGGTGTCTCTGCTAATGTTACAGTACCATGATATCCATATAAGTACTATATCCTAGTATAATATAGGAATCCATAATATTTAGAATAAATTAGAAACACTAAGAATATGTGGCCCCATTGCTGTATCCAAGAAATCCTAGGAATCATTCACAACTCCAGATATAAATTACGGCACCATGCTGATTCCCATGAATCCCTAGAAACCACTAAATCAATTTCATCCCCAATGTATCCATGGAAAATAAATGTATTAAAAGAATTAGTGTACTCATAATTACGAACCATTAAATTATAATTCTCAACTGATCAAATTATAGGGATGATGTAGGAATCTCATAACAATAATAACTGTAATAGCGATCAAAATCACCATGAATTAATTGCAGCATCCTAGAAAGGATAGGCATCATTTGGAGCAGTTTTGTCTTGGGATTCTCTAATAGTCATGACATCGAATCCCAGTTTCTAGGAAATCTCTCATGTGGATTAACATATTTATCTAAGGTGACACCCGAAATCTAGGTAAAATTAATTTTCATTGACATCAAATAATCATAACACATAAGGCACATGCAACAATCCGTGAATGGACCTATAGACATCCACCGTACCATTGTCACATTCAGCCCGTGGGCTGGGTTCCCTGAAGAACATCTGGGTATCTATCACTACATCAAAATAACCCCATGATGTATATATAAGTATAGGGGTTGGTCAAATTTATAAAACCATTTTCTTCTTAAAATTCAATTTTGGATTATAATTTTGATTGGGGTTCTAGGATAAAACATGCCTTTATCTCCACCTATACCCATAAACACATATTTAGGGATGGTAAACCATTGGGTCACCCACAAGGGTCCCCTAGATAACAACTCCATTATGTCACCCACACATGGGTCCTTCAACTCAGTCTAGAACTTAGGTTAAAAATAGTTTCTCTCAAGATACCATGTCACATGCCATCATCAAATGGTTAGCATGGTCATGTTGGCTACCTATGGTCCTCTATTAAAGACAACAATAATGTGATGTCACATGACCCATATCGGCCATCTAGGATTCACATAGTATGTACAATTTCCCCACCATTTCTCAATCCAATTTAAAATCCGTAAAGAACTCTTAAGGTTTTTGTTATATGAGGCCTTTTAATGTTCACATCATTATATAGAACCTGTAAAATAAAGGATTTTTAAACCTAATAACATTAATTAATATAGAAGGTATGAGTATTTTATCCACAAAGAAGGATAAAATAATTTTTAAACCAAAACAAAAATAAATAAACAAAATGAAAATATAAAAATGGAAATAATGATGATAAAGTGGAAAAAAAATAATGGAGATGAAAGTGAGACCAACATCAAATGAATTTAGGTAAATTTAGACTGTTTTAAATTGTTTAAAAATGATTTTATCTATTAAATTTCTACAAATAAAACCATGCCACATACTATAAAAAAGGCATGTCGAGACACCTAATAGTTTTTCCAGTTCTCTAAAAAATCAAGTGAACTATCCGAAAGAAAAATTGTAAAATAGAATTCATGAATATAGTATTTTGTTTGGAGAAAATAGAGACTTATATCATATTCTAATTTTCAATACATCAGATGATGCTCAAAGGAAATCGACCCGCTATTGTCCTTAATCAGCATATAATATAGATTAAAAATTATACTCACAAAGAAAAATAACCCCTGCACTGAATAAAAAATGAACTGGTATTATTATGAAAATGAAATTGAATATATTAAAAAAAATTCAATTCATAGAAATATGAATTACCTTTAAAAATTAGGCTCCCATGATTAGATGTTAAACTATAGAAAATATATTCAATAAATTCATCACAACTATTGAATAATAAGGAATGCATGATATAATGGATGAAATCATATATGTTGAAGTCCATTTCCCCTCTATCTCATGCTTCGTCATCTCCTCATCATCATTTTACAGCTCCTATTCTACTCCTACCCTAGAATCTATTCTGTCTAATCCAAATGTGTCTCTCCCAATTGTGTTATTTCTAAAATATAATTCCAATAAAAATTATCCATATTTTTATAGAATGAAAAATCATCCATCAAAGGATGTACATTTTTTTCTGGACATTTTTAACTGCCATGAATAATTAATAAAATGCTTCAACCATCTTTTCCAACTGCACAAAAGTATAATTTTCTAAAGTCAATACCACATGTAAAAAAATATTGATATTTTTAATTACCTATTTATTAAGGAAATTTCATCATCCTTGTTGAAACAAAAATTCTTTTAATCTTGCAATAAAACGAAACATTCCACACCACTGTAACATTTGGGTAAACAGGGAACCTTCACAAAAAATGATTTTGACTGGGTGAATTGATTGATATTCCGTCGTATGAGTTCCATGGAAAATCGAGCTTGATTCGACAAAATGGATCATTATCCGATATTGGGTGGAACTAAGTCTTAATGGCAGTGATTTCCTCAACAAGTCTGGTTAGAGAGGTATTCTATGGTTTTACCTGCCATGGGTGCTTGAAATGAGTACTATAAATTATATCATGATTACCACTCCAATTATATTACATGAATTATGGTTGAGAATTATATTATAGGCTATATATTGTAAATTATCTAACTGGCCCAACAATTTTATTTCTCTTATGCTATTATACATATACGAAAATTATTTTCTCCAACAATAATAAAAATATTCAAGCCTTGCATTGTAGAACAAAGGAAATTCCAAGAAATATCAAAGAAAACCAAAAACAAATTAATGAAGACATAAAATAAATACATAAAAACTAAATATAATGTTAAAACAATACAAGATTAAAAATCAAAAACAATATTCTTAAAATAATAAACATATTAATTAATTTAATAAAATAATGAAACAACAAAAATTAATTAGAGAATTTAGTACTAATATTATATTACTAAATACTATACATATTTATGACATGAGATCTAATATTAGACATGAGTTATGTAGTTAATATATATTAAAAAAGAATTAAAAATTAAATACAAAGAACACAAAAAAAAATAATAACAATACCCCAAAAGATAAAAAATAAACAATTGAAAAGTAAAACTTGTGTTGATAAATAATACAATGAGTGAATAAATTGAAAAAAAAGTAAATAAAAATTTATTAAAACTCTTTCCTTAATTTATTAAATCTACTGTAAATTAACCATAAGACATTTAGTAGCCATTTATTAAGGATTTTAGAGATTAAAAATCACAGAAAAACCCCCAACAAGGATATTAAAAAATGTATGGAATAAAGGACACATCACCATGTCACATTAGTCATGTCCCCAGCCAGAGGGAGTGAAGGAACGTAGCCTGATCTCAAGGTATCTTCATTCCCCATGGATCTCTTTTGGTTCCAAGGAATTTCCTGTAGTTAATTATAAAAATTTTATTTCATGCATCTCTAGCCAGTCTATTTAATATAGGCCATTTATTCACCTGGCTAAGTCACTAACCATATGAGTGAGATTACACACTAGAAAAAAAAAGAACATTAATTTTACAATAATGTGATTAAATCAATCACCAACCTCACAATGAATATTTCCTCTTATTTACAATTATTGGTATAGGGTTCTATGGCCTATTTGAGCTCATCCAACCTTTTCCATGATCAAACTTTGTCATCTCAACAAATCCATCTCCTCAAACAAGATGAAAACCCATAATTAATTAACATTAATCGCTAGTTAATTAGATCCAGAAATCAATGAATAATATTAGACAACTCGTCATGTCATCCTGTCACAGAAGAACCAAAGTTGAGAAACTGCATGAGGCTAGCAGTATAATTCAGACACCAATTTGAGACATTCCCTTAATCACTAGAACCAATACCAATATTTATTTAATTTAATTTAAAAAACCCTTATATAATTAAGAAAAATGATGTAACTTTTATGATTCGATGAATAAACACAACCAGAGCTCAAATTAGGCTGCATGAAATCCCCTTTGATAATGGGAGATTTCAACATTATCATGTGAAATAAATGCATTCTACCAAGACTAAAATTATACATAATATGTTTGGAGAAGGAATGTGATAGAAATATAGATGGAGAAAATCTTGTACCTTATACCTCTATCAAACCACCCATGAACACCACCCTAGACAAGGGGTAACCAATAGGTGGAGAGTGAGACACCCCACTAGGTGTTTAGAAAAGAAGAGGACAGAGAGAGGGAGAGGTCCATTTATATTTTAGATAAGGGTTGGTAATTTTTCCACATTTAACCCCATAATAAATCCAACAGAGGTTCACTAGCTATTCAGTGGCACATGCATTTGCACCAAGCCACTACTGGTCCAACCGCCTTGCCAGTGGTCTACTACCAGATTGTCTATTGTTTCCAATTGCATCCTAGAATCTGTATGGTTCTCAATAAAACCCTTTATCCACTTTTCAACCTCTATTAAATTCCCAAAACAGATATTATAGGATCTCAAACTCTAAAAATTTCACACAAAATATCAAATAAATATATATCCCACAAAGTAGTTCTACTAATCAAATTCATCTTAAATTTTCGAGGGCCATAACGAAACAGGATCTTACAATACCCCCACCATAACAATTATCACCCAAATGTTGTCCCAATTGATATCCAATTATATATTTTGACCCTTCCATGTTGTATATTCATCACTAATCAGATGATTCCAATAATGATACTTCAACAACACTCATAAATCACATCCCCAAAATCATAGATCTAATTCCACTAAACCACGATACAATCCCCATAGCCATGGATAAAAACTATAGACATTCCATCCTTAATACCTCTCATCCTAAGTCTCAATCACATCATCAAAATTTTAAAAAATTGTCCTATTTTTCTACCAACTATCGAAGCTAGGTTATAACTTCTCATTCTAATGATTTGGAATCCCCATACATTAGGATTTCCCATTAGATCTCTAGGTACATGCTCCTTCATCTTTCCTTCGAATTTATCCATCATACCTAACATAAAAAAATATGAAACCACCATCCCAACATCAGTTCCTCTATTTATTCTCAGATTTTATAATATATTTATGATCCAACCACATCAAAAACACAAAACATGCATGTCGATCATTTCCGAAAAATCCAAAATCAAGGATTGTAAAGTAGCATTGAATAAAATATAATGCACCTTTTATGGCTACAAAACCACCACATTCTTACTCATATAAAAACAATGAAAGGCCTCATATAGATTACCCATACAAATGTTTTTTGACTGCCATAGCCGACACATTATTAATACATTTGATATTGATAAACAAAGACCGTGGAATTATATGATCAATAATGAATTCTCACTGAATCATGTACTCAACTTCATGTGATTTTCTAAGGTTAAACCTTCTATGTCCATATCTATAGTTTTAACATGCCATGAGTATTGATTCACCACCAAACGGACCATGTTCAAGTCACCGTGAAACAATCTTGATCTTGATTTCCATGTTCAAATAGTACCTAATACCATATCTGAATATATAACTGGAATACACAAATGAATATTGATATAATCAAATCCATTCAATCACTGTAATTCGAATACCAAAATTATTATCTAAAAACTAATCCCACATTCCTACACAGCTTTAGGACTACATTCACACCACTTGTGACAAACATCACACTCACAACCATAAGAGCATCATTATTTTCACATTACTAAATCAAACTCCAAATTTGAAATAATGTTGACGCCCTCAAATGGCCAATAGTGAACTGCCCACTATATGGATCATTTATGTCACACCCCTATTGACACATTGATGGGTTTTATCGTAACATAATGCATGTCTATCATTATTATCCATTATCAATCCATCCATGGAATCCTCTACCAATACCCAAGATCAACCACATCACCATATCTGATCACATTCCACAACAGCCCTCACCTATATGGAACATCCTTTGTTTCATATGATGCTTTGGGTCACCATCCATTCAAGAACCTCATCAAAAATCCATCAATAATAATACTTTTAATGACCATAAGAAAATTATAATTTAAATGGTTACCATATTGAATTTGAATATACAGTTACCATATCTTATTTCACAATAGGTGTAAAATCCCTTACCACTTATTGCATCATCGAACTCATTCTAATGCGAGTTATACATAAATGGAAATAGTTTTGGATGAACCATGGCATGTCCACTCTTTGATATAGGATCTCCCATAGAACTCCTCTCCCAAATAAGGCACCATACACATGTGATGATTTATCCCATGAATTCCCAAATAAACTCCTCATTTGAGCATATCATCATAAAAAAACTTAGTTTCCACATGAAATTATTCTAGTCATAAGTTTCTTCCATCTCACTTACCAAAAAACTAAAAATAAATCCACCAAAGACATAAACAAACATTACTGCGGCCCTTCCCTTATAACTGAATCATGATAGCCAAGGAAAAAAGGCATCACTGAAGGGAACAACTCATTAGAAACATCTTAAGTACCCATATATTCTCACACAACATCTCACCTGAAAAACCACACATTTTAGGGTCTCACACAAACACTGAGAACCATATTGAAAAAAAACCATCAACTCAACAAGCACTGATTATCACTGATCATTCATCTACAATAGTAATCCCTCGTGAATTCATATCTCATCGACCACTACTTCAATTGACGATGGAATTATCGTTGAGTAACAATACTAAGATAATTCCTTAACTAGGGAATCAAATAAAAATGATTTAATTATGAACTATATAAATAAATTCCATATTTTTTTTAAATGAAAATAAAAAAACCAAATTTATATATGAACACCGACTAGGGGTTTCCCACTATGGAAGCAGAATCTTTACTGGTCTAATAGAGTCGTTGCACCTATTACGAACACAAACTATCCAATAATCACTGATAACCTCACTATAAATCCATATAACCCATCATAAAATGGAAACATACATAGTGGTTATGAAAAATGATTAGATTTTAACAATGTAATTATAAAATAATATTCCTGATAAGTTGTTTCTAATACTTTAAAATGAGGAGTCTTAATATTCAGTGAATTTTGGTCACACAAGTATCAATATATCAGGAAGATAATATGTCCTCAGTATGATGTTAGTGATCCCATTTACCTTGTAGGAAAATATAAAAACCCCAAAACAAAGAAGTTATAAATCTCATTCCTCATGTGAATTAAAAGATGTGAAAATCACAAAAAACATTACATTACAAGCTAATAATACAAGTCACATACCCATAGTAACCTTGAATTCCTCTTGAAATGTCACATACGATGTGCCATTCCATATTCGATGACATTATCTATCATATTTCTAAATATCCTTGCTGCCATATTATAAATAGTAAAATTAATAAAAAATAAAGCTATGATTCTATTTGGAATCATCCCATTATGGACTACACTCAAATACTTCCCCATCCCAGTTCTCCACAATACATCTATAATGCCTTCCAAAATTATAGGGGCTACCAACTAGTAGTAGGGGTCTAATGAGGTATTGTGGGGAGGCTATACCACATTTATCAAAGCAAATAGTGAAAGAATTTTTAACTATATAACTTTTATATAAAAAAATGGAATCCTACGAAATAAATTTGAAAAATCTAATAAATAATAAACTGTACTAATGTTCAGAATAATAATTCTATACAGTAGGGGATCATCCACTATTCTAACCATATATATATACTAATAATAAATGAAACATAAATACATTGGCTATACTACTACACAAATTCTAATATCATATAGATTTACAAAATAATCCAATTAATTATACTTGATCATTCTATCTTAGACTATAACCTAACATATTCCTACAATAATAATTTTCTTGTTTCTCAGGTACACTTGTGCAATGTGGATTGAGTGGTGTGTGAGTAAAAATTTCAGTATTGAACATAAAAAATAATCCCATACCATCTAGTAAATGTAAGGACATATGATTTTGAAATTAAAGAAATAAATAAATAATCTACTTAATGATATGTAAAATGAAACAGCAATAACTTCTTCACCATGATGTCAAAATATATCTGATCACATATCATGGTCCATTCTAATGCTTTTACAATAACTATATCCCTATCGATACAAGATCATGTGTCCTTGATCAACAATTTTTTTCTTCAACTAGTTTTATGGTGTCTCTGAGAATGTTATGATACCATAAAAACCATATAAATACTAAATCATGAAGTAATATAGTAAATCCATCTATTCAAGCTCAATATCCAAAAAGTCATGAAAAATAGAACTTGGGATAAATCCTTGGTTTCCTATGAATCTACCCAAATTATGATATAAGTAGTAGATTGAGGAAAATTATTAGGAATCCCATGAAATCAGTGAATAAAATTAATCCCCAAAGTGACTATGAAAAATGGATAGGTCCTTCGAATCTTATGTATCTCAAGTAGGAACAACTAAATCATTATTCATGTATTACTGATTGATGGGACTGAAAGAGGAATATCATAATCATATAGAAAATTTTGATGATCATAATATTTATTCCTGCGTGGTTGGACCCTATAAAGAAGAGGAATCATCTGGATACTTGGCATCTACTGTGTCCCAAGTAGGCTAGAGGTTGAATTTTGGTGTCGTATGCATTTTTTAAGTGTCTTGAAAGCTTCATCATATATTAAATTTGTCATCCATGATGCTTCATATCCCAAAATGTCTCAAAAATGTATCATATAAGGCCTTATTATGGATATATAGAAGAAACCATAGGCATCCACCATACCATCTACATATCAATAACATAATCATGGTTCTAGGATGTGCATATTGGCATCAACATTTGAATAAATATAACTATCTGATTTTCCAATAAAGTTTAGGGATTGACCAAATTCTTAAACCCATTATCATCATCACTTACCCTTCTAGATTAAACTTTTGGTTCCTCTTTTATGGTTACTCCAACTAATATCTCAACCTGTCTGTATATTCACCTTATCAAGCATCAGTCATCCATCGGGGCACCCACTGGGTCCCAAAAATCCCAAATCAACTGAAGAACAATATAATTGGTCATCGATCTTAGTCTATGTCTAGAGAATATACATGAAACTATCATGACATCACATATGGTGATGTTATCAACATGGTATTTTGACCAAGATGTGTACATAGAGTTATTTATACAAATCAACAATTATGAGATTGAACCAGACCCAAGCCAGGCCACTTGGATTCACTTAGTCAATTTACTCCCCCAACCCATTCCATTTCCAATAGAAATGAAATAAATTACCCCATGCTCAAAAGTATCAGTGGACTCCAATCAACAGTTAGGAACCCAAAAATTAGTTCCCACTGGTCCCAACATGAGAAAACATTCTAATTAATAACCTTTAATATCTGTAAGCTCTGTGTAATTAAATATATTTAGTTAGAAATATTAATTTCTATAATTTATATATGTTTTACTATTTGGTTACTTATTCACTAAACTATGTGACCACCGATTGGGGTGATAATACACAGATAAAAATTTAAAAATAAAAATAAATTATATCATAAGGGGAGTACAAGGATCACCTACATCAAAATAATGATATCTATTAATTTCCTAGGGTTGGTATGAGATTCTAAATCCCATCAACGTCCATATAACATAATTTATGATCAACTGATACTATCTCAACATTATGATACCCTAACAAAATCATAACATCAATATTTAATTAATATTAAATTTATAACTTTTTATTAATTAAGTCTCATCATGGGAAATTTTCATTTAACACAATAGGTCATACTGTTGCACAGGAAAAAAATCTGTCCAACTATGGGAGGACCACAGTAGACTCCCTAAACCAATATGTGCCAATACTATAAGCACTGAAACCAATTCCTATATTAATTTAATTTAACTTAAATTAAATCCCACATATAATTATGTAGTGTGAGGTTCCATTGATGATTAGTTGAAAGAATGAAATAAGCCAGCATCTTAGGATGTCCCCAACCAAAGAAAAAGAAATACACCGAAAAAATAGTTATTTCACCATTGAGAGGATGTATCAATGCATTTTTTCAAGTCCCAAAAAATATTTAATACAAATAGATAAGGAACAATATCGAATTGGGGATAAAGAGGATCTTTCATCTTGAACCAATTTCTAAAATTCCCGTAAACTACACCCCAAACATGGGGGATCCAAGAGGTGGAGGGGGAGGGAACCCATTGGGACATATTCAACAAAAAATGATAAATATAGGAGGATTTACATTAGTAGTTTTGGGGTTGTAATGTTACACCATTTAACCCTACGGCATTACCTGCAGGGTTCTACTAGCACCTTCCATGGAACCACAACATTTCTATTACCACCTTCTTGATTATTATTGTAAAATGAATCCCAAACAACTTTTGATCCCTTTTGTTCCATATGAAACCATCCAATTACCATAAGGCCTACAAAACAGTCTTAAAACACTAATTAGAAGTTCTAAAATATATTAATCTGACTCTAAATATTTCATATCAATATGGACCATCTACTTGTTTAAATATAAAAATCCTATTGAATTACAAGGGATCCTATGGTAGAAGATTATACACCATCCCCTAAATACACCATTACAAATTTTACATAATCCAAAGCTTCATAGGTATCTCTATAATTTATATTATCCTGATAAGCAACCAATTTCATATTGTTAATATAAATGATTAAATTTTAAAAATCACTTCCTACCACATTTGAGGTATTGAAATATTACATATTATAAATTTCATGAATATGTTTACTTTTTCATATCCATTATATTATTTACTTATTCCCCTTGATTGATGGTCATGTCAGGTTCATGTATGAAGCATTAGTAATATTAACACCATTCAAGACCAAGTAATATTATCTCACTTGAAGAGGCAAGAATTTGGTCTTCTTAATTGATTTCATTTACAGTATTGATAGTATTAAAGGTAATTTAAAATGTAAAAAATATTATGGTACCCCTATCCTAAGTTGAAGGATATGATTTTCCATGATATAATGGTTCATCCTTTGGCTGAGTGGAATTATCCACCACTAACACATCAATAGTGTATCCTAGGTCATCAGAAGCATGGTGATCATGATACTTTGAAATATGATGAAGTTCCTTACTAGTATCATCAACCATTTAAATTCATGTTGTAATATAAATAACATGCCTAGAAATATTAGGTAGTAACATTTCGAGTTTCTATAACTCTATAAGAATAAAATCATTTAATAAATATACAAATGAAGAATGTTACCCAATCATTATCAATTCCTAGGGTCCTTAGAAAACATCCTAACTATGTATCACTGATCATGATACAACCCTAGAAAAATACAATTAGGTAATATCTCAATAAGAAATATGTTTATCAACCATTAGAATATGTTGAAATTTCCCTTTCCCAGGGCCAACCCATTTTTGTTTTCTTTTTATTCTCTGATTGACATCATCATTGTGTGGGTTAGACACTGTATATATGGTATTACATTTCTCTATAACATTATAAAATATAATAGATGTTGAGAATTTTTCAATTTCTCCAATTATCAATTTATATATAATTCTATAGGAATATTTCATTATTGAGGAACCACCTATTTTCCTTTATTATTTTCAATATTATTTTTAGAAGACCCATAATCTAAATTTAATGGAAAATGGGTAACTATTGACATAAAACTAACTAAAGTATACATTTGGATACATACCATTATTCCTTATAATTCTTATTTTCAATTGAATTAATTTTTGAATCACCATAATGTTTAAAAAACCTAGTAGTGTTCATGTGTTGTTTTCCCTTCCCCACTCCATATTTCATGTAAATATCTTCATTATAGTAACAAATATCAATCCCTATGTTTATGTCAACAAAGAGGTCATTGGTTCCTTAGGTAATCAAATTGGGAGCCTCAATTTGGGTCCTCAAACTCTTATCAGTTTAGAAGATTTGATCATTATTACATGTATTTGATGTTTAATTATGATCATTAGTAGGTAAAACCCACCTTATTTATGTTTGGGATTGTCTTATAATACATCATTACCTTACGATTACAAGACGATCCCTCCCCACCATGATGCGGTTATTTTGAAGACACATATATGTATAATTATCCATTCCCCAATATTTATTAAATTCCATAATCAGTTCTAACATCCAAATATTGAGAATAATTAACCAATGTATCAATATCCATGAATTTACTATATCCTTGGTTATTGACTTTACTATCCTTCCAAACATGATATCATCCCATAAGAATCATACAAATACAGTTCCCAATCATATGACCTATCTTTTTTAGTTCATGAATCTCACTCTTCTATTACACTTTTCAATCGAGTTACAAATTAATTTACAGTTACAACAAAATTTATTCAAATTTTTATATTCTAACAAGATCATAGGACAAAATTTGTTATTAATAAAAATTAGTCTCGATGATGGTATAGTTAATATCATCCTCATCAAAAATTCCAATAAAACTATCATACCTAGAAATATTTGTTACCTTATCAAATTGAATGAATAAACCCCTGACCTTGGAAAGATACCATGAGAAGTATTGGTGAAAAATATACAATTCATTTACCTAATCTAAATACATTTATCTGTTACATAATTTCTAATAGAGTAGGGTTGAAATAGGAAATCCTAATCTATATTTTGTGATTTTTTTATCTTTATAGACACAAAACCTAGTCCCTATTATTTAAATTAATCTTCATTTATAAAAATCATGATTTGGTAAAAACTCAAACCTAGAGGGGTTAATTTCCAACCAATAAATATCATAATATTAATGAACGAATTCTAAAGATCCTGTAGTTTCATAATCATCAAAGGAGTCACATTAGAATGGATTAGGATACATAATTACTTTATGTCATCCATGATAGACTCACGGTTTTCCTAATAGATTGCAAGGATCAATTTATAGGGATAATTTTCCAAATGATAAATAAAATCAATATTATACATAGATAAGATCATGGAATTCATTCCACTCTCAACATATATTGAATGGGTAATATTCAATGAACCATGTTTCATCAATTTAAAATAGTAATTGTCATCATGAGTAGTTAAGGAGGCCAAATATTGTGGTGTTTTAAAATAAAATACTTTCCAATGGGTTAATTTGAGACATAATCCTCTGGTGAAAAAAATCTTCAAATCCTTGTTAGTAATAGAATCATCAGAAGAAAATATCATGGGAAAAAATCCAAAAGTATATAGTGATACATAGGGTTCAAAACATATTAATTGAAAAAAAAAATCACTCTATTTGATGTATTTGAATAAAAAAAGATTCACATTAAGAATAAAAACATCTTTTGATGATAATTACAGTAATGAACTATTAACATAATAGAAAATTATAACAAATTATTATATTTCATTACATTCTAAAAATGTGTTTTATGTAAAAATAAATTCCAAATTCAATGATAAATTCAATTTATATACAAAAACGTTAATAAATTCTAAAAACACATAAATTAATTGGGTAATTCATCAATATGTACAACAAAAAATATTAAATAAACAAAAATATCCCTAAAATTAAACCTATTAGGGCAGTTACATGTGTGTTCAAATACTTATTTAGAAGAATTTATTCCAAGAGTGAAATAAATAATATAAAAATCATAATAGAACAAAAAAATGTATGAATATGTAAATTAATAACCCCACACAATTGTAATGGAATTTTTTTTAATATTTTGATTACACATTGGAATGTATGCATTCAACATGAAGCATTTTAAATAATACACAAGAAAACATATAAGTTGTTGATAATAATAGATATTGTAATTCATTATAATGGAATAAAACAATATATATATATATATATGAGAATAATATCAATTAACTAGTCTTTGATGTACATTATAAGTATTAACTGTTGAGCCACACAAAAAAAATTTGTTTCATGTATGTGAAATGAATATTTTAATATAAATTTAGTTTTTAATAAATGGCATGAGTTTGAATGACTCGGTGGTATTTCAATAAAGGGCCACTATAAAATCATTATAAAATAATTAGGTATTTCTATTCTCAGTATCTCTTTATGATGAATGTGTATCCAGTTTGAACTGAATATTCATTCAATGTAATTAAATAACACAATTAATTTAAATTGAATGCACTCAACCATGGAATATTGTTTTGTTAAATTAATTTTTGGTGTATTTATATTAATATCCCAACTTTAAAACTTACTATAATTACATTGAGTTATAATTATAATGAATATGTAAATCAAAATAAATATAGATATATTGTCAACATTATGAGAGGTAAATAAACTAAATTTTATTTAATATTTCCCATATATATATATTCAATTAAAATATTGAACATTATGTAATATTTCTAGATGTAGAAATACATTTCGAGAGAACCCTGAAGAGGTTATTTGGATACTAAATAGTGGTTCTAAATCCTTTCAACCAATAAGAAAATGAAAAGGTGTTCAATGTATAGGTAATATGTCAGTAAGTAGGTCATATATATATAATTTATTTCTATATAATATAATTCATACAAAAATTAATGTAATCTAAATTATAAGTATTATTAACTATTTAGATAATGAATCCTTATGTATATAATGAATCAAATTAAATGGATTAATATATTAGCAATATTTAAATCAATGATATTTTATATTGTGGAAAAACTATGTTTGAAAATAGACATCAGTTCTGTTACATTGTAGTCCTAGTAAAAATTATTAACATGAGAAGTAATGATTTAGAATTAATGGTTCATTGAAATGTTTACGAGAAACCAAATTTCCCTAAAAAGTCAATTTTTATTGTTACATTAGGTTTAATACTCAAATACATGGTCTAATTTATATATATACTTTTCAAAATGTTGTTCCAGTATTGAAGGAATCCATTTTTGATGTTATCACGGAACATTATAATTTCACCAAGTAAATTTCCATTTCCTTTCATAGACAATATCTATATTCTTATTGGTTGAGAGAGAACTCCTTAAATGACCAATAAGTCAATATTATAAGTCTCAATAATCCGAATCAATAAATTAAATAAAATTTTCCTCAACGATTAAAATATATCTACTCCTCATTAGTAATCCATGTTATAGAAACAATAAATAATAAAATAACCTCATCATATAAATAAGACATCTCAAAACTGTTAAAAAACCAAGGATCTAATGTTTTAATGTTTTAGATACCATCAATGTAATGATATATTTGACAACACATGAAAATATTACACCATAATTTCACTCCCATATACACTTTTATACCTCTCTCATGCTATAATCATCATTATAACATGGTATATTGATATATACAAAAGGGTGAGATAAGAATTTCAATAAGGGAAACAATATCATAATTTGTAAAATCATAAACATTAATGAGAACATGGGGAAGGTTGCAATATATTAATAATTTATCATAAGACCATATATTATAATAATAATAAAATACAGAGAAAAACAAGATAAACAAGATCATCCTCATATATATAAATAAAAAATAATAATCATATAATATGTTATAATTTCATACTATTATGCAGTACATAAAAACGGTAGAATCATGAAATCAAGTAATTTCATATGAATTAAATTAATCTTCAGAACATAGAAAAACATAATAAATAACATGGACATGTCACACAATCCTAATCATTGGAAATCATTTGTACAGAAAACACACTATTCTTATTCATATGTGAACAAAATAATTAGGTCCATGCCTAAAATTGTGACCAACCCTACTATGGCCAGGGCTATGTGAAAAAACTAATTATGTTCCTATTGAAGTATCTCAGGAGATATAAGCATAATGTAATTAATTGAAGTGATATATAAGACCCCACTAGACATTATTCATATATATATATATATACCATTCAAAGTAAATAAGATCCACTACATAATTAACCCATATAAAAAGAATGGGATTCTTAAACATATATCAATACATGTACAAAATATATCATATGATATTAAAATCACATTATCTAAAATGAATCATATCATAACAACATATTGACAGAGACAACCTTTTTTTCATGATAGACGAACCTTGTTGGAAAAATATGAGTGAAAGTACATATTATTTTCACAAATAATAATAAAAATTAACATAAAATATGAAGAGTAATGTACTCCAAAAAAATTCATATGTGGGAAAACAAAATACTTCTGAAAAAAATAGTATATGCAGTTAATTTTTTTTCAAATGAATCAAAAAATTCAAGATAATAAATAAGAAGTTGTAAACAATGAAAGTAAATGTATTTATTAATAATTTTCCTTCATTTGAAAGAGAATATCATATAAAATAATTATTTGAAATAATTTATTTCTTAAATTATATAACCTAAATTATGTGGAATATAATATATAATGAAAATTTATATTTATGTAATGAAAAAACATCTGATAGAAAAAACAGAATCATTTAAGAAAAGATTCATTGGTTAGAATGATTGTTCTTCATAGAAAAACTATAATAATAAAAAAAAAATTATCCAAGAAGTGGATATTAATGATGATATTTTCTGTCACAAAAAAATGAAATAACATATAAAATATATTAATGTATGGATCAATGAAAAAATTATGTTTATATTCAAGTAGGAAACATTGTGACCAATTGAATTGAAAATTTACGTGTTGAAACCATTTCATATATTACTGATTCCCATCGATGTTATTAAAAATATTATATAATAAGAATATATATCATTATAAAAATTTTTAAAACATCATTTATAACTAACACTATTTATATCTTCCATTTATAATCATCATCTACATTTACATTTGTTATTTTTTACTGATTTTTTCATAACATTTGATTCTAGTTATACTAGATTTTTATGTGTGGTTTGTGTATTCACTATTCATAAAATATAATCATTACATTGTCATTAATTCTATTTTTATGGAGTATATAAAATTATTTATTATGTTTTTAATTTATTTCCTGAGTGTTTTAGTATTTATCCTTAAAAATGATATCAGTAAGAATCATGTTTCGATGGTTTATGATGAAAAATGATGTTTTATTAAATAAAGAGTTTACTAATAATGTTTCCACTATATGAAAAACATAATTATTATTTAAATATATATATAACATATTATAAAATTAATTAATATCACATTTTTATCGATGATATAAAATCTTAATATTATTAATGTATGTTGTTAGACAAACCCAAACATGGAGATTCCATGGTTAATGGATGATTATGTTGTAATAAAATTATACAAGAAGAAGAATGATAGTAGTATTCATTTATTATTGTGATATATTATAATTTAATGGAATTAAAATCAGAATTATATGATATAATAATATTATATACTATGAATAAATCTTCCATTCATATTTTCTTTATTATTTAATATGATTAATTTTATAATAATTATTTTTCATTATAATAATTAATATGAAACACTATTTATAAAAATAAAAAAGTATTCGTATAAAAAAATATCATTTTACATTTAAAACTATTTCTAGAACATTACATGAATGTTGGTAATGAAAAATTAAACTTGCTTTTTCGTTGGGGTGGTAGTCCACACACAGACACACCATTCACGTCTCGATTTATCCAAATTGAAAATGGAACATAGGTTAATGATTTTAATATAATTATAATGACATACTAGCATAATTAGAATACTAATATTTTAATTTTATGATGGTGAAATATAATTTGAGAATGGAGAAATTCACATTACGTAAAAGAAAACAAGGAGAAGTGGATAGAAATATATACCACACTACCCTGGTTATTTCATTGATTTGAGGGTTAAACCATTTAGGGATAGATTTTATAGAATAATAGAACCTATTTATAGTTAATATTTGTATTGAAGGGGGGTTTGAGTAGATTTTTGGTGGAAATTTTGATGATTTGGGAAGAGGAGAAGTGTAGAGTATAACCACCCATGTTTTAATATAAATTAATTTTTGTTATATTATACTATGTTACAGTTTATAAAACTATATAGGATCATGATTCATAGAGAAATTGGTTAGTTATTTACATATCATAACGACATGAAAATAATTATAATTATATAATCATAAAGTATATAAAATTCCCATAGAATATCTTGATTCTTATGAAAATACATAGAAAATCCATGGGACGTATATCCAAAAAGGGTGTTCTATAAATCACAGTATGGGGTAAAAATACTATCATTATGTGAAGTACTTCATGTGATCCAAGAGGTATATCAAGGTAAAATAAGAGGGGTTATTATCATAATCTTGAATAATGATGCATTATATAACATGATAACATAAGTGAAACATAAAATTTTAAAAAAAAATATTACTTGGAGTCATAAACATGTCATAATGTGCTTAGTATAACCTCTCATGAACCACACATGGATTCTCATGTTATAAAAACCAAACCAAATTCACTAATGGGCTATATAATTACAAGACCACTTGACACATTGATATTATATTCATGGATATGTGTTCCACAAATATAACATAACAATATGATATGTCTCATTAATTTTATCATCAAGGTTTTCAACATCTGATTAAATACATATAAACCCCAAATAAATGATGGATATGTTCAAATTTTTGAAAAATATGATAGGAATCAGTTATGGGTAGTCACTACAAAAAAGCTTTATAATGAAAACCACATGATAATTTCGGAAGCATAACATGTATACATAGCAATTTTAAGAAGTAGTGAATTTGAGGGAATGGAACATCTCATTACAAGAGAATAATAAGGAATGAAAAAGGAATATTTAAACATATAACCCAACATTAACAATAGTAAATCAAAAGGTATGAATTAAATAATTTTCATAAATAACGAAGGGAATTAAAGGATACCTTACCTTTATAGGGAGCTTATAAACTCTTATGATAAGATTATATAGTGGATGGGGGACCTATGGAAGGTTATAAATAAAAATTTGTAGATTAACTTCATAATCTAACGGTTTTAGTGAAGTGTAATTCCAGGTTGGGTGGGAATATATTTCAAAAGGGACGATAATTCTTTATCAATTTTCGAACATAGGTTTTGGGATCTATATGATAATTTAATGAATCCAAAAAATAATAAAGGAGTTTTAACCCCTGGATTTTCCAAATAGGAGTTTTTTTATTATATTATAAGGCTACAAACCGATCACATTAAAAAAGTTCCATATTGATATGTAATTGAATCATATTTATAATGAACTGATTTAAAAACATAAACTATAATATAGGTTTTCGTGGATCCATTAAACATTTATATAACATATAAAATAACAAAAACATTATTAATATAAAGTGGAAATAAATATTTGGATGTTGATATCTTTTATGTAATATATTACATTAATTTGTAGACAATATGATGTTATAATATATACCGTATATTTATACCGTATTTAATTTTTACTTGAAAATTCGACTGTATAAAAAAATTATGAAAAAATAACCACTATATTATTTTGATGCTATTATTTCCAAAATAATTCCTATTTTAAAAATACCATTAAATAAATATGAAAATTTATACATTTAAATCAAAATTCCAATTTAATGAAAAATATTTGTTTATTGAAAATAATATTATTCTATCCCTTACAAAAATTAATGTTAGGTTCACAAAATAATATTATCATTTTTATTTAATAACTATTTTAAAATATTATTTTATAAAAACATATCTTTTAAAATTTATTAAATTTTTCGAAGGCCTCTTCATTAAAACTACAAATTTTTTAAATAGACAATTGTTTTCTTCTTAAAAGAATATAAACATATCATACTCATTATTGAATCCATTAAACATTAATATTAAAAAGTGGTAAATATAATAATTATTTTATTAAAAGTATCATATAAAAATTAATATAGTTTGTTTCTAGATACAAATACCTTTATCAGAGTATTAAATATTTGAGTATTATGGTGTGTGATGGTGATATTTTCATAGGATGGTGTAGAAAACATAATATGGGTCGTGATCTCGAAGTACTTGTATGTCTCCATAAAAAATTTCAATCATGAATCAATTATTCAATCATGGATTAGTATTTTAAAATTGAAAATCTCATTGATTCTATCTCCATTAGAAGAACGAATTAATGGGATTCATAGGGTAAAATCTAATTGGTCTAGGTCATCACTTCTTTTATCTTTTTCAAATAAAAATTATCTTCACCATCAATATACTAGTCATAATGATACTATAAAATGGATATATTACCAATGTTTATGATGTTTGAATATAGTATAAATTTCATAGACCATATAATAGTCCGTATGAACTAAATTAGAGCATGTGTTTTCTATAAATTAATTTCTTAATGTTGAATTTACTCATTTAAAATGCAATTTAATTTATAAATGTTTGAGTCGTTACATTATTTACCACTTTAGAAATTATAGACTCTAAATTTTCATTTTATAGAAAAAATGATATGAGTGTAATTTTGATTTATTTCATTTTCTAATTCCCATGTAGAATCCGTATTCTAGTTGTTCATCCATGTAATTTTGATGTGTTTAGTTTTACTATTTCATAGAAATGTTTCTCTTTGATCCATTATCATAATTGGCTACAGCTAGTATGAGAGATCATTCCTCACAAGGGTACCACATTTGGATTTAGTATCGCTAAGGTGTTTTTTATGTACTTACTCTAGAAGGGTAGATGGAAAAAATAATGTAATTGATATTTCTATGGTGGGGGTTATAGTAAATAAGACACCACTCTGATTTGAATATTGATATTAAAGTGGTCGATGAGTCACATACCATGTTTTCCCTTCATCCCAAACCTCATGGATTTATTATGTTGTGATATATGATGGAATCATTTATATTATACCACAAATACTTGGATTCATCGATACTTTTTTGAATATATTATCAATTAACATTTTTTGGATTTCATTTGATGATAAATGGTTCGAATGATCAGTGTCATTTCATGGATAAGATCTGATTCCATCAACAATCTCCCCACAACATTATATCAACTTGTCAGAGTCTGAAAAATCTTCCCTCACATAGACTCATAAGGTGTTATTTGTGTTCTATAATAAAATCAATTATTATATGATAACTTCACTATTAGAAATTTTTTGTCCCAAAATCATTGTAAATCCATTGAACATGATCTCAATATATCCTCTACATTTTTAATGACCCCTTTAAAGAGACCATCCATATAGTAGTGATAAGAAGCGATAAATCTATATTATATATCCATATCTAACTGTATGATTCTATAAAACCTCAAGGAAAACATCATATCATGAATAGATAAAATGGATAGTAGAAATCCACACAATCCTACCAGTTCCCTAATGTATATCTTGGTGATTTGGCCAAGGGAGAAGTGTTCCTTAAGAGAAATAAAATGTTCTAAAATTTTATGGAGATCTACCACTACCCAGATGAAGTTATTTCATTTTGGTGTCCTAGGGAGTTCTGAGGTAAAAATACTTAGTGTTTTTCAATGTACATTTGGGTATGTTCAATGGTTTCATCATAGCCTTTTACATATATCTCTATTAATTAACTTGTCAGAATACCATGAATCGAGACAACAACTACACATTCCCTCTATTCATGTTATGCAATAAGATGTTATCAAATATATTTACATATTAATGCTTCCTATATGAAGATAAAAGGATGAGATGTGTAGATCATTCGAAGGTCCCCTATTCTTTTCTTGTTTTTATGGGACAAAAATATAGGGTCTAAAACTTCACCAAAGTTGAACTATAGAATATTTAATGCCTTAGTTTTTAGAAAATCATATTTATTATGGGACTCCATTATCTTCCCAGTAATTGCATGTTGAATAGTTATTTGAGTATGGTAGGATGAGAATATTTTTATAATTCTAATATACATTCAATGAATGTCCAAGAATATTGGATCATTTTCAATCCTCATCATGGATTGGGTTGCGAGATCTTTTCAAATCACAGTATCAAATACATAGTTTTCCTTAATATGATGAAAATTGATTAATTAATCAAAATACATGATAATTTTTACATACCATCATTTGTACATATGATTCTCTTTTTCTGATTATACTAATTTGAGGGTTTTGTGATTTGTATTAAAATCACTACTCTCACAGTATATATAATGTAAAAAAATCATGAACACGAAGATCACATCATGAAATTATAGATAATGGGATTGTAAGTTCTTCAAATTTATCATGAATTTGTGGTTGTCATAGATTTTCACATTGTCATCTTTCCTGAGTAGAAAACCAAATCCCTTTTTGACACATCATTGTAGGTTAAAATCATTACTTACTAGTGGGTAATGGGAGCATAGGAACAAGGATAAACAAATTATTCATCTCTTTAATGAAATCTTTTCATTAGTATGTCCAGAAAATATTGACTAACTTTCATGTAGAATTGGATAGTGTTAATGAAAATAGTTATATGTATATTTCAATTCACTGATAGTACACAGATAATCAATGAAGGCTATCAATTTCAATCATAGAGGTTGGTGTAAGACATCCTTTTATTTCCTCTAGCGTTAAATGATCCCTATATATCGCTTCATTGGTTTTAACATTCCCTAATAAAGTTACATTATGTAACAAAAAATCACATTTACTTCACATTTAATTTAATTGTTCCTTCTGTAATATTTTAGTTATAGTATTTTAAAGCTCCTCATGTTCCTTATTAATTTTTGTGTAGATGAAAATATAATATAGAAATACTACCATAAATATTTCAATGTACATCCAAAATACACTATTAATAATATCTATGAATATTTATATATAATTACTAAGTCTATATGGAATCATCATGTACTCATAGGACCCATACACCTTATGAAATGATTTCTTAGGGATATCCCACTTATTCTATTTTACATGACAATATCCTAAACAATGATCTATCATAGAGAAGTACTAGTCTCTAGTTAGCTGATCAAACTATTCTTCAATCACCAATAAAGGATAATTTTTCATTATCATGATATTATTTAGATCTTGATAATTATTTTAGAGGTGCATTGACCCAACAAAATTCAATATGAATAGGATCATTTTACCCCATGTTAAATCACACAGGCATATAAACCCTTTATCAAGATTCTCTTAAAATATTTTATTTTTCTCTCAAAGAACATCAAAAAAAATTCTATATGGATTTTTGATATTATAAAATTAATGGGTATATATTAAATTGAAAAATAAACATATTAGGTAAAAGTATGTCCTAAAAATTTTTTGGGGAAAAAATAAGTCAATTCCACTACAATGGGCATGTCATCATAGATAATATTTTCATCAGTATATATAATTTTAGCCAGATATGATTCCTTACAATGAAATATTTTACATTATTGACATTTTTTTACCGTATAATATTCCTCACATTCATATTAACTTTATTGAATTATGGGTAGTATTGTGATATGGGGAGTTATTTCATACTCTTAGAAATTTATGTTTTCTATATTTACGTAAATCCAATATATGATTATAATAAAAGATAATTATACTAAGGGGCGTATTACAAGGTTTTCTATGAAATTATACCCATAAATTTGTTTTTGGGTTGAGTTAAATTGTTATGTAGAAAAAATAGGCCCATTTTCTATGTTTAATAATAACTATACTTCCTTTTTTTGTGGTGGTGTTTGAATATTTTTTCTAAATATGTGTGATATAAATGATTATGTAGAACCATGGATGGTGAACCAAAAATTATCTATTTAATATTGATTTTAATAATTTATCCTAAAATTATCTATTAAATTGTTGTTTTAATAATTTACTTCATTCAAACTATTTCTAATTTTGTTAATTTTAAATATACTACACACAATAAAGGGAAACAATGATTATATCAGGGATAACTCAAAAATGGAATATATTCCTTAACCTATGAATTCATAGGTCCCAATATATGGTATCCATGATCCATTTCATAAGATAACATATTATATATATTTTTTTACCTTAATAATGGTTGATAATGATATTTGAAATTTAGAAAAAAGCATATCCATGAATGTTTCAATCTTCATGTATAACAAACCTTGTTATCCTGCACTAGGTTATAATCGATTATAAATCAGTGCATCATGTTTGGGGTTATTCCTCCTAGTTATAGCTATTTGAGATCCACATTCCCTTATATTATACATATGGTGAATCATTGTTTGGGAATCCAATTACTATATTCCTTACAAAAATTTATCAATGTTTACCATGGTTTAGACTTATCACAAATGATTTTACAAGAGTTTTCTATTCTTAATCCCCAAAAACAAGTTAATAACCATTGATACCAACAATGATAACCCATGTTTTTGTATTTTTATATTATTTATTTATTAGATTAAGATAAACTTAATACTAACCAATAAGATAATGAGGAATTTTTTCTTTGAGTATTTTGTTACATAACATTACATAATGAATTTAATTACATGCATATAAACATAAACACCATAACATTTCCTTAGATTCTATTTATTTTTCTAAAACAACATGGAATTACCTAGAGATGTACATAATAAATGGGAAGTATATAATGCAACAACCTGTGTATTTATAAAATAATTTTTATCTATTCTGAAATTTAATTATAAAATCCAGTATAATTATAAAATGAAATAAGTGGTAATTATTGAAATTATGAAATATATAATAATATACTAGTAACACCACCTATGATATTTGAAATAATATTTATTTATTTTATAACAAAAAAAGAAATATTTATATAAAGAAATACGTAAATAAATCTTTTATAAGTGATAAATAAGTGTTGGCAGTTTTGTGACACATAAATCTATATTTACAATTTTTTAATTATTATAAGTATATAAATGAATATTTATCAATATAACATGTATTCATAAAATAATATTCTATTATCATATGATTTTAAGAAAAATATTTGAGATTGTAATTAATTTTTTACGTGTTATAAAATAATTTACAATTTTAAAATTTTAATTTTTTGTACAAATGAGTATTTTATTTTGAAATAAAATTTTGCATTTTTATGAATTTATATAAAAAAAAGGAATTAAATTTTTAATTCCACATGTTGAAAATTTGTTGGGGTGAATTTTTTTATTTTTTCTAAAATAATTGATTATTTGGTGATTAGAGAGATATGGTAATTTATGGTATATATACATTATATGTTATATAAACTATTACTTGAGTAATCACTGCTGTATGAAAATTTATCTCTAAACCTAAATAATTATTTTAATAAACTTATTATTATGTAAAAAAATACTCAAAGTCATGATCCAAAATATTAAACTACTGAATAAGTTATTTAAAAAACACCTCCCTCCATCAATATAAATAACACACATCACAATCTCTTATCTTCACAAGTCAAAGCCTTGTATATTGTTCAATTTCAACCTATATTTCTAATCCTAATACACTTACTCATGTCCAATAATTTTTGGTCTCACCTAAAATCAAAATTCAAGGGCCTTAAAGAGGTTCTCAATGAATAGAAGTCAATAGGAAAAATTCTTTTTTATTTTGTTTTATTTCCTTTTAATTTATTTAATTTTCTTATTATCCCTTCCCCAACCTTTTCCAAGTGGCATAAAAATCATGTATCTTATATACAATAGAATTTTACCCTGTCTATGGAAAAATTCATCATCAAACATTTTATCATATATTTTTTTTTCTAATAATGAGAACATCCTCTGTGATGTTTCGATTTACTTCCATCAATCATGATACACTTTCATTTTCCATTATCACCTTTACATCTGGTCATAAAACCATTATTATGGAAATTTAATATTGAATTATAAATATTATAAGTTATATAATTTTTTGTAACCATTGTATAAACATTATATTTAATAAAATTTTATGAGTTCGTAATGGTCTTCAAAACGGCAAAATTAAATTAAATCATTTTCATTAGAATTTTATCCAATGAATCATCCTAATATTAGAAAACAAAATCATATATGACATCATATGAAATTCTAGAAACATATTAACACCTTTTCATTCCTCATTTTGGATTTTTTTTCATAAATTTCCAATGAAAATCAATGATGAACGAACCATGAAAACCAAGAAATATATGCCCCAAAAATAGGTCAAAGGACAAAATATTATTGACTAATTGGTGGAAAGATATTATAAAAATTTCATATATGGTTTCATAAATATATATATAGTTTTATAATATACTAATGTCACTATTTGAACCATTATAAATAAGGTTTGAACACTTTTTATGTAAGGCGAACCATGGTTAAGGAACATTTCATTAAAAACCCTCCTTTAAATGTCTAGTTTTAAAAAATTCAAATGAAATGTTTTTTGATTTATGTGTTCATTTTTATTGACTATGTTGTTGTTCATGTGAATTGTTTATGATTAAGTGTTTGACCTATATATATCTCAAATTCATTTACTGTTATTATGTTCTAGGTCCACCTTACGGTTACTCCGTGTTTAACTGTGATGGTTACACCATAAGGTAGTCATGAGGGTTATATTGTATGCTAGCAATGAGGGTTAAATTTTAAGGTAATCGTTATGGTTACAAATAATATGGTAGACGTGAAGATTACAATATCATGTATTTAATTCCCCATGTTACCTTTTTGGTTTTCATTATGCCTTTTATGTTTAGGGAAATCTCTTGTTGGTAGAAAGTAAGTTTATGATACTTTATGGGTGATAAGTATGTCTCCAAGAAAATGATTTCATATATTTATATTTATTTATGGACTAATGGTTTCTTTAATTCTTTTTATAAAACATACTGCTCTTTTCAAACTCATACAATTTTTAAAATGTTTTCCACAATGTTTAGAGGATGGTAAAGAGATAAGAAGACAAGATGAATGTTGTGAAGATTTTTCATGAGAAGAATAATTGTTTTATTAAATATATTCATATTATGGATGAAATGTATAATTTCTTTTAAATACCCAATTTGTATTATTAGGGGTTAATATGTATTAATTATTTACTTATACTATAAAATATAATCCAAAAATATCTTATGGAATGTAGGAAAGTGAATTCTAAATGAATTTACTGGATTATATAATGTTTTAAGAATGTTCCTTATAGTTGGTACCATACCATGGTTCAGATAACATTGGGGGGTTGGTTGATGTTAATGTACTGTTGTAAATAATTTTTTTCCTTATTGTTAAGTTTAAATGATATATAATGTAACGATAACCATGTTTATTCATCTAAGATATGTCTTTAGAATGATTTTATGCAAAAGAAAAAGGGAATCTGATATAGAAAGTCACTGCTTGGATGATATCATTCCAAATCTATAACCTGGAATGGTAGTAATTGGAACCAAGAGATTTGGATAGTAATGGATCAGTTGAAACTATCTATAAATGGTAGTGTTATCCATGGAATAGAAAAGTTATAACTACCATAAAGGAACATGATGATAGTGGAACATTTTAAGAGGAAACACCCACCTAGTTTCAAGGGATATTCTAACCCAGTGGTTACTGAAGGGTGTATTGAATCCCTTGAAAAGATATTTGATTTCCTGGTGTGTTCAGATAATTAAAAAAGAACTATCTTTTGGTTTATCATATTGAAGCTGATGCTGACCAGTAGTTGTCAGTGGTCATGAATATTTGGGAAATTGATGAGAATGATGCCTTGGAATGTGATAAATTTAAGATTATGTAACTTGAAATATATTTTCCTATGGTGGTTGACGTAGTATGGAATATAAATTACATTAATTGAATCAAATGTATGAATATTCAATCTTGTGTAATATCACATAATTTTCTATATATTGGTATTCACATTATTTTGAAATTATATTTAGACCCGTTGATTAGACAAAACGTTTTTATGAGGCCGAGGGTGCCCAAAATGTAATTTTGATCTTATTTTATGTTATATAAGTTTACATGTGAGTTTTTTGTCCTATCGTTTGAATTGGTGGTCGGATATGAAATCCAAAGGCACCGTTGGACTCCCAGCGTCGTGATTTACATAGGCGGGGCCTAACATCGAACGAAATAGGTTGACCAGAAATGTTATTTTTTTTGACATAAAGAAGAAAAACATAAACATAATATTATTTTATTTCTCTTTAATTTTAATTGAGAAACAATTCTTCATTGCTATGGTGCATCGATGAGGCAACACTTCATTCATAATGAAACTCATTAATGGAACAACATGGATATGCTACAATGCTCAAAAAGTTTTCTTTATTAGTTAATAAAGGATTGAGGGCTGACAAACATCAATGGAATTTTTCTGATTAAACACCGAAGGAAACCTCCCCCCTCGAAGAACGACAAAGATTAAAACTACGGTGATGTCACTCATAGAGACCAGATTTGATCTGATGACCAACAATCGATGACAAATTCCAACGATTCATGGATCGATGATGACAACATGGATCTTATGTGATGTTAGCAGTGGATCCCACCATCCATGAAGGGGTTTATACTTTCATTGTGATTGATGTTTGTTTCCAATTTCATTAGGTTAACGACGAATGAAGACTAACACAAAACTGTGTTGGTCTGTGATCAGATTGTTTTTGTGTGAGGGTTATACTGTGGGATTGAAAATGGAGATTTATTATGTTTTTTAGTTATTATTATTTTTCCCCCATGATTAAACTCTAACACAGAAGGCATGAGCCAACATAAACAAGGCATGGGTCCCTCCTCCATGGATGTTTCCTATGAATTCTTTGTGGCCTAATGATCTAGTTAGCAGCAAAAAAAATTTGATGTCTTCACAGTAACGATGACACCATATAGAGATTGTAGGCGTAGGAGGTTCGAGAAACGGACCTCCAAAGCAACTTTGGTGGCCCACATAAGAAACCGCCAGCGCATCGGCGGTCGCGGGTGGAGGGAGGAAGCATTCCCATTGTCATTATGCAACCATAGAGGTCTGCACCTTATCAATAGTGATGTCGAATTGAACCATTTCGATTAGGCAGACCATGTATGGGTCTCTTGGACGAGCTAGATCTATGAGGTCTTTCGACCACATAGAGTAGGACCGATTGGTCTTTTGGCTGGCTGTATTGGAAAAATGGATGTGGTAGAGCCACAAACTTCTATATCGGTTAGTGGGGTAGACAGAGCTAGTTGGATCCTCCAGATGATGAACTGGACAAGGCTATGCCACATCCAGGATACAGAAGTTGACCCACCTCAGGGAACTGGGCTGATGCGGGTGGGTCGCATCCCATGAGGTAGGCCAGACTCATAGCCCATCAGGTTAGACTCGTGGCCCATATGGATAGACTGTAGCCAATATGGTCATACCCATGGCCCATCATGCTTGTTCGGACCCAGTTGGGTCAGAACTGGGTCGGCCACCAGTCGGACTGGTCCCGGACCAAACCGGCCATCATTTCAATGAAAATGATTGTAACTTCCAAATTTGGAATCCGATTTACTCACCGTCTATGACAAGGGGACCCTTGAGATGAAGAGAACCTTATGAGATACTATTAATGAGTTTTGGTGGAGGTTGGTGTATGGATGTGTTGGATCAGACTCGAAACCAACCTTGCCCTTTTTATATAAATGCCCGTACCTTACGGATTGGGCGTTTGTTCTATGCATCATCTATTCCATTGGAACCGTTACAAATAAATAGAACTTTGGGTTACATTATGTTGGAATTGATGGTGGTTGAGTTATGATCGATGACATGAGGGTAAAATCCTCCCAGAAACATGAGTTATAAGTGCAGGAATCTAGTGGCTGGATGTGACGTGAATAATGAAGAGCGACCAATCATAGATCAACAACAGAGTGACCCTTCGTGGATAAGAAATAGATATACCCTTCATGTATAATCATAAGAGAGACCCTTTGTGAATCATCATGAGAGAGACCGATCATGGATCAGAAGTAGCATGGCCCACCGTGGATCATCCGTATAGAGAACCATCATGGATCAGCCGCAGAGCGATCCTCCATGGATCAACATCATTGCGACCTTTTGTGTCTAAGCAGCATATCCTCTATTCAAAATTATATGATCTTTCCTTACGACTAATAATATTTACTGATGTACTTAATTTATTCTTGGTCCGAGCAATCTTTTACATTGTTCTATATATTTGTCATCTTTTATGGTTTTATTTCTTTTGAGGAATTTCCATGGTGATATTTTCCCGTGTGGATTTATGATATACCTTTGGGGGTCTCAAGGTCCCTAGTGAGTTTGTATACTCACCCCATCATGGGATTCGATTAATCGTGTTGTTTCTTGTGAAGAAAAACAATGCTATGATGCACACAATGGTGGTTTGGGACCTGATAGAGCTTAGGGAAACATGAGAGGATGGGGAATACTTCTAGAGATTTAGGATGTACTGCCACTACCTTACAGTTAGAGACAGTAGAGAAGACTTTGATAGAACAGTTGACATTGTGGATTCATGGGTTTGTATTCTGGACCCTTTAATTTCAGTTTAAACCTTTTACTCTAAGTTGTGGTACTTTTTGCTGGTAGTAATTTTTTTACTTTGTGGTTTTATTTGTGAAATATTTCATGTCTGTGTGTAAACATGTTTAATGTAAATGTCTTCCATCTATGGAAAATTCCTTTCTGGTGCTAGTCACCAGCCCCTTGCCTTTGGAAGGGGGACATGAGGTAGTCACAGCATGGGCCCCGAGGGACACGTCGTGACAAAGTGGTATCGAAGGGAGTTCAATTATACTAGAAAAACTAGGAGCCTATATTTTCAATGGGGGAATTGTGTTATGTGTATTGAGTTAGGATTTCAGTACAAGGTGTCCAGTGTTGGTGCAGTGGACGACGTATCCATTCACCAGGACACTAAATTTTGTTTTCTGACTCGGTACATGAAAACACATGGTGTGTGTGTTTATTATTATTTTTATATTGATCCCTTTTTATTCATCTCACTTGTTATAACCTATTGAATATGGCACAACTGTTTCCCTATAGGATGCCTCCACGAAGTCATCCAGCCAATATTACAGTGATGGATCATGAAGATTGCCCACCGAGCGATGAGGCGTCAGTTCGGGGGCCACTGAAAATGATAGTACCTTCGGGTGGTATACCATCAGCAACACCACCCATAGAGCAGCAATTGTTACCAACCCTTACAGTGGATAGTTCATGCTAACTAAGCATGCTTCATGTGTTTCAGTGATATATGCCTCTTAGGATTCAAGGATATGCAGATTATCAGATATATTTGGATTGGATGGAGGATGGTACATAGGTTTTTTATAGGTATAGACTCCTACAGACTACATGGTTGTCCTAGCTGCTAGCCTTTTATAGCACACAGTAGTGATATGGTGCAGCACGATGCTCTAGACACATGAAGAGGTGACCCTTTCCTTGTTGGAATTTGAGTGCCTTTTCAGGGAGGAGTTCGTAACATAAACAATATGCTCAATGCGTATTTCGGAGCTGCTACACCTAAAGTAGGGCATCCTAGTTGTGGCCCTGTACACGGTGAGGTTTACCGACCTATCTCACAACTCTATCAACATGGTTTGAGACCCTTTCGTGAGTTCTTGATCCTTTGAGTAGAGACACTGATGGGAGATCAGGGCATCAAAAATCTTTCTCAGCATCCCGTCGTAGGCTGGAGTGCTAGTGTGAGCTATACTGGTGTAGAGATTCCTAGCCAACCAGGAAATGAACGTGAGATCCACCACTAGACGACAGTTTCCAGAGTCATCTGCAATAGGCTGTAGGTAGATGAGGCAGATGCCCAAACGTGCCAGACCATCCATAGGATGACCCACGACACTGGGTCAGAGGGGAAAAGCTTGTGATTCAAAGGATGTCTATTAAGGCATAGAGTTTATTACTACTACGTCAGACAGATGAACATAGAATCCGACTGTCTGTGTCCCCACATGTATGATCTGTAGAACATCATGCGATGGCCGAGACAGTGACAGAGACAGGAGTAGGGTGGCCAGATAGGTGGTGGATGTGACAGGAGAGCAGGAAGAGTGGTAGGCTGTCGGCACAGGTATGAGGCACCACCACCACCAACCCCAAGTGACCCACCATGTGCTCCAGGAGCAGATGTATTGGGGAAGGCCCATCTTCCGACAGTAGATTACAACCATCCAGAAGTTAGTGAGAAGATACGAGGTATGATCTGTGTCTTCTCCACTTTTTTTGCAGTTCTTATTGACATGTGCACCAGTAACTCCTTACATTCTGCAGATCATTTTAGGAACATTGAGATTTAATCTAAGCCTTTGGATCGATCATTACGATTGGAGACTCTCATAGGATGAGGTTTGGGGGTCACATTCTAGTTCTGACATTGTGACCTTACTCTAGTAGGAGAGAGTTTTAGATGACACCTCATGTTAGGGGCATTGTTGCCCGAAAATGCCATTTTGCATATAGACTGGCTTTTAGAAGATCATGCTTCGATCAACTATTTTACATGTACAGTGCGATGTACATTCATAGATGAAGATTAGTTTTTATTTGATGATAAGAAAGAAAATATGGAAGCATGATATGGTCTCAAACATAGGAGGGTGAAACTGATCACTCATTAGTGGGTTAACATGTCCTTCGATATGGTGGATGAGGTGAGTCCACAGTTTCATGCAGTGGTAGACGAGAATGTTTAAATCATTTGAGAATATGTCTCAGGACTAACTCATTGGAGAGAGGCAGACTTCTGCATTAACTTTTTCCCAGGTAAGACACTGATATCTACACCTTTTTGTCAGATGGATCCCACAGAGCTATGAGAGTTGAAAGTACAGTTCGAGGACTTGTAGAGGAAGGGGTTTGTATGACCTAGTGTTTCTCTATGGGAAACCCAAATTTTGTTTTCCAAGAAGGTAGATGGTAGCTTGAGGCTATGTGTGGACTTCCAGCACCTAATCTTGGTGACCGTGAAGAACAAGAATCCACTATCGAGGATATATGATATCTTTGATCAGATTAAGGTAGAAAAGAGTTTCTCAAAGATAGTCCTCAGATAAAGCTATCACCAGCTTCACATACGAGATGAGGACATCCCAAAGATACCATTCAGATGTTGATAAAGACATTATGAGTACTTATTTATGACATTTGGCATGAAGAAACCCCTAGTAGTGTTAATGGGACTCATGAAGAGGATCTTTCAGTATTAATTGGACTAGTTTTTATGAGTATTCATTGATAATATCCTAGTGTACTCGCATTGGATGAGGATAATTTTGTTTACTTGAGTATAGTTCTGGATATGCTTTGAGAGTACCACCTTTACAAAAAGCTCTCTATGTGTGAGTTCTAGATAGAGAAGATCCATTTCATGGTACATTTCATTTTAGAGGCTAGAGTTGCGGTGGATCTAGCGATGATCTTGGTTTTGCATTCTTGGGAGACTCCTAGGATTGGGACAGAGGTACATAGCTTCCTTCATTTAAGAGGATACTATCAAATATCCATAGTCGAATTCTCCATAGTAGAAACACCATTGAAATCATTAATGATGAAAGGAAAATCCAATGTGTGGTGGAGAAATTCTAAAAGAGCTTCCAGTAGCTGAGTTAGATCTTTACCAGCACTCCCATATTGAGGTTTCAAGGGGAGGGCATTGACTATGTGGTATACTATGATGTATCAAAAGCTATAATAGGTTGTGTCTTGATGAAGTTGATGATATGAATGCTTATGGCTAATGACAGTTCATACCACATAAGAAGAAATATGAACCTCATGAACTAGAGTTAGCAGTCGTGGTCGTCGCACTAAAGATGTGGAGACACTACCTGATGGGTGAGCGGTCCCTCTATACTCATACCACAAGAGCCTAAGGTATATGTTTTTTCAAAAGGATTTGAACTTGATAAAAAAGTGTTTTCAAGTGTTTTTCTAGGACTAAGATTTAGATATATTCTATACTCCTGGGAAGGGTAATGTGGGGGTAGGTTCTCTCATCTAGATATTGAGTTCACAGTTATTTAACGAGGCCATAGAGCAGTTTACCTCGATTCATATATCCTTCATGGATAGAGATGAGAATTTTTTCACTTCAGTCGACGGTAGTCACCCCACCACTCTTACAGTGAGTTAGGGAGAACCAACTCAATGATAGTAGCTACGATACTAGACGTGCCCAGATATCTATATGACATGAACCTGAAAGATATTCTGAAGGTGTGCAGAACATAATATTTTTTAGATGTCACACCGTTGTACCAATGGAGTTCTGTGAGGAGGTACTGAGGGAGTTCAATACATCCCCCTCGGTGGTACATCCCTGAGTGATGATGATGTACCAGGACCTACGACATCAGTACTAGTGGTCGGGGTTGAAGAAGGTAGTGAATGAGTTTGTTTCTAGGTGCCTCCCTTGGTTGCAAGTGAAGGCGGAGCATCAGGTACCATAGGGTTTGACTCAGTCCCTCAAGATACCATAGTGGAATTGTGATGGGATATCAATGGACTTCGTGACAGGATTATCACATAAATGTAGAGGGAACAATACAATATGTTTGATTGTTGTTTGACACACCATGTTGGCCCACTTCCCCATTATTCGAGAGAAGGATTTAGTAGATAACATGTTATGCCTGTTTATTCCGGAGATCGTGCAACTTCATGGGGTGCCTTTGATGATAGTCTCATATCTCGAGGAATGATTTACATCCCAGTTGTGAAAGGGATTTCAAGAGGCATTATAGACTCAACAATGCTTCAGCACAGCCTCTCACCCGCAGATTGAGGGTCATAGGGAGAGGACCATACACACCATGGATGACATTAATCAGGATTGTGCCCTGGATTTTAGTTTTTGATGGGAGGAACAACCTAAAATAGAAGGATTTCGTGTACAAAAACAGTTAAAACTCCACCATAAGTATGATACCTTTTATGTCACTGTACGGACAACCATGAAAATTATCATTTTACAGGACTGACCAAGTGGAGTTAGTACATTTAGGTCCATAGATGGTGCATATAACCACAAAAAAGGTGTAGGTCATCCAAGATTGCATGAACAATATATATAACTAAGAAAATTCTTATGTAGATAGGTGATGAAGGCCTTTGGATTTGAAGGCTGGGGCCACGTATTCCTAAGGGCATCCCATCGATGAAGAATACCTATATTTGGTTGAGGCGGAAAGCTATCATCGAGGTTCATTGGACCATTTATGATTATTTAGATAGTGGGTGAGGTGTCATAACACTTAGAACTACCTCGAAGGTTAGAGAAGGTTCACGATGTCTTCCATGTATCCCATATGAGGAGAGTCATGTGTGACCCTTCTCATGTCCTCAACTATAAAGAGCTAGAGGTTGAAAATGGTGTGACTTTTGTGGAGTACCATGTGGAGATAGAGGATCAACATGAGAGGATTCTTCATGGATGATCTATTCTTATTGTCCAGATTCAGTTGCAGGACGATAATTTCTAGGGGAGGAAATAGGAGTGGGATGCATAGATTTGTGCTCAGTACCACCATCTATTTGTTTAGCCATTGATTTGGCTACTGGGGATGTAAAACATGAGGGTGGAGAAAATGTAATAACCCATAATTTTCCATAATTATTTTTGATGTTTTTTATAATTTTTTCACAATTAGGCATTGAGATTACATGTGATTTTGAGGTCAGGGATTCCAAAAATGTAATTTTTAACTTATTTTATGTTCACTTAAGTGAATGTGTGAGTGGGTTTTTCTGACTTTTGAGCTGGTGCTCAGATCATAAATTTTATGGCACCATTGGACTCGAATTGTAGTGATTTACCTCAATGGGTCCTAACATTGACCGATATTGGTCGACCGAAAAAAAGTAATTTTTCATATATAAAGTTGAAAAATAATAAAAATAATAATATTATTTTTATTTTCTTTTCATTCAGTTTAGCAATGATTTTTCAACAATGCAACATAGTAATGAGGAGACGTTGCATTCATTAATGTCACTCTATAATGGAATATAATGGAGATTCTACAATACTCTACTTGTTTTCAATATTAGTTAACCAAGGATTCTGGGTTCATAAACATACGTAGAATTTCTCTTATTAAATTCCAAAGGAAACCTCCTCTGTATAAAAATAGAGGAGATTAAAAATACATTGATGAACCACTTGGAGAACGGATCAAATCCAATGACTGAAGAATGGCTATGAACGCCAACGATTCACAGATCAATGAAGATGATAAAGATCTCCTCCATTGTTAGCAGTAGATACAACAATATTGGTAGTGGTTTATGCTTTCTTTGTGATTGAAATTTCTTTCCCTGTTATTGAGGTTAATAATGAATGAATACCATCTCACAAATGGGTTGATTTGTAATCTAATCATTCTTGCAGAATAGTTATAATGTGAGATTGAAAATGGGTATTTAATATGTTGTGTGGTTATTATTATTTTTCCCCATGCTTAAACTCTACCTTGGAGGGCATCATCCAACACAAAATAGTCCTAGGTCCATCCCCCATCGATATTTCTTGTCTGTTCTTCATGTTCGAATGATCATGTTGGGGTTAATTCTATTTTGAGGTCTTCACATAAATGGTGACACCCTACGGAGCCTATAGGTGCAGGCGGTTCGAGAAACAAATCAATGGAGAAACTGTGGTGGCCCACAATGATTGTGGGCTACGGCCAGCTGTCCATGTTGTCTTAGTGGCATGGTGCCGACTTGTGCTGTGTGGAAGAAGTGGCCCGTGTCTAGGCCACTCACACAAGCTAGAGTCGTACAGTCCATCGACCGCTTGTGGGAAGACATGTCAGTTGATTGGACGTCTTTGTGGTACAAAATGGACAAGACAATTCCAAGTCTTGTAGGATAGGGCCGATCCATTATATAGACTGGCCACAGTGAGATGAAGCACCTGCTGTCACCATTGGGTGATGAACCGGATGCAGCTATGCCACATCCCACCTTGCGGGCAGGACCTACGTCCCATGTTTCATTGAAAGACTTGTAACTAACATACTAGGTATCTAATTGATGTGTCATATGCAGTACAAGGACCCTTGTGATGAGGTAGTCCTTCTGAAATAATATATGTGAGTATTTGATGTGTTTTCAATACGGCCGAGTTGGATTGACTCGAATCCAATCGGGCCCTTTTCATGAAAATGTAGATGTCGTACAGACCAGGCATCGATTTGACAGGCTGTCTGTTTCATTGGGACCCTAATGATGAGAAGTTACTTTGGGAAACTCTATGTGAGACTTCTAGGTGGTTAAGATAAGTCCAATGGATTGAGTATATGATTCTCTTGAAATTAAGTGTGTTATGTTCAGGAATCCAGTGGCTGGCTATGACATGAAGAATGAAGAGTGACCCTTTGTAGAGGAGCAATGGAGAGACCCTTCATTGATCAACAACGAAGCATCCCATCATGGATCAGCATGAGAGTGACCCTCAATGTATCTTCATGAGGGAAATCCTTCATAGATCAGCAGTAGCACCACCCATTGTGGATCAGCTATAGAGCGACCCATTGTGGATCACCAGTAGAGAGGCCTTTCATGGATCTGTAGCAAAGTGACCATTCATGGATCAAAAATATATCCCCTCAACAAAATAATATGATATATCCTTATAACGAATTATCATTACATATATACAAAAGTTATACCATGTGTGATCTATCTTTTACATTGTACTGTATATTTGAGGTCTTACATAGTGGTATTTTTTAGTGGTATTTTCTTTATGGTATTTTACCTTGTGTATTTCTGAGAGACATTCGGGGATCTAGGGGTCCATAAAATGTTGTTATAATCACCCATATACAGGATTCACTTGAATGTGTTGTGTTTTGTGTAGATGACTGATGCTACAATGCAGACCGTGGAGGATTGGCACTCGATGAAGCTCAGTAAGGCAGGAGCGGACGTGGAATACTTCTATTGGTTTAAGCTTTACTTCCACTACCCTACAGGTAGAAACATTAGGGAATAATTTGATAATATTGTTTATTTTGTGGGTTATTGGTCATGTATTTTGGCCCCTTTACATTCATTTTTCACCTTTTACTCTCAATGGTGGTACTTTGTGGTAGTTGTACATTTTTTTCCTTTGTGGCTTGCTTTGTGAAGTATTCTATGTCTATGTGTGTACAAGTTTAAAGGAATTTCCACATTTTTTTGAGATATGAATTTGTAGTGTTATTCACTATCCCCTGACCTTTGGAAGGTGGGATTGGGGTAGTCATGACATGTGCCCCTGGGGACAGGTCGTGATAGACCATGTATGAAAAAAAGTCACTCAATTATAAAGTTACACTCTGGATATTATTCAGGATCTTGATAGAAAAATAATTTATTTTTACTCAGGATTGAAGAAAAGATATCGAAGGGAATATGAATCCAATGAATTATAAAGTAATAAGAAACTTGTTTGCTGTGATTATAGGGTATAAAAGGTTATTTCTGAGGATCATGTGTACTTTGAAAGCAACGGGATGAGGAGGACTATGTGGAAAGAAATAGTTATGAATCAATCAAATAAATATGATGGTAATAAAATCCATTTTTCAATGTATGGAATGTGTGAAAAAAATCACCCTAGGTAATATCTACAAAAATATGGGATTTTTATTTTAATGTTTGTACATATGTCTTAATATTGTAATGAAAAGGATAATTAATTTAATTATTACTAGGAAATAGTAAATTGTTTTAAATGTGTTGAGGCGTGGAACTATGGAAATAAAATCCCAATGAAAAATCTGAATGATGCAATAAAGATAGATAATAAGCCTAAAGGTGATGTCATATCCTTTGAAAATATGTCAGAAGATTTTAGATCATCCAATGAAGTGGTATCATGTAATTTTTTTTGTTTACTTCAATTTATAAAATGTTTTTTTTTTGAAATGGGGTCTACAAATTATTTTATTTAGGATAAAGTTTCAGGTAACTATGAAATTTCAATTATAGAAATGAATTAATGAAATATGGTAAAAACACTATGGGAAATATTAAGGAAAAGGTAATTATAAGAATCTTCCTTTGTTGTCTATGGAAAGAAGTTACCAGATAACCTTATTGTTTTTCCATTAGTGGACTTTTTATGTTATCCAGGTTATGAATGTTCTTTCTTTTTTTCATGACTAGATTTATTATAGAGAAAAATAAGTTTTTTTGAATAATGTTTTTATTCTTTACCCTTAACATTGATGATATATCAAGAATATATGAAATAGTTAAAATAAAAAAATTACAGTTATCTTCCACATATTTTTGAAAACTATGGTACTATATAGGTTAATGATGTTCTGGTGGTTAATGAACAGCAGAATGTTTTCCTATACTAGTTTCATAGTGTAATTTCTGTTAGTGGTGTTGAATTTTCTATTGATATTGTTACAGATGCTATTCCAATATCAGAAACCCCTTATCAAATGGATCATGTGGATCTTCCTGATTTAAAAAGGTAGTTACAGGAGTTTCTAGATAAAGGATTCATCATCCTAGTACTTCACCATGGGGTGCTTCTATTTTTGTGGATAAAAATAAAACATTTTCCATGAGACTTTCCATTGATTATGGAGATTTTATGAACATTATTATTATGAATTTGTATCAACTACATCATATATATGACTTGTTTGATCAGTTACATAGTGCTCATTATTTTCCAAGATTGACTTGATATCTTGGTTCCATCAGATGATGGTGAAGGAGGATAACATCCCAAAAATATATTTTCATACTATAAATGGGCATTATGAGTTTTTACGCCCTTTGGTTAACAAAAGTCCCCAGATCTATTCATGGATCTTTTTAATATAATATTCCATGAATATTTGGTTATTATTTTTTTCATTTTATTGATGTTATTTTTTTCATTTTAAAAATTCATGATGATCATGAATAGTAATTAAGGATTATCATTCAAAATCTCAATGAAAAAAAGTTATATGGAAAATTTATCAAATGTGATTTTTTGTTTCAAAATATTTGTTTTCTAGGAAAATTTTTAAATAAGGCTGGATTAATTGGTCATTATTAAATAAATTGAATAATGAATAACCAAGAACTACAAATGTTATATAGATTCACAGTCTACATGGATTATCAGTTTATTAACAATCGTTTCCTAAAAAAAATTATGGTTTTCTCGCCCACAGACTCAGTTACCATTAATATGGGTTTTATTTATATTTCCAGAAGACTGTAATGTTTGTTTTCTTGAACTGAAAATAATATTGGATAATCATTTAATTACATCCCTAACATCTATAAATTGAATGTTTTTCCACAACAGTGATGCTTCATTGAAGGGTACTGGTTGTGTTATGAGGTAGATTTATCACGTAATTCATTATTCTTTAATAAAACTAAATTCTCATTAGTTAAATTGTCCCACACATGATTTTAAAGCTGAAGATGTGATATTCACAATTTCAAATTGGGGACATAATTTATATAGATCTAAATGTGAAATATATATTGACCATAATTGTTTGATGTATGTATTCTCTCAAATAGAATTGAACATGATGTAGAGAAGATGGATTTAACTACTAGATGATTATGATTTTATGATGAATTAACATTATAAGAAAGAAAAAAGTGGAATATTCTTCGATTTTAAAAAATAATTCAATATTAACAATGTTATGTTTAAAACATGATCCCTTGATTATGGATTTGATGAATTTTGTCTTCATTGTTTTTGGTGTAAGAAATTACTCAATTTTATTTCTGGTGTCAGTGTTGTCTTATCTCTCATATAGAATTAAGAAATCATATAAGGAATAATATGAGTTATATAAAAAGGTATAATTGGTTAAGAATGGTAAATTTCATAAATTTAATGTTGAAAAAGATTATGTAGTGAAATTTCGAATGTGATTATATGTACATTGTGATTCCTAGATGAAGAAATAATTATTATTTAAATCTTATAGATCTTTGTTTTATGTTCATCCTGGAATCACATAGATGTAAAATTATCATTAAGAGTATTAGTTATGGAATGGAATAAAATGATATATTACTGATTTTACAATGAAATGTTTGAATTATCAATAGGTTAAAGTAGTGAGACATCTACAGAAGGGGATGATTAAACATTCTCTAGTTCCAATGTTGATTTGGGGAAATATATCCATGATCATTATTTTGTAACTACCAATTACTCATTGATGTAACAATGAAATTTGGGTTATTATTGATCGACTGACTAAATATGCACATTTTCTTCTTATTCGCGATACTCTCCTTTAGATAATCATTCTCTACTATACTATAAATATATTTTCAAGTTTCATGGTATTACTCTATATGTTATATATGATTGAGATTACAAGTTCATTTCTATCTTTGGGAAAGGCCTTCATAATTTATTTGGGACTAAATTAAATTCCAACGCAACCATTCATCCTCAATCTGATTGAAAAACTGAATGATAAATTTTGATATTGGAAGACAGGTTATGTTCTTGTTCAATGAATATTCATTGAAGTTGGGATCATTATATTTCATTAGTTGATTTTTCATATAATAACAGTTTTTATTCTCATATACATATGGATCCTTTTGAGGTATTATATAAAAAGACATGTTGACCTCTATAATATTAGGATTAGTTGGAAGAGTGGATGTTAAAGGGATGAGAATTAGAAGAGGAAGTAGAAGTGAAAGTGAAGATAATCCAGCAACAAATGATGAAATCTCATAGAATGAAGAAAAGTTATAAAGATACTAGAAGTAAATACATTTTTTTTCAGGAATGGTGATCATGTTTTCTAAGAATTTAACCTTGAAAAACTGTTATTAATTTTTTTATAAAAATAATCAATGTCCACATTAAATTGGTCCTTCTAAATTTCTAGTGAATGACTGAAAAGTTGCATATATTGTAGCATTTCCTCTCAGTTTATATAATGTACATATTGATTTTCATGTTTCGATATAGAGAAATTATTTTCCAGATTCATATCATGTTTTGAGACCCAAATTAGTTTAGATGGAAGAGAGTATCTCTTATGAATATAATCCTATTCAGATTCCTAATCATAAAGATAGATTATTGTGGAATAAGGTAATTCACCAGGATAAGGTTTTTTAAAGAAACCACATGTTTAGAGAAGAATAATTTAAATATTATAATTCTACGAGGGAAAGTTATCCTCAATTATTTTTTATGTAAATAAAAATTTTGATGACACAATTTATATATGGTGGGGGAGAATGTGACAATCGATGTAGTTATAAAATAACACATCATCATTCTGATATAAAATAGTAAAATTCACGATAATTGAATGAGGAAATTAGTATTATTTATATTAATGAAGGAATATATACTAATAGAATAGTGTATTCTATTATTAAAGTATGAATAAAATTTAGGTATCTTATGAGTGAAAATGTGATATATTTATATCACGAAAAAATTAGATAAATGTTTTGAAAATGATAAATTTTGTGTTTGTATTTTTGTGATGCATTAATTATTATTTACAATCTAATAATGAATATGAAGATTTAAAATAATATTTATCACAATAAAATAGATTCCTAAATTAATATTTTGTTTTCTTATGATAATATTTTTTTGATACATTTATTAATATTTGAAAGTGTTATAAATTCAATAATAAATATAAAATTTTTATTTTTAGAATAAATAATTATTTTAATTAATAATCAAATAATCATATTTAGAAAATTCTATTCATAAAATGGAGTTCATTAAATAATAAAACATGTCGAAAAATGGTTGGGGTGAATATTTTATATTTTTATGAAATAATTTAATTTTTCGTGAATATAAAAATATGTTAATTTAATGTATATATACATTATATGTCAAGTACACTATCCCTTAAGTCATTTATGAGGTTACAACAGTAATCAAAAATCAAATATTATTATTTTAATATATTTACTGGTATTTTTCTATCTATTCATAGTCTTGAGCTAAAATAATAAACCAATTAATAAATTATTTAAAAATACCCATCTCCCACACTATAAATACATCCCATAAACAGCTATTATTATTATAACTCAATGCCTTATTGGTTGTATAATTTCTACCCAATTAACTTCCTAAGACACTTCCCCACTTTCTAGATGTTCTAGTATCACAAAATGTCAAATTCCATGGCCCTTAATGAGGTTCTCAATGAGAACAATTCATGATGAAATACTTTTTCATTTTCATTTATTTTCATTTTAATTTTTTTATTATCTATCCACATTTAAATATCCAAGTGTCATTAAAACCCAAATATCATATCAAGAATATAATATCTTCATTTATATGTAAAAATTCCTCATCATACTCCTTCTTTTCTCCCTTTTATTCTGAAAAAGAGAACATCATCTGTGATGTGTAAATTAACTACTATCGTGGACGAGACTCATTCATTTCCAATTAACACCTTCAATAATATTCAAAAATCCATTACTATTGTTTAATAGGGTTTTTTAAATATTTTATAAATTGTATAATGTTCATGGAACGAATTTTAAACATGATATTAAATTAAAATATATGTGTTCGTTATGGTTATCCAAAACACCAAAATAACTTAAATCATTTTCATTATCATTTTATCTAAAGAAAAACTCTCATACCAGTAAATGATATATTCTATCATTTAAAATTCTAGAAACATATTACAACCATTTCATTCAACATCTAAAGATTTTCTTCCATTTTACATGAAATTCCACAATGAAACAACCATAGAACCCAAGAAAAAATTCACCCAAAACATTGAAAATAAAAAAATATTATAGATAAATTGGTGGAAAGTTGTTATAAAAAGATCAGATAAGGTACTATAAATACTAATATTGTTCTCTAATATACTAATAACACTATTTAAAAAATTATACATGTGTTTTTAACATGTTTTAAGTAAGATGAACTCGAGGTAAGGGACTTTTCTTTTAAACCCCCATTTTAAATTTCTTTTTTGAAAAAATCCAATAAAAATATATTTATGATGAATGTATTAATTTTTTATGATTATTTTCTAGTTATGGATATTTATTAATAATTAATGTTGGGACCTATATCACCCTTGATTTTTTTGGGTATGTTTATGTTGAAGATAAACTATATGGTTACTCTGTGAGTAACTACAATGGTTAAACCATGATGTCGTTGTGAGAGTTACATTGTAAGTTTTTCGTGAAGGTTATATTATAATGTATACATGAGATTTAAAAATCATATGGTAGTCGTGAGGGTTAAAATATTATTTATGTAATTTCAAATGTTACCTTTACGGTTTTATTTATGTTTTCTATGTTTTATGGAAATTGATTGTTTTCAAAAATTAAGTATATGATACATTATGGGTGAGATGTACGTTGTTGTGAAAAATATTTCATATATTTATAATTATTAATGGACTACCATTTTATTTCCTTATACTTATTCTCCTTATTAATCTCTTTTTAATCAGATATTTTAAAAAAAAATCATGGGGTTTAAGGATGTATAAGAGAAAAGAATCCAAGCTAAATGTTGTGTAGATTTTTTATGAGAATAATTCGTTTTATCTCTAAAAAATTTTGTATTATGGAATAAATTGATACTATTTTAGTGATTTCCAATACTTTTTTTACAGATTAATATTTATGAATTATATACTAATTATATAAAACACAAAACCTAAAAAATCTTTAAGAATGTAAAAAAATAATTTTAAATGAATATACTAGATTATGTAATGTTTAAGGCCATAAACTTATATATAATTCCTTGTAAGCGAGTAAAAAATAATTCTAAGGGTTGAATAAGTAAATTTGATCAATGAAGAATATCATTTTATTTATTATATATATGGGAATAATAATTATGATGATTGAGTCCTGATATGATGAGAAAACATAAATTCAACATTAGAATGGGAAAAAATATAAATCATTACATCATATAAATAAGTCAAGGATAAATTTCAAGAAAAAACATAGTTCACTTATGATATCCACTCATGCCACATAAATGAAATATTATGATATAACACATTACCCAATTCATTAGATGACTATATTATTCTAGGACCATTAGTCACATTCATATTTTGAACAAGAATATATGTGCCACATAGATCATATAATATAAGGATGTTTCTCATGAATTTTTAACACACAATTACTTATTGTGAGTTACAAAATTATAAATCATTAGTTAATGTTAGGTACAAGATGTTTAATACCCCTAATTGGAAATGGACAGTGGCTTTCTCTACACAAATTTATTTAATGAAAAATACCAAGATAATTTTAGTAGCATAATTGGTGTAAATAAATGGCAATAGATTGGGTGAATGAGAGAGAAATGGATATATCATTTCATGGGTACCAATATGATAGTACGTGGGATGTGAAAAAACATATCTCAACTTGAAAATATGTAAATATTTTTATATAACAAATTAGGTTTTTGAATAAAGTGGATAAGTGGATGATCTCTTCCCTTGAGATGGTGCTTCCAAATGAATTAGAGGAGATTATTTAGATCATGGTGCACCGAGGGATGTATATAGAGTTAATAGATGAGTGAATTCTTGTTAAAATAGTTTATGATGAAGATAATGGGAGGTTGGGTATCATTATATTGGAAAAGAGAGGATAATTCATTATTAATTTCTAAATGTTAGGTTTGGAATCCATAGGATAATGTAATCAAAACCACATACCATCCCAAAGTTTTCCACATGGATTCAACCAAATAGTATTTTTATTAATTATTTATAATTTTATCATATAACAAAATAAAATTATAACCATTGTGATTTTTAAGTGAGTCATTTTTATAAATAAATGATTCTAGAATAATCAAATAAAATATATATTATCACTATAAGTGAAGGGTTTATAAAATTAATCAAATAACATAAAAACACAATTCTAAAGGGGAAATATATATATTTGGTCATGGATACGTTATATAGAATATATTAGGTACCTTTTGTGTATTTATGATTTCCTAATATATATGGTTAATTTATAAAGTATTTAATATTTACCCAAAAATTTTATTGAATTTGAAATTTTTTAATAAAATTAATCTTGTGTAATTTCGACGTGATAATTTATAATCTCTTATATGTATTTTCAAAAATTTTCTCTATATATGATAATTTAATATAATAATTCAAAATAAGTATTTACTAAACAATACGGGTTTTCTAACTTTTACTAATTATTGACCCCAATGACTATTATATTTGACTTCAAAAATTATATTATAATTTATATTTAAATATTATTCAATAATATTATCTAGTTATAATACAAATAATGTAAAAAAATTAAATTCGTAAAAAATATTTCTTAATTGAAATAATATATTTCAATAATCTACAATTTTTGTTTCATCACATTAGAATCCAATTTTATGAAGAACATTATTTTTCTATTTAAAAAGTAATATTAGAAAGAGACAAATACAATAATTATATTATTTAAAAGAAAATAAAAAATTTTATACTATTAGAGTTTATATACAAATCCCTTTATTATAATAATTAATTCCTTAAAGTTATTGTGTGTGATGGTGATATTTTCAGGGGGGTTTTCAACAAACATGGTTTGGGATGTTATCTTGATGATCTTGAACAGCCCTAGTAAAGGGTTTCTCTCAAGCATCAGTTGTTGAATCCCATCGTGGGCATGATAAATACATCATTCATGTGATAAATTTTCCTCTAAATCTCGGATAAATGGCATTTATATCATACAATCCTTTTAGTCGAGTCCCCCACCTCGTTTTAAAAAAAATAGATATTATCATACCCAAAAATATACTAGTCCTAGCCAACATTATAAAATTACTATATTATCAATAGTGAGGATTAATACTGGTATATTATATTTTATAGGTCACATATGGGTAAATAATAACAAACTTAGTTCATGTAGTTTCTATAACATCATTTATTAACAATACATTTTTTAATTTCAGAAAAAACAGAATTTCATTTATAAATATGTTAATATTTACAAGGATATGAGTTACCCTTTTATAATTTAAAAAGGAATACATTTTCTTAATACCATTAAAATTTCAATAATTATATTTCAATATATTGGAATGTGGCTCAAAAAATCAGGAAAAATCGAGTGGATATAAGATTTATTCAAGAAAGACCTCAACCACTAATTAATGATCATTTTTAAGATGTTAACCCCTTGACCATTTATGATAATCAATTTTACCATCTTGGTTTTCACCATGCTAGGTAGTTTTTTTATCTATGAAATTTATCATTGAATAAAGAAATAAAATATCCCTTGTTGTATAATTTGTGACTAATTATTAAAAAAATTAAGTCCATCTTTTGATAAATTTCTAATATAAAGAAATAATAAGTTGAAAATACTAAATGTATAATGTATAAATTAATTTGATTAAAAAAATATAATGATAGTTATAAAATTATATATATGTGTTCTTAAATTAAATATAACGTTTTAAAATTATAAAATCACTTATATAATACATATTTTGTCTTATAAAAATTTTATTTTTAAATTTAAATTTCATACTTATTTAATAATAATGACAAAAATTCATACTATTTTTAAAAATTGTATTATGGACTATTCAAATAAAAATTAAATGTCATTTTTTTTTCTGAAATATGTTTTTACATATAATGTTTTTACATTAATAAATAAAATTTACCCATAATGATGAATGATATTAATGAAATTTATTTTTTACTTTATCAAATTTTTTAAACATTTGAAAAATATTTTTCATCATATGGTATAAGGAATCATATAATTTCATGATTAAAAGGTAAATTTTCTTAAAAAAATAGTTTTTGTCACATATTGAACACTTATTTTAAGATTGATTTCTATGCCTTTTAGAAATTGAATTTGAAATATTATGTATGATCCTAAGCATTTTTTGATATTCCACAGGATCATTTAACGGTTCAATTTTACAGTTGTTTATGTGTATATTTTTTGGGGTTTACTTTGGGGTGTTTTGGGGCGAAATTAAAGAATTTTGGAATGAAAAGGGCAGTTCAATATTTGCACACAGTTTTCCCAAACTATTTTCCCATGAAAGCTATGAATGAAAACCCAAACATAAGGGATTCACATGGTTGGTGTATTAGTATTCAAACTATGGCACATCCCAATAGTAACCATCTTGTGAGGAGGTGCATGGTTAGTGGAATGGTTCGGGGAAACCATGCCTCCATGTATGAAACCACGAGCATTAAAAAATGAACCCAAAAAATTCATAATCTTTTGACCCCCATCATATATTCCAAAACACCCCGGATCAACCCTAGCTCATTTCTATAATTTTTTTGAATCTTATGGATATATTTAATGGGCTTCCATATTCTTTTCTTGGTGAATCCAATATTTTTTTATAGATCTACACATATCCCAGTGAGAGATAAATTCTCGATTGATATCCCTTCTCTTCAATCATTCTCTATTATTTCTAAGGTATGTTCTCCTCTATTGGTTATGGGTCTACATATATGTTATGATAGAACTAAAATGATGGATCGTGGATATAGAATTAAATTTTTATATCTCTTTCATTATTGGGTTCTTGATTATTCTACGTCAATTTTGGATTTCATTGGAAAATGATCATTAATGTATGGAGGAATGTTATATAAATTCAAAATATCATATAAATAATTTAATTATGTGTTTGTAATTTTGAAATATAAATTTCCATGATTGGAAATTGCATCCTGAATATAATTAGATTAAATTGATTTTCTATGTGACGATTGAATGCGTTGAATTTGGGTAAATAGTATGTTAGTTGAATTGGATTAATTAATTGGTTAATTAATTAATGAAATGATGTGATTATTAAAATTATGGGATATTGGAACAGTTTACTTATTCAATTAAATGTGATTTTTGAATTTGTTACATTTTGGGTTATGGAATTGATTAATAGTTTGAGGAAAGGGATGTTCGGTAAACCATGAAATGTTAATGGGTCATGTGAATAAATATTATTAAATTATTTTATTGATGAATTTTTTTTATTTCAATGTGATTAAATTTTTTAGTCATTATTATTTGGTAATTAAAATGGTATTCCACAATGTGAGATGTTGATGATTGGGTCAATGAATATTGACCATGGTAAATGGTATATCTGTGATATATGTGACGAACTGAAAAATAGGTTATGTGATAAAAATTGATTCATAAAATAAATATGGTGTACAAGACATGGTATTCTACAACCAGATGTGATAATGAGTGTCAGACACGAACTCTGGCCCCAAATAACCATATTTGAAAATGAGCGTGGGACATTTACCAAGGCTCCAAATATCCCATTTTCATAGAGACTATGGGAATGTAATGATGCTCTAAATACCCATGTGATATCGTGGTGTGGGACATGGACAACAAATCAAAATATTCATGGGTTATTAGACACTACATTCTACACCCATGATATTGGCATTGGACTATGGTTTCAATTGTATTGGATATGAATTGAAATGAAATGATAAATGAAAATCATTGTATTGTGATCTATGATATCCATTATAGATAGTTCATTCAATGGATGGGGATGAATAAGGTATTGATAGTATGGGTGTCACTGTTAACTCAGGGATTTATGTGGTTAATTAATGAATAATGAAATAAGAATAATGATTACTTTTGGAATTGTGAATTATTATTTATACAACTGCACACAATCTCATCTACTGGATATTATTTAAGATAATATTGGTGGTGTCCATCTAATTTTTACTAGAGCACTACTCAGGATTCCTAATCGTTACCAGAATAGATTTTACGTTTTCAAAGTAGTTTATGGGAATGGGACCTATGTTATATGGATGAGTCGGTAGGAGAATTGTTGGGGGAACAAAAATTGGTATCGAGACATACATTTGGGAGTTTTCAAGGTCATTATTTTGGGTTTTCATTTTGATATTTCACATTCATTAGGAATAATATATATATTTTTATTTAATGGATATTGTTTTTAGTTTTAGTTTACCATCCAATTTTGGTTGATTTAGTTATTTTATTAATCTAGTTGATGGTTGCTGTCTGTGGGTTATTTCTTAGTTATTTCCTCAATTGTTATACTTTGATAAATAGGGTATACTATCGCCTTGTAAAGATACTAGATCCTCCCTACTATTAAAAACCCTACAAAATATCAAGATACATTCATGAGGTCATGTGCCCACCCGACTCAGGGTATTGGTGTGTGGCACCCGGGTTAGCACCTCACAAAGTCGTATTAATGTTTTTTTCTTTTTTATTATTTTTTACTTCTATTTGGAAATGGTATACATAATACTAAGAAGTTTCAATAATTGGGAATTACCTCATGCATGGGAGTAGCTAACCCTTATATTGGGGGAACCCAAGTACCCATGGTTGGATTGTTGTTGTTAATGTTTTTTATTATGATTAGATGTTATTTCACCTCAATTGATGCACTTTTTTTGTGAGACGATTATTGATTCTAAGAATTTATGAGATTATTCTCTTTTCCTTGTATAGAATGAAAATTCCGTATGCATTAAAATTTATAGGAACTCAGGAAATATGATTAGATTCATCCGTTGTAGGCACACATGGAAAATCTGGTTTTGGATAAGTTTTCAAAACTGAATGTTTTTCCTTGATTATGTAATTGAAGTAAAATTTTTATCTAATATTAAATTAATATATTGTAAAATTATTTAGAATTTTAATAATTTGGTGAAAATTTTAAAAATGGAAAATATGAAATTTTTTGCCATTTTAACTTGAACATGGTGTATGGTGGTTAAGGGGAGTGATTGGTCTTCAATTTTGAAAATATAGTGGGAAAGGTGGATAAATTATTAAGGATTTATGTTATTAACAATTATTAATTGTGTTAATTTTATAAAGTGTGGATTAAGGTTTGTGTTTGGAATTGTAAATATATACCTCCATGATGATGTTTGTGATAGGACATAATGGGTATTTGGATAGAAATAGTCCTCCAGTAGTAGAACTAAAGGCACCGATAGTGTAGGGAAAATTAGATGGAGAGAAGCTCCTTGAAAAAATTTCTCACTTCATGTAGTTTCTAGAGAGAGAACTGGATTGGGTTTTTAAGAGTGTGTATGACCATATATGAGAGTATCAGTTACAACAGAGTCTGACATTCACCGGATTGGGTGGACCTGAGGTGGTTGATTCTATATGTTATGGACTATGTTGGATTATTTTAATGTATGGAAGTAATTTTTTGATAATTTCTTGGAGAAAATTTATCCAGATACACTGAAGAAGGAGGGGGATACCATGTTCATGTGGTTGACCCAGGGGAGTATGTACGTGGTGGACTATGTGGGTCACTTTACTAATTCGAAACAATTTTATCTAGAGATCGGAGGTGATGAGATAGTAATATAATGGTTTCTAGGATGTGTATAAATTTGAGATAAAGTCCCAATTTAATATCATTGATCTGAAAATGTTTTCTGAAGAGGTTGATCATGCTCCTATATATAAGGGGAATCTGAAGGGATATTACTAAAGAGGATATATGGTTTCTTCTAGATGATCATGAGGTATGTATTTAAAGGATATGATGAATAATTTTTATAATGTTGAGTATATCATAATAATATAAGAGTTTCCATGGTAAGGATAATATACACATGATCTTACCTGAGTGACTTGTAGACAGTTTAGTAGGCCAGCTCACTATCGAAGACATTTCCCCCGACCACGGGTAGAGTGTTGAGCTTGAAAAATAATGGGATATTAACAGTGGAATTATATGAACCTGCAAAATATTGATAGTGATTGAGCAGTATGATAGAACCAGAGTATAGGAAAGGGCCTTCTACAACATGCCAGACTCGAAGTTATACTTTAACTGGATATGGGGGTCAATTTAGTTTGTGAGTTACATCTGGAAAAGATCGCTTGTATCGGTATGGTGGTTCAACTCAGAAGACTCAAACTACATCATAATGAATACGGGAAAGACAGTTTCATGTAGTTCACCCTACATTTGTAGACTGTGAGGATTGATCATCCCATGTTAAAGGTACTATTCTTGTAGCTTCTATACTTACGTGGGCCTTATTTGAAACTATTATAAATTTTTATTTTATATCATCCCATATTTTTTAATGTATTAATACTATAGGTGGAGTTAATGAATGGGGTTATGATTATAGAAAATCCTTTGGGAGTACAATCGAGATATATATATTTGGTAAAGGGGTTCTCTCTTGATAATGTGGAGTATCATTTTCTTTTGGATCATTACATTTTGGATATGTTAGTATTTTTTCTATTTATTTGTATGGAAATGTTAGGAGAATAGAAATACCACATATATTTTTACAATTTTATACTGTCTTATATGTCTAATGAGGTTGAAAATTATATTTAATATGGATAGTTGGATATCGAGGAGGGTTGTGTAAGGCCAGTTCGTCATCTACCAGGGACACTCACAAACCAGGTTTCTTGCCTATTTCATGATGATGGGGTGTAAAGATTTATTTATTTATATACATAGTGTATAGTTTCCAGTATGTGTATCCTGAGGAATTATTAGGGAAACCACCTGAGAGATACATGGATATTATGATTAACATCATGTAGGGAGGATGAGCTAGTTTCCATTCCACCATATAGAATAGACCCAATAGAGCATCATGACATCAGGATTTAGATGAATGGGTTTATGGTTAATGATTTTATCCATCCATGTACATCATCATATGGTTATCCATTATTTTTTGAAAAGAAGGATGACATGACCATGAGATTTTTTGTTGATTACCCATTGTTCCACTAGATGAAAAAGAATAACTAATATCCATATCCATTTATCTATGATATATTTTACTAGTTGAGAGGATTTGGTGTTTTCTCTAAGATTCATCTCTAATTGGTGTGTCATCAATTAATATTTAGACCTTATGATATACCTTTGAAAACATTTAGAAGGAGATATGGCCTATATGAGTTCTTCATGATGTTGATTTGTAGGATGAAATCACCAAAATTGTTTATATCCTTGATGAATAGAATATTCCATCAATAACAGTATTAGTATGTGGCTATGTTTTTTGATGACATTATGGTGTACTAAAATACTCATGACACTCATACCCAACATCATTACATCATTCTAAGTAAACTAAGAGAGAATTGTCTATACATGAAACTATTTATGTTCCAATTATCTATGGATCAAATACGTTTTTTGGGTTACATCATCTCAGAAGATGGTGTGTTTGTGAAACCAGAGAATGTGAATTCATTTGTATCTTGGAAACAAACTATAAATTTTCTAGATATATTTAGCTTTCTATGGTTAATAGGATATTATCGAAGGTTTATTAATGACAATTCAAACTTGGTATCTCAACATTCAGCTGTGACCAATAATGGATTTATACATTAATTACATGAAACACATAAGAATTATTTCTAGTAGTTGAATAAATGTTTTACTACCACACTGTTATTGATCCATCCCAATCTGTGGGAAGATTATATATTGTTCTATAATGAATCTGAGATCATTCATAGAGATGCGTTGATTTCGGTGGTTGAATGGTGGAATATGGGTATGAATGTAGATGCCAACTGAACAGAACTACCCTATCCATAACCTCAAATTAATAAGAATGGTTGATGCATTGATTTTCAAGTGGAATTATCTATTGGGTGAAATTTTAATGTTTCTAACTATCATAAGAAATTAAATTGTTTTTTCTTTTCAATGGTATTTCAGTCTCCTGTATTATAAGTGTATTGAGTATATGTAGTAATTTGATTTTGAGGTAGAATATATACATAGAAAGGGAAATAATGTTGTGTATTCTCTAAGAATGAAAAATCTATATAAGGTAGTTTAGGAGTTAATTCCTAGTGTAAAATTATGAATTTTATGGATGAGGTGAATGCTGTGGATTATCAGGGTCATGAAAATATGACCCTCATATCAGATTTAGGTGATTATACAATTTTGAGTTGGATTAGGGAGAGGAAATATGGGGATCCAATAAGTATGGACATGAGAGAAACCTTTGAACGTGGGGAGTTACCTTCTGATTGGAAAATAGATGAGGATGATATCATATTTGTATGGGGATGTGTTTTTGTGCCTAAGAATATGTGAGAGGACATAATTCTTGAATTGCATTCTTCAATGTAGAGGTTTCATTCATGTTTGATGAAAATGTACCATGAAATAAAATGTTGATAAGGTTGAAAGTCATGAAAAATGAGATTTAAAGGTTTCCAACGTGATGTTACACCTGTCAATATGTGAATCCCAAGCATTATTGACCTGGCGATTTACTAAAACCATTACCCATTGTGATATATAAGTGGGAAAAAGATATTATGGACATTATTATGGGTCACCTGAGGAAACCTCAGACGAATGAAGCTATTTGGGTGGATGTAGACCAACTGAAGAAATTAGATCATTTATTTTCTATATTAGAGAATTTTTATGTGGATTATTTTAGAGTCTTGTACATTCAGAAGGTAGTTTGTCAGCACGAGGTTCCACAAAGTATAGTTTTAGATTGTAACTATCTTTTTATATTGAACTTATGTATGTTATTTTAAAAAGAACATGGTACAACTATTCCTCATAATACAACATTCCACCCACAAAGATAGGTGTTGTGAGAACATATGATAAAATTATGTGGGGATATGATATGAGTGCATGTTCTTGGATACGGTGGATCTTGGGAGAAACAACCAACACTTTTGAAGTTTTCTTATAACAATATATACAATGAGAATATTAAGATGAAACCATATGGAACTCTTTATGGTAGACCATGTAGACCATCTTGATGCTGGATGGTGGATGGTGAGTCAGAGGTGGTGGGTCTGATTCTCATTTATATACAACAATTATTAATATATATTTAATCAATTTTCAATGTTTTTAGGGAATTATTAATGTTAAAATCCATTGTTATAAATGTTTTTTTATAATGTTGGTTGATTTAATTAAGGGATAGTAATGGTTTTAAATGACTAAAATATCATTTTATTATGTATTTAAAACTATTTTTATTATATATTGATATACATTTTAATTTTTTAAAATTTTCTTAACTCATTCTATATATTTTTCCAAAAAATAGGCTAGAAGGTATCCCCCCAACTAATAGGTTGTACATAGCATTTCACATCCTATGAAGCCCGACTATCTATATAGTCTACAGGAAAGGGCCACTACACGTCTAGGTGCATGGGTGATCCAGCCCTATTAGAGTGGTTTGTAGGCGGTGAACCCCATAATGACATATCATGTGGAAAATCACACATGGGCTGCATGTGCCACTTCCCAGAAGTGCTGTGTGCATGTGATATAGGATCCCATCCCCATAAAAAGCATACAAGCTGAGAATTAAATGTAATTTCTTCTAAATAATTCCCCCACAATTGTTTCGATTTGGGATGTGAGCACCACTATGCTTTTCCATGCTCCATCATTCTCCTCGACACTCCTTTATCCTTCATCACATCACCATTTCTCTGCATCACTCCTGAACCCCTATAGAGCGTCACATCTAGCATCATCTTCTACTTCTATTCATTCTCCTCAATATGCATGGGATCGAGCTCCCTCAATAATTATGAAGGCCTAAGGATGGTGGAGTTCTACCACTTGACATAGAACACCATTGAAGCCCATATTGGATCATCGCCAGACTCTCGATGCTTCCATTTCTAGACCTTCACCACGCCCCCAAGAATCACCCACATTGTAGAACCTCAATATCACCATTGATTTCGTGCCATCCATCAGTTGCTCAATACTAAAGGTCATTTCCATGTGTTTCCATCAAATCATGACGTCATCATATGACATTTCTACTCCACCATCACATGACAACCTATGTTATCACCTTACAACACATCACCAGCAGTGAAATTATGTAACCATGCTCCAATTGTTTTTATGATTTCCTCCAGTTAATGTAAAGGAATAACAAAGGAGGATCACCACTACCACTCCTAAGGTTGATATTTCACCCCTATAGTGTACCTCACAACCCATGCACCCCATGAATAATCACCTATGGTTCCCCCATATGGACTCAAATGATACCCAATATCAAAGAACCTGACATATGTAGGTGTTCCCTTTATCACACCCTCATGAGGTATGATTTCAATGAGAAGACACCGTGTATATTTTGGGGGGATTTAAATCTCTCACTGATTTGAGGGATCCATGTAGGCATGAGGAGGTAGAGAGCCCCTATGATAACCTAAATAAAGATACATGCACTGACTCTATGAATCATGATTAAAAACCCCCTAATAAGGATCCTTAGTTGAGGAGGAGGATACTGTAACATATCTTCTTCCTCCATTCATCTTATTCATTATTTCTTTTAATTTATATTTTTCATTATAGTTTCAATGAAATCATTAATTTTAAATTTACTTTTCATATATAAATTAATCAATACATTATTTTTTATTTTTTCTTATCCATTCGTACCACAATTCTTCTTCTTTAATATCTTATTTTAATTATTAATATAATAAATAATAATATTATTATTATTATTATTTTTAATAATGATATTATTTTATTAGTATGATTATATTTATTATAATTCATTTAACGTTATTATTTTTATTTTATTTTTCTTCACCCTTATTTTTAGATAATTATTCTCAGAATAATAATAGTAACAATAATAACAATAATAATATCAATGTTATCATTATTTTTTTAATAGTATTTATAAATTATTCATATTTAATATATATATTATTTATAATCATATTTTATTTTATTATATGTCTCTCATCTGATTTTTAATGTTATCTTATTCTTTTATTTTCACATACCATTAGATTTATTGTATTCTTTCTTTTTATTCTATTTCTCCTTATCTTCCTCCAACATCCCACCATGTGATCTATTAATATCATCAATGAGAGGCTAACCCTATGGATTGGCCTAGGGAGAGGTCAAGGTGTTCTTGGGTTTTACATGACGATTATTTAAATTTTGTGGTATGTTTTATTAGAATGCATAGTGTAGAGAATTTCCTTAATTTGGTGACTTCACATCAATGACACATAATTAGATTTATTTATATTATTTATTTAAATATATTTACCCTCTTTATTTTTATTTACTCTTCATATGAATATGTTGATATAATCAATGTATGATTCAACATTGATAGCGATTTTTCTTGAATGATCGAATATCCTAGAACAAAGAGTGTTATCAAATCAGATTATATAAAGAGGTGGAATTATGATTTCTTTGAATCTCAATTGTTGACCTCACCTGTTTTGATAATCTCAATTAAGTTTCAATATGCTTTGATAATCCCAAATAATGCTTATCATTATATTAATTATCTGTTCAATATATGACATCATATTATTATGTTGATAAAATATCAAAATGTTCATTGGAATTTGTTAATCAATTGTTATCTATTTTTAAACTTGTTTAAAAATTTTACTCAGTCAATATGAATATGATTTTCATATAATAGATATGTATTAAGTGTTGAGTCACTAATACAGACCTACCGGTATATATTCTACTGATTAGTAAAGGTCACTGCAATACCAAGCTTCCTGTGACACAAGGTCACTGGTACATAGTTACTGATACAAGTCTGCTGATACAGACAGACGGATACCGCTAAAAATTATACCAATACAAGAATCTCACCAGTATGGGTCACTAAAATAGAAGGAGCTAACATTAGAAGGAGCTATCAGCAGAAGGCGATACCGATAAAATGATCTACTGATGGATAGAGCGACTGATACATAGATCTACTATTATAAAGAGCAACATCTACTGACACAAGACCTACTGACTCATGTCCACTGATACAATATCACTGATACTAGGAGATACCAATGAAAACCATTCACCTTATCTATAAACCATTCTTATGTTTGTTTATTAACCACCGTCATATTTTATGTTTTTAATGGAACTTCTATTAATTAATGAGGGTATTTGGCATGTCAGGGAACCATACCTCATACCCGTAAAAAGGTAATCATTCCCATTTCTGGAGATCAAGGTATAAAATGAAGATGAAGCTAATGAAGAATGAGAGACGAACATACGTGCAAGTGTGTGGCAACTGAAGTAAAATTCATAAAGAATATCATGAGAAAAACTCAACGAACTGTCATACACATCAAGTAGAAGTTTCAAAGAATAAGCAAAAGTGCTACAAAGAATACTCTCTTACTCGAGATGAACACCTACTCTAGAAGTGAAGGAGTAGTACCACGACACTCTTTTTTCCTTACAACTTCTAAATAATGACTCAAATCTTCATCTACACCAATCTGAGGAGTCTAGAGCTACACTCACAACATATATAGCATTCTAAACTCATCTCCATTTGTTTATCTCTATTGTGTTTCATTTATCTACATATTGAGCAGTGTGTGTTCTTTATTTTATGCACATCCTGTCTCTTATTCTGAACAGAAGGATTTATAAATCCTCACTCAATCTTTCCTTATACTCTTATATCCCACTGTGGATAGTGTTAGAGGTTATGTGTGACTTGGATAGCCTGTGTGCTATTGTTTTTGTTTTCCCACGTAGAACTGTGGTAGAGGTCTTAGTACCTAGACATTTTTTTTACTATTGTTTACCTTGATCTAGGGTGTGGATCAAAGTATTATATTAACTATTTGATATGACTATGTCTCGACTTGAGACTGAACCTCTTGGTTATATCTGTTGTGCATATTATTTTTAGTTGAAGTAATTTTCTATTCTACTGCTAAGTACATTAAAAAGAAATATGTTTTAAAGTTAATCTGATAGTTAACGTAGCAAGTGATTATAAATTTAGTTAGCCAGTAAGTTAGTTTCAAAAGTTAATTATTCTTTAGATTGATTTAACTGAGAAATAATAAATATCTTGAGAATCTAATTGAAAAATTACAATCATTATATATTCACTACAGTTTAATTTTTATTTAATTTGGGAGATTTTAATCATAGAGTTCTTAATAGAAATTTTAATTGGAACTCAATTCACCCCCCCTCTTGAGTATCCACTCCGACCAACATTTGGTATCAGATGAAATTTTTTTAATAAAGGATTTCCAAATACTCTGTTTTTAAACTGTGATTTTAGTTGTATCTTAAAGACATTTAACTTCTATTAGTTCTAAATTTTATCTATTTAAATATACTTGCTAAAATTTAATAATGGATAATAAACTAGAAGGTTCAGCTACCAACAGGACACCCTTCTTTAATGGTGTTAATTATTCCCAATGGAAATTGAAAATGAAATTTCATTTAAAAAGTATGACATTTGATATCTGGACTGATCTAGAGATTCAGTATAAGATTCCAGAAACTGAAAGAACTACTTGGGATAAACCTACAAAAACTACTTACAATAATAATTATAATGAAATGAATGCCATGTATTGTGCTTTAGGAGATGAAGAATTTAATCGAATATCTTCTTGTAAGACTGCTTATGAAATTTGGGATAATTTGGCTATTTCCCATGAGAGAACAACCAATGTTAAGGAAATGAGATTAAATACAAACTCTATTATGTACGATAAATTTAAAATGAATTTTGATGAACCTATTTCTGACATGTATCTCAGGTTCAACAAAATTTTAAATACAATGTGCTCACATGGAAATGTAGTTCGTGTAAAAGAGAAAATCAATATATTACTAAGATGTTTTCCAGAAAGATAGAGTGGTGCATCAGTCTCAATAAGAGAATCATGTGATTTATGTTCACTACATATTAAGGATTTGATTGGTAAGGTAATGATTCTTGAAGGGGAGTTGAAAGTATACAAGGAAGAATATGATAAACCAATAAATAAATTAGTTGCCTTCAAGACCTATGCTTCAAAAACCAAGGAAAAGGTGAAAATTCAAGTTACATGTGATAGCTCAAGCAGTGATGAGAGTGAATCTGATAGTGATGCTGAAATGGCTCAAATAGCCAGATGATTTAAGAAAATTTATAGGAAAAAAAGTTCTTTAGAAAATCCAATTATAAGGGAATGTATGATAGTAAAATTCATTGGAAGAAGGATTTGAAAAGGACTGATAAAAGTGATGTCATAGTCTACTACGAATGCAAGAGGAAAGAACATGTGAAAGATGACTATCCAAAGTTAAAGTACAAGAAGAAATGTGAAAAAATTGACAAAAAATATAAGAAATATATAAAAGAAACCTGTAGTGATTCAGAATACAGTCCGCGTGATTATGATTCTACTCAGGATGAAAAATCTCACAATGATAATATGTGTTTCTTGACAAACACATATGAGGTATCATTGGAAACTCATTCTTTAAATTCTTATCATTCTGGAGATGATTCTGATTTCGAAAACATGACTAGTAATAAATTATTTGAATACTGTAACATGCTATAGGATACTTGCAATGATTTGAAAGATAAGTACAAGTCATTAAAGAAACAATATGCTTTGACTAGTACTTTTAAATATGATCTTACTATAGAAAAGGTAAAGAATTATTTACTGTTAAAGGAGAATACTCAACTTTCATTTCCTAATGAAAAACATAGAATATATTTGTAGAAGTTAACCAATGGAAATAATTCTCTGACTCAAATTCTTGGAAAACAAGTGGCATTATGTATGCTACTAGTTTGGGATACCAACCTGGACTAAGAAATATTACAAAAAATATATTTACTCCAAAATCTGGATAGTATGCTGCTAGTTCTAACTCTGGAAATTCCTATATCTCAACTAGCTATTCACATAGTTATAGATCAAACAAAATTTATCTTTCAAACTCGTTTGAATCTATTGATTAAATGAAACCCATTAGACAAATCTGGGTACCAAATGTATTGCTTACTAACCTGTCAGGACCCAAGAAAATTTGCGTACCAAAATCATATTTTGTATAAACCTGTTTTGTAGGAAATCTCCTTAAAATGTTCCTTTAGAAAGACATGGTACTTGGATAGTGGATGTTCAAGACACATGACAGGAGATTTCTCATGCATCAAGATCTTAATCCGGGTTAATGGAGGACATGCCACCTTTGGTGATAATTTTTAAGGAAAAATCATCGGCATATGCCATATTGGTAACACTGATTCCATTTTAATTTCTAAAGTATTATTTGGAGATGGGTTAAAATATAACCTGTTAAGCATTTCTCAGTTGTGTGATGATGGTTTCAATGTTATATTTAAAAATTATGCTTGTCATGTATTTGATTCTAAATTTTTTTTTGGTATTTACTGCCTTGAGAAATGAAAATGTATATGTTTTAGATATAAATTCGTTATCCAAACAAAAGGTTACCTGTTTAAGTTCTTTACACAAAGAGTCGTGGCTATGGAACAAAAGATTAGAACACTGCAATGTTCACTCACTTAGGAAACTGACTATGAAAAATTTAGTTAGAGTCCTACCTCAACTAAAATACCCATCATACAATGTTTTCACTCCCTGTCAAAAGGGAACACAACATAATGATTATTTTAAATCAATGAAACAAGTTTCATCTTCTCAATCTCTTGAGTTGGATCACATGGACTTTGTTGGACCATCTAGAGTTTCTAGTTTAAATGGGAAGCACTATGTTTATGTTCTAGTAGATTACTTTTCTAGATATACCTGGGTATACTTTCTTACTCACAAAAGTGAATATTTTTCCTATTTCAGTAAATAATCCAAGCCTGTAGAGAACTTTAGTAGAGTTAAGATTAAGTCCTTGAGAAGTGATCGTGGCTGTGAGTTTGAAAATCCTGAATTTGAATCACATTGCTCACATACCAGATACAATCATAATTTCTCTGCCCGTAGGCCACCTCAACAGAATGTTGTAGTAGAAAGGAGGAATAAAACCCTTCAATAAATTGCATGAACTATGCTTAATGAGTATGAAATACCTATTTACTTCTGGGCTGAATCTGTAAATACATCTTGTTATGTTATAAATAGATTCTTGATTAGAACTGTTCTAAAAAAGACCCCTTATGAACTGTGGAATAATAGGAAACCTAAAGTTAGTTACTTCAGATTTTTTGGTTGCAATGTCTCTATTCTCAATACTAAGGAGAACCTTGAAAAGTTTTCTTCTAAAAGTGTTGATGTAATCATTATAGCTTACTCTATAACTATTAAGTCTTATAGAGTCTTTAAAAAAATAACCAAATTTGTGGGAGAACCTATTCACATCAAATTTGATGAAACAGATCCACATGAACCTAAGACCCCTCTTGATAGTCTCGAAGAAGTTTTATCAATTCAATAACTAAATGAAAAAAATAGTGACCCTATTTTCAAGAAAACATGTTATGAGAATATTTCAGAATCTGAATCTGTTGAACACGAACCTAGAGAAGAACCTGAAATTTCAAGTCCTACCTTTACCATATCAACTAGGATTCTAATGAATCATCCTTTAGATGCTGTTGTAGGAAACCTGGATAGAGGGACACAGAGTAGAGATTCTCTGAGAAATCAGGATAATCATCAATCCTTTAATTGACATTAAGAACATAAAAATATCAATGATGCAATCAATGATGAATTTTGGGTTATGGATATGTAATATTAATTAAACCAATTTGAATGAAAAAATGTCTGGGAATTAGTTGACAGACCTAAAGACACTTTATCCATAGGCACTAAATGGGTTTTTAGATATAAAGTTGATGAGTCTGGAAATATAGTTAAAAATAAAGCAAGGCTATTTTCTCAAGGGTATAGTCACGAAGAAGGAATCTACTATGAGGAAAACTATGCACCTATAGCTAGATTAGATTCTATTTGGATTCTACTTGCCTATATTGCTCATCTGAATTTCAGGTTTTATCAAATGGATGTCAAAAGTTCTTTTCTAAATTGTTGTATAATTGAAGATGTTTTTGTTAAACAACCACATGGATTTAATAATCCTCGTTTTCCATATCGAGTTTTTAAGCTCTCTAAAGATTTATATAGTTCAAAACAAGCTCCACGAGCTTGGTATGATAGAATTAGTAATTTACTTATTTCAAAAACTTTTTTCTAAAGGGATTGTTTATCCAAATCTCTTTATCAAAAAAACTTCTAATGATGTTTTAATAGTTCAAATATATTTGGATGATATTATTTTTGGATCATATAAAAATAATTTGATTATTGATTTTTCAAAGAGTATGCAAAATGAATTTGAAAAGAGTTTAATGGGAGAACTCATATATTTTCTTGGATTTCATGTTTTTCAAAATGAAAATGGAATTATTTTAAATTATAGTAAATAAATAGAGGATATTTTAAAACGTTTTGGTTTGGATAGTAGTAAGGGTAATGACACACCCATGAGTATCAATTGTAAGTTGGATGCCGATGAAACTGGAAAACCAGTGGATCAAACCAACTACAGTGGTATGATAGGGGGTCTGATCTATCTTACTGCTAGTCGACTAGATATTATGCTTAGTGTATGTATGTGTGCAAGATTTTAAGCTAATTCAAAAGAGTCACACTTTCTTGCTGTTAATAGAATTTTCAAATATCTAAATCATACAACTAAAATAGTATTATTCTATCCTAAAGGATAGTCATTTGATTTAATAAGTTATTCAGATGCTGACTATGCTGGTTGCTAGTTAGATAGAAAGATCAATTATAGAATATTTCATATTATACGTAAGTCCTTAGTATCGTGGTGTAGTAAAAAGAAAGATTCTATTGCATTCTCTACTACTGAATCAGACTACATTGCTTCTGGTAGTTGGTGTGCACAAATTCTATGGACGAAACATACTTTACTGGACTATGGATATCAATTAAGACATGTATCTATAAACTGTGACAGCACTAGTGAAATTAATATATCAAAGAATCCTATATCTCACTCTAGGACCAAACACAGTGATGCAAGGACCCACTTTTTGAGAGATCATTACCAAAAATGTGATATTACTCTTGAATTTATAGGTATTGAACATCAATTGGATGACATATTCACCATGCGCTTATGTTCATATAGGCTAAGTTACATTAGACAAGAGTTAGGAATGATAAACATTGTAGAAGCCAAACATCACCGTTAGCCAATCCTCATCGTTAGCCAAACGTCACCATTATCCAAACCTCACTGTTAGCCAAACCTCACCATTAGACACACCTCCCCACTATAGTCCTCACCACTAGAGACACCTCATAAAAATGTAAACCTCACCGTTAGGGTGCTCCCCGGTAACTGTCACCGATATGTCATGTGCTGTCTATTTCTCAAAACTCTTATTGTTTTCAGTATAATTATTCTTATTACTTTTCGATTGCTAAATGATAAAAACTAATCCATAGTCACATTTCAATCCACCGCAAACACTCCTCTCTTCAAATCTCTCTTCTCAAACCCCCACATTTCGTGATAACCCTATGTTCATTGATTGGAGTTGGAATGAACAAAGATCCTGATAGTCAGGGATGAGAGTGATGAGCCGAATGTGAAGAAGAAAAAAATAGGACCTGAAGAAAGTGGTAATTATCGTAGAACAAGGTTAAGAAGGAATGTAGTGAACCCACATTTATATAATAGTGAAATTGTAATAGAGAAAGAACTTTGTGGATAATGGCTTATGTCCAGTAATTCGTTGATTCTAAGGATATTGGAGGAGCAGGTATGGTTCAAATGCATTGCAAACAACAATGGGCCCTATTATCCCATGCTGGTAAAAGAGTTCTATGCATTTGGGCACTCTGAGAAATCAGAACAAGAGAATATAAGGGTTTTATTTGTGAATGGAATGGAAATATCTGTTTCCTCTATTGAATGTGTTCAATGTTTGAAAGTACCACATGAATGCGTTTTTGGGTATTTCTTAAAAAACATTCCTCCTACTAGTGACATTTTTTATTATGATATTTCCTTGGAAGAGCTCACAGGTAGTGTCTACAAAAGAAAATTAGTGGCTGTAGAGATGGATGGACAAAATAGATTGCTTTTCAAGTTCATCCAACATGTGATAAGTCCATTAAGAGGGGACTTTGCAAATATGAGATATCAGGATATATATTTTTTGCATCTGTTAAGAAATGGTGTTAAGGTTAATTTCTATAGACTGTTAAGGATTCAGATTGAAAATATGACCAGGCCCAAATCAAAGTCCAATGTTTTATTCTTTTCCAAGTTAATTACAGTTATTATCAAATTTATGGAAGTAGTTGAGTTTCATAATGAAACAATGGTGGTAAGGAACAATTATTGCATCACAAGCACAATTTGTAAATATGTGAAGATTTGGTGGAACCCATGGAAATAGAAGTGGGAGATTGATGATGAGAGGATTTATGATAAGTTTAACCATGTTGACCATCCTAACAGGACAAAAGATAAGAGAGATCCAGGTCTAGGATCTGATGAAGAGGAACCACAATATAGTGATGATACTGATGAGGAGGATACCTATGTAGTAGATAGAAGGGATCCTGATTTTCCCACTAGTCCAGCAGCAGAAGTTGTATCATTTGTAAAGGAAACTGTCTTGGAAGTGAGAAATGAAGAAGAACCTATTGATGAGGAAGACCAAGATAGTTCAGATCATGAGAAGACAGCCTCAGATAATAAAGAAGAAAGAGAATCTAAAACTGAAGAATCTGTTTCTACCTGCTTGAGTCTTAGTCTACTAATTGGGAACTCCTCAATGCTTACTGAAGAAATTGATGATGTATATAGACCTGAACCTATTCCTGAGGATCCTCCTCTTGTTGAATTGGAGATGGATGTGGAAGATTCTTATGAGGAAGACCTACCTACTAAGGATGTTATTAATGTAAATATACATGACAAATCATAGTTTGAGGGGTATCATCCTACCATACATGGTAGTGTTTGAGTTGCTCATGAGATTGAAGAATGGGCTGAAGACCCAGGTTTTGTAGTGTTTGTGTTGGACTATCCTGATTCAGAAGATGAGACACCCATCAATAGACCTCTGGTCTCTTAAAATATCCATTCTGAAAATTATCCTGAGGACATAGTAAGAAAATATGATTTAAACCATTTGAATTCTGATATCCAGACCAACTTTGTGGAAGAAATGAAAAGAATGGAACCCTCTTTAATATCTTCTATTCAGTCAGTGATGAATAAATCTGTATCTGGTGTTTTGGATGATGTCAAGACCTGCCAGAATCAAATTTCTAGCTTGGCAGAGGATGTTGAATCTATCAAAAAATCAATTGTCTCTATGGAGTCTTATATGTGCTCTAAATCTCAACCAGACAGTGACTTGGATTTTTTGAAGAGTTTATTTCTCTAGATGGTATCAGTTTTTGAGGAATTTAAGACTTCCACAGAACAACATGTTAGTACACATGACTCTCTTCTGGAAAATCTCATATGTTGGCTGACTAAATCCATTAGTGAAACATTTTCCTTTACTATTTCACCTCTGAGTACTACCAGTCCTAATTTGGATTTTGATCATATTTGAGCTGTGATGAGAGAAGAGATTGGAAATTCTTATACCAGTGGCTCTGTAGACTCTGCTTCTTTGACCCAAGTGGTGACTACCACTAGGGATATTGGGAATATTGTACAAATTTTTTTGAGAGTGGCTAGTGCTTGTCAAAAAGAGGTCGATGACAACCCGGATTTATATTTCCAAAGGATCTACACTAAGAATCTGTTGAACAATCATATCAAGATTCTGTTAGAAAACCTAAAACAACCACCAGTCAATAGGGCTTTCAGATAACAAGTAAGCAAGATGAGGGAGTTGACTCCTACTCTAGATAAATTTATAGAGAACATGTATGACTTAATTTCCAGGATAGAAAGAGGATGAGGGATCCTAATGGACTTTGAGAATCTGTTGCTGCCATTTTCTCATGTGGACAGTACTCCAATCATTATACCTCCAGCTCTTCCTGCCTCTGCTCAGTCTGCCTCCATTCCTCAGATGACTCTAGCTCATGCACTCCAGAGCCTCACTCCTATAATCACACAGAGAGCTACAATGTATAGGCCCGACACTGTATCAATAGCTCAGCCTCCATTGATCATCTATAGTGTTCCTAAGCCTCCACCTGTATCCACAAAACCTAAATCCTATTATGATCCCAAGGGAAAATCACATGCTGAGGAGGTGGATTGAATAGTGGCTGGGAAATTTGATAGGTATCACTTATATTCATCTTTTATTTCTCTGTATATTTTTTCCCATGAAATATATATGATCTTCCTTTCTTTTACCTTATGTTACTTCCCTCATCCTTTATTTACTACTTTTATTAATAATAAAGGAATAAATATTAAAAATATGAGCATAATATAGCATACTTTATATAAGGGGGATAAATATGGAATATAATAATAATATATTCTACCTCTGATACAGTTGTTTCATACCTTTGGTACATTTATTTTATACTTTTACCTCTAATACATTTTCATGTAATAATCTACTCTCTGATACATTTGAAAATGTCATGAGACCCATTGTATTTTACATTTATACATTATATCTTATTTTGGAATTATAATATCATAATTTGTGATTATCAATAAGGGGGAGATTGTTGAACTCATAGTATTAAGTTGACAAAATATCAAAATGATCATTGGAATTTGTTAATCAATGGTTATCTAAGTTTACACATGTTTAGAAATGTTACTAACTCATCCTGAATATGATTTTCATAAAATAGATAAGTAATAAGTGTTGAGTCACTGATACATACCTACCGGTACATTGTCTTTTGATAATTAAAGGTAACTTATAGACCAACCTTCCTGTGACACAAGCTCAATGGTACATAGTTACCAATACAGGTCTGCTGATACCGACAGACGGCTACCGCTACAAAGTCTACTGATACAAGAATGTCACCAATATAGGTCATTGATATAGAAGGAGTTACCGATAGAAGGAGCTACCAACATAAGTATCTAATAATAAAAGGAGATACTGATGGAATGAGCTACCGATACATTGAGCTACTGTTATAAAGAGTAACATCTATCGATATAAGACCTACTGGCTCATGTCCACCGATACAAGCTCACTGATACTGGGAGCTTCCGATGGAAACCAGTCACCATATATCTAAATCCTACTTATGTTTGATTATTCACAACGATCATATTTGATGTTTTTAATGAAACAGTTATTAATTAATGACGGTTGTTGGCATGTCAGGGAATAGAACATCGTATATGTAAAAAGGTAATCATTCCCATTACCGTAGCTCAAGGTATAAAAGGAATATCAAGCTAATGAATAAATATAGAGGAACATACGTGCATGTGTGTGACACATGAAGTGAAATTGATACAGAAAAACATGAGAAGAACACAAAGAACTATCATACACATCATGCAGAAATTTCAAAGGAGAAGCTCAAGTGTTTTAAAGAATACTCTCTTACTCGAGTAAACACCTACACTAGAAGTAGAGGAAAAGAACCACAACACTCTATATTCCTTACAAAATCATATAAAGGACTCAAATATTCATCTACATCATTACGAGGAGTCAATAGATTCACTCACGGCACATAAGGCATTCGAAACTCATCTCTATTTGCTTAGCTCTATTGTGTTTCATTTATCTTCATATTTGGCAATGTGCGTTCTGTATTTTTTGCACACCTTGTCTCCTGTGATGAACTGTAGGATTTATAAATCCTCACTAAATCATTCCTTATACTCTTATATCCCATTGTAGATAGTCGTATAGGGCATGTGTGACCTGGATAGCCTATGTGCTATTTTTTTGTTTTTCCACGCAAAACAGTTGTAACACCCCAAGCTTCTATGGTACGTTTCCCTTCGAATAATGCGATAGCGTGTGTTGTACGCAACCTCGAGTTCTAACACACACCACAACTAATTAAACTAGCCGTTGTGAATAGTAATACCTACTTTTTGAAATCATATATATTCAATATTTCAAAATGGACTTCATTTTTAGATTCGGAATATCAAAATTAGCCTAGGGTGAAATTTTGGTACATTTCGGATAACTTTCATATTTTGATGAATAGTGAAAATTTCTAAATTTTAATTAAAAACAACTTTTTTAATCAAAATAATTAATAGTGATTAATTGTGATTTTGAGTGGTTTTAAAGTATATTTAGAATATATTTTTACCATTTAATATAATGTTGGTCATTGGACATAATTTTACAATTAAACCGAACATAAACAAGTGTCAATCTTTTGATAGTTATTACCTCTTAAAAACACGCTTTTTGTTTTGACAGCGGGAATTAATTTTAAATTAATTTCTGCCACTTCTGTGTTTTGAATTTAGGAAAATGGATTCCATATTTAGAATCAGGATGTCCAAATTATGTAAATAGGTATCTTTTATTTTTACACATTTTGAATAATTACTGCGGTAAATATTTTATTTACCATGGTTAAAGGGTAAATCCGGTAAATAAGGGTTAAAAAAATAATATTATAATAATATAAAGTTACCCTAAAACGTGTCCTAACCTTATTGGTGGACACATACCCGACCATGAGCATCCTTGGGTCAATTTGGGGACCCCTTGGAGCCACTTGTATGTGGTAGGGACACATTATATTAATAAAGTTAAAATAAAAATAAAAATGGCATAAGCTTACATCTTTTAGAAGAAAAATTTTTACATAGGGTTATAAATGTTGGATTTTCGATTATAAATATTCATTAGAAAGATAAACAGATTTCCTACATAATGATATTTTATTTATAATTTTTAGACATCATATAATTTAAATTATTAATGACACAATAATGATGCAATGTTTACCTCATTAATAAATCATTTAAATAAATAAGATTATAATGATTAAAATATTATCTAAAACCTGTCCAATTCTTATTGGTTGATGTTATTTAGAATATTAGTCATCTTATCTTTGACCTCAATGATTTTTGAACCATTATAAACCGAATACAAATATATTATAAAGTAATACTTTCACACTTTCCTAAAGAGCCCCTCCTCTCCCTTATAAAAGGAGACCACTTCTACTCATTCCTCACACCTCTCAAGCCACTTGGATCGTCCAAACTCTGCCCAACTAAGCTCCCCACATCCCTCTCCTCCTCCCTGAAGCTTACCCTTAGGCAGAAAGAATTTCAAGAAGTCCTTTGGTTCCAACCAAAGTGAGTTACCTAAATTAAAGGTAACGATTTCTCTTAAAATATTTTCATTTATTTTGCTTCTTCAACTCCCAAACTCTTTTTATTTCCTTTATTTTGTAACAACACCAGTATCCTAAATATACTAGGATGTTGTTATAAGAAGGATTCAAACTACACATACACACAACTCCATCTAATGGATGATGAACATAATGTTTCTGTGGATGGCAAACTAACGCCTCACGAAACGATGATTGTTCAAATACATCTTACCACCTCTCATGGTGGCCATTATGATGGAACTGTATTTAAATATGATATTAATGATATATATTTTATATATAAGCTTCTGTAATTCCATTTTATTTCATACCATTATTCGTTTCATGTTGTATATACATACGATAATTTCATTTGAGGAAGTGCGGACTACCGCCCCCTTAAAATGATATGACTCGTTCATACCACACATGGAACGTATAAAGGATGGTGTTAATGAACTTAAGTAACATATATAAAATATTATATTATACTAGAATAGTAATATACCTATGTATCATTTGGATTCGATTCTTTTAAAATAAAAATTAAATGGAAGTAGCGTTCGTGCGTACGTACGGACTACCGTCTCCACGAACGCAATGAGATTCATTCTCCATCGTATCCATTCAAGTATAATTATCATTTAATGATTTAAAAATGATGTTTAAGGACTTGATATCATTCTGGAAATTAATAAGATACAACAAACAAGACTTATGTAACAAAACATATAAAAGAAAATGAGTAAGTTAACACACGAAACGACGATAATACTAAGATATTATCAAATCAATATTAAAAGATCATTTATGATATCATATTAATGTATATGATTTTTTTATAATTTAATAACAATTATTTCACCATTATACAGGAGGTTAACCTACCCCAACCAAGGAAAAGTACAAGGTAAGGGTTATTTCACAATCTCTTCATTATCTGAGGTTGTTTATACGTAATAATCTACGGGGATATCTTTATCATCCACATCCATGTTTCTAAAAAATGTATTTCAAAACATTTTTACTATTTACAAGAATATGGGTTAAAGTCATTTATACCCTTGTTTGACTTTTTATAAGAGTTTTATAAAGGAATCTTTCCGTCATTTTCAAAACAAGGTCCTTTTTAACCTTTTCGACAGAATTGAGGTAAGAATGTTATTTTTAACTTATACGGCGGGTGCGGTTATTTTACGCCGTTATAAAATCTTCAAAGCTTTCCTTACAAGCTTATAAGAATATTTTCAAAGAAAATGTTTTATTTTATATGGATCTTAAATGATTTCAAAATAAAAGGAGATATTTCTTTAAAAAAAATTTGATTTCATCTACGTCAAAATCCTTTGACGGATTTTAAGATTATTTGAAGTTGATTTATTATGATACAAAACTTCTATATTGTATTGAAGGTTTTGTGATATGTTTGACTATGGATGTGATATTTTTATACCATTCATAGTTTATGGTGAAATTATTGACATTCCGTATGCTAGTTTTAATACGAATGTTTATGTTATGTTTAAACCTTTTCATATGGGAATGCATTGGACTTAATAAGTGACGGGTGGAGCCCGCTATAGCTCCTTGATGCATCGGTAGGTCTCATGAGACAAACTAGTGTCTTGGCACAAGGCCTTGACAAAATCTTATTTGTAGTCATGGCACGAGGCCTTGGCTATGTGGTTATGATAGTCTGGCATTATGCATTCCAACATTATGAAAGTGGTTATTGATTTTTACATGTGATTATTCGATTAGTAGAATATCAATGTGAATAAGTAAATGGAATTATTTCATTTTATTTATGCCATACCATGTTGAAAGTTCATGTTCGAAAGGCTTTTGTCTTAGTTATACATTGCCTTAAATGTTTATTCTTATTTATGAAAGATTCCGCTATATTGTTATCCTTACTGGGCGTTTGAGCTCACCCCTTTTCTATGTTTTATTTTTCCCAGGAAGTGAAGAAGTAAATTATGAATGACCTGCAGGGATATTATGTGGGGATATGAGTGTGAATTATGGAGGCATTATGTTGTTGTAGTAGTTTTTCATTTTATGATGTAATGTAAAACTTATGAATATATCTAGTGTTTCCAAGGCTACTAAACCAATCGGTCTTTCGAGATTTGATCTTCTTGGGATCATGACAATGTTATGTAATAATGCACCGACTCTGGGTAGCTGGGGTCAGGGCGTTACAGTTGGTATCGGAGGATGTTTAGTACAAACCTTGGAAGCTAGATTTAGATAAACTCTGATTAGAGCACGTATACCTAAGATGAACTTTGAGGATTAGTATAGAAGAACTTCCTAGAATTTTGGTATTGTAGAGATTTTGTGAGTTTTCCGAGCAATACATCCCTGTCTGGATACGAGCAGGTAGAGGCGGCTCTGGCACAGATGTACCTAGGGGTAAAACCCGAAAACACCGCTTTGAGCTAGACTCGAACGGGAACTGGTGCACGACAACGGGCCTTGCTGCACTCTTGGTTACGACACTCCCGGGGGATATGCTTAGGATAACTCTCATTTTCTTTACAAATCATTATGAAGGGTTTATGAGTATATAATTCCTCAAAGAAAACATTTTTATGATTATGGATTATATCCATAAATAGTTCAATTTATGTTAAGTGTTTTATAAGTATGGGATTATGTATTTTGATTCATAAACTGATCTAGTTTATGCCATTGTTTAAAAATGGCGCCTAGTGGAAGAAATGGAAACCATATCAATGCATGCACTCCATGTAGGGATTTCCCTCCTGCTCAAGATAATTATAGTGGGGCTGGTGATGCAACTGGTGCCGATCAGCTAATCACCATACTGGGACAACTTACTCAGGTTATGAATAATAACCTTACCCGTATGGAGCACCCTAATCCGCAGCGTGGAGGATCAATGTTAGATCGATTCATGAGGCAACAACCACCAACTTTCAATGGGAATACAAATCCATTAGTAGCTGAGCAATGGATATTTTCCCTAGAGAAAATATTTCAGGCTTTGGGGAGCAGTGAAAGGGAAAAAGTTATCATGGCAGTTTACCGCCTCACTGGAGATGCTGATCAATGGTGGTCATTGATTCAAAACATGAAGGAAGATGATGAAGTATCAAATATGGAATGGAGTGAGTTCAAAGATTTGTTTTTAGAAAAATAATTCCCTCGCGACCATCGAGCAGATATGGAAAGGCAATTTCTAAGTCTGAGACAAAAGGAGGATGATAATGCCACAAAGTATGAGGCTAACATTACAAGGTTAGCGAGGTATGCTGGAGATTATATACGCAACCCAAGAAGTAAGATTGATCGTTTCTTTGATGGGTTAAAACCATTTCTCCGTCGATCATTAGTCTCACAATCCTTTTCATCGTACGAAGACATTGTCTCATGTGCTATCAAGACCGAAAAGGAATTCTCTAAGTCTTATGACTTTAAAGCAAAGCAAGAGAAGAAGAGACCTGCTGATCAATCTGGGAATGGAAATAAGGGGAAGAAGGGAAAGGTTGAATATCCATCTTGTGGTAAGTGCGGGAAGAAACACCCCGGTGCTTGCCTGAAGGGAATGGGAGTCTGTTACAAGTGTGGGGAAAAAGGCCACCAAGCTCATGATTTCAAGGGGAAGAAGGAAGCTACCAAAGTTCAGTGCTACAATTGCAGGGAGATGGGGCATTATGCAAATGCATGTCCTAAGCGTCAGGATAACTTACCTCAGAAAAGGCCAAGGGATCAAGGCCAGGCTTATTCTATCACTACTGCTGAGGTAGAAGCTCCGAAAGATGTGGTGGCAGGTAATTTAATGGTTTCCCCAAGTTTAGCAAATGCATTATTTGATTCTGGATCATCGCATTGTTTCATATCTTCCCAGTTTGCTAAGAAAATTAGATATTTCCAATTTGATTTAATAAGGGAGTTGTCAGTTAAAACTCCTAAGGGAAGTATCGTAGCAACAAAGTTTTGTGAATCAGTCCCCATTAGAGCACATAAATTTTCTTTATCTGCTGATCTCATCGTCATACCTATGATTGAGTTTGATATAATCCTCGGTATGGACTGGCTTTCGAACTATGATGCGAAGATTTATTGTAAGAAGAAATAGGTTACGATTCTTGATGATAATGATAAGGAACACCTTATTTTTAGAGCAGAATCGTCACCACCTAATTCTTATTTAGATCCACCCTCAATAGCTCAACTAAATTCAATTATTGGGGAGGAAGAGAATGAAATAACTGCGGGTGAGGAAAGGAATGTTCAAATAGAGGATGTACCTATTGTGAAAGAATTTGTAGATGTATTTCCAGAATATTTACCTGGACATCCTCCAGAACGAGAAGTTGAGTTTTCCATTGATTTGATTCCTGGATCAAGGCCTATATCGAAGACCCCTTATAGAATGGCCACTGTAGAGTTAGTCGAACTAAAGAAACAACTAGAGGAATTGAGTAATAAGGGATTTATTCGCCCTAGTGTTTCTCCATGGGGAGCCCCTGTTCTTTTTGTTAAAAAGAAAGATGGATCTACGAGGTTATGTATCAACTACAGAAAGATCAATGCTATAACGATAAAGAACAAGTATCCCCTACCTAGTATTGATGATTTATTTGACCAACTGCATGGAGCTCAATACTTTTCAAAGATTGACCTTCGATCTGGATACCATCAGTTGTGTGTGAAGAAGGAAGACATTCCGAAAACAGCATTTCGAACCAGGTACGGGCATTACGAGTTTACTGTAATGCCGTTTGGATTGACTAATGCACCCTCTGTATTCATGGATCTAATGAATAGAGTTTTCAAGGAGTATCTTGATGAATTTGTGGTGGTATTTATTGATGATATCTTGGTATACTCCAAAACCTACGAAGATCAAGAAAATCACTTGCGCATTATCTTGAAGACTCTGAGGAGGCATGAATTATATGGGAAGTTTAGCAAGTGTGAATTCTGGCTTCAGGAGATTTCTTTTCTTGGCCATATTGTCTCTAAAGATGGAATCTCTGTTGATCCTTCTAAGACCAAGGCAATCCAAGAATGGCCAGCACCTACGAGTATAACTGAGGTACGTAGTTTTATTGGATTGGCAGGTTATTATCGACGTTTCGTCCAGAATTTTGCCCGATTGGCTAACCCATTAACGAAGCTCACACGTAAAGGGGTTAAATTTGTTTGGACAAAAGAGTGTGAAGAATGTTTCGAAGAATTGAAGAAAAGATTAGTCAATGCTCCTATATTGACTCTACCATCGGGGAATGATGGGTTCGTTATTTATAGTGATGCATCAAAGAAAGGACTTGGTTGTGTCCTTATGCAGAATGATAGAGTTATTGCCTATGCATCACGACAGTTGAAAATTCATGAACAAAACTATCCTACTCATGATCTTGAGTTAGCAGCTGTGATCTTTGTTTTGAAGATATGGAGGAACTACCTCTATGGTGAAAAATGTGAGATTTATACTGATCACAAGAGTTTGAAGTATATTTTCTCACAAAAAGAACTCAACATGAGTCAAAGGAGATGGCTTGAATTACTCAAGGATTATGATTGCACGATACACTACCACCCGGGGAAAGCAAACAAAGTAGCAGATGCTTTGAGCAGAAAAGACCATGGAGTTCTGAACATGATGAGAATTGAAAGGGATCCAATATTCATGGATCTAGAGAAGATGGACATGGGAATAACCAGGGAAGGTGAAACATCAATGCTTTTTCAAATGGTTGCCAAACCATCTTTACTAGAAATTATTAAGAGTTCCCAGACCGATGATGAAGAATTTCAGAAGAAGATTAAAGCTTTGAATGATGGGAGATTGAGAGACTTTGTGTATGAAGATGGAATTTTGAAATTCGGGAAGAGACTTTGTGTTCCCAATATACCTGATCTAAAAAGGGAATTGCTGGATGACGCTCATAGTTCCAATTTCTCTATACACCCTGGGAGCACCAAAATGTATAGAGATTTGAAGGAACATTTTTGGTGGGACAACATGAAGAGGGAGATTGCTGATTTTGTGTCAAGATGTATGGTTTGTCAACAAGTGAAAGCTGGAAGGCAACAGCCTGGAGGAGTCATGCAACCTCTTCCCATACCGGAGTGGAAATGGGACAATATTACGATGGACTTTGTCATGGGGCTACCAAAGACTCCTAGAAGGAACGATGCAATATGGGTTATTGTTGATCGTCTTACCAAGTCAGCACATTTTCATGCTATAAGAGAAGATCTACCCCTGGAACGTCTAGCAAGACTATACATTAATGAAGTTGTGTGACTTCATGGAGTACCCCTATCGATTGTTTCTGATCGTGATCCCTGTTTTACTTCAAGATTCTGGAAAAATCTTCAGAAATCCCTGGATACTGAACTTCATTTGAGCACTGCTTACCACCCTCAGACAGACGGACAATCAGAACGGACTATTCAAACCTTAGAAGACATGTTGAGATCTTGCTCACTTGATTTTCAGGGTATGTGGGATCAATATTTACCACTGGTAGAATTTTCCTATAACAATAGCTTCCATTCAAGTATTCAGATGGCACCATATGAAGCGTTATATGGAAAGAGATGTCATACACCAACCTGTTGGGATGACGTTGGTGAAAGAAAACTTGTAGGCCCAGAACTGGTGGAGGAAACAGTGGAAAAGGTGAAAGTAATCCAAAATCACATCAAAGCAGCTCAAAGTAGGCAGAAGAGCTATGCCGATAATCGAAGGAAGGATTTGGAATTTCAAGTCGGTGATCATGTTTTCCTGAAGGTATCTCTGTGGAAGGGAGTCATACGTTTTGGTAAGAAAGGTAAATTGAGTCCCAGGTACATTGGACCTTTCGAAATTCTAGAACGAATTGGGGCTGTAGCTTACCGATTGGCAATGCCGCCAAGTCTCTCCAAAGTTCACGATGTGTTCCACGTATCTCTGTTGAGAAAATACATGCCTGACCCAACGCATGTACTCACCTATGAGGAATTAGAACAGGAACCCGATCTGTCTTATTGCGAAGAGCCCGTCAGGATTCTTGATACAAGAGAACAAGTACTGAGAAACCGGACGACGCGTCTGGTAAAAGTTTTGTGGAGAAACCATAAGATGGAAGAGGCAACGTGGGAACCTGAGTAACTTATGATGAAGAACCACCCGAGTCTTTTTATGTAGTAATACCCTAGAAATTGCGAGGATGCAATTATTTGAAGGAGGGGAGAATGTAACACCCCAAGCTTCTATGGTACGTTTCCCTTCGAATAATGCGATAGCGTGTGTTGTACGCAACCTCGAGTTCTAACACACACCACAACTAATTAAACTAGCCGTTGTGAATAGTAATACCTACTTTTTGAAATCATATATATTCAATATTTCAAAATGGACTTCATTTTTAGATTCGGAATATCAAAATTAGCCTAGGTGAAATTTTGGTACATTTTGGATAACTTTCATATTTTGATGAATAGTGAAAATTTCTAAATTTTAATTAAAAACAACTTTTTTAATCAAAATAATTAATAGTGATAAATTGTGATTTTGAGTGGTTTTAAAGTATATTTAGAATATATTTTTACCATTTAATATAATGTTGGTCATTGGACATAATTTTACAATTAAACCGAACATAAACAAGTGTCAATCTTTTGATAGTTATTACCTCTTAAAAACACGCTTTTTGTTTTGACAGCGGGAATTAATTTTAAATTAATTTCTGCCACTTCTGTGTTTTGAATTTAGGAAAATGGATTCCATATTTGGAATAAGGATGTCCAAATTATGTAAATAGGTAACTTTTATTTTTACACATTTTGAATAATTACTGTGGTAAATATTTTATTTACCATGGTTAAAGGGTAAATCCGGTAAATAAGGGTTAAAAAATAATATTATAATAATACAAAGTTACCCTAAAACGTGTCCTAACCTTATTGGTGGACACATACCCGACCATGAGCATCCTTGGGTCAATTTGGGGACCCCTTGGAGCCACTTGTATGTGGTAGGGACACATTATATTAATAAAGTTAAAATAAAAATAAAAAAGGCATAAGCTTACATCTTTTAGAAGAACAATTTTTACATAGGGTTATACATGTTGGATTTTCGATTATAAAAATTAATTAGAAAGATAAAAAGATTTCCTACATAATTATATTTTATTTATAATTTTTATACATCAAATAATTTAAATTATTAATGACACAATAATGATGCAATGTTTACCTCATTAATAAATCATTTAAATAAATAAGATTATAATGATTAAAATATTATCTAAAACCTGTCCAATTCTTATTGGTTGATGTTATTTAGAATATGAGTCATCTTATCTTAGAACTCAATGATTTTTTGACCATTATAAACCGAATACAAATATATTATAAAGTAATACTTTCACACTTTCCTAAAGAGCCCCTCCTCTCCCTTTTAAAAGGAGACCACTTCTACTCATTCCTCACACCTCTCAAGCCACTTGGCTCGTCCAAACTCTGCCCAACTAAGCTCCCCACATCCCTCTCCTCCTCCCTGAAGCTTACCCTTAGGCAGAAAGCATTTCAATAAGTCCTTTGGTTCCAACCAAAGTGAGTTACCTAAATTAAAGGTAACGATTTCTCTTAAAATATTTTCATTTATTTTGCTTCTTCAACTCCCAAACTCTTTTTATTTCCTTTCTTTTGTAACAACACCAGTATCCTCAATATACTAGGATGTTGTTAGAAGAAGGATTCAAACTACACATACACACAACTCCATCTAATGGATGATGAACATAATGTTTCTGTGGATGGAAAACTAACGCCTCACGAAACGATGATTGTTCAAATACATCTTACCACCTCTCATGGTGGCCATTATGATGGAACTGTAATTAAATATGATATTAATGATATATATTTTATATATAAGCTTCTGTAATTCAATTTTATTTCATACCATTATTCGTTTCATGTTGTATATACATACGATAATTTCATTTGAGGAAGTGCAGACTACCGCCCCCTTAAAATGATATGACTCGTTCATACCACACATGGAACGTATAAAGGATGGTGTTAATGAACTTAAGTAACATATATAAAATATTATATTATAATGGAATAGTAATATACCTATGTATCATTTGGATTCGATTCTTTTAAAATAAAAATTAAATGGAAGTAGCGTTCGTGCGTACATACGGACTACCGTCTCCACGAACGCAATGAGATTCATTCTCCATCGTATCCATTCAAGTATAATTATCATTTAATGATTTAAAAATGATGTTTAAGGACTTGATATCATTCTGGATATGAATAAGATACAACAAACATGACTTATGTAACAAAACATATAAAAGAAAATGAGTAAGTTAACACACGAAACGACAATAATACTAAGATATTATCAAATCAATATTAAAAGATCATATATGATATCATATTAATGTATATGATTATTTTATAATTTAATAACAATTATTTCACCATTATACAGGAGGTTAACCTACCCCAACCAAGGAAAAGTACAAGGTAAGGGTTATTTCACAATCTCTTCATTATCTGAGGTTGTTTATACGTAATAATCTACTGGGATATCTTTATCATCCACATCCATGTTTCTAAAAAATGTATTTCAAAACATTTTTACTATTTACAAGAATATGGGTTAAAGTCATTTATACCCTTGTTTGACTTTTTATAAGAGGTTTATAAAGGAATCTTTCTGTCGTTTTCAAAACAAGGTCCTTTTTAACCTTTTCGACAGAATTGAGGTAAGAATGTTTTTTTTAACTTATACGGCGGGTGCAGTTATTTTACGCCGTTATAAAATCTTCAAAGCTTTCCTTACAAGCTTATAAGAATATTTTCAATGAAAATGTTTTATTTTATATGGATCTTAAATGATTTCAAAATAATAGGAGATATTTCTTTAAAAAAAAATTTGATTTCATCTACGTCAACATCCTTTGATGGATTTTAAGATTATTTGAAGTTGATTTATTATGATACAAAACTTCTATATTGTACTGAAGGTTTTGTGATATGTTTGACTATGGATGTGCTATTTTTATACCATTCATAGTTTATGGTGAAATTATTGACATTTCGTATTCTAGTTTTAATACGAATGTTTATGTTATGTTTAAACCTTTTCATATGGGAATGCATTGGACTTAATAAGTGACGGGTGGAGCCCGCTATAGCTCCTCGATGCATCGGTAGGTCTCATGAGACAAACTAGTGTCTTGGCACAAGGCCTTGACAAAATCTTATTTGTAGTCTTGGCACGAGGCCTTGGCTATGTGGTTATGATAGTCTGGCATTATGCATTCCAACATTATGAAAGTGGTTATTGATTTTTACATGTGATTATTCGATTAGTAGAATATCAATGTGAATAAGTAAAGGGCATTATTTCATTTTATTTATGTCATACCATGTTGAAAGTTCATGTTTGAAAGGCTTTTGTCTTAGTTATACATTTCCTTAAATGTTTATTATTATTTATGAAAGTTTCCGCTATATTGTTATCCTTACTGGGCGTTTGAGCTCACCCCTTTTCTATGTTTTATTTTTCCCAGGAAGTGAAGAAGTAAATTATGAATGACCTGCAGGGATATTATGTGGGGATATGAGTGTGAATTATGGAGGCATTATGTTGTTGTATTAGTTTTTCATTTTATGATGTAATATAAAACTTATGAATATATCTAGTGTTTCCAAGGCTACTAAACCAATCGGTCTTTCGAGATTTGATCTTCTTGTGATCATGCCAATGTTATGTAATAATGCACCGACTCTGGGTAGCTGGGGTCGGGGCGTTACAACAGTGGTAGAGGTCTTAGTACCTGGACAGTCTTTATACTATTGTTTATCCCGATCCAGGGTGTGGATCAATGTTTTATATTATCTGTTTGAGTGGACTAATAATCTGATTGAGACTGAACCTCTTGGTTATATCTCTTGTTCATCTTATTTTTAGTTTAAGTTATTTTCTATTCTGCTGCTAAGTACTTTAAATATAAATCTGTTTTAAAGTTACTCTAATAGTTAAACTATAAAGTATTTACAAATTTTGTAAGCCTATAAGTTAGTTTAAAAAGTTAATTAATCATCATAATTAGTTAACTGAGAAATAATCAATATCCTTAGAATCTAGTTGAAACATAATATCTTTATAAATTCACTACAGTTTAATTTTAATTCAATTTTGGGGATTTCAATCACAATGTTTTTAACAGAAACTTTAATTGGAACTCCATTCAGCCCCCTCTTGATAATCCACTGGGACCAACATCAATGATTTTAAATATTCTAAATAATTAATTTCAATTCAATCTTATGATATCAGGTTTGGATTTTAAAACCAAAATCTATCAATTAAAGGCTAATAAGATTGAATCCAAAACCAAACCCAAGACAAAGTCCTTTCTTCCTTTATTTATACTGTTTAAATTATCATTCATGTATAAGTTAGAATTATCCTATTTAATTTCATTTATAATGTAATAAAAATGAGGTAATATTTTTATTATTTTATTAAATAACAAAAAACAAAAAAAACATGCAGTTTATGTGATTTTGAGTATGTTGGTGGAAAATTTGAGAAAGTCCCCAGGTCAGAAAACCATGGTTAGCCACTGTGTAGCATTGGGATATTAAATTTATTTTTCTACACCCCAAAATAGGTGCACATAAATTTGAATACATTTCTGAGGAGTCAATTATAGGTACTATTACATAGTCTAAATTATTATTGTATATATTTTTTTCCATCAAAAAAGAAAAACCATAAGAAATTATTTTCCTGTGATGAACTCAACTGACTATAATTCTTCATGGTCTAAAAATCACTCATAGTTGCAAGAACCTATAGTTGAAGCACCATACTATATATGAGAAATTAGTTTTTGGGATAAATAGATTAATGGATCCCCAATACAAAATGGAAAAGAGGATGAATTCAAGGACTCCATCCATGAATTAAAACAGAACCTAGAGAAATAAATGTTTAAAGGATAAGCCATATAGTGGATAGAATGTTGTGAATACTTCACTAAATTTTATCATAAAGAGGTCAATACACAATAAGAACCCTCCTTAACCCCTCCAAAAATATTTTATGAAGTTCTCCTAGAAGATTACCATGAGAAATAGGAAAACAATTTCCTAAAGTATAAAATTCAATATCTGAAGGAGATGGTGGAAGATCTCCATGGCCAAATGGATTATATAACTAAATTTTCCAAGAACCATCATATAAATTTGAAACTAAATCATAGGATGATCCACTTCTTTCCACTGATTTACATAAGGACTACAATGAGTATGCCATTCTTCTTAATCTACATGTGGAGATCAAAATAAACCACCTGACATGTATCCTGAATGTGAGGAAATTCTTGATCTCCCAAACCTTAAAAAGACACAATCAAGAACCCTTAAAGTATGACACCACCAATGTGAGGGAATTCTATTTAAATATGGAGGAGAATTTATACCTTAATCAATCTACTAATAATATACTCCAAGAAGAACTCACTTATGAAGAAGATATTGAAATTGAACCAATATAGGGTGTTAATCCTTTCATTGACTATAACTTTTATAAATTTATTAAAAGTGAATTATGTATAACACCCTTATATTTCTATGATACAAATTCTAATAATCAGTTCTTTGATTTAGAGTAGGATGAAGAAATTGGAAATTCACATATTGATGAACACTTGAAGATCTCTAATTTCAAATAATAATCAATTAAGTGACCCTATCAGGATTTAAAAAATTATAACCTGAGGAAATTTTAAACGAGGGTTTTATTAAGAAGGGGGATAAATTCCATAATAAAAAAAATCAAATTTTACTCAAGTATAAATACCTATTTACTTACCCTTTGATTAGTAAAATCTTCTAGAACCTATAACGACAAAACTATAGGAGAAGGAGACTGTAAAATTTTGAATCTATGAAGAGGATGATTCATAATTTATCATAGTCCTACCATGTAATATTTACATAATAGTGAATGGGAATTATATAGTATACTCTTTCAATGGATCATTCCTAACCATGGAGGATAAATAGTAAACTGGGAAAATCTATAAGTGGATGGTCAAATCAAATTTTATTCACTCACCATCCAACTTTTGATTATAGATGGTACAACCTTTTGGAGGCAGCAAAAACTTAGTGTCCATTTTTGGGATCATACCATGACTTATCATTTTCATTTTAATTACCAAAACCTATATTTTAATTTAAATTCAAATAAATTATTCAAACATGAACCTCATTCCACTTATCTTTTATATATTTAATAACATTATACTTATTCTTAATTAAACAGTTTTCATTTATAGGTAGAAGGAATCACCATAGTGAGAATGTAAGGAGGACCTGTGTTTTTTGGGAAAAGAAGATAACTTTTTATATTTATATTTTAAGCTCCCTAATTTTTTTTTCGAAAAAACATGTTTTAAGAAAAAATGATTAAGGTACATTCCCACACATAAAATCATGTTTTACTTATTGTGGAGACATGACTTTTATAGGAATTTTATAATTCTAGGATTTAGAATTCAAAGATAATGAAAATAAATAAATAAATTGGAAAGTTAATTTATTAATGTGAATCATGGATATTAAAATGGGGACTCATGATTTGAAGAAATTTGTTGATAAATGTAAATGGAATTTCACAACCATTATTTATACATTTAATTTCATAAATTCATGTGTATTGATTTATTATTATTTATCATGTCTAAGAATATTTTCCTAAATAATATTAACATTCTAGAGAGGATTTCTAGCCAATGTACTTCCAATTGTATCTTGAGCAACATTATTGAGTGATCATTGGACATGACACCTACAAGAACATGTATTTGAGCTTTCCAAAGCTATGAATTTGAAAAAACTCATTATAAATGAATGTGGATTATTTTAAAAAACCAATTATCCTTAAATAACAACATTTAAAACATTAATTTTTTGTGACATATAAAAAATAAATTACCTTTTTAAAATTGAGCTCGATTTCATACAACATTTATCCCTTTATACCATTATCTTAGTAATTTCATGATATTTTAATGTTTAAGTGTGGGGGTTAAGAGAATCATGGTGAAAGGGATAAAATAAATTATAATTAATAAGTGTAGTGTTATTATTGTCGATATAAATTATGATTGTTTAATCATTTATTTTTCCCATACTTATAAAATAAAATGGAAATATACCAAAAACTAATAAATGATAAAAATGGGTTACGATTTGGGGAAATCCAAAAATAACTATTACTATACCTATGATTTATAACATACATGGTTAGGTGGTTTATGTTATTTTTATTCAGAAAATAAAATTGATAAAAAAATTAAATGGTTCCTTGAAAAAAAATTCAAATATGAAAAAGAAATCCATTTGGGGAAAAATTCATTCAATATGATTAAATTGATCATAATATTTTCATTGAGTTTTCAGGATGTTGGGAGATTTTAAATTTTTAAGTGGATAATTTCATGTCACTTATTTCTAAATATAATTTTTTATGATTTAATAGATAAACCTTCTTCTTGGGACTTATATTTTTAACCTCAATTCCTTCAACGCATAATCCTCAGAGACCATTGTTTTGGAGTGGAAATTCCCCGTGATTTTTTGTTTCATTTTCCTTTAAAATTTTGATAAAGTAATTAGTTTATAATATAATGGATAATGATCATATTCTCATTATATGACCATAGAACTATTTGATTTTTATTACTAAATATGAATGAATAGATTTCAATGTGAGGTAAATCCTGATTTGGTATGTTTAATAATTATATATTAAGGAACTTGAATAAATGAGAAGACAACTACCATAATTTTCATATTGGTAAAATTAAAATGATGTAATTAATTATTTCATTGAAAAATTATAAATTAAATTTTTATTTAATGTGTAAATTTGATAAATTTAATTAGCATTGAAATTTATATTATTTAATTACTTTAAACATTGAATATTGATAACATCGGTTCCCACTTTAAACTCCTTATTGAAAATTTATGCATGAGGTAAAGCATTATTTATGTGTTGATGTATTTCATTGGAAAAAATTATATGAATATTATTTATCAATTTTAAATGGTTTTTATGTAATTATTAATTTTATAATCCTTGGTTTTCAATGTTTTTATCAAAATGTGGGTATTTTGAACTATGAAATTGAAATGGTTTTTAATGAATAAAATAATTGTGTTTTTTTATTTGAAACTTTTTTTAAGATATATTGATGAAAATATAAAATGATTTAATTTTTAAAAATTATTTTTATTTGTTTTTTACAAAATTAGTCTGGAGGGAAGGCCCTCAACCAACAGGCCATGCTCCACATAAATAGTCTTATGATGCCTAAGCAGCCACCGAGCCTTTTGGTAATTCCTTCTAGACTAGTGGGTGCATGGAAGATCACGTTCTGAGCAAGTGATCTGTGAGTGGTGAACATTGTGACAACATTTATTGTTCCATTGGACGTATGGTTTTCATGTGTCATGAATCACAATTGGATTTTTCATGTGATATGGGATCCCATCACCATTTCGAGATTCTGAGTCAGGGATGGCAGGGCATTTCTTATAAACAATCCCCCTAAATCCATTTCGAATTGGGATGTGAGAACTAGCACACACTACATAGTGATACCATGTTTCTCCAAATCCCACTACTCTGCCTATCTCCCACAACCCTCTTTATAACCTTGTCTGCCATTGTCCTCCGCCACATCCCATTCACACCCAAAGCTCGATATTGAGCTCATATGGCCACTTTTAAGGCGAGAGGAATCAGGTGCAACACCGCATGGAATTTTTCACCACAGAATCCCACCATAGATAACCTCCAAATGCTTGGGGATTCCACTACTCAACCTCCACCATGATACACAAACATCATTGTCAATATCACCCCCACTTCCGCTGCTTCTACCTTTTCATCAAACTTCATCTCTACAAAATAGGTGGCTTCCATGCATTCACATTTCCAAATGACATCGCCAGATAACATTTCCTCCCAACCATCACCCGACCACCTCTGTTATCTCCTTCTGTCGTGGTTTCATTAGAGAACATCCATGGATATTATCTATGAAAATTTTCAATCTCCGCTGGCTACTGTGAATGCCTAATGAAGGAGGATCACCACAATCGATTTTAATCTTGATCCATCGTCGATGTCGCATACCACAAGACTCATGAACCCCATGCATTATCACCTATGGCACTCCTCCATAGACTCAATCCATGCAGAATCATAAAACATCCACCAATCCAAGGGGTTTCCTTTTTCAAACACACAAGGGATACAATTTCAAGGGGAATAAATCATCGGCCTTTTGGAGAAACAAAAATCTTTCCTTGATTTTAGGGTTCCATGAAGTCAGTAGGAGTTCGATATACCATTTTATTGAATGAACAAATAGGCATACACTTCCTCAATGAATCATTATTTGAGACCCCTATATGGGGATACATGGATGAGGATGAGGCTACAACACCATCTCTTCTCCAACCATCGATCATAATAATTTTTTTTGTGTATTTTATTTATTAAATTAAATATTTGATTAAAACTGAATATTTAAATTTCTTTTTAAGAAACAAATTAATCCATTCTTTATTTTAAATTTTTTTTTTCACTATCCATATGACAATTCGACATCTTAATTTTCATCTCTTACTTTTAATTACAATTTTTTTAATAATATTAAAAATAATAAAAATATTATTAATATTTATATTATTTTTAATACGAATTAAAAAATAATAATATTATTATAATAAATATTATTAAATTCATATATTTATTTTTTAATTTATTTTATTCTCCCATCCTCCTCTTCTTTTAAGATTATTTTATTAATTATAAGAAAAATAATAAATATTAATATACATATTAATATTATTATTAATATTATTATTTTAACATTATTCATAAATAAGGTAAATTTTATATATTTAACTTCTTTTCTATTGTTCTTTTATTCTACCTCACTCATACAAGTTATATTTTATGTTTTTATTTTATTCTCACATACCATTTGTAAATTTATTTATTTTTTTCATACTATTTCTATTTCTCGTCATCCATATTTCCATCAAGTGACCTATTAATCTCCTAAATAAGAGGTTGAAACTAATGTTTTGATCAAGGGGAGGTCAAGGTGTTCAGTTATTTCACCTAATGTTTATAAAAATTTTATTGTAGATTTGAATAGCATGTATAGTGATGCAAAATATTACAAGTTTTGTGGATTACCACCATTTAAATTCAACTAAATTTATTTTTTTCTTTTATTTAAATATATATTTTCGTTGTCCATTAGTTAACTCTTCATATGCAGAAGTTGTAACAATCAATGAATGAAACAAAATCGATAGATCTGAGTCCTCAAAGATCGATCTTCCTAGAACAATTTGTCTCATCAACCATGATTATAGGAGGAGGTTTAATTAAGATTCTTAAGGATCTAAAATATTCCAAATATTCCAAATAATTAATAGTTATTCAAACATATGATTTATTGTTTGTGTTATCAAACCAAAATAAATCAATTAATGTAGAATAATTATTTGATTAAAAACTGATCCCAATACAACATTCCTTCCACCATACCTCATTCTAATTAAATTTACATGATAATATAATTTATAATTCTATTATTTCATGCCATTTCAAAAATTTATCAAAATACAAAAACACTATCATTATTTTCAATAAATACAAAAAAACAAAAATAATGTTTTTAGGTGCCTTCAAATAAGTGGGAAAAAAATTACAAAGATCATCAGGTTATAATACACTGGTATTACACTATGTCTCACAAAGAATTTTTTTTTCATTAACCAGCATATGGATGCATCACACATGCAAGAGAAGTAAGAAATGGTTTAGTATATTTGAAAAGTTATGCCTATGGTTTAGAGTAGATAGAAGTCATATGTTGATATTCATCAACAAACCATTGAGTTTATTATGGATTACTGTTTATTCATTAGGGTTTCTACTAGATTGGGTAACCATAGGATTCATAGGTAGGGTATGTTGGCACCAATGTTTGTTAGGCCTTTTGTGATTATATAGAGAATCAAACTAGAGGTATAAAATTTTTATCTTCCAGAGAGGTATAATGTTAAGCATAACGTTTTTCATATGTTATATCTTTTGTGGTATCACCTTGACCCATCACATGTTATTGATATGTATGATATTGATATTGAGACTTAAGGGACCTTTGTGGAGCATCCAACATGATTGTCGGATCATAGTGAGAAATTATTGTTGGGATAGGTCATGCTGATAGTTTTCTTTCTATGGTAACATGGATGTCTTTAAAAGGAATCTGGGGATTGAAAATGGGATATGTTGTATTATTATCCCTTTAATTTAACCTTGTAATTTAAGATATTTTTGGGAGTATGGCTCATGGATGAGTTATTTTTAGGTGGGGAGATTCTAGTATTGTGAAATTATCAGGATTTCCCTCGAGACTATTTATTAGTACAATTTTACAATTGGATTTTTTTTCTTTTTTGGATTTTATTTTTGTGAATATTTTGATTAAAATTAGAAATTTTGGAAGGAAGAGGGGTAATTCATGGTTGTCGTATGGGTTTCCAAAACTGTAAGTCGATGTTAGAAAACAATGCGGACCAAAATAAAGGGTATTCTCATGTTGGGGAACCATTTTTAAAACCATTATCCCTCTTAGTAGCATCCAAATGACCTCTAATGTAACATACATGACTTATTTTAAAGTTAAATTTCATTTAATTTCCATTTAATTTCATTTATGCTTTATTTTTTGTCTCTCTCAAGCTTTTATGGTGGAATGGGTGATTTTTCATGAATTGGGCCAAACTGTGCGCCCAATTCCAAATTTAAAAATAAATTTTGTTTCTTTTATAAATTTTACATTTTTTAATATTTTTCACCCATTAAAATTCGTAAATGGTCTTCCCTGACATATTAACACCACCATTGTAGTTTTGAGACATTAAAAATCTATAACATATTAAATTATATCTATTATTAGATTATTACAAGCCTCAAACACGGCCATTAAACCCAGCCACGCTTCCAACATCTCTCTACCCTATTTGGAGCTTTTCTTCCTCAAGATTGAGTGCTGAACGTCTTAGGGTTTTGAAAATCGGTCTGATTTGAAGAGGTAAATTTATTCATTAATATCTCATTCAATATTTACTCTTTTTCCCACATTTAAGTCCCCACATGACCTCCTCCTCATTATTCGAGCCTCACTGTCTGGTTTTGTTGCATTGAGATTCAAAATTTGGATAATTTGGGGTAATTGGATCAATATTTTTCAAGGTAAGTGTTCCTCCCTTCCACTTCCTCCATCTCCTTAGGGTTTCATCCCTCTTTCATGATGTTAAAAATTGTCCAGAACCTAGGGTTCGTACCTAGGGTTTAACCATGAGTCGTTTTGGTGAAATTTTGTTGTCTAGGGATGCATTTATCATCCTTGTGGTGTAGGGGTGGGTTGGTTGATATTTCGCACCATGTTTTGAGGGATTCGACAATTTCGGTAGGTGATTCAGTGGGTAACAATTTAATGATGAGTTATTTTTCATGATTAAACAATTTTTCATGTTCCTTAAATTTTTCAAATTATGAAAAAACCATTTTTGGTTGAAATAGTAATGAAATTGGTATTAAAGTTAAATTTTTGTTTGAAGTGTGTATTTTTCAAATATATTTCACGTGTTATCTCTTGTGGTAGTTTTTTAAAATGTGGAAGTGATTTATTAGTTGTTGAAATGGGAAGTCAATTTTGGTTGGGTAATGATATAGTGTCATTTGGGCCTAAAAAAGGGGGGGTATTACAATGGGTTTTAAGTGTGTAACCTTGTTATACTCCTTTAAAGTGTTTTATGGATTTTTGTGTTCTCATTGGTATCTTTTGTGATATTGTTCAAGGTGATTATATAACCATTGAAAGTGGATTATTACATATTTATTGAGCTTCTAATTCTACTCTGGTTGGGGCTCGGTGTGCCTTTGGATTAAAAAGAATTTTTTGAATTGGGTATTATGTGAAAAGCTTGGGTATACTCCATATTATTGTTTTATGAAAGTTTTGAATGGTTTATTGAGTTGTTTAAGAGGTGAAACTATATCAGAAAACTATTTTGCTAGGTGTATATTTTTAAAAGGCCCATTTCATTTGTGATAAGGCTGTTATGTGATATCTATCATCTTGGAAATATTTTATTAAATTTTTTGAAGGAGATATTGAGGTGTGAAAGAGATTTGAATGTGATGTGGACGGTTTTGTGTGACTGTGATGTGAAAAATTGAATTTTTTATTATGAAAGGAGTTTTATGTGCCCTTTGTGTGGGCTTTTATATGAGTGGATATATCTTATAATTGTTTTATAAAATTGTTTAATGGTTTTGTGGAAGTGTTGAAGAAATGTGAAATGTGTTATGGGCCATTTTGTTGTGAGTCCGATTTCAAAATAATTTTGAATGAAAAATGGACTTTTGTGACTTGTGTGGTATACATATGGGATGTTTGGTGAATTTTTGACGTGGATATAATATTTTCATGTTCAAAGTATATTACAGGACTTGTTTAACTTGTTTGAGCATAAGGGGAAAACCTGGGTATCTAGGTCGGTGGACGAGTACTAGTATGCTAGTGAATCCGTGGGGTTTGGCCTCTGTTTCACTTAACAAGATTGACGCTTAATATAACACCCCGGGTAAATAATTAATATGAAATTTATATATTTATCCCTATTTGTGAATAAAATGTTAATATAAATTTAAATGGAATGCTATTCTCGATGGCTTACCCAATACGCCACAACGAGTTCCTTTGAAATCTTACGTTGCACTCTAATAATAAAATAATTTTATTTTTAATTGTAGTTAACAGCTAGACGTTTTAATGAGGGGAATGAAAAGAAATAACTACAAAATGATTATATATGTTTTTCAAATATTTTTACTTTTTACAATATATGTTAGAGGATTAAAAATGCGAATCAATCCAATTTTAAGCGTAAACATTCTAATATTCTTTAAAAGGTCGATTAACCGCCTTTTGATGGAGAACCTCTTCCAATTCCACTTTTTGACAATTTTATGTGTTATATTTGACAAAATAAAATTCTTCTTTAGAATCACGACATCAATATTTACTTTGTGTAAAATTTTGTATTTTTCAGATAAAGATCATTTTTAATGAATAGTGAAAAATGTTGTGTTTTAATTCAAAACATATTTTTAATCTAATTAAATTATATTATTAGATTATATTTTTAATTGGATTTAAAGTAAAATAAGAATATATTTTTACCATTTAATCCAATAGTGGTCATTGGAATTAATTTCACATTTAAATTGGACTTAAACTAGTGTCAATCTTTTGATACTTATTATTTCCTAAAAACACGCTATTTTCATTGACAGTGGGAATAAATTATTAAATTAATTAATGTAACTTATATGTTTTGAATTTTGTAAAATAGATATCATTTTTGAATCCAGAATATCAAATATAGCTTAGGGTGATGTTTTGGTATTTTTCTGAAAAACTTCAATTTTTTATGAATAGTGAAACCACTAAGTGGTACTTATAAAAACTGATTTTCCGTTTAAATGAAATTTTACCACCTCTGTGTTTTGAATTTCCAAAATATGACATACATGGTTGTCATTAAAAAGAAAAATGTGGTTCAATGGGATTAAAATAATTTTTTGGTGAATAGTAACTGTTATATTTTTAATCGCGATTAGAGGTCATTAGTGTAATTTAAGGTATAAATAAGGTTTTAATAATATGAAATGATCTTGACACATGTACAACCATTATTGGATGTGTCATGGATGACCCAGACAGTCCATGGGTCAACTTGGGGACCTCGTGGAGCCACTATGGTTGGAAAATATCATTAATAACTTTTTATTTAATGTTAAAATTAAAATTTCACAAACATGAGTTGTTTTAATAAAAAAAATTAAATTGGGTTATACAAGTCATATATTAGACTATAAATATTCATTAGAAATATAAAAATATTTTCTACATCATGATAATTTTTTTATAATTTTTATACATTAAATAAATAATGTTATTTAGGACACCATGATGATGATGCGATTAACTCATTATTTAATGATTTAAATAAAATGAAAATATAATGTACAATATAAGACCTACACTTGTCAAAATCATATTGGATGGGTTGATTTAGAACCCTTATCACCTTATCCTTTAAATAGATAATTATGGGACCTTTTTTATCCGAAAATCATTTTATAACAAAGTATCTTTTCTTAACATTCCAAGTGTGCCCCTCCTCTCCTCTTATAAAAGGCCCCCACCTCTACCTCCTTACCCACACTTCCTGAGCCTTTGAAATGGCCAAACCCTGCCAATTTTGTCTCTCTAAATCCCAATCTGACTCTTAGAAGCCTAACTTTGGGCAGAAGTCTTCTCAGGGAAGCCTTTTAGTTCAAATCAAAAAAAGTTACCCGTTTTAAAGGTAGTGTTTTCTCTTGTGTTCTTTTGTTTTATTTTGCTTCTTCAACCCCCTAAACTATTTTTATTCTTTTCTTTTGTAACAAAAACAGTATATTAAATATACTAGGATGTTTTTATGTGAATTATTCAAGTTACACCTACACACACCTTCGTCTAAGGGTTAAAGAGCATACTGTTTCCGTGGATGGCGAATTTCTGCCTCACGAAACGATGATTGTTCAATATTATTCTAACACCTTAAAAGGTGGCCATTAAGATGAAACTATATTTATATATGATATATAATATGTTTATGTTATAATTAATATTATGTATTTTTCATTTATGTCATACCTTTATGGTTTTCATTATGGGTAAATGTGATATCTTCATTTTAGGAAGTGCGGACTACCGCCCCCTCAAAGTGATTTGATTTGTTAACACCATATGTGGTACGTATAAAGGATAAATTTAATGATATTATATGTGAAATTATACTGGAGTTATGATATACCTTTATATCATTATGATATCACTCCATTAAGTATGAAATAGAAATGAAAGTACCATTCATGCGTACGTACAGCTTACCGACTCCATGAACAGTGCATTTCATTTCATACCACTAAACAATTATGTAATATTATAAATGCATTTATATAAAAGATATATATGATATATATGATATCTAAATCATGAATATAATTCTTGATATAATGTATATTTTACCACATGATCAACTTGTAATTATAAAGAGTTTATTTTTGACTCAAGTACCAATGATCGACAAAACGACAATCAGTAACTTAAATAATTACGTAGTGTTCATAACATGGTAATAAGTGATATAAAAGGAATACTGAACTTAAAAAAGGTTCATAAGAAATTATAAATTAACTCAAGTTTATTATTCAAGAATATAAAGAAATGAACAAGTCATGTCGAACATGAGGTAAGGGAACCTACCCCTCTCTTTCTTTTTATGTACACTCTTTTATGGAATTCCTTTAAAGCTCATATTTCTTATGATTGGGATTTTATTTTATATTACTCGTACTGTAATTTTTATGTTCATATGATGAGAGACCCTATTTTCTTTCATGAATCCATTTTGGATGTTTTGATTGGCGCCGTTAGGCTGCCGAATTTTCGTAAGAGATCCCTCCTCTCTCATTCTTTTTAAGTACTCTCCTTTATGTCACTTCTTTTAATCTCCTCTTTGTTATGTTGGGGGATGTTATTCTATATTACTATTGCTGTAAATTTTATGTTAATATTATGAGAGACCCTATTTGATCTCCTCAATCCATTTTTGGATGTTTTAAGTCGCGCTGTTAGGCTACTGAGTTTTCGTAAGGGATTTTTCATCTCACTATTATTCCCGTGAGATTTATGCTACATTTTCCACCATTTCCTTTGAGTTTTGTATGTACTACCCATTATTATTCCATTTGTGTAATACAATTTCGTTTATGGGTATTTACATATTCATTGTTTGACCCTTCTTCAATAGGGTGTACATTTCGAATGTTTCCCAAGTCGGTAAGGGAACCTTTCACCCTCCTCTTTTTAAAAGACTTATTTTGTTATTTCTTTTAATTCACATAATATTATGTTGGGATTTGTTCTTCTATATCCTTATTAATGTAAATTTTATGTCCAAGTGATGAGATACCCTTTTTATCTCTCATCAACTCATTTTCTGATGTTTGAAGTGATGTCGTAGGGCTGTCAAATTTTTGCAAGGGAACTTCTTAACCCAATTTTGATTCTTTGGGATAAACTTGTACTCCGTGAATATGTTGTTCTATGAATATTTGTTAATAACCTCTGATTATTTAGACTTAATATCCACTTATATTTGGTTTATTCGTTTCTCACACATATTTATGTAATTGATTTATCCTTAATCCAAGGATACCGTCTTTGAATGGGGCTTCATCTCAATCTCCTTTCATCGAGGCATATTTTGTTTAATACACAACCTTCTTTTATACAGTGTATAAACCCCTTTGAATATTATGTTTATCCAAAATGAATCTTTTTTATATGAAGTGTTTTACTAAATGACAAAAGGGAATGTTTTTGTTGTACGTCTGCGGCGACAATGACTTCTCCACCGCCATGCCCATTATTTGAGTTTCGGCTTCCTCTACAAGCCATACTTTTCTAAATGAAAAATAAATACCATGTTTTACTTTTCATTTATTTTTGTATTGAAAATGGTTTTCATAATTTTTTTTATAAATGTGTTGTATTGATATCTTGTGATTGAAAAGTGGAAGTGTTATGTTTCCTTTATGAATGTTTTATGTGACATGATTATGTTATGGTTCTTGGGCGTTATTATGAAGACGGCTGGTTCCGTGATAATGTAAGGGCGGTGATCCCTTTATATCTCTCCAATGCATTAGGTAACGTGAAGGGTTTAAACATTAAGGTTTCTCCGAAGAGATTTAGGGAATATACTGTGATGGGTATTCCAAACGTAACCAAGAAGGTTACTCCCTACATAAGAATGTTATGTATGCCTCATGTTACCTTTATGTCTTATGATTTATATGTTTTATTCATGATTTGATGAGGTATGTTAAAGTTCTTATGTTTTATGAGTAAAGTATGATTTGATTTATTCTTATGTATACATGTACTCATGTTTCCTTTTGATATTTTTATATCCCTTACTGAGCATTTTCTGCTCATCCCATGTTTTTGAAATGTTTTTTCACAGGTTAAGGGAAATGTACATGATGTGATGATAGTTTCAAGGAAGTGTCAAAAAAGAATCCATGTTTTATTTTAAATATTTTTCCGCTGATGGGAAAAATGTGTACTATCATTGATGTAACCACTCATTTTAAATGTGGAATGTAACGCATGTTTATGATCTAATTATCTAAAACACTAAACCTGAAAAGATACTCAATGTGAATTATACATTTAATTAAATATTAAGTAAGGTATAAGGTCGAGATCCTATAATTAAAACTCTAGCTAAACTATGATGATGATGATGATTGGGGACCACTAGTTTATGGGTATGTTCTCTACTAGTGGCTTGTTCATGGGAATGGGTATTTGTGATGGTTACTCTCACTGAGATACGAGGTACCTGGGACCCACGCTAGCTAGTGCATAGGGGATATTTCTTATTGCTTGTGATCGTTAGTTACTTTATACTTACCGTCAAAATAATGTACATTTGGCTGGAAAATTTAGTATCTTGGGTGTTTATTTTAAAATTGTTAACCATTTAAAATATCCCACTTGAAAATAGTTTTTATTCAAAGTTTCATCTTTTAGAAATTGTAACTAGTTTCATGTTTTTGAAAACATGAATGCTTTTCATCTTTAAATGATTATCACATGGAATCTATTAGTTGTTGTATCTTACTGGGATTTTTATCACACCCTACTTACAATATTTGGTGTAAGTAGACTTTATAATTTTGTGTCATAGGTTTGGGTACAGGTTTAATGTGATTGCTTCGGGTTTTTAGTGGTCCATCATGATGCAGTGTTGTGGAGATAGCTTGAGGGAGGTGATTTTTTCTGTGTAGATGTTCATGGGCTATCTTTTCTTGGTTTTGTACCTTTTTAATGGTCTTCATACATTGTTTAAAATTCTGTAATTCAGTTCTGAATTTTAGTAAAAGATGTTTTGGTTTGAAAAATCCTGTTTTGGTTTCTTGGTTTCGTTTATCGTTTTATGTTTTCAAATTTAGGTAAATCTTTCCCAAACTTCATTTTATGATACCTAAGAACTTGTGCCAGCCCGGGGGATCAGGAACATCTTTCGGGCTGTTCCACGGACTGGGTCGGGTTCCGATTTTGAAGGTGACCAGATTTGGTTCAGGAAATATAAGATTAGCCGCATAGTTAGCTTAACATTTTAGAAAACGATGCACCTAATATAGGAAATTGTGCATGCAGAAACAATAATCCATTACGATTTAACAAATAATTCCAAAAACCTGATATTATATCCCAATCTCACAAGACTGACCCAGACATGTTTTTATCAATTCGTTGTGGATCCTAGAGAGATTCTACGAGATTCCAAACTCTGTTATTGGATAATCGATGATCCATTTTAAAGATATTCACCTCTGTCGATAAGAGATCTAGTCACAATTTATTCCCCCCTCTCTCCAATCTCTCTCTCATCATTTGATGTGATGTGTTCTTATGTTTGAGATAAATCTAGATGTAGTTTGTGATATATATTTATATAAAGGCTGTTTGATCATTGGTCTAGTTTTTTGATTTAGATGAAATTACTCATCATTTTCATAATTGTTCTGCTTAATTTGGGGATTCTGTTGGAAAATGTTCATCAACTATCTTAAGGTAGGAGGTCAAAATTTAAAATCTAATAATATGGATTTAGTTAAATATATGTAATTATGAAATCTCAATTTTGTGATTGATAAATTAAATTTTCAATTTAATTAGAAAAAATTTACTTTCCCTGTGATGATTTAATTGGTGTAATTTTGGGCAATTATAAACTGGGTGAAAAGGATTAATTTATTTGTTAAGTAATTCATATTATTACATGATTATAGAAATTATAGGATGTTGGAAATATGGAATTTTCAATTAAATGGGATTGTATAATTCGTTAATTGTCGAGTTCTGGAATTGATTAATAGTGGGAATAAATGGATGATTGTATAATTTTTGAAAGGAAAATTGTCCATGTTAATAAATTTGTTAAATGGTTTATATGATGATATTTTTATTATTTCTATCTGATTAAATTTTTAAACCATGGTTGTTTTTGAAATTGAAATGGTATACCATGATGCAAAATTTTGATGAGTTGGGTAATTATAATTAACCTTCATTAATGTGATATTTTTTTTATAATTGTGATTGATTGGTAAATGGGTTGTGGGACATAGAATGATGCATCTAGTACCCATGGGGTTCCAGACATCTAGTAATAGTCCCACATGTGATGCTGATTTTGGGATATGGTCTGAGGATCCAAATAACCATATGTGAAAATAATAGGGGGACATAGACTTATGATCTATATAGCGATATGTGATATCAAGTGTGAGACATTGATTGATGCTCTAAATACCCATGGTATTGAAAGTATGATTAACATTGTGAACCCAATGATTTTTTTTCTTAATTAAAGAATAATTAAACATGATAGTTATTTAATTTATTAATTATATATTATTATATATATAATTTCATAAACAGTTAAAAAATATAATATGTTAAAGATGTCCACTGTGGTGGCCTACTCAGTTGTACTCACACCCTACATAGGCTAACTAATTTGTAACAGAATATACCTCAGGTTTTCATGATAGGATAAATGAAAGGGACCTCTGTTAGATGGTTGAGTTGTAATAAATAATGGATTAGGGAACTATACTTGATGTCAATACATTCTTTGGAATGTTGTATATATTATTATGTTAGGTTTTAATTTTGAAACTTGACACTTATTTGGCATATGAGTAGGTGTTCTATAGATCATGTGACCAACCAGACCAAGGAACTAGTGTGTAACACCTAGATTATCATTTCATAGAATGGATTCCATATTAGGGATGAGGAGAATAATTTTTTTTAAATAATAAACTTATTTTTTGTCAATATGAATATTAACCATTTTGAAACATATCACCATGTTAAATAGTCTACGAGGTAAATCAAAATTAACAATAATGAATAAGCCCATTATTTTTAATATTATTATTTATCAGAAGAATATAATTCCAACCATATCACCTTAAGCTCGAATTTTATTTTTTAATTGAAACAATTCATGGAATATTACTTCTGTATTTTTAAATCAATGAAAGACATAAAATGTCTTTATCTCTATATTTAAAATATATTGTCTCTATACATTGGGAAAATATTAATTTATCAAAAAATATAAATATCTATTTTGAGATTAATTAAATTATTTCAATTTTCTCATTTTTAGTAATTATATAATTTCAATTCTTACTTATGCAATACTGATTCTATATTTATTCAATTATTAAAAAATAAAAAGAATTTATTCTATAAATATTTACAAAAATATAATTTTATTAAGTTACGGTGTTAAATGAAATTTATAGTGGAATCTAATAAATTATAATTATCATTTAATATTATATTTTAATTAAAATTTTATCTTAATGTCTTTTATGTCAAATTATGTTAATAGTTTTTAAAATGGTAGTAATTATATTTTATGAATATAAAATTTTACTATATCACATAAAACAAAAAAAAATTATTAAACAGTAAGAAATGGGATAATATATGGTAGAATTTTTTTTTCTTTTTAGTTAAATGTTATTTGGAACAATTTTTATTGATATTTATTAAGTATATATTCATATTTTAATCAATTTCAAACGTTCCCTCCACTTCTAAAAGGGAACCTCTTAATTTTCTTTATAAAAACACATTAAGGTTTCTAATTGAAAAAATGTAAAATATTACATTTTAAACATCACTAGTCAGATTATAGCGGTATTGGACTTCTTAGAAGAGAAACACAATGGTCCTTAAGAAAGGATCAAAATGAGTTCTTTTCAAGAAGATGTAATCACATAAGTCGATCACTTCCATTTATACTCTTCAATGCCTCCACTAAATGTATGATATTTTTAATAAAAATATATATCATGTTTCTTAAATAACATTAAATTTAATTATAAATATTAAAATACAATTGTGTTCCCAATTTACCAACAAAAATTAATTGGAATTATCGCACATGCGTAAGTATAACTTATTGTCTCCACATAGAGATAAAAATATTTTTTATCACCATATTTTATGGATTAGTATTATTATTGTTTAGTATTTATAAAATATATTTAAAACATAATTATATATTATTTATGGTAATATAATTTATACCTTCTTACAATAAATTTATTTCGCAAAGGATTAGGTAATTTTTTTATATTTGGACTACAACCTCCATGAAGTGATGCAATGTTTTTCATTTATATTAAAATTAAATGATAGTGAGGATTATTTTGATGAATATATATATATATATATATATATATATTATGATTTAATTATTATTAAACAATTTTTATTTATAATATAACTATATTAAATTTTATCTATAAAAAATGGAAACAACTTTAATGCGTACGTATGTCCTACCATCTCCATGAATGGTATAATTAGTTTTTTATTCTCTAATTGTTTTTGATGATTATATATATATCTAAAGAAGACATATGATATTTATATTATTATAAATATTGTGAAGTTAATATAACTAGGATATATGTATAACGATGTAATCTTCTGAACTAAAATACTCATGATATTAAACATAAGAAACATATAGAAATAATGATTTTAATAATGAATAATTGATAAATAAATTGTTGAAATGTTATAAAGGGATAATATGTGATGAAATTAGTATAAAAAATACACTATTATATATGAATAATAAATTCAAATTTATTATATATGAGGATAGTGTTCAATTTAATCAAGTAGAACTTGAGGTAAGTGTTTTATTTTATAATATCATAAATATTGAGGATTGACTTCATTTTTAATATGTTGGGATAATTATTTTATCATATTATTTTATATTGATGTTTTGAAGAAAAATGATTTTAGTATCATTTTTACACTTCTCCAATAATTTTTTAAAAATATTTTTAAATTTTTTTTGACTCATTATAAAAATATTAAAATCAATCTTTTTATCATCTTCCAAATCAGTGAAAGGAACTTTTTCGCATCCTTTACGGAATGAACTAATTTGACTAAAATCATTAGGTCTAAATGTATTTAATCTCACATTAAAATTTAAGTCGTTTATGTTCAAATAAAATTATTTCTTTTTTTTGTGTGATGTTTCATGATTTTGAAAAGTGGGATTTAAAATTTAGAGGCTATTTTCATCAAGAATGTTTTATTGATATTTAAATGGTTTCACAATTTTACCAAAAAAATAAACCATGATTATTTATATTATTTAATAGTGTTATGATCCAAGGATACAATACTTCTTCATTTTAATGATTAAATATGATTATGATGAGGAATATTTCTGAAACCCATTTCCATGTGTTATGTTATGATGAAGTGTTTATCAAAACCATTTCTTTTCATGGGTACTGATATGATGAATGATTCCTGAAAAAGTGGAACACATGTTTATTGTTTTAATTATGTGACATATGGGACATATATCTCCCTCCAAGACTTTGGATAATGTATTATGTCCCAAATAGTTGGTGTGGGATAAAAATTGATGTTTAAGATATTTTGTGGGAAAAAAGTCAATTTGCTTGATCAATAATATGAAATAGAAATTGATGCATAATGTAACTATATAGGATATTAACCATGAAATATATAATTATTTATATACTTATGATGTTTCCACATAAATTTATTACCTGAAAATATATTTCATGATTGTGTTATGATGAGTTATCCTCTTATGATTCGTGTCATTTAAAATGATAATATTATACACTATAACTCGTGTTTATGAACTTTTTCAAATTGGGGATGAACTCTGTAAGTTGTCATCATGATATAATTTCATTATTGTTATCATATGATGGAAAATTATCATGGATATATATATCCCATGTTGACCATTAGTGATCATTTGAAGTCACCATTTTATTAAGTTTCCATTCAACATGTTATGAAGAATGTGTTAAGTTGGGTATGCCTATGATGAGTAATATAAGGGCTAATGATTGTGGTTGTTTTTGAAAATCATTCATAAAATAAAATGATATTATATCTTCTCCCCAATTACTCTAAACCTTCATTGATTTTCAGTGGATCATATTATTATGAATTTAATATTCATCCAATTATATATAATATTTATATATGAAATATTTCTTACTATTTTATTGGGATCAGAGTAGGTTTTAGTCAATAATTATAGAAAATGGTTAGAAAAATATTATAAAATTCATTTTTATAGGTATGCATATAGTATAAAATTCTAATGCTTTTGTAATGGTCACAAATGATCTAGATTTATCCTATACTGTCATAGAGGAATGTTTCATTATTTAAACCTTCTAAAAATGATTTTTCAAAATTATGTTTTTTCCCAATATTAACATTATACTAAAACAATGATTTTATATTTTTGTCAATGTATGGAACTCAAATTGATTGTCACTAATAGAAAAAAAAACACTATAGACACAATAGTTTAGGAAACTATGGCTATAGTCCATACCTATAACATGGATTTCTGAAACCAATGGCTATATATCTACCTATAGCTACATTTTTAAATACTGTGGATCTTGGTATTTTTCTGAGGTTATATCCATAGTTCTACAAAATCATGGCTATATAGAACATCTATATGCAAAGTTCAAGTAAAACGTGGTGTTACGTTTCCCACACAATAATTGGTAAATAAAATTTCTATGGGAATGGCATATGAGTACATATTTCCATATATTGATATATATTCTGATTGTACATTTATATTTATGAACCAATGATTGTTTAAAGTGGACTAGATTGGTGGATTGTTTCCAATAGTGGTTTTATTGTGTTAAAATATGGCTGGTCACATTTTTTAAATGGATATATACTTGTTTTAAAAGGGATATATACGTGGTTTCCCACCATTAAAATAGACATATATCCATGGTTTCAATATATGGAAATAGGATTATTTCTATAGTGGGAAAGTAATATGAATTTTTCTGTATCATTAAAAATCATGGCCATAGGTGTATGACCAAAACTAAAAATATTGGATACATGTCTACTTATATAGTGCAAAACAACGACTATAACTCATAAAACCATGGAAATACCACTATCGCTATTTCCATAGAAATAAGGTAAATTGGAAAATAGATCAGGGCTATAAGCTATATCCATGTTTGTTACCTCTATAGACATAGTTTTTTAACCATGTCTATAGATGAATTTTCTAGTTATGTGTGTTATTGTTGAATTTCACGGGGAATGGAATGATTTTACAACATAGAAACAAAATTATATTGTAGGTAGAATTAAACATATTGATGTTATGATCTTGAATCATTCCTGTGCAATGAATCATGTTAAGCTTCAAAATTATTAATGGAGGGAACATCATATTGTTGAATTCTATATAAAGATATATCATCCTTATTTTAGTGGATATTACAACACTAGAGTGTATTATTAATACAAGAAAAACATTGAGAAAATAGTTTTTGTCCATCAATACTCGGGACATGAAAGAGATGTCCCAACTATTTATCATGGGAATGGTTAAGAAGAATAATGTTATAATCTTATTAATAATTGGAGATATGCGAAATAACATTAATCTATGTAACGGGGTCGGTTCAAGGGGATATTCAACAGTATGTACATTCCTTATATTCAACTAAAAAATATAGAGATTGAATTTTTTGACTTGTGGAAAATGGATGATGAATCCAATGGTACTTTTTTGGGAAATTATTCAAGGCTTTTAAGGTATTCCTATATTTTAATTATCACACCATAATGAAAATATGACTAATTCTACGACGGTATCAAAACAAATCCCTGATAGAAGTTAACTATAAGAATATTTTATAGAAATTATGGAATCGTTAGATATGCAATTAATTTAGAAAAGGAAATTGGATACTCCCACCATCCTCATGTGTTTGTAATGAAAATAAAGACCATATTTTTATGAAAACTCAAATAATGTTCATGGTTCAAGGACAATCCATCCATATAAATTCTATAAATTTGGAATAAACATCAATGGTTTTGTTTTAATTGAACATGGAGTTAAAACAAATGGGGAATGTAGGTTCCTAAATCCCTTTAATTTCAAAATGAAATGAATATGTAAGTTAAAAAAATTGAGGAAAGGAAGATGTCAAATAATACCCCACAAGAGATCCAATCATTAAAATGCAAGGAATATGGGCATTATTCCATCTAGTATATGAATGCAATGATTTTGGATGATTAGAATAATTATCCTTTTAATATGAATGAGAATTAGAAATGCATTAAGATGACAACTACTGATGTTATTTATTATAATAATGTTGTGAAAAGTGTACATATCATTCACATTAGAATAACTATTGTATTATTATATTCTGGATCAACTAATAATTTTATTTATATAGAATATTCTATAGGTATCACCATATCTACAAATTTATTCGATTTTGAGTTATTTTTGAGAACTAGTGTTGGCATAACAGTCACATATCAAGTCTATAATAACTCTATGATTGATGTTTATGAGAAATTGATGCATCTAAATCATGTGATTCACAATTAAGATGTATTAAATGTGAATTTTAAAGTATTTTTTATTTGTTTATATGTATCCCATATCAATTTATATTAAAGGAAAGTCATTTTTCATATTTTATATGAACCTTTGTTCATTTATCAATAATAGGATAAATATGATCTTCCAGTGGAAATTGCATCCGTATTGTGTTGTATAATTTCTATTCATGAGGATATATAGATATCTAAAGTTGGAATGAAACACAACATTAATTATAAATATGTTATATGTATGTTTTTTGATGTATTTAATGATGAATTGTTGGGTACTCACTGAATAAAAATGTAGAGTTTATAATAGAAATCATATCTGATACCATGATAATTCCATTGACTTCTTATTTCATTGTCCCAATTTATTTGTAGGAATTGAAGATAAATACATTGGAAGAATATTTGAAAGATATTAATTAATCCACGTGAATCATATTGGGATTCAACTGTTCTTTTTATTAAGAATTATAATGGATTACTTTTACACTCCATTGATCATCGAGAACACAACATGTTAACTATCAAGATAATGTATCCTCTACAATTTATTGATGAATAATTTATCCAACTACATGTCACTCAATTAATTTAAAATTATTTTTGGTATTATTAATTCTCATTCTATCAATGTGGATTAAATTAATATAGTCTTTAGATGTTAACCTGATCAAATATTGGTTTTTTATAGATGATATTATTTTATATTTAAATATATAGGAAGAGTATAAAATAACTTGGGGATTGTGCAGGTGACCCTAATGTTGGAGAAAATTTATTAAATATTAACAAGTGTCAATTTTGGAATAATAATTTTTCAATCAAGGGTCATTAAATATCATGTGAGAGAATATAATTAGATCCTTAAATTATTGAAGATATTGAGAAATCTTCAAAATCAACCTGGATAATTGAAATCCTTTGTTTTTGTGGGTTTTTTAGATATTATCAATGTTTTTGATAGATTTATCATGATTATCTAAACCACTAACCATGTTGGATAACAAATTTGTTCACTAAAAATTTAAGGTGGAATATGAATATAATTTTGTGGAAATGAAAATAAGGTTGTTCATTGCACCTATACAAACACTAACATGTAGTAGAAGATTGTTTGTGATCTATTGTGATGAATCAATGAAGTGTATATGATGTATTCACATGAATATTATATTTTTAAGGATTTTTTCTCATATTAATTAATATATCATTAATATAATTACCTAACTCACTACATGTAGATAGCTATAATTATTTATTTCCTTAATGATAAAGAGGAATTATCTTTATGTAGAAATGTGTCACATATTAACTGATCAAAAAATTAAAATTACATTATTATATAAAATGATTTGAACATGCACCAAATAAGATAATTGGATCTAGTTAATGATTATGAATGATCAATAAATTATAACATTGGGAAGGTGAAAAAAGGCGGTATATTATTTTATTCAAAAGTACCATGCTATCCTATCAATTATAAGAATCATGAAATATCCGATATATCTATATTTTCAAAGGATGCATCTACAATTATTTAATAAAGGAGAGAATTTATAAATTTTACAAAAGATGATTCATTATCTATCCATGTGAATATTATGGTGGTGTAAAAGAAATATGTGGTTCTAGAAACAATATTGAGAAATGTTATAGAGTTTAGTCATGATTTTTAGGGAATAATAAGGTCAAATAACCTTGTTAGTGTCCCTCCAATTCCATATTCGAAGAAAAAAGTAATGGATTTGTATCATAGTTCCCCACTCTTTATTAATCATTGAATATAAATATTGTATAATGAGGTGAAATAGTATTTGAAGTAGGATGTAACGAAAAGATATACTGTAGTTTATTTTTCTTGGTGCTTTGGGAAATGATAACAGTGTTCGTAAATACATGTTTACTAAAACATTCAAGAAGTGATGTATTTCATTTATAAATAATAATTTGATTGGATGATAGTTTTGGTATATTTTATCAATATATATTATATAAAAATGATTATAAAAAGGTGATTTGTCCTTTTTCCTTTCATTCATTCTATTAATCAAAAAATGGAAACAATGTTAATGCCTACATATGACCTACCTACTATATTGACGGTGTACTTCATTTTTCTACATATAAAATTTATTTATGACTCTAAATACATATATAATTAATATTTTTTTTAAATTTATTTTTTATTCTATATTAGTGATGGAACCATGATTAATGTACTATTTGAATAACAAAATAACTAAAGTACTCATTCCAAACGTAATAGTTAACCCCAATAAATAATGATTTTTACAAGGAAATAATGATAAAATGGGTGTTCAAATGTTATAAATGGGTCATATATGATATTGTATGTGTGAAAATTAAACAAGAATATAATTATAATATAATTATATTTATTATACATTATGATATTTTTTTCAATGAAATGATAACTCTAGGTAGGGGTTATATTTCACAATCTCATTAATATTTGATATTGTCTATGATTATGTCTTTTTTTGGTGAATTGTATGAAATTTATCCACAATATCTATTTTTTATATAAAAAGTTTTCAATAAACTTTTTACTATTATACAAGGATTTATAAATTCATTTATTCCAATGTTTAGATTTTTAGATTTTATTTTAAAAGGAATAATTTTATAGTTTTATAAATGCCATACATTTTGAATTTCTAAAAGGAATGTTTTTTAGCTTATACGAAATGAATGAATACTCCCAACATCATGAATGAAGAATGAATGGATGATTTATTTCCATGTTATAAATAATATTTTCATAGAAAATGTAGTCTTCATTATTTTCATATCATTATGTTGTTGAAAAGAAATTTTTTTAATTTTAATGGAAATTTTCTTCTAAAAGGTATTAATGATATTTTGATGTAATCTATATTCATCAAAACAAATTGTTGATTCAAATTAAAATTTACTAGGGTTACTATTCAATGATACCATAATTATTGTTTTATTGGATGGATTGTTATTCTGATGAAAATAATTTATAAAACCCAAATTAACGGGTTATGATATGATGATGTGTTTATGAAACCCATTTAATTTTGTCAGTTCTAATATAATGAATTTTTAGGATCTTATAAAACACATTTGTATTTTTTTCATAATTTTATGGGAGGGAAATATATATCCCTATAATTCATTGTGTGATGTTTTATATCTTGTGAAATATTTTTGGGAATGAAGGTGATGTTCTTGATTTGTTTTTAGAAAAAACTAAATGTTCTTAATCCAAATTGGGAAACATGGTTTGATGCCCATCTCAATGTTCTTGTTAGTCACACATGGAATTGAAATGATTTCACAACATATTGTTGTTATAAACACATTTAAAAACCTTATATATAGTTCATTGAAACGTTATGATGTCTTCTCATTATTATGATTCTTGATTTTTAAATTAGATTGTTATATTCATAAAATCATGTTTACGATATTTATTAAATTGGGTAAAAACATTGTTGTTTATGGTCTTGATTTTATATCCATATTATTATTATATGATTTCATAAGATTCTCAATTGATATCTTGGATTTTTACTCATACTAAACATATGAAATCATAGTTTTCTTATATTTTTTACCAAATGTTTTGAATAATATTTTTGATAGGGAATGCCTATGAAGAGTACCACGAGGGTTGATATTTATGGTTGATGTTCATGATTTTCATACAATAAAGAGATATTATATCCACTCTCAGAAGACTCTAAATATATAAGATTCTCTCATGGATTATATAGTAAGGTATCAAATATTCATATAAATAGATGTAGTATATTGTAAGAAATTCTCAGCCAGTATATTCATGAAACAAAATCTATAATTAGTTTCCTATTTCCTAGCTGATTGTAATGATGTCGTGTGTCTCATAGAAATTATGTCTCGTGTAATGTTATATTTTGGTATATATTGGTTATACTGAGCAATTGGTTCATTTTACACCACCCCTTAATTAAATATTCATATACAAAATAAAAAACATACCACCATTAAAGTAAACACTCCATCAGGATATTGTTACCATGAAACAATGGTATCCCCATCATAATGATTCCTATAAAATCACATAAACCTAGAATCCTTAAAATATTCATGTAGAATATGATAATCCATAAATGACCTATCCTTATAAAAAGATATGAAAATATATCTTTTTGATCATAATTTGTAACTTGATAGCCCATGAGAATGTAAAATGACTGCTCTTGGAAATTACCCATAAATACTCAAGTTTACTTTCCTTCTTGATAGAGGCTTCTGACATAATGTTTGGGATGACGATTTGTTTTTGGTGTGACCATTCCTACATATCAGAGTATTAGAATCAACCAAAGTAACCACTCATCATCAAATATAGTAAATAATTATACAATGGAGGAAAAATATTTCAATATGCTGTAATAGTAAATGAAATGTAGAAGTGGCTTGAATGTCCATATCATACATATGAGATAAATCACACAGTTGGATAATAATTTATGAAGAAGTATAATATTGAAACAAGAAAATAATTAAATATATATACTAATAAATATAATCCAAACAACATACCCAATCTTCTATACAATATTTACCCACAATCACTCAATCATAGAAATCCACATGACAATCTATACGCGATCATGATACCATGGGACTCATCAATATCTGTCATGTATATGTTCATGACATGAATAGTGACACAAGGTCTTCATAGACACACCGTGGATAATTAAAGGGGTGATAAATAAATCTCATAAGGTCACCCTCAATGGAAAACCTATATTCTACTGTCAAAAGTGAATGCCAAGTTAATTTGATCAATATAGACAAGAAACAACTAGACTAATAAGGGAATAAAATAATGGAAATAAAATAAACCATAGATAATCCTTGATTCAAAATTTCATATTGTCATACATAACTAGGCCTATGAAATAATATCTCTCAATAATATGACAAAACATATATATATATTTTTAGTTATATATATATTATAATAAAAATATATAAATGATTTAGGAGAGAAGTAAAATGAATCAATACATAGATGGTCCATTTGTGTATAATCTTGATTATATGGACATCCAATGAATAATGGATTCATCTAGATGTTGTACCTCTCATTTCATGTATAATTTGGACAATCCTTATAATTGAAATCCAAATTGAAACTACATAATTTGGATAGTTCCATAAATTTATTTGAGAGAGATATTTCTCCATCTTGGGATACATATCCCAACCCCGGGATCACCATTAATAGCCTCTAATAACCATAATGAATGATTCCATTAATAATTTGGAATTCCTATAATCATGTCATTGAGGTATAATAGATACCTATCAAGTTGAATATAATCAAATCCAATGTTGAAAACCATAGTCCAAGTCTATGTGAAATCACAACATTAAAATTGGATATCCCCTATGGGGGTGACCCATTTGTGATATAATGTATTACTCTACTGATCTAAGAATATTATTGGGATCTATTGAATAAATATATAAATAACTACATCCTTATATAGATTTGGGAAATAAATATTGGTTCATCAACCTGACCATATGGAATTTTCTAGGAATCAAAATAGGAGATAAATTCAAACCCTCATAGAAGTCAACAATATCCATATCATGAGGGAGGATCAACCACCTGGAAACTTACAATAATCCAATTGATCATAGTAGATAATAATCCACAGCGTGACCCTAGGTTGAGGGTTCCCTAGTAAAATCAACACCCACTTCTAATAATCATTAAATAGGTAGTAACCTTTATAAATATTTTTCATTCCTGAAATATTAAACAACAACAAGAAATCTCATGAGGTAGATATATTAAGAATATATGGTAATACCCACCACAACATCATATCACAAAAATATCATTATCAGAGAAGGAAGAACCTATGGTAGTCTCACTATACGTCACATCAAGTATTTTACATTGGAAAAAATAAAAGGAAGAACCTATTGAAATTATTTCTACATCAACAACTATCAAGTGAAAATATAAAGAAAGACTGAGGGTGGATGAATAAGTAAACCCATCTATAATACCACAACCCCTAAAAATTAAATATTTAGTTCATGATATATGTTAACACCCACTTCAATCTATATTGATATACATTACCCACTAGTATATGGTTTTTTAAACACTTGATCACCTAATTGGCACCCCTAGGATGAAGTACAATAGAGTTAACCTACTATGAACTGTATTTTTCAAATCAAGGAAAAAAAATCCATATTGGGATTCATGAAAAATTTATTATGTTAATGGAATCCCACTTGGGATCCCTGGATCAAAATCATGATGAAGAACCCCTCAGGGGATTCTCTAAATTTGATAAAATTTGGAGTCATCATACTGGGGATTCTAAATCACAACTAGCCTCATGGGGTAATAACCAAATAGAAACATTATGTGATACATAATAAATATTATAGGATGATGTATCATATCAATTTCTCACTCTTAGGAGGATGTTATATTTGATTATAAGAGGAAGAACTAATCATTCAAATATATTTTGACCTAAAATAACTCATTGGTGTCATCAATTCCCACTAAGGGTTCCACCATCATGAATAAATATAAAAAATGCTCAAAATATCTTACTCATTAAACCAATTCTAATTCCAGGGTGAAAAAACATTAAATCCCCTAAATAGGGTAACACTGGGATAGTACATAACATGTACTCAAATTAAACAACATGCACTACAAAACCTACTTCTTGGTTGTGTACTTCTACATGTTCTAGATAAAATGTTTTTCAGTTGTGTACTAATACATGGTGAGGACACACCCAGCTTCTATCCTTGTAATACTAAATTTCTCTTTTTTCATTACATTGGGTGTCTACCAATTTACACATGCTATATATCCATGTACTACTATAAAACATTTTCACAAATTACAAACTGTGTACCTTGCAAAAATCATCTACCTGTTTACACTACTACATGGTTATGTACATGTTCGTGTGCCACTAAATAGATTTTAATAAAATTAAACAACATTTACTTAAAAAATTCAACTTCCTTGAATAAGAAGAACATGTGACGTGTGCTCAAGGAACCAGACACTATGTAATTAGGATTTCAAAAGGGAAAACTCATAAAATTGGCTTAAAATTCCCCTTCCCCCTTTTAATTATAGGTAAACTCCCTTCATTTCATTATAAATATTAAATGGTATTTAAAACTGTAAATAGGTAAATCTATGGGGATTTATGAAAAAATCAATAAAACAATGTACCTATGTGAGGATTCCACCGAAGCTTCACCCATATTCATGTCCCACCAATATCGCACAATGATCGAGTTCCTCCCGAGCATAGAAGAACCTCACATATTAGGAATATATATATATATATATATATCAATTTTATCACTTCGTCGCACAAAAATGGAGGCCCAATGGGGAATACATGTGAAGATGTGTAGATTAGAAGAAAGAAAAGAATAAAAAAAGGATGAAAAATAAATGAATAATTAAAGGTTGTCAGAAGCCATTCCACAACACCCACTATGATTTCATGACTTTTAAATTGGAAACACGTTTTTAATGACTCAATAGTGTAGATATTCTCTCAATATGATGATCTATTGTTAATATATCACTAAAAAACACATTAGAATAAATTAATTAATAATTATATATATGTTAATATTTAATTATTCCACTAAAATATGAATGTCTTGAATTTCCACCAAACTCTTTCCATAGAGAAAACAACATATTCTATGATGAACAATGTTTATAAAAAATATATGACAACATATTCTAGTAGAATAAGACCATTATACACCTTTGAATAATTTGAATGTAAAAATTAAAATTTATGCTCTAATTTCCGTTTTGGAAAAAATGTACTTACAGTAGTTATACCATATCCATTGTCATCTACAAGACATCTTGGTAGAAAAAAAACATCCATCCTATCATCCTATGAACCTACATAACTACACATTATAAACCATTCGACAACTAGTCCCGCATTATTAACAACTCTTTGAAACATAGGATACATTCAATCATGACCATTATAATACTCACCACCATAGGAATAAACTTTTTTTCATTTCAAAACTAATATAAAGGTCAATGTATCAAGCTTCATCAAAACAATAATGATAGTTGAAAAAATAGGATGCTCAATGTATAACAGGGGAGCAGTCAATGTACTCATGAAGATGGCAAGATATTGAGCCAGATTTACTCTAAACTAGCGGTATGATAATATTAAATCTATAGGTGTTTATTATTATAATTTATCCACACTCACATAAAACATTTATATACTTTTCTTTACCCAAAATCCGACACCATGATTCTCGAAATTGCATTTCCAAGTCTAAAAATGGGTCATCCAGCTCTAGACACATGTTTACTCATAATGTATCCCCTACCAATGATATAAAATGATAATTTTAACACAATTCATACAAAATCATTGATTGAGCATTATATTAAAATCATCCATCCTCAAGAATCACGTTGGCTGCTCACCGATTTAAAATATCTAGGGTTCCACCTACAATGGGTTCGTACAATTATCACCCAACTCACACTTCCTTCAGTCACTGATAATAAGACCATGTTTTACATGAGGAACCATACATTTATATCATTAATTTATATGTTCTCATGGAAAGCCTCATGAAAATAGATCATGTTTCATATTCCATGATTTATTCTATGGACACCAATCAAATGGAGTTATTTTCCAAAATGAAGGTGTCATCCACACAACCACTGGTTAATAAGGCTAGGAACCTAAAAGTATCATCCAATATAATAAAATGACAATTAAAAAACACCCCCAATTTCATTATTTGAATCCAATTACATTATATATATATATATGTATTTAAAAACGTTAGAGCATCTAGTAGATCAATCGCAAAATATTTTTAAAACCAAAGTTACATCTTAAAAAAGAATTTGTAAACTCGGGGAAATCCATCTCACATGTTTCCCTCAATCAAACCATTTTCAAACTATATGAGTCTATTTAACAACTAATATCTTCTAGGTCTCCTAGAAATCCCAAAATATTGAGTCTCATAAAACTGTAACAATGGAGAAAAACCTATCCCATAAGGGAAATCTCCTCAATAGAGATAAAATTATACATTTGTACAATGTTCAAAACTTCCGAAATTAGTATATCAGGACACAATCCACCCTAATATTCCTCATTAGGGGCTTCCCCTCAAAGGGTAATTGTAACAGCCCAAGATTTTATAAAAAAATATTCTTTTTAATTTTATTAATGTCTTGTGTTGTACGCTACACCAAAAGGAGCTTGCACAACACACATCCTTGACTTTTCTTGCATTACACGCAATCGCGACCTTCCTCGATAGCGTGTGTAGTACGCAATACCGAGTTTCACTAAACAACGATATGCTATAAAAATATTATTAAAACTAGCCGTTATGAATAGTAATAACCACTTTTTGAAATCCAGTAAATTTTATTTTTCAAAATGAACTTTATTTTTGGATTCGGAGTATCGAATTTAGCCTAAGGTGAAATTTTGGTACTTTTCGGATAACTTTCATATTCTGATGAATAGTGAAAATTACTAAATTATAATTAAAAACAACTTTTTTAATCGAAATAATTAATAGTGATAAATCATTAATTTGAGTGGTTTTAAAGTATATTTAGAATATATTTTTACAATTTAATACAATGTTGGTCATTGGATGTAATTTCACATTTAAACTAGACATAAACAAGTGTCAATCTTTTGATAGATATTGTTTCTTAAAAACACGCTATTTGTTTTAACAGCGGGATTTAATTATAAAATTAATTAATGCAACTTTTATGTTATGAATTTGGTAAAATAGACTTCATTTTTGAATTCGGAATATGAAATATAGCTTGGGATAAAATTTTGGCATTGTTCTGAAAAACATCAATTTTTGATGAATAGTGAAACCACTAAGTGGTAGGTTAAAAATTGAATTTTGCATAAAACTTAATTTTACCGCTTCTGTGAATGGAATTTCGAAAATCCGAGAGACACGGTTAATATCAAGGACTAAAATGTGGTTCAATGAGATGAAAATAATTTTTGGTGAATAGTAACTTTTTACTTTTTTTTACCGCGGTTAATAGTAAATAGGGTAACTAAGGGTAAATATGATATTAATATTACCCTAACACATGTCCTAATTCTATTGGACAAGTGTAATTCGACCAAAAACAAACTTAGGAATAAAATATGACCATTTAGGCCCACTTGGATTAGATTAGGACATTTATTATTAATTTATTTAAAGAAGGGTTAAAATAGTTAAAATCAAAGTTTAATAAGTAAATCATTTTTAATATGGGGTTATACATAAGATAAATTAGACTATAAATATTCATTATAAAGATAAAAGGATTTCCTACATGATGGTATTTTATTTTTAATTTTTAGACATCAAATAATATAATTTATTTATGACACAAAGATGATGCAGTAATTATCTTATTAATGAAATATTGACATAATTGATAATATAAATACCAAAATAAATGTAATTTAAGACTTTTTATGAATTCCACTAATTTTCTAGGTTACTATGATATATTAGTGATGATTTAATCAACTTGGTTCGAACATATAATTCTGTTATGACTTTCACAAAAAATCATATATCAAATAGTGTCAAAATTGACACAAAATAGTTTTTAAATCAAATATTATATTACTAATTGTTATTTTATTCCTAAAAATCTAAGGTTCGGCCAAATGACTTAGATATGGATATATGTATTAATAATATACAATTTTGGGTTCGTTTGGCATGTTATAGTAAGTTTATTAACCATATAGTGAAAGAAAACAAAAAGACACGGTAAAAGTTAAATTATTTAACTTAGAGTTAAATCTAATTGATAAGGTTAAAATAATACCCTAAACTTGTCTAAATCCTATTGGTTGATAGTATTTCGACCCATCCCCACTTTAGCTTCGAAATAAGACCCTTTTGAACCATTATAAACCGATTTTGACTTTAATATAAAATAATATTTTGAGATATTCCTAAGGTGCCCCTCTCCTCCCCTATAAAAGGACACCTCCTCCCCCTCCTCCTCACACCAATTTGAGCACTCAAGCTCGGCCAACCCCTGCCAATTTCTCCTCTCCACTTCCCTAGAAACATCCTAGAGGTTCTGGTCTTCTTCAAAGACCAATTTTAGTGCCCTAAGAGGAGGTCTCAAAGAGGCACTTCAAAGAAGAGGTAAATACCGTTACCAATTCTTTCATCTTTATTTCTTCTTCCACTACTTCTTCTTAGGTTGTTTCATTATGAAGTAATAACATCAGTATCACTAATATACTGATATGTTATTATAAGTATTAAACAACCCTATTTCACCATCTATCCATCCTACGGAAAAAGAAATCACCGCGCGTGCGTATGTACGGAATACTGTCTCCACGCCGTGGTGTAATCAATTTTCCACCACCACCTTACATGGATGGGTATAATGGTGTAAAGAATAACTATACATAGTTATTACAACATCATATTGATTCTGATATATTGTATAATCCACTCCAATTCAATTCAATATTTATAGAAATGATATCATCGCTCGTGCGTACGTACGGACTACCGTCTCCACGACGCGATGAGATTCATTCTCCATGTTAACCATTTAAGAATGATTATAATGTATATATAAGAAATAATAATGAAATATATGACATTATAAAGCTACTGTATTTATGTATATATATACATATGTATGCCATCTACTTACTTCCATTTCAAGACAATAAGGAAAGGAAAACAGCGTTCATGCGTACGTACGGACTACCGTCTCCATGAACGGTGTTTTTCATTTTATTTATCTACCTATTATATATATATATATATACTGAATATATATGATATATAAATCATATTTTATATTCTGGAAGTAAGTAAATCATGATATAAGTAATAATTATGTCAAGAACAACAAGTCAAAACACCTACGATAAATGAAACGATTTTACCCAAAACGCTTCTTTAACATGGAGTTTACAAAAGAACGGGTAATATAATGTCATAAGTGAACCATATATGATATCATAACAATGAATATGATTCTGTAATAAGTCAATAACATGATTTAAATCATTATACAGGAGGTTCGGACACTTACAAAGCAATTCGGACCTAAGGTAAGGGAAATATCACAATCTCATTTTTATCCGAGATTGTTTATTCGTAAGTATTTACTGGGGTGTATTTTATCATCCACATCCATGTTCCCTCAATATGTAATATTGTTTCCATCCACTTGAAATAGTTTAAATCCAATTTTACCCTTAGGTGAGTTTTTAGTAAAGAATATGAAAGGAATCTTTTGTCGTTTTTTCATACGAGGTACTTTTTGACTTTTCCGACAAAAGTACGAAGAATGTTTTTTTTACTTATACGGCATGAATGGATTTCTAAAAAATTATTTTCAAGAAGATTCCTTTACATGTTTTCAAGTTTATTTTTAATCAACTTCTTTTATTTTAAAGTTGTATGACATGTTATGAAAGGAAAAATGTTTTTGAAGAAGAAAGGATATTTTCCTCAAGAATGAACTTCAAGTGTTTTATCAAAATTATTTTCCATCAAAGATATTAAAGGGTTCTGTTTTTATCCCTATTATTACATTGATTTGATCATGTTGTGATGGAATTATTTTTATGAATTCCATTATCTTATATGAATTGATTTATGATGTCATGATGTTTCAAGAATCCCATTTTTGTTACATGTGTTATGTGATGATGTATGTTTTATGATTATGTGGCACACATAAGAAAGGATTCATTATAAGATGGGTGGGACCTATATCTCCCTCCAATGCATTGGGTAAAGATTTCATATCTCATGAGATAGACATGGCTGGAATGGTAGGTTATACCGGTTCAGTGAAACAGGACTGAAACGAGGATCACTCGATTCAGAGAAGGGACTTTGTCCACTAAGATAGTCTTGGCAATGAGTCTTGACTAACAAGAAATGATTCTCTATGATTATGTGTGTATGCCACAATGAGTAATGTTTTAAGTAAGGGTTTCATTTTCACTACTATGATTTATCCCATGTTATGAAATTATGCTCTCTTTTGCAGGTTAAGATTTCCAAAAATGTTATGTTCTTATGAAAATTATGTGATTGATATTTCTTTTGTTTACCCTTACTGAGCATTTGAGCTCACCCTTTTATGTTTTCTTTTCCCCAGGATATAAAGAAAGGTTTTAGGTAAAAAAAAAGGAAGATCTTTGTGGGAGATTTTGAAGATCTTTCACCAGGATTAGAAGATTACTTTCCGAGTTTCCAAAGACACTAAATTATTACGATCCTTTTGTGTGTGTTTTTGTTATGTACTAAGTATTCCGCAAAAGTAATGTAATGTCAATGTACGTCAAGATACGGGTCTCTACAGTTGGTATCAGAGGAAAGGTTTAGTCAACCTTTGGAAACTAGGATGCGAAAACGTTAGTGAGATCCCTAGAGATATTTCTAAGGTATGTCTAGGGATGTCTCTAAGGTTAAGTATACGTATAGGTTATAGTAATAGAATTACTCTAACGATCATAGAATTAAACCTAAGATGTTGGATATTTAAGGTACTCCCCCTTTATTATGTTGTTTTCCCTAGCATGATTTTTGCCTCTCACACTATTATTTATGGGTTTTAGACGATGGCTGGAACCCGAAGGAACCGTGTTGATCAATGCAATGGACGATGCAATGATTGCCCTCCTGAACAAACAAATGTTATGGGAGATGGAGTGCAAAATCTTATTGCTATACTTACACAAGCTATGAATCATTCTGGACTTCCAAATGAGCAGATAAGGGAACAATATTCTATTGAGTCCTTCATGTGGCAACGTCCACCTTCTTTCAGTGGGTCTACTGATCCATTAGTTGCTGAACAATGGATTAGTACTACTGAAAAGATATTTTCAGTTCTTCAATGTTCTGAACATGATAAAGTCATCTTAGCAGTATATCGTTTGGAAGGTGAAGTTGATCAATGGTGGAATCTTATCAAGAATACGAGGCCAAGAGATGAAATTGAGTCCATGGAATGGGACGAGTTCAAGAACTTGTTTTTCAGTAAGTACTTCCCTCGTATTCTTCGAACAAAGATGGAGAAAGAGTTTCTTGAACTGAAGAAAAGGGATGATGAATCTGTTGGTACCTATGAAGCAAGTTTTACAAGACTTGCAAGGTATGCTTCTGGAATTATCATCCAGCCTGAAAGTAAAGTTGATCAATTTTTCAGTGGCTTAAAACCAAGTCTTCGAAGGGCATTAGCTATAAGAGACTTCAGTAGCTATGAAGAAATTGTGCGTTGTGCTATCAAGGTAGAAATGGAAGTTGGTGTTACATATCCATCTCATGGTTTTGACAAGAAACGAAAGATGGAGTTCAAGGAGAAATCCCAGAATAATGGTGAAAAGAAGATGAATGTTTCCTTATGCACAAAGTGTGGAAAGAAGCATGGTGGAGATTGTCTTAAAGGGACTAGAAAATGTTTTAAGTGTGGAAAAGAAGGTCATCGAGCAGCTGAGTGTCGAAGTAATGGAAAAAGGTTTTCTAATGATGTGAATAAAGCAAACACTGCAGAGAACGCACTACCAACACTTCAATGCTTCAAGTGCAAAGAAATGGGGCATTATGCTAATAATTGCCCTAATCCAAGGGTTAGTGATGATCAACATGAGCAACCACTTAAGGCAAAGGACAAAGGGAAGACACATGCGATCACTATTGGCGATGTTGAATATGACAATGATGTGGTGGAATGATTAAGTGTTTATGTAATGGGATTCCAAAATAATGTTTTATCATGGAGTATTGGAATATTTATGTATTGGTCTAATGTGGTATTCAAAGTGATTGAGATATTATGCGCATAATGAAGGGAAAATGAGAAAATTAATTGTTTAACAGTATTCATGAGCTCATGATTGATATAAGGACTAAGTGATATCATGGTTTGAGTATATAGAATTTTGAGGATTTTGGTATGTGGAAAGTGTTAACTTTTAACTGCACTCATGTTTTCACTAAGGTATTGAAGAGAATACACGATTAAGGACTTTGAATGTTTGGAATGTGACCAACAAGACATATCTTATGATATGTGGGGATCAACGACAGTATTAAATCTCTGGTAATCGATGTCACTATATTATGAGAGTGGACTGCAGTATTATGTATATGCCTAAAGATTAGACTGGATTATGTTGGACATAAGTTAGTATTGTTTAAGGATAGAAGATTTTCGATATTATTGATGGGATGTTATAGTAATGTAGTTTTAGAAAAAGGGACAACCTACAGGACGGGCGACAGCCCATCGCTTCGGACAAGGCTGTAGGAATCGAACCCACAACCGAAGTGCGACTGGCCTTTATCGCCTACCACTAGCCTACAGGAAGTCCCTGTTTAGTAGAAACTAGTTTTATTATATTAAGCAGTATGATATATGAAGTATAAGTCCATATGTGATTAATCTCACTATAGATCGACTTATGTATATAATTTTGCTAACCTTTTGTTTGAAACAGATGGAATGACCCGTCATTCTATCACATGATCTGCTAACACTTCACGAATAACAAATTCAACTTCATTTATTTAAGAGATGAAGTGGAAATTGTTAAAGGCACGAACAACAGTGAGATTGTACCAAAATAAAGTAAGTGTTTATTCTAATTCAAATTCTTTAACTTTAGGGAAATGATCTTGAAAACCAAAAATGTTGTCCTAGTTCTCTTATACCTGATGAATCAGATGGTACCTTATATCATCACAAATCTATGGATTTGTGAATACTGGCTTTTCCATAGCCATGTTCTCTACCACTCTCCATCAGAACATGATGCTTAGATTTATCTTCCATATCCATATTTTCACCTATGTGGAAACCCAGTGGTTAGTTTATTTGGGTAATCGATACATTTCATACTTTAGTTTTTAAAGCCATGTTTTGGTATTCCCTTTTACTATGTGGGTTTCTATTAAAGAAACTTTCAAATAGTAAACCATTTATAACCCCGACGAATTTCGAGGGCGAAATTCATTTTAAGGGGGGTAGAATGTAACAGCCCAAGATTTTATAAAAAAATATTCTTTTTAATTTTATTAATGTCTTGTGTTGTACGCTACACCAAAAGGAGCTTGCACAACACACATCCTTGACTTGTCTTGCATTACACGCAATCGCGACCTTCCTCGATAGCGTGTGTAGTACGCAATACCGAGTTTCACTAAACAACGATATGCTATAAAAATATTATTAAAACTAGCCGTTATGAATAGTAATAACCACTTTTTGAAATCCAGTAAATTTTATTTTTCAAAATGAACTTTATTTTTGGATTCGGAGTATCGAATTTAGCCTAAGGTAAAATTTTGGTACTTTTCGGATAACTTTCATATTCTGATGAATAGTGAAAATTACTAAATTATAATTAAAAACAACTTTTTTAATCGAAATAATTAATAGTGATAAATCATTAATTTGAGTGGTTTTAAAGTATATTTAGAATATATTTTTACAATTTAATACAATGTTGGTCATTGGATGTAATTTCACACTTAAACTAGACATAAACAAGTGTCAATCTTTTGATAGATATTGTTTCTTAAAAACACGCTATTTGTTTTAACAGCGGGATTTAATTATAAAATTAATTAATGCAACTTTTATGTTATGAATTTGGTAAAATAGACTTCATTTTTGAATTCGGAATATGAAATATAGCTTGGGATTAAATTTTGGCATTGTTCTGAAAAACATCAATTTTTGATGAATAGTGAAACCACTAAGTGGTAGGTTAAAAACTGAATTTTGCATAAAACTTAATTTTACCGCTTCTGTGAATGGAATTTCGAAAATCCGAGAGACACGGTTAATATCAAGGACTAAAATGTGGTTCAATGAGATGAAAATAATTTTTGGTGAATAGTAACTTTTTACTTTTTTTTACCGCGGTTAATAGTAAATAGGGTAACTAAGGGTAAATATGATATTAATATTACCCTAACACATGTCCAAATTCTATTGGACAAGTGTAATTCGACCAAAAACAAACTTAGGAATAAAATATGACCATTTAGGCCCACTTGGATTAGATTAGGACATTTATTATTAATTTATTTAAAGAAGGGTTAAAATAGTTAAAATCAAAGTTTAATAAGTAAATCATTTTTAATATGGGGTTATACATAAGATAAATTAGACTATAAATATTCATTAGAAAGCTAAAAAGATTTACTACATTATGGTATTTTATTTGTAATTTTTAGACATCAAATAATATAATTTATTTATGACACAATGATGATGCAGTAATTATCTTATTAATGAAATATTGACATAATTGATAATATAAATACCAAAATAAATGTAATTTAAGACTTTTTATGAATTACACTAATTTTATAGGTTACTATGATATATTAGTGATGATTTAATCAACTTGGTTCGAACATATAATTCTGTTATGACTTTCACAAAAAATCATATATCAAATAGTGTCAAAATTGACACAAAATAGTTTTTAAATCAAATATTATATTACTAATTGTTATTTTATTCCTAAAAATCTACGGTTCGGCCAAATGACTAAGATAAGGATATATTTATTAATAATATACAATTTGGGGTTCGTTTGGCATGTTATAGTAAGTTTATTAACCATATAGTGAAAGAAAACAAAAAGACACGGTAAAAGTTAAATTATTTAACTTAGAGTTAAATCTAATTGATAAGGTTAAAATAATACCCTAAACTTGTCTAAATCCTATTGGTTGATAGGATTGCTACCCATCCCCACTTTAGCTTCGAAATAAGACCCTTTTGAACCATTATAAACCGATTTTGACTTTAATATAAAATAATATTTTGAGATTTTCCTAAGGTGCCCCTCTCCTCCCCTATAAAAGGACACCTCCTCCCCCTCCACCTCACACCAATTTGAGCACTCAAGATCGGCCAACCCCTGACAATTTATCCTCTCCACTTCCCTAAAAACATCCTATAGGTTCTGGTCTTCTTCAAAGACCAATTTTAGTGCCCTAAGAGGAGGTCTCAAAGAGGCACTTCAAAGAAGAGGTAAATACCGTTACCAATTCTTTCATCTTTATTTCTTCTTCCACTTCTTCTTATTAGGTTGTTTCATTATGAAGTAATAACATCAGTATCACTAATATACTGATATGTTATTATAAGTATGAAACAACCCTATTTCACCATCTATCCATCCTACGGAAAAAGAAATCACCGCGCGTGCGTACGTACGGAATACCGTCTCCACGCCGTGGTGTAATCTATTTTCCACCACCACCTTACATGGATGGGTATAATGGTGTAAAGAATAACTATACATAGTTATTACAACATCATATTGATTCTGATATATTGTATAATCCACTCCAATTCAATTCAATATTTATAGAAATGATATCATTGCTCGTGCGTACGTACGGACTACCGTCTCCACGACGCGATGAGATTCATTCTCCATGTTAACCATTTAAGAATGATTATAATGTATATATAAGAAATAATAATGAAATATATGACATTATAAAGCTACTGGATTTATGTATATATATACATATGTATTCCATCTACTTACTTCCATTTCAAGACAACAAGGAAAGGAAAACAGCGTTCATGCGTACGTACGGACTACCGTCTCCATGAACGGTGTTTTTCATTTTATTTATCTACCTATTATATATATATATATACTGAATATATATGATATATAAATCATATTTTATATTCTGGAAGTAAGTAAATCATGATATAAGTAATAATGATGTCAAGAACAACAAGTCAAAACACCTACGATAAATGAAACGATTTTACCCAAAACGCTTCTTTAACATGGAGTTTACAAAAGAACGGGTAATATAATGTCATAAGTGAACCATATATGATATCATAACAATGAATATGATTCTGTAATAAGTCAATAACATTATTTAAATCATTATACAGGAGGTTCGGAGACATACAAAGCAAGTCGGACCTAAGGTAAGGGAAATATCACAATCTCATTTTTATCCGAGATTGTTTATTCGTAAGTATTTACTGGGGTGTATTTTATCATCCACATCCATGTTCCCTCAATATGTAATATTGTTTCCATCCACTTGAAATAGTTTAAATCCAATTTTACCCTTAGGTGAGTTTTTAGTAAAGAATATGAAAGGAATCTTTTGACGTTTTTTCGTACGAGGTACTTTTTGACTTTTCCGACAAAAGTACGAAGAATGTTTTTTTTTACTTATACGGCATGAATGGATTTCTAAAAAAATATTTTCAAGAAGATTCCTTTACAAGTTTTCAAGTTTATTTTTAATCAACTTCTTTTATTTTAAAGTTGTATGACATGTTATGAAAGGAAAAATGTTTTTGAAGAAGAAAGGATATTTTCCTCAAGAATGAACTTCAAGTGTTTTATCAAAATTATTTTCCATCAAAGATATTAAAGGGTTCTGTTTTTATCCCTATTATTACATTGATTTGATCATGTTGTGATGGAATTATTTTTATGAATTCCATTATCTTATATGAATTGATTTATGATTTCATGATGTTTCAAGAATCCCATTTTTGTTACATGTGTTATGCGATGATGTATGTTTTATGATTATGTGGCACACATAAGAAAGGATTCATTATAAGATGGGTGGGACCTATATCTCCCTCCAATGCATTGGGTAAAGATTTCATATCTCATGAGATAGACATGGCTGGAATGGTAGGTTATACCGGTTCAGTGAAACAGGACTGAAACGAGGATCACTCGATTCAGAAAGGGACTTTGTCCACTAAGATAGTCTTGGCAATGAGTCTTGACTAACAAGAAATGATTCTCTATGATTATGTGTGTATGCCACAATGAGTAATGTTTTAAGTAAGGGTTTCATTTTCACTACTATGATTTATCCCATGTTATGAAATTATGCTCTCTTTTGCATGTTTAGATTTCCAAAAATGTTATGTTCTTATGAAAATTATGTGATTGATATTTCTTTTGTTTACCCTTACTGAGCATTTGAGCTCACCCTTTTATGTTTTATTTTCCCCAGGATATAAAGAAAGGTTTTAGGTAAAAAAAAAGGAAGATCTTTGTGGGAGATTTTGAAGATCTTTCACCAGGATTAGAAGATTACGTTCCGAGTTTCCAAAGACACTAAACTATTACGATCCTTGTGTGTGTGTTTTTGTTATGTACTAAGTATTCCGCAAAAGTAATGTAATGTCAATGTACGTCAACATATGGGTCTCTACAGTAATAATAAAATCATAGACAATAATTAAATACTAATACTCATTGGGCATCTGTATACAATAATAAGCCTTCTAGATCTTGTTCCATTTAAATTTTTTAGTACCTATCTATAACACTCTCATTTATCCAAATAGATAAGCATAAAATGGATAGTTAAGAATAATTTCACGACATGTTATACAAAAAAAAGCATATTAGGTATTATTAGCACTTTATATAACTGAACCTAAAAAAAATGAACCACATGAGGGGTCCATAATTTTGGAATCATGTGACCCATTTCTATACTAGGGTAACTTCACATCTTTTTTATGAGTACAGAGTCATCAGAATCACTAGAAAACATCTCACTATATTTTCACTTACACTTAAACTAGAAGAAAATAGAAACATAAAATTTGTTCTAACTGATTAGAATACCAATAAGAACATATATATGAAAACACATTTTAGGATTTCATTGACACAAAAAATAGTTGAACACACTATTTAGTAGTAAAATAATATACTCTTATTCCTATAACATATGGAACCTACATGTAAGTCCCTCAAAATTTTGGAATTATGTTTTTCAAATTATTTTATCCTGTTTCATTTTTTTCATTTCACACAACACTGTAATTTTTTTATATATTATTAATGAACTATGTTTGGATTTCATGATACACTAAACAATGATAACCATTTACTAAATGAAAAATAAATATTATCATTCACTACACGGAACACCAAAGTTAGCTTGCATTGCAAGCAATAATTAATTTCCTCTATGGATTGGGTGACATGCAAGACTGAGTTTTACCGAACAATAATAGATTACTAAAATGTTATTATAAAAAGATATAAAATAGTTATTAAATTTATTGTTATGAATATTATTAACTAATTTATGAAAATATATAGTCATGAAAAATAAAATATGAATTCATAGGTTACCAATTATTTTTAATTAAATATGAAAATAGATTGAATATAAAGTAAAATATAATTATTTTTTGGCCACAAAGAAGTTTTTCACAAATAAATTAAATTAATTATAATTAGTAAGTTATATTAATGTTATATATATGTTATACATTCAATATTTTTTTATGATTATAAAATTAATTTTATAGAAAAAAGTTAAGAATAAACCCAATTTTATACTGAAAAATATATTTTTTTATAATAGTATTTTTCCATATTTTAATAGAAAATCCATTTGATATCCAAAAGTTGGAACATTTATGTATTTGATATGTCAAAATAATAATCATACTTGAGAGATAAACTAAATGTTATGTTAGGATAAATTTTTAGTATTTTTCAATATGGTTTCATTCATTATTGAATAGTTAAAAAATCATACCATTATATCAAAATTTATTTTTCATATAATTTATTTATAATTCTAAATTATATTTTAAATATCCTAAAAAATTTCCTTATATTATTTTTTGATAAATTAATTAATTTCAGTCATTAGTACCAATTTCACATTGAAATTGGATTAAAAAACGTTACAATCTATTGGTCATTTTTTCATTAAAAAACTACAGTGTTGTCTCATCTGTGAGATTAATTTATAATTAATTTATACCAATTTTTTATAGAACATTAATTTATTTCATTGATGTTTGAAAAGATAACAAAAAGCTAAAATAATTTTTGATCATTTTTTTTCTACGACACATGCGAATTTAAGAACTGAAATGTTTCCACGAGGGGTATAAACTACCTTTGAAATGATTTACCATGAATATAATTATTTTCATGATATTTTAATCTTCATTACATTTAATTATCATACATGGGGTGTGTGTTTCAATGTTACCAAGAGGTTAGAGTATATTGAAATGATCACATCAATTTTTATGATTTTTTGTGATCTTTCTTCCATTGATGAAATATTTTAATCCATTTACCAAGAACATTGATGAAATTTTTTAATCTATGGTTATTCATGAAATATTAATGATATATTAACGCATTGGTTCCATTTATTAATCATTAGTATATAATATTGTTAATAAATTGTTTTCATGAAATCTCAACATTACCCTCTCTATGGTTAGAAATATTTTTTCCGTGAAAACTATGTTTTCTAAAAACAATTTCGTATAATATTATACAATTATATATTAATGTTTAAAATAAATTTATTAACTTTTTTTATTTTAGCAATGTTTTCAATGGAATCATCCTGAGAATTTTTTAATAGTTAATATTTCTACCATTTTGTCGTGTAATAAGAATATTCTTCTTACCTCGTACGACATGTATGAATTTACCCATCAACATTTCTATGAACCATCCATTTCATGTTTAATAGGTTAATCTTCATGAAAATGTATCTAAAAAATTTAAAAGTAATTTTTATCAAAATAATTTCATTATTTATTTATATGTATTCAAATTAGTTTTCAAGGAATAGTTTTAATATTTTTTCCATCATCTTTTATATGTTTTCATTGAAAATTATTTTCAAATAGATTTCAATATTCTTTTAAATTCCCTCATAAAAAAATTATTACAAAAGGTTTTAATTATTCATTTATAAGTATTCAAATAAATTTTGTTTTAAAATATTTTCAGGAATATTTTATTATTTCTCAGGAAAATTAGTTTTCAAAATAATTTCAATCTTTATTGATATGTTCGAAAATTATTTTCAATGAAATAGTTTTAAAAACATTTTTATGCTCATTTTCTATGTTTTTAAGGAATAGAGATTTGAAAATGTTATCAATCTCTCTTAATATGTTTATAAAGAAAAATTTATCCAAAATGTTTTCAATGATTTCATCATAAGCGTTAATTTCTATTTTTAGGAAAATGTATTTCTAATGGTTTTTATGTTTTAAATAGACTTTTTTTCTTATAATAATTAATATTGTCCTCGAGAATCATTTTCAAATTATCTATCAATGTTACTTCCCATATAATATGGCAGATTTTGATGTTACACATTACCTAATAATAAATGATCTAAATGTTTCATTTATATACTTTTAGGACTGGTTTATGTTTTGAATGAATGATACTTGTATCCACCATTTAACTTCTATTGGTTATATTCTTTTGAATAACTATTATTTAATGGGATATAATTTTAATGAAATAATTTTGAAACCTGTATCTTTTTCTACATTATATGATATAATTACATATTTATGATAGTGAAATCATTTCATGGGTTATGAAATGATTTTTTTTTATTTTTTAGAAGATGTGTTTATGATTTAATAATAAGACGTATGAAACCTATATCACCCTCAAATGAATTAGTTAATGGTTTATATCTCATGAGATAAACTTTTTCAGAATGGGAAATGATCTCATTTTCAGTATCAGAAGGATGCAATGAGGACTGGAATCAGTTTAGTATTACTGTGGCTGGAATGTGGAGTTAACCCAGTTTAGTAAAGGAATATATACACTAATAATCCCTCGGTAAAAATATCTTCAATACTAGAAAACTAATTATATATGCTTATGTGCCTTCCAGAATTCCGTATATTATTCCTCGTATATTATTTCATGGATTATATTCCTTATTTCATTATGATTAATGTCTTATGAGAATCCATGATTTATTCAAGGAATATTCTATATGAATTTTGATTTTATAGGAATGATATTCTATTTTTACAATCATGTTATCATATCCCTATGACCAGGTTTATGAATAGATGTTTCCCTTGTTTACACAAACTGAGCACATGAGATCACCACTTTTTATTTTTCTTTCCCCAAGTAATGAAGATATATTTATGGTATGATATGTCTATGACAGTTTATATTATGGGAGATCCTAGTGGGAGATAATGTAGCTCGCTCATGTACTGGTGCCTACATTTCCATGTTTCTAATGGCGCTGAACAAATGCAGTCTTTTAGAATTTTTTATAATGTATTATGTATTATAAAAAATTAGTGTAATTTTAATATATGAAAAGAGATGGTTAATATAGTTGGTATTGGATTGAAGGATTATCCAACAATTGGGAACTAGGATAAGAAAACGTTAGTGATATATCTTTGTATATTTATAAGCATTTTTATTGGGATGCCTCAAAGTATAAGTATAAGTATTAGTAAATGATTATAAAATGTTCCAAGAATTTTTCTAAATGATATAGTGAGTTGTTTCTTAGTAATACATCCAAGTATGGATACTAAAACTGGGTGCGGATTTCGTAAAGATGTACCTAATTCTCAAAAACACCTACAAGATATTATGGGAATGAAATAGGGAAATATGGTGCACAAAAATGAACCTTAATGCACACCACACTTGACAATCAGAAGGCATATGCTTTGCAAATTCACACAACTCTTCATGAATAATCATTAAAAATTTAAATATAACTTGGATATTAATAAACTAGGAAGATCATACGGTGTTTATGAGTAAGAAATGTGTTATGTTTATACGTCATATAAGAAATTATTTTCATGAATATATGGTTTTGTGCTATGTAAATAATGCATTCACTATGATTCTTGTTTTATTCTATAGTGGGAACCATTCTGAACGGAATAAAATTGAATGTGTTGGAAGATTTTATGATGAGTAGTCATGTGGGATTATCACTAGTTTGAAGAATTTTGTGATTTTAGAAAATAAGTTTTCATGGAACATGATTAAAAATGTGTACCTTAACTAACTCTTATAATCACCATATTAGGGAAAGAAGGATTTCGATGTGAGTTCAGGTAATGGAGATTAGGGAAAAAAGAATATTTTTTCCCTTGGGTCAATAATGCAGAAAAAAACACATAAGAACATGTATTAGAAGAACAAGAAAATGTTTTGACGATGGAAAATAAGGAATTTAAGAAAGTTAATACAAGGAGAAAATGGAGAGTTTAGTTATCAAAATGGATGAAAATATTGGCCTCCCTAAGACATCATTTTTGGTTATGCATTTTATGTTTGGAGTAAATGGTCAATATGAAACAAAATATCCTAAAATGAAATATCATGTAGATAATCAACAAGGTGGTGTAATTAATGGTTACGTTTATTATGATGAATAGGATACAAATGAAATATGGAAGGAAAGAAGGATTATTTTGTTGTATGATGTATCCTTTTTAATTGATTAAGGATGAATTAGAATACTTGATGTTTTTATCTATTTAGATTCATGAATTTTTTTATATGAATGGTGAAATATATAGTGACTTTTCACTTTATACTATTCATTATAGATTTATTGGAACATGTGGATAGTTTCTAAGGGAATAGAAAAGTGATTTAATGGAAATGTTTTGTCCCTGGAAAACAAATTATTAAGGGAAAGATAATACTTAATATGTTCCATATGTTTTGATAATGTCTTTTGGATAATAATATGCATGATATAAATAATTACATTGGATGGTACAGATTAACTTGGAACTAATTAAGGACTTCTTTATAAAAGGTTTATGATAACATTGGTAAATATTGCAACTTTTTTTATAAGGTATATATCAAATATTCATTGATTAAGGAATCATTATTGTTTTGAACAAGGAATTATGGTAATTTAGGTTATTACCCTATTGAATTTGAATACTTTATGAAGGTATTAACATGTTTGGAATGTGATGTCCTAGAATCACAATGTGATATTTTAGGAATCATATTTAATCTGATTCATTAAATTTATTTCTAAAATATTGGATTTTTATATTTTAGAAAGGTTATATGGTTATCCATTCATAAAAATATTAATTAAAACTATGGTGGAATTTTTTATATACTGTAATTTTATTGAATCCTTTATTAAAATTATATTTAGTAATCAACCTTATATTAGGTATGTCCATCTAATTTATTTTGGAAAATATATTAATGTGGTTTTAGAAAATGAAATCATGAATATCAAGATTAAACTAATAAAGTGAGTAATGGATATGGGTTTTGAACCCATGATCGAAGGACGATAAGAGGTTCACACATACAATATCCCTATGTGATGTCCTTGTTAATGTATAATTATTTTTGAGGAAATATATAATGGTGAACCAATAGAGTTACTTTTTATGTTTAAAGATTAATGTTGTAACCATGTTTATTTTTTATAATAGTTAAAGACAAATATTTAGTCGTTTCATTCAATTATGAGCTTGAATGTATTTTCAATGTCAATTTGATTACATCAGAAATTAAATATAATTTCTAGAAATCATTTGCATGATGAAATGGATTAATAAAAATAGATTAAATAAAAACTAGAGAATGAAATATTGAATATAAAAACAAATCAACAATTTATATTTCCTAATATTAATGGCTAATACAATAATTAATCAACAATATGATAATGATAAAAAAAGGATTTTTCTAATACCTTAATATTTTTTGAACTGATGGAATTTAAAATCTTTATAGATTAATACAATTGAGGCCCTCAACTTTTCTATGATCATTCACTTGGTTGTGATTTATGACCACAATAACTTCGTATAAATTTTTATTTTCTGCTCCATTTCTAATACGGACTCTCATTTTATGTTCTCCTTTGTGAAAAATAGTTATATGTTACTTTGGGTATTTGTTATGGTTATAGCATTCCAATTTTATGGGATGTTTTAGTATTCAATTTTATGATAATAGTTACAACAAATTAATACATTAATTATTAAAACTTTGATAAAACAGAAGAATTTTGATGGAAAATTTAATTTTAAGGTGGGTAAAATGTAACACCCTGATATTTTGAGAATTATTAATTTCAAATTAATTTAGCATTTTTGATAATTTTCTTTTCATGAATCATAGAAAATGGTTCATTTAATATTAAACCACTATTTTGACCTATATTATATAAAACACAACGTTAATCATGAACTAAAATAAAAATAAATTTGGTCTCAATCTATAGAGAAGATCTAAGTTATCTTGTGTTACACTAAACTATAAATTTCCACGATGGCTTTCATAACATGCAAGACTATGTTTTATCAAACAATAATATATTATTAAAATGTCATTATAACAAGTTATAACATATCCATTAAATTAAAAATTATGAATAATATTTTCAATATTATGAAAATATATGGTTTACAAAAAGTAAATGATGAATTCATAAGTTATGAATTAATTATAAATGAATATGAAAACTGATTGAATATAAAAAATTATTTTTATTTTTATAGTCACATATATTTTTACCCTAATAAATTAAATTAATTATAATTAAAGAGTTCCATTAATGTTATATATATATTTTACATATTATTTCTAATAGTTTTAATACTCATCCAATTAATTTTATAGACTATGATAAAAACAAACCAAAATTTATGTTTAAAAACATATATTTTTATAATTATAGTTTTACCACATTTTAATGGAGAACCAATTTTAAATACCAAATTTCATGCATTTATAGATTTAATTTGACAAAATAAACATTATATTTTAAATTGAATATAAAAATTATTTTATGATATTTTTTATCTTTTTTATGGTTTCAAATTTTAATGAATAGTAAAAAATACATCATTTTCTTTCAAAACCGTTTTTGAAAAAATTTATTTATAAGAAAAAATTTTATTTTAAATTGGTTTCAATATATAATTATATTATATTTTATCTATTAATCCATTTTATGTCATCTAAGCTAATTTTATAAGGAAATTTGATGTAAAAACATAGCAAACGTTTGATCATTTTTACAATAAAATCCCATAATGTGTCCCTATTCATGGGATTAATTTTAAATTAATTTATACAACTTCTGTGATTTTAATTTGGAAAAATAGATTCCATATTTTGAATAATATTAATTTATATTTTCTAATAATATTATGTTAGTTTTTTACCAAAACTATAAGTAAATGTAATTAAATTTAATTACATTTATGAAGGAAAAATTATGCTTAAATAAGGAATACATTGTAAATTTAAGACCCAAAACAACCTAGAAAATTATCAAAGATCCATTTTTGGACATATTTTTACCCGATCCCTGATTTTATGTAATTTTTTCTTTTATTGGATCAACATGGAAGGTGAAATATGTGAATACAACACCTTTATCAAAATATTACAATAGTGTCACTCCTCTTCCACAATTTAAGGAATCTTATCCTCCCACTTATTCGCACCTATCAAGCCATTTTGAGTAGATGAAGATCAGACCAAATAGATCATACAAATACATCCCTTACTATTATAATAACCCCCATTTGTATAATGAAATTAAAGGAATCAAATTGTTGAAAACCAAAAGGAGTTACCCGAATAAGAGGTAACATTCTTCCTCTTGTTCTTTTATGTTATTTTAATTCTCCACCCCCTAAACTCATCTTATTCCATGATTTAATAATTAAAACATTATCATAAATAAAATTTTATGTTATTATGCTAATTTTTTGACCTACACTTACACACACATTCATATAATTGGTAATGAACATACTCTTTATGTGTGGGCTGATCTACCACATCACTAAATGATGATTGTTCATTTTTCATTTACCACCTATCATGGTGGAAATTACGGTGGAAAATATAATTATATACGTTAAAAAATAAATTTCTTATTTATATAATCTAATATTATCCATTTCCCTCACATATCCTTATGAATTTAATTTTTTGGAAATATTATAATTGTGTTTGAAGAAATGCGGACTACCACACCCTCAAAGAGATGTGATTTGTACACAAGCTACTTAGAATATATTAAGGATGGTTTTAATGATATTATTTTGTATATATGATAAAATAATTATAATAGATTAATGATATTTAATGATATATATATATATCATTTATGTCCATTATTTCAGTATACAATTAAAGAGAAACAATGTTCATGTGTACGTACGACATACCATTTCCATGAATGGTGTATTTCATTTCATAATTATATATTATATAGATTATTATAATAAAAATATAGAGAATATACGTTTAATTTCTATCATTTATTACATTTTTAGAATTATGATATAATTATGAGGATAAAAGATATAACAAATTAAGACACATGCGAAGAACAAAGTGAATATTAGCATATGTGAAATCATAATAGAGGATAGATAACAACTAGGAAATATAAGGTCATAATAAAAACATATATGGAATTTGATATAATAATATTATTCTATAAAATATTTATGATAAACTTATTTTTATTATTCATGAATCATTTACGAGTATGAATAGAGTCCATACACAAGGTAAGAGAATTTCGCCTCACTTTCTATTTTTTTGAGATATATGATTTATTCACTACCAGTTCATATTGTCTGGTGTGAATAATTCCCATGTGAATATTCTAAAATTATTAAAATTAAAATTATGGGAAATAAAATAAAAATTTTATGTTATTTTAATGGTATTTATGTTTCAAAACATACTATATCAGTAAATTAACGTTATCTCAATTTTCTTTCTTTGAGATACATGCCCTGTTATGCACCCATATTCATCCATGAGGTGTATATAATTAATTTTAAATGTCATATCATTAATATAATTCATTTAGTTATATTTTAATATTCATGTGATTACATTTTCTCATATGGGGAGTATTGTTCAGATTTACCAAAAAGTAAGAGTTTATTGAAACAATTTGATCACATTTTGAGATTTTTTATGATTATACTTATTTTGATGAAATATTATGTTCCATATATAACAAAAATTTATTAATTTTATTTTCATTTTTTATTCATGATATATTCATGTATTGGAACCATTTATTTACTCTTTGGTTAAGATGATATTTACTATTTTTTTAAAAAAGATCGACTTTATGCATTTTCAGATAGAAATATGTGTTCCCTCAAAATAATGTTTTATAAAAATGGGTTCCAGGAATAAAATATTATTATACTATAAAATTTTAGATACATTTATCCTATTTTATTATACCAAAATTCTCAGTGGAATATTATTATCGCTTACCTAACAAGGATTTTTTCAAACCTTTTACAATGAAAAAGGAATGTTATTTTTACCTCATATTGAATATATAGATTTACCTACAATCATTTATATGAAGCTCCCTTTTCATATTTGAAAAGATAATTCTTAATAATATTTTTCTTAAAATAAAGTTCCAAGAAATTGTTCTCAAAATGTTCTCGATATCTTTTTATATGTTTTCATGGAATATGGGTTTCAAAACATTTTCATGATCTCTTTATATTATTTCAAAATAAATTTTCTCCAAAAGGTTATCAAAGGTCTCTTTATAAAATTTCATATTTATTTCCATGAAAATGGTTTTAAAAAGGTTTTATGTTTTAGAGATCCTTTTTAATATAATTAATGATATTTTCCTCATGAAATATTTATATAAAATCCTTATAAATTATTTAACATCTAAGATGGAATCTATTGATGTTACTCATGACCTTATAAGAAATAATATAAAGGGTACATTCACATTTTTTCTTGAATGGTTTTTATTTTTATTAAATTATTCTTATGACACCAGCATATCTTAAATGGTTTATATTATTTTGAAACATTCTTCTTTTCAGGGGTTTTGATTTTTATGAAATGATTATGAAAATTATATCTTTTTCAATAGTTTATGATATGATTACATGTTTATGATAACCATTTCATTTCATGGGTCATGATAAGATAATTTTTTTGTATCATGTACGTATGATATAATTATGGGATGAGTGAGACCTATATCTCCCTCTAATAAAATCAGTAAGGATTTATATCTCATGAAATAGACATATAGTGATTGACAAGTAAACTCGATTTATTATTACTAGGATAAAAAGAGGAGTGAACTCAGTTTAGTAATATAGGGCTAGATTGGGGAGTGAACTTTGTTTAGTAATAGACTTTATCCATTATGATGTCATTTATGTTGATTCATTGACTACTATAGAAATCATAATATATGATTATGTTTCCTCTAAAATTCCAAGTATTATTCTTATATTATTATTTCATTGATTATTTTCTTTATATACTTATGATTCATGTATTATGAACTCCCAAGAATTATTCCATAATTCATTTCTATGATCATTAATGTGTGGGGTATGATCTTCTATCTTCCTGATCATTTTTCCATACCCAATGCTCAGGTTTATGCTTACATGTATCCCTATTTTTTCATTGTAGATAATCTAAACTCAACAATTTTTAAGATTCCTTCCCCATGATCTGAAGATATATTTCTTATATGTCATGTATAAGAGGACTACTAGTCCATAAGATTCTAGTGTGAGATAATGTTTCTCTACCATGTATAAGTGTTTGTGTTTCCATGTTTCCAAAGTCATTAAAATAATACAATATTTGGGAGTTTGTTTGTATAATGTATTAAGTATTCTGAAAACGTGATATAATGTAAATATAATAAAATAAATGTTCTATATACCACATTAAAAATATGATTCATGAGACACCTCTTTCCATTTCCAACCAAGTGTTAATGTCAGTAATTATCATATTTCAAAAGGGAAAGGAGCCAAAATTCAATCAATGTCCTCTTACTAAAAGGATTAGGGAAATAGATCCTTATTAAATCGTAACCTTCACATTACATTTTCATATCTATAAGAGAATAATATATATAAATTTAAAATCAAACAAAAATATCTCTAATCTTATAACCCTAGAATCATGGGATTATTATACGAATATTTTTCCTTGACACACTTATCTGTTATCAATCATAAATTCTGAATGATTCTTAACAATCATGACTAGAATATCGTAAATAGTAAAATACCAAGGAAGGAATGCCTCTGATGATACTTAGTAATATTCGAACTAAGGACCACTAAAATAGTGCCTTGATCTTATTTTCCACAAATACCAAATACTTCCTCCACTATAGAATATGTTGAAGACTATTAGAAAGGTCCTATGGTGTATCTGTGGGGAGAAAATGACATCATATTAGAGTAAGAGAACCAACAAAAATAACCCTACATCATCCCCAGTATAAAATAATTATAATGTAGAATAAAAATATTAAATCATGTTTTATTAAAAAATGAAATATAGAAAATTTACAATGTTATATGTTATACAAACAACATCAATCACCCCTCGACTTATCATATATGTAAGAGTAAAATAAATAAAATGAAATAAAAGAACCGATATTTACTACTAACTCCAAGATGAAACACATACACAATATACAAGACACTATACTATTTCCCTATCTCAATCATAGGAATAAAAATTAGTGGATCTCTTTTATCATGAAACCCTGGGCCTTGAACATATCCATAATTTTTTTGTTCTTATCCTAAAAACTGTTATAAGGAATGAATGCACACTAAGGTGCATGTATATTGGGTGTGATATAAATCATAGTAGGATACCCCAAATGATGAACTCATTATATTTCTTCCTATGTTGATTCTTCTGCAATATTTTCTTCTAGTACGGGAAACATATATAATATCAAATATAGAAAGAAACATAAATAAATTTAGGCATAGTTTAACCTTAGGTCCATAATCTTGATCGACATACATTTTTTCACCTAAGATAAAGTTTCTTTGATCATATTTTATAGTATATATATTTATTTTTGTCTGTATATATATATATTCTCATTAATATATATGTACATATATATATATATATAGGATTAAGTAAAAAATATCATGAATCAAACTGCAACCAATCCTTGGGTTTGTATACCTAATTGTCTATACATTTTCCTTCAAATGAATTGAGATATTTTTTACATTTCAATCCATGTATAATTAGTTCAATCTTTAGGTCTGAAATAGTGATTGAAAATACCTTATTTTACTGGTGTTGTAAATTTCTCTTATAAAGATACATTAGCATAATGGATTGATGTCATAACGCTTAGTTCACCAATACTCACCTCTAATAACTACAATAAACTATTCTTGGTCAAATCTTGAATTCCAACAAAACTGAACTAATATGAATGCTAAACCACAAAATTCACAAGTAATATACTCAAATTTTAGATTCCTAGGTCTTCATCCATTGGAAATAATCAAATTGCATCATAGATTATCACTAATGGGGATCAACCATATTCAATAAGAAGGAATACCCTCTTGATCTAAGATACCCTTTGAATATATAAATAAATGACTCAAAATACATATTAAAATATTAAACTACGATGTGCATTACTGGTTAATCCGATATACCCTATAGATTATACTATGAATCACATCAGGATACTAACATTAATCCTAGAGGATAAAAATGAATCCACCTATCAAAGAATGTGTGACCACCCGACAACTTATGATAATCCCATGTATGATAGACGATAGGAATCCACAAAAAGAAGCTAGGTAGAGGGGTTCTATAGTAATCAAGACATCCTACATTAAGAATTCTTATGTAGGGAGGGACCCCCAGTGAATAATTATAATTCATCCAATTGTAAGAAACAAAAACAAATCTCATTATAAGGATATGAGATGAATATATTATTATCCCCCCCATTAGATCACATCTCATCACCTTATTCAATCATGTACGAGGAATCGCCTCCGGAAGTCCTTCTATACATTACATAATTCCATGGCCATTGACTTAAATTCTAGTAAGTGGATGTAGTAATTATTTATACACCAATGGTAATCATGTGAATGCTTAAAAAAAGTGCGATGGAGGTCAAATGCCTAAACCCGTCACTACATTAATATACCCACAAGCTTATAAGTTCTGTAGAGGTTCTAAGGTGAAACATGTGAACATATATACCCAAACACATAACACACTACCTAAGGGTAGCCACGAACTAGGGCAACTACTAGGTACCATAGTTCGATGTAAATAAGAGAAGCCTTAATCTGTACCCTCTAGATTAGATCATAGGAAATGGAATCCCTTTTGGGATCCACGAATCAAACGAAAGTAGATACATCCAATAGGGGATCCTCAAAGTCATTACATAAGTGTAGTCATCCAATAAGGGATTATAAGTCTAAAATAAACCCATGGTGTGAAACCCAAATGGATACATGACCTCATGGGAAGGGAAACATAATGATAAAAATTGATAGATTGATCATGGAGAGTTTTGAATTAATGTTTAAATCATAGGAGACACCATTATATGATTACTAGAAGAAGAAGAACTACATTAATGACAATTTTACACAAACTCCTCTCAGGATTCCTCAAATAACCACAAGGTTACAACCATCATTATTTACATGGGAAAACTAAAATGGACTTCTTATACATCCAATCATATATATGGGGAATAATAACATGAAAAACCCACAAAATGTTAAATCTGGGGTAGTATAGGTAATTTACTTCAAACCCCCATACACGGTCGTGTAGTTCTACTTGGCTTGGCTCATATGGGGTCTATTCATATAATAATAAATGTATAGGAAACCACTTAGGCAGGTATGTGTAATACAATATTACCATTTTCCCCTTACATTGCAAGTCTTCACAAGTACCTTGTCTACGTGTCCATGTAATACTACATGAAGTGTACTCAAAGTATACAATGTGTACATTCTAAAATACATTTCCCCGTGTAATAAACTATATGACCAAGAACATGAAATATTATATCTACACAAATATAATCAATGTAAATGGAATTTAATATATAAAATCATGTTCCCCCAAAATATAAAACATAAGGTGTGAATTTATGGAACACAATGTTTGATAATAATTTTTTTATTAGGAAACCCCTATAATCGACCCAAAACACCTTTTTACCCTTTTGAGAATAGATAAAACCATATGGGATTCATAAAAATGATTAACATGCATTAAAACTAGAGAAAGGTTATATAAAATGAGATACTGCATAATAATTAAAACATAGTTCCTTTGGGTGGAATCCACTAAATCAACACCTATATTTGCATTCCGCCATGGCAGCCTAATTATCGAGATCCGACTGAGCTCTATAGTGGAACCTCCATTATTAAGTATCTATATATATATCTCTATATTACCCTCAATATATGACTATATTTTATCTCTTGGTCCCTTGAAACAATAGGCTCAATGTGGCATATGTGATAATAAAGCGGGAGGAGAAGAATGAAATGTGGGAACATAACAAGAAGAAAAACCAATGAAAAACTAAAAGGGAGATCAAGTTAGGACCCTCACCAACATTATTTTATGCATTTCATAAGAAAAAATCCGCATTCTCAAGTCATAATATGAGATGGAATATCAATCTAACACTCCATTCAAAAGTTTTCTCTGAATTTATATTTGTGAATAAATTAATATATAATTAAATATATATTAATTATTATTTATTCCTTCAAAATTATAATAAATCTTCCTTTCAAAAATAAATTTTCCTAGGGTAAATGCCCCACTCCAGGGCCAAAAGTGTGGTTAGGAAAACAATCTGAGATCATATCCTATGGAATAGTCCATTATTCCCCTCTCATGAATCCAATCAAATAAAATCATATTTTTCCTCATATTCCCAACCATGAAATACAAGGGTTCTTATATACATTTTCATAGTAAATTTTAGTTAACAAATAATTATTCATCATTCTTCCACTAATTCCACTTCTACCAGAGTTGGTAATTTTCTTGATAAATGTTTTTTAATGATGATTTTGTTTCCTTGTGTGTATTAATTATCAAAATCAATGGTCTAATGTCACTACCAAACATATCTATCTTATTTTTATGTCATCCCACCCACCATACACAAATGAGGATATAAATAAGACTCAAATTCTTTGAGTATATTGTAAACAACTTCCTAGAAGAGGTACTAGTGCTAATTTTAAATAGTGTGAATCACTACCACCAACTAAAGATCCTAAGTGGGGTATCTATTCAAATATGTGAGTAAATTAAGAGTGAAATAATCAACCACTTATATTTTTTTAATCTAAACGTAAACCAAACCATTACCTGATTTTTCCGAGTAGACATTAAATAATAGTCTCAACATAGAATGAGTAATGGATAAATTTTATGCCAATATCTATTCATCTTCTAAAAATATATCTATCACCGATCTATCAAAATTAACTTCACACACATATGGGTTAACTCTGTCCATAAAGATTAATGTTTGGAGAATTCATAAAAACCTGTAATAACTATCAAATCCCATGATATAATAGATATCTAACACATTTTATTGTTTCTACCATGACATTACTATCTATATCTTTTCAATATCCATTGATACTCATTTCTCAAAAATCACATGGCCCAGAAATTTCACCTCATTATACCATAAATAAAATTTTAACTGCATTCGAAATAGATTATTTTCATTAAATATCCAAAAGATGATATTTAAATGTTCATTATGAATATATTTTGATCTAAAAAGTCATAGATATAGTCCAAAAAAATATTAAAAAATTAATATAAAAATTGATAAAATATTTGATTTGTATAATTAATAGACCCTGCAAGATCATTTTTTAGTCCAAATGGAGTGAATAGATACAAATAATTCCTATACATTCTCTTGAAAATAGTCTTAAAAATATCTTCTTAATGAATATTAAGAGGATGGGAACATTATCTCATATCAGTTTTCCAAAACCACTGAGACCCCTTGATCTGATCAAAAATGTATTTAACAAATAGGAATATGACAACCCCGATCATTTATTACACAATTAACCATTATTTATTACGTAAACATCACTTGATAAAAGGATTTTAGTGAGGATTAAGTGGGAGCTTGGTTGGGTTTATATAGGAAAGTTGAGGGAATGCTTTAATATTTTTGTTTAGGACACCTCACAATAAATTAGTCCAAACCACAAACCAACCCTTCGTTTTGGCCGATGGTTTTTGGAAAATGGTATTGGAAAAAAATATTTTATAAGGAAAAATTCCTAACTTCTTAATATAATGGGGTTTCTTATTTGGAGGTGAGTCACACTCTTATGGAAAACAATTTAAAAAAAAAAAGATGTTAAGTAAGACTTAAATGGTCCATTAATGCTTTGTATAATAAGTAAAAAAAATCCAAATTCTAATTATTCTAATGGTAAAACATATATTGGACGAACATAAAGCTTATATTAATTTATTACATCATTATTTTTTCATGTTATAAAACACATTCTATATTTAAACTGTATTAAATTTTTACTCAAATATTTCACTATCTCATAAAATTATGAAAAATTCTCCGTTGGATAATTTCAATGTCATGATTCCAGAAATAATATTTAGTTTATATAAATAATTTTATAAATATGTTAATTTTCACTTTTAAAATAAAAACTGACATTTATCGAAAATCCACCGATTTTGACAAATATGGCTTTTGAACCATAATAAATATAACAATTGCATTCATAAAATTATATGATCATTTATTTTTAATAAAAAAGTAATTTAATGACAATAATTATATTTTATTAGAATATTATTTACATCAAAAATCTATTAATTCCACAATGTAGATTTCTTAGATGAACATTAACTAAAAATACTATATGTGCTTTAAAAACTATTTAAAATGTAACTACAATAAATGAAAGTATATACATTATTATATAAAAAAATAATTTACATGGCCAAAGTGCTAATGACTTGTTACGTAACCCTTCATAAGACTCGCATAAGACCAAAGGGTAAGGTGTGCGATGGTAACTGACTCTTGGGTGGCTCAGATAACATTGCTCAGGTGGTAATCTCTATTAACTTCCACTTCTCTTGTAGGTGGTTCCGCACGAGCCTAACATATTCAAGATCGACATGGGCTTGGTCAGGAGCAAATCCCAATGACGCCACTTCCTTTCCAAGCTCGGATAAATGGGATTTTTATGGGGTATGTCTACTAGATGAGGCCTTCACTTCATTTTTCGGATTAAATTGGATTTGTTAAAGCCCTATATTTATACTAATCATGTGGTCACTGTTCAATGGCTATATTTGCGATGGTCACTATTCTTAACAAAAATTCAAAGAAGTTGACATTTTATATAAACATTTTACATAATGATACATTTAATTAGATCAAGAGGGATTTATATTAATGAAATTTTGGGTTGTTACAATCTCCCTCTTTAAAAAATTTCTCCCTTGAAATTTTCTTTTCCCACACGAAAACAGATGTGGGTAACTCTACATCATCATCTCCTCTGATTCGCACATTGCTTCTTCAAACTTGTGGATTCTCCAAAACACCTTGACTGGGGGCATTGTATTATTTCCTATTACTTTTTCTCTATGTTCTAAGATCTTCACTAGTTTATTCTCATAAGAAATATCATCATCTAACAAAACCACCTCTTAAAAGAGTACATGTGAAGGGTCTGATACTTATTTTTTATGAGGGATACATGAAATATATCATGTACATTTGCCATGGTAGGTAGAAGGGCTAGTCAATAGGCCACAGCCCCGACACGATCAAGAATTTGGTAGGGCCGATGTACCATGGACTTAAATTACCTTTATTTACAAACCTCATGACGTTCATCCATGGAGATATGCATAGAAATACCATGTCTCCAACTTTAAACTAAAGGTCTCATCAACGGTTATCTACATAACTCTTCTATCGACTCTGGGCTACCTTGATATGCTGCTGAATGGTTTTTACCTTCTCCACCATTTCTTCTACCATTTATGGTTCCAGATGCTTACGCTCACCGACCTCATCCCAACACTCCGGTGTTCTACACCTTTTCCCATAAAGGGCTTCATATTGTTCCATTTGGATGCTCATGTGGAAACTTTTATTATAAGATAACTCAACGAGAAGAAGATTTTGATCCCATCCTTCTTTAAAGTCCATTTATCAGGCTCTCAACATCTCCACAAGTGTTTGGATAGTCTGCTCGGATTGGACATCAGTTTGAGAATGATAGGCCATACTAAAGATTAGTTTAGTATTCAGAGCATGTTGAAGACTCGTCCTAAACACAGCGGTGAATCTGGGATCTCGATCGGACAAAGTAAATTGTGGTACTCTATACAGCCTTACAAATTCCGTGTTATATATCTGTGCCAGTTGATCTGATAAGAAATACCCCTGAATAGCAATGAATTGTGCTACCTTTGTAAGATGATCCACAACATCACAAATTGCATTGTTGCCTTTGAATGTCTTCGGAAGTCCAGTAACAATGTCCATGGTGATGTTCTCCCATTTACATTCTGGTATGAGAAATGGTTGCATCATCCCCTTAGACTTCTGCCTCTCTTCCTTCACTTGATAACACAGAAGGCACCTTGATGTATATTCAGCGATCTCCTTCTTCATATTATCCCACCAATAATGATCTTGGAGATCTTGATACATATTTGGTTTTCCTGAGTGAATTGATAAATTTTAACTATGTGAATCATCCAAAAATTACTTCTCCAGCTTCGGGATTGATGTAACACAGCATTTTACCAATTCTCACAATTCCTTTTTCATTAACATTAAAATATGAGGATTTCCCTTTTCTGATAGCTTCCACTTTTTCATGAATTCCCACATCATCATTTTGAGCATATTTTAACCATTACAAATGTGATGGTTGAGAAATCATTTGTGAAAGGAATGATGATGTTCCCTTTTTTATGATTCCCATTTCAATATTTATCAAATCAAAGACGATTGTATCCTTTTCAATTCTCATCAATGATAGAATCACTAGGTCCTTTCGACATAGGGCATCTGCCACCTTGTTCGCTTTCCCAGGGTGGTAAGGGATTGAGAAGTCATAGTCTTTGATCAGCTCTAACCATCTTCATTGGCTCATGTTCAACTCTTTTAGTGTGAATATATACTTGAGGCTTTTGTGGTCCGTATATATTTCAATCTTCTCCCCAAAGAGATAAAGCCTCCAAATTTTCAAAGAGAAGATCACAACAGCCAACTCGAGGTCATGTGTTGGATAGTTCTGTTCCTGAGCATTCAATTGTCTTGAAGCATAGGCAATGACATTGTCATTTTTCATGACCACACATCTGAGGTTCTTCTTCGAAGCATCACCGAATAACACAAAAAGTTCTGCACTTTTGGGTAATGTGAGAATGGGAACAGTGATAAGCCTCTTTTTCAACAACTTGATGCTTTCTTTGCCTTCATCATTCCATGAAAACATTACTCCCTTATGAGTTATCTTGGTAAGAGGGTTGAAGATGGTGAGAAATTTCTCACAAATCATGGATAATATCTAGCTAACCCCAAGAAGCTATGGATATATGTTACCGACGTTGGCCTCAAACATCCTTCAATTACATATGTTTTCCAGGGATCATAGATATCCCATTTCTTGTGATGATATGGACCAATAATGAGACCTCCTTCAACTAGAACTCACACATGCTATACATTACATAGAGATTCTCCTTCTGCAAGGTCTCTAATACAGTTCTCAGTTTATCCTAGTCATCCTCCATGGTTTTTGAATTATATAAGAATATCATCTACAAATACTACAACAAATTTGTCGAGGTAATATCTAAAGACTCTATTCATCATGTCCATGAAGATTTCTGGATCATTAGTGAGTCCGAAAATAAATACTATGAATTCATAATGCCAGTATCTGTTACGAAAAGAAGTCTTGAGGATATCTTCCTTCTTCACCCTTACTTGATAATATCTCGACTACAAATAAACCTTGGAGAAGTATTATTTTCCATAAAGATGATCTAAAAAGTAATCAATTCGTGGGATAGGATACTTGTTCTTTATTTTGATTTTCTAATGTTCATGATAATCGAGGAAAAGGTGCACGAACCCAACATTCTTCTTGTTGTAGAGGACTGGTGCACCCCATGGTGAAGCACTAGGGTGTATAAACCCTTTATCCGGATTCACCTTTAATTGTTTATTCATTTCCTCAAGCTCCATAACAACCATTTTATACAGAGTCATGTATATAGGAAATTCCCTGGTAAAAGATCAAATGAGAATTCAACATCTCTTCTAGAATGGAAAGTATGAAATTTATCAGGAAACACTTCAACGAATTCCTTCACAATAGTCATGTCCTATAGGATGGTTTCCTCCTTAGACTCAATCATCTAAGCCAGATACGTGTGATCATAGGGAACTAATATCCACATTTGAGATGATGGAGCTAAAGATGATTCATCTTCCTTCTTGCAGTTGTAAAGAATCGGGGGTCAATTCTACCCATGGAGAGTGATTTCCCTCTCACGACAATTTATGTTGGTTCTATATAAGGAAAGCCAATCCATGTAAAGAATTGCATAAAATTACACAAGAGGTATTATGATGAGGTTCGCTAATAATTTTAATCAATATATTATGATAGGGGAGGATTTATATTCATGGGATGCAATGGTTTCCCCATTTTCATTACTCACCGACATCTTCATTTCCATGATTTGTGGTGGTGTTGGGATTGTTCTAGTAAACATTCGTGATATAAATAATTCATATAACATGAATAAAAAAGAATGTTTTCTATTCTTGAATGAATATCTAGCATAAGTGTCACCACATCGTTGTTGGGGTTCACCTTGGTAGTAGTGATGGAAAAATCTCACCCTTGCTACATTGGAGGTTGTTGGTTGCCTTTGAAAACCCGAGGCTTAGGGAACTGATTTGCATGATGCCCTGGTTATTTGTAGTTGTATCAGAGAAGAATGAGTTGAGGTTAGAACAGAGTGTTCATCTCCTCTATTGCAACAATGGGTTTTTCTTATCGGTAGTTAACAGTTAGGTTCCCTTCTCTTCCACACCTGAAGCATTTCCTCACCCCCTTTAGGGAATTTCCATGGTGCTTCTTTCTTCACCATTGGTAAGTGGGGTGTTGGATTTTCTTAGAACCATTGGATTTATCCATTGGAATGACATCATTGAAGTCCACCATACGCTTCTTATCACCATGATAACGCTGATATTCTCTGATCTCTATTTCGACCTTGAGGTCCAATCAGACAATTTCCTCATAGTTGTCGATGTCACGGATCGCCATTGCTTTCTGCTGGCTAGGTATCAGCCCACCAAAGAAGCGCTCAACCTTGAATTTGGGGGTAACGAAAAAGCTAGTAGAATATCGTGAAAGCCTTGTGATGTTTTCCTCTTATTCACCAATAGATTTGTTGTATTTTTTTAGGAAAAGGAAGTCCCATTCCAACTTAATCTAGAGGGTGTGAAAAATATATCTATCCAAAAACAACTTCTGGAAATCTTTCCCTTCCAACACATCGATATCCTCCTCATGCTTCATATTTTTTATGAACATCCATCATTGATTAGGTTCACCCTCCATAGTATAATATTCTAGGAGAAAATTATATTGATCAGAAAATTGAAGGATGAAGAAGATAATTTCAATGGAGTTGATCCATTGTTCACCGATTGAGGGATCAGATGATCTATTAAAAGTAGGAGTCCTTTTTCTCATGAAGCTATTGAAAACAACTTGTTCATTAATAGGGGGGGTTGAATGTTCCTCTTGACCCTTGTTTCTATTCAAATATTGAGTTAGATGAGAGAGAAGCATTACAATGTTCACAATTCTCACTCCCATTGGATTGGTTATCTCATCAGTACAGTAATCACATTGATCTTCACATCCGTTGTGAGCCCGAGTTCTCCAATTATTGACCATTGGCTAGAATAAATGTAATATTAGGGGTTGCACATAATGGGTAATCCATGTATAAAACTAATGACTTATAAATAACATCCTTAACATATCAATCTATTGGATTAAATTTATGTTATCCATGATCTACTTTCTATAATATATTCTTAGAGAATGTTTTAGTCACTTAATAATGCTTCATACTTATCTTGTGAATTTAACAAATCCTATCCCCCAGGAGTGTTGTAACCAAGAGTGCATCATGTCCCGTTTTCGTGCACCAGTTCCCGTTCAAGTCTATCTCATAGTGGTTTTTACGGGTTTTAACCCTATGATACATCGGTGCCAGAGCTGCCTCTACCTCCTTGTATCCAGATAGAGATTTATTTTATTTATAAATCACTTAACCAATACTAATCAAAACATAGGGATGTTTTTATTTTACATAATCTTGTCTCTAAGATTTCCCTAGAGTTTTCTAATCCTAATCCCAAAAATAACTAAACCTATCCTCTGATACCAACTATGACAACCCTGATCTTTTATTACATAATTAAACACAATTTATTATAATGTTCACTTAATACAACATTAATGATCGAGAGATCTTGTGTATTTAGGGCTTAGGATCTTTACATAAAAACATAAAACATGAAATACAACATCTTTATTGAAATGTTCCTTTACATGACCACTACATTCCCTCGTACATAACATTACATGGGATAACCTGAGGACATTCATAGGAAAATGGTGAATTATATAGCCCAGTATAGGAATAATAATGGAATAACATGAGGAATTCAATACATGTCATAAAATATTCATATCAATATAGAACAAAATAATTATAAACATAAAGACATGATAAAGCGTGATAATCATAATATGGAAATGTGGAAACAACACTTTACATGGAATTATCATGAGCCAAGGATAATTGTACCTAGAGCATGAGTAAATCCACATTGCACATGATGCATGAGTAAAACCACTCTACACATGAATTATAATGAGTAAACATACATTTCACATGACGTATCATGATACTATACTTTACCCAATGTAATGGAGCACTATAAAGGCACACCCTTCTTAAACATTTCATTTAATGCATAAGTGTGCCACATGGATCATATAACATGGATTCATAAAACATAATCATTTATTCCACTACAAACGAATGTGGAATTCATACATGAATCATTATAATCAATAATTAAATGTTCATGAAGGTGAATACCCTTGTTAGGGAAACAAGCATGGTATTCACTACACAATGACATTGGCTTGGAAAATCATTGCACTTTTGGTAGCGTAACGACGTGACATAAGAATTCATAAAAATGGTTGATTAGAGATAATGTGTTGTATCATAATATTTAAATAAAATGGAATGTATTGGGGTTATGTAGATACATGACCCAACAATTTTATTTGAATTTGGAGTCATGATACAAATGAATTGCTTGAATGTAAAAGAGGAGAGAGAAATTCCTTTCAGAATATCGGCATAGTAACAGGTGTACATGGGAGGCATTTAATGAGTGAGAAAGGGGTACAACATCATTCAAAAATAATGAGGGTAGTATGGGGGAGGTTAAAAACCATTCCTTAACATTTATAAGTGAAATTTAATGGGCATAACAACATTAAGTAAATTGTAGAAAAATGAGAAAGGAAGAAAAATATTTACTTGGAAGTGTGCTACCAAAGGATTGAGAGAGGCATGAGAGAGGATTCATTGGAGATTGGGGAACTGTGGGAGGATTATAGAGAGATTAGGTCAGTGGTTGGACGAACTGCAAAGGATTTTAGTGAGGATGAAATGGGATCTTGGATGGATTTATATAGGAAAGGTGAGGGAATTCTTAATTATTTAGGTTTGGGACACCTCACATTAAACAAATCCAAACCACAATCTAGGCAATGGTTTTTCCAATAGTTTTTGGAAATAGGAAGTGGAAAAAATATTTTTTAAGGCCAAAGTCTGATCTTCTTAAAATTATGAGGCTGCTTATGTGGAGGTGAGTCACACTGCCAAGTAAAACAATTTAAAAAGACAAGATGTTTAATAAGTCTTGATGGGTCCATTAATTCTTTGTAAAATAAGTCAAAAAAACCCAAAATCACATTATTTTCATGGTAAAACATATATTGAACGAACATAAAGCTTGTATAATTTTATTACATTAGTATTTCTTCATTATGATTTCATAAAATACATTATATGTTTAAACAATATTTAATTTTTACCCAACAATTTGACTATCTGAGAACATTATGAAAAATTCACTGTTGGATAATTTAAACGTACTGAATCATGAAAAAATATTTATTTTATTTAATTAATTTTCTAAATATTTTAATTTTCACTTTTAAAATAAAAACCCACATTTATCGAAAAATCTCGAGTTTTGACAAAAATGGCTTTGGAACCTTAACAAAAATTACAATTGCATTCATAGAATTATATGATCAATTATATTTAATAAAATAATAATTTAATAACAATAATAATATTTTATTAAATTATTATTTAATTCATAAATCCATTAATTCATCAAAATATATTTCTTATTTGAACATTAACTAAAAATAATATTTGTGCTTTAAAAATTATTTACAATGTAAGAATTTTAAAATAAAAGTATATTATTTATTATATATGATAATAATGTACATGACCATAGTGAGAATGTCTTGTTACATATCCCCTTATAACAACCACATAATACCAATGTCTAAGGTGTGTGATGGTGACCGACTCTTGGGGTGGCTCTGATAACATTGCTCGGGTGGTAATTTCTATCAAATTTCACTTCTCTCGTATGCGGTTCTAGAAGAGATTAACATATTCAAGCTTGGATTAGGATTGGTAAAGAGTGATGCCCAATGATGCCACCTCCTTTCCGCGCTCCAACTAATGGGATTTATATGGGGAATATCTACTAGATGTGGCCCTCGCTTACTTTGTATGGGTAAATTGGATTTGTTAAGGCCCTATATTTATACTAATCATGTGATCACTATTCAACAACTATATTAGTAACAATTACAATTCTTAATATAAAACCAATGAAGTTGACATTTTATATAAACATTTTACATAAATGGAAATTTAATTAGATCAAGAGGGATTTCCATTAATGTATTTTTGGGTCGTTACAATCTTCCCCCTTGAAAACTTTTTCCATCGAAATTTTCTTTTCCCACACTAAAACATATATGGGTAACTCTAAATCATCATCTCATCTGATTCCCTCATTGCTTCTTCAAACATGTGGTTTCTCCATGACACCATGATGAGGGGAATTGTCTGATTTCCTAGAACTTTTTCTCTACGATCTAAGATCTTCACTAGTTTCTCCTTATAAGAAAGATCATCCCCTAACTATACTAGCTCTGAATAGAGTATATGTGAAGGGTTAGGTATGTACTTCATTAAAGGGGATACATTAAATATATAATTTACTTTGGCCATGGTAGGTAGAAGTGATAGTCGATTGGCCACAGCCATGAAATGATTAAGAATCTCAAAGGGGCTGATGTACCTTGGATTTAACTTCCCATTCTCTCCAAACTCAGGAACTTCTTCCATGGAGATATGCATATAAATAACATGTATCCAACATTAAACCCAAGGTCTCGTAGACGGTTATCTGCATAACTCTTATGTAGACTCTGGGCTGCCTTGATATTTTGCTGAATGGTTTTAACCTTATGCACCATTTCGTCGACCATTTTTGTTCCAAACAGATTACGCTCATCGACCTCATCCCAACATGCCGGTGTTCTGCATCTTTTCCCATAATGGCCTTCATATGGTTCCATTTGTATGCTCGAGTTGAAATTGTTATAATAAGAGAACTCAACCAGACGAAGATGTTGATCCCATCCTCCTTTAATGTCCATTGAGCAGGCTCTAAACATGTCCTCAAGTGTTTGGATAGTTCCCTCAGATTGGCCATTATTTTGAGGATGATATGTCATACTGATGTTCAGTTCAGTATTCAGAGTATGTTGAAGACTCATCCAAAACATCGAGGTGAATCTTGGTTCTTGATCGAAAAAAATAGATAGTTGTACTCCATGAATCCTTGCCACATCCCTGATATATATTCGTGCCAGTTGATCCATTGATAAATACCCCAGAATATAAATCAAGTGTCTAACCGTTGTAAGATGATCCACAACAACCCAAATTGCAATGTTTTCTTTGGATGTATTCGGATGTATGGTGACAAAGTCCTTGGTGATGTTCTCCCATTTCCATTCTTGTATGGGCAATGGTTGCCTCATCCCCTTAGACTACTGCCTCCCTACTTTTGTTTGCTGACACACCAGGAACCTTCATGTATATTCAGCGATCTCCTTCTTCATATTATCCCACCAATAATGCTCTCGGATATATTGATACATCTCTGTGTTTCATGGGTGAATAAATAAATTTGAACTATGTGCATCATCAAAAAATTCATTATTCATCTCCGAACATAATGGAATATATAGTATTTTCCCAAATATCACAATTCCTTCTTCATTAACATTAAAATCTTAGGATTTCCCTCTTCCGATAACTTCACCTTTTTCCTGAATTCCCACATCAAATTTTTGAGTATAATCTAACCTTTCCTAAAGTGACATTTGAGAAATCATTTTTGAGTGGATTGGCGATGTTCCCTTCAATATTATTCCCATATCCATCATTATCATATATAAAAATATGGGATCCTTTTCATTTCTCATCAATGATAGAATCACTGGGCCCTTTCTAATTATGGCATCTGACACCTTGTTCACATTCCCGTGGTGGAAATAGATTGAACAGTCATAGTCTTTGATCAGCTATAACCATCATCATAGGTGCATGTTCAACTCTTTCTATGTGAATATATAATTGAGGCTATTTTGGTCCGTATGTATTTCACACTTCTCCCCAAGTAGATAATGCTACCAAATTTTCAAAGCAAAGATCAAAGCAGCCAACTCTAGGTCATGTGTTGGATAGTTCTATTCATTATCTTTAAATTGTCTTGAATCATAGGAAATGACATTGACATTTTGAATCAACACACATCTAATTCCCTTCTTCAATGAATCACAGAATACCACCAAAAGTTCTGAACTTGTGGGTAAAGTGGGCACGAGCGCAGTGATAAGCCTCTTTTTCAAATCTTTGAAGTTTTCTTCTCATTCATCACTCCATGAAAACACTAGTCCCTTTTGAGTATGCATGGAAAGTGGGTTGGACAATCTCGAGAACATTATGACAAATTGTCGATAATATCCAGCTTACCCCAAGATGATACAGATATCAATTACCGATGTTGGCCTCGTCCATCCCTCAAATTTCTCCCACTTATTGTACTTTACATAGAGCTTCTCCTTCCACAAGGTCTCTAGTACAGTTCTCAGATGCTCCTCATGGTCCTCTTTGGTATTGGAGTATATCAGAATATCATCTATAAAGTCTACCAAAAATTTATATAGGTAATCTCTAATTACTATATTCATCAATTCCATGATGATTGATGAAGCAGTACTGAGTCCGAAAGGAATTACTATGAAATTATAGTGCCTGTATCTTGTACAAATAGATGTCTTGGGGGTATCTTCCTTATTCACCATTTCTTGATAATAACCCAACCAAAAATCCACCTTGGAGAATTATTTTGCTCCATGCAGCTGATCAAAAAAGTCATCTATTCATGGGAGATGATACTTGTTCATTATCGCGATTTTGATAAACTCACGATAATCGATGCAAAGGCACGTTGACCCATCTTTCTTCATGTCGAAGAGGTGTGGTGCACCCAATGGTGAAGAAATTGGGCATATAATCGCTATATCTAGATTCTCATGTAGTTGTTTCTTTAGCTCCTCAATCTCCACAACAACCATTCTATACGAATTCTTGCATATTGGAAACACCCCAGGTATTAGATCAATTGAGAATTCGACATCTATTCTAGGAGGAAGACCATGAAATTCCTCGAGAAACCCTTCAGCGAATTCCCTCACAATAAGCATGTCTTATTGGATGGTTTAATTCTTAGAATCAATAATCTGAGCCAGAAATGTGTTCTCATAGGGAAGTAATATTCATTCTTGAGATGATAGAGCTAAAGAAGATTCATATTTCTCATTGCACTTGTAATTAATCAGGGGTCGATTTCTCACAAGGAGTGTAATTTCACACTCCCGGAAATTTATGTTATATCTATATAAACAAATCCAATCCATGCCATGAATTTCATCAAATTCCACCCGAGGGAGTATGATGAGGTTCTCCGAGAAGTTTAATCCACTTATTATGACAGGGGAGGATTTATATTCATTGGATGCAATGATTTCCCAATTTTTTTTACTCATCGACATCTTCACTTCCATGATTAGTGGTGTTGATGTTATTGTTCTACTAAACATTCGAGATATAAAATAATGCATAGATCCTGAATTAAAAAGTACCTTCAATATTCTTGAATGAAGAACTAGCGTACCTGTCATCACTTCGTTTTCGTGGTTCACTTTGGTAGTATTGCTGGAAAACGCTCGCCCTTGCTGAATTAGAGGTTGTTGGTTGCCTTGAAAACCCTTGGATTAGGGAAATTAATTTCAAGATGCCATGGTTATTTGGAGTTTTTGTAATGAAAAATGATTTGAGGTTTCAATGGAGCATTCCTCTCCTCTGTTACAGTCACAGGTTCTTCTTGTTGGTAGTTAACAAATAGGTGCCCTTATCTTCCACACCTACAACATTTCCTCATCCCCTTTAGGTAATTTTCAGGGTGCTTCTTTCTTCACCTTTGTCATGTGGGGTGATGGATCTTCTTAGCACCGTTGGATTTATCCATCGGACTGCCAGCATTTAATTCCACTTTATGCTTCGTATCCCCATGATCACCCTGCGATTCTCCAATATCCATTTCGACCATGAGGGCACATCAGAAAATTTACTCATTACAATCGAAGTCACATATCGCTAGTGCTTCCCACAGGCTAGGTTTCATCCCACCAAAGAAGAAGTCAACCTTGCATTTGGGGGTAATTATGAAGCCAAAAGTGTATCGAGAAATCCTTAGGAAGTATTCCTCTTACGCTCCAACAGATTCATTGTATTTTTTCTTGAGGCCAAGGAAGTCCCTTTCCAACTTAAGCCGGAGGGTGCATGGAAAATTTTTATCGAGAAACATATTACAGAAATAATTTAGTTACAATGCCTCGATCTCCACATCTGTCTTCATATTTTTGATCAACATCCATCGTTGATCAGGTTCACCCTCCATACGATAAGAAACTAGGAGAACCTTATCTTGTTCAAAACATTGTAGGATGGAGAAGATATTTTCAATGGAGTTTATCCATTGGTTATCGATTGAGTAATTGGATGATCCATTAAATGTAGGAGGCCTTTTCTAATGATGTGATCATTATAAACTTGTTCATTCATTGGGGGTTGAATGTTCCTCTTGGCCAATGTTTCTATTCAAATATTTAATTATCTTAGAGAGAAGTGTGACAATGTTTGCAATTCCTGCTCCCATTAGATTTGACATCTCATTAGTACAATCATCACATTGGTCTTCACATCGGTTGTTAGCCCAAGTCCTGATATTACCGACCATTGGACATAATAAAAGGAATGTTAGGGGTTACACATAAAAGTTAATCCATGGACAAAACTAACGACTTATATATAACTTCATTAACAAATGTATTTATTTACTTTAGTCTATGTTATCCATGATCAACTTTCTCACATATATTCTTAGGGATTTTTTATAGTCCCTTAATAATTGTTCATAAATAGCATGTGAATTTAAAAAATCATATCCCCACAGAGTGTCTTAACCAAGAGTGCAGTTAGGATTATTGTTGTGCACCACTTCTTGTTAGAGTTTATCTCAAAGCGGTGTTTTCAGGTTTTACCCCTAGGATAAATATGTGCCAGAGCTGCCTCTACCCGCTCGTATCCAGATAGGGATGCATTTTCTTGATAAACTACTTAATCCATACACTACAAAACATTGATATGTTTTTATAATAAATAGTCTGGTCTCTAAGGCTTCACTAGGGTTTTCTAATCCTAATCCGAAAAATAACTAAACATATCCTCTGATACCAACTATGATAACCCTAATATTTTATTACACAATTAAACATAATTTATTACATAAAATTCACTTGATACAACATTAATGACAGAGATTTCTAGGGTCTTCGGGGCATAGAATCATTAAATAACATATTAAAACATGAAATACTATATCTTTATTGAAAACAACCTATACATGAGCACTACATTCCCTCATACTTATCATTACATAGGATAACCTGAGGACATGCATAAGGGAAGGGTGAGCTATAAATCCCAGTAAAGGAATAATCATGGAATAACATGAGGAATACTTTAAATGTTAGGAAAAATGGCATATCAATAGAGGACAAGAGAATCATAAAAATAAAGTCATGATAATGCAGGATAATCAAAACATGGAAATGTGGAAACAACACTTAACATGGAATTAGCATGAGAAAAGGATCATTGCACATGGAGAATGAGTAAATCCTAATTGCACATGAAGCATGAGTAAATCCAAATTTCACTTAAATTATCTTGTGTAAAAACCCATTGCACATGACGTATCATGATACAATACTTTACCAAATGCATTAGAGCGCTATAAGGGCACACCCTTCTTAAACATTTCATTTCATGCATAAGTGTGCCACATGTATCATATAACACGGATTCATAAAACATAATCATTTATTCCATGATAAAGGAATGTAGAATTAATAAATGAAACATTATAATCAATAAGTAAATGTGCATAATGGTGAATACCCTTGATAGGGAAATGGGCATGGTATTCACTATACAATGACATTGGCATGGAAAATCGGTGCAATTTTGGCAGCGTAACAGTGTGACGTAAGAATTCATAAAAATGGTTGATGAGAGATAATGTGGTGTCTCATCATATGTACATGAAACAGAAAGTAATGGGGTCATATGGATACATTTCCCAACAATTTTAATGGAATTTAGAGTCCTAATTCAAAAGAATTCCTTGAATGTAAAAGAGGAGAGAGAAATTCCTTTTGGAATTTCGGCATAGTAACAGGTGAACATGGGAGGATTTTAATGAAAGAGAATGGGGTATCTCATCATTCAAAAATAATTAGGGAAGTATGTGGGAGGTGTGAAACCATACCCCAACATTTATAATTGAAATTGTAAGGGTATAAAAACATTATAAAAATTTGAAAAAAATGGGAAAAGAAGAAAAACCCTTACTTGAAAGTGTGCTTCCAAAGGCTTGAGAGAGGATTCTTGTGAGCACAGGGCACCTTGGGAGGATTTTAGAGAGAGTATGGAAGAGTTCAGATGAACTCCAAAGGCTTTGAGTGAGGAGGAAGTGGGAGATTGGTTTGGTTTATATATGAAAATTGAGGGAATTCATTATTATTTAGGTTTGGGACACCTCACATTAAACTAATCCAAACCACAATCCATCCCATGGTTTTTTCCATGGTTTTTGAAAAAGGGATGTGGAAAACAATATTTTATAAGGCCAAAGCCCGAGATTCTTAAAATAATGGGGTTTCTTATGTGGAGTGAGTCACACTCCCAAGGAAAACAATTTAAACAGAGATGACGTTTAATAAGTCTTGAAAAGTCTTTTAATATTTTGTAAAATTAGTCAAAGAAACCCAAAATAAAATTATTTTAATGGTAGAACATATATTGGACTAACATAAAGCTTATAATATTTTATTACATAACTATTTGGTCATTATGATGTCATTAAACACATTATATATTTGAACGATATTTACTTTTTACCCAAAAATTTGACTATCTCAGAAAATAATGCAAAATTCACCGTTGGATAATTTCAACGCCTTGATTCTAGAAATACTTTTTGTTTTATGAAAATAATTTTCTATATATGTTAATTTTCACTTTTAAAATAAAACCCTACAGTTATCAAAAATTAACGGGTTTTGACAGAAATAGATTTCGAACCATAATAAAAATTTAAATTGCCTTCATAGAATTATACGATAATTTATATTTAATAAATAAATAATTTTATAAAAATAATTATATTTTATTAGAATATTATTTAATTAAAAAATTCATTAATTCATCAAAATAGATTTCATAGTTGAACATTAACTAAAAATACTATTTGAGCTTTAAAAACTATATACAAGGTAACAATAATAAAATGAAAGTATATTCATTATTATATACAAAAATAATGTACATGACCATAGTGTTAATGCCTTGTTACATATCCCCTTATAAAACCTATATAAGACTGAAGGGTAGGGTATGCGATGGTGACCGACTCTTGTGGTGGCTCGGATAACATTGCTCCGGCGGTAATCTCTATCAACTTCCACTTCTCTTGTAGGCGGTTCCGCTCGAGCTTAACATATTAAATCTTGGTCTGGGATTGGGCAAGTGCAATGCACAATGATGCCACCTCCTTTCCAAGCTCTGACAAATGGTCTTCATATGGGGAAGATCTACTGGATGAGGCCATTTCTTCCTTTGACTATGTAAATTAGATTTTTTAAAGCCCTATATTTATACTAATCATCTGATCAATGTTCAGTGGAAATATTAGAAACAGTTACAATTCTTAACATATTACCAATGAAGTTGACATTTTATATAAACATTTTACGTAATTTGATATTTAATTAGATCCAGAGGGATTTCCGTTAATGAATGTTTGTGTGATTACAAAAAAGTGGTAATTGTTATTAAATTTTATCATATTGAGTACATTGTAATTGAGACAAACTAAGAGCCTATTACCTCCATGAATTTAAAAATTTACTGGCAATTACCATTGTTAATTGAGAGGATTAATAAATCCCTTATCCTAAAGATCCTCAAGATGATTTTTAATTCTTTCAATTCAGTGTGGGAAATACTTTATGAAGGTAATCTGATGGGACACATCCCAAAAATTATTTCTATGTAAGAATAAAAATCCCATTGAGGTTCATACCATGGTAAAACATCTGAAAGAACATTGGGGGTACTCACATGTTACATCATAAAAAGGGACACTAATACATGGTTTAGTAGTATCAAATCAACTCTAACTAATGGAATGAGAGAAACATATAACATGAGATATTATAACCTAATATCTATGATCCAAGATCATACTCACCATGAATGATATGTTGGACTCCCTAAAAACAAATAAAGTCAACCCAATGATTATAGAAACTGATCTAGGATATATATGTAATAATCCAATCAATTCTAATTATATGATGAAAATATTCAGGATCATGATATAGAAAATTCCATATATATTTTTTATATGTGATCATCACTTTTCTCTTGGTATGTCTAATTATATTCTCTAACTTCACCTCTAATGAACATGAAAGAGTCATCAAGAATATAATAATTGATAATCACAATCGTGACACATTGATAATATAGGTTTATATAAATGAATTAGTCTCACTAGTTTGAAATAAATAAATAACCACTAAGGATGATATAATCAACACACATACCATGTTAGTTGTTTATTCTACTAACTCATCTCATGCCCACTACACTTCATAAAAATAGGTAGAATTATTTTTTCACATTCATTGAAACCTGATCATCATACATATCATGTGGTCCAGAAGCCAAAATATTTTACGTATCATTTTATTTATAGAGGGCATAGTGAAAGTGTATTCATATATAAATAAATGGTATTATCTCTGAATAAAATTTTTAATATTACCATAATACCCACACATGTGACATATCCTATGCACTACCATATAATTTTGTTTCAAGTGTCCCTGTATTTTAAATAGTTTATAGACCCCACAAAAAAGTATTGAAATATATTGTTAACTTATCCCAATATATTTACTTTTGTCACTCCACTTCATCTACAGTCCATAAAAAATCTATGGTTACCTCCTTCTCTCACAGATTATCTAAAGAGACGTATTCCCTTCCATAACTACCTTTTCCATATATTTATTATCTATAACCTCTATTAAGGTGAGTAAGCACATATTATTTATCATATAATGAATTTAACTCCTTGAACCCATCTGAAATCATTATTGCATGGGTTTTTTATTATAAAAATAACTGGAGCATTGTGCACCAACTAAAAAAACACGAAAAATAAGTTAAGAATAAATAATCCCTTTTCACCCAGATTAATATTTCAGGAGACCTCATGAAATTATACATATCAATAAAAAATTATTTATTGATGGATATCATGTAATTATTCCAAGTGATGTTTTAATAAAACATGTATTGATGAATATATTCCCAATAAATTCTTCATCTACCCTAAATCATATAAGTCAAGAATCTAATACTAGAGTCTTCAAGAGTGTTTTGGATGTTAAAATTCGTACATGTCCTTTTAATATTTGCATCCACTTCATGGGTTCATTTGTCACCATGAAGGATCAATGGAAGATACTTAATGAATCCTATATAATTGTCCACATTCTATATTATTTCATCACTAGATTCATGGATAATGTATTTGATTTTTCATAATACGTCTTTTACTAGTATTGATTCAGTCAAAGGATTCATGTGTGAGGATTGGTCTATAAAATAATCTATATAATTAAAAGATGGTATCGTTGATGGGGGAATATTCTGAAAAATAGTGAAAATGTAATCAAGTACAAAAATAATTTCACTCATTTATCATTAAATTGATTTTTAGTGAAATAGATTGAAAGGGATAATATAATAAACAAGTATTATTAATAACCCAAGAGATCATATGGATGATAAGGGTTGTCATGAATGTGAGGTGTTCAGGAAGAAAAATTCACAAACTCATGAATTCGGATAGTCATACCTCATGTATGTCAATATCTCCCAGGCATAAGAGAGTGAGACACAAGAAAGAGTGTTGGCATTCATTAAAACAAGAAAAACTATTACCAATTAAAAATATACCAACGAGGTTTATCCCATAATATCATTCGACATAGTATCCCACACAACATAAAGAATGTTCTTAATTTCCTTGGGTTATATACTAGAACCAAGATATCATAAAATTTAATTCAAGAATTATTTTAGATTTAATATAAATATGATAAGATATTAGAAATAAGATTATCCTGTAGGATATCTCAAATTTATCTTCTGTCAAACAACCAAAACACAAATTTAACATCCAACAACTGGATGACACGGTAAATAAGAAAATGATAAAAGATCATCACCATTGGAACAAAAGAAAAATATGTATCCATCCCCATGGGACCACATATCACCATCATCCCAACCCACCTAAAATGATATATGATCGTAGTGATCATTCCTCTTCTTAATTCCCTAAAATTTACTTGAATCTTATAAAATCAAGGGTAATGATCTATAGAGGAATAAAATGTTTGAGATAACTAAAGAATAGTATGATATCTCCATGAATTTATAACATGCCTACCCAAATTAATCCATGAGTTCTTGTCTAAAAAATATTTCTAAAACATTTTTTAATGAAATCTATTTCTCACATAATATCACCCATTAATTTTCTTTTCAAAAACATTACATATTAAGATGAATAATGAAACCATGAAGGGAGTTTATCCATGAGGCATAAAAATGAAATATAAAACGGGATTTATGAATTAATAGACAGGTTATCTAGGAAAAATAATAATATCAATATAGATGCATGAAAATTATCTGCGATGCCCTAAAAGGGGATATCCACAACCCATGGGTGTACACAACTCCAAAAAATAACAAAAACTAGTTGTAAAGAGAGACTTATAATGTTCTGGAACCTCATGTATCATGAATAGAAACAAACAAGAAACCATGGAATCAAGATAACATCTGCTTGTGATATTTTACATCACTGTAGATTGAAATTTTATAAGTTTTATCCACACCCCAAGGAAATCTTAATGATATAATACATTATAATTATATTCAATAAATAAAAACTTATATTTTTTAATCGTTTCCCAACGTTAATTCATTAAATTTTTTTCCCAAAAATTCATACAAAAATTATTATAGATATTCACACTACTTTTTTTCATAAAAACCCATTTTTAGTTAAAAATGATCATGGATAAATTTTATGAATCACACAGTGTGAGATTTTTTTTCCCAAAAACACCATTTTAGTTACATTTTCACATGTTATGAAATATAAAATTCATCACTTTGGAATTTAAATTCATTAATTTAATTACTCAAAATAAAATCAAACAACAAAAAATCATGTCATCCAATGGGATAAACCATAGGGTAGTGAAACCTACATGATTTTATAATAAAACATTAATTCCATTAAAATTGATGATTGAAAAAATAAGGATTTTACTTAGTAGATGAGATGTAAAAGTATAATTCCCAGGAATAAGGGAAAACCCAATGTTTCTACCAGATAGAATCAAACACCCCTAAATCCATACAATAAAAATAATGCTTTAGATTTTTTCCAATTAGGAGAGAAAAATCGATTTTATAGAGGAAAAAAATAAAAATAATGTATTAGGAAAATTTATTAATGTTTCACATGGTTTAGTTTACCTACAAAATAATATCAAGTAACAAACAATAATTAAAAAAATGATATTTTTCCACGAAACATTGGTGCCCCCACCATGATCATTGTGGCCTCGCCTGGTTGGCTGACTGCGGTTATCATCCATGAACATTCTCTAAAAACCATATTATTTTATTGGACAGAATATTCACTATTCCCATGGTGAGGTTTACCGACCATGGTGCATAACATAACCATTAATAATTAATGGTAGAAATAATAATTTTTACTAGGCATGGTGGCTTATGCCATTTCACATAAGATTACCAATGGAGGAGCACAACATCCACCATAGTATTGGTACTTCTTATTTTTATCTTAAACAGATGTAGTGTAACTTTTATTTCCTCATGAACCTTTGACAATTATATAATAAAAAAATAACATATGTATCACATGAGAATATACTTGTTAACAAAAACTCAAGAAAACCCACCAAAATCATCCTTTTTTCCTTAGGGTTATCTTGATGGAGTGTGAATAATTAAATTTAATGGTTTCTTTTTAGAAGAAGGATAATAATAGATAAATCAATTATATTGAAAAATATTCAATTCTGGAGAATAGATACGGTGTACAATCTCTTTCAGAATGGTATTAATGTTCAATTGATAAGAGTGAATCTAGAGTATATAGAGAAAGTATAATGGGAGAGGATAGAGAAAAATTCATTAGGATTAATTCGGATCCATTTGGATATGAATTTATCTATTAAAATGTAAATTAAATTATCATATAAATGAATTTATTTTTTATGAGATTACTAGAATGAAATCCCAAGTCCAATCAAGTTAATAACATTAACATAATTCATTTAAATATTGAATTTGTTTAATTGGAGGTTTGTTAATGATTTATTAGCGTTGTTTTCATTTTCCTAAATTTTAGAGAAATGGGAAATGGTGATATATTAAATATTTAATTCTTGTATTGAGATTATCAATGCTTTTGAGGATGTCATGAAATTGATTCTATATCATGATTTATGACATAGGGATGTCGAAGCAGCAACTAAAAAATCCAAAAATGCTGAGGGTATAAGATATTCACCTCATTGAAAGTAATGATAGATGAAATTAGATTATTTGAATTGTGGTAAAAATTGAGGAAAATTGACTTCATGTAGATTCATATAATAGAAGTATTAGAAAAAAATCTAATTAATATGGTCACCCGGGATCACATTTCCATCACAAGAGGGACCTGATCTAAATGTTCAAGTTATATTAATTATGTTACACTATGTAACATTTTATTATTGAGAATAAGAATTCCTATGGTATCATGGGTGGTTCATTGAGTATCATCATTCCATTAAATTTATGTGTTTGGATTCATAACCAATCATTTATATATAAGATTAAAAAAGTTTCAATTGGAAGATGAATAGCCTCTTTACATCACTTAAGAGGGTGATTCCATTATATAAATATCAAATGATACCTTCATGGAGTAGATATTAGTCTAAAAAAGAATAAATCCTTCACAAAAAAAATTCAAATTACTATACATATATGGTCACTTATAGAACACGATTATAGAATAGAGTATTAAAATATAATCATGGATCTATGGTTATGGAATGAAGAGTAATGGATGAAACACTCTATAAAATTGTAAGGTCATATGTGGTGATAATTACTATAGTAATAACTTTTTATAGTCCAATGATATGGAATCATATAATAATTCATATTAACGAGATGAAAATGATTTTTCTATAGGAAAATGGTGTATCAAATTTCTATCAAACTAAAATTTGGTGTTATTAGTCTTTAATTTTGTATAACTTGAGAAATGTATCAATCATTTTTATTTAGTGAATATGAGATATTGGAATATATAAAAATTACAATGGGTTTTTTAATACCTATCCCAACTCATTAACACAAAGGATCATTATTTTGTGTAACATTCAATGATAATTAAATTATGAATTTTATGATTACTTCATGAATCACATGTTTGTGGAATTTAGAGTATCACATCATTGGAAAGAGAGACTAAATGAAAATTATATTATCTAATAGATGTTAATATTACTAAGTATATCTGAATATATTTACAAAAATACTGACATAATATAATTTGGGTTAATTATATCGATCCATGTAAACCAATAAAGAATAGTAAGTTGAGTTCATGAACTGTGAAATAAATAAATGTCAAAGAGGATGAGGTTATATTCTGGATATATGAGTAATTTTTGGTTGATGAAATAAACTACAAAAGAAACATTTTTTATAAAGTTATATTGATTTTTGTGGGGTCAAAATTATTTATGATCATGAAATAATGGTTTTAAGTCACCATAATGATTTTAGAAACCTGCCCCATATCAAAGATATCATTAATGAAATAGATTCACATCAATTCATGTCTTTGAAAGTTCACATTATGGGATATGGTGCTGATAATGTTTTTCATTTGATGTATGATGAAAATAAAAAATAATTAAGTATCCAAAATGTTTTATATAATGACATGCTACTCTAGAAGGGTGATTAATTTTAGGAAAATGAATTTGGGAACAACGAATACACTAACCATTTTTTTTGTTTCGTTGAATTGTTATTTCTTAAGAACTGATGTTCCATATTCTTCAATGTTCATTTATATTTCATCATATAAGCGAATGAATGATGAACCATTCTGGTCTAGGACTTTAAAAGTTTGGGTAGCTACTCCGTATCTTATATCTATATAAATTAAAATACCAAAAATATTAGACATTTTGGTTAAAATAAAGAGATATAGATGTGAAAAAATTATATTACCACAGTTCAAAAGTGATATAAACTACATTGATCTATTGAATAATAGATATCATTAATTCCATGAATAATTGGAATGTATCAGTCATTCTAGATAGTTAATGTTATATATGAAAGTTTATTTGGATTTAATTAATAAGAATGGAACCTTGGAGTGATGAAAAGAAATTAATGACATGAAAACATTGTTTTCCAACTTAATAAATGATGCTGAAGGTATAAGAAGGTCAAAGGAATGTATTTTTGTTAATTGATGATTTCATAAAGAATAATCCTCTATAAAATAACTTCATTAGTATTTATTGAAACTAACGTCAGTATAATATTGACCATAATTAATTTATATAGTTTTCACATTTGGTATATGGATGTAATGATTGCATTCCTTTATAGATACTTACCATTGGAAATTATCATAGTGAAACCCACTATCATTGATGAAAAATGAAATAAGGACAAAATATTAAGCTAGAAAGACTTATATATGGCCTAAAACATGACCCAAGACAATAGAATCAGAAATGAAATACATGTATGGTGTTTATGGATTTATTATTAAAAAAATGTCATCACTGTTTCAATTGAGAGAAATTTATGGAATGATGTTTTTCAATATTACTCATATATTTAGATGACATGCTTTTGGAAGGACATCAAATGTGATAATTTATATAAGAAATATGATGTAAATAAACTACCAAAACATCCTAAATGTTATTTATGACCAACCTCATCCTTTAGTAGAGTCAATGTGATGATTATTATGGGTAGAAATCAACGAATTCATCTTTCATCCACGGTTTTACACCCCTTAATGGATCCAAAATTGTTTTTTGGGGAATAAAAAGTTCTAGAAGGTTTTCTTGAACCATCACTGATAAATATGTAATTTTTAATAAGAGAATTGATATTTGACCATTGTATAATAAATTTAGGATCGGACCACACCAAATAAGATAAGTACAAATCCTCTTATATAGTGAACATAACTTATCTTCTATATTTTAAGAGTGTTGGATGTATGTAAATATATAGATTCTATCACATAATAAAATTTTCATTTCCACCTATTTAATTCCATTCATTAAAAAATAATTTTATGATAATCACTTGGTATTAATATATGAACTCATGGGATTGTAACAGAATAGAGGCTGGGGATGAAGGGGATATGGAACATGAATGAATCAAATTCATGCTAACACTAGAATTGATAGAAACAATGAAAAAAATGAACAACCAAATCATGAATGTTTTTATTTAATATTATATCTTAAAATTTCACTCACTCACTAATATACCATTCGTATGTTATGAAAATATAAAAACACTAATTTATTCAATTTGAAACAATTTTTGGATGTGGATTCACCTAAAATCTTATATTTTTTTATAGTTAATTTGTCTAAAATATAATCTATATTAATTTTATAAATAAGATGACCCCAAATTACTTATTATTGACTGGAAAAATAATATGGAATCACTATTTAATATTTTTATTCATTGAGAATACTTTATCAAAGCATCAATGCAACACATGCCACTAAGGGGTTTGATGTAATCTTATTTAAACATAATTGTGAATCTATATGAAATCATATGTAATAATATGTATCATATAAATAATATACATAATATTATAATCCATGTTTCCATGAAATTGATCTATAACTAGGAATAACAAATTTTAATATTTTGTAGTCCTCTCAGCATTCCTTGAATCTCCTAAAAGGCTAACCAAGTCAATGAATGCATCACATGTTATTAATATATCTAGACGTCACATAACATATCATTAATCTTTGTAGTTAATTTCATTATATTTATTGTAATTAAGCATGAACATTCATTAAAATTGTCTAATTCAATCAAGGGCCATATTACTTTTCTTAACATTCATGTGGAAAAATTCCATCATTGTGGTTCTCCAACTCACTCCATGTTCACAACATATTATACTTATAAAATATTAGATATTTGAATATAATGAATTTCATATAAAGGGTGTCGATAATTGATGTTTCCCATTAAAGATATCATTCCAACCTTAAGTAAGAAGTATTGATAATTAGAATACACCATAATGTAAATTGACCACTTTATGTAATTCTTTGAGATATATTTTTGTGGGTCATTACAAGTAGAATAAATCTACTAATTACATCATGAATGTACTATTTTTATCTCATCTAAAACCCATTATAGTTAAAAGAAGATTATATTAATGATTATATTTAAATATGGACAAAAACGTTAGCACTATATGGTAATCATCGATTAAGTAAAACTCATGAGATGATATTTCTATTAGACACTACATGTTTAATGAATAATATCACAAACGAAATGAAGGATAAATAGATATTATTTTATTATAATAAGTTGAAACATTTGTACCATTTATATCATTCTCCCATGTTTTATATATATATAGATTAATCCTGAAACTCATGATTCTATAGGGATAACTGTTTCAAGTAAGAACATACTACATTATCCTAAATAAAAACTGAACATATCATTATATCACACGTTTAAATTATTTATTATATTATATTGTATTTGTGAACTCTTTTAATGACCATTAGTAATACTTAGGTATCCAAACATAAGAAATAAAACCATTTCCTTAACTATGTAGGTGTATTACTCCCTCAATTCTAGGAACCACCACATGATTATAAATAAACTTCATGATAAAAAAAATCCTTTAAAACAAATGATGCAGTGTTTTACCTTGAATTTATTATGAATAACACTACTATGTCTTAATTATAAGTCTTAAAATATATATCTACATTATTCTGGTAAAAAAAAAATCCAAATTTATATTTCATAAAATAATTATTCTATTGGAAATTAGAATATGTATAATTATTTACATAGAGTTATACATTCCTATAGAAATATAAAATTTATAATTAGTTCTTCCTTTGTATAAAATAATTACAATCACATTAATCCTAAAACACTCATAAATATTGAATTGATGTCAACTTATATTTCACTAATAACAAGATTAATCAAGTTAATTACACTAAATGGAATACATGACAGATCTTATGGATGATTTAAAATTTATCATATTTTTCATTTAAAAATCTCTATATTGATATTGAATATTCCTAGGGTTCATTCCACGTAAAACTAGAAAATTCTCCTTCTTGGATTCCACCATGGTAAATAGTTATATTCTTTTAACTATATAAATGTTTTGAATCATGCCAGAAGCCTCATACATATATCTATATAGATCTCCATACCTTGTATATTGGTAAATCACCCATTTATTGCATTCAAAAATAACCACCCAATATGAATGTATATGAATGAAGTATTGAGTAATCAATTATAATAATAATCATATACATACAATTTTAAAAATTAAATTATTGTCTTAGTATCCTACTAGTACATATAGTAATTATCCACATTTTTCAGAACAACAATTTTATAATGTATCGCCAAAATGAATATTCCTACACCAAGTAGCTTTCCATATTCAATAAAAAGACCATTTTAACTTGAAATCCTTACCAGGACCATTTGAGAATGGAATATCCTTATATTGTATCATATATACATCTTCCATTTAATTATCATGATGTTTTTCAATTTTGTAAAAAATATGATATATATAATTATCATACGAATATACAATAGATGGAAAAATTTAGGACACAATAATCATAGTAGGTGAAAAATATTTTTCATAGTCAATACCATATTTTTTTGTGTAATTTCATACCATATGTTATTTATATGTATTCACATTGATATTTTGTTCAATTATATTACAAAAAACTACATATAAACTATAGGTCTCATGATTTCAGTTACATTCATCATTATCTAAACATGGTTAGAGTAAACATAATCTATCTCATAATACATGGATTTAACCGATTTTCAAAAACTGAGCAATCTATGACTTCATATTAAGGGATATGTACTTAACTTATAAATATTACCACATCATCATTTACATTGTTAAATCGGTATCTGACTATCTGTTGACGGATCTTAATGGACCTTTTATGCTCTTACATAATTGTAGTTGGTTTTATTATATAACTCATTACCTAACCTAAAAAACATCCATATTATAAATTAATCCTATTTCATGGTATTAAACATAACCATGTTCAAAACTCCTCCCACTATATCCTCACCTAGCGTGTTAATTCTCTAAGAAAAGACCACATCATTCCTCCAACACATTGCATTCAATAAGGTGTTTAAAGTAATATCCTATAAAATATCTTGAAAAACTAAAAAATTATTATTTTTCATATTTTGTTTTAAGATTATCAAAATACAAATTATTTAAATTTAATTCAAAAAATAATTTCCTTTTAAAATATATATTGGTGTATTTTATTGTGTATATCTCATATGGGGTCTTCAAGATAGCATTAGATGAACCATGGATTAGTGGAAATAGAGTAGTTTCTAGATAATGTCCCAAAAATTAGATAGAGAGGTCACATATACTCATCATTGATATAATTTCATATTAATATGTTTGATTCGTCCTTTTGAATATATAATTATGTTATGTTGTTTTAGAAGGAGTTAGTGGTGAATTCCCTATAATGTCTCAAATTTTCTATCAATTCATGGCTCAATAATTCACCAACCCAATATGACCACGGAGTCTTAATACTCATTCAAATTTTATTCTATTTTTTTTGTTTTGAAACCCATTAAACATGAAAAATGTTTCATAATTCTTTTCAATTTTAAATACATATATTTACTAAATAATATCATCAGACAAATTAATAAGGTATGAAGAACTTCTTTCTATCTATATGCTTGTTTACCAGCATACATCACTTTGTATAATACCCAATTGTACACAAGAACCCACACCATTCATCTCAAAATGAAACTTTTTCATTTTTCATAATAAATAATATCGAAATATTATCAAATGATTCGTAGTCATATATAAAAAACAATCCATCAATATAAATTATAAAAATGTTATTCTTAATTATATGTTCAAGAGAAAAATTCTAAATTTCATTGGGAATTGAATCAACCCATACCTTATGATTCTAAATATTATAAATGGTATTTTTTATAAAAATAAAATATAATTCTTTCAATATATTCCCACTACCATAAAACAATTTAACAACATTATATAGAAAAACACATATTCTCAATAAATTATCACGATACCCTCATTCGCAAACAATATATAGAATTCAAATTCATGTATATGTAGGGAATATATGAATAACTATTTTTCTATAGGACCAATCCACTTCATAAAATTTCTTAATTTGTTTTTAAATCTAATAAAAAATATTGCTCTATTTAAGACATGGAAATCTACTATAACCTTCATGAGTTCCCTGCTTTCATTGATTCTTTATTTATCATGAAAAAATGTGATAGAAACTAGATATATAATACCCATGATTTATGTATAATGTATTTAATCTAAATAATATTCAAATTCTAGTACAATTTTTTTAATTGAAAACACTTTTGTCCAAGATACTAATATCTAACATATTATAGGTTGTACCTATTAATTCCCTAAATATGATTTCGATTCATTATTTAATAATGTACAACATGAAAATTTAATTGAGTGATTATCATGTATTATTTCTATTAATTATGTTCATTAATTGAATTATATCCCAAAATAAATGAGGACCCATTATATCACATCAACATAGTGATCCAAGATATAATTTCCTAATGAAATGAAATAATTTTATTTCAATAATTAACCCATGATTATTATCTAGGGAATCATCTCGATCATTATAGTTATGATTATTAGATATTTGAGGGGATAACCTCTTATCCAAATTCATTATTTTGATATGATCAAATATTCTCATATGGAATCCAAACCTTTATGGTTTCCTGGCTATGAGATATCCAACAGAAACTCCATGTGTATGTCACCAAAAGATAATCAAGGATTACCAATGATAAGACCGATCAAACCATAAGATAATTTAGATTTTTTTTTACATTCAGAACACAATCAATACAATGAATGGTTTTCTATATTTATCCTCATAATACATAGATAAATGAATGATTTACTGAAATATCATTTTGGGGAATGAATCTCACACATTGTATTTGAGTGTTTTTTTGTTGTATCATCAATGACCGATGCACTGATTAGTGCATCATCATAAAATTATATTAGTGGTACCAATTATTTTATAGCCTCTTTTTATGAAATATTTTTTTACATGTAGACCTCTCACATTCTCTATTTGGCAGGTTTGGGTTTGGTTTCGGAAGATTATTATCAGTGGTGTTTTATAAGGGTTTATTTTCCACATCTAGTGGAAAATAAATTTCGATGGTAAATGGTTCTATGAACATTATGGGAAAATTTGGATCTTTGATTATATAATCCTATACCTATTTAATATAGTTTTAAATGATTTACTATGTTGGATAACCAATGTTATGTAGATATGTTGTTAACAATGGGTTTTCTTTTGGATCATGTGTAAATGACAGGACTATCAATGGATGGTTGATGTCTGGGTGGATCTTGCTCTATGATGATGAAATTTGTGTCATTGGAGTAACCATGGATATTCCATTCCATATGAATGGAATTTTTTAGAAGTGATAGATTATATGATCATTTAAAGGTATCCATGAATGTTTATATACCATTGAACCTTATTATTTTTTACATTTGGAATTAGGACATGTATTATTGGGTCATATTGATATGCAATTGGTTCCCTTAAGCTACTTTAAAAAGGGGATTTTTTTTTAAATCATATTTAATAAAGGGGTGTGGCCCCAATTAATTTCTCAATTTTATCATTAGATTAATTTTTAATTTTATACCCATTCTTCAATCCTTTTGGTTTTTTAATTCAACATATAATCCAAAAAATTAATTTTTTTCACACCGCATTAATGTGTATCCCTTTAAACTACCATAAAATTAATGTACCCTGAAATAGAATCTATGTATATTAATTCATATTGAAATTATTTTTATGAATATGGTACATGAACTCTTTATATAATTTCCCAATGTTAAAAAAATTAAAATATAAACATGAGTAATCCTAGATTGATAGATTTCAAACTCTATTTACCATTAAAATTAGGTAATTGCCTATGAGCCTATAAGTGGTGAATACCCAAGTATATCAATTTTATGAGAGATTACTAAATAAATAATCAAATTATTTCCAACTCTAACACAAATAAACACAATATATAATCAACAATTATCCAAAATATCATAACTAAAATTACAAAACAAGGTCAAGGTAGAAGAAAACTAAACATTTTGATATTGAATAAATCATGACATAATGGATATAATTAGAGAAAATTTAACAATTAAAATATTGAATAAACAACAATCCATTTAATAGTTAATTTATAAAATAAGAAAATAAACTTATTTTGTCAAATAATAATAATTTTATTTATCTTTAAAAAAAGAGACACTTATGGACTATTCAAAAAAACATTAAAATTATAAACAATTCATCTTTTTTTAAATAATTAATAAACTAATATAACATTAAAAACAACATTAACTATTTTAAATTCTCATAATATGGAATTTCAAAAATAACTCCAAACATTAATCATATTAGTTATCAAAATAAATATGATATGTTCAAAATAAAATATTTAAATATGGTTTCAAATACACATTCCTAATAGAACAACAATTATGAATTATAATAAATTTATAAATTATTACTAAAATTTATCAAAATTAATTTTTTTAAATTTAATGGTAATATGGTTTCAATACATTCTATGAATAAATGATGAAAACATAACAAAATAATCATGGGTTTTAATGGATAGAAATTTTTGACGTCATGGTATCTGTGAAAAAATGTCTTCTAAAACACATAGGTTGTTATGTTCTAGGAATTTTGATAATCATGTGACACTCATAAGAAATTTATGTACTCCCACCACTACGAATAGTCAAACAAAAATCCTCTCATGTTTTCTTAGTTAATTACCAAAAATTCAATATACGATACAATGTTGTGTGTTTCTCAAAAATGGGTATTTTGAGTCACCATGGAGGAAACCTAGGGAATACATATGACGGATACAATTGTGGTTCTTAGTGAATATTATATAATAACCACCATGAGTAATTATAATTTTTTTTTTAAATTAAACCTTTTCAGAAACTCAAATAAAACACAGTAAAATGTTGAAGAATATCTCATTAATATCCTTGATGGGATTTGTAAGAACCTATAATGATCAATATAATTGGATGAAAACCCTATACAAAAAATTTTCTATCTCCAATAATACGATGTGATTATTTATTAGGGAAATATATCAACAAAATACTGTACTAGAAACATCCATACATAACAAAAATTCATCATGTTCATTGAATGAGGTATATTGGTGATGAACATGGGGAGAAACATATGAATGCCTCTTAACTTTCTATGGAATACACTGGAAAATGGATTCATGAATGCTTCATAAGGATTACTGTATTTTTAAAAGGTGGATATCACCTCATCCAAAGATGAAAAATATTAAATATTAGAATAGATATTTTGAGTGAATGAAATAATATCTTAAACCAACCAAATAATAAAATATATGGTCGCATATTCTTTTATATCCATCCATGAAGATAATATTTTAGTTCATAACATCATCTATATGTGAAAATATTGATTCCATCCTATGATCATAATTAATTCAAAATATATTTGTGATCATGCATTAAAGACTTAAAGGAATGAAAATCACATTATATGAATAAACCAACTCCTTGGATCATAAGGGATTAAAAAGTATAGTGGAGTAAGAAATAGAATCAATACATATTATGCATGATAAAAAAATGTGCCTGTTAACCATGAATTACATTTCACTTCATTGATGTGGTGGTGTTATTTTAAATCTATATCAAATTGAAAGAGTTAAATAAGGAAAAGAAAACCGTTAGGATCTCTATTAATAGAGATACAAAATTTGGATGTTTGGTGTTTTCTAATAGGTTACATCATAAATAGAATTCAATGGTTCCAAATATATATATATATATAATCTTTTTTTGACATCATTATATGGAATCATTAAATAGTGTAAAGAGAAATATCTGAAAAAAATAAATTAAATGAATTATATAGAGATAGTTCCATTATAATTATTAATAGGAATAATTGTGTAAACCATGATTTTTTGCATCTATTATTTTCTTTTTCAGTGGTAGACAAATTCCATTTCTTATCTAATCTAGGGAAATAGAAATTGGAATCTATGAAATGGATCATTCTATATATGTCACAACTCATCCCCTAGGGATAGTGCCGGGAGATACCCCAAGCCTGCCTTCCAAAGAGAAGGTGTTGGAGACTACCACCATAGGTGTCCTCCTGGAAGTAAGAGGAATTTTCATGAGTTCATGTACGCATAAAAATACAAACACATACCAATGATGGAAAATTAATCTTTCATTCAACTAATCAACCACCGAGTAAAAGTACAAACTATACTTCAAATTGGACAGAATACAAACCCAACAAAAGATAATATGAAAATAGGAATGTGCAAGGAAAACATTGAATTATTTTCACTGGAAACCCCACATTATGAGTATGTATAGAATAGATGATGGATTCCATTGAATTACCCCCCACCTTCCTAGTCTCACTGGGCACAACCAGGTTCGGGGCCACCAAGTCCTCTATCAAGGCGGTGGTCTTCTTCACCAGACACAACAGGTGTGGGAGAATCCGACACAGGGGTGAATAAAAATATACTCATTAGGGACCCAAAATTACAAAGGAAATACCACAAAGTAATGAATATAGAATAACAAGAAACATGATCATGATGCATGATCACAACATAAGACATGTCATTCCATATATAATTTTGAGTAGGAATGTAGGACGATTAGTCACCTAATCAAACACCATGGGCTGCTGGAGAATTCCTCCTCAATGAGTATAGTGGCCATGTCGGGTCACACATAAGACACATCCCACTTACCATGGACTACATTGGTACTCGTCCCTGATAAGTACCATGTGTATATTGTGCCACCCATAAGTCGATCCCCACCGTGGGCATGACTGGTCACACAAAAGATGCTTCCCACCTTGGCCATACTAAGGTACTCCTCTTATTGAGTATCTTGGGTCTTCTAGGTCACACCAAACATGATCTACACCATGAGCTTGCTGAGTTATACAGAAGTCACTTCTCACTGGGCCATAGTAGCTGATCCACACAAGGTAACTTGTCACCACTCTATATGTCTTAGCCAACCGTAGGGTTTCCGTACGTAGCATGCCTGCTCTTGGATGGACCTCTACTGAATCCATTTATCATATTTGATCTATTATAAAATTATATTTAGATTATTGGAAAACATTATCCTCATCATGAGGGTTCCAACGCCACAAACACTTTGTTAATAATACATTCGGTTTACATGATTTTGGCATTTTAGTAAATAGGGTCCGGTTGCATTTGGGACCAGTCCGACCCGGTCAGACCGACCCGACCAACCTAGCATGGGGGCCCATATGCCCCAGTCTAACTCAACTGACTCGACCTAAACTAGTTTGTGTCTGGGTCTGTCTAGTTTGGCCTGGCTAGTAGGCCAGGCCCATTGGGCCTCGCTGGACCCGGCCCAGCTTTGCCAAGGGTCCAGCCTGTCGCATCGCCTGACGACCTAGTCTCATCCTACCTAGATCAAAGTGGGTGGGTTTCCGCCCACTAGAAAGGCATCCAGCATTGTGGCATGGGTTCCATACCACTGGGGGTGGGTCCAACCCATTAGAGTGGGGTTCGTCCCGCTGGGGCGGGGTCCAACACGTGGGGATGGGTCCAACCCGCCTCATTCCTGTTCCACCATTAGAGGACTGATTCCCCTATTTTCGAATGTGTGTCGTGTCTAGGGGTGTAACGTGGTTTGTTAGACCTAGCCCAGCATGGACTAGGGTCCTTCCCACTGGGTCATTCTACGACCTGGTCTCGTCCTGCCCAACCCGAAGGGGGCCTGTCTGGCCTGATGGGTATTGGTCCGACCTACCTGTACAGGGTACTTTCTTCTTGGCTCAGGATTGGCCTGCAGGAGTGCGGTCTAGCCCACTGGGGCGCGGTCCGTCCTGATGGGATGCTTCTGACCCGCCTCCTGTCTAGTCCACCTTTTTAGGCTAATTTCCCACTATCTAAATGTGTGGCATGTCTGAGGGTGTCATGAAGATGGTCAAACTAGGGTCGGCCATGGTGCTACTCCTGGTGCACCATCATGTCATGACACCACCCACCTACATCAACTGCAGAAGGCCACCACTGCTAGCACTGTAGTGCTGACAGTCTACTTGGCAGACCACATAGTCCCCTCTGGTGGCCCTTTCTTCACGCCGTTGTGACTAAGACCTCTGGGGAATTCCATGTTTATAGAAATGGAACTGAATTCCTCTTTAAACAATTTTCAAATGATCATATATGAAAAAAAACACAAGGTAGAGGGGCTCGGGCCTTCTTCGTGTCGGACTGTGCCCTCCACATTAGAAATTTAAAAAAAGTGAGGCTGAGGATTAAAGTTCTATCAACAAAATAATTATTTCATGGATTGGAAGCCCAATATAGTAACCCATCCGCAAGAACGTATGATCCACAGATCAACCTATTCATTGGATGAACTGCATTCATTGTTTTTAGAATAATTATTTGGTAAAATCAAGAAAAAATAAAACCCCTACCTTGATCGATGTTTGTTGTCGAAGCTCTCTGGCCTCGGGGATTCAAGATCTATTTGTGTTTGTTGCTTCCATGTCCCATTCCTCTAAAAGAATCAATGTTTCTAGAGATCCTGATGGAATTTTTCATTCATTGTCAGATGGAATCCTTGCTTTAGGTTCATCAGAGAATTTATATGCTTTAATTCTCATTTCTCCAACATCTTAGTCTATTAAAAATTAAACATTTCACATTGTTTCATTCACACTATGACAACACTCCATTAGGTTGTTTATTTATGAAACAACGTATCTGTTATGATTCAATTAATGAACCATTATGTTGTAAAAAAATTATCCATTAAGGAGCTTATTTTAATGAACTTTTTTCACCACACTAAAAGACCATTGTACATCGCTCACCGGTGACTGATGAACAATAAAATAACTTTTCAAGTTATTTTATTATTTTTCATAAATTCCAAAAAATATCTTTTCTAGTCGACCCTTTCCATTCGATGTTAGGTTATTTCAAGTTGAATCATGGCATTATGAGTTCAACGGTGCATTCATATTTTTTATCTGAGCACGTCCTTGAATTTTAGAAAAACCTTCATGAATATTTACTTAAAAGAACTAAAAAATGTTCAAAATTCCATTCCGGACTCATGGGGCCTCATAATCACATTCTTTCAAAGTGTGTAATTTCACAAAAATTGCATATAATTTTTTTAAAAAAATTACATAGAATTTATCGGATATTACATTCTACCCACATTAGATCATTACATCCCTGAAGCCAAAACAATTAATAAGAAAAAAAATGGGGGTACTAAGCATGAATTTGAGCCTCCTCCTCCCATGTGATTTCCTTGAGATTCTCATGTTACCACCAAACGTTAAACAAAGGAATCGGCCATCCACAAAGGACCCGCTCCAGTCGTTATTCTATCTCCACTGGGATCTCTAAAAACGTCACACAATCATCAATATCTAGCTCACCCTAGTCGATGACGTGGGATTGATCATGCATGTAACTCCTTAGCTATGACACGTTAAAAAATTCATTCACCCAGTGCATCTATGGGGGGAGAGATAGGCAGAACACGACCTCTCTAACTCTGCTGAGGATTTGGAAATTTCTGATGAACCTTTATGATAACTTTCCACCCCAACCAAATCTCTGCAATCCCCATCACAGTGAGACCTAATGGAAAACATGGTCTCCCTCCTAAAACTCCAAGGGCCTCCACCTCCAGTCATCATACAATTTCTATCTCCTTTTTGATGTCCTCATCCCCTCTGGGATGATCTTCACATTCTCAATGGTAGCATGTACTAGCTCTGGACCAATGAATGTTGACTCCCATGCGTATATACAACATTGAGGTGATCTACATGGACACACATACAAGGCCTCAAAACATTCCATTCCAATGGTGGAGTGATAGCTATTGTTTTCTGAAAACTCCACCAGTGTTAGGTGGTCCTCCCAACTATGAAAAAAATCAAGGACTTAAACATGAAGCATGTCCTCCAGGGTCTGTATGGTCTGCTCCGTCTGACCATCTATCTTTTGGTGAAAAGCTGTGCTAAAGTGCAGTTCATTCCTGAAAGCCTCCTACAATTCCTAACACAACCTAGATGTAAAGGGTGCATTGTGTTATAAGAAGATTGTCTAAGGAACCCCATGAATACACACTATCTCCTAGCCATAGAGGCATCCACTACCCTCTACCGACCATTAATCCCATTTGGGTAGGAAGTGAGCCGACATATGGATTCAATGAACAACCATCCAAATAGAATCATGGCCCGTGAACATACATGGTAACCCAATAATGGAATCCATGGATATGTCATTTCAATTACATTTTGTTACCTCAAGTGGCTATTCCATGATTGCTGAGACCTGTTGCTCAGCCATCACTTGGTGACAAGTGAGGCATCGTGAAACGAACTCTGCCACTAGTCTCATCATCCTGGCCCATCATTACAGACGTCGGAGGTCTTGGTATAAATTTTATAGGCCATTATGTACCACCAAAGGGATATATGGAACTACCTCAACAACTCCTCTCATAACATCACTTTTATTATGGTATGTTCTTCGAAAAGGATTACGTGATCCCCACCTATTAAAAATTCAATAGGAGCTTGTCCTGAAGATATCTGAGCACACCAGGCCATGCACTCAACATCCACATGTTCTGCCTCTCTGACACTATATAAGATAAGTGGAGTGTCGATCATTGAATGAAGGTAAGCTTCAACATTGATATCCCTGAATGATATCTGCATCACCGCTAACTTCTCCATCGCCTCACTCAACTATTTTAATCCATAACTAATGCTGATTGTGTCTTCCAACACATTCCCCTTCACATGATTATAAACTATCTCAAAGTCATAGTCTGAGAGGAAATCCATCCATAGAAGTTGTCTCATGTTCAGGTCCATTTGTTAGAATATATACCTTAGACTCTTTATGTTAGAGTAGATGGTAAACCATTCATCCATCATGTAGTATTTCCACATATTAATGGAAAAGATCACTTCTTCTAACTCTAGTTCTTTGGTCATATACTTTTTCTTATGCTTCCTTAGCTTCCAGGAGTCGTAGGTGGTAACTGCTCACTCCTCTATCAAGACACAACCCATTCCGGTCCCTAATGTGTTGCAAAAGTCTACATAATGAATTCCTTCATCATGTAGTCTAAATATCGGGGCAGTCACGAGTCCCTGCCTCATCTCCATGCAACTATGATGGAACTTATCTGTCCACACGAAATGTTGTACCATCTTCGTCAAGGATGATAATTGTGATATATATCATGGAAACTCGGGAAGAATCCTCTAGTAGTGTCCAAACAAACCCAATATTCTATACACCTAAGTCATGCTCCTCGGTGTATCCCATGCAAGAAATGCCACTATCTTCACTGAATACACATCAACTCCAGCCTCTCAGATGACATGTCTAAGAAAGTGGACGTCCCAAATCCAGAACTCGAACATTGAGAGTTTATCGTAAATCTGTTACTCTTGATGTTTATCTAGGACTTCCCATAGGTGTATAGCGTGATCCTCATCCGACGTTGAGTACACCTAGATGACATCAATGAAGACCAACAAGAAAAAATCAAGCTAAGGCTGGAAAATAATATTAATGAGTCCCAAGAACACTAGTGGGGAATTGTTCATGCCGAAGGGAATCACTAACTAACGTGTAGTGACCAGAACAGATTTTAAAGGCTTTATTTGGTACATCTTCATCTTGTACCCGAAGTTGATGATAACCTATCTGAGTCCTATCTTCACGAACCACCTCGCTCTCATTATCCGCTATAAAATGTAATCAGTACTCATCATGGGATACTTGTTGTTCATGATCACCTGGTTCTCGCATTACATGTCAATGCAAACCCATAAACATCGATAAACCTTCTTGGAAAACAACACTGGGGCTTCCCATGGTAAAATGATGTCCCCACAAATCACTTCCCCTACAAGTTCTCCAACTGTAGCCTTAATTAATGAAGCTACACAGGAGCCAACTGATATGATGATTTTATTATCGGTGTCAAACCATTATACATGTCAATTACAAAGTCTACCTCCATGTGAGGAGGTAGTCACAAAGCATACTTAGAGAAGTTATACTCATACTCGTACACCAGTACAAGAATTCTTGGACTCCTATCAACCACCACACGTAGGTTGAGGATATCCAATGGGTGAGTGATCTGCTACACCCTCCTCTAAGGAAAACTGTCATGTGCAGCAAATTTCCCCTCTTGACAGTGAAGGAAAACCCAATCATATCCTCACAAACACAACAAACATTTCACATAATATTGTCGATTAGAGCATGGACTCTAGATAACCAGTCCATACCCAAGATGATGTTGTAACGCCTCGACGTCGCTAATATGAGATCCCAAACAAAGCACTCACCTCCTAGTGTAAGATAACATTGTTGACACTAGTGTGTAATCATCGAATCCCCCTGATAAGATTCCCTAATATTATGGTTTAATCCAATGACTCCACTAAAACCTCCGAGACCGAATGAGGTCCCTAGAAAGGAAAGAGTGTATAACACCTACGTATATAAGAACAGTAGAGAAGGTGGAGAAGACCCATATCGTACCTCTAATCACCTCTAGTGTTTCATGGTTGTAGGACTCCATCGCCTCAAGAAATCATCACCCTTATCAACCAGTTCCATGACCCCTTGGTGGACCAGCTGGTGGTGGTGGTGGTAGCACCTCAAACCATCGTAAACTACCTTTTGCTTGTCCTACTCCACTTCTACATCCGCTGCAATTCAATCCTCCTCGCTCGATCCTATGCCTCTACATTGAATGTATCTCAAATATATTCTAATGATATGTGTAGTGGATCATGCTGTCATGATCCATGTGACCCTTCCCACTACATTTGAATCCCAGCTTAGTTCCCTACTGACTCCCTCTACACTGGGATCCCCTCACTACCGACCTCGAGTCCTGGGATCATCCACATAAATATCTGACCTACATGGGTCTCTTCATATGCTTCATGTTTATTACCATTGAAGACTCTACTACATAAGGTTTGCTGGTGGATCTGGTTTGCAGTGCCGACAATGATAGGAAGTTCTCCACAAAAAGGGCTCGCTATAGAACCCTAGAATGAGTATAGATTCTAAGAGACAGAATGGATGCCTTGATCTCCCATTCGAGTATCTGCTCCAATGGTTGGGCGCTGATGAGTGGGTCCCACACGATGTCTGTGGAGTTGTGAGAGCGGTCTGTAAACCTCACAGCGTACTCCCTCACTGACATTCTTTCCTACTATAGGTGGAGAAACACATTTATGCGCACCGAGGAGAATGTCGTGTGGAATAAATCCTCATAGAAAATATTCTTTAAGTCCACCCAGGATAGGGTCACCTCATCATGAGTCTTAAAATTTATACACTACCATCTCCCTTCTGAGCCTTAGAGAAGGATCACATCTAAGATCACCATCTGATCAAGTTGCATGTTCACTAAGCGGAAGACCCGCATCACCAACTCCAGCTAGTCCTCAGCATCATGAGGAACTACCTCTCTCATAAACCTGGATGGTCTCTTTCTCTAGTACTCTTGCAAGGTGTTTATCTTGCGTGCTTCCTCAACTGGTAATGTCAGTAGCAACTACCGATCAATGAGTGGTGGTATCGATGGTGCACCACCTTGAAGGGACATCTTTATTAATATTCCTAGAACAAACACCTCATCACTGGGTAGGCTACCCTCGTGGGTACACATCATATTCTGAGCTAGCCATCTCGGTGGAGGCCCCCTGATACATATCATGATGTACCACATTTAAAATAATATACCAAGTTAAATGACTCTTATTCAAGAAGAAAATAATGAGACACTCAATTCTTGTAGGGTGTATGGAATTAGTGTTTATATGTATAGATTCGAAAAGATGAATTCAAGGTCATGTTTTATGGATATATTGGTTATCGCACCATCACCAGACCCCTCAAATCTGATTTTTTGTCTCTAAATATTTAAAACTATTTCAAATAAACCATTGACTATTGGGTTTTGAGGTAGAACTGAACACCTCTCATACAACTTTACCATGACCCGTCCCCCAATGCCTATTTGTGACATACCCAAGCCCACCTCCTGATGGCCCAAGGGTGGAATCTATTTCAAAAAACATCAATCTACAAGTGGGATGCATTTTCATTAGTACCTGTACAAGTGCACACATAACCACGTCCCAAAGCTGGAAAAGTAAACATGAATTCCACTAATCAACCAATAAGTAAAAGAAAAAATAGTAGGTAAAATGATCAAGAATACAAATCCAATATAAGATAAACTAAATATATGAAACTATAAGGAAAACACTAAAAGGTGTATGTTAGAAACCCCACCTAATAAGAAAGTACAAAGTAGATTCTGGAAGTTACAGAAGTATTCCCTACCTGCCTGGTCTCAATGGGAGCCACTATGTCTTTGGCTACCAAGTCCTCCGTCATGGTGGAAGTTGTCTACAACAAACACATCACATGATGGTGAAGCTCGTCTAGTGATGAGTAACAGTATACTCATTTGGGACCCAAAAAAAAATTAAAATACCACAATGAAATCCACAGAGAAAACCACAAAACATGATCACGAAACATGATCATGACCCAAGAAATCTCATAGTAATTATAATTTAGAGTAGGAAAGTAGAACCATTTGTAATGTAATCAAATATCATGGGCTGCTGGAGAAAACCTCCTTAACATATATAGTGTTCTTTCTGGGTCGCACACAAACCACTTACCACTTACAATATACTACTGTGGTACTCATACCTAATTCAGATTGTGGGTATTTTGGGTAACAGGGTTGCCGCTCCCCCATGGGGGCACGCCTGGTCACACAAAATCCTCTTACCATATTGGCCATACTGATGTACTCCTCCCGTCGAGTACCCTGGGTCTGTCTGGTCACATATAATCCACTCCACTCTCTAGGCCTACAGGGTAATAATGATGTTGCTTCTTACTATGCCATAGTAGCCGATCCACATAAGGTCTCTTGTCACCAGTCTCTAAGTATCATTAGACCATAGGGTTTCCTCATGTATCATGCTTTATCTAATGAGAACTACTACCCAATCAATTCATTGTAATTCAAATTTAATGAAATCCTCTATTGAGTATTCCAAAAGATGTGCCTCATTGTGAGGGATCCAATATTGCAAAAAGAATTTCAATCAGACACCTGACATCCACGATATAATTGTTTTTGTAAAAAGGGGACAGTTGCTTCTAGGTGCAGTCCGACTCAGTCAGACTGAACAAACCAAACCGGCTAGGGGGCCCCACTTACCGCGGTTTGATTTGACTAACCCGACCTGACCCAAATCTATCATGGATCACTACATTACGGCCTAGCTAGTTGTCTAGGCCCATTGAGCCTCGTTGGTCCTGGCCCGAATTTCATGATGATCATCCCCTCCAGGACACCTGACAACCCGGTCTCGTCCTACTTGGCCTGCTGGGCGTTGGTTCGGCCTGATGGGCATGGATCTAGCATGCTAGGCAAGGTTCCGACACTCCACCTACCAGGTCTACCTTTGGCGGACTAGTTACCCTCATCGAGGATGCGTGACGCGTCTGGGGGTGTCAAGCGACTGGTCAAACCCGACTACCCAGGGGGTCCCCACACAGTCTGTGGACCGCTTGCTTCACAAAACCACGGCCCGCGACTGTAGGCCACTCCAACGATGCGGCCGACTGACATTTTCTAACTCTACCAACCGTCAGCCTAGCTGGGGTTCCTATCGATCTATCATAACCTGGATCGGCTACTACGTTGCACCTTGAATTCCATCATAGCATGCCTCCCCTAACCACAGCCGCTGTCGTTGGCATGCCGGTAGGGTACCCTATTGACCAACTAGTCCCATTAGGTGGTTTTTCATTCACACCACTTGCGTCTACGACCTTCAGGGAATTCCATACTACATATTATGGTCTTCAAGTACTCTTTCCACAATCTCAAATGATCAGCCATGAATAACATACAAGGAAGAGGGGCTCGGCCCTTGTTCGTGTCAGCCCGTTCTATCCACATTAGAAATATAAAATAGAGGGATTAATATTACAGTTCTATCAAAAATAATAATAAATAGAAAATATGAATCCCAATAAAGACACAATCCTGCTTGAATGCAAGATCTGTAGATCAACCTGTCCATGGGTTGATCCATATTTTTCAATTTTAGAATAAATAACGGGGAAAATAAAACACAAAGAAAACCCCTACCTTAATTGATGTTTGTCATTGAAGATCTCCACCACCAAGTATTCAAGATCCATTGGCGTTAGTCGCTTCCCAGTCATGTTCTTCCTAAAGCGTTGATGTTGTTAGGGATCCAATCGGCATTCGTTGTTCATCGTTGGAGGGAATCCTTCCCATAGGTTTGCCAGAGAATTTCCACGGTTTAATTCACATTTCTCAAATGAAATAGCTTATTAAAATGAAAACACATCACAATGATTCTATTATGCTGAGAAATTGAATTGTTATGTTGTTTCATTTATAAAACAATGTTTCTGTTATGATTTAATTAATGCATCATTTCGCTACAAAAAAAATGAGAAATTAATTAGCTTCATTTAATACACTACGTCGTGGAACTGTAGCGTGGTTGTCTACTGCTGAATGATGAAGGAAAAAAAATAAAAAAACCTTTTCTGTTCATTTATTACTTTCTGAAATTTACCAACACTATCTTATACAGTCAACACTTTTCGATCAACGGTAGGTCTTTTCTAGGTGAATCCCAGTTATCCGAGTTCAACGGTGCTCTCAAATTTTTGATCCAGGAACCGGTCTAAATGTTAGAAAACCCCAACTTCATGTTTACTTAAATGAAGAAAAAAATGTTAAAAAATATATTCTGTTCTCCCTGGGCCTCGAAATCATGTTCCATAAAAGTGTTTGGTCCCGAAATAATTACATATAATATTAAAAAAATTATACTGAATTTCTGGGATATGACAATTTATTAAAGGATTATTGGATAAAATCATCTGTTTTAGGATTAATGATCTATTATATAGGAAATCACATTATTATTTACAGGGTTATTCAAAAATATTAATAGTATAATTTTTTATTTCATCACATTTAGAGGGATGAAAGTTAGGTGGACATTGCATTTGAATCCAGGTGAAAAATTGTGTATTAAGTGAATGAATTGTTATTAAAGTCATTATTTTCTATGGATGTGAATGTATTTTTATATTTCCAAATTTTTTGAGGATTACATGGGTTTTCATGAAGTAGTCATAAGGTTGGATATTTATTATAATATAAAGCCTTACTTTAGTTATAATTCAACAAACTGGATGGAGAATCTCAAAAATATAGTTTCAATTTAAAAGTGTTATTGATGATAGAAACATTAGTAGAGGTGGTTTGGTTACAATATGTTGTTTTTTTATCATCGTTATTTAGTGTCCAACATTAAATAAAGTTAGATGAATGGATTTTATAGCATCTATTTTAGATTATTGATGATGATATTTAACAGTCACCAATTTCAGGTTTTCTAGAAAATGATGGCGATGTATTGTTAATGATCACCAAATGTTTATGTTCAATAGTTTTTTAAAGAAATAATAGAAAATTAGTGTTATTTTGATAATTCTATCTGAATAATTTATTTTAGTGAAACCTAAATGATCAAATGCACCACAATATAACTTTGTGGGAGCACAAATTCACATGAGATGATATGATTCATTGATTAAATTTCATTAATAATATTATTGGTTAAACTAGATAAATTTATTGTAATTATTATTATTTATTAAGAAATAAAAAATTATACAATGTTATACCATTTAGGTATAACTCAATATTTTAACCAAATAAATCTATCACTTTGTTTATATCACTTTTTTGATGATAATAATAATAATTTTTTAATTTTCTTATATTAGTGACTTGGTATAATGATTTTGGTGAGGTTTTTATTCTATTTTTTAAAAAACATAAATTCATAGTGTAGAATCTAATCAAGGGACGCTTTTGTTCCATCTTTCAAAATTATTTATTTTTTAAATGGTGTTTCATCTAGTGGATTGTAGTTGCTCTACACAAATAGTTTAGAAACTAGAAAAACAAATTATACTACACCATATAATCTATTACATTTGGTGTATATAAGAAATTGATAATAAATATAGTTATGATAGATTAATATGGTTAGGAGGGTAACACTAGGCATAATTTTTAAAATCAAGGAAATTATGGGATTATAATGGGAGAATAAAACACATGATGGAAAATATATATTATGTACTAGATAAAGAAAGTTTCTATGATTATGTGATAAACTATTTTCATTGAAAGGATATTTGAGAATAATTAATAAATTAGTTACCAAGACATGAAGATCCAGTTCCTTGTCTTTGTGGCTCTTAATTCTCAATATAGGTTATCCAAACTCTAGGTAGTTTATTTTTTTCAAATTGGTTGAGGATAAATTTGAATCACATAAATTCTGATACTTTTCATGTACTAAATGTTCATAGGGTAAATTAATTGTTATTTATATTTATTATAACCTATAAATCTCTTAATAGGGAGAGGATAAACAAAAATTCTGTGGGAGAAATATTATACATTATATGAAACTACCAAAATATCACATGGGATTAGAGATTCGTATAAATCATTATCCAGTAGATGAGAATCCAATTTTCCTTTTTGTTGTTCATGTAAAATGTAAAAAATCATAACGAAACACTCATAGAATCAGAATTTAAAATTATATAAATACATGATCATTACAATATATATTATTTCTAATTTATTTTAGTTTCAAAACAATTATATATTATTGAAAAATTATCAAAAGTAAGGTATTTTATTGAAAAAGGTTAAAATGATTGTGAAACATAAGGTTAGGTAAATAAAATTTAATGTATCAGATAATTATTTGAAGTGTCTTTATGAGAGTAACTTCACCGTAATTTTTTCCAAATTTGATAAAAATACAATTTCATGTAAATATAATGTTCTTTGTTTAAAATATGAAATATGTTTAATTTTATGAATAATGTATGGGGAGGTAATTACTAACATGATTGATCTTGATAATATAGATAAAATAATTAATAATTAAGGGATGGGAACATCTAATTTGAATGTATATAAGAGATATATTTTAAGAATATCATTTTTTCCAAAAACACACCTAAAATTCCCAATACAGTTTAATATTACTCCAATTTTCTATAATAGTTCATACAAATAAAATGTAAATGAAAAAATTAGAATGAAAATTACTGATTAATTAGTAATTATTTCACCTCTTCACAAAAATACATTTTCCCAAATAGTAAATTTCAGTTAGATTGATCCAAGTAGCAGTAGTGCCCAATAATAAAATAATATATATTATGATCATCATAATACATATAATTTAGGGATAGAGATCTATTATATAATTATATAAAAAATTTCAATTATTTCATTATGTACTCATTTTTGTTTTGAGAATTCATTGAATGGACATTGTGAATAATTTTGATACTTGGATGATTTTTTTTGATCTAATGCATAGATATATAACAAATTTTTCACACATGATTTCCCTTCAATATTTCTAACACATTCTATTCAACAATTATAAATTAACATAAAATAATAATTTTTATATATAATAAGTCTTAACATGTTTTTTTCCTATGACACGGTAGTGTTTTATTATAATCAAAACTATTGTATATTGTTGACTAAAGTGAATACAAATTTATATGATTACAAAAAATAAATAATTATAAGGGTTTATAAATAAATATTTCACTATTAAATGGTATACAAACACCAATTTATGTTTTTATACTTTTTTTGTGGTGTTTGAATGAATTAAATTAAAATGATTATAGTTATTGTATTTATAATATTTATTAATGATATAATATTCCATTTTTAAACTAGAAATTTTCATGACATAAAAAAAATTGTTATTTCAATTTCAATTCAAATATTTATAAACAATATATTAATTATTAATTTTTTAGTTCTACAAGGATAATAAAAAATACATATATTAAAATGAGGAAGAATATTTTTTATGGGAGGGTCACTAGCTCACATGGTGTTAAATTGTTTTAGATTTCATGAATATGTCATTCAGAATCATATTTGAAACTTTTCTCATAGAGATTGTGAATATTATTTTCCACTTACTTGTGAGTTATTTTTCATATCATTTTTTTGTTTTAAATATGGACATAGACATTATACATGAGATTTTTTTTCTTATTTGGAGTAAAATAGAATATATTGACTATAATTTTTTCAACATATTGTATAGTAATGATACCAATTTCAGATTTGGAGCCTTTGTTATTTATATTGCTGGCCATTTTTAATATGGGGTCTCATTTCAAAAATGTGATGCCTTTTTTATTCTCTATAGTTTTCATAGGGTTTACTAATTATGTGTATTAAATGTTAATGATACATTATGTTTAAAAACATACATAATATTCTCAAAAGAATAATATATGGTCATATTTTAATGATTCTTTTTGGAAAATGATTTGTTATCTATTCAACAGATATAGTAATTAATATCACACTATTATTACTCATAGTAACTTCTTTTATTAATAAAACATGGTATGGTTGATATGATGGAAACTACATGTTCTCTTCTAAGAGTGATGTTTGAATTATAAATAAACACTATATAAAAAACTGAGACTATGTTCTCATATTGGTTAAGTATTTTAGAAAAAAATAAATATATCTTCTTTGAGGCCTAAGTTTTAGCTACTCCTAAATTTCATACCTATTGTTTATGATATTATTGAATGTGAATTTTTGAAATTAAAAAAAACATGATAGATCAAGATTTATGTCACATATATAAAAATAATAAAAAATAAATTTAATTTTCATCAATTTTTCTGAAAAGGATTTATGATTCATTTTCTATAATTCAAAATGAACCACACACCTATTGAGAACATGTTGTGGGATTTATTTCTAATTGTATTTATTTTCATTTAAAGAAACCATTTGAGTACAAAATGAACATTATTTACTAAAAAATAATCAAACTCTTATATTTTTGTCATATAAAATGAAAATAATACATTTTTTACATATAATAATTTTCTACAAATTAATTTGGCACGTTTCATGGGATTCTTTTAAGAATTTGTTTGTTTTCTTATAAGAGTTTCATTTTCGTTCAATGAAAACTTCGTATTGTCAATTTTGTGAAAAACCACATTGGTAGTCTTTGTGATTTAGCAAAATGATCTCTAATTTCATTTTTATTTCTAAGAATTAATATCATTTCAATCTGAAACATGATGTGATCGAAATGATTGAAAATGTATAATTTCATTTCAATCTGCCATTCTAATTCAAAAAATTCACATACTAAAATCTTATAAAAACGCTCATATTCTATTTTAATATTAGAAATCAAACCAATTATAAATTTTTTACTTGTATGAAGTAAATGAATGTAAATAAAAATGATAGTGCAAACTTTGTTTTCATTTATAAAGAAAATTTTAGTTCAAAACACGAACTACATAATCAAAACTAAAAAAAACACATATTGATTTTTTGATATATTACAATAATAACTGATAAGTAATTTTTGACTTGTAATTAGTAACATTAAATCATTTTAATTGAAATTTTTCATTAATTATATCTCATTATAATTAGAATTTATTTTTATTTTTTATATACTATATCTAAAAAATGTATTATTTATATTATTGGCACACACATATTTCAAATGATTTTTGGAGAATCAATGTCGAGTGCCTTTTATGAGAGTTCAATTTTTTATTTGATGTAATTATTTTTGTTTTAATGTAAAATTAATATCTATACAATTAGATAGATTTTAAATTAATTAATGTAATATTTAAATTGAAATTCATGTGTAACATAAATATATTGTATATTATATTAAAGTATTAAATTTTTATATTCACATTTGAAATTTGTGTTTTTTATACTATAGTTTTTATAAATATAGTTTAATAACTCTGTATAATTTTATGATGGATTTTATTCATATTATTTTTAGGGATTTTAAATACTGCTTATATAAATTTAAATGACACTATTAATAAAGAATTAATTTTAGTGATAAAATAATGACATATAAAAGAATAATTTTTAGTGAAAAATTTTGAACTAATAAAAGAGTTTGTTAACAAAACTGATAATGGATATCTTCATAAATGATTTATTTTGAATAGATAGAGGTGATTTTATTTTATTTATTCCTTTCATGGCAACATTTTTTAGTGTTATTAAAAGATATTTCTAAGCCTTTTAGATTTCTTATCTATAGTATTAAAAGTGTGTCTTATAGAAAACACAATGTGTCGAAATAGCTAGATATCAGAAATTTTATCGATAGGGAGTGAAATTATTCAAAGAAGATGATAATAATAGAGTGGATGACTACATGCAGGTGGTGCTGGCACACTTAATATGGGTATTGTTTATGATGTTGTTCAATACCCAGCATGGGTATCACATCACAAGTGAGGAATGTGGTAAATGAACATTGGTAGGCTTGAATACATGTTGATTGTTAACTCAATTTATTGTGTGTGATATTGTCATATTTTTACTTGTGTATTGGATAGACATGGGTTAAATATGTGTAATATAGTTTTCAAACTCATGATTTCGCTCAAAAACTCTTAAATTTCATTGAGTCATCTCAATCCAATGGGTTGACTCAAAAGAAATTTTTTTTAAGAAAGCTTGTTGGTAAAATATTAGACTCACAATAGTCTAAATGTTAGTTAAACCAAGGGATACATTGGAATGAAATCATGTACAATTTATATATGAAAATTTTGATACAAATATCACACCCAATAGTTAAATGAGTTGAATTGTACTCTTACTAGACTATGATGTGTGTTTTACAGTATAAAATGTGTACAATGAGACTCTCATTTTTTAATAACATTGACATTGATATTTATCATAGAGTACTACATATATATCAATATACATGGTTGGTATCATTATGGAAAATATGGTGGGGAATGTAGTATATGATTTTCATGCATAGATATTATGGTAACGGATTGATGTGTGCTTCACTCAGAAAGAACACCCACATGGTAAGAAAAATTGATTTTCTGAGAACTAGTAAATATATCCTTTGAACATATAAATATGATGTTGTAGTAAATTGATATCATATTTGGTTCACCATTTTTATTTCACTGGAAAACTTATGGATGAATTTTCTCAAAAGTTCATTGTTGGTGGTTCAATGTATTGAAAAATCACATGGGTTAGGTTCATCATATGTTAAGATTCTATAGAAAATATATATAGTTCCAGCAAACATAATTGAGTAAGGAACTTTTATCCATTTTAAGGTTGTTAATTTGGGATTCTGACCCCGACACATAGGAAGTCACATTGGCCATGGGGATGGGATATATAGCTCATCACACCCTTTTTGGGGAATAATTTGTTCATATTTTGGACTCTCTTAAAGATTTTATCTATGTTCATGAATCTCTTCCTAATCTTAATATGTGACTAGTTACCCTAATTAAATGATCATGTATTGAATCCTTCAATGTGTAAATAGGTATCTATTAGTGAGTACATATGTAATAATATGTGGGTATCCATCCATTTACAATTAATGATTAGCTAATTATATTTTAAATCCATATAGATAGTCAATAAAGAAATTAATTCCATCTTGGGATGTCATTAATATATCATGTGTGGGATTAAACAATTATGAGGTGTCCAATATATCGAGATTATAGTAAGACTCAATCGCCGCATATTTTATTTAAATCGTGCAGTATAACATCATTTCTATATGTCATATGTGAGGGAATATAGACACTAGGTATTTGAGTTTGTGCCTCAAAAGGGCGCCCAATTTATCTTGGTTATGGTAGTAATCAGAGTCATCATAGTTCGAACCCACGCTTGGGACATGCCCTGAGGTGGATACCTTTATATGAATTATATCATATCATTCCATTGAGATTGGTTCCCTAATTTTGGTAACCCTTTTGAGTAGATAATCAAAATGAAAATGATATTATTGGTGAAAATCTCTAAGAACATGTGATCTGTGCTTAGTATGAGAAACACAGGATTGCATTTAATCATTCTCACTTCATATAGATGAAGGAGTTATGTGTTGGGGTCTCATGTGGGATTTTTTATATGGATATACGTCCTTATTTTGGATTTCAATGTATCTGATTATAGAAGGAGTATGATTCATCTTAGTCAAGTTACTTATTAATTCAATGGAGGATAAGGATGAATGATATACACATTGGAATGATTGAATCTTGATTTTTGGAATTTAATTGAAATGGGGGGACATACACCAAGGTGGATTCCAATTTGAGCTCAACCCTTCGAATTTTGTCCTGCATTTCCAAGTAATTATAGCAATAAAAGATATCGAGTTCAGTTTGGTTATCCCAAATATATCCACTAGAAAATGATATCATTTCTTGGGATTTTATCTTAACATCTCCTATTGTCTGACATATATATATAATTTTTTTCTTAACCTTTTTCTTGATGCCTGGACATTTCATGGATTCCTAGAGGATATTAAAAATAAAATATCACGATTCAGTTTGAATTTTATGAATGATTACACATAATGTGAATAGAATGTCTACAGAAAATCAAATGATCATGGATGACATGTCTGAGGGGTGTTGTTTGGCGTGGATGACACATTTGTATGGTTTTTCATGATCTATATAATTTAACTAGTGTACGTCACATGATAATAGATGACATGTATTGAGGGTGTTAGATGATTTGTGATTCATTTCCTAAAGATATTGTGAGTCATAGATGTCATGTACAACTATGATCACAAAATATTTAATATAGGTATATATTTCATTGTAATATTTATTAGGTATGCCCGGAAGGCTTTACAAAACTTGAGTGAAAAGGATTAAGGTAATCATTTGTGTTTCATTGAATTTTACATGGGACATCACATGATCTAAAAATCTTGTCAAAGGATCATCACATGATTTTAGTGAAATGTTACATTGATTTCTCTTGATCTGGGTTGGTCATGTGAAGTGAATAAGGATCAACATACATCTATTCACATAAGCCTCCCATAGGTGATAGTATTTTTTCCATTCATTATTTCAAAGGAGCCTCATGTTTTCTGATTAGGTGATTATTTTATGTTTTTTGTGACCCATATGACATGTGGTACCTCCATTACATAATATGAAATAAACTCTATAAGTCATCCACATGATTTATATAGGGATCCAATGATTATCCTATACATTTCACATGATCGTTAAGTCATCCCATGGATTATAAAATTTTGAATACCTTTGTGATCACATGATTGACCACTCTAATATGTCTTCTCATATGCTCCCATGCATGTTTGATGATTTTTTTACTGAGTGGGAGGGGTTTATAGGAATCACAACACTATTTACATAACACCTTAAATGATGCAGATGTTGAATATTTGAGGTAGAGTTTGTGGAGGGGTTTTATAACATGATTTTAAAGATCCTACTACAAGTCATTCATGTTGCTACATGATGGTCAAAACCCATGGGAGTAGTCTTCCATTATGTTGTTTAATGGACCCCATCCAATCATAATTATTTTTCCAGATCCAATTAATATATCAAGTGGCTTTCATAACGCCAGGAAACCACTTTCAATAATGATTATGAGACCTAGAATCCCATGTAATGGCATTAATGTGACCGAAGAAGATAGGTAAGGGGTCCATTTTCAGACCAATGTGAAATTTTAGGGGGGGGGGGTTCCTAAGATTATGAGGAAATTTTCAATGGACATTGTGAGATCATGATGTCTTGTTAAGGATAACTCTAGTAAAAAATAGTGTATCTCTATATCTTATGATGTTTCTTCATTTCTCTTTTTTATTTAGTAATTTTTTATACAAAGAAAATTTTTCACATGCAATACTAAGAGTGTTATATAAAACAATCACTCTCCTTGGTTATTCTATGTTAGATTAAAAATAATGGATCTTTTAGTGATGAGGGAGTATTTTATTGGGCAGTTTCCCCTCCTGTCTATGGTGTGTCACCCTATTATTGAGTGTTCAGAAGACGATGTTTGTACATTTTAATGGAAATTAAAATTTCTCTCATTTGATGTATTTCATGATCAATGATTGATCTTATGATGTAATTAAGACATTGGAGGGGATATTCACTCTATTTTCCTTTTATGTTTCATGTCATCAATGATGGATTTCATGGTTTTCTTGGTACTTTTTCAATGAAACTCACCCTACATGAATTTGATGTGTTTCATGATCTTGATTGTGTGATTCAATAGCATAAATGAGGGGGTGTAAGGTCACGGACTTATTCAATAGGGTTCATGGCTAGAATTGTAATATTTTGTATGAATATATTATAACCTAGTCCAATATAAGGTGTTTTTTGACGGATGGTTCTCATCAAGGCATCAAGAAAAATTAAAAACCATGTCTGATTGAGTAAAGGATTCCAATCGATGGAGTCTGGTCTAGATTTCGCTTATCATTAAACAAAAACACATACATGGATTATTTATTCTATTCACATCATTATATAAAGTGTGAAAAAAACAATTTCATGCACACATGAATATTTCATGTTTGCGGTGTGCAATTCCATCGAATGGGTACGATGAACTGAGTCTTAATTTGTTTTCATGATTAACATTCAAAGTCTATCAAATAAATTCATTATGGACTCATTATTTCAAAAAAATGATTATATATTCAAAAAAATTCAATAAATTATTTATATATTAATTCTATATCCTTATTCATGAATATTGTCCCAAGATATGTATATGATTTCACATTTGAATGACAGTGTATATTGGAATGATATGATTTGTATCCTGGTGTGATCAGAACTTTTGGTGTCACAGTACATCACATGATAGTTTATGTTGTGAAACATCCATTCACATGATGGAATACATAATGGTTCACCTCATTGAATGAATGAAATCATGTGGTCATTAAAAATATAATTATTGTAACTCATTCGTGCTCTCGCATAAGCTACTCTGCATTACCCCTTTATGGTTCAAAATACTCATTTTATATAAAAAATGATAACTATTTTCTACATAATGGATGAAGATCCCAAATATCAATTTCACTTCCTTATTTATATACTGATTATATGAATACATATATTCATATATGAAATGTCTTATTTTGGATAAATATGTTCCATAGTTCATCACATTGAGTACTCAGACTAAGATCATAAAATAATGCTACTTCATATGATATATTGAAACCACCAAAGATTTTTGTATTCATTATACGAAATAGATTTTAATTTATGTGATCGCATGACCTCATGGAATAATTGTATTATTCAAAACTCCACTTTGGTAGTCCCATCCATGTACTTTAGATTTTCATAATGTATAGAACATTCCTAATACTCATTTTCACAGTTTCATATTGATCTTACACTATATATATTTATGGTTACAACCTCACAAAACATCACCATGCAGTACTCTGTTCTCGGTGATTGTTTCATATTTTTCTATTATAGATACTATAGGATCTTCTTCACATATATATTACCCCATCTGTTCTAATAAAAAGTCGTAAAAGTTTCCACAGTGATTCTATAAAACATGTGTGATTGATTAAAACATTGGCCTTCAAAATTGATCACTTGGAACTACATGCATCACACTCGGATCCCATATGTGAACCGTAATAATGGAATCTCATGTATTAATTATTTAGGTGGAGGGCATTAAATTCCACATATTATGTGAATTAACATGTTTAGGTAATCCACATTGTATGATTCAATAATATAACTTCATTTATTATTGGGAAACATAAAATCTCCAAGCAATCATTGGAGTGGAAATGTGCATAAGATATGTAATGATATTATGTAGGCAGATGAATATGAAATAGAAAAATTCATTATCCTCCTTCGGGGCTCTCTATTATTCACATACATGTGCTACATGAATAATATCATGGATACTTGTGATCCTAGTACGATAGACCGTGTTATAACACAATGATTTCTATGTGGTTCTTTATCCTTATGGTAGTTCCCATATGAATATCCATACATGAAATCCCTATTTATAGAGTGGGTTATCTGATGTGCTGATATGGGAGTGGATTTCTACTTCTCTTTTGGTAATAATTAAAATTCTTTCTTCTTTTATTCTGATGATAAAATATCATGAATGTTGTATTTTTATGATGCAATTTCATATGGATGTTTCATAATATAGTGTTTCAATGAATGAAATATTATATGATAGAGGTTATGTTTTTGTGTGATTCATATGATCCATAAAGCATCGTGAAAGAATATTATATGAAGGTTTGGTATTTCCTTAAAAACTGACCCATGTATGAAAGGTTTCATGCATGGATTCTGATGGCCAATGGTGTCCTGGTTTTTGGTTCTATCATCCAAGATCTATGTCAATGAGGATGTGGATCGATAAAGTCTACATCGAGTGTCATCGGTTCAAGATAATAATGTTTTCATACATGATAGATGAACCAAATTTCAAGACAACTCATGACATGATCGTATGGATGTGATTAATTTTATTGGGTGAGTGCTCTTATGCCCATATTTTTGTAGAAGAAATGTGTTCATTTTAGAAGTTGTCCCACATAGGTTTCACAATCATATCGAGTGCTTTTCTGTAGTTATCATGGATCCACCGATCTCTTGAAGGGAGTACCCAGGACAACACCAACAATCACTAGAACAATCCATGAAGATCCATTACAATTCAAATACTTCATCATGTGTTATGGATCTACTTTTATTTCCCATGATCATGACATACCTACATATTCATGTTATGTTATCTCGCCATTTCATTTCCCTAGGTGTGGTCGAGGAAACTCGTCTATGTGATTGGGTTGTGCTAGCTAGTTAATTCATTAGAGGATATCCAAAAAATACATAGAAAAAAATTCAAAATACATTAATGATGTGAATTTTATTTTTATATGTTTGACACTTTTCATATCTATGAACAAAAAAATCATAGTGATCAATTATGGGTTCCAACGAATCACCCCATTAGAATTAGATTCCTTGGCAACAAAATGATTCTTAACATAAGGTATTCATAGTTCACTTTTCCATGTTCTTGAACATTTGATAGGCGTTTTACCACCAACAAATATATATTCTTGACTGTATGTGTCTATGTTTTTGGAATAGTTATCCTCTAGATTTCCAAGAAGAGTTATCATTTAAACTCATTGAGTATTCTTACATAAATGAACTCATGTTTAGGAATGGATACTACAAATTGGATAGTACGAACACAATCTAGGATGGGAAATTAATTTTTATGAATAGAAATTTGTGCCCATATCCAAGATAAGTGGCATAGTCATCACTATGAATCCTAAAGAAAATGGAATAAATGTCATACCTACAATTGAGAGAAGATAATATTATGTAGATCAATGCCATAGATAGGTAACATTGTTTCATGGGTATATAAAATGTGATGAATGTCCTTATATATATTTAGATCATATGTAGGAATTGTAATGTCATATTTTATTAGGAAATTACTAGGGAGGATCTACAATGTAGAGATTCCTCCTTTTGTATACCCTTAGGGAACAATTTTTTAGACCATTCTTTTTCATTGTGCATATTTCATTCATTCATGATGTGCATGAAATTTCATAGCTTTGATGTTGTATGAATCATCACGGATACCCACCCTTTTCATAACATCTTGTAAATTTAAGTGCATGTATTTTAATTCATAAATCATAAGATACTTTTATTGAAAAATAATCATGATTTTCCACCAACCTGAGATTCTTCACTTATGTATATTCTCCAATTATCTTGATATTAATAGATTCTATGAATGATAATTTCTGTAAAATGCATGCACTATAGGGAGAATTATCAGAATTAGGATGAATTCAGTGGTCTTATTGAAAATATGTAGATTTTTTATAATTCCATATGCTGAGAACTTCAAGATTTATATATCTTTATTTATATTAACATAATTTTTTCATATGATTAGTATATGGGAATGCTTAGTAGGCATGGACATTGATTTTTCTCATACCTCAATCATACATGATTTTGACTAGATAAGTTTTGTTAATTTTTTCGTCAGGATAACTATAACCTAGTTACAATTTATAGACATTTATCATAGACCTTATATTATTATAGTTTAAATAGTATTATTTAAAACATTATATTCTCTATTTAATAGTATTTTTGTTTGGATCATTGACTACTATAGATTAGAGAATTTTAGCTCAGGATTTCTATTGCTATAGTATAAGGTCTTTTAGGTCGGACTATATGTGGCTATAGTTCAGGGTCATTCAACTCAGACCATCAATTTCTATAGTTTTGGTAACTTTTTATTGACCATATATTTATGTAGATTAATTTATCTTGGTTGAGAAAAATGTATTCTTTACATAGGGTCTTTTGTCTAGGACCATATATTACTATATTTTATGTCCTTTTAGCTCGATCCTTATATTATAGTAGTTTTGAGTATTTTATCTCAGAATATCAATTTCATTAGTTGTGGTCTTTAATTTTGGACCATCCATTACATTATTGTTGGGTCTCTTTCCCATACCTTCTATTATCATAGTTCGGGGTTTTTTAGATGAGACCTTCCATCGACGATGTTTTATTTATCTTAGGTTGGACTTTATTCTATTATAGTTTAGGTTATTTTATCTTTGACCTTATATTACTGTAGTTTATGGTATTTTAGTTCAAAGATTCTATTTATGTAGTTTAATTTATTTTAGATCATACGTGATAGAAGAATATATAATATATTGAAGATATTTCATATATGAGCCAAAAATATTACGGTTTTCAGTTCCACCATGGTTTTGTCAGGGAACTTGAGGATTTGAGTTATTTTCCTACATGGTGGAGATGATTTCTGTTGGAAGGTCACTTCCCTTATGCATTGTTATAATGTTCAAACATATGTTACCTCACTCCATCCAAAGTTCTATGTAGTATTTATGGGGATAATATAGGAATATAGAAAAATATTATGGAAGCATATTCCTCCTGAAATGTTGGGATTTGGTTTGGGTAAGTCATAATCCAACATTTTGAGTCGAGGGATATTGAATGGGAAAGAAGTGTAGGGGGTTACCCAGAACCCCCTATGGTTCGTGAGTATTCCAAGGTGATATGCAGTATTATAAGGATAAGAGTTCCATTCTAGTAAAGAAGTTTTGACACTGTAGGTAGTTCAAATTCTTTATGTGTCAATAGCACGGACAAAAAGATGTGTCCCCACTCTTTTCCAAGGTTCATAAAAGATTTTTTAATACTAAAATTTCGTGAAATTTTAGTTTGATATTGAGGAAAGGACTCTATAGTAGGGTTATGGAACCATTCAAATGTTTATCTCTAAGTCAGGACGCTTAGGACCTATATATTGTTGGTTCAAGTGATGAGGTGTGGGCCATAAAAAGGTTCTAGAATGGTGTTTATCATTCAGACATTGAAAATGGGTAAAAATAATGATGTGACATTGAGGTTGTAGAACCTACATGAATAGAATGACTATGAGGATTGTAAATTGCGGTATTAAGTTCTTAGTTCATGTTGATAATTTTAGAAAATCATTTCAAGGATGATTAAAAACACCGTATGGTGCTGGGTTCTTCCACGATGACGTTAGGGATTATTGGGGTCATAAAGTGTTTTTTTAATGTTATGATACATTTGGTTAATGACCATTGGATCATATTTAAGTGCAGAAGGAATACATGAATTTAACAAAAATATTCACTTAAATTTAAGTAACCTTTTCTGTGCTATAAGGTAGGTTTTCAATTATATATGTTGCTCAAATTAGGAAGTGTGATTTATATAAAACATTATATTCAATAACTATTCGAGCACCTATAATTTGTATCATTTCATAGGGAACATGGTATCATAATTTGGAGATTTAAAGATTCATTATGCCATATTTTTACATGAACATGGGGGTCTAGAACGAATGGATTTACATTATATATGGCCTCAACATAGAACCTATGAGATTTATTCCTCTTTCATTAACACCTGATTTTTTTTCTGACACACAAGAGATGAATAGTTTGGTGAGCTAAGACTTGAATATTAAACAAAATACTCTTCGAGGGTTTTAAGAAATAAATTTTTATCATATATTTAAGTATATGTTTAAGGACTTGTGAATGGATCCAAAAATCTAATGTTTAATGATATACAGATTTGATCAATGTGCATGTAGTTTAAGGCTGTGAAGCACATGATCCTGGTGTGATGGGAATGATACCGAAGATCCTAATATGGATAACCATGGAAAATAGTCCACCAACATCCTTCTAAGTGGGATATTAGAATATTTTAAATCATGGCTCAGGGTTCCTAGTTCTCTAGTAGTGAAGTTGGACAATCATTAATAGGATGCCCCAAAACCCCATAAGGTTCTGGGTTCTGCTGCGGTGATGTTTAGATCACTATAATCAGAAAACCCTTCCTACATGGCCAATATATCTATGGTTTATTATTATATTCCTATATTAATTTATTTCATGGTAAAACGGAGTGATATATTTTATTTTGAAAGGGATATGAATGGTTTTCTACAACCTAAGGCTCCGAAGACATGAAATGTGATTTATTGAATGAGGTAATTACATGATGATGAATAAACTACATACTCTAATTTTCTGAATTCAGGGTCTTATGATATTTTGATAAGGAATAGTGATGATTTATCTATTAACCTAAAAAAATCATGTTGTGGTGATGTATTTCTCATTATCTTTTAATGTCATGGAACCAACATGTTTTCCTTAATGTTTAAAGTAGTTTTTTGGGATGTAGGAACAAATGTGAATATTGTAAAAAATATACTTGAGGACACCATGAAGTGTTAATGTAACACCCCAGGTAAATAAAGATTATGACATTTTTATATTTATCCATATTTGTGAATATAATATTAATATTACTTTAAAGGGAACACTATGCTTGATGGCTTACCCATTACTCTACAACGAGTTCTTTTGAAATCTTACGTTGCACTCTAATAATAAAATAATTTTATTTTAAATGGTAGTTTTCACCTAGCCATTGTAATGACGAGAATGAACAGAACAAACTACATAATGATTATATATGTTTTTCAAATATTTTTACTTTTTACAATAAATGATATAGGATTAAAAGTGCAAATGAATCCAATTTTAAGCATAAATCTTCTAATATTATTTAAAAGGTCGATTAACGGCCTTTTGATGGAAAAACCTTTTTAAATACACTTTTGACAATTTTATATGGTTTAATTGGAAAAATAATATTTTTATTTAGAATCAGGACATCAAAATTTACTTTGTGTAAATTTTTTGTATTTTTCTGATAATGTTCATTTTTAACGAATAGGGAAAAGTGTTGTATTTTATGTCAAAACCTCTATTTAATGTAATTTATTTGTATAGTTATATTATCATTTAATTGTTTTTAAAGTGAAATTAGAATATATTTTTACCATTTAATCCAATGGTGGTAATTGGAATTAATATCACTTTGAGATTGGACATAAACGAGTGTCAATCTTTTGATAGACATTGTTTCTTAAAAACATGCTATTTGATTTGACAGTGGGATATAATTATAAAACTAATTAATGAAACTTATATGTTATTAATTTGGTAAAATAGACATCATTTTTGAATTTGGAATATCAAATATATCTTAGGGTGAATTTTCGGTTTTTTATCTGAAAAACGTTAATTTTTTATGAATAGTGAAACCACAAAGTTGTAGTTACAAAAATGGATTTTTTTTTAATGGAACATTACCACTTCTTTGATTTGAATTTAAAAAATCCAATATAAATTATTTTCATTATTAAGTAAAATTTTGTTCAATGGGATGAAAATAATTTTTTATGAAAAGTAACTTTTAAGTTTTATTAATCGCGATTAATGGTAATTAGTGTGATTTAAGATAAAAATGATGTTATAATAAAATGAAAATATCTTGAAACATGTCTTATTCCTATTGGATTGTCATGGACGACCAAGACAACCCATGGGTCGATTTTTGGAACCCCATGGAGCCACCTGGTTATGACAATGACATTAATGCCTTTTATTTAATGTAAAAGTAAAAATGACACAAACATGTATTATTTTAATAAAACAATTTTCACATGGGGTTATACATGTCATATTTTTTACTATAATTATTCATTGCAAATATAAAAATATTTCCTACATAATAGTATTTTTTTATAATTTTTAGACATTAAATATATTAAATTATTTATGACATCATGATGATGCAGTGATTACCTCATTATTTAACGATTTAAATAAAATGAAAAGATAATATAAAATCTAAGAACTAAACATGTAAAAAACCTATTTTATGGGTGGATTTAGAACCCTTATCACCTTATCCTTGAAATATTTCAATGTGGTACCTTTAAAATACGAAACTCATTTGATAATAATGTAACCTTTCTTGACATTCCAAGAGTGCCCCTCCTCTTCTCTTATAAAAGGCCCCCACCTCTACCTTCTTACCCACACCTCTAAAGCATTTTTCTTGGAAATGATCTGATCATTTTGTCTCTCCACCTCCCTCTCCTCATCCTAGAAGCCTTACCTTAGGAAGGAAGCTCTTCAAAAAACCCTTTTGGTTCAAACCAAAGGGAGTTACCCGATTTTAAAGTAATGTCTCGACTTCTGCTGTTTTTTTTTATTTTGCTTCTCCAACCCCCTAAACTCTTTTTATTAATTTATTTTGTAACAAAAAAAGTATCTTCCATATACTAGGATGTTTTTATAATATGGATTCAAGATACACTAACACACACCTACATCAATTGGTTAAAGAACATACTGTATCTGTGGATTGTGAATCTCTGCCTCACGAAACGATGATTGTTCAATATTCTTTTAACACCTTCAAAGGTGTCCATTAAGATGTCACCATATTAATATATGATATATTATATGTTTATTTTTTCCTTAATCTTCTATATTTTCCATTTATGGCATACCTTTATGGTTTCCATTAGGGGTAAATGTGATATCTTCATTTTAGGAAGTGCGGACTACCGCCCCCTCAATGTTATTTGATTCGTTAATACCATATGTGGTACGTATAAAGGATAGATTTAATGATATTATATATGATGACATACTGGAATTATAATACTACTATTTATCATTATGTTTTAATTCCATTAAATATGAAATATAAAAGGAAGTAGTGTTCTTGCGTACATACGGCTTACCGTCTCCATGAATGGTGCATTTCATTTCATACCTCTAAATGATTATGTAATATTATAAATGCATGTATATAATGGATATATATGATATATATTATATATAAATAATTAATTTAATTTTGTATATAATGGATATTTTACCCCATGAACAAACTTGTGATTATAAAGTGTTTATTTTTGACTCAAGTACCATGTATCGACAAAACGACTGTTATTAACTTAAATGATTACATAATGAGAATAACATGGTAATGAGTGATATAAAAGGTATAATTAAATTTAAAAAGGTTCTTAAGAAATTAGAAATTAACTCATGTTTATTATTTAGGAGATTAAATAACGATCGAGTCACGTCGGACACAAGGTAAGGAACTGACCTCTCTCTTTATTTTTAGGTAATCTATTTTATATCATTTCATTTAAAGCTCATATTTATTATGTTGTGGGATGTTATTTAATATTCCTCTTTCTGTAAATTTTATGTTAATATGATGATATACACTAATTTATATCATCAATCCATTTTTGAAGTTTATTTGGCGCCGTTAGGATGCCGAATTTTCATAAGGGGATTTTCATCTCACTTTTTATTCCTGGGAGATTCATGCTACATTGGACACTATTTCCTTTTTTTTGGTGTATTTACTGCCCATTATTTTACTATTTTTATAATATAATCTCATATATGGGTAGTTATATCTGCATTGTATGACCCTTCTTTCATGGGGTGTACATTTTGGAAGTTACCCAATTCGGTAAGGGAACCTTTCAACCTCCTCTTTTTAAAGGACTTCTTTTGTTATGTCTTATAATTCACATAAAATTATGTTGGGATATGTTATTTTATATCCTTATTTATTTAAATTTTATGTACAAGTGATGATATACCATTTTCTCTCTCATCAACTGATTTTATGAATTTTAAAGTGACGACGTTGGGCTGTCAGATTTCTGTAAGGGAACTTCTTGACCCACATTCAATTATTTGGGGTGAACCTCTAATTCTTGATTTTATTAAGCCAAGATTATTTATGGAATATGTATATTGTAATTTCCAAAAACATTTTTGTAGTTATACTATTTCGACACATAATCATCTCATTGATAAATTCTTACAAACTTGTATGGGAAATCATAACTCAATCTCATTTCATTGAGTTAAATATCTATGTCATTGGTTTTGTTTTTCCAAAATTATGTGTGAATGACCTCTGATTGTTTCACACATAATATCCACTTATATTGGGTGTATTTATATTTCTCACACATAATTATGTGATGGATTTATCCTTTATTTAAGGATACTATCTTTATAATGTATTTCTTCTCAATTTACATTTCCATTGAGGCATAATTGTTTTTATGAACCATTTCACTTGTATATGGTGTGTATACTATCCTTTGACATATTATATCATGAATACTTTTATTCTCATTATATTATAATGTTCAGATTAAATGTTATTCCTCAATTATTTTTATTCAAGAGTATCTCATTTTGTTAAAAACTCTTTAAGAAAAATATCCTTTTAAATGTTTTAAAGATTCATTATTCAAAATCTTTATCTTTAATGTCCATGTTTTCAAAATGGTTTTCAGTATTTATTTATATGGACATTAATGTTTTAAAAATATAATTCCATTAAAATCTTCAAACTGGTAAGGGACACATTGATTCAAAAATATCTTTTAAATAGTTGTTGAAAATGGATTGATTAATTCAATATCTTGGAATTACTTATTGTGATTGCAAATGAAATTTTGTTATATAAATGTTTACATTTTCAAAATTTTATGTGTAATTATAGTACTTGGACATTTTACAGGTGGCTATGTGATAAACCATATGACGGGAGGTGCCGTGAATACCAGGATGGGTGGTTACGTTATAACCTCCAATGCATTGGGTATGGAAGTCGGCCCTATGGATATTCCATTAAGTATGTGTGGAAGTCGACTGTATGGTTATTCCATTTAAGTATATTCTGTCCCAAGTTACCTTTATATGTTATGTGTTCGTTATATGGGTTTTATGGTTATATTTTGGTTACAAAAGGGTATGTAATGGTCTTTAATTCAGTGAAGAGTTTTTACTACTTCATAAAGGTGAAATGTATTACTTTGGTAAAGTACACATGGTTTACATGTTGTATTGAAAAACTAACAGTTTTCCTTCTTTGTGTATCCTTTACTGGGATTTTTTTGCTCAAACCAAGTTTCTGAAATGTTTTCCACAGGACAGAAATATGAATTGGGTCATGGATGGGATCATTGAAAGACATTCTTTATAAAACATGGAACTAGACATGATTCTTTTTAAGTGTTTTTTTGTTTTATGGAAACTTAGTAGAAGTGTCTACTATGTAAACTTTTGAGATTTAATAGTTAGGAACTAATTATCTAAAAATCTAAACCTGAAAATATTCTCTATGTGAATTATTCATTTAATTCATGATTAAGTCATGTTTAAGGCCGAGGCCTTAAAGTTGGTATCAGAGGTTGGTTTAGTTAAATATAGAGGTTATGGTATTCTCTAAGCATAAGTGACATTACCATAATGGTTAGGTTTTCAGAAAGAGTCCTAGTATTAGATAAAGTGAATGAGTAAGTATATCTTAGTGTTTATCTTCCTCATTAGTACATTATGGTTTTGTTGATATACTCACACTGACATTTTTTTGGTTTTTTTAAATGGTTGGATCTAGGAGGCACCAAAGTAACAGTGGATGTGAAGGAATCTTTGATAGTTTTCTGAGCAAGAAACTGAATGATATGGGAGATGCAATGAAAACTCTTATTTTTATCCTCAACCAACTATCGGAATTCATGATTGACCACCTAAACCTTGGTTATTTCTATAAGGCATCATATATGCGAGATACAAATCCCTAAGGAACTACAGGTAATACTAATAATGGTAAGTGTGTTCAAAAACCTATGTGTCAATGATGTGGAAAGAAACACCAAGGAAAATGATTGAAAGGGACAGAAATATGCTATAGATATGGAAATGAAGGTCATAAAGCAAGAACCATCCATGGAAAAAGGAAGCATCCAGTCGACTCGAGGAAAGGGAAAGAAGTTCTTTCTGAGGGATCAATTGAATGTTTTAAATGTGGTGTGCATGGTCATTATCCAAACACGTGTCCTATGAAGATGTTTTGGGAATGGGATCACCACGATTGTACAAATATATGTTTACCAATACCTAATGCCATTCCGATTGAGGATGAAGAAACTGACAATGACCAATCAAAGGTATGGATTATTTATTAACTTTTGTTTTCCTATTTTGGAATATTAGGATATGATTCATGATTTTGTTTGTTGGAAAGAAGTATTTCAGAATAAGTTGGAAAGGAATGGTTAATCGATCATGAAGAATGTTGAAGGAGTAAGAAGTCAACATATAAGGGATTCCAGAGTTATGGTGAAATTATTAAGAGTATTAAGTATCTTTTGATGATGGGGTTACATTAAAAGACTTTTTATAGTATGTGTAACCCTGATGTTTGATATATGAAAATTTTATTCAAGGAATAGTAATATGTTCTTTTGTGGACATAGTTATAAAGAACCATTTGGGTTGATATGATCCTTACTTTCGAGGTAATTATGGTTTACTATATGTTATGATGTAAAGTGAAAGCCATGAGATAAAATTGAGGTTAAATTATGTTATGGTTATTTTTGATGATTTTATCTCTTTTTGGGGAATGATTTGAGAATTATATAGTTTGGAAAAAGGACAACACGCAGACCGTGTGACAACCCGTCGCGTCGGACAAAACTGTGGGAATCGAACCCACAACCAATGTGTGAATTGTATTTATCACCTACCACTGGACTACGTGAAGTCCCTGGTTAGTTTGAATAATTATTTTTATTTAGATGATTTTATGAATTAAGAGTATGTTGATTTTTGGTTATCTATTGAAATTATTAACCTATCATGGAGGATATGTGATTACGTTAATTACTTTTCAATATGAGACTTTAAGAGCAACTGATGTTGTTTGGAGATAAATGTTACGATTTAACTTGGAAGACTATGTGATTAAATCCTTAAAATATTTGGGTTTCAATCATAGTTTGGTTTACTTTTCGTCTTCATTGAACTTTGGGTCTTGTTGGAAAAATTTTGGAAATTAAGAATAGATTTCATTTTTACAAAGGATTATCCTTTTTGGGTATTATCTGATCTCAAACTAATAGTTTTGGTTAAGGTCTAAAGACATGGGAAGTATACAGTTCTCTTTTGTGGATTATGTGATTCTGTAGAAGTTGATTATAGCTCTCTTAATGTAAACAAGTCATCCTAAATACTCATCTTTTGGAGAAAATATGAGTTTCTGTAATAAATCTAGTAAAAGATGAAAGTCAACATGACATGTAAGTATGTCTCCTTGTGTTTCAGTTAATCTCAAAAATAAATTCCTCAATGAAAAGTAACTAAAAAAACATGTTGTCTGTTAACTTTTCCTACTGGGGAATCCAATACCGTTTAACCCATCACAAGTTTGCGATTTTCTTGTGGTTAACTTTCTCTTAAACATGTTTTCTATCACACTCCCTCAGAACATGACCCTTTGTTTTTTCTTCCATATCCATGTTTTAATACATGTAATCCTAGTATGGGTTAACTTGACTGACCTTTGTACTTCCCTTTCTTTCTTTATATTGATAGTTTAATTTACTCCTTTTCCGATTAGGGCTTTCAATGAAGTTTCCAAGCCCAATTTTAAAATTGCAAGGATGCAATTCCAAAAAGGGGGGAAGGATGTAACACCCCAGGTAAATAAAGAATATTTCATTTTTATATTTATCCATATTTGTGAATAAAATAATAATATTACTTTAAAGTTAATGCTATGCTTGATGGCTTACCCAATACGCAACAAAGAGTTCTTTTGAAATCGTACGTTGCACTCTAATAATAAAATAATTTTATTTTAAATGGTAGTTAGCACCTAGCCGTTGTAATGATGGGAATGTACAGAACTAACTACAAAATGATTATATATGTTTGTCAAATATTTTTAATTTTTACAATAAATGTTAGAGGATTAACAAAGCAAATGAATCAAATTTTAAGCATAAATCATCTAATATTCATTAAAATATCAATTAACCTCCTTTTGATGGAAAACCATTTATAAATATACTTTTGAAAATTTTATATGTTTTATTTGACAAAATAAAATTCTTCTTTATAATCGGGACATCAAAATTTACTTTGTGTAAATTTTTGGTATTTTTCTGATAATGTTCATTTTTAATGAATAGTGAAGTGTTTTATTTTAAATCAAAACCTCTTTTTAATATAATTTATTTATATAGTTAGATTATCTTTTTTATTTGTTCTAAGTTGAAATTAGAATATAATTTTACCATTTAATCCAATGGTGGTCATTGTAATTAATATCACATTGAGATTGGACATAATCGAGTGTCAATCTTTTGATAGATATTGTTTCTTAAAAACACACTATTTGATTTGAAGGTGGGATTTAATTACAAAAATAATTAATGAAACATCTATGTTATGAATTTGGAAAAATAGACATCATTTTTGAATTCGGATTATCAAATATAGCTTAGGGTGAATTTTTGATTTTTTTCTGCAAAACAATATTTTTTTATGAATAGTGAAACCACAAAGTGGTAGTTACAAAAACCAATTTTTCATTTAAATGGAACTTTACCACTTCTGTGATTTGAATTTCAAAAATCCAATATATGTTATTTTCATTATTATGTAAAATTTGGTTCAATGGGATGAAAATAATTTTTGATGAAAAGTAACTTTTAGGTTTTATTAATCGCGATTAAAGGTAATTAGTGTGATTTAAGGAAAAATTGATATTATAATAAAATGAAAATATCTTGACACTTTCCTTAACCCAATTGGATGAGTCATGGCCGACCAAGACAACCCATGAGGTCAATTTTTGGGACCACATGGATCCACATGGTTAAGATAATGACATTAATGCCTTTTATTTAAAGTAAAAGTAAAAATGACACAAACATGTATTGTTTTAATAAAAAAAATTTACATGGGGTTATACAAGTCATATTTTTGACTATAAATAGTCATTGGAAAGATAAAAATATTTCATACATCATGGTGTTTTTTTATAATTTTTAGACATTAAATAAATTAAATTATTTATGACATCATGATGATGCAATGATTACCTCATTATTTAACGATTTAAATATAATGAAATGATAATGTAATATATAAGCCCTAAACATGTCAAAAACATATTGTATGTGTGGATTTAGAACCCTTATCACCTTATCCTAGAAATATATCATTTAGGTACCTTTAAAATCCTAAACTCATTTGAAAATAATGTAACCTTTCTTGACTTTCCAAGAGTGCCCCTCCTCTCCTCTTATAAAGGGCCCCCACCTCTACCTCCTTACCCACACCACTAAAGCCTTTGGATCGTCCGATATCAGATAATTCTGTCTCTACACATCTCTATCCTCATCATAGAAGCATTTCCTTAGGCAGGAAGTTTTTCAAGAAAACCTTTTGGTTCAATCCAAAGGGAGTTACCCGATTTTAAGGTAATGTCTTCACCTGTGCGCCTTTCTTTTATTTTGCTTCTAAAACCCCCTAAATTCTATTTATGAATTTATTTACTAAAAACAACAGTATCTTATATATACTAGTATTTTTTTTTATAATAAGGATTCATGATACACTTACACACACCTACATCTAATGGTTAAATAACATACTGTTTCTGTGGATGGTGAATTTCTGCCTCACGAAACGATGATTTTTCAATATTATTTAAACACCTTAAAAGGTGGCCATAATGATGTCACCATATTTATATATGATATATAATATTTTTATGTTTTCCTTAAGATTCTGTATTTTACATTTATAGCATACCTTTATGGTTTCCATTATGGGTAAATGCGATATCTTCATTTTAGGAAGTGCGGACTACCGCCCCCTCAAAGTGATTTGATTCGTTAATACCATATGTGGTATGTATAAAGGTTAGATTTAATGATATTATATATGATTACATAATTGAATTATAATACTATTATGTATCATTATGTTTTAATTCCATTAAATATGAAATATAAATGGAAGTAGCGTTCATGCATACGTATGGATTACCGTCTCCATGAACGGTGCACTTCATTTCTTACCTATAAATGATTATGTAATATTATAAATGCATGTATTTAATGGATATATATTATATAAATGATATCTACAAAATTAATATAATTCTGGATATAACGGATATTTTACCCCATGAACAAACTTGTGATTATAAAGAGTTTATTTTTGACTGAAGTACCAAGTATCGAAAAAACGACCGTTATAAACTTAAATGATTACATAATGTGAATAACATGGTAATAAGTGTTATAAAAGGAATAATGAACATTAAAAAGTTTCATAAGAATGTAGAAATTAACTCAAGTATATTATTCAGGAGATTAAAGAGCGATCGAGACAAGTCGGACACGAGGTAAGGGATCCAACCTCTCTCTTTCTTTTTAAGTACTATCTTTTATGTCATTACTTTTAAAGCTCATATTTCTTATGTTGGGTGATGTTATTTTATATTCCTATTTCTTTAAATTTTAGATTAATATTATTAGACACCCTATTTGATCTCATCAATCCGTTTTTGATGTTTTATGTGGCGCTGTTAGGCTGCAGAATTTTCATTAGGGGATTTTCATCTCACTTTTTATTCCTGTGAGATTCATGCTACATTGGACACTATTTCCTTCTATTTGGTGTATGTAATTACCATTATTTTACTATTTGTATAATATACTCTCATATATGGGTAGTTAGACCTACATTGTATGACCATTCTTTCTTGGGGTGTACGTTTCGGATGTTACCCAATTCGGTAAGGGAACCTTTCACCCTCCTATTTTTTAAAAGACTTATTTTGTTATGTCTTTTAATTCACGTACTATTATGTTGGGATATGTTATTATATAAAGTTATTTATGTAAATTTTATGTCCAAGTTATGGTATACCATTTTATCTCTCATCAACTCATTTTCTGAATTTCAAAGTGACGATATTAGGCTGTCAGATTTCTGTAAGGGAACTTCTTGAGCCACTTTCAATTATTTGGGTTAAACCTCTACGCCTTGATTTTTTCATGCAAAGATTATGTGTGGAATATATATTTTGTAATTTCCACAAAACTTTTTGTAGATATACTATTTCTACAAATAATCATCCCATTGATAAATTCTTACGAACTTGTATGGGAAATCATAACTCAATCTCATTTCATTGAGTTAAATATCTATTTCATTGGTATTGTTTTTCCAAGATTACGTGTGAATGAACTATGATTGTTTGACACATAATATCCACTTATATTGGGTGTATTTATATCTCTCACACATAATTATGTGATAGATTTATCCTTAATTTAAGGATACCATCTTTATAATGGATTTCACCTCAATTTACATTTCCATTGATACTTCATTGTTGTTATTCACCAATTCACTTTTATATGGTGTGTATACTGTCCTTTGACATATTATATCATGAATCCCTTTATTCTCATGATATTATAAAGTTCATTTTAAATGTTATTCCGCAATTATTTGTATTCAAGAGTCTCTCATTTTGTTAAATACTCTTTAACAAAAATATCATTTTAAATGTTTTAATGATTCATTATTATAAATCTATATCATTAATGTCCATGTTTTCAAAATGGTTTTCAGTATTTATTCATATGGGCCTTAATGTTTTAAAATTATAATTCCATTGAAAGCTTCAAAGTGGTATGGGACACTTTGATTCAAAAATCTCTTTTAAATGGTTGTTGAAAATGGATTGACTATTTCAATATCTTGGAATTTCTTATTGTGATTGGAAATGAAATGTTGTTATTGAAATGTTTATATTTTCAATATTTTATGTGTAATGATGGTACTTGGACATTTTATGGGTGGTTATGTGATAAACCATATGATTGGTGGTGCCGTGAATACTAGGACGAGTGGTTACGTTATAACCTCCAATGCATTGGGTATGGAAATCGGCCGTATGGCTATTCCATTAAGTATGTGTGGAAGTCGACCATATGGTTATTCCATTTCAGAATGTTTATGTCCCAAGTTACCATTATATGTTATGTGTTCTTTATATGGGTTTAATGGTAATATTTTGGTTACAAAAGGGTATGTAATGGTCTTTTATTCATTGAATAGTTTTTACTACTTAATAAAGGTGAAAAGTATTACTTTGTAATGTACTCATGGTTTACTTGTTGTTTTGAAAAACTAATAGTTTCCATTCTTTGTGTATCCTTTACTGGGCTTTTTATGCTCATCCCAACTTTTTTAAATGTTTTTCACCAGACACTAAGATGAATAGGGTCAAGGATGGGATCAAGGAAAGACATTCTATCTAAAACATGGAACTATACATGTTTCTTTTTAATTGTTTTTTTATTTTATGGAAACTTAGTAGAAGTGTCTACTATATAATCTTTTGAGATGTAAAAGTTATGACATAATTCTCTAAAACTCTAAACCTGAAAAGATTCTCTATGTGAATTATTCATTTAATTCATGATTAAGTAATGTTTAAGGTCGGGGCCTTATAGTTCAAGTGATTTTAGAATCATAGATAATAATTTATATTTAAATATTATATTTGGTGGATATAAATATCATGTAGACCTTCTTAAATGAATTTATCATGTGCACAAGAAATCTGTACATTTATCTAACTCATGCATAGGAAAAATTATCATGTATGTCTTGTACCTCGTTAAAAATATTTATATACTACTTCTATCAAACATTTTCATGTAATGTGGCTTATATATTCATAGTATAAGTCAAGAAAAAATTCATTTGGAACTACATTTTTATCATATAATATGTTTCAATAGAACCCGGGATTAGGGTTCTTTGATGTATATACATATCGTGTGATGATATGAATCAATCCCAACATATTTCATTAATGAAATTTATATCTGTGAGTTTGAACTATATGTCGAAATAGAGGGAATTTTTTCCCTTGGTTGGACAAACGAATTAGATATCCATCCATCACTACATTTCCTATGATGACATGAAGAAACCCACATACAGTTCTTGATTTAGAAACTCTCTACATAGGTCTAAATGATACACATAGGGGGAATTGTTCCAATTGATTATTGTAACCAGGCCTACGATCAGAGATCCAGGAATCACTTTATGATGTGGTGACAAGAATCAAGCCACACCCAGTTCATGAATGGAAAACTCCCAACACATGCCTGACCAATACAAAATGGGGGGTATTATTCTTTTTTATTATTTTAATTGGGATGAGGATTGGGGATCCAATCATTACTATGTATCTATTTATAATAGGGATCATGCAACACATAGTTCATGAGAAACTGTGTGGTTTAATGTCTTTTGTTGAACACATGGGATCCACATCCAAAAAATGGAATATTTACACTACAACAAAGAATTGAGATCATGGTCATACTATGTATCCGATAATGGTAGAAATAATCCCCACTTAGTCCATGGATGGGAAACTCACAATGCAGGACAAACCTATATGTAGTGGGTGGAATTGTACCATTGACTATTGATGCTGGGACAAGGATTGGAGATCTGGGAAGAAAAATGTATCATTTGATGACTTGAATTAATCCACATATAGTTTTTTACTAATGGGGTATTGTGTAGAGAACAAAAAATATAGTGGTCCTCTCAAGATAGGTCCATGGAAATGTGATGGTTTATGTCAGGATAGTGAATAAAATCAACATTTAAAGATCCTATTTAAAGGAATCATGGTGTGAATCTTAATGTAGTTCATCTATGACTTTTGTAACACCCCAACCCGAGTTACCTAGAGTCGGTGCATTATTAAATAACATTGTCATGATCAAAAGAATGATCAAATATCGAAAGACCGATTGGTTTAGTATCCTTGGAAACACTAGATATATTCATAATGTTTTATGTTACATCATAAAGTAAAAAAACTACTACAACAACATACTGTCTCCATAGTCCACACAATTATCCCCTCATAATATCCCTGCAGGTCATTCATAATTTACTTCTTCACATCCAGGGAAAAATAAAACATAGAACAGGGGTGAGCACAAATGCCTAGTAAGGATAACAATATAGCAGAAACTTTTATAAATAAGAATAAACATTTAAGGCATTGTATAACTGAAACAAAATCATTTTAAACATGAAATTCATCATAATATGGAAAAAATAAAATGAAATAATTCCATTAACTTATTCACATTGATATTATACTAATCGAATAATCACATTCAATATCAACAACCACTTTCATAATGATGGAATACATAATGCCAGACTATCATAACCACATAGCCAAGGCCTCGTGCCAAGACTACAAATAAGATTTTTCCAAGGCCTTGTGCCAAGACACTAGTTTGTCTCATGAGACCTACAGATGCATCGAGGATCTATAGCGGGCTCCACCCGTCACATATTAAGTCCAATGCATTCCCATATGAAAAGGTTTAAACATAACATAAACATTCGTATTAAAACTAAATTACGAAATGTCAATACTTTCACCATAAACCATTAATAGTATAAAAATATCACATCTATAGTCAAACATATCACAAAACCTTCAATACAATATAGAATGTTTGTATCATAATAAATCAACTTCAAATAGCATAAAATCCATCAAAGGATGTTGACATAGATGAAATCAAAACTCTTTTTAGAGAAATATCTCTTTCTATTTTGAAATCATTTAAGAGTCATATAATTACAGAATAAAATAGTTTCATTGAAAATATTCTTATAATATTGAAAGGGAAGCTTCAAAGATTTTATAACGGTGAAAAATAGCTGCACCCGCCATATAAGTTAAAAAACATTCTTACCTTAATTCCGTCGAAAAGGATAAAAAGCACCTTGTTTGGAAAACGACGGAATGATTCCTTTATAAAACTCTTATAAAAAGTCAAACAAGTTTATATATGAAATTAACCCATATTCTTTTAAATAGTAAAAATGTTTTTAAATACATTTTTAAGAAACATGGATGTGGATGATAAAGAGAACCCAGTAGATTATTACGTATAAACAACCTCGGATAATGAAAAGATTTAGAAATAAAACCATACCTTGTACTTTTACTTGGTTGGGGGTAGGTTAAACTCCTTTATAATGGTGAAATAATTTTTATTAAATTATACAAGAATCATATATATTAATATGATATCATATATGATCTTTTAACATTGATTTGTTAATAATATCTTAGTATTATCATTGTTTCGGGTGTTAACTTACTCATTTTCTTTTATATGTTTTGTGATGTAAGCCATGTTTGTAAAGGATAGGTTGTATCTTAGTCATATCCAGAATGATATCAAGTTCTTAAACATCATTCTTAAATCATCAAATCATAATTACCCTTGAATAGATACGATGGAGAAGGAATCTCATCGCGTTCGTGGAGACGGTAGTCCGTACGTACGTACGAGCGACAATATCATTATTTTGATATTAAAATAATATATAATTGGATGGTATATCATATATCAAGAATTAATAACATGTTATATTTATTATTTACATTAATTATAAATCATTATTATACCCATCCAAATAATAATTTATTGAATAACAATTTCACCAGGACGTGGAGACGGTATGTCGTACGTACGCACGTATAGTGACATGTTATTTAAAGGATGGATAGAATACTGAATATGGATGTACCATATTTATAATAAAATCACAGTATATATAAGATACTGGAGTTATTATTTTAGAATGGTAATAACAAAGGAAGAATATGTGGAATAATAATGGAACTTGGAAAAGGGTGGTGAAATCATCACCTCTTCTTCGGGTACTTCATTTTGATTTGATCAAAAGGGAACACATGATTGCTTTCTAACTAAGTTAAGGCCTCTAAGATGAATTGAGTGTAGTTATGAGAGTATTTGGGTTGAGTTTGGCTGAACCAAAAGGCTTTGATGGTGTGAATTAAAGAGAAGGGGATTGCCCTTTTATAGGAGGGGTGAGGGGCACCTTTGGAAAATCTATAAATATTATTTTATAATAAAATCATATTCGGTTTATAATGTCTCAAAAGTGGATTATTTAAATTTTAAGGTGGGGACAGGTCTAAACCCATTCATACAATAGAATTTAGACTGGTTTGGGTTACCATATTAACCTTTTCTTTAAGTATTAACTCTTAGTTAATTAGGTTCACTTTTACAATGTCTCTTTGTATTTTTATATTATATGGTTAGTAAACTTACTATATACATCCAAGAGTCCCCAATTGGTCCATTAATGTTACAACTATAATGATATAAGTCTCTTGGATGATCCTTATATTTTTAGGAATTTAATATCAATTAATAATATAATATTTGTTTTAAAAACTCTTTTTTGTCAATTTTGACACTACTCAATAATTGATTTTTTAAAAAATTATAACAGAATTATTACTACGAAAAAAGTTAAATAACTCATTTATAAGATGTCATATTAAAATAGAAAATTATTTTAATTCATAAAATGTTTCAAATTATATTTATTTGGTTCTACAATATCAATCATTTTAATTTTTCACTATTATGATAATTACTGCATCACCATTGTGTTATAAATAAATTAAATTATATAATGTTTAAAATTTATAAATAAAATACCATTATGTAGGTAATCATGTTAGATTTCCAATTCATATTTATAGTCGAAAATCTAACATATATAACCCTATGTAAAAATTATTTTTCTAAAAGATATATGCTTGTGTCATTTTTGTATTCATTTTAACTTAATTAAAATAAAGTGTCCCTATCACTTACATGTGGCACCATGGGGTCCTAAAATCGACCCAAATATGCCCATGGTTGGAAATGTATCAACCAATAAGGTTAGGAAACGTTTTATGGTAATTGGATATTATTATAATATTATTTTTAACCCTCATTTATCGGATTTACCCTTTAACCATGGTAAATAAAATATTTACCGAAGTAATTATTCAAAATGTCTAAAAATAAAAGTTACCTATTTACACAATTTGAACATCCGGATTCCAAATATGGAATCCATTTTTCCAAATTCAAAACACATAAGTGGAAGAAATTAATTTAAAATTAATTCCCACTGTTAAAACAAAAAGCGTGTTTTTAAGATATAATAACTATCAAAAGATTGATACTTGTTTATGTTCGGTTTAATTTTGAAATTATGTCCAATGACCAAATTTGTATTAAATGGTAAAAATATATTCTAAATATACTTTAAAACCACTCAATTTCATAATTTATCACTATTAATTATTTTGATTAAAAAAGTTTTTTTTTAATTAAAATTTAGTAATTTTCACTATTCACCAAAATATTATAGTTATCCGAAAAGTACCAAAAAATTCACCATAGGCTAAAATCGATACTCCGAATCCAAAAATGAAGCCCATTTTGAATGATAAAATCTCTAAAATTTGAAAATTTATGTATTACTATTTGTAACAGCTAGTTTGATCGATTGCGGTGTGTGTTAGAACTCGATGTTGCGTACAACACATGCTATTGCATTATTCAAAGAGAAGCGTACCGTAGAAGCATGGGGTGTTACATTCTCCCCTACTTCAAATAATTTCATCCTCGAATATTTCATTAATACTACCACGTGAAATGACTCGGGTGGTTTTTCATCATAATTTCCTCGGATTCCCACGTTGCCTCTTCCATCTTATGGTTTCTCCACAAAACTTTTACCCGACGCACCGTCTGGTTTCTCAGTACTTGTTCTCTCATATCAATAATCTTGACCGGTTCTTCACAATAAGATAGATTGGGTTGAAGTTCTTATTCCTCATAGGTGAGTTCATGCGTTGGGTCAGGCATGTATTTCCTCAACAGAGATACGTGGAACACATCGTGAACTTTGAAGAGACTTGGCGGCATTGCCAATCGGTAAGCTACAACCCCAATTTGTTCTATAATTTTGAAAGGTCCGATGTACATGGGACCCAATTTACCTTTTTTACCAAAACATATGACTCCCTTCCATGGAGATACCTTTAGGAAAACATAATCACTGACCTGAAATTCCAAATCCTTCCTTCGATTATCAGTATAGCTCTTCTACCTACTTTGAGCTACTTTGATGTGATTTTGAATTACCTTCACCTTTTCCATCATTTCCTCCACCAGTTCTAGGACTACACGTTTTCATTCCCCAACATCATCCTAATAGGTTGGTTTACGACTTCTCTTTCTGAATAACGCTTCATATGGTGCCATCTGAATACTCGAATGGAAGCTATTGTTATAGGAAAATTAAACCAAATCTAAATATTGATCCCACATACCATGAATGTCAAGTGAGCAGGATCTCAACATGACTTCTATGGTTTAAATAGTTCGTTTTGATTGTCCATCTATTTGAGGGTGGTAGGCATTGCTCAAATGAAGTTCAGTATCCAAGGATTTCTGAAGACTTTTCCAGAATCTCAAAGTAAAACGGGGATCACGATCGGAAACAATCGATAGGGGTACTCCATGAAGTCTCACAAATTCATCAATATATAGTGTTGCTTTAATTTCTAGTGGTAGATCTTCTCTTATATGCATAAAATGTGTTGACATGGTAAGACAATCAATAATGACCCATATTGCATCATTCCTTCTAGGAGTCTTTTGTAGCCCCATGACAAAGTGCATGTTAACATTGTCCCATTACCACTCCGGTATGGGAAGAGGTTTCATGACTCTTCTAGGCTGTTTCCTTCCATCTTTCACGTGTTGACAAACCATACATCATGACACAAAATCAGCAATCTCCCTCTTCATGTTGTCCCATCATAAATGATCCTTCAAATCTCTATACATTTTGGTGCTCCCAGGGTGTATAGAGAAATTGGAACTATGAGCATCATCCATCAATTCACTTTTTAGATCAGGTATATCGAGAACACAAATTCTCTTCCCGAATTTCAAAATTCTATCTTCATACACAATGTCTCTAAATATCCCATCATTCAGAGCATTAATCATCTTTTGAAATTCTTCATCATCGGTATGAGAACTCTTAATCCTTTCTAGTAAAGATGGATTGGCAACCATTTGAAAAATCATTGATGTTTCACCTTCCCTGGTTATTCCCATGTCCATATTCACTATATCGATGAAAATTGGATCTCTTTCAATTCTCATATTGTTCAAAACACTGTGGTCTTTTCTGCTCAAAGAATCTTCCACCTTGTTTTCCTTCCCTGGGTGGCAGTGTATCGTGCAATCATAATCCTTGAATAATTCAAGACATCTCCTTTGCCTCATATTGAGTTCTTTTTTTTGAGAAAATATAATTCAAACTCTTATGATCAGTATAAATCTCACATTTTTCACCATAGACGTAGTGCCTATATATCTTAAAATCAAAGATCACTGCTGCTAACTCGATATCATGAGTATGATAGTTTTGCTCATGAATTTTCAACTTTCGTGATGCATAGGCAATAACCATATCATTCTGCATAAGGACACAACCAAGTCCTTTATTCGATGCATCACTATAAATAATGAATCCATCATTTCCCGATGGTAGAGTAAATGTAGGATCGTTGACTAATCTTCTCTTCAGTTCTTCGAAACATTATTCACACTTTTTGTCCAAACAAATTTAACCCCTTTAAGTGTGAGTTTCTTTAATGGGTTAGCCAATCGGGAAAAATTCTGGATGAAATGTCGATAATAACCTGCCAAACCAATAAAACTGCGTACCTCAGTTATACTCGTAGGTGCTGGCCATTCTTGGATTTCCTTGCTCTTAGAAGGATCAACATAGATTCCATCATTTGAGACAATATGGCCATGAAACGAAATCTCATAAAGCCAGAATTCACACTTGCTAAACTTCCCATATAATTCTTGTCTTCTCAGAGTCTTCAGGATAATGCCCAAGTGACTTTCATGATCTTCATCACTTTTAGAGTATACCAAGATATCATCAATATTTACCACCACAAATTCATCGAGATATTCCTTGAAAACTCTATTCATCAGATCCTTGAATACAGAGGGTGCATTAGTAAATCAAAAAGGAATTACAATAAACTCATAATGCCCGTACCTGGTTCGAAATGCTGTCTTCAGAATGTATTCCTTCTTTACACACAACTGATGGTATCCATATCGATGGTCAATCTTTGAAAAGTATTGATCTCCATGCAGTTTGTCAAATAAATCATCAATGTGAGGTAGGGGATACTTGTTCATTATTGTTAATGAATTGATCTCCCTATAGTCGATACATAACCTCATAGATCCATTTTTCTTATTAACAAAAAGAACAGAGGCTCCCCATGGAGAAACACTAGGGAGAATAAATCCCATATTACTCAATTCCTCTAGTTGTTTCTTTAGTTCAACTAATTCTACAGTGGCCATTCTATAAGGGGTCTTCGATATAGCCCTTGATCCAGGAATTAAATCAATGGAAAACTCAACTACTCGTTCTGGAGGATGTCCATGTAAATCTTCCGGAAATACATCTACATATTATTTCACAATAGGTACATCCTCTAGTTCAACATTACTTTCCTCACCCAAAATCATTTCATTCTCTTCCGCCCCAATAATTGAATTTAGTTGAGCTACTGGGGGTGGATCTAGATAAGAATTAGGAGGTGACGATTCTGCTCTAAAGATAAGGTGTTCCTTATCATCATCATCAAAAATCATAACTTCATTCTTCTTACAATAAATCTTTTCATCATAATCCGAAAGCCAATCCGTACTGAGGATTATATCAAACTCAATCATAGGTATGACGATGAGATCAGTGGATAAAGAACATTTATGTGCTCTAATGGGGACTGATTCACAAAACCATTCTGCAATGATACGTCCCTTAGGAGTTTAAACTGACAACTCCCTTGTTAAATAAAATTTGAAATATCTAATTTTCTTAGCATACTGGGAAGATATGAAACAATATGATGATCCAAAATCAAATAATGCATTTGCTAAACTTGAGGAAACCATTAAATTACCTGCCACCACGTCTTTTGAAGCTTCTACCTCAGCAGTAGTGATATCAAAATCTTGGCCTTGATCCCATGGCCTTTTCTGATGTATGTTCCCATGATGATTAGGAAATTCATTTGCCTAATGTCACATCTCCCTACAATTGTAGAACTGATCATTGGTATATTCCTTCTTCCCTTTGCAATCACGAGCTTGGTGGCTTTTTTCACCACATTTGTAACAGACGCCCATTCCCTTCAAGCAATTACCAAGGTGTTTCTTCCCACATTTACCAAAGGATGTATATTCAACCATTTCCTTATTCCCCTTATTTCCATTCCCATATTGATCAGCAGATCTCTTCTTATCTTGCTTTGCTTTAAAGTCATAATACGTAGAGAATTCCTTTTCTGTCATGATAGCACATGGGACAATGTCTTCGTATGACGAGAAGGATTGTGAGACTAATGCTCGATGTAGAAATGGATTTTACCCATCAAATAAACGATCAATCTTACTTCCTGTGTTACATATATAATCTCCATCATACCTTTCTAACATTGTATTGTTAGCCTCATACTTTGCAACATTCTCATCCTCCTTTTTTCTCAAACTCAAAAATTGACTTTCCATATCTTCTCGATGGTCACGAAGAAAGTATTTTTCTAAAAATAGATACTTGAACTCCCTCCATTCCATATTAGATACTTCATCATCTTCCTTCGTGTTTTGAATCAATGACCACCATTGATAAGCATCTCTCGTGAGGCGGTAAACTGCCATGATAACCATTTCCCTTTCGCTACACCCCAAAGCCTGAAATATTTTCACTAGGGAAATTATCCATTGCTCAGCTACTAATGGATTTGTACTCCCATTGAACGTTTGTGGTTGTTTCCTCATGAAGTGATCTAAAATTGATCCTCCACGTAGTGGATCAGGGTCCTCCATACGAGTATGGTTATTATTCATAACCTGAGTGAGTTGTTCCAGTATGGTGATTAGCGGATCGGCACCAGTTGCATCACCATCTCCACTATAATTATCTTCAGAAGGAGGGAAATCCCTACATGGAGTGTGTGCATTGATACGGTTTCAATTTCTTCCACTATGCGCCATTTCTAAACAATGGCTTAAACTAGATCAGTTTATGAATCAAAATACACAATTTTATACTTATAAAACACTTAACATAAATTGAACTATATAAGGATACAATCCATAATCATAAAAATGTTTTCTTTGAGGAAGTATATACCTATAAACCCTTCATAATGATTTGTAAAGAAAATGAGAGTTATCCTAAGCATATCCCCTAGGAGTGTCGTAACCAAGAGTGCAGCACGACTCGTTGTCGTCCACCAGTTCCCGTTCGAGTCTAGCTCAAAGAGGTGTTTTCAGGTTTTACCGCTAGGTACATCAGTGCCAGAGCTGCCTCTACCTGCTCGTATCTAGACAAGGATGTATTTCTCAGAAAACTCACAAAATCTCTACAATACCAAAATTCTAGGAAGTTCTTCTATACTAATCCTCAAAGTTCATCTTAGGTCTACGTGGTCTAATCAAGGTTTATCTAAATCTAGATTCCAAGGATTGTACTAAACTTTCTATGATACCAACTGTAAACACACTAACCCCTGTTACCTAAAGTCGGTGCATTATTACATAACATTTGCATGATCAAAATAAATATCAAATCTTGAATGACCGATTGGTTTCATAGCTTTGGAAACACCAGATATATTCATAAAGTTTTATATTACATCATAAAGTAAAAAACTACTACAACAACATATTGTCTCCATAGTCCACACTATTATACCCTTATAATAACCTTGCAGGTCATTCATAATTTACTTCTTCACATCCTGGGAAAAATAAAACATAGAAAAGGGGTGAGGTCAAAATCCCAGTAAGGATAACAATATAGTGGAAACTTTCATAAATAAGAATAAACATTTAAGGCAGTGTATAACTAAAACTAAATCCTTTTAAAATTGAACTTCAACATAATATGTCAAAAATAAAATGAAATAATGACATTAACTTATTCACATTGATATTCTACTAATCAAATAATCGAATGCAATATCAATAACCACTTTCATAATGATGGAATTTATAATGCTAGAATATCATAACCACATAGCCAAGTCCTCGTTCCAAGACTAAAAATAAGATTTTGCCAAGTCATTGTGCCAAGACACTAGTTTGTCTCCTGAGACCTACCGATGCATTGAGGTGCTATAGCAGGCTCCACCCGTCACATATTAAGTCCAATGCATTCCCATATGAAAAGGTTTAAACATAACATAAACATTCGTATTAAAACTAGCATACAAAATTTCAATACATTCACCATAAACCCTGAATGGTATAAAAATAGAACATCCACATTCAGACATAGCACAAAACCTTCAATACAATATAAAAGATTTGTATCATAATAAATTAACTTCAAATAAGTGTAAAATCCATCAAAGGATGTTGATATAGATGAAATCAAAACTCTTTTTAGAGAAATATCTCCTTCTATTTGGAAATCATTTATGAATCATATATTTATAAAATAAAAAATTTTCTTTGAAAATTTTCTTATAAACTTTTAAGGGAAGCTTCAATGATTTTATAATGGAAAAAAATAGCCGCACCCGCCGTATAAGTTAAAAAAACATTCTTACCTTAATTCGGTCGAAAAAGTTAAAAAGCACCCTGTTTGGAAAACAACGGAAAGATTCCTTTATAAAACTCTTATAAAAAGCCAAAAAAGGGTACAGATGACTTTAACACTTATTCTTTTAAATAATGAAAATGTTTTGAAATACAGTTTTAAGAAACATGGATGTGGATGATAAAGAGATCCCAGTAGATTATTACGTATAAACAACCTCAAATAATGAAGAGATTGCAAAATAAACACTTACCTTGTACTTTTCCTTCATTGGGGTTAGGTTAACCTTCTATATAATGGTGAAATATTTGTTAATAAATTATAAAAGAATCAAATACATTAATATGATATCATATATGATCTTTTAACATTGATTTGTTAATAATATCTTAGTATTATCGTTGTTTCGGGTATTAACTTACTCGTTTTTCTTTTATAACTTTTGTTACGTAAGCCATGTTTGTAATGGATAGGTTATATCTTATTCATATACATAATGATATAAAGTCCTTAATAATTATTTTTAAATCATCAAATGATAATTATATTTGAATGGATACGATGGAGAATGAATCTCATCGCGTTCGTGGAGACAGTAGTCCGTACGTACGCACGAGCGACAATATCATTATTTTGATATTAAAATAATATATAATTGGATGGTGTATCATATATACTGAATTATTATCATGTTATATTAATTATTTACATGAATTATAAATCATTATAATACCCATCCAAATAATAATTTATTGAATAACAATTACACTACGACGTGGAGACGGTAAGCCGTACGTACACACGTATGGTGACATGTTATTTAAAGGATGGATAGAATACTGAATATGGTTGTACCATATTTATAATAACATCACATTATATATAAGATACTGGAGTTTTTATTTTAGAATTGTAACAACAAAGTAAGAACAAGTGGAAGAAGAAAGGAACTTGGAAAATGGTGGTGAAATCATTACCTCTTCTTCGGGTTCTTCCTTTTTATTTGATCAAAAGGGCTACTAGGTTGGATTTAATACTAAAGTAAGACCTCTATAATGAAGTGATGGAAGTTGAGAGTGTATTTGGGCAGAGTTTGGCCGAAAAAATATGCTTTGATGGTGTGATTAAAAGAGAAGGGGGAGTTCCCTTTTATAAGAGGGGTGAGGGGCACCTTTGGAAAAGCTAGAAATATTATTTTATAATAAATACATATTCGGTTTCTAATGGCTCCAAAGTGGATTATTTAAATTTTACGGTGGGTATATGTCGAAAACCATTAAACTAATATAATTTACACTAGTTTGGGTTACTATATTAACCTTATCATTAAGTATTAACTCTTAGTTAATTAGTTTCACTTTTACAATGTCTCTTTGTATTTTTATATTATATGGTTAATAAACATACTATATACATCCAAGAGACCCCCAAGTGGTCCATTAATGATACACCTATCATGATATAAGTCTCTTGTCCGATCCTTAGATTTTTAGGAATTTAATATCAATTAATAATATAATATTTGTTTAAAAAACTCTATTATGTCAATTTTGACACTATTCAATAATTGATTTTTTTTTTCAAAATCATAACAAAATTATTACTTCTATAATTTTTAATTAACTCATTCTTAAAATGTCATATTAACCTATAAAATTAGTGTAATTCATAAAAAGTCTCAAATTAAATTTATTTAGGAATCTACAATATCAATCATTTTAATTTTTCACTATTATGATAATTACTGCATCACCATTGTGTCATAAATAAATTACATTATTTAATGTCTAAAAATTATAAATAATATAAACTTATGTAGTAAATCAGGTTATATTTCTAATGAATATTTATAGTCTAAAATCCAACATACATAACCCTATGTAAAAATTGTTTTTCTAAAAGTTATATGCTTCTGTCATTTTTGTATCCATTTTAACTTATTTAAAATAAAGTGTCCCTATCACTTACAAGTGGCACCATGGGGTCCTAAAATCGACCCAAAGATGACCATGGTCTGACATGTATCAACAAATAAGGTTAGGACACATTTCAGGGCAATTATTTATTATTATAATATTATTTTTTAAACAATATTTACCGGATTTAACCTTTAACCATGGTAAATAAAATATTTACCGAAGTAATTATTCAAAATGTCTCAAAATAAAATTTACCTATTTACACAATTTGAACATCCTGATTACAAATATGGAATCCATTTTTCCAAATTCAAAACACATAATTGGAGGAAATTAATTTAAAATTAATTCCCACTGTCAAAACAAAAAGCGTGTTTTTAAGATATAATAACTATCAAAAGATTGATACTTGTTTATGCTCGGTTTAATAGTAAAATTATGTCCAATGACCAACATTGTGTTAAATTGTCAAAATATATTCTAAATGTAATTTAAAACCACTCAAATTCATAATTTATCACTATTAATTATTTTGATTAAAAAAGATGCTTTTAATTAAAATTTAGTAATTTTCACAATTCATCAAAATATTAAAGTTATCTGAAAAGTGCCAAAATTTTACCTTAGGCTAAATTCGATACTCTGAATCCAAAAATGATGTCCATTTTGAGTGATTAAATCTCTAAATTTTTAAAATGTATGTATTACTATTCATAACGACTAGTTTGATCAGTTGTGGTGTGTGTTAGAACTCGATGTTGTGTACAACACATGCTATTGCATTGTTCAAAGATGAGCGTACCGTAGAAGCTTGGGGTGTTAAAAAATTGCTATAACTGTAATGAATATATTTTTCTTGGTTATGCAGGGAACCAATTAAATAAATTCATAAGCTCGCGTGAGAAATTCTCAATATGATAAATAAGGAATTGAAACTGTTCCATTCATGGCATTGAAAAATTATAGAAATGATTGTAGATATTATATCTTTTGGTGGATGGACCGAGATATTGGAAATAAACATGCCTAAATATCTCATTTTAATTATAATGAAGCCTTATGTAATTCTATAATGTTTTGCAGTTTAGTGTCATTCAATGGGGAAGTCATCCATGCAGTTTAACAACATATGGTAAGGAAGAAGGTGACATGACATGAAATTAGAGTAATAATGTTGTTGAGCCCCAGAATGAAGGTATACGAATCACTTTGTGTTATTTGATGCAATTAATCAAACCTTATGAAGGTTTTGGAATATCTAAAGTGTAGTGTCAGGTGGTGAGGACATCAAGAATGTATTTTAACATTAAGCGGTAAGGATGATAGTCATCCGAAGTGGGAACGAATGCATTACCATTATCACATAGTCCAATATCTTATGATTAGGATATATATATATTGTGGATGTATGAATAATTTGGTGTTCATCTGTCACTGTATATCCTAATTTGGGATGAATCAAACCATATGTAGTTATTTTATGTGAAATTACTTATGAAGAACTATGTCTCAGATAGGTACAAGGGAAATTCATTTCAGTTTGAAATAGTTGAAGATTTTTTGTGATGAATAATTAGTGAGATAATTCATCCAATGTAGATTAATTTCATGCAGTGAGGGAATCCTCATGTAGTTTAACATGAAGTTGGAAGGATGTGTTTCTTATAGGTTAACAACATGTTTTTGGATGTCTAACACTATGTAGTTTAATTCCATGCTTACATAACCTTTTCGAATAATTTTGATATCATCTATTTAGGATGATTTTTTTTGGATAATATCATGAAAAAAGGATTAATTCTATATAGTTTAATTTAATGTGATTAGGATGTGTTCCTTATATTTTAACATCATTTGGTTAAGATAGATTTTTTCATTTTAACTTCATGTTACTAAGCTGAATTGGTGTATTTTAACATCATAAAACCGGGATTAATTTGTGTGGTTTAACATCATGTCACAAGGTAGAATTAAATAAAGACGGTGGATTGATAATGAAGCATTCCATGTCCATATTTTCCATGTATTATGATCGATTATGATATAACTTAGGTAAAATATTAGGCCCTTCCCATTTGGGTTCCTACTGAGGTGGATTCTTCCCTGGTATCATTGGGGATATCAGTTAACCAAAAAGTTATCCTTGAAATAAATAACAAAGGAAATATTTTTTTATTAAAGTCTATTGGGATTTTATTATAATTCATTGGATATTCTTTCAATATATGACACCTATATTTAATCAAACCTATCTAATTCATCTAGCTAAATTTTATATTTCTCATCATCAGATTGTTTTTTGAAAATTGCTATTCGAAGTAAGATAATTTGTACTTCTATGGGAAACACTATTTCAATTCTATAAAGTAGTGGATATAGAGTTTCTTATGTTTTAGGGTGCAAGGTGGTATGATTGACTCATAATGCATGGATGTTTTCCCCTATTAACCATCTTCTACAGTACATTGGATAGAGTCTAATTGAAAGACCCTAGTTTCCCATTTCATAATTCATCATAGTAGGATGAGTGATTGGACACAGAGTTTTACTCTTGGAACAATTTCTCCAAAATCTTATAATAGAAGTTAGTGTCATTGTAAATCAATATCGTGTGTGGGACTCTAACCTAGTAATTACTTTAGAAATAAAAAAAATGATGATATTATTTTTACCAATGTCATTGAGGGTGATTTCCTCAACACATTTTGAAAACAAGTTGGTAGCTGTGAGGTTTTACATAAGCTTCTTGGATATAGATTGGGGATTCCTACCTACCACATCTATTCAACATACCTAAAATGGAAAGTAATATATATCTCTATGTAGAAATTATGGGGGTTTATGGATGATGTTTTCATGAATTCTTCGTGTAGTAAATTTCCTTGTGAATTTAATGTATTCATATATCATTGTATTCCATTAGTAACCTAGCCTCAAGATTTGGTTTGAGTGCCTTGTAACAGAATGAGGAGTGTCATAGGATCCTTTATGAACATCATCTACTATTGATAAAATATCTATGTTTTGCAATTAATCATTGAAGGATTCCACCAAACCCTCACCTATAAAGGGATCTACATTTGATTGGAATATATCACATAGTAACATAAAGAACATGACATTCAGTTTGTTCCCATATAGCTTGGACTATCAAGAGGATCCCATTTTAGAGAAAATAAATTTGGGTATCCATCCCTATATGAGTTAGTATCAGTTAATTATGATCTATTACAATGTTGATCTAATTGAATTATTCAATATTAAAGCTTGTCACTATTGAGACCATCCATTGGTGTGCTTTGGAAAAAACCAGCTCATCTTGATCATGGTTGGTCATTACTATAAGAATTATCAATTGCATTTGTATGTGCATTACTTAATAGTGGAAAATGATGTAAAATGTGTTCAAAAGGGATCTCCTACATCACTCGTTTGACAATTCCAATGAGAGGGGAAGATTATTCATTTTTATGGAATATTCTCGATTGGTCTACATTATTGGTAGCTAAGAATCGCCTATGATGTTAGATATTCTATTTTCTGATGTAGGGCTACTTTCAAGACAGAAATGTGTTTTTGGTATTAAGCCTCGTTATTATTTCATTATTATAATGGAGAAAAGTGTAGGTAAAACATTACATGTCCAAAGAAATAAATACAATCCATAAGAAAACTCGATTTATAATTGAATTTTCAATCCTTTTTCTAATAAGACATTAAACAGAACCATCAAAATAATAATCCCAAGTCTGAGTAATTATCTTTTTATAGAAAACCTAATCATTTGAATGCTTGGGGTCCACTGGTAAAATTTTTGGGATAGATTTTTCTATTAAGAAATTATCTTGGGCATTATATTTCATTGAAATTTGTGACATAAATGAATATATAACTTGAATATAATGACTCCCCATTAGGAATATTTTATAGTCAATATAGGATGACCAATGATGTACATCATATGGTCAATATGAGAGACCATATGGATTATGTGGTGATTAAAGTAATGAATACACCTTTTCACTGAATAACCAGTCCGAGGTGGATCTTCTTGAAATCATAATATCGATTCTTAGTTCCAAACATCCTTCAATTGAGGTAGTAGAGACTGTTCACATTTCCCACATTTTTTTCTCGGTGAGAAGATCACCGAGTGATTTTCCCATGGTATCCACATATATGATAATTAGCTTTACCTAAACTAGAGATATCTTTATTGGTGGGTGAAATAGGTATTTATTCTAACTATCTAAAGAATTTGTGTAGTCATTTTCCCATTGATAAAAAAATCAATTCTTCAATATCATAGTGAACGAGATTAATTTTTTGTGCAATTTGGCTATAAATCATTGAATTTAGGAGAGGTTCCTCTGGATCCCCCTCTATATTGTGAGATTATGAGAATGTGATGTTTCTAGAACTACATTATTCATTTCATGTTCTTCTGTGATGCCAAGGTGGTGCACCAAAAATACAAATAATTTCTCAAGAATGACACTGAAATAGAATTTTATAAGAATCATCTTTAGACTATGATTATGTAACATGTAAAAGTATATTTTGAGATCTGTGATGTGATGTCATCCCTATTGGTATTTTAAAACTTATATTAATCATAAAATTATGATATTCATCCCAAGATAGGTTTAATGATTTGATTCATGGCACAACTATAATTAGAGACTGCTTTCCCAAATCCAATGGTCCTGACCTTATAAAAAAAGTTCCCCTGAGTTGCTCTGAAATAAGTGGCTTCCTCATATTTAGGGGCAATATATACCTAATTGTACCATTAGTACCCATCCATGATAAAAAGATATAGTATTCTAGTAGTTTCAATGATGAATTGTTCTATAATAAAAAATGGTAAGTCATCCTTTTGGTAGTGTCGAATATGTTCATTGAAATCGATTCCGACCCTAATCTCCCAATTCTTATTATTGACATGTAAAATGTTTTTGAGCCATATGGGGTATTTCACTTCCCCAAATTATTTGGGATTGATCAATGTTTTAACCTTTGACTCTATGTTAGTACCACGATATTGGTGAATACTCCTCACCACTTGCTTGAAACATTTAAGGTCATGAATTATGATTAGATGGTGTGTGGAAACCTCTAGGGTCAGTCTAGATATTTCAAAATAATTCCCATAGAACATATATCATTGTTTCTTACATGATTAAATTTAAATCTCTTTCCTCTGAAGTGGAATGTGTTAGTAGTCACTTTAGAATGTGATGCTTATTCGGTTACAATATCTATCGTACTGATCAAATAAATTTTGGTGGCGATGCTATCATAAAATGAGGTAAGGTTGATCATGCTCTCATCCACTTCTTATTCTGCCTTTGAGTATTTCGAAGAATTTTGAAATGGGGTAGGAAATTTGAGGGCATAAATTTCACTTTCTGGTTGGGAGAGGCCATGTGAACATACATTGTGCTTCCATATTTCTAGAGTCATTATATAGATATTTCAGACATGAATTTTCTAGAAACATTCATTGGAAAACATTTATTGGACATTTGGGATTAGATCTATTTCCTCAATCAGGAACATGGGAAGCATATAATCACTATCAATAATAAAACTAGGGATTTTAAAGGGCTTTCTTCAAGCTATTGGGGGATGAAACCTATAAATTTTTATTCAAAATTAGTTTTTTACTCCCATTAGTTGATTAATTCTTCACAATATGTGGATTTTAAATACTTGAAGGGGGAACTATGACCTTGTAGTATGTCAACCATACCCTCAATAGGGTATTTCAAACACTAATGAAATGTTTAATGAATTATGACATGGTAGAGATATCAAAGTCTTTTGAGAACGAAATTATATGATGTTTATTTCTAAATAATGATGAAATCAACGTTAAAGGAAAGGTCCCAAAATAGATCATTGCTATTAATCTTCCTAATAGGTATTTTCTCTCCCTTTTCATACTCTTGAATGGTAATATTTATAGGAGATATGTCTTCTTCAGTATATCGAAAAAATTAGAGGGTATGGGTTGGGATGTGGTTGATTCCGAACAATTTTCAGTGAAAAAAATTTGAATGTCAGATTTATCAAGTCAGACTAAACATATTGGTGTCTTATGTGCCACTAGTGGACCTTCACTAGATCCTAATCTATGTACAAGATGGTGACATGGAATTTTTGAGTCATAGTCCCCAATCAATAAACATTGACAACAGCAAAATCTATCGTGTAATCAAATGGGATCAATTGGGGTTCTATTAGTGCCTCTATGAGATATTTTTAATGATGGAGTGAATAAATTATTTATTAATTTGATAGGAAAATCTTTAGCTATGTCATAATGTATTAATTTTGGGACAGAGGTTGGTGTATAACATGATGTGTTTTCTAATGGTTATAATGTTCTGAATATAGGAAAATCATGGTAGATAAGACAAGTGATTTTATAGATGTTGAGAGACCATAAATTTCTAGTTTCATAGGTCACATTGGATATCCTAGATTTCTAGTATGATCAAAAAAAACCCCACTAGGTGGTCGTATTTGATAATTTGGAATAGATGACCATTGTGAGGTTTTGGGAACCAAACCTAATGTTTTGGGCTTGTTGAATTGTTTTTCCAAATGTATCTGCTAATTATATGTACTCTATTGGGATGTGACTAACATATTATGTCAAATCAGACCTGTGTTGTCCTTTTTATCCTTGAATAATTTATATTTAGTATCCATCTAACCATTTATTTATGGGGAACTCATTATTAGTGGAATATTAATTTTCCAAGAGGGGTTCTTCCATGTGTAACATGTCAATGTAACCAAATTTGAAATCAATATCTGATAAGCTTTACTTTTGGTGGGAAGGTTCCCATGCTTCAGATATTTCATGGAAGAAATTTGTAATAGTTAGAATATGCATCAGAACTGAATATGACTCTTTCTCCTTTTTTCCTTCCCATGTTTGATGTTTGCATTCAACCTCAAGAGGCATATTCAATGTCACCTCCCTCAGGGGTCAAACACTTATTTTTATGAAAATCGGTGGTCTCATGAACCCATGATATTGATCAAGTACCTTTCAAGTCATGTAGTCATTGAACATATCTGCATGATTGGATTTTAATTTTTTCTTATCACCTTATTCTCCTCAATGGGAACATTTTAAACAGGCCACATGTAATGTAGAGTTATCCAACATCACATGTCTAGAATCATCCATGCTCTTGAAGACATATTTGAAGTAGAACTAATCTGGGGTTTTGGGAAAAATCATTAAAAGTAAATGGTATTAGTCTGGATGGTTGGGGAGATTGACCTTATTAGGCTCTATGGTTTTGTAATCTTTACAAAGTTAGTGTCTATAGATATAAGTAAATTACTTGGTAATTATTCATTTTAGAGGGATTTTAATTTAAGCATTACTTCCTCAAATATGGGGATAAAATAATAAATTTTTTCTTAAGGTCGAGGGATATTTTTTTGTTTGTGGTTCATAATATGTGTACTTTTGTGGTTAAAGACATTTTATGGTTTTCGGATGGGTATTGTTTTTTGTTTTATTACATAATATTATTTAGGTAGAAAATTTTCATTTTCCTCAACATGGAGATGAAATGGAAATGAAACTAATGAATATGGTGTTTTCACCTTGCAATAGATCTTTTTGAAAGGCTGTTGTACCAAATAATGATACCCCCATTATATTTTGTACAAAAATACAAAACATTGTCACCTCTTATTAATCTTGAGCGACTGTCATCAGAATAAATTTGGGGATTAACCGTCTGAGGTGTTTTTATAGGTCTCCAACATTATAAGATTTGGAGAAGGAAGGATTACTGAAATGTTTTAGTAGAAATGTTTCATTCACCCATTCATGATATGATGGTTTCTCAGGATTAAAAGTAAAATTTTCCATTCATTGGATTCCATTAGGGTAGCTATGGAATCAATGTAATTGTGATGTTTTAGATGTACTTCTATCTAATACACCTAATGACTATAGAGAGGGTTTATGGATTAATGAGTGGTCCTTGTTTTCTTCTCCCTCTAATTATCATCTTGTAAAATTACCAATTAATCACCCTTCAAGGGAGAGTCATTCACCATAATGGTGGGAGGTCATGATCATCTTCAAATTCATCATTTATGTAGTTTGAATTACTGGATATATATCCTTTCTAACACTCTATTCCTTCTATTATAGGTGGATAAAATCAATTCATATTTATAGGATGAGGTATATTCATATCTAACATAAGAAGATACATAGTGGGAATTTTTCACCACATTGGATCCCTACAAGGTAGTCTATGAGTTATTGTCTCATTATAATATTCTATTTATTTATCATCCACAGTAGGAATATAATCTCTTCTGGGTGCTCAGTGGAGAATGAACACTTCTTTGACATTAACATTTGTTGTTTCCACTACAGAGGTGGAAACTCAACATTCAGAGGTGTCTGGTTTTGGATTCTTCTCATTTTCACTATACATTCTGGCTTAATAGGTGAATCCATAAGCAACTCACATGGAATATTACTCATTTTTCATCCATTCAAATATATTTCTTCATCCAAATTATTTGATGTCTTAATGGTGATGACATTCATTGAGTTATATCAGGAAATGGTGGTTTTCCCATTGATCTCAATGCAATATGATGATTCTACTAAACTTATATTATGGGTTTTTTCAAAAATCATTGACCATATTGGATAGTTTTGGATTGCATCCCAGATGGTGATTGATTATGATCATGAAATGTTACTCTCATCTCATATTGTGAGTAGTTTTCTTGAGGGAGTATCTGGTCATTTTTTCAGAATGCTCCCCAAATTTTAGAGTTTAGTCTTGTGGTGGATGAATTGGATGAGATTATAACCATCGATCTTTACCTCCCATATTGACATAGAATGATTCACTATAATGTGATGATAATTATGAGAATGGCCTTATCCCTGTGGGTTTGGGGTATATGGGAATATAATTTACATTTTTTAATCACATTTTTTTGGATTACATGATCATATTTGAATATTGATGACTCTATTGGGGGGAATTGATATATAAATTACCCCAACCTAGTGGTTTGGGGTTTTACTACAACTAAAACTACTTTCTAAATGATCTTCTCAGGAGGTTATTAGTGTGGTGGGAGAGATTGATATAAAGATGACCTCATCTCAATGAGATACGGTTGACTTCATCAGGTTCTGATTTGTTTTATATTTTAAAAGGGATTAATGATTAGAAGTGGGGAGTAAGTGTTAAATATTTCCCTACACCAGAGTTAGAGGATCAATCCTAGAAATATTTTTTTTTCATAGCTATTATAAATTATTTGATTTGGCATTGTATTATTCATATTGAGATGTGTGAATGACATCATATAATGAGAGTAATTTTCTACATGACGTCATTTTGTTGACCAAGACTTGAAATTTTCTGTCTAATATAAGTTTGCTTTTCATTTAGGGGATTATTTAAAATGATATTTTTTATAAATCTTCTCCCTATATTCATAATGTGTTGCCATCATTAATGCAGGGAAATTCTGTCATAGTACCCATCATGATCATGTGTCACCCTTTTCCCTGATTTCATTGGATTGTATGATATTAAAGGAGAACATATATGGGAAGTTATAATATTCTTGGGATGTGTTAACATCCATCATTTAATAATGACCCCATACTCAAATATGTACATATTATGATACTCAAAATATTATCTGATAAACTGTCATCATGATAAAGAGAAGAACATTGTGTATGAAGTTTTCATGCACTTCCAATCCAGGGTTATAATGAAATAAAAATTAATTTATTTCTAGATAACAATAATGTATTGTTGATTTTAAGGTTATAATATTATCCCAGATCATATAATTTTCCAGAAATCAATATCTTATCTATTACCCACATAGTGTGGTATTGAGAAGGGTTTATCTCCTTATCTAGCTCATCTGGGGCCTCATAGTAAGATGTGTTTTGGTGTCAACACGTGGTGGGGATTTTGTTTCTGAATAACAGTCTCAATATATTTATGTTGATTTCAATTTCATCATAATTATTATCATCCACTTGTTTCGAACACAAAATATGTTACTTGGGGTCTCCTGCTAACCATTGTGAAATGTTCATTGATTTTTATGAGAAAATATATATGGCTGACCCTCTTGTTTCAAGAACCTATCTATATTAATGAATGTGGGTTAATAAAAACACTATATAATTTAATGTAGATACATTAAAAGTATTTTCATATCCATGGAAGATATAACCAGTGATAGGTTGACCATAGAGGATGTTATGAGTATACACTATACAATTCGTATCCACACTATCATGAGATGGACTACCATGGGAATGACCACCTCATTATTTTGTTCAAGTGTTTTAAAACCATTGGGGTTTTGATAATATTTATTTTACAAACTAAATGATACTTTCATTGAGAATATTTGGAATAAAAGCCTCTTTTTTCATCATGGGAAGAATATGTCGACCCACCATTTCGGATTGGAATATGAGCCCGCCTATGGGTGGTTTCAGAAATATGCCACTCAAGAGTGAAAAAATTGGAGATTTTAAACTAGTTCAAATATAAATACTCCATTGAAATATAGACACAACTCTTCTTAATTATATAAATGATATAAGCCTCTACCTTTATATCCAATAAATGATATTGGTTCAGTCATTAATCAATGGATGTAGGAATATAAAAATGAAATCTACGATCTTCTAAAATATTCTAGGTAGCTTTATTGAATGTAATATTGGAATACCTCGGGGTGTATGGTTCTCTCACAGGGTGATTTTAGTACAGAAAGAGGATATGATATTGATTTTTAACCTCTAGGGTATGACTCTAGTATTTTCCAATAGGATGTTTTTCCTATTCCAAGGAAAAATCCACCGTTACATGGTGAGCCCTAATTAAAATTGGGGTATGATCCTAATTTTGATCCATTGTTGTATTCCTCTCGTCATTTTTTGACAATAATTTATACCCATACCATGGCATGTGTCCCTCTCACTTGGAGATCCCCAGTTGGAATGGGGATATGATCCTATTATGGTGCCTCATGAATTACCAAAATACACTGATAATCCACCGAGATGGGAGAAATAATGCCCACTTACTCTAGAGAATCCTCATGTTCATAATTTTTAGACTGTTGTTCTTCCATGATTATAGGTATATAAGTATGCACATATCCCTGTATTTTTAATAGTTCCGAAATATTCCAGCAGAGTTCTTCAAATGTTATTATTTTAACTCCCCAAGCTTTCACGGTACGATTCCCTTTGAATAATATAGTAGATTGTGTTGTACGCAACTTCGAGTTCATACACACCACAACTAATCAAACAAGTCGTTATGAATAGTTATACCCTCTTTTTGATATTTTAAAAATTTTATAATTCAAAATGGAATTCATTTTTGGATTCGGAATATCAAAACGATCTTAGGTCAAATTTTTGGCATTTTTATGAAAACTTTCATTTTTTGATGAATAGTGAAAAACACTAAGTTATTGTTTAAAAACAAATTTTTATTTAAATAATTATTTATTTTATTTAAATTTATGTTAGTTAAAAATAGATACATAATACCTATATATGTTCATTGTAATTCATTGAAGTCAGTTTATAATAATTTTAGATATATAATAATTTTATTGAACTTTTTATCGTCTTTTACCCACCTCCTAGAAGCATTTGAAAATTTACATAAAACGCAATTTTACCACTTCTGTGAGTGGAATTTTGAAAATCCAAGAGACAAAGTTGATATTAGTATGTAAAATTGTGTTCAATAAGATAAAAATAATTTTTGGTGAATAATAACTTTTGACTTTTATTTACCACGATTAAAAGTAAATTGGGTAATTGAAGGTAAAAATTATATTATTATTACCCTAACACATGTCCTAATTCTATTGGATAAGTGATATTGGATCATAAACAAAATTATGAATAAAATATTATCCTTTATTTCCACTTGTATTATATTAGGAAATTTATTATTATTTAATTCAAAGAAGAGTTAAAAGTGTTAAATTCAATGTTCAATGACTAAACCATTTTTAATATAGGGTTTAAAATAAGATAAATTCGACTGATAATATTCATTAGAAAGATAAAAATATTTCCTACATAATGGTAGTTAATTTATATTTTTTATACATTAAATAATTTAACTTAGTTATGACACAATGGTGATACATTAAATACCTTATTAATGAAATATTATAAATATCCAAATTAGTGTAATTTGAGTGTTTTTATGAATTACACAAATTTTCTAGGTTAATATGACAAGGTAGGCTTGATTAAATGAATTTTTGTTGAAGTAATAATGCTTTTATGAATTTAACAAAAACAAAATAGAAAATATTGTTAAAACATTCATAATAGAGTTTTTAAAACAAATATTTTATTATTAATTGATATTATATTCCTTAAAATCTATAGTTCATCCAAAGGTCTTCAATAATTTTATATATTACATTAATGAACCACTTGTGGTTCCTTTGGAAGTTTATAGTATGTTTATTAACCATATAATATAAAAATACAATGAGACATGGTAAATGTCAAACTAATTAAAAAAGAGTTAAATCTAAATGATAGGTTAATATACTTACCCAAACCTATCTATAACCTATTGATTGAGTACATTTCAACCCATTTATACTTTATCCTCAAAATAAATCATTTTGGATCCATTTAAAACTTAATATTATTTTATTATAAAATAATATTTCAATCTTTTCCTAAGGTGTCCCTCACCCCTCTTATAAAAGGGCACTTTACCTTCTCTCAAGTTCACACCTTCAAGCCATTTGGATCAGGAAACCTCTGACCAAATATCCTCTAATCTATCCTCTATTTATCTTAGAGTCCTTCCTTTAGTCAAAAATCCAACATAATGAGTTTTTTTGATTAAATTAAAAGGAATAACTTGAAGAAAAGTAATTATTTCATCACATCTTTCATGTTATTTTCATATTCCACTTCCTCTTTCTATGTAGTTTCTATTCTAAAATAATAAATCCAGTATCTTCTATATACTATGATGTTATTTTAAAAATTTTACAACCATATTCATTACTCTATCCATCCTATAAATGACAATGTCACCATACGTGCGTACATACAGATTACTGTCTCCACGTCGTGGCGTTGTTTGTTATACAAACACTTAATGATTTGTATGGGAATAAAAATGAGTATAAATTCTGTAAATAATTAATATAACATGATAATTATTCAGTATGTATGATATACCATCTATTTACATAATATTTTAAATCAAAAGAATGATATTCGCACTTGTGCATACGTACGGATTAACATCTCCCCGAATGCGATGAGATTCATTTCCCCATCATAACCATTCAAGATTAGTTTTTATTTGATAATTAAAAATGATGTTTAAAGAACATATTATAATTATGGATATGAATAAAATACATAACATCCATAAAAGACATGACTTACAAGACAAAAAATATAAAGGAAAATTAATCAGTTAATAACCAAAACGATGATAATACAAAATATTATTAAAAATCATTATTAGAAGATCATATATGATGTATCAATTATATTTATGGTTCTTGTATAATTTAATAACAATTATTTATCTATTATATAGGAGGTTAACGTACCCTCGTCTAAGGAAAAGTACAAGGTGAGGGTTAATTTTACAATCTTTTTATTATCCATGATAGTTTTTACGTAAGTATCTACTATGACCTCTTTATCATCCACATACTTGTTTCATAAAAATTTATTCCAATTTTTTTTTCTATTTACTATTGAATAAGTTAAATCCATTTATACCACTGGTTGTCTTTTTATAAAATGTTATGGAATGAATCTTTATGTCATTTTCCAAACAAGGTACCTTATGACCTTTTAGGAAAAATTATTGTAATAATGTTATTTTAACTTATACGGTGGGTGAAACTATTTTATTCCATTATGACATCATCGAATCATCCCTTACAATCATATTAGAATATTTTCCAAAAAAATGTTTTCTTTTATAATTTTATTACTTTTAAAATATTTCAAATTAGAAAGAGATATTTCTTTAATTTTTTTTATAACATATTTGTCAACATCCTTTGATGGATTTTAAGCTTTAATGGATGTTGATTTATTATTATACAAAACATCCGTATTTTATTGAAGTATTTGTGATATGTTTGACTGTGGATGTGTTATTTTCACACCATTCATGGTTTGAAGAGAAAGTATTGACATTTCATATGCTAGTTTTAATATGAATGTTTAGGCAATGTTTGAACCTTTCCATATGAGGAATTCATTAGACGTAGTAAGTTATGGGCAGATCCCGCTATATCTCCTCGATGAATTGGTAGGTCTCATGAGAAAAACTAGTATCATGGAAGAAAGCCTTGAATAAATCTTATTTTTAGTCTTGGCACAAGGACTTGAATATGTGGTTATGAAATCTGGCGTTGTGTATTCCATCATAATAAAAGTGGCTATTGATATTGCATGTGATTATTCGACTAGTAGAATATCCATGTGAAAACGTAAATGGAATTATTTGATTTTATCTTTTCCATATTATGATGAACATAATTTTTAAAAGTATTTTGTTTTAGTCATATACATTTCCATAAATGTTTGTGCTTATTTATGAAAGATTCGGCAATATTGTTATCCTTACTGAGAATCTGAGCTCACCCCTTTATAGGTTTTATTTTTCCCAAAATGCGAAGAAGTATTTTATGATTGACCTATAGGGATACTCCGAGGAGATATGACTGTGGTGTATGGAAACATTGTTGTTGCTGTTTTTCATATTATAATGTAATGTAAAACATAAGAATGTATCATGTATTTTCATGGCTACAAATCTGATTGGTCTTTCAGGACATGATTTCTTTGGATCATGCCAATGTTATGTAATAATGCACCGACTCTGGGTAACTGGGGTCGTGGTTTTATAGTTGGTATCAGAGGAAGCTTAGTTCCAACCTTGAAATCTAGATTTAGATAAAATCTTATTAGAACACATTACCCCGAGATAGACTTTGAGGATTTGTATAGAAGAACTTCCTATAATTTTGGTACTATAGATACTTTGTGAGTTTTCCAAAAAAAAAATCCTTATATGGATACGAGTAGGTAGAGGTAACTATGGTACAAATGTACCAAAGGGTAAAACCTAAATAACCCGCTTCGAGCTTGACTTGAATGGGAACCAGTGCACGACAATGGGCCTTGCTGCACATTTGGTTACAACCCTCCTAGGGGATATTCTTAAGAGAATTATCATTTTCATTACAAACCATTATGAAGGGTTTATGAGTATATACATACTCAATGTAAACATTTTTTATCATTATGGATTATATCCATATCCATATACAATTCAATTCATTTTATGCATTTTACATGTTTGAAATTATGTATTTCGATTCATAAACTAATCTAGTTTAAGACATTGTTTAGAAATGGATCCTAGTGGATGGAATGCAAACCGTATCAATGCACATAATCCACCTAGGTATTACCCTCCTACTCAAGATAATTATAGTGGATCTTGTGAATCAACTGGTGTAGATCAGCTTATCACAATATTGGGACAACTCACTCAGGTTATGAATAATAACCATACCTATATGAAGCACCCTGATCCATTGTGTGGAGAATTAATGTTAGATCGCTTCATGAGGAAATAACCACCAACATTATAATGGGATTAGAAATCCCTTAGTAGCTGAGAAATAGATAAATTATATAATGAAAATATTCCACGCCATGGGGAGTAGCGAAAGGGAAAAAGTTTTCATGGAAGTTTACCACCTCACTAGAGATGTTGATCAATGGTGGTCATTTATTCAAAACACAAACGATGATTATGAAGTATAAAATACGTAATGGAGGGAGGTTAAGTATATTTTCAATGAAAAATACTTTCCTCATGACCATGGTGGAGCAAGCAGTGACGGAGCATGCAGTGTCGGAAGGCAATGCTAGGGTTTTTCCTCATCCTTGAGTGGATCCGGTTAGGGAGCAACGAAGAATGTCCCTAGGGTGACCGGTCCCTGGAGTATAAGAGAGGTGAAGTATTTCATGGATTTCATTTGTGGAATATCTTCATGGGGAGAAGGGTTCATCTTCGGAGGCCGCATATGGTTATTGGATGGATGAAAAATAAGTTATTATTCTGATCAGGTTGGAGCATAGAGATCCGAAGGTTTTGGATGGGGCAACAATGATTGAGGTTTCAAATAAGGAGCTACTTGATGCGGTGATTTATCAGGCCCTATACTTGGTGGCTTGTTTTTGTCCGGTGAAACCCTCGTAGGAAATATTTAAATTCTTTGTCGACACCTGGGGTCTTCAATAACTGGTGGCGGTCTCTAAGATGTCCATATTTTCCTTTTGTGTTCATCTATTCTGCAATGAGGATTTCATTCAAGCATGGTCACGAGAGGGTAGAATCTATGATTCTCATTATTTCAGCCTTGCTCGATGGGCTTGGGATTTTTATTAAATTAAGGAATCGTGTATGGAAGTTGTCTAGGTGAAATTTCCAGTGCGTCCTCTATCTCTACACAACCCATGAATCTTACCTTTGTTAGAGACGTGTTGGGGAGTTTTCTCTATTCGGATGCTCCAACACAGAAACTCTTTAATGTAGGTTCCCCTAGGATCTTGTTGGAGATGAATCTATTGGGGAAATTTCCATCTCGCATTCTTATTAGATATCCATATGGGTTCAACTTGTGGCAGCGCTTTATCTATCAATTACCCCCGAGGTTCTGTTCATCTGGAGAGTTTAAAGGGCATTTAGTTGTTGTGTGTCATAAAAGGCTGTCGAGGTTGTGATGAAGGGAGACCTTAGTGAAGGCTACATTTGAGGAACTAATTGGGTTGATATGAAGAAAGATGTTGTGGAGAATTTCTCAGTACAAAAGCATCCCTATGAGGCATCGACTTTGGGTGGTTGTTCGGCATCGCCTCTGATGGGTTATAGGAAGGTATATGGTTATGAGTTAGTTTTTTATTGTTCAAAGTTTTCTGAGAGCAGTTCTAGAACATGTACTAATGCTCTGGATGGTCCCAGTTTGGGGAGTAATCCTTCTGATGGTTCTTTGCCATATATGAAGTTATTGTTGGTTTCTTCTGTGGGTTCGTCAGGAACACTAAATTCGGCTTCCACGGATGGGTGTTCAACGCTGAAGAAGACTATGTTATAGGGTTAGGGATTCAATATATTTAATCTCTTTGATCTGGAAATTTGAAAGATATTCTAGTGTCTTCCTTTGTCCCCTCCTGAATATAGTGGGCTTGTTTCATCTCTTCTCTCTAGAGTCTCTTTGAAATTTTGATTGGATTTCGTGGGTTTTTACAAAGAAAATGAGAAGTCCCATTCATGTGGATCATTTTTGGAAGGAGTTTTGAATGAAATTTGTTTACCAAATGGTTTCTATGTCCCCAAGCACTGGTTTCCCGCTTTCATGAAGGTATAAATCCACCTTTGCCAGTTTCCCAGAAAAATAGATTGTATTTCCTCGAGGAGTCAAACAGTCCTTTGAGAAAAAATTCTGATTCCAAGGAAGTGGTCTTATGCTGAAAAAGCCTCTTCGCCGTTCAAACATCCTATGGATAAAGAGGGATGTGATAATTCATTTTTTTTCATCGGGATCTGGGTCCAGTGTTCTCAAGGGTAAACCTCAATCACTCTCATGTTATCACTCATAATTTGGAACTCGTGGTTTGGGCGTTTAGGATAAGTGTTCTTTTATGGCCATTGATGTTTGTAAGTGGCGTTCATCCATGGCGACCATTTTGGAACCTAAAAATATCCTAGCATTCTTCCCTTCTTATCCAGGAATATGGGTTTTATCTCTCATTTACATGATCAGTCGACAAATAAAAATATTGGGATTTGCTGGGAAGGGGGGCTTTAGGTGGAGGTGTTCAAATCTTCTGATCAATACATCATGGTTAAGATTCAGGTGCAGGGTATAGTGTTTATTTTCTCATTCAATTATGCTAGTATAGATGTTCAGGTTAGAAGTGCCTTATAGGATGAACTTTATTATTTTGATCCGGGTGGTCTCCCATGGTTTGTTGGAGGAGACATCAATTTCAACAACGATATTTCTAAGAAGAAAGGCAGAACCTGGTGCTTGATTAATGGTATGTTGTATTTTTCTTCCTTTGTATGGAATAAGGGTCTTCTTGATTTGGGTTTCAAAGGGTGTAAGTTTATGTGGTGAAATAATAGATGCGGTGGTAGTAGAATTTGGAGTCGTCTAGATCAATGTTTTATTAATATTCATGGGCTTGATATTTTTCTGGTACTTCAGTTACTCTTCTCTCCCGCGTGGTTTCGAATCATGCTCTTTTTCTAATTAAGTCAAAACAGGGAAGGCATAACTTTAAACCATTCATATATTCTTCCAGGTGGCATCAGATAGTGGTCTTTATGCAGATGATAAAGTGCTCTTGGGAGCAAGAGTTGTTAGAGTCCGCTTGGGGTGGACTAACTATTCACCTTAAACGATTGAAATCTTCTATTTTCAGGTGGCCTTTTGAGAATACTGTGAGGGATATTTTATAGGATGTGATTCAGAAAGAAATCGATGACTTGGAAGATGTGTTATGATAGGGTTGGGATGAGAATGTCTTCATGTGAATATGTGACAAACGTACTCTCTTATCAGATAGGTTGTTGGAGGTGGAAAATCTTATAAGATAAGATCCGGGATCAAGTGGCTTAAAGAGGGAGACCATAATAGTGCATTTTTTCATGAATATGTGAAAGAACATCAGTCTATGAATATTAACATTAAACATGATGATGGATCCTTTTCCTCAGATATTGAGGTGGCAGGTAAATTATCCTTGGATCATTTTAGGCTTCTACTTGCTATTAATGCCAAAAAAGACTATGATTTGGAGGTGGAGTAGGAGGCATGAAATGTTTCAATGGATAACATTCAGAGTAGCATTTAGGAGGGGGAGAACGATTTTCTTAGTGCTATTCTAGAGAAAGAGGTGGTTTGGGATATTGTTTGAAATATTCCTTTGAATAGCACCCCGAGTCCGGATGGGTTTCCAACTGGCTTTTATGTGGCGTCTTGGGAATTTGTGGGTGATCAGTCATGTGAAGAGATTCGTGATTTCTTCTAAGGGGGGCCAATGAATAGGAGTTCATGCTCGTCGAGTGTGGTTTTGATTCCAAAAGTCAAGTACCCATACGTAGTGGAACATTACAGAACCATTAGCCTCTGTAATGATTCCTATAAAATTCTGACTACCCTTATTGCGAGGGGGCTTGACAAAGTAATTCTAAAATTCATTTCCCTAGAGAAACACAACTTTTTTAAAGGAAGAGGTATTCAAAATGTGATTGGTATTGCCAAGTAAATTGTTGAAGATGTTAATAGAAGGTTGACTGGGTCTAATGTCATCATTCAGATTGATATGAAAAAGGGTTTTGACAAGTTGGAAGGGATCTTTATTATTAAAGTCATGAGGAAGCTGGGTTTCCATGCATGGTTTTGTGACTTATGATTCTGGTTCTTCTCTTCTCCATGGATCACTATTTCCCTAATAGGGAAAATCATTGGTTTCTTCCGGAGTGTGAGGGGATTACGGGAAGGGGATCCATTGTCTCCCTTTATTTTCATCTTAGCATAAGAGACCTTGTCTAAAAATCTTCTAAAAAGTTTGACAGGAAGGAAAATTTTTCCATATCATTCACGGGCATCAGATTGGACTTTTTCACAACTCATGTTTGCTGATGATATTCTAGTTTTCATGAATTGCAAGAGCCCATCCCTCTGATGGTTTAAGAGGCTTATGTTGGATTATGGTTATCTTAGTGGCCAGTGCGTGAACAGTCCTAAAAGTATTGTTTTTATTTCTTCTAAATGCCCAAGTAACAGGGCCCCGGACAGTCAAGTGATCTTGTGGATTCATGGGAAACAGTTTCCAATGAAATATATAGGAGCTCCTATTTCCAATGGTTGCGTTAAAAATGTTTATTTTGAGAATCTTGTCAACAAAATTATGGGCATAATTTTTAGCTGGAGGAATAATTTTTTATCATTCAATGGTCGGGTTTCTTTAATCAACAGTGTGCTTGTGTCTATTCCAATGCATGTGCTGGCTATTATCACTCCTTTGAAAGGGGTCATTGGTTTGATGGAACATATTTTCAATAGTTTTCTATGGTCTGCTAATGATGTAGGTAGGTTTCACTGGGCATCTTGGAGCCTCATGGTGAAACTGATCGAAGAGGGTGGTGTGGGTCTAAGGGATGGTGTTTACACAATGCAATCAATTCAAGGTCGTCTGGCCTGGGAGATCATTGTCGGGGGCTCTCTTTGTTCCAAAATTATGAAGTTTAAATATGGGAAAACATGGAATGATGGAACGCCTGCAAGCTGTCCAGGTTATCTAGGGATATTCGCTATCATCTAGAATTGCTTCAGGGTTTATCATAGTGGGTTATTGGGAGAGGAGATGTGTGTTTGTGGCGTGACAATTGGGTCGGACAGGGGTTGTTCATTTTGTCTTGTCTTGTGCTAGAGATGACTGTCAAACAGGATACCCAATTTCCCAGTTTTATTGAATGCATTATTAATGATGACTAGGTGTCCATGTTTAGAGATATTATGTTTTCTAAGGATGATGATATATGTTGCTTCACTGGTTCTAGCTCTAGACGCTTTAGCCGACAGTCTTATCGTGGTCTCCGGCGACCAGAAGCTATTCATGATGATTGGGCCTCATTGTTCTAGTGGAAATAATTCCCCCTTAAGATGAACCTTCTTGTTTGTAGGATAAGAAATTTTTCACTTCCTACAGAGGAGAATATTCAAATAAGAGGGGTGTCATTGGCCTCATGGTTCTACTTCTGTTCTCATCCCAATGTGGAATCTGTCACCCATTTATTTTTCATGAGTGAATGGGCAGCTTCTCTCTGGTCGTCCATGGGGTCTTTGGTTTTGTATAATCCTTAATGCTCCTCCTTCCTTGAGTTCCTAACAGGTTTGTTTGAGAGCACTTAAATCTCGGAGATGGAAAGGAAGGAAAAAACTATTATTGTGAATTCTACATGCTGAACGTTGTGGACAGCGTGCAACATGTTGAGGTAAGAAAATCATCCCTCAGTTTATTCTCTTCATTTAAAAATGAAACTGTTACTACATATATTGGGATCTCTTGTCATGGGGGGAGATCAATCCCTAGTTCTGTGTAAATTTCTCAGAAGATCGATTGGTCATTCTGGTTTGCACGGTGTGTGGGTTATTTGGAAGCCTCAGGTGAATGGTCTGAAGCTCAATGTAGATGGGTCCTTATTTAATGAATCAATGCGGGGTGGAGGACTCCTATGGAATGGTAATGGTTCGGTCAGGGTGGAATTTAGTTCCTTTTGTGTTTTGGGTAGCTCTTTCAAAGGTGAGATGAGTGCTCTCCTCTCCGGGGTTCTTGTTTGCAACAACCCCTCCTTGAAGGTGGTAGAGGTCGAATCTGAATATGAACTTCTGGTTCATATTCTTCATGGGAATATAGTTTCTCCTTTGAATTTAATTTATTTAGACAGGTGATTCTTGTTAGAGATTAGTGATGGTTGTGTGGTTTGGCACGTTAAAAGGGAGGCCAACTTTGCGGCATATGCTTTATCGCGAGAAGGTAGTTAGCACGATCGGCTGATTGTTTACTCCAGTTTGGGTCAGCTGCCTTTAGTTTGTAATAATTTTTTTGTGGGGGGCTCTTTGGGTATTCATTACTTATAACCCATGTGGTTTGGTTTTGAAAATATGTTTTATCATTTATTCTTTAATAATAAAATTCAACTTTCATTCAGTGAGTTTGAGGCAAAAGGAGGATGAGAATGTCACAAAGTATGAAGCTAAAATTACAAGGTTAGCGTGGAATGAAACATATTATATATTCAACCAAGGAAGCAATATTGATCATATCTTTGATGGGTTAAGACCATTTTTCCATTAATCATTTTTCTTACAATCTTTCTCATCATACGAAGACATTGTCTCATTGCTATCAAGACATAAATCAAATTCTCTAAGTTTTACGACGTTAAAGAAAATCAAGAGAAGAAGAGATCTATTTGAACACTCTAGAAATGGATAAAAGGGGAATAAGGGAAAATTTTAATATACATCCTATAGTATATTTGGGAAAAAACACCTTGGTATTTTTATGAAGGGAATGAGAGTCTGTTACAAATGTGGTTAAAAAGGCCACCAAGCTCATGATAGCAAGGGGAAGAATGAGGCTGTCAATGTTGAATGATAAATTGTAGAGAAATGGGGAATTTTGAAAATTAATGTCCTATGCACCAAGGAAACATACCTTAGAAAAGTCCAACGGATCCAGGAAAAACATATTCTAGCACTACGACTGAGGTTATAGCTCCAAAATACGTGGTGGAAGGTAATTTAATGGTTTCCTAATGTTTAGAAAATGCTTTATTTGATTATGGATCATCACATTGTTTCATAAAATCCCAGTTTTGTATGGAAATTAGATATTTCCAATTTGATTTAACAAGGGAGTGGTCAGTATAAACTCCTAAGGGATTTATCATTGCAACAATGTTTTGTGAATCAATCCCCTTTAGGGCATATAAATGTTCTTTATCTGCTGATCTCATCATCATACCCATGATTGAATTTGATATAATCCCGGGTATGGATTAGATTTTGGACCATGATGCAAAAATTTATTGAAAGAAGATGGAGGATACGATTTTTGATGACAATGATAAAGACTACCTTATATTTAGTGAAGATATGTCCCCATGTGATTTTTATCTAGATCCACCCCCAGTAGCTGAACTAAATTCAATTATTGGTGAGGAAGAGAAAAAATAATTGTCGGTGAGGAAAAGAATGCTCTAATAGAAGACTTACATATTGTGCCAGAATATGTTTATCTGTTTCCAGAGGATTTACCTAGACATCCTCGAGAAAGATAAATTGATTTATACATTGATTTATTTTCTATTTTAAAGCCAATATCGAAGACCCCTTGGAGAATGGCCACTGTGGAATTAGTGTAACTATATAAACAATTAGGGAAATTGATTAACAAGGGATTTATTCACCCTAGTGTTTCTCCATGGGGATCCCCTATCCTTTTTGTTAAAAAGGAAGACAAATATTTGAGGTTTTGGATTAACTACATGGAGATCAATGATATAACAATAAAGTACAAGTATCCCCTAACTCGCATTGATGATTTATTCAAACAACATCATTGAGATCAATATTTTTCAATGATTGACCTTCGATCTGGATATCATCAGTTGTGTGTGAATAAGGAAGACATTCCGAAAACTGCATTTTGAACCCGGTACCGGCATTACGAGGTTACAGTAATTCCTTTTGGATTGACTAATGTACCCTCTGTCTTCATGGATCTAATGAATAGAGTTTTCAAGTAATATCTTGATTACTTTGTATTGTTATTTATTGATGATATCATGGTATACTCTAAAATCTACGATGATCTTGAAAATCACTTGTGCATTATCCTGAAGACTCTTAGAAGAAATTTATTATATGGGATGTTTAGCAAGCATAAATTCTGGCTTAAATAGATTTCATTTCTTGGCCATGTTGTCTCTATGGACGGAATCTCTGTTGATCCTTCTAAGACAAAGGCAATCCTTGAATGTCCAGCACCGACAAGTATAACAGAGGTACACAATATTATTGGTTTAGCAGGTTATTATCGATGTTTCGTCCAGAATTTTTCCCGATTGGCTAACCCATTGACAAAGCTCACATGTAAAGGGGTTAAATTTTTTGGAAAAAAAGTGTGAAGAATGTTTCGAAGAACTGAAGAGAATATTAGTCAATGATCATATCTTTACTATACCATTGGGGAATGAGGGGTTTTTATTTATAGTGATGCTTCAAAGAGAGGACATGGTTGTGTCCTTATGAATAATGATAGAGTTACTTCCAATGCAACACAATAGATAAAAATTCATGAGTAAAACTATCCTACACATGATCTTGAGCTAGAAGCTGTAATCTTTTCTCTTAAGATATTGAGACATAATCTCTTTGGTGAAAAAATGAAAGATATATACCGATCAAATGACATTGAAGTATATTTTCTCAAAGAAAGAACTCAAAAAAATGCAAAGACGATGGCTTGAACATCTCAACGATTATGATTTCACTATAAACTTCCACCCAGGGAAGGAAAATAAGGCGGCAGATGCTTTGAGCAGAAAGGATCATGGTGTTTTGAACAAGATGAGAGTTTAAAGAGATCCTATTTTCAAGGATCTAGTAAACATGGATCTGGGAATACTCATGGAAGGTGAGACATAGAATTTTTTAAAATGGTTTCCACACAATCTATACTAGAATGAATAAGAACTTATTAGACAGATTGTGAGGAATTTCAAAAGAGGATTAAATCAGTGAATGATGAGAGATTGATCGACATCATATATGAAGATTGAATTTTGAAATTTGGAAAGAGGATTTGTGTTCCTAACATACATGATCTAAAAATGGAATTGTTGGATGTTTCCCATAGCTCTAATTTCTCTATACACCATGGGAGCAACAAGATGCATAGAGATTTGAAGGAACATTTCTGGTGGGACAACATGAAGAGGGAGATTGTTGATTTTCAGTCAAGATGTATGGTTTTTCAACAAGTGATACCTTGAAGGAAAAATCCTAGAAGAGTAATGAAACCTCTTCCCATACCTTGGTGTAAATGAGATAATATTACAATGGAATTTGTTATAGGGGCTACCAAATAATCCTAGAAGAAATGATGCAATATGGGTCATTGTTGATCATCTTACCAAGTCAACCCAATTTCTTTCTATAAGTGATGATTTACCAAATGAATGTTTACCATGACTGTATATTATGGATGTTTTTAGACTTCATGAAGTACCCCTATCGATTTTTTTTGATTGTGATCCCCATTTTACATCAAGATTATAGAAAAGTCTTCACAAAGCCCTGGATACCGAACTTTGTTTGTGCACTTCCTACCACCCTCAAAATGAAGGACAATCAGAATGGACTATTCAAACCTTAAAGACATGTTGAGATCCTTTCACAAGACTTTCAAGGATTTTTGGATAAATATTTACCTCTAGTAGAATTTTTCTATAACAATATCTTCCATTGAATTATTCAGATGGCACCATATGAAGTGTTATATGGAATGATATGTCGCACTACAACTTGTTGGGATGATGTTTGTGAAAGAAAACTCATTGAACCAAAAATTGATTAGAAAACAATAAAAAGGTGAAGCTAAAAAACCCCACATCAAAGCAGCTCAAAGTAGGAAGAAGAGCTATGCAGATAACCAGAGGAAGGATTTAAAATTTCAGATAGAAGATCATGTTTTCAAGAAGGTATCTCCTTGGAAGGGTGTCATAAATTTCAGTAATATGGGTAAATTGAGTCCCAACAATATTAGACATTTTGAAATTCAAGAATGAATAGGGGTTGTAGCTTACCGTTTGGAAATGCTGCCATGTCTCTCCAAAGTTAATGATGTGATTCACATATCACTGTTGAGAAAATACATGCCTGACCCAAAGCTTGTACTGACCTATGAGAAATTAGAACTGGAATTCGATCTATCTTATTGGGAAGAGCCTGTCAAGATTCTTGATACAGGAGAACTAGTGCTGGGAAACCGGATGACTCGCCTGGTAAAAGTTCTATGGAGAGACCATAAGATGGAAGAGGCAGTGTGGGAACCTGAGGAAATTATGATGAAGAACCCCACGAAACATTTTATGTCGTAATATTCTAGAAATTTCTATGATGAAAGTATTTATTGGGGAATAGAATGTAACACACCAGGCTTCCACAGTACTTTTCACTTTAAATAAAATAGTAGATTGGGTTGTATGCAACTTCGAGTTCAAACACACCACAACCTATCAAATTAGACGTTATGGATAGTAATACCCAATTTTTGAGATTTTGGTAATTTTATCATTCAAAATGGACTTCATTTTTATATTTGGAATACCGAAATTAGCTCAGGGTGATTTTTTTTATTTTTCTGAAAACATTCAATTTTTGATGAAAAGTGGAAAAGATGGATTTATTATTTAAAACTGACTTTTTTATTTAAGATATTATTTATTTTTTATAAATTTATTTTAGGTCAAAATAGATACATAATACCTATATAAGTTCAATGTAATTCATTGGAGTTTTTTTATAATATTTTTACATATATAAAAATTTTATTGAACTTTTTACCGTCATTTACCCATCTCCTTGGAGAATTTGCAAAATTAAATAAAATATAATTTTTCCGCTTCTGTGAGTTGAATTTTTAAAATCTGAGACACAAAATTGATATAAATAAGTAAAAATTTGGTTCAATAAGAACAAAATAAATTTTTTGAATAGTAACTTTTGACTTTTATTTACCACAGTTAAAAGTAATTAGGAAAATTAAAGGTAAAAATGATATTATTATTACCCTAAGAAATGTACTAATTATATTTGATATGTGTTATTAGACCAAAAATACCATTAGAATAAAATATGATCTTTTAGGTCCACTTGGTTAAGATTATGAAATTTATTATTATTTAATCTGAAGAAGAGTTAAAAGTGTTAAATTCAATGTTTAATGACTAAACCATTTTTAATATAAGGTTACACATAAGAAAAATTAGACTATAAATATTCATTATAAATATAAATATATTTCATACATTATGGTTTTTTATTTATATTTTTTTGACAATAAAAAATTTAATTTATTTATGACACAATGATTATACATTAACTACCTTATTAATGAAATATTAAAGTAATTGATATTATAAATATCCAAATAAATATAATTTGAATCTTTTTATAAATTAAACTAATTTTATAATTTAATAAGATATTTTAGGGTTGATTCAATTATTTTTTTTAAATTAATAATGTTTTATGCATTTAACAAAAAATATTAAAATAGTGTCAAAATTGGCATAAAATTGTTTTAAAAACAAATATCACATTATTAATTGATATTTTATTCTTAAAAATCGATGTTTGGGCCAAAAATCATAAATAATATTATATATGTCGTTAATGAACCACTTTATGTTCTTTTGGAAGTTTATTTTATGTTTATTAACCATATAATATAAAAATACAAAGAGACATGGTAAATGTCAAACTCATTAACTATGTGTTAAATCTAAAAGATAAGGTTATTTTAGTGACCAAACCTGTCTAAAGCCTATTTGTTGAGTAATTTTCGACCCATACCTACCTTATCCTCGAAATAAATCATTTTGGAGTCATTAGAAACCGAAAATGATTTTATAAAAAATATTATTTCAATCTTTTCCTAAGGTTCCCCTCACCCCTCTTATAAAAGGGAACTTCCCCTTCTCTCCAATTCACACATTCAAAGACTTTTGGATTGGACAAACTCAGAGAAAATATCCTCTAAACTACCCTAACTTCTTATTAGAGGACTTTCTATAGTCATAAAGGCAACCTAAGGAGCCATTTTATCCCCTCAAAATAAAGAACCCGAAGAAGAGGTAAATATTTCATCACCTCTTTCAAGTTCTTTTCTTCTTCCACTTCATATTTCATGGTTGTTTCAATTCTAATATAATAAAATCAGTATATTCTATAAAATGAGATGTTATTATATAAATGTTACATCCATATTCATTACTCTATCCATCGTATTAATGACAAAGTCACCATATATGCGTAGGTACGGATTACCGTCTCCACGTCATGGTGTTGTTTGTTATTCAAAAACTCCATCATTTGGATGGGAATAATAGTTATTATAAATGATGTTAATAATAAATATAACATGATAATTATTCATTATATATGATATACCATCTATATACATACAGTTTTAAATCAAAATAATGATGTTGTCGCTCGTCTGTACGTACGGATTACCGTCTCCACAAATGTGATGTGATTCATTTCCCCCTCATAACCATTCAAGAATAATTTTCAATTGATTATTAAAAATGAAGTTCAATGAACATAATATACATTTGGATATGAATTAAATACATCATATCCATAACAAAAATTACTTTCGTAACAGAACATATAAAGGAAAAAGAATCAATTAACACCCGAAACGACAATAATACTAAAATATTGTTAACAAAGCATTAGTAGAAGATCACATATGATATAATAATTATGTATAATGTTCTTGTATAATTTAATAACAATATTTATCTATTATATAGGAGGTTAATGTACCCTCAACTAAGGAAAATTACAAGGTAAGGGTTAATTTTACAATATCTTTATTATCTGAGATTGTTTTTACATAAGTATCTACTAGGAACTCTTTATCATCCACATATTTGTTTCTTAAAATTGTATTCAAAAACATTTTTAATATTTACTAGACTATGGATTTAAGTCATTTATACCCTTTTTTGGATTTTTATAAACTGTTTTGAAAGGAAACTTTTCGTTGTTTTCCAAACAAGGTACCTTATGAGCTTTTTGACAAAATTAAGGCAAAAATGTTTTTTAACTTTTACAGCGGGTGCGACTATTTTTTGCCATTATAACATTATCGAAGCTTCCATTACAAGCATATAAGAATATTTTCAAAATAATATTTTCCTTTTATAATTTATGACTTTTACATGATTTCAAAATAGAAAGAGATATTTCTATAAAAAATGTTTTCATTTCATCTATGTCAACATCCTTTGATATAATTTAATATTAATTGAAGGTGATTTATTATGATACAAAACATCAATATTGTATTGAAGGTTTTGTGATATGTTTGATTGTGAATGTTTTATTTTAACAACATTCATGGTTTATGGAAGAAATATTTACATTTGGTATTCTACTTTTAAAATAAATGTTTATGTAATGTTTGAACCCTTTCATATGAGGAATGCATTGGACTTAGTAAGTGATTTGTGGAGCCCACTATAGTTCCTACATGAATCATTAGGTCTCATGATACAAACTAGTGTCTCGGAACAAGGCCTTGGAAAAATCATATTTGTAGTCTTGATACAAGGCCTTGACAACGTGGTTAAGAAGTCTGGCATTATGCATTCTATCATTATTAAAGTGACTATTGACAATACATATGATTATTCAACTAGTAGAATATCCATGGGATTATGTAAATGTCATTATTTGATTTCAGCTTTTCCATATTATGATGAAGTCCATGTTTAAAAGACTTTTGATATAGTCTTATTCAATTCCTTAAATGTTTATGCTTATTTATGAACGTTTCCGCTATATTGTTATCCTTATTGAGCATCTGAGCACACCCATATCGATGTTTTATATTTCCTAGGATGTGAATGTGTATTTTATGACTGACCTGTAGTGATAGTCTAAGGGGATATGAGTGTGGTCTATAGAATCATTGTTGTTGTAGTTTTTAATTTTATAATGTAATGTAAAACTTATTAATATATATAGTATATTCAAGGATACTAAACTGATCGGTATTTCGGGACATGATTTCCTTATATCATACCAATGTTATGTAATAATGCACCGACTCTGGGTAACTAGGGTCGGGGCGTTACAACTACAATGTATTGAAACATTATGTAAGTGTGTGTATGAATTTATGCATTCACATTTTTAGTATCCCATATATATTGGTATATATTTTCAATTAAATCATGGACATGAATTCACATTTTCCTCCATATTTCATAGGAATATATTTGTGGTATTTAGGAAATGTGGTTTGTATTTGTGTCTTCACAATTATAGAATTATGAATATGCATGCACCCTTGTTACAAGTGAGTTGGGATATGATCATGGCCGCTGGATACCACATGAATATACCCAAATATGTTATTAGTTATTGTGGTTATATTATATCACTATTGGTTATTCATGACATTTCAAACTCAACGTGTCTTCATTGTTAAATGTTTATGGGTATCATAGGTGGCGATGTGTCAAATGGTGCCCTAAGAAGGAAACTGTTGGGAATTGTCATGATAACTCTACTAAAAGTGGTCCATAGGATCCCTTCTTAGAGGGTTTTCAACAAAAATGAATATATAGATGACACATTTATACTCCATTATCAGATATTGATGGTGCTGATGTTTACACTTTAGGAAAAATAATTTGATGTAGATAGAGGTAGAAACGAGCACCAGCGGTTTCATAGCATATATACTTGGATGTTGAAGACTCATCAGTTTAAATAATAGGAGACACATTTTTGTGGCCTCGAGGGTCATGATTATACCATGTCAATTTTATTTCGATATTGTTGCATGATTTTACCAATATTGAAGGATTCTGGAAGGTTTGTAGCTTATTTTCTAGAATAATTGATGGATGAAGAGATGATCATTGTTTAGGGTGCTCTTTGTGAGAGAAATATATCCATTCATGAATTTAATAGGGAAAAGGTGATTTATTAACACATCATTCCAGGAATTACACATTACCAATTAGATATTAAAAATAAATATAAACTTCTTCTACATTTAATGTTCAATCAATTTTTATTTTATTGTAATGTAAAAATGGGGATTGAAAATTGGTCATGAGAATGAATTTTATATATAATCAACCAATAATTTTTATTATTTGAGAGGTTCATTGTAGGCTAAATTTTTTTTCCTCTTAGAATGATCACCGACGTGGTAGGAAAAAATTGACCAATGAGAACTAGGTACTCTATATTTTTAACCAATAATGAACATGATGTAGTCAAATTATTTCATGTCGATTTCACCATTTTTTGTTTCTTGGGAAAATGTATGTATGAATTCACATAATAGTTGGATTTGGGGGTGGGGGTTAGATGTATTACATAATTACTCACATTAGTTCCAATATAAATAATCATTAAATAGAAATTAAAAATGGTTCCCACATCCATAACTGAGTACAAACCTTTTTTCTAGAAGAGGAAGGTCAATTAAGTTTTTAGACACAATGACACTTAGGAAATAACATTGGTCAATAGGATGTGAGATGGGTATCATCCCACCATTTATGGGGGAATTTTTTCCTACTTAGGGAATCTATGAAAAATTATATGATATGTTCATTAATATCTTCCTAATAATGTTACAAGACAAGTTACCTTAACAAAATCAAGTGTTGAAACATTCCATTTCTAAATAGGTGTCTATTAATGAGTCCAACTCTATTTATCTGATGTGTTTCATCAATTTTCTATTAATTTTTAGCTTCATTTATTTTGAATCAATATATTCAATCACTATTGAGTTTAATACCTTTGAGGGAGGCGATTAATATCTTAATGATGGGATTGAAATTTTATGAGATGCCCATATGTATCCTATTTATTGCAAGAATCAAAACCGACACAGTTCTGTAAATATGTAAACATTTATGTCATGCAGAAAAGATAAATGTGATGGAACTTAGGAACCATGTACTTGATCTCGAGCATCATAGAGGTTTCTTAAGTATCCTGATTATTGATTAAATAAAATTCATCATAGTTCGATTATTCGCTTGGGACAACCCCAAAGAGGATTTCCTTGTATAAAGGCTATAATATCATTCAAGTCGGTGGATCTTATATTCCACAGTTTCCTTATCTTTTGGAGATTCAGGATACCAATTATATTAAAATTTTAAATCCCTATGGCGATGTGATACAATATCGGTGTGAAATAAAAGGATTACCTGTAATCAATTTCATTGCAAATGGATGCCAGACCTATGCATTGTGGAGACCATTGGGATGATTAATATAGGGATTGGGCATTATGAAGGAATCTTAAAAATAATAATTGTGGTATAAATTAGAGTCTTTATATTATAGTGACCTTATTAATACAATAGTGCATGAGGAAGAATGATAAGGCCATGGTTATGATTGGATCATATTGGATGGGATGCTAGAGACATCAGTAGACACAAACTGTGATGGATCCCTATTAGAGATCAGGACATAGGAAGGAATCCTATGTATAATATTTATATATGGAAGTGAATTTATTGTAGTTCAGTTTCTGTTCTACCAAAATATATCCACTGGAAAATGTTATCATGATATGGGGTGTCCACCTGACACTTCTTGATTGTCAACTTGATATATCCGATTTTTGACCTCACATGTTTGATCTGTTCAAGACGTTAACCAATTTCCTAATGAAAATGTACAATTTAATTTTGTTTCAATTAAATTTAAATTCTAAAATACATCATATTATCTGAATGAAGGATATTGTTCTTATCAATTGATCAAGGATAACATGATTGAGCAGTGTCTCATGAATTTGATGTCATGTATAGAGGGTTTTTTATTATTTGGATAGCCTGTATTGAGGCTATAAAACGATAAATTAAGAAATGTATATAGGGTATCACTTGATATGGATGACTTTTCTGAGTAAAATCACGAGACCAATTCGATATATCTTTATGTCGCCACATGAATTATGAAAAACGACAAGAGGTTATCGAAGAATTTCACAGTAAATCATATATGGATTCACAAGACAAGGGTGGAATTATTGGAGGGTGTTGAATGAATTTATTTGATATGTAAAAGGGATATACATAATCCAAATATCATGTCAATGTATTTTCGCATGATTTGGGTGACATTTCCTAGTGTTGTATAATTATCTGGGCTGGTCATTCGTTGCACATGTGAATTTGTGTATCCATATTTACATAAGTATCCCATATTATTTAGTCTTTATCATAGATTTTATTTCATATTTTCCTTATTTTGACCAAATTTATCTTATGTTATGATTCTCATGACCTTTCTACTATATGACAACTCCGTCGTATAATCCGGATGGCACATATTAAGTCATTCACAGGATCAATGGTGTGATTGCGTGAAGAAGCAATGCATATCACATGATCTTTTAATTAATTCATCAGATATTGACTTGTTTAAGTCCATTAATATTGAATAACCACAAACTAAAAAAATTATTATCTTGAACTCTTATGGGTGATTGATTTATCTTTTTATTCTGAGGGGGAGGGATTTGTAGGCCTCATCAAACTAGTTATACACTACCTTGTGTGGTGTGTGTCATATAAATTTTAGATCAATTATATGGAGATTTTATTTATCATGTGCATCACATGTTCTTTATATAGATTATTAATGAAACCACATGATGATAAATAGCCATGGTAACAATTCATCATCACCAGGTTTAATAATCACCAGATGATAAAAGGGATTTCCTAGGAACATGTTGATATTTGTCAAGAGAATTTCATTTGGTTATTCTATCATGAACATGGGTCTATTAGATATTAGGACACCCATGTAAAGGCCTTATCTCGATCGAAGATGACTTTTTTAGGGTCTTTTTTATGGATGTAGTATCTTTTCAAAGGTGGATTCCAAGAGATTCGGAATACCTGTTTAAAGGCAACCACGAGATATTGTTTCCTTGATGAGTTGGCCTCATGTGGAAAAAATCGACTCCCTATTTGATAAGGGTTATTTTTTCTACATTTTATTTCATTTTTTATGATACATAGATATGAGATTATAGCATCCTTGCTACTTTTGTCAAAGAAATTCACTCTTCTTTTTATGTGTTGCATGAAAAATAATTGATCTTGCAGTGAAAAATGGGGGTTGAAAACCCATTGGGTGCAAGTACTGTAGCAGTACTGTAACGGTACTGTAGCGGCGGTGGTACTATTGATCGGTGGGTACTGTAGCAGCGGCAGGGTACTGTAGTGGTGGCGGCACGGTGCGGTACTCTAGCAGTCGGATTACTATTCATAGAATTGGAATTGGGCCATCAATTTGGGCATGCAGGCTATGTAATGGGCTAAAAGACCACTGGGCCTTCGGGCTATGTAATGGTTCTCCCTCTACCCAGTTAAAAGAGGTATTTTATTTTCTTTATTAATAAAAATGAGGCTTCAACACCAACCATTAAAAAAATTGATCTTGCGGTGATGCATGATTATTTCCATGGGAAGTATAAAACATGTCTATCTTGCATCACATGATAAGTGATCTATCCCACTATTCCATATCTACTATTTCAAGTACAATATCTTTTTTCACATATTATGTGTTACATGTTCAATGATGGATCTTGAAATAGTGTGCAAAAATATTCTGAGACAATCAGTCTACTTTACTTTGATGCATATTGTGTTAAATGATGGATCTCATATTGGCATATAAACATTATCACGGACAATTTCTCAAATCCCATTTGATGTTTTTCATTATTTTATGATTTCGTAGAGTTACTGTGGGTGTTTTCGAACTATGGACACCTGACAGAGGGTGAATGTATAGTGTTTCAAGACATTGCATGAATGTCACATTACCCATCCCACATTATGGTTTTTAGTTTCTGAAGGATCTCATGAGGGTGTTGAATGAAGTTTGGATCATTATGAGATTTATTAAGGAGGTCATGTAATGAGGTCTCATGATGATATCACTTCTCATTCTTTTGAGACACATTCATGGAATATTTATTCTCTTATTATGTTGATATATATTCTGGAAGGAATATTCTTATAAACACATGTATATTTCATGTGAATCAAATGGAATTCTTATCGATCAATATGATGAATTTAGTCTTTAATTTTAGTCATTTATTCTTTTCAAAATCATCAAATAATTAATTTAGAAATTAATAATAGGAAGTCACAGAGACCCTATCCATATTTCCTTATACAGTATTATATATGTTAATTCAATCTCTTTGTTAATGTATGTGGGGTGGTGATATGAAATTTCATCCCTATATGAATTACAATGTATATTTTAGAGACATAAGACATATTATTTTGAGATAATCCCATTAATTATTAGAGTACATCACATGATATGTTATGCAGTTCCACTACCTTTTTCATGATGATTTATGTGGTGGCTTAGATATCTACATGAGTGCAAGCATGTTGTCTCAAATACTCTTATTTTCATTTCCCTTTTTTGGGAACATGTATTCTTTATTGCATAACACCCACTACAAAAAATCACTAATTAGTAGTTGTTTTAGTAACTGATTTTTAATAAATTTGGTTTAAAAATAATTATTATATTTTTCTTGTTTAGTCAATATATCCCTATTTTTTTATTTTAATAAATATATGAAGTTTACATTGAACCAATACTAATTTTTCTAATATAACTATATATCCTCTCTCTACCCCCACTACTTCTACATGATCCACACCCATATCATCCCCCTCCGCTGACCTCCTACTATCCCCTACCAAGCGCAACAGTAACCCTAACCTTGCAAACCCTTCTTATACATCCCTATCATAGATGGAGATGTGAACATACCCCTCTAACATCCCTATCCACATTGGTTCCCCTCCTTTGTGGTGATGCGGACCCCATTCCGACCTCCCTAGATAATGCTCAGTTCCAATCCTAAGCAGCTCGGATCCCCTCCCATTCAACCAATTCACACCAGGAACCCCTCCCCTCTCTATTCTCCCACTTCCAAGGGCCTCTCCATATCATTTCAGATGTATTAGTAGTGAATCTTCTAGGTAAAATACCCTATAGGTATTCTTTTCCCCTCCTCTTCATTTTATCCCTCTACATCAAACTGATGAATGGATTGGAGGACCAAGTGGGGTTCAGATCAATTTAAAAATGTTTTTCTGTTATTATAGTGTTCCTAAAAGCCTTTTATGTTATATTTTTCCTTGTTGAGGTGATTCAATACTATAAATTGTAGAAATGTAATATTATAGGATGGATTTCTCTGTTAAATAGTTAATTAAATTAATAAAAACTAATTTTTTACCTATTTAAACTATGACTTAGATTCCTCATGTAAACCTTTTATATTAATATAATGATTTTTTAATGGAAAACAATGCTTCAATTTTTTGTACATTAAATTAGAATGATTTTTAAATAAAAATACATACATTAAATTTACTTTTCAACTACAATGCACACTTAATAATTCATAAAATACTAGAATATATTTTATAATGTTATTTCATGACATTAAAAGTTGTTTTAGGCCATAAAATAATTTTTAATGGAATGTAATGATTTGAAATGTCGTTCATGTATTTTTATGAACCAATGTTGTGTTACCTTGAATATAGTGACTTTATGATGATTGCAAAAAAAATATAATGTAAATTTTATAAATTGGTTTCTCAATGATTATTCTGCATCTTAGTTAAATTTCTTAATTATTCATAAAATATAATCATAGAACAGGAACTGTGATATATTTTCGAAATATAAATGCTATGGCATGATAATTTCCTATAGTTGAGTTTCATATTTCATATTGTTCTCAATCAATGGGAAGGTGATGTTTCCAAAAGCGTTTATAGTGGTGGGGGTGAGCTTATATATTTAATTCTTAACTATATTCTTGCATGATAATTGATTTTTTTCCTCTATTTTATAACATGGGAAGCGATTTTTTGTTTTGAATGAAATTTTTCCTCATATATAAAATTAACATAAATGGTAGAATAAAGTAAAATCACATATAACAACATAAAAATTCATTGTTTAGCAGTTTTATACATCGAATTGTGTGTGATATCCAAATGCATTATAAATTTAATTAATATTTTTTGAGGGAACTCATGTTCTTAGTTATACAATTCGAAATGGTACGAACATTGATCAATGTAACTATTTTTTCAATAGAATCAACACTTATTAGATCAACACTACTGTAGAATATACCAATATCTTTTTATCCCTTTAAAATAATTTCATCAATATATAAATTATAGAAAAATGATATATCTTTATTAACATTTATGTAGAGGTTTTTTCAACACTTCTGTCATTAAATATTAATTATTTCAAGCATGAATCTGACATCGAATAACATGCACTTATGTCTGATTCTCTTCGTAAAAATCCTTCTTTAATTTTGATTGTAGCTATTATATTAAAAATCATTTATCATTATAATTGAATGAATATATAGAATAAAATACAATACATATCGATAAAAGATAGATTACTTTACCTTCAAACACACCATAGTTTTCCAAGGGATTGGAATAATTTTTAGATTATGAAACTGAATACAGATCACTGGATGGTAGGTTAAAATTTACGTTTCATAGTGGTAAATTCAAGTGATGGTTTAATTGAAAAGAATTATATGAGAATTTGATGTTGAATCAATTCCCTACTCGATATATATTTTGGACCTTCATGGGGAATCAAATGTTTTGGAAAGTAAAAACAATGAAAATAATATCAATGGAACACAAAATAACCCAACATTAGAGAATTTAGTTTCAAATATGTTAAATGGCGCATTTGGTTATATAGAGTACAATGGCGACGATTTTATCATATTAATATGACATTTAGTTGATCCTTTGAAGGTAATCTGTCTCATAAATTTAGGGACAAAAAATATTATTTTATGAATTAGATGAAGATGGAAAACAAGAACTATATGTATGGAATTACATTTATTAACAATTTCTTTTTTTAATAATGTATTATCATATCATGTTTCTATGTGGAATTACTAAAAAATAGATATGAAATATTTTCTGTTGTTTCATGATGTATTTAGTGAATTAATGATCCTTGTATCGTTAAATTAGGGGAATAAATTCATCAAAAAATAGAATTCATTATAAAATAATACATGAATTAACCAATGATTTCATGCTTTACTAGGGAGAAGAGTCTGGTAAACAATAATGCACAAGATGACATAGAAGAAGATGGATGTCAATGAACAAAAACGAGAGTATAAATCAAGCCAACTCCATAGAGAAATATATCAAAAAATATAAGAATAAAAGTATTGAAATGTTATTTCATTACATTTATCTGAAACCATACATGAAAATATTATTCATGCCATATATGACTCCATACAACAAGAAGTGGAATGCTCAGGATAGAAACAATTTCTTGTTGTGAAATCTAAAATATTCGTCATCATAGAAGATGTTTGATTCCATATATCTAGACATTCCTTAATATCATAGGAATATATAATTGGGATTGGATTATGATTGTTTAAACCCTTTTGGTTCTTAAGCACTAATTATTTTATTTGGCATGTTTTTTTGATCCCTTACAATCTACCTCCATAGATGTGTATGAAGAATACCTCATTCAGTTTTTCAATAACTATTTCGGGAAAAAGATTTCTTGAAATGAAATTTTGGTATACATTCAATCTATAATAAATTAGTTTAGGTATTATAAAATGATGATGTCGAAAAATATAACAGATCAATGATTCAAATATTCATAATTCATGCTAATTTATTGTTGATAATTAGTGACTTTTTTAGACATGTGTGTTCATATGGTTGGAACCCTCATACTTGTTTGGCTTGCCCAGTTGGTAATTTTGATTTTTGACCACAATGATTACCTAATAGAATATTATAGGGTTATATGTGTCATTGTTGATTTCATGATGCCTATCAAAAATTCAGGTTTAACAAGACGTTGTCCAATAGAGATATAGAAATGAGAATTTCACCGAAGGTGTTTTCTAGTTCATAAATCTTTGGAAAATTAATGAATATCCCCAAATAAAGTGAAAAATGTATCAGTTTAATGAAGGGTAAAGGGTAAAAGGTATAATATCCGAATAAGATAGAACACAATAATGAAAGAAAATGGGTATTTTTTTCAAAATTACTTAATGGGAGATAAATTTGATATATCATAATCTATACAATAAGGCATATTGAAAAGAAATTTTGTGACAATGTATGATTTAAAGTACATAATGGGCATAGTAAATAGAAATTTCACCTTAATTTTCATATATATTTGGAGGCAAGGAATATAATTCACGGTTAGTGGTAAAATTTAAATGAAAAGAATAATTCAGATATTTGTACAATGAAAATACATGAGAAAGATGTATTCCTTATATATTAGAATAATATGAATGTTTTAAAAGGATATTAAAGTAACATATCAAGGTGAATTGACATAAAATATCAAAATTACATTGATTGAAATGTAATGAATCATATATATGGATAGAGTTGTTATTTTAGTTGGATTTTTGTAATAATTTACCTAAAAAGTAATTCTTGTTCTTGTTTATTTTTTAAATTTTTAGAGTTCTTTGGGGGAAAACTCTAAATCCAACTGAGCGTGATAAACATAAAGAATTTTTTTTAGATACTATATAATTTGGATATATTATTATCTCTTCATTCTTCATAGTCATTATTCATATTAATGATCAAATGGTTGATGAATCTAAACTTGGTGGACCGATACACAATCAATGAATGTATCCAATTGAGAGGTTCATTTATTTAATTTTTATATTAGGGAATTTTATTTTAAATAATGATTGAGTGAAAAATTTCAATATGTTTCATATGTTTTCCATTAGTTTATTTGGTCATCTGATATGGAATGTGAGGAATAAATCTCATTGAGAAGGCTCTATTGACGAAGGCTACATTTAAACAAAGTACTTGACCTTCTATTCATGTTAATTTGATGGGACTGAGATTAGATTCAATCACATTGGATGTGTTGATTCCATCTAAAATAATTATAATTCTGAAAACAAGTAATCCAAATTTCAAAATATTGGATGACCAATTGTATTGGGGTAAAATTTAACAGTGATAAAATTTTATTTTCAATATGAATATAGACATGTGTTACAAAATTGTGTTATTAAAGATCCATTTATTAAATAATAAAGACTTAAAAATATTAGTGAATATAGGGTCAAGCATGAAATGACATAGAATTAACATAAAATGATAATGAAGTGATTCTGGAAGGGATTTAGTATTTGGTAATTATATACTCAAATTGATATTATTCCTGTGTATTTATTTTTTAGATGATAAAAGTAATTGCTTATTTTTTTTCAATATAATGAATGTAGACAATAGAGAATAAAAATATAATGATTTAATGATTTTCCCTCTTGGTCCTCTAAGGTAGGATGAGATATTCTAGGCATATAATATTATTTGATATAGGTTTTATACAATTTATCATGTAGATGACTTGAAAACTCAAAATAGTAATGTATTTACAATGGTGGAGGTGGGATACCATGGAGAGGTAAATGATATATTTGAACTTAACAGTCAGGTAAAATATTTAGTTGTATTATTCAATTACATTTGGGTTCCCATTTATAGGGGTATCATTAATTTTTTTTATATTTTAATTTTTTTAACTTCTCCCATTTGATGTATACCAGTGAGCATGAAGAAAATAATCCATTTATCATGTCTTCACAATAGAAGATATTTTATTGTGTTGATGCTAAATTACATAGAGGAAGAAGTTTTTTTATATATTTAAATCAATGAGACATAGATTATATTATTGAGGTAGATTAATCAGTGCTTTGTGATAGTGAAAATCATCATCAAAATATCATTGATTTTTTTCCGTAAAATATTGAAGTTGTAGAACAAGGATGAGAGCATGAAAATGAAGGACATGTCATAATGAAGGTAAATAAAGAATAACATAATTATGATAAAGAAAATAGAATGTATAAATTTTTAATGAAAATATATTAAAATTATTCACTGATAGGTGTTTAAAACATATATACACTGTTATATATTTTTTAAATTATTTAATAATTTTATAAAATCAGTAAAACTTAACCACTTGAAATGCTGGAATTCTGAGAACAAAACATTTTATGATCCCAACTGATCAGAATATTAGTGCACACCAACACTAATTTCATATTCTATGGTAAATAATGATTCTATTAAACCTTTGAATACTAAAGAGGAAACCAATTTCCCAGATGTTATTGGTACCCCTCCACCTGAATCACCTCTATTGATGGAGAAATTCATAACCCCTCAATCCAGGCTATATTTGTGAGTCACTATTACTGATATCTATGTCATTTTACTAAATAACATTATAGTTTATTAATTTTTTAATTAATTTTTCAAATAGATAAAGGCAACCATAAAAGAGATATAAATATTTACACAAAAGATGTATGGGACCTAAGGGGCTTCAAGATTATCATTCTACTGGATGAGTTTGAGGTTACTACCAGTGATGCTTCCTGATTCAATGGGATAATTATTGGGAACCATTCTTGTGATATTGTGAGATATCATTGAAACATTACTGGGGTTATTTTTGGTTATTTTTTCTTAAAAACTAGGACCAAATGAATAAAAACATACCCTTGTGCACCCAAAAAACAAAAAATATACAAACAATCTTTCAACTATAAAAAACACTGTTAAATTATTTTCTATGCTGAAATACATCACATTTTACTTAAAAACATTAAATAATATATTAGATGTTTAAAAAACCAGCAGTAGTAAAAAACACTTCATAGACCAGATTTGTTTGTAGTAAACCTCGTGAAACAGATTTGATTACCCAATTCCTCTATGCAGATAACACAACATAAGTGTGAGGAGGACTGGTCATGAGGTGTGGTGTGAATAAATATGGAATAAAGGAAGGAATGAATATAAAGGGTGTTAAATAGTACACCACTTTGAAAGGTGTGACAAATAATTATTTTTACTAATCATAAATTAATTATATTATTATAATTTTCCAAAAGTATATAGTGATTTGAAAAGTTTCCATAGGACAAAAACTGAATATTTATTTGTTATTAAAATGAATTGACACCACATCAATATGAGTTATGGTTTTATTTTAATTCAAAAAAATATGTTTTTTCTCCATTTAAAGCACTGAAATTCATGTTAAACTATTAAAACAATAAAAAATGATATCATAATATTGTGTAGTTTCTGGAAAACTGGATAGGATTTATTAATGACATCTAGAAGTAAATAACATGTTAATTCATCATTTAGCGTGATCGAAATGACGCAATAATAAAGTTTAAAAGATATAAAAGTTCAAGAAACATGATTCAGGGGAAAATCCAGAACAAAAGTCATATTTCCTTAAAATAATAAGATAAAAACTGTAGAATTAATTTTCAATTAAATGAATTGAGGTCATGTCATCCTAATTTACGGTTTTCATGTTCTGGCACTATATTTGTTTTTAGTGTTTTAAATACCTAGAACATGAGTGTAATGGTAAAAATCATATAAAAACCCCTCGTGTAGACATTAAATCATTATAAAACCACCGATTAGTTAATTTTTTTTGTTTACTCACAGACAACATGTAATTAATACTTTCGATGTGGTCAGAATGAATAAGTGACCACTTCTTAAAGGTAAAAAACATATATAACAAGTGTTAAGGGGTCAAAAAATGGGGAGAACTATTTCCTATTGACATAAAATTAGTTTAAAATGAAAATACAGTTAATTCTCATTTGATGGAACATACATCACATCCTTTTGATGGAAAGATTTACTATTATGACATTAAATAATTTACTAGTGTTTTAAAACAATAAAACCTATGTATAATGGTGAAAACTAAATAAAAAACTCATATTGATGTGAAATCATTGGAGAACCACTTCTCAGTTATTTTGGATGTGTATATAGAGAAAATACATTAATTTGGATGTGTATATAGAGAAAATACATTAACTTGATTTATAGTGTGGTCAGAAAGACTCTGAAACCAACGCTTAAAGGTACAAAAACTATTAAAAACTATTTTTGAGTATAAAAATAAGTAAAATGACATCAAATTTTCTTAATATTATGGTATATGACCATGTATTTAATTTTGAAATTTAGGAACTGAAAATAAATCATTCAAAATGATGGTTTTCCTATTGTGGCTATAAATATGGTTTTGTTTTTGAAAACACTAAAACGTGTGTAGTAAAATCAAAATAATATAAAATTACACCATATTGATGTGAAATCATTGTAAAACAACACATCATTTATTTTTAATATTTATCAAAATAAAACACATCAATATTAAATGTGGTGTGGCCAGAATGAATCATTAACCACTTATTAAATGTACAATCACCATTAAAATTAAGTGTCAGGTGGTCAAAATGAGGAAAAAGATGTCATATTTCCTTGAAATATGGGGAATATTATCGTATATGTATTTTTGAAATGTAATAATTGATGAAACATCAATATGAGTAGCAGTTTTCCGATTATGTCCCTAAATACATCTTCAATGTTTTAAATAACTAAAACATGTGTGGAAATGTGAAAACAATATAGAAACCATATATTTATGTGAAATTATTTGAAAAAAACTAGTTAGTTATATTTTATTCATACACATATAGAAAACCACAATCTAACTTGTGTTGTGCTTTGAATGACTCAAAAACCACTTCATAAATGTATAAAAAAAATTAAAAAGTAATGATGGGGGGTCCAAACTAGAAAAATGACGTCGAATGCCCTAAAATAAAGGGGAAATATCAATATATTTAATTTTGAAATGTTGGAAATCATGACATGTCATTCTGAATGGAATTTTTCCTTTTATTTCCATAAAAATGTTTTAGTGATTTAAAATAATAAAACGTGTGTAGGAGGGTCAAAACCATAGTAAATGACCATGGATTGAAGTAAAATTATTGGAAAACATTTATAATTTATTTTTAATGTTTACAGACAAATAACAATTTAATACAACATGTAGTGTGGTGTGAATTACTTATTAATCACTTCTTAAAGGTATAAAAACCATTATAAACAAGTGTTGGGGGGGGGTTCAAAACTAGGAAAATAATGTCAAATTACCCTGAAAAAATGAAAAAAAACATAGATTTAATTATAAAATATAGGAACTTACATCATGTTATTCCTTATAAATGTTTTCCCATTATGGCTGATAGCATTTTTTTAGTGTTTTAAAAAACTAAAATATGGGAGGAATGGTCAAAACCAATGAAAATTACCATATACTGACTTAATATACTTGGATTACCATATATAATTTAATTTCGAAATATTGTACATGTTTTGATATCAATGTTTTAAAAATTTTATATTTTTCATTTTTCAAGCACACCACCCATCACATTAAAAATAAATTGGAATATATATTTATCCCTTTTCAGTATCAAGTGTTGAATATTTTATTAAATAAGAATGTTTTTTTTAAATTTGTTTTAATTGTATAATATATATTTTATATAAAAAGGTATTGTGTATGATTATAAAAATAACAAATATTATGTGAGTCATTCTGTGTATATTATGTGTTTTTTTTCATTTATTTTCATCAATATTATGGTTTTCATTATCGGTGGTTGATGCTGGAAATAGGTGACATATTGACCATTTGATCTATAAAATTCATTACAAAGTAGTTATTATGGCTCTTTGTATTCATGGTACATTAAAATTTTATCAAATAATATATAGTCATTGTGATTTATTATGTTTATTTTTTATTACAGTTGATGAGATGACATGGTGAGTTTCATTTGATGAGATGTAGTGTAGGAAAACTGAAGTAGTTGATCTCATGAATTGGATGTATTATTGGAATGAGTTATTATTTGACATATAAAATATGTATGTATTGATGATTGCGATATTTGTTGAAAATGCAGGGGTTGATTGCGATTGAGGATATGATGATTAGGGATGATTGTATATTTTTTATGGATATAGGATGAATGTATTATGATTCATCAAATATTCATTTTTTATTTCATTATATGTTAGTTTTTTTAAATTTTCAACTATTTTTTTAAATATTATTTTACAAGAGTTTTAGAAAAATCCTCTAAATACATAAATGAAAATGTTTTCAATGAAGTTTAATATTTATCATAAAAAAACATGTAGTTGAATGTATCACTGACAATTCCTTTCATTATATAAATATTTCACTGGTATATTATTTATATAAAAACCCTCATTTAAATAAATAATAAACCACCGTCAAATACTCCAAAAATGACATATAGTAAAAATTAAGAAAAATTAACGAATCCCCTCTTAACTGACTAGAAACCATGAAATAGTTGTTAGTTTCTAAAAATTATTTGATACTAATTGGAGGAGTGTTAAACCACCACTAGTCCGAAAAAAACCCACTACTACTGCCCCTTTTTTTGAGTGCCTTGTGTGGGTTCATACCAATCTAGATTACCTAGATATCAAGATATATATTCTATAAAATGGAAGAATATATAAAATTTTTATTTCCCATCAATATTTAAATATGAATTAATTCACTTTCTTTTCTCACTTAATAAATACAACACGTTTGATAAATAGGTTTCACTATTCATCACACTGACGTATGTAGGCTGAGATAAAAAAAATAAATCTACTTAAAAATTTATATCCAATACACCAAATCATTAGTTATTCTTCTTGTGATGAACTTTTTTATTTGAATGTTCTCATAAACATATAGAGACTTCACATTATCAGGAAACCCACATTGTGAGTTCAATGAGTGTGTTCGTAAAAAAATGTGAAAATAATTTGCAATGAGTCCTTTGTTCTTTCATTGTATACATACCTAGTGATAGCCTCACAAAACATATTCACAATATTATCTATTATTAGTGATGATTGCATATTTTATTTATATGGAGACTATAATCTCTTCCATAAATAGATATGATCCAATTTTTATGCACATTGAAATGTGGTCTTACTGCTTCACTGAATCATGTGTTAAAAATTAATACATGAAGAGACCTTCTATATTGATCTCTAGAAACTACATTCATAAACCATAGATCCCATTTGGGATCCATTATCTTTGAATCATGTGTATTTATGAACCTTATAGAGTCCTCAAAACCCTACATTATCATTTCATTATCATTTCATGTAATCAGTGTTGTTAGATTCATGTGGGATAATAAACATGTTTTCTATTTGGTTTGTGTATAACCCACTGTTGGAATGGAATAATGATTATATCAGACATAGGTAGCTTGATTTGTGTGTATCTAAAGGTTTGTGAGGCACCTACTATAACACATAATTGAACCTATGATGTTTTCTTTTTTTTTCTCCATTTTATTTGTTGTGTGGCTATATCCGTATAAATAATGATCTATGTAGTTATAGGAATATGTTATATGGAAATAAAAAACATGGTGTTTTTCAATATTTTTTTCAAGTGGTTTTATTGTGATCACCTCTAGTGATTGAAAGCCATGTTTTCTAATATGATATCTTCTCTTAGTGGTATCAAGTTAAGGTAGACGGTGATTATGATTTTTATTGGAGGGCACCATCAAACATACTACTCTTCCTCTGTAATAAATTATTTAGATGATTATAAATCATGTATATTATTATTTTACATAATTAATACGTATTTATTTACTTTTAGTATTATTTTAAATATAAAATATTCTACTATTGACAATGGATGTTTATTTCCTTACCCATTTTCCCACGCCTCTTTTTTAGAATCATTGAATGTGGGTGTGTCTTTTTTTCCATTCATTAAAGTATCATTTTTATAATATATATATACAGACTCTTTTGGACTTTTCTTAACACCAAAAATATAACTTCATTCCTAAAAACCACCTCATATCAATTGTTAATTCACCTATTATAATCACAAAAAAGTTTATTTTTAAGAAGAATAAAATATATTAGTGATAATAAAATTATTTTAGCCTGCCTATACAAATAAAAATATTTTGATTCTACACCGCTAAAACAAAAATTACTATTTTTAACATAAAAAAACATTGCCTTTATGGATATCCACATATTTATTTTTCCCAAATAAAATATTTTGTATTCATGGAGAATTAGTTTTCACAAGATGTGATCCCGAAGATGATGAAGTAAAATTTTGAATAATATTTCATCAAAATGTGAGAGATTCTCAACACCGATTATGTCATGGACATCTTGGTGTATGGATACACCAATCTGAAAACAAAATCATAGAAGTATTATTTATTGGATGTTAAAAAGGACACTTTTTTTCATAACTAATGCGGGGATACAATGATAAATACAAAATTTATTATGGTCTTTATTAATCAAATTTATAAATAATCACTTCGTCGAAATAATTGAAGGATATCAGGGATAATCTTCCTAAATAATTCATAGGTGACAAAAAAGTGAAGCATATTCACCTTCATTCTCATTGAGGTGAGTTAAAATACCAATTTAAGAAATATTTTGATTACCTATTATTATACTCGTGTAATGATATTTGTGAAACAAATGAAAATAAATAGAGAAAATATTTCTAAAATGTGTGTATCTGTGAAAATTTTGGGATCACATGATCCAAATTTTTTTTCATAGTCATTTCCCTAGAAGAAACAATGTACCCAGAGACAATAACTATCTAATAAATAATGGAATCTCAATAAGCACCTGAACTGAAGGTGAACCACCCTTGTGAATTAAATTTAGTTGAAGCTTCCCTACAATCAATGATGTATCTCAAAAACACTGAATACAATCAATGAAGGACATCTGAGAAAACTCATTTTAGATGAATACATGGACAATAATTTTATCCTAGAATAGGAGGACATGGTGGAATAATCCCAAAATAAGGATTAGATGTATATATATATATATATATCATATGGTAACATGTATGAGGATGAATGAGAGGATTCCAAACTCATCAACCAGAAAAATTTAATATTCAATTGTATAAATTAAAAAAATATTCTCATTATGGAAATGAATTTTGGTATAATCAATCCGTGGAGAATTACATCGAGGAGGAAAATATCGTCGAATAATAGATTCATTTCGAGAGTCCAATTTATTAACAGAACAAACATAGACATAATATAAAGGTTTGTTGTATCATGAATCTGGAGCTTGCAACAACATGACATTGTACAGGAACATGTTTATGAAACTTGAAGAGGTTTTTTGAGGAGATATTTTATTTGATAATATATCAAAAAAATTATTGACAAAATAATAGGTATCTTGATCATGAAAAAATATGACAGTCATGCCCTCTTCTCCGACATCTAGTATGTACTTGACATAAAGTCCAACATTTTGAGTGTCGAGAAGTTGGTGGAAAAAGGATTTCATATAAGGCTTCAAAATACAAAAATGTTGTTTATCAGTTATAGAGTAACACTGATAGAAATGTACATATGGAAAATAAAAACATGTTTTTACATATGATCTAACCTGATATTCCATGGTGTTTGATGATAGTACATGATGATAATGATTGGAAATAGAAACTCATGTTTGGACATTTAAAATTTTGTTGTTTAATAATAATTGGAAATAATAATACTGTGAATAGTATTTCTATCATTATAAAACGGCATCAAACATGTAAATGTTGTTTTCTATGAATACAATAAATAATTATATTTTCAATGAAGGCCAATTGAAAAGCTCAAGAACCACTGTAACTAGATCACACAGATGTGTGTTGTTAATTGAATACAAAATCATATGGAAAAAGAATGTAATTCCAATCATTTATCGATGTTTAAAGAAAGAAAACATGGACATATTTCCACTTGATAAAGTCTAAATTGTTTGGCATCATCATATAGTTCAAGGTTCCCATGTAAAATCAAATAAGAGAAAACATATAATATTTTTTATTTGATTGATGTGGGGTGTACACCTATGATGTTATTTAAGAGTATCTCAATAAATATGGTAGGCAACACCATATTATTTCTTCTATAACACCCCAAGTCAGTGGAGTGTCCGAAAGAAAAATCACACCATTATCAACATGGCGAGAAGCATATAGAATGATTAAGGAGTATGCATGACTTTATAAGAAGATGTATCCTTCTGTACAATGTGTCTACTCAATATATCCCGAACTAAAAATCATGAAAAAAAGATTTCTCCTAAATAATTTCGTCATCAATGACATGTGTGAATAATCATAGAGTTTTTGGTTATATTACCAAGGGTTGGATCTCCGATTAAAAATAAAGAAATCCTTAAGGGAAAAAGAGTGATATGTTTCCTTATAATATATGAAGATCGACCAATGGGATATCATTTTCAAAACCCCATCACCAAGAACATTTTATTCAGTATATGTTTTTTCTTTGGTGAAAGTGATACATGAAAATGGGAGTCAAGATGATGATTCATGCATGATATTAATTAAACTAGAAGATAAATAAATAGTTGAAGACATACCATTTTTGGAATGAGGAATTTAAGAATCACTGATTTCATCATCACATAATCCTATATTTGAACACAATGAAGGAAAAAATACATAATACATCCCAAATATGTTCGAAGACTTGATGATATATAAGAGAGAATAGTACCAATTGGGGAGTATTTAAATTTATGTTATATCTCATTGATTTGTAATATTGTTATCATAGAGGAAGCTAAAACTAATAAAATTTCAATGAAATATATACATGAGTAAATTCATTCCATCTAATCCACTGATGGATACTAGAAAAAGAATATATATGACTATAGTAAAGTCACTGCTCAAGTTGGATAGAAAGCTAGATATGTTGAAAAATCATTGATCATTAGAAAAACATGTTAAATGTAGGATGTTTGATAATAAAAATGTTTTTTCATTTGGTCTATTCCTAACCCCACTATTAAAATGTAAGAATGATGATTTCAGGCTTGGAAAACTTTTTGTGAGTAGATCTGATGGTTTAGGTGACACCTACTATAACCCAACTTTATACCATTGTTGGTTTATTTTATTCCCTCTATTTAGTTTTTTGTGATGTTATATCCTTATAAAAAGGAATTTCTGTAATCATAGAAATATGATCTATGGAAATAAAAAACATGGTGGTGTTTTTCTGTTTTGATCATGTGATTTTATTTTCACTATCTCTTGTGATACAGATATGTGTTTTCCACAAAGAGATCCTTCATCACTTCTAGCATTACCCATGACATATTTTTGTATAACCAACTCTATACATGTGAACACAAGAGTTACGATGTGATTAATATCTACAGTATTATATGATAGGATGCTGATGATGTAGAGAAGCCTCTCATTTTCCTCGATTGGGGGGATACCTATTATCAACATACTTGTGCAATGTGAATGGTGTTACAAAAACATGTGATCCCATTAATATCATTCACGTTGGAGCACACATTTCAACATGTGGTTCTATCTTCTTATGGAAGTGCATCATATGGGAGTCTGAACATGAAATTATTATTTGTAGTGTTGTCATATAATCAACTAATTTGGATGTATCATGATATTACTCTTCAAGTGTTAATATAGGTGGTTTCTTCTTTTCTTCAATTTTTAGAATATTGAGCATGTGATATTTCTTATGATTTATTATAATATGGAATTCTCAAAATAGGGATATTTGGTGAAATAAAGCTCATATAATTGAGTATATGGTGATACGGGATTCACAGAATTCATTAATATTCATGCGAGAGATGAATGAAATTGATCGATCATTCCATAGAACAATACCCATGCATGCAAGGTTTCGTGCATGGAATTAGAAATATGAGTGAACCTGGGTAGATCTTCTTGATCATTTGAAATTTTTTTAATGGAGGTAGTCAATAAATAAAAATGATATCTTGTGTCTCATTCCCAAAAAGGTGGTTTTTGTATGAGTGACAGACATGTAGTGGATGAAGATGATTATAGGGAATGACTAGAGAACTCCAATTGGTTTTATCAGGAGTTTAAGTTCATATAAATATTTTTTTACTGAGGAAATATTCCCTTATCAAAATCCATCACACATTGGATGAACGATTAGATACAGAGTAGATGAAATGTTATCATGTATCAAAATGTCTTCAAGTGTAACTATTGAGGTCCTATCCTGATTTTTATTGGCTCCCAACTATGCCAACCCACAATTATTCTATGAAATCTCCCTACGAAGTGATTTTTCTCTTCTGCAGTGGGGTCATGGTGTCCCACATATGTATCATGTTCTAGAAATAATTTTTAGTTAACTGGGTGTGGTCGAGGAAGCACCCCTATGTTCCTAGGATGAGTTGGGTGGAAAATAGTTTTGTCTCTGAACCATTAAATAAATGAAGGAAAAATTAAAAAAAACTTTAAAATTATTAATTGTTTTTTCATTAGCCTCATACATTTCAAATCTATAGTGGAAACATGCGTGGTGAAAAATTAATGGTGTTGTTAATGTGAAACAAGGTGAAGATGAGGTGAAGTGTATGAGGAAAGTGGTATAAAAATGGGTTTGTAAATACTTTTGGATTCAGATGATGTGGATCGCTATGTAATAAGAGTTCTTGGATACTTTGAGGTATTATGGACAATGAATTGATGAGGAAAACTATTATCATTATAAATATTTAACCCACATTTTAGAATATAGAGCCACCCCACACTGCACAATTTTTTGAAAGGTCCAATATTATAATTCATTTTCATATGTTATTATTATTACTACAATTCATGTGATGCATTCCCTTGATTGAAACTGCATTCATATTCCAAGATTCACATTGAAATGACAAGGGCCAATGCATTTCCTACAACTCACTTACTTTGAACAACCCTATTATCTGGGAATATGTTTATTGTACATATATAAGATATATTAACGAGATTATAATGATTATCATGTGAATGGATAAATTTTCTACCATCAAAATAAAAATAAAATAAAAATTACAACTATTATAAAATTAATACATAAAAATTTCTACAACCCATATTTTTTTCATGTTCAATTTAACTCTATTATAATGAAAAAAATGTAAACCAAAAACCATAAAATAAAAGATCCATCCTTATATGTTAATGATAATAAAAATATTCAAACAATAAAATAATCCTTTTTACCAATTATATTTTAATAGAAAAAATTATTATATTGAATAAATCATGGGTTATTTCTATATTTTAATATAATAATTGGATTACTAACAATGTAAATGATAACCAAAATATGTGAAAAATATTCATTTTTCAATTAACTACAATAGTTGTTTTTCTTTTCAACTATTTTATGATTTTCAAAATATTTATTTGGGGCTATTAGATTAACTTGATTAATTTGTATTTTTATAGTATGATGAAAAATGTGGATTTTTCTCATAATTTATTTTGTTTGAAAAGTTATAATTTTATATTTTTTTCATGCTTTGTGTATCATATTATTTATCATTTAGTTTTTAAAAGGTATACCATCTATGAAGTAATAGATTTTCTAATAATAAATGTAGTAATTTAATATGTTAGTGTCTTTATGTATGGTTGAGGATAATTTATGGTATGGGGTTGGTGATGTATTTGTATATTATGGGTCAAGAACCTTTGAAAATAGTAAGAATTCATTTGGAAGCATCATCTATGATAAAATGATCCATAACATATTACATCCAAATGACCACACATTTTTTATTAGATTGAAATTGGGAAGAAAAATCACATTATCCACACTCTACAATAGTCTCTTACACACTATAAAATAACTTTTATATTATAAATAATATTAAATTAAAAGAAAATAACTATAGATAATTTTTTTGATTGAATTCCACCTCTCTAAGGAGTATACTAAATAATTTAAATATGAAAGTGAATATTTTTATAAAAAAATGAAAAATAAATTTAAAAATGAAAACATCCCACATACATATTGATAATTTATTTTTAATTTATAAGTCAATGTACATTAAAATATAATGGGATGTGGAAATTTCCATTTAAAAAAATGTAAATAATTTTTGAATCCACCTATTAAATATATTTTTTAAATATTAGAAAAACTAAAGACTTTTGATGACATCAACGAAAATAGTTTACACAAATAAGACAATATTTAAAGTGAAAAAATATAATCATAATTATTATATATGTGAATAATAAAAAAATATATTATAATATTAAACAAATAAGTGAGTTGATGGATTACAAATTTTGTTAACTAAATGGATGAAAGTGATTATTAAAAGAAAACTTACAAATTAAATTATGCATGAAATTTATTAATGTATTTCTATGATTTCACAAGAAGAGACCCAATGCCTATGAACATAATGTATTTAGTATTTATTTCATTAGTCCATTGGATTTACGAATAGCTGATATACCAAAAACACCCTTTCATTTTAGGTTGTAAAGAGAAACTATAATTATAAATGATCATATATTTTCAACAGATATAGCTAGAGACTCAAAGATAAATACTCCCCATAATCTTATGGATAGTGGATTAAAAACCAGATTCCGACACTTTATTGGTTTTGAGAACCTATAATAGAAGAAAGATGAAGAAAATATAATTTCTATAAACAACCACATTTTAGTATAGTCATGATTATCTCAAAATAATATGATGAAAAAAATAGAGATAATGGGAAAAGGGATGAGGGTGATATTTTTTTAAAATAATCACACACTCTATATTAAGGTGGATAATAAAACTTAAGGCAGACAATATGAGACAGATTTGATGATCGTAGTCCATTAACACTAGATAATGGTTTCTAAGGAGAGTTGATGAGGTCACCAATAGGTAAATTTATGAAAATAATGTGATTTAGGAGACTTTTATAATTAATCTATAGTAATGAATTCAAGGAAGACAGTATTTATGTAATTTTACCCATCATTGAAAAATGGCTCTTTCCAATTGTCCTTGAACTATAAGGTGTCTGATAGCCTTTACCAGGTAGCTAGTGCACCACATACAACGATTTTCTAATAGAAAACCATTAATAGATATTATATTCTCATCCACTGGGTATTTAAAGGATCTCTTAGAGGTGGGGGAGATTTTTCCATCACTATTCATTATCTAGGAAGACTTTTAAAAACCGAGATCTATTTCCACATGGCATTTTCTAGTCAGTTCCCTTCACCCTGAAAATTTTATTGTCTATAGAAACCAATCATTAATAGGTGCTTACTATACCACCTTATAATGAATTATAAGGATCTTTAAGAATAGTACCAATGCCTTAATACTTGAACTTTGAAAATAACATGCCTTAAAAATCATCAAAAAATCTGTTAGATGTCAATTATTCCCGTCACATGGACTTTCAAAATAAATAATAGGACTAAGTGAAATGAATTATTTAGAACCATGAAATAGTGTTTGTGATCAGTAGAACATAATATGGTGTGAGTTATAAAAATACCTCTATTTTCATAAAAATTTACACTTTTATAACAGGAATATTACAATATAAAATTTTAAAATATTTTACCTAAAATATAAAAAAAATCACAATTTCGACAATAAGATTTCACCCAATAAAAATTTCAGTTATTTTTTCCCATAGATAGAACATAATAAAATTATAATATTTATATAATTATCTATTTTTTTATCATATTATTATTTCAGAAAACATTTATCCGTATTTGAGATTATCAATAATGAATCATACACATAGTGAGATTGAATGAGAGAGAAATAAATTAAAAACCATACATAACATCATTAATCGTCTTTTGAGATAGATGAAAAAAAAATTTATAAAAAAAATTCAAAATTTATGAAGAGACATTTTTGTTAAATCTCAATATTAATTAAATATCCATTTGTAAAATTCAGATAAATTCTCTACAAAAAAATAGAACATTAAAGAATATTTTAAAGAAACTCAATAGTAAAATAAAACATTAAAAAATGACTTTACAAAGTTGATTTATATTCAAGGAATATTTCACAAATAATTGGATTAGATGACTATAAATTTTTGAATTATGTGATATAATGGGATCATAGCCATTAAATAATACCAAAATATACAATTAATTATTTTTGATCATTTAAATTATTATTCTATGATTTATTTATAATGGATTATATTAATAATCAATGGAAAACTACATTGTACTGACAATCGAAGTGTGTCGTAATGTCCCAAGAATAGTGCTCAATGTAAATATTAAATAAATTATCCATCCAACACTTTTCATGGTAAAAACCATGACATGAAACTATACTATAAACACATACACATGTTTATATGTGGACAAGAATTTCATTTTTCATAGATTATCACACTCCCTTTAATTTAAAAAAAAACATGACCTGTTGGAAATCTTTTTGAATTTGATCTTGATGAAAATAATATCTTAGATCAATTTTCACAGTGATAGGATATTGTTTTAGGTTTTATAGACACTTTCCACACTATTGTTTTAACATATTATATGGAAATGGTCATATATTACCTAAATATTAATATATTATTTTACATTCATATTGTTAGTCAGAGTAGTTGACTCAAGAGGGGGGTAAATTGAGTGTCAATAAAAATTTATATTAAAAAGGATCTTTAAAAAAGTATAACCCCTATGAAAATAAACAGAAATTCAGTTTATAGTGAATTTATCAATGTCGTGAAGGTTCAATTTGGTTCTTAAAATATTGATTAGTTCTCAGTGTTACCAATCTATAGATTAGTAAAACATTCGGAAAAAACCTACAGATTCAAAATAGAAGTAAACACTTGATACACTAACTATCAAAGTTTAGTTTATCTTAATACACGAAATACATAACACATTATAAATATAAGATAAACAACACAGTGGATAAAACAAGTGGTTTAGTCTCAAGGTGAGACATAGTCCTCTCCACTTGGTGATCACCTTCAACCAAACAATTTATATTAATAAACTTTTGATCCAAACCCTAGATTGGGGTTCAGAATAGAACACTCGGCATTCCAGGTCACACTTGACCTCTATCACAGATATTCATTGGAAAAAAAATAAACAGATCGCAAAGGATCTCTTTCATAGTTCTATGTGGGATACATCTGTAATAAGGGATTGAGAGTGAGGATATTTTGATATCCTCCAGTTATTCTCAGGAGATAGTGTGTTTAATACAAAATAGATATACATGCTTATCAAATAGTAGTGGTAAAACACAACCGAGTTATGAAAGAGAATAGAGTTAAGAATTCTTTTTGTGTTATGAAGTAATTCTCTAGACTCAATGGATGCTGAGAAAATAATATTTGAGTCCTCTTCTGAAAGTTGAATGCAGAACTGAGTATCACAGTTACTGTAATCTAGAATCCAAGTGTGAAAAGGTTCATCTCATCAATGTCTCTATGTATAGTGAGCTTTAGAAGAATTCTACTTGTTAGAAACTTCTTGTGATCTCAGGCTTTTTAGTTCCTCACTTTTTTTCACCTAGTCTGTCTTTTGGCATGTTCTTCATCATGTATATCTTTACATATCATTAATTTTTTAGAGATCTGATTGATGTCCTTTTATACTCACGGTTCCAATAGGCATGAAGATCTATGCACGTGAATGTACCTCTTTCTATCAACAAATTTTCCGGTTGAAAAAATTAAATAATTTCAGAAACATTAATTTGTCTAAATATGACCATTATAAATAAATTTGAATTAATAAAAAAGAATAAGTTATTTATGAAAATCGGTGAGTCATGATTGGTCTGTAGTCTTCATCTTGGTACCATCGGTCTTTTATCTTCGGTGAGTCATCTTCGGAGTGTTAAATTCGGTGTGTCGACTTCGAAGTGTCCACTTCGGTGTGTCAACTTCGGTCTGTCAACTTTAGTGTGTGGACTTCGGTCTTTCATATCCGGTGTGTCAACTTTGGTGTGTCATCTTCAGCGTGTGGACTTTGGTGGGTGGAGAATCTTTGTGTCGAACATTGTTTTTTCAAACATCGGTGTGTTCAAAGTCGGTGTATTGAACATCGGTGTGTCGAACATCGGTGTGTTGAACATCGGGGTGTCGAACATCGGTGTGTCGAAAATCGGTGTGTCGAACATCGGTGTCTCAACCATCAGTGTAATTAACATCAGTCTTACATGAATCATTACAATAATAAGTGTTCTGTAAAAATACATGTAAAAATACACTAGTAAACATATTGATTCATTAATATAGGTTAGTAACATATTTAAGTATATTTTATGTATGAAATAATTGATTTACATAGAGATATTAAATTGTATGATAATCTGTATATTGAAATTATTTGTGATTATGAAAACTACAATATCATAGAGGGTCCAATGATCTCCCCCTTTTTTATAATAACAAATTATGGAATACATGAAAATATATATAATAATTATAGCTTGACATTGCATACAACACATAATGTAAATATTCAATATAACTAGAGTCTTCCCTTTATTGAATTTTAAAAACAAAAAAGCCCCCCCACTCAATAAATGAATTAATGTAAGTAGATCCCCCGCATCCTAAATTAGAAAAACTCCCTCTTAGATAAATAATATACTCCTTATGTATAATTTATTCCATAATTATCTACCACTTTTAGGATTCAGTAAAAGAGAAAAGTAGTAAAAATAAATAACAGAAAAGAATGATTCCATAAGGATTTTCATTAAAAGATATAAATTACATGGAAAACAAAAATATACAAATCCCTTTCCAAAGAAACAATCCATCACTAAGGGTTTGGATGCTGAGGATCTTTTCCTTTTTCTAAAGGATTCAAGGGATAAGTATAAGGTTTTGGAGTGGAAGAGGGTATAGGTGGTCTAAAAAAAAACTAGGCAGGGAAACACCTGTAGGAACAGTAGATGCAAGGATAGGCTGCCTTTCTGACAACACACAACTAAGAGTCTGCTCTATAATGATTAGTCAAATCTAGGTAAGAGCATGAGAGACAATTATTTGTGCCCAAGGTCAAGAGGCATTACCATGTTAAGTAGATCGAAGGACCACAATAGCATCGGCCTGAACATGCAGATAAAGGTTGAGCAGGTTGATGATGTTATTAATGATTTCAACACCATATTCCATGGATTTCTAAAAGTCATCCTTATTTTCAATAAATTGACAAAACAAAGGGGTAAAATCCTTCAATTGGAGGACTTGCTTCTTGAATTCTTCTTTTACATGAGGAATTATAATATTTTCTGTGAGAAACTTGATGTTACTGATGAGATCATGCTTGGTATAAATCTTTCTGAAGTACTTATCCACATTTTCCTGAATTACTTCTTGAACTGCAGAGGCTTCATTGATGGACTGCCTGACCATATTATACACAAGATCTTTATTTTGAAGTACTCTTTCTAGAGTTTCTCTATCTAACACACATTACTGTATTTGAATTTCCTCTCTCATCACAACCTTAAGAGACTCTAAATCAACAACATCTCTTTTCCCACTCCGGGAACTGGATGATCCAGTCAACATTTTCCCATGCCCTTCATTCAGTTTCCTCATATCCACACCGTGTAGATGAGTTACGAAGTTCATTAAAACATATATAACACCATTAAAGGAGGTATTGATTTAAGTGGTTAGGGAATTTAACTCATAGATCATCTTTCTTACTTATTCTCTCCATAAGGTGTTGTGTCTAAAAATGTTTTCTGCTATAGTAATGAGAATTGGTTGATTCACTTGGATCACCATTCATGAAATCTCTACTGCATCGGAATCTGAGATACCTATGGAGGTGGAGGCATCAACCTATGGATCCAAATGAGGCTATCAAAGACTCACATATCTCATTTTTTAATTGTTCCAAATCAGTCTTAGGGACATAGTCACTGGGAACTGCCTATGCTACTTGTTCTTCTTATGTAGGAGCAACTGGTGGAACTGGTGCAACAGGTTCTAGTTCATCTTGTACAAGTGGAGAAGGATGAGAAGGAACCCTTTCCATATATGAGACATACTCTAAACCAAAATGAATGTATCATGGATCACTATTCCACTCTCTAGTACAGGTCTAGTATCTTGGCACAATAATATCAATTCTAATCCTTCTTCCCTGAGGCTTGGGAATAACATCTTCATCATCAACTTCTTCAACCTGGTCCCAGGAAAAACAACATTTCTGGGAATAGGAACCAACTTATATTTAGGTTCTTTTTGGGCTCCTGCCACTGCTACTTTAGATGGAACCTCCTCAATCTGACGTACTAGAATCTCATATTCTTACTCTCAGACAGAATCTATATGATCATTCAATTCATGAATGATCTCTTGACTTTCATCCTCATGATGGGGGGGGGTATTTACTCATGTTTAAAATATCCTTGACTAACAACCTGTTATTCATTATTATCGTCACCATCACCAGCCCCATGTACAGATTCCTCACTAGATCTGTCAACCACATATTTTCCCACCATTAATGAGTCACTCACATGCTCATCATTTCCTCCATCACCACCACCACCACCACCACCATCATCAGATTCCTCATCTTATTTACTAACATAGCTTTCAATTATTATAACTTCAGTTTTTTCCTCATCTTCATCACCTAAAAAATATTCTCTTGAGGGAAAGTACAAATGATTAACAGCGGGTCAATATGTAATATCTTTAGGACTTTCAATAGTATCAGGATCACTCCTATCATCAAAAGATGATCCTTCTTTCCTTGACGCTTCACCCTCATCAGCCTCATCAGAATAAACTAGAATCTCTCATGGTTTGAGACCTGGATTATCCCGATCCTTTGGTCTAGTAGGGTGGGAAGGTGGATTGAAATCATCATACAAAATTTACTCATCCCCTACCCAACAACTCTTCCAAGGGTTCCATATTATTTTCATCATCTAACAAATGTGTTTTTGAAGACAAAAGTCACTACAGGAACATAACACTTCATCTCCATCTTCAACACAACCTAATCTTTCCAACATAGAAGAAATATTCCTCAGATAGTATAATCAGGTTGCGTTCTTAGATGGATTAATCAAATCTGTGATATGCACCATTAGATACCTACACATATTTACTTTTAGCCCATTTTTCAAGAAAAATACCAATAAAACATTTTGATACTTCAGGAAGAGAAATCTCCCTTCCATGGGCATATTTGATGTTGTATGTGCCTAAAAAGCAGTCTTACTTGACCTTCAAATTCATTTGCAATAGTCCTCCTAGATTCTCCATTACAAGTCAGATTTTTTCGAGCATCTTCATAAGTGAATAAATTAGAGGAAGGTGGAATAATACATGAAATGTCAATATAGACACCTTTATGGGTTATCTCAAAGCATTCATCACATTCCTTGGATGAGAATGCTATTTCAATTCAATTTACTACTGATTTAATTATTGTTGCCTCAACATCATCTAATTATATCCCAAAAAATTGATATAATTCATGTAGTATCTGGGGATAATAAGGGTTTTCATTGTTAGAGAACCAACTAAACCATCCTTGAGATTCCAGCACTTTTAACCAAAAAAAAATTCCTAACATAAGCCACTAAGCATACACCTATTTTTTAGCTGCAACCACTCGGCTTTCCATGCTTGGTTTCGCAGTCCCACTAGACTCACCACTATGGTGGTTAGTATAGGTTCAATTTCTATGTTCTTACAGTTCATGCTTAGTCCTTGACATGACAATGCTTTATATTTTAATTGTATTGAGATTTCGAGATTCAGGAGGGAGTGTGACAAAAGGTATAAGGCTTTACGACAGAGGAGAAGGTTAATGGTTTGAATGGATTGGACTTGATATATCATTTATATATTTTAAATCATGAAACATAAGAAAATAAATTCTGTAAAAAGATGAGTACAAAACATCAGCATTTTAATTAAACAGATAAAATTTACAAAACAATTCTTAAGTACATCGGTGTCAATGAATCAGTTTCATATGATCAGTTTTAAGAAAATCAGTTTCAAGAATATCTGTTTGAAGAATATAGGTTTCAATAAGATTAGATTCAAAAAAAAACTTGGTTTCAATAAGATCAATATCAATAAAATCGGTTTCATGAAGATCAGTTTCAAGAAAATCGGTTTTAAGAAGATCAGTTTCAAGAAGATTAGTTTCCAAAAAATCAGGTTTCAAAAATATTGGTTTCAAGAATATCAGTTTCAAGAAGATCGGTTTCAAGAAGATCAGTTACAAGGGATCGATGTCATAAGATCGGTTTCAAGAGATTGGTTTCATGAGATATGTTTTGAGAAAATCAGTTTCAAGAAGATCGGTTTCAAGAAGGCAGTTTTCAAAAATCCTCTATAGATTTATCATTACTAGTTCATCTCTGATGTAATTCATTCTCTTATAATTTTATGGTTTTAGTGAATATATCAGCAAGCTGATGTTCAGTCCCAATAAACTCAAGGGTTATATGACATTTTGACAATGATCTCTCAAAAATTGATGTCTTACATCAATATGATTTTTTCTAGAATAAGAAATTGGATTTGGGCAAATGTTAATAGAACATGTGTTGTCACCGTTTATGGGGATATGTCTGAATTGAAATCCGTAGTCTTATAACATGTGTTTCATCCACAAAATATGTGCACAATAACTACCAGCAACAATGTACATTGCTTCAATAGTTGATAACGCAAGTGTATTTTTCTTTTTAAAAAATCATGATATTAGAGACTTCCTAAAAATTACATGTTCCAGAGGTCCACATTATATCTATCTTACATCCACCGAAAATAGCATATGAATATCTAACTAAATAAAAAGGTTATCCTTTTGGATAGAACATTCCAAATTTAATTGTATACTTGAGGTATTTGAAAATTCTTTTAAAACTATTAAGATGGGACTTCTTTGGGTTTGCTTGAAATCTCACACACATACACACATTGAACATATTATCTATCATACTAGTTGTTAATTACATCAAACTTCCAATCATTCCTTTGTAATCAGTTTGATCAACATATATTCCACTTCCATAATGATCTAACATACATGTAAAACTCATAGGAGTTTCACCACTCTTAATGATATCGAAGCCATATCTTTTCAAAAGATCTTTTGTATAATTAATTTTATTTAAGATAATACCTTCTTTATTTTTAAATATTTTAAATCCAATAAAATATTAATGTTCACCTATTATACACACTTCAAACTCACTTTGCATTATGTTTAAAAAGTCATTACATAAAGAACTTTTCGAAGATCCAAAAAATATAACATCTAAATACATTTGTTCTATTAAAACATCTTTCGAAACTCATTTTTTAAATAATTTAGGATCTTCATTTCATTTTGAAAAACCATTAGAAATCAGAAAATTACAAAACCATTAATACCAAGATCATCGATCTTGTTTCAAACAATATAAAGCATTCAATAATTTGATCACATGATTTGGAAAAAGTGGATTTGTAAAACCTGGAGGTTGTTCAACAAAAACATCCTCAAGTATATAACCATTTAGGAATGATCATTTGGAATCCATTTGAAAATGTTTAAAATCCACGTGTTCTACATAGGCAAGTAGGAAACTATTTTCCTCACATCCAGCTACTGGAGAAAAAGTCTCTTCATAATCAATTCCCTCTTCTCGATTATATCCTTGTGAAATTATTATATCTTTATTTCTAACAATATTTCTATCTTCATCAACCTTATTTATAAAAACCCATATGGTTTCTATGGTAAATGTATCCTTAGGTCTATCTACAAGTTTTCAAGCATTATCTCTTTCAAACTGGTTATGTTCTTCTTGCATGGCCATTACCCAAAATTCATCATTGATTTCATCACTGATATTTTTTATGGTCAAGCTATGACAAGAAGGATTGATGTCAAAAATGATTTTCAATTAAGCTATGGTTTTGTTTCCCCTATCTAAACCGCCAACACCAACATCTAATGTATGATTCTTAAGGGTTATAGATGGTCTAGAGAAAGTAGGACTTGATATTTAAAGTTGGACATGTTGATCTGGTTCACTATTGATAGGATGTGGAAAATTTCCAGAACTATATGTTTTCATAGATTCCTTCACATGATTATTTGTGTTTGTATCATTAATGTCTACATTGGACAAATCCTCTTCAACATTTTCTAGCGAGGTCTTGGGCTGATGTGGATCTGCTTCATCAAACATGAATTTTACAAATTCATCCACACATTTGGTTTTCTTATAAAATACACTATAGGATTTCCTTGATGTAGAATATCCAAGAAAAACTCCTTCATCTCTATAGTATGTAAATTTATCTAAATTCTCTTTAGTATTCAGAATATAAACTTTACATCCAAACACATTAAAATAACCTAATTTGGGATTCATATTATTCCACAACTCATAAAGAGTTATCTTAAGAATGGGTCTAATTAAGAAACTTTTTATTATGTATCATGATGTATTAAGAGCTTCACCCTAGAAATAAATCGGTAAATCATATTCATTGAGCATAGTTCATAAAATTTCTTGTTAGGTTCCAATTCTTATTTTTACCACACAATTCTGTTTAGGTGTTCTAAGTGCAGAGAAGTTATGATTATAGCCATTTTGTGAGCATAAGGTTTAAAAATCAAGAGTCTAAAACTAAAAAACATGATCACTTCTTATGGATTTAATCTTATATCCACTGATATTTTCTACAGTCCAAGAATTCATAGTAATGTGAGAACATGCTTCACTTTTATGAGCTAGTAAAAAGGTCCCGGTGTACCTAGAGAAATCATATACAAGAACATTAACATAGTTATTCCCATTGAGACTCAAAACTCAAGATATTCCAAACATTTCTATGTAATCCAACTTGATAGGTTGAGAAGTGGTTACTTCTATCATTGGATTGAATGAGATTTTATGTTTCTTTCCTTTTTGACAAGGATTACATACCTTATTGTATGGAAACTCTATTTTTGGTATGTCTCTAACTAATACTTTTCAAGTCAATTTCATAATAGAGTGTATATTACAATTTCCTAGTATTCTATGCCAGAGCCATGACTCTTTTTAAAAGGTATTTAGAAAATAGTCATTCTGTGAGGATATTGTGTCTAGATTTATATCATATACATTATCATTTCTAAAAGCAGTAAATACTAAATTATTATTTTTATCAAAAACATGGATTGAATCATTTTTAAATTTAACATTTAATCCATCATCACATAGTTGATATATGATGAGCAAGGTATATTTTAGTGCATCAACATACTGCACTTTAGAAATTCAAATAGTATTTTGGTTACCAATCTGCCATAGGTTGATGATTTTTCCTTTATCATTGTCACCAAATGTGACATTTCCTCCATCGATCTTGATAAGAATTTTAAATCTTGAAAATTCCCCATTAATATGTCTAGAACAACCATTGTCCAAGTACCACTGATTTTTACTGAAACTCTTTAGATAGTTTACACACAAAAAAATTAACCAAGAAACGAATTTGGTACCCATATTTTTCTGGGTCCTCATACATAAGTATTATAAGCCTCTAGAAACCACAACTGGCTTATGGGTTTCATATATGAAAAATATAGAGTATTTAAAAAATATACATATTTAGGTCCAGAAGAATTTGATACAGTAAAATAATTTGTGGAACTAGAACTTGAAGTACAATTATTGTTTTTGAAAAATGTAGCAGGTTTTTCAAACTTGGGTAAAAATATGATTTGGATAAATTTCTTTGACCTAGTTCAAATCCTATCCTAGAATTATACATAGGATCTATTTGTTTACCAAAAATTTGAGTGAGATTATTTTTTAAATTAGTAAACTTTTCTAATACATTCTTTAATTGATCATTATATATTTTTAAATTGTTGTTCTCTTTGAGCTTTTGAACATTTTTCTCTTTATCAGTTGTATGTTCAGATTTAGCAGTCACAGTAAGAGCATGCAATTTCTTCATTGATTTATACCTATCATACAAATAATTACAGATTTCTTCTAACATGTTTCAATATTAGAATAGTTCATCATTTGTCATATTTTTAGACTCACATTCAATATTATAATAATTATGTAAAGGTGAGTCTATGGATACCGTAGCTGTGTTTGTCATGAAACAAATTTTAGCCATATCATCTTTCTCATTTTGGGAAGTGCCATATTCACTTGAGCTATCCTCAGAGGAACTCCAGGCAGCCTCCATTTCTTAATTCAAACTTATATACTAATTTTCATACTTTTTGTTGTATTTCATCTTTGGGAAGTTATCTATGACATGTCCATTCCTTTTACATTAATAACAAATTATCTCTTCAAATCTATCATTTCTCTTCATGTCCTTTTTCCAATTTCCATTGTTTTCATACTTTACTTTTAACTGGGATTTCTGAATAACATATTTTTCCTATAGAATTTTTTGAATATTCAATCCAACTAGGCCATTTCATCATCACTATGTGATGTGAATTCATCACTACTTGAGCTTCCATCAGTAACTTGAACATTCTCTTTGTTGTTACCTTTACATGATGTTGTCTTGAAAGCTGCAAAATTTCATTTTGGTTCATCCTCCTCTATAATTACCTTCAATTCTTCTTCATACATCATTAATTTTCCAATCAATTCCATCATTGGAATTTTAATAATATTTCATGATTCTCTGATTGACAAAGATGTTCCATGCCATATTTCTAGTATGACTTGTAGAATCATCATGACATGCTATTTGACAGTCACATATCATCGTAAATTAATCATGGTATTCACGATTTCACTAAACTTGTGATACATAACAAAAATTGAATCATCAGGCTTCATTATAAAGTTATCGTATTTGATAGTATATGTATTTAATTTCATTTCATTAACATTAGATGTTGCTTCATGTGAAACAGAGAGAGTATCCCAAATTTCATGTGATATTTTATAATCAGAGTTATGGTTAAAATCCTTATCTCTTAGTGGATAGTACATAGCATTCATTTCTTTACAGTTATTGTTATAGGCAACTTTGGTAGGATTATCCCAAATGCTTCTAGTAGTTTCAGGTATTGCATATTTACTTTCAATAGATGTCCACATTTCAAATCCCATTCTTTCTAGATATATTTTCATTTTCAGATTCCACTCAGCATAGTTAGTTCCATAATGATAGGTGATCTATTGGTAGCAACCCCTTTTAATCAATTTTCCATGATAGAGGTTGTAAAATAATTTCAAAGAGATAAAATTTATAAATAACATAATTTTAATGATCTCTGAAACAAAAATATAATCACAGTTCATACTACTTGAAAAAATGAATAATAACTTTCATAATGCCTCTAATAACAATGGTTCGTTGGAGTTGATGACTCAAGAGGGGGGTGAATTGAGTATCTATAAAAATTTCCGTTAAAATGTATTTTTATTAATGAATATACCCCTATGATAATAAACCCAAAGTCAGTTTTTAATGAATTTATAAATGTCTTGAAGGTTCAATGTGGTTCTTAAAAGATTGATTAGTTCTCAGTGTTACCAATATAATTATTAGTAAAACATTCGAAACAAACTTACTGATTCAAAATAGATGTAAACACTTGCTAAAATAACTATCAATATTCAGTTTATCTTAATGTAGGAAATATATTACCTGTAAAAAATATAATATAAACAACACAGCAGATAAAACAAGAGGTTCAGTCCCATGAGGAGACTTAGTCCCTTCCATTTGGTGATCACCTGCCACCAAACTATTTATATTAATAATATTTTGATCCACACCCTGGATCGGGGTTCATAATAACACAGCAGACTATCCAGGTCACACTTGACCTCTACCAAAATTATTCATGGGATAAACAAATAAATCGGTCACACAAGATCTCTTTTATAGTCCTACATGATACAAAAGTGTATGAAGGGATTGAGAGTGAGAATATTTTGATATCCCCCATTTATGCTCAGGAGAAAATGTGTGTTATGAAAGAGAATAGAGTTAATAATTCTTTGTGTGTTATGTAATAATGCCCTAGACTCAATGGATTTTGAGAAAATGGTATTTGAGCCCTCATCTAGAAGTTGTCTTCAGAATAGAGAATTGTAGTTTCTATAATCCATCTTCTAGATGTGAGAAGGTTTAGGTATTCAATGTATCGATATAAAAGGAGCTTCAACAGAATGTTTCTTGTTAAAAACATCATGTGATCTCTGGATATTTTGTTTCTCTCTTTGTGTATTCACAGAGTCTATCTTTTTTCATGATCTTTATCATGTATATCTTTTTGTATTCTCACTTTTTATAGCTCAGATTTAAGTCCTTTTATACTCCGGGGTCTACTAAAAATGAAGATCTCCTCACGTGCATGTACTCCATACTATTTATGGATAGTCCAATAGACAACGTTAAATAATTTCAAAAACATTAATTTGTCAAAATACGACTATTAAAAATAAATTTGAATTAATAAAATGCAAATTATTATTTAGAACTACCAGTGAGTCATCTTCATTCTATTGTCTTCGGCTTGGTAGCATCATATTGTTTTCTTCGGTGAGTTATCTTCGTTGTGTTGACTTCGGTTTGCCGACTTCAGTGTGTCAACTCTGGTGTGTCGACTTATTTCTTTCGACTTCGGTGTGTTGACTTCTGTCTATCATCTCCAGTGAGTTGACTTCGGTGGCTAAACATCAGTGTGTCGACTTCGGTGTGTCAACTTCATCGTTTCAAACATCAGGGTGTCGAACATCTGTGTGTCAAACATTGGTGTGTCGAACATCAGTGTGTTGTAAATTGTTTTTTCAAACATCGGTGTGTCCAAAATCTGTATGCCAAACATCGGTGTGTCGAACATCGGTGTGTCAAAAATTGGTTTGTCGAACATCAATCTTACATGAATTATTACAAAACTACGTCTTATCCCAAAATACAGGTTCAAATACATTAGTAAACATATTGATTCATGAATATAGGTGATTGACCTATTTAAGTATATATTTATGAATGACATAATTAATTCCCATAGATATATTAAATGGCACGATAATATGTAGATTGAAAATATTTTGGATTATGAAAACTAAAATATCATTGAGTGTCCAACATTAATGATTTTAACATAATAAACTCCTAGAAACTATATATTTTGATTCCCCTATAAAAATTAAAAACTAGTTTTTCTTCTCATCATTCTACAAGACAAGGGTTTTTTAGACTTTGTAAATTACAATTAGTACATTTCTTATCTAGTTTACGCATGAAAAAAATATTCTTTATAAAATCATGTTTGTTCAAAATAAGTTGTTTTTGTAAAAAAAATAATATAGGATTTATAGTTAATTTAAAATATATAAAATTTATATTGCATTATTTTAAAAGAAATTTCAATGTAGTTGATTTAAAATGGGAATAGTTTCATAATCTAATGTTTATGTCCATCCATTTCATAGTGTTGAAAAGTTAAATTATAACCATATTTCTATAAATATTTTATTTGACCAGCATTCTTGCTTCATCCAATAGTATATTAGATGTTATCCTCATGAGATTTCAAATATTATTTTCATTAACAACTAAAATCACCTTTATAATTTCATTAGGGAATTTATATTGTTTATGAAATGATCCATAATAATTTTGGGAAATTTGATAACTATGATATAATTTTATCCCTCCCATAATATTAATTTTCTACATTTTATTTGTTAAAATAAGAAATTCATTATGTAGTGATTCTTGATATTAATTGAATGTATCATAATAAAAAAAATTCTCATTTAATAAGACATTTGAGTACATTTATGGAAAAATATTGGAATCCTATTTTTGTATTTTTAAATCAGTTTTTTTAATAAATTTATTTAACTTTCAATATAAACACAAAGTGGCTAGTTTTTAACTATTATGAGTTTTATATGACATGAAAATAGGATTTGAAAAAAAATTATTTTCTAGACTGGGTGGTTTATCCAAAAATTATTTTTCCAAAAAAACATTATTTATAAAAAAATATTTTTCATAAAGTTATAATGGTTTGAAATTAATATGGGTAGAAAATGACAATAATATTCTTATAGAATTTTATCGTACATGGGTGAATAGTTTTCACCAAAATTTATATATTATTCTTGATTATATCCTTTAGATAAATTTGAATCCTTTTTTGGTTGATAATTCATTTATCATAATGTTTGTTTCGAAAAACAAACTATGTGAGAATAATTATATGATTATCGATATGTTCCAAGAGATTCAAAACATTATTCCATTGAAATTTAATTAAAATCACATCAGTGGAAGGAATATGATTATCATATTTATAGAATCATCTAGGGATTGAGTTTCACTATGAGAGATAAAATCTTTATGTTCATGATCATTTATGATCAGTCTTTTCCTGATACTTATTCATTTTAATTCATTATAAACATTCTCAAGGAGATGATATTTGTATTAAACATATTCCTTGTGTATTGGTAACAAAGTTGGTTCATGAAGAATTTAAATTACATTATATTATCTATGAAATGTTAATTTCAAAATATCTTGGTTAACATCATCATAATTTTGAGAATGATAGAAAGATAGATTCTCAAAAAAATGTGAATTGACTCTACTATGTTCATGAGACCATTTCTGGAATTATCTATATGTTTTACAAGAGTTTGAGTACCCATGAAATATACAATCACTGAATTTATGTTAAATAATTCCATATTATTTATGTAATTAAAAATAAATCACTTATAACAAAAAACAATAAATTATTAAAAATTTGGAATTGATCCATTCCAATGATCATAATTCATTTTCCAAAGATGGGTCTTAAAAGAACATGGTCATGGATAGAGAAATAGATATTTTCCACCATAACAGAGAACAATTAATTTGGGTTACACTCATTTAACATATCTTAGATATTTCGTGGATGGTCCAGTTCTATACTTTGACATTCTAATTTTGTTTAGATCTTGTAGTACTGGAGAAGGATTTTTTATAATGTTTGGAAGAAGAAAACTCATAAATGATTTTTTAATCTAAGTCTCCATCATTTAATCTTTTAATGGAAAACATTTTGCACTCATTTTCATTTTTAACACTACCATAATAGTTTATAAATACATCAAAATAATCATTTTTATGATTTAAGAAGATAACCCATGAAAATAATGTATAGTCATTGAAAAGTATAAAGGTGAAATATTTAACTCTGACACGAGTTGCGTGAGGTTATCAATAATATTCAATGTGAACTAGTTTTATGTATTTATTAGTGGAAAAATCATTTTTATATTTGACAAAGGGTTTACATTAATTTCCATGATGTAAATTTTCACAAAATAATTTATCTTTGAATGATAATTTTGGTAAATTTTGTACTAGTCAGTTATGGTTAATCTTGAAAAGATAATGAACATTATATCGACCATGGTGAGAAAACAGAATATATGATAAATTATACCATGAAATTAAACACTTTTTATATTGATTTTAAATATATTTTTTAAAAATAAATAATAATTTTGAAAATTATTTGTTGTAAATAAATTCATTCCATTATCATTTGAAACATCAAAAGAATCATCATTAAATTTAATTTTAGAACTGATATATCATAATAGGCTAATATATAGTAAACTATTATTCAATCCATTACCAAATTTAACATCTATAATTTAAGTAGATTTGGAGAAAATTATGTTTCTATTACATATAATTTGACCCTTCGATTCATCTAACAATGTGATATATCCCCCATCAATGCTTTCAAGTTGTCTATATTCAGTATCATCACCACACATGATACAAAAATATATATTATCCATATATAAATTTACATAATTAATTTTCCTTAGAAGACCCTATTCATATATAATAATATCTTATGAATAATTTTTTAACCATTTTATTTGTTTGGTTTGATTATCAAATAAATACATTGAAATATTATAGTATCTAGAATAAGTTTTTCCATTAGAAATATGATATCCAAGTTTATCACTCTTTAAATACCATATATGGAATTTTTAATACCCAATTAATATAATATATGATAATTTGTTATTTTAATTAATTAATTAATATTGAGAATTTTCATTCAATAAAGCAGTTTTCAATTTATTTTAGAAAACTATATTTTTTGGGAAAACCATTTAATGAAATAATTGTTACAAAAAATTGAGAGTCCAAATTCTTATATTAATATAATCACTATTGGATAGTTGACAAATAATACTATTAAGATAATTAATATTTATTTAAAAATATTCAATTATTATTTTTTATTTTCCTTTTTATGGAGAGTCTATACTTTCTTTCTAAATCTGATATTACTCAAAATAATATTATAATTATTTTTATGCTCTTTATTTTTTAGAGAAATTACAAAATATACATATTCATGGGTACCTTTATCAAAATTAAAATATTTATAAATTAAATATGTGGTTAATTATTAATTGGAATAAGAACAAAAAAATATTTAATTTTTTTTAGGTTCCATGATATTAAATATGAGTATCTTAATAACTTTATATATATGTTGAAACAGAATCTTCTTTATCACACCAATATGAATGTTTTACTACTTTATTAAATGTAATCATATATTATTCAAGGAATAATTTAGCTCAGTATGAACATTTGTTTTCAATCCACATAATGCAACCTCTATTTCATGATTTTACATTTTGTATTATTTAGTAGATATATCATAAATAATCATCTTGTTTATAGTATTTAAAATATTATTAATTTTAACTTCAGTTTTTGATGTTTCATTTTTTATTTCAATAAAATTGATTATATTTTTAGTTTCATTGGGATACTTTTACTTATAATCAACATATGGTATCATAGTTTTCTCAGATGTCATGAGGGATCTCATAATATAGTGAACCTATATATTATTTATGTATTTATCTTCTTGAGTCACCTCGACAATGGGAACCCAAATACATGAAGAACTAAAAAAGATATTATTTACTAAATTCTCTCTGGAAGGAGAATGATAATGATAATTTTGACCAATATCAATATCAGTAAATCAAGATAAAATTCAAAAATAAATTCACTATGATTGAAATAAAATATCTCATGGTCATTTATAAACATATCTAATTATTTATCTTGGACATTATTTGTGCCTGTTGGTGTTTATTCTAATTTTATCAATATTTTTTGATCCATATTTCATGAAAAAATTCAACTAAATTAATTTTTTATTATCCTCAATGTAAATAATTCATTTATTTATCATATAATTCAAAATAACAATGTCATCTAATGTTCATAAATAATTCTTTTCAGAAGTATGAATATAAACATCACAACTATATTCTTTATGGGATAAATAAATGATATATTATATATGGACATGTGAGTATTTTGATAACCATAATTATTAAAATCAATTAAGTGATATGAACACATATATTTTCCTTCATAACAACAATGGTTCTTTTAAAATCCAGTTTGATAAATAATTTATCATCAAAAATCAATTATCCACTTAGAAAACAAAATAATCATTGTAATAATTTGGATAAAAATTTTAAAAAAATTACTAATTCCTCCTCCACTACCAAATATATGATAGATTTTGGTAAAATATAATTATAGTGAATATACATTTAAAAATGGAATTAATCAAAGAAAAATTATAATAAAATTAATTTTTTATTTATTGAATATTATTAAAAAAAATTCATTAGATTAATTTTTCCTAGAAAAGTATAAAAACATATGTTCAAAAAAATTATTTTCCCTTAAAAATTAATTTTAACATCTACAATGATAGAATATAAATAAAACATAATATATATATAATTAAATATTATTTATATAAAATACTAATTTTTCTCTAATGATTATCAAGTTGGTCATCTGGTTTCATATCCTTCTAGAATTTATAGATCATATTCCATTTAATATGATATTTATAAGAATCTCATGTCTTGGTGAAGCGAATCATCAATGTTAACATATCATTCTATTCAAAAAAATTATATTTCGAATCCTCACATAAAATTAATCTTATGTGGCATGTCAAATTAAAAGTACACCACCATTGAACATCCATAGAAATTTATACATAGTCATATCCACATTCCAGAGTCATATACTAATTTATGAATCCTTCTTTATTATTTTTATTTCGCATCCTCTTGAAATATATTCATCACTCACACCATTCCAATATCCCCTCTTGTTTAATAATTGGATATTCAGATCCACCCCTTCTGTAATTTTCATCACTTAGATAGAAATTTTTTTACAACTAAAAATAATAATCATAATCTAGAGAATAATTTTTTGGATTTCTATCTTGTTCATCCATTCGATAATGACAACACATTTCAATCTCACCCTTCCATTAAATTTTTAATATTTTTTATATAAAACTTATACAATTACCATGATGACTAAGCAATAACAAATATAAAGAATATCATATGCTACTAACATGGTTAAAATATCTCCTTGATTCCATACCACATCAACCATACATAGATATAATATTATTTCATTCATATATTATTTTACTAGTATTGAAACATATTATTTTTTATAAGTGAAGTTTACAATGAAAATCAAAGTTCAATTTCCCAAACACTTTTATTCTTATAGATCATCAAATCACCATATTATCCAAATCAACTCATTCCCTTATTCTATTATTGAAAATTTGTCAACATCAATATTTTAATGTTAATATACATGTAAGGGAATCAATATCATACTCATAATCAATCCTCAGATAATTAACACTTAGATAATATTGATTATATGAGTGTATGAGTATCCCCTAATTATTTTATCTACAAACTCCTATAGTGGTTCATATATCCGACAAATAGTGATAAAATCATTCAAAACCATTGTGAGACTAGAGGATTCACAAAGATGATTATTTTTATTCTCTTCTACGATTATTCGTGAACTAGTTAACATCTTTCATAACCTGAATAATTTTTTTCCACATAAAAATATTGAAATATATCATTCCTCACACAGATGATGAAATTGGAAACCTTTACATGTACTCAACATATTAATCTATCTGGTGTTCCTTTTCCATTCTTACCATAATTTTTTTTGGATAAATAAGTTAAACCTATTTTTTATTCTATCATTTGAATAATTCAACCCCAAATTTGATATAGTCTTGCAATGTAAAGAACATTATTTCCTAAATTATTTTGATTATATTATTTAGTCTAAAAATATAACTTTTTAGGTTCAAAATTTTATTTTTTAAATCATATAAACAATTGATCCTTTATATTATCAGTACATTACATTACATGACCTAAAATTTGTATTCCATAAATATATATATCTATGATGATGACTCTCCCATCATGAAACACCATCTGTAAGAAAAATTATAAGCATTAAATTGGAAAAAATTGCATTTCATTATTAAGGCATTGATCTTTGGATTATACTAACATGGTACAAAATTCATCCAATAAAAGATATATTTTAGAATTCAATAAGTCCCTTATTATAAATATCGATAAAACCAAGTGGATATTCATTGTAAATATCCACATCCAAATCTCCATGTATATAAAGAATTTTAACATTTAAATTCACTAGATGTAACCCTTCTATTACAACCATATATAGTGACAAAAAAATGGATGTTTTTTTTCATAATATATAGAAATTTTCATAGAAAAATATACACAATAATTATTTTTTGAAAACCAATTTTATTTAAACCCATAATTATACCTCTTTATACAATCTCTTTCCTTCTTTAATCATCAAATTCCATTTTTTTGGAGCACACTCCACCCCATAATTCTTTCCATTATCTACCATGTCCCTAAAAATTAATATATATATATATTATTGCTCAACGAAAAACCCCATTTTTTTGGAGTTACGTAGACTTATCCACTCATGAATAATTTAAGGTTCTCTATCTTCTATGAGAAGAATGTGTTCAAAATAAATTCCTTGACTCTGTAAATGGATTTAAATCATGGAATATCTCCACAATAACATTAAAAATCAACCCTCACAAAAACCTATACATGTAAAACATTATCATCCCTATTTAATCCCTAATAATTCATTTTAATTTAGATTATTATTACTCTAATCCGTGGAAACACCAATAGAACATTTCACCTATCAGAATATTCTCTTTTATATTGTTGAATTTCAAGAACAGATGTATACATTTAATTGTTTTGGACGATCAAAACATAGAGAATTCTGTTTTAGATAAACCTAAACATTTGTATATTATTATATCTCATAAAAAACTAATTATTGGTTATTATATTCTAAAAATATATCTACAAATGAAGAAATTATATTCTCAAAAACCTTTCATATGTTTTTATCCTCGAGATGGGATCTACTCTCTCCCTAATCATACAATATAACGAATCATACAAATGGACATAGACTTTATCATTTTAATTTAATTGGAATCGATGTATACATATATGAGGGAACCACTGGATTTGAGATGAGTAAAATTATTAGTAATTCTAGAAAAATCGATTATTGAAGATCCGTACCAATGGTGAATAAGTAAATATTTTCACTTAGTTAGAAGGATATTTTATATATTCAACACAAAACTACAATTGAAAACATCACCCCTCCATGAATTAGTTATATTACTGATATTTTGTCATTGATATCTAAATAATTATTCCATTATTAATATAAATACCTTATAATTAAATGATTCTATATTAACCATAAATATTAGAACTTAAGAGATTTTGTTTACATCTAGTCTTAGTTACCACCATGCCTCTCCATACAATCATCATTGCAAGAACATTATGCAATTTGAGTAGATAAAAAAAATAAAACCTTGTATAATGGAGAATTAATTATGTAATCATACTATAATTACCCATCATTGGAAGGAATAGGTTATATAACCCATAAATCAGGATGAACCAACTATAAAATTTGTCCCTTTGGAACCATTAATCCATTAAAAATGATACCATTAATTACATATAAAAAAGGAATTCATAACATTATTTATAACCCATGATTAAGATATTTGTAATTCTTATGGTGGTGAAGAATTTTATCCCTTTCCCACATAATTCACCAATAAATTCTTGCCCAATCATTGTGGAATATTTTTCTCTTCGATTTTTTTCCTTTTGAATATCCATAGGAACTGTTTTATGTGATTCAATACTTTGGGATTATCTATAGATCAACATTTAACTTTCAATGCTCCACTATAAAATTTAGTACAAAATGACACACCTTTGGGATTCCCTAATAAATTAAAATACATTTATACCGTCTATATCTTCAAAAATCATATAATTTAATTGGGTTTGGATTTTATATCTAGATCAAAATATCATACTTTCCCACTATAACAATATTTTTATTATTTTAAGGATATAACAATATAAATCATATATTATTATGGTATTTCAAATTTATTCGCATAGATTTAGAGTTAAAGGAATCCCTAGTGTTTATAATCTAGGAATAAATTGAAAAAATCAACTAAATAATAAACCACGCATATCTCTCAATATATAATTTGAAAATTAATATTCTAAGTCCTTTATTCTAGAATCAATGCACTAATGAATGTAATAATTATTAATAGTGAATTATTTACCACACATCTATCATAATGGATGCAATCCATCTAAACTACTCTATGTTATAATTATTCATCCTCCCTCTTTATTGGGACATTATTGTAAAATTAGGTTCCCTTATATTCTACATCGAATGAATTTATTTTAGATGATTGAATCTTATTCTATCCATTATCTTTATATAGAGTTGTTATAGACAACCAAGATAAAAATATACTAAATTTAAATTATTCATTTAATATAAGAATATAATTTCAAAAATAATCACATAATTCAATGAAATAAAGTTTCAGTTTCTTTGGGGACCAATTATATAGGTTACTTGACTTTCACCTCTTTTAATATTTCTCTAAAATTTGTCCCCAATATAATATACTCTATGATTCACATATCTTATAATCATATTATAATTCTAGTAAATGGAATACAATAATGGGGTGATATTATATTATCATTAAAGAAAACAACAATATATTAAAATCTAAAAGAACATATGAGAAATGGATGTGAATATATGTGTGATAATGATTAAAAAGATATAATACCCAATATATAACATATCTAGAATCATAATTCATAGAAAATGAATTTATATAATATCTTTCAATATTGAAATATATATAAAAATTATTTTATAAACATTAGAAATTATATTTTAACATTGTAATGAAAAAATTAAAAAGAGTGTGTCATAAACATGAGAATATAAACCATATGTCAAGGATACCAACCACGATATTCATCACATTAGAGGATATTAATAACCACACATTTATATTCTTGGTATTGGGATATACATATCTTGTACCTTTTTTCTTGGGAATAATCCTTCTGTGTATATCTTTGGGATGAGATAAATTCAATGAGGTATCATTTCTATTGGGATAAATAATCCCATTTAACCTTTTGATATCATCAAGTACTAATATAAATTAATTAATTATAGGGATGCATAGGACCCCAACTGTCATCAACCTTATTATTAGTTCCACTTTCAAATCATTTATATTTTAAATTAATTAGGGGTTGAAAATTTCTTTTCCAAATGATATCACAAAAAAACATTATAATTTGATTAAACAATTTATGCCTTAAAATTATTATGTAAAAAGAGAACAAGTAATGTTTTTTAAGAAAAATTTCTAAATTATAAGATAATTATTTAAAAAATGAATAAAAATCATAAAATTTATTTATAAAAATATTTTCTTTCATATAATCACATTAATAAGATATTATTTTCATTTCACATTATATTAACCTTGTTTTTGAAGAAAATGACAAAAATTAATAAAAAATTACAAAAAAAATTTACGATAATCAGATATTGAAACAAAATTATAAATATGATAAAATGTGAGGTATTATAGAGTAATATGATATCTTGTTAAGGGAATTTATTTTTAATGTTTTTCAATACCATTATTAAAATCATACATTATTAAAAATAATAAAAAATAGTTGATATAAAGTGAATAAATGAAATAAATGGGACATTAAAGATATTTTTTTATTTTCCACTTGGGAAAGCCCATTGTTGATGATAGTAATATCTATTAATATGAAGGTAAAACACATTAGAAGAAATGAATATTATTAAAATAATATCTTTAGAAAAACAATATATTCATCAAGGAAAAAGATTTATCCTTGAATAAATATTTCCCTAGAAAATTAATTCAAAATTCAAAATTAAATCTACACAGTATAGAATAGTTAAATCCTAAAATTGTATTGTCAATGAAGAGAAATTATGACCTAAGGAAAATATTTGTTTCATGAAAACATGTTACCAATATTCCCCACTTTGTTCAAATCACTCTAAATTACCCACATCTGAGAGAATATCCATATAAAATGGATTTAAAACCATGAGGGGTGTTATTTTTAGAAAAAAATCATTTTTAAGGTTAGTTATATATTTTATATGGGTGTTGGATATACTATGGGGTTAACATATAAGTTTTTGATTGAGGGGTTGTGAGAAGAAGAGTTCCCCTTTTATATGTGAAACGTGATTTCATTTTAAAAAATATAAAAAACTATTTAACAATTAGAAATCACTATAAAATAATGTGTGTCCAAAATTGGGAAATAATGGATTTGGGACAATTTAATTTTGATCCAACCATCCACCACTCAATTTAACATATATTTTTAAAATATTAATCATTTTAACACTTAGGTAATTAATTTTTACTCTTTTAGATTTCACCATGGTTAATAGGTTTTATATTAGTAATTTACCATTTTCAACTAGAAAAATTGAGGTCCATATTATATAATTTATTCCTAATGTTTCATAAATTTAAATACATTTAAAAAATTTCACTTTAAAAAAATTATATATTATTTTTCAAATACTTAATGTTGGAGCCTTGACTATTGGTGGAAATTCCCTTATAGGTATTATCTGTTGAAGGTTCCCATAAGGATTTTCATGGTGTTTCCAGAGTTTTTGGGAGAAGAGAGGGTTTACACTACCAGAAATGGTATAATTATGGTGTGGAGGGATGTGATTTGATATAGTACTGGGGAATGTACTTTAGTGGAAGCTATTTTTGTCTAGGAGGGACCAAGGAATATTTTTAATTCTTCTTCCAAAATAGGTTGTTGTTTCACTATGTTGGGTAGGATACTGAATAATGATCATGGTTTTTGTGTTTCATAATGTGATATGGAATAATCCAATCAATAACTTATAGTCTTGAGCTAGTGGTTGGACCACAAAACCTTGAGGAACCACTCACAATTCAATGATCTCTACAGTGTGGTTTATAGGCTATGTCATAGTCTATCTCATGGTTATAGGGGATCTGTGCCATGTATAAACTAATAGATCCTTGAAACAGTTATGAATATGGGTGGTTGTATGATCTACTCCAATTTAACAATATATTATGTGTTCTGTGGTGTGGTCCATGGTGTCGCAACATGATCCATTAAATTTTTTGTCTTCCTATAAATATTCATAGACACATGAACATGGATTTCATACCAATTTTTCATCTAAAACACTAAACATCCTAGTATTTTTATATTATTTAAAACTACTTTAAATAGGATTCTATCCCTATATTCTAGTGATTGATCCTTTGTGATCCAAGGTAATATCCAACTTGTTTATCATGGTTTTTGTGAGTTTGGCCTTATTTCGTCACATGACGATAAAAGAATTATCACCTATAAAAATATTCAAATTTATCTAAAGGTTATAATCAAAAAGAGTATATTAATTTTTTTTGAAAAAAATTCACCCATATACGACAATATTATATAATAATATTATTGGAATTTTCTACCCATATTAATTTCAAACCTTTCCATGTTGATTAGAAATGATTTTTTATAAATAATTTTTTCTGAAAATTAATTTTTGGATAAACTACTCAGTTTAGAAAATAATATTATTTCAAATCCTAAATTCATGATATCCAAAACTCATAATAGTTTGAAACATGCATCTTTGTCTTAATTTGAAAAGTTAAATAAATTTATCATAAAAACAGGTTTAAAAATATGAAAAGTGGATTCAAATATTTTTCTAAAAACTTACTCAAAATTTTTATTTATTGTGTAATTTTATTTATTATGTTACCTTCAAATCATAACAAGAATCACATTATAATAAATTTTCTATTTTAGTAAATATAATGCAGAAAATATGTTTTACCAGAGGATTCCAATATCTTATTTATTTATTTACTGATGTCCTTATAGGAACACCATTTATCTTTAGATTTTGTGTGGAAAGATCGACATTGGTGTTCCATTATATTTCAAGATAACTATAATTTTTATGTAACATATTAGTTTCATCAATATTATTTTTTTAGTAAATAATAATTATATAAAGAGTTATCTTCATTAGATGGAAGTGGAGTTATTTAAATAAACTGTCAACTAGAAAAATGAATTTGATTCATGTTTAGTGATCAAATACTGTTGTTTTCCCCAATGATAATGGTTCTACTCTTGTATTACTATATAGTGTGAAATCTATGTTATGATAATTTAGGAATTCTAATATTTTAGATTTATAATGTCTGATTAAATTCATAAATAATGTAAATATATTTAATTTGGTGAAGGGATATATAACATAAAGATGCATGTTTAGTGGAATATTTCTTCATACAACTTGATGGTAATCAAATTTAAGAATGTATGAATGTTTATGGGAATAGTAAATTCCATGTGTTAATTGAATTATTTAAAGACCCTACATTTGTAGTGAATGAAATTAATAAAAATTAATGTCAGCAAAAAAATTTCATCATATTTTTATTAAACATGTTTTATACTAGAATGCATGTTTAAATTATTTGATAGCTTTTTACATATGACTCCTTGTCATTCTTGTCGTTGGAACCTATCAACAACGAATCACTTGGTTAAAGATAGTATCATAACAGGTTGTTGATGAAGACAATTATTTGGGGCATGGAGTTCCTACGTTATTATTTATGTTTGAATTCTTTTGTTTGGGGTCGAGAGTTCCTATTATTTTATAAAGTCTAAATACATTATTATATGGGAAATATACCCTATGAAATGTGTTTTTTTAATCATTTTTGTAACCTAGATATGATCCTTAAAATGTGATTTGATATGAACCCTGAATAGATGATGTGATTTTAATAAGGATTCATATGTTTTTTTTATGTATTTGACTATTGGAATGAAAATATGAAAAGTGAAATGAATTATGGTGTATGGGAGGTACTAGAGATGATATAATAGGTTGATGATGGGATTAGTGGCTATTGTGATTAAGTTGGATACTTACTATTATGGAATAATTTCAATGTCATGATATCCACTTTTCTTTTTTTCCCATTATTTTTCCCACTCATTGAGGTAGATGGATTTTCATTGTTAAAATTTTTTATGATGGTTTGATTGTTTTATTTTCTAGAGTACCAATAACTATGGAATGGTAAATAATTATTGAAATTCAAAAACCATGGGTTTGGTGTTTCTAGATTAAAAAAGCGAAAATATTGAGAAACCATATAGTTAGTTATATTATTCCTTAAGGAAATGAACATTACAGGATGGGGTGAAAAAGTTAGTTTTGGACAATAATAAATAATGAAGAAAGATATAATTAACAGAATAAAAATTATATAAAGGATGGATCTAAATTAATGTATGTGTTTAAAAATTATTTTATACTTATAAGATATATAAGTCTTAATAGTGTTAGTTTGTTGTATGAGTTATGATAATTGTAGATGATCTTAAGACTACGATATAGCCATATTAGGGTTTTGAGTTATGTCTTATCAGGACTTTTTTTACTTCATATTCTGCCATACCCAATTCTCTTAAAGAGAATAAACCATATAGTACAATGGTAGGGTGTTTAACCTATTGTCATTAAGGGAGTATGTATTGATGGATACACCCGTTGGCCCCACTCCCTTCCCATAAGAGTAATATGTGATGGTATGCATGTTGGTCAGTTTCATATATATGTGGGTAGAGGGATATAATGGAATGTGTTTATTTTTTATACATGTATCTTCATCTATAGTTTCAATAAAACTTATATGTATGATGTGTAAGGCCTATGATTTCATGGGGTACCTTAATCGGTGTGTGGACTATTATTTCATGATGTATAATACTCGATATATCATACATGTAATACATGATGTGGTGGATCGTGAAAAAAACATGGTTACTATATGAAGACGATATGATGAGATGATATGATGAATGAGATTAATTTATTGATTCTAATCACTAGTGTCATTGTGTTGACTTTCTTTTGGAGAGATGTGTATTATGATTTACAACTTTGTGGAAAAGTGGATAATAAATATGGAAGCGATAGAGTGGTGAATTTGTGGTCTTATTTTAATAATATATGAACTTTTGTATGTGGAAAATTTTTAGAGGATACCATGTTGAGGATGAGAACATAGTATACTTGTTCAGGTGATGAGTTAATATAACTTTTTTTCTCTATTCATTATAATGATTTATTTATCTTTAATATGAGACAATTAATAGAGGAACCTACTAAGTATATTATTATTCTCACCCCATATATAAATAAATATTTTGAAATCATAAGGTGTATACTTGATACTATCATGTATATCTCTAAAACATTTGTTTTTAAGAGTTTATTTGGATTAATGGTCACTATAACATATTCCATTCAGTACAAACAGTTTGATTTTGAATAGTTTAGATTTTTACAAATGTACTTGTTTTCTCTTGGTATTAATTTATATGCATAGTTATGAGTTCATTTGTGTAACGCTCTAATCCCTCACTTCACATTGGTCATTTAGTCTGTCATTTCACAAATTTGTAATAATGATATACCCCTTCTACTAGTTTCAACCAATGTTCTATTAGAGTCAGGAAATAGATGTTAACCATGTCAATTTTAGAATTTATATATTCAGAGGGGAACACTTTAGGTAAAGGGAGTCATAATAGTGTGAAATCTAGGGTTCAAATTGAGGGATATTTAAAATTTAGAGTTCGGTATAGATGAGACAACATGCATTGAAGGGGAAACTATTTTAGTTATGATTAGTAAGTTATGTGAACACCAGATACTAGCTCTGAAATTTGTATATAGGGGCCCATGCGATTTGATTAATGTTATTTTATGATTAGTTAGACAACTAATCTATGTGATAATGGTTGTGTGGAAGAGATATAGGAATGGATCATTCATCAGTATCCTTTGCACCGATTTTTGAAATGGGTAGAACATGGTGTTACTCTAAGAATATTGAAATAAAATAAATTATTTAATAATTATTTTTCTATATTACATATTTTGTGATTAGGGACTTGAATTTTTTCGTTATTATTATATGATGGATCCATATCGACAACAACATCAGGTTTGTTCCAAAGATGTTGGCTATAATTTTTCATAATTTCATCATATATTAAAGGTTAATGATGGAAATGAGACTTAGAGGAGTACTTTCCTAGAGTTTCACAACCATTTTCTATAAATGTTTGAATTTTTTGTTTTATAATCACTCATAGAAGACCTGTTATTGGTGGATGATATAAAATTCATTTTGATTCATTATCAAAAGGAGCACTAGTTTTTGTGGTTCATGATAATGATAAAGGGGGTAGTGAGGAATTACTGGATATTATTGTTAAGGGATTTCATGTTGTCTACAGTCTCAAGGGATATGTTCTAAGAATAATTTAGAGGAGATTTTATTTCGTTATTCATATTGGTGGATAATTTCCAGGAAAATTTTACCCTTCGAAAGAGGTTCCATAGTGTGAAGGGTGTTTTGGATCCCAATTAGGACACTCCATATATTTTCTTGAGACCTATTTTTAGATAGTAAAGATTGTGTAATACATATTGAGAAGGGATTTCTGCTATAGATACAGTTCCAGATCACCATGTTCATGTTGGTGACATTTCTCAAGCTACTAGGGAGAGCTGAGGTGGTTCAGATGATTAAATACTAAACCAGGTCCTCATGAGAGGGGAGTTACCAGGAATCAACTTGATATAGATTTCTGGTATAGTGATCCCATATTCATGGATATAGGATCCTTTGGTTGTCCAAAGAAAGGTACCAACCCCAATTTTTTTTCTACTGGGGTGTTTAATCAAATAATGATTCATGGGGATCATATGTTTGCTTATCATATAGAGGAAAAGTTCAGTAACAACAAGAGTTCCTGGTATTTCTAATGAATCAGTATTTTATTGGTGTTCCACCATAACTGCACGATTTCTGTTGACCATGGGAGAGGATATTTATCATGAAAGTAGAAATCATTAGGGTTAGTGATGTTATAAAGGATGTCATGTTGAGCTTCATTTATTAGCGTGGTCAGTACCAGGATAGGCATACATTGTACAAGGCAACGTTCTCTGTTTTTTTTCACATTGGTTAATTTTTTTTAATTAAGTGATTCATGCTCTATTAAATCATATTACATAGTCCATTCCTTATTATATGAGGTTGATAGACTTCCTTTTTAGTGGGAATTTACTATTCTAGTTGGTGGTTTTTCTTATTTGTATGGATTTTATAGAAAACATGAGATAATTTTAGAGAAACACCACTATTACAACCCATCCCCCGGGGCCTGTGCCATGACTACCCCAAACCCACCATCCAAATGCAAGGGGCTGGCGACTAGAAAAAAATGTGTAAATCCATAAACTGGGAAGGAATTTCCTTTATGACTGAAAACAAAGACAACATAGTACACAGATGAATAAAAAACACTATGAAATACTTTATAACAAGAGATTACTAAAAAGTAAAGTGGGCAAAAATACAAGTACAACTATAAGGTAAAAGTACAAATGAAAATGAAAAAACAAGTGAATGGTGACTAGTATCTCCCAGATCATCCACCACGGATCCTACTAAAAGGGTAAGGACAGATAGCCTCCTCAGCACTCCAAGTCCGTATGTCTCTACTAGTTACTGAATCGTCGTGAGTTCCACCTCCGTGTACCATCCAGTTCTCATACACTCAGCCTTGGTTTGCGATGTTCATTGTCTGCATCCAACACAATGAGGTGCGGGCATAGCCCTTGCGTGGTTGAGTATAACAATACTCAGTAGGGACCCCGGGACACTCAAGTTCTCAAAAAATCCACAAAGGATAAACGAAAAGGTAATAAATCAACAGATAACCCCACATAGATATATTCCAATACATATACCTATGTTATATATAAATCCATCTCAATCATGAGGAAAAAAAAATTTACTGACTCGTCTCACACATGTAGACACCTTATGTAGAGAGATAGAGATGAACAAATGTATCCATTGAATCATCTATTCTGTCGAACCCACATAGGATCTAGGAAAAAAAATTAGAACTGTCAAACCCACAGAGGATCCAGGAATAGTAAATGGAGTGGTCAAACCCACAGAAGATCTAGGAATAGTCGTCAGTGCTGTCAAACCCACACTGGATCCAGGAACTATTGTCGGAGCTGTCGAACCCGCACGGGATGCAGGAAGAGTCCTCAATGCTGTCGAACCCACACAGGATCTAGGAACAATCTTCAATGTCGTCTAACCCAAACAGGATCCAGGAATAGTCATCAATGAAGATCCACCCATAGGGTTTCGCACAAAGCATGCTTGATTCCGGGAGGGTCTGCACCTCTATCCAAGTGTCGATACATCAACTGCCACAATGTCCAATGTTGATGTATCCAAAAGAAAAATCTTTCATTTTTAAATTAAACACGATTGAGGATGTTTCAACCAGACGTCTAGTCTGAGAGTTATTGGCATTTACAATTCAAGGGCCCAGTTGGATTTCTGTTCGATCCAACCTAGTCGTACCCCAACTATGTCCAAACCTATAATGGGGTATACTAATAGAACTGTCTTTCTCCAGGATTTCTGTTTCCATAGATGGTTCGTCAATCGTACACTCGTAGCCCATGTTATAAGGGAAAAGGGGAAAACATAACAAAATAGGTCTCGACTAGGTTCCAACCCAATCCGTGGGTCCGACCTGGTCCGTGGGGATGGCTCGGCTAGCGGGGGTGGACTGGCCCGTGCTGGGTCCGACATGGTGTCATGTGGGGTCCGTCGAAGCCTCATCTAGGGGGAAGATTCTCCCCTTGGATCCCGAATGGCTAATCAGTTTAGGTGGAGGAAAAACTGGCACCACGTGGTGCCGGTCCGCATCACACATGACCCGCAGGGTCCTGTTCCTCCCGGCTAGCCGAGCAGTCGGCCTACTACCACGTGACACCGTTGCACTGATCCCCATCCAGCGTCTCGGTGGATTAGGTCGCCGGTCTTCATCATAGTTGGCCTTGCACCGTATGTCGTTGCACCACCGCGGTAAGGGGCTGCACCCCCCTCTTCTCCACTGCGCGGTGCGGTTGTGCCATGCCTTCTCTGGAAACCTGGCCGCTCGGGCCCCCGACATCCTTCGCGGCTGGCCATACGCCGGCCGACGCTACACCGCTGCAGCTAGTCTGTCGTGACCTTCTTCTGCGGCGGTACGGTTGCGCTGCCGCCATACATGTATCCAGCCGGATCGCTGACCATCTTTATCTTCGTTTCTAGTGGCGTTCACTAGTTCCGACAGCCATTGAATCTTTCACGGGTCACCGGTCTAGTTCGAGGGACCTGTTTATCTTTCCTAAATAAGTATCACTCTCCTCAGGATGTTTCCTTCGATCTAAGATCTATGATGATGGGAAATGATCAACCTGGAATCATGCTGCGTTGGGCATCAAATTCATAAGAAAGGAGGAGGGGTTGGGCCGTGTTTTTTCGGACCTTTCCCTCCTCGTTAGGGTGATATCAAGAGGATTCTAATTTTAATCCATGACGGGAAACAATGAACACGTAAAAATTATCATGCTCGAACCCCTAACTCAGATTCTTTGTTTGTTGACGATGTCACAGAATGGTGGATGTCGATTCGTTAACATCGAGAAAGAATATGATGTAGTTGAGGACGACGTCATCTGCATTCTTAATGGACGGTTCATCGTCCCTTGTTCCGGTTGAGATCGTTCATCAATGGCAGAATACGCGTTCTTCATTGGAGAATCATTTTTCTCTCTAGCTCTCTTTTTCCCTAGCTCCACCGAATGAAAATTCCACCCCCAAGAATAATCGATTAATTTAATCCATTAATTAATTGTTGGCCCAAATATTCCAAAAGAATCAAATTAATTAATTAATTATCCATTAATTAATTAGTGTGGATTGGCACCATAAAGTGGGGAGCTCAAGAGGCTCTCCCCACTTAATGGGAAGTTCATGATGCTTCCAACTCAGGTGGTCCCTACCAAATTAATCCTCACATGGGCGGTTGAGTTCGGGTGCCCCCCCCCCACCATAACCTCTCATGGGAGGTTATGGTGTGGTGGTCCCCACCCCCGACTTCTAAATGGTGGTTATAACAAATAAAATAAAATAATACATGCACTTATTTTATTTTATTATTCAATATAAAAACCAAAAAAATATCTTTTATTCCCGACCATCAACCATCAAGGTGAATGTCTTATAAAAAGAATAGTGGATCTACGAGTTCAATGGTGCCTTCATATTTCAATTCTGAGCACTGGTTCAAAATATATAAAATACTGCTCGTACGTTTACTGAACGCACCTGAAAAAAACTTCATAAAATGATTCCTGGCACACCGGGCCTTGGAATCATACGCAGTTTGTTTTTGCAGACTCGTTAAATTCCCATGTATTTATGAAAAAAATCCACGTAAATTTTGTGTCTTTACGTTCTCCCCACCTCAGGGTCTTAAATTCCTGTAAGCTACAACTCTAACTAAGGTAAAAAATGGGGGTAATGAGCATGCATATGAGCCTCCCACTACCATGTGCTCTCCTGGATGTTCCCGTGCTGCCAGCGAATGCGAACTGGAGGTATCGACCGTCCACATAGGACCCGATCCAATTGATCCTCAATATCCATTAGCACCTTCGTAAAAGTCACCCCATCATCGATGTTCAGATCCCCATGGTCGATGATGTGATAAGTGTCGTGCACATATCTCCTCAGCTGGGATATGTGGAAGACGTCGTGCACCCAGTGCAACTGAGGTGGAAGAGCCAGGTCATAAGACACCTCGCCTACTCTACTGAGGACCTGTAATGGTTTGATTAATCATGGAGATAACTTTCCACCTCGATCAAATCTCTATAAACCTCCTAGGGGTGAGACTCTTAGAAAGTCTTGGTCGCCATCCTCAAACTCTAGTGGTCTCTGTCTCCTGTCACCGTACAACTTTTGTCTGCTCTGTGTCGTCTTCATTCTCTCTTGGATGATCATAACCTTATCTGTGGTAGCTCGTACCATCTCAGGTTCCACTAGTGCTAACTCCCCTAGGTCTTTCCAGCATAGTGGTGATCTGCAAGGTCGTCCGTACAATGCCTCAGAAGGTGACATACCGACGGCGGAGTGGTAGCTATTATTGTAGGAAAACTCAACCAATGGTAAGTGATCCTCCCAACTGTGCCTGAAGTCGAGGACACAAGATAGTAGCATTTCCTTGGGGGTCTGAATGGTCTGATCAGTGTGACCATCTGTCTGAGGATGGAAAGCGGTGATCAGATGAATCTGTGTCCTGAAAGCCTCCTACAACCCTTTCCATAAACAAGAAGTAAACCATGTGTCACAGTCAGAGACAATAGAATAATGTACTCCTTGTAGACGTACAATATCCTCCATGTAGAGGCCTCCCATGCTCTCTACTGAGCCCTTCCCTCTAATCTCTTGGAAGTGGGTCGACATGGTCAGTCGGTCGACGATCAACCAAATCGAGTAGTGAACCCTCGATGTATGTGGAAGTCCCGTCACGAAGTCCATGGATATCCTATCTCACTTCCACTTTGGGACCTCTAAAGGCTGAACCAAGCCTGCTGGTACCTGTTGCTATGCCTTCACTTGCTGACAGGTGAGGTATCGAGAAACAAACTCCACTACTGCCTTCTTCGTACCTGGACACCAATGTAGATGTCTGGGGTCCTGATACATGTTCACCACTTCTGGATGTACCTCTAAAGGGTATGTGTGGATATACCTAAACACTTCCTCCTAAAGTAAAACTAGCACCATAGTACGTCCTCCAAAGAGGATGTTGTGCTCCCCACCTTTAGAGAATCCATTAGGTTTCTGTCATGTGGATATCATAGCACGTCGTGTATTGCAGTAGGCATATCCATGTTGTGCCTCCCTAACTCACTAAAAAAGTGGGGGAGTGACTATAAGAGATTGTAGAATGGATTCTCCATCCCAATCCACAATGAAAATCTGCAAGGTAGCCATCTGCCCCGTCACCTCACCTAACAGCTATATACCAAACCACCAGCCGAGTGCATCTGCAACAACGTTCCCCTTCATAGTAGTATAGACTATATAGATTTCAAAGTCCTGGAGAAACTCATGCCAATGTCACTGTCTCTAGTTTAGGTCCTTTTAAGAGAAGATATACCTGAGACTCTGGTGATCAGAGTAGACTGTGAAACACTTTCACAGCAGATAGTGTCTCGACATCCTCAAGGCGAAGACCATTACTGCTAACTCTAGGTCATGTATAGCTTAGTTATGTTCCTTCTGTATCAACTTCTATGAACCATACGCAATCATTGCTCACTCCAGCATCAGGACACACCCGAGTCTGGTCCCTAATGCGTCACAGTAGACTACGTACCTTACGCCCTCCTCCGGAAGCCTCAAGATGGGGGCACTAGTCAGCCTCTATCCCAGCTCCTGAAAGATCTACTGGAATCTCTATGACAAGACGTAGGGATTCCCCATTATAATCAAGGCTGATAGTGGTTATGTAACTCTAGATAAGTCTGGTACAAACCTTCAGTAATATCAAGCCAATCCTAGGAAACTACGTACCTCAGTCACACTCCTTGGTGGCTCCCAAGCAAGGACAGCTTCAATCATCACTGGATCCGCTACAAATCCATCCTCTGATACGCTGGGTCCCATGAAGTGAACCTCTCAAAACCAAAACTGGACCTTCCAGAGCTTACCATAAAGCTGATGCTCTCAGAGTGTGTCTAGAACTACACGAAAATTATAGGAATTCACCTCCTCAGTAGTGGAGTAGATCAGTATGTCTTCAATAAATAATAATACAAATCGATCGTGGTATGTCAAGATAATCCTTTTCACGAGTCCCAAGAATATTGCTGGAGCATTGGTTATGCCGAAAGGAATAACCAAGAACTTTTAGGGGTTCTAACGACATCTGAAGTTCGTCTTCTGCACATCCTCATCTTGAACTCTGAGCTAGTGATAGCCTGATCTGAGGACTATCTTCAATATCCATCATGCTCACATCATCTGATCAAATAGGTCTTCAATCTTCAGGAGTGGGTAATTTTTCTTCATGGTCACCTGGTTCAGGTGATGGTAGTCGACACAAATCCTCAACCTCCCATCCGCCTTCTTGGGGAATAGAATCTATGCTTCCCAGTGAGAAACACAGGGCCGAATGAATCACTTCCCCTACAAGTCCTCCAACTGTACCCATAACTCATGAAGCTCAGCGGGATACATCCAATATGATGGTGTAGATATCGGTGTTGTCCCGCGGTATAGGTCAATGTAGAATACCACCTTTCAACGAGGAGGTAGACTTGGGACATCATCAGGGAATACATCTGTGTACTGGTCCTCTAATAAAGGATAGCTCAGACTCTCCACATCAACTGCTCTGAGGGTAAGGCAGGCCAACTGATGAGTGATCGGATGCACCCTCAACTATGTAAGTCTATCTTGTGCTGTAAAGGCTCCCTTCTCGCTGGTGAAGGTGAACCTAGTGCCATTAGTGCGTTCAAACCACACTTTGCACTTAATACAATAGATCTGATCATGGACTATAGATCACCAGTCCATACCCAAGATGATGTCATAAGGCCTCGACGCTTCTACGAGGAGATCCCAACTGAATATCTCGCCTCCTAGTGTAAGAACACACTGCTGGAACAAGTGCGTAATCATCAAGCCTGCTCTCATAGGAGTCTCTAGACCTAAGGATCGAGCCCATGACTCCATCAGAATCTCCGAGCTCCGAACAATGGCAGTGGCAATGAAAGTGTGACTGACACCTGTGTATATAAATACTGTAGCTAAGGTGGGGTAGACATAGAACGTACCTCAAATCATCTCTGGTGCGCCATGGTCGTATGCCTCAGCTTCCTAGAGCTGAGCTCTCCCCTATCCACATGCTCTCTGCGGTCAGGGTGGATCTTCTGGAGGTGGTGGTGTTAACATCTCGTAACACAGTCCACCACAAACTACATGACCATATCCTCTGGCTCGTCCTCCTACTCACGGAATATCGCCTCGATCGAACATTTTCCTCTATCTGGGAGGTACCTAAACTGTCTACTGATCTTCTGAATGATTGGTCGGACAGTCACAAGACCAGTGACCCTGCCCGCCGCATGTGAAACACTGCTTGTTCCTCGAATGACTATCTCCATCTTGTGTTCCACACACAACTGAACCTATGTTCTGAGGTCATCCACCGGATGGTCTGGTCCGCTTGGACCTCTGCTACATCTATCTACTTCCAGCTGTAGAAGACTCTGCTAAGTGATACCCGGTGGCGGGTCTCAATGTTGGTGACTAATAAACAAGGAAACTCTCTTCTAAGAGGGATCACTTCAACACCCTCGCCTATGTCGGGATGTTGTGGGAGAATATCGAAGCCCTGATCTCTCACTTGTGCTCATTAATGAAGGTCCGGGCCATGAAGAATGGTTCCCATACAATATATAAGGAGTAGCGTGAGAGGTTGGTGAACCTCGATGAGTACTGATCCACTGACATGCTACCCTACTACAAATGCAGTAGCTCCTTTATCCATAATTCTTGTAGGGTGGCTGGGACACACTCCACCCGAAATAGGCTCCCGATGTCTTCCCAGAGTAGAGTCACCTCTTCATGCACCTGGAGCATCAGACTCCACTATCTTCATGCTTCTTCCTGAAGGAGACTTGTGTCAAGGATCACCATAAGTTCTGCTGGTGTCCCTACCAGTATGAAGATGATCACTATAGACTCCAGCCAATCTTCACTAGCCTGCCGGTCCGTCTCACCCCTGTACTAGGTGTTGAGATCAAATAGGTCACATAGAAAACTCTTGAAACACACACTAAATTGGTTTTTTTAATACACTGAGTCAGAAATCAGAATTCAGGGTCCTAGTGCATGGATATGTGTACCACCGCAAGAACACTGGACTCCTTGGACTGAGAACCAGACTCAATACTCTTAACACTATTGCTTCACATGAAAAGAAAGATCAGAGTGCAATGTTCTATTGTGGAACCGAATCCTTTGATACTAATTTGTCATGACCCATCCCCCGGGGCCCATGTTGTGACTACCCCAAGCCCACCTTCCATAGGCCAGGGGCTGGTGACTAGAACCCAAGGTGAAAATCCCGAAACTGGGAAGGAATTGCCTTTATAACTGAAAATACACACAATAGAGTACACATATGAATACAATGAACAAAGCAATACTGTATAACAAGAGAGTACTAAAAATGGGATGGAAATACAAGACCAAATGTAAAGTACAAGTACAACTAAAAAGGAGAAAACTGATCAAATGTAAAAAGCATCTCTGGGATCGTCCACCACGGATCCTACCTGAAGGGTAGGTACAGATAGCCTCCTCAGAACTCCACATCCTTCAATCTCCACTAGGTACCAAATTTTCCTTAGGACCACCTCCAGGTACAGTCCAGTCCTCATACACTCATCCTCGGTCAGCGCTCTCCGTCGTCTACATCCAACAGAATGAGGTGTGGGCATAGTTCTTATAGGGGTGACTATAACGATACTCAGGAGGGACCCTGAGACTCTCTAGGTCTCACAAAATCCAACAAGGATGAATTAGAAGGTATGAAATCAATAGATAACCCCATTTAGATAAATTCACATACATATACCTATGTTATCTAGTAATCCATCTCAATCATGAAGAAAACACAAAGTTACTGACTCAGATCACACAAGTATACATCTTATGTAGTGAGATTGAGATGATTAGATTTATCCACTAAATCATCTATTCTGTTGAACCCACACATGATCTAGGAAAAAAATTTAGAACTGTTGAACCCATATTGGATCCAGGAATAGTAAATGGAGCTGTCGAACCCACAATGGATCCAGGAACAGTCTTCAGTGCTATCAGACCCACAAATGATCCAGGAACAGTAGTAGGTGCTGTCGAACCCACACTGGATCCAGGAATAGTCCTCAGTGTTTTCGAACTCACACAGGATCCAGGAACAGTCATCAATGATGTCGAACCCACACATGATCCAGGAATATTAGTCAATGAAAATACAACCCTAGGGTTCCGCACGAAGAATTCTTGATTCCAGTTGAGTATGATCATCAAGACTTGTGTCAATAAATAAAATGACACGAAGTCCAAAGATGATGTTTCCAAAAGATCTATCTTTCCATAAGAAACTCAATGTGATAGACGATGTGTCAATTGGATTCCTAGTCTGAGATTTATTGGCATTTCCGTTTCCGAGGGCCCGGTTGGATTTATTTTTGATCCAACCCAGCCATACCCCAACTATATCCAAGCATCCAGTGGGGTATAACAAAATAACCATCTTTCACCATGATTTCCTTTTCCGTAAAGGGTTCGTAAATTGAACACTCGTAGCCCATGTTATGGGTGAAAAGGTGAAAATAGGCCAAAACGGGTCCGGACTGGGGTTCGACCCGTCCAGCGGGGGCGGCCCGACCCATGCTAGGTCTGACCCGATGGCCCGTGGGGTCCTCCCTAGTTGCGTCTAGGGGGAAGCTGCACCCCCTGGTTCCCGAACGGCTAAGCCATTCCAGTAGAGGGAAAACCGGCGTAATGTGGCCCCAGTCCGCATCACGCGGGACCCGCTGGGTGCCACTCTTCCAGGTTGGCCGAGCGGCCATCCCTCTCCCACGTGGCACCGTTACGCTGCGTCCCCTCTGGTGACCTGGCGGCTCGGGCCACCGGTATTCCCCACATTCGGCCTTTCGTTGGCTGCTGTTGCACCACCGCAGCTAGTGGCCGCGGCCTCTGACTTCCTTCGTGGACAACATTGCACCAGCTGCCGCTGTACCGCCACAACCAGTTGGTCGCGACCTTCTCCTCCAGCGGTGCGGTTGTGCCGCTGTTGTCCATGTGGTCGGCCGGATCACTGACGAATCTCTCACAGGTCAACGGTCGAGTTCGTTGATGCATTTTTCATTTTGGAATAAGTCGCACTATCCTTGGGACATCTCCTTCAATCAGTGACGGATGATGATGAGAAATTCTCAACCCAGACTCATGTTGTGTTGGGTGACAAATCCATAAGAAAGGCAGAGTGGTCGGGTCATTCTTGTTCGTCCCACACCCTCCACGTTACGGTGATATCAAGCGAATTCGAATTCTAAACCACGACTGGAAATGAAGAACACCCAATAATTATCAAGCTCATACCCCTACATCAGATTCTTGTTCGTTGGCTATGTCACAGAAAGGTGGATGTTGATTTGTTGACATTGGGAGAGAAGATGAAGATGTTGAGAATGATGTCATTGGCATTCATCAAGGATGGTGCTTCCTCCCTTCATCCTGTTGAAGATTGTTCTTTTTTGGTTGATGAAGGGTTCTCCGTTAGTGAATTAATTTTCACCCAAGCTCTCCTTTTCCCAAGCTCCACCAAATGAAAATTCCAACCCCAATAATAATGGATTAAGTTAATCAATTATTTAATTGTTGGCCCAATAATTAAAAAAGATTTAAATTAATTAATTAATACTCCATTACATTATTTATGTGGATTGTCACCATAATGTGGGGAGCACAAGAGGCTCTCCCTACATAATGTGAAGTTCAAGAGGCTTCCAACTGGGGTGGTCCTTACCAAATTAATCCTCCCTTGGGAGGTTGAGTTTGGGTGGCCCCACCACCATAACCTCTCATGGGAGGTTAAGATGTGGTGGTCCCCAACTCCAACCTCCACATGGTGGTTATTAAAAATAAAATAAAATAAAAATTTCACTTATTTTATTTTATTATTCAACATAAAACCCAAAAATTATCATTTATTCCCAACCATCTACCATCAAGTTGAATGTATTTGTAAGTGAACATTGGCACTGTATGTTCAACAGAGCCCTCATATTTTAATTCCGAGCACCGCTTCAAGAGTTATAAAATCCCACTCGTACGTTTACTGAATGTACCTAAACAAAACATCTGAATTGATTCCGGGCACACCGGACCTCAGAATCATATACCGTCATTTTTCGCGGACTTGTTAAATTCTCATGTATTTAGGTTATATCCTGTGTTATATAATACTCTTGGTGACCGTGTAGTGTTTTTTGGAAATTGAATTTTTTTACGGGGTTGAATTTGTGTTTTGTTCATGTATTCCATGATAACCGAGATGATTATTTATTAATCATAGGTCTATCCAATTGGGTTTCCCAGGGATGTGGAAGAGTACCCTAATATTTTTCATGGGGAAGTTGCGAAATATCAACCTAGACATGATATCATGTTTAGGATCATAACATAACTGATTTTTTCTCCAATAAAAATGATTATGTATAGGAGAGATCATTCAATGTGGAGATAAATAAAACTATAGATAGGTGATTTTTTGTAGCTGGTTTAATTCATCTATGTATGTAACCATGGGTAAACCATATTTTTTAATAAAGGCGTCCAATAGTAAAATCTCCCATTGCAATTATTATCATCACATGAACTTGGTGACAGTGGAAATTATCTATTATCATTCATGGATTGATGATTTATTTCAGTAACTGGAAGGAGAGTGTGGGACATGAAGATTGCATTGTGGCTAGGATATCACTAGATGCGGTAGATGTATGAGTATATAATAAAACTGCTTTGTAATTTCTTTAAAGGAATAATGAATCCCTTGTGATATAATTTGGCATATGAAATTCTCCATATATGTTCAGGGGTTTAATGAATTAAAATTTTAGACTGTTATTTGTCTGGATCAGGATGTTATAATTAATGTAATTCTCATGTACTGCATGTGTAAGGATGATCATGTAGAGCATCAAAATATTGATTTGAGAGTTCATCATAGTCAATAGTAGTTTATATTTTTTTAAAGTGTGAGTTTTGATATTATGTTTTTTATTTTTTGGGGTACTTGATTACCCAAGACATATTAAATTTGTATCCATTAATGATATATGGGTTTGAATCATGGGTACTCTACCAGATTATTGATTAGGTGCATATATTTCTTACTCATACAGACTATTATATTTGGTTCGTAGCTAACTTATCTCTGGTTGAAACTCTTTTTATTTCCTTCACTAGAAATTATCAAGTATTATGTCAAAATTACAACTATCATGTATCTTTAATGTACTTAAGGGTAAATTTTTTAGTGATCCATTTCCTTATCTACATGATGTGATAGTTTAGATTATTATTTTCTAGGAATTTTTGCATCATTGTTGTAGATTTTTGTTGATGCATAAGAGAAAATTTGTTTATTATTTTCCTCTGTAGTTATTTCTTTTTCAGCATTACAATTTCACACATGATCTTGATTAAAAAAACATGTGTTTTCATTGTTCGTTTGGAATTACCTCATTGTTTACTGTTTTTTGTTTTTACTGATCCTATGATCCTATGTTATAACTTCTCCAAGCCTGAGTTGAACTCATTTCAATTATGGTGGATGTAATTATTAATTTATTTGAAATGAAATATTTTTTATATATTGAGAACAATAAAAGTTATAATATATTGGTAGGGGTGTATGTCGAATAATGATACCTTTTATGAATAAATTTATAGCTAGATAGTGTTGGAAGATATCTCTATGATGAATCATGATATGAGGGAGGTTATAAGAAGAGGTTTTCTTTCCTAGATAACAATGCAGACTTATTTGGGGTATCTGATGCTGGATTTCTATTTATAGTATTCTATGATGCAGGTATTGAGAGACCGAGTTATGTTTGTTGATTCCCTAAATAGTGGGCCTATTGATGAAATACACTAAGTGTTAAGAAATGGGAGTCTTTTCTCTCCTTCGATGAATTGTAATATGGTTTTTTGTGAGTAATATAAATCACCTAAAGTTGTATATCCTTTTGTGAAAAAGGTGTACTGAGAAATTAGAGGTTTGATTAGTGGTATGGGTTGATGCATGATGTTACAACATTTGTGCCTCAATGATTGTCCTTCTAAAAGGTGTTTCCTAACCACATTGTTCCAAGTGGTTTTCGCATGCTACTGGTTGTTCCCTAAAGTAAGTGAGAGGATATATCAATGTACATCATAACCTGTTTACCTCCATCATAGGTATATATTGATTTCATATAGATGTTAGTGGAACATTTTACAATGTCATCCTACTTTATAGTGGTTAATTAGATGATATTAGTGGAGTATTTTTTGGGAAAATATCATGAGAATTTATTGAGAATCTACTGAGTGTCATAGATTATCAAAAGGTGTTGTGTGTGTCTAAAATTACAAGGTTCATGACGTTGGTTGACATAATGTCCGGGAAGAGAGTTATTAGGAACAAAATTCATTGATACAAACATATTACCTTGAGTTGTTAGATATTTATCACTTTTCTTGTAACTTTTATTGATTTTATCCCTAATTTTTGGTTTATAACATTCTTACTCTCATTTTTAGGTTGTATAATGTCTAACATCTGAGAGGTTCCTCCCCTTGTAGTTTTCTAATGGTTAATTTATATGTTACATGGATTTTACCATGATTCCATAGAGTCTAATGGTTGAGCTCCCATGATGAAATGATCCTTGAGAGGTATCTTTTATGGTGGAAATTTATATGTCCCCTTTTTCATTATCACTATTTGATTGATTATTGATGGTGATAATTTTTTAAGATGTAGCTAATGTAAGTGGATAAATCATAATGTCCCTTTACCTTCATATTCTTTATTGTTGGAGATAGCCAATGGCTATTATATTGTGTTCAGAAAATTATTAATGGAATAAGGGTGTTTCCAATTCCAAAAATATAACATCTACAACCAATAGGGATACGCTATGCCGTAATGTTAGTCACTATGACGTACTGTATCTAGTTATGGAATTTGAGGGACTGAGGATGTGTTTTAAAGATACTACCAATGTATTATGTAGATTAGATGTGGTGGTTAGGATTTGGATTATCTGGAATAACACCTGTGTCATGGAGTAGTATGAAATAGAGTCCTGTCAATATGTAGTGGTGTGGGTTGGTGGTTACAACATAGCAACTTCATGATCCACGGTAAATTTGAAGGTGGTTATGTAATTTTTTATAGGATATTCCATAGTCCCTTCCCATACTAATGTGTATTTGTACCATGCATCAAATCAGGGATACATGTTTCTCATTTTACTGAGGTCTTTGGATTCGTCTCCTCTAACTATTCCACTGTAGATATGTTTTGTTTCATAGTCAATGGGATTTTCCCCTGGTCCTTAAATTTTTTCCATCCTATAAATACACAACACCACTAAACCTATATTTAATTAAACATCTTCCCCCCAAAACAAAAGTTTACCTATGATGTTTTTATAATTCTATGAAAAAAATACAACAATGGTCAATTAGATATATCCCATGATCAATCCATTTTGATCCACTATATGAAATAAGTCCTCTTCCTAACAGATTCTAACAATTAAATCTTGTTTCCTACCACTATTAAGGAAATGATTTTTCAATTGATCTCCCACAATATAATGGGGCTTTATTTTTAATTTTTCAGTGTGTTATTGGCACAAAATACATTAGAGATCTAATTTTCATTATTGGTGTAGTGAATGATGTTCTTTATGTTGTTATCTTCCATATCATGAAGTCCTAGATTATGATGAATTTTCTTCTTTTCTTATAATTTATTTACATGAAATCCAATATTTTTCATGTTTTACCTTCATTTGATGTTGGTAGAAATAACATAATAATGATATAAAATATTAATGAAATTGGTACATGTTTATTTATTTCATGTTGTTTATTTCTACCATTATAATTGTTTTCATCATGATTTAAATGATTGTGTGTTATCTATTTTATTATATGAATAAAATTTTGTTTTTATTTGTTATCATTTTTTATAATATTGATAAATCTTGTAAATTTGGTCAATTTTTTTAATACATAATGAAAATAAAGTTTAATTTTTAATAGACCATTCTTTGTTATAATTTATTGGTAATTGAGTTTAAGAATGTATGAATGAATAATGGAATATGTTATTCTAGGTGTCGGTGAAATTTCTTAAAGAACCAAAATATGTACTTCTTGAAAATAAAAAAATGGAATGTAAATTGATAATTTTTCTTCTCATAAATTGTTTAAACTATATTAATTCTTGATTGTATTTTTACATAATTGAACGGTTTTTTTATATTTTAGTTGTTAGGTTTATCATATTTGGATCCCATGCGTAATTAATGGGTTTATTAATCATGGAATAATAACATATCATTTTTAATGATAACTTTTTGGGGCTAAGAGTTCACACTTTTTTTATAGGATTAATACCTTGTGTTTGGGGTTGATAGCGTATGTTTACATATAAAGGATAAATTAATTATTATAATGCCATGTTCCCCTATTGACTATGTTTGATTCTCGTTACTATATTTTGTGTTCTCTAGATATGAGACTTCCAATGAGATGTGATGTGGTCCAAGGATGGAGAACATTGATGAGGATATAATCATATTCTATGATATTATTTTTTCCATGAGATCTCATAATTATCATTACACTGATAAATGAAAATTTTATGAATTGAAATTTGATATGTGGGATTTCTATTTTTTGAATATTATGGATTATATTTTTCAATAAGGAATAATTTAATAAAATCACATCAAATTAATCTATATAATGGAAAATAGGAATTTCATGAATCCTATCCCATAAAACATAACATCAGAATCAATAAAAATAGAATTTTTTCATTGAAAATATGAAATCATTTAGGTGTTAATTAGATTATTTTCGAAAATTTCCTTAATAAACTAGAGTTACATTAATCATAAAACAATAATAAGTCCACATATCAAATGTTGACGATATGTATTCATTAATTATCATGATCGACTTCATGTCCCCAATATGTTTAGGTCATAGTGATGGAATGTGATTTATTTTGTTCTATAGGATCATGCAGATGTTCACATTTATAATTTGTATCAACCCAAGATTAAGGTCCACTAATGGTATAACTCCCAATCAATTTATAACTGAAACATTAGAACGAGGATTAATTATTGTGTTGGATATTCCCTCCATTCATTTCATTACACGGTCTCAACATATGTCTTTTACATTCATGTTCTTGATGAATATCGATTTCACACATTAACAACATACATGTTCCATTGTATAATTCACCCTTATCATTATTTGAAATAATAATTCGGGTAAAAATGATTAACTTTATTTTTTATATGTTTTTATCACTTGACTTCCAAAAAACGACACTTTTATCTAATTTTCACATAAACAATGTGAATAATGAGAGTCTATTGTCTTTATTTCCACCTTATAAAACATAAAAAATCATGTTTCAATCCGTCAAATTACTTTATAGACAATGATATTTGGAGACATTACATTAGAACACTAATGAAACCATTGTACATAATTTCATGGGAAATTATAAAACTCAAAGAATACCATCCAATCCTTGGGTTTTTTTTCTTAATAAATATTGATAGATTCATCATACTATGGATTTAAATAAAAGAATTATCTATATATATTTTTATGAGGTGTTCAGGGAAAATATTTTATAAATAATACGTCTATAAATTATTCCCATTTCATTGAATCAATTTATTCTTTTAGTGTTGTGTTCCTAATAAACAAGGGTTGTATGACTCAAGGATCTCTTATTCGTCTTGCTTGCGACGATGCCCTAGGAAACAATAATGGAGATTCTAGATCTCCCTCCCTATTGGAGGGGTTGTTTCTCACCCTCAAACATCCACAAATTACTGCCATCATACCTTCCTCCCATTCCCAAATCTTGAGTTCGTTCCACCATTTCATCAGATTATGATTTGTCCAAAATTTATAGATCTATATCGCGGTTCACCTTAGGAATCATTATCACCATCGAAGATCAATAATTATATATATGTTTATGAACCTCACTATGGTGGATTTATTCTATCAATAACGTCCTTCTATTGGTGCATTTTACTTCGTTGAATTCAATGCATGGGTTATATACGAATGTGTGGTTGTTGGAATTCTTGATCGAACAAATTTTAGGTATCAGTTGGGGTCAATGGATGATCTCATTATTTCTTGGTCGAAATATCCTTGCAGATGTGGTGGATCATTCTTTTATCTTATTTGGTGAATTTTTACTTTCATATGCAGAGAGATAATACAACTATAGTGATATGGGTAATAATTCTTAGTCTCCATCTACCCTTAAAAAACACCTCTAATTTTCATATTCTTGGGAACCTGTTTGGTTGATAATTGTGTTCTAATAGAGAACCGAAATTAGTGTGTCATACCATTTCCCCTTTTTCTGTGGATGTAGACGTATCCAAGCCGTTGATGGGTTTTTTATGGATAACAGATGGACATGAATTCCTGTGGAGGTAGGATATTAAATTTGATTAATAGTCAAACCATTTCATGTATTAAAACAAGTTACGACATCTCTCTTTCGACTATCATTGTGGGACGCATAGAAAAAAATAGCTAGAACTAAGTAATTAGTATTATGTAGTTATTAATGGCTCCGTAGTGGATCAATTTAATCCCTATGGTAAGGAACTTCTATAATGACTACTGCTAGAAGCACGAGAAACAATCATAGTGCCTGAGGTTGCTGTTTTCTTGGACCATGATGGATCTGGTCTAATAGCAGGAAAGGGTGTTAGTATTGTCAGCGCATGTGCTATATTGATGCTGAAATAATAATTGGTGTTACCTTCTAATCTGATGGTGAATAAAATATTTAACATGTTGAAACAGGACATGAAGGTGGTGATCACTTTAGGGGTAGTTTTGAATCAGTGAACTATTGTGGCTATAATTGAAAATCATTGAGATGAATATGTTAATCATTCCATTTGACGTCCTCCAAGTGATTATGAGGTTGCAAGGGGTGAACTTGCGGTCCCTCCACCGCCTAATATATTATTAGAATAGAAGCAGGTGAAACATTGAAATGAAATCTCAAATGGTGGTTGATGGAGCTCCCATGACTCCCTTGGGTGCTTTATATACATAGGTGGTGTGACCATGGAGTGGTGTTAGTGTTAGAGGAGTGGTTAATGTTCCTAATGAACCCCTTGAGGGAAATTTTACAGGATTTTGTACAAGTCATATAAGGGATGTGGAAACCAATTACCATCGAAATTTCTATGAAAGATTTAATAATGAGGATATAATTTAGGTGTCAGAGGAATATCTGATTAGACCCACCATTAGATGAGAATAAACTTCCCAGGAATCAATACAATGAATAATATTCAAAAGGTGAAATAAAGGATGTATTTATGAGAGGTAGGATTCTTAGGACAATGAGAAGTAGAAGATCAAAAGGCATTTGAGAATGGAGAAATGAATAATAATTTCTTCCATTTCAAATCGAGGCATGATCGATAAAAGAGTTGAAAGATAAATATGGATAACAATATAAAACCTCATCCCAATGCTGATTTATTTTTTTAGAATCCATGCGATCATCTAGATCATTCATATGATGTTTTTATGAGTTTAGATGAAGAAGTGGTCGAACATGTTCTATCACATAATGCTTTGCAAAAATAATCTTGCAGAATGATGACAAGGGTGACTCTCAATGAGGATCAATATACCTGTATTGATAATAAGGACCTGCTTCATTTTGGGGGGATAATATAATGGGATGATCAGCCTTGAGGAGTACATCCAGTCTCCAGAAAACTTGGTGTTTCAGATTTATGTTCTCAAAATCATTAAAACAGACCCCCAAGTAAATAATATATATTGGAAAATATTTATTGAGATTAATTCTGGTATATATAAAAAATATTTTAATGGATTTGTTATCTCGTTTGGTGGTTGATCTAATGGTTTCTAAATTTTACCATAAATGTTTTTTAGGAGTAAAAAATTAATTCTCAGTCACTTGGTTCTTAATTTGGATCCTTCATTGGTAATCTTATAAAGACATGGAAATTTCAAGGAATTTCTTTTAACTTCTTTGGAATATTACGAGTCTGCAATTTCGAACAGCGCTTGATTCTGAGGCCCGTGGTTCCCAGAATCAATTTCTGATATTTTTTTGGGTACATTCAGTAAAAGTACATGCATGTTTTTTTAACTTGTAATCTGGTGCTCGAAATCATAATCTGAGGGCATCGATGAACTCACAGCACCAGTATTCGCCTAAGGGGACCTTTACCGTAGTTTAATTTTCTAGGGAGGAGAAGATAATTTTTGTGGTTTGTTATTAAAAAATAGATACAAATATGACTTAGATATATTTATTTGGTGGGTGGTTATAATCTTTAAAAGGAAGTTGGAGGTGGGACCCACACCCCACATAACCACCCATGAGATGATTTAGTGTGGTGGGGCCCACACAAACCCAAACCCTTTCACATCCCATCAACTCCCCATTAACACCCCTTAATTAATTTGATAACATCCCTCTTTTAATGTGATCTCTCTATCTCCCTCCATTGATTGTGCCAACCCCATTTATTGAATTAATTAAGCTCCCTTAATTAAATAATCAATGTGTCCACAATTCATTTTGAATTGTTTTGAACTAAATGACAATGTTTTTATATTGGAGGGCCTTTTATTATATTTTCTTGGAAAATATTCATGGGAAAAAATTGGGAGGAAAACTCATGGTGGAACTTCCTTTTCTGGATGAAGAACATCCCTGAAACAGAACATGAAGAGCTTCTTCCAACGATGCTTCCTCCTCAGATTCACCCAGAAATCAATGAACCTACATCGTCATCGGATTCTCTTCATACATCACGACAACAACTCTTCCTCCAACGTTGAAGGGACGACACCATTTTCCGTGATGCTCATATTTTGCTGTTCTTTTACGTGTGATGTCAATTACAAGGTAGGGGGTTTTTATAATTTAAAATGAATAAATTATACCTTTTTCTTGTTGAATGCAAGTAATCATCTGTGGCCATTTGTTACCACCTAACGCGGTGGGTGCGTGCCAAACGAACATGGCCTGACGACCCTCTGTTGTTTCGAGTTTTTATTCGTGATGGAGATGGCGATGAAAGAGGTGGTGGCGACCGGAGTCAGCGGTGAGCATTGGTGGTGGCGTCCGAAGGAGGTTGCGGCAATAGTGGCCGCACGCTGGCCCGAAGAGGACCACAGAACCGGGTGCCGCACGGAAGGGAGAGAGCGGCCGGAAACCGTATGCCTCTCGGACGAAGGCGAACCGGCTGGCTAAAGCCGCTGGGTGAGGAAAACCGCGGCGCCACACGACTGCACTTTGTGGAGGAACCGAATCACGCGCTCCTCAGGCCGCTTCGGCAGGAGAACCGGTCGGCCGCCTGCCAGCCGGGTTAAAGAAGCCTCCGTAACAGTAGGTGTCGCACGGGAGGACAGAGGCCCGCTGTGCGAGCCACTCGCACCTGAGAAGATCGTTCTGCCTTGGTTGGCCAGGTTGGAAAGGCGACGGTGCCCATTGCTACAGTTTCAGAAAACCGGGGGACCGCGCCCCCCTTACCGCTCGGCCAACTGGCCGAGCCGTGGCCCACTGCGGTCCGGGCTGCCTGCCGCTAGGTCGGGCCGCACCCAGCCGGGCCAAGCCCCCCCCCCCCCCCCCCCGGGCTGAGCCGCCTGCCACCGGGAAGGGTTGCAGCCCCCTGAGCTGGGCTGCGTTTCACCGGGCTGGGCCGACCCCCAAGTAGGGTCAGACTCGCCAAACCGGGTCAGGCTGACCCGCTAGCCCACTGGGCTTGACGGGCCAGGCCCGTTTCGCTTAAACGCGAATATAATCAATACTACATTTTTGAACGACTCGCCGTCTAAGACACAAGGATCCTAGTGAAGAGGCGGTACCTTTTTGATACTCTATGTGTGGTTTGGACGTCTTTGGAAAATGTGCGGGTTTGGAATGACCGTAATTCCAACCGGGCCCCAGGGATGGAAAAGTTAATAACTCTTAGACCAGACGTCTGATTGACATGCTGTTTATCACATTGGGTTTCTTTTTACTAGGCGGAACTTCTGGATACATCAACTCAGGACATCATGACATCTGATGTATCAAACTCCCTTTTTCTTGAGGAGCAGACCCTCCCGGAATCGAGCGTGCTGTGTGCAGGGACCGTAGAACTGGCTAGGACTGCGACAACGATGAGTAGTGTACTAGAATCCTCCATGGGTTCGGCAGCAAAGACTACTATACTGGAATCCTACATGGGTTCGACAGTGATGACTACTTTTCTTTTATCCTCTGTGGGTCTGGCAGTTTGACATCTGTACTTGTTTCCTGTGTGGGTCCGACAAAGTAGCTGATCTTGTATCCTGTGTGGGTCTGAAATATTAGATGGTATTATATCATGTTTGGGTCCGAAAGCTTAGAATAATTAGTAACTACATCAGATAATCTCTATTACTCTCTATATAGCTGTTCTTGTATCCTGCGTGGGTCCGACAGCTTAGCTGGTCTTGTATCCTATGTGGGTCTGAGAGCATAGATGATACAGTGGCTACATCTGTTCATCCATATCTCTATACTATTGTCGTATACCTGTGTGAGCTAATACATGTCTTTGAACCATTATCATTATGGTGATTGACTTTACTTCCTTTGTGGAATTGGTTCGTGCTTGGGCTCGTGAGTTGGAGCTGGACTAAGTTGGGTAACTTATGTATATGTATGTACATATACTTAAGTAGGGCTAGTAGATACTTTGTGGTTGTATCTTTTTTCTGTGGGTTATCCTTTGTGGATTTAGGAGGACCTTTGGGGGTATTAGGGTCCCTAATTAGTATTGTTATACTCACACCTTCATGGGATATGCTCGCACCCTGTTGTGTTGGATGCAGACGTTGGACAACATTGACGGAGGAAGAGAGCGAGCCAGGACCGGACCATTCCCAGTGGTGGACCACACTGCGAGACGGTACTCAGAGCAAACAGATAGACATGGAGTGCTAAGGTGGGCATATTTACCTACCCTTATGGTAGGCTACTCGGTGGACATTCTAGGAGCTGCCCTTTTCTGTTATTGTCCATTTTTCAATTTTACTTGCTTTCCGTTGTACCTGTACTTTACTGTTGGGCTTGTATTTCCAGCCCCTTAACTTTCAACACTAATTTTTGTATATAGTGTTCACATAGTGTTTAGTCCATTTTGCGTACTCTATTGTGTTTTTTTAATTTTATAAAGGTGATTCCTTTCCATCATTGGGATTTACGCCTTTATTGCTAGTCACCAGCCCCTGGCCTATGGAAGGCGGGCTTGGGGTAGTCACGACACGGGCCCCGAGGACGGGTCATGAAAAATTGGTATTAGAGGAGTCGTTTCTACCGCAGAGTTGAAGACTCTGATCATTATTTATATGAAGTAATAGTGTTAATAATATTGATTGTGGTTTTCAGTCCAGGGAGTCCAGTGTTGGTGCAGCGACCGTCGTATCCATACACCCAGACCCTGACCTCTGATTTCCGACTCAATGCATGAAAACACTGATTGCGTGTGTGTTTCTTTTGAAGAGTTTCCTTTGTGGTCTCTTTTAGTCAGATCACCAGGTATAACTTATTGATCGCGGGTCACATGTTCTTTATCAGGATTCCACTACGAAGACAGACAGCTAGGGTTCTTGAGAGAGAGTGCACAATGACGGACCACCGAGCGACGAGGCTCCGGTGTAGTGCCTTTTTACTATGTTGGCAACATCGTGTAGTGTACCAGCAGCACCACCAGTTGTTGGGAACCAGATTCCACCCGCTGCACTAGCAGACGGTGCACACTAATTGAGTGTGTTGCATGATTTCTAGTTGAAGAGGCCTTTTAAGATCGAGGCGGGGAAGATTCCCAGGCAGCAGAGGACTGGATGGAGGCGATTACTGGAGTTTTTTACCTAGTTGGGACACTAGTAGAGTAGATGTTGATCTTAGCTACTAATCATTTTCATCGAGTGACTATGAATATGGTCCGCATGTTGATGAAGTTTCGGTACATGGAAAATTTTCCGATATGGTACCTTCGGGAAGTGTTCCAACTATATCACTGCCCATTGGTCAGCATACACTACAGACGGTACCGGTAGAGGACACTTGTAGGCTTAGTGCCTTACATGTGTTTCAGCACTAGATATCCACCAAGTCCAGAGGCGAGCCTAACCCACATGCATCTAAGGACTTGCTTGAGGAGGTGGTTGAGAGTTTTTCTAGAGCTTATACAACTACGACATGATGACGTGTCGGATGATGAGTATTCATCAAGATATACCTATATTTACTAGTACTCAATGAATATGATTCGATCAGTGCTTTAGATCTCTATCCTTTGATCGAGTTGTGTTTAAGGATATCCGATCAATCACTTTTTTCCCTCTATGAATTCCTACATATGTTAGTGTGTGAGAAAGACTCTTTTGGTTGAATATTCATTGGATGAGCAGATACAACTAATGAATGATAAAAGTTGGAAAGCATGAAACTGGCATCAGTCTTAGAGACATGAGAATGTAAAATGTTTCAAGAGAGGAAGTGTTAAGGGCAAATGAATCTGCAGGGCAACAAACGTGGAAGCAGAGCCAGGAGAGCAGCATGATGTGGTGAACATTTCGACATGTTACAGCCACCCGCCTTTGTAGTCCCTACTAGGTTCAGTGAGCTGTAGGGAATTGGAAGAGAACTTATTCATGCGGTCAAAAAGTGTGACCCAAAGGCTCTAGGAATTAATGTAGGTATGGTCTGTGTCTAATACTATCTATCGTATCAACAGACAGAGATACAAATCATTCCTTCTTTCCATGAATCATGTCCCAGACCAAGAGTTTCTGGTTATTCCATTGACTTGACCATCGCGTATGGAGATACCTTTGAGAGGAGACTCGATAATCACACTTACGCTGACGGTGTGATCTGACCCTTGAGTCTAGAGTTTCGGTTGGAACCTCTTGGTGGAAGCGTCAAGGCCTTACGACGTTAGTTTGTGTATGGGATGGGAAACAACAGTTCATACACAGATAGATTGTATTAGGAAAAAAGGTTTTGGTTTAATTACAACATTGGGATGGGGTTTTCCTTGGTCTGTGGAAAGAATATCACAGGCAGCACATGATGGAATCATTCATAAGAGGGTGTAGTCGATCACTCAGGATTCGGCTAGACTTACCTTTGTTACAGACTTCTCTAGAGTTTCAACAACACTATCAGCTTTGACGAAGAAGGGGAAACCCTTCGTATATTCATAGTGATGCCATTAGTGTTTATCTCTCGATTCCTCACTTATTAGCAAGTGAAGGCAGAGCACCAGGTACTAGCAGGCTTGGTTCATTCCTTAGAGGTCCCAGAGTGGAAGTGGGATGAGATATCAATGGATTTAATGATGGGGATTCCAAGTACATCCAGAGGACACGAATCTATCTGGGTGGTTGTATATCATCTCACCAAGTCATCCCACTTTCTACCGATCAGAGAGCACGAGTCAGTGTAGAGCGTGGGACGTCTCTACATTTAGGAGATCGTGCGGCTTCATGGTGTGCCATTGACTATCGTCTTTGATTGTGATTCTCATTTAACTTCCAAGATTCAGAAGGGGTAACATGAGGCTTATGGGAAGCAGATTCACTTGAATACCAGCTTCTTTCCTCAGAAGGATGGTCAGACTGATAGGCCCATTTATACTCTTGAGGACATGCTCCGTGCATGTGTCCATGACTTTGATTGCAGCTGGGAGGATCACCTACACCTGGGAGAGTTTTGGTACAATAACAGCTACCACTCCACCATCGGGATGGCCTCTTACGAGGAACTATTTGGCCGAACTTGCAGGTCACCTATGTGCCGAAATGACCCAGGAGAGTTAGCACTTGTAGGACCAGAGATGGTTCAAGCTATGAAAGAGAAGGTGCAGATCATGCTGGAGAGGATGAAGACTGCACAGAGCAGACAAAAGTCCTATACTGATAGGAGACGGAGACCACTGGAGTTTGAGGATGGCGACCATGACTTCTTACGAGTCTCACATTGATGAGGTATATCAAGATTTGTCTAGGGCGGAAAAATATCTCTACATTTCATTGTATCTTTCCAGGTCCTCAGCAGAGTAAGCGAGGTGGCTTAACGCCTGGACCTTCCACCTCAGTTGCATTGGGTGAACAACATCTTCCATGCATCTCAGTTGAGGATATACATGCACGAACCACCCCACATCATCGATCACATGGTGCTAGACATCGATGATGGGGCGACATTCACGGAGGTTCCAGTGGAGATCGAGGATAGACAAGAGCGGGTCCTATGTGGATGGTCAATTCATATGGTGTGCATTTGCTAGCTGCACGGGTACCTCCAGGAGAGCACATGAGAGAGGATGGCTCAGATAAATGCTCAGAACTCCCATTTGATTCCCTCGTTTGTTTGGTAGCTTTACAGTGATGTATATCCCTATGTTGGGGTTAATGTAAAGACCCAGAAATTTCATGGAATTTTTTTAAATTCATTGGAATATTATGAGTCTGAAATTTTTGACGGCACCTAATTCCAAGGCCCAATGTTCCTGGAATCAATTTCTGAAATTTGGTTCAGGTACGTTCAATAAACGTATGTGCGGGTTTTTCAAACTTCTGAACTGGTGCTCGGAATCGAAATCTGAGGGCACCGATGAACTCATAGTGCCGGTATTCGCCTAAGAGGACCTTTACCGTAGAAGTGTTTTATCGATAAGAGATGTTAATTTTTGTGGGATGTTATTAAAAAATAAATAAAAATAAGAGTTAGATATTTTTATTTGGGGTGTGGTTATAAAATCCAAAAGGAAGTTGGAGGTGGGACCCACACCCCACATAACCACCCATGAGAGGATTTAGTGTGGTGGGGCCCACAAGAACCCAAACCCTATCACCTCCCCTCAACTCTCCATTAACACCCCTTAAATAATTTGACAAATTCCCTCTTTTAATGTGAACTCTCTACCTCTATCCAAAGATTGTGCCAACCCCATATATTGATTTAATTAAGCTCCCTTTATTAATTAATTTGTCTGTCAACAATTTATTTTGAATTTATTTGAACTACATGGAAATTTTTTTATATTGGAGGGCCTTTTATTATATTTTCTTGGAAAATATTCATGGGAAATCTTTGGGAGGAAAACTCATAGTGGAACTTCATTTTCTCGAAAAATAATATCCCCGATGAAGAATGCGAAGAACTTCTTCCTACGATGCTTCCTCCTCAGACGCACCCCGACGTCAAAGAATCTACGTCGTCTTTGGATTATTTTCCTACATCATGTCAACGAATATTTCTCCAACATTGATGGGATGAAACTGTTTTTTGAGATGCTCGCCTTCTGCTGTTCGTCGACGTGTGATGTCAATTACGAGGTAGGGGGTTTGAATAATTTAAATTCCATAAATTATAGCTTATTTATTGTTGAATGCAAGAAATTTTCTATGTCCATTTGTTACCCCCTAATGCGGTGGGCGCGGGCGGAACAATCATGGCCTGATGACCCTCCATTATTTCTTATTTTTATTCGCAAGGGAGACTGTGTTTGAAGAGGTTGCGACGAACGGAGTTGGTGGCGACCAGGGGCAGCTACGACCGAAGGTGGCGGCTGCAACGGCGGCCGCCCGTCGGCCCGAAGAGGACCGCGACACTGGGTGCCGCACGAAAGGGAGACTGTGACCCGCAACCATGGCCTACTCGGCCAAAGGCAAATCGGCGTGCTAAAGAGTGCTTAGATGGATGAACCGCGATGCCTCACTGTGCCACATTGCGGAGGAACTACGGCTCGCGCTCCGTGGGCCCCTTCGGCGGGGAAACCGGTCGGGTTGAAGAAGTCGCGGCACCTGTAGGTGACGCGCGGGAGGACAGAGGCCTGCTTTGCGGGCCCCTCGATTGAGACATGTTCGTCTGGCTTTGACCGGCTGGGCAGGAGGGGCTGCACCGCTCATCACCGTTGTTTCATAAAACTAGGGGGTTGCACCCCCTGCACCGCTCGGCCAACTGGATGGGCCGCGACCAACCTCGGGTCGGGCTGCGCCCCATAGTGTCGGGCTGCCTTCAACTGGGTCGAGTCGTGCCCCACTGAGCTGGGACATGTTTCACCGGACCAGGCAGGGCCGACCCCCCAGCCAGGTCGGACCCACCGACCAGCCAACTCACTGGGCTAGAAGGGCTGAGCCATTTTCGCTTAAACACGAATATCTTCAAGACTGCTGGTCTGAACAACACAACATCTGCAGCACTGGGTTCCCCATGATGAGGCGGTCATTTTTTGATATTTAATGTGAGTTGTGGATGACATTATAAAATGGCTGGTTTTGAACGAGCGTAATTCCAATGGGGTCCTTTGGACAGAAAACCCAATTACTCTTAGACTTGGCGTCCTATTCATGCGCGGTCTATTGCATAGGGTTTCATTTGATGATGCAGAACTTTTGGATACATCACATCAGGACTTTATGAATGTTTATGTATTGATCCACATTTTTCTCGAGGAGTAGGCCCTCGCAGAATCGAGCGAGCTGTGTGTAGGAACCGTAGGGCTGGCTGCGACTGTGACTGTGATGGCTACTGTACTTGAATCCTCCATGGGTTCGGCAGCGACGACTACTGTACTTGAATCATCCACGGGTTCATCAGCGATGACTATTGTTCTTGTATCCTATGTGGGTCCTGCAGATTGACCTATGTACATGTATCATGTGTGGGTCTGATAGAGTAGCAAGTCTTGTATCCTATGTGCGTACGACTACTTAGGTGGTCTTGTATCCTTTTTGGGTTTGATATCTTAGATAAATCATTGAATACATATGATCATCTCTATTACTCATGAGATAGCTATTCTTGTATCCTATGTGCATCTGATAGATTAGCTGGTCTTGTATCCTGTGTGGGTCTGACAGCTTAGATGATCTAGTGGATACATCTGTTCATCTATATCTCTTTACTATTGTGGCATACCTGTGTGATCTGATACATGTTTTTAAACCATTATCATTATGGTGATTGAATTTACTTCCTTAGTGGAATTGGTTCGTGCTTTGGCTCATGAGTTAGAGCTGGAATGAGTTTGGTAACATAGTTATATGTATGGGAATATACCTAAGTAGGGTTGGTTGATACTTTGTGCTTGTATCTTTATTTTGTGGTTTATCATTTTTGGATTCTGGGAGACCTTCAGGGGTCTCAGGGTTCCTACTGTGTATAATTATACTCACCCATGCATGGACTATGCCCACACCTCATTGTGTTGGATGCAGACGTCAGACAACATTGACGGAGGCAGAGAGCGAGCCCGGATGGGACGGTTCCCAGAGATGTACCACATTGTGAGACGGTACACGGAGTGGACTGATAGACATGTAGTGTTGAGGTGGAAATCTGTACCTACCCTTCTGGTAGGATACTCAGTGGATGTTCTATGATTTACCATTTTTAGTTGTTGTCCCTTTTTTCCATTGTACTTTCTTTTCGTTGTACTTGTACTTTACTGTTGGACTTGTATTTCCAGGCCCTTTACTTTCAGCACTACTTTTTGTATTCAGTATTCACTTAGTTTTTAATCCATTTTTTATACTCTGTTGTGTTTTTTTACTTTTATAAAGTCAATTCATTCCCACATTAGGGATTTACGCCTTTGATTCTAATCACGAACACCTAGTCTATAAAAGGTGGGCTTGGGGTAGTCACGGTGTGGGCCCTAAGGATGGGTCGTGAACCAAGGTATTATAGGAGACCCATGGGGTTAGATCACAAGGTTCATGGCCCTGGGAGGTGGGTCATAAAAAATGGTATCAGAGCCAATACCTAGCCAGAAGTGCTTTGGAACTACCTAGGTTTGAGGCCTGTGGTCTACAATGAAGTTGTTGTGCTTTAAAGGGGTGGATAATATAACACTCCTAAAAAAGAGAGACATAAAAAGGCTAAATGTTACTACCCATGTCAAAAAGGTTCAACTTCCTTTTCAAGAGCCTGTCTGATTAGAACTCCACAGTTAATCGTGCTTGGAATAGAGTAGTAATCTAGATGGGTGACCTTCTGAGAAGTCTCCCATGGTGTGTGTGAGTGAGGACAAAGCACACTAGAAAGGAAATGCGTTGTCCTGTGGGGATAGTCATTAGTCTGATAAGATACCCTAGTGAGTAATAGCCTATGGTGTGATGGGAAGGCAACCAAGTTATTACAGGAGACACATGGGGTCAGATGACATGGTTCATTGCCCAGGGAGGTGGGTCGTGAAAAATCCTTATCTTCCAAATGATATACTACTAAATACTACCTTTTCATTCTCAATCAAATATAGAATATAAAATAAAATTTCTAATTAATTGATACATTATTCATCAATTATTTTATCATAAGTCGTAATAATATTTCATGGTTATGAGGGCTTGAATAACACAGTAGTCATCTTCTAATTCTATATTACATTTTGAAACACTATATTGTTTTTGGTGTTGTTCACAAAGAAATATAATTTTTTTTAAAATTATTTATACTTTATTATCAATACCAGTATACTTTTTTCAGATATTATACATATTATCCACCACACTCATTGTTAGATAAATTTTTAATGGTTTTCTACATTACAATGATAAATGAAATTATGGGGATTAAATATGTTACATATAAGAAAACAATATATAAATATGTAATAAGTGTGTTATAAATAACACACATTCATTACCCTATGAATCTATAGGTTTCAATCTACGAAATCCATGGTCAATTTCCTATAAGTATTCATCTCTTAAGTAGTTCACATCATTATCAAATACATACATATGGTTTGTATAGTTAGTGTGGATAAAAAAAGCATGTCACAAATGATTATCAATATAGGAGCGAAATTAAGCCTATTTGTTCTGCATTTGGTGATGAATGATTTAATACCCTCTCCATTATTTTTAGGGATATTACCCCAATAACACTTATTCTATATATTTCAACCAATTTTACTATTCATACATTGATTTAATTTCTAAAATAACTAAATAATATCTATTATACAAAAAATATGAGGACATTATCCTATACATATAATTTTCCATATGGATCTCAATAATGATATCATATCTTGATCCATATAATTACTAAACTTGTGCTCAAATGTAATTTAACCTTGCTCCAGTATGAACAATGGAGACCCATGTTAAATATATTATTATTTTTCATAATTTTTGTAATTTAAGTGTTTTTTTCAAACTAATCCCATAATATCATTAATCGAAGGATTAGGGTCACTAATGACCAGTTATATAGGAAACTTATTTTACACAACCTATCAGAAATTGTTTAAATTCTACCCACATTGACTCCATTATATACGTCACATAGTTTATATTGTCTCCACACATTGGGGGATGACATAGTATCAAATTGATGAGATCAAATCCCTTCTAAGGGTAATCATATGTGAAAAAAAATTAAAAACACTAAGTGAGAAAAGAAGAGGGGTATTTTTATAATAAATATGTATTAATAATTCCTACCCAAAAAATAATTACCCATAAATAATGAGTCATGTCATAAGGTGTGACATAATATTTTACCAGAATTAACATATTTCGGAAATAGTAGCTAACAAACATTATCTATGGGAGAATAACATTGAAATGATAATAATAATAATAATAGTGTGGAATTAACATAAACCAAGAAACCATATGATTAGGATGATGACTGTGTAATTCATCATATATTATGATTTAGAAGACCACCCATGCACCTTATAAGGATTAGGATAATCCTCTTTCATATACCTGGGCTTGTGATAAAACCCCTCATATAACCCTTTTCATTAGATAAAGTCCCACATTTACCCATTATATCGTGATAAATCCTCTCATGTACCATATTGAGTTATTGATACATAAAAAAAATAAAATTCATTTTAGGAGAATATAGGATCCCAACCCACATCATCCATATATACATGTACCTCTTAAAATCAAAACTTTCATCTAATGATAAATAACCCATACGATTAATTAAATTTTACAAATACTTTCACATAAAAATATGATCCTATGATACCAAAAACATAATCTACCAAATTTATAATTTAATCACAAAGTGTTTATTTAAATGTTGAATCATTACTCCATTGAAATAAAGCCCATTGAAATTGGATTTGAAATAAAAAGTTATCATTTCTTAATTTTTTTAATATCATCTTCTGAAATTTGATTCTCTTGTAACATTACCAAAAAAATTTAATGATTGGAGAAAAATTGTTCAATATTACTTAAAAAGTAGAAACAGTGAAAAAGCATTAAAAAATGTCTAAACTGGAGGTATAAGTGAATAATTTCTTATCATGGGGTGGAAAACACATTTAATTTTTCTTAAAATTCTTTAATTAAAACACAAAATTTGTAATTGATAACAAAAACATTGTTTTATAATGAATAAAGGGAAAATAAATATCATTGAAGATAAAAATAGTATTTTTATTATAGGGAATGGATAACATTGTAGAAATGTAATTCAAAGGAAATATATTGAAAATAAATAAAATGAAATTATACATAATATTAAATAATGTTCACCATAGAAAAAACAATAGACTCATCAAGGAAGAATACACGGGTGAGAAACATATTTACTTAAAAAAAAAGTTTGAAACACAACATAACATATTCATATGTTAGAATATATAAATATTCTTATATAAGTGACAAATTGAAGTGATGAAGACAAAATTTATGTATTTGAGTCAGGAAAAGACCTTATAATTATTTATACTTAGTTGAATACTTTTTAATATACTCGTTGCATGAATTATCTCTATTTAAAAAAGAGATTAATACTTTGATGGACAATCTTTTTTAATAGAAGATAAAATATTAATGTTGTTTGAGATGGATTATGGGACAGTTGGGTATTTTTTGGGACGAATTTAGTATGTTTTCATTTTTGGGAATGTGAGTAGTGGATTTCCCATTTAAAAAGTTAAATGATATGACATTAAAAATATAACAAAAAAATTATTCGATGGAATGTCATCATCCAGGATTATGACACTAGAATTATGAAATAATGGGGTGGATAATATATACAGTCAATCCATACATCTACACCTTAATTAAATTCATAATTTTAACATTTAAGGAAAATTACATCTTTGGTTAGTCGCTTTTACCATTTTAGTTTTCACAATAATAACTAGTTTTTAACCAGGTAACTTATTCCATATGAAAAAAATAATGATCCAAATTATATTATATGGGCCAAATTATTAAAAATTTGGAATATTTCTTTTTTTTTCAGTATTTTATAATTGATACATGTAAATTCTAAAATAATAAATTTAAAATGTATTGAACACATTATTTATGAATGTATATAAATAATTTTATAAAATTTGATATATGGTTTTATGAAGATAAAAAATTTGATAAGATTATAATTTAACATATAAAATATATTTTTTTTATTATATAATGTATTAATAATTTCCCAATTCATGTGTTTATACTAATAGTTTCATAAATTCCATGTAATTTATAAAAATTTTATTTTTAATGATTCACCAAAAAGTCATTCATTTTAGAAAAATGTAAAAAATTTATCTTATATTGATATTAAATTTATAAATCCCAAACAATGATACTTTCCTAAAAGTAAAATTTTGAAATTTTCAAATTTATTTTGTACATGAAACTATAGAATGTAATAAAAACTATTATAAATTGATAAACTACATTTTATAAAATTTTGTGTTCTTAGTACATTATCATACTAATATTATCACCATGATATTTCATGATATATAAATATATAATAATTCCAATATTTTTATTTTAATACAATTATAAGAGAATATTAATTGACAAGAAACACTAATTATTTCTTACATTTCACATAAAACATGCATAAAGGAAACATAAAATTTCCACCTTTCAATCACAAGATATCAATACAAAACATTGATATAAAAATAGTATGAAAACCATTTTCAATACCAAAATAATAGAAAAGGAAAACATGGTATTTATTTTTCATTTAAAAAAAGGTATAGCTTGTAGAGGAAGCAGAAACTCAAAAAAAGGTCACGGCAGCGGGGAAGTCGTTGTCGCCACATACGTAAGACAAAAACATTACCTTTTTTCATTTAGTAAATGCTTCGTATAAAAAATGATTCCTTTTGAATAAACATAAAAGTCAAAGGGTTTTATACACCATATAAAATAAGGTTGTGTATAAAACAAAATATGCCTCAATGAATGGAGATTGAGGCGAAGTCCCATACCTCGGGTCTGACTTGACTCGGTCCTTCTTTAATCTCCTGAATAATAAACTTGAGTTAATTTCTACTGGTTTAAGAACCTTTTTCATGTTCATTATTCCTTTTATATCACTTATTTCCATGTCATAAACACTATGTAATTATTCAAGTTAATAACGGTCGTTTTAACGATCATTGGTACTTGAGTCAAAAATAAACCCTTTATAATTACAAGTGGTTCATGTATCCATTATATCCAGAATGGTATTCATGATTTAGATATCATATATATCATATATATCCAGTACATTAATGAATATATAATATTACATAACATTTAGAGGTAAGAAATGAAATGCACCGTTCACGGAGACAGTAAGCCGTACGTACGCATAAAGGCTACTTTCATTTCTATTTCGTATTTTATGAAATGGAATCATAATTATATAAAGGTATATTATAATTTTAGTGTAATATCATATATAATATCATAATTTCATCCTTTATACGTCCCACATATGGTATTAACGAATCAAATCACTTTGAGGGGGCGGTAGTCCACATTTCCATAAATGAAGATATCACGTTTACCCATAATGGAAACCATATAGGTATGACCAAAATGAAAAATACAGAATCTTAAGGAAAACAAAAACATATTATATATCATATATAAATATAGTGACATATTAATGTCCACCGTTGAAGGTGTTAAAAGAATGTTGAACAATCATCGTTTCGGGATGCATAAATTCACCATCCATGGAAACCTTATGTCCTTTAACCATTAGATGCAGGTGTGTGTAAGTGTAGCTTGAATCCTTCTTATAAAAACATCCTAGTATATTGATGATTCTAGAGTTGTTAAAAAATAAATTAATAAAAAGAGTTTACGGGGTTGGAGAAGCAAAATAAAACCAAAGGACTCAAGTGAAGACATTACCTTAAAATCGGGTAACTCCCTTTGGTGTGATCTCAAAAGCTTACTTGGGAAGACTTCTGCGAAAAGTGAGGCTTTAAGGAGTAAGAGAGGGAAGTGGAGAGACAAAAAGGGCAGGTTATGGCCGGGCCAAAGGCTTTGGGAGTGTGGGTAAGGAGGTAGAGGTGGGGGCCTTTTATAAGAGGAGAGGAGGGGCACTCTTGGAAAGTAAAGAAATGTTACTTTATTTGAAAATGATTTTCGGATTCAAAAGCTCCAAAATTGATATAATTAGAGGTTAAGGTGATAAGGGTTCTAAATACTCCCATCCAATAGGTTTGGGACATGGTTAGGTCATATATTTTACATTATAATTTCATTTTATTTAAATCCTTTATTAATGAGGTAATCGCTGCATCATCATGATGACATAAATAAGTTAATTTATATAAAGTTTAAAAATTATGAAAAAAATACAATGATTTAGGAAATCTGTTTAGCTTTATAATGAATATTTATAGTCCAATGGATCATTTATTTAGACAAAATAAAAAATATTTTACTTAGGTGATACATTCTTTGTCCCATTTAGCATTCTTTAAAAATAAAAAGATAAAAAGTCACTTTCTCACAAAAGTTATTCCATGGGGCCCCCAAGTTTGGCACAAGGCATCCCATGGTCGTCCATGAGACAACCAGTTTCCTTAGGACACATGTTTTGGCCATTTTGTATTATTATGATATCATTTTATTATCTTTAACTACCTGATTACTCATTAATCAAGATAATTAAAGATAATTACCATTGTTACTATTCATAATGTCCAAAAATAAAAGAGTCTTAATTAAATAATTTGGGCCTTATGATTCCAAATATGCAACCCATTTTACCAAATTCTAAACACAGAAATTGCAATAATTGATTTAAAAATATTTCCCATTGTCAAAACAAATAGCGGGTTTTTTTGAAACAATATCTATGAGAAGTTTGGCATTAGTTTATTCCCAATTACAAAGTGAAATTTATCATAATGACCACCATTGGGTTAAATGGTAAAAATATATTCTAATTTAACATTAAAACAAATTCAATAGATAATATAATCATATAAATAAATTAGATTAAAAAGCAGTTTTGATGTAAAATGCAGTATTTTTCACTATTCATTAAAAAAATGAACAATGTCAGAAAAATACCAAAAAATCACAAAAAGTAAATTTTGATGTACCAATCATAAAGAATAAGTTTATTTTGACAAAAATAGCTTATAAAATTTCAAAATACAGATTTAAAAAGTGTTTGCCATCAAAATGTAGTAAAAGAGTCTTTTAAGAATATTAGTGTATTCTATGCATAAGATTGTATTTATTTTCATTTTAAGCCTCTAAAAAACTATCTAATTAATTAATAGACATAGATAAAAATATATATTATTCATTACTTACTTGGGATGTTACATCCTTCCCCCCTTTAGAAAATTGAGTCCCCACAATTTATTTATTATCGAATAATTGGGGGTACTTATCCCTCATTGCATTTTCACATTCCCATGTTGCCTCTTCCATCATGTGGTTTTTCCAGAAAACCTTTACCTGATTAATGACCTTATTTTGTAACATGTGATCCCTGTGGTCATGAATCTGGACCAGTTTTTCCTCAAAATATAGGTTTTCTTCCAGCTGAACTACCTCTGGACTCAAAACATGAGATAGATCTGGCATATACTTTCTAAACATCAAAACGTGAAAAACATTGTGTACCAGAGATAAACTCGGAGGTAAAGCCACCCATTATGAAACTGATCCAAATCTCTCTAGAATTTCTTAAGGTCCAATGAACCTTGGAATTAGCTTTCCTTTCTTACCAAATCGCATCACACTTTTCCATGGTGAGACTTTGAGAAAAAAATGATCACCTACCTCAAAAGATAGATCCTTCCTCCTATTGTCTACATAAATCTTCTGCCAACTCTGAGCTGTTCTCATGTGTTTCTGAATCAGCTGAACTTTTATTTCCATCTCTTCTACCAATTTTGATCCCATCAACTTCCTTTCACCCACTTCATCCCAAAAAGCTGGAGTTCGACATCATTTCCCATATAATGCCTCAAAAGGTGCCATCTGTATACTAGAATGAAAACTGTTATTATATGAAAAATCAACCAAAGAAAGATGTTGGTCCCAACTTCCCTGATAATCCATCGAAGAATCTCATAACATATCCTCCAAGGTCTGAATTGTTCGTTCTGACTGCCCATCTGATTGAGGATGAAATGTTGTACAAAATGTTAATTCAGTACCCAACGACTTCTGAAGGCCTTTCCAAAAGTTAGATGTGAACCTGGGATCAGGATCAGATACAATGGAGATGGGAACTCCATGTAACTTGACTATCTCTTTAAGATACAAATGGGAAAGTTGATATAGGGAAAGAGTATCTCGTATAGCAAGGAAATGAGCAGATTTAGTCAAGCGATCAACAATAACCCAGATTGCATTATTACCTCGAGATGTCTTCAGTAATCCCACAACAATGTCCATGGATATATTCTCTCATTTACACTGTGGCACAGGTAAAGGCTGAAGCATCCCTTTTGGTAACTGCCCCTCTGCTTTAACCTATTGACATGTCAAACACTTCACAGTAAAATCAGCAATATCTCTTTTCATTCCATCCCACTAGTAATACTCCCGCAGATCTTTGTACATCTTAGTACTGCCAGGATAAACTGAAAACGGAGAACTATGAGCTTCACCTACCAACTCTCTCTTGAATTTTGAATCACAAGGCACACACAATCTCTTCCCAAATCTCAATACACAATAATTATCAATGCTGAATTCAGGAAACTTACCTTTCTGAACCAGCTCTACCTTTTTCTGCAACTCACTGTCCTGCTTCTGTGATTGCTTGATTCTATCTGATAGAGATGATCTCACTGATACATGAAATAAAACAGAAGGACATCCTGCACCAACAACTTCTATCCCAATGTTCATCAAATCTTTAACCAAAGGATCGCGTTCCAAACACAAGATTTCTAATGAAGCATTACATTTGCAACTCAAATCATCATCCACTTTATTTGCTTTTCCCAGATGGTAATGAATTGTAAAATCATAATCCTTGATTAATTCCATCCATCTCCTCTGTCTCATGTATAACTCTTTCTGAATGAATATATACTTTAAACTTTTGTGATCAGTATATATTTCACACTTTACCCCATACAAATGATGCCTCCAAATTTTTAAAGTGAAAACCACAGCAGCTAATTCCAAATCATGTGTAGGGTAATTAACCTCATGAGTTTTCAACTGACGTGAAGCATAAGAAATTACCTGATCATTCTGCATAAGGACACAACCAAGTCCCTTCAATGAAGCATCACTGTATATAACAAACTCACCATTCCTGGAAGGAAGGTCCAAAACAGGAGCATTCACCAATCTTCTTTTCAACTCCTGAAAACAATCATCACATTCTTTTGTCCAGATGAACTTAACACACTTATGAGTTAACTTAGTCATTGGAATAGATAACCGTGAAATTTTTTAACAAACATTGGGTAGTAACCTGCCAAACCAAGAAAACTGATTCAAATGAGCCATCAATGCAGTAAACTGCTCAATTCAGATTCTGACCATCTCAGTATTCTGATTTTGAAGGTCATATCCCTCAGTATGCCTTCCCAAATAAAACTTCTCTATTTCCTCTACGAAAAACTATTCTTAATACAGAAATATATTAGGAGAAGCAACATGATAATCTTTAAATGCTATATCATTTCAGTCATACCATAAATTAACTAATAATTTAAAACTTTTCTAACTCCTAAAGATGTCTAAACTGACCTCGAATACAAACTATAAGGCCCCAGCCTTAAACCTTAATTAATCTTGAGTTATTACAAGATTACACATTGAGGATATTTTCGGGTTTAGAGATTTATAAAATTAGATCATAAAACATGAATTACATTCCACATATAAACAAAGTGGTTACATAAAGATATTATTCTTCTTTCCCATCAATGGAATCATATTTAAAATAAAACATGAATTCTTTCTTGACACTTCCTTGACACTATCATCATATCATGTACATTTCCCTTGTCCTGGGAAAAACATTTCAAAAAACATGGGATGAGCATAAAAATCTCAGTAAGGGATATAAAAATATAGAAAGGATACATGGGTACATATATACATAAGAATGAAATCATACTTTACCCACAAAACATAAGCACTTTACATTACCTCATCCAATCATGAATAAATCATAGAAATTATAAGACATAAAGGTAACTTGAGGCATTCATAACATTCTTACGTAGGGGTAACCCTCTTGGTTATGTTTGGAATACCCATCACAGTATATTCCCTAAATCGCTTCATAGAAACCTTTACATCTCACTCCTTCATGTTACCCAATGCATTGGAGAGCTATATCAGGCTCACCCGCACTTATTTTGTCACGGAACCACCCGTCTTCATAATAATGGCCAAGAACCTCAACATAATCGTATCACATAAAACATGCATAAAGGAAAAATAAAATTTCCACCTTTCAATCACAAGATATCAGTACAACACAATGATATAAAAACATTATGAAAACCATTTTCAATACCAAAATAAATGAAAAGTAAAATGTGGTATTTATTTTTCTTTTAAAAAAATGTATGGCTTGTAGAGGAAGCCGAAACTAAAATAAAGGTCACGGCGGCGGAGAATTCATTGTCGCCGCATACGTATGACAAAAACATTCCCTTTTGTTGTTTAGTAAACTCTTCATATAAAAAAATATTCCTTTTGAATAAACATAAAAGTCAAATGGGTTTATACACCATATAAAAGAAGGTTGTGTATAAAACAAAATATGCCTCAATGAAAGGAGATTGAGATGAAGTCTCATACCTCGGGTCCGACTTGACTCGGTCGTTCTTCAATCTCCTGAATAATAAACATGAGTTAATTTATACTTGTTTAAGAACCTTTTTCAAGTTCCTTATTCCATTTATATCACTTATTTCCAAGTCATGAATACTATGTAATTATTCATGTTAATAACGGCCGTTTTAACGATCATTGGTACTTGAGTAAAAAATAAACCATTTATAATTACAAGTTGTTCATGTATCAATAATATCCAGAATGGTATTCATGATTAAGATATCATATATATCATATATATCCCGTACATGCATGCATTTATAATATTACATAACATTTAGAGGTAATAAATGAAATGCACCGTTCATGGAGACGGTAAGCCGTACGTACGCATGAACGCTACTTTCATTTCTATTTCGTATTTTATGAAATGGAATCATAATGATATAAAGGTATATTATAATTCTAGTGTAATATCATATATAATATCAAAACTCCTTCCTTTATACATCCCACATATGGTATTAACGAATCAAATTACTTTGAGGGGGCAGTAGTCCACACTTCCTTAAATGAAGATATCATGTTTACCCATAAGGGAAACCATAAAGGTATGCCCAAAATGAAAAATACAGAATCTTAAGGAAAACATAAACATATTATATATCATATATAAATATATTTACATCTTAATGTCCACATTTGAAGGTTTTAAAAGAATGTTGAACAATCATCGTTTCGGGAGGCATAAATTCCCCATCCACAGAAACAGTATGTCCTTTAACCATTAGATGTAGTTGTGTGTAATTGTAGCTCGAATAATTCTTATAACAACATCCTAGTATATTTAAGATACTTTATTTGTTACAAAAAAATGAATAAAAAGAGTGTAGGGGGTTGGAGAAGCAAAATAAAACAAAAGGACTCATGTGAAGACATTACCTTAAAATCAGGTAACTCCCTTTGGTGTGATCTCAAAGGATTCCGTGTTAAGAATTCTGCCCAAAGTGAGGCTTTAGGGAGTAATATAGGGAAGTGGAGAGACAAAATGGGTATAGGTTGGCCGAGCCAAAGGCTTTGGGAGTGTGGGTAAGGAGGTAGAGGTGGGGGCCTTTTATAAGAGGAGAGGAGGGGCACTCTTGGAAAGTAAAGAAATGTTACTTTATTTGAAAATTATATTCTGATTCAAAAGGTCCCACACTGATATAATTCAAGGGTAAGGTGATACGGGTTCTAAATCCACCCATCCAATATGTTTTGGACATGTTTAGGTCATAGATTTTACATTATCATTTCATTTTATTTAAATCCTTTATTAATGAGGTAATCGTTGCATCATCATGATGTCATAAATAATTTAATTTATTTAAAGTCTAAAAATTATGAAAAAAATACTATGATGTAGGAAATATTTTTATATTTATAATGAATATTTATAGTCCAAAGGATAATTTATGTAGAAAAAATTAAAAATATTTTACTTAGGTGATACATTCTTTGTCACATTTAACAGTCTTTAAAAATAAAAAGATAAAAAGTCACTTTCTCACAAAAGTGATTACATGGGCCCCCAAGATTGGAACAAGGCATCCCATGGTCGTCCATGAGACAACCAGTAGCCTTAGGACACATTTTGTGGTCTTTTTGTATTATTATGATATCATTTTATTATCTTTAACTACCTGATTACTCATTAATCAAGATAACTAAAGATAATTACCATCATTACTATTCATAATGTCCAAAAATAAAAGAGTCTTAATTACATAATTTTGAACTTATTATTCCAAATATGTAATCCATTTTACCAAATTCCAAACACATAAATTTCAATAATTGATTTAAAAATTATTCCCGTTGTCAAAACAAATAACGGGTTTTTTTGAAACAATATCTATGAAAAGTTCGGCATTTGTTTATGCCCAATTCCAAAGTGAAATTTATCCTAATGACCACCATTGGATTAAATGGTAAAAATATATTCTAATTTAAATTTAATATAAATTTAAAAGATAATATAATCATATAAATAAATTAGATTAAAAAGCAGTTTTGATGTAAAATGAAGTATTTTTCACTATTCATTAAAAAAATGATCATTGTCAGAAAAATACCAAAAATTCGCACAAAGTAAATTTTGATGTCCCAATCATAAATAATTTGTTTATTTTGACAAAAATTGCTTATAAAATTGTTAAAAGATATTTTTAAAAAGGTTTTTCCATCAAAAGGTAGTAAAACAATCTTTTAAGAATATTAGTGTATTCCATGCATAAGATTGTATTTATTTTCATTTTAAGCTTCTAAAAAACTATCAAATTCATTAATAGACATAGATAAAAATATATATTATTCATTACTTACATGGGATGTTAAATTATTTAAATCCATTGATATATTTGTACTTTTATTTAAATGAATTTCAAAAACGATAGGTATAAGTAAAAGTTAATGTATAATAACTACCCTTGATTTTTTTAAAAATAGATTGAGTGGTTTCCAAGAAATTAAATCCTTTAATAGATACTAAAAGATGATGTGGATCTAGAACAGATGTACCAAGGATAAATAATATTTAAAGACCATATTTACCTAGACTCTATTAAGAACTGGTGCATCACAACTTGCCTTTCTACACATTGGGTTTGTTTCTCCAAGGGGATATACATTGGAAATTTAAAAACTCTTCATAAACCATTATTAAATATTTTGATATATGATGACTATAAATAAACTCATAAAAACCTAATGGTCCTAGATTAAAAATAATTAATGTTGATATGGAAGTCCTATATTATATTAAGACTATGTGATTTTCCATTAGTATTTGATTTTTTCACTCTGTAATTTCTGGTCATAGTTAACAACTGGAACCTAAAAGAACTTTGTTAATAAGAATTGTATGGGAAAATGAAATGAGTTTCTTCCTATGAAGTTGAATATTATGGGGGTATGAATTCAAAACATCATTTATATTCTCACGTAAATTTATCAAGTTATGAATCATGTTGAACATCTAAATGAGAAAAGGAATGAAACCTGTACTTATGATTCCATCAAGAGGTGGAACCCACCATATTTCAATGGTTCTTTTGATCTATTACAAGATTATAAATGAATCAGTCCCCTAGAAAATATATTTTCTATTCTATACTGTTTAGAGAATGAAATGTTCACACTATTTTTTTACTATTAAGAATGAGGGGAAGATAAATGGTTGAATCATACTGAGAATATGAGTAAATGATAATAATTTCACATAATGAATTAGGATTAGTATAAAAAATATTTCACAATAGATAGTTTACTTGTATTATTTGAACAAAAATGGGAATGGAATTTCTACTTTATTAGCATAAGAATGATGATTCTGTTGGTACATATGAAGCTATTTTTTCACAACTTCTGTGGTAAACTTCATATGTTGTAATTTATCTTCAATTTACTCTTAAATGATTATTCGATTTCATAGAACAATATATCTAATGTGTTGTATCCATAATGTACAATAGATGATCTGAATAAAACATTTGATCTGAAAAAAAACATGGAAACACTTTTGATTCTAGTGGTTAGAAAATGATAATGGATTTTCATGGTGAATTGTATGATATTTCACATGGAGGGTTGATATGGTATAAAAGTACTTGAAGAAACTATGGAAAAGATAACTTGGGTGAGTTAATAAAAGTAATGAGAATGTGTTTTAATTTTAGGATTATTTTCTATTAAAAAAAGGAATGTAGAAGTTATGTGAAGAGGCCAGCAATTAAATGACTAGAGAGAGATATCAATTGAATGCACCACCCACACATCAGTGTTGAAAGTGAAATGATTTTGTGAATTAAATTAATCAATGACCAATTCTAAGAACATATATAGATGATAATCCATGAATAATTATTAATAACAAATGATAATTCTTTTGTAATCAAAATGGATGAAGTGAATCATAATGATTTGAAAAAACGTGTCCTCCCATCCATATATGGGAATTTCATGTTATATTTTTAATGAGTGATCCCTATTGAAAAAATATTTTCTATAATTTATTGATATTTATTGTTATCATCTCCCTCTAATTGAATTCTAGAATAATAAAATAATATTTTATATTCTATCAGTATAAGGATAAACACTTTCATCCATTGAAAATGTTTATTATAAGATATTATTTTATTAATGTAATATGGGTTGAATTATATTTTTGAAGGATATATGTATCCAAGTATGATTAAATTAAAAGTTATGAATAATATCATGGATTTATGTTTTTATGGTTGATCATAATTTCAGAGTTATTAACACTGAATTTTTAGGAATGATGTGTATTTACATTACAATGTTTAGTGATATTTGATGAGACCTTTATGAGAATAAAACCCTTTTGGTATTTTTTATAATGATAAAATTATATGTGGAGGAATTCTTTTATAAAATGTGAACATATAATTAAAATATGCTCTAAGATATTATCCTATATATTTAAAAAAATATATGACTACCACCTTCCTAAATATTATTTACAAGACAATTATATCATTAACGTTAGAATTTAAATGTATCTTTAAGGAGATCATTTTTAAGGAAAATATATAACACAAAGATTCCTAAATTAAAATTCTGAAATAATGATATGTGGGCCTAAAAAATCATATGATATAATAGAGAAGGTTAAAATCATTCAGCAACTTGTAAGGAATGAAAATAGTTGATATATATTTTATGATGATAATAATCAACATGATCAAGAATTTTATGTTGGTGATAAGTTCTTTCTTTTAATTTCACCGTGGAAGGATGGAGTAAAAATTATGAGCCATACATATTGTTCAAATTAAAATAATTGATCACATCAGGATAATATTTTATCATATGGTTCTTCTAATGAAAATCTATAAGATTCATGATGTATTCCATATACCGCTTATGAGGAGTTATATAACTGGCCAATAACATGTACTAAACTCATTGGTCAGACTACCAGAACGTGAATCTTCTTATGAGGAATGACCAGTAGAGATTTTAGATCTAAGAAAAAAGATTATACAAAATAATAATACATACATTTAAATATTATTGGGGGAAAACCACCAATTTTAGAATGTTGTGTGGGAACATGATGTTGTCATTAGGGTAAATTGTCATCTGTTTTCAATGCCAACGTGATGTGTTTTTAGTGAAAAAATCATTTTAAGGGGGTAGATTATAACACATGGTGTTTTCTTGATATATTTTATATAGTATTTTTTATGTTTATATTTACATTGGAATATTTTCAAGATAATGTTACATCAAAATATAACATTTTCTTATGTTATACACAATAAATATCTTAGGATCTATTACAGAAAACACTTATATTAACTGAAACATGACATATTATTAAAATAGTATTATTCAATATAGAAATTTTCACCTTGTAATTGGAATAGATGTTATAAATAATATTATCTAAATTATGAAAATATGTTTTAAAAATGTATATAAAATGAATAATTTGGTGACCAATTAATTTGAAATGATTATAAAAACCACTTGAGAACAGAAGAAAATCAATATTTGGAAAACCATTTTTATCAGTAGAATCCTCTTTCATAACAATTAATTAATAAAATAACATTCATTATATTAGTTTCATAATATTTATATATTATATATTCAATTAAATGTTTGAAATTTATCTTATACGTTTTTAGATAATAGATAAGTATAAATCCAAAATTTTACATAAAATCCATATTAATTTGAAAAGCAGTTTTGTTACCTTTTCATGAACTTATTATAAAACTAAATTATTGAATATTAATAAAATGAATATTATGGATGAAAATTAATTTTTTATATCATAATTTCATAATTATTTTAAATGTTAATTTTTCATTTTTTTTTGAAATGTTTCATTTTTAATGAATAATGAAAAATATTGAATTGTCATTAAAGTATTCATTTTATTTAAATTATTTATATTTGTGAATTTTATTTTTATATTGTATTATATGAATATTAATTCTATTTTAAAAAATTACCAAAATAATTTCATTTATACTAGTTTAATATTGAATTTTGAAATTTAAAACTTGAATGCTTTTGATGTTTTTCACTTCAAAAACCCTTTTTTCTCATCACATATAAAGTGTTAATTTTAAATTAATTTTTTCTAAATTTTTTAATCCATCACTAGAATAATCATAATTTATAATATCTAAGAAGTTGAATTTAAATTTTGACCCAAATTAATTGTGAATGCAATAGTTATTAATTACCTAGATCATGTTAAGAATTGTTTTATTAAGTGGATAAATGAAAAATATATGAATAAATATTCTATATAAACTTGAATAAAAATATATTTATAAAAATATGTCTATAATTTAACCTCTATGGTTGGTTAATGTTATAATTTTGACACTAATTAAATTTGGAAAACATGGTATCGGCTGTTTCCTTTCAAAAATACAAATTATATCCCCTCCCCCACTTATAAAGGCCTTCCCTCTCCTTTATTCAGGACACCTTCAAACCTATCTGGTTCAACCAATACATTACTCAATAAGTTTCCAACATATATCCTCTCATCCTAAAAGAATATTTAATTTATAAATCTATCCTAATAAAGAGTTTAGTGAAAAACTAAGGAGCACAACAGGAGAAGATGCGATTTGAGTGAGTATGACAGAATTAAAGTCATAAAATGTTAAATTTGTGTCTCAAATTTCAATATAATAGATGTATGTTATGTTATAAACACATTTTATTTCATGGGGTGTGTATAGAGAATATTTGAAAAGTAATATCATTAATTAATTGATCCCCATGTTATTTTATATCCCAATTTATGTTATCTCACATGGGGGCTTATTATCCAATATTACGGAAGTTGTAAAAATTTTATAAGACAATCTCATCATTTATTAAGATTATTTATTATTATAAATGTAACATTGAAACAACATTATCTACTTCCCTATAGTTATCATTATTTTTACAATCCTTTATATATTCATGATCTCTTAAAGAAAGTTACCATTGTTTTAGTCTTTTATACTTAAAAAATATTTTAAAGAACATTTTTAGGAAAATTCAACTTTATTTCCCTCTTCATTTAGAAATATAATTTCTCCAAAAACCTTGTTTTATATTAAAATAAATATTTTAAATATGTCATATATTTATTAAATAAAATTTTTACAAAAAACATTCTTTTTTCAAATTTGTAATGGAATATTCATGTAGTATTCCAAACTATTCTCATTTGGATTTATTAAAAATGTGAAATGAACCATTGTTTTTAACATGCATATATTGAATATTATTTCATAATGTCATGTTCCATAAATAATATCAAGTTTCCATTAAATGTTTTCAAGGTTATTCTCAAATAACATGTGGTATTTAATATTTTGTATAAATTTGAATATTTAATATAATTATTCCAATTTCAATTGGATTTTGAATTTTTGATTGGTTTCCAATAGTGTTTTTCAAATAGAAAATGATATATTCCTCAAGAAGTGTCTGATATGATATTTAAAATCGATATTTTTATGTTTTCATTGTTATTTTCAAACACAATGTCAGTAAAAAATCATTCAAGGTATCATTTAATCATTTTTGAGGTGATTGTGTTGGTTGACAAAGTGAGAATCCATGTTTTTCTTCCTAAAGTAGACCACGATGCCCAAATTGTTTACAAGGGGGGTTTACATGGAGAGTCTTAAAGTTCCACAGATATTGTTGACAACCTATGTTGACAACGATCAATGACAATGGAATGGAAGATTTGGGGATGGTTGTTTGTGAAATATATGAATGGATTTTTTCACGCAAGAGGTGTTTTGAGATCATATTCTCAAAAATTAGCAAAGGCAGGAGGTGTGTGAAAATTTTTGTCATAACGTGTAATTGGGTGTTTTGAGGAAGATGTGTTTTTCTCGCTCAAATAGGATTATGAGTACATGGAAGGTTTTTCACGTAGGGGTCATTTTTTCCTATAAATATGACGTAACCCCCATCATTATAATCTACTCAAGACATAAGTAATATTCATGGTATGTCATGAAAAATTGGAGTATGAAAAGCTGTTGCACGTAAACGTCAAGATTCCTCATAAAATAAGTGTTTGTGTGTCATGAAAAGTATGTGCATAAAATAAGAGTTTGCGTATAAATGAGTTGTTGCGCGAAAAGTGGATTTCTCTCAAAAGTAGGGAATTATGCGTAAGAGCAAGTAAATGTTGTACATAAAAATTAGGGTTCCTCGGTACACCTGGTGAAAAGAGATATTCGTATGCGGGTGAATTTTGGATATCAACCAAGCATATATCAACAACTAAAGATGAAGATTTCATTAGAGATAATGATGAGACCTATAGGTCTATAAAATGTGAGTGGATATTATGAATAAGGAGTGAGCACAATTCAGTTGAGAGATTAGTGAGATTTCAAATACTGAAGGGTTGTAAACCAGGAGGGACATTGAGTCCACTTAGAACATGTAAACTATAGTGCTCATTTAGTGGATTTGGTACCTCGTGACATCACTAGTGTATACTCCTTGGACATAGCCTAGTGAGGGTGAACCAAGTAAAAATCGTTGTGTCTGGTGCATGATTTAATTTTTGTTCATACTTTTCTATAGGAAATAGAGAAAAGAGTGTTTTTCTTAACAGAAATACAAGATCAATATGGGTAGTTGTTTTAATCTGTTATACCCTGAATCACCTCCCCCTCATAGGTTATTTTACCTAGTTTACCTAATAGGAAATTAATTTCACAATTTACAATCTTTTTTAAAATATTTTCAAATAAAATTTATTTTCATCATAAAATTTCAAATGTTTTATATCATATTTTTAGCATATAATTTAATGATATATGAGTTCACTTATTATTTACTAGGTAGATGAGAAAATGATACCATTTTACTAATTCTATAAATGGTTTCTGATTATGATGATAAGATATTTATGAAAAACATTCTTATTTCACTGTATATAACATTATAATTTATCTATGAAACATGTTACAGTTATGCAGGTTATTCCAGGAAAAAATGATAATTAAAAACTCATATTTTTTCATTATTTATTCTTTTATGAAATTATTCCATTATTTTGAAACCAATCTATTTTACATAGGTTACGATACCATGAAATTTGTATGAAAACCTTTTGATTTAATTGCTTATTATATGATGAATTTTTGATGATCATGTGGTAGACATGTGTATCATTTTTATTATGTGAAGGAGGATATGTTATAGTCATAGTGGGGTGGGACCTATATCTACATTGAATGAATTGGGTAAATGATTATATATCATAAGATATAAATGACTATAATAGAGAGTGAACCCAGTTTAGTAAGACACATTATCTTCATTGAAGGTCTTTGGAGTGAACCCATACTACAATGAAAATATGTTTATACCTATCTTTCATATACAAAATTTTATGAGTAAACCTGATTACATGATCAGAATTTTATTCATGAACATGATTACATGTTCATGATGTTATGTGTGCACCTGTATTTAATGTCCATAATTTCATGTGTGGACTTGATTTATTTTCTATATGTTTATTGGAGGGACTAATTTAATGTCCTTAAATTAATGAGTGAATATGTTTCTATCAATAAAAGTACATTGCATTCTTAACTAATTTTTTTGTCACAAATATAAGTTTTAATTTAATGTTATAATAATGTGGATCATGTTCTTTGATTCCATTTTGAATCATGTCTTACTATATGAGATAGTAAGAAAACTAAAAACTTTCTATTAAAATAAAAATTATGTTTTGAATATGGTACAAGTCACTATTTTCTAAATCCATGAAAATATTTTTATAACATTAGAGGTTAGGATATTGGTAAATGAGTAAAAATTCAAGGATTAGTATGATATTTTTGTATCCTAATTTAGTGGTCATATATAACGTTAATAATAATTATGTTATAGATTATTATGGTTATCTTTGAATTTACCCTTATCTAATGATGGTTTATTTTTATTCTACTAACAAAAAATATTTTGTTATAGTAAATGGATAGAACCAATATAAACCAGTAAATTAGTAGATGTGAAGGATAATGTTGTGATTTCCCCGAAAAGAAACTAAATGGGATAAGACATGAATATTAAACATTTATGGTTATGTCTACTTAGCTCTATCAAATTAAAAATCAACAATATGAAACAATAGGTGTTTTATAATGCCTAAATGATGTGAAAATATATTTTCAAATAAATTAAGGTGATAATGAACATAAATGTGTTTTTGGAAGAATATATTTTTATATTTTGAAAAAAAAATTCATGGTAATATTAATATTTATATTAAAAATAATAATTTACATTGAGGTAATTAATTTTTATTATAATTTCGAATCATATGTTTATCATATATATGGCCATGGGTTCGGAATGTGATTTCTTGAATAAGGGATTATTGTTATATTTGAATAAGATAACTATATTGGTTATATAATATTATTAATGTGAAAAATATATAACTTTTAATAACTGGATTCAATTTATGGAATATTTTTTAGGTTAACAAGTGGAAGACTATATGGTTTGGTATTTTTTGTGGTGAATCATGTCCTTTTTTTGAAATGATTTGTATATTTTGGTGAATAAATTTTCATTTCATATAAATTTTTCTAAGTGAATTTATTATTCATAAATGTTATTCAAAGATAAATGTTATGTTTATCTAAGAATAATATATTAAAAAAATATTTTTGTATTAATTACATCTAGATTAATATTGATTACTTTTATGGTGAGTAATTTATCGAATAATAAATGTTGATATTTGGGAGTATTTGTTGAATCGATGGATATTAGTGTCGTATTTCACTATATTATGTTTTAATCACTAGTAATGAACAATTAATCCCTAGTTTTCATTTCATTATATACAAGATGTGATAGAAGTGGAAATAGATTAAATAACACTAAAAGAATGAAATTGTATATATGAAATTGAAATAAACCATGTTTGTATATTTTTTCATGTTATTTATCTTTACTATAAAATAATTCCACAACTATATGAAAACAATATTGAAATAGAAATATTATCCATTAAAATTAATTTATGATTAATATCTAGTTTTCATTATGCCTTATTGATTTATTATTATTTGGTCATTATTATTCTCCTGGTTATGTTATTTTTCACTCTTTATTATTCCATGTATATTTTTTTCTCCACCATGTTAATATAATCTCTTGTAACTAATGTTATCTTTATTTGGGAACTATATGATGCGTTATTATAGTAGAACATAAATTTTTCCATTTTACACCGAAGAAATGAATGTATAATTATCCCATTTTCATATCATAGACTTCAGGAAAAAAAATTAAATAATAAATTGTGTTTTACTCTCAATATTTCATATGATATCTTCCAAAACTCAATACTTAATTTAAATAAATACCTTAACCCAATTTAATTATATGCAATAAAAAATATTGTAAGTAAAAATTATATAAGGGTAGATTGTAGCACACCATTATTTTATAAATTAATTTCATTATGTTATATATTCAATTGTGTGTTGTATGTAAAACCATGAGATTAAACAAACAATGATATACTATTATTTAAATATGAAACATAAGAACATAAAGGATGGTTTATGGGGTACCAATGATAATAAAATTATACTGAAATTTATTTTAATCTTTTTTCATAATAAAACAAAAATATCTATCATATATTTATTTGGAATTGGATGAAAATGAAGGTAAAATGTTTTAAATTAATGTGACATTTTTTTATAAAATACTTTTTGGGTGGGAAATGTTTTTTCGATGGTAATAGATAATTTTATTCAGTATTAGTAAATAATTATAATAATATATTAATATTATGTATCCAATTTAATTAACTTATAATATATAAATAATTTTTAATTGACATGTATTGAGAATATTTTAATTTTCTTCTTTAAAAATATATTTTTAATAAAATTAGTTGTTTTTATTTTTATTGAGCATATATTATAATTTACACTATAATTATAATTTAAATTTGAAGAAATGAATAATAATTTTTAATTCATCATTCCATATAGTCTTATAAATTTATTTTTGGATTTTTCAGAGGATATTAATTTTGATTGAATTGTGAAATTTTAATTTTTTACTAAATATAGAACATATTTTTTTAGTTAACTAAATTAAAAAATATATTTATTGTTTTTATTTTGTTTCAATTTATAAATTTAACATTTTTATTAAATAACATATAATTACCTAAATAAAAATCTTCTTTATTATAGATTGCATATTAAACAAATTTTATGCTTAAAAATAATGTTTCTAAAAACTAGTTTTCATTCAATTTTATGTATTTATATTAAAATTTATTTTTGAAACACAAAAAAGATAAATCATGGAATAAAAATTTTATATTTATAATTATGAGATTCAAATTTTATTACATGGTAAATTCCACTTTTTCAGTAATGAATATAAACCATGATAAAAGTTTATAACCACAATAAAGGATAGAACATGAAAATTAAGGATCAAAAATTTAGATTAGGACTCATAATCAACACAATACATTTAATTGTTTTATTTGATGGTTAAAATTCAACCATAACAGTCCTAACTTCTAAAAAATGTAATTTTTGTGCCATCTGATATGGATTACGATCATTATATTATTTTAATTTAGGAAAAATTATAAAATGTATCACCCCCAAATTTAATATATCAAATATGTTTTCATAGTGATGAACATAATATATCAATGATTTTTTTTTTAAATTTGAATATGAAAAATTTATCATTATTTTGTTCTTTTATTTTTAATTTATATAAATATTATAATTCCTTTAAATTCAACTGAACTAGATTATAGTATATAAATTCTTCAAATTAACCAAATATATTCCATATCATTATAAACATGCAACACAGAACAATAAAACCAAAATATATTTATATTAATTATAAATATTTATTTCTAATTTGTAATACCCAACCATTTAATTAATGGGAATAATTAAAATTAACCTCTTTAAAATATATATGTTTAAATAAAATAAATGCTTATTTTAATATTAATAAAGTTCAATTAGATGACCATAAATGTCTAATAAGATAATTTATTATTTAGAATACTATTTTTGAAAATATTTTCTTCTTATTACTTATTCATTTTTGTTTATAGAAAAAATGTCATAATTATGATAAATTATGTTGATATAAAAAAAATTAACCCCATTTTTTAAATGTTATAAAATATTAATAAAAATAGGTAAAATATAAAAATCTCTCTTTCCAATAATATATTTATTTTGATTATCATTTCTTATTTTTTAATCAATATATTTTATTTATATATTTATATATTTGACTTTATAAAAATTTAGATCATTATTGTATTTATAATAACAATATTATTCTGAATTTTTTTTTTAATTTTTTTAATATAAATCTTATTTTATGTGAATTCTGTAAATACAGATTTTTTTATAAAACATTCACATTTCTGGAACTTTAAAAATAATATTTTTAATTAAAAATATATGAAACATTTTTTTATAAAAAAATAAATAAATAAATATTATTATTAAAATAAATTATTTAAAAATTACTATTTTTTCTACTAATACCATGCATATTGTTTTGGAAAAATATATAATAGTTTACTCTGAAAACTATATTTATTCACTTATATTAAAAAACTAATTTACCTAAATTTTAGAAATTAATAGATATAAAAATTTATTTCATATTTTATATCAACTTAATCATAATATATAATGAAGAAAAATTTCAATTTTGGGTGTTAATGTATGATTACTGAGATAAAAGTAAGTGGTTATGATAATTGAAAGAAATTTAGATTCAATGAATTAAAAAATTTATATTTTTAATATTTTATCAGATAAAGGAAATCAATATTAATAATTAGATTGGAAAACGTTAAATTGGTATGAAATGAAAAATAATATTAGGAACATATAATATGAAAACCCACATTTTTCTACAATTTTTATATATATACAAAATATACTAATATAATATAATATTTTTTATTATTTATAAATTTAATTAGATTAAATAGACAATTAATTTAACTTCAGAACATAGAGTTTTGGTAATTGGGATAATATAGTATTCTTACTATATCCTAAATTACAATGTTATAAATTTATAAGAAAAATGAAAAAATGTAAGAAAACCTATTAAATGGATTCTAATAAACATATTTCTTTTTGGAAATACTTGGTTGAGGCTTTCTCAAAACAAAATATCAACCCATATGAGATTATTTCTATGTTTCTGAGTATTTATACCTTGTAATAGTGTAATTATTTTTATTAAATAAAATGATGATCTCAAAAGTTCCATTTTCTTCACATATAAATGGGGACCCTTGTAACCCACCATAGAAAATCCATTCAATTGACTTTCCTCCTAAAAATATGAAATTATTATTCTCCTAAAAGTATGAATCAATTTTATTATCATTTGGTCTTAATTAAATTTCTATAACTATTTATATCATGGGATACATTTAAGAGAAATTTACAGGTTACAAGTTCACTTTTACATAATCCTTACTATTTATTCATCATATTTCTCGTCAAAACCTACCCCAATCATGGAAAAATTATAACCTCAGAATCATTCATACAATTAATTATTATTATTATAATAAAAAAATATTTATTTATTCAAATTATGTTAAAACAAAATATAAGTTCAACCATGTGTTTGGTGATATATTACCTCCCCATAGAAACATTTTCCATTTCTGATTTTATTATCTTTTACTTATTCGAACAACATAAAAATTATTTAAAAAAACTAATAAAATATACACAATAACATTATTATTATATTAATATGATATTTTACACTTCTATAACCATTCATTCCAATCTAGATATAGTGTTTTTATATTTTTATTTGATTAATCATCTATACGAGTAATTATATATAACCCGATCATCGATGACATGGAACCATAAAAAAATTCAATAATAAGATAATAATAATATAAATTATTTTTACTCTCATTGTTGTAATATTACCAATTTACCTTATTAAGAAAACATCATCCTTGTTATCTCAAATTAATAAAATCCATGTACATCAATTTACTTTGTATTCTTATATAAGAATAAACTATATAATAAAAATATAGAATATGGAACGAAACTTTATACATCAATAAAATATAGGGGAATAATATTTTTAAGATGGTATCTAATAAAATTAATTTTGTAAATCAAGATGTTATTTATATGTGCATAATCTATCAGAAATAAGGAAAGGGTTTTTGAATTAACATCCTCTCTTTGAGACATGTTTTATAATAATAACCAAATTTATTTTTGTGTGTGTATATATTTAACATTTGAGATCTCATTCCATAAAATTTTTTTAATGATGTTATATGTTATGTATCATATCTTATATGCATTTTATTGAAATAATTTCCAATATGATGAATGTTATTAACATCAGTTCCTTGCAGTTCATGAGATTAGCAATCAAAATATTATTCATTTCCTCAAATTCCTTTTTTAAATAAGTGTTATCCAGACCATAAGAGTTTTTTATAACACCTTTTTCATTATTTTAATTATGATTGTTATGTTGAAAATATTTCATATATTTATGGTAAATTCATCCATTATATTTTATTATTGGGTTTTCTCTCATTATTTATTTTTTTACAACAAAACAAAATTTTTAATATTTTCAATTTATAGTGTATGTATCCTATAATGGATATTGATAACTCAAATATCACATCAATGAATTATAATGTGACATCATGAAATTATATTTTTGATACTTGGATTCTACCACCATGAAAATTTATTATGTGGTACTCTATAATCCACTAAGTGAAAATAATGTTCTCATAAAAAATTAATTTTTTATTACTATTTATAGAATGTGTATTTTGAAAAAATGGATTTTGAAAATAATAAAATAGGGTTTTTCATTCTACATTCATATGTTTTTTCTCTATCTCCTAATTTATTAAAAATAATCATTAATTACATGAATTCATATATTATTAGATATTTTAGGAAAAATTAATTGTTTTTATAATCTTTCATGTCACCTTTTCTAAATTTACCATTGAATGTGAGAATAAAATTTGTATATGATGTCATGTCAATTTTTTTATAAAAGATTAATTACCTTTCAATATGGTTATCCATATAATTACCCAAGGTTTTTTCTCTATAGAGGATTATATTACAAAATATTTTTCTTGAATACATATACATATATATATATCTGTTATTTTTAGAATTGAACTCACAGAATCAAATAATTCAGATAATGATCCTTCCTTTTGTGATTTCAATCAAATCATTATTCATAAAAGGGTTTGTTTCATTTACAAAAATAGTCTTCAATGTTTACTCTATCGAATTGGGGTTATTTTAATTTTCAAAACCCAACATTATTCTTCCATATGTATTATTATTCTATTATTCTAGTGTTCAATTAGTCATATAATCATCTCTCTATATGGTGCAAAAATCACATATTACATACTAAAATTTAATTTTTTTTCACAATTAATGAAAACAATTCAGTTTTCATGGGGATAATTATTTACATTGTGTAGGTTGTTATTCTAATATAAGTAATTATTAGATAGAAGATTGTGTATTTTTTTGAAATCCAACTTCCCTATCTAGATAATTTATAAAAATGTTATCCCTTTTATTGACATATGTAGAGGTATTGAAACTATTATAGATTATGAACTTTTAATTTATATTGATTTCATGTTGACATTATTTATATTTCATTATATATAAGGATATTTTTTTATTTAGTAATATGTCTCCTAGGAAATGGTATGGATGGATATTTTAACTCATTTAGTGAAAATCATTAACAAACTGTTTTTATGTCTCACATTATGAATTCCATTAGTATTTGTTCAAAATTATTAGTACCCATGTTTTCATTTAAGATGGATATAGCATGACATCAATTTCAAATTTTTATGTAATTATATTTATTATTTATTGACACATAATTATGTATTCAATGCTTAGGTTTTTGAAAAACCTTTTTATATGGTTTTCCTATGGAGTGTTTGGGAGCATCCGTTATAATGTTTCCATTTTTGAAGGTTATGATGAATATTATTAGACATGGTAAGTCCAATATGATATTGTATATGAAAAATTAATTTCAAATTTTTATGACATATTAATGATTATTCATTCTATCATATAGTTGAAATATATATCCATGTGGTGAGAAATATATGGTTCTAGCAACTTTATGTTTTTTACAATTATTTAAAAATATAAGAAATATTTGATGTGAGAATGTATGTAATGAAATATTTTCTTTATGACCTGTAATTATGAAATAATTATATATACTGATGTTTATTTGGTATTTATTAAATTATGTCATTTATATTTTTTTGAACCGAATTTGGGTGAGTTGGTCAATGAATTCAGTGTTGTTATAATATAATGGTTTATATAACATTAAGGACTTTGATTTTTTTTAAAAATAATAAATGGTTTATCAAATTCGGTTGATCATAATTTCAATAGTATAGATAATACATTAGGATAGTAAATGATTTAATGTTATGGTAATAACAAACATTTTATTTTCATATTATGAAAATAAAATAGTTGTAAAAAACATAGGGATAAGTCTAAAAAATAATTCTCTATTTTTGATAAATACTTCATGATTTTGTGATGTAGATATTGCATTGTCCTAAAATCAATTACATCCATGTATGAATAATATAATTTATTTATGAACATACACATATACAAGTTTGAGTAATATTTCATGAACAAGTCCCCCTGACCTGCTAAATTGGTACAACAATCAGTACTTACATAAACTAAAGGGTATTCCGATAAGAATTTACTGGTCAGTGTTAATTGAACATAATAATTATCAATATGTAATCATTATGATAAATATATATATTAAAAAATACACATAAGTAGACTAGAACTAAGATGAAATCATTATACCAAAATAATCATCAAGACAAATGTATAAAAAACTAATATGTGCCCAAATACAATATTAAACACAAATATGGAATCAATCAATTATATCTACAAAATAAAAGGATAATATACTATACTTGTCTCTTCAAAATCCTATGGTCCCACAATCAAAAACACCTACTGCCTTAAAATTGTTATTTCCATTTTCAAAGACTTTATTAAAAAATATAAAAACTAAAAAAGGATAATGTTTGGTTGGATAAAAAATTTCCAAATAAGATCCATATATAATCCCAAACCATTTAGATATAAATATTACATATTTTAATATGAATATCCAATTATGTAAATTCTGATCCAATCTATAATCATATATTCTTAGTGTATTTGGAAAAATTGATACATAAAAATGTCATTCAGATGTGATATCTAGTATGTCTCAATATGTTATTCAAAACTAGAGACCTTAATGGATACATAATACCTAAAACATTCTTCATAACCCCATAAAAATCATAATAATGTATTAGATAATATTCTATATAAGTGTTAACAAAAGAGATATCAATGATCAATTAATCATAAACTAGACATAATGGAATGATAACATTAGAATAATATTTGGAAACTATACCACCAATATCATATATCATAATCATAAGTCATTGAGTATATCTTGGTATTTCAAAAATCAAAAATCATAAAGGAATAATTGAATATGTGATATTATTGTATATCAATGAAAGAAGACATATATTTATCGCATACATTTTGGTATATAAAATAATTTACTTAGTAATGAATAATTTCCAATACTATTCGATATGATCATGGTCAGTTTTCATTCCATAATATCCTTAGTAAATGGTCCCATCTAAGAAAACCAAAGTGGAATGGGTTTACTCCACGTTGTGTTATATCCTTAGTCAAGGATAACTACAAATACTATCTTAGCGTAAAAATTACCTTATTGAACAATGTTTATTCCCTATTACAGTCCTTATTATCTCATGTAATATCCATTATTATCCCATTAAATTTAGGTAAATTTAAATTTTTCCCACCAATAACATAAAAAAATCATACATATGTGTTCTAGAGGATCATAAAACAGTCATCATATCATATTAATTGTAATGGAACGGAGGTTATTTACCATTTTATCATGTATTCATATAGTAACCCATGCAAAAAATGTCTTATGTGGAAATATTATCATTGTAATATTAATACATCTAGAGAATGAAATGATGTCTCTATCATTGGATCATATCTCTAGTATAAAATAAATTAGGTCATATGATTTAATATTACTTGAATTTTCCATTGGAGTATCACATGGAATATTTATGGAGGAAAATACCCAATTAATTTTGAAGCCACGTCTTTAAAAACAATAAATTTCCAAAATATTAGGTAAAAACTATCATTAAAAATAACATTAGAGTCCTTTTAAATAATATTCAATGAAATATGTGGTCAAGATGAGGAAATTTTCATTTCATGTGATGTATGTTAAAAACAATATTCCTTTCATATTACTAATAAAATTTCTTAATAACCTCATTTGGAAAAAATTACTTATGCTTTTTAATCCATTTTAAAAAAATTCAATCATTGATTAAAATTAAATTAAAAAATAATAGGATAATTGTAAAAAAATTAAATTGAATTAGATAATATCCAAATGGATGAAAACGTATTTTCAACCAAAGAGATGAATAAAGTCATTTTTTCTTTTAAAAAACCATTTGATATCATGATTTCATAAAGAGGGTAAAATGAATGAAATATTTTCAACACTATAAATAAAAAGAGGATAAAAAATATCAACATATTATTTATTGTTAGATTAAATATTTTTATTATCAAAAAATTATAAATAACAACTCACAATAAACATTGATATTGTAACAAAAATTCATTACATTGGTTTTAAGATTATAATGAAAACCTCAAGAAAGTGAAAACATTAGATAGATATTTTGATATATATATAATAATAAAAATAATTTTAAGAGACATTTATGTGTAGTATATAGTTCACATGGAAGAAAACATTTAAATATGGAATGTGTATCATATAAATAAATGTGAAATAAAAATGCATTACAATTTGTCATAATTCATTTAAAAGTGTTATAACCACAACATGATTAAATTTAAATTTGATATAAATTTATACTATAGTCACGAACATAAATATAATATCATATATTATCCACTTATAAAATTTCATTTTTCATTTACTAATAATTCATTCATTTTTCATGAGAGATTTGGTTTGGTATTTATGGTCCATCTTCACTTATCATGGTACAATCAGCCTCATAATTTTAAAATGTTATTAATATCAGATATTTTGAATATGTATTTATTTATTTATTCATACATTTTAGAGAGAAAATTCAAATACATAGCTTAAATAAATTGTAGGTTGTACATACACATGAACATTGTTTTCATTTATTTGTATAATGGAAAATGAGAAAGGTTAATAATAATATAATTCTCCATAATAATTTTTAGTTCATATATATATATAATATTCATTAAATATTAACTTATTAAAATCTATATAAATAAATAATAAAAAATGAATTGCATCACTTCATGGAGGTGAATGTCACCACATATGCCCGTGTGATGTTCTCGTTTTCTAATGGATAATAATGTAATAACATTTATATGATTTTATAATTACATTAGAATAATTAAATCACAAATATTATATAACCTATTTATCCACACATAGTAACTATAAATTAATGATTGATATAGAAAATGTATTGTATTTCATTGTGGAGGATTCATTCCACACATACACACAAATGATACTTTGACATCCCATTTGATGAAATAGGGGATGGATATTAGAGGATACACAAAAATAATTCTATTAATATATATTCTGGATACTAATGATATTATTTCATGATGAATACTGATAATGTATTCACAGAGTACATATAAAAATTATAATTTATAATCCTAATTACTAAATGTATTGTGTTAAGAAGGGAATCATACCACAGGGAATGATTTTTTCTTCTAGTGACCAAAATAATAAAAAAAAATTAAAACTATATATCAAACAACAATAGAGAATGACAGTGATGATGATGTAATTTTTATGTGAATAAAAATGTGGGAATGTTGATGTTAAAATAGGCATGATGTTAGGAAAATAGAAAGAGATAGTTAGATAAAACAATAAATATAGATGTGGAAATTGTCTGGATGATTTTTAATCAGAATTTCCTCTTTTCATGCTTTGAATTTTGAAATTCATAACTGATTAAAAGAGGACAAACATATGTATCATCAGGTTAACCTATTATTAAATGACCTCTACAGTTTTTTAATTGTAGAAATAAATTGATCACCATATGTTAAACAATCACCAAATCACTGATATCAAAATTTCGGTTGAACTCATTGTGCAACTCTCCATTGGGAAGGATTCACCTTTCATTAAAATCATACGATTAATGAAAATTTGAGTTTTTGACTGGTCTAGGCCAGTTTTGACTGAATATTAATGGTCTGTAAAAAATTATTACATGGTTAATTAGAGGGATATATCATGTTTAATAATATTTATTAATGAAATTAAAATCACTTTAAAATTGATATGATCTTATTCCCCAAACAGAGATTAGCAGGTCATCTTGATTTAACAAAGAATAATAATATAAATTAAAACTAATATTTCATGGTGTAGATGAGTAAAAAATGGATACATTGAGGAAAATTGTAATATGGATCCCGACTCAATCTCCATAATTCTTCGATATTGTATATCCATTCTCTGCTCCTGCCTGTATGGTGTATAGAATGGTATGATCTAACACAATAGTATTAGTGAAGTGGAGTTGAATGGGATTCAGAATTGTGATCAGGTAATGCAAGTGGGTCTAAAATAGATATCCTTCTACTACATTATAGTTCTCAAATGTGAATCATGTGAATCAGGAAATGATCTTATTCTATTATCCTACTTTAGGAATCTTGGATTCCACCTCACCTGCTCGTGTCAGAACTCACAGATCGCTTCCCCAAGACTACACATAGAACATTTAGTTCACTTATTCCTAATCTAATGTGACCATATCAGGAACTCCCTCAACTAAATGTATTTATGAGTCATGTAGCATTATCCCATTGAATAAATAGAAAAAAGAAAAACAAAAAATCAACTATTTAGAAGTAAATAAATTTTCCTTAGTTATATTATAATATAAATTTAATTACTATTATTTTTCCATTAAAAAATATATAATATTTATTCTTACACATAAAAAAATACATACATAATAATACCTATAATTATATTTATAAATACCAATTGATATTATTAAATATACAAGAGTGTATTTATATATAAATATGTAAATATAATATTATATATTAAATTCATTAAAAATGAATTATTACAAATAAGAAAATGTATTTCTAAATACAGATAAAACTATTAATATTTTGTATATTATTATTATTATATTTATTATATATGTATATATATATATCATAATTAGATAAAATAAATTAATATAATAAAAAATAATGAGATAAAGATGGGGGAAGAATAGTTTTCTCTAGTATAGGGAATGTAAAGGTGGGTTAGCTTGTGAAGAGGGATAATAGAGGGGGTCAGGATTTGGTGGATGGAGGAATATTGAAGGGGGTTGCGATGAAGGAAGTTCATAGAGGTAGGGATGCATACAACAATTCATTATGTCTCGGGTTAACGAGTATTTGTGGTTGGAGTATTGGGAGATGGGGGCTTGTAATCTTCATCCAAAGTGGAGAATGTAGAATCACAATGTATCTAGTTCAATGAGGGGGGCCTCTAACTACAAGGTAATGAAATTTTGGATCTATAGATCTGGGTTATTGAGGATTCATAGAATTATTAAGAGGTATCCAATGCTGCATTTATTTTTCTTCTTTTGGTGGGTTCGGCTTCCAGATATTTTGATTTGTATAGAAGTTATTCTTAATTTACGGCCTATATTATTTCTATTTTTCCATTTTTTATTTGATTCATCTAGAGTTTTTTATTCTGATTTTCATTATGTCCTAATGTCATAATTTTTAGGATGTCTTCTACATCCATTGATGGTTTATGATGGTTGTGGTGGATAGAGGTTGGAAAAAGTGGTAGTTGAGGAGAATGGTGTTGGTGGTGAGTTGGAATAACAATAGTGACTCATGGATTCTTCATTGTAAGAGGATGGAAGTGATTCAAAGTATTCACCCCTGAGGAAGTAGAGAGTCTAAAGGGAGGGAAGGATGATGGGGTGTCATGACTCATCATTGGAAGACTGCCAATTGTGGGTGGAGGAGTGAGCCGGAAGTGCATGGAATAAATAGAAGTCACTATAGGCATGTATCTCTGGGTGGGTGAAGTGTATTAGAGAATGAGGGAATCACTATTGGTGAGGCATAAAAAAAGAGGGTGTGCTGGTGGTGACATAGGAGTCGCCGCTTTGGGATGGGCGCATATGCAATGGGAAGCTGTCTCTAGGTGGACACATTCGGTGATGTGAAGATTCATAGTTGGTTTTTATACTTGCTGTGACACCTGGAAAAAAAATCAATCAAAAAAATAAATAAATTAAAATTTTATTATAAAAAAAAATAAGTATTCGATTCACTATAAAACATTGTTAAAAACTAGTTCTAATTAAAAAATATTCCAAAAATAATTTATACAAATCACAATTTGTTTATAATATTTTAATAATAAAATATATAAAAAATATTAATTTGTTAAAAAAATAAATATTTAATATCCCATTTCTCAATATAATTATCTATTTAATTAATAAATATAATTAATAAAATATAATAATTGTATGCTAACTAAATGTTACTAGTTATATCAAATATTTACAGAAAAAAATGTAAATGGTTGGATTAATTTAATCATCCAATGAATCAAATAAAAAATCATAAAAAATTTACAAAAAATAATGAATTAATAAAATTGAATAACTAATATAATAAAATTGAAATGAGATGAAATGATGAAAAATATATAAAAAATATTTAAATAATTAAAAGAATAAAATAATGAGAAATTATTATTTAAAATAAAATAAAAGAATACAAAATGCATTCGAAATAGAAATAATAAATAATTTTTTTAATTAAAAACATCTAAAAAACATTAAAAAGAGTATTTTAGTTGAGAAACTAATTTTTTTCAATTTTGTAACATCCAATACATTATTTATTTTTTAATTTTTTAATATATTTTATTTTTTTCTAGATTTTTTTATTGAAAACACCATGTCACTCGTACATTACGGAAACAATAATTTGAATTATATTACATACTAGGAAAAGTTTTATAGAATAACAATATTTTATTAAAATATATTTATTTAATATAATAATATATAAACTATCTATGATGTTGTGGGATATGAATGGTATTAACTATCTTATGAATATATATGGTTAATTTAATTGGTTACATATTAATTTTAAAGGAATATAGGAACCAACTGAATACATTGGAAATGTTTTGATAAAAATCTATTTTTATTCTCAAAAATATGTATTATCATAATGAAATAAAATAATTACAATTAGTGACAAATATTAATAAAATCTCTATATTTTATATAAAATAAAATATTATTTACTTTCACAAAATATACTTTATAGTCATAATATTGTTAAAACAAAATCTGATTTAAAATTTAATTAATTTTTTAATGTCATCGTTTCCACCTTTTAATGGAGAACCTATTTTAATTTAAAATTTATACACTATTATATAATTTATTTTTAAAATAATTCAGTTTATTAAATAAATGGTTTTTTATAGAAGTTCCATTTTCTGATGAAAAGTGATAAAATATTGCAATTTAATTGAAAACATATTTTTCATATAAGTTATTGATACTATTAAATAATATTTTTTATCAATTTTAAAGAAAAATTAGTTCATTTTTTCTAATTTAATGTAATTTAGGTCATTGGATTCAATTTCACATTGAATAAGGATATTAGGATATATCTATCTTTTAAAATATTTTAATTCAATATGTTTTATCTCATTCCATCAAAACGATTAATTTTAAATTAATTTAACTAAATAAGTATTATTAATTTTGAATAATTGAATTCAAATTTTGCATCATAAGGTCAAAATGTTGTAATTAAGTCCCTTTTATTTTTAGGGAAATTATTAATTTTAAACAATGGTAATTTTTATTACAATGGTTATGAGAAAATTGAGCAATTGAATGTTAATATAAAATTGAAATAATTAACACATTTACCTAACAAAATGCCTAATTTATTTGGATGAGATAGTTTTTACCAAAATCATTATTTGACTGAATTTTTTCAGACCTCAAGCCAGTTGGATGACATGAAGGATTTTATTGTTTTTTATTTTATAGAAAGTCCAATATTTTATACTCATGTTTTTAATTAGTATTATATTTTTTATATATAGATTCTTATAAGATATTCTCTACTAAAAACAATAAAATTAAATATAATATGATTATATTCATCTTGATAATTTTTTTTTAAAAAATATATGAAAAATCATTAAATTAATGTTGTAGATAATGAGGATATAATAATTGGTTTATTAATGGACTTATCAAATAAATGATTATAAAAATATTAAAATAATTATAATGTGTGATAATAATTTTAATCCATGCATTTAATTGTTTAAGTGGAAATATTAGTAATATATTAAAGGTTTTGGTTTAATGTTTTCTTCTGTATTGATATTATTTAAAATGTTAAGAAACAAATAGTCTCAAAATATACAATAATGATATTTTAATAGATGATGGAATGCATACTATTGGATTTCATTATTTTCTATATTTTTATTTGAAAATTGTCTAGTTTTTTTAGTATCTTTTGACATTTCAATGTTGTTCTTATTAAATAAATCATGATCTTATCATTTCTAAAATAAAATAAAATTATTTAATTATCATATATATTCTGTAGATATGGACTTTTAATAATGCATAATATTTAATGATGGGAAATGAAATGAATCATTCTTAGAAATCGTTGGCCATATGTATACATGATCAATGATTCCATATATTTCGTATATTAATGGAATTAAAAGTAAAGGATATATATGTATATTATAATTAAAGAACCATATCTAATTCACATATGTCACTTTTTTTATTAAAACATTCCTTAATAAATTCAATGTACAGTGTAAGTGAATCGTATCTCTTTGAGGAGGTGGTAGTCTACATGTACACAAACAACGTAATCTTATTCCCAAAATATGGAAAACATAAAGGAATGTTTTATTTAAAAATTTAAAATATAAAAAATAGATAATAAATATCATATATATAATACATAAAATATTAATACAGAATTATTCAAAATATAAATGGTGGTAACTGGAAGAAAAAATGACATCAGTTCATGAGGTTATAGTCCACCATATATATAAATGATTATTGTGTATACTATTTGATGGATGTGTCTGTGGTTTAGGTAGAAACATTAATATAAAAACATCCTAGTATAATTAAGATAAATAGGTTATTAAACAAATATTATATAAAATAAATTTAAGGTGTTTATAAAAGAAATAAAATTAAATCCTTAATTTTTTGATGTCTTTGATTGGGCCTCAACAATATTCGTTCGAGACTATTCATTTCGTATGTATTGAAATTTTTTAAAATTCCTGAAATGAATAGTCTAATAATCAACAAAAATGATTTGGTTAGGCCATAACCCTTAATTTTCATATGCCTTTAATGAGGCCTTAGAAATATGTTTCTATTATCTAACATTATACATTCCATCATTATCTGATTAGTTATTGATATTCAATGGGATTATTTGACAATTATAATATAAATAGTTTTGTTTCTATGATCATGTGATTATTTAAATGGATTTTGTTTTAGTTGTTTTCCATTAAATATTTTTATTCCATCTTTATTAGTATATTTTTTGTATTCTTACCCTTAATGATCCTTTGATCCCACCACTTTCATAGGATTCATGTTTTCTACCGGATTTTGTTATGTTTTTAGAAGTGATATATATATTTACAGAGAGTGGGAATAAAGGAAGACCCAATGAATGTATTTTTTTTTGTATGTTATGTTTTAAAATTTAAGGTTCATTCCATGTATATATCTATTTTATAAAGACTACAACACTATTCGGTCCTTTTGGATATCATTTCATTCATCTTATGAAAATTTAATAATGTATGTCACTGAAACCATGCAACTAGTCTCGAGGCATTACATTTGGTTTTGAAGGATGTTTATTAGAAACCTCAAAAAAAATATTTATAAAATATAGATTAGGGACCATAACCATATGTCAGACTTTGAGGATAAGTATGGAAGAACATACTATAATTTTGGTATGGTAGTGATTATGGGGTTCTTAATAGAAATGAATCCTGATATAGATATTACACGTGGACATGGATTTGGAATAGATGTTCCTATGGGTAATGAATGTTAAAATTTTCATCAGCCTTTACTCATGAAAAAATGTCTATATGACAATAGACCTCATTTTTCACATGGTTGGACACTCCCTATGGATAGACAAAGGATAATTACTATTTTTTTACCTATAATTATAAAGGGTTTAAAATAAGTTATGTCCCCACTTTACCAAATGGTTATGATATATGTTGCATAAATTTTTAATTTATGTTGACTACAACACCTTATTTGTAATTATACATTATAATTTATAATTCAGGATTTTATGAGCTAACAAAGTATATGAAATTATTTATAAATTGTTTTGGGATGAATAAGTGGTATAAATTCTTTTAAAATATATATACATTTCCATGTTAATGAAACCAATATATTTGGTATTGGAATGGAGAAAACTATGTCCCTACTATGGCATCTTAATTAGGTTACGAAAAAATAACCATTCCCAAATGGAGAAAACTATTCTACAAAAAGATTATTCAATTTTTGATCTATTTATGTAATAGAGGCCCCCATAATTTAGTGGGACTACACTCCCACTAGTAGGTGAGGAATGGAGTAATTTTCTGGAGAAAAATATTATGGAATTGGTCTGTGGTGAGAAGGAAAAGGTTACACTTGCAATGTATTGTCTCAATGGTGATGCTGATCAATGGTGTTTGTTGATTCAGAATATTAGGGAGTGAGAATAAGTAAAACACATGGAATGAATAACATATTAGAATACATTAATTGATAAATACTTACCTTGTGATCAATAATTTTAGTTAAATATAATCTTCCTGGGTTTAAAAAATAGGTGGGAAAAATTGATGAGTGGTGTGAATCTACCTTTCCTAGGTTATCATGGTATGCTACACATTTAATATGAAATACAGAAGGAAATTTTGATCATTTTGTTGAAGTAAATATTCCATGTCAATTAGGGGAACTGATTTCAAAGAATATTTCTTCATTCCATGAAATAGTCTTATGTACTATCAATATAAAGAAAGATTTATCAATGTATAATGGCATCTAAGGGAAGAAGGAGATGAATAGAAATGAAGAGATAATAATAAATAAAAAAAGAATATAATTATTTTCCAACTTGTGATAACTATGTAATGAATAACATGGGGAAAAATTGAAGGGAAAGCAAGTTTGTTATAAATTTGAAGAAAATGTTCACGATGATAAATTATATAATGGGAAGAAAGAGAAAACTGATAATTAGTATTAAAACTGCAAAGAGATGGGCCTTATTGCAAACAAATTGCCTAAGTATCAATGGAATATAACTCAAGAGAATATAAGGGATCCAGGTCGCTATTATATTTTCGACCCAACTATAGTGGAATAATTAATGTATTTATGTATTTGGATCAAATAAATATATTTATAATAATTCTTCTGATGATGTTTTCATTGCATGATTAATGAAATATATGAAGGTTGAACTAAAGTACTTTTTCATTATTTTTTACGATATTTTTTTGAACCGTACCAAGAAAAATTATTTGGTATGAAGTTTACTGTTCTCAAAAAAATAGTATGGGGAAAGATAATAATTAATATGTCACCCATTATGAGATAATGATTTTGGATAAAGCTATTTTTTATGGGTAAGGTAAATTGGATACTGCTAACAACAATAGAAATGAATCTAATGTATTGTATCATAATCTATCAAAATGGTTAACCATTTATGAAATGGGTTAATTTTATCATAGGTTCTGGTTTTATATGTAAATTTATTACATCATAATTTGATAAAATATTTTCTAAGAGATGAAGTATAAAATACTAAAGGAACAATGAAAGGATAATATTTTGTTTATAGAAATGTACATTTACTTATGTCTTTAGATAGTGAATGAATTACTCAAATACAAGGAAATTTTTTTCACACAAAACTTTTTTTCCTATAATCATCATTTTGTTATTATATTAATGACCTTTCTCAGAACTATGGTTTATGGCTTTTTGGTCATCAAATTTCAACTAATCATGTTCACTATCACTCTCCATCATAACTCGATAGTAATATTTTTATTCCATATCCATGTTTTACACTATTATCTCAAATTCAAAATCCTTGTTTTGTGGTGAAATTCACATTTCTCATTCCCTATTATTAATATGACGTGTTATTAACCCTATTTATGATATAGGTTTAAAAAAAATTATTTTCAAATATCAATCCCTAGACCACCGAGATCATGTTTAATTCAAGATGATGAAATTTAAATAAGGGTATGATAATGTGACACCACATTATATTAAAATATTTTCACTTTTGAATATATTAAATTTTAGTTCAATAATTCTTTTTATGCTACACGATTTTAAGATTACGCTACACACAATAATTAGATTTCTTTCATTACACGCAAAACTGTTTTTTAATGAAAAAAATATATTATTATCTTATATAAGAATATATAAACCAACAAGTATGATAGTGTTTATGAATATTATTATTTAAATTAATAAAATATATTTTTAAATTCATTGGTTAGATGATTTTGTAATTAATATAGGAACCAAATGAATATATATGAAATGTTTTATGAAGAACTATTTTTTTATCATAAAGTCAATTTTCCTTAAAAAAATAATTTTACATTACTAAATGATATTTATGTAATATATATATTATATATTCAATAAACTATTTTTCACATTCATCCATAATATTTAATAGGCATAAGATATGAAGAAACCCAATTATATGAAAAAATACATATATATTTTAATAATGGTAGTTTAAAATCCTTATAATGGATAACCAATTTGAAATCCATATTTTGACACATTAAACTATTAGAATTTACAAAAATAAATTTCCTATTTTAAACAATAATATATAAATTTTTTATGTTTATTTTTTTTATTTTTATGATAAGTCCATGTTTTGAGGAAGAGTCTAAAAATATTTATTTTTAATTAAAATCATCTTCTTTTCATTAAATAATTTATAATGTTAAATTATATTCCTAATTTTTCAATGAAAATAATTAGATCAATATTTTATGATTCAATCTAATGAAGGTATTTGGAGTCAATTTCATATAGACAAAGGATATGAAAACTTTACAATATTTGGAATGTTTTCACATTAAAAACATATTCTCTCATTCCATCAACATGAATATTTTTAAATTAATTTTATTATATTATATGTTTTGAATTGTGAATAATTGATTATGTATTTGGAATATGATGGTTAAAATTTGTTAGTTATATTCAAATTATTGTTGAAGAAAAATGAGCAGAAGATTTTGGTATTTTCTATTACCATGATTAAAGGTAAATCATGTAATAATGGGTGATAATAATATTATAAATATTATAAAATTACACTAACACTAGAGAACTAATTTTATTTTATGTTATATTTTTAAAATAAATCATCCTTATACAAACTGTATTGCACATAGATTCAGATGGACGAACTTAAATCAGGTATAATATTTTATTTTAATGAATGGCCAATATGTTATACTAATGATTTTCATAAGTATTAAATTATGTATATATGGATATATAGAAGATATATTCATATATATATATATATTAATTTAAAATATAATATTATTTTATTTATAATGATAATTTATTTTTTATGTTTTGGAATAAATAATTAAATTAAAGGCTTTCATAAGGATTGTGTAGTAATTATTTAATTAATGGACATAAAAAATAAATGTTAATAAATTTTTTTGAATAATTTTATATTTAGATACATAATATAATATGATAAATTAAAAAATGACCACAAAATATTCAGGATTTATTAATGGTTTTGGTTTGAATTTTTGAGGTTTATTGATATTTATTAAAAAGTCACAATATGAGTACTTTAAAATTTTGAATATATGAATTTTCAAATAAAAAATATTTAATTTAATGATATAAAATTAAAAAAATTATTAAATTATGAAAAATTATTTTACAATGTTTCACATATCATCCATGACTCGTTTATGTTTTGTTTGGTGTCATATTGTCATTATATTAACCCTTAAATTGTTAAAAATCCATGTTTTCAGGGTAAGAGTTAAATTGTTTCACTAAATTTTAAAACCAAAAGATAATGGAATTATTGTGACAAAAACTATTATAAGAATTATTGGCTATGATTATTTACACACAAAATAATATAATAATTAAAAACTCAGTTTTGTGCCATTTAAAATTTAAAATTAGTTTTTATTACATTTATATTTACAGTGTTTCCAAAATTAGACGTCACCAAAATTATTAAAGGGAAAATTCTCCCTCACTTACTCACATGACTTAGATCCTTATAGAATTCCTATAACCTAGCAATTTCCCCTCACAATTTCCCTATCTTTATCCAATAGTTCTTAATTTTGGCATAAATAAAGCCAAAAAACTCTTTTTGTGAAGATCAAATAAGGATAACCAACGAATAGATAACAGTCATAAATGAATGTTTTGGTTTTATTTCTCCTTAAACAACTTGAATTTTATTTATTAATGATTATATAATAACATAATTATCCTAAATATATTTATATTTAGTTATATTAATGTTTATTCCTAAAATCACACACACATCCCTTAAATGGGATACATAATCATCATTCGTGGGTACAACAAACTACTGCCTCACAAACTGATGCTATTACTTCATCCATTTACCACCTTACATGGATGAAACAATGTTATATTTATATCTTATATATGATATATATTATATTTAATATGTATTTAATCTTAAATAATTTTTATATAAAACATACCATTACGTTTTCCATTTTATAGGAATACGATAACATCGTTTGTGGAAGACCTGAGTACCACCTCCTTGAAGAGATGTGATTCATTCCCACTATATATGGAACGTATCAAAGATGATTTAAATAAAAATATGTGAAATAAATGACATATATATGTGATAATGTAATTATAATATACATATATATATATATACTTTTGTTTTTATTGTTTTAAATTAATAAATAAATGGTTGTAGTTTTCATGCATATGTACGACCTAACATCTCAATTAACAGTGTGTTTCATTTCATATCTCCAAATATTAGGGATTATTATAAATACATATATAAATAGTATGAATGAAAATTAAATCATGTTTTACTTTTTAGAGATGAAAAAATAATGATATATGTAATAAAAAATAAAAATGTCATGTCAAAATAAAAATGTAAAAAAGTCATTTAAAACATGAAATAGTTAAAATAATGGAATTTTATTCACAAACAAGTTATTATAAGTTAATATATGTTATTAAAAAAGATCATTATGGTTCTATTTTAATTTATTTCATAGTATTAAACCACTATACATGATGTTAAATAAAACAGCCCAGGTAAATAAAGAAATAATACATTTTAATTTATATGAATAATTGTGAATTAAATATTAATTTTATATAAATGCTTTTTCTACATTCTATGGCATACCCAATTCGCAATAACAGGTTTCTTTGAAATCCTATGCTGGACACTAACAATATAATAATATTATTTTAAATGGTAGTTAACACCTAGCTGTTACATTGGAGGAAATGAAAAGAACTAACTAAAATATGATTATACATGTTTGTTAAATGTTTTTACATTTATCCAATAATATATAGAAGATTAATATGTCAATGGATTTAATTTTAAGCACAAATAGTCTAATATTCATTAAAAGGCCAATTTACCACATTTTGATGGAGAGCCCTATTTAAATCTAGTTTTGGTCACTTTTAAATGTTATATTTGACCGAATGAAATTCTTCTTTATAATAGGGACATGAACATTTACATTGGGTATTTTTTGATATTTTTCTGATAAAATTCAATTTTTAATGAATAGTGAAAAATACTGTATTTTAATTCAAATATTCATTTTAATATTATCTATTTATATGTATATATTATCTTTTAAATTTGTCTTAATGTGTAATTAGATTATATTTTTACCATTTAATCCGATTGTGTTCATTGTAGCTAACTTCACTTTGAAATTGGACATAAATAAGTGTCAATCTTTTGATAGATATTGTCTTTTAAAAATATGATATGTGTTTTAACAGTGGGAATTATTTTTAAATTAATTAATGAAACATATATGTTTTTAATTTTTTGAAATATGTAACATAATTGAATTTTAAATATCCAATATATTTTAGGTTCAAATTTTGGTTTTTTCTGTAAAAATTCAATTTTTGATTAATAGTGAAACCACTAAGTAGTTGTTAAGAAAATGACTTTTTCATTTATATGAAATTTTACCACTTCTGTGAATTGAATTTTGAAAATATGGCATACATGGTTATTATTAGAAATTAATATTTGGTTCAATAAGAAGAAATTTTTTTCTGTGAATAGTAACTTTTGACGTTTATCTAGTGTAGTTAAAGGTAAATAAGGTAATTCAAGGTAAAGAGAAAATTATAATAATATAAAATTACTTTAACACATTCCTTGTATTTATTTTTGGAATCCTGATTGACCATGGAAATCCTTGGGTTGATTTTGGTTTCCCATGGAGCCACATGGGAGTTATAATGACACAATAAATTAATTAATTTTAAGTAAAGACAAAAATTACACAAACATATATCTTTTAGTAGAGTAACTTTTACATGGGGTTATATAAGTTATCATTTTTACTATAAATATTAATTAGAAATAAATCAATATTTTCTACATCATGGTATTTTTTATAAATATTAAAATCAAATTAATGAAATTATTTATGAAAAAAAAATGATGCAATATTTTCCTCATTAATAAATGATTTAAATAAAAAAGATTATAAATGTTAAAAAACATCTAAGACCAGTCCAATTCATATTGGATGATTTTATTTTAAACACGAGTCATCTTATCTTTGACTTTAATGAGTTTTTGACCTTTTGAAACTGAATATAAATTTATAATAAAATAATCATTCCAAACTTTCCTAAAGAGCCCCTCCACTCCCTTATAAAAGGACCCCACTTCTTATATGTTCCTCACACCGTTCAAGCTCCTTGGATCATCCAAACTCTACCCAATTAATCTTTTTACATACCTATCCTCCTCCTATAATCCTTACCTTAGATAGAAGGCACTTCAAGAAGTCCTTTTGGTTAAAACGAAAGGGAGTAACCTGAATTTAAGGTAACAATTTCTCTTAAATTATTTTCTTTTATTTTACTTCTCCAACACTAAAATATTTATATTTCATTATTTTATAACAAAAACAATATCCTCAATATTCTATGATTTTTTCAAGAGAATTAGTCAAACTAAACTTATACTCACATCCATATAATGGGTGAAGAACATTCTATTTCTGTGGATGAAAAACCAAGGCCTCACAAAGCGATGATTGTTCAATTATCATCTACCACCTCTCATGTTGGAAATTAAGATAGAAAAAAATTTATATATTATATATATTATAATAATGTTTTAATTATGGTTATTTATTTTCATTTATATCATACAAATATGGTTTCCATAATGGGTAAATGTGATAATTAATTTGAGGAAGTGCAGACCACCACCCCCTAAAAGTGATATGTCTCATTCATGCAATACGTGTGTCATATATAAGATGGTGTTAATGAAAATATATATGATATTATTCTTGATTTATAATATACCATTGTGTAAATATATTTTCATTCCATTAAAATACGAAAAAGAGATGGAAGTCGTGTTCCTGCGTACGTACGGCTTACCGTCTCCATGAATGGCAAATTTCATTTCTTTTCTCCTAATGAGATGTACTGTTATAAATACATATATATAATGGATATATATGATATATAAGATATCTAAATCAAGAATATAATTCTTGAGGAAATGGATTATTGTCCAAATTGAAAACTTGTAATTATAAGGTGTTCATTTTTATGTCAAGTACCAAATATCGAAAAAACGACCATTATTAACCTAAATGATTACACAATGTATATAACATTACAATAAGTTATATAAAAGGAATAATAAACATGAAAATTTTCCTTAATAAAGTAAAAATTATCATTAGTTTTTTATTCAGGTGATTAGAGAATGAACGAGTCAAGTCAGACACAAGGTAAGGGAACATCTTAACCAAATTTCCCTTCATTTGGATAATATTCTACATATTGATTATTCCAAGCTATGATTATGTCCTATCATGTATGTATACATTATTTATGTGTACATATAGTGAATACATATTGTCTTTCAATTTTATTTACAAAATGATCTTTGTAAGAGACTTCGTCTCAATCTCCTTTCATTGAAGAATATTTTGTTTTTACACAATTTTCTTTTATACAGTGTATAAATCCATTGGACTTTTTTTTCATTCATATGGAATATATTTCTATGTGGAATTTTACTAAATGACAAAATATAATGTTTCTTTTAACTTAAGCAGTAAAAATGTCCTTTCTACCGCTAGGAGTATAATTTGATCTATGGCTTCATTAACAAGCCACAATGTTTTTAAATGGAAAATAAATTCTCTATACTCTTTTATGTATTTTGGTATTGAAAATGGTTTTGATGATGTATATTGTTATGTCAATATATTTCAATAATATATTGTGATTGATATTTGGAAATTTTATCTATATTTTTTTTTGTTTTATGTGTTATGAATATGTTATGGTTCATTGGAATTGTTTACATATATGGGTGGTTCGGTGGGAAACCTATGGAGGGTGAGCCTAAGATATCTCTCCAATGCATTACGTAACATAACAGAGGTAAACATTAATGTTTCTCCAAATATATTTAAATAATATACTATGATGGGTCTTCCAAATGTCACTCCCTACGTAATAGTGAAAACAATAATGTAAGTATGATATATATTCCACAAGTTACATTTATGATTTTATTATATGTGTTATTCATAAATTTTATGATTTCATAAGGGATGTTAAAAAGATTATGTTTTCATGGACTAATGATTAATTTCATTATTTCATAACCCTTTCTGAGCTATTTATGATCATCCCATGTTTTGAAATGTTTTTCACTAGACATAATGATGAATAGGGTCAAGGATGGGATCGATGAAAAGTCATGATATCAAAAACATGGAACTAAAAATGACTCTTTTTTAAGAGTTTTTATTTTATTAAAAATTGTAAACTGAGTAGAAGTGTCTACTTTATAATTTTTGAAATGTAATGTAATAGTTATTGCCTAATTCTCTGAAACACTAAACCTGAAAAGATCCTCAGTGTGAATTATTCATTTAATTCAAGATTATGTATGGTTTAAGGTCATGCACTTATAGTTGTTATCAGAGGTTCGTTTAGATAAGTTCAGAACTTAGGGTATTTTTATATTAATATCCACAAATTAATTTGTTGTAATATTTAAATGATATAGCATTTATAAATTACCATGTTTCTTTTCCTAATATATTTTTTGTTCAGAATGGTTTTCCACAGATGAAATATGGGAGCTAAGTTGGGACCACATCAGGAAGAAGATAACTTTCCAAATCAGCAACATGAGATGGTCAGAATCGGAACTGAATAGTTTGATGTAGTGAGGGCATAGTTGACTTAGGATATAAATGGTGGTGGTATCCATGCAAAAGATCATCCAATCAACCATAGAGGAACCTGTTAGTAGTGGATCATTTCATGAGGCAACATCCCCCTTAATTATGATGATCATTTGTCCCCGTGCAGCAGAAGGGAGGAATAAATCACTGGAAAATATTTTTGATGTCATGGGGTGTTTAGAACATCAAAATGTTAGTCTTGTTATTCACCATTTTGAAGGTGTATCTAATCAGTGTTGTTTGATGGTAAAAGAATATCAGGGATAGTGAGGAGATTGATCCTCCTCATTGGGATTAATTCAAAGGCATATTTATTGAGAAATATTTTCCTATGGTGGTTCCTCTTAGGATGGAAAAACAATTCCTAGAATTGAGGTATGAGGATGATTCAGTGGCTTCTTATAAATAAATTCACTCAACTGGTAAGGTATTCTCTAAATTTTATAAAAGATATTCATAGTAAAATGAACCATTCTTACTCAGGGATAAAGAAAATGTATCGAAGGGATTTAGTTTATCGTGAGTTCAAAGTTATGAAAAACTTTTTCATTGTGCATTGATGGTGGAAATGGAGTTTGTCGATGATCATGTATTCTTTGACAAATAATAGAATAAAAGGTTGATGTGGCCAGTGAAAGGGAATAACTTTTTTAAAAAGTATGAAGTTAAGAAACTAATGTTTATAGTTTGTGAAAATTGTTGAAAAATCATACAGGGGAATGTCTTGAATTTTGGTATGTTCTACCGATGTGGTAAATGGAACATAAGGCTCATAATTGCTTTGAAAAAGATCAAGGTAATGTCAAGGAAAAATAAGATTTAAAGTCATTAAAATGTTTTATGTGTAATGAAATGGGACATTTTGAAAATGAGTGTCCAACTAAGAACTCAACTGAGGGAAATTAGCAAGACTACAAGCAGAAAGGGGTGGTGAAATACATTTCAACTAGTTCAGCAGTTGTTGGCACATCAAATTAAGTATTATCAAATACACTATTTGTTTGTTCAGATTATGCCAATGTTTTGTTTGATTCAGGGTCTACACATTTATTCATTTCTATGAAGTTATCTAGTAAATTGGGAATTACATTTCAAGATATGAATCCTAAAATTATGATAAAAAAAACCGGAAGAAATGATGAGACAAAAAGAAAACACATGAACCATATTAACATTTTGTGAAGAAGGAATCTACCAGAAAACCTTATTTTATTTCCTCTAGAAGAGTTTGATGTTATTTTTTACATAGATTGGCTATCTGTTTATCATGCTAATATTGACTGCATATTTAAAGATTTTTTCCTTTCAAAAAGATTTTCAGTTTTTGTTCAAGAATGAACTCTAGATTTTGATAACATATCATGAAGCTATGAAACTATTGAAATATATAAATGATTGTTACCTTGAACAAATTATTGAAAAAAATGAACTGCTCAGATTAATGATGTGCAAGGGGAAAATGAGTACCTTGAGGGTTTTTTGATGATTTTCATAGTATTATACCTGATCAATAAGTTTAATTTAATATTGACTTAGTTCCTGATGCTAGTCCAATTTCAAAATCCCCTTTTCGAATGGATCAAATTGAACTTTTATAGTTAAAGAAGAAATTTAAAATGTTATTAGATAATGGTTTCATTCTACTTAGCATGTCACTATGGGGTGATCCTATCTGGTTTTTTTAAAAAAGATGATTCAATGTTATTTTCTTTGATTATAGAGCATTGAATATCATCATTGTTAAGAACAAGTATACTTTTCCTCATATCGATGACTTTTTTGATCAAATCCATGGAGTTCAGTAGTTTTTGAAGATTGATTTGAGGTCAGAGTACCATCAGTTGAATGTAAAGGAAGAATACATTCCGAATACTATGTTTCGTAATAGATATGGAAATTATGAATTTGTTTTTATACCATTTTGTTTAACCAATGCACCAGTTGTATTCATGAATATTATGAATAGAATTTTCCGTGAGTTCGTGGTTAAATTTCGGTTGTGTTCATTGATGATATTATAGTTTATTATAAATGTAAAGAGGAGCATGAATGTAATTTATGGGTTGTTTTTAAAAACTTAAAAAAAAAGAAACTTTATGGAAAATTAATCTAGTGTGAGTTTTAGTTACCACAAATTTCATTCATGGGTCACATTGTTTCAAAAAATGGAAGAGCAGTTGATCCTGCTAAAAGAAATGTTGTTGAACAATGGCCAAGACCCACTAATATTAATGGTATCTTTAATTTAAGGGGATTGTCTAGTAATTACCAGAGGTTTATTGATAATTTTGCACTATTATGTAGTCTACTGAATAAGTTATCTTCAAAATGTGTTATGATTATTTGGAAAAAAGAATGTGATTATTGTTTCTAGGAATTGAAATGAAGATTGAAGAATGCTTTAGTTTTTTCACTTCCTTCTAGAAATGATGATTTGTTAATTTAAAGTGATTCTTCATTGAAAAGACATGTATGTGTCTCTATACATAATGATCAGGTAATTACTTATGTTTCACGTTAGTTGAATCCTCAAAAGATAAATTACCCTACACATGATTTGGAATTAGCTGATGTTGTTTTTTCTTTAAAATTATGGAGGCATAATTTGTATGGATTAAAATGATAAATATATACTGACCAAAAAATATTTAAGTACATATTCACTCAGAATGAATTATACATGAGACAGAGGAGATGGTTGGAATTAATCAAGGATTATTATTGCACGATCCATTACCATCCGAGAAAATAAAATAATGTGGTTGATGCTTTGAGTCAATAAATTAATGCTTCATTAAAAATTATACTTTTGGAATTACATACTTTGGTTTTTGATTTGATGAACATTGGCATAGATGATGTTGGTGTAGGAAATTTTTCTATTTTGTTTCAGGTGTCAGTTGAATCATCTCTATCAGATAGAATTAGGAAAGCACATAAAGAAGATAGCGAGTTAAATAAAATGGTAGAAATGTTTTAGAAGGATAATTTCCATGAATTTATCATTGATAATGACTGTGTTTTGAGGTTTGGGAAAATATTATGCATGCCTTTTGATTCATAGTTCTAGAATGTGTTTTTATGTTAAGCTCATAGTTTCACATTTACTGTGAAGTGTTTGGCTTGTAAACAGGTTAAATCAGAGTGGAAGTTAACGAAAGAGATGCTTTAGTCGTTACTAGTGCTAGAGTGGAAATGGGAAAATATATCTTTTGACTTCATTGTTGGATTACCAAAGACATATCGAGGTAACAATGAAATCTGGGTTATTTTTGATCGATTGGATAAATCTGCCCATTTCCATCATATTCAAGTTATATTATCTCTAGATCAACATTCTTGGTTGTATGTAAAACAGATTCTGAGGTTTCATGGTATTACCATCTCCATTGTATCTGGTCATGATCACAGGGTTACTTCTAACATTTGGAAAGGAGTCCCGAAGTCGTTGGGTAGTGAATTAAATTTTAGTACATTTAATCATCCTCAATCAGATCGGAAGTAAGAACAAACAATTAAGACAATGGAGGATATTCTACATTTTTGTTCACTAGATTATCAGGGAAGTTACGACCGACATATTTCATTGGTTGATTTTTTATAAGAACAGTTTTCATTCCATTAAACATTTGGCTCCATTTGATGCATTATGTGGTAAGTGGTGTGAAACTCCAAATTTTTGGGATAAAATAGGTGAAAGGAATCTGATGGGACACGAATTGGTAGAAGAGACTGTATAAAAAGATCAGTTGATTCAGAACAACATGAGAACAACTCATAGTATAGAGAAAAGTTATGCAAATAACGTGGGGAAGGATCTATCTTTCGATGTAGGTGATCATGTATTTCTCAATGTTTCTCCCTGGAAAAGTGTGATGCAATTTGGTAAAATGGTATTGTTGAGTATGAGGTTCATAGGACAGTATAAAATCATGGAGAAAGTTGGATTAGTTTCATACAAATTGGATTTACCTCCATTTTTTCCCGGACACACCATGTTTTTCATGATTCAATGATGAGAATGTATATTCTAGATCCATATCATTTTTTGAGCGCAATGGTATTTATGTTGGAAGAGAATATCTTTTATGAGGAAAAACACTCAATATTATTGACCATAGAGATAAATTATTGAGGAATAGGGTAATTCACCGATTAATGGTTTTGTGGAAAACCCATATGGTTGAAGAGGCAACGTGGTAATCTGAAAATGCTATGAGTTATAAATATGCCCATTTATTTGATAAATTAATAAAATTGTGAGGATACAATTTCTCAAAGGGGGACAGATGTAACATCCCAGGTAAATAATGAAATTATAGATTTTTATTTTTATTAATATTTGTGAATTAAATTTTAATTTTACATTAAAGGGGTTTCTATTTTTTATGGTGTACTCGATACACAACAACAGGTTTCTTTGAAATCATGCACTGTACAATAATAATATAATATTATTATTTTAAATTGTAGTTAATTCCTAGTCATTGTGTTGGAGGGAATGGACCAAACTAACTAAAATATGATTATACATGTGTCTAATTTTTTTTACATTTATAAAGTAAAAGATAGAAGTTCAAAATGTTAATGAATCTAATTTTAAGCATAAATATTCTAATATTCTTTAAAAGTTCAATTTACCACCTTTTTATGGTGAAAACTCTTCAAATATAGTTTTGGCCTCTTTTATACGTTCTATTTGACCAAATATATTTTTCTTTATAATCGAGACACCGAAATTTTCTTTGGGTAATTTTTTGGTAATTTTATAATAAAAATAATTTTATAATGAGAAGAGATAAATACTGTGTTTTAATTCAGATATGCATTTTAGTATATTTTATTTATATGGATAAATTATATTATTAATTAGTTTCAATGTGTAATTAGATTTTATTTTTTCCATTTAATCCAATGGTGGTCATTGGAAATAATTTCACTTTGAAATTTGACATAAGTGTCAATCTTTTGATAGATATTGATTCTTAAAAACACGCTATTTTTTTTAAAAATGACAATTAATTTTAAATTATTTATTGTAACTTCTAGGTTTTTAATTTTGTAAAATAGACATCATTTTTGAATTCAGAATATAAAATATATCTTTGGCTATAATTTTGGTATTATTCTGAAAAACATCAATTTTTGATGAATAGTGAAACCACTAAGTAGTAGTTAAAATACTACATTTGTCATTTAAATGATATTTTTCCACTTCTATGAATTTAATTTCTAAAATCCGACATGGATCGTTGTTTTTAGTAACTAAAATGATGTTCATTAATATGAAAATATTTTTTTTCAACAGAAACATTTGACTTTTAATTAACATAGTTAATGTGAAATAAGGAAATTCATGGTAAACATAATATTATAATAATACATAATTACCTTCACACTTGTCCTAACATTTTTTGATGAGTCTTTTCTGACCATAGGAAATCATGGATCAATTTTGGGACCCCATGGAGCCCCTTGGGAGTGATAATGACACTTTAGATTAATTAATTTTAAGTAAAGCCAAAAATGACACCAACATATATATTTTAGAAAAGTAATTTTTAGATGGGGTTATATAAGTTATTATTTTGACTAAGAATATTAAATAGAAATATAAAAATATTTCCTACATCATGGTATTTTTTATAATTTTTTGACTTCATATAAATAAAAAAATTAATGACACAAAAATGATGTAGTATTTACATCAATAATAAATGACTTAAATTAATTAGATTATAAATGTTAAATAAATATCCAAAACATGTCCTATTATTATAGTATGATTTTATTTCAAACATTATTATTCTTATCTTAGTCATTATTGAGTTTTGGACCTTTTTAATCCGAAGATAAGTTTCTAATAAAATTATTGTATCAAACATTCCTAAAGAGACCCTCCTCTCCCTTTTAAAAGGACACCACTTGTATCCCATTCCTAACACCTCTCATGCACCATGGAACGTCCAAAATTGTCACAATTAATCTTCATAAATACCTATACTACTCCTATAATCCATACCTGGGGAATTAAGAATTCCAAGAAGTCCTTTTGGTTCAAAAAAATGTGTGTTACCCGAATTAAAGGAAACAATTTCTCTTAAATTATTTTCTTTTATTTTACCTCAACAACCCCTAAATTATTTTTATTCCGTTCTTTTTTATCAAAAATAGTATCATAAATAAACTATCATTATTTTATGATAAGTATTTGAAATACACTTACACACTCCTCCATCTGATGGGTGAAGAACATATTGTTTCCGTGGATGGAAAACAAATGCCTCACGAAGCGATGATTGTTCAATTATCTCATACTGCCTCTCATGGTGGCCATTAAGATGGAAATATATTTATATATGATATATATTATGATTATGTTTTATTTATTCTTCTCTATTTTCCATTTATCTCATACCTTTATGGTTTCCATAATGGGTAAATGCGATAATTTTATTTGAGGAATTGCGGACTACCGCCCCATAAAAGTGATATGACTCATTCATGCCATACGTGGGACATATAAAAGATGGAGTTATTTAAATTATATATGATATTATACTGTAATTATAATATAACTATGTATAATTTTTTTTTTCATTCCATTAAAATATGAAATAAAAATGAAAGTAGTTCTTGTCTGTATGTACGGCTTACCGTCCCCATGAACGGTGCATTTCATTTGTTATATCCAAAAGAAATGTTCACTTATAAATAATTTTATATACAGAATATATATTATATATATGATATCTAAACAATGAATATAATCCTAGAGATAATGGACTATTTCCCACGTGGACAACTTGTAATTATAAGGTCGTCATTTTTGACTCAAGTACCAAATATCGACAAAACGACCATTATTATCTAAAATGATTATACAATGTTTATAACCTGATAATAAGTTATATATAGAGAATAATAAACCTGAAAAAAGTTTTATATCGAGTAAATATTAAATATATTTTAATATTTTGGAGATTAAAGAATGAATGGTTCATGTCGGACATGAGGTAAGGGAACTCCTTAACCCAATTTACCTTCTTTGGGTTAATCTTGTACTTGTTGATTATGACATGCTATGATTATTACCTATCTATTATTTATACATTCTTTATTTTTTCATATCATGAATAAAAATTATCAATATATTTTATTTACAATATTATCTTTTAATGGGACATCATCTCAATCTCATTTCATTGAGGAATATTTTGTTTTATACACGACTTTCTTTTATACGGTGTATAGATCCATTTGAATTTGAATTTCATTCAATGAGAATATTTTTCTACGAGGCGTTTTACTAAATGAAAAAAAGAATGGTTCTTTTCACGTAAGGGGTGACTACGACCTTTTGACCGCCACAAGTATTATTTGATTTATGGCTTTCGTAATAATCCGTAATGTTTTAAAAGGATAATAAACACCATATACTCTTTTATGTATTTTGTTATTGAAAATCATTTTTATAACGGATTTGGTTATGTGAACATAATTAAAAGATATATATTTATTGATATATAGAAATGTTATCCAACTATTATAATTTTTTTTGTGTTTTTTATATGTTATAGTACTTGGGAATTGTTTACGTATATGGGTGGTTCAGTGATAAACCTAGGGCAGGTGAGCATAACATACCTCTCCAATGCACTGGGTAACACGACAGAGGAAAATATTATTGTTTCACCTTTGAGAATTAAATAATATACTATGATAGGTATTCCAAATGTGACTCCCTACGTAGAAATGAAAGCTACAACATAAGTATGATATGAATTCCACAAGTTATCTTTATGATTTATTAATTTAATGTGTTGTTCATAAATATTAAGATCTCATGAGGTATGTTAAAAAGATTATGTTTTTATGGGATACTGTTTAATTTCTTTATTTCATAACCCTTACTATGATTTTTATGATAATTCTATTTTATGTAATTCTTTTCATATAACATAATGACGAATAGGGTCAAGTATGGGTTCAAGAAAAAGTCATGATGTCTAAAACAAGGAACTACACAATACTCTTTTTTTCAAATGTTTTTATTTTGTGAAGAAAATTGAAACTGAGAATAAGTGTCTGCTTTGTAATTTTTTAAATGTAATGTAATAGTTATAGCCTAATCCTCTAAAAATATTTACCTAAAAAGGCCATCAGTGTGAATTATTCATTTAACTCATGATTATGTAATGTTTATGTTTGGGTCCTTATATTTAATACAAAAAAAGAAGGATAACATTATGTATTTTTATCTCACGTTAATTTATGTGGGACACATGCCTTATAAACTACTTATTTATTCTGTATGGTGTATATACTTCCCATTAATGCATTTTATTATTATTATATTAAATATTTTTTTATTTTTAATAGAAATGTAATTTTCTTTATTTTTTTGAGGTAAAATTCTACTATTTTTTACTTGGAATGGGGTATTTCATAATGTAATTATTATTCTAGATTGTTTATGTATATTTATACAATGGGGATAATTTTACATCTATTTACATGTTTTATAAAATCAATTTAAAAATTATTTTTAATATTTTCATAAAAATTTTTAAAAGCATTTTTAACCATGTTTGAATAATGACAAAATGTTTTGAATGTTATCTTTTTGTAATTTTCTAAACAAGGTAATTTTTTAGTTTTTCAACAAAAATATAGATGTAACATTTTCTTAACTTATGGATCATGAGTGACTATTTCGCCTTTCATGAAACTATAATTTTTTAGACTTCCTTTTAATGTTTCAATGTTTTCTCATTGAAATGTTTTTATTTTAAAATTGTATGGCCTTTTAACGAAATGATTTCAATGTTAAAAATGAAATTTATCTCAAGAATTTTCCATGATTTTATTATATCTTTATTATTTACGTAAAAATATATGTTGAATTTTATACATCATTAGGGTTGATTTATTTTTATATCATCCACCTCATGAGAATGGGTTTGGATTTGTTCTTAGACATCAAGTACTTGGTGGATAAAATGTTAGTGAAAATGATAACCTTGGAAATAGTCAGGAACTATCTAAATTTTTTATGGGAAAACTTCATAGTATGAATTTGTCATTTTCAGGGTGGAATATTTATTCTGGGCATTACCTAGTATCTTTAAAGCATACCAAATGACATGAAACTTACATTCCATCCTACACAATAAAACAATAACTACAAAAAGAACACTTTCATCAGACATTACCATAAATGGGAGCTTCAATCCTTGGGTAGTAATTAGTAGTGAGGTATTAGCTTCTCATTAAGAAGATAAATGGACTCCATACATATATCATAAAAGGGTTAATCCTTAATTACTCATGACAATAGTTTCTTGTGATCTTAGAAAAATACTTAATGAACCTCCTGTAAAACCTGACATGTTCACATATAATTATATTACCTCTTACATTCGTAGACATGTGAAACATTTTCATACACATAAATTTAAAATTCTATACCACCATCCCCATCTCATACACCATGTAAACTATAAAAATCCCATCAATATCCATGAATGTTAAAATTTACCATTTTTGAACCAATATAGTCTCTTGAAACCATTCCAAGACAACTTTCAAATATTCAAGGCAGTTTTCGAAATTTCATCCCACAACTGAAAAATCATCCATGAACACTTGAATATTTATTTCAATCATGTCTGATAATGTTTCTATCTTTAATCTATGAAATGTTATTTACAAAGCCCACAATCCAAATGGAATCATTCGGTAGGTGATTTTCCAAAATGGATATGTGAAGATGGGTTTTTCTTTATCATCTGGTGAAATGGAAATATTGTTATACCCTAAATATCCATCATGAAAAATTACTCATTGTCAGCAAGCATGTCTATGATTTTTTAAAATGTGGAATGGATAAATTATCCCTCCTTTTAGAAGCATTTTGTTATATATAATAAATATTTACCCTAAATTTGATAACAATCCTTATTTGGATTTGTTAATAATTTTAATTTGGGACCATAATAACTCTACTCTATTCGGGATCCACCCGAACATGACCTACCTAAGGACTATCAGAATGGGGGAAAATTATCGCAACCTCATGGAATTATATATATTATTCTTTAAAAAATTATTTAATGTTATGGTTATGTATCTTTTGGTATTCCACACTTATCTTAGACATAGGTTCCATTAGTATTTTGTGCTTATTTAATGTTATTATTATCCCCTTAATGACATCAATATTCCAAACCATGAAAAATTGATACTTCCTTAAAACAATCATCTTATTGTAATTATGGGTTACCTATATATTGGATTATATGATCACAAGTATGTTGGATTTACCTCCAAAATATGAATATTTTAGATTGGAAGTGTAGGGGTTGAGATCTATAATGGTTGTTGATTTTCATAAGAAGAAAATCGGTTCAGCATAGACCAAGGTCATCATGATCCCTCATATAGAAGGAAGTGAAGTAGGATTAAACTTACCCAATGTTACATCTATAATCATTATCCCCAAAAACAGAATATTATTCCAGGTATAAAATGTGCAATTAATAAAACTCTTCCAAATGTTCAAGAATTTTTCCCTCAAACTCATCGAAATGTTTATTGTCCTTATAGGAGTTCAACACCATGAATGTAATTGTATGGATCTTATGATCACCCTTATTCACTTCCATGACCATTGATAACATTTCCCATATCTCCATAATAGAATATTCCGCCAGAAAAAATCATTACTATAAATTATTTGGTTGGTGGGTTATGTTTTTTATCATGAACACATTAAATTATTATTTTCCCCCCAAGGTGAAAATAAAATTTTCCTTATAAAAATTTATCAAATATCCCATTATGTCTACAATGGACCTACTAAATATGATAGATAACTCATGGTCATAGTAAATATTAAGAATTATAAATTTATAAGCCTGGAAAAGTCTACCTACTCCCACTAGAAAACCATCAACCCTACCCACTAGTTGAGTCATGGACGGATCAAAAAGTAGTAACACAAGAGTTGTGGGCTGTGGAATTCCATATCATAGGTGTTTATATAGTTAAATAGGGATCATGTTAATAATTTCAAAGATATCACATTGATATTTAATCTTTCCAATTATATCCCTAAAGGATCAGGTGACAAAAAATATCCCTAGGTCCAGAACTATATGTGGTATTATATTCTATAACACAACAATGCAATCCCTAGCTAAAATATAAGTGGAAATTAATTAAGTGTAATTTTTTTAGAATGTTTTATTATGATATTTTAGATATTATTCTATTTTAATAATTGATTCTTTGAATTGGGTAATATTTTTCCAATTTTAAAATCGTTGTGAAATTCGACCAGGTCATATTTGTGGGTTTATTTTTTTCTATGTGGAAAATTAATTGTACAATAAAAGCTTCTAAAAGTTTTTTTAATCCTATTATCATCATGATCAAGATATATATTTCCATCCTTTTCTATGTTTTTCAATTATTTTTAGTTTTTTTCATCTAGTATAGTAGGTACTAGAGGGTTTCCAGTGTGGCTGTCTAATTTTCTAGTTTAAACATTTTCTAGATTTAAATTTCTAGATTCATCCATGTTTTATTTTCAATAGTATGGGGGTTATATCCCATGTTTATGTTGTGTTTTGAGACTATATCTAGTGGTCATAATCATTTCATTATCTCTTTTTTTGTCTTCATTATTACTTATGATCTTAGCATTATCTCTTCTCCCAAAATCCCTAGCAAGCTACCCCATTTTAATTTCAATATTTTTCATTATTGAATACATTTTATCTTTTTAGAAATTATTTTAAATCATTTGTTAAAAAAATATTCCTACAATCTATTTGAATATACACATCACTTCATCTTATGAATTTGATGTCGTAACCATGGTTTGGGTTTGGATCTTCTACCTAGGAGGATGTTAGAAACATAGAGGATATGTAGGTTAAATGAATCATTACTCCATCAAATAAAAGATAGGGTTATTTCTATAAAACACATTTTATGGGTGGGAATAATTATATTATATATGTTTCAACTAAGAACCCTAAACACCATGGTTGGAATTATATAGAGCTTATATAGGCATGTAAAAATTTGTACAACAAGTCTATGAGTGTCCAAATGATCCATTGAGGTGGAATTATTCCCTAAGAGTCTTATCAATTTTTTCATTATTGAAACCAAATGTATGGGATTCAGATTGTGGACCAACGATGAGTTCTATACTAACTATGGCTCTTATTCTAGTGAACCTTTCTGGTGAGTTTTGTTCTAATGTATTAAAGTTCTATTTCAACGCATCTGCAGTCCTACAACTAAAATACCATCCATTAGATTGATCCAAAATGGGTTTGTGTTATGTGTGAGGCTGTTATAAAACATTTAATGAGGAATTGTGGGTGCACTAGTCGTTTTGACATTATATGGGAAATCCCCTAAATATATCCCAAGATTCATCAGAAATCTATCCATAAACATATAATAAAAATGTGATGTTGTACATAATATCAATGATTATTATGCTAGAATATAGTTTCTTGGAGAAAAAATTATATAATTGATCCATGGTGACATGCATTTCCTCTTATAAATTTTGGTGCTAGGAACTATCATTTACTTTTAGGCAGAAGAGAGCACTCTCAGTTTCAGTTATTCCTTAATCAGACCCCTTAGTAAAAGCTATTGGAAACTATAATATATTACCCTAATGATTTTATGATATTATTCACATGGTTTTTTATTAAATGTAATATGTTAAGACAACATGAATTGATTTATTTCATAATTTCTTGACATATTTGAGGGCCTAATGTATAATTGATCACTATAAATTGAAGGAGGTGGGAACTCTCAAATTTAGCCTCTCCACTGTATAATTTAATGTTTGATTCACATTTCCAGGTAGTAGATTATTCATATTCTAGTTATCAAGTTCTCTATTATCTTACATTTTTACATATTAATTGTTCTATTTAATGTCTTCTAGTATTTTTTAGTTTATTCATTTTATTATTTTAAGGTCGTAAGATTAGATATTTTACTCATTTAGCATCATGTTCACATAACATAAGTCATCGTATAATATTTATACATTTTTTTACATTTTTATTTGTATATATACTTTTTTGTTACTGTTTTTTTATTTATATTATGTTATTCTGTTTTATTTGTGCTTTTATGTAAATTATTATTGTACACGGGTCTCCAAAGACATCTTAACAGAAATTTCCGAAAATAAAGAATTTATTTGATGAGGATGTACAAAAATTAAAAATTTAAATCCTAATTACTACTATTGTAGTAGAATGAAGTGAATTGTAACACAAGGATTTAATGTTACTGTTTGTGGCCAAAAAAAGAGAATAAAAACAAAAAATTATAATAGATTGTGTTGGATATCATTGTTTAATTTAGTTGTGAATAAAAGTTTTAGTATATAGAAGTGAAAATATGATTTATTTGAAGAAAATTACATGGACAGTTAAATAAACCAATTAATAAAGCGGGGGAGATTACCTGACTAATTTCTAAACTGATTTTTTCTTATTAATGGTTTCAATTGAGAAAAATAGAAGTGGTTATTAGAGGTTTACTTGGTGTTTTATCATATTAAATTGGGACAAAATGACATATATTATTAATCAACTAATTAAATCATTTGATCGCTAATTGAGTTTGAATCATAAAATCACTGATTTCAAAATGTCAGTTAAACTCAATGTAACACATTCTTCTAAGATTGATACACCATTGAGTAAAATCACTGTGTTAAATAGAATATCTATCCAAGCCAAATAAAGATTTATATTAACTGATTTTTTATTATATGAAAAAAAATTATTTTTCAAATAATTTTTGAGAGATATCAAGAACTATTAAATGAAATAAGAGTTGTAAAATTAATTTAATAACATTATCATACTATCCCCAAAATATAAATTAAATATGAATCATGATCTCAAAATGTGTGTTTACAGAATTTAAAACCTATCTTTTCATGTTATAGATAATACAAAAATATTTAAAAGGGGAAAAAGTGTATTCTCCCTCCCTACACAATCTCTATATGTCCTTTATTATTTATTTCTATACTCTACTCCAACCCAAATGGTGTATCGAATACTGTGATCTCCCACAATAGGATTGGTGATGGGGAGTTTAATGGGATTTAAAGTATGATCTTTTCATGAATTAGATATCAAGATGATCCCCTACTACTTCCCTATAGTGATCTAATGTGTATCATGTGAATAGGGAAATGATCATCTGCTCTTCTGGTGCATCTAGAATCATCAAATCCACACCACAAATTCATGTCATAGATCACATATCATTTCCCTAGACTCCACATGGATATTTTAGAGTACCTATTCCTCAATGATTTTTACCAAAGAACGAACTCCTTAAACTGAATGAAAGACTACGCCATGAAGCATGACCTCCCTAGAATAATTAATAAATAAAATCAGATATGAAAATAAGAAGTTTGAAGAAATAAATATTCATTTGAAATATTTTATTATAAATATATTTAATATCTTTTTTACATTAATATATATATATAATATATATTATGACACATAAAAAACTATTTAATGAAAATATTACATATTTTAACATATTTATAAAAATAATAATTTTACAAAAAATATTAAAAAAGTATTGAAATATATATAATTACAAAAATATGTCTTACTTTTATGATTTTATTTTATTTTGACTAATAAAATGTCTTTATAAATATACCAAATATTATTATTATTTATTATTTTTTTTAATATTTAATATTGTTGTTATATATAATATATTTTATGGTATAATTAGATAAAATAAAATATTAGTATAAAAACATATAGGAAATGAGGGCGGTCGAGAATTTTACTCGAGTAGGTAAAGGGGAAGGTCGGTCGACTTTCAGAGAGGGAAAAAGTGGGGGTAAAGCTTCAGTTGAATGAGGAAAAGTTGAAGGGGGTTTTGAAAATTGTGGTGCTTAGAGGTAGGGTTGTGGTCAGTGGTACGTTGTCACTCATATGAGTGGGCATTAATGAGCCATGTAATGGAAAGAGGTGTCTTTTTAGCTTCAATCAAAGTAGAAGATATAAAATCAATATTTCCCTAGTTTAAGGGGAGTGTAATTCAACTTGTGGATTATGATAGTTTGGATCTGTATACTTGGGGTACCGCAACCACAAATATTCTTCGATCAGTATTTTCGGTTTATGTTATTGTGGTTCCTCATTCTACGTGTTCAACTTCCTGATATTATAAATTTGGGAGATTTTTAGTTCTTTTGATTTTATTAATCATCTATGGCATATATTTTTTTTCTATAATTCTATTGATAATTTGATTATATTGGTGTTGTGGATGCCAATTTTATTTTTCTCCCACTGTTTTTTCTATTTTCTTGTACATTATATGAGGGGTCGTGGTGGTGGTATAGGATGCGGTTGGATGTAGTGGAGAAATATGGAAATGTGGTTGGTGGTGGTGGGTTGAGAAAAAATCAATGACTCGAGGAGTCACCATTGTAAGAGGTTGGTGGTGACTTAGAGGAGTTTCGACTAATGAATCAGGAGATGCAATGTGGGAGTATTCTGATGGTGGCTCACGAATCACTATAGTAATTTTACCAATATTTGGTGGATGAGTGAGTATACAGTTCATGGACTAAGGAGAATCCATCATTGTACGTTCAAATGGTGGTGTGTGAAGTGGAACGGCGACTCCGGGAGTCATGCTTGGAAAGGAGAACAAGAGGAAGGGGTGTTTGTAGTGACTTGTGAGTTAGCATTGTTAGATGGGAGCAAAGAAATTGGGAAGATGGTGGTAGGTGGACACCAGTAGTGACTCAAGGATTCACTATTGGTTTGGATTCTTCCAGTGACACCTACAATAAAAACAAAGCCATAAATTGATTATCCAATTATAGGAAAAAATTATTTCAGAATCCAATTCAGAATTATAGATTTTCAAAAAAATAATTTTATTTAAAAAATATTTAATAAGGAAGTAGTACATATCAAATTTTATTATCCATATTTCTAAAAAAATGAATTGATGAAAGTAAATTTTTTAATAAAATAAAAATTCAAACTCTATAAAATTAATTAACTAAATAATTAATTGATATAATTAAAAATTTTGAGAAATTATATCATAAATAACCATTAATAATAAATAAAAATATTTACGAAATATAATTAAAATGTTATTATTAATTTAATTATTAATAGAATCAAAGACAAAATCCAGAAATTATTTATTTACAAAAAATTGATAAACTAATTAAATATAATAATTAATCTAAAAAATTTCAAAGAGAAGTAATGGATACAATATAAAAAATGAAAAAGTAGAATAATGATAAGATTAAAAACTTATAAATTATTTCATAGAATAAAACATATTTATAATAGATATATGGTAAAAATGAATAAATTAACTCTGGTGTCAAAAAAGGATAATTAAAACTGAGGAGAAAACATTTAACAAAAATACATATTATTAACAATTTAATCTAAAAAATAAGGCAATTTTTAATTAATACACAAAATAATTTATTTTAATAATATAAATAGAATAAAAAGTAAATACATTAATTGGGAAAGTGAAAAAAATAACATAAAATAGAAAAAAAATGCATGAACGAATGAAATTAGAAATTACATAGATCATCATATTCCCCTAAAAGAGATTATCCGAGTAACATTATTAATTTCAAAAAATTAACATATTTAAGAAATTATGACTTCATGTTGAAAAAAAATAGAAAAAATAGTTCAAAGGATAATAGAGTCATCTCTCTCCCTCCTCTATGTCCCGTATCTCCGAATTCTCTGTTCTCTATCCCCTAATCCTCCCTCATAGGTGATTAGAGTCAATTATTTAATGTTGTTATCCCACCCGAGGAATATGTTTGGATGTATAAATTTTGACAGTATGGTTGTTGAGTGTGCACAAAATTAAAATAATATCCTAATTACTACAAGTTTAGTGGTAAGAATTGTGTCGAATGACATGGAAATACTGAGTTTTGCTAACGACCAAGGTAAAAAAATATCAAAATAATAGAAATACTGGATGATGGTGTTGATATTTTGAAGAGAATTATGATTTGTGTGTAATTTATAGAGTGATAAAAGTGAAGGAAAACATGAAAAAAAATGAAAAGAAAATGTGATCATCTAAAAATGAATAGGGGAAAATATGCTAGCTAGTTTCAATATTGAACATCCCTTCTTCATGTCATGGAATTTGAATATTTGGTTATGATTTAAGGAATGTGGCCAAATATTTCAAAATATCAATTTTTGATAGAATAAATCAAACAGATTATCAAGTACAAAAATCTTATAATCATTAATTAGATTCAAATCCCAAGTCACAGTGTTCAAAAACTAATTTTAACAGAGCGTGCATGTATCCCTTGAGCATCACACAACATTCAGTAAAATCATAAGATAAAATGTAGTATAAGTTTAATCCCAGTAAAAAAAATTTCATTGATTCTTTATGATTAAAAAAATGATTTTCCAATGAGATAAAGATGGAGAAACAGAGAGAGAGTAAATTCAGTAGAAAAAGAATAATTGAATGGTGGAAATCAGAAAGAAACCAAAATATCCTCTCCACCCCATGGAAGATAGTTGAGAATCATGATTAATTTCAAAAAAATTGATATATTTAATAATATATGAGTTGAAGCTAAATGAAAATTTAGTAAAACATAGAAATGTAGTTCTAAGTCGTGTCCCTCACTGCTCGATCATTAGTATCTCTTAGTGCTATGATCTTTATCCACTACTCCTACCAGAATTATTTATTGAGTTGTGAGGTCATTGAGGTCCCAAAATTTTAAAATTTATAAATCCTAATTACAATAGTTCTTGTGTAAGAAAGTTCCCATTTCACAGGGACAAACTTAGTAATTTTTCAATTGATCAAAACAAAGTAAAATAATCAAAATCAAAGACAAAAAGATAGTAAAGAAATTAGTGAACATTTTAAAATTGATGAAGATGGTGAATTTTAAAATGGTATGGTCCAAGGGTGAATGAAAAAGTATTAGATAAAACCAGATAATGAGTTAGATTAACTTAACTAGAATAGAAATCACACAGGTACCGATGTTTTTCCAATAAGAATGAAATCTATAATTTTTATTTGAAAAATCAATCTCACGGGTGATCAATATTTGGAAAAATAATATTTTACTGAACCTATAAAATTGTTGAATCCTCATAGAGAAAATTTTAATAAAATCATTAAATTATATGTTCTTCGTTTGTGGTCTCCATGAAAAAATGATATTATACCTTTCACCACTTAGAAATTGAGGTAGAGTAAAAATATTCTCATAGGAAAGAGAAAAATAAATCAATAAATTAAACACCCACACCTTTATTGATTAATTCATGTGGATAAATAAATAAATTTATGATAGTTCAATTCATATGATCCAACCCCCCTTAACTACATAGAAATTTATAATAAAAGAAACATTAAAGATAAAAAAATTATAAAAATATTAGTAAAATAAAATAGAGTAATTAAAAATATGACGAAGTCATTCTTATTAAAAAATTATCCCTTCCATATTCATTGAATCATAATGAATGCAGATGGTGGAATGGATGGATGAGAGGATTTTTCTATGATCAGTTTTGAATGAAGGCAACATATGTGGTGGTGGAGTCTAGTCCATTAATGTAATATTAGAATTATTAGTATAAGGTATGATTTTTCATGAAGTGAAGATCATGGTAGTGGTGGTGACTCATTCAGTCTTCAATGGTGGTGATAGTAGTGCCTTATTTGAGACACCGCTGGCAGTTTTCCAATGTGAGTGAGTCTAGTGGTTGGTATGACTTTGGCAGTGCCTCCTAAAACAAATATCAATAAATTTAAATCATATTTAAAATTTTACAAAACAATATATTAACAATGTGTTCTATTGCTACGTGGAGGTGGTAGTCCACACATACACATGAGCGATACTTTTACTTCTGATTTCATGGTATATAGGGTGAATATTTATGGTTTCAGAACAATACTAAAATTTATGTACATTCAGGATATTAATGTTATTATTTCAGGAATATTACAACATATTTAGTATAGTAGATGATGAATTTATTTAAAATAGTCCAGGAGGGTTGATTACCTCTTATTTAGTATGAATCTAGTATTTCTATTTCTTGGACCCATAATATTGTCTTTTAAGATGAAAGACAATTATAATTCCGGAAAATTGGTGTTATGAAAATAAATTTGATGGGTATTGTTGAGTTATATGGATTAATAATGAGTTATGAAAAGAGATAATGTGTTTCCTTCTCTAAAGGTAGGAAATGATACACTTCGAATTAAATTTAATATTAAAAATTAATTATTTAATTTCTCATTTATACAGCCTCACATGATGTAATAAATCAACTACAATGAATATATAATTGAAAGATCATCATCCACTAAAAATTATAATGGTTTTGGTGAAATTTTATACCTTATCTTTTGGTTTAACTAGTTCATTAAAATATTGGGAAAATAACAGTTATAGAAACCTTTTCAATATAAAATGGCTATAATACTTATTATTAGGTAAAAATTTGTTCCAAAATATCTAATTAGTGAAAATTTTCACCATTTTCATCATTATTTTTAAATTTTAATTTTTTATAATTAATTTAATAAAAAATATTTAACATTAAATACATTAAACATCATTTTAACAAGTATCAACACACATTTAACCTTGAAAAAAACATTACAATAGTTTAATAAGATTGAAATCCATTAATACATAACTAATAAGTTATGTTTATCTATAAAATTTTTGGGATACCATAACACCCCAAAAGTATAGTACAATTTGAGTGCTTTACACAAGTTACATAAAATAATAAATCTTACACAAACACTTCTGTAGCATTTCATAAGCAATTAAAAAAATTTAATTTATAACTAAAAAAATTACCTGGATAAAAAAATTCACTCATCTCATAAATAAAAATATATAATATGAAATATTTTGTTTTATTATTGAATAAAAATATTTCAGATATTTGAATCAAATAATAGAAATTATTAACATTATATTTTACTTCTTTATTATTAAGGTAAAAATTAATGTTAAATTAAAAAGGGTCATATTTTCAATGATTACATGATTTTGATGAAAATATACTCATCGAGTGTAATAAAGTAATGTTTCGGAATAAAATTGAAGACTTATCACATTAGTTTAAACTATAATTTATCTTTTTTACCTTAACAATGGTTATTTAAAAGTTATATGGTTACTATTCAGGATTTCCAAAAATAAAACGGGCCTATTCAAAAATAATTGAAAATATTATTAAAATTAAGGTATAAATTATTTGATACTAAAATTCCTGAAATTGTAGAAATTTGTTGAAGATATAAACTCAAAATGAAATGAGAAATAAATTTTTAGAAAAATTAATTTCAATTTATACTATTTTTATACCAAATCGAACTATAATATAGATTTTAATGATTACAGATGTTCTATAAATAAAATAAAATAATTAATGTTATATTAAGAGCATTTTTTAGTAAAATGAAACTCATAAAATTCACGAATGAAAAATATTGTTTTCAAGAAAAAAATAGGGTAAATCACTGTTTATTATAAAATAACACTTTTCAAAAAATTCACTAAAAAATACACTACCGTAATTCTGAAATTTTTAATTCAAATATGAGATTATTTTATAAAATAAAATTACTAAATATTCCTAAAATTAATTATAATATTCTCCAAAAAATTTAAATAAATCCCAATTTTTTAGTAAATTTATTTTTTAGTATAAAATGAATTTTAAAAAATTGAGTTGTTATTTTATAAGATATTTTCAATAAATTTTTATTATTTAATGAATTTATATATGTTTTATAAAATAGTTAATTGTTTTATTATCATGTAATTAAATGGCTATGTTATAATGATCATTTAATAATAATAATTTGTCATTTATTGAAGGTTGTTGATTTCAATTTTAATATCTATCAAACATGGAGTTATATTAAAACTTTTTATTGTTAAATTCTATAGAAATTAGTAAATGTTTTCCACATAATTTGAAATTGACCTCATTAATCAAGGCATTATTAATCAAATATTCCATCATTAAAACCCACATCAGAAAATGGTTAATAAATCTTTCTCTTGAAAATATGAAATAGATATGTGAAGTCCATATAGAATAACATATTAATAGGATTCCAAATATGAAAACATTAGTGTGATTTTAAAACATAAACACGGAGGAAATATTACTCCGAAATAATTATAACGAGTTATAGAGAACATTGATTATAATAATGTGAATGATCATGAAAATTTTAATTACTAAAAAATTACTAGTCGATAATAATAGAAAAATTTAATCAATTCAACATTAATGAATGTTATATGAAAAATAAATTTGAATATCATTTTTCTAGAGTTGACGAACTCCATTACCATCTAAACTATAAATATTTAAAAAGTATATACAAGAAAAGGTGAATTTTGACAATTAATAAATTTCCTCAACAATATAAACTTTTTCTATAATCAAGGAGTAATAAAGATAAATATTTTATCCCATGAATCCTTATATAAACATTCAAAATATAAAAAAGGATTTAAATTTATTCATCCTATATTTAAATATATAAAAAATTGATTGGTTAGAATAAGGTTAGATAAAATCCATAATGTGTAAACCAAAAAATAACGAAATCGTACAATTAACTGTTAATTTTTCACAATATTAAAAATGGATACACGTATATAATTCAATAAATAACCCTACATAAAAAATAACCTCAATAATATCAACATTAAATAATTTTTTGTCCCCAATTTTGATCTCATACATTTCATCTTATATATCAAAAATGTAATTTCTTTCATATGAATTAATCATTATTTTTAAATATAATTTTAAATGTAAAAGTTATTTATAACTCAACGTAAGGATGAATTTATAATATATTATTTATCATTGTTTAAAAAATAAATATAAACTTATAAGGAAGTAAAATTAACCAAAATATCATAATTCAAATTTATATTCTAACCATAAATGTAATACATATAATTACTAAATATATCACAAAAATTACACATTTGTTAATGAATCATGTCTGAAAAATTAATATTAAATATATCCCACTATCCATTAAAACAATATTAATATTAAAAATCATATTCTAGCCTAACGGGTTATTCAATTCTCTTTATATTTATTTTTTCTTAAATCATAGTAAATGTACAAATTTAACTTCAAATTCGATGACATAAAACATAAAATTGTTATCTATGTTTTTTAATTTTGATCAAAATTAATGTAATACACCCATGTTTGTATCAATAACTATTAATCTTCCTACACATGAAATATAAATGTTTCAAAATATTATCAGAATATGTATTCCTCAAATAAAATCACATATTATTTCAATAATTACGAAATTGTAATAATGATCATGAAAGGTCACTTAAATAACAGTTTACTCAAATCACTAACCAAATTAAAGTCACCAGAAATGTCCCATTTTATCCATCAATTAAATTCATCACATTATCCTAACATCACTTTATCACCTTACAACTAAATCAATTTTCGTTGCCATCAGTACCTTTCCACTTATCGTTTAAAATACTTATAATATAACTCTTGTTGAACTATCTTTATATCATTGATGACACATATATCTATATTATCACTGATATATAAATTATATAACATAATTATTATATACAAATAATTGAACACTTAAATGATTTTCATAACATAGATCCATATTTACTCTTGCAGTTATCCCTAGGAGTTGGGCCTCGATTAGTATAATTACCATATTCCCCACAAATAATACATTGGATGATATAATGTTTCTTATAATGAACATCATTTCTGTCAATATAAATTTTACCTTTTCTTCATCAATTACAATTTAAATTACCTTCTATTAAATAAATAACATTTTCTCACTCTATCAAGAAACTTCCATGAGAGATTCACCCCACATAGTTAACATATAAAAATATGAATCTTCATTGCCCCCTTATATTCCTAAATCAACATTTCTCCCTTATTATGTGTGTAAATAAAATAACTCAAAACGAGACTATTATACATATAATAATACTATTTTTTAGGAATAATCACTAGATTTCTCCTTATAGTTCCCATTTCCAATGGTTTCTCAAAAGGCTAGTAATTTCTCTACCTGTCATATTATTTGTTAATAATAATTATCCGAGATATATCAATTGAATAAAATCAAAATTTATAGTTTCAGAAATAATATTCATAGGGAGGAATAATATAATCATGAAAAATCACTCATAACATGTCTAGATCATGATACATTCATTTAAATATAAGAAACAATAAGAATAACCTAGCCATCCTTGGTAATCATCTATTGAAATCCTTTATAACAGCTCAACAAGAAATTTTAATTTATCTAAATAATACCACTTGGTAGAATAAAAAAATGTGTAAAATAAGGGAACACATATTATAAACTATATTTTTGAATGAGATATACTAGAACTAAAAATTATAGGATTATTTACAAACTATAAAAATATGATAAAACCAAATACACATCTAGTTTATATCCATGGATGCATTGCAAGGAAAAAAAATAATCTATATCATACCATAACATAATTTTTTATACAATAAAAAGTGTAATGACCCCCTTCTAATAAATTGTGTACACCTCCTGGGATTGTAATTTGAGAAAAGAGATAATAACAATGAGTCCAAGCTCTAGTATGCCATGAGGATGAGACTTGCACTAAGGGTATAATAACCATTAGATGGGAGGTATTACTCCATAAGAGAAAACATCTGAAAGTGAGAGATAAAATAGAAACAAACTAACTCCTGCTCAATCTAAAATATAAAATAATCCCAATTACAAATATGTAATGTCATGAAAAAACCACAACAACAGAAATGGAATACTGAATGTATCCAAAGAATGTAAAACAACAGTAACCACAAATCTTGAACAACCAAGGTAAACCCCAAGCTAGTAATAACTATATTGATCTCAAAAATGCTCCATGTGACCTGAAAAATAGTTTATATGAAATTGGGTGAGTACATAAACATACTATGTAGCAGCCTCCCAAGATCCTATAATGTAAAAGTAAAGAATGAATTCTAAAGCATAGTGAACAACATGAGAAACAAAATCATCACCTAAATAAGTATACAGAGTTATATTCCCCACCACGGATACCATAAATAAGTATTGAATAAAAGAGTATGTAATATAATAAAGAATATCAATGGCACTCTACTACAACATCCAAACTAGTTTGAAACTTTTCTCCTACATCACATGTCCTAATTCATCTCTCTCCAAAAATGTTGGCCTGAAGATACCTGGGTGAGAACCCAAACCTGTACCTCAGGCAACACTAGGTGTAACAAACCAAGTATGTAAAGAAATTTGTTTTTTCTTATCTATGTCTATTTATTAATTAGATAGTTTTTTATAGGATTAAAATGAGCATAAATCCAATCTCAAGCATAGAATACACTAATATATTTAAAAGATTGTTTTATTGACTATTGATGGAAAACCATTTCGAAATCTAACTATTGGAAATTTTATAAGTTCTATTATTCATAAAAATTTGTTATTTATAATTGGAACATTGAAATTTACTTTGGATATTTTTTTTTGTATTTTTATGATAATGTTCATTTTTAATGAATAGTGAAAAATGTTGTATTTCAAATAAAAAACTAATTATAGACTAATTTATTTATATGGTTAGATTATCTTTTTAATTTATTTTAATGTGAAATTAGAATATATATTTACCATTTAATCCAATGATGGTCATTAGAATTAATTTCACTTTGAAATTAGACATGAATAAGTGTCAATCTTTTGATATATATTGTTTCTTAAAAACACACAATTTGATTTCACAATGGTAATTAATTGTAAAATTAATTAATGAAACTTATATGTATTTAATTTTTCAAAATAGACTTCATTTTTGTATTTGGAATATCAAATATAGCTTAGAATGAATATTTGGTATTTTTTTGAAAAACATCAATTTTTGGTGAATAGTGAAACCACTAATTGGTAGTTAAAAAACGAATTATTCGTTTAAAAGTAAATTTACCACTTCTGTGTATTGAATATCAAAAATACGACATACATTGTTGTTATTAGTAAGTAAAATTTGGTTTAATGGGATGAAAATAATTTTTGGTGAATAGTAACATTTGAGTTTTATTAACCGCGATTATAGGTAATTAGGGTAATTTATGTTAAAAATAATGTTATAATAATATGAAATTACCATGACACATGTCCTACTCTCATTGTATGATTAATTTCCGACCAATACATTCCATGGGTCAATTTATGGGACCTCATGGAGCCACTTGTGTAAGTTAATGACATTAATACCATTTTTTTAAAGAAAAAAAAATGTCACAAACATGTTTTGTTTTTCTAAAACAATTTATATAGGGGGTTATATAGGTTATATTTTCGAATATAAATATTCATTAGAAAGATAAAAATATTTCCAAAAACATTGTCATTTTAATATAATTTTTAGACATCAAATAAATTAAATTATTTATGACAAAATGATGATGTAGTGTTTACATCATTAATCAATAAATTAGATAAATAAGAAGATAAATATAAAACAATATCCAAAACTTGTCTAATAACTATTGGATGATTTTATTTAGAACATGGCCCACATTATCCTTGACTTTAATGTTTTCTGGAGCTTTAGAAACCTAATTTCATTTAATAATAAAATCATAATTTCAAGATTTCCAAAAGAGCCCCTCCTCTCCCTTATAAAAAGGCCCCACTTCCTACCCATCTCTCACACTTCTCAAGCCCTTTGGATCATCCAAATTATACTCAGAAAAGTACCCAATATTCCTCTCTTAATCCTAGAAGCCTTACCTTAGGCATAAATCTCTTCAAAAAACCCTTTTGGTTCAAACCAAGGGGAGTTACCCGATTTAAATGTAATGACTACGCTTATGTTCTTTTGTTTTATTTTTCTTCTATAACCCCATAATTTTTCTATTCCTTTCTATTGTAACAACACCAGTATATTCAATATACAAGTATGTTTTTACAAGAAGGATTATCGGTACACTTACACATACATCCTTCTAATGGTAAAAAAACATAATGTTTCTGTGGACGGTGAATTACTGCCTCACGAAACGATGACTGTTCAATATTCTCTTAACACATTTCTAGTTGGCCCATAAGATGTCACTATATTTATATATGATATATATTATGTTTATGTTTTTCATTATGCTTCTTTAATTTTCATTTATGTCATACCTTTATTGTTTCTATAATGGATAAATGCAATAATTTTAATTTTTTTGAAATGCAGACTACCGCCCCCTCAATGTGATTTGAATCGTTAATGCCATATGTGGGACGTATAAAGGATGTAGGTCATAATATTATATTTTATATTAAACTAAAATTATAACTTACATTTATATAATTGTGATTTCAATCCATTAAATATGAAATAGAAATAAAAGTAGTGTTCATGCGTACGTACGACTTACCGTCTCCATGAACAGTACATTTCATTTCTTACCTCTAAATATTATTTACTATTATAAATAAAAGTATATTCTGGATATATATGATATATATGATATCCAAATCATGTATATCATCTTGGATATAATTAACCTTTGACAACATGATCAACATGTAATTGTAAGATGTTCATTTTGGACGTAATTACCAAATATTGACAGAACGACTGTTATTAACTTAAATGATTACATAATGTTTATAACATGGAAATAAGTGAAATAAAAGGAATAATAAACTTGAAAAATTTTATTAAGAATGTATAAATTAACTTTTGTTTATTATTTAGAAGATTAAAGAATTATTGAGTCATGTCGGACACGAGGAAAGGGACTTCATCTCAATCTACTTTCATTGGGGAAATTTTTTTTCTAATACAAAAAATTCTTTTATACGCTGTATAAACACCATTGAATTTTCATTCAAAGGGAAAATTTCTCTACGAAGAATTTTACTAAATGAAAAAAAGGAATGTTTCTTTTATCGTACGTGGTGACAATGACCTTTTCTGCTGCTGCGAGTACTACTTGATCTTTGGCTTCTTTAACAAGCCGTAATGTTTTTAAAAGAAAATAAATACCATCTACTCTTTTATGTATTTCAGTATTGAAAATGCCATTGAAAAATGATTTTTATGTCAATATAAATATGTGATACATTATGATTGAAATGTGGATATGTTTTCTTTCCACTATAGTTGTTTTATATCTTATGATTTTATAGTGGTACTTGGACATTTGACGGGTGGTTACGTGATAAACCAAATGACGGGTGGTGCCATGAATACTAGGATGGGTGGTTATGTATAACCTCAAATGAATTGGGTATGGAATTCATCTGTATGGCTATTCCATTTAGTGATATGTGTGGAATTCGACCTTATGTTTATTCCATTTATGTATGTTTATGTCCCAAGTTACCTTTATATGTTATTTGTTCTTTATATGGGTTTTATGGCAATGTTTTGGTTACAAAAGGGAAATTAATGATCTTTTATTTAGTGAATAGTATTCACTATTTCATAATGGTGAAAATTATTACATATGATAAAGTATTCATGGTGTACTTGTTGTTTTGAAAAAAAAAGAGTTTTCCTTTTTTGTGTATCCCTTACTGAGATTTTTATGCTCACCCCATTTTTTTAAATGATTTTCACAGGACATAATGCGGAATAGGGTCAAGTATGGGATCAAAAAAAAGTCAGGATGTCTTAAACATGAAACTATACATGAATCATTTTTTCAAGAGATCATGTTTTGTAAAAAAATGGAAACTGTATAGAAGTGTCTACTTTGTAATCTTTTGAGATATAATAGTTTTTTTTCCTAATAATCTAAAACTATAAACCTGAAAAGATCCTCAATGTGAATTATTCTTTTAAATCAAGATTAAGTAATGTTTTAAGGCTGGGTCCTTATTGTTTTTATCAGTGGTCTGTTACTTTAGGAGTTAGAATTCTATTAAATGATTGTCCAAAAATATTTTTTCATTGTCAATTTTAAATGATATATCATTTGATGATTACCATGTTTCCTCATCTAAGACATGTTTGTTGAGAATGGTTTTCCACGGAGGAAATAGGGAAGTAGTGCTAGGAAGGTATAAAAAGGAAATTACTTTCCAAATCGGCATCATGAGATGGTAGGAATTGGAACTGAAAAGTTTTTTTGCAGTAATGGCGCAATTGACTCAAGAGATAAATGGTGGGGGTATCCATACTTGAGATCAGCCTGATCAACCATAGAGGAACATGTTAGAGGTGGAACATTTCATGAGGAAACGTCCTCCATCATTCAGAAGATCATCTGACCATATTCTAGCTGAAGGGTGGATTAAAGAGCTGGAGAAGATTTTCGATGTCATGGGGTTTTCAGACAATCAAAAGGTTAGGTTTGCTAATTAGCATTTGGAGGGTGAAGCAGATCAGTGGTGGTCGAAGGATAAAAATATCAGGGAAGCTGATGAGATTGATTCTCATGACAGGTATGAATTCAAAAGTATGTTTCTTGAGAAATATATTCCTAAGGCCATTCAACATAGGATGGAAAAAAATTCTTTGAATTGAGGCAAGAGGACGACTCATTGGATTCTTATGAAGAAATTTTCTCTCGATTGGCATGGTATGCTCCATATTTTATCTGAGACCATGATAGTAAAATCAATCATTTTTACACAGGATTAAAGACAGATTATTGAAGGTAATTAGCTTCTCATTAGTTTGAAATATATGTAAATCTTGTTCGATGTGATGAGAAGGTGGAAATGGAGTTTGTCGATGATCAAGTGTTCTATGACAACCAACAGAAGAAGAGATGGAGGTGGCAAGAGAAATGGAAGAATCCTTCAAAAAGTTCCGATGGTAAGAAAACTTTGTTATTAGTTTGTGATAAATGTGGTAAAAATAATGATGGGGAATTTCTTTCTAATTTTGGATAGTTCTACTGATGTGGTAAAATGGGACATAAGGCTCGTGATTACACTGGAAAAGATCTGGGTGATGGTAAGACCAAATTTGATTTACATAAGGTGAAATGATTCAAGTGAAATGAGATGGGCCATTATGAAAACGAGTGTTCGAAAAAGTGCTCGAATGATGGGAAGCAGTCAATCTACAAGTATAATGTTGTGGTGAAATCGTTTGCAACTACTTCAACAGATGTTGGGACATCAAATGAAGTGGTATCAGGTACATTTTTTTTCAGATTATTCCAATGTGTTGTTTGATTCGGGGTCTACACATTCTTTCATCTCTGAAAAATATTCTAGTAAATTGGGAATTCCATCTCAAGAAATGACTCCAGAACTTGTGCTAAAAACGCCTGGGGGAAATTTTGAGGCAAAACGAATTTATAATAATCTTCATATCCTTATCTATGGTAAGAATCTACTTGAAACCCATATTGGTTTACCTATAGTGGAGTTTCATATTATTCGGGGTATGGATTAGATCTCTATTTACCATGCCAATATTGATTGTAGAGCTAAAGAAGTTTCTTTTTAGGAAGGCTTTCAGTTTGTGTAAAATAATGAACCCTTACAGTTGATAACATATGAAGAGGCTGTGAAACTTGTAAAAGATGGAAATGAATGTTACCTTTCACATATTGTTGAAAACAAACGAACCATTCAAATTAATGATGTGCTAGTGGTAAATGAGTATCCTGATGTTTTTCCTGATGAGTTTCCTAGAATAATACCAGATCGATAAGTTGAATTTACTATTGACTTAGTTTCTGATGCTAGGACAATTTCAAAACACCCTTATCGAATAGATGAAGTTTAACTTTTAGAGTTAAAGATGCAATTGAAAGAGTTATTACATAATGGTTTCATTCGACCTAGCACATCACTATGGGGTGATCATGAATTTTTTGTTAAAAAGAAAGATGGTTCAATGAGACTTATCATTGATTATAGAACATATAATAACATCACTGTTAAGAACTTGTATCCTTTTTCTCATATCGATGATTTGTTTGATCAGCTCTAGGGAGCTCAATATTTTTCAAAGATTGACTTGAGGTCGAGGTACCATCAGTTGAAAGTAAATGAATCAGACGTTCCGAAGACTATGTTTCGTACATAATATGGCCATTATGAATTTTTATTTATGCCTTTGGGGTTAACCAATTCACCTGCTGTATTCATGGATCAATTGAATATAATTTTCCCTGAGTTCATGGATAAGTTTGTGGTTGTGTTCATAGATGATATTTTGGTGTTTTAAAAAAGTAAATACAAGAATTAATGTAATTTTAGGGTTATCTTGCAAACCTTAAACGTAAATGAAATGTATGTACAATTCAACAAGTGTGAGATTTGGTTACAATAATTTTATGTCCACTGTCACATTTTTTTAAAAAATGTCATAACTGTTGATCCTTCTAAAACAAAAGTTGTATAAAAATGGACAAGAAAAAAAAATATAACTGAGATCCATAGTTTTCATGGTTTGGTAGGTTATTACTGAAGGTTTGTTGAAAATTTTTCACGGTTATCTAGTCCAATGACTATGTTAACTCGAGAAGATGTTATTTTTATCAGGACAAAAAAATGTGATGATTGTTTTCGGGAATTGAAAACAAGATTTGTGAATGCTCCAGTTTTGGCACTTTTTTCTAGAAATGGTGAGTTTGTTATCTTCAGTTATGCTTCATTGAATAAAATTGGTTGTGTCTTTATGCAGAATGACCTGGTAATTACTTATTCTTCATGTCAGTTGAAAACACATGAGTTAAATTACCCTACACATGATTTCGAATTAGCTACTTTTTTTTTCTCTAAAAATTTGGAGGCATCATTTTTATGGATAAAAGTGTGAAATATATACCGATCCCAAAAGATTAATGTATATATTAACTCATAAATAATTGAACATGAGACATAGGAGATGGCTGGAATTAATCAAGGATAATGATTGTATAATTTATTATCATCTAGGAAAAGCAAATAAAGTGGATGATTTTTTGAGTCGAATAAGTAATTCTTCATTAACCTTGCTACGTTTGGAACGAGATACATTGGTTTTTCATTTGATGAACATTGTAATATAAGTTGTTAGTGAAGGACGTTTTTATATTTTTTTTCAAGTGATAGTGAGATCATCACTATTAGACAGAATTAAGCAAGCACAAAAGAAAGACAGTGAGTTGCAGAAAAAGTAAGAGTTGGTTTATAAGGGTATGTTTACTGAATTTAACATTGATAATGATTGTGTTTTGAGGTTTGGGAAGAAATTATGTGTGCCTTGTGATTCACAGTTGAAGAATGAGTTGTTATACAAGGATCATAGTTCCCCATTTTCAGTTCATCCTGGCAGTACTAAGATGTATAGATATCCGAAGAAGTATTACTGGTGGGATGGAATGAAAAGAGATGTTGCTGATTTTACTGTGAAGTGTTTGACTTGTCAGTAGGTTAAAGCAGAGTGGAAGTTACCGAAAGGGATGATTCAGTCATTACCGGTGCCAGAGTGGAAATAGAAAAATATATCCATGGACTTCGTTGTGGGATTAACAAAGTCTTCTCGAGGTAATAATCCAATATGGGTTATAGTTGATCAATTGACCATATCTGATCATTTCCTTCCTATTTAAGATACTTTGTCTCTAGATAAACTTTCTCGGTTGTATGTTAAAGAGATAGTCCGGTTTCATGGAGTTCCCCTCTCCATTGTATCTGATCATGATCCAAGGATTACTTCTAACTTCTGGAAAGTCCTTCAGATGTCGTTGGGTACTGAATTAAATTTTAGTACATATTTTCATCCGCAATCAGATGGGCAGTCAGAACGAACAATTAAGACCATGGAGGATATGTTACGTGCTTTCACGATGGATTACCAGGTATGTTGGGACCAACATCATTTTTTTAATTTTCTTATAAAAACATTTTTCATTCTAGTATTCAGATGGCTCCGTTTCAGGAATTATATGGTAAACGATGTCGAACTCCATCTTTTTAAGATGAAGTAGGGGAAAGGAAGATGATGGGACCATAATTGGAAGAAGATATGGCAGAAAAAGTTCATTTTATTCAAAATCACATGAGAATAGCTCAGAGAAGTTAGAAAAGTAATGCGGATAACTAGAGGAAGGATCTATCTTTCGAGGTAGGTGTTCATGTTATTGTCATAGTTTCTCCATGGAAAAGTGTGATGCATTTTGGAATGAATGTAAATTTGAGTGAGGGGTTCATTGGACCTAATGAAATCTTAGAGAATTTTGGATCAGTTGCATACAGAGTGGCATTACCTCCATGTTTGTCTCAGGGACACAATGTTTTTCATGTTTCGATGTTGAGAAATTATATGCCAAATCCATCTCATGTTTTGGGCACTGAGGTAGTTCAGTTGGAAACAAATCTCTCTTATGAAGAACAACCAATACAGATTATTGATCGAAGAGAGTAGGTATTGCGGAATAAGGTGATTCATCAAGTAAGGGTTTTGTGGGAAAAACCACATGACTGAAGAGGCTACATGGAACTCTTAAAATACAATTAGGGATAAACCCCACCACTTATTCGATATGTAAATAAATTACAGGGACACAATTTTCTAAGAGCGGTTGTATGTAACATCCCAAGTAATTAGAGAATAATATATTTTCATATCTATGTCTATTTATTAATTATATAGTTTTTTGGAGGCTTAAAATGAGAATAAATCCAATCTCAAGCATAGAATAGACTAATATTTTTAAAAGATCGTTTTACTGACTTTTGATGGAAAACCATTTTTAAATAATACTATTGACAATTTTATAATCTCTAATTGTAAAAATAATAATATTATTTACAATTGGGACATTGAAATTTACTTTGGATAATTTTTTTTATATTTTTGATAGAGGTCATTTTTAATGAATAGTGAAAATCATTGTATTTTAATTCAAAACCTCATTTTAATCTAATTTAATTATATGTTTATATTATTAATTTAATTGATTTTAAATTGAAATTAGAGTATATTTTTACCATTAAATCTAATGGTGGACAGTGGAATTAATTTCACTTTGAAATGGGACATAAACAAGTGTAAATCTTTTGATATATATTGTTTCTTAAAAACACGCTATTTGATTTCACAACGGGAATTAATTATAAATTTAATTAATACAAATTATATGTATTTAATAATAAAAAATAGAAATCATTTTTAAATTTTGAATATCATATATAGCTTAGAATTAATTTTTGGTATTTTTCTGAAAAACATCAATTTTTGATCAATAGTGAATCCACTAAGTGGTGTTTAAAAAAACATATTTTTCGTTTAAATGAAAATTTAACGCTTCTGTGTACTGAATTTAGAAAATATGACATACATGGTTGTCATTAGTATGTTATATTTGGTTTAATGGGATGAAAATATTTTTGGTGCATAGTAATTTTTGAGTTTTATTAACCGCGATTAGAGGTAAATAGGGTAATTTAAGGTAAAAATGATGTTATAATAATATGAAATTACCTTGAAAAATCTCCTACTATTAATGGATGAGTCATGGACAAATAAAAAAATCCATGGGTCATTTTTTGGGACCCCTTGGAGCCACTAGGATAAGATAATGACATTAATACGTTTAATTTAAAGTAAAAATAAAAAAGTCTCAAACTTGTTTATTTTTAATAAAACAATTTTTTCAGGGGGTTATAAAAGATATTTTTTCGACTATAAATATTAATTAGAAAGATAAAAATATTTCCTACAACATTGTAATATTAATATAATTTGTATACAGCACAAAAATAAAATTATTTATGACACAATGATGATGCAATGTTTACGTCATTAATGAATAAATTAAATAAATAATATGTTTAAGTTTAAAATAACAACAAAAATAGTATAATACTATTGGATGATTTTATTTCGAACATGGGCCAACTTACCCTCGACTGTAATGATTTTTTTAGCTTTAGAAACCGATTTTCATTTTCTAATAAAATAATAGTTTCAAGATTTCTAAAAGGGCCCCTCCTCTCCCTTATAAAATGACTCTTGTTCCTACCCATATATCACACTTCTCAAGCCTTTTGGATCGTCCAAACTCAACTCAAATAATCTCTCAATATCCCTCTATTAATCCTATATGACTTAAATTTGGCATAAAGCTCTTCAAGAAACCCTTTTGGTTCAAACCAAGGGAAGTTACCCGATTTAAAGGTAATGTCTTCTCTTATGTTCTTTTGTTTAATTTTGCGTCTCCAACCCTCTAAAATATTTTTATTCATTTATCTAGTAACAACACCAGTATATTCAATATACAAGGATGTTTTTATGAGAAGGATTATAGCTACACTTACACAAACATCCGCCAAATGGTTAATGAACATTCTGTTTCTGTGGATGGCGTATTACGGCCTCACTAAATGATGATTGTTCAATCTTCTCTTAAAACCATTAATGGGGACCATTAAGATGTAACTGTATCTATATATGATATATATTATGTTTATGTTTTTCTTATGCTTTTTTATTTTTCATTTATGTTATACCTTTATGGTTTCTATAATGGGTAAAGGCAATAATTTCAATTTTGGATGTGCGGACTACCACACCCTCAAAGTGATTTGAATCGTTAAATTCCATATGAGGTACATATAAATGACGGAGTTAAGAAAATTATATATGATATTATACTGGATATATAATTTACCTTTATATAATTGTTATTTCATTACATTAAAATTGAAATAGAAATGAAATTAGCATTCATGTGTACGTACAACTTACTGTCTCCATGAATGGTGCATTTCATTTCTTACCTCTAAATGTTATGTACTATTATAAATACATCAATATTTTGGATATATATGATATATATGATATCCAAATCATGAATATAATTCTGGATATAATAAACCTTTGACAACATGAACAACATGTAATTGTAAGAAGTCCATTTTTGAGTTAAGTACCAAATATCGACAAAACAACCATTATTAACTTAAATGATTATATAATGTTTGGAACATAGAAATAAGACATATAAAGGGAATAATAAACATTTAAAAGGGATCTCAATCATGTAAAAATTAATGTTAGTTTATTATTCATGATATTAAAGAATGATCAAGTCAAGTCGGATATGAGGTAAGGGTCTTCGTCTCAATCTTTTTTCATTGGGCCACATTTTGTTCTAACACATGAATTACTTTTATATGTTGTATAAACAACATTGAATTTTAATTAAAAGGGAATATTTTTCTATGAATCATTTTAATAAACCAATAAGAGGAATTTTTCTTTTAATGTATGTGGTGACAACAACCTTTTCCACCGCCGTGAGTACTACTTGTTCTTTGGCTTCCTTAACAAGATGTAATGTTATTAAAAGAAAATATATACCATATAATCTTTTATGTATTTTGGTATTGAAAATGGTTTTGATAATGTATTTGTTATTTCAATATATTTATGTGATATATTTTTAATGGAATGTGGAAATGTTTTCTTTCGATTATATTTGTTTTATTTCTTATGATTTTATAATGGTACTTGGACATTTGATGGGTGGTTACGTGATAAACCAAATGATGGTTGGTTCCATGAATACCAGGATGGGTGGTTAAGTTATAACCTCCATTTCATTGGGTATGGAAGTCGGTCGTATGGCTATTCCATTTAGTGATATGTGTGGAAGTAGACCATATGGTTATTCCATTTATGTATGTTTATGTCACATGTTACCTTTATATGTTATGTGTTCTTTTTATGGGTTTTATGGTAATATTTTGGTTACAAAAGTGTATGTAATGATCTTTTAATTATTGAAGAGTATTTACTTCCTCATAAAGGTAAAAAGTATTACTTATGATAAAGTATTCATTGTCTACTTGTTGTTTTGAAAAACTAACAGTTTTCCTTCTTTGTGTATCCCTTACTGAGCTTTTTAGGCTCACCCCATGTTTTTGAAATGTTTTTGACAGGACATAATGTGGAATAAGGTCAAGGATCAGATCGAGGAAAAGTCATTATATATTAATCATGGAACTAGACATGACTCTTTTTTTCAAGAGTTCATGTTTTGTAAAAAAATGGAAATTGTGTAGAAGTGTCTACTTTGTAATCATTTGAGATGTAATAGTTATGTTATAATTCTCTAAAACTCTAAACATGAAAAGATCCTCAATGTGAATTATTCTTTTAATTCAAGATTAAGCAATGTTTTAAGGATGAGTCCTTATACTAGGCTTACCTGCCATCACATGGGCAAAAAAACACACCATCCATACAACCATAAGTTTCTAGTTATATTCTCGGAGGCACCACATCCCGAATAACATGAATCAAGAATCAGGTATTACACCTTATGCCACTACAGTCTATACATCGAGTAAGTATCCTAAAGCCATCACAACATATACACGTTCTAGATTTAGTAGTCAATATAAAACTATATTCAAAATATATGTGTGTTATATTACCACATTCCATTGCAAACCTATCCACACATATGTAGTGAAAACTAACCTACATGCATACCAGAACAAGTAACTTTGTAGATAAGAAAGTGAGGTCATTTTTGGAAATCCACCATCCATCATCCCACTGGGAAATTAGGGAATATAGACACAAGGATTAGAATCCCTGAAGTGTCAGTTTACATGAATGACAGGGTGGAGTATTGTATATAAAAAAAATTAAAGGAAATAATATAGATCACAACCAAAAAATGGGACCAACCTTGTCTTATACTCAACTACAAAATGCATATCTCAGATTCCTAGCTACCACTAATAAGACTACAATTCTTATAAGTATAAATCCATTTAAAGATCTCTATGAAATCATATTTTCCCATTTAATCAGTTTCACATTACCTTAATTAATTAATTAATAATTAATAAACCCTTATCTTTTCCACATTTCATTTCATTATAATTTCAATAAAGTATGATTCCCTCTAGGAATAACGACACTAAGTTCATGGATCCTCACACATCATTGCATCCTAGAATGCTACAATACTAAGGGATCAAAATCATTTATTCAGTCACTTATTAACAAAATTAACACTTTTCCATATTTATAGTAATTCTAGGAAATCATTCAAAACTACCACACACAAGGGGTCAACATGGTGAGTAGATGAACTACCCATCAAGTCATTACCACCCACTGTAAGAGAACAGACTCATCCATCCTTTAGAAGAAAAATGAGGAATGTATGTGGAATAACCCGAGTGTCTTCTCCTCTTTTGAAAGAAGGGTAAGAAAGACCATTTTCCTCACGTAGTGGGGAAATTATAGTAGATTAAAAAAAAATCATCCTAGAAGAAAAACATTGACTAAGCCTAGCTTCAACACTTGTTATCATCTCCAGTGACCTCCCTGACACCAAAATTCCTAAACTGATGCTTCTCCCCAATCTAGGACTCCACTCCTTCCACAAACATTGAGCCTCCCTACCCCAAATTTCCCAACATCCATCCAATATCACATCACATCACAAGAAGAAGGAAATAAACACAAAAGTAATTAGGATCTTGGCCTTAAGAAATGAATTCATCCTTTAGACGTGATGAGATCTCATGGCTACAAAGCCCAAGACGCTCACACTTACATGAAATAGGGTAACTTATAACCATACAATACATTATCTTTTATCTAAAATTTGGATCTATAATCCATATTAGATTAACCAAATCATTATTCGTAGTTTATTACTACAGGTAACATAATGCGAAAGCTATCGAAGCTATCACAAATTAATATACACAATTAAATTAACTTATATTTAATCCTTTATCGACAACCATAAACATTCATTTTATTTATCAACTAATTTAATTAAACATGAATATTTTCATCAATTTGATTAACATCAAAATACAAAAAAACATGATTAATTTTCATGCCTTAATATATTTGGACAATAAATTTAAAATTAATTCCATATTTAGGTTTCTTACCAATTTTAATCATAATGACTGGATAAATTACATGTAATACATATCACACTATCTATATAATATAGAGGCAACAACATATGATTGATACCATGTTTTTTAATTTGGTATAAATTTTTACTATTCTAATTCTATTATGATTCTATGGGCTAAAACATGATAACTCTACTACTACACCAAAATAGAATAGGGAATCCTTGAATCATATAACTCAAAAGGTTTCTAGCATTGTTTTTAGGATAACTAGCCAACACAATGAATTGTGATCACCACTCCCACAATACCTGTATTTTCTTGAGTACATCGGGTCATAACCATATCAACCAACACCCAATAGGAATCTATTAGAAACAAGGAGATCACATGCCATTATATTGAAAAGAGATACATGAGGAACCATGTTGAGGAGTCCATTATACGGATGTAGAACATAACTTTTATTGAATATGGTTCAACAATTTCTGGTTTCACTAAAATAGGGGGTGTTTAAGCAGTAGGAAGAATATTTGAGGAGAAATGATCCAAGGATTATAGTTTGATCAAACCACTCTTATGGAAAGGCTGTATTGAGGATCCTCAAACTAAGATAATGGAAAAGAAAATATAGAACTAAACGTGCCCAAATTTTAACAAATAGATATATGACTAAAAAAATTTGAAATAGATTTGAATTTACATCAACGTGGATCACATTAAACAATGTAATTTGACCAATTAAAAGCCTCGTGTTTTTTTGAAAATAAAAAACATGATATGTATCCCTTGAAACCACATCAAAGACAATAAAATATGGTACTCATCTAATTTAACATCAATAAATGAGGTCGAAATGGCAAATCTTTTAAATATAGAAAAATTTGGAAATTTAACAAACTATTTGAAATGAGTCCCTATTTTGGAGACATTGTAGAACGATTCATTAGATGACTCACTGTTTTGGGAACAACCATTCACATACAATTAGGTAAATCATCATTTTGGATAAACTGTATCATATATCATTAGATGAATCGCTATTATGGAAACATTGTAGCACAAACCATTAGATGGTTAACCATTATGGAAACACTATAGCACCTATCGTTGGATGACTCCCAATTCTAGAGGCACTATAACACCTATATTTCAATGACCAACCATTCTAAAAACAATGTATAACATACTATTAGATGGCTCACTATTCTGGTTATTTGAAAAACTATTTTAAATGAATCACCGTTCTGGAATCATTATTCACATAATTGAAAATTTAAAAAAGTGATGGGGATATGTCACCTGGAACTCCCAAAACACCTAAAACACCAGATTTCAGCAATGGAATGGATGAGACTAGTCTAGTCCATTACATCAGATTCCTCTTATATAATTATCATCCTCAAAAATCTAAAACCATGGAGGAAAAATAAAAAGGTCTAAACAACCCCCTTTGAGATTCCTCTCCAGGCTCTCACCAACAAAGGTCCTAAACTACTTCATCATAGTAACATCAAGAAACCATTAAAAAACAATAACTATACCCTATACACTTTCCTGATGAATATTACTCCATAAATAGATCAAGAAACTACAAGAAAGTGGATAAAGACATCACATTAACTGGAACTCTCTAAAACCACAAAAAAACATCATTATAAGAATGGAGGTAAACATCAAACATGTTGGGGAACTGAGAGTTTATATAAAGCTCATGTCCCCATGTACTCTCCTAAAGGCTTTTATGTCACCACAAAACAAAAATTATGTGGATATAAAACTCACAAAACACCTTCTCATTACATTCCAAGATATCTATAGGCATCTAATCGACATTCTCATTATCACTAACATCGATATGGACCAAATTGATGACGTGAGAGTCATTATGAAGACAATGAAAGAGCCAGAAAAATTTGAAAAACCATGAATCTAGATAATATGAGGAGGATTTTCTAAATAATATTAAACATCATTGAATTTATCCAACACCTCATAAGGACCAACAAACTAGGGAAAAATCATACTCCCATAACGAAACTATTAGGGGCCATGCCACAAACAAATCAGTGTCTCCCAACCTTCCCCTCATGATTCCCCAATTAGGAATCTGTCGACGGCTTCACCCTAGAGGAATTTACTATTATAGATAAAGGATAACCTCATTCCACAAATGTTCCCATATTAAGATTTAATGCTCAAATATATTCCATCATCCTCTACGAATCACATGATTCATGAACTGCATAACTATGCAACTTCCTACACAGATCATCCACTACACCATCCCAATAACCAAGTGTATATGATATTTAGAAGCAGTAATCCTAAAATAAATCCATCCACATATGTTTTTTCAAGATTGAGTCAAACTGGGAGGTAACATAACTTAGGATCTTATGATTGGTGAAAGCCAAAAACAGTTCACCAGTGAGGTAATTTCTTCACAACATCTAATCAAATTCCACTATTTCCAACAAAAGATCAAGGTTAAAATAGTTACAGTCATTGGAATGTAACTACTGAGACCCATAAGAAATGATCGATCTCTACTGAATCAGAACACATCCTTACCCAACATGCAAAGCATCATTGGAAAACTAAAACTGAACTCCATCTTCAAGAAGAAAAAGAATTGGAGAACAAGAAAATATCTCCTTCAGAATCTCAAAAGATGTGTGACACTAATCAGTCCACATGAATGGTAGATCCTTTCTTCTCAACACTGTTAGAGGAGTTTCAACCTGAGATAATTTTTTTACAAACCTCTTGTAATAGCCTGCAGGAGCAAGGAATCATTGTACCACTGCCAATATCTTGGGTGATGACCAAGACACAACTACATCTATCTTTTATGGATCCATAACAAATCCCTGCTAGGATACAACATTACCCATGAAACAGGATTCTCATTCCCAAAACACACAAATGGGAATGTTCCCAAAAAGTTTCAGTCTATGAAGATCTCTCAAAATAGCATATAGATTCTCTTTATGCTCCTACTCATATAAGGAGTACACAGGGATTTTGTCGATTAAGTCCACCAAAAAAATATCCCGGAATGCATGGAAGACACCATTAAGCAACCCCATTAGAAGATATTGATCTTTCATCACATTGAGTAGCACCATAAAGAACTAGTAATTCCCTAGACAAAATCTTAAATTTGTTTTCCGAATATCCTCATACTTCAAACATATCTAATGACATCCTAACTGAAAATTGATCTTCCAAAACCAACATTCACACTTAAAATGGTCAAAAAAATAATCAATACATGGAAGAGAATATAATTTCTTTATTGTAAATTTTCTTAGTTGACAATAATCAAAAAACAACTCAATACTCCCACCATCTTTCTTCATGAAAAAAAACAGGTGTACCCCTTGGTGAAACCCTCATCCGAACTAAACCACTATACAAAATATCCATCAATATGTATACGAGGATCTCACAACTCAAAAAGTTCTATCCTATATAGATACATCGATACAGGAGAAGCGCCTGGAAATAGCTCGATCCCGAACATGATCTCTCATCTTGGGGGTAACACTACAAACTTCTACGGAATGACATCAAGGTACACTTCAGGGACATTTGTAATCAATGATATAATTTCCTTTGATGAACTGATTATCATCTTAGCCACAAAGAATTACATAGAAAGAAGACACCTCTAGCCCATCAGAGGGACTTTATCTCCAAAATACACCGATGTCACTCCATCAACATCAAGGAACAACACCCACCTCATGATGAAATCTATGATAGTCGACACTGAATACAAAAAATGTATGATGAGGATGAAATCATATGGTTGTATCCAAATACATTTGAAATATACCCAAGGGTGTTGTTTCCCCATCACTATCTCACATTCTCAAAAATATTAAAATAAGTTAGCTCGACCTCCAACTGGCGTAGTTAATTCCATGGGCATTGGATGCCGCCCTGCCATAATTCCAAAATCATGGAAAATGGAATGTGATATGATCACATGCATCTCTCTTATGTTAAAAAAGGAACATACCAAAGTAGAAATCATGAAAAGGGTACCTCTAATGACGTCTGAATTACCTGATGCTTGCAACACTAAAGAATCATGTTGTCCATGATCTGCTCCATAACCTCTCGGACCTGTATGAAGACCACCAAAACGGCCTATTTCTTATCTTTGAATAAGATGAGCATCATGGGGTTGTCATATACCTAAAACATATGCTCTATACTGATCCAATGATGGTGAAACCTACTACTTCTAGCTCAACTAGAACTGCCTAAATGGAAGAACCTAATGTTGAATACATGAAACATATTGAATGATCTGATTGGTTGTGAACCCTCGCAGCTGATGACCAGAACCTCATATTGAAAACAAGTTCTCAGTCCCTTGGAATAAGCCTGAGAATGGACTCACCTCGATAAATGAGATGTTGAGGGCTAGGACCAACCCTCAGCCAAATAGAAACTGTATTTCCCTAAAAAATGGGAACCCTAGACCACATATATACTTAATTAGGAATCATAATGACTACCCGCTCAGGATGATCTTGTTCTGGATACCTTTAACTCAATGACCTCTACATTCGTCAACACCTTAAGATATGTCTTCAGCATTAATGGGGTGATTGGCATATAAATATCTGGAATGTAGAGCCTCCTAAAAATTTCACACCCTATCCTAATTATCTGGAAACAGGTCCAAAGAATATCGTTGAAGGGTCTAGAAATGGATCCCTAACTGTCACACACTAGAGCATCCCAATCGAAGGGTAAAAAACCAAAGAGAGACTAGCCTCCTTTATAGAAGAATAAATAATCTCGGTTCTGAACTACTGTCAGAACATATACCATGATATTATAAATTCCTCACAATCCCTAAATAACAAGAACCTCCAATGCCTTTCTTCCCCTTGTTGTATCATCACAACCAGCTGTACGAAGTGAAGTTTCTAAAAAATAATCTAACTAAAAGATATCTCGACCTATTTCATTCAGTCCTCTAATACTTCATCCAAAATAAATCCCTCTTACATCTGTGGATTCTAGCACTAAAAAATTCAGAGTGTCCACCATCATGTTTCATAATCCTCTTCCTCAACACTATGATGATCTACTGGGGAAACGTGATAAAAATATCCCACACAAACCTTATAGTAATGTCCACCTGGATCCTTTCCTACAAAATGGATAAAATTATAGATCTTAATATTATAATATGAAATATATTTCATTAATTATTTTTATTCATTTATTTATTTTATGTTAACCTATCCCAAGGTCCCCATTCAAATTTATCCTCAAACAATAATGATTCAAGATCCTTTTCTAGGTCATTACCCTATAAGAAGCATTACTTAATTTAGTATCTATTAAAAACATAAAGTTCCATGCATCATATCATCGGGGTCCCTAAATACCTATGTATCATCCAGTCTATAGTTTTTACAACGCTTTCAGTAAATGGCTGACATTATTTCCCTATCATCCCAAGAAACCTCACCTGTTTCTAACTACAAAATCATCATATCCATCAAAAATACCATGAATACCATATTTCATGACCCCCTCCGCATTAAGTATACCCATCCTTGGATGACAATGTGATACGAGAGATAATAACCCCCAGGTTCCTCCTCCAGTAAGCTTGGGTTGGTGATCAGCACCGATGGTATAATAACACACAGATTAGAAGAATTACCCTCTATAAGAACACAGATGAAAGCATGAGATAACACAAACACCAAACTACTCCTACTCAGACTAAAATGAAAAAAAAATTACACATATGTAATTTCATGAAAAACTACTGCCTGTAAAATAGAAGACTCCTAGTACCAAAATAAAGTAAAACAGCAGCAACCATGAATCTTGAACAGCTCCTGTAAACCCAAAGATAGTAGTAACGAACATGATCTCCAACCAACCCCATGTGATTAGAAAAACATTCCCTATTACATAGGGTGATTTTAACAGTATACATATAATGATCTTCCTCATATCCTCTCATGAAAATGTAATGAAATCATGCTAAAGGATAGTGAACCACAAGTGAAACTATCTATCCACTGAAATAGGTATACTATGTTCCCAACCGCAACATGTATTCTCTCACCAAGTATGACATTCATGAGAATATAATATAAGAATGATAATAAAGTGTACATAACTAACACTTCCCCCTGGTTTTCAACTTTTCCCCAATATCACACATCTTATGCTATCTCTCTCTAGAGAAGATAGCCTAAAGACACCTAGTTGAGAAAATAACTAGTACCTCATGAAATTCAAGTTTTTCTCAAACACACATGGGAAAAACAATCAGTCTTCATAACAAAAAGTATCCAGGTAGTTTCTCTGGGCCACCACATCCTTTATAACATTTATCATAAACTGGGTATTACACCTCATGCCACTACAACCTATACATCAAGTAAGGATCATGAATCCATAAATTCCTATACACATTATACCCATATCAATCTTCATGATTCAATATCCAGAATATATCAATGTGAAATAACCATAATCCATTATATGCCTAAAAAAACATATATGATGAAAACTATTATTCATGAATACCAGCAAAAGAAACTACCAAGGCAATAGAGCGGGACCAAAGTGGGAAGTTGTCAATCCATCATCCGGTTGGGATTTTGGGGAAAACAACCCTTAAAGATCAAAATCTCCTTCATGACAGTTTCCCTAAATGACATGGCAGACTAGTGTATAGAATCAAAAAAAATATAGGATATGATATATATCACAACCAAACTACATTTATAAACTTGAATGAGACTAAACATCAGCAAACATCTCTTTGATTACCTACTACCACTACTAAGATGATATATCCTATAATCATAATAAAATTTAAGTATATTAATTAAATAATATTGTACTAATTAATTAGTTTCAATTTATGTTAATTAATTCATTTACCATTGATCAACAATTAATATATACAAATTTCATTACACTATCATTCCAACAACATCCCATGCCCTCTAGGTGTAACCACACTGAGTCCACAAATCCTCAAAAGTAACCACAACATATCAACCCTGCAATATCCAACCCCATTGGTTCAACATCATTTATACAATCATTTATTTATAGTATTAAGACTTCCCTATAATTTTAGGTATTCTAAGAAAGCATTATAACCATAAAAATAGTTGGGGATCAATACAGTGAGTAGATGAACTACCTATCTAGTCTTTACCACCCATAGAAGGAGCGTAGACCCATCCATCCATGATAATATAAATATAGAAAGAATGAGACATATGATGCATGTCTTTTCCTTTTTTAGAAGGAGGGTAGGTAGGACCATAAGCCTCATGTATTGGGTTAAGTCTAAAATATAAATAAAAACAAGAATAAAAAAAGATACAGATCATGTATGCCTAGCTTCAACACTTCTCATCATCTCAAGTGTCCTCACATTATAGCACAAGCATATGGAAAAAACAATAAATAAGATGGGAGATTTTCCATAAGCTTTACATTCATCTATCACACATGACAAACACTCATTTCTCTAAATCACAAGGAAAACGACTTCACAAGATAGAGGGTGACTCAGAACCCTTAAATGTATTATATTTTATCAAAAAAACAGTTCATTAATCCATCTTTAATTAATAGAATCATTATTTATAGGTTACAACTACTGGTAACCTAAACATAAATCTATCATAGATATTAAAAATTAATTTAATCTATTAATTTAAGATGCCTTTAATTCATTTTCAACAAGAATCAACATGCATTTTGTTTAACGACCTATTTAAATAAACATGCACATCAGAATCAATTTTATTAAGATAAAATTACCACAAAAACCATATTCATTTACATTCCACTTTATCCTTATCCAGATAATTTATAATTTACTCTATCTTTAGCTTCTTTACCAATTTCTATCAAATATTTTAATCTGATTCGGATATTTATCATGAAAATTACATTAGGATCCAACGAGATAAAACATGATAACTCTAATATTTAACATAAAAAAATATATAATCCACAAATCCCATATCTCAAATGGTTTCCATTGTTCTTTTCATGAGAACAAGCCAATATAATGGACCACAATCACCTCTCCCACAATGGTGGAATTCACCCGGGGATGTCTTTGAATGACCACATCAACCAACACCCCTAAAGTATCCATTAGAAACATGGAGATCATGGGACATTACATAGAATGGAGAAACACAAGGAAAATAATCAAGGAACCTAGAACACGGTGGTAGAACATATGTTCTTTAAAATATTAAATGAAAATATATGGTTATACCAAATTGGGGGTCTGCACATAGTAGGAAGAATCTTCCACTAGAAATTATTGACGGATTATAGTACGATCACACCATTATTATGGGAAGAATGTCCCATGGATACTAACAATGAGAGTAAGGAGGTGTCAATAATAAAGGGAAGGTTCTAGAATTTTTGGTATTAGATCTGAGTATAATGTGATTTGAAATTGATCTCAATTTCCACTAATGTGGATCACATTTAACCATGTGGTTTGACCTATTCATGGCATCAATGTTTTATGAAAATCAGTACTATTATTTTTATCCATTAAAACATCTTCAATCCCACATAATTATTGCATTGAACTCATTTTATTCCAATGACATATGTTAAAATGAAATAAGCATGGAAGTCTGGAAAAATCTAGAAACTTGAAAAACTCTTTGAAATGACTCACCATTTTAGAAACATTGTAGCACCAACCGTTAGAAGTAGCACAATTCCAGAATCATTGTATCACCTATCATTATATGGATAACCATTTTCAAAACACTATAACACCTACCGTTAGATGACTCACCATTATGTAAAAACTATAGCACCTTCAGTTATATGATTGACCATTCTGAAAACACTACAGCACTGACCGTAGGATGACACACCATTATAGAAACATTGTATCACCTACCAATTTATGACTCACCATTATTGAAACAATCTACCTCCTAACAATTGATGACTCAATTTTCAAAAAGCATGAAAAACTATTTTCAATTACTCATTGTAATAGAATAACTATTCACAAAACTGGAAATTTGGAAAAGTGTTGTGGATAAGTCACCTTAACCTCTAAAAAACCTCAAACACCTGATTTCATAAAATGATTGTACCAGATTGATTAAATCCATTACAAAAAAGAAAATAAAATGGGTTTTCAAAAATATTATCAAAAATTAATAACAAATGATTGACTAAAAACTTCTCTAATACAATCAATAATGACTCGATCCTTTCAGAATAAATATTACATCTATGTTGATGAATATGGAATACATAACTTTAATTTTCATGAATGAATTTTATTTGTTTATTTTCCTAGGAGACTTTGACGTACATAAAACACATTCATAAGTGATCTACATAACCTCCCACTAAGTTCAACATAAATATAATCCCTTATAGTCATATCGTATATTGAATCAGAATTCATAACCCATGGGAATGAAACATAAGAAAAATTGATCATAGATTCTCGGTAATTAATAACAAATTAGGTATTAATTATTAGTTACACATAAAAATAATATTAAGGATTAGGAAAATTATCTTCAATTTTGAAAACCATAAAAACATATCACTGATCAAAATTTGAGTCTTGGAATGTATATTTTCAATTCATTAGTCATAAATTATAAAGGAATCAAATAATATGAGCTATGTGAGTATAAAAATGACATAAGACATACTTTGCTAGAATATAAAAAATTAAGCAAAATCATTTCCTTGTTCAATGTTTATTCCCATGACTATCATAGTGAATTAAGTTCAATCCACATTCCACTATATACATAGTCAATTTTGACTCCCATGACAATCATTGTGGATTGGGTTCACTAACCATTCATTTATATTCTTAGTCATGGATCACTCCTAAGACTATCATATTGGGAAGAGCCCCATATTGCACAGGATTCAATCCACATTATAGTCCATTTTATATCTGGATATATATATCATTACCAAATGCATTCGAGGGGAGTATAATTTTGGTCCTCCTATAACATAATGAAAATCATACATATTTATGTCAGATTATTATAAAACATTCATCATATCATAACATATATAAATGATAATACTTCCATAAACATAATAAAATTTTATCATAGAATAAACCTTTGAGTGTAAATGGTGTTCATTAAAATATAATAATAATATTATTATTATTATTATTATGAATAAGGATGGTAAAATTGGATCATAACACTTGTAAAAAATTTATATCATTAAATGACTTAATAAAGGATGAACTTGTCTTTCAAATATCAAATGAAAAAAAATTATATAAAATTACCATTTTCATTTTAAAATCAGCACATTAAAATATAAAATTTTTCCAAAAATTATTGTATTAAATTTACTAAAAATGAACCATGGAATCTTAGAATGTATGATTGAAGGCATTTTCTAGTCATGATGGAAGATAATTATACTAATTCCATGTATGTTAAAGAAGATTCATTTCACATTTTTAGTATAAATTCAAAATTAACTCATTCCGAAAATTACATGAAGATTCATTTTAAAATATTTTGTTAAAAGAAAAACCCTGATGAAAATGATGTTGATAAATCTTGAGATAATATAAAAATATATTATTATTTATTAATAACATGGATATGGATTAAAATGTATTTTTCGACAAAGAAAGAAATAAATTTGGTTTCAATTAGAAAATTATTTTATACCATTGACTTTGTAAAGGGAGGGAGTAGAATGTAATAAATATAATCTATTGAAATGAATAAAGGATAATATAATTAAAGTGTTTATTAGGAGTTATATCATAAATTTACATCATCAAACAGTTATTCAAAACAATTCAGATGAATTATGAGATTGTAAAAAATACCTCACATCTTCTGTAATATTTTATTAAATAAATCATGGAATGTAAATACTAAAACTTATTTGTAAATCCCCATATGTTTCTTGATAATATTCCAAAAATACATCCATATCTTATATCTAAACCATAAGAAATAAATAAGAGGATAATATTATAGTGACCCAAGAATCTAATACAATAATATTACATCATTTTAGAAGAATATTCATTATGTTTCACAAACACTCACTTGAGTACTGTAATAGTTTAGTTCTTTTGGAAACAATGAACACAGTAATGCAATCTGGTCAAATATATTCAATGATTCCCACAATGATATTCTCATTTAGTAATCTTTATAGACATAACCAATATAAAAACATTATTCAAAACCTAAGGGAAGAAAACATAATAATGGGTGATCTTATATTCTCAATAAAGGTAAAAAATAGATATCAATCTATGATCATATGATATAATGAGATAACCATAAGGGTATACGATCATAAACATAACATACAATGTTCCTACCCAATCTATCATAGACTATAAACCTGATACATGACATAAAACATTATAATCATTGAAATATTGTTTTATAAGGGTGAAAAATCATCATAAATAATTTATAAACAATGAAATCATATCATAAAAGTGTTTCAGTATCATATATATTGAATAAATCAATTTAATGTTCCAAAAGTAACAAAAAAGTCCATCATTGTCATGGTTTGGGACACATCTATCTTCCATAATGGACTCGAACACACATATTTCCAATAGTGGTATAGGAAAAACTAGTTTCACATAATGGTTAAATAAGAACGTATTTCACATTACGTATAATTTTCATGGACTAGTTTTTCTATATAATATAATGAGATATAAATACTCACCCAATGAATTTGAGTGAGATATAGGTCCCACCCATAACATAATGAAATGATAAATATGGGTTCAAAATGTTAATAAAAGTTAACGTTACAATTACACATGAAATTACATGGGTAACATAAAACATTATTTATATTTAACATATAGAAAAGAGAAAATTATCATAATCATTTCATCATTGCATAAAATGTGAGAGGAAACGGTTTTCATAGGTGTTTCATCAATGTGTAAAACATTAAAGGGAAACCATTCTCATAAAAATAATTCCATCAAAACATAAACCATTTCCCGAAATAATATGAATAGTATCCTTTAACCATATACCCAATAAGTCATAGGTAATAGTAATTAATGACACTTTTAATGAAAAATAATATTGAATTATCATTTAAATCATTTAATTTGGGAAGAATATTTTGCATTAAATATGCATTTTTTAAAACATAATTCACATTGAAAACATTTTTCCTTGAAAATAAATGTGGAAACATATAATTAAATCGTTGAATTCAGTGTTTTTTCATGATATAAAAATAATTCATCCCATGTCGTACCCCTTCAAATGAAGGTACCATTCACTTTTACAATAAAATCTAAATGTGTATTTTTTGGAAAAGGTTATGAGGATTCCTGTAAAATTTTATTAAAATACTATAAAATGGGAATCAAATTTAATTTAGAAATCAGATGGGAGTAATAAAACCATATTAAAAAAATTTTCTGAAAAAATTATCTTAAATGAAACTAGATTTCCCACCAATGATAAGAATAAATTTTTATTTTGTAAAAAATATTTTAATTATTATTTAAGTATTATAGAGTGGGAAAATGGTTCTATTAAATTACGATATAATGAATAACCATAAGATAATATAATGTATGACAATTACTGAGATGTATGTCATGATATTTTATCATTGGATACCTAATCATGAACAATCCTGATAAATTATTACATTTTAACATTAAATAATTATAAATTTGGTTACATTGAATCAAAATACCTATAATTGAATAAAATAAAATGAAACATAAAATTTCATGAGGATTATTAAATTGATGATATGACATGTAAAAGGGTATGCACTTAAACATCTTTAATGAAAATAGGTGTCCAACAGAACATATATCTCAATCATGTAAAATTTAGAAAAACATATCTTAGTGATTTGTTAACTTTATAACCATAAACCCCTTGAAAGAGACATCCTAAAATAAATGTTAAAATATCGATATATTTTTGAAAATAAATCATAATATACAATAATGGGTTTTATATGCATCACATAAATGAATTATTTGTTGAACATGGATTGTGTCTCCTATAAAAATAAAAGTGAGATGAAAACTCATTACCAAATATCATAAATTACACCATTTTCATTTAAACATCACATAAAATAAAAAATGTTTAGTATACATATATTATATAAAAATATTCACATATATCATACTATATATTAATTTAATTTTTCCTATTATTACACTTTTATTAAAATTTGAATGTTAAAGTTACATTTTGGGTAATAACTGTTTATTTTCAAAAATGTCATGACATGTTTATTTCGGTCCTCTTACATATATAATTATTTCATAATCTCTATAATTTAGATAAATATTTTAATAGAATATATATTCAATATATATTTATTTATATTAATCAATAATATTTTCTGATATAAAATTATATACACTATTCAGGGAGATAATATGTCATATTTATGCACGAACACTATTTCAATATTCTCATCGTTTTAAAAGAAATAAAATTAAATGATATATATATATAATATTTATTGAATAATTTTAATTATATATATGTCACATATTTTTATTAAACTTATCCTTAATTAATTCTAAGAAACCATGAACAAAACAAATCTCTTTGTAAGGATATAGTCAGTCGTACATACGAATAATGTTATTATATACCCAAAAATTTGATGAAATAATGTTACATGTGATATAATAATTATATATGAATAATAAATAAATTTTATCATATATATAATATATAGACTACAAATAACTATTTATTCCCAATTCTTGAGTGGTTGTAATGGAATAAGGAATGGCACGGTTTCCTGATGTAGTTGTTTTCTGTACTCATGAACAATTATTTCCAAACCCATTTACGGAAATTATGTTTGGTTGATGGTATTAATGAAAACATTATTAAATATTAATATATATATTATAATAATGTTTTTATTAAATCATACTATAATAATAATTGAATGGGGTAGTGAAATAAATAAATCAATGAGGCTTATTGAAGAACATTACATTTTCTTTGAGTATCCTCAGGTTTGCACAAAAACCTTATCAAGTTATATTTGTTCTAAAAATAATGCTTATTTAATTATAAGAGTATATTCGGTATGTTATTGGGGTTAATATTTTCTATGAAAAATATGTAAGAAGGTGTAAATAATGGAGGATATTTAGTTCCCTTTTATAAATTTCATGGTGTGAAATTCTATAAAATACTCAAATGTATTAACTATTTAGAGTTTAGTGTTACCTGAAGTGGATCAAAAATTAAAATTAAAGGGATTGAGGTATTATATGGTCGATACATACCTCCAACAGACAATTAAAATCAGTTTTTCAATCATTTTCCCATGATTTTTATGTTTCCTCACATTTAACATTTTGGGGTTTTAATTAGGTAACATGATTTATAATGTAGTTATTTATCCATTAAGAATTAATTAACATGAGAATAAATAATTATTTTGTCATGATGATTATAAAAACTAAATAAAAATTTTCAAATAAAAAACAAATGTGTGTTGAAAATTAATTTTAATAGATGCAAAGGTAGCATGTAAAAAACCGTTTTAACCGTAACCGCGATTACAAATTTTCTACTATTTAATGGTCAATATAGTTATAATAAATGGTTTATTAGTACATGAATTGAAATTTTTTTATATTAATGAAAATTTGAAAATAATTATATTAAATACTTTATTTTATGAAATTGTAAAATATTTAATAAAATATCATTTAATATAATATAGCATTAAGGTCCACATTGCCATTTTTACATGAATTTAAATTTATGAAAATATTAAAAAAATGTTCTAATTTTAAAATGTTATGTTAAATAATTATTATATGAAATAATCATTTAAAAAAATAATAGAACATATTATTTTGATAAATTTTATTCACAATTTTTATTTATAATATCAATTATTTCTTTTTTATAATATAAATAATTACATTATTTTAATTTCTTAATCATTTTATGTAAACATTTCATCTGTAAATATTAAATATAAATTATTCTGGTAATGTAAATTAATTTACATATCAAACTAAAAACTATTACCGAAAAGATTTTTTTCCAATCCAAAGTCATTATTGAATGTACAATGGTGAAGGGTTACTTTTTTCATTTTCATTACAAAACATATTATATGGGTAAATTTATTTGTAAAATATTATATATACTCCTAAAATTTGATCCTCTGGTCATTATTTTTTAAATATGTCCATAAAATTGTTGTTGGAAAAAATTTTAGGTTACATTAACTATTTTATTCTTAATTTATCTACATGGTAAATACATTTTTACCTTACATGGGATAATTAATTTTTATCAATATCCTTACTCATTATGTTTTAAATATATTTTAAATACCTTATAAGAAAATTTTTATAATTCAATATATGGAATCCTAATTTATAAATTAGATTAATGTTATTAATAAAATTTAAATTATAATTAATCATTCAAACAACACAAGAGAGTGGGGTTTCATAGAGAAAATGGACAAATGTGTTGAAAATTTTGAAACAACGTTTCAATATTAAATAGATCCCAAGGGCATAAATTGGATTATTATAATTTTAATTTAACTAATATTTCAATTATTCTAACCTAAAATATAATTTACATTTGTAAATAATTTCGGTGAAATGATCGTTTTATTTAAAATTTAATATTTTCACTATACATCAAAAATTTAATCTTTAATGAAAAAACAGAAAAATTAACCCTAATAAAATATTGACATTATGATTTTAATTTCCTTTTATTTTATGAAAATATTTTATTTATTTATTATTATATCTATTTTCAGTATAACTTCATCATAAGATAATGATAAAACAAGTATTTAGAAATATACAGTTTTTTACATAATATTGGATTTCTTCATATATATTATCTATAAAATTCTAAGATTGATGTAATAAATTTTATTGAATATAGATTATAGGAATTTTATATGATTCACTATCAATAAGTGATTTAGTAAAAAAAATTCATATTAAACAGGCTTTTTGCATCAAAATAGTTATCTAAAAATGGATTTACTTTTATTTTTGAAAGAGGTTTTTAAATTTTTAATTAATTGGACATCAAATAATTCATTATATAAATATTTTTAAACAAATTTTAAAAATTTTGTTGATCTAATTCATACCATCATTCCAACGATTATTTTATAACTATCGTGTTAAATAAAAATATGTCCATAGTTTTTCATTTTTGGTTCAAACTCGGTGTTGTATGTGATGAAAGATAAACTCAGAATTGTGTGTAAAACTAGCCAAAAATATAATTTAACTTTACAATTGATAAAATCAGTATTTCATGTACCACAAAATATTTAAAATATGAAATAAATTTGAAAAAAATATAGAAAACTACATGTTGTAACATGATACCTCAATTAAAATTAATTTTCCGCATCAGATTTATCTCAGTCATCAAAGGTGATTGTTCCTTTCATAGAAACACACATTGTAAAAAGGGTTAAAAAATACACTTGAAAAAGTTAAGGCTTTGTTTGAATGTCATTGAGAATAAAACATAATAGGTTTCAGAATAGGAGATCATATGTTGAAATTTAAAACATCAATAGGGAATTGAATAATAATCCCTAAATACTGATGGGGAGTGGTAGAGAATAATTAACAATATAAAGTAGTTGTTACCAATAAGTATAACTACAAAAAACCATAAATCAATGATAATTAAAGGACCCATTTAAATCATAGGAAATGAAGTCTCTAGGATGACCTATTTATTTGAAGATTATTTTGCTAAACTAGAATAATTATGATGAGAAAATATACATACCTGATTTAATTCCACTTGATAAGAGAAATATTACCCTATTATTCTATGTTGATAAATTCACAGATCATATCATGATCCTAGAAACGAAGGACAATTTTATATTCTTAAAGAACTAACTTTACATATGTTCTATATATAGAATGATAATCTATTTTTTTATCATTAATAACATGAAAACAAAATGTGTATCATAGGTTATAAAATTTATATATATATTCATTTGGATAAGTAATACATTAATCTATAAAACATCATTGAACATTCATCATAAACCATTAAAAAATGCTTTTCCTTTTGATCCTTGATAAAGATGACAATAAAAATCTTAAAATGAACATTACTAAATATTCTCAAAATCAAATTAACATTAACACCCCATATACATAAAGTAATTATTGATCGTCACATAACAAAAATGAGAATTAGATTATCAAATATTCAATTCTAAAAAGCTAATAACTATAATTAATATAACAAATTATTTAAAATGTGAATATTTTTTATTCCTTAAACCACATATTGTTGAATATATTTGTTTAAAAAAATTCTATAAACCCCATACAAGAAAGAATAAACCAGTATGTCAACAAATCATTAATGTATGCCATGGTAATCTAAACTATCCAATTTACGTTATTCTTATCCAACATCTCACTATTAAAACTATCACAATTTTATCATACTCTAGATCAAATTAAGGGATACCATTTTTTAATTATGTGGTTTACATTAAATATAACCTTTCCCAAATATCAATTTTTTGATTCATTATCATCAATCAAGATATTCAATCTAATCAATAACAAAAATTAAAAAATTGGAATATAATTCAATATTTAATTGTTCTTGAATATTAATAAAATAAAATGAACTAATACCATTTAATTCTAAAACGATTAAATTGGATCCAAATTCCTAATCCTTAGTACCTATTTAATTTCATATATCTATAGTAGTCTCAACATCATCAACCATATAACCCTTACTTATAGAACCTTTCAGATTTTATTGGAGATATTTCACCTTAAGAAATAGATTGGTATCATTCCCATAATTCTATAAATTAAATAATTCATTAGTAAATGATATCATAGAGAGACCAATATTAAAATCAATTTCATTAACTAAAATTTCATTTTTATTTGTAGGTACTCGATTTTTATCATTGTTTTCAATAGTCAAAACATCTTCTTATTCTTACAGGGCATCCATTTTTGGGTTTCTTCCCAAATTCTCTACAAATTGATGATTAAATATTATTTACATCATGGTTTCAATCACACAGACCCCCATCAAACACATTCCTATTTTACTTTTAGTATTCTAAGTTTATGTTATCGTATAATATATTAATCTTATTGTCTGAAAAGTGATTAGGAAAAATCACAACATACTATACTCCGGTCATAATCTCAGTTGAATTATCATCATAAAATCACCCAATCATTTCAATGATAATATAGTTCCCTATGGTTCTCTCAATTTAATAATACCATAATACATTTTTTAAGGAAATATAATCCCCATGTAAAGTCACATAGTCCTGAAATTCATTTAGTGGTTTAATCCAAGACCCCTTTTTCTAATACAAGAAACCATTATTTCATTCATGATCATTTATGTTACATATCTACATAAATACATTTTGAAGGTTCATAAAGAGTTTGTGAATTTAAAAAGAATATCCCCCAAGAGTTTCAAACTAGGTGAGCATCTGGCTTGTTTTCTTGCACCAATACCAGATCGAGTCTAGCCCAATATAGTTTTTTTGGGATTTCAGATTCAGGGAAAACAGTTCATGTGAAACATCAAATTTTTTATCCATATATAGATTTATTTCATTGAAACTAATCGACATTTCCATTACAAAAATCCATGAAATTTTTACTATAAGTTGACTCATCCATAGATATATACATATACATGTACATGGTGTTACAACTATGTTTTTCATAACCTAGATTCTAAAGATTTACTGAAACCATCCATTGATACCAATAATATTTACACATTAATCCCATACGTGGATAATACATCTTTTTAGAATAACATTCACTACATTTCACAAAAACATTCTTGGGGACCATTATTTTTTACTGAATTTGGATTTTTGGAACACAATATTCTAATATGGTGAATGATCTTTAATGACTACGAAAAAAAATATCTTTCTATTTAGTAATCTTCATAGACATAACCTTAAAAAAACCCTTCATCATAACATGAGGAAAAGAATCATTGGAAAGTGTGATATTAGATGATCATTGAAGGAAAATCTAATTTATATAAATCTATTATAATAGGAAATTTGTGATAATATTACGGGAATGTGATCATTAACATAACTTGCAATGTTCTTACCCAACATATCATAGATCAAAACCTGAGTAATGGCATTAAAAATTTCATATTTGAACAAATGGAATGTAATTGTGATAAATTATCATTAATAAAACACGAACCATAATATATTGTTATTTAAGTGTGGGTTAAACATAAATATAGAATAAAGATTCTTCTTTTTCATGATTAAGGACCATGTGAATCAACAAAGTAAATTAGGAAGCACCCATTTCAAATAGTGGATCACAACAAACATATTTCTTATAAGTAAAATACTTCACACCTATTTTACATAGTGGATTTATACACACATGTTTACGATATAGAATCAAGCCCATAGAATTGTTTCATATTTTCATCTCAAGAGATATAAACCATTAATAGATATTTTGGATGGAGATAATGGTCCAACCTATTATATAATGAAATCATATATATGAGTTCCACATGTTTATAAAAATTCATCATATCATAACCCCTGAAATGAAATGTGTATCATAAAATTTTTTTATAGCATAACCAGTGGTAAAGAGCCATTTTTCATAATAATTTCATCATTAAATATCCCATGAAAATAAGAGGGGTTGTTAAGTCTTTTAACAATGTATAATCCGTTGAAGAGAAACTTGTACCTAAAACATTGTGGAATAAAAAAACTAAACTATTTTGAGAAATAATATGAATAAAATCCCTATATCATATCCATATTATTTCATAGTTAACACTAGTGTATTTCGTACTAGATGGAAAATAATTTTTAAATACAATTTAAAACATTTCATTAGGAAAATATCTACTCCCCTTAAAAAACATCTTCCAAAATATATATCATTATTAAAATATATCTCTTTGAAAATAATCATGAAAACATATAAATTAATCATCCAATATATTATTAGTCTATACATAAAAAATTAAAATCATGTTGTACATGTTAAAATGATGGATCCATTTACACTTGCGGTAATAAAAAAGTATTTTTTTTGGAAAATGACATGAAATTTTTTTAAAACATTTAAAAAGTAATAAATGATTTAAATTATATTTTATAAATCATTAGGTAATTATAAAATATTTTTATAAAAAAATTTACAAGACATGGATTTGAAATTAAAAAAATGATTATAGGAATAAAGTCAAATTCTATAAAAAATCTTTCATTTTATTTAAGTACCATAAAGCATAAAAATGATTCCATTAAATGAATATATGATGAATAAACAGAGTAGAAAAAAATATTGATAATTTTTTATGGTTATATCATGATATGTTAACATTGGTTATATTATCATTTCCAATCATGATAAAGGATGAGGTTGTAACATGAAATCATTATCACTTTAGTAACATTGAAAAATAATCCCCATGAAAGAATAAAAAAACGAAACTTAAAATATCATAGTAGGAATAAATTCATGATATTATATGTAACATAGGATATATTTACACCTTGTGAAATAATATAGGTTTATAACATAACATACATATGAAAGTACTAAAAATGTGAAAAAAATCACTTATCAATTTGTTAAAATTTTATCTATAAACACCATGAAAGAAAGATCCTCAAATGGGTTTCTTTAAATCTAAATGTTTAATATATTAACAATATAATATAATCTAATTGGTACTTTCAATACCACATAAAATAAAAATGAGGTTAACATGGCCTTTGTCTCACACAAAAGTAAAAGTGGAATGAAAATTTCTAACACTATGTCTTGACTTCTTTAATAGTAATTAAAAATTCATGTATAATAAATATTTATTTATTAAAAATATAATTAAAAATTATAATCATATATATTACCATATATTATATTCATATTACATTTTGAACTGATTTATTTATCATTTCTTGTTAATGTTATTTTTTGTGTTATAACCACATTGTTTTTAATATATGTTTTGACTTGTTATTTTTGGTCCTCCTACATAGATCATGGATTCATAATCACCATAATGTTATAAATGGTTAAAATATAATATAAATTTAGTATATATAAATTTATTTATTAGTGTCCTTATGATTTTCTGATATGAAATTATATACACCATTCATGGAGATGGTAGGCCAGTTGTATATGTGCGTGTTGTTTCTATTTTCTAATAGTATTGAATAAAATAAAAGTAAAAGATATATAAATATTATAAAAAAACTAAAATTTAAAATTTAACATGTATCACATTTTTTTAATATTCTGATCCTTAATACATATCATGTAAATCATAAAAAATCACATCAGTTTGAGAGGTGGTAATCTGTCTTATACACGAATGATGATAACATGTTCCTGATTAATGGAAATACAAAATTTCTATGTGATATAATAATTACTTAACAATAATAACAACTTAAAAATAATATATATAATATATAAATTATAATTCAATCATTATGACCAACAGTGATGGTGGTAATAAAAAAAATAATGTCATCGTTTTGTGAGTCAGTTATCCGCTACACACAAAAATGGTGATTTGGTAATCAATTTTATAGATGTGTGTGGGGTTGTAGGTTGTAACCATGACATTAAAACATATCTGTATATGTAAGATAATTATTTTATTATATAATCCTGTGGTATTAAGAATCAAAGGGGATGGCGAACAAAAAAAATAAAGATGCTCATTGATTATCATTACCTATTGTTTAGATATCTTCCTTAGGGTTTAACTTAAACATTCATCTGCTGTATTTATGACCAAAAAATTCCTATAGTATGAGATTCGTGAATTTGGGATGTGGTTTTGGTTGGTCATGTATTATCTTAATAGGGATTACTGTTTGAATAATGGAGGAGATTTAGTTTCATATTATAGAAGAGAAGGTGTGACATTATGGTAAATACTCAAAAGTACTCCCTATTGGGAGGTCATCGATACCTAGAGTGGCCCAAAAATTGATAATTAAATGGGTGGAATTATTTTATTGTTGTTAAATACCTTCTTCACAAATTTAAACACTAATTTTAGAGATACATTCATTAGTATCTATGATCCCCCATAATTACCATTTTGGGTTTTCACTACAAAACATACTTTTCTAAACTAAGTTATATATCAGTTAATAATAAATTATTGTGATTCATATTATATAAATTTTTCCTATTGATAATAAATATGAGTGATAATTTACCATATAAACAAATATGTGTGTTGAAAATTAATTTTATCATAACTTCATGTAACATGTAAAAACTCTGCTTTAACCATAATGACGATAATAAGGATTTTTATTAATTAAGATTCAATATATTCAATAAAAGAAAATTATTATTCCTTGAATGGAAAATATTTTGTATTTATTAAAACATATAAATAATTTGATCAAATTTATGATTTTAATAATTTTAAATCATATAATAACATTCCATTTTTTATAAAATAACATTAAGGATTATTTTTACATTATACAATTAATTTTCAATGTAAACAGTATCCTTAAATTAATCGAATTTGAATGTATTTTGTTAACACATGTATAAACTAATATATTAATCTAGAATATTAATTTATCATTAAATTTTTTCAATTTACTTAAATCTTGTGAATTTTTTTATTAGTTATTATATTTTTTGTTACCTAGATAAATATTGAATTTGAATTTCATAATAATTTTCAGTAACTATTCATTAACTAAAAATAAAATGTTAATTATTATGATAAAAAAACTAATATTTCAATATAATACATATTATTTAACATTTTCTTCATATATTCAAATGCGATATAGAAATTAAAAGTCCAAAAGAATCCTTTTTATATTTCTCATTTCTTAACATATTATATGGGTATATTTAATGGAAAACAATCCAAAAACGACTTAAAATAAGATAAAATTCTCATAAGGGTCAAAATATGGAAATAAAATGGGTTTTAAATAAATTAGAGGGATAATTTAGCCCTTATCTTCTTAGTTTAACACCATGATAAATCAATTTTTATCTTATGGGCCGTAATTAATTTTAATTATTTGTATTATTCATATTGTTCAAAATTATGTTTACAATAATTGATATTATAAATTATAATTATTCTTAATATTGAATAGATTTTTTAAAATTATATCCATATAATTGGAAAATAATAATTTATAATTAACCTCATAGAGATGATTATTAATAAGGTATTTGATGAGAAAATAGTAAAATATTACAATGATTTTATATATAATTTCATTATGATTTTTTTAAAATATCCTAAATATTTTTTAATAGTTGTTTAATTTAACAAATTTTACATATAAAAACAAATTTGAATATATTTTATCTTTATGAATACCTTAGGTGATATGACTATTTTAAAAAAATAACATTTTTACTATTCATTATAAATGAAACATTTTTAAAATAACATAGAAAGTAACTCTAGGATTTTTTTTATATTAATATTTAATAATTGATGTTTATTTTATCGATATAATTTTCTAAAAGATTAAAATTTTTGTCTTGTAATAAATGTTTTAGAAAAATTTGTTAACACTTCTTAAAAAATAGTTTTTAAGAATAAAATTAGATTTAATATTATATACTTTCTAGATAACATAAAATATTATTGTTTTAAATTTTGTCGAATATTAAATATATAAATTTAATTAAAATTAATTTTTTTTGATTTGGTTAATTTATTGAAATTAAACACACTTGTTTGCATCAAAATATTTTTTCAAAAAAGTATTTCCTTATATAACCAAATGGGTTATATTTTAATTTATAATTAAATGGTCCCAAAAGAATAAATTATATAGAAAAATGAAAGCTATAATTTCATAATTTAGACAACCATATTCAAAAAATCCATTCTAAGAGCCAGTTGATAACTATCATACGGAATAATAATATTTAAATAATATGTCATGTTTATTTTTAAACACCATGTTACATGTGATGAAATATAAACATGTAATTGTGTGTAATGAAAATCAATGATAGTATTGAATGTATTAAATGAAAAAAATAATTGTTTAATGTTATATAAAATATCCAAAAATTTAAATATACTTGAAAAAAATTCAAAATATCTCAGGGAGTTTCAAATATTGCTTGTGTCCTATAGAAATAAGAGTGAAATGAAAACCATATACCTCATGTTTAACATAGATTTAAATTTATATAACCTCAATTATAATAAATATAAATTTATTTTAATTACAAAATAGAACTATTTAAATAATTTGAATATCATATATGATCCACTTATAACATTTCTACTCATATTTATAAATTTACCTTATTGAATATGTTGTCTCCATGTGTTAGATGGTTCATTTTAATAGTGTTTTGATTTAGTATTTAAATTCCCCAACCATTGATAATCGATAAATAATATATATTATATTAAAAATTAAATAAATATAATATATATTCATTATATATATATATTCATTCATAGAAAAGATATATAATAAGTGAATAACTCTATTCATGGATATGGTAGGTCGTATGTATGCATGAACACTATTTTTATTTTCAACAGATGAAATGAAAAAGGTAAATAAAATTTCAAAATAATGAGATCATTATTATTTAATATTTATATCATATATTCAACAAATATATCCATATTTACAAATAAAAAAATATGATATGAGTGGAAAATCACATCTCTTTTCTAAGGTGGTGGTCCATATTAAACTCATGTGATGTTATAATCATCCAATGGTTTAGACCATAAGAGGGTAGAAATAAAAATATAAATATTGAAGAATAATTTTATTATGTATAAATATAAACAAAATCCTCATAAATTTTCATTAAATATGGCGATGGAAAATGAATTATATCACATCATATTTGATGAAATAGAGTGTGTCCATTTGTGGTTAAATTATTATAATTGAATTTTAGTACATCTAGGATAAAAAATATAATATTTCATTATAAAAAATCATTTTTTTGTGGAGGTAGATGAAGAATTAATATTATATTGGATGGGTACAAGGATTACCTCTTCTTCAATGGGACACCTTTTGATATATTATTGAGGTCCCTTGAAATGGAATTTTATGAAGACCAGGAACATTAGTCTAAAGATAAATGAGTTTTTCTGATATATGTTTAGGTTGTGGTATAGCGACACAGTAAAAGGATTTTCAAAGATTATATAGAATGATTTTCCTTTTATATAAGAGGGAAAGGAACACTTGAACTTACATAAATTATATAAATTTATTTAATATCTTTATCAACTATAATACTTCCAAATAAACTTCAATTTGTTTCAATCATATGAAACTTATATAGGGTTTTGTTTAATTTCAAACATTTTCATTTGTTATACATCCTTTTTAACAATTTTTGACCATAAACGTAGTAAATACTATTTCATTCATAAAAGGTAAAAATATTACTTTTTAAGATAAAATTATTTATAAAATGGAAAATGGAACTAATTTTAGAATGTTTTTCACAATAATGATTCTATAAATTGATATTTATGAATTCCAATTAATTTAATAAAATAAATTTAAAATAAAATAATATTAATGTCTTTTTATTATATATTCAATTCATTGTCACATTGAAAACAAAATTAGAATAATGTAATTCAAAGGCAAACCTTCCAAAATATATAATATGATATATTTATCAACAAAACATAACATTAAACATTATTTAATTGTAAAAATATAACATTTAGTGTTATATAAAATCATTTAGTTGATTTTTTACTGCATGAAAAAGAAATATTTTAACGCTACATAAGAATTTAGGGTTTTTATTTGATTGAAAGAAATTGAAAATAATTACCAGGAATAGAAACTTCGTTCAAATATATTAAATACATTATAAACATCAATATGTTTTTAATCCATAAAATAAAAATATAATAGATATTAAAACAAATAATGATATATTTTTACACTATCTACTAGTTATATATTATAAAGGTCAAAAAAAGTTAAATCATAAAAAAGGTTATATTTTTTTATATTTGGATGATTAAAGATGAAATTTTCTCATCCAATTAAAAATTAGAATATGTTTGAGTTAACTAAAACCCAATAAGATTTTTTTAACAATAATTTACCCATTTTATCTTTAGCAAGGTAATAAAATATTATTATGCTCAGTACTCATATTCAAAAAATAGGTTTCTATTTCAAAATAATGTAACTAATAATATAAAATATGTTGTATATTTCTAATGATTATATTTCTATATGTGTTGGAAATAAGTTTTATTCAAAAATGAAAAATATAACAATTTTGTTTTTGAAAAACATCTTGCATAAGAATAAATTTTTTTATTCCAAATTTGACAGTAACTTTTATTTGAATGAATATAATTTAATTAGAAATAGTATAATAGAATAAATATTATTTATAATCCATTTTAAATTAAACATTTTATTATTGAATTATTAATAATAATAAAATTTTCAATTAAATATTATTTATACTATTTATTGAAAAATCCAAATTTTCTAAAAAAAACTCAAAAATATATATATTCTAACTTTTACATGATGATTTCATAATATGTCTAGACAAAAAATAATTTTAATTAAAAAAGAATCATACCATGATTCTAAATAGATATTAACAATGGTACTTAATTGAAAAAAAGTCATAATGTTATAATTATCCACTATTTTATTGATTTTAACCCCTACAAAACTATGTAATGATTACTATCCCACAAATAGAAGAAATAAATTACCTCTATTTAAGGATTCACTCTCCTAGAAATTACAATAATATGATCTATGTTTTAATATGAAATGGCCCAATGGGATAATCATTCCCAAACTAACTTTCACTAGAGAATCAATAATCTTAATCGGCTTTTCAATCAGGCCCATATCAAGCTCGACATCAATTTACTCCAAATTCAAAGCATGTAATGGGTCTCAAATATTATTTATAATCTAAGAAACATGAAACATGATATTTATCATATTCATTTTTATTGGAAGGAAAATATTGTAAACGAAATTCCAAACCAACTCAACAAATTTAATTTCCAAATTATTTTTCAACCATTGAGAAATAGGCTGTTGAATCAATGGTGAAATTTTGAAAAATTTACTCTAAAGTAATCATAACCCTTGAAGGATGTTAGAGTTATTTCCCAAAAAATTTAGAACATATATACAAGAATAAAATAATATTAACTTAAAAAAGGAACACAATATTTTAAAGGGTTTTCCTTATTGCCAGAACCTACATCCATTCGATTGCTACACCCATGGTCCATAGAAACTCACTATTATAAACGAGTGAGTACAACATTTGATCTAAATTCCCTAATACTCCCTCTATCTCATAATTTATTATGAGTATATATACACCTATTATGTTATACATTTTTCATAAAAAACAAATCCCAAATAAAAATACAGAACATTCGGAATTCTACTCCATAAATGATTATTTGGAATGGTTGTTTAATTTTTATGATTTGGTAATGTTTTTTTGTTCAATAATCCACCATACAATAAAATTCCATCCAATGTGCCTCACAAATTTTTTTTCCATTTATAATCTTTGTAATTTCCGATTTAAAAAACCTATATTCCTAAAATAACTTTATAATAAATTTCCCATGTTAACCAAAATAAATACCCTAAATTTTCTATATGAACAATCTCTCTAATTTCAGTATCTATTATTTTAAAATAAAAAAGTATATATATCATTGATTAAATCTTCGCTTTTGTACATTCACCAATATAAAACCTACTAAATTTATCAACTAATTTACTATTAAATGGTTTCATGTAAAATATATTTTTTACCCATTTATATATGTTCTCTTAGATTGGTGGAGGTTGGAATGACTTTTCATTTCATTCCTAAACCAATTTGATAAATATATTTAATATATTTTGGGGTTTTCTAAATTATTTTTCAAACGAAAATGGTTATCCCATAAATCCATACTTTCCTTGTCATTATTAAAATCATCAAAATGAAAAAAATTGAAAAATGTTTTTTCATGGAATGAAAATAAAAAACATTAAATAAGAAATTAAGAATCATAACCTCTAATATCATTTTAAATTTTCATAGAAAATACTCAACCCTAAAATATTTGTTCAAATATATTTTTCCAGGGAAAAAACATTGATTGTCCATTATTTTCATCTATTAACTGTTTTTTAATCATATGTCCTCAAGTTAGAATAATAAAGCACTCTTTAGAAAATTTTATCTTGTAACAATGTAAATTATTTTTAGCATACATTTCTATAGAATGAAATCTCCGAATAACATTTCAATTTCAAACATCACATTTTCTATAAAAATAAATTTTAATTCATACATCATAAAAACTATATTTTGGGAAAATAACTTTTCCTCTATTTGTTCCTCCTGGATAGGTAAGAATGATCTATACCTTATTTTTGTTCAATTTAACTTGATTAATAGACTATAGTTTCATACATTATTTAAACATTTAAATTATTTTGTCAATTCCAAAATTCGCAGAATCAAAACATTGGCTTCAAATTATTTTAATTATCCCATTTTATTTTAATAAAAAAATATGAATTTCAATGCCACTCTGTATTTATTTTACATTTTACATAACCAAGAAAACTCCATAATATAAAAAATGACTGATTATGTTGTTCTGACTATTCTATTTTGTTATTCTATTTTTTTAATTTTTATATCCTATAAAAATATAAAAAATAATTACAAAATGTTCATTTCTTGCTTTAACTTTTTAATTCTTCAACACATTATTTTCGAATTATGATTTTCACTAATTTAGTAACTCTATAGTAACTGAACTCTATATATCTAGAATATTTTTTTTCAAGACATTAATGAGCGAAAAATCAGAATCATACTTTTTAGTGAAACTCAATAGTATTCTATCCAATTTGTAACATTTTGACTTTTATTTTTCTTAAAAATTATTTATCCAATAATTTTTTTATGAAAATCATGAAACACATTTATTGAAACATCTTAAATAATATTCTAGATTCATTTCATATGAACATTAAATTTTTTCTAGAAGATCATTCTAACTATCTTTATTTTGTTCATTTCCCTTTTTCCATCTAATATCATTCATCTGTAAAGGTTTTCATTATATTTTAACTCATCCTTGGAACAAAATGTTGTATCATGAGGTTTTAAATGATAGTATTAAAATTAATCAATAGAATAAAACTTGTTATTTTTTTTTAATTTTATTCAACAAATTTAGTAAAACATTATAACATTTAGAATTTATGAAGGTTTTATTATCTATCATCATTATAACAAAATTTTCATAAAAAACATCCATTACCTTCAATAATAACATTTAAAAAAATCATTAATAATAGCCTTTCTGAAACCTACTAAACAAATGAAATTTCAACAGAAGTTATTTTAAAAAAATATAAAATAGTTTTACAACAAACACCACAAATGATCAAAAATATATTACTTTTAATTTGATTAATGTTTTTGTTAACAACATTTCAAAATAATTATTTTTCATCAATAGAATTTATCCATTCACATTTTACATAATTTTACCATATACATAGCCTTTCACATAGAGAAGATCATGAAAGAAAACTACTGTAAACATTACTGTTTAGAAGGAATTCCAACCCTAAGTGAAAATAATTTTTCAAGGTTAAGATAAATTCATCCTCACTTTTACATTCTCTACATTTCATTTATAATTTCAACTCTCATGCTTTTACTCTCCCCAATTTATTCTCATATCAATTTTATAAAAAACAAAACATATAATCCATTACATATATAGTTGGAAACACTTATTACAATGTTGTTACTTTATAACATCATTTTAAAATAAATCCAAAACATAATAGGAGACTTTGTTACATTATTTAACAAGATAATTAAAGAGGATAAAGAATATTTTGGATCTTTAATTACACAAATTTCCATTTTGGATAGATTTTCTTAAACCGTATATAATCTAATATTTCATAGAGGTATATTCCACCAGATCATATCCAATATTAATGTTCTCCTTGGTGAAATGATACTTGATTATAGTGTGACTTGATCGTGAATATTACAAAAAATATTCTGATTGATCATTGGGACTTTGATTATAAAAAATAATCTTTAATGGCGTAGAAACATTCACATTAATAATTTTCAGTAGTAATCAAATAAAAATTAATTATTTTCATGAATATATAAATGAAATATATTCTAAATTCTCAATACTCAATGTTACTAATCTCTATTAGTTAATCTTCAATATCACACAACATTATTCCAAGAGAATTTTTGTTCCTTAATAAGACAATTTTTAATTGCGATTTCTTTCCAAATATATGTCTATATACCCAAATATTATTTCTATCACAAAATAGTTTTTTAAATATTCCATACGAATTTTTTTATTTCATATATCTTTATATTCATTTTATAGGACACCTATAAGATTTCACGGGATCTCTCTGATAACAATACACAATGTAACACTGTACACAATCCCTATCAATGAAGCTACACGATAGAGAAAACTTTCTATCAATTTATATTAGTCATTCTAATATAATAATTTCCAAGTGTCACATTTACATAACATTATAAAAATATGTATAGGTTAGAAAATTTTTTATAATCATTCATTAAAATCATTTGAAACAATTCATTAGAATACTTTTGTTACGATAGAAAAATTTATCTCTCTATTATAAACGTGTAAATAGTGGAAGAAATTGAATTATATAAGCAATAAAAAATAGTATTCACCTATTTATATTACTCTTTATAACAATATTCATTATCTCCTATAATAATATCTCATCTACATAAAAAATAATACATACCGCTCTTGAGTTCATCTATATTAGATATAAGATCCTATAATTTTTTTAGGAAAACGTACTTGTTTTAAGTAACTATCTTGTTTGGAGTACCATGAACTTAGATCTTGTTCTAAACCATAAAATTGTTTCTTTAAAATAATTTCCTTGGATCCAACTCTATCAATATGGAAACCACAAGGATTCCAAACATAAACTTCTTCCTCAATTTATCTATTTATGAAATCTAAAATATATCCATTTGATGACCATTATAACAATGATTTACAACCACAACCATGATCATTTTTATTGTTTCCATTCTCAAATGTCGATAGTGTCCCTTAAAAATCCATACAGTTAAATTGTTACTAACCATTTAATGGAAATCATTCTGTGTTTCTTGAAACATTACCATTTTTTCGGATTGGTTTAGAAAACCTTCTTTGTTCTATTAATATTATTCCCCATTAGTCATTTAAGGAGTTCCCAAGTTGAATTAATCTCTATCTGATCAGAATCGTCATTCTCATAATCAAGATATCCATTATATTCAATTAATTCTAATATGTATTCTAGTTTATACTATGAGATGAGTGTAATTTGATTTTATTATCTAAACATCATTATAGTTTAATCAAAATTATTTTGATGTCCAATAAAATTATCATATTATAATTATTTTTTAGAGTACGAAATTTTAGAATTTTTTTCCACATCACTTTCTTCGCCAAAAATAAATCATCGGAATCATCAGTCACCTATTTTGGGTCACCATTTATTACACATTTTCAATTCTTATTATATGTATTAAATTTTTATTAATTAAAAATTTCAATAATCATTGTTACATTTTTTTAAAAAAAAACTAAAATTATAGGATTCAAACAACTTTTTAAATGTTTTCCCTTAAATTTATATCTTCTTAAAATAGGTTAACCTCTCATTAAAATTGCATTGATATATTTTTAGTTAAATTTTCAATGATTATGATTTTTGATCGTTAATAATAAAGACTTCCATAAAAATTATGTATTTCATTAAATGTTGTATATTATAGAATATTTTACTAATAATTAATATTGGATTATTTACCAAATAAAAAGTTGTTTTGTACATGTAAAAATATATTGACAGTTTCTCTCATAAAAAAATTTAAATTTTATACACAATGAATATATATTTTCTAATTTCCACTAAAAATATGTTTTTTTGTTCTACCACTCCACTTTTTCGAAGGTCTGTATAGAGAAATGCCCAAATGTTTAATAGCATGTCTCTACAATTAGGATTCAATGTAAATTCAAGTTTAATCATTTCCATTATATGTTTTATGTTTTAGAATGTGAACACCCAAATATCTCTCAACATCTCTCCAAAAATATCTTAACATTTCCTAATCCTCTAATGGATTCTTAAAAAAGGTTTTATTGAAGATTCTAGTAAAATGATAATAAATTGTGATAAATCCTGAATATCTTTTTGTGGATTAATATTTGATAAATCCTTCAAAATTTTAATGAATAATTTTATGATGGTTTTTTTGGTTTAAAAAATTAAAATGACTTTTAAAGACCAATTTTCCTTTCTATAATGTGATACCAACAACATTTTAATTTCATATTAATAATGGGATGATTCTTATTGAATTAAATTTGGATTGTTTTTTTCACAATTTTACTCCCATGGTGTTTGAGCCTTTAATGATAGAGATTGTTCAAAAAATTAGAACTCAGACAATATGAGTTAAAGATATTCTAAATTTGAATGATATTTCCTCTAGTTTTTTCTCCCATGGTAAAAAATTTTCAATCTTATATAGTTTTGATGATTCAGGATTATATTCATAAAGTAACTTCCATCCAATCATTACAATTTTGGATCACACAAAGAAAGTTATTCTTTAGAACATTAATGTTTAAAAATTCCTTATAATTGAGTTTCCTAACATTGATATCACCACATTTAATTCCTCAATTTTTTTAGGAACTATCATTTATGAATGAAACTTATCCCTTATAATAATTATTAATATTATTTATTTATTTTATTTCACCTATAATTTTTGTGGAACAACCACTATTAATAATACATGGTTTCTTATTTTATCATACTTTTATTGATGTCTCAAATATAGATTAAATTTCTTCAATATTCTCCATTACATAATATTTTTCATTACTCAAATAAGAAGCATACCAAGGAATAGTAGCCAAAAATTATTTCGAAAAGTTAACTAGTTGGTCACATCTTCTAAAAACATATTATTGGCATGTTTACTGATTTATAGTTTGAAAATGTTGATGATCTTGATAATTTGGGTTTTTATCTTTCTATGAAATTGATGGAATATGGAAACATTATAACAACGATCTTATAGATGAAATATATTTAACACATGCTTGTTAATCCAATACTTTATAATATTTTTTATAACACTTCTATTATTATAAACATCATATGAACTCTTACATTTAGTGGGTGGGGATTTAACATAATGTTTTGAGTGAGAATTCATAGATTCATTATAGTATTTTTTATTCATCCCTATGGACTTGGTGAAACATTCCTTAATTTTTCTAAAGGTATGTTTAAACTATAGACTATTTTACTAACATTTTTAAACCTAGTTTTTTTATATGTTTACCTATTATTAAAATCTTCCACCATAATCCCTTATTCAGAGACTTATAGTTTATGATTTAAAATCTCTTGGATATACTAATATATAATTTTAAGGCATTGATTCTATCCTTAAACATTATATCCATTTTCATTCTTCATCCTTTTGATTTGTTTATTGGGTCTGTAATTTGTATCAATAAAGGAAAAAAATTTGATATGGGTATATATTATCTGAATGTTTCTTAAATTCAATATTAGTCTACATTATTCTAAGAATTATTATTGTTCCCAATATTTTCAAATAATTTTACACAGTGTCGAATTAATCAACTTCTATAGATGTGTTAATGAATATTAATTATCAACATTAATAAAAAATAAGGTTTTTATTATTTTAATTTACTTTTTAATACCACTAGTACAATTATTATATTCCTTATATTATTTCATAAATATCATACACAGATTATTTTCTTTAGAATGGTATTTAAAATCATTGAATTTCATTCTGGGAAATTTCATCGAAAAGTCACCAATTTCTACAAATACATTTTTTAACATTTTATCCATAATTTATTAATAATAATTATTTATTTTTATAGATAAGAGACATGATATTGTTATTCATTTAATCACAATACTTAAAATCCAAATAATATAGGGTAACATTCTCTATATCTTTAGTTTTTACCGTTCTCATAGCTTCATAATATATTTTGACCTTTATAATATTTGTAAATGGTAGTAGATTTATTATCTCATATTAAAAAAAAAATTATCCAATTAATCAAAATTTAATCCATTTTATCCACTAATAATGGGATTTTTGAGGAAAAAATGGTTGGGATGATTTTTCCTAAGTTTGATGAATATGAAACAATCATCTATGATTTATCAACAAACACTTATATTTCATGGGAATTTATTTACTCTATTAATGTACTCAAAATTAATATCTTTATCTCTTATTCTGGTATTAGTGAACATTTTTTGAACGTTTTTTTTAAGTTTTCCACCTTAAAATTGGTGTTCCAATCAAATATATTTTTCAGATTCTCCAAGTTTTTCTCTTCTATTTTAAGAACCTTCATCTAATTTTTTTTCTTATAAATATTACATAAAAATGAATTTTCCAAATTTTCCAAATACCTCAATGATTCTATTATGATAAAAATTGATGGGAGATTTTTTTCTCAACACCTATTCACCTAGTACTTAAATTAATTAATACCATTATAGATAATTAAAAGAATTTATGGTATGATTCTATTTTTTCCATCTGTGATAATTTTATCCATCAAATATTAGATGACATTATCCAATGATTTAATTGAATTTTTTATGATAATGATTCAATAAGAGAACCTAGGCTCAAATTACACTTGATGTTTCTAAGTATCATTAACCCACATTGAATGGGGGTGTTGAATAATGGTTTCAATAAAGAATAACATATTTTAATGGTTCAATAATTTTGTGAGAATCTATATCCATTCCAAGGCCACTACAATGTTTCCATGGCTATTCATTATTATAAATAATATCATATTTTTTATTCACATTATATACTTTTATAGCTGGATTTTATAATTATCATGGATAAAGTTACATTAAATAATTCTCCTATAAAAAATCTAACATGAAAAAATAATCCATGGTGAATAATGGTCAGTATAATATTATGAAGAATGATTTTCTGATTTCACTGTCCAGTAATGCTTGTTAGGTGCACTCTCTCTCCATCAAGTTAATATATATCTATTTTCACACACATAAGTTTATTCCATTTGTAATAATAATTATATCCAAAATAACAAAAACACCTAAAATATCAATACAAGAACTCTATCATATTAGAAAAACACTGACGAAAAAAATCTATATATGAGTTATTTTTCAGATTCATTTTTGGGTGTTCTAAAATGATACTTTGTCCAACAATCATATCAAAATTTTTATCAGATACATCCAATAGTAACTAACATGCATTGTTTCATTGATATTGGATAGATAAATAGCGTATAGAAAGATTTATTTTCGATCAATTTATATAGGTTCCCCTAAAATATCAATGTTAGAAATCCATTTTCATTTTCCCTGTAAAAAAATCACTATAACCATTTTAATTATGTTAGAGTCTTTTTGAAACTTCATGGTTCTTCATTATTTATATAAAAAATCCATCATTTCTAAAAAATTCCCAAACTTGTATAGATAAAAATATAATTTAAATTATGTTATCATAGTAAGATAATCAAACCACTTGAATGGACAAATTAATAAATTTCACATTTTAAAACATTAAAAAGGTTAATATAAATCATTCATCCATAAAATTTAAGTCTAAAACCATTTATCCTATGTATAATTCTTTATTATCAATTTTCCATAATTTGGTTGAATTGTTATGATCATACTACCTTAGTATAAAATATCTAAGTAATCGTTAAAAATATTCTGTCAGTAACATCGAGAATATTTTTTTCTGATGTTCAATTTGATGTTGTTTAGTCCAATAAAGAAACAATCATCGTATAATTTCAATTTTGAACTTTGTTGATCCTATATCAATTCTTCAAACATTAAAAAACAAACAAACTAGCTCTATCTAAACATTTTTTTTCATATGTTCATTTCTATTGAATAACTAAAAATGACAAAAATATTCTTATTTATATATCTCTTGATTCACTAAATATGGGAGATTTTATTATTTCAATTTTTAATTAAATTAGTTAAAACCAATATTTACTATCTTAAATATACTTCTTAAAAATTATCGAGTTATACTAGTTTTGTTTCTCATAGATATTAAAAAATAAAATTCTATTCTACTTTTTATTTATTTCAAACTTTCTAAACTACTGAAAATTAATAAAAAAACATCCTCAAATTATGTTGGCTTGATGATCGAAAACATAATCATATGATGTTATAAATTATATACATCTGATGGAAATATAAAAATATGATTATAATATTAATTTTTGAATACTCAAATTCAAATGACTTATTCTATTTTTATATTTTATGATATGTTTAAATAAGTTACACTTTGTAAAAACATCAAAAAACAAGAAATATCAGTAACTATTCATACAAAAACTACATGCGAAGGATTTTATGTTAAGTCAAATATTTACCCTATTGAAAACATGGTGAGTTTATTTTTTGTGTAAAAACATAGAGATATCCTATATCCTGAAATATTGGCATTTTTTGATTGGATTAATAACTTCTCAACATTGGCCTTTCATAAAAATTCATGATCTTGTATACTATATTTTGAACCTCTGATAACTCAATTCTACAAACTCATGAACATGTGTGTTTTATTACTTTTTCATGTACTACAACATTTTTTCATTCTCTACAACATCTATTTTATAAAATTAATTTGTTGCTTCTCCCCTATTCACATGTCAAACATCATTGAAATTTTTTTTATCTAGAATGTAAACTCACCCTCTTACATAATCCCATATCATTTCTACGATGACATGGACATTATATAACAAATTAAAAATGATTTTATTTGTTTATAAATTACATTTACAATTTTATGGATACATTAAAACTTTTTTACTTATTAATATTATTCTTCTCCTACATCATTCTTAAAATAAATTCTTAAAATTTTCCTGTATCATTCCCCACAAACATTTCTATCAATGTTTCATAATAATATATTTTCACCTTTTTAACAACGTAAATCTTAACAAATAATTAGTTTTTAAAAAACCTTTAAAAACAATTTTAAAGGAAACATAATAAGGGATCTCCAATAATTATAAGGTATGAATATTTTTTTTTCAAAACACAACATATTCTCTAATCCATTAGTGTCCTATCCAAGGAGATACTTCCATGATATCATGGCCACCAACCAATAACAGTAAATAATCTCAATGATTATTCAAATAAAACGTATACTGGCTCGAAGATGTTATAGTTATATAATAATACATCTATATCATGACCATAGTTTCTTGGAGTAAATGTGGTCCCACTAGAGTATTATCCCCATTCTTCGTCTATAAAATGGGAGACTTAAAACATCATCTACACAAGGCCTAAAAGTGTTAAATTTTATGTGATATTAATAGATATTACCATAGTAAAACTAAAAATTCCCAAAATGGAAATCCCATACTAATCTAAAGTTAAATCCACAATCATGAATCATATGCTAAAGAATCTGTATAGAATACTCTATCTAATAGTCAGTCTCAGGAGTGTACACAGCGCTAAACATGACATGGGATCCAATTACTTTTTGGATGCCTCTCCAAAATTTATTTGTGAACCGTGTGTTCCTATTTTAAAAAATGATTGAATGGACATTGTGTTATATGAAAACCCAATGAAATTATAGATTTAATATATCTTTATCATTGGTGGTTTAATAAATAAGAACAAAGTAAGATGATTTGGTCAGATAGTGTATCAATATTAAATATAATTCTATACCATAAATTTTCATGCCAACCTAGTAATGAAGTCCATCGACATATCATACCTCATCCATGATGAAATTTGATGGTTTTAATGTAGAACAGAATTCTTCTAATTCTCATATTTGATTTTTTTTAGGTCAAAAAATTAGTATCATGTTTATATATGTACAATTTCATACCTAGAAACCAATAATAATTCTTCATATAATAAATAATCTTATTATTTCCATTATCAATAACCCACGGGGTGTAAGGACCCATCCATTAACAATACATAATCATGAATTAAATTAATAATTCAAATTGATTATCTTTTTATGTTTAGATATTGATAGAATTGGGTCATAACATATACATAACAACTTGTATATTACAGGTACAATCTTCTACTCACTATCCATTTTTTTATAAAAAAACTCATAAAAAACATGTCTAGTTCCATGTTTTATAAAACATGACTATTCCTAGATCACATCCTTTATCATATTCATCATTAAGTCTTGTGAAAAAACATTTCAACCATGGTATGAGCATGAAAAATCTCAGTACGGGATACGTAAAGAAGGAAACAATTAATTTTTTATAAAAACATGTAAACCATGAATACATTATCATAATTTAAGACTTTTCAACTTAAAAAGTATAAAAAAAACTTCAGTGAATATAAGATCATTTCATACCCTTTTGGTAACCAAAAGAATAGAATTATTCCCAGAGAAAACAACATATTTCATATTATAGTAACTTGAGACATAAACATACTTAAATTGAATACACATATGATCGACTTCCACTCATATCACTAATTGGAATTGCCAAATGACTAACATCCATGACCAATGAATTTGAGGTTATATCGTAACCACGCGTACATGGATTGTCATGGAAACTCTCATAATTTGGTTTATCATATAACCACCCATAAAATGTCTATGTACCATTATATAATCATAACACATAAAATATTTCAAATATCATCATTTTAGTAATAACATTTAAGTTTCAGTAACATGATATAATTTCATGATATTGAAATAAAAAATCCATTTCAAAACCAATTTTCATACCAAAACACCAAAAAGAGAACAATGGATTTATTTTAATTTTAAACACTTTATTGTTATAGAGGAAGCCAAATAATGATTACGGTGGTGGACAGGTAATTGTCACTGAAAACGTTAAAACGATACATTAAATTTTTAATTTATTAAATTTATTGATAGAAAAAAATATTCCCTTTCAATGAAATGGTTATTTAAAAGAGTTTAAACCCCATATAAAATAAATTTTTGTATTAATCAAATTATTACTCAATCAAAGGATAATGAGATGAAGTCCCTTACAATGATAATTTTATATATAAATTAGATTGATTATGTGTATTCACTATTGGTAAACATAAGTTATGTATAAATAAAATTCAGGATATCAAATTTTATTTCTTACATATTCATAGAACGACATAATTAATATTAGAAGATTAACCCAAATATTAGAAATTTGGTTAAGAAGTTCCCTTACAAAAAATCAGAATCCAAACAACATCACTTAGAAATTCATAAAATGCGTTGATTATATAGAAAAAGATATATCATAAATTTTAAATAAAATTTATAGAAATAAGGATATAGAAAAACATATACCACCATAAGAAAATTAAAACTAAAAGACTTGATATAAAATAAGTCTTTGGCCAAAACATGAGGGTGAAATGTTCCCTAACCTTGAGTTTGACTTGTCTCGTATGTTCCTTGTTCTTCCTAAATATATTAAATAAGTTAATTTATACTTTATTCGAAACCATTTTCATGTTTATTTTTCCTTTTATATCACTTATTAACATTTTATTACATTTAGTTAATTATATGAGTTTATATCAGACATTTTTCCGAAGTTCAGAACTTGAGTATAAAATGAACTTGTTATAATTAAAAATTGTCCATGTCTTAAAAATTAAATAATCACCCAAATAATTTTCATGATAAAGATACCATATATATCATATATATCCATATATAAGTATTTATAATATTCCTTAACATTTGGATATAAGAAATGAAATGCACCGTTCTGGGAGAGGGTAATCCGTATGTACGCATGAACGTACATTCATTTATTTTTCATATTAAAAGGAATGAAAAATAAATGATACATATGTACATTATAAGAACTGTAAAATATATAGGTTATATATGTTAAATAATTTCATTAATTTCATCGTTCATACATTCCATGTATAACATGAACGAGTTATATAACATTGAAGGGGCGGTAGTCCACACTTCCTCAAATTAAATTATCATATTAATTCAACATGAATAGAAAAATGTATCTTATAAATGATAATTATATAAGAATAGAGATAAGATAAATATCATTTATAATTGTAATTCCATCATAATGTCCACCATGAGAGGCGGTAGGAGACAATGAAATAATCAACATTTCGTGAGGCAGTAGTTCACCCTCCACAGAAACTGTGTGATCATATCAATTAGATGGAAGTGTGTGGACGTTTAGTTTGAATAATTCTCATAAAATAATCCTATTATATTTAATATAATAGAATTTTTATAAAATAAATGAATAAATAGTGTTTAGGGTGTTGGATATTGAAAATAATTTGAAGAAACTTGAGGGAAGACAAAACCTCAAATCAGATAACTCCTTTTGATTTAAGCTAAACGGTCTTCTGGAATTTTCTTCTGCCAAAGGAAATGATTATAAGTGGAAGGAAGGTATTTTGGGATATTTTCGGGACAACGGTTGAATGATATTAGGGGGTTTGAGAGGTGTGATTAAGGGTTAGAGGTAGTGTTCGTTTATAAGAGGGATGATGGGAACTTGAAGAATGTCTTGAAATATTATTTTATTCTAAATTGTATTTAGATTATAAAAGAGTTAAAAACTCATTAATTTTAATGATAAGATGAATATAATTTGAAATAAAATCATCCAATGAGAACTAGACATGTTGTTAATATTTATTAATCCTGATTTGTTTATTTAACTATTTTTTACTATTAACTTTTTACCAATCAATTGAACAATTTGAGAATAAAAACAGTTACCAAAGCATGAAAAATATCCATTTAATGAGTCAGTAATAATTTTCTATGACTTATTATTACTTTTTGGCTGAATATTATATTTTTTTGTATTTTATAATATTTAATAAAATATATTATATTTTAAAATATGAATTATGTAAATCTTGAGACTACTCATTTCAGAACTTTTTTAAAAATCTAACAAAACATGATTACTTATAAAAAACAAATTAACATAAAGATAACATGTATTTGTAATCAAAAAATTTGATTCTGATATCAAAATAAAAATATTACATTTATTTTAACCTTTAATATATCTTATATTTGAATCCATTATTATTGAAGCAATCACTGCATCATAATTGTGTGATAATAAAATTTATTTATTTATTATATAAATATTATAAATAAAATTTCATAATTTATTAAATATTCATGCCTTTGTAATTGATTTTCTATAGTCGTAGATATCTCTAATATGAACACATATAAATACAATTTTGGTAAATGATATATTTTTAGGTTATATTTTCCTTAACATTAAATTAAATGTTATTAAATGTAATTTCCAACCACAAGTGGCTCCAGGGGGTTCTAAAATCAACCCAATGATTCCAATGGTGTGACATATATTATAAAATAGGGTTAGAATCCATGTTAAGGTAATGTAATATTATTATAATATTATTTTTTACATTGTTTTGTAGGATATACATTTTAACCAAGGTATAAAAAATATTTACTAATGTTACTATTTATAAGGATTAAAAATTAAAGTTAAATATTTAAACAACTTTTACCTATTGATTCTAAATATGAAATCTATTTTTCAATATTAACAACACTGATGATTCATAAATAATTTAAAATTAATTTCTGTTGTCAAAAATAGACAAGCGTGTATTTATGAAGTAAAAACTACCAAAAGATTGTCATATGTTTATATCTAATTTCATAGTAAAAATACATTAGATGACCAAAATTGTATTAAATGATAATATTATAATCTAATTACACTATCAAAATAATTAAAAGGATAATATAATCATATAAATAAATTATATGAAAAGAAAATTTTGACTTAAAATGTAGCCTTTTTCACTATTCATTAACAATGATCATTATCAAGATAAATACCAAAAAATACCCCAAAGGGTATTTTGATGCTTCTATTCTAAATAATAAGTTTATTTTGTCCAGTAAAAAATATAAGGGTATTAAAAACTAGATTTTAAAAAGGTTCTCTATCAAAAAGAGGTAAATCGACCTTTTAGAGAATATTAAATTATTACAATCTTGAAATCAGATTCATTCTTATTTTATGCCTCTGAAATAAATGTAAAAATAGTTAAAAAATATTGGTATACCATATTTAAACAATTAGTGGATATTATTCATTCCCCCCATTCCAACTTCTAGGTGTTAACTACTATTTAAAACAATAAGAATGATATTGTATTATTTTTTAGTATTACTCAATGTTATGTGAAATATAAGATTTTCAAAAAGCACGTTGTTGAATTTCAAGTACGATATTAAAAATAGAATCCCATATATTTCATAATTCTTCATAGTAAAAAAATTTGTATTATATAAATAACTCAGTTGTTTACATCCATCCCTTCATTTAGAAATTGCTTCTCACAAATTTAAAATTGGGCATGGAAACATTATTGAAATTCTAACATCGTAAAAAGAGACAATATTAATATCACATTAAATTAAATAAAGAGGAGTATAAATGTCACCTGAGATGACACATACTAGTATTATATGAAAACATGGATATATAAGAGAATAATAACCATCTAGTTCTGATAGAGAGTGATAGAATAATAACCATCTAGTTATTTATGATATTGTCTAAGAATATACAGAAATATAGCTATTTTCAAGCAGAGTTTCATCCATTAATAAGTTTATACCAATGAAATCATATTTTCCACAAATTATGAGTAATCAAGATGACTTGGACACACATGAAGCGCTAGAATAAATAGCTATAGAATAACATTATCCAAAAAAGTCGAACTATATATTTCTCCACTATTTATAAATTAACTAAATTAAAAAATTGTAAGTACAATATCAGAAAAACCCCAAAAGGATAATATTTTATTAAAAGAAATACAACTCTTAATCTCCAAAATTTAGCAGACATTACCCAATGCTCATCAAAGGCCAGTATATACACAATAGTCCTTTAAATTATTCAAAATATTCTAAACTATGTTTGATGCCCAAAAATTAGAGCGATTTTATGACAAAGACATCCACAAAAATCACAGCACTTATCCCCAAAACATTGGCTACTATAAAAGTCTCATACTGAAATGTAATTAACCTAATAAAATATTCTCTATGATGGTTTAATCATATATATAAATAACCCAAATCACTATATTTCTACAATAAAAACATAGATTACTCCAATATAAAATTCCTCCATTACTCCCCAATATAAATCCCAAATAATTCTATTTTCCTTGTGCATATAGTTTTTTGAAATGATCAAACAACTTCCAAAATAACATTTATCACTTAACCACGAAATCATTTTCTGATACTAATGATATGCATTTGATATAAATTAATCTCCCAAAATCAACATATTTTTTATCCATAAAGTCATTTAACTAAAAATAATAAGTCATACTAACCAGGGACTTCATGTAGGCCAGTGGTAGGTGATGCTCAATTTGTGCCCTTTGGTTTTTGGTTAGATTTCATTGGCCTTGTAGGACAAGATAGGTTTTCACCCATCCATCGGGTTGACCTTTTTTGAAAACTATGTCAATATTATGAAATTCTCAAAAATTAAGATAATTTACTAAAAATTAACCATATCCTATTTTATCCTCAAATGTTATCTAATAACATTCATATTGCATCTCAAAATGCAACAACCATTTATCACCTCAAAAGAAAAATATCATATGAACCCCTATGGTTATCCATTATGTCCACACAAGAATAGATAATTATTTCATGAATAACATTTTCACATATCAATCTTCACAGTTACAAATACTAGAAATATTATTCCAAAGTAATCCCATCATCAACATAGCCTTAATGCTTTTAATCATCATCCCAAATTCTACTATAGCTCTTGAATACCTTATATGTAGAATTCTTACTCTATCAATGATCTTCATGATATATTAACCATTCTTTTCCAAATTATTTTGTAATACTTCTATCTTAAAAAAATAATCATGAATCATTTTTTAAGATTCAATAATGCCAAAACATCAGCTACGAAATAATCCATACCTTTCATTGGCTATTGTAGTTTACAAATCATCAATAGGAATGGAATTAGGTATTGGTAAACATATATTTGTAAGGTCATGCTGAACCCATTCATGAACCTTCTTCGTATGACATATATTTGAATAATTAACATACCCACCCCATTTAAAACATTCAATTGATCCTTCATATAGAAATTCATTCCCTCTCCTAGAGTCAACATGATTTTTCCTTTTTCCATGGAAGGGAATTACATTATGACCTTCATTGCCACATCTGAAACATCTTCCCATACCTTTGAAACATTTTCATAGGTGTTTCTTTCCACATCCTTGACAAATAAATTTTTGAGTATACAAAAATTTATGAATTTTGTCTGAATGTCTGTATTGATTTTTTTATCGCATATATAATGCCTTGTAAAAATCAATAAGTTACTAGTGGTCAATCATTACTCGAGATAGTTGTTTGAGAAAAACCCCAATAGTTATCATTGAATATCCCATTTAATTTGGTTGCTTATTCAGAAAACCATCAATGTTTTATTCACATACATTATTAATTTGGGTCCTTCTAGATCCATCCATTTACTAACACCAAAAAGGTTACTGTGAGTATATTAGTAAAATCATCCTAATGTATCTTATATGGAGGGTAAAAACTAATATATAATTATTCATGATATCTTAAACTCATTCAATTTATATAAAATAACTATGACTCTTTCTAATATGCTAACAATTATGATTATGTAACTTTTCATTAAATAACACCTTAGCCAGTAATGTTATCTAAAACTGCCTTTGATTCCATCTGTTAGGCCCTATTCATAAAAATTACATAATCATGAATTATGTTAATAATTCAAAATGAGGATAATTTTTGGTTAATGCATTATATAATTAGGTAATAAATTATACATAAAAACATGAATATTACAAATAGACACTTTAAATCACTATCCATTATTTCATAAAAAACACATAAAAACATGTCTACTTCCATGTTTTAGACAACCTGAATTTTCCTTGATCCCATCATTAAACCTATTCATCATTATGTCCTGTGAAAAACATTTCAAAACATGGGATGAGCATGAAAAACCATTCTAATGGATATATAAATATTGGAAACTGTTAGTTTTTCAAAAAAAATTGTTAACAATCAATACTCTATCATGACATAATACTTATCACATTAATGAATTAGCAAAAACACTTCACTAAATATAAGATCATTTCTTACTCCTTTAACAAAATTTATAACCATAACACCCAATGAAAACAAAATAAGGATTTAAAGGTAACATGGGACATAAACATTCTTAAATGTTATAAAAATATGGTAGAATTCCCAACATATCACAAAATGAAATAGCCATACTACCAACTTCCATACCCTATTAATTGGAGGTAATAATTTGACCACTTGTCCATGATTTATCACGGAACCACAAATAATTTGGGTTATCATGTATCCACCAATCAAATTTCCAAGTACCATTACATAATCATAATACATAAAATATTTAAAATATCTACATTTCAGTAATAACATTTAATTTGAAATCATAAGATATAATTTCAATATATTGAAATAATTAATAAATTTCGAAGACCATTTTCAATACTAAAACAACAAAAAATTGAATAAGGGATTTCATTTCCATTTAAAAACATTAAGGATTAAAGAGGAGGGAAAATAATGATTATGGTGATGTAGAGGTCATTGTCACCACGACCATTAAAAAGAATCATTCCTTTTCTCATTTAATAAAATGCTTCGTATAAAAAGATTTTGTTTGAATGAAATGAAAAGTCAATTGGATTTATACACCGTATAATATAAATTCATGTATAAATCAAAATATTCCTCAATGAAAAGAATAAAAAATAAATGAAGTTCTTATAATAAAAATTTTCCAAGTGGAAAAAAGTAAATTATCTCCATAATTATATTCATTATTTTGATATCATATATATCATATATATCTATAATATATTTTTAAAAATATTAAAAAACATCTGGATATAAAAAATGAAATATACCCTTTATGGAGAAGGTAAGACGTATGTACGCATGAATGCTACATTCATTTATTTATCATATTTAAAGGAATGAAACATAAATATTACATAGTAATATATTCACTATAATATAATATATATGTTATATATGTCATATATATTCATTATTTCCATTCTTTATTCGTTCCATTTATAGAATGAATGAGTCATTTCTCTTTGAGGGGGAAATAGACCACACTTCTTCAAATGAAATTGTCATATTTATACAACTTGAAAAGAATAAAGTTATTATATAAATGATAATTGAAGAATAATTGTGATAAAATATGGATCATATATAATTTTAAATCCATCATAATGACCACCATAATAGGTAGTACGAGATAATTGAACAATCATCGTTTCATGAGGCAATAGTTTTTCGTCCACACAAACAGTATATTCATTTCCATTATATGGAGGTGTGTTGAAGTGTATTAGGAATAAATATCATTAAAACATAAATATTATTGAATATAATGGTTTCATTATAAAAAAATAGAAAAAATATATTTTTGGGGGTTGGAGGAAGAAAATAAATTGATAAACATGAGAGAATACATTACATTAAATCGTGTAACTCCTCTTGATTTAAGATAATGGTTGTTGTTTAATATATTTTTTCCCAAGTTATGGCTTATAGGGGGAATATAGGGACTTAGGAAGATTATTTGAGTTGATTTTGGATGTGGAAAGGGGGATTGAGAGCTGTGTGCAAGGGTCATAGGTGGTAGCCTTTTATAAGATGGAGGAGGGGCACATAATGAATATCTTGAAATATTATTTTATTATACATTATATTTCATTTATAAAGGAGTCAAAATTCAGTTACTTCTATGATAATTTGAATTTAAGTCAAAATAAAATCATCCATTAATAATTATATTGGTTTTGGAAATTTTTAAATCGTTATCTTTTGTATTTAACCTATTTTTACTCTTATTGTTTTATCAAGCATTTAACACATTGAAAATGAAAGTAGTTATCAAAACATTACTTATATGAAATTAAAGAGTCAGTAATTAAATTATAAAATTTTGATTAATTTTTGGAATATTATTATATTTTTTGGATGTTTATATTATTTAATAAACTATTTTATATTTTAAAATAAAAATTATGTCAATTTAGACACTATTCATATAATTTCTTATTTAAAAAAACATGATTAATTAGAAAAAACATAATTAATACATATATAACATGTAAATATAATCCAAAAAATTATTTGATGACATCAAAATGACAGAATTACATTTATTTTACCATTTATAATATCATTTATTTGAATCCTTTATTAACGAATCAATCACTGAATAATCATTGTGTAATAAATAAATTTATTTATTTAATTGCTTAAAATTATAAATAAAATTCAATGATGTAGAAAATATTTTTATCAATCTAATTAATATTTATAATTTAATACATGACTTATATTACCCCATTATTTTTTTAATAAAAGACATATGTTTAGGTTATATTTTCTTTATCATTAAATAAAAAGTAATTAAATGACATTTTCAAAGACAAGTGGCTCCATGGGGACCTAAAATTGACCAAAGTATTACCATTGTTTGAAATATCTCATATAATTGGGTTAGTACATGTTTTAGTGTAATTAAATACTATTATAATATTATTTCTTCCCTTATTTACCAAAATTACCCTATGATAATTGTAAATAAAATATTTTCTGTAGTTACTATTCATAATGTCTAAAAAAAAAGTTACCTATTTACAAAATTTGGACTTAATGATTCAAAATATGGAATCCATTTTTACAAATTCAAATTATATAAGTTTTATAAATTAATTTAAAATTAATTCACTTTGTCAAAACCGAAAAGCATGTTTTTATTAATAAAAAGATAACAAAAGAATGACATGTGTTTGTGTCCAATTTTAAAGTGAAATAACCTCCAATGACCAAAATTGGATTTAATAATAAATAAATAATCTAATTTCACTTTAAAACAAATTAATATGACAATATATCAATATATATATCTTAGATGAAAAGACAGTATTAACGTAAAATGTTGTATTATTCACTATTCATTGAAAAATGATATTAATCATAAAAATACCAAAAATTTACCCAAAGTAATGTTTTATGTTACTATTCTAAATTATAATTTTATTATTTCAAATAAAACATATAAACTTGTCAAAAAAATATTTAAAAAGGATTCCCCATTAAAAGGAGGTAAATCAACCTTTAAAATAATATTGAGGTATTTCATGGTAAAATTTGGATTCATTATTACTTTAAGCCTATAAATAAATATAAAAAAATCTAACAAACATTTGTAAAACATATTTAAAAATTCAGATAACAATATTAATCCTATAAATTCCAACTACTACACGTTAACTACTATTTAAAATAATAATAATAATATTTTTTTATTTTTTAGTATCACTCAATGTTGTGTGAGATGTAAGATTTCAGAAAATCCAATTGATGCGTGTTGAGTAATCTATCTGAAAAAGTGTCCCCTTTAACATAAACTAAATATATTATTCATAAGAATTAATAAAAATCATAATGTATTATTCTATAAATATATGGATCTTTAAATAGATAATGATGAAATTCGTCCATTATATACTTTCTCATATGCTACAAAATGTCATGATGTTTTAAGTATATAAGGATTACCATTATTGATAGAAACCAATACTTAATGGTTCTACCCACCATTTAAAGTGTCTTTAATTCCATACAGTACACCATCGTGCTTATACTCCAACAGAATAAACCCATGAACATATGATTTGAACATATCAATTTTGAAAAGAAATCTTATGTCTCTTCATCATATACTCCCAAATACAGGTGAAAATATTGTTCTATAATAATCCACTCTTTCAATATTCTTTGATATAAAAAAAATATTTTAATAAAATATATAACTCATGACTTTGAGATTGATGAAAATTGTATGATATTCCATGAAAAGGTAGTTATACTAACACTTATGAGATTGGTTCACTATTATAGATTGATAACATGAGTGTAAAATTTCTTCTTATGTGGCTGATGTTTATGGGAACCATAATCCCCAACATGATCACCATATAAGTTAATATTTCCAAAATGTAGACCCTATGAAGAAAAAAACCTAACTAACATGGTTAGCCAATGAATGTGTCAATACAAGAGAATTAGTTTAAAAAGAATAAAATCATTTAATTATGTCTAAAATTTAGAATCCTAAATGATATATAATCCCCCATGAGTAAAAATAGTCAATGGAGAAAATATCTAGGAGAAATACATTATGTACATTAGGTAATAACCTGCTAAACATATGATGCTCTAGATCTCATATAAATTCAATGGTTACCCTTATTCCATGAAAAAATTCTCATTATTATGATCAATTAAGATACCATGTTCTAAAAAACCATTCCCAATCAACATCTCCACTATAATCAAAAATTGTAACATTGAGAGTTTGTGATGATGTAGGTTATTTCAAAATATGTCCATAACAACTTTCATACAATGTATATAATTCTCACTTGTTTTTGAATAAACCAAAAAATCATCCATAAATATTAAAATAAGAATAGTCTTTACACTATTATAAAATCCATTAAATCATATCCATAAATACAAAAATATGTTATGGTAATCCCAAATGAAATAACAAGATACTCATAGTGACCATACCTACTCATGAATGTTGTCATCAGGATATCATACTCCTTGATCATGAGATGGTCGTAACTAGAGAAAATATAAATCTCAAAAATAAAATTTACAAATTTAGATATTGAAATAAATAATTAATAATCGGAAATAATTACTTTTTATTGACTATAACCCAATAGAGTATCTTATAATCAATACACATGTGAAGGATTCTATTGTAATTCATAGAGAAGTTAACTAGTGCAACACAATGTGGAACACTAGGTTCAATGAAGATTGTGTAAATAAATTCATCCAACCCATTAATTATTTATATTATTTCATTTTCAGTTATATAGTATTAGGGAGTAATTACATGATTATTACTCATATCAAAGTAGATAGACAACAAAAACTACATCTCTCGTCGTAGGCTAAAAAATTCCAACATGACAGTTCTGTCAGACCAATAGTTAATAGGGAAATTTCTATATTATAGTTATCCATCTCAAGTTAAATATCATACAATGATTACATACTACCTATATCTATAAGATGGTATATTAATAGAATATACCATGCCTACCATTATCCCTTGAAATCATGATGATCCCCATTGGGGGTAGAAAATGACACCCACTGAAGAAAATAATAAATCATTGATTTATGTGACAAAAACAAATAAATTATTTAAATATAATATTGGGTTGTCATGTCAATAAATTAAATTTCTAGGATGAGCTCGGTATATGATAAGGATAAATCCTAAGATTGGCATCGGAGAATAGACACTTTCTTCATCTTGATAGTTTTTTTAATCTTCATCAAAAAAGACAGAAGATCGAATGAACGATCTAAAAGGATCACATTGAATATTGATATGATAGAATGAAATGAAAAAATAACAAATAATAAAATCAATATAGACTGGAAAATTGGAATTCAACAACTAACTATCAAAGGACCTATATGAGTTCTCATTTTGGTTTTATCTACATCATGATGTGGATTTATTTATAATGATAATTTTTCAAACCCCAATATTCTTAAATAATTTAACTACCCAGTAGTTCCTCTCAGTACTATGTATCCCTTAACACTACATGGGGTAGTAAAAACATGAAAAACCATTATAGGTTACCTAAATGTCTGTAAAATTTTAAAATAATTGGCACCTCCATGAATGAATGATTTGAGTGCCTGACCATGAAACATTAGAATCATTTGGGGAGAGGGGAGTCACTAGAAAATACATATGGTTTTGATAAATTTTTAGGTTGGGAACATGAAATTTTTTTCTAATATGAGGTCCATTTGACTATATATTCTAAATAAAGAATGATCTAATGTTTTCATATGGAGTTATAGGAACTCTAGTCAACCCTAATGTAAAATACCGAATCCGGTTGCCGCCCAAATGTGAGATGTACCCAGTTTTCCACATAGCCTCAAGCACGTTTCCCCAAATGGAAGTGTCATCCAACTAGCATTGAGGGTAGAAGTGGAAGAAAAATAGAAATAAAACAACTAAATAATATATATATGACCCATAGAATATGTATCATCAAAAATAGGAATATAAAACACAATTATGTAAAGCAATAAATAAACAGAAGTACAAAAAAACAGAATTAAACTCCAGTAGCATCACAAGCCTTAGCTATGTCCCATACTCTCCTGCTCCAACATAAAGGAATCAATCACCTGATGAAAAAGGGAGATTTACATTATCTATAAATAAAATCATATATTCTGCTTGGGTCCAAAACCTGACCCAAACTGGGTGTAAGAAAAATATGAGTAAGAAACCACCAAAAGATCTATGTCTAACTTCCATTGAATATATATAGTTAGTAATATGGAGAAATGATGCAATAAACAAGGATTTACTCAAAAGAAATCAATAATAAAGTTTTTAATTACATTAATTAACATATATTATTAATCATTTTAGTCCTATAATATTGGGATCTAGCCTAAGATCTAAATACCCTATTGTAATAGTTACTAAACAGATGTCTTAGAAGTCCTTCAAAACAGTAAAGTAAGACAAAGTCCAAGATTGTTCTTTGTCTTGGTAGACACGTCAATAAAATTCAATAATTCATAAACAACCTTATAGGAAAGCTCTCATGGTCTAACCCCTTTGGTTTAACATAACAATAATCATTTACAAACGTCCACATGGGCATCAATCACAGTCAAAATCCCTAGATGAACATGGAATCAATGAATTATAAACTTTTTTCAGGGTATCTATAATGTTGAATACCCCAGATCAAAATATACTCCAATAAATTTTAAATGGCCTCCTGGGTAGCACTCACGGTTAACACTCCTAGGGAATCATCTACACCAAGGCTCGCATGGTCCTGTTTAAATATATGGTGTGCATAACACATCAAATCAGATAATGTAATTTATAACTACTATATGGATAATAATTCACACGCATTTCATATAATCAATAAAACTCCATCATAATCAACCACGACATGGAATACATGGAAATCCTAACATGAATCCTAGAACAAACGACCATAAACAATCAAACAAGGGGAAACACACACATTGGGTATCTCAGTAACATGATATCTAACCTTATGAAAAATAAATAACACCTTATCAATGAATCAATCTATAGAAGGTAATAAACGAGGTCAATTTCAAAATAAAAAAATACCCCAAACGTGGCTAAGAAGCAGTTTTGGCATATATAATCTAAATAAGAACAATGAAAGGCACAAACCACCTACCTTGATGTCATAATATCGATATAGTTGAACATAATCCATTTTATCGACCTTGATCGGCATTGATCTACAAGAAGTAGTAAATCACTCAATAATGAATAAATCACAATAGAGAATGAATTTTGAATAAATGATATATGGGATTGAAGAACTCACCGTTGGGACTCCGACTTACCTGACAGGGTCCAAATTGCGACTCAGATAGAGAATTGGGGGATCAATCATACTTTTTCATTCCCAAGCACTCCTGTATGAAACATGATAATAAAAATAAGGATCATGATATGAGACATGAACCTTCTCTTATATTTCAATTAAAAATAAAACTACGCAATGTTTTCTTTAAAACACAATGTCGTGTAGTATCCTTAATTTTCCCCCCAACATAAGCGGTCTTCTAGGTCACAAAAAAACGATGTTATCAGCCGGTTCATGGCTAGTATGCGGTTGTATGCATCAAACTAGGTACATAATGTGTATTCAAGAGTACATGGCGTTTACATAGAAAAAAATCTTTTATTCCTTTTCCCTATGAAATAAACTGAAATAATGACCTATACATGAATGGATAATTTGGGTTCTTACAAACATGACCCCTTAAATAAATTTTCCTCTGAATGGCCCATCCAAGGGTGGTGAAGAAGAGTATGCAAACAACTATGCCACTGTGATTGCACATCGGCCTCCCTCTCCAATGTCTCTTCATGTACTTACCTATGCTGACATAACACCGATACCATAGGAACAGACTGGACATGGAGATCATTCGCACTACGATCCACAATCTGAATAGGGTGCTTCGTGAATTTTGAATCCACCTCCAACTCAAACACCTATGGTTAAAAAACATGAGATGGGTCTCAAAAGTAACTCGGGTGATAAGAAACATGTAAGTCATTATTCATAACCTAGTACCTATAAGGTAACTGAAACCAATTGAGAATCACGAGGAATCTCTTTAAAACTAAAAATGAACATATGTATCTTCTTGATAGCTTCCCCTGTATCCTAATCCTCTTTTTTCCAAACCTCATTTTGAGATGCAGGAAAACCTGATCTCCAACCTTGAACTCTAGTGGTCGTATCTGTTGATCAGTATAATATTTCTGCATAGACATTGCAGTATACATTCTATTTCAAAACAAATAAATCAACTCAGTTGGATCCTAAACATGATGAGGTCCAATCATATAATCCTCCCCTATCTTTAGCCAACATAGGTGTTATCATCATGGACTACCATACAAAGCCTCACAAGGATCCATCTCAATCATTTATTTAAAACTATTATTGTTGGAAAACTACATCATATGTATGTTTCTCTCCCAAAATCCCCCTAAATATTGGATCCATGCCTGTTGCATGTCCATGAAAACCTAAATCATGAACTCGTAGTATCCATATGTCTAGGTATGGTATGATTTACTCAAAAGTACATTTATACCCAAATACCATTATAGTCCTTTCCATACACAAGAATTACCACTAGAATACGTATCTGAATCAATGGAGTGAGGAACCCCATGTAAATGTACAATCTCTTGGATGTACATCTTTCCAATCTCATCAACATTGATGGTTTCCTTTATTGGCATGAAGTTTTCATCCTTTGTGTGTCTTTCGATAACAAACCAAACTGCATCATTCCCTCATGGATACCTCGGTAAACATGTCACAAAATCCATTTCAACATCAATCCAATTCCACTTGGGAATGGGTAACTATTATAAAATACCTGACAGCCCTTGATGCTCCACCATCACTTTTTAACAAGTGGAACACCTCATAACAAAACCAACAACATCCCTCTTTATACATGGAAACTAATACTGACAATTTAAATCTCAATACATCTTGGAGACACCAAGATGATCTTCCCATACTGAGTAATGAAAATATCACATCAATTTTTCCTGTATATCTACTGACACCCATTCGCGTCCATTAGAATAAAAAACATCATCATCGCATATGGTCCAACCAGGTGTAGGGTCCTCCATTGATACACTCTCTTGTAGGAAGAGGCCTTTGGAATCTAATAGCTTCATCATTCGTACATGATCTAGCAGAGTGCATGTAACAATAATTAAATAAAGAAATATCTACCCATATCAATCGTGATACTCTAAATGATTCCCAAATAATATATCCATAAGATTCCACTAACTGCTAGCCTCCTAAACCTCCTGTATCTGAGTCCTCGTCAATGCATCAGCCTCTGCGTTGCCTTTCCCAGGCATGTAGGCAAGATAAAAGTCCATGTCAAAAGAATGAAGGTTATGAATCCTCCTTTTATATCTCAAATTTAGATCTCACTGAGTAAATCTATACTTGAGGATTTTTTGTTCAGTGTATATGACTATAATTTTCTCCTAGAAGATAATGTCATCAATAATTCGAAGCATGCACAACTACAACCAACTCAAGATCTTGTGTTAGGTAATTCCTCTCATCTGGCCTCAACTACCAAGACTCATAAACAAGGAATTCTTCCCATTAACTAATCACTTCACCCAGCCTGATACATGATGAGTTCCAGTAAACTATATTACTCCTTCTCCCCTCCATCAAAATCAGGATCAGTTCTGAAGTCAATCTCCCTTTAAGTTCTTAAATTGATGAATCCTAGGTTTTTTTCCACAAGTATGTCACACCCTACTTAGCCAGGACAGTTGGTTGAATTAATAAGCATGGAATGTACTAAATAAAGCATCTAAAATAACCAACCAGCCTTAGAAACCTTCATACCATAAATACTTTATTCATCTTCTCCAAAGAAACTACTATTCAAACATTCAATGCGTCTACTAAAACTGTTGTCTCTAAGATGACATGACCTAAGAAGAGAATCTAATACATCCAAGAGTGGAATTTTGTGAGCATATAATATAAATGATGAAGTCTCCATTTAATATATATGATCTCAATATGGATTTAATTGTCTTGTTGAGTGTGAGAGTACACCAATATATCATCCATAATGACTACAAAAAAATCCTTGTAAGGATAGAACACTCAGGTCATCCGTTCCATGAAAACATCCAGCACATTCGTGAGACCAAACGGATGAACCAAGTACTTATATCAAATATACCTACTATGAATGGCTATAAGTGGTATATCAGATAGTCTAACATGAAACTAATGATAACCAGATATCAATTTAATCTTCAACAATACTCGGCCTCCACGAAGATGATCAAATAAATCATCAATCCTCGACAAGTGATATAGTTTCCTGCCATCAACCGATTCAACTTATGATAATCCACAAATAGACTATGGGTATCATCCACAATCGTGGTATGGGATATCATAATGTGGTATTCCATGGAAAAATTTCAATATCCTAGGGGTTCTAGGGAACTTTTCAGAGGCATACTACCCGGGAAACCAAGAAAACACGACGTGTAATGTTATGAACAAATGGCATGTGTTATTCTATTCTTTAATAACTATTTTTTCTTATGTACACATTTTGTATTGTATGCACATGATGGGTATCACTTGACCTTGTGAATGACTGTGTGAGTAGAGACACGATATGGAAAAATTTTACTAGAACATGCCATGTACTGGGAGTAAATGTTGGGCTATAGTTGACCATGTATCCATCCATGTGACTAGTGACATGGGTGAATAGAAAATTTTATTATATGTTGTGTCTAGGGTGAACACATCATGTAGTTTTACACCAGTATGACCTTTTAGTTCTAGCCACATAGAAGTGCTTGGGTAGGAGAGGTTATTCATGTACATGTCGTGTCTCATGGGAAACACTCCGTGTGTATGGGGTGCTACACTACCAGGTTGTTTATAGTATAAGCACATGTTATGTCTTAAAGAGAATACACCATGTTATGATTCTACACTCTGTGTAACCCAGTTTTTTAAAACATGAATTCTTGAATTCTCATTTTCCTTTCTATCACTTCTATGTTAAAGTCCTTAATAATCATGGACTGAGGTGTTCAATTTACCTTGGATAGTCATGCCACCAACACGTCCTCCGGTTGTATGCCAGGTACATGGCGATGATCAAACGTCATAATTAGAAGGTCAGGAACAACCAGTAGATCCTCCCATCATGCCTGTCATAATACCATTTATTATAACAAACACATATACTAATGTGCATCTCCCCGAAGGCTTTATCATGATGATGCATACTTTTCAGGGAGCACCACATCCCGTCCAACTCTAGAAGAGTTGACACAGGTGTTTAAGAAGCATCATACACCCACTTTTTTAGGGGATGGAAGACGATATGATACGGATTCATGGTTGGAGGACATTATTTCAATCATCAAGTATCACGATATGCCTCCTGATAAGAGGGTAATGCTCACAAATTACATGCTACATGATTCTGCTAAGAGATGGTGGGATGTCATCTACTAGGTGTGACATCATCCAGATATGATTCCAGAAGATTTTAAAGGACCTTCTATGATTACTTTTAACATAATACATTGAGGGATGACCAAGCCCTGATGTTCATACCTTTGAAGCAGGTCCCTCTTTCAAATATGTGTTATTGTTCAAAATTTACAGGGCATCACCACATCACACCAATTTTTTGGAGGTGATAAGTTATAACTAGCATGGGTATTTGAGGATGGGATAAGGTATGACATTTGATTGTAGTTGAATGTTTTCAGTTTGACATAGGTTATTTCTATAGTAAACATGGTGATGCTTATTGAAAAAAATATTAAGGAGTTTGGATCAATGAGCTAAGGTAGATCAACAACATTGGCTGGTACTACTTCGACCGATAGAAGGAAGCACGAGTGGGATGTTTCTTCATGTATCCATGTGGTGTACTACCATTATGGAAAGAGTGGGTATACGAGATTACATTGCCCGAGGAACTTAGTAGATTGCTGATATTGCGGAAAGATGGGCCATATTTAGTTTTTTTTCAGGATGCTCACACTATTAGCAAGTGATAGGGGATCTGTTATAACTCTACATTCTAGAGTAGGACCACTTAGTTGTCATTAGTCAGTGAACTAGTGTATGTTCGGCTACTTAGGCAACAATGGTGGTCAGAGTTCTGGTGGCCAAGTGATAGGTTTTCAGTGATAAAATTGTTGACCAACTCAGGGTAGCTAGACATTGTCATTGGGATGCAGTAAGGGTCAAACTATTGTGATGTATCATACCCAATAAGAGAAGGATCTCGAACCCTCAATGTTTAGACATACGATTCTAGTTTCATCAATTTTAGTTTTTGCTCTTTTTTATACAGGGGATTCAAATAGTGTTATATTTACTACCATTTTTTCGAGCCTTTGTGACTTTATCATTATTTCAGATGATGTAATGACAATATATACTATGTTGGGGAATTGGATGACTTGTTTATATCTGTTAAAATAGTCCCCTCTCGATGTTGGTCGACGTTACTTCTTATGGGACCTCTATGTCTTAGAGAGGTCCGGTTTCGATGTCATTCTCGGAATGGGCTTCTTGGTTACATGAAAATATTTATAAAAGACTTTTAACTCATAGTATCATCACTGATCAGATTTACCAAGAATGGTGTTACGTACATGTGTATAGAATCCTACGATTCATCCATTAAGAAGCTGAAAGAGAGGTTGAATTTAGCACCAATCCAAAATTTTCAAGAGCTCGAAAAGAGTAACACCGATTAATGGAACACACTAGGTATCATGTTGGGAGTAGTTCTTATGGTGGTGTAAGTATTTGTTGCAAATGGGTATCAAATATTGAGGTTGCATGAGAGGAATTAGCCGACTCACGATTTCGATTTGGCTTCAGTTGTGCATGTTTTATGCTATTAGGGACATTATATTTTGGGAGATTATTTTTTGGTTTAAACTAAACAAAAATTCATCATGTAAATCATTACGTACCAAGATAAAAATTTGAGACAATGAATTTAGGTTTAGTACCTTAATTTTTTTGACTTCTAGCTTTCCTACATGTCTGGGAAGGGCACACCGTAGATGATTATTTGAGAAGCAATACTTAGATACAGGCAGTTCAGGAGGCCATTAGTTAGTGTAGGATTATGGATCTTTTATCTAAGATGAATTTGTAGATGAAATACACATAGGTTTAAGCAATTATTTCCTCTATATTTGTTTCCTCTACTCTACTAGGTCATGTGTGAATGAGGAAGCTATCAGATTTCGAACGCCAAGTCCTATGCGAGAGTGTGACATGAGAGGAACTTACTCATGTGTGGATCATACAAGAGGATGAGGTTTTGTGTTTCAGGAATTTTTATGGGTGTTATAAGACTTATTTATGGAATTTTTATGATATTTTAAAGACTTAGTATGGGAATTACATCCTACTGTCACCACAATGTATTGATATTTACGTCTCCACTAATAGTGGGCCGATATGAAGAGGGATATAGTTGGTTTTGTAATGGGATGTTCCACCTTTTAGTTGGTGATGTTAGATAATTAGTAGTTGAAAATGATTTTATAGAAGATACCCATTCTAGTGTGGATTTGGAATTATGTCATGATGGATTTTTTGAAAGGTTTATTGAGTACACCTCGATGGAATGATGCATTTTTGGTTGTTATTAATAGACTCACGTTGGTTTTACATTTCCTATTTATCAGGGAAACATTCAGAGTTGATAATCTTGGAATTATTTATATCATAGTGATTGTATATTTACATGGGGTTCTACACTCCATCATTCCAGAATTGGATGCTCAATTTACCTCTCATGTTTGGAAAGTAGTACTAAGGGCATTGGGTACTTAGGTACTTTTGAGAATTGCTTACAATCCCTTGATAGATGGCTAGTCTGAGTGCACGATTCTTGTTTTGGATGACATTTTTAAAGCATGAATCCACGATTGTAGGGTCACATGGGGGAGACATATTTCCTTTGTGAAGGTTCCCTAAATAATATTTTTCATGAAATGATTCATATTTCACCGTATGAGGCTGTGTAATGTAGTTCATGCCAATCACCCTTATGTTGGCTGGAAACAGGTTATGGAACTCTGATACGACCTCATCTTGTCCATGAGACCAATGATCATCTTGATTTTATTCAGAATAGTATAGATACTCCAATGTAATTTCAGAAATCTTATGTTGATCGACAGAGATGACCTTAGGAGTTTTATGTTATAGATCACGTTTTCCGGCATGTCACTCTGAGGTTGGGACTCAGAAGGATTAGGAGAAATTGGAAGCTTTCACTGAGAAGATATGATTTTTTTCCAAGTACACATCATATACTCTTGAGTACAAGCCCTATTTCTAACTTTCCATGTAGAGTTGCATACTAGTCATGTAACAACTGTGTACATGGTTGTGTGGTGACCTAGAAGACCACTAAAATTAGGGGTCAGTTAAGGTTACAAAAATAATTTTAGTTTCAAAAAAAACTCAATTTATTTTTCTTTTAAATTGATATATCAGAGTGGGGTTTCATCTTATATCTGGAACCGTCTTCTTCTTACCGTTTTTCGTACAGGAGCACTCAGGAATGATGAATGAAGATCAATCCCCCAGTTCTGCATATGAGCTCTAATTAAGACATTGTTAGGTGCATTGCAATCCCACTAGTGAGTTCTCTAATCCTTTAGAGAATCTCTTTATGATTCTTCATCTTCATGATTTACTAAAGGTTGAGAGTTTTACACCTTTTTTAATATCTACAATGATCTAGGATGATTGAAGGGCTAATGTTCAAGTATATCAATCATACTCTATCGAGGTAGGTGGCTTGTTCCTTTATTTGTTCATATTTGGATTATATATGCTAAAAGTGATGCACACCCATGTTTTGGGTATTACATGATTTGGAATTTAACACTGGTTATTACCATGCAAGGTTTTTTTGATTAATAAAGAGTTATTTATTATTCATAATGTTAAATGCGTTGTTATTGGGAAACAACATGTGTGTTTTTCCCATTGTTTGTTTTTTATTGCCATTTGGTCTACGATGCCAATTATGCATGACTTGTATTCCATTACTTGGTTGATAATTATGGTGTTTGATTGATTATATGAAATTCAAGTGATATGCTTTTGAATGATTATCCTTGTAGTAGTTATAAATTACATGAGATGATTTCATGTGTTATATGTGCCATATTTTTACATAAGACCGTGATAACCGATGTGTAGATGATGACATAGGGGTATTGACTGCGAGAGCTAGCCTAGAGGTTTGTTACAACTTATTGGTGTAGATGGTGATCGAAGGGTATAGACGAAGAGTTTTACCCATGAGGTTTTTCATAATTTTTTGATTCCATGTTGACCCGGGGGTATTGACCGTGAGAGTGACCTAGATATCTGTTTTTAAATAATTATTGTTATGTCAAACCAAACGGGTTAGAACATTGGAGCTAGAGAGCATGGGAACAAGCCAAGGAATGTGATGCTACTATATTTTACTTGTTCTTTTTTTCTCCTGATTCTATATTTCTTTCCAAAATTGTGACTTCATTTGGATATTTTTATAGACACATAATACATGAGTCATATATATATATATATATATATTATTAGGTTGTTTTATTACTATTATTCATCCAATATTTACTTCTGTTGTATTGTACTAATAATTCCGTTATTATTACTATTTTTTTCACTATGTTTAATCTTATGATGAGGGAATAGTTTTCCCTAAATCATATCTTATTTCCCCATTAAATTTTTAATTCCTCTGGACTTTGGGGAAATGCGCTTGAGGCCATGTGGCCAACTAGGTACGTGGCACCTTTAGGAGGCACCCAAATCTAGGAAATATCAATTTTGTATCAGAGTAAGGTTATGGTCCTCTAACATATGGGTTACACCAATAACTATAGAGGGTCTGGGATCATGCTCTGGCTGAGTCTATTAAATCAAAATTTTATGACATGTACCATGGCCCTACGACCCTACCTGGCTACCCTGAGATGATCCACTATGCTACCACTGAAAACATGTAACCTGGCTACTACATCCTTGACCACCTCTTCATCCTGAGAACCCTGAATAATTTCATTTACCATTATGATGATAAACTGGTCTTATTTCTCATGAAAGTGGAGTCATAATAGATCCCCTCTCACTCCTTTCTGGTGGGAACATCCTACAAAATGAAAAATATAGACCTAATTTCATGAATATATGAACTTGAAAGGGTTCTTCTAAGCAATGTGGTCTCATGTTCCCACTCATCCCACTCTGGTAGAACGCCAATTAGCTACTAGATTAAATATCCTTGGTGTGATTCCTTCTATCTATTGAAGGAGTACTAGCCATAGATGTTGAAGCACCCTATCTCACCACTCCAAACTCCCTCATATTTCACTTAGTTATCCTCTCCTAGATTACTATTGCAGTCACTGTAGTCATCCTAAAATATTTCAACAGCAATCAGAGGTAGTACGACAGACCATCCTCAAATCGAACAATGTATGCTTTTTCCTCTCAAATTACGTTCCATAATACATATTTCGTATTGTGTTGATAATTTCATTTTTGTGATATATATAAATCCTATTTGAGGTATAATATCATTAATAATTCTGTAATTATGGATTTTTATTCAAATTAATAAGTTCATCCTTTCAATAGGTTTGATAAAAATGTCACTTAAGAAATAAGTGGTTTCATGGTCTTTATTCTAATTTCATGATAAATGTTTGATGCTATTCATCATGTTTCATGTGTATGGCGTAGTATTTATTTACAATCCCTTGAATTTTCACTGAATAATTTTCATATAAATCATTTGATAAACTATTATAAATTCTTTTCTTTTTCAATTTTATTTTGACTCAATTTTTACTCTAAATGTATGTTTTATTAGTAACTAAATTATCATTCATTTAAATTTTATTTTTCACTATATCTTATTTCATATAAGTTCTTGTAATTCCACCCTATGAATGAATTATGGGTTATTCTTTCATTTATTGAATTTTTAAAATATTTTCCCCGTTTCTATTATCTCATGCTTCATGGGGTATATTTCTCTGAAGGGATATTGTTTACTCATGTATCGTTTTATTGAGTTAAAAATTTTCAAATTTAAATTTACTATTTCATACATTGGTGCTCCTAAAAATACTTTTAAGTATATGTTATTTTAAAATAATATATTGGAAAATTATTTTTAAGGGATGGATTACTCACACCTCAACAAACCTAGAGACAATTGTTGAAAGATTCAATCTATGTAGATACTCTATTATTTTCAGAGTTATGGTTAATATAAGATTATGTCCTTGTAAATTCATTTATCTAACATGTAGGAACTTTGAAGTCTATGACTTTGGTGAATGGAATATGACTACAACAGGTTGTGGGTACTACCACTTTTTCTTAACATTTGGTGATCTCAATAGAAGAGTCTTGAGATTGGGATCATTGTTCTTATGGTTTGGTTTCCTAAGAATCCATGAATGGAAAATTAATATCAACCAAGAAATAGAGAGGAACACATAAACCTTGGTATGGACATGAATTTTCAAACTGAACTATCTCTATTAGCATCCATGAATCTTATGGGACATTTCTTCTCTTCTAGGGAACCAAATATGGATGGATAGATAGACTAATTACCAACAGTATGGGCACTATGTGACAGTTATGGTTGGATTTGACATATCAATCACACTTGTGGGTGAACTGATTCTAACCACAAGAGTTGAAAGTATTAATTAGATGATTTAATATTAAAGGAAACATAATATCTTCACAAATTGTATTTTTATTGGTTATCTACCATCTGACCTTAAAAAATAAAAGGAATGTACGTTTTTCAATATAATGGTCCATTATGATGCCATTTTTGGAAAATGGAATGTAAAATAAAAAATTCCACATCATCACAGTAAGGAAAGGTCCATTTATGGTCCATAATATGTGAATAAGATTTATTATATCTCTAAGGATGGAATAAAGGGAACTTGAAAACCTAATCCCTCTCTAGATGACATCTATAATTTGAATGATGTGTAGATCATTTAGGCTACTGAAACTTGTGACCCTCAAGGTATTAATGATATTGTGGATCCTTTAATTTATCTTCATGATTCCAAATAATCTCAAGTTGTTGACAATGTGGGAAACTCCCATTCAGATAGAAATTCATGTTAAATTATCGTATCTTATAATATTGATGTGGTGGGTTTGAACACTCTATGAACAGAAAATAAAGGGGTTGTGAAAGACACAATCAATTATAGAGATCCCTACTCATATGTTGAAATTGGAAGTCTATATTCTCCACCCATTGTCCTCAACAATATAGGAACACATATGGAAGGTACCCTTATTAATGGACTCATTGGTTGTATATTGTTGTGAATTTGGGTGGGACCTATAACATTTTTCTAGGGGAGAAAGATTACACCATTGGCATAACATTGTCTCTTGTAGAACCAACACATGTTGATAAGTTGGAAGACATTATTACCAGAAGAGTACTAGGTGTGAAGCTTTCATACTCTACAGAGGGCCATTGAGATAGTCCTACACGTGATACACCTCTACATAAACTGTATATTTTTTATGTTAACGAAGCTATTATTACTGAATAAATACATGAATTCCCATAAATTTCAATACATGATGGGTGAAAGAGTTGAACATAGTAGGTTCAACACTTGAATATTTATACAAGACATGCCCCTTCTAATAGGTCTATAGTGACCAAAATACAAGAAGGCTTACACCCACAATTAAATCATCTAAAACCATAAAATCAACGAATATGTTCACAACACTAATTGGTATAATTAAGAATGTTCAGGTTGAGGGTCTTCATCCCCCTACTTATACTAAAAATGGAAATATATGGGTTGCTGGAAGTATGGAGGCCCCCATTATATAATCCATCCTTAAGGTGGGAAGATTATTGGTAGAAAGAAAAAAGACATGGTCAATGTCATGATGGCTAAAGAAGAAGGAAATATTATTTTCTTAGGGACCCAAAACTATGAATATCTTGTATTGGAATTTATAAGGGCTAGAGAACCCCCTTTTTTATATAGCCATAAAAAGTTCCTTATGGATAATAAATGAAGGATCATTGTTATTGTTGAGAAAAATTTGTTCATTGAAAATTAGAAATATTTTAAGTGGTGTTCAATGGGGTTATCTATTTGTTTCTAAGAATATACATAAAACTGCAATGGATAACCTATGTATTCTAAAATAGTAGGGAACTCATTTGGTCACATGTAGGTAGGAAATGTGTAATATCCCTTCCAAGATTTTTGTGTCGAGAAATATTTAAATGTAAATTTTATTTATGCCATAAAATCATACATTTAAATAAAATAAATTAGTGGACAAAAATTGAAAACATTAGAAATTATACATTAAATTAGTTTGTCATGGGTGATTTCCACAATTTTTTCTAACCAAATGAAAATAATAGATCCTTATTCAATAGTAATTCCACTAATTAATTCCCACACTACATTAATATGTGAATCATTACATAGTTCCCAGTTGATGGAGCCAAATTTACATGGAGAAGGTTTACTTGGAATTAATGGAATAAAAGAAAACATCACAATTGATCTGTTCAACTGGATGATAGAAGTATCACTAATGGGATCTCAAGATAGGTTCTCCCCAAATACCAATATTATCTTAACTATGTTGGTTTAGAACAATCCACCATGTAAGTGTCTCATTCTTTCCCATTTCATTTCAATAATGGTTGGGTTACCATCCCTAGATGAAGGGAAACTGTTCTAAAGGATTGTGTGCATACATCTATAGTTAGTACACTTCATAGGAGAATGGATAAATTCAATGACACAATGTGTCTATTATGGGATTGGAGTAAAAATTAATTTTCTAATAATGATCTTGATATCCATCATGCTGAGGATCTCCATGAAAACATCCAAAATAGGGCACAAAATCAAAGAAGTCATTCTAGGTTCGAAATTAAAGCCCATATGAATTGTTATTACCTTCTAAATACCAATTAACGTTTTTATAGTTTTCACCATAAAGTAAAATGGATGAAGGAAGGTGACATGAACACCAAATTCTTCAAAAAAATTCATTGAAAGAAGAAATCTAATGTAGGGAACCATGAAATTGACATAAATATAAACTTTTTCACCAATAAAAATTAGACTTCGAAGGACGTGTTTGAATATTTTAGTGGTCATTAAAATGATGTATTGGACAACACACCTAATATGACTGAAAATATCCCTCCTTGTATTGATGACTAAAATAATCAAGACCTTGTTAGGGAACTAGATACAGATTAAATTATAAAAATACTATTTACATATTCATAGATATTAATACTAGACTTCTTGGATTCACCAAAAAATTATTCATTATCTAATAGGTCATCATCGTGGGTAATATGGTTAATAAAATGAGTGAATTTTTAACTCATGATTTTATGCCATATGGAATCAACAAAAATTCCATTGATCTGTTTCCGAAGAAGGAAACTAAAATAGATATAAAATACTTTTTACTGGATACCCTTTGTAATTATTTTCCTAGGAAGATAATTATAATTATAATGTGCATATTGGGATAAATTTTCTAATATTATATCAATCTAAAACATTGTGGATTTTTTCATTGAATACACATTTATAATTTCTTCTTCAAGGACTCAGATAGCGTCATAATTCTGTTAAATAAAACAAAAGTGGGGTATTCTTCTATCACTATTTTCATTTCATATGCATTTTACAATTTTAAATGGAAATTCTTGCTCAATATCCATAATATGATAGGATTTTCCAGAAACATTGAATGACTGATTATGTTCATTATCTCATCTTCAAGGATATCATTTATGATCAATGGGACCCAAGAGGATTTTTTTCAAAAGACCATGGGAGAATGATAAGGTGATAATATATCAAGGTTTATATTTTCTATTACTGAGCACTATCTCATCCGGTCTATTAATGACATTTCTGATGTTTTCATTTTCCAATAGAATAATGTTGGAAGGATTTTTTACACCCTCACACTTAATATAATCAGTTTAATTCATTATTTTGAGGAAGCAACAAAGTGAACCATATCAAATATTTAGGGTCTTTTTCATTATCAATATGAGGTTATTGGGTTTTCTTCAGTTGGAGAAAATCATTTACTTTTTGAATATGGTCATTCTATGGGAAACAAATGTGGAAATGAATTGTAGTGTTCATATGAGAACTCTTACTTACATTTATCATGAAATTTCACTCTTTTGGATAAAAGTGAAGAGATAATTTATCAGATTAATTAGAACTATAATCCTCAATCAATTGAAAAACTAGATAGGGTAGCCCATGTCCATGTTTAGAAGGGTTTTTGGTGGGAAATCAGTCATTACATCAATGTTTTTTAATCAATCTATCTCAATAGGTGGCCAATATGACTCCTCAAAGAGTTGAAATAGATGATTATGAATTTTATATTTATTGAATTTTTGTATGAATGAATTTTTTTCACCACAACGTGGAATTATTTCATTAAACCCATTGATATGGGTGGACCAAGCATATTGGACAAGAAAATATTATGTGAAATCCGAATTGGAAGGTTCACATGGAATACTATTACTACCATTGATCCCTATTATGAATTTTAAATAAAAATGTTCATGGAATGGTTTTTGGATGGAACCCCACACTATCCTAGATATTCAGTCTGGCCCTCAATTTAATTACCCATCAAAGCCATCATCCATAATACTATTAGCCTTATGAGTAGGTACTGTGACCTCAACTATTAGAGAAAATGATGGATTGACAATATTATTCGGGATTTGATGATTATTCCTTTGATCAAATTAATATGACCATTTATGAGTTCATACACAATATAAAACACTCAGTTTTGATCATATATTGATTGTCCTATAAGTCCAAAATAATTCCTTGGTTGTAGAAACCCTTTTTTGGAAACCTTCTGTCAATGGAAAATTAACTCCAAAGGATTATTGCAAGACCAAAACTGAATTATATAATAGAATTCCATGTTGGATTTATAATTTCATTGTTATATTCATATACCCATTATAATTTATTATCATAAAGTGACTTTGGAAGAAAAAATTGCCATATTATGATCAGATGAGATGGGTAGACAAGTACAATGCCTTAGAATGACCCTTGTCTATTATGGTTGGTGAGAAAATGCATCCCCAATATCTTGATTTCACATTTTATACGTCCATATGTGAATACACATGGAATAATTGTTTTTTGGATGTCAATACAAGGAGATCCCATGAGGGAATTATGGTCTTCATATGTAGTGATGGGCAGTGTATGTAGATCCATCGCCTAATACTGATGGACTCTGCATCTATCCTTGATTTATTTTGGAGGGAACAAAATCCGATGCTATTGGATGAATATTAAACTTCCACTTATGCTAGAATATTGTTGATGTTCTAGGATGTCTACACTGTAGTGAAAATTCAGGTTGGTGTGATTAATATTGACTTTAATGACCTAAACATTCTAAGGTGATTTGGAGTTGCAAGAATATACAAACAATAAATTATCGTTGTATTTGTGTGATGATTACCCATATTTAACAATTTTTCAAAGTGAAAGTTAATGGTTTGGCATCAAACATGGTTGGAGCATCTGGATGTGGAGGCATTTTCCAAACACAACGTAGCTTTAATAAAGAACTTTTTCATCACTGTATTGGATTAGGGACTCTTAATGTAGCTAGTTTGTGGGAAAGTATGTACGTGGTTAAACCTATTGTCCGTCAAAATTGGAAAGCCTCTAGATTGAATCAGATTCTGAAAATTATATTATTGATCTAAATACAAGAATTTTAATTGTTCAATGAAATCTCCATCCCCCATTGGATTGACTGTATGACTCTTATTACTCAAACTAAATTTCTTGTCTCACATTTATATCGATAGGCTATCCTAGTCGTATATGTATTATAAAAAAGGGTGGTCCATGAATTATTCTCAATGTGGATGTTCAGAACACCTGACTATTTTACCCCTTTGGTGAATCATAGCATGTGAGGGGTAGTTCACTCTCCAATGTGAAATATCCCTTGTAACACATGTTGTTTTTTCTTATTTACTATTACATTAATAATTTTTTAGTATCATGATCGCATGGATCTTGGAACATTCTAGGTATATATATATATATTACCATTTGGGATCCTATAATCATAGTATGAAACAATTATATTCATCATAGACCCTTCTCTGATATTGAATGAATAATTCCTTTTGCATGGTTTTTTTCATTTACATCAATACCATTCAGTGATTCCACTATTTGACTAGGGTATGTTTTTCCAACTATCCACCATATATCAATATTGGTAATATGATTATATTATTATATTATTAACATAGAAATATAATCATTTCTCTCTATGGTGCAATCATCAAATTTTACATTTTATAAATTGGGTGATGTCCACAAATAAGAAATGCTATTCTATTGACATGTTGAAAAGTATTGGTGTTCGAATTTTTTTTCTTTAAATAATTATAATTTTTGGTTAATTGATTTTGCATGGATTGAACATCCACATTAATTTTCATCATGGGTTAGGATCTTGTTTTCTTTTTTAATGACATGGGGAAATGTATCGACATTATTGATGATTATTGAGTACCGATGGTTGTTGATTATGTGATAAAATTGGTATTTTTCATTATATATATTGTCAAATTTATATTCAACTTGAGGTTCTTTCGGGAATGGATTGTAATTTGGTGTTGAACCTTATGGTAAATGCACTATTGAATGTAATGGTTGGGGCTCGAAAATGTATAGTACCAAGATGAATTAAAAGTCTTGTGAGACAAAATATTTTTTGTTTTGTTCTATAAATCTCCACATATTAGTATAGTTTCATACCATAAGGCATTTAGATCTTTTTTATGATGTCAATTCTTTTACATTCCATCATTACGAGATCAGTACTATTGATATCCATGATTTTAGTTATAATATTTATAGCATCATCTATATATTATTTGATTATAAAATGACTAAAACTATTTATACCTCAGATATTATGTATTCCATTATTTTTTTAGTATAATTTTCTATAATTTCCCCTTACATGGAGTTTCACATCACCCATCGTTATTTTTCCACATCCCCATGTTGTGTGGAAATGTATTAACAATGATATGTCTAACTAAATAAAAAGAGAAGAGAATTTATGAGAGGGGATGGGGAATTTTATATATAATATCGCAATATATATATATGTATAATATTTATATTATATGATAAGGACATGGTCTTTTTAAATAATATTCATTCTTAATTCTCTAATGCCATAAACCTAATTTTTTTAGGAAAGTATATATTGAAATATTTTTAAATATGTAATATAATTATGGAATAGTCATATCATGGAATTTAATATAGGTATTTCATATAGTATGCAAGGCATATTTTTATAGAACATGATTTGGGAGTGGGGGTATGGGGTATCAAATTGAACAATTATGAAATTCCATCATAGTGATCATACATGAAATAAAAATATATATAATTATTTATTTGAGATATATTTAATATATGTAGGATGAATTATGATATCACTTAATATTAAAAGATAATTATAATGTATAATTGATGGATTAAGATTTTATTTTAAAAGGACAATTTTAATGTGATTCCTTAAAGTCACGTTATATGAATTGTCCATAAAATTGGCATACATTATATTTAATAAAAAAATAATTTTAAAAGGATTATAAATTTATATATATTCAATAATTACTGATGTGAATGGATATTTGATATTATATCATCAGTGGTTAATTTAGGTTCCACATGGAATTTGTAAAATTAATTTCTCAACACATAAAAAGGGAAATAATTTTTCAATAGTTTTTCATATCGATGATTTGCGAGGGGTAAAACTAAAAAAGGTTTAAAATTACACCTATACCTATATAATTTTTTTTATTTTAATGTATTTTAGAATTATCCGCTTTATATTCAATTCTCTAGATTATTGGAGCCATTTTAGTAGAGATAATGACATATTAAATATTTATATTTCATGTATCTACTACTTTTCTATATACTCACTTATAAAATGTAATATCTTCTTCTCCAAAACATACACCTATTGAGTAGTTTTGATATTCCAATATCTACCAATATACCTTCCATGAGTCCTTCATCACTTCCTTGAGAATCTAGTCTTTGAATAAGTGTAACAACCCTTGTATTGTTATGATAACTGATTATATTTTCTTATTAATATTAATTTATTACATTTTATAGAGTTATATTCATAAAAATAATAATAGGTCATCTTCTATAAAATGTAGATTGCATTATTTCTAAAAATAAAAGTTTTAAATGAATTATATTATTATATGTATAATATTGATAACCCAATTATAGAATATTAATTAGGGAAATAACATCATTATTAAATTCATCATGTCAAAATTATATTAGGATCAATTTTCCAAGTTGTTTGAAAATATTTTACTTTTAATGTATGGGGGAAAATAATGATTTTCCTTGAATAATTACTTTTATTAACAATAATTTTAAAAGATACATTTTTTTTAAATGATCCAAATAAAATATAGATTAATTAAATCCCTAAAATAAAATTGTGTAATTTTAAGGGATTTTATAATTCTATTTGATATAAAAATTTTATATTTAACATACATTTTTTCTTGAAATTGATTTTTTCATCATTTATTAATTATTTTTAAATTTAATTATATCAACTATATTAATTTATTTAGATAAATATCATAGATATTTGGAATCATAATACATAATATTAAGTCCTCAAGTGAACTTATTATTTTCATATTAAATAGAAAAAATTAAACATATTGTTTCCATATATATGTTTTTTAGTGGTTTACTTTTGGTTAATATTAACTGATAAGTTGTTAAATGTCATGTATACTAGTATAAATTAAATAATATTTCAATATTATGACCATATATTGTTCAATATTTGTTAGAGGTCCATTTTGGATTCATTTTTTGAGTATTTCATTAATATATTTTATTATTTTTTAAAAATTCCTTATTTTCTCTCTCTAATATATTTAAATAGACACCCAATATCCTCTATTATTGACACATGAAAAGCCTTTTTATGGAAAATATATTACTAAATAGATTTATATAATCTATACCCATGTCCATGATTCTGATGTTGATTATAAAACCATCCAAGAAAGGCTTTAGGTATAAACATCAAAATGTTGTTAAATGAAGAGGTACAGTTCTAAAACAATCATTTTTATTTTATTTATTCTTATTAATATATTAAATCAAAATAAAAAAATTAAAATTAATTAAAAATTATCTCACATTTCATAATAGTTTATATGTTAATTGTATTAAATTCATACTTCTCCCCCTTCAAACATTTTGATACGAAACCATAATTTGTTTGTACAATGGATTGCAGCCTACTGAAATGTTGTAATTCATTTTTTATCACCACCTCTATTAGATGGTATAATTTTATATTTAATTAGTACATTTAATATTCATGATATATTTATCATTGTAAAAAATATATTATATAATATTAGTTCTTAACTTCCTATCTTCTGAAAATTGATAATATTGTTCATGAGTACCTATGGATTACCACTTCTATGAATGGATAGGATAAATTATTCAGAACCACATCACATTGATAATATATATAAGTGTATTTAAATATATAACATAATATTTATGATATAATAATAATTATATAATGGGAAAATTAAATTTTCTATCTTTTTGTCATCCAATATGATAAATGAAAATTTGACTCATGCGTATGAATGAACTGAAATATTTATTATTATGAAATAATAATTTTTTAATAAACATCATTCCTGAATATTTTTGAAAATAATAAATAATGTATAAAACTGAGAATAATTTCATGATTATTATATTATAGATGATGGAACGATGATCTATTTTACTATATTTAGCAAACCAAAGTGATTTTTGATGTATGAGTCTAATATCATCAAAACATTTTATGTGAACATAATTTATTAAGTAAATATATATAACATAGTAAAAAATAAAATCAAATAAAATAATAAACATGATAATGTTCTTAATAAATTAAATAATAATTATAATTTCATTTTCAAAAAATTATCAATTTTCATGATGAGTGAGACTCAAGGTAACATAAAAATTACATTAAAACCTCATTTTAGTTGGTTTAAAAATTTATTATAAATATTTTTATTTCACTCCCATATAAATAATATTATTTTATGGATGAATTATTAAAGAAAAACATATTATAAATGAAATTTTATCTATATTTTTATTTTAGTTCAATGTATTTCAATAGGAATTTTTTACTTATTTTAAACATAACGTTACGATGAAAATGAAAAGGTAAATTTTATTATTTAATATATATATATATATAATTTTAATTGTTATGCCCACCACTATACTCATTATTTGGTGCTTCTATTCCTTTATAAATATTAATTTTTCATCAAAGTGAAACCATTCTTCCATTTTTTGTGCGCATTTTAAAATATTTTATCAAATTGAGTGAGTGTTAACATATATGGAAGTGTTTTATTATAGGTTCAAATAATATTTTTATGAGAATGATGTTATAATGGAAATATTTCATGTAATTTTATTAAGTTACAGTTCTTGGGAATACATTTTGATGAAGTTCGAGCCTTATATAGACTATAATGATGGGTGTGCCTGATATAGCTTATTAAAAAGGTGGAAAATGATATAGATCTCAAATGCATTGGGTAAAGTGACTAAGTTAACTTGTTTGGTATCTCCCAATATATTATTGAAATAAATCATCTACGATATTCTATATTGTAAGGAATATTGTAAAAGTGAAATGAAAATGATTTCCAATGCTATGTAAGTTTCGCATTCACAGGGTACTAAAATAAATAGTATGATTTTACAAGGTAAGATAATGATAATATTTTCAAATGGATTTTTAGTCAATAAAAAGGGTCAAATATCTGTCAGTTAAGGTTTTTTTTCATGAATTATAAGAAAAAACAAGGAATTTTATTTTACCTTTAAATTTTCTAATGAAATGTTTTTTTACAAAATTTCTTTAGGGGAATTAAGTTCTTGAGTTTGAAAATGACTATCATGAGCCTAAAATTTATTTTAGAAATTCATGAAACATTCATGTATTCATTGACATAATGAGTTTAATTAATTGTGCTTAGATTTCTCATTAAATGTTTTTTTGGATCGTCCTATATTTTTTAAAAAAATTTAATAGGTTTTTGAGATTTTTTTTGGACAATGATGACAGAATGATGAAAATTAAATGATATGTCACAGAATGAAAACATATTTTTTTTTAAAAATATTTCAATTTTGGATAAAAATTATACTATGTTGTAATGTCCACATATTCATGAAATAATTATATTTTCAAGGGTGATGACATAATTCTATAAAACTCTAAACCCAAAAAATTGGAATTAATGGAAATTATATCTTGTCCCAAGAATAATTTTTTTTCTTTTTTATTGTATGGTATTTATAATTGATATAAGAAAAAAGGCATACATAATTTTAGATCTCACGATAAAATCATTAAATACCCTTAAGTTATTATTAATTATGGTTTAAAAGATATATTATTTTTTGATTACCATGCAGTATCATTTAAAAAATGTTTCTTTAGAATGGTTTTCCATAGAGAAAATAGATATGTCAAAGTAATAAGGCACCAAGAGTAAAAAATATTTCAAAATCATCAATATATATTTTTTGGAATTGGAAATGAGCTGTTTTTTTGTGACAGTTCAGGTGAAAAATTATATTAATAGTTGTGGTATCCTTTCTAGATGGAAACCAAATCACCTAGAGATGACTATGTTGACAGTGATGTATTTTCTAAACTGAAACCCTCTAATATTTAATATATCATTTTGAATGGGGATATATATTGAATGGTTTAATGTTATTGAAAATAAAAATCAACAGTTGAGATGTTTATAATATCAAAATTTAATTTTTTAAATTTACCATTTCTTAGGTGAATACAAAAAATAGTATTAAATGGGAAAGATTCGTCACGAACCATTCCATATATTGTACTAACTTAATACACAATCCACACTTATCATGGCATGAGGGTCATTCCTGAAACCCATGGGTGGGTGACTAGAACTTGGAACCCTAAAAGATAAAGGAGATAATTATATTTCTGAAAAATAGTCTACGATAACAAGTCATGATAGTTTTCTCAACACTCTATGAAGGAGAAAGTACCAAAAACTAAATAGGTATAAAACTAACAAAAAATACAACATTATGGCACTGAAAATCATTAAATACTAACTCACAACCCAAAGAAACATTAATCCACTTCCAAATGATTATGTGCATCTTCCTCATCTAAAGGTGATTTCCATTTTCTCAGACCTAGAATAAGAAAATATACCCAAACCTGAAATAAAATGTATGTTATGATCTATGAATCTCAGTAGGGTTTCACCAAGTGTTCCATATCATATTATAATATAATTAATAAAAATAATGATTAAAAATGTCAAAAAAACATGGCATCAAATATTATAATATTTTAATATTTATTGAAAAACATGATTCTTTTTAGAGGATGTAAAACATTTCAAATAGTGGAACAAGTAATCATTTTATATATACGATTTAAAAAAATCAACTAGATGAAAAAAATTATTATAATCAATGGAATATATAATCAAAATTATCACTTCCTACACCATGATCATCAAACTTGTTTTATGATAGATTATAGTTATAGGATCCACACACATCTCATATGAGGGATCTTGGATAATATGTTTCCACACATCCCTCATGATCAAGAAGATTAATACTCATCAATATCTCATCGAGGATAAGATCTTTCAAACTATGTTTTAGGTATATTTTCTACAGTGAATCAATTCCTAGTGAATATCCATACTAGGGTAATTTTCCACAATATCCCAAAAAATAAACATTTCCACATGTTCATAATTGATAAATATAAAATGGTAAAATCAAATAATATAAAATAAATAATTAAATTTTCATCATCATAATTAATAATATAAAATAAATCAACAAATTTTCATCGTCATATTTTTTGGTCATGTAAATCCTTTATAGTTGTTTGGTCATGTAAATCTGTTATAGTTTTTATTAAAATTATCAATATATTACATTAATTTAGAGGATAATCATTTATTTGGTCATGTAAATTGTTTATAGTTTTTACTACTTCCTTCATGTGTCATTATAATGTCATGATACCCAGTGTATATTTATACTGTATTTAATAATAACCCGATAAATCATCATTGTTAAAAAAATTTGAAAAATTTTCCATTGGATAATTTCAATGTTCAAATTTTCCAAATAATGTTTCTTACGTCAAAACAGTTTTATAAATGTATGAATTTAAAATTATAAAATAATAATCATCATATAATTAAAAGAATGGTGTTTTGACAATAACATTTTTTTAATCGCAATAAAAATTACATTTGACATCAAAAAAATTATATAATCAATTTTTTTAAATATAAATTATTTTGTAAAATTATTTTATTAAATTATTATTCCTTAAATAAATCTATTAATTCATTAAAATTAATTTATTAATTGAAATTACATAGTCTCAAAATTACTATTTGTGTTTTATTTAATTTTCCTCAAAAATAATTAATTAATTATTTTAAATGTAGAAAAAACAAATAAAATCACTACTACAATGAATTGAAAATACAAATATTCACTCAATTTGGGTTTCTTATTTTACAGTTCATTTTAAATTTTTATTATAATTATTATTATACCCTTAATTAACCTATTTTATTTTTACTATGATAATAAATATTTAGTTTGGATATTATTCATTTTATCAAATAATTATGCTACCCTGATTACAAGATATTAATTAATATCACTAAAAATATGGAATAAATCTAGTAAAAATGATATCACATAGGTTGGTGAAATTTATTTAAAGTAAAAACATAATCCTGATTGAAATCAGTCTTTCTAAAAATGTATATTTCATGAAATGTTTTTCATAATTTAAATATATAAAAATTAATACTCATTATATAAATATTGACTCATTAATTTATATTAATATATAAATATATATATATATATATAGTTTAATAATTTCATTTAAATAATTTCCTTCTCGGTTAAATTTTAAATTAATTATAATGGAGGAGCATTTTATATTTTTAAATATTTTTCCAAAAATGTATTTTTAATTTTAAACATACACTAATACTAAAATATTGTATAACGGTGATTTACATATAATTATGTTAATTAAATATAACTTATGAATAGTTATATTGCCTTTAAATCAAAATAAATGAATATTTGAACTCTCTTATTCATTAATTTATTTAATTAAATGATTATTTTACATTGAAATGGAAATTTTCACCATTCACTAAAAAATCTATATTTTCAAAGAAGACCCAAATTTTCTCAAGAATATAATATTTATATTCTAATTAATAAAATGGAGTTTTTTTTAAAATATATTAAATATATTAAATAATTATAACAATTTTCAAAAAATAAAAAAAATCAATTTGGAAAAAACATATTTTGGGGGAAAAAATGCAAAATATTGATTGATTTTTTACTAATAATTTATTAGTATATTTTTTACACATATATATTTAATAAATTATTTTAAACTAAAAAAATCAGGCAATTTAATAGAATGGATAAAAGTTTATATTTAAATAATCATTGTTTTTCGGGTTCGCTGGTGTGTATCAAATACTGTACTGGACATAGTTTTTTCTTTTAAAAAGTCATGGTGTAACGCCCTGACCCCCATTACCCAGATTCAGTGCATTATTACATATCATTCCCATGATCACAAGTTATCGTATCCCAAATGACCCATTTGATTAGATGTCGTGGATGTACTAGATTCAAACATAAGTTTTACATTACATCATGAAATATGGAAAAACAACATTGTGACCCTTTTGAACACACTCATATCACTTAGCCCACTTACTATAGGCAAATCCTGTTATAAATCTTCACATTCTAGAAAAAAATAAAACATAGAAACAGATGATCACAGATGCTTAGTAAAGATAAAAATATAGCAGAAACTTTCATAAATAAGAATAAACATTTAAGGTAATGTATAAGACTAAAACAGAAGCCTTTTGAACATAAACATCAACATAATATGGAAAATATAAAACTAATAACGAAATTTTATTATTCGCATGGATATTATACTCATCGTATAATCGCATGAAATATCAATAGTTGATTTCATAATGATGTAATGCATAATGTCGGACATCATAACGACATCGTCAAGGCCTCGTTCCAAGACTATAAATACGATTTTGCCAAGTCTGTGTGCCAAGACACTAGATTGTCTCAAATACGAAATGATTTATCAATGGGATATATTGGGCTCTACCCTTAAATTACTAATTCCAACACATTCCTCATATAAAAATGTTGTAACATAACCTAAACATTTGTATTAAATCTAAGATACAAAATGTAAATATTTTTACCACAAACCATGAATGGTATAAAAATAGCACGTCCACAATAAATCATAACTCATTAAATTTAGTATAAAATAATATATTATAATAAATCAACTTAAATCCATGATAATTAAGGATATTGACATAGATGGAAATAATAATCAAAACTACTTGAGAAAAATATCACCCTTTTTTCTTGAAAACATTTAAAAGTATCATTGTTAATCAAGAAGACGTTCAAAATAGATTTTTGTATCAAAGTGTACCATATCACTTTGAAACATTTAAAACTAATTTTAATTTTAAAAAATTAATGTCTATATAAATAAATCCTTAAACCCATTTTTAAAACATGTACATTAATGTGAATGATTTAGAAGAATAAATTTTTATAACATTTAAAATGATATTTTAGTTAGAGTTCCTAACCAAAATAGACAAGCTTGAATAAAAATAATTGAGGTATTAAAAAATTTATAATATCATTAGAATGAAGGGATTCATGATATACTATATAAATGTACATTATATACTGTGTTTATATTTGAATTGGCACATAACAACAAAGAAGTCTCAATAGATTGTAAATTGAGATGAAAACCCTTATCAAGGCTATATCCATAGGTTAAGGGTTAATCAATGACATAATTACGTGTGAAAAATATAAATACAATAAATATTATTGGATATTTAGTGTAAATAAATTAGAGTACATTCACACATATTCTTGTAAAAACAACACCAATGACTTGGGTGTTTAACTCAATGAATAGAAAATGAGGTAAAATTACTCTTATCTAGTTAATATCGATGACATGGTAATTTATATATGAAATGTTTTTATTTATCAAATGTATATACTCCCAAAGTGTAGTGTAAATTACTACATAAGTAAATAAATAGTGATTTCACACATAATCATGGAGTAAAATAATCAATGAGGTTTGTGTAAACCCCAATGAGTGGAAATTTAAATTGGAAGTTACCATACCAATTTGGTATTTTACGAAACATACACCCCATTAAAGAAGTATCATAAAATTATTATTTAAATACCCATTAATTAATTTAAATTACACAATAAATACAATCATGGGATGTTTTTACACCATAGAAAAGGTTATAGTGTAAAATATAACATGAATCTCACGAGATTAAAATTGAGATGAAAACCCCATACCTTGTACTTTTCCATAGTAGATTGTACGTTAACCTCATGTTGAATGGTCAAATAATTGTTAATAAATTATAAAATAACCATATACATATGTATGATATCATATATGATCTTTTAATATTTATTTGTAAATAATAATTCATTAGTATCATTGTTTCGGGAGTTAGTTGATTCATTTTTCTTTATATTATTTTTTACGTAAGTATTGTTTGTTATGGATAGGATGTATATGATTCATATCCATAATTATATTAAGTTCTTAAACATTATTTCTAATAATAAAATGATATTTAATTTTTAATGTTTACAATGGGGAATGAATCTCATCGCGTTCGTGGAGACGGTAATCCGTACTTCCACCCGAGCGACAATACCATTATATTGATGGTGAAATCGTATGTAATTGGATGGTATATCATATATACAGAATACCTAACATGTTATAATTATTATTTACATCAATTATAATCATTATTATAACCATCCAAAATAATTAAGTGTTGAATAAAAAACTACCCCACGACGTGGCGATGGTAAGTCGTACGTACGCACGTTTGGTGACTTAATCGTTCAATGGATAGATAGAATAATGAATATGGTTGTAACATATTTATAATAATATCACAGTATTTACAAGGTTCTAGAGTTATTTTATTTTTATTTAAATAAAAATTAAAGAGGAAGTGGAATAAGAAAAGAACTTTCAAAAAGTTGATGAAATTATTACGTCTTCTTTGGGTGATTCCTTTCGATTTGATCAAAATGGATCCATAGGTGGATTTATGATCAATGTAAGGTCTCTAGGTCGAATTTATTGTATTTTGGAGGATATTTGTGATGGTTTTGGCCATTCTAAATTTATTTGGAGGAGTGGTTTTGATATAATAGGATGTACCTTTTTATAAGAGAGGTGAGGATCATTTTTAGAAAACTATGAAATATAATTTTATTATATAATCATATTATGTTGATAATGCCCAAAAAAAGATTTATTTTGTGGATAATGTGGGGATAGGTTTAAATCCTCTCAATCAATTGGGTTTAGACATATTTGGGTCAATATATTAACCTTATCTTTTAGATTTAACTCTAGGGTAAATAGTTTAACATTTACCACATCTCCTTGTATTATTATATTATATCTTTAATAAACATACAATAAAATGCCAACATAAACCCAACTAGTTAATTAATGACATATATATTATTATATAAGTCTTTTTTCTAAAAAGTGGATATTTAGGACTATTATATCCTTTAATTATATAGTATTTCTTTTAAAATCTCATTTATGTCAACTTTGACATTATTTAGAATTTGGTTTTTGTTCACGTCATAAAAATCTGATTTCGTAAAAAAAATTATATTGAATCAATTGTAACATGTTTTATTGACCTATAAAATTAGTGGAATGAATCAAAATGATAAATTTATATTTATTTTAAAATTTAAAACATCAATTATTTTAATCTTTCATTAATAATGTAATTACTGAATCATCATTGTTTCATAAAAAAATTTATTTTTATAATGTCTAAAAATTATAAATAAAATTATATAATGTAGGATATATATATATATATAATGAATATTTATAGTCAAAATTATCATAATTATTACCTCATATTAATATCATTTTAGTTATTAAAATTTGAATTTAACACTTTTAACTCTTCTTTAAATAAGAAAATTATAAATGACCTAATCTAAACCATGTAGACCCAAAATAATCATATTTTATTACTAAGGCTGGGTTTGGTCTAAATACACATATCAAATAGAATTATGACACGTGTTGGGGTAATTATTATACAATTTTTACCTTTAATTACCATATTAACTTTTAACCGTGGTAAATAAAAATCAAAAGATACTATTCAACAAAAATTATTTTCATCTTATTGAAATACATTTTACTTAGTGAGGTAAATTTTTTTCTCTGATTTTTGAAATTTAATTCACAGAAGCGGTAAAATTACGTTTTATGAAAATTTGCTAACGTGCCTAGTAGGTGGGTAAAAGAGGTCAAAAAATTCAATAAAATTTTATACAACTAATTTTATTATAAAATGACTAAAATTAATTACATTGAACCAATATAGGTTTTATGTATCTATTTTGGCTTAAAATTACAATAAAATTAAAAAAAATTAAAATAAAAAGTTGGTTTTGAAACAACAAAATATTGTTTTTCACTATTCATCAAAAATTAAAAGTTTTCACACAAATACAAAAAATTCACCCTAATATATTTTTGATATTCAAAATCCATAAATTATTTCTATTTTACCAAATCAAAAAAATATAATTTGAACTTATTTATTTAAAATTAGTTCCCATTGTCAAAACTAGATAGTGGTTTTTGGAGAAGTAAAAACTCCTAAAAGATTGACATGTGTTTATGTCGACTTTAAAAGTGAAATTTCATCCAATGACCAAAATTCTATTAAATGATAAAAATATAATCTAATTATACATTAGAACCATTCAAATGTTTAATTTAACAATAAATTTTTTTGATTTAAAAAAAATTTTCTATTAAAATTTTGTATCTGTCACTATTCATCTATTATTGAAAGTTATCAGAAAAATAAAACAAAATGTTTCCAAACTAAATTTTTAGGTTGAGATACTAATTAAGTACTTGATTTAATCAAATTTACTATATAAATGTGTCAAATATTTGATTTATAAAGGTTTCTCAATTAAACGGTGGAAAAACGGCATTTTTAAAAAAAATACATGTTTTATCTGAAAAATTGAATTTGCCCTTATATTATGTCTATGAAACACGTAATATAACAGTTAAAATTTTATTGGATATATATAAAATTAAAAATGTGGTTGTTACTATTCATAATCACTTTATAAATGGCTGTTTTGATAGGTTGTGGTGCGTTTGAACTCAGTGTTGTGTACATCACATGCTATTGTATTAATCAAAGAGAAGAATTATGTAGAAGCTTTTAGAGTTACATTATTCCATCATTCAATAAATTGCGTCCTCTCAATTATATGTTGTTCCTCAAAAATAAAAGATTAAAAATATAAAATACCTTTGTGGAAAACCCATATCGGAAATAGGGTCTATAAAATTTAGTTTTAATAAGAGGGAAAGTAAAATTAAAAAGTTACCACCAAATTAGGATTTCGAATAGGAGAACATTGGTGGAAATTATAATTGGATGAAAAGGTAAATATTTATAGCTAGTGAATGAGGTCATCAATCACAAACAAGTGAATGGGAAATTTAGGGACTCGAGGCCATAAATATATGATGAATAACGTAAGGTAGTAGGATAACACTTTTTTAGGATTATGATCTATTCCCTAATGTTTAAGAATTAATTTCTTCAAATAAGTAGAAAAAAATACTTGATAAGTATAGTTACATCCTTTAACTAATTTCTACCACAAACTCATATTTCACTCCAAACAATGAGTATTCAATATGACTTGGTCAAACCAGAAGATCTAGAATCAACTTATAGAGAGTCACATAATCCACAAAGGATGAAATCAATATTTCCCTTGTATTTAGAGATTCAAAAAAACCCAAAAGTTTATTACAAGATCAGATGATACCCATAAAAGATAATCCTTTAGAGAAATAAATAAAAATCTTAATTTGTAAGATCAAACCAACAATACCTAAAGTTCAATAAATACCATTCAATAAATAATTTTACCTAAAATCGTTTAATATAATCCTAACTATGATTGAATCCCAAAAGTCAAGATTATTTTGATTACATATTCTTCCACATTAAATTGTATATCAAAATAACATTTACTACTCTTAAAATCACGTGCTAAAATTTAAATAACCTAATCACATATTCTCTATGATAAGATAATAATTTCCATAAATAACCCAAATCGATATAAATACACTATAAAAAATATATAAAAATCAACAATTACACCTCAAATGAAATCCCATATAATTATATCTTCCATGGGCATATAGTGTTCTCAATAGAGTGAAAATCATCCAAAATAACATTAATCACTTAATCGCAAAATCATTTTTATACACTAATGATATCCATCTTATAAAACAGAAGATCCCAAATAAACTTATTATTGATCAATAATATCATTTAAGAAAAAATAATTAATCACGTTATCTTGGAACTTCACGTAGTACAATGGTAGGTGATAACTCTCAGTCACACTTTGGTTGTGGGTTTGACTCCCAAAGTATTTTACGATGTGACAGTTAGTCACACGGTCTACATGTTTTCCTTTTCCAGAAAAAATATTTTATAAAATCAAAAATGTGATAAATTTCTCAAAATAAACATAACAGAATATTACCAAAAATTTTATCTCATACCTCTCATTTTCATCCCATCAATTAAAAACCGGTAATTTACCCAAATCAATGGGTCATATAAACGCATATGGTTATTTATTACTATTTCCACAAATGAAATGAAAATTCCTCCTCGAATAGAATTTTCATATAACAAACTACAGGGATACACATCTGAATGGCCCAAAGACCTTCTTTTTTATTTATTTTTGGATAAACCCCTACCAAGGGATGAGGGGGAACCATTACAAGGCACATAGACTCAAAGATTACATAACTCGTAGGATGTAGAAAATATACATACTATACATGGAACTCCTCCTCCCACCTCCCCTTCCCACACTTAAATCATTTCTGTGTTACATTGAACACTTTACTTGTTGTCACCTTCCACATTTCTTACATGACGAAAATTCATATTTCTTTTCACTATGGTCTTCACTACTGGAGCTCTTATCATTCACTGCCTTTCTCTTCTTTGATGAGTCCAAGAGTTGGTTAATATATATGGTCCTGATCATATTTTTTGGAAAATTGATTTGGCATGAACATGATATCTTTTATGCATAACAACATTCCATTTATTTTATCATTTCCACAATCATTCCCACCTTGTACACCATTTTCCTATTACTATGCTTTCCTTGGAATCCATCCATTGACTAAAACCAAAAATCATAGTGTAAGTAACAATATCCATAAAATCATTTAGATAATATCAATAAAATTTATTTTAAATATATAACACCGTAGAATTAACCAATGTAATTAATTATAATATTATATTAATATCAATCAAATCATTTTGTAAATAAAATGTGAATTTTCCTAGGAATATCCCACAAGAGTGGTGTAACCAAGAGTGCAGTATGACCCATTGTCATGCACCAGTTCCAGTTCGAGTCTAGATCAAATCGGTGTTTTTGGGTTTTACCCCTAGGTAAATTTGTGCCCGAGCCATATCTACGTAGTCGTATCTAGTCGTAGATGTATTTATTGAAAACCCAAATAATTTTTATATTACAAATTTTTATTTAATTTTCTTTTATATTAATCCCCAATTACTATATTAGGGAAATGTTCTCTAATCATAGTTTTTCTAACTCTAGTTTCCATGGTTTGTAAAATAAAATCACTAATACCAACTATAACACCACTACCCTAGATAAATAGAGTCAATGAATTATTAAATATCATAGGCATGGTCACAAGAGATCAAGCCCCGATAGACAGGTTAGTTTAGTATCCTTGAAGTACTAGATATATAATAAATTTTGATATTGCATCATGAAATAACGAAAAACAACATTTTGTCCCCATTGAACACACTCATATCCCTTAGTCTATTTCTACAGGTTAATCATTATATACTTGTTCACATCATAGGAATGATAAAACATAGAATGGGATGACCTAAGATACTCATTAATGACAAAAATATAGTGGAAACGTTCATAAATATACACAATCATTTAAGGCAATGTATACGACTAAACCACAAGCCTATTGAACATAAATTTCAGCATAATATTGAAAATATAAATTATATAATTCCATTCTCTTATTCAAAAGGACATTATACTAGACAAAAAATCAAATGTAATATGAATATATAATTTCATAATGATTGAATGTATAATGTCGAACATCATAACCACATAGTCAAGGCCTTCTTCCAAGACTACAAATAAGATTTTCCAAAGGCCTTGTTCCATGACACTAGTTTACCTTATGAGACCTACCAATGCATCAAGGAGATATAGAGTGATCCACCCATCACTTACTATGTCAAATTCATTACTCATATGAAAATGTTGAATCATAATATAAACATTCATATTAAAATTATCGTTTGAAATGTTATTATTTTTACCAGAAACCATGAATGGTATAAAAATTTCATATCCATAGTCAAACATAACTCATTAAATACAATATAGATGATAGTATTATAATAAAATAACCTCAATTGAAAATAATTAAGGTTATTTGATATATTAAAATAATCAAAAAAACTATTTGAGAGAAATATTCCCCTTTTTCATGAAAACATTTAAAAGTCTCACTATTTATCAAGAAGCTGTTTGAAATAGATTTTTGAATCAAAGTTTCAAATTCCACATTGAAACTTATATAAGTAATTTGAATTTAAAAAAATTAATTTCCATATAAATAAATCCTTAAAACTATTATTAAAACATGGACATTAAGGAGAAATATATAGAATAATAAATCTTTAAAGCATTTAAAATGTTATTTTTGTTAGAGTTCCTAACCAAATGAGGGATGCTTGAATAAAAAAAATTTAGGTAATGAAAACATTATAATACGATGAGAATAAATTAATTCATGATATAATAGGTAAAACTACAATATATACACCATATAAATGTGAATTGGTGAATAACAACACTGAAGTCTCACTGGAATGTAAATTGAGATGAAATCCCTTATAAAGACCATATACATAGGTTTTGGACAAATCAACGACATAATTAAGTTTCAAAAATATAAATACACTCAATATGATTGGATATTCAGTGTTAATAAATTAGAATACATTCACAGATATTCTTGTAAGAACAAAACCAATGAATTGGATGTTTAACTCAATGAATAGAAACTGAGTTAAGATTACTCTTATCAAGTTCATATCGATGACATGAGAATTTATCAATAGAGTGATTATGTGTATCAAATGTATATAAACAAAAATGGGATTATAAGTTACTATAGTAGTAAATTAATTGTGATTTCACACATAACTTGGAGTAAAATAATCAATGATGTTTGCGTAAAACCCAATGAGTGGAAATTGAAACTTGAAATTTCCTTACTGATTTGGTAACAATGGAAACATACAACCCAAGAAAGAAGTATCATAAAATGATTATGTAAATACACATAAATTAAATTATATTACACAAATAATACAATTATGTGCAGTACATACATAGCAAAAAATGTAATAGTAGGAAATATAGCATGAATCTCACGCGAATAAAAGTGAGATGAAAGCACCTTACCTCGTACATTTACATAGTAGAGGGTATATTAGACTCTTTTATAATAGTGAAATAATTTTTAATAAATTATAAATGAACCATATACATAAATATGGTTTCCTATAGGATCTTTTAATTATTCTTCGTTAATAATACTTCAGTTGTATCAATGATTCAGGTGATAGCTGATTCATTTTTCTTTATATGTTTTGTTATGTAAATCCTGTTTTTTAAGGATATGATGTATTTTACAAATATAAATAATGATATTATGTTATTAAACATTATTTCTAATCATAAAATTAAATTTATTCATGATTTTTTACAATGGAGGCTTATTCTCATTGCGTTCGTGGAGACGGTAATCCGTACGTACGCACGAGTGACAATACCATTCTATTGATGGTGAAATTCTATGTAATTATATGGTATATTATATATACAGATTAATTAAAATGTTATATTTATTATTTATATCAATTATAATCATTATTATACCCATAAAAATTAATCAAGTGTTAAATAACAAACTACACCATGACATGGAGATGGTAAGCCATACATACACACGTATGATGACATTGTCATTCATAAGACTAATAATATAATGAATATTGGTGTAGTATATTTATAATAATATCAATATATGTAGAAGGTACTGGGGTTGTTATTTGGGTATGGAAACAACAAATAAAGAGGAGGTGGAAGATGGAATGAACGTTGAAAGTGGTGATTAAATTATTACCTCTTCTTCGGGTGCTTCCTTGTTATTTGATTAAAAGAGCTCCATAGGTTGGAATTATGATCAATGTTTGAAATATAGGTTGAATTGAGGGTAGTTGGGAAGATATTTGATCAGAGGTTGGCTGAGGGAAATGGCTTGGGAGGTGTGATTTTGAGATAAGGGGAAGTACCCCTTTATAAGGGAGGTGAGGGTCACTTTTAGAAAACCGTGAAATATTATTTTATTATACAGTCATATTCATTTTATAATTCTTCCAAAAGAATTTATTTTTAGGATAAGGTTTTTCTTGGTAGAAAATATCTCAACCAATTGGTTTTAGACAGTTTTTGGTCACCATATTAACCTTATCTATTAGATTTAACTCCTGGTTAAATAGTATAGCATTTACCATATCTTCTTGTATTTTTATATTATATGGTTAATAAACTTACTATAAAATTTCAAGCGAACCCAAAGTGGTTAACGAATGACATATTTATTGTTTAGATATTATATTGGATGATCCTTAGGCTTTTAGGTCTATTATGTCATTTAATAACATAGTATTTGTTTTAAAAACTCATTTATGTCAATTTTGATATTATTTAGTATTCAGTTTTTTTGATAGTCCTATAAATATGATTTATTCAAAATAAATATATTTAATAAACCGAAAAATGTAATATTAAGATATAAAATTCGTGGAATGCATCAAAAGTCACAATTTAAATTTATTTTAATATTTATAATATCCATTAATTTAATATTTCATTAATATGGTAATTGATGCATCATCATTATGTCATAAATAAATTTAATTATTTAATGTCTTAAAATTATAAAAAATACCATTATTTAGGAAATAATCAGATCGTTCTAATAAATACTTTAAGTAGAAATTATCTTATGTATAACCCTATATTAATTTTTTTATTTTATTAAAATTTGTATTTAACAATCTTAACTATTCTCTAAATAAAATAATAATAAATGTTTTAATCTTAAACAAGTGGACCCAAAAGAATCGTGTTTTATTTATAAGGTTTATTTTGATAAAAATACAATTATACAATAGAATTAGGACATGTGTTAGGGTAATTATACGATCATTTTTCCTCTAATCACCCTATATAATTTCAACCGTGGTTAGAAGAATTCAATGGATACTATTCAATAAAAATTAGTTTCATCTTATTAAACCACATTTTACTTTCTAATGTCTACATTTTCCCTCATATTTTTGAAATTTAATTCACAGAAGAAGTAAAACTATGTGTTATGAAAATGTGCTGACGTGCCTAGAAGGTGGGTAAAAGATGTTAAAAAATTCAATAAACGTATATATATATAATTTTTTTTTAAAATGACACAAATAAATAAATTGAACTAATTTAGGTATTATATATCAGTATTGACTTAAACTAAATATAAAATAAATAATTATTTTATTAAATAGTCTGTTTTAAACAATAACAAAGTGTTTTTCACTATTCATCGAAAATTGAATGTTTTCATAAAAATACTAAAAATTCACCCTAAGATAATTAAGATATTAAAAATACAAAAATTAATTCTATTTTTCCAAATTATAATAATAGAATTATAATTAATTAATTTAAAATTAATTCTCATTGTCAAAACTAGATAGCCGTTTTTTGAGAAATAAAAACTTTCAAAAGATTGGTATGTGTTTATGTCCAATTTAAAAGTGAAATTTCTTCCAATGACCAAAACTGTATTAAATGATAAAAATATAATCTAATTACAATTATAAACCATTATAATTTATAATTTTACATTATAAATTATTTTGATTAAAAATGTTGTTTTCAATTAAATTTTACTATATTTGACTATTCATCAAAAATTGAATGTTATCGGAAAAACACAAAAAAAATTATCCAAACTAAATTTTTAGGTAATAATTTTAATCAAGAGTGTAATTTAATTAAATTAAATATATAAAATTTGAAAATATTATATTTAGAAAGGGTTCTCCATTAAAAGGTGGAAAAACTGCATTTTTTAAACAAAACTTCTTTTATCTGAAAAATTGAATAAGTCCTTATATTATGTCTAGGAAACACAAAAGATGAATGTTAATGTTATATGGTACATGTATAAAATTAAATATGTTGTTATTACTGTTCATAACCACATTTTAAATGGCTATTTTGATAGGTCGTGGTGTTCTTGAACTCAATGTTTTGTACATCACATGCTATTGTATTATTCACAGGGAAGCGTACCATGGAAGTTTGGTGTGTTGCACTTAGAGTGTTTCATTCTTCCACATATAATAATTTTTTCCACAAAATTTCAATATGAACACTATATTAAATGTTTTGAAACATAGAAACATGTCTATTTAAAATTAAAATCATAAAAAGGGTTAATGATTAGTCCACTAGAAATGAAATAAATGGAATTATAATGGTCATCGCATAACATGGTTTACATGTTTGAGAATATTTGTGGGATGTGAAGAAAAATACCTGGAAGATAAAACTAACAATAATGTATTGATAATGTGTGATGGATAATATGGTCAGGATAAATTTAATGACTACAAAACCATAAATATATTATGGGTGATAAGACTATCATTCCATCAGAAATAATAATAAAGGGGTAACTTGTAAATGTGATTTATTTTATTATCTTATGATTTTATTGGAACGAATATATGTTATCTGTGATATATTTAATAACATATTCTCTTATGGGTAATTTATTAACCTAATAATTGTTCATATTGGGCTTATCAATTTTTCATTGCATATACCATGGTCGTGTAAAACCAGTTGTGCAGTAGGGCCTTTTTCCTTACACCAAAGTCTATCTCAACACCATTTTTCTGTGTTTTACCCTTATATACATATGTTCCAGAGCCACATTCACATATATTATCGATAAATAGGTTTGAATTTTGAAAACAAAATTACTTACTCCATACTTTACCAATATATAGGGATGATTTATTATATACCATTTTATCCCTAAGGATTTCACTAATGTTTTCTAATCATAATCCATGAAATAACTAAACTTCCCATTGATACCAACTATGACAACATTTATATTTATTACTCATTAATTCTTGATTTATATAACAAGATTAAACATAAAAAACTCATAGGATTGATATGTATAGTGTATTAGAGAATTTTGTATTTTAAATAACAACCTAAAATAATAAATACATCATAATAATTGAATATATCCATAACATGATGATTAATAAAAATGAATGGGATAACCTCGGGACTTACAGATGAAATGGGTGATATATAAAGTCTATTAAGGAAATAGAAATGTACTAACAGGAAGAAAATATTACATGTTATACATTAGGCATAACAATGTGTCATAAAAGGTGTTAGAATCATAAAAATGAAAAATGAGTCACGTTATAGAATTATAACATAATAAAAACATGGGAAAATTGGGACCAACATAAAACACTACATCATAAAAATAGGTCATACCTATCTTCAAAAAAAATAAGGAAGGAAAAGTCCATTGATGGATTATGTTCACTATCTAATCCATTACATGACATATCTTGAGATTAAAACATTACCCAATGAATTGGAGTACTATATAATTCTAATTTCACTTGTTACTTATATATCATTTTCATGCTTATGTGTGACACATATATCATAAACTAGGAAATCATTTTAATCTTTTTTTATTCCCCAAAAAATTAGTGTGGAATCAATACATTTAATTCCATAATAAAAAAAGTATATGTTTATAATGTTGAACTCCATTTATAGGAATTGGGTATTCTTAATCACTACACATTTGTTTTACATGGAAAACTATGGAGAAATTTCATGAACATAATGGGGGCGTATAAATGTTCTTGGAAGGAATTAATGAGATAGGAAGGGGTATCTAATAATTTTTTCATCATAGGGGATGTATGGGGGATGTGGAAGAATATTTCACATCATTAGTAATTGGATAAAAAGTGCATATGATAATGACTAGACTAGAATATAGTGGTTAATGAGAATAACCCTAAAATTTAGACTGTAATTTCAAATTCAAAAGAGGAGCTTATTATATTATTGGGAAAATTTCGGGTGGTCTATATAGGGGATAGGGAATGGAAAATATGTTATCCAAAAATTGGATATTGGTTGTGTATATATAGGAAAAGAGTGTGTAATTCATTATTATTTCAAGAACATTGGTTTTGGACACTATATATTAAAATATCATTTATTACAAATCATCCATTGGTTTTCCCATGGTTTCTACCAAATAGACGTTTATTTCACTATTCTATAATCCTAATGGATGAAATTATTAAAATAAAACACTTGCTGATGTAGAAGTGAGTCATTTCCTTAAAAAAATATTTTATAACCTTAATATATATTATAGGTTCCGGGGGACCCATAAAGACTTTATAAAGTTAATAATATATACTCAATATTACAATTTTTTAAATCAAAAACATTTATTTGGGTCTGGATACCGTTTAATGTATGTAATAAATATTGTTTGGTTCATTATTATGTCATAATATGCACTGTATATTTATACCATATTTAATTTTTATTCAAAAATTTTGTTGTCACAAAAAATTATATTAATTAAAAAACTAGATAATTTGAAAAATTTTACTCCAAAATTATATTAGTTTTAATATTTATTTCAAATTTTATTAAATTTTAATTTTAAAATAATAATCCACATATATTGAAAATAATGGGTTTTTAACCAATATATTTTTTAAAACCCTATAAGAATTACATTTGACATCATGAAAATTCTATAATCATTTATAATTGAAAATATTTATTTAATAATATTATTATTTGAAAATATTACTTGTTTCAAAAGTCAAATAAATAATTAAAAGGAATTTCTTATCTGTAATTACATATTACTAAAAAAATAAAATTTTTGTTTTATCTAATGTTTATCCAAAATAACTTTTTAATTATTAATAACGTAAAAAATTGTATTAAATATTTTAATGAAATGAAAATATTAATTTTCATACCTTCAGGATTAATGTGTTCATAGTCCGTGTTACATTATTATTATAATTAATTTACCCCTAATTATCTTATTTCACTTTTTTAGTGATAATAAAAATATACTATGGTGATAATTAATATTGCTGAAATATAAGGATGAATTTATTACTTAATATAAAAATTTATTATTAAAACTATATTATACATTTAATCAATATCATTTTTCGAATTTAGATTAAATTAAATAAAAATAATAATACAAGCATGATGTAAATCTATTTTATGAAAAATGATGATTTAAAAGAAAAAAAATATTTTACTTTAACTATATACATAGAAATCATAATTATATGAATATAATCTCATTTATATTTCTATTTAATAAAAAAATTAAATTTAAATCCCTTAAAAATAGTGTTCTATTTTAATTATTTATAATTTCGAAGCGTAGTGAATTTTAAAATAGTTTTACTAAAATTCGATTTTAATCACAAAAGTAAACTAATACTAAAATCTGGTATAAATATGATTTAATGGTAACAAATTTAATTAAATATAACTAAATAATAATTATGTTACCTTGATACTAAATGAAATTAATAATTTAATTTTTAGACAATTATTTTATCCAATGAAAGGAAAGTGTTACAAAAAATGGAATTTTTCAATATTCATTAAAAAATAATGTTTTTTATAAAATAAAAAATATTTAACATAAGATAATATTGATATGATAATATAAAAAATTATGTTATTTTTATAAGAAAATCTATATATAATATAAAATAACTATAATATTGTTCATAAAAATAAATTAATATAATATTTGATGAAAACCTACTCTGATGAAAAAAATTACATTATAAAAAATGGAATAATTCTTTACTAATAATTTATAAATATATTTATGTTGTGTTAATATATTTTATAAATTATTAAATCCTTATCATATGTAAAAAATTAATATAAAGGAAAGACATTTCATTTTAAACAATCGTTGTTTGTTTGGGTTTGGTATAACTTGTCACATACGCTATTGAACATAGTTCTCTCTTTAAAAAATTAAATGAGTTACATTTATTCCCGAATATCCATTTGAATGAAAATTTTAATTCAAAATTTTATTTAATTGGGTATTAAAAACTTAATTGAATAGTTTTTTAGAAAATCAAAAACATAAAGGAATTAATTATGTGGCCAATATAAAATGGAACCACATACCTAAAATCACGAAATCACAACACACAATGTTCAAAATAGGGGCCACCAATGAATAATTAAGGTGAAATAGCTAAAGTATTCCAACCTATATTCAAGATAATTTTAAATAGAGTTTAGATCAATAAATCATTTGATGATCTATTAAACAATAAGGAGGATGGATGGTGTTAATGGGTGCTTTTACCCATGATGATGTTCATATAATAGATAGGTATCATATCTTCCACATGTGGTACAATTTGTTAAACATGGTGTATGGAGGATAAAAAATATGTTCTAAAAAATATAAAAATCATAGAAAATCATGTATGTATTAGTTTTGTTGGTTTTATATGATTTATGGGGTTTTGGTAATGTATTTAACAATTTTAATGATTAAAAAAAATTTGTGTGCATGGTTTTCTAGGCAAGGCCACATGGTTATGCGGATCTTTGTAATGGCATGGACCCCTCTGGTCCATTACTTTGTTGAAATTGATGTGGTCGACACGACGCACCTTAGGATGATAATTTTTTATATTGATGATAACGTAAAAGCATGTTAAATAATAAATATGATGACATGAATTGTGTGATTAATTAAACTAAAAATAGAATAATCATGATAAAATGATTTAATGGGTGTTATTATTATTAATGATGTGAAGTGGGAAGGTGTGTGACCCATTAGACATTGATAAATGAAACATGCAGTTTATAATTTATTGAGAAATTGTTGAAATTAAATTTTAATAATAATAATGGTTGTTGTGTTATTAATATTATTCATAAAATCATTGAAGTGAGATTGGAGAGAGATTACAATGTGATGGAATAATAATGAAAATAATAATAATAACCATAAAAGAATTATGGTTGGGGCATGTTGGGCATGGAATGAGGAAGGGGAGGCGCCACATTAGGTAGAGTGAGGGGATTATGGAATAAAGAATTAGATTGGAGAGAGAAAGGGTTTAAATGAAATAATGATTTAAAATTTAAAGCAATAAAATCAATAAGTTAAAAATAGAAGTCAATAAATGGGATAATGTGCACAAATTTGAGAAATCTTGTGTGTGGGATTTGGAATTGAAGAATAAAGTGGTTTAATAAAATAATAATAATATAATAATGTAATTATTAATTTTGTTGGGAAAACCGTGTTTCGTCGATAAATTCTTCGTAAGACATTGATTTTACGAACCGTTAGTGGCTGTGTGACCCTGACTATGAGATAGAAATTATTAGTCCAATATTAGATGTCTTTTTCGGGTTTTCGGATTGGGTGCCTGAAATGCTCGTGAATTGATAGATTTCATATAATTATTAAATCTTCGACCCATCATAACTCCCACCCGCGATATCTGATTGACCTGTCGTTAGTGGCGATATGATCCAATCAATAATACGATCGTTTCAAATCTAAGGTTGGATATTAAATTATGGTTCGTGGCTCGGGTCCACGAAACACCCAATAATAAGAAAATTGTTATTATTATGGGATCATGTATCCAATGTATCTCCTTCATATAGTGTTGGAATGGCGAACCGTCTATGACGTTGCAACCCTGAATTTATGACGGTCTTTTTAAGACCAATGATGAATACCTTTTTTTGAATCATGTCTCAGTTCAATTAAGAAGATACTATTAATTGATGTTATTATTATAATTAAATGCATGGAAACCGTGTGATGTGTTGTGTGTTGACCAGTTAAACAACGTAACAGTTGTATGGTCACCTTGTGTATTCATTAATACACTCTGCATGTCGTTTTACCTTTTCGTTGCCTATATAAGACAGGTTCATGTGTTATTTACGGACCTCTCTTGTTCTCTGCACGGCGATGCTCCCGGATGACCTAGAATCCTTCATCCCAACTTCTTCATCTGGACTCTGATCGTTGATCCGTCCGTGACTGCGGGATCGTGTCAGCAAGAAGAATATCATACACCATGTTCCATTCCATCTTCTTCGAACTCCCCATCACAGTTTCCAATGGAGGAGACTGCTGACAATTGACGGGAACTACAGACATTGACGAATGGCTCTAAAATGGCATGTTAAACCTCTGTTATTGAATACTCTTTCCGATCCTACTTCTCTCGTTTTATTTCCATGCTACGACATGTGATCTTCCTATTTAGGGAGTTTATTGTGTTGTTTGTTCGGTGGGTCTGCGACGTCCTTGGTGGGTGTAGCTGTTCTGGTAGAAGCCTTGTGATCGTGGTGGTCATGTTCGTAGACGGACATCAGAACCTGTTAAGGTAGGTATCTTACCTTCGTCTCTCTAAATTTGTACATCATGCAAGGTGGGTGTCCTCTTGTTTACGTGAAAGACATTTGAAGCAGTTTAATAAAGATAATAACTGGATTATATAACGGGGATGGGATGTTTGTGAATAAGTCTACATTATTTATATCCCGTGATATTATGTTATGAATTGAATGAGATTCTGCCTACTGAAAATCATGTTCATTGGGGGCATTTTCTTACGCAATTAAATTTTTCACTCTCCTTCTAGATTTTTCTTATGGATGAAAATGTTATTGAATGTCGAAATTGTTTAATCATGTAAATATGGATGATTAAATACCTGAAAAACTTCTGTGATCACCCCGGTTGAACAAATTGAAATATTAAACATGTGGTTTCTAGTTAGGGTTTGTTTATGTGAAAGGGGGGGGGGGTGTTTTGTGGGATGTTGTGGATCGGGTGAGCTGCGGGGCTGCGGTTGGCTTGGTTGTGGGTTGGTGTGAATGTGATGTTAGTGATGGGAAGAGGGCCTGCGATAAATGGTACCAAGGGGTGATGATGTACTAGTTTTGTTGTGTTTTTGGTTATGGTTATTGGCAGCGGGGCTGCAGGGATGGGTTTTCATGTGAATGAACAATGGGTTGTGAATAATAAATAAAATGTGGAAAAGTTAATGAATGGTGGGGCTTGGTAACAGAATGGGAATAATAATCAATGGGGTTGGTTAGTTAATGAGAAGGGACTTGTTTGTGTTGCTTGTGTTTTCCTAACATAATTTGTGGATGAAAGGGATATGTTTTATGAATTCATGTCCAATTTGGTTGGTTGTGCCCAGTAGTTAAGTAATTAATAAACAAATTCTACTGAAACATGAAAATCTATATGGGGTTGGGGTTGTTTGTTGTATGCATGCTTCGACATAGCAGTGTCAAGGAACGTGCTCATTTTCTCTTTTTAGAATACATAGGTTGGGATGTGGGTTTGGTATACATATATATATATATCTGTATTTTTGTGTTTTTTCGTACCCCACCCATGATGAGCACATAGTGTCAAACACTCCCATTTCATCCGAGAGGGTGTTTTCCCATTAGTTACAAGCTCCTTCCCACTCCTTCTTCGATAGGTTGTGATGGATTGAGCCAACCTTAAACACAAGACACTTGGGTAGGTTTCTTTTGGGGTGGTTGTGGCCCAAGACTCTTTGGGCATGTTTACAATTTTTTCCAAGAATCTTCGGTATGATTCCCAGGTGTGTGCGGGCGGGGTATATGATTGTGAGGCACAAGTGTGTGGGGTCGGGATATGTGGTAGTGAGGCCCATGTTTGGGTGGGAAGGATATGTGGTGGTGAGGTCTAGGTGTGTGCGGGCGGGATACGTGATTGTAGGGCCCAGGTGTGTGCAAGCAGGATATGTGGTTCTTGAGGCCTGGGTGTGTGTGGGCGGGAAGAGTGTGGTAGCATCCGGACATTCTCCATTAGGAAGAGCAGCTAACTAGTGGGAAATGGTACGGGGTACCCAATACGCTTGTTCTTATATACTACTACTACCTGTTGTTCTTTGTTTTGGTGAGCGTGGCTGGTGAGGTTGGGTGGATAGAATTCTTTGATAGGTTTTGGTTTCTAATGTAGCTCTCACAGGACATTATGATGTCTCCCCACTTGTGCATGAGAGCTTTACGTTTCCCTACTAAGCATACTTGTATTCTCACCCTACGTTTACTTTCAGTTTTCCAGTAGGACTACCTGGGCCGTGCGTGACCTACTAGTGGGGATAGTTGGAGTTCTTGTAGTTTGGAGTACACTTCTTCTTTTGGTATTGTACTTTTTGATCTTTCTTGTACTTGTACCATGTTTAAGAACTATTTAATCATGCATGTGGGATTTTTTTGGGTTTTATTCTATACACTTATTCTTTTCCTTTTTGGTGGTTGACTTGTCCTATTTCCCGATCTTAAATAATAAAAAGGGTAATGCCTGCCATATTTTTGAAAACTCATAACCTCGGTGCTAGTCACTACCTCGGGGCCTACTATAGGTGGGACTCGGGGTTCATTATCTCCCTTTCACCATTACCATCTCTCGAGGGCCATCTTTTGTGGGAGGGGGTCATGACAGAATGTTATCAGAGGTGATGGTTGAGAGATAGGATGGAGTCTAGAGTTAGGCACAATGAAGATTGCATGGGATGTTAGGGCAACACTGTTGTCTAATCTTGGTGCGTGACATAGGCCAGGGATGACCGACTAGGACACGGGATTTTGGGGGCCCCCGTGATCCGATGAAAGGACTCTATGCCTATCGAATGACCAAGTGAGACTACATTTATTGAATGGTAAATACCCTAGGGAAGGTACATGCATAATCATGATTGTTTTTTTATTGATTTCGGTGTTCTGGGAAATAAATTGAAATAAAAATGATAAAATAAAACCTTGAGAAATGTCCTTACTACATGGGAATAGGAGATCCTTGTTTACCGTACAGCTATGGCACCTGGACATCATCCCCAGGTGGCTCAGACAGCTGAGGCCCAGCCGATTCAGGCTGTCGATCAGTTGAGGATTGACCGAGAGGAGGATGATAGCCAGTGGTAGAAGACTCTCTGTTCCTTCCAGTGGAAAACACTCATGAAGTACGATGGTAGTACTTCAGATATGGATACAAAGGGGTGTATTGAGGAGCTAGAGATCAGTTTTACATTGATCCGTGCTCCGAGAGAGTATTGGGTTTCCCTAGCAGTCAGTCAGCTGAGAGGTGCGGCATGCCAGTGGTGGACGTTGTACCTTATGGACAGGACATAGACAGAGGTTTTGTGGGATGACATTGACATGGAGTTCCGAGAGGAATTCCTTTCTTACATGATCAAGGTGGAGAAGCAGCATGAGTTACTCTCCCTTTATCAGGAGATTATGTCAGTACGAGAGTTGTGGATCAAGTTAAAGGATCTCCTACGCTTTTCTCCAGATATCTTTCTAGAGGAGGAGTCTCGGGCGAGATGTTTGGAGGAGGTGTGTCGCCCTTCACTCTAGTATGTTGTCACCCCCTTCACCCTTCTGTCGTACATGGCAGTATAGAAGAAGTCAGAGGTTATAGAGAGGATGCACTCGCAGGGAGGTGCACCATGAGAGGGGATCCAGCTGGGTTCGTCGAAGGGGAAGGCAGTAAGCTGTACGTCTCCTGTGATGGGACCTTCCTGTTTCAGGTGAGTAGGGAGCAGGCCTCAGCAGTTCTAGTTCATATCATCGGGTCCTCATCTCTTTTTCATGAGCCCAGGACCCAAGTGTTTCTCTTGTGGAGGTTTCAGGCATATTCAGAGTCGGTGCCCCACCCAAGCTCAGTAAGGTGGATGTGGGTAGGTTCAGCGCCCTCCTCAGCAGCACCAGTTGCCAGCAAGGCCCATCAAGCAGAAGTAGGACCCTTCTCCTTCAAGGGAAGACCTTTTAGGAAGAGGCCGACCTCTGGGTTCTCCTCAGAGACCTCGACTGGGACATGGTCGAAGAGGCGGATGCCAATAGAGAGGCTGGGGAGTGGGGCATGGTTAGTTGAATGCAATAGAAGTGGCAACCCTAGAAAGTCCAGAGATCGAGATAGATTTTTTCGGTTTTACATAAATGCTCTCGTTTATGTTTTGGAGCATCACACTTATCATGACCTGCCTTCACCAAAAGGAGTGAAGGGTCAGTAGGTTTTCAAGACCTTCCTTCATTATGTTGAAGGAGAGAAAATGACACCTGAAACCTGTCTTCTATAGGTCCCGAAGTGGCGAATAGCACCAATGGTATGGTAATTACACACAAGTGGAAGGCATTACCCTTTTTGTTTTATAGGATCGGGAGATAAGATGATGAAACCCAACAACACCAACAACATAGGAAAAGTAAATCCCAAAGTAAACTATTCCCACATGCATGTTCCAAATGTAAAAGCCACAGGGTACAAATAAGACTACATGGGTAAGTACCAAAGAAATAAAACAACAACTGCAACTTCCCCATGATCTGAGATAGTATGGTCCTGTGTGATCCCCGAAGACCTCCTGCAAACCAGAAATCAGTTGTATATACGTAGGGTGAGCATACATGTACACTCAGTAGGGAAAACCAAAGACTCACGTGCACTAGTGGGGGAACGTTCTAATGATCCATGAGAAGCAGACAACCAACACTATCAAGGAGTTCACCCATCCCACTCACTGGCTACACTCACCAAATAACGCAAGTCAAGTAATATATATAATAATAGAACATCGATGATTGGGTACCCCACACCACATTCCCACTGGTTATTGAGACATCCTAGGCATCGAACCAATCCCGCCATTCTCAGCACAGTCCCACTGCCACACCCGCCCACACACACCTGGGCCACAACCGCGCGTAGTCCCACTGTCCAAACCCTCATGCAAACGCCTGGGTCACAACGGTCACACGTAACAACACCTGCAAACACCTAGGCCAGAACAACCACCACCACGCTTGAAGACACCTGGTCTAGATGATCCACTGCCACCCCTGAAGACACCTGGGCCTCATCCCGATGATACTTGGGAAACCACCTACCCGCACACACCTGGGCTATAACCACCACACTACCCCACCTGAAGATTCTTGGGCTAATAATGGACCTCAGGCCATCACAGCCTACCCAATGGTACCTGGGATATCTGGGAAAGGGAGCAGAAAAGGAGATAATAACCAGCCACTAAGAAAAGTGTTGGAAAGAACACCCTCCCCCAGGAAATGGGGGTGTTCGGCACTATGTTATCAAATTTAGTGGGGCTCGAATATAAAGCACAAAACTACAAGTATATACATAGGTAACAATAACTCCCCCAAAGATAAGTTTTTCTTCAGACATCCTACATATCACAACAGCACTCAAGGCCGAGTCATGACTCTCACCAACAAAACTCGTTTGTCCCATTCTTGTATTCATGTTCAGTAATAATGTTTAAATAAGTTCATGCACCACCTTTGGCAACTAACACCATAAGCATAACCAAGGAAAGAATCCATCCAAACTTCAATTTAAATATTCAAACATGGTCCTCTTGTAATGTCACAACATCAAAGGGATAATTGAGATCCCTTGAAGTACTGGAACCAAAGACAACCCCGAGACACTACCCCGTGTCCCCCAAAAAGGTTACTCATCAACAGAGGATCCCACCCCAATTCGTGATATAAACAAGGTAACCACCCGGTCTTAAAACTCACAACCATGGAATCCATATTAATAGGGAATCCCATCCATTCACACATCTCCAGCAATCGGCCCGTAACAGAAAACACCGAACCATTTTCACCAGCACAAGTTAGGGCGATGCATGTATCTTCAGATTTAACAGATTTTACACACTCCATGATTTCAATTTCCATATACTTTAACTGGGGTTTATCATAGAGGGATTGGTCTTAGTGCTTTCAATCCATTTAGCTAGGTGTACATGATTAACCAATTTCCCTTTTCACAGCATGAGTTCACAACCACAAATAAGTCATTTAAAACATCCCCATGGGTTCATTAGTGCACAGAGAATGACCACCAATGACCATGATTTTCATGAGGCGTAAGCCCGCACAATTCAGAAAGATGATTACAACATAAAATATCATCAATGATCACTGCCCCCCTTCTTTCTTCATATAATCAGTTCATTATCTTTATTTAGGTCTGTTTTAACCTATTCTATAGAACCAAAATCACGCCCACCCCGCATGATACACAAAAGCGAGAGACGAAGAAATTTCCTACATATTGATCAATGATCGACGCTAAGGCCGGGGCAGAACTTAACTGATAGCGATGCGGTTTACCTCAATGAAAAGTACTCTTAGAATTGGGTGATCGGGAAAAGAAGAAACCAGGGCTACCCCTTAGTTTATAAGAGCCACAGACGGTTGAGATAAGAACGCCAAACCATGTAAGGAGCGGGGGTCATGGGTTGACCACGCGGCCTCACACGTTATCAAAGGGTTCGGGTGGTTTAAACTGACGCTCACTCCTGGTTAATTTATTAAATATTTAATTATAACATTTATGGCATTACCGGGCTTTAAAACAAGCTTAATGGGGGTCAAAGAAGGGTTTAAAATTGAATTTCGCATGTCACTGGAAAACCCCCGACAAAGCCGGGTGACGCCGATCAGTCTCACCGTTCTGTCTCACCGATCGGTCGTGCTGATCGGTCTCACCGATCACTCACGCTGATTGGTCTCACCGATCTGTCTCACCGATCGGTTGCGCTGATCGTTCTCACCGATCACTCGCGCCGATTGGTTGCACCGATCGGTCTCCCCGATCGGTCGCACCGAGAGGCTACCCCTTTAGGATCTGGATTTTTGGCAAATTAAAGGACCAATAGAGTCTGGGTCATCAGATCAGATACCTCTCAAGCTATTCTCTCCCTCGATAATTTGAACAACCCAGAAGGAAAGAGAGGGTCCAAACAACCACCTAGAATGATACCACTCAAGAGTGAACCTCATCATTTACTAAGAACACTTTAATGTCACGATCCAAGAAACATATCATGTCAAACTGCCCAGGCATGTGGGGGTTGGGGAGTGTCCTTCCCCAGGTCAAGATATTATCCGCTTTGGGCGGCACTGACTCTCCCACATGGGTTTAATCTCATCCACCTTAATGCATCTTGATTAGGGGTCGAGTTCTATCCTCCCCCATAGCCAAGAATTTTCACACACATTTAGAGGAAAAGAAAACTAGCATTTCACAGCCAACAAGGTGAAACGTCCTATCACAATGGCTATAACAACAGAACAAAACTCAAAACAACTCTGGGTACTGGGAACACATATGTGCTTCCATCTCCCACGTACTCTCCTCAAGCCTACCATGTCTCCACAACACAAAAACCAAGGGAATGGTTCACCCACTTATCACCTTTTCTTTGTGATCCTCGATCATCACTGGTCTCTCCACAAAAGTCACGACGTCCTAGATGTCCAGCTCTCCCAAGCCAAGTATGTGTGAATCGTCATGCAGATACCGACGGAGCTGGGGGACGTGGAAGACATCATGTATCCTCATTAGTGGTGGTGGTAACGCTAGCTGATAGGCCACCTAGAACCTGGTGTTCAGACATCACTTACTGACACACTAAGAACTTGGCCTCCAACTTTTCCACTGCTCACTTCAATCCGGGCCACCAAAAATGTCTCTTCAGTCCCAGGTACATCTTGGAAACTCCTGGGTGTACCGCCAGGGTTGAGTTGTGGGACTCACTGAGAACCTTGTCGCGCATCATTCCGGGAACAAACAACCTTCCCTGAAAAAGAATCTGGTTCTGACCACCCTATGTCCATCCTTCTGGAGTGTTGCCCTGGTCAACTTGGTCACGCATTACTTCGCACTCTGGGTCTCCCCACTGAGACACCTCCACTTGCTGCAATAGAGACGACTACACTGCCATCTGATATAGGAAACCTCTACCACCAACCATCCTCACATCCAGGTGTAAGGTATCCAACTCCTCTATCTCCTTCCAGGTGTTCACCGACTCTCAGACTGCATACTTCGACGTCCTCCTACTCAAGGCATCGGCCACTACATTGTTCTTTCCCTCAGTATACAAGATCATGAAGTCGTAATCCTGGTGGAACTCCACCCATCTCCGCTATCAGATGTTTAGGTCTCGCTGGGAGGAAATATACCTCAAGATTTTGTGATCTCTGAAGACCACAAAGCGTTATCCGATTAGATAGTGCTGCCATAACTTTAGCGCAAAAAAGACCACTACAAGCTCCAGGTCATGGGTGGTGTAATTATGCTAATGAGGGCATAGCTTCCTGGACCCATAAGAGATCACCCCTTGTTGATGCATCAACACACATCCCAGGCCCTATCCTGAGGCATCGCAGAACACCTCAGACGTCACCCCTTATTATGGAAATCTCAGCATTGGGGCACTAACCAACTTCTCCTTCAGATACCTGAAGGCTGACTCGCACTGCTCACTCCACACGAAAACCTGGTATTTCTTGGTCAGGGCTGTCAAAGTGGCTGCTACTCGGGGGAAGTTGGGTATGAACCTACAATAGTAACCCACCAGCCTGAGGGAACTACAGACTTCTGCCACACTATTGGGTGTTTTCCCTGAAACAACTGCCTCAACCGTTGAATGGTCCACCGCTACCCCTACTCGGACACCACGTGCCTGAGGAAGTTCACTTCTCGTGTCCAAAACGTTCATTTCGACAACATCCCATAGAGATGATGATGTCGAAGGACCTCCAGAACCGTCCTTAGGTGCTCTGCATGGTCCCCCTCTGATCTTGAGTATACAAGGATGTTGTCGATGAACACAACTACAAGACGATCTAGGTACTCCTAAAAGATGGAGTTCATAAGCTCCATGAACACAGCCGGAGCGTTCGTAACACCGAAGGGCATGACTACAAAATCGATGTGTCCATATCTACACCTGAACGCCATCATCAGGATGTCACCCTCCATCACATTCATCTGGTGGTACCTGGACCGCAGGTCAATCTTCGAGACCCATCCTTCCCCTTTCAGCTGGTCGAAAAGATCGTTTATCCTCAGAAGAGGGTAGCAATTCTTGATCGTCACCTGATTCAGCCTCTTGTAGTATATGAAAAACCTAAGACCCCCATCTGCCTTCTTTGAGAACAAGACTGGAGCACCAAATGGTGACGCACTCGGCCGAAAATAACCCCTCTTCATTAGATCATCAATCTGGATACGCAACTCCCGATGCTCTGAAGGTGCCATTTGGTAAGGATCCATCGAGATCGGACGAGCACCAGGTTGCAGGTTTATCCCGAACTCGATATCCCATCAAGGGGGTAGAGCCGTTACCTCTTCAGGAAAGACATCCAGAAACTCAAGGACATCCTCTGGAACCTCCATCATCTGTGCATCTACTAATTTCACTAATAGCTCGACCAACAAGGAGAGGAGGGGTTCCCCTCGCCTGCTGCCCTTCTGACTGCTCCACTCACCGGTGGAGGTAACACGCCGGTCGCCCAAGTCTGAGAACACAAAACTTCTTCAGAAACATTCGATGACGACACACACAGAAAAATCCAGTCGATGCCTAGGATGACATCGTATGGATGTATCTGTAGCAGAAGAAGATCCCAAACCAACTGATGTCACCTTATCATCAGTCTGCATCCTCGACAAACAAACAACAAGTCAGTATGACCTCCGACTTGTGTTCTCAACACTAGGGGAACAGGAAGTCTCTCTGCATCTAGACCCAAGGCACGAGCTCGAATGGGTGCAACAAAGGAGTGTGAAGCTTCAGTATTGAACAAGGCATAAGCAAGAGTGCTTAAAAAACTGATCGTACCTCGAAAAACATATGACCCTGCTGGAACTGCTGCCTCTGCGGCATGTAGTTGTCCACGCCCGACTCCTCCTCCCCTCGGCTGTTGGCCACCTCCCTGACCAAGCCCCGGTCGAGGTCCCAGAGGAGCCCCCTGAGGTTGGCCACATCCTCCTACGTCCCGTCCTTGGAGGAGCGGGAGATCGTTTTTCCAGCTAGTGCTGTTGTAAAGGCCTGGCTTGAAGCTGATGTTGGGCCGGGTGCTGGTGCTGTCCGCCACTCCCGTACTGTTCCTGGTCCGGGCACTGACTCCGGAGATGTCCAGGGCTCCCACAGACGAAGTATCGCAGTCCTGGGCCCAAAGGAAAAGGGCGAGTACCAGGGGATCGAAACTGAAAGTGTTGCGGCCTGCTCCATATGGGTCGGAACCTGGAGGGTCCTGATGTTGGAGACCTGGTGCTGACAGCCTTTCCCTCCTATGGTCCTAGCTGGATCCCCTCTCGTGATACACCTCCTAGAGAATGCATCCTCTGTACCACTTCGTCCTTCTTCTAGACCTCTAATTATGTCGACAGGTTAATGGTGTAATAACATACTGGAGGGAGGGTCAGAGTGCCTCCCCTAGACGTCTTTCTCGAGACTCCTCGTCAGGAAAGAGGTCCGATGAAAAATGTAGGAGATCTTTGAACTTGATTCCTATCTCCCTTACTGACATAATCCCCTGTTGGAGGGAGAGTAGCTACTGTCTCTTTTCCTCCTTCTTCGCCGAGGAGAGGAATTCTGCCCGGAACTCCCTCTCAAAATCAACCCATGCCACCTCGGCCTCTCTCCTCTCCCCCAGGTAAAGCCTCCACCACTGATGCGCCCCTCCCCACATCTGGATGATGGCCTGAGGGACCCAGTACTCGGTCGGGGGCCGAATCAGTCCGAATCCTATCACTAGCTCCTCTAGCCATCATTCCATCTTCATGTCAGAGAAACATCCCTCGTAACACTCGAGGGTCTGTCGCTGGAAGGCCTGAAGTGTCTTCTACCACTGTTCGTCCTATTCCACTCGATCAGCACTCTGCCGATTGGCCAAAGTAGTATCTGGGGCCTCAATCTCCTGTACCACACGTGGTCTCCTTCCAGGTGCCATAGCTGCAAGGTAAACAAGGAATGCCTAAGCCCAATTAGTGGAGAATATTCTTCTTAAAATATATTAAACTTTTCATTTATATTTAATTCCCAATATATCCCAGAAACATGAGAACATGAGTCATTATGATGCATGTGCCTTTCCTAGGGTCTCTACCCAGCAATCAACATGGCCTCACGTGGTAATTTTTTAGGTCGAGTGTCCTTGCATCAGATCACAAGGGGCCCTAAAATCCTGTGTCCTAGCCAGTCTTCCTTGGCCTAATTCATGCACCAAGTTCACCCAACACTATTACCTTACCATCCCATGAAATCCTCACTATGCCTAACTCCAGACTCCATCTTATCTCACAACCTCTCTCCTCTAATACCATTCTGTCACGACCCGCCTTCAATAAAAGGAGGGATGGGTCGGCAAGTTTCCATGCCCTTACTTCTTTGTGTTGAAGGAGAGATAATGACCCCTGAAACCCGCCTTCTATAGGTCCCAGAGTGGAGACTAGCACCATGGGTATGGAGATTACACACAAGTGGAGGGCATTAAACTTTTTGTTTTATAGGATCGGGAGATATGATGATGAATCCCAACAACACCAAGAGAAAAAGAAAAGTAAATCCAAAAGTAAACCATTCCCACATGCATGTTCCAAAAGTAAAAGCCACAGGGTACAAAACTGACTACAAGGGTATGTACCAATTAAAGAAAACATCAACTGCGACTGCCCAAAGATCTGAGCTAGTACGGTCTTGCGCGATCCCCGAAGTCCTCCTGGAAACCTGAAAGCGGTTTCATATACGTAGGGTGAGCATACAAGTACACTCAGTAGGGAAAACCAAATACTCTTGTTCACAAGTGGGGTAATGTACTAAAGTTCCATGAGAAGCAGACAACCAACAATATCAAGGATTTCACCCATCCCAATCACTGTCTACACTCACCAAATAACGCAAGTCAAGTAATATATATAATAAGAGATCATCGATGTTTGGGTACCCCTCACCACTTTCCCACTGGTTATTGAGACATCCTACGCATCAAACCAATCCCTCCATTCTCACCACAGTCACACTGCCACACCCACCCGCACACACCTTGGCCAAAACCGCACGTATTCCCACTGCCGAAACTCACCCGCAAACACCGGGGCCACAACTGTCACACGTAACCACGACTGTAAGCACCTATTCCAGAACAACCACCACCACACCCGAAGACACATGGGCTAGAAGATCCACTTCCACGCCCAAGGACACACGGGCCTCATCCCGAAGATACTTGGGAAACCACCTGCCCACACACACCTGGGCCATAGCCACCACACTACCCCGCCCGAAGATTCTTGGGCTAATAATGGACCTCAGGCCATCACAGCCTGCCCAAAGGTACTTGGGATATCCAGGAAAGGGAGCAGAAAAGCAGCTAATAACCAGCCACTAAGAATAGTGTTAGAAAAAACCCCCACCCCCTTGAAATGGGGGTGTTCGGAATTAAGTGCTCAACTTGGGTGAGGCGCGAATATGAATCACAAAACTACAAGTATATACATAGGTAACAAGCACTCACCCAAATTAACGTTTTTCTTCAGACATCCTACAGATCACAATAGCACTCAAGTCTGAGTCACGACTCTCTCCAACAAAACTCATTTGTCCCATTCTTGTATTCATGTTTAGTAATAATGTTTAAATAAGTACCTACACTTACTTGGGAAACTAACACCATAAGAATTACCAATGAAAGAATCCAGCCAAACGTCAATCTAAAAATTCACACCTAGTTCTCTTGTAATGTCACAACAACAAAGGGATAATTGAGATCCCTCAAAGTACTGGAACCAAAGACAAACCCGAGACACTACCTTGTGTCCCCCCTAAAGGTTTCTCATCAACATAAGATCCCACCCCAATTCATGATATAAACAAGTTAACCACCCGGTCTTAATACTCACAACCACTGAATCCATATTAACAGGTAATCTCATCCCCTCCCACATATCTAGCTATTAAACCGTAACAGAAAACACGCAACCATTTCCACCAACTTAAGGTAGGTCCATGCCTGTATCTTCAGATTTAAATGATTTTACATGCTCTATGATTTCAATTTCCGTGTACTTTAATCGGGGGTTATCATAGAGGGATTGGTCTTGGTTCTTTCAATTAATTTAGCCTGGTGTACCTGTTTATCCAATTACCCTTTTCACAGCAGGAGTTCACAACCACAAATAAGCCATTTAAAACATCCCCAATGGTTCATTAGTGTACAAGAAAAACCACCAATGTCCATGATTTTCAGGAGGAATAAGCCTGAACAATTTAGAAAGATGATCACAAAATAAAACAACATCAACAATCACATCCCCCCTTCTTTATCCATATAATCAGTTCATTATCTTTATTTAGGTCTGGTTTAACCAATTCTACAGAACCAAAATCACGCACATCGTGCATGATACACAATAGCGAGAGACGAAGAAATTTCCTACCTGTCTATCAACAATCGACGATAAGGCTGGGGCGGAACATCACTTATAGCGATGCGGTTTGCCTCAATGAAAAGTACTCTTTGCACAGGGTGATCGGGAAAAGAAGAAACCACGGCTAACCCTTAGTTTATAAGATCCACGGATGGTTGAGATAATAATTCCAAACAGCGTAAAGAGCGGGGGTCGTGGGTTGACCACGTGGCCTCACATGTTATCAAAGGGGTCAGGTGGTTTAAATTGTCTCACACACGAGGTTAATTTATTAAATATTTAATTATAACATTTACGGTGTTATCGGGCTATAAAAAAGCTTAAAGGGGGTCAAAGAAGGGTTCAAAACTCAATTTGCGCACATCACTGGAAAACCCCCGACAAAGCCGGGTGACGCCGATCAGTCTCACCGATCGGTCGCACTGGTCGGTCTCACCAATCGGTCACACCGGTCAGTCCCACCGATTGGTCGCACGGGTCTGTCTCACCGATCGGTCACGCCGATCGGTCTAACCGATCGTTCGCGCCGATCTGTCTCTCCGGTCGGTCGTGCCGTTCGGTCTCACCGATCTGTCACGCCGATCGGTCTCCCTGATCAGTCATGCGGAGACGCCACCCCTTTAGGATCTAGATTTTTTGAAAAGTAAATGACCAATAGTGTCTGGGTCATCACAACACTCCTTTGTTAAAACTCATTATCTCCCATGCTTTGGGCCTGGACCTTGTTTTTCATGACTCTATAATGCTAAGTTATTTCCCTCTTTCCTTTAAATGTGTGTGAAGAGTCCTAACATTTGGGAAGAGGAGGACCTGATCCTTAATCGAGACACATTAATGTGGATGTGATTAAACCCTTGTAGGCGAGTCGGTGCAACCTAAAGCAGATAATATCTCGACATTGGAGATGGAATTCCTCAAGCCATGTGTTTGGGTAATTTATTGTTGGTTTGTATGATGTTGGGGGTAGTGTAAGAATGGAAAATCCTAATATATGGAAGTCGGAAGACCTAATTCATAATCGAGATGCATTAATGTGGATGCGATTAAACCCATGATGCTGAGTCAGTGCCAGCTAAAGCGGATAATATCTCGGTATGGGTGAAAGAATTCCTAACTCATATAATTAGGGTTGTCGGTTGTTTCCTGTTCTAACAAGAGCCCTGAGAGGTATCTTGAGGGTTGGTTTTTCGGATCCATTTTTTTTCTTTGTTGGTTTTTAATTCTCGAGGACGAGAATGTTTTGAGAGGTATCTGATGTAATGGCCTGGACTCCTCTAGTCCATTCCTTTGTTGAAATTGACATGGTCAACACAACACACATTATAATGATAATTTTTAATACTAATGATAACCTAAAAATATGTAAAATAATAATGATGATGGAATAAATTTTGTTATTAATTAAACTAAAAAGAGAATCATCACAATAAAATGATTTAATGGGTGTTATTATTATTAATGATGTGAATTGGGAAGGTGTGTGACCCATTAGACGTTGATAAATGAAACATGAAGTTTATTATTTATTTAGTAATTGTTGAAATTAAATTTTAAAAATAATAATGGGTGTTGTGTTATTAATATTATTCATAATATCATTGAAGTGAGATTGGAGAGATATTACAAAGTGATTGAATAATAAAGAAAATAATAATAATAACAATAAAGGAATGAAGGTTGGGGCGTGTTGGGCATGGAATGAGGAAGGGGAGTTGCCACTTTTGGTGGACTGAGGGGATTATGGAAGAAAGAATTAGATTGGAGAGAGAAAGGGTTTAAATGAAATAAAGATTTAAAATTTAAAGCAATAAAATCAATAAGTTAAAAATAGAAGTCAATAATGGGGCTAATACGCACCAATTCGAGAACTCTTATGTGTGGGATTTGGAATTGAAGAATAATATGGTTAAATAAATTAATAATAATATAATAATGCAATTATTAATATTTCTGGGAAAACTGTGTTTTGTCCATAACATTTTGTACGAACTCGATTTTATGAACAATCAGCAGCAGTGCGAACCTAACTACGATACGGATATGATGAGTCCAATATTGGACATCTTTTTTTGGTTTTCGGATCGGGTACCTGAAACTCTCGTGAATTAATATATGTAATATTATTATTAATTCTTCAACCCACGGTAACTCTGACGTGCGATATCCGCTTGACCTGCCGTCTGTTGTGATGTGATCCTGTCATTAATAAGATCATTTCACATCTATGGTTGGATATTGAATTATGGTTCATGGATCAGGTCCACGAAACACCCAATAAAAATAACATTGTTATTATTATGAGGTCTTGTATCCAACGTATCTCCTCCATACGGTGTTGGAATGGCAAACAGTCTGTGACGTTGCAACCCTGAATTTATGACGGTCTTTTTAAGACCAATAATGAATACCTTTTAATGAATCATATCTCGGTTCAATTAAACACCTATTATTAATTGATGTTATTATTATCATTAAACTCATGGAAACCGTGTGACGTGTCTTGTGTTGACCAGTCCAACAGCGTAATAGTTGTACGGTCACCTCGTGTATTCATTAATACACATTGTGTACCATTTTACCTTTTCGTTTCCTACATAAGAGAGGTTCACGTGTTATTTACAGACCTCTCTTATTCTCCACATGGAGACTCTCCTAGATGACCTAGAAGACTTCCTCTTACCTTCTCCATTCGGACTCCAATCGTCGATCCATCAGTGACTGCAGGATCGTGTCAGCGAGGATAACATCGTACATCATGTTTCATTCCCTCTTCTTCAAACTCCCCTCCATAGTGTCCAATGGAGGAGACAGCTGATTTTCGACGGGAATGACGATCTTTGACAAACGACTCTAAAAAGGTATTTTAAACCTCTGTTATTGTATTATCTTTCTGATCCTACTCCTCTCATTTTCATTCCATGCTACGACATGTGATCTTTGTGTTGAGGGATTTTCTCTTGTTGTTGATTTGGTGGTGCCGCAACATCCTTGGTGGGTGCAGTCATTCTGGGAGAATCCATGTGATCGTGGTGGTCGTGTTCGTAAAAGGACATCAGAACCGGTTGAGTTAGGGATCTTACCTTCGTCTCTCTAAATTTGTGCATCATGTGGGGTGGGTGTCCTCTTGTTTATTTGAAATACATTTTAATCGATTTAATAAAGATAATAACTGACTTATATAATAGGGATGTGAAGTTTGTGAATAAAGTTACATTATTTATATCCTGTGATATCATGTTGTGAATTGAATGAGCTTCTGCCTACTAAAAATCATGGTTGTTGGGGGCATTTGATTATGAAATTAAATGATTCCATCTCCTTATGGATTTGTCATAGGGATGAAAATTTTATTGCATGTGGAAATTGGTTAATCATGTTATGTTGGCTGATTAAATACCTGGAGCCCTTGTGTCATCACCCCGGTTGAACAAACTGAAATAACAAAGATGTGGGTGCTAGTTAGGGTTTGTTTATGTGAAAGGGGGGTGTTTTGTGGGTTTTTGTGGATCGGGTGAGTAGTGGGGCTGTGATTGGCTTGGTTGTGGGTTGGTGTGAATTATATGTTAGTGATGGGCAGTCGGGCTGTGATAAATGGTATCAAAGGGTGATGTTGTATGAGTTTCAGTGTGTTTGTGGTTATGGTGGTTGACAGCGGGGAATCCGGGATGTGTTTGAATGTGAACAAACTACGGGTTGCGAATAATAAATAAAATGTGGAAGAGTTATTTAATAGTGGGGCTTGGTAACAGAACAAGAATAATAATCAATGGGGTTGGTTGGTTAATAAGAAGGGACTTGTTTTTGTTGCTTTTGTTTTCCAAACATGATTTGTGGATGGCAGAGACATTTTTTATGAACACTTGATCCAGTTTGGTTGGTTTTGACCACTAGTTAAGGAACTAATAAACTATTTCTGCTAAAACATGAAAACCAATATGGGGTTAGGGTAGTTTTTTGATTGCATGCTCCGACATAGCAGTGATGTGGCATGTTCTCAATATCTCTGTTTAGAAGCCATTGGTTGGGCTGTGTGTTTGGTATACATATATATATTTGTATATTTTTTTTGTCGCACCCCACCCATTTTGAGCACTTAGTGCCAAACACTCCCATTTCATGGGAGATGGTGTGTTACCCTTAGTTACTAGCTCCATCCTGCTTCTTCTTCTATAGGTTGTGATGGATTGAGGCAACCTTACAATCAAGAATCTCGGGTAGGTTTCGTTTGGGGTGGTTGTGGCCCAAGACTCTTCAGACAGGTTTACTGTTTCTTTCAAGAATCTTCGGGATGAGGCCCCGGTGTGTGAGAGCAGGATACATGATTGTGAGGCCAAGATGTTTGCGGGTGGGCTATGTGGTTTTGAGGCCCAGGTGTGTGCAGGAAGGATATGTGGTGGTGAGTCCCAGGTGTGTGTGGTCGGGATACGTGATTGGTGAGGCCCAGGTGTGTGCGGGAGGGATATGTGGTTCTTGAGGCCAAGTGTGTGTGGGCAGGAAGAGTATGGTAGATTCTGGACAGTCTCCATTAGGAAGAGTAGCTAACTAGTAAGAAATGGTGCAGGGTACCCAATACTCTTGTTCTTATATACTACTACCACTTGTTGTTTTGTGTTTTGGTGAGCGTGGCTGGTGAGGTTGGATGGATTGAATTCCTTGACATCTTTTGGTTTCTTGTATTGTTCTCACAGGACATTATGATGTCTCCCCACTTGTGCATGAGAGAATTAGGTTTTCCTACTGAGTATACTTGTATTCTCACCCTACGTTTACTTTTAGGTTTCAAGAAGGACTACCAGGGCCATGCGGGACCCTACTAGTCGAGACAGTTGGAGTTGTTGCAGTTTGATGTACTCTTGTTCTTTTGGTATTGTACTTTTTGAGCTTTCTTGTAATTGTACCTTATTTCAGAACTATTTAAACATGCATGTGGGATTGGTTTGGGTTCATTTCTATACACTTGTTCTTTTCCTTTTTGGTGGTTGACTTGTCCTATTTCCCGATCTTAAAAAATAAAAAGGGAAATTCCTCCCATATTTGTGAAAACTCATACCCTTGGTGCTAGTCGCCACCCCTGGTCCTACTAGAGGCGGGACTCGGGGGGTCATTATCTCCCTTTGACCATTTCCAGCAAAGGAGGTCCATCTTTGGTGGAAGGGGGTCGTGACAATCTTGTACCATATCTATGGAACCATAGAATTGGGTAAAAAAATAATTATAAGTGGGTTAATCTTTTTTTTAAATGTTTCAAACTAGAAAAAACCCACTATGTATTTTTTGACGATTTGAACTGGAGGGTCACATGGTTAGGGAAAACCTTCACCCACCCTGAATAGCCAGTAAAATATATAAGTATTTCTAAATTTCACCCAATTGTCCCCCAAATATGATCCAAAAAGGGAGTCTATCAACATTAATGTATTTCATCAAAACAAGTATCATTATGTTACAATCTCCCCACAAAATACAATTATTGAACTCAGAAATCCTAGCAAGAAGATTATGTCACAAAAAGGTGAGGCCACTATAGTATCATATGTGCCTCACTCTCCTACATCTCATGAAAATATGAAGAATGCTTCCAATGCCAATGGAAAAACATATCTTTCCAATATGATGTAAATATATATTATAATTAAATATCCTTACTGGGTTCTCCTTCATGGATAAATCAATATCAAAATCATGATCCTCCTTAATCAATACATGAGATGGTTCAGAAAGATACTTCATTAGATGGGATACATGGAGAACCTCATTTAAAGAAAAAATCAATGGAAGATGTATTAAATGAGAAGAAACATTCTCAACATGGTCAAATACCTCAATATGTCCCCCAAAATGAAGAGAAACAATCCCTTTCCATACAATCTTCCGATGACCTAAACAAGGTAAAACATTCACGAACACCTTGTCACCAAAAAAGAACTCTCAAGGTCTATAATGATGCTCACAATTAGATTTATTCTAGCTCTATGACATCATGATTCTCTAACCAATAAAGTGAATTGTTAATGACATATCTTGAACCAATATTTTTATATCCAATTGTGATTCATGGATCTATAACTGATTAAAATTAGTTTGAAATGTCCTGACATACAAGATAGAAAAAGGATCCATTAAGATTTCAGACCCAAAATTATTGTTATAAATGATGTCAACTACCACAAATGCTTTTCCCAAGCTCCATCAATGTCAATAAAACAATAATAAATAATATCCTCACTAATATTTATAGATCCATTTGTTTTAATATCCATTTGTACATAGTAGACCATTCTCAAACGAAACACATATTTCATCACCTCTTAAATGCCACTCAAAAAAAGAGATGTAATATAATGATGTCTATCAGAGACAATAGTATATTGAAATATATGAAAGTGAACAATATGTTTGTAATATATATATTTCAGCTTCTCAAAATTCTTTTATTATGAAATGGCTATAATGTGAGTTGATTTGGTCAATATATCGATGAAAACCCATATCAAATTATTATTTCTGTGGAAACACAACAAACCATCTAGAATATCCATTTACATAATTACTGACATCTACATCAGTAAGGATAGTGGTTGTAGTAAACCCAGTGGTCTCGTGTTCTCATCCTATGTATTTTTGAATGTATAGAAATGAGAGAGAAATTCAGAAAATCCATATCTCATACATTGAAACTAAAATGAAAACATCCTACATAAATCTTCTTTGTGGTCCTTGGGTTCACTTACCACTAGTAATTATGGAAATATACCATCACATCTTATTCATGGATAAAGTCACAGGAAAACGATTCTGAAAACATCGAATACCCTCCATGTAGAATGACCCCTCACAAACAAAATCCCAATGATAAAGAGAGTTCATAATTCCATGGAACTTATTATAATGATATTTCTCTGGAAGAATCATATTGATAAGACATGAGGTCAAAAAAATATTAGCTTAGGGAACACCGACCGCAATTCACTAAACTCGTAAATTCATCCTAGATATGAGGGTCGTCATGTTCCATTCGTATAAAGATTACTTTGTGGAATGGGTCAAAATTTTCTACTCCATACATTGAATATAACAATCTCCTTCCTCAAGGTATTGAAAATGTCCAAATAAAAATACTATAAGTACTCAAACCAACTAATCTTACAATGATTGAATAATTTTGATGGATGTTATAACATGGACTACTATGGTGAGAATACTTGTTATGCTTTTTTGGAAATGGTTTTGATTCCACGTATTAAGTGAAAACATCACAAATACTATTTCACGGTCCTGGGTTATATAATTCATCTCATATGGTCTGAGCTAACATGTTCCATAGGCCACCATGTGACCAACCTACATAAGAAAAAAACCTAAACATTAACCTGATGTATCACAAAAGACTAAGTTTCCCTGCCTGACCTCATGAAGAGTAACCATTACTGAATAATTTAAAATAATTTTCAACTAAAAAAAGAACTATGTAATTTATCTTACCTGGAAAACATTAAAACCATTAGAGAGTTACCTTTAGAGTAAAATACATTCATAAATCTATTAATAGACATTTAAACTGAACAAAAGATCTCTAAAATTGAGTGTCACCATTAGATAAAACTACTTTTCATAAATGCAATAAAAGCCTTTGATAATACCCTACGAAGACCTAGAATCGTCAACTCAAAAGAACATTTCATGGTTCCACTGATTTTATAACAGCTTTTACCATCCCTAGATTAACATATATGTCTTGTACTAAGACTACGTGTCCCATGATCATCCCTTCCCATATCCAGAAATTACATCTCAATATCTATGAATAACATATGTGTTTTCTCAACAATTCCAAAACTACTCATAGATGATATAGATGATGTTCCATTTAATAAGATTAAATCATAATGTCATCCATAATGACAAAAAAATGTATCTATATACTCTTGGAAGATATGGTTCATCATATCTATAAATACTATTGTTGCAATGATTAGACCAAATGTCCTGATAAGATATACATAATCTCATACTTTCATTAGAATTCAGTTTTCTAAATGTCATATTCTTTTATTATCAAAAGGTGATAACCATATTGGAGATCAATCAATGATATCCACTTCACCACATTCCCTAAATTTAAATAGATCATAAATCCAAGAAAATTAATACTTGTAATTTAATGTAACTCTATTGGGGTTCCTGTAATCAACACATATGACAAGTGTTCCATCAAGTTTATATAAAATATATAAATTTCCCTTCAGAATGTCACTATCAGAAATATATTACCGGTCTACAATAGTCCATCCATCCATGTCTTCAACTTTTTCATTTCAACGAGTACCATTCGGTAAGAATGTATATATATAATATGAGTACAAGATAACAAATCAATTGAAAACTCTACCTACATTACCAGTGGAAAACCATTGAATCCATCAGGTAAAACATTAATAATAATGTTTACAACTAGAGTGGTTCATCACATATTTTTTCCTTATATAGCTAAAAATAAATCACTAATATTAGATTCACCAAATCTTGACAATAATTTATGAATCTTATCAACCAAGGGTCCCATTATCCATGAATGAGATGGAAGAAACTATCAGGTATATTATTGGATAGACATTAATGATAATAGTAAATTCAGACCTTATTAAAAATGATCCAATCCATATGGATAATGAAATCATCTTGATTCATATCGAGAACACTAAAATCCCTTACACGGTCAATTTAATGTACAAGGAAAACGAAATAAAGAAAACATATATTCTATAATAATTTTATTCTAAGGGGTTAATTAATATCCATAACATAATATAAATGATATATATGATAATTTAGAAAGTTGACAATATTAGATGATAAAAATGAATGAGATTCACCAATATTCAATATAGTTTCCAATAATGATTATTGTATCAGGATGGTACCTATCATAGTAACTGGACATGTATCATCTTCCATAGGATACTCTTACACTATGTGAAGAAGTTTCTTTGTTGATACCTTTATATGGAATAACTTTGATCATTAGTCGCATTATTTCACCATAAAAATTTTATGTTCTTGTGAGCCCCTGAAACTAGGTGGGGAAGAAACCATAAAATAGATTTTATACAACTGTTTTGAACATACATTGTAGCTACTGATCATGGGTGAATTAGTGAAACCCAATTTAGAGTTCCCATTCTATCCACACTAGAAGAAAGCCAAATTTCCAATTCTAGGAAATTTAAGAGGTCTAGAAGAAAACTATTGTCAAAATATACCATGAGTCTTATCACATGTAACACCCCAAAAACATGTTTCTCATGTAATGGTAATAGAGAGGTTTTATTTATTTATCAAATCATAGTACAATCATAAATGTAAATAATATCTCACATAGTTTAAAGAATAAAAAAAATAACAATTATTTTCAAATGTAATTTATTCTTATCGAATAATTATAAAATATAATATTTTAAATAATACCTATAATAAAATAAATAATTTGTTTGTTTTCCAAAATGTGAAATATATATATATATATATATTGGTATATTTTATATGAATGAAAATAATATTATAAAATTATAATTTTATATTTCGGTTGAACATAACATTGAAAATTGTTATTTTAAAATATTATAATGACATTATTTTGCACTATTTTAACTATACAGATAGTTACTTAAACAATTATATGAATAATATTATGGGTTTTATATATATTAAAAATATGATAATTATTAGATTATAAACTGGATTAATGTTTCATAACAATATTAACATTTAGAATATATAATACAACTATTGTAATAGAATAATTGTGCGGATATTAAACGATTTTTTTAGGAAAAATCATTATTATCTTATATGTGTAACATTAAAATTTATCTAAAGTTTTAAAATTAAATTTTTTCATAATAATTATTATTATAATACATTTATAACTATAAAAAACATTTTTAACATTATATGTATGTAATAGAAAATATATAAATATAAATATATATTGAAGATTTGTGTAATAGTAAATTTTTCTTTTTAAACTTATTGATAAAATAAACATAATAAATAAATAACTTTTTTTGAATTTTTAATTTTTTAATAAAATTATATTTTATTAAATAAATAAAAAAATTTATAATAATAATAAAAGATTAAAACAGAAAAAAAGAAAAAGATATTCCCATAATAGGGTTTGTGGTGAGTCTGATTTTGAGGGTGTCAAGTCGCACATGGGGGAGGCTCCAAGAAGGTGCATAAATGTTCACGGAGATGAGCTGGTCAAATTCCCCACATTGTGCCACTAGGGAGTGACTCGACGGAGTTTTGGCCTCAGTTTCATTTGGTGATGCCTAGGTTCAGTCGAGTCAAGGCGCTAATGAGGCTGGAGCTGCTGAGTCAGGATTCATCTGGTTTTGAAACTGGATCAGGTTAGGGTTCCTTTTTAGGTTTTCTTCAATCTAGATCGAGGTAGTATTTTAATTTTTGGATCTATGTGGGATCATAGTGGTTGCAAAAATATTTTCTAGGTCTAGTTTGAACATCGTTTTCCCTCTTTGTCACTTCTGCGGACCGTGGATTCAATTATTGATCATTTTAAAATTTTTATGAGTTCCATCATTTTAACTTTGAAAATTATCTATTAGAATATTAAATGATTGGTTTCATTGTTGACAACATCTGTGGTTGTGGTGGTTTTTTTCCTTTTGCACTTAAATTTTATATTGGTGGTGAACTAATGCAGTTTTTGTTTTTTTATTGATCATTTCCACTATCACGATCATATGGCTGTTTTTTTGGATCAAATGCCATCTTCGATTCACATTTTGGTTTACAAAAAGAATGGAAGTGAACTTTTATTATGGATACCAATATCAAATATACTATATAAAATAGATTCTGAAAAATAATCATTTCATAAATTTAACGTTAACAGTATTTGTATTTTATGACATTAAATAGGGGGTTTGGGTTTCTATGGTGCATAATAGTTTAATGTTTTGAGTTTGGCACCTTCTAGATTTCTATGCGCCTTGATCTTGGGAACCTACATGGTGTACCATATCATCAAAATCTATCATGGTAAGGGTTATGTTTAAATATTTTTAATTAAATTTTTATTTTGTGAGGGAAAATACAACTTATTTCCAAATGTATATTCATCATAATTTTATCCATGAAATGGAAACAGCTGTCTTCATTTTTTTCTATTTCAAATCATATAAGGGGATTATATTTTTTATTTAATGTGATGTATTAATTTATTATTGTGTAAGGGTTAAATATTTACCTTCAATGTATATTTATTTTACGATATGATGTTTTATGATGTAAGGGAAATTTCTTTATTTCTATATACTATCTATTTTCTGGTTCATGTGAGGGTTTTCTTTTTATGCTTTGTATTTCTTGTGAAAAATCATATATACATGATTTATATATATGATTATATATATGTTCATATATATATATATATATATGTATGTATATATGGTTTTGCATCCTAAAAATATTCTTGATTTCTAATTGTTGTTTAGGAATGTTTAACCAACGCGAGCAGTATAAGTTTGGTTGCGAAACACAAAACCCAAACACTTAATTTTATTAATATATGGTTTATATATATATATATATATCTATATATATATATCATCTCTAAGGTGAATCTAGGTTTTTTAAATGTTAAATTTTGTTTGTATTAATATTTCTAAGGACGATATTTATATTTGGGTTCGTTAAATATTGTTATTAATTATGCCAGACCGAATATACTCGTAGTGTATATTTAGACTTACAAAAATAAATCAATCCATTTCTATTTTATGTTGTTAAATATGATTTACAATCTTTAAATAAAGACTTGGAAGTAAATTATTTTTTTAGTTCAAATGGATTGGTATATTTATTACACATACACCCATATAGTTTTAATCCACCCAGTTTTAATTCTATCATGTATTGATTTGAAATGATTTTTTTAAAATGTTAGGAAAATTTATTACATTATACAATCTCTATTTTCTAGTTCTTGTAGGGAAGTTCATTTGCTTAAATTGTTAAATTCGTTTATAATAATAAGGGTTTATTATTATTAAACAAATTACATTACTTGTACGATGTAAAAACACACACACATATATATATGAAATTTATCATTTTTTAGAATATATAAAGTAACGGTGCAACATATACATATTTAATGTATATATGTATATGGTTATATGTATGAACCTATTTGTTTGAACCATAATCCGAAATAATTTGGCCTAAAACAAAAATCAGTGGTTAAACATTGTTGTTGATATGCTTAATTAATTTCTCATGAATGTATTCATTACATAGAAAAAATGTTGCACACATATTAATTGACCATATATGCTATTCAACATGGGGGATGTCCATTTATTAAGACATGAACATTTATCAGCCCACGCTTGCGTACAAATGAAATAAATCTTAAATTAAATTTAGTCATTTTAATTTATAAATAATCATTTCCATAAATCATGGATTTTGAAAATTATGGAACTATTTTTTTTTGGTAACATCATTACTTGCATGTTTTAAATTAATATCACATGCGAAAAAAAAGTTTACTAGATTATTCATGTCATTAGGAAAATTAATATTTAAATAATAATGGACATATTTTGATTTAGTCCAATGATAGTTCCATTAATCGGCACATGAATTGAGCATGAATAATAATTATCCGAAGTTATAAACATAGAATGTAATGCAATGAAAGTTTATGGAGGAGTTGTAATGATATCCATTTTTATTATTTATCGTATTTATTATTCATCACTTATGATTATTAATTAAGAATTTAATTATTCGGTGTGGAATGGGACACCCCAAATAAAAGACATGGAATTAGGTTTTCAATGTGGTAAGGGACACTTTGGATACATGACCTTATTAAACATATGAGGAATTTATTGGACTAGTATGATCTGGGTTAGGGACCATTAAAAGTAGGCCTTCCGAGTTGGGGTTTGGTTATAGCAGACATTCCAGGTTGGAGTCCGGCTACAGAGGCTCTCTGGGATGGAGTTCGGTAACAGAGAATCTCCATGTTGGGGTCTAGTTACATTTATCCCCTTGATCTTGGCACGATACCTTGACACAGAAATTAAAGTCTTGTATTATACATTACCTCATTATGTGTATCATAATTAATTAACCAAATGGATATTCGGCTAGTAGAATATCAATGGTTATGTGGCAGTACATATGATTATAATAAAAGTAAATTCTAGTGTAATGACATATGCACTCTGTGAATTAGTATTCATTGTATGAAATCGATGTTATTACCTTTACACACAACTCTAATTATTCATTACGCTTAGATGTTTAATTTATGCTCTCATATGCATATTTCATACATGTTTATAATGTCTATTATTTATTACTCTAGATGAGCATGCCTATAGTTGAATCATGTATCCTTATAATTATGTTGGTATGTTTTTAATTGAGCACTTTTATAATATGTTACATGTATTATATCTTTTCTTAGAGGGAAATGTTTAATGGAAAGTTTTAAAGAATGTTTTCAAAAGATATATTTTGATATAGTATTATATTTTAAAACCCCCTTACTAGGAATTCGTATACTCACCCTGTGTTATTGAAAAAAAAAATATTATAGTTATCATCTTGTGACATAAGAAAAATTTCAGAAGTACCTTTTTTTAGAGCCCCAATGAAATTTGATCCTCTATTTGGCACGAGATCTGGTTATTTAGGAGCTGGGGAATCATAGCTGGTATCAGAGGATTCAGTTCAAATAACTTTGGAAAACCAGAACTGAAAAAAAAATTAAATAAGCATTACTAAGATTGAATTTTTCTTAATTTTCAGATGGAAAATGAGAGCACTTGTATTTGGCCTCTTCCAAAAGTTGTATTTGAGAAAATAATTAGCAAGTCATGTGTAGAAAACTACGAGACTTTTGAAAATATTCATTTATCATGAAAAACCCTCTACCGAGTATCTAACTCTCCCTGTGTACTACAACTTCACTAACGAGCATCTTTCACTTATTAGCTCATGATGAACTCTCAATTCCCGTTATATGTTCGACAAGGGAAATACATTGAGGGTATATTTAAATGTTTTACCCTGGTTAATTAATTTTTTCTCTTGAGAACATTGAGGAGGCTGCATAAGGGGGTATCCTACAAGCATCATATCTATGTCAAATTTTGACCTACAGTCTCTATGGTCATGTTATGTACATTGAATCCCTTGAGAATGAGACTACATGATTTCATTATTGGAATAAATCTCATAAAAATGTCACTAAACTTGATACCTGACTTGATTCTATCAATATGAATTCTAGATTTCCACACGTGTTTGATTTTAGTTGCCCACATTGAGTCTGGACGAAGGAGATAGATGAATTTTGAACCGCGTAGGGGATCTATTTGTTTATGAACTGGGGAAATCCCCAACATTGGTGGAATCAATGAGGATTCATCTTAGAGGACATCATGAAATCCATTCATGTGTTTTGTGATAGGGAGCAAGATATTTTTTAATTTAATGAGTTTTATTAATCATGTATAAATAAATGATATAGTATAATCTGTTCTGATATGCTTTTATATTAAACAATGAGTCTACTTAAACTATAATTTCCATACGGAATGCTGACTTCTTAAAGATTTTGAGACAGAAGACATGAGTTCACCAAATAATGTTTTAAATATTCCTACCAAACTATTAGAGACTATAATCATCAAGACGTGCACGGAGGAGTATCATCGCACTGCCAACTTACATCTGACTTGTAAACAAATCCATTGGGTGTTGAACCAACCAAGAATTCTCCATCTTTACCAAAGAATCAATTTTGTATATTACCGTATTGAAATTCCCCAATTTGTAACTTATAGGCAGAGGGGGAAATTTCATAAATCCCATTCTCTATGTTTCACTTTGGCTGATAACTACCGAGCCATAGGTAAATTTATAGAAGCTGGATTGGATGGTGACCATTGAGCTACCTATATATTCCAAGTCCTGAGTTTCAGAATGTATGAAGTACTCTATGAATTCAATATTTTCACAAATGACGTGGTATATGGGGCTTATAGGGATTTAGTCCAAAATGAAATTTCCGACCTCCACACTTCTCGTGCCTCTTTATGGACATTTGAGTGCTTTAAGAACATATTCAACTGTAGCTATTCACAATGTGTCTGGTCCAAGGAAATCAAGTAGCTGAATAATACCATAGGAATCCACCTGAGGTCGTCAACACCCTAGGACAAGTGTTGTTCCCAGTAAAGGGACCTTTAGAGTTACGTTTTTCTGGCGTTGTTCAGGTTGTGTACTAGCATTTTAGAATTGCGGGGACACAATTCATTATAGGGGGATAATTTAATGCTCCAAATACTTGTTTCTCATGTTATGATAATATCAGGGTTTTATTTTGTTGTCCGAACAAAATACAAACTTCAAAGTAAATAATATCACACGTTGTTTAGAGAAAAAAAAATAACTATTATTGTCAATTATAATTTATTTTTATCGAATAATTATTTAATATTATATTTTAAATAATAACTATAATAATATAACTAATTTGTTTTTTTCCAAAATATGAAATATATATATGTATATATTTTATTTGAATGAAAATATTATTATAAAATTATAATTTAATATTGCGGTTATACATAAAATTGAAAAATTTTATTTTAAAATATTTTAATGTCAGTATTTTGTACAATTTTAACTATGAAGATTGTTACGTAAAATATTATATTAATAATTATATGGGTTTTCTTATATATTAAAAAAATAAAAATATTTAGATTATAATTTAGATTAATGTTTCAAAACAATATTAACTTTTTGAATATGTAATAAAACAATTTTAATAGAATAATTTTGAGAATATGAAATGATATTATTATGAAATTTTTTTATCTTATAAGTTTAATATGAACATTTCTCTAAAGTTTCAAAATTAAAAATTATGTTAATTATTATTATTATTATAATACATTTCCAATTATTGACATCATTTATAACATTATAAGTGTGTAATATGAAATATATATATATATATATATATATATATATTAAAACAATTTAGTATTAGTAACTTATAATTATTAAAAGTATCGGCAAAATAAAATTACATGATAAATAACATTATGGTACATTTTAATTATTTAATAATATAACATTTTTTTAAATAAATAATGATAGAATTATAATAATAATAGAGGATAAAATCGTATAAAAAGAAAAATAGATTCCAGTAACAGGGTTTTGGTGGAGTCCGCTTTTGAGGGTGTCACGTCGCTCATGGGGGCACCTCCAAGCAGGTCCAGCTACGTTCGTGGAGAGGATCTCGTCGAATTCCCCATGTCATTCCACATGGGAGGACCTAGAGAGTGTTTTGGCCTCTATTTCATGGGGAATTGTCTATTTCAGTCGAGTCGAGGCACTGATGAGGCTGCAGATGCAGAGTTGGGATTCGTCCGGTTCTGGTGTCGGTTCAGGTTACTGGTCCTTTTTATCTTTTATCCATTCTAGATTGAGATGGTTTTTTAATCCTCAGATATATGCGGGCATGGAGTGTTTGCACACATCAGTTACAGGTCTGGTTATGCAATTCATTTCCCCTCATTGTCAATCATGCAGACCGTGGATTCAACTATTTATCCTTCTAAATTATTTATGTGTTCGATCATTTAATCTGTGTCAATTTTATTTTAGAATATAAATATATTGGTTTCATTGCTGACTAGTTGTGTGGTTGCATTGAATTTATTCTTGTTGCACTAAATTTTGTATGGAGGTGAACTATTTCAGTGATTTTTTATTTGCTGATCAGTTCCACTATCACGATCATATGGCTTTTTGTTTTGGGACAAAATTTCATCTACTAATCACCTTTTGGTTTATAAAAAGAATCGTTGTAAATTTGTTTAGTGGATTCCAATCTCAACGATACTATATAAAATAGATGCTGAATTATAATCATTTCATAAATTCTATTTTAACTCTATTGGGATTTTAAGACCTTAAATATTGGGTTTGGGTTTCTAGGGTGCATCTTGGTTTAAGGTTTTAAGTTTTTCACCTTCTAGATTTCTATGTGCCTTGCTCATGTGCCGCTACTTGGTGTACTCAAGAATCAAAATCTATCAAGGTAAGGGTTATGTTTGAATATTTTTCATTATATGTATATTTTTTATGGGGAAATAAAACTTATTTCCAAACGACTATTCATCAAAAATTTATTCATGGAATAGAAAATGTTTTCTAAATTTTTCTCTATTGAAAATAATATAAGGGGATTATATGTTTTTTTTAATTTTACGTTTTAATTAAATCTTGTCTAAGGGTTGAATATTAGTCTCGAATAATTATTTATTTTATGATATGATGTTTTATGATGTAAGGTAAATTTAATTATTTCTCTATAATCTATATTTTTTGGTTCGTGTTATTCTATTATTTTTATGCATTGTCATTATTATGAAAAATAATATATACACGCTTCATATATATGAATATGTATATTTCCATATATATATATATATATTAATATGTATATATATTTGGTTTTCCATCATAAACCTATATTGGATTTCTAAATGTTGTTTACCAATGTCTAATCGATGCGAGCAGTACTTGTTTGGTTGGGAAAGCCAAAACCTATACACATAATATTACAAAAATATTGTTTATATATATATAATGTCTATGGTGAATCTAGGTTTTTCAAAGGTTAAAAATTTTTATGTATTAATATTTTAATTTTGATAATTATATTTGGGTTCATTTAATATGGGTTTTAGTTATGCAAAACCATATATACACGCAGTGTATATTTGGACTTAGAGACATAAATGAACCCATTTCTATTTTATGTTAGTAATGATGATTTACAATCCTTAAATAAATGATTTAATGCGAATAATGATTTTTGTTGAAATGGATTTGTATATTTATTACACATACATCCATATAGATTTAATCCACCTAGTTCTAAATCTACCATGTGTTGATTTGCAATGATGTTTTTTAAATGTAAGAAAAACTTATTACTTTATACAATCTCTATTTTCTGGTTCTTGTAAGGATTTTCATTTGCTAAAAATGTGAATAACCTTTATGATGATAAGGGTTTGTTATTATTAAATAAATTACAATCATTATACAATGTTAATATATATATTTAATTTTTTAGTTTTCAGAATATATAAATTAATGGTTCAACATATACATATTTTATGGATATATATATATATTAATATGTATGTACCTAAAAGTTTGAACCATAATCAGAAATCGGTTGGCCTAAAACAAAATTCTACAGTTAAATAATGTTGTTGATATGATTAATTAATTTCTCAGGAATGTATGCATTACATAGAACAAATGTTGCACTATAAATCAGTTAACCATATATGATATGCAACATGGGGTATGTCCATTTATTAAAACATGACCATTAATCAGAACATTCTTGTTTACAAATGACATATGTCTTTATTTTAAATATTCATTTTAAATTATAAATAATAATTTCCATAAATCACAGAATTTAAAAATTATGTATCTATCATTTTACGTGGTAACCTCATTACATGCGTGTTTCAAATTAACATCACATGTGCAAAGAATGTTTACTAGTTTATGCATGTCATTGGGAAAATTATTATTTAAATAATAACAGAAATATTATGATTTTGTCTAATTAAATTTCCATTAATTGTTGAATATATTTGTCATTAATGTCATATATCCGAGTTATAAACATGTATTTTAATACATTGAATATTTAGGTAAGATTATTAAAGTTATTAATTTATCTAATTAATAAAACTATTTATTATTCATCACTTATTTTAATTAATTATGAATTTAATTATTCTGAGTGGTCTGGGAGACCCCAAATATAAGACATAGAATAAGGTATTCAATGTGGTGCGAGACACCTTGGATACATGGCCTTATTAAACATATGAGGAATGTATTGGACTAGTATGTTCTGGGTTATGGACCAGTATAAGTAATCCTTCTGGGTTATAGTACGGTTACATCAGACCCACTGGGTAGGATTCCGGTTACTGAGGCCCTCCGGGATGGAGTCCGGTTATAGAGGATTTCTGAGTTGGGGTCCAGTTACAATTATCCACTAGTTCTTGGAACGAGGCCCTGATACAGAAATTTCAGTCTGGCATTATACATTAGCTCATTATTTGTATGATAATTAATCAACAAAATGGATATTTCATTAGATGAATATCTATGGTTAAGAGCCAATACTTATGATTATCTGAAATGTAAATTCTTATGGCATGACGTATGCACTATGTGAATTAGTATTTAGTGTATGAAATTGAAGTTATTACTTTTACGTGCAACTCAGATTATTTATTACCCTTAGATTTTCAATTTTTTCTCTCATATGCATATGTCATACATGTTTGGAACGTATTTTATTTATTACTTTAGATGAGAATGCCTATTGTTTAATCATGTATCCTTGTAATTCAGCAGACATGTTTTTAATTGAGCACTTTTATAATATGTTCCATGTGTTAAAGCCTTTCATAAGGAGAAATGTTTTATGTAAACTTTTAGAGAATGTTTTCAAAAGTTATATTTTGGTATATTATGTTATTTTTCAACCCACTTATTGGGCATTCATATGCTCCCCCTATGATTTTGAAATAAACTTTTCAGGTATCGTCTTTTAGAAAAAGAAACATTTCAGAAGTGGAAATTATTTTTTTCAGAGCCTGAACAGAATTTCATCATCTATTTGGAACTGGATCTAGGTATTCGGGAGCTGGGGCGTCACATCACACATCCTATTCCCCTTACATGAACTAAAATAATATACAATACATGAAAAAAACTCCTATAAACCATGAATTTCTGTGCAGTTCAAGCTCAACAATCAATTCCCCATCTAGCGTATTAGCATCACAAGCGAGCTTTAATAAGAAACCATGAAAACAGATATCACGACCTATAATAATACCAAAACATTGAACATTCATATTATCATTTAATATATTATCATGTTAAAACTAAATAAGCTATAAAAATATGTTAGCATACTCTTTCACAACCACATCATCCAGTACGAGTTTAAAAAACCCCAGAGCCACATCCAGTACAATATTTTTTGGATTGAGCCAATCAATGAACAAAACCCTAAATTACTTCTAAATATGGGGAATTATGTATTTTTCTGTAACAAAAATGTCCCACAATCTACTAAATTGTCCTTCCAAAATGAAGGTGGGTCATTTCATCTAATTTGATTTAGGTATTTATAAGAAATCAAATATAAGGCAAATATTTCTTAACTAATCATCAGAATATTAAGGGTCATTTGAGCCAAGGAACAAGGGTGAAGCTTGTTCAAGGAATTCATTATAATGATTTCTATATTCATACAACTATGGATCCAAAACTGGAGCCTAAACCGAAACTGATGCAGGTGATTAACCCATATATTGTAAATAACTCACAATAATCTCAATAAGATTTTGGTCAATTATATGATTCTCATATTTCAGCTCTCCATAAGATTACTCATAGGAAATATTCGAATCAATTCAGTGAGTTATGATGCTAAAAAACATTAAAAAAATATTCAAGACATCATAAGATTACATATATCAGTATGTAAAAGATGGGAAATTGGAAATTTAATCCCATCAGATAAGATGTTTTGATTTATATTTTTACCTATACATATCAAAATTATGGATAATAATATAATTATATCAAATTATTCTTCATGATGAACTCACTAGACCACCAAAGTTTACTTAAGTATTGTTACAATGAGATATGTTGATGAACATGGTTGTAACTACCTCATAATTCTAAATAAGATACTCCAAATTTCATATAGTTATCATGAAAATATTCTAAACATGTATCCATGACACTAATTTTTCACATACTGTCTTATATAATAGAGTACCCTGATACTCATTCCAGATAAGATAAGACCTGATGGGAATTCCCAATATGTTTGTGATGGATGCTAGAACCTAGTATCATACAAGTTAAAAGTTATAATGGTTTATCCAAAAAACAATGGAAGATAAAGAAACAATTTATTATGATAAATACTCAATGATGTAGAATTTTATAGATTCCAAAAGGGTTTAAAAATAAATAATAGTTCATTTTAATCTACTAAAAATATGACAACATAAACTAAAAAAAAATGAGACATCAATACATGCTCAAAGGATCAGGAAAAACCTCTCCCTACAATATTCGTATTCTGTATCCCTGGACCTAGAATAATAAAATCTATAAATTCCCAAAATCAAAGTCATTGTGTGATTTATAAAGCTCAGTAGTGTCTCACCAAGTGTTCCATAAAATATTCCAATTTAATAAAAAGAATAATGATTCCATTTTTTTTAAAAAAAATGGTCATTAAAGAATATATAATTTGTATATTCAAAACAGAACATGCTACTTTTCAAAGGATGGAAAATAATTCAAATAAATTCCCAATTCTTTATTTTATATATAATAGTTTAAAAAATAAACAATTACATAGAAATTAAATATATATATATAGTGTCATATATAATCAAAACAATTCCAACAGGAACCATGGTAAATTATCCCACGACATGATAATTTCTAGTTATAGTATCCTCACACATCCAATATCAGTTCTCATATATGAAATGTTTACAAAAAGTCTCTTAAAAGTAGGATTAATAGAACACGTCAACATCCCATTCCTGATATTATCAACTAAACTCTGTTTTAGATAGTGTTTTATGTTTCAATCAATTTCTTGGGAATAAACATACTAGTGTTATTGTCCAAAAAATATCCCACTAACTACATAAGATAACATGTTCTTAATCAGTCAATATAAAAGTGAAAATCATCTCATTTTAAAGGAATCATCATTCATAAATGAATTTCACAATTTTAAAGATTAATATGTTAATTATTTTCAAAACCCAAAACATTTATTTTCCATAATTTCAGGCCTCTTCATGAAATACCCACCCATTGGTTTACATAATTTATATTAAATCCATTTTTCTATAAAAAATAAATTCAATAATCAATTCCTCAAATTTAAAAATACTCCCCAAATACTAATTCTAATGGAATTGGGGGGGGGGGTTCCCCAAATGGCAATGTCATTTAAAATAACAATTCCTGATAATATTAAATTTGATTTTCGTAAATTAATTTAAATATTTTTTAAAAAATAAATAAAATTAATGTAATAATTATACTTCCTATCTCAAATAGAACCACTAACTATTAGTCAAAAAATCTCAAAACAAAACACCTACAATAGGGAACACCAATGAAGGAAAAGGATTCCATAGATCAAGGAATGAAACCTAGAGTCAATATCTATTTAATCAAAGTCTATATAAATAAAATATTTGATAAGAAATCATACTCTATGTATTAGGGAACAAAATATTTAGACAGAACACTTGTGAGGAGATTCACGTAACATAAAAGGATCATGTCTTCCATTAGCACTTTAATTTGTTACCTATGGTGTCTGTCAGTTCTTTTTTTTCAAGAGAGCCTCTAAAGACTAAGAAATAATGTTTTCCATTTTAGGTTAGGTTACATTTCAAAAATGGTGGTACAATATTTTTTTAACTATTTTGGAAATTAAAAATGTCTATGTGCACGGTTAGTTAGGAAGGGCCAGAAGGTTAGAAATACCATGAGACCTTACTATGCTCCCCTACACAGTGATGAATTATTTCCACTTGGTGGGATAATGGTTTAAAAACCATATGAAAACAGTGAAAACCCCCACTATTTATGATTTTATGATTTTCACTCTAGGGACACATGATTTGGGAGAACCATGAACCAATCATGCATAGCCCAAAAATATCCAAATATTAAAAAATATCAACTCAAGCACCCCAAAATAAGATGAACCAAAATTGAAAACCAATAAATATCATCTAATTCATAATAAAATAAACAATATATAATAATAATAAAAGTGAGGGAAAATATATTGAAGCCAGGTAACTTCATACATATAAATATATTTTCATAGAGATGTATTTTCTTAAGGATTTTTTGACATAGGATGAATAAGTAAAAGTTATAATTGGTGGAAAATGTTGAAGGATCAGTGGTAATGTATAAATAAGACACCACATGATATGAAAAGGTACACACAAAATTTTATTCGAGATCTTGACTGGAATATTAATTAGTTTTACTCGTAGTCAAAGAACATTAACTGAAGATACTTTGCCTAAATTTTTTAATGTTATGATTTATTGGTTCACTAGGCTAGAAATATACAAATTTATTTTACTTAATATAAAATATTCAGTGAAAAGAAGGATTGAAATTTGTCTATGTGTCTAGGAAATGGGAAGTTTTCATTTATGATATTCTAAAGTATGGTTTTTTGTGATATTATTATTAAAAATACATTGTGAAATTCCTTATAAAATATGGAACATTCTTAATATGTTTTATGTTTGTGAATATGGACTATGATTCCAATGAAAAATATAATAGTAGTGTTAAAACCAATTTTCACATTCATTATGTATTGTGTATTAAATAAAATGAGATTCATAATTTTGTGGATGCATATTTGAAGAATAAAACGAATGATGTGGTCCATCAAGACAATAATAATAATGTTTTGGAGAAATCACAATGAAACAAAATTTATTGATATTGGTAAGTCCAATTTAGTTATAACAGGTACATTACATGTTTATTCAAGTTATTCTAATTTCTTGTTTGATAAAAGGTCTATAATTTATTTCATTTCAGATAAAATTACTATTAAAATGAAAATTTATATTTAATAATTGAATTAATATATTTTGGAAAAATAACATGGGTATTGAATGAAGGAAAAAATAATTTACTGAGATATTCCTTCTCTCATTGTGTGGATGATTTTTCCCTAAAATCATTGCTTTTATTACCATTGAAGAATTTAATATTAATTTGGTAATGGGTTGGATTTCAGATTATCATGCTATGATAGATTATTGTTATAAATAAGTTATTTTATTAAATAAGTTTCTATTTTACATATGAATCAACTAATACCTTTTTTGAATTATCATGAATATATGAATCTGTTCTCAGAAGAAACTGATAGTCACCTTATTCATGTTGTTGAAAATAAGTGTTCTATTTAAATTAATGATGTATTAGAAGTAAAATAATATCATGATGTTTTTTCTAAGGATTTACTGGGTATTATACAAGCATGAGTTGTTGATTTCACTATTAAATTTTTTACAGATGTTAATCAAATTAAAGGAAACCATATCGTATTTATCATGAATAACATCTATTGTTTAAAAATAAAATTTAAGATATTATTAATAATGATTTCATTAATCCAATTACTTCACTATTGGTTTCTACTATTTTATATGTAAAAAAATAAATATTATTCAATGATATATTTCATTGATTATATATAATTCAATAACATTGATGTTTGGAATAAGTGACAATTTCTTCGTATCGATGAATTCTGTGACTTCCTCTAGGGAAAAATAATTTTCAATAGTATATGATTGGTCTGGGTAGCATTATATGAATATTAAATAGTATGGAATCCCTAATATATATTTCCTTACTATATTCGATCATTATGAAGTTGTGGATATTCCAATTTGGATGATTAATACACAAGGTTAATTGAAGGATCTTAAGAATGGAGTTTTTTATTGAATATTTAGATAATTTTGTGGTAGTGTATATTGATTATATTTAGGTTTAATATAATTTTAATGAGGACCATAAAAACATATAATAATTTTAATATGAAAAGTGAATGAAAAAAACATATTTAGAAAATATAGTATATGATATATTTTGTAGTACATCTCATTCCATGAACATATCTTAAATAAATATTGAACAATTTTAAACATTGTACAATCTAATATTGTATATGAACTGAAATTAACAACAAATTTTATTTAGATTCTATATTTTTAGGGTTTTGTATAATATTACTTGTAGATTTTTTAATAATAATCACGGATATCTATCATAGAAACTAATTCATCATGAAAAAGAGTTACATACATTAGTATAAACACATTCAATTAATGTTTCATGTAATTGAAAATATAATCAGTAAATGATTCAGTATCGTCCTCTCCATCAAGAAATAATGATGTAGTATTCAATAATTATTTTTAATTGATGGGAATTATTTTTATTCTAATTCATAATTATTTGGTAAATTATTATGCTTTATGTCTATTAAAACATTATGAGAAAAATAATACTAATCGTGACCCCGAACTAGTTAAAGTAGTGTTTCAATTAAAAAATCTAGGAAATAATTAATATAGAGTGAAGTATAAAATAAAAATTAATTTCAAATTAATTCTGTACATAATCACTCATAAATACTGTAAAATGAGATAGAGAAGACATATGGGATTGATAAATGATCACTATGGAAAAATTCTTTATCATCTAGGTGAAGAATATTGTGTATATCATTAACTGAGTCAGAATGATAATGTCATATTAAAAATGATATATTTGAAGTATGATAATTTTCTAAATGATACGAGGAATAGTTTTTTAGAAATTTTTCATTTAATAAGTCCAACTATTTTTATAATGTTTTAGTACAATAACAATTTCAACAAAAGAATATAAAGTCAAAAATAACGAATTTTTTTTGAATAAAACATTTATAATTTATTAATAAAGGTGGGCTCCATTAATTCAATATTGAAAGAAGGGTTTATTAGAGTCATGATAATTAGTTGGGATTCATGTGGCCCCCAGTTAAAGAATCAAAAATTGAGTGAGTCTTATATATCTCATTTTTTGTTCATTGGGGTAGTACAAAAATGTATTGAGACATTGAGAAACATTTTTATGGGATAGAGTATGCAAATATACTATTGATTCTACAATGAAATTTATGATAATTCAATTAGTAAAATATGTACTATAAATAAAAAATACAATGACTAGGCCTTTTCAAGTTCTATAATGGAAGTTATATAAAATGTAATGTATTTCATGATTAGGTTACCGAAGCTATAGTGGGAAATAATTTGATGTGTGTTATAGTCGATCAATTAACAAAATCAATATATTTTCATCCCATGTGAGATAATCTGAATTTAGTTAAACTGTCTAGAAATTATTCTAAGAAGTAAATTAGATTAATTTTGTTCCCTCTCGACAGTGTCTCAGACTTTGATCCTTGTTTTACATATATATTTCTTGGAATTGTATTCAAAAGTCAATTGGTGCTGAATTAAAATATAGTACCACCATTCATCCACAATCCAATAGATATATAGGTGCAATGACTCATACATTAGAGGATATTTATTTATTAGTTTTAATATATTATCAAGCATATTTTTATTAACATCTAAATTTGGTGGATTATTCATTTAGTAACATATTTCATTTTATCATATACAAATTGTTCATTTTTATGAATAATAAGGAAACTGGGGTAAGACAATATCTCATTAAGATGTTGTAAGTGAAATATTTTTTCATGATTGGAATTGGTATATGGAATTGTTGGTAAGGATTACATGATTTAATATAAGAAGTTAAAAACTAATAAATAGAATAAAAATAATATATATAACTAGACGAACAAAATTCATTTCGAGGAATGTCAACATGAATTTTATAATTTATATTTTTTGAAATGTGTTATTATTTTTTGCTAAAAGGGAAAGTTGTTTCCACTATTCATAGTCCATTATAAAATACTAGAAAAATAAGGATTGTTATCTTACCTAGTGTCCATGAATCCGTGTTTATCTCATCTATATGAAAAATTTCATGTTTTGTTTGTATAAAAATATGTGACAGTTGTATATCATGTTTTGATCCCCAATGTAATTCAGTTGGAAGAAAAGTATTCTTATGAGGAAAACCACTATAAAATCTTGATCGAATAGATATATTTTTAATGATAATAGTTATTCACCATGTTTTGGTTTTGTGAAAAAACCATATGGTTGATGCAACAACAATTGAATTTGAAAATGCTATAAAAGAATATTATCACCTCTAATTTATGTAATAAAAAAATCCAAGGAATTAATTTCCAAAAGGGGTTAAGTATGTATCAAAAAAGTTAATGTAATAATAATTCATTTTTATGTATTATTATTATTAATTAATTAGATTTTGTCGATTCATAGTCACAATGATAATAATAGAAAATAATTTAGTAAATAAATAGTTTAATTCCAAAAAAAATTATTCATTAGTTAATATATTTTATTTACATTATTTACATCCAAATTATAAATATGAATTGGAAAAAAATTAATTTAATTTTGAACACATATTATAAAAATTACCAAAGAATTAATTTTTGAGAAATGTTTGAGTGATTTTTTTTAATAATGGATATTGATTAATATTTATTTTCATAAAAACTACAGTCACCTTTCATGAAATTACATCAATACATTTTGTTTAAAAATGATTTCAATGAATAATAAATAAAATAATACTATTAATAATCTAGTTATGATAGTTTTCATATATTTTATAGTATAAATGTTTTTTAAAAAAGTATACATAAAATAATAGTTTTTAAAAAATTCATTTTTGGTTGGGTTTTCCTTGATTAATATTAAATAAAATTCTTCCAATTTGGTGATTTTAAATATATATAATAAATTATTTTTTTGAAATAATCATAATGAATATTATATAATAAATTAAAATTAATATTTTGTCAACATGAATAGAAAAAAATATATGCTTCCACTGATATGGTAAATCCAAATTTCACTGGGGATAAACTTATTTGACAAAATATAAATTACATATTATTATGTATAAATTATATCTTCCTAAAATTTGTGTACCCAATACCATCTATTATATATATGATTCTATTTTAGATTGATTTTTATAGAGTAATACCCTAATATAGTTGTTTATTCTTTTTAAATGTTCATTTGTAACATTTTCCTATCATATAACGGGACACCACCTATACTATCATCTACATGATTCAGGAGACATTTGGATCACCCAATACCATAGTAAATCAATTCATTTCATCCCTAACCATTCCTTAGAGGAACTTTTTTGGTAATAAAACAATCCTAGAATGGAATTATATATATATCCTAAAGTGGTTGTCCGCAGAATATGTATAGTTCATAATAGAGCATTTTAATTTTATTTATTCATATATCTCAAATGAATATTATTCATACTTCAGGATATAGAAATATTATAGTATTGAATATGAATAAATTTTTCTAGATTAATGGTGTAACCTATATAATTTTCCCAGTAATGTCAAATAAGAAACAAAACAATTGATCATGATTATAGGGTACTACAACCTCATGATATATATTAATTAGTTCCCCATTAATACCTCTCATTACATGTTAAAAATATGGATATATAGTATTAATAATATATTCATGAAATATTATTCCTTATATAATAATATAATATCATCAACGTTTTTACCTTACAATTTATTGAAAAAAGATAACATCATTTGTATGTACATATGTATTAACACCTCAATCAAGTGATGTGATCTGTTTTTCATGTCAATATTTAATGAATAATGTAGACATGTTAATTTAATGAAATTATATTACATATTTCATAAAATAATTATTTTTGAATTAAATAATTACCTCTACATTTTCCACTAATTATCTTTGCAAAAAAAATACATCACTCATGTCTATGTATGAACTACAATATCCCTAATTGTAACACCATTTTTTATCCATTTCCATATTTCATTGTTATTTTTAAATGTACAAAAAATTTAGAAATTATAATTATTCCATTATTATTATTTTTTGAATTATCTAATAAATACCACTTTGACTATATTCAATTTTACAATGTGATGTTGGACATGCGTACTAAATATCGTTAAGAAATTGTGACGTGAAATTATTAGACTATGTAATAAAATAAAAATGATCATAAATAAAAAAACAAAAAACAAAAATGGAATATATTATTATTAAAGATAAAATTAATATACATTTATTTTTATGTAATATAAATAAGGTTTATGATTAGTCCGACTCGAGGTAATATACACGATAAATTAAAATTCATCTATTAAAAGTTTCAAAGGTGTATTTTCTAAATATTTTTCATTCACATCATATTCCAATAACATATTTAAATCCACATTTATATTCATGTTAATTAATTATGAAGGAAATTTTATCTTAGTTTATAATTTGAAAAAATTTCTTCAAAAGGAATATTGTAATGTCTTTTATACCAAACTTTAAGACAATAAAGAGAATTTTTTTTTCTATTTTGACATATACTCCGCCTATGATTTTTCATGCATCAATAATTGGTTCTTTAGTTTTATGTTATATTATAATATATAATTTAATAATTAGTTTAAAACATTCATCCCCTTTATTATTGTGTTTTCCCATAAATATTTAAATAGAATATATATAGTTTTTTCTAAAATAATTTCTTATGGATGCAAATAATATTTTCATATTATTATAATGTATATGAAATATTTCATATATTATTATTTTTTACAGTTTCTCGTAATATATTATGGTGATGATTAAGCCTAATGTTGCTCATTTTGATGGGTGACCCTAATATAGGTCTTGATGAAAGGTGATACTGATATATCACCTTAAATCATTGTGTATGTTGATGGAGTTAATTGGATAGGTGTCTCATAAGATAATTTTGAATATTTTAATAGGTTATACATTTTTATGAGTTCTTATAAGGGTTTAATGAAATTAATTTCCAAATTTACCTTTATGATTAATTTAGTTACTACATGGGTTTCATTGAAATAATCTGACTACACATTGTAATCCAATGAACATATGTTTATAGATATGTGTATGGTAATTATTAATGGTGCAATTTATAAATGTTCTTGTGTTTTTCATGATTCCAAAGAAACATCTATGAATTTTATGTTTTACAATATTATTTCATATTTAATACATTATGATATTTATTGGGTAGAGAATTCAGTTAAATGTGTATGAAAATATTTATTTTCAGAAAAAAAAAATTATTTATAAAATTCCATTTTTAATGTCTATTGATAGACTTCTGGATTTTGTTAATTCATTTCAAAAATACCATATTGAGCACATTTTTATCAAACCATGATTTCAAATATTTTTAATGTGTTTGAAAGATGATTATGGAAAAGGATGAGTTCATGAAGAAAATATTGAATATATTCATAAAATTAAATAATTTTAATTTTATATTTTTTTATAATGAAAAAAATATGGAATGGTAGTGTCTAATTGGTTATTTAATAATAATTTATATATGTCACGAGACATAATTCAATAAAACACTAAATCTAAATTATATCCAATAATTCAAGGAAGTTATTTATTTTATAATTAATATATTTGAAATATTATTTTTGGTTGGGTCACATTACCTTATCCATTAATATAATTCTTATCGATTATGTAAATACCAGATTGCCGATGATTATTTATAACTATTAACCAAGTTATTTATCCTTATTATTATATATAATTTAATGTTATCTTAATCACGATCAGATAATAACATCACTATGTAACATATAGTAAAATAATATCATAATGATGAAACTACCCATTTTCAAATTCATTCTATACTATAGTAAATAAAAGCATTCCTCATGAGCACATGTGGACTACATCCAACAGAAGCTAACATGTTACATTTTTAGACACTACAACACATGGATAGTTATTATGATTTATTTAATGAATATATATGAAATTGATGACATTATAATGATCAAATTTAAATAATATATTACTTACATTATTACAACTCAACCTGTTATAAATTGATAACATTTATTGTGTGTATGTGTGGACTACCACCTCTAAGAAGCAATGTAAATGATTTGTAATAAACTATTATAATATATTTTTTTTAAATAATATTTATTTTAAAATCATGATATCTAAATCATGATTAAATTTTTTATGGGATGAAACCATAACCCCTTTTTAAATGGAAAACCTACTAAAGTTGTTTTTCTATTATAAACTAAACTACCTAAACACGTCCGATGATAAATTAACTCATTTAGTAACTAAATATGTCATGGTAATCAATAAAATAATATAAATAGGGATAATGGGCTGAAAATTTAAATGATTTTGGGGTTATTTCAAAAATAATATTATGTTATTATTTAGGTGTCAATGAACATATGAAAGTATTCAAGAATCAAGGTATGGATTATTTAAAACCACATTTAATGAACTAATTTAAATCATCTTCATCCCGGATGAGATTATTTTAAATATTTCATAATAGTAAATAATAATAAATATAATATTTATTTATGAAAATTTCAATCTTCTTTTGGATTTATAAAAAAAATATTAAAATTAATATTTTGAAAAAAAATCAATAAGACTCTATTTTGAGGGCATACAAAAGCATGAAACATATGTTCACTTTTAACATATATAGTAAAAATATATCCGTACACCATAATAACTTTTCATTGATATTCATCTACTTTTAATTTTTCCATTATTATATTTAATTAATTATATTTTATAAATATGATAATTTTTTTTAGATAAAATGTCATAAAATAAAAAAGATAACACATTTTGAAATAATGATTTGAATATTCTTTTAAATTAATTTTCATATGAGGTAATATATATTGATTTTTTTATGATTTAGGCTACTATAATATAATGATACAATCCATATTACTTATCATTTTCTCTTATGATAATGTTTTTTTATTATTGACAGTGAATTTATTAATATTAGGTATTCTATATTTGGAAAAAAAAAATTGACATTGTATTGAATTTTTATTTAATTATTTAAAATTATGAATTAATTATAATTTTTTACTGATATGAATTTACCATTATGAACCCCAAATTAATTGGCAGGACTCATAAAATAATCTATCCTCGATATATAGTGTACTTTGGCATGATTATTTATGGTTCATTGATATTAGGACTTGATAGTATATTTATGGAGACTCATAACAATAACATAGTGGCATGGTTATGATTTAAAACATCATGAATTCCATCAATATAAAAATAATTATTATTATACATGAGATTATTTTTATACATAACAATATTTCAATTTTATATTTACTATTTTTTTATTGAAACTATTTCATTTCATATGATTAGTAAATTAGATTTTCATATTACAAAATTAGGATTTTTTATGGGTGAAATTTTTATTCTTCTGGAAAAAATATCTTTGTTTTTATGAAAAACTTATTAATTTTCTTTTCCCCTTATTATTTTTTATAAAACCTATAATTAAAATTATTGGATAATGTTTTTTTCAAGAGTGTCTAATTTTCTATGATCAATTATTATTAAAATAGATAGATTAAATTAAAATGGGTTTAAATGTTATTCTAGTTGTTTTAATTTCTTTATATATCCCCTATATAAATTTGTTTTCTATACATATCTCTGAAATCTGTTTCACATAGTCTCCGAATGAATATTATTTTTTTGGTTATATATATAAATACTATAAATTTTCTATGAGTTAGCAATGTTTTTTAAGAATTAAACATGATTTTAGTAATAATAATATTGTTTACATGTAAACAATGGATAATGTAGGTCATCATTACCTATTGAATGTTTTTATCCCAATTATCTAATCCAAAAAAATTAAATGATTAATGGGAAATTATATATTCAATCCTTTATATTTTACTGTTATTAATGGGTTAAATATTTTGTTGTTCACTATATTACTTATTATTTAATTAATGGTAAATAATATATTTTTCCATGGTATAGTTCACATATATATAAATGTATCAAAAACAAAAAAAAATTTAAAAGTAAACATGAGTGATAAATTTTTTCATTATATCCCTATATTTTTATTTAAGAACATTGTAATAATGATTTTTCCATTGAAAATTAACTAATCAGTTGATATTATTTCATTTTAATTAATATATATAATTCAAATAAATACATATTTCTCATAAAAGGGAGTTTGAGATCTAGTTTCCCAAAATATGATTTCACACAATGGAAAGATTTATTATATAGTAAATTAAAAGTAATATATAAATAATTTTCACCTATAAATGGGTTATTAGTTATGTTTGTTGATACGATATGGTATTTATGTGATCAATAATATATTACAATATTATATATTTAAGTCATATATATCTTTTTTTATGATCCCAATTACCCTATTTTCAGTACATATTTGTAGGAAAACCTTTTTACAAACATAAAAATTATGATCCTCTAAAAAATTACAATCATGTATCTTTTTTAACTCGGTGAAAAATTGATTATTTTTAATAGATTGTATCATTATTTTCATTTGATAAAAATGATTTTCCCAAATATCATATTATAATTTTTTTTATTTCAATATGGCGTGTGTTTATATCATTTAGTAGCAGGGTCAAAAACATTAGTAAACCATGCACCAACTGTGTACAATGCATAAAATGTGAAAATATACGTATTATTCACAGAAAACAACCCCAAATAAAACCAGTTGAATGAATGATGAATATTTGGAATTATAAATAGCTGAAAATATAAAAATATGTTAAAAAAACGCCACTATAGAAATATTATTTCTCATTAAAGCATTTTAAGAAGTTTAATTTCAAAAAATATGAGGATGATGATCGTCCATCAGTAACTCCCTCTCTTACATCTCATGAGAATCGTAACTATAATGAAATAGAAGTAAAAAAGGTATATTTCTGCCATGAATTTAATGTGGTTCATAATCAGCTATCCAAACATAATTCTTAATCACGTATTAATAAGGTTCAACATCATAATCACTTCAATTCAGAATAAAATATGGATCAGATTGATTTTGATAGAGTTATGATACATGGAACACATTATGTATCGACTTCATCGAAAGTGAATGTTCTAAATTGTATCCCACTTTTCCAACATTCTCAACAACATCAAAAGGTCCCACAATTCAAGGAACAAGCTTCAATTTCCTTCAAAGACATAAATGATTCAATATATTTGAACCATTGATGATCACAAGATCACCAATAGAAAATTCCAATATTCTACAATAAAGATCACCGTAATATTTTTATTATATATGTCTGATAAATATTGTCTAACCAATAAACTAAATAAATGATGTCATATCTTAAACCAATCTCATACTAATGATTGAATTTCAACAAATCACTAAAAAACATAATAGAGTCTTACAAGGATAGCCATTAATGGCCTCAAAAGGATCCATTCTGATCATAGACTGCTTAATATTATTATATGAAAACTCAACCAGCAATATATTGTCATCCCAAGCTCCACAAATACTGATAATGAAGGGGAACAACATATTATGATGAATTATAATATCTCATATTGTTTGACCATCCAACTATAGATGGTATTCCGTGCTAAAAAAACCTAATATCCTACTACCTCTTGAAGGCATCTCCAGAATCACGAATTTTTTTCATGATCCCTATAAAATACTATATAATATAGAACTATGTGAAAATGATAAATATCATTCACATAAAGATTACCCAAATCATCAACTTTGATTGTATCCCTAATGCATATAATGTGAGCCGATTTAGTTTTCCTATTGATCATTACATGTATCATATTATTATTTCTATGGGTATACAAAAACCAATCCCTAAAGTCTATAGAAATCTCATCCCACATACTTGTTGAACAAAATCTGGCTAAATAAATACAGAAGGATTTTTGTTCTGGCTCATGACCAACTAGAATGTATAACTATGAGAGAAAATTTCCATAATGCCCCATCTCGCACATGGCCACACAAATCTAGGTTGATTTTCATAGAACATCTTCTTGATTCCTATATGAATAAACCACTATGAATTATAGAAATACCCCATCACAAATTTCCAAACCTCTAATCAATGAAAAAATATTTTATAATAGCATAGAATGAACTCAATGGAGAATAAAGAGTTAGGTATGGTCTCCCCTCTATACTGAAAGTCTAAAATAATTTAGAATTCATCATGAATCTTCATTTCCTGAAGAATTTACTATTTAAAATAATATTTCATCTGAACTCATAAAAAGAAGACATTGGAACCTAACTAATCGATTCAAATATACAAAAATAAAAAAAAGAGACATGTAGTTCCACTATACACATTATTCGTTCATGGTCTCAGTTGTATGTTTCTAGCTCAAATAATATACTACTAAATTCCTTTTCCATAGGGTAGATGAAATTTTAATGAAAAAATATTGTAGTTATTCCACAGAAATTCTCTATATGATATTTAAAATATTTTTGAGAGAAGATATTACTCAATCCATTAGGTTCAGAAAACATGGTAACCCATTCATCAAAAAGATAATGCATCCAAATCATAATAGAGTGAATCAAATCATCTAGTTAAGGTCAGGGGTCCGATAATTATTCTCATGTGTCCTAAGATAACGATAACCCTAAGTAATGACAAGATCACCCTTCATAAGAACACTGGCCAAATCTGAATCTGATGCATCACAAAAGACTACATAGCCAAACCGACCCTCAGGAAGAGACAAAATAGTTATAATAGTCAAAATACATTTCCTCTCTAAAAAATAACTATTAAAATTTTCATACCAAGAAAACCACACACCTTTCTGAGTAATATGAGTTATTGGAGAATCCCTATTTGATAATTCATTAAGAAGCGACTTTAATACACAGTCAAACCCAGGAGGCCTCAAATATCAAAAACATTTTGTGGTTGTTCCAAAGTAATGCTGGCCTTCACTTTGTTAGGATCAACTGATATACCATGTTCCCAAAGCTCATTTCTAAAGAGAATCCCTTCACGAATCTAGATGTCACATTTATAAATCATTTCATAAAGTTGTTTATTTATCAACAATTCCATATCTACTTTTAGATGGTGGACATTATCCTCCTCATATTTATAGTAAACAAAGATTTCATCCATAATTATGAGAATAAATGTATCAAGTTACTCATGGAAAATGATGCTGATTAAATTTGTAAAGGCATCTTAGGAATTAGTTAATCCTAATGAAATGATATGTTACTAATAATCTCAATCCCAACATCTAAATGTGGCTTTCTGAATTTCATATCTGATATTATAAAATGATGGTAACATGAATGAAGAAAAATCTCCATGAACCACTTCATATATTAACCATAATATTTTACACATATATAGTCCCCAGATCATAAATTCTAGTGTCTAAGAAGACTATGTACATAAAACTAAAAACATGGAACTAAATAAAAATTTCTTCACATATCATCAATTATGATCTCCAAAAATACATCGATCACTTATATATGCGTAGGATAACATGGGAATAACATAAAAATAGGGGTGAGATAAAAATAATCATAAGGGAATTAACATTAAAATAAATCATAGAATATGGGGTTGAAGGCGTAACATAATGATATAAAAAGACATACAACATGATTGAACATAAGTAATCAAAACATGGGATCATATAATTATGGATTCACTGTAATTTTGAAGAAATAAAAACACAAATTTATCATGATTCAAGAATCATTGCAAATAGGGGAGCAAGAGTCAAGGAATTTTTCACATATAAGATCATGAGTCAAGGATAACCACCAAGACCATTTCACATAAAGAACATGTCAATTCTAACTACCAAGACTATTGCACATAATATCGCATGAGACTAAAAATTACCCAATTAATTGTATTTTTATGTGGGTTAAGCCATCATAAAATGTTCATGAATATATTTTCCACTTAAATAATCATACATAAGAAATGAAAAATAAATGGAAGGGTTACCCATTACATGGAATGGGTATCATAGTCATGTCATAGATAATAACAAATGAAATCACTATAAATATGTCCATGAATGAAAGGAATTAAATCATAAATGGACATTTTTATATATAATTAGTCATCAATGATGATAAGTGAAATCAAACTAATGTGATAATAATCAAAAATTATACTTAACGAACTATATAATTACAACATTTTAGTGTGTTATAACGAAAAATATAAAAGGGAATTTAAAAGAAAAAATGTTGTAATATATTATATACTACTATAATTGAACCAAGAAGAATTTAATAATAAAAAAAGTTATTTTATAAATATAATGGTGGCTTAAAATAAGTTATTTATTTCACTTGAAAAGGGGAATGAATTCAGGATGTTCCATTATAATGAGCTTACTTATCAGGAAAATTTGAGTAGGGAACCATTTAAAAACAAATATATCACTGAAAAAAAGGCTGAATGGATATTTACACATGATTATATAAAATAAAAGTTTAATTTATTAGAAGTACATAGAAAAAAAGTAGAATTTAATTTGGGTAAAATAAGAGATGGTGTAACCTGAAATAATATTGGAGGTTCAGGTTGAATCCCTTACCTTATATCTGAAGGTATTCTTCACATACTATTAATGTCTGAGATAATCAAATTAGATTCATTAATTAATATTCACATGACCTTTTATTAATTTATTTCATTTATTATAACCATATTAAGTTCATTTATGGACTATTGGTTGGTTTATGTGGTTCTATTTCATTTTTTAGGTGCATCGGTTTCTAGGGAATTCATGATCATTTTACATGTATATGTGTATGAAAAATCATTTATAATAAAGATAGATGCCCATATATGAACATATATGTTATTAATTAAATTATATAATTTTAAAATCCTATTTTTTTAAAAACTAACGATGATTAAATTTTTGAACCATTAATTATACTAGTTTAGATTATTTTAGAATTTATTGATCACAATGAACTCACCTTATTTTGTAAGTTCATATCATGTGTAAATAATGTTTCCAAAACAAAAAATAAGTTAAAATACATATATTATAATACATTCTAACCATAAAACTCGTTTCATTAGCATCCTTGATGATGAAAATGATTGATTAAAGCATGTTATCTAAGAAAGTGGTAAATTGGCATCTCAAAGACGAAGTCTTCAATCATAAAATAAAATAGAGATAGGAGAGGAGAATTAATGAATAATTATTCCATAAACATGATAAAAATATAGTATTGTAGTTTTATTTCACATTTACAAGGGTAATGTATGTGAATATAAGATAAAATGATCATGAAAATAAATTGAAATAAAATAGAAGAGGGTTTTACCAATTGATTTCATTTTCATTAGATACTCCTTAGGGGATTACATTAAGAAAATATTGTATGAAAGAATGCTCCTAGAAATGGGGGAGTTGTTTGTGATGAATATTTTGGAGAAATTGTATGAATATGAAGTCTTGAGAGGTGTGTTAAGATGATGTGTTGAGGGATCATATTTATAGTGGACAAGAGATGTCTTTTCTCATTATTTAATTCATTAGTTTATTAGTTTTCTAAAAAGAAACTATAGTGTTTATTCCTAAGACTAAATAAATAAATTATCTTTTGTGAGTTCAAACCAATTATGAATACATTAGTTATGTCTTCATGAATAGTGTATTTTACTTATAATGTATAAATACTGTAAATTACTTTTTTTACTATTCACAAAAAATTCAAGTATTTTAAGAAAATTCCAAATAATTCACCATAAATATTTTTCGTTATGGAGAATTAAAAATTGAAATATATTTTATTAAAGTAATATAATAAATAAGGTAAATTGAATTTTTTATTAAAATCAATATTTACTCAAAAAAATATAGTTTTTAAAATTATTAATGATTTTATATCCCATAGAAATATTAACTAAGGTCTCATAAAATTTTATTATAATAATAATTCATAAAAATATTAATTTATGAATAAATTTAATGATAATATATTTTTTTTTGATTTATTAAATTAATCATAAAATAGTAATTAAATATTTATGACATACATAAATTCAACACTTAATTAATTTTTTTTAAAATATTTACTTACATACACTATTATATAATTATATCATATTGTCACTTGTATGACAGATTATTTTTATTCATACAATCAATGGTGAGGTTACTATTCAATTGGTTGATTAACTATTCATAAGGATCACATTACAATTCCAAAGGTAATGTTACAATTTCATTGGTATAAGTTCTTATGCTCCTAGAAATGCTTATTGTTTCATTCATTCATCATTTATAAAGATTATATTGTTCTATATAATTTTTTTATACCATATTCCATAGTTTTAAAAAGGTAATTTATATATATATATATGTCAGGTTCATTAAAATTTGACCTTTTTATCTGGTGAAAAAGATCATAAAATCGTGGAAATAGAAACATCTTGATTATCATAACTCGATTGTGTCTTCAGTAGTCATCACAAAGGATAATTGGACTATTAGCCTTATTTGAAATGGGAATCAGCTCCCCCAAGGTGACTCAATGATGTGTATAAGTACATACTATTTTAGATCAACCAACTGAGTCTGAAACCACTTCATTTCAATTGGTACCTTATTGTAATAGGGAATAGAAACCAAATGAGAAATTGACACTACATCGTCATAAAACATATCCTATCTTACCAGTGATGAATTGGTGAAGTCAAAAGGTAACACGTTGATAATATCAACCAAAAATTGAGGTAGATCACTAATCAAATATTATCACTCTAGTTCAAATGAAAATATATATTAATTTCCCCAAACACAGATAAAAGGGACTGAATCTACTCAACCATGGGTCCTATTATCCTTGAATGTCTCACCACAAAAAATAGATTGTAGTGAAGGAGACCAATTGAAGATAATATCCAATTTATTATTTATTGGAAATGATCCAATACATTCCAAATATGATGGTAAGTGGTTTCATTTCATAAATTTAAAAAAATCAATAGATTTCAACATCTGATAAAGAGAAAACACAAAAGGGACTAAAAATAATAAACATTACCTTCATTATAGTGGATGTCATATTATCCCTCACATGATATAAAATTTCTACATAAATATTTATCATATTAAAAACACACGTTGAAATAATCGAATGAGATACACCAGCATCAAATAATGCTATCACTAGTGACAATTCCATAATGATGGAAAGTCTCACGATTAATGGACCAATATCCTATTCCATTGGAGACTCTTCCACTATTTGAAGAAGTGTAATTATAGAAACGTGTTTCTAGAACACAATTGTTACTGATGAATTTAATTCAGCAGTTTTGTAGCTACATATGATGGTCTTATGCCACTACGAGAATTAGAAAATACATGTCAAAAATTCTTCAACAGACTTGAGCATCTGTAATAGGTACAAATCATTCTATCCTCTATAGAAAAACTCATTTATTGGCATAGCATTACACATTGGTAGATAATAAATGGTCATCATCTATAAACTACAAGATGTATTGAAAATAAATTTTGTTGAGAACCACCATATGATACATCATGCGTCATCCATGAACAAATAGAGGTATAGAAAAACCCTATTGTTGATAACCACTATATGATACATCATGCTTTATCTTCCCATTTTATGAAGTCACAATTCCACAAGGAGAAAATGAAACTCTTGTTAACCCAGGCATTCCCACCAAGTCCATTTAGACTATCTGTGCTCAATCAAACACCTCAATATAAGAAAGTAGATTTAGAAAAAAATATAAATGATTATCATATCAAAGTACCAAATTTCATCATTGAGTCATCATCTTCTTATTCGAAACAATCTCTTGTGAAAACCATACAATCACAAAAAAACCCTTTTCATACGTTGTTTTGGTCTATTAAAGCATCTCATTCTTGATAAACTCAAAAGACTTTTTCATCACCATCACATATGGATTAAACTAGTCAGTGAAAGGAACATTAAATTATTTCCATTCACATCACTCATGATTCATTACCCTCCAAAATTTTTATCACTATCTCATACTTGGTCCTTCCATCACGAAGGTGGAATAATATATCTTTATTTAATCCACTATCTACAGGAACTGAAAAAAATTCAATCCTAATGAAAAATTTATTATTTTCTTGATGTTTATTTGAGTGTTTGAGTGATGTTTGGTTCTAGTGAAACAACTCGTATTAATGATTCTGTAAGACATCCCTTTGAGGTTCCACATATATAACAGAAGATAGAACTGGTTGTGGTTCCTATCATAAAGCATGGAAATTATGCACAATTACCTCAACAAAACCCATGTTTATGAAAGGATATTATCACTATAGTTCACCAAAATATTCCCCCTTGATTTTATTATCATGCCATCATAGGAGAGTGTTGCTGCACAACATCTCCATAAAATATTGAAGATATCAGATTAAGACAACTGAGATAAAGAAAAATATAAATTAATCCCAATATATAGATAATAAAAATATTTATTTGAATATATCAAAATCAATTCCCTGGAAAAAACAATAATTAATCCTCAATATGACTTTTTTAAACAACCCTTGGTGACATATGGTTCATTGTTGTGATAAATTGATAGACACTGAATCCAAACTCCTTATAGGTTGTGTGAAGATAACACTGCAATATATTAAAAATAAGGAATGATGAAAAACAACACTGTGATACCACATTTTCATAGACCAACTCAGATACCCTATTATTAGGATAACTAATCTAGTCCCAACATAGATGGGAGTGTATTTCTTTTCCCTAATGGTTTTAAAATAAAACATCAAATTCTACAATATGAAATTTAGAACAAATATTCCACAAACACAATGGAATTTTGATAAAATATCCAGTCTGAATGCAAGAAAACTACCGAGTGAGAAGTGTAACAGAATTAAAACTTGTATGAAAACCTACTGTACTACTATAATGTACCAGAAAACAAGATAAAAAACCATGTGACAATATAATCATTCTCTAATCAAGTGGATCCAAAAATACTACCACCTTTTTTTGAACCCTAAAATTTCTCAAAAATTGATGTAGATAATCAAAAAAAATAACAAATATGTAGGGTGTGAGTTTAAATCATAGTAGGGTATCACTAAGGATTCCATAAAAAGATACCAACATTAAATTAACCAAATAATGATTTCAATTTTAAATAATAATTCATGGAATTTAATATAATACCCAAAGAAATCATGATTAACATTAAAAATGATGAAAATGTTTTAAACAAATGGATTAAATTAACATTTAATAAAAATAGTTTAAAAAAATATATATATGGAAAGACTAAAACATTTACAACAAATAATATAGATTTAAAATACAAAAAACGATAAACATGATCATCTGTTAAAATGAATGATAGGTTCAGGATACCAGATCTTCAAAAACATGAATATGAATCATTGAAATATATCTATACCCACATCTCATTGATACAGACCATATAAAAATCCTTTATATACCATCGAGGATGTGACCTGGTGCACTAGGATTTATTGTTTTTTAAAGAGACATGAGTTCTATCCCAAGAACTCTATATCTATATAGTATTTAATGTGATCAAATAGAAATGAATGATTGGATATTTATTTTTAGACTACATAAAATACAAATCATCCTATTTATCAACGTCAAATATACCAATGCCATTTTAAAAACACACACCTTTAGAATCAAATCATGATATTTTCTAAGATAAAAAAATGGGTTTCTATCAAAATAATTATAAAGAAATTTTTTTCAAATACCAAATTGGGTTAAATTTTATCAAATAAATCTAATAATTTAAATTTATAAATTTAAATGCCAAAATTTTCCTCCAATTTCAAAAAAACAACCCCATTCAATGGAATTTGGGTTTTTTCAAAATTTCATGTCAAATCAAAAACAAATCCTCTAATTAAAAGGAGCCATGTTTTTAATAAAACTAATTAATAAAACATATTGAAATTGAATTAAAATAAATCAATATAATTCAAATCAGATATATATGATCAATAAATTTTTTTATCCAAATAGATCCACCTACCTCGGGATCATGGGATTACAATAATGAAACCCTTAGTCAAGAAATCCAATGAAAAACATTAGTAAAATAGATATGAGAATCAAACATTAATTAAATATATAAAATAGTAGATATTAGTTTCTCCAAAAAACCGGAGGCCTATAAAACACTAGGGAGTATAGAGGAGGGAATAGGATAAAGTGAACATGAAAAAGAAAACTACTAGTGCAGATCTAACATCATTCACATAGCATTTATCATATTCATGAGGGGTTCAATGGGTATAAAATTTTTTGTTGGAAGTATCCAAAGAATAAGAAACTATATAGGGTTGATTTCGTTCCATTAGGAACCTAAAAATATGGTTTTAGGATTATAAAATTTTATTTTCATATTATTTGAAACATATGTACAGTTTCTGAGGCAGGGATGCACAATTTCACTTTGTTGGTAACATGGGTTTTCATACATTTCACCTATCACAAAAACCCTATTGTATGGTTTTTCCTTGTATTCACTATAAGGGTGCACAGTTTGTGGATAACATGCATCAACGCTTAATAGCATACAAAAATTCAAAATTTCAAAAAATTTCATGTTAAGTGACCCAAAATGAAACCCAAATTTTTTTTATAAATACAGGGGTTTAGGAATACATTAAAATAGTAACATTATGTTTCATGTATTATATATCCATTAAATATAATAGAGATAATGATAACCCTTTTTTGATTCGAATCATTCAAATCAATTCACTATTAATGAGTAATTGTGAAATTAAATATATATTATAATGAATAAAAGATAATTAATTATATGATACGTGTAATAGAAATTATATACAACATTTAAATCCAATTATACTATCATTAAAAAATATGTTTCAAAGAGAATAATTTGAGACGAAAACCCTTACAATAGTCTTGATTAATGATTCAAATGAACAAAACCTCCTAAATTTTTAGATTTATTTCATTAAATACATTCCAATTAAATTTATTCATATATATGAACATATATAATATCATTTACAATCATGATATAAATATAAATATAATGTTTTGTTGTATACATCTACATCAAGTGTATGTAATCTTTATTGCTATTAACTAGATTTGTAAAAAAGGTGGTAATATTTCTTCGTTTTCCAAAGTCCTCCATTATTAGATCATATAAGGTAATAGAATATATGTCCAAGGATATATATATATAAATGTATAATTTCATTACATTTTATTTTTCTTATAAACTATGAATATGAAATACAGGATGATCAACTATAAGTGATTCATAATGAATGGAGTGTGATTTCATAATTAATTTTGTAAAAATTGATATGAACTTAACAGAAAAAATATTTACCTATTTATATGATATTATACATGTATATAACTTCTAATAGTAATACATTATATAAATTAATTATAGAGTTCAATTATGTTGTTCAATCAATAAAATAATCGACATACCATGATAAATATATTATCATGATGCTTCATAGTAATAAAATAATTGTACAAGAATTAACATGATAATTTTAAGTGTTTAATAGTGTAATATATTAATATTGGTAATACTTATAATTAAAATTAATATATATTAAAATATTAAGTAATATAAAGACAATTTTACCTTTAGTGTGTTTTGGTACAGTGGTTAATTTCTATAATGATCGCTTATTTAGAAAAATAACTATAGAATTAATATAATTTATTTGAAAATTATAATTCATATTAATGAAAAATATATGTTCACTAAACCAATTTCTATTTTCAATCTAGAATAGTTTTGATGAAATTTGATAATAGTCGTTCCTATAGGTGTTAGTCAAAACACATGTATTAACAACATTTTCATTTTCTTGATTGAGTGTCATGGACATATATAATGGTTATATAATTTATATAATATCATTTTAGTATATTAATTACACATATATAATTATATAAATATTAACATAATGGGTATAAATAAGGGTGGAGAGGAAGGATAAAGTAAAAATGTAAAAGGGAATGTAAACCTTACATTGAGAGTTTTAATATTCTTTGAAGTATCCATTGGACCAAAATACCAAGTGTTGATTTTTTGTGGCCAGGCGATGGGAAAAAATATAATGTGAAACAGAAACATTGGCTATATTTTTATTAGAATATTGGACTATAAGTGTTGTTTGATTTGTGTGGAGGTGATCTCCTTTTGTGGGTGAAAACGTGGGACATGTATTTAAAAAAATAATATTATGGATGTAATAAGAATAGTATTTTTAACATCGTAAGATTTCATTGTACATTATTTTTGCAAAGTAATTCAATAATTTGCATTAAACACACACTGAGTTCAAGCGCACCATGACATACCAAAGTAGCCATTCAAAAGAGATTATGAATAGTATTAACTGAATTTTGAAATATATATATAATCCTTATAATTTTAGAATCTATATTATGAGATTCTAAGACATAATGTAATAACTAATTCATTTTTTTCTGATAAAAAAAGTATTTTTCAGAAAATGAAATTTTACAACCTTTTGATGGTGATCCATTTTTAAATAATATATTTAACACTTTTATATATTAAATTTGACAAAATAAACTTCTTATTTAGAATCGGGAAATAAAAACATAGTTTGGATAAATTTTTGGTATTTTTCTGATAACTATAATATTTTGGTGAATAGTAAAAATACTAGATTTTAATTAAAAACAACTTTTTTAATTGAAATTTTTTATAGAGTAAAATTAATCATTTTATTGGTTTTTAGGTATAATAAGATTATATTTTTACCATTTAATACATGTTATGTCATTATAATTAAGTTCACTTTGAAATTGGACATAAATAAGTGTTAATCGTTTGATATATATTGTGGCTTAAAAACACACTATTTTTTTTGACAATGAGAATTAAATTAAATAAATTAATTCAACATATATGTTTTGAATTTGGAAAAATAAAAATCATTTTTGAATTTGGAATATCAAATATATCTTAGGATGAATTGTTAGTATTTTTCATAGAAACCTTAATTTTTGATGAATAGTGAAAAACACTATGTTATTCGTTAAAACTAAATTTTTATTTAAATAATTATTTATTTTATTTAAATTTATTTTAGGGAAAAATAGATACATAATACTTATATATTTTCAATATAATTCATTGGAAACATTTTATAATATGCTTAGATATATAGAAATTTTATTGAACTTTTTACCGTCATTTACCCACCTCCTTGGAGAATTTTCAAATACACATAAAACGTAATTTTACTACTTTTATGAGATTAATTTCAAGTATCCAAGAGATGCGGTAAATATCAAGGTGTAAAATTTGGTTCAATAAGATAAAAATAATTTTTGGTGAATAGTAAATTTTTATTTTTATTTACCACGGTTAATGGTAAATGGGGTAAGTAAGGGTTAAAATGATATTATTATTACCCTAACACATGTCCAAATTCTATTTGATAAGTATAATTCTTTCCAAAACAACCTTATGAATAAAATATGATCCTTTAGGTCTACATGGATTATATTAGGACATTTATTAATATTTTATTTAAATAAGAGTGAAAAGAGTTAAAATCACAGTTTAAAAATTAAAACATTTTTATTAGAGAGTTATACATATGATAAATTCATCTATAGATATTAATTTGAAATATAAATATATTTCCTACATAATGGTATTTTATTTATTATTTTTAGAAAATAAATAATTAAATTTATCTATGACACAATGATGATGCTGTAATTACTGTATTAATGAAATATTAAACTAATTGATATTATAAATATCCAATTAAATGTTATTTGAGACATTTTATGAATTAAACTAATTTTATACATTAAAATATCAAGTTAGGGTTTGCTAGATTAATTTTCATTGTAGTAATAATTCTGTTATAAATTTAGAAAAAATAAAATACCAAATAGTGTCAAAATTGACATAAAATAGTGTTTTTTTCAAAAATATTATATTATTAATTGGTATTCTATTCCTAAATATATAAGTTCATTCCAAAAGACTTATATAATAATATATATGACATTAAGGAACCTATTAGGGTTTTATTGGCATTTTATAGTTAGTTTATTTACCATATAATATAAAAATACAATGAGACATGGTAAATATCAAACATTTTAATTAAGAGTCAAATCTAAAAGTTATGGTTAATATTGTAAGCTAAACCTGCCTAAAACCTATTGGTTGTGTGTTGTTAGACCCGTCCCCACCTTATCTTTTAAATAATTTATTTTGGAGCCAATATAAATCGAAAATGAATTTATTAAAAATAATATTTATAGTTTTTACAAAGGTACCCCTCACCCCTCTTATAAAAGGGTACTTACCCTTCCCTCAAATTCACATTTCCAAAGCTATTTGGATCGGCCAAACCCTGCCCAACTATCCTCCCAACTATCCTAACTTCATCCTAGAGTCCTTCCATTGGTCAGAAAGCCAACCTATGGTGCCATTTCGATCAAATAAAAAGGAATAACACGAAGAAAATGTAATGATTTCATCACCCTCTTTTAAGTTCTCTTATTCTTCCACTTAATCATTCGTTGTTGTTTCCATTATAAAATAATAAATCGAGTATCTTCTATATACTGTGATGTTATTATAAATATTTCACAACTATATTCATTATTCTCTCCATCTTATGAATGATAATGTCGCCATGCGTGCGTATAAACGGATTACCGTCTCCACGCTGTTGTGTAATTATTTATTCAACACTATGTTATTTGAATGGATATAATGATGAGAAATATATATATATATATAATAAAAATAAAATTATAATGTCTCTATTAAATTAATTTACCATCCAATTCCACACCATTTAGCAAATGATTTTTTCACTCGTGCGTACATACGGATTACTGTCTCCACGACACGATGATATTCATTTCCACGTTCACCATTTATCAATGATTATAAAAATATATGTCATTAATAAGTATGTGATATATTAAAAAATAATTCTACTAGAGATATATGTATATATATATATATATGTATTTATAAACTTACATAAATCTTATTCACTTACTTCCATTCAATACGATATGAAAAGAGAAACAATGTTTATGCGTACGTATGACCTACCTTATGCATAAACATTTCTTCCCATTTCATATATCTATATATTATAAATATTTATATTCTAAATATATATGATATATTATTCAAGGATTATATTCTGGAAGTATTTTAATCATGTGATCAATGATACGGTGAAGAATAACAAGTTAAAATATCTACGATAAAGAAAGTGATTTTTACCCGAAATGTAAATTTAACATGAAAATCAATATTAAATGGGTCATATAAAGACATTAATGATTTATTTATGCTATAATAAATCTGAAAATTGTCCTCGTATAATCTAATAACATACAATGGTCATTGTACAAGAGGTTAAATGTACCCTCGACCAAAAGAAAGTGCAAGGTAAGGAGTTCCATAACTCACTTTTAATTTCGTGTGATTTCCATTGTTCACCACTTATTTATATCATGTGGAATATTTTGTACATCCATCTGCTATATATTATCATGATTCATTTTATATTAATGATATTTTGTGGTTCATTTGGTGGCTATTTAATATTTTTCATACGACTTGATTGATTACAATGAGGTAATGGTTATTTCCTCAATCTCATTATTATCCGAGATTGTTCATGTGTAATTATTTTCTGGGACATACTTATCATAGATACCCATATTTTATAAAAATGATTTCAAAAGGAATCTCATAATGTTTTATGGGTGGTTCTATTTAACTAGATTATCATTTTAAATGTTTTAGAAATTTATCTTCCTAAATCCATTTAATTAATATCCAGGTATTCAAAAGGATATTTAGTATTTACTGATATGGACATGACTGTTTTGATATAATAATTATTTTAAAACCATTCAACGTGTTATGGGGCAATTTTATTCAAAAATACATTTTAAATTAATACCGTTATATATTGTGATAATTTTAAATCATTTCATTAAAAGGGGAATTTCTCAAAGAATTTTATTGATCATTTTCATCTATGTCAACATCCTTTAACGAAATTTTATATTGTTTGATGTTGATTTATTATGATACAAATATTCCATATTGTATTGAATTTTTTCTAATATATTTGATTGTGGATGTTTTATTTTTACACCATTAATGGTTTATGGATAAAGTTTTGATACTTAGTTTGCTATTACTAATATGAATGTCTATGTTATATTTCAACCTTTTCATATGATGAATGTATTGAACTAGTATGTTCCGGGTTGGGGACTGGTAAATGTAAGCCCTCTGGGTTGGGTACCGGTTATAGAAGACCCACCGGGTTGGAGCCCAGTTACAGAGGCTCTCGGGGTTGGAGTCTTGTTAGAGAGGCTCTCCGGGTTGGAGTTTGGTTATAGAGGCTCTCCAGGATGGAGTCTGGTTATAGAGGCTCACCGGGACTGGTTCTGGTTGTAGTTAGCCCATAAGTCATTGCACGAGGCCTTGACACCAAAATTAATGTTCGGTACTATACATTCCCTCATTATGAAATTAGTTATTCCATGTGATTATTCGACTGTTAGAATATCCAAGTGATTGTTTATATTGTGATGTGTGATTTATTTTTTCCATATTATGTTCAAGATTATGTTTAAAAGGCTGTTGTTTTTATTACACATCTTTCCAAAAATGTTTATAGCTTCCTCCAAATTATTCACCCTTACTAAGAATCTGAGATCACCCCTTTCTTGTGTTTTATTTTCCGAGGATACCAGGAAGTTTATTATGATTGATATGTAGGGTTAATCTTAAGGGAACAATGGAATTTTAAAATGATTTTTGGGTTATATGTTAGAATGTGTAACGAAATGTCCATGTATGAAATCTATTTCCCAAGACTTCTAAACTGATCGGTCTTGCAGGACTTGATTCCTTCTAATCATGCCAATGTATTAAAATAATGCACCGACTCTGGGTAACTGGGGTCGGGGCATTACAGTTTGTATCAGAGTAGGTTTACCAATAACCTTAGAAAATAGATTTAGATAAACTCTATTTAGAACAAATATCCCTAAGAAAAACTTTGAGGATAATTATAGAAAAACTTCTTTGAATTATTGTAATGTAGATATTTTGCGAGTTTTACATGTAAATACATCCCTATCTAGATACAAGCGGGTAGAGGCGGCTCTGGAACAGATGTACCCAGGGGTAAAACCCAAAAACACCGCTTTGGTCTAGACTCGAATGGGAACTGGTGCAAGACAACATGCATTGTTGTACACTTGGTTACGACACTCCTGGGGGATATGCTTAGGTTAATTCTCATTTTAATTACAAATCATTATGAAGGGTTTATGAGTATATACATCCTCATATAAACCATTTTTAATATTATATATTATATCCATAAACATTTCAATTTATTTTAAGCTATTTACAAGTTTGTAATTGTGTATTTCGATTCATAAACTAATCTAGTTTATGCTATTTAATAAAAATGTCACCCAGTAGAAGGAATGTGAAATCTAGCCATATGTATGATCTAATGATTAAGAAGAATCATATATTTCACGGTATTATCCCAATATTTAGAAGGAAAATAGTCTCCCATGTATTCTCAACATATCAAGAAATAGTATCATGAGTTAATAATATAGGTAAAGAATTTTCTGAGTCCTCTGGATTTTAAGGGAAGGAATAGAATAAAAATATGGAAGAGAGAAAGATGGATAACGAGAATAGGAAAAAGAAGGATTTTCCCATATGTGACAACTATGGAAAGAATAACATTGGTAAATGCATGAAGGGAATGAGAGTTTGTTATAAGTGTGGAAAAAATGGACACCGTGTACCTGATTGCAGGAGTAAGAAAAAAGTTTCTAATGTAAAATGCTTTATCTGCAAGGAGTTGGGACACTACGTGAATCAATGTCCAAATCATCAGAGTATACCCCAAATGTTGCTATAGGATAATAATAAGTTATGGTACTACAAAATATGAAGAGGAATTATTAGATTTAATACATTTTGATTAAATTATTGTGTCATTTGAGTATTGTAATAATGATGTACATGCTATAAAAATTATAGATTATATAAGAATTGTACAGTAGTACTATTTCATTAAAGACTTGAGATTTAGTGGAACCAAGAAAAGTGAATAAATTATAGGTTAATTTTTTGTAAAGTATATGGATGCAAGAAAGATAAACCATAATATGGTTCTGATACTATGGTAGTGATTTTGGAATAAGAGATGGTTGATTTGGATAAATTATATTGGGTATTCTTTGACACCCATGGAACTGATTAATAGTTATTTTATTTCATCATTGTTGGAATATTCAATATTTTTGGGTATAAGGAATATATCCAATATTATATAGTGGGTAAGGGATCATGAATGTAATCAATAAGGTTTTATGGTAATTCAGGGTGTTACCAAGTTTTCAAGTAACACTTGTTGAAGGTGTTCACATGTTATTATGTGAAAAAAGGATCTTCAATGTGTTTAACATCCTTATATATTTTGGACTGTGAGTTTGGATAGATTTGTTTTGGATAAGTCTAATGGATGGAATGGATTAAGATAATATTATTAAGGTTATTTTTGGATTTTTATAAAATGGACATCAAGCAGACCATGTAACAACCCATCGCGTTGGACAAAGCTGTGAGAATCGAACCCACAACCATAGTGTGATTGGGATTTATCACCAACCACTGGACTACCTGAAGTCCCTAGATTGTATAGTGTAGTATCTTTTTTTAAAGGGTCTCGTAGTTAATTATAAATTCATTATTTTGAACCCTATATGAATAGGATAAATATAATATTTATTTTTGTTCTATTATCTTTTAGAGTGAAAGATGAGATTATGGTATAAATTAGTTAAAGGATGTAACTCTAATTGACAAGTATATGTATATATATATGTATGTAAATTCCATCTTATTAAGACTAAATTTTATTATCCCAATTTCTGATATGGGTTCACTACAAAGGTATTTTCTATTTTCAATCTTTTATTTTCGAAGAACAATTTCAAATTGCGAGGATGCATTTTATTGAATGAGGGGAGAATTTAACACAATATTATTTCATAGTACGTTATTTCTTCAAAGTAATTTAATAACTTCCACTACACGCAACACCGAGTTCAAGTGCACCATGACATACCAAACTAGCCATTCAAAAGCAGGTATGAATAGTATTAACTGAATTTTGAACTATATATAATCCTTATAATTTTACATTCCATATTATGAGTTTCTTATAAATAATGTAAGGACTAATTCATTTTTTTCATATAAAAGAAGTATTTTTCAGAAAATGAAATTTTACTGCCTTTTGATGGAAAATCCTTATTAAATACAATATTTGACACTTTTATATATTCAATTTGACAAAATAAACATCTTCTTTTGAATCGGGACATAAAAATTTAGTTTTGATAAATTTTTGGTATTTTTCTGATAACTTTTATATTTTGGTGAATAGTAAAAATAATAAATTTTATTTAAAAACTACTTTTTTAATTGAAATAATTTATAGAGTAAAATTATGCATTTGATTGGTTTTGAAGTATAATTAGATTGTATTTTTATCATTAATACAATTTATGTCATTATAATTAATTTCACTTTGAATTTGGATATAAAAAAAGTGTCAATATTTTGATAGATATTGTTGCTTAAAAACACGCTATTTATTTTGAAAATGAGATTTAAATTTAAATTAATTAATGAAACTTATATTTTTTTGAATTTTTTAAAATATAAATAATTTTATAATTCAGAATATCAAATATATCCTATGTAGAATTTTTAGTATTTTTCCGAGAATCTTCAATTTTTGATTAATAGTGAAAAACACTGAGTTATTGGTTAAAACCGGCTTTTTATTTAAATAATTAATTATTTTATTTAAATGTATTTTTTGTTAAAATTGATAAATAATACATATATAAGTTCAAAATAATTTCTTGGAGTCATTTTATAATAAGTTTATATATATAAAAATTTTATTAAACTTTTTACCATCTTTTACCTACCTCCTATGAGAGTTTGTAAATTCACATAAAACATAATTTTACCACTTCTGTGAGTTGAATTTCCAAATTCTGAAAGACACGGTTAATATCAATGATTAAAAAGTTGTTCAAGAAGATAAAAATAATTTTTGGTGAATAGGAGATTTTTACTTTTATTTACCACAGTTAACGGTAAATGGGGTAATTAAAGGTAAAATGTTATTATTATTACAATAACACACTTCCAAATTCTATTGGCTAAGTATAATTCGACAAAAAACAACCATAGGAATAAAATATGATCTTTTATGTCAACTTGGATTCGATTATGACATTTATTATTATTTTATTTAAATAAGAGTTAAAAGACTTAAAATCAAAATTTAATAACTCAAACATTTTTCTTATAGGGTTATACATAAGATAAATTCGAATATAAATAATATTTAGAAATATAAAATGATTTCCTGTATAACAGTATTTTATTTATAATTTTTAGAAATTAAATAATTAAATTTATTTATAAAACAATGATGATGTAGTAATTATTGTATTAATGAATGATTAAACTAATTGATAATATAAATATCCAAATAAATGTAATTTGAGACTTTTAATGAATTAAACTAATTTTATAGGTTAATATGACATGTTTGGGTTGGTGAGATGACTTTCTTTGAGGTAATAATTCTATTATAAATTTAGCAATAACAAAATACAAAATAGTGTCAAAATTGACATAAAAGAGTTTTTATAAAAAAGTATTATATTATTAATTAGAATTATATTCCTAAAAATATATTCTACAGCCAAAATACATATATAATAATATATATGAAATTAAAAAACCAATTTTGGTTCAATTTTAATTTTATAGTATGTTTATTAACCATGTAATATAAAAATAAAAAAGAGACATGGTAAATGTCATACTATATAACTAAGAGTAAATCTAAAATTTAAGGTTAATATGGTGACTGAATAATGTTTAAAACCAATTGGTTGAGTGGTTTTAGACTCCTCCCCACGGTAGCCTTTAAATAATATATTTTGGAGCAATTATAAACCGAAAATAAATTTATTATAAAATAATGTTTTAAGTTTATCCAAAGGTGTCCCTCACCCATCTTATAAAAGGGCACTTAACCTTACTCAAATTCACACCTCCAATGCCATTGTTCTCAGACAAACCCTACCCACATATCCTCCCAACTATCCTACCTTCATCCTAGTGGCCTTCCATTGTTCATAAATCCAACCTATGGAGCCCTTTTGATAAAATCAAAAAGAAGAACTCGAAGAATTGTTAGTGATTTCACCACCCTCTTTCATGTTCTCTTATTCTTCCACATACTATTTCTTTGTGTTTTCCATTCTAAAATAATTTCTCCAGTATCTTATATATACTATAATGTTATTATCAATATAGAAAAAAAGTCTTCATTATTCTATCCATCTTATGAATGATAATGTCCCCATGTGTGCGTACATATGGCTTACCGTCTCCACACTGTGATGTAATTTGTTATTCAAAACTATGTTATTTGGATGGATATAATGATGAGAAATATGTATATAAATAATAAAAATTACATGTTAATGTCTATGTAAAATTAATATACCATCCAATTCCACACCTTTAAGGAAATTATATTGTCACTAGTGCGTACGTACGGATTACCATCTCCACGACGCGATGATATTCATTTCCACGTTCACCATTCATCATCGATTATAAAAATATATATTACTAATAAGTATGTAATATATGAAATAATAATTCTACTGGAGATATATGTATATATATATACTTATTTTTTTACTTACATATATCTTATCCACTTAATTATGTTCAATACGATATGAAAAGAGAAACAACGTTTATGCGTACGTACGGCCTACCGTCTCCATAAACATTGTTTTCCATTTCATATATCTATATATTTTAAATATTTTTATAATAAATATATCGGATATATGAATCAATTTTTATATTCTGGATGTATTTTAATCTTGAGAAAAATGATACAGTCAAGAATTACAATTTAAAATACGTACGATAAAGAAAGCGATTATTACCTAAAATGTTAATTTAAGATGAAAAGAATTATTAAATGGGTATTATAAAGTGAAAAATTAATCAAGTATGATATATTAAATATGAATATAGTCCTAGTATAATCTGACAACATAAAATGGTCATTATACAGGAGGTTAAACGTACCCTCGACCAAAGGAAAGTGCAAGGTAAGTGGTTTCCTATGTCACTTTTAATTCCGTGAGATTTCCATTGTTCACCACTTATTTATTGCATGTGGTATATTAAGTACTTCCATTTGATATATATTATCATTATTCACTTTATATTCATGATATTTTGTGATTTATTCTGTGGTTGTTGACTATTTTTCATAAGACTCGATAGATTACAATGATGTAAGGGTTATTTACTTAATCTCATTATTATCTGAGATTGATCATGTGTATGTATTTTCTGGGAGAAACATATCATATATACCCATATTTTATAATAATTATTTCAAAAGGAATCATTTGAGGTTTTATTTGAGCTTATATTTAACTAGATCATCATTTGAAATGTTTTAAATATTTCACTTTCAAGACCCTTTTAATTAATGGCCATGCTTTCAAAATGATTTTAAGGTTTTTTTGATATGGACTTGAATGTTTTGAAATGATAATAATTTTAAAATGTTTCCAATTGTTATGGTAAAATTTTATTCAAATATCCCTTTTAAATGACTACCTTTATAAATTGTGATAATTTTAAATGATTTCATGAAAAGGGGTATTTCTCTCAAAGTATTTTATTGATCATTTTCATCTATGTCAAAAGCCTTTAATGGATTTTATGCTTGTTTGATGTTGATTTTTTATGAGACAAATCTTCCATATTGTATTAATTGTTTTGTGATATGTTTGATTATTGATTTGTTATTTTTATACCATTCATGGTTTATGGATAAAGTATTGACACTTCATATTCTAGTTTTAATATGAATGTTAATGATATATTTCAACATATTCTTATGATGACTGTATTGGGCTAGTATGTTTTGAGATGGGGACAGGTAAAAGTAAGCCCTTCGAGTATGTGTCTGGTTATTGCAGAACCTCTGGGATGGAGTCCGGTTAAAGATGCTCTCCGGGTTGGAGTCCGTTTATAGAGGCTCTCCGGGTTGGAGTCAGGTCACATAGGCTCTCTGGGATGGAGTCCAGTTACAGAGGCTCCCCGGGTTTGGGTCTGGTTATAGTTAGCCCATAGGTCCAGGCATAAGGCCTTGACATAGAAATTAATGTCTGTTACTATAAATTCCCTCATTATGAAATTAGTTATTAAATGTGATTATTCAACTAGTAGAATATCCATGTTCTTGTTTATATGGGGATGTGTGGTTTATTTTTTTCCATATTAGGATCAAGATTATGTTTAAAAATGTTGTTTTATTATTACACATCTTGCCTTAAAAGTTTATAACTTCTGCTAAATTATTTACCCTTACTGAGCATCTCTGCTCACCCCTTATGTTTTATTTTCCTAGTATTCCTAGAAGTGTATTATGATTGATATTCAGAGTTATGCTAAAGGGAACAATGGAATTATTAATGATTTTTTTTGTTGTTTTATGTTAGAAATTGTAATGTAATGTTCATGTATGAAATCTATTTTCCAGACTGCTAAACTGATCGGTCTATCGGGAATTGATTCCCTGTAATCTAGCCAATTTATTAAAATACTACACCGGATCTGGGTAACTGGGGTCGGGGCGTTACAGTATTAGATGAGAGTTATGTATGTTAGGTTGATTAATGTTGGGTGATACATTTTTTATTGATAGTATTAAATAATTTTATTTTATAGAAGTTGTATGTGACATATTTGTTATTATAGAGTTGAGATAACTAATTTTCCCTAAATATTATTGATTTAAAATTAATTGTGGTAATTAATTTTTTTCAAAAAAATATATGATGACCCTTCTTAAAAACATTCAACATGATTAAAAATAATTTTTCATCTCTTTCACATAAATTTCCCACTAAATATGATTATAAAAAACATTAAAGTTAAACATATGATATTGGAAAAAATAGAAAATTTTCATTCAATATATTAATTGGTTTTATCCTTAATTTCTTATTTATGTTTTATTGTATTTATTTATATATAAATGATTTTGTGTAGAAAAATCATATCAGAGTCATATATGGTTGTAGATTAATATAATTTCTTTAGATAAAAATTATGTAACTCTTGGAAAACTAATTCATTAAGAATAACCATTTTACTTTAATTTTGGTATGAAGTGAATAGTTACAAAATTTGATCCTTCTAATTAAAAATATAAATTCCACATTATCATATAAAAAAATATGTGTATTGAAAATTAACATCTAATATTTTCATTCAGAAATCCAATATATTTTAGGAAAATCCCAAAAATCCTTCTTATGAAAATAGTATTATTTTAAGAAATTAATTTTAATTTTTAAAATTAAAATTTCCAAAAATTTATAATAAAATATTTAAATAAAATCATAAAATGTTGTGTAGAACTATTCATATCAAAAAAACATTTCTAAAAAATGTTAATAATTTCTTTTTAATTTTTTAATATAAATCCCTTATAATTATATTTTAAGTCTATTATTTATAATATAATTATATTTTAAAATTACCTAATCAAAATAAAATCTGAATCATGAAATAAAAAAATAAATATATAATTGTATATTTTTTATCATAAAATGGGTTTTTAGTTAATTTACATATTTAAAACTGAAATTTATTAATATTACTAGTATAAATTATATTATTCCTATAAATATATCATAAAGTTGATACTATTACTCATTTATTATTTTTGGATGGATATGTATTAACATTCAAACATTAAATTAATATCTCAAAAGCTTAAGGAAATGGGAGAGCCTGCTCCAAAAAACATTATTATAAAAATATGATTCGAAGGATATTTAGAGATATGAGGTCAACCCGAGAGAACCCCTAATTGAAAAAAGAGAAGTAATAATGAAGGGATTCATGTATCCCCATAATAATTACCAGTGTTATGATTAACAGACTCCCAATTTGACAATAAATTATGCTGATTTAATAGTACATAGTACTTCCTCCCAATCATCTTCTAGTACATAGTGATTTTTGTCGTTGAACGACCACACCCACATGTATAAACCCATTAATCATGAGCACGTACCCAACCATGACTATTTGGGTTATGACCCAATTTCCATGAATTGTGTTACAACCCTACTTCCTTTGAATCTTCTATCCACAATTTATCGCGTTGATCATCCAAATTTGTGTATACTCACCATTCCACACATCAAAAACAGAAATATCTTTTTACCAAAATGTAGATTTATAATTTGAAAAAAATGTTTTATCCTCTTTAGTATACACATTACCTTTGATGGAACAATGAACATGATCATTCCCTACTTCTTCAAAAGAATCTTGATGAGTAACCACCTCAATTTGTGTTTCATTCATTAAATGCTCATGGTTTTACTTTCCTTTACATGATGTCAATTTTTTAATTTCAATCCTCCGTAGTCTACAATCACATGAACTCTTCCCCTTGTCATAAGATGATGTGTACATAGAATGAATATATCACAAAAGGGTTTTCATGAAATAGATTTATACTTGATGGACACCACCATTTGCATCACCCTATATGAAAATGAATTTATCAATCCCATCCTTCTTATGATTTTTTTGGTTCAATAGGTAGTCCACCATTATCATATGGTTGAAATTCATTATCCAATACATAGTTATGATTATACTCCATCATAGGATAAATTCATTATCCATCATTAATATTGTCAACAAATGGGATAAATAATTTCCAATATACCATAGAGCGAACATTCATCTTTTAATTAGTGTAATAATTTTCTTCCAGTATTTATAGTCCAAGTAACAAATATTCCCACATATTCGATAAAAAATAACTTTTATTCTCAAACACTATTGACTGTTGCAATTGTTGATCATTTGCCACAAACATATCCAAATATATACGAGTTCAAATATGATCAACTTCTATATGAACACTATAAAAATAACCAAAGCGCGCAATATGTATTTATTTTTCACAATTATTTTGATCCCCTAATATGGAGGAAATATTCCATAGAAACTAAGAATTCCAAAGAAACCATGGTAGGACAAGATTTTATATCCATGTTTGGGAGATGGATATATTCAACACATATGGGCTAAATAAGGTATCTCAGTCTAGGATCCTCAAAATTATTGGATTAAGTGAAATAAAACATAATACGCATGCTATAGATTTAAGTTAATCATATGGAAACCCAATGTGAATAAACCCATTACCAATTAAGGTGATCTTGTATCCATAATAGGCCGATATTTTAAGAATCCCCTACATCAGATCATCAATAATCCATGGACTATAATAACCTTGTGAAGTCAACTTTTGAGGAATTGATCATTTCTATATGTTGAGCCTTTCCTCAATCATTTTCTGGTTGGATTCAGCAATTGAATATGAATAATATTTTGTGACCCCAAAAGAATATAAACTACTCAAATAACTAAATTAATGGTTCAATTTTATCTTCCTACATAAGAAATGAAACTAACGACATGTGTTTTTTCATATCTTACCCCTAATAGATTCACATCAGGATCTGAGACTATGATTTGCTTCAAGTAAAAGTTTTCATCATATCAGCCAGAATGAAGTATTTCCCCTGATAAAAATCCACATATGAGCCCAGATATGAGACCCTCCTACTATCCTATGACTTTGAAAACCCATTAATATCACCCATATTAGTGGCCAAGACCTTATTTTGGTCATCCATCTTTGACGACACAAGTGATTCCACAAAGATATCAAATAGATATGAAACATTTTTAATTAAGCACTCCATTGATAATCCAATACCATGTTTATTTATTTTGAAATTTGGATCGGAGTCAAGACATTCTTCCATTTATCCAGTCTAGATGGTCCGATGAAAACAATTTATGAATTTAATAAATCCATGAGCTCCATAGAATAATAGAACCTTAATCTCTATAATCACCTAGAAAACATCTCATCACTCTTTTATACTTAATATTTATATTATTAATTGAAAATACCACTTCTCTCATTTACTATGTTGTGTGTGGAGCATGATTTCGGATACATTGTCTAATTTAAGGGTTATAATATATTTAATTTCTAGGGTGTTACTACTCCCACCATTAAATAAATTGTACCCTAAAAAATTTAATTATTAATCATTAGTGAATGTTGTGGAGGGTATTTTGAACATATAAAACATTTTGGGTAAAACATCTTATATTAAAAATACAATAACATATTGGGCTATTTTCAGATACATGTCCTTACTTAAATAACATTAATCATTCTTAAAATCATTTATCTATGTAGATATACCATATTAATATATTCTTAATAAAATAACATTCCCTAAACCATTTGGATCTCTAATAAATTACATGACTATGATATTAGATATTATTAAAAAAATAACACCAAATTTAGCCAACAAATATTTTAATCACTAGATTTTATATCCAAAAATTATTCAATATATAAATATATTCCCAAAATATCGATGAACATATTCATAAAAGATAATAGATTATTAAATTCAATAATCAATTACAATAATATCTAACTGAATTACCTCAATATTAATAAACCATTTATTATGTTAAAAATGATTTTTTTTCTAAATATTAGAGTTATGATTCCTTAAATAAAACCTTTATTATGTCAAAATTGATTTTATTCAAAAAATTAAAATAATGAATCCTTAAATTCGGTTTTCATAAGTATTTGTCCCCACAAATATTGAATTTAAATATAATAAAAATTCATTGTTATTTATACTATATAAAAAATTTACATTACAATAACTGATGAAAAATCCCCAAGTGTCTCACATATTGGGAAGTAACATTTTGATTATAAGAAAATTTCATTGATAAATTTCTCATTTGTAATTAAAATAGATTTGAGTATAATGAATGAATTATACATGTGACATCATCCTCAATAAATTTTGTAATTTAAGTGTCTATATCCATCTAGAATGACACATTACGTGTTTCGAAATTTCACTATGAATGATGGAGACTTAGTGCATATATATTGGATGCTAAAAGTTTTATACAGGATGATTTTCATGCCGTTTGGGTGTGGTTCATAGCATGGATGAAATCTTTACTCAAAATAGTAAAATCATATACGTAGGGAAAGTGGATAAGTGTGAAAATATAAACATGGTGAATTTGGATATGTGAAAAACTCAACTATGTAGGGAAATAACTATGTGGTGACTTTTGATATGTGAGGATTTCAGAAAAATTGGGAAACAACTACACGTAGAAATGACTATGTAGGGATTTTGAATTTGTTTTGAATCAAGCTAAATGAATATTCCTATGAGGATATTTTCTATAGTTTCAAACAATCATCCATGAGTGTCATTAAGTGGTGTTAATCATTGTCATATTTAAGGATCTCTTTGAATGATAATTCAATATTTTTTTTCATGACCAAGGATATAAATGTGCTTTAAAATGTGGTGATTGATGATATCCACACAAGATGGAATTAAATTTTTAGGGATTGGTAAAATATTATTGTCCCAAATTTTTTGACCATACAATGGAAACCCATTCCTTTATTACCTCTAGGTTCCGTTCCCTTGATCTATACATTATAAAACCCTTCCCATAGAGTCACGATATACTTCTGTGGGTGGATCGATTTCTCCTGCGGTTTTTTTATAGTTAGGTTTTTAGGTAGGCTCTTTTATTTTTGTTTAATCATAATTATTGGTTGGTTTATACACTTGGATGGTAATGTATTTAGAAGAAGATTGATTGAACTAGACATACTATGAATTCATTGTAGTGAACACATGTCAATGTTTAAGATTTATACCATAATAAATGTATTCCTATTATTTTATAATATAGTTTATTTGTCTATACTATGCATTAAAGAATTCATTTCAGGATGGAAATAATAAATTTTGAAAATTTGGAATTATTTGAATATTAATTTGTTGGAAAAGAATGAATTTTTTTTAAATGAATAGTGTTTTTTTGTAATTTTATTACGATCACAATTATGTTATTCTGAATCGTTAATTATATATGTAATTTGATGTTTTTATGTAATTATATAAATAATTTGATTCATATTTATGCATCTTGATGAATATAATTAATGACGTGTTAATGAATTGTAATCTCTAAAATTCTATTGAAACTGGAATGTTTGATTTGTAGTAAGTCCAAATGAATTTTATAATTAATTTAATATCATCATATTAAATATTACATAGGTTTCACATAGTTTGAACCTATTAATAATGAATTTTTTAATTTATGATTGAAAAAAATGATTTTTTATAAATATAATTTCTTTGTAGGTATTTGGATTCCTTCTTAAGATGGTTGAGTTAATTTGGTCATGAGTCGCCAGAGGTCATTTTTGTGTCAAGGAAATATGAATTAACTTAGAGGATATAAATTTCTATTGGATTTATTGTTTGTTTATTTCCTTTTTTATGATTTTCTATGGAATTTTATCATTTCTATGTGATATGAAATTGGGAAGGTAAGTCCATATATTATACTCTCCATGGATATCGTAGTCTGTGGAGGATGATATGATGTTATAGAGGATGCCAATAAGATATGGAATAAATTTACACTTGTGAACATATCATGAATTTTTGATTTTCAATTGTGATTCGGGGATGGAAACAAATATTACGGAATTTTTGGAATATGGGATTATCCCTTGATTTGAAAATATGGATTGTTTTTTAAATGAATATATTTAAGGGTTTATAGTCAGGTTGTTCGATTTATCTATATTACTTTACCCACTTATTGAGGTGTTTGGATGTGATTGGTTTATTGTTTTATCATGGTTTTATATTAATATGGTTTTCATAGATTTCCTATAGATAAGTAATAATGTATATAATTATTAATAAATTACTAAACCCATGGGGTTGGTGTTGATGGAATGAAAAGGATGGAAATATGCTAATGTTGAGAAACAATGGGATCGGTTTGGATTATTAATGGAGGGAATATACAAGGTTGTGTTGGTTAATGTAATGAAATTAAAATTACTATTTTAGTTAATTATTGGCTATTGATTTATTTAATGTTATTTTAATTATTTAATTAAATTCCTTAATTTTATGAATCATTTTAAATGTATGTGTGATAATAGGATTTCGATCCAAATTAGTGGAAGTTGAGAGTCTGAGTCACGATTTTATTAGTTGATTCTAAGGAATTTTTATGTGTATAGTGTGGTTGTATGCTATATTATATCCTATTTATTATGTGAATTCTAAAGCAACATGACCCGTGTTGTTTTGGGTGTCGGACACCTAGTGGACTATGGGAGCGTGTTTTCTACAACATCCTTGTGGGAGATTAGATGGTTGACATTCCACTTTGGCATTGCTCACATCTCTCAGTAGTAACTTATGTCATTTTATATGGTGGTTCTTTTTCTCATATATGATTTTTGGTTTTTTATTAGATTTTTGTAATTCACACACATGTATTAAAAGATATAGTATCAAAATGATTATTATAGTTATGACATGTATATATTGTGATGTCTTGATTTACTCACTGAATGTATGGTCTATAATGGATTTAGGTATAATATATAATATATGATACACATTATATCGGTTGTGGGGTATCCTAGAAAATACATGGTAATTATATGTGAATAAGTAGCTGGAATGATGTTTTGATCAGATACATGTGGAGCATGTTGTGATTCCATGCGCATGTGTCTTCAAGATGACTTATTTTAGAGAGAGAGGTGGCTCAGGGCTTTTAATATTGGGGAAGGGGGAAGAACTAATGGGTAAGAGGGAGAGGGGTACCATTGATCATTTATTAAAATATTATATTCTCTCTTGTATTCAATACATGGTGACATTAATCCGTGGTGACACTGGGAATTTAGTTTACCTTTCTTATGATGCGTTAGTTTCACTCTTGTTCACTATTATTTAACATTATTTATTTTATATTTTCATAAGAGGATCTAGGTAGGGTCCCACTGTATATACTATTATGATCACTCTATTTATATATAAAATATATTTTTTTCAAATAGAGCAGGTTGGAGACTATGGTGGATATTACTAGCTCATGGGATTTCCTGAGTTGAGTGGATTTTTTTTATACTATCTTCCTTACCATTTTGGAAGTTTTCAATTCCTTATATTTGTTATATTACTATATGAAATATAATTTTTTTGGGATTAATTTTACTTATATTTCTTATAATTTTTTAATAGTACATATGTAATATCTCTCTATATTCTACATGTTCTATTAGAGGGTAATGCCACCCATCTATATTAATTCATTAGAAATAGTTCTTGTATACAACTCATGGACTAAATAATGTAGGAAATGAGAATTCACCATCTAACTTCTCTCATTGTTGTCCCATGATTGGTAATCTTTTTTTGGAGGGGTTCATGAATTAGTTTTCTTGAAAGATCATGTTTGAGGAATTGGTTGATGTTAGGGGTTATGAATGGGTGAGGATTTACATTTTGGTATGGAAAATGTATCAAATATTATTATAATCTATGAATAAAATGGGAAACTTACTGAGATATGGGTATTTAGGCCCACCTATGATCTAATTCAAGGACCATTATGGTACATGATCCATCTAAATTAAATGATTATTTTTTTGTAGAGATCTCCGGAAGGATCATTCATGATTCTTCTTTTTTCTATTTTTGAAATGGTTATATGTTTGAATAAGTTAAAACCTTAAGAAGATAATAGAAAATTGAATAATTAAATTTAATTATTCAATATTCCGAGTCTAGGATGTTTTCTTAGTTTTTTTGAAATGTATCTTGGTCAAATTCCTCATCATGTTTAGGATGGTGATGTTTAGATGGATGTTCAAACAGTTAGACTTAGAGTGGTGGGAGACCATGATGTACAATAGAGATGAAAACTCAAGAATATTTAGCAGTAGACTCTATAAAATAATAAGGGTTTATTTCATATTCAATCATAGAATATAGGTTGGTTGAAGTTGACATATCGTTCAAATAATTTTGTTATCTGAATGAGAAATGGATGACGTTAGTTATGACCACTCTAAGTGGAGAATTTAGGTAATGGTTTTTTTATTCCTCTGTAATCACAAGGAGATAAAAATTTCATTGGGTTAATATCTAATATCATTTTTATCAGTGTTCCTTTTATTTACCATAATGTTGGTTTGTATTCTATGTTTTTTCCATTGTATTGATATATTCTACTGTGAGTGGGTTTGGGATCCATTTCAGGACCCTTATGTGATATTCTTAAAAACTATTTCTTGATTAGGAGGCCTAATCATGGTATTTTTAGGAGGATTTTTATCCATAAATAGAATAACACATCACCCCATTTATGATTAAAATATATCATTAGGTGTGGAAAGATAACAGGTTATTAATAGGATTCTTCTCCCAATAGGATCATCATTAAAGGGGAATCATCAAGGATCCTTGTGAGGTGGAGTTTTAGTCTTAGGTTCGGAGATTCCTAGGTAAATGATTTTTGTTTTTCCATGGGTGGTTCTCACACCTCATTATCTTATTTATATAGCGGTAGTTCCCCTCAAACATTTTCCAATGTATTAGACTTGCATTTTTCTGAGAGTGGATATAGTTATATGTAGAAAGAGTAACTGAATATTCGGAGTAGTCAGTGTAGACTAGGAGTTACACGATAGATTTATCCATTGAGGAATTTTCAGATGAAGCAGTAGCAGCATGAATTTCTAGTTTGGTATCAATAGAGAAGAGGTGGAGGGTGTATAGGACCTCACTATGATATTCCATGTCCAAAAAGAGTATAGTGTGACTGTGAAGGTGGTCATCAATTGGGATATAGAGGTCATAAGGATGATAATGGTCATAGTTATTGTTTAGTTCTTCTATCACAAGGTGAGCATGAAATCATTTTTTAGCCATTATTAAATTTCATCAATCGTCCATTAGGTTTGTGATTTATGTGAGGCTAACTCCATTGTATCAAATACTCTCATCCATGATTTGGGACGTGAGGATGAGGGTATTCTTGTTCCATTTTTATTTAATACTCTAGTTAGTTGTAATTATAACTAGTATAGAAGATGTTAAGACCATGGGAATGTTGTGGGGAATCCCTACACAGGTTTTGATTCCATATAGTTTAATATAAATCCAAATGTCATGAAACTTAGTGTAGACTGGTTGAATTCAGTGAAAGATATAGAAAATACTATAAAAATGATGGGGTTTTTATGACCATCATGTCCCACCATCTAATGCTCAGTCATCCTAGTATCATGGTGGTACACTTTTCCTTGATTTCTTCAGGTTTTTACATGATCCAAAAAAATGACTGATCATGATCTTTCAATCCTCATCCTCTCAATTATCATTTTATCCCTTGAATTGTTGTGTATTTTTGTGAAGGAAATATTTTAAACGGTTTCTATGATCATCCATTTGAGGTTCCACAGCTAGATATTGAACAATAATAGGTGGTGGTTCCAATCCAAGAGGATGTACAATATTCACAATAACCTTAACTAGATTCGGGTTTGAGAAAGGATTTCCTCATTGAGGTTTAACAAAAACATCATTCTATATCTTATTTTCTAGTATTATCAAAGGCATGACAATATAAAACACCATCAGACAACAATGATGAAATTAGATAACACTCAAATCATGAAATAAGTTAATATTAATCTTCACATATAGAAAACATGATTTTGATCCCAACCTAAAAAAATAAACATTCATGAGAATAATAGAACTACTCCTCAATAGGTCTTTACCCATCCAACCATTATCCCTTGAAGTTCATTGTGGTGATACATGGCCATACTCTCAATTGAAACTACCTCTTAAGTACAAACAATATTACACAAATTCATTCGGACATTAAGATAAATGTTCAATCTTTTATTTGAACATTTTCATGAATCTACCCATGTACCCTAGAAACCAGTAACCGAACTGATCATAACAAAGCTTGAAGGGAATTCCCAATCCCCACAAGTATACAAGTATCACCTAGCATCATACAACGTGAGAGTAGAAAATATTTTTTCATAATAATTGTCATATGTTTAGAGACACATATGTATTCATTCAAAAGAAACTACACTTGGAGTAGTGTACTAGATGTAAAATAGGTATAAAACAACCAAATATAGTAAAATTAGTATATAAAATAGGGAATAAAAAATACTAAGTCCTAATGGATTCAACTTTCCAATTCTACAGATCCACACCTAGAACCCCTACCAAGTGGAGCTTCACACTCATTCAAACTGAGAATGAGATAATCTACAGACACACAAAGGGAAAAGTTGGGTGTGTTCTAAAATCCTAGTAGGGTCTCACCAAGCATTCCATTATATATTATAATATTTAACTAAGCAAATTATGAAATTTTAATTTTCAAATAAACAGGTTGGGAATTTTAAAACAAAAATTAAATGAATCATTATTTATATTTCAGAAGATGTAATACAATTTCAAATTATGAATATACATTTAAGTGATTGATTAAATAAATATTTTATATAAAAAAATTTATATAATTCATAATTCATGTAAATAAGTTCATAAATATGGAATATATTAATTTGAACCCATGCCAAAGAGGACTAATAAGCATCACCTAAGGGATTTCACATGCTGGATTTATGTTTTTGAATATTGAAAAGCATAAAGTTACTTCCACATACCTCACTAACAAAATAAGGATTAAATGTTATATAGTACATAAAGTCATGGGAAATTTAATTCATGAAACCATAAAAAACAATTAATCTCATTCTATATTTCAAATATCCCAATTTCCATTTTAAAAACCATAACACAAGTTTTTAATATGAAACAAGCCTTATTTCCATTATATAACCAAATGGATCCTATCAATATAGTTGTATATTAGTTCCTCAAATTCCATTTGAAATCAATTTCATGAAAAAAAATTACACAGTTTTACATCAAAAAAAATTCACTATTTAAAATCAACAATTAAAATATCAACAATTTACATCAATTTCTTGAACACACCCTAATTCAATTGAATTGGGGTTTTCAATAATTTTTCCCCAAGAAAAAAAATCTCAAACCGAATTCCAACAATTCAATGGAATTGAGTTTCTAATAAACTCATTGATAGATGAATAATGTAAATTAATTAAAATAAAAAATTAAATTAATCGATTAATTCTGGTTAGTTAAAATTGGGCTATCATAATGTAATCACCAACCTTTCTAAAGAATAAAAAAACTAACTACAAAAACCACAAAAAAGAACGATGGTGTAATGTATGTACAAACTAAATATAGAAACAATATTTTCCGACACATGGTGTATATACATCAATCCCAAGAATATCTAGTAAACTCTATGGAATGAAAGAGAAAGAGTCAAATAGATAGGTAGAACGCTTACTTTGAATGTTGCCCTGCAACCGCAACCATAATCAATTTCTAATCATGAAGAATAAAAATGTTTTTAGGGATAGAATGTTTTTAGGTAATGGTTCATAGGTTGAGTGGAAGGATAAATGTTTAATATCAAAAAAAATCGTCACGGATTCATGTTAAAAACTTCCATTGGGATTTTACATGATGTGTAACCCAATTGAATGACCTGTAATTAAAAAAATCATTTATTCACTGAAAAAAACGTCATTTTTATTGAAAAAATATTTTATTATCATTAGAACTTGCATGTTTTTTATATACATTACATGGTGTTTCAATCCATATAAAACTATGTAGTAAATAGCAGTTAATTTAGATAATGAAACAAACAGTTATCTTCACTATCATAGGTATCCCCCCAATTCCTTCTTAGGACAACTCAGACAATGAAAAAAAAGAAAACCATAAAAAATTTCAACATACCTTTCAAAAGAGTAATGGGATGTTACATAATCCCTATATAATCCATTACTTGTTTACCTTGATCTCAAATAGGATATGAATCTCTATGGATGATATTGGAATTTTTTACAAAATTATCCCACATTTTTGATACTATAGATTCATTATTAGTGGATGTTTTATCGATGATTTATATGTAGGAGCTGGTGCAACTCTACTGAGTCACAAGGATGATCATATTTTATCGAGACACCACATTTACATATAGGTTGTAGGGATGTTTCTATAATTATTTTGGCTCTCGGTTATTTCTTAGCACTTCTTTTCACCCATAATTTTTTTTGAAGTGATCAAACCATAAATACTCTCAAAGACATATTAAATTATTTTTTTCATGATTTTGGAGGATCATGGATGATGAATATCCCCTTAGTCATTTTTATGACAATAATAGTTCTGACTCTACCATTTGTATTGTGTTTCATGGATAATTAAACATCAAAACATTCTATTCGTTGTTATGAAGGATTGGGTTTGGAGAGGAATTAATTTTTTGTTAAAGAACTAGTACAAAATATGATAGAGAAGGTAAATTTATTTCATGACAGGATTATTCATACATATAATTATTATAAATCTTATTTCTATCATAGGAGGTGATCTATAGTTTTCAATATTGGTGATTATGTTTTCATAAAAGTGACTATTTATCATCATCAAAATAAGATTCTTTATGGGTGTAAAAATTTTCCTAGGTTTTTTCGTCCATTAAAAGTGTTGGATAATGATTGATCCATAGAATATATAATATCACTTACACCATATATGATTCATATAAAATATTTTGTTATGTTTCACATAATTTTCACTATCTTCATACGGATTTTCATTTAATCGATTGGGTTCAGATCAATGTAAACATTAATATGTCCATTGAGTAGTTGACTTTGGAGTTCTAGGACCTCCCAGAGAATATGATGTGGTAGAGTTATATACCAATGGTTTATATCTTGCGGATGAAAAGTGATGTGGTGGAGGGTACATGACAACACAATTCAACGAAGCACACTATGTACCATTATGTCTATAATATGTGTCTCTTACATTGTATCATTGTTCACTTTTGGATTATGACCATTCTAGTTTATGATATGGTTCCCTGTTTTTGGTTGTTAGAAACCATTCTATAGTTTGAAAGTTATATACCCTTGTGGTATTGTTTAATACAATGTTATTTTTTGGTGATGTTTTGAGGTATTAGTTTGATGATATGGTTGAACACTTATGATAGTGACATCCATGACAACTTTTTCCTAGAGTGGATCTTCGGGTGGCCCTCTTTTTTTTTTTTTCTTATGGAATTGGTTTCATAATCCCAAGGGTGATATTTTTTATATTGGAATTTAATGTAAGGGCCTAGACCCATAGAGAATAACACATTAAATTTTTATAAAACCTGTGGTGCCCTAGGGGGTCCTAGAGAGGGTCTAGAGGTGTTTGTATTCAAGAAATCTAGTATCTAGAGGAGTTTCACATTAAGAAGGTGCAATTCATGGCTTGAGTGAGAGGCCAAATCATCGACAGTCTAATTTGATATGTGGGAAAAATATATTTTTGTTGAAAAAGTCTATGTTTGTAATTTATATATAAGTGTAATTCTGCTACATGGGCTAAATAGCTCAGTTAAGAATCAAGCTATGTAAGGAATTCAACTGTATGGTGAAATAACTACATAAAGATTTTGGCTATGTGGTGCTTTCATCAATGTAAAAACCTAGATGTGGAGATCTAATTCAATTTTTTAAAATTTATGTACTAATTTTTTGGAAGTACGAATCATGTCCATTCAATTTTTTTTAATCAAAGACAATTATATCTTTATTTTAAATTATGAGTGGGGAAATAAATGAATCTCTTCAAGTGTATTTTAATGAGATCCCCAAAAAATTGAATTATTTCTATTATGATCTAGAAAATATGATTATCCCATATATTTTTGTCATGAAAATAATGTTCCATCACTTCATTACATCCTTATTTCATTTTCACAATCCATACATTCTAGAACCCATTCCTTAGAGTCACAAGAACCTTCTTCGTGTGTCTTGGTTTCTCTAGTTGTGATCTTATCTTCGACGTTCCCCATGTTTTTGTTATTGAGAATAAAATAGAGGTCTAGTTATGGGATTATTTGATTTTATTTTATTAAAGTTCATTCATAATGTCATCATGGTTTATCCCCATTAGTGGGAATATGATGATCCTAGTGAGTATTGAGCCACATTAAATAATTCATTGTCGTAGTGATTGCATATTGATTTTGTTTCAATATATTATGATAACGTTTTTTCCACTATTTTATCCATATACTCTACTATCAATACAATTATTGTTAGTATTTTTTTATAGATATAAAATTCTAAGGATTTTATGTCTCTAATTAATTTATAATTTATTTGATGTAGAATAAATAGTCATTATTAACATAATATATGTTTTTTTGTAATTGGATAATGATATAATTAATTAGGGTATGCATGTTTAATTGAATATTTAATCCTAGGTGTTGAATAAATTTGATGACAAATGTGAATCATATTAACTCTTAAAAATGAAAATAATTGATTTCATGTTAGAAAATTGTATTTCCATAATGTATGATTAAATTGGAATGTGTTATTAGAATAATGTTTCAATTCTCTGTTCAATAAATATAATATACCATTATTTAATGATTACCTTGATTTTGAATAGTTGGATACTATAAATAATGAATATTTTAATTCAATATGGAATAAAAACTGTCTTTTTATAAAGATAAATGTATGGGTGTAACTTGCATGCCTGATTGAGAAAGTTGGGTGCCTTATGTTTAGAGCCATGAGATATCATTTATGTGTGGACGATTGATGCCCAATTTTGGGTACTAGATTAAATTATTGGTTGTTCTTGTTTATTTAATGATATTTTTGTGATGTTATCCTGATGTTAGAGTCACTATGCAACGAGATATATTGTAGGGAGGCGAGATGTAATATGAGTATTGGACGGTCGATCCTAAAATGAATGATGTGATAAGCGAGTGGAGGCCCATATTATGTGGTAAAAGTTGACAAATGTGATGAAAAGATGCATTTTAATATGATTTTTTATATCATGGTTCACACCATACATGATTGAAGGGCTGGAAGATTTACTTACTCGTAGATGTGATAATGTTTTATTATTTTTTGAAATAAAGAAGTTTAATATATTATCACCGGGTTGTTAGTTTTATATGTATTTCATTCCCCACTACATGAGGAATATATATGTTACCGTTTGAATACATGTTCTTTGTGTCATATTATAATTTTTCCTTTATTTCATTGAGTTATGGATTGATATTGGCAATTTTTAATAAATGAGTTATCCCACGAGGATGGGATTGATTGAATGAAAATGATTGAAAATGTCAAATATTTGAAATTTTGGGCATAGTTTGGATTATTCTTAGAGGGAATTGACATAGATGTGATGCTTAAATTAAGGCATTTAATACTAATATTATTGTTTAATTAGTGGTGACTGAATTAATAAAAATGATGTGAATTGTATAAAAAAATGACGAAATTTATTTTTTCACTATAAATTTTTCTACGCTTAAATGATATATAGACTTAGTAGTGGAAGCTGGTTGTTTAAGGGACATTATCTCTTATTGATTATTATAATAGGTTATGTATATACTGTGGTTGGGATATATATATATTATGTATATATATTTTTAATTCATATGTTAACCCCAACCATGTCAGTTAGGCATACTAAAACCCAGTAGACTCTGGGAGTGTGTTTTCACAAATTTCATGGTGAGAGGATGGATGGTTTAATACCCACTATGGACCCAATCTCTTCTATTGTTATATAATTTTACTAGTATGTAATAAGTAATTTTTTCCATATATTTTTTTTACGGTAATGTGATTTATTTTGGGTATTCACACACATTAATTCCCATTTATATTATTCAAATTACTATTATAGGTATGAAATTTATAGCTTTTGATTGCTATATATACTAACTTAGTGTATGTGAAATGATGTCATGGCTTATAATACCCAATGTATGATGCACATCATATGGTATGTATTGACTTTTAGAAAATATTTTGTTACTATATATGGATATGTCTGTGGTATGATATTATAATGTGATGTATGAGGTTCATTTTGTGACACCCTTCCCATGTGTCCTCGAGATGACTTATTTTGGAGCGATATGAATCTAGATGAAAAATTTTGGCCATAGTGGAAAAAAGTGGGTAACAAGGAGAAACATATCCTTGATGTTTCATTACTATATAATAGGATATATTGTGTGTAGAATGTGGAGATAGTAATCTGTAGTGAGGTTGGGGATTTAGTATATTCATATAAAAAATTAGTTTGTTTCATTTTTCATCATATTTATTTATATTGGTTTCTTTTTTATTTTACACTATAATCATGGGTGAGGATCCTATTGATTATACTATTATTCTCACCATAAATGTATATATAAACAATTATTTAGTTTATATTGGGAAGCTTGGAGAGAAGTCTATATGTTAAAAGCTAATGAATTTTCTAGATCTATTTGGGCATCATGGTTGTTTAATTCATTTCCATTTTCATTCATTTAGTTTCCAATCAATTTATATCTTACTAGATGGAATAGCATGCACACACATTATAATTATTTTTTAATATTTTTGAGGAGTGGATGATTTGTGTATGTAACATATCTGTCTCTCTTCCCAATCTAATTTCATAGTGAAATTTCTCCTTTCTATTTTTTTATTGTAACCACGATTCTAATTACCAACACATGGCTTACTATCGGTCAGAACCAATTAGTCATCATCTATATTTTCTCATGGCTATAAAATGAAGGTATTATTTTGGGTTTGCGTGAATAAAGTTAAGGCTTGGAAATGAGTATTTTGGATAATAATTGGAATACATTGTAATTCATAACCATTTATGTAAACATAATTATTATTTTATATGAAATATGATATTCAGGATATGTACCCTTACCATCTTCAACGTCATGATATCTGATTCTCACTCAAATTTACCCAAGAGATGAAGGTAAGACGGTCCTTGTAGTTTAGCTTGGGTTGTCGATTCCTCAGAGTCCTAAGAAGTAACCTCTAGACATGTACATTATATGGAATGTTTTTGGCTATGAATTGGCCAACATGGATTGATTTTAGATGGGTTTAAAGAAATTTTAAGAGACTTACGTGAATTCAATTTAAAAGAATAAGTTTATCCTAGGTTATCGCTTGGGGTGGATTGGACGTATTTCCTTTTTAATGATTTCAATTTCTTATATTTGACATGGGTTCATGTAAGGAGATAAAACAACATCATCACTTACTAGTTTGACACCTACACCCTTTAATACTAATCACCTATACAGTTTAAGGATAAATGTTTTGAGAACTTCAAGGTAAAGGTTCATATTAGCACTTGAAGTGTGTGGCCTTAAATTCAACAAGGACGATGGAGTTTAAAAATCATCAAATAAAAATATCAATTAAAAAAGTTATTATACATTAATGAGGTGATAAATAACATCCAATCCAGCCTCTTGCTTCTCCTTTGGATCAACCCATAAGTTGGTTATCCCTCCTTTGATCCAATGGTTTCCATGGAAGTGGAAAGTAGTCTCATGAGGGAAGAAATGGAGAAGTAAAAAACACAATAAAATAACGATCACTCCACCGTTGTGTGATAATATCACAAGGTATGGTGTGAATAAATTCACACCTTGAGGAAACAGTATAAAAATGTGATGTAGAACAACAGAATAAGAGGATAATAAGAACTTTTATGAAGAAACTAAAGTGAATTGAACAATTTACAAGTGAAAGACAAATTTGAGACAACAAAATCGCAGCATAACATTACAATTGAACAAAGCATCCATGACCCTTAAATCCTCAAAAAAAACTTCCATAAATAGTAATTTATGAGACCTTGGGTCGACCCTCGAACATTAGAAGTCTCCTCAATTAATTGTGGTAGGCCATATGTGGGTGGAAAGTATGGGAGAGTTGATTTTTCCACACTTTACCCGAGGTGGAAGCCATATTTCCATCACCGAACTGTCTCTCTTGGAAGACCTTATAGAGGGACAAATCAGAGTTGGCCATAGAAGACGAAAATGGATACCCATATGTATTCTAACCTCCTGTAAAATATACTCCCATTTGGAGTTGTGGATTCCGAGATATGATCATATTAGTGGGTTGTTTTCTGGGCTGCAGAATATAGCCCAGAATTTTATCTCTAACTAGGGCCGCCTAAATGGACACCATGGAGGCCGAATTAGCGTTGCATCCTGAAAAATGATTTGTTTCTATACATGTCTTATATCATCCCACCCAATTTGGGATTCATTGGGACAATATGTTGGGCCCCAAATTCTCATCAGTGGGATGGTGTCCAATTAGCCTTCTCTAGAATTGTTTTCTTTCATTGCCAAATATCTCCATCATCCTTTATAAAAATTTAATTTATCATTTAATGAAAAATGTTCATATTGAATTGAATAACAAATTCATAAGAATATAAAAATTAAATATGTATAATTATATTTCTTAAAATTATATGAATCATTGGGTACTTCAAATGATGTTAAAAAATGTACCAAATAATATTGCATTTTAAGAAGGTATTACAATCATAATGTGAAATGATGTTCAAAGTGTAAAATGCACTAAAATGGTATTTATGAATAAAAAGTAACATGAATATTATGTATATTTAAAATGAATTTTAGCCTCTTTTAGTGGATAATCACACCGCCAACTTGATTTTTGCTAGTCCTGAGAAAAATATATCTCAACAATATGAAATTCGAATTCCCTTTTCCAAAATCATTTCAGTACACAATGATCACCAGAAACCCTTATACCAAACAATCCTGAAACCCATCAAAATATTTTAATACAGGATAGTTTCATAAGAAGATCCCAATCCCAAGCCTATTCCTTTTTTCAAATTCATTGCCATATTTCATCCAATATCAATTAAGTATGAGGATGTGTTGTGCACAACAATAAGCCTAGGGGTTCATCTATATTCACGGGGGAAATGACAGAAGATCTAGGTGGAATCAAATTTCAAAATTAAGATGAGTATTCATTTTTTTATTGTATTATTTTTATGTTTTTTTTATGTTTTTTCTATTTTTCCATGGTAATTGAAATTGCACTCAAAAGAGTCAACCCCTATAGAGAGACTTTGCCGATGACTCCCAGGCACAAGGACATTAGGGAATCAAGATAAGCCCACATACTTGGGAATCATCTCGAGTTAACTCTATCAAAAAGAAATTCAAATTACCAAAAATAAGGATAAAATTACTAACAATTTGCCCTACAACAATGGAGTCACGATCCCCAAGTGCTGAAAGATACACATTAGGTAATTTTATTTCTCTACGTGCAATTTTTTTTCAATACTATAATTAAACTAAAATTATAACCAAACCTATGATATTTATTTGGGGGACCCCATGAACTCAAAATAATATCCCACTATCCAAAGGAAGTGCATTGTGATCTTTTTTTAATTGGATGAAAATATAAACAATAAAATATCACATTGGACTGCGACAAATTCCAAAATCTATGCTCATGAAATTATACAAGGATTAAAATCAGAATCAAGGAATGCTAAATTATATGATATTAAGTTTCAAAGTGTGCAATGTTTAATATCAGGTTCAAGTATAATGGAATTTTTCCTTCCATTTACACATTTCTTTTCAAATCATTCATTTTTAATGACACAAAAGAATTTTTTGTATTTTTTCTTCCCCACAAACATAAAACAACACTGTCCCCAGTGTTTAATGAAAAGAAAATTTAGAAGGGGGTAGAGGTATAGAATGAAAGTTCAAAAAGGAAATTGAAAATGATGATCATGGAATGAAGTCACCTAGTGGTTGAAGTAGAAATTCTTGTTGCTCCCTTTTAATCCTTTGATATCCATGTCACTTACAGAGTTCCCTAGTAGAAAAAAGAATAAAAACAAAAAAAAAACAAAACAATATATATATATATATATATATATTAATATAATAAAGAAAGTAAAATATACGTATATATTTATAAATTATAGAATAAGTAATCACAAAAAGCCATAGGTCAGTGGTAAGTTTGTTCCCTGTCTCCCTTCAGTCCCGGGTTCGAATCCTCGCGGCTTCGCCAGTTGTGACGGGGTTTTTCCCACGACCCAAGACGTGTCCCTTTTTATTATTATTATTATATTTTTTTGTATTTTTATTTTAACCTACAAACACATTAAAAAAACAAACTGATGATACATTGTCTTCTTCTTAAATTTCTGGTAAGGCATTACTCAAGGATTACAATATGTGACATGGATGAATATGGTTATCCCCTTTCATAACCATACATACTCATAATAGAAGAACAGGTAAACAATCTATTTTTTTAAATATCAAAATGATTAATAAAAAAATTATTCCAAAAATATTAAAAACATTAAAAACACGTGTTGCCTCCCTTGAAGTGCATTGCTTAACGTCATTAGCCCGACATGGATCCTAAATCTATCAATTTTTTTTCTGGTTCATAGGTTTGCTCAGTTAACTCCACCTCTATTTCCTATTTATTGAATGATTTAATGAATGGTTTTAACCATTGACCATTGACCTAGAAAATTTAACCACTGGCATGATCTTGAATCTCTACTACCCCATGGGGGTACACATGATGCACTATGAAAGGACCTGACCATCTAGAATTAACTTTCCTGGGTGTAAATGAAGTTTTGAACTATACAAGAGCACTAATTTTCCCAGTTGAAAATGTTTGACTTTGATATTCATATACTAGTAGGCTTTAACTCTACCTTTATTGATCCTTTAATTTTCATAAGCCTCCTTCCTTAGTTCCTCCAATTCATTGAGATCTAATTTCCATTTTGTTCCGGCCAATGAGAGGTCATAAACCATTTTCATAATTGCCCAAAAGGCCTTAGGCTCAATTTGAATAGGTAAATGACATGATTTTCCATAAACTAACCTATATGGGGACATTCTTATGATGGTTTTGAATGTTGTAGGATATGCCCAAAGAGCATCTAAGAGTTTCTTAGACCAATCTTTCCTAGAGGGGTTGACAGTTTTTTAAAAAATATGATTTATCTCCTAATTGGATAACATAACTTTACCATTGGTTTGAGGATGGTATGTAGTGGAAACATTATGAGAAATACCATACTTAGACATGTGTGAATAGAGTGGGTGATTGTAGAAATGGGTTCCTCGATCACTGATTATAGCCTTAGGAATTCCAAATCAAGAAAATATGTGCTCTTTCAGAAATCGGATCACAACATGATGGTCATTATACATGGTGGGAATGGCTTTAACCCATTTTTAGACATAATAAAAAGCTAAAAGGATATAGAGTTATAACGTATAGTTTGGGAAAGGTCCCATAATATCAATTCCCTAACAGAAAAATATTTCAACCACTAAGATAGGAGTGAGTGGCATTTGATTCCTTTTTGTGATAGACCCTACTTGTTGACATCTAAAACAAAGTTGAAAAAATGTGTATGAGTCCCTTGAGAGGGTGGGCCATAAGAGACCACATTGAAGAATTTTAGAAGATGTTTTCGTAGAGGAAAAGTGACCTCCACATGCCTCACTATGACAGAATTTAAGGATGGACTCCTGTTCAGATTCTGGAACACACCTCCTAATGGCTTGGTCAGGGTTGAACATATAGAGGTATGGATCATCAAACACATAGTGTCTAACATAATAAAGGAATTTCCTTCGTGCTTGAGTCCCTATGAATTTTGGAATGACTCCTGTAACGAAGAAATTGGCTATTTCGGCATACCAAGGGTAGCCACTCATAGAGTATAGGTATTCATCAGGAAAAGAATTAGACACAGAAAGGTGATTTTATTTCTCTTTTAATTTCATCCTAGAGAGGTGATCATCTACAAAATTATCAAATCCCTTTTTATCCTTGATTTTGAGGTCAAATTCTTGTAAGAGAAGGACCCACCTAATTAGTCTAGCCTTAACATCTTGTTTTTGGAAGAGGTATTTTAGTGCAGAATGGTCAGTGAACAAAGTGATGGGGGATCCTAAGAGGCAGGACCTAAACATTTATAAGGAAAAAAAAATAGAAATTAACTCCTTTTCAGTAGTGGTGTAGTTGATTTGGGCATCATTTATGGATTTCCATGAATAAAAAATGACATAAGGAGTTTTATCACAACATTGTCCTAACACAGCTCCTACAACGATGTCACTGGCATCAAACATAAGTTCGAAAGGAAGGATCCAATTTGGAGATTTCATAATGGGAGGAGAGTTGAGAGAGGATTTGAGGGTTTAGAATGAACCCTCATAGCTTTCTGTCCAAACAAATGGAGCATCATTTACTAGGAGAGCACAAAGGGGACGAGATATTGAACTAAAGTCCTTGATGCATCTTTTATAGAAACCAACATGTCCTAAGAAAGACCACACTTCCTTGATAGTTTTGGGTAATGGAAGGTGACTAATGATGTCAACCATAGCTTTATCAACTTCAATCCCCCTACTTGAGACCATATTGCATAAAACTAGTCCCTCTTTAACTATGAAATGGCATTTTTCCCAGTTTAGGACCAGATTGTTTTCTTCACATCTTGACAAGACTCTCTCCACATTCTGTAGACATCCCTAAAATTTATCCCCAAACATAGATAAGTCATCCATGAAGACCTCTAGAAAATCACCTACCATGTCTGAGAAGATTCTCATCATGCACCGTTGGAAGGTTCCAGGGGAATTGCATAACCCGAAGGGCACGCATCTGAAAGCTAAAGTTCCGAATGGACATGTGAATGTAGTCTTCCCTAGATCCTCTAGGGAGACCTCAATTTTATTATACCCTGAGTACCCATCTATGAAACAGTATAACGCATGACCTCCCACTCTCTCAAGGACTTGGTCAATGAATGGTAAGGGGAAATGGTCCTTCTTGGTGAATGAGTTTAACTTCCTATAGTCAATGCAGACCCTCCATCCACTACACACCCTTGTTGGAAAAATCTCTCCATCCTCATTGGTTATCACTGTGATTCCAGACTTTTTTGGAACCACTTAGATTGGTCTAACCCATTCACTCTCAGATATGGGATATATTATTCCGACTTTTAACAATTTCAAAATTTTTTTCCTTACTACCTCCATGATATTAGGACTGTGTCCTCGTTGAGGTTGACGACATGGCTTCAAATCAGATTCCAGAACAATCCTATGAGTCCCGATAAGTGGGCTAATACCAAAATATCATAAAGGGTCCAACCAGTGGATTTCTTATGCTTCTTATGGACATCTAGAAGCATCTTTTAATGATTGCCTTCAAGAGAAGAAGAAATGACAATAGGGTATGTTTTATTGTCCCCTAGGAATGAATACTTGAGTGTAGCGGGAAGTTACTTCAATTCGAGATCAGGTTGGTTCGGAATTTCAAAAGTAGATTGGGACAATGGATCAAGTTAAATTTTATTGTTTAGAGTTTCAGACATGATTGATTCCCCGCATTTAGAAGTTTCAGCTACTAGATTGGCTTGATCAATTTTAGGGAAGGAAGTTTGATTGGTCTCCATGAAATTAGTTTCCTGAAAGGTTTCACTGATTGTTGGAACTAATACTTCTTCATAAGAGCAATTTGAAAATGATTCAAGTCAAGGAGATAAACTTCCTTCATGTGAACAAAAGAAATGAATCTCATCCTGACTTAAACATTCATAAAATATTCCATGATGTTCTATGGATCCATTATCAATTATTATTATCATGTTTACTTCAGGAATGTCCTCGTTGTCCTCTATTTTTGATCTTTCATTACTGACATTCAATTCCAGAATCATGTTCCCAAAGTTGACGGTCATGTTCCCATTTCGGACTCGGATAACAGAGTTGATTGTTTTAAGAAAAGTATGGCCAAGGATGATTGGTGTTTTATACATATTTCCTAAGTTTGGATGGTTTTCAAGGACAATGAAGTCAGCATGGTAGATGAAATTTTCTACCTTTACTAGAACAACCTTTAAAATCCCCTTTGGAACCATAATGCTACAATCAGCAAGTTGATGTGTGACAGATGTGGGTTGGAGTTCTTCTACGCTTAACTTGCAGTACATGGAATATGGGATGAGATTGACACTAGATCCTAGGTCACACAAGGCCTTGACAACTTTGCTTTCTCCTAGTTCAACATTAATGTATGGGAAACCTGGGTCTTTCAACTTAGGTGGAATGTTCCCTTGAATGGTGGTACTCACATTAGCAGCCAAAAGGACTTGGTTTTTATGTGAAAATTTTCTTTTAAAATTTTAGAAGTACTTGTGGTACTTCGAGTAGGTTGGTATAGTTTGGATTGCATCGAGAAGGGGTATGTTCAACTTGACTTGTGAAAATATTTCCCTCAATGTTTCACTCAGACCAGGCTTGGGTTTCCCCCTCATGCATTGAGGAAATGGTGCAGGTTGTGGGGTTTTTTGTTGAAGAGTTGTTTCTTTCACATTGTTATTAGTTTCCTCAGTTTGATCATGGGGATCATTTGATTTTTCATCCAAGTTTGAATCATCAGGTGGGTTCTGAATTAGTTGTACAGGTTTCTCAAATGATTTCCCACTTCTGAAAATAGTCACAACATTTTGTTGTTCATGAGATGTTTCAGCACAACTTGACTCTCCCCTTGAAGTTGAGTATGGAACCACCTGATTAGGCATTGGTTCCTTTCTAGTTTTGATGGTCTGATGTTCTTATTTTAGGGAAGAGTCTTCTGAGTTCATACTCTCAATTTGTTTGGACAGTTGTTCTAGTAGGCTTTGTGGAACAGTTTGGGTTGGTGCTTGAGAAGATTGGTTTATCCCGGGGGGATATTTTGGAGGTGGGATGGATTGTTCAAAATGGACTGGTGGTTGTTGGTATTGGAATGGTTGGGTTTGGAACTCGTTATGGGTTTGGTAGTTCTGATGGGGGTAAGGATTTTGTCCTTGTGGTTGGCTAGGTTGTTGGTTTTCTTTTTAGCAGAAGCATGGGTGGTCATTATACTTTGGGTTGAAGTTGTTTTGATATTGAGGCTTTTGAATTTTCAAGGAATTTAATTCTACTGGGGGTCCTCCTAAAAGAACATCCTTGATGGATGGAATGGTTGGGCAGTTTTCTATCCTATGGTCATTTATGTCACAAATTGTGCAAACAGGTTCAACAGTTTGGATTTCATGGACTTTCCTAAGGTCTATCTCTTCATCATTCCTAGAGAGTGCTGCGAGTTTAGCCCTGAGGCTTTCCTCTTCTCTAAGTGAATGAATTCTAGTATTTCTTTGTGGCTTTTCAGAATAAGGTGAAGTTCCCCATGTTTGGTTTTGATCAGAAAGTATTTCTAGATAATCGTAAGCATCATTTGTGGCATTGTTTTTAAAGGAACCATTACACATCATGTCAATGAATTGTTTGTTCCCCAGACCCAACCCTTCATAGAAAATGATCACTTGTTCAGGTATAGAAAAACCATGGTGTGGAACCATGTTTAGAGTGTCCTTTATCCTCTCCCATGTTTCACAGAGTGACTCTCCGTCTTTTTCAAAATATTTTTATACTCTTTTTACGTGAAATTGTTTTGTGGTGGGGAATGTATTTTCTGTAGAATTATATTTGTAGTTGGTACCAAGAGTTCATGGATGATGGTATCAAATTGTTTAGCCAATTTTTAGCTCGATCGTTTAAAAAAAGTAAATAGACTCATCTTAGCTGATTCTAGTTGATGTGGAGGAGACATGGTTTCTACAATGTCATTGAACTCCTTAATGTGAAGGTAAGGCATCTCGGACTCCATTCTATGGAATGTGGGAAAGTGGTTTAAGACATGGTGTTTAATGATGTAGTTGGTATCTTATAGGGAATTGTTTCTAAAGCATGAGGGGTAATTGGTCCAAGAATGTGTGAGGTAGTCATTCATGGTTTGATCAATTGCATTCCCCACGTTTGGGGCTGCCTCATTTGGCTTTCCATTTTGGTTCCCACTCGGGATAATTATTTGGTTTCATTGAAGACCTTCCTTTGAAATGGGCTCAATTTTTGACTCGTGAGTATTAGGAAGATGAAGATTTAATTGAATGAGTTCCATTGGTGTACTTGACTACCCAACCACAGTATTATCCACCCTAACTACACAGTTTGATTGATCGCAGGTGTAGGCGGACATGCGCCATATTAAAAAAAATGAGAAAGTGAAAAGATAAGAGAATTTGGATGAGAAAAGAAGAAATGGGGGAGAATAGAATGGGTGTTTATATTACTTACTTGGGTCCCCATCAATGGTGCCAAAATTTGATTCTTGCTCAAATTTACCCAAGAGAAGAAGGTAAGACGGTTCTTGTAGTTTAGCTTGGGTTTTCGAATCCTGAGAGACCTAAGAAAAAACCTCTAGACACGTACATTCTATGGAATATTTTTGGATATGAATTGGATATCATGGATTTATTTTATATGGGTTAAAAGAAATTATAATAGGAATAGGTGAATTCAATTTAAAATAATGAGTTGATACTAGGTTATCGCTCGGGGTGGATTGGACGTATTTCCTTTTTAATGATTTTAATTTCATACATTTGAGATGGGTTCATTTAAGGAGATAAAACAACATCATAAATTACTTTTTTAATGCCTACACCCTTTAATAATAATAACCTATAAACATTAAGGATCAATTTTTTGAATAAATCAAGGTAAAGGTACGTATTAGCACTTGAAGTGTGTGGCCTTAAATTCATCAAGGACTATTGAGTTTAAAAATCATCAAAGAAAAATCTCAATTAAAGAAGTGATTATACATTAATGAGGTGATAAATAACATCCAATCCACCCCCTAGTTACTCCCTTGGATCAACCCATAAGTGAGTTATCCCTCCATTGATCCCATGATTTCAATGGAAGCAGAAAGTAGACTCATGAGGGAAGAAATGGAGAAGTAAAAAAACTCAATAAAATAACGATTACTCCACCGTTGTGTGATAATTTCACTAGGAATGGTGTGAGTAAATTCACACCTTGAGGAAATGGTATCAAAGTGAGATGTAGAACAACAGATTAATAGGTGAATAATAACTTTTATTATGAAAGTAAAATGAATTGAACAACTTACAAGTGAAAGACAAATTTGAGACAACAAAATCGCAGCATTACATTACAATTGAACAAAGCATCCAAGATCCTTTAATCGTCCAAAACCACTTTGTTAAATAGGAATATTTGAGCCCTTGGGTCGATCCTCAAACATTCCAAGTCTCCTCAATTAATTTTGGTAGGCCATATGTCGGTGTAAAGTAAGAGAGAGTTGATTTTTCCACCATTTACCCGAGGTGGCAGCCATATTTCCATCACCGAACATTCGCGCTTGGATGACCTTCTAAATGGCGAAATAAGAGTTGTACATTGTGAAAGAAAATGGATCCCAGGATGTCTTATAACATCATTTAAAATTTGGGCCCATTTGGAGTTTTGGATTTAGAGATATGATCATATTAGTGAGGTGTTTTTCTGGCCCGCCGAATCTGGCCCCGAATTTTATCTCTAACTTGGGCCACCTAAATAGACACAATGGAGGCCGATTTTGCATTGGATCCTGAAAAGTGGTTTTTTATATACATCTCGTCTAAAATCCCATGAAATTTTGGATTCATTGGGGCTATATGTTGGGCCACACATTTAATTAGTGGGCTGGTGTCCAATCTTCCTTCAACAGAATTGCTTCCTTTCATTGTCAAATATCTCTATCATCCATTATGAACCCTTCATTGATACTTTAATGAAAAATGTTCATATTTAAGTGAATATATAGTTCATAAAAATATCAAATTAAAATATGTATAATTAGATTCCTTAAAATTAGATGAATCATTGGGTGTGTCAAATGATGTTCAAAAATGTACAACATAATAGTGAATTTTAAGAAGGTATTACAATCATAATGTGAAATGATTTTAAAAGTGTAAAATGCTCTCAAATGGTGTTTTTGAATAAAAAAGAACATGAATATAATGTATATTAACAAATAATATTAGTCTCATTTAGTGGATAATCAATATGGTTTCCACCAAATACTAAATCAATAATATATATGATAATATCAAAAACATTAATATAAATATATAAATCCCAATATATAATCACTTAAAACATAATTTTTAACATGTTAAAATTTTCGATCAATCGATAACTCTCTTGTTCAATCCATTATTTTAAATATTCATTTTATTATTAGGATATCTAACCAAATTAGTTAAAACTATTCTTATATACTTCCTAATAGTTTGTAATGTTAAATCGATTAACCAAAGTATGTCCACTATTAGTGTCTAGCTAGGTGTCCAGTCTTATGACCACTCATAGAAAATTGGTGAAACGACTAATTTCTTGTTGCACCAACCATTTTCTAGTTATTACCTAAAGGTTCATATAATCCATTGTGACATCAAATTTTTTTTATACATACATTGATTGTATTCTAGGAAAATAATAATAAATAAATTTATAATATCTCCAAATATATTTATATACATTGAATCATCCCTATGGGGTTTTAATAATGTTCTCTAACTCTAGTCCCCAAATAAAATTAGGATTATTTACTTTTGTTTAAATAATATATTATCATAATGGGTTATCTATTCCCTTAAAATTTCAATTAACCATAATATATATACTCTCAAATTATCCTCAACAAATGTGAAAATATCAAATGTTATCGAAGACATTAATTTTGAAATCAATGGTCATTCCCCAGTCCCTCACTGTCAAATATTATTTTCATAAACACATATATTACATAAAAATATTAGTACCATTAATAAATTCATAGATATAAAAATCTAATTAATCCAAAAAAAGACAAGAATGTATATTATACAACCATTTACCCATTATATCATTCTAAAAAATTATTATGTAATAATATCATTTATAAAATATGGAGAAGGAAGGATAAAAAGTGTTCAAGTAAAATGCTCAGTATGGAAAATCATAAAACTGGTGAAATAATGTCATAAATATGGAATTAACACTATAGAAATAATAGGTAAAAAACATTTACTGTAATAACATTTTCACCAAGATATTTTTATATCCATTAAAATAAATGAATAGATGGACATTAATATGGTTGAATTCATTATTATGGAATGCATAATGTCAAACACTAAATAAACGATTTCATGGCCTTATGACAAGTCATTTTAATATTGAAGGAGATTTCAGTCAAGACATGTTGCATAATTGGTTATGAAAACTCCAAATACCCTATCCCATTTTGTTGTATAAGCCCTTTATATTCTTCAATAATATATACAGTTCAAGTCCCCATCTATTACTGTATTAATTATTATTCTGTCATCATTAGAATAATATATATATTTTACCTAGTTACCTAAGAATCCTTTTTCTGAATAAATCATTTATATTACTACAAGGAGATATAATTAAATCAAATAAATAAACAAAATTATTTAGTTGTAAAATGTTTTGACAAATGCCAATAATATTCAATCTATTAAAAAATATTATATCATTTTCTTAACCCGTCATAGAGAAGAAGGTGGATTATCAATTAATACATAACCTCTTTTCTAGTAATCATCTATATTATAATAAAAATAAATGTTATGAGTTAGTTTTTCTACATTAATATTAAAGGGATAACATAAGCATTATCCATCCGAATGAAGAATCTGTTTGGCCAAATAGTACATAATCAAAAAGGATATAGTCATTGGAAATGAAATAACAGCATAAAGAATGCCAATACATATCACCATTTTTAAATAATTTGATTATTTATAGTGGAATAGCATTCATTATGGGTTATATATAATATGATGTTAAAACTACGCATATCAATTTTTTTTAAAGTTTGGGGCCGAAGCCTAATTTTTATTATTAAATCAAAGAAAATACATCTTTTAACTGGGTAGAGGGAAACCCATTACGTAGCCCGATGGCCCAGAGGGCTTGCAACCCATTACATAGCCCGTAGGCCCAAATAAATGGCCCATTTCACATTCTATGAATAGTAACCCACCTGCTACAGTACTCGCACAGTACCGCCATTACTACATTGCTCTGCCGCCGCTACAGTACCACTGATGAACAGTGTCGCCGCTGTTATAGTAATGTTACAGTTCCACTACAGTACTGCTACAGTACTGCTACATTACCTGTGCCCAATGGTTTTTGAACCCCCATTTTTCATGTAGCGGTACAATACCGCTACAGTACTGTCAATTTTAATAATGTAAGAACATAATCGTAAGACATTAAATTAATGAAACTGAATGGTATCATAAAAACATATTCATAAAAGTGAGAGATAATTATTAAAGTGATTACGTGGTAGGAAAATATTTTCATGATAAATGTGAAAAATATTATATAATATAATCAAAGGGTAGTTTGTTCCAAGCATGCATGAAATAATTTCTTTTGAAATATCTTATCTCAATGAATGAAATATCAGTTATGATAAATCCTTACTACATGGGAAATTAAAAAATTAGTATCCACATGAATTAAAAAATATTATTTGGATAGAAAATACTATGAAATTAACTTTTTATGATTAAAAAACCATTTTATGTGAAAACAATATAAAATGTAACCACAGTGCACACAATGTATTATGTACCGATGAATAATAAATGAGACAAAAAACCAATATGTCTTTTGAAACATTCAAATTAAACCCATTGAATGATTGGGATTGAAATTGGACAGAATATTATATGATTAAAATATAGATCATGATATGATATCTAAAATATAAATTATATACACCAAAAAAATTAAATTGTTTACTTAATAAGAAACATGTTTCAAAAAGATGATTTTTAAAGAAAAACCTTACCACTATCCTGATTCGATTGCTAATTCTCCATACATCAAAAATAACTAAATTACATTCAATAAATAAATATTCTAGAAAATTATTAATAACTATAACCATTAATAATCCTAATTTATAATAATTATTTAATTATAAATACAATTTGGTTGTTTTATTTGTTTTCAAAATTGGGTGGTTGTAATCATTATCACCAATAACTAGTTTCCTAAAAAATATTAATGTATTCACTATTTTTATAAAATTAAATAATTATTAGATCATATAATGTTTAATAATATTTGTTAAATGATAATTATAAATTAATAATATCATTACAAGGATGTTTAGGATATAGGGAATGATGATAAAACTAGTGATGATCATTTATTGATGATTCTTAACTAATGATGCGAAATTTTTTAATTATTGAGCTAAATGTTTGTATAACTATACCTCAAAAAATTTAAAAATTAACAAACAATTTACATCATATAACTATAGTTTATATGTTCTCACAGTCATATATGATATAAATGTATACTATGGTTTATGTTTGTTGATAAACCGACCGAATCATAAACACACACTAATTAATGAATTATTATGAGGTTATTTAGTTATAGTATCATTATACATGGTGAATAATGATCTTTTTTAGTGATTATGTTTCTGATATAAAAAATAATTAAATAGAAGAACAAATAATGGATATAAAAATAATACTTAGTATGAATAGAAATATTTTAATCATTATATGGTTGTTTATGACATTTATTATTATAATAAGATATTATTTTTAATTTATGTTATAGAATTAATAATATTTATTTACATATTATAAACCATTACATAATAAAATTATAATTCTATAAAAAACATCCATGAAATATTCAAGAAATATGGTGATGAAATTATTTTCCATTCATAGAGGCTGCAGTCCACACACATGTGTGGGAAATGTTTTTTTCGATTGAATTAGATGGGAATAGATAAATTTTTTTCCAACAACATAAAAATATATTCTAATATTAATTATTATTATGTAAATATATATATATATTTAAATTTATAATTATTTTAGAGGAGAATGGACGACAAGGATAATGTATATAAAAGGAAAGGGTGCATAATAATTATGATGTGGATTCAGATTGTTTTATAGATTATATTTTGCAAAGGATTTATTTGAGGCACAATTTGTTGGTTGGGTACTACCAAAAATAAACAGACTCATGATTTTGATACATGGATATTACATAATTTTTTTGAATATTGATTATATGACATAAACACACTCCCTAGGATCGTAATACATTGCAGAGTTTTGATACTTGTGATCATAATAGTATAATCTAGTGATATATCATCAATGCTTTCCACTAAGATCATTCCAATTAGAACTCATAAATAAAAAATTCTTCACAACACATGTAAAGGAAACATATGAATGAGTGATATTATATACTCATTAATGGTAAATAAGGATATACATAATCATAACATGAACATAATTATTTGAGAACATGAGGGGCATTTTAACATCAACACCTCCATATCAACGATCATAATCATGAATCATGGAAAAATGATTTGATGTTAAAAATACAACATTCACAATATAATAACAGAATATGTGTTATGATAGAATAAGACATGGAATATATGAGACACACATAAGAATAGAAAATCTTTTCTACATTAGTCAAGGCTCGTTAGTAAGGTCATTATAGTGGAAAATGCACTTTACTGTACTAATTTAACTCTTTATTGAATCAATGTATTGGTGTACCAAACTCACTCTTTATATCTTCCTTGTATTAATCAACATTATTTACTCGATATAACTTTAATTTATTACAATATCATGTTTACTCAATGATAAATCCTTATCTATCTCATGAGATAAAAAATCTTTACCCATCACATTGGATGATAAAATAGGTCCCACCCATCACATATTGAAATCATAAAAATATTTTCCACAAGACCATAAAAATTAATTATATCATAAAACATGAAATGAAATTGGTATAATAAGCACTACATCACATCATAACCTATGAAAAATTTATCAGTTTCATTATCATTTCATGATTGTATAACAATGTGAAAAGAAGTTTATTTCAAAAAAATTTCCTCAACTTATATAATATGGAAGAGAAATATGTACTATAAATTCCATTCCATCAAAACATAAGCCATTTGAAGTATGAATAAAAATGTTATCATTAGATCATATCCCCAATAATGCATGAATAAAATAAATAGATGAATTATTATATATAAAATTATTTTTATCACTCATTTAAAACATTTTAGGATGATAATATTTTTTCATTGAAAACATTTTTTAAAACAAAAAATGATTTTTTAAATAATTTTATTTTATAATAAACATGATGAAAAATAATGGAATCATTCAAAATAATTTAAAATAATTTTTAATATATTTTTTAAAAATCCGTTCCATTGAAAATAACTTTTGAAACATATAAAATAATCTTTGAAAATAATTAGAAACACTATATAAAACATAAAATATATTGATATCATTTTTATTTGAAAATAGATTAGAAAAATAATTTAATAAAATTTTGAAAAAGAAACATTTTTATTAATTTTTATTCTAAAATTACCATTAAATATAATTTAAAAACATCACTTAAAAAATTTTAATAAATATTATTTTTGATGAAAAAAAATTTCATTCCAAATAAAAAAATTAGATTTTTATAATTTTTTTATATGATATGAAGTAAAAAATAGTGGAAAATGGTAAAATTACCTGAAAATTTCATGAATAACCATATATGAATAAATTTTAAGAATTTATGATAGAATCATCATAATTTTTTATCATTGACATCATAATCATAAACAATCCTGATAAACGATAAGATTATCACATAATGTTGATTACACTTTTTTATCCTTGAATCATAAGCCCCAGAAATAATGTATCCTAAAATTAATTTTTATATAGAAATAGTATTTTTGGAGATTAATTATAAAATACAATCTTGGGAATTTCAAACATCACATATATGAATGATTGGTGAATACAACGCGTGTGTCAGGAAAGTAAAAACTGAGATGAAAATCCTTTAAAGCTTGATTAAATTTTGAATCATAAACACTATGAAAAAATAAAATAAATTGGAAAATTAATTGAAATTAAATGAGTTAGTTTCATGATATATCTATTCATATGGATGTAGATTTTAATAAATTGAAACCAGTGTAAAATATGGTGCCAGCCTCTCAGAAAAGAAAGTAAGGCCAGAAATCCCTTTACTATACGTCTTGACCCACGTTGTACTCAATAAAAACTCATGTAAAATACGTACATATTTATTATTAATATATCAATGATCCTTAATAATATATAAAATACCATATATTATTTACATATGAATTTATATTAAATTTTTATTAACAATTCCATGTTAATGTTATGTACCTATTAAAAACTGTTTTGTTTTTCAAACATGATTTGACATGTAATTCTTTGTACAATTAATTAGATAATTATAAAATAATATATATAATGATAAAAATTATATAATTATAACATATATATATACACTATATATATATCACTATAAATAACTAAAATTTAATGTTAGGAAATGAAATACACCGTTTATGGATATGATATGTCGTATATATGCATAAACATTGATTCCATTTTATTGTTATAATGAATGAAAAAAATTTAAATGATATATATATTATAATAATTTTATCATTTTTAGGTCATAAATATCGAATAATTCAATTAAACCAACCCTTAAAACATTCTATGGGATGTGTGAATAGAGAACACAACATCGCAAACCGGTTGGTCGATGTACATATGAATAACGTTATCATATTCCATAAAAATGGAAGGAATCCAGACATGTGTTATATAATAATTCCATATTAATAATTACATAATATTAATCATATATAACCTTTATTTCCAAAATTATTACCTACCTTTAAATGTGGCAATGTTAAAATGAATGACACTAGTTTGTGAGGTGGTTTTTCACTCTTAGCAACCGACACTTTAAAAAGATTAACATTAAATTTTTTTCCAAATTACCTAAAGAAATAAATGCATAAATACATTACAAGTATAGATCATGTGGATACATGGAAAAATACACATGGTACCTAAATGAGATATAATATGTCCGACTATGATCTTCTTGACTGGCACCCATATTAGACCCATCAAACATAATATGTATCTTCATATCCTGGAGATGGAAACCTAAAAAGGGATGAGATAAAATTTTCAATAATGGTAAAAAATGATAAAAGTAATAATAATAAGGTTGGTAAGGGTATGGGGACATGATCATGACGATATAAGATCATACACTGCATTTGAAATATCATAATAGAGATTGTGGCATAGAGTTTGGCAGTTCATACGACGTGATTCGTAATTAAATAATGAAAATAGGACATGAAATAATAATATATGAATAAGACGTTGAATTTTTGATACACATAAGCATATTATTATTTTCATATTTTCCATGTAAACATTGATAAGACCATCTTAATGAATAAAGTACTTAACTGAATTGGGTGAACCCCCTTTCAATACAAGTATTACTGAACCGAGTAAACCCTCATTCCAGCATTTTATTACTGAACTAAGTAAAACCTCAATCTAGACATGTATTGTGGAGCATAGTGGACCCTAATTCAATCCTTGTCTATCTCATGATATTTATATCATTTCATAATGCATTGGATGAAGATATAGATCCCACATATCACATAATGAAATCATTTATACATGGTCCACAAGATCATAAATGAAAATATAATAACCCATGAAATGAAATGGGTATGGTAAACATCTAAATATATCATAACATGTTGAAATATAATAGTTTCATACTAATTTCATAACATACATTACCCATGAAAAGAAGTGAGTTTCCAAATTATATTACTTGTGTAAGAGAGACAAGTATCCTAACATCATGCCATCAAAACATAACCCATAAAAATATTTATTATGAATGGAGGCATTGAATAAATATCCATAATGGCATGATTAAATGTAATAGAAGTTATCAAAGATGGTAATTAATTTTGAGAGGTCACTTAAAAACACTTATTGCAGAAATTATGAATTATTCTTTGAAATATGTTTCATATAACATAAAACCTTTTGAAAACAATTTTCATTGAAAATATATTTGAAATGATATAAATATAGCTTTTTAAAAAACAAAAAACATCATAATCCGTTTTTCCTTTAGAATTATCTTTAATTATCTTTTCAAAACATATTTTAAAACATTTTTTTTAATATAATATATTTTTATCCAAAGAGAGAGGTGGTCATATTTTACTAAAACCCTTATCTTAAGTACCAATGAGTTGGAATATGGTACTAAAAAATGATGCTATCAAGAATAAATATAGATTACGAAAAATAAATAATATTATTGAACTATGTATCATAAAATTTCATCAAATTAATCATAAATATAAAAAAATCAAAAATCCATGAGGTGATTGTCTGAATAAACTTTTATAACGTGGTGACTTGGGATCATACTATCCCGGTATGAAAAAGAAATTACATGAATCTTAATATATTATGAAAATAAGGATAATAATGGAATAACATTTAAAATGTATATATAAAACCCACAAATAAGTGTTTAAGTGAATTACAAAATTGGTGTATCAAAGAAGGAAAATGAGATAAATCTAATTTTCCAATTTGGAAACATTAGAATGTCAAACACCAAGAAAGAATGATCATAGAATGTATATGTGAATACCCATATAATTATTTAATGTATCAATAGTATAAAATTATGGGTAGTACATACAACACAAAAAAGGATAGAGTGGATAACATATCATGTATCTCATAGAAATTAATAGTGACATGACAATCCCCTTATATTGTTTCATGAATCTCTATGTACTCGTACAACATTTTTGTATAATAAGAATAATTTTATTATAAATATTTTATATAATCATATTATTTTATATATTACCATATATTTTTTTATTATGGATTTATATTCACTTCTTGTTAATGAGCGTATGTTGAGGTTTCACTTCGAGTAATATTTTCTTTATTCATCGCATGTATCTTAATATTTTATATTGTTAATACATATACTTATATAATGAAATCATAATGTTGAACATGATATAAATATCATGAATATTCAGTATATTTATATTATAATAATCTATATAATATGGAAGTACATAATGGAATACACATTTCAGGGATATAGAATGTCATATGTATGCTTGAATGCTATTTTCTGTTTTTTTTATTGAAAGAAATTATGTAAATGAAATATGTATATATATGTATTTATATATATATATCATTATTAAATTTACATTACTATATCATATCTATAATATATTTTCTTTAAACCCATACTTAATTCATTCTATGTGGTGTGTGATCGAATCAGATCACTTTGATGGGGTGGTAGTCCACACATACTCCAACGAGATTATCATATTAACACCAAATTTAAGTTAAAATGATGTATGTTGTAAAAGGAATAAAATAATATTAAATACAATTTGAATATATTTTATTAAATATATAAATATATTGTTAACCATAATGGATAACATGATTTTTGGTAATGAAGAAGTGAATAATCTTCATTTCATAATGAAGTAGTTCATCGTACAAAGAAACATTACGTTAATCATCATTTTGATAGTGGTGTGTATATGGGAAGGTCCTAAAATTAAAAAAAATATTTTATATGTATTATAATATTTTTTCCACACCGAAATTGAATAAATACATTTGAGGGGTGGAGAAATAAAATAAAGGAAATGAGCTTGAGATAAAACGTAACCTCTTATTAGGGTAACTTCTTTTGGATTAATCCAGATAGTTTCCTTGGGAATATTTATACCCAAATATAGGATTCTAGATCAAATGTAGTACTTATGGAAAGATACATTTGAATATCATGGACTATCTTAAATTTTTTTAGAGGGGTGAGTAATGGGTAGAGTTGTTGTCCTTGTTTAGGGAAGGAAAAAGACACATTTAGAATTTCTTGAAACAAGTTAGGCGTTCCATTGCTCTTACATAAAAAAGTATTACCAGTCCAAAAAAACTCATGAATGGAAGGTTTGACGATGAAATATGGACATAAAATGGGTTTTGGAAAAAATTATAGGTCATTTGGGTCTTTAATTATAAGGTTGGGTCCCTAATTAAACTTAATTTTTCCTTAACAAATCTGATTAATTTAATTAACTTTTACTAATCATTTTGGTAAAAAATTAACATTCTATTATTAGACTCAAAATATTAGACTGAATAAACTAGTGTATGATTTATTTTTAAAATTTACATAACTCAAGAAGAAAAAAAAGATTACTGCTAATCCCGTTGATGAAACAAAATAAGTGGGTTTTAATGTAGGAAAACGTTCAAAATATTGTTATGATATTATATTCAGTTTCAATGTTACAATGATTATAATAAAATTCATTGGAATAGTATATGTAATATTTTTCTAATTTTACCTTCAAACTAATTTATTAAATAATTTTTCTTTAATTATTAATTAGTCAAATAGGATGTCTGTAAATAAAAAGTTGTATTTTTACAATTCATGAAAAAATTGAAGATTATCAAAAAAATCCATCCTATAATATTTTTGAAATTATTAATTCAAAATTTTATTTTATTTTATAAAACTCATTTTCTATATATGTTTCTAAAATCAAATTCATTTTTATGTGCAATTCATTCTAGAAAATGACGTTATTGAACATAAAAATGGACATAACAAAATATCGTATCTTTTATTATTAATATGTTTTATTTATATAAAAAATAATTAAAAATAATTGAAAATTAGTTATTACAATTCTTATTTCCATGTTTAATGGATAGGTGATAATAAGCATATTTAGAAAATTAATATAATAAACAAAGTTGATTTGGAGAACCTCTCTGTTGTATTTATCATATGCCAATATAGTATTGTGTCCTGCATACACCAAGTCACTGTTTCATGTGAAAGAAATATTTGACTTAGTGAATTACAAGATCTAAATGGAAATAGAAATTAATTCGAAAAAAAATTTCTATAAAAACTTGTGGTGTAACATTCTAACCCCCTATAGATGAATTTCTCCCACAAAACACGTCACATTGGTAAAAACAAGTGACGATACTACTGCTTTGTCATATCCTCAAGATCTCAAATAGCTTCCTATAATTTTTTATTCCTATATAAAACATTTACCCTGAGATTGGTATTGTTGCATATTACATTATTTGATCAATCTAGAATTTAAACAGGTTTCTCCTTCTAAGAAACGTCATGCTCCAATGGTATAAGCTCCGAGTTCTATACTAGTGAAGGGTTAGGTATGTTCTTCCTTCGGAGAAATACCTACAACAAATCATGGAATTTTGAGATATTTTGAGGAAGTTCCAAGAGATAGGATATTGTACCAATACGATCATGGAATTCATAGGGAATGATATTCCAAGGTCTTGGAGTCCCTTTCTTCTTGAATCTCATTACATTATTCATGAGTGAGATTCATTGAAACATATTTTCACCAACTAAAAATTATAGGTCACATCGATTATTATCAGCATGAATTTTATTCTAACTTTGACATACCTTGACATGCTACTAAATGGTTCTATCCTTCTCAATCATTTCTTCAGCGATCTCACGTCCTAATTGCTTCTTTTCTCCGACCACATTCTAACATGCTGGAGCTCTACATTTCATCCCATATAGGGCTTCATAAGTATCCATACTAATGCTATAGTAATATCTATTGATGTAATAAAACTCAACTATTTGAATTTGATGATCCCCAAAACCTATTAAATACAAAGAACAAGATGTCGACATATCCCCTAGGGTTTTAATTTTTCATCTAGACTCACCATATTTTTGAGGTAGATAAGAAGTGAAAAAACTCAATACTATATCAAGAGGTTTTTGAATACTTCCCCAGATCAATGAGGGAATGATCATATCCCAATATAATATAATAAAATGTGGTACTCAATTAATCCATAAAACATTGTTCATGTATAATTAGGTAATCTGATCAAGAGATAAATCTTCTCTGATAGTTACGATGTGTGCTGACATCGTAATGTGATCAACTACCATAAATATAGAATTTTCCAATTTATATGTTTTGGGGTTTAAAATTAAAAAATCCTTAGTGATTTTCCTCAATCTCCTTCTTGGTATTGGTAATGGATGCAACATCACTTTATAAGTTTTTATTTTATCCTTAACATGCTAGCATACTAAACACCGAGATACAATGTCCACGATGTCTCTATTTATGCCATCTGACCCGAATTGTTATTTAAATTTCCTATACTTCTTCATAATTATAGAAAGAATAGATAATGAAGTACTAAAAGATTCATCTATCATCTCATTATCTAAATACTGCATGGAAGGAACACATACCCACTTCCTAAACATTATCATTCCATATTGATCGAGGTTAAATTCAGGAACGTTTCGGACTTTCTTTTGATGCTCTTCATATTCTTTCCCTGCCTCCTTAATATTCACATGGATATATGGTTGTACATTTAATATAGAATGATATGATTTTTCCCCTTACATCATGGTTTTTATATCCATCCACTGAAAATATATTAATATTTTATCTCATGCGATCCTCTTCATAGATAGGGTAGCATGATATTTTTTACTCAATGCATCATCCACCATGTTCTCATTCCCAGGGTGGTCATGTATTTTGAAATAATAATCCTTTACCATATATAACCATATTCTTGGGTGAATGTTCAACTCATTCTAGGTGAATATATATTTCATACTTTTATGATCAGTATATATATCACACTTTCACCCATAATGATAATTCCCTCATATATTTAATATAGATATTACAACTACTAACTCCAAATCATGAGTTGGGTAATGTTTCTCATGAATATTCATCTTCCATGAGGTATAGGATATAAAAATGTTATTTTTCATTATAACACATTCTAATCCCATCTCATATTCCTTTATATAGATTACAAACCCATCTACACTTTAGGGTAGTGTATTTACGGTGCACTAACCAACTATCTCTTCAGTTACATTATGTTTTCATCACATTCATCTATAATGATGAAGATGAAACCATTCCGAGATAATTTAGTCTAACTATTATATAGTCATGATAAATTCTCCAAAAACCATCGATAATATCCATCTCAACCAATAATGTTATGGATCTTACTAATTTTGTTTTGACTAGAATAACATTCAATAGCCTCCCTCCTTGATGGGTCTACTACTATATAATCTATTGAGATTACGTGACCCATAAAATGCGACCTTTTGTTGCCAAAATTATCATTTTTTAAATTATTCTTACAAATTATCATATTTTAGGGTTTCTGTACAATTTTCAGGTGATCTTAATACTCATATTTTGTCTTTTTATATATAATAAAGTCTTCTAAAAAGACTACAAAAATCTAGTCAAGGCAATCTATGATGAATATATTCAATAAATCCATGAAGATAGTAGGGTAATTAGTAATACCAAAATGCATGGCCATATATTCATAATGATAATACCATTTACAGTATACCATAGTGGGTATATCGTCTTTTTTGACCCTCAATTGATGACATCTAGAGGAAAGGTCAATCTTGGAAAAGTATTGGGATGCATGTCATTGATAAAAATAATTCATCAATACTGGTAATATGGTACTTGTTATTGATTGACACATTGTTCAACAATCAATAATCAATGCAGAGTCACATTGATCCATTATTCTATTTCACAAAATGAACTGTTGAACACAAAAGTGACACACTTGTTTGAATATAACCCTTATCAAGGATATCTTGGAGATGTTTATTTAATCCCAGCTATAAAATCGAGGCGATTCTATAAGCAGTCTCTGAAATCAGTGTGGAACTAGGTACAAGTTCTATAGAGAACAAAATAGCTTGTTTTGTTGGAAGACTATGAAACAATTCTATAAATGAATCCACAAAATCCGCAATAATAGGAATATCATCGATTTTAATCTTCTCCCCAACCAATTAAGATAAAAAAACCTTTTGAATGGGAAATCAATTCTCATACACTACATATAATCTCCAAAGGATGTTCATACATATTATCAAATTGATAGATGATTATAGGAGGGATTTAAATATCAAACATAACATCCTTCATTTGAAAAATTAAGTGGGATTTATGTAGATAAATCTAATACATAAGTAGGATGACATTAAATTCTACGAAATGATTATTTACAATAATTGTAGGAATCACATACCCACACACATCTAATGTAGAGGAATAATGGAATTGAGATGAAATTTTCATACCATTGTTGTTCTTAACTACTAATTCCACCTAAAATTGTTTTTATGGAATCTTAACATCCTTATAAAATTATCTAAATATGAATGAGTGGGAAGATACAGAATGAAATATGACATTATGAGTTCTAGAGTGGATGGTATTTGCTGATTTCATGACATCATTATCACACCCATCATCAGAAATAGAAATTCTATACGACTTGAACTTATCCCATGGCTTGTGAATTTTCTTACATAGATAATCACCACCAAGACTTGGATTTGGGCAATGGTTAAAAAATTACCCTTCGCCGTACAATTATACCACTGAACTATGGGAGGTGCATTCTATTCGGATATTTAACTATTAGAAATTTGAGGAAAATTATTCCCATAACCTCCAAAATCAATTTCTTGAGGGAATTCCCTTCTACATATAAAAAACTCATTATAAACCCTATTGAAATTTACTCCATGATTAATCTCACACGTTGAAAATAATTTATTTTTCATATTCTTTCGTCAAATGATTTTAGAGTTTCCATTAAAATCCTTCTTCCTATTATTATCAAATTGTTGAGATTGATGTATGGTTCATACCACAGTTAATAAAATGATCTCACAATGAACACTATCTTCATAGCTACTAATTTCACTTATGACTAACAGCCTTTAGAGAAATGGATTTAATTCAACAAAAAACATATCAACGTTACTTTTAGGTTTGAAGATAATTCCTAAAGTGTGCCTTGAAAGTTTCATGAAATTATCCTTGTATGTAACAACAGACTCATAATCACTTTTCTTCAACTCAATTTACTCATTCTCTATCATGGTATACAGAATATGAGGAAATAAAATATTGAAAATTAAGTTCTTGAACTCGTCCAAAATGTTTGATTTAATCTCATCATGATTTCTCGTATTATTGATTATATTTTACCACATATCTGCTGCACCTCTTAACCTATAACCATCCTGCATGAATTGTTGAGTCAATAAGGTTTTCCTTATGACTTTTCCATTCCTTCTTGTTTTGAAAATCACAAACACCTTATCTTTAAGTAAAATTGCTTTGTTAAGGAAAATTGATTTTATAAGGAAAATTGCTTTCTTAAGGAAAATCACTTTTATAAGAAAAATTATCCTTATCATATTTTCATTCATATTTTTCTTAAGTATGAGTTTCGGATTCATTTTCTCGGAATCATTGAAACTTTGATATAAAGCATTCTGTTTTAGGGTTCGGATTCTGGACAAGAACTATAAGGAAGTTTCATTCCGAATTCCGGATATGAACTCTGACTAAGTTCTATTCCAGATTCAGGATACGAATTCAGAAGAAGAATTCTCATTATGAATTCTAATGAAGAAATCTCATTCTGAATTCTCATTACGAATTCTGTTAAAGAATTCTTATTACGAATTCTGATAACGAATTCTCATTACGAATTCTGATGACGAATTCTCATTACGAATTCTGATGACGAATTCTCATTACGAATTCTGATGATGAATTCTCATTACGAATTCTGATGATGAATTCTCATTACGAATTCTGATGACGAATTCTCATTACGAATTCTGATGATGAATTCTCATTACGAATTCTGATGATGAATTCTCATTACGATTTCTGATGACGAATTCCTATTCCGAATTCTCATTCCGAATTCACCTGTTAAACAGAATCTGATTATCATTGTTTTATACACTCTGAATTTATTCATTCCTAACCTTCACTCCGAAGTTTCTATTCCGAACCTTTATGTTAGAGTTTAAAACGATGTCGTACTTTCTGTTACACTCACTTTATTATAAAACGATGTCGTCCATTTTGTTATAAACTAACCGTTGTCTAAGTGACACGTGTACAGGTCCCTCCGAACTTTAAGGAAAATATGACCGTTGGAGAGGAGCCGACCTTACCTATAAATAGGATCTCATTTGAAAGAGCTCGGTGCTGATAAATGATGAATGCTGATTGTTGAAAAAGAGCTTACATGCTGTTGAAGTGATTTCTAGAGAGAGAGTCTCTTATTAACTCTCAAAGCTTCGTGCGACTCCGAATGTTGGTGATTACATTCGAGGGCTTCCGGGGATAGGAAGACAGAGGTGCCGACTACCTTAAAGATCGAGGGCTTTCTTGCTGAGAAAGACAGAGGTTGCCAACTACCTTGAAGTTGAGGGCTTGCGGGGATAGCAAGACAGAGACTCCGATCTTCGTATCGAGGGCTTACCCTGGTGTGGGTAAGACAGACTTGCTTGAAAGTATAAATCAAGGGACCTTTATCCAAGGTTGTTGGATACCCTTCTCTTTGGGTTAAAAGACTATTATCTTGTTACTAGTAGTTTTACTACTTGTTTCTATTCCGCTGTATTTTGTATCTTAAGGAAAGTATAACTTTCTTATACTTCCTTACTTACTCTGATTAGTTTAGATTCTATACGCTTTAAGGTAGAATCTCATATTGTAACTTTTGTTAAGTTTCAATTTCCGGAACCATATTTCTGGAACCTACTTTTGGAATCTCTTTCCAAGTTTAGTTCGGTGTTAGAGGTGTTGTGAATTTACTTAGTTTATCTTTGTTAAACTTAAGCCCTTTCCTTTTCTTAAGGAAACTATAGTTTCTTAACTAACATTAAAGGTTCCAAAGGAATTTTTAAAGTATACAATTCACCCCCCTCTTGTATATTGAGCATCTCATATTATATTTCGATCCTACAATTGGTATCAGAGGTTGGAAACCTCTTACTCTATACCATTCTTACATTTGGTATCAGAGCCAAGGTTACTGAAATACTTGTACTCACATACAAGTTTTTCTTGCTCACTTTTCTATTCCGAACATTGTCATTCCGGTTTATCCATTCCGAACTTTTCCCATTCCGAACCTTGTTATTACGATTCTAAGCTACTAACAAGTTTGTATCCAAGTTATTTCTAGTATGGCAGGAATTAATGTTGGATCTATTGACAATCTGAATCCTACAAGACCACCTATATTTGATGGTAATGATTATGAATACTGGAGAGATCGTATGAAGACATTTGTTATCAATACTGGGGTAGATAACTTTGTCATGCTTACTAGTGATTATAAAATTCCTGACAAGGAAGTCAGAACCTTTACTAACCAGGAAAAACAAGAATATAAACTTAACTATAAGGTACGCAATACTTTACTATGTTCAATGACTAGAAATATATATAGCTAAATTTCTTCTTGTGAAGCAGCTAACTGTATATGGAAGAAGTTAGAGGTTACACACTTCGGGACTTCTAAGGTGATTGAGACTAGAAGAGCTATGCTTAGAGCTGAATATCATGGCTTCAATTTTCCTTATGGAGAACCTATCTGTAAAGTTCAACAAAGATTTATGACTATCGTCAACAGTCTACAATCTATGGGAGAAAAAGGTTTAGATTATGAAGCTCCTGTGGACAAGATAATTGATATTATGCCCAATGAGTGGGAATCCAAGAGAACAGCTATAGATGAGAACCGGAAGGTTACTCAAATTACTCTTGATGAATTATTTGGAACTCTTCTACAACATGAGACCAGAATGAAGAGAGATGCTGAAAACATCAAGAAGAAGAATGGAAATGGTACTGTTGCTTTTACTACAGCTTCGAATCAGATGAAAGCTAAGACTCCTGAGAGAGTAACCAGATCCAAGTCTAAGAAAGTTATTTTCCAATCTGAATCTAGTGAGAGTGAAGTTTCAGAAAATGAATTAGCCAATCTTGCTCGAAGGATGAACAAGATAGCTGGACAGAGAAACTTTCAATCCATGTATAAGAAGAAGGAAAGGAAAGATAAGAAAGATGGAGAAGTAACTTGTTATGAATGCAAAAGAGCTGGACATATTAGACCAGATTGCCCTATGCTGAGAAATAAAGAAAGGAAGGAAAGACATTCAGACAGAAACAGGAAGAAGTATTACAAAGCCAAAGCTAAGAAAGTTCTGAAAGCTAATGACACCTGGAGTGCCAGTGGTGGTGACTCTTCAGATGAATCTTCTGAATATGAATCTTCAGGACAGAAGAATCTTGGTCTTATAGCCAGATTACCTATTGATAATCATTGTCTTATGGCTAAGGTACGAAATGATGAATCTTTGACCAATGTTTCTTTAAATCCTAATGATAGTAAGTATTATAACTCTTCTGATGAAGAATCATCTTCTGATGAGGAAAATACTTTACCTACTTATGATGATGTCTCTAGATTTGCTGAACTTCTTGAGATTGAGTATTCCAAACTCAACAAGAAACTTGATAAGGCAAACTCTAGGAATTCTATTCTTACTAAAGAGATATCAGATCTTTCTAAAGATCTTGATAAGAAAAATGCTGATTTTGAAAATATTTCAAAAAATCTTGAGGAAGTAAGTTCTGAGAAGAACAAACTTTCTAAAGAATTAGAAAAATTAATTTCTAATAAAAATGTTTTCGAGCCTAACTCTAGTTCCAAAACTAATGATTTTGAGAATAAAAACTTGGTTATAAAACTCAAGTCCGAAATTTTTTCCTTAAAGAAGTGTTTATCAAACTTTACCCATGGTAAGGAAAATTTTGATAAGATGTATTCTCAAATACGACCTTTAAGAAATAAATCCGGAATTGGTTATACCCATGAAAAACCAGTTTTCAGTAACAATTATTTTGTTCCTCAAAGTGCCCCATTTTGCACTAAATGTCAATGTGGTGGTCACTGGGCAAAAAATTGTTCCTTAAACAAAACCCAAATCAGGTGTTTCTTAAGAATCATCCCAGTGATAGTATCATTGGTGATGTAAATCAACCTGTAAGGACTAGAAGTTCCTTAAGAAATGAAGTAGAACATCTAGCATTTCTTTCCCAATTAGAACCTAAAAGCACTGATGAAGCTTTAGGTGATGATGATTGGATTAAAGCCATGCAAGATGAACTAAATGAATTCGAAAGGAATAAAGTATGGACAATGGTTGAAAGACCTAAAGAAACTTCTGTTATTGGAGTAAATGGGTTTTCAGAAATAAATGTGATGAAAATGGAATCATTGTTAGAAATAAAGCTAGACTTGTTGCTAAAGGCTATAATCCGCAAGAAGGAATAGTCTATGAAGAAACCTATGCTCCAGTAGCTAGACTTGAATCTATTCGCATTCTACTTGCCTTTGCAGCATTCTTTAATTTCAAACTTTTCCAAATGGATGTGAAATGTGCTTTTCTTAACGGTTATGTTCAGGAGGAAGTCTTTGTTGAACAACCTCCTGGCTTTGAAGATACAAAACATCCAGATCATGTTTTTAGACTTACCAAAGCTTTGTATGGCCTTAAACAAGCCCCACGAGCATGGTATGATAGACTTACTGGATTTTTGCATCAAAATAACTATGTTAAGGGAAATGCAGATCCAACCCTTTTTATAATTAAAGATAAGAAAAATGTTTTGATTGTTCAAATTTATGTTGATGACATTATATTTGGTTCAACTCAGCAATCTTTGACTGACTCTTTTGCTAGTCTAATGAAATCTGAGTTTGAAATGAGTATGATGGGTGAGTTAACATTTTTCCTTGGTTTTCAAATTTCTCAAAAACCAGAAGGAATCTACATATCTCAACATAAGTATATTAAAGATCTTCTTAAAAAGTATGGTTATGAAAACACTAAGAGTATAAGTACTCCTATTGGTACCTCAAACTCTTTAGATCTTGATGAAGCTGGGAAACCAGTAGATCAAACATCTTTTAGAGGTGTGATTGGAAGTCTACTTTACTTAACAGCTAGTCGACCATACTTAATGTTTTCAGTATGCTTATGTGCAAGATATCAATCCAATCCTAAGGAATCTCACTTAAAGGTAGGTAAAGAATTTTTCGCTACCTTAAGGGAACCATGGATCTAGGATTATTTTATACTTCTGGAAATGATTTTGTTCTAAAAAGATTTTCTGATGCTGACTTTGGTGGATGTAGAATGGATAGGAAAAGTACATCCGGAACTTGTCATTTCTTAGGAGATTCATTAGTTTCTTGGTCCTGCAAGAAGAAACATTCTGTAGCACTCTCCACTGCTGATGCTGAATATGTAGCAGCTGGAAGTTGTTGTGCACAAGTGTTGTGGATGCAACACACACTCACAGACTATGGCTTGAGTTTTACTAAAACTCAAATTTTGTGTGATAACACAAGTGCCATTTCCCTAAGTAAAAACCCTGCACATCACTCTTGTGCAAAACACATAGATATTAGGCATCACTTTCTTAGGGATCACACACTCAAAGGAGATATTATTCTTCAGTTTATCGGAACGCAAGATCAACTTGCTGATATATTCACAAAGTCTTTGCCTTCTGATAGATTTGAATATATTAAACAGAAGTTAGGAATGATAACCGTAAGGTAATCTTCCTTAATTAACTTTTTGTTGAAAAAATATCCTTACAGTAATAAACACCTTTTCATAGTGGGAGTACATTTGATTGTTTGTTTAAACAAAGTTTTTCAAAATTTGTTTTCAAACTTTTCGGAATAAAGATTTCCGGAATGAAAACATCCGGAATGAAAATTTTCCAGAATGGATATTTTCGTACAGAATACTTCTGGAATGGAAGTATTCGTATTGGAAATTTCCAGAATGAAAAACTTTCGTACTGGTATTTTCATAACGGAAATTTCGTACTGAATCTTCCATAACAAGTTTTTTTTTACTTTTTTGTATTAAGTTTTTTGTATTGAGTTTTTCGTATTGAGTTTTTCGTTTTGAGTTTTTCGTATTGAGTTTTTCGTATAGAGTTTTTCTTATTGAGTTTTTTGTATTGAGTTTTTCGTATTGAGTTTTTCGTATTGAGTTTTTCGTATTGAGTTTTTCGTATTGATTTTTTTGTATTGAGTTTTTCGTATTGAGTTTTTCGTATTGAGTTTTTCGTATTGAGTTTTTCGTATTGAGTTTTTTGTATTGAGATTTTCGTATTGAGTTTTTCGTATTGAGTTTTTCATATTGAGTTTTTTATTATTATTCAGTTCTTCGTATTCATCTTTATATTACCCATTAAGAATAACTTTCCTTAGCTAATTCGAAAGGTATGATTTCCTTACTGAAGTTTTCGTAATCATATTTTACTTGCTGGAAGTTTCTTATATTTTGTTTTCGGTTTTTAGTTTTCTTAAATCCTTGTTTTAATAAAACCTCAAAAAGATCGGATTCAAGATCTCAACCGTCAGATCTGATCGCAGCTCATTCCAACTGTTAGATCAACCGTGGAAGGTGAACCGTCATCCCATTGCCTATATAAAGGGGACCCTATTTTCTAGTCCCACATCGGTTTCAAGCTTTTGCGTGCTGAATCTCTGACTCTCCGATTTAAGGCCGCTCCGAACCACAGTTTTCTCCGCTCCGAACTTCAGTCTTCTCAGTTCCGAACTTCTCAGAGACTTCAGATCCGAATGTCTGCAGAGTTAGCTTCTCAAGAAATGTCTTCAACCAAGCCCATTTCTCAGTGGTTAGTCTACAGAGAAAGGTTAGTTCATCCAACTTTCTTCAGCAACTACGATTCTATCATTTCGAAGAATATCAAGTTGAATGGCTGGGAGGATGTTGCGGTATCAAAAACCGGCAACCAAGATGAAGTGTACTCAGATTTGCTTGTCGAGTTTTATGAGTCAGTTTCTTTCTTCGAGGAAGATAATAGAGAAAAAATTTCCTTCAAATCGTATGACAAGATATATAAGCTTTCCTACACCAAGGCTGCAAGCTTGGTAGGATTATCCTATGAAGGAGAAGCCGAGTTTATTTCACACGTATTGCCAGACTCTTTGGGTAGTTTCAACAAGGAAAAGGCATTAGAAATTCTCGGATTGGATGATGACAAGGCTCCGAAAATAGCAAGCCTATCTACGAACTTCCGGATGCTGGAGTTATGGGTACAAGGGCTTATTGTACCGAGAAAAGGAGATAAGGATAGCCTGATGAAAAGTGAGATATATATCTTAGATTTCCTGATAAATCTAAAGAAGTTCAACATGATGAAGCATATTCTTCTTAATATTGAAAATTTGAAGAAGGGGAATCTGAGAGCTCAGATCGTAATGTACCCAGCAATATTGTCAAAGCTCATAGTTCGGTGCCTAGAATCTTTCAAGGTTGCTTGTAGTTCAAAACCAAGGGTGTGCAAGATCATTCTAGTCAGAGATGCCCCGCTTAAGAGAATGAATGTAGCTTTCGACAAGAAGTCCGGAATGTTTATTGATCTACCTCCTCAAGAAGAAGTGGCTCCGAAAGTTTCTGATCCGGAATCATCTAAGCCGGCAAGGAAGAGTAAGCTGAAAGAAGTGGTAGTCGAAGCTGAGGAACCCAAGTCTAAGGAAGTCCACTCCGCACCTCCTAAGCCTAAGAAGAAGAAAACCTATATTGATGAGGTTTCAGCGAAGTGGAGAACTGACAAAGAGAAGAGGAAAGAAGGGGATCCGCAGTTCGGATTGGATCCTTCAGAGGCTAAAGCTCTGAAAGAGAAGGCCGCTGATGAGCTTGAGAAGCAAGCAAAGGAGAAGAAGCTGAAGAAGAAAATGTCAGAAGCCGAGGCTGTGCAAGCGTTGTTAATGTTCAACGAAATGGTTTCAGCAACCATTCCCGTTCCGAGATCTTTCTCTTTGGAATCTCTACCAGAGACTCCAGGAAGAAATCTTGTTGCTCCGGAAGAGGCTGTTGCTACGAATACTGAGGAAGAAGAGCAAGTGGAACAAGTTGAAGAGGCTGCTGAAGGAAGTGGTGAGGCAGGAGATGTGCTCAAACAAGTAAATGAATATAAAGGAACTCCTTCGGAACACTTAACGCTCCGAACATCTGAAGCTGAATCTTCAAAGTTAGTTACTCCAGTAATGGAAGAAAAGAAAGGAGAGGATGAAGTTTCTTATCATGGAGAAGAAGAACATCTTTTACTTGGTGTTGCTCAGAAGGAAAGTGTAGAAGTTGCTGCTGAGGAAGATGATGTTGTTCAAGATTCTGACAGTGAAAAGAAAACTCCGAAACAGGATTCTATTCCGGAAAAAGATAAGGGGAAACGAATTCTTACCGAGACTCTGAGCTCAGTAGTAAGAAAGAGGAAGGAAGCTGGTAGTTCTTCTAAGAGGAAGTTGGAGCTTATTGAGGAAGAAAATTCTCCTAACAAGATTTCAGATTCGGAGTCATCATCGTTGGGGCATGATTTTGTTGCCCAGTCTTTGAAGAAGTTGGTGGGAACCATTCCAACCTTTTCAAGCATTGACTCTAGATGCCAGATGTTTCAACATGCGCTGAATCAGAAAACCGACTCCGTATCAATGGTTATGGATAAGTGTGTTGAGATTGAAGATCAGTTCAAAACATTCTTTGTTGGTTACGAAGCTCATAAAAGATCTTGTAGTAGGATGACAAGATGGTCAAAGAAGAATGTGGAAGAGATGAGGTTGCTGGATGAGTTTCAAGATAATGTTAAGGATGCCTTTGAAACCGAATACAAGAAGATTATTGAGCTGACTGCATCATTCGAAGAGAAATTGACAGAGGAAAACAACTTTCGGATTCAGGAAGTGAGAGATCTGAATGGAAAGCTCAATTCCGTTAATCAAAGTTGGAAATATGAAAGGGATTATCGGATCGAGTTTGAAGAAAGGATGAAGGCTCAGGAAGAGAAGATGAAAGCTCAGGAAGAAAAGTTGAAGGCTCAGGAAGAAATAATTGAAGCTCAGTCAGCAAGAATAGTTTTCTTAGAGAAGCAAGCATAGGAAGATCACAAAGACTTTAAGAAGATCAAGATGATTCTTAAGGGGCTAATGTCGAAGGAGAAAGATCTGAAATGACCAATCCGATCTTTTTGTTGTATTTTTTTGTTGTCGAGATTCTAATTTTAATGAAAGTCGTACTTGTTGTTTCTATTGTTGTCATTACTAATTTTTCAGGTACTTTGTTATGTTTTTCCATTCCCTCCAATTCTTTTTGAAAATCACAAAGGGGGAGAAGGAAAAGATCCTTAAGAAAAAGAGGAACTCTAATAAGAGTTTATCAAAGGGGGAGAAAGAAAAATACCAAAGGAAATCGAACTCTAATAAGACTTTGTTTAAGGGGGAGTTTTTTTTTCTTAAAGAAGACCTTCTTATGAAACATCACTCCGGAAATATGAATACGATCCTTAGAGTTTCAAAGCCTAAGGGGGAGTTAGTCGTATTCATCTATATCCTTAAACTGAGGGAGATAAGCTTTAATGTGTTTCTTTTTCTCGGAATAGCTTTTTCGTAAGGATGCTTGTGCTTTCCAAAAAGGGGGAGATTGTTGAGTCAATAAGGTTTTCCTTATGACTTTTCCATTCCTTCTTGTTTTGAAAATCACAAACACCTTATCTTTAAGGAAAATTGCTTTCTTAAGGAAAATTGCTTTTATAAAGAAAATTGCTTTCTTAAGGAAAATCGCTTTTATAAGAAAAATTATCCTTATCTTATTTTCATTCATATTTTTCTTAAGTATGAGTTTCAGATTCATTTTCTCGGAATCATTGAAACTTTGATATAAAGCATTCTGTTTTAGGGTTCGGATTCTGGACAAGAACTATAAGGAAGTTTCATTCCGAATTCCGGATATGAACTCTGACTAAGTTCTATTCCAGATTCAGGATATGAATTCAGAAGAAGAATTCTCATTACGAATTCTAATGAAGAAATCTCATTCTGAATTCTCATTAAGAATTCTGATAAATAATTCTCATTACGAATTCTGATGACGAATTCTCATTACGAATTCTGATGATGAATTCTCATTACGAATTCTGAGGACGAATTCTCATTACGAATTCTGATGATGAATTCTCATTACGAATTCTGATGATGAATTATCATTACGAATTCTGATGACGAATTTTCATTACGAATTCTGATGATGAATTCTCATTACGAATTCTGATGATGAATTCTCATTACGAATTCTGATGATGAATTCTCATTACAATTTCTGATGACGGATTCCTATTCCGAATTCTCATTCCGAATTCACCTGTTAAACAGAATCTGATTATCATTGTTTTATACACTCTGAATTTATTTATTCCGAACCTTCACTCCGAAGTTTCTATTCCGAACCTTTATGTTAGAGTTTAAAACGATGTCGTACTTTCTGTTACACTCACTTTATTATAAAACGATGTGGTCTATTTTGTTATAAACTAACCGTTGTCTATGTGACACGTGTACAGGTCCCTTCAAACTTTAAGGAAAATATGACCGTTGGAGAGGAGCCGACCTTACCTATAAATAGGAGCTCATTTGAAAGATCTCGGTGCTGATAAATGATGAATGCTGATTGTTGAAAAAGAGATTACATGCTGTTGAAGTGATTTCTAGAGAGAGAGTCTCTTATTAACTCTCAAAGCTTCGTGCGACTCCGAATGTTGGTGATTACATTCGAGGGCTTCCGGGGATAGAAAGACAGAGGTGCCGACTACCTTAAAGATCGAGGGCTTTCTTGCTGAGAAAGACAGAGGTTGCCAACTACCTTGAAGTTTAGGGCTTGCGGGGATAGCAAGACAGAGACTCCGATCTTCGTATCGAGGGCTTACCATGGTGTGGGTAAGACAGACTTGCTTGAAAGTATAAATCAAGGGACCTTTATCCAAGGTTGTTGGATACCCTTCTCTTTGGGTTAAAAGATTATTATCTTTTTACTAGTAGTTTTACTACTTGTTTCTATTCCGCTGTATTTTGTATCTTAAGGAAAGTATAACTTTCTTATACTTCCTTACTTACTCTGATTAGTTTAGATTCTATACGCTTTAAAGTAGAATCTCATATTGTAACTTTTGTTAAGTTTCAATTTCCGGAACCATATTTCCGGAACCTACTTTTGGAATCTCTTTCCAAGTTTAGTTCGGTGTTAGAGGTGTTGTGAATTTACTTATTTTAACTTTGTTAAACTTAAGACCTTTCCTTTTCTTAAGGAAACTATAGTTTCTTAACTAACTTTAAAGGTTCCAAAGGAATTTTTAAAGTATACAATTCACCCCCCCCCTCTTGTATATTGAGCATCTCATATTATATTTCGATCCTACATGAATTTCTCATGATACATAAATAAAAGAATAGATAATATATTTTTAGTGGAAGTAATCCATTTTTCAGCAACAACTGTATCATGATAATGTTTGAAAGAAGGCGGGGATTGCCTCGTGGAGGACTCTATAGAAATTTGTTCCCTCCTTTTGTCATTTTGAATTTCACCTTGAATGATATCTTTAGAATGCTACGTGAGCATAACAATGTTTTTTTTTCATTTTATCACCCATATAATTCAGTTTTTATATAGGACAATCATGGCATTGTCATCACAGTCACCATTAGTGGGGTTCCATCTTGTTCCAGCCATTGACTAAAAACCAGATCATAGAGTAAGAAATATTTATCATAATGAGGAACCACATAATAATGAATAATCACATATAAGATGACTACATAATGACACCATAAGATTATCCTATGTTTTTTAAAGTCAACATAGTATTAAATCCTTCATAATGGTTCATGAAGAGTTTGTGAATTGACAAAACATATCCCCCAGGAGTTCAAATAAGGTGTGATGTAAGGCCCATTGTCATGTACAAGAGTACACTGAGGAAATCTCGGAACATCTGCTTAGATTTGTTACCACTAGTTTCTTTTGTGCTAGAGCCATATACACATTTAGTATCTAGAAATGGGTGTATTTATAGGAAATGATTCACTCTATACATCACCAAAATTCCATTACATGTCCTTATAAATTGAATCTTCCATATACTTATCCTTAGACATGTCCTTATGTTTCTCACTATGGTATTATCCTACTAGTTTAAAATGGTTAAATAAAAGATTTCCCTGATAAAAATTATATAGACCCACGCTTTATAAATGTTGACATTACATAAATTTGTATAATAATTTATCCTTATATAATTTTATTCCATAAGACCATACTAGTCAATTGACATAGGAAACATAGATATGTAAACACTAGAACATAATTGAGAAAGATTATCTCCCACCAGGTTCTTCATTAATTAAACCCTTCTTAGACACATCAATCCTAACACATATTTTAAAACATGTGGAAGGAAATCGAAATTGTGGTGAGATTAAATGATCAATAAGGGTAAATAAGGGATATATGTAAGAATAATCATAATCATAAGGGTATGAGAACATGATCATGACTATCTAAGACTATAACATTCATTTCAAATATCATAATAGAGATCATGTCATTATTATTGGAAGTGCATAAGATGTGAATAATAATGAAATAAAGAGAACATTACATGAAAGCATAACGATAGAAAAATACTTGGAATTGTGGAGATATTTTATCATATTCTTATTTAAATAGTATCTAAAGAATCACTACCAAGACCATAGTAATGGAAAAAGTCCTATACTGAACCAGGTGAACCCCTATTCCAACACTGTATTACCGAAACGAGTAAACCATCTTTCTACCGATTTGTTGATAAATTGAGTAAACCCACATTATTGGCATGTATTACTGAACCGAGTGAACCCTCATTCCATCATTGTCTATCTCATGATATATAAATCATTATCCAATGCATTGGAGGGAAATATAAGTCCTCCCATAACATAATGATATCATACCTACATGTTCGGGATGATCATAAACAATCATATCATAACCAATGTTTTGAAATGGTCATCATAAGCCTCTATTCATATAATAACATGAGTAAAGAGATAGTTTTCATAATTATTTTTTCATAATCATAATATAATAAAAGAAGCGGGTTTCAAATGCAATTATCCCATGAAAGAGAAACAAGATTCATAACATTATTCCATCAAAACATAACCCATTCAGAGAAATAATATTAATGGAGATGTTGAATAATTCCTCATAAATTCCATATTAACACCATTTGATGTAATTTTAGATGATAAATTATTTTGAGAGATCTTTTGAAAATTCATCTTGAGGAAAATATACCTTCTTATTTAAAAATTCATTTCATTAAATAAATAATTTTGAATTTTTTTTTCTTTAAATATAAAACTAAAATCAGATAGAATAATATTTTAAAATAATAAAATAATTTAAATTCTAGATTTTATTTTAGAATTATCTTCAAGAATATTCTGAAAACAATTTTGATAACATGGTTTTTAAATATAATATATTTATAACTAAAGAGATAGGTGGTTATATTTTACTAAAAACATATATCACGTACCAATGAGTGGAAAATGAAACTAAAAATGGGGATATTGTTTATTAATATACGATAAAGAAACTCATGAATTTGCAATGAGTGATTTATCATAATAGTTGATCAAAGGAACTATAATCATAATCAATCACGAACAAAATGGAGATATTGTCCCAATAAACTATTATAAATTGGTGACATGGGATCATAAAATCCATGAATGAATGGAAATAACATTAAGCATAAAAAACATAAAAATAATGAGATTTATGATATAACATAAAAAATGAAAGTATATACACTGTGATGAATAGTTTAGTTTTTTATCAAAATAAGAGTCTCCAAAAATAAAAATTGACACAAAATTATTTCAACGATTTGGTAACATTGGAAAGTTAAACCCCATGATAGAAGGATTATTGAATGGATATGTGAATAGCCATAAATTTATTTAATGAAAAATAGAATAAAATTATCGTCAATGCATACACAACACAAGAGGAATGTCTGGCGAACATAGATTGTTTCTCACAGAGATTATTAGTGTCATGAAAATCCCCTTACCTTGTTTCTTGACTCTATCTGTACAAGTAAAAGATTCGTTATTATTAATTTATGTTTAGTATAAATATTTTAAATAATAATATTCTTTTTTTTATTACCATATATTCAATGATTGTTACCTTATATTACCTACTTGTTAATGATCCTATATTAAGGTTTCATTTCTGGTAATATTCTCTTTGTTCTTCATATGTGCCTTGATTTGTTATATCGTCGATCCATATATTTATATCACGATTAATGAATTCTGAACACTATATAAATATCAGGTATATCCAATAAATGTATTATATAATAATCTATGTAATAATGATGTCTGAAATCGGATACACTATTCATGGAGATGGTAATATGTACGTACGCATGAATGATGTCATAAATTTTTGTTATCTTATTGAAAGAATGTATGTAAATTAAATATGAATATATAAGTATTTTTCTATATATATGTATTTATATACATATATATATATCATTATGAATGTATAATTAATTCATCATATATATCATATATTTTCATTAAACCCATCCTGAATAAATTATATGTGGTTTGTGAAGGAATCACGTCGCTTTGAGGGTGCGGTAGTCCACACTTCTTTAAATGAGATTATCGTATTAAAAAAATGGAATGTAATAATATGTTCTATAAAAGGAATAAAGAAGATAAAATAAATATTATATATAATATATGACATATATTAATACAGTTTCCATCATAAACTCTGTAACACCCCAAGCTTCTACGGTATGCTTCTCTTTGAATAATGCGATAGCGTGTGTCGTACACAACATCGAGTTCTAACACACCACAACCAATAAAAATAGTCGTTATGAATATTAATACCTACATTTTGAAATTATATATACTTTATATTTCAAAATGGACTTCATTTTTCGTATCGGAATATTGAAATTATCCTAAGATGAATTTTTTGTATTTTTCTGAGAACTTCTAATTTTTATGAATAGTGAAATGTACTTAAAAAAAACATTTTTTATCAAAATAATTTATAGTGAAAAATTTAATTATTTAGTAGTTTTAAAGTATAATTAGAATATATTTTTACCATTTTATCCAATGGTGTTCATTATAATTAATTTCACTTTGAAATTGGACCTAAACAATTGTCAATCTTTTGGTATATATTGTTTCTTAAAAACACATTGTTGTGACAACGGGAATTAATTATAAAATTACTTAATGAAACTTATATTCTTGTAATTTTGTTAAATAGACATCAATTTTGAATTCGTAATATCAACTATAGCTTAGTGGGAAATTTTTGCATTGTTCTGAAAAACTTCAATTTTTGATGAATAGTGAAACTACTAAGTGGTAGTTAAAAAACCGAATTTTTTCATAAAACTTAATTTTAACGCTTCTGTGAATGGAATTTAGAAAATCCAAGAGAAAAGGATAATATCAAGAAGTAATATGTGGTTCATTGAGATGAAGATAATTTTTGGTGAATAGTAACTTTTTACTTTTATTTACCGCGGTTAAAAGTAAATAGGGTAATTAAGGGTAAAAATGATATTAATATTATATTAACGCATGTCCTAATTCTACTATACAAGTGTATCTCGACCAAAACCAACCTTAGGAATAAAATATTATCATTTAGGTCCACTTGGATTAGATTAGGTCATTTATTATTATTTAATTCAATGAAGAGTTAAATGAGTTAAATTCAAAGTTTATTTACTAAAACATTTTTAATATAGGGTTATACATAAGATAAAATCGATTTTAAATATTCATTTTAAATATAGAAATATTTCCTACATAATTATATTTTATTTATAATTTTTAGATATTAAATAATTTAATTTATTTATGACACAATGATGATGCGGTAATTACCATAATAGTGAAAAATTAAAAAAGATGATATTATAAATACCTAAATAAATATAATTTGAGAATTTTAATGAATTACAATGATTTTCTAGGATAATATGACATATTATAATTGATTAAATTAACTTTTTTAGAATTAATCATGCTGTTATAAGTTTCAAAAAAATAAACTATTGAATAGTGTAAAAATTGACATAAAAGAGTTTTTAAAACAAATATTATATTATTAATTGATATTAAATTCCTAAAATCTTTGGTTCATCCAAGGGACTTATATCATGATATTTTTATCATTAATAGCCTACATGGGGTTATCTTTTATGTATATAGTATGTTTATTAACTATATAATATAAAAATACAACATGACATGGTAAATGTCAAACTAATTAACTAAGTGTTAAAACTAAAAGATACGGTTAATATAGTAACCCAAACCTGTATAAATTCTATTGGTTCAATTTTTTTCGACCTATCCCAACCTTAACCTTTTAATAATCAACTTTGGAGCCATTAAAAACATAATATGATATCATTATAAACTAATATTTTTAGCTTTTCCAAAGGTTCCCCTCACCCCTCTTATAAAAGGGCACTCCCCCTTCTCATTACTTCACACCTTCAAAGCCTTTTGGTACGTCCAAACTCATCCCAAATACTCTCACAAAATCCCTCAATACATCCTAGAGGCATTAGTTTGATCATAAAGCTAACCTAAGGAGCCCTTTTGATCAAATCAAAAGGAAGAACCCGAAGAAGATGTAATGTTGTCACCACCCTTTTTCAAATTCATTTCTTCATCCACTTAATCGTTCTTTGTTATTACCATTATAAAATAATAACTCTAGTATATTATATATACTGTGATGTTATTATAAATATGGTACAACCATATTCAGTATTCTACCCACCCTTTGAATAACATGTCACCATACGTGCGAACGTACAGCTTACCGTCTCCACGTCGTGGTGTAATTGTTATTCAATATATTATTATTTGGATGGGTATAATAATGATGTGTAACTCAAGTAAATAATAAATATAACATGATAATTATTCTTTATATATGATATACTATCCAATTATATATTATTTTAATATCAAAAGAATGATATTGTCACTCGGGCGTATGTACGGACTACCGTCTCCATGAACGCGATGAGATTCATTCTCCATCGTATCCATTGAAGTATAATTGTCATTTGTTGATTTAAAAATAATGTTTAAGGACTTTATATCATTCTGGATATGAATAAAACTACAACATATCCATGAAAAACATGGCTTATGTAACAAAACATATAAAATAAAACGAGTAAGTTAACACCCGTAACGACGATAATACTAAGATATTATTAACAAAGCAATGTTAAAAGATCATATATGATATCATATTAATATATATGATTCTTGTATAATTTAATAACAATTATTTCACCATTATATAGGAGTTTAACCTACCCTCAACCAAGTAAAAGTACAAGGTAATGGTTTATTTCACAATCTCTTCATTATCCGAGGTTATTTATACATAATAATCTACTGTGATTTCTTTATCATCCACATCCATGTTTCTTAAAAATGTATTTGAAAACATTTTTACTATTTAAAATAATATGTATTAAAGTCATTTATACCCTTTTTTGACTTTTTATGAGAGTTTTATAAAGGAATCATTCTGTCATTTTCCAAACAAGGTTCTTTTTAACCTTTTTGACAGAATTAAGGTAAAAATGTTTTTTTAACTTATACGGTGGGTGTGGTTATTTTCAGTCGTTATAAAATCGTCAAAGCTTCCCTTATAATCATATAGGAATATTTTCAAATAAAATGTTTTATTTTATAAATATATGACTCTTAAATGATTTCAAAATTGAATGAGATATTTCGATAAAAATAATTTTGAATTCGTCTATGTCAACATCCTTTGATGGGTTTTACGCTTATTTGATGTTGATTTATTATGATACAAAACTTCTATATTGTATTGATGGTTTTGTGATATGTTTTACTATGGATGTTCTATTTTTATACCATTCATAGTTTATGGTGAAATTATTGACATTTCGTATTCTAGTTTTAATACGAATGTTTATGTTATGTTTAAACATTTTCATATGGGAATGAATTGGACTTAATATGTGACAGGTGGAGCCCGCTATAGCTCCTCGATGCATTGGTAGGTCTCATTAGACAAACTACTGTCTTGGAACAAGGCCTTGACAAAAAATTATTTGTAGTCTTGGCATGAGGCCTTGGCTATGTGGTTATGATAGTCTGGCATTATGCATTCCATCAATATGATTGTGGTTATTGATCTTGCATGTGATTATTCGATTAGGAGAATATCCATGTGAATAAGTAAATGGAATTATTTCATTTTACTTTTTCCATACTTTGTTGATGTTCAAGTTTAATAGGATTTTGTTTTAGTTATAAATTGCCTTAAATGTTTATTCTTATTTATGAATGTTTCCGCTATATTGTTATCCTTACTGCGCATTTGAGCTCACCCCTTATCTATGTTTTATTTTTCCCAGGATGTGAAGAAGTATTTTATGAATGACTTGCAGGGATAGTGTGAGGGGATAAGAGTGTGGACTATGGAGACTATGTTGTTGGTGTTTTCATTTTATAATGTAATGTAAACCTTATGAATATATCTAGTGCTTCCAAGGCTGATAAACCAATCGGTCTTCTGAGATTTGATCATTTTTGTGATCATTCCAATGTCATGTAATAATTCACCGACTCTGGGTAACTGGGGTGGGGCGTTAAAGTTGGTATCATAGGAGGTTTAGTACAATCCTTGGAAGCTAGATTTAGATAATCTCTGATTAGAGCACATAGATTTAACATGGACTTTGAGGATTAGTATAGAAGAACGTCCTAGAATTTTGGTATTGTAGAGATTTTGTGAGTTTTCTGAGAAATTCATCCCTGTCTGGATACGAGCAGGTAGAGGCAGCTCTGGCACAGATGTACCTAGGGGTAAAACCCGAAAACACCGCTTTGAGCAAGACTCGAACTAGAACGGGTGCTCGATAACAGGCCTTGCTGCACTCTTGGTCACGACACTCCCGGGGGATATGCTTTGGATAACTCTAATTTTCATTACAAATCATTATGAAGGGTTTATTAGTATATACATCCTCAATGAAAACATTCTTATGATTATGGATTATTTCCATAAATAGATCAATTTATGTTAAGTGTTTTATAAGTTTGGGATTATGTATTTTGATTCATAAACGGTTCTAGTTTAAGCCATTGTTTAGAAATGGTGCCTAGTGGAAGAAATGGAAACCGTATCAATGCACGCACTCCATGTTGAGATTTACCTCCTACTCAAGATAATTATAGTGGAGCTGGTGATGCAACTGGTGCCGATCAACTAATCACCATACTGGGACAACTCACTCAGGTTATGAATAATAACCTTACCCATATGGAGCACCCTGATCCGCAGCGTGGAGGATCAATGTTAGAAAAATTCATGAGGCAAAAGACACCAACGTTCAATTGGAGTACAAATCCCTTAGTAGCCGAGCAATGGATAAATTCCCTAGAGAAAATATTCCAGGCTTTGGGGAGTATTGAAAGTGAAAAAGTTATCATGGCAGTTTACCGACTCACTGGAGATTCTGATCAATGGTGTTCATTGATTCAAAATACAAAGGATGATGATGAAGTATCAAATATGGAAAGGAGGGTGTTCAACGATCTGTTTTTAGAAAAATACATTCCTCGCAACTATCGAGCAGATATGGAAAGGCAATTTCTGAATTTGAGAAAAAAGGAGGATGAGAATATCACAAAGTATGAGGCTAACTTTACAAGGTTAGCAAGGTATGCTGGAGAATATATACGTAACCCAAGAAGTAAGATTGATCATTTCATTGATGGGTTAAAACCATTTCTCCATTGAGCATTAGTCTCACATTCCTTCTCATCGTACGAAGACATTGTCTCATGTGCTATCAAGACAGAAAAGGAATTCTCTAAATCTTATGACTTTAAAGCAAAGAAAGAGTTGAGGAGACCTACTGATAAATCTGGGAATGGAAATAAGGGGAAAAAGGGAAAGGTTGAATATCCATCCGATGGTAAATGTGGTAAGAAACACCTCGGTACTTTCTTAAAAGGAACGAGAGTCTGTTACAAGTGTGTTGAAAAAGGCCACAAAGCTCATGATTGCAAGGGGAAGAAGGAAGCTACCAATGTTCAGTGATACAATTACAGGGAGATGGGTCATTATGCAAATGAATGTCCTAAGCGTCAGGGGAACTTACATCAGAAAAGGCCAAGGGGAAAATGCTAAGCTTTTTCTATCACTACTGCTGAGGTAGAAGCTCCAAAAGACGTGGTGGTAGGTAATTTAATGGTTTCCTCAAGTTTAGCACCTGCATTATTTGATTCAGGATCATCGCATTGTTTCATATCTTCCCATTTTTCTATGAAAATTAGATATTTCCAATTTGATTTAACAAGGGAGTTGATAGTTAATAATCCTAAGGGATGTATCATTGCAAAAAAATTTTGTGAATTAGTCCCCATTAGGGCACATAAATGTTCTTTATCTGCTGATCTCATTGTCATACCTTTGATTGGGTTTGATATAATCCTCGGTATGGATTGGATTTCAGATTATGATGTAATGAATTATTGTAAGACGAAGGAGGTTACGATTTTTGAGGATGATGATAAGGAACACCTTATCTTTAGAGCATAATCATCACCACCTAATTCTTATCTAGATCCACCCCCAGTATCTCATAAAAATTCAATTATTGGGGATGAAGAGAATGAAATGAATGTGGGTGAGGAAAGGAATGTTCAAATAGAGGATGTACCTGTTGTGAAATAATATGTCGATGTATTTCCGGAAGATTTACCTGGACATCCTCCAGAACGAGATGTTGAGTTTTCCATTGATTTAATTCCTGGATCAAGGCCTATATCGAAGACCCCTTATAGAATGTACACTGTATAATTAGTCGAAATAAAGAAAAAACTAGAGGATTTGAGTAATAAGGGATTTATTCTCCCTAGTGTTTCTCCATGGGGATCCCCTGTTATTTTTGTTAAAAAGAAAGATAGATCTATGAGGTTATGTATCGACTACAGGGAGATCAATGCTATAACAATAAAGAACAAGTATCCTCTACCTCGCATTGATGATTTATTTGACCAACTGCATAGAGCTCAATACTTTTCAAAGATTGACCTTCGATCTGGATACCATCATTTGTGTGTAAAGAAGGAAGACATTCCAAAGACATCATTTTGAACCAGGTACGGGCATTACAAGATTACAGTAATGACTTCTGGATTGACTAATGCACCTTCTCTATTCATGGATCTGATGAATAGATTTTTCAAGGAGTATCTCTATGAATTTGTAGTGGTATTTATTGATTATATCTTGGTATACTCCAAAAGCTACGAATAGCTTGAAAATCACTTGCGCATTATCCTAAAGACTCTTAGAATACATGAATTATATCGGAAGTTTAGCAAGAGTGAATTCTGGCTTCAAGAGATTTCTTATCTTGGCCATATTGTCTCTAAAGATGGAATCTCTGTTGATACTTCTATGACCAAGGCAATCCAAGAATGGCCAGCACCGACGAGTATAACTGAGGTACGTAGTTTTATTGGTTTAGCTGGTTATTATCGATGTTTCGTCCAAAATTTTTCCCGGTTGGCTAACCCATTAACGAAGATCACATGTAAAGGGGTTAAATTTATTTGGAAAAAATGGTGTGAATAATTTATCAATGAACTGAAGAGTAGATTAGTCAATGCTCCTATATTGACTCTACCATCAGGGATTGATGGGTTCGTTATGTATAGTGATGCATCGAAGAAAGGACTTGGTTGTGTCCTTATGTAGAATTATAGTGTTATTGTCTATGCATCACGACAGTTGAAAATTCATGAACAAAACTCTCCTACTCATGATCTCAAGTTAGCAGCTGTGATCTTTGCTTTGAAGATATGGAGGCACTACCTCTATGGTCAAAAATATGAGATTTATACTGATCACAAGAGTTTAAAGTATATTTTCTCACAAAAATAACTCAACATGAGGCAATGGAGATGGCTCAAATTACTCAAGGATTATTATTGTATGATACACTACCACTCGGGGAATGAAAACAAGGTGGTCGATGCTTTGAGCAGAAAAGACCATGGAGTTTTGAACGTGATGAGAATTGAAAGGGATCCAATTATGATGGATCTAGTGAAGATGGACATGGGAATAACTAGGGATGGTGAAACATCAATGATTTTTCAAATGGTTGCCAAACCATATTTACTAGAAAGGATTAAGAGTTCTCAGACCGATGATGAAGAATTTCAAAAGAAGATGAAAGCTGTGAATGATGGGAGATTGAGAGAGTTTCTGTATGAAGATGGAATTTTTAAATTCGGGAAGAGACATTATGTTCCTGATATACCTGATCTAAAAAGGGGATTTCTGGATGATGCTCATAGTTCCAATTTCTCAATACACCCTGCGAGCACAAAAATGTATAGAGATTAGAAGAAACATTTTTGGTGGGACAACATGAAGAGGGAGATTGCTGATTTTGTGTCAAGACGTATGGTTTGTCAACAAGCCAAAGCTGGAAGGAAACACCCTGGAGGAGTCATGCAACCTCCTCCCATACCAGAGTGGAAATAGGACAATATTATGATGGACTTTGTCATGGGGATACCAAAGACTCCTAAAAGGAACGATGCAATATGGGTTATTGTTGATCGTCTTACCAAGTCAGCACATTTTCTTTCTATAAGAGAAGATCTACCACTGGAACGTCTAGAAAGACTATATATTGATGAAGTTGTGAGACTGCATGGATTACCCCTATCGATTATTTCTCATCGTGATCCCCATTTTATTTCAAGATTCTGGAAAAGTCTTCAGAAATCCTTGGATATTGAACTTCATTTGAGTACTGCCTACCACCCTCAGACAGACGGACAATCAGAACGGACTATAAAAACCTTAGATGACATGTTGAGATCTTGCTCACTTGACTTTCAGGTTATGTGGGATCATTATTTACCTCTGGTAGAATTTTCCTATAACAATAGCTTCCATTTGATTATTCATGTGGCACCATTTGAAGCGTTATATGGAAAGGGATGTCGCACACCAACCTGTTGGGATGACGTTGGTGAAAGAATACCTGTAGGCCTAGAACTGATGGAGGAAATGATGGAAAAGGTGAAGGTAATCCAATATCACATCAAAGAGGCTCAAAGTAGGCAGAAGAGCTACGCCGATAATCAAAGGAAGGATTTGGAATTTCAAGTTGGTGATCATGTATTCCTGAAGGTATCTCCATGGAAGGGAGTCATACGTTTTGGTAAGAAAGGGAAATTGAGTCCCAGGTACATTGGACCTTTAGAAATTCTTGAATGAATTGGGGCTGTAGCTTACCGATTGGCAATGCCGCCAAGTCTCTCCAAAGTTCACGATGTGTTCCACGTATCTCTATTGAGGAAATACATGCCTGACCCAACGCATGTACTCACCTATGAAAAATTAGAATTGGAACCCGATCTGTCTAATTGTGAAGATCATATCAAGATTCTTGATACAAGAGAACAAGTACTGAGAAACCGGACGACGCGTCTCGTAAAAGTTTTGTGGAGAAACCATAAGATGGAAGAGGAAACATGGGAACCCGAGGAACTTATATGAAGAACCACCCGAGTCATTTCATGCGGTAGTATTCTGGAAATTTTGAGGACGAAATTATTTGAAGGAGGGGAGAATGTAACACCCCATGCTTCTACGGTACACTTCTCTTTGAATAATGCGATAGCGTGTGTTGCACGCAACATCGAGTTCTAACACACCACAACCAATCAAACTAGCCGTATTGAATAGTAATACCTACTTTTTGAAATTATATATATTTTATATTTCAAAATGGACTTCATTTTTGGTTTCGGAATATTGAAATTATCCGAAGATGTTTTTTTGGTATTTTTCTGAGAAAATCCAATTTTTATGAAGAGTGAAAAATAATTAAAAACATAAATTTTAATCAAAATAAATTATAGTGATAAATTATATTATTGAGTGGTTTTAAAGTATAATTAGAATATATTTTTACCATTTTATTCAATGGTATTTATTAGAATTAATTTCACTTTGAAATTGGACCTAAACAATTGTCAATCTTTTGATATATATTGTTTCTTAAAAACACGCTATTTGTTGTGACAGCGGGAATTAATTATAAAATTAATTAATTCAACTTATATTTTTTGAATTTTTTAAAATATATATCATTTTTGAATTTGGAATATCAATTATTTCTTATGGTGAAATTTTGGCATTGTTCTGAAAAACATTAATTTTTTATGAATAGTGAAACTACTAAGTAGTAGTTAAAAAACTGAATTTTTTCATAAAACAAAATTTTACCGCTTTTCGGAATGGAATTTAGAAAATCCAAGAGACACAGTTAATATCAAGAAGTAAAATGTGGTTGAATGAGATGAAAATAATTTTTGTGAATAGTAACATTTTACTTTTATTTACCGCGGTTAAAAGTAAATAGGGTAATTAAATGTAAAAATGATATTAATATTACCCTAACCCATGTACTAATTATATTGGAAAAGTGTATATAATCCAAAAACAACCTTAGGAATAAAATATTATCATATAGGTCCACTTGGAATAGATTAGGACATTTATTATTATTTAATTCAAAGAAGAGTTATAAGAGTTAAAATCAGAGTTTATTTACTAAAACATTTTTAATATAGGGTTATACATAAGATAAATTCGATTGTAAATATTCATTAGAAAGATAAAAATATTTCCTACATAATGATATTTTATTTATAATTTTTAGATAATATATAATTTAATTTATTTATGACACAATGATGATGCAGTAATTACCATAATAGTGAATAATTAAAATAATTGATATTATAAATACCAAAATAAATATAATTTGAGACTTTTAATGAATTAAACTAATTTTATATGATAATATTACATATTAGGATTGATTTAATTACCTTTGTTCGAAGTAATAATTCTGTTATAAGTTTCCAAAAAATCATCTATTGAATAGTGTCAAAATTGACATAAAAGAGTTTTTAAAACAAATATAATATTATTAATTAATATTAAATTCCTAAAATCTAAGGTTCGGCCAAAGGACTTAAATTATTATATTTTTATAATTAATGGACCACTTGGGGGCCTCATGGATGTATATATTAAGTTTATTAACTATATAATATAAAAATACTATGTGACATGGTAAATGTCAAACTAAATAACTAAGAGTTAAAACTAAAATATAAGGTTAATATAGTAACCCAAACCTGTATAAATTCTATTGGTTGAATGATTTTGCGACCTATCCCCACCTTAACCTTTGAATAATAAACTATGGAGCCATTAGAAACCGAATATGAATTTATTATAAATTAATATTTCTAGCTTTTCCAAAGGTGCCCCTCACCCATCTTATAAAAGGGAACTCCCCCTTCTCATTATTTCACACCTTAAAAGCCTTTTGGATCGGCCAAAATCTGCCCAAATACTCTCTCAACTTCCCTCACTAAAAACTAGTTGCATTAGTTTGATCATAAAGTCATCCTAAGGATCCCTTTTGATCAAATCAAAAGGAAGAACCCGAAGAAGAGGTAATGTTTTCACCACCATTTTGCAAATTCATTTCTTCTTCCACTTCTTCTTTCTTTGTTATTAACATTATAAAATAATAACTCCAGAATCTTATATATACTGTGATGTTATTATAAATATGGTACAACCATATTTAGAATTCTACCCACCCTTTGAATAACATGTCACCATACGTGCGTACGTACAGCTTACCGTCTCCACGTCGTGGTGTAATTGTTAGTCAATATATTATTATTTGGATGGGTATAATAATGATGTGTAACTCATGTAAATAATAAATATAACATGATAATAATTCTTTATATATGATATACTATCCAATTATATATTATTTTTACTATCAAAATAATGACATTGTCGCTCGTGCATACGTACGGACTACCCTCTCCACGAACGCGATAAGATTCATTCTCCATCGTATCCATTCAAGTATAATTATATTTTTATGATTTAAAAATAATGTTTAAGGACATGATATCATTCTGGATATGAATAAGATACAACCTATCATGACAAACATGGATTACATAATAAAACATATAAATGAAAATGAGTAAGTTAACACACGTAAAGACGATAATACAAAGATATTATTAACAAAGCAATGTTATAAGATATTATATGATATCATATTAATATATATAATTATTGTATAATTTAATAACAATTATTTCAACATTATACAGGAGGTTAACCTACCATCAACAAAGGAAAATTACAAGGTAAGGGTTTAGTTCACAATCTCTTCATTATCCGAGGATGTTTATACGTAATAATCTACTGGGATTTCTTTATCATCCACATCCATGTTTCTTAAAAATGTATTTCAAAACATTTTTACTATTTAAAAGAATGTGGGTTAAAGTCATGTATACCCTTGATTGACTTTTTATAAGATTTCTATAAAGGAATCTTTCCGTCATTTTCCAAACAATGTTTTTTTTAACCTTTTTGACAGAATTAAGGTAAGAATGTTTTTTTAAATTATATAGTGGGTGCTGTTATTTTCAGCCGTTATAAAATTGTCAAAGATTCCCTTACAAGCTTATAAGAATATTTTCAAATAAAATGTTTTATTTTATAAATATATGACTCTTAAAGGATTTCAAAATAGAAAGAGATATTTCCCTAAAAATAAATTTGATTTCATCTATGTCAACATCATTTGATGGATTTTACACTTATTTGATGTTGATTTATTATGATACAAAACTTATATATTGTATTGAATATTTTGTTATATGTTTGACTATGGATGTGCTATTTTTATACCATTCATAGTTTATGGTGAAAGTATTGACATTTCGTATGCTAGTTTTAATACGAATGTTTATGTTATGTTTAAACCTATTCATATGGGAATGAATTGGACATAATATGTGACGGGTGGATCCCGCTATAGCTCGTCGATGCATCGGTAGGTCTCATGAGACAAACTAGTGTCTTGGCACAAGTCCTTGACAAAATCTTATTTGTAGTCTTGGCATGAGGCCTTGGCTATGTGGTTATGATAGTCTGGCATTATGCATTCCATCATTATGAAAGTGGTTATTGATATTGCATGTGATTATTCGATTAGTAGCATATCCATGTGAATAAGTATATGCAAATATTTCATTTTACTTTTTCCATACTATTTTGAAGTTCAAGTTTAAAAGGCTTTTGTTTTAGTTATACATTTCTTTAAATGTTTATTCTTATTTATGAATTTTTCTGCTATATTGTTTTCCTTACTGGGCATTTGAGCTCACCCCTTTTCTATGTTTTATTTTTTCCAGGATGTGAAAAAGTAATTTATGAATGACCTTCAGGGATAGTGTGAGGGGATAAGAGTGTGGACTATGGATACTATGTTTGTTGTAGTTTTCATTTTATTATGTAATGTAAACCTTATGAATATTTCTAGTGCTTCCAAGGCTACTAAACCAATTGGTATTTTGAGATTTGATCTTTTTTGTGATCATGCCAATGTCATGTAATAATGTACTGACTCTGGGTTACTTGGGTCGGGGCATTGCAAAATCTTCCAGGATTTGTGGTAAAGGAGAAATGAACAATCATCATTTCGGGAGGCCGTAGTTCGTCATACATAGAAACAACATGTTAAACATACGATACATGGAGGTGTGTATAAGTGTTGGTTAAAAACATTAAAAAATAAAATTCAATGAATTATTATGGTGTTTTCATAAAATAGTCATATAAAGAGAGTGGAGTGGGTGGAGAAATAAAAAAATGGGAATGAAGTGTGAGAGAAGACATTACTTCTTAATAGTGTAACTGCTTGTAGTTTAGGCCAAAAGAATTACTTGATAAGATTTATGAATGAATGGATGATTCAAGGTAAAAGGTATTATTGTTTTAATTATACATGATTAGTGATTTTATGATCATAAAATGATTTAGAGGTGTGAGGAATGGGTAGAGGTGGTATCCTTTTATAGAGAAAGAAAAGGACTCATTTGGAATTTCTAGAAAAAAAATTAGGTTTTCACATTTTCTTACAATAAAATATCATAAAAAATGGAAAAAACAAAATAATGTAATTATTATGGATGATCTACGGACATATAATGGGTTTTAGATATCTTTCTTGGTCATTTGGGCCCTTAATTAAAAGGATTAGTCCAGATTTTAGCTTAATTTGGCCATAACTGCTATGGTTAATTTTAATAACTTTTACTAATCATTTTGGTCAAAACATAACATGTTATTATCTGAATATAAATATTAGAGTGAATAAAATGGTTTATGTCAGATTTTTTAAATTCACAAGATAGATGTGGATAAATTAAGAATAGATCTAATCATGTAGACGACACAAAACAACAGGGTTTTAAAGATGGAGAACATTAAAATGTGTGTAATGATTTTATATTTAGATTCAAAAGTAAATTCATTATAATTATTATAATTGTAATATTAGATTTAATATTTATAAAATTTTACCATAAAACTAATTTATAAATCATTTATCATTTTAATTAATTAAAAAATTTAGTTTTAAACTAAAAAGATGTATTTCCACTATTCATAAAAAAAATTTATCAGAAAAATATGAAAAATTAACCCTAAGATAATTTCAACATTCTGAATTCAAAAATTTATTTTATTTTATCAATTTAAATTTATAAAGGTTTCTAAAATTTCATTCATTATTATAATTAATTCATTAAAGAAAATGGTGTTTTTAACCACAAAAACGACATTACCAAAAATAATATATTTTATTTTCTATGTGATTTATTTAAATAAAATAATTATAAAAAATTATTGAAAATTATTTATCACAATTAATATTACTATGTTTAATGGCTCAGTTATAATTATCTTATTTCAATTATTAATATAAAAAAAAGAGATGTTTCTTAGATAATCATCATTTTGTGTATCATATACCTTCTCAGTGTTGTGTGAAATGTACACAAAGTCAATGTTACGTGTGAAAGGAATATTTGGAAATTTTCATTACAATAAATAAATTTAAATTTAAATTTATTAATAAAAGAAGGTCTGTGAAAACATGGGGTGTTATGTAAGAACCCAGACCTTATTTTAAGGTATGTTTTCCTTTTCTATCCATTTTTGAGAAAAAAATGAGAACTTGGAAATTGTGTAAGTACACGCCATGTACATTACCGGTACATGCCTTGTACATTTATTCCTCTTGAGGTTGTGTGATGGCCGTGTCCAGGCCAGTCACACGGGGTGTAGCGATGAGGTGGAGTCCAAATAATACGACATATGAAAAAGGGGACTACACGCGGTGTACTCAAGAAGTAAACGCCATGTACTTTTCTTTTTATTTCATTAATCAGACAGGGGTCATGCTTATTCACGGTTTTAATGTTCTTCTCCACCTAATTACGTCCAGAGCGACCATGAGGGCCGACTCTTCTCTAAGCCACAAATCCTTAACCGTTTTTTCGAATCGAACGTCGTTGGGTGCGATAGAATTGCAGCGGTGCGTTCTAAGTTGTTCTTTGGCCATGATTCCTGATTCCTTCTCTTGTGAGAGTTATACGAGGTAGAACGTTTTAGAAGTTTTTGCAGATTTAATCAGTTCTAGGCTGATTCACAGGCCGAGGTTCAAGAGTATCGAACACCAAGGATTGAGGTAGGTGGTTTGTTTCCCTTCGTTGAATGTCTTTGAGTTTTTGGTGTAAAAGAGCCGGTTACCCATGTATCGGGTATCTCAGGTTAGGGTTTTGGTCATGTTTTGTTATATGCCTTAGATTTCTTTTATGCATGAGGTTATTATATGATTAATAATTGATTTTTATCATGTTTGAGGATCACCCCATGGGTGTTTCCCCTTGTTTCGGCAGTTGATTTCCTCTTGGCACGATTTGCCTACGAGGCAACCCTTTTTCACATTGCTAGTATACCTGTTGACTCGAATGCATGTATTGCCTGCTATTTATATGCATGTGGATGAATTTGTATCTATTATCCAAGTAGTTGCTGAACTTACTTAGGCTGCTAACAGTCAATTAGGTACGACTAAACTACTCAGGGATGAGTGAACCTGGTGTGGTAGACTAATGGGGGAATTGACGATTAGGGCTTCCCTATAGAGTCTATTATAATTAGTATCAATCAAAGGACCTATGGGAATGAGACTTTGTGCTTCCTGAGATTGTCCTTATTTATGTAGCGATACTATAGGGGGATTACACATAAGTTCTTCCTCATAGAGTCTATATCTTCCGTTGCATGACCACATGGGAATTGACGGTGAGAGCTTCCCAGAGTTTCTGTTCCTTTGTAAGTTTACTTGACTAGAGGGGTTTTCTATTAGGAGACACCCATAGAGTCAGTGCTTTATTTTGTGGTTGGTTGTGATGAGTCCACCAAGCCAAAGAACAAGCTTGGGATTAAACTACTTGCTGTTTAGTTAGACTGCTAAGTTACCTGTTGTGATTACTTTCTTGCATTGGGAGTATAAAGTTGTTTCTAGGTTCCTTGGTTGATAGCTAAATTAATGTACTGAACTGGTAAATAAATGTGAATGGAAATCCTAGGACTGTTCACTTTAGTGTATTTTTGTTTCTCTGCTGCATTTATTTCCTTTACGGTTTCTATATTACTCACTGACAGTAGGGCACAGATCTCGTGGTGATTTCCCACTAGGATTAGTCTCACACCCTGTCTGGGTCCTACGTTTCTAACCACACAGCTTATATGGTTGCAGCTGGGGATAGGGATTGTGGCCCTTCTAATTCGGGTACATGACTGCTGGTTTGAGTTGGAGAGCATTGGACCGAGCGTAGGCTTGCGATGCTGTTGGAGTTGCTGTTACTTTCAAACATTGTTTTCAGTTGTATTTCGGCACGTTGTTGTGCTTGCTTATTTCCTTAGATACTTGTACATGATACATCATTATCATTATCATTAGGTGTTCATTTCTTCTGTTGTTTAGTTCCAGTGTTTGTATGCTCTTTACTGCATCCGTTGTTGACTGTTGTTTTCTTGGATGTTATACATTACCAAATAAGGGAATAGTTTCCACAATAACTTACCAAGGCCCTCACTGCTAGTTGGAAGCCTCTGTCATTTGGTGAAATGCGCTTGAGGTCATTTGGCAGACCAGGTACAGGGCACCATTGGAGGGGCTCCAGATTCAGGTCGTTACAAAGTGGTATCAGAGGAGTTCATTCCTTTTTCTATTGACTTACTGTTTAACGACATTAGGAAGGGATATGATGGAATATGTGAATAGTTAATAGCCGTGCTCGGGCGTTCTAGAACCCGTGTACAGGGAAAAAGCCAGATTACCTCGATTATTAGAAGTTTCAAGTTTTGAAAATATTACAGTTTAATTGCTTTCACCATTGGGTGATGCACTTGTTTTGTGTTGTTACTGTTTATATGATTGCGGTTATAAATACTTGCAACCTGATGAGATGAGGGTATGCCATCTCATGCATCATATAGGCACATGTTAGAATATCACATGCCATGAATCTTTCCATGCCATCTAGGATGCATTAGAGATTGCATGTTTTTGTGATAGGATTTGTGATAGACAATGCATGCTGTTGTGATAGCCGCAGTAATAGAATACCTACTATGTTGATATGGTATCATTGATTGGAGATTTATTATCATAGATGCCAAACTATGATATTATAGGTGTAATGGACCCTCGAGGATTGGAATTTGGTTGGTCGTGAGTTCCTGTAATGTTTGTTTGTTATATGCATTATTAGGATGCCAAGCATTGATTCGTGGGGAGTATGGGCCCCCATGGATCGGAATTTGGCACCTTAAGGCTTGTTTTTCTGCGTTTTCTTAGCTCCGGTGCAGTTCTAAGGCTCCTGTACCGAAAAAACCATAATACACAGTGTGTACATTATATATACGTGATGTGTAGTTGTTGGACGTGTCACTGACCGTGTGGACAGGGACACGGATCTGCAAATGGTTTTCAAGAACGCATTGTGTACTCTAGGTACACGCCGTGTAGAGTTTAACTAGGAAATCGGCCGTGTAACGAGCAACACGGGCTGGTTAAGGCATGATTAGTACATGCCGTGTTCGGTATGCACACGTCCTGTATCCTTTCCCAGGTACCCGTCCATGCCTCAAAAAACACGGGTTGGTTTTATCTTCCCCTATATATACCATGTTTGTTCGGAACATGCCGTGTCATGGACAACACGGTACGTGTCATGAACAACATGGGCTGAGGTTTTACTTCAAGTGCACGCCGTGTCTTGTAGGAACACTCCGTGTATTGTCGACCATGTGTAAGGTCGTGTCGCTAACAAGACGGGCCATGTAAGGCATGTCCAGCACACATCGTGTCTGCCTCAAAGCATGTCCTGCAGTCTTCGGCTGGGACGGTTCATGTGACTTAGTCATGTAGGAGTAACCTGGAAGGGAGAAAAGGGTTAGTACACGTCGTGTAGTTCAAGAACATGCAGTGTAGCTGGGTAGTTTACACAGCCTTGTATGGCAGAGGTACACGCCCAGGGTAGGATTTCTAGAAACATGTCGTGTATCTGTATTACACACTGTGTAGTAATGTTTTTCAAGATTTCAAGGTTTTTCCCTCCTCTTCCATTTTACTATCCTATGTTTCACCTATGTTCATCATTAATGAAGGTGTGTTTTGATATTTCAGAGCTATGGCACCGAGACGTCCTCCTAATGCACGCCCGGAACCAGGCGGCGAATGTACGCCTGATACGACCGATCAGGGACTGTCAGTAGTTCCACCCATCATTTTGGAAATGGAACCTGGAGTGATTCTAGACACTGGTGCCAAATATCAGTTCAAAGAGGTCTTCATGTGATTCATGCAGACCTTCCAGGGAGTTCAACATCCTACCGCCCCTTTGGAAAAGCTGACGTGGGTCTTCCAGCAGCAGCTTCATCCCAGTTTCACTGGGGATGGGGGACCTCAGGCTGCAGAGTCATGGCTGGAAGCCATGTTTTCCATCTTCGAGAATCTGGAGACACATCCATAGAAGAGGGTGAAGCTCGCGATGGATACGCTGTGTGATTCCTACAAGAGATGGTGGGATGGAGTCTCTCAAACAGGGCGCCAGCATGCTATGAGTTGGGATGAGTTTCAGCATACGTTTTACGACTACTTCTACCCAGCGACTCTGAGGGCTGGCAGAGCCAGGGAATTCATGAGCCTAAAGTAGGTTACTCTCTCAGTTATGGATTATTCCTCCCACTTCACTGAGTTATAACGATTCACTCCCGTCCTGGGGAATGACGAGCAGTTTCTAGCGAGGAAGTTTGAGGAAGGCCACAGACCGGAGATCAGATCGCAGGAGAATGTCTTTCAGTTGACTTCTATTACTCTGATAGTCAACCAGGAACTCATCACGGAGAGGAACCTAAGGGATAATCGAACTGTGGACCCAGGCAGTACAACATCCAAGGCTGATTCCCTCTAGACAGACAGTAGGAAGCACTACCGAGAGTCTACCTGAGGCGACCTGAGGAAGCGTGGTATTCCAACTGGTAGAAAAGATCTCTCTTCTGGCACCCAATTGTTGTGTTATCAGTGTGGGAGGAGCGGGAATATGAAGCCCCAGTGCCTAAGGGACCCAGTGGAGTATCGATCCTATGGAAAAATGGGTCACCTACAGCGTTTATGCAAGTTTCCCCTTCTAGCGGCTATTGAAGGAGGATCACTTTTGACCCCGCGCATAGGAGCAGGATTACCTGCTCTACAGAAGACTGGGGGTGGAGTTCTGCAGGACGTTTAGGTAATAGTAAAGGCCATGGACGTAGTGGTTAGGCTCAGGGAGGAGCAGCTCAGGGTTTTCAGGCTACTACACAGGCCCGCAGTACAGGCCAGACTTTTGCTGTAGAGCAGATTCACCAGGAGTAGGATCTCGGACCCTCTACAGTTCGAGGTACGATCTTAGTTGCCTCAGTTTTATCATTATCCATGTTTGATACTGGTGCTTCAAATAACTTTATCTCTGTTACTGTCAAGGAGATTCTTGAGCTCTGTGTCTTTTTGTCTGTTGACATGTTGACTATCGACATGACCATGAAACCCATCTTGAGATCGTTTTGAGTACACTGAGGGATCATCAAATTTATGCCAAACTCTCAATGGGCCACTTTTGGATGGATGAGATTCACTTCCTGGGTCACTTCATCTCAGAGATGAAAGTATCAGTAGACCCATATAAGGTGAGAGCTATAGTTACATGGGAGCAGCCAATGAATGTCTTGGAGGTACGAAGCTTCATGGGGATGGATGGTTACTACAGACAGTTTATACAGGGCTTCTCATGCCTTGTAGAACCTCTAACATGATTGACTAAGAAGGGGGTGAAGTTTTTTAGTTCGGAAGCCTGTGACTCAGCCTTCTAGTAGATGAAGGGGGGATTGAATTCAGCACTGATCCTAGTTTTGACGGAGCCGGGCAAGAGCTATACATTTTTCTGTGATGCATCTGTCATCAGACTGGGAGCAGTGCTTATGCAGGAGGATAGAGTGGTTCCGTATGGATCTCAGCAGTTGAGGAATCATGAGAGGAATTATCCTACGCATGACCTGGAGTTGGCTATTGTTGTTCATTCCTTACGTTCCTAGAGACATTACCTTATGGGAGAACATTTTGTGGTATACAATAACCACAACAGTCTCAAGTACATCTTCATGCAGTGTGACCTGAATCTAAGATAGCGGAGGTGGGTTGAGTATCTCCAGTCCTTCGATTTCGAGTTCTCCTATACGCCTGCGAAAGGCAACGTAGTGGCTGATGCCCTGAGCAGGAGAACTCAGATAAAGGCAGTTCATGAGGCCTATAGTGAGTGGAAACTGATTTCTCTCTTCTCAGATATACATTTGGAGGTTCACGATAGGCAGGGGCATACATTCCTATCTTCTGTGGCTGTTACCTCTGTACTTCTGGACCGAGTTCGAATGAGGCATCAGGAAGATTCAAAAGGGATAGTCCTACATGAAAGCATGTCAAGAGAGGTCCCTATTCCTGGGTGGACCGTTGGTGGGGATGACATCTTGCATTTCCAGGGACGTGTATGTGTGCCAGTAGATATATGCGAGGAGATGAAGTGAGACATCCATTCCTCAGTTTGGGTAGCTCATCCTTGTATCACCAAGATGTATTGGGATCTTCATCGCCAGTACCGGTGGCCAGGTACGAAGAATGATGTTGCTAGTTTCATCATGAGATGTTCATCTTGTCAGCAGGTGAAAGCAGAGCATCAGCGACTAGCAGGGCTTTTGCAGCAGCTACCCATTCCAAAGTGGAAGAGGAACGATGTCGTGATGGACTTAGTGACAAGGTTACCTAGATCTTTTAGAGGAAATGATGTGGTGTGGGTTGCCATCGACAGGCTTACGAAGGTTGCTCACTTGTTTCCAATAAAAGAGACTTTCAGTGTCGATGATCTGGGACAGCTTTACGTCTGGGAGATCGTTCGTCTTCATGGAGTTCCATACTCCATTTTTTCAGACAGGGATGTGCGATTTACCTCTTGGTTCTGGAAGGGACTTCAGAAGGCCTTGGGTACACATGTACTTTTGAGTACAGAATATCATCCCTAGACCGATGGCACGTCTAAGCGCACGATCCAAGTGCATGGGGAGATGCTCCGAGCATGCATCCTAGACTTTGGCAGTTCTTGGGAGAATCATATTTGTCTGGTGGAGTTATCCTACAACAACAGTTTTCAAGCGACCATTGAAATGGCTCCCTATGAGGCTTTGTACGGTAGGCCATGCCGATCACCATTATGCTAGCTTGAGGAAGGAGAGGCAGCTTTCCTGGGACCTCGTGTTGTTCAGGAGACCTCAGAATAGATAGATTTGTTTCTGAAAAGGATGGCTACAGCGCAGTATCGACAAAAGTCTACTGATCAGTGGAGATGACTTCTAGAGTTCGAGGTCGGTGACTAGGTTTTCCTACGTGTTACCCCGAGGTTGGGACACAAGAGTATTAGGAGACATGGTAAGCTTTCACCGAGATACGTCAGGCCGTTCGAGGTTCTGGAGAGAGTCGGGCTGGTTACTTATAGGTTGCAGTTACTTTAGAGATATCAGGCTATGCACAATGTCTTCCATGATTCTCAGCTTCGAATCTATTTCTCAGACCCATCTCATGTTTTTCGACCAGAGGAATTTGAGCTGGAGTAGGATGCATCATTCTAGGAGCATCCTATCATGATTGTTTATCATAGTGCAAAAGTACTCCATGGCTGGTATGTTTCTCTGGTACGGGTGCTATGGAAGCACAACCGTGTGCTGGACGAGACTTGGGAGAGGGAGGCCGATATGCGATCAAAGTGGCTAGAGTTGTTCGAGGTTTCTTCTTCTCTACCTTGCTAGTAAAATTCAGGGATGAATTTCATTAATGAGGGATGTTTTTAAGAACCCAGACCTTCTTTTCAAGTATGTTTTCCTTTTATGGACGTTTTTTGAGAAAAAGAGGAGAATCTGGAAATTTTGTAAGTACACGCCATGTACTATTCTTCCACTTGAGGCTGTGTGATGGCCATGTCTGGGCCAGTCACATGGGTGTAGTGATGAGGTGGAGTCCGATTAATACGGTTTACGGAAAAGGGGACTACACGCCGTGTACTCAAGAAGTACACACCGTGTACTTTTCGTTTTATTTCATTAATCGGACCATGGTCACGCCTAATCACCATTTGCATCTTCTTCTCCACCTAATTATGTCCAGAGCAACCTTGTTGGCAATTCATCTCCAAGGCACCAATCCTTCACTAGTTATCCGAATCAAACACCGTCAGGTGTGATTGAATCGCATCGATGAGTTCTCAGTTTTTCTTTGCCCATGTTTCCTGATTCCATCTCTTGTGAGAGTTATCTGAGGTTGAACGTTTAAGGTGTTTTTGCAGATTTACCCCGTTCTAGGCTGATTCATAGGTCAAGGTTCAAGTGTATCGAACACCAAGGATTGAGGTAGGTGGTTTGTTTCCCTACGTTGAATGTATTTGAGTTTTTGGTGCAAAAGTGTCGGTTACCCATGTATCTGGTATCTCGGGTTAGAGTTTTGGTCTTGTTTTGTTATCTGCCTAAGATTTCTTATATGATTAAAGTTATTATATGATTAATAATTTCATGTTATCATATTTGAGGATCACCCCACTAGTGTTTCCCCTTGTTTTCGATATTGATTTCCATTTGGCACGGTTTTACTATGAGGAAACCCTTTTTCACATTTCTAGTCTGCATGTTGACTTGATTTCATGTATTTGATGCTGTTTATATGCTTGTGGATGCATTATTCACTATTATCCAAGTAGTTGCTGAGCAAAATTAGGCTACTAAAAGTCTATTACGTCAGACTAAACTGCACCGGGCTGAGTGAACCTGGTGTGGTAGACTAAAGGGGGAATTGACGATTAGGGATTCCCTAGAGAGTCTGTTATAATTAGTATCGATCGCAGGACCAATGGTAATTCTACTTTATGCTTCCTCAGAGTTTCCTTAGTTACATAGCGAGACTATATGGGGAATTAGATGTAATAGCTTCCTCAGAGAGTCTATATCTTTCGTTGCAAGACCACATGGGAATTGATAGTGAGAGCTTCCCAGAGTGTATGTGCCTCTGTATGTTTACTTAACTAGAGGTGTTTGCAAGTAGGAGCCACCCAAAGAGTCAATTCTTTATTTTTTGGTTGGTTGTGATGAGTCCACCAAGACAAAGAACAAGCTTGGGTTTGTACTGCTTTCTGTTTAGGTAGACTGCTGATTTACCTGTTGTGATTACTTGTTTGCCTTGGGAGTATAGAGTTGTTTCTTGGTTCCTTGGTTGATAGCTAAATGATTGTACTGAACTGATAAATAAATGTGAATAGAGATTTGTAGGATTTTTTACTTTAGCGTATTCTATTTCTCTGATGCGTTTAATTCCTTCACTGTTGATATATTACTCACTGATAGTAGGGAACATATCTCGTGGTGATTGCCTACAGGGATTAGTCTCACGCCCTATTTGGGTCCTACTTTTCGGCCCAAACAGGTTATATGGTTGCAGGTGTGGATAGGGATTGTGACCCTTTATACTTTGCGTACATGATCGCTGGTTGGAGCGGGAGAGCATATGACTGAGCTTTGGCTTTCAATGCTGCTGGAGTTGCTGTTACATTCGCACTTTTATTTCAGTTATATTTCAGCACTTTGTTGTGTTTTACTGCTTTCTTTGGAAACATGTACATGCTGCATCATTATCATTATCATTATGTGTTCATTGCTTCCGATGTTTAGTTCCATTGTTTGTATGTTGTTTACTGCTTCTGCTATCGACTGTTGTTTTCTTTCCTGTTATATGTTACCAAATGAGGGAATAATTTCCCCAATAACTTACCAAGGCCCTCGCTGCTATTCGGCTGCCTCTGGCGTTGGGGGAAATGCGCTTGAACTCATGTGGCGAACTTGGTACGGGGCACCAGTGGAGGGGCTCTGGATTCGGGTCGTTACATGATACATCGTTTTACATAGAAATGAGGATTTAGTAACCCATTTGATAGAATTGTATATTGTTTTTGGTTGAACCATTTTCCTAATAAATCTATGATTATTAAATTTATTCATTTAAATATTTAATCATGATATAATATTATTTTAATGGGTTTTAGGAAGAAAAAATACCAAACCAATAGTTGACATATGTTATATATTATTTAGGTATTCTCATCTGGTTTGAAATAAAATCCTTACATGGATGGATTTGTGACCCAAAAAATTCTTCTAAGATTACATGAGGGGTGATGGTAAGTTATTTTTTTTCATAATGGTCATGATTAATGGTTTTAGAGTTATACAAAATTCGGGAGAGTTAGTTCCCTATTATAGTTGAAGTGTAGGGGCATTCTTATAGATAATAAAAATTATTAACAATTAGAAGGTCTCCCATAATTCCCATGGTGAAAATATTGATTAATAAGGTAAGATATAGTCTATTTAGTCTATTAAAATATCATCCATAAAAAAATAAATGACTTTTTTAATATTGTTCCATAACCTAAATGTTTCCCTATTTTTATAGTTTTTTATTAAAGTAACAAATTTTATAACCTACATAATTTTTATGTTTGGATTAAATTTATGATATAATTATTAAAAAAATTATACTCACTAATTTAAATTTAAGATATGTTATTTTTAATTTAATAAATATCATATTCGTTTGAAATTAATTTTCACAGAAGTAATCGTATTGCCTAAAAGCACTAAATTAACTAAAACGATTCTAACAATGTATTTATTATTTACTGGTCAATGTGTTCACTATAAAAGATAAATTCTCCAATTAATGAACCATATCATATGTTTATTTACAAATAATCACTATGTATGAGATTTTTATTATTTATTTTGGATCATTTAATGAAATATCATTTATTATAAAACAACATAAATTTCAATTTTGACATTACTTATTTAATTTAAGTTCAAAAATATCAAGAAAATAATTGGGATTTGTTATATAAACTTATAAACTATATAACATGAAATATTAATCTAAAATTTTGAATTCAGATAATCATACATTCTATTTACCTCGCTTTTAAATTTTTTAGTATCATTAATTTTGGTTAAATTGTAATAAAATAATTAATGTAAGTGCATGTCTTAAGAGTGTAAAGTAATTATTTAATCTCTAAAAAATTAAAATAACGGGAAATTATTTAAAAAAATATTTAAATTTCAAAATAAAATATAAAACTGGTAATATAATATTTTTCCCATATCCCAATGTTTTATAAAATTGAATTCCAATAATGTTCTTTTGTTGACTTCTTCATTACATATAATATTATATTGGTAAATTATATGTAATAGTATCCCAATAACTCCTAAAAATATATAATAAATCTGTAAGGGTCTATGTATTTCCATATAATTGTTTTTGGACATCGTTGTTGGTAATTTTACAATATATGATCTATGTTCAACCAATGAATAATCTCTTTTTACAGTAATCACTGTAATTTTTTTAATAATTCTCACAAATTACATGGGTAAAAAAATAATTTTGGCATAGTATAAAATATAAATTATTATTATTCCAAATATTTATTACTTTTTAAAATTTAAATTTATATTATAATAATATTTTAAATTAAATTTAATGGACTTGACATTACGAGAAATCGAATTTTTAATGCTAAAATGTTAAAAAAGTAATGGTTTTATATCGAAATTCAAAATTAAATTGAATCAATTGACCTAAATTTGATTAATATATGTATAAATAAACTATATTCACTTTTTTAAAAATTCATAATATAGTTTAACATTATAATTAATTTAAAGAAAATGTATGCTTTCAATTTAAATTCATTATTTTTCACTATTAATAAAACAACTTCTCAAAAATATTCCAATAAATCACCCTATGTTAATATTGATAATTTTATTTTCCAAAATAATGATAGATTTTGAAATAAATTTTTAGAAATTAGTAATATATAATTTTAAATTATGTCCACCAAACATGAGTAATACATCTCTTAGAAAATATATTGTTTTTAGAAACAAATTCTTAATATTTTAAATGATTATTATTTTTTCCTATTAAATAGATAAGTAATATACATGTGAAAACAATAAATTTTGATAATTTAGTTAATTATATTCTTTCAAATCCTTCAAACCGATTGGTGATAACTAACATATTAAAAAATAATATTAATAGTATAGTGTAGTTCGGTAAAACACAGTCTTCTGTGTAATGATAGATGTCAAAAAATACATATGTGTGTAATAGAAGACAAACATAGTGTTGTTTTTACAAAAAGATAACCTCATTGTTTCATGAAGTTAAATCCTATGTAAGTGTTCCATATAAATGAACCTAAACATAGTGTGTCATGAAACCCATTCCATTGTATAATTTTAACTTCATTGAAAAAAAATAATTATTAAAATGCTGGTCTATTACATTATACCCTACCCCCATAATTTTTTTGTCTATCTATAAATTAGACTATTTTTAATGTTTTTCATTCATAACTATTCCAATAAAATATTCACACATTTTAATAATGATTAATAATATATCCTTTAAAAAGGATGATGGGAAACAAAATAGTAACCCAAATTAACTCATAAACAATTTTAAAAAAAGGGGAACACTGGTGGGAAGTGAATATATGGATAATGAAGAAAATTGTAAATAATTATAGAGATAGATAAAGACGAATGATAATAATTTTTGTAATTAAGGTAAGGTGATTAATAATAACACCAAGAAAATTGGTGTAGAAGAGGTCAATTCCACTATCTACAAATCCTTTTTTTAATATTTAATAATACAATGTATGGTTTACTAGTAACTCCACATTTCAAAACCCAAATATTGAAACAACAATATTTAATCATTAAAATTCAAATAAAAATTAAAACAAACTAATGATACCATATTCTAAAATCATACAATGATCCCAAACCCAACAAACCACCATGGGATGCGACGTCCAAAGTGATACAAGAAAATAAGATTCATTCAATTGATGTTACTTCCATATTAGATTCATCCTTTGATAAAAATTTAAAATAACTCTCAGGGTCATTTTCCATCATACATGGATTTTCCATTTCTTATTAAGGATCGTTTAAATATAGTAACAGAGTTAGAGGAATTCTGGATGATATCACATAACAGAGTTCGATGACCAGAAACAGGTGAAGTAGAGTCCCAAAATTTATCAATATTGGATTTTCATTATTCGCTTCTAGATTAAACCCCAAATAAAAAACACTTTTATCCCAATAATTAAAATTCAGTCTATGATTTTTAACATTCTCTCATGATATAGAGTGAAACCTTATCTATCAATAATTTGTGGTTTAACCCACATTATCTCAAAGGCATAACTCATTGAATCTTCAATGTTAGAAATACCATGATGTTCCTAAGGAGAATTCTTGTTGATATATATATTTTTAACTAGATATGTGTAGATGGATACATGGGACATTAGAACTAATGATGGATGCAAATATGGACCTTGAGTTCCTAACACTACCTCTAGTGACACTTTCTCAACCATAGAATATTTAGGAGCTCACATCACATCCACATTGGACCATGTATTTACTCCATCACATTGACACCATTTGGACTCTAGGAGTACCTATTTAAAAGACCCCTCTTTCATGAATAATTCACCACTTTAGCACTTCCTTCTATATCTATACTTGAATGTGGCCCCATGTAATCCATTATAGGAGGCTCAATGGTAGAAAAAAAAGTAAATGTCTACATTCCTATGATGCCTCCCCCATTTGAGCTCCATGAAAAATATATGATTCTTTATTTGTTGATTCTAAGTGGTTGATTAGTCATGATTTTGTAATCATGTTCTTTGAAAAATAGATTTGACAAAATCATAATTTTATTTACTATAGTCAATATACCGTTTGGATAATCATTACAAAATTATCTAAAACCTTATATTCCAACCCGGTTCATTTAGGTTCCATCCATTTGCATAAATTAAAAATCATTGTATGAGAAACACTAATCACAGTGGAAAACCACATTTTTATGAGAAATCACTTATAGGATGAATAAATTGTCAATATTTTTTCATTAACCTATGACAACTTTGGTTTATCCAAGATTAATAGTTGTCATCATTAATTTAAATCTGATATTATGGTTCTTATAATTTTGGTAAATTTCTAAAGCATATCACCCAGTGGTTTGAACAAGGTGTGAAGGAAGCCCATTTTCTATCACCACTTATAGATCGATTGTAGCTCAATATGGTGTTTTTAGGATTGTTTCCTCTATTTACATCTATTATAGAGACACATCCACATGTATCATCAAGAATGGATTTTAATTTCTTGGAAATGAATTGTTTCAGAAATTATCAAAATTCCAGTATATTTTCATACAATTTGACTAATCTCTAGACATATCCTTAGACATATCCTTAGGTATCTCACTGTGGTTTGTTATCCTAGTTTCTGAAGGTTAACTAATCAGTTTCATTGATACCAACTATAGCAATATAGGCTTTTCATACATTAATATTACATTAATTATAAAAATTAAATACTTTACACAAACACATGTTGGAGGACCACCATAGTTTATTTTCTTTTGAAACAAGGATTCAAATCTTATAATCTTTTGAAGTATCTTAATTTTTTACAAAAATTATCATCCAATTTAACAAAAATACTTAATACCATTCTTTATAACATTGGGAAATGAATCATAATAAATATTGGGCTCAAATTCATTATATGTATAAAAAAGGATATACACAATAATAACACAATAAAATAATATGTGATCATGATCATAACAATTTAAGATCGTAACCTTCATATCAATTATCATAATTCTAAGTCACAGTTTAATGACTAACGTTTCATAAGACAAGAGTTATAAGGTAATAAATGAACATAATCCATGATATCCTAACATAATGAGTATTTTTCATACACACAATCATAAAAATTCATTCCCATAATTGTAATGGCTCACTTATAATTCCATTATAACATATAATGTGGTTTACTACTAAAGAGTATACACATCATTCTGGTCCTGCATTTTTATAATAATATCACTCCTCGTTCCTTCCCTATATTATATTACTGAGTTCACTCAATGTTCAATCAATTTATTAATGTTATAGGTTCAGCGCCCATTCCATGGATGTCTATATCATTTTATATTTTAATATTTACCCAATTAATTTCAGGGAAATATATGTCCTATACATTTCATAACAAAATAAAATATATGTTTGCCACATGATCATAAAGATTCATTATAACATATATAATTAACTGAAATGGGTATCATTAACATTTTATCGCATCACAGCCTAACACAAATATATATGTTTCATAATCATTTGGTCATATCATAATCCATTACCAAAACCTTTTTCACATTCTTCTCTTCATTGTATAACCCATAAAAAAGAAATAGGTTTCATAAGCATCATGCCACAAAAACATTAATAAATCATAATAAAAATAAAAATAGTATCCGTAGATCATATTCTTAGAATTTAAAGGGTAATGTAAATAGAATAAATCTTATATGGAAAATAATTTTGATAAATCCTTTAAAACATTTCTTGTTTGAATTTTCTTTTGAGATATGATTTTCAAAATAGAAAAAATTTTGGAAATAATTTTAATTAAAAATAATCATAAAGTTATATAAGAAAATATTTGAAAATTATATTATTTTTTTAACCACAATTTTTTTTTATTTAAAATTATATTTGTAACATAAAATTTATTAATTTAAAATAATTGAAAACACATTATAAATCAAAAAATTTTCAATTTTTTTTAGAATTTAGTTGGTTTAAAAACTAAAAAACAATTTTAAACCAAAACAAATTATGTAGAAATTTTCTTTGAAATTTATCTTAAAATAAAAAATGAAAACATTTTTTAAGACATTTTTTGAAAACAATGTTTTAAAAAAAAATAGATTTTCAGCAGAAGAGAGAAATAAATTGAAATTTTATTTAATTTTTTATTAACTGTATAAAATACAACAGAGTTAAAAATGGTACCATTATATGACTATATCATGAATAAACCAAGATGATTAAAATTAATTAAAACTATTGAGATATAGATAATATTAAATTATCATTGGAATCATGATCATAAACAATCCAGATAAACAATGAGATTGTAAAGTAACATTGTTACCAAATGGGTAAAGCTAAATCGTAACACCCACGAAAGAGAGATACTAAAATCAACAACTAACAAGAAATAAATTTTATTATAATTATAATAAAATACATTAATTTTTATTATATACACCTTATAGATGAAATATGTGGTGAATATAGATTATGTCTCGTTAATATAAAAAGGAAGATGGAAATCTCGTAATGCTTGTGTAACTATTGTATCCTAATATCCATAGATTTATCGCATAAATAAATAATTTATTTATAATTAAATGATTTAGTTTCATTACATATCATATCATAGCGAATTATATTTTCTACACAAAAGAAATGGGTGTAGAATATGGCATATGTCTCCCAAAAATAAATGTGAGACAAGAAATCCCATTACCTTAGGACTTTACTTTCATTATAATCATTTAAAACTCTGTTACAATAGATATAATTTTATTATAAATATATCATTGAAACATATTAATATTTATTATACCATATATGATTTACATATTATGTTATATTACACATTTATTAACAATTTCATCTATAAATTATGGTTTGGGTTATAGTCGATCATTTTTCCTACATCTATAAATATATCATTGAAAAATATGTAGTACTGCAACGGGAACTATATCAGGAACTGTTTGGCACTGTAGAAGCCAGGGATATGCCCCTCTTTGGGTCTTCGGGCCACCGATTTGGTCCCTGAGTCCTGTAAGGCCTTCGGGTCACCCAGGCCTTCGGGTCAGTAAGGCCTTTAGGCCACCTCAAGGCCTTCGGGCCACCTTAGTGCAGATGCAAACCGGAAAAACCTACATGGAACAAGCTCTACAAGGAGGATGAGCAAGGAGCTTTCACTATAGAAGAAGCTAAAAGGATTTCAAGAATGAGAGGGTATGGAACCTGCCATCGGGACAAGACTGTGCATGCAGATGAATGCCTAGCTGAACAACCATGCGAAGGTGGAGAGTTGATTTCATGATGAAGATGCTGGGGAGGAGTAGTTCAAAGTAGTTAGTGTGGGTTGTATGTAATGTTTGAAGCCAACGGAAAATGAATTTTTCTACGGCCTATGGGCCATTTAATAATTATGCCTACGGGCCTTGTAAAGGATCTACATCACCCCTTGAATGGTGGATTGTAAAAATCAATAAAAAATGAAGGCCTTTGGGCCATTGGAGGAAATGAAATGATATATATATATATTATAATTAAATTTTATTTTTTAAAATTTATATAAAACATTCATATTAAACCCATCCATAATACATTCCTAGTGCAGTGTTAATGAACAACATCACATTGTGAGGTGGTTGTCTCAAAAGATACGAATAATATTATCATATTCCCAAAAAATGGAAACCATTAATGAAAGTATTATATAATAATTATATATAAATAATTTATTTATAAAAATAATATACCTAGTATATATATAAAGATTATTTCCACTGCAATTTTCAACTTTTAATGGTTGTGATGAAAAAACTAACAACATCAGTTTGAGTGGCAGTCAACTTCTGTATATACGAACAATGATTTCAGATACCATTTGATTGAATATTGGGTGTTTTTTGGTCAGGCTATTAACCTAAAAATATATCAATATATTGATGATATTATGGTTATTATATAAGCATGACATACAGAAAAATAGGGTTTTATGGATGAAATAATAAAAACAATCATGAATGAACTTTGTCACTTCATTTAGTTTATTAATTTGGATGTCACTAAAATTATTTACTGGATTTTTTTTTCAAAACATAGACATATACGTTCAGAGGAGGAATGTTGGGAAGTGATTTATTTAAATATTGTCGAAGAAAAATGGCTTCATTTCTGTAAAAAATGGGGAAGTGAAAGTGTAATTTTAGTTAGTTAATAAATGTACCATATAAGAAATTTATTTAAATATACAAGTATATTGGTAAAATAATTGACTTTTTTAATTTAAAATCATTTATTTAAATGTCACTTCGTGTAAAATAACACTAATGTCAATTATGACATTAATTATTGAATTTGAATTTACGAAAACCTTGAAAATAATTGTATTGGGATATATTTAGTTAAACCCTCAATAAGATGATAAATTAATATAAAAAATTAACAGAAGATAATGATTCTTTCAATTTAACTAACATTTCATATTTATGGTATCATTTATTTTATTTTATTCTTAACAAAGTAATTATTGTGTTAAATTTTCTTAATCAGTTCAAGTATTTATTTAATTTAGAAGAATATTAAAAAAATGAGCATGATAAAAAATAATTTAAATATAAAAAAATTATTTACAATAAAACATATAATGTTTTCCCTACCCCTATGCATTATAAAATGAAAATTCAAGGAAGGTTCGTGTTTTATCTTTCTCATTACATATCATAGTATATTGCAAAATTGACTTTAATATTATCTTAATAAAACATAATAAATTATTCATAATTCAATAAGGATCTAAATATTTCCATCTAATGGTATTTCATAAACTTTTAATTTCATTTTACACCTCTTATTCTATGTTTAACCACTAAGTAAACTTGTTTTTACCTTAATCACAATAAATAATTGTAACTGCTTTCCCTAACAAACATTGGTCAAAAAATAATTTTGTGTTATAAAAAAATATAAATTTTTCTGGTTCCATATATGGAATATATTTTTACAAATTCAATTCACATAAGTGGAAGAATTTAATTTAAATTTAATCCCACATACATGTTGAGAATATAGGTTATTAATATGGAAATTCTTAACACATTACAATTTTTTGTATCAAAATTAAAAATTAAAATTATTCAAATGAAATAAATTGGATTAATAGATATATAATTGAAATTTTTATAATTTAATATAAAATATAAATATAGTTTATCATTAAAAATTATTTTAATGAAATGGCCTTTTTCAATTAAAAGATGGTTTTTTCACTATTCATCAAAAAAATATCATAGAAAAATAAAACAAAACACCCAATGATAGTATTGATATTATTATTTAAAAAATAAGATTAAATTATTAAAATAGATTTTCTAAAATTTTCAGAAATATTTTTTAAAATATGTGTCCCATACACGATTAAACAATCCATTTAAAAAGATCATTTTTTCATAAAACAATTCGGTATTTATTCTAAATGATTCATCTTTTATTTATAATATATATATAATTATATTTATAAAAATGATAAATAAATATATTTTAATAGGTATGTTAATACTATTCACTACTTGTAGTCCAATTTGATGTTGATATCTATAAAAATAAATAATAATCTTAATAGTATATTATTGTTTGGTAAAACTCGGTCATGCATGTAATGAAAGCTATTGAGAAAACATTATTTTGGGAGAAACACATGACAAAAAATTGTTTTCCGTGTATGTAAAACTCTAAATATGGTTTTCAATGATTTTTATCCTTTTTTGTGATGTTGGATCATTTTGTCGTGGTTTGGGTCATGTCCCCTGTGAAATTTTTTCGCTTTTGGAGTTTTTAGGTTGTTTTAGCCTTGTGCACAATTTCAAAATTATTTGTTAAAAATTTTTGAAGGTAAAAAATTTACCATCTCACATTAATTTCTCATCAAGGAAAAGGCTTACTACAAAATCATTTTTTGAGGAAACCCTATGACTAGCTTGCAAAATGGTTGTGTCAAATGATAGATCTAGGTTTCACGGTTGTCGCAAAGTCTCTCAAACATTGTTGTCATACCATTTGAGGGTTTCTTACCTCTAGTAGTCTATGAATGTTTATTTCATGGCCTACAATACAATGAAAAAAAATGTGTGGATTACCTAGTATTCAAAAAATAATATTATGTGAAAATAAAAGAAGAGAAGTAAAAAACAAATAAATTTTTTATAACAATAATGTCATTATTATTATTATTATGAATGTTATTATTTTCATTTTTAGGTTTCTTACTAATATAATAAATATTATTATTATTGTTATTATTGATAGGTTTTTATTTTGTATTCAACCCATAAGGGGTCTCTCGACCCCTCATCACCACATACAACCCCCCACTGCTTCCCTCGACCCACATTTGAAGGAGCTCCCTAGAAAACCACCGCCACTACCTCTCCCTCCCATCAGTGGATATTATACTCCATTATTAGGTGTGATCATCTCCAGTTACAATATTACCCCTTCCTCCCCATTATATTCTTAGTTTCTTCCTATCCCATATGGTGCATGTGTTTTTTCTCAAAATGCCATAAGTTTTGGGGGTTTGGTTTTAAATGATTCATGATGACTAGAGTTAGTTGGACTATTTGATGATCACTCAAATAAAGACTGTCATTGTTATATGATTTTCATCTATTTTTAAGGGTTTTTAATTTCATCTTCATAGTTTAATTTTCATTGATTGTTTTTATGGTTTTTGAGTTCCATGTATTCTTCTTTACTGCGTTAGACCTCACTTCGGGGGTTATTTATTTCCTTTATAAAATCAAATATTCATGTGTAGGAATAGGCAAAAATATACATATAGATGTTCCTTGGTTATGTATATATATATATATATTCACACATTTCCAAATGAATATACATATTGAGGATAATCTTTCCCATTTATATATATGAAAAATACATATCAGTATGTGTTAATTGGGGGTATATTCACAAAAGGGGGTATATGTAAGGATCCCATTGAATATATTCACCATAAAAATATGTATATAGGGGTTCAGTGTCCTTTCATTTATGTAAATGTGCATATGTGTGTAATAAGAAATGGAATTTGAGTGGCCTTCATAAAAAAGAATCATGTTTGAAGTAGGGTTCACATTACATTGGTCAACTAAAAATATGAAATATTAATTTCTTAATTTTACTCCTCTTATTAATTCTAAATAGTGATGTATGATTTCCAGATACACTATTAAATGTGATATGAGTTTGGAAAATTTTTAAATTATTTTATTTGACTTCCTGCACAAATTTTTTTCTAAATTATATTTATTGGTCATTATTAGTGGATTATGGATAAAAAATGGGTTTGTATATAAATGAATATCGGTTTATAAAATATATTGAAAAAAATTCTTATAAAGGTGTTTGTAATCGAAAATCATGGTATGGGTTTTCTAAATGGATAGGAGATTATAAATGATATATTTTCACATTTTTAAAATGTTGTTTTTGGTTCTTCGAAAATGGGTGGTTTCTTAAATTGGTTTTATAGGTTTATTTGTAGTTAGTGGATGATGTGTTTGATTCTATTTGAAATCTGATTCATAGTTATAAATGTAGTTTATGTTTGGTTCTTGATAAATGGTTTGTAATGTGAAGGTCTTGTGAGGCCTATTTAGAAATTTAATGCAAATTGGTTTTCTTGAAAACACTCTTTGGACAATTTTATTGCCCTAGTTAGGTTGAAAATTATGGGCAGTCAATGCTCAAAGAAATTGTTATGATCAAATATTTTAATGTAAAGATATTGTTCATTGGAGTTATTAAGGGGTGACTTCTGTGTTTTTTTATGGGGTGTGATTCATGTTTATATGGCATATAAAATGTTTTTCATTTGTTTTCTCATAACCACTTTTGTCATGACATGGTAACATTGCATAGGTATGAAATATATACTAATTTGTTTCTAGAATAGATTATTAATTTTCTCTAGATAGTTTACCTTATCAAGGACCTTTCTATACTTTGGGGCAATTCACCTCAGTCCGAACGGGTAGGGTGAGAACAGGTGAATGAGTGAGTTAATGTCATCAATTAAGGCATTCCTTTGGGATGAGTCAGTTGTATAGTATGTTCAAGATTAACCAATGAGCTCCTAGGTTCTCTAATGTTCATAAAAACTTAATTTTCTATAGAGATTAATTGTGGTTCCTTTATTAGTTAGTTAATCTTGAATACTATTTTCCATTTCCATTGTATGATCCTTGTTTTTTCCTCTTATTATAGTGTATATATTTACTTAAACTGATAAAATGGTTATCAAATGTTTGTAGCAAAACGTTTTGAATTTTTTTTATAGTTATTTCTTCTCTGTACCTCTTTATTTAATATTTTAATTCTATATTATTTCAAAAGAAACTAGTATAAATTTAAACGGGAAATGGATTGTGGTTTTCTTCAAAATAATTGTGCAAAAAACCCTTGATTATATATTATATTAAAATCTTGAAATGGATAAATACATTATTTAAAGGAAATTCATCAGGAATATAATTTTTTAGAACACCTACCGAGTTTTAAATATCATGTCTATAGTTTCATTTAATCTTCGAGTCATGGTGATGCATCCCACTCGGTTCCAGTCAACATGGGGGGACGTTGGTTTAGTGATATGTGTTTCCCCACATGGTAAGAATAGGATTGTGTATTTTTTTGAATTTATATTTTATCTTGTTATTGATCAATAAATATTTTTTCCTTTTTTATTTTTTTAGTATCCAAGTCATTGACAATTTAATGATTTTTATTCCACACACTAGTTCCTAGCTTATGGGGATCCCAAACAACCTTCAGGCCCTGTAGTGAGCTGTATCATGTGGCCGGTATATGGATGAACATTGATGGTTCAGGAAAATATGGTATAATGGAAAACCATTTTTTATTTGGGTTGTTTTTTATAGTGAAGAATTCGATTATCAGTAATCGATAGGTATGTACATAAAGGACATTGTGAACCCTTATACATTCTAAGCTTCGAGTTGTAAAGGGTAGTCCAATATTTGATTCTTTTATTTTGTCTTTTTATATATGAGATGATAATGGAAATGATTTAGTGTTACATTATAATAATTCATGGAGTAATGACCCATGTAGCAGAGTACAAGGTACATGACACATCCTGGGGATGATGCTCGCTCAAATAATTTTCTTCCAATCCATGTATTTGGGATTGGCATAGCCACTAGTTCTGTAAAGGCCCAAAAATTTCAAGGAAATTATTTTTAAATACTTTGAAATTTTACGAGTCTATGGCTTCTGAAAACACTTGATTCTGAGGCCCGGTGTTCCCAGAATCATTTTTTGAAATTTATCTCGGGTACATTCAGTGAACGAACAAGCGGGTTTTTATATCTTTTGAACCGATTTTTGGAATTGATATATGAGGGAACAAATGAACTCGAAAGGTCAGGAATTACATAAGGAGACCATTACCGTAGTCATGTTTTCACGTGAGGAGACGTTTTTTATTGGGGTTTAATTATGAAGTAAATAAAATTGTTTGTACAATTTTATTTTATGTATCTAAGGAGGTTAATTCATCCAATGGTTAGTTAAGGGTGGGACCCACATCCACCTAACTACCAAAGTTTGGATGTCAGAGAGGTGGGGCCCACATGAGCCCCAACCATTCTTTTCCCTCTAAACTCCCTAAACCCCCCTCATTAGATTTGCAACCCCCATTAATTTCCAATCTCTCCACCTCCCTCAACCCATTAATTTCATGACAACCCCTCATATTTATGAGGATCTTTCCTATCCCTCTCTTTAATTAAATTCCAACACATTTAATTAATGAGGTGATCTGAATTTAAAAATTTAAATTACATGTGTAATAAAATAATTGGATGAGCCTATTATTTTACCGGAGGAGGGATTTTGTTGTGCTAAGGAGGAATTTGGGAGAGCTCTTGAGTTTTTTAAGAACACCACCCTCCGATGAAGAATGACGATTTCATCAACGAAGAATGTCAGTTCCATGAAGAACGTGGACGCGCCACCCATTCTCTTCTCCGCGATAAGAGATGAGACACTACTTCCTCCTCGGGCGCACTCCGATATCACCTACGAATCCTTTCCCGGCGACGCGGTCTTCCTCGACGCCCGACGTGCGACGTAAATTATCGAGGTAGGGGTAGTATTCAATTTTGATGAATGAAAATTGTCCCTTAGTTCGTCATTGTATATCCTTGATTGTATCGGCCTTTTTCTATCACTTAACGCAGAGGGCGCAAGCTGAAAAAACACTGCTCGATGACCCTCCGCTTGATATTGTTTTTAAATTTAGAATCAACAATCGAAGGCAAGGGAAGCATGACACTGTTGTGCCATGCTGGGAACGCGGCAAAGGAAACCGACATCGTCGCACTGGTTGTGCAGAAGGAATCGTGGCCCGCATCACGGGATGCTTCGATTGAATAACCGGTCGGCCCATCAGCCAACCAGGTGAAGGGGAGTCGCGAAGCTAGGAGTGTGCCGCGTTGGAGAACCTGGCCGGCCAATCGGCCGGTTGGGCGAAGACGAACCACAGAGCCAGGAGGGCGCCGCAGTGAAGAAACCCGTGGCCCGACGTGCGGGCCACGTGCACAAGAAGGCCAACAGGCCTAGCCAGCTAGTTTTGGAGGGAGGTGCCACAAGGCACCGCCGGTTCATTCAGCCGGGGGCCGCGTCCTCACCTCAGACAGCTCTGCATTCGGGCCGCGCCAGCCGGGCCGAACCCCTGGTCGGACCGCGCCCAGCCGGGCAGCGCCACTTCTGGCTGGGCCGGGCCACTTTCCTCAGGCCAGGCCGCGCGACTCACTGGGCATGTCCGACCCCTTTGCCGAGTCAAACCCACCAAGACCAAGTCGACCCGAGTGGATGTGCACCACACAGAGGGTGGCTAGAACGTACACTAAGCGAAAGAGGATCTCGATGTTTGTCCAAAGTAGTGATGTCTCGATGTGCACCTGGAACATTAGGCTCCACCATCTACCTGCTGCTGCATGTAGGATACTTGCCGAAAGGATCACCATAAGGTCTGTCGGTGTCCCTACCAATCTGAATACTCTGACGATAGCCTCCAGCCAATCCTTGGCTGCCAGAGGGTTCGTCTCTCCATGGAACCTGGGCGGCCTCTATTGTTGTAACTCATGAAACACACTCAGCCAGTGTTCACTCTTCACTGCTAGGTCTAGTGGTATCGGTGGCCCGGTGGGTAGTGGTACCACTGGTGCCTCTACTATAATGGGGCCCTATATCGAGGCCTCATCGCTCGGTTGGATGCCATCCCGCACGTATCTAGGAAGCCTGGCTGGCTGCCTTCGTGGGGCCATCGTGAGATAAAATAGGTGCACCACGGTTAGTACAATATACATGGTGAACTGAAAGAAATTAATAACCAAGAAAACATATGAAACACACTTGCAATCATTGTTTTCGTTCACTTAGTCAGAAATCAGAAATCAGGGTCCTGGTGTATGGATACGTCAACTGCCGCCCCAACACTGGACTCCCTAGACTGAAAACCACACTCATTACAGGCGACAGTAGTCAACACATTTTCAGAAAACCTCATCCCCCTTCCTGGAGAATAAAATCAGAGAAGCCCAGGGTGAAACACTAGGTCAGAAGAATCTATTTCCATGTAGGTCCTCCACCTGTACCCGCAGCTCATGAAACTCGGGGGGAGCCATCCGATAAACAGGAGTAGATATCGGTGTTTTCCTATGGTACATGTCCATGTATAATTCTACCTCTATGTGAGGAGGTTGTCCTGGAATGTCGTCTAGAAAAACATCTTCATACTGATCTAGAACAACAGGAAAACATAGACACCACACATCAACTGCTCCTAGGATGAGACTAGCCAACTTATGTGTGATCAGCTTCCCTCTCCTCTGCGTAAGTCCATCCCGCGCTGCCAAGTCCCCCTTTTCACTGGTGAAGGTGGACCTGTTCCTATCTATGCGGATACACTGCACTTTGTGCCTAATACTGTCAATCTGAGCATGGAATGTAGATAACCATCCCATGCCCAAGATGACGTCATATGGCCTCATCACCGCTACATGAAGAAATTAACTGAAGCTCTCGTGTCATAGAGTGAGCTCACACTACAGGCACCAGTGTCTAATTGTTGAGCCAGCTCCCATTGGAGTCTCTATCCGTAAGGATCGATCCAATGGCTCCGTCGGAATCCCCGAGCTCCGAACAAGGGAATTGTCAATAAAATAATGACTCACTCATGTGGCTATAACAAGTGCAACAAGGGTGGAGTAGACACAGATAGTACCTCGAATCATCTCAGGTGCGCTGTGGTCGTAGGCCTCGACTTCCTGGAGCTGATCCTACCCCTGTCTTCTTGGTCACTGTGGTTGGGGTGGTCCTCCTGGTGGTGTTGGTGGTAGAGCCTCGAAGCGTCGTCCACCACCCGCTGCTTAGCCAACTCCTTTGCCTCGTCCCCCTGCCCCCTGCGGGCCACCACGATTGCTCCTCTGCATATTCCTGGAAGGTCCCTCTACTGTCTGTTGCTCCTCTGAATGTAGGGTCAGGTAGTCACGAGCCATGTGGCACTGACCGCCACATGCATAGAACTATATCCCCCTCCTATGGCTGGCTCTGATGCGTGTGCCCCGAATATCAAGACCAGAATACTGGGGTCACCCACTTGATGGCCTAGTCCACTTGGACCTCTACGTCGTCTGTCTACTACCAGCTGTAGAAGACTCCACTACGTGTCACCCTATGGTGGGTCTCACTACAGGCGTCATCTCGTCAAGAAATCTCTCCATAATAAGGGCTCTCTCTAGTACTCCTTCTTGAGTCGGAATGCTGAGGGAGATCATCGAAGCCCTGATCTCATGCCTCAGACCCTAATCAAAGGTCCTCTGATACCGGTTCTTCACGACCCGCCCTCGGGGCCCATGTCGTGACTACCCCAAGCCCGCCTTCCATAGTTCAGGGGCTGGCGACTACCACCAAAGGCGTAAATCCCTATAAAAAGGGAAGGCATTTCCTTTATAAAGTAAACAAACACAATAGAGTACGCATGTGAATTAAGAACTAAGTAAAATTGAGTAAAAAGTAATTGTTGGAAAGCAAATAGGCCAGTATACAAATCCAACTGAAAATACAGTACAACTGAAAAAAAGTACAACAGCTGTAATGTAAAGCAGCAACCACTGAGTCTCCCACCAGGGATCCCACATAAAGGGTTGGTACAGATAGTCTCATCTGTACCTCGGGTCCATCCGTCCACTCTGTGTACGTCCCGCCTGGTGGTCCACTTCCGAATACAGTCCAGCTCCTCCTCAAGTCTCATCCATGATCAGTGATGTCCATCGTGGACCACCAACATAACGTAGTACGGTCAATAACCAAGAAGGGGTGAGTATAACAATACTCATTAGGGACCTCGAGACTCCCAAAGGTCTCCCAGATTCCACGAAGGACAAACCACAAATGAAAGATAAAAACACGAAGAATCAACCATCCCTACTCAGGTATATTCCCATACATACACCTAAGTCATCAATCTCAGTACAACTCCAACATCTGTGCCCAAGCACAAGCAGTCCACACAGGAAAGAAGTAAATCATACAAATGATAATGATTAAAAGATATTACTCGACACACAGAGGTATACTACTTCAGAAGAGACGTGAAGATGATTAGATATAGCCTCTGAATCTTCTCCTCTGTCGATCCCACGTAGGATCCAAGTACAGAAGTCGTCGCTTCCAAACCCACATAGGATACAAGCATAGAAAAAATCCCACCTGAAACCACATTGGATCTAAGTATAGTCTTCATCGCTGCCGAACCCTCGGAGGATCCAAGTACAGTCGTCCTCGCTACCGAACCCACGTAGGATCCAAGTATAGTCGTCATGGTCGTCGCAGTCGCAGCTAGCTCTAGGGTTCTCGCATACAGTGTACTCGATTCTGGCAGGGTCCGCACCACGAGTAAAAGGGGTTGATACATCAACTGTCATGAAGTCCAGAGATGATGTATCCCGAAGTTCTGTCTCATAAAAAGGAACTCAACGTGACAGACAGCGCGTCAAACGGACGCCCGGTCTGAGAGATAATGACTTTTTCATTCCAGGGGCCCGGTTGGAAGTATGTTCATTCCAAACCCAGACATTTACCAAAGTTGTGAAAAACTCACTTAGAGTGTCTCAAAATGACCGCCTCGTCGATCGGACCCCAGTACCACAGACGGCGCGTCGCTCAGACGCGCGGTCTTAGAGATATTCATCTTTAAGTGAAAAAGGGCCCGGTCAGTTAGGCCCGATGGGCTGACGGGTCGGGCTGACTCGGTTTTGGCGGGTCCAACCCAGAAAAGGGGTCAGACTAGCCCGGTGAGTCACACTGCATTCCCCGAGGGGCACGACCTGGCCCGAAGTGGCGCGGCCTGGTGAGGCTCGGCCCAACCCGGTGGGGTGAGGCCTTGCTCTGCCCGGCCCGGCGTGGCCCGGCTGGGAGTGACCCAGCAGGGGGCAGTTCGGCCGGGCGCGCGGCTCGCCGGGCTTGGCCCGAAGTCCAAGAGGACCATGGCGGGGGCACGGCCCCCTGCTGCCCGATCCGACAGCACCTTGTGGAGCCGACCGACCTTCTGGTGCACGTGTCCCACACAACAGGCAATGAGTCTCTTCAGTGCGGCCCCCTCCTGGCGTCGTGGTCTGGCTCCACCCAGTCGGCCGTCAGGATGGCCGGTTCTCCAGCGCGGTGCCCTCCTGGCGCCGCGGCTCCCCTTCACCCGGCCGGCCGATGGGCCAACCTGTTCTTCCGTCGCAGCGGGCCGCGGTTTCTCCCGTACGGCCGGTGCGACAACACTAGCTTCCTTTGCCGCGTTTTCAGCATGGCGCGACAACGTCATGCCTTCCCCGCCTTTGGTAGTCGATTTTAAAAATAATAAACAAGATCAAACAGAGGGTTTTCGGGCCGTGTTCGTTCGGCTCGCGCCCTCTTCCTAAGCAATAGCTATAGGCCAAGGTATTCACATGAATACAACGAGGACGAAGGAGTAATTTATTTTAAATAAATTAATCAAACCCCCTACCTCAACAATTGATGATGAATTTCAGCGTCGTGGTAGACATCATCGCGGGGAGAGGATTCGTAGAGGTCAATGGAGTGTGTCTGAGGAGGAAGCGTCGTCCCCTCACTTTTCACGGAGAAGATAATGGATGGTGAATTGTTGTTCATCATGGAACCAGTGTTCTTTGTCGAAGGCTGATGTTCTTCCAAAATCTAAAGAGCTCTCCCAATATTCTTTAGCACAACGAATGCTCTCCCAAAAAAAATAATAGTCTTCTCATATTATTTTATTATCACATGGAATTGAAAAATTCAAATTCAAACCACTTCATTTAATTAATTGATGTGGCTGAATTCATTAAACTAATGTGTTGTCAAGAGTTAAAGAGGGAGAGAGGAGGAGATGCGAGGTCTCATAAATATGGGAGAGTTGTCAACATTAACATGGGAGTTTAATGGGGGGTTTAAAGATGGTTAAGGAGTTAAGGGGGAGGTGAAAGGTTTGGGGCTCGTGTGGCCCTCACCATTCAATTATCCACACATGGGACGTTGGGTGGGTGTGAGCCCCACCAATAACTTCCCATGGGAGGAATTAGCCTCCATAGATATTGAATAAAATTGTACAAACAATTTTATTTACTTCGTTAATTAAAGCACAATAAATAAATTCTCCTCCTGTGAAAATGAAACTATGGAAAAGGTCCCCTTAAGAAATTACCAGTGTTGTGAGTACATCAGTGCCCTCAGATTTCAATTCCGAGCACAGGTTCAAAAGATATAAAAACACGCTCGTTCGTTTACTGAACGTTCCTGAGCTAAACTTCGGAAATTGATTCTGTGCACGCTGGGCCACAGAATCAAGTGTTGTTAGAAGCCACATGCTCATAAAATATCAATGTCTTTAATAAAAAAATTTCCATTAAATTACCGTGTCTTTAAATTACTGTCACCACAGGTATTTACATCCCGGTAAAGCTATAACATAAATTAGGGAAACAAATGAGGGTATTGAGCATGAATCTAAGCATCCCGCTCCCATTTGCTTTCCTACATTGATGGTCAATTCCTATGGAGTGCATTCAACCTGGAAAAGGGGTCGGACATGCCCAGTGAGTCGCGCGGCCCGGCCCGATGTGGCACAGCTCGGCCTTGCAGGGCTCGGCTCGGCCCGACGGGGCGCATCCCGGTTTGGCGCAGCTAGGCACGGATCGACCTGGGCAGCCCGACCGGCCCAGCTAGCCGGCCGAGCGGTCCGAGGTGGGGGTGCCGCCCCCGGCTTCCCGAACCGGAAGCACCTTATGGTGCCTCCCTCCCCAAATCTGTCGGCTAGGCCGGGTGACCTTCTTGCGTACGCGGCCCGCACGGTTAGCGGCCCACGATGCGGGTCACAGTTCCTCCCGCATACCCAGCGCGACGACACTGGCCTCCTTTTCCATGTTTCTAGAACGGTTCAATGGCGTTGTGCCTCCACCGCCTTTGGGATCCGATTCTAAGAATAATAATGAAGATAAAACTGAGGGTCGTCGGGCCGTGTTCGTTCGGCCTTCCCCCTCCGTGTAAGTGATAGCAATGGGCCTAGGTATTGACTTGATTCCAACTATAAAGAGGGAGAAATTTATTTTTAAATAAATTAATCAAACCCCCTACCTCAACAATTGATGACAAACTTTGGCGTCACGAGGTGAGGATTTATAGACGTCAACATAGTATGTCCGATGAGGAAGCGGCGTCTCCTCAATTGTCGTGTAGAAGATAATAGAAGTCAAGTTATCGTTCTTCATGGAATAGGAGTTCTTCGTCGAAGTCCAATGTTTTTCCAAAATCACAAGTGCTCTCCCAATCTTCCTTATCACAACGAAATATATCCCAAAATAAAATAATAAGCTTCTCCTATTATTTTATTACAACATGAAATTTAATAATTCAAATTCAAACTACTTCATTTAATTAATTGATGTTGTTGAATTCATTAAATTAATGTGTTTTCAAGAAATAAAGAGGGAGATAGGAGGAGACGAAAGGTCTCATAAATATGGGAGAGTTTTCAACATTAACATGGGAGATTAATGGTGGGTTTAAAGAGGGTTTTTAGTTTAAGGGAGGTGAAAGGTTAGGTCATGTGTGGGACCCACCTTTCAATGATCCACACATGGGAATTTGGGTGGGTGTGGGCCCCACCAACAACTTCCCATGGGAGGAATTAACATCCTTAGATAAAGAATAAAATTGTACAAAAAATTTTATTTACTTATTTAATTAAACCCCAAAAATAACTTCTCCTCTCGTGAAAAAGCAACTATGGTAAAGGTCCCCTTAAGCAATTACCGGTGTTGCAAATTCATCAGTGCCCTCAGATTTCAATTTCGAGCACCGTTTCAAAAGATAGAAAAACCCACTCATTGGTTTTCTGAACGTAACCGAGCTAAACATCGAAAATTGATTCCGGGCACACCGGGCCTCGAAATCATGTGCTGTCAGAAGCCACAGACTCGTAAAATTCCAAATTATTTAGGAAAAAATTTTCATTGAAATTTATGGGTCATTACATTACTCTCAACTCAGGGCTTTACGTCCCCATAAAGCTATAACATAAACTAGGGAAATAATGAGGGTACTGAGCAGGCATATGAGGCTCCCACTCCCATGTGTTTTCTTTGAGGTCCCAATGATGCAAACGAATGTGAGTTTGAGGAATTGACTATCCACGTAGGACCCACTCTTGTAAATCCTCAATATCCATTGGGACCTCCGTAAATGTAGCCCCATCATCGATGTCTATATCCCTGTGATCAATGATGTGGTTTGGGTCGTGCACGTATCTTTTTAGCTAAGATACGTGGAAGACGTCGTGCCGACGGTGAAACTGAGGTGGAAGGTGCAGGTGGTAAGCCACCTTTCCCACCCTCTTGAGGAACTATAATGGTCCAATGAAGCACATGGATAACTTGTCACCATGGAAAAATCTTTGTAATCCATGTCGAGGTGAGACCTGTATGAAAATGTGGTCACCGTACTCGAACTCCAGTGGTCTCCTACTCTTATCAGCATAGGACTTCTGTTTGCTCTGTGCAGTCGTAATACCCTCCTGTATGATCTTCACCTTCTCTACTGTTGCATGAACCCACTCTTTTCCTACATGTGCGGACTCCCCAGGGTCAGTCCAGCACAGAGGTGATCTGCAAGGATGGCCAAACAGTGCCTCTTATGGTGCCATCCCTATGGTGAAGTGGTAGCTGTTGTTGTATGCAAACTCCATCACGGTTAGGTGATCCTGACAGCTACGACCAACATCAAGGACACATGAACGGAGCATGACTTCGAGTGTTTGAATGGTCCTCTCCATCTGGCCATATGTTTGAGGATGAAAGGCAGTGCTCAGGTGTAGCTGCTTTCCAAATGCCTCCTGAAATCCCTTACAATGCCAGGAAGTAAAGTGAGCATCTCGATCAGAGACGTTAGATGATGGAACACCATTAAGTCATATGATCTTCAGAATGTAGAGTCTTCCCAAGCTCTCTACTGAGCCCTGTAGAATGATCGGTAAGAAGTGGGCCGACATGTTGAGTCGGTCTACGATCACGCCGAATGAGTCGTGTCCTCTGGATGTACGTGGAAGCCACATCATAAAATCCATGGATATTCAGTCCTACATCCACTCGAGATCCTCTAAGGGCTGTACCAAACCTGCTGGTACCTGATTCTCTACCTTCACTTGCTGGCAAGTAAGGCATCGAGAAATAAACTATGATACAGCCTCGTAAATACCCGGTCACCAGTGCTATCGTATTAGGTCCTGGAACATCTTCACCACACCTGGATGTACCGCTAGAGTGGAAGTGTGAAACTCCCTTAGCACATCCTCCTGCAGTGTAACTGGTAACATGGTACATCCCCTAAAAAGAATGACATCCTCTCCTCCTTCAGAAAATCCATTAGGCACCTGCCCTGTGGAAATCTGAGCACGTCACGTCTCACAGTCAATGTCCCCACATTGTGCCTCTCTGACCCACTGAAGTAGTGGATGAGTGATTGTGAGTGCGTCCGAGGATGAAGTGGCATTTCCTCACTTGTCTTGGAGAAGAGAATGGAAGGTTATTTGGCGTTCTTCATGGAACTGGCATTCTCCGAGGAGGAAGAAGCGTCTCCTAACTTGTCACAGATAATAGAATATAAGGTGTGTTTTATTTCTTCGTGGATCCGGCATTCTTTGTCCTTGTGTATGGATACATCAGCCGCCACACCAACACTGGACTCCCTGGACTGATAACCACACTCAATACACTTAACACTATTGTTTCACAGAGAAGATATTATCAGAGTCCTGAGTTCTGCAGTAGAACCAACTCCACTCATACCAATTTATCACGATCCATCCTCAGGTCCAGTACAATGACTACCCCATGCTCGCCTTCCATAGGGCATGGGTTTATGACTAGCACCAAAGGCATAAATCCCGACAAAAAGGAAAGGAATTGCCTTTATAAAAGAAATCAAACACAACAGGGTACACAATATGGAGTAAACACAAAGTAAACTGAGTACAAAATTAAGTGTTGTAAAGTAAATGGGCCAGTATAAAAACCAAACTAGAATTTATTACTTAGTTATATGTATGGGCACATACCTAAGTAGAGTCGGTTGATACTTCATGTCTGTATATTACTTTTGTGGTTTATCCTTTGTGTATTCTGGGAGACCTTTGTGTGTCTCGGTGTCCCTACTGAGTATCGTATACCCACCCATGCATTGGCAAAGCCCGCACTACATTGTGATTGATGCAGCTGACAAACAGCACTGATCGAGGTGGAGTTTTGTGGAGTTGGATGGTACCCGAGGGTGGACCACTAGATGTGACATACACGGAGCAGACGACCGGACCCGATGTGCTGAGGAGACCATCTGTACCCACCCTTCAGGTGTGATATCTAGAGAACAACACAGTGGTTGCCACATTACATTCTGCTGTTGTTCTTTCTTTTCAGTTGTACAGTACTTCTAGTTGGGTTTGTATACTGGCCCATTTACTTCACAACACTTACTTTTGTACTCAGTTTATTTTGTGTTTAATCCAACATTCATACTATATTGTTTTTGTTTTTGTTTATAATGGAAATTCCTTCCCTTTTTACCAGGATTTATGCCTTTGGTGCTAGTCTCCAACCCCTGGCCTATGGAAGGCAGGATTTGGGTAGTCATGGCACGGGCCCTGAGGACGGGTCATGAAAAATTGGTATCAGAGGAGTTGGTTCTACCATAGAACACACGAATCTGATAATTTCTTCTCTGTGAATCAATAGTGTTAAGAGTGTTCAGTGTGGTTATCAGTCCGGGGAGTTTTGTATTGGATCGACGGCTGACATATCCGTACACCAGGACCCTGACTTCAGATTTCCGACTCAGTTCTCAAAAACATTGATGGCATGTATGTTTCAATGGTCTTCATTGTGATTTCTTTGTGTCAGCCCACAAAATATACTTTACTAACCGTGGAACACCTGTTTCTTCTCAGGATGTCCCCATAAAGGCAGCCAACTAGGGTTCCTAGTTACGTGCGGGATGACAGCCCACCGTGTGAGGACGCCTTGGTGCAGGGCCCCATTATAGTGGAAGCACCAGTGGTTCCACTACCCGCTGGGCCACTGATACTACCAGCCCTAGCAGTGAAGAGTGTACACCACCTGAGTGCGTTGCAGGAGTTTCAGCAACAGAGGCCGCCCAGGTTTCGTGGGGAGACAGACCCTCATGTAGTCACAGATTGGTTGGATGCTGTCATCAGAGTCTTTAGATTTGTAGGGACACTGTTAGACCTTATGGTGATCCTTGCCACGAGTTTACTGAACGCATCAGCTGGTAAATGGTAGAGCCTAATGCTCTAGGTGCACGATAAGGCATATCTACTTTGGACGGACATCGAGATCCTCTTCCGCTCGGAGTTTGTTCCAACCACCCTCTGTGCAGTGCACATCCAAGAGTTTCTACAACTGTGACAGGGCAGTATGGCAGTTTCCCAGAACTAGGTGAGATTTACCGACCTCTTGCGCTACTCCTAGGACATGGTACGAGACCCATTCTTATAGGCCTGGACCTTTGAGAAGGTACTGAGGCATGTGATTAGGGCATCGATGATCTCCCTCAGCATTCCGACACAGGCAGGAGTGCTAGAGCGAGCCCTTCTATAGGAGAGATTTCTTGCTGAGCATATGCCAGCAATGAGGCCTACCATAGGGAAACACGTAGAGGATTCTTCTGCATCCGGCAGTAGACATATGTCGCAGAGGTCCAAGAGGACCGGGCCATCAGGTGGGCGACAATGGGATTCTGGTTCGGATGTGTGGGGCACACGTAGCAGATTCATCCATACAAGGGGATGATAGTGCTATGCATGCAACGGCAAGGCAACATGGCTCATAACTGCCCAACTCGCCATGCCGAGGAGTAGCAGACAGTAGAGGGACCTCCCAGGCAGAGGCAGAGGTTCGACCATGGCGGTCCGCAGAGAGTAGGCAAATGATGCAGAGGAGCTAGTCGAGCAGTGTGTGGTGGACGAAGCTTCGAGGCTCTACCACCACCACCACCAGGAGGACCACCCCATCCACAGGGAGCTGGAAAATAGGGGCAGGTTCACCTCCAGGCATTCGAGACCTACAACCATGGTGCACCTGAGATGATTCGAGGTACTATCTGTGTCTAATATACCCTTTCATTAGTTTTTATAGACACAGAAGCGAGTAATTCTTTTATTGTTGCTCCACTTGTATGGAGCTCGGAAATTTTTATGGAGTCATTGGCTCGATCCTTACGGATAGAGAATCCTATGGGAGTAGACTTGATGATTACGCACTGGTTCCAGCAGTGTGATCTTACTCTAGGAGGCGATAGCTTCAGCTGGGATCTTCCTGTAGCGGCGTCGAGGCCTTACGACGTCATGTTGGGTATGGAATGGTTATCTACAATCCATTCCTCGATCGATTGTATTAGGCGCAAAGTGTGTTGTGTCTGCACCGATGGGAGAAAGTTCACATTCACCAGCGAGAAGGTAGCCTTTGCGGTGCAGGATGGACTTACGCAGAGGAGAGGGAAGCCGATCACACATCAGTTGGCTAGTCTCGTCCTAGGAGTGGTTGATATGTGGAGTCCGAGTTTTCCTTTTGTGGTGGATCAGTATGCAGACATTTTTCCTGATGACATTCCATGACTACATCCTAACAGAGAGGTAGATTTATACATTGACCTGTACCCCGGGACAACATTGATATCTACTCCAGTATATCAAATGGCTCCCTCTGAGCTTTGTGAGCTATAGATACAGCTGGAGGACTTATAGGGAAAGGGATTAATATGACCCAGTGTTTCAGTCTGGGCTTCTCCGATTTTATTCGCTAAGAACACGGATGTGAGCTTACAACTATGTTTCCACTACCGTCGCCTAAATCGGTTGACCATAAAAGTACATTTACCCACTCCCGATGATTGATGACCACTTTCATCAGCTCAAGGGAGCACGATGGTTCTTGAAGATAGACCTCAGTTTAGGGTATCATCAGCTCACAGTTTGAGACGAGGATGTGCTGAAGACGGCCTTCAGGTGTCGGTATGGCCACAACGAGTTTATCGTTATGCCCTTTGGCATACCCAACACACCATAATTGTTCATGACTCTCATGAACAGGATCTTCCAGCCTTACCTTGATTGTTTTGTAGTAGTCTTCATCGATGACATACTTATATACTCGACTACTGAGGAGGAGCATGCCTACCACTTATGGGTTGTCCTGGACACACTCCTAGAGCACCAACTTTATGGTAAGCTCTTGAAGTGATAGTTATAGATTCAAGAGGTCCACTTTTTGGGGCACGTCATCTCAGAGGAGGGAGTTGCAGTGGATCCTGTGAAGATTGAGGAAATACTTTCTTGGGAGACACCCCGTAGCATGACAGAGGTGCGGAGATTCATAGGTATGCTTGGGTACAATCAGATATTTGTGCCAGACTTCTCTAGAGTTTCTTCACCACTCTCATCATTGACAAAAAAGTAGAAACCCTTCGCGTGGTTAGATAGTTTCCAGCAGAGCTTCCAGGAGTGGAGATAGAGATTGAACTGTGTTCTCATCTTGAGACTACAGGAGGAGGATGTAGGGTATGTAGTATACTTCGATTCATCAGGGACTGGACTCGGGTGTGTCCTAATGCAGGAGTGGGCATTGATCACAAATGGTTCATGACGATTGAGGCCACACAAGAAGAACTATGCTACCCATGACTTGGAGTTAGTAGTAGTGGTCTTTTCCTTGAAGATGTGGCAACACTATCTGATGGGAGAGCACTTTACTGTCCACTCTGACCACCAGAGTATCGAGTACATCTCCTCACAGAAGGACCTGAACCTGAGACAACAGATATGGATCGAGTTCCGCCAGGACTATGGCATTGAGATAGTCCTTACTCTTGGGATGGATAATGTAGTAGCTGATGCTCTCAGCAGCAGATCTGGCATTCAGCTACTTAGAGAGGAGACTGAGCAGTTAGCTGCTTTGCAGATATCATTCATGGATAAAGATGGAGAAGACTTTCTACAGTCCCTCGCAGTCACTCCTCCACTAATTCAGTGAGTCAGAGAGGCACAACATGGGTACATTGACTACGAGACGCAACGTGTTCATATTTACACATGGCATGCGCCTAATGGATTTTCCTAAGAAGGAGAGCACGTCATCCTCTTCAGGAGATGTACCATGGTAGCAGTTGCACTGCAAGAGGAAGTGCTGAGATATTTACACACTCCCCCTCTAGCAGTACATCCAGAAGTGGCGAAGATGTGCCAGAACCTCAGTTGACAGCACTGGTGACCGGGTATGAAGAAGACTGTAGCAGAGTTCGTTTCTCGATGCCTCACTTTCCAGAAAGTGAAGGCAGAGCACCATGTACCAGTAGGCTTATTACAGCACTAAGAGGTTTTGGAGTGGACGTGGGACGAGATATCCATGGATTTAGTGATGGGGCTTCCACGTACATCCAGAGGACCCGACTCCATATGGATGATTGTATATTGACTCACCAAGTCAGCCTACTTCCTACTGATCAGAGAGCAGGGCTCAGTAGAGTTCTTGGGACTCTTCTATGTTCGAGAGATCATACGACTTCATGGTGTTCCATCTTCTATCATCAGTGATCAAGATGCTCAATTTACATCTCAGATATGGAAGGGGTTGTAGGAGGCATTTGGGATGCAGATACGCCTGAGCACCGGCTTTAATCCTCAGACGGATGGCCAGACGGAGAGGACCATTCAAACAATCGAGGACAGGCTCTGTGCATGTGTCAATGACATTGGTCGGAGCTGGGATGATCACCTACCCTTGCTAGATTTTGTGTACAACAACAGATACAACTCCACCATCGGGATGGCACCATACGTGGCACCATACGGCCGACCTTGCAGATCGCCTCTATTCTGGACTGACCCCGGGGAGTCAGCACTTGTAGGACCGGAGATAGTCCAAGCTACGACAGAGAAGGTGTAGATCATCCAGGAGTAGATGAGGACTACAAAAAGAATACATATGTCCTATGATGATAGGAGATGGAGACCACTAGATTATGAGGATGGCGACCACATTTTCTTATGGGTCTCAACTCGAAGTGGATTGCGGAGATTTGTTAGGGGTTCCAAGTTACCTCCGCTCTTCATCAGACCATTCCAGGTCCTCAACAGGGTAGGCGAGGTGGTTTACCTCCTTACCCTTCCACCTCAGTTGCACCGGGTGCACGACGACTTCCACGTATCTCAGCAGAGGAGATACGTGCATGACCCGAAACATATCATCGGCCACAGTGAGCTGGACATCGATGACGGGGCTACTTTCATGGAGGTCTCGATGGAGATAGAGGATCGGCAAAAGCGGGTCCTACATGGATGGTCGATTCCTCTTTTGCGCATTCGTTGGTAGAATGAGAACCTCCAGGAGAGCACATGGGAGCGATAAGCTCAAATGCGTGCACATTACCCTTTTTTCCCTAGTTTTTATTTTAGCTTTATGAGGAAGCAAAGCCCTGAGGTGGGAGTAATGTAAAGACCCATAAATTTCATTGAATTTCTTTTAAATACTTTGGAATTTTACGAGTATGTGGATTCTAACGACACATGATTCTGAGGCCCGGTGTGCCCGGAATAAATTTTCACAGTTTAGATCAGGTACGTTTAGTGAACGAATGAGCAGGTTTTTCAATCACTTGAACTAAAGCTCTAAAATGAATTCCATGGGCACCGATTAACTCGCAACACCGGTAATTTCTTAAGAGGACCTTTACCATACTCATGGTTGCACGGGAGGAGAAGTTTTTTATTGGGGTTTAATTTTGAAGTAAATAAAATAGTTTGTACAATAATATTTTAAGTATCTAAGGAGGTTAATTCCTCCCATGGGTAGTTAAGGGTGGGACCCATAACCACCTAACTACCAAAGTGTGGATGTTAGATAGGTGGGGCCCACACGATCCCCAACGATTCTTTTTCCTCTAAACTCTTTAAACCTCCCTCATTAAATTGGTAACCCCCATTAATTGTCAATCTCTCCACCTCCCTCACCCCATTAATTTCATAACAACCCCTCAAATTTATGAGGATCTTTCCTCTCCCTCCCATTAACTAAATGAAAACACATTTAATTAATGAAGTGATCTAAATTTTGAAATTTAAATTTCATGTGTAATAAAATAATAGAATGAGGTTATTATTTTACGGGAGGAAGGCTTTCATTGTGCTAAGGAGGCATTTGGGAGAGATCTTGAGTTATTGATGAACACTACCCTCTGATAAAGAACGACGATCTATTCGATGAAGAACGTCGGTTCCACGAAGAACAATGACGCGCCACCCATTATATTCTCCGCGACAAGAGAGGAGACAATGCTTCCACCTCGGGCGCACTCTGACGTCATCTACAAATCCTTTCCCCATGACGCCATCTTCTGTGACGCTCGACGTGCGACATAAATTATCAAGGTAAGGGTTGTATTCAATTTTGATGAATTAAAATTGTGACTTGGTTCGTCGTTGTATAACCATGATTGTCTCGGCCTTTTTCTATCACATAACGCGGAGGGCGTGTGCCAAACGAACACGACCCGCCAACCCTACACTTGATCTCGTTTATTATTTTAGAATCGCAAAACGAAGGCGGAGGAAGCACGACGCTGTCGTGCGGTGGTTGGAACATGGAGAAGGAAACCGGTATCATTGCACCAGTTGTGAGAATGGAACAGCGGCCCGCATTGCGGGCTGCTTCAACTGAAGAATCGGACGACCATTTGGCCAGCCGGGTGAGGGGGAGCCACGACGCCAGGAGGGCACCATGCTAGAGAACTGGCTGGCCTATCGACCGATCAGGAGAAGCCGAACCGCGACACCAGGAGGGAGTCGGGCTGATGAAACCCAAAGCCCGCCGAGCAGGCCGCATGTGCCAGAAGGCCGGACGACCTAGCCGGCTAGTTTGGGACGGTGACACCACATGTCGCCGCTAGTTCGGGGAGCCGAGGTCTGCGCCCCCACCTCAGACCGCCCAGCCAGCTGGCTAAGCCAACCGGGTCGCATGCCCCGCCAGACCACACCCAGTCGGGCCGCGCCGGGACGGGCCGAGCTGGGCCGCACCCCGCCAGACCGGGCCATGCCACTTCGGGCTGGGCCGCGAACCTAGGTCCAGAAAACACGACTCACTGGGCGGGTCTGACCCCTTTTCCAGGACACACCCACCAAAACCGAGTTGACCTGACCCGTCAGCCCATCGGGCCTAACAGACCGGGCCCTTTTTCACATAAAGGAGAATATCTTGAAGACCGCCCGTCCGAACGACACGTTGTCTGCGGCAGTGGGTTCCAATCGACGTGGATGTCCTTTTGCAAGATAATAAGTGAGTTTTGGACATCGTTGGTAAACAGCCTTGTTTGGAATGAGAATATTTCCAACCTGGCCCCTCGAACGAAAAAGCCAATATCTCTTAGACCGGGCGTCTGATTGATGCGTCGTCTAGCTCGTTGAGTTCCTTTTGATGAGACGGAACATCGAGATACATAAAATATGGACATTAGGATAGTTGATGTATCATACCCTTTAATCGAGGAGTGAACCCTCCATGAATTGAGTATGTTGTGTACGGGAAACTTAGAGATGGCTGTGACTACGATGACTTTACTTGAATCATACATGAGTTCGACAGTGATGAAGACCATACTGGGATCCTATGTGGGTTCGGCAGCGATGACGACTGTACTAGGATCCTATGTGGGTTCGGCAGTGATGAAGATTGTACTAGGATCCTCAGTGTGTTCGACAGGGATGACAACTCTACTTGGATCCTACGTGTGTTCAGCAGCGACGACTTATGTACTTGGATACTACGTGGGTTCGGCAGAGGAGATGATTCAGAGGCTTCATCTAATCATCTCCACCTCTCTTCGAAAGTAGTATACCTATGTGAGCTGAGACTTGACTATTCAACCATTACCATTGGTGTTATTGAATTCTTTCTTGTGTGGACTAGGTTGTACATGGGCTTGAGTGTTGGAGCCGAAATTGAATTGATGACTTAAGTATATGTTTGGTAATATACCTAAGTAGAGTCAGTTGATACATCAGGTCTGTATCTTTCCTTTATGGTTTATCCTTTTTGGATTCTGGGAGACCTTCAGGGATCTCGGGGTCTCTACTGAGTATCATATACTCAGCCCTGCACGGGCTATGCCCACACTACATTGTGTTCAATGCAGACGACAGACAACACTGATCGAGGTGGAAGGTTGTGGAGCTGCACGGTACCCGGGGGTGGACCATTAGATATGACATACATGAAGCAGACGACCGGATCCGAGGAGCTGAGGAGAACATCTGTACCCACCCTTCAGGTGGGATATCCGGTGTACGACTCAGTGGTTTCCGCATTACTCTCTATTGTTATACTTTCTTTTCAGTTGAACTGTACTTTCAGTTGGGTTTGTATACAAGCCCATTTAATTTACAACACTTACTTTTGTACTCAGTTTACATTGTGTTTACTCCATATTGTGTACTCTATTGTGTTTTTTACTTTTATAAAGGTGATGCCTTCTCTTTTTACCAGGATTTACGCCTTTGGTGATAGTCGTCAACACCTGGCCTATGGAAGGTGGGCTTCGAATAGTCACGACCCGGGCCCAGAGGACAGGTCGTCACAAGTTCATTATTCAATTATGTATTATTTTAAATTCTTTTTGGGATTACTTTTGTATGGTGTGAGTAGATTTGATAAAGGAAATTTGTATTCAATAAATGTGTTTTGTTAAGGGGATGTGTTTTTAAGTGGAAAATTAGTTTTTGAAAAGTAAATGATTTCTACAAATAGTTTTCTTTTAACATAGAGTGTGGTTTCAATGAAAAAAACAGAAAACAGTTTGAAAATATATTTTTTATTTTGGAAATAATTTTAGGAATAATAAATTAATTATAAATGAGAAATTAGAAGTCTATTTATTTAATGATATTTGTAATCTTTAAATAGTTTGTTAAATTGAGATTTGAGTAGAATGATATGTTTTGGAAATGATAAATGATTTGAATTGACCCATGGTGTTTCTATGAATAGTCACATATATCAATGTATTGAGGTAGAAATTGGATAATTGGTCATATGCATGAATGCGTTTTTATACTATCCAAAGGATATATTTTTGAGATGTCATGTAATGCCAATGGTGGGTATTTGATTTTTTTTTCTAAATATGATTTTAAAAAATATGGAGATTAATATTTTTAAAAGTGAGTGAGTAGTTGTCCAATGTTCCGTTTTTTGTTTGCAATCCTCCTTATCAGATCTTGGTTTTGACATGATGAAAATGAGGTCAAAATGGTGATTTTGGATTTGGTTTTGGTTTGTGATTTAAATTTTTTAGTATTGTTTCTGATGAATTTTAATTCCACTTTTGTATTCTTATTTTTATGTTCTGACCATAAAATTCCTAATAATGAGTGAATAGTCAAGCTCAAGGATGCCTTCCTTCATTCATTAGTGATTTTCAGTTCGGTGAATCACTGTGTGTCATTGTATTAGGAATTAAGCTTGTCTAAATTGATGTTGTTGGTGTTTTTGAGGATATTATAAATAAATATTTCTCTATGTATCCCCAAAGGAAATACTTCCCAGACTGCTAGTATAGTGGATGAAATGAGAAAATATTGATTTTTTCTATATTAGAAGGATATAATGGTTCCTTACAAGCTTCATAATGGCTTGAGGATATTTTTTCAACTTTCTAAATATTGGGAAATCAAAAATCTATAAGGTCTTGAGAAGATTTAGGTTCATATGAATTCATATAATTGTTTATAGTATGGAGGGTTTTTTATTCCAAGACATCATGCTAAAATTCCCTAGTGGCTTGTTAAATGTGTGTTCTCTCATGAAAATAGAATAAGGATATTTGTTTGAGAATTTTTTTTCTTTTAACATGAGGGAATCTAATGATTTGACAAATCAAGGCTCCATCTACTAGCCTTGGAGTGATACTTTTCACATAGTGACGAATCACTGGGGGTGTGGAGAACAATGGTCTAGATTTTGAATCCAGTGTATGAATATTTACATTTTTTATTAACATGTTTTACGTTCTATGTCTTTGAATAATAAACTTTTTTGTAAAATTCTAAGAGTTATCATTTCCTCATGGTGGTATTTATTTTTCAATGGATCATCATTGGTTATAAAAATGTTTGTTGATATCTTTTTATTGTAAATATAGTGTTTTCCTATCTCAAATGGGAGTCTCTAAAAAGCATTCCTTGTATGGTTATACATGGTGGAAAAGTTATTTTATTTTATTTTACTAGTTTTTAGGTTCATATGTGTTGTGAAAAAAATGAATAGTTGTGTGGTTTTCCGCTAGTGTTAGAGTTTCTTCCCACCAGGAACCCCTTGTGGTGGGGATTGGTTAGGGTGGGGAGTTCCCATGTTTCATTTTTTTAGATTTTATATGCCAATGTCAGTAATCATGTTTGGTTCTTAGTGGTTGGAATACCCCTTTAATCTCATTGTAGGTATCCTTGTTTTGGGTTTGTCAAATGCTGGTTCATGTTCCTTCTGACAGATTTCCCTTATGTAAAGTGTTTTTATCATTGGTCAGATGTCCCGGGTTTTGGTGTTGGTTGGTTTAAGATGATCTCCTATGCTGGGGAGATCCACAATGGATATCCAAGATTTTTGTCATTCATATAGCTAGTTTTTTACAATTAGGGAATTTTAAAGGTCAAAATTTGTGTTATGGTTTTATTTTTCATTGTATAGATTTAGGTTTCAGTAATGGGTCCATGTTGGCTAGTTGAATTTCTTGGTGAAGAATATTTTTGTGTGGTTAGAATTATCACACCCCTACCAAAATTTTCTTTAATTTTTTTTCTTTTTATTCTAGTTAGATCCTATGGATGAGGTTAAAGATTAGTTCCTAATGAAAATTTTTGTGATTTTGAGTTTTTTGTTGGTTTTGAACATTTTCACAGTTTGATCATGGTTTTTTTCTAACAGGTGATATCTATAAGTGTTCATGCGAACTTATTTTGGTTTTAGAAAAAAAGGCGCATGGCTTGAACATGGTCATATGAAACCATGAAACAATCATGTGAAATTGTCACATAGGTTGAGATATTTGAGTGGAACATCTAGCACATGGTTTCTCAATCATATAGTCCAGATCACGTGGGTGTTCCTTTTATCCAATAGGTTGTGCATGGTTGGAAGACAATCTCGCATACCCTATGACCACACCGTTCAACCATTCTTGTAATAAAAAAATAAATTTAAATGGAAATAAAAAATTAATAATAAAATTAAATTAAAATAAAACAATATAACAATAATATTATAACTATTTTGAATGTTATACATGTTTTTATTATTATGTTTATCATTATAATTATTAATAATATTAATATATATATATTAATATTATTATTTTTACATTTTTATAAAACTGAAACTGTGTCTCCCTACCTATCATTTCCATGCACATCCCTCTGCCCTGGTTTTATTGACCCACGCTTGAAGTGGATCCCTTACACGTGACCACCTCTTCAACTATATCCCTCCAGCAGTCTTTTTCCTCTTGTTTTTGGTGTGGTCATCTTCTCTGAGACTTTTCGTCCTTCATTGTTCTTATTTATTTGGTTTCCTTTCCTCCATAGTGGTGAGGAAATTCTGTTCAAACACTATTTGGGGGGGGGGGGGTTGGTCGAATCCTGATGATTATGGTTTGTTGGCCTTGGTGATGATTATTTTTATGACGATCATCAATGGTACTACGTTTTTCATCAATTTAATTTACCGTCTTTCAGTTCATTCAATTTTGATTAATATTAATTTAGGTGTTTTATGGTTTCCTAGTTCCAGGTATTTTTAATTATTGTGTGGGACCTCACTACAATGGATTTCATTTACCTTTATCAAAAGATAATATCATGTATATGCATAGATAGACATATGTATACATAATTTCCCCCGTTACATAAATATATATATATATATATAAATTCAAAAAATTTGGTACGAATATATATATATATATTTGGGATAGATTTGATTATGTATATATATGGAATATTCTTACATGTGTGAGGTAAAGTTGTATATGCACATGTAAGAATATATTTAAGGATGAACTTGTACATATTTGGCCATGAAAATATGTACATAGGGGCTAGGTGTCCATACATATAAGGGGACACACATGTGAATGCATCCAGATTGAGAATTCAAGTGGTCATCATCAAAATATGTATTGTTTGATGTAGGTTTCAATTTACATTTTTCCTATAAATTTATAAAACATTAAATGATTACTTTCTCTCCTTATGTTAATAGTAAGTATCGATATATTATTTTTTAGAAATTTTCTTTTATGTTAAATGGTTATGGACCCGCATGAAATTTTCTTATTCGACATTGTGCACTATGTGATTATAAAAAAACCATATTTGACGCTGTACGAATATCATGGTTACATAAAAAATGGTTTGGGTTTATATATTTTTATTAGTTTCATAAATGGATTACTAAATAATTTAGGACTTATAAGTGTGATAGGTTTAAAAAATTATTGTTTGGGCATCATAAGTGGTTGTGAAATTATAAATGTTGTGTTTAAAACTATTTGGAAATGGTGAGTTTTTTTTCATGAAAAGGGTGGTTTCATAAATTTATTTTCCTCGTGTATTTATAATTTGTAAGGATTCGTTATATTCAATTTATAATTATATTTTTTTCTTTTTAACAAGGATTTATTTGGTTCTTTATAAATGGTTTGGCATGTGATTGTCAAGTGAACCCAGTTTGATACTTTTTTAAAAATCGACTATCTATACTAATGTTGGCTTATTCCCTGCTTACATGTCACCTTCCCATCAAACCACATCACCCAAAACACTCTAATTCTACCTCTTAACCAAAACAAATCACGGTATCCAGCCCCCCCCCCCCCACCCGATCGGGATTTCCTCCCGTTTATGCTTGGGTTCCCACTCCCCTCCTCACCCCGACTCCCCTATCTCGCTCCTGCTCCTGTCCCCACTCTCCATTTGAGGGTTCCCTCCATCCATACCCCTTCCCAACTCGGGCTTCAGCTCCGCTGCGATTAGGGTTCATCGTCTACATCCTCAGCTCCGTCTCCAAAACCCCACTACAGTATTTATTCTGCCTTTGTATCTGGATCTGCATCCAGCTACTATGAATCCCACTCTGCCACCTCCGGCTCCAATGCCAATGACACCTATGTATCTGGCTACTCATCCTTAATATGCTACACTAATGGTTCATCCTCGTGTTGTTACTTCATGCATGACACCCCACTATTTCCTCTAGGTGATTTTTCTCCGTCAGGTACACCTATGGCTGCTCTGACCCTGGATCCTCCCATCGTAGTTCCTCTACCTCCGGCTCCTACCTCCGCATCTCCTCCACATCATGATCCTCCATTACTGACAACATCCTCATGCCTCTTCTCCACATCCTGACAATACACCCCATGGTTTGGTCAATATCGTAGTTCTACCTCATATTTCATTCTTCTTGTATGATTTCTTCAGTTATCATTCTTAAACTAAAAATATGAATTATAACGTATATTATTTGTTAGTATCAATTTCTATTCTCATTGTTTTTAAAATCATCCTTTGTTTTCAATTTCTATTTGGTTACAACCTATTTCAATATCCACAAATGTTTATAGCTGCAGACTTTTTTATTTAAACCATCTACATCACATCTATTCACCTATGTTCTGAACGATATTTTTTCTGGATATGTTCACATATGTTCTATTAAAATCTGAACACATATCTTTTGTTCAATTTGGATCATATTCCAGTAGATATAACAAATTTTACATTGACCATTATATGTAAGGTATTAATTTCATCGAGTCTTTCTAATTAATTTAATGATTTAATAGAATCCTATAACTTCATTTCTTCCCAATTTATATATGGGAATCGGTTGAACATGGAGTTTTTCCAATGGGTTATTTTTCCTAATACATAACATTTTAAATGTCCGGATTATGTTCACAGGTTCCCATATTAAATCATACTTCTTGCAGGCTATGAGAATTTTTTGGACATCCATATTCTTGATATAATGGGCCTATATAAAATCTTCAAAATGGATTGACATATATGTTTTGACCTAATATGATTTCTAGAAGAAGTGATTGTACAATGTATTTCATTAGGAATTTAAGTATGATATTACGAGAGAGTAGGATGTGAAGGTAGCTAGATCTGTGACCAGCATTAGTCATATTGGATTAATTATAATTCATGATGAAGGTAGGTCTCTTTCCATGGATCATGTGAAAATTATATATTCATTTCCCCCAGCGGTGGAAATGAAGATATTAGTTTTATGTGAATAATTATGTTTATAAACCTATGATTTCTGTTGATTTTAGGTGGCCACCTACTATTCATGCCTTCATGTCCAAGCAGTCTCCTATTCCACTGATTGAACTAAAATGAATCACCTTAGTAGGCCTCCCTTTGATTTAAGTCATCTGGTATGCTTTCTGTTCCATAGAAACTCACAAATACAGGTCGAGATTTCCACATCTGTTGGCTCTGCTTCCGCTTGATCCTCCTCTACCTCCTATATGCATCCGATAAAAAGCCTTGGTTGGATTTCATTTTCTTAATTGTTTTCACATTGCTTATACATATGTGTATTCTTATACAATATTGTTTTCAGATTTCTTACACATAGGTATTTTTAGATTGTATGTTGCAGATTGTTTCCATGTTTATTTCTGAAACAAAATAGTCCAACTCTTCTCTATCCTTGATTCAATTTTTATATCATTGCATACTCTTGTGGATTCTATTTAAAAAAAATTTCATCCTGCATCTCTCTCATTCCCAGAATATCCACATAAATTCTTACATTTTTAAACAACAGAAGTTGATTTGTTTCCATTGAACAAACAATGATAAAGGTTGGAAGCTTATTTATATGTTTTGTTATGAAGAATAATAAATTCCCTTTTACCTTGCAGCATGTATAAATTGTGGTGTTATATTATCATGCAATTTGATTACTGTTGTTCCATGCATGGTTCTTGATTACTCAGTTTAATGCAGATTATTGATATACATACATCGATCATCCAAGGTTATATTTCATGCCTAGATATTTTTTCAAATTAATATCATCAATTTTTAATTACTTCATAAGATTATTAGAGTTTTTTATGGAAATGAAAATTGTATACGGCTTAAATTAAATGAGTGCACCCATTGTAATGATGCTCGATGCTCAAGTCACTTTCGTTTTCACCCTAGGTTTTGTTTCTTGGAGAGCAATGTAGGTGGGAATATGATGAAGATCACATAGAATACAACCTTCATATATTTAACCAAAGATGAAAAATAGAGAAGAAACACAAGCATGTAGGAGGAGAAGAGAGGAAATCTGAGACAAAAACTCAAGAGATCCCCAAGGATCTCTTACCCAAGCTTAGCTGGTAGCTTAAACAACTCAGGTATACGTTTTTTTCTTGATTATATTTTATATTCATTAGATCATTGGAGTTGATATTGCATAATTTTTTCATTATGATTTACCTAGCATTATTAATACTGACTGCATTTAATCATATAATTTTCCATTTCATAAACATCAAATTTTTTTACACTAAAATATCTCATTAATTTTTTCAAATTATTTACTAAAGTCAATTTTAAATGTAGAAAAATCTACTGATTGAGTTTGATGCTGAATATGTGGTCTAACAAACTATCATGTCTCGAGACTCTAAAGAAAAAACCATCCATGAACTGCATCCATGCTTAAAGGAAAACTTCAACAAGAAAACTGACAGACTTGAATAAAATTTGGTGATGTAATTTCAAGGTATTTTAATAACATTACTAATTTTGTTATTTTTTAATTTCTATTTACATTTTTACATCCATTGTAGACTTTACTTGTATTAAATATACAAAATAGGTGTATGAACATGTATAAGGCACAAGTACACCCTCTCTAATGATAAAATCACGTACATGTTATGTATTTACCTCTATTTACTCAACTTTAGTAACCTGTGTATGTATTAGATTGCTATCAACCAGCAACCACCACTACTTTTCCACTGCAGTTCCGCATGAACCCACTTATTCAAGATTTTTACTTGCACAATTTTCTGAATTTACTTCTACTCCAAGGGGGACACTATCTTCTATCAATGTATCTAGTTACTATAATATTTTTCACCCATATTTTTTCAAAATAAACCATCTGTCCAAACAATTTATTTTTATTTTCATGTGTTCAATTCAAAATTAGAATTGATGCAACTATTGTTTCAATTTGAATGTTTCACTATTTGTTTTAAATTTTCTTATTTGATCTGAATGATACATCATGTATTTAATTTCTCTATATTTATAATCTATTACCAACTTGTTTCATATATAATTTCTTCTTTTGAATAGAATATTGAATTGTATGTAACAGTAAAAAAAATTGTTTCATTACATTTACTACAATGAAATTATATATTTTTTTCAATGTAGCAGGTAACCTTCAATTTTTTCTGTACTAAATGAATTCTCTATATTTTTCTACATAGCATGCCAATGATGTTTTTGAAGTGGCATGCTGGTGAACCTGCATTCAAATCAGACTAATGTTTATAGAATATCTTATAGGTTGTTGAATCTTAATAGATCTGTCAGCCCGTATACTTCCCCATTACGTGTCTCTATTCAGGCGAGCTTTAAAACCAACTACACAACACTTTTGAGTTTCTTCGAAGGCTCAGTTCAGGTTTTCATGCATGATAAGAGTTCAGTTTCATTTTTATATTTATTATCATGAATTTAAAATTAAAATGAATTAGGTATTCTTCGTTTAGACTAATATAAAAAGGAAAATGAATGATCAATATCCATCTATTCCTTTTAATTCTGACTACAATTACCTTTAGGATTTCATATTTCAGTATTATAGGGATTAGCTGTATTCATATTCCATGGTTTACACTGCTGTCTGGACTCAGGAATTCATAAAGGAAACTATTTAATATTTTCCAATTATTTATAATGATATAATGTCCTTTTCATGCTTCATTATTTCATATTATTTTCCTGATAATTAAATGTCTATTTTTTCAATGAATATATTCTAATAAAGAAATAAACAGGGTCATTATAATTGTTAACCAATGAAACAAACTATCAGTTAGAATTTTATATGTTTTGACTATTCAATTTAATATGTTTACTAATCTATTTTTAGAATGGAAAAAACACAATTGTCAAATGGTTATTATTCTACATGATGTGCATCTATATTTATTAAATATGGGTGGTTTTTTTGAAATCTATAGGTTCATTTTTCCCATTACTTATAAACTCGTTTTTATTGAAACAAGATGTATGGATTAGTGTTCTTTTGTCACAATGCCTCTAAATCGCGTATGGTAACATAATGCATTTTTACTATAGTAAAAGTCCTTACTATTAATTCATGCATGTATATTATGTATTTTCATATTTTAGGAGGACAGTGGCATAGAGAAATCCCTTTTGAAACAAATATTCATGGGTCACCCTATAAAAGGTATGCTTCCCCATTAAGCTATGATGCATGGTTTGGGGAGGCCAAACCCATCACATTGTCCCAATTTCTAGTCTCATTACCTTAGGTTTTTTGTCTCCATCATAGGAGGGATGTCAAGGGGAGATAACTATGTTTTTTACCCCACCATCATTCCCAAGTAATTTTTTTAAAACTCTTCCTCATCATTCTTCCAATTATGGTTCAATTTTGAGAGGAATGTGCGAAAAGTATAAATGTCTAAAATTATTAGTTTTAATGGGAAGGTGATAACTGTATGAATGATAGTTTCAGTTTTTTTGAGATATGGGGTTTGTGATGATAGTTTTAATGTATTTTTTCAGTGTTGGATTTGATTTAGGGGACGATAATTGTGAATGGACAATAAAATGTCCATAAATATACACTAATGTAATAATAGTATCACTAGAGGACTAATAGTCAGGTTACTCTGGAGGCACAGACAAAGATGGAGGAAAACATGATTATTGTGGAGTGAAATTTAGTATATCATGTTATTGTAGTCAACTAGAGAGGAGAACAAAGCATAATTTGAATAAGAAAATTGAGAAATCAGACTATGATGTTCAGATGCAATGTCATGATAATAATACATTGTTTATTTAATTGGTTTTTATTCCATTTTTCTAAAATCTTATGTTCATTAAATACTGTTATGGAGTCGTCACATTACATTTACCTTATTAGAACATGTATACAGCTCAGTTTTATGGTTTTTATAAGATTTACATACCAAATTTACTTTATACACTAGTTACAAATTTTCTTTGGTATTATCATGGCCAATACCAATTCCACACAAATGAATTGCTATAGGAAAATTCATTACAATTAATTCAAGTACGTATATTCTGTATTTTCAGATTGTACCTGTTGAATGTTTTTGTATCTACAGATTGTTGTTTTCAGGATTTCTCATGATGGAAATTTTCGTATGGGTTTTTAGCAAGTTGATTGTCAGTTTTTCATGCTAGAAGTTTTTTATGCAGGACATTTTTCATGATAGAAGGTTTTCTTGTCATCCGGGATGGTTTTCATGGTGGACGGTTTGGTATCAATTTTTCTTGATATATGTTTTATATTATGATGGATGTTACTCATGCTGGAGGTTTTTGATGCAGGACATTTTTTTGTAGATTGATTAGCTTGGGTTTTTCTTGGTGGATGTCATTTAATGCTGGAAGTTTTGTTATATTTTACGTTTTTCATATTGCCGGATGGGTTTCATTCTGGACGTTAATCATTTAGGACATTTAACCTTCAATTAATTATTAAATGATTACAGTTTTATTTGATTATTTTCTAATTTTTTTCCCTGTACATGTGAAAACAACAATAAAAATTTCAAATGAATGCCGTTAATTTTTCATAACATTGTAGTATAATGAAACTATGATCTTTACTATTGAGGGGAGCATATCTAATGATGTATTCTGTCAAATTGAATCTTTGTTTAACACTGCATGTCTGAGTGGAGACAATGCCTTGACAGATGTGATCACCTAGAGTATAATGACATGCATAAGGTGTTATTTTACTATTTAATTAATTTTTTTTTCTTTTTTCTGGTGAGGAAAACAACTGGACAACACCTCACACACCTGTTGAAGATCGAATCATTTAGTTGTTGGAAGCAGAAACAAACATACAGGTTTGTTTTTTAGTTTGTTTTCAGTGTTTTTTATTGTTTCCATCTACTTCTTTATATTGTATGCATGTCATTTCCGATTTAATGTGCACGTATTCCTAAAAGTCATTAAATGTGCAAGTTTATGTCACTGTTATCCAAGATTTGATTTACTCATCTCTGCAATGGAACTTTGAGAGACTATATAGGTAAATATTTATTTTTTTGGTGCACTCCGTTACTGATTTTGTATTATTGAAGAACATATTTAATGATAACAAAAGGTGTGTTCTGTACCCCGCCCCTCACCAACATGCATGTCACCGTCTTACTATCAATACATTGGAATCCTCTTATATGGCATGATTTTAGTAAGCCAAATTAAATCAATCCCATGAGAAATTCATTATTAATATGTAAAATACCAACTGCATTTAGGAAGACACACTAATGTGATTATTTTCTGGGGTTCTGATTTGATCATGTGCAATTCTATTATAGGATATATTTTTTCTTTGGACTAATATTTTTCAGTTTCTCATTATTTCAGTGCATGTGAAGGGGGTGCATACTCGGATGTAGTGGTTCTTACTCTGAAGACCACACCCACTAATGGATGGGGGTTGACCTGAAGGAACTGTATAACAGCTAACAGGATAACTACAACACCTGTTTTGGGTTATAAACCCAAAAATTCCTCTCCCTTTCATTTAATTTTATTTTCATTATTCAATTTTCTACTAAATAACAGTTTTTTCCTCATTTATGGGCAAGGAAAAAACTAGACAGCAGCTCACACAACTGTTGAAGATTGATTCAAAATGTTAGAATCTGAAACAAACATCCAAGTTCCAGCTATTAATTTGATTTCAATGTAGTTTATGGTTTACACATTCCACTTTTGGTTAGTGAGTAGGGGAGGGGAGGGGAGGGACAGCGGAGGTTGGAGGGGAAGGGACGGAAGGGGGGGGATGAGGGCAGGGGGAGGGGGCTGCTGGGGGAAGAGGTTGGGAAAGGGGGAGGGGAGGGGGAGGATTAGGGGAGGGGAGGGGAGGGGAGGATGAGGGCAGGGGGAGGGGCTGGCCAGGTTGGAGGGGAGGGCAGGGGAGGGAAAGGGAGGGGAGGGGAGGATGAGGGAAGGGGGGAGGGGCTGAGCAGGTTGGATCTTTGAGAGACTATATAGGTAAATATCTCATTTGTTGGTGCACTCCATTACTGATTTTGTATTACTGAAGAACATATTTAAAGATAACAGAACATGTGTTCTGTACCCCCCTCCACCCACATGCATGTCACTGTCTTACTATCAATACACTGACATCCTATTGTATGTCATGGTTTTAGTACGCTAAATCAATCCCATGAAAAATTCAATTTAAATATGTAAAATAGAATCTACATTTAAAAAGACACATCAATGTGTTTATTTTCATGAGTTCTTATTTGATCATGTGAAAATATATTATAAGATATATTTGTGTATTGAACTAATATTTTTCAGTTTCTCATTATTTCAGTGCATATGAAGGGGGTGCATACCCAGATGTGGTGGTTCCAACTCTGAAGACCACACCCACTAATGGACTGGGGTTGACCTGTGGGAACTGTTTAGCTGCTGACAAGTTAAAAACAACACATGTTTTGGGTTATAGACCCAAAAATTCTTCTCCCTTTCATTTAATATTATTTCCTTTATTTAATTTTCTACTTAATAATAGTTTTCTCCTCTTTTATGGGCTGGAAAAAAACTATACATCACCTCATGCAGCTTCTGAAGATCGATTCATACTATTATATGCTAAAACAAACATCTAGGTTTCTGTTTTTACTTGGATTTCAATGTCTTTTATGGTTTAAACATTCCTCTTTTGGTTAGTGGGGAGGGGAGGGGAGGGGAGGGGAGGGGAGGGGCTGCCGAGGTTGGAGGGGAGGGGAAGGGAGGGAAGGGGAGGATGAGGGAAGGGGGGAGGGGGTACTGGGGGAAGAGTTTGGGCAGTGGGGAGGGGAGGGGAGAGGAGGGGAGGAATATGGCAGGGGGGAGGGGGTTGGGCAGGTCGGAGGGTAGGGGAGGATGAGGGAAGGGGGAGGGGTTGGGCAGGTTGGAGGGGAGGGGAGGGGAAGGGAGGGGAGGGGAGGGGCTTTCAAGGTTGGTGGGGAGGGGAAGGGAGGGAAGGGGAGGATGAGGGAAGGGGGAGGAGGTAATGGGGGAAGAGTTTGGGCAGTGGGGAGGGGAGGGGAGAGGAGGGAAGGAATAGGGAAGGGGGGAGGGGGCTGGGCAGGTCGGAGGGTAGGGGAGGATGAGGGTAGGGGGAGGGGCTGGGCAGGTTGGAGGGGAGGGGAGGGGAGGGGATGATAAGGGAAGGGGGTATTACTCTTATATCCCATGTAATAAAATTTATCACTAGAACCATTTAATGGACTTAAGGATTCCAATTTGAAGAACTAGGAGCAGATGTAGCATATTTAGGACCGAAGGTATAAAATTTGTTTTAGTGTTTCCCATAGAAAACAATACTAATGTTCTTCACTTTTAGGAGTATTTTTTTAAAAATATTTATTGATGAAATGAGAAAGTGACAATTCAATGCTAAAAGAATGTGATATGTGTGCAGATAAGGTTAGAGATTCGTTCCTTCCAGCACCCTGCCATGGAGAAATCCCACTGCTAATGCCTAGTGGCCTACCGTCTATTCCAGGCTGCTACGACATCCTTGTATACCAAGGAGGATTCAAAAGCTCATATACTTTAGAATTTAGAAGCTCATATCTATTTAGATATTACTCTTTATTCCTCAGTTTTTGTAATTCCTGTACCTAGGAATTAAGTCTTTCTGTAACTTTAGTTCCTTCATTATTTATCTTATACAGTAGGGTGCTCATTATCTAAATTTTGTTCTTCAATTTCTGTAACTTTTATTCCTCATTATGTATTTCATTTTCTTTTCAAATATATTTAATATTAATATAAACTATTATGTTTTATAAATAGCAAACTATAGTTAATAATAATAATAATTTTATAGTATCGTGCATCGCACGGGCAGAGTACATGTTTGTTATAATGAAAACTCTCCTTTGATAATTCACTTTACATGGATATTTTGAAGGTTTTGTGAGGTCCATGAAGAGACAATCCCTTGTAATTGAATATTAGAAATGTTATAGGAAGTTACTTTGAGTGATTGTTTGGTGACCATTGTTATTGTTTCATGTGTGTGATGCATCTATATGTGATAGACTGCTTATTTAGAATTTTTTAGTTCATGCCCACTTTTTTTCTTTACATGGGATCATAGAATTGGGAGTTTATTTTTGGTGAATGGATGGAATAATAGATTAGGATTTCACTATGGAGAGTGGTAATTATTATGGACCTCTCTTCGGTTTGGGATATTTCCTATCATTCATACCAAGTAGGGTGAAATCGATTGTGTAGGAGAGTTCTTTTTATTGCTTGAAGAATACCTATGGGATATTTAGTACGTTCAGTATGTTCAATATTATCTAATGAGCTCCTAGGTTATACCATTTACAAATTCACCTTTGTTTTCTGTGGTAGATAAGTGATGTTCCGGGTTTGGATAGTTACTCTTCTAGGATATTTTTTATTTCCCTTGTGTGATCATTTATTTTTCCTCCCTACATGGTGTATCTCTTTGATAAATGATATATAATGGGTTTTAAATGTATGTGTAAAAATGTTTTTAAAACGTTTAACACTTCTGTATTCTATACCATTTTTTCCTTGAATTGTTAAAGCTTATTTCCTGGAAAAGAAAATGGTTTCCTATCGAAAGGGAAAGAGATCATGATTTCCTTTAATGGAAACATGTGAAGAGACTATTTACATATATTGTATTTAAAAAATAGAATTTATGAATCATTAATTTAATGTAAATGCATTTATAATATAATTTTTCTACATTCTATTTGAATTTTAAAACTCAGACCTTTATTTTGATTTCTGTTTTTAGTTTGGTTTCATCTTCCCCCTCAGTTTCTTTAAACATCGTGAAATGTTGTTTTTGTCATTGGTTATGACACACAATGTCACATGGAGGATGTGATGTTTTATTTGATTTCTTATGCTATTATTTTTTATTCTCGTTCTCTATTTATATTTTTTTTTCATTTTTCTTTTGTTTATGGTTTATATCATTCCCAATTACATTATTTTGGTGCTCAAAAATTATTTTTGTCCCATAGAGATTAGGAATGCCCTTCATTAATTATTGTGGTACATCATGGGTTACCAGTGTCAAGTTGACTAGATATAGATTACATTAGTGTACCCCAAGATAAACATAGAGTTGAATTTAGTAAAAATAAGACATGGTGTAGTGTATAAAGAAATCACAACTTATTGTAGTCTGGAAAAAAATCACTCAATATTATTATTTTTTGAAAAATAATAGTTCATAAAATCATGTGGTGTTAAAAAAAATTAAGAGTATCTAGAATAGGTACATTGGGAAGTGTATATTTAGCTTTGGACCTATTTTTTTTCCTAAATTTGGCAGAAGTGGGCTCATTTTTTATGTGAAAAATAGGAATAGAACATTGGAAAAGAATGTTGGTTATGGGGTACAAATAATATTTCATGGGATTTAAGTGTGTTAGGTAGAGAAACTACAGGTGAGACAATTGGGCATGACATTAAAAGTTAAAATGGATTTATAAAAGGTGTGGGTGGTTTTTTAATTATTAAAATTTAGAGATACTATATTTATCCATTTTACACATATACATATTTATTAAAAATTAACCACGAGGATTATTTTTTTAATAAATAATATTGCCACTCTTCACACCAAATTTTTTAATGATGAATCTTAATTTGGGATATATTTACCAATATTCACATTGAAAACATGATTACCTTTTAATTTAAAATATATGAAATAGGATTGAGTTTTTTAATAGAAAATTATCTTTTATATATTATGTTTTTTACCATTATTTACTATTAATCATACATTAAATGAGTTTTGGTTTTTTTCCTACATGTTTTATCAAAATTTTAGATACATGTTTTTATTTAAATTACTGAACATTTTTTAGCAAAAAATTATATATCAATGACAAAAATAATTATATTAAGACAACCATTTTAATTTTACAAGTAAAATTAATATATATATATATATATAATGTAATATATTTTCAATATCATAATATAATATGGCCAAAGGGACCAAATTTTCATTTATTATTTCTAATAAAAATTTCATCTTAATAAACTTATATTAATATATTTAGGGAAAAATATTTTATATATTTTAAAGATAAAAATATTATGTAGAAAATTCAAATAATTAATCCGTAGTATAATATTATTATTTTGAATATAAAATTATAGTTAATTTATCAAATTAAATTTATATTATTTTCCAGTTTAATATTTAAATAATTTCATAAAATATAGTGGTGAAATTTCAAATCAAGAAACTGATTTCTAAAATATTAACTATTATTTTTTATAATATCAATTTAGTTACTAATTATTATTTTTTGAAATATATTTTTTATTTTGATAATATATTTTATTATTATCTAGTAATAATTTAAAATATTTCCTTAAAAAATGATGTTTTTTTAAAATTCTAATTTTCAAAATATTTTAATTTTCATTGTTTTTTGGCAATGTTAATCGAATATCATTAATATCCACTGTATCTATTTTTAGATTCTATAAATATTTCATAAAAAAATTACTTATTTTGATTCCCTATAATTGAATGTTTAGATTTTAATGTAAATAGATAATATTTATATTTTTAACTTATTAATCCTCATTCAATTTGTGTTTGGTGTTCTGCATAGAGAAAGATATCATACAATTAACCTTGTATAATTTTAATCATATATAAATATCATGGAGTGTTATATTCTCCCCATTTATTGATTAAATACTAATTTATTATCAACCATTATTATTTAATTTCCCACATGATTTTTATATGTTGATTCCTCAGTATATGGTATAAAAAACTATTTCATTATCATGATAATAATATATGAAGTATAATAAAAATGAATTCATTTTAACACATCATTATTCCTAAAAAATATATTGGTGACTTCTTAATTGATATATTGGGCTATATTAACCTCATTTATTTATTTGATTAATATTTATCATGTAAATATTATAATTCTCTTGGGGATATTCAGTGTGATATTGTATATAATTGAAAACAACTAATAATAAGTTCTACTGAGAACTCAACATCAATATAAGATAAAACCAAAAAATATCTTTAGAATGAATTAATATATTTATTGAAAATATACATGTTTTCTTGGATAATTTTCAATTATATATAAACCATTTACTTATACATATATCTCAATTAGGTAAAAAACATATATGGTTAAGAGTGAAAAAGGAAAAAAATTTAAACTATTTATATATATTTATAGGATAATTTAGAATAAAAAATAACACTTAATTATAATGATTTTTTATAATAGATATGTATTAAGAGATTTATTCTATTCCAAAAATATCCCGAAATGCTTCTAATGGGATATCTATAATAATTTTTATATGATTTTATAAATTGAGGTTAATGTGTGGGGGAATAATTCATGAACCAACCAATGAAGATAATGAATAGGACTCCCAAGGTAGGTGTGGCTAGGCCAAAAGGTATTCTCAAACATCTTTGGCTTATGACAAGCACCTAGGAATTAGATATAATGAAATAGGAATGATTTCAATATGAATTATAATAATTAAATGATATTTATTTCATGGAAAACATTTATATAAAAATATTTAAAGCATGAACAAATCCAACGAATTCATAATATTAAATATCCAATAATTAAAGATTAAATTGGAAACCTGTTACATATAAATAAAATACCAAAGACAAATATATAAAAAATAAATGAAATAAATATTACAATCTACCAACACCTCCCTTTGAAATTTATGAAATATAAAATATACCTCCATAGAAACCATAAACATGATATATAATAATATATAATAATGTCGAGAAACGTACTAAATCAATAAGATATATATGCAAGAGTTAAATTCTCGTAATTTCAACACTAATACATATATATCATTACAATTTAAAATAAAATATACTTCAACAATATTTTTATATAGGGATAATTTTTTATTTATTCATTATCATAATAAATGGCATTAAATGTATCTCAACAAAAATAACCAATTTTCACAAATCTAATCATTATTCAAATAATATAAAAATTATATTCTAATAAAAAAATATTGAATGAATTTAGTCACAAGTGTATTAAATTAAAAATCTATAGGATATCTATCTATAATTTCATTATATAAAATACCACATGTTTAAAAATAAATCATTAGTATCCTCATGAAATCTAACGTTCTTTAGAAAAATAGTTTTGAATAGTATTAAATATGGTCATCCATGAATAACTTTTTGTGTGATGGTGAACTACTAGACATCAATATACCCCTACCCAAACACCAAGTCATAGCCTTCATAGCCACAATTGTTGGAAGAATTCAATTGGATGACCTAATTCCCACTTATAGACAACATCCATAAAATGATATTAAACTAGTGCACAAGTGTACCTTGTGTTCACACACATAAACCTAGTTATTCATAAGATATTTAGAAATGGAGGTGAGTATTTCACATTAAAATCATGAAATATAATTATATCTGAAAAAAATAATTAATTGATCTTTTTCATTCATCTTAACACCCACATCGAATCACCACCTTTATCCATGAAGAATGATATAACATATATTACATTTAATGGTGAATTTCAAAAAAAAAATCTATCTCCATAATATCGACAAAACATGAAGGTGAATTTCCAATGGGTTCTCATAATAAAAATAATATTAAAATATAAACTAAGATGTATAATAATTTATTAAATGTAGTGCAGTAAAAAACCCATTAAAACCCCAAACACAAAATTCATCATTTAGAAACCCCAATAGATATGAGTTTTCAAATAATTTTACAAAAATGAAAAAACAATTATCTTTATAAAAAAATGTTTAGCAATTATTTCATAAATATACATTATAAAAAGTTTCAAGGACAATTATTTAAAACGAACCATGTATAACATGTTCCAAAATTAATATTTATTCATGAAAATTAGATTTCATATCAAATCATATGACAAAACATATTTTAACACTTTTATAAAAGTAACTATCAAAAAATCATACCTTGACATAAAAAATATATATAAGTTGAAAAATGTATAAGGCATTGAAATCCCATGATAATGAACAATAAAACACCAGTTCAACTTTTTGTGAATATTAATGAGTCACCAACCTTATGAAATTGGTATTCCAACACTCACATGGGATACCAAATCCAATAAAAACTGAGGGCTCAAGTGAAAGAAAACAATCTTAATCCATGATCTATTATATAATAATATCAAATTATGTCTTTATAATAAAATTAAAGAGCAGTAAATAACATACCACAATTATTGAAGAAGAATGATGAATGATTAATGAAGATATAAAGAATTTTTCCCAAATACATTATTTATATTCAAGAAATCTAATTGATCATGCCAATGCCTATTGATCTATCATAAACATCCCTGATATGAGGTTTAATTATTTTATAAAAGTGTGTATCTAGATGAATATTGAGTAATGTGGAAACACAAGAACATAACATCGAATTTTCTATGAGATCTAAACAATTTTTACTCCAAAAGTTATTTAATCCTCATAATCCCAATTTTTATTACCCTAGGATTACCACATAATTCACTTGCTAAAAAATTATTCCTAAATTATTACATCCAAGTTATAAAAATAAAATTTAGCTTTATTTATTAAGTGTTAAAAATTTCGCTAAATGGTTTGATAAACTATACACTCCCATGTGCCTCAATATTGACTACTATAGGAGCCACCTGGTTCCCCCTGGTTTGACAAATCATGCAACAACTATGTGAAACACCACTGTACAATAATACACAGTTTGAGTAAGACACATCACATTAGAAAATTTTTTACCATTCTATGAGAATGAAACAAAATATAAAAGGTTTCATGGTGATATTGTGTGGTTTTCATAAAAATACACCCTCAAAATCACTCCATAATTTAAGGAAATGATAATTGGAAGGTGGAGAAAATACAAGACAATCTATAATAAAAAAAATTGATTCATCCATGTTATTAATTTTATGATTATCCACATTAAGAGGATTTATATTTATATAAATTATTAATGACAAATCATGATCTATAGTGTAGAGAAATTAAATACACTAATGGAAGATTTTATCCAAGGCTACATTGTTAATCCCAAATAAGAAAGAGATACAAAAAAATATTCTTTATTAGAAGGAATCCAAAATTTACTCAGAACAGGGGCAATAAATAAATATAGATTTGAAGACAAAAAATTAAATGTCATGATTCACAAAACAAGACTTCAAAATTAGTCTAATAAAGTATCACATATATTAATGAGGAAATCTAAAATAAAAAATCACCAAAAGATATATCCCCATAAAATCCTTAATTGATCATCAAATACTCAGTTGATAATGAAACAACCATCTATTTGATGAAAAAATCTGAAAATAATCATATAATATAATCCATAGATATGAACAAAAAGAAATATTCCTGAAAATATTATCATTCTAATATAATCCATCATTAAATACCACATAAGAGAATAGTGGAGAGAAATTTTAAATTTATTAAATGAAATTGTTACTAAAAAAAACTAAATAGTCTATTATTATATCAATTAATTGTAACCTAATATCTTGATTTTTGAATATGATATCATGGCGAAAAATCAAAACATCAAATCATAACTTGCACTAGATTCCACATTCCCTAAAATCTACCCAATCATTCCTATGTATATCTATTCGAATGTAATTTCTAAATAAACAACCCACCTCAAACAATGATAAGATAAATATAAAATCCACCAAGTCCTTATATTTATAATTATAACTATAATTCCATGGGGGTTATGTTATACATCTATGAGAGAAAACAACACCCAAAATATTGTAAATGTTTATAGTATGACATGAATTGAATCTCATCCAAATTCATAAACCAAAAAATATAACCCACATCAATTAAAATTTATAAATACAATTGAAATAGAAAAATAATATTTTTGGAGTTCTACCCACCTTATTGGTACATCCATCAAATTCTAAATCTTCTAAATATAATCAAAAAAACATTGGAATTAAATGAGTGGGAATGATAATGCAAGAAGATATATATATTTAATCATTATATCACAGTGAAAGAGTGCATCTAAATGAATTAAAATGTGAATTCATCACCATAGTTATTATAGGATAACCAAAATTACAAACTCTACATCATGAACCCAGTATTTGAATGTGTATACCATTAATAAAACATAAGCCAGTTTTATACCAATATCTTGGTCACTGATTTGATCCAAAGTGACTTTAAAATTGTTTAGATTGACACCTCCTTTCCACCAAACAACGCATATCTATAACCATTATAAATTATAAATACACCCAAAATCATGATTGTTTGTTGAAATCATTTCACTTGTATGTTTCTTATATCTCTCTATCTTGTCCCAATAATAAACAATGTTCTTATTTCTAGAGAGATCTAGAAAGAAGATGAATGTTGTTTTTTTTATGATCACTAATCATAGGGAATATCTTCACACATTTCCATTTTACCTTGTTATAAAATCCTCAACCACACATAGGGATAGGAAAATCCACCAATTCTGATCGTTATCCTATAATTTATAATTCAAATCTTATAAGATACGTTACTATAACTATATAAGAGACAAGGTTGAGATATTTAAGTGCATGTTGTGTTTCTGTTTTATTAATATAAATTGATAAACATGTTTAACATTTGAGAATAATGTAATTACTGAATTTAACATAAGAAAATAACCTAAGGATGGTATATAAGAAAGGTATAGTTTATAAATAAGAATAAATGGTATAATTTTTTATCCAAAAATCCTTATATTTGGAATGAGGATCGTATTAATAAAAATTATATGATGTATTTCAAATAATTAAAAAGAACAGAATCATGAAAATATCTTAATAAAATATATAGGTTGTAAAATAGAATAAGTGAAAATATGAATTAATGAATGACTAAATTTATAATATAGTTTTTTCACTAGATATTAGAATAATTGATGAAACACAAACTTTTTTTGATGATTCTGTTTGTTAATTAAAATTCACATGAAGATATGAAAAAATATTTCTATAAACATGTATCCAAAAAAATAGATCCCGAAAAAAAGTTTTTAGAGAGATGATATGTTGAAAAAGAGATCCCTATAATATTTTCTTTAGAGAAATTTTACTCGATAAAATTATGGATTCAGATTATAAAAAAAGATTATTGAAAAAATTATTTCTGCATTTGAAGAATAAATAATTTCTGAGTTATGATGTTAAGATAATTGGTTGTTCAATAAATTAATAATGATTTCATAGTCCAAAAATATTGGAGTTAAAAATTTATATGGTAGATAAAATGTTACGTAATAATGGAAAATAATTACTTGTAAACAAAATAATATAAATAATCTATTAGAAAAATATATGAATAGATCCAATTGAAATTATATTGGAAAATTTATTAGTTGATGAAATTAAACGGTGTTCAAATAAAGAATAGATACATGAATTTAGGGAGGAAGTTTAGAGTACTTGATGAACATTAATCAGACACATAATGATGATGATGTTTCTTAATTAACCCCTAGATAATTGAAGAAGTATATAAAATATATATAACTTTACATTCATTGGGAAAATCATTTAATTATGATGATTCTGTAGATGTTACAAAATGATAGAGTGACAAGTTGAGATTAATAGATTTGGTGGAGAAACATTTGTCCATTTGAGTGAGAATTCATAAAAAAACTCTATACATATATTTTATAGACATTTATTAACTGAGAAATTTCAAATCTCTAATGAATTCATGATTTTTTGGGAGGGATCTCATATAATTGATAGCATTTCAAATGAAATTTTAAAATGAGATGAATTTATAATTGTAAATTTGAATGATTCTGAAAAAAATTCATATTTTCTATCATTGAGACTTTGAGGGAACCTATAAATAAATTATGTAAGGTATAATGTACATGAATCCCATTTCATGCATTTACAAACTTTTAAATATGAGGTTTTTTGTAGAAATTATTTTCCAAATAATTAGGATTATATTTATAATTACATTGGGAGTTCAATATAATATTGGAACTCGAATTAGAGATCTTTGATACGGGGTACGTCAAATGCATAATAATTTATGAGTTACTATTTGTGTTCCTACTATGTTAAAGAAATTATCTCACATGGTTAGAATATTTTCATTGAATATATATTCGTTATATAATTCCATCAGATGAAGTTATTATGAATAAATATATTTTAATTGAATTTGAATGAGAAGGTTTGTTCGATGGAAAACAAGTCTGATCCACTAAATAATGAAAATTTTAAGGGAGACATTTGGTATAGGAGAATCAGATAGTTATATCTGATGAATATTTGATGAGGGTGGTTTTTGGGACATATAGTAAAAATAATATTGATATTAACAGATCATTTGATGATCAAGAGAATGTTTTATGACCAACATAATCTTAGGCGGTTTCCTGAAGATCTTGAAGGCAGGGGATAGGTATTGTTAATCCCAATTACTTTTGGATTAAGTGAATAACATTAAGAAGTGGACTTGAAAATAATAATGAAAAAGGTTTTTTCTAGGTTTTAGAATCAATTTTGAGAAAGTGTTATTTATCTAGGGAATATAACCATCTATGAAGGAAGAAGTTATGAAAATGATGTTTTGGGGTAGAATTAACTACATTAGGATATTTTTTTTCTACTGTAGTACAAATACTCATTGAATGATCTTTTTTATTCTTGAAATAATATTATTTAAAATATCCATGTTATTTTTTATATCCAACATGGAATAGAGTAGAATTTTTATAGACCCTTATAAGTATAATATGTTACTCTATCTTTAAATTAATCACAAAATGAAGGTAATAATGAGATTTATAATTGAGTGGATCATAACTATAACAGGTATTCATAAGATGATAAATTTTCCTTTGGAAGTTGATAAAAAATCATATATAATGGAAGAAATATCATTTATTCACCCCACACCATCACAATGATCATTATCCAAGGAGAAATAATTTGGTATCACCAATAGGTTCCTCTAAAATATTTATCTATAATTATGGATAATTCAAATTCTGAGAACAACAAGTTTGTTCCTATTATTCATGGTAGAATCAATAACAAATAGAAGAATTTGATGTTACCATATATTCTATAATGTTTCCAAAGTATTAGAGATGTTTAAAAACTGGAATTCCATTCTATTAACGAAATTTTTATGGATGATTTGGATAAGATAAATTTGGAAACTAATATAAAATCTCAGAATGAGCCGTTAGAAGATGTTACAAATTTTTTATATAATGTTATTTGGTAGAAATCACATACGAATATTTTCGATATGTTGTGATGTATCTATGTAGGAAATGTGAATGTTATGGATGTTATGTTACAAATATATAGATGTATATTTGAAAATTATATGATGGATGAGGAAGAGTGTATTGATAAATAATTTACCAGACATAATGATTGTGTCAGAAACATTAATGGTTTTTGTGAGAAGCTGAAAAAATATATTATTTTTCAAAAAACTAGGGAGAATATCTCTATATTGATTTGATTATAAAGTCCAATCGTTATAGAATACAGATCCATTATCTCTATATTAACATAAAAATATTTGGATGTCTTATGAAATAATAAATTATGTAGTCTATAAGAAAATAGAAGAAAATAAAACATCCTTCAAAGAATGATTAATGTAGGAAAAGTGATAATGAAGTTGATGAAAAAGAATCAATTCATTTAGTGAATACGAGGAAGCATATGATTTCCAAAAAAAACTTAATTCAAAATTATTTATTTACGGAAATTGGAATGGAAAAAAATTACATATATTTTGTAATTTTGGAGGAAAATATCACAATTGAAGAACAATTTAATAGAACTAAAAATATCAATTTTTAGTTTGATGAAGATTATGAGATGTCAATGAAATTTAAATGGAATGAAAGTATAGAACAAGTTCCTTAAAAAATAAATATGTGTCTGTTATATTGAAAAAGGTAGTATGGTTCCCCATCTATTGTTGAATATATTCAGCGTCTCATCATAATTTAATATGATTGAAAAACATGTGATAAATCAAGTAGTCGTGATGATGGTGAAGATAAAATAGAACATGAGTGGATTTAAAAATTAAATTTGGAGTCATGACTACAGGAAAATATAAAAATAAAAAAAGTAAATGAATAAATTTAAAAATTAACATGATGAATTTTTTTTGATAGTGGTGAGTGAATGAAAAAGGATGAGATAAAACTCAATGAGATTAGATCACATAAAATAAAAAAAAATTGAGATGTAAAATAAGCTAAACATTTACGAATAAAAAATAGATTTTTATCTAAATATGTAAGAAACTAAAATTATAAATAAATTAAATAGAATATGTTGAATATATTTGAACTCAATAAGACTATATATGTTCTTATATAATTTATTGATTAAATAGTGAAATTTTCTTTAGAATGATAACAAATGTTTCTTATAAAACATTATATTTGAAATATCAGTGAAGACTTTAGTAAATGAGTATAGTTTATGCTAAAAAATATAGATATGGTGAAAATATGGTTTATAGAAGTAGGTTGCTTCAATTTTTAAACTATAAAAATGTATATCATCTTTCACTAACTCATTAATTATAAAAAATGCTAATTTTGGGTATAAATATTCATCTAGAAATTATTGGAATTGAAAAAAATATCTCCATGAGAAAATTTGCAAATATTTTGTAATGAAACGACAAAAACATACTTCAGAATATATTTATTATTAGTTAGAGAGATCCTTATTTTGAGGGTATTGCTGGTGTTGTTGAATATATGGAAATATATACCATTCATGCTGGTATAAATTATCACTACCAAGACACAAATATGAATCAATGGGGAGATATGAAGAGTGGAGATGAAAAAGTATTCATAAAAATACATGGATCAAGAAAAGAATGTTTAGATGGTGAATAAATGGAAGCCTTAATGAAGAAAAGTAAAATAAATGATTAATTTTGAGTAAATTTACAATTTTGACCAATGTAAGCATGTTTATTATTGAAATAATGGCACTTTCATTTTGAGGGATACATAAAATGGAATTCTCAAGAAATTTTGAGTAATCACAAAATATTAAAAAGAATAATATGAAAATAAGTTTTTGGATAGCGGGAAAATATTTAATAAAAAGGTTACAACACAATGTATATTATAAACTGATAAAAATTTCAACATATGTGAGAAATATAGGAATTTTCCCAATACATTTATGATTATTTTACCATCCTAATAATAGGGTTTGAAAATGTTGAATAAAAACCAAGGTATATAAATGTTACAAATCCTAAATAACATGTGATAGCTTTATATAAATATTCTAAAAATGAGAATATGTTTGTTCCAAAATCTAAGAAACATAAAAAATAATAATAAAATATATCAAATTAAATATACAAGGAGAATATAAATAAATAGTCATGAATATTGGAAGATTCTTAATTTAAAAATTTCTTATATGAAAAAATGAGTATTTTCATTATTAACCAAAAGTTTATATCATTTCAGACATCTATGGAATCGAATGTGTAAATTTAAAGATGTTATGTGAGTGTTATAGAAAATTTTATGTTATGAAAATTTCTATCATGTTACTTCTCCTACCATGATGAAAAAATTTATTATAACCTTTATGGGGATAAAAAACATAAGAATGAGTATATTACTATTCCTATAGAAGAAAGTAATAAAGATAATAAAAATGAAATTTTGAAACATTGGTGTCCATAAATATAAAATATTTTGATATTCTTATTTAGATGGGTTCATATTGTTTATCATAAGAAATTTTCTCAAATTATAAAATATATTCAGATATTGAATGATGAATGGGAAAATTATTACATGAATGATATCTTATAGAAAATATTGATTACCATAAATAGGAAAAATATTTTTTGACCATAGTTATTTTCAATACAGACATCAGGATGAATAGTTAATGTTTATTTGTTTTTAATATCAAGTTATTCAAATGGTTTCTTGAAGACAACTTTCATGGATATAAAATGAAATAAAATACTTGAGTGGACCCTTAAAATATAATTTTTTATAATTGAGAGAATAAGTATATGTGAATGAGAATGATAACAATAGATGGGAATAATGAAGAATATAATAATTTATTATGAATATGAATGATGTACATTGTGGGTTTTAAATATATAAAGGGAGAATATAAGACCCATTTTTTGGTTTTTTTGTTAGTAGATCAATATGTGGAATGATGGAAAATACTGTGAGTGGAGAAAGTTCCATAATAAAATTCAATATGGAAATGACATAATAAATTTGGATGTAGTAAATAAGAAGAAATCGTAAAATTATTTTTGAACAAGTCATCTAGGAGGAACTTTCGAGGAATAATTTTTTATACATAGGGTTATTATGATTAACAAGATATTCATATTATAAGAATACAAAACTGGATGTTGATGAATAAATGAAGGTGTAAATTATGTGAATAAAAATGATGAACCTTTTGATTTACATAAAAAATTACAAACATGTATTTATGTAAAATGAAGATTGGATAGACGTTTAAGTTCAAAAAATTTTATAATTAATTATTGACCATTCAATGCTTATAAATCATGAAAATATTAGCATATAATATGGAGGTTGAAAAATAGAAGAAGAGAAAATTTGACATCATTAAATACTATTTGTACAAAGTAGTTTGTACATGGGAGTTGAGAGGAATTCATGTGCCAGTCAAAATTTATGAATATTATAGTTGTAATGTTAAAGGAATATGAGGTTCCAAAAACATATTTATAAACATATGTGTAACGTCATGGATCCAGGTTCCACTCAATGTGTTCCCCGAACCCGGTTGGTCACATGACCTCAAGCGCATTTCCCCAAACACCAGAGGCTGCCGACTAGCAGTGAGGGCTCGAGCCAGATAGTGGGGAAACTATGCCCTCAAATGTCAAAGTGTAGCGCAGAAGAATAAAATATAAAATCATAAAAAACGGATGAAATAATCCATACACAGTTAAATATAAACAACATCAATAAAAGATAACCAATAGTCATATAGATAATGATGCAACATGTCTCAAGTTCAAAGAAAATAGCCAGAACAAATTGCACAGTAGTACAATACAATACAACTCAAATACCAGATATAGTAAAGCCAAACCAAAATACAACCGGTAGCATCGCGGGCCTAGGCCCGGTCCCATGCACCCCTACATCTCAGCAACAATCATGTACCTGTATATGGACCATTTCCACAGTCAAGACCTGGAGAAACGTAATCTGTTTGGGCTGAAGACATGACCCAAACATGGTGTGAGAAATAAATCCCAGTAGACACCCAGCAAAGGCCCATGCTCAACTGTGTGATAAACATGCAACAAAAGTGTGCAGTAACAAAATGAAATAAACTAGCAGTACTCAAAAGTAACCTACTATACCAGTTATATTTCCATTTTAATATTCATTCTATCCATTGAATAAAAGACATCACCTCGATGAATTTTCTATGGAAACAGTTAGTGTCCCTGAAAACGCAAACCCTTACCCTCAGGTAATTGGAATCGAAACACGCAGGTAATTGCCCACATGCATAACATATATTTCCCTCGTGCGTATGAAGTTTCACACTCAGGAATAGAGTCTATTTCCCACCAGCATGAAAGAAGTTTTCCTTAGGCTAAAATAACTACTGCCCTCATGTTAAAGGAAACACTGCACTCAGGCTATGCAAAGCACTTCCATCAGGCTAAACAAGTAACTGATCCATTACCAACATATAAAAAATAAATTCACATACAATTCCTCTCAAGGAAATTAAATAATCATTATTAAAATGGCATACCCCCGGGTATCCTAGCCAAACGGCTAAATAGAGGAACACACCCCTGGGAGGACCTAGATCCATGAAGTTATCTCAAAAAACAGTTTAGTATCACATTTAATTACCTATAAAATTATAGGTATTCAAAAAATTCAAGGCCTCATCCACACGACACCCCAACATGGGTTCGTAGCTCAACAGTACACAAAAATGCACAATAGTTGGAATTTGAACACCACGCCACCTACCTCGATCTCCCCTAATCAATATATCTGATCAATTCTCCTCGAAATGTCTAAGAACAATATAGATCTGAGGTGATTGAAATCTCATTCAAATGTAAATAACCTTCCCCCGGGAAAGAATTGGTGAGAACAACTTAAGGAGATGGAGAGGCTTACCCGTACGATTACAATGAGATTGTCAGAGGCGGAAACAGATTCACGTCATGCGATCTAGATCTCCTAGAAGGTTCTTCTCTCTCCTCCGACTCCTCTTCTAGTTCTATGCCTTCCCTATGAATAGGAGAGGCTACTGACCATTTTAAGAAATCAAAAAATAGACTACATAGCGTGTACAATTGATTACATTGTGTGTCCTTTCTATTTTTTAACTGTTCCTCTAGCGGCTTCTCGCCAGCGTGGCATTGTTCATCAGTCTGACATGAGTACACGGCGTGTAATGCTGGAGTACACAGCATGTACAGATTCTCAACTAGACATCACCTTAGAGTTTGTCTGCTGACTGACTACACGGAGTGTAAATACCCACTACATAGCGTGTAGTCGGTTTTTACAGCCTTCATCGCCAACAGGGCTACACACCCTGTGTACTCATCCGACACTGTCGAAGTACACGACGTGGGGAAAAGTACATGACATCGACCCACACAATTTCCAATTCCCCCCCTTTCCTTATTTTCTAAAAAACACATAAGGAAAAGAGAAAAGAATAAACCCACACCTCAAAAATAAGAATCGTGTTCTTAAAATATGTTTCCCGAAAAAGAGTTCTTAAAAAAAGTTACCAGAAAGGGAATAATGTTATAAAATATATTCCTCTAATAATTTCTTCAGAAAAAATCTATCAGATGAACATATGGAAGTTGATTAGTGGGAAATTATATATAGACAATGTAAATTTGGACTGATAGAATGAATAAATTCTCTATTAGGATGTTAGGTAAAATTGGTTGTGAAATTAATGAAAATTAATTCTCAAGTATAATAATTTTTGAGTTTCAAATTTCTATAGCAGATCAATTGACGCTGGGTAATGTAAAAAGAAACATGTGTAAAGCTATAATGGACAGAACACATAACTTATATGAATGAAAATATGTAAAATATATTACATTTTTTAAGTCCATTATATGATTAAATGAAATGAATTTCAACGAAAAAATCGATAAGTGGAGTTTGAGTGATGTTAAGAGTGATGGAAAAACATGTTTCAGTTTGATAATTCAAAAAATACATAGAAAAATAATTCTCATCAATGATAATTGACTCACGAATGATAAAAAATATTAAATTCACTACATAATGTCCTTAATGTTAATGATACAAAAGATTGTAATTAATGTTTTACTGTGAATCTATTGTTAACCAGTTAGATGGAGAAATATTCCTCCATTAAACTAAGAGTTCTTAATGATACTATAGATATATATTTCATAGATAGTGATAAATTGAAAAAATTTAAGGCTCTATAGAATTAATTAATATTAGAGAAGAATCCTAAACACCATAGAAGTTTTTTCAAGTAATTTAAAAGAGTTAACAACTCATAATTGGATATATCAGTGAGTGGGAAAACCATTCTAGTTTCCATGCATCAATATTTTGAGAGAACCTGTAAATAAAGGATTTAAATATCATTATAAATGCATTAATATTCTTTTGTGTGAAAAACTGACAGTCTAATTATTTGGTTATTGGATGTCCTTCCGAATAATATGGTTGAAGTTTAGAAAACCCCAAGGAGTTACATCAATTGGAGAAACCTTGATTAGAGATCTAACATATGATATTCAATTATAAATAGAAGAATGCAATAATTTCCTATTGAGTTCTATACCATTTTAAGAGTAATGTGCCCAAGGTCAGAATCCCTTCATTGGAATGGAATTAAACAGATAAGGACATTAGATAGTGTAACTTCGAATGCAACAATGTTAGATGAAACACTATTATGAGGACTGGTATGTGGACAATTGGATGGTTCTATATAACAATTCCAAACATTAAGAATCTATCAAAAAATGTAAAATTAGTTGGGTCCATTATACATAATTGTTTTAGGGATATGTTAAGTTAATTTTTTAAAAACAAAAAATGATAATATATTTGTCCAACAATGGGAAAAAAATATTTCGAGACCAAACAACTCATAAGAGAGTTTTTAATGATCATGAACCATTTACATAGGTAATTTTTATCTGATATACTTTTGTTGGAAGTAAATAAAATACGGAATAGGATTAAAAAATAACAATAAATAATCTTTTAGCTAGACTAGGATGTTGAACAAATTAGTGAAAAATATTGTTTGACATGTTGTATTGCATGTTTTGAAGTAAGATGATTTGAAAATGATATTTTGCGTAGTATATTCAACTATAAAATGAAATTTATCTATTGTGGTTGTTGATTTTTCCATTTATTTTTTATTTTGGTTACAAAAAGATATCATGAAAAAATAATCCATATTCACGGGGATGTGCAACATGTCTAGAAGTTTTTACATGTACCAAAACATTTAAATATTTTATGTTTCTCTCTCTCTATATTTTTCATGTAAAAAAGGTGACATTGAGATTCATATTTTCGTGGATCTTAATAGTAAAATGTTTCAAAGGAAATGAATGTATCTATAAGATTTGAAGAATCATTATTATAGAAATATAATGTGATCAATAATTCACATCTCCAACTCATAGTGACCTTGATCCAGGGGAACATCAAGAGAAAACAAAATTCATGAATGATTTTGTCAAATACCTTACTAGAATCACAAATCCATTAATGATTCATCCATGACCAAAAGAGGTAGATCCAACACCAACTCAGTAAAAATATTCTATTAATCCAATAAACATTTATATCCTTGCTGGTGGCCATGTAGTTTAATTTCATTAGACACCTTCATTTAATGAAGGATAAATTATTTACTAAAACATTCATTTAATTTTTCCCATTAATGGTTTTTTGGTGGCTTAATTTGCATGATAGAAATCCACTACTTTTATCTTTGACCCCCTTGGATGAAGGTTGTTTATGTTACCCTAAGACATTGCGGAAGATCAATCTATGTGAAAATATCATAAACTTTCTTCAGCCACATCATACATTCCTCATAACATTATTTCCAAATTAATTGTGACGAATAAGGTTTTTAATCGATTGAGATAAATCATAGGAATAGAGAATTAGAGGATGAAAACTGAGGCCTAAGACTATAACTCACAAAACCAAATTCAAAATAAGATTATTAAATACATAAAAATCTATTAAATCTTATCTCTCACATATACTAAATAAAACCAGTATAGTAAATAATTGAGAAAAATTTGTAAAGATAGTAATCAATAAATAACCATAACACATTGTTTAATGAAATTTAAAATCTATCCATATATATTTTATGAAAAATAATAGATATTATATCATTAATTCATTGAATTAAAAAAGAAAATTCCAATCATAAAGAATATATAGATATTACCGAAACTCCATCAAATTTAATTTACCTTCTATAATTTAAAATCAAACATGCATAGAAGTAATTGAATTAAATTAAATTGAATGATAAATAAATTCAGTACACTTTTATTTTAATAATTTCACAAAAAACCTATTGAAAATATTTTTGATTAATCTTTATTAACACTAAATGAAAAAAATATATTTAGTACTATAAAATATTACAGAAATAGAATTAAATTCTAAAACCATTAAAAAATTAAATTGAAAATATTTTAGAAACACATGGAAAAAAAAATAATAAGAAGAAAAATCATTTTTTTTAAAAAACTCAGAATTTATAAAATTTGCACCATATTTTTAGCAAGAGAAAAATTATTAATAAAATTATTCATATTTAACTCTATTGAAATATAAAAATTCTTATAACCCCCCAAAAATAATGACAAAATTTTGATACTGTAATTCATTTATCAAAACCATTAAATCAAACTAAAAATATTATAAAATCATTATATTTCTCTTAAATTACATCATAAATAGGAAAAAATAATTTATTTATAAAAAATATCTTTAAATTATCATATCCCATTATAATTTAATCAATTATTTTCAAAAATTCAATTTGATTTTAATATATTTTTAAAATTATTAATGATTTTGATCATAGTGATCAACATTATAAAATTAAATCATTGTTTAAAATATAATATAAACTCTCAAAATAAAACAAAACCAATAATATTATAAATGAAAATAAATCCCACACATGATGGGTAAAAATAAAAAAAATTATAAATAATTACAAGGTGAAAGTTGTTTGCATACATAGTTTAGAATAGAATTTTCTAATCATGTGCGGTTCGTTATAAGCTTATCAGATCCAACTATATAGTTTAAATATCGTTTAGAAATCCGTAAATAATAAGAATGAACCAGGTGAATTCACTCCTAAAACCCTCTTGAGCCTTATATATTCTCAAAATATTTCATCATTTAACTATTCCATAATGTAAAAACAACGATAAATACAAATTGACATGAAAACCCGTAATAACCGAGCTTTATTTTGTGAAATACTCATAAAAAACAAACATGGTGACTAAAGAGTCATCTGGAATGTGTGGTCATAATTAACCCTCTAAGGATGAATCTGTGAAAATATTTATATTCCTACTTCTAACATTTTAAAATATGAAAACATGAAGAATAAAACATCCATTTTTACCAATTTTCCATGATCAAACATGAGTCTTCCATAGATAATATTACACAATAACAAATGGAATGGACCAAAGGAAATTCTGGTACCCGATGGACTAGATATGGTTAGATTGCAATAAAAAAGAATAAAATGTGAATGATTTCACTCAAAAATATACCTATAAAGATAATTAGTGGAAATAAAATTCCAAAAAGTTATATCAATTTATATATAGTAAAAAATTATCTATATAAAAACAGAAACCTATATGAAGAATGTCATTGACTGATAATACTGAAAAAAATAAAATAGATACAATAATAAAGTAATGCCTCCTTTTTCTTGTGATGTGTTGGCATATTCAACTGTACAAAAATACAAACCATGATATAATGGGATATTCAGTGCTTCTGAGAAACCTATAAAAATTAGGATAAAAATATAGAAGCTAAATGTCTTGTTTATGGCCACCATCTAACCCATATAATACATCATTAAATGGAATGATATTTTATGAATGTTTGAAAATAAGGATACAAAAAATAGTATCGATATTCTCTTTCATAATAAAATGTATCAATCATATTTATGTGAAAACATCAATTAATCAAAAATATGATCCTTTTTCTAATAAAATCACAATCTATATTTTAGTAACAATAAAATTCAATAATCATAAAAGCAATAAATTTAAAAGTAAATGGTAAAGGTATGTGGGATATAATTTTAAAAAATACCAAAAAACAACACTTTAAAGTTGGACGATATACCATCATTATAGAATCAATGGTCTTTAAGGGAAACCTTTTAGATCCGATATAATATAGTCTTAAATGATGAAATTTCTATACACTAGAAATTTATACACCTCAAATGAACTCTTTCCAAACCCATGGTGGTACCCTTAAGATCATATCCAAGGGAGAACATACCATATTTTGAACAATATATTTCTATGGGCCTCTATCCAGGGAATAATTCTTAACTAGTGAAAGTGAGTACCTATAATCCCAACCCAGAAACACAGGTGTTCTCATGGAATATAAAAATTTAGGTATTCCATAGAAAGTATAGTAACAATGATGCTATATTTTCATACATATATACTACTTCATCTTATATGAATATTAACTAAATAACCTAATGATTGACAACACAATTTTAATTGTTAAGTGTCTTTGGAACTATATACAAAACATCTTATTTTGATACATTCATCATTACCTATAATTTTTTTCATCCAAATTGTTTCCCGTATTAAGATAAAAAAAATAATATTTTTCATCATTTCTTATGGAAAGAATAAAAAATAAAGGGTGATCTCATGTTTCTAATATTGGTAAACATTAGAGATATAAATCAATGATCATATTAAATCATGAGTTATGAATAATGGTACTAAAAGAAAAATAAAACTAAAAATGATCATGCCCCAACAATTCTTTAATCAAAATCTTCCCTCTTGGAATAAAACATTTTTATTTCAAATGAAATGATCCATAAAAGTGAGAAAAATTGTAGTCAATAATCGAACATAAATTTAATCAAAAATGATATCATAATGGTGTGTTGATATCATTAGAATAAAACCATTTTATATTTCCGGGAAAATTCCCTAAACCATAAAATCATATTGGATATAGAATTAGCACCAGTTTCCCAAATCATAATAAAACTAACATCATCACTTGTATTGTATAGTGGATAATGTAAATTGAGTTTTTTCCCCATAAAATATCATGACCATTGACATGTTTCTTATAGTTGTATCAAGTGATCTAAATGTTTTTACCATTCCTTTAGAGGGATATATTAATCTTGACCCCCAAATTAAATAATAAATACCACATATAATTGTGGAATATGATTATGAAACATTTATCATGTTATTATAATATTACTAGTTGAATGGAAATGGGTTTCATAAAAATTTAATCATTTAATAACATAATGCCTAATCGAAAATTAAGGGGTTTTATAAAATTCTCTACATTATAACCATAAAACACTTAGAGAAAGAATAAAAATGGTATAATTAAATTATATTTCTTTTAAATAATTATCATCATCATGTAATTTATAATTTTTGAACATTAATAAAAAATATATCAAGAATATTTATTGAGGAAAATGAACATTTATTTTTAAATGAGTTATTCAAAAGTAAATAGTTTTCAAAAGATTATGGAATAAATTTTCGATGAAAATAACCCTGAGAAGGTATAATGTATTAATAAAATTAGTGAATTGTAATTATGGTAAGAAATTCAGTTCTTTCTATATATGCTATAAAATATAGTCCTTAACCATTTTTCGTGAAAATATAGAAGAACCACGTTCAGAAAAAGAAAATAATAATATATTGAATTTATTTATAATATTCAAATAAGGGTAAAAAATGAAAATATGTTATCATAAAATTACATTAAACAATTATGGGAATAGAATTAGGCAATTTATAGATGTGGAAGGAAAATAATCCCAACTGAATATTAAAATGCAATCATTTTTCATAGAAAACATTATTTTGGTATATTGCGAACTTAATGTGATGAAAATGAATGAAAAAAATTATTTTTTGAAAAATAGATAATAAAAAATAAAATAAATAATATTTATCATATAATGATAATATTATTTTCCAATCATAAATGAATTAATAAATAGCTCTAGTTTAAATGGGATTTAAAAAGATATCACTTCCCTTGAGTAATATATTAATTCATATGTGGTCGAATCTATTGTACAAAAATAATGATTTATTTTAAATTAATTATCCAATCAAACTCATATATGTAATACTCTATGTGATTCTCTTATAACATCTTATTACAAATTTTATTTCAACAGTTCATTAAAATCATTTTTATTTGCGATAACTACATTGTTGATCATGAATGTTTTCGTTTGATAGTCCCACAACATAGACCTTTATCATAGTTCCATCATTTTTAAATATTAATAATTGAATAAGTATCATATATATTAATTATATATTTATATATTTATATTTATATTTTCATCCATAACATGAAAATAAAAATAAATGAAATACATCTTTCATGGAGATAGTTTGTCGCACATTGGCTTGAATGCTGTTTTCACCTTTCAATAGATTGGAAGGATGACTTTTTTAAAAAAAATAATTTTTGGAATAAATATTATGTCATATTATCATATATATTCATTAATTATATCCTTATTAATATCCATGTAAAATTTATGTGAAACAATGAATCAAATCACATTTTTGTGTTGGAAGTCCATACATATGCATGAGAGACATTATCATTTTCAAAAAAAATTGAAGAATGTGAGTATTGGTTGTTCCATCAGAAAAAGGTAATATTTTTATATTAGATATACTTATATCATTATCTAATAATGGATAAAATATATTTCTATTTTTTTGGGGAATAAATAAATTGAAAGAGGTCATTTAATATCATTTCATCTTCTTTGGTAGGACTTCTTTAGATCCTTTGTTAAGGACCCTTTTATTGTGATTTTAAATTTACCAGTTGTTATAATTCATTTATTGTAAATATATAATAGAATTTACCAGGGTTTGGATATGATATAACATATAATGGAAATGAGTAAGTGAGGATAAGAGGTTCACTTTATATGTGATGGGAGGGGAAATTGTTGAATATCATAATGTATTTAATTAATATAAATTAATTTTATAGTTAATTTGGATAAAAATTGATATATTATTATGATATTGTAGGAATGAATATAAAATCTCAATTTTAATATAATTAGGTCATGTTTAGGAGATATTTTCACCATTATCTGTCAATTTTAACTCCTTAATGCTATTTTTTTAAAAATAAAACTATATTTATTGGTTTTCAACTTAATGTGTCATAGATGATTCCATAAAAACGATCGTTTTTCTTAAAAAGACCATAAATGATATTCCAAACCATTTAAAATTAGTTTTCTTGAGTGAATGTTTTTTATTAACATTAAATAATTTGATATAACATTATTTATTACAACAAATTATGGATTTTATTTTAGTAATAATTAATTTATTTAACATTAAGAGTAATAGGAAAACAAAGGAATTATTATATAAACCTTTTATACATCCATATAATGTTATATATTTAGGTAAAACTATTTTTACACAATAATTCAAGAAATTAGAAAACATTTATTTTTTAAAAAATTATTTATTTTATTTTTATATTAATTAAGAAAACAATGTTTCCAAATTTAATATTAATCAAAGTTAATTATTAAATCATTAAAAATTTAAAACCAAATTAATATGACAATGAAAAAAAATTCATCACTTAAATAAAAATTTATAACTGAACATATAATTTTTTTATATATATATTAAAATATTAGGGATATTAATTTAATTAGAATTATATTTTGTATAATTTATATAACATTCAAAATCAAGGAAAAATTGAACCATGTTCTCTTATATTCATGTTTTAGAAAAACTATGATGAACACCAGTCTTCTGATAAGATTAATTCAAATTTTAGCTAAATTTAAAATCCATATCCTAGAGTTTTAAACCTATTTTTACCCCTTTTGACCTTTACCGAGATGACATATATTTTCCATTGTCACTATTAATGATGAAAACAAAAAATAGGGATCTACTTAAAATATTTTAAGACAATGATTACATATATACTTTCAAATTTTCGAGTTTAAATTCACATTATTGGAATAAATTAGATTATATAAAACCATAAAAAGAAATGACAAAACAATTTTTTTTAAAAAAATTACATTTTATGTATTTGATTGTTTTGGTGAAAAATAAAATCCTCAAATTTATTCCATTGAATGAAATTTTAATAATCGTAATATAAATAAAATATATTTACTTTTAAAAATTTTAAAATTATAATGGATCATTTATAATCCTAGAAAATAATGAGTAGGTTTTTAGTAAACATCCATAGATTACAATGTTCAATAAAAATGTCTTCTAAAAAATAAAAACAAAATAATATATGATAATTTTGATATCATGATAAAAAAATTTCAATTGTTTTAATAAAAAAATAAAACAAAATTTCTTATAAAATTAAATACAATATTATCTATAAAAAAACATTAAAAACTATTTTTGAGGATATATATATTTTTAAATACTAGAATGACATTGATGAACATATAATTAACTTATCTAGTACCTTTATAAATTTTGTTAGTTGTTATTATTTCTATAAATGTCTTAAATTTAATTAATATTACGTAATGGTATATTATATTATAGTTCATCTAATCATGGGGTTCCATGTATCAGAACCTATAAGATTTATCAAATTTTTTAATATAACATAAAATATCTAGTGTTTCATTCCATAGGCCCCCCATAAAAACATTAATCATTAAAAATTATATAACTATGATAAATAAAATTTGATCATAATTATACCACATAACATCCTTAGGTTCCCTTGTTTTAGCTATTAATGTATGTTTTCTCCACAAAATAGTTGCCATAGTGAGTGGTCTTGTTCCGTTAAACATTCTCTATTTGATCCAATGTTTCTTCCATTTGTTATTCATAAGAGTGGCATTTCACTAATTATATGAATTTTGAGTTTAGTACATGATATGGATTTGGTATATTCTTCATAATTAGAGATACATGGAATACATCATGAACATGGGAGAGATTTTTCGGATGGTCAAATTGAAAAGATATTTTCCAAATATCATCATGAATTTTAAATGGACCATCATATTTAGCGATAAAAATTACCTTATATTAAAATCTCATTACATTATTTAAATGATATTTTCATTGGAATATATTTTCACAAATATGAAAATCTAGATCTCATAAGTAATTATCAACATAACATTTTAGTCGATTGTATGTATCTCTAATGTATTACTGTATGGGTAAAAATTTTACACAATTTCTAAATATACACTTTTTCCAAATGGATTCCTTTCTCCAACATCATCCAAACCTATATGGTTTTTTCAACTCCAACCATAGATAAATTTAAAAGGACCCATTTTAACTCTTTAGTGTATGATATTATTATAGGGAAAATTTATAATTGAAATGTTTTTATCCTAATGACCATGGAAATGTTTACAAAAATCTCTAAACATGTAATCTAGTGTTTAAGTGGACCTCTTATATGGATAATCTATCTAAAAATGATACGCATAAATAAAAATCATCCTTGTATACAGATCATGTTGACTATTCTCTAAAACATCAATTTAAATGTTTAATCTCAATCAAATAATAATGAATGGGGTACTCCATTCTAACAATCCACTTTATTAATGTACACACATATTATTATATCAAAAGATAAATATTCCCCAGTGGGAGTGATGTGTGATGGCTTTGTAATGAGACCATCTTCAATCCAAATAAAATTGTTCCATTTAGATGTTTTTTTTAGTCTAATGATGATTTCCATTATAATGTTTTCTTGTTTCCATTCTACTACGGTTAATGGTTGTTACATCCCCATATCATCGTGTCTCTTAACATCATCTTTCTAACATATCTGAAATTGAGACACGTACTGAGAAATATCATTTTTCATTTTATCCATATATAAATATTATTTTATATCATCATATGTATTTTTACATCCATGATTAATATAGAATAATGAAAAATGTATTCATCCTATGTATAATTTATCAAATTTTAAACGAATCAGACATATACATACTTCTTGAACCTAATAATTCCAAGGCAACCATTGTTTATCTTATTAAATATTATAATGTTCTTTTTTATATCTTCTTGTTAATCCTCTTTAATAATCACATGGATTAATGGGTGGAAATTCATATGTGTAAGGTCATTTATGAAACCATTTTTTACATGTCCATTTAAAAAAAAATACTGGCATATTAGATATATTTCAATACTCATCATGGAAAAACTATCATGGTATTTTCAACTCATTCTATAATCCACTTTTTTTCCTTCACATGATTTAATGTAATGAGATATCATAATCATTAATCAATTTAATCAATCTTATTTTGAATTGATTCAAATATTTATATGTAATGATATTTTCATTCATTTATGATCCAAATATATGTAATACCATTCACAATAAAGATATTACATCTATATCTTCATCACAATTATTACCTCATATCAGTCGAAATCATAAATTAGGTAATTTGTTTCATATAATTTCATTGGCGTGAGACACATTCTATCACACGATCATTCAACATTTGGAAACATAATAGTATGTTATTTGATTTTTCACTATAGATTACATACCCTTTTCTAGTATATATTAGTGTTATCGTAGGTTCACTACCCAATCTTATATTTAGTTCCTTGAATTCATCTTAATATTCATCTATCCACAATAATTTAAACCCCTTTATTCTAAACAAGGTTGTTGAACTACACAGTAATGAAAAATAACTCACGAAGGCTCAGTAATATTCAAACGACCTACTACAACATCATATTTTAGTTATTGGTGATTGTCTTTTCCATTGGCCAATAAAACACAACATAAAATGATCAACCAATATACTCTCACATGATATTATATGACTGAATAAATATACATTCTTATTCTAAAATTTATATGTATTAAAATATTCATATAAATTATCCTTCATTAGGGTATTTAGTGAAATTATAATAAGATCTCTATGCCCATACATAAAATTGGAATATATAATAATATCATATATAAAAATTTTACAAATGAAAAATAATAGAAACATCTAAAGACACAATTCATTAACTAAATGATGATAAAATGTGAATTTTTTATTCAAAATGATATTGCTGAAAATTCATAATTATGTTTCCTTTTATAGAAGGATGACATAGATATATAAACTAGTATGACAAATTATTGGTGATATCCAATGGAATAATAATCTTATAAAAATATGAAGCTCCTCAAAATTGATTAATAAAATGAAATATAATGGTATATTATACTTGTTATTATTTGTGACCTTGTTAGGCTTCAAATAATTAAAGAAAAAATCCATTAACCCATCAATTTTATTAAATAAAAGAATAGGTTCATCCCATGGTGGTACACTAGGGAATACTAATACCTTATCATGATTCTCACATAGTTCTTTTCATAAACCCTATAACTCGATTGGGGTCATTATATAAGGAGGAATTGATATATGTGTAGTGTGATGAATGATTTCTATTGAAAACTCAACTTCATGACATTAATAAGTAACAAGAAATTATTCTAAAATTTAATTAAAATATCCCAAAAAGGTTGTGTGCTCAATATTTATATTCACATGAAAAAATATGAGATATAACTTTCATTATTTAAAATAATGGCATTCATGGTAGAAGTAATTTTCGTTCAGAGTTTATATTAATTATTTCACTATTAAATTGTCATTGTTTAATTGGAATATTATATGTGACATAAATTTATTATGAATTGATATTTTTATATATAAATAATGGGAATAAATTCCAATAATCAAAATTAAATTATACAAATATAATAATAAAAATATTTTCTAGAAGAAAATTCTATAAATAATAAATCATTAGAGAACTTTTTACATGATATATAACTATAGTATCATTACATGTTTTCACCAAAAACGCAATATCTAATAACTTATGTAGAAAATCAATTCATTTAGAAAAGTCCATAGATTTCAAAGAGTTGTTAGGTATAAAATCAAACTACACATTATCTATTTTAGTGTGCATGTTAAGTGTACCTTTTATAACATCATTATTTTATCCCACAACGATAGTACTTCTCTTAAGGTATTTCCATTTTTCGTTGGCATAAAGAGGTTCATAATGTTGATGATTTATAAAAAATAATATTTTTCACTATTTCACATAATTAAAATACATCATAAAATTAATTCATTAGATCATGGTGGTTGCATTAGTTTCAATCATCATTAAAACCCTTAAATCAAAAAGTCTAACCATAAACCTTCCACATTAAATTAATTTATTACCTACCTTCCCATATTAAAGGAACCACACAAATACATTCACACAATTACATTGAAGTTACATTACCAATTTTTATCTCATATATGGTTTTTATTTCATTCAATGATGTGAATTATTTTATATTTCGTGAGATCACATCTGAAAATTATTTTAAAAACCAATTGAATGGTGAAAATCCTCAATTTCATATTCTACCTTGACATCACATTGAAAAATGTTTTCATACCTACTAAATTTTCTTATGTTCAATGAAATTTAGAGAATGAGTTTTTAGCCACCATTGATTTGATCAATTTTTATTACATTGATGATGATTGAACCAGAATCAAACCTTGCATTTCCTATAAACTTATAATTAGAGGTACCAATTGTTATCGTCCTTCTTCTTAAGCTCAATGAATTCCTTCTGTATTTAAATAGGTAGAATATAGCTGATGTAATAAATGACAAATATCCTCTTAATATCACCACACACAATGTAGTAAATTTATTCCTCTTGAATAGTATTATTAATTAGATTAAACCATATATTTTCTTTTCCTTCCGCGTAAAAAATAGTTACGAAAATATTTTAATATTATGAACAATTTATATTTTAAAATACTTTATCAATTGTGATTATGTACTTCCCATATACTAGTGGATCAAAATAAATACTAAATTATGTTGAATTTTTCCTCATGAAACATTCGATAGAATATTTTTCCACTTTCATGATTTGGATTATAATTATGAGTGATGTCCTAAAAGAGTTACATGGGAAGAAAAATAATATTTTTTATTCCATATACCATATCATTTTTCATTTTATTTGGATAATAAATTATTTTCCATCACAATCATTTTAGCATGAGGTATTTTGGTTCCATCCATTGACTAAAAATGTTATGTGTAAAAAATAAACTATATTAATTAGAGGGAGAAATCATATAATCACGAAATATAAATAAAGGGGTGTCTAAATCATGACACAATCTTCTCAATCTATGTATGTTTATGTATATCCTAGGTTATCCAGGAACATCACCAAATCTATGTGACAATATCCTATACATAGACTTATATATAGGTCTTCAATAGAATTTTCAAACCCAAATCACTAAATATTGATTAAATAGTTCTTTTTTACCGACTACAATTACCTAAGATATTCATAAATAAATATAATATCTTATTAGGTGAATATTCAATATAAAAAATCAAAATCCATTCCATAAAACTAATGTTTTAGCATATTTGGAGAGGAGATACGCGATCATCTTATTTACATTAATTATTCTTCATCTCTCATAATGTTCCCCCCACTATTTCCATGTATTGAAATACCCTAGTTAAAATCATATTTCATAACCTAGTGAATGGAGACATAATAAATTGTGATCTTAGATAGTTAGTAATGATAAACAAGGGTACATTCTTTGATATTCATTTCAATGAAGAAGTTAACCATAAGTGAATGAGATTATGGACCTAAAATACAAAGATTATACAACATATATCATATATTGAAAAAACGATTTATCAAATAAACATTATCATTTCCAAAGGAATAAGATAAAAGAGTGTGACAATATAATAATCAACCAAGAATCATATTTTTAGATGTGGATCTTATCATAAATGTGTGGTCACGTCATAGGAATATTAATAATTCCATATGTCATGATTAACTACTATAGAAATTAAATTATAGGGGATTGGGAATCAAAAACTATTTCTCATACCATAAGTGATCATAGATCAATGTGAGTTTCCCATATTCTATTAATAATATCTACCTATATCCTATAGCGGATCCAGTACATTGACAATTTTCCTGTAGTTTTCTCATTATATATAAACCCTTACCCAAAGCATTTGCCTGATATTTTATTTTAGTACCACCAGTATTATAATGTGAACCATACATATGTGTTCCACAGTATCATAAAACATTTCATGTATCATCATCACATAACCCCTGTTAATAAATAATGTTTTATAAAAATTTCATCATTTCATCATAGTATATCCCAGGAAAAATTTCTGGGTTACATAAAATTATCAACATCATAATGATAAATAATTTACAAAAATGCTAAGGATGGTATCATTGGGTAATATCATCATTAAACCATAATTAAAATTAATTATTTTATTTAATATAATTATTTGTTTAATATATCTTGGGATGAGTTATTTTGGAAAATAACGTCTTTATTTTGAAATGAATTATATAAAATATAAAAAATATCGAAAATATTATGAAATAAATTGAATTTGAAAAGAAATATAGTAAATTGTTATGCAATATTAATTTTGGTGAGAAGACATATCAAAAAAAATTCTATTTATATGGTTTATGTTAAAATAATGATCACATTCCCATATTCAGTAAAAAGATATAATAAACTATTCCAAAAAATTAAAATAATATTCAATTAAAATTATTTATAACAAGAAAAAATAATATATTTGTTTAATTAATTATATATGAATTGTAAAACTATATATAAAAAATATTATAGAAAAAATACATATGAAATAAAATTATATTCTACAAAATGGTAAACCACGGTAGGATTTCCATAAAAAAAATTCGATCTCTTATGTACAATATTTGAGGAAAGTGAAATAAAATTAATTTATTCCATAGAATGAATGAGTGGTGTGAAAAAAAATATATTTATTAGATAATAATTTTATTCTTCCTCAATTGAAACTCATCCAAAAGAAATCCTGAATAAAAATAGATTGGAACATAAATCCCATAAAAAATGTTTAATCATTATTCATACATGTTTTAACAACCTTTATTATAAATACAGATTTATTATACATTTATTATATAACTGTAATCACATATATCATTACATATATGATTTACTTATCACAATGTGTTACTATTTTATCATCAATTTCATATTAAAATCATTGTTCTAGGTTGTAACTATTGTGTTTTCTATGATGATTTTTTATAGATGTTTTGGTGAATATACACTTCACATGGTTCAGTAATATAAAAAATTACAATAATTATATTAATATATTATATATTCATTATAATAAATCACACATTCAAATGTATAATGTCGAAATAGTAAAATGAATTACATAGTTAATGGAGATGTTAGTTTGTACATACACACAAACACATTTTTTACTTTTTGATTCATGTAATGAAATAAGGGTAAACAATAAGTCACCATGAAATAATAATTATTGTATAACATATATCATATATATTCATTTATTATATCCTCAATTCCATCCATTTAAAATTATAAAAATACATATTTACGTGGAGGTGGTATTCCATATTTATGTGGAGGTGGTATTCATATTGATGTTTTATTAATATCATTTTTAGATCTATTCAAATAATTTATCTTTGAACGGGTATGAAAAAAATAAATTCAATTATAAACCTTTATTAAATTTTTAATATATTATATTTAACTGTAAAATTTATGGAAATAAATAATTCACCCCATTTTTATTTCTTCTAATATTTTAAAAATAATTTAACTTTTTATATTAATTAAATAAATATATTATCGGCGTTATGTAAAAATTTAATGTAATTATTTAATCCCAATTAATTAAAAATAAATTATAATGTTAAAAATAATCTTTCAAATAATAATTTTTAACTACATTTATAATGATTTTATTCTTTTGTAAATAATTATTAGATCTTCTATTAAATATAGTGAAATAATGTATTTTTCCATCTCTTAAAATAATAAAAAGGTTTAATCAATGAAAATTTACACTATGCATCCATATATTCAAGACATGACTGCATATTCTACATCACTACTATTCTAGTAGGATAACAAAAAAAAGTAAGATAAATGTAAAATAGTTATCCCAAATAATTAGCATTATTTTACCCATTTTAACCATATCGAATGTCAAAAATATTTATAGAGGTTACTGTTCAAAAAATGAATGATAATATTATTTTGAAAAACACCAAAAATTCACCCTAAGTTAGATCAAGTAGAATATTATAGGAAGGATATCATTTTTATCAATAAAAAATTAAAAAGTAAAATAATTTAGTTATATTAATCACTCTATGAAAATAATAAAATTCATTTTTGATGGAAATGTTATTTTTATAAAATATATTGACATTTTTTAAAATATATTCTGTAACACCATGATATGTTTTAAGTGTAATCTATATTGTATAGAATATAGAATACACAAAATTGTGCTTAAATTAGCCACATAATATTAATATATACATTACTGTTACAACCAATCCACTGAATTAGATAATACAAATATGATTAACTAAATTATAAAATATATATAATTTTCATACTCTCTAAAAATTCACATATAAATTCATAGGACAAATGCAGTAATTTTGTTTGGTCATACATTTCCATCATAACGGTTTTTTGATTAAATTTTTAGTGAATATTGTAACATATTTATAGAATTTTTATAAATTTTATAAATTTTATTTGATAAAAATGTTAATTTTGAAAATATTAATTCAATAAATAGCATATAGAATTTTTTTTGTAATTTTCTAAATAAATTATTATTCATTGAATAATCAAAAAATACTAAAATTTATTAAAAAATATATTATATCAATCATTTGAGTTATTCAATTTTTTGAAATTGCTTAAAATTACAATTATATCTCTTGTTTAGTGATTAATGTAATTCTGTTCATCAGAATCATTTTTTTATAAATTGTTTTATAAAAAATTTCATTATATAGATGGAATTTTTCTGAAAACAAAATTTGTTATTTTTTTAGTTTTTTAATTTAAATTAGTGAATAATATTTTTACAGATTTATTTTGATAGAATATATTTGATATTCTGATTAAGGTGGTTAACATTTGATAAATTGGACAGTTTTATTATTTGGAATAACATGTAGTAACCCTAGAAATTTTAACACCATAATAAAGGGTAAATTGGGTTGTCCTATGTTAAAACTAAATGTTATAGTCGGAATATTTATTTTTTGTTATTAATTGAAGGAAATAAATAAAATATTTTCTGTATACACATGAAATTTAATTATTTATGGGAGAAAATTCCATGAAAATTACATATATGATATTTAATGTTTAAAATAGGCAATTTCACACTCAAAAATTTTAATATCGCTTACGTGTTTATATAGGGGAGAACAATGTTGTGAATATATCTTAATTATTATTTTGGGAATTATTAAATTATTTTTATAATGGTAATTTAATCTATATTTTTTTAATAAATATATATTCAACTAAATATATTACACAACACAAAAAAAATTTCTTTAAGTAACAAAAAAATTAAATAAATTATTTCCAAAATATTAAAAGTAATATAATTTGAGTGAGTTTTAGATTTTCACTAATTTTTAGAATTAATATAAAATATTAATAATTTTTCAACAAATTATATTAAAGTTATAGCCTTTTATTGATTCCTATATTTTCAAATTAAATGAGATATGTAAAAATAAAATTGATGATATTATGTTGAATTATATTTTACTAAATTATTTCAAAATCATATAAATATTGAAATATCAAATGGAATATAATATACTATCAAAATTATGATCCCATTTATATTTATTTTCCAATTTTTACCTTACTTGAAAAATTATAACCCTCATAATAGTGTAAAGTTGTTAACATGGTTACGGTTTATATATGTCAACTAAGTAGTTAATCCAATATATATATTTGAAATTAAAAATTGAACCTATAAAAATTTTATTGGTTGATTATATTTCAACCATAATTTACACAATATTCACAAATTAATCCATTTTTATGTATTTTCCTTTAGAATGACTTAATTATATGTTAATATACTATTTAATTCTAATACTAACCCTATCCTTACATATTAAAGAAAACCACTCCCTTCAATTGTTTACACAACATTGATTGAAAAATATAGATCAAAAAATATAAAATTGTAACGTCCTGGTTCTGGAAGCCAACCAGAGTTACCCCGTACCTAGTTGGTCACAGCCCTCATGTGCATTTACCCGAATGCCAGAGGCTGCCTACTAGCAGCGAGGACCTTGGGTATGATAGTCAAGAAACTATGCCCTCATTGGCAGAGTATGTAGTAGAAATAAACAGACATACCAGAGCGGAAGCAGTAAAAATATGACACAAAAATAAATAGTGGAAGACTGATAAGGAAAAAACTAGAGAATATCTATATATAAATGATTCATGATTCATATATGTCAAGGAAATAATCCAATAGGTAAAAAGTCTGAATATAGTACTCATCCAAAGTACAAAAGGAATACAAACAACTCCTCAACATCGCAAGTCGTAGCTTGGTCCTAAGCTCTCCGACTACACAACAATCAAGTACCTGAAGTGGAAGGGTGCTTGCCCTTATCTATACCTTCAACAATATAATCATTTTGGGCCAAAATCCTGGCCCAAATAGGATGTGAGACTAATCCAAGTAAGAAACCACCACAAGATCCATGCCTAACACTCAGTGAGTATATGGCAGGTAAAAGTACCGAAAACAATAAACATGAAAGTACTCAACAATAAACAATCGACATTCTCAATATCACGGAACAACTAAACAAGAAGATGAACAGAACTGGTAAACCTCTGGGAAGCACACTCAGTCTAACCCCTCTTGTCCTACCTAAAAAATACAGGATACCCTCTGGGCAGCACACACAATCTCACCACTCTGGTTCAGCTAAAGTATAGACTATCTGAGGAAGCACACACTGTCGATTCCCCCTATAGGCTCGTATCATTACAAAAGGCGCTCTAGGGATGATTTGGTGTCACATTCCCTATGTGACTCACATCAAGGAACTATAGACTCTCTGGGGAAGCACTCAATGTCAATTACCTCTGTGGTCTTGCATTATAATATTATAAAAGACACTTTATAGAAGCCCTTACCTCCATTCTCCATATGGTCTACTACACTATGTTTTAACGGCCCTGTGTAAATCAACAAGTATAGTATCACGTATCGGCCAAATTAAACCTCAAGAACAACATGGATAGAATTATACGGCATATTATAATGTCGGAACAACAGTCACACCATCCTACAATACTAATCATGGGAAATAAACAACAGCCTAACAAGACACTAGACCAAAAGGTCAAAACAAGCATAACATGCATGGGAAACACATCCAAAGAACATAAATTCACCCTATTCACAATCAAATATCATCTAATTGAGAATAAAATCATAGAAGTCAAACAATAGGGCTAAAACAGTAAACGCCCAATACCCTGTTAATGGGTATTGGGAAAATTTGAACATAATACTCAAAGACTTTCAACAGAAAGGCAGAAACCACCTACCTCAGCATTGGGATATATATATACTTGATCCACAAGGATTGAATCAACTTTAAAAACCAAAGATATACCAAAACATATAAAATTTTCAACCCACAATAACTCACTAAAGAATAAAATTCAATGGATGGTGCTCTTGGAGAAGAGAGAACCCACTGATACGATTCCAACGCAACCACCGGTGTTTGATTGGAAGGACAGGCGCTCATACGATGACTCTTCAAATATATGCAGCTATTCATCACTCTCGGACGAATTAGGTTTTGAATGAGATGGTTATGTCTATCATACGTGATCCCAGTGCATTTAATGATTAAAAAATAAAGTACACGGGGTGTACTTTTGATGTACACGGCATGTACTCTCTATTTCTGTACTCTGCTTTAGGCCGCCACCCGGTCACCCCTACATGGCTGTGTTCATGGCTGCTACACGGCCAACACATGGTTGTGTGCATGGTTTCTACACGGCCAACACATGGCTACCTGTAGTAAACAAGTACATGGCGTGTACTCATAAAGTACACAATGTCTAGTTTTAAAAATTCCAAAAAAACCTCTTTTCTCAAAAAATCCATAAAATAAAGAAAAACATACCTGAAAGGAAGATATGAGTTCTAAAAAATTTCCCCCTTAAAGAAATTTGTCCCCGAATTTCCCTTGCAAGGTGAAATAGAATAAGATATCCTGAAAATATCCGGCCACTATGATCGTACATCATCCTCCCTCTCCCAAGTCACGTCTTGTACTCGCTCATGCTGCCATAGCACACGTACCAGAGGAACAGACTGGCCATAGAGAACCTTCGTACTTCAATCAATAATCCAGATAAGATGCTCCTAGAAAGATGCATCCACCTCCAACTTGACTTCCTTGGGTTGGAAATCATGAGACGAGTTTGAAAAGTAACATTGAAGCAGAGAAACATGAAAAATGTCATGTATATCCTGGTAACTCTGAGGTAACTACAACCGATAGGCAACCGGCCCAACTCTTTCCCATACCTCAAATGGCCCAACGTTCATCAGCGAAAGCATACCCTATCTTCGGATACTTTATTGTCCCAACCATGGTGTGACATATATAAAAACATAATCCCCGACCTCAAAATCAGGTTGTCACCGCTGATCAGCATAAGTCTTCTGATGAGACAGTGCAGTAGTCATCCTCTTTTGAATCAACTCTAACTGCACTGTGGTCTCCTGAACAAGACGAGGTCCCAGAAAACCTACTTCTCCTACAACCATCCAACATAAGGTTGATCGGCAAGGCCTACCGTACAAAGTCTCTTAAGTTGACATCAGATTAGTTGCTTAAAATTATTGTTGTAAGAAAACTCCCCAAGAGGAATATGCATCTCCCAAGAGCCTCCAAAATCTAGGATGCAGGATTAGAGCATGTCCTCAAGAACCTAAATTTTGCACTCGAACTGACCATCTGTCTTGGGGTGGTAAGTTGTACTCAAATGTACATCTGTACCCAAAGCCATCTGAAGCCCCTGCAAGACCCAAGAAGTAAAATGAGAATCTCTGATTGAAAAAATTTACTGCGAAACTCCATGTAAGCACACAATATATCGGACGTACAACTGTCCAATCCACATTAACACTGAATGTATCCTTGATCGAAAATAAGTGTGAGACCTTTGAAAGTCTATCAATGACCACCAATAGTACATCATTCCGGTGAGGCGACCTCAGCGACCCTATCACGAAATCCTTCACGACGTCGTTCTACTTTTACTTGGGAATGTGTAACTGCTGTAGAATCCCTGCTGTTCACAGATGCTCTACATTCACCTTCTGAAAATTAAAACACCTCATGGTGAATCCAGTAACATCCCTCTTCATACCAAGCCACCAATTCTAATGTTGTAGATCACAATAAATCTTTGTGACAAAAGGATGAATTGCCCAAACCGAGGAATGAAAATCCCGCATCAGCTCCTCACTTATTTCTGCTGGAATCCGTACACATCACTAGAAACTCATGATCTCATCCTCACCTCTAGCCCATCCCTGAATAGGGGCCACTCTGGAAAAATTTTCCCACAGGCTTAGACCTTCAGAACATGATAGCATCCTCATTCCAACTTGATCAAGAAGTGTATAGGTAACAACTATAGAAGAAAAAAAAGTCTGACCCTATCTGTCGTGCACCTACAAATGCATCTCAGAGAACATAGCCATAAGCTGCCACTAACTGCTGGCCTCCTAAACTGCATGTATCTGAGCCCTCATACTCATCACATCAGCCACAGCGTTTCCCTTCCTAGTCATATATGCAAACTCAATGTCAAAGGACTATAGGTACTCGACCCACCTCCGTTGTCTCAAATTTCGATCAAGTTGAGTGAAAATGTACTTGAGAATTTTTTGGTTGGTGAAATCCACAAAATGCTCCCCCAGAAGGAATTGTCTCCAACAACGTAAGTCATGAACAACATCTGGAAACTCTAAATTGTGTGTTGGGTAGTTCCTCTTGTATTTCCTCAACATTCGAGACTCGTATGCAATGAATCCATCTCCCTACATAAGAACATCTCCTATCATGATACCTGAATCATCTTAAAAAACAATATAGATCTTTCCTAGCTCTGTCAAGACTTGTATCTGTGCTGAAGTCAACCTCCATTTCTACTCTTGAAAGGTTGTCTCAAAAGAATCTGACCATAATAACTTTTCACCCTTCTTTGTCAGACTCGCCAGCAATGTTTCTAGGCATGAAAAGACCTGGATGAAATGTCTGTAGTATCCAGACATCCCTAGAAAACTTATCACTTCAAAGATGTTCTTCTACTGCACACAGGAGACTACTGTTTTCACTTTCTCTGGGTCTACTGACACACCTGTATCTGAGATAAAATGACAAAATAAGTGATTCTGTTCCATCCAAAAGTGTCATTTTGAGAACATATAATACAACTAATGCAATCTCAGTGTACCTAGAACAATCTCAAGATGTGTGGCATGGTCATGTAGAGTTTGATCATACACCAAGATATTTTCCCCAAAGACAACCACAAAAGGATCCACGTAAAGAAGGAACACTCGATTCATCGGTACCATGAAAACTGGTGGAGCGTTCGTGAGAATGAACGACATAACCATATACTCATATAGACCATACCTAATCTTGAAGGGTGTAAGAGGTATATCAGATAATCTAACATGCAACTCATGGTAACTGGTTCTCCTGAAAATATTCAAGAACACCATATCTCCTATAAGCTGATCAAAGAGATCATCAATCATAGCCAAGAGATATCGGTTCTTGACCTTCAAATGGTTCAACTTCCTATAATCCACAAAAATTCTAAGGGTAACATCCCCCTTCTTCCAAACAGGAGAGGCGAACCCCATACCAAAGTACTAGGTTGAATGTATCCCTTGGCCTATAACCCCTCCAACTGCTTCTTGAGATCTTGTAACTCCGGTGTAGCCATAATATAAAGAAGAATGGACACCGGTTCCACTCATGGAACATACTCAATAGAAAACTCTACCTAACGCTCTAGAGGAATACATGAAGAGTCCTCTGGAAAGAAAACTCTGAAATGATCAACCACTGGAGAAAAGTCTAATTGTGATGTCCACTGATCATCCAGATATAGACTAGAAATCTGGGTTGTAACTCCTACTAACCCATGATGCTCTGGACCCGCTCTGCTTTCCTGGACTTACCACTCACCCTTATGATGAAAAGATACACCCTCTGGTGATATGAAACTCACCCCTAGATGATATAAGTCGAGGAATTCCTAGAAGGGAACTAGCCAGTTCATTACTTAAATGACATCATAGCCTGTCATCTCTAGGACATAGAGAACCCATAAGAAGTTACACCCACCAACCTCAAGAGGGAACTCCTTTCACTAATGTACACTTGCCGTCCAAGTCCCCAACGGAGTGTCTAACATCAAGATATTGGTAGAGGAATAGATATAATGCCATAGAATCTCCATAAAAACAACACATATAAAAATATGGGAATCCTTTGTGTAGAAAAGAGATGAAGATAAAACTAATCCATCTAGGATCGTACCTCGAACATTAGATGTTTCGGGAACCTGCTCTTGTTGGGTCTGCTCCACTATAAAGATCTGGCTTGCTCCCAGACCCTATGACCCTGCCTGACCACTCTGAGATGATCCACTCTACTGTCGCTGAAGGACAGACGATGGACCACCACAGCCACTACCTCCTCCTTAGTCCGAACGGTCTGAAGAACTTCATTTCCCTGACGGGTGAGAAAGTTGTGGTGATCCTCTCGAATGAGGAGTCATAGAAGAACTCATGTCACCAGCTACTGGTGAGAAGATCTGACATATGTGAAGAAGATGACCCTTCATACCACAGGATCGGCACTCCACTGGGTCTCTCTGGTATTGTGGCCTTGTATATCTATCCCTTCCACACTGTTATCATACCTCCTTGCTACCTGAAGGTATCCCTCTACTCCTTGGATAACCACATGAAGGATTTCTATGGCGCTTCCTATTTTCAATAGGAGGGATGAAAACTCCAGATATCAAGTCACCCTAGATCACAACTCTGAAATCCCTCAGATTGCGCTCCATGATCAGTGACTGGTTGACGATGGAAGTGATAGAAGTCAACCATATGTAGTTCACCTGTGATCGGATGTCATACCTTTGACCATCCTCGAACTTCCATTCCATGAATAACTGATCAGCACCTAAAATAGGCATGAAGTGCTACATCATGGTAATGAAGGAGGAATAATACATCACATAAAGAGTACCCTGCTCTAGACTCATATACTCTGAGGCTCTATCGGCCCTCAAGGTATATGGGTAGAAGTAGTCATAGAAGATGTGCTAAAACTCCTCCCAAGCCATAACACGCTAGCATCCCTCATATGAGATCACATCCCACCTCCTCTTTGGAATGTCCCAAAGCATATAGGTTGTGATCTTGACAGTCCTATTTGGAGGCGTCTCATGATTCTCAATGATCGCCATCATGGCTTCAAGCAACGACTCCGCAGACTGGGGTCCTCCATCCCCTGATAAAGTAGGAGGATGTTGTTGTTGAAATACCCACGTCAAATCATCCATCAATGGAGAAAAAGGTGGTTCCCCCTGAAAGGTCTGTATTATCCTCAAAATCCCTCCCCGAACTATGCATCAGCACTTATTTTAGGTACAACGGCTTCTGCCACGTGTGTCACAACTGGGGGATCCTCTAGTAGTCCCTGATCGACCATGTTCGGTGTCTGATCACCGCCTGGTAACTGGCATACAACCGGAGGATATCTCGGTGGCAGGACATTGCAAGGTCAAACGCTCACATAGAACAATATTATCAAGGACTGAAAACATGAATTGTAACAAGGGAACATGAGAAAAGAAATAATTCAAGTTTTACATAACATGACTACACGGCGTGTACAATTCCTACAACGAGTGTTCCCTTATGTCATTTACATGGGTGGGCACTCCTGCCTAAACTGGTCGTGTAACACCCCAGACACACAACATGTTGTCTTAACACATGACATGTACTTGAATCCTCTTACCCTACCCGGGTCCTTCTACACGGTTAATCCACATGGCACTCCTATGACCAGGCTTCACGGAGTGTTCAATCTAGACAAGGCATGTACTAGACAAACTTCATCGGGCCTGTATTGTTAGTGAAACGGCATGACAGATAGACCGCACTACATGTCGTATTCCAGAAGTACATGGCTTGTACATGAATGATAACACCGACCCGTGTTATTCATGACATGGCCGGGTACCTAGGTCAGACTACACGATGTGGGTAATCCTGACCCGACGTGTATGTGAAATGATCACACTGACCCCTATTCTTTGTGACAAGGCTAGGTACCTTAGTCAGACTACACATCATTATAATCGTGTACATGGAATGTTACCACAAGGAATTCCCCATACTGTGTCTCTTCCACACAACCTAAGACATGGTTAGAGATTACATGGAATGTATATATGGTACACAACATGTACTTAAGAAAAATAGTATCCTCCAAAACAGAAGAACACATGGCATGTAGTCAAAACTACATGGAGTGTATTCTAGGTTTTTTCTGAATAGTAAGCATTACAAACTACAATGGAGCCCAGAAAAACACTGAAATGATGAATGAAGGATCCAAATTTGGGACCGTGTGGGACCACACTCAACGCGAATCAATGTTTGGAATCTATACGTGATATAACAATACAATAAAGCAATGATCCACCAAATTCCGGTCCAGGAGGGGCCATAATACCTCAAGAACCAATGTTTTCCACTCATCAAAACAAATCCTTATAAAAACAATACCTTATCAAACAACATGTATTTTATCAAGTAATATATCACAAACACCATGCATATTTTACAAAACATCTATATGAACAACATGAAATTTATAATGCACCCTAAATGGAATAGAAAGAATGCATGTCATGTGATTTCTATCAAGTGTCTATATGATTCATTAAATGGAATACCCTTATCTAATTAGGTTGTTATAGAAATAGTACATCAATAACATAAATAATAACCAGGACAAAACATGTGAGTCACTAAACGGAGAAAGTCAAGGAAACCATAAACTAGAAAAACCAGAAAATTGAATTAACGAAGTAGATTGGATTTTCTTTGTATAATGGTTAGATACTCTCGACGAAAACTTATTATCAAGTAACTATTACGTCTTATTCATGACTATATACTCCCAATAGTAATTCAAGAAGAAAAGGAACCTGTGATCCCACTTTCTAATATCCTAGTTCCGGAAGCCACCTAGAGGTACCCCCTACCTGGTTGGTCCCATGGCACCAAGTGCAATTGCCCGAATGCCAGAGGCTGCCGACTAGAAGCGAGGGCCTTGGGTGTTATAGTGCGGAAACTATTACCTCATTGGAAGAGTTCACAATGGCTGTAAATCAACATATAAAAGCAGAGTAGTAATAATATCACCCAAAAATAAACAGTGGAAGACTGATAGAGAAACAACTGGAGAATATATATATAAATGAGGCATGATACATATATGTCTAGGAAAGAATCCAACATTTCACAATGCTGAATATAGTACTAAACCAAATTACAAAAGGAAAATAGAAACCTCTTCTGCATCATATGTCTTAGCTTTGTCCCATGTTGTCCGGCTCCACAACAATCAAGTACCTGAAGTGGAAGGGCGCTTGCCCTTGTCTATCCCTGCAACAATATAATCTGTTTGGGCCCAAAACCATGACCCAACTAGGGTGTGAGACTAATCCCAGTAGGCAACCACCACATGATCTGTGTCAAACATTCAGTGAGTATATGGTAGGTAAAAGTATAGGAAATAATAAATAGGAATGTATTCAACAATAATCAATCCATAATATCAATATCAAGAAACATCTAAACAAGAAGACGTGCACAACAGGTAACCCTCTGGGAACCACACTGAGTCTATCCACTCTTATCCTACCTAACAAGTATAGGCAACCCTATGGGCAGCACACATAGTCTCACCCCTCTACTTTAGCTAAAGTATAGACTCTCTAAGGAAGCACTCCCTGTCAATTCCCCATATAGTCTCGTATCGAAACTAATGAAACATTAGAAATTCACTTACATCACATTCCATCTATGGCCCATGTCGAGGTACTGTAGACTCTATGAGGAAGCACTCAACAGAAATTCCTCCGGTGGTATCACATCAAAATATTATAAAAGACACTATAGACAATCCCTTTTGTCCATTCTCACTATTGTATACTATACTGGGTTCTCACGGCCCTAGGTAAATCAACATGTATTTCATCGCGTATCGTCTAATGTAAAAATCAAGAACTAAATGGCTATCATTCTATATCATATCATTATGTCGGAACAAGTTTCACACCATCCTATAATACTAGGCATGGGAAGGTAAATAGTAGTCCAACAGGCGACTGGAACCAAAGGTCAAAACAGGAAAAACATGCATGGGAAACACATCCAAAGCACATAAATTCACCCTATTCATAATAAAATATCATCTAATCAAGAATACAAGCATAAGAAACAAATAATTAGTCTAAAACAATAAACATGCAATACCCCGTTCATGGGAATTGGGAAAATTCCCACATACAACCCCACGACTTTCAACATAAAGACACAAACCACCTACCTCGGCTTTGGGAGATCAATATACATGAACCACAAGGCTTCAATAACCTTAGAATGATGTAGATATACATAAAAGTATAAAATAATCAACCCATAATAAATCATGAAAGACGAGAAATCAATGGATGGTGAACAACAAGAAGAGAGAACTCACCGATATGATTCCAACGCAGTCACCAGTGTTTGATTCAGAGGAAAAACACTCATATGAAGAGTCACCAATGATTTGTGGGTGCTCGATGCTCTCGGATAATCTTGGTTGAGAAGGAGAGGGTTCTATCCGTCAGACACAGTGCCAGTGCATTTAATGAAAAAAAGAAAGTACACTATGTGTACTTTTGAAGTACACAGCGTGTACTCTTCATTTTTTTACTCCACTTTACGCGGACTCCAGGTCATCCCCACATAGCCTGGTGCATGGCCTCTACACGGCCAACCCCTGGCTACCTGTGCTAACTGAGTACACGGCGTGTACTCATAAAGTACACGGCGGGTACTTAGAAAAATTCTAGAAAGTCCTCTTTTCACAAAAACTCCAGAAAAAATGAAAAACATACCTGAAAGGATGATCATGGTTCTTACAAAAATATTATTCTAAAATCACATATAAATTATGTATGTCTAATGGTCTACATGAAATACCATTAGAAGGGACCTTAAGAGGGGATCTTTGGTAGACAACCTAAGAAGTGTAAATCGTCTTCCCTGATCTATTTCAATTTATTTAGTTTTATTCATTATTTAAATCTCTTTTATTGATTATTAAATAATAATTTTTAAATAATAAAAATCATAGATTCTAATTTTAGTATGAAACCACCTTTATTTTACAAATTTCCCTTATAATATGAATTCAATGTATCGCCCGTGGGTAAATATAACTTATCATTTTCATGTAGTGATACAATTAATTTTACATCACCATCATTCATTGATAGTTATTATAATTTATTTAATATTTTTATATTATATTAGTTAAATAATTAATCATGATTAAATATAACAAAAACTCTATAATTTTATATTCCAATTTGTTTGAATGTAATAACCTTGGTAATGTGTACCTGTGGACCACCAACTCTACAAGGTAACACGATTTGTTTTTTTTTCATTTTTAATTTACTTGGATGAAAATAAGTTTGTTTTTGAGGAATTAATATGATTAATATTATATAATAATTATTCTATAATAGTGAACTTTGAATTTTCATTATTTCATTAAATTCATCAAAATGTAAAAACTACATTCATTCCTACATAGGATATATCATCTCCATGAACGGTGTAATTCATTTCTCTATGTATACAATTTATGGGAGAATATATATATATATATATTATAATGAATTTATATATATATATATATAATTAATAAAAAATATATTAATACCATAAACAATACTATTTATATGTCGTAACAATTATATATGTACAAGGACTTGACATCCAAATCCAACAATTAATAAAAAAAATATTTATCTCCAACAACAATGATATTGACAACAAATTTAACAAAAATGATGATGTAATGACAAAAGATAAACATATATGGTTAGATATATATGATTATTTTTATTTAAAACATTTATAATAAATCTATTATTGATATATATTATTTTCATTCATTGAAAAAGAATGATGAAACTTCAGGAAAGGGTTTATCATCTTAAATAGTGTTATTTGGGACATATGTTTTGTTACAAAAATATGTCCTTTTATTAGGTGTATAGATAGACCCTTTGACATATTTTATACCTAGTCTCACTATATACATGTTATTTAATGTATCATTTGATTGTATTTACTTTATGGGTATTACATGTTCAAAATATAGCAATGTGATAAGGTATTTATGTTTCAATCCAAAAGATTACTTAGAATTCTTATTATTTAGTTATAATGGGGAAATTATAAAATATAACTATAAAAATAATTAAATTAAAACTCCTATAGATATTAATATAAATGTCATATTTTCAATTCATTTTAGACTTTTTTGTTTCTGATGTTAATGAAATAATAATATTAAGGAAAAAATGGAATAAATTTTTTTATGTGGTCGAAAATCCTTTTTCCTCTAAATCTATGTTTTAAAATAAATTTTCTTGAATGTTTTTTATATTCTAATTTGATTTTTTAATGTAAAATTCACCCTTAATTTACAATCAAAAAATAAAAGAAATGAATTTTTATTTTTCTATGAAATTTATTTTTTTATTTTTTAGAAAATTGTGATTTGAATGTTTTCTTTTAAATTATATAATATGTAAGGAAATTAAATCCATCGTGACCAGTCAGTTATTTTAAATATCCATTATATATTTTCGAGGTTACATTGAAATAAAATATTTTCCATAGTATTTTCAAATTTTCATTATTTTAAATAAATTACTTCAATTTTAAAATGGTAATAACCTCATGATATATTCAAGTGATTATATTAAATTAATTTTAATATCAAATGAAATAATTTTATGTTACTTCTGTTTTATGGGTGATATGGGTAGCATTATTATTTTTAGGTATGAGACCCATTTATTGAGTATTTTTAGAATATTAAATGTTTAGATAATGTATTTGGAGGTTACATAGGGGGTTTTAATGTTTTGGATATGTTTATAGAGGCGAAAGATTTTTTCAAGGTCAGTAGAAACCACTCAACACATTTAGAAAATAGTGAAAAGGAGGACAATGGTCAATGGGATGGCATGGAATTGTGGAAAATTTTGGAAAAACCATGAGATTTTCCTGGGAAAAAATTGTTACTCAAAATAATAGGATGATAAAATTGGATCATGGTTTGTATGATAAATTTAGAAATCTTTATGGGGGTGACATTGAAGAAGTTTCACTGGAAGACATGTGTACGATTTTCCAAATCTTGTGAATTAACCATAAAACGTATTGTTGGAACCCTAAAATATTGGGATCTAATATAAATTAATAACCCTAACCATTTGTAATTCCATATTCCCTCTAAATCTCGTATTCCATCTTCTATTATGTTTTAGAGAAGATCCCCTTCAACTTAGAGGTGACTCTTTGGTGAATTGAGCTGAGTTTGAGGTATACATTATTTAGTAAGTTAGTATTCTAGATTTTTATATTTAGATATTTTATAATTATCTCTCTCATAACCAAATATTGTATTCATTATTGATATATATATATATATAAATGTTTTGTATTTCAATCATGATATATCTTATTTAATCTTTTGAATATGAATGTGGGCTCTGATTAGATCTAGATAATTGTAGAATGACTCTTCAATTTCCCCAACTGTTAATAGGTAAGTGGATTTTATCTCCTCTATTATTGACTTTGAAAATTATGTAATGTGATTATTGACGTTAATTTGAATAAATTGTTCTGAAATATGTGTCTGTGTATTGAATTAAAATTTTTTTTCGATTATATATTTGATATTTATGAAATTGAATTTTATCATGTGGAATAATTTTTTGTGATAATTTTAAAAGGATTGTTTTAAAAAACAATTTAAGAAATTTTACAAAATTGAAAGCATTAAAATAAAAACATATTTTATTTCTAATGGGTTTTCATATAATTTTTCATACATGGTTGGTGTGAGTGAATTCATACACATGAACTTATATAAGGGTTAGGTTAAATTGGGTAACAAAATGTTTGCCATTGTGTGATAACACGGTGGATCCAAGAGAGACTGATCAAGAGTATGGATATGTCACTAGGGCACACATGTCTGTGTATAGAAATAAAAATTGTATACTAAATAAATATGAAATGATTTCAGTGATTTATAATTTTTTCATGGAAAAATATCATAATGTTGATATAAACTATTTAAATTATATTAAATTGTTTTATATAAAACAATATAACAAGATTTTTCATACATGTGAATTCTATTTGAAAATACCTCACTATTTACAATCACCCCCAACTTGTAATATTTTCTTTGTTTCTTAATTTCATTTATTGATAGACATGTAATGTAAATGTTACTTTGTTCATTTGTGATACTTCTAGTTAACATTTCAAGGTACATTGGTGATGGAGCACAGTTCTATTTTGTAAATAGTTTTATTGATTCCATGATTCTTTTTATTTATTTTTGTTTTTTCAAAATTTAACTCTAATGTGGTGTATTTTTTTATTTATTATATTGGTTTTTTATCAACATTCAAAATGAGTATTTGTTATTTATTATTTTTTCTATTGGTGTTTTATATTTAAAATTAGAAAATAATACCCAATCTGGTCTTGTGTTACATGGACTATATTTCTAACCATTGGTGTCTTATGTACATCACCTAAATCTAGTAATACACAAGACTTATAAATCTATTTATTACGAGAGATACGTTTCCAATGGTATTTATTTTGGATGCATATATTTAGTTTTGGGAAAAATGGTTTTAGTCATTCTTTGTATTTCAATCTTATTTAGAAAAAATATATCATTATTGGACGGTCTATCATTTTTTTGAGAAAGCAGAGTCATGAATTGTTCACCCAATTAAAACCCTAAGAGAATTTATCAAAAACAAAAGTTACAGTACAAAAATGAGGTGTAAAGATCTTACACCAACTCTGGATTAAAGGTAATACATGATCATTAGTGCATGTCATAGACAAACAACATCATTAAGAGAACAATGTGAAATCAAACTGGAGAACAAACATAGCACTGGCCATATGAAATTAGAGCGTTTTTTTTTACCCTAGTTCCAACCCCAAAATAAACACTTTGCGTTTGATATCAAGATAAGTCTTTGTGGAAATTTCACCATTTCTAAGCTTTGGATAAGCTAATTATACTCGTTGATCTCTTTTAGACTCCAAATCTTCACTCACCTCCCTAATATGCTTTAATGGGTTCACAACCGGATCCGGGCCCTCACATGGATTATCATCTAAAGGCGTAGTTGAATAGATAACCTCAATATGAGCATTAATGTCTATAGGAATCTTACTGGAGTCTTGAAAGAAACAGTGTTTCTACGGATAGTAGTTTTGAGAAAAAATTTGAATTTTTTGCTTTTGAATGCTCGTGAGGGGTAAATGGTCATTTTCCCATACCAGCTGATCTTAGATAATTTTTTGATAGCTCTGTTGGTCCCGAAATAGGGAGTTTACCCTAGGACAAGAGTTTGGAGGAAATCTGAGCTGTTCGAATTTTGGTGGAATATTTAATATTTAATATTATTAAATTAAAGAGTAAATTATTCGCATAGGTTCATTTGGAAATTACTTTTAAACGGAGTGTCATATTGAGTTTTTGCTGCACCGTTGAGTCCAGAATGGGGAGTTTAGCCTAGGGAAGGAATAAACTCATGTCGGGCACCGGGGCTGGCCTGTGCCCCCTTTTATTCCATTTCTTTTCTTCTTTCCTTTTCTTTTCTTCTCTCTTCATTCCTCATCCTCCTTTAAACTGTCTCCTAAGACACTCTCCCTTTTTTGTGTCTTATGAGAGATATGGAGTTTTAGGAATAGGGAGTTTTGGAAGCTAATAAGAGTACCGATTCGAAGATCTCGACGAGCTGAGTCGGCGTGCGGCAACCGGGAGCCCCAAAATCAACCGAAGCTTCAGCAGTTTCCACCTGAAGGTAGGGTCATTTATGTTTTCCACATAAATCCACATTAAACATGTTGTTTTATTTCTTTTAAGCTTTATTTTTCTTTCTTGTGTCCTCTTAAGGCTGTATCTAATGTTTCGGCGGCGAAAATGGGTGTTTCGGGTGTTTTCCGGGTTTTCCTGTCGGAAAACCCAGAATACACGGCATGTATTCCAGGGGTACACGCCATGTGTTTTTCTCCTTCCGGGAATACAATGTTTTCTTAAGTACATGTCATGTACTTTGGGTACACGCCGTGTAGTGCGTGGTCGTGTGGCTGGTCTTGTGGAGTAGAACACGAAAATAGTGGTTTTTAAGGACTACATGCCGTGTAATTTAAGTACACACCATGTAGTGGTACATAGCATGTGTTCGGGTGAAAACAGACATATAGTAACTTTTTTTTGAACAGTACACGATGTGTACTATTACACAGGCAGGCCCATTGTGCTCTGCCCATGTACTCTGGCCATGTACTACTTCAGTTTTGTAATTTTGAGATATCATGGGCTCTGGAAGTCATATTTGGGCATTTGAGTAGTTGATTCAGAGTGTTTTCTACGTATAATGCAATGGTGGAATCGTTTTTTACCTTTAAAGGCAATATAAAGGGATTTTTGGGGGTTTCTATCTAAATTGAGGGGTTCTTTCCCCACTTATCCGGTTCAGTTGTCACTAGAGAGTGAGCCTTAGGGTGGATGATAGGTTGGGTGTTCGTACCAACGTAGTTGAGACCATTAATTAGAGATGAGCTATGATCTATCTTCCATAACCCATTATTTAGAGGAATTTTCCCTTGAATGACGTTCCCTTCTAGCCTATGAGGCTTTGAGACCGTGTACTTCTAAGAATCCCCTAAGGGATGCCTTTGCTTGTGTGTTGACCTAGGGAGTCCCATGTAGGATCTATCTCTTGTTATTCCATGACCGGAACCATTTTATGGAATGCCTATGTTGTCCTTATTTTGAGGATACCATGTAGGATTGCTCCCTTCTGGAGAATTCCAAGTCTGATGCTTCCTTAGTGTTGGACTTGAGGACCTAGTGGGTGCTTGTGGTTTGAATGACCCAGTGTTATTATGTCGGGTTTGGGTAGAGATGGTTATCCGGTTTCACCTAGAACCCATGCAAAAATAGTGATCCCTTTTGGCATTTGATTTAATGTTGGGTTGGGAATTCTGTCCACCAATATTGTTTGTTTATATCTGACATGGTTGCGGATGTTGTAGTCTTTACCAGAGGTATTTTGTGGTTTTTGGCTGGTGAGCCTGACACGAGAAGTCATTCTTGATTGATGTTTTCCTGCCTTGCTTGTATGCTTGTGTAGAGATAATTTGATCATTTTTGAGGATTTTTTATGTGCTTGGATGTTTTTCCCTTGTATTGTTCTCTTTACGACCTTTGGGTCTTGTTAGCCTTTGGTTGTTATACCTGTTTCCATGCCTTTTGACCGTAGGATGGAATGTTTTTCTTGACATGCTTGTTTCTGTAGACTGGTTAGCCAAGTATCCCTATAGGTGTACTTTGGCCATATAGCATTATTATGCACTGACTGGCGTGGGGCTGAGAGAACCTGGTGCAATAGACTATAAGGGATAGACCGAGTGAGCATCCCAGAGAGTCTTAGACATTATAGACTATAGGCGATTGACCGAGTGAGCTCCTAGAGAGTCTTGGATATTATAAACTACAGGAGGGTAGAGTTAGTGAGCTTCCTCAGAGAGTCTTACCTTTATTAAATCTCTTTAAGATACTTCCCAGGATAGAGGAGGAACTGACCAATTGAGCTTCCTTAGAGAGTCTATGGTATACTAGAGGCAATAGGAGGAATTGACAGAGATAGCTTCCTCAGAGAGTCTCTAGACCTTGGTACTAAGAGGGTCAGACTGTGTGATATTCCTCAAAGAGTCCCTGACTACCCTTGAATATGGGGGTAATTGACCGAGTGTGCTTCGCCATAGAGTCTTATAATTTCGTATGACCAAACCAGAGGGGTTAGGCTGAGTTCACTACCCAGAGGGTTGTTGGTACTTCTTGGATAGGTCCAGAGGGGTTGGCTGCGAGTACTTTCCAGAGGGTTCCTTTTGTGTTATCTGGATTCTTTTGTTTGGTTGGTTGAACTAGAGGATTTCTTGTTTTTTTAGCTTGTTCAGAGGAATATCTACAGTGTTGGCCGAAGCTGGTATATGTCGATGAGATTACGGACCCGGAGATCAACTTATTTGATATACGGCTTGAGTGGCACAATGTCTAGCTCAATGCCCTTGAATATGATTTCCAAGAGATCAGGCTTATGTTTCCATGGATCGATTGCTGATGTTGTTTCTTGTTATTTTAATCACTTCATCATGAATATTCATATTTATGTATATGTGTATAGGTATGGGACTATACAAGTGTACGTATATAGATATGGACATCCATGGTGGCACTTTCCTAGTTGACAGGGATTACATGCCCTGAGTAAAATTGTGGTTTCACGTTTGGTTTACTTCCTTTTGTTGTGCTCCAGCTAGGCTGAGCACTTGGTTGTTGCATACACTTTTATCAGAACAGTTGTAGTTTTCTTGTCGGGGTGCCCTACTGAGATTATTTCTCACTGATGCACGTGCACCTTGGTGTACGTGTAGACCTGCTTTCTATTTTTCAGGTTGAACACAGGTTTCAGGGTGGATAGGGCTGAGGTCCAGTGTTTCATGACCAAGCGGTGCTTCTCGAGTGGTTCTACTGATCAACATCTGCAGTTCAACAGTGTATGGAGATCGGGTACGTGGTTTGACTCAAAGTTAGCAGCAGAGCCATGTACCTTTACTTTCAGTTTCTTTTTTACATGTATTTTTTAAGGTTTGACAGGTGGGTGACTCGTGTTATATTGTATTGCATTGCTTCTTGGGCTTTTATAGAATTTTACTATTACAGCTTGTTCTATTTTAGTTGAATATTGCTTCCGCACTCTATTTACTTTCCGATGTGTAAGATAAATAGTTATTTTCACTGGTTGCTTACTCTGGTATGAGGGAAAAGTCTCCACACTATGACACCCTAGGCCCTCGCTGCTAGTCGGCAGTCTCTGGCGTATGGGGAGGTGTGATTGAGGCCTTGTGGCGAACCAGCTCAGAGCACCAGTTTAGTGGCTTCCGGGTCGGGACGTTAAAAAGATGTATCAGAGGAGTTTTCCCTTCTGGGTATTTACTATTTGGGATATGGTAGATAGGATTATTAGGACGTTTTTGGAACATGTGATGGATATCGAGCTGGTTCATTGCAAACACTTGTTCTGGAAAGAAGTCCTGGTTTCCAGGTTTAGGGATTGTTGTTCTGATTTTGTTATGCTACAGTTGTATAGGAATTTTTCCTTGAGAGACTCACATGTTTTGTGGTTTTTTGATTTACTATGGATCTCTGGCTCTTCTCCATTGGTAAGATGCCAGGTATATATTTTGACTCTTGGCTGGAAAAGGAAATAGGCATCTCATGCATCATACACGGCACATAGGATTCACGGAATATAGGCCTGCTAGTATGTGTTTTTATACTGATGACTAAGTCATTTGGGTTTGCTTACAAATACTTTTTACTCTGATGGAAGGTTACATGGACCTACGTTGAAGTGTTTTTGATGGGGATGATGACTCAGTCCTTTTGCACAGGGGGTGCAGTGACCATAGTTGATCTATGTGGAACGTGATGCCTTTTAGTTTAACCCCTTATTGGGTGTTGTTTATCGGGTATGTGGTTATCTAGTCAGATCATTCGGAACGATGTCGATAGATACCAAGGCTTTTCATTTGAACTGGACCTCCATGTGGTATTTCAGTAAACAGATACCCAATGGGTGTTTGCTCATCTTGTCTCTTTTATTTTGTTTGTGACCTCCAAGGAGTCGTTCCTTCTGATGATGCTCAGAGAGGATCAGGGACTTTGCAGGTTGTGTTTCGTTCTCAAATTTCCATTGTTCGTTGTGATCTTTACTTTCTTCTGAGAGGTTTTGGATCTTTTGGGCGAGGTGGTTTGACCTTGTGACCCAGTTGTGAGGCTTTTTCTGTTGGGCTATGTGGAAGACCTAGAGACCATGGGTTTTGACTCGAGCCCTTATCAATCGATGTCTATTCCGTTTTAGGGAAACTTGGGTGAGAAGGTTGGTCGGCGTTTTCCAATGCCTTTTGGTGGTGTTTGTTTTCATGACTGGTTTTGATGAGCATGCATGTTCGGGTTCATGGCCTGGTCGACTAGTGTTTCCGATGTTGCTATTGCAGAGGTGACTATGTGAAATTTAGGGTTACGGGGAAATGGTTGACACATGCTTGAATCCTGGTCGGGTTTTTGCAGGATGTTAGCGTTTCTCGGAGGGAGTTGGACATGCCTTCGGTGAAATCTTATTGTACTACTATAATAGATGATCATGCGCTATCTTGATTCGTCATGAGTATGCTAAGAGAGCTTCGACCCTACAGCGAGCTCCTTTTTCTATCCTAATGTTCATCCCTGTTGTGAATGGAACCTTTTTGGGTTGTGATCTTGAAGTGGGTTAAGGAAAGACATATGGTGGGGAGTGCACCATTAGCCATTGAGGGTGGTTTTCCTTGTTTAGGTTAAACTTCGGTGTTTTTCAGTGGGCTTTTAAACTTCGGAGTTTTCTTTTAAGATGACGACATGGGTGTTCCTATGGTGGGGAGTACCATTTTGGTCGTAGTTGAATGTATTCTCTGTAGAAGGTGGTGGTTAATGCTATAATGCATGTTGTTGGACAGTCTAGATAGATTTTTTGTGCTAATTCATGGGTTATGAGCATGGTTGTTGTGTCCTTCGTTGGGATTCTTCAAGACGAGTAGGTTTATGGTGGGGAGTTTGTAAGAATCCGTGTTTCTCCGAACAGTCGTTTTGAGCATAAATTTGAATTTTTTGTTTTGGATGCTCGTGAGGGGTAAAACGGTCAATTTACACTACCATATGATCTCAGATATTTTTTCTAATAGCTATATTGGTCCTGAAATAGGGAGTTTACCATAGGACAACAGTTTTGAGGAAATCTGAGCAGTTCGAATTTTGGAGAATATTTAATATTTAATATTATTAAAGTAAATATTAAATTGTTCATGTAGGTTCATTTGGAAATAACTTTTAAAAATAGTATCAGATTGACTTTTCATCTACACTGTTGAGTCCCGAATGAGGGGTTTATCCTAGGGAAGGCATAAACTCATGTCGGGCGGCAGGGCCAGCCTGTGCCCCCTTTTCTTCCTTTTCTTTTCTTCTTTCCTTTTCTTTTCTTCTCTCTTCATTCCTCCTCCTCCTTGTGCACCTATACTACGCCACTCCCCCTCAATTCGTGACCTATGAGAGATATTTATTTTTAGGAATAGGGAGAGTTGGAAGTCAATAAGGGTACTGATTCAATGCTCTCAACACGCTGAGTCGGCATGCGGCAACCGAGAGCCGAGAAATCAACCGAAGCATCGGCGGTTTCCGCCTGAAGGTATGGCCGTTTATGTTTTCTCCCTAGATCCCCGTTAAAAATTCTGTTTTATGTATTTTAAGCCTTATATTTCGTTCTTTTGTCCTCTTAAGATAGGATCTAATGTTTCATTTGCGAAAATAGGTGTTTCGGGTATTTTCAGGGTTTTCCCGTCAGAAAACCCGGAATACACGATGTGTATTCCAGGGTTACACGCCGTGTGTTCTTCCTTTTTGGGGAATTTGATGTTTTCTTAATTACACGCCGTGTAATTTGGGTACATTCCATGTAGTGGGTGGCCGTGTGGCAGGCCGTGTGGAGTAGAACACAAAAATAGTGTTTTTTAAGGACTACACGTTGTGTACTATGTGTAGTAGTATATGGGCATGTTTTCAGGTGAAAATAGACACGGAGTAACTTTTTGTGAACAGTAAACACCATGTGCAGTAATGTACATGTCGTGTACTACTACACATGCATCCCACTGTGCTCTGCCCATGTACTGCTTCAGTTTAGTAATTTTAAGATATGTTGGGCTCTAGAAGTCATATTTGGTTGTGTGAGACGCCGGTTCTGAGAATTTATTCATGTAGATCACAATGGTGAAATCCTGTTTACATTTAGAGGTAATAAAAAGGGAGTTTTGGGGGTTTCCATCTAAATGGAGGGGTTCTTCCTCCACTTATCCGGTTCAGTTGTCATCGGAGAGTGAGACTTAGGGTGGATGATAGGTTGGGTGTGCGTACCAACTTAGTTGAGACCATTAATAGTATATGAACTATGAGCTATCTTCCATATCCCATGATTTAGAGGACGTTTCCCTTGCAAGACGTTCCCTTCTAGCCTATGAGGCTTTGAGACCATGTACTTCTAAGGATCCCCTGAGGGATGCCTTTGCATGTGTGCTGACCTAGGGAGTCCCTTGTTATATATCTCTATTGTTCTTCCTCGACAGGAACCATGTTATGGAATTCCTATGGTTTCCTTCTTTTTAGGATCCCGTATAGGATTCCTCCATTCTAGAGAATTCCAAGTATGATTCTTCCTTAGTGTTGGACTTGAGGGACCTAGTGGGTGCTTGCTGTTTGAATGACCCAGAGTTGTTATGAAGGTTTTGAGTAGAGATGGTGATCAGGTGTCACCTAGAACCCATGCCAAACTAGTGATCCCTTTCGGATTTTGATGTATTTTTGGGTTGGGTATTCGAGCCACCCATATTGTTTGTTTATATCTGACTTGGTTGCTTATGTTGTAGTGTTTACCAGGGGTGCTTTTTGGTTGGTGTCTGGTGAGCCTAACGCGAGAAGTCTTTCTTGATTGTTGTTTTCCTGTCTTGCTTGAATGCCTGTGTAGAAGTAATTTGATCATGTTTGAAGATTGTTGCTATGCATGGATGTTTTTCCCATGCCTTGTTCAATTTACGACTTTTGGGTCTTGTTATCCTTTGGTCGTTATAACTATTTCCATTCATTGTGACCATATGATGGAATGTTTTTTTTTGACATGATTGTTTATGTAGGCTGGTTAGCAATGTATCCCTATAGATGTACTTTGGCCTTATAGCATTATTATGCACTAACTGGCACGGGGCTAACAGAACCTGCTGCCATAGACTATAAGCGATAGACCGAGTGAGCTTCCCAGAGAGTCTTAAACATTATAGACTACAGGGGATGGACCAAGTGAGCTCCCAGAGTGTCTTGGATATTATAGACTACAGGAGGGTAGACTGAGTGAGCTTCCTTAGAGAGTCTTACATTGTTTGAATCTCTTTAAAAACCTTCCCATTCTAGAGGATGAATTAACCGAGTGAGATTCCTCAGAGAGTCTATGGTATACCTGAGGCTATAGGAATAAATGACCGAGATAGCATCCTCAGAGTCTCTACACCTTGGGGCTAAGAGGGTTACACTACATTATCTTCCAAAGAGAGTCCCTGACTACCCTTGACTATGATGGGAATTGACCGACTGTGCTTCCTCAGAGAGTCTTATATTTTCTTATGACCAAACTAGAGGGGTTAGGCTGAGTGCACTTCCCAGAGGGTTGTTGGTACTTCTTTGATAGGACCAGAGGGGTTGGCTGTGAGTACTTCCCAGAGGGTTACCATTTTTGTTATCTACATGATTGTGTTTGGTTGGTTGAACTAGAGGATAAATTTTCTTTGTTTAGCTTCTTCAGAGGAATATCTCTGACGTTGGCCGAAGCAGGTACATGTCGATGAGATTATGGACACAGAGATCGACTTATTTGATATACGGCGTGAGTGGAACTACGTCCAGCTCAATGCCTTTGAATAATATTTCCAATAGATCGGGCTTATGGTTCCACAGATTGATTGCTGATGTAGTTTCTTATTATTTGAATCACTTCATCATGAATATTCATATTTATGTATATGTATATAGGTATAGGACTATACATGTGTAAGTATATAGATATGGACATCCATGGTGGCACTTTCACAGTTGACAAGGATTACATGACCTGAGTACAACTGTGTTTACATGGTTGGTTTACTTATTTTTGTTCTGCTCCAGTTAGGATGAGCACTTTGTTGTTGCATACACTTTTAGCAGCAGAGTTTTAGGTTGCTTGACGGGGTGCCCTACTGAGATAATTTCTCACCCCTGCATGTGCACCTCGGTGGACGTGTAGACCTTCTATCTATTTTTAAGGATGATCACAGTTTTCATGGTGGATTGGTCTGAGGCACAATGTTTCATGACCGAGCGAAGCTGCTCGAGTGCTTCTAAAGATTAGGCTGCTGCAGTTCAACAGTGTCTGGAGATCGGGTACGTGGTTTAGCTCGGAGTTAGTAGTAGAGCATTGTACTTTTACTTTATGTTTCTTTTGTACATGTAATTTTATGGTCGTACCTATGGGTGACCAGCGTTGTATTGTATTGCATAGCTGTTTGGGATTTTACAACATTTTACTATTATAGCTTGTTCTATTTTAGTTGTTTACTACTTCCACACTCTATTTACATTCCGCTATGTATTAAACCTAGTTATTTCAACTGGTTTCTTACTCTAGTATGAGGTATTAGTCTCCCCACTATCACACCCAAGGCCCTTGAAGCTAGTCGGTAGCCTCTACTATATGGGGAGGCGCACTTGAGGCTTTGTGGCAAACCGGCTCGAAGCGCCGGTTTAGTGGATTCTGGGTCGGAACGTTGCAAGGATATTGTGATTTTAATATTATCATTGTTAGAAGTAGTAAGAGATATCGTAACAATTGTTCGTTCAAGTTGAGAATAGTCCCTATGCTTCATTGTTTTCTTATGATGGGGAGAAATGAATCCATCAGCATCCACCATTTTTTTCCGTTTATAGAACTTGATTTGAAGAAGTATTCTTCAATTTGAGTGGGGTTTTCGTTATCCCCCAATAGGATAGGGGGATTAAGGGGTTAACCATCCTAAATATGAGCCACTTCAAAACCCTCATTAGAAGATGTAATGTTTTCCTGAATTTGTGGTACAGGGGTGGGATTAGGAACATCGATGGTGTTTAATACATTGACACCATCAATAGATGTATGTTTCGTAACATTGGTGTTTTTCGTTTATGGAATCCTTTTTCACCCAAACTGACTTGAAATGTGGAGGGATGGAAGCATCCCTTGGAGTCCCACACTCTTCCTTAAAATGACCAACTCATGGGAACATTTTATAGTAGGAAGGTACCCCTTCAAAGAAAACATCCTGTAAAAAGCCATTGTCTCCATTTTGTATCCATAAACACGATGGAAATTCATGAGATATATCAACTACTGTACAAATTGTACCAACCGAAGTTATTGACAGATTCAAGGTCCCAGCATCAAGCATGATTGGGTGTCCAAAGATCCCATCAATAGGAAAAAGAGCATTCTGCTTGAAGAGATGGAAGGGTAAACCTGTGAAAGAAATCTAGATCAGAACGATGGGAGGTTCAGACCCAACATCAAAGTTCTGAGACCATTTGACATCCTTCATAAAACAACCCAGAAAAGACCAAGAACCACAGATCCAAAAACAGTAAAAATTGTTCTCCGTAGAAAAATGAAAAATAACGTGGCTCGAATTCCGAAGGTCGATGTGAAAATTCATGAAGCCTAAGCATTCCAGTGTTGTGCACACAAACACGACTGAAGGACGATGCTGAACAAAATATACCCACAGGAAAAAACCGCATATTCGAAGAGAGAATGTGTACCTTATCTTTGGAGAAAGAAATCGCTGATAGACCTCGATGCCGATATTTTTTGGAGCGATGCTTTCAGAGGCCTTTGATTCGATGAGAGATTCATTTCCAGTGGCTACTTCAGCGAAAGATCAGGCATACAGGATCCCCTTTGGATTAGAGGGATTAGGGTTTCATCCAGTATCACCCGTGGGTGGCATTGTCGTGTCCTCATGGTCTATCATTCATTTTTGGATAGATGGTAATTTCGTGTCCAATCATAATGTAAGAGATTGTATGACTCTGACTTCGAGTTTCTAATAAAGTGATGATTTTCAAAACATGAGTTGTATAACATAATAATATGTATCTATCACTTTTTTGATGAATATAAGAATTCTAGGATTCCTTGGATATTATATTTTTAAGACATTTCTAGGTGTTGAGTAATATCAACATCAATGGTTTATTTTATAAAGATTTAATTTGATGAATTAATAATAATACATCTAACTAGGAATTCATTTTTTATAATTTTTTATCTTTTTATTTAATGGTGAAAAGTTGTCCATTTTTTAAAATAGTTGAAATATATTAAATTAGGAAATAATGGTTGAAGTATTTTTTTAAGAAAATGTATAAAATTTTAAAAGTTGTTGAATTTTTGAAATTAGCTATTAAGATATTTAATAATGAGGTAAATTAGATTATTAAATACATCTGTTCATAATGAGTGATAATAAATGCATTTTGTTAGGTTCAATGAAAATGGCACTAGGTAGACATCATCAAACTCAACAAGAAGTGGTTGCTGATAATATGGTTTCACCTCATCCACAAGAGAACCAATATCTTATCAAAATTATGTTAAATATTTTTATCATCATTGATATGGGTAATATGAATTATGACCTTTTAAAAGTTGATCATTAAATTCAGTTCATAAATGTGAACCATCCCATAATTTATGGGGACTCTAATATATAGAAAGTAGATGATTGTATGAATATGATTATAAGATTTTTAAATTCCTAGGAACATTAGCCAGGATGAAAGTAAAGAAGGTAATGTGTATGTGGAAAGGTACTCCAAAGAATTTGTGTAATTTTGTTTTTATGACTAATGTCGACCAAGGTTTTATATGTGGGTATTTTAAGAAAATTTTAAACAATAAATTATATCCTCAATCATTTATGATTTCCACAACAATAGGTTTATTTATCTTGATAAAATAGAACCTCATCATGTATGAGTTAGATACTAAATTTATGAATTATATTAATTTTTATTAGGAAGTTGTAGTATTCCTATCATAGATGGAATGGATTTTTTAGTTGTTACGACTAGATATTCTCAGAATGATTTATGTTTTTAAAATTAATAACTATCAAGAAATTTTAAATAAAGATATCGTGTAATAAATAGATATAACATGAAATAGAAATAGAGTGAGAATATTAATTAACTTGGGAAGTGAAGCAACCCCAAAATTTTGAATAAGAAAAAGAACAACCTACACTTCTAAAGTGGTGGGGTTTTATAAAATAATTACATGAGATATGTAGGAATTCACCTTATAATAAAGTGTTAGTTGAGTTATTTTCAATGTTTTTATTTTTTTGAATATGATACAAGATTGTATATAACCACCAATATCTTATCATAATTTCAATTGGAATTGATATCTTCAGCATTACTGTTAATGTGCTCCAAGGTGTATCACTAGAGACACATATCATGTTTCTCAGACATTATATGATTATATGGGATGAGTGAGGCCCAAAAATTATCATCATTAGAATCAAGTGATTATAGGTGATAATTAGAACAACATGAATCCTCGGCCATTGTAATCATAATTATGAAATTAAATGAGATGAAAACTAAGTAATAAATGGTATGTAACTGAGGAAGGGATCATGAAAGATAAATTAGTTCTTTTAATAGTGATATAAAAATTTATTCTATATTACACAATTATGGAATCAATATTTTCTATGGGTGAATCCCACATGATTATTTCATTTTGTGAATTTGAATATATTTATTTTAATTTTCAGATAATGCATTTCATATTAAAACATTTAACTCCTCTTGGATAAAGAGTGAGTTTATTCATTATGTGTAAATATTTTATTTATTTATCGATGGGGATGAGTTGATTTGAGATAACTCAAGGCCTGAGTTGGATATCAATAAATTGATTTTTGGAATGGAATTATTGACATTGTTCATGGACCACATAGAATATTATTATCAAAATATTACTTTTTCATATATTGATGCTATCGAACATGTATATAGAGAATATTGGGATGAAAATGTATGTAGAGTAGAAATTTTGGAATTAGTGGTTGGGGATATCTTTTTTCAGGTAGGGTCACACACATTGTAAATTTTTCATAATATTGGATATATTTTTTATGCATAGTAGATAAATATATGGACCCATCCTTAAACATCACATAATATTGAATTATGTTTATAATTGACATTGAGTATCTATTCAGTTTTAGTGTTTTATAGAATTAGTTCATAACTATTACATTACTTCTCAAAAATTACTATGTAGACACTTCTAATCAATATCCATTTTTTTTATAAAATACAAATTCTTAAAATAAATCAATTATTCTTTTCTTGATATAAATCTTCTTGGGTTCTTCCTTTCTCTTACCCAACCTTTTACCCTTTGAAAAATATTTCATAAAATAAATTGGGATAAGCATAAAAAAATCATAAAGGGATGTAAAAAAATGAAAGGAAACATTAGTTCATCAATAAATAAAAAAACATAGGTTCATTAACATACCTCATGAAATCATAAGATTTATGAATAACACATAGAAATGAAAAATCAAAAAGGTAACATATAGAATCCATATCATACTCACATTGTAGATTTCAAAGCTACAATGGGAGTTACACATGGAATACCCATAACACTATATTCCCTAAATCTCTTAGGAGAAACATTAACATTACCCTCTGCCACATTACCCAATGCATTAGGGAGATATCTCATGCTCACCCAACCAAGGATTATCATGGAACCATCAATATGCTTAATCAATTCCAAAGAACCATTAAATAATAATAACACATGAATAAGAATAAGATAAAGATAACATTTCAACAATACAATCAAAATATAACATTTCAAGTTATTGACACAATCAATGCATTCTCACACCATTTTCAAAACCATTTAAAACATAACATAAAGATAATTTTGAATCAAAGTGTCCCATTACACATTGACAGTTTTAAAAGAATTAACATTTTAAAACATTAATTTCGATATAAATAATTCATTCAACCCATTTTTAAAACATGGAAAATAATGAGAATGTTTTAGAATAATAAATCATTAAATAAATATATTAGTGAAGGAGTTCTTAACCAAATGATAGATGCTTCAATACAAAAATTTGATGAATAACATTTAATAAAAACATTATGATATCATGAGAATAAAGGTTATAATGATATAATATTCCAAAGGATAGTATATACACCATATCAAAGTGAATATGATCATAACAACAATGAAGTCTCAATGGAATTTAAACTGGGACGAAATCCATTATAATGACAATATCGTTAGATTAATTATAAATCAATTACATAATTTTGTTTGATGAATATAAATACCCTCTATATTATTGGATATTCAATGTAAAACAATCAGTGTTCAATCGAAAATATTAATATCATGACATAACCAACAATTATAAGTTTAACCCAAATAATTGAAATTGGGTTTAGAAGTTCCCTTACAGATATTTGACAGTCTAACAGCATCACATTACGATTCCAAAAAAGAGTTGATGAGAGAAAATAGGTTATATCATCACTTGGACATAAAATTTATAGAAATAAGGATATATAAGAACATATCCCAACATTATATGATTCAAATTAAAATAAATAACAAAAAATAAGTCTTTTAAAAAGATTAGTGTGAAAGGTTTCCTTAACGATTTTGTATCATACGAAATAAACACCACATGAAAGAACGATAAATCAAAGAAGAAGTAAATACAAAAAAAAAAATTTATAATACAAAAATAATACAATCACGTGAATTACATAAACCACACAAAAGTTAATATTGGTAAATATATCATCAATCTCACATGAATAAAAAGTGAGGTGAAAACCCTCTACCACATTGTAGTCAATCGAGTCATATGACCAAAAGTTAATAACCAAAAAATGAATCATAGAATAAAATGAATATAAATAGTATCATGATAATATATATAAAAAGGTAGTACACAAAACACCAGATACAAGAAATAATTGGTGAACAATGGAAATCTCTCAGAGTTAAAAGATTGATAAGAATCCCATTACCTCTTGTCAGACATGAATCGTATGTTCCATGATATTCTTGAATAATAAAAATAAGGTAATTTATACATACATAAGAAAAATTCTCAACATTATTATTCCTTTTATTTCACTAATTACATTGAAATAACAATTTGGTAATTATTTGAGTTGAAATCATACATTTGGTTGATGTTCGGAACATTATTAAAAAATGATCTTTTTATAATTTCAAATTGTCCATGTGGCCAAATGTATATTATATACCGAATTATATTAATTATTGATACATAATATACATAATATATATCCAATATAAATATATTTATAATAGTCCATCATAATTGGACATAATAAATGAAATGCACCGTTCATGGAGATGTTAAGTCATATGTACGCATGAACACTACTTTAATTTCTTTTTTTTCTTTTATACATGTATGAAAACAAAATAATTCATAAGTTTATTATAATGCAGAAAAATATCATATTTTATATATGTTACATATGTTCATTAACACCATACTTTATACATTCCATGTACGTTATGGATGAGTAATATCACTTTGATGGGGTGGTAGTCCACACTTCCATAAATGAAATTATAGTATATATACAACCTAAAAACCATAAAGGTATGTTATAAAAGATAATTATAGAATAATAGAGATAAAATAAATATCACTAATATCATATATAATTATAGTGCTATCATAATGTCCACCATGATCGACGGTAGGAGATAAATAAAAAATAATTGTTTCGTGAGGTAGTAGTTCGTCATCCAAAGAAACAGTATGTTTGTATCCATTTGATTGAGGTTTGCTTATATTTAGATATAATAATTATCCTAAAAACAACATATTATATAGAGAATACTCTTGTTTTTATACAAAAAGGAATAAACTGAGTTTAGATGTTTGGAGGAGTAAAATAAAAGAAGAGATCTTTAGAGAAGACCTTACCTTTAAATTAGGTAACTCCCTTTGGATTGAACCAAAATGATTTCTTGAGGTGACTTATGACTAAGTTATGGCTTCTATTTGAAAGAGAGAGGATCATGGGATATTATTTGGGTAGAGTTTTGGCGATCCTAGGGGTTTTATAGGTGTGAGTAATGGGTTAGAGGTGATGGATTTTATAAGGGGAAGAGCGGCTAATTAGGAAAGTTGGAAAAGATTATTTTATTATAAAAACTTTTCTGTTTCAAAATATCCCAAATTAATTAAATTTGAAGATAAGATGGATATTATTCTAAATTATCTTATACAATAGTTTTTAGACATGTATTTGCTTCAAATATTACTTTATCATTTATCTTTAACCCTTGGATAACTAATTTGACTCTTACAATGACTTCTTCTGTATTCACTCTATATGGTTAATATAGTCACTATAATGTGTAAATAGAGTCACAGGTGGTTCATTAATTTAATTTCCAACATTATATAATTTATTTGGTAGAATAATAGATTTTTATGATTATTATATCATTTAATAAATTAATATTTCTTTAAAAAATATATTTATGTCAATTTAATTACTATTCATATCATTACATTTTAAAAAATATTCAACTTGATTTTTTCGAAAAACATTAATTAGTACAATGATAACATGTCATATTGTTCTCTATATTTTTGTTAAGTCATAAAATGTGTCTTAACATTTATAATTTCATTTTTTTAAAACCTTCGTTAATGATAAAATCATTACATCAACATTGTGTCATATGTAAATTTATATATTTTATATCTAAAAATTATAAATAAAATACCATGAATTATGAAATAATTATTGGTTTCTATTGAATATTTATTGTCCAATATATCAATTTTATAACCCCACATTAAAATTGGTTAAAAAAACAATTCATGTGCATGATATTTTTATTTTTATCTAAAATAAAAAGTTATTAAAGTAACTATCTTACCCAATTGGCATTCAAGTGAAAATATTTTCATAAAAAGACTTTACTGGTAGGCCATGAATCATCCAATAAGGTTAGGACAAGTGTTAAGGTAATTTTATTTTTCAAAAATATTATTTTTACCTTTAATTACCCTGTTTACCTTTAACCGTAGTAAATAAAAATCGAAATTTACTATTCACTAAAAATTATTTTCATCTTATTGAACCAAATTTTTCATTCTAATGACAACCATGTATGTGTAATTTTTGAAATTAAATTCACATAAGTAGAAAAATTTCATTTAATTGAAAATTTTGGTTTTTTAACTACTACTAAATGTTTTCACTATTCATCAAAAATTGATGGTTTCTAGAAAATTACAAAAAATTAAGCCTAAACTATATTTGATATTGAGAATTAAAAAATTAATCATATTTTACAAAATTGAAAACATTTAATTTTCATTAATTAATTTATAATAAATTTATGTTGTCAAAATAAATGATTGTTTTTAAGAAATAATAACTATAAAAATATTGACAATTTTTATGTCCAATTTCAAAGGTAAATTAATTCTAATAACCAAAATTTTATTAAATGGTTAAAATATAATCTAATTAAACTTTAAAAACAATTAATATGCTAATATAAAAGAATAAATATCTTATATTAAAAGGAAGTTGGGAATTAAAATACAGTATTTTTCACTATTCAATAAAAATTAATTTTATCAGAAAAATACCAAAAAATTACCCAATGTAAATTATTATGTCCAGATTCTAAAGAATAAATTTATTTTGTCAAATAAAAAAAATTTAATATTAAAAAAATCTAGATTTAATGGGGTTTCAACATCAAAATATGTTAAATCGACCTTTTAAAGAATAGTAGAGCATTTATGCTTAAAATTAATTCATTAACATTTTAAGCTGATAATTGTTTTTGGATAAATGTAAAAATATTTAACAAAAATTTATAATCATATTGTAGTTTGTTCTATACATTCACTCTAATAAAAAATGTTGGTGTAAACTACCGTTTAAAATAATATTGTAATATAATATTTCAGTATGACCCTGCATTGTGTGCAACATTATACTTCGGAAAATCCCATTGATGCGTATTGGGTACACCATCGAAAATAGAATCCCCTTTAAATTAAAATAAATATTTAATTCAAAAATATTAATAAATATGAAAAATGTTATATTCTTTATTTACCTGGGATGTTACATCCTTCCCCCATTTTGGGAATTACGTCCTCACAATTTTCAAATTAGGCGCAAAATCATCATTGAAAGTCCCACATCAGAAAAGAGTCAACAAAACTTTCACCTTAAAAGAAATAACGAGTATTACCAAGGTCACCCATGATAACCCATACTAGGATTCCATGAAAATATTGATATGGTCGAAAAACTAATTGTCAGGTTCTGATGGAGAGTGATAGAAAACATTATAAGGAAACTATTATCCACCAGAAAACCACAAACTTTTGATAGGATAAATGGAATTTGGATTAAAAGTAGAAAAATTAAACGGATAAGGTTTTTGTTTTATATTTTATTTAGTTAATTTAGAGAATTTATTTATGATATTGACCAAGGATATAAGGAAATATACTAATGTTTCCAGTTGATTTTCATCCTTTAATAAATTTTTACACTACAAACATATTTACTCTAAATGATGAGTATTCAAGATGACATGACAATACCTGATCTGATAAAATCAACTTCTAGAGAATCACATAATCCACAGAAGAAGAATATTATATTTCAGTTGTATTTAGACATTAACCAAATCCAAAATGGTTAGAACAACATTAGATAATCACCAAAATGATAATCCTTTAAAAAAAATACTATTACTAATCTCCAAAATTCAACAAACATTACCCTATGTTCAACAAATACAATTCATTAATCAATTATCCATAAAATTCTTCAATATAATCCAATCTCAGATTGAAACCCAATACACATAAGGATTTAATCCTGATCATCCATAGTAAATAATAACATTTATCTCTAAATAAAAATGACAACTCTTAAATTCTTATACTGTAGTGTAATTAAACTAATTAATTATTCTCTATGATAGGTTAATCATTTCCATAAATAACCCAAATATCCCGAAAACATAACTTCCTCGGATATAAAATTTCAACCATTATTCTACAAATGAAATCCCATATTATTCTATTTTTCTTAATCATAGAGTGTTACCAAAAGAGATAATGTCATCCAAAATAAACTTTATCACTTAATCAACAAATCATATTCATATACGAATATTTCCATTTGATAAAACAGAATATCCCAAATTAAATTATTCTTGATCCAAAAAATCATTTCACTAAAAATAATTATTCATTCGAACATGGTACTTCATGTAGTCCAGTGGTAGGAAATGAACCCTGGTCGCCCTACGGTTTTGTGTTTGATTTATATGGCCTTTCCGGATAAGACGGGGTTTCACCCTTTCTGTGGGTTTTCCTATTTCTAAAATAATATATTTTTATAACATTCCAAAAAATGCGAAATATTCTTAAAAATAACCATAATATAGTTTATCCTAAAAGGATATCTAATACCTTTCATTTTTCACCACAAAATGAAATAACAATTATCACCTCCTAAATAACTATGACTTTTTCTAACATTCTAAACATTATGGTTATGTTAGTTATGCTTAAATAACACCCTAACATCTAATGTTATCTAAACAGACCTATGTTACCATCTATATGGCCCCAACTGGAAACATCACCTAATCTTGAATTAAATTAATATTTCACATTGAGTATCTTTTCAGGTCTCGAGTTTTAGAGAATTAAGACATAACTATTACATTACAACTCAAATATTACAAAGTTGACACTTTTACTAATTATCCATTCTTTTATAAAATAAAAATAGTTAAAATAAAACAACAATATTTTTTGTGATATAATTATTCATGAGTTGTTCCTTTGTTTTACCCATCCTTATATCTTGTGAAAAAAATTTCAAAAAGATATCTTCGGATGAGCATAAAAAACTCAGCAAGGGTTATGAAATAATGATGGAAAACATAATTTCATCAATACATACAAAACATAATCACTTTAACATACTTCATTAAATTATAAGATTTATGAATAACACATAGAAATCATAAAACATAAAGGTAATGTATGTCATCCATACAGTACATACACTATAGATTTCACAACATAAGAGGGAGTAAATCTTGGAATACCCATCACATTATATTCCGTAATTCTGTTAGGAGAAATCTTAACGTTTACCTCCATCACGTTACCCAATTAATGGGAGAGCTATCTCTTGCTCCCCCACAAATGGTTCATCACAGAAAATTTCAAATACAAGACATATTTTAATGATAGTTTTCATTTAATTTCCATTAATTCTTTGTTTTCGGGGTTTCGGAATCTTTTATGGTGGAATGAGTGAGATTTCATGAATTGGCCCAAACCGTGTGCCCAATTCCAGATTTGAAATTAAATATTGTTTCTTTTATAAAATTTACATTTTTTAATACTTTTCACCCATTATATTTCCTAAATGTCCTCCCCTGACATATTAACACCGCCATATCTATTTCGAACCTTTAGATATCTATAACCAAGGTGTATAGTGGTTTTTGATTTAAGGGATTGGGCCTACCCGGAAGCCCAATTCCCGTTTTAAAAATAACATTTGTTTAATTAATAAAATATTCAATTTTAAGGATTTTTCAGTGATTTTAAGCTTCACCCAATCTCATTGAACCCAGTCGTGTTCCTAGTATCCTCCCACCAACTTTGGAGCTCCTATCCATTTGTGATTGAGTGTAGAACATCTTAGGGTTTCTAAAATTGTCCATATTTGAGTAGTTATGTTCTTTCCATCACAAATATCTCAATTATTGCTCTATTTTCCACCATTACATTTCCTAAATGACATCCTTATCCTTGTGAGAACCACCCCTGAATTGTGGATATTTCCAATTTCATATACTGGTGTATTTTAGGAGATTTCTACAATATCCCACAAGTAAGTTGGTCTTCTTCATTCTTCTTTCAATTTTCTTAGGGTTACATTTAATGTGATTAGGGTTTCATCCCTTATCCATGAGATTTATAATGTCCCAAAGTTAGGGTTCAAACCTAGGGTTTGATTTCTTGTCTTTTGGGTGAAATCTTGTGGTTTTAAGTTGGATTTCACTTCCATGAGGTGCATTAGTGGTGTGGTTTATGTTTCACACCATGTTTTGAGGGTTTCGACATAAAAGGTAGGTGGTTACTTGTGTAAACAATTATTTATGAGTTAGCATGATATATTTATTAATTTTTCATTTCCCAAATGTGTTGGGTTTCGTGCAAGAACCGTGTATGTTTGATTTGGTAATGTGTTTAATTTTATAGTTGAATTTTAACTTGAAATTGGGTGTTTTCATGTGTAACTCATGGGGTATTATTTTGGTGTATTTTATAACTTATGGAATTGGTTTTCTAAATCATTTTTGGCCTTTAAATTCAAGTTTGGTAATGGATTATAGTCACGTGTGACAAAAAAGAGGGGTTTGGAATATGTTTGTTGTGTAAAACATTGTTATGCTTCTTTTAAGCTTTTCATGAAAATGTTTTTTTGCATTTTTATTTTTTGTGGTATTATTAAAGGTGATGTTATAACACTGGAAGGTAGTTTTATAAATGTCTCTAGGGCTTCCAATTCTATTTTGGATAGGAATTGGTATGGTTTTGGTCTTAAATGGTTTTTTTTATTTGGGTTTTGTGTGAAAGACATATTTACACCACATGGGTTCTTTTTATAAAAATTGTAAATGTTTTAGTTGGTTTAACAAAGTGGGAAAATGGTGAATATGTATTGTTCAGTGATTATATTCACCTATCAGGGGTTTTTGGAAGCATAATTTATGTTTTATGTTTTAAAAAAATTTTAGAATGTTTTGTAAATTTTTGAAATGTTTTATTAAATTGTGATGTTGGAGAAAAACTTGTTTGTGGGCTGATTCAAGTCAGTTTGATGAAAAAAGTATATTCAAGGTAAAAAGGGAATTCTATGGAATGTGTGTGTGGGTTGTTATGTGATGATTACCACCTTTTAAATGTTTTATAATAACTTTTAAAGGATGTGTAGAAGTGTTGAACTGATGTGAAATGTTTTTTGTGCTATTTTGGGGTGTGTATGATTTCAAAATGCATTTGAATAAAAAAGTGGATTTTGTGACTTGTGTGATGTAAATGTGTTATTTTTGGTGAATATGTGATGTTGAAATTATATTTTCAGGGAAAATTATATTTCTTGACCTGTTGAACTTTTTTTAGAACAATGGGAAACCCCAGGTATCTGGGTGGCTGGACGTGTACAAGTTTGCTAGTGAATCCGTGGGGTTTGGCCTCAGTTTCACTTTGCATGATTGACACTTACAAAACTAACTAAACTATGATGATGATGATTGGGGACCACTAGGTTATGGGTATGTTCCCTACTAGTGTCCCGTGCATGATAAAAAATATTTTTGATGGTTACTCTCACTGAGATACGAGGTACCTGGGACCCACAACGAGCTACTGCCTAGAGGTTATTTTCCAATTTATTTTGATCATTAAATACATTATAATTAATATCTGAATACAATATATTTAGCTAAAAAATTCTATATAATTGGAATTTATTTTAAAAGGGTCAAATCTTTTAATTATCCTACTTGAAAACTACTTTTTTTAAGTTGCATCTTTTAGAAATTGTAACTAGAAATTACATGTTTTTGAAAACTGGCATGCTTTTAGTATTTGAATGATTATCTCATAGAATCTCATTATGGTGGTACACTAGTAGGAATTGGATCACACCCTAATTACACCCTTGGGTGTAAGTATACTTTTTTATTTTTTTGCCTCAGGTTGGGTATAGTTTTTAGTTTCAGTGGTTCGGGTTTCTAGCAGGTCCTTGATGGTAACGTCTTGTGGAAATGCCTTGAGGGATTTGCCCCTTTCCATGAGGGTTCCTGGCTATCCATTTTTATTCTTGTACCTTTTTAATGGCCTTATTAAATTCTTACAAATCACATAATTCTGTTCTGAAATTATTAAAATGATGGTTTTAGGTGAAAAATTCATATTTGTTTTATTATGTTCATTTGTTGTTTAGTGTTTATAAAATCACGTAAATCAATACTAAATTTCATTTTATGATACCTATGAACATTTTCCAGCCCATGGGGATCCGGAACACCCTTAGGGCCTTGTCACAGGCTTAGTTTTTTGCCAGTATTGGGGGAGACCAGATTCAGTTCGTGACAAAATGGTATTTGTGGAGGTTCTAGTTAACTCTTTGGGTCACGATGTTTGGGGAACAGTTGGTATAGTAAGGAGTTGGGATTTATGGTACATGATATTTCATTTATGGGTAGTTTTCTTGATCACCATACCGCATGATGGGATTCAGGTCACCAGGGGATGTCGGGAATTATATGAGTCCTTTGGATTTTTTTGGATTGATGATGATTAAGGGAAATGAAAAGAGAGTTTTGTTAATGGTCTCATTGAGGTCACATGGTCTATAATTCCATGTAAAGCTATGGATATTTATTATAACACTATCTATGATGGTGAAATTATAGGAATATGGCCGCCAACCATTTTTCTAGGTCTCCCACTGAAACTAGTTTCCTCTAGCATTGTATTGTGTTCTTTAGTTTGGAAATCGTGGAACATAGGTTGTAAAGATACTTGGTTTTAAGAAGCGTAATGTTTTTTTGAAATTATTATCTAATAAATAGGGAATGGTTAGATTTTTTAAAATGGAGAACATAATTTTTATAATTTTATTGGAATGGAAAATTGTTTGTTTGCACATTTTTTTAAAGCATGAACTATGTCAAGGTTGGTTTCATAAAAGTGTTTACAATAGTGTTTTCTAAAGTATTGAAAGGTGTTTTAATGGGATGAGATGTTTTGAAATAAATGTGTATGAATTTAAAGTGAGTTTTAATTTAAATGATTGTTCCCTTCTGGAAATATTTCTATGATGTAAATTGGGTTTGATTTCATGGATAGAGGTTTTGAGAAAAAAGGTATTGGTTGTCTGTTTTGGTTTTAAAAAGTGGAAAGAATTTTTTTATTTTAACATTTAGTATTTCTGTGATAAAAAACATGGATGGAAGAGTTTCGGGATGAATATGAAAAGGGTGCCTGGTGTGGCATAGAAACATGCATGTGTGAGGTCCATGGGGTACCATTGGTGGATACTCTAACCGCTGAACTTGTTATTTTCAAAAAGAAGATTTTAAAGGAAAAACATGATGACATGATTACTAGTTTGGGATGGTGTGTATTTTTTGTTTTTGAAAATTTTGATGTTGTGGGATGTTTTGAGTCCAATAACCCCTCTTGTATGAAATATTTTTTGGGTTTGTATTTGGTCGATAAGTTGTGTTGAAGGGACGGTTAGTGGTCTCTTCAAAGTAATGTTTTTGGACACCTTTATGGTGGTTACCTTCATGTGTTTGGATCTGGATTGTGGTATATTTTGACCAATGTACCATCATGGATGAGTTCTTGGGTTCAATCATTGGATAAGTTACTCCCCATTATGTGTTAGCGCACAACGGATGTGAAACACGAATTGTTTCACCATTCGAAGACCCTGCAGTTGATCAACATAAAGAATCTTTTTCTTGATCTTTTTATATTGAGTCTACAACCATTCCCTTCTAGTTTTTTTGTATCCTCTTGTATCGGGTGAGTGATTATGAAGGTTTAAAGAGTCCTCAGTTTCTTATGTTCCCTAATTTTCCGATGGTGGAAGAGGTCTGGGGTTGTTGTCATGGATGAGTATTTAAATGGCGTCTAAGAGGTCCTCTCTGTCCTTTGTACTATCTTCAAAGATGGAGTTCACGTTAAACTACTAGTGTGGGAAATCTGGTCACATGAGGATATTGTGGCCACTTTCTAGAATTGTGTGTTGTTTGGGAATGTTGTATAAGGTCCCACACCATGCATTGTTTATATCAGTCGCAATGGTCATGTTTGGTTACACCTTGTGATTTCACGCATGCGATTGACTATAAAGGTGAAAGTCATGCAATCCTATGAGAGTCTCTTTATGTTGGTAGAATTTCCCATTTGGAAAAACTTCAAAATCATCCATTTTAGAGGAAGGTTATTATAGGTGTTATTTATTTCTATAGTTTCTCAATCAATGTTTCAGGGTTTGATGGGTGTGAAATTTCTAAGCCCTTGTTTTAGTGAAATATCTAGTAAGGGTAAAGTGAGTTTGGAATGTGTTATGTCTTGGAAATATTATCAGGGATTTTAATATAGTTGTTGGTGGCATCGAAAGAATAATTCTTATTCAGGGGGTTTCCAAATCCTAACTGTGAGGTCAAATATGCTTCAATCATTTGAGCTCCACCCATAGGTCTCAGAGAGTAGATGAGTCGTAGTCATGGGAAATCCCCGGGACATTCAAACCCTTGTACAATGTATTATCCTAAGTATGAAAGATAAGAGTAGTTTAAACCTCTTGTGTCATCATATTTCTTCCATTGTTTTCATTCGGAGGAAATAGTTTGAGGGCCTTCTACCCATGCTATCATGTAATGTCATTCGATCCCCATTTGGTTTCCATTGAGTCATTAGAGAATTGTTGGAAATTTGGATGGAGGTGCGGAGAACATAGTTATTGTATGATTATTAGTTTCTGTGTTCCAGGAAGCCATGCGGAAAGAATGATCTGCACAGTTAGGACACAATTTCCCAAACTGTACAGACAGACCCTACGCCCTTCCAACATCTTTAAAAAAAATTGTTTCATTCTGTGATGGCACATGCCGGTCGGTTAATATGGTTTGTTCATATGGTGGGGAGACCCACTGTGATTCCCATGTATATTACTTCATAAAAATTTAATGGAATTCTACTTTTATATTAGGGATTTCATTCAGGCCTCCCCTGTTAATATCTTGATTCTGTCTTGGAAAAAAATATAGGTTGACTCTTTTGGTGGGGTGCCTATTTGTGTCCCCCCATAACAATAGCTTAGATTTATCCATGGTATTATCGTGGTGGTAGTTAGTCACATTCAGAACTATATATCTACCAACATTATTCTAGAGTAAACATTGGGATTGGAGAGCTCCCAATGTTTTAGTTAAAGTAAGGTAAGTGTAACATTTTTCGAAGTTGTTGTTCGTTTGGGTGAATTGCATGAGTCTTGTTTGGATAGTGTTGGAGGAGTTTTCTTTGGGATAAAGTATGAATTTGATTGAACATTTCAGGAATGTGGTTTAATTTTGGTTTGTGAGATTAATACTTCCTTTATTGTTCACTGGAGGCGTTTTGGCCCTTGGGGTGAAGCTTGACAAAAAAAATTATCTTGGTTTATTAGTTGAGTTTAGTTCTTTTATTTTTCCTTACTGTGGTATTTCGGTGATGGAATTATTTCATGGTGGGGATAATTTCCACATACATGAGATATTTTAAGGGGATTTTAATTTTAATTTCCACTCATGCTTTTTTTGGGGGTTTCAAAAGCTTTTATGTAGGAATGGTTGAGTTTTCATGAATTCTGCCAAACCGTGAGCCCAATTCCATATTTAAAAATATTTTTTTTCTTTTATAAAATTTTAATTTATTAATATTTTTCACCATTCCAATTTCTAAATTTCCTTCCCTGATATATTAACACCGCCATTTCAAATTGGGGCCATTAGATATCCCAAACCAAGGTGTATATGGGTTTTTATTTAAGGGATTGGGCCTGCTCGGAAGCCCAATTCCAATTTTAAAAACAAAAATTGTTTAATTTATGATATATTCAATATTAAGGAATATTGGTGATTCTAAGCCTCAACCAATCCCACTGAACCCAAACACGTGCCCAGTATCCTCCCACCAACATGGGAGCACATATCCATCGCGATTGACTAAATAACATCTTATGGTTGCAAAAATCAGCCATATTTGAGGATGTATGTTCTTTTCCTCATAAATCTCTATATTATTACTCTTTTCCATCCATTATAGTTCTTAAATTACCCCCTCATACTTGTTTGAACCACCCCTATATGGTGGATATTTTTAATTTTATCTACTGGTGTATTTGGGGAGATTTCTACCAGATCCCACAAGTATGTTGGTCTTCTTCATTCTTCATTCAATTTTCATAGGGTTACATTCAATGTGATTAGGGTTTCATACCTTATCCCTAATATTCATAATGTTCAGATTTTAGGGTTCTAACCTAGGTTTTTATTATTTGTTTTTTGGTAGAATTATTGTGGTTTTAGTTGGGATTGCACTTCCTTGAGGTGTGACAATGTTGCAGTTTATGTTTCACACCATGTTTTGAGGGTTTTGACATAAATGGAAGGTGGTTCCAAGTGTAAACAATTATTGATGAGATATATTGATGTATTTACTCTTTTTTCATATTCATCATATGTTGGGTTTGGTGCAAAAACTGTTATTGATTGATTTGGTTATGTGTTTACTTTTATAGTTGAATTTTAACTTGAAATTGTGTATTTTCATGTGTACCTCATGAGGTATTATTTTGGTGTATTTTATCACTTATGAAATTGGATTAATAAATCTTGTTTTTTCATTTAAATTATGTTTTGGTAATGTATTAGTGTCATGTGTGTGTAAAAAGTGGGGTTTTTAAAAGGTTTGATGTATAAAACATTGTTACACTTCTTGAGTGATTTTTTGAAAATGATTGTATTCATTTGTATATTTTGTGTTATAATTCAAGTTTATTTTATAACAGTTGAAATTGTTTTTATAAATTTCTTAGGGCTACCAATTCTGTTTTGGACGGGAATTGGTATGGTTTTGATCTTAAATTGTTGTTTTTATATGGGTTTTGTGTGCAAGACATATTTACACCACTTGGGTTATTTTTATAAAAATTGTAAATGTTTTAGTTGGTTTAACAAAGTGGGAAAAGGGTGTATATCTACCATATTGTGTGTTTGTTCACCTATCATGGGTTTTTTGAAAGGTTAAGTGATGTTTTATGATGACAAAAAAAATTAGACTATTTTGTAAATTTTTGAAATGTTTTATTAAATTGTGATGTTGGAGCGAAACTTGTTTGGGTGCTATTTCATGTATGTTTGATGATAAAATGATTTTGAAGGTAAAAAGGGTATTATGTGTCATAAGTGTGTGGGACGTTATGTGATGTGTATGACCTTGTAAATGTTTTTAAAACTTCTAAAGGTTGTGTTGAAGTGTTAAAGTGATGTGAAAAGTATTGTGGGCTATTTTGGGGTGTGTATGATTTCCACGTGAATTTAAATAAAAAAGTGGATTTTGTGACTTGTGTGATTTAAATGTGTTTTTTGGTGAATATGTGATGTGGATATGATATTTTCATGTCAAAATTATATTTCTTGACTTGTTGAACTGTTTCATCACAAAGAGAAAACCCAGGAATCTTGGTGGGTGGACGTGTTCTAGTACGATAGTAAATCCTTGGGGTTTGGCCTCAGTTTCACTTTGAAATATTGATGCTTACAACACTAACTAAAATATGATGTTGATTATTGGGTACCACTAGGTTATGGGTATGTTCCATACTAGTGGCTCGTTCACGAGAACAAAAATTTCTGATGGTTACTCTCACTGAGATACGATGTACCTGGAACCCAAAACTAGCTCGTGCGTAGGGGTTATTTTCCTATTGATTTTCCTCATTAAATACTTTATAATTACCCTAATAATGTGGTATATTGGGATGGAAAATTTAGTAGATTTGGAATTTATTTTAAAATTACCGATTCATTAAATTTTCCAACTTGAAAACATGTTTTTTTAAGTTGCATCATTTATAAATTTTAACTACAAATTGCATGTTTTTGAAAACTTGCATGCTTTTCATATTTGAATGTTTATCACATGGAATCTCATATTGGTGGTATCCAACTGTGTATTGGATAACACTGTACTTACACACTTTGGTGTAAGTAGACTTGGTTATTTTTGTTGTCACAGTTTGTGTACAGTTTTTAGTTATAGTTGTTCGGGTCTCTAGCAGGTCCTTGGTGGTGATGTCATGTCGAAATGAATTGAGGTTGTTGGCCCTTTTGATGAGGGTTCATGGATTCCATTTTTGGTTTTTTACATTTGTAATGGCCTTATTACATTGTTTCAAATCATGGAATTCAGTTCTGAAATTTTGTAAAAGATGGTTTTAGTTAAAAAAAAATACAGATTTGTTTTATTGAGATCATTTGTAGTTTAGTGTTTATAAAATCAGGTAAATCATTCCAAAACATCATTTTATGATACCCGACACTTTTTCCAGCCCATGGGGATCAAGAATGCCCTTTGGGCCTTGTCGCAGGCTGGGTTTGGTTCCATTACTGTGGGCGAACAGATTCAGTTCGTGACATAACTACCTATATGCGTAAACAAATGCCCGAAAACCATAACATAATCATAACACATGAACAAGCATACAGTAAATATAACATTTCTACATATTAATAAAAATATAACATTCCATTTTATTTACATAATCAATTATTTATCACACCTTTTTCAAAACTATTTAAAATACATAATAACTATATTTTAGAATGAAAGTTTACCATACAACATTGATAATTTTAAAAGAATTAACAATTTAAAACATTAATTTCCATATAAATAAATTATTCAAATCATTTTTAAAACATTCACATTAATGAAATTTATTTATAAGATTAAATCTTTAAATCAAAATTTTATTTAAGGAGTTATTAACCAAATGAGAGATGCTTCAATAAAAAATATTTGTGGAATAACTTTTAATAAAAAAATTATAATAGAATGAGAGTAAAGGTATTCGTGTAATAATATTCCAAAGGATATTATGTATACCAAATCAATGTGAATTGGCGCATAACTAACATGATGTTTCAATGGAATATAAATTGAGGTGGAATCCATTATAAAAATGATATCTTTAGATTAAGGATAAATAAATTACATAATTATGTATGTTGAATATAAATACACTAAATATGAATGGATATTCATTTTAAAACAATGACAGTTCATTTACACATATTCATATCATGACATAATCAAAAATTATATGTCTAAGACATTTAATTGAAAATGAGTCAAGAAGTTCCCTTATGGAAATTCTCTTGGAAAACACCATCAGTTTAAAATTCAGAAAATGAGTTGCTGAGAGAGAAAATGGTATCTCATAACTTGGACATAATATTTACAGAAATAAGGATATATATTAACACATTCCTACATTAGAAGATGTAAATTAAAAGACATAACAAAAAGATGACTTCTAAAATGAGGATGGTGAAAGGTTCCCTTAATAATTTGTTAACATATGAAACATAAAGCACATGAAAAAAATGATAATACAATGAAAATGTAAATATCCATAAATTAATTTTTATTAAACAAATATTACAATCATGGGTATTAAATACTCCACACTATAAGAAATAGTGTTAAATATAGCATGAATCTCACGAGAATAAAAATTTGTGTGAAAAACCTTTACTACGTCGTAATAAATCATGTCATATGAACAAAAGTTTATAACCACCAAATGAATCCCAGAATACAATGAATATGAATATAATTAGGGTAATATATATCATATATATGTATAAAATACACCTCATAAAATAAATAAGTGATGAACAATGGAAATCTCAAAGAATTAAAAGTTATATAAGAAACCCCTTACCTCGTGTTCGACATGACTCGTATGTTCCGTTTTATTGCTGAATAATAAAAAAATGATAATTTATAGATCCTTAAAAACATTTATCAACATTATTATTCCTTTTATCTCACTTAATACATTTATATAACAATTAGTTAATTATTTTTGTTCATATCGGCGATTTTGTCGATGTTCGGAGCTTTAATCAAAAAATGAAGATGTTATAATTACAAATTTCCCATGTGGTCAAAAGTACAACATGTAAAGAATTATATTAATTATTTATATATAATATACATAATATATATAAAGTATATATTTTTTTAGAATAGTCTACAACATTTTTACATAAGAAATGAAATGCACCGTTCGTGGAGCTGGTATGTCGTACGTATTCATGAATGCTACATTCATTTAATTTTTTAATTTTTACAGGTATGAATACCAAATGATACATAGGTATATCATAATTTCGGTATAATATTATATTTTATATATGTTACATATGTTAATTAACAACATACTTTATATGTTCCATGTATGGTATGTATGAGTCATATCACTTCGAGGGGGCAATAGTCTGCAAATCATAAAATGGAATTATCGTATATATACAACATGAAAATCATAAAGGAATGTTCTAAAAGAAAATTACATAATAATAGAGATAAAATAAGTATCATAAATATCAAATATAATTATAGTTCAATCATAATGGCCACCATGAGAGGCAGTAGGAGATAATTGAATAATCATCATTTCATGAGGCAGTAAATCGCCAGCCACAGAAACAGTATGTTCATATCCATTAGATGGAGGTTTGTGTAAGATTAGTTCCAGTAGTTATAATAAAAAAACAAGTATATATATAATAATTTTATTATAAAATAATGTTATAAAAAGAGTTCAGGGGGTTGGATAAGAAAAATAAAAGATAAGAACTTAAGAGAATATGTTACTTTAAATCTGGAAACTCCATTTGGGTTGAACCAGAAGGATTTCTTGATATGAAATATGGCTATGTTAAGTATTCTAGTTCTAATAGATAGATTTTGGGAGATTATTTGGGTAGTGTTTGGATGAGCCATGTGGATGGAGATGTGTGAGTAATTGGTTAGTGGTGATGGCTTTTTATATGGGGGGATATCGGCACATTAGGAATGTTTGAAACTATTATTTTATTATAAATTAAATTTCAGTTTCAAAAGGTCATAAAGTTATTAAATTGAAATATAAGATGACTATTATATTAAATCCTCTCAGAAAATAGGATTTAGACATTTTTTGGCTTCAATGTTATCCTTATTATTTAGATCTAACCCTTAGTTAACCAATTTGACTCTCACCATGCCTTCTTGTGTATTCACTATATAAGGTTAATATAGTTAATATAATATTCCAATAGAAATATAAGTGGTTCATTAATGACATAATCATAATTATCTATTTCATTTGGATTAATCTTAGATTTTCAATATTGTTATAAATTTTAATAAAAAAATATTAATTTTAAAAACTCATTTATGTCGATTTAAATACTATTAATATCATTAATTTTTAAAAAATCTAAAAAAATTATTAATTCAAGGAAACTTCATTAATTCAAAGATATTAATTAATCCTCATATCTAATATTTTTTTATGGCATAAAAAGTTTCAAAATAAATTTATTTCAACATTTATAATCTCAACTTTTTTAAACATTGATTAGTGGGAAAATCATTACATCATCATTTCCTCTTAAATAAATTTATTTATTTTATGTGTATGAATTATAAATTCACTACCATGATGTAGAAAATATTTTTATGTTTATAGTGAATAATTATATTCAAATATATCAATTATATAACCCCACAACAAAATTGTTTTAGAAAAACAATACATGTTTATAATATTTTTATTTTTATTTTAAATAAAAAGTAATTAATATAACTATCTTACGCAAGTGGCGTTAAAGTGCCAAAAGTGTAATAAAAATATTTTATTGGTCATACATGACTCATACAATAAGATTAGGACAAGTGTTAAGGTAATTTTATATTATTATAATATGATTTTTACCTTGAATTACTCTGTTTATATTTAACCATGGAAAAAAATATAAAAAGGTACTCTTCACTAAAAAATATTTTCATCTTGTTGAACCAAATTTTAATTAATAATGACAAACCTGTGTGTTGGGTTTTTCAAATTCAATTCACATAAGTGGTAAGGTTTTATTTAAATGAAAAAGTCGGTTTTTAACTATTACTCTGTATTTTAACTATTCATAGAAAATTGAAGGTTTTGCGAAAAATACAAAAACATCGTCCTAAGATATATTTGATATTATGAATTCAAAAATGATGTCTATTTTAGAAAATTAAAAACATATAAGTTTCCATAATTTATTTCAAATTAATTCTTTCTATTAAACCAAAATGTCTTGTTTTTTAAGAAAGAATAACTATCAAAAGATTTACACTTGTTTATGTCAAATTTCAAAGTGAAATTACATTCAATGATCAACATTGGATTACAAAAAAAAATATAATCTAATTTCACTTAAAAAAAATTAAAAATACAATATATCCAAAAAATAAATTAGAATAAAAGGCAGTTTTGAATTAAAATAAAGTATTTTCACTATTCATTAAAATGAATTTTATCAGAAAAATTCCAAAAAATTACACAAATTAAATTTTAGTATCTTAAATCTAGAGATGATATTTATTTTTTCATATAGTACCTTTAAAAGTGACCAAATCTATATTTAAAAATTGTTTTCCATCAAAAGGTGGTAAATCAACCTTTTAATGAATATTGGAGACTTTATGCTTAAAATTAGATTCATTCACATTTTAAACCATTAAATTTTATTGGATAATTGTAAAAACATATAAAAACAATTTATAATCATATGGTAGTTATTTCTATTCTTTCCCAACAATACAACATCTTGGTGTTAACTATAATTTTAACTAATATGATATTATTATTTTTTAGTATGACACAATATTGTGTGCAACATTAGACTTTAGGGAAATCCATTATTGTGTATCGAGTATGACATCTAGTATAGAATCATATTTATTGTAAAATTAATCTATAATTCATAAATACTAATAAATATGAAAATGTTATATTCTTTATTTACCTAGGATGTTACATCCTTCCCCCCTTTCGGGAATTAAGTCCTCGCAATTTTAAAATTAGGCTCAGAAGCATTATTGAAAGTACCACATGAGTAAAAGTGTCAACAAAACAATCCCATTAGAAGTAAGAAAGAGAAGTATGATGGTCACCTGAGATAACCCAAACTAATATAACATGAATGTATTGTTATGGAGGGGAAACTAATTTTCATGTTCTGATGGAGAGTGATAGAAAACGTGATCAGGAAAATGTTATTGACCAGAAAACCACAATCATGTAAAATGTTAAATGGTCTTTTCTTTAATAGTATGAAAATTAAATGGACATGGTTATTGATTTATGTTTCATTTAGTAAATTTGGAGAATTTATATATGAGATTGACTATGTTCGTAAGGATATATAAAAACATTTCATTTAAAGTATCATCCTTTAATAAATTTATACCATAGAATAATATTTTCTCAAACTGATGAGTATTCATGATGACATGATCACACCTGAAGTGGTCAGATCTACTTATAGAGAATCACATAATCCCCAAAAGATGAACTACATATTTCCCATATCATTAGACATTATGAAATCCAAATTGGTTTGTACAACATTATATTATCCCCAAAAAGAAAAATATTTAAAAAAAATACAATTCCTAATCTCCAAATTTCAACAAACAGTACCATAAGTTCAACAATGACCATTCAATAATAAATTTTCCATAAAATTATTCAATATAATAGAAACTAAGATTGAAAACCAAAAATCAGAAGGATTTTATCACAGTCTTCCATAGTTAATCTTAACATTTATCTCCAAATAACATCAACTACATAAAAAGTCTCATACTGATGTGTAATTAACCTAATCACATATTCCCTATGATTAGTTAATCATTTCCATAATTAACCAAAATATCCATAAATCATTGATTCATCAAAAATACAATTTCAACCATTATTCCACAAATGTAATCCCATATTATCTAATTCTCTTTAACCATATAGTGTTCCCAAAAGAGATAATTTATTCCAATATTTCCTTTATCACTTAATAAACAAATCGTTATCCTATAATAAGGATGTCCATTTGATAAAAAATAATATCCCAAATCGACTTATTCTTGATCCATAAAATAATTCAACAAAATATAATTAGTTATACTAACTATAGACTTCACATAGTCTAATGGTAGAAAATTCACCCTTGTCACCCTTCAGTTGTGGGTTCGATTCATGTTGTCTTGCCAGATGTGATGGGTTTTCACCCTTCCTGTGGGTTTTCCATTTTCTAAAACAATATAATTTTATAAAATACCAAAAAAATGAGGCAAATTCCTAAAAAATAACCATAATATATTTTATCACCAATGGTTATCTAATACCATTCATTTTTTACCACGAAATGTAATAACCATTTATCACCTCTAAAATAATGGTGTCTCTTTCAAATATATTAACCATTATGGTTATGTTAGTTGTTCTTAAATATCATCCTAACATCTAATATAATCCATACCGACCGTTGATACCAAATATAATTCCCCAACCTTAAACATCACAAAATCTTGATTTAAGTTAATATTTCACATTTAGGATCTTTTTAGGTTTATAGTTTTAGAATATTAGGCCCCAAATATTACATTACTTCTCAAAAACCTCAATGTAGACATTCAAATCAGTATCAATTTTGTTCATAAAATAAAAATTCATAAATGAAAACAATAATATTTTTCTAGATATAAATATTATTGAGTTCTTTATATCTCTTACCCCTCCTTATACTCTGTGAAAAACATTTAAAAAACTTGGTATGAGCGTAAAATATAAGCAAGGGTTATAAAATAAAGAAAGGAAAAATTAGTTCATCAATACATACAAAACATATGCTCTCTAACATACCTCATGAAATCATAATATTGTTGAACAACACATTGAAATCATAAATCAAAAGGGTAACATATTTCCTACATATCATACCTACATTTTAGATTTCACAGCTACATTGGGAGTTACACTTGGAATAACCATAACTGTATATTCAATAAATATCTTTTGAGAAACATCAATGTTTACCACTGTCACATTACCCATTTCATTGGAGAGCTATCTCGGGCTCACCCGACCAAGGTTTATCATGGAACCCCCATAAGCATAAAAAATTACAAAGAACCATAATATAACTATAACTTATGAAAATCATATAGGAAAGATAACATTTCCACATTTAATTCCCAATAAACCTTTCCTGATGTTGATATAATCAATGCTTTATCAAACCTTTTTCAAAACCATTTAAAAAATTTAATAAATATATTTTTGAATCGAAGGGTCACATACCACTTTGATTATTTGAAAAGAATAAACATTTTAAAACATTAATGGTTATATAAATAAATCCTAAAAACCATTTTTAAAACCTGGACATTAATGAGAATGATTTAGAATAATATGTCATTAAAACAAAAATTTAGTTTAGGAATTCTTAACCAAATGACAGATGGTTAAATAAAAATAATTGAGTAATAAAATTTAATCCAAACATTTTAATATCATGAGAATTAATTAACTCATGATTTAATATTCTAACGGATAGTATATACAACATATCAAAGATAATTTTCAGATAACAACAATGGAGTCTCAACGTAATGTATATTGTGACGAAATCCCTTATATAGACGGTATCGGTTTATTAAGAATAAATCAACTACATAATTATGTATGATTAATTTAAATACACTTCAAATGATTGGATATTTGATTTAAGACATCCAGTGGTCATTCAATCATATTCATAGCACGACATAATCAACATGTACAAGTTTAACCCAGATAATTGAAATTCATTTAAGAAGTTCCCTTACCGAAATTCGACAGCGTAACAATGTCACATTTAAATTAATAAAAGGAGTTATTGGGAAATAAAAGGTTATATAATCACTCGGACATAAAATTTATAGAAATAAGGATATATAAGAACATATCCCAACAAATGAAGATGTAAATTAATGAAAATGACAAAAAATATGTCTTTTAAAAAGGGAATGGTGAAAGGTTCCCTTATAGATTTGGTAACTTACAAAATATACACCCCATTAAATAAGGATAATACAATGAAGATATAAATAACAATAAATAAATTTATATTACACATATAATACAATAATGGTAATTACATACACCACATAAAAATTAATAGTGGTAAATATATCGTGAATCTAACGGTAATAAAAAGTGAATTGAAAACCTTTAACCACATTATAATCAATCGATTAATATGAAAAAAAGTTATTAACAACCAAATTATTCACAAAATAGCATTAATATAATGAGAATAATGATAATATATATCAAATGGAAGTACAAAATACACCTCATATAAAAAATAAGTGGTGAGCAGTGGAAATCTCCTGGAATTAAAAGTGAGATGAGAAACCCCTTACCTTGTGTCCGACTTGAATCGTATGTTCCGTGTTCATCATGAATAATAATCATAAGTTAATTTATAATTCCTTAAGAAAAATTAACATGTTTATTATTCCATTTATATCACTTATTACATTTCTATAATGATTAATTAATTATTTGAGTTCATTTCAGACAATTTGTTGATGATTGGAACCTTAGTCAAAAAATGACCTTGTTATAATTACATATTGTCCATGTAATCCAAAGTAAATTGTCAACAGAATTGTATTCATGATTTATATATCATATAAATAATATATATACCAAATATATTTATTTATAATAGTCGATAACAATTGTAAATACGAAATGAAATGCATCATTAATAGAAATAGTAAGTCGCAGATACGCATGAATGCTACGTTCATTTCCTTTTTCATTTTTACAGGTTTGAAAACTGAATAATATGTAGGTATATTATAATTCTATTATAATATAAATTTTTAAATATTTTACAAATGTTCATTAAGACCTTTTATACATAACATGTATGGTTTGGACGAGTCATATCACATTGAGTGGACGATAGTCCGCACTTCCTCAAATGAAATTAGCATATATATACAATAGGAAAACAATAAAGGCGTTTTATAAAATAGAATTACATAATATTAGAGATAAAATAAATATCATAAATATAAAATATATAATTACAATTCCATCATAATTTCCACTATGAAATGTGGTGGGAGATAATAGAACAATCATTGTTTTGTGAGGCTGTAGTTCACAAGCCACAAAAACAGTATCTTGGTATACATTAGATTGAGGTGTGTGAAATTTTAGTTCAAATAAATTACATTAAAACACCCTAATATATATAATATTTTGATGTTATTATAAAATAATGTAATACAATGATTTTTGGGTGTGTGATATGTAAAATAAAAGAAAAGAACTTAAGAGAAGACGTTACCTTTAAATTGGGTCACTCCTTTTTGTTTGAACCAAAAGGATTTCATGAAATGCATTATGACATTGTTACAGATTCTTGGTGTAATATAGTGATATTTTGATATTATTTGGGTAGAGTTTTGATGAGACAAGGGGCTTGATAGGTATTATTAATGGGTTACAGGTGACGACTTTTTATAATTGGGAGGAGGGGCTCTTTAAGAATATTTGAAAATATTACTTAATTATAAACTAAATATCAGTTTCAAAAGGTCAAAAATTTATTAAATTAGAATATAAGATGACTATTATTCTATATCCACTCAACTAATATTTTTTAGACAAATTTTGGCTTTAATTTACCCTTATCAGTTAGCTTTATCCCTTAGTTAACCATTTTGACTCTTACAATGTCTTCTTGTTTATTCACTCTGTATAGTTAATATAGATACTATAAAAATAATATCGAAAAAAAGAAGTTCATTAATGAAATTTTAAACCTTATTAATTCATTTAACCTAATCAGATAGTTTTAGGATTATTATATCATTTAATAAAATAGTATTTGTTTTTAAAACTCATTTATGACAATTTAAAAACTATTCATATTACATCTTTCTAAAAAATCTAAAACAACCTGATTATTTCCAAAAAATCATTAATTTAAATATTAAAAGTCATCCTCATGTCTAGAAATTGTGTATGGAATAAAATGTTTCAAAATGAATTTATTTAATCATTTATAATCTAATTTTTTTAAAACATTCCTTAATGAGGTAATAATTACATCATCATTGTGTCATAAATAAAATTATTTATTTGATGTCTAAAATTTATAAGTAAAATTCCATGATTTATGAAATACTTTTTGATTTATAATAAATATTTATAGTCAAATATTTAAATTATATAAAACCACATTGAAATTTTTTATGAAGACAATATGTGTTTATGATATTTTTATTTTTACATTAAATAAATAGATACTAATGTAATTAACATACCTAGGTGGATTTTATGTGCCAAAATCTTCACCCAAATATTTTATTGGTCGGTCATGACTCATAAAATATGATTAGGTCAAGTGTTATGGTTATTTAATATTATTATAATTTTATTATTACATTGAATTACAATATTTACCTTTAAATGCTGTAAAAAAAGTCAAAAGTTACTATTAATTAAAAAATATTTATATCTTATTACACCACATTTTACTTACGGATGAAAACTATGTATATCAGATTTTTGAAATTAAATTCACATAAGTGGTCAAATTTTATTAAAATGAAATATGTATTTTTTTTAACTACTACTCAATGATTTCTTTGTTCATAAAAAATTGAAGGTTTCAGGAAAAAAATTCAAAATAAGTTATATTTTATATTTTGAATTAAAAAATGATTTTTATTTTACCAAATTAAATACATATATGTTGGATTATTTAATTTTAAATTAATTACAAATGAAAATACAAAAACATGTTCTTATGAAATAGTAACTATAAAAAGATTGACAATTGTTTATCTCTAATTTCATAGTGAAATTACATCCAATGAACAAAATTCGATTGAATGGTAAAACTATAATATAATTATTCTTTAAAACCAATTGAAAATATAATATAACCATATAAATAAATAAGTTTTAAAGGCTGTTATGAATTAAAATACAGTATTTTTCACTATTCATTGAAAATTGAATTTTATCCTAAAAATACCAAAAAATTACCTCATGTGAATATTCATGTCTCAATTTTAAAGGAGAATATTATTTTTTAGATAGATCATATAAGTGTTACAAAAACTTGATTTAAGGAGAGGTCATAATCAGATGTTGGTAAATCGACCTTTTAAACAATATTAGAGTATTTATGCTTAAAATTAGAATCATTCAAATTCTAAGCCTCTATATTTTATTGGATGAATGTAAAATCATTTAAAAACATTTATAATCATATTATAGTTATCTAATTTCATTACTTCTAATACAATGGCTAGGAATTTACCACCATTTAAAATAATATTTTTTTTATAATGACTCCGAATTTTGTGCAACATTAGTCTTTGGAGAAACCCATTTTTGCATATCTGGTATGCCATCGAACATAGAATCCCATTTTAAGTAAAATTAATTTTTAATTAACAAATATTAATAAATATGAAAATGTTATATTTATTAATTTCCTAGTATGTTACCATAACTTTTTTATATTTTTCCAGAAATATTTTCAAGTATTACAACTAAGAGATAAGTAGAGTCTATGATTGATACACTAAGAGGGATAAATTGTATCTCAAATATGTCATAAAGGATAGAGCCAATGAATTTATGAAATTGAATGATAAATTAGAAAAGTTTGAATGAAAAGGATTCATTTTCCCAAGAAAATATCTAGGGGCAGATCCTGTTGTTTCAGTGAAGGACGATGATGAAGGACATATGGTTTATGTTGATTACCAAGAGATAAAACAAGGTACATTAATAAATAATTATACTCATATTTGAATGAATGATTTGTTTTATCATTTTATGGAATCCAATTTTTTCTATAAAATTAACATATTTTCCAAATATCACCAACTATGTGTTTGGTAGGAGGATATTCTAATGAAAATATTTAATTGATGATATAGACATTTTGAATGTGACACTATTCCTTTTGGAAATATGAATGAACCAACTATATTTATGGTATTGATGAATTGAATCCTCAAAAGTTATTTGGATACAATTTTTTGGTATTTTTTAATGATGTCATTTTTTATTCAAGGTAAAAAACAAATCATAATTACACTTAGATATAGTGTAGGGTATCTAGAAGAAGATTCTCCATTATTCAGTGTTATGAAATTGGGATTTCTGTGTACAAGATGTTTTTTTATTGGAGTTGTAATTTTTGAAGATGGGATTTATATGAGTCCTAAAATGATAGAAGATTTTATATATTGGAAGAAACTAAATAATTTCTTTGAGATACATAGTTTAATTCAAATATCATGATTCTAACGATGTTTTGTAAAATATTTTCACATTTTGAATAAATGAAGACCTCGTTAGTGTGGAATATAATTCATTTATAAATTAATAGTTATTGATAGAAATACATTACAGAATATAAGTATACAATTATATCATCACGAATCATTATATTTCTATAATTTGGATAGGGATATGGAATCTATTGAGATATATCAAAATCTAGGTTCAAGTTCATTCTCAAAGAAGGTGATTATATATTTTCATATAGATCAGAAAATTTATGGGAACATGATCCAAATTACCCAATGCATGTTTTGTAAATTTTTGTATCAGTCTATGATTTAAATATATAACAAAATTATATATTGGTGAGAACTTTATGGTTTTGAAATATCATAGAATATTGACACACATTTTCTAAAAAGACATTTTAACCTGATCAATGAATATGGATTCAATATTTTCAAATGTGTGACCTAGAATTTTTATATATACTAGGGAATAATAATTCAATAATAGATTCCTTAAAAATTAATTAATATTCTCATTTTTCTATAGAGGATTCAGTTCAATGGTATCTCATGTCATTCATAGCTAATATGCATAATGATTCTATAGAGAATGGTAATGTTGTAGTTTTTTTGGTTTCTATTATTGATTAAATATATGTTAATGTTAAAAATACATTGTAATTAAATCGTGAATGGGTTACTATGAGGTTGAAACTAAATAGTGGGGATACCAGTGAAGGATGAAACATGGATAGGTGTTTCTGTTGTAGTTTAGAGATCAGATGGTTGTTCCATTATCTTATAAGGAAAAAATATTTCCTACAACCCCCATTTTATAGGGTATTTCCATGTTGGAGTAAAGAATATGTATAAAGAGTATAACATTCAATTTATGTGGGATGTAATTAATTGAATGTTTTAAAATATTCACTTTGCGATGGATCAAATATTTTCAATTCATGGTAAGCCTTCAATAAACTACATGTATGTTATAGAATTTACATATTACCATGTGCAAATTATTGAAAATACCCCTGGATTTTGTAACAGTTCTACCTAGGATATTTATGAATTAATATCTAATTTGTTTAATTGGGGAACTGCTTCAAAATTTGGATCATTTCAAATCTATTAATGAAACTAATATGGTGGTTGACATGTCTAAAAATTAAATTCAGGATATTATATAGAAGAGAAGTGTTTTGGTCTTGACATTATCTAACTAATAACCCAGATTAATGTCTAATTTTTTATGTTCTTACAAAAAATACCATTAATTGTGGTTTAATTTGAGAATAGCTTCTCATATTGATATGTATTGATTATAAAAAAGGAAACTAAAACCATTTAATAACATTCTTGGGCCTTGTATGATTAATATTGTTGTGTTATGAATAGAGTATATACCTTTAGTGTGATTATCATAAATTAATAGGCATATAAGCACTATAATTATGTCTAGTTTTGATTAATTTTATGTATTTTCTTTGTTATTCTATAATTTCATTAGTGGAAATAGTTGAGACACCACTTTTTAGACCCATCCTATTTCAGGAGGAAGTAGAGAAGATTTATTTGGTTAGGAAGAGGATGGATATGGGCCAATTTTTTTGGTAAGAGTATATGGATCATTGTTATCATCCACATTCATTTTAGGTGATTAATCATGTCTTCTTAAGATTATATATGTGGCATATGGAACCTATTTTTTATAAGAATGGAATGTTGAGTTCTCAGTAAATTGAAACTTTTGAGACACTGTAATGAATTAGAGAGGTTCTATTCCTCTAAATTTTTTTATTAAGGTCAATAAAGCGCACATTTGTTTTCCTGTATCTATGTTAAATATGTACCAACATGATACATATAATGTGATTTATGAGATCATATTGACCTAGATCTAAATATGATGTCACTTCACATACTACTATGACATGTTCATTGGAAAAAGAACAACATGGATGAAAAAGCATCACTCTAGTATGAGTTTTATTGAAACATAATCGAATTCATAATGAAAAGTAGTGAGTGAAAATGAAATTTTGTAGTGGTGCCTTGAAAAATTCTAGCATAATAATGGATTTCTACTTTCTCTATATGGAATTATCAGTGGTGTAATGTATGTAAAATATCCATTTTCTAGCACACGAGTAGTTATTAATGTATTTTGATTATATTTAATGATCGAGAGATGTTTTGGAAAATTACAATGTGGTTTTCTATTTTATTGGTAGTTTATAGAGGTGTATATTTTCTGCATGATTAGTATAAACCATACCCCTCTATTATGAAACTATAAAAGGGAGCATTATGGTCATTGGGTAGGTATACAGTTGTTGCATGATTTTACCAAGCCAAAAATGTACATTGGGTAATCTATGAGATTGGAAACATATGAAAAATCAAGTATGAATCATGATTGGTATAGACATGTGATCCATCCATTCAATGCATGGACCTATGGAAAAAAGACTGCATGGCCAAGCATCATTTTGTAAACTGAGCTACCTAACATTTTAGTGTACAGTTCACAACACTAAATATGTTGATAAAAAAATTAAAACCGAAACAAAATTAATTCCTTATTCCATATAACTATTCGATTAAATTTCCTACATAGTACTGAGATATTATCTTTTTTATCAATAAGTTACTATTATGTGAATTGAATCATGATATAAGTTAGGATTCATCAGTAAGACATCACACTTTAGTGTTATTATTAGACCATTTCTTATTATCAATATATCTCATTATATTATATTTTATCCATTATGGATACATATTTATATATTTGTTGTGGTGTATAAATTATCATAAAATATTGTCTAATGTTGTTAATGTACGAAGTTTTGTTATCATATCTTTGTAATTTTAGTGTCCTTTATTTTCAACAAATATAAAGATGTAGTTGGATTCTCACTCATTTTCACATCAATTATAACTCTAAGGATTTCTTATTATTACATGATTTACTTTAAATTGATGTGAAATACATCAATTATTTTTTATGGAAACCTATAATTGATTATGGATTTGATATTGTGTGAATTGAAAGGTATCTTGAAAAATAATCATTGGTGATAATTTTAAATGGTGATTTTAAAATTATGGTTTTGAGTGTATTTAAGGAACATTTTTTAATTCATAAAGTAAATAAATATTTTACATAGAATATTATTTCATGGAATTTGGTATACATGGTTTTTGAGAGTGTATTCATAGATGTAATCCTATAGATGTGGTGTGTTTCAAGGAGGAAGTTGGTACATGTCACTATGTAATGACTTTTTGGATGAACATGAGACTTATCATGTGTATGGAAATTTCACCAGGTCATATATGTGTGTATGTGTGTGTGCGGAAGCATAAAAATTTAATTCTGAATAAACGTGAAATTATTTTTATTGTTTCGATTACTGTTTACATGTAACATTATCTTGGTTTTGATATAAACTATATATATTATTTTAAATTGTTTTAAATATATTTTTCTATTTCCTTTTTCAATGTTAGAATATGTTGGTATGGATTTGGGGAAATTCTACAGATATTATACTCAACCCATTCTTCATCCCTAATTTGTATTTGATGATTTCATAAATTAAGAAATATTTATTATAAAAGTTTCTCAATTCCTTAGTGATTCTTCAAATACCATGGGAATAGAATGTAGTGAAGGATCATGTAGATATTTTTTTGTTTGTTGTCTTATTTATTATGTCTTATACTATTTTTTATATCCATGTTCATTTTGACTCTGATATTATTTTATATTTTATGATATTATTTTATATTTTATAGTATGATTTTGGTTTATATTTTATTCATGCTTCATGTAGAGGATTGAATGGTTATTGATTATATTTTCTTGGAGATTTAATTATTAAAATTGAAAATCATCCTCTCAATGTTCTTTAGTCCCAATGAATTTATTATTATAAATTGGTTTCTTGTTGATATGTATTAATTCTAGTAACATGCATATCTTCTCAAGCCAATGAGGTAGGGAATAATGTTACAAGATGTTCCAATGACACCATACTCATTATATCAAAATATGTTTTATGATTATGTGTGAAATATGCTTGGGAAAACTATAAATTTTCCATGGGATATGAAAGGATGAAAGTATTATATGTTTATAGAACCCATATATTTTTTATAGGTTATTATATGATGAAATAATTTTGAAACATATTTCTTTGTCATATGTTCAGATATAATTAATGTTTAATGACAATGTAGAACACATTTGATTGATTTTAATTATTTTTTCGATGGGACTAGAATTATATATACAATGAAATTATTTTTTAAAGATGGATCTCTCCGGAGATAAAAAACAATATAATGGGGAGTTGACGCAATTCCGTAAGTGGAACTATCCATTATGACAGTCTTGAGAGTAAAGCTATACAAATATGACAGAATAAAGAGTGAATTCATTCCAACATGACATTCATGGAAGTGATCCTTAATAACTATGGAAATAAATTTTTTATTATATTGTGTTTATTGTAATCTTAGGTCTAATGTTAATTTTATTCTCTCATGGGTCAAGTACATTGATTCCATTATGATTTTATTGAAATTCTTTGCATTATTTCAAGTATCATGATTATGATAAATTAAATGTATATTATTATTTTTAAGTGTTATTAACATGTTCAAATTCCATTATGTTCAATTTTTATATGATCATTTATATCTCCGTAATTTACAATAACAAATAATCCAAGAAAACCATTTTTTATTTTTTTTCTTTTACCATGTAATGAAGAATGGTAGTAAGGTATGATATTTATAAAAAGGGTAATATTTATGAGGAAAATAGTGGAAGATGTTATACATATCTTCTTAATTAGTTTGTTTTGATTATATGATTCCAAAAAAACATAACCTATATAATTCAAGTATAGTTCTTAGTGTCTTGTAATTATGATTTATCTATCAAGATGTAATATCTTTGTATGAAAATATGCGTTGATATATTTGATATCAAAACAATATTTGAATAACCATTATAAACTACGATAAGATAACTTTAGTGAATAATATTGGGATTGTTAAATATATAGTATAATTTCTAAGGTTTTTTTAAATAATGTAGAGTGAATTTAGAAGAAAAACAACAATATGATTATATTATAAGTGCATGTGTTTTTGGAATATATTTATTTATGTTTAATAAACAAAATTTATAGTTGAGAATCTATCATCCATAATTGTAGGAAATGTTTTGTGTTCTATTTGTATTCCAATAATATAACACTCCCAGCCGATATTCGTAGGTTAATAGAAAATTTTAAGAACATTTTTTTTGGATTTGAATAGATGATGATAATGAGTGATATATGTTTAAAATAGAGTGTCTTTTATTGAAATGAATTTTTTATTTAAACAACATGTAGGTTATATTCATGATTTTTTTGGTCTACTGCAATTATATTCATTTCTCACACTATTGTTTTTAGATTTATCCAATGATTGGAACATGGAGGAATAATATTTTATGAATGTGATTGAAAACATAAATATTGTCCTCATATGAAACCATTTGAAATTATGGTATATAATAAGAAACATTTTTATTATTTATAATATGGTAACTAATTATAATTATATGTGTTCTAATATCATTACATTATGAGTAAACCCATATAAGATAAAAATGGAGTAACATGATATCCATTGAGGGAGTAAGATTCAGTTTCCGAAATTTCAGGAATGTTTGGATAAACACCCTTGGGAATGTATTAATGAAATAATAATATGTTTTAAGTTATAAAAATAATGAAAAATTTAATTTAAATTTCAAGGAAAAAAAGAAATGTTAGTTTGACATTGAGAATGATAATAATGGTTTCCCTATGATATCGTCAACGGGTTAATTTTGTAAAGGTGACCAACATGGTCATTATCAAAATTAATGACCTTAGGGAAAATCTAAATAAATGTATCTAGATATGTATGACTAATGATTTGATATTTTATATTTAAGAGTCTATGAAATTTAAATGTAATAAAAATGGTATTGATAAATATGATGGTGAAATGACGTTAATGGGTTATTAAGGAATATAAATGAATGATGTGTTTAAATATATTAATTCAATAATTATGTAGTATAATTATTTTTGATAATTGTATTATGTTTATAATGATCGTGAAACACTTTGGAATTATTTTATTGTATATTTTCGTTATATATTTTACATAATATGTTGTATGTTAATAATAACTAGGAAAAATAGATTAAATGGTATGGAGGTAATTTAAATAAAATCACATGACTATGGGAAAGATAACCCATAAAATTTTCCATATCTTTTGATAATAATATATACTTTAGATGAAGTGATTATTGGTATTGATAATATAAATTGGATATTTTTCGGGCCGTGGTACTTGTTATAGATTAGATGATAACGAAGTTTGTGTCATATTTTTTGAAGTTAAATTCATTTTCATATTTACTGAATATATTCAATATTCTATTATTTTATAAGATGAATAAGGATTATGTTATTTCTTTGAAGAATATTCATTTTCATGGGAGGTTAACATAATGATATTAGACACCATCATCGATTTATATGTATATACTTGGTAATAAGATCAATGCCCTTGACACCCCATAGTTGGAACCATGGTCTTCTATGAACGTTTTAGAGTATGGTTTCTTTTTTTTCAATCATCAATGGAAGTTCGGATTGTGTACCAGCAAAGAGATAATACCGTTCAAGCAGACAACAGTATTGAAGGTGGCGCCATTTCCCCTCTTCCCGTTTGTTATAACTGTTTTAATCTTTTGATGGTTGTGATGTGGGTTTATGGGGGATATACTATCCAGGGGGAGTATGGATTGAGATGAACATGAAAAATTTAATAGTCTTTGGATTTATTGTCAATGTGGGAGAAAGGAGAATAGAATAAATTCAGGAAACTTTTGTGATGAGAAGAATGAGAAGGAAAGCAGTGGAACCCAATTCAAGCCTCCTCTCTTGTTTTCTACACTACGCTTTTCTCACGTAGACTTAGAGTGTCGGATGAGTTGATTCCTGTGTTTTTTATGGAGATCTATTGAATTTATTTTCTGATTGCCAACAAACCCAAATGGGGAGATTTTTCGAACCATGGTCTTCTATGCATGTTTTGGAGTATGGTTTGTGTTTATTGTCAATCATCAATGGAAGTTCGGATCGTGTACCAGCAAAGAGATCATACCGTTCAAGAAGACAACAGTGTTGAAGGTGGCACAATTTCCGAGTGTTTGCCAAATTTTTGGGGTCCAAAATCTGGAAGTTGCTAAGCATCGCGAAAAGTGAATTTCCATGAAGTTAATAATTAAATATAGAAAAGGCATGAATTTCGCGAAGAGAGGATTCATGGTTTGGATATTGCGAAGACCAGAAAAATGGAGGCGGTGAGTCTTTGCGATTATGTCAAAGCATCGCGAATGGAGGAGTAGATGTGCATCGTGGCGGTGAAGGGCTTTGCGAGTGAGATTCGTGGCGAAGGCGCGAATGAATGATGATGGTGATACTCTGCTATTACGACGAGCTCCGCAAATGGGAAATTGCCGTTGTGCTTCGCGATTTTGAGGGATTTTCGGCAGGAACTTCCGAGCTTCACGATTTGAGCTGATGTGGCGCTGACTTCGTGTGGAAGGGTTGAGGGTCGGTGGAATCTCCTATAAATAGAGGCCGACCCCTTCATGAGAAGTAGATATAATTTCAGAGAAAATTCTTTGCTCTAGGTTCGCAAAGGTCTCTCGCGAAGGCAGTGTGCTACGCGAAAGAGGACCTTCGAGCAGACTATTCTAGCTCCGCGAATGTCGTGCGCCCCGCGTTGGCTCAGTGAGCTTCGCGAAGAGGCAGGAGCTCCGCGATAGACAAGCATTGCGAAGGCTGGAGCATCACGAGAGTGCTTCGCGATTGAGCTTCACGAAAAGGCAGGGACTCCGTGAAGCCTTTTTTGAGCTTTGCAAAATTTGGGAGCCTTGCGAAGTAGGGTACTTTGTGAAGGCCTTTTCCAAAGGTTGTTTTCCCAGTGGACAAGGGAAAATGGGGTTTTCAATAGTGGTTGGAATTTGGAAATTAACAGAGCATTAACTCAGGACTCTGATGCAAGAAAAGTCTCATACTGAACAGGAGACAATAAACTTCATGTCTATCAATTGAAGAGACTTTCACGTCTATAAACTGAGTGTGACTTCACCAACTGTAGTGAGCCAAGGGGAGTCAACGGGAGTGACCCGAGGGAAGCTGTGAGATATCCTTGAACCTTTGTAAAGGCAGTGAGCCTCAGAAAGAGTGACTGTGCCCGAACAATTGTAATCTCCAGCTAGTGAAGCATAGTGGATTTTGGTACGACCGACAACTTGTCGGCGTATGCTTCTTGGAGGTAGCCCTTAGTGGTGAACCAAGTAAAAAGGGATGTGTCTTCTTTGTTCATGTGCATGTTTTCTTTCTAATCATTTTCATCATACATGTTCAACAAGTTCCTACAAATGTGGTAAAAAGATCAATCACATTAAAAGAAAAAGTTGTCACCCTGATTCACCACTCCCCTCTCAAGGTGTCCCGGGGTCCTTCACCCATTTATTGTTTAAATAGATGGAATTTAGAAGTGATTTGAAACCATTTATCATTTTCAGAATAATATACTATTGATGTTTGAATAACCCTATTGTTTAATGTATTGTTTGACGTTCTATTATGTGTTGTCTATTAGATAGTGAAATGTAGATAATCAAGATGGTTTAAAAGTGATTCATTGTCAGTGAAATATTTTTAGAGATATTTATTGTAATGAAAAGTATTTCCATTTTGGATAGTTTTTAATTTTTATTCATTATAGTTTATTAAGTTCAATATTATATAATTTTTTATACAAATTAATGATATTTTGAAATATTTCATTAGGTTGATGCTTCTGTAACCATTTGCATTAACATGTTATTTTACATGGTAGACTTTTTGGGAAAAATAAAAGTTAATTTTCGGGGATGTAATATGAAAATTTTAATTTTAACTTTGTTGTAAACAAATTCATCAATATTGATGTTATTGAGGTTATTTTGGATGATGTGTTATTTATGAAAAGGACCAAGTGAAAAAATAATTATTAGGTAACTGTTGTGTTTAAATGTACTATTTCAAGTTTTATTCATTTTGGGAGTTATCATACATTTACCTAACTATGTTTTGTTGTTTCACAGTATCAAATGATATAAGGAATTTCTTATTATCATACTGTGATTTAGTAGATATTTTTTTTCATCTTAATGCATGAAACATTTATTTTGAATTTGCATCCACTAATACAATATTAGATATTTTGGTGAAAATTGAAAAAATTATGAAATTATATGATTCATGTTAGTATATTTACTTATGATAGTAGTATATATTGGAAATTAATTCCTCAACAATAATAAAAGAATCTTGAAATAAAAATGTTCTCATTGTACCTTCATTTTTTATGAAATGATAATCTTTTTTCCCACCTCATTTACATTTGGTTTAGTTGAAGTTAAATTTCTATTTATCATTCAATATATTTCGATCAATGTAATATTTAACCAACCACAATTACATAGATATTAAAATTTTCACCCATTTCACTATTTTACCGTCTAAAAATACCCCCTTTTGGAAAACAAGAAAATTGTTATTCTATAGGATCTTTATAGTTTCCTTTCACTATTTTTAGAGGAATATTTTTTATCCCATTATACAATGATGGTTTTCATAAAAGTAATATTTATTTATTCTATTATGGATTACCAAGAACACGTTCAAATTTGAATGAGAAAATTTATTGAAGGGGGTATGTTACACCAAAATATTTTTTAAATTGTTAACTATGTTAAATTAAATCAAGATACAAAACACTGATCATAATAGGACCAATTATTATTATTATTTACATATGATAATCATCACCATGAAAATTAATAGCATGATATTAATATTATTAACTGTATAATGAATTATATATAAACATTATACTAAATAAAATGCATTGACAAATATACAAGAGGGACGTGATAAGTTATTTTTTATAAGTGTTTTCTTAAAAAATGGTTTTTATAATTTTTTGGCAGACAATGTTATAATTAATTTCTATATGATTTTGAAATTGAATTTAATAAAAAATAATTTAAAAATTAACATTTCCAAAATTATGTTAGGGAAATTTTATGGCAATGTTCTAGAATGTTATATTTTTCAGTGAATAATGTAAAAATACTGTTATGTTTTCAAACTATAGTATGTATCAAGAATTTAAAATGATAGATTTTCTTTTAAAAATTATTATAACTAACATTAGTTCTCTTATATTAATAAAAATTGAATTAGAATTTTGGTAATGAATGTTATTATTGATTATTGATTAAAAAATATGTACTTAAAAATACAATTTCCAGAAAAATTTCAAATCATTGCATATTTAGTTTTCATATTAAATTAAAAAATCACATCTTTTGGATTGATTTTGAAAAAATGGGAATCCTATATTAAATTAAAAGTATATAATTTAAAAAATAAAATAAATTGAATTTTAGCAATTAATTATTTTAAATGTAATAAAATTTATCACCTCAGTAAGTGGGGAATTAGGTTATCCTTATTTAAAACTATACATTGAGGTCAAAAAAATTTTAATTACTATTGTATAAATGTAATTTTACCCCAATCAAAAAACCCTCAATATTGAATTTTTTATTTTACAGTTTCCCTTGAAAAATATATATAGTTTTATATTAAAGTAATAAAAAATGTAACTATTTTATATTAAATATTAATTATGTGTTTATAGAAGGGATAAATAATGGTGTAAATGGTTAATAATTTTTATATTGATAATGAAAAAAAATTCACAAAGGAACCATATTTATAAGTTTTTGTAATTATAATTTTACCTCAAATTCAAACACAAGATGAACCATTTCTTTCTTCAATTAATTGAAAAATATAATAAATGAATTATAAATAATATATTTAATATAATTTTAGTGACATAGGGTGTTAACAATATTTAATACATGAAACCAAATACTAGTTTTGTTTTAAAGTATCAAATTCACATTATATATTTTATTATGTATTTAAATTCCAAAAAATTGAATATTTTAAAAAATATACTTAATGATATTTCATTAAAATATTATATTTTTAAATTATTTAATAATAAATAAAATATTTAAATTAGGAATTGATTATAATATATGGTCAATGTTGTCATTTGACTGCAATTTTTGATCCAACAGTTAGCTGAAAATTAATATTAGTAAACACTAAGAGTGAAAAATTATTTTCCATAGTTAGGATAAAATATGTTAACTAAGGGGTTAAACAAAAGAGAAAATTTAAAATACAACTTGAACATTTCAAAAATTTATTTAATGTTTATATTATAACCCTTAATATTCATTGGTTCAAATATTTTTCAATTTGTAATTATTCTTCAAGAGAGTAACATTTTTATAATTTATTCTTTTAGGAATTTCCAAGAGTTCCCCTCCACATAGCTATAAAAGGCTACTCCTCAGTTATTTTATTCATACTACCTTAAGACTTATATATATACCAAAACTTAAGAAATTTTAAACTGAAATTCCCTATCTATTTTTTTATAGTAACTTGTAAAATAAAAAGACCACTCCAAGGGTCCTTAATAAAAGGTCTAAAGGTGGACTTTCAAAGTAGATGCAATTGTCTTTCCAGACAACATTCAATTTGTTTATTCATCAAAATCAAATAAATATTTTATATTTTTTGTTAAATAATATCTATAGTACAATATAAATTTTATACTTTTTCAATGATTACGAAACCACCTATATTCTCCATCTTTCCAGTGAAATAGTAAGTGAATGTATCCCTCATGTACATATACAAACAATTATCCCCATACAATGATACAATTCCATTTCCATTCCCACATTTCATGGATTATTCTTAAGATTGTTTAATATTTTTATATTATATTTATAAAAAATCTATTCTTCTAAAACTACAATACAATTTAATCCTTTTTAAATCCAATACCATTCGAAAATTATAATGTTTCTCGTCCATATATGTGAACAACCACCTCTATAAAACAATATGATTAATTTTTTTCATTTCCGCTTTACATGGTTAGTAATAAGGATGTAAATGATGAATATAAATTATTTTAAAAATATTTTAATAAAATATGAAATGATTATATGTTACTTGTATTTTATGGGAATATCCACAAATGGTACCATCCTGTTTATTGATATGAATTTGTTATTATTATTATTATTACAATATTCTTATTAATCCTATACCTTTTTCATGTGTTATTCTATGATGGATTGATAAAATGTGTATAAAGTCAATTTAATTTCCATTAGTTATTCAATAATCAAGGGGTTATGAATCGTGCTTTGTTCTAATAGGATATTGTGTTATGAATTTTTTATGATCTTTTAGAACACATATGTATTTTTTATCATTTATTTTTATTTCCTTCATGATTCAATTATTATAAAAGAACATGGATTTTATGAAGACATAATATTATAACCTATGATACACATAGTGTGGTTTTGAAATGTTTTTTTATGTTATTATACACATATACTCACGTTATGTTTATGTGATCGTTGATATATCCCTTGTTTACCATTTCTATGAATCTATGCTAACATTTTTTTATGTTTTTCCCTAGGGTATGTATAAGGATATAAAATATGATATATATAAGAATGATTCAAATAATTGGGATCATTTCATAATTTTATATAGTTCACTTATGAACTAGTTGATTTTTGTATTTCATTTTCTAGTGATTGTAAACCAATATAATTCTAGGATGATATGTAATGATATATAATGATTATTCATATAATAAGATGTAATATATATGTTTAAAAGTAATGATAATATATATATATATATATATTCAGTATCTCGAACCATTGATTTTATTTGTCAATTTTAGAGATTTATATTTATTCAAAAAAATTAAATAGTTAGGTTTTAATGATATAATATATTATGTTTAATTTATAGTATAAGATTCATGTATAATAAACTAGTACTCGCCTGTGCAATAGCACGACTTATTCGATTAATGATTGTTCTTCTAATATGAATTAATAATTATAATTGTTGAGAAGAAACAATAATGTTGACTAAAAAGCGAAGGGATTGATTAATGGTTTTACTTTTAAAAAGAATTTGTATTTATAAAAGTTGAGAAGAAACAATAATAGTGACTAAATAGTGAAAGTCAAATCCAACATAAGACAATGATTGGAAAAATAAAACTGAAAAATTTGAAAATGACTGAAATAAATATTGTATGTTTAGAAAACCTAGAGAACAAAAATGAATGCATATCAGTCCAGCAAAATGAAAATAATAAAAAATGAGCAGAAATAAAACAAGGATTTCCCAGCCATTGTTTTGAAGAGCAATTCAACTATAGAGGTGTTGTCATCCTGTTTGGAAATCATGGATTTTCTCCAAAACATTATTTGAAGATAGCCACTTGAAAATGGAAATAAAATTATGAAATGTATTAAACAATTTAACACCATAATGATGTTAGTGGTTTACTCATGATGGAAGAAAATGTAGTTAAGACCAAAGACAACGAAAATAGAAGATGCTCGAATGGGGGAGGTGAAGTTTAGAAGGTGTGAAATTTACAAATCTATTGAATGAAATTGAACTAAAAAATTACTATTATAAATATGAAAACCTCTCATAGACCTTCCCCTCCGCTTCCCCTCTGCCCAGAACCCCCAGCCCAGCCCCCTCCCCTTGCCCAGCCCCATGACCAGCTCCCCCCTCCCCCTAACTAGCTCCACCCCCCTTCCCATGCCCAGCCCCCTCCCCGTCCCCCTGCCCAGCCACCTCCCACTGCCCAGCTCCCTCCCTCCAATGGCTCCAGCCCAGCCCCCTCCCCCTACCCAACTCTCCCATCCTCCTGCCTCTGTCCAGCTACCCCCTCCCACTGCCCAGCTTCCCCCCCTCCCCTCCCCATGGCCTTGCAAAGCTTGCCCCCTCCCAATGCCCAGCTCCCAAACCTTCCCCAGCGCCTTCCCCTACGGAGATACCCCCCCTCCCACTGCCCCTGCCCAACTCCCCCCCTCCCCCTGTCCAGCTCCCACCCAGCCCATGTCCAACTCCCAACTCCACCTTCCCAACTCCCCCTACCCCATGCCGCTGCCCCTGCCCGAGCCCCTGCCCCTGCCCCAGCCCCAGCCCCTTCCCCAGCCCCTGCCCAGCTCCCCCCCCAACCCCTGCCCAGCTCCAAACTTCCCCCTTTCCCCTAACCAGCCCCTACCCCTAGCCACCCCCACTATAACGTGTCATTAGAAATGAAGTGGAAAGCTGACTAAATTTAAAAAAACGAACCACAGGAAGAGATATCCAAATCAGCTACAATTAATTCCAAGTATGGTTATTCATGAATCTTTAAACAGTGAAGAAAAATGAAATAGAAGGATTAAATCTTTGGCATTCCTCAATAATCATCCATGGAAAAAACTGGGAAGCACCTCCACAACCGAGCTACAAACCCAGGCCAAACAAAATGATTTGTTAGAAAGACCAGATATTGGTAGGTAAAATTTAAACAGAAAGAGAAACTTCTAAGAAATCATTATAACAGTAGGAATCATATATGACTAAATGGAAAGGAATAAAATATAACACCTCCCCTTCCCCCTCCCCTCTTCCCGGCCCCCCCTCCCCCTGCCCAGCCCCCCTTCTCATGCCCAACCCCCTCCCCGTCCCCCTGCCCAGCCCCCTCCCCGTCCCCTTTCCCAACCCCCTCCCACTACCCATCTCCCTCCCTCTACTGGCCCCAGCCTAGCTCCCCCCTCCTCCTACCTCTGTTTAGCTACCCCCTCCCCCTTCCCCCTGCCCAGCTCCCCCCTCCCCTCCCCTCCCCTTGTCCCTACAAAGCTCTCCCCCTCCCTATGCCCAGTTCCTCCACCTCCCCCAGCCCCTGCCCCTACTGAGCACCCCCTCCCACTACCCTTGCCCAACTCCCCCCCTCCCCCAGCCCAGCTCCCCCCCTCAACCTACCCAACTCCCCCACCCATGCCCATGCCCCTGCCCCAGCCCCAGCCCCATCCCCTACCCCAGCCCCTGATCAGCTCCCCCCACCCTCATCCCTCCCCACCCTCATCCTCCCCACCCCTTCCCTCCCCTTCCCTTCCCTCCCCTCCCCTCCCCTCCAACCTGCTCAGCCCCTCCCCCTACCCACATCCTCCCCTCCCCTCCAACCTGCCCACCCCCTCTTCCCTTCCCTAATCCCCCCCTCCCCTCCACTCCCCTCCCTTCCTCCTTACCCAACCTTGACCCCAACAGCCCCCTCTCCCCTTCCCTCATCCTTCCCTTTGCTCCCTTCGCCTCCCCTCCAACCTCCCTAGCTCCTCCCCTCCCCTCCCATTCCCACTAACCAATAGAGGATTGTGTAAACCATAAAATACATTGAAATCAATGTAAAAACATGAACCTGGAAGTTTGTTTCAGCTTCTAACAGTATGAATCGATCTTTAACAGCTGAGTGAGGTGATGTCAAGTTTTTTTTTAGCCCATAAAAGAGGAAAAAACAGTTATTAAGTAGAAAATTAAATATAGGAAATATAATTAAATTAAAGGGAGAAGAATTTTTGGGTTTATAACCCCAAACAGGTGTTGTAGTTAATCTGTCAGCAGCAAGATAGTTCCTATAGGTCAACCCTAGTCCATTAGTGGGTGTGATCTTTAAAGTATGAACCACCACATCCCGGTATGCACCCCCTTCACATGCACTGAAATAATGAGAAACTAAAAAATATTATTTCAAAACACAAATATATCCAACAATATAATTGAACATGATCAAATCAGAACCCTTGAAAATAAACACATTAGTGTGTCTTCCTAAATGTAGTTCATATTTTACATATTAACAATGAATTCTTCATGGGATTGATTAAATTTGGCGTACTAAAATAATTCCATACAAGAGGATGTCAATGTATTGATAGTAAGACAGTGACATGCATATGGGTGGGGGGGTACAGAACACATGTTCTGTTATATTTAAATATATTCTTCAATAATACAAAATCAGCAATGGAGTACACCAAAAAAAGAGATATTTACCTATATATTCTCTCAAAGGTCCATTTCAGAGATGAGTAAATCAAATATTGGATAACTGTGACATAAAACCTACACATTTAATGACTTTTAAAGATACCTGCACATTAAATTAGAAATGACATGCATACCCTATAAAGAGTTAGGTGGAAACCATCAAATACATTGAAAAAAAACTAAAAAACAAACCTGGATGTCTATTTCTTCTTCCGACAACTAAATGATTTGATCTTTAACAGGTGCGTGAGGTGCAGTCCAGTTGTTTTCCTGTCTAGAAAATAGAAAAAAAATGTTATTAAATATTAAGGTAATACCTTACACATGTCATAAATACTTTAGGTGATCACATCTGTCAAGGAATTTTCTTCACTCAGACATGCAGTGTTAAATAAAGATTGAATTTGACAGACTAAGGAATTAGATATGATTCCCTTAATAGTAAAGATCACAGTTTTAGTATTATAATTTTATGAAAAATTACTTGCATTCATTTGAAATTCCTATTGATGTATTCACATGTATATAGAAAACTATTAGAAAATAATCAAGTAAAACTATAATCATTTAATGATTAATAGAAGGGTAAATGTCCTAAATGAGTAATGTCCAACATGAAACCCATCCAGCAATATAAAAAACGTCAAATATAACAAAACTTTTTTCATTAAATGACATCTAACATGAAAAACCCAAGCTAATCAATCTGAAAAAAAAATGTCCAGCATAAAAAACCTCCAGCATGAGTAACGTCCAGCTTAATATAAAACATATAGAAAGAAAAACGAATACCAAAACGACCACCATGAAAACCATCCATGATGAAAAGAAAACCGTCCATCATGAAAAATGTCCTACATAAAAAAAATCCAGCATGATAAACTGACAATCAACTTGCTAAAAACCAATACGAAAAATTCCACCATGAGAAATCCCGAAAACAACAATCTGTAGATATAAAAACATTCAACAGGTACAATCTACAAATACAGAATATACATACATGAATTAATAGTAATGACTTTTCCTACAGTAATTCATTTGTGTGGAATTGGTATTGGCCCAAACAATACCATGGAAAATTCATAACTGGTGTATAAAGTAAATTTGGTATGTAAATATTATTAAAAACAATAAAACTGAGCAGTATACATGTTCTAATAAGGTAATTGTAATGTATAGACTCCAGAACAGTATTTAATGCAGATATGATTTTAGAAAAAAGGAATTAAAACCAATTAAATAGCTAAAGTATTATTAGCACGAAATTTCATCTGAACATCTTAGTCTGATTTCTCAGTTTTCTTGTTCAAATTACACTTTTTTATCCTCTCTAGTTGACTACAATAACATGATATACTAAATTTCACTCCACAATAATCATTGTTTCTTTCATCTTGGTCTATGCCTCTAGTGTAAGCTGACTATTCGTCCTCTAGTGATACCATAATTACATTAGTGTATATTTATGGACATTTGGTTGTCCATTCACAATTACTGTCCCTTAAATCAAATCCAACAATGAATAACATACATTAAACCTATCATCACAAATCCCATATCTCAATAAAACTGAAACTATCATTCATATAGTTATCACCTTCCCAATAAAACTAATAATATCAGACATTCATACTTTTGGCACCTTCCTCTCAAAATTTAACCATAATTGGAAGAATGGTGAGGAAGAGTTTTTTAAAAAAATTACCTGGGAATGACTGTGGGGAAAAAACATAGTTCTCGGCCCTCACCATCCCTACTATGTTGGAGACAAAAAACCTAAGGGAATGAGACTAGAAATAGGGACAATGTGATGGGCTTGGCCTCCCCAAACCGGGCATCATGGCTTAATGGGTGAGCATACATTTTACAGAGTGACCCTTGAAAATTTGTTTGAAAATGGATTTCTCTGTGCCATTATCCTCCTACAATCTGCAAATACGGAATATACATGAATGAATTAATAGTAATGAATTTTCCTACAGTAAAAATTTATTATGTTACCTTACGTGATTCAGTGGCATTGTGACAAAATAACACTAATCCATACATCTTGTTTCAATGAAAACCAGTTTATAAGTAATGGAGAAAAATGTACCTATAGATTTCAAAAAACCACCAATTTTTAGTAAATATAGATGCACTTAATATAGAATAATAAACAGTTGGCAGTGCTGTTTTTTCCATTCCTAAAATAGATCAATAAACATAATAAATTAAATAGTCAAAACATATCAAATTCTAACAGATAGTTTCTTCAATTGGTTAACAAAGATAACGACCCTGTTTATTTATTTATACGAATAAATTCAATGGATAAATAAAGAGTTCATTATCAGGAAAATAATATGAAAGAATAAAGCATGAAAAATACATTGTATCATTATAAATAATAGGAAAATATTAAATAGTTTCATTTATGAATGCCTGAGTATAGACTACAGTGTAAACCATGGAATATGAATACAGCCAATCCCTCTAATACTGAAATATGAAAGCCTAAAGGTAATCGTAGTCATAATTAAAAGGCATATATTAATATTGATAATTCATTTTCCTATTTAAATTTGTCTAAATGAAGAAAACCTAATTCATTTTAATTTTAAATTCATGATAATAAATATAATAATGAAATTGAAATTTCAGAATGCATAAAAACCTGAACTGAATCTTCGAAGAAACTCACGAGTGTTGTTTTGTTGGTTTTAAAGCTCTCCTGGATATAGACATGTAATGGGGAAGTAGACGGGCATCCAGATCTGTAATGATTCAACAACATATAAGATATTTTGTAAACATAAGTCCGATTTTAATGCAGGTTCACTAGCATGTCACATCAAAGAACATCATTGGCATGCTATGTAGAAAAATATAGAGAGATCAGTTAGTACAGAAAAAGATAGGGTTACCTGCTACTTTGAAAAGAAAATCTAATTTCATTGTAGTAAATGTAATGAAACAATTTTTTTACTGTTACTATGAATTCAAATTTATATTAAAAATCAAAAAGTATATATGAAACCAAATGGTAATATATTTTCATCATAGAGAAATTAAATACATTAAGTATCGTTCAGATCAAATAAATAATGTAATACAAACAGTGAAAAATTCAAATTGAAACAACAGTTGAATCAAAGCTGATTTTGAATTGAACACATTAATATAAAAACAAATTGTTTGGATAGATGGTTTATTTAGAAAAAATATGGGTGAAAAATATTACAGTAACTGGATACATTGATAGAATATAGTGTCTCACTTGGAGTTGAACTAAATTTATAAAATTGTTCTAGTAAAAACCTTGAAGAAGTGGGTTCATGCGGCATTGTAGTGGACTAGTAGTTGTGGTTGCTGGTTGATAACAATCTGATACCTGCACAGGTTACTAAAGTTGACTAAATAGTGGTAAATACATAACATTTACGTGATTTACTCATTAGAGAGGGTTTACTTGTGCCTTATACATGTTCATACATCTTTTGTGTATATTTAATAAAAGTAAAGTTTACAGTGGAAGTAAAAAATGTAAATAGTAATTAGAAAATAAAAAAATCAGCAATGTTTTTAAAATACCTTGCAATTACATCACCAAATTTTATTCAAGGTTTTCAGTTTTCTTGTTTAAGTTTTCCTTCAAACGGGGTTGTAGTGCATGGATTGTTGTTGCCTTAGAGCCTCGAGATGTAATAGTTTGTTGGACCACATATTCAACATCAAACTCAGTCAGTAGATTTTTTTACATGAAAAATTGACTTTAGTCAATAATTTGAATGAATTTATGAGATCGTTTAGTGTAAATAAATTTGGAGTTTATGAAATGGAAAAATATATGATAAAATGAAGTCAGTATTAATCATTCTTGGTAAATCTAAATGAAAAAATTATACAATGTCAACTCTAATGAAAATAAAATAGAATGAAGAAAAAGAAAACATATACCGGATTTGTTTTAGCTTCCAGCTTAGCTTGGGTAAGAGTTCCCTGGGGAACTCTTGAGTTTTTGTCTCCAATTTCTTCTCTTCTTCTCATCCATTCTTGTGTTTCTTCCCTATTTTTTATCTTCGGTTAAATATATGAAGGTTTTATTCTATGTGATCTTCATCATATTCCCACCTACATTGCTCTCCAAGAAACAATACCCTGGGTGAAAAAGAAAATGACTTGAGCTTTGAGCATCATTACAATGGGTGCACTCACATAATTTAAGACGCATAGAGTTTTCATTTCCATAAAAAACCCTAATAAACTTTTGAAGTAATTAAAAATTGATGATATTAATTTGAAAATATATCTAGGTATGAAATATAACTTTGGATGATCGATGTATGTATGTCAATAATCTACATTAAACTGAGTAATCAGGAACCATGCATGGTACAACAGTAATAAAATTGCATGATAATAAAACATCACAATTTATACATGTGTAAGGTAAAAGGGAATGTTTTATTCTTCATAACAAAACCTAGAAAGAAGCTTCCAACCTTCATCTCTGTTTGTTCAATAGAAACAAATCAACTTCTGGTGTTTAAAAAGGTAAGAATTTATGTGGATATTCCAGGAATGGGAGAGATGCATAATGAAAATTATTATAAATAGAATCCACAAGAGGATGCAATGATATACAAACTTAATCAAGGGCCGAGAAGAGTTAGAATATTTTTTTGTAGAAACAAACATGGAAACAATATGAAATATACAATATGAAAATACCTATGTGAAAGAAATCTGAAAATAGTCTTGTATAAGAAAACACATATGAATAAGCAATCTAGAAACAATTAACAAAATTCAATCCAACCTAGGATAGTTATCGGATGCACAAAGGAGGCAGAGGAGGAGCAAGGGGAATCAGAGCTGACAGATGTGGAAATCCCGACCAGTATTTGTGAGTTTAAAAGGAATAGAAAGCATACCAGATAACTTAAATCAAAGGGAGGCCTACCAAGGTGACTCATTGTAGTTCAATCAGTGGAATAGGAGACTGCTTGGGCATGAAGGCATGAATAGTAGTTGGCTGCCTAAAATCAACATAAATCATAGGTTTATAACCATAAATATGCACATAAAACTAATATCGTCATGTCCACCACTGGGGGGAAATGAATATATAATTTTCACATGATCCATGGAAAGAGACCTACCTTTAACATGATTTTTAATTACTCCAATATGACTAATTATGGGACCAGATCTAACTACCTTCACACCCTACTATCCCATAATATCATACTCAAATTCCTAATGAAATATAATGGACAATCAACTCTTCTAGAAATCATATTAGGTGAAAACATTTATGTCAATCCATTTTGAAGATTTCATAGAGGCTCATTATATCAAGAATATGGAAGTCTAAAAAATAATCATAGCCTGAAACCAGTATGGTTTCATATGGGAACCTGTGAACATAATCCAAACATTAAAAATAATATGTATTAGGTACAATCACCACTTGGAAAAACTCCATGTCCAACCAATTCCTATATATAAATTGAGAAGAAATGAAGTAATAGGATTCTGTTAAATAATTAAATGAATTATAAAGAATCAAAAAAATTAATAAATTACATATAATGGTCAATGTAAAACGTGTTCTATATACAGGAATATGATCCAAATTGAACAGATGATATGTGTTTAGATTTTAATAGAACATATATGAACATATCCAAAAAAATATCATACAGAACATAGGTGAATAGATGTGATGTAGATGCTTTTAATAAAAAATTATGTACCTATAAACATCTGCCGATATTTAAATAAGTGGTAATAAAATAGAAATTGAAAACAAAGGATGATTTGAGAAACAATGAGAATAGTAATTGATACTAACAAATCATATACGTTAGAATTCATAATTTCAGTTTAAGAATGCTAACTGAAGAAACCATACATGTATAATGAAATAAAAGGTAGAACTATGATATTGACCAATCCCTGGGGTGTATTTTTGGGATGTGGAGAAGAGGCATGAGGAGGTTATCAGTAATGGAGGAGCAGAAGGAGGAGGAGTTTTGGAGGTAAGAGCTGGAGGTAGAGGAACTGCGGTGGAAGGATCCAGGGTCGGAGCAGCCATATGCGTACCTGACAGAGGAAAATCACCTAGAGGAAATAACGGGGTGGTGTGCATGAAGCAACCACACGAAGAGGAACCAGAGGTGTTGCATATGAAGGCTATGTAGCTAGATACAGAGGTGCCATTGGTAGGGGATCCGGAGGTGGTGGATTCGGAGTCATAGTATCTGGATACAGATCCAGATACAAAGGAAGAATAAATACTGTAGTGGGGTTTTGGCGACAGAACTGAGGATGTAGACGATGAACCCTAATCGCAGCGGAGAAGAATCCCAAGCGGGGTAGGGGTATGGTTGGAGGGAACCATCAAATGTAGAGTCGGTAATGGGAGCGGGAGTGGGATACGGGAGTCGGGGAGAGGAGGGGAGCGGGAACTCTAGAAAAATCGTGGAGACAGAGGCGTGGAGGCGTGGAGGCGGAGGATGTTCGGGAAGGTGACTTGGAGAGGGGACTCGTGGAGAGGATGAGGCCGTCGGGAACCCTAGGAGAAACCCGATGGAATGGAGGTGGAGAATGGTAGGGGGATATGGAATTGTGTTGTGGGATGGGGAATTGGGAGAAGCGGAATTTGGAATGGTGGGTGTCGTGGAACAATGAAATGGTGACACGTAGGCAATGAGGAAGACAATTTTAGTATAGATAATAGATTAATAGTGAAATAAAATATGGTAATATATCATAAAATTTATGGGTGATACAATAAGTGTAACATATAATCATATTAGAATATAAATATTCATTCATTCACCTCTCTCACACCTCAAACCACATATATTTGTGCATCTTATTAATCAATGTACAATGATATAATTCAAAAATAATATAAAGGCTCATTCAATTACCAGTATTTAAAAATCCATAATTTATAAAAAAATAATGTTTTATATTTTATTGGAAATCAATATAAAAAAAATTAATATTACAATCATCCCTTAAAATAGTTTACTAAGTGTAATATGTGGATTATTTTTTGGAATAATAATCACTTAATTCATTATTTATATACATTAACAAATATGAGATATTAATGTATATCACATAATCCCAATACAACTAATATTAAAAAATACCCCATTATGAATCAAATTAATATCATAAAAAATAATGAAGAACCAACACACTATAATATACAAAATATATTATTACATAAAAATTTATTTCATAGAAAATAACACGATACACCACATTTTCCATATTTCACCAAATACTAATGAAAAAAATATTCTTTTATATATATATTACAACTAATATTATAATATTAATGTTAATTCAGATATCATGATGAAACCACAAGAAATCACAATTTCTATTTTAATAGGAGATGAACGAGAAACATTCCTCAAACATTTGGATTTTCGACACTCGTACGAGTTTTACACTTTAAGAAAAACCGTTTGATCAAAAAATTGATGAACTATAATCCACGAATTCTAAAATAATAATATCCCATTAATCAAATCAGGTTTAATAGAATTGAGATAAATCTCTTACAATAATTAATGTTGAGAAATGATCAATTGTTATTAAATATGTAGATAGTAATCCTCTATTACATATAGGATCCCCATGAAACCCATGTATAAAATTCCACAACCCTTATATCTTGCATCAGTATCCAGAATAAAGTATTTGTATTCAAAATAATGTGGATGTAGAATAAAAAAGAAGAACGATAATGAATAGAAACATACCATTAAATTTCATGATCTAGGAAACATTTATGTAATTGAATTTTACTTCCAAAGGAATGCAATCCTAGAAATATCTATACATTGTCTCCATGGTTAGGAGTACAATTATCTCAATGAATAATGAGTAAAACTACTGTTTTTTTGTTTCTTAAAAATAATATTTGGATTAATGAATTTCTGTCACATGTTTAGGCCACATGCTAGGGTTAATTGGGTGATAACTATAGACACCTTTGAGGGGTAATAGACGATACTAATGTTTTGGTCAATCTTTTTGTTAAATAATATGATAATTGTGTGAAATATCTGTATCCCACACAGTATTGTCTGAGAATAAGACAATATGGTTTGACCGAACCGTTCACCAGATTGTGTTCTCTCCTCTAAGAATTTAATAAATGATTAATGATTTCTAGGATATGGTGAACGGTTTCACTGAACCATGTGCCACCTAAATCTCAAAAAATCAGAGAACATGATCCCATAGGGGGGGAAATAATGGATATAGAGAAATAAATTATACAAAAGAGTTATTCATTAATGGGATGTGAAGAATAATTATAAATTAATTTCTAGAAAGGGGAATGGAAGACATGCATCATAGAAATGGAGTTCTAATAGTCAAATGTGTTTAAAATAACAATAAGAACTATTGGTTATGCAGATAATGGATGAATAAAAAAATTGAATTTTCTATATAGTAATCTCCAATTAATCATATAAAAACATCAAAATATAAAAGACCTCACATACCATAATTAGAAATGAATAAAAATCAACACTAAAAAATTATCTAAACTTTAATTATAAAATCCATTACTAGTCTATAATAATCCCAATTACATCATTACCGAATAATTACATTTATCATAAAATTCATCAATATGTGGTTTTTTTCAAGAAGAAAACAATTGATCTTGAGTAATAATGAGGAATTATTATGATTACGAATTTACTAAAGAATTTATAGATCTCACTCTATTAGATCCTATTGGTGATCACTCTAGGTGGAAATTATTAATAGAAATCTCAATGTAATGTCTCCCATGTCAATAAAATAAATATCATGGAGTGGAATGAGTTAAAATATGTGAATCTATTTCCATAAAAATAAAATCTAGATATTTTAATTAATGTATCATTGTTTGAAGACATTGTTTGTAAAATCATTCACTAAAAGTGCTCTCCTTTCTGGGGAACTAGAGGATATGCATGGTCTGGCCACATGGTTTGATAAATAGTGAGACAATCATGTCAAAAATAGTGGTCCCATACTAAATGTTTTGATAATAAAGATATATGATTTTACCTAACTGTGTTCTTAATCGTACGCCATATGTAGAGATTACAATACTAGATATATTGTTTCCTGGAGATATAACATAGTTTTCCTAGACCATTATAAAACCATGATACACCAAAAACACTTAAAAATTTAGTACATGGGACTGAAAAGGAGAGGTAAATAATAGATATCAAAAAACACATAACAAATAAGTTATAACAATTATTAGGATGTGAGGTACTATATACAGTAGAATAATTAAATTGTACCACTTGTACATTTTAAAAAATATATTCCTCCAAGTCTCTTTATTTTGATTAAATATATCTTTTGAAATATTATATCAATTAATAATTCACTAAACCAAATTAAAATAAAATATTCACCATTGTTATGTGGTCATTGAGCATTCCATCAATAAAAATATTCATATGTTATAGCCAATCTATGATAATTGGGAACTTAGTTACATGGTTATTTGTTTTTTTGTTTGTTGATGTTTATTATTATTATATATTTTTAATTATTAAAAATTACCATGTTATTATATTTGATGAAAATATCAATTAGTGGTTCATTAAGTGATGATTTTATTTATTCCACCATATTATGTTCCCTCTACTTACATGATCTGTAATATTGATCATGATATCACCCAATCAATTTAGAATATGTTTCTATGATTTCATTAGTTGTTTTGTTCATTCTTATTCCTTTATTTTATGCATGTGGTAAATTCGATCTTATTTCAAAAATAAAAATTCTAATTTATCTATTTCTAATGATTCTTTAGTTGTATTATTAAGAACATGATATTATATAATCTAGATTTATACATTTGTCGGAACCTAAAAGAAATTATATTAGTTCTCAATGTTCCAAATTGATTAATATTGTGATCTAAATAATTTTAATCAAGAAAATAATCAATTTTAACTCCTTAATATAATATGAAATAACTATAAGACTAATTTATTTGAAATGAAAGATATTCAAATCAACCAATATATCCAAATAAACAAAAAAAATTCATTCATCCATAGTTCATATAATTTATTTTCTATTTTATCCTTTAATAAATTCAAATAATAACTAAAACTAACATTTATTAACACTATAAAAATACATATTTTCCATGCATTTTATACATCATTTTCCCTAAAGATACATGAAAATTTTATTAATGTGTACAATAATAACTAAAATGGTTATTATTGTTGGAAATTAGAAATAACTCATACATCATATAATGATACAAAAAAAATAAATTATTTATGCATATAATATAATACATATATAAAATAATCATTAAAATACTATTATATATAAGCCCATGGGGTCATATATTAATAATGTAATGGGTTACTTGACAAGATAGTAAGGGGAAATAATAAGATATATCAGAAGAATATATATGAACTTATATCAGGGAACATTATAAAGGAATGAATGTTTGAGAAACATAAATATTGAAATTTAATAGTTAGATTCTTTATAAGAATTATGGTCATAAACAAAAATAGATATTATTTTCATTATTTAATTATTTTCTCCAAAGGAAAAAATACAATTGAAATGACATGGATCTATATAAAATCTAATAGAATAAATTCATTATATAATAAATTAGGTCTATATAAATTTAGAACCACCTTTTATAATATAATAGTCCAATAATTATTTTTTATAAGGAAATTATATATTCAAATTGGATATAAATAAATTATATTGTTGGAATTGATTATCCCACCAATAAAAAGTATTACATATATATATAAATTATGTCTCATCACATAATATTTAATCCAATAGTAAATGTTGATGACATAATGATTAATGATTTCCAAAAATAATTGGATATAAAATAATATACATACAAATGTAACACCTAGAAAATACGTGCTTTCAATGACTAAGAATATTAAAAAAGAAAATAGAAAATTTTATAAAATATAATATAATTCATCAAACAATTTTCATAATTTTATAAGTAACCATATTGATGGAATGGATAAATAAATCAAATATAACTAAAATACATAGTAACATAGTATAAACCCATATTAAATTTCACATAAATATTATAATTTAACGTAAATATTAAAATTATAAGATAGAGAGATAGAGAGTTTAAGAGGTTAAATAACAATAGAAAAATGTGGAAATATCATTAGCATAAAATTTTACATGATTGAACATGGTTTTAATTAATATATAAAAAATTATGTTTTACTACATTTTCAATTTAAAATGATATCGGTATTTTTTTTAACTTTTTAATAATCATTCTATTGGACCTAGAAACACCCTTATAAGGGAGGCATTTTCCTGGGTATCAAATTGTACTTTTAATGTGAAAGATCTTGTTCCCACATTGTTAGAAACTAATTAATCTAGTATGATAGATTTGATCAGCAATAAAAAATCCACATTTATAAAGGCAACACATCACTTTTACTTGGTTCCCAAATAAGGGATAGTCTAAGAAGAATATACTGACAATGTTTCAGTCATACCAAAATACACTAGTATTCTCTAACTGTGGAATTTAATTATTTTCACAAATAAACTATGTTCTTGACACACTACCTTTAAATTATTTTTTGTGTTGCACATTACGTCCATCCTAACATTTCCATCAAATCCCCTACCTCTCTGATTTGAAAGAATAGTAACTCATCTTATCATATTGAAGGTTAATTTTATAGATTATTGTAAAATTATTTGTTTATATCTAGAATTATAATCTTATTTAAACATCGAAAATTAATTATTCACTTTGAAAGAACTTATCATTGAAAATATGATGTTAAAAACTAGTTGTCACAATACTCCTTTTTGAAGATCAACCCATTGAGATGCTAACTAACTTCGTGGAAAAGTCCTCCATCAAGAAGCTCACTATGTCAAAACAGAATACCACATAAATTTTAAGAACCCTTTACATAGAATTATTTGAATTAGTCAACAATAAACTATTATTTATGAGATTCTCAAGCTCCAAATAAAGTCCAAATTATCAAAGCTCCCCTAGATTCCTAATATTAGAGAAATTCAAGATATTCCGTAAATAATGTCATCAATAAATTAATTGGGGTATCTTTATATATATAGGCTTGGCCATTCATGATTCTCCACCACCTCAAGATCATTCTTAAACCATATAAAAAATTATTCTCATCCATCCTCTCTTCAATAAACTCTATTGAGATTAGACGTGGTCTTTAATTTTTCTTTCAAACCTCCACACATTCATGGTGATAAGATAATTATAATCACAGATAACAATTTCACTGTTGGTAACGCTCCATATCTTCGCCAATATTATCCCATTATTTGTGAAAACCATTCCATTACCATTTTTATGATATTTAAATCCCATAAAACAACCTTTGAAAATGATATCCTCTTCCTGATATTTTGAGCACTCGATTTTGAAAAACATTAGGAACGACACCACAACTTAAATTTTTTCCATATTTTTTTTGATATAAGTTCCCTTGAAAACCCCATGATCGTCCATTTTAGGGTGGAAAAAAAATATACTTCATTTCTACAAAATAACATCCTTTGTTCCGACAATATCACCTTTTGGGTATGTTGGTAATCTAAAGAAAAATTCAATGAATTACTAGTATCATTCAAAAACTGGTAAGAGATATGAGATTAATCCAACTATCTATGTATATGTTTCAAAATAAAGTCAATTAAACAAGTGGTTAATCATTAATTGTGTTCTCATGTTCTTGAAATCATAATGATGTACGAGATACATTTTGATAATATGTGCTCTGATCATGTCATAGAATCATTTCATGCCCTTAAAATTATGCCCTATACTATTTATTAATAACATGTGATCCTCATATTTTCATATAATCATTTCATGGTATTTCAAAAACATACAACGGATCATTCCATTCTCCATTCTCCTACCACTAAAATACAATAAAATTTTCATTCCCCTACTTTTTACAATAGAATTTCATTTCTCAATTTCCCCATATTTATAATAACCCTAGTGAACCTACAAGTTTATATGTTGTGATCCAAACATAATCCCATGTATCGTATATCATGCATACACCAGAATAACTTCGAAAAATAGATTTAAATGGTTAACACAACTGGGGAGAGGGGGTATCTCAAACATCCTCATGCATTAGTAGTTTTATAAACACTCAGGTTTAACCGATGTTTCTCGAATAGATGTGCTACAAATGGCTTAGTGATAATGTTAGTCAGAAGGTCATCAGTTCCAACAAGATCCATTTTAATAACGCAATGTTCTACATTTTTTATGATGGAGTAATATCTAATTTCAATATATTTTGTATGATAATTATGAATATGGTTCTTCAAACGATCAATTTGTCTACTGATATCATAGTGAATCACCATTGGTTGTTTCACCTCATCACTAATATCATTAGGCTATTACTTCAACCTCAATAGTTGAGTGAAAGCATTTATAAGTAAAATATATTCTACTTAAGCAATACTAAGAGAAACACATTCTTATTTATTTCTCAATTATCCCAAATATTTAATGAATATAAAATATTCTCCACAACTTGTAGTCTTTCTATCTACCACATGTCCATCCAAAATGACATTAGAAAATTTAGATAGTTCATTTTCACTTTCTATAGAAATGTATATGCAACATTTGTTATAACATTCAATGTACCCCATGATTTTATTATCATCAACCATATATTCTTAATTTGGATTACATTGATAGCGGGTGCCTAGGTATTTTGAAAATATAATATCTGGCTACATCACAGTTATGTATAATAAAATTCCAATTTTTCTTCTATACATAGTGGCATCTGAAGATGTTCCATCCTCATGATATAAATGTTTTTACCAAACTCAATGGGAATCGACAATGGTTTAGTGTCATTCATATTGAATTTTATTAGAAACTACCTTCAATACATTGAATGAGAAATGAATGTGTAATCTTTCTAATTCATTCTGTGCTGACCTATGAAGTGTGTGATTAATCCAATCATGGGCAATTTAAATTTTGAATTCATATGTATTGAAATTTCTTCAACTGATCCCTACATACTTCCGCTAAATATAACACCATGCATATAAATTAGAACCATAAAATTATCTTCTTTAAATGTATTTATATATATATTTTTGTTGAAACCTAATATCTTACATTCTATCATTCTCTTATATGAATTTAGATGCGAATACCATGCTTGTGATGTTTAATTCAGACCATAAAGGCTCTTATTTTAGCTACAAACCTCCATTTCATCAATACAAAGTAGAAAACCCTCAGGTTTCCCCATGTATACTTCTTCTTCATGTGAACCATTTAGGAAATATGTTTTTAAATCTAATTGATTCACTTTTTATTTTCCTTGAATTTCCATAACATGGAGAAACCTGATCAAACATAGTCTTCCTATGTGAGAAAATGTTTCATCAACATCAATTCCTTCAATATATGAATCTCTTCCATTACAACTAATCATGATACCTCATGGGATGAGAAAACATATAATTTTATTCAAGTATTATTTAATCTCATTTTGGGGTTAATATAATAAATGTGATACTAAGATTTTGAAAATATTAATCCTAAAACCTCCTTTTCAATGGCATGATATCCAAGAAATTTCCAAAACAATCTGGTTTTATTACAATGAAAATAATGATTCTACTAGATTATACACTATTTTTCATTCCCTGCAACTCATTTGAAACAATTCCTAGGATCATCATATTGGTGTATCTAATCTAGACTTAATTTTATGAAATTTACGTATGGAGAATACACCAGAATGGGTCTTCAACTTGTTATTGTCTATATTGGATGACTTTTACATATGTAACTATTATCATCTTGAAAGAATTTTCTCCAGGATACCAAAAATATGATCATGCAATGATGGTTCCTTATTTATCATAATTTTGCAGAATAGAACATCTTTATATTCATAAAAATGATCTATCATCATATCAACATTTGAATATCATAATGTTGGGTTATTCAATTATTTTGACTTCTTTATAATGGCTATCAAGAACATATAGCCCTATTAGTTACTCAGGTTCATCCCATAAGAACATGATTCATAATAAATTCTCTAAATTATATGCACAAATAAAACACAAAAAATATTATGTAACTAAGAACCCCCATCCATGCATCTTCAATATGAATAGTGTGGTCGAGATGATATTCTCAACCATGTTTTTCTATTAAATTTATTCTTTATTATTTTAAATCTAAACATATGTTCTACTTTATATTGTTCTTGCATATATCTCTTCACATATTCTTGATTTTGTGTGGATATATTTTCTTCTTACCAGCCATCATAGATCAAATATTCTAACATTTCATTAGGACTAGTTCATTATCAAGTATTATGATTAAAAATTTTGTTGTAATGTGAAAATATTTCATGCATCACTCAAATAGTACATTTTAACAAATGTGTTTCCAATTTTTTGAACACTCTCATGCACTTTTTCTACACCATATGGAATCTTTTATTTCACTTTTTTCACAAGAAATTCACTATGATTATTCAAGGTCCCCCATTAATTCCAATGATTCATTCCAAATAAATTGTATTTCATTAATAACTCTTTCATTACGTTTGGATATTTTACATAGTTTCATCTTATTTTCATATATCTTAGTAGTTAAATTGGATGCCCAAAACTTGAAATTAATTGATTTAGAATCTTTGGTCTTCTCAAAATCAAAACATGTGATCTTATTTGGATAATATTTGTTCAAAATATTCATCTAATTTCATCATTCATTTTATTCTTCATCCATATACATATATTGTGGTATTATTTCTTTATCAAAGATTATTTCATGTTGGCATAAGAATATACCTACATTGTTATCACTTCCAATGGATACAACACAAATGTTATCAAGCTTCCCAAATTTATTAGTAGTATACAAATTTTACTTGACCTATGTATTTTTATTCATATTCCATGGGATTACCCCCTTGAAATATTCTTCCATTGTTCTTATTCATTTATTAGATTGTATGAATAATACATCAAATAATTCCCAACTATTTAGAAGTACCAACATTGTCCAACGAACCTTGATATCCTTATATCTTCTGTATAAGGGAGTTGTATCATCATAATGACTTATTGAGTTCTTTTGGAGTAACTTGATTCCAGACCCTTCATCCAACCCACTCAAGTCATGATTATTTGTTTATTTTCACATTTATCCATCAATACTTATCCATTATTTGTCTTACAATATTCAATCATAATGAAAGATGGTTTAGAGATTTTGAAATAGGTTAGTATTAATGGAACATGTTTCTTTTCAGATGCTTGAGATAGATAATAAAAATGTATCGTGATCTTATTATCACATGTAGCAGGTCATTAAGATTTAAAATCATGTATTGAAAATTATATATCAATAGAAACTTTTTACATCATCTACAAAGTATAAATATATGTCTTCTCAAGATTCGACAACTTGGAATCCAAATACCGACATTTCATATTGAGGATGATTTTCTCAACATCAATCATAATAATGATTCATTCATGATCCTTGTTCATTTTAACAACTTATTCTTCATGTATAATGACATTAATTTAAATCAAAATGTCATATTTCTGGTTCATCTGGGATATTCCATCATATTTTATACACTTTACATCAACAATTCTTCCCAATTTCCTTTTAAAACAAGAATATTTTATTCAAGAGCCTTTTTGACTCCCTCTTTCTCTCCAGTTTCACTGTGGAATTTCAGGTAAATTATTTCATGTTCAGTCTTTATTCATTTATATTCTCCAACATATCTATAAACCATTAATCATTAAAGATCTTTTCCATCAAATAACTTTTCCATAACATCAAAATCTACTTACAACTGGGTGATCTATACCTACATATATTGAATTACTTTATAAACAATAGTGGTTCAATATTTAGTATTATCATCCAGATAATTTTTTAATAACATAATTTCAAATTCATGAGAGGTTGTTATGTGATAAAAATAACAACTTTTTATTGGAACAATGTTTTTAGGAAAACATTAAAATGTTCTAACACACACCTCTTAATCATGCTAAAAGGTGTATTTTCATTATGTAGAAGTGTTGTTTCATTTCTTTGGTGGAAACATGAGATCCCTATTCTTTAAATTACAAGACTATAATATCATCAATGTTAGAGAAAAATGGAGAACCAAATGCTACCTCTTATGTAGATAATATGTACCTTTTACACAACCTCTTCTCTTTTAGTTCCCTATTCATCATGGTCATGGTGCATATATGTTTTTTTACAGATATAACTATATCTTCATCAAAACTGATCTTTAATATTGAAACAGGAAAAAATATAAAATATTTAATATAGAATATCTTCACTATAGAGTAAGAAAAATGAGTGAAACTGTGTTTGATACCACTTGTGGGACCCCAAAACACCCTGAGAGGGGAGGGGTGAATCATGGAGTCAAATTTTTCATTTATTGTGTTGGATCTAGTTCCCCCATTGGTAGGATATATTGAATAATTTATGATGGAAAATATCAGTAATAAGATATGCACATATATATAATCAACACATCAGTTTTATATGCTTTACCACTAATGGATAATACATGAAGCATAGGCCGACAGGGTGTTGGTATGATGAAAATCCAGTAATATTTACTAGTTATGGAATACAATAGTTTAAACACAACCACTCTATGCCTGACACATAGATATTACAATATTCCAGCGATAGATGACTATGACCTTCAAAACAATTTCATTGAATCCCCTTAGCTCACAAAGTTGGGAGAAGTCTGAATTTATTTATAGACATAAATGTTACTTCAATGGATTTCCATTATAGTCATTATACATGTATATCATGAAAATCATATTGCACCAAAAATTTGATTTTATTTACTCAAAAATTATTGATCACTAAAAAACTGATGTTCCAAATTTACTTTTTCGAACCTTTTTCGTGAAGATAAACCTTTCACAAACACAAAAATAATTGTGGAGAAACATTCCTTCACAATGCACACTAAGTAAATGCATAATACCTCAACATTGTGAATAACCCCTTACATATAATCATTGTAATTAGAAAATAACAAACTAATATTTTCAAAATTTTCATCATCCCATAGAAATTTATATTCACAGAGCTCCACTAGATTCATTTAATAATAGATAATTCAGATGTTTTTGGAATAATTTTTTCATTGAATGAAATTGATGAAGCATTATATTTATAATCATTTCCATTAGGAATGGTCCACCACCTATTGTACAATTTTCAGATATTTTATAAACATCTTGGTGATGCTCTTCCCTTCATGATGTTTCATTTAGATTTGACATTGTTAGAAAAAAAAATTTCTGACCATTAATATTTGGGATGATCCAATTATCATAATCATAGAGAACATCATCACCGTTCCTGATGCTCCATATCGTCATGAATTTTATCATAGTCTTTAAGAAACCCATGACTTTACAATATTTTATCCATCTTGTTCTACAATTTCCCATTCCTTGAAGACTCCATAATCATCCATGTGAGGATTGACAACAAACACAATCCCTACACTATACCAGAATAGAACATCCTTAGTTCCAAAACATTCATATCTTTTGAATTATTATTTGTTAGTTATTTATTAAATATAACCATTTATTTGAATTAAAATATTAATTTATTTTTGAAATAGAAAAAATTTAATTTCAATAAATGATCTTGCAACCCTCTATATTTGGATTACTAAGACCATAAAAATAGAAGGAAACTAAAATATAATATCTTATTGTTTCCCTTTTCCTCAGTGATATCATAAATGTATTTGATCTCATAAAACCATAAATGATAACATGGGGAATAAAAAAAATAAATGTGTGAGATAAAAATACATGTAAAGGAATAACATGTTAATGACATGTTATATGTGAGTGAAATATATAACATGATATACTTAATGAAAAGGTTAAAAGGTAATAACATGGGCAAGTAACATAAATAAAATGGTAACATAAGATCTTGGGATCATTAGAATATTGGAATAAAAATAAAACATGAAATATAAATCAGTCTAGGATAAATTTATAGGCAATAACACATAGTGAAAAAATCCCATAAAGGATTACATTTACTGCATAAGCATGTACATGATTCTTAATGAGACTAAAGCTTCACCATTTTTGGGATATTTGGGCATACTCATCATAACATGTACAAAATATACTTGTGTCACACAAAAAATTTCAATCATATTGTATATCATATGAATTACACAGGGATATAAAATGGGTTTTATAATCATTACATGTATCATTATCAAAGTAAATTTTAAAATCCTGTAATTTGAGAAATGAACCAATGGAATTTATTACCCAGTAAATGCTGGGGGGAATAATAAAGTTATATATGTGAGTTAAATTTTGAAAAAATTAGAAGAAACTCAAAACATCAATGGTTGTCATCATTGATGAAAATTTCATTAAAATAATTTATGAAACTTTTAATATCAGAACTTAAATTTTGGTAGTATTATTAAAAACCAACAAATATTAAAAATATTACCAAACATGTTTTCATTTAAAATTAATATGGAAAATTAAAATGAAATAATTAATTAATATTGTTTCTATGATTTTGGGTAAATTCTTTCATGCCGTATATGTTAAATATATTCAATTCATAATTTTATTAACATAAAAAATGAACATTTTTTTGAAAATGGAAAGAATATTACATTAAATAAATTTATAATAAAACAATTTTAGGTAAAAATATATTTATTAATATATTTTTAGTAGTATAAAAAAAATTGAATTTTTAAAAAACAATGATGTAAGAAAAAATGTATTTTCAGCTAGATAGAGAAATAAATTATTCTTTTCTGAAAAAACAATTTCTCAGTCATTTTACGTGAAAAATAATGGAAAATGGAACTACTACATGAATTTTTTATGGATAACCAGAGAAGAATATAATTTATTGTATTTAAAATAGTTCATTCAATCAATTCATCCATGACTCTCTTAAACAAAAACTATCCCAAATAATGATGTGATTGTAAAATAAACACATTCCAATTTGTTATCTTTTTAAACATAACCTCTATTAATGAAGTATAATATAATGAAACATTAAATACCATTAATATAAATAATTTATTCATAAATAATTCCAGGGGATATTCTTAAGTAATACATTATAAATAATTTTAGAATATGTAATATGTCTCGTGGAATTAAAAGGGTTACGAGAAATCCCTTACCAAAAGTGCATACCTTCAATTTATATTCATTATCTAAAGTGTAATGAACACATATATATTATTTTTTTCATAGAAGAAGATTTTATTGTTTTAAATCTATATTATTGAACAATTTAAGTATTGGACATTATTTTCATTTTTATTTCATATATAGTAATGTCCATATTGGTTGTTTTGAAGGTGTTCAAGTCATAAATTCCAAATGGAATCAATGTATTAACCATGGTAAATAGTGTCATTTTCCTATCAGCTGTATAATAAAAATAATTATATAATTATCATATTCATTCATAGATTATAATTTAAAAAAACAATGAAATATAGTAATGAAAAATGTACTATGTTACACTCATGGACAAGGTTGGTAGTTCATACATGTGAGTATCATTTACAAATATCATCGATAACAATGAAAATAATGTACGTGTCATTTTATCCTTCCATAATCAAAATTATATCAATTAAATAATATTCTTTCAAAATTAAAATTACGTATACCAATAATGGGATCCGGTAATAAAAAATTAAACACATCGCTCTGTGAGGCAGTAGTCCACTGTACACACAAATTAAGTTATCATTCATCAATGGATGGGGTGGTATGAATCAATATGATATAATAAATTTCAAAAATAAATAATTTTTTAATAAAAAATGATTTAAATATTAAATACATCATTGTGAAAAACCTTGAGAGGTGATAATGTAAAATGATCCTTGTTGGTTCGTGAGGCAGTTGTCCCCCATACACAATAATGATGGTTTCATTTACCATTTAATCGATGGAGAGAAAGAAATAAATTACTCAAATAACATTATAAAATAATTTTATTTGTGTGACAGTTATATTATAATATCATAATATTTTTGAAATATTTGAATTAGTTGGAAAAAGAAATAAAACATGTATTCTCTGTTAAGAACATTGACACTTCATCAAATAAACTATTTAGGATTATAACTAATTCCACTATAGAATGTATTTATGATAAAATTAATGACTATATGATGTGTTCACGGAAGTAAGTATCGTATACTCGTAGTTATTGTCTAATACACAACTCATTTTATGTGTAATGTGGAGGATAGAGGGGGTCAAATGTTATAATTGGAGGATTGGACACCATGTGAATTTTTGAAAAGAAAAATATATTCCCACATATTTAAAATTCATAAGGATAAAAAATGAACCATTATAAAATATTATAATATATATTGTCAAAATAATTCGTGTAAATGGGATTTGGGATTTTTTTTAGTAAATTTTAATCCCTATATTTTTATTTTATCCAACAATAAATCTATTTTAACCTTAACTTGGGTAATTATTTTTTTATTATATTTTTGAAATTCATTGTAACCATATATTTAGTTAAACTCATTATATATTATTAATTATTATAATTAAAAATATGGAATACATTTTCCTATGTCATTTTACATATTTGGAACAATTTAATATAAAAGTTTCTCGCAAACCAGATAAGAAAATGGGTTTCCAAGGAAATAATTTTCAAAAAAATGTTTTTATATAAAAAATAAACATGAAATTTATTCTAATGAACTAAATAGAATAAATAATAGAAAAATTAAATTTATTTTACTATCAATCCTTTTTAATAAAAAAAATATCCGATTAGATCATTTAAAATAGAAGCTGATTTTCATTAAAAACCAGTATCATTTAATATTAATTACCAATATAAACTTGATAAACTAATTCAAAAAAAAACATGAAAATATAAATTGAAAAAAATTATTTCAATTAAATAAATTGTTTGATAATATTAGAAAAAAATAATTTTTTTATTTGTTCACATAAATAAATTAGAAATAATATTTTATGAATCATGTATTCTTAATGCCAATAATGACTTCACCTTGAATTATGATATTATTGATAAAAATGTTTTCATTGTCCTTAGTACAAAATTTTAAATATTTTTTTTATTCATACAAAAAAATTTAATGGATATGTTATAATTGCAATATTTAAATATTAATAATTTAATAACATATCATGATTCATTTAAACACAGTGTTTCGTATTGTATCATAAATGGACTATACTGTTCATTAGGAAACATTTGGCGTTACATTCTACCACCTTAAATAAGTATCATTCTCATTATTTGAACTAATAATAAATAATCAATGGTATGATATTTAAATTTTTTTTATGGAAGACCACATCATATAATATGTTAATAAAAATTTCATTTAGAAAGAGGGAAACTTAAATAATAAAATAAAAACATTTATATTCTTACAATTTGGAAAACACTAGTTGATGTGAAAACATGGATTTGGAATGAAAATTCATTTATAATGGAGGAGTGAGTGGTCTATTTTTTGGAAAATTAATTTAATTTCACTTCCTAGAATTTCTTTTTATTGATTGTGTTTCCCAGAGACATTTAATTCAACTTTGATGACTATTTCCCTCGGAAATCGGGGATGACCTCCTGGATGGGAGATTCAAACATTCTGATCGGTTTCTAATGGGTTTGTTTGTAGAACCATAAACATCAAATGATTCCACATCCATTTGGACCTACATTCCATAGGTAGGCGCTCATTAGCTTCTGGAATGATGAGGATTAGGAATTTGGATTGGTCGAGAGGATGGGAGGTCAGACTCATCACACCTTTTTGAGGGGAATTATTGTCTATTCCGGGACTCTCTTTATAGAATTAAGTTATGTTCGTGAATCCTTATTATATTACCAAGTATAAAATGATCTTTCCTTCTGTTTAACAGTCAATGATTAAATATGTAAAAAATTTAGAGATTCTTTTATATGTATTCGAGGTTCTTCATCGATAGAGAATCATCTATATCTATTTAGAGATTATTGGTCAATGGTATCCTTCAAAATATTTATATAAAATTCTCTTGGTCATTATGATGACTAGGATGGTTTTAAAGCCACTCAGTGGGGCACTTGATGTTTATTGTCATTCAGAAGGACATGAATTATTTCAAAGTTGGGATCGAACCCATTGATGGGCTACCTACGTATCCTTTGTTTTGGAAAAGGAATCAGAACCCACGTAGTTCGAATAAGGGAGTATGATGTTTATGATTTATGGCTCAAAGAAGGATGTCACAATTACTTTTACACTCTAAGCTCACGTGAGTCATGCTCGGTGTGAGAAACAAGAGGTATTGGTAAAAATTAGACATTTGTGCCATGAAAGATGCAATCATAAGAAATAATGTGGGGCTTATGTATGTATCACTGCCCAGATAAATGAAGTTTAGGATTTACATTAAGGAGAAAATCCAGGAACATGGTCCATAAAGGTATATGTGCTTTATGGAGATTTTAATACTCTAACTTGGGACTTATTACTGAAAAGGAAACCCAAATCAAGAGAGGATTGATAATTGGGTTTTACTCCTAAGATGGAATCCCATATTAAACGTAAATTAGGACTGGTTAAAGATAATTTAAGGGACTTGGGGCTTATTCCTAAAAAGGAATCCCAAGATTTATGACTGGGACTTACTCTTGAAGAGGAGGCCCATGTTAAGGGATTTATGACTGGGACTTATTCCTGGAAAGGAAGCCCAGGTTAAGGATTAAGGTTTCGGGCTTACTCCTGAGGAGGATTCCCATATTTGAGACTGGGGCTTACTCCTGAAAAGGAATCCCAAATTAGAGGAAATGGGGCTTACTCATAAGAAGGATGCCCAAAAATTAAGGGACTTGGGTCTTACTCCTAATGTGGATGCCCATAATTATGACTGAGACTTATTCCTGAAAAGGAGGCCCAGGTTAGGGGACTTGGGGCTTACTCCTGAAAAGAAATCCCAAGATTATGACTGGGACTTATTCCTGAAAAGGAGACCCAGGTTAAGGGATTAAGGTTTGGGGCGTACTCCTGAGGAGGATTCCCATATTTGAGACTAGGGCTTACTCCTGAAAAGGAAGCCCAAATTAGAGAATCTGGGGCTTACTCCTAAGAAGGATTCCCAAAAATTAACGGACATGGGGCTTACTCTTAAAGATGATGCCCATAATTATGACTGGGACTTATTCCTGAAAAGGAGGCCCAGGTTAGGGGACTTGGGGCTTACTCCTGAAAAGGAAGCCCAAGATTATTACTGAGACTTATTACTGAAAAGGAGACCCAGGTTATGGGATTAAGGTTTGGGGCTTACTCTTGAGGAAGATGCCCATATTTGGGAATTTTAAGAATTTGGGGCTTACTCCTGAGGAGGATGCCCATATTTAAGACATATGACTGGGGATTATTCTTGAAAAGGAGACCCCATTTAAGGATTCTATAATCTTAAAGGATGAGGTCGAATGAATGAACTCTCAATCTTTAGTGACATAAAGATATGTAAATCACTAGGTTTTGAGAGATATTCCACCGAATTCCTTTCAGATAAGGAAGTCAAATCAAGAAATCATGCCATAATGGGATTTGGAGAGTGTCTTAAAGACTGAATCCTGAAAAGAAAAGGTGTAATGGCTTAAGAATGGTGAAATGGGAAAGAACGGCACCCAAAAAGGAAGGGGCACACATGTCTTCGAAGGCGCGCAGGTACTGCGGCGGCGCACAAGTATTGGTCGTGCAGGTATACTTGCGCGACATGGTGGGTAGTTGCGCGATATTCAACCAGCATTTGAAATACTTGAGCGACTCTTCATTAAAGTCTTTAGAATCCTCTTGAGGTTCTTCCAAAAAAGTGACGTGAAAGTTCTATCGAAGGAGTAAGGCGGCACGCAAGTGTGACCACTTCCCTTTAATGGCTGACCACTCAGGCGCTCAAGTGTTGATGAGTTTCAACACTTAGGGCTTACTCCCCCTCTTAAGATCTTCCGTTCTAGGTAATAAATTACCTTAGAAGTGTTCAGGAAGCTTTGAAAAGAGACTTTGGCGTCGGGAGCTTCAATCCGATTTTCTAAAAAAAAGATCATCTTCAAATGGGGGACCCACAGGGTCTATTTATTGGTAGGAGAAGACCATGGGCGGTTACCGGGTGGTTATCACTTAGGTCGCGCAAGTCACTTGTGCGACTTGGGCGTCGCACAAGTGGACTTGCGCGATAGTGATAGAACATGCGCGGCACAGGTGTTTTTGATCATTTGTTCATGCCTTGTGTCGAATTTTGATATTTTTATCAAATGTTGAATCACTTTGAGCTCAGATATTACCCTTTTCCGATCTTTAGATTCTGTGTCGAAAGGAGCGTCAACAAAAGTCCCCCCTCAGAGTTGGATCCAGAGAAAAATAGATGATTTGACTCTGAGGAAATCGAATACATCCAAAGGAAAAGGGGGCGTGCAAGTTTTGATGGCGCAGAGGCGGCGCGCAAGTGCGCATCGCTCAGGGATACAACCCTCGATTGTGCAGGGTCCGGCGCGCAGGGTCCCGACTGCGTCTATAAATAGAGGTCCTCACTTCCGTACAAGAATCCGGATTTTTGGACTTCATACCTTCGAGCTCTCTCCGCACAGGTCACCTTAGCCACGCAGGTTGCTCTGTTTTCCAGTGTATTCCTTGATGTCACGCTACTGTAAAGGTATTTGTGTTGGGCGGAAATAAAGGAGAATGATGGCAAGAGGGGGGGTGAATTGCCTTTTAAAAAATTGATTAACAATTTAAAAATCAAAGTAAAGTGCAGCGGAAATAAAGAGGCAAGACACACGAAATTGATAACGGAGTTCGGCCAAAAACCCGGCCTACGTCTCCGCTCCCAACTCAACCATTGAGAGATTCCTACCGCTTGCTTTTCAATGGTTTTAGCAAGAAACCCACTAGGCTTTTAGGTAGCACTAGGACCTATTACAGCTTGATTTTTGTGGTTTAGCAAGAACCCACTTGCTTTTGATGGAATAGCAAGAACCCACTAGCCTTTTTAACGGGTGAAGGCTAGCTCACCGAAACACAAGCCTTTTAAAAGGAAAGGCTTGAAGAAACCTCTTCACACCTTAATGGTGGTGTGAGAACCCAAAGAAATGGGGAGATGAGAAAAGTTTGGGGTTTGTAGGCACAAACCCAATTTAAGCTCAAAAAGGATAAAGCAATGAAAAACCGTAATTGGGAAGACTTGGGCGCCAATTGGATGATGGAGTTGATGTAGCGTGCTCTCCCAAGCTTCTTGAGTGGTGCTCTTGGATGTGGAAATGGATGGAGCACTTGGGGTTCTCTTGGAACAATCCGCCGGATCTTTGCCAAAATGATCAACAATGTGTCCGGTGGCTTGGGTGACGTTCCGGGGCTTCCTAGGCCTCTATTTATAGGCTAGGAACCTTCAAGTATCCGTTGGAGGGCTTTGGAGCCGTTGGAAAAGGCCTCGGAGCCGTTGGAGGCCAAAAAGGAGGGTTGACTGGTCAAACCCAACGGCTAGTTTGACTGGGCTACCGGCTGGCCGGTGCAGGGCCACCGGCTGGCCGGTGCCTTGGCAGAGAAGAAGAGTCTTGGTCCAGGCTCCACCGGTCGACCGGTGGAGGAGCCACCGGCTGGCCGGTGGCAAGACAGTAGCAAATACTATTTGGGCTGGGTGCCACAGGTCGACCGGTGACAGAGCCACCGGTCGACCGGTGGAACCTGGCAGTGGGCAATGCCTCTGCCAGTTCCACTGGCTGGCCGGTGCTATCACACCGGTTGGCCGGTGGACTGAATTTCAGTCCACTTCTTGTCCATTCTTGGGCCAATCCTTTGGCAATCTTTTTCCTATCATCCACAACACTTAAAAACAAAGTTAAACACATATGAAAGTGATTGTGATCATGAAAATCAAAGAGTGTGGGGTACAACAATCTCCCCCTATTTTGATGATCACAATCACTTATCAAAGCAATGTAAAAACTTAAATGAAAGGCATGCCTAAATGATAAATTGAAAATAAATACTAAGCATGAGAGAAAAGATTCTCCCCCAATCAATCAAGAAATTTCTCCCCCTTTGTGATTATCAAAATAGAATGGGGCATAAAACTTGATTGGGGGAAACTTGAAAAACAAGATTTTAAATCAATTGAAAATGATACTAATTGTTGAAAATTTTGAAATGAAAAATTGGATTGAAAAATTTGAATAACAGTTTGAATTGAAACTTTTGAATCAAAAACCAATTGAAATTCGAAATTTGAAATCAAATGAAATTTTTGAAATTGAGAGTTTTGAAAAAATGAAAATTCGATACCAACTGTTGGAAAGAAATGAAAATTTAAAAGAAAATTTTGAATTGAAAAAATTGAAACCAAGAGTTGAAAAAGAAAAAATTTGAATAGAGAGTTTTGAATTAAAATTTTAATTCACAAAAAGGCTTAAAAGAACCTAACTCCCCCTAAATAAAGACAATAAATCACCGGGGAGAGGGATTTTGAAAAGAGACAATTTTAGGCCCGGAGAGACTCGCTAGAAGGGATTTTTCAATCCATACTTGTCTCATAGCGGGTCTTCTCCTATAGAACTCATCGGAATAGAAAATACTTTTGGGTTGACCATACCGGGCGTTTTTTCAATTACATTCATATATCATGTGCCCGGGTTTTTTGCAATAATTACAAAATTTAAAACAAGAGCTCCCCCTTACAAAAACAGTGGGTGCATGGGAGGAGGAGGCTTGGTTGGTATAGCCATGTCCTTGAGTGGTCCTAGAAATTCGTTGGGAACCTAGGAGATTGTTCAAATTTTGTTCCCCTTGGGTGAACTTGGCTAAAGATTCCCTTAGGTCTTTAATGGTTGATTCCAAAGAATCAACATTTGGGAAATTTTGGATTTTAAGGGTGAGTTCCTCCTTCTCTTTGAGAAGTTGTTCTTTTTCGGAGGAAAGTTTTTTGAAATTCTTTTTTAAAGCAACGAATTTTGAAGAAAGCTCATGAAAACCTTTTTCAAGTTGGTCTCTAGCGTGTGAGAGTTCTTCATAAGATAAATGATTTAAAGAATTAGAAGAACTAGAACAAGAGGATGATGAGGAGGAAGAGGATGATGATACCTCGTGATTTTCCATTAGGCATTTTTTACCTTGGTCGCTTGAGGAGAAGGAGGAGAATGAAGAGGTGGAGCTATCACTCCATGTTGCCTTTGAAGCCTTCTTCTTTTTCTTTTTCTTGGCCCTTTTCTTGTGGAGTGGGCAATTGGGCACGGATTTTTCATCGGGTTCTTGCTTGTTGTTGGGTTCTTGCTTTTGAGCCTTCTTAGTACCTTCATGGGTAAGTTCTAAACATTTCAAAATATCATGTGAAGTAGAGCAAGAAGAGATATGATCAAAAACATTACGATCTAACCCACAATGTAGAGCATTCATGGCTTTGCCATCAAGCTCGAAATTTGCAATGTCTACGGGGGTCCATTGAGATTCATCTTGAGAAGAGAGCGTAAAACCATGCATAACAATTCTAAAAATTGGATAGCCAATACTTTTAAGAAAAGTTGACATGCGGGTTTTCCAAAAAGCAAAATCGGCTCCATCAAAGAATGGAGCACGATCCAAAGAATGTCCTTCAGGGGTTTGAGAGGAAGAAGCGGTAGAATCCATCAAAAAAATAGGATCTTTAATTTGAAACCGGTTAAGGAATTTATTCAAAAACTTGCTCTGATACCAATTGTTTTGTCGGAAGAAGCAAGGAGAATGATGGCAAGAGGGGGGGTGAATTGCCTTTTAAAAAATTGATTAACAATTTAAAAATCAAAGTAAAGTGCAGCGGAAATAAAGAGGCAAGACACACAAAATTGATAACGGAGTTCGGCCAAAAACCCGGCCTACGTCTCCGCTCCCAACTCAACCGTTGAGAGATTCCTACCGCTTGCTTTTCAATGGTTTTAGCAAGAAACCCACTAGGCTTTTAGGTAGCACTAGGACCTATTACAGCTTGCTTTTTGTGGTTTAGCAAGAACCCACTTGCTTTTGATGGAATAGCATGAACCCACTAGCCTTTTTAACGGGTGAAGGCTAGCTCACCGAAACACAAGCCTTTTAAAAGGAAAGGCTTGAAGAAACCTCTTCACACCTTAATGGTGGTGTGAGAACCCAAATAAATGGGGAGATGAGAAAAGTTTGGGGTTTGTAGGCACAAACCCAATTTAAGCTAAAAAAGGATAAAGCAATGAAAAACCGTAATTGGGAATACTTGGGCGCCAATTGGATGATGGAGTTGATGTAGCGTGCTCTCCCAAGCTTCTTGAGTGGTGCTCTTGGATGTGGAAATGGATGGAGCACTTGGGGTTCTCTTGGAACAATCCGCCGGAGCTTCGCCAAAATGATCAACAATGTGTCCGGTGGCTTGGGTGACGTTCCGGGGCTTCCTAGGCCTTTATTTATAGGCTAGGAACCTTCAAGTATCCGTTGGAGGGCTTTGGAGCCGTTGGAAAAGGCCTCGGAGCCGTTGGAGGCCAAAAAGGAGGGTTGACTGGTCAAACCCAACGGCTAGTTTGACTGGGCTACCGGCTGGCCGGTGCAGGGCCACCGGCTGGCCGGTGCCTTGGCAGAGAAGAAGAGTCTTGGTCCAGGCTCCATCGAGTCGACCGGTGGAGGAGCCACCGGCTGGCCGGTGGCATGAAAGTAGCAAATACTATTTGGGCTGGGTGCCATAGGTCGACCGGTGACAGAGCCACCGGTCGACCGGTGGAACCTGGCAGTGGGCAATGCCTCTGCCAGTTCCACCGGCTGGCCGGTGCTATCACACCGGTTGGCCGGTGCTATCACACCGGTTGGCCGGTGGACTGAATTTCAGTCCACTTCTTGTCCATTCTTGGGCCAATCCTTTGGCAATCTTTTTCCTATCATCCAAAACACTTAAAAACAAAGTTAAACACATATGAAAGTGATTGTGATCATGAAAATCAAAGAGTGTGGGGTACAACAATCTCCCCCTATTTTGATGATCACAATCACTTATCAAAGCAATGTAAAAACTTAAATGAAAGGCATGCCTAAATGATAGATTGAAAATAAATACTAAGCATGAGAGAAAAGATTCTCCCCCAATCAATCAAGAAATTTCTCCCCCTTTGTGATTATCAAAATAGAATGGGGCATAAAACTTGATTGAGGGAAACTTGAAAAACAAGATTTTAAATCAATTGAAAATGATACTAATTGTTGAAAATTTTGAAATGAAAAATTGGATTGAAAAATTTGAATAACAGTTTGAATTGAAAGTTTTGAATCAAAAACCAATTGAAATTCGAAATTTGAAATCAAATGAAATTTTTGAAATTGAGAGTTTTGAAAAAATGAAAATTCGATACCAACTGTTGGAAAGAAATGAAAATTTAAAAGAAAATTTTGAATTGAAAAAATTGAAACCAAGAGTTGAAAAAGATAAAATTTGAATAGAGAGTTTTGAATTAAAATTTTAATTCACAAAAAGGCTTAAAAGAACCTAACTCCCCCTAAATAAAGACAATAAATCACCGGGGAGAGGGATTTTGAAAAGAGACAATTTTAGGCCCGGAGAGACTCGCTAGAAGGGATTTTTCAATCCATACTTGTCTCATGGCGGGTCTTCTCCTATAGAACTCATCGGAATAGAAAATACTTTTGGGTTGACCATACCGGGCGTTTTTGCAATTACATTCATATATCATGTGCGCGGGTTTTTTGCAATAATTACAAAATTTAAAACAAGAACTCCCCCTTACAAAAACAGTGGGTGCATGGGAGGAGGAGGCTTGGTTGGTATAGCCAAGTCCTTGAGTGGTCCTAGAAATTCGTTGGGAACCTAGGAGATTGTTCAAATTTTGTTCCCCTTGGGTGAACTTGGCTAAAGATTCCCTTAGGTCTTTAATGGTTGATTCCAAAGAATCAACATTTGGGAAATTTTGGATTTTAAGGGTGAGTTCCTCCTTCTCTTTGAGAAGTTGTTCTTTTTCGGAGGAAAGTTTTTTGAAATTCTTTTTTAAAGCAACGAATTTTGAAGAAAGCTCATGAAAACCTTTTTCAAGTTGGTCTCTAGCATGTGAGAGTTCTTCATAAGAGAAATGATTTAAAGAATTAGAAGAACTAGAACAAGAGGATGATGAGGAGGAAGAGGATGATGATACCTCATGATTTGCCATTAGGAATTTTTTACCTTGGTCGCTTGAGGAGAAGGAGGAGAATGAAGAGGTGGAGCTATCACTCCATGTTGCCTTTGAAGCCTTCTTCTTTTTCTTTTTCTTGGCCCTTTTCTTGTGGAGTGGGCAATTGGGCACGGATTTTTCATCGGGTTCTTGCTTGTTGTTGGGTTCTTGCTTTTGAGCCTTCTTAGTACCTTCATGGGTAAGTTCTAAACATTTCCAAATATCATGTGAAGTAGAGCAAGAAGAGATATGATCAAAAACATTATGATCTAACCCACAATGTAGAGCATTCATGGCTTTGCCATCAAGCTCGAAATTTGCAATGTCTACGGGGGTCCATTGAGATTCATCTTGAGAAGAGAGCGTAAAACCATGCATAACAATTCTAAAAATTGGATAGCCAATACTTTTAAGAAAAGTTGACATGCGGGTTTTCCAAAAAGCAAAATCGGCTCCATCAAAGAATGGAGCACGATCCAAAGAATGTCCTTCAGGGGTTTGAGAAGAAGAAGCGGTATAATCCATCAAAAAAAAAATAGGATCTTTAATTTGAAACCGGTTAAGGAATTTATTCAAAAACTTGCTCTGATACCAATTGTTTTGTCGGAAGAAGCAAGGAGAATGATGGCAAGAGGGGGGGTGAATTGCCTTTTAAAAAATTGATTAACAATTTAAAAATCAAAGTAAAGTGCAGCGGAAATAAAGAGGCAAGACACACGAAATTGATAACGGAGTTCGGCCAAAAACCCGGCCTACGTCTCCGCTCCCAACTCAACCGTTGAGAGATTCCTACCGCTTGCTTTTCAATGGTTTTAGCAAGAAACCCACTAGGCTTTTAGGTAGCACTAGGACCTATTACAGCTTTCTTTTTGTGGTTTAGCAAGAACCCACTTGCTTTTGATGGAATAGCAAGAACCCACTAGCCTTTTTAACGGGTGAAGGCTAGCTCACTGAAACACAAGCCTTTTAAAAGGAAAGGCTTGAAAAAAACCTCTTCACACCTTAATGGTGGTGTGAGAACCCAAAGAAATGGGGAGATGAGAAAAGTTTGGGGTTTGTAGGCACAAACCCAATTTAATCTCAAAAAGGATAAAGCAATGAAAAACCGTAATTGGGAATACTTGGGCGCCAATTGGATGATGGAGTTGATGTAGCGTGCTCTCCCAAGCTTCTTGAGTGGTGCTCTTGGATGTGGAAATGGATGGAGCACTTGGGGTTCTCTTGGAACAATCCGCCGGAGCTTCGCCAAAATGATCAACAATGTGTGCGGTGGCTTGGGTGACGTTCAGGGGCTTCCTAGGCCTTTATTTATAGGCTAGGAACCTTCAAGTATCCGTTGGAGGGCTTTGGAGCCGTTGGAAAAGGCCTCGGAGCCGTTGGAGGCCAAAAAGGAGGGTTGACTGGTCAAACCCAACGGCTAGTTTGACTGGGCTACCGGCTGGCCGGTGCAGGGCCACCGGCTGGCCGGTGCCTTGGCAGAGAAGAAGAGTCTTGGTCCAGGCTCCACCAGTCGACCGGTGGAGGAGCCACCGGCTGGCCGGTGGCAAGACAGTAGCAAATACTATTTGGGCTGGGTGCCACAGGTTGACCGGTGACAGAGCCACCGGTCGACCGGTGGAACCTGGCAGTGGGCAATGCCTCTGCCAGTTCCACCGGCTGGCCGGTGCTATCACACCGGTTGGCCGGTGGACTGAATTTCAGTCCACTTCTTGTCCATTCTTGGGCCAATCCTTTGGCAATCTTTTTCCTATCATCCACAACACTTAAAAACAAAGTTAAACACATATGAAAGTGATTGTGATCATGAAAATCAAAGAGTGTGGGGTACAACAATCTCCCCCTATTTTGATGATCACAATCACTTATCAAAGCAATGTAAAAACTTAAATGAAAGGCATGCCTAAATGATAAATTGAAAATAAATACTAAGCATGAGAGAAAAGATTCTCCCCCAATCAATCAAGAAATTTCTCCCCCTTTGTGATTATCAAAATAGAATGGGGCATAAAACTTGATTGAGGGAAACTTGAAAAATAATATTTTAAATCAATTGAAAATGATACTAATTGTTGAAAATTTTGAAATGAAAAATTGGATTGAAAAATTTGAATAACAGTTTGAATTGAAAGTTTTGAATCAAAAACCAATTGAAATTCGAAATTTGAAATCAAATGAAATTTTTGAAATTGAGAGTTTTGAAAAAATGAAAATTCGATACCAACTGTTGGAAAGAAATGAAAATTTAAAAGAAAATTTTGAATTGAAAAAATTGAAACCAAGAGTTGAAAAAGAAAAAATTTGAATAGAGAGTTTTGAATTAAAATTTTAATTCACAAAAAGGCTTAAAAGAACCTAACTCCCCCTAAATAAAGACAATAAATCACCGGGGAGAGGGATTTTGAAAAGAGACAATTTTAGGCCCGGAGAGACTCGCTAGAAGGGATTTTTCAATCCATACTTGTCTCATGGCGGGTCTTCTCCTATAGAACTCATCGGAATAGAAAATACTTTTGGGTTGACCATACCGGGCGTTTTTGCAATTACATTAATATCATGTGCCCGGGTTTTTTGCAATAATTACAAAATTTAAAACAAGAGCTCCCCCTTACAAAAACAGTGGGTGCATGGGAGGAGGAGGCTTGGTTGGTATAGCCAAGTCCTTGAGTGGTCCTAGAAATTCGTTGGGAACCTAGGAGATTGTTCATATTTTGTTCCCCTTGGGTGAACTTGGCTAAAGATTCCCTTAGGTCTTTAATGGTTGATTCCAAAGAATCACCATTTGGGAAATTTTGGATTTTAAGGGTGAGTTCCTCCTTCTCTTTGAGAAGTTGTTCTTTTTCGGAGGAAAGTTTTTTGAAATTCTTTTTTAAAGCAACGAATTTTGAAGAAAGCTCATGAAAACCTTTTTCAAGTTGGTCTCTAGCGTGTGAGAGTTCTTCATAAGATAAATGATTTAAAGAATTAGAAGAACTAGAACAAGAGGATGATGAGGAGGAAGAGGATGATGATACCTCATGAATTGCCATTAGGCATTTTTTACCTTGGTCGCTTGAGGAGAAGGAGGAGAATGAAGAGGTGGAGCTATCACTCCATGTTGCCTTTGAAGCCTTCTTCTTTTTCTTTTTCTTGGCCCTTTTCTTGTGGAGTGGGCAATTGGGCACAGATTTTTCATCGGGTTCTTGCTTGTTGTTGGGTTCTTGCTTTTGAGCCTTCTTAGTACCTTCATGGGTAAGTTCTAAACATTTCCAAATATCATGTGAAGTAGAGCAAGAAGAGATATGATCAAAAACATTACGATCTAACCCACAATGTAGAGCATTCATGGCTTTGCCATCAAGCTCGAAATTTGCAATGTCTACGGGGGTCCATTGAGATTCATCTTGAGAAGAGAGCGTAAAACCATGCATAACAATTCTAAAAATTGGATAGCCAATACTTTTAAGAAAAGTTGACATGCGGGTTTTCCAAAAAGCAAAATCGGCTCCATCAAAGAATGGAGCACGATCCAAAGAATGTCCTTCGGGGGTTTGAGAAGAAGAAGCGGTAGAATCCATCAAAAAAAAAATAGGATCTTTAATTTGAAACCGGTTAAGGAATTTATTCAAAAACTTGCTCTGATACCAATTGTTTTGTCGGAAGAAGCAAGGAGAATGATGGCAAGAGGGGGGGTGAATTGCCTTTTAAAAAATTGATTAACAATTTAAAAATCAATGTAAAGTGCAGCGGAAATAAAGAGGCAAGACACACGAAATTGATAACGGAGTTCGGCCAAAAACCCGGCCTACGTCTCCGCTCCCAACTCAACCGTTGAGAGATTCCTACCGCTTGCTTTTCAATGGTTTTAGCAAGAAACCCACTAGGCTTTTAGGTAGCACTAGGACCTATTACAGCTTGCTTTTTGTGGTTTAGCAAGAACCCACTTGCTTTTGATGGAATAGCAAGAACCCACTAGCCTTTTTAACGGGTGAAGGCTAGCTCACCGAAACACAAGCCTTTTAAAAGGAAAGGCTTGAAGAAACCTCTTCACACCTTAATGGTGGTGTGAGAACCCAAAGAAATGGGGAGACGAGAAAAGTTTGGGGTTTGTAGGCACAAACCCAATTTAAGCTAAAAAAGGATAATGCAATGAAAAACCGTAATTGGGAATACTTGGGCGCCAATTGGATGATGGAGTTGATGTAGCGTGCTCTCCCAAGCTTCTTGAGTGGTGCTCTTGGATGTGGAAATGGATGGAGCACTTGGGGTTCTCTTGGAACAATCCGTCGGAGCTTCGCCAAAATGATCAACAATGTGTCCGGTGGCTTGGGTGACGTTCCGGGGCTTCCTAGGCCTTTATTTATAGGCTAGGAACCTTCAAGTATCCGTTGGAGGGCTTTGGAGCCGTTGGAAAAGGCCTCAGAGCCGTTGGAGGCCAAAAAGGAGGGTTGACTGGTCAAACCCAACGGCTAGTTTGACTGGGCTACCGGCTGGCCGGTGCAGGGCCACCGGCTGGCAGGTGCCTTGGCAGAGAAGAAGAGTCTTGGTCCAGGCTCCACCGGTCGACCGGTGGAGGAGCCACCGGCTGGCCGTTGGCAAGACAGTAGCAAATACTATTTGGGCTGGGTGCCACAGGTCGACCGGTGACAGAGCCACCGGTCGACCGGTGGAACCTGGCAGTGGGCAATGCCTCTGCCAGTTCCACCGGCAGGCCGGTGCTATCACACCGGTTGGCCGGTGGACTGAATTTCAGTCCACTTCTTGTCCATTCTTGGGCCAATCCTTTGGCAATCTTTTTCCTATCATCCACAACACTTAAAAACAAAGTTAAACACATATGAAAGTGATTGTGATCATGAAAATCAAAGAGTGTGGGGTACAACAATCTCCCCCTATTTTGATGATCACAATCACTTATCAAAGCAATGTAAAAACTTAAATGAAAGGCATGCCTAAATGATAAATTGAAAATAAATACTAAGCATGAGAGAAAAGATTCTCCCCCAATCAATCAAGAAATTTCTCCCCCTTTGTGATTATCAAAATAGAATGGGGCATAAAACTTGATTGAGGGAAACTTGAAAAACAAGATTTTAAATCAATTGAAAATGATACTAATTGTTGAAAATTTTGAAATGAAAAATTGGATTGAAAAATTTGAATAACAGTTTGAATTGAAAGTTTTGAATCAAAAACCAATTGAAATTCGAAATTTGAAATCAAATGAAATTTTTGAAATTGAGAGTTTTGAAAAAATGAAAATTCGATACCAACTGTTGGAAAGAAATGAAAATTTAAAAGAAAATTTTGAATTGAAAAAATTGAAACCAAGAGTTGAAAAAGAAAAAATTTGAATAGAGAGTTTTGAATTAAAATTTTAATTCACAAAAATGCTTAAAAGAACCTAACTCCCCCTAAATAAAGACAATAAATCACCGGGGAGAGGGATTTTGAAAAGAGACAATTTTAGGCCCGGAGAGACTCGCTAGAAGGGATTTTTCAATCCATACTTGTCTCATGGCGGGTCTTCTCCTATAGAACTCATCGGAATAGAAAATACTTTTGGGTTGACCATACCGGGCATTTTTTCAATTACATTCATATATCATGTGCCCGGGTTTTTTGCAATAATTACAAAATTTAAAACAAGAGCTCCCCCTTACAAAAACAGTGGGTGCATGGGAGGAGGAGGCTTGGTTGGTATAGCCAAGTCCTTGAGTGGTCCTAGAAATTCATTGGGAACCTAGGAGATTGTTCAAATTTTGTTCCCCTTGGGTGAACTTGGCTAAAGATTCCCTTAGGTCTTTAATGGTTGATTCCAAAGAATCACCATTTGGGAAATTTTGGATTTTAAGGGTGAGTTCCTCCTTCTCTTTGAGAAGTTGTTCTTTTTCGGAGGAAAGTTTTTTGAAATTATTTTTTAAAGCAACGAATTTTGAAGAAAGCTCATGAAAACCTTTTTCAAGTTGGTCTCTAGCGTGTGAGAGTTCTTCATAAGATAAATGATTTAAAGAATTAGAAGAACTAGAACAAGAGGATGATGAGGAGGAAGAGGATGATGATACCTCATGATTTGCCATTAGGCATTTTTTACCTTGGTCGCTTGAGGAGAAGGAGGAGAATGAAGAGGTGGAGCTATCACTCCATGTTGCCTTTGAAGCCTTCTTCTTTTTCTTTTTCTTGGCCCTTTTCTTGTGGAGTGGGCAATTGGGCACGGATTTTTCATCGGGTTCTTGCTTGTTGTTGGGTTCTTGCTTTTGAGCCTTCTTAGTACCTTCATGGGTAAGTTCTAAACATTTCCAAATATCATGTGAAGTAGAGCAAGAAGAGATATGATCAAAAACATTACGATCTAACCCACAATGTAGAGCATTCATGGCTTTGCCATCAAGCTCGAAATTTGCAATGTCTACGGGGGTCCATTGAGATTCATCTTGAGAAGAGAGCGTAAAACCATGCATAACAATTCTAAAAATTGGATAGCCAATACTTTTAAGAAAAGTTGACATGCGGGTTTTCCAAAAAGCAAAATCGGCTCCATCAAAGAATGGAGCACGATCCAAAGAATGTCCTTCGGGGGTTTGAGAAGAAGAAGCGGTAGAATCCATCAAAAAAAAAATAGGATCTTTAATTTGAAACTGGTTAAGGAATTTATTCAAAAACTTGCTCTGATACCAATTGTTTTGTCGGAAGAAGAAAGGAGAATGATGGCAAGAGGGGGGGTGAATTGCCTTTTAAAAAATTGATTAACAATTTAAAAATCAAAGTAAAGTGCAGCGGAAATAAAGAGGCAAGACACACGAAATTGATAACGGAGTTCGGCCAAAAACCCGGCCTACGTCTCCGCTCCCAACTCAACCGTTGAGAGATTCCTACCGCTTGTTTTTCAATGGTTTTAGCAAAAAACCCACTAGGCTTTTAGGTAGCACTAGGACCTATTACAACTTGCTTTTTGTGGTTTAGCAAGAACCCACTTGCTTTTGATGGAATAGCAAGAACCCACTAGCCTTTTTAACGGGTGAAGGCTAGCTCACCGAAACACAAGCCTTTTAAAAGGAAAGGCTTGAAGAAACCTCTTCACACCTTAATGGTGGTGTGAGAACCCAAAGAAATGGGGAGATGAGAAAAGTTTGGGGTTTGTAGGCACAAACCCAATTTAAGCTCAAAAAGGATAAAGCAATGAAAAACCGTAATTGGGAAGACTTGGGCGCAAATTGGATGATGGAGTTGATGTAGCGTGCTCTCCCAAGCTTCTTGAGTGGTGCTCTTGGATGTGGAATTGGATGGAGCACTTGGGGTTCTCTTGGAACAATCCGCCGGAGCTTCGCCAAAATGATCAACAATGTGTCCGGTGGCTTGGGTGACGTTCCGGGGCTTCCTAGGCCTTTATTTATAGGCTAGGAACCTTCAAGTATCCGTTGGAGGGCTTTGGAGCCGTTGGAAAAGGCCTCGGAGCCGTTGGAGGCCAAAAAGGAGGGTTGACTGGTCAAACCCAACGGCTAGTTTGACTGGGCTACCGGCTGGCCGGTGCAGGGCCACCGGCTGGCCGGTGCCTTGGCAGAGAAGAAGAGTCTTGGTCCAGGCTCCACCGGTCGACCAGTGGAGGAGCCACCGGCTGGCCGTTGGCAAGACAGTAGCAAATACTATTTGGGCTGGGTGCCACAGGTCGACCGGTGACAGAGCCACCGGTCGACCGGTGGAACCTGGCAGTGGGCAATGCCTCTGCCAGTTCCACCGGCTGGCCGGTGCTATCACACCGGTTGGCCGGTGGACTGAATTTCAGTCCACTTCTTGTCCATTCTTGGGCCAATCCTTTGGCAATCTTTTTCCTATCATCCACAACACATAAAAACAAAGTTAAACACATATGAAAGTGATTGTGATCATGAAAATCAAAGAGTGTGGGGTACAACAATCTCCCCCTATTTTGATGATCACAATCACTTATCAAAGCAATGTAAAAACTTAAATGAAAGGCATGCCTAAATTATAAATTGAAAATAAATACTAAGCATGAGAGAAAAGATTCTCCCCCAATCAATCAAGAAATTTCTCCCCCTTTGTGATTATCAAAATAGAATGGGGCATAAAACTTGATTGAGGGAAACTTGAAAAACAAGATTTTAAATCAATTGAAAATGATACTAATTGTTGAAAATTTTGAAATGAAAAATTGGATTGAAAAATTTGAATAACAGTTTGAATTGAAAGTTTTGAATCAAAAACCAATTGAAATTCGAAATTTGAAATCAAATGAAATTTTTGAAATTGAGAGTTTTGAAAAAATGAAAATTCGATACCAACTGTTGGAAAGAAATGAAAATTTAAAAGAAAATTTTGAATTGAAAAAATTGAAACCAAGAGTTGAAAAAGAAAAAATTTGAATAGAGAGTTTTGAATTAAAATTTTAATTCACAAAAAGGCTTAAAAGAACCTAACTCCCCCTAAATAAAGACAATAAATCATCGGGGAGAGGGATTTTGAAAAGAGACAATTTTAGGCCCGGAGAGACTCGCTAGAAGGGATTTTTCAATCCATACTTGTCTCATGGCGGGTCTTCTCCTATAGAACTCATCGGAATAGAAAATACTTTTGGGTTGACCATACCGGGCGTTTTTGCAATTACATTCATATATCATGTGCCCGGGTTTTTTGCAATAATTACAAAATTTAAAACAAGAGCTCCCCCTTACAAAAACAGTGGGTGCATGGGAGGAGGAGGCTTGGTTGGTATAGCCAAGTCCTTGAGTGGTCCTAGAAATTCGTTGGGAACCTAGGAGATTGTTCAAATTTTGTTCCCCTTGGGTGAACTTGGCTAAAGATTCCCTTAGGTCTTTAATGGTTGATTCCAAAGAATCAACATTTGGGAAATTTTGGATTTTAAGGGTGAGTTCCTCCTTCTCTTTGAGAAGTTGTTCTTTTTCGGAGGAAAGTTTTTTGAAATTATTTTTTAAAGCAAAGAATTTTGAAGAAAGCTCATGAAAACCTTTTTCAAGTTGGTCTCTAGCGTGTGAGAGTTCTTCATAAGATAAATGATTTAAAGAATTAGAAGAACTAGAACAAGAGGATGATGAGGAGGAAGAGGATGCTGATACCTCATGATTTGCCATTAGGCATTTTTTACCTTGGTCGCTTGAGGAGAAGGAGGAGAATGAAGAGGTGGAGCTATCACTCCATGTTGCCTTTGAAGCCTTCTTCTTTTTCTTTTTCTTGGCCCTTTTCTTGTGGAGTGGGCAATTGGGCACGGATTTTTCATCGGGTTCTTGCTTGTTGTTGGGTTCTTGCTTTTGAGCCTTCTTAGTACCTTAATGGGTAAGTTCTAAACATTTCCAAATATCATGTGAAGTAGAGCAAGAATAGATATGATCAAAAACATTACGATCTAACCCACAATGTAGAGCATTCATGGCTTTGCCATCAAGCTCGAAATTTGCAATGTCTACGGGGGTCCATTGAGATTCATCTTGAGAAGAGAGCGTAAAACCATGCATAACAATTCTAAAAATTGGATAGCCAATACTTTTAAGAAAAGTTGACATGCGGGTTTTCCAAAAAGCAAAATCGGCTCCATCAAAGAATGGAGCACGATCCAAAGAATGTCCTTCGGGGGTTTGAGAAGAAGAAGCGGTAGAATCCATCAAAAAAAAATAGGATCTTTAATTTGAAACCGGTTAAGGAATTTATTCAAAAACTTGCTCTGATACCAATTGTTTTGTCGGAAGAAGCAAGGAGAATGATGGCAAGAGGGGGGGTGAATTTCCTTTTAAAAAATTGATTAACAATTTAAAAATCAAAGTAAAGTGCAGCGGAAATAAAGAGGCAAGACACACGAAATTGATAACGGAGTTCGGCCAAAAAACCGGCCTACATCTCCGCTCCCAACTCAACCGTTGAGAGATTCCTACCGCTTGCTTTTCAATGGTTTTAGCAAGAATCCCACTAGGCTTTTAGGTAGCACTAGGACCTATTACAGCTTGCTTTTTGTGGTTTAGCAAGAACCCACTTGCTTTTGATGGAATAGCAAGAACCCACTAGCCTTTTTAACAGGTGAAGGCTAGCTCACCGAAACACAAGCCTTTTAAAAGGAAAGGCTTGAAGAAACCTCTTCACACCTTAATGGTGGTGTTAGAACCCAAAGAAATGGGGAGATGAGAAAAGTTTGGGGTTTGTAGGCACAAACCCAATTTAAGCTCAAAAAGGATAAAGCAATGAAAAACCGTAATTGGGAAGACTTGGGCGCCAATTGGATGATGGAGTTGATGTAGCGTGCTCTCCCAAGCTTCTTGAGTGGTGCTCTTGGATGTGGAAATGGATGGAGCACTTGGGGTTCTCTTGGAACAATCCGCCGGAGCTTCGCCCAAATGATCAACAATGTGTCCGGTGGCTTGGGTGACGTTCCGGGGCTTCCTAGGCCTTTATTTATAGGCTAGGAACCTTCAAGTATCCGTTGGAGGGCTTTGGAGCCATTGGAAAAGGCCTCGGAGCCGTTGGAGGCCAAAAAGGAGGGTTGACTGGTCAAACCCAACGGCTAGTTTGACTGGGCTACCGGCTGGCCGGTGCAGGGCCACCGGCTGGCCGGTGCCTTGGCAGAGAAGAAGAGTCTTGGTCCAGGCTCCACCGGTCGACCGGTGGAGGAGCCACCGGCTGGCCGGTGGCAAGACAGTAGCAAATACTATTTGGGCTGGGTGCCACAGGTCGACCGGTGACAGAGCCACCGGTCGACCGGTGGAACCTGGCAGTGGGCAATGCCTCTGCCAGTTCCACCGGCTGGCCGGTGCTATCACACCGGTTGGCCGGTGGACTGAATTTCAGTCCACTTCTTGTCCATTCTTGGGCCAATCCTTTGGCAATCTTTTTCCTATCATCCACAACACTTAAAAACAAAGTTAAACACATATGAAAGTGATTGTGATCATGAAAATCAAAGAGTGTGGGGTACAACAATTTGTACTTTTGCGGTTTATACTTGCACGTCGAAAACTAGCACGTCACACGAATACATGCATGAAATGTTTTAGACTTGCGCGCATTAATACCTTAGCCATATTTTTCGAAATCATTCACAAATTTTATGAAAAATAAACCCATTTAAGAGTTTAATTTATTCATCTTTTGGGCAGATTCAATGGCTCCTAATGGAATTAAAACGTCTGATGAACTGGCTAGAAAGTGGATTGATGACATGATGAACATCATTGGCCATGATTACTATGATATCTGCAACAGCACTCTCCCAGATTTGGCTAAGAACTTGAAGTAATATCATCTTAATTACCCACAGAGCATCTACCTGCCTCTATATGGTCATTGTCACCTGCAGGGAGTCAATGTTCCAGATGCAAAGAACTATACACCTGAAATACATTTGCGCTGCTACTCCTTCATTTCGGTTATGCTGTGTATTAAGAGAAACAACAATGGTGTGAACTTTCAAATTCTTCCTCCGTGTCATTTCCTTGCAGATATGAAAATAGAAACCCCATGGGCTAAAATGTTTTCCACTACCGGTTGGTGGAGAGACGACAAACATGGTATTAGTGAAATATCTAAAAAGATTACTCTCTCCAAATGGCTCTTTACTTCCAATGCTCCTTTCTCAAATCCATGTATCCATCTTCCAAGTCTCTTGGATAGAAAGAGAGTCACTGTTTGATCAGAAATTTTTTTTCTCAAACCCACTCAAGAACATCCTTTTACAATTCTTCCAAGAAGAGCTAGTATCACTGCATCTCTTATTGTATCTAGTTGAATGAATGAATTCCAGGTGGTTGCTGATGAAGCTCGGGATTCCATAAATCAAATAAAGTGTTATGTTGAAAGCCTCTTGTAATTATTGAAAAAGAGAAGAGACTCCAGTATGTGGATATCCTTCTAACTCTTGTGCATCAATGAAAAACATTTTCACTTTCACTTATTTGTACCTGCATTCTCTCACTACCTGCTTCAAATTTACTTAAGCCAATGGGCTTAGTAAGCATAGTTTGATCTTTACTTGGATTATTACAAATAACCCTACAAACTTTGAACCTTTTAATTGCTCAATATATAACGAAATCATACAAAAATGTATATTTAGTGAGTTGGAACTTGACTTTTATTCAGAGTTCCTTTGTCTTTTGTGGGCAGTTTAAAGTCATGCATTCCGGACATAAAGGGGCTAATGTTTAAGGTCGAAATATCTTTGACCAAAATGGATTAAAATTGATTCAATTCCCTGACAATTTATCTGAAAACATATTACCATAATCATGTATGAGAGAAAATATGTAAACTATGGCTTAAGAATATTTGAATTTGAGAAATGATATTAAAAAGAGCTAAAAGGCATTAGAAGAAGTAGTTTCCAAGAATTTAGTTACAATTATTTAAAAAAACCCATTAGGGGGTTGAATTATGCAGGGCCACATAAGGGAATTGGCTCCATGGTCAAATAAATAGCATCTTTCGGCTGAAAAGTCTATTATGTGGACTGTTTATGCAAGGCCACCTATGGGAACTTGCTGTATAGTCTGGAAAAAGAACTCTCAGAAATTTACATTCCTAGTGATAAAAGCCAGTGAAAGTTTATGGAGATTCAAATTTTCTAAAGTATAGAGTTTGTGGTATGGAAAGAGGTACTTGAATATGGAGAAGATATTTCTGAAAAAGAATATCAAAGAATTGAATAAATATCACTCCTACGAAGGTTTGACCCAAACGTAGGGAAAGATAATATGGAGAGTATAAACCATAGACTTTAATACATTCAGATCATGAAAAAGGACATGGGACAAATATGTTAAGGATGGCTATTTTTTTTCAAATCCCTACATAACGCCATTTACGACAAATAAGGAAAAAAGATGCATTCTTCCCAAGAATGAAGTTACCATTATCCAACAAACCCGTTAGGGGGTTGAATTATGCAGGGCCACCTAAGGGCATTGACTGCATAGTAAAATAAATAGTATCTTTCGGCTGACAAGTCTGTTATGTGGACTGTTTATGCAAGGCCACCTATGGGCACGTACTGCATAGTCAGGCAAAAAATTTCACAGAAGTTTGACATTTTTGTGACTAAATGTCATGAAAAGGGTTATGAAAATATGAAAATATTTAAGGTTAGGATTATAACACATAATGATGGGTATTTTCCAATGTATATAGAGATACATAGGTCAATGATAACCATAATCATGTTGTGGCTGGGTCCTGAATTGAAATTTTGGACATCACTACGTATCTCATAAGAATGAAAATCAATCCATACGTAGTTCTTGAAATGCAGTTTAACATCATGCAGGATGAAATTATGAGAGATATTAGTTTAGGGTCATAGAGTTCGGACCATAATAATGAATACACGGTGTGTGTTTTCATGAGGACTTTTCAGCTAAGGGACTGAAAGTGAAATTTGGGGTTAGGCCCAAAAGACTTGGGACTGGATTCGAGGGACACTCGAATGTTCCTACGTATCCCATAAGGATGGGAATCAATCCCACGTAGTTCAAGAAATGTAGTTTAACCTCATGCAGGACGAAAGTATGAGAGATCTTAGTTTAGGGTCATAGAGTTCAGACCATAATAATGAATACATATTGTGTGTTTTCATGAGGACTTTTCAGCCAAGGGACTGAAAGTGAAATTTGGGGTTAGGCCCAAAAGACTTGGGACTAGATTCTAGGGACACTCGAATGTTCCTATGTATCCCATAAGGATGGGAATCAAGTCCACGTAGTTCTAAAACAACCCTTTGTACAAATTTGGTTCGTACATGTGAAGGGTGAAAGGGGACTTCAGTGCAATGATGGTTTAACCCGAGATAAAAAGTTTAGGCATTACCATGTATGCACATAGTCTTTTGAAATGAAACATGATTAAAAAATCAATGTAAATAATGGTTCCCTCTCAAATGAGGAAATAAAAGTGTATTGTAGTTTATTGTCATACCGGGCAAAAGTGTTGTATAGTTTAACGTCATGTAACAAGGACAAATGTGAATCAATGTAAAGATATTGATTCTAGGGGCGGTTTCACGAATCAACATCATATGAGATGGTGGTGAACCGATGTGAAGAGAATTTTTTGGGCTTGAACCCTGTGAGGTTGCCAACATACCTAGCCTGGAAGGAAAGGATCAATGTCCGTGTAGTTCAATTAAATAATGAATTAATAATCAAGTTGTTCTTGGGGACAACGACCTAAAAAATTGTTGTTGGGACTTATACATGGTTAGTGGCCCAAAAGGAGAGTGTTACAGTTGAGGTTTTCTCTAATCTCACATGAGTCATACTCGGGGTGAGAAACAAGAGGTAACAACAACCATAACGATGCATAGTGTAATGTCATGTAGGACATATAAAGGGACTATGCAGTTTAATGTCTTGCAGTTAGGAATATTGGTGTTGCACAGTTTAATGTCATGTTGCAGGGACAAAATACAGTTTAATGTCATGTAGGACATATCAAGGAATTTCTGTATAGTTTAGCGTCATGTATTTAGGACGATGGGGACAATACAGTTTAACGTCATGTTGGACAAAAAAGGGGGACTGTGCAGTTTAATGTCATGTAGTAAGGACAAAATAACACACCATTTACTTCATGTTGGACGCATTTGGGATTTTTTTTTCTACAGTTTAGTGTCATGCTAGACATAAGTACAAATTTAAGGTCTTACAGGACCATTGATGATTATGTAGTTTAACGTCTTTCCAGACGTAAGGGAATTTTAAATAGTTTAGGGTCATATGCATGGACCATGGATGGTGCAGTTTAATGTCATACAGGACCATGGTGTAGTTTAAAGTCATACAGGAATTTTTAGGGAATTTTTTCACAATTTAACGTCGTGTGGGAAAAAGTTGCAGTTTAAGGTCATACTGGACCATTATTTTATAGTTTAACATCATATAGCAAGGAGGAACTGGTGCTGCACAGTTTAGTGTCATGTTGTGGGGACTTTTTGTGAATACTTTGTATTTTATACAAAATATTTCTTAAAAATATGGAATTAGATGGAGTAGTAATGAGTTCTCCATCCATCAAGATTAATGAATAAGCTCCATTGGAGTAGACCCTATGTATTAAATAATGTCCTTCCCATTTTGGCTCAATCTTGGGAGGTTTCTTTCCTGGTATCATTGGAGTTCTGAGAACTAATACCAATTATCCCTTAATGAATGAACGAAGATGAACTTTTTTGTTAAAAGCTCGTGTTATTCGATTCTGATAGATTTACAAGTGGTGCAAAGTGCACAATCTTTTCTCATCTAACCGTTCCAATTCATTCAATCGCTTTTGGGATTGCTCATCTGTAGATAACTGATCACAAATGGCTACTATGAGTGAGGGAAATTGAACTTCAATTGGCAAGACTACTTCTATTTCATATACCAACGAATATGGAGTTGACCGCGTTGCATTGCGGGTGGTAGTCCGATAAGCCCATAAAGCATGAAAGAGTTTATCAGGCCATGAACTCTTATCTTTATCCACCATTTTTTGTAGTATATTTGAAAGAGTCCTGTTAAAGGCTTCTATTTTTCCATTGGCTGTCGCATGATACCGAGATGAATTGTTTGATTTAATGTTGTATTCTTGATACAATTTCTTCACCTCAGAAGAACAAAAGTTGGTGTCGTTGTCTGTCAATATGGTATGAGGGACACCAAATCTAGTAATGATGTTAGACTTGATTAAGCTAACAATTCATTTAGAATTGACTTCTTTGAGAGGTACTACCTCTGCCCATTTGGAAAAGGAATCAGTAGCAGTAAGAATGTACTTAAACTGCTTGGCCGTAGCTGAAGGGTAAGGTACCACCACATCCATTCCCCATGTGGAAAATTCCCATGAGTATTTAGCTATATGAAGTAACTTTGGAGGTTGATGAATGAAGTTGGCATGTACTTGACACGAATGATACTTCTTTGTAAAACCATCACAATCTTGTATCATTGAAGGCCAAAAGTATCCAAGCCTTCGAATTTGATCAGACAATCTATGTCCAGACGGGTGGGAACCACAGACTCCTGCATGCACTTCTTTCATGACAGCCATTTTCTGTTCACCTTCAATGCATCTGAAGAGAACTCCATCAAAACAACGTTTTTAGAGAATTTTCTCTAGGTGGTTTGGGCCATCATGAAGAGTAAAATTGACCACACGTCGCCATATTTGTTCTTTCTCAGCTCTATCCGGTGGAAGTGTTCCATTTTGAAGGTATTCCATGATAGGTGACATCCATCCTGTAGTATGACCATACGGTTTAGGAATGAGACTAATTTCATTAATTTCCTCTGTTCTGGCTTGATCATAAGGTGAAATTGCACGAAAGTGGGCAATACTAATGGTTGTCTCATCCCGATTTGGATATGCTAGAGATGTGGTTATATTAGCCAGTGCATCAGCTTGAGCATTTTGTGATCTTGGGACATAAGAAAATGTCGGTTCTGAAGGGAATTCTGCCATTAACTTTCTGACGTAATCATAAAAAGGGATTAAATCTTCTTTTCTGATGGCATAATCCCCATTGCCTTGTTTGATTACCCGGTCTGAATCCCCTTTCACCTTTAAGTGATTCAATTGTGCTTGAAGCGCTAACTCCAATACTATGATAAGGGCTTGGTATTCGACTTCATTATTGGTACCACCTTCCCACAATAAAAAGGAATAAGGTAACAATTCCTTATCTGGAGAAATGAGTACAATTCCTAAACCAACTTTGTTGAATTTAGGATTATCCATTTTCTTCCCTGTTGGACTTCTGGAAGCACCATCAAAATACATTTCCCATGTTTGAGGAAACTCTTGAATAGAAAAATATTCCACATCAGGGAGTTCAATATCTGAAGACGTGTCTTCCTCTGAAGGATATTCAGCCAGGAAATCAGCCATAGCTTCACACTTTATTGCCTTTTGAGATACATACTGAATGATGAACTGCTGAAAAATAACTGCCCACCTTGCTAGACGTCCTGTAAGCCTTGGACGACTAAGGATGAATTTGAGCGGATTATTGCGAGATACCAATTGGGCCTCGTGATGTTGTAGGTAGTGTCTCAGTTTCTGAACTGCAAAGATTAATGCCAGGCAGCACTTCTCAATACTTGAATACCAGGTTTCTGCTTCGTGAATAGTTATACTGAGATAGTAGAGGATATTTTCATTCCCAGCATCATTCTTTTGAGCAAGAAAGGCACCCAATGATCTCTCTAGAGCTGTCACATAGAGGATAAGTGGTCTACCTTCAACAGGTGGCATGAGTACTGGTGGACTCAAGAGGTATTTCATGAGAACATCAAATGCTTCTTTACATTCTTCAGTCCACTGGTAAGTGACTCCTTTTTTCAATAATTTGGTAAAGGGTAAACTTTTCCCTGCCAAATTGGCGATGAAACGCCGAATATAGGCTAAGTTTCCTTGAATTCCTCTTAATTCGTTCAAATTCTGAGGTGGTGAAATTACAAGGATTGACTTGGTCTTCTCAAGATCGACTTCAATTCCATGATGGCATACAACAATGCCGATAAATTTTCCTGAGGTTACCCCAAAAGCACATTTTAAGGGGTTCATCTTCAAATTATGTTGTCAAATCTTGTGAAATATGACTTCCAAATCAGCCAAGTGATTAGAACGTTGTTTGGATTTAACCACCAAATATTCTACATAGCATTCAACAAACATCCCTAAGAAATGTTTGAAGATACGATGCATGGCGCGTTGATATGTTGCACCTGCATTCTTTAAACCAAAGGGCATCACTCGGTAACAAAACACACCTTGAGGGGCTATGAAGGCTGTAGATTCCTCATCTTCTGGGGACATTCAGATCTGATTATATCCGGAATATCCATCCATGAAGGAGAGTACTTCATATCCAGTCGTCGCATCAATTAAGAGTTCTGTAATCGGAACGGGGAAATCATCTTTAGGATAATACTGATTAAGATCTTTGAAATCAATGCAAACCCTAATTTTTCAGTTCTTCTTATTTAAAAGGAAATATTAGCCAAACACTTGGGATACTGATCTTCTCTGATGAAGTTTGCTTTGATCAGCTTATCCACTTCAACTTCAATTTTGGAAGCATATGTTGGGTGTGTTCTTCTCGCGGCTTGCTTAAGTCCTCGATGTTCTTTTGGTAAACCCAAATGATGAGTAGAAATATCAGTATCAAGCCCAGGAATTTATGTATAGTTCCAAGAAAAAATATATTTATTTTACTTTAGAAAAGAAGAATACATTTCTTTCTCTTCAAGGGTCATGGACGCACTAATTAAAGTGGGGCGTGGATCTTTCTCTGTACCCAGATTTATTTCTCTGAGTTCATCCACAGTGGTAGAGATACCCTCTTCAAATGCTGGAGGAGCATCTCTAAGATATTCCTCTTCCTCTTCATCATGTGCTATTTTTTCCGTTTCTACTTGCATAGTAGCTGACAAAATGAAATTTTCATGATCAGAAGAGATGTCAAAATTTTCACATTTTGAAGAAGAAGCTTCCATTTCTGACCCTATTGATGATAAAGGGACTTCTTTGGGAAATAAAGAGGAGATGATGGATTGAGAATTGACATCATTATTCACCTCCAATGTTGCTATAACTTCTTCTGCCCAAATTGGTGAAGTATAGATCTGTTGGATTTCAGCAGATGAAATGAAGACGTCACCACATGTGCTTTCATCACTGTTTGGTAGGTTACCAATTTCTCCCATGTTGTCTGGCTCAATTGTCGTAATTGACATTATGGATCTTTCTATAAGAGTATTTTGATTTGGGAATATTTTTTCAATTTGACTGATAGGTAACACGTAATCTGTACTCACATGTGTAAATGAATTTATTGAAATTTTCTCCAAACCATATGGAGCATTAACTTTGGTAATTTCCTTCATTGTAGATTTCTCTTATTCCTTCATGTGATAAAATTCCGCCTCAATGTACTGAAATTCACATGTCTTGAACGGGGTCTTATCACCATACAATGTTCCAACTTGACCATTGAAACATTATTTGAGACGTTGATGGTATGATGAAGGGATAGTCGCATGCTGATGTAGCCAGGGTCTTCCAAAAAAGACGTTGAAAACTGAGACTGGATCAACAATCATGAAATCCGAATTTGATACAAGATATCCAAACTAAGCACTGAGTGTAACATCGCCCAGTGGTTCTTGTTCATTTTTATCAAATCCTTGTAAAATCATGGTAGAAGGAGATAAATCAGATTCCATGAGGCCCAATCGATGAAGTGTACGAATGGGCATGAGGTTGACTCCTGAACCATTGTCAATGAAAGCTCTTTGGATATCTACACCATTGACTTTTCCAGATAAGTACAGAGGTTTTATGTGCCCATGCACAACATCATATTCATCTTTATCAGTAAAAGATATCACTTCATGGAATTCTTTAGGATTATTCTCTATGTGATAGACTTCAGCTGCATCAATTTCAGCTTCAAACTCCTGAGGACATGACAAAGCTTCGATGAGTTCTTCCTGAAGATCTTTTGACAGATTCAAAGCATCCAAAATTTATAACTTGGATGGTACATGGGCCATGTGTTTCAATATATCATAATTTTGATCTAAAGGTCTGTGTTTCCAAACAGGAATATGCGGTTTAGCAGGTACCTTGGAAGCAGATGCTTTGGAAGCTGATACATCTTGTATTGGGATAGATGTTGGCAACATCCTTGGTTTTGGAATATTAGACCAATTAGATCCATTTACTCTCTGAGATAAAGAAGATGGAACCTTCAATCAGTCTTCTAAAATAACTGTGCCAAGACTGAGTTGGCTATTAGTAGAAAAACCTGCATGTTCTTTTTGAGCTCGCTGAAGGGCTCTACCACGAGTTTCTGCTGCATACACAGTGATAGAAGGGGTAGAATTGGAGTAGTGGCTTAGGAAAGATCCACATCTTCCCCTGTATCCTGAACCTTGGGAACTTCCTCGGATTCCCTTATTTGATACAGGGAATTCAGGATCATCAAAATTAAATTATGACTGGAATACGGATCTGTTAATTGAATCATATTAACAGAACAGAAGATTAAATCTTCGTCTAATAAATACTCTGCCTGACTAGCCTATTTAGGCTATGCCGTTTGATGGGGAGTTGCCCGTGGTTTTAAAGTAGATGGCATAAAGTCTGCTAGAGTGAAAGACAATTTAGGCTTTGACACATACTCATCTTCTTCTGTTTCTTTTTTCTTCTTTGAATCAAACCGTTTCTTTGAGGACTTTCCCTCTGACAAAGAGGGTTTTACCGCAATATTGATGGCAGAACACACAATTGGTTTCTTTAATTGCGTTCGCAAAATTGCATGAGTCTGGTTTATTGTCTTTCTGACCATCCAATCATCATACTTTTGTTCATTTCTACTTTTGACTTCTTTCCATTCATCTTCCTCCTCTGAAACTGTAGCAGTAACACATGCTACCTGAGTCGATGAACCTTTCAACATGACTTGTCCCAAGTCGACCATCATTTGTAGGAGGTCTTTAAAGACAAAACACTCCTGGATAGGATGCCCCAACATTTGATGAAAGGGACAATAATTAGGACGGTCTTCATCTCCTTCCTTTTTTGGCCTCTTGTGCACTAGTAATTGAACCAAATTATTTTCCAGAGCTGAAATGAAGTAACCAGGAACTTTCTCATTTCGTAAAGAGTATGTTTTACTCTTCAAATCCTCAAAATGTTTTTGTCGTTGATCTTTTTGATCAATTGGACGAAACGACCTTTGTTTTTGGTGTTCAGAAAGTGGAGCCCTTCAAGAAGATGAAGGTTTTGAAGTAGAAATAAGTACAGGCGATTGTTTAAGCATAACTGTAGCAGTTTCTTCTTTACCCATTCTCCTTCCTGAAACTGATGGAATTACACGAGACTTAACCTTAGCCTGTATAAGGGAATCTTCAATCTGCTCAGTGATTGAAGTAAGTTCTCGAAACCCTCCTGTGTATTTCACATGGATCAATGGCGTGCGTAATTCGTCACGCAAATTTGCCACACAGATTGGCAATAGCACTTCCTGAGGGAGTACTAAACTCAGGGAATATGTTAATCCCTTCCAGCGAGAAATGAAATTAGAGACTCTTTCATTCTACCTTTGCTTGAAGTTTGTAAGATCGAGAACTTTCATTTTTGGCAAAGTTGAGCTGAACTGAAGAAGGAATTTTTGACGAAGATCCTCCCATCCGATGATTGACCGGGATTTCAAGCTTGTATACAAGACAAAAGCTGGTCTTGCAAGGTTCGCATGAATCATCTGAGTTTCACTGATTCTTGCTGCTCTGTAGTTCCCATCATAGGATCACATCAAGACACGTAATGAGTCAAATGTTGTTCAGGGTCACTTGATCCATTGAAAGTAGGGAAAACAGGGTTTCCAAAACTGGATGGAGGAGAAATTGAATCTACCCATTCAGGGTAAACATTATTTTCTGGTTGAACATGTGCCCGTTTCCCTACCATAGTTTCTACCCGAGCTGTTAATGACTCAATAGTAGTTATTAACTGTTGACAAACATCAGGTTGAATTTGGCCTTGGGTAGGTGCAATGAATGGAGCTTGGACAGACGTGGTGATTGGTGCTGTAACTGATGGTAGCACTGCCAACCGTTGTTGGGTTTGACCCATAGGATTATACCTCTGAGGGTGTACAGATAAAGGAGGATATTCCTGATCCATCTCAGTAGCTACAACAAATTCCTTCGGCTGTCGGACATCAGCATTCTTAAGAAGAAGACTACTCTGAAGTAGTTCTGCATTCAACCTTCTTAATTATTTCATTTCTTCCTCTTGTTGTGAAAACCTTTGCTCTAACGAGAGCGATTGACCTTATCTAGAGGAAGGATATGTAACCTGATTCTTTCCCCTCCCTTTTTTGGATACTTTTTGGATAGAGAGAAGTGGATTACCCAGGTTCTGGGTAATCCTTTGACTTCTTGTACGCACACCTTCTTCATTTGTATCGGCGCGTACAATTTCTTGAGCAGGACGCTCTTCATCTGAGTCCCCTGAGTGAGTATCCTCTGGTGGATTAGCAACAACGTCATTGATGACATTTATTGATGTATAATGCATCACATACCTTCTATCAACATTTCTATGATATTGTCTTATTTCATGTCTTTGATGAGACATTGCCTTTTGTTGATTTAATCTTTTAGGAACTTCTTGACGAGCTATAACTTGGAGGTAATCTCTTAATAATTTGGTTCTTCGTTCCTCTTGGGGATTCTTCCCTAATCGAGAAAAGACCGATATTCTCTGAGAAGGGGATTGATGATTTGAAAGAGTCCCCAGTCTCGAAAACTAGGGATGTTCATGCCGCTTCAGCTCAACTCCTCGAATCCCATTTATTGACTCTGAGGGTTGGGTTAAAGGAGTCCCCAGTCTGACAAGCTGGCGTGTCTCTTGATATTCTATGTATGAGACCTTCTTAAAATCTCTCTTGATCTTGTGAATCTTAGTTCGGAAATTTTCTGGATGCATTAGCCTGTATCCACTTTTATCACCTGGTTTAACAGACCGTTGGATGATTTCCGAAATTTATGTCATTTGATGATGTGTTTTCTCTATACGAGAGGCTTGTGCAATATTCTCACCTGCTTGATGTAGGAGCAATTCAAAAACGTGTTCTCTATATGCTTGATTTTGAGAGGAAAAAGTTGAAGCATGTTTTGAGCAAGCTTTTGATTATGAACGAAGCCCATTGACTGTGGTGGGCCATGGGCAATGACATTGCATGAGACCATTTTCGGCAGGCTTTGCTGACTGGAAAGCACTGTTAAATGTAGTGCTCCGTGAACACCCCATCCTCTGATATGAACACCAGATGGAGCATTGCCAATTAACTGACGCAATTTTCTTAGTGCGCCAAGGCATGAACGTTGAAGGGTTCTCTGTTGCTTTTCAGCCTTTGGATACCGAGATACTAATAGAGATGCCAAATCAATCTGACGTTGTAGCCCTTCTATTATCTTAAGATGATTTTCATATTCATCATAAGATAATACCTTCTTCTTCAATTGACAAATAGTTTTCCATATGTTGAGACGTATATCATGGACTCCATCTTCCGTCAACATCTTTGGAATGTCATACTGGGAGTCAGCCAAATGCCAAAACATGACTGGTACCTCACTTTTCGCCAGTTTTTTCCTCAGGTTCAGCATTTCCTCTTCATCATTATATGAAGATTCTTCTACCTGTTTTGACCAAAGTTTTTGTTTCCTTGTTCCTTCATCAGATTTAACAAGATTGGTAGAGGGACCATTGATCAAACTAGAAGATGCATGACTTAGGGGTGGTTCGTAGAATGACCTACACCCTGGGCTATCTTCTGATTGAGAAAGTATTTTACTTGCTAGCGATAAAGAATCAGACTTGACTGGTTTCTCATTTGCATGTGCCTCAAGATAAGAGGGCTTTCTCGGCACTACATTGTCCACTGAAGTATTTTACAGGAAATGTGAATCACTACTTCGGAGAGGACATTCAAAGTGAAATTCAGCATCATGGGGAGGACCAACATAATGGGTTACAACAAAAGATGAGATCTCTTGCTCCTTGGTCTTCTGACCACACAAAGGGTTCTTGTGGCTCGCATCTGAAGACGAAACTTCAAGATTGACCGAATTTTCATGAAGCAAGCCTTCATGAAGAAGTTTCTATTGAAGACATTCAGAATTAATGTTCCTGTTATTGGGAACTGGGGGAGTAGAATCTTGAATTCCAACAGATAAATGTATGAGTGCTTCAAGAACTCCAGCATCGAGCAAGGCCATGTTACAGATTGGCCTTTGATCTCCTGACTGTGTTGGGCGGATCATTTTCTTAGATGCCTTCTTACTCTCTTTGGAAACCACTTGTTGATGAAAGTTGTTACTCTAAGTAGGTGTATGTTCCTGATCAGGAAAGATGGTCAGGTTAGGCTGACGATATCCACTCAAATCAGGTGTATGTCCCTGACATGGTTGTCCGTATGATATGGGGGAGTATGCCCCATAACCCTCTTGGACTGGAACAGATGTGTGTGTCTGTTCCGGAGTGAATTGTTGATGTGTCACTCCACTGCTAGGGATAAATTTATGTGTCTTTCCCTGAGATGATGTTGAAGCTGTTATGATATCCTGGAAAGCATCCAGAATATGAGCAGGAATTTGCTTCTGCTGTTTCACCATTGACAAAATATTTTTGGTTACATCAGCTGCCGGAACGGGGATATACGTCCATTCCAGGTTTGGAGTAGGTGTATGTGCCTGCTCCTATCCTCCTTTTCTTGTTAGTGAATCCTCACAGTACTCAAGTGTGGAGGCAGAGAGTTGAGTCTGCCTCCAGTTTGTCGTCGGAGCTTTCCGACTGACTTTTCTGTGCGCTACTAAGAGAGACTGTTGGTAGGATTGATTAGTACTAACAGTTGTATGTGCCTGCTGATTACACTTCGCCAAACGCGGTTGAAGAGATCCATCATATGTAGTCAGGCGAGCCTGCTGACTAACTGATGATGTATAAGCAGGTGTATGTTCCTGCCTATAGTACTCCGCCAGAATTGCCTGGTGGGATTGGCTTGATGCTGCCAGACGAGTCTGCTAGACATTGGAATTAAAACGGACAGGTGTGTGTGCATGTTCATTGTTCTCCACCAAGTTAGGTTGGTGGACTTATCCGGAGATGGCAGGAATGAAAACATTCCCATTGTTAACCGTATTCTGTCTCTGGCGGTTCGTCTTGCCTTCTCGGGTTCGAGGAACCTGAGCTGAATGCCTGGAGTCGGTACCCTCATCATGTTGAGGGCGCACTGTCGCATGAGTATGGTGGCGATTGTTGATGGGAGCCCTGAGGAAGGACTCCTGTCTTTTTGAATTATGGCCCTGAGGGACCTGCTCATTCACTTCCTCAGAGTAAGGGAGTGAATGGAAATTGCGTTATGTGGATAATGACCCGAAACGGTTGGAGACATTAGTCAGCACCGCCTGCCTCTTGATCACTGGTCGTTGTGGTCCGGATGACCTGTGTGAGTTGTTCACTTGGAGGGCATGTCGAGAAGCCTCCATAGTTGGGATGGTACCGTCTTTACGGTACTCCTTAACCAGCGCATTTGATACCCATCGTTGAAGTCGCTGAGTAGGTGATGTCATCCTCATAGCGGATGACGATCCAGTAGGAATAGTAGTAGAGGTATTTGTAGAAGCAGTATTCACAGGTGTGAATTTGAGAGCAGCCATTATGGAAATACAGAAGATCTTGGAATAGAGTGCATGTTTGATATAACATACGTAATCAAGATAAATTCAGCTACTTCATCCTTTGGATGAGTACACATGTCAATGATTGTTTTTGTTAGCCCTCTTATTGAGTTTTAAATAGGGTCTTAACAAAATAGGTAAAACATCATTTTAACTTTGGTTAAGGATTCACGTTGGGTTCAGCATTTTTTTCCCTCAGAATTCGGGGATGACCTCCTGGATGGGAGATTCAAAAGTTCCGATCGGTTTCTAATGGGTTTGTTCGTAGAACCGGAAACATCCAATGATTCCACATCCATTTGGACCTACTTTCCAAAGGTAGGCACTCATTAGCTTGTGGACTGATGAGGCTTAAGAATTTTCATTGGTTGAGAGGATGGGAGGTCGGACTCATCACACATTTTTTTGGGGAATTATTGTCTATTTCGGGACTCTCTTTATAGATTTATGTTATGTTCGTGAATCTTTATTATATTACCAAGTATAAAATGAGCTTTCCTTCAGTTTAACAATCAATGATTAAATATGTAAGAAATTTAGAGATTATGTTATATGTATTTGAGGTTCTTCATCGATAGAGAATCATCTATATCTATTTAGAAATTCTTGGTCAATGGTATCCTTCAAAATATTTATATAAAAGTATCTTGGTCATTATGATGACTAGGCTAGTTTTAAAGCCACTCAGTGGGGCAATTGAAGTTTATTGTCATTAAGAAGGACATGAATTCTTTCAAAGTTGGGATCGAACCCATAGATGGGCTACCTACGTACCCTTTGTTTTGGAAAAGGAATCAGAACCCACGTAGTTCGAATAAGGGATTATGATGTTTATGATTGATGTCTCAAATAAGGATGTCACAATTACTTTTACACTCTAAGTTCACGTGAGTCATGCTCGGTGTGAGAAACAAGAGGTATTGGTAAAAATTAGACAATTGTGCCATGAAAGATGCAATCATAAGAAATAATGTGGGGCTTATGTATGTATGATTGCCCAGATAAATGAAGTTTAGGATTTACTTTAAGGAGAAAATAAAGGAACAGGGTCCATAAAGGTATATGTGCTTTATGGAGATTTGAATACTCTAACTTGGGAGTTATTCCTGAAAAGGAAACCCAAATCAGGAGAGGATTCATAATTGGGTTTTACTCCTCAGAAGGAATCCCAGATTAAACGTAAATTAGGACTGGTTAAAGATAATTTAAGGGACTTGGGGATTATTCCTGAAAAGAAGCCCAAGATTTATGATTGGGACTTACTCTTGAAAAGGAGGCCCAGGTTAAGGGATTTATGTCTGGGAATTATTCCTAGAAAGGAAACCATTGTTAAGGATTATGGTTTGGGGATTACTCCTGAGAAGGATGCCCATATTTGAGAATGGGGCTTACACCTGAAAAGGAAGCCCAAATTATGGGATCTGGGGATTACTCCTAAGAAGGATGCCCAAAAATTAAGGGACTTGGGGCTTACTCCTAAAGAGGATGACCATAATTATGACTGGGACTTATTCCTGAAAAGGAGACCCAGGTTAGGGGACTTGGGGCTTATTCCTGAAAAGGAATCCCAAGATTATGATTGGGACTTATTCCTAAAAAGGAGACCCAGGTTAAGGGATTATGGTTTGGGGCTTACTCCTGAAGAGGATTCCCATATTTGAGACTGGGGCTTACTCTTGAAAAGGAATCCCAAATTAGAGGATCTGTGGCTTACTCCTAAGAAGGATGCCCAAAAATTAAGGGACATGGGGTTTACTCCTAAAGAGGATGCCCATAATTATGACTGGGACTAATTCCTGAAAAGGAGGTCCATGTTAGAGGACTTGGGACATACTCTTGAAAAGGAAGCCCATGATTATGACTGGGACTTATTCCTGAAAAGGAGACCCAGGTTAAGGGATTAAGGTTTGGGGCTTACTCATAAGGAGGATGCCCAGATTTGGGAATTTTAAGAATTTGGGGCTTACTCCTGAGGAGGATGCCCATATTTAAGACTTATGACTGGGGATTATTCGTGAAAAGGAGACCCCAGTTAAGGATTCTCTCATCTTAAAGGATGAGGTTGAATGAATGAACTCTCAATATTTAGTGACATAATGATATGTAAATCACTAGGTTTTGAGAGATATTCCACCAAATTCCTTTCAGATAAGGATTTCAAATCAAGAAATCAAGCCATAAATAGATTTGGAGAGTGTCTTAAAGACTGAATCTTGAAAAGAAAAGGTGTAATGGATTAAGAGGGGTGAAATGGGCAAGAAAGGCACCCAAAAAGGAAGGGGCGCGCAAGTCTTGGAAGGTGCGCAGGTACTGCGGCAGCGCGCACGTATTGGTCGTGCAGGTTTACCTGCGCAATATGGTGGGTACTTGCACGATATTCAACCAGCATTTGAAATAATTGAGTGAATCTTCATTAAAGCCTTTAGAATCCTCTTGAGGTTCTTCCAAAAAAGGGACGCGCAAGTTCTATCGAAGGAGTAAGGCGGCACACATGTGTGACCACTTCCCTTTAATTGCTGACCACTCAGGTGCGCAAGTGTTGATGAGTTTCAACACTTAGGCCTTACTCCCTCTCTTTAGATCTTTCGTTCTATGTACGAAATTACCTTAGAAGTGTTCCGTAATATTTCAAAAGAGACTTGGGCGTTGGGAGCTTCAATCCGAGTTTCTGAAAAAAAGATCCTCTTTAAATGGGGGGCCCACAGGGTCTATTTATAGGAAAGACAAGACCCTGGGCGGTTACCAGACAGTTATCACTTAGGTCACGCAAGTCACTTGCGCGACTTAGGCGTCGCGCAAGTCTACTTGCGCGATAGTGATAAAACATGCGCGACACAGGTGTTTTTGATCCTTTGTTCATGACTTTGTAGAATTTTGATATTTTCTTCAAAGGATGAATCACTTTGAGCTCATATATTCCCCTTTTCTGATCATTATATTCTTTGATGAAAGGAGCGTCAACAATGACATTATTAGTTTTTTATAATTAGGGTCTAGGAAAATTTAAATTCTAGATAATGATTATTCAAGGGAAAATATATATATTTTAGATATATAAATGGAAATGGTCTGATCTATTTTAAATTTCTATGATTTAGATAAGGGTCACGTTATCAAGAATATATTCACAATACGTATAGAAACTAAATCAAAATATATTTTAAATTGAGTAAATGTGTGTATGTATTTGATCGTATCTTGTTTGGTTCTTCCATCAATCAGTAAACCATGCAAATTTGAGGAATCTCAATTTAATATTTCTAATAAATGGGGTTTCTCATATAATTGGTGTATTTAATTAAGAAAAGCTTTATTTCCAATGTAATGATCATTTTTATTTCAAATCACTTTTTCTCAAGATAAAGGGTCCTAATAAAATATATTATATGATATTTAGGAAATACAAAAAATTTACAATTATCATTTCCTCCTTTGTTTACTTTTCCCCACAAACTCAGTTATTTTCACCACAAAATTGTTATAAATTATGTATTTTTCATAAATGAACCACTAAGATTTACCACTAATGAATCACATGAATCATGAAAATGATATTGTGATATTCCATTTGAATTTAGAAAAATAAACCACTATAAATGTTTATCATAAATTAATATATTTCATAAAATCAAATTACCTTCATATTAATCTCCAAATCCAATTATGTATATAAATTATTCCAAAAATAAATAATTTATACCTCCCAACTAACCTCAACATTCAAATATTTCATTTTGTTAATACAAAAATAATCACTCATGATAAATTACATGTTAGACCTGAAATATTCATGTACCTCAGGTTAAAAAATCCTAAAATTACTTTAATCACCCAAAATCCTAAAAAATTACCAAACTATATTTCCGAAAATAAAATTCATATTTATCCATCTTATAGATACATAGAAAAATAATGTTTAGGTTTTTCAAACATATCACCTATTGGTTATTGAATCATGCCCTAAATCCTTTATAGATGTGATGATTTTTTTCCCATTATATAGTTTTTATTTCATTCGAAAACCAGATTAATATAATTTGTATAATTATAACAAAATTATGATAACTATAATCAAAATAACATTTATTATAAAATCCAAATTTAACCAATAATGAAATTTATATAGATTATTTTTTTGATAAATTGAAATAATTTTAATTGATATTACATACCATAAAAACTTGAAAAGTTCTTGGATTATGTTTTCTATAATCATGTTCTTTCCATAAAATATCATCTTTACCATAAATGACATTTTAATTTCCTAAGTTCCACTCAACATATTCTTGAAAATCCTTAAAAAATACTAAAGAATAATCATTTGTGGTTTCATGTTTTTTCCAACCCACATAACATTGCAAAAAATACTTCAATAACATGATTATTGAGTTCCGACACATTACCACGGAATTAATTACAATATAATTATTATCATATCACGTGAAATTATTAACTTACCATTGGACTGTGGAATTCACATACAAAATTGTAATATTCCGGACATTTAGGTAATTCAGTTTTTTGTAGAGCATTAGATGGAACATTATTTCCACACATACCATTTACTATAATCTTCATTTTTCATTGATAATTATCTTCATTTTCCAAACCAATTCCTTACATATTTAATCCTCCAATAAATTTAAAGACAGTTCAAGGGTGCCTCTTAATTAATTTTTTTTTCAGTCTGAAATTGAATATTATTATTTTATCATCATCCATAAGACACCATACATATATTTATTTATGTGTTGGGAAATATAAATATATTCCATCTATTAATAATAATTTTAGAGAGATAATTTCGGGTGATCTCAACATGCCAATCATCTGCTCACATTAGGTTAAGAATTTCATTTGTGGAATCATCACATTTCTATAACATTAGATATTTTAATGATTACTAGTATTTCATACCCTTAAGTTAATGAATAAAATATAAAATATCTGAATTCATTGAGAAATAAAATGTGAAACATATTATCCTATAATTATTAAAATATTATTGAAAAGTATATACATACTTAAGAGTCTATAGTTTCAATCTAGGGTATCCATGGTAACTTGTAAAAATAGGTTTTCTAAAAAAATTGTTTTTTATATCGATAAAAATTATTCATAAATTGTTTCTAAATTTCCAAAAAATTTCATGTGAGAGTGTCAAACAATGTGTGTAGAAAGGATCATTGTCATACACTAGATGGAAATTGAGTCCTATTCAATATAGACTTTTTTAGAAGCCCTGTAGAGATTAAAAGATGAAAATCATATTTTATAGAATATATGACATGATACACCATGATTATAGGGGAATTATACATCCTGAGGTTTTATGATATATTTATTTTTTTTAAAAATTAATCACATTGATATACTGACATGCATGCAATGCTGGTTTTGAATGAAATGTGACACTACATCAATATACTATTATTTAATCATGGTCTTTGTAATTTAGTAGTTAATATGCGGAGTAAGAGTACTAGTAACTAAGTTAATAATATTTAAAATCATTAACACTTATAATAGGGAATCATTTGTTATATATTGATTATAAATGAAATAATTACATTTTTATGGAAAAATGAAATTTCTTCTAAAAAACTATATTTCTTTTAAAATTCAGCTTATTCACACATTTTAACCATAATTTAAAATTAATACTTATAACATTTCGGAAAATTATTTGGAAAAATAATATTTATATATTAATATAAATTTCATAAATACATTATGTTGAGTTGTTGTGATATTTTGAAAATAGTAATTATTTTAAAAATATGGAAAAATAATTGTTTTGTTAAAAATTTAATATTCATTTATATTATTCAGAAATTTAAATTATATTTTTTTTAAACGTATAAATGATTAAATTATATTAATATTAAACTACTTTATTTCATTAGAATCAATTTCTTATTGAATTGTTTTATAAATGCATTCTATTCTTATTTGAGTTTTTTTAAAACCTCTATTTCATTATGCTGATAGTTTAACATAAGATTAAATTATGAATTTTTTTAATTAAATTCAAGAAAATAGACTACATATACTTATATTTAATAATAAAACTTATTTAAAATGTCCATATTAATATATTTACCATAATGAAAAATGATTAATGGGAAAATTAACTACCATGGTAAAGAAAAAAATGTCTTCTCCCAAATATTAATGGAATATTATAAGGGTTTAAAATTACATCAAACAAATCTAAAATTAAAGGTGTGGAACTATTTATATCATATAATAAAACATTTTATACAATAGACCATTTTTTGGCCTCTGGTGTACGAAGCCAGATCTTCTTTTTTAGCATGTCTTTCTTTTCTGGTCGTTTTTGAGAAAAAGCTGATTTTCTATTAATTTTAGGAGTACATGTCATGTACTTATAAGTACAATCCATATAATCGGTTGATGCAGGAGCCTTGTGATGGTCGTGTAAAGGACGAGCTCATGGCTGTGTGTACTTACCTAGAGACCGCCTAAAGAGGGGGCCGGTTAAGGCAAATACACCTAGTGTACATTAGAAGTACACTCCATGTACTTTATTTTAATTTAATTAAATAAGAGAGGCTCGCACCTAATTAACATAACCCCCTTATACTTCATCTGTCTTGTCTAGGAGTGTTCGTAGTTGACAAATCTTCTTTTATCCCTTGACTCAATGTCCGTTCTCCGATTAGACCGCTATCAATTGTGTTGGAATCACCATGGTAAGATCTTCCTTCTTCTAAAGCCTCACTTCCTGATTTCTCCTCTTTCATGATATATCCTCAGTTGAATGTTTTTAGAGTTATTGTAGATCTAAAACATTCTTGGTCAATTCAAGTCCTGAGGTTCATGTCTATCCATATCATAACGGCAGGGTATGTGATTTGGGCCTTTCTTTAGATGGTCTTTGAGTTATATGAGTAAAAGTGTCCAATACCCTTGTTCTGGGTATTGTGTGCTTATGGGTTTTAACCCTGTTATTTCCTTCCATGCCTTGTGTGCTGGAGTATAGGTTTTATGATTGGTAATAGGGTTATATTTACTTGTCTATGGATTTTCTCCTTGTTTGTTTGTTACTGACCATTTGGTCTAGCTTTTCCTAATAGACTCCTTTGCTTTACATGCCTTGTATTGTAAGTATGGAGTGTTTTTACCTAACATGATATGATATTTCTGAGACTTTCTACCCAAGTATTTCTGGATGTTTTCTTTGGATTCCATTATATATATATGCATGATTGACTTATACAGGGTCGTGAGAACCTAGTGTAATAGACCATAGAGAGAATGGATGTTGAGGGATTCTAAAGAGTGTCTGTTTACATTATGTTGCGAGAATATAGGGGGGATGGAATTTGTGATCACTCAGAGTGTCTGTAGATTCCTCATTAGGAGACCACATGTGGAACTGGATGTTTAGTGCTTCCTTAGAGAATCTATAGTTACTGATACGAGACCACATGGGGGAATTTCCGGTGACTACTTCCTCAGAGACTCTTTGCTAAAGCTGAACCAGAGAGGTTAGACATGGAGTACTTCCCAGAGGGTTTCATGTGTTTTTTGGGTTAAACCAGTGGGTCTATTGATGTTATTACATCCTACGGGGATATATATTTGTGATTTTCTACTTAATTGATATATGAAATGGAATACAATTGAAACTATATGATTATTTACTTTTGAGAAATTCGTTCTTTACCACATATTTTTTCTTATTGCCTACCATATATATTCATCTAATTTTTGGCAAACAAAATTTGGTGGTTGCCTATTTGGATTACTCTCACACCATTTTTGGGTCATTCTTCTGTGCCCAAATTGAATATATTTTTGCATGAATAGATAAGGGCATGTTCCCTTCTACGTCCAGTACTTGAAGACATGGAGATGGAGAGAATGTGACCAAGATAAGGCTTGCGATGATGAGAAGTTGCTTACTTGTACTATGGTTGGGAACTATATTTCAGAATTGTGACATGTTTTAGATTTTTTCTTAGACATATGTATCATGGATCCTTTATATATGTCCTCCATTTTTTTATTACTTCTAGTATTCTACTACTTACTATTATATGGTATTATTAATGCTTTTGCTATTTTTATCTATTTATTTCCACTGCATTACTCTGTCAATGTGGGAATAGTTTCACCACTATCAATCCCAAATCCCTTGCTGCTAGTCGGTAGCCTTTGATGTTTGGGAAAATGTGCATGGGTCCTTGTGACTAACCTGGTATAGGGCACCTCTGGGCAGCATCCAAAACCGGGACATTACAAAGTGGTATAAAAAGGGTACTCTTTTCATCGTGACATACATTTTGGATCATATATCTATGGATATGATGGAATAGGTAAATTGTAATAAGCTATTCCATTGAGTATCTAACTTATGTACAGGGAAAAGACAATCTAACTTGTTATTGAAAATTCCTTGGGTTTTCAATTTCTCAGGTTTTGCAATTAATAGAGTTTATTTGATTTCAGCATTGGGTGATTCACATGTTTTGTGATATTATAATTGATTATGTTGCGGTTCTATTTCTTTTTCAACCTGATGAGATGAGGGTATGACATCTCATGCATCATATATGAACATTCTAGAGATCACATGTCATGCATTCATTCCATGTCATTTAGGGAGAATTTGTTATTGCATGTTTTGGTGATATATGTAGTGTTAGATATTCATTCAATTATGATAGATTCCTTTATTTAATGTCTTCTTTTTGATAGGGTATTGAATTGGTTAATGTTTTGTTAGAATAGACTCCAAACATTGGTTCTTGAGGTTTTTTGCGCCCTCATGGATAGGAATTTTCTCAAGCATTTCCTTGTTATTATTTGTACATGACATGTATAAGATACCAAGATTTGATTTGTAGGATGTTTGGGACCTCACGAATCAGAATTTGGATCTTTAATGTTGTTTCAGTGTTTTTATGGGTGTCTAGAGTTGTTTTTGAGGATTACTATCCCGAAAATACCAGAATACAGGGCATGGAATGATGAATACACGCCATGTGTCCTTCTGTTCGGGAAGGTACTGTTTTTTAAGTACACATCATGTATATAGGTATACGTCCTGTAGTCCTTAACCATGTGACTAAATGTGTGGGAAAAGACTCTAGTTTGATAAAATATTTAATTGAAACACACTATGAACCAGTTTTACATGCTTTGTTTTGAATAATTGTATCTAGATATTTGAATAATGACATGGGTAGATGAAAAAACTAGAAAGTACACACTACGTCCATCAGGAAAATGCTGCATGGAGTGAGTCGGGTAACCGGCCATGTGACTAACAACAAGGGTTGGTGAAGTCCTTTTTAGTACATTTCGTGTTCAAGGAGAACACACCATGTATTCATTCTAGAGGAGAACTTTGTGGGTTAGTCGTGTTGAATAACATGGTCATGGGAATGGGATTCATGTTCACTTCGTGTCTTGGGAGAGCACGCCGTGTTCATGGGGTGTTACGTGACCTGAGTTGGAAAAAGTACATGCCCAGGTGAATGGTTAAAGGAACACACCGTTTAGGTGTTATACATTCCTTGTATCCATGTTTTGAAAAACTAAAACACTTTCTTTATCTTGTTCCCTTATTTTAGTTCTATGTTTCTGTCCTAGTTCTTCTTGATCTAAGGTGTGTTCCCGACCTTGCAGAGTCATGCCAACGAGAATTCCTTCGATTGTATGAAAGAAACAAGGTAGTTATCAATCCCTGGATATGGCTGATTAGGGACTACCAGTAGATCCTCCAGTTGTGCTTATCCTGGAACTGACTGTCATTATAGACATAGGTGTTGACGCAAAGTTCCGAGAGGGCTTTAAGTTATTCATGCAGACCTTCCGAGGAGTACAACATCATGCCCCATATATGAAAGAATTGACGCAGGTTTTCTAGCAGAATCATCTTCCCACCTTCACAGGGGATATAGGATCTCAGGCTGTAGAGTCGTGGTTAGAAGCCATGATATCTATCATCGATCATCTGAATAATCCTCTGAAGATGAGTGTGAAGCTATCAAGGTACATGCTGTGAGACTCCTCCAAGAGATGGTGGAATATGATCTCACAGGAAGATTGCCAGCATGTTATGGTTTGGGATGTGTTCTAGTGTGCCATATATGATTTATTCTACCCATATACTTTGAGGGCCAATCGACCCCAAGAGTTCTTGAGTCTGGAGTAGGGTACTCTTTCAGTAATGGAGAATTTTTCTCTATTGAAAGAGCTGCAATGCTTCACACTAATCCCAGGAGGTGATGTGTTATTCCTTTCATGGATGATTGAATATGGAATCAAGAACGACATCTTATATCAGGTGAAACCCATCATGTTGACTTCCATCACTTCATTAGTCAACCAGGCACATATCATAGATCACACTCTGAGGGATTCATGAGTTGTGATCCAAGGGTGGTTCAGAATCCAGAGTTGGAATTCCTCCTACTGAAAGCAGGAAGTGCCATAGGGAGTCAATGTGTGGGGATCCAAGGAAGTGGGATACATCATCTGGTAGCCATGTGGTGTGCTACCAGTGCAAGAAGAGCAGGCCTACAATCCCACATTGCCCGAGAGACCTAGTAGACTATCGATCTTGCGACAAGATGGGCCATATTTAGTAGTTCTGTCTAATTTTCTCACCATCATATGGTGAGAGGAGTTTCTCTATGAGTCCTATTTTAGGAGAATCACCACAAGTTTCTTATCAGTCAGCTAATTTTAGTTCTTCCAGTAATTCATGCTGAGGTGGAGGTCATTGTCGTGTAGCTAGTCAGGAGGCTTTCCATGACAATAGGGGGGGACTTCTCAGGGTGGTCGGGTAGGGTCATAGGTCCCCGGTGTAGGTGATACATTTTCTGTAGAGAATAACCAACAAGAGGAGGATCCCAAACCCTATATAGTTCGAGGTACAATACTAGTTTCCTCACTTTTAGTTTCTACAGTTTTCGATACATGGGATTCCTATAGTTTCATATCTATTGCTATTGTGAGGACCCATGGGCTCTGTATATGTTCTTCTTCCGATTTCATGATGCTAAAGACTCTGTTGGGGACTAGAACAGTTAGTGTACATCAGTGAAAGTGGTTACCTCTTGAGGCATGTGGTTGTCACATCTCATGGGGCCTATATATCTTAGGGATGACATTATAAGATGTCATTCATGGAATGGATATATTAGTTTCCTTTCAGGCTATTGTTGATTTTTATCATCATAGGGTGAGCTTCACATCACCAGAGGGTGGCCCTTTTTTACATAAGGGTGAATGGGATGTCCATGTGAGTAGAGCAGGAGCTGAGAATCATGGATTATGCGGAGTTATAGTGAAGATTTCTAGTCTATATCTGGACAACAGGAGACTTCACAGATGGAATTTCCTCTAGTGGTGGATCATTTCAGGAATGTCATTCCATAAGTCATCACATGTTTTAATCAGGAGCAAGAGGTTTACTTCTCTATTGAGCATATTCTAGGAGAAGCCCCAGTGTCTATTCCATTTTATATGATGGCTACACCAGAGTTATAGGAGCTTAAAAAGTAGTTGCAGGAGTTGCAAGAATTCTTTTTCATCTAACCTAGTATATCTCCTTGGGTTTTACATGTCCAGTTTACGATAAAGGGAAATGGTACACTCAGAAAATGTGTGGATTATCACATTTTGAACCACGTGATGGTCAAGAACCAATATCACATGTCGGGTATTGATGATCTCTTCGATCAGATTCAAGTATCCCAGGTGTTCTCAATGATTGACTTGAGATCCGGTTATATCCATTTGCATGTTCGACCATCAGATATACCTCTTATAGACATTATGAAAAGGTATGGGTAATAAGAGTATATGGATATTACATTCAGTCTCCTGAACGCGCCCACAGTTTTCACAGCACCGATTAACCGAGTGTTCCATCCTTACCTAGATTCATTCATGGTATTCTGCAGGGATGATATCTTTGTTTACACTCACACTCAAAAAAACCATGACACAAATCTAGAGATCATTTTGAGTACAATAAGAGAGTATTAGTTATATGATAAGCTCCAAAATTCCACTTTTGGATGGAATAGAATAACTTATTGTGTAATGTCATCCAAAAAAAGTATCAGTAGACCTAGAGAAATTAATAGTAGTAGTTTCATGGGAGAATTTGAATAACGTCTTTTTGGTACAGAGTTTTCTAGGGATGGATGTATACTATAGATGTTTCTTACAGAACTTTTTATGCTTAGCAGCATCATTGATGGGTCTGACTAAGGAGGGATCAATGTACATATGGTCAGATTCATGTGAGTCATTCTTTCAGGAGATGAATGGGATGTTGACTACAACACTAATACTAGTTTTCCCAGAGCTAAGAAAGAGATATATGGTTTATATTGATGTATCAGGTATCGAGCTGGGATTAGTTCATATGTAGGGAGATAGAGTAGTTGTGTATGGGTTTCGGCAGTTGAGGCCACATGAGAGGGACTACATGACACATAATATTGAGGTGGTGGTAGTTGTTCATGCTTTAAATTGTCAGAAACATTATATGATGGGAGAGAATTTTGTGGTTTTCCCCAACCACAAAAGTCTCAAATACATCTTTACGCAGTGTAACATGAAATTGAGATAGTGAAGGTGGGTTGAGTACCTTCAGTCTTTTGACTTTGAGCATGCCTACACGCCGGGGAAGGGCAACACTATGGCTGATGCGTTGAGCATAGGGATGCAGATGTTGGCATTTTAGGAGGCCAATAGTGTGTGGTATATTATGCCTCTGTTCTCTGAGATGAATTTGGAAGTTCACCATAGATAGGGACAAACATTTATTTCTATTGTAGCTATTATATATACTCTACTTGATCAAGTAATAATGTGACAATTATCATATTCTCTAGGACCAGTCTTCTAGGAGAGTGTGTTAGGAGGAACCCCTATTCTTGGATGGACCATATGCGAGGAAGAGATATTTCATTTTCATGGGTGTGTGTGGATGTCAGTAGACATACGTGAGGAGCTGATGCATGTTTTTCATTCCTCATTTTGGGAACTTCAGCCTTGTGTCACCATGATGTATCATGATCTGCATCATCTGTATTGGTGGCCATGTGTGAAGAGAGATGTATCTGGTTTCATCATAAGGTGTTCCACCTGTTAGCAGGTGAAGGCGAAGAATCCGCGAACATTAGGGCTTCTGAAATAGTTACAAATTCTTGAGTGGAAGTGGAATGATGTTGAGAATGATTTAGTGGTAGGTTTATCATGTTTTCCAAGAGGAATTATGTATTTTCGGTTGTCATTGATAGAATAACAGAAGTATCTCACTTGTTGCCAATCATGGAGACCTTCTGTGTTGATGAACTATGGAGGCTATACATCTGAGAGATTTTACATATACATGGGGTTAAACTCTCCAATGATTATGACATGGATGCATGTTTTTCATCTCGGGTCTGGAAGGGGCTACAGAAGGCTTTGGGTACTCATGTATTTCTGAGTACAGGTTACCATCCCCATACATATAGCCAATCCGAGTGAATGATTCAGGTGCTTGAGGACATGCTTCGAGCATACATTATTGATTTAGCATGTTCTTGGTATAAGAATATACCTATTGTTGATTATTCAAAAAATAATACTATCCATGAAACTGTTTAGATCAAACCATACAAGGCTTTGTATAGTAGGCCATGCCGATAACCCTTGTGCTGGCTGGAGGTAGGAGAGGTAGCTATGCTAGGACATCGTCTTGTCCAGGAGACCACATAACAGATATAGTTCGTTCGAAAAAGGATGGGTATTGTACAGTCATGACAGAATTATTATTCCTATTGATGGAGACAACCTATGGTGTTTGAGGTTAGAGACTAGGTTTTGTAATTGTCTCGCTGAGGTTGGGATACCTATGAATTATGAGACAGGGCAAGAATTTGTGAAAATACGTCGGACCATTTGAGGTGTTGGAGAGGGTTGGGCCAGTTGCCTATCAGTTTCAGTTAACTTAGATGTATTGGGCTATGCATGATGTCTTCCACGTTTCTCAACTCCGACGTTTCTTCTCAGACCTGTCTCATGTTTTCAACGAGAGGAGTTTGGGCTACAGATTGATGCATCATTCGAGGAGCATCCTATGCAGATTGTTGATCACAGTGCAAATGTTCTCTATGGCCAATTTTTTCCTGTTGTACGAGTGTTATAGCAGCACTAGCGAGTATAGGATGAGGCAGGGGAGAGGGAGGTCGATGTATGATCATAGTGGCTGGAGTTGTTTGGGTATTCTTCTTCTATGCCACCTTTCATGGAAAATTTGGGGATTAATTTCATTAATGGGGGGAAATTTGTAAGAACTTGGATCTTTTTTAGGCATTTATTTGTTTTTTGGTCCTTTTTAGAAAAAGATTAGTTTTTGGAAATTTCAAGAGTACACGGCGTGTACTCTATTGCAGTAGGTAGCCATGTGATGGTCGTATAACGACTAAGAACATGACCATGTGTGGTGACCTATAGACCATGTAATGTGGGGTACATTTTATGCAAGTTCACACCATGTAGTTGGGAAGAACATGCCATTTAATTTCTATTTATTTCATTAAATGGACTGTGGTCGTGTTTAATCGACAAAACCCTCTTCTTCTTCGTCAATCTCATACATGATCATCCACAACTGACAAATCTTCACTGATCCCCCAACTAACCATTCATTATCTGATTCATCCACCATCAATCGCTTTGGTATTTCCATGGTACGCTCTTCCATCTTCCAGAGCCATGTTTTTGAATTTATCCTCTTTTATGAGATATACTCGTTTGATTTTTTATTGTTTTTTTGTATATCTATGACATTATAGAGAGATTCAAGGCTGGAGGTTTACATATATTGATCTCACGATACCGAGGTAGCTGGTTTGTGCTTTTCTGGAGATGGTATTTGTGTTATACATGAAAAAGTACCTAATAACCTTTTTAGGGGTATCACATGTTTAATGTTTTTAACCTTGTTATTTCTTTTTATGCCCTATGTGCTTGAGTAGATGATTTTTTATTGTTAATAGGGTTATCATTTCAATTCCATAGATGTTTTTCCAATGTTTTTTTATTGACCCTTTGGTATAACTTTACTTATTATAATCCTTTTCTTTCCATGCCTAGAATTGTTAAGATGGATTGATTTTTTCTATCATGCTATGATATGCTGTATAATTTATATCCAATTAGTTCTAGAGGATTAATTTGGCTCCTATATATAGGTGCACAAGATTTACTTAAACATGGCCATGAGAAAATACTGTAGTATAATGGATGTTGACTGCTTCTCCAGAGTGTCTCTTTACATTCTGTTCTGAGACCATAGGTGGGATGGACTTTGTTCTCCCTCAGATTATCTTTATTTTCCTCCTTTCATGACCACGGGTTGAATAAGACATTGAGTGCTTCCCCAAAGTGTCTATAAATACCGATAAGCGACCATAGGGGAAATTGATGTTGAGTGCTTCCTCATAGAGTCTTTTCTAAAGCTGAACCAGAGTGGTAAGAATGTGAGTACTTCCCAAAGGGTTTATTGTGTTTGTTTTGGTTAAACCAGAGGGGTTAGGAAAAGAGTATGTTCCAAAGGGTTACATTTTTGTGATTAGATACTTATTTTATATATGAAATAGAATACAATTGAAACTGTGGGATTTTTTACTTTTGAGTACATCCTTTTTTACTGCTTATTTATTCATATTACCTGACATATATATTCATTGACTATTATGAAATGATCGTAGGGTGGTTGCCTACTGGGATTAGTCTCACACCCTATTTGGGTCATGAATTTGGGCCCAAATAGATTATATTGTTACAAGTATAGATAAAGGAAACGTCCCTTCTACGTTAGGTACATTACTGCTTGGAGCTGGAGAGCATGTAACCAAGCTGAGGCTTACAATGCTGAGGAGTTGTTTACTTGTACTTTGGATTGGAAATTTATTTCATCATTGTGACTTGTTTATCAGTTTTCCTAGAAATATGTATCATGGAACATTTATATATGTGATCCAGTTGTTTATTACATTAATTATTCTACTGGTTACTTTTTTATGGTATTATTACTACTTGTTCTGTTGTTATCTATTTCATTCCGCAACATTACTCTGCCAATAATGACATAGTTTCCCCACTATCACACCAAAGGACCTCGCTACTCGTTGGAAGCCTCTAATGTTTCGGGAAATGAAAATGAGGCGTCGTGACCAACTAGGTACGGGGAACCACTGGGAGGACCCAGAACAGGGACGTTACATCTGGAATGAAAAAAAACATGTTAATCACATTATCTTTCAAAATTTTCATTTGTGTGCTCTCCCATGATTATAAATGGAAACAACATATGCTCATCTCTTCACACTTCAGAAACCAGTAGGATCTGAATATACATGGTCAAATATCATTCTTAATTCCATTACAACATACTATATTCCATATTATGATTATTTTTACCTCCTATGAATTATTGAAGTTGAAACCTAAAGAGAATTTCCAAATAAGAGGTAAAATTCATACACAATAATAATTATTTATTTTATTATTACATTATCTTAAATTAATCATCAATTATGAAAATATAATAACAACAATACAACCAATATATTTATAAATTATTATGTTAATTTAATTACATAAACATATTTTCACTTCCACCAAATGGGAAACAAAACTGTCAATCATGCGTATGGTAGATTACCATCTCACGAGCCGATGTAATCGGTTTTCCATCACCACAGTTCAGGGATGTATATAATAATGGATTTAAAATAAATATATATAATTTATATGAAATTATAATACTTATTTATTATTATATCAAATATACCTTCTCAATTTTCATTCTGTTGGGGATACAATAACGTCGCTCATGGGTAAAATTATGTTCCACCTCACAAAGTTATGTGGCATGTCTTTTGAATTAGAATGTAGTGAAATCTATAATGATTAAAATTAATAAATATATGTTTTAATGATGAAAAATATACAAATATATATATTTATATAATATAACTTCTAAATAATTACCTTCCAATATTTAAAAAAAATGTTACTCATGAGTAGAAGTGGACTACCGCCTCCAAGTAGTGATATGAGATATTTTCATTTTAAATTTCATTTGATTTAATTATGAATTTATATAATTAATATAGATAAAATATATGTTATATTAATGATTTTCTTCAGAATAATTACTGTTTATTTTATTTTTGGTCCATACTTCTTGAAAAATTGAGAAGACGTTCATTTATACGCATTACCTACCTTATTCCTAAACAATGTCATCAATTTTCTATATATAACATTAATAGATTAAAATAAATACATATATAATCTATATATATATATATGTTATTAATATAATTACAAAAATAGGTGATTGAATCATGATCAATGTAAACCGACAGAAAATTATTAAACCTAACATAAATGAAAAACGAAACAATTAGTACCAAAAAAGTGATTTTAACAGGGATATATTAATAACCAAGTTACAAAACACTATATATAAATCATATATATTATGATTTATATTATTAATGGTATTTAATAAAAGTATATAAACCATTAATTTTTTTACTGGTGGTTTTAAATGATGAAAAGGAATATAAACCTTAGGTAAGTGTTTCTTAGATCACTTTTATTTCCATGAGACATATTTTATATTCACAACTTATTGCACTCTGTGGTTTATATACTACTTTTTTTATTTTATATTATCAATATATTAACTTAATAGTCTTAAAATTTTATATTTATATTCTTAATTTCATGGGGACTATAATTAAGAAGATGCCAATGTTTTAAGGGATCTCACATTCACTTTTAGTTTCATGTGAACATCAAATATTTCCTAATTATTTCTCGTGTGGGTTTTATATAATGTACATTTGATAATTTATATCATGAATATCATTTTTTTATATTGAGTTTTTTGTTTGAATGTATTTATTCTATGGGGAATATTATTTAGAATTTACTTTAGTGGTGAGTTCTTATTTAATAATTACATCATTATTCAAGAATAGTTTTAGTAAAACTATCCCTTGGTAAAATTATTTGATATTTATATCATAAAATAAATCTTCTTTCTTATCTTATAGTTATTCAAGATCATTTTCATGTAATATTACCATTATTACACTATTTGGTAAATAAGTTTATTAATAAAATATTTTTAATAATGTCATTCGTTATTTCTCTCTTCGGGTGAAACTATTATTTCATAAAATTATATTTTTCAAAAAAATGATTTTTTTTAAAAAATTACAATATAAATTATTTTCAAATATTTTTTTTTACCTTTTTATTATTTTTTTCAAAACATTTGAAATGTTCTACTGATTTCATTTTCAAGATGATGCCCATTTGGATTTTACTAAAAATGAGTATGAAGAGATTGAATTAACATGTGAAGAATGAATGAAAATTTCTACCTTTATGAAAAATCATAGTTTTAAAGTTTAGTTTAAATTTTTAAGGATATTATAAATAAAATAAATTTTACAAATATACTAGGAACATTTTATTTTATAATTGTTATTCTCAATGTGTAATGATGATTTTACTAAAAAATATTATTAACATTTTTAAACATTATATTCATTGATGTCATTAAAATTATATTGTACTTATGAATTACTGGGGATATGTTGTATTTATATCATCTTTATTCATTATTTTGAATTATTATGATCAGTTTTTAGATGATTTGATATTTTATTACCATTCACCATAATATTATACATGGTTATGACAATTATTAATTGATTGGAAAATGTATTAACATTTCATATGTTATTTTTTCATTAGATTGTTTACATTCATTATTATTCAAGCCATTGATATGGGGAATACATTGGACATAGTATGTGATGGGTGGGGCCTGACATTAGATATCCCATAAATTTATCAATAGGTTCAATGAGACAAATTTGTTTTCCAAAGTAGATAGTTGTTTACCCATATTTCTAAAGACCCTTGATGAGGTTCTTAACACATTGTTTCAGATGACAAACATTTTTCATTTTCTCATTATCAGATTTATGTTTTTTCCCATAGAGTTATTCTATTGGTCTGAATATAAATGTATAATTTCTAAGCTTATGTGATTATTTATATTCCATTATTTTACCATATTTTATACTTATTATAATATAATTATGTAATTATTTATATAGAATGTTTATTAGGTATTTACCTATCTATATTTATTATAATTATTCATTAATGGTTGTTTAATTTTTATGCATACCCTTAATTTGTAACTGATATCACCTCAATCTTATCATTTACATTTTGTAGGATAGTACGATGTGTTTTGGGTATGATATATTAGTATATGATATTGTGAATAACGGATATATAAAATAATATATATTGTTACTTTATTTTCAAGTTATATTGTTAATTACAAGTATGTATCTAGTTTAAGAAAACTACTATTCATTTTGATCCAATGGGATGTGATACATTGTATCAAATTCTAATGAAGTAAAGTAAAAAAACTACTCTAGGATACTAAGGGTGGGGTATTTAAATATTCATGGGGATTACCCATAAGTAAAAATATTCATATCCCTTATACACCCATAGTATCTAGATAGAGATGTAATTTTAGGAAACACACTCAATGTACCTCTCAAAAAAATTCCAGGATTTTTTAACATACAAAGTCAAATCCTTAATCTTATCCAAAGAGTTAACACTAAATAATTTTAGAACTAATCCCCATAATTATCATTACCATTATCTATTATTATCTATACCTTTGAAAAATAATATTACACGAATTTTAACATAAAATATTATTAATTACATACCAAATATCATGGTGCATAGTTTCATTGGAAGACTAGGTACATAAAAAATAAAAATAAATTAAAACATAAAATATTATTTTAATTCATAGGGAGATATTATATAACATTGAACTACTAAAACAAAAATGCATAATATGGGGAATTTATTAATTAATTTTCTGAGATATAAATAAATATAACGGAGTACAATGATATGGAAATGTAATATATGATAAAATTGTATAACATGATATTAAAAAATACGGTTCAATTGTAATCACATGGTAGTATAGAATAATGAACATGGTATCATAGTATCATGGAATCAATAGAAATGTGGAATTAATATATAACATTTCCTAAGCATGAGTCAAGGGAAATATATTAGGCAATACCAGATAATTTAAAATGCCCCATAATGGATTAAGATTCCTCCCAAATACAATATATAGAGCATAATGATACTAAATATTTTTCAAAATAATTGGAATGGTATTCTAATTCATATATTGTATCATGTTAATAAGTTCTTTATAAAACATAATGGAAGTCATTCCAAAGGAAGAACATAAGAATTTCCCTTGGAAATACAATGGTTTTTATAGTCTAAAATAATATCTTAATCAAAGGAAATATCATAATTAATTCATTTGACAAATGATCACAGGTCATGTAGTACCCCATTATTCTATGGAAGTATATAATATGAATATATTTTATATAAATATATACAATAACTTAATAATATCAAATGTAACCTTCGTTGATAAATATTTCATTAAATGATTACATGGAATATTTTTTTTGAGGAAAATAACATTTTACAATGACATCACATCATCAATATCATAAAATTTCTAAAAAATTATATAAAAAATATTCACTATAAAATGATCATCTACACAAATAAAGGATATTTATTTTATTTAATGGGTTTAACTATGGGTAATTATCACTTTTTATATAGGTTAAAAAATATCCTTTTAGACTATTGTAATATGGTTACAAAATCAATCTGAAAAAGATAATTTTATTAATTCCATAAAATTTTATAAAAAATATATACATTGGTAATAATCCAATTAATAAAAAAACTTTTGATTGACTATTTTTTTAATTATTTTAAAAAACACTAATATGGATGAAAATAGAATTTTAACAAAATAGATAATTGAGGAAATATTTTCTTGAAAACATTTTAAGAATAATATAAACTACCAAAGTGAGTATTATAGTAATATTAATTAAAAAATTCATAAATAATAATATTATAATAAAATATATTGTCTTTAATATAGATATATCAAACAACTACTAAAATGTACACTCAAACATAAAAAACCCTGAATAATGATGAAATTGTAGAATAAAACCTTACCACTATGGGATCATTTGAATCATAAAAAATACGGAAAATATTACCTTATAGTAACCATTAAATGACATTAATAATAATACAATCATGATATAATAATTTAATATGGTATTATATGTATTACCGCCCAAAAATTATTAGTTGGGAATATGGAATATGTATCACAAAAGTAAAATATTGAAAAGGAGTCCCATACACATAGATAAAACTTATCATGAATATACTTTATCTAATTTATAATCAAATTATATAAATTATTTGTTTTAATTATAAAATTTTATGGTTTAATCCCCTAAACATGAACCATTTACTTTTTTTATTACTGATAAATTTATTTACTTATGTATTTATGTCTTTAGCATGTGTTTTGTGGATGTTTAGTTCATAATTTATAGATGGAATCACTGTATTTACAATGTTAAATGTGTTAAATATTCAACCATAAATACGATATTAATCATGAAATAATTATTATATTTATAAATAAATTATATATTTTTTTCTATCCATGAAATATGTTTATGAAAAATGAACTATTTTACAATCATTAAGAGGATAGGGAATACATACAAATGAGTAACATTTCCAATTTCTAAAATGTAATAGAAATAATGTGAGTGTAATTTATCATTAAAATGATAAGTATAACCTAAAATCTAAGAAAAATACATTAAATATTCTTACATATATTTTCCATGTGACATGTTAATTTGAAATGATTCAAATTGCTTCAAGATCCAATAGACCTCTATACACAACAATGACATCATCATTCCTCAATGGACATTGTAGTAGGAAAATATTTGATATATCAATTTTAAATAAATATTAATATTTTGTGATTAAAATATATAAATATTATATCAATCATACTGAATATTTGTGATTGCTGATGATGGAAATCAAATTAAATCAGTTGGAAAAAAGATATTTTTCCAACACATTAATGATTGTATCATTTTTCATTTGAGTGGTGTGAAGAAGGATATATTATATAAAATAAAATTAAAAACACCATAGTATATGGTAAATATCACCACTCGATTCTTCTTGATGAGGGATGGGACTAAAAAGTGTCATTCCCATCCTTCCTAATGATAAGGGTGAGATAATAACCCTTGAGTACCACTTTCTATTGGCCCTAGAGTGACGAATAACATCAAAGGATATATAATATCACATATCATGGAAGGAAATACCATTTTTATAGAACAATATTGGTAGATAAGATGGTAAATCCCAAGAAAATCCAAATAAAAAAATTAAAATTAAAACCGAAATCTAGTCCCACATGCATGTTCAAAAGATAAAGCTGATACATGGTACTAAAAAATTCAATGTAAAGTACCAATATAAATGTGACTAAGTAGACAAAAACTTCTAATACTGACACCCAAGAAAGTAAAGTCCAGGACAATCCTCTTCGTCCTTCTAGAAACCTGAAAATAGTTGTATATATGTAGGGTTAACATATGAGTATACTAAGTAGGAAAACTAATGCAATTCAAGCACAATTGGGAAAACCATACTAAAGTCCATGTGAGAAAATTTTATAACCTTCAATCCATGACCAAGGAATACTAACTATCCCAGGCTCACCAAGGAACCCTCAATAAATAACTCAAGTTAAGTAAGGTAGTAGTATAACCACTTCGAAACATGGGTACCTCGCACCATTTTCCCATTGGTTAACTTCTCTTCCCTAACGACTAATGTATCGATGCTACCAACATTTCCATATGAAGTCCCACTGCGACAACCTTCCCGAACTCAAATGAGCCTCAAACCACACAAAATCCCACCATTAGTCAATTTGGCCACAAAAACCATGCCTATTGACTGATGAAACCTGGGCCTCAAACAGAAGACACATGGGAAAAAATCTTATCTCGAAAAACCTAGGCCACTAATCCAGAACAATCATTCCCAACGGTTTTGGGACTATGGTAAGCCTCAATAAATTATAGCCTTCTAGGATACACTGAAGCAGTAATAACTCGGAAGATAGTGCAAGGAATAATGTTAGTAACCATCAATCCACCCACCCACAACGATATTAAAAAAGACCCACTCGACCATGAAATGTGGGAGTTTTTCACATGGTTCTCACTATGGTTTGGGTGTGTATATAATACAAAAGAAACAAAAATTTATACATATAGGTAATCAAACACTAATTCCTACATACATGTTTCAAACAATGAAACCAAAAATCCCACAAGTACCACTTTTGTTTCTACCCATATATGCATAACAACAGAACACAAAATTCTAAGCATAAACCCAAACCCTTTTTATTTAACCACATTCCATTTATCTATTTATTTATTGGAATTAAACGTAATTTATACTAGAACTACTGGAAAACTACTTACCATTAACATACTACACGAAAACTGGTTTTTCAGTCCCACTCCACACCCCTATTAAACCATTGCCTACAATCATTTTTCAATGTTATATAACACAATATATATCTCACAACCCATCCCCATATCCCCTCTACAAAAAAAATTCCTCGATGTAGTCCCACTATATAGCAATTTCATAACCACACTACTATGCTACTTCCCAATGTCGCTCCATGGACACAACACAAACAAAGGATGTCTGACACCTAAAAGTCCACCCATCCAACAATCAATTATTCTCTAAACCTAATATTCAAACACACAACCAATACTTACACACACAAAATGATCACACAAACTACTATTAAACCATATTCATACTGCACACTCACTCCACACCTTTCTCCTAGATCCAACTCCCCTTCCAACCCTTGTACCCATAACTGTGCATCCAACACCACCACCAGACAATCCACAGAATGTTACAAACCCAACAGATCCCACCCTAAAACCACACCTATCAAGCATAATGTATTCATATTTGGTAAATAATTTTATTTAATCCAATTTGATAAATATGGGTTATCACATAAGGATTTTCATCATGCAACATCTATTTCAATAAACCGAGTGTTCCGGATTAAGGTGATTTCATGTTTCAACCATTCATTATGCATCTCAACCAAACAAAACATCAATGGTGAGAATAAAAATACCACCAATGAAGATGATTTTTTAAATTAATATATTTAAAAAAACCCATAAAATATCAAAACATAACAAATAAAACCATTGTTTGACGTCAAACCATATTCAATTTCTGATCAGTTATTATAATATGTCCTATTAACTTTTTATCATTGATTTGTCCATTCCTTATTTATTATTTGTTAAATAAAAGGATTCATCCATTAGTCACATGGAATTATTATTACACCCACCCTATATGATGAAAAAAATAAATAGATATAGATAAAATTTTCACTTGTATGATCAAAAGATAAGAGTTTATCCAAGCATCAATAGCAGGGATCATGTGAGTAGTAAGAAACTTCAAGAAAACTAACTAGGTGGGTCTCTTGCACAAGTGAACGACTAATCAATGGTGGAAGGATCTATATAAACCATTTATAAATCGAAAACACACTAGGAGGGGATGATCCCGGCTTTGACGATCCATATAATATATTAAATGAAAAATGGTTTCCAGGATTCATTAAAATGTGACCGTGGTCAAGATCACATTGTATGAGTATCTCAAATACCTAGGGACGTTTTGATATTAATGATATAATTAATAATATTTGAAAACTCCTCAAAAATTCCCAAGGATAGTTTTAAACTTAGTTTACATCAAATAAGACTTAAGGGGGGAGATTATTGGAGAACTCATGAAATGTAACATTCAAAAAAGGGTTAGACAGTGTTTGGCGTGCCACCATTTTGGTGTGGCACCATGACGGTTACACCATTATGGTTCCACCATTTAAGTGTGGAAATGTTACGGGGCGACCATTACAGTGCAACCATTTTTTTGTGCCACCAATTTGATGTGCCACCATTATGGTGACCCACCGTTACAATGCCACTATTTTGGTGTTCTACCATTTTGGTGACCCCATTTCATTGAGACCATTTGGTGAAACATGATTTTTGGAAATCCTCCGAAATAAACCCCTATGTCCCCCATGTACACCAAAAGCACTGGATTTTCACAAGGGAAAGGCCATGAGAAATCTGGGTTATTGAAGGAAATAAATATGTTATTATATATGAACTATTTAATAATTTCGTAAAGAGGTTGAAGAAAAAATAATACAATCATGGTCCCATATGTGAGATAGCTTTTAAACTGGAAAACCATTTAGGATTATACCTAGGGAATCCAAATATTTGTTTTATTACAAAAATAATATAGAAAGTGAGGATGGATGGTAGGAATGTACTCATTCAGGGAATAGATGAACCAAATCACATTTTATGTGTAAGAAGTAGAGGATAGTGTTTACTCTTTTTATAAGAACCATTTATTTTGTTGATTGTTTTTGGAACCGTCACAGTGACACATTTACGGTGCCACAGTTTCAGTGTTCTACAATTTTTGTGCTACTCTTTCGGTGAAATACTATAGGGAAATGAGATTTTTGGAAAACCCCCTCAACAATCCATAGTGACCCCACGAACACCTGAAACACTGGATTTTCAAAAAGGAATGTCCTTGGGAAATCTGGGTTATTACATCAGATACTTCTCAAACAATTATCTTCCAATGAATTTAAAACCAAACTCAGAAAGAATATGGTTATGAACAACCTCTAGGTAAGCTACCTCTTAGGGAAAAACCACCTTGCACTGTCTAAAAACTGGTGATAAAAAATCAACATCCATGAACCCATCCTTTCCATATATCTCCTGAAAAACTGTTGAAACACAAAGGCTCTATTTCCATAATGAACCACACAAACACCAAATGTCACACTTTTGAGACTCATGGATTAGGGAGGTCCTTACACCATGTAAAGATACTATCTCCTTTGGGTGCATTTTACTCAACCAAAAAGTTTTAATTGCCTCCATATAAAAGTTTCAGGATTAAGGATTAGGTACTCTCTTCTCCACATGTCAGTAATATTCACAAACATTCAGATAATAAGGGGACAACTCATCCCATAGAAAATGAGGTCATGCATTACATCAAATGGCAATGCATACTAGTAAAACACGGAAGAAAATATCAGAACAGCTAAAGGTACTAGACATGCATCTATGCCTCCTTCTCCCAAGTACCCTCCTCAAATAATCTGAGCCTCTAGATCACATAAACCAAAGGAATGGTTGATTGACAAATCACCTTCTCCTCATTACCCGAGATTCTTATTGGATGCTCCAAAAATATCACATTATTCTCGATTTCCAAATATCCATAATCAACGATGTAGGATTCATCATGTATATATTAATAGAGTTGCGAGATATAGAAGACGTTGTGGATCCTCACCAATTTTGGGGGAACAGCAGCTGATATTCCACTTAGCTAACTCATCTCAACACCTCAAAATGTCCAAAAAACCTAGGAGAATGCTTTATTCCTCTACAAAACCTTCAATTTCCATGCTGAGGGGAAACCTTCATGATAAAAAGCTCCCCACAATCAAAAACCATGGGCCACCTCCTATGATTGTCATAAGACTTATGTCAGTCTGGAGCTGCCTTCATCCTATTATGTATAAGATAATCCTTTTTAATTGTGATATGTATTACATCTAGTCGATGAACACCAACCACCCCAACCTCTATCCAGCATATGGGTGAATGATACGGTCATCCATACATGGATTCGAATGGTTCCATGAAAATGGTAGAGTGTTGGCTATTATTATATCCAACTCTACAACATGAAAGTTTCATACACTCAATCATCTGAAGTATGGAACAAATGCTTGTATCATATCCTCAAACAATTGGATGGTCCTCTCTATCTTCCCATCCATATGAGGGTGGAATGGAGTTTTGAGGCATAGCTGGGTGCCGAAAGCATGATGCAATCCAATCCAGACTCTTGAGGTAAGCCATGTTTCTCGATCCAATATGATATATCTTAGAACTCCATGTAGCTGCACAACATCTCCAATATACCTATGTGTTATGGAATCCACCACGCTCAACTCTGCGATCTCTATGAAGTGAGCTTATTTCATCAATCGATCTACCACTACCTAGATCGCATCACAACCCCTTTGGGCCCTAGATATTCCTGTGATGAAATCCATAGAGATGATGTCACACATTCACTCAGGAATGTTTAAGGGATGAAACAAACCACCAAGAACATGGTGATCAATATTCACCTACAAACACACAAGTCACATTACCAAATCTCCGCCACTGGTCACTTCCGCCTGGTCCAACAAAACAATTCCATCATGCCTTGATATTACATGGAAACTCATGGGTGTATATCTATAGTAGAGCTATGGAACTCACGAAGGAGTTCCTCATACATTGTTTCTCTGAAAAATAGATTCCCACGAAACAATATCTTGATTCTAAATGTCCTATGACCATGCTTCTGGAGCTTCACCCTGGCCAAGATGATCATGCATCACATAAACATTTGAGTCTATCCACTAATATTCTTCCACATTCCACACCATGTATGACTGCACTATCATATAAAATAGATAAACTATTCCACTATCCTCCCAGTTTCCACATGAAAAGAGGAAAACTCGTCCATTTCCTTCCTAGTATATTTGGATTCCAAAGCTAACTACATATATGAATTCCTTCTCAAATCATCGTCCACAACATCTTCCTTTTTCTAGGAGTAAGAGATAAAAAATTCATTATAATGGAAGAACTCCATCCACCTTCACTGATGCAGGTTTGGGTCTCGTTGGGAGAACATATACCTCAAACTATTATGATCCGTGAAGACCACAAAGCACTCCCTGATGAGGTAATGTCGCTATAAATTCATTACTAACAACAAAGATGTATTCTAAATATCTTGGGTGGAATTTGTTACTTTCATGAGGAAATACCTACTTTGACTCATAAGATATCACTCCCTGCTCATACATCAACACACAAGTCAAGACTAGACCGGAAGCATCACAAAACACCTTAAAATACCCCTTCTCTCTGGCAGCATCAGCACTGGAGCACTGAACTGCATCCCGTTCATATATTTGAATACTACATGAAACTAATCACCCTATAAGAAGGAATTACCCTTTCTAGTTAACACTATCAATGAAGATGAAACTCAAGAGATATTGGGTCTGAAAATATGGCAGTGGCCTGCCAGACCGAGGAAGCTACTATCCACCACCACATTTATGTATGATATCCACACAAAAAAACATAGACCTTTTTTTGTTCCAAAATAATCACATACCATGACACTATGTTTCCATGTATGTGAACCTATCGTTTCATGAACATGCACTTGGAAAACATTCTCTAATGATGGTGGTGTCGAAGGACCTCCAAGACTATCCTGGGATGCCCCGAGTGCTCCCCCCTCTGATCTTGAGTAGATTAGTATGTCGTCAATGAAAAGGTCTAGGTACTCATGAAAAAAATAGTTCATGACCCCAATGAACACCGCTCGTTCATTTGTAAATCCAATCAACATGGCCACAAACTCAAAGTGCCTATATCTGCACCTGAAATCAGTTTTTGAGATATATCCCTTCTTCACCCTTAATTGGTGATACCCAAACAGCAGATCAATCTTAGATAACCTACCTTCTCACTTTATTTGGTAAAAAATATTATCGATCCTCAAAAGTGGGTAGCGGTTCATGACTGTCACATGGTTCAGTCTCTAGTGGTAGATGTATAGTCTTAAGCTACCTTCTGCCTTTTTCGCAAACAAGACTAGAGCACCCCATAGTGACACACATGGCCGGATAAAACCATTCATCATAAGTTCATCAACATTAATCTTCTAATCCAATAACATATATGGAATCATCCAATATGGATCCATTGAAATCAAATGGGAACTAGGTTTCATGGATATCCTAAACTCAATTTCACATTAAGGGGGTAGAGTCACATACTCATTAGGGAATCCATCTAGGAACTCTATAAAAACCCATGTATCTTCCATCATCATTACAACTGTAGTTTTAACAGACAACTCGGCTAACAAAGAAATATGTGGCTCCCCATGCTAGATGCCCAACATAAAACACTTATCACCAATGAATTCTAGGCTCTGGAAACCCATTTTTGAGAAAAAAACCTTTCTCAAAAATTAGTTGATAAGTACACCCATAGATAACAACTAGTCGATTCGAGGATGACAAAAAATTCATGAATTTGTAGTAGAAGAAGATTCCCACTAGATTGAGGTGGTCTCAACATCAGTTTACATCCTTGAAAAACATCAAATTGATAAGTTTGACCCCCAATTAGAGTACAAAACACTATGGGAACATAAATTATCTTTTCCTAAAGACCTAGGGAAAAGGAAATAAAATGTTCATAAAATGAGTGAAAATATAATAAATCAAACAGAGCACACGCAAGGGTAATAAACAGACTTATCATACCTTGAACAACCTCTGACCCTACTAGAATTGTAGTCTATGTTGCCTGCAAATGAACACACCCATCTCCTCTACCCATCGGGTGTAGACCACCTTGCTGACCATAGCCTAGTGGAGGTCCCAGAGGAGCATCCTGATTCTAGCCTCTTCTGGAACTGTCTACCCTCAGTGTAGCGAGAGCACACTTCCCCTGATGTTAGAAAGGACTGACTGTAAACTTATTCTACTGAGGTGGGTACTGAACATGGAAAACCCCAATATACTATATTTGAGCTGTGAATTGGTTCCAATGATTTACATTTCTTCCACAAAAAATCACCTATGTATCGATCCCATGATGAAATGGTGAGGACCATTAGATCGGAAATGAAACTAATAAGGTGTACTCCCAACTAGATGAAACATGGATGGAACTAACATCAGAGAACTCCTACTAACTTCCTTCACATTAAACAAACTCAAATAACTCCCGTATAGTGGTACACATAACTATGAGTTCATCCTCTCAAATTAAAAAACATTCTTATGAGAATCCATGTATGTCGGCAATGTAAAGGCAGTGAAGGAATACTGAAGACAAGGTCAGAGTGCCTCCTACAAGAATCTTGCTTTTGACTCACAATATTGAAATAGTTATGATGAAAATAATAAGAGATCCTTGAACATAATATCCAGTTCACTCACTCACAAATTACCATTCTGGATGGAAAGAATATCATGCCTCATCTTGGCCTTTATCAGGGAATAACAGAATTCATATTGAAACTCCTTCTCACAGTCATCCCATGAGACATCGATCACCTTCTTATCCTCGAGGTGACGCTTCCATCACTGACCCAACACTACTCATATTTGGATCATTTGCAGGGGATCCCGGTACTCTATCGAAGTCTAGATCATGATGAAATCAATTACTAGCACCTCTATCTTACTCTAGGTCTCCATGACTGAGAAGTTTCCCTCATAATTTTCCAGAGTCTAAATTTGGAAGGCACAAACAGCCTTCTACCACTGGTCATCCTCATCTTCTGAATTGATCCTATACTGATTATCCTAGTCACCCTGATGGTTCGTAACATCTAGTGGTCCCATTGCCGACATCGAGGATCAATAATTGAAAAGGAAACAATGAAATTCTAGGCCTATGTACTACACATATTTTCAATTAATATATTTTAAATCATTATTTTAATTTAATTTCCTAAATTTTCCAACTCAAATAAGAACACAATCCATTATGATTCATGTATGTTTCCTATGGTCTCTGACCTACAATCTATGTATCCTCACATGGTGGTTCAACAGGTCAAGATTCCTTCCATCGTATCATATGGGGACCTAAAATCACATGTCATGACAGGCTATTCGTGGACAATTTCATGAACCAAGGCCACCTAATAGTATTTCCATACCATTCCATAAAATTATAACTGTTCCTACCTCTGATATCCAGCTTATCCCTCAACCTCCCTTAAATACCATATTGTGTGACCTGCTTTCTTTAAGATCATGGAAGGGACAAAAAAGTGCCATGTCATTCCTTCCTCAATAAGAAGGAGAGGTAATGACCCATGATTCCCAACATCAATAGTTCATGGAGTGCAGAAAATAACCAAAGGGTATGGAATCTCACATAATATGGAATAAATTACCCTTTTTTTAGAATAATATCTTGAGATATGATGGTAAATCCCAAGAAACTCTTAATACTAAATGTAAAAGTAAACCCAAAATCCATTTCTGCTTTCAAGTTCAAAAGTAAAGATGATACAAGGTACAAAAAAACCACAAATAAAAGTACCAAATTAAAATAGAATAAGAAACAATGAAAACCGCTCCTAATGACAGAGTAGTTAAAGTCCATCATGATCCTCAATGTCCACTTAGAAATCTAAAACTGTTTTACATGCATAGGGTGAGAATATGAGTATAATTACTAGGGAAAGTAAATCTACTTATACAAAATTGGGGAAAAACATATTTCCCTATGAGAATATAATTGAACCTCAATGAAAAATCCAAGGAATACATTCTATCCCATCCTCCCCAAGGAATGCTAACCAAATAACACCAGTCAAGTAAGGTAGTGGTATAAGAAAATTATCATTTGGGTACCCCACACCACCTCCCCTCTGGATAACTGCTCATCCCTAACGGCTGTCATTTTGAATTTACCACTCTTCCCATATCTATTCCAACTAACACAACCACCCCACACAAACTTGGGCCTCAAACCACAAGCAATCCCACCCCCAGACATCAGGGCCACATCAACCAAGCCTCTCTCCCAAAGACACATGGGAATAATCCCGAAGACATTTGGGAAAAACATATTGTCCATGAAATTCCTAGGCCTATAATCCAAAATAGACCTACCCAAAGGATATGGGACAATGGTAAGACTCAATCCATTATAGTCTTCTCGAATACACTCAATGTGTATGAAATTGGAATAGTTTGTGTGGATGAATGTTTGTAACCATCCATCCATCCTCTCACTAGGATATTTGGAAAGACAACCCTCCCCCTTGAAATGGGGTTGTTTAGAACATGGTGATAAACAAGGATGAGTTTTGTATAGAAATCATAAGGAACTACAATATATACATATAGGTAATCAAACACATGTCCTAACCTACATGTTTCAAGAAACGAAACAAACATTCCCACATGTAACACTTTTTTCCCTACCCGTATATTTAGAAGAAAAAACTCCCACATCCAAGAATAAGCCCAAAACATTATTCATTCAACCACATTACATTTATTTATTTATGGGGATTCACCTTAATTTATTCCAGCACTACAGAGCGACAACCCACCATAACAACAAAACAACAAAACCAGATTTTCATTCCCTATGCACGCCCACGTTCAACCACTACCTACTATCAGTATTTAATGTTATACCGCACAATTTTTCTCTCACAACTCATCCTTGTATCCCCACTTCCAAAAAAATTTCCCAATGCATTCCCACATCATACTAAATTCATAACCACCCCGCATTCCTCCTTTACTATGTCTCTCCATGGATGCGAAACAAACAATGTAAGTCCCACAACCTAAATATCCATCCCATCCAAAATCAATCAGTCCCTTAATTATAGATTCTAACAATCCACCTATAATTCCCCAGAGACAAATCCCAATACATGTTCCATTCAACTACACCCTCATTGCAAAACCATACCAAATCCTTCTCACCAAACCAACTCCCCTTCCCACCCCTGTACCCAAAATTGTTCTTCAAACTACTACACCATACAACCCACATAATGTTACAAAACCCAATAGAAAACAGAAAAAACGAACCCCTATAAAACAAAATGTATTCATATTTTTAAACATTGGTCATTAATCCACTATGATAAAAATTGGTAATTTCATAAGGGTTTTTATCTTTGGGAATCCATTTTGATTAACAAAGTGTATGTGCTTAAGCATATCTCATTTAATATTTTTATGAATCTCAACAAAACATAACATAATCGGTACACAAGAAAATACAACCAATAACCTTGATTTTCAAAAGGCGTACAACCAGATAACTATAAAATAAGCACTGATTAAATTAAAACATGTGATCAACGTCAACACATCTTCATTTTACAATCTGTTATTATAACAGATCTTGCTTTCTTTTTGTCACCAATTTCCCCATCCCTTATTTATTACTTGTTAAATAAAAGGATTCAACCATTATTCACATGAATTCATTAGTACACCCACCCTTCATGATGTAAAAATAAATATAGGTGGAATAAATCTCCACTTGGATGATCAAAGGATCAAAGTTCCTTTTTGCTCTAGGAAAAGGTGATCACTTGAGGAAATTAAATCTCTACGAAAACATAGAAGGAGGGGATCTAGTATAATCTCATGACTCATCAAGGGAGGAAGGCTCTAGACGCACCATGGGGAACATAAAATAATCTATAAAGGGGTGATACAGACATTAAAGAGTCAGATCCTATATCAATGGAAGAACGGTTTCCAAAAGTCATCAACATGGGATTGTTGCTACGATCCAGTAGTCTGATTATCTCAAATACCCCAGGATGATAGGATATTAAAATTATAATTTATATCCTCCCAAATTCCCCCAAAACCTCTCTTATAAGTCCTTAAACTCACATTGCATCAAATAATATGTACGATGGATGACACTAGGAAAAGATAGGAAACTAGAAATTCAGAAAAGATTGAGAGACCTTTTGGTAATCCACTATTATAGTGTGGAACAATAATTGTCCCACTATTATGGTGCCACCTTTTTGGTGTGATTATAGATTCAGTTCCACCGTTGTGTGAAATGTATTTTTGAAAATCACCTGCAACAAACCACTATGACCTCGAAGAACAGCACATGTGCTATATTTTCACAAAGGAATGGCTCGAGGATCTCTAGGTTATTATGGTAAATACATAAGTTATTATATAAGAACTGTTAAATAATATTTTATGGGGTTGGAATAAGAAATAAATCTATGATGGTCCTTTATGAGCGATTTCTTCTCATCAAGAAAACCCATATAAGATTATACCCGAATCCTCACTAGACAAATTTTTTTACAGAAAAATACAATATGATGTGAGGAGGGAATTCGTGAACGTACTTTTTCATGGAATGGATGAAAAAAATCATATAACATGTGTACGAAGGATATGATAATTTATAATCTTTTTTATGATATCAATATTTATATAATTTTTTTTCAAATTAATTTAACATTATTGATATTTTAATTTCACGTAACATTGATGACATAATACTTTATATTATAGAACTATTTTTGGAATAAATTATATGAAAAATATTTATAATCATTAACCAAATGATACATAATCTCTATCCTTATATAAATGTAACTCTGTGTTTAGCTTGCATTACACAAAACAATGGCTTTCCCTAATGTCTTGTGAAACACGCCAGACAGAGCTCGACCGATCAATGGTATCTCATTAAAAAGATGAAACATAATATTATAAGATATAAAATAGATGGTAAATTAACAGTTATGATTATTTTTAAATATTTTATGAAAATATATGGTTTACACAAATACAATATCAATTCATAGGTTACTAATTAATTATTAATAAACTTGAAAAACGATTGAATATAAAGGGAAATATAATTATTTTGACAGAGACATTTTACCCTAATAATTTATATTAATTATAATTATTGAGTGATATTAACATAATATATATGTTATATACTCAATTATGTATTATTTATATCCAACCAATATATTTGATAGACATAATATTAGGAAGAAAACAAATATATTATTAAAAACCTATGTTATTTTAATTGTTGTTTTATCACCTTTTACTAGAGTCCCCATTGAGAATACAAATTTTAGAAATTTTATACATATAATATGTCAAAATATAAATCATTTTTTTAATCAAAACATAAAAATTATGTCAGGGTATTTTTTATTTTTCAGTAATGATTTATTTTTAATGAATATTTACAATAAAGAATTTTAATTCAAAAATTATTTTCCCTATGATCTATTTTTAAGAATAAATTAAATTTTAAATTAGATTAATAATATAATTAGATAATATTTGTATCAATTAATACTATTTAAATAAATTTAACTAATTTCAAATTGAAATTAGAAAAGAAAAACATAGGAAATGTCTAATCATTTTTACTTTTAAAGCAACATTGCCACCCCATTAGTGGGATTAAATATAATTTTATTTCTAGAAAATATGTGTTTGAAATTTGGAATAATAGATTAAATATTTGGAATAATAATATTGTATGAGGTATAATATCTCCAAATTAATATTTTACATGTAATATTAGTGAATGTGATTAAAATTAATTACAACGATGAAATGAAAATTTGGTAACAAAGCACTAAAGCTTAAATTTAAAAACCACACAATTTAGAAAAATTTATAAGAAAATCGTTATGGAAATTATTCATCCATTATAAATGAAATATTGACATTGGATTATTGGTTATTATTTTTTATTTAAAAATGTTGGTACCATTAACTTGTTTTAAAAAATTCAAATTTTCTCCTCTCCATTCACAATAAAAGTCCACTACCTCTCCCTCATCTTCAAACCTCCCAAGATACATAAGTTCAGAAAATATCTACATAATAAAATCCCTAAAATACATCCATTACTCCTATAATCCATCCTTGGGGTAAAATAAATCCAAGGAAGCCTTTTGATAGCAACCAAAAGGAGTTACCTGATTATGGGATTGAGTTTTCTCGCATGTTCCATTCGTTTATTTTCATTCTCCACCCCCTATACACTCATTATTCATGGTATGTATAATAAAACCAGTAAATTCAAAATACTATGTTGTTTTTACTGTAAGGGGTAGTTCAAAACTGACATACAATTCCATTTAAAGGATAACAAACATACCTTTTATGTTTTTGACGAACTGACACCCCGATAATTGTTCATTTTTCGTTTTCCACCTCTCATGGTGGATATTAGGATACAAAATTTGGTTATAAATTTAATATATTATATTATTATTTCTTTAATCTAATTTTATCAATTTTACAAAACATATCTTTTTATTTTTCTTTTGGTGTAAATATGATAAATTTTTTTGAGGAAGTGTGGAATACCACGCCATCAATGTGATGCAATTCATTCAAAGACTACATAGAATTTACTATGGATGAGTATTACAAAATTATATGATATATATAAAATTATAATTATTCCTTAGTAATATAATATACTTATATATAGTTTTCATTTATTTCATTCTTTCAATATGACAAAAAAATAGAATCAATGTTCATGCATACATATGACTTGTAGTCCCCATGAACAGTTATTCCATTTCATTATTCAATATTATTTACATTTTTTTCATAAGAATATAAGGAATATAAAGAATACATATATCAAGTTTTATATGTTATAATAATGACATTCTTAAATGGACTGAAGATATAAAAAATTAATACACAAGAGTAAAACAATGTGAATATTACCTGAAACACAACCTTAACATGAAATTGCAAAAAAATGAGTAATATAAAATCATAAACAATCCATATACGGTATTATATATTATAATATGGTTCTAAAAACTGTTATAATAAAATTATGTTTAATATATAGGAGTTTTGAGCGAGTAAGATGAGATTTGTGACACAATGTTAGAAAATTTCATCTCCCATATTATTTCATTGAGATATATGATTTATTAACCACCCATTAATTTTTATTATATGTATACATCCCACGGATTAATTATATGAATATTTTTTTAAAATTTATGGTCATTAAAATATCAATTTTATGAACTTTCATTCGTGGGGTTTATGTTTCAATAGTTACCAAATTAGTAAAATAGTTTGTCTATATATACCTTCTTTAAGACTTCTATTTTTTATACACTTAATTTATTTTTTATGATGTATATACTTCCAATTTACATGTTATGTCATAATTATAATTATTATAATTATATTTTAATATTTTTTTTCTTTATATTTCCTACATGGAGAGTATTATCACAATTAATCATGTGATAAGAGTTCTTTTTGGAAAAATCTCATCACATTTCGATATTGTTCATCATTATGAATAAAATGATGAAATTTCATGATAAATCTCTATAAAAATCATATAATATCTTATAAAATAGTTTAACATTCTTTATTCATTTATTATTACTCTTTTTCACTATTTAGTACTTCAGATAACTATGAAAATGTTTTAAAAAGGACTTAATTTCCGCTTTCATTCGAATATATATATTCATTCAAAAAGATGAATTCTAATAATGGATTCCAAAATGTTTTCATTTTATCATATTATGTAAAATGAAAATTTTACCAATTTTTTAACTTATATGGTCTTAAAAGGAATCTGATTTTTATTTTCCAATCAAGGAAATTTTCAAAATTATTATGGTAAAAAAGTAATGTTTGGAATGTACACACATACCATTTTTAAAGCTGTCATTTCCTTAAATATTCCATTAAATGTTTACAATTTTAATTTAAAATAAAATTATTTTTCATAATATATTATAAATTTAATTGTTTTTTATTTTTGTAAATCTAATCTTTTAGAAAAAATTTTATGTGTTTTCATCATATCCTTTAAAAAATTTCAATGCTATTTTCAAAGAAAAAGGTTTTCAATAATGTTTTAAATTAAGGAATTTATTAAACATTTTGATTAATTACGTATATGATTTCAATAAAAATGGATTAGAAGCTGATTTTGAAGAATTATTTACACGTTTTCAAGTAAATTTTTAATCAAATGAATTTCAAATTGTTTTATAGTTTAAAACATTTTCAATGTAGAAAGTGTATTTTACTCAATATTTTTTTTCAAAATATCATTCCAAATTATTTGGAATATAAAAGAACATATGATAGTTTTTCAAATGATTTTATAATGATATTATTCAATGTTTCCATTCATATTATTTATATGAATATTTTATGTTATTATGTTAGGATGATTAGGAAACCCGTTTCTCTTTCATGAGTTATATTTATTTGAAACATGCTTATCATATTTGGTAGTGATAATGGGACCTACCTATTTTACATTGGTAATGATATGATTAAATGTTCATTATTATTATCCAATATCATAGGATATGGTATTATAACTTTTTATAATATTTTCACAGTCACATGTATGCTTTTTTATTTATTGGGTAGAATCTCTATATACCTATAATGAATTGGTTAATGATGAATAACTCATGAGTATGTATGCTATGAGTGTACCTAATTTCATTTTCATAATGTTATGAATGAAACTGGTTACATTTTCACAATGTTATGCATGGACTAGTTTTCATGTTCATATGTTTATGTGTGAACCTGATTACATGTTCACAATTTTCTGAATGGCCCTTATTACATGTCCACAATGTTATGCACGCACTTTGATACATGTCTAAATTTTTCTGTGTGAACTGGATTTCATATACATGATGTCATGCATGAACTGTTCACATGGTTGCAACATTTTTCATTGAATCATATTCATATACATAATGTGATGGGTGAACCTAATTATTTGTAAATATTGTTATGTGTGGACCCTGTTACATTTCTATAATATGATGTGGGGAATGATTTCATGTTGATTCCATATGGATTGAAAGTTTTTCAACTATTAAATGTATATAATGTTATAAACCAATGTGCATGCCAAAAACTCCATTAATTCATTCAATGTTATGTTTTTATATGTAATGCTCTTAATTTTCATAACATCCATTCATTTTGAAATTAAAATATTAATTAAAATCTCTAAAATAATGTTTATATTATTCAAATTTAATTCTTAGGATTCAAACCATCTTGTTCATGGTATGGTTACATATTCCATTCATTTACACATATTGATCATATGATCTCAACCCTCTCTTATATATCCTTTCCCCATGTTATGAAGAATAGTTTTAGGTATAATTACTAATAGTGGTTATCTATATTTGTTATTTTTAAGATCATTCACTAAGATTGGTGATTTTGATTCCATGTTTCTATAGATAGTATACTATTATCTTCCTCGGCCTCATATTTTTATAATGTACTAAATATTCATCTAAAATGATTTAATATCCATGTATGTTAACCCTTAGTAGAAATAGTTGTTATCAATGGAATGTTTAAGTCATAATTTGGAATCTGGGATGAGAAAAAATTAATGAAACCCCCAATTATATTTCAATGGATATATGTAGGGATGTCTCTAAGGATAATTATAAGGATTAGTTCATGTTTGAAATAAAAATTCATGAATTATTGTAAAGGATAGAGAGAGTGGATTCCTAACAATTCATACCTCTATAGATATTATAAGTGAATGTGGCTCTTACACAAATGAACCTATGGTTAACAACTTCGGAAATATGTTCTGGTCCTAACTTGAGGTAATATTGTACAAAAAATGTAGCTAGATGGACACCTGGTTTAACACTCCCATGGGATATAGTATGGTAATTAATAAAATATTCATGCACAATAATGATGGATTTAAATTTAAGATACATGTGAATAACAATGTATAAAAATGAGGTCTCAGTGTTTATGGAAGGTGTCATAATTTGGACATCCAATACGTAATTATTTTTCATGATTATATTGGCTCTAACTATGATTAATATTTCTCAAACAATGCATTCCTGTTTTAGTAACTACATTGAACTAAAGAGAACATGTTTATAATTTATTTATTTTTAGATGTGGAAATTATTTTCATTACGAAAATCTATTTCTCATGTAGAAATTTCATAATGAAAATCATTAAGATGGTACATGTATTTGTTATTCATTTATGGTTAATGACACTAAAAATTAAATGTGAATGATATGTGATATTCTTCCAGTATTTTTTAAATATAACATAATAATTATTATTATATTTATGATGAGGAAACATAAGACACACTTCATATTTCTTATTATAGGGATGAGGTATTAAGTAATAATTTGATAATACATGAGTGATGGATTAATAATAATGGTGGGTTAATGAACTATATAATTTTTTATTTAGATATTATGTTACTTGAGTAATGAAAAATATATTTATATTTTCATTATTTTTTTTCATAATGGATATAAAACAAAATTATCAAAGGGTATGAAGACATTGGAAAATGCTTTCATGGAAATGAGATATTATGATTATGGGATAGTAACCCTAATTAATTTTTGATTGTGGGAGAATGATGTTTGGATTATGATATGCAGGATGTGAATAATGAAACTGGAAAGTAAAAATTACCTAAGAACTGATTATTGAAATTTTTTTCTATGTTATCAATGATGAATTTTATGAAATATTGGATTTAAATCATGTATATAGTAATCATTAGAATAATGTAGCAGGCATATTTTCTGGAAATAATCATTGTAATTTTGGTTTCTATAATGTTTTAACGAAATATACTATGGGGGTATTAACATGTTTTGAATATGAGAATCTAGAAGAACATTTTGTTATATATGTGGGATCAATGTTAATAGGATTTCATTTCTTTCATTATAATGATTTGGATTTTTATATTTCATAAGGGTTATACAGTTAACAATTTATGAAATGTTTATGTTAAACATCAGATGAATTTATTAAGATTAATGTGTTATACCTATATAAGTGGAGTTATGCATATTGGATTGCCTATTATAACTACATGGTGTTGATGATAACTAAGGTCAAATGGGATGGAATATCATGGATCTAATGATATATTAGCACTTCAGAAATGATAAAGTCACCATCCTTTTTTGGTAGATTGGTGAGGTGGATCATTTAACAATAAAAGGTGACATTATCATGAAATTAATATAGTATATATTTTCATGAAGATTATTCAACATTAGGAAATATTATCTTTATATATATAATTGTTTCTCAGTACATTCGTTTCTAATGAGTCTAATGGAACCTTATATAATCGTAGATTTATGGATTTGAGAATGTTAACATTATCCTGATCAAGTTATCTATCACTATATATAAGAACATGTAAGTGATATTTTTACTCAATAGACATGTTTTTTCATACCACCTATATTATCTTATTGGTAACCCAATTTATATGTTAATTTGAGTCATTGTCATGGTTCCAACATTCACTTTTCAAGGGAAATATTATTATCCATTCTTGCACTGTGGTTTTCTATTGATAACAATTTAAATTATTAAACTTTTGATAACATAGAAGTATTTCATGGGAATAATTTATTTTAAGTGGGGGTAAGAGGTAATGCACTAAGAGTTTTTATGTTTTTATTGAATTGATTCAACATTTTTTTTCTATTTTTCATTTCTCGTAACACTACTGATTGTTTATTTTATATTAATGGAATATATTTGGATTAAAATATGTAGAACACCAAGTTAATCATTAACTAAGTGAAAAGTAAAATTTAACTTACTCTACAGGGTACATAGAGATGATCTTCCATTACAAACAAATAATGAAATTCCTTGATGTCTTGTGTAACACACAATACCACGTTTTACTGAACAATAATATATCATTAAAATGTTATCACATAATATAATAAGATATAACCTAGCTGTTAAATAAGTGGTTATGAATACAATTTTAAATGTTACAAAAATATATGTTTTTTAAAATTATAATATTTATTCATAGGTATCCTATTAATTAGAAATAAATAAATAAACTAATTGAATATAATGGGAAATATTATTTTTTTCACAATTCCATTCTACACTAATTAATAAAATTAGTTATAATTAACACGTAATATTCGAATAATATATATATTATATGTTAAATGGAATAGATGTCATATTAATGGAGTAGATTTTATAGACATATGATTATAAAAAAGCCAATTATATATTTAAAAACCAATGTTTTTATAATGGTAATTTTTGAAACATTTACTGATGAACCCTTTTTAAGACAAAATTTTGGAACATTTATAAAATTATTATGTCAAAATAGACATCGTATATTAATGAGACACATAAAAATTATTATTTTTTAATTTTTTTATTTTTATGTAAGGATTCAATTTTTATTGAATAGGTAAAAATACTAAATTTTTAATCAAAACAATTTTTTTCATCTAATTTATTTTTGATGAAAATTTATTTTACATTTTTTTAAAGTAAAATTATGTAAGAAATTTTTAAATAAATTAAATTTTGGTCATTGTAAATAATTTTACATTGAAATTGGATATAAAAACATGGTAATAGTTTTATAATTTTTATATTAAATACATGTAGTGCCATCCCATAAGAATGATTAAATTTAAATTAATATTTACCACTTAAGTATTTTTTAATTTAGAATCATTTATTCAATATTTGGAATCCATCTGATATTTAATTTATAATATGGGAAAAAATAGTTTTTATCCCAAAATATTAGTGAAAGTGATTAATAATATTTACAATGATTAAGAGAAAAAATAGGTCAACAAATTACTAAAGCTTAAACATCAGACCAAAATCGATATATAAACTTCTACAAAAAAACATTAATGTCCATGATTCTTCAATTAGCTTTACATTTTTATGGTTTTTTTGGGTTTTTGTGAATTATGTTAGGTAATACTATTTTTACACCTAACAGGATTCAATAAATTCCAAGTGTGTCATTTTCCTTCCCTATAAAAGGCCATGACAAATCCTACTTCTTCACACATCTAAAACCAATTAGGTTCAGAAAATAAATACCCAATGAAATTCAAAATTTCCCTCCCTTCCTCATATTTCACTCAACATGGGAATAAATAAATCCAAGGATGTATTTTGGAATAATCCAAAGGGAGTTACATGATTAAGAGGTAATGTATTATCTCAATCTCTTTTCTTTAATTATCTTTCTCCACCCCTATTATCAATTTATTTAATTATTTTATAAATAAAAAGCATCTAAAATTAACTAGGGTGTTTTTATGATAATAGGTATACCTACACATACATAGACATCCATCTAAGGGGTAACAAACATTTTGTTTTCTGTGTTTGATGAACTACCATCTCACTAAACAATAATTGTTCGACATTGATTTACCACATCTCATGGTGGATATTATAGTAGATATTATGATTATATATGAAGTATATTATATTTATTATGTATTTATACATCTATGTAATTTTTTACAACACATATATTCTTACATTCCATTTTTGGTAAATACGATAATTCCGTGAGGGGAAGTTGGGACTACCACCCTATCAAAGTGATGTGATTAATTCACACACAACATTGAATGTATTAAGAGAGGGTTTTGGTGAATTTATATTACATATATAATTATAATTCTACATTAATGACATTATATACATATAAAAATATATGTAATTTTATTTCATTCTTTCAATAAGACAATAAAAATGGTATCAACGTTCATGCATACGTACTAATCACACTCTCCATGAATAGTGTATTCCGTTTCACACATCTATATTAAATAAAATTTTATTTTCAATATATAATGGAAATAAATTATATTTATATAATTTAATAAATTTTTTAATCTTGATATATTTATAAGGACCGATGATATTACAAATTATAACACATGTCTAAAACAAAGAGAATATTACTCGAAGCATAACCTTATCATGAAATTTATAACATGAAGTTAATATAAAGGAATAATGATTTCATATATGGTATCATATATAATAATATGGTTCCTCAAATGTTTTATAATAATTTTATTTATTATATAATAGTTTTGAACAAGTATTATGAGTGTCAAGATACAATTTAAGGGAATTTCATCTAACATTTTATTTTTGTGGGATACATGCTTTATTCACAACACATTCCTTTTGTGTGGTATATATAATATATGAGTAATTATTATATGAATATTAATCTTAAATTTATGGATATTTACATATCAATTTTATGATAATTTTTTCAGTGGTTTTATTTTTCAAATGATTCCAAATCGGTAAAACTCTTTTGTCTCAATTTTCCTTCTTTGAGAATCATGCTTCGTTATACACCTAAAGTCAATTTAGAGGAGAATACATATTCAATTAACATTTCATAGTAAGAATATAATTATTTTAATTATATTTTATGATTCATTTATTTTCATTTTCGTACATGGATAGTACGATCCCATGTTACCATGTGATAAGAGTTTTTTGAAACAATCTCATCTGTTTTTCGAGATTGTTAAGGATTATGATTCAATTGATGACATCTAATTATTAATATATCATGAACTCCCTTAAAATATATTATCATTCTATTTTAAATTATATATTCTCATATTAATACAATTTTTTCATATTTGGTACTCTAGATAACTATGAAAATGTTTTAATTAAAATAAAACATTATTTATCCATTCGGTTAAAAATACACATTCATTCACAGCCATGATTTTTGAAAATGTTTTAAAAAATATTTAATTTTATAATATGAATTTAAAAAAAATATTTTTTTTGTTAAGGGATTAGAAAGAAATTTTTTTATATTCTGGAAATTTATTGTTTATAAAGTTATTTTCAATGAATGATGTTTTAAAAAAATTTATGGTATTTTCAAATAATCTTTTAAAATATTTCATAGAAATTTTTACGGATGTATTTTTTCAAAAAAAAATTATGTTTAACAATTTTTCTATAGATTAATAATATTTTATTATATTTTTTCAAATAAAATGATTTTTATATTGATTTTGAATAATTATTTATAATATTGATTTTTTTTAATGAATGTGTTTTCAAAAAGATTTATGTCTAAAGAAGGATTTCTTTCAATTAATATAGTGTATTTTAATAAAGAGTTGTTTTAAAACATTCATTCAAAATTATTTCCCTAATAATATGATCTCCATTGGTGTTACTTGTGCCTTCTATAGAAAATATTCCATTATTCTTTTCATATTCTTTCTATGAATGGATTATTATATAATGGCTTGATGATTGTAAAAAAAATTTCTCTTTCCCTAGTCATATTTTTTTGAAACCTGCTTTCTTTCACGTGTGGTGATTAGGGAAGAAACCACTTTTCCATAGGTAAAAATTTTACTAAATGTTCATTATTAATATATCATTTCTTAGGTTATAATATGGTTAATTTTTATAATCATTTCGTACTCATATGTATTATTATTTTTGACTTGTGTAGGATCTATGTCTCCTTCTAATGCATTGGATAATGATGAATGAATCATCAGTATGTCTATTATGTGTGAAACTAATTTCCTATTGAAGTTGTTATTCGTGAGCCTAATTACATGTTCACAATGTCATTAATGGACATGGATTCATGTCCATATGTTTATGCATGAACCTAATTAGATGTTAACAATGTAATGAGTGAAATTTATTACGTTTTCACACATTTATGTTGGGTTCTGGATGCTTTTCCATATGTTTATGCATGACTCTAACTACATGTAGAAAATTTATTTTGAGAACATAATTACATATTCCTAATGTTATTCGTGGACATGGTTTCATATCAATAATGTTATGAATCATCCTAATTACACATTCCCAGTGTGATGTGTGGACCTGGATATATGTACCTAATTTTCATGAAACTGAATATAAGTTCACATTGTTATGAGTGAACCTTATTATGTTATCAAAATTTTATGAAGGGACCCAGATACATGCCCATAATTTTATGCGTGAACCTATTTACATGTAGAAAATGTTATGTGACAACCTAATTATAGTTTCACAATGTTTGGCATGGACCTAGATTCTTGTTTATAAGGTTATGCGTGCACATTATTATACATTCACGATATCCTATGTAGACCTGGTTTCATGTCTATAAGTTGATGTGCATGACTGATTTCATGTCCATTACTTAATGAGTGAACATATTTCTACATATTCAAGTTCACCATTCCTTAAAATAATGTATATTCCACAAAACATGATTTCTTATACCAATTCAACTTTTTCATGACATATTCTCTTAATTCTTATATGATCAATGTCATATTGAATGAAAATATTAATTATGATCACTAATATGTAGGGTATGATATTGAAATGTTTTGATTATGTTACATTCCATTTTCTCATGTTATTATTACAAATTTCCTTTATTTGCTGATACTGATCATCTAAGACCAACCATTTATTATGTTTCACAATAGGGTATGAAGAAAGGTTTTCGGTAGTAGTACAAAAGGTGGACATTGTCAAGGTAGATATTAAGGAACATTCACTATGATAGAATATTTTTTTCAATATTTCCCAAGGCAATTGAAATGTTATGGTTCTCAGGAATGTATTTTTGTAATTTTCTAAATACTCTTCTTAAATTATGTAATTTCCTTGTATGTTAAACTGGGGTTTCAATAAATTACTCTATTACCAAGGGGATAAACATCAAAATATTGAAAATAAAAAATCCATACCAATGTTTTACCCCTGAAAGAAAAAAAATTATAATTATTTAAAAGTATTTTTATATGGTCTATATATTCCCAAAAAATTGGAATTGGATAATATTTTAGTATATTGTAACATTTATCATTTTTTATCCCACAATAAACTAGTTTTAACCTTAACTGTTTTAATTATTTTTTACTATTATTATTATTTATAATGATCTAAAATTACTTTAAATATATTATATATTATTAATTATTCTAATTATAAATTCTTATAAATTTTTAAAAATTAAATTCATAGAAGTGGACAAATTTATTTGAAACTTTAAAAAACATGTGATAAAAAATAGTTTTTGAATGAATTTTTTTTCATAAGTATAAGAAAATAATCTAATAATACAACATCAAATTATTTACAATGGCATACATCATAATAGTAACAAAAATATTCTCTTTTAAATTTAAAAATTTAAACACATGTTTAACATTGTGAATGTTTTAAATGAGAATGTATTATTTGAAAAAAACTATTATTTTTCAGTATATATAAAAAAATTAGGTTTTAAAAGAATACAAAAAACTCATCCTGTTATAATATTTAAATGTTGTTTCGAAAAAAAAATTTCATCTTATTAAATTATCTTTCATAATGTTTCAATGATTAAATTTAATATTAATTTCTAAAAATACAAAAAAAACCATTATTTTTCAAAAAAATCAATTTTCGAACCCTATAAAAATTTAAAAATAATGATGTTCTTATTATTTAATTTAATTTATTTATAATTCATAAATATAGTCTGAATATTGGGTAATAATGTCAATATATCCATATTTAATGTACATGCTATAATATACATATTTAAATAATAACATTTTTATTGCATATCTTGGTACATTTAAACGCAATATTGCATGTTTTTTATTAAATAAAAAATAATTATGTTTTAAAATATCGTAGTGGAACATTTTATACCTCCATTAAATAAATTTTATCCTAAAAGATTTAACATTTTAACACTAATCATGTGTTTGATATTACACAATTCTATTTTGGAAAACCGAGATCATAAAAACGGTTAAAACAACATTCTCTTGAAAAGGGATAAAATGAAATATGAAAGTAATATAGTCACCATAATTCATATTGGAGACAAATTTTTGGGAACTGAGAACATGAATTTGGAATGATGTTTCATTTAAGAGATAATGTTATACCATTTTAATATATATGAGATAGTAATTTTGTAAAAAATGGGTAACATTTTTATTTCATTGTCCTTTTACATATGTTTATTGATACCTTTATTATGTATACTAGGAGGAAAAGGAAATATAATTACATGAAATTTATAATTTCATAAATTTTTCATTTTTCATCACAAAACAGGTTTTTATAAATATAATTATTAACCATCATGGAATTTTTCTTTTCAGAGAACTAAACTTATATTTGAAAGGATCACATGATTCTACTAAATGATTTGAAGATATTCTTCTGACATTAGGCATTAGAAAAAATAAAAAAAGGTTATCAAATCTTATGATAATTACTAACATTTGTACACCATCATATTAATAACTTAATTCCATTGTCAACATAAATCAGTCCATAACTAATTAATACATACATACCAAATAATCCCAAAATTCAAATATATAAATATGATCTCTAAAAATAATCATTCACATTGAATAAAATCGTATACCTAAGAGTTAAAAATTCATTTAGGTAAAAAATCATTTGAAATAATATCATTATTAACCAACAAATCTATAATAATAAAAAATATTTAATCCTAACATATTATTCACAAAATTAACTTCTTTTTTATCCATCTAACAATATTAGTAAAAGAATTTAATTCTAACCAGCACATCATGATGATTTTTTGATGTCGTTAGACCCTTATAACCCATCTGTTGTGGATTTAAGCCATGAAATCCTTCTATATTTAATGGATTTTACCTAACATGCAAATTCTTTTATTACTAAAACCATATTTATAAAATTCCAAAAATGTTCCCAAAAAAATGATAAACACCCTTAAAATAACATTATTCATAAAATCCTTTTTAGCATCTAATTTCATCTATACATCTTATTGTTCCCACAAAATCCAATAATATTAACTAAATATAATATACTTATATTAGTGTAAAAATAAATTATTATCTTTTCCAAAATAATGATTTTTTATAAAATATCACCAAACCATAAAATCAATTTTATATGTCATTAGAGTCATTCAATAACTACAACATAAATAGACTTCTTCGGAGTTTTTTTGGGGCGGTTTACTAAGCCTCTTCTAGTTTTTTATAAATGATTTAGCGACGGTTTTTTAAAAACAACTACTGAACTGTTTTTTCCAATATCGAAACTTCTGTCCCTGACCCCCACGAGACCTCCCTTCTCACTCTGACACCTGTGACACACCCCATGAAACCATTGGATCCATACGCCTCCCCTCAGTGCGCCTCACCACCTTTCCACCACACAACGCGGATCATCTCCTATCACCGCCGAGAAATTTATTGAATTATTCAACCGCACCTAATTCTCTCCATAAACGAACTAAAGGTGAACCATAAATCATGAAATATAACTAATACAAAATAATATCAAACCCTAAAATCGGAACCTAAACCCGCTAAAAAAACCCTAAAAAAACAAGGTCCAAAACACTAGGAAAGATGAGAAAAGGTTATACCATTGGGAGAGGGTGTCACAGCGCGGCAAGGCTTGGCCATGCGGGGTATTAGGTCTCCGGGGATAAGAGGTCGGTGGGTCGAGGAGGGTCGGCCAGGGGTGAGGCGGGGGTTCGTGTAGAGGCTCGAGCCGAAGAGGGGGCGGCCACCGGACAGGCAGAGAGGGAGAGCAGGGCAGAGGTGCGACGGGGCTGAGAGGCTGTAGCAGGGGGTGCAGCAACATGGAGAAGAGGTTGAGGTGGGGCTGGTCGAGGAGGGATACGTCGGTATGAAGATCTCCTGGAGGTAGCAGCCTCTCAGGGATTGCTGGTAGAGGAGGATGGTGAACAGACGAAGTGATTCGGGCTAGGAGGAGAGGGTTCAGGGCGGTGGGGTAGGGTGTTCCAGTGGAAGGCGGCTCAACTGGACATGGTGAGTAGGGGAGGGGTCTGTGCGGGGTGTCGTGCTAGGAAGGGAAGGCCGAGAGGAAGAGTGGTAGGAGCGCAACACACTGTAAATGGCGGAAGGGGGCGACGCGATCCAGGAGAGCAGGGGGAGTTTCGCTCGATGAAAAGAGGGGAGGGGTAAGGGTAGAGGTCTGAAAACCCTAAAGGGGAAGAAAAGAGAAAGAAAAAAAAGAAACATAAAATAAAAAAAACAAAAGAAAAAAAGAAAAAAACATAATGAATTAAATACTAAACATTACAATAATAAACTTAATAAAATGAAAATAATAAAAATAACTATCAATTAAATTATTATCCAAGATAATAATAATAATAATAATAATAATAATAATAATTTCATTAATTAAACATCGACAAGTCGTGCGGTGAACCGGGTGGGGTCACGTAGCGACTAAGGTGAGGCTGCGCAGCTTCGATCGCACTGCGCTGAACGCAATCAATACCAAAATGAAAATAATGCCAAATCTGAAGTCGGTTTTTGACCTGAACTACCCGATACAAAGAAAGTTAATAAAATAAATAAATTAGAAATTACGGGTGTGACAGATCTCCCCACCATAATGATTTCCATCCCCGGAAAGCCACAACCAGAACCAAACCTCAAAGCAGAAAACCACACTCCCTTATGGTTCAATGGGAATCCCCACAACATCATGCAAAGAGGAAAAGCGTCATGATCAAGGAAAGTGACCTAAAGACAACCTCATGAAACTCATAAAAAGTATTTCTGATATATCTTTCCTGCCCTAAAGAGCTAGAACGCCCCCAGATGACTGATCAAGGAAAACAACTCTCACACCCATGTTAATAAACTTCACAAGCCGAAACACTTCAAGCACTATTAAACAAAAACCACAGCATTTGGCTAGAATGAACAAACAAGGTCTAACCACGTAGTTTTTCTGGAACGAACAATGAGACCATCCACGACCAAGAAGCACCCATATCACTTATCGCCAACTGATATTTAGAAACAAAACCAAAAGGTAATCATGGGGAAGCCCGAAGGGATCGCTACCATTAATATCTCACTGAAGCTCGAGATGAGATTGGAAAACAAACACGAGGAGGTTCTAGCGGACTCCCCGACATTAAAGAAAAGTCAAGAACTGATTCATTCTAGAGAATTTCGTGCGAGACTCAATGTGGGTCTCCCCACTATAAAGAACCCACCAATTCCCAAGGCAAGAATATAAAACCAACAAGGGGAGGTCCGAGTAGACTCCCCACCATTCAGGAAAGGCTAACACCGATTTATTCCAGAGACCTTTGTGCCAGACCCATTGTGGGTCTGGTCGCCATTAGAATGAATAGATGACACAAAACTTTTGAAAAAAAATAAAAAAAATTGATGGTGACCAAACACCCCACCACAAGGGGCAGGGGGAGAGGGGCCCGACCACTAGGCGTCAAAACCACAGCCGACCACAACCAACATCTCAAAATTTCCTGGATGAACACCATTAAGATTTTAGACTGAGTTACCCAATAGACTCTCATAAATACAACTAAAGCGACTGAATCTAGTGGAACGCAACCCCAAGACTTTATGGAACGAGACGAACACTCCTCCACGTAGACACGAAAACCATACGCAACCAGACGACTCATTCGGAGCGGAACAACCATAGGAACAATTTAAATCGCCTCTACTTTTGACACTGATGACAGAAATAAGGTTGGGGTCTCATACACTCCCGGGGTTCCTGACCACGCGCTAGCTTCACTCCGAGGCCTGTGGATGGAGCCTTAATATTTGAAGCATCTCCTTCCTCGCAGTCATGTATTGAGGACTCTCGTGCGAAGATTCTATTTTTCTTGTCACACTCAACCTCACTACAACTGAGACAACACCAGCAAACACAACACATTACAAAATCTCATTGATCATACACAGAACATTTACCATCACAAGAGCTGAAATGGTGCATGCGCATAACCCTTTGTCACACTGAATGAGAACATGACATCACAAATTGACAGAGAACATGACCGCTATTGTTGAGAGGAACATTATGCTGAGGAAGACTTTAAACCGCATCATGAACAACACGTGATTCTTGAAAACAACCACTGGAGTCTCATTTACCACATCCAAACCACCGTTGACTATCAAAGGGACCTCACACTGCAAGACGTCACCAAACATGACCCTTGCAGCCGTTGTAAATACTAAAAATACCTTCATGACACTAATCCACAATGAAAATTACACACTGCCTTTACCCTTCCCCGCCAGAATTACTTTCACCGCTTCTAGGGTGAACATTCAGACACAACGATGTCAACCATCATAGCTGACAACTAAGACAAATCAAGGAGACCAAGGTCCCCTTCAACTCTTCTCATTTCTATCATCCCGCAACGAGAGGAGCTGCTTAACCGAAAAAGATAAGTGATAGACTTATCACCATCTCCCAAAAATTAGAGTTCTTATTTAGATCAATTGGAGGGTCGACCAACGACAAATTGCCTATGGCCACACATCAATAACATGTTAACGCTCTATGGGAAGGAATACACTAGTCATGAAAAAAAAACCATGGACCCAACCAAACTGGTCCAATGTTAGAGACATACCACAAGCGAACACCAAACGTGCAGGTGAAACCACTTCAAGGGCTCCCCGATGTACTTTTTCAAAAGAATTAACTAACCACACAGTTGCATACCAATTAAAAAAATAAGAATTCAAACATTGGACAAAAATCATTCAGAATGGATCCTCGGCTCAAAACGCCTCACATCCAACATTTCCACAATAGAAGGAAACGCCACACAAACAACGTTTACTAAAACACAAAATTTTACATTAACAAAACATTTTGAAAATAAGCAAAGCCAGTGGGTTTCACAAACACAAATAATGTCCCATGGGCCTCGCACATGCATGATCAAGTGCCACACCAGCACCCACCACATGTCCATCGAGGCACTCATCTTCTCATGCCATTAACCATTTCTCTTTCCATATACACTCATGCATGTGGTGTCCCACGAGAAAAGCAAGGATAAAAACCAAATATTTCCATTTTTTTTCAAAACCAAAAAATCCAACCCACACTTTTCAAACCTAATACCTCATTTATCTTTTAATGTTCAATATTTCAATACATTTTTTTTCAAAACATTTTCCCAGACCAAAACATTTTTACATAAAAACCAAATTTCCACGAATCCAAAACAAAGAGACGAGAAACAATGTAGGAGAAAACTAAGGTCAGTGGATGATTAGAACATATAGTTGGCGGCCATACGCCAATCACACCACTGGCCACAGAGAGTATTTTAGGACAGTGTCTCCAGAACCACAAGGCTTTCTGGACCCTGTGAGCTCACTAAGACCACTGACCTTACTCCCTTTTCGTTTCCCCAAGACTAGATTAACCGCAAGGACCAAATACTCAGAAAAACCCCAACATACTTTGGTAACTTGAGTCCTGGAACGAGTTGTGCTGGCCATGCACCTTACTCGTAGCTAGGACGTCGAGTCCCAACAACTTTAACACAAGTCTACCGTGACTCTATCCCAAAAGAAATGACCCATGATAGAAAACCTTGTCCTCTAATACCATTTTCTCAAGTACTAGGCCGGGTCGCCATCTGACCCGCCACTCGACCCGGTCCGCGACATGACCCGAAGGGCGTTCCCGATCCCCACGGGCTGGCACAAGTGCCCGGGTATCGTAAGTAACAAAACAGAAATATTTAACCCGAAATAAAAGACAAAAAAACAACTAGCCAGATAAATAAACTAAAACTGGAAAAAGGACAATCAAACACGTCTTTAGACTTTAAAAATTTTTATAGTTTAAAGACGTGTTTGATTGTCCTTTTTCCAGTTTTAGTTTATTTATCTGGCTAGTTGTTTTTCTGTCTTTTATTTCGGGTAAAATCATTCCCTTTTGTTACTTACGATACCCGAGAACTTGTGCCAGCCTGTGGGGATCGGGAACGCCCTTCGGGTCATGTCGCGGGCCGGGTCGGGCGCCGGGTCTGATGGCGACCTGACCTGGTTTGTGACACGGGGGGTCTGTCTAGGGGGGGGATGTCTAGGTTACAGGGGGGATGTCTTGGGAAGTAGTGGGGATGCAGGGGTGCGGTGGAGGGGTGTGGGAAATCCATGGGGGTCACGGTGGGCTGTCCAGGTGGGGGAGGGGTGTGTGTTGTCCAAGGGGGTTGGTTTTCTAGGGGGTGGGATTGGGTTGTCCAGGTGGGGGAGGGGTGTGGGTTGACCAAGGGGGTTGGTTTTATAGGGGTGGGATTGGGATTTCTAGGTAGGAGAGGGGTGTGGGCTATCTAGGGGGTGGGGTTGGTCTATCCAAATGGGAGAGGGTTTGGGCCCTCTAGAGAGGGGGAGTGATGTCCAGGTGGGGGTGGAGGTTGTCTTGGTTGGAAGAGGCTTTTGAGGTGGGGGTTGGGGTGGGATTTCTAGGTGGGGGTGGGGCTATCTAGGTGCAGGGTGGGTGTTGGATGTCTGTGTGGGGTGGGGGGTGTCTAGGTTGTAACACCCCAAGATTCCGCGATTCGTTTCCCTTTGAATAATGCAATGGAATGCATTGTACGCAACATAGAGATTATAACACACCAAAACCAATCAATCTAGCTATTATAAATAATAATACATACTTTTCGAAATTTTATAATTTTTATCTATCAAAATGGACTTAATTTTTGGATTTGTAATATCGAAATTATCTAAGGGTGAAATTTTGGTACTTTTTGGATAACATTCATATTTTGATGAATAATGTAAATTACTAAATTTTAATTAAAAACACATTTTTTAATCAAAATAATTAAGAGTGATAAATTATTAATTTGAGTGGTTTTAATGTATTTTTAGAATATATTTTTACAATTTATGACAATGATGGTCATTGGGTGTAATTTCACATCTAAACCAGACACAAATGAGTGTTAATCTTTTGATATTTATTATCTCTTAAAAACATGCTATTTGTTTTGACAACGAGAATTAATTTTTAAAATAATTTATGCAACTGATATGTTATGAATTTGGTAAAATAGACATAATTTTTTAATTCATAATATCAAATATATCTTAGGAATAATTTTTGGTATTTTTCTGGAAACTTTCATTTTTTTAATGAATAGTGAAACCACTAAGTGGTAGTTAACAAACTAAAATTTTTCATAAGATATAATTTTACCGCTTTTGTGAGTATAATTTATAAAATTCAAGAGAATCAGTTAATATCAAAGAGTAAAATTTGGTTCAATGAGATGAAAATAATTTTCGGTGAATAGTTACTTTTTACTTTTATTTACCACGGTTAAAAGTAAATAGGGTAATTAAGGGTAAAAATGATATTAATATTTCCCTAATACATGTCATAATTCTATTGGAAAATTGTATCACGACCAAGAAAAACATTAGGAGTAATATATTATCATTTAGGTCCACTTGTATTAGATTAGGACATTTATTATTATTTAATTCAGAGAAGAGTTAAAAGAGTTAAATCAAAGTATATTTACTAAAACATTTTTAATATAGGATTATAAATAAGATAAATTCGATTGTAAGTATTAATTAGAAAGATATAATGATTTACTACATCATGGTATTTTATTTATATTATTTAGACATGAAATAAGTTAATTTATTTATGACACAATTGTGATGCAGTAATTACCTAATTAATGAAAAATTAGAATAATTGATATTATAAATACCCAAATAAATGTAATTTGAGACTTTTTGTAAATAACAATAATTTTCTAGGTTAATATGACATGTTATGGTTTATTTAATTTAATTTTTTAGAAGTAATAATTCTGTTATGATTTAAAAACAATCAATTATTGAATAGTGTCAAAATTGACATAAAAGTATTTTTAAAACAAATATTATATTATTAATTGATATTAAATTCCTAAAAATCTAAGGTTCGGCCAAGAGACATATATAATGATATATGTATAATTAATGGACCACTTGGGGGTCTATTTGATGTATATAGTAGGTTTATTAACCATATAATATAAAAATACAAAGAGACATTGTAAAAGTGAAACTAATTAACTAAGAGTTAATACATAATGATATGGTTATTATAGCAACCCAAACCTGTATAAATCCTATTGGTTGAGTGGTTTTCGAACCATACCCACCTTATCCATTAAATAATCCACTTTTGACCTATTATAAACCTGATATGTTTTTATTATAAAATAATATTTCTAGCTTTTCCAAAGGTTCCCCTCACCCCTCTTATAAGAAGGGCACTCCCCCGTCTCACTAATTCACACATTCAAAGCCTTATGGATCATACATACCCTTCCCAACTAATCTCTAATATTCCATAACTTCATCCTAGAGGCCTTACTTTAGTCATAAAGCCAACCAATGGATCCCTTTTGATCAAATCAAAAGGAAAACCCTGAATAAGAGGTAATGATTTCACCACCCTTTTTCAAGTTCCTTTCTTCTTCCACTTCATCTTTCTTTGTTATTGCCATTATAAAATAATAACTCCAGTATATGATATATAATTTGATGATATTATAAACATGGTACATCCATATTTAAGTATTATATCCATCTATTTAATGACATGTCACCATACTTGCGTACGTACAGCTTACCGTCTCCAAGTCGTGGTGTAATTTTTATTCAAAACATTTTTATTTTGATGGGTATAATAATGATGTTTAATTCATGTAAATAATAAATAATAAATGATAATTATTCTGTATATATGATATAAATTCATATTAAATATTATTTTAATATGAAAAGAATGATATTGTCGCTCGTGCGTACGTACCGACTACCGTCTCCACGAACACGATGAGATTCATTCTCCATCGTATCCATTCAAGAATAATTCTCAATTAATGATTAAAAATAATGTTTAAAGGTTTTATATCATTGTGTATATGAATAATTTACATCCCATTAATAACAAATATGGATCAAATAACAAAGAATATAAAGGAAAATGAACTCGTTAACACCCGAAACGACGATAATTCTATGATATTATTAACAAAGTAATGTTAAAAGATCATATATGATATCATATTAATGTATATGATTATTTTATAATTTAATAAAAATTATTTCATCATTATACCTGAGGTTAACCTACCCTCTACCAAGGAAAATGTAAAAAGTAATGGGTTTCTTAACTCACTTTTAATTCCGTGAGAATTCCATTGTCCACCACTTATTTATTGCATGTGGTGTGTGTACTATAGATGATTGTATTAATTGTGTAATATACATTAATTTATGGATATTTACATCATCATTGAATTATCCTTTTTTCATGGCTCTATGTTTTGTAATTTACCAAATCAAAAAGGGAATTTGAAATTTCAATTTCCACTCATTCAGCTTTTTGCATACTTCATTGATTATTTTACCCCAAGATTATGTGAATAACTATTCATTTGATTATGTAATAAATTCCCCTCCCCTTTCTGTGGATATACTTTTGATACACATAATCACTTCATTGATAAATTATCAGGTCATCGGTATGAACTTGATAAGAGTAATTTTTACTCAATCTCGATTTTTTGAGTTAAACATACAATTCATTGGTGCTGTTTTTACAAGAATAAGTGTGAATATCCTTTTATTTTTTTACACTGAATATACAATCATATTGAGTGTATTTATATTTTTCACTCATAATTATGTCGTTGATTTATCCTTAACCTAAGGATATGGCCTTTATGATATATTTCATCTATATTTACATTCCATTGAGACTCCATTATTGTTATACACCAAATCAATTTTATATGGTGTATATAATGTACATTGACATAATATATCATGAATCCATTTATTCTCATTATATTACAATGTTATTATTTCATCAATTATTTTTATTCACGTTTCACTCTTTTGGTTAGAATCTATAACTACAATGACATTTTAAAATGTTTTAAAGATTGATTATTCTAAATCTTTCTCATTAATGTCTATGTTTTGAAAATGGTTTTAAGGATTTATTTATATGGATATTAATGTTTTCAATTCAAAATTCCTTTTAAAAGTTTCATGGTGGTATGGGACACTTTGATTCTAAAATCTATTTTAAATGGATTCTTGACAAATGGTGTGACTTTTAAATGATTTCAAGAAAACGGGGGATATTTCAATCTAATTGTTTTGATGATAATTTTTATCTGTGTCAATATCCTTCATCATTCTCGATTGAGGTTAATATAATACAATAGAATCTTCTATATTGTATCTAATGAGTTATGTTTGACTGTGGATGTGCTATTTTAATACCATTCATGGTTTGTGGATAAAGTATTGACATTTCTTATGGTAGTTTTAATATTAATGTTTATGTTATGTTTAAATCTTTTCATATGAGGAATGCATTGGACTTAGTAAGTGACGGGTGGCGCCCACTATAGCTCCTCGATGCATCTGTAGGTCTCATGAGACAGACTAGTGTCTTTTCACATGGCCTTGACAAAATCTTATTTGTTGTCTTGGCACGAGACCTTGGCTATGTGGTTATGATAGTCTGGCATTATGAATTCCATCATTATGAAAGTGGTTATTGATATTTCATGTGATTATTTGATTAGTATAATATCCATGTGAATAAGTAAATGGAATTATTTCATTTTATTTTTTCCATACTATGTTGAAGAACAAGTTTAAAATTCTTTTGTTTTAGTTATACAATGACTTAAATGTTTATTCTTATTTATGAATGTTTTCTCTATATTGTTATCCTTACTGGGAATTTGACCTCACCCCTTTTCTATGTTATATATTTCCAGGATGTGACGAAGTAATTTATGAATGACCTTCAGGGATAATATGAGGGCATATAAAGACAATATTTTCTTGTAGTTTTTCACTTATTGATGTAATGTAAACTTTATCAATATATCTAGTGTTTCCAAGGCAATTAAACTAATTTGTCTTTCGAGACTTGATCTGTTGTGATAATTCCAATGTTATGTAATAATGCACCGACTCTGGGTAAGTGGGGTCGGGGCGTTACAGTAGGTATCAGAAGAAGTTTAGTATAAACCTTGGAAGCTAGATTTAGATAAACTCAGATTAAAGCACATAGACCTAAGATGGAATTTGAGGATTAGTATAGAATAACATCATGGAATTTTGGTATTGTAGAGATTTTGTGAGATTTCCGAGCAATACATCCCTGTTTGGATACGATCAGGTAGAGGCGGCTCTGGAACAGATGTACCTAGGGGTAAAACCCGAAAACACCACTTTGAGCTAGACTCGAACGGGAACTGGTGCACGACAACTAGCCTTGCTGAACTCGTGGTTACGACACTCCCGGGGGATATGCTTAGGATAATTTACATTTTATTTACAAACCTATTTGAAGTATTATATATATAATATGAGATTAAATGACCGTGGTTAATCATAATGTGTTTCAAATTGAGAATATGGTGACATGTTAATCTCTAAATGATTTTATGACTACTGTTACTCACACAATGCTTTCTAGTTTTAGTCAATGGCTGGATTCCAAGGAAGTCATACTGACTTTGAGAATGATGTACAAGGTGGGAACGATGGTGGAAATGAGAAAAAAATTGGAATGTTGATAGGCGTAAAAGATATCGTCTTCATAGAAAATCAATTTTCCATAAATATGATCAACAATATATATATTAACCAATTCCCAGACTCAAAAAAAGAGAAAGGTGATGAATGATAAGAGGTCCAGCAGTGGAAACCATGGAGAAAGAATACTCAATTTCCATCACGCAATAAATGTGGATGAAGACACCCAGGAAAGTGTCTCAATGGAACAAAAAAATGCTTTACATGCGGGAATGAAGAACATAATGTAATAAATTACCGATAAAAAAGAAGAGTACTATGGAAGAAGATAAAAATGGTCCCAAGAATCCATTTATAGTAATTTTGTTGTAAATGTAGGGGACATGGCCATTAACTGAGTTAATTCCCTATTCTAAGGGATATTTTATTGGACAATGAAGAAGATATGTGGAAATAGATGGTTGGAGGAATGTTTAAAAAGTATTAGTTCTCCTTGTTGATGGGTTTACTTTGGAATAATTTTCTCTTGTATTTGTAACCCTACAGTTTTCCATGTGAGAATGATATTTTATGAAGAATTATCTTTTCTCTTGAGGATATAGTTATAAATAACCATTTGGTTTTATATGATCATTGGGTTTGAGGAAATTACAAGTTACTATAATTTGGGATGAAAATGAAAGGTATGAGATAACATTTGTGGTTAAATTATGTTATGGTTATTTTGAGGAATTTATCTTATTTTGGTAGTGTTGTAAAATATAGTTTTTGAAAAAGGACAACACATAGACCGTGTGACAAACTGTCGCGTCGGAAAAAGCTGTGGGAATCCAACCCACAACCAAAGTGCGATTGGGATTTATCGCCTACCACTGGACTACGTGAATTCCCTGGTTAGTGTGACTATTATTTTTAGTTAAATGATTTTATTGGTCAATAATATTATGATTTGGGATCTTATGTCTTATCAAATGAATACCCTTATTATAGGAAAATGATTTGGTGATTACGTGATAAATGTTATTTTGGAAGTTGTTCTCTTTGTTGTGAACACTATATTCCCAAGGAAAATAGAATAGTATGGGATTTCATTTGAGGAGTAATGGTGGATTTTTATTTATGTTTTTATTTTGTATTTATAGTGATTTGGGTTATTAATGGAAATGATTATGTTAATTACATTTATGTATGTGACTTTAACAGTAATTAATGTCATTTTGAGATAAAATTTAACTTGGAAGACTACATTCTTATAAGTTTAGGGTTTCAATATTAGATTGGATTATAAGGAAAGGATTTTAAGGACAACTGATTTTTGAATGGTATTTATTTTACTTTGGGGTATTTATGGTTTAATTTTAGAAATTATGAGTAGTGTTTTTTTCTCTAATGGAATATCCATTTGGGGGATCATCAGATATTATACTAAGCATTTTTGGTTTTGATTAATCTCTAAAGACAACGTAAATATGTAGTTTATCCTATTTGGATCATGTATTTCTATAGATGTTTATTCTAGCTCTTCCATTATGAACTAGTATTCTTGAATACTCATTGATAAAAAAAATGAGTTAGTGGTAAACATTTATAAAAGAATGAAAATATACTTATAAAGTAAGTATATCCCTTTATGTCCTTAGTCAATATAATAAATGATTTCCTCGTCCTTATTTAATGTATCTTAAAAGAAAAAATGTGGTCCGTTTACTTTTCCTACTAGGAGACTATTGACCATTTGTCCCAACACAAGTTTTTGATTTTCTTATGGGTAACTTTATCCTGATCATGTTTTCTATCCTTCTGTAACACCCCAAGCTTCCACGGTATGTTTCCCTTCGAATAATGCGATAGCGTGTGTTGTACGCAACCTCGAGTTCTAACACACACCACAACTAATTAAACTAGCCGTTGTGAATAGTTATACCTACTTTTTGAAATCATATATATTTTATATTTCAAAATGGACTTCATTTTTAGATTCGGAATATCAAAATTAGCCTAGGGTGAAATTTTGGTACATTTCGGATAACTTTCATATTTTGATGAATAGTGAAAATTTCTAAATTTTAATTAAAAACAACTTTTTTAATCAAAATAATTAATAGTGATAAATTGTGATTTTGAGTGGTTTTAAAGTATATTTAGAATATATTTTTACCATTTAATATAATGTTGGTCATTGGACATAATTTTACAATTAAACCGAACATAAACAAGTGTCAATCTTTTGATAGTTATTACCTCTTAAAAACACGCTTTTTGTTTTGACAGCGGGAATTAATTTTAAATTAATTTCTGCCACTTCTGTGTTTTGAATTTAGGAAAATGGATTCCATATTTGGAATCAGGATGTTCAAATTGTGTAAATAGATAACTTTTATTTTTAGACATTTTGAATAATTACAGCGGTAAATATTTTATTTACCATGGTTAAGGGTAAATCCGGTAAATAAGGGTTAAAAAAATAATATTATAATAATACTAAATTACCCTAAAACGTGTCTTAACCCTATTGGTTGATACATGGTCGACCATGGGCATCTTTGGGTCTATTTTGGGACCCCATGGATCCACTTGTAAGTGATAATGACACTTTATTTTAATTTAGTTAAAATGAATACAAAAATGACACAAGCATATATCTTTTAGAACAACAATTTTTACATAGGGTTATATATGTTGGATTTTAGATTATAAATATTAATTATAAAGATAAAAAGATTTCCTACATAATGATATTTTATTTATAATTTTTAGACATTAAATAATTTATTTTATTTATGACACAATGATGATGCAGTAATTACTATAATAGTGAAAAATTAAAATAATTGATATTATAAATACCCAAATAAATATAATATGAAACTTTTAATGAATTAAACTAATTTTCTAGGCTAATATGATATATTAGTATTGATTTAATGGACTTTTTTCGAAGTAATCAATCTGTTATGAGTTTCACAAAAATCAACTATTGAATAGTGTCAAAATTGACATAAAAGAGTTCTTAAAACAAATATTATATTATTAATTGATATTAAATTCCTAAAAATCTAAGGTTCGGCCAAGAGACTTATAGTATGATAGGTTAATCATTAATGGACCACTTGGGGGTCTCTTGGATGAATATAGTAAGTTTATTAACCATATTATATAAAAATACAAAGAGACATTGTAAAAGTGAAACTAATTAACTTAGAGTTAATACTTAAAGATAAGGTTAATATAAGTACCCAAACCTGTCTAAATTCTATTGTATGAGTTGTTTTCGACCTATCCCCACCTCATCCTTTGAATAGTCAACTTTGGAGCCTTTGGAAACCGAATATGAATTTATTATAAATTAATATTTCTAGCTTTTCCAAAGGTTCCCCTCACCCCTCTTATAAAAGGGCACTCCTCCTTCTCTTTTCCTCACACCTCTCAAGCCACTTGGCTCGTCCAAACTCTGCCCAAATACTCTCCCAACATCCCTCACTACAACCTAGAGGCCTTAGTTTGATCAGAAAGCCAACCTAAGGAGCCCTTTTGATCAAATCAAAAGGAAGAACCCGAAGAAGAGGTAATGATTTCACCACCCTTTTCTAAGTTCATTTCTTCTTCCACTTCTTCTTCCTTTGTTCTTACCATTCTAAAATAATAACTCCAGTATCTCACATATACTGTGATGTTATTATAATTATGGTACAACCATATTCAGTATTCTATCCACCCTTTGAATAACATGTCACCATACGTGCGTAGGTACGGCTTACCGTCTCCACGTCGTGGTGTAATTGTTATTCAATATAATATTATTTGGATGGGTATAATAATGATGTGTAACTCATGTAAATAATAAATATAACATGTTAATGATTCTGTATATATGATATACCATTCATTTATATATTATTTTAATATCAAAAGAATGATATTGTCGCTCGTGCGTACGTACGGACTACCGTCTCCACGAACGCGATGAGATTCATTCTCCATCGTATCCATTCAAGTATAATTATCATTTTATAAAAATGATGTTTAATGACTTGATATCATTCTGGATATGAATAAGATACAACAAACATGGCTTATGTAACAAAACATATAAAAGAAAATGAGTAAGTTAACACCCGAAACGGTGATAATTCTAAGATATTATTAATAAATCAATGTTAAAAGATCATATATGATATCATATTAATATATATGATAATTTAATAACAATTATTTCACCATTATACAGGAGGTTAACCTACCCCAACCAAGGAAAAGTACAAGGTAAGGTTTATTTTACAATCTCTTCATTATCCGAGGTTGTTTATATGTAATAATCTACTGGGATCTCTTTATCATCCACATCCATGTTTCGTAAAAATGTATTTCAAAACATTTTTACTATTTACAAGAATATGGGTTAAAGTCATTTATACCCTTTTTTGACTTTTTATAAGAGGTTTATAAATGAATCTTTCCGTCGTTTTCAAAACAAGGTCCTTTTTAACCTTTTCGACAGAATTGAGGTAAGAATGTTTTTTTAACTTATACGGCGGGTGCGGTTATTTTACGCCGTTATAAAATCTTCAAAGCTTTCCTTACAAGCTTATAAGAATATTTTCAAAGAAAATGTTTTATTTTATATGGATCTTAAATGATTTCAAAATAAAAGGAGATATTTCTTTAAAAAGAATTTTGATTTCATCTATGTCAACATCCTTTGATGGATTTTAAGATTATTTGAAGTTGATTTATTATGATACAAAACTTCTATATTGTATTGAAGGTTTTGTGATATGTTTGACTGTGGATGTGCTATTTTTATACCATTCATAGTTTATTGTGAAAGTATTGACATTTCGTATGCTAGTTTTAATACGAATGTTTATGTTATGTTTAAACCTTTTCATATGGGAATGCATTGGACTTAATAAGTGACGGGTGGAGCCCTCTATAGCTCCTCGATGCATCGGTAGGTCTCATGAGACAAACTAGTGTCTTGGCACAAGGCCTTGACAAAATCTTATTTGTAGTCTTGGCACGAGGCCTTGGCTATGTGGTTATGATAGTCTGGCATTATGCATTCCAACATTATGAAAGTGGTTATTGATTTTTGCATGTGATTATTCATTTAGTAGAATATCCATGTGAATAAGTAAATGGCATTATTTCATTTTATTTATGCCATACCATGTTGAAAGTTCGTATTTAAAAGGCTTTTGTCTTAGTTATACATTGCCTTAAATGTTTATTCTTATTTATGAATGTTTCCGCTATATTGTTATCCTTACTGGGCATTTGAGCTCACCCCTTTTCTATGTTTTATTTTTCCCAGGAAGTGAAGAAGTAAATTATGAATGACTTGCAGGGATATTATGAGGGGTTAATAGTGTGGATATGAAGACTTTGTTATTGTATTGGTTTTTCACTTTGAAATGTAATGTAAAAATTTATGATTATATCTAGTGTTTCCAAGGCTACTAAACCAATCGGTCTTTCGAGATTTGATCTTTCTTGTGATCATGACAATGTTATGTTATTAATGCACCGACTCTGGGTAGCTGGGGTCGGGGCGTTACAGTTGGTATCAGAGGGAGGTTTAGTAAAAACCTTGGAAGCTAGATTTAGATAAACTCTGATTAGAGCACGTAGACCTAAGATGAACTTTGAGGATTAGTATAGAAGAACTTCCTAGAATTTTGGTATTGTAGAGACTTTGTGAGTTTTCCGAGCAATACATCCCTGTCTGGATACGAGCAGGTAGAGGCGGCTCTGGCACAGATGTACCTAGGGGTAAAACCCGAAAACACCGCTTTGAGCTAGACTCGAACGGGAACTGGTGCACGACAACGGGCCTTGCTGCACTCTTGGTTACGACACTCCCGGGGGATATGCTTAGGATAACTCTCACTTTCTTTACAAATCATTATGAAGGGTTTATGAGTATATACTTCCTCAAAGAAAACATATTTATGATTATGGATTATATCCATAGATAGTTCAATTTATGTTTAGTGTTTTATAAGTATGGGATTATGTATTTTGATGCATAAACTGATCTAGTTTATGCCAGTTTTTTTTAGAAATGGCGCCTAGTGGAAGAAATGGAAACCGTATCAATGCACGCACTCCATGTAGGGATTGCCCTCCTGCTCAAGATAATTATAGTGGGGCTGGTGATGCAACTGGTGCTGATCAGCTAATCACCGTACTGGGACAACTTACTCAGGTTATGAATAATAACCTTACCCGTATGGAGCACCCTGATCCGCAGCGTGGAGGATCAATGTTAGATCGATTCATGAGACAACAACCACCAACGTTCAATGGGAGTACAAATCCCTTAGTAGCTGAGCAATGGATATTTTCCCTAGAGAAAATATTTCAGGCTTTGGGGAGCAGTGAAAGGGAAAAAGTTATCATGGCGGTTTACCGCCTCACTGGAGATGCTGATCAATGGTGGTCATTGATTCAAAATATGAAGGAAGATGATGAAGTATCAATTATGGAATGGAGGGAATTCAAAGATCTGTTTTTAGAAAAATACTTCCCTCGCGACCATCGAGCGGATATGGAAAGACAATTTCTGAGTCTGAGACAAAAGGAGGATGAGAATGTCACAAAGTATGAGGCTAACTTTACAAGGTTAGCGAGGTATGCTGGAGATTATATTCGCAACCCAAGAAGTAAGATTGATCGTTTCTTTGATGGGTTAAAACCATTTCTCCGTCGAGCATTAGTCTCACAATCCTTTTCATCGTACGAAGACATTGTCTCATGTGCTATAAAGACCGAAAAGGAATTCTCTAAGTCTTATGACTTTAAATCAAAGCAAGAGAAGAAGAGACTTGCTGATCAATCTGGGAATGGAAATAAGGGGAAGAAGGGAAAGGTTGAATATCCATATTGTTGTAAATGCGGGAAGAAACATCCTGGTACTTGCTTGAAGGGAATGGGAGTCTGTTACAAGTGTGGTGAAAAAGGCCACCAAGCTCATGATTGCAAGGGGAAGAAGGAAGCTACCAACGTTCAGTGCTACAATTGCAGGGAGATGGGACATTATGCAAATGCATGTCCTAAGCGTCAGGAGAACTTACCTCAGAAAAGGCCAAGGGATCAAGGCCAGGCTTATGCTATCACTACTGCTGAGGTAGAAGCTCCGAAAGACGTGGTGGCAGGTAATTTAATGGTTTCCTCAAGTTTAGCAAATGCATTATTTGATTCTGGATCATCGCATTGTTTCATATCTTCCCAGTTTGCTAAGAAAATTAGATATTTCCAATTTGATTTAATAAGGGAGTTGTCAGTTAAAACTCCTAAGGGAAGTATCGTTGCAACAAAGTTTTGTGAATCAGTCCCCATTAGAGCACAGAAATTTTCTTTATCTGCTGATTTCATCGTCATACCTATGATTGAGTTTGATATAATCCTCGGTATGGACTGGCTTTCGGACTATGATGCGAAGATTTATTGTAAGAAGAAAGAGGTTACGATTCTTGATGATAATGATAAGGAGCACCTTATTTTTAGAGCAGAATCGTCACCACCTAATTCTTATTTAGATCCACCCCCTGTAGCTCAACTTAATTCAATTATCGGGGAGGAAGAGAATGAAATAACTGTCGGTGAGGAAAGGAATGTTCAAATAGAGGATGTACCTGTTGTGAAAGAATTTGTAGATGTATTTCCGGAAGATTTACCTGGACATCCTCCAGAACGAGAAGTTGAGTTTTCCATTGATTTGATTCCTGGATCAAGGCCTATATCGAAGACCCCTTATAGAATGGCCACTGTAGAGTTAGTCGAACTAAAGAAACAACTAGAGGAATTGAGTAATAAGGGATTTATTCGCCCTAGTGTTTCTCCATGGGGAGCCCCTGTTCTTTTTGTTAAAAAGAAAGATGGATCTATGAGGTTATGTATCGACTACAGGGAGATCAATGCTATAACGATAAAGAACAAGTATCCCCTACCTCGTATTGATGATTTATTTGACCAACTGCATGGAGCTCAATACTTTTCAAAGATTGACCTTCGATCTGGATACCATCAGTTGTGTGTAAAGAAGGAAGACATTCCGAAGACAGCATTTCGAACCAGGTACGGGCATTACGAGTTTACTGTAATGCCGTTTGGATTGACTAATGCACCCTCTGTATTCATGGATCTAATGAATAGAGTTTTCAAGGAGTATCTGGATGAATTTGTGGTGGTATTTATTGATGATATCTTGATATACTCCAAAACCTATGAAGATCATGAAAATCACTTGCGCATTATCTTGAAGACTCTGAGGAGGCATGAATTATATGGAAAGTTTAGCAAGTGTGAATTCTGGCTTCAGGAGATTTCTTTTCTTGGCCATATTGTCTCTAAAGATGGAATCTCTGTTGATCCTTCTAAGACCAAGGCAATCCAAGAATGGCCAGCACCTACGAGTATAACTGAGGTACGTAGTTTTATTGGTTTGGCAGGTTATTATCGACGTTTCGTCCAGAATTTTGCCCGATTGGCTAACCCATTAACGAAGCTCACACGTAAAGGGGTTAAATTTGTTTGGACAAAAGAGTGTGAAGAATGTTTCGAAGAACTGAAGAGAAGATTAGTCAATGCTCCTATATTGACTCTACCATCGGGGAATGATGGGTTCGTTATTTATAGTGATGCATCAAAGAAAGGACTTGGCTGTGTCCTTATGCAGAATGATAGAGTTATTGCCTATGCATCACGACAGTTGAAAATTCATGAACAAAACTATCCTACTCATGATCTCGAGTTAGCAGCAGTGATCTTTGCTTTGAAAATATGGAGGCACTACCTCTATGGTGAAAAATGTGAGATTTATACTGATCACAAGAGTTTGAAGTATATTTTCTCACAAAAAGAACTCAACATGAGGCAAAGGAGATGGCTTGAATTACTCAAGGATTATGATTGTACGATACACTACCACCCAGGGAAGGCAAACAAGGTGGCAGATGCTTTGAGTAGAAAAGACCATGGAGTTTTGAACAATATGAGAATTGAAAGGGATCCAATTTTCATGGAGCTAGTGAAGATGGACATGGGAATAACCAGGGAAGGTGAAACATCAATGCTTTTTCAAATGGTTGCCAAACCATCTTTACTAGAAAGGATTAAGAGTTCTCAGACTAATGATGAAGAATTCCAAAAGAAGATTAAAGCTGTGAATGATGGGAGATTGAGAGACTTTGCGTATGAAGGTGGAATTTTGAAATTCGGGAAGAGACTTTGTGTTCCCAATATACCTGATCTAAAAAGGGAATTGCTGGATGATGCTCATAGTTCCAATTTCTCTATACACCCTGGGAGCACCAAAATGTATAGAGATTTGAAGGAACATTTTTGGTGGGACAACATGAAGAGGGAGATTGCTGATTTTGTGTCAAGATGTATGGTTTGTCAACAAGTGAAAGCTGGAAGGCAACAGCCTGGAGGAGTCATGCAACCTCTTCCCATACCGGAGTGGAAATGGGACAATATTACAATGGACTTTGTCATGGGGCTACCAAAGACTCCTAGAAGGAACGATGCAATATGGATTATTGTTGATCGTCTTACCAAGTCCGAACATTTTCTTGCTATAAGAGAAGATCTACCCCTGGAACGTCTAGCAAGACTATACATTAATGAAGTTGTGAGACTTCATGGAGTAACCCTATCGATTGTTTCTGATCGTGATCCCCATTTTACTTCAAGATTTTGGAAAAGTCTTCAGAAATCCCTGGATATTGAACTTCATTTGAGCACTGCTTACCACCCTCAGACAGACGGACAATCAGAACGGACTATTCAGACCTTAGAAGACATGTTGAGATCTTGCTCACTTGATTTTCAGGGTATGTGGGATCAATATTTACCACTAGTAGAATTTTCCTATAACAATAGCTTCCATTCGAGTATTCAGATGGCACCATATGAAGCGTTATACGGAAAGAGATGTCGTACACCAACCTGTTGGGATGACGTTGGTGAAAGAAAACTTGTAGGCCCAGAACTGGTGGAGGAAACGGTGGAAAAGGTGAAGGTAATCCAAAATCACATTAAAGCAGCTCAAAGTAGGCAGAAGAGCTATGCCGATAATCGAAGGAAGGATTTGGAATTTCAAGTCGGTGATCATGTTTTCCTGAAGGTATCTCCGTGGAAGGGAGTCATACGTTTTGGTAAGAAAGGTAAATTGAGTCCCAGGTATATCGGACCTTTCGAAATTCTAGAACGAATTGGGGCTGTAGCTTACCGATTGGCAATGCCGCCAAGTCTCTCCAAAGTTCACGATGTGTTCCACGTATCTCTGTTGAGGAAATACATGCCTGACCCAACGCATGTACTCACCTATGAAGATTTAGAACTGGAACCCGATCTGTCTTATTGCGAAGAGCCCATCAAGATTCTTGATACGAGTGAACAAGTGCTGAGAAACCGGACGACGCGTCTGGTAAAAGTTTTGTGGAGGAATCATAAGATGGAAGAGGCAACGTGGGAACCCGAGGAACTTATGATGAAGAACCACACGAGTCTTTTTATGCAGTAATACCCTAGAAATTGCGAGGACGCAATTATTTGAAGGAGGGGAGAATGTAACACCCCAAGCTTCCACGGTACGTTTCCCTTCGAATAATGCGATAGCGTGTGTTGTACGCAACCTCGAGTTCTAACACACACCACAACTAATTAAACAAGCCGTTGTGAATAGTTATACCTACTTTTTGAAATCATATATATTTTATATTTCAAAATGGACTTCATTTTTAGATTCGGAATATCAAAATTAGCCTAGGGTGAAATTTTGGTACATTTCGGATAACTTTCATATTTTGATGAATAGTGAAAATTTCTAAATTTTAATTAAAAACAACTTTTTTAATCAAAATAATTAATAGTGATAAATTGTGATTTTGAGTGGTTTTAAAGTATATTTAGAATATATTTTTACCATTTAATATAATGTTGGTCATTGGACATAATTTTACAATTAAACCGAACATAAACAAGTGTCAATCTTTTGATAGTTATTACCTCTTAAAAACACGCTTTTTGTTTTGACAGCGGGAATTAATTTTAAATTAATTTCTGCCACTTCTGTGTTTTGAATTTAGGAAAATGGATTCCATATTTGGAATCAGTATGTTCAAATTGTGTAAATAGGTAACTTTTATTTTTAGACATTTTGAATAATTACTGCGGTAAATATTTTATTTACCATGGTTAATGGTAAATCCGGTAACTAAGGGTTAAAAAAATAATATTATAATAATACTAAATTACCCTAAAACGTGTCTTAACCCTATTGGTTGATACATGGTCGACCATGGGCATCTTTGGGTCTATTTTGGGACCCCATGGATCCACTTGTAAGTGATAATGACACTTTATTTTAATTTAGTTAAAATGAATACAAAAATGACACAAGCATATATCTTTTAGAACAACAATTTTTACATAGGGTTATATATGTTGGATTTTAGATTATAAATATTAATTAGAAAGATAAAAAGAATTCCTACATAATGATATTTTATTTATAATTTTTAGACATTAAATAATTTATTTTATTTATGACACAATGATGATGCAGTAATTACTATAATAGTGAAAAATTAAAATAATTGATATTATAAATACCCAAATAAATATAATATGAAACTTTTAATGAATTAAACTAATTTTCTAGGCTAATATGATATATTAGGATTGATTTAATGGACTTTTTTCGAAGTAATCAATCTGTTATGAGTTTCACAAAAATCAACTATTGAATAGTGTCAAAATTGACATAAAAGAGTTCTTAAAACAAATATTATATTATTAATTGATATTAAATTCCTAAAAATCTAAGGTTCGGCCAAGAGACTTATAGTATGATAGGTTAATCATTAATGGACCACTTGGGGGTCGCTTGGATGTATATAGTAAGTTTATTAACCATATTATATAAAAATACAAAGAGACATTGTAAAAGTGAAACTAATTAACTTAGAGTTAATACTTAAAGATAAGGTTAATATAAGTACCCAAACCTGTCTAAATTCTATTGGATGAGTTGTTTTCGACCTATCCCCACCTCATCCTTTGAATAGTCAACTTTGGAGCCTTTGGAAACCGAATATGAATTTATTATAAATTAATATTTCTAGCTTTTCCAAAGGTTCCCCTCACCCCTCTTATAAAAGGGCACTCCTCCTTCTCTTTTCCTCACACCTCTCAAGCCACTTGACTCGTCCAAACTCTGCCCAAATACTCTCCCAACATCCCTCACTACAACCTAGAGGCCTTAGTTTGATCAGAAAGCCATCCTAAGGAGCCCTTTTGATCAAATCAAAAGGAAGAACCCGAAGAAGAGGTAATGATTTCACCACCCTTTTCTAAGTTCATTTCTTCTTCCACTTCTTCTTCCTTTGTTCTTACCATTCTAAAATAATAACTCCAGTATCTCACATATACTGTGATGTTATTATAAGTATGGTACAACCATATTCAGTATTCTATCCACCCTTTGAATAACATGTCACCATACGTGCGTAGGTACGACTTACCGTCTCCACGTCGTGGTGTAATTGTTATTCAATATAATATTATTTGGATGGGTATAATAATGATGTGTAACTCATGTAAATAATAAATATAACATGTTAATGATTCTGTATATATGATATACCATTCATTTATATATTATTTTAATATCAAAAGAATGATATTGTCGCTCGTGCGTACGTACGGACTACCGTCTCCACGAACGCGATGAGATTCATTCTCCATCGTATCCATTCAAGTATAATTATAATTTTATAAAAATGATGTTTAATGACTTGATATCATTCTGGATATGAATAAGATACAACAAACATGGCTTATGTAACAAAACATATAAAAGAAAATGAGTAAGTTAACACCCGAAACGGTGATAATTCTAAGATATTATTAATAAATCAATGTTAAAAGATCATATATGATATCATATTAATATATATGATAATTTAATAACAATTATTTCACCATTATACAGGAGGTTAACCTACCCCAACCAAGGAAAAGTACAAGGTAAGGGTTATTTCACAATCTCTTCATTATCCGAGGTTGTTTATATGTAATAATCTACTGGGATCTCTTTATCATCCACATCCATGTTTCTTAAAAATGTATTTCAAAACATTTTTACTATTTACAAGAATATGGGTTAAAGTCATGTATACCCTTTTTTGACTTTTTATAAGAGGTTTATAAAGGAATCTTTCCGTCGTTTTCAAAACAAGGTCCTTTTTAACCTTTTCGACAGAATTGAGGTAAGAATGTTTTTTTAACTTATACGGCGGGTGAGGTTATTTTACGCCATTATAAAATCTTCAAAGCTTTCCTTACAAGCTTATAAGAATATTTTCAAAGAAAATGTTTTATTTTATATGGATCTTAAATGATTTCAAAATAAAAGGAGATATTTCTTTAAAAAGAATTTTGATTTCATCTATGTCAACATCCTTTGATGGATTTTAAGATTATTTGAAGTTGATTTATTATGATACAAAACTTCTATATTGTATTGAAGGTTTTGTGATATGTTTGACTGTGGATGTGCTATTTTTATACCATTCATAGTTTATTGTGAAAGTATTGACATTTCGTATGCTAGTTTTAATACGAATGTTTATGTTATGTTTAAACCATTTCATATGGGAATGCATTGGACTTAATAAGTGACGGGTGGAGCCCGCTATAGCTCCTCGATGCATCGGTAGGTCTCATGAGACAAACTAGTGTCTTGGCACAAGGCCTTGACAAAATCTTATTTGTAGTCTTGGCACGAGGCCTTGGCTATGTGGTTATGATAGTCTGGCATTATGCATTCCAACATTATGAAAGTGGTTATTGATTTTTGCATGTGATTATTCATTTAGTAGAATATCCATGTGAATAAGTAAATGGCATTATTTCATTTTATTTATGCCATACCATGTTGAAAGTTCGTATTTAAAAGGCTTTTGTCTTAGTTATACATTGCCTTAAATGTTTATTCTTATTTATGAAAGTTTCCGCTATATTGTTATCCTTACTGGGCATTTGAGCTCACCCCTTTTCTATGTTTTATTTTTCCCAGGAAGTGAAGAAGTAAATTATGAATGACTTGCAGGGATATTATGAGGGGTTAATAGTGTGGATATGAAGACTTTGTTATTGTATTGGTTTTTCACTTTGAAATGTAATGTAAAAATTTATGATTATATCTAGTGTTTCCAAGGCTACTAAACCAATCGGTCTTTCGAGATTTGATCTTTCTTGTGATCATGACAATGTTATGTTATTAACGCACCGACTCTGGGTAGCTGGGGTCGGGGCGTTACACCTTCTCCATCAGAACTGAACACTTAGTTTATCGTCCATATTTATGTTTTCCTACATGGAATCCTGGTATGGGTTATCTTGGGTGACCATTATTCCTCTCTTATTTTCTTTTAATGTGATAGTTTTATTGACTCTTTTTCTGATGTGGGACTTTCCATTATATTCTCAATCCCAATATTAAAAAGATTGTGAGGACGCAATTTATTGAATGAGGGGAGAATGTAACACCCCAAGCTTCAATGATACGTTTCCCTTTGAATAATGCAGTGGCGTGCATTGTACGCAACTTCAAGATTCTAACACACCACAACCAATCAAACTATCCGTTATGAATAGTAATACCTACTTTTGGAAATTTTATAAATTTAATCATTCAAAATGGAAATCATTTTTGGATTAATAATATCGAAATTAGCTTAGGGTGAAATTTTGGTACTTTTCAGATAACTTTCATATTTTGATGAATATTGAAAATTACTAAATTTTAATTAAAAACAAATTTTTTAATCAAAATAATTATTAGTGTTAAATTTTTAATTTGAGTGGTTTTAAAGTATATTTAGAATATATTTTTACAATTTAATACAATTTTGGTCATTGTATGTAATTTTACATTTAAACAAGACATTAACAAGTGTTAATATTTTGATAGTTATTATCCTTTAAAAACACGTTATTTGTTTTAACAACAGGAATTAATTTTTAAATTAACTAATTCAAATAATATGTTTTGAATTTGGTAAAATAGAAATCAATTTTGAATTCATAATATCAAATATAGATTAGGCCTAATTTTTGGTATTTTTCTGAAAGTTTTCCTTTTTTGTGAATAGTGAAACCACTAAGTGGTAGTTAAAAAACAAAAAAAATATCATAAAACTTAATTTTACCGCTTTTGTGAGTGTAATTTCAAAAGTCCGAGGGACACGATAAATATCAAGGAGTAAAATGTTGTTCCATGAGATGAAAATAATTTTTGGTGAATAGTAACTTTTTACTTTTATTTACTACAGTTAAAAGTAAATAGGGTAATTAAGGGTAAAAAAGATATTAATATTACCCTAACAGATGTCATAATTATATTGGACAAGTGTATCTCGACCAAAAACAACCTTATGAGAAAAATATTATCATTTAGGTCCACTTTTATTAGATTAGGACATTTATTATTATTTAATTCAAAGAAGAGTTAAAATTGTTAAATCAAAGTTTATTTACTAAAACATTTTTAATATAGGGTTATACATAAGATAAATTCGATTTTAAATATTCATTAGGAAGATAAAATTATTTCATAAATCATGGTATTTTATTTCTATTTTTTAGACATTAAAAAATTTAATTTATTTATGACACAATTATGATGCAGTAATTACATAATTAATGAACAATCAGAATAAGTGATATTTTAAATGCCCAATTAAATGTAATTTGAGACTTTTTATAAATAAAAATTATTTTCTAGGTTAATATGACATGTTAGGATTGATTTAATTAACTTTATTATAAGTAATCATTTTGTTATAATTTTTAAAAAAATCAATTATTAAATAGTGTCAAAATTGACATAAAAGAGTTTTTAAAACAAATATTATATTATTAATTGAGATTAAATTCCTTAAAATCTAAATTTCTTCCTAGAGACATATATAATGATAGGTGTATCATTAGTGGACCACTTGGGGGTCTCTTGGATGTATATAGTATGTTTATTAACCATATAATATAAAAATACAAAGAGACATTGTAAAACTGGATCTAATTAACTAAGAGTTAATACATAATGATATGGTTAATATAGAATCCCAAACCTATATAAATCCTATTGGTTGAGTGGTTTTCGACCCATCCCCACCTCAAGCTTTAAATAATCAACTTTCGAGCCATTAGAAACCGAATATGAATTTATTATAAAATAATATTTGTAGCTTTTTCAAAAGTGCCCCTCTCCCCTCTTATAAAAGGGAACTCTCCCTTCTCACTAATTCACACATTCAATGACTATTGGCTTGGCAAAAACCTTCCCAAATACTCTCTCAACATCCATCACTTACTTCCTAGAGGCCTTCCTTTAGTGATAAAGCCATCATAAGAAGCCCTTTTGATCAAATCAAAAGGAAGAACCTGAATAAGAGGTAATGATTTCACCATACTTTTTCAAGTTCCTTTCTTCTTCCACTTCTTCTTTCATTGTTATTAAATTTCTAATTTAATAAATCCAGTATATTATATATAATTTTATGTTATTATAAACATGGTACAACCATATTTCAGTATTCTATCCATCCTTTGAATGACATGTCACCATACGTGCGTATGTACGACTTACCGTCTCCACGTCGTGGTGTAATTGTTATTCAAAACATTATTATTTGTATGGGTATAATAATGATGTGTAATTCATGTAATTAATAAAAATAAAATTATAATGATTCTTTATATATGATATAAAATCAAATTAAATATTATTTTAATATCAAAAGAATGATATTTTCGCTCGTGCGTACGTACGGACTATCGTCTCCACAAACGCGATGAGATTCATTCTCCATCGTATCCATTCAAGACTAATTCTGATTTAATGATTAAAAATAAGAGGTTTCTTATCTCACTTTTAATTCTGAGAGAATTCCATTGTTCACCACTTATTTATTGCATGTGGTGTGTGTACTACCCATGATTGTATTAATTGTGTAATATACTATAATTTATGTATATTTATATCATCATTGTATTATCCTTCTTTCATGGGTGTATGTTTTGTAAGTTACCATATCGAAAAGGGAATTTGAAATTTCAGTTTCCACTCATTCAGCTTTACACATACTTCATTGATTATTTTACTCCAAGATTATGTGAATCACTATTCAATTGATTATGTCATAAATTATATTCCCCTTTCAAAGGTTATACGTTTGATACACATATTCACTCCATTGATAAATTATCAGGTCATCTGTAAGAACTTGATAAGATTAATTTTTACTCAATCTCGAGTTGTTGAGTTAAACATCCTATTCATTGGTGTTGTTTTTACAAGAATATGTGTGAATGACCTTTTATTGTTTTCCACAGAATATACAATCATATTGAGTGTATTTATATTTTTCACTCATAATTATTTCGTTGATTTAAAACCAAAGGATACGGCCCTTTTGAGAGATTTCATCTCAATTTACATTCCATTGAGACTACTTTATTGTTATACACCAAATCACTTTTATATGGTGTATATAATGTAATTTGACATAATATATAATTAATCCCTTTATTCTCATGATATTACAATGTTTTTACTTCTTAAATTATTTTTATTCAAGTGACTCTCTTTTAGTTAGGAACTCTAACTAAAATGATATTTTAAAATGTTTTAAAGATTGATTATTCTAAATCTTTCTCATTAATTTCCGTTTTTTAAAAATGGATTTGAGGATTTATATATATGGACATTAATGGTTTCAAATAAAAATTTCTTTTAAATGTTTCAAATTGGAATGGGACACTTTGATTCTAAAATCTATTTTAAATGGATTCTTGACAAATAGTGTTGCTTTTAAATGATTTCAAGAAAAAGGGGGATATTTCACTCTAATTGTTTTGATGATTATTTTCATCTATGTCAATATCCTTCATCATTCTTGATTGAGGATAATATAATACAATACAATCCTTCATATTGTATCTAATGAGTTATTTTTGACTATGGATGTGCTATTTTTATACCATTCATGGTTTGTGGATAAAGTATTGACATTCCGTATGCTAGTTTTAATATGAATGTTTTTGTTATGATTAAAGCTTTTCATATGAGGAATTCATTAGACTTAGTAAGAGATTGGTGGAGCCCTCTATAGCTCCTCGACGCATCGGTAGGTCTCATGAGACAAACTATTGTCTTGACACAAGGCCTTGACAAAATCTTATTTGTAGTCTTGGCATAAGGCTTGGCTATGTGGTTTTGATAGTCTGGCATTATGCATTCCATCATAATGAAAGTGGTTATTGATATTACATGTGATTATTTGGTTAGTAGAATATCAATGTGAATAAGTAAATGGTATTATTTCATTTTATTTTTTCCATACTATGTAGAAGTTCATGCTTAAAGGGCTCCTGTTTTAGTTATACATTTCCTTAATTGTTTATTCTTATTTATTAATGTTTCTGCAATATTGTTATCCTTACTGGGCATTTGATCTGACCCCTTTTCTATGTTATATTTTTTCTAGTATGTGAAGAAGTAATTTATGAATGACCTTCAGGGATAGTATGAGGGGATATAAAGACAATATGTTGTTGTAGTTTTTCACTTATTGATGTAATGTAAACTTTATGAATATATCTAGTGTTTCCAAGGCTACTAAACTAATCGGTCTTTCGAAACATGATCTTTTGTGATCAAGCCAATGTTATGTAATAATGCACCAACTCTGGGTAATTGGGGTCAGGGCGTTACACAGGTGGGGTGGGGTGGGGTGGGGTTGTCCAAGTGTATGGGTGGGTTGTCTAGTGGTGTAGGGGGGGCTGCAGGGTGTGGGGGAGGGGGTGAAGGCTATCAATGGAGGGGGGTAGGTTGTCTAGGAGGTGGTGGTGGGCTACCCCGATGGGGGAGGGTTGTGGGTTTTCTAGTGGATGGGATGTCTAAGGGGGTGGGGGTGTGCTGCCCAAGTGTGGGAGGGGGTGTGGGATGTCTGTGGAGGAGGGGGATGTCCTGGTGGGGGTGGGGGTGATCTATCCAGGTGGGGAGGGGGGCTCTCCAGGTGGCGGGGGGTGGGGGCTGTCTGGGGGGGATGTAGTGGGGGTAAATTGGCTGCAGTGGTCTGGTGGGTGTGGGCCATCTATTGAGTGGGTTGGTTATCCACTCCAATATTTAAAAAAATAGTAATCCCATATAACCTATATATATATTTTTTGCACGTTAAGAAATTTCTTGATGTTCTATACCAACACTCACTCTTACCCTTCAATGTAGAAGTGATCTCTACAAATAAATATCACTCAGGTTCTTACCCACTATATATATTGATCTCAAAAAAATTAAACATTCTTACAACTACATATCACCTAATGATATAACTAGGCTCATACTCCCATTTGTTGTTTCCCATAAAAACATGGATCATATTCATAAAAACATACATAGGATCATATTAGACACACACACAATTTTTTAAAAATACAAAATAAAATATTTACACCTTGCATCACAACATGGAATTAGCTCTCAGCTAGCCTCTCAAGGCATTAATAAGCTAGATACCTAGATCAAAATTTGGAGGTGTGTTTACAATTAGGTGTGTTTTTTTATAATTCAGGTATAATATTTAGAGTGGAATGTAAAATCTGATGCACGTATGATATTTTTAGGTGTGTTTAAAAGTAGGTATCTTGTGGTTTATATGTATAATATTCATGGTTGAGACAAACATTCTTTTAGGTCATCTATAATAGGGTTGATGTCTTGCTACAATTGGATAGAGATTGGCTATGTTGGTCACTTACAAAATTTCATTGGGGAAAGGGGAAATCATCTACATGGTTTATTCCAATTAAAAAATTTGTCCAAGTAATTAAGATATCATTATATTATTTTATGTATCTTTTTAATTATAATTTGTTTGTATTTCTATTGATTGGGATAATTATTTAACATATGTATTTATATAGGAAAAATTTATTTAACATATTTATATATTTTTTCAACTTGTATATATGAATCTCTTTACCTATTTTTTAATAGTTATGTGTTTTAATTTCTTTTAATTTTGTGTAGGTACATTGTGATATACATGTATAAAAGATAGATCAAATTACCGAGGAACACACCTCATTATGTTATGGGATTTGTGGAGTTTTTAGTTTTTTTAATTTCCAAACGATCCATTAAATAGAGAATAATATGTTCATACACTAAATGTAAATTTAGAATATGGTTGAAGAGAGATGAAGTTTATGAACATTTAATATTGAAGAAATTCCCTGGTCATTATCTGTGTTTGGTTTGGCATGGATAATTAAACATTACAGAAAGGATAAGCAATGATGTCCATCCACAGAATGAGCTCCCAACTTTATCGAAAATGGAATATGAAATGATAAACCTTATAAATGATTCATTCTGCACTTCAAGACACCACCATCAACATCCATGCATATTAGAACAACTAGGTGATGGTGTTACCATTAGCAACGTCACATGTGATGCTTTTGAGACAATAGGAAAACCAGATCAAGATTATAACTTATCAGCAGATCCTCCTCCTGATTATGTGGAGGCTAATGTAAGAGAAAATATCTCTATGGAAAATATGTTTCTTGATTTAGTTGATGATTGAAATCAATATTTGTATAGTGGATGTGTTAAATTTTCGAATCATTTTTTTCTGCTGAAGTTGTCCCATATCAAATGTCTCTGTGGAATTAAAAATAATGAAATTTCCATGATATTAGAATTTCTGCGTGATGCATTTCTTGAAGCAAAAATCCCCATGTCATTTTATGACATGGAAGAACTTGATATCTTGCTTGGTTTGAATTATAAAAAAACATGTCGGTCCCAATGATTTTATTTTTATTGGTGAGAGGAATCAGGTAGACTAAATTGAAACAAAATTTATTCATTTAGGATGCATTCAATGGGTCATGTTGGAAGTGTGAATGGACATTCTACCATGAAAATGTTGAAAATGAACACACATGAAAAGATTTTTAATTACATTCCTTTATTTCATAAATTTCTATGATTATTAATGTCATCAAACACAACCGAACACATGAAGAGGAATTCAATAGATAATAACAATGATGGGTTAATGATATATCCATGAGATTCAAAATCGTGACAGAAATTTGATTCATTACATCCAGATTTCTCAGCTGATCTTAGAAATGATTGATTGGGATTTTTTATCGATGGATTCAATCCATTTAGGAGTTTGAGTACCTTTTATAGCATTTGGAAAGTTATTTTGACCCCATACATCATGCCTTCTTGGATGTGTAATAAAAAACATATTTTATCAATTCAGTTATTATTCCTGGAAAAAAATTCCTGTAAATGATATTGATGTATACAAGAAGCCATTACTTGAATAAGTTCTTGAGTAATGGAGAAACGGTGTTGAACAATTAAATGATTCTACTAAATCAATGTTGAAAATTCATGTTGCATTAATGTGGACCATTTGTGTGTTCCCTGGGCTTGGTAATTTTTTTCATTGTGAAATCTACAAGGATTTGTCTTGTCCAATTTGTAACTTTGATTTTGAGCCCAAATGACTAAATCAGAGTAGAAAATGGTTATTCTTTTTCCATCAATGATTTCTCAATGAATCTCATAGATTTCGACTGAACTGGTCAAGATTTTAATGGTTTCATTGATCGTAGACCATCTCCAAAGTTGTTAACTGGTTTTGAAATATTTACATAGCATGGAAATGTTTAAACATAAATTGGGAAGGTTAATCATTTGAATGATAGTGGGAAATGGGTTCAAAGTGCATCTTCAAGTGAAATCAGAACGCAATAATGGATGAGAAAAAGTATATTCTTTAAAAATCTGTATTGGGAATTTAATTTGTTGAGGCATAATCTTGATGTGATTCATATTGAGAGGAATAATTGTGATAGTTTGATCTTATCATTCCTTAATGTGAATGGAATTTCGAAGGACAATCTCAATGCTAAGAATGAATTTAATGTAATGAACATAAAACATGATCTCTATCCATATGAGAATGAAAATTATTCTCCAAAAATTTTGTTAATGATAAATATGGATAAAGATAAATTCCATAAAATTTTAAAGCATGTGAAAGTATCTTATGGGTATTCTAGAAACATCTCAAGGTGTCTTGAATTAACGAATCCGTGTTTAATGGATTGAAAAGTTAAAATTCACATATTTTGTTACAGTAGTCACTAACATTGGCATTATGTACATTTTTACCTAAATAATATACTAATGTTGTACTCCAATTATGAAATTTATTAACAAAACTATGTGATTAATCACTACATATATTTGATCATGAATTCATATAGGATTAGATTGTATGGACACTATGTGCAATGGATATTATCATTACTCCTTTGTTTTTTACAGTCACGATGCATTTAATTGTGCATTTGTTTGAGGAAGCTAAATTAGGAGTTCATGTTCATTATCGATGGATGTATCCAATTGTGATGTACTTTATTTATAAGTTTTCCAGTTATCTAATTTTTTTTGCACTTTATTAAATTCATAATTATGTTTTTTTAATTTTATTTCAACGATATTGCAGGCATGTGAAATCATATGTGGGAAATAATGCTCAACCAGAAGGCTCTATTGTTGAAGGATATTTGGCAGAGGAGTGTCTTACCTGTAGTTCTAGATACTTGGATAATATTGAGAAAATATTTAATCGAGTTGGATATATTGAATACACATTTACTCAATATAAAATACATGGGAAATCAAAAATATTTCATGCAATTAGATGATCATTTTTGAGGACATCAAATGCTACACTCATAGAAATGGAATTACTATAGGTACATAGTTATTTTATGCTGAATTGTGAATTTGTAGATCCGTTTGTTGCATAGTAGATGATACAAAAAAAGAGACAAATGAGAGGCTGAACACGAAATGTGAATGATATAAAAAAATTTGTAAATAATGAGCTTGTAGAAAGGTTTTCATGACAAGTATGTTCATAAATATTACAATAAATATTAATATTAGGTTGACACATATATTTTTAAATTCTAATAATGAATATTTCTTTTTTTATATCATGAATACTGATACTCAAGCAGAGTTGTCAGAAGATTTGATGTTTCGTGCTTGAGGTCCTCTACAATAAGTTAGAAAGTATAAATCATATAATGTAAATGGATTATGATTTTATAATTTCAATTGAGAATATGGTTTGAAATGATAGAATATTGGAATATTTACATTTATTTGAAGTGGGATACTATGTAATGCTGACCGATATTATTGAATTATACTACCATGTAAAATTTTAAAATTATTTATTCCAATGCAATGAAGTATGTATTATCAGATGTGTTAAAATGGATTCCTTTCAATTTACTTTTATGAACTTCTCTCACTAGATAGACGATGGTGACTCTGAACTATATGGTCCGAATTTATTATCATGAAAAGAAAAAATAGTATATAGTGGAAATGATGTTTTGGACGAATGGTGTGGTGTAGTTTATCACATTAAAAAAGTGATTTTTATGATATGGGTGATCAAGTCGAAGATTTGACTTCTGAAATTGAATACCATCAACAAAAAGAAACATTATTATTTTTCTATCATGATATTGAAAATATTAGTCTATCACAGATGAATGAAGTGGATCATGTAATGGTGTAGGGAACCGACATGATTGAAGGAGAATATTGTTGTATTTACAATTATGCATTCATTTATCAACCACTTATTTCATTTGTACAATCATTCATTATCATTGTTATGTATATTTTTATTGTTAGTACTGCACATCTGTTATCATTTTTAATAATTCTTTCTACATTATTTTTTTTGAAATATATGTTCTTAATGTAATTTTATGTAATTAAATGCTACTAATTTCATGGAAGAAGAGATATAATATTTTATCGACCATTGCGACATATGATGATCCATCTTTATCCCGCCCAATGTCATATGATCCACCATCCTCTTGACCCCATGCACCATCTCAACCTGCACCATATCGCACACCCTTTATGAGTGTCCCTTCAGAAGCTATGTCGTCAACTCCCGCTTCAGCAGCCTCAGTAGTGGGTGAGCGGGGCGCAACATCTTGTTCTTCACATGGATATTAGAGGGGGACTATTTTAGGAAAAAATTATAATATTAATAAATTTTTTTAAATTTTTTTATACTAAATTTTTGTTCATCAAATATTGAAACAATGTAAATGTGGAGAAAAATATAAAAAGTTCATATGTATGGAATATTCTCGGAGAGAAGATACATTTCCCATTTTATTCATATGTGGTCCCTAAAGATGCCGTTGTAGGATTTCTTGGTTAGATTTTAGGCTTACTGGATACGGAGCTCATTTCCCATCCTATTTCATATGATTATTAGATTCATATTGCTGCAAGTTGGAAAAAGGAATTTTTTGATTCCCAAATAATGGTTATTTAAATAAATTGTTGTATAATTTCATGTCAAGTTATTAATATTTTGAAATTAAATATTTGTGAACATGTGTTTTTTCATATTTCAGTTGCTAATGTGATCGAATGATAGTGGGGATTGCAAAATCATGGAAGAAATGGATAGTACATAAATAGAGATTGTGGGGCGATGTTAATGATACATTGTCGACCGCCCAATGTCATCCCACACACTGCGGGGTCAATGAATTTTTCTGAAAGCCGATCTGATCAAATAATATTTCTGTTACTTTAAATATTTATAAAAATATACTTATTTGTTTAATATGTTAAATTGATGATTAAAATTTTTTAATGTAGTCATAGTGTTTAGGGAACGAAGCATCCCGAACATAAGGGTGGTTAGATGTTCACCATAAATGTAATGGATGTTTTGTTAATGAGCCTACCAAATAAGTTGGGGGTATGAACTCATTTTTCATCATAATACCATATTATCAGTTGTTACTATGTTAATATATAATTATTTTAATATGAATTCTATTTTATTTATATATAATAATTAATGAATTGTGGGTTTCCAAACCTTTGCAGACCTACTCAGTCTCCTTGGATGACCGTTTGCTAAAGTCCTTGGGAAGAAGCATCATGGTAGAGTGTGCAGGATGGACATGGAACTTGTTCCATGTGATGTCTTTGGTAGGCCATCGGGGACTTCGTCTACATCAACTCCTGGTAATAGTCAGTCCATACACCAATATTCTTAGGGAGATATTGTTTCTCAATAAAACACAATTCAAGACTAGGGGATCAAATATCCTCTTTGAAAAAAGCATTGATTGATTTATATTAAAGATGATTGTATCTTCCCCCAGGGGTATTACATTGACTTGTAATGAGAAGGTAAATCATATAAAATCAAAATCATTTATTTTGAAAAAAATTATTGGTTTTAAGATTAAATATAAATATAAAATAGTATTAAATTTTCGATATAATGATCTTACCGGTCGTAGCAGGAAGTTGATATAGAGGTGGAGAGGGTGACATGTTGTGTTCATCAACAGACCGTGATTAGTTGTATTGTAGATATGTTGGGAAAATATGCTTACAATCAGTTTATATATGTATCATTTATGGCACATAGTTTCCACCAAAGGTTTTCATGACCCAACATTTTCTTGATTTATCATGTTTACTTTTATGTATTTTTTTATTTCTGATGTTTCTTCTTAGGTCTTGAATTCTTATGTTTTTTAGGCACCGTATATATTGATTCTCTGTTGTCATGAATCATTTTTATGTATAATTTTTCCTAAATTTTTTAGTTTTATCACCCATGGATGAACAATAAAACTTCATTTTGATTTTCATTGGAATATATACTTTTCTATCACCATTCATCTCATTTTTAGTGGATAACCCTTCATTCTCCTAATTTTATAGTATTCTCTTCTTATATTTTATAGTTGGAATTTGATCACTCCCACTATTAATTTTCTCTTATTCAAAATTTTTTTTTTATGAATTTAGAAATATACATTTAACATTTGAGTGCCGTGATCCTATTAAGGTAAAGGGATTGTCCAATACATTAATAGTAGAGTTTACAAATATATATTGAACACTTTAGTGTCTTACACTACCAGAATTGGTATCTCCCTAAAATATTAATCTGATGGCTAAAATCTATAATAAAATCCTGATTCATGTTCTATATGGTTTGTATCATCCTTCCAGAATGCTCATTGATTTAAGGATAGAAGTTTATACCCAAGTTCAACTTTCAACCTATAGGCTTCTATTATAATGACCAAAACTATCAGGAAAAACATGCTGGCCTTGGGTTAACATCCCACTTCAACTATCATCTATGACACTCGATGATAATTTGTGGAAAAGTAAATTAATGGAAAAATATTATATACACTCTAGGTGAAAAATTATCCAAAAATTCATTCTCCCGAGAGGTTTTGTCACAATCATTTCAATGCATGGACCACAACTACAAACTGAAATAATAGACTAGAGTATTTCATCTCGTGGGTTAATAGCTGATAATCCCAAAGTGACTAATTTATCAATCAACATCATAACATATACTAATCCAAAACTAGATGAATCACATTTCACTACATGTTCAATGTGAGGCTTAGGAATGACTTGGATCAGAACTGAAAACAACCACTTCTTCATCACTATGGAAACTTCCTCACACTAGTATGTACAATCAAACGTGAATCCATTCTTGGTAACTATGGTAATTAGAAATGAAAATTATGTGATATCCACAATTATTCTCCATTTATTTCCATAAAATCAAATAAAATATCATGTACAAATTACATTACTCAATTATGACAGATATAGAAATACATCAACATACTTCAGATCATCTGTTATCCTTGATTGTGAAACCAATATATCTAAAAGTGACACTTCATGTACATAGAATATATTTTATGAACCCAAATCATACAGAACATATTATTCAAGTATCTATCATGTGATTATTACGAAAATGTTGGTCTTGTAGTATTATTTTGGATGTGGGATGTATGTCCATGTCAAATTTGAATTGTTTTTTTTTTCAGGGCACTGGTAATAGGGCTGCAGAATCTACTGATTTTTTTTCAAATATGGGTTTATCTATAGTTTTAACGTCTAAGAAATAAATGTATTAAATTTATTAGTGGATTTAACCACTTCATAAATTTTTGTATTTTGAAATCTATAAGAGTTAAAACCATTTCCAAATAGGATAAATTTATTTCATGGTGGTTAAAACCGCTGCTAAACAATTGTCAGATTCCTATATTACTTTGCAGAGTTTATCTCGGTTTTAAGGGTAGTTTTCATGGGAAAAAATTATTTTTTTGGAATAGGTTAATACTTATGCTAAACTGTTTTCATATTACTTTATTATTTTGTGTTGTTTAACTTGGTTTAGATGGCAGAAATAATTGTTTAGCTACAGTTTTAACCACCGCAAAAAATAATTCATTTGCATCACAAAATCCACTACTATTCCATAAAAACTGCAGCTAAATGTGTCCATTATGATGGTTACCATAAACCGCTTATAACTCAAGTAAACTGCAACGTGTTGTATGATGTCCAAAAATTTAGTTTCTATTTTTTGAAAGCGCCGAAGAAGTATATGGAAGTGGTTTAAACTGCCGCAATATCCATATAATCCTTCCAGAAATGGTCCATTTCTTGTAGTGATTATATTCTTGAAAATGATTAAATAAAAAAACTATAGTACAATATTTTGAAGTGTCACGATTCGTCTAACGTAGTAACCATTGATAAAAATAATTCAAAAACATGATTCTTTAGATCCACCACCTAGAAACATAAATTATTCAACATCAATTTTCATCATAACATAGTGCCTTTGGAATTAATCTTTGTATTTTTTAGTTGAATCAGATAATGACCATGTCACCCCTAATTAAGACATTGAACTATTTGTGGTTCCTTTTATTGAACTGTATTTCCTTGAGTCATAAAAACTATAATATTCATTTCTCATTAATAGTTATCTAGATTATGATTTTCTTTTTCATTGATAAATCATCATCCTATTTCATTAAGGCATGTTCCATGGTGCATAATCAATAATTTTTGTCAAGCTAGAAAATTGAATCTTCAATTCGTTATCATCCTTGACACAAAAATATACATGAGATTGAATACATCCATTATTTATTGTGTTTGTAAATCAATTTATGTTCCATTTGATACTCATAATTTTAGAGTACTCATTTCTAATGATCACTAAATGTATAAATTATAATTACATTGCATTATGCATCTCTTTAGGGAAGACATTAAATTTCCAATCACATTGTTTTTTGGCATGATTTCATTTGATTCATATCATTTTCTAGAATGATTAAATAAACAATATGAAAATATAATAACATACATATGAAAAACCTGAATACCTATAATGGAATGATTTTATAATATTTGTATATCATGACTAATGAGTCTCTAGGTTTATGTCATGGTAATCCATATTAAATTTTCATAATTGTATTTCTAACCTAACAGTTTATTTAGGTCCTTCATAGTGTTTCATAATGAGTTTAAATATCCAAAACTTATCCCCTATCATTATAAAAATATGTGTGTAGAATGCCCTATTATCATGAACTATTGGATAAAATTGTATATCTCGATGCACTATTTTAATGGTAATTACCCTTCTCAACAACTATAAAATATCCAAATCAACTGGTAGTATCTAGAAAGGGATGTAATTATTTAGAAACTACTCACTATAAACCTCACCAATATTCTATGATATTTCTTTATACTTACTATTTAAATTATACATACCCCTATGGTTATTACTAAATTATTCGATTCATACTCCACATGATATTTATAAACCACAGTCTAATACTAACTACATAACCCCAGTCCTATATATAAATATTATTATATCATTTTTAACAAAATAAATTATGAATTAAAAACATAATATCATGAAGCCTAGTATATTTAGAATAATAGGACAATATCACATTTAAAGAAAATAAAATATAACATCTTATATTTTTTTATTCCATAGTGGGCTCCTAAATCACATTGAGTACAAAAAAAACTGCATTGGATAACTTGGGAAAGCATTAAATAAAGGGATGAGATAAAATCCCATTAAGGGAATTGCATGATAAAATAAATAACATACCAGTGAAAACTATAATATGATATCATAAAAGAAAATAATAAATTATAATTACATGTGATAATAACAAAAAAAACATGGTTTCATAATTTTATGGATTCATAAGAAATTTGGTAGCAATATATAACATAACATAGACATAAGTCATGGATAATTTTATAGGCCAAATGACATGCTGAAAAAATTTACAATAATGGATTAGGATTAATCGAAAATCCCATATATAAAACCTTTGCAGACTTTGGATGTTACCAATCCATTAGAGTGGAATTATGGCACAACCATCATAAAATGTTCGTTATTTATATTTCCGGAATAATGAAAACCCATCATAAGGCATAATATTATAATTTACAATAGAAAAATATGTTTAATAATTTTATTTGATCTCATAATAAAATAAATTGTCATAATTAATCCCTACTATCAATGAACATAACAAATTTATTACCCCATAATAGTTATGAAGAATAATCTAGTAACATTTTTGAGTGAAATATATACATAATACAGAAGAAATCCATAATGTCAAATTTAATGCCCAAAACAAAGAATCCCTGAGTAAGTGAATTTGATATTAATATTTTCATTATTAAAAGGGTTAATATCCTATAGGACATAATAGTTTAGTAGTTCTAGAAAATTGGATACACACATAAGTTCAACATTACATCAGTATATAAAATTCATTCTATAATTCCCATAAGAAACATCCACAACTCCATGATTGTCTCCTTAATTCATTCGCAATAAACATCCTCTGATCATAGAGAAAAATAAAATATAAGAAATGGGTGACCATAGATTATCAGTATGAGTGTCCAATATAGCATATGATATTATAAATATAAACATTAGGAATTGTGAATGACCAAAAACATGTGCCTTTAAAAATATTCAAGAGCATAATATGTTAGGAATAAGAGATAAATAACTAATTTTCTAACAAAAAATACCAATGAGAGTTATAATAGTAAGAAAACCACATGGGTTATCAATTAATAGTTTCATAATGAGGTAATTCATAATTCAATACATCATAACAATTCATTCAAGTCCTCCTACCAATGCCATACAAAAACAGGTAAAAACCCAAACTAGTATGTTTCAAGAGACCTAATGATTCATCTAGGAGCTATAGAGGGACTCATACATCACATACAAAGTCCGATACATTATTAATATGAATGGTGTTAAAATAATCAACACATAAATTTATATTTAACTATCTAATGAAATAAAAATAACTCCCCCAATCATTAAACATAAAAATTATCCATTCGGAGCAATATGTTGAATGGTATCAAAACAATACATCCATAGTAAAACTAAAATGAGGCCCTTATATAAAATATTATAGATTATATAATATGATATTAACATCAATTAAAAATTATATTTAGTAATGTATATTGATATAGATGATGATAATTTTAAATCGAACCATTGGAAAAATTTCGAGGAAATAATCGTAATATATCATAATGTATCACAAACCACCGTGATAAATTTAGATAATAATCCCTTATAATATAATTATAATAAGTATAATAATTATATGATATTAAAATGGGCAGTAAATATGACACATGCAAGGAGTATGTGGTGAACATGTCATATATCTCATACATGATAAATTGATATGAAAAAATTCCTTCTAACATTTTAAGAAAGAGTTATTTTGAAAAATCATTTTCATTGGCCATGAAATAATATGGTAAACATTAATATCTATTTAAAGAAAATGGAATTAATATCAAAATATATTTTAGGCATAAATTTCATCCCATTTAATATAAATCATCTAAAAATAGTTTTTAAATCAGCTTTAAAAATAAAACATTTTAGTGCGTTTGAAGGAAAATATTAAAGAGATTTTAAAGAGGTAGGTAATGTTTTTTTTCATAAAAAACTGAATGAAGATATATTTTCATGATAAAATTTTTGATTAAAAAAAATTATGTCTTAAAATATATTATATAGTACACTTCTAAAAGGGTAATAATTTGAGAAGGACACTTTAATTGGGATTATTTATTGAGGATAATTAATAAGGAAACTATTTTAAAAAATATAACCACCATAATAAAAACATAAAATTACCTAAATATAGGATTTTAGAACAAAAAAATTATATATAAGTGTACATAAAAATAAATAACCATTAAATTTGTGTAAGGATAACAAATAAATAACCCAAAAGAAAAAATGTAGCTTGAGGTGAAATCCTAAACAACTTTGTAATCAATCAATTCATATGGCCCAAAAAATTTAATCATAAAATTATCTATTTAATAACATAAAAATAAATAAATTAATTATATTTTACATCAATATGTAGTATACATAAACCATACATAATAAATATTGGGAAATAAGTAATATCTTAATAAAATGGTAGTCAGCTAAGGAAACCCTTTCCATATGTCCAAACGTATGCTTCACTTGAACATAACGTATTGGATAATAAAATTAAATTTATTTATTAATTAATTAATAAACTTATATACATATATTTTATTTACAATTTCATTATAATTTTATTTTATTTTATTATTGTTATGTTTTAAGATTAAATTTCATCGTTCCACTGTGTTCTTTTTCATTGTTTTCATAATCGGTCCGCTTGTTTATATGTGATGGGTTTCAAGTAGAATGGATATAATTTCCCAAAATTGACATCATATGATAATAATTAACTTTATTAAGATTAAATGGTCATATAATTCATTTTTTACTCTCGTATGAGTATGAATTATTATATATTCATTAATGAGAATAATTTAAATTATTTGGTATTATTTCGATTATTAAAAACTACTTATATCGTATGAATAAATATTATGTATATATATATATGTTAAAGAAGATTATAGGGATGATAAGATATATATTTTATTTTGGTTCAACCAAAATAACGGTTTCATGACTTCTCTAGATGGAGAAATTAGAGAACAATGCTTCATTCCTCACAATGGTTGTAAATTGGCACCTCTCAGATGATTATTTCATATTTAAAATAAAATAGAGAGAGAGTAAGGATATTGATGATGGATATTCCATTAACAATATATAATTCATGAAAATAGGTGGTTATGTAGTTATTATGAGCATTTAAACATGGGATGGGAAGAGAATATAATAATAAAAAACCAATTGACAATGAAATTAAATGAAAATGGGAGAGGGTTTACCTCTTGAAATATCCTCCTTGAGTGCCACCTTAATGGAAGTGGTATTGGTACTTTAGAAATACCAAGTGATCCAAGATTTTTAGATAAATAAGGGAAACGTATTTTTCAGAACATTGAGACGATTCATGGATTGTAGGTGAGATGGGAAAAGGGAGTGAGGGGTAGTTTTTATATAGGAGGAGATGAGTGATTTTTAATATCTTATTCATTATTTTGTAATTATACTTCGAAAAAGAAATAGTGTTTTATTCTTATGAAAAAAATAGGTGAATGTGAATTATATCCATGTTTCCTTACATCATCTATGATGTCATGAATAGTGTATTTAAATTATAATATAAATATACATTAAATTATTGTATATCACTACACAATAAAAATTCATATATTTCAAAAAAATCCCAAAATTTCAATATAACCAATTTTCAATGTGTATAATCCATAAATAGAATCCATTTTAATAAAATTAAATGTCTAAATATATGTAATTTAATTTTATTTAAAATCATCATTTACTATAAAATATATTCTTTAAATTTAGTAATAATTTAATAAAAACCAAAAAATTAACTAACATCTCGTTAAATTGTCCAAAAATAGGTTGATAAAACAATATTGATTTAGGAAAATATTTTAGGAAAATAAAACTTATTTAATTTTTTTTCAAATTATATAAGTGTAATTAAATATTTATTATTCACAAGAAAAGCATTAACACTTAATTATTAGTTCTATTTACCAGGTTCCTTAATATTATTTATAATTTCATGAGTGAGTTTACTATTCATAAGCGTCATATTACTATTCCTGAGGGTACAATTAATATTCATAAGGTTTCACTACTAATCATAAGTGTCATGTTTCTATTTACTAGAAAGTGAATTCACCCTATTAGACTATATAAATATTACTGAACATAGTCGTGTATGTTAGTTTCTCATAATTCAAATCACAGAAGTAGATAATATATGTTTATTGGATAGGTTATGACGATGTCATTTTATATAGAGACTCAATATTTCATGCATTCTATATTAAATTTAATTTTAAATCCTTAGGTTGTTGCATTATTCCCCACCTAGAAAAAAAAATTTCCTCAAAAATCCTGATTTTTACCTCTTAAAAAGATTTTGGTAGTTCATTTTGATAAGTTCTGTGGGGTCCCTCATCACCTCCTTGATTTTATGATTTTTCAAAAATACCTTTACCAGACAAGTTTTCTAATTCATAAACAACAGTTCTTTAGGATACAAAATTTGGATAAGTTCTTTATAATTAGATAAGTCATGCTCCAAATTTATTCCTTCAGAAGTGATAACATGTGTTGGGTATGGAATGTACTTTCCTAATAGTGAGACATGGATCACATTGTATACCTCAGAAAGGAAAGGCTACATTTCCAATTGATTATCCATAACTCTAATTTTATTTAGTGTTTCAAAATTGCCAATGTACCTTGGGTTTAATTTCCCTTTCTCCCTAAATATTATAACACACATTCATTATAATTTCCATTACAATTTTTACTAGATACATGTAAACGAGGTACATGAAAATCCACAATTTTTTAAACCTTTATGATATATCCTACTCAATCAATCAAATAACATATATTCCTTTAATAAAAATTAATAAGCTCTAAATTATCGTATTCCAAACATGTGAAAAACTTCATCTTTTGTCCTAGTGAAATAAGATAATATCTTGAATTACAATAAATCTTTATTGGAATGATGAAATTATCCTTACACATGATATCAGATATATTACACATATCCAAATATTTTGTAAAATCCATCAATGATAGCATAGACCTCATTTCATGAAGTCATTAATTAGTTCCAATGTATCCATAACTTTTCTAAATCAAAGATTTCTTCATCATTATCTCAACATCAAGAATATATTTAGGGTCTTCATTCCCTAAATTATGAATTATCTAATAAGTTTAACTTTCAAATGAATATATTTTCTTCTTACCATTCAACTTAAATTCTAAAATCCAAAATGAAGAATTATTGTAGTAAAATACTCATATATTCCATAATTTTTATAACGAGTACGTTTTTGATAATATATTAAAATGGCATGATTATTGACAAGGGATATTAATCATTCAACATCAACTATGGAGGTGTCATAAATTCTTCATTATCTAGTAACATTATTTAATTTATTTTCCATTGATGACTGGGACATTGATTCACATAGTTTCCCATCAACATGTCGGTGAAGCATCAAATATTGGAATCCTTTTTCTTACCCTTGAAATCCGGAACGAGGTTTTATTTTTCACTAAAATAATACTAAAATCTCCTAACATTGCAAAATCTTCTAGTGTGATTTATTCCAACGTTATCACAAGAGGGAAAAATTTTCTTTCCCTTCTTTTCATTATCCATATTTATTTTCTACCATCCTCTTTTACTCTTTATTTAATTTAATGCCATTATAATAATAGAATTGTTTACACATATCATAAAAACATGAAAAACAGTCCTCATATAAGAGGATACATGATGTACTATCCCCCTTAGAATTGATGAATTAAGACCTTAAAAAGATAATATCTCTATATTCATTACATATCATAAAATGGTGAATTTCTCATTCTTTCTTATAGGGGAAATTTATAATAAATTCAATATACTATATTAGATCATATAATTATAAACATTATATAACTCTAAACATGGTATACCATATAAAATAAATTTATTAATAAAAACACTTAGAACCATATACTTATGTTAATATGGGGTCATAAATCATTCATATTCGAGGGGAAATTAAATATTAAATTTTTTATGAATATCCCTCAGGAGTGTCAAACCATGTTTGTAGTAAGTCACAGTGTCATCTACCAGGATACACCAAGTCAAGCCAAGAACACCTTGTTGGAGTTGTTAATCCTATGAATTCTGTTTTGAACATCATCAATTTGTAGTATCCATACATATATTTATTTTTTAAAAAATATCCACATAATCTATTCCTTAAAAAAAATCTTGGACTTTATATATTCCTATCCTCAAAGTATATCTTAATGTTATGATCCCTTATATATGTTTTCTAAATAAATTTTACAATTATTCTACTTAATATCTTTTGATACTAATTGTAACATCCTATCCCCAGAATTTCAGAGATATTGCTTTAGTGTATTATATTGGAATTATTACATGGAATAAAATACTTAAGAACCTAATAATTAGTAGTTTTTTATAATATGATACATACCTATGTTCAACATTAAAACTTGATATGAAATAAACTATATAATTTACATTTTAAACACCAAAAACTCTAGTAATATGTAAGAAATCCATTCACAGTATACTTATCACATCCTGGGGAAATATAAAACATAAGAAAGCGGTCATCTCATTTTAATAGTAATGTTATTCAATACATCATAAGATATCATAAAAATAATATTTAGGAATGGTTAATAACTAAAAACACATACAGAAAAAATTACTTGAGCATAATATGTTTGGAATAAGAGCTGAAAGAATATTTCCATAATCAAACAAAACCATGGGTATTTTACAAGGTGAATAACCATGTTGAATATCAATTAATAGTTTCAAAATTAGGGAATTCAAAATCTGGGACATCATAACCATTCATATAAGGCCTCATGCTAAGGACATATAAAAAAGGGTAAAAACCAAAACTAGTTTGTCTAATGAGACCTACTAATGCATCAAGGGGATATAGCGGCCCCCACCAATAACTTTCAAATTCCATTGCATTCCTATTATGATATGGTTGATCATTATCAACATATATATTCATATTGTAACTAAAATATTAAATGTAATTGACTTTCAGCATTCATTATACTTAAAAACTAACCCATAAGAGTAATATAGTGAACATTATTATGATAACATACCCACAGTCAAACTAATAAGAAACATTGAGCAATATATTGTAGATTATATCATATAATATAATCCTCAATGATGTAATATATTCAAAAAAATTTGTTGACATAGATGAGGATACATTCAAATTAGGCCATTGAATAGTTCTTGTGGAAAATATCCTTAAACATTTCAAAGTGTCTAATAATACCTTCAAACATTCAAATCATAATCCCATAGAATATAATGACAATAAAGAGACTCATGATATTATTTACCATTGGAAATTAAAATACCTACATGCTAGGAATATATAGTGAAAAAGTATTATATCTCATAAAATTTAATGTTATATGACCAAAATCCCCCTTACTTTTGAATGATGGCTTATTTTTTAAAGTAATGTGTATTTTCCCTAAAATCATTGGCAAACATGTATCTACTAAAAAAAATTTGTAACTAAATTGAAATTATATTTGATGCATAACAGTTTACCACTAAAGTGATATTTTGTAAAATCATTTATAATGCATCTTTAGGAATAAAATAAATTTATTTGGTTGAAGGAAAATAATAAAGAAAATTCAATGAAGTTGGGACTCTTTTTTTCATAAAACTGGAAATGAACGATGATAGATTTTCATGATTATGTTTTTTTATTTTAATTAAGATGATGTCTAAATTATATTATATAATACACATTAAAATTTGTATGAATTCATATGATCCCTTGAATCAGGTTTGTTTATTAGGATGAATTAATAACGTAACTATTTTAAAATATATAATCCACATAAAATAAAAATTAAATGATTTATATATATAATTATATAATATATAAATAGAATATATAATATATAACAAAAAATTATAATATATTACATTTCGGTAAGGATAGTGAAGGAATAACTCGAAGGAAAAATGATCGTTATAGTGGAATCACTTATTATATTATAATCAATTGAATCATGTGACCCAAAATTGATATTCATGAAATAAAACATTCAATATCATGAAAATAAATAGAATTATGAAATTTTAAATAAATGGGATGTATAAATACACCATCCATAATAAATACTGGTGAATAAGTAATATATCAAAAAACGGTTGCGTGATGGGGAAATCCATACCTCATAAAGGAACATATTCTGCACATAACCTTAACATCATGGATAATGAAATTAAATATAATAATTAATAAATTATAAATATTATAAATATTTATAGGATTAATTATATTTTTATAATCTTCATTTTTTCCTTATTGACAGGTTATATGATTAAATTCCATCAATATAGAGTGTTCGTTTTCATTGTTTTCATAATTTCTTCCCTTGTTTATAAGTAATGGATTGCATATTGAATAGATATAATTATCTAGAGTTTATTTTTTATAATAAAAATGAACATCTAATATATTAAGTTGTCATATAATAATTTTTTTTATATTGTATTAGGATGAGCTATTAGATGAATCATTGATGATAATCATTTAGATTATTTGGGTGGCATTTCGATTATTACGAAATAGTTTTATCACATAAAATAATATTATGTATATAGAGTGATTACTGAAAATTAAATATGTTAGAATAATAATTTTATTGTTTGGTTCGACGATAAAATTAGTTTCATGACCATTCTTGATGGATAAATTGAATAATGGACATTCATCATCCATGAAGGATCTAAATTGGAACCTCCCTGATGATGATTTGGTTTTTAAAATAAAAGAGAGAGAGAGATAGAGAGAGCGTGTGTGATTGGTTATTAATGATTAATATTCAATTAACATGATATAATTTTATTATATATGTGATAAGGGAGTTATCGTGACCATTTGGATTGAGGGGGTGAGGATATGATAAGAATATAAAACAAATTGAATATGAAATTAAAAGAAAAAGGGAGAGGTTTTAACTCATGAAATATCCTCCGAGAGAAACTCTTTATGGGAATAAGTTTTGGTATTTTTGAAAGAACAAGTGATACTAGACATCAGCAGATATGAGGGAAGATTAATTGGTTGGAAAATTGAGAATCATAAATTTATAGAGGATTGAAGCGAAGATGGAGTGATGGGTGGTTTTTATAGTGGAGGAGAGGAGTGATTTTTGAATATCCTATACATTATTTCATTATTTTTCTCAATACAATAAATTTTTTTTGATTATTGTGAGAAATAAATGTAATAGATATAATTTATTTGAATTTTCTTTCATACATCGTCCATGATTTCACAAATATTGTATTTAACAAATAATTTATATGTACGTTAAATTATTGTATTTCTCTATTAACTAAAATTCAAATATTTCATAAAAAACCAAAAAATTCACCATAACCATTATTCGATGTGTAAAATCCAAAAATGGACTCCATTTTAAAAAATATATATATTTGAGATATTTAATTTTAAAGTAAAATCATCATTTAATCAAATAATATAGTCTTTAAAATTATAAATAATTTCATATCACCCTAATTGTTAAATAGGTACTCATTAAATTATCATAAAATCATTTGAAAACAAAATATTTATTTAAGAATATATTTAATGAATTTTAATATTCTTTTAAAAAAAGTATTAATTATAAAATTATTTTTTAGTTTTTTATTTATCCTAGGAAAAACCCAAAAAATTAATTATGTATTCTACTTATAATGTGCCTAAATTATATTTATACATTCATCGTTGGGGTTAATATTCATAAGGGTAGTATTAATATTCATGGGGAAAGAATTAATATTCATAAGGGTACATTACTATTCATAAGGGTAGGGTTACAATTTACTAAAGAAGAGAGTTTATCCTATTAGAATCTAAATATTATATTTAACACAACTTTGTATGATAGTTTTCCTTAATTAAAATCACATAAGTTGTAAAATTAAATTTATTGGATAGATTATAACAATGTTTTGTATTATAGAGACTCGATGTTTCCAACATTATATATTAAATTCATTAGTAAATCCTTATATTGTTTCATCATAGGTTATCTTCATTGATGAAAATTAATTAAAAGACTACAAGGAATAATTCTTGAATAAATTATATATTTCAATTAAATGAATTCTAAAAAATAAAATATTTAAAAAAAATCATCAAAAAATTAACCTGGGAAACATTTATAGAAATATTAAAAGAATTTAAGTTTAATTATGGTGGTTAATTCCATTTATTTCATATATGTTAAAAAACATTCGTTTCATAATTTCGTGACATGGTTTAAAAGTAACTCATTTAGAAAAAGAAATGAAAAATCATTTAAACCCATTTTATAAACATTCAAATGTGAATAAATATTTATTCAATAAATAATTTTTAGATTGTGTAAAATACTCATCAAAATATATTTAGAGAACATGGATATAGATTAAAAAAATAGGATTGAAGAGATAAATGATTTATTCTTTTCTTAATGAAATGTCTCAATAATTATACATAAAAGAAGTGAAAAATGGTTCTATTAAATAAAAAATGTAAAATTAAATATAGGATAAAACAATATATTGGGGTTAAGTTATAAATATCAATCAATTATTCCACCAGAGGTTAAAAAATAATCGTTCACAGATAAAGATGTGATTTCATATAAACACTTACCACATTGCTAAAATTTCAATCATAACCCCCATGATAGATTTAAAATCTAATGAAACAATTAATACAGTGAATATTAATGGATTAAGTATTTATAAATTCAATGGATATGTATATACACCACAAAAATTATGTAAGTGGTGAATATGGGACATATATAATGAAAAAAAGTGTGAAGATAAATCTCTTTCCTTGAGTCAAGAATATTCCTATATTTCTTTTATCTCCTATAATATAAAAATATGTAAATTATTATTTTTATTAAGAAAATTTTTTATTATTAATAACTTATACATATTTTTTAGTGGAATATTTAATTACATATTCAGTTTTATATAGGTCTGATGTTTTGAGGATGTTCAGTTAATGATATCCAAACGGAATCAGTGTGTTTTCCATTGAAAAATAGACAATTTATGCATCATATATATACTAATATTAAATAAATAAATACCATCTTTTTACATAAATTATACCTTTAAAACAATTTTTGAAATATTATTATGAAAATTAAACTATATTAAAATCATGGGGAAGGTAAGACATATATAGGTATAAGTAAGCATTGAATTTTTTAAATACCATGATAGATATAAGGTAATTATTATATATTTTTAAATAATAATAAATAAACCACAATTAAAATATTTTTTCTTCAATTAACTTTACTTATATCATCCTTATAAAATGTTAATAATAAATAAATCCCAATGCTATTTGAGCAGGTTTACCTCCATACACTCAAACATCGTAATCATTCTTCAAGGATTATTTGGGTATGAAGGTATAAAATATATTATATTTCCAAATTAGGAATATTATATGAATATAATATATAAATATTAAATCCTTCATCTGGGGTATGCATGGGAGGTGATGATGGAAAATGAAATACATTGGTTCATGAGGAGGTAGTCTCTCATACACACAAATGATGGATTCATTAACAATTTTATGTAAGAGGAGATATATTTATATTAATTCATTAAAAATAAAATATAATTATATGGGAGTTACTAATGTTATTATATCACCATGATTAAATATATTTTGAATGGATAGGAAGAAGAAATAAAACAATTTTCTCAGCTATGAATGAAACCCCTCATTTATACCCACTCTTTTTTTATATCTAATACATACCTAGATTGTATTTAAAATCATACAGGGGACTCTTGGTAATGGGAAGGTAAGTAATGTAAGAATTTATTGTTGATATTTTCCAATCCACAATGGTTTGGATGTTTAAATAGGAGATGATAATTTGTTACCTTTTATTCCTGTTGGATAGGAAACACTTTTAATTTTTGAAAAGAAAAAGTAATGTAAATGTTATATGGATACCAAAGGGAACAACAATGTATAATTCCAGAATATCAGATGATATAATGTTGAAAAATTGATATAGAATAATATTTGGACTTGTTTTAGTTTATTTTTATACTCATGTTTTTAGTTTAACCACAGATAAATGTAAGGATCCGACATTTAAAATATCACATTCTAGTTCATTTAAAACTATAAATCAAATTATTTTCCAAATATTCATTAAGTTATACATTTTTTTAGAATTATGAAAAAAACCTACATATAAAATATGTACATTAGAAGAGAATATTTATACTCAGTATCCATTTTTCCTCCAAGGTAGTCCATTTTAGAATAAAACATGTTTTCTTTTCATGAAAAATCATTATAACATTCATTATGCCCTAATCATTGTACATAAATTTCCTAAAAACAATTGGAAAAAATTTCAAAGCATGGTATGAGAACATATGAACTTTAATAAGTAAAAAAATTAATGAAAAATTCAGTAAAATCCTCAAAACTTTTAAAACCCAATATTCCATGAAAACATAACATTTTACATATAAAAGTAAATAAAATTTCATCAGAAATTAGATTTTATTTACCTTATAAAAATAAATTATTCTCATAAAATATCATTATCAAATATGGAAATATCATGTAGGTATCTTGGAACATAATAAGAAAAAGACCTTATAGAACCCATATAGAACCCTTACAAATGGAATAAAAAAATTGTCGAATTCCATTTTTAGATTAACAAATTCAGTAAAGATCTATCTCATTACTCCCATAGAACAATCTATAATTAAATCTCCTGGTTTTATCTGGGTTCCCCCATCATTTAAAATGTTTTACATGTAATATAACATTTCGGCTTTTTAAAAATTCTTTTACTCTCAAATCCAAATCACTTTCAAACACATTTATCTTTCAAAATCCTATTTCAACACAAAATAAACCGTTCATTTGAAGATACATTTTCTATACCAAAATAAAAAAATTATAAATAAGGAATATCAGTTAATGAAACATGAAATCTCGAAAAGGAGTCCAATAATAAAATAACATCCAAGGAGCTGGAAAATTCATTTTCATTATGTACGTTAAGAATATAAAATTCTTTTATCCATTGAAAAAACAGTCCATATAAAATAAATAAAACATTTATTTTAGATTACATGAAATGAAATTCAAAATAAACATAAAATTTCGTTTATAATCTCTTAATGAATAATGGAATATATTTTGAATTTGAATCATAAAACATTTAAAAATCTTTTTTAATCAAAGTGTCCCATACCACAATGAAATATTTGAATAACAATAATCATTAAAGAATACCATTAATAAAAAAGTAATTATCATTTTAATAGATAAAACTAATGATATTACATGTAAATGGTGTTGTATATACACATTATTAATTTCATAACATTGGGATATGTCTCAATGAAAAGGGTTGAGATAAAGTCCCCTACAGTGAGCCTGAATCATCCCATGATTTATTAGTCTTCCAAAAAATTAAAAATATATTCATTATTAAATTTATTTATAACCTTTTTATGTTTCATATTACATTCATGTAAATTATATTCATGTTATAATAATTAATTAATTATATTATTTTATGTTAGATGTTTGGATGACATTCAAAACATGGGTCCAGAATGAAATTAAAATGATATAGATTGTCAAAGTTGATATAATTACATCATTTCCAAAATAGTATCCCTGATTCAATAATAAAATTTATACATCAAATTTAATTTTAAATCTATTCATTAAATATGGATTTGAAAACAAACTACTCTACAATCATATAGGTAGCAAGTCATATATACGTATGAGTAACATTTTGATTTTTTAACGATCTTTTTGAAATGTTATTAAGTATTAATTTATTAGTAAATAATTAAAAAAATATCACTAATATGATATTAATCATTTAAAAAAGACTTAAATATACATCATCCATGTGATTTGGTGATAAAAAATGAATCAAATCGCTACACATTGGTGGTAGTTCACAAATACGAGAAGGTGACTTTATCATTTTTTCATGGATGGAATGGTAAAGAAGTAAATTATATATTATTATTTAATAATTATAAAGTTATATTTAATAATATATATATATATAATTTAATTTTATCATTATAACTATTTTCGAGATACAATTATGGAAAATTAATTATATTAGTTTGTGAGGGGTAGTTTTCCTTACACATGGATGATTAATCCTTTTCCCAATAGAAGGAATTTTATAGAGATTTATATGATTAAATTAACATAAAAACATCTATTTATATTTAAGATAATTGATATAAAATTTCTTCCATGTTGAAGAATATTTTATAAAATTTGAAGATTAAATAAAATGGAAATACTTTGTTAAAAACAAGACATCTTCTTCGTTGATCTCATTTGATTAACACATTCAAACCTCTTTGGAGGGGTTTTTTTTAAAACAAAGTACTATATAACATTGGGATGTATTATTGAAACAGTGTTTTTATGATATTGTAAAAACCAAAGACATTTTGCAAGTATGTAAACCGGAATAAGGGGATCCCTTTAATATGAGAGGAGAGGGGATCTCTTTGAATTCTTCAAAGTATTAAATTAATAGAAATTTAAATGATATATCAAATGACTCAAAATAGATTTTTTTAGAATATAGGATTATTATGTCTTTAAATAACATAAAAAATTTAATATTAGATAAGTTATGGTTAGTTTTTAATCATTATCTTTTTTACCCTTATATTACCCTTTTAACTCCTACTATAGTATCACATAATATAAAAGTTGAGGGTTAATATAATAACATTGAACTGGATAAATACCTATAAATGATTCGATTATATTATTTATAGAATTATTCAAATTATTTTTAAATATTATATATATTTAGTAATTTTATTTCAATAATAACATATCTTAAAATTTAAAATATTGTTACTGCTGATTTCGATGATATTCATTACTTTAAATTTTAGATATATCATAAAATATGATATATTCAGAAATCTTCTTATACCATATCAATAAAATTAAAATTTCATCTGCTTAATTTTTGGAATTAATTATTTATCTCAAAATATATTTATTTAAACATTTTAATTATCATTTCATTGATATATCTTGTAATTGAATAATTAATTTATTATCATTGTGAAAAACGGTAATTTAATTATTTCTTTGTAAAAATTAAAAATAATGTATCATGATGAATATAAATACCTTTTCATTCAAGGTAGTTGTTTATTGTAAAATGTATCTTGTATATAAATCAATATTAAAAAAATTATAAAAAGTATGACAAAATTGAATTTTGATTGAATTTAAAACTATAAGTGGTATATATTCATCTATGTGGTTCTAAGAGATAATAAAATTGTACCAAGGATGATATTATATGAAAATAATGAATCTAATAAATTTATTACGTTTTTTAGTAATTTTCTATTATTTATAATACCATTTTATCCTTTAATTGCCTCATTTACCTATTACTGTGGTAATGAAAACTATTACTAAAGTAACTAATAATTATTTCAAAAAATAAAATGGACTATTTAAATAAATTTGAAACTTTGGATAATAAATTTCTAATCCATTTTTCATAATTCAAATCAAATAATTTTCTAAAATTACTTTAAAATCATTCCCTTTTATGGATCAAGAAAAGGTGATTTTACAGTAAAATTTTTTAAAAGAATGAAATGTTTTTTATATCCAAATTCAATGTGAAATTTATTTAAATGAACTTAATTTTATTAAATATTAAACAATAATCTAATTATACTTTCATACCATTAAAATATATATTTTAACACTATTAGTAAATTTTATGTAAAATTAATTTTCAATTAAAATGATATAATTTTTTCACTATAAATCAAAAATTTAAAAATATCCGAAAAATAATAAAAAATAATCGAACTACATTTTGATAATAATAAATGATAAATGAAGTTATTTTTTTCAATTAGAATTTATAATGGTTTCAAAAAAATATTTAAATGATGTGATCCATCAAAAGCCATCTAAAATGACTTTGAGGAAAATATTTAGTAATCATAAAATTGGATTTGTTCTCATATAATGTCTAGAAAAAACATAATATCAATTTTAATAAATAATTTTAATTTTATATATATATACCATTAATATAGTCCATCATGATTTATCTAATTATTTATTGGTATAAAATACATGTCGGCACATTTAAATTTGTTTTATGAAATAAAATTACATAAATTTTTAAAAAGTCATTCTCACTCATTTAAAATTAATTGGTCTAAGAATTATATATACATGTGTAATCAATTTTTTCATATTTTTTTAATCATGTTAGTACAAGTGTTTCAAACAGTTAGGTTATAATGGTGACATTTAAATAATATTACTTCATTTATAATTTATGCCTGATGTGGCATTTCATGTACACAATGAAACATATCCTTTCCATTTAAAAACATGTGATATTACATTCTACACCATGATTAAAAATTAATACCTAAAATTTATTAATATGGGATTGGTAAATGTGGTTTTACTTTTAAAAATACATTTTTTGTAATGCCACATCAGAAAAGAAAATATTAGACATCAACCTTAAAAGGAATAATGTGTAGTATCATGATCAACTGAGAAAACAAATACCAGGCTTCCATGGAGGAAAACATGGAAATGAAAGAGAAAACAAATTATCATGTTCTATTAGAGAGTAATAGATAAGTTGGTCATGATTATTCTAAATGTACAAAACCATAAATATGTGGTTGGTTAAAATGGTCATGGATTTATCAGTAAGAATATTTTACACATAACATTTTCATTCATGATTCATTTCATAGAGTTTAACAATTATATTTCAACATTGAATAAGAATATAAGGAATCATAATTACGTAAAATTTTGAGTTTAATCATTTAATCAATTTCCATCACAAACTAATATATTTCTCAAAATGATGAGTATTCAAGATGATTTTTTCATAACTAAAACACGAGAATCAACTAATGAAGAATCATATAATCCATATAATATAAATGACTAATTTCTCATATACATAGACACTAACAAAAACAAAAATGTTCAGTACAAGATAATATAATTCATCCAAAATAATAAACCTCATATTATGACATACTACATCAATTTTTTAAATTCAACAGTAATATCCAATGTTCAACATAGACCATTCAAGAAACATAGTCCTTAAAATTCCTCATAATAATCGAAATAATTATTGAATTCCAATATTTATAATTATTTGATCAAATAGACTTCCAAGATATATTATATCATTTTTCTCCAAATAACAATAATTAGACCTAATACCTCATACAAAAAATTCAATTTCCTAAATCACATTTTCTCCAATATTTTATAATTATTTCCAAAAATAAACTCAACAACCATAAGTCCATATTAAAATAATATATTCATCCCAAATATAATTTAGCCATTACCTAAAAAATAAAATCTAAAAATATTTACTTACCTTGATCATATATGTTTACCAAAATCGTTGATGTCCGCCAAAACAACATTAATCATAAAATAACCAAATCATTTTCAAATACAATGGTAATCTATTATATAAATGATATGTTCCAAAAAAATTAATTATTATCATCCCTTATTTAATTTAACTAAATTTAAGAAGTTTTGTTAATCATTGCATCCCGTAAGCTAGTAGTAAGAGATTTACCCATGTCGCCCATTGGTTGTGGGTTTGACTCTAATAGCCTTGTCCAATGTGAAGGTATGTCACTTTTCAAGGGATTTTTCTTTCTTTTAAAACTATATAAATATTATAAAATTCAAAATTTTTGATAAATTCGTCAAAAAGAATCAGCACATGTTTTAACCCCTATTTTTATCTCCTTGATATGAATTTTCTTCCCAAAAAGTAATAACACCTAATTAATTAAAAAAAATGTCTCTATAATGACCATTACTTACCTTAAAATTTCATAACATAATGGTTCAAAAGGGGTTTCAATGATATAAAACTTATAATAACCCATAGAACTATAAGATATTTATGATATCTAAAGCACTTAAGGAAACATAATATTCTCCAATGTTGTATAAACCCTTATCTAATACCAATAGTAAGTAATTGATTTGAATAAATAAATATTCTAATTTTTTTATACTAGAATTGCAATTTTTCCAAACTATAATTTAGTTATAGTGGTTTACATAATTATAAAAAATATTATATAGTAAACTCATAAATTTGAAGAGGACAAAAATACATTGTATTATTATTTTGGCCCTGGGAAACCCTTTTAAAATAAAACAACTTTTCAAATCATTAAATATCTTCAAAATATTATTTATGACCACATATATATCCCAAATCATATTTAAAAAATTTTAATATAATTTAAATATATGGGATTAGACAGTGTATAAGTATGTGATATAAATAGAAATGGACTCGTTAGTTCATTAAAATGAAGAAAAACCATGAAAATTACTTTTCATGATAAGATAACATTTTATCCAAAATGGTAAATATAGCAACTTTTGAACGATAATTATTTCACCTTTTGATAAAAAATGATTCCAATAAATAATAATTAGATGGAATAGAAAAATCATGCACTTACCTTGGGACATCATCATATAAAACTGTTATAGAACCAATATTGAACCCTTAGAAATGGAATAACCATATTTTTTACATTCATCTACGAATTACCCAATCCATTGGAGCACTATATATACACACACCAATTATTTAAGATATAATGGGATCACATGAAACTATTTGAATAAACATATAATTTATAATGTCTATTAACCACAATATATATTATTAAATTTCATTATTTGAAGACCCCTTTTTTCCTCGTATGAAAAAAAAGTTCAGATACCGTTTTCTATAAAAAAAATTCATCAAAAAACACACCACCCTTTCAAAAAAATCAATTCCATAATACAAAAAATATAATGAGGGGTTTCAATTTTGTGAATCATGAAATCGTGCAATGGAATCCAAAAATAAAAGAATGTCCCTGGAGGAGGAAAATTCATTATCATCATTTACGTTAACAATATAACAATCCAATTCACATTTTTAAAAAAGTACCATATAAAACACAGAAAAATTCATATTTAATTCTTTTTAGTGAAGTTCAACATGAAAATAAATTTTCTTTTTTAATACAACTTATAATATAGGAAAATATTTTCAAATTAAATCAGAAAACATTAAAAATGGTATTTTTGAATAAATGTTTCCCATAGGACAATAAAAATTATAAATAAAAAATATTATTAAATAAAAAATTTAAAAGAACATTAAATATCATTATAATAGAGATAAATAATGGTATAAAATGCTAATGATTTTTTATATACACCATATTGAGTTCCTAACATGAGGATATGTCTCAATTAAAGGCGATTGAGACAAAGTCTCTTATTGCGAGTTTGAATCATCATGTATGTTCTTTATATCCTAGAATATTAAACATAATATAATTATTTACTATATTTATAAAAATATTAAACTTCGGAATTCTTTTTATATAACTTATTACCATGTTATAATATTTATTTATTTATTTATTTTTACCTTATATGTTTTGATGAAATTTGATATGTGGGTCCAAAATCACTTTCGTAAGATGTCAATAGTCAAAGAGGTAATAAGTCCACATTTTTTGTAATAATATTCATGAAATAAAATTAAATTTCAAACATAAATTATAAATTTATAACGATGAATTAAATATGTATATGAAAAAATAAATATGTTACAATCAAGGAGACGATAAGCGGTACATACATATTAGTAATTTTACCATTTTTCAATGATCATTATGAAAATAAGTAATGTATGATTTTATCTCTGTATAATGATAATAATATAATAAATATCATTTTTAATCATCATAATTTATGTATATATCCAATCTATGTGATGTGGTGTTAAAAAATGAATCAAATCACAATGTGGAGGTGGTAGTTCACACCTACACATGAACAACATTGTCATTTTGCTTTCATAGAGAGGTAACAACATAAATGATATATTATATTTTAATAATTCAAAATATTTAATTGATATCATATTTATAAACATTAATTTCAACCTTATAACAAGGTCTAAGAGATGGTGAGGGAAAACATATTATATTGGTTCGTGTGGTGGTAGTATGACATACACACGAAAGATTAGTTATTTTCCCATTTGATATAATTGGAGATGGATTTAGGTGTTCATATTAACAAAATAACATCTGATTATATTTATCTTTATTTTTTTATTATTTCAAAATTATTTAATAAGATTTTAAGAAAGTGGAATAATAAATAAAATAGAGACGCTAATTAAATATGATACCTCTTCTTCAAATGTTTTCTATTAGTTAACTCCTTAACACATCAATGGAGCGTATTAATTATTAAATAATTACTTTAAACATTAGGGATGCATTATAAGAAATTAATTTGGAAGATGTTTTATAAAAAAACGCGGGACTATATTTATGGGGAAGAAAATTTGTGGTTCCTTTTTAAAACTGTGGTGAGGGGCACTCTTTTTGAAATATTCTAAATAATAATTTTTTTAAAATTAATTTGATTTTTAAAATGGATGCAAACTGATTTATTTAAAATATTGGATGATTATGGGTTGAAATAAGTTTTTATAATTAAAATTATGTATGATTTGACTATTTTTTAATCCTTATATTTTTGTTTTAACCATTATTTTACCATTTTATCTCTTATTAAGATATCATGTATTTTACACTTTCAGTGTTAATAAAACTATATTAAAATGTAAAATAACCAATAAATGAGTCATTTATGACAATTTTAGATTTTTTAAATTTATTTTATGAACTTTTTTATTTTTTTGACTTTCATATTATTTATTAAAAATCAATTATCTTAAAATACCATTATTGTAAATTTTGAATCTATTCAATTTTTGACATTCTAAAAATATCATAAAATCATGATATCTATAGAAAAAATATTTTAAAATATCAATAAAATAAAAAATTAATCCATAAAATTTTCTTCTGCCAATAATAATATAAAATTTTATTTATTTTAATATTTTTAATATGATTTATTTGATATGTCATATGATGAAACAAGTTATGTATCATCATTGTGCAAGCCTTTAATTTTATAATGTTTTACAAAAAATTAAAAATAATATATAATAATGATTATTAACATATTATATTTAAAATAATTATTTATTGTTTGACATATCTATTATATAATCCCATATTGAAAATATTTCACTTTCTTAAAACAAAAGTAATATAAAACTGAATATTCATTATATTAAATACAATAGATGAGTAATCTATGTAAATCCTAGAGCTCATTAATTTTTGAAAAGGATTATATTTGGTGAAAATTACCCATCCAATACAATTATATTTTTTTTGGGTATTTATATAATTTTTATTACATTATTTTTAGTGTTATTTACCTGATTTTCCCTTATCTGTATTCATTAAAAATATTACTCATGTTACTATTAGTTGTGTCCAAAAATATACGGAATAATTGACTATATATGAAAATTTTGATACAAAATATTGAATCCATTTTTATGTTTTTAAAACATATACTTGGTTAAAAATTAAAATAAAATTAATATCATAGATAGATCGAGAAACTCGTAATTAAATGTAGAAGAGGTTAAATTATTGAAATGTTTGTATATTAATATGCAATGTAAAATTGACTCTGAGAACCCAAATTTCGTTAGAAAATACAAAATTAATATAATTATAATTTTCAACCAATAAAATACTTATTTTAAAAATATACTTAAATTTTTTGAAAATTTATTTCTGAATAAAATGCATTATTTTTTTCACTATTCATTAAACATGAATCATATTAATAATTTACAAAAAAATTATCCAATATAAAATATGATATTTTTATTTATTATAAAAAGATTATTTTATCAAATTGAATTTATTAAATTGTCAAAAACCAGTTTTAAAACATGTCCACTATCAAAAGGCAGCCAAACTAGCTTTTTAAAAAAATACACATTTTATGTATCAAATTTGATTTTTTCTTATATCAGGTATAGAATACAAAAATTATTATTTTTAAAAATTAAATTTAATAATATATATATAACATTAATATCATGAAAAACGATTTTTTTCTATTTATTGGTATAAAATATATGTGTGCACATTTAAATAGATATTAACAAAAACATTACCTTTTACATTAATAATGGTTTTAACATTCATTTATAATTAATTGGTATGAAAATTAAATATACATGTGTAAAACAAATTTTTAGAGTTATGTTAATCCCTGTCATGCCCTCTATTTTAATAATTATGATATGAACGTAACATTTAATTAATAATATTTAGTTGTTAATTTATAATTGATGAGTATTATCATGTATATTTTCTGATACAGTGTTTCCTTTTAAAATCATATGATGTCATAATAACATTTTTTAACATTAATGGTGATTATTAATTTTTCTTATATTACTATTCATTATGCCAAAAAATTAAGATGAAATATTATATATTATTAATTATTCTTATTCAAATTATGAAATCGATTTTCCCAAATTTTTTTCATAGAAGTTGATGAATTTAATTTGAAATTATCCTAAGGTGTTGAAAAAAAATTTCTAACAAAAAAATATTCATAAGTATGGAAAAAATTAATTCAAAATTCAATATGAAATTATTTTTTATTGATAAAATTTGGATTAATTATAAAATAATTATTGTAACACTATCATTAAACCATTTCAAAAAAAATCTTTATATATGATATAAATGAAAAATAGGAATTTCAATAAAAACTGTTATTTCTCACAATTAATTAAAAAATTAATCATTTTTCAAGAATAAAAAATATTAATCATCAGATTAATTTTAAAAAATTATTTTAAAAATGTAATATTATTTTTCATATTTTATTTTTTAAATTGGGAAAATTTCTTTTTTTAGTTATTCATCGAAATAAATAAAAAAGTTTTTTTGAAAAATGCATTTTTTGAAGCTTATAATGAATTTATGATGAATTAAGTAAATATTTGTCAATATATTTTATTTATCCTTTTAATTTATTTCTAAATTTTATTTATTATAATTAATACCACTTAATATAATGGATATGTTATAACAGTAATATTTGAAAAATAATATTTTTATAAAAAATCATTGTTCATTTTAATTTAGTGTTTCATATTGTATATACAACCAAACATAGTGTTCTATTGAATTATCAAGGAGTTACAGAAATATTTTATAAGATGGAAATAAAATTAATTGATCCAATAATTACTTTTTTTATCTATTCAAGATTGTCTTGATCATCATCCATTTTTCATATGTCACCAAGAGTAATAATTTTCATAATAGTGGGTTAATAAATGCCCCATTATTTTTTAATTTCCATGTAAAAGTTAAATGGTATCAATTATTTGGACTTATAGTTTCTATAATTTTGTTTAAGATAATTTTACCATTAAATTAAGGCTTTTAATATTTATCTATTTTAAGATTTTACCACTCTAAAATTTTAAATATAACATAATTGAAATATTATATATAATTTTAACCATTACATCACCATAATTTTCACAATAATTATAGACATGAATCATCAATGAAATTTATTAAACAAACCTATTAAAGCGGTTTTAATAGTGAAACAATTTTTGGCAAAACATAATGTTATGATTTCATTATATATATGTTATTTTTTCATATGTTCATCTAATGATAATTTTTAATATGTAAAGAAAAGAATATTAGATAAAATGTAGAATTTTTGTTAGGAGTAATTTCTATTTATCATTAAAAACACCTTATGAAATATTTTATTGATGTCTTTTAAAATTTTACAAGAATCTAGATGTTGATGAACACAATCAAGTGATTTGGAAAATATTATTATGGTTATATAATTAAAAAGATCTACTTTTTAGAGTTGTTTGTAAAGTATGTGTGATGGGTCCCTTTATAATTTTAATTCACAATATTAAAAAAACATATTTTAGTGCTTATATAATGTATTTTTTGTGTAGATTGGCCTAAAAAATAAATACGGATTACAAAATATTCCTAATCGAATTATTATTTTAATTATATTATCTTTTATTGATTTAAATATTATTTTTATTGTATACCATATTTATTTATATTTATTATTTATAAATATACATCACTAGTAAACTGTTTAATTTAATTCACTTCTTATATATATAATAGAAATCTAATTATCATAAAATAAAATAATTCCCATTAAATATGATTCACAAAATTAAATTAATTATTTATAGAAAAAATAATTTTGTTTTTTTTCATTGTTATATAATGGATACTTTTAAAAATATATATTTATAATATATTATTTTTAGTGGTTTACACACACAAACATGTTATATATGTGTCCTTTTTTTAAATATCTTACATGAAAAAAAACATTTTAAAAATTAATGTATAACACTAAATATACATTCTTCTATATATTGAATCATATAAAGATCCAAAAATCATTCATCACATTCCCTTATTTGTCAATTCAAAATATCATTCCTTTTTCGGATAATATCATTATTTTGACCATGATTATATTTAATATATCTTTTTTATATCTTATAATCCATGATACTACTATCAAAATTTAAATATATTTATATTTATTTGTTTTCAATTAATTTTTTTATGATTATCATTATTGTATACCTCTCACATACTGATGGTCCATTAGAGATGAATGATCACTTAAAAAATTGCATGTGTTTCTAAATGAAGATATGTGATGATATTAATTGAATTAATTTTATGTAGTATATATTCGAAAAAAGAGGGTTAGAGGGTTCTCAATAACACCATTCTATAAAATGATGGGGTGTTTAGATGATTTTCACATAAAAGGACTAATATGAGTAGCTTGTTGAAAAAATAGAAATAAAATATTTTATGTTGATTTCATGATGTATTTATTGAAATAATTCACATGGATGAGTTATATATCATAATTATATGACCATGGAGTAATGGAATTACTTAATTAAGAATTGGTATAAGAAAATCATTATTTCTCACAAAATAATGAATGAGAGTGCATGTAAATGATCACTTCTGGGATAGATGGTTAAAGACCATTATTGAACTCATTTTCCATTACATTATTACATAATGGACATTGATAAGGTCGATTAAAACATAGTATATTACTATTATAAAATGATTTTATTTTAAAAAAGAAATATCAAAATATTGTTATGGGTTTCTTGAAATATATGTTGAGTAAAAAGATTATCTTTTAGGTGTTATCATTTAGAAGGTTGTGGTATATTCCATATTTTGTGGCACCAGAATTTCACTTTTATTTTTTTATATATAATCAAATAATTATTTCATTGAGTTTTATATATTTGAGTCATTTTTAAAAAAAAATTAACACATTTATATGTTATCCAGTAGAAATATGGTTTTGTAAACCACACAAAAAAATAGTGTATTTTGGAACTGTCTGAATTTACTTTTGGAATCATATTTTTATCATGGTTAGTTAAATTATACTTCAAAATATTGAATTATTTATATAATATATATATATATATATTCTTATTAGAGTGTTTTTATTTTGGGATATTCCCCTTTTCTTCCATATTCTATCTAGGACATAGACAATGATTCTAAGATGACTTTTCATCTAATTATACATGGTATATTTTAGTTATTTTTTACACTTCTTGGGGTTATTGAAGGTAATACTATTTTTTACATACATTTTTCTTTACAATCATTAACCTATCTTATCCAATATTTCATTCTACTTTATACTTATTTAATGAACACAATGGTCAAATATATAGATATGGATAGTATATTCTTATGGTATTTCACTGTCAAGGTCTTTTAGAGGAGGTTCCTTATTGTAATCGTCCTTTATCCATTAAGACCAGATTAGTTTTATTAATTATAAAAATAATTTTATATGAAATTTCATTTACATATCATGTCATGTGATGGATTTATTCTCTATAATTTTTTACATTTCATAAGATTACATGAAAAATTATTAATAACAACATAAATGTGATCTAATGATTTAATGTTTTCCATTATTGATATATATTTGATTTTCATTTTCCTTTGTTACTTCATTTACAAGATAAATATTCATGCATATTAAGTCATCAAAACAAATTCTTTTGATGATATCATCATGTGATTTTTTAACCAGATAAGTTATTTCCCTATGTTAATTTTATTAAAGAGGAGTATATATGTTTTCAGGGTGTAATTCTAAATGTTATGGTGTTATAAAATTTATAAAATGTAATTTATGTTTTATTGGTTAAATGATCAATTGTTGAATTTTTATTTAATTAATGGGTTTCACAATTAATAATATGGTGTTTAAATGTATTTTTTGTTTTAAAATTTATATGAATATTATATTTCATTATTTATTTTCCCCTATGAGTTGAATAGGATAATTTGGAACAAGATAAATTCTTTTCAAACAAAAGTATGACCATTTCTATTGATCCTATTTAAATTATTATTATATATAATTATTCATATAATAATAGTATAAATATATTATTGTTTGATAAATGTATAAAATTGAACGAGATTGTTTCATTAAAGGGTGTTTACAGGAGATACGATAAATTTTATTGTTTTTTATATTGTTATTATTTGTTGATATCACAATTATCAATTTCATATCCTCTATTTATATTATATGATGGCAATTATATGTAACTATTCATGTGACTGGATATTTATCCTACACTATCCTACATTAAAAAACCCCATGTTTATTTCATTCCTAACCTGGGGACAACCCAGAATGAGGCATCATGAGCACATATGAACTGGTAATATAGTTTGGAACCCAACATAGGTCGATTGTCATTTCCACCCAAGTAGGTTTATTATCATAAAATTGGGACCAATTGATTACTCCATGATGGTTTTATGTTACATGAGATTATCTTGATAATAATATACATACGATATATTTTTATATTATATTATTTTGATATTTATATCATATTTTTAGTTTTTTCTATTTTTATTGTTACTATGAACGTAAATATATTTACTAACATTTTCTTCATTGTAATAATTATACTCTAAATTTTTGAATTTTTACTAATTATATGTGTAACGCCTCAACCCCAGAAGCAAAGAGGCGGGCATTAGGTTATTACATTTTCTATATTACATAGAATCAAATCCTAAAGGACCAAATATTTTATTAGTTTTTGGAGACAAAAGAAACTGATAATTTCTACATTATAACTAGAAATAAATTACATTATATAATTTTCAGGGGAAACATCCACAACTCCTAGATTATACCTAAAATTCATTCATAATATACATCCTCACATCCTACAGAAAATTAAAACATATGAAAGGGGTGATCTCATATGCTTGGAAAGGTTATGAAATAAGAATAAAGATATCATAAAAATTAACATTAGACATGGTTAATAACTAAAAACAAATATCATTCAAAAAAAATTTGGGTGTAACATGGTAGGAATAATTGCTGAAAAAATAATTCAATAATAAAACATAACTATGAGTATTCTAGTTATCAAATAACCACATTGAATATAAATTACTAGTATCAAAATGTGGGAATTAATAATTTGGAAAATCATAACTATTATTCCAATGCCTCATTCCATGTCCATACATAAACGGGAAAAAATCCAGAATAGTTTGTCACAGGATACCAACTGATGCAAATATGGTCTATAGAAGGTTACAACAATAATTTACTATGTATAATACATCCCACATATGAAATATGTGAACATAATAATTATATATATTAATATTAAAACTAATATATGAAATTTAGTTAACCATCATGAATCATTAAACATAAACACTGACCATTCATATTTTTACGGTGAATGGTATCTAGAAAAAAAATCCATAGTCAAAAAAATTACAAACCCTTCACAAAATTCATTTATATGATATCATCATATATAAACATAAATTAAGTACAATACTCTCCATAATAGGTTATATAGATGAAAATTGTTTTAAATGAGACCATTGAAAATGTACTAAAGAAGTAATCCATAAACAATCCAATGTTTTCCATACCACCTAGAAACATTCAAATTGTTATCCCTTACAATACAATTAGAGTTCTTAGTCCCTAAATATGATATACCAAAGTGAATTACATACTCCAAATTTTATTAATAAGTTATGAACATGTCATATTACTTATAAAATTAAAAGTGATAATAGATAAATTATTTTTTTCTTCATAAAGATGAGTTATTTTGTAAAATCAATGGTATTTTCCATAAATCATTTTGTAAAAATGTATATCATTGAAAACAATTGTTGGATATTAAATGTTTTTTTGAGAAATATATGATGTTCTACTGATGTGAAATCAGGTAACATTTTTTTAAACTTTAGAAATAAAACGGTTTAGTGATATTTATGTAAAATATTAAATAGATTTTAAAGAAGAAAGGAATGTTTGATTTAATAAAAATGAAAAAGAACTAATATTTTTTCATGATAAATATGTTTTTTTATTAAAATATGAATTTCTTAATCCAACTATAATATGGACGTGAAAATTGGTATGAATTTATGATGTTACCTTTAATTAGGCCAATGTATCAAAAATAATTGAGAAGGGAACAATTTTAAAACAGAAATATCAATTTAAAAAGGGTGATCTGATCAAAATATAAATTTTTTTAACAAATAAAATAATTTTAATAAAAATATAAGAATAAATAATAATTACATTTGAGTAATGGAAGTGAAAGAGTACCTCAAAGATAAAACGATGGTTTGGGTAGAATCCTTAACAAGTTTGTAATTAGATGAATCATATGACCCAGAATTAATAATCATAAAATGACATAATGAATTACATAAAAATAAATATACTAATTATATGACACATTATTCAGTGAAATACATACACTATTCCTAATAAGTAGTCATGAATAAGGAATATCTCACAAAAAAATGATGACTGATTAGAAAATTCTAAACAAATGTCTGAACTTATTATGAACATGACCTTAACGACATGGATAATAAAATAACGTCCATTAATTAATTAAATAAAAATCTTATATAAGTGTATTTGATTAATTTTTTTATTATGTTCTTTTATAACATTATTGGTAAGTTATAAGATTGAATCCCATTATTCAAGAGTGTTTTTTTCATCGTTTTCATCGTCGGTTGTCTTGTATATAAGGAGTGAAGATCATGTGGAATAGATATATTTTACAAGAATTGATTTTAAATGATAATAATTAACATACATAAGATTAAATTTTCATATAATTCATTTGGTTATATGTTAGGCGGATGATTTTTAGATTAATTCCTAATGAAAATCTTTTGGATTATTTTATCAGTATTTCGATTATTACAATATAATTTTTCCAAATGAATAAATATTATATATATTTTTTTTGTTCAAGATTGTTAAATTAGTTATAATTAATATATTATATTTTGGTTCAACATTAGAAATGGATTCCTGACTATTCTTGAAGGGAAAATGTTTTTTTTCCACGAAGGATTTAAATTGGCACCTCCCAGACGATGATTTTGTATTTAAAATAAAAGAGAGAGTGAGTAACGATATTTATGATTAGTCTTCCATTAATATGATATTATTCTATTATATTGGTGATAATTTACTTATCATTATCATTTTTATATATGATGTGAGGAGAGGATAAAAAAATAAAACAAATTAAAAATGAAATTAAAAGAAAAAGAGAGAGGGTTTACCTCTTGAAAAATATTCCTTGAGAACCTCATTTGGTGAAGGTGTTTTGGTATTTTGGAAAGACCAAGAGATAATTTATGTAGGGAGATAATAGGGACTTATATTTGGGTAGAATAATGAGAATCTTAAAATAATATTGGAGTTAATAGAAGAGGGTGTGAGCAGTAATTTTTATAGTGGAGAAAATAAGTGATTTCTGAATATATGAATCATTATTTTATTAGTTTTCTCAAAAAAGTAATGGTGTATCATTCTTGTGACCATAATTATTAATAGGTTCGTGTGAGGTTTAAAAAAATATTTCTTATGTAATCCATGATACAAGGGATAGTGTATTTAACATGCGAAGTGTATATATGATAAATTACCATATATCACTATTCACTAAAATTTATATATTTCAGAAAATTCCCTAAAACTCAACATCATAATTTTTTTTGAGCAGAATCACAAAAAAATTTCCATTTTATAAAAATATTTTTCTACATTTGGGAAATTTTATTTTAAATTTAATTCATCATTAGCTCAAAAAATAGTCTTTAAATTTAAAACTGACTTTAAAACATCGTATAAGTTAATTAAGGTCTCATTAAATTATAATAAAATTTTAGGAATAGAAAATATTGAATTGGGAATATATTTTATGAAAATAAAATTTATTTGAAATAAATTTATTAATTATTATATTGTAAATAAATATTTTTTATTCACATTAAAAATAACAACACTTAATTATTTACTCTATTTCATTTACTAGGTGCCAAAATATTATTTATTATTTTATTGGTGTGGTTACAATTCATAAGGTTTATATTACTATTAAAAAAAGACACATTATTATTTGTAAGGGTACAATACATTTCATGAAATATAAGTTATTATTTGCCAAAAAAATTTACTTGTCCCTACTAGACTCTAAATATCTTACTACACACAAAAATCTATTTTATTTTTAAAAACTCAAATCACCTAATAAATAATAATATTTATATTTTCTAGTTTATAAAAATATTTGGATTTATTTATACATAAGTTTTCTTGCCTTCTATATTAATTATAATTCTTAATCCTTAGGGTGTAACATTCTTCCACTTTTACATTAATTTTAACCACGAAATTATAAAATTTTACACCATAAAAATATATTGGTTGTTCTTCATGTCATGTTCCTTGGGATCCATAGTTTCCTCTTCAATGTTATGATTTTTTCAAATAATATTTACCATCTATATCATTTGGTTCCTCAACACTTATTCATTAGTGTCTAGAATCTTGATAGGCTCATCACAGTAAGATAACTAAGGTTCTATTCTATTCCTTCAGTATTGAGTACATGTGTTGGGTATGGCCTATAATTCATTAATAAGGATATATAAAACACATTGTGTACCTTGGAAATGATATTCATCATTGCGAAATGACAAGTAACAACACCAATTCTCTTTAACATTTCAAATTAACCAATGTACATGGGGATCATTTTCCATTTCGTCCTAAATTATATAACACCCTTCCATGATGATTCTCAAATCCATCCTTGCTATAACCATGTACAAATGGTCCTTGTAAATTTTCATTTTTTATAAATCCATGATCCATCCGGCTTAATTCATTAGCTACCATATTTTCCTTTATTCAACAAGAATCGTATTTTATTTTTTACAATCCAAACTTGTGAATAAATTCATCACGTGTCATCTGGAAATATATTGATAAATCAAATTACAATAAGAACATACTTGAAAAATTTATTCATCATTATACATTAGGTCGGATATATTTATTATATCAAAATTTTTTGTAAACTCTATCAGTGATAGCATAGACCACTTATCGAGAATTAATTATTCAGTTCCAAGGTATTGAGTAGTTATCGAAATCAAACAATTCTTCATTATATCCTCCACATCAAGAATATTTTTAGTGTGGTCTTCCCGTAAATCATGAATTTGAAAAAAAATTGTAACATTCCCATGATTATCTTTTTGTGGTATCATTCAAAATTTGGCCTGAAATCATTATTGAAAAAGTAATACAATAATTACCTAGTATATTCCATAATTATTATATATGTCCCATTGCAGATAAAATATGTAATATAAAATATTATGGACTATAAATATTAATCATTACACTACATATACGGTAGTATCATAACAACGTCATTTTCCAGTAACATCATTTGGTGAGAATTTATTTTACACTTGGAACATTTATTCACATTTTATCACATCTCCTTGAAGTTGATGAATTATAAATTTAAAACATTCTTCATACCATTGAAATCACAAACATGGTGTCCTTTTTATCAACACATATAAATAACATTTTATCCCATGTAGCATTTTCAATGAAAAAACATTCCATATTTATCACATGTAAGAAAACACGCCATTCACTTATTCCTTATATCCATATTTTTCATTGTCACCCTATACTTCTCTTTCTTCCAATAAAAGCCATTGGACAAAGAAAATTCATTACACATATTTTCAACACATGATATTATTTCCTCATATGATTAGACTACTTGGGAGACTACCTTCCATAAAAATGATGCCTTAAAACCATGAGAGATATGTTCCTTATTACACTTTTCATAATGCTCATCAGTGATGCTATCATTATTTCTTTATGAATCCATTTCTAATCAATTATGTATACTACATTACCTCATAAAATTATGAACTTTCTATAAATCTATACATTTATAGCACATATCATAGAAATAAGCTTCATAAATCCCAGAACCATATTCTTTGTTTACATTGAGGGAATAAAATCTTCATAATGGTGGGTAAAATAAATTTTAATTTCCTAGAAAATATCCCCCTAGAGTTCCAAAATAGGTTCCTAGTAAGACTCATTATTGTGTATTGAGTTTCCCTAAGTCAAGACTGAAACATATTTTTCGGAGTTGTTAATCATAGGTACCTCTATTCTGAAAAAAACAAACCAGTATTATCTATATAAGGATGTATTTTCTATTAATATCCACATAATGTCTTCCTTACCAAAATTATAGGATGTTCTTGTATTCGTATCCTCATAGTCTATCTTAGGTACTATAAATCTCCAAAATCCATTTTCCATGGATTTTACTAAATTTCCTCTCTTACTAACTTTAAGGCCCCGACCACATAATCATAGATTCAATGGATTAGGTTGTTACATTGAAATCATTAAAAGGAATGAAATCTCTAATGACTGACTAGTTTAGTTATTATGGAAAACATGATACATAAATATGTTAAATATTAAAATTTGAAATGAAATATAATATATAATTTCCACTAGAAACAACCACAACTCTTAGATTATCCCTAAAAATAATTCATAATACACTTCCTCTCTTCCTTGGGAAAAGTAAAAAATATTAAAGAGGTGAGATGAGATTCTCAGTAAAGGTAATAAATTCAATTGAAAAAATCGTAATCATAATCATTAGGAATTTTTAATAACTAAAAGAAGATGACTTTATGAAAATAAACAAGAGTATAACAAGGTACGAATAAAAACACTAAAAAAATTATTTTATTTGATATCATAATTGATAATATTCAATGAAGTAAAATATTCAACAATGGTTTTTGATATAAATGCAGATAATTTTTATTATGACCATTGAAATTATTTTGATGAAATAATCATTAAACACAAAAATGTGTTTCACACAACCATGAAACATTCAAACCATAATCCCTTAGAATATCAAGTGAATAGGGAAACTATTGATATGATATTTTAAAATAATTACCTACAACAAATACAAGTAATTAGTGGTGTGTATGCCACATATCTCATAACAGTTATAATGAGACGAGAAAAATTCTTTTTACTTAGGAAATAAGTGTTATATTGGAAAATAATTTGTATTTATTATAAATTCCTCTTTAAGATTTTATATATATGAAACGAAAATTTGATTTCATAGAATTTATTTTTTAGACATAATTTATGTTTCACGAAAGAGAAATCATGTAAAAATTGTTTCTACGAAACTTTGAAAAATAAAAACTTTTGGTGCGGTGTACGTAAAATATTAATGATATTTTAAAGCAGAAAGGAATATCTAATTTTATAAAACTATAAATGAACCAAGATAAATCTTCATGATAAAATTTGAGACAATGAAAAAATAATTTTTTTTAGAATATATTATATAGTTCTCAGGACAATTGGTATGAATTTAAGAATTTATCTTTAATCCTGCTTATTTTTAAGAAATAATTTAGAATAGAACCATTTTAATACAAGTATAACCCCCATAATAGAAGGATGATCTGATTTGGATATTTTATATTGAAAAAAATACACATATTTTAAAAGAAATATAAAAATAATGAAGCATAACATTTGAGTAATGGTAGTGATTGAGTAACCTTAATGAAATAACAGGGGTTCAGGTATAACCCTTTTCAAGTTTGTAATCAATCAAATCATATTCCACATAATAAATAATCATAAAATGATTAATTTAATACCATGAAAATAATTGAGGTTGAAGATTTGATATATTAATGGGATGTATACAGGAACAATAAAAAAGAAATATTTGTGAATAATGAATATCACACAAAAACTTGAAGTGGGATGAGAAAACAAATACCTTATGTTCAAATGAATTCTGAATATGAAATCAATATCATAGATAATAAAATTAAATAAAATATATAACTAATTAATAACATTATATAAATATATCTGAATCACTATATTTTTATTGTGTTCATTTATATCCTTATTGATAAGTTATAATACTAAATTATGTCATTCTGTAGTGTTCATTTTCATGGTTTTCATTATCAGATTGCTTGTGTTTATGTAGTGAATTTCATGTGAAATTCATATAATTATATAAAACAGGTTATATATGATACTAATGAACATAAATAATATTAAATTTAAATATTATTAATTTGGTAATATAGTATGAGGATGTTTTATTAGATGAATCATTAATGCAATCATTTAGACTATTTTGGAAGTATTTCGATTATTACGACCTAGTTTTTTTGTATGAATTAATATTATTTACATATAAAATTTTCTAAAATACTAAATAGTTTATTACAGTTTTTTTTTAAAAATAAATATTGTTTTATGACCTTTATTTAAGTCTAAATTAAAGAATAATTATTTGTCATCCACGAAGATTGTAAATCAGTACATCCTAGATGATGATTTCAATTTAAAAATAAAATAGATAGTGTAAGGGGATCTATGATGTGGATTTCATTAAAATTATATAATTACAATATATTGGTGATACTAGAGTTCTAAGGATCATTTTTATAGTGTTTTTTAGGATATGATAATAATATATAACAAATTGAAAATTAAACTAAAAGAAAAAATGATAGTGTTTACCTCTTGAAATTTACTCCTCGATAACCACTATAAGGGATGGGGTTCTATACTTTTTTGATCGATCCAGAGCTCTTGGATGTGGGGAGATACTTAGAAAGATTATTTGGGAAGAAATATTAGAGTATTTAAGTATTAGATTATTGAATAGAACATGGAGTGATGGGGGGTTTTATTGTGCAGGAGAGGAGTGATTTTTGAATATCTTATTCATTATTTTATAATTTTTCTGTAGACAAGAAATAGTTTTGTTGTCTTGTAACCAAAAATAGTAATTGGTGCATCTGATTTCAAATTAATTTTTTCAAAAATCATCCATTATTTGAGGAATATTTTATTAAACATGTAATGTACACATACGATATATTATAAATTTTCACTTTTCAATAAAAATCCTAATATTTCAGAAAAATACCAAAAATTACCAATAACAATTTTTCAACAAGTATAATTAAAATGAGGAATCCATTTTATCAAAATTATTTTCTAAATATCATAAAATTTATTTTAAATTTAAATCGTCATTTACCCATTCATTATACTCCTTAAAATTTAAAATAATTTATAACCCCCTAAAATTACAAAGGTCTTCTAAAATCATAGGACAAAACGTTATTTATTTTGGAATATATTTTATAAAAATTAATTTTCATTTAACTAAATTTTTTAATTATAAAACTATATGTAAAATTATTTTCTTCACAAAAAAATACCAACACTAAATTCATAATTCAATTTCATTCACAATGTGGATAAATTTTACTTATACATTAATGGGTGAGATTAATATTAATAAGGTATATATTAATATTCAAATGTCTAACATTATTATTCATAAGGTTGGAATTACTATTCACAAGGGTTGAATTACTATTCACCTGAATAGTGAGTTGGCCTATCAAACTCTAAAGGTTATACTACAGGGAACAATATATGTATGTTTTTTTGGAAATTATAGTCACATAATATGAAAAATTATGTATACTAGCTTGGTAATTAAAATCTTTTGTTTCATAGAGGCATAATGGTTAAGTCTATGTTAAATTTATTTTTAAACACATGGGTTGATACAATATGTCTTGTTATATTATATTATTATATCCATTAATTTGTATCATATAATATAAAGTTTAAATTCCATTTTATAAATTTTAATAAAAATTAATGAGAAAAAATTATAAAATAGGGGAAATAATCAGTGTTTTATATTCATAAATTTTTGTTAATCTCTTTTCAGTATTGTCCAATTTTTTATTCAAATAGTTTTATCACCTCTAATTTACATAAAAATGGTTAAAACTATCGTTATAGAATAAACACAAGTTAATTATTTCATTAAATTCACTCACATCATAATAGGTGTTTTATAAATTTCATTCTAACAAGAAATTATGAATTTTTATATAAAATTAATTGTATTTCAAATTTGGTTAAATCATATAAAACATGTTAATCTCACATTGAATATTCTTACACCTCAGGGTTTATTTAGATATCCACTCATCTAAATAAAATACATGTTATTTCCCCAAACAGGTCTAATAAAAATATAATTTATATTATGAGGGATTTTATTTTATGTCTCTGACCAATGGTTTCATTAGGATTTCCATATGATATTTTTTGTATAATATCTCATCATAGTTTGTTTACGTATCATTATATAGAAACTCGAGCTTCAGTTAAATTAATATTAAATCATTGTAGGAAAATATTGAACTAATCTCAAAGTAACATATGTACATGATCCATTAAGGCTAAGTGTATTTAGACATTAGTTACATAATTAATATATAATAGGAAACAAATGAAATGTATCACATAATGTTAATCCATTATTGTCTCTTATTTATAAATATAATATTTGTAAGATTTCATCAAAACCTGGTGAAATAGAAAAATAATAACGAGTGAGGTCTGATGCTCATTATGTTAAAACAGGAGAGTTGTAAATCTGTTTTCGTAAGTGTTCAAAAAATAAGTATATGGGTATGATAATATGGTCTAATATAGAAATACCCCTAAAAACCCCTAAACTATAAATCACGAGTCATGGAATAAACAATGTCTTAAAAATATCTATGGGTCATATGATTTGTCAATCATCCATAATCAATAAGGATATATTATTTCACATCGTAAGTATAAAAAATATATTCATGGAATAAAAATAAGAATATAAAGTCATATAATTAGTCAAGGCCCATTATAGAGATTATCATAGTGGATATTTTCCCACAATGCATTGGTCTCAAACCCCATTCCTATAAACAAAGTGGAAAGATTCCCACAGTGAATTGGGTTCATGCCCAATTAAATCTAAGGACATTTTATGAAATAGAAATCATATCCCGATGAAATTGAATGATATCTAGATATTTTTCAAATTATCACACTTTTATAAACATACATACATGTGCTAAAGGAAAAAAACATTCTCCATTCTAAATTACGTAATTTACCTGTTGGAAAGAATTGGGTTTCATGATAAATATTATTAAAACTTCAACATTATTGAAAGAACAGAGATATAATGTGCATGGTATCGTAATATCTTATCCACAGTGAAACATATAAGTCCTTAATCAATGTTGATATAAATAAAAAATACTTTGACAAATTCAGTAAATATATCATTTGAATACAAAGATAAAAAATAATTTTATTTTTTTATCATTTAATAACAAAATATTCCAAAATATATTGTAATAGGGTTTTCCTTATCAAAACAATGTAATATAAAAAAGTAATAACTGTAAAAATATATGAATATAAAGGATGAGAAAGATGTTCATTCGATAAACACTAAAAACTAGTTTCTTTTCACAATTTAGTAATAATATATATATAACCATTATAGAAATATCATTAAAGAATCATTTTGATCAATTCCAATAAAGAAAATATATTGATAACAATATAATTAAATAATAAAAATTTATATAAAATCAAATTAGGGATTGTTTTTAATGAACATCGGCATGGAAGAAAATAATTCCCATATAAACGGTAAAGGTTATCTTTTCCTAAAAACATTATTTTCATCCTTTTTGTACCAATGTGGAAAAATATAATAAAAATACATTAAAATAATATTATTAAATATATTTTATTAAATTATATGTTTCTTATATTTTTAAGAACATATAATTTAAGGCACCATCCTTAAACCTTACTCAATATTGAATTAAATGAATAATTCACATAGAGGAAATTTTTAGGTTTAGAGTTTTATAGAATTAGGAAAGAACGATTACATCTCAAAATATTACAAAGTTGACACTTCTACTATGTTTCCATAAAATAAAAACTCTTAAAATGAAACATGTCTAGTTCCATGTTTTAGATATCATGACATTCCCTTGATCCCATCCTTTACCCTATTCCACATTAAGTCATGTGAAAAACATTTCAAAAAACTTGGGGTGAGAATAAAAACTCAGTAAGGGATACACAATGAATGAAAACTGTTAGTTTTTCAAAACAAAAATAAAACCATGTATACTTTATCAAAGTAATACTTTTCACCTTTATGAGGTAGTAAAAACTCTTCAATGAATAAAATATCATTACTTACCCTTTTGTAACCAAAAGGTTACCGTAAAACCCATATAGAGATCATATAACATATAAAGGTAACTTGGGACATAAATATACTTAATTAGAATAATCATATGGTCGACTTCCACACATATCACTTAATGTAATAGCCATACGACCGACTTCCATACCCAATGAATTGGAGGTTATAAGGTAACCACCAATCCTGGTATTCACGGCACCACCTGTCATATGGTTTATCACGTAACCACCCATCAAATGTCCAAGTACCATTTTAAAATCATAAGACATAAAACAAATATAATAGAAACAAAACATTTACACCCTTTGATCAAAATATATCACATAAATATGTTTACATAACAAATCCATTATAAAAACCATTTTCAATACCAAAATACATAATGAGTATATGGTATTTATTTCATTTTAAAAACATTACGGCTGGTTGAGGAAGCCAAAGACCTAATAATACTCATTGGGGTGGAAAAGGCTCGTTGCCACCGTGTATGTTAAAAGAAACATTCCATTTTTTCATTTAGTAAAACACTTCATAGAAAAAGATTCCTTTTGTATAAAAGAAAAAGTCAAAGGATTTTATACGCTGTATAAAAGAAATTTGTGTATAAAACGAAATACGCCTCAATGAAAAGAGATTGAGACGAAGTCCCTTACCTAGGGTCCGACTTGAATCGATCGTTATTTAACGTCCTAAATAATAATATTGAGTGAATTTATACTTTCTTAAGAACCTTTTTCAAGTTCATTATTCATTTTATATCACGTATTTCCATGTTATAAACATTATGTAATAATTTAACTTAATAATTTTTGTTTTGTCGATATTTGGTTCTTAAGTCGAAAGTGAACTTCTTACAATTACATGTTGTGTGTGTGGTAAAAGGATAATTATATCTAGAATGATATTCCTGATTTGGATATCATATATATCATATATATCCAGCATATAAATGTATATATAATATTACATAATCTTTTAGAGGTACGAAATGAAATGCACCGTTCATGGAGACGGTAAGCCGTACGTACGCACGAACGCTAATTTCATTTCTATGTCATATTAATGGAATTAAAACTAAATGAGTGGTATTTATATTTTAATTCCTGAATTATATTAATAATTTAGATGTAACATAGATAATATATATCCATTATATATATATACTTATAATAGTACATTACATTTGGGGATAAGAAATGAAATGCACCGTTCATTGAGACGGTAAGCCGTACATACGCATGAACGCAACATTCATTTATATCTCATACTTTAATAGAATGAAACAATAATGATATAAAGGTATATTATAATTCTAGTATAACATCATATATAATAACATTAAATCCATCCTTTATACGTCCCACACATGGCATTAAGGAATCAAATCACTTTGAGGGGGCGGTAGTCCGCACATCCTAATATGAAGATATCGCGTTTACCCATTATGGAATCCATAAAGGTATGACATAAATGAAAAATAATGAATATTAATGAAAACATAAACATATTATATATCATATATAAATATATTGACATCTTAATGGCCACATTTTAAGGTGTTATATGAGTGTTGAACAATCATCATTTCGTGAGGAAAAAATTTTCCATCCACAGAAACAGTATGTTCTTTAACCATTAGATGTAGGTGTGTGTAAGTGTAGCTCAAATACATCTTATAAAAACATACTAGTATATTGATGACATTGTTGTTGTTACAAAATAAATGAATAAAAAGAGTTTAGTGGGTTGGAGAAGAAAAATAAAACATAATAACACAAGAGAAAATACTACCTTTAAAACTGGCAACTCTTATTGATTTGAGATCAAACGCTTCATTGGGAAAACTTCTTCCCAAAGTGAGGATTCTAGGAGTAAGAGTGGGATGTGGAGAGAAAAAATGGGCATGGTTTGGCCGAGCCAGAAGCTTGAGAGGTGTGGGTAAGGTGGTAGAGGTGGGGGCCTTTTAAAAGAGGAGAGGAGGGGCACTCTTGTAAAGTTATAAAAGGTTACTTTAACATAAAATGCTCTTCGGATTTAAAAGGTCCCAAATTTATATATTTAGAGGATAAGGTAATGAGAGTTCTAAATCCATCCATCCAATATGTTTTTGACATGTTTATGCCTTAGATTGTACATTATCTTTTCATTTTTTTAGTCGTTAAATAATGAGGTAATTGCTGCATTATCATAGTGTCATAAATAATTAAATTTAATTAATGTCTAAAAATTATAAGAAAATATCATGATGTATGAAATATTTTTATCTTTCTAATGAATATTTATAGTCAAAATTATTACTTGTATAACCACATTTAAAAATATTTTTAGTAAAACAACTCATGTTTGTGACATTTTAATTTTCACATTAAATAAAAATTTATTAATGTCATTTTACTACCAAAGTGGTTCCATGGGGACCCCAAGTTGACCCATGGTTTTTCTCGGTTTTCCATGACACATCCAATAAGATTAGGACATGTTTCTAGGTCATTTAATATTATTAAAACATTATTTTTACCTAAAACTACACTAATTACCTCTAATAGTGATTAAAAACTTAAAAGTTACTATTCACCAAAAAATTATTTTAGTCCCACTGAACCACATTTTAATTCTTAATGAAAACCATGTATGTTATATTTTTGAAATTAAAAACACAAAGGTGGTAAAATTTCATTTAAACGAAAAATCAGATTTTAAGTACCACTTAGCGGTTTAAATATTCATAAAAAATTGTAGTTTTTCAGAAAAATACAAAAACATCACGCTAAGATATATTTGATATTACAAATTCATAAATTATGTCTATTTAACAGAATTCAAAACATATAATTTTCATTAATTAATTCAATAATTAATTCCCACTGTCAGAGCAAATAGTGTGTTTTTATGAAACAATAAGTATCAAAAGATTATCACTAGTTTAAGTCCAATTTCAAAGTGAAATTAATTCCAACGGCCACCATTGGATTAAATGGTAAAAATATATTCTTATTTCAGTATAAATCCAATAAAAAAGATAATCTACTCATGTAAATAAATTAGATTAAAAAGAGGTTTTGAATTAAAATACAACATTTTTTACTATTCATTAAAAAAAATGAACTTTATCGGAAAAATACCAAAAATTTACACAAAGTAAATTTTGATGTCACGATTATAAAGAAGAATTTTATTTGGTCCAATAGAATGTATAAGAGTGACCAAATCTATATTTATAGACGGTTCATCATCAAAAGGCGATAATTCGACCTTTTGTGAATGATAGAGTATATATGCCTAAAATTGAATTCTATTCATATTTGAGCCTTTATCATTTAATGGATAAATGTAGAAAAATTTAAAAAAACATATATATTCATATTTTAGCTATTTATATTCATTCCCGCCAATATAACCGCTACGTGTTAACTACAATTTAAAATAAGATTATTTTATTACTAGTGTGCAACGTAAGATTTCAAAGAAACTCATTGTTGTGTATCGGGTATGCTCTCGAACATAGAAACCCCTTTAAAGTAAAATTAATATTTAATTCGTAAATATTAATAAATATGTAAATGTTTTATTTATTATTACCCTGGGATGTTACATCCTTCCACCCTTTTGGGAATTGCATCCTCAAAATTTTATTCACTTATCAAAATAAGTGGGGGTATTTATCCCTCATAGCATTTTCTGATTCCCACGTTGCCTCTTCAACCACATGGTTTTTCAAAAAAACCATTACCTAGTGAATTACCTTATTTCACAACACTTGCTCTCTTCGGTCAAGAATCTGGACTGGTTGTTCTTCATAAGAGAGATTCTCTTCAAACTGAACTACCTATGGCTCAAAACATGAGATGAATCTGCCATATACTTTATCAACATATATACATGAAAAACATTGTGTACCTAAGATAAACTCGGAGGTATTTCCACTATGTATGCAACTGATACAATTCTCTCCAGAATTTCATATGGTCCAATGAACCATGGACTCATCTTTCCTTTCTTACCAAATCGCATCACACTTTTCCATGGCGAAACCTTGAGAAAAACATTATCACCTACCTCGAATGATAGATCCCTCCTCCGGTTATCCGCATAACATTTCTATCTGCTCTGAGCTGTTCTCAAGTGTTTCTGAATCAAATGATCTTTCTCTACCATCTCTTCTACCAATTCTGTTCCCATCAGCTTCCTTTCACCTACTTCAACCCAAAAAGCTGGAGTTCGACACCACTTCCCATATAATGTCTCAAACGCTTCCATCTGTATACTAGAATGAAAAATGTTATTATATGAAAACTCAACCAAAGAAAGATGTTGGTCCCAACTTCCCTGATAATCCATATGGAAAGATCGTAGAATATCCACCAAGGTCTGAATTGTTCATTCTGACTGCCCATCTGATTGCGGATGAAAAGCTGTACTAAAATTTTATTCAGTACCCAACTACTTCTGAAGGCATTTCCAAAAGTTATAAGTGAACCTGGGATCACGGTCAGATACAATGGAGAGATGAACTCCAAGTAACCTGACTATATCTTTATGATATGAACAGGAATGTTGATCTAGGGAAAAAGTATCTCGTATAATAAGGAAATGAGAAGATTCAGTCAAGAAATCAATAATATCCCATATTGCATTATTACCTTGAGATTTTCTCGGTAATCCCACAAAAAAGTCCATGGATATATCTTCCCACTTCCACTCTAGTACTGGTAAAGGCTGCAACATCCCTTTCGGTAACTGCTGCTCTACATTAACCTACTGACAAGTCAAACACTTCATAGTAAAATAAGAAATATCTCTTTTCATTCTTTCCCAACAGTAATACTCCTGAAGATCTCTATACATCTTAGTACATCCAGGATGAACATAAAATGGAGAACTATGAGCTTCACATAATAACTCTCTCTTAAACTATCAATCACAAGGCACACACAATCTCTTCCCCAATCTCAAAACACAATCATTATCAATGTTAAATTTAGGTAACTTACCCTTCTGAACCAGCTCTACCTTTTTCTACAACTCGCCGTCTTGCTTCTGTGCTTTCTTAATTCTGCTTGATAGAGAAGATTTCATTGATACCTAAAACAAAATAGAAGGACATCCTGCACCAACAACTTCTATGCCAAATTTCATCAAATCCTTAACCAAAGGATTACGTTCCAAACACAACATTTCAAATGAAGCATTACTTTTTCGACTCAATGCATCATCCACTTTATTTGATTTTCCCGGATGGTAATGAATTGTACAATCATAATCCTTGATTAATACTAGCCATCTCCTCTATCGCATGTTCAATTCTTTCTGAGTAAATATATACATTAAACATTGGTGATCGGTATATATTTCACACTATACTCCATACAAATGATGCCTCCAACTTTTTAAAGTGAAAACAACAGTAGCTAATTCCAAATCATGTGTAGGGTAATTTACCTCATGAGTTTTCAACTGTCGTGAAGCATAAGAAATTACCTAATCATTCTGCATAAGGACACAACCAAGTCCTTTCAACGAAGCATCACTGTATATAACAAACTCACCATTCCTGGAAGGATGTTCCAAAACTGGATCATTCACCAATCTTCTTTTCAACTCCTGAAAACAATCATCACATTCTTTTGTCTAGATAAACATAACACACTTCTGAGTTAGCATAGTCATTGAAATAGATAACTGTGAAAAAATTTCAATTAACCTTCGGTAGTAACATGAAAAACAAAGAAAACTATGGATCTTAGTTACATTTTTTGGTCTTGGCCATTCTTCAACAACCTTTGTTTTAGCAGGATCAACAGTTATGCCATTTTTTGAAACAACGTGACCACGAAAAGAAATTTGTTGTAACCAAAACTCACACTTTCTGAATTTTTCATACAGTTTCTTTTATTTTAAGGTTTGCAAGATAACCCTTAAATGAAATTCATTCTCCTCATTACTTTTAGAAAACACCAAAATATCATAAATAAAAACAACCAACATTTTTCTCCTGAGTCAACTGAGCCATCACTGCAACAAACAGTTTAGTTCTGATTCTGACCATCTCAGGATACTGATTTGAAAGGTCATTTCCCTCTGTATGCCTTACTAGAAAAAATGTTCTGTTTCCTCTATGAAAATCCATTCTTATCACTGAAATATCATAGTCGAAGCAACAAGGTAATATTTAATGCTATACCATTTCAATTATACCATAAATTAATTTATAATTTAACAATTTTCTAACTCATAAAGTTGTCTAAACCGACCTATGACACCAACTATAAGGACCCATCCTTAAACCATACTTAATATTGAATTAAATGAATAATTCACATTGAGGATCTTTTCAGGTTTAGAGTTTTAGAGAATTAGGACATAACTATTAAATCTCACAATATTACAAAGTAGACAATTCTACTAAGTTTCCATAAAATAAAAACTCTTAAAAAGAAACATGTCTAGTTCCATGTTTTAGATAGCATGACATTCCCTTGATTCCATCCTTTACCCTATTCCACATTAATTCCTTTGAAAAACATTTCAAAAAAACTTTGGGTGAGCATAAAAAGATCAGTAAGGGATACACAATGAATGAAAACTGTTAGTTTTTCAAAACAAAAAGAAAACCATGTATACTTTATCAATGAAATAATTTTCACCATTATAAAGTAGTAAAAAATCTTCAATGAATAAAAGATCATTACTTACCCTTTTGTAACCAAATGTTTACCATAAAACCCATATAAATATCTAATAACATATAAAGGTAACTTGGGACAAAAACATACTTAAATGGAATAACCATACGGTCGACTTCCACACATATCACTTAATGGAATAGCCATACGACGGACTTCCATACCCAATGCATTAGATGTTATAACGTAACCACCCATCCTGGTATTCAAGGAACCACCCATCATATGGTTTATCATGTAACCACCTATAAAATGTCCATGTACCATTATAAAAACATAAGACATAAAACAAATATAATAGAAAGAAAAAATTTCCACACTTTGATCACAATATATTACATAAATATGATGGCATAACAAATATATTATAAAAACCATTTTCAATACCAAAATACATACAGATTATATGGTATTTATTTCATTTTAAAAACGTTACGGCTTGCTGAGGAAGCCAAAGACCAAATAATACTTGTGGCGGCAGAAAAGGGTCGTTGTCACCGCGTACGTTAAAAGAAACATTCCTTTTTGTCGTTTAGTAAAACACTTCGTAGAAAAAGATTCATTATGTATAAAACTAAAAGTAAAAGGGTTTTATACACTGTATAAAATAATGCTGTGTGTAAAATGAAATATGCCTCAATGAACGAAGATTGATAAAAAGTCCCTTACCTCAGGTCCGACTTGACTCGATTGTTCCTTAACGTCCTGAATAATAAACTTGAGTTAATTTCTACTTTATTAAGAACCTTTTTCAAGTTCATTATTCCTTTTATATCACTTATTTCCATGTTATAATCATTATGTAATCATTTAAGTTAATAATGTTTGTTTTTTCGATATTTGGTTCTTAAGTCGAAAGTGGACTTCTTATAATTACATGTTGTTCGTGTGGTCAATGGTAAATTATATCAAGAATGATATTCCTGATTTGGATATCATATATATCATATATATCCAGAATATACATGTATTTATAATATTACATAATCATTTATATGTAAAAAATGAAATCCACCGTTCATGGAGATGGTAAGCCGTACGTACGCATGAACGCTACTTTCATTTATATGTCATATTATGGGAATTAAAACGAAATGACAAGTATGTATATTTTAATTCCAGAATTATATTAATCAATCAAATGTAACATATATCATATATATCCATTATATATATGTACTTATAATAGTAAATTACATTTGGGGATAAGAAATGAAATGCACCATTAATGGAGACGTTAAGCCGTACGCACGCATTAACGCTACTTTCATTTCTATTTCATACTATAACGGAATGAAATAATAATGATATAAATGTCTATTATAATTCCAGTATAGCATCATATATTATAACTTTAAATACTTCCTTTACACATCCCACATATGGCATTAACGAATCAAATCACTTGGAGGGGGCGGAAGCCCGCACTTTCTAAAATGAAGATAACGTGTTTACCCATAATGGAAACCATAAAGGTATGAAATAAATGAAAAATACAGAAGCCTAAGGAAAACATAAACATATTATATATCATATATAAATATATTTTCATCATAATGGCCACCTTTAGAGGTGTTATATGAGTGTTGAACAATCATCGTTTCGTGAGATAGAAATTTTCCATCCACAGAAACAATATGTTCTTTAACCGTTAGATGTAGGTGTGTGTAAGTGTAGCTCGAATCCATCTTATAAAAACATTCTAGTATATTTAGGATACTTTTTCTGTTACAAAATAAATTAGTAAAAAGAGTTTAGGGGGTTGGAGAAGCAAAATAAAACATAAGAACAGAAGAGAAAATACTACCTTTAAAACATGTAACTCTTTTTGATTTGAGTTCAAAGGCTTCCATGAGAAGACTTCTTCCCAAAGTGATGATTCTAGGAGTAATATTGGGATGTGTAGAGACAACATTGGCAGTTGTTGGCTGAGCCAAAGGGTTGAGAGGTGTGGGTAAGGTGGTATAGGTGGGGGCCTTTTATAAGAGGAGAGGTGGGGCACTCTTTGAAAGATATAAAAGGTTACTTTATCATAAAATGCTATTCCGATTTAAAAGATCCCAAAATTATATATTTCAAGGATAAGGTGATAAGTATTAGAAATAAACCAATCCAATATGTGTTTGACATGTGTAGGTCTTAGATTTTACATTATCTTTTCATTTTTTTAAATCGTTAAATAATGAGGTAATCACTACATCATCATAGTGTCATAAATAATTTATTTTATTTAATGTCTAAAATTTTAAAAAAAAATATCATGATATAGGAAATCGTTTTATCTTTCTAATGAATATTTATAGTAAAAAATATGACTTGTATTACCCCATTTAAAAATTGTTTTAGTAAAACAACTCATGTTTGTGACATTTTAATTTTAACATTAAATAAAAATTTATTAATGACATTTTACATCCCAAGTGGCTCCATGGGTCCCAACTATGAACCATGGATTTTATTGGTCGGACATGACACATATAATAAGGGTAGGACATGTGTCTAGGTCATTTCATATTATTAAATCAATATTTTTACCTTAAACTACAAAAATTACCTTTAATCGCGATTAAAAACATAAATGTTAGTATTCTCCAAAAACTTATTTTAATCCCATTGAACAACATTTTACTTCTTAATGACAACAATTTATGTTAGATTTTTGAAATTAAAAACACAAAGGTGGTAAAATTTCATTTAAACGAAAAATCTGTTTTTAAGTACCACTTAGTGGTATCACTATTCATCAAAAATTGAAGTTTTTCAGAAAAATACCAAAACATCACCCAAAGATATATCTGATATCCAGAATTCAAAAATGATGTCTATTTTAAAATATTAAAAACATATAATTTGTATTAATTAAATCATTAATTAATTTCCACTGTCAGAAAAAATAGTGTGTTTTTATGAAACAATAAGTATCAATATATTAACACTAGTTTTAGTCCAATTTCAAAGTGAATTTAATTCCAACGACCACCATTGGATTAAATGGAAAAAATATATTCTAATTTCACTTTAAAACCAATTCAAAAGATAATATAATCATGTAATTAAATTATATTAAAATGATTTTTTGAATTATTATACATCATTTTTGCCTATTCATTAAAAAAATGAACTTTATCGGAAAAATACCAAAAATTTGCACAAAATTAATTTTGATGTCCTGATTCTAAAGAATAATTTTATTTAGTCCAATATAATGTATAAGAGTGACCAAAACAATATTTATAGATGTTTCTCTATCAAAAGGAGATAAGTCGACCTTTTGTGAATGTTAGAGTATATATAACTAAAATTGAATTCTTTTCTTATTTTGAGCCTTTATCTTTTATTGGTTAAATGTAGAAAGATTTAAAAAACATATATAATCATATTTTAGTTATTTCTATTCATTCCCGCCATTATATAGGCTACGTGTTAACTACCATTTAAAATAATATTATTTTATTACTAGTGTGCAACGTAAGATTTCAAAGAAACTCTTTGTTACGTATCAGGTATGTTTTCGAACATAGCAACCCATTTAAAGTAAAATTAATATTTAATTAGTAAATATTAATAAATATTAAAAAAATTTATTCATTATTTACCTGGGATGTTACATATAATATCCCAAAAATTAATATTTAATCATAAAGAATCTCAAAAAATGTGGGATTTTAACATAATTGTTGGAACCAGGTTCTTCAAAGCATGATTTGGTGTATGGTTTGTGTTTGTTGTCAATCCTCAGTGGAAGTTCCGAATGTGTTCCAGCAAAGTGATCATACAGTTCAAGCAGACAACAGTTTTGAAGGTGGCGCTGTTTCCCAGTGTTTGCCAAATTTTTGGGCCTCAAAATCGGAAAATGAAGACATGGATTGTCTGCAAAAGGAGCTTCGCAGAAAACGGAAGTGGTGCGCGAAATATAAGAGGCTTGCGCGAAAAACTTAAGTTAGGCGCGGAAAACAGCGGGATGTGCGAAATAGTTTTTTTCGCGCAAACAGTGTTTCGAATTCATAGAGGTGAAAAATGGCAAAGGCATGGGCTGCGCGGAAAATCAGGGATGTGCGCGAAATACTTAAGTTGGGCGCGAAAAACAGCGGGATGCGCGAAATAGTTTTTTCGCGCAAATGCTGTTTCAGAATCAGTTTGGTGAAAGATGGCAAAGGCATGGGCTGCGCGGAAAATAAGGTTTGTGCGCGAAATACATAAGCTGGGGGAAAGATTACGCGCCAGATGAGAGATTTTCCGCGCCGAAGGGGATTTTGCGCGCAGTGGTCTCAGTCGCCTATAAATATGAGGTGACCCCCTTCATTCGGTTCGTTGGAAGACTTAGAGAAGATCCGAGGTCTGATGCACGAAAAGGATCGCGTAAAGGAGCTTGCGCGAAATATTTGGAGTTGCGCGAAAAAGGGGATTTTTGCGCGAAATATTTTTCCGCACCAAAAGAAAATGTTGCGCGCAATAGGATGATTTTGTGCGCAAATGGTTGATGTCTCGCATATTTCTCAATAAGGTTTGTCTGCACATTTTGGTTATCCAGTTCAGTGGTTCTGTGCGTTCTAGTGCATCTCTTCCGGACTTCGATGGAAGCAGAGTCTCGTGCTGAGCAGAGGCAAAGACTTCAATGCAAATTTATTGAAGAGACCTACACGTCTATAAACTGAGTGAGACTTCACCAACGGCTGTGAGCCAGGGGGAGTCAACGGGAGTGACCCGAGGGAAGCAGTGAGCTATCCCTAAACCTTATGTAAAGGCAGTCAGCCTGGGACAGAGTGTCTGTACCCGAACTTTTGTATCCGCAGCTAGTGAAGCATAGTGGATTTAGGTACGACCGGCAACCTGTCGGCGTATGCTCCTTGGACGTAGCCCTTAGTGGTGAACCAAGTAAAAATGACTGTGTCTTCTCTGTGCATGTGAATGTTTTCATTTTGATCGTAATCATCATACAGGTTCAACAAGTTCCTACCAACGTGGGAACAAGATCCAACAAATTAGAAGAAAAAGTGGTCACCCTGATTCACCCCTCCCCTCTCAGGGTGTCCCGGGGTCCTTCAAGTGGTATCAGAGCCAGGTTGCTGGTGTTGAATCTGACCTTCTTCATCATGGAAAACGCCGTCAATGTCAGGGGAGTCCCTCACTTCGATGGAAGCAATTTCCAGATCTGGAAGAACAGAATGAGATCTCATCTAAGATCTCTTGGAATGGAAGTTTTTTTTTCTACTATGCAAGGAATACATGTCACTGATCCAACAGGTCTGGCTATGACTGAAACAGACAGGAAACTTCTTGATGCAGATGCTAAAGCACAGAATGCTCTCACTGCTGCCCTTTCTGATCAGATTTACCTGAAGGTGATGAATTGCACCTCAGAAAAATCTATGTGGGATAAACTTGAGAATATTTATGAAGGTGATAGCAAAGTGAAGGAGGCGAAACTACAAGTGCTACACAATCGGTTTGATGATCTGAAGATGCATCCAGACGAGAATGCAGACTCTTTCTTCAATCGAATTACTGAAGTGGTTGGAGCAATTCGGGGTCTAGGCGAAGAAATCAAAGACATTGATATTGTAAAGAAAATATTAAGAATACTTCCACCTCTATATAATGCGAAGGTGTCAGCTATTGAGGAAAGAGATCTTTCCAAACTTTCTTTAGATGACTTACTGAGCAGTTTGGTAGCATATGAAATGAGAGTCAAACCAGAAGATGCTACGACTCGGGTGAGCAAGGAAATGGCATTCAAGGCCATGGATAAATTGAAAATCTCAAAGGATAGTAGCGGTGATGATGACGAAGAGAAAGAAATTCTTTCTCTCATTGCAAAGAAGTTCCAGAAGGGGAAAGGGAAATTCAAAGGGAAGTTACCTATCGCATGCTTCCGTTGTGGAAAAGTTGGGCATATTGCCTCTCAGTGCTTGAAGAATATCAATGATGATGACAGTGAAGATGAAAACTTCAAGAAGCCTCAAAGAAGGTTCTTCAAAAACGGAGACTTCAAATCTGGTAAGAAAATGCAAAGGAAGAGTTTTGTCTGTGAAGAGGAAGAAGATGACAATGAATTCTGTGATGAAGAAGAACCAGAATTCAAAACTGGGAACCATGCTTCTATGATGGCCACTGTGGAAAAGTCAGAAGATACTGATGGTGAAAAACAACTGAGAACTTGTGTAGATCCTGAGGTGCAACTTAAGGATGCAGTTAGTAAGCTTAAGATTAAATGTAAGAGCTGCAATAAGTGGAAATCAATTGTAGAAGAATCAACTGAATATGTTGATCAACTTGAAGCTGAAATTGAACGACTGGAAGAATTTGTGAAGGTACAGTCTAAAATAATTGAAAGCAATGATGATGCAGTTGATCTGAAGCTGAGAGTTGAAGAGCAAGCAAAGGTCATCAATGACCTCACATCCAGACTGGATTAAAAATCCAAGACTGTTGAGGGTCTTGAGGAGGAAGTAGTTACTCTGAGGAGTAAAATGGAGACAAAATTAGTTCCAAAAGAATCGAGGAAGAAAATACAGTTCGGAAGATTCTCAGATGCAGAATTACTTGCAAGAGCCAAGTGTGGTTCAGATGGGGTTGGAAAAGTCTTGAGTGATCAAAGACCTGCTTGCATGGGAAAGAGTGGCATTGGCTGTGAGGATGAGTCATCAACTGCTGGAAGTGCAAAGATCCAAAAGAAAGATAAGATGGAAGTTGAACATGTTGAAATGTTACCTAGAGTGCTGAAAAAGGAACCCTCAATCCAAACTAAAAGGAGACCTGAAAATTATCCTCAAACTTTCAAAAATGGCAGACAGTCTTGCTTTTCTCCCAAGGAAGAAGCTATGAGGAAAAATTCAAGTGAGAAGACATTTCTTCTCATGAAGTGTCAGTTCTGTGGCTATCTGGGCCATACCATGTCCTATTGTGAAGAGGCAAGAAGCTATCTGAATGGAGAAGATATAGATGCTCAACAAAGGAGAACAATTTCATATCCTAATTCTTATAGAAGAAATAATTTCTATGGATATTGTTTTCATTGTTCTAACTTTGGTCATAAGGCCATTAATTGCAGGCAGAGAAGGGACATTGACACCTCATACAGAAGTTCCAGACATGTCAAGTCTCGTCAGCAAGACGATGTTTCTCTTTCAAACAGGTTCTCACCTCTTAAAGAAGACTTTGACTATGAAGAACCTGGGTTTGCGGAAGAGATAGTTGAAAGGCCATCAGTTCTATATACTCAATCTAATGTCTCATGGAAGGAAAGGAGGAAGATTGAGAAATCAAACCTTGCAGAGGTAGCTCTCAAAGCCACAAAGAACAACAGTACCTGGATTCTAGATAGCGGTTTCTCATCTCATATGACAGGTAATGTCGGTCTACTTACAAATATCATAAAGAATGTTGATGGTACAGTAAGATTTGGTAATGATGGGGCTCTGAAAATCAATGGGAGTGGAAGTACCAAATTAGCTAATGGAGAACTAAAGAAGACTGAAGTCCTTTACGTAGATGGCCTACGTCATAATCTCCTCAGTGTGAGTCAACTCTGTGACTCAGGACTTGTTGTTACTTTTAATCAGAAAGGCTGCACTATCAAGGGAAAAACTGGCAATTCTCTCATGAAGGGATGCAGAACAGAAGGAAACTTGTATCAGGTTGATAGTGAAGAGAATGTATGTTACATGACTGTTGAAGAAGAAAACAATCTGTGGCATCGCAGATTGGGACACATCAATCAACAAGACATGGAGATAATATCAAAATTGAGAATTGTCATGGACATTCCCAACCTGAAGCGTGAGCGTGAAAAATCCTGTGATGCTTGTATTCGTGGGAAGCTGGTCTGCAGTTCATATCGGCCAAAGAAGAAAAAGGCATCTCACCTTCTTGATCTGATTCATACAGATGTTTGTGGTCCAATAAATGTTGCCGGAACTCATGGAGAAAGGTACTTTGTCCTTTTCATAGATGATTACAGTCGAATGGCATGTGTGATGGTCATTCACCGGAAACGACAGGTCCTTGACTGCATGAAAACATATCGGCGAATCGCCGAGAATGATACTGGACGAACAATCAAAGTGCTGTGATCTGACAATGGAGGAGAATACACGTCCATTGAATTTGAAAATTATCTGGAGAAGCATGGGATACAACATGAGGTAGCTGCTGTGAGAACTCCACAACAAAATGGAGTTGTTGAACGAAGGAATCGACAGGTGAACAACATGGCATGAACTATGCTGATTGAGAGTCGTATTCCACGACATTACTGGAAAGAGGCTGTTCAAGCTGCAGTGTACATTCAGAATCGAACAGGACTTTATATGGGTGAGACAAAGACACCATATGAATTGTGGCATGGACGGAAGCCTTCTCTAAAATACTTTCGTGTCTTTGGAAGTAAGTGCTTCATCAGGAACAATGAAGGAAATCAGGGGAAATATGGTGACAATGCAGATGAAGGAATCTTCCTCGGTTACTCAATGAACAGCAAAGCCTACAAATGTTTCAACAATCGTTTGGGAAGGATTGTGGAAAGCAATGATGTTAAGATAATTGAAGAGAAAGCCACAAATGCTTCACGGACATCATATGCTGATGTGATCGAAAGTCATGAAGAATTTGAACATGAAGAACCTACAAATGCAGAAATAGAGGAAGCTGTTCAAAACACTCATCAATCACATGATGATGTTGACTCAGAAGAAGAATCTGAAGAAGAAACTATGGCTGAAGAGAATACTACTGAATCTCGCAGGAGAAATCGAAGAGCTGCGATTGATCCATCCAACATAATTGGGGATAGGAGTGCACCCACTCAAACCAGAAGGATGAGGAATACCACACAATCTGCATTTCTATCAGTTGTAGAGCCATCCTACTTCGAAGAAGCTGCAAAAGATGAATCTTGGGTGAAAGCCATGAATGATGAATTAGATCAGATTGATAAGAATCAGACATGGGATCTTGTCCAGAGACCCGAAGGTCACAATGTGATTGGTACCAAATGGATCTTCAAAAATAAGTTTGATGAGAATGGAAGTGTCATCAGAAACAAGGCACGACTGGTATGTAAAGGATACTCTCAGATTGAAGGCATTGATGTTGAAGAAACCTTTGCTCCAGTGGCTAGACTGGAGTCAATAAGGCTTTTCCTTGCCATGGCACTCCAAAGAGGATAAAAAGTATATCAAATGGATGTCAAGACGGCATTCTTGAATGGTGTACTCGAAGAAGAAGTCTACATTGAACAACCAGTGGGCTTTGTCTTGGGTACCGATGAAACAAAGGTCTGCAAACTAAAGAAAGCTCTATATGGTTTGAAGTAGGCACCACGGGCGTGGTACTCACGGCTAGATTCATATCTCAAGAAGTTGGAATTCAAAAGAGGAGGAGTTGATCACAATCTCTATGTGAAGAATTCTCCAAAAGATCAATTCATGGTTCTTGTCTACGTTGATGATATCATATTTGGTGGCAGTAGGAAGAAATCAGTGGATGAATTTGCCAACCACATGAAATCAGAATTTGAAATGTCTATGATTGTGGAGCTCACATATTTCTTGGGGCTGCAAGTTATTCAAAAGAAGGAATACACATTCATTTCTCAGGAAAAATATGCAAGAGATCTGCTGAAAAGGTTCAATATGCAAGACTCCAAACCAATGTCAACTCCGATTGCAGTTGGAACTAAACTTGGAAAGCATGAGGATGGGAACTCTGTTGATCCCACCATGTACAGGAGGATCATTGGTAGCCTACTGTACCTGACAGCGACAAGGCCAGATATTGTCTTTGCAACATGCCTTGCGGCCCGGTTTCAGAGTAATCCAAAGGAGGAACATATTGCAGCAGTAAAAAGAATCATGAGGTACATTCAAGGTACACATAACTTCGGGTTATTTTTTGCTGCAGGCAGAGACATTGAATTATCAGCATTTTCTGATGCTGACTGGGCTGGTGATGTTGTGGACAGAAAGTCCACCAGTGGTGGAGCATTCTTTATCGGAAATAATTGTGTTGGCTGGTTGAGCAAGAAACAAGAAAGTACTTCTCTTAGTACTGCTGAAGCTGAGTATATATCTGCCACAAATTCATGCACACAACTGCTATGGATGAAGCAACAATTAACAGATATTGGTGATGAGGTAAAGCAGCCAATGGTGATCTACTGTGATAACAAAAGCGCAATTGATCTCACGAAAAATCCGGTTCAGCATTCTCGTACAAAACATATTGAAATACGGTATCATTTCATCAAAGAAAAGGTTGAACAAGGGGTGATTAGACTGGACCATGTGGGAACTGATAAGCAGGTAGCTGATATCCTGACAAAGCCACTGTCAGCAGCTGTGTTTGAAAAGCATCGGTTGATCCTAGGTGTTCAACCACCTCCTGCTGCATAAGGAGGTTTCGAAACACCCCTCTCCCCGTTTGTTTTAACTCTTTTTATCTGCTTATGGCTGTGATGCAGGTTTATGGGGGAGATACTATCCAGGGGGAGTATGGCTTGAGCTGAACGTTGAACAAACTTTTCGGTCTTTGGTTTTATTGTCAATGGGGGAGAAAGGTATAAATTCACGGCAAAAGAATTCATGGCAAGAAATTTACGGCAAGAAATTCTTCTGTGATGGAAGTGTAAGATTGTGATGAGAAGTTTAATAAGGATAACATCGGGCGTCATGGAGAATTTCAAAACAATAAGACCCAATTCAAGCTTCCTCTCTTGTTTTCTACACCTAGCATTGCTCACGTAGACTTAGAGTGTTGGATGAGTTGATTCTTGCGTTTTGGACTTGCTCATAGTTGGAGATCTATTGAATTTATTCTGATTGCCAACAAACCCAAAGGGGGAGATTGTTGGAACCAGGTTCTTCAAAGAATGATTTGGTGTATGGTTTGTGTTTGTTGTCAATCCTCAGTGGCAGTTCCGAATGTGTTCCAGCAAAGTGATCATACAGTTCAAGCAGACAACAGTTTTGAAGGTGGCGCTGTTTCCCAGTGTTTGCCAAATTTTTGGGCCTCAAAATCGGAAAATGAAGACATGGATTGTCTGCAAAAGGAGCTTCGCAGAAAACGGAAGTGGTGCGCGAAATATAAGAGGCTTGCGCGAAAAACTTAAGTTAGGCGCGGAAAACAGCGGGATGCGCGAAATAGTTTTTTTCGCGCAAACAGTGTTTCGAATTCAGAGAGGTGAAAAATGGCAAAGGCATGGGCTGCGCGGAAAATCAGGGATGTGCGCGAAATACTTAAGTTGGGCGCGAAAAACAGCGGGATGCGCGAAATAGTTATTTCGCGCAAATGCTGTTTCAGAATCAGTTTGGTGAAAGATGGCAAAGGCATGGGCTGCATGGAAAATAAGGGTTGTGCGCGAAATACATAAGTTGGGGGAAAGATTACGCGCCAGATGAGAGATTTTCCGCGCCGAAGGGGATTTTGCGCGTAGTGGTCTCAGTCGCCTATAAATATGAGGTGACCCCCTTCATTCGGTTCGTTGGAAGACTTAGAGAAGATCCGAGGTCTGATGCGCGAAAAGGATCGCGTAAAGGAGCTTGCGCGAAATATTTGGAGTTGCGCGAAAAAGGGGATTTTTGCGCGAAATATTTTTCCGCACCAAAAGAAAATGTTGCGCGCAATAGGATGATTTTGCGCGCAAATGGTTGATGTCTCGCATATTTCTCAATAAGGTTTGTCTGCACATTTTGGTTATCCAGTTCAGTGGTTCTGTGCGTTCTAGTGCATCTCTTCCGGACTTCGATGGAAGCAGAGTCTCGTGCTGAGCAGAGGCAAAGACTTCAATGCAAATTTATTGAAGAGACCTACACGTCTATAAACTGAGTGAGACTTCACCAACGGCTGTGAGCCAGGGGGAGTCAACGGGAGTGACCCGAGGGAAGCAGTGAGCTATCCCTAAACCTTATGTAAAGGCAGTCAGCCTGGGACAAAGTGTCTGTACCCGAACTTTTGTATCCGCAGCAAGTGAAGCATAGTGGATTTAGGTACGACCGGCAACCTGTCGGCGTATGCTCCTTGGACGTAGCCCTTAGTGGTGAACCAAGTAAAAATGACTGTGTCTTCTCTGTGCATGTGAATGTTTTCATTTTGATCGTAATCATCATACAGGTTCAACAAGTTCCTACCAACGTGGGAACAAGATCCAACAAATTAGAAGAAAAAGTGGTCACCCTGATTCACCCCTCCCCTCTCAGGGTGTCCCGGGGTCCTTCAATAATCACTTACCACAATTCCTAACATGCATCATACTCACTATAATCTCATATATATTATATTCACAGTAATTATATATCTATAATTGATATAATTTAATACTTATCTTATTATATTTCATTCCACTATAATATAATGTTATACCATTTTTAACAATTCATTATTAAAATCAATATCTAGATGTCATTTGTTCAGTTTTCTAGGTATGTTTTGGATTGTAGATTCTAATACATAAACATTAATCATGATTGTATAATATAAATATTGTAATTAAGATAATATAATTTTTTATAAACACTTTTACAACCATCTGTATAAGGTTGTGATTTAAAAATATTTAAAACTCTTCTTGGAGGCGGTAGTCTCCACATATACCCAAGTGATGCTTTAATTTTTAAATTAAAATTATGAATTTATAGAAAATAATAAATAATAAATTAAAATTCAATAATAATATAATTATTATCATATATATATGGGATAACTAACTATATTACTATAAAAAGGATATGGTTATGAAAAAAACATCACATCAGGGTTGTGGTAGTCTGATGTACACTTTAATTTTAAATTATGTGGAAATGAGATATAAATTTTAATTTCCATTAAAAAAATAATTTTTTTATATTAAATATAATTAATTAATTATTTTTATATACTTTATAATTAGTTGGAATTGTTTTAAAATGGAGAAAAGCAGAAAATGTTTGGTAAACATGTATACCTCTTCATAGGATAATCTCCATTGAAAAACACCTACAGGTTTAATATAAATGCCTCGTGGTAATACCATGAGAAATAGGGTATTAATAAAGATATTCATAAGGTATTTGGGGATAAATTGGTTGATAAAATATTCTCATATTTTATAAAAATTATATAAGAAGATTTCCTCTTTTATAAATGATGGGAGTGGAACCCATGTAAATTTCTAAAAAATAAAAATATTATAAAAAATAAAAATTGATATTTTAAAAAATTGTAGAAAAATCGAAATATGAGCTATTTTATGGTTTAAATTCACTAAAATAATTATATTTATAATGGTTTTAGTGACCTTTTATGCCTTATTTTTTTGTTTTACTCCCTCATTAACAATTTTATCATTTATTATAGTAACAATCTTTTTACCATAGTAAAAATGCATTATGTAGAAACATTAATTTGACCATACAACCAAATATTTGTAATGATAAATAAAAACTTTGAAACCATTTAATATTATATAATTAATATTTTTGTATTAGATTAATTATAATATATGTGCAGAAATGTGTAAAAAATGTTTTAGGAAATTATTTATCAGTATGAACAAAAATAAATTTATTCTCATTCATTGGATAGTAACAAAAACATTATGAATATTCATGAATGTAATTTAAAATATTTACTATAAATTTCATTAAGAAATTCATCAATAGTGATTTTTATAATTTTATTAATGAAAATTTCATTATGTAAATTAAAAATAAGATTTCCCGATAAATATCACCTTTTAGATTCTAATTAAATTATCAGTATTTTGAGCAATTAGATGATCATTTTTTTGGGTAATTATTCATTCTTATAAATGTTTAAAAATTAATTTTATACAATATAAATACTATAAATAAGATAAAATATCATATAAATAATTCATATATAATTACAAATTATTATAGAAAACATCTCTATTTGACCAAGAATAATAAAATTTGTTCTTTTTCAAAATTCATTATTGAATTTAATAATTATGTATAATTTAATAATGTGTAATATATTTTAATTTTTAATTTAATATTGAATCATTAACATATGTTTAATGTTTCTTTAATACAAATATTTATAAGGAATTAAATTTATTAAAGAGAAATATATTCTAAAATCATGACTTTTTTTATTCCACGCCACATTTAGGAATTTATCTATAAAAAATATTTTACATTCAGGAATATAATTGGTATACTTTTACATCATTACATCATTATAATCCCATGATGTTTCCTAAAATTTATTATTTTACAATATAAATGATGGTGTCTATAGAATTTTCCTACAATAGTTTTTGTATTTGATCAAGAATATACCCTAGGTGTTATTCTAATGGAATATCATAATGTAGTAATAAAAATATTGAGTTCCATACATGATAAAGATAATTTATGTAAAGAATTTGGGTAGATACATGTAAGTCTTTATGAAATTGGTTGTGGTATGGTGGAATTGCAATTTAATATTATTTTTACCCAATATGATATAGAATCTAAAAGGGAAATTTATATCTAAAGATCAGATTCCTATTCATTCCAAATACTACAATATTCATCCATTATGATATTCAAAAGAAAATATTTTACCCATATTTGACAACATGATCTCCCAATCACGTATCATTATAAATTTTTGGCATCTTTGAGATGCTTTGATGGTAATTTAAATGGATTTAACTTTATATGTTTTTTCCTCTACTATTTCAGGTCCCAACAACATTTATTATCAAAAATCATCCAAATATTTTTTATATGTGTAAATATTTATATAAAGGTATTTATAATGATCTATTTTAATCCTACTATGAAATTTTATGTTATTGGAATATTTATCAAATGTAATTTAATAATAATCATCATCTTTGATATATAAATGTAACAATCTCAATGATTCATTAAGGTCTGTAATGGTAATCTCATATTGACCACCTCTTTATTGATGATATGTACTGATAAAGTTCAACATCATATTCAATAATTCCAAAATATATCTCCAAAACCTGGACTTGTGTATTAGATCTCCATTAGATTAAATTATGTGTAGTACCCAATTGATTCTTGTAATCTATTTAATGTATTATCATGAAATTGGTTGAAGATAAAATTCTAAAAAGATTATAATTAAATGTATGTAATTCATATGTTGATCATCAAAAACCAAAAATGTGTTTTAGATTTTATATTTTTTTGTACGATCATATAATGCAATTAATCATGATTTTTTAGATTTTTATTTAGGCACAGGTAATGGTTACATATTTGCATTGAATTTATGTTGTTCATTAGTAACTTGATAACATACATGGAATTTATATTTGGCTCCACAAATTCACTGTCATGTTTTTTGAACGAAGGTAATAAATTTTCTGTTTATAAATTATTTTACACCATGATTGATTGTGAATTGTGATCCCAATTCTTCACCCAACAACACATTATTTTCTTCTGTTATATAAGGAAAACATATCTGGTTCATAAATCATATCATTCCATCATATCCAATTATGAACCCCAAGACATTCCTTATTTTGTTTTCGTCACCACATTCATTTTTCACACCTCTTTAATATTTTTATGATGGGTTGTTGAATGTTCACGTTGGAAAGAAAAAATATGACCCCTTTCTCCTAAATTATGATTTCTTCTTTACAAATATATAATTATTAGTTCTTTATAACTTATCTTAATGGAAAGCTACCATGATCCTTATGTCTAACAACATCGATCACATTGTTCTCTATCACAAGGTGGTAAGGTATGGTTCAGACATAATTGTTAATCATTCTTGATTATATCCTTATGAACATATTGACACATTCAATGTGAATATATAATTCATGATATTATGAATAGTATACATATTGCACAATTCACTGTAATTATAATACCCTAATATTTTCAAGAAAATAATTACTGATGTTATTTCAATATCATGAGAGTGTAATTTAATTCATGAAACCCTATTTGAAATGTGTTATATGTTGCTACCATTTCATTCTACATGATAACACATCTTGTTCACCCCATTTATGAATTACTACATATCACAAAACCATCACTCATTTATGATTGTGTGAGTACAAGTACAATATATAAAATTGTTCTCATCTCAATGAAATTTTATTAACGTTAATTTAATGAAATATACATGGATCCTCTTTGAGTACATGAGGTCAATGGATTTGAAAACACTGTTAAATTTTTTATAATGGGTTTGAAATTTTATAAAAATATATGGACACTATATATCTCATTCAAAGTAATTAATTCTGGATATTGTGTAAAAACATCTTCTTTTAATGATTCAATAAATATAATTTCCCTTATAACTACATGATCCCATATTAATAATTTTTACCTCAAGAACCCACACATACTATATTTGGAATACAATTCCTCATTTCTAATTACCTCTTATAAAATCCTAAAATTCTATTTATGATAATCCTATTCATTGGATTATAATATTATAGAATCTATAAAAACTATCACAAATGTGGAAAGCTGATATGTAAAGAATATATTTATTAGGACAATGATGATAATAGGGGAACTGGTAAGTTAACATGGAATGACTATCAAATCAAAGTGGATGCATGTTGTAATGATTTTTTTATTTGGTAATTTATCCCATTTAGACCTTAATTTATGTTATCTATATTGAAGATCAATCACTAAAAACATTGGATGTCTAAAAATTTAATAAATAAAGTCATAAATATGGGGTACTATGTACTTGTTCTTGAATGTGATATTTATGTGTTCTATGAAATCAACAGAATGACGTATTGAACTATATTTATTTATAATAAAAAATTTATTGTTCATCCTATTGGAAAATCTAGGTTACATTAATCCTTTTCTAGATTCACATAGAGTTTCTAAATTAATTCCTATAACTCATTTGGAACCATTCAATAAGGGTCTTTAGTAATTGGTTTATCACCATGTATGAGTTCGTCAAAAAACAAAACAATATGACTCAAGGGAAAGATATGAATCATATTTTGATATGTACCATCACATTCTCAATCAATATGTATATCCAAAATATCTAGTTTCTCCCCAACAATTAGAGACAAATATTTTTGGTTAATAGGTAACATATCCTAAATAATTGAATTAATTTTCGTTGTATGTTCATGTCTGTCCTTGAATATAAAAACGGTCATATGTGGATTCAAAATTTATAATATGCAGTGTGTTCCTTCTAATGGAAATGGGTAATATATAGTGGGAGATAATAAACTCAAACAATTACATTATATTTTACAATATGGAGAATAAAAATATTTTCTGAATAAACATACAAATAAATTTATATTAGATTGGAGATATAGAACATAGGTAAAATCATTGTAACATTACGAGTTTCCAAAAATCAATCATTATCTATATATTTAGGAGGACCTATGACACTCATATAAGGTTTTTCATATATAAAATTGTGGGTAGAACCTCTTTCATATATTCAATTTTTAAATTCATAATAAAGGAAAATTTATACATTTTCTTAGGTTTCACATTATTTTATTACCAAAAAAAGGTTAGTGTAACTATCAATAATATTTAACAAGTAATATATGATTTAGAATAATTCTATATATATATATATATATATCCAAAATTACGTAACCTCATTATAAAATCCAGACATTTCATGAAACAATATTTATTTTCCATTATCATATTAAAATCCACTATAATGGTTGGAAACATTAATGAAAATTAACATCATAATATCTACTATGAGTGTTAAACTAGTTGTATACTTTGGGTTATTTTTCATGCATCATGTAATGATCGAGACATTACTGAACCTTATATTTTATATGTACTGCCCTAATGATCATTTGTGACAGATACCATATCAAATAGTTTGTATCAATATATAGATGTCACTAATAGGAAACTAAAAATACAAACATTAGAAAAATTTCTTGTTGTTAAGATATATGTCTACTTATCCTTTGGGTTTTCTCAATGGATTCCAAATAATCATCTTAAAAATAACTAAAAATTACATCAGTAAAAACTATAATGACATGGGCTTCACCTTCATAAATATTACATTATTTTTTATGAATATTAATGAAATATCATAATAATTCATGCCTAATAAAGATAAAGGTTTACTATTATATGGGACTAGACACATAATCTTGTTTTATCATGAAAGATCTTTAATATCTACCAATATGTTCTTATGCTATACCCATTACATAGAGATTCAAAACAATTGTTCATAGCCGAAATTCAACATGAACTCATGTATTCTTCCACATATTAAAATGGTTTTGGACTAGTGTGGAGGGCCCAAGGGGATTCCTAGGAAGAATATACCATAAGTAAAATGGAAACATCAAAAAAATTAATGGAAGAGATAAATAATCATCCAATAATTAATAAATAAAAATCTAACAGTAGAACATCATAAAAGAAGATGCACATACCCATGAAATATCAATATGGAATGTTATTCCAAAAAAAACTATGAAATGGTGATCCCTATTACTCGTGGATCAATGATGGATAAAATCTAACTATACAACATATGTAAAAATAGCAACTGTCAATTCCACTAAGAATTCAAAAATCCTAATGTTGTGCCTTCATAACTATCTATTAAAGTTCCCTTTCACTTCAAGGTATCTGAATCCATAAAATCTACAAGTTCAGTTAAATTCCTTTATAGGGAATGAGTAGAAGAAATATTTGGACACGACCAATTACCCATAATACAATTACGTAATTTTTAATGTTTCACGAAATAAAAGTAAATAGAATATAGTTTAGTTATAGGTGTATCACAAAAACAGAAAACACATGTTTTTTCTTTTAAGACTGTCTCTAACTACTTATAATCCACGAAACAAGGAGCATCAAGTAGACACATGAAACACCCCCACAATTTTATAGTATGAAAATATTTTTGAAACATCCCCTTAAAGGGAAAACCCAATTACATGTCGATAAAAATTTTCAATCATCCCCCTCGTGGGATAGTCCATCCGGTTTAGCTTTGGGATCTACAAAATATATAGTGGATCCAAAAATGAAGTACATATACGAATGATAGATCAAACCACTTGTCATATAAATAATGAGTTAGAGTTTCAGAATCAATATGTGTCGATACAACAATTAAATGTATCATAAGGCTACATAAGAACACCACTTGTGATCAAGAATTACTAAAAGGAATCACAGGTCTATGCACATAAAATTTTCATGGGATTACCTTGTATAAAACATTCTATATCATAAGAGATTCCACATATTATTTAAATTTATAATTGATGGATAAAATCTCCTTATGAGTCAGAAATCACCAGTGAATTTATGAACCATTACCAATTAAATATGATTTCTAATTCTGGAATCATTGTTGATGAGAGACCACACCATAATGGAATATTTTGGTAAAAACTCATGAATATTCTATTCCAACAATGATCAAGGTATTATTGATGAACATATAAAAATTACCTAAATCTATATGTAGTATCTATCAATGCTCAAGAAATACTTTGTTATCCCATGTTATAACCTCTACGTCCAGTCTTGAAGTCATGGATTTATTTGGTTTTTATCAAGGGTCATATTAAGGGATTGATCAAGATTAATAAATAACACATCCGATTATAAAAACATGACTATTATATTGTCGAGAAATTGAATGAATGAGAGAAAGTGATGGAGTGTAACCAAACATTATAATGGAGTAATCACAGGGTCCTTGGAGTTGAATAGGGCATGAGATACTTATAGAAAACAATTTTCGGTTTGGTTTTTTGAAAAACAATTTAAATCTCATCATCCTCGCTAGGATATGAAAGACAACACAAAATTATAGTGTCCATTTATAATAATGGGTTCTAAATAGGATATCCACCATTTATATGTTTGGGATTATATAGAATTTTCAAAACACACCATGCTCACTAGACTATCCCTTGAACTTTTATGACCACTAGGACACCTCTAACGTTCCTCAAATGAAACTAAAACCTATGAAAAATACATGTACAAGAAGTAATGTGGCATACCTTAAACAGTGGATTTTACAATTCTCCACCTACTATGGATTGTCATTCCCTATATTTAACCCTATATTTTTTTAAAACAAGGGCTACTATATATAAATGTTGGTCTACCTCAACAATTCATCTTCCTACAAATAAAAATTGAACCATTGAATCTGAACAAGTGGATTGATATTACTGCATTTCACCATCCCTTTTTGGTCAAATATATACTAAAATCACTCCCCAAAATATGTGTCTGCCTCCATCTCAATATCTTTACTATATAGAACATGGGCATGATTAGGCACAAAACACTATATCTAAACCTGAAAAGAATGTCTTAATGTACCTCAATTTCAAAAAGGATTTTCTAACTGATAGGAAACTATCCCACTACATTTGATGATTGTGAATGGTATAATGTGCCACAGTTATAGATTTTATTTGTTCATGAATTCCATGATATCCAACTGAGTGGACACCCAAATGAAACCCCTTTCACCCGTATTGAACTCCAAAAATCTTCTCTTTCTAATGAAATATTATTATTTCATGTTATAACATTTAAAAATATATTTATCATCAATTTTACAAACTTCAACATGTCATTTACCATACATGGTCTAAAAACGCAAGATTCACTCTCCACATGCCATCATAATGGTGAACGACATGGACACCGAAAATGATCATCAATCGATGTCATAAAAGTCAAGGACTACGAGATTTTGTTTTAGTTGAACACTAATAGATCTATGTAATCATCATTATCTCTTAGTATACCCATAATAAATTACTAAATGATATCATATAAGATAGGGATCGTATTCTTTTACTACCAATTAGTATATTTTGGATTTGTAATATATAGGTTCAACTGAGTTCTCATCACCATATGTAAGACCTTACAAAACTATGATATAAATATTGAATCATTATTTGATAACATGGTTGAAGTTGCTTCTTAAAGACATATTTTCTCCCAAACATAACACATACCTAGATCATCCACCAGATTATTCTATCAGATCAGTATAATGTAAGAAAACTTATTCAATTATTTCACTACAACCCAAATAGTGTATAAAACTCTCAATTCCATATTCCACCCTATCAACAAGTATGAGGTAACCTCATCCCACATACACATAATAACAATAAGTTTGTAGGGTAACACTACATCTATATGATTATTTTCAATGAACTTTGGAAAAATATGACAAATATAGAAAATTTGGAAATATCTCTATTCATGTTCATCTACCCAAACAATTAAATGACATCATTATATACCTAGTTTTATCATGGGTGCACATCCCACTGGGAATTATGATGGGGTTTCATCAAATATTTTCTCCTTTAATAATTATCTATCAATCTTCTGTGTACTAAAATGTTTCCACACCAGTCTAATAGATAACATAAAAAGGAACCATTTTATTCAAATGACATGTGTTTTGATAAAAAAAATTGAATCAGTATCAAGACTGTCCTTCAAAACCTCCAAAAATATGTTTGTGATAACTAATGGTAAAAAACAATAACAATTGATCATTAGTGGTTCAAACCATCTTGAACTCCAAAAAAGCATGGAGCAATTACCAACCTTCTAAAATTTTTTCCAAATCCTCTTGTGTCTTCTTACCCAGATAATCTAAAAATAAATTTCAATTCCTAAGATCATAATCCATATAAATGTTTAACAATTTAAAATATTAAATATAGAACCACATATTAATATTTAATTCATCTAGAGAGAAAATATTCCTAAAATTGTTTTGATAAATATTTTCATAAAATCTTTAGTTGAAGTAGATGCGTCTAGAAAATATCAATTCAGGAACCAAAAATGAAATATCTATTTCATTTATTGGGTTTTTATTCCGATATAGTCAGAAGTAATGTGGCATGTAATTTAATTACTTATCAACTCACAAATGAAAAAATCCTAGAAAAATGCAAGATAGGATAAAATAAACTATTTTCCCAACATCATGATCAAGAATATTAATAATCATAGTCGATCTAATCCTTTATTTTAAAATAAAAAATATTTATTCACAAAATACTATCCATTAATACATGAATCCCTTCTTCTTCAATGTTTTCATGTGAACAAAAACGTTAGAGAGTTCCTAAATGAACCTCTTATGTTACATTGAGAACCCATAGACACTATGAATCCCCAACACAATTTATTGTTATGAAAAATAAATTACGATATTGTCATACTCAATATCAATAGATATTACTTCTTAAAAAACTATTTTCCTAGAAAATAACACCTCATGTATCCAAAATCGATACTTTTAAAACATTTTTATAGAGTATGCACTTGATGGGTACTCAATATCATCATCAAGTTCCTAGCTTTTGAATCTGAAATCATGTAATACAATAGTATTTCATAAATAAACAATATTACTAATGGGTCCCTATATGGGTGAAATATATTTTCATGATATCTGTGAATATTACATGATTTCTATTCATTACAATGTGAATAATGAGATGATAATATTACTCATACATGTTAATAAAATATTTATTCACATTTTATTTCTATATAAACTGATACTAATGGTATTTGAAATGTATATTGGATATATAAAACAAATAGGATCACATAAAATGATCATGGATGTCATCAATTCCACAAATAGGTACATGATATTCTCTGATATTTGATTCAGAATTTGTTATTACATCAATAGATGATGATAACCATCCAACTTCTTAGAGAACAAAATGAGATCACCACAATGAGGAGTGATTTATATGACGAGTCTTTTACCACCATGATCTCCCATAAAAACATTTATCAGTTTCAACTCAATTATTTCCATGCTATATAGTGGTATCAATATAGGTCATGCACTTTCCATAAAATATATACTAAAATCAATAGAATAAGGTGTATGTGACCCGATTAAATCCTGAATAATGTCATCTCAATACATCAATTATAGTAGAGGAAAATATGATAGAGGGAAAAGCTGGTTAGAACACTAATAATATAAGCCACTATTACTAATAAGAAACCTAAATAATAAGGATGTGGTCCCACTCATCTAGCATTGACATACAGGTCTATGATCAACATGAACCTTTACCTTTAGGTTTTGTTAAACTGGCTATTCTTTGATAATATTTTATGTATTCATGGTCATTAGTAAACCAGACTATGAAACATAGTGGAATATAAATTTTCGAAAAGTTTAAGATCCACTTATTGTTAATGAATGAATCCACCATAAAAATATTCTGAACTAATATGAAGTCTGTGATTTTTTATTTTATGAGGTTTTTTTATGTTTATGAACTCATAAAAATATGTAAGAAGGTAATTGAATTGAGATGATATGAAAGATCAGAAAAACCTATAAGGAAAAATGTAAAAAAAGAGTTGAAATAATATATTCTATACATACAACTGTTGAGGGTAACAATATACTATCATCTTATTCATTATTAGATAAATAATCCCTTATAATAACCACTCCATTATTCCATAATGGATCATGATTCTCCCTATTCATTGACCCTTATAGGTTCTGTACTTGAAACTAATTCCATAAGCCCAAACCATAGACAATCTTTCTTGTTATTATCCATTAAATTAAAAATTAATATCAGATATAATTACTGTCCATGGAAAAATATTGACATTTCATGAGGAAAAAAAGATATTCCTAAATATAATTCCCTTTCGGTGCACAATTATAGCATATGTCAGACTCATCACCCATAGATGGAGTAAAGTTAAATATACACCTCCCTAACAATTGACCAATTCCATGGGGTCTATCAAATTAATTCCTCTTATTACTCATAGAATAATAAACAAGTAAAATGATTAAGATGGATCCTTGAGATCCACTAGCAACATTGAGAAGGCATGGAACATTGTGTTCAAATTTTACATTTTCTATAAGTTGTTCCTAGAAAAGAACTGCAATATATTTAATATGATTGATGTTTGAAAAGAAAAATGTCAACTATATATAATTTTTAATCTCAATTATTATATCCTTCATCACCTTATTCCCCAATAGAATATGAGAATGAAAAATTAACTCTATGAAGCATGCTAAATATAAATACACTTTCATCATCCCCTCTTATACCTCCATAAACATATAATATTCAAAATCCTTTAGTATATCTGATATAAATCTTCCAATAAGTTGGTTTTAAAGGTTTAATATATCTTCTATTAATTTATATCATCTAAAAGTAGAACATTGCATCATTTCCATGTTATTCATTGAATCCTGATTGTTAAAATATTAATTATTTGATTCTATATGGTCTCTACTATGATGAATATTCAATTGATTACCCATTCCATGTCCATATAAACTGAGGGTCCTCCAGTTCCCTAAATGGACAAATTATTATAGAGACAGATGTCACACAAACAATTCACCATCACCATCCTTTCCCAATATGTTCCTCTAGAGTGGGCATGTACAAGAAAAAAGTGTCCCAGATGAATATGTTATATAAGTTGAATATCTACAGAATAAAATTGTTATTTCATAGATGCATTTTTCTAAAATCAATGCAGTGAAACTAGGTTCACAATTCATATTGATGGAATCATTTCTAAAATAATCAGAAAAATTATTACTAAAAACCACAAATATAATAATAGTACTATTAACAGTTAATGGGGAAAACATGGGTTAAAAACATGCTTCAACCTAAGATGCTACCAAAAAAACAAGGCACAAATCCTTATATAATAACAATGACCAATTCCAAGACATTGGGGTCTACATGTTATGAAAAACCATATATATACACTCAATCATAGTTTAGATTATATTTAATGTATGAAACATATATATAAGAAGTGATCATACATGACTAAAAAATACTTATAAATGGACACCAAATATCATCAAATAGTATACAAACCTCATTTTATTCACACTAAATTACATTAAATCGTTGATGAAATTGAACCTTAGGTACATCAATTTACACAGTAATAAAATATTGAAGACCTCTATATAGGGTAATCCAAACATTGACACAATTATCCTACTAATTTACCATGCATAATATATCCAGTATAACATATCCCAAATCATGGAATGGATAAAAAAATAGATAGTGAACCTCGTTCTCAAATATTATTTTGCAAAACCCTAAAAAACTATCATGATAGAGCTAGAATTCAACATGACCATAGGTGTTCCTCATTGTATACAAGTGGTATTTGTCTTGTGGTTGGGAAAAAGATTCACCATGGATATCATATTCCCATGGTACCATTTAGAAATCTTAGTGATATTGTGGAATAAAACAAAAATATGTAATTAATTAATAAGAAAACAAATAATGATTATTGTAGAAACATAACACAAGAATCACCAACCAAAAAACTAACAGTATATCATGTTATAAACCCAAACCAAAACTAAGGAAAAGTGATCCCAATTGTATGTTGAACAATATAGAAAACAAAATAATCACAAATATCATCAAATAACCAACCATTAGACCATCTATAAATTATTACATCATTCAACTATACTCTCTAAACCATCTTTTGTATTTCCCTTACCATTTACTTTATACATTTCCATAAAATCTACAATCACATAGAAATTCTGTAACTCCCCGACCCTAGTTGCCCAGAGTCGGTGCATTATTACATAAAATTGGCATGATCACAATAAAGATCAAATATCGAAAGACCGATTGGTTTAGTAGCCTTGGAAACACTAGATATATTCATAAGTTTTACATTACATCATAAAATGAAAAACTACTACAACAACATAATGTCTCCATAATCCACACTCATATCCCCACATAATATACCTGCAGGTCATTCATAACTTACTTCTTCACTTCCTAGGAAAAATAAAACATAGAAAAGGGGTGAGGTTAAATTCCCAGTAAGGATAACAATATAGCAAAAACTTTCATAAATAAGAATAAACATTTAAGGCAATGTATAACTAAAACAAAAGCCTTTCAAACATGAACTTTCATCATGGTATGGCATAAATAAATTGAAATAATGCCATTTACTTATTCACATGTATATTCTACTAATCGAATAATCACATGAAAAAATAAATAACCACTTTCATAATGTTGTAATGCATAATGCTGAACTTTAATTTCTTTGTCAAGGCCTCGTCCCAAGACCTTGGGGCTAACTGTAACCGGAACCCAACCCGGAGTGCCTCTAATAACCGGACACCAACCCAGAGTGCCTCTAATAACCGGACACCAACCCGGAGTTCCTCTAATAACCGGAGACCAAACCGGAGTTCCTCTAATAACCAGAGACCAAACCAGAGGTCTTACATTTACCGGTCCCTAACCCGGAACATACTTGTCTAACACATTCATCTGAATGAAAGGTTGAAATATAACATAAACATTTGGAATAAAAATAACTTATGAAATGTCAATACTTTAAACAAAAACCATGAGTGACATAAGAATAATGTATCCACTGTGAAAAATATCACAAAACCTTCAATAAAATATGGATGTTTTGTATCATAATAAATCAACATCAAATAAGCTTAAAATCCATCATAAGATGTTAACATAGATGAAATCAAAACTATTTTGGAGAAATATCACTTTTTTAAAAAATATCATTTTAAAAGTAACATAATTATAAAATAATACATTCAATTTGAAAATATTCTTATAATCTTGTAAGGGAAGCTTCGACGATTTTATAACGGCGGAAAATAACTGCACCCGCCGTATAAGTTAAAAAAAACATTCTTACCTTAATTCTGTCGAAAAGGTTAAAAAGCACCTTGTTTGGAAAACAACGACAATATTCTTTTATAAAACACTTATAAAAAGTCAAACAAGGGTATAAATGACTTTAACCCATATTCTTGTAAATAGTAAAAATGTTTTTAAATACATTTTTAAGAAACATGGATGTGGATGATAAAGAGATCACAGTAGATTCTTACGTATAAACAACCCCGGATAATGAAGAGATTGTGAAATAACCCTTACCAATTTGGTAACTTATGAAACATAGAACCCATGAAAGAGGTATCATACAATGAATTTGTAAATACACATAAATTAAAGTGTATTACACAAAGAATATAATTATGGGCAGTACATACACCACACAAAAGGTAATGGTGGCAATATGGCATGAATCTCACAGGAATAAGGAGTGAGATGAAAACCCCTTACCTTGTACTTTTCCTTGGATGGGGTAGGTTAACATCCTGTATTATGGTGAAATAATTGTTATTAAATTATACAAGAATCATATATATATATATATATGATATCATATATGATCTTTCAACATTGATTTGTTAATAATATCTTAGAATTATAGTCGTTTCGGGTGTTAACGTACTCGTTTTCTTTTATATGTTTTGTTATATGAGACATGTATGTAATGGATAGGTTTATATTATTCATATCCAGAATGATATCAAGTCCTTAAAAATCATTTTTAAATCATAAAATTATAATTATATTTGGATGGATACGATGGAAAATGAATCTCATCGCGTTCATGGAGACGGTAGTCCGTACGTACGCACGAGCGACAATATCATTCTTTTGATATTAAAATAATATATAAATGGATGATATATCATATATACAGAATCATTAACATGTTATATTTATTATTTAGATGAGTTACACATCATTATTATACCCATCCAAATAATAATATATTGAATAACAATTACACCACGACGTGGAGACGGTAAGCCGTACGTATGCACGTATGGTGACATGTTATTCAAAGGGTGGATAGAATACTAAATATGGTTGTACCATATTTATAATAACATCACAGTATATGTATGATACTGGAGTTATTATTTTATAATGGTAAGAACAAAGAATGAAGAAGTTGAAGAAGAAAGGAACTTGAAAAGGGGTGGTGAAAACATTACCTCTTTTTCGGGTTCTTCCTTTTGATTTGATCAAAAGGGCTCCATAGGATGGCTTTCGGATCAAAATAAGGCCTCTAGGTTTTATTGAGGGATGTTGGGAGAGTATTTGGGACGAGTTTGGCCGAACCAAAAGGCTATGAAGGTGTGAAGAAATGAGAAGGAGGAGTGCCCTTTTATAAGAGGGGTGAGGGGAACCTTTGGAAAAGCTAGAAATATTAATTTATAATAAACTCATATTAGGTTTCTAATGGCTCAAAAGTTTATTATTAAAAGGTTAAGGTGGGGATAGGTCGAAAACAACTCAACCAATAGAATTTAGACCGGTTTGGGTACTTTTATTAACCTTATCTTTAAGTATTAACTCTAAGTTAATTAGTTTCACTTTTACAATGTCTCTTTGTATTTTTATATAATATGGTTAATAAACTTACTATATACATCCAAGAGGCCCCCAAGTGGTCCATTAATTATGAAACTATCATGATATAAGTCTCTTGGCCGAACCTTAGAATTTTAGAAAGTTAATATCAATTAATAATATAATATCTGTTTTAAGAACTCTTTTATGTCAATTTTAACACTATTCAATAGTTGATTTTTGTGAAACTCATTACATATTGATTACTTAGAAAAAAGTCAATTAAATCAATACTAATATATAATATTATCCTATAAAATTAGATTAATTCATTAAAAGTTTTATATTATATTTATTTTGGTATTTATAATATCAATTATTTTAATTTTTTACTATTATAGTAATTACTGCATCATCATTGTGTCATACATAAAATAAATTATTTAATGTCTAAAAATTATAAATAAAATATCCTTATGTAGTAAATCTTTTTATCTTTCTAATTAATATTTATAATCTAAAATCCAACATATATAACCCTATGTAACAATTGTTTTTCTAAAAGATATATGCTTGTGTCATTTTTGAATTCATTTTAACTTAATTAAAATAAAGTGTCATTATCACTTACAAGTGGATCCATGGGGTCCCCAAATCAACCCAAAGATGCCCATGGTCTACCATGTATCAACCAATAGGGTTAAGACACGTTTAGGGTAATTTATTATTATTATAATATTATTTTTTAACCCTTATTTATCGGATTTACCCTTAACCATGGTAAATAAAATATTTACCGCAGTAATTATTCAAAATTTCTAAAAATAAAAGTAACCTATTTACACAATTTGAACATCCTGAATCCAAATATGGAATCCATTTTTCTAAATTCAAAACACAGAAGTGGCAGAAATTAATTTAAAATTAATTCCCGCTATCAAAACAAAAAGCGTGTTTTTAAGAGATAATAACTATCAAAAGATTGACACTTGTTTATGTTCGGTTTAATTGTAAAATTATGTCCAATGACCAAAATTATATTAAATGGTAAAAGTATATTCTAAATATACTTTAAAACCACTCAAATTCATAATTTATCACTATTAATTATTTTGATTAAAAAATTTGTTTTTAATTAAAATTTAGTAATTTTCACTATTCATCAAAATATGAAAGTTATCCGAAATGTACCAAAATTTCACATTAGGCTAAATTAGATATTCCAAATCCAAAAATGAAGTCCATTTTGAAATATAAAATATATATAATTTCAAAAATTAGTAATTACTATTCATAACGGCTAGTTTGATTGGTTGTGGTGTGTGTTAAAACTCAAGGTTGCGTACAACACACGCTACTATATTATTCAAAGAAAAAGTACCATGGAAGTTTGGGATGTTCCATTTTAAATTTTTTATGTCCCCATTTAGTCAAAAAGTTTAAAATATTTTATTTAAAATGGGTTCACTATTAAAAGTTGATAAAAGTGCAATACTGAAAATTAATTTGTTCTTGCATTATGTCTAAGATACTCATAATATGGAAAAATTATAAGGATTATATAAAGTTTAAAATTTATTTAATACTATTCATAACCTTTTTTGAATGTCTTTTTGGTAATTCATTGTGCAAGTGAACTTGATGTTGCGTGTAGTGCAAGTTATTGAATTATTTTGAAGAAATAACACATTATTAATTCTTGGGGTGTTACATTCTCCCCTCCTTCAATAAATTGCGTCCTCGCAATTTGAAATTGTTCTTCGAAAATAAAAGGTTGAAAGTGGAAAATATATTTGTGGGAAAACCCACATTGAAAATTGGGTTACTAGAATTTAGTCTTAATATGAGGAAAAGAGAAATCAAAGGGTCACCACCAAATTATGATCTCGATTAGGAGAACATTGGTGGAAATTAGAGACATATAATTGGAGGAAAAACGTAAATATTTATAGGTAGTGATTGAGGCCATCAATCACAAACAAGTGTAAAATTGAGGTCCTTAAATTCATCAATCTATGATGATTTGAAATACAATCGGTTCAACAAAACATACGGTATTAGGATAACACATTTTTGACGTTTCAAAATATCTTAGTTGAAATCCCAAATCGAAAAATGAATTAATGAGGCCTCTATTTAAAATAAAGAGTCGAAAGTATGAAGATAACCGAAAATAACACATACTAGGGTTCCATGTAGGAAAATATGGATATGGAAGAAAAATCTAACCATCAATTATCTGATGGAGAGTGGTATAGAACATGGCTATGAAAAGTCCAACAATCCCAAAGCCATAAATTAGTGATGATTTAAGGTACCATCTAGGAAAAAAAATTTGTTCTAAGTTGCTTTTCTTAATGTTGATGAATTTATTTATGAGATTGGCTAAGATCATAAGGAGATATACTTACTTTATAATTAGAGTTTTATCCATTAATAAATTTCTACCACAAACTCATCTTTCACTCTAAAAGATAATAGAATGTAAAAAAAATCTATTTACACTATTCGTATAGGGTTCCAAAATAAACGAATTTATAATTCATCTACATGATATTTTAATAAAAACTACATTATTTAATCCAGTACATCTCATGGGCCAGTGGTAGGTGATACACCCTTGTCGCCCTTCGGTTGCGGGTTCAAGTCTCGCAGCCTTGCCGGACGCGACGGGTTGCTGCCCGACCTCCGGGTTGTCCTTTTATGGAAATCCAAAATAATCCAAACTAGAACTATCTAAAATACTTCTGTCCAAACTCATAGTCTAACATTTATAAGGAAGGTAAACATAATATAGATCCTTTTTACCCCGTAATAGCATATGAATACCTTCATCATGTATTACCATATTCCTTATTGATTACATTCATGCTCCCTTATTCCATATAGAATGTTGGATATACTTCATTAATCCAAAAATGTTTTAAACCCCAACAATTATGGAATATACAAATCATTAATCAGTTCCAAGGTAGTCAAGAATATCCAATATAATTTATCCAAAACAATCACATATTATTCCAAAATCACTACCTCAGTATCAGAACTATATTAAGATTTATCATTCTCTCAACCATATATTTTCCAAAAATTTATCCTGCTATTGAGTCACTTTTCTTTGTTCCACACAATCTCAAGTCCTTAATGAAATAGTACTGCAGTACAATCCTTATATACTCCATAATTATTATAACAAGTACATTGTTGATACAACACTCAATTGACATAATCAACATAAGAACTCTAATCATTCCTCTTCATCTGTGGTAGTAACTTGATTATTATCCAATAACATCATTTGTAGCATAGTCTGATGACTGGTACATAGGTTCGCGTAGTGTCCAAACTCCTTGCAAATGAAGCTTTGTACATTTGAAACCATTTTCTTACCCTTGTAGTCACGTACTTTGTGCCCTTTTCCTCCACACTTATAACAAACTCCCATTCCTTTCAGGCAAGTTCCAGGGTGTTTCTTTCCACAGTTACCACATATGTGAAATTTCTTCTTTTCCCTCTTCCCTTTATCCATCTTTCTCTCTTACATCCTTTTCTTCTCTTGCTTCCCTTCAAAGCCATAGGACTCAGTAAACTCTTTACTTATCTTATCAACACATGATATTATTTCTTCATATGATGATAATACATGGGAGACTATTTCTCTTATAAATTCTAGCTTAAGACCATGAAAGATATGATCCTTCCTTCTCTTTGGATCATGTGCATTTCTGGAGTTCTCATTCCTTCTAATGGGCGCCATTTCTAAACAATGGCATACACTAGATCGGTTTATGAATCAAAATACATAATCCCATACTTATAAAAAACATAACATAAATTGAACTATTTATGGATATAATCCATAATCATAAAAATGTCTTCTTTGATGATGTATATACTCATAAACCCTTCATAATGGTTTGTAATGAAAATGAGAATTATCCTAAGCATATCCGCCGGGAGTGTTGTAACCAAGAGTGAAGCAAGTCCCGTTGTCGTGGACCAGTTCCCGTTCGAGTCTAGCTCAAAGCGGTGTTTTCGGGTTTTACCCCTACGTACATCTGTGCCAGAGCCGCCTCTACCTGCTCGTATCCAGACAGGGATTTATTGCTCGGAAAACTCACAAAATGTCTACAATACCAAAATTCTAGGAAGTTATTCTACACTAATCCTCAAAGTTCATCTTAGGTCTACGTGCTCTAATCAGAGTCTATCTAAATCTAGCTTCCAAGGTTTGTACTAAACTTCCTCTGATACCAACTGTAACGCCCCGACCCTAGTTTCCCAGAGTCGGTGCATTATTAAATAACATTGTCATGATCACAAGAAAGATCAAATCTCGAAAGACTGATTGGTTTAGTATCCTTGGAAACACTAGATATATTCATAAGTTTTACATTACATCATAAAATGAAAAAATACTAAAACAACTTAATGTCTCCATAATCCACACTCATATCCCCACATAATATCCCTGCAGGTCATTCATAACTTACTTCTTCACTTCCTGGGAAAAATAAAACATAGAAAAGGGGTGAGCTCAAATGCCCAGAAAGGATAACAATATAGCGGAAACATTCATAAATAAGAATAAACATTTAAGGCAATGTATAACTAAAACAAAATCAATTCAAATATGAAATTTCAACATGGTATGGCATAAATAAATTGAAATAACGCCATTTACTTATTCACATGGATATTCTACTAATCGAATAATCACATGCAAAAATCAATAACCACTTTCATAATGTTGGAATGCATAATGCTGAACTTTAATTTCTTTGTCAAGGCCTCGTCCCAAGACCTTGGGGCTAACTGTAACCGGAACCCAACCCGAAGTGCCTCTAATAACCGGACACCAACCCGGAGTGCCTCTAATAACCGAACACCAACCCGGAGTTCCTCTAATAACCGGAGACCAAACCAGAGTTCCTCTAATAACCGGAGACCAAACCGGAGGGCTTACTTTTACCGGTCCCCAACCCGGAACATACTTGTCTAACACATTCATCTGAATGAAAGGTTGAAATATAACATAAACATTTGGATTAAAAATAACTTATGAAATGTCAATACTTTAAACAAAAACCATGAGTGACATAAGAATAATGTATCCACTGTGAAAAATATCACAAAACCTTCAATAAAATATGGATGTTTTGTATCATAATAAATCAACTTCAAATAAGCTAAAAATCCATCAAAAGATGTTGACATAGATGAAATCAAAACTATTTTGGAGAAATATCACTTTTTTTAAAATCATTTTAAAAGTAACATAATTATAAAATAATACATTCAATTTGAAAATATTCTTATAAGCTTGTAAGGGAAGATTCGACGATTTTATAACGGTGGAAAATAACTGCACCCGCCGTATAAGTTAAAAAAACATTCTTACCTTAATTCTGTCGAAAAGGTTAAAAAGCACATTGTTTGGAAAACAACGGCATGATTCCTTTATAAACCACTTATAAAAAGTCAAACAAGGGTATAAATGACTTTAACCCATATTCTTGTAAATAGTAAAAATGTTTTTAAATACATTTTGAAGAATCATGGATGTGGATGATAAAGAGATCCCAGTAGATTATTACGTATAAACAACCTCGGATAATGAAGAGATTGTGAAATAACCCTTACCAATTTGGTATCTTATGAAACATACAACCCATGAAAGAGGTATCATACAATGAATATGTAAATACACATAAATTAAAGTGTTTTACACAAAGAATATAATTATGGGCAGTACATACACCACACAAAAGGTAATGGTGGCAATATGGCATGAATCTCACAGGAATAAGGAGTGAGATGAAAACCCCTTAACTTGTACTTTTCCTTGGATGGGGTAGGTTAACCTCCTGTATAATGGTTAAATAATTATATTTAAATTATACAAGAATCATATATATATATATGTGATATCATATATGATCTTTTAACATTGATTTGTTAATAATATCATAGAATTATCGTCGTTTCGGGTGTTAACGTACTCATTTTCTTTTATATGTTTTGTTATATAAGACATGTTTGTAATGGATAGGTTGTATATTATTCATATCCAGAATGATATCAAGTCCTTAAACATAATTTTTAAATCATCAAATGATAATTATACTTGAATGGATACGATGGAGAATGAATCTCATCGCGTTCGTGGAGACGGTAGTCCGTACGTACGCACGAGCGACAATATCATTCTTTTGATATTAAAATAATATATAAATGGATGTTATATAATATATACAGAATCATTAACATTTTATATTTATTATTTACATGAGTTACACATCATTATTATACCCATCCAAATAATAATATATTGAATAACAATTACACCACGACGTGGAGACGGTAAACCGTACGTACGCACGTATGGTGACATGTTATTCAAAGGGTGGATAGAATACTAAATATGGATGTAACATATTTATAATAACATCACAGTATATTTATGATACTGGAGTTATTATTTTAGAATGGTAAGAACAAAGAATGAAGAAGTGGAAGAAGAAAGGAACTTGAAAAGGGGTGGTGAAAACATTACCTCTTCTTCGGGTTCTTCCTTTTGATTTGATCAAAAGGGCTCCTTAGGATGGCTTTCGGATCAAACTAAGGCCTCTAGGTTGTAGTGAGGGATTTTGGGAGAGTATTTGGGCAGAGTTTGGCAGAACCAAAAGGCTTTGATGGTGTGAAGAAATGATAAGGAGGAGTTCCCTTTTATAAGAGGGGTGAGGGGAACCTTTGGAAAAGCTAGAAATATTAATTTATAATAAATTCATATTCGGTTTCTAATGGCTCCAAAGTTGATTATTCAAAGGTTAAGGTGGGGATAGGTCGAAAACCACTCAACCAATAGAATATAGACATGTTTGGGTACTTTTATTAACCTTATCATTAAGTATTAACTCTATGTTAATTAGTTTCACTTTTACAATGTCTCTTTGTATTTTTATATAATATGGTTAATAAACAAACTATATACATCCAAGCGACCCCCAAGTGGTCCATTAATGATGAACATATCATGATATAAGCCTCTTGGCCGAACCTTAGATTTTTAAAAATTTAATATCAATTAATAATATAATATTTGTTTTAAGAACTCTTTTATGTCAATTTTGACACTATTCAATAGTTGATTTTTGTGAAACTCATAAAAGATTGATTACTTCTAAAAAAGTCAATTAAATAAATCCTAATATATCATATTATCTTAGAAAATTATTTTAATCCATTAAAAGTTTCATATTATATTTATTTCGGTATTTACAATATCAATTATTTTAATTTTTCACTATTATAGTAATTACTGCATCATCATTGTGTCATAAATAAAATAAATTATATAATGTCTAAAAATTATAAATAAAATATCCTTATGTAGAAAATATTTTTATATTTATAATGAATATTTATAATCTAAAATCCAACATATATAACCCTATGTAACAATTGTTTTTCTAAAAGATATATGCTTGTGTCATTTTTGTATTCATTTTAACTTAATTAAAATAAAGTGTCATTATCACTTACAAGTGGATCCATGGGGTCCCAAAATCGACCCAAATATGACCATGGTCGACCATGTGTCAACAAATAGGTTTAAGACACATTTTAGGGTAATTTAGTATTATTATAATATTATTTTTTAACCCTTATTTACCGGATTTACCCTTAACCATGGTAAATAAAATATTTACCGCAGTAATTATTCAAAATGTCAAAAAATAAAAGTTACCTATTTACACAATTTGAACATCCTGATTCCAAATATGGAATCCATTTTTCTAAATTCAAAACACAGAAGTGGCAGAAATTAACTTAAAATTAATTCCCGCTATCAAAACAAAAAGCGTGTTTTTAAGAGATAATAACTATCAAAAGATTGACACTTTTTTATGTTCGGTTTAATTGTAAAATTATGTCCAATGACCAAAATTATATTAAATGGTAAAAATACATTCTAAATATTCTTTAAAACCACTCAAATTCATAATTTATCACTATTAATTATTTTGATTAAAAAAGTTGTTTTTAATTAAAATTTAGTAATTATCACTATTCATCAAAATATGAAATTTATCCGAAATGTACCAAAATTTCACCTTAGGCTAAATTCGATATTCAGAATCCAAAAATGAAGTCCATTTTGAAATATAAAATATATATAATTTCAAAAATTAGTTATTACTATTCCTAACGGCTAGTTTGATTGGTTGTGGTGTGTGTTAAAACTCAAGGTTGCGTACAACACACGCTACTGTATTATTCAAAGAAAACGTACCGTGGAAGCTTGGGATGTTTCATTTTAAATTTTTGATGTCCCCATTTAGTCAAAAAGTTTAAAATATTGTATTTAAAAAGGGTTCACTATTAGAAGTTGATAAAAGTGCAATACTGAAAATTAATTTTTTCTTGCATTATGTCTAAGATACTCATAATATGGAAAAATTATAAGGATTAAATAAAGTTTAAAATTTATTTAATACTATTCATAACCTCTTTTGAATGGATTTTTGGTAAGTCATTGTGCAAGTGAACTCGTTGTTGCGTGTAGTGCAAGTTATTGAATTATTTTGAAGAAATAACACATTATGAATTCTTGGGGTGTTACAAATTCTATAGTATGGTGTGAGTAAAAGATGCAGTAGAATACCACCAACAACTCATAACATAAATGAATTATATATGATGGTGTAGTATAGGAATTTAAATAGAGAGCATGTATAAAGAATGTATATCCTCAATCATAAAATATATTCTTAGTTCTTAATTATTATCTCAAACTTCATTATCTCCATGTTAGATGGATCATCATCCAGCCACCTGAAACATCCACATTGATAGGATAGTCAGAAATCATTTCATTCACATCCCCTTAAAGTTATAACCCATTTATATATGTACCATATGGTTGAATCATACCCCTTAAGGAATAATTTATATGGATCACCACATATTCTAAATATAGGATAAATATAAATATTTCATTCAATAGAATATGAAAAAGAAAAATCAATCATCATGATATATGAATGAAGAAACATAACATCACACTCTATTGGTGAAATAACATTGAGCATATTTATCAATGGGAAACACATACTCACATCATGTTACAATGAATTAATAATATTCTCATTGGGTTGCACACACTCACACACCATTAAACATTAAACACCCCTTTATATCATTTTATGAAGTCAATGTATTCTTACCTTAATTTAAACAATGATATATTCAAATGGTTGGCATACAATTACTACTAATCCATCATATGTAGAATATTTTCTTATAGAAAATGATTTATAATTCTGGGATCATGGTTGAGATTAAACCAAATTATGATTTTTTTATAATTATAAATAATTCCTGAGAATATTGTCAGCTAAAATGTATATATGTTTGATTAATATATGGATTCCAATTCCAATCAAAAATGATGATTATATCATAGATGAATAAATTTTATGTTTGAAAATGTAAAATCCTATGGATATAATCAATTCATTCGGAATATATATGTGTTTGATCAAGGTTAATAAGAATGTAATGATATTTAAAAAAATGCAGAACTCATCAGATGGGAAGCATATGATCAAAATGTTTTTTGGTTATTCAATGAAAGAGAAAAAAAGAAGTATTGGGATCCAAAATTTATAGATAAGGTACCTAGGTTGCAATTTGTTAAACATTTATTGGAATAATAAGCTCAATTTTTTCAAAGATCATGTTTTCAAAATGTTCCTTATGACTCGACAACCTAGTTGGGATCCAAAAGATGAAACTATCATTCATGTGGCCTATTTGATAATGATGGAATATAATAGTAATAATATGTTCAACCTAAATTTCATATTATTAATTTTGTGGATTCATAATTTCTCTATGGTTTGTTATGTATCCATTCTCTAAATACTATAATGTCAAACTACTGGCTGGTGGAGTTGTTGTAGCTTCATTAAGCGACAACATAATCATATACAAACCCCAACACATTTTTCCACCATATCACATAAAAATATCCTCCAAATAAAACTAAAACATATTGAAATTCTATATAAAATAATAATTTGGGAATACATTAAATAGATTATTCAATAATACCATTCATAGAATCATTGAAAATAAAACCAATCTTCCTAACTTTGGGAAATGTAAGAATAAATAATGGGTAAATCATATTAATATTTTTGATAGAAATGGGAGATATATTTAAATAAGCATTAGTAATAATTATATAACAATACTGTTATATAAAGATGATCATAACTTATGGAAACATACCCAACAAGTAATATATCATAAATAATGAGTTGTGGCAGAAGGCTTCTTCATTATGATATAAAAGATTCATAAGAGTGTGAGATCGTAAAAAAATCATGGTTCATCAGATGATATCTTAATCATAAACTTAAAACACAATTTTTTAACAAATAGAATATAAAAAGATAAATTCATTGAGGTTGAAAAGTAATTAATCATTTTACCAGGTCCTATTTGGATAGAACATAAAATCACATATTTCAATTAACGACATCTGTCATCTTGGATCAATTATGACAAAAAATATAATTACTAATTTATGTATATATATATATATATTAAAATATCTTATTATAGATATTTAATTACTTCAAAATGAAAATATTTTATTAAATATCACTTGTATGAGATATGTGAGCTCCTAGAAAAAATAAAATGTCACAACACAAACTGAATAAGAATCCACAATACCATTCCAAAAAAATGTGAATGTGGATGAATCCTGAAACATATAAATTTCTGAATCGGTAATCATTTAATCCATGTATATATCATCATTAATGAGGTCCTAAAAATTGTATTTAATCTTGTCCCATGAATGGATATTCCTTCCCATGTTTATTTTCCCCTCATATATTCCACATTCTCAAATTAGATATTATTTTAGAATCCACAAATTTCCTTCTTCATTTAAATATTGTAATATATACCAATAATACATTTTATCCGCATTCTATTTGGGAATATTTAATTAATGTAATTATTAATCATTTCTTCGTTGGAGTCTATGAGAAGAACCAAGTCCACATCTTTGTCATCTCCCTATCTTCTAGCATCCTTTCATACATAGATAGATAAATACCTTATCCCAAAAGGTTATGGTTATACCTTCATACCACCTTGACACTACTAATCCCTAGAAGAATGGGTGGTGGTATACTCACGTGTCTTGCGTGGCTTTTAAATAACAACTGCATAAAGTGTTGATTCAATTAGCCATATAATTATCCCATTTTTATTTATATTACCTGATGATCGGTTATAATTTTTTTAAATTTCATTATTCAGTTTGATTCAATGTTTATTTATTTATGGAATGTAAATTTCCCTTAATTATATAACATTTATTTTTTTTCCTTGATCCATAAATAATGGACATGATCACATGGGGTTCGTACCCAATGTCTTTTGTTGGTTTTTTGTTTATAACATTGTTACTTCAGATAGTGATTTCATGGTACCATAACCAAGCCTATATTATTTTCTATCATGGAAGGAATGTTTTCATAACTTCAGGAGCAATACCCGCTTCTCATTACAATTCATATATGTTATTAGGTTAGGAAGCTATATCAATTCTTATAAACATTGTTCACCAGATGACCCTCGCCATTAAATAACTACTTTATTCATACCATGAAATACCCTTAATAAATGTAGGTGACATGAAATAGAATGGGTCCTGTTACAATCAAACATGTATCCATTAGAATGGCCAAGATTCAACCAATTTTCAATTCATCCATCCTTTAATTATTTTATTATAGAAGGAGATGACATGGTAAATATCATTACAACCTCTTGTATGACATAGAAATAAAAATTGAGATAAACAAAATCACTTTTCAAACTGTAAATGATATCTGCAACCATTATATCAGTTTTCATTGGTACAATCCATTTTTGAATAAGATCACCATTTAATTTTTTTAATTATAGAAATTATCAATATATATGATAGAGTTATGTTCCAACTCAATAACCTAATGAGAGAAAAAATCATCATCCCCATGATGATTCTTGTGACAATGTCGGTGTAGATTAAAAATGTCCGACCATTTTATAAGAAGATCATTAAATTATCCAGGAGTCAAAGGCCTCCACTTTATTACAGTAAAACTATTCCTCGACCATAATCCAAACCCAATACAAGTATGGTTTTGAAACATCATCTTAAACAAAGATATGTACAAAGATGGGTTGTAAACAAAATGTGAATAAAAAGTATAATTAAAGATAAATTCATGATATCTTTCATTGACCACATTCTATAGAAAATGGTTATAAGGAAATATTTCATATTTCTCTATATATAATTATTTATTATGATATAAATTATAAATATTTCCTCTAAATCTTATTGTTATAGATTAAAATCATTTATTTTTTATTGAACTAAAAAATTACATGATTTGATAGCCTAATACGAATTTTCATGAATATCTATTTTTATGTTGATTTTTTTCTTGAAAACCCTAAAATATGAAATATCCAATGGGTTTTTATAGGTAATAAAACATTAACAATGTTTTCACTAATCATTAAGACCAATCCTTTCTATTTGGATTATGTATCCTCATACATATCCTTTTAAAGTCCCAATTGGAAAACTTCGTAAAAAAGTAGTTTGATAATGATAAAAATAGATTGATTATGTGGTAGTACATGTTTCATTAAAAAATTGCAAGAAAAATTAATATAATGATGATTTATTTTATCAATAATTAAATTATTAGGAACAATTTTTCAATGAAATATTTTAAATTTCCATAATTTACATATGACCAAGGAATCATTTTTCCTTGTAAGATGTTATTATATCAATCAAGATACATAATTTTTGGATTAACATTTATTATTGTCTCCATAATAGGGGAAATTGATCAATATATTATATTCACCAATCATCAATCACCTCATAAGAATTGTTATTTGTTTAGGTATGATCGAAATAAGAATGTAGATGCTCAATTACAAGAGTGAGTGATGTGTAAGTTTAAAAACATTCATTTTTAACCTTAAAGAAAGCAATGGTTAACAATGTTAAAGAAGGAAAATTCACAAACCCAAAAATAAGTTCTATAAGACAGACTTTCTTAGGTTTTGGAAATATGATTCTGGAAATGAATCATAGAGAAATTTTACAAGGAAAATATTCTACCTTAATGCATATATAATCTAACATATGAGAGTATAATAAATTAAAAGAAATTATAAGAAAGTAATAATTTCTTCAATTACAAAATATAGAGGAAATAAACCTGAAACAAAATAAGTAACGAGTAGAAATGATTTTAACAAAAGTAACAGGGTATCCAACAACCTTGGATAATGGTCTATTTGTTTATACTTTCAATAATGTATGTCTTACTCACAACATGTTATGCCCTAAATAGGAATATCAGAATCTGTCTTGCTATACCCACAAGCCCTTAAACCTTATGGTATTTTGCTCTCTATTTTCCTAACTCAGGAATTCCTCGAACATAATGGTTGTCAGGACCTCTATCTTTCTATCCCCAGAAGCTCTTGATTGTACTCAACGAAAATTGGAGTTGCATTAAGTATGTTGAAAAAAAAGTTCAATATACACAAGGAATGTGAGTCTGTCTCTTTATAAATAATTTCACAGCGTGTAATCTCTAGATTGATGAAATGGTTGTGAGCTTGTTCAAAAGAGATCTTATTCAGAGGAACCACTCCAAGGTCGGGTCCCTCCTCCAACAGTCATATCTTGTCATGAATTTTGGAGGGACCAATACACGGGTCACTCAAACAATTGTTATTTAGAAACAATTGACACAACATCATTTCATAACAATAACATGTCTTAGGAAAAATAATTATGTTTAAAAAATATATTATTTATATTCTATTGAAAAATTAGAATTCAGAGTCCAACCAAATAAAAAAATAGAGTCTATAAGTCATGAAAATTTGTATTCTATTTTACAAAACATTTAGAATCATAATTCTATATATTTTGTACTCAGAATTCCAATGAATTCAGAACCTGAATTATGATGAATTCATAACCTAATTTATGAGGAATTCATAGTCTGAATTCTGAGGAATTCGGAGTTCGAATTCAGAGTAATGAAGAATCTAAATTTTGAGGAATTCAGAGTCTTGAATTTTGAGGAAATCGAAGATAGAATTCTGAGGAATTCATCATTATAATTCCTAGGAATTTAGAGTCTGAATACATAGGAATTCAGAGCCTAAATTCTGAGGAGTTGAGAGTCCGAATTCTATGGACTTATGAGTACAAAATCATGGGAATTCAGAGTTTGAATTCTGAGGAATTCCGCATCTTAATTTCAGAGAATTCAGAGTTTGAATTTCATAGAATTCATAAACTGAATTTCAGATATTTAAGAGTAAAAATATTAGATAACTTAGAACTTATATTTTAGAGAATTCAGAGACTAAATTTCAGAGAATTTTGAAAAAGTATTTCAGAGAATTTTGAGAATCAAAACTGAACAGAATAAATCCAAGAAATTATATGATTTTGAGGATATAAATAATAATATTAATTTTATAATTAGTAATAAAATGGGATTAATTTATAGAGATTACAAAATGAAAAAATGAAAATAATGGTAAGGGAAAAATTCAACAGATATGGGAAAGTTTCTTTTTGAAAATAATCCGTAGGGAAAAAATTAAACTTAAGATAATGTTATTGTGATTTTCAAAACATAAGGGAATGGAAAAGTCATAAGGAAACCTAATTGAATCATCATTCTTCAAATTTTGAGAAAGTAAAAAAATCCTTACGAAAAAGAATATAAGGACTAATAATTTTTCATTATGAATATAAAACAAAAAAATATCTTCCTTTATAAATGAATCATAGAGAATATGACTAAATCCCCCTTTGGTTTTGAAATCCATCAGGATCGTATTCTTGACTTCCCTTAAAGAGAATTTTTTTCATGCCTAAGGAAATATTATTTGAGTAAACTCCACCTTAGAAAGACTCCCCCTTAATTAGGGAATTCTATTTGTTACTTATTATTTTCATTTTGTCATTCCTTTCTCCCTATTTGTGACTTTAATAAAGGAATGAAGAGAATGGGAAAAATATATGGTATCTGAATGGTTATAACTATATACGACAAACAAAATGATTATCAATAGGAGTTTTTATTAATATTGGAAATATTGATACAATGATGGGATTAAAAAAATATTTATGCTTATTTTTTCATTTGGAATTATATTCTAAACAATAGTCATTACCATCAAGAGATCCTTATGATATTCCTCAATGTCCTTGAACAAATGTTCTTGATCCTCATTTTTCTTCTACACAACATTACCATCTAGAGATCCTTATGATATTCCTCAATGTCCTTGAATAGATGTTCATATATCTCTTTACCTCCTCAAAATCAATGCAACTGAACTGAGATTCCCATTCAGATCATTGACTTCGTTCTTCTAGGGTTGTGATTTAGGACTAGATTTTCTGAAAAACATTTTTTAATCTTCTTCATCCTATTGTCTACTCTATAAAAATCATCTTTCATAATGTCATGAAAGTCATAATGAATTTTCAACTCTACAGTCACCTTCTTGGACCACATAGTGATTTCCTTACAAGATCGTCTATGAGCATCATACTAAATGTATAATTTTTTTAAATCACCCTCAAGCTTGTTAAATGAATCCATAAGAATGCTAACATAATCCAACTTCAGATTGAATGACTGCTGAATCAATTGGAACCTCGAGTAAATAATCAAAATCAAAGGAATTCTATCTACCAATTTCTTTAACGATTGAACCACAATGTCTTGATCTAGGGAGTTTCGAATCAGATTCCTTTGTTGGTGAGGATTCAATATCTATATCAATAGCCATTTTTTAAGAACTAACAACATATTTCCTAGCTACCACATCTTTCTGAGGTGTATCAAATATCACATGTTTTACTTCATCAACGATATAAATGGTATTCTAAAATTTTGGGGATTCATGTTCACTATCTAATACATGAATGATTCTATCTTTATCAACTGTGTTTTTCTCTACATATTCCTTAAGATAATATTGTTAAATGAAGTCATGTTTGCTAATATCATTATCAGAATGTTTATTAACCTCTTCGTGATCTACGCTATCTTTTCCTTTTTAAATAATATTGGTCTATTGAGCCTGAGATGTCCGGATCAAAAAAAATTCTGAAGGAAATTCCTTCCCATGATATTCGTCAACTTGAATTATCATATCATTATTATTATCACTTCATACCTCTTCTTATTCTTCCTATTCCTTTTCCCAAAAAAAATTATTCATCTTTGGGTTCTGGAATTACCATTTTCTTTCCCGAAGTCTCTACTTGTACTTGACCTTTGAGAAAATATTTCAATACCTGAATCTACTTAGAATATTTCTCAATATCCTTGAGAAGAGAATAAATAATCTCAGCTTCACACATTTTCTTCTTCCTCTTCTTCTCTTTTTATTTTTTTTCATTCTCCTCAGAAACGTTTTTATTAACAGATTTTTCCTCAATAGAATCCATGCCAAAGCTCGGATATCCTCCCTTATTGTTATTCTTCTCTTCCCTCTTCATTCCAACTACTTCATCTGGATAGGTTTTTTGATTTTAGACTTTGGGGGTGTATAATGATTTTCTTGAATTTATGAGTTTTCAAATACTACCAGTTCCTTCATCTTTACCTTCTTCTGACCTATCTTGGAAGTGTCTGCTACTTCTAGCTTCTATGAAAATGATTCTATTTCTGTTCATCATAAGTCATAAAACTCTTCAGATTTGTTATTAAAACAAGTTTTGATCCACTTCAAGGTATCATCACTGAGAAATGTGTCTTTGAAAGATATGGGATTTTAACTACAAGGGAAGTTGAACGATTCTAGAAATAAGAAAATGACCTTGGATAGGATTGGAGAATATATCATCATTTTCTATTTGAGGGTCCCATTATTGAATATGGAAATATTCAACAAGATATGTTTCACAAAAATTATCTTCCTCATGTTCACTAGAAAATTCAGAATGTAGATATCACTCTTCTTTATGTTTTCCTTATCACCTTTTCTCAGAATGAGAAACCCCTAAACCCATAATTCTAGGATCATGAGATTCATAGAAATATGGTAGATTTTTGGATTCTTTACTTCTGTTAATCCAAGGAACTATAAAGAATTCTCCTTCTAAAAACATCTTGATTTATCATGAAATTTATGGATACTAAAATGCGATTCACCCTCAAACGGAATTTCGATGATGCTTGCAGCCTTACTAAAGGAAAGGGAATATGTTTTCCCTTATCTTTTGATAGAAAACTTATCTATTCCACCTCTATTATAAATCTCATTATTTCATAAAACACGATATAAAACTGAGGATAAACTTGATATTTTTCTTTTGGTTTGGCTATACATAGACTTTCCTAGCAATTCAACTTTATATTTTTCCTAATAAAGGAATCATACATGGAAAATAACTTCATTTCTACAGACTTCTCTATTTAAATATTCAATTCTAAAATTTACTTAAATAAAGACATTTTTCACTGAGGGGATGCATCCAATGAAATTCAAAACTATGAAAACCCTAAGATAAGGAATTACCATTATGTAGAGATGTAGATATTCAGCATGCAAAAGATTTTAAAATGATGATTGAAGAATAGTAGGGGATCTCTATATAGGCGTTGAAGAGACTGTTCATATTCCCAGATTAATCCAATGGTTGAAAGAATCTCAATATGATCAGACAGTTGAGATGAAACATGAAGATGGATTTTGTTAGGTTCCGATCTATTGAGGATTTTAATGTAAAAATAGTATTTAAGTAAAGGGAATCTGAAAATATTTCTTAATGAAATATAAAAACACCAAAATGAAAAATATTCAATTAAGATAATTTATGTAAAGAAACATTCCTTATGGATTTCTCTAAAATATATCAGTAATGAAAAATATTGTTCTTTAGAAATTTTAGATTTTGGAAAAATTTCTTGAGAAAGAAAAAAAACTTGATTCCAGATTTTTGAATTAAAAACATTGATTCTATATATTTCAAGGGATGAAAAAATTCAATTCTGAAATAATTATTATTACAAAAAATATGATTAATAATATTTTTGATTAATCAAGAAAATGTACCTCCACTTATGAATAGTGATTCTTAATATAAAGAGATAGGTTTCAAAAAAATTAATATAGAATATTATTTTATAGTGATCATTCCTAAATTCTTCATAATGTATTTGAATCTATTGGTGGGTAAAGATTTTATAAAAATATAAGCAAGTTTATCTTTCATTCCGATAAACTGATGAATGATATCTCTTTTTAGTGTGTGGTCCATAAGAAAGTGATGCCTAGTATCTATATGCTTTTCATTAGATTGATGTGAAAGAATTTTTTAGGGAAATGGCACTAGTATTTTCACACATTATCTGTGTTTTGGTTAAACTCATACCATAGTTAGTGAGTTTGTGTTTCATCCACAACACTTTGGAATAATAACTTCCAACTGCAACATATTTAGCTTCTACAGTGGAAAGTTCTATTGAGTGTTTCTTTTTTCCTGACCAAGAAACTAATGAATCTCCTAAGAAATGAAAAATTTTGAACATAATTTTCATGTCCATTTTACATACACTAAAATCAAAATCTGAAAGTCATTTTTAAAATAAGACAATTTCTAGATGATTAGAAAAGTCTTAAAACCATTGTTCCCTTTAAATAGAGAGATATTCTTTACATTATTTTTAAATGAGATTTGTCTAGATTAGATTGATATCTTAAACAAAATCATACTGAAAACATTTAGTCTAGAAGACTAGATGTCAAATATAGTATAATTCCTATCATACCTCTAAATGATATTTGATCTACTGGTTTCCCAGCTTCATCAAGATCAAGAGAATTTGAGGTACCAATGGGAGTAATTATACTTTTATTATTGTCATAACCATACATTTTAAAAAGACCGTTAATATACATATATTGAGATAAATATAAGTTGCTTCTGGTTTTTGATAAATTTGAAAATCTATGAAAAAATTTAAATCATCCATCATAATCATTTAAATACCATATTTCATTAGTTTCACAAACGAGTCAATAAAATATTACATTGTTGAACCAAATATAATTTCATTAACATAAATTTGAACAATAAATTTTTTTCTTATATTTATTTATAAAAATGGTTGGATCAGCAATTCCCTCAATATAATTCTTTTGTTACAAAAATAATGTAACTCTATGATACAAAGCTATAGGGGATTCTTTATGACTATATAAAGCTTCGGTAAGTTTGAAAACATGTTAAGGATTTATGAAAACCCACTCCAATTAAAGATGTTTCCTTAGGTCATTCAACCGAGGTCCAAATATTATTGTTTTCTAACTCATTTACATCATCTTCCATGTCTTTAAACCAATCATCGTCACCTAAAACTTCATCAATACTTCACGGTTCAAATTGTAAAAAGGAATGATAGATGTTATACTTCATTTTTAGGGATCCTCTAGTCATTACAGGTTTATTTACATCATTAAGAATACTATAACTGGGATGATTATTAGGAAACAAGTTATTTTGGGTTTGTAAAACATGTTCATCAACATATGTATGAAATCTTCTGAGGTAAATGCTTCAAAAATATATTCCTAAACATTTTTATTTTTAGAAGGATCAAATATCAAAGGTTGAATTTTTTTTTGAAAACACATCTGAATATGTAGGATGCAGTTGTTTAAAAAATGACTAGTTTCTTCAAATTTGACATGAATTTCTTCTTCAAAAGTACAATTGTTCTTTTACCCTAAATTCCTTAGATGTAGTGGAGTTTCTTAGGAAACATACTTCATCAGATTTGGGTGAAAATTTATATGAGTTATCTCTAGTATATATAATGAATACCTTGAAACCAAATACATTGATGTATGATAATCTTGGATTTCTATCATTCCAAAATTCATATAGAGTTTTATTATGAAAATTTCTAATAAAAACATGATTTACAGTATAACAAGAAATACTTACAACATCAACACAAAATTGTTAAGCAATAGAATATTCACTCAACATCGTTCTGGTTATTTCATTAAGAATTTGATTTCTTCATTCAACAACACTATTTTGATGAACAGTTCTTATAGCTGAGAATTTATGAGTAATTCATTTATTACAACAAAATGATTCAAAATTTGAATTTTAAATTCTCATTCCTGATCACATTAAATAGTTATCAATTGAAGGTTCATGTCATTTACTTATTGGCCTCTAAATTTTATAAAATAAAAAAAGCTTCATATTTATTTTCTATAAAATAGACCCACTTATATCCAGTGTAATCATCAACTAAAAAAATACATAATATTTCCCCCCAATATATCCAGTTTCTGTTGGACCAAAAAGATATATAATCAGTAACTATAATGTATCATAATTTGAGACATCTCTAATTGATTTAAAACATTATTTATATTTCTTTCCAAATTGAAATTGATCAAGAACTATTTATAAATGACTTATATTCTCTAGTAGATCCTTAACATGTATTTTCTTCGAGAGTTTAAATTGGTTCTTAATGTTACACTCTCTTAACCATATATTCCATAACAATGATTGATCTTCTATTGTACTATGGCAAGGTAGATCTTGGATCCTAAGTTATTCTACATTTACTGTGTATACATTCTCTTCCATATGGGGAGAATGAATAAACTATTCCTTGTAATTGTGTACTAAGAATTAAAAATTCATAATGATTACAAGGTAAGCTTCATAACATAATTGACTTATGCTAATGAGATTGGTCTTAATACTGTTAACAAATAAAACAATTGAAATCAATTTTTTTCCAAGAAGAACAATGTTACATATTCCAAAAATTTCTCCATGAGAATTATCTTTAAATATTAATTTTTATCCATTCACCATTATAATAATTTCAATGAATTTTTATTCCTAGTAATATACTAGGAACAAACAATATCCATTTACCATGTATTTATGTGGGTACTTTCTTTATTTTCCTAAAATAAGATGAGTTATAATTTCCAAACACAATATTTCATGGATCCATAAATTTCATAATGTGGAATGTATGGAATACACATTTTCATAAAAATATAAGCTTACTAAAAACCTAAATATTGGTTTATGTTTGATGAAAAAAATTTCTCTCACTACCCACCACACAAACATTTAGAAAAAAATGGACTACTTTGGGGCACAAAATTTTTATTACTAAAAAATGGTTTAGAATAGGGACAAAAAATTCTAGAATGATTTAATAAATGAAAAATTCGAGAATAAATCTTGTCAAAATCTTCCTTAACAGAGGTAAATTTTGAAAAAAAATTCATTACGGGAAATATTTCTTACTTCATATTAATAAGAAATTATTTATCCTCAAAAACAATAGTTTTAGAACGAGATTTAGCCTCTAAAATATTTTTAATTGAAATTATATTTTCAACATCAATAGAAAATTTACTCTTCTCAGAATTAACATCCACATGTTTTTTTGAATCCCTTTCAAAAATAAAAAATATTATAATCATAATCCTCAGAAATATCTAATACTTCTTTAGTTATAATAGATAATCTAAAATTTTATTTCACTATCTTATTTATTATTTTAAAATATTCATTGATAAGAAGTTTAGAAAATCTTTACACTTCATCATAAGAATGTAAATAAGTATCCCATGATGAAGAAGATTCATCATATGAAGATTCATAATATTTATAATCAAAATAATTCTCAATCAAATGAACATTAGTAATAGATTCTTCATTTTGAACCATGGAAATTATAGAATGATTTATAATTGGTATTTTGGTTAGTAGACCATGAATCTTCTTTCTAGAAGATTCATACTCCGTGGATTCATCAGATGAGTCACTGACATAGAAAATCGAAGTATCATTGGCCTTTAATTCTTTCTTAGCCTTAGTCTCTTAATACTTATTCATTTTTCTCTAAAAATTATTTTCTTTCCTGTCTTTTCTTTTATGCATATGACATTCTCTCTTGATATGGCCAGCTCTTTTTCATTCATAGGAAGTGACTTCCTTGTCTTTATTTTCCTTTCATTCCTTCTTCTTATATATACACTAAATTTATTTCTTTCCCATTATATTATTAATCCTTTGAACAAGATTAGTTATCTCATATTTAGAATTCTCCCTTTCAGTTGATTCAGTCAGAATAATGACTTTATTAGACTTGGATCTTGTGACCCTTTCCAGAGTCATTGATTGAGTAATATTAAATGATATATATCAATTCACATTATTTTTCCTATTCATATTAACATCAATTTTCATTCAGGTTTCATATTGAACGAGAGTTCCAAAAATCTCATCAAGTGTAATTTGAGAAGAATTCTTATTCTCATAAATAACTATCCTTTTTTTATTCCCACTCATTTAGAATGACATATATATTTATTTCCAAAAGTGAATCATTATCAAGACTATTCTATCCCCAAGATTATAATCTATTGAAAATGTTATTAAATCATTATTTCACATTGAAAACTAGTTATCCGTAGGAAAAATAAATCCATGATATTCAGCTCTAAACAATGATCTTCTAGGATCTATCTTGTTGGAAGTACCAAAATGAGTAAACCCATGTTTCTTCCAGGTATAGTTATAGGTTCACAAGAATAAATTTGACTCTATATATTCCCGGTCATATAACACAACAATGTATTTTTTACCTTGTAATTTAGTAGATATTATTATTTTTCTTGGTTGGTAATGGTTTTGACATCCTTTTATGGAATTTTGTAATCTCTTGTAATCATAAATTTTTTTTCTACAATAGGATTAATAACACCAGTCTACATTTTGTCTCTCTATTACATAAAATCATTACCATATCAAATAGGTGGTCTGGTAGGATTTATATTTTCAATAGAACCAATATTCATACCTTCCATTATATAAGAATATATCATTCCAAAAATCATGTTAATAGACTTTTTTATAAAAATAGTAAAAGTCAGTAAGAAAATCATAAGCATTAAAAGATAAGAAACATAATTTTTAACAAGGAAAACTTGACAACAAACTTATATGGGAATATATTTATTTTATGGACCTTATTTGATATGAATTTTAGGATCGAAATATGAATGCAGATTCTTAGTTACAAGAGGGGTGAATTGCTTGTTTAAAAATATTCATTTCTAACCATATGTAAATATATGTTTAATAAAGTTAAACATGGTAAATTCATAAACCATAAAATAGGTTTTCTATGGTATACTTACATAGGTTCCAGAATTATGGTTCTTGGAACTGAAATTTAAAGAAATATTACTAGGAAAATATTCAACCTTAAAGCATATATAATCCTCCATATCAGCGTATAAAAAAGTACAAGAAAGTATAAAATTGATATAATTTGTTCCATTATCATAATTAAATGGAAATAATCTTGCTACAAAACAAATAACAAGTTGAAAATATTTTACCCAAAGAGTAGGGTATCCAACAACTTTGGATAATGGTCCAATGATTTATACTTTCAAGAAAGTCTATTCTACCCACACTAGGGTAAGCACTAAATAGATGTTTTAGAATTTGTCTTATTATCCCCTCAAGCCCTCAAACATTAATGAATTTGACACCTCTGTCTTCCTAACTCTAGAATTCCTCATACTTTAAGGTAGTAGGCCCCTATATCTTCTTATCGCAAGAGGCCCTCGATTGTACTCCACAAAAATCAGAGTCGCACAATGAAAACTCAAAAAGTTGTTCAATACACACATGGCATGATAATCTATCTCCCTAGAAATCACTTCAAAGAATTTATTCTCTAGATTGATGGAACGGTTGTGAGCTTGTTAAAATGAGATCTTCTTTATATTCACTACTAGAAAAGTTGTCTCTCTCCTCCAATGCCCATATTTTCCTTGAATATCAGAGGAAACTGTACATGTGTCACTCAACCAATATTTAGTTAGAAAATGATTAAAGGATAACATTTCATTATAATAACATGTGTTAACAAATAAGTTCCTTGACCAAATCAATTTTTTGTGTCTAAGGAAAAAAAGAATTTCAAGTCTAACCAAACAAACATTCAGAGTCTATAAGGAACAGAAATTTGGATTCTATTTTACACAGAATTTAGAAATTGAATTCTATAGATTTCAGAGACATAATTCGAATTAATTCAGAGTTTGAATTCTGAGTAATTGGGAGTCCAAATTCGAAGGAATTCAGGGTCAGAATTCTAAGGAATTAGAATTCGTAATTATTAGGAATTTGGACACTGAATTATATGGAATTAAGAGTAAGAATTATGAGGAATTAAGAGTCATAAATCTGAGGAATTCAGAGTATTAATTTGGATGGATTTATAGTTTGAATTAAGAGGATATCTGAATCCTAATTCTGGGGAATTCCTAGTGTAAATTTTAAGGAATTCTGATTCTGAATTCTAGGAAATTTTTTGTCCAAATTATGAAGAATTCTGCGTCTTAATTTTGAGTAAATAAGAGTCTGAATTCTAGAGAATTCAGTGTCTGAATTTTAGAGATTTCAGAACATGACTGTCAAATAATTCGGAGTATAAATTTCACTGAATTCAGAATCATTATTTCAGAGTATTTGGAGTCTGAATTTCAGAGAACACAGAACCTAAATTTTAGAGAATTCGTTGTCTGAAAGAAGAAAAGCTATATCCTAGGAATTATAAGATTATTACTCATTATATAAGAAAATTAATTTGAGACATAGTAATAAAATGGGATTTATTAAGAGATATTATAAAATGAAACAATGAAAATAATGGTAAGGATACAAAATTTCCTATGAGAAGGGAAATTTTCATTATGAAAATAATCCTTAGCAAAAAAAATTCCTTAAGATAAAGTGATTGTGAATTTTAAAACATAGTGGAATGAAAAATTCATAAGGAATCCTTATTGAATCTAAAATCTCCCCCATTTTGGAAAGCAGAAACATTCTTACAAAAAATAATACATGTACAATGAATTTTTCATTATGATCATAAAATAAAAAAATATCTCCCTTTACTTATGAATCATGCTGAATAAAACTCACTCCCCCTTAGGTTCTGAAAACCATAATGATAATATTCACGACTTCCCTAAAAGATAATTTTGTTTTTCTTACATAAGTAAATATTCATTGAGTAAACTCTCACAGAGATAGAATCCCCCTCACATATTGTATTCTCTTCATTACATGTTATTCTATTTTTATCGTTCCATTATCCCCTTTTGTGATTTTTAAAATAAATAAATAGAATGGAAAATATATATGGTACCTGAAAGATTAGAACTATATATGAAAAAAAAAAGAATATCAATTAGAATTTTCATTTTTTTAGAAATATTGATAATAAAGTTGTCAAAAAAGTACATAAATATAAAAAATTGTACTTATTTTTCCTTCGACATTAATTTCATAATGATGGTCATTCACTTTATTAAACATCTTATGATCAACATCAAAGTGCTTTAGCAGCTATTCTTGATCTACATTTTTTGACTCCAAAGAATTTTTCTATACATACTGTTCAATAAAGATTTATAACTGAGACTTCAGATGATCTTCTTTCATACTAAACATTTCTTCGTACTCGATTCTGAGATCTCGTTCCCACATCTAATTCAATTCAACTAAATTAAGACTCCCATTAAGATCTTTTACATCTTTCTTCCAGGGTTCTTGTTCTATGGTTGGATTTATTAAAAAACTTTTCTTAATCTAATTCATCCTCTTATATACTCTCTTAAAATCATCATTCATAGAGTGTTTAAAGTCATCCATAATTATCTTCTCTTCAATCGTCATCTTGGACCACTAAGATATTTCTTTACAAGACCTTCTGTGACCATCTAACTTGATATAGAAATTTTTAAAATCAGCCTCAACATGATGAATGTATCCACAATCATGATAAAAGAATATTATTTATGATTGAAAGAGTGTTAAAGCATCTGAAACCTCGAATCAATTATCAAAATCAAAGGAGTTATATCAACCAATTTATTTAGTGATTGTACCAAAATGTTTCATTCCAAGGAGGAAAATTCTGAATCAGATTCCCTTGTTTGTGAGTATTCATTCTCTATCACAACAACATTTTTTGATGAAATACCGACAAATTTCTTAGATACAACAGATTTTTTTAGGGGTATCGATATTAAACTATTTATTTATCTACATTGGAAATGGTCTCTGATGATTTGGGGGATTCATGTTCACTAAATGATACTTGATGGATTCTATCTTTATCATATTTTTCCTTCTCATAATATTACATATGATCATATAGTTGAATTAATTCATGATATTATCTCTCATTATCCGAAGTTTTATTAACCTCTTGAGAATATACATCATCTTTTCCTTGTGATAAAATATTTATTGATTCGACCATATAAGTCCGAATAGACCATTTTTCTGAATGACTTTCCTTATCATCATATTCTTCAACTAGCCTTACCATAACATCAGTGTCATGGCTTCCTTACTCTTCTTCTTATTCCACTTCCTCTTCATTATCAAATTCTGATTCCTTAGGTTCTGGAATTACAATCGTCTTTCTTGAAGTCTCTACTAGTACTGGTTCTCTGAGAAACTTTTTTGGTACTTGAATATCCTCATAAGCTTTCTCTATAGCCCTGATAAGATATTGAACTATCTCAAGTTTAGAAATTTTCTTCCATTTCTTCTTCAATATTGATTATTTTTTATACTCCTTAGTATCCTTAATATTCAATGCTTCTACCTTTGCAGGATCCAGGTAACAGCTAGGATATCCTTCCATCATGTTCTTCTCTTCCTTCCAATTTTCTAGGGCTTCATGAGGATATGTTTTTTTCCTCTAAGACATAGGGGTGCAGAATGAGTTTCTTGAATTGATTTTTTATCAACAACTACGGGTTCCTTCAACTTTTTCTTCTTCTGACCCTTCATGGATGTCTCAACTACTTCTTAATTATTTGGTATGTCTTCTATTTCACTTTTTGATACGCCCTAAAATTCTTAGGATTTTTTATTAAAACCAACATTCATCCTTCTCAAGGTATCATCATTGAGCAACATGAATTTGAGTGATATGGGATTTGCACAATAATGGATATTTAACAATTCTAGGAATAAGATAATGATATTGTATTGTATTTCTAGGTATATAATGATTTTTTATTTTAGGGTCCAATTCATGACGTTGGAAATAGTCAACAAGATATACTACCCTAAATTTCTCTTCCTCACATCCACGGGAAAATCCAGATCATAGATATCACTCTTCATAAAGTTATACTTATCACCTTTTCTCAAAATGAGACATCCATAAACACATAATTATTAGATCCTAAGATTCATAGAAAGATGGTTGATTTTCAGTACCTTCACTTCTGTCAAACCATGGAACTTTAAGCCTTCACCTTCTGAAAACATCTTGATTCTTCAAGTAATTTATGGGTACAAAAATCTACTTCGCCCTCAAATAGAATTCTAATGATGCTTGCAGACTAACTAATGAAAAGGGGATAATTTTTCCATTTACTTTTGAATGAAAAATCATATTTTCCACCTTAATTAAAAAAACAAACTATTTCATAAAACATGAAAAGAAAATAAGGATAAAAATGATCATGTCCTTCTGTTTTGGCTATGCAGAGACTTTCTCCAGCCATTAGACTTGATATTTCTTTTAATTATAAAATCATACATGGTGAAGGACTTCAGATCTAAAAACCATTCCATGTAAATATTCCATTCTAAAATTTCCTTATCCGAAGACATTTTTCACTAAGGGGACACTTCCAAATACATTTAGAGTTAATCAAAACCATAAATGCAGAATGAACTTTGTGTAGAAAGGTAGAGCTTCAACATGAAAAATAATGAAAAAATATCTGGGATGAATAATAGGGGGATTTATATAGGCTTTGAATTGAAGTTTCATATTCCCATATTAATTTAATGGTTGAATGAAGCTAAATATGATTTGAGGGTTTAGAAGACTGCCAAAGAAGGATTTTTTAGGTTCTGATCTATTGAGGTTTTTAATGTAAAAATTAATATATAAGGAAAGTGATTCCATAAAAGTTTCATAAAACAAGATAAAAATACCAAAAAATAAAATATTAAATTATGAAAATTTATTTATGGAAACACATGTTTTGGATTTTTAAAAAACTAAGAGTTATGGAAATTATTCTTTTTGATAAATTATAGATTTTGTAAAATTTTATTAATGAAAGAAAAATTTTGATTCCAGATTTTTGAAAGAAAAAAATATTGATTATATATTTTTTAATGGAAAATCTTTTGATTATTAAAAATATTGATTACAATAAAATTTTATTAATCAAGAAAATGCACTCCCCCAATGAAAAGGAGTTTCATAATGTAAGGAGATAGGTTTCAAAATAATTAAATCTGTAAGATTACATTATGGGGATCATTCCTAACATTCGTTTATTGTATTGAAATCTTTCCGAGGGGAATGTTTATGTAAAATTATCAACAAGTTGATTATGTGATCCTATAAATTGAAGAATGATATATTCTTTTAGTGTGTGATCCTTAAGAATGTGATGCCTAATATCTATGTGTTTTGGAAGAGAGTTATGTGAATTGGTATTTATTAGGAAAATAGAACTAGTATTATCACACATTGTTTGTGTTTTGGTAAAACTCATAGCAATGTCTGTGAGTGTGTGTGGAATCTTCAACACTTAGGCACAATAACTGCTAGCTACTACAGATTCATCATTAGCAATGAAAACTATTACTGAGTGTTTCTTTTTCCATGACCAAGAAAATAATGAATCTCTTATGAAATGACATGTTCCACATGTACTTTTGGTTTCAATTTTACATCCACAAAAATTAGAATCAGAAAAAATATTTAAAACAATATCATTTTTAAAATTATATAAAATTACAAAATCCATTGATCTCTTTAAATAGTGTAATTTTCATTTAACTAAATTGAAATGATATTTTTTTAGATTGTATTGATATATAACACATAATAAAACAAAAAAAAATTACATCTGGATGACTATCATTCAAATATAGTATACTTCCTATCATACCTCTAAATAATGTTTGATCTACTTGATTCTCAGTATCATCAAGATCAAGATAATTTAAGGTACCGATGAGTGAACATATACTTTTAGTGTTGTCATATCCAGAATTTTTAAAAATATCATTAATATACAGATGTTGATATATATATATATATATAAATGTTCCTTCTAGTTTTTGAGAAATTGTAAAACCTAGGAAAAATGTTAACTCACCCATTATAATCATTACAAACTCATATTTCATTACATTTACAAAATAATTTTTTAAATATTGATGAGTTGAACTGGATTTAATTTCATCAACATAAATTTAAAGAATTAAAACATTTTTAATATCATTCAATATATACTGGGTTGGAATAGAAGTTCCCTTAATGTAATTATTTTGTATCAAAAATCATACAAGTCTATCATATGAGGCTCTATAAGATTTTTTAAGTACATATAATGCTTCGGTATGTTTGAAAACATTATTAGGTTTGTTTGACTTAATACCCATGATGTTGTTCAACATAAACATCTTCCTGACATATCTATTAATGAAATAAAATTTTATAACAAATTTAATATTTTTCAAATTAATGAATGCTTCAAAAGGCATATAAAATGAGAATAGATTCAAGTCTACGTATAGGACCATAGTTTTTTACATATTATATTCCTTCTTTTTTATTATATCCATTAAAAAATAATCTATATTTATTTGTTAACGTGATTCCATTTTCATCACATTTATTTCTAAAAATCTAGTTTACTTCAATTACAGAAGATTATTTAGGTCTTTCATCAAGGGTACATACATTATTCCTTTCGAATTAATATGTCCCATATTGGATGGATTTAATCCCATCATAATCATATAATGCTTCTTCAGTTATTTTTTTTTCTAATTTGGAAAGGAATTTTATATGTTCTACATAATTTCTTAAGGAGCCTATATTAATTAAAAGTTGATTTACATCAGGAATGACACTATCACTAGGATGATTCTTAACAAACAACTGATTAGGTTTTTTTTAAACTTGTTCATCAACATATGATATAAAATCTTCTAGGGTAAATTATTCAATAATATTTTCTTATATATTTTCTTAATCTGAAGTATCTTATATCAATGGTTTAAAATTCTATTTTTAAAACCCATCTGATGATGTAGGATGTGGTTGTATATAAACAAGAGGAACAATTTCATCAAATTTGACATTGATAGTTTCTTTTAAAGTACATCAATTTTTATTAAAAAATCTATAAAATAGAGAAGTTGTGTAGTTTCCTAGGAAAAATTATTCATCAGATTTGTGTGAAAATTTTTGTAAGTTATCTTTAGTATTTATAATTAATACCTTGCAACCAAATAATTTGAAGTAAGATACTATAGATTTTATACCATTACACAATTCTTAAAGAGTTATATTAAAAAAATTCTAATCATAACTTGATTTATAAAAAAACAGGCAGTACATTCAGCTTCATCCCATAAGTGTTCAGCAATAGAATATTCACTCAACATGGTTCTAGTTATTTTTTGATGATTTCTATTTCATTGTCCAACAATACCATTTTGATGAGGTGTTCTTTGTGATGATAAGTTATAAGTAATGAATTTCATACTAAAAAAAGTGTGAAAATATGAATTTTGGATTCTCATCTATAATCACATTGAATAGTTGTCAAATAAAGGTTTCTCTCATTTTTTCGGGAGCTCTAAATGTTTTAAACCATGAAAATTCTTCAAATTTCATTTCTATAAAATTGACCAACATTTCTCGTGTGTAATCATACACTATGAAAAATACATAACACATTCCCCCAATACTTCTAGTTTGTACTGATCCAAAAAGATCCATATTCACGAACTATATTTCATTAGAAGTTGACACTTCACGGATTTATTGAAAATTTGATTTATGTTTCTTGAAAAATTGAAAAGGATCACAAGATTTTGAAGAATCAAATATAAGATCTAGTAGATCTCTAAGAAGTATTTTCTTGGAGAGTTTACATAGGTTACTAAGGTAAAAGGGACTTAACCTTCTGTGTCGTATCCATGATAGATCTTTCATAGCACAAAGGAAATGTATATCTTTTCGCTAACGTCATCTATGTTTAGTGTGTATAAATTCTTTTTCCTATGGTTAGAAATAATAAAATCTTCCTTGGTATTGTGTACAAAGCATTTATCATTCCTAAAATCAACATGGTAACTTTTATCACATAATTGACATATGATAATGAGTTTGTTCTTAAGACCCTTAAAAAATAAAATATTTGGAATCAATGTTTTTCCATGAATAACGTATTTACCTATACAAAAAATTTCTTCTTTATCATTATATCTGAAATTTACTTTTAATACTTTAATCTGATAATATTTTCAATGATGTTTTTGTTACCATTCATATGACGGGAAAAAAACTATCTGTGTACCATGTATTACTATTGGTAATTTCATTTTTTCCTTAAAAAAAGAGTTAGACTTTCATAATCCAAACGTTCTTGGATCTGGAAATTTTAGAATGTAAAATTTTTGGAAACCATATTTTCATAGAAAAATAAGATTTATGAAAACCTAAATATTGGGTTTTGTTTAAAGAACAATGTTTCTCCCAATTTCCACCACACTAAAAATTTGTACAAAATAGGGCACCTTAAGGAAAAAAAATATTTGTTACTAAAAACTGGTTTAGAATAGGTATAACCAAATCCTAAAAGATTTTTAATTGATGAATTTTGGATCACATTTTTTCTAAAATTTTCTTTTCGAAAGGTAAAATTTGAAAAACGTTTCCTTATGTAAAATATTTCTAACTTTAGTTTAATTACCAGAATTTTATAATCAAAATCATTATTTTTAGATCTAGAGTTAGCCTCTAAAATAGTTTTCTCATAAATTACATTTTCAATATCCTTAGAAAGTTTAATATTCATAGAATAAACTTACTCATGGTCATTTGAAACACTTTAAAAATAAATTTTTTATCAAGATCCTTAGAATGGTCTTATACTACATTAGTTAAAATAGATATTCTAGAATTTGATTACTCTAACTTCTTTTTAATTTTACAATTTTCATTCTCTAGATGTTTAGAAAATCTAAACACTTATTCATAAGAAGGTAAATAATTATCTCAAGATGAGGAAGATTCATTTTCTGATGATTTATAATATTTATGATCAGTATAATTTTCATTCATAGACACATTAATAATATATTTAGAATTTTGTACCATGGTTATTATACAATGGTTTAAAATGGGTAGTTTTTCTAGTAGACCATGATTCCTCTTGATAAAAGACTCATGCACTTAGGATTAATTGGATGAGTCACCAACACTAGCACTCCCAATATCATTGGCCTTTAAAACATTCTTAGCCTTAGTCTTATAATATATATTCATATTTCTCCAAGAATGTTTTTCTTTATTTTCTTTTCTGTTAAGTATAAGAAAATATGAACTGATATGTCCAGCTCTTTTGAATTTATAGCGAGTGAATTCTGAGTATTTCATGTCCTTTTCTTCCATCATCTTATATCTATACTGAAATTCATTCTTTCCTGCTATCTTGTTCATTCTTTGAGAAATATTAGCTAACATATTTTTATAAGGTTCACTTTCACTTGATTTAGATAGAACATTGACATTCTTTGACTTCAATCCAATAACCCTTTCTGGTTTCATTGATTTTGTAGTAGTAATGGTTATACATACATTTCCATTATTCATATTGTTCATATAAACATCTATTTTCATTCTGGTTTCATGTTGAAGAAGTGTTCCATAAATATCACCAAGTATAATTTGAGATATTTTATTATTCTCATAAATAGCTATCTTTTTCCCCACTCATTTGGCAGTATGTGAATAATATTTATCACAAGAGAATCATCATCAATACCTTTCTCTCCCTTGGATTAGAAACTGTTGAAATAGTAATAAATAGTTTTTGCACTTTGAAAACTGGTTTTAACTTATAAAATTGAAATCTATAATATTCACCACTCTATATAGCTCTTTTAGTTTCTATCACATTGGAATTACAAATATGAGTAACCCCATGTTTCTTCTATATATAGATAGCAGCATCATATGAATAAATTTGACTATATATATTCCTGGTAATAGAACAAAAAATGTATTGAAAAACTTGTAATTTAGTTAAAATTATATCTTTTCTTGGATGGTAATGGTATTGAATTTCTTATCAGAAATTTAGTAATCTATAGTATGCATGAAAACATGTTCTAATCCTATATTAATAACATAAATTCTGCATTATTTATGTCCCGTATTCATAATAATTAACATAAAAAATTGGTGGTCTAGTCGAATATATATTTTTAATAGAACTAAAAATTCATTCCTGCAATTATATAAGAAGATATCTTCCTAATAAACATTTTTATAGAAAAATTTTGTAAACAAAGATAAAAATATATAAGAAAAACTTAATTAATAAATGTTTAGAATGAAAATTTATAACATGGTAAACATTATCAAGAAAACTTATATGTGAATATATGTTTTTCAGAGACCTCCTATGATACCAATTGTCGGATCGAAATAAGATTGTAGATGCTCAAATACAAGAGGGGATGAGAAATTTTATATTTAAAACATTTTTTAACATTAATGAAAACTATATTTAACAAAGATAAACATGGTAAATTCACAATCCATAAAATAAGTTCTATAAGACAGACATTCTTAGGTTAGGAAAATGTTGTTCTATAACTGAAACAAAAGGAATGTTTAATAATAAAGGACTCTACCTTCAAGCATATAGAATTATACTTATCATAGTATAACAAAGTACTAGAATATATAAGAAAGATATTCTTTCTTCATTTATTAAAATACATCGAAAATAAATATTTTACTAAACAAGTAACAAGTAGAAAATAATTTATCCTTAGGAGTAGGGTATCCAAAAATCTGGGATAAAGGTACATAAATTTATATATTCCTTAAAGTATTTCTTTCCAACACCAGGGTAAGCCATAAATTTTGAATATCACAATTGGTCTTGTTATCCCTACAAGCCGTCGAACATTAAGGTAGTCAGAACCACTTTCTTTCTAACTCTTGAAGTCCTCAAACATGAAGGTAGTTAGAACCTCTGTCTTCTTTTCCCCAGAATCCCTCGATTGTACTAAACAACAATCAGTGTCGTACGAAGCATGATGAATAATATTTTCAGTATACAAAAGTATTGAGATTCTCTCTCTATATAAATCCGTTCACATCATATAATCTCTAGATTGATGAACGACTTTGGTATCTTTCAAATGATCTCCTATTTATATGAACAACAACAATGGTCAGCCCCTCCTCCAATGGTCATATATTTACATGAATTCCGGAGGGACCTATACATGTGTCACTCAACAAATAATTAGTTAGGAATATATTAAACTTCATTGTTTCATAAGAATTACCTTTGATATGAAAAAATACTTTCCTTTAATAAATATATTTTTTGTTGTATAAAGAAAAAATAGAATTCACAGTCTATCTAAATGAAAATTAAAAGTCTATAACATATTGAAATTCAGATTATGTTTTACAAAGAATTCAGAATATGAATTCTATAGATAACGGAGGAATTCAGAGTTTGAATTATGAGAAATTCAATGTCAGAATTATAATGAATTAGGAGTCTTAATTATAAGGAATTCAGACCCTGGATTTTAGAGAATTCAGAGTCTGAATTTTTGAGAATTCATAACCTGAATTTCAGAAAAATTGGAGTCATAATTTCACAGAATTCTGAATATGAATTTTATAGAATTCAGATTCCTAATTTCAGTGGATTTAGAACCTGAATTTCAATGAAATCAGAGTCAGAAAAGAAAACACTCTCTATCCAAGATATTATGTGATTATGATGTTTTACATAATAATGTGAATTTTAGATTTTGTAATAAAAAGGGTATGATTTAGAGAGATTATAAAATGAAACAATGATAAAATTGAAGGGATACGAAATTTCTTTAGGGAAGGGGATTTTTCATTATGAAAATAATCCATAGGGAAAAACATTCTTCTTTAAGATAAAGTGTTTGTGAATTTTAAAACATTGTGTAATGGAAAAGTCATAAGGAAACCGTTATGACTCAATAGTCTAGGGAATTATTCTTTTTTTTAATTTAATTAGGAACTACCTATATAATAATTTTCAAATTCATTATACACATATTTGAATATTTCTCTCAAAACTATATGTATTTTAGCTGAATTTTGTATTCCAAAATCCCTAAATAAACATCATGCAGCTCACTTATTCTACAAAAGAAATATTATCTTTTTCATCATGTCATTATTATAACCAAAAATGGTTATAAAATTATAATATTTTATCAAAAATTAAAAAAACTACATACAAATGTTCCATAATTTAACAATGAAACCAATAGTTTTACAATGATCATTACATAAATAAATAACCCTATGTCGATAATTACCCAATATCCTCAACAGTAAGGAATGTTTTTACATTGAATATTATTGCATACCCTTTATTTTTTTCTAGAAAAATATAATATAATTCTTCCAAAATAATACTTTACTTTAATCCTAATGGTTATATATACATCAATCTAATAAACCATCTCCTGAAATATCATTAAACACCTCAAAATCTGAAAAATTATAATGAATTAGTCATATAATATATTTTTAAAAAATATACAGAATATATTTCATTAAAATGATTTATGTATGGAAAATTACTTACTAACTAGGATATCACCTTGGACAGCATCTGGCACTATACCCTTATCACCCTTCATTTGGGGGTTCAATCATTGTGGCCCTGTAGGATGTGATGGGTTGTCACCTAATATGTGTCATTTCCACTCTGTAAAACAATATTATGATAATTCATATAAAATTATAAAAAATAGTATTAACATGCAATGAAATTATATTAAACATTAAATATATTCTCAATACCATGGTAACCTATATAATAAATTAATTGTTACCAAACTTATAGAACCCTTAATTACATCATCGTAAAATATCATATAAACTCTAAAGTAGCTAAAAAATTATAAAACCATGTCTATAACATGAAATTATTATTCTTAAAACAAAATTTTCACTAAAAAGCTAGTAAAACAAAAGGTTGAATTCCCATAATGGCCTCCAAAAATATATTTAATCACATTAATTTTCTATAAAAAATATCAAAAGTGATATCCATTCCTTGAGAAATATGAACATCCTTAGATTTATCATTCAAAGAATCATTAAGTTCATCCAATATAACTTTGGAATATCATATTTTAATATTGGTTTTATGCACTGATTCATCAAAATGGTCCATAAAAAGCTATGAATTAACCCATGCATAACACGTAGGAGTTTCAAACTAGGGGTTCAGTGGGGTGCACTAGCCATTCAATATATTGATGTTCGATATATGACTTTTTTCAGTGTTGTTATCCCTACATACATAAATTCAAAAATAAAATCCTCATTTATTATCGAATAAGGTATTTATTTCTAGGAGGCCAACATGATAATTATCATTCTAAAAAATTTATTTTATATCCTACAATTAGGCATATCATCAAGGTTGGTCATATTGTTACATTAAAATATATCATTTTTAGTAAATATAGATCCAATGGATTCTATTGAACCTAGAATAATTCCTATAACAAATACCCAAATCATAGTAGCGTATATTTTTTTATATTATTACATTAGAAATAGAACATGCAATCACTTCCAAAGGTAGTAATTTGATTTGGGTTCCTGTAAACTAGATACAAACAGAAATATCTAATTACATTTTTAATTATAAAATTAAAACTAAAGTGTGTGTTAATATTATTCATGCATAAACTCATTGAAATTTTCTTTCATCATGTCATATTTTAACTATAAAAATAATGGTTATATAATATTATTAGTAAGGGTTGTGTACTGTAAAATACATCATGAGTAAATAAAGAATAGTCCGTATTAAAAGGTAAATTACTGAAACCCATTCGGTTTAGTCAATAACATAAATATTAAAAATAATATGGTAGGAATAAATGATGATAAAAAAACACAATTTACCTATTCAAATGATCTAGAAACATATCCATGGATTTCATAACTATTCATTTCATGACATGGAAATCAATAACTAGAATTGTAATGAATCCATACATATTTTTAGACATCTTGAACATACATTGAGGACTCAATCTAAGAAATATTTACTTAATATGTAAGTCCACATAAAAATAAACGAAATAGATTCTCTCATGAGACCAAAAAAATATTTTTTGGGATTTTAGTCCCCCAAGACAAATAATATGTACAATTAGTTCATCATATTATAGGGGTGATTTACTTAATCAACATTAACATTCAAATTGTTAAGCTTGTATATGATTTGTTAAAATTTCCCCCAATCAAAATAATTATAAACCATACAGAAATAAAATAAGTATAGTACTATTGTAAAATATTCAAATTTAGGTATAAATAAAATATGTGGGTTTTTTATTGATTAATAGAATCATCATACAAGACATTAAAACAATTCATAAGGAAAATACAATTTTCAACTTTGAAAATAAAATTTCCAAACATAGAAATTATATAATATGAAGTAAAATATTCTTTTAAAATAATTATGTAAACTTGTAATGGAATAATAAAATAATATAATTTTTACTATGGACAGATATTTGGATCAATTTGAGTAATTTAAAATAATGATTTCATTCAATTTTTTGGTCAAAAATTAAAAATTTCATCATATGGAAAATTAAAAGAAGAATCTGTTTAATATTTTTTAAAAAAAATCAACAATGGTTAAAAATTACACTAATAAATAATTGATTAATTATAAAAAAATTCATTCTAACATTTTATGGATAATATGGACATGGATGAAAAATGTTCTAGACCAAGTTGAAAATGAAGACTATTTTCCTTAAAAAATCTATTGATCTCTTATATAATTAAAGATTAAAATTAGATGAAAATTTGTAATTCTAAAATAAAACATTATAAAAATAAAATATATTGAGTATAATATTTAATGATAGTATTATTCTCCCAGTGGATACTTAAGCATAATCAGTCTTGAATAATGTTGAGACTGTGAAATAAACATTTTAAATTTTGAAAAATTAAAATCATATCCAACAAGAGATAAATTAGATTAAATAAAATATAAATTCTAGGATAAAAAATTCCATGATATAACATATAACAGTTGTATTATAGACACATTATAGGATTAATTTGCTGTAAAAAATAACATTCCTTACAAAGATGATAATTTGATATTGAAACCCTTACAAATTTAAAAACATTTAAGTGAATATTTACAAATGAATTAATTATGTATAAAAAATATAAACCGATAAACATAATGTTCAATTAATGAAAAATTAGATACCATTTCATAAATAATCATGTCATAACATATTAAATGATGTATAAGTATAAACTAATGAATTGATATTGTGTTATCAACCAACATACAACTTTCTAACATTCATATCAACTCCACAAAGTTTAAATAATTTAAATAAAATATAAAATACAATGATTTATGATGGATTAATAATATAACAAGAATAATGGATGATTATGAACTATATAAAACAAAATGTTTCATAATATTAATATATCCCTCAATGATTAGATATTGGGATGAAATCCCTTACCTCAGGTCTGACTCATTATATATGTAATAATCACCCAGTAATATTAATATAGGATATTTATTCAACATACGAATATAATTTTTGACATTTATTTTCTTATTTTATTTTATTTTTTACATCTTTATATTTAATTATGTAATCAATTAAGTCCACATCAATCATTTTGATGATATTTGGTTCTTATTTAAAATATATATTTGATTGATTGACTATGGTACCAATGGACCCCACTACATCTTATATTGAATAGTTATCATGAAATAATTATCATTTATATACATAATTTAAGCTTTTAAAACTCATATTGAAATATGGATATGAATAATTCACTATGTTGTAATCATGGTGATGGTATATTGTACAACTGCATGAGTAGCCTTTCAATTTTTCAACAATCATGATGGATAGAACATAATTAAAAATTTATTTTCATATACTGAAAAATAACTCATAAATTATTTTTCATTACCTTAAATAAAATTATATATAACATCAATTCGATTTTGTGATGGAAAATGAATCACATTTCTTTTTGGATGTGGTTTTCCACTGAAATTAATGAGAAAGGTTATCATTTGTCAATGGATCTAATGTTAAGGAATTTAATGTCATATGATATTCTTATAATGAAAAATACATCATTAAAATCATATATAAACATAAATATATAATTATAACCATCCATTTGTGTTTGTTATAGAAAAAAATACATCAGTTCATGGGGAGATAGTATGCCACACAGAAAAATGACGGTTTGGTTTCCTATTTAATTGAAGTGGATATGTATATAGGGTATTAAATTAACCTAATAAAATCTATGTAAGACCTCGACTATGTGATAAGGAATTTTTAGAACTAAGTTTCTGTTTTATTAATTGTTTCCATAGATTAAAACATGTCTCATGGGTGTTACAGGGGTTCTGGACGTGAAAAATAGGGTTGAGAGGACAGTATGTATTGAGAACATGGTCGGTTCCAAGGTTGTTGAAACCATTCACTCTAACCTTGTATGACTGATGAGGTGGTTCTATATTTAGAAAATGTTTATGGGGGATCCTGAAACTGTGGTGGCTTGGAATGATTCATCTTCAATGGTAGTTGAATAGTTTTTCTAACTGTGTGGGATCCCAGGTTATTATGATACTATCAACACCCCTCACACAGAGGCTGGAGCATGAGATCCACATGGTTTTTATAACTTGAATAGTATCCATGAAAATCGTGAATCTTGATTTCCACTTGTACATATGGATCCACAATGTTGGCACACAGTTTTGAAAACTGTGTGGCCAAACCATGCACCTCATAAAAAATTCAATTTTAATTTTTTCCATTATGATATTATTTAATTATTCGTTTATGTTCAATAGAATTCGACCCCATATATAAAGGGTGAAAATCTAAGAGTTTCTTCCAACTCCATCAGTTTTGTAACATAATTCATAAGAACTCTGATTACCATTTAGTGTGATTCAATGCCATAAGTAATTCTTTTACTCAGTTTCTATGATAATCTGGTAGATCCATTGATTGATGTTTTATCAACTTATGAATCCCTAAGACAATATTTTTTAAAAAAATTCAGTGTTTGGATCTTAATGGTTTTTGGGATATAATCAAGGGTCATGGTTTGAAGAGAGGTTTTATACATGAATGACATTGATGGTCTATATGATTATTCAGAAAGTCGTTTTTTTATAAATGCATATTTTTGTGACTATTTTATTAATTTAAGTGTTTTTATTTTTCTGACTAAGGTATATAATATGCTACATAGACTGAGGTGTGGGATTATTCCCATACAACTTTTGGTTTTTTTATTATGTGGGACTAAACCTTGGGATTCCCATGAGTAATTCTAAACCCATGGAAAAAATAAGTTGAATTTATAGACATTTAGATAGGGTAATTATCTAACTGAATGGTATTTGAAATGTAAATTAGTATGTGGGAGTGGTAAAATGGATAACTGAAACATTTTCTGTTATTATTTTTTTTCATGTCCCTAGATGTATTTTTCAATGATTTAATGGATTCCATTTGTATTTTTATTTGGTATGTTTTAAAAATAAGGAATATAAATTTTTTATGTGTGTAACATTTTAAATGGTGTTTTGACATCAAATATAATTTAAAAAGGATTTTTTCTAATTTATTTTTGGCGATGACATAAAATTATAATGTGGTGTTAAAAATATAATGATGAATTTTCATAGTAATTAGTGGTAACTATGGGGGATTGGACTGAGGTTCCACTACATGGGTTGGGTATAATGTTTCTCTAGGGCCCACTAATGAAATAGATGACTAGGATTTTGGAATAAGGATAATAATCATGGTTTCAATTAGATCTATTCTCTTGGAAAAAAAATATACTGTAAAATTAAGATATTGGACTGATGCACATCACATATGTGTTAGTATTGATTGATTCTCTAATCCCCACTAATGTATTTTCCTGGATTGTGATGTTGTAAATAGGATCTAGGATACCATGGAATGGAAATAAAATCGTTACCGAGAATGATTCCGTTTGGTACATGGTAAAATTGATTTGGTTAATGAACACCCCAGGTGACTAAAATTATGCAACTCTTTATAGTATTGATTACGCTCACTTCATGGACAGAGTGGAATGGGTTCTTTGGTTTACATAATGCAACAAAAAGGATATTATCGTATATAATATTTAGATTATGTTTGAAACATGCATCATATATTAATATTTTTATTTATGTCTTAGTTTTTTTTATTTTTAAACTTGTTATATAATGTTTATTAAATAATAAACCATTGGTGGTGGCACACAGAGTATTACTCACACCCTTCTTAGGAAACTATGGAACACGGATAAATTGAAATATGTCTCTTTTTTATACATGTTTATTACAGGAAACTAGTGTAGTTTTTTGTGTATCGGGTGATGGATTAGACCTTGAGATTTCATGTTTGGGTTAGGAAACATGGCCATTTGGTATCTTTTATAGTTTTGGTATAAGTCTTTCCTTGTATGACTATGTAACATGTAGTTTTGACTTTTATTGATATTAAATGTATTACATCTTACTTGTTGCCTCTTTTTATATTATATATATTTATGGATCCTTATGGATATAAAATATGTTCATATTCCATCTATTGTGTCTTAATTATGATAATAAATTATAGTCTCTCATGTATTCATTTATACCTTTGAAACTTATTGGCAGCCTCTAGCCTATGTGGAGGTGTACCTATGGTCCTGTGGAGACCCAAAAAGGGGCACCAGTTGTAGTTTCTATCGATTAGGGGATGATACAAATAAGTATCATAGACATGTATTTTTATTATTGTTTTATGTATATTATATAGGATACAAGTATATTTTGGGGACATGGTAATGAGAAGGTTCCTTGGTGAAAGTATCCCCATGTATAAGGGAAATCCATGTTAGTGGCGGTGGGGTTGATATTTTGTTTTGTGAGTTTATAGTTTATTTGATATTTCAAAATTGAGTGGTTTACTAGGGTTTGATGTTATCAGTTATGAAAATTCATTTCTCATCCTTGTATGAAATAAGTGGGTTTCTTGTTTAATTCATCAATATAGTCACATGTATTGATATGTAATATGTATGTTTCCTTTGTCTAATAGTTCTTTGGGATTCACATTCCCGTTGTGTACCTTCATTCTAAAGTGTGTTGATATTGATATTATTTTTGAATTTTTTTTCATGAAAAACAATTTTATTATAAATTACAGCAAATATAAGGGTTTTAAAAATTTTGGGTTAAATATAATGTTTCCAAAAGTGTAAAATATGTTGTTAAAAAAATATAAGGTCTTGAAGTGATAATACTCGTGTTTTGAAGTGGTAATTTTAGGTATAGTGTAATGGGTAATTATGGGACCTTTTACAGACAGTAGTACCCATATACATAGTGTTGCAATTGGACCTTGTGTATTGGTGGTTGGGTGGTGAGAGTTCCCTAGTTATGTGTCATTGGTTTATTGGATCTGAGACCTTAATGTCTATGGATGTGTTAGATTGTGAAACATTTCATGTGGTGGATTTGGTTAGGTTATGACTTTATGGTCTCTAAGGATATTTTTTTATATGGATGTGGTGACCGTTGTGTGTTGGGAACTTGTGAGTTGTGTTTTGGGCCCTAGAGTGGTTGTTCATAGATAAGTACTAATATATCTATATGAGTATATCTGGTGCGGTACCTAAACTAAGGTCTTATTGGTTAATTAGAAATATTTTTTTGATATAGGGGCAGTGGTGCCACATGTAAGTAAATTTTATTTGAGGTTTAATATTTATGGATTTGGGGATGATATAGGGACCATTTACTCATATTACATCATTGTAGGGATTTCATGTCATTTGATAATAGAGTATGACATGTGAGATAGTTTTGTATGGTTTTCATTTCATTTCAGTGAGTGGGGCATAGGTTGGGGTTTCACTATTTTCAATGGATATTAATAGATTTCTTCCTAATGCATGATAAGCCTAGTGGGTAAGTGGGAATGACTTTACAAAATTAAAAGTGCCTGTTTATTCCTTGGTTTCCCTCTAATGTACGTTTCTAAATGCTTATGATTTGTTTTAAGGATAGTTTTTAAGGATATGATCATTTAGGTATCTGGATGAGTTAGTTTTTAAATGTTCATGTGGAGATTGATGTTCACACTAGATGAAAATTTTCATTACGGAAGTGAAAGTTGATGTAATATGTGGTCACGAGGATGCTATTTTTTATGAAAAATGTTGTGTTCATGAAAGGGAATGTTGATAATTCCACGAATATGATGTGGTTGGCAGGCCAAGAGGCCTATTTGGTTGTGTATGTAGGTGTCTGGTCATAGTTATGTATGACTCATGGAGTCTGGGGTTGGTTTTAGTGGTTCATCTCTGGAAAGTATGTGACCATGAGGTTTCTGATGAGGTAAAAATGTTGGGAACGCGATATAATTTCATAATTTTGTTTGGGGTATTTGAGTTGTTTTCTCATGATAAGGACATGGTATATATCATGGAATGCTAATGGGATTTTTTCACTGTTGGAGATCCCATTAAGTTTTGGATCATTGGGGTAGATTATTATGTTTCTATTTTGAGTCACTGGGGTCATTCATTAAGGAGTCGAGTTGGGTACATGTAGTAGTGACAATGGGAATGTGGGTAATTAATGATTGGTATAGAGTGGTAAGAAAATGGGGATGTTTTGGTTGGAAATCCAACAAGATAGGTGGTGTTTATGAGAGGATATAATTCACAAGTTAATGACAACATGGGACCTATGACTAGTTATGTTGCCCTTATAGTGGAGGATACATCTGTAATGGATCTATTGTGTCAGTTTCATCAGAGACACCTTGATGTACTTACATACCCAACAATATCGTACCCAAAAAATTTATATCATCCTAGGCACCGTGATACTGAATTTTTTATATTCGAAGATACTTATTTTTTCTTATACTCTGATGAGGGGAATTGTGGATGGTTATACCATTGGAGTGAGTGAAATGTGAGTCAGATTGGTTGGTATTTCATGAAGAATGTAGTGAAAAAACACTTATAAGGAGAGGAGTTATGTTTTAGTCATGGGAGTGAGGCTGGAATACTGGTATGTCTGTAGATGTGTGGGGAAGATCATGGGATTACTGTTATTGAATTAGGATTCTGATAGGAACTTATGAGGAATTTTTTTTGATTCATCAGGGAATGTCATGTGGACTATAAATGTAGTGTTTATTTGGGAGCGAATTATCATAATGCATGGTGTGGTTATTAAAGAATCCATTAGTGTTGGTGTCAGTGATGTGGTTATTCTTTTTTTAGACCATGATGATATTTTAGGAATTAGTAGATGCTTTGACGATGAAATTTTACCCTGATTTAGGGATAAAATCTAGTGGGGGACTTCAGATGGTGCTGTTATACATTAGGTATGGAGACATAATGGGAAAGAAATGTTATAAGGTGACAAAAATTGGACATTGGAGTTTTAGGATGAGTTAGCCAGGGTTGGTTCAGCTCTATTGGGTAAATAAGAATGGATTTAATGAGTACTGATACATATATGTTCATTTTATTGTATAAGGTGTTCTTTTAGGGAATGAAAGAGAAATGTGAGAATGATCCATGTTGTCTTTAGTTTCAGTAAAAATGGTGGGTTGCATCAATTATTGATGGTTTTGATGTCAAATATGGATTCTAATACTAGATGGTGTTCTCATGGAGGTTTATGTATGTTTATTTTGGAAACTGTTTCATTTATGTTGTGGACACACCAAAAGAGAGTCTGCAACAAAGTCCAACCGATAAAACCCTGGGACAAAAGTAAAATCCCACCAAAAGAGAGTCTGCAACAAAGTCCAACCTATAAAGAAAGGTAATGGGACTACAATATGTCGTCGTAGGGACACACCTCGGCATGTCTGATCTCACTGAACATCGTCTGGTCCTGGTCGGCCTAGAATCCTGTCAAGGGCTCGCTCGTATGCACAAGACAAGACACGTGCGAGCAAAGCCCGTGCAAGGGTGAGTATAATAATACCCAGTATGACACCCTGAAACCACAAAAGAATGATACAATAATCTCTACACAGTATATGTTTAAAGAACATATAACAAGAATATCCAGATATACTAATATAAAATCGACCGTCGTGTAACTACCACTAAGATCCAGCTCGAATATTCCACTAAGCACCTAATAAGGAGAACACACTGCTTGGTCTGAAGAGAGAGATACTAATTACTCGTTCCGGGAGAACACGCTCCCCAAGTACTTGAGAATATGATGGTGAGATGAGGATCACAAAAAATAGACATGGGGTTATTCAAACAACTCAGTCAGAACTAATCTGCTAAGAAGAGGATCGACTCCCGGGTATAGTTGGTCACGTCTATACCAAGAACACTACCTAGGGTACCAGGAAGGGATAGAGGATCTGGCTCCATGTCTCACATAGGGGATTCCAAAAACACTAACCAGGATGTCCTTCTGAAGGGATCATACTCCTGAACATAGAATATGATACCAGAAACCTGTAGGGGAAAGTCAAAGGGAAGGATCCCTAAGAAATCTTGTCCATGTCACCGAATAAAAATGGATCAATCCATGTAAAACAAGTTACACGGCGTGTTGTATGGTTACATGTCGTGTTCCTTGCCCCATGTACTGCCCGTGTAAATGTACCATGTCTCGAGTCTAGGTGTGTAAAACTAGACTAAACGGCATGTAGTAGGATCACATGCCGTGTTACTCGACTCTGGGTAATGCACATGTAAACAGACCTTGTATCTAGGATTGAAGTATAGAAAATAAATACACTACGTGTATTAGGATGAGATGTCATGTCTGAGCACCTGGGGTTCGCTCCGTGTACACTGTCCATGTGCTTATACATGGTCTATGTCCGTGTCTCCATGCACGTGTACCAGTACATGGGGTATCACGTGTATCTGGACGGGTGTGGTCGGGGAAGGGTATACACTCCGTTTTCTTGGAAATGTACACAACCTGTGTCCGTGTAATCCCGGAGTACATGCCTGGTTGTCTGCAAACAAACACATTCTTTGTAGACCATACTACATGCCGTGTAGTCGAGATTTTTCGAGAACCATCATCTTCCTCCTCACGCCTCAGACGATCTTCTGGATCTTGATTATGCTATTGGTTTGCCGCGAAAGTCAAGATCCTTGTTTGTTTCATCGTCCTATCATCTAATCCGGGTGTTTTGGTCATTCAGTCAGCTCAGAAAACAAGCGGTTATTCATCCGAAATAAAACTCCCAAAAACTCATATCTCTCGATCCACTCTGAATCGTCCGCAAAAACCATCAACACAGATCCATGCCGTAATTCCGTGGTGGGATCTACAATCTCGTATCATTTCACCAACAAACAAACATGCAACAATCGATTTCCTCCAAGAACGAATAGAACACACACAAATAATGTGAGAAACTAGGGAACAAAGGAACAACAAATCGAGAGGGACGAACCTCGATCGATGTTTGTGTCGATCTGGGTTTGTCACCACTAGAAGGCTAAATGAAACCAAAATAACCTTCAAGAATCAAATCCCCAAAAATCCCTGCAAAATCCCATCCCGCAAATATGATCAATCTATGGTCCAATTTGTTCATGCATTAGTCCACGTTCTTCGTATGAATTACGAACGGGGAAAGCAAATCAAGATCAAAACTTCCTACCTAGATCTGCGGCGTTCATTGGTGAAGATTCGGTCGTCGTTTCGTCGTCGCCGGTAAAACCCGTCAAGAACGTTGTCTCCTCTTTGGGGTTTCCTCCAGAGCCTCTAGAGCCTCAAAGGGTTTCAGGGTTATGAGTTCTGTAACCCTGGAATCCTAGACAAAACATTATTTAAATGGATAAAAGATATCGTTGTAACAATATTTAATAAAATATTTTTATTAAATATTTTATTACAGTTACGTCCAAAAAATAGATTTCATCACCGACCTGGGCCAGCCAATGTTAGGTCTCTCCTAGGGTAAACATGATGCTCTGAACACAATTGTTCCCTCGGATTTCCGATCTGAGAACTCATTCCGGAGTTATTCCTCTTTTTCTGGAAAACCACTCACTCACATAATTTAATTATTTATTTAAATTCAAACATTTGTTCTGGGCTCACCAGGCCTCGGAACTACATGCCATCTCAGAGCCTGGTCTTGAAAAAGAATTCCCATACAATATTTAAATAATACATGGAAAAAAATTCAGGACATTATATCATTCCCACCATAAGGATTTATATCCCCGAAAAGCCAAAACAAAGGCTACTCAAAAGGATGTGGGTACTGCACATGAATCAGAGCATCTCACTCCCACGTGCTCTCCTAGAGATTTCTGTGCTACCACCTAACACGTACCGAGGGAATAGGTCACCCATGAATGATCTTTTCCTGCCGATCCATGATCCCCATTGGGTACTTAGCAAAGGTTTCTCCATCATCAATGTCCTGCTCACCCAAGTAGATAACATGCAATGGATCATGCAAGTACCTCCATAGCTACGACACATGGAAGACGTTGTGTACCCATTCAATATGAGGAGGTACATCCAATTGGTACGCCACCTCGCCAACTCTACTCATAATCTGAAAAGGGCCAATGAACCTCGGAGAGAGCTTGCCGCCTCGGCCAAATCCCCACAATCCCCTTCGAGGCGAGACCCGGAGGAAGAAATGGACTCTCTCCTCTAACTCCATGGGCATCTGTGTTTTGTTGGAATAAGACATTTTCCGACTCTGTGCAGTCTCATCAGCTCATGGATTACCTGCACCTTCTCTATAGTAGCTCGCACCATTTCGGGTCCCATGAGTGTTGACTCTCCTGGGTCTGTCCAACAAAGTGGTGACCTGCAGGGTCGACTGTAAAAACCTTCAAATGGTGCCATACCAATAGTTGAATGATCTCCATTGTTATAAAAAAATTCCACCAGTGGTAGTTGATCCTCCCAGCTGTGACCGATGTCATGAATGCAAGCTCGTAGAATATCCTCCAGATCCTAGATGGTCAACTCTGTTTGACAATCAGTTTGAGGATGAAACGTTGTACTCAAGCGTAACTGAGTCCCAAAAGCATCTTGAAATCCCTTACAAAAATGGAATGTGAACCAAGCATCACAATCTGAGATGATCAATGATGTCACTCCATGAAGCCGAACTATCTCCTGCTCGTAGAGGCATTGCATTCTCTCTACTCATCTCAACTCCCATATGGCTAGGAAGTGGGACAACTTGGTGAGTCGGCCGACAATCACCCAGATGGCATCATGTCCCCTGGACATAAGTAGTAAACCTATCACGAAGTCCATGGATATCTCATCCCACTTCCACTCTGGCACCTCAAGGGGATGAGTCAAACCTACTAGAACCTAGTGCTCAGCTATTACTTTCGGAAAAGTAAGGCATCGAGAAACAATATCTTCAACACTCTTCTTCATTCCTGGCCACCAGAACTAACATCGGAGGTCCTGGTACATCATTTCCGTGCCTGGATGCACTGCCAAAGGAGATGTATGGAACTCCCTCAAAAACTCCTCCCACAATGTCACCGGTATAATTGTGCACCCTCTAAAAAGAACTACGTGCTCCCCACCTTTTGAATATCCGTCGGCAGCAAAACCTATGGATATCTGAGCACGTAGATTCTCACATCTAGAATCCTCGAGATATGCTTCCCTGACTCGTTGGATGAGTGGAGGTGTAACAACCATCGGATGAATGTAATCTCCCTCATCTCTATCCATGAAGGATAACTCTAAAAAGGCCAACTGCCTCATTGCCTCATCCAGTAATTGCGAACTGGATTTCCTACTAAGAGCATATGCCACAACATTCCCCTTACCAAGAGTATAAATGATATAAAACTTGTAATCCTGGAGGAACTCAAGCCACCACCTCTGTCTAAAATTCATATCGTTCAATGAAAAGATAAATTTGAGATTCTTGGGATAAAAATAGACGATAAACTGCTGACCCATCAGGTAGTGCCCCCACATCATCAACGCGAAGACTACTGCTGCCATCTCAAGATCATGGGTCATATATTTCTGCTCGTATGGCCTCAACTGATGTGAGCCATATGAAATCACAACTTGCCTTGGCGTCAGGACACAACCAAGCCTGGTTTCTGATGCCTCGCAGAACACCACGTACTCGATACCCTTTTCTGGTAGTCTCAAGATCGGGGCGCTCTCCAAACTCTATCTAAACTACTGAAAATCCTACTGAAATCTCTCAGTCCACAGGAAAGGCTACCACTTTTAGGTCAAATCTATCATGGGTGCTGAAATCATGGAGAAATCAAGAATAAATCTCCAATAGTACCCTGCCATCCCAAGGAAACTTCAAACCCCCATCATGCTCCGGGGTGGATCCCATGATAACACTACCTCTACCTTGGCTAGGTCCACTGATACACCATCTTCTGAGATAATGTGTCCCAGAATGTGGACCCCCTGTATCCAGAATTGAAACTTCAGGAGTTTCTTATACAACCGGTTATCTCAAAGTGTGTCCAGAACCATCGTTAGGTGGCTCACGTTCTCCTCCTCGGACGCAGAGTACATGAAGATATCATGGTTTAAGACCAAAAAGAACTGATCTAGATATGACTGAAAGATCTGGTTCGTGAGTCTCATAAATACTGTCGGGGCGTTCATCACATCGAAGGGCATCACCAAGTACTCATTGTCACTATAGCGACATCTTAAAGCTGTCTTTAGTATATACTCATCCCGTACTCACAATCGGGGTTAGCCTGATCATATATCAACCTTAGAGAACCATCTTTCCCCTCTTTACTGGTTGAAGAGGTCATCGATCCTCAGTAGTGGATACCAATTCTTCATGGTCACCTGATTCAAGTACCGGTATTCCAAACACAGCCTCAACTATCATCTTCCTTCTTAGAAAACAACACTCGGGCCACATAAGGTGAAACACTGGGTTTCACGATGCCCTTCCTCTGTAAGTCTTCCAGCTGCACTCTCAACTCACGAAGCTCTGCAGGAGCCATCTGATATGCTAATGGTGATATCAGTGTCATCCCGGGTTGCAACTCAATGCATAAATCTATATCTTGACGAGGAGGTAGTCTAGGGACATCCTTTGGAAAGATGTCTTTGTACTCAGCCACTACAACTATAAACTAGAAACTCATAACATATGCTGTGACATGGGCTAAGCTAGCCAACTATTGTGAAATCGGTTGTACCTTCCTTCGAATGAATCCATCCTATGCTGCATGGGTCTCCTATTCACCAATGATGGAGAACCTCATTCTATAACTGCGGACACACCGCACCCTTCGCCTAAAAAAGTCAATCTGGGCATTAACTTTGGATATCCAATCCATACCAAGAATGACATCGTAAGGCCTCGACACTACCACCTAGAGGTTCCAACCGAAACTCTCACCTCCAAGGGTCAGGTCACACTGTCTGCAAAGGTGTGTGATCTCTGAATCTTCTACAGTCGGTGTTTCTAATCATATGGGTCGATTCAACGGCTCAACTAGAATTTCATGGTCTTGAACAAGGTATAATGCCAGAAAATAATGACTAGAACCAGTGTCTATCAGTACAGAAGCCTATGTAGAAAAGACTCAGATTGTACATCTAATCATTCCAAGTGTACCTGGGTCGTAATCCTTTGCTGCCTGCACTATCCCTACCTCTGTCCACCAGCTCCCCGAGCTAGTTTTGGACCTCCTGGGGGTGGTGGTGGTAAAACATCAAAACAATGAACACCTCCAGTTGCTCTCCCAGCTCCTCTACCACATTCGTCGCCTTGTGGATCTGTCTGCTCCACACGTTGCTTCGGCCATGGTAGTGCATCCATCACTCCCATGTCAGTAGTACGGTGGGTCAGATAATCTCGGGGGATATGTCCCCTACCATCACAAGAGTATAATCGCCTCTCTTGAGGCTGACTGGATGCCCCCTGTGAACATTTTATAGAAGATCCCCTGTCATGGGATCTCCTCTGAAAACATCTCCCATGCCGGGGTCCCTGACATCAGCTCCCTGCTGTCGAGGTCTCTACTCTAGCTCACTCCCTCCTATCAACTTCTGGTTATCTCTCCACTTTCATGAAGCTCTGAACCACCAAATCCCGCTTGAGCACCCCAACATACGTAGGAATGCTCATAGGGATGATTCTAGCTCGGATTCCCCTACGCAATCCCCACTCGAAAGTCCGATCTATAATGTACTGATCCCTGACCATATCCATCGAGTACCGTGAGAGGTAGGTAAACATCGATGAATAGTCAGCCACCATCATGGTTCCCTGCTAGAGCTGAAGAAGCTCTAGTATACTTACTGATCTCAAGGTAATGGGTGAAAACTCTTCTCTGAAGAGATGCTCAAACTCTGACCATGAAAGAGTCGCCTCATCGTGATTCTCGATAACCAAAATCCACCATCTCCCTATCAAGACCTGCTGAAGGCTCGGTACCAGGATCACCAAATGTTCAGCTGGTGCCTTGACCAAACGGAAGACTCTGGCCACAGTCTCAAGCCCATCCTCTGCCGCCTGAGGGTCAGGCTCACCTTGAAACCTGAGAGGTCTCTATCTCTAAAACTCATGGAGTGCACTCATCCTGTTCTCCTCTTCTACAGGTACAACGGGCACTAAACACTACTCCACATGTGTTGGAATTGCTGAAACACCACTTGAAGGTAAAACTGGGGGATCTGGTCCCTGTACCGATGCTTCATCACTAAGGGGGTCGTCCTCGTGATCCTGTAGGTGGATCCTAATGGGTGCGCATCGCGGAGGCATCCTGTAACGAAACAAGATGTATCACAGTCAGTGAGTGTATCTAGAGAGCTTACTCAAGAAGGACATGGAACTACAAACCATTCTTATTTGATGCATGTACCACTATTTTCCCCTACAACAAGTGTTCTCATGTTCCGAGTCGAAAAAAAGTTTTCAAAATCCTGGTTTATGGATACGTTAGCCGCCCTTAACAACACTATGGTCCATGGCCTAAATTTTGAACTCGAAACACTTAACATTGTTGCCCCAAACCAACTCACAGAATCTCAGTCCTAAGTTAGAACTGACCACCTCTGATACCACTCTATCACGACCTGTCCTAGTGGGGCCTGAGTCGCAACTCCCCAAGTCTTCCTCCAATAGGCTAGGGGCGGGTAACTGGAACCGAGTAGGTATGTTACTAACATTGGAGGAATTTCGTATAAACCTGTAAACACACACACACACATTTCCATGCCCAAAAATCTGAATAGTAAAAACTTCTAAAAAGGGAAAATCATGCATACACTAAAAACCCCAACCAATAGAGTACAACATGAATGTAAAAAAAGTAATGTAAAACCCTGGTCCAAATGTACAAGACCATCAAAATAGAGTCTGAAAAAAAGACCAAACTATAATGACAGGTACTGGGACTAAAATTTATCACTATAGGCACAAATCTAGGACTATATGATCTCACTGAGCAAATTTTGGTCCTGGTCCGCATAGAATCATGTCAATGGCTTGCTCGTCTGCACAAGACATGACACGTGCCGGCAAATCCCATGCGAGGGTGAGTATTACAAAACCCAGTAGGACACCCTAAAACCAAAAAGGAATGATACAGTCAGCTCTACACAGTATATGTTTACAGAACATATAACAATAATATTTAGATATACTCATACACATTCGACCATTGCGAAACCACCACTAAGATCTAGCTCAAAGATTCCACTAAGAACGTAACAAGGAGAGAACACTCCTAGGTCTGAAGAGATAGAGATACGAAGTACTCGTTCTGAGAGAACAAAATCCCAAATTACATGATAATATGATGCTCAGTTGAGGGTCACAACCAATAGCCATGTGGTGATTCCAACAACTCAGTTTGAACTAATCCGCTAAGCAGAGGATCGGTGCCCTGGTAAAGTTGGTCACGTCGATACCAAGAACTCTACATTGGGTACTAGGAAAGAATAGTGGATTCAGCTCCAAGTCTCATAGAGGGGAATCCAACAAATCCATTCAGGATGTCTTTCTGAAGGGATCATACTCCTCTATATAGGAAATGATACCAGGAACCTTCAAGGGAATGACTAAGGGAACGAACCCTAAGAAAGATAGTCCAAGTCATAGAAGAAAAATGGCTCAATCCATTTAAAAAAGGATACACAGTATGTAGTATGATTACATGCCATGTTCCATGACCCCGAGTACTGACCATGTAAACGGCACGTGTCTCCAGTCCAGGTTTGTAAAACTAGACTACACAACGTGTATTAGGATCACACACACCGTGTTCCTTGACTCCGGGTACTGCCCGTGTAAACAGCCCATGTCTCTAGGATTGTCTTATAAAAAGTAACTACATGGTGTATAGTGGGATTACATGCTATGTGCAAGAACATGGGGTTCACTCCGTGTACGCTGACCATGTGCCCGTACACGGTCTCTGTCTGTGTCGCCATGCCCATGTACTAGTACACGGGGTATCCCATGTATCTGGCCAGGTCTGGCCGGGGAAGGGTATACACGTCGTGTTCTTGGCCATGTACCCAACCTGTGCATGTCTACTCTCAGAGTACAATCTAGGTATTCTGTCGATGAACACACAAAGTGTAGCCCATACTACACACCGTGTAGTCGGGATATTTCCAGAATAGCCGCCTTCCTCCTCGCGCCTCGGCTGATCTTCCAGATCTTGATTCTACTATCCGTTTGTCATGAAACTCAAGATCCATGGTTGTTTCATCATCATAAAACCAAATCCTGGTGTTTCATACCTTCAATCTGCTCGGAAAACAAGGGTTGATTACTCCAATGGAAAACACCTAAAATATCATATCTCTCGATCCGCTTTGAATCATCCACAGAAACCGTCTTCCTAGCTCCGTACCATCAATCTGAGGATGGATCAACAATCTCAGATCATTGCACCAACAAACAAAAGCACAGAAATCTATTTCCAACAAGAACGTGTAGAACGCACACGAAGTCCATGAGAAATCGGGGAATAAAGGCACAAAAAATCTATAGAGATGAACTTTGATCGATGTTCATGTCGATATGGGTACTTCACCATTATAATTCTAAACGAAACAAAAATAACCTTCACGAATCAAACTCCCAAAAATCCCTACAAAATCCCTTCCCACAAATACGATCGATCAGCGGGCTAATCTGTTCGTGGATTAATCTGCGTTCATCATAGGAAATAAGAATGGGTAAAGGAAATCAAGATCAATACGTCCTACATGGATCTGCGGTGTTCATTGGGAGATATTTGTTCTTCATGTCGTCGTCGTCGGGGAAACCCATCATGAACCCCGTATCTTCGTTGGGGATTCCTCCAAAGCCTCCAAGGGTTTTAGGGTTATGAAGTAAATAACCCTGGACCCCTTTGCAAACCATTATTTTAATGGATAAATAATGTCGTTGTAAAAAAATGTAATAAAATATTTTTTAAATGTTTTTTTACGGTTATGTCCAAAAACTACCTTTCACCACCGACCTGCACCAGTAGATGTTAAGTCTCTCCTAAGTTAAACTTGCTGCTCTGAACGCAACGGTGCCATCCAATTTTCAATCTGAGAACCCATTCAAGATTTATTCAACTTTTTCAGGAAAACCACTATCGCGCGTAATTTAATTATTTATATTAAATTCAAACATTTGTTCCGGGATCACAGGGCCTCAGAGCTGCACTCCATCTCAGAGCCTGGTCTCGAAAAAAAATTCATATATAATATTAAAATAATAAATAGAAAAATCTGGGACATTAAAAAATTGGTGTTGGATCTTGTTTTGACTGGATGAGTGCTCGATATGAGTTTTGTCATTTGTTTGTCTTTTAGATGATTTCAAGTTGAATATGTTTCTTGAGACTCAATTTTTTGGACTTTCATAGGTGAGGGAATGTTTTTAGAGAATCATTTTTTCATTTGGTGAATTCCTATTCTGTTGGGATAATGAGAGTTATGAGGATATCAGACTAATGGTGTACCAATTGGATAGCCATGTTTTGTTTAGTTCTCCCTTTAAATTTTATATTGTTGTAGTTCTGGTGATATTTTGTCTCCCTCTCACATTGTATATTTGGTTGGACCTTTGATATTGAGTTCTGGTTAAGGGGTCATTTAATTTACATCATCTTTATGTTTTGGGACATAGTGGGAACATTCTATAGGGTTTGACTGCTTCATTTTTCTAACTATTGTAATTCAATAGACTTTCTTATCGGAATCTTGAGAAGGGAAACCTGTATTCAGGCTGGTGGATCAACACCTATCCCTATGGGGTTTAATAATTTATTATATTCTATCTTGAGTACCAGTTTTCATAATGTGGGAGGTTGTATGATACCATCCCTAAGATATGGAATGATAATTTTCAATTATAGGTTTATGGTAATTTTTTAAGGAGTATGACATGTCTCTATTGTATTCTGTCAATTTGGGATACATAAAATATTGATGTGAGGCCATTATATATTGAGAGAGTGGCTGGAACATGATTAGTATTAATTGTGCATTATAATTGTATGGGTCGGGTGACGTAGACGCATTACTGAGTAACTATTCTTAGGTGAATAAAAAAACAATTTGGTCTTGGATAGGTCCATCCCATATGTGAATTGAATGGGCTTTCCAACCATGCGGGCTCCTAAGAAAAAATGAAGCCAATATCCCCACTCCCCAATTCTAGGTAGTGCACATACTCCACACGCTATGCCAAAGAGTGCAGGTGGAATGTAAAACCATGCATCTTGAATCCCACTTGGATAGATGGAATTTTATTGTTAGCACATATATTTTAGAACTATTCATCTAATTATATAGTGTGTTTTTACCATTTTACCTCCTAATATTATTTCATTATTCGATGATTTTTTCAACCATTAAATCACCTACCAATAGGTCGAGAAACCAGGATCTCCTTACCACCATGGGATATTCCCCCTTAATGAATAGGTGTTTGGTGTGTTGTTTAGTGTGAACTAAAGGTCTTCCTAACTCTTCGACTATGTTTCCTTCCATTTTTTTAAGAGGCATGGTTGTATTTTCTTCACAATTTGAATTCAAGAAACTCTCTTTTTATAATATACTCTATGTGTGGATGTCAATGGTTTTTTGGGCTATAATTAAGGGGAAAGGTTGGACAAATAGTTGTTTGTGATCATGAGGTAGGTTCTCTATTAGAGTTTTCACATAGTCTTAATGTTCTATAAATATATGTGGATGTTCATGTATACAAACATGATTTATTTAAATGTATTAGAATAATTAATATCATTTAGTAAAATAATTGAGGTGTGATACCCTTCACAGACCCCATTGGGATCATTGATGATGTGACAAAAATCCAAGTGTTACCCATGCAGTTTTCAGAACCCTTGGGAATTATGTTATGAATGGGTAAAAAATGAGATAGTGAAATTATAGATGTTGTGGTTTCATAAATGTAAATTATTATGGAGTCATAATTAATGTGATGGCGAAAATGTGTATCTATTATACTTTTAGAAGTTTGTATATGTTTTTGGGAATGAGTTGATGTGTTTTTTTTTGTATTTTGTACAGATAATGGATTTAAATGAAGTAAAATGTTGTTTTCATATCGGAAACATTTTAAATATGGTATTTTACAACATAGTGATTTTAAAAATTGTTTACCCAAATGAATATCAAATTATGAATCATATTGATGGATTTGAATATTTTTTTTAAAAATTCATTAATGATTAATTTGAATGATTAAACATTAAAACTAAATCCTTTTTGGATTTATCAATTTTTTCAAGAGGGAGAAAATTTATTTAATAGTGAACATCAAGATGATCTTACATGAGTATTTAGTATATGTATTTTATTATATAGTTTGATTTAAGGGTATGTTGTTACCATGGTAAATTAAATTAAAAATGGAAAATGTTTTAAATTATTAATGAGAAATGTGTACATTTTTATGTGATATTTGTGAGAGAGTAGACATAGCTTCTACTTAATGGGATGAGATATATTTATGATATATACCCCAACAAAGTTAATGGATTATTATGATGTTGTACATAGGATATCCATAAATCTCTAGGATAGAATTAGTCTATATGAACATCATTATATAGTATGATATGGATGTTGGACTAATGATAATCATCAGTGGGTTAGAATAGAATTATTCTCTAAGCCCAATTGATGTATTTTCATGGTATGGGATATAAAATTTATTCTCTAGGATCTGAGGATATAGGTAAGAAATTGTAACCTGGACAGATGGTCTAGGATACATGGTTATACTAATATTTTTAATGAGTTCCCCTTTTAGATGAAATTATGGAACCCCTTATGATATGAACTAGAATATAGAAGTGGAGATAGTGAGATAGGATGTTTGGTATACATGATGAAACATAATGGATGTAATGGAAATATAATTTTTAGTTTAAATGTGAATCATGTTTCATTTCATACATTGTTCATCCATTGGAAATTTTTTATTTTCACACAATTTATTTCTGACATGTTATTCCTTTAGACACTAATTGGTGGTGGACAAATAATTTATAGTCACACTATGCTCGTGCTACCACAGAATGTGGGTACCTGGAAAGATTTTACATGTTCATGGTACAAGTTCAAGACACGGTCTTGGTGACTATTTTTTTCATGGGGTGATGGGTTAGAACATGGTGTGTTATGTTCAAGTTGGGACTCTTTTCCATTTTGGATCTTTTATGGTTTTATTATTACAGTCATTATTTTTATGAATTCATATCAGCTAGTGTATCCCTCATATTGTAATATAATATATTTCTTAGTGAGTTTTTAGATCTAGTTTTATGTTTTCTAACTATTGTTCATTAAGTTTATCTTATCTATTGATATTACATCTATTTTTTATTTACTCATATAAGTTGGTATAGTCCCCCCAATGTTTTCCATTATACAAGCATTTCCTGTTAACAGCTTCCCAAATATGGGGAGGTGCATTGGATGTCATTTGGCAATGTGGATAGGGGTACCTATTTTAGTGTCTAATGGGGCAGGGGAGTTACAACTTAGTATAAGGAAGATAATTTTATTATTTCATAATATTATTTGGGGATTATTTTAATGATGCGGAATATGAAATATAACTCAAATATTGGGTTAAACCATATACATATTCTCTTGAAAAGCTATTTTTATTTACTCCATAAACCATATAAGTTTTATATTATTTGAAAAATAAGACCATAATTAAGTCAGAATATATTTTAAAAATTTATTTCTCAGAATTGTTTCTAAACCAAATGAATCATGAATTATGTATAGAATAGGAGAGAGGGTTTTAATATAATAGAAGGGAATTATTTTACTTTTCAATTGCATTTAAATCAATATAAGATAATTTTGTTCTTGAAATGAATTTTTTTTGATAAAATTTAATGTAAAATAAGGAAGAGTATTAAATATATAATCCAAAAAATATTTTATAGGGTTATGTGATATTTTAACCATTATATTATTCTTTGCAAAATATTTTTAACATTTTGTTGGCTATAGTGGAAACAAGTATTTTTTAATAGTTATGGGTCAATATAGGTATTATTAAAATAAAATGAAAAATAAATCAAACATGATTAGTATTTTCAACAATATCCTATTTACTTGGTTGATTATAGTATTTTTAATAATTTACAATCATTTATAAAATTTTTGCATAGTGTAAAATATCATTTATTTCATTTCTAGAAAAACATGATGTAATATAATATTATATATGTCTAACTTGTGTAAAATGGTTAAAAAATTGAATGAATTCTATGATAAAAATTTCATTATCTTAATACAATCAGTAAATCAAATTTATGTAGTCTTATATATAATTTTGAACCTTATATTATTGTTTGACCCCTTGGTTATCCAATTTCATCTTCAATTGTGGTAATGCGTATTTCAATATTAAATTGTTATAATTTTTACACATAAGGTGTAAGATATCCAATTAATGGAAATTGGCTGAAATTTTCCACCAAATATTATCATTTATTTTTTAGTCTCATGACTGTAATGTTTTTTATGTAAATTTATAAAATATTATTTTCATAAAATAACAGAAATATAAATTTTTACTCTATTCATTTAATTTGAATATAAATAAATGAATAAAAATATTGAATAGGAATATTGTACTTTAATAATATACTAATATGTCATATTAATAAATAAAATAAATTTAACACTATAAATATCTCACATTTTATAAGTATTACTTTTTTAAAAATCATTAATTTTTTTATTAATTGACAAAATTCTGTTTTAGTGTTTTGAAATTCATTAAAAGAAATATAAAACCATTAAAAAATAAAATATCATAATATCATAAAAATAATATTTTTATTCTCCAAATATCCATTAATATTTATTCACTTTGTTCTTTTTACCAATTTTAACTCATTAGAGACCTTTTAAAGTAATAGAGATACATTTTTATTTCATTACATTGATTATTTTATCAGTCTTTGTCAAGGATAATTTAAGCTCAATTAATTAAATTTAAAGATATAGGTGATGTGGGTTTATGTACCACAATCCAATAAAATTTTAAATGAATAATTTGTACCAAAACACTATGTTTTCAACTTTGATAACATGATTTTTTATTTACTAATTTGAATAAATTTACTAAATTTACTATTCATATTTCCTGAAAAAATATTGAACCAATTTAAAAAGTTTTATCCTCTTTATTAAAAATATGAAATATATATTACTAATTTCAATTAATATAGTTGTAGAAATTAATTTAAAATAAAAATATGCAGTGAATTTTTTTTCTTCAGAAAAATGGCTTTTAATTACAAGAATGATTTTATGTAAAATTTAATTTTAAAATTGATTCTAACAAAATTATTAATATCAATAAGAAAAATAGAGTCCAAATTTCATTATAAAATGTTTTTTAAACAAATGGATCTTTTTAAATTTTATAAAATATAGTTTCAAATGAAAATAAGAATTTTCACTATTCATTAAAAATCACCCTTTTATGAATATTAAAAAATATGTAGAAAAATATAATTTTAAATGATGATTTCAAAATTGAATCTTATATATATATAGATAATTATTTTAAATGTTTTAAAACAACTTTTCAATATTTTCTAACAAAAATAAATAAAATCATTATTTAGGGAATCATCTTTTTTTGAAAAGAATTTACATTATTAATTTTTCATCCAAAATAATTAAAAAATTCAATTGTATTGATAACACCCTATATATATTTCATAATTCCATTAATACCATTCATTCCAACCAATTAAATGAATATGTTAAAATAGTCATATTTACCTTGTAATATTTTTTGGCTCTTTTACTCTTAATGTATAATGTTGTATATTCTATTGATCATTATTTTCTATTAACATTTGTGGGTGTTACATTTATAATGTATAAAATTTAAATTAAGTTATTCTCTATAAAATAATTTGTTTTGAAAAATGTTGGAATCATGACCAGTAAATGATCAATTTGGGGTGGCTAAAGGAAAGTTTTGTTTCATTGTTAAAGAAAATAATACACGTGTCTATAAAAATGATACTAAGAAAAACATTATTTCTATATTATTAAATTTTTTTGATATATTGTTAATGATAATAAAATATAATTATTATAATTAGCGATGATAAGGTTAAATAAATAATGTTATGTGAAGGGATGTATAAAAACATCATATTTTATTAGTTTCCTGATCTATAGGTATAGATATAAACTTTAGATTAAACTAAGAAAATATATATAAATTTTTAATATACACAAATGATACTATATGGATTAATTAAGGTAGTGAGTGTTATGAATGTCACCTTGTAATAATCTATTAAAGAAAATTACTCAAATAAAAGGATGATATAAACTGAATGGGTAGAGTTCATAATGCATCGACAGTGAGACCTATCAAGTATTCCATTCTACATATAATGTTTTATGATTACTTAACATTATGTATGGTGGGAGGTTATACATATAATATAAGGAATCTATATAGGGAATTAGTTAAAACTATCGTAAATTTATTGAAATGTATAAAAGAAAATGTTACTAGTTTATAAAGGAATTGTGGTAATATTTATGAGAGGATACCATGGTTCCTCCTTCCAGATATATCATCATCATTATAAACCAAATTCAAGATTTAATATTTTCATCAATGGTGTAGTATAGAACTGAATAAGCTATAGGAAACCCATAGTCCAAGATTCTAAAGAAATTTTTTTATATATAGTGGCTTCTGATGTTGTTAGGGACATATTTTTAAATACAAAAATATATAATAGATCATTAAATTATATATATAAATTCATACCATGCCATAGTCTATAACAATATAAAAATGTAGAAATACATTACACAGATCCCATGTCACAAAATAAGAAGAAACATACATAGTAGATGTTTCCCTCATGATCAATTTAAGTCAATGATGATTTGTAGCAGTTTATATTTTTTTAATAAAAATAATGTGGTGGAAACCCATAATAAATTTATATCTTGATAATATATTTATTCTCATGAAAAATCATATTTTTTGGGATCTGGTAGTTATTTGATCTATTGAAATTGGTATTGTTGTGAGAGTAGGTTCCTAAGACACAAAATTGATGTGTATTTTCAATACGATTACATATATATATATATTAATGATTCATTATTTACCATGGATGTAATATTAATTTGAAAAATACTATATATGATGGCAATAATTTCCTTAGATAAAATATAATATTAAGTTGTAGTAAGTTAAAACTATAATGGGATTCCATAGATATTATGAGAATAATATTTACAATTTTTCCATCAATAATTATAAATCACTATTAAAGGGAATATAATGTGTTTTAATAACATTTTATATAATCTCATAATCATTGAGACATGTGGTCGGGGAATTCATAGATTTTGTTTTCTAGTACATGAGATTTTGGGGTCTGAATCATTAATGGTAACACCACAAGTTTTCTGTTTCATTGGATATTATTATAATTGAACATGTCTATTAATAACATTACACTAAATTATTATTAATTTTCTATCCTTAGTCATATTCCTAAATTCATAATAAAAATCATGATCATTAGTTCTATGGCTCAGTATATTGTGTCGAGATCATCATTGAAGATTTTACATATATCTAATATTCAATAATGTATTTTTCAATTTATAGTATGGAATTTCTTATCTAAGTCCCTAATAAATTGGATGGTATTATCTTTCTTGTATCCATGGAAATCATAAAAGGAGGTAAGTCAATTCATTTTAGGTAGATAATAGAAAATATAAAGCATGTAACGATGGTAACATAAGAGATGCATCATATTTTTTTAGATAACATGAGTCAAAAGATTATATTACATATTTTACCTCTTTGAATAGGGTTTTAATTTCTTTTTCATAACTGTATCTATATAGAGGAATTGATATGTTTCTAAAAACCACTTTTTTTGTGATTGATGATAACAACAATCTAGATAGGGGCACTGAGTGAAAAAAAAACTTGATTCAAAAGGCTACACAGATTTAAGATATATATTATTTTATGAAATAGTATTCCTAATGGGATAAATTTAGACATGACTATACCTTATAAGGGGTGTAAACCTGTGTTAATACACAACTCGAAAATCCCATAAAGTATCCAAATTGTTCATCACTACTCATTGAAACTCAAAACAATTATGATCTAAAAAATAAAACGAAAAATATGTTAATGATGTTATTATCGATAATGGATGAATTTATCCATAATGTATGATGGGTTTTATCAAACACAAACATGTCACTTATTTTTTCATAAATTTTTTATATTGAAATGTAGTGACCTTGAACCTACATGAAGTGTCCAAACTAATAAAATAAAAAACAATAATAAATATGTTATAATAAAAGCATTAATAATTCTCTGAGAAAGTTCATTTGCACATTTGTGAGACATAATTAAGCTAATATATTTAATATTGTATTTCTTACTTTATCATACTACATAAAAACCGATAGTTAAAAATCACTATATTTATTCCAATTTTTTTAAACATTTTGAATTGATTTCTTCTCCTCACCAAAGTCACGTTCTTATTGATTTGGGATTCAATTATTTTATATGAAAGTAATTATTTCATAGACTATAAATTTTAAATGATTTTTTTTGTATTTTAAATGATTTATATTCCAATAATTTAATACATTGAATTTTCCTGAGTAATTGTGTCTCTATATCATCATAATAACGAAATAAATTTAATATCATTATCTAAATGAATATATAGATTAATATTTTAATTTTATCATTAATATTTTCATGGAATTGATTATTCATTCATATCCTTCAAGTAAAACACATAACATTCAATAATTAATATCAAAATTTAGAGAATTCACAAAACATTCTATTCATCATTTACAATTTCGTGTCAATTTTACCCAATAAAGGGAGTGTTTGAGTCCCTATAACAGGATTTGGATAAAAAATATACAATGACACTATCAGATTGTGATCACTCTCTTCATGGTGTTGATACCATCATCTTATTTTTTATTTATCACCAAGACCAATTCCATAAACCAAAAAATAATTCACCTAATCAATTTAAATTTAATAATTAAATGACATCCCAATATCATTATGTTCTTATCATTTGAATTCTAAATAAACCCTTAAAGAAATTCTTATAAAAATATATTTAATCTTATCTAAATCACATATTTTGGATAAGTATAAATTTTTGACATATAAATCATAATAAAAGTGAACTTTACAGATAAAAATGTAATAATTTGTATTTCATTGGAAACCATTATTTATTCATAAAAAGAACTTTAAAAATCACCCTAATGATCCCTAATTTCTGAAATTACTATAATGATTTACTCTTACCAATTAGATATGGACCCTAACACATCACAAGATATTTTTCTACATTTCCATTTTCACTATCTTTGATATATTTATATGTTGGTAATTATCCTTTATGTGACATATTATCCACAAGAGTACACCATTTTTTATAGTTTGAAATCATTATAAATATTTATATATTAAGGGAAATTAATAATTTAATTTAAATATAATAAAAAATCTAGATGTAAATGTTCTTATATCGAATATTTGGACATATTTAAAATTTCAAAAAATCTATTAGTTTTAGATTCCCAAATATCATTACAACTCATTTGAACTTCAATAACATTTATGATGGGATTCTATTTAAATGATAACTCACAGAAATGATCTTCAATCATCCTTCATTTGATTGAGACCAAAAAAATATTCCTTACAATTCAAGATTAAAAATATCACATTTTTTATGTTTTCCAATATAATTCATTTCAATTTAGCTTCATATCTGAAATCGACTCCCCAATTCCCCTCTTATTGATAATTAAGAAAAAGAGATGATTATTAAGGGGTTGTATCTGTTATTATAATGTAATGAACCATAATACAATAAAATATATTACTACATGTAATATCTTAGATTAGAAAACAATAATGATTATATTGGATGTCAATTATTTCACAATGAGTCTTATAAAGTGTTGCATACTCATAATCATCAAAAAGGAAATTATAAAATAATGTTTAAATATTTTCATAAACTATCTTAATAAAATATTAAAAAATAAATAAATAAATCAAATATCGATCCCAAATATCATCTTTAGACCCATTATATACATTGTATAAATATTAGAATAAGGTAGGAAACAAAAAATGTCTCATTATTATTGGGGGAATGGGTTGAATTTCCATTTCTAAATCTATGCTTCATGAAATTTAATTTCCTAGTCATGATTTTTGTATCACTGAAAAAGAGAGGGGTTGATCATTGATATCATTTTTATAGCTTTTATTTATATTCCAAAAATATTAACCTCATATTTAATTTTTCATTCTATGCTAAAAGAAAACACACATCCACATAAACACAATAGTTTTTAAGTTTCAATACTCAATAAGAGTATCTACGTCCTTTTTATAGTTTGGAAACAATCCAATACCACACAATCCACTATAAAACAATCCATTTTGGGGAATAAAATGGGTACAATATGTCTATACACTTGTACAATTCTATGATTAATAAACAATCCTTTTCTATTCCTTCACAATTATAAAGAATGAACTTATTATAGAAATTGTAATGACACTTTGTACGATATTGTAGTCGGATTCCCATGTCCAATTTATCAATAAAATAGTATTGATAATTTATAATGCCTATGAAAAAATTATGAACATGTTCTTCCTCATTCCATAAATCAAAATATGATTTTCCCAGCCTAATTATCCAGCCCAATATAATAACCATATGAATCGTATATTTTCTCTTCTCCATTAATCTTGTGTCCAAAAAATATCATCAGTTTGGCATAATCCTGAAACATCAACTCCCTAAAAATTCAAATATTATATCTCTACAGTACTTAAGTTTAGAAAGTACAATGTAGTTTCCATTTTTATAAGTAACCCAAAAATGGTTTTGGTGGGATTCTAATACATTTTACAACTAAACAAAATTTCATAAAACCTCAATTTCAATTTCATTCAGTAAGGATTTATAGCTTCCTCAATGATCCTTATCTAGTCTCTAATATTCTATAATATTCTTATAGCTTTGTATTTCTTCAGTATTGTTTACGAAATTTATTATGATTCTACTTCTAATTTCCCATGTTGATATCATTATTATGATGAAGTAAGTTGGTCAATATAATTTTCTTATTAAAATCAAACAAATAAAATCTAAATATATATCATTATATTAGTTTTCTACCATCGAAAAGAAAATCTTTCAATTAAATTTTCTCATCATGATGTTGAAAATAGATTTGTTAATATGTTTCTCTTGGTCCAAATAGTAAAAATTTATAACCTATGTCTTCTTATTATGATTTTTGTTACCAAATAATGTAATAAAACAGATTCGTATTCAATGTAATAAATCTTACTATAATCTTTTGATATCACTTTAAAAAATCTCCATAAAATTCAGGCCGATGATCCTAAATCATAAGATGTTATCAGTGTTTGGTTACATGAAATTAACGGTATCATATTGAATATGATGAATTAGTATCTCCTCCATTCCAATGTATCTTTTCCCATTTTCATAACATATTGGAGAAATAATTAATACATCTATTTTATTTCCCTTGACCCACTTGATACCAAAGCAAAACCAATTCAATAAAAAAATATTCTTTATTGAAATGGTTGACTATATTTTTGATCTATATCTAACAATATTATCGTATCAGTACAAATTATATTTAAGTTTTTTCAATATCATTGGTCCAAAAAAATCAGATAAAATAAAATAGTTCCTTTTATGATTATGATGGCATAACTAGTTTGATGGAATAAAAATAGAACCTTTGACTTCAACAACTTTTTTTTTCTGAATACGATATAAATGAATTTATAGATCCTAATATTTATATTTTTAAAATTCTAATACACGTCATCATCTTGTTCAGAGGTTTAAAATTTTCTATAATTAGGTATGGTTGATAATAATCACATACGATTTTTCTGATTATGATCAACATTCTATGCCTTTGAAAAATCTGTGTCGGGTAATCCTATAATGATGGATTAAAACCTGAATGTATTGTTTACACACACAATAATGGTCTTAAAATTATTTATTTTATTCATAACATCATTATTAACATTGAAAACATTTAATATCATCTAGGTTTTCATCTACCTTATAATAGGATGTAGTGCAACTTCCCATCCTTCCAGCAGCATATTCCATTTCTCTCAAACATGAATTTGATTAGAACCACTCCACCTTTACTTATTAAATCTAGCAACAAATGTGTTGAAAACATACTTATAATTTATGTAAAAGAAAAAATATCAAATAAAATTCATATATTCACTAGATCCTGACATACACTGAAAAAACAACTCAAAATGAATTTTCATTCCTTTCAGACATATGGTGAGTCCAATGATCCTTTTCCTCTAAGAAAAATTATCTCTATTCTAGGTAGTTTCTCACTCATTTTGATTTCGATTATCAATGTTTAAAATTTTAATTGATTTATTTTCTTTGAAAATAATAGACAATACAGTTGAAAAAATAATTATTTTTAATTCAAAAATTTGTCCCCTTCCGAAATTATTCCAACAATCTCCCCCTTTGGATTTTGCTGTCAAACCAGATAAAAAAATCACTAAATTATTTAAACTCAAACTATGGATTATGAATAAAAAATTCTATTAGTATGAGATCCTAATCAATGTAGTTAACAAGAATTATTGAAATCATATCCATGTTGTCCTAGTACTGTGACTCGTAAATAATCCACATCAATTCTTCAAATAATTCTTCTTCTCCCATTTGTATTCATCAAATTTTCTAAAATAAAATTCTACATCAACCAATAAAAAAAGAAGAATAGTTCACACACATTCACAATGAGTCTATAACATTCCCAAACTACACCTTTATACATGAATCTCTCTAAGCATTAGAACATTTTAAATGGAGATATCTATGAAAAACATATCCCCCTTCAAAAAGCTATTCCACGGATTGAGGATTGAGGGTAGAAAATATATTCGTTAATAACGATGAGAATGAGGTTGGAAACCCATGTTCAACCTAATATTTGAAAAATAATTATATTTAAGGGGTTTTTTTGGAAAATGTCAGACACTTTTTTGTATTTTGGACCATACTCTATATTCAATTCATTCTTATCCACAAGATCTTTGAAGAAATTATATTTACAATCAATATTTCAAGAATGATAATGTTGAAATCGATTCCTGAAATGGTTCATTTAAAATTGATTATCATAAACCTAGAACAAGTGAAAATTCAATTCAAAAAGTAAGTATTATGTTGGAGTTTTCATCCATATATGTTGGGTAACAGATTGAGTGGAATAATCAAAAATAGATTCTATTGCACTTAGAGTTACTGATTTTTCTATATTTCAACTTACAGAACATTTTCCTTGAATGGAATCTCCAGTAGATGTGGAACCTATATCATCTACATTTACTACCCAATTATTATTTGTATACCCTAACATGTAAATAAATTTTGAGCTATCATAAATTATTCAACAATTTTTAATTCCTTTGATATATCAAAGGCTTATTCTTCATGAAATTTTATATTATTATTTAAGAGAACTCTATAATCATTAAAGTAAGGTAATAAAATAAACAATGATTGGTATTGACATAGTTTAATATAATATATATTCAATCATCTTTTAAAAAACATTTTTATAAATATAAATATCTTTTATATATTTAGACAACATGGTTCCCATTGGTATGTGTCGATAATAATTTCAAAAGTTCTATGTTGAACTTCATAAGATGTTCCTCATCAAACATTTCATGAAAATTAAAAATTTGTTTCTTCTTTTATAATTTTTTTAACCATGGAAATTATTTCATTTCACCGAGCATGGACATCTCAGAAAAATTAATCATTTCATTAAAAAAAGTTTTCACATGGCCTTTTATCATTCTTCCAAAAGATAATGTCATTAACATAATAAATTACATTGAGAGAAAAGTTATAATGTTACATTATGTTAATATTATTATCAAAAATTCCATTATTAAAACTTTTCTTCTTCAACCGGGTATTAGTTTTGGAATACCATGATCTTGGATCTTGTTTTAGACCATACAAGGATTTCTTCTTCATACCGGCGTAATTTTCATATATCCGGACCATAAAACCACATGGTTGTTTTGTGTAAATTTCCTTATCATGATATTAATTTTTAAAGGAAGAATAGACACCATTTTTTAAAAAAATAACTTTGTTGTGTATCAATATAATGAATGATTTATTTTTTTTCTAATCATTACTCCAGAGAAAAAGCCTCTTCAAAATAAATTCCTTCATTATGCGAGTATCCTTTCACACTAATATTTCTTTATTCCATATAACTACAAATTTATCATTCATCACGTTCTAGAAAATAAATTTTATAAAATTAAAATATTTGTTATTTGGAATGTGTATAATTTACAATGTATAATTATTTTCTATATGATCCAGCACTTCATTGATGACCAGAAGCCATTCAGGTTGCTCAAAAGATTATTTCACATCATTCATCTAGGATTTTGAATACAAAAAAGTTTTTGTTATAACTTTTGATGTTATTATTAATTTAACCAACATATTTTCATCACCTATAATGTTATGGGACTCCAATTGACTCCTCAGTATGATATGAAAATTCTAATTTTCTTCCCCATCACATGAAATCGCTGAGTCTTATTCTTCTTCTTATGTTGGATTTATACTATCAGTTTCCTTATTAGGATTGTAAAAAAATGTTGTTATCCTTCCCATTATCCCATTATTCCTGAGTCTGTTTATCTTTTTTAGATTTACCAATATTCTTTATATCAATATAATAAACTATTCTATAGGTTTCTTTATTGAAACACCAATATCATATTAATTCTAGAGAATAACCAATAAAAATTCAATCCTAACATCCCATCTAAAACATTCTAAAGACTCCAACATAATTCATAATGATGCATGGACTGCGAAAAAAATCCCAACTATTTCAAACAATGATTTTTATCATATAACATTTTACATGGAGTCATATATGATCTTGTCATGTGAAACATTGGTCTTGGATATACAAAGAAGCACAAATTTAATTTCATCCAAAGGTAATGAGAAAGACCATGTTTGTGTAACATAATTCTCACCATTAACTCTATACTTATGTTCTTTCTATAGGAAATACCCTTTTCTTGAGTACTGTATAGAGAACTAAATTCATTCTATATTCCATTCTTCAGAAGATAAATTTTATATTATTCATTTTTTACTCACAACTATAATGTGATCTCAATTTCATAATTGATTACTCACATTACTTCTTAGATATCCTCATCTAATATTTAATCATTTTTAGAGCATCTAAATTGTGATTCATATTCATAAAAATTTAATTTGAGTAAAATCATTAATGAATAAAATTAAGTACCTATCATCATTAGTTTATTGTCTTATCATTGACCCGTATATATCATAATGTATTTGTGAATGGTGTGGTTTTCATCAAATATCAAATGTCTTATGTTTATAAATTGTAATATTTCCTTTAATAAACTAACGGATACCAAAATAGCTTCATCATGAAATATTAGGAATACCATATAAACATTCTATATTTTTTAAAATTCATATATTTCATTGAAAAATATGGTCTATCATTTTATTCCTCAATTGATTCTCTTCCACCATTCCTAAGTAAAAAGGGTTTTTTTTATTTAACCAAATAGAACAAGTTTAATTTTGAATGTTGGACTCTTATAAATATCCTCCCATCAACCTCTCTATTAACAATAAAAATATATTTTAAAAAAAACTTTTTAACTTCATCATAGTGCTTTAAAACACATTTTATTTTATTCTTCATCCCATAAAAATAAAAAGATTTATGGGACAATAATGATTAATTCCCAATGCTGTCTAATCCAAAACCTTTAATTATCATAGATTCAACATTTCCGAATTTCATATTTCCATATTAAAATTCATTTACATTCTTCAGAAATTTTAATTTTACTATTATATGTGAATAGAACCCACTATCTAGAATCGGTGGTCGTTCTCCTTTTGTTTCTTTGATATAATTTTTAAAAACAATGTATTTTTATTTACTATAGAATTATTAACATCCAAATTTTGAAAATATATAAAAAATTGTTCCAGTAACAAAACAAAAATTCATTTTTCATGATTTCGTGGTTGATAACATATTTCAAAAATATTTTTCAATGGTTCAAACCTTTTTTCATCTTTTAGGACAAATATTTCAAGATTATTATTAACATCTTTCTTATAATTATTTCTATAAGAGAATATAATACCCATCATTTAATTCCTCATGTAATTATTTGAATTATTTTAATGTTTTCGATTAAACCAGCACCTATTTTACATGTGTCTAAATCCACCACAATTTTTGCAGTATCCATAGAATGAATATATTCCTCTAAAACATCCATACAAACTTTATTTGGGAACATGATTCTCAAAAACATTATGGTCCTTTTTATATCACTTTTGTGGCCCACCATATATTCTTTCATCAACTCGATTCTTCATTTTCCTCCTAGTTTTTATTTTATAATTATTTGAAGCAATATAAATATTAATTTTTTAGAATAATAATTTTAAAATCTTCTGATCTTGGGACATTTTTGGTCATGGCCAAATATTTACCCTTCCTAAGATTATTCACTTAGAATGCATTTTCATCTTTATTTTTTTCCAGAACTATTCCATCATTATTCTCATCCATTGAATGTCACATTTGATGTTCATTCAAAGGTTCACAATTATGATAACATTCACCAAAATTAAAGATAGAGTTTTGGAATCATATGTCTCTCTATTCAGTCATAGAATTTATTTTGTTGTACATGTTCAATCACTTCTTCTATTACCATAAAATTTAATTCGTTATTTTTTATCAGATTATTTTTGTTCTCATTAGTTTTCTTCGTGTTCTGAATCTCCTCCAATATTGTATCTTTCTCATCTAAAACTTGATCTAGATTTTTTATGAATATTAACTTTTAGACTTGATTATTTATTTATCATTCCATCGAATATATCTTATTAATTATTTACATTATTACATAATATGAATTTAATATTGATTTTTTTTCTTCATTACATCTACATTTAAATTATTGATTACATAGAGTTACACTAAATTTATTTTCACGAAATTTATTAGTATATTTTTTTATACAACATCAAAATATTCATTATCAAAATATTTTGGTATTATACCTCTCATTTTCTATTTGATGGATTATTATCTTCCCCTATAGAAATAAATTTGTCCATATCACCATGTTTTTTCCATGACCACATTGAAATTCGTCTTCATTCACCACCGTCCTCTCCTTTTTGTTTAAGGAAAATTAGTGTCAATGATTCTAATAGATGCAAATTTTAAAAAAATCGATGTAATATAATTTTTTTTATTTACCTATACATATTTCCTCATTTTTAAAAAATTATGTTAACATTTCATCAGGTTTTTTTACATACCTCTTTTTCAGAGTTAGTTTTAGAATAACCATATTCTCCAAAAACATTAATATAATTTTCATTCAAATGATAATTGAAATATATTTCAATATCATTTATCATTTTTCCTTTCATAACATTTTCCCTTATCATTAACAAGGTAATGTTGGTATTTTCACGATTATTTATAAATAGTTTAATGATCCTGATCTTATAATTGCGATACATTAACATAAAACATATTATAAAATTTCGTATGATCATCTCCAAAATATTAGAATCCACCAACATATCACTAATACATATGATAGTGAAGAAAATATCATTCAACCTCTTAAAGAATCCCCCAAATGATTCATAATCATTCATTTTTAGATATTCATAAATTACCACTAATTTTTTTGTTTGTAATTCATGATTTTTTATCACCTTAAAAAATGTTTTCCAAAATATCCCATATAACTTTGGAATTGATAATGAAATTAACTATTAAAAACTCACTTTCTTAATCTGATGCGGGTAACCCAATCTTGGACCTTCAATGATTCTAAAGATTTCTTTATTAATTAAATGTAATCAGAACATTATCTCAATTTGGAGGAAATAAATATTTTTTAGTTTCATAAAAATCCTATCCATGAGACATAGGATTAATAAGAATTATATATTTTTAGATAATATAGTTCAAAAAATTGAATAGTGAACAACATTATTATTTAAAAAATTTATATTCTTCATAAAAATGTCTTTAAAACGACCACAAAGAATAAAATAAGGGACCATTAAACATTGATACCACTTGTAATCGACCTGTCTAGATTAGTTTATCAATGAGAGGGGGTGAATTAGAGATATCATTTTATTTTTATGTGTTCATTAATTTGAATGAAAGTTAACCTCTTGTTGAATATTTATTTCTCTAGTGAAATCAAAAAAATATATATCCACCGGAAAATGAGATTTTACACAATTCACAACTCTACTAGTGTATCCATGTCATAGGTATTTCATAGATTAAAAACAATACAACAAAATTGACTATAAAATAATTATTTTGTTTGGAATACAATGAGTAGGATATTACCTTACACTATCATAGAATAATTATCATTAAAATGTTGAATCATCTTCAAGTAGGATGAAATAATGTAAAATAATTATTGTTAAAAATGTTATGGAGGTTCATAAAAAACATTCATAAATATGAGCTCCAATCAATTCATTATGTCTTTACCCAGGAGCATGCAAGAACATATTCTATAATATTTAATGATACATAGTCCAAATAAAATATATTATTCCCATGATTGATTTCTAAATAAAATAATATTTTTATACCCAAATTCTGTTATAAAATTTTGATCTTCTTCTTCCTCAGTCAGAAAATCTTGATATGAATTTTCTAGTATAATTATCTAGCCCAATATGATAACCTTCTAATTACTATGTTGTCTCTTATAATTTATTCTTCTATTTGTAAAATAACCTTAGGTATGCACATTGTGGAAAAATATTCTCCAAAGAACCAAAAATAATCTCTCTAAACATTATATATTTTAGGAAAGCACAAATTACTTCATCCATTTATAGGTTTCCAATAAATGGTTTGGGCGTGATTCTAAAAAAATTTCCTTTACAACCAAATTTCTTAAAAGGATTGTTTAAATTTAATTCTAGAATTTTGTATGTATTTTTCAATGAGTATAAACTCTTTTCAAATCTTCATGAATCTTGTTACAACTTAATTTCACTCCAGTATTCTTATCAAACATCATTATGATTATGATTTTTATTTTTCATTATGATTTCATCATTTAAATGAAGGCATTTCTTCACTACAAAATTCATGAACCACGTGAAAAGAAATCATAACTAAAGATATCTCAATGTGGTTATCTCCACCAATTGAATGAATAATATTGAAATTCAGATTTCTTCATTATAATGAAAATATCATAATATTCAATACATTTATCTTGAAAAAAATGTTACAAATGTAAAACAAATGTATTCCAATTATGATTATCCATTCCTTCAAGTTAAAAAAACTTATTCTTCTTAAAAATCAGAAATCATCTTATCAAATTTTTATAGAACATAAAAAAACACTATGAAATATTATTTTTTTCTTAAAAATGATGATCATGAATCAAATAAAATTATAGGTGTGAGTTTACATTTAATTATGTGTATCATATTCACTTTCATGAATTAGTCTCCTACATTCCGAGGGGCCTTGAATTGTTTTTAAATCTTAACCAAAAAATACCAAATGCATATCATTATGTTTTCATGAAACACTTCATAAAAAAATAATCCAATAACTAATATTGATTAAAATGTTTGAAAACATTATTGATCGATATATGGATTTTCATTCATATTGGACCTTAAAAAATTTCTTCATTTCCTTATCATTGGTCCAACAAAATCCCAATAAACAAAATTATTCCACAGATGATTATAATGGAATACCGAATATGATGGTTTGGTATGAGTAGCTTCTACTTCAGAAACATCTTTTTTTTTGAATTTGATATCAATTAACTTCATGAACTCAAATAATTTCTCTTTTCATAATAAAATTATCATGAAATTATTGCTCTGATGATTTGTTTTTTTCTCTTTTTTCTAAATAAAAACAAGAACATTTATTTTCTCCCATTAGGATCAACCTTCACATCCATTAACAAATATATGTCTAATAATCTCATACCAATGGACTAACACTAGAAATTTTTGTTCACAAAAACATTCATGTTATTAAAATTCCTTCATTTAAGAATGGATTCTTCATGAATTTGAAAAATTAATGATTTTCATAAGTATCATCTGACTTATATTGAAATGTATTGTAACATCACAAAATTCTATCAACTTATTCATTTTCTTTAAACCTTGAATACGATTGGCCACAATCCCCCATACGTTCATTAATATACACTATCATGTTTTGACACTTACATACGATTTTTAGAAAATAATAAATGAAAACGAATCATTATATTTTCATCATATCATGTAAGACTCCATAGAGGCTCCCCATTATGATTTTTATATTATTCCAAACACAAGGAGGGTCTGATGATCCTTTTCCTCCATTCATCTTCGTCTCAATCCAATGTACATTCATAAGAAATTCATATCTGATTATATGATTTTAAAAACTGAAATTATTTATCTTAATTTACAAAAAATGAAAACACACTCTTTAAAAAAATATTCTTCATGATTCCAATAATCATCTCTACCTACATTGACCATTAAAAAAAATACACAATAAGATATTAATTTGTAAGACTATCATAAATATTATACTTAGATAATTTTTTTTTGAAATAATATAACTTCAAAAAAGTTTTACCTAATAAATTAATATTTAATATCAAAGTGATTATACTTAGAATGTTTCAGTGAATTGTTTTGGTAAAATATATTTCTCTTTGGTCATCATATAAAAACAATTAGATATTTAAGGAAAACATCCATATCCTAAGGATTCCCCACATTGAATTAATTATTGTATCTACCTAGCATGTATCAATATAGGTATCATATATGTTATGTAATGTGATAGATTTTTCCTTCATGGAATTTCAGGAAAAATAAATTTTAAAAATAAAAAAATTACTATTAATATAGAACATCCACAAAAATATGTAATACTAAGGAAGAATCATTGTATTATTGATAATATAGAACATGTTGCCTCTCAGAAAACAACAGAAAATAACATTAGCTAATGATATGTCAAATAATAACACTTTTTTAGGTATATGTGACTACCTATGATTTGATTAGTATTTTGAATAGAAAATAATAAAATATAATATTTATTTACATCATTTTGTCATGTAAGAGTGATTGATAATGAATTTTTTGAATTCATTTTTCTACCCACTCATATCATGACTACCATTACAAAATATAATACTAACACGAATTAGTTAATAAATTATTAATTATCAATAAATACTGATAAAAATCAACAAATATAAGTAATTTTATTGATATTTTATTGAAATACAGTTAATAGTTAGTATAACATAAACTCCAAAGAAAAATCTCATCCATAAAAATACATATTCGTTATCATTATTATTTGTCTAGAAATTCATCATACATATTTTCATAATTATACAAAAAACTGATATATTCACTGTATGGAATAATAATGGGTGATGTGTTGTTTTTAAAAATTACATATAAATTACTATAAACCTTTACTATTCATAAATCAATATATAATATGTGTTCATTATGATTTAAATACCATGATCTTGGGAATTTAATTAACTAATAACTTTTATTTTTCAAAATGAAATACCTATTTTAATTAGTATAAATAATAAAACCATTAGGTTTCTTAAATATTATGTCTTTATTTATCCTCATATTTTTTATGTAGACTTGAAATCCAATTAAAAAAGTTTTAATATTTTTTATGATATAATTTCATGGAAAATTATGATATTCATATTTATCAAGACATTGGAATTATTTTGAAAAAATTAAATTTACTTATTCTATGTTTACCCATGTCCCACATGTGTCATGTTATTTAATTAAACATATCCTATCTAATTTATCTTGTTATTGAAAACCAATTTTAGTGTAATGATGTTCATATATTTAGTACTGTCTATAATATACCATGTATCATTCTTTATAATTTTATGTATCTCATCATTATTGTATGAAATTAAATCTTTTTTATGAAAATAATCATTAATAATTTTGTATTTAATATATTAAAGAATCCTACAAGGAATAGATTCCATGATTTTACATCTTGTTATAATCCCCCAGATTATGATCCCCAGTGACATTCTCAACATCATAATGTTTAAACAATATTGTCTATCATATTATTTAATTAAAATTATTTACATCATCATTCGAGGTATTTACATCAACATCTCAATTCAAGATATTTGTGTTTTCATCAATATGTTCAAAAATATCAGATCTTTCAATATCTTCCAGGTCATCGATGATGATTGAATTTTTGACCACTCTATAATTCTCTATGACTATCTAATCATAAATATAAAATATCTTTAATTACTCTTATGTTGATGTTAGTATAAAGAAATAGTTTGTGGTATAACTATTTTATATTCCATCTTCACCCATCGTAACTAACATACCATGATTTTTCCTCATTATTGATGAAACATATTCTCTTAATAAATATATACTATTTTACATTTTTCTTCATAATAATAAAAATATTATAGTTATTAATATCTATATTTTTTTGAAAATGAATTTTCATTATATGAAAAGAGTATTTACGGATCATTGTAACCAGAAATTTCATATTGTAGTATTCTCAGTTAATATAATTCTAACCATATCTTTGAGGATCATATTCTTTAATATATTATTCCATTCATATCAAGATGACAGGGATTAGTAAGCTAATATATTAGGACCATTATATCAATATATTTTATAAATAATTATTGGATATCATTTTAATATTTTATAACATGAGTTTCAATAATAAAGAAACACAAAAATACATTTTAAATTTATAAACATGGTCAACCATTGTAGTTTATGAATCATTAAAATTTGTATTCCATTCCACTAGATTACCTAATAGAATTGATAAATTTTTTATATCCACTTTTTTTAAATTAGTCCTAGATTAATAATCATTGATGTGAAAACTCTCCAATGTTCTTCTTGTATGGATGTTATCTCCCATATGATTTTTGTTCACTCTTTCTACTTTTTTACTTTTTTCTAAATAGAGACAATGTCTTTTTTCTGATATTTATTATTTTCCATTTCCATTTCACTAATAAACATGTACATTTTCTTTTTTCTTTTTTAACCACTCATGTATTGAAAAAAATATTCTTAGCTAGAATACTCATAGACAAACAATTTTGTTGGATTCTATGACCTTATAAAATATACATTGGGATCTCAACTATCATCTATTCAAAGATTCATAATTATATCTCGTCAAAAAATTTACAATCATTCTAATGATAAATAAATTTATCTCATCACTAATTTTTGTTTCTCATAATAAGTTATGGTTTATTCCATAATGAAACCAAAATTATTTGGATTTATATATTTTTATAACATTTCATCCACCTCAACACTGATGATTTTTATTGATCGATCATTGATATAGGTTATAAATTTTAATTCATATTTTTAAGCATCCATGGATTTATTTAATTTTAATATATTCGGATAACAAATCCCAATATCCATATTCCAGTGATTATTATATATTAATTACATAAATGAAATATCCCCCATATTATCCTTTTTTCTGAAGTGATTTTTATTATAATCATCAGCAAATATATTCAAGAGACTCTATTTTGTTAGTATGAATGTAAAACGTTCATTTGTTATGACCCATTCATGAACAAACATTCCAAAAACATCATATTAACTATGAAATAATCCTTTCACATAATTATTCTTCTCAATGATTTGGATATTTTGATTTGTTCTTATATACTATTGTTGTCTACACCATGATTCATTCTCCATTCTTAATCAAAATCACTTTTTATTGTATTTTATAACAATCTCGTGTTGAGGTCTAGTTGGATTAAATTACAAATAAATAAGCATATATATTCAATTCAAATACTAGTATTTAATCCATAAACCATCTGAAAACAATTCAAAAACTAATGAAAATAATGATTCAAGATTAAATGTTCATAATATTCACCATTCATCAGCCCACCAAAACTCAAATTTAAATATTCAAAATTCAAAATCAATTGGAATAAAAGATGAACCATTGGGAAATTTCCACGAACTGACCACATGACACCTAATGATTATTAACCATTCACTCCAAGTAATCCTTCAGAAATTCTGTTGATTTCATTTTTAATCACCATATATCACCAATGTAAAGAAAACCCAATTATATAACTCACATCCTCAATGTGGATGAATTTCATATGGCCACATTTTCTGGAAAGCAAGATGATGATTTATAATAAGGAACACCATTGATCTCGAAATGGAATTTAGACATCTAAGGTCACATCTCCTTGAATATATATGTATTCTCAATCAACACATCCTAAAACCTCAATGAATTCAACCACACCACACTAGCTTTAGTTATTGGTAGAATCAAGAAGAAGAGTAGAGTGTATCACTGTCGAGGATTTCAAAAGAAATATTTAACCTTCACATCTCTTAGAACAATTTTCCTCTAAAAAAAATATACCAAAACCTCATAGAATACCATATCATCATTCTGAATATGATGAGATGTAGAATTAAGAAGAAATAATATTGTTTAATGAAAATATTTCACTCAATATTTATCCATATCTTTACAACAATACAACCACTTTTTTAAAAAAAATGCACTGTTAGTGTTTGTAAAATTATATTATACTTTTAATTGAATTATTTAAGGACAATACAAAAAAACCAGAATCATACAAAATACATATTTGATTTGAATTATACAAAGGAATTAGTGGGTTTTAATTCCATTATTATATATCAAGTAATTTCCCCAATATTTTATCGATTATTCATAAAAAATTTAGTGATTGTGTTATAATTTCCCTATATATTTCCATCAATATGATTTGATAAATTTTTCATTTAATCTAAAAATAATTTTTAATCTGGATTATTGTTTTTATGTGGATGATTTTGAAAAATTGTTATATATTAAGGTATAATAGAATATTTTGATTCATCATATCTCGTGTCTAATTAAAAAAAATATGAATAATGTCTATTATTTAAGAACCATTATATATTCCTTTAACTAATATATTATAATAAGATTTTATTTATTTCATTAATTCACTATATATACATATCTGTGGATTTTCTACCATAACATCATCAGTGAAAGAATTTTATTTCTTTTTATCAATAATTATAATCTTCACCGAATATTTTTACGTTAAAATTTTATATTATTAGACCAAATAGTAGTTCTCAACATGAATATGATTAATAATATAAAAGTTATTTTTGATATAATAATTTTCATACCTTATGAATCCAATATCCTTCGATCCCTTTGTGATATCAATTTTGAAGGTGTACACCTAAAAATATTCTCTTTCAATAGAATAAAACTCACTATTGATGTGTGAGTCATCCATCGATAAATAACTCTAATAATCTTCTTAAAACACATTAGTCTTTGTATAATGGACCCTTTGAGTTTCTTTATCATAATAGTATCCCTAATTTCATAAAATTCATTATTCAATAGATAAAAGATAATTATTATATAACATAGGTGACATTTTCTTCTCCCTTACTAATTCAGATTGATTATTTATTAAATTTTCTCCTTTATTGGAGATAATATTATTTAACTCATCATCGTTATTTTATATTCCTAATTTCAAGAGAATAATAGCTGATAAATAGCCAATTTTGAAGTAATTATTTATTTAAATATTATTTTTCCATTTAGACATATCATTCTGACTAGTGGTGTTTCTCAACATCATACAGATAGAGAGAGAAAGATACTTTTTATAATATTTTTATTCTATTCCTCATTAGAATATATTTTATCCTTATAAATCCCCAAATTTATAAAATATTTAAAATTATGTTCTTTATCCTTTGTAACATTTATTTCTAGTGAACTTCCTCTCCTCATTTAATAGTTAATTGGAATACATTAATTTTCATAAATACAATAATTATCATGATCTATATCTTATCATGATGATCTTATGGCATAAAAATTCAATGGAAGAGATCTCCTGACGTTTTATATTAATTTATAGTCTTCAACACATTCTTCAAATCCCATGATTACACTAATAATTACTGTAAAATTGGTAAAAAAGTCATCAAAAAAAATACACTTCATGTATTATAAAAATATCATATTGTAGTCAATAAATTTTAAAATTGTAAACTTCCATTGAATTATTTTATTTATAAAGTCTATATTTATTTTCCTGAATTTAATAACTTGGATTAATTCCCCACACATTATTTATAACATTCTGCATTAGTGATAAAAAATGTGAAATCAAGGTGTTTCCGATATTCTCAAAATTATGCATATTAATTAATGTTCATGATGAATTCTCCTTTGAAATTTTGATATTATGATGAAAAAAATATTGAACATCATGACATAGTAAGAGATGATAGAGTATAATTATATACATCAAAATGTGGTAATTATTTTAATAAAATTTATGAACACGATTTGTGAAAATAAAATACCATTTACCCAAAGAAAATATAGATATCACTTATATCCAATATTTCAAAGATAAAAATTGATAGGATAACCTGGGATGTGAATAATATTGTGTTATGTTGAATCAATGAAGACATTTTTTTAAATCCAAACTAGTGACCTTATTATTTAGAAAAATTAAATTAAAATAACAATAATTGAAAAATAAGATAATGGAACAAGTTTGTTACCCTGGACTACCTTTATGAAGGATGAATACATAAAATGTGTATGGTGCCTTTTATCACATGTACACACAAAACATCCATTTATTAAAAATAATTAGCTTAAATAATTGGATGGAAATGGACCTTATATAGATTATAGCACTAATTATGATTTCAATAATCACTATACTTATATAATATAAACATAAAAAATTTTCTAAACAATATTAATCGATCAAGTTTATGCTTAAAAATATAATAATATTTTTATCTTCATCCTCTTCTTCTAATAAAAAAACCCATTTGGTATAAATTAACATTAATATATATCATCATAATTTGTAAAAAATTATCTACAATTATTTTTCTATTCTATTTTTCAAAACATAATAAAAATATTAACATAGATCTAGTTTTAATATATTCTCTATTACAACCCATCTATTTGTGTATTAGAAATACCCCTAATTTTTTTCTATCTAAAAAACAAGTTTTAACTAATCATTATCTTCAATGTTATATCTAGAGTTAATATTTCTATTTCCCACCACAATTTCTATAATCCTTTCATTTTTTATTGTTTCAAATATATCCCATGGAGTGGCTAACCTTAATAATATGACATAATTTTGTGAATAATTTTTCAAGCATTCTCTTAATCATTCATTACATTATGTCATTTTCCCCATAGACTGGTATAATCTCAAGCCTCATAACTACCATTTTAATTTTATTCGTCTATAAATGAAACCATAATATTATTTTTCTATTCTTCATATAGATTCCCTCATATTCATCATTATTACTAACCAAAATAAATTTTCAGAATAATGTATTTATTTTTTATATTCCATGATATTTAAAAAATAATAAAAAATTCCACTTTGGGAATATATTAGAATTTAAATTTATATTCACTTATGTATATAATTCATCTGAAACCATATAGAAATTATTAGAAATATTATTCTATGGATATATCTTGAGAAATTATGAGTAACTTATAAATAATTTCAAATTTCTTTATTAGAAAAACTAATATTTTATATTATACTGTAATCCCTTGCATATTAATAAAAAATACACTTCTGTTTTTTGTGGATTCTAAATATATTATGACCATATGAGTTATAGTTACTATTTTATATCATATATTGACCCTTAATAAATATCATGATTTTTTTATCCCTTAAATTTTATCTTTATTAAAATTTATTCAAAATCTACCAAATTGAAATAATAATTCATCATTATAACTAACTAGAATATCATCATATTTTCTCAGGGGTTCTCCAATCACTATATATCACCGTAAATAACCTCCAAAATCAATCTAATTTATTTTAACTAAATGAAACATCATCCACATGTGGGTTTAATAGGGTTCCATGATTGGGTTCTAGTAATAGGAAGCTACGAATAATTTTAACAAAATTGGTGAATTCATTTTACTAAAGTGTAGAATAATTAATATAAAATTTACTAAAATAATAAAAACATTTATGAGAAAATAATGAAAAATATTAGACCCATTAATACTCATTATTTTGATATTATTGAATATTTTAATGGAGTGATAATATTAGGTAAAGAATATTATTTTATCCAATTATAGAGACTTGATGTTATGATTTAGAGATAATATATGTATGATAATCATATCAACTTTTTTAAGTCACAAATAATGTTTATTTAGATATTCGTTCCTATTAAAAGAGTAAAGAAAATATTTTATATGTTATAAAATAACTATTTATTGAAAAATAATTATTAGTTAGTGGGTTCTATTTCTCTGATTATTTTAAGAGATTCTATTTTATCTCTCCCACTTCATAGAGTGATTGAGTGATATAGAAGAGTTCGGATCACCATCATCATTGATATTTAACCTAGAATTTTAACCAGTTTAATGAAAATGACGTGTTTTTCAAAAAATAGCTAAAATCTCTATTCAACCGGTCAAAATTCATAGAGTGATAAACTTATTTTTTTCACGTATTTGTTGATGATGTAGTCAGTTCATCATATAGATTCTATATGTAATGGTCATCAAAGGAGATAAGAATGTACCTTCTTATTAAAATTTTAGGTGGTAATTTTTCAATCAATGTTTTTAACAACATAAGACTCTCACATTGATAAAATGGAACTATTATTATAAATATCAAGTTACAATAATAATGTAGTGGTAAAATTATAAATTCCCTATATGCATGCATTTTTGAATAGTTAATGCCAACTATTAGTATCATATAATCTTTTTAATTCTCTATAACAAAACTAAATGTATAATTTCTATAATTCGGAATGTGGTCATTGATAGTGTCTAAATATACTATCCACAATGTGAAAGGATGTAATATTTCCCAAATTTCGGCATCCAAATATCATTTTGTCATTGAAATCAATAATAAAATTAAATATTGTATATATACATACTTATATATATATATATATATATATCTATTTGTGTGTGTGTGTGTGTCTTAAAATCTTTATATATCCCCATTTGGAGTACATGGGGTGAATTAATTCTTATTGGTTATCTCTCACATAATTTGAGTTATTATCAGCAGTTGAGGGACTAGTTGGAAAACCATAATATTTTAATATAAAGAAACTTTCAAAATGGAATTATAATGACTTGGCTTGAAAACTCCTCAAATCATGTTGAATAATTTCTCCATATGATAATTTATGTTTTATGATATATGTTTATATGTTATAAAATTATTCAGGCCGTACCACATGGGAAAAACCTACTTATCATTCACGTCCCCTCCACTAGACTACCCTCACAGCCATGTCATCCAAACACATGCTAAGCTGAGTCACACCCTCCCTAGACCATGGGACATTTGTATCCCATCTAGGGTATGAAATAATTTTTATGACACTTTTATGGTTTATAAAAAGACATAAAAACACATCAACATTCAATAAAAAACAAAAAAGGGATTATTTTAAAAAAAATAACCATTTGACTATTATTTTAATAATTTAAGTTAGTTTAACTTATTTTATTTTATAAATATGTCTATATAGTATAATTAATTGAAAATGTATTTATATTAAATAATTTCATTGTATATCGACTCACCAGTGCCTTGACTGAGATTATGTATTTGGGTTTATTTATTTAATTATATAAATATTTCAATGTGGAATTATAGTAATGATTAATTAATTAATGATAAAAATTACATCTTCCCGCAACTGATATATATATATATAACTCTGTGTGTGTGTGTGTGTGATTTTTATCCCATTTAAGGGAGTGTTTATACATAGCCTATATCATCAAGACCCTCAGCTGTTAGTGAGAATTTTTATAAAATGAGAGGGATAATAGATGTGTAATTTGTGTAAAAGCCTAAAAAATCACTATAATGGATATTGATAAATCAGATAGGATGGGAACTACAAACATACAATGACACAACTTGATTTGGTAATCATTGGGCCTATATTAATCCACAATCCACTTAAAGGGTGATAATTTGGAAACAACTCATGCTCACTTTTTTAGTTATTATATTCATGTTTTTAATGTGTAGTATTTATTAGATGACATATAATACTAAGAAATAGTATATTGGTAAAATGATTTAGTTCATTATAAATTATTTCTCTTAATGCACCATTATGTTTGAGATATAATTAATATATAATAAGTATGATAAATAGATATAGTCATTGTTCAATGAGAAAATTTATGACCAGTCAATATAAATATAATTCAAATACCATAGATAACTTGTACTTTTTTTAGAAACATATATTTTATATTCATATTAATTATAGTTAGGTGATTATTATATTATTTTTTAATAGTTTTTTTACGATTTCAATAAATAATTTTTTTATGTTAATATCTATTTATATCACATTGTAACATTAAAGGAAAATCATTGAATAAATATGATGTCTAGATTAGAGGAAAATAAAAATCCACTAAACAGATCCTGGAGCTATGTGCCACGATGGATGGATAGTCCAAATCCTTCATTGAAACTCCATATTTATTTGTGTATCCATAACTTATATAGTGATGATATTTCAAAGATACATTCCAAAATAATTTATAATATAATGGTTATTTCGATTCTTGAAGTTGGGGGACACATGGATTTACAATAATATTATGAGGTAATTTACTTTTAATTAAACAAAAAATTATATATTATTGGAAGTTAGGAAAAATTAAAAATATACAATATATATTTACCTTAGATAATACGTAACCTAATGAAACCAAGTCAATATCATGGAAATAAATTTTGGGTTAACATTTCAATATAAGAATTAATATCTATGAGTGGTGCATGTGATTTTGTATCATACTAGACAAACATTTGAATAATTATATATCAGATTCCTAACATCTTATTAAGCCACATTTGGGAGAAAACATGGTGGGAAAGGATGCCAATTAAAATTATTTTACGGTTCCATTGATGAATAATACATTATGTTATCAGGTTTTAAAAGTGTGTTATTTAAAATGTATGAGTATATCGATGAATACAAGATGTATATTCAAACATGTGAATTATATCTAGATAGTGAATAAAAAAACTTATATGTGATATCTATCCCACTTTTTGGGTCTAGTATGTGATATAAAAATTAATCAAGGACACATGTTCTTCGGATGACTAGATACATAGAATAATTATATTCCATTAGATTCAAACTAAACAAAGAGATAATAACAGATATCATACTCGCGTTATTACTAAAAAAATTTATCATATTCATTTTAAATTATTTAATGAATTATTTAATGAATTCAATTCCAAGAATATTGTTTGTGGTCATCATTTAATTTAATGATATGAATAAAATAGAATCTTCATTCTCTATGACGTACTAGAGATATAAGTGACGGGAAACTCAGTCGATGGATAATAAAAATTTAAATTCACTTAATCCCCTTCCATTAAAAATGGATAAAAGAGGAAACAGATCAGTATTAAAATATATCAATTTAATGCTGTAGGAACAAACATTGTATAATGAAAAAATATTGGGAAGAATAAGTAAGGTAATAATTTTATGTTAGGTGCATATTTCATTAAATTCAATATATTAATTTATGTATGTTTGTTATGGGATATATCATATGTATCTAAAATATTAATTAATTACAAATACCAAGATGACATAATAGGATTAAATATGTTAGGTGCATGTTCGAGTAAGAAATAGTGTAATATAGGTTGCAGTGGTAGTAGGATATTTTCATCATACGTTGTCTAGTGGGATAGTTTGTGTATTACATTTTTTTTGTTATAATATATATTTATATTATTTTTCAATGAAATGTATCGATTTTATGAGTATATAAACTATGGTATATTATTTAATTTTCTGAAATAATAGTAGTTTCTATTACATAGATGACAAATGATATGGTATGGATCATCTCAATAATAAATTATATTATAATTGAACATGAAAAATGTTTTGGGAAAACAATCCAATATTAATGGAATAACACACATATTCAACCCATCAATAAAATATTAGTATTTTCATGTATATGAAAAATGATTATTTAATGTATATTTGGGAGGTTATTTTCAATATATCGAGTTAAAAATAATTGATTCATGTCACATATATTTACTAACAAAAATAAGAAATTAATATTTTTTGGGAACAAAACTAGTGATAAAATATTGTACTGTTTTTTATTATTTATTTATGGTAATATCCTAAAATATTAATATATGAATACTACTAAATGAGGAAAATGTTTTTGGTAATGTTCTTCAATAACAACATCGAACTAAACGGGAAGGGTGATATATTTATATAAAAATATAAATATTAAATATTCACATTAAAACCTATCCATTAAAAGAAGGAGAAAAATGATGATAAATAAATTATAAAATATATTAATAATTAAAAGAAATTATACTATTAGTGTGAATGGAGTTGAATTAGTTTACAAATAATGTTAAATAATAACATTTAATGGCTAGAAATGATTCTTTTTGAAAATGTAAATTTCATCCAAGGTTAATATTTATTTAAAATAAAATATGATTAGTGATTATAAGTAATGATTCATATTAAAAATTTATTAACACAAACATATTTGGTAAATGTTATGAAAATACAAAATATATGTTAATATTTAAAAAAATAAATTTAAAATAAAAATGGATCATTATTATAGGAGAATATTTTATTCAAAAAATTTATTTAATAATTTTATAAATTTAATATGAAAAAATGAAGTTCATATTTAGATTGAAAAAAAGAATAATATGTGAAGAAATATTTTTGGGCCACTTTCCTAAAATATTGATTTTTAATTAAACAAATATTGTTTTAGTGGAAATTACAATTTCAACAATTTTATAATAATGTATGAATACCCATGATATTATATAAAATATTTTATGTAATAATATATATATATAATATAAATGTGCATTTTAACATTTTTTTATGGGATATAAATCCTATATCAATCATTTTTGGAACTACATTAAAAGAATTGATTAATGAAAACCATTTTCATAGTTTTATTAAATTAATAATTTTCAAGGTGATATTTGATTTCTTCATTCGCTTAAATACTCATATAAAATAATTTTTATAGTAAACCTATTTATATAATATTAATATATATGATTAAAAACTATGTCTTGTACGTTAATTTTATTATTAAAAACACACCTTTTCCTAAACATTTTTTTGTGTTATGGAAGCTGATTTTAAAAATAAATTTTGAAACACCAATATATTATATTTGATTGAATTATTTCAAAATATTTTTCAGAATTATCAAATTACAAAAATGCATCAATATTAATTCCTTCCATTAAAATTCATTAGAAATATTAAATATTTATTTCTTTAGTAAATCTAAATTTGTGTATGTAGTTAAATATTAAAAGTAAAATCATTAATATCCCAAAATTTGTGTCCCAAATGAGTTGTTGATGAGATTTTAAATAGAAACTCACATTCTCATCCAGTTTTTTCCTAATTTTAATCATATGTTTTATAGAAAGATCACATTTATAAAAATTTTATAGGTGTTTGAAAAATATCCCTTCACTAGAATTAAAATATGATAGCACTCCATCCACATAAAGACTCATCTGTTAATAAATTTATATGGTAAGAAGTGGAATTTTAATTTCCTTAAACCATTATCTAATAAACATACACCTTTGGTCACACATTATTAGTCAATGCCCTTTAATTACAAGATGTATTCCTTGGAAATATCAGGTGTTTGATGTTATTACTATCAACTACCTATAATTTCATATCATTATTAAATTCTCAAATTTATTTTCACCATAAGGACATTATTAAATAAATATCATTTATTTATATCTATTTTATTTTATTTTCACAAAATATTAATCTACTACCCCTTCTCATCTATTTATAAAAATGAAATTGTCATTCTTTTTTATGTGCAAACTACTACATCTATGAAACTATCATTTATCTTGGTGAACATCACCATTCATGGATAATAATAAGGATAGAATAGAAAAATTTAATTTTTTATAAAATGTAAATATTATATTTGAATTTAAATTTACGGTATAAAATCATTTCATCCATTAATGGAGAAATAAGATCAATAATTTTGTATAAGTGCATATTACCACCTCCAGAAGTGATGAATTTTATTTTCATCACCCTCGTCAATGATTGTTATTTTAAATATTTACATTTATTTGTATAACAAATTGGAATTTTATATGTTTCTTTTTAATTATATAATAATATGTTATTATTCCAGATAACAATATAACACAAAATTTTTGTTGTTGGTTTTATTTTACGAGTAAATTTTTTAATATTTATTTAATAAATGATTCATGGAATATACAATTAATAACCTATAACAAAAATATATTTCAAATATTTTACTAATTCTTGAATGGTAATATTATTATCTGAATATGTTCTTAATAAATCATCGTATACTGTAAAAAAACTGTCAAAAAAAGATTCTCATTGATTTAAACAACATGAGTCAAAATTAAAACACTCATGGATTGATAGTTTAAGATTATTGATTTTTTAATATATATTAAATTAAATTAAGTAATATATAATTTATGAACCCGAAAAAGAATAGCAAGAATCAATCCAAATTTCAAGAAGTTTGTACGAAATTGAAAATAGAAATATATGTCAGATGAGAATGAAAATAATATATAATTGGCATATATATATATATTTAATATGTGGTTATAAAATTATAATAACAATTTTATACTTTTCATATTATATTTATATATATTTCATTAATATATTAATTTTTTATATATACGAGGATAGATCCTGACCATGTAAGCATGAGTAAAAGGTATGTGTTTTTTCAACAATTAATTTCCTTGTGAAATTCATGGTATTATTCACATAATTTCATTTATTTGAGGTATATAAATCATACTTATTTTATAATTCCATAAATTATATTTTAGTCAAAATAATTTTGGATTAATTAAATTCATTATATTTTAATGGGTTTTGATTAAAATTTTATTCAAGACACATTGTATTTCTTAGTCAAAAATATTATTTTTAGATAAGTTAAATTTTATACATAATGTTTCCTTTTTTGTTGTTCCATTGATTTAATATCACATGAATATTCTATAATTTATCGCATTTTCATTCATGTGATATTCATATCCATGTGGGACACATTTCATCAATTTTTTACTCAATTATTACACTATTCTATATAGTTTTTTGTAACTTAATTTTAGTTCATTATGTTATGATCAGTCTCTCTAACCTATGTCATATATTTATTTAATATTCCACCATTTTATTTTTCAATATTTTATTATATCAATTTTAATATTTTTTTACAAAAACTACTTTTGAATGGTTTCACAATTCATTTAGTATTTTACTATTAAGGGATATTGATGTCTCAAAAGTCATTTAATTGAGATCTAATGATTTTTATTCATATATTCTTCATTGATTCTGGGGTTCCCCGAAATAATAACATATTATATTTAATCACATAATAATTTTTTAGAATTTTTTTTTCAGTAACTGAAAGTTTTTTTACTTATTTTATATTTCATTTTTAATTATCACAAATTTAATATTATAAAAAAAATCATTTTTATAATAAAACATTTTTTCTTTAGATCCACATTTCTAATAGATAAAATTATGTAATTTTCCTGGTTTTAAATTAGGATATTTTTTTAATAGTACACTTTTTTAAAATATTTCACCTAAACAATTCAAAATATTCATTTTATATTGACATGTGTGTTTTTATTTTACATCAAATAAAATAATGTTTTCAAAATGATATATTAAGTGAACTCATCCATTTCAATTTTCATTATATAATGTATTAATAGAAAATAAATTTCCATTTTTAATACTTTATTAAATTTTTATCATTTGTGGAATCAACTCTCCATACTAAAGAATTCAATTCCCTAATCCCTTCATGGGTGGTATCTTCCAAGATTTCCCTATCACGGTATTTTTTTTATTTGTATTAGATTTCTTGTGAGATTCATTTGATATATATATTTTATGATATTTTGAAACCATGAATGATATTTCTTAAAATGGAACGTAATTATGTTATCCCAATTTTTTGAATAGAGAAAATAATGGAAATCTATAGGTTTTTTTGAAGTACTATTTATTATGGGAAGTATATTATATATTTTTTAACCATCCACCTTCTTCCTACAACTATTTTATGATCATGTTATCCATTTTTCAACATGGGTAAAAATATTGAAAATATGGATGATTTTTGGACAGTATAAGATGTTAATTTGTAATTGAAATTAAATATCATATATTATATGGATAGTGATATTTTTATTAATAAAAAGGATCCATAAAAAATGAAATTAAATATTTTATTGACAATTTTAGTGAATTATTTGAGTATAATAAAGTGACATGGGCCAAGAATTATCTACCACCTAGATTAATTGATTTTTATATTGGTATTAAAAACACATAAAATATGTATACCACTCCATATATAATTTTAGTTTCTATTCAGAAGATCGTGAAAAATGATTTTTACATCTATAATAATGTACTCATTCTGTATAATATTAGAATTAATTATATGTATTTATTTATTAATTTTAAAGAATATAACATGAACAATGCTTTATTTAATTATTAAAATATTTATATAATTTATTCCATCAATATTATTTATTCAATTCAATTATTTTACAGCATCATTTATATATTTCCCTTAATGAATGTGTTAGATGACCCTTTTTTTTATTTTTTTCCATTCCCATAGGCTTTGAATAATATATATTACATTTTTTATGTATATTATTATAGATTTGTTGAGAATTTATGGGAGACATTAAAAATTAATTATAATTTAATTGTTTTAGTATTCAGTGGTGATATTTTATATTTGATACAAGGAACATTGGTTTTTCTATTAATTTTTATGTCCTCTTTATCTAAAGCTATAAACATAAAAGCTATTGGGAACATACTTATGGGTAATCTATAACTGATGGGGATATGATGTTCACAAGACTGATTAGTGTATAATAATGAATGAAACGACAACAAAAGTACATTTGATTTAATGTATGTATAGCTGGGAACCATGAAACTAAAATCTAAATCCAAGGGATAGTAAGGGAAATACTGATCAATAAATATACTAAAAATGAAATTAATTTGATACTAGTACTATTAAATTAAAGAGTGATTTTCACTGTATATTTTCTAGTGTAATATGTATTTTATATTGTCAACAACAACTAGATATTGAGTTATATTTTTTATAACCAATAGTGATATGATTACTATAAAAATCATTTTATATACTTGTGTGAATTCATTCCTTTTAAATGTATATATTATTCTATTAATAAAATTCAAGTTGAAATAATAAATGGGATAGAGTCTAATATAATTTTATAATAACAAATTTTTATATAGGTAAATCCCATTCCATTTTTTAAATAGTCTTACGATCATCAAGTTGTATATTGTTAACTGTGGGTTCACAATAAAAATCAATATGAAATTTTCAATAAAACTAAGAGGTTATTAATTATTTAGGAATGGGAGAATATAACACCCTAATGTTGAATATATATTATATCCTTTAAATGATTAAAATGTTTTCAATAAAATCAACACATATAACAACTAATTAAAATTCTATCATGATATTTTTTGATAAACAAAAAAATGATATAAATGAACATTTAAATATACCATTGAATTGGAGGGATAGAAAATGTGTAAATTATTTATGAAATACATGTTTCTTGAAAATAATGGCTTCATTTATTATGAATGATATTTAATTATTTTACCAAAAATGAATAATAAAATCATTTTGTATTTAGACATTTTTTTAAATGACATTTATTTTGATATGAATTTCAATTTCATAAAACATATAACTAATGATGATATATTTTGGATAACACTAAAAATTTACTAACACCGATTTATTTGGTAATTATATATATTAAGGTTACTAACTGTTATTATTTGAAAATGAAATTTTCCATTAAATTTTGTTATTCATTATATTTTGTGATTATAATAAAAAATAAAAAATTTCTAATTTTTTAATTCTATTAAGGAAATGTTTTCATAATATTCAGATTTAAATTTAAAATATTATCTTACATTTAAATTTTGGTGATTTCCCAAGAATTATAGTTTTAGTAAAAATTACACTTTCTTAGGAAAAAAATAATATGTATGAATTTATCATTATGTAGTCATTAAATTTATCATTAGAAAACCATTAAGTAAAAGAATACACATTTAAACAATAACTATATGAATTTTAATATCTTACATGAGCTTAAAAATTTTATGTATTACCATTGTAGAAATAAATTAAAATGTCAGTTTAACAAAAATTATTTTTGGTCATTTCATTATTTTTTTTCTTGGTGTGATTATAATTTTGTAACTAGAAAGACTCATCCCATTTATTATTTACGTAAAAAAATATATATCATGGTAATTGGTAATTTTTTTAAGTATGGTTTACACCAAAATATTAAACATGAAAACATGCCACTTCTAAAAAAATGTTTTTTCGCGTTCTGTTCTCTAATTTAAAAATTACATTCCTTTAATATGATATTTTATTTATAGATTAATTTAAAAGTTTATAATTAATTTTTTTATTTAAATGTAAAAGTAAAAATTTCTTTTATTGAAATAAAATAAATGAGTAATAATTTAATTAATATATTAAATGATTAATTTGTAAAATTGTAATAAGAAAATATACAAGCCTTAAAATAGTAAATGAAATTTTTAAAAACAAATTTGATATAAAATTTTAACCAAAATATTTTTCCTCTCCTACATTGAAAATTTTGGAATCATTTACATTAAAATAGGAACATCACTTATTTGAAAATGTTAGGGGTTCTTTAAAACATTTCATTCCCATCACTTATGAAAATTTAACACTCCCTATACATAAATAATCCATAGTTTATAAAATAACTCCCTGATAATATGTAATTTTATTCTCTATATATCTTTAAAAAATAATCATAATCCTCCAATCACATTATCTTAATCTATGACATTTGATTTCATGAGTTATTTCAAATATTGATCATGTGTCTAACATGAGTGTTATCATTAACCTAGACTATATTTTTTATCATACTCATTAAAAATTATCATGAAAACATTAATATAATTATATTAGTATCATTTATATATTATAATTTTATTATATTGTGTTTTAAATTATAATATAATAACCTCTCAAATCCATTAGGAAAAATGAAATTATTATTCGGCTGAATGTGCGGCCGACCACCTCCATGAAAAAACACTATATATTTATCATAATCCCCACAGATGTCTAATAATAAGGATGTTAGTGATGATTAAATATTATATATATATATTTTGAAAATAATACTAAATCTTAAATTATCTGTAACAATCATTATACAATTTATGGAGAAATTAAAATGTTGAGGGTTTATAGGTGCAAACTACCACCGTCACGATAAAAAGTTTAATTTTTATCCCCACCAAATATTTATGGTTTTTAGAATTATTTTAATAGAGAGAAATGCTATATATATTTTCAACCAAGTTATTTTATATGTATTTCATTTCAAATAAAAACCATTTACTAGATAAGTTTCCTTATATTAACAAACGTGTCTACATAAACAGTGATATAATAAACAGTTATAACATGAATGATAAATTGCACGGCTTGAATTGTGATAAATAATTCATGAAAATTAATTAATAATTTCATTTATTAATGATAATTTATAAAATATTTTATAATGAATATGTACACAAATATTAGGAAATGATATTTTACTTTCCATATATATGTTTACCACAAAAATTGGTTTTCATTATATTTTTTCACAAAAACGTAATAATTGATTTCTAAAAGTTGTAGAAATATTATTTTATGAAATTTATTTAATTATTAAAATCATAATTTCAATATTACATTAGGGTGAATTTTTAGGTTTTTTATAGTAAGACTTATTTTTTAGGGAATATAGAGAAATATAGTTATTTGTAAACAATGTAATGTATTTTCAACTAATGTTTCCATTATGTTCTAAATTTTATCTTAAATTCAAATAATGTCCCATTAAATTGAATTTTTTTTATTAATTTCAATTTATTCATCATTAATCATTATTTTGATATAATTAAATGTTCTGACATAAAAAACATATCTAAAAACAATTCGAATTATACATTCATTGGTTTTTTATCATAATAAATTAATTTAATTTTTTTTATAATTTTTTAATGCTATATATATGTATATATTATTAAATATAATATTTTAACCACCATTGGATGGTTATTACATTGATGGTGGTTGAAGTACATTATGATTTATGCACAAGAATTTATTTTTCGAAAAAATGGATTTGAATGAAGTTTGTGAGATAAATAAAACTAAAATTTTGTTACTTGATTAAATAGAATATATTAAAATATATTATTTATTTTTAATAAGAATAGTTAATTTAATATAATATTGTTAAAAATTTGGCAATATCAAGTATAAAAAACATTAAATTTGTTTACCATAGTTATAGTTAAAATGGGTTTACCAATGTTGTAAACCAGTTAGATAAGATTAGCGATACCATAAAAACAATTAGAATATTATCATTTTAAATATATTTTTTTCATTATCATTTAAAAACATCTAATAACTGTCTATTATGAGCCTCATTCCCTGAAATGTGACATTTAATCATTGAAATCGTTTTTGAAATTCATTATGTATCCCTACCCTCAGATATAAAATTTAACTTCTTCTCCTCTTTTACTCACACTATTACATGCCTATAATTATAAATATCCTTACTCTAAAACCATTCATGGAACCATTAAATTAATAAATGAGAATTTTTTAAACACCTAAGAGTAATAATTCAAATCTTAAGGTCTATTCTAATGGTGCACTCTAAATGAAGTATTATCGATATTAACAATGCCTCTTCAAAATTATTTATTATTTTACCTCCTATGTACCTTTTCTATTAATAAAACATGATTTTACAAAATAATAAATATCATTTTATATTATTATGACTATTGAACTACTTGTTACCACTTCTCCTCAATCCAATGAGAGACGAAAGTGGAAATCATGTTTATGTTTTCACTATTTCCACCATATAGAAATACGAGTCATTTTCCACCACCATCTCTAGTGGATTTTCATTATGAAATATTTACTCTTTATAGGTGAAATATAGTTTATAATAATTATTTTGGAATGAATAATTAGTGTTTACCTTGATTCATTCCATCCACTGAAATATTGTTACCTAAATTTTGGGTGTGTAAGAACTATCATCTACCCATAGAGATGTAATTAATTATCCATAACCTATTTATATGATTGGTTTTAAATATTTAAAAAAATATTTATGATATTTTTTTATGATTTATTTTTTTATTTGGTGTAATAATTATAAATGTTCAAGGACCATAACTATTAAACCAAAACATACATGATACAGTTAACACCAAAAAATGAAGATGATAGAGAGTGATTTATAATGAATGGTGGAAATGATTTTATAATAAAACTATTGATGATATTATATGCATAATTATGGTAATATTATTTAATAGTATTAAATGATATTTTATTATAATAAAATATCAAGAAATTCTAATGAAATTTAGATAGAATGTAATGGGCTTTCATATCGATTATTTCTACCTTGAGAATAGTTTTAATGTTATGAACCAATTTTATCTATATTGTGAATATGTGTAAAAAATAATTTATATGAGAACAATAAATGATTAAATTAATTAAATATATATATATATATATATATATTATTTTTTAGTATCTAATAAAATATTAATTAGACATTAATGAATTTATAATGGTTTTATGTAATAGTCTAATTTTTTCCAGGATCAGTCATGATTAGTTTTTTGGATGATGAAATTTTATGATATATCTCTCCAAATAATTATTTACTTTTAATTAATGTTATATCTAAATATTTCAGGTTTTCCTTTAATTTTATACTATTTAAACACTCTGGAGACAAAAATATATTTTTTATGGATAATAAACCATGATGTTATCATTGTTCATGAATATCTCCATCCAGAACAATTTTTTTTTAAAAATAAAAAATATTTTGAAAATTATATAAAGAAATATTATAATAATTTTTAACCATGTTTAAATTTCTATAAAATATTTTTTAGTAATACGCTTTTTTTAAATAATGTGCTATTGAATTTTTTTCACAATTTAATGTAATTTTTATCATACAACAAAAGATATAAATTACCTTCCATAATGAATGACCTTTTTACTCAATTTTACATAATAATTTTCATTGAATATTATCAAAAGGTTATTATTATATTTTGGATACTTATATATTTTGGGATCATTTTTATAATAGGAAGGATACACTCTTTAAGAAACTTCCTGCAGATATTTTCATAATATATTGATATTTGATAACATAATGTAAGTTTTATAATGACTTTATAGTGTTATAATATAATTTTATCATAATAATTATTTCTATGGATGGGTTTTTGTAATAATAATGAAAAATTTAGGAAACCCATATACATTTTGTATTTTATCATGTAATAATATGATAGATGTTTTATGACATTGTGGAAGACATATATATGTATTTAATTATGTGATGGGTGGTTATATTATAAACCAATTATACGTTGTAATGTTATATTTCAATACCAAATGTGTGTATTATATCCCACATATTACTTTTCTAAAAAATAATATCTCCTGACATAATAAGAACTAGAATTGGGAGTGAAACCAGATCTGTAAGGGAAATTATCCAATAAGATAATCTTGGTGATGAACCTTTACCTTGTATATGACATAATATTGAGTCTACCCATTATACTGTAATATACATGGTAGTGAACCATTATTTTGAAAATATTTTTATATACTATGTTCATATAATAAACATATTTCTTAATATTTTGATATCATTTCCTGAATAATGATTGATTATTGATGATTAAAAAATAATATTAGTTATTTAATTTTTCATAAATCCTTACAATATGTTTCAATATTAAAGATCATTGACTGATTGGGAATGATTATTTTAATTCTTGATCATGTTCTCATACCCATATTCATATCTTATTCTCACTTATTTTCAATCTTTGACATCTCTTATTTATCAACAAAAAAAGTATCTAGTAACACATTATTTGTAAATATATTCTATAGGTTAAAAATATTGGTTTTATGTTTGATATAACTATGAAGGGTTATAGTTTTGATTAAATTATTTGGAAATTATATACGTATTTTTTTCTAGATTTTTATGTATCCATGTCTCCAAATACACTAAACAAATATCGTACTAAAATTTTTTATCATAAAAAATGTATTGAATATATTTTTTAATATGGTCTATGATTTATATATGAATCTTATGGGTCTCTATACATAGATTATAGGAAAGGTTCGGTAACTTTTGGAAGAAAGGTTAAGGAAAATTTATGAGAACCCTTTATGTTAGGCTATATACTGATGAAAATCCAATGATTTATTAAATAATAAAGAGTAGTAATCCAAATAAAATACATCATTGTATTGATACTACAAGTGGATGTTGTTTTATAATATAATCATGTTTTCATGACAACCCCAAAAATGGTTGGATGAGTATATCTCAACAATTATATCAGTAAATTGTGAATGCTTCCCTACTGTTAAACTATTTTTTCACTCCCTAGATATTTTTATAGGTTAATTCCAATTTTATATAATACTCATTATAGATGTTTTTAATATATATTTTCCATGGATCACCAAGATTAAATATAATGTGACATGTATTGAAATGAATTATTACTGATTTAGATATCGTATGAATTACTTTTAATGATTAAAAACAATGATTAATTATTCAGCATGGACATGATAAAAATATATTTAAAGGTGTTGAAGAAAAATAATAATGTTTTGGTGGTGATAGGTTTGATTATATGTTAACATATAATATTTTATAGTATTCATATTAATTCATTTATATAATGATAATCTTCTAAGAATATTAATTAGTTTCCTCAATTATTTGATGTCAAATTAATTCTTTAATATCCCAGGTCAACAAGTAATGAGGATGGAAAATAAAATTTGATTTATGGATCAAAAAATGTATTAGAGAGATGATAAATACGAATATCTAATATAAATTGCATCATATTAATGAGTCTCAATCCCCATTCAAATGGTTTTTTTATCAATGATATTTAGGTATAAACTCAACATTGATGATATTTGAACTTTTGGCAATTTTTTATGTCACTTAATAAGAGTTATATAGTGTTCCAATATATCTTCTAGTATTTTTTCATTTATTAATCATACCAACTACATTAACTATTTCAGTGGATATATATTGAACATCCCTAATTGTGTTCCAATAATTGATGAAGTCACACCATGTGAATCTGATATGGTACCCATTCATCCATGTATGCCACCATGGGGTGTAATTAATCATTTTTATAATAGGAAATGTGGGTAAATGAAACTTTTCAATTACTATTAGTTACATAACAAGATCAAGATCCTAAATATGTATCATACACCCTGTATTGATTATTTTTGTTATCAATTATAATGAGATCATCATTTTTTCCACAATTCTTCATTTATTTGGATAACATTCGTTGATGTACAAATCTAAATAAATACAGAAGAATCCATTTTATTGATGTATAAACACTATAATTTTTTATTCCATTTTTTTCTTACTAATTCTCCCTCTATAATCATTTATTTAATTAATATAGTATTAATAAAGTATCTTAGTAAATTTTTGGTTTTCTTTATAAGATATATTTTTATATATTTGAAGTGAAATAATGAGTATTAATATCACATGACGATTTTATGAAAACCCCAATGGAAGGATATGTTTCATGAAAAATACACTATGTATAAATTTTTTCGATATAATATTTCATTATTATGCTATATAATCATAGGCAATGATATATTATGAGATCTATCAATTATGGAACATATTAAAGATTTGTTGATACCAACCACTGTTATAGAAATACATATTTTTAATTGTTTGGTTAGATATTATAGTCTCTTTTTGAAGGATTCCACAAGGATATCAATTCAACAAACTGGGTTCATCCAATAGTGTGTTATGTCCCTATAGTCTGATGATTGGAAAGAAAATTTCAGGTAACAGAATACAAGGTTGGTTACTGATCCTATTCTCACACTACAATATAGTAGAAAAGGTATTTTGATTTAAATTGATGTATCAAATAATGTTATTTTTTGTGTTTTTAATAAGAATGATATAATAATTACTTATAATACATTCCAATTGATGGCTTGTGGGGAATTTTTACTTTTTCAGATTTCGAGTTAGAAAAAATAATAATTACTTTAAATATATAGAGGAATTATATTCATTGAGAAATGTGTTCCATATATAATGATAAAAAATGTAAATGCATGTAATCTCCTTGAAATAGTTAAATATTCACCAGAGATGGTTTTTGGAATTGATTAATAATTATGAAAACTCTATAGAATAAACCCTTATAAAGGTGAAAAATGTGGATGTTTTTTTAGTCAAAAATATCATGATAGATTAAATGTAATTTAGATCACAATATTTCATTATTTATGGGTTTTCAGTGGATATACCTTGAATTTATAAAGGATTGTGAGAGGTAATATCTTTATCTAATTATTATTGAACTATCGATTGAAATAATAATTAAATATACACAAAATGAGAAAAATTAATAGATGTAGAGAAATATTCCTATATTATACCTTTATTATGATGGAATGATAAATTTTAGAATCCAAGTATGTGTCCCAATAATCTATTACTTAAAGATGAAACAATTGGATGAATCTCATAGTTCATCATTCTCGATTCATCCTGAATAAATGAAGATCATTAGAGATTAGAATATTATTTATAGGGGTAAATATTAAATAGTTTTTTATGGTGTATTTATTTTTGTAATTGGTATGATAGAAATTTAATTTTGATATACATATGTCAAAGGGTATGTTAGAACCATTACCCATACAATAATGTAAATATGAAAAAAATAATCATGGATTTCATTATCAAACTCTACTAAAAATGATATAATATTAATTGAGTATTAGTCTATCATAATAGGATTTCAAAACACTTCAATACTATTAGATATTATTTATTTCATGGTTATATATTAGGATATACATTATGATATTGGTATAGTTATAGGGGGTACACCATTATTTTTAATCTAATATGGATACAAGCTATACTCTAATGTGTTGGATATATATTTAAATGACTATAGATATGATTATTTCAATACTACATAACATAATAAGATACATAATCACTATGAGAGGACTATTCAAACCTATTTGGATACGTTTATATCTTATTCTCATGATTTCAAAGCTGGTTGGGATCCATAGATTCCTCTAGTCGAGTTTATATACACTAATATTTGTTACTTAAGCATTCTGATGGATTCATATGATGACCTAAATGAAAATAATTAATGATATACTACATAATAGGAAGAATATAAACCAATAATTAAAATTGGGCATAGGATATTGAAGGAAGTGTTAAAGGAGGTTAGGTAATTCGAACAGAACATCAAGGAATCTCAGAGTATCTAGAATAGGAATAATTAAAATCATTAGTGGGATTTTGATCGCAGTATTGGTGAGAAGGTTTAATAAATTATTTAATAAAGGAAAATGGTTTTGATACTGACAATGAATGTAATTTTTAGCACTATGTATCTTGGTTCAATTGATATTATTTATTATAGATTTTAACATATCTCATTCTACACCCATTAAATCTCTCATGTTAAGGATGTTTTACATTTCTGTTTCATATGGATGTAATCAACTAATCCTGGAGATGTATCAATCCTAGGGCATATACCACTGTATAATTATAATTATTATGAATAACAATTAGTATAAATCTTGGGTTATAAGGTTAATGTATTATGGAACAAGAAAAATCACCTTGTCAATGATTTATGGTGGAATAAAAAATGTATAGATTCTAAATGGGATCTCGTGGATTTGATTAAGTATATATATACTCATATATTTATACTAGAGTGAAATTTTTATTTGGAAAAATACAGTTTTGGGGGGATTAAATGTAATAGCCATATATTTTTAATGTATTTATCTTGAAATAAAAACTGAAGTCATCTATAGCTTTCCTCACATTGCAACATACAGTTTGTATGAACCACAATATAGTTGACCATTTTATCCTAGATATTAAATTTGTATGTATAATGAGTTTTTTTAAATTGGTAGGGTCCGTGTACTATTTTTATTAATAAATGAAAAATCATCACATAACAATATGTTGATAGGTTTTCCAAATTTGTCCCAACGGTCCAAGTGGGACATAGACCCAAAAAAACAATAACCAAAGGCCCAATGTATCGAAGGAAAAACATGGATCATTATTACTATGAATGAATCCTGAAACATACAAAATTATTAGTAAAAATCCATATCCCTTTTATAGTAACCACCACATAATGTTTCCATTATGAAGGTTCTATAATCCTTACTATGAACGAATACCTTATATTTGGTTACACATTATGGTAGGGAACCAAAATATCCATATATTTTTAAGAGGGAATGATGATGGATTCCTTCACACCCATCTCTCTTTTGAGTTTCCAAAAAATGTATGAAATTCTATCCCACACTTCAATCTCCATCTTGTTCTCCACATCCATAGACTTGGCCTATAAATTTAATGTCACATAGGAGGAAACCCCATCATACAATTTCATTGGTCCATGTGGATGGAAGTCAATATGACATGTTTGATCACATATATCTCTCAAATTGAGGATTCCAATATTGTAGTGCCACTACACTACTTAAAACTTGAATCTAATTACTATCATCATAAATGATGAACTAACATTTTTTCACTAATTTTTTATTGGAGGTCTTGTCCTGGAGGACTAGTTGTAAGAGACACAAAAATTATCTTAAAGAATAGTGGATTTAAAAACCCCTAAACAGTTGAGGGAACCAACATTAGTCAAGATTCCTACCTTCAAATCCCTTTATTAAAACACTGAAATATGTCCTATTTTACACCCTAATAGAATCCCATATATGCCACCCATAATTGCAACATACACCAATCACGTTGATGCACACCTTTAGTGATTACACCCATGACAAAAGAAGACCTTGAAATCCACCACCGTTACATTGTTTTTTAGGGGAACATGTTCTTCCACTCCGACCACCATATACGAAATGTCTAGGCAACAAAATCAATTGATTAACATATTTTGAGGAAAAAACATATAAAGATGCTAAAACATATATATAAGCTAGATCGATACTATATGTCTTCATGTATAATATAATATTAGTCAAAAAAGAGTCATGTTGAAAAGGATTTTAGATCGATGGGTGAGGTTACCAGTGAAGGTATTAATATATCAATTTTTACATGAATGATCAAGTCATTACCTCTTTTGGTGAGATCTACATGGTAGAGCATCAATGGGGAAACAATTAACATTAGTGAAACACTTTTAAAACAAACTAACACTCATATCCATGATCCTCAAAAAATAATTTAATAATTTCAATTCTCATCAATAAAGGAAGTTCTATAGTATGATGCCACCTGAAAGAAGGTTAACACATATCGGAACTCCAGAAGAGGGATACCTAGTTGAGAGCCTTTAGAGAAAACACCAAAATTAATCTATTATCTCATTTCATTTATCAGATATAAGAAATAGAGTATCAAAATTTTGGAAAAAAATTAAAATGTTTCTTATCAATGAAAATTTACTCATAACTTCTTAAAAAATAAGTAACTAATTTTTAGTAAAATCATTTCACACTTCAAAAATATATTTTCTACAAAAATTAGTTTCATCAAATATTTTCACATATATATTATAATTAATTCATATAATTTTTAGAATTTATATTTTGGGAAATTAATATCAATTTTAAAATCATAAATTTAGTATTATATATTAGATAATATCTAGTATTTTTCTAAATTTAAATATTTTTAACTGAATTGTTAAAATATAATTAGTTGTAAAAAATTTCATTTATATTCAATTAAATTGTCCATTTTTTCAAATTATGTAATAATTTTTTTAATACATATTTAATTAATGATAATATAGTTTATTATAAATGAATCATTATTATACATGGTTTCTCATATGTTAATATTTTTGAATAAAAAAATTCATCTACAAACCTATTTTATTCAAATTATGTTATTTTATAACAATAAAATAATATTATATATAGTGATATTTTTTAACAAAATTTTTACAGTATATATTAAATATAATATAGTAATAATATTATTATTATTTTTATAATGCATTGAATGAATATATATTATGTTTTAACCTAAAAATTCAATTTTTAGAAACACGTTTCATTATAGCATTTAATAATAATTAAAATTAATGTATTCAATATATTGAAATTTAATCTAGTAAAATGAATTCAATATTTCTAATCAGCATTATTGATATAATATAAAAGTATCAAAAAAATATTTTCACATATTGACTTGTGAAGAAATTTTAATTTTGTACCACGTTTAAGGTTAAAACTTTTCTACCCAGGGTCTAAAAACATGAGATAAGTGTTGGATTTACAAAAATAACAATTAAATTTTTATTGGAAGAATTTATTTAATTATTTTATTATCCTATCATATAACCCATAAAAAATTTAAAACATTCCCTCAGAAGTGATCTTAAATCATTGAAAGCATTTAATAAATTTCATGTGTCCCTCCGCACGCTTCTAAAAGGGAATTTCTTACCATACCTTAATCAAACTATATAAAATCTATAGGTTTGAAAATACCACATAAATAACCTTTCTAGAATCCATTCAATTATCATATATATTATATTAATCTTCTAATACTAATCCTTCAATGCTAAAGGGTAATGTTAAATGTGGTGTTTGAAGAAAGAGGTATGGATCTTAACAAATCATGTTGAACAATATCTATTTTTATACCAACAATAAAAAAGTTTTACCCACAACAAATAAGGAATCACGAATATTAAATATACTATTATGTTATTATGATGGTTTATAAACCATATAACACATCTTTTTAGTCCATTGGAAGACTAATGCTACACTATTTCATAAGTGTGCACAACCTCCCCCATGTAGCGATACAACTCATTTTTCACCACCATAATACATGGGTTATTAATACAATACAATAATTTTTTATATAAAATATTTATGTAATAATAATGATTCTTTATAGACTACTTAATATATAATATTCATTCCTTACACCTATTCAAAATGGAAATTTTTCTCCAGTGTACGTATGGACTGTCATCACCACATAGTGATGAAATTCATTTTTCATCACCGGTTTATATTATTTTTATAAATTTGTATATAATCAATATATATAATATTTATATAATTATTAAAATTATAGTGTAAAGACCCAGAATTTCCATGTAATGTTTTTTAAAATAAATGCGAATTTTACGAGTCTGTAAAAATTTACGGCACGTCATTCCAAGGCCCATTGTGCCCAGAATGAATTTCTACAATTTTTCCGGTACGTTCAGTGAATGTACGAGCGGGTTTTTTATAACATTTGAACTAGTGCTCGGAAATGGAATATGAGGTCACCATTGAACTTGCAGCACATGTATTCGCTTAAGAAGACTTTCACCTAGATGGTAGTTGGTCGAGGGTGAAAGCTGGTTTTTGGGTCTTTCGTGGAAATAATAAAAAAAATAAGCACACGTTTTTGTTGTTGTAACCAACCTCCTTGTATAAGTCTATGGTGGGGACCACAAGACCTTAACCTCCCATGATAAATAATGGTGCTGGGGACCACCTGTGTCTAACCTCCCATGAGAGGTTATGGTAGTGGAGACCACATAGGAATAAACCTCCTTCAAACCCAGCATTAATGGCCAAAAATCTTAAACTCTCTCATTAATGTGGAGGAGCCTCTTTTGCTTCCTCCACATTAATTGTTCCCACCCTCCCCTATTAGTTATGCCAACAAACCACTTAATTGATAAAATTTAATTAATCTAATTTTAATTCTGCCGACGATTTAATTGGGGAAACACTTTTTATTATATTGGATATCTCTTTTATTTTGGTGGGTTCTTCTTTTGAGAACATTCGTTGGAAAAGGAGAGAAAGCTCTTGGTGGGAGAAAACTCTCCAACTAAGAACATCTTCTTCATGAAGAACGCTCTGACGACGAAGAACGTCGACCTCGACCTCAAGCATCTTCCTCGGGACATCCTCTGATATGAAATGTCTTCATGTACAACGAGTTGATGACCATACTACCTTCTTGTGGAAACGTCAACAAGTGAACGAGTTAGGGGTTTATTCATAAATGTTTATCACCTTCCATGTACTCACTTCGTTTTTTGTGAGGGTTGGGAACAAACATTACAGAAGATTATGGTTACATGTTCATGCTTTATTCTTTGTGAACTGCATGTTATCACTCTAAACGCAGAGGGTGTAGGCCGAAAAAACATGGCATGACCCCTCTGAAGTTCTTCATTGGTGTATTCGTCGAAATGGAGTATGGAGATGAAGAAGACGGAGGAAACCGCACCACCATTCGCAATGTCACACTACCATCCGAGCCAAGCCACGCCACTGCCAGTCCAGCCATGCAGCTATCCGAGCCGAGCCCCACCGCTATCTGAGATGAGCTGCTTTCCCATCTGTCGAGTCGTTCTTCCATTCGAGCTGAGTTGCGCCACCATTCACCAAAACGTGCCACCGTCCTAGATGAGTCACGTCGCTGCTGAGCCGAGCTGCACCGCCATTCTGAGCTGCGTCGTCGAGCCGAGGTGCTCCGCCCTTCTGACTAAACATCCACCGAACCATGGCTGGTGTGCACCCTCACTACAGGTCCATGCCCGTGTGGCATGTTCTCCCCCTCGAGGTTGTTCTGCCACCCTCGCGCCCATCGCGGGCTAGGTCGGGCCGGACCAGCGGCTCATGCAGGGTCGACCCAAGCCAGGACGGCCTAGGCCGGGATGGACCGGACCCGAGCCCACTATGACATATTTATGCTCCTTCGGATATATCTTTGGCACTAGAAATCCGTTTAAAGAACCATCAGTGGTGCTGGAAATCATTGAGCGATGCAGTTCCTTTGATAATACTCCTCTAGAGTTTTGGTTTAAGATGGGAAACAGTCAGGTTGGGTCATGCACGAATCCAACCGGGTCCTAGGGACTGAAAGGCTAATAACTGATATATCGGGCGTCCGTTTTATGCGTCCTCAGTTGCATTGAAACCCCTATGATGTGGCAGAACATTGAGAGACTTCATCCCTGGCTTCATGACAGTTGGAGTGTCGACCAGTAGCTGATGGAGCGGATCCTCCAGAAGATAACCAAGCATAGTGTGGAGGCCTTGTAGTTGGATGAGACGTGAGAACTTCTAACCAATTTGAATATGAGTGACTCAACAAGCCCAGTGGGGAGTGCCTTGGTGTCATGGTAGACCCACAGTGGGGACCTCCTTGGTGTCGCAGCAGACCCACGATACCCGACAGGAGAAGTACCTCAACGGGCTACGAGGGGGAGCGACTTGTTGATGCTGTATAACCACGGTGGGGAGCGCCTTGGTGATGCAGCATACCCACGGTACACGACAGGGGGAGTACCTCAGCAGTCCAAGGTTAGTGGGAAGTGCTCTAGTGTCGCAGCATGCGCATTGTACTTGATAGAGAAGGTGTTTTCTAGCAGCCGATGATTCAACAATGTGACTAGGGATGTCACATGATACTGCCCATAGAATAAAATCCTAGTTTGAGCTGAGTTAGTATCTATGTGTTTCCCTCTTAATTGAGATAATTACTTGCTAACATAGGTATATGTATGGGCATATACAAATGTAATTTTATCTCTTGATTCTATACTTTTTGGTTTATGCATGGTAAATTTTTGTGAGACCTTGGGGGTCTCGTTGTCTCAAATGGGTATCATTATACTCACCCCTATACGGGCTATGACTGCACCTTTTTGTGTTGGATGCATACGATAAACAACGCTGACTGAGGCTGGGAGTAATAGGACTGGCCGGTGCCCGGAGGTGGACCATAAGACGTGTCGGTATGTAGAGGATACAACTAGACGTGGAGTGTTGTGAAGGTGAGCAGTAACTACACATCAGGTAGGAATCTCGGAGGACCATCCAGTAGCTTTATTTTCTCTTTCTTTAGTTGTATTGTATTTTAGTTGTACTTGTACTTTATATTTGGGCATGTATTCTGGCCCCTTTTACATTCAACACACTTTTGTTACACTGTTTACATGGAGTTTTGTATCCAACTGTGTGCTTTCTTGTGTGTGTGTTTAAAGGATTTAAGGCTATGCCTTCCTAGTTTTAGGGAATTACGCCATTTGTACTAGTCTCCATCCCATGGCCTATGGAAGGCGAACTTGGGGTAGTCATGGAATGGGCCCCAATGGATGGGTTGTGACAAATTGGAATCAGAGGAGTCGGTTATATCGTAAAACATAGGACACTGATCATTCCTTTCCTTTAAGTAATAGTGTTAAGTGTCGTGATTGTGGTTTTTAGTTTAGGGAGTCTAGTGTTGTTGTAGCAGATGATGTATCCATACACTAGGACCCTGACTTCTGATTTCCAACTCAGTGCACGAAAACACTGAATGCGTGTGTGTTTTCATGAACTATCATGATGAACTCTTTTGACTCAGCTCACAAGGATTGACTTTAGACTGTTTCATCTCACCAGGTATATCCTTTGGACCATGGCGCACCTGTTTCTTTTCAGAATGCCTCCATGAAGACAGCCAACCTGAATTCATGTTTGAGTACACACTGATAGCCCGCCTAGCGACAAGGCCTCAGCTAATTCCCCACTTCTAGTAGAGGAACAAACGGAGGAACCAGTGGTACCATTACCCATTGGGACACCGATTCCACTAGCCCCAGCATCATAGAGTGCATGTCACTTGAGCGCGTTGCATTAGTTCCTGCGCTAGAGGCCACCCAGGTTCATAGGAGAGACGGACCCACAGGCAACTGAGGATTGGCTGGAGGCTGTGGTGAGTATTTTCTGACAGGTAGGGACACCAACAGATCTCATCGTAATTCTTGCTGCTATCCATCTATAGGAATCAGTAGGAAGATGGTGGAGCTTGATGCTCTAGGTTCACGATGAGGTGACCATTCTATGGAAAGACTTCTCAAGACTATTTCGAGAAGAGTTTGTCTCAACCACTCTTTGCGCAGTGCGCCTAAAAGAGATTCTTCATATGTAGTAGGGAAGCATGACCGTGGCTCAGTACTCGGAGAGGTTCACTGAAATCTCACACTACTCCACAGATCTGGTGTGGGACACATTATTCAAGGCCCAGTACATTGAGAAGAGGCTCAGGAGAGAGATTAGAACTACGATGATTTCAATCAACATCACGACATAGGTGGGGTGATTGAGATAGACCTCTTGGGGGAGAGTTTCCTTACTGAGCAGTTACCAGTAGAGAGACCCACCACCAGTCGACATGTAGTGATGTATTCTGTATCTGGAAGTATACAGATGTCGTAGATATCCTAGAGGACCAAACCGACAATTTGATGACCGCATGACTCAAGATCGTTTGTGTGGGGAACCTGAAGAAGAACTAGTCATGCGATGAGCGGGCAGTGTTATGCATGCGCCGTGCAGGGTTAGATAGCTCGTGACTGCCCGAACCATCATTCGGATGATCAGCAGACGGTCGAAGGACAACCCAGGCAGAGACATAGAATCGATCGAGGTAGTCCACAGGGCATAGGTGGATGCAGTAGAGGAGCTGGTCATGCAGCTGGCAGTGGGAGACGTTTCGAGGTGTTATTTCCACAACCACTATGTCTAACCACACCATCATGGTGCTCTGGAGATGAAATGTGGTACGATCTATGTATAAACCCATCATAGATGTAGTAATTATAGACATAGGTTCCATTCATTCTTTTATTTCAACCACCCTCACTCGGAGATCGGAGATTCTAACGAATCCATTAGCTCGATCCTTACGGCTAGGGAATCATACCAGAGTAGATTTGAAAAATAGTCTATGGTGCCAATAGTGTGAGCTTACTCTAGGAGACAAGAGCTTCAGCTGGGATCTCCTAGTAGCGGCATCGAGGCCTTACGACATCATTTTTTGTATTTTCTGGTTTTCTATAGTCCATGCTCATATTGTCTGTATAAGGCACAATGTGGTGTATCAACACCGATGGGACCAGGTTTACCATCACCGGTGAGAAGGAAGCCTTTTCAGTGCAGGATGGACTTTCCTAGAGGAGGGTGTAGCTAATCACTCATTATTAGGATACCCTTTCACTCAGAACGATTGATGTGAGGAGTCCGAATTATCCTATAGTGGTAGACCAGTATGCGGATGTTTTTCCTTCATGATGTCTTAGGACTTCCTCCTCGTAGAAAGGTGGAATTTTACATTGACTTATACCCTAGTATGACACTAATATCTACACCAGCATGTCGGATGGCTCCTAAAGAGCATTGTTAGTTGTGGGTACTTCTAGAGGACACACAGTGGAAGGGATCCATCGGGCCCCGTGTTTCTCCCCGGGTATCCCCAATACAGTTCGCCAAGATGGCAGATGGGAGCTTGAGGGTTGCTGTTGTCAATCGGTGCCTGATCCAGGTGACTGTGAAGAACAAGTAATCACTCCCGATGATTGAATACCTCTTTGATGAGCTAAAATGAGCTCGGTGGTTCTCAAAGATAGACCATAGATCAGCCTATCACCAGCTCATAGTTCGAGAAAAGGAAGTACAGATGATGGCTTTTAGATGTCTGTACGGACACTAAGAGTTCATGGTTACACCATTCGGTGTAACCAATGCTCCAGTAGTGCTCATGGGACTCATGAACAGGGACTTTCAGCCATACCATGATCGTTTTCTGGTTGCCTTAAATGATGATATTCGAGTTTACTCAGCTACTGGGGAGGAGAATGCCTATCATTTACGGGTAGTACTAGACACACTATGAGATCTCCATATTTATGGTAATATCACAATGTTCTAGTATTGGATCTGAGAGGTTCAAATTCTGTGACATGTCATAACGGAGGCTGGAGTTGCTGTAGATCTGGAAAATATTGAGGTGATAATTTCTTGGAAGCCACCAAGGAGTGTGACAGAGGTATGAAGTTTCCTAGGTTTTACTTGATACTAGCAGAGGTTTGTACCAGACTTCTTCATAGTTGCATCCCCACTATCACCCTCGACGAAAAATGGTTAACCCTTCGTTTGGTCGGAGAAATGTCAGCAGGTCTTTAAGGAGATGGGGCACATGCTGACTAGTGTGTAGAGACCCGTATCTTGTCGTACATTGACATTACATTACTTTTGCGGAATACTTAGTACATAACAAAAACACACACACAAGGATCGTAATAGTTTAGTGTCTTTGGAAACTCGGAATAAAATCTTCTAATCGTGGGGAAAGATCTTCAACATCTCCCATAAATATCTTCCCTTTTTTTTTACCTAAAAACTTTTCTTTATATCCTGGGGAAAAGAAAACATAAAAGGGTGAGCTCAAATGCTCAGTAAGGGTATACAAAAGAAAAATCAATCACATCATAATCATAAGAACATAACTTTTGGAAATCTTAACCTGCAAAAGAGAGCATAATTTCATAACATGGGATAAATCCTAGTAGTGAAATGAAATCCCAATAATCATAACTTAAAACATGAAACTTTGTGGCATACACACATAATCATAGAGAATCATTTCTTGTTAGTCAAGACTCATTGCCAAGACTATCTAAGTGGACAAAGTCCCTTTCTGAATCGAGTAACCCTCGTTTCAGTCCTGTTTCACTGAACCGGTATAACCTACCGTTCCAGCCCTGTCTATCTCATGAGATATAAAATCTTTACCCAATGCATTGGAGGGAGATATAGGTCCCACCCATCTCTTAATGAATCCTTTCTTATGTGTGCCACCAAATCATAAATCATACATCATTGCATAACCCATGTAATAAAAATGGGATTCTTAAACAACATGACATCATAAAACCATTCATATAAGATAAAGGAATTCATAAACATAATTCCATCACAACATAGTCAAATCATTGTAAAAATATGGATAGAAACATAACCCTTTATTATCTTAGATGAAAAATAATTTTGATAAAACACTTGAATTGAATTCTTGAGGAAAATATCCTTTTTTCTTCAAAATCAATTTCTTTTCACAAAACATCATGCAATTTTAAAAGAAAAAGATTTTATTGAAAATAGTCATGAAATATTTTGGAGGAAGGTTCATGAAAATAAGGCTTTATAAAACCGTAAAAATCCGTTCGTGCCGTATAAGTTAAAAAAACATTCTTCGTACTTTTGTCGGAAAAGTCAAAAAGCATCTCGTACGAAAACGAAAAAAGATTCCTTTCTTACATATTACTAAAAACTCACCAAAGGGTAAAAATGGATTTAAACAATTTTAGGTGGATGGAAATAATATTACATATTGATGAAACATGGATGTGGATGATAAAATACACCCCAGTAAAAACTTACGAATAAACAATCTCGGATAAAAATGAGATTGTGATATTTCCCTTACCTTAGGTCCGACTTGCTTTGTAAGTGTCCGAACCTCCTGTATAATGATTTAAATAATGTCATTGACTTATTACAGAATCATATTCATTGTTATGATATCATATATGGTTCACTTATGACTTTATATTATCCGTTCTTTTGTAAATTCCATGTTAAAGAAGCGTTTTGGGTAAAATCGTTTCATTTATCGTAGGTGTTTTGACTTGTTGTTCTTGACTTTATTATTACTTATATCATGATTTACTTACTTCCAGAATATAAAATATGATTTATATATCATATATATTCAGTATATATATATATATAATAGATAGATAAATGAAATGAAAAACACTGTTCATGGAGACGGTAGTCCGTACGTACGCATGAACGTTGTTTTCCTTTCCGTATTGTCTTGAATGGAAGTAAGTAGATGACATACATATATATATATATATATACATAAATCCAGTAGCTTTATAATTTCATATATTTCATTATTATTTCTTATATATACTTTATAATCATTCTTAAATGGTTAACATGGAAAATGAATCTCATCGCGTCGTGGAGACGGTAGTCCGTACGTACGCACGAGCGATGATATCATTTCTATAAATATTGAATTGAATTGGAGTGGATTATACAATATATCAGAATCAATATGATGTTGTAATAACTATGTATAGTTATTCGTTACACCATTATACCCATCCATGTAAGGTGGTGGTGGAAAATAGATTACACCACGGCGTGGAGACGGTATTCCGTACGTACGCACGCGCGGTGATTTCTTTTTCCGTAGGATGGATAGATGGTGAAATAGGGTTGTTTCATACTTATAATAACATATCAGTATATGAGTGATACTGATGTTATTACTTCATAATGAAACAACCTATGAAGAAGAAGTGGAAGAAGAAATAAAGATGAAAGAATTGGTAACGGTAATTACCTCTTCTTTGAAGTGCCTCTTTGAGACCTCCTCATAGGGCACTAAAATTGGTCTTGGAGGAAGACCAGAACCTCTAGGATGTTTCTAGGGAAGTGGAGAGGAGAAATTGGCAGGGGTTGGCCGGGCTTGAGTGCTCAAATTGGTGTGAGGAGGAGGGGAAGGAGGTGTCCTTTTATAGGGGAGGAGAGGGGCACCTTAGGAATATCTCAAAATATTATTTTATATTAAAGTCAAAATCGGTTTATAATGGTTCCAAAGGGTCTTATTTCGAAGCTAAAGTGGGGATGGGTCGAAATCCTATCAACCAATAGGATTTAGACAAGTTTAGGGTATTATTTTAACCTTATCAATTAGATTTAACTCTAAGTTAAATAATTTAACTTTTACCGTGTCTTTTTGTATTCTTTCACTATATGGTTAATACACTTACTATAACATGACAAAAGAACCCCAAATTGTATATTATTAATACATATATCCTTATCTAAGTCATTTGGCCTAACCTTAGATTTTTAGGAATAAAATAACAATTAATAATATAATATTTGATTTAAAAACTATTTTGTGTCAATTTTGACACTATTTGATATATGATTTTTGTGAAAGTCATAACAGAATTATATGTTAGAACCAAGTTTATTAAATCAACACTAATATATCATAGTAACCTAGAAAATTAGTGGAATTCATAAAAAGTCTTAAATTACATTTATTTTGGTATTTATATTATCAATTATGTCAATATTTCATTAATAAGATAATTACTACATCATCTTTGTGTCATAAATAAATTATATTATTTGATGTCTAAAAATTACAAATAAAATACCATCCTGTAGTAAATCGTTTTAGCTTTCTAATTAATATTTATAGTCGAATTTATCTTATGTATAACCCCATATTAAAAATGATTTACTTATTAAACTTTGATTTTAACTATTTTAACCCTTCTTTAAATAAATTAATAATAAATGTCCTAATCTAATCCAAGTGGGCCTAAATGGTCATATTTTATTCCTAAGTTTGTTTTTGGTCGAATTACACTTGTCCAATAGAATTAGGACATGTGTTAGGGTAATATTAATATCATATTTACCCTTAGTTACCCTATTTACTATTAACCGTGGTAAAAAAAGTAAAAAGTTACTATTCACCAAAAAATTATTTTCATCTCATTGAACCACATTTTAGTCCTTGATATTAACCGTGTCTCTCGAATTTTCGAAATTCCATTCACAGAATCGGTAAAATTAAGTTTTATGCAAAATTCAGTTTTTAACCTACCACTTAGTAGTTTCACTATTCATCAAAAATTGATGTTTTTCAGAACAATGCCAAAATTTCATCCCAAGCTATATTTCATATTCCGAATTCAAAAATGAAGTCTATTTTACCAAATTCATAACATAAAAGTTTCATTAATTAATTTTATAATTAAATCCCGCTGTTAAAACAAATAGCGTGTTTTTTTAAGAAACAATATCTATCAAAAGATTGACACTTGTTTATGTCTAGTTTAAATGTGAAATTACATCCAATGACCAACATTGTATTAAATTGTAAAAATATATTCTAAATATACTTTAAAACCACTCAAATTAATGATTTATCACTATCAACTATTTCGATTAAAAAAAGTTGTTTTTAATTATAATTTAGTAATTTTCACTATTCATCAAAATATGAAAGTTATCCGAAAATCACCAAAATTTCAACCTAAGCTAATTTAGATATTCCGAATCCAAAAATGAAGTTCATTTTTAAAAATAAGATTTATAGAATTTTAAAAAGTGGTTATTACTATTCATAACGGCTAGTTTTAATAATATTTTAATAGCATATCGTTGTTTAATGAAACTCAGTATTGCGTATTACACACGCTATCGAGGAAGGTCGCGATTGCATGTAATGCAAGGCAAGTCAAGGATGTGTGTTGTGCAAGCTCCTTTTGGTGTAGCGTACAACACAAGACATTAATAAAATTAAAAAGAATATTTTTTTCATAAAATCTCGGGCTGTTACATTCTACCCCCCTTAAAATGAATTTCGCCCTCGAAATTCGTCGGGGTTATAAATGGTTTACTATTCTAAAGTTTCTTTAATAGAATCCCACATCGTAAAAAGGAGTACCAAAACTTGGCTTTAAAAAACTAAAGTATGAAATGTAACGATTACCCAAATAAACTAATCGTTGGGTTTCCACATAGGTAAAAATATGGATATGGAAGAGAAATCTAACCATCATGTTCTGATGGAGAGTGGTAGAGAACATGGCTATGGAAAATCCATTAATCACAAATCCATAGATTTGTGATGATATAAGGTACCATCTGATTCATCAGGTATAAGATCACTAGGACAACATTTTTGGTTTTCAAGATCATTTCCCTAAAGTTGAAAATTTGAATTAGAATAAATACTTACTTTATTTTGGTACAATCTCACTGTTGTTCGTGCCTTGAACAATTTCCACTTCATCTCTTAAATAAATGAAGTTGAATTTGTTATTCGTGTAGTGTTAGCAGATCATGTGATAGAATGACGGGTCATTCCATCTGTCTCAAACAAAAGGTTAGCAAAAACAAAATATATACATAAGTCGATCTATAGTGAGATTAATCACATATGGTTCCTAAAATGGACTTATACTTCATATATCATACTACTTAATATAATAAAACTAGTTTCTACTAAACAAGGACTTCCTGTAGGTCAGTGGTAGGCGATAAAGGCCAGTCGCACTTCGGTTTTGGGTTCGATTCCCACTGCCTTGTCCGAAGCGATGGTCTGTCTCCCGTCCTGCAGGTTTTCCTTTTTCTAAAACTACATTACTATAACATCCCATCAATAATATCAAAAAAACTTCTATCCTTAAACAATACTCACTTATGTCCAACATAATCCATTCCAATCTTTTAGGCTTATCCATAATACTGCAGTCCACTCTCATAACATAGTGAAAATGATTACCAAAGATTTAATACCATCGTTGATCCCCATATATCAAAAGATATGTTTTGTTGGTCACATTACAAACATTCAAAGTCCTTAATCATGTATTCTCTTGAATACCTTAGTGAAAACATGAATGCAGTTAAAAGTTAACACCTTCCACATACTAAAATCCTCAAAATTCTATATACTCAAACCATGATATCACTTAGTCCTTATATTAATCATGAGCTCATGAATACTATTAAACATTTCATTTTCTCGTTTTCCCTTCATTATGCGCATAATATCTCAATCACTTTGAATACCACATTAGACCAATACATAAATATTCCAATATTCCAAGATACAACATTATTTTGGAATCCCATTACATAAAAACTTAATCATTCCACCACATCGTTGTCATATTCAACATTGCCAATAGTGATCACATGTGACTTCCCTTTGTCCTTTGCCTTAAGCGGTTGCTCATGTCGATCATCACTAACCCTTGGATTAGGGCATTTATTGGCATAATGTCCCATCTCCTTGCACTTGAAGCATTGAAGTGTTGGTTGTGCGTTCTATGCAGTGTTTGCTTTATTCACTTCATTAGAATCCCTTTTTCCATTACTTCGACACTCAGCTGCTCGATGACCTTCTTTTCCACACTTAAAACATTTTCTAGTCCCTTTAAGACAATCTCCACCATGCTTCTTTCCACACTTTTTGCATAAGGAAACATTCATCTTCTTTTCACCATTATTCTGAGATTTCTCCTTGAACTCCATCTTTCGTTTCTTGTCAAAACCATGAGATGGATATGTAACACCAACTTCCATTTCAACCTTGATAGCACAACGCACAATTTCTTCATAGCTACTGAAGTCTCTTATAGCTAATGCCCTTCGAAGACTTGGTTTTAAGCCACAGAAATATCGATCAACTTTACTTTCAGGTTGGATGGTAATTCCAGAAGCATACCTTGCAAGTCTTGTAAAATTTGCTTCATAGGTACCAACAGATTCATCGTCCCTTTGCTTCAGTTCAAGAAATTCTTTCTCCATCTTTGTTCGAAGAATACGAGGGAAGTACTTATTGAAAAATATGTTCTTGAACTCGTCCCATTCCATGGACTCAATTTCATCTCTTGGCCTCGTATTCTTGATAAGATTCCACCATTGATCAGCTTCACCTTCCAAACGATATACTGCTAAAATGACTTTATCATGTTCAGAACATTGAAGAACTGAAAATATCTTTTCAGTGGTGATGATCCATTGTTCAGCAACAAGTGGATCGGAAGTCCCACTGAAAGAAGGTGGACGTTGCCTCATGAAGGACTCAATAGAATATTGTTCCCTTCTCTGCTCATTTGGAAGTCCAGAATGATTCATAGCTTGTGTAAGTATAGCAATAAGATTTTGCACTCCATCTCCCATAACATTTGTTTGTTCAGGAGGGAAATCATTGCATTGTCCATTGCATTGATCAACACGGTTCCTTCGGGTTCCAGCCATTGTCTAAAACCCAAAAAGAATAGCGTGAGAGGCAAAAATCATGCTAGGGAAAACAACATAATAAAGGGGGAGTAGCTTGAACATCTTAGGTTTAATTCTATGATCGTTAGCGTAGTTCTAGTACTATAACCTATACATATACTTAACCTTAGGGACATCCCTAGACATACCTTAGAAATATCTCTAGGGATCTCACTAACGTTTTCGCATCCTAGTTTCCAAAGGTTGACTAAACCTTTCCTCTGATACCAACTGTAGAGACCCGTATCTTGTCGTACATTGACATTACATTACTTTTGCAGAATACTTAGTACATAACAAAAACACACACACAAGGATCGTAATAGTTTAGTGTCTTTGGAAACTCGGAATAAAATCTTCTAATCGTGGGGAAAGATCTTCAACATCTCCCATAAATATCTTCCCTTTTTTTTACCTAAAAACTTTTCTTTATATCCTGGGGAAAAGAAAACATAAAAGGGTGAGCTCAAATGCTCAGTAAGGGTATAAAAAAGAAAAATCAATCACATCATAATCATAAGAACATAACTTTTGGAAATCTTAACCTGCAAAAGAGAGCATAATTTCATAACATGGGATAAATCATAGTAGTGAAATGAAATCCCAATAATCATAACTTAAAACATGAAACTTTGTGGCATACACACATAATCATAGAGAATCATTTCTTGTTAGTCAAGACTCATTTCCAAGACTATCTTAGTGGACAAAGTCCCTTTCTGAATCGAGTAACCCTCGTTTCAGTCCTGTTTCACTGAACCGGTATAACCTACCGTTCCAGCCCTGTCTATCTCATGAGATATAAAATCTTTACCCAATGCATTGGAGGGAGATATAGGTCCCACCCATCTCTTAATGAATCCTTTCTTATGTGTGCCACCAAATCATAAATCATACATCATTGCATAACCCATGTAATAAAAATGGGATTCTTAAACAACATGACATCATAAAACCATTCATATAAGATAAAGGAATTCATAAACATAATTCCATCACAACATAGTCAAATCATTGTAAAAATATGGATAGAAACATAACCCTTTATTATCTTAGATGAAAAATAATTTTGATAAAACACTTGAATTGAATTCTTGAGGAAAATATCCTTTTTTCTTCAAAATCAATTTCTTTTCACAAAACATCATGCAATTTTAAAAGAAAATGATTTTATTGAAAATAGTCATGAAATATTTTGGAGTAAGGTTCATGAAAATAAGGCTTTATAAAACCGTAAAAATCCGTTCGTGCCGTATAAGTTAAAAAAAACATTCTTCGTACTTTTGTCGGAAAAGTCAAAAAGTACCTCGTACGAAAACGAAAAAAGATTCCTTTCATACATATTACTAAAAACTCACCAAAGGGTCAAAATGGATTTAAACAATTTTAGGTGGATGGAAATAATATTACATATTGATGAAACATGTATGTGGATGATAAAATACACCCCAGTAAATACTTACGAAAAAACAATCTCGGATAAAAATGAGATTGTGATATTTCCCTTACCTTAGGTCCGACTTGCTTTGTAAGTGTCCAAACCTCCTGTATAATGATTTAAATAATGTCATTGACTTATTACAGAATCATATTCATTGTTATGATATCATATATGGTTCACTTATGACTTTATATTATCCGTTCTTTTGTAAATTCCATGTTAAAGAAGCGTTTTGGGTAAAATCGTTTCATTTATCGTAGGTGTTTTGACTTGTTGTTCTTGACATTATTATTACTTATATCATGATTTACTTACTTCCAGAATATAAAATATGATTTATATATCATATATATTCAGTATATATATATATATAATAGATAGATAAATGAAATGAAAAACACTGTTCATGGAGACGGTAGTCCGTACGTACGCATGAACGTTGTTTTCCTTTCCGTATTGTCTTGAATGGAAGTAAGTAGATGACATACATATATATATATGTATATATATACATAAATCCAGTAGCTTTATAATGTCATATATTTCATTATTATTTCTTATATATACTTTATAATCATTCTTAAATGGTTAACATGGAGAATGAATCTCATCGCGTCGTGGAGACGGTAGTCCGTACGTACGCACGAGCGATGATATCATTTCTATAAATATTGAATTGAATTGGAGTGGATTATACAATATATCAGAATCAATATTATGTTGTAATAACTATGTATAGTTATTCTTTACACCATTATACCCATCCATGTAAGGTGGTGGTGGAAAATAGATTACACCACGGCGTGGAGACGGTATTCCGTACGTACGCACGCGCGGTGATTTCTTTTTCCGTAGGATGGATAGATGGTGAAATAGGGTTGTTTCATACTTATAATAACATATCAGTATATGAGTGATACTGATGTTATTACTTCATAATGAAACAACCTAAGAAGAAGAAGTGGAATAAGAAATAACGATGAAAGAATTGGTAACGGTAATTACCTCTTCTTTGAAGTGCCTCTTTGAGACCTCCTCTTAGGGCACTAAAATTGGTCTTGGAGGAAGACCAGAACCTCTAGGATGTTTCTAGGGAAGTGGAGAGGAGAAATTGGCAGGGGTTGGCCGAGCTTGAGTGCTCAAATTGGTGTGAGGAGGAGGGGAAGGAGGTGTCCTTTTATAGGGGAGGAGAGGGGCACCTTAGGAATATCTCAAAATATTATTTTATATTAAAGTCAAAATCGGTTTATAATGGTTACAAAGGGTCTTATTTCGAAGCTAAAGTGGGGATGGGTCTAAATCCTATCAACCAATAGGATTTAGACAAGTTTAGGGTATTATTTTAACCTTATCAATTAGATTTAACTCTAAGTTAAATAATTTAACTTTTACCGTGTCTTTTTGTTTTCTTTCACTATATAGTTAATACACTTACTATAACATGCCAAAAGAACCCCAAATTGTATATTATTAATACATATATCCTTATCTAAGTCATTTGGCCGAACCTTAGATTTTTAGGAATAAAATAACAATTAATAATATAATATTTGATTTAAAAACTATTTTGTGTCAATTTTGACACTATTTGATATATGATTTTTGTGAAAGTCATAACAGAATTATATGTTCGAACCAAGTTGATTAAATCAACACTAATATATCATAGTGACCTAGAAAATTAGTGTAATTCATAAAAAGTCTTAAATTACATTTATTTTGGTATTTATATTATCAATTATGTCAATATTTCATTAATAAGATAATTACTACCTCATCGTTGTGTCATAAATAAATTATATTATTTGATGTCTAAAAATTACAAATAAAATACCATCCTGTATGAAATCTTTTTAGCTTTCTAATGAATATTTATAGTCGAATTTATCTTATGTATAACCCCATATTAAAAATGATTTACTTATTAAACTTTGATTTTAACTATTTTAACCCTTCTTTAAATAAATTAATAATAAATGTCCTAATCTAATCCAAGTTGGCCTAAATGGTCATATTTTATTCCTAAGTTTGTTTTTGGTCGAATTACACTTGTCCAATAGAATTAGGACATGTGTTAGGGTAATATTAATATCATATTTACCCTTAGTTACCCTATTTACTATTAACCGTGGTAAAAAAAGTAAAAAGTTACTATTCACCAAAAAATTATTTTCATCTCATTGAACCACATTTTAGTCCTTGATATTAACCGTGTCTCTCGGATTTTCGAAATACCATTCACAGAAGCGGTAAAATTAAGTTTTATGCAAAATTCAGTTTTTAACCTACCACTTAGTAGTTTCACTATTCATCAAAAATTGATGTTTTTCAGAACAATGCCAAAATTTCATCCCAAGCTATATTTCATATTCCGAATTCAAAAATGAAGTCTATTTTACCAAATTCATAACATAAAAGTTTCATTAATTAATTTTATAATTAAATCCCGCTGTTAAAACAAATAGCGTGTTTTTTTAAGAAACAATATCTATCAAAAGATTGACACTTGTTTATGTCTAGTTTAAATGTGAAATTACATCCAATGACCAACATTGTATTAAATTGTAAAAATATATTCTAAATATACTTTAAAACCACTCAAATTAATGATTTATCACTATCAACTATTTCGATTAAAAAAAGTTGTTTTTAATTATAATTTAGTAATTTTCACTATTCATCAAAATATGAAAGTTATCCGAAAATCACCAAAATTTCAACCTAAGCTAATTTCGATATTACGAATCCAAAAATGAAGTTCATTTTAAAAAATAAGATTTATAGAATTTTAAAAAGTGGTTATTACTATTCATAATGGCTAGTTTTAATAATATTTTAATAGCATATCGTTGTTTAATGAAACTCAGTATTGCGTATTACACACGCTATCGAGGAAGGTCGCGATTGCATGTAATGCAAGGCAAGTCAAGGATGCGTGTTGTGCAAGCTCCTTTTGGTGTAGCGTACAACACAAGACATTAATAAAATTAAAAAGAATATTTTTTTCATAAAATCTCGGGCTGTTACATAGTGCCCCCATCTTGAGGCTTCTAGAGGAAGGTGTAGGGTACGTAGTCTACTACGACATGTCAGGGACCGGGCTCAGATGTTTCCTAATGTAGGAGCGAGTAGTTATCACATATGGTTCTCAATAGATGAGATAGAATGAGTAGAACTACGATAACCATGACTTTTAGTTAGCAGTAGTGGTCATCCCCTTGAAGATTTAGAGACACAATCTGATGGGAGATAATTTTACATTGTACTCTGATCACAAGAGTCTCAGGTATATCTTCTCTCATAAGGACCTAAACCTGAGACAACGACGTTGGCTTGTCTTCCTCCCTGACTATGACTTTGAGATAGTCAATATTCTAGGGAAGGGGAACATTGTTCCGTAGAAGGTCTGATATACAGCTGCTATGTGAGGCAACAGAGAAGCAGGCCACCTTACAGATATTCTTTTTGGATAGAGATGAATCAGCCTTCCTTTAGTCTCTTACAGTCACTCCCCAACTTCTTCAGTGATTCAGGGAGCGCGGCATGGGGACGCTGACTGTGAGACTCGATGTGCTCTGATATCCACTGGAAATGCACCTGATTGATTTTCTAAAGGTGGGGAGCATGTCATCCTCTACAGAGGATGTACCATGGTACCAGATTCACTTCAGGAGGAAGTGTTGTGGTAGTTCCACACATCCCCTCTAGCAGTACATACACGAGTGGAGAAGATGTACCAGGATCCTTGACGAGTGCATTGGTGGCCAAGAATGATGAATGTAGTTGTAGATTTTGTCTCTTGGTGCCTCACTTGTCAGCAAATGAAGGCAGAGAATCAAGTACAAGCAGGTTTGTTTTAGCATTTGAATGTCCCATAGTGGATGTGTGATGGGATATCCATGGAATTTGTGATAGGACTTCCACGAACATCCAGTGGCAATGACTCTGTCTGGGTGATCGTCGATTGACAAACCATGTCGGACCACCTCATATCGCTCATAGATCAGGGGTCAGTAGAGAGCTTGGGATGCCTCTATGTGCTGGATATTGGGAGGCTACATGGAGTACCATCAAAGACTATGTCCGAACGTGATAGACAATTTACATCCCGACTATGTAAGGGGTTGAAAGAGGCTTTCAGGACGAAGCTTCATTTGAGCACTGCATTCAATGCTCAGACAGATGGCCAGTCTGAGTGGACCATTCATACCTTCGAGTACATGCTCCGTGCTTATGTTCTTGACTTCGGTCGAATCTAGGAGGATCACTTATCCTTAGTGATTTCATCATACAACAACATCTATCACTCCACCATTGGGATGAATCCTTTCTTGGTGTTGTACGAGAAACAATGCAGATCCCCTTTTTGCTAGATTGACCCAGGGGATCTGGAACTCCAGGGACCAGAGATGGTACATGGTACCACAGAAAAGGTGTATATCCTCCAAGAGAGAATAAAGACTTCACAGATCATCTAGAAGTCATATGCTGATAAGAGACAGAGACCTATGGACTTTGAGGATGGTGACCACATCTTCCTACGGGTCTCACCCCGATGATGGCTAATGAGATTTGGCCGAGGCAGAAAGTTATATAAGTGATTCATCGTACCTCTTCAGGTCCTCAGTAGAGTTGGAGATCTTGATTACTGATTATCTCTTCCAACTAAGTTGCACCGGGTGCATGACATCTTCCACGTATCCCAGCTGAAGTTATACGTGCAGGACCCTTATCACATCATCGACTATTGGGATCTGGATTTCGGTGATGGGGAGACCATTATTAAGGATATAATAGAGATTGAGGATCTATAGGAATGCGTCCTTCATGGACAGTCAATACCTCTGGTGTGCGTTCGCTGCCATCATAGGAACCTCCAGGAGAGCACATGGGAGTGGGAGGCTCAGATGCATGTTCAGTACCTCTACTTGATTACCTAGTTTGAGTTGTGTCTTACAGGTACCAAGAGCCCTGAAATGGGGAGAATGTAAAGACCCATAATTTCAAAGTAATTTGTTATAAATAAATGGGAATTTTACCGGTACACGAAAAATTTACGGCGTGTGATTCCAAGGCCTAGTGTTCCCGGAATGAATATCTGAAATTTTAATAGGTACATTCAGTGAACATTCTAGCGAGTTTTTATAACTATTTAACTTGTTCTCGGAATTGTAATCTAACGACACTGTTGAACTCGCAATGCCGATATTCACATAAGAATTCTTTCCACTCGATGGTAGTTGGTTGAGGGTGAAATTTAGCTTTTGGGTTTTTCATAGAAATAATAAAATAAAATAATCACACGTTTTATTTGATTCTATTCAAACCAACCTCCTTGTAGATGTTAGTGGTGGGGACCACCAAACCTTAATCTTCAATGAGAGGTTATTGTGGTGGGGATCACCCGAGCCTAACCTCCCATGAATGGTTATGGTGGTGGTGACCCACAAGGATTAAACCCCCTTGAAACCCCCTTATGTAGGGAGAAGACCTCAACTCCCTCATTCATGTGGAGGATCCTCATGAGCTTCCAAAAAATTACTTATGAAAACCCTCCCCCTCTTAATTATGCCAACATGACACTTAAATGATCCTATTTAATTAATCAAATTTGAATTCTGCCAATGATTAAATTTGGGAAACTGTTTTTTTTATATTGGGTATCTCTTTTATATGTGTAAGTTCTTATTTTGAGAACATTCATTGAAAACGGAGAGATGGCTCTTGGTGGGAGAAAACTCTTCAATGAGAAACACGTTCTTCCACAATGATTGATCTGCCGACAAAGAACACCAATATCAACTTCGAGCTTCTCCCTCGGGATATCTTCAAATGTGAGATGGCTTCATCTATGATGAATCGAATAGAGTACTACCTCCTTGCGCCAACGTCATCAAGAGAACAAGGTAAGGGTTTATTCATACATTTTTATCAATTTTCTTGTACTCTCTTATTTTCTGGTGCGCTTTGGGAAAAACATTGTGGAAGATTATAGTTATATGTTCATGCATCATTCTTTGTGAACAACTTGATGTCACACTAAACCCGGAGGGTGCGAGCCAAACAAACATGGCATGTCCCATCCAATGTTCATATTTGGTTTATTCACCAAAATTTAGAAAGCCATCGAAGATGACGGTGGCACCGGTGCCACATCTTGTGTCCTCGCCGCACCGCCCCAGCCGACCCGCGGCCAACCCGCACCGCCCCGGCCCACCCGCGGCCAACCCGTGCCACCCCGGATGATCGGTGGTCGACCTACTATCTGCTACACTGCCCCACCTTCAGCAGAGCCTTGATACCGTCCAAGCAGATCCACGTCGCCGCCCGCCAAGCCGCACCGTCATCCGAGCTGAGCCGCACCCCCTTCCACTGAGCTGCACCACCTTCTGATTCGATCTATCCCGCTGTTGAGCCGACCAGTTCCACCATGTTGATCCGCTCCAACCTCCTGGAGGAACCATTGTTGAACCGCAACTAGACCATGCCCTCGTGGCCAATCCGCGTCTTTGTGGCCGGTCCTCCACCCTCAGGGCCCTTACCGGCCATTCCGGACCCAACGATCCAAGTCGTACTGCGGGTCGGGCTAGATTAGTGGGTCAGGTTGGGTCAACCTGAGTCGGGACAACCCAGGATGGGTCAGGTCTGGTTGGTCTAAGGACTCAGACCAGACCAAGGCCCACTTCTACTTATTTACGCTCCTTCGGCCATAAATTTGGAACCGGGTGTCTATTTAATGAACCAACAATGGCAATTGAAATCAGGGAGTGACACGACATTGTTGAGTATACTCCAATGGAGTTTTGGTTTGAGATGTGAAAAGTTCAAGATGGATCAATCACGAATCCTACCTAGCCCCGGGACTAAAAGGATAATAACTCCTTTACTGGGCATCTTATTGACGTGCCACCAGTTGCGTTGAGACCCCTATGATGTGGCAGACCATTGATATACTTCTTCATGGGACGAAGTGATTTTTGGAGTATTGACCAGTAGCTCGTGGAGCGGATCCTCCCACAGATGAGTGAGCATAGTTTAGATGCCTTATTGCTGGTTGAGACCTGACTACTACAGACCGATTCGACTCAGACTGATCGACTAGCCTAGTGGAGACGGCCTCGGTGTTGCGGAAGACAGAATGTGGGGAGCGCCTTGGTGTCACTTCATACCCACGGTACTCGATAGGAAGAGTTCCTCAGCAGGCTAGGAGGGGGACCACCTTGGGGATGTGGCAGACTCACGGTGGAAAGTACCATGGTGATGCGGCAGACCCACGGTACTCGACAGGAGGAGTACCTCTATAGTCCAAGGTTAGTGGGAAGCAGCTTGGTGTCGCAGTAGACCCACTGTACTTGATATAGTAGGAGTTCTCCAGCGTCTGAGGTTTCGACAATATGATTGGGGATGTTACTTGATACTACCCTTAGATTAAAATCATGGTTTCTGCTGAGTTAGTATCACTTTCTTTTCCTCGTGATTGAGATGGATTACATGATAACTTAGGTATATGTATGGGCATATACCTAAGTAAAGTTATATCTGGATTTCAAACTTTTTAGTTTATCCTTGGGGGATTTTTGTTTGACCATTGGGGTCTCGGGGTCCCTACAGAGTGTCGTTATACTCAACCTTGCACGGCCTATGCCCACACCTTGTTGTGTTGGATACAGATGACGAATAACACTGACTGAGGCTGAGGAGGTGATCTGTACATTCCAATAAGGTAGAATTCTCAAGGGATGATCCAGTAGTTTTCTTTTTTCTTTCTTGGGTTGTATTGTATTTGAGTTGGACTTGTACTTTCTATTTGGGCTTGCATTCTGGCCCCTATTAATTTCAAAACACTTTTATTATATAGTTTACTTGGTGTTACATATCCAGTTGTGATCTTGATTATGTGTGTGTTTATAGGATACAAAGGCAATTCCTTCTCAGTTTTAGGGAATTACGTCTTTGGTGGTAGTCTCCAGTCGCTTGCATTTTGAATGCGGGCTTGAGGTAATCACGACAATGGCCCTAGGGGATGGGTCGTGACATATGGAGATAAATGATCCACTATCAAAGTGTGAGGACAATAATTTCTAAACCTACTTATATATTAAATACAATGTGGTTTCCACAAGAAAAGTTGATGACCACAAATCATTGATAATGAGTCGATAATAACATATAAAAATCAATATACCGGAGAATAGTAACTGAAAATTTTTATCCTAGTTCCCTCTCATGAGTGTTCTTTTCCCCCATATTCTCCCCTTTACAGGTTTATTCCTATTGATGTAGATTTTCATCGCTCATTTCTGATTCACATTATTCTTCTTCATGATTTTTAAGACTAATTAATTCTTGTTTCTCTTTATCATTTTGATCTAACTCATTCATAGATAATGGTTTTAAAATTTTCACCTTCTTATCCTTCTTATGTCTTGATTTTCATGTTCCTCGTCCTTATAAATATCTCTCAAGTAATTTATGGGATTTCTCCTTTTCAACTCCTTCTTTGCCTTTTTTATCGCCCAGGTTTGGTCTTTTTGGCATCTGGTTCGACTAGTGACATTTATTTGGATTTTTTCAGTCACATAATGGTCTTCCTATGATCCCACCTCTTCTCTTTTCACCTAATCCATTTTTCTATACTCCATCCTAGTTTATCACAAATCCATTTGAGGGGTTTTGAAATTTGTATGTTGTTGGGTTAGCTGACTCTTCCTTTGTCCATCTTCCCTCCAATAATATTACTACACATAATGATTTTCTTGGCCACACTATATTATTGTACAAGGTTTTGGGGGTGGTTTTTTATGTTGTGATATGGTTTCGGTGTCTCTTCATGGTTGGTGACATCCACCTTTCATATCTCCTAAACTGGTCTGTCGGGTGACATGGTATAAAGGGGGATTTAGGAGGTGTTCGTGGGTGTGGTGGGAAGTTATAGGATATACTATAGGTGTTTTGGGAAGGTTTGTTTTGTCTCTATGATGGGTTTTTTGGGATATGATGATAGATTTTTTATTGGTATTCATGTAAGGAATATCTTCTTTCGATGTTGATTTTTAAGATATTGTGTAGTCAGCATCTCTTTGGTGATGAAGATGGTTGAATGATGTTTTTATAATAGTATATGGGGTTTTAATCTAATGGAGTGGATCATATAAGGTGTTTTCCTGTATCTTCATTAAGGCTATATCTATTTTTAATCATTGAGATTTTTTTTTAACTGAGGTGGTGTTATTGTGGTTTTTTTGAAATACAAAATTCAAATATTTGAATTTTTAAGCTGGTGTGTGGGATAATAATTTTAAATTTTTCGTGGGCTTGATTAAACCTTTTTAATATATATATATATATATTCATCTTTATTAGTATATGGTTTTGAAATTTTAATTTGTTATTTGGACCAGTTTTTTTATTGAATTTTGATTGTGAGATTCCCACATAACAAAGATATAATTAATTTAGGAAAAGGGGAATAGAATTTGTGGGGTAATAACATATTATAAATAATAAATTCATGGTATTATAATTACATTTATATATATTATTTAGAATATTATATTTTATTTCATTTTATAAGAGGTTAGATCACTTAATAAGAAATTCGGATAGTGGGATAATTTATTTTATCCAAATTTTTCATAATGGATCCTTCTTTTATTATTACGCAACATTTTCATAACTCTATCATGTAAATAACACCCAATAAATAATTTTATAACAATAAAACATCCATTTTATTTTATTATTATATATATTTTAATTTCATGTATCACATGACTTTTTTATTAAAATTTATCAAACTGTTTACATGAATGTTCATACAATCCATATTTTATTGGGTTTATTCGTTATTACTATTTATAAATATGTAATTATATTATACATATATTAATCAAAATATTTCTTTTAATATAAAACATTTTTTTGGGAATTTCATAGTTTACATTCATATATATATATATTTTATTTCTGAATACAAAAAAAAGTAAAGAAAATCGAAACTTTTTTCCCTTCAGTCGGGAATCATTTCCTCCATGTTCGTAGTTTTTCTAAAATGCTATCCTGAATAGATTACTATTTAAATATATTTATTAAATTAATTTTTATACATTTACATATATTTAAAAATAATTTTAATGTAATCAACTTGTTTTTATTCAGAACATGGTGATTCATACATCTAATGAACAATGTGAAAGTAATTATTGTTTTGATGCATGCCACATTAATTGATGTCTCTTCAATCATAAACACTATTTTATTCAATAATTCCATAATATTTATACCTAATTATTTTAAAATAAAATTATTTAACCAATATTATTGGTATTTTAATTCTACTACTTTTATTTATAAAGTAAATTTTATTCCCCCTAATAAATTTTATAATTTTTATTTCAAGGAATTTTCTTCTATATAAATATCCTTCGAAATTTATTATGACCTATATGGGATATGATTCAAATTTACCACATTTTAACTCTCCCTTTATGGGTTTTTATTCAGATATGAAAGGTTTATGAAACTAATATCCATTCCACATGTTTTGAAATTATGATATGAAAAATTATTTTTGATACTATGGAAAAAATATGATTTACTTCCATTATCTCATTGGTGGTACCATTATAAAAAATTACATGTTGTTACTTTTTATGTCATGTTTGGGTAGACCATTTTACAGCTCCAATTCTTTTTGTAAACATGGTGATCTCATGAGATAATGAGAATTTTATTCGGGATTGAACTGAGATCAGTAAGACACATTGTCTAATAATATATTATTGTGAGTGAACCCTAACTATGAAAATGATGAAATAAGAAGTTAAACTGATAAAGTGTGATAGTCAAGGTAATGATCCATGACTAATGATTGTTCTTTCTAATCATAATTCCATTCCATAATCATAAGACTGATGATAGTGGTATTGTTCTTGACTCAACAATGGTTTCTAAGAATTACACACTCTTATGTATTATGTCTTTTGAAAAACATATTCTATGATATATGATTAAATAAATTTTACTAGTTGAGTATGACTATTTTATATTATGAAAATTTTATCATTCCCTTATGTTTATCATATTCTCACTTATGAACATTAATAGATATCTATTATGTTTTTCTTTTTTGAGTATCTGAGCTCAGGATTTCATATGTTCCCCTTCCAAAGGTTATAAAGAAATATTTTTACTATGATTTGTATAATAAGGGTGTTATTTGTAATAAATATAACTGGAAATTTTTTATCCCTCTTATTTACTATTTATTATGTATAAATGATTCCAAAAACATTAAACACCTATGGTCGACAAGAATGTATTTTTATGCAAGGCATTAAATATTAACTAAAATGATGTAATATTTTTTTGATGAAATGTAAAGACCACTACATGTATATAAATTGGTTTATTATGTTTCTATAAAATTTATATTCAAACATCATGATAGTATTTGCATAGCCATTTAAATATTATAATACCTTCTTCTTAAGGTTGTCTTTACTATGTATAAGGGTAATCTGGTAATGTTTATGTAATGAATTATTAGAGAATTTAATATACATGAATTAACAAATAATAATAATTTTTGAATGGTATTGTATAGATTATGGAATGTTTATATTTAAATATATTAATGTTTTTATTATATAAAATTTGTTCTCTAATAGCTATCAATTCAATATTTTTACTGATTTCATTTTCATGATTCATAATTAAATATCTCATTTAATTAAAGTAGAGAATTATTAACATTTATTTAATATATAATAAAATACATTAAATTAATTATAAATTATTACCATGAAACTAATTATTGAGAATTAATCAACTATTCATGTTTCTTATATGAAGAAAACAATTTCATGTTCATACATGATAATAAAAAAAACTAGAACCCATTAATGTATTTGTAATATGTTTGTATTAAATTATTATAAAATATATTGTTTGATTGTATAAAAGTTAAGTGTTTTAAAATATAATTTCTCTCTTTGAGAGATGTTTGGTGTTGTTAACCTGATTTAATAAATGTGTTCTTCATAATTTCTATTTTGTATATCATATTAGAAGTTATGTTTTAATTATTATATTTTATATTCTATTAAATGACTACTATATCAAGTGGTTTTTATGAAATTGTTACTCAACAAATAAGTGTTTTATTTGTATTAAATTTGATTCATTAAAACATTTTAAATTTGATTCAACATTTTATCTTTTTATATTGTTATATTTATTTACTAACATATAAATTTTCTATAATTTATTTCATTTTATTTTACAAGTTGTACTAATCCAAATTATTTTGTTTTCATCAAATCTATTTCTGACTCAAATGTTAAACCAGTTGTAAGAGTATTTGGCTAAAAAAAATCATTCATTGAGTTTAGATCACTCTATTGAACTTATTTCATATACGTTGAGGTTATTCATCCTTTTTATCATATTATGTAAATTATCACTTTGATTACATTTTTACAACATAAAACCCCTTGAAAATGTTACATTCATCAGGGAGAATATTTCCCATATGGGATATATTAATAACTCAAATATAAGTTCATTGAGTTATAAATTGTGATCCTTAACTTTGTTCTTATTTGTTGGGGTTCTTCCACAATTAATATTTATTATATGTTATTTTATATTATTATTAGGAAAAATGAAATTTTATTAAAAAAGAGGATACATTACTCCTTTTACAGTATGGGATCTCCATAAAGTTAGTTTCTAAATTAAAATATGTTCATTTTATAAGAAACTATTTTATATCTATAATAAAATTAAAAATACAAAACATTATTTCATTTTAAATGTCACATTATTTTATATTTTTCTTGTTATTTTCTTAAAAATATTATATATTACCATGTTCAAATTTAATTTACAAAATGAATAGTGTGATATTATTTTAGGCCCATGTTAATTATTTTCCCTTATAATATACTATATAAAATCCAACTTCCATTTCCATTATATCCATCAAAAGGATTTATATTAATAGTAATTATGTTTCAAAATTGATACACTTATATTTATTTTTATTTTGGTGAATGGACACTCAATATGAAATATCCATTATTCTATTCCCTTTATCGGTTTTATCGGTCAATTTTTTTTTCAAGGATTTTATTTATAAATGTTATAATAATTTACAATTTTCTTCATTATATTATGATATTATATTTTCTAAAACATCAACTTCTTTCTCAAAATGTGTTACGGTCATGTTATCATTTTTATTGATATTTGTAATAGAATTATATTTCCAAATATTATTACAATAATGTGGATTGTAATGGGAATGTTCAGCGTATAATATTTAACCATTAAACTTCTTCCTTGTGATAGGTTATGATTGTGTAATTCCTTTTATTCACATGTGGATAATTATAGAAATTTATATTGTGCATCAGATACTAATATGGGTTGATTATGTTATGAAAGTGTATTTTCACCATTATATGTATAATACTGTCACTTTTCAAATGGAGGTACATTAGGGAAAAACATGAAATGTATTGTTGAATATTATAGTCAATGTTTCGGGCCTGTAAAAGTGATTGGTCTGGCCCAGAAATATATAGCCCCTCCTATGCATTAACATTTCCAATTAATCAATATGTATTTGGTTTTTGTGTATAACAGTCCTCATATCAGAATAGTAATTGGTAAAAAGGATCGAGCTCATGATTTTTTTCACAAAAATTATTTATTTAATTACTATTATTATGGTGTTTTGAATATACATTTTTATAAGGCCCCATCCATAAACCTTACTTAATTGTGAGTAATTACAAGATTACACCTTGAGGATCTTATCAGGTTTAGAGTTTTAGAGAATTAGAACATAAAACATGCATTACATTCCACATTTAAACAAAGTGGTTACATAAAATATAGTATTAATTTTTCCCATCAATGAAAACATATTTAAAATAAAACATCGATTCATTCTTGACACGTCCTTGACATTATCATCATATCATGTACCTTTCCCTTGACTAGTGAAAAACATTTCAAAAACTTGGGATGAGCATAAAAAGCTCAGTATGGGATATAAAAATATGGAAGGGAAACATGGGTAAATATAAACATAAGAATGAAATCATACATTACCCATAAAACATAATCACTTTAACATACCTCATCAAATCATGAATAAATCATAGATATCATAAGACATAATGGTATCTTGAGGCATTCATAACTTCTTACATATGGAGTAACACTCTGGGTTACATTTGGAATACACATCACAGTATATTACCTAAATCTCTTCAGAGAAACCTTAATGTTTCACTCCTTCGCGTTACTCAATGCATTGGAGAGCTATATCGAGCTCACCCGCAGTTAGTTTATCATGGAACCACACTTCTTCATAATAATTCCCATGAACCACAACATAATTGGATCACATAAAACATGCATAAAGGAAACATAACATTTCCACCATTCAATAACAAGATATCAATACAACACATTGATATAAAAATATTATGATAACCATTTTCAAATCCAAAATAAAAGAAAAGTAAAACATGGTATTTATTTTTTTCTTTTAAAAAGAAGGTATGGCTTGTACAGGAAGACGAAACTCAAATAATGGTCACGGTGGTGGAGAAGTCGTTGTCACCACATACGTACGAAAAAAACATTCCCTTTTGACATTTAGTAAATGCTTCATATAAAAAAGATTCCTTTTTAATAAACGTAAAAGTCAAAGGGGTTTATACACCGTTTAAAAAAGGATGGGTATAAAACAAAATATGCCTCAATGAAAGGAGATTGAGATGAAGTCCCATACCTCGGGTCCGACATGACTCAATCATTCTTTAATGTACGGAATAATAAACATGATTTAATATCTAATTGCTTAAGAACCTTTTTCATGTTCATTATTCCTTTTATATCACTTATTACCATGTCATGAACACTATGTAATTATTTAAGTTAATAACGGTCATTTTAATGATCATTGGTACCTGAGTAAAAAATAAACCCTTTATAATTACAAGTTGTTCATGAATCCATTATATCAAGAGTTATAATCATGATTTAGACATCAAATATATCATATATATCCTGTATATACATGCATTTATAATATTACATAACGTTTAGAGGTTAGAAATGAAATGCATCGTTCATGGAGACGGTAAGCCGTACATATGCATGAACGCTGCTTTCATTTATATTTAATATTTAATTGAATGGAATAAAAATTTTATAATGGTATATTATAATCCCATTATAATAAAATATATAAAATAATTAATTAGACCCTTTATACGTCCGACATGTGGAATTAACGAATCAAATCACATTGAGGGGGCGGTAGTCCGCAATTCCTTAAATGAAGATATCGCGTTTACCCATAATGGAAACCATAAAGGTATGCCCAAAATGAAAAATACAGAAGCTTTAGGAAAAAATAAACATATTATATATCATATATAAATATATTGTCATCTTAATGGCCACTTTTGAAGGTGTTAAAAGAATGTTTAAGGATCATCGTTTCAGGAGGCAGAAATTCACCATCCACAGAAACAGTATGTTCTTTAACCATTAGATGTAGGTGTGTGTAAGTGTAGCTCTAATACTTCTTATAAAAACATCCAAGTATATTGAATTTACTATAGTTGTTAGAAAAGAAACTAATAAAAAAAATTAGGGGGTTGGAGAAGAAAAATAATACAAACGGACTCAAGTGAAGACATTACCTTAAAATCGGGTAACTCCCTTTGGTTTGAGCTCAAAGGCTTACATGGGAAGACTTATTCCCAAAGTGAGGTTTCAAGGAGTAATATAGGGATGTGGAGAGTCAAATTGGGCAGGTATTGGTCGATCCAAAGGCTTTGAAAGTGTGGTTAAAGTGGTAGAGGTGGGGGCCTTTTATAAGAGGAGAGGAGGGGCACTCTTAGAATGTAAAGAAAAGTTACTTTATATTAATATGAGATTCGGATTTAAGAGGTCCCACATTTATATAATTCATGGATATGGTGATAATGGTTCTAAATATACCCATACAATAGGTTTTGGACATTTGTAGGTCATAGATTTTACATTATCTTTTCATTTTATTTAAATCCTTTATTAATGAGGTAATCGATGCATCATCATGATGTCATAAATAATTTAATTTATTTATTGTCTAAAAATTATAAAAAAATACTATGATGTATGAAATATTTTTAGATTTCCAATTAATATTTATAGTAAAATATCTTACTTGTATAACCTCATTGAAAAATTGTTTTAGTAAAACAACTCATGTTTGTGTCATTTTTACTTTTACATTAAATAAAAAGAGTTAATGTCTTTATCATACCCAAGTGGCTCAATGGGGTCCCAAAAATCGACCCATGGGTTGTATTGGACGTCCATGACACATCCAATAAGGGTAGGACATGTGTCTAAGTCATCTCATATTGTTAAAATATTATTTTTACCTTAAACTAAACTAATTACATCTAATCGCGATTAAAATCATAAAAGTTACTATTAACCAAAAAATTATTTTAATCCCATTGAACCACATTTTACTTCTTAATTAAAACCATGTATGTTGGATTTTTGAAATTCAAAACACCGAGGTTGTAAAATTTCATTTAAACAGAAAATCAGTTTTTAAAAGTACCAATTAGTGGTTTCACTATTCATCAAAAATTGACGTTTTTTAGAAAAATGCAAAAACTACACCCTAAGATATATTTGATATTCTGAAATCATAAATTATATCTATTTTTCAAAATTCAAATCATATAAGTTACATTAATTAATTTAATAATTAATTCCCGCTGTCATGACAAATATCGTGTTATTATCAAACAATAAGTATCGAAAGAATGACACTAGTTTAAGTCCAATATCAAAGTGAAATAGATTCATGACCACCATTGGATGAAATGGTAAAAATATATTTTAATTTCACATTAAAACCAATTAAAAAGATAATCTAATCATATAAATAAATTAGATTAAAAAGTGGTTTTCAATTAAAATACAACATTTGTCACTATTAATTAAAAAATGATCTTTATCGGAAAAATAACAAAAATTCACACAAAGTAAATTTTGATGTCCCATTCATAACGAATAAGTTTATTTTGACAAATATAGTTTATAAAATGTTCAAAAGATAGATTTAAAAATGGTTTTCCATTAAAAGGCAGTAAAACAATCTTTTAAAAATATTAGTGTATTCCATGCTTAAAATTGGATATATTTTCATTTTAAGCCTCTAAAACACTATCTAATTCATTAATAGGCATAGATAAAAATATCTATTAGTCATTACTTACTTGGGATGTTACATCCTTACCCACTTTAGAAAACTGCGTCCCCATAATTTATTTACTTATCGAATAAGTGGTGGTATTTATCCCTCATTGCATTTTCAGATTTCCATGTTGCCTCTTCAATCATGTGGTTTTTCCACAAAATCATTACCTGATGAATCACCTTATTCCGTAAAAGTTGCTCCATGTGGTCAAGAATCTGGACCAGTTGTACTTCATATGATAGGATCTCCTCCAGCTGAACTACCTATGGACTCAAAACATGAGATGTATCTGGCATGTACTTTCTCAGCATCGAAACAAGAAAAACATTGTGTACCTGAGATAAACTCGGAGATAAATCCACTCGGTATGCAAGTGATCCAACTCTCTCTAGAATTTCGTATGGTCCAATGATCCTTGGACTCAGCTTTCCTTTCTTACCAAATCACATCACACTTTTCCATGGTGAAACCTTGAGAAAAACATGATCACCTACCTCAAAAGAGAGATCATTCCTCCTATTGTCCGCATAACTCTTCTGCCTGCTCTGAGCTGTTCTCATGTGATGTTATGTCATCTGAACTTTTTCTGCCATGTCTTCTACCAATTCTGGTCCCATCAGCTTCCTTTCACCCACTTCATCCCAGAATGCTGGAGTTTGACACCGCTTCCCATATAATTCCTGAAATGGTGCCATCTGTATACTGGAATGAAAACTGTTATTATAGGAAAACTCATCCAAAGAATGATGTTGGTCCAAAAATCCCTTATAATCCATCGAACAATCTCGTAACATATCTTCCAAAGTCTGAATTATTCGTTCTGACTGCCCATCTGATTGAGGATGAAAAGCTGTACTAAAATTTAATTCAGTACCCATTGACTTTTGAAGGCCCAATCAAAAGTTAGAAGTAAACCTGGGATCATGATCGGAGACAATGTATAGAGGAACTCCATGAAACCTGACTATCTCTTTAATGTATAATAGAGAATATTGATCTAGAGAAAAAGTATCTCAAATAGGAAGGAAATGAGCAGATTTAGTCAAGCGATCAACAATAACATAGATTGCATTATTACCTTGAGATGTCTTCAGTAATCCCACAACAAAGTCCATGGATATATTCTCCCATTTCCACTCTAGCACTAGTAGAGGCTGAAGCATCCCTTTCGGTAATTTCCGCTCTGCTTTAACCTGCTGACAAGTCAAACACATCACAGTAAAATCAGCAATATCTCTTTTCAGTCCGTCCCACCAGTAATACTCTCGCAGATCTCTGTAAATCATAGTACTGCTAGGATGGACTGAAAACGGAGAACTATGAGCTTCACATAACAAATATCTCTTCAACTGTGAATCACATGGCACACATAATCTCTTCCCAAATCTCAAAACACAGTCATTATCAATGTTGAATTCAAGAAACATAACTTTCTGAACCAGCTCTACCTTTTTCTGTGAATCACTGTCTTGCTCTTGTGCTTGCTTGATTCTGTCTGATAGAGAAGATTTCACTGATACCTGAAACAAAACAGAAGGACATCCGGCAGAAACAACTTCTATGCCAAATTTTGTCAAATCCTTAAGAAAAGGATCACGTTCCAAATGCAACAATGTTAATGAAGCAATACTTTTTTCGACTCGAAGCATCAGCCGCTTTATTTGCTTTTCCCGGATGGTAATGAATTGTACAATCATAACCTTTGATTAAATCTAGCCATCTCCTCTGTCTCATGTTCAATTCTTTCTGAGTGAATATATACTTTAAACTTTTGTGATCATTATATATTTCACACTTTACTCAAATCAAATGATGCCTCTGAATTTTTAGAGCAAAAACAACAGCATCTAATTCCAAATCATGTGTAGGGTAATTTACCTCATGATTTTTCAACTGTCGTGAATCATAAGCAATTACCTGATAATTCTGTATTATAACACAACCAAGTCCTTTCAATGAAGCATCACAGTAGATAAAAAACTCACCATTCCTGGAAGAAAGTGCCAAAACTGGAGCATTCACCAATCATCTTTTCAATTCCTGAAAACAACCATCACGTTCTTTTGTCCAGATAAACATAACACCCTTCCGAGTTAGCTTAGTCATTGGACTAGATAACCGTGAAAAATTTCTAACAAAACATCAGTAATAGCCTAACAAACCAAGGAAGATATGAATCTCAGTTATATTTGTGGGTCTTGGACATTCTTCAACAACCTTTGTTTTTGCAGGATCAAAATTTATCCCATCTTTAGAAACAATATGACCAAGGAATGAAATTTGTTGCAACCAAAACTCACACCTGATGAATTTCCCATAAAATTTATTTTCATTCAAGGTTTTCTAAATAACTGTTAAATGTCTTTCATGCTCTTCTTTACTTTTAGAAAACACCAAAATATCATCCATGAAACCCACCACAAACTTATCCAATAACTCGTGGAATATTCTATTCATTAAGTCCATGAATATAGAAGATGCATTTTTTATCCCAAAAGGCATTACTACAAATTCATAATGGCCATATCTAGTACGAAACACAGTTTTCGGAACGTCTGCTTCCTTTACCTTCAGCTGATGGTACCCCGATCTCATTCAATATTTGAAAAATATTGTGCTCCCTGGAGCTGATCAAACAAATCATCGATATGTGGAAAAGGATATTTGTTTTTAACAGTGATGTTATTCAAGGGTCTATAATCAATGAAAAGTCTCATTGAACCATATTTATTTTTAACAAATAAAATATGATCACCCCATGGTGATGTGCTAGGTCGAATGAAACCTTTCTATAATAAATCTTCCAATTTCTCCTTCAACTCTAAAAGATCAATTTGAGCAATTCGATATGGGTGTTTTGAAATTGGATTAGGATTAGGAACTAAGTCAAGAATAAATTCAACATCCTGATCTGGTATTATTCCAGGAAATTCATCAGGAAAAACATCAGGATACTCATTTACCACTGGCACATCATTAATCTGAATAGTAAATTTGTTTTTAACGATGTGTGCAATGTAACATTCATTTCCATCTTTTACAAGTTTCTTGGCCTCTTGATCAGTTATCAACAGTAAGGGTTCATTATTGTACACAAACTGAAAGTATTTATGAAAAGAAACTCCATTATCTCTACAGTCAATCTTAGCATGTTAAATAGAGAGCCAATCCATACCCATGATAACATCAAACTCTACTAGAGGAACAACAATAAGGTTCGCAAGTAGGATCTTTCCACGGATAAGGATAAGAAGATTTTTATAAATTCTTTTTTCCTCAACATTTCCCCCAAGTGTTTTTACCACAGGTTCAGGAGTCATTTATTGAGATGGAATTCCCATTTTACTAGAAAGGTTTTCAGATATGAAAGAATGTGTAGACCCCGAATCAAACAACACACTAGAATAATATGAAAAAACAAACAAAGTACTTGATACAACTTCATTTGATGGCCCGAAATCTACTGAAGTAGTTGTAAAGGATTTCACCACACCTTTCTTATTGTAGTCTAACTGCTTCCCATCACTCGAGCTCTTTGTCGGACCCTCATTTTCATAGTGACCCATCTCATTGCACTTAAAACATTTCACTAACTGTATATCAAATTTGGTATTACCATCACCTTGATTTTTTTCATAGAAATCACGAGCCTTATATCCCATCTTGCCACATCTGTAGCAATTTACAGAATTCAGAAGACATTCCCAAGCATGCCTTTTACCACATTTATCACAAAGTGGAAACATAATTTTCTTACCATCAGACTTTTTTGAAGAATTCTTTCCTTTCTCATGCCACCTCAGTCTCTTCTTCTGCAGGTTGTTATATAACACTTGATCATCTGCAAATTATATTTCGACCTTCTCATCACATCGAACAAGATTTTCATAACTATTAAACTCATGAGAAGATAATTCCCTTTGATATTATGCCTTTAATCCTGAGTAAAACTGATTGATTTTACTATCAAGGTCTCAGATAAAATTTGGAGGTTACCTTGCCAATCGAGTGAACCTTTCTTCATAGACAGCCACTGAGTCTTCCTCTTGCCTAAATTCCAAGAATTACTTTTACATCCTAAGTTGAACAGCCTTAGGTAAATACTTTCATGAAACATACCTTTAAATTCATCCCAGTCGAGAGTATCAATCTCATCAGCATCCCTGATATTTTTAACCATTGACCACCACTGATCTGCTTCACCCTCCAAACTATAAATAGCAAGACTAACCTTTTGATTGTCTGAACACACCATGACATCGAAAATATTCTCTAGTGATTTAATCCACCCTTCATCTAGCACATGGTCAGATGAACCTCTGACTGATGGGGATGTTGCCTCATGGAATGTTCCACCACTGACATGTTCCTATGTGGTTGATCTGGCTGATCTCGTGCATGGATACCACATCCATTTATCGCTTGAGTCAACTGTGCCATTACTGCAACAAATGATTCAGTTCCAATTCCAACCATCTCAGGATGCTGATTCGGAATGTTATTTCATTCTATATGCCTTCCTAGCACTGCTTCCCTATTTCCTCTACAGAAAACCATTCTGAACAAACATGTCTCAGATGAAGCAACATGGTAATCATCAAATGCTATATAATTTCAATTTGACCATAAAAAAATTTTTTTTGGATAATCATTTAATGTAATTCTAACTCTTAATGTTATCTAAACCGACCTTTGATACCAACTATAAGACCCCAGCCTTAAACCATAATCAATATTGAGTTATTACAAGATTACACCTTGACGATCTTTTCAGGATTGGAGTTTTAGAGAATTAGAACATAAAACATGCATTACATTCCACATTTAAACAAAGTGGTTACATAAAAGATAGTATTCATTTTTCCTATCAATGGAAACATATTTAATATAAAACATGGATTCTTTCTTGACCCCTCCTTGACACTATCATCATATCATGTACCTTTCTCTTGACCTGTGAAAAACATTTCAAAAACTTTGGATGGGCATAAAAAGCTCAGTAAGGGATATAAAAATATGGAAAGGAAACATGGGTACATATATACATAAGAATGAAATCATAATTTACCCATAAAACATAATCACTTTAACATACCTCCTCAAATCATGAATAAATCATATAAATCATAAGACATAAAGGTAACTTGAGGAATTCATAACATTCTTACCTAGGGAGTTACCTTCTTGGTTACGTTTGGAATACCCATCACAGTATATTCCCTAAATCTCTTTGGAGAAACCTTAAAGTTTCACTCATTCGTGTTAACCAATGCATTGGGGAGATATATCGGGCTCACCCGCCCTTAGTTTATCACAGAACCACCCGTCTTCATAATAATTCCCATGAACCACAACATAATTGTGTCACATAAATATGCATAAAGGAAACATAACATTTCCACCATTCAATCACAAGATATCAATACAACACATTGATTAAAAACATTATGAAAACCATTTTCAATACCAAAATAAAATAAAAGTAAAACATGGTATTTATTTTTTTCTTTTAAAAAGAATGTATGGCTTATAGAGGAAGCCGAAACTCAAATAATGGTCATGGCGGCGGAGAAGTCATTGTTGCCACATACGTACGACAGAAACATCCCCTTTTTTCGTTTAGTAAACTCTTCGTATAAAAAATATTCCTTTTTAATAAACATAAAAGTCAATGGTGTTTATACACCGTTTAAAATAAGGTTGCGTATAAAACAAAATATGCCTCAATGGAAGGAGATTGAGACGAATTCCCATACCTCGGGTCCGACTTGACTCCATCGTTCTTTAATGTCCTGAATAATAAAATTAAGTTAATTTCTACTTGATTAAGAACCGTTTTCAAGTTCATTATTCCTTTTATATCACTTATTATACTGTCATGAACACTATATAATTATTTAAGTTAATAATGGTCATTTTAACGATCATTGGTACTTGAGTCAAAAATAAACCCTTTATAATTACAAGTTGTTCATGTATCCATTATATATAGAGTTATAATCATGATGTATATATCATATATATCATATATATCATATATATCCAGTATATACATTCATTTATAATATTACATAACGTTTAGAGGTAAGAAATGAAATGCACCGTTCATGGAGACGGTAAGCCGTATGTACGCATGAACACTGCTTTCATTTCTATTTATTATTTTATGGAATGGAATCATAATTTTATAATGGTACATTATAATTCAAGTATAATATCATATATAAAATCATTAATTAGATCCCTTATACGTCCCACATATGGAATTAATGAATCAATTCACTTTGAGGGGGCGGTAGTCCGCACTTCCTTAAATGAAGATATCTTGTTATCCATAATGGAAGCCATAAAGGTATGCCCAAAATGAAAAATACAGAAGCTTAAGGAAACCATAAACATAATATATATAATATATAAATATAGTTTCATCTTAATGTCCACCTTTGAAGGAGTTAAAAGAATGTTGAACAATCATCGTTTTGGGAGGCAGAAATTCGCCATCCATGGAAACAGTATGTTCTTTAACCATTAGATGTAGGTGTGTGTAAGTGTAGCTCAAATACTACTTATAAAAACATTTGAGTATATTGAAGATACTATAGTTTTTACAAATGAAAATAATAAAAAGAGTTTAGGGGGTTGGAGAAGCAAAATAAAACAAAAGGACTCAAGTGAAGACATTACCTTAAAATCGGGTAACTCCTTTTGGTTTTAGCTCAAAGGCATCCTTGGGAAGACTTATACCCAAAGTGAGGCTTCAAGGAGTAATATAGGGATTTGGAGATACAAAATGGGTAGGGTTAGGAAGAGCCAAAGTCTTTGGAAGTGTGGGTAAATATGTAGAGGTGGGGGCCTTTTATAAGAGGAGAGGAGGGGCACTCTTGGAAAGTTAAGAAAAATTACTTTATTTTAAAATGAGATTATAATTTAAGAGGTCCCACATTGAAATAATTCTAGGATAAGGTGATAAGGGTTCGAAATATACCCATACAATAGGTTTTGGACATGTCTAGGTCATAGATTTTACATTATCTTTTCATTTTATTTAAATCCTTTATTAATGAGGTAATCGCTGCATCATCGTGATGTCATAAATAATTTAATTTATTTAATGTCTAAAAACTATAAAAAAAATACTATGATGTAGGAAATCGTTTTATCTTTCCAATTACTATTTGTGGTCAAATATATGACTTGTATAACCCCATTGAAAAATTATTTTAGTAAAACAACTCATGTTTGTGTCATTTTTACTTTTACATTAAATAAAAATTATTAATGTCTTTATCTTACCCAAGTGGCTCCATGGGGTCCCAAAAATCGACCCAGGGGTTGTCTTGGTCGGCCATGACACATACGATAAGGGTAGGACATGTGTCTAGGTCATATCATATTATTAAAACATTATTTTTACCTTAAACTATATTAATTACCTCTAATCGAGATTAAAATCATAAAAGTTACTATTCACAAGAAAATTATTTTAAACAAATTGAACCAGATTTTACTTATTAATGACAACCATGTAAGTTGGATTTTTGAAATTCAAAACACAGAGGTGGTAAATTTTAATTTAACCGGAAAATCATTTTTTATAAGTACCACTTAGTGGTTTCACTATTCATAAAAAATTGACGTTTTCAGAAAAATACCAAAACTTCACCCTAAGCTATATTTGATATTCTTAATTCAAAACTGATGTCTATTTTAAAAAATTCAAATCATATAAGTTACATTAATTAATTTAATAATGAATTCCCTCTGTCATGACAAATAGCGTGTTTTTATGAAACAATAAGTATCAAAAGATTGACACTAGTTTAAGTCCAATTTCAAAGTGAAATTGATTCCAATGACCACCATTGGATTAAATGGTAAAAATATATTCTAATTGCACTTTGAAACCAATTCAAAAGATAATCTAATCATAAAAATAAATTAGATTAAAAAGAGGTTTTGAATTAAAATACAACATTTTTCACTATTCATTAAAAAATGAATTTTATCGGAAAAATACAAAACAATTCACATAAAGTAAATTTTGATGTCCCAATCATAATGAATAAGTTTATTTTGACAAAAATAGCTTATAAAATTGTCAAAAGATATATTTAAAAATGTTTTGCCATTAAAAGTCAGTAAAATAATCTTTTAAAAATATTAGTGAATTACATGCTTAAGATTGGATTTATTTTCATTTAAAGCCTATAAAACACTATCTAATTCATTAATAGGCATAGATAAAAATATCTATTATTCATTACTTACTTGGGATGTTACAATTTTCACTAACTATCATGGATATTTAATTCATTTTTTTTGTTATTGAGCTATTTTTATTAGTTATTCATTACATAGTATGAATGTAACTCTTATGATTCTGAAAACGGTCGTCATACATTTATCTTACTAAGTGTATGAGATCATTGAATTCTCATGTTTCTATTTCTCTAGGATATGAAAAAATTAATTATAAATGATATTTATATATAAACATATATATATAAAGAAATAATGGGATATGTTAAAGACTCGTCAGTTATTATGTATTTTTTTGTTTAATGGGTAGAATATCTATTTGGTATTATGAACATGGGGGTTTTTAGTAATTGTCACATCAAAATTCTAGATTTCGTTGAACTTGGAATGATCCTTGGGATGGAGGAGATTCAATAATTATTAATTATTTTTTAATCCATGATGGTTTTATCTAGAATTTTACAGGTGGTATCAAATTGATTATGTGATGTATATTATTATTGCACTAGATTCGAAAGTGAAGGTCCGAAGTGTCACATGTATGTGGTACATATTATGAAGAATAAAGGTGTGGGGTTTCTTACTACATTTTTGTATTCATGAATTTATTAGGCAATAATATATATACCTAATGAGGTAAAATTCAGATACCATATTTTTTTTATCACATCGAACCAGAGAATTGTGTTGGTTAGAATATTAATAAATAAAACTAATAAAATTATAGAGTGTTTCTAAACCACGCATCCATAATTTTAGTAAGAGAGTATTAGATTTTATACAATGTAACTCCACCTCATTAATATTGGTTTAATTGTATTTGTCAATGAATAAAACATTCGGTGAAAGAAATGGATAGGTTGATAAAATTTCATGACCCTTTAACTTTATCCTTTTAGGTATATGAACTTCATAAATTGGAATTTACAAAAAACTATGTTATGACTATATCACAAAATAGGGTCCCATAGTACTTGTTTTAGAAGGAATATGGTTTTCCCAAATACATTTATAGGGATGTGATGATTTGAAATGAAAATAACTAATAAAATTCATTAATATAAATAAAAAAATTATTACTAAATATTATAATATATATAATTAAATATAAGACATAGTATAGAATGTTGATTATGGAAGAAAATTCTATATTTCAAAAAATGATACACAACTTATATTGAAATAGTGTGAAATTTCCCATCTATAATCACTAGGTCCAATCCAGATTTCCACATGACCAAATGACTTCCGCCATATATAGAGTTGGAGATTACTTATATATCTAGGACTAAATGTTGTTATTGGGGATATTTCACCCTCATAATTAATAAATTTAAGTATAAGTGATATTCTATTAGTAATAACAAACTCTATTATAACACATTGCATGGAATATATTTCATGTCAGATACAAAAAATATACAACGGAACTCCCATGTTTCAATGTCATTAAACATGTTCTGAATAATAAGAATGTAAATAAAACAATATGACATTAATGTAGTGTATTTCCCAATACGACATATTATAAGAATTATTCATCTCTTAGCTCCCTAACTATGGGGCTTTTCCTTTTCCTATATCACTAGAAATGTAGTATGTATGTATATAAATATTTTTGTGCAATTTGTGAGTAATAAAACCATTTGTCTATCACCAATGTCACCATAATATTTGTTCACATGCATATGTATATATTTCATGATAATTAATACACAAAACACCACAACCAAAACAATATATATTGAGTTTACATGATCTATCCAAGAAACCATATGACCTGTTTTTACATATTTATCCTCCACTCAAGAAACATCGACCTAATAAATGATATGAACTGTATTCATACAAAATTCCATGATTTATAACCCATAGCCTCAAAATAATTAATGGGTATCACAACAAGGTTTCTAAATCCCAGCACGTCCCTGTGCCAGACAACACAACTATGATATCCCAAAACTATGTCCAATGTTAGGTCAATGATTACGATTATTGTCCCAAATTCCCCATCTGGATAAATAACCTAATAAAATCATTCCCCCATATCATTCTAGATATGTCCATCTTGTTGAATCATCTTTCCTAGTCCTCTCATAATGCCACATGCAATGTCTGACCATGGTCTACCTCTGTGGCCACCAATCCACAACGTGTCCACTAATCACATTAGTATCATGCATAGAACTACAATATAGCACATATCAATTAATTCACATAAAAATAATATTATAACATAAAAATTCAAAACATAACATATCAATAGTGTGAAAACATCATCTAAATATGCACACATATGATGAAACTCAAACATGGGTCTCATCATATATGATCTAACACACATGTGTTATAAAAATCATGTATTGTAATTATAATTTGAAAAGGAAAATATTATATCATGTTTAAAATCATATATATGGCCTCTACATAATAATTAATTTCCAACCTCAAGAGTTTTTCATCAATTTCATCATTCATAAAATGTGTTGTCTTCTGAACATCATTCGTACATTGACTAAAACAAGGATATGAAATGATATCATAGAATATATTATAATAAGGACTAAAAAATGTTCAAGAATGAGATACAAGAAGGAATAAAAAATATGGGTAGATCAAAATCATACACAATATTTAATACTGACATCGATAACCATCAAATCTTGATTAGGGAAAAAATTGTCGCTCAATTAATGAACAAAAAAGGGAGAATAGATGAGGCTTCCACAATTCCAGTTATAATGGAATTTCCTCAATATTTCATGCTAATATTCCTTGTGAAATGGTGATAAAAAAAAGTTTATAATAATAAAGGATCTCAATGGTAGTAACAAAACACATTGGAATTCGTCTAATTTTTTTCAAGGAATTTCTAAAATTCATTTAGATCAAAGGAATAATTGATGTAAAGAAGTTGAATAAATTAATATGGATAATTACCTGACTAATAATTCATCTTCATACAAAAAACTAAAATTAACACCTTTATCATTTGATAATGATGAGATAAAATAATTTATATAATGGTTTTAGATATTTTAAAAACAAATTGACATCAATACATCCTCTAGAAAGACCATCACTACACCATGTTGTTAATGAATAAACATGTGTCAAGGATTATTCCAATGTAGTTTTTCAAAATAACAATCAAATTCCTTCAACCATGGCCTCTAACATGAAAATTTCTATTTAGTGTCATTGAGTTCCTTTAAAAACCCACAGAGACCACTGAATAAACCCTGGCGTTTCTTCCATGTTTTCTTCTTCCCCATTATACATTAGGTACTGGAACCAATAACAGCATAGTTAAGGTATTTCTTTTTTAATTTATAAAATGAAAAACCAAAACCATTTTAAGAATTAAATATATACTGTTAAAATAAAAGATTAAATCTAAATTGGGATAAAAAAAACAATAAAACGAGATACAAGACATAACTTATAATGAAAAATTTATATGTTGTAAAATATCCCCCATGATTGAGTTTATTTTCTAAAAAATTATCTCTATATTTCCTACCTAAAAAAATAAATCCACTAATAATAAATATCAAACATAAAATCCTTGGATTCCTCTAATATCTGTTAATGTCAATATAAGAAATAAATAAGTCTCATATCATACCCTCACAACACCTTCACACACCATTTTGTGATCAACACTAGTGATCCACAATATTTTCTTCTCTTTCCAAATCAACATTGTCATAGTCGATCAGAATACTATGATCAACAATGTACATACAGAGCTATGAAAAATGGAACACATCCAAGATTACTTGATAACAAGGAAGGAGGTTCGGTCAGTAATCCATTTTATTAATAAATTCAATAATGTCCAAGAGTCCCAGAAACCATGACATTAATTTCCTTTTTTCCATTAATGATAACATGCCAATAGAAGTTAATCGTTCAGGAAATATTGGTCCCCAATAGTCCACTCCAAACATTTTATCCTCGAGAAGAAATATGATTTCTATATATTAAATGTAGTGAACCATTAGTTCTTAGATTACTACAGTAAATATGTTGTATCATTCAACATACTCATACCAAAAAAAGTTTCCTCACATTCATCATTACAAAACATCATTGAGAGACGTGAAAATTGAAAGAGATCATTAAATGGATATATTTAATTAAAACCCTATAAACTATTGTTTAAATTGAAATAAACCCTATTATATAAAGAAGGATCATAAGCATACTCTATAATTATCCATATTTCTATAGATGATATATTTTACTAAACTATAATTATTTCCCTAAAGACTTATCCAATACATTCCTAAATCACTATGTATAATAGGAATATTTATCTCTATGATAAAAGAATTCACTCTGTGAATTCGTAAAATATATTAAATAAAAAACCATCCTTACTCTAAAAAGAGTGTTTCTATTATATATACATAAAATATTCTACTTTTATTTAAAAAAACTATAATGTCAATAGTATCATGATTCATCGGTGTCATGGGTATCCTCATCATAAATGGAATCTTCACATCATCTAACATCCATCGTAGAACCAGAAGTGGTTGAAAACCCCTACCTGGATCCTGGTGATCTTTCATTACCCTATCAGAGTTATGGAATCCTGAAACAAAACCATAAAATTATCTCTTCAATATTTTCCTTAAAAAATGATATTAGATGTTATGGTACATTTTCATTAAACTTGTGTACATTACCCATTTCAACCCATCATAGATTTCATCAACTCCTCCATCAATGTAGTTAGTAAAACTAACCTCTATTTGATATAGATCACATATTAATCATATATGTACTACTAAATTATATTATTATTTCTATACATGAAACTCTTCATCACCATACACTCTATATCTATTTACTATAATGTTTTCACATGACCCACAAAAGTAGTTTTGACAACTAAAGATTCTTATGTTATTAAAAAATGATTTTCCAATGCATCCACATGACACTAATAAATGAAACTCATTAATCCATATTCCTCTAATGAGGGCCACTCTACTAAATCATACATCTCCAATTATTTCAGTAAAATACCATCTACAATAAAATTTCACTCCCAGATAACAATCCATATCAAATCATATTGTTTTCAGAAACTCCACCCAATGAATCCACCTCGAAATCATATCCACCTAGTAGAATATATATCATATTGTGTTGTGGGACATGTAAAAATATCTCAATAAAGAGATAATGTTCTCAACACCCAATATCCTGGAATATAATGGGAAAATCCACCTCATGTGTGGGGTAATTTTCCACAAGGGGTCATTATTTAGAAGAAACTAAGAAAACTAAATAAACCATCAACATATAAAAATCTCTCAAACAAACACCCAAGGAATAATAGTAAACTACCTATCAAATACCAAGCACCAGAAATGTTAGAATCAGTTCTATCATGATAAATATATTAAATTATATTAATAGATCCACCCAAAGATATATCCACTTAGGATTTATGCCATTATTTTAAATAAAACTCATATGCAATGAAAAATTAGATAATTACTATGTGAAATATCAATAATAACCAGCTAAACTGAGAAAGATAGTGATCTCAAACACATTTATAGTTTTTGTAAAAAAAATTATGTCTCTACCTTCATTGTGTCCATAGATATTCTGGCCTTAGATATCCAATACCTAAAGTATCGAATGAATCCAAAATATAATTTTCAATAGTTTTTAATATATATAATTTTCATTAAGTGTACTTAATAAAATATCTATGTGTTTATATATTATAAATAATTTCATGGTGTACATAATTATATCATAATTAACACCAAAAATAATGAGTTGACATTCAGATGGAATGTCCTATTCATCTGAGCGATGACCACCTTTGGTGAGTTTTTCAACTAAAATGTAGGTCATGACACTCATACGGTTCTTATATAATCCAAAATTGTGTCTTATGAATATCCCCGTCTCTTTAAAAATCTAGTGGATACATAATTTCAATAAAAACATGGTGAAACAATGGGGCCCCCACCACTTGGTATTTACGTCATTGTTTTTTAAGTAAGTGTATTTACTCTTAAATTCCACATAGATCAACCTTCATTAGTCCATAAAAAATTTAATAAGAAAATATTTAATCTTATTTAATATCAATGGTGAAACCCTTGGATATGTTCATGGCTTAAAAATATAATTTTCCTATATATAATTAAGCTAAATAGTTTGTTCCTTCAAAGTAGTAAGAGACATATGATATGGAGGAATGATTATAGGATTCATCCATGTCATAATACCTAACTAAAATATAATTCCCTGAGATGGAGGGAGACATGATAAGTAATTTATGTAGAAAATATAATTCAAGTCCACCTATGGTGTAAGGGAAGATGCTACAACATTCTACCACACAAGAGACATGTTTGGTACTTACACCATAGTAGTGTTATAGTGAGTAGGGTCTGGTCACATTTTACTTACTCATACATAACATTCACCAGTAATAAAAACTCCTATGTTTCGAAAATCATACAAATAATTGATATCATCCAACATTTACCCAAGTACTATTAATCCATTCTATGTCATATAACACATCAATTATTGGAATCTCTAAGATTATTAAATCACATAGATGTTCATTTCCAATATTTGTTACTGTATTAACATTAATGTTTTTGTGATGAAAAATCTCATTTATAATTATGTATCAAAAGATACTATATTATAAGATAAAAATATTAGTAATTGAATAATAATAACTATTCGAAATGATATAAATTAATGTCAAGAATCGATATCAAATAGGGTGGTAGAAAGAGTAATATTGTTCCAATCCAAATTTTGAATGGTCGGTGGTCCCAATCCATATTCCGTAAAAATATAATACATTAGATAAACATAGATTACATTATCAAGATAAAATTTTCCATATTATATATGATTCCCATGAGTCATTTCCATATGTGTGGTCTGAACCTACTTCTAAGGACCTGACAAGTCCCCTGGATCAATGCTAGAATCTATCTCGAATAACCATATTACCGCATATAAGAAAATATCATGCATAAATTCAATATATTATATATTTTTATTCACTGATGAAACATTAATTTTATATTAGGAAAAAATTTCTGATAATTCTAACTCAATTATTATTTGAAACATTGCGGATCTATTTCTCTAATAATTGTTTCTAATTAACCCCTTATCTGTTCTCATTGTCTACTACAACTCAGACATGAATACACTACCTTAATCATTATAATATTGGAGATATTGATAGTAATCCCTTTATGTACTTGATGAAGAAACACACATATATATTCTTCAATAATATAATCTTTTATCCTATCATTTTTAATAACATCTAGATATATCGTTGGCTAATATTCCAGACCTAACACCACATCACCGATTGGAGAATGATAGATAATTTATATAGCATCCAAAGTTCATTATTAATTAATAGGGGAGTTATGAATATAAAATACAATTAATATTTCAATTAATATGAACCATTCATTGATCCATCCAATTGAACTATAATCTCTTGATTATTTTCCAAAATTAGCATACATGGAATTAAATAATTGAAATAAGGTTCCTTGAAGGTCATCCATGTCATAAAATTACATATCATTGGTGAGATCATATTGTACCACCACCATCAATTATTTCCTGAAATAATAAGGGTCATAATATTTAACATTTGATCCCCCAAGGACTCCACCATGACAATGATCCACTAAATGATTCATATCCGTCCATCTTCATAGAAACTACATTTGGTTTACTTGGATAATAGATGAAGTGAAAATGATAGTCTCAAGAAAATATGAACATAGTCATAGGAACTCTTCTACCATTAATTGCAACAATAGATATGACTCATGGATATTAGGTACCTTATCCATAAAATACTATAGTAGGTGAATGAGGGTTCTCTAGCATAATAGGAGGTGAAACCATAACATCCCCCCATGTGGGGGATTCTGTGACCATATCTTTACATTTTTCATAAAAGATGGTATTAAATTGGTATTAATTGAAATTTGAAATGTAATCTTGGGACTCTTATAAAATTTTAAAAATAAATAATAATAGTTAGTTCATGGGAACACAGATTGTATTATGAAAATATTAACTCATTATTTATATTATAACATGAAAACATAACATCTTAGTACAATAAAATTCTAAGGATTAGTTAACTATTACCAAAGGATAGTAATAAAAATCAATATAATAGAAGGAACGATCGAGTAAAAATAATCAAGTCTTAAATAGATATATCCCAAACTTAGGGAAAACATGTATATCACTCAACTATGAATATAGATCTATCCTAAAAATATAACACAAATCAATGAATTTATTTAAATAACGATTATTCAGAAAAAAATAGGTATAAATATGTCATGTGATCACATGTTCTTAGACAGGATAAATGAATGTACCCAAATAAAATAAAATATTAATAGAGAAATATTTTTATTTTCATTATGTTACTACAATTTCTTAACTATGCATGAACTCAAAACAATTATAACTACAAGGTTTTTTATACATGTTCTTTCCAATAACACATGTGAGTCCCCTAAATGAGCCCTGCAAATATTAACTATATTCTACTGTTACCAAAAAATATGGTGAGGAAGAATAAAATAGGGAAGTCATACATTGAATAAAATATATGTTTCCTATTCTAAATCACCATGTCTGAGACAGAATACCATATGGACTTATTCTTTCCTCCGCATATGTAATAGGATACTGACTAGAATTCAGGGTTAGAATATAATTTGCGTGGACACTATTCCATTATTATTAATAAATACATTTATAATATAAAACATAATATAATAAATAAAAAATTCTCAGTCCAATTTCATTGAATTTTAATTATGTTTAACTACCAAAATGTAATCAACTACAAAATTATTTGGTCAAAAAAATATTGGTGTGATAAATACATTCTAGTAGAACAATATCATTCTAGTGTTATGTGTCAATAATACATTCTAGTAGAACAACAACAATTCATCAATATCAAGATTGTGTGCACATGAGATTTTATGCAAAGATAATATATAGGCGCAAAAATATAACCATATAATAATGTAATTTTTTTAATATTCAAACCTATATACTATAACCCATAAAATTACATACTATTTATCCTTTTAGGAACAATTTTCACAATAAAAATCATGAACTAGGGTCAAGAAATAGCTCACCACAGGTATCCCACAACTAACATTATGCTAATAAGACTCACCATAAGGTTTTAATATATTGAAACTATCTCAAGTATGGACTATAACAACGCATAATATTCATATATTATTATTACAGATAAATATATTGATATTCATGTTCGAACAGAACCATGTGAGGACCGTATGGGTTTAGTGTCTCTGGAATCATGAAAAAAAACTATCTAATAAAACATAAAAAGTGTCACCTGATTATACATTCATAAATAAAAACCTTTTTACATTCCATAATTAATATATTATTTCATATCCCGGGGGAGTTTGAAATATGAAAATGTTGAGCTTATTTTCTCTATAAGGGTAATCAAGGGATATATCATTCACAAACTCAGAATAATAACATGTACATAACATTTGAGAATTATACAATCCATATCAAAGGTAATAACATTGAGTAATGTAATAAATATTTGAAGTTATTAACAAATGAATCATATGAAATAATGATCCATTAGCGAATAATATTGGTATATAACATGAAATGTGTCAAAGACATAATCCTAGAAAATAATCTCTTTTGTAGTCAATGATCATTTCTGAGACAGTCTTAGTGTAATGTGTTAAAATTTCAAACCATAGTAGTATCCAAGGATCAAACCAATAAAAATCCCACATGATGGGTTTCAATCTCCAAACCATCACAATATCTTCTATTCACTCCCCAGACTATCATAATGGATTGGGTTCACTCCTTAAACCATTGTAGCATACTAAGTCCTTTACTGAACAAGATTCACTTCTCATTCTAGTCTAGTAAATCACATCAGACATAAATCATTACCTAATTCATAGGATTCATATATATGTCTCACCTAACTTAGAATAAAACCAAACATAATTGGTTTAGATTAACATAAATCATTGAAAACCCCATGAAATGAAATTGGGGTTCATAAACACTTTATTAATATATAACCATTTCAAAATAAATTCCCTTTACAAATATCATATCACCATAAAGACTAACAAAAAAAAATGAATAAGGATATACTACTTGAAAAATATCACTATTAAATCATATTTAACATCCAATATTGTTATATTACATGGGTAATAATTTAGTGTGATCAATTGAATTAATTGTTGAGAAAAATAACCTTTCTATTTTGAAATTTTTTTTAATGATTCGTGATTATAAAATAAAAAATATCCAATGGGAAAAATTATAAAATTATAATTCATGATTATATTCATAAAATAATCATGAAGGTGGTAAATTATACTTATGTTATAGAAGCTATGAAATAATTCAATATTTATTTTGTATGAAATGTCATGAAGAACCTCAATTATAAAAGTCAAAATGTATCCTTTCACGCCATTTTTTAAAATTCAAACATAAGAAAAATGAATTTACAAAATCATAATATAACACTAAATAAACATTAGGAAACTATTTTTAATAAAATGGCCATGGAATAATGATATATTTTTTGGGAAGACATTAAGGAGATAATTTTGAATATAAAATCCCCTATTAATATCACATCGATGAAGTGTGAATTAATAAAATTAATAGATTAATAATATTGACTATAAATATAGATGGAAAAATTTAAATGAATCTGAATATATCAAATATACACCCACACATAATAATATAATTTTATAATCAATTATGTATATGATCAAACAAATGAATTTCAAGGTGGTTAAGAATTATCATACCACATTGTAATCAGTCAAATCGTTTTCCCCATAATAGTAATAATTATTAAATGAAATGTTGAATAAAATATGTATAATTAAATTCATGATATTATATGTGAAAGGGTAGTATATAATCCAAACAGAAAAAATAAACGCTGAATAATGTATATATCTCACAAAAGGAAAAAGTGAAATGAGAACCCATTACCTATTGCTTCCTTTAGTTTTATACATTATCATTCTATAAAATGGTTTAATGAATGTTATTAAATCATTTAAGAAATATATTAATATTTATATGAGGTTATGTGATGATTTTTTAAAATATTTTGAGCCATTAATTAATAATAGTTTATTTTTTTCATGGTTTTAGTTGAGTTCATTTCATGGTTTCTTGATCTATTGATTTGAGTAAAATTTTGTATGTTCTAGAAAAATGAGATTAAAATAAAAAAAATTGAATTAAATTGTATTAATATAAATTGGTAATTTTAAATGTTAACATATATCATTTTTCCCTTTTATCTATTATAATTAATCATTTGATAAACCGTAAATGAAAAATGTTTAGTTTATTTTTTTTTTGGTTTTTAGAAACATCACAAAGTAACATTAATTTATTTAATAATATGTCTATATATTAGTTCCAAATCATGAAATATGTTACTATATACCTTTAAATTTATAATTTTTCTAGAATAATACTTTATTACCATAAATGGAAATGGTATTAGAAAATTAACAAAGACATTATTCACAGAGGTTATTAACCAAAATCGTTTCAAAAATTGTTTTCTATCATTGGAAAATAGGATACGAGAAATTAAATGGTCATGAGGTATTAAATTATAAACATAAAATCTTAGTATATAAATTATTATTTATGTATAAATACTATATGGATGAAATAGGTGAGAATAAATTATAATATGAGAAGAAAATAGGAGAGCACTTTTTAAAAAACTATGTCTGGAATATCACCTCCTCGAATGACACCTTGAAGTCCTTGGATTTGGTCTTCTACTAAGACCCCTAGAATATGAATTTGAGTGAGTGATTTGGATAGGGGTTTTATATACTTTATCATATTCATGTCTTATTATAATAATGGTATGGGATGATGATAGTGTTTATAATTTTTGAGGGGTTGGTTTTAGTGAATAAATAAAGAATATTTTATGTTTAAATCAAACATCAATGAGGTGGCCTTAATTTCATTAAATGCAGATGATAATTAATGTTTTATATGTATTAATATTATATAAATAAAAAAATTCATTAAATGTTGTAGTTTTTAGGTACTCTATGTATTTTCTGTATAACGTTATCAAGTTTCATTATTTTACTTATTCAACCATAAATCATTATTTTTACCATGGTAACTTTTTTATGCCAAAAAATACAAATTTAATTACTAAATAATTTTAAAATTAGGATACTAAATATTAAATCTATTTTAACTAATTTAATTAACATAATTATAGAATGTTTTTCTAAAATTAGTCCCACAAACATAAGGGGAATGTAGGGGTTTTAATTGAAACTTTTTTGAATGTTTTAAATGTATTTATATCTTATTACATAGTGAACTATATTAAAATGATTTAAATTAGATTTATTGATCTATAATTTAACTAATTATAAATTAAAACAATTTGAAACTATAATCTAACAATATAAATTAATTATTTAAAACTGTAGTTTTAAATTAAAATTCATTATTTTTCACTATTCATCAAAAAAAAATTATTAACAGAATTTAAAATATTCACCCTAATATAATTTCAATATCACTCTTCCAAAATTGAAGATAATTTTTTTTATAAAAAATTTAATAATTTTTAATATTTATTTATAAAATTGGTGTGTCATTAAAGGTGACAAAATATCAATTTAGAAACATATTGCATTATAATGTTGATAATCAGATTTATTCTTATCATAAACAATTAATAAAAAATGTATGAGTTTTAAAACATTTAATTGGATATAAAATAGATATATTTAATAATTATGTTAAACTAATAGTAACTATTTTAATTTATTAATAAAAAATTCCATCGTGTGCATAATTGTTTTCTATAAAATCACTTACTTCTCGTCCATTTTGTCATTTATAATTAATTTGTAAAAATGAAATCATTTTATTATACTTTTTAAATTTTATTTTCATAATCTAGTTAATGTCATTCATTCCCTGAATTCCAACATGAAGGTGGTAATGATTTTTTTAAAATAATAATGTTTAGAGTTCATTTTAAACCGTTGTTTTGGGAAATATATACTATCGAAGAGATTAAATTTATTTCATAAACAAGAGAACATTAAAATCTTGGTGTGTTACATTATACCCCTTTTAAAATTACTTTCACCCTCAAAAATCATTATTCATGTTTAAACATATGATGATACCTCAACTTCATCACATCCTTATGTTCCCACATGGAATCCTCATATTGGTTGTTTTTCCACAAGGCATCAAATTGGTGAGTTGTATTCTTTCATAGAACACTATCACTATTATAAAAAATCTCTGTCAATTGTTCATTATAATATTGATATTGATCACATGGTATGATATGTTATTTTAGTACACATGAAGGATAATATATGTACTTACTTGGGATGGATACGTGGAACACATCATGAACATGATATAGATTTACTATAACCACCAATAAATAAACTACCATGGCGATACAATCATGAATATTGAAAAAGAATGTCCTCAAAAGTTTGAAATTCCACCTGAAAGACAAATTTGTGTGTATGAAACATTTCATTGTGCGAATCCCACTACTTAAAAGGGGTAAATAAAACCATATCATTAAAGGATATATCTAAAAGGTGGGGATCACTATCTTGGATTCTGATTAGCATAAAAATAGTGGAATGTGAAAAATTTGGAATGGAATAGAATTCTAACTATCACATTCTAATGTATAATGATAGATAGCTTGGTCATTATAAGGTTAATTACAACAAAAATCTAGAATAAATAGATAAAAAAGGCCTTTGATATCATTGGAAATGATTATAAGGGGATAAATTTCATTTTCTAAATCATTTGAGAAGATATACATACTTGAAATCATATCATGAGTAAAATATCACTCATTAATTATTACATGATAAAATTAAACATCATTTCATACAATATGGTATGATATTTAAATGTCAATTTCTAAAGAACTGGTGGATCATAAAATCCATAATGTGTTGAAAATTCATTCCTTATGTCTCTAGTAATCAGTATAACAAAATAGTTATCACAAGTTATCTAATAAATATAAATCATAATATGGTGATGTAACACACTAATATCTAAAACCACATCCAATTTTTAATGAAAAATAATTCATAAATGGTTAGTCTTATTTACATTCCCAAAAAAACATTCAAAGGAAGGTCTTTAAATATTCAAAAAAATGTATATTTATTCCTAAAAAAATACAAATTTCTCTTAATTTTCGCATACAAACATATGATGTCTGTTATCATAAATATTCTAGAATCATGGTAGTAACATGAATTACCATAAAATGATAGTAAACTCATGAAGTCATACTAAAAATAACTCTTTCCAAAAATCAAAAATACAAAAAATATTTAAACTCAATCCATGATATAATAAACCAAATTTACATTGTTTTGAAAATCAATTCCATGGTCATCAATAATATCCCATTTTTTATCACAATCAAACACTTATTTTTGTCATTATCCCATCATCATGAACATAATATTTTTTATCCTTACCTTAATCATGTTTCGTCTATGAATATCACCTAAATAAAATTTCATGGTTACTCGTACCATTAAAAAAATGCTTTCAAATCCTTAAGGGAAAACTACATTTGGCCAATCCTTAGAATTTTCATTATTCCACAATACCATAAAATTAATTTTTCAATATTGTTCGTTAATAAAAATAAAAAAATATTATTGAATCCACTTAATTTATTATCATATAATTGGTTCGTCCTTTTACTAAATGTTAATTCTTGGGCCACGACATCGATTTGGATATTGTCCATGTTCCTCACAGAAAAGACATTACCCACCATGAAAAAATTTCACCCTTTTATATTATTTTACAAACATATAATGCATGTATTCAACACTGATGAATCTTAATAGGTTCCCCAAGCATGGTGGCCAACATGTTCTTAAGTACATCACCCCAAATTATAGAGGTTGTTGACTAGAAACAAGGGCATAGAGTGTGTCTGTAGAGAGACTATTCCTTCATTACCAGAGTGTGGCACATAAGTTAAATATAAATAGAGGTAAATATTGGAATAAATATAGGTAATGATAATACACCGTGAAAAGAGACACAGATTATAATAACTCAGATAACTGGAATAAAAAAAACAACTGATGATGATATGTCTTATATTTAGAAATTTGGAAAACATGGATACAGTGTTGAAAGAATACATGAAAACCCAAATGTTGAAAAGGGAATTACCTAAATTATCTCAAGAATCATGAGGTAAATCTCGGTCATATCATACCATCTCCATCGTAAAACATCAAAAAATCATGTTTCATAATCATTAATCATCACTTTTTCCACAGTTGTATATATATAATATACCAAAGTTACGAAATGGTTCCCAGAGAGTGTGTGATATAATCTATGTGAGCCACCACCAAAGGTGTCTATAACATTCTGTATGTGGAATGTAAATATTACTATGTGAACACAAGAATATAGAATATTAAGAATTACAATGTTACTAATTTCCAATGAATAAGAATCATCCCTCATCTAGTGTTTGAACATGTAACCATTTCATTATTACATTATAAATAGTTTATAAATAAGCCATATGTTACCTATAGTCAAGTTTCCACGATGTAATATGAAAACCCTTAATGATATTAAATAGTGATGTTTATAGGTAATTAACAAGGAAACGAAAACCTCAAGTGTCTCCAATTTAGTAATTATTAAATCCTAGGAAAGTGTAAGTGTGTAATATAAGGATCATTGTCCATGGAATTCCACAATATGATGCCTACTGGTTCTACGGTGTCCACAAAAGGTAAAATGGGGCTGTGAAAAGACTAATCCTGATGGGATTTAATCATTGAACCACCGTGTCAATGAAGGATAAAAAAAAATTTATCAATGGAATACTATAATAATATTGAAGCGATCCTATGGTTTCAAATCAAGAATCCAATTTTTGACAATGTTTTGGATTCAGGTGTGTCTCAACCAACACAGGCCACATCCTTGGATCATGATGAGGTTCCTGATTTGTCATGAAATTGGAGAGCTCAAGTCTGGACACTCATGTTTTATAATGTAGTAATACAATATACCATTTTGTTCAATCCTTTCATATGATTTGTTTGAAAAGTCCATGTCGTGTGAAAACTTTTAATGGGGTCATATTTGATCGATAAGTCCATTTGGTTCATGCCTTTCCTTTCATTACTATTACAAGTACAATTAGCATTAAACCATTTATTTAATCCATTTATGTCCTTTTCAAAAATCATGGTTCCTACTGCTCCATTCCATTCTCATTGTAATCGGTTCTATGGACATGAAACATTTTATTGAATCACATTTAAATAGCCAAGTCATATACACTCAAGGAAAGGCAGACCTGAAAAATAGCTCAAATGTTTTAAAAAACTCAAACATCAAATATTAAAAAATATCTGAAATGGGTTGTAAAAAATGTTGTTGTATCCTCTAACATCTATTCACAAATTTGGAAATAGCATAAATTTATAGTAAAAATGATTATAAGTATGGAATATAAATGCAACAAAGGAAACTCGATCAAATTGATGGGGCCCCACATGATAATTCCATACTCAAAACACTATAGGGATGATTTAGTGACCACCCATATTAGGCTTGAATGGTTATCATCATCCATTATTAGCTAATAATTCAGCTAGAAACTGAGTAAAACTGCTAAAAGGTTAAAAATTATCACAACTCGATAACTAGGTTGAAATTATGAGAGGAAAATAACGACTCAAATGTACTTGAGTACATAACATTTCACAACCAAAATGATAAATGAAATCATGGATGGATACTATAATAAGTATTTATATTTATCCCTACGGTTGATATTAAAAAGATCCAAAATGAGGGTAATGATTTTTCATCATGTTATAAATTGTATTAAAGAATATAGGTTTGGTTAATTATATCTTTACGGTAAAAATAAATTTACCTAAAATTTATCTAATCCATTGTTTGGCCACATGGTTTTCCAAACAATGATGATACCATGCAACGAGTACATAGAGAATAGGATAACTCACTTGTTTATGAAAATAGGATAGTGAAATCGTACCAAAACTTTTCACGATGGCTTTTCTCAATGCTTTAAACCATCTGCATGGTTATATATAACTATGCGGCCTAGATTCATGGTTTCCAATAGCCATGTAACATGACAACTCTTCCCCAAATTATGGGTATCAGGCTCCAAAAAATCCCTACACACCCTTGGGACCATCACTAAGTCATTTGGCATCCATTTAAGGTCCAAAATAGAGAATTATACACAAATTTAAAGGAACCATACTTGATCAAATCCCCATGTTCATATAGCCTTCTCCCTTAAAATAAATCATCCTCAAGATCACCTTCCAATGGTGGTGAATCAAATTCTATGGACCACTCCAGCCACTAGGAACGTATATTAGAATCCATCTACTGAGTCTCATCCTACATGTAGTTGTGCTTCCATAATACTCGTACAAAAGGGAGAGACTACTCTTGTATATAATTCATGATCTGATCAACGATGTTTTCTATATACTCTTTAAAGGTTTCATCATAATATAACTCAACTTCCTCATGATTAAAGTCATGGGACATGTTGGAATGATATTGGTAATGATGTGAAGCCTGGGAGACATAATGCATTTCACGTTGACTCTGAGGTGGATGAAAATTATTGGCTACCATCCTGGCTCTATCTGGAATCTCCAAGAGATATGTTTAATGAAATGAAAACTTCCCTTTATTATATACCTGTCTATTCTTTATCCCGATCGATAATTGAAGGAAAAAAATCATTGACTTCAAACACTAGAAGTCATCAATCGTGATCGATATAAGATTTATGTGTAGTCTAGGAAGTTGTTATTTGATTTTTGATCAGATGAACCTAGTCCAATATCTCCTAAACTATTTGAGGACCTTTAAGGGATAAATCATCTACCTCTAGAAAACACATAGGAGAATGGAACTACCAACTATGCAAGGCCTCAAAAGGATCCATCTAAATCATCACATGGAAGCTATTATTAGAGGATAACACGATGAGAGGTATATTATTCTCCTACGAACCATTGAAATCATGAACTCGTGCTCAGATCATGTCATCTATAACATAGATCATCTATTTCAATTTTCCATCAGCATCAAGGGGATGGTTTTTTCTTAGAAGCCCTTTTGTACCCATATATTTCTACAACCCATTCCCGAATCGTGATGTAAAATGGCAATCCAATTCTAAAATGATAGTATGAGGAACCCTATATAGTTTAATGAAGCCAAAGACATATAGTCCTCCACACTCATTATCTATGAAAGCCTCATGAATGGGAATGAAGTTTCATTATTTTGGTATTAGATCTATAACTACCCATACAATATAACAACCCCTTGGATACCTATGTTAGATGACTAGAAAATCCATAAAAATATATTCCCACATCTATTATAGGAATGGATGTGGCTGTTACAACCCTATTTGTATCTATTTCCCCTTCTTCACCTATTTATAGGTAAAAAACATATTTATAAAGTCTATAATATTAAATTTCATCTGACACCACAAATACTGACATAACATATATAAAAAATTCTTGGATATTCATATATGAACTTCCCAATAAGAATCATGTGAGTCATTCATAAAATCATCACTCATATCTATAGGATCCCAGACACACCCATGAATACGAAGGAGGTTATCACTATCCACAGACCAATCTAGGCTCAGGTTTTCTCCAGATGTACACTTATGGAGAATGAAGCCCATAGGATCTAAAAAAATTATATCCTTCACCTAATAATAGATGGAAGATGTAATTATCAATGATGATATTTAAGAATAATAATTATGGTTATGAAACTCTAGATGTTTCTCTTAAAATATAACAAATAACATCAATTCATCACTGTCTTCCCATGTGGCATGCAACTATGTTTTTCAAAAAAGTGCATCAGAGACTATGTTTCAATTTCTTAGTGAATAGGCAAGCTCAAAATTGAAGTATTGATGATATTATACCAATATTCACTGTCTAATGTTTTATTCACACTATGAAATAATATATTATAGTCTCTTATGATCCATGTACACTTAAAATATCTCACATAATAGATAAGGACTTTAACAACAAATTCCACGAACAACTCCTATTAGATCAAGGCCATTTTCTAGTTATTTCTATCATACTATATTCACATCAGGGATATTCACACAATGAATTTGTTATCCTTTATCATCACTACCACTAGTTTATTGCTAATCGTATCATAGAAGATGATGTAACCTCTACCTGGATCTGGAAGAGTTAGAATAGGTGTCTAGACAAGCCTCCCTTTAAGCTCTTGGATGAACATCTCTCAAGCTTCAGACCATATGAACATAACACCCTTCTTTTTAAGGCTCGTAAGAGGTTAATAAAGGTGTAATAATTCATGTATGAAACACCTGTAATACACTAACATCCCCATGAAAGATAATTTCTAAAACTCCTTCTTAGGTTTATTCCAGGAAATCACCACACTCACCTTACGTTGGATAACATAGTCCTCCGATTATGAGAAATATGACCCAAGAAGTTTAATTTTTTCAATCTAGAAGTTGTACATAGATAAATTATCATAAATAAGATATCCTATAAGTGTACACAGAATGATCTCAATGTTCATTTCATGGTCTCTCTGAGTATGAGAGTACTACAAGATGTTATCTAAAAATATCATGATAAAAAATCTAGACATGGATGGAAATGACAGTTCTATAGATTCATAGAAACGGTTGGTCCATTCATAAAACTAAATGGCATAACTAGGTACTCAGATATGTTGAGATGGTATGTGAGTATGATATAATATATAATATAAAATGTAGGATTGAATATGTAAACATGAGATGCTTAAATATAAGAGGGGGGTTGAATTGTTTACATTGAAAATACCTAAGGAAAATTTGAATAACCAAAATTCACAACACCTCTATGTTCTAATAACATGATTTATTCAGGAAAAATGATTCTGGAAATGAAACTTAAAATAATTTTACAACAACTTATATTCTACCATAAAGGATATAGAATCTAACTAAATCAGAGTACAGGTATAAGGTAGTATAAGATAGTTATACTTTCCTCAACAATACAAATGCAGCAGAAAATATGTAACAAAGCAAGTAACAAGTAGTAAGTCATTTATCCCAAAGAGAATGGTATCCAAGAACCTTGGATAAAGGTCCCTTGATTTATAATTTCATGAATTTTTTTCTTACCCACCAAGGGTAAGCCCTCGATATGAAGATTGGAGTCTGTCTTGCTATCCATGCATGCCCTCATCATCAAGGTAGTTGGCACCTCTGTCTTCCTCCGCATGGAAGCCCTCGATTGTACATAGTAGAAATCAGATTCGCACAAGGAAAATATGCAAGAAACAAATTTTGAACATGCCATTAAAACTTTATGCAGGAATCCTGAGAGTTTATAAGAGCCTCCTTCTCTAGAAATCACTTCTGATAGTTCTGAGCATAAAAAATTCTCAAACATCCAAATGTTCTGAACTCTTTCAAATGAGCTCTTATTTATAGGCACAACTCCAACAATCATCTCCCTCTTACAATGGACATATTTTTCCTTAAATTTTGGAGGAACCTGTACATGTGTCACTTAAAAAACAGTTAGTGAGTAACTAAAAGCACGAAATTGTTTTATAACTAAACAAGTGTAAGCGAAACCAAAATCTGATAATTGGAATGTAATCAAATATGAAGGTTCGGAGTCTAACCAAAAATGAATTTGGAGACTACAAAACATCGATATTAGGATTCGGTTTTGCAGGAATTTGGGTCCAGAATTCAATAGAATTTTGGAGTCTAATTTTCAAGGAAACTCGGAATGTGGATTCACAAGTATTCGGAACCTGAACATATAATGTTTAGGGATGGAGATCATGAGAATTTAGATTTATAACTCATAAGATTTAGGAGTCTGATTTTAGAGAACTTGGAGTCAGAACTCATAGAAGTTCGTATCCAGAATTCTTAATTAGAATTTAGAGTCAAACTTCATAAGAGTTCGTAACCAGAATTCGTAGTCGAACTACATTAATTTTTTTACCCAGAATTAGTAGTTGAACTTCATAAACGTTTGTATCTTGAATTCGGAGTTGAACTTCATAAATATTCCTATCCAGAATTCAGAGTTGAACTTAATAAACATTCGTATCCATAATTCGGAGTTGAACTTCAAAAATGTTTGTATCCAGAATTCTAATTCAGATTTCGGACATAAAATGCTGAGAATTTTGTATCCATAATTCTAATTCAGAATTCGGTGTCAGAACTCAGAGAAGTTCATATTGAGAATTTTTATATAGAATTTGGAGTTAGAAGTCTGAGAAGTTCGTAACCAGAATTCTGATTCCGAATTTGGTGTCAAAACACGAATAGTTCGTAACAAGAATTCTGATAATTCGGATCATAAAACAGAATTCTCTATATCTAGGTAATCATAAGTCTCCGAGGTTTTGGTTTCAAGACAAATTTTACACTTGGTGAAAATATAATATTAGTGATGAAAATAGGGTAAGGATAAATTTCCATGGGGAAGGGAATTTTTTCTTATAGATGTAATATATAGAAAACAAAGATTTTCCTTCTGATAAGGTTTTTTTGATTTTCAAAACAAGAAGGAATGGTCAATTCATAAGGAAACCTTATTGTCTTAACAATATCCCCCTTGAAAGAAGGAATGGAAAATTAATAATGAAAACATTGTTGACCCAACAATCTCCCCCTTTTTGTAAAGCACAAACATCCTTACCAAAAACAATATAAGGACTTAGAAAAAATTTTCCAGACATTGAAAATAAAACTTCTCTCCCTTTACAAATGAACAATTGTGAATACGACTAACTCCCCCTTAGGCTTTGGAACACTAAGGATTATATTCTAGATTTCTAGAATGAGATTTTTCATTTTAATGTGGAATACATCGAAATGAAAAAATCCCCCTTACTTAGGGATATTTCTTCTATACATATAAATCTATTTTCTTTTCCCCATTAGAATTATTTTTCCTTCTCCTGCATTTTGATTTTGAAAAAGAGGTTGAGGTAATGAAAAAAAATATTTTACCTAAAATATTAGTACAAACAACCAAATAGAAATGAGAAAGCACAATTTCATTATAATTGGAAGAATTTGTACAAGGCAAGACATTTCATAAAATGACAAGATTTGGTCTATTTTTCTTCTTTTTTCCATGGGTATTAGCTTCTTCATGATGGTTTTTAGCTTCTTGAATTCCTTGTGATCTTCCTCAGATTTCTTCTCTAGAGCTTTGATTCTGTCTTCCTGAGACTTAAGAACTTCTTTTTGAGCCTTCAACAACTCATCCTGATTCACAAGCTTCTCTTCAAACTCAATCTGGTGATCTCTTTCCCTCTTACATCATTGAGTTATAGAGTAAAACTTATCATTCAAGTCTTTCACCTGTTGATTCTGAATATAATGTTCAAGATTTAGCTTTTTCCTTAAATATGATTGTAAGATTCCTGATTTTTGGGTCTTTAGTATCAAAATATTCCTTGACATCTTCGTGAAATTAACCAGGCTCAGTCATTTCTTTAATTGACCTCTTTGAACAGTTGACTATCTTATTACATGTCTTTCTGTGAGCTTCGTAGCCTGTGTGGAATTTTTTGAAATATAATTCCATATTGACACACTTTTCCATCACTATAGACACCAAATCTAATTTCTGATTAAGAGAATGCTGAAGCATCTGTCATCTAGAATCTATGCTTGAAAAAGTCGGAATGGACTCGACAAGCTTCTTCAAGGATTTTGCAACAAAATCATGACCAAAAAGAGATGATTCAGAATCCGAGACTCTGCTTAGTGAGGCTTGTTTTTCTAGCTCGAAAAGATTCCTCTTTGAAGTTATTACAACTTCATTCTTCATCACTATTTATTTTCTAGGAGTATCAACAAACACTTGTGTACCCTTATCAATTCTTGGTACGATTTCCTCATTAGAGGATTCATGCTCGCTGTTAGACATCTGCACAACTCTATCTGTATCTACCTATTATTCCTAATTTCTAGCCTCAACATCCTTACGATGAATAAAATCACTATTTAGACTTTCTTCTTCTGAAAATTTATCAAATTATTCAACAACTTTATCTTCACCTTTCTCTCCATCATTCTCTTCGACTTTCCCTGGAGTGACAAGCTTAGAGGACTCGGCTTCAGAAGTTCAGAGTGACAATTTTCCAAATGGGGATCCCTTTCCTTAATAATCTCCAACATTATTTATAAGATCATCTATGTTACCACTCTCTTCATCTTCTTTATCTTCCACATCTTCCACTTCTTTTACTTCTTACACTTCTTCCACTTCTTCAAAAAGTGTTCCTTTAGATTTTTCTTGGGTGAAGAAAGTCTTCCCTGGAGTCTCAGGTAAATGCACTATCAGAATAGATTATGGCACCAGATTATTCTCAGAAGCTACATCAGTATCCCTCAGGAGGGATTGACCAATTTCATTCTCTTACATATTCTTCTTAAGTTTATTTTCTTCGAATTCCTCCTCAAGCTCTTCAGCAGCTGATTCTTTCAAGGTCGTAGCCTCAGCAGGATCCAAACCGAACAGTGGCTCCCCTTCTTTTCTATTCTTCTTATCCTCCCTCAATTTTTCTACCACCTCATCTAGGTAGGATTTTTGCTTCTCGGATTTAGGAGGTGAATATTGGACATTATTATACATAGTGGTTTTTTCTTCAACATCCACTTCCTTCATCTTTATTTTCTTTTTGGCCTTATTTGATGGTTCAACTATTTCATCATTTTCTGGAATGACTTCTGCCTCTTCCACTAAAAGATCATAAAATTATATTTACTCCTTATAAAATACAATAGTCATTATTTTCAATGTTTCACCACTTATAATAATAACTTTAAAATTATTTAGCTTGAAACATCAATGGATCGTGAATGATTCAAGACACCGAACTATCATCATGGAATGTAAGGTAGGATATATAATAATTTGATCTCTCAAATACACATTTTTTATATTCTCTATTGTAATTAGAATGTGCTTCATAAAATTTATTTTCCTAAGATTTACCATGAAATCCAATATATATATGTCACTCTTCTATAAGGTGTCCTTATCACTTTTCTCAGTAAGAAAAAACATTGAACCCATAACTAGAGGATCCTATTGTTGATATATATGTTAGAAATCTACGCGGTCTTGACATCTGATAGTCCAAGACATTCCAAATAATTCACCATCATAAAACTTCCTTGATCATCTGGTAGTTTGTGAGAGAAAAACATGGCTTCCCCTTCATAAGATAACTCCACCATGATAGATGCCTTGGTGTATGAGAGTTTATATGTTTTCCCATAACACTTGAATGGGAATTTTTCTCTACCATATTCTTTAATGAATGAAACTGACTTATAAAAATATATAAGAAAATCTGGATAAACGAAGTCTTTATTTACTGGCATTAATATGCACACACTCTCCCATCCATGATGATTGATACTCCTTGAAATAATATAATCATATTTGAAGATGTTCGGATAGACCAACCATTCCCTATACACTTTCCAAATTGATAATGGCTCCATGGTAGACATATCTTGATAAGAGGATTCTACAGACATTCGGATTGCATGAACTTGGAGAGATTCGAAATGGGCATAATAAAGGTTGGAAGAACTTCAGCACGCGAGAACATATAACCCAATGCAGGACATCCCTTCAGGATTCCTTTATATAAGCAATGGAGGTGAACTTTCATCTTTCAAATCCATTCTAATGGTTGAAAAACATTCTGATCAGATCTAATTGATGATATGATAACCTCAAGGAAAAAATTGGGCAGTATCCGATCTTTTGATGTTTTTGAAGAATAAAAATAACTACAATCTGAGAATTTAAAATACAAAAAAAGTACCAGCAACGAAATAATGTCTACGGAAATTTATTATGGAAATCATACCTTTCATATTTCTAGGAATATAATTCATTATAGGTGATATTCTTGTTGAATAACATGAGATTAAAACAAATTGTACTAGAAAAAACTTATTACAAAAAACAATGGTTGAAAATTTTATTTCAAAAATCCTGAGTACCAAAATTCCTCTACGAAAAATTTGAGTACGAAAATTTTCATTATGAAAAATTTGAGTATGAAAAAATATCATTTCACAAATATCAGGTACAAAAATAATCATTATAAAAATTTTATTATGAAAATATTCATTGCGATGATTTCAATAGGCAAATATTCATTATGAAAATTTCAAAAAATAACTAAGAAAATTTTCATTACGAAAATTTTTGAACAAATAACTATGAAAATTATCATTACAAAAATTTAAATAACAAACTACGAAAATTTTCATTATGAAAATTTTGAGAAACCAACTACGAAAATTTTCATTATGGAGGATTTAAAAAACCAACTATGAGATTTTTCATTTAGAAAATTTTAAAAAATGACTAGGAAAATTGTCATTACGAAAATTTGAAAAACATACTATGAAAAATATGAAAAACATCAATAATAGATGTATTCCCCCTATGAAAAAGAGTTTATTACTATAAGGAGATTGGTTCAACTGGAATTTAATCAAGGAGGATTACCTTACAATTATCATTCCTAACTTCTTTTTAATATATTCAAATCTATCCAATGGCAATGATTTTGTGAAAATATCAGCAACTTGATCTTGTGTTCCGATAAATTAAAGAATGATATATCCTTTTTGTGTGTGATTCCCGAAGAATGTGATGCCTAATATCTATTTGTGTTGCACAAGAGTGATGTGTAGGGTTTTTACTAAGGGCAATGGCACTTGTATTATCACACAAAATTTGTGTTTTGGTAAAACTCATACCATAGTCTGTGAGTGTGTGTTGCATCCACACCACTTGGGCACATCGACTTCTAGCCGCTACATATTCAGATTCATGAGTAGAAATTGCTACTGAGTATTTCTTCATGCAAGACCATGAACCTAATGAATATCCTACAAAATGACAAGTTCTGGATGTACTCTTTCTATCCATTCTACATTCACCAAAGATAGAATCTGAAAAAATATTTAAAAAAATTCATTTCTAGAAGTGTAAAATAATCCTAAATCCATGCTTCCCTTTATGTACCGAATCATTCTCTTCAATCACTTTAAATGAGATTCCGTAGGATTGGATTGATATCTTTAACATAAGCGTACTGAAAACAGTATGTCCAAATGACTTGTTGTCAAGTAAAGTAAACATTCTATCATACCTCTAAAAGTTGTTTGACCTACTAGTTTCCTAGATTCATCATGATCAAGTGTGTTTGAGGTACTAGTGGCAGTACTTATACTTTTAGTATTGTCATATCCATACTTTTAAAGAAGATCATTAATATACATTTTTTGTGACATATAGATTCTTTCTGGATTTGGATAAATTTGAAAACCAAGGAAAAATGCTATCTCACCAATCATATTAATTTCAAACTCATATTTCATTGTATTCACAAAGGAATTGGTTAATGATTGTCGAGTTGAACCAAATTTAATGTCATTAACATAAATTTGAACAATCAAAACACTTTTCTTATCATTCTTTATAAAAAGGTTTGGGTCTACATTTCACATAACATAGTTATTTTGATGAAAAAATCTTGTAAGCCTATCATACTAAGTTCTAGGTGCTTGTTTAAGGCCATATAAAGCTTTGGTAAGTCTAAAAACATGATAAGATGTTTTGTATCTTCAAATCCAAGAGTTTGTTCAATAAAAAAATCCTCTTGATCATAACCATTAAGGAAATAACATTCACATCCATTTGAAAATGTTTGAAATTGAAGGATGCTGCAAAGGAAACTAGAATACGAATGTATTCAAGTTGAGATACTGGAGCCTAGGTTTCTTCATAGTCTATTCCTTCTTGTTTATTATAGCCTTTGGCATCTAATCTAGCTGTATTTCTAAATATGATTCCATTTTCATCACACTAATTTCTGAAAACCCATTTTAATCCAATAAAAAAAGTTTCCTTAGGTCGTTCAACCAAGGTCCATGCATTATTCCATTTGAATTCATTTAGTTCATCTTGCATGGCTTTAATACAATCATTATCACCTAAAGATTCATCATTGATTTTTGGATCTAATTGGGAAAGGATTTCTAGATGTTCTACTTCATTTCTTAAGGAAATTATAGTCCATACATGTTGATTTACATCACCAATGATGCTATCACTGTGATTATTCTTCAGAAACAACTGATTTGGGTTTTTCAAAAACTTTTCATCAACATATGGTAGGAAATAATCTGGGGTAAATGTTTCAGTGGTATCTTCATGAACATTTTCTTTATCAGAAGGATCTTCTATCAAAGTCTTATAATCGGTTTTTGAAAACAAATTTGAAGATGTAGGTTGGGGTTGTTTAAAAAAATGATCAGTTTCATCAAATATGACATGTACTGTCTCTTCAACAGTACAAGTGTTTTTATTGAAAACTCTATATTCCTTTGATGTTGTGAAGTAGCTTAAGAAAATTCCTTAAATAGATTTTTGTGTGAATTTATGTAGATTATCTTTATTATTCAGAATGAATACCTTGCAAACAAAAACCTTAATGTATGAATGTTTTGGGTTTCTACCATTCCATAACTCATATGGAGTTTTATTAAGAAAAGGCCTAATCAAAACTCGATTTATCATATAACACGAAATACTTACAACTTCAGCCCAAAAATTATTGTCTACAGAATACTCACTCAACATCGATCTAGTTATATCTTGAAGAATTCTATTTCCTCTTTCAACAACACTATATTATTGAGGTGTTCTGGGTGCTGAGAAGTTGTGAATAATACTTTCTTTACTACAAAAAGATTCAAAATCATAATTTTTAAATTCTCCACCATGATCACTGAGAATAGTTATTAATGGAATATTTTTCTGATTTTTAACTAGGGATATAAATCTTTTGAAAAAAGAGAAGTCTTTAGACTTCTTTGCTTGAAAATAGACCCACGAAAATCTATTGTAATTATCAACAAAAACAAATACATAGTACTTCCCCCCAAATCTTCTATTTTTTGTTGGGCCAATAAGATACATATGCACCATATGTAATGCATCATTAGTTGAGAATTCACTGACTGATTTGAAAGTTGATTTATGTTTCTTTCCATATTGACAAGGGTCACAAACTTTTGAAGAATCAAATCTAATATCTGACAGATCCTTAACTAATCTTTTCTTAGAATGTTTGCATAAGTTCGTAAGGTTACATTGGCCTAACATTCTATGACATAACCAAGAATGATCTTCCATTTCACTAAGGCAATGTAATTCTTGGCTCCTAAGGTCTTCTAAATTTAGTGTGTAGACATTATCTTGCATATGGGCAGAAATAATGAACTCTTCCTTGGAATTGTGTACTAAGAACTTGTCATTCCTAAAATTCAAAAGTTAGCCTTCATCAAATAACTGTATTAAACTAATGAGGTTGTGCGTAAGACCCTTAACAAATAAAACATTTAAAATCAATGTTTTTCCAAGAAGAATGATGTAACATATACCAATAATTTCTCTCTGAGAAATATCTCCGAATGTTACTTTTCCTCCTTTCTCCTTGATAATCTTTTCAAAATAGTTTTTGTTACCAGTCATTTGTCAGGGAACAACCACTATCCATGTATCATGTATTGTTGTTGGTACCTTCTCTATTTTCTTTAAAATAAGAAAAAGGTAGGTTTTTAGAATCCAGACTTGCTTGGATCCAGAAATCTCTAAAATAAATTTTTTTGGCACCACATATTTTTCAAAAAATAGGACTTATGGAATCATAAAGAATGGTATTTATTATAGAAAAATTATTTTCTCAATGTACACCACACTGGTATTTAGTACAGAATAAAGCATGTTGACGAATAAAAATAGTTGTTTCTAAAAATTAGTTTAGAGCCAGTGTAACCAAAAGCAGAACTATTCCTTTGAGGTCGTATTTGAGAATACATTTTATCAAAATTTTAATTACCTAAGGTAATTTTTGACAAACACTTTCTCAAGGAATGGATTTCGGATTTGAGATTAATTTACATGTTCTTGTCTTCAAAAACATTTGAATTTGTACGAGAGCCTGGCTCGAAAATATTTTTCTTCGAAATTACGTTTTCTAGAACATTAGAACATTTATTCTTCTCAAAACATAGCTCCTCAAGATTTTTTGAAATACTTCCAAAATTAGTATTTTTTTATCACGATCATTAGAATAATTTGATATTTCCATAGTAAGAATTGTATTCCAAGAATTTTCCTTATCGTATTTTTTCACAAGTTTTGAATTCTTAATGTCACGAAGTTTGGAAAAACATGAAACTTATTCATAGGAAGGTAAAGTATTATCTTCATCAGAAAAAGATTCTTCATCTGAAGAGTTATAATATTTACTATCGTTATCATTCAATGAAACATTTTTCAATGATCCAGAATTATGTACCTTAGCTATTAAGAAATGATTTTCAATAAGTAGTCTGCCTATAAGACTAAGATTCCTTTCTCCACAAGATTCATAATCTGTAGATTCATCTGAAGAGTCACCACCACTGGCACTCCTGGTGTCATTAGCATTCAAGAATTTCATAGCTATAGACTTGTAATACCTATTTCTCTTTCATTATGAATTCCTTTTTTTCCTCATAAGCATAGGAAAATCAAGTCTTATATATCTAGATCTCTTGCATTCATAACACGTGACTTATGAATATTTATTATATTTACATTCCTTTTTCTTTTATCTGGATTGATAGTTCCTCTGTTCATCTATCTTGTTCATCCTTCAAGCGAGATTTACTCATTCATTCTCTGATGATTAACTTCCACTAGATTCGGATTGAATAACAACTTTCTTAGATATGGATCTAATAACTCTCTCAGGAGTCTTGGATTTCGTATGATTAGAAGTTGTAGTAGAATAAACACTACCATTTCCATTCTTCTCCTTTATGTTATCAACATCTCTCTTCATTCTACTCTCATGCTGATGAAGAGTTCCAAACAGCTCATCTAAGGAAATCGGAGTAACCATTCTGTTCTCATCAATAGCAGTCCTCTTGGATTCCCACTCATTCAACATGATGTCTATGATATTATCAACAAGAGCTTAATCATCTAATCCTTTCTCACCCATTGATTGTAAACTATTCACAATAGTCATGAATCTTTGTTACACCTTACATGTGGGATCACCATAAGGAATGTAGAAACCATGATATTCAGCACTAAGCATGGATCTTCTTGTTTCAGTTACTATGGAACTTCCAAGGTGAGTAACATTAAGTTTCATCGATATAGAATTTGCTACTTCACAAGGTGAAATTTGGATATATATCTTTCTAGTCATGGAGAAAATAAATGTATTGTGTACCTTATAATTCAGTTGATATTCATGCTTTTCTTGATTGGTAAAGGTACTAACTTCTTTGTTAGGGATTTTATATCCTCGAGTAAGCATAAAAAAATTATCAACACTAGTATTGGTAATGAATGTCATCATATGATCTCTCCAATATTCATAATCATTTCCATCAAAGATAGGTGGTATAGTTTGATTGAGATTGTCTATGGAACCCAAATTGATTCATGTCATCTTTACAAAAAGTCTTTCCACAAAAACTTATTAATAGAAAATTTTCGTAAACAAAGAGATTTTTTATATGCATGAAAAAATAGAACAAAAAATATCCCTATGGAAAAATGAATCTGAACTTTATGTTCCCGCAAAAGAGAATCCAGAAAATTCAATTCTGAAAGTAATAAGAAGAATAATTCTCTTCAGAATCCAATCATGATTTTAATTCAGATTGAACAAATCTTCTGATACCAATTGTTAAGATGGTATGTGAGTATGATATACTCTATAATTCCAAATTTAGGATCTAATATGTAAACATGAGATGATCAAATACAAGAGGGGCGGGGGTAAATTTTATACTTTAAAAATCCCTACGAAAATTTTGAATAACCAAAATTCACAACACCTCTAGGTTCTATTAACATGATTGATCCTTGAAAATTGATTCTGAAAATGAATCTTAATAATAGTTTACAACAACTAAGATTCTACCTTAAATAATATAGAATATAACAAAATCAATGTACATGTATGAGGATGTATATGATAGTTATACATTCCTCAACAATACAAATGCTGCGGAAAAATTGTAACAAACAAAGTAACAATAGTAAGTCTTTTAACCCAAAGAGAAGGGTATCCAACAACCTTGGATAAAGTTCCCATGATTTCTAATTTCAAGAAATTTTTTCTTACCCACACCAGGGTAAGCCCACAATACAAAGATCAGATTCTGTCTTGATATCCCCATAAGCCTCAATGTAGTTGGCACCTCTGTCTTCCCCAGTAAGGAAGCCCTCAATTGTACACAACAAAAATCGGTGTTCCACAAAGAAAATATACATGAATTAAAGGTTGAACAATCTATTCAAACATTCTGCATGAATCCTCAGAGTTTATAAGAGCCTCTCTATCTATAAATCACTTCTAAAATTTCTGTGCTTCAAAAATTCCAATTGTTCCTAATGTTCTGAACTCTTTCAAATGAGCTCCTATATATAGGCACAGCTCCAACGGTTGGCTCCCTACTCTAACAGTCATATTTTCATTGAATTTCGGAGGGACCTGTACACGTGTCACTTAAACAATGGTTAGTGAGTAACTAAAAGCACCACATAATTTTAAAACTAAAAAAGTGTAAGCATAACAAAAATCTGATATTCGGAATGTAATAAAATATGAAGTTTTGTAGTCTAAAAAAATGAATTCAGAGTCTATAAAACAAGGATATTCAGATTCTATTTTGTAGTACTTCAGAACCGGAATTCTATAGAAATACGGAGACTGAATGTCAAGGAAATTCTGAATCTGGATTCACAAGAAGTTATAACCTGAACATACAATGTTTGGGGTCAGGGTTCATGAGAATTCATATTGAGAACTCATAAGAGTTTGGAGTCTGAATTCAAAGAACTCGGAGTCAGAATTCACAGATGTTCATATCAAGAATTCATAATCAGAATTCGGAGTCAAACTTCATGAGAGTTTGTTACCAGAATCGGAGTTGAACTTCATGAATGATCATACACAGAATTCGGAGTTGAACTTCACAAACATTCATATCCAGAATTCATAGTTGAACTTCATAAACGTTCTTATCCAGAATTTGGAGTTTAACATCATAAACATTCATATCCAGAATTATTATTTAAAATTCAGAGTTAGAACTATGAGAAGTTCTTATCCATAATTCTGATTCACGATTCAGAGTAAGAACTCATAGAAGCTCGTATCCAGAATTCATATTCAGAATTCAGGGTTATAACTCTAAGAAGTTCGTAACCCGAAATCTGACATAGAATTATTATTCACAACTAATAAGAGTTTGTAACCCCAATTCTTATAATTCAGATCCTAAAACAGAATGCTCCATATCTAAGAAATTATAGGATTTTGAGGTTTTGATTTAGAACCAAATTTTACACTTATTGAAAATATAATATGAGTGATTAAAATATGGTAAGGATAAATTTTCTTGGGGAAAATAATTTTTCCTTTTAGAAGTAAAACATAGGAAAAAAATATAAGCCTTAAGATAAGGTGTTTGTGATTTTCAAAACAAGACGGAATGGTCAAGTCATAAAGAAACCTCATTGTCTTACCAATCTCCCCCTTTGAAATAAGGAATGGAAAAGTCATAAGGAAAACCTTATTGACTCAACAACATAGACCATAAAATCTACGAGAGGTTGTATGTTGTATTTTTAGTGGTGTTACTCATATTTAGTGATATCCTATAATCATTTTAATTTTATATAAAAACCATACACCTTATAGATGGTCGAAAAGATTATTTATTTAATGTAGTGGATAACTAATATTGAATGTTAGTTGGTTCATCATTCTCTAATACACATATATTGGTAAGGAACTATTTTCCTTCATAGAAAAAAGAATGTGTGAACCCCATGATGATGTACTGGGCAATATAAAACATTTGGCCTCTGGATCCTCTCAATTACACTTGAGTTCCCTGAGTTTTATAGGTTCCATCCTTTACTGATGAATAGAAAGTGGTGTTGTACTCAGACAAATCCCAATTGTAATATCTTCCTTTGTCTTAGGAGGTTTGATATAAAATTAATCAAGAAAAACCACCTTGAAAAGGTCTAATAATAGATGAAATTTGATCTGGAAGAATCCTTGATCTTCTATGATGTGATTTGTAATCTCGATTGTTAGTACACCTAGCCACTGATGTTCTAGTCCTACTCTACCAGTTTGGGCATCCCACTCACGCTTTAGTAGGTAACAACTTCCCTCTTCTGTTGTATAAAACACCCTACAAAAATAGGTGTATACAAAATCATGATATAGTACCTATCTATAATTAAATAGAATCTTATCTTCTCATGAATTAATAGGTTTCATATAAATGGTTTATTTCCTAAATCATGTAGACAATCACTAAATTGGTGTATTCCATCTTACTAAACTCATAAAAATGTATCTAGGTTCATTAAAACATAGTAATATTATATATTGATTCTGAGACATTACATGATAGATAAATAGATAAAACAATTCAATGAAACTATATCATATAAAGGATATAATATTGTATAGGCACTAGAATAGTACCTCATACATTAGATGGTTTAGAAGCTAGATCCACAAGTATCAGTTGTATTGAATTCAACTAGCCTAATCTATGAACATGTGTTACTACTAGACTACCATGATCATAACTACTCAGATTGTGATGCTATTTAGCAAGGGTTGAAATACCATGGTCATGACCTCCTCATCATCTAGTACAACTAATGTTATTCCAACTCCCTTTCTAACATAGAAGAAAAGAACATACTCCTAATGGTGATGCTGGAGCTGATCCTTTTCCACCTGAATCTGGTACAACGGTCCTACAAAATCATTGAATATACCCTATATGGCATAAATCACATAACTCCAATGGGTCTCCATCACATTAGGTCTTCAGTTTCCCCTATCATCTACAATGATGACAAACCATGGAGTAATCAAAATGGGTACTCTAGTTGTCATTTCCCAGTATTGAAAAATCAAGGGAACATTTTTTTTTTCACAAGTAGAATTACTATCCGGTAGCGACACTGATCATTTATTTCAGTACTACTGTTATCCTTGACATGGTGCTCATTGATAAAATAATTATTGACTATTTAATAAAAATTATATTTTGGTAAATATATTCACCTACGTACAGATGGCGTATACAATACCATAATCTAAGATTCTATAAAATGAAAGATAATAACTAGATAGAAGAGATGAAAAGTGTTGTAAGTCTATGAAACACACTGAATATTTTCTAACTGAAATGAAAAAAATATTCAGATGCGTGAACTGTCATGATCATCCAGATCTGAATATCTGATGAAGTAATTGATCATATAGGATAGTCTATAAATCATCTCATAAATTCCCCAAAGGCTTCCATCCTTGGTAATCACTTTCCCGCAATTCATGGCCTTATCTCGAAGCATGTATGTTTAATGTTTGACCCTTCACTGTAGAGGTGTCTACAGATGCTCAAATATATACATGGTGTCCTATAGATATTACTTAGTAGCATAAAGTCTTCCATCCCCTAAAAATGATGGAGGATGATGCAGCTCAATCTAACAAGATTGATTAACCATCATAGGTGATTCTCATGGAGCTCCGTGCATTGATTACTTCCGACAAAGAAAAATATAACAATCATGTTACATCCTATATCATGTATAATATAAGTTACCTAAACTAGAACTCTTGAATCTAGGACTGGTCGTCCAGAGCCCACCAAGTATGGAGTACGGTCATAACCACCCTCCTAGTGTATGATACGAAGACGGTGAATCGACATTGGTCTACAAATTCAAACCACACTCCTCATAAAAACATAAATATGATAGATAGCTACAACTATAGATTATAAACACGGAATGGCTCAATATCCAAGGTACTGTACCCCAACAACCCTTTTTGATTGATATGTAATAGTATGTTCTCCAATATAATTTTCATTTCTTTTTACATTTAATTAGCTGATTAACTCCTTTTCATTTCCAAAATATTAAAAAGCGGTAAAAGGACATGAAAATGCATCATTTTAGAGGTCATGACTCATTTTATAATTGATATCCATTCCCATTAAATTATTTCACATACAACTAGTCACTGAAAAAGAAAATAATTTATTTATATCATAATGCATTGACTTGTTAAATTACTCATCCCATCCCATGAGTACCCATATACCTCATGAATTGAGACAAGAAATCACACAATATCAACCAAGGAATATCACAAGAAGCAATTTAATATCATGAAATCAATCAACATTCACTGTCATATCATTTAATGGAAGGATTCAAATTCACCAATATGGAATTGAAATATGCATTACATGTGAATTATTGGTTCTTAAAATGAGGCTTTATGTTTTCTAATTTCTCCCATATCACCCGGGAAAGGATTAAATAAATCCCCAATCAAAGTAATAATAATAACAACAAAACAAAATTTGTGTCACCCAATGGAGAAATAATTTCAACTGTAATATTAAAAATAGAAAAACAATTATATTTTCTGTAACACTAATTTTACCCTGAACATGGGTTCGTGATTTTCATGTGTGTCTTGTAAACACGTACCATAGCAATCCTAGTATCTAATTTTTTTTCTCTAAATACTAAAGCAATAATAAAACCTTATCTAACTCCACATTATGAATTCATTGACCAAGACACCACATAATTGTTTCCCCGAGCCTGGTGGTCCATATGGCCCCAATCTCATCACCCAAATGCAAGAGGATACAGAATAGTAGTAAGGGAATAAGGTGAATATGTAGGGTGACTATTACCTCTTTACCAGAGTGTGGTATATCAGATATGTATAAATGGAGGTAAATAGAAGAAGAAATATAATTAAATAGAATTCATAGTTGAAAGAGAGAAGTATAACCATGACTGAAATAACTAGAATGACATATAACAATTGAGCACGATATTTCATTTATCAAGTGAGATGAAAAAAATGAATTCAATTTAGAAAACAAACATGGGAAAACTTATTTGTAAAATTTTAATAAATAAACCATACTAAGAATCATGAGCTACAACATGATCAACTGCTAGAATGTCCTCTGCATAAAAACATATAATCTTGTGTCTGAAGAATTATACTTCTCTTTTTCAACCCCTTCGTACATATAATCTTTTCTAGTCACCAAATGGAACCTAAAGAGGGTGTGAGATTAATATTATTGGGCCACCAACAATAATGTCTGTAACATCTTCCCCATGCAATGGAAATGTAAAATTCTAAAAGAATGCATATATAATGTTAAGTAGTATAGTGTAACTAAATACCTAGGAACCTACTTCTTCCCACAATGGGTGTATAAACATGTAACAAGTTCATTATTTGATTATTATCAATTTATAAATAAGTCACATATAATAAATGAAGAAAAATCTCAGATGTAAAAATGAAACATGTAATGATATTTAATACTGACATTCCAAAGTTACAACAAAAGAAACGTAGTCCTCAAGGGTTGAAAAATCCATATTCATTGTAGTCTAGTAAGGGTAAGTGTGTCATCCAAGGTGCATAGTCCCAGGAATTCCATAATATGAAACATACCCAGACCACAGAGTTCATCCATGGTATAATAGGGCCAAGCATGGACTAGGCCTCATCTACTTTAACTATTGTACCAAGATATAAATAATGGGTCTATGTTGTTTATCCAAGGAATCCAATAATTATATTTATGGGATCTTATAGGTTCATATTATGAATCCAGTTTTAGTAATGGATTGGGATCCATGTGGGTCTCAACCAAAACAAGATGCATCCTTGAATCAGAATGGGTTTACGGAGTGCTCAAGGTATTCCCAAAGGAATCCAAGGTAAGATAAAGTCCCGAAACTTCAATTTGAAAATGACTTCTTATAATATTACATTTTTAAAGCCATTACATTCATTAATATTACAATTACATGTTGTGTGAAACCCTTTTTTACGGTCATAATTATTCAACAAATTCATTTGTTTAAAACCTTACATTTTATTAGTATGACAAGGACATGTTGAATGAAATCATTCATTTAATACATTTAATAAAATTTTAAAAATAATGGTTCTATCTGATACCTTACACTATCATGTTTATGGGATCTTCAGACATGCTACCTAATATTTAATTACATTTACAAAGGAAAAGTCAAATACTTGTTATAATTTTCAATTTATTTTTCACATTTATTTATCAAATTGAATAAATTACCATATGTTGGTCAAGTGGTGATAATTCCTAGTACATTCTATTATGTTATCCACAATTTAAATAAAGGTAGTTAATAAAAAAACAATATCTCTAGAAAGGTCAAGCCAAGTCACACCTGAATGATGGCCAAACATGTCAAAACACTCAAATGAAAAATATGGAACACATCCTACATGAGATGAATGGTGATGTGGGATGAACCACAAATAAATAATAAAAAAATGGATATAGAATATACATATAATATTAATGATTATAACTGTACCATATAATTTCAAAAAAATGAACCTGATGAAATCGAAGGGCCACACACAGAAATTATAAAATGAGTGAACGTGCTGAATGAGATATAGACCACCAATTATAGGTTTTTATGACCGTCTATGTCTAGTATTAGCCTCTAATTAATCTTGTAATGTATTATATATATGATAATTTTCAAAACACAAGCACGTTGATAACTAGGTAGAAAAAGAGACATAAAGAATTTCTCAAACATACTCAATTAAATATTGTTTCTCCTACAATGTGATGAACGAATGCTTAAATTAATCATAGATGATAGATATATCTCAATCCAAAGGTCATTCCTTGAAAAGGAAAAAAAATATATAAATATAGGTTTATCGCAAAGGAAATTTGATTATGTAGGAATGATTTGGTAAATTAGATAATGAAAGGTAAATTTTAAAATTAACCAACAATTATGCTTCACACGGTTTGGCCGCATAGTTTAACGAATTGGGTGAAACCCATTAACGGGTACCTATAGAAGAGGGGAAATCAAAAACAAATGACACATGGTTAAAAAAGTTGTGCACCAATTGTGTGATATGGATCATCCAAAATATGAAAAGCATCTGCACAGTTAGATCTAACCTTGTAGCCTACCCTCATAGTTTACTCTAAATAGGCGACTGTCCCACAATTCCACAAAAGTTTTGTTTCGGGCTCCAATGAATCCCTAAAAACCATCAAGACCATTATAAAATCATTAGGGATACATATTAGTACCAAAATAAAGAATTATACTAAAATTTAATGGATCCATAACTAAGTGAAAACTAGGTTCTTATAGATAAAGTCCCCCTCTATTTATTATATTCATCTAGGTTTATCATCCCTCGTTTTTGACATTTTGTAGCCGAATCTTCATTCCTCCATTTTCCCGACCCCTTAATCAATCATAAAATTTTTATTTCCTTTTATTTTATGTGTTCTGAATCACACCATGGTACACATTGTTAATAATATTTCATGACAGATTATTAATCATAATCCTAATATCATTCTCTCTAACCAACTCCCAAGATGTTTTCTTATAGCTACTGAGTTTTCCATCTGATACAATTTTAGCATGATTCATTCATATTCAAGAAATTAATTAATACTAATAAATAATTTGAGAAACAATAATATTATCATGAATAAAACATAATCATGTGATATTGTTTATAAATTGTTAATCTAAATCATCATAGGTTTAATCCTAGGTTATTACTAAAATTCAAGGATTATAAAGAAGACTTATTCATTGGGTTCATATTACGGATTTCTCAATCTAGTTACAAAAAGATTATTCATCCTTTTATTTGACACCAAATATAAGGACCCATAATTTTCATGAATTTATATTAAATCCTTGTAGATTAATATTAATATTATTAGAAGAATCTATCAGGGCTGTATGGGTATAGTTTATTCAGAATATTTGAAACAAAAACAACTGGTTCATAAAAAATATAAATATTCTCATGATTATTATTTTATTACTATAACCCTTCTAACAAGTCATACTTAATATCCTACCTGTTATCCGGGTTAAAAATGAACACAATAAAATGGTGAGATCAGATTCATAGTAAGGGTGATCAAGGGATATATCAATCATAACAAAAGCCTAATAACATTTACATAACATTTTGATGTTAATTATTTGTGGAGTAAATTCTAGATTTTTATAGGAAATTAATAATAAAAATCATGATCCATTAGATACTAATATTATCGTGAGACATGAAATGCAGAATACACATAAGCATATACAATAATCTATTTAGTAGTAGAGGATCTTTTCCAAGAATATCATAGTAGAATGGGTTCACGTTGCAATCAATTTTATGTGCAAAGGTTTACTCCCAATATTATCATAATTTATTTGGTTCCCTCCCCAAACTATTGTATTATCCATGGTTCACTCTTAAGACTTATGTAGTGGATTGTGATCACTCCCCAAACCATCATAGTAGAAAATGTTATTTACTGAAATTGTTTCTCTTAACATTAAATTTAGATATAAATTGTGAGATATAACAAATTACCCAATGTATTGTTGGTAGATATAGGTCCCATATATCACAAAATGAAACAATACATATGTGTGCAGAAGGAATGTAAATCATATCAAAACCTGTGAAATGAAATTGGGAATCATAAACACTTCATCATACCATAACCCATGGATAAGAAATAGTTTTCATAAATATCATTCTACAAAAAAAATTAATAAAAAAATAAAATTAGGGCATTATTAATGAATAATATCAAATTTATAGTGTATATAATTTCCAATATTGATATCGTAGATGGAAATTAAATTTTAGAAATAACATGAAATATTTTTTGAGAAAAACCCTTTTCTATTTTGAATTTTTTTTATTAAACTGTATGAAATTTTAAAAGGGAAAATATTTTTTTAAACTAACATTGTATGTTTATAATGTATGCTTTAAGTCTTTAGAGTGTCAAGATCGTGGCAAATTACCCTCAATCTGTCTAAGTTAACAAAACTTTCACTCCATATTTTGTCAGAAAACCCACAAGGAACCTCACATAGAAAATTATAAAAAATCATTTTAAACCATTTTATATAATTTGAACCATGAGAAAAAATTTCCTTGATAATTATAAGATAATATTAATAACATTTCAAGAAACAATTTTAAGAAAAACTGGTCATCGAAAGAAAAGATTTTTTTAATATAAAAATAAAAAAGTTATTTTTTAAAATAGAAAAACCTTATAAATATCATGTCAGTTAAGTGAGTGTTACTAAAATTAATTATTTATGTATATTTTCAATAAATTAAAATAAAACAATTGTAAATGTATCATATGATAATAAAATTTCATCTTACACATTATCATAGAAATAGATGTTCGATGATGTATATGGTTTAATGTCTTAAACCTTAACGGGGTGTCATCAAAGCCAACACCTGATACGGTCCATGGCATGCCCCAAACGACTTTTCTGATTGCCAAATGATATAAAATAGTTCATGGGTAACATAAATGATCATGTGGGATTATTTTTCAAACTTTGATAATCATAAACAATAAACAATCATAAATTTCAAAATAATTGAATTTTATAACATAACGAGGGACAATAATTTTAAGATTCAATGTCTTATAATATTAACGAACTCCAATACTACTGTGATGGAATGAGAACATAAAACAATCCCCATAAAATCCATGAAACAAGAGGTACATCACCCTCAATCAGCCATCACCAACATCCACAAGAAGTGTTACACAAGAAACGGTTCCTCCATCACCACACCGATACATTTTTCCTTTAGCTGGGGCACACGTTAAAATGTCTAAAAACACCCAATGGTGTATGCAGGGTGTGAGCTATATCCTAGTAAAATTACACCCAAATGAAAAATACTCCATTCTATGAAATTATATGAAAAATAAAGATGCACATTTTTTAAATTTTTTTTTTGAAACATTTACATGAAAAAAAATTTAGGAATAAATTATAATGAAATTCTTTTTAAGAAAATCCATGTTTACAAAAAAATAATACTAAAAATAAAAAACATAAACAGGTTCAATCATATTTCAATTGTGAGATCCACATCACATAAGAATTATTTCATAAAAGAGAACCATGGTAAAATCTCTAGAGGCAATTAGACAAAGTGAGAATCAAGAAACCACATAATTTGGTGATCATAATCGTCAAATAAACTACAAGTACTTATCATTTTAATGATCTATTAGATGGGATCCAATAGAATAGTTAAATGGTTTCTTTATGTGTTAAAAAACCATAGGTTTTCCCATCCCTTAGACACTGTGGTGGAATGAGTACTATGGTCTCATGGTCTACGATTATATCGGATTTGTAGTTTCTATTGTAATAATCAATTTAGCAAGATGAATCAGGGCCTCATCCTCTTCTAAATCTTCTATCATAATAGTTCTATTTTTCCCACCTAGATAATTGGGATTCTATTTGTGATCAAATTACATTTCTCATATCACCTAAATCGTCACTATCCTATACACATGTCAAAAATCATTAGAATATAATTAAATCACCAATTATCCTAACTAGAAAAATTTCAAATTTTATATGTACAAATAAACAATCTAAAATTAATCAGAAACATATGCACAATTTATGAAATCCATATGAAAATACCACATGATAGGAACATATGAAAACCAACCATTCACATAAGAAATTCCCCTTTGAAATTTATTCTAAAAACACAACCATTTTATAATAAATTTAACATCACTTTCATAATTTGAAGACAAATTTAAGGTGAAAAAATATCAATATGAATTTAAAACTAATTTCTCTTGGAAAACCACTCATTAAACTATTTCAAACATTTAAATATATTGGAAAATACATTTCTAACCATTAAATCCTTACATAAAACATATTGAAGCTGCATCACAAAAAACCAAAAAAAATGCAACCCATTTTATATTCAATAACAAACTTCCATAATCTATTAATGTCCAACATTTAAAAAAATATTCTAGACCACACAATTAATCAATATAAAATAGTTATGTAACAAATAATGTATAATAAAATCATATAATATTGTAGATGAATGGAACCACATACCTGACACATGGAATTATATAGAAATTGGTCCAAACCCACCACCGCACCACCACAAGACCCTATAACAGAATGTTCAAACAACATACCTCAGAATTTCGACCAAAAACTATGTATCAAACCCCCTTTGGGACACAAAACCTGTAATTCCCCAGGATTTCACAGTACCTTATTTCTTCAAAGTAATTCAATAACTTTCACTACACGCAAAACTGAGTTCAAGCACACCACGACTTATCAATCTAGCCGTTCAAAAGCAGTTATGAATAGTGATAACTGAATTTTGAACTTCATATAATACTTATAATTATAGAATCCATATTATGAGTTTCTTATAAATAATGTAACAATAAATACATGTTTTTCAGATAAATGAAGTATTTTTCAAAAAAAATGAATCATTACAGCCTTTTAATGGAGAACCCTTTTTAAATCAAATATTTTAAACTTTTATATATAAAATTTGAAAAAATAAACTTATTTTTTAGAATCAGGACATAATAATTTAGTTTCAATATATTTTTGGTGTTTTTCTAATAACTTTCATATTTTAGCGAATAGTGAAAAATACTATATTTTAACTAAAAAGAACTTTTTTAATCAAAATAATTTATAGTTTTGAATTATGAATTTTAATGGTTTCGAAGTATAATTAGATTATATTTTTACCATTCAATCCAATGATGGTCATTGGAAGTAATTTCACTTTGAAATTGGACATAAACAATTGTAAATCTTTTCATAGTTATTATTTTCCTTAAAAATACGCTTGTTGGTTTTAACAACGGGAATTTATTTTTAATTAATTAATTCATATTATATGTTATGAAATTGGTAAAATAGATTTAATTTTTGAATTTGTAATATCAAAATTATGTTAGGGTGAATTTCGGATATTTTTCTGCAAACTTTCAATTTTTGATGAATAGTGAAAACATTGAGTTATTGTTTAAAACCGACTTATTATTTAAATAATTTTTTTTAAATTTATTTTAGATAAAAATTGATACATAATACCTATATAAATTCAATGTAATTAATTGTAGTCATAATATAATAATTTTAGATATATGAAAATTTTATCGAACTTTTTACACTATTTTACCCACCTCCTAGGAGCATATTCAAATTTAAATAAAAAATAATTTTACCGCTTATGTGAGTTAAATTTCAAAAATCTGAGAGCCACGGTTTATATCAAGGAGTAAAATTTGGGTCAATAAGATAAAAATAATTTTTGGTGATTAGTAACTTTTTACTTTAATTTACCATTGAAAAAATAATAGGCTAATTAACGGTAAAAATGAATTTATTATTATCCTAACACATGTCCTAATTCTCTTGGATAAATGTAATTCGACCAAAAACAAACTTATGAATAAAATATGACCTTTTAGATCTACTTATATTAGATTAGTACATTTATTAATATTTTATTTATAGAATAGTTAAAAGTGTTAAAATCAATATTTAATAACTAAATAAATTTTAATATATTGTTATACATAAAATAAATTCGACTATAAATATTCATTAGAAATATAATAATATTTCCATCATAATGGTATTTTATTTATAATTTTTAGATATTAAATAATTAAATTTATTAATGAAACAATGATGATGTAGTAATTACATTATTAATCATAGAATCAAATAAATGGTATTCTAAATATTAAAATAAATATAATTTCAATGCTTTTATGACATACACAAATTTTATAGAAGAATATGACATGTTATGTCTGATTCAATGAATCTTGTTATAAGTAATAAATTTTTTATGACTTTCAAAAAAACAAAATACCAAATAGTATCAAAATTGACATAAATTAATATTTTAAACAAATATAATATTATTGGTTGATATAATATTATTAAAAATTTATGGTTAGTCGAAATGTCTTAAATAATATTATATATTTTATTAATGAGCTACTTGAGGTTCTCTTGAAAGTTTAGAGTAAGTATATTAATCATATATAGTAACAATACAAGAAGACACGTTAAAAGTTATCCTATTTAAATAAGAGTTAAATCTAAAAGATAAGATTAGAATGGTAACCTAAACATGTCTGAAACCAATTGGTTGAGAGGATTTCAACCCATAACTACCTAAGGCTCGAAATAAACTCTTTTGGACCCATTATTAACTGAATTTGATTGTATAATAAATTTATACTCCAATCTTTTCTTAAAGTGACCCTCACCCCTCTTAAAAAAGGGCACTTCCCCTTCACTCAAAATCACACCTCCAAATCCATTTTGGATCGGCCAAACCCTGCCCAAATATCCTCTCAACTTCCCTCACATCACCCTAGAGGCATTAATTTAGTTATAAAGCCAACATAAAGAGCCCTTTTGATCAAATCAAATGAAAAAACCTGAAGAAAAGAAGGTTAACCTACCCTCGACCAAAGAAAACTACAAGGTAAGGGGTTTCTTATCTCAGTTTTAATTCTGTGATATTTCCAATTTTCACCAATTATTTATTGCATGTGGTGTATTTGGTACTGCTATTTGATATATATTATCATGATTCTATTTATATTCATGATATTTTGTGAATCATTTGGTGGTTATGGACTATTGTTCATACAACTTGATTGATTAGAATGAGGTAAGGGTTAATTATAAAATATCTTCATTATCTGAGGTTGTTTATACGTAATTATCTACATGGACTTCTTTATCATCCACATCAATGTTTCTTAAAAATGTATTTAAAAACCTTTTTACCATTTACTAGACTATGGGTTAAATTCATTTATACCCTTGATTGACTTTTTATAAAATGGTTTGAATGAAATCATTCCGTCGTTTTCCAAACAAGGTACTTTTAACCTTTTTAACAAAATTAAGGTAAGAATGTCTTTTTTAACTTATACAGTGGGTGCGTCTATTTTCTGCCATTATATCATAGTCAAAGCATCCCTTATACGATTATTAGAATATTTTGAAAATAAATGTTTTCCTTATAATTATGTGACTCTTAAATGATTTAAAAATAGAAAGAGATATTTCTCTAAAAAGGATTAGGATTTCATCTATGTCAACATCATTTGATGGATTTTATGTTTATTTGAAGTTGATTTGTTATGATACAGACCTTCAATATTGTATTAATGGTTTTGTGGTATTTTTTACTATGGATGTACTGTTTTTATACCATTAATGGATTATATTTAATGTATTTACATTTCGTATACTAGTTTTCATACAAATGTTTATGATATGTTTATCCCTTTTTATATAAGGAATGTGATGTAATTATTAAGTGACAGTTGGAGCTCTATATATCTCCTCAATGAATCGGTAGGTCTCATGAGACAACTAGACGTGGAATTGGCTGAGGCCTTTCCCAATTTGATATATGGGTTTGGATGAGGCCTTAATCATTTGTAGACGTCTTTCCCAAGGCCTTGAAAAAATGTTTCAGAATATATGACACTATACATTCCCACATTATGAAAATAATATCGATGGTTCATGTGGTTATTTTACTAGTAGAATACCGATGAATATGTTTTATTATGGATTTATTTACTCAACTCATTTTTCATCAATAAAGTGTTCATGTTTATTATTTTTAAAGGAATGTGTTTTCAATTATTCATTATTAATATTGTTTAAGTTATCTTCTGCTAAATTATTTACCCATACTGAGCATCTGAGCTCACCCCTTTCTTATGTTTAATTTTCCCAGGATCTTAAGAAGTGTTTTATGTTTGAGATGCAGGGTTAAGCTAAGGAAAAAAATGGCATTCTCAAAGGATTATTTTTTGTTGTATGTTAGAAAGTTTAATGTAACGTTCATGTATGTAATCTATCTTCCAAGACTGCTAAACTAATCGGTCTTTCGGGACATGAATTCTTGTAATCATGCCAATGTATTAAAATAATGCACCGATTATAGGAATCTAGGGTTGGGGCATTATAGTTGGTATCAGAGGGAGGTTTAGCAATAACCATGTAAACTATATTTAGATAAACTCTCATTACAGAACATTAACCTAAGATGGACTTTGAGTATTAGTATATAAGAACTTCTTAGAATTTTTTTTAATGTAGATACATTGTCAGTTTTCCAAGAAAATACATCCCTATCTGGATACGAGCAAGTAGAGGTGGCTCTGGAAAAGATGTACCAAGGGGTAAAACCAGAAAAAACTTTTTTTTGATAGTCTCAAACAAGTACTGGTGCACAACAAAGGGCCTTGCAGCACTCTTTGTTACGACACTCCCCGAGGATATGCTTAGGATAATTCTCATTTTCATTACAAATCATTTAAGGATTTACGTGTATATACCTCCTCAAAGAAAATATTTTTATATATTATATCCATAAACTATTTAATTTATGTTAGGTATTTTACAAGTATAGAATTATTTTTTGCAATTCATAAACTAACCTACTGTAAGGAATTTTATAGAAATTGAACCAAGTAGAAAGAATCTGAACTCTAGCAATAAGTATGATTCAATGAGTATGAAGGACCATATCTTTAACAGTATTAATCAAACATATATAAGGTAAATAGTCTCCAATTTATTGTAAAGATATGAAGAAATAGTATCAAGTGTTAATAAAATATGTAAATAATTCTTCGAGTCATACGGCTTTGAAAGGAAGAAAGAGAAGAAAAGGATGGAAGAAAGAAAGACAGATAAAGGGAAGAGGGAAAAGAAGGATTTTCCAATATGTGATAAATGATGAAAGAATCACCTTGGTAAAAGCGTAATGGGAATGGGAGTTTGTTATAAGTGTGTAGAAGAAGGAAACCATGTACGTTATTCCAAGGGTAAGAAAACGTTTTCAAATGTAAAATGCTTGATCTGCAAGGCGTTGAGACACTACGTGAATCAATGTCCCATTCATAAGAGTATAACTCAAATGATGTTGTTGGATAACAATCAAGTTATGAAATTACCTCAGATGAAGAAGAATGACTAGTGTTCGTATGTTGTTATTATATAATTATTTCATTTGAGTGTTGTATCAACAGTATACTGGTTACATGAATTATGGAGATAAATAAGGATTTTTCTCTAGTACTATTTTATTGAGGATTTGAGATTAAATGGTTCTAAGAAAAGTGACTTAATTGTAAGCTACAATTTTTGGAAAATACATTGTTGAAGGAGAGTTAATCCTTAATATGGTCTTGATAATTAGGTAGTGATTTTGGAATAAGATATGGTTTATTTGGATAAATTATAATGAATATTCTTGACATCCTTGAAACTGATTGATGATTTTTACATTCCATCATTGTTAGAGATTACAACTTTTTTGGGATATAAGGAGTATATCCAGTATTCTATAAGGAATATGGGAGCATGAATATAATCAATAAGGTTTACTGGTAATTCTGGATGTTGCGGTGTTTTAAAAGAATACATGATGAAGGCGTTCACATGTTATTACCTGGAAAAAGGATCTTCATTGTGTTTAACGTCCTTTTAAATTTTGGAATGAGAATTTGGATATAAGTATTTTGGATAAGTCTAAAGGTTGGAATGGATTACGTTTGAAATTGAATATTATTGTTAAGGTTATTTTTGGGTTTTTATAAAAAGGACAACCCGGAGGTCGGGCGACAATTAGTTGAATCTGACAAGGCCATGAGACATGTACCAGAAACTAAAGAGAGACAAAGGTTTATCACCTACGACTGGACTAAGTGATATACTGGTTTGTATATTTTAGTTTTATTTAAATATTCTGACAAATGAATTAAAAATTCATTATTTTTGGAACCTTATATGATTTGGATAAATAGTATTTTTTTAATCATTTGGAGTGAAAAATGAGTTTGTGGTAGGAATTAGTTGAAGGATGAAATTCAACATGTCAAGTATGTATATATAAATAATTTTGTTATCTTATTAAGACTATATTTTTTTACCCAAATTCAGATGTGGGTTTTTCCACAAAGGTATTTTCTATTTTCATCCTTTTATTTTCGACGAACAATTTCAAATTGTGAGGAGGTAATTTATTGAAGGATGGAAGACTGTAATAACCCATGATTTCATAGTAACTTATTTCTTACAAATAATTCAATAACTTCCACTACACGCAATATTGAGTTCAAGCGCACCACAACTTTCCCAACGAGCCATTCAAAAGCAGTTATGAAAATTATTAACTGAATTTTGAACATTATATAATCCTTATAATTTCAGAATCCATATTATGAGTTTCTTATACATAATGTAAGAACAAATACATTTTTGCAGAAAAAAGATGTATTTTAAAAAATGCAATTTTACCGCCTTTTAATGGAGAAGCCTTTTTAAATACAATATTTTAAACTTTTATATATTGAATTTGACAAAATAATATTCTTTTTATAATCTAGAAATAATAATTTAGTTTCAATAAATTTTTGTTGTTTTTCGGATGAATCTTATATTTTGGTGAATAATGAAAAATACTATATTTTAACTGAAAAGAACTTTTTAATCAAAAAAATTATAATGTCGAATTATACATTTTAATGTTTTTAAGTATATATAGATTATATTTTTACCATTTAATCTAATTATGGTCATTTTAAGTAATTTCACTTTGAAATTGGACATTAACAATTGTGAATCTTTTGATTGTTATTATTTCTTAAAAATACGCTTCTTGGTTTTGACACCGAGAATTAATTTTAAATTAATTGATGAAACTTATATGTTTTGAAATTTGTAAAATAGAATTTATTTTTGAATTCAAAATATCAAAATTATCTTTGGGTGAATTTTTGGTATTTTTCGGAAAACTTTCAATTTTTGACGAATAGTGAAAAATACTCAGTTATTGTTTAAAATCGACTTTTTTTAAATAGTTATTTATTATATTTAAATTTATTTTAGGAAAAAATATATACAAAATACATATATAAAATCAATATAATTCATTTGAGTCAGATTATAATAATTATAGTTATTTAAAAATTTAATTGAACTTTTTACCGTCTTTTACCCACCTCTAGAAGCATTTGCAAATTTACATTAAACATAATTTTAACTCTTATGTGAGTTGAATTTATAATATCCTAGAGACATGGTTAATAACTAGGAGTATGATTTGGTTCAATAAGATAATTTTTTTGGTGAATAGAAACATTTTTTTTATTTAACATGGTTAAAAGAATATAGGGTAATTGAGGGTAAAAATGATATTATTATTACCCTAACACATGTCCTAATTCTATTGGATTCCTGTAATTAGACCAAAAACATCCTTAGTAATAAAATATGACCCTTTAGGTATTCTTGGATTAGATTAAGATATTTATAATTATATTTTTTAAATAATAGTTAAAAGAGTCAAAATCAAAGTTTAATAACTAAACAATTTTTAATATAGGGTTATACATAAGATAAATTAGACTATAAATATTCATTAAAACTATAATAATCCTTCCTAAATAATGGTATTTTATTTATAATTTTTAGATATTAAATAATTAAATTTATTAATGACATAATGATGATGCAATATTTAACTTATTAATGAAGGAATCAAATAAATTGTATTATAAATATTAAAATAAATATAATTTCAATGTTTTTATAACATCCATGAATTTTCAAGGCGAATATGAGATGTTAGGTCTGATTCAATGTATATTTTTATAAGTAATAATTTTTTTATTAATTTCACAAAAACAAAATACCAAACAGTGTCAAAATTGACATAAATTAATATTTAAAACTAATACTATTTTATTGGTTGATATAATATTTCTACAAATGTAAGGTTTTGCCAAAGTTATTAAATAATATTATATTTGTAAATAATGAGACACTTTAGTTTATCTTGAATTTTAAGAGTATGATTATTAACCATATAGAGTAAGAATAAAAGAAAACACGGTAAATGTTAAACTTTTTAACTCACAGTTAATTCTAAATGATAAGGTTACAATGGTAACCTAAACATGTCTGAAACCTATTGGTTGAAAGGATTTCGACCCATAACTACCTAAGGCTCTAAATAAATTCATTTGGAACCATTATAAACCGATTATTATTGTATAATAAATTAATACTCTAATCTTTTCTTAAAGTGACCCTCACCCCTCTTAAAAAAGGGCACATCCCCTTCTCTCAAAATCACACCTCCAAAACCATTTGGATCGGCCAAACCCTACCCAAATATCCTCTCAACTTCCCTAAATTCACCCTAGAGGCCTTAAGTTAGTCAGAAAGCCAACATAAGGAGCCCTTTTGATCAAATCAAATTGAAGAACCTGAAGCAGAGAAGGTTAACCTACCCTCGAGCAAAGAAAACTACAAGGTAAGGGGTTTCTTATCTCACTTTTAATTCTGGGAGATTTCCATTGTTCACCACTTATATATTGCATGTGGTGTATTTTGTACAACCATTTGATTTATATTATCATGATTCTATTTATATTCATGATATTATGTTATTCATTTGTTGGTTATTGACTACTGTTCATATGACTTGATTGATTAGAACGAGGAAAGGGTTAATTATTCAATATCATCATTATCTGAGGTTGTTTATATGTATTTATTCACTAGGACCTCTTTATCATCCACATCCATGTTTCTTTAAAAAAAATTCAATACACTTTTACCATTTACTAGACTATGGGATAAAGCCATATATACTCTTGTCTGACATTTTATAAAATGGTTTGAAAGGAATTGTTCCGTCATTTTCCAAACAAGGTACTTTTTATCCTTTTCAACATAATTAAGGTATGAATGGATTTTTTTAACTTATACAATGTGTATGGATATATTCAGCCGTTATAACATAGTAAAATCCTCTCTTACATGCTTATAAGAATATTTTCAAAATAAATATTTTCTTTATAATTATGTGACTCTTAAATGATTTCAAAATTGAAAGAGATATTTTTCTAAAAAGGGTTTTGATATCATCTATGTCAACATCCTTTGATGGAATTTACGTTTATTTAATGTTTATTTATTATGATACAAAAATAAATATTGTATTGATGGTTTTGTGATATGTTTGACTGTGGATGTGCTATTTTTATACCATTCATTGTTTATAGTATAATAATTGACATTTCGTATACTAGTTTTAATACGAATGATTATGATAGGTTTTAACCTTTTTCATATGTAGAATGTATTGGACTTTGTAATTGACGGGTGGATCCTGCTATAGCTCCTCGATGAATTATTAGGTCTCATGTGACAAATAGACATGGAATTGTCCAACGCATTTCCCAATTTGATATATGGTTTTGGCCGAGGCCTTAATCATTTTTAGACGTCTAGGCCGAGGCCTGGACAAAATGTTTCAGAATGTCTGGCATTATACACTACCTCATTATGAAAATAATATTGATGGTTCATGTGGTTATTCGACTAGTAGAATACCCATGACTTTGTTTTATTATGGAATTATTTACCCAACACATATTTCTTCTACAAAGTGTTCATGTTTATTTTTTGTAAAGGCATGTGATTTTAATTATTCACCATGCATATTGTTTGTGTTATCTTCCGCTAAATTATTTACCTTTACGAAGCATCTGAGCTCACCCCTTTCTTATGTTTTGTTTTCACAGGATTCTAAGAAGTGTTTTATGTTTGAGATGCAGGGTTATGCTATGTGAACAATGGGGTTCTCAATGGATTATTTTTTTCTTGTATGTTAGAATGTGTAATGTAACAGTCATGTATGTAATCTATTTTCCATGAATGCTAAACTAATCGGTCTTTCGGGACATGATTCCTAGTAATCATTTCAATTTATTAAATAATGCACCAAATCTAGGAATCTAGGGCCGGGGCGTTACAAAACCTACTGGATAATAGGAACTCCATAAAAAGTGAAGAAAAACCCTAGATATAGGGAAAAATCCAGATGAAAATGGATTACATGTAGATTCCTTGACGTTATGAGGTCCAAACCAGCTAAGGAATTATGTTCAAGAGGACCATTAAGACATATAGAGAGACCTTATGGATAAAAATAATGAGTGGAGAAGAATAGGGTGATTTAGTGTCAATAATGGGAGAGAAATGTGTAAATTCAATAATTTTAATGGAATGGACTTGCTGCATATTTTTTCTGTGATGTTCTCCAAACCATATGGAAACTGTGTGATTTACTGTATACAGGAAGAACATTTCCTAGGGTTAGAACACATGGTTTTTCAAAAAAAATCACTAATGGTGTGGTCTCCACTTTCTAAAAATGACAATCTGATACACAAATTCTTCAAGGAGGACACCCAATTTCTTCTAAATATGCACCAACTGTGCACCACCTAAATTCAACCACAAAATCCCCATTTTACCCCAAACTCAAGTAGAAATTATGGGATAAATAATAGACTGAATGTAGAAAAAATATTAATTCAAAATAAAATCATGGATGTGAAAATTCTCCCCTCCATGAAAATATTCCACCCCCAAAATGTCAAAATGAAGCATGATCAGAAAACAAAGACGGATACTCCTCCTCAACCCAAGATATCTTCTCAAAATTCTCATTCATATCATTTGCATGATTCCAAATAACTTGGTCAAAAAATGGGATTCTCATGAATAAATTTCACTTTAGAGTCCACTATATGAACATGATTCTCAAACAAATACAAATCCTACTCAAATTCAGACTCTTCTCAATTTATATCATGAGGAAGATCTGTGTTGTACGTTTTCAATTGAGGGAGATGGAACAAATCTTGAATTGATGTCAACTGAGGAGTAAAATAATTATTATATTCTATATTTCCAATCCAATTGATAATATAAAAATGTATAATATACCTTAGAATTAGTAATCCTTTTATTTCAAATGACACAAACCCATGTGCGGTTCCATATTTATAAACACCCAATCACCCACCGAAAACTACAAAAATGGAACCTTTGGTTAACATGAGACTGGTGATTGCTTTGAGACCTCAATAATCGCTTCCTAATAAAATTCCCATTATTATTTTATTCCTTCCTAAGGTTCAGTCACATCCATGTGGTCTCACCATCTTCATCCCAACACAAATTGACCAACACAATAAACCATAAAGTTCCTTCATATGAGCCACTAAAATCAAGGATTGAAAACTATTATTTCCTGAAAACTCAACTGATCCCAAATATATCTCTAAAAATACTCCAAAATTCAACACAAATTCTTAGATCATGTCATAAAAAATATGATTCTCCAACTCTATTTGATAGTCCGTTGTAGTATGGAATTTAGTACTCAACTTTATCATCAACCCCATCACCTTCTGAAGGCCATCCCAAAACTAATTGAAAAAATGAGGTTCTCTATCAAAAAAAATTGACAATGTAACACCATGAATTATCACAACAATTTAAATATAAAACAAACCGAACTCATCCACCTTAGATGAATCCTTGATTAGAAAAAAATGACAATTTTTTTAGATGACCAATTTCCATCCAAATTGATTTCCTCTCACAGGGTGTGTGAGGTAAGAGAAAAGTAAAATCCATGAACATATTACCCAACATGTACATATGAATACTAAAAAGCTAATGAAAACTGGATGACCTTTGGTTATTTTCTTTATATTGTTGACATATATAACATTGTGATATAAAATCAGCTATGTCCACCTCAATCTTGGCCCCCAGAACTACCAAAAAACATCACAGAACATATTGGTAGAACCATGATGACATGTCCATTGATACTTATTTATATCATTAATCACCACCATACTTAATAATAATGGAATAATGAAGTGAAACATGAATCAAAAATCTCCATCAAGAGACTAAGACCAATCGAAAGTCCTCTCTCCACCATTTAGAAGCTTCATAGAAAATAGAAACATCTCATCACTTAGCTATTTCTACCACATAAACTATTGGAGATATTTTTTTAGCTAAACCGTGCTCAAGAATACACCTCCGCTATTTTATTTCATCTCATGATGCATTTGGGGAAAATTACCCATCAAATCCACTCATCACAAGACTTTCTCGAGGATTTCACTAGGACTCTCCTGCTCAAGGAACCTACAACCACAATTCATTTTCTTGGGGTATTGAATAAATAAAAATAAAAACCTTAAATATATCCAACCCAATGAAATTGTGTCAAATTTAGATCATCCTAGGAGAAAATGTAGGCCAATATCTTATGATCATAATAATCCAAAATGTTCTTCCCGAAAAGATAATGGTTCCATGTCTTAAAGGATTGCATCTATATTGCTATCTCTAGGTATAGGTTTTGGGAAATTATATACTTGTGGTCGGAGACAAAAAAACCATAATTCACTACATGATCATCTTGAATCATCACACACCCAATACCCACACTAGAAGCATCATAATAGACCACATATCTCTTTCTAGATTCTATCAAGATCAATATAGGGTCTGTTATCAATCATTTTTTATGATCATCAAATGAATCTGACATGCTACGATCTAATTAATCATTCCCCCTATCCCATTATGTTCATTCATGGATGAATCCATCAATGAGAAACCCCAAAAAACCACCCATAATATATAGCCATGCACAATAATCTTTTCATTTGAAAAATGGTCTTCAACTTTTCCCATGACATCCCCACACTAATCTTATCATGGTCTACAGAAACACATCATTTTGAGATCACATGGCCGTAAAACATATCTTCAATTATCTATAACATACATTTTGAAATTTTAGCATAGATAAGAAATAAAAAAGGGTTCCTAGAACAATTATAAATTTCCTCTCATGATCCTCCTCACTCTAGGAACATATCAAGATTTCTTCATGAATACTACAACAAAAGAGTTGAGATACTTATGGAACACCATATTCATAAGTTTCGTAAAAACTATTAGTGATTTTTTCAAACTAATAGGCATGAACAAATGCGTGATGTGGTTGTATAGGAACTGGAAAATCATATATGGAATATACCTCTATTTAACTATAATTTGATGTTACCTGAAATGAAAAATATATCATGGAAACCCACCATGCCCACATTAGATGATCAAAAACATCATAAATGTGGGGGAACGGCTACTCATTCATTATCATCGCCTTATTATGATTCTGGTAATCATTGTACAAATAGATAGAACCATAAGTATTCTTAAAAACGTCATTGGGGAGGCCCAGGGTTAGATTCTTGAGTGAATTTATCCTTTGGATTCCAAATTATATTGTTATACCATTAATTCAATTATTCTTAATGTGGATGTATTGTATGAGGCAAGATATAACGTATGTGATTCAAATGAAAAATCAATGGAAAACTCCACATATCTCTATAATGGTATAACTAAAAATACATCTAGAAAACCACTAGGAAATAATCCTCCACAAGATGTAATAAATAAACAAGAACACCATCATTATATTTTAATGTGATCAATAAGAGATAAAATAAAAGGATTCTATACTCTTTAAGTGTATGTCCAACACTACCTTACCAAGGATCCCATTCACCTTGAAAAAATAGTGCAACACCATCAAATTCAAAAAAAACTCCCTAGTCAGTGATAACATTCAATGTGAACATTGAAACACACTGTACAATCCATAATAAGGATCATGTCATCTATTTCCTTCTCTAAAAATATAAAATACCACTCTATATCAATCCACAACACAATGAGTTTTGATGATGGAAACTAAAAACCCTAATATCATTTCATACCAAGGGGTATCACCAACTCCATATTACACAACATAAGCGCAGTTGGTAACAATAAAAAATCAACAAGATAGTTAGGAATAAAAGAAACATAGGAACTAGTGTCAAACATAACTATAATAAAAGATGATGTAATAAGAATGGTACCTCGCAATACTACGACCCCAACATCAGATTCTGCTAGTGATCGATCCACCACATAATATTTTCTCATCCAAGATTGAGCCTGCGAATAACTACTAGCATGCAACTCTTCCCTAATATGAATCTAAATAAAAGATTACCCATCCATTCTTCCATGACATCCAAGCCACGGTCCCAGTATCATAGATGGTTCTTGGTCAATATTTAGTCCTTTTGGTTGCCATAAATAATACACAACTCTTACATGGGTGTGCCAACATGAAAACTAAATTCATTTTAACCATAGATACAAACCATTTTCAAGGTCTTAGGGAAGGATATCATGTTTTTCATTGGATAAATTATTTCCTAAACTGATGCAACACAACCGACCTAGCATCAAAATTCACAAACAATGACATCCTGGAAGGATGCCTTGATCTACGATCTCTAATCTTCCCATGCACATCATGTTTTGTCATTTTTCATAGGAATTAAAAATCCCCACTCCTACCACTTCTCTAGATAGTTGATACATTAATTAATGTTCAATTTATACCATCAATGCATGAATGACCACATCAGCGTAAGATTTCAATATTCAAAAGAAAATATGACATCAGATCTCTTTCCACTACACTGTGTTGATCTTCTTAGCCTACATTATCTCATTAGAAAATAACTTGAGTGCATACTTAACTGGCACAAAAATGTGGTTTTCATAAACAATTATGATATTCTCTCCATGGATTATAATGACAATATCCTAGGATATAGAAAAATTAAAAATCTTTAGACAATACCTCTCGTTAAAATGACCTTCAGTTTTTTCCAACCCATCTACTCGTGAATTCCATCTTGCACCACTAAGTACAACAACTAATTATGGGCACCGTCAAAAAGTAAATTATCACACATTACTCAAACCAACTCATGAGTAACAATAATCTAGAACATACTATCCATCTTTTCAATACATTCCCATTCTCCATGAGGTTCTATGCTACCTCCGAAATAAAGAGGATTGTTCTTGAGGAACTACTAATCATTGTCCTTCCCAAGGCCTAGTTCTGCATCTCTAACCTTGTAAACAGTAGATAATTTCCAAGTCCCTAATCATAGATAGCCCGAAAAACTATATCAACTCATATCTAATCGATTGGTGAGGGGTAACAAGATTTTTAGTCTTCTTACAGTTTCATAAGAATTTTATAGGTAGGAATGTAGAGAATACACAAATCAATTAGATGTAAAACCGTCAATACAACCTTTCATAAAATTAAATTTTAAATTTATAAATACCCAAAACATTTGTAAATCAAATTATAACCGAATAAATCACAAGAACTATGAAATCCAATCCGCTCCACCCCCACCCAGTGTCCATTTATAGACTCCAGCCTTTGTTACTAACCTAGATAGATTTCAATCAAATTTCCCAAAATCACAAGGAGACCTGAAGTCTATTATACAATGTATTGGACATACACCCCAATACCAGACAAAACCTCATGATCATATAATCATAGACTCAGTTTATCAAGACTCATATCAAAAAACTCTACCCAAACGAACAGAACTTGTCTCTAAAAGAACTTTTTCATGAACCATGGTAGTGTTCCATCGAACCTAAAATCTGACCTAATTTATGTCATGGTTTGAAGAGAATTACTGATTCCCACAATATAAAAACATGTTCTAGTGTATCAACAATTGTCATTCAGAATGATTTCATTAACTTAGTTAGTCTTATTCATATAATATTATTCAGTATGAAACTAAGTAAATATCATAACCAAGTGAGGTAAAAAATCAATATTCAACCTTTTTCAACTTTTACCAAAACCAAATTCACTACAACGTATTAGTAACACAATATTATTCATAAACCCTCTCTGAAACATGAGGGACATATCCCACATTCCCCCAACACCACCAATAGAAATTATTTGAACACTAGAATTTAGAACCACTATCACCCCTATGACACATCATTACATTACATGGATGATGCATAAACAAGTATATGTACACCCAAATTTGTTTGGCCTCTGTGATCCAATGTTGAGTATGATTCTAATAAAAAGAAAAAAATTGTGATATACCATTATAAGATAAGTAAACATGCATATTTCAAAAAAGGTTAATTGAAATATTTTTGGGAAATTTTTTTTGGGAATGATTATAAACATATTCTTTTTATGATGAAAAAAAACATTTTCCCAAATAATATTTCATAAAAAATGAACACATGTAATATCATATATCAATGTCTAGAACTACATAACATGATCTTCCTACCATAAGATACTTCCATGAGAGAATCCTTAAAGGGAACTAACATAAGTGAGTCTAAGAATCCTCATACCCCAGTGATCAAAATCCTCCACTAAATGAAAAAATGATATTATGAATGAGAAACTACAGGGGATCCTATTACAAGGTCTAATGGTCTCTATATGAGAATCCAAAACCAAGAGTGTTCTCATGCATGATCAACTATATGGGAACACATCCAATGTTCTTATGTTATGTGATAATGTCACATGTTTAGTTAGTGTTGTATTCGTCAATATTCCAATATGAATTTGAGCCTTAGACGCTACAAACTAAACTAGAGAACTCGTTATTGTTTCCCAATCAAGATACATGAGATTCCATTATACTGAAATTTCGTTTCACATATCATATAAATCAGAAACATTACAAAAACATTCCAATCATTAACTGAACACAATGAAATCAGCTTTACCCATAACCAAAATCGTATAAAAATTCACACTAACACCCAAATAATTTTGAAATATATTTCCCACCTCTTTCATAATTTATGAAACCCATTTAAAAACATTGAAATAGGAAAATATATAAAATCTAGTTATTTCCATCAGAAACCCATTATATAATTTATTATCACAAAAAACATTTTTTAGCATGATTCGAATCAATTTTATAATTAAAAAACACATATTAGGTGCCCAAAAAATATAAAATATGAAAAAAAACTCATTTCTCTTGGAAAATAAAACTTTAAATATATTTAATCCTTTAAATATCTATAAAAAACATTTTTTACCTTTTAAATAGTGCAAAAAAATATTAATGGAAAACCAAAAAGATCATAAAAGAAATATAGGAAATTACCATTCAAAAACCATCTTCGATAACAAATGCATTTCAATCATTTTCCAAAACATATTTCACCGCACTAAAATAATCAATTAAATTAACATTAGAAAACAAGAATTCACATTAAAATCATCTAATAATGTAAAAGTATGGGACCACCTACATCAAGTTTAGAAACATATTGAAATTGGTGACAATCAACCACCACAGCAATAAAAGACCATATTAATTAAATATCCAACAAAAACCATCTATATTCTCCCTATCCACCTATGATTAACCAATATTTATCTTACATAACCCACTAGGAAATTGGAACCCAAGAAATAGGTAAGAACCCTAGAAAGGGGGATAAATAATGAGTAAAAGGTATTACATGACGATTCCTTGACTTTATGTGGACAAAAGAACCCATGCAATGATGTTCATGAGGTCCAATAAATAATATAAGAAGATCCCATGGTAGAAAATCCCTAAGTGGGTTGAATATGTGTGATTCAGAGTTAAGTTCGAGAAGGGAATGGAGTAAATTTCATCATTTTAATGACGTCGATAGGCCACATGGTTTTCCCGTGTTTTTTTCAAACCATTTAAAAACATTATAGTAACCAAAATTCAAGAGGAACATTCATAAGGGTTACCCTACATGGTTTTTAGAATTTTATTCCAACTGTGTGGTGTCCACTACCGAAAATGACAGTCATCCACATGCTTGCTGGGGGGAGGGTTCTTGGATTCCCTTAACCGTGTACCAACCATACACCACCTTTAATAAAGAACAAATCCCTATTTTTAATATAAATATAAAGAGAAATGATTGGATAAATACACTAAAAAATAAACAAAATATTCCCTCAAAATAAAATCATGGATTTGACATTAAACCAGTGAATGGTATTTGGTTTAAGAATTTACTTTGTACATTGAAATTAGTCAAATCATATGACTCAAACTAGTAATTATTAATGAATAAATGGATTTATAACATTTTTTTAATGGAATTGATTATAGTATATTTAATATTTCATTATTAAAACCACACTAAAAAATAATTTCTGAATAAGGCATGTATCTTGTAGAAGGAAAAATGTGAGATGAGAAACCCTTACCTCTTTCATCCCATTAGATGTTCACACTATATAATACTTTATAATTGTTTTAGCAATATTATTAAGTAACTATGGACCAATTTTCATATTTATAATTCCTGATGTTATGGTTATATAACATCAGATCAGACATTCATTAATATTATTTCATACTTTTCATGGTTTTAGGGGCTTTCATTTCGGGGTTTTATGATCATTTCGTTAGAGTATAATTATGGTAGTTCTTGTAAAATGGTAATTAAACCCCAAAAGTAGAATGAAATTTTACTCATATAGTTTTATAATCCAAAATGGTGTCATATATAATTTTTTATTTTTGTTATGAGGATAAATAATTTGATTAAACCTTAACAAGAAAATGGTTACATTAATTTTGGGGATTTTCTGGACATCATGTACTAACTTCATTTTTTAAATTTTACTTATATATATTAGTTCTAGATTATTAAATAGGTTATTATATAACTTTTAGAAACTTATTTATCAATAATATAGCTTTTATGACCATCCATGAAGGAAATGATGGAAAATAAACAAAATCATTATTCACAGAGGCAATTAACCTGCATAAAAATAGGAAATTGTTTTATAACATTGAATAAAAAACGTGATAAATGAAATGGTACGAGATATTAAATTAGAAATATTAAAAATTATATGTATTAATATTTATTTATAAAGACTTTATGGAAAAAGGATGTGGGAATAAAGTAGAATAATAAAACAAAACAAGAGAGGTCTTTTGAGAAGATTACAACTTCAATATCACCTCCTTGATAAACCCCTTAAGGAACATTGATTTGGTATTTTGGTGACACCATAATCATATATACATGAGGATAGTGATTTGGACAAGAATACTAGAATTTCTTGGTGCATAGAGTATTATGAGGATAAATTTGCTGGTGAGCGCGGTATTCATACTTTATTAAGGATGACATTAATTGATTAGAAATTAATAATTTATGTTTTCAAACAACCACCTTGAAGATTAATTAATTTCTAAAAATATTTTTGATAAATATTGTATTAAAGGATGATAAATGTTGATAAACACAACAAACACCCACTAAATTATGTATCTTTTATGTGATTTAATACATTATATTTTACCAATAATCTCTTTCATTTTTTTACCTATATTGTGGTAAATCTTACTTTTTAACGTGGAAAATATTTTTAAGATTAAAATAAAAATTATGTTATTACGAAATTTGGAACTTATTATACAAAAAATAAAATTCATTTTACAAATTTTAACTCTAAAAAATGGATAAATTGTATTTAAAATTTATATCACAAATTAAATGGGAAATCAACTTTTTTTAATGTCAATACGATCAAGAGTTTTAAATGTTTTTATTTGAAATTTAATTGTGAAAATTATTAAATGAAGTAAATCTCACTTATTGATGTATAATTTAACTAATTATACATGAATCTAATTTAAAATATAATCTAAATATCTTAATGAATTAGATGAAAAAATAGTTTTCACTTAAAATACAAGACTTCTCACAAATCTTGAAAAATGAACGATACTAGAAAAATAACTAAAATTCAAAATAAGATAATTTTGGTCGGAATAATTAAAAATTAAAGACTATTTTTTTAACTAAACATATATAAGATTAAAAATTTATTTTTTAAATAGGTGATAAATATAAATGCCACAAAATTTCCTTTTGAAAAATATAGCTTTTGTGCTTATAATTGGATTTATTCTTATCTAAGTGCTATAGAAAATGATGGATATATTTTAAAAAAATTTATTGGATAAAAAACATGTAAATTTCATTGATATCTTTAACTAATAGTTAATTATTTAATTTATTTATATAAATTTTTTTATGGGGTAAAAAAAATTATAAAAACACTTCTATCATATTCTGTTGTTTATTTATTTTTAATTTTTAATTAATTGGTAAGAAATTAATTAATTTTATTAATAATTGAAAACTATATTTTTATAATTTTATTCATCTCATTCATTTCCAATATTATTATGGATATGGGGAAATGGATGTGTTAAAAAATATTGTATTGGAATACATTTAATATAGGAGTTTGGTGAAAAGTACGTTATCAAATAGATTACATTCATTTAATAAAAATGGCATGTTGTAAAATTTCGGGTAGTTACATAGACACAAGGTTATTGGATCATTACACTATGTCCCTAATTAACTCCCTAAATATCATAATTCTCCAATATATCACATTGTGTTAGATAATAGTGAAAATCATTCCCCCAAGTTGTGCTATACAGGGAAATAATATCTTGTTTTCAACCTCTATCATGTCATCATACCATAGAATATTTTTTATCATTATAACCCTATATGGTCAGAGATCCATTCTCGTTCAGCCTATATCATTAGTACCATGAATACAAAAAATAAAAAATAGTTCTCATCAATACATTTTCATTACATACATTGGTACAATAGGGCCAATTACGAGACAAAAAAGTGTCCAAGAAGATATCCATGTAGTCAAAATCGATCATCGGTATCATCTGATATGCAAACACCAAATAATGGGAGATTAGACATAAATATTTGACTCACATTGTCTGAATTCATAAACATTATATTAATATCAACCACATTAATAACGAGATACACAAAAAAAATGAATTCAAATGTGAACGTGATCTACATCATAGACTAAAAAACGTGTTATCTCATGAAGATAATCTTATATGTTCCCTAAACATGGTATGTAATTTCCTACATCATGTGTGTGGTTTTCAACAACATGTTTCGTCCATGAATTCATCTCCGGAATAATATTTTTACAGCAATGAGAACAAGATTTCATGACATGATCTCCTAGAACGGTTTCAAAAGAGTATTAAAAATGGAATAATAAGGATATTAAAGATTGAATTAATGAAATGGGTAGATCAAATGCATACCCAACAACTATTATCGGTAGTGGTAAATGTAAAATATGGTTAATAGATGTTGAAAAATATCCCTCAAGGAATGACCAACCAATAAAAAATTGATAAGGATTCCATGGTTCAAATTCAACAATAATATCAAATATTTTACATGATAAATTAATAAATAAATGATAAAAAAATGATATAGAAGATTCATGGATCTCTATATCAACAACATAATTAATGGTGAATTTTTTAGTTTTAGAAAAATAGAATCAAGGATTCATTCTGATTTAAGGAATGATCAATGGGATGTTTTTTTAAAAGTTAATAGGTGTTTGAATTAAATTAATAACACATATAGGACCCCAAATTTATTATAGATATATTTCCCCACTAAAAAGGATTAGATCCAAAAAAGAACAATGATGATTAAATCTATTTCCAAGAAAGAAGTCTTTTAGAACTCCTTATACAAAGCTATGGTGCATTTTAACTCATCCCTGATAAAGTTTTCATGTCGGTGTGTTGAAATATAATAAAAAGGTTTCCCACAACATGGGAATGGTTAAGATGGTGTAGTTGTGGCGAACCAAATGACCCACTGTGATTAATTCCATATACATGGATTACCTTATATATTCACCACATGCCTATTTTTAGTACAGACCATCAAATATGAATCTAAAACTATGGTGTTTCTTATTTTCCACAAAAAAACACTTAATCCTAATTTAAAATTCCCAAATATAGTCCAAATCCACGAAGCATAACACAAGATGGATCACAAAAAACATTAATGGAAGAGAATAAAATTTGATATTGTGAAGACCTCCAAAACATTTGATGGATGATAAATATATTGAGATAAAATTAAAACACAGGTCTATAAAAGATTTTTGGGAACCTAAATGATATGTTTTTCATATCCTAGAGTCTGGTGGAAGATTATTCATTGAGGATAAAAAACCTATTGATATTATGAAGAAGATATTATATCAATGGATAATATGTATATTAAATTGGATTTGACAAAAAAATTGGGCTGCACTTTGGTAGACCCACTAATTGATGTAAGACATGTTGAGTTAAAATGTATATCCATGAAATATATAGATATAGATAGTATTGTAAATACATTTAAAAAATTAATAGCTTATTAGGGTTTTTGAAAAAAAAAATGGCATGGAATATGATAAAACATTATCAATAATATAATTTTAATAATCCATTGGAATATTACCTGAAATAGTATATCCCAAAAAAAATAGATTTGGAAATTGATTTTACTACTACATTCATGAATGTTATATAGGTTTAAGATGCAAATAATATTCAAACCAATGGATTTATAATGTATAAAATTTAAAAAATGTATTATTGTTATAAAAAACCCAGTAATTGATTAATGAATGGGTCATGATTTGGGGATGTTATTTTGATGAGGCTACATAATAAAAAATAGAATCATTAAGAAATAATGTGATTCATGTCTCTATAATATGTTTAGTGGGTGTGACATTATTTTTGTAGTAATATATATTGATAAAATATTGTTAATTCATACAAAACTATTAGACATAAAATATGTAATTACATGGTTGAATAAATTATTCCCCATGAAAGACTTATGATAAATAACATACATTCTAGGTTTAAAAATCTATATTGATAAATCCTAAAGGTTAATTAAAGACAAGATAAAATTAAATTCATTGATAGCGTATGTAAAAAATGATAATACAATAGTCTAAAAGAGGAAATTTGTTACAATCTAAACCACCTAGGCTGATAGTGAAGACTATAGTATCCCCCGAAGGCCACCTTTAATAGGCTACGTAATGGGGACTACCACCAATGTTATAAATAAAACACATGTGTCTGGTATTACACTAAAATATTTATTTAATTATATAAATAACAAATTGAATCCTTAGTAACAATAAAAAAATCCCGAACATAAAATTTCATATAGTATAAAATGAAAATAAAATATAATATAAAAAAACTATGATGTTCACCGAGAACACTAAAAAATCATGAAAAAAACTCGATGATCATGACATGGTGAACGTTATAAGTCACTCACTCTTCTAGGCCTATTTTTTTACTATATGTAGTCTCGATCAAAAAAGATCACTCCATAAATATTATACACCAAATCTCACATGCAAATATTTAATCAGTGAAATAATTAACCAATGATTAATCAATGAAATTATCTCATTACATAAATCATGTAAGCTATATTTTAATACCCATTAAGGCTTTATCACCATGTAACTCAGAAAAGAAAATAATTTTATAACATATATTTATATATAAAAAGTGAAGATAATTTACGTGTTACACTAAACTAGTCACCCTAAGACATATTGTATCATGTCCTAGTGCTCACATCCCATCAATATACTATAAAACAGATTCCTGAAATCAAATCATAATCACATCATCTTAATATCCTCAATAAGATTATGTCAAAACTCTATAGTCACATAGTGAGGCCATATTCTGTTTTATCCCATAATAATACATACTATATCTGATTCCACCATGACAAATTTTTATATACATTTAATATATATGTATTACATTACATAAGGGATTATTGTATATACTATTAGTTGATGATTCAACAACATTTATATACATTTCTTCTATAAATCAGATTTATAATAGTGAATATGATCACATATCCTATAATTAAATTCCTTCATGGATAAAATATTCCAAAAAAAAATTAAATATATATAGAGGAGGGAGATGGGTTGCAGATTGTTAGCCATTTGTATCCTAAATATCCTAATTATTCGGAGACACATGAAACCCATGGTAAAATATGGCAATCAATTTCACCTATCAACTCAGATATATGAATGTAAGAAATAAATGTAAATAATTTATATAATAATTTGCAACCATTAAAAAGGAAACAACCATATTCTAAACCCAATCGATAGATAATGCCACACAATACATCCCAACTACCATCTAAATGAACCATGAAACCCAGAAAATCTATTAAAAAAATATTCATGTCCCATTCACTATCATTCATCACTTATTATAATTCAATTACCAATCATTTAGTCACATCACTTCGTAAATTCATGATTATTATTATAAATAAAAAATTTAATCAATATTTATTTATATTAAAGATAATTTCTATGTATATATCCACATTCATATAATTATTTAAAAAGTAAATATTTTGTATAAATTAAATAGATTTAAAATCCTTATAGTTAATTTTTAAATTATTTTTATTTTTTAGAGGTTGTGAGATCTGACGACCCACGATTCTGATGCCCGAATTTCCCGGAATGATCAGTTGAATATTTGTAAATCATTAATTAGTAGGTCTGAGTAGTTTTCCTTAAAATGTTGAATTACTCATAAATAGGATTAGGGATCAGAAATTTGATTGCATCATTACATTCAGGATAGTGGGTTTACCATAGGCAAGACTTAATTTTAGTTGGCATAGTACTTCGTTGAGAAAACCTGAAAATGGAATAATCGTAAAAATAATAATTCAATGACGTTATTTTATTTTTCAAATGCATATAACTCATGAACGGAGACTTAGATTAAAAATCAGATACCACCTATGAGATCGTGATGGTATGCTTTCTTTAAGCAGATACTATCATTGGCAGGCATGGTCCAACTATGGAAGTTAGTTTTTGGTTGTAAATAAAATAATTAAGTAACAATTATTTTATTATTAAAATTCACTAATTCTAAATGGTAAATTGGATTGAAAATATGAGAGTACCTTTGAGTTTGATGGGGGGTGTTCCCCTAAGGTGGAGCCTATCCTCGAACGACATGGTTCGAGGTTGAATGATAATAATTTATTGATATTTTTTAGGTATATTTAGTTAATGCGCGAGCAGTGTTCTCTAACTATGGAACCGATGATTGGATTAAAAATCCAAGGGCACCGTTGAGTCAGTAGTGATAGGATTTGCATAAGGGAAGATTCATATCGACCGTAAAAATTAGAGTGAGAAGGACAAATTTAGGACAATTAAAATAATAATATAATTAGAATGTTATTTTATTTCCATTCTTTGTTTTCCTTTAACGGACAAGCGGTGGTGGCAGGACCAATGATGTGTCATGCCATTGAATTTCAGGACTCCTCAATTCATTGTATAATCCCCAATGGAATTAAGCAGGTTCCTTAATAAATTAGACCCCATAATTTCAATGTGAATTACTCACAATTCCCCTCTCCTATTTATATGGATCATGTAGAGGAGTATTCGCACAGCTTCACCAAGCAACGATGCTCTAGAAAAGTACCGCGACACCAACCACTTGGAGGAAGGAACTGGCTGCAGTGGGCAGTGACGAGTTCCACTGAATGACGAACACCGACACTTCCTCAAAGAAGTATGTTATGAAATGATCTTGAGGTAGGGGTTTTTTCATGTTTTCAATGATTAATTAAATCATCTCATGCCTGTTATCACCTTAACGTGGAGGGCATGGGACAAAAGAACAAGGCATGGATCCTCCGTCACTTTGTTCTTGTTGTGAATGTTAGGGAAAAATTTCCAAATCAACGACAACATGAAATATCAGGTCACGTTGTTTCGGCAGCCACACAGAAGATCCGTAGGAACAGAAAACACAAAGAACAGACACCGAACCCCATCTGGTGACCTGCTAAAGAAACCATGAGTGCACTATGATAGTGACGGCCAGCGGATGCCGAATGAGACTTGTGGAAACCGACCACAGACAGAAGAAGGTTGTGCATGATGACATATCATGGCTATCGGACCGATCCAGCCATGTGGGACATGTGCGTCTATCGTAGGTGCTGCTAGTGGAAGCGACCGAGAAAAGCAGGTTGCGACAGCAGGGGCGGCGCCGCCCGCGCCGCGCAATGTTGGCGGAACCTGGTCAGCCAAACGGTTGACTGGTTAAAGTAGTTGGGAAGCACTCCACTAGTTGGGTGAAATATCTCCATAAACAGTAGGGCCAACATAGGAGGAGGTCCTCATTCTGGAAGACTGAGACAACACTGGCTAGACCCACGGCCCCGCAGGCCAGTGTGGGGTGTAGAGCCCCACCCGATAGGCCGGGCCAACCGCTGCCCAGGCCTGCTAACCGAACCGTGCTGACCCAGATTGGCCAGACCCAGTGAACTGGGCTGACCCTTAGTGAGTCAGACCTGAGCGTGGTCTGGTAGACCCCGAGACCCGTTGTGTCAGTCCGGTCTAACCAAGTCGGACCATGCCCAAACCCAACTCGTACTCGTATAATGAAACACCCATAATTGACAAACCATTTGTTCAGTTCACATGCTGTATGTTGTGTTGGGATCCCTTTTGGGAATCAGTCCCATTGGTATATTTCAGTGGGACTGATCGAGTCATGCTGCACTGAGGTGCGGTCACCCCCGTTTTCACGGAAATGGTTTTAACTAACAGACCAGGCATCCGATTGATGTGTCATCTATGCCATAAGGACCCTAGTGACAAGTCAGTCCTTTTGAGATACTCCATATTATTATTTTCATATTTTTACATGTGACCCAGGTTGTATTGGACATTAATCTAACTGGGACCTTTTTATAAATGTTCCCTTATCTCACAGACCAGGCATCTGATCGACACACCGTCTAACGCATTGGAACCCTAATAACATGGCAGTACATTGGAAAAAAAATTTGATCTTTCTAGTGGTTGATATACACCCAATGGATTAAGGATAGGATCCTCTTGGAATTATGTGTTCTTAGTGTGGTAATCTCATGGCAAGCTGTGACTTGAAAAATGTATAGTGATTTTGGGTGGGTCAGTACCTATCGATATTTTTTAGGTCTGTGCTCAATGATCCTATTTGGGTCAGCACATAACGATCCAATGTGGGTTAGATCCAATGTGAGACAGTGCTCAACGATCTAGTGTGGGTCAGTGCGTACTGATCTTGTGTGGGTCAGATCCTGTGTGGGTCAGCGCTCAGTGATACTGTGTGGGTCAGCCCATGTTGATCTTCTGTTGGTCGGATCCTATGTGGGTTAGTACTCAACGATATTCTTTAGGTTAGTGCATACTAATCCTATGTGGGTCAACAGCAGAGCCTCTCTAAAGAATAAGATGGTCTAGATTTATGACTAATTATATGTACTTATGTACTTATGTTATATTCCTGGTGTGCGCTATGTTCTTACCATTGTGGTACCTTACCTTCTTGTTATTACCTTAATAGTTTCACCAATGTTTTACTTTACCTTCGCGGTTTTACCTTCATGGTGTTACAATTGTGGTACCTTTACCTTCATGGTGTTACCTTCGTGGTGTTACCTTGATATTGATACTTTTTGGGTGTTACCATTGTGATACTTTTACCTTCATGGTGTTACCTTGATGGTGTTACTTTTTGGTACATTACCTTCGTTTTGTTACCTTTTTGGTGTTAACTTTTTGGTAATTTAACTTTCGTGGGGTTAACTTCGTGGTGTTGCGTTTTTGGTACTTCTACCTCCGTGGTGTTACCTTTGTGGTATATTTCCCTCATGGATCAACTGTGAAAATGGAATAATAGTTGGGGCCTTTTGTTTCCTCATGTAAGATATGGGTATATTTTGATAACCTAGGTATATGTACGGTCTTATACCTAAGAAGAGTGGATGACTTCTTCATTCACTATGATCGAGGTCGTGCATTGTGGTTTTTCATTTGTGGAAATTTTGGATACCTTTCGGGGTAATAGGGTCTCTAATGAGTATTGTTATACTGACCTTTGCATGGGCTATGCCCATACCATACTATGTCTTCTGAATATGATAGACATCATTGATCAAGGCTCAGGGAACCAGGACTGGATGAGGCCCAATGGTGGAACATTTGATGTGACGTGCTGCTGAGACTACTGATCGTGAGTTGTTCTTACCCTTCAGGTAGGATCCTCAATGTACAATCAAGGAGATGTTTTTCTGTTTTCTGTTGTACTTTAAATTTTCATTTGGTATAGTATTCTAGCCCCATTTCATTCAGTACACTTTTTATTACAGTAGTTTACTTTGGGGATGCTTCTCGTTGTGTTTTTGGGATGTGTGTTTGTACAAGTTCAAAGGAAATGCCTTCCTTTTTATGGATATGCCTTTACGGTGCAAGTCTCCAGACCCTGTCTTATGGAAGGCGTGTTTGGGGTAGTCATGGAATGGGCCCTGAGGGATGGGTTGTGACAATGTGGTATCAGAGAAGTCATTTCTACCGAAGAACTATGGATATGATATTTTTAATGGGGAAATATTGTCAAATATTATGAGTTTAGTTTTTAGTTTTGGAAATCCACTATTGGTGCAGTGGCCGACGTATCCTTACATCAGGTCCTAAAATTCTGATTTATAACTCGGTGAACTAAAACACTCATTGTGTCTGTTTTGGAAAATAATTTCATTTGTTTCATTGGAGTCAACTCACTAGGTATAACTTATTGACCATGGAACACCTATTCTTTATTAGGATGTCATTGCATAGATAGTCTCTTAGGATTCCCAAGAGAGAAAACGATTATGTCCCACTGAGGGATCCTGTGTGTATCAACATTCTAGTGATCCTTTTTGGATAAGAAAAAAATGCTACAAGTGGACCATTTCCCTAGATGGTTTCCTCGGGTAGTGTACCAGCTATATCACTGCCCCTTGGTCATCAGTTACAACTGGAATTACCATTAGAGGAAACATGTGGTCTTAGTGCCTTACATGTGTTTCAACATCAGATACCCCTTAGGTCCTGAGGTGATCCTGACTCACAGGCATCTAAGGGATGGCTTGAGGAGGTGACCGAGTTTTCATCTAGCTAGGGCACCATTCGATCAGATGCTAGTCCATGTATAGTGCCTTTTTACATGGATTATTAGGACAATAGGAGGGTTTAGATTACCCTAATCATGTGAAGAGGTGACTTATCTGTGGATAGGCTTACGAAAATTCCTAATAGAAGGTGTTCTTTTCCATAAAAATCATACAGTTGAGTGTTCCCAAGATCTTCTACAGCTTCTTCAGGACAAAATGTCGGTATCATGGAATTAATTGAGGCGTACTGACCATAACATGTACTTGATGAAAAAAGACAGTCAATGCGTCAGGGCTGGGACCTCTGAGCAAGACGCGTTTAGGGACATTTGATCCAGAACTATTTCTCTATGCATTTTAACTTATGTTAGGGTGCTAGAAATAAACTTTTTGGTTGAATTTTATTTTGTTGAGTGGATACCACCAGTGATTGTTAGTAGTGAGAAAGCATTAATCTAATTCTAGTCTCAGAGACCTGTGCGTGCAAAAATATTGATGAAGAGGAAGAGATAGGGACATGAATCTATGGGGTTGGACACGTGGAAGTGGATCTAGGGGATCAGCATAAAGTGGTATAAATTTAAACATGTTACAACAACCACCAGAATGTGGTCCCCACCAGGCTCTGGGAGTTAGATGAAAGGGGAAGGGAGTAGTTGCATGCATTCAAAGAATGTGACCCAAGGGGACCAGGAATGATTCGAGTTATGGTCATTGTCTACTACTAGCTACCGTAATAATAGACAGAGGTACCAATATTTCCTTCTTTCCATGAATCTTGTTCATGACATAGATATTCTGTTTAAACCGATGAACTGAATCTTACATCTGGAGATACCATTTGTAGTATACTCGATAATCATGATTATGTCGACAGTGTGATATGACCCTTGAGGATAGACTTTCGGTTGGAACCTCTTAGTGGAAGTGTCGAGGCCTTACAACATTTTTTTTGGGATGGACTGGACATCCAAAATTCATACTCAGATTAATTTTTTTAGGAAAAATGGATTTAGTATATCTAAAGTGTTATAATGGGGATTTATTAGGAAAAAAAAGGAAAACCGTGCATCACATGATGAACTCATGCATTGGAGGGTCATGCCGATCACTCTTGAGTCAGTCAGCCTTACCCATGTTGTAGCAAGAGTGTTGATTTTTCAGTTCCCAATAGTAGTTGCAGAGTGTGGGGATATATTTATAAAAGCTTTTTCCAGGACTACCTCCCCGAACGGAGAGGGACTTCTACTTTGGATGAGTACTACCAAATATTTTTACCTAACTTCTCCAGGGTAGTGCCACTATCGTCATCTTTGATGAAGAAGGGGAGTATTTCTTATGGATGGTGAAGTGTCAGTTGAGCCTTCAGGAGCAGAGACAGAGACTGACTAGTGCCCCATCTTGAGTCTACCATAAGAGGGTGTTGGGTATTTAGTCTACATCGACGCTTCAGGAAATATACTAGGTTGTTTCATGATATAAAAGTGGGCATTGATTGCTTACCACTCATGATAGTTGATAAAACATGAGGAGAACTACACTAACCATGACCTGGGTTAGAAGCTATGTTCTTTGCGCTGATGATGTAGTGGCACTACATGATGGGTGAATAGTTTGTTGTTTACTCTGATCATAAGTGTCTCAGGCATATATTCATCTAGAATGACCTGAACTTGATAAAACAATGATAGAAACATTTTATCTTGGACAATGACATTGATATGGTGTGTACTCTTTAGAAGGGTAACCGGGTAATAGAGGCACATAGTAGGAGTTCAGGTCTATAGCTACTATGTGTGGCATCAGGTCAGCTAGTCATGCTGAGAATATCCTTCGTGGATAAATATAGAGCAGCATAACTCCAGTCTATGACATTCACTCCCCCAATTCGTCACCGAGTTCGGGAGGCATAACCTGGGGACGTTGATTGAGTGGCCTCACATGAGCAGATATCCTCATGACGGTTTCCTAAAGTATTTTTTGAAGGTTGTTAACACACCATTTTATTTAGAGTATGTACCATGGTACCAGTGACACTACTGGATGAGGTGTTGAGGGAGTTCCATACATCCCCTTTAGAAGTACATCATGGAGTGGCGAAGATGTACCCGGACCTCCGGCATCAGTCCCGGTGGACATGGATGAAGTGGGGAGTGGCATATTTTGTATCACAATAACTCACTTGTTAGAAAGGGATGACTGTGCAAAGTCAGAATAAGTCTTATGTTGATCGGATACAAAGACCCTTAGAGTTCGAGAGGGAGGCCATGTCTTCCTACAGGTGTCACCGGGATGAGGATTGCGGTGATTCGGTCGAGGTGGAAAGTTATCACCGAGGCTTATCAGACCTTCATTGATTCTTAACAGGGTAGGTTAAGTGGATTACCATCTGGCTCTTCCCCCATAGATGCACCAGGTGCAAAAAAAATTCCTTGAGTCATAGTTGAGGAGGTGCGTGAATCATCCTTCACATGTTATCAACGAGGGTGCGCGGGGAATTGACAATGGGGTTATTTTTATGGAGTTTCTAGTGGATATATAGGTTCGACATGAGCATGTCCTTTGTGGATGAATGATCACTCTAGTGCAAGTTCTGTGCAGCACGGAACCTCGAGGAGAGAACATGGGAGAGGGAGGCTCGGATTCATCCTCAGTAACATAATTTGATTGATTTTTCATTGTTTTTTATTTCTAGGATGAAAGGCCCTAACATGGGGAGAATGTAAAGTCCCTGAGATTCCATATAATGTTTCTAAAATATTGTGGATTATTTCAATGTCTCAAAATCTGGCAGCACGCGGTTACGAGGCCCATAGTTCTCATAATGATCCGTCAAATTTTTTATGCTTTATTTAGTGTGCATGAGAAGTTTTCCTAAAAAAGTTGAATAAATCCTAAATGGGTTTCTAGATCAGAAACAATATGGCACCATTGGGTTTAGGATAGCGGGTTTAGCCAAGGCACGACTTGTGTTTATTCGGTGTAGGCCTCCTGTGAGAAAACCCAAAAATGGAATAACAGTAAATAAAATAATTAAATAAATTTATTTTATTTTGCAAATTTCTATAACTCACGAATGGTGACTAAGATTAATAATATGAGACCACTACTAAGCACACGAGGTTATGTTTTCTTTAGGCAGATACTAACATTGGCCGGTGCGGGACAATTTTGGATGTTAGTTTTTTTCCATATATTAAATATTATAGTAATAATTATGTTATTGTTAAATTGAATAACTTCTAAACATTAACTCAGATTGAAAATCTGAGAGTACCGTTGAGTTTTTTTGGGGTGTGTTTCTCTTAGGCAGAGAAAAACCTTGACAGGTGCGGGTCGAGGGTGAATGTTAAAAACTTATTAAGCTTTTTTTGGTACATTCCGGAAACGAATGAACGTCGTTTCAAAAAAATTTAATCGGTTAATGTTTTAAATATACAAGGGCGTCATTGAATCTGCAGTGCTAGGATTCTCTTAAGGGAGGTGTCACATCGACTGTAGAAGGTCGGGAGAAATCTCTAGATTTTGGACTTTTAAAAGAATAATAAAATAACAATGTTATTTTATTTCATTTATTTATTTTCCTACAATGGATAAGAGGTGGTGGTGGGACCAATGACATTTGAAGACATTAAATTTATTTACTCCTAAATTATTCGCAACATCCCCGTTAGAATTAGGAAGGTTAATTAATTAATTGGACCCCATTAATTTCTCGTGTTTTACTCACCCACCCCCTCTCCAATTTATATTGATCTTGTGGAGGAGTATAGGCATGACTTCACCAAGCGATGAAGCTCTATAAATGAATCGTGATACAAACCACTTGAAGGATGGAACCAGTTCCAGCGGTCGGTGACAAGCACAAACTAACAATGAACTCCTAATCTTCCTCAAACACGTACATTCTCCAACGATCGTGAGGTATGGATTTTTTTATGTTTTATTTGATGGATTAAATCCTATCTCGCATGATATCATGTTAACATGGGGGGGGGAGAATAGGTCCCAGAACCTCCTCCACTTCATTCATGTTGTGAACATCGGAGAAAAATTTCTAAATCGACGACAACATGAAATAGTGGGTCACGTTGTGTCTGAGACAACTTGAACAAGACGTAGGCATAGACAACACCATGAATCGACACCAGAGGACGTTCGATGACTCCCAGAAGAAACTGTCAGCACACCATGATGACAATGGCTGACGATGGTCAGAGGAGACGCATGCCAACCGATTGTGGGCGGTGGAGGGAGGTGCGCGACAACACGTCGTGGTGGCCAAGGGAGGTCGGCCCAAGCCAGTCGCCCATGAAAAGTGGGGTCCCCACAGGCACCGCCAGCAGATTCGTCCATGAGAGACATGTTCAGTGCCCTAATGCACCATCATCAAATGCAGACGTGGCCAGTAGGCCACCGAAGGAGGACGTGATGTCGCCCATGCCGCGCCTCTTAGATGGAACCCGGTCGGAAGACCGGTTAATGCGGTGGAGAAGCGCCCCACCAGTTGGAAGAAACGGCCCCACAGCTACATGGAAGGGAAAGGAGGCATTCCATGTTCTATTGGACCGAGACGACACGGGCTGGACCCACGACCCTGCGGGCCAATGTGGGCATGCTGAGAACCAGCATGTGGGCCAGGCCAACCATGGCCTGGCCCCGTGAACTACCCTGGTCCAATCCCGATGGTCCAGACCCAATGAACCGGGATGTTCATTAGTGGGTTAGACCTGAGCAGTGTCAGGTATACCCAAGGAGCTGTTGCATCGGGCCGGTCTGACTGAGTCGGACCGGGCCCAAACCCAACTGGTACCCGAATAAAGAAATGTTGGTAACTGACAAAGCGGTTGTCCAGTTGACACACCATCAGTGGCGTAGGGACCCCTTTTGAGAATAAGATATTTTGGCATATTCTAGCTGTCCCAACTGATTCGGGCCAGACTGAGGTGCGATGACCCCCCGTTTCATGGATAGGGATGAAACTAGAAGACCGAGCATCAGATTGATGCGCTGTCTGTATAATAACGACCCTAGTGACAAGGTGGTCCTTTTGAGATACTCTATGTGAGTTTTTTCCAAGTTTTACATGAATATAGGGTTGGATCATACTTTAATCCTTCCAATCTCTTTTTACAAAAGTTCGCATATCTCACAAGCCAAGCATTCGATCGACATGTTGTCTATCATGTTGGAACCCTTACGACATGGCGGAACTTTGGGATACTTCATTGTGGAACTTTTTGGTGGATTAAATATGAAATATGTATTGAGGAGAGGATCCTCCCAGAATCAATTATGCATAGTGAAATAATCATGTGGCTAGTTGTGACCTGAAAAATGAATAATGATCATGTGTGGGTCAGTACCTATCGATCATGTGTGGGACAGTGCTCAGTGATACATTGCAGTGATCCACTCTTTGTGAAATCCTTTTTGGGTCATCCCTTAGTGATCTAGTGTGGGTGTGTGTATACCAATATTATGTGGTTCAGATACTATGTGGTTCAGTGCTCACCAATCCTGTGTTGGTCAGCGCATACTGATCTTGTGTAGGTCAGATCCTATGTGGGTCAGCACTCAGTGATCGTGTGTGGGTCAGCGCATACTGATCCTATGTAGGATAACAACAGAGCCTCTCGACAGAATAAGATGATCTATATTTATGAAAAATCATATGTACTTCTGTACCTCTGTTATATACCTAGTGTGAGGTGAGTTCTTACCGTTGTGGTACTTTACCTTCATGGTGTTACTTTCATAGTTTTTAACATTGTGATACATTACCATCATTGTGTTTCCTTCACAGTGTTACCTTTATGGAACATTTACCTTTGTGGTGTAACCTTAGTGGTGTTACCTTTGCGGAACTTTTACCTTTGTGGTGTTACCTTCACGGTATTATCTTTTTGGTACTTTTACCTTCATGGTGTTACCATCGTGGTGTTACCTTTGTGGTACATTACCTTCGTGGTATTACCCCTGTGGTGTTACCATTTTTGTACTTTTACCTTCGTGGTGTTTCCTTCATGGGGTCACCTTTTTGGTACTTTACCGGAGTGGGATTACCTTAATGGATTTACTATTTTGGTGCTTTTACCTTCGTGGTGTTACATTCTTGGTGTTAACATTGTGTTACTTTTACATTCGTGGTGTTACCTTGGTGGTATACTTCCCTCATGGATCCATTGAAAAATGGATTAAAGGTTGGTTCCATGTGTTTACCCATGTAAGTGGACGGTATATTTTGATAGCATAGGTATATGTATGGGCATATACTTAAGGAGAGTTGATGAATACTTCATCCTTTATAAATGGGGTCTTGTTTTTTTGATTTTATTTGGTGGAACTCTGGGAGACATTCTTGTGTCTTGGATTCCCTACTGACTATTGTTATACTCACCACTACATGGGATACATCCGCTCCTTGTTGTGTCTTGTGAATATGATAGAAAAAATTTATCGAGGCTGAGGGAGCCAGGACTAGACGGTGCTCATAGGTGGACCATTTGACGTGACTTGCTGTAGAGACTAATAATCGAGAACTATACCTACCCTTTAGGTGGGATCCTCGGTGGATGATCCTAGAGCTGTTTTTCTTTATTCAGTTGTACTTTTACTTATCAGTTGGGCTTGTATTCAATCCCATTTTCTTTTAGTACACTTTTCACTACACCATTTTTTTGTGGTTGCCTCTAGTTCTATTTTTGCGTTGTGTGTTTGTACAGGTTTAAAGGAAATTCCTTCCCATTTTAGGGATACGCCTTTCCACTACAAGTCTCTAGCCCCTATCTAAGTGAAATACGGCTTGGGATAGTCAAGGCACAGGCCTCGGGGGACGGGTCGTGACATATAAATCATCATAGTATAATAATATACATTCATCATTAATCAAATTCAAATGGTTAATCATATTTCATTGAATATTTCATCTTTTGATTTATAATCAACACACATTTATTATCTCTATAATTATTTCCATTTATAATTCTAATGAAAAATGAATATTCATTCCTCTTAAAAATTAATGATTTACTTGAAATGGAAAAAGTAGCAAGCAGAAAAAAAAATTATTTGCCAATTATCTCATATGAACATTTCATGAAACAACCTAATAATTCTACAAACACACATGAAACCTAAAGCATATATGTATCATAATATCATATTTTTTAAATAGTTTTATTATAAACAATACATGTGGTTGGTGGGTATTAATAATAATAAACTAATTATCAAATATATCTATATGTTAGTTCATTCCTTAATGAAAATATTATCAAAAAAATTATCATTTCTCTAATTAGTTTTACTAATAAATGAATACTAATCCATTCACATTATACTTATAAAAAATTTGACACTATAATTTTGAGGAATTTTACATATGGATATTTATATTTAATTTGGGTTACTAAAGAAATATTTCCCAATATATACAAGATTATCTTAATCATCGTGTAAAAATTATCTTAAGTCGAACTTATTAAACTTTTTTGAAATGGTAGAATTTTTTATTGAACGGTGAAAATGTCAGCTATTTCCAAACTAACTTTTCTATTCCCTAAATAATGGAATCTAAAACCCATTCTATGGATGATTTTACAAATAAAAAATAAAAAATGAATTTTGTTTAACATTATCTTAATAATTCTATTAAATGTTCTATTTTATTTCATTTTTGCATGCATTCATTTTCGTTATGAAGACATATATTCTTAGAAACAATTATCTGTGACATTTTTTCTTTATATTTTCATTTAATTAAAGAATTAAAGAAATTTAATCATGAAACAGAAATTCCAAATTTATATTCTTGTGGTTTAGATTTGAAAAAAAAGGAAAATTTCATTTTTAATCAGAAAGAGTAAAAGTTTATCAAGATAATAATTAATATAATTAGTTAATTATGGATAAAACTATTAGATGATGTTTAAAAATATACCCACCACATTATACTATTTAATAATATAAGTTTTATTCAACAAAACCATCCTAACTTTTATAATATAGAATTTTTGTCTCACTTTACAGTAATTGGAATGTTTTTAATATTTTATGTCATGAATAAAATTAAAATATCACTCTCTCTCAATCATTGTATTTTAATAGTACGTATGTTGACAAAAATATAATATGGGAGAATATAGAAGATAAAATTAATAAGGATTATATCAAAATTTTATGTTTATTTTTTTTTATTTTTTAGGGACGGTATAACTACATTGACTGATTATGTAAAATTGATTGAGTACTTACGTTGGAAGAAGAATTAATTAATTAAATGACTATAGAAAACATTAAAATTAATTATTTCTTATAAATTACATCAGATAATGGTTTTAATAGATAATAATAATTTATATATGATGGTGAATCTGTTTTGATTATAATTTCTTTGTAATATTGATTACATTAATGTTGTCATAAATGAATATCCTTGCAAGTGAAATAAATTGATATTTAACAATTAGAAAACATTTTAAAATAATAATACAATTTTAAATATTAAATATTAGCTCATGTACGTTGAAAAATGTTGATAATATCATTATTTTTTATGCTTTTTTTACTTTTTATATTACAAATTTATTCATTAATCCTAAGGAGTAAGAAAATCATTTCCATTGATAAGGATAAATGGGTTTAATGAAACAGTTGAAGATAATTATAATGTTTAAAATATTACAATAACTCATCTATAATTAAATTTTATGATAAAATTAATCAATATACAACAAAAAACTAATATAATTCACTTTTTATCCATTTTAAATTAGCTAGATACATATTATATTATAATATTTCAGGATTATACATGATTTCCACCGAGCTCTCTTATAACATGAAACACGTCTCATATATTCCTCAAATATAAAAATACATTTTTCTTACCCAAAATCTACCAAAATAATTTCCTCAATTAGTAATCCTCTACTAATATCTTCTATTCACCCCACAAGATAATCTTATGAATTCTTAAGGTGTATGAAAAAAGAGTATTTCCAACGAAGAGGTATAACTTTAACTGGCTTCGTTTATTTTACTTATTTTTTCACCTCCATCAATTATATAAAAAACCTAAAAATTGTAAAAATAAACCTATCCCAAATCATTAAATGTAATAATGTTAATGGAAAACGTTTTATCATATTCTTTTCTATCATTGGGAAAATTTAAACATCACTCTTGCACAGGTGAGAACTACCACATCCACAAAGTGATGTGGTTCATTGTGAAAAAACCACTTATCCTGGATAGATACAATGTCAAATAAAATGAATATATATGATATATATGAGATTATTATGGTTGATTGAATATAAGTTATTACATAACAAGTTAACATTCCATCTATTGGGAGCATATATTTTTTCTCATATGTCCATGGGGACTACAACCTACATAATGTGATGTGATTAATTTACCATTTATTTCATTACATTAATGTTAAAAAGTATAGTTTTATTAAATATATTTTATATATGTCATATAATTACTAATATAATAATGTTGAATTATTATTTACCTTTATTTTCAACCATTGGTCCGAAATTGAAACCATCACTGTCTGTACATAGGTATTAGTGTCTCCATGAAGTGACGTAATTCATTTTTCATCATAGAAATATAGGGTAGGTTATTAAAGATTATCTAAATGAGAAATATGATAATTATGAAATTATTAATAATTTATATATGATAATTGTGATGTATCCGAATTATATCATTTAGAAATATTACATCATTTTTTATGAATACACCACACACAAAACAATTGTACACACCCTATAAGTCTACATGTTTAGTGTGTATAGAGACTAGATATAAAATAATATTCACGTATAAAAAATTTTCAATATCACATAGAATTTAATTTTATAACATCACTATACATAAACATTCCATAAATAAATCCATATAGTAAAACATGTGTGGGATGGAATCACAAGGAAGGGTATTCTCAAATGAATTATAAAATAATATAATAAAGAATTCAATTAACGGTCATAATTTAGAATAACGATTTGATAAAATTATATTAACATAAAAAAGATCTCAAAATCATTTCAGTATTGTTAATAATGATTTCTGTCGTAATATTTATTCAAAACAAAAAAATGTCATAAGAGTATGGAATTACAAAAAATCAACCATGAGCTATTAGAACATATCATAATAATAGGAATTTTATAAAATAATAATAATAATTTTTTTACATTTAAAAATTGTATAAAATTCAGTCATTATGATATGAACAATAAATTATGTCCTCACATAAATTTATAAAAATGAAATGATGCCTATCCTTGAGCTTATAGATAACAAATTTGGTCCACAACAAATGTTTTCAATGTTGAATCAGGTTCACATATAACATACATATCTCATGAGTTATGTTTCATTAACTAATTCACATGTTGGATATAATGGTTCTACCTATGAAATAAATAGAAAAGATTTATTTTCCACCTAATCAAATAAATGATCATAGTTTTATCAAGGTATATCCCATAAAAATGGGTTCAAATATATTTCATTATATATTAATTTATTCAAAGTAATGTGAAAAAATTCAATGAATAATACAATAAAAATGAATATAATAAATATAGGATAATTAAGTTGATGGTTTCATTCAAGCACATACCAAGTGAAGAAAATATGATATACAAAAGGTAATAATTGAAGAGATGTTTCATTCAAATATCAAATGAATATTGCTCACTAAAATTTATATTTAATTATTAAATTAATTATATAAAATATAAAAATTTCTGAAAATTTATTTCATCAGAAGGAGTAAATTCTTTTTTCATATTATAATAGTTGAAAAGATGATTCAGTTCACAGCTTTGGTAAAAAATATCTCATTCAGAATATGAAAGGATGATTTATTATAAAATTTTTATTTAATGTAATTAATTTATAAAAATTTATATAAAAAATATTTTATAATTAGTTAAAAATGTTCTTGAAAACATTTTTTTGATAACATGGATATGGCAGAGAAAATATTACCGACTTAAGAGAGAAATAATGTTGGAATTTATTATAAATAATTTCATGATCATTTTGATTACCAATGAGAGGGAAAAGTTACTAAATCATATCTATTATAAAATTAACAAATCAATAAGATAATATAATTTTATTATATAATATGTATTATGTAAATTCCCACAATGAATATTCAACTATAGACAATGTCAAATAAAATGATATTAAAACACAATTATTTTTTCTCATTTGTTACATTAGATTCCAAATCCTCTTGAAATAGATAACATCAGTTGAATCATTATATATCATTAATATATTTGTATTCAAAATATATCATATAAATTGGGTATTATGTATTCCACGTTAATGAAATGAGAGGTAAAATATTAACATGTCTTATATAGACAAATGTTAGATGAGAAACTCGTCCCTCACGTATCTTATATAATTTAATGGGTGAAAGACTCATATATAATCAATATTTATTCTCTATAAATTTATTATATAGTAATAAGTATACATATAATTCCATATGAGATTAACTTGTAATATTGTATCACCAATTTTTTAAGTACTCTTTATTAAAATCACTCTTCGATGTCCTAACTATTTTGTTTTACAAGGAGGATTATGTTTGACAGTTGTGATATTTGATATATTGGTCAAAGTTTAATTAAATTGATAATTTAAATTAGGTAATAATTATGATTTTTTAACATTATATAAACTAATTTTACTATTAATTTGAATTAGTGATGCCAATTAATTACAAGTGTTTTTAGAGACCGTAATTCTTACATTGAATTGAGTGATGTTTCAACTTTTTGATATATGGAATCAAAGAATGGTAAATAACAATTCACCATTAATGAAAAATTATTATATCATAGATATCATACGTATTAATTATATATATTGTTATTACAATCCAATTTATGTGTAAACTAAATACAAGTCACAATACTTCGTGGATGAAGTAGTCCACACACATAGAGGTGATAGATTCATTTACAATTTAAAGAAATTGAGTTTTAAAATTTTCTTCCCTTATAATAATGTAATATAAATATATTTATAATAATAGTTAAATAATATATGATGGTTAAAACTTATTTATATAAGTACAAGAATAAATAATCTTTTAATGAGAAGAGTAATATTGGTACATCTTTATTGAGAGACCGCATTTATCTTAAACTACCAGCCTTCTTAAGATCGTATTATCAGAATATCATAAGTACTTAGATAATGATATGGAATATGGAAAGGTAATATGGTAATTAAGTTTCAATACAATGTCCTCAAACATGCCAAATATTGTATATTGGGGAAGCCCTTTTATAATAGGGGTAATTGAAATACATGGAATTACCCAAAATAATTAATATAATATATATATTAATCATGTAAATTTGAACCAATTCCCCATGAATTAAAATTGGTGACATTATAGGGTCTAAATAAAATCCTCCAAAAACAATTTTACATGTTTTGGGGAAAAGTTTAGATTTATCATCCTGTTAATCCTATTTAAACCAAATTATCCTAAATTGTGACAAATTATGTTCTTATAATAATAATTTTATTATATTATCAAAAATAATAGTGCCCTTCTATATTTTTAAAATTCTGATTCTTATTTGTGATCTATTTTTTATTCAATATAAATTGGTGGAAGAAATTAAATTATACATATGTATCAAAAAGGTATGGGATATAGTTTTTAAGAGAGCACCAAATTAATGTGTAAAAAATTCATTCTCATCAAAATCATGTAAGAAGTTTATTTTCTTGTAGTTTTTGGTAAATTGGTAATATAGTAGGGTACTTATTCTTTTTAACATATTAAAAACATAATTGATCATTCCTACCACACAATAATTGAAAAGACCACAAAGTAGTATTTAATTGAAATAAAAAATACCTTATGTTCACAGAAGATGTTCATAGGTTCCCAAATTCAATGTAATGAATGAAAATAATTTATTTCACTCAATTATGACATATATTCTTAACCTAAAGTTTTTTTAAAATTCATTAATATATCATAACAATTTACTAAAATTGACTATATTCATTATGAAATTTTCAATTTCCTTATTCATATAAAAATAATCTTTCTCTACAAATTAACCAAAACACTCGCTAATAAAATTTTATAACGATGGTTTACAAATTTATATTAATTTAGTAGATAAAATTTATAAATTTTCTTAAAATTAATTATAATTTCTAATTAGAAAATTCCAAAAAAATATTTTTGAAGAAAACATATTTTTGAATAATTAAATGAATTTAGTAATATAAAACTACATATTTCTTATGAATTAATTAATAATTTATTATATATGAAAAACATGTAAATATTTTTATAAATATTTTATTATTAATCATAATTCCAATTAAATTAATATTTTATAATTTTTACATTTAATTTATAATATATATATAGTATATCAGTGTTCTTATAATGCCCATTTCTTTTTAATGATTCCATTGAATACATAAAATATTCTAAAAAGTATATTACAATTTTTATGGTTAAAATTTTATCCTATTAAAAAAATTATTCATTGATGTTATGTTATTCAGACACCAAAAATAAGGATACATTTTCCTCATCATATGTATGGTTTCCTAGGTAGCTTCCAAAAATTTATGGTTCATCCATTTAAAAATTGGCTATCTGTGTGGCCATGTTATGTTGTACATTGTCACTATGATCCATAACTGTCATTCAAAATTCCACATCAGAGAGATAAATCACCATTAGTACAACATCTAAATTATTTAAATCTGTACTATCAGGATTGTAATTACTTTAAATAGGTATATATAACCCATCATGAACATGGGAATGGAATGGTTGAATCTATAAAAGTTAAAAATACATCACAATATGATCTAAAATCTAATAGGGATTGTTATATGTGGGGATAAAAATTCCTCCAATTTTAAATCTCATAAACTTGTTCAATAAATATGTTCAATGGAATACTATATCACCAACTTCAAATTCCAGATCACATAGATGATTCTAAGCATAAATTTTTATATGACATTGTGCTACCTTGTTGTTCTCCCAAAAATCCATAGTCAAATTTATTATTTAATCATCTATATATTCTCGCAAAACAATTAATTCTCATACATCATTTAAACATATTATAATTATATAATTACTAATATACAAGTGACTAAAAGGATAAATTTTAACAATTTTTTAAAATATATTATTATAATAAAATACCAACACTAGAATGTGTATATCCCAAATACCTATATATAAAACAAACATAATCTCACCATATAATATGGGTTTTAGTCGTCCTCTCAGACTTACTATCTATCAGATGAATTTATAAAATATTTAATATCTTTCCCATACACAATAAATTTTGAAATTTCTTCTATATCATCATGGTAAAACATTTACCCCAATTAGATAAAATTTAATTTTACACTACATGAAAATTTTGAACATCACTATTAAACATCACTGAAATATAATGATGGGAGGATTCATCTATGATGAAAATAAAATATGATTATCATGATAGAAATCCACACTAAAGGAAATAAAATGTGTTGACTTATTAAGGTGATAAACTACAACACAATTTGATTCATGAGAATTTGATGTTTTGGGGAGTCCAATGATGAAATCCCTGGTGTTTTTTCCCATTTCCATTCAGGGGTGGGAAATGTTTTCAACACCCACTTAGAATTCTAAATCTTAGTGGTATGTTTTTAACCTACCATGTGCTGAGATACATACTCTAAAATATCTAACTTCATTTTATCTTAATATATACATCATAATTTGTGGAATATGTGGGATAAATTAATTTTTTTTTGAAAATCAATTTTCAGTAATTTTTATTGTTGATCTTTGTAGTATTCGTCAATTTATCTATATTTAATCATATTCCTTTTGTGCATTCATAGTTGTAATATATATATATGGATAAACTCACTTATGATCATGATACGACTTATCTTGTTTAATATTTTTGGGTTCATCAATAAAAAAATACAAAATATGGGATCTACTTTGGTCCAAATAAAAAATTTCTTATCGGGATCATCTGTACTCAAAACATTATCCAATAAGTTTAATATTTGAATTTGATAATTTATTGAGCATTTTTCATAATTAATCTTATAAAATCATAATCATTCGTTAATATTAATGTCTTTTTTTGTGAATATATATTGTGTTATTGTATTATTAGTATATATACGACATATTTCACTATAAATGTCATGAATCAAAAAAATTATGAAAAATTTATTACTACTAACACCAAATAATGAGTTCGTTAATTTTGAGGCTGAATTATCAATTGGAGTGAGGCATAAGCTAAAACAATATCATAATTTTAAGACTGTGACCTTTCATATATTTGGAAAACCTATTAATTCCAGTTTATTTGGAAAAAAATTTCTAACTGGAAGTCCCTAACGATGTCACTGGATGTGAAACAATGTATGGATCTTGTACGGAACATGGAGCCCAATTTTTTGTGAAAATGGGTGGGCCACTTGGTTAGTAGAAACTGTGTTTTCTAGTCACCATGATATGATTAAAACCTACAATATAGTTTATATATCATTATATGGATGCATAATCTATTGTAAATATGCAACATAAGATATAAGGTTATTCAAGTTCTAACGAACTCTTAATATAGGGGATTTTAAGGATGGGACATGGTTATTAATACTATTTGCCTAAACCATGTAGAAGCTGACCTGGGATACTTTCTAGGGAACAGTTAGCGCATGTTTTGGTGAACTGATCCAACAAACCAATAGAACCATTTATGAAATGGTTAAATGACTATTTTCCCTCTTATTCTTTAAAGGGGATAACCCTTTTTTCTTCACAGACACATATCATATACTCCTATTGATTGTATCCGACATATGGAATCCTATCTAGCCTTGAGATATCATCTTCATTCAGACCCTGAATGATCCTCACTTAGCCTTATTGGTTTCCTACTCAAATGCTCTACATTCTTATTTCACCTTTCATTATTTATATTATTTTAAATGGATCTATTATTTTTAAAACATATATGCCATGTTTTAGGGTATATATTTATTTTATAAATATATTACATTCAATTATATATTAGAGTCCAACAATATCTATGGAGTCCACTAGCCTTATGAGGTAAGCGTTTTCAAGATTTCACCTTAAAATCAAGGTGTTTATGGATTACACCATTGTCTTGCGTGCCCAATTTTCTAGGCAAAGAAAATTAACTATATTCATTATTAAACTAAATGATGGTATTGACTATTGTAACCGATAAGACCCATTTATATGTCATTGGAGGCACAATACCCAACATTGTTCCACACTAAGGGTGTGTTGGTTAATTAGATAAAACAACAATGGGTGGACTATGGAACTGATTCCATTTTTAGGGTGAGGCAATTTACCCCTGGAAATTTAGTTGATATATAAATTGGTTATAGTATAAATTGAATTAAATGAATTATTTAATGAATGAAAAAATCACAATGTCATTTCAATTTTCTATTCTCGTTAATCTTTAGATGTTCTTGAAACTAAAATACCCAACTATGATTAATGGGAAGATTCATGTGACGCCATGCCTTCTAAGAATAGGCTACGATTCGAGACACCATCTATGGTGAGATAATTTTTATATAATTTTAATGGACAATTTAATTAATATGTGAATGAAAATGGTATGTATAGACATTGGTCCCATGGTAGTTAATGTTTTATGAGGAGTGTGAAACAAGTGATTCAATGTTGAACGTCATAAACAATCTCATCGATATTATCAAATTAAATGAGTTATAAATGGATTTATAATAAACCAGGTCTGAAACATGGGTGATTAGCCACTAAATCAGGCTAATATTCATTGTTAATATATATAATATTCATGTTATTTATTATTCATAAACAAAATTTTTGTGCGTTTTACACTTTGAACATCATTTCACATTATGATTGTAATACCTTCATATAATGCACTATTATGTGGTAAATTTTTGAACATCATTTGAAGTACCCAATGATTCATCTGATTATGAATATATTAATTTTATATTTTTTTTAAATTGATCTACACTCCAATATGAACATGTTTTATTCAGGGATCAATGGAAAATTCATGGAAGAAGATGTGGATATTTTGTGTTGAAAGGAAGCAATTCTAGAGAAGGCATATTGGACACCAGCCCACTGATGAGATGGTGGGTCCCAAAATACGGGCCCAATGAATCCCAAATTTCTTGAGATGATAGAAGACATATATAGGAACAAATCCTTGTTTAGTATCCAATTCGAAGTTGGCCAGCATGATATCCATTTAGGCGGACCATGTTAGAGATAAAATTCTGGGCCAGATTCTGCGGCCCAGAAAAAATTCCCACTAATATGATCATATCTCGGAATCCACAAATCTAAATGGGCCCAACGTTTACATGAAGTTAACAGACATTCGGAGCTCTATTTTATTCTTATCTAGCCCACACTGATTCTGCCATCTAGATGTCCTTCCAAGCGTGTCTGTTTGGTGAAGGAAAGTTGGCTGCCACCTCGGGTCAAAGGTGGAAAAATCATCTCCCCCTTACTTTCCACCAACCTATGGCCTACCACAATTAATTGAGGAGACTTGGACTGTTGTAGGATCGACCCAAGGGCTCAAAAATGCCTATTTAATGCAGAGGTGTTGGAGTATTGAAGGATCTTGGATGCTTTGATCAATTGTAATGTTATGCTGCAATTTTGTGGTCTCTAATATTTCTTTCACATGTAAGTGGTTCAATTCACTATAGTTTCTGAATAAAAGATTTTCTTCTACACTTATTCTTTTGTTATTAATATCAATTTGATAACTTTGGATCAAGGTGTGAATTTATTCACACCAAACCTGGTAAAATTATTCACACAATGGTGGAGTGATCATTTTAATTTAGTTGTTTTCTTTACTTCTCCATTTCCTCCCTCATGAGTCTACTTTCCGCTTCCACTGAAACCGTGAGATCAATGGAGGGATAACACACTTGTGGGTTGATTCAAGGGAGTAGAAAGGGGCTGGATTGGATGTTATTTATCACCTCATTAATGTATAATCACTTATTTAATTAAGATTTTTATTTGAGGATTTTTAAACTCCATCGTCCCTGTTGAATTTAAGGACACGCACTTCAAGTGCTAATACAAACCATTACCTTGAAGTTCTCAAAACTTTGATCCTTCAAATGTATATGTGGTTAGTATTACAGGGTTTAGGCATTAAACCAGTAAGTGATTATGTTGTTTTATCCCCTTAAATGAACCCATCTCAAATATAAGAAATTGAAATCATTAAAAAAGAAATACGTCCAATCCACCCCGAGCGATAACCTAGGACAAACTCATTTGATTAAATTGAATTCACTTATGTATCTTAGAGTTACTTTAAACCCATCTAAAATCAACCCATGTTGGCCACTTCATAGCCAATAAAAATCCATACAATGTATGTGACTATAGGTTACTTCTTAGGTCGATGAGGATTCGACAACCCAAACTAAACTACAAGGACCGTCTTACCTTCTTCTCTTGGGTAAATTTGAGTGATAATAAATGGGTTCTCATATGACTTCTATGGATGAACCCACATTATATCCAGATTATATACAAAAGATTTATACCTTGAAACACTGTGTGGAAATCCTTGGATGGACCCCGAGGGATGATTTTATATATTCCTGAGTGATACATGGTATCCCTATGTAAATTTACATGTAAATACTCATAGGGAATTCCATTATATATTCCTCATGTGATCATAATTTTCTCTTATGGAAAATCAATGAAGTAAATTGAAGGAAGTGACATTATACCACACCTTGGATGATAACAAGGTCTACATGAGGAATTTCTAAGATATGGTTGTATGGTTATGGGTGCATGTTATGCCTAGAGAAACACCTAAGATCCAATTTAGGAATGTTATAGATGATATCAGTTTTCTTTTAAATTAATTTTTAAATTAAATATATAACGTGACTTTAAATCCCAATAACAAGTATACATTCAGTTAGAGCCTTACATTATATGATGGAATTATTATACATAACATTTTCTATTATGATATTCACAGGATGATTAAGAAAATATATTATTCACTATGAATCATTATAAATTAAATCAGGAATATCTAATTAATAAGATATATTTAAGCTTTTTATACAAAAGGTAATATAGGACAACAATTCCTTGGGAATATGGAAATACTTGGGTTATTCATTTATAGCCTTTCATTTTATGATTTTACTATCACATAGAGATATTTATTTTGTATTCAGGGACAAGTTGGAATTAGGCATTATTTTTGTTGTCCTTCTAAGAACATATGACACCATTTTTGGGCCTTTATTGGGTACCTAGATATACATTATAGATATTGGTAGGGACAAGGGAAGGTAACCTACTACGAATTCATAATCACATTTCTAGGATGGTGTATGGGGAAGAGTGTCGGTCATATGCTCAGGATTCTACTTGTGACATCCTATTCTAATTTGGTCACAATTATATAGAATGTTGTATATGTTTACTCCCCTAATCCCCCAATATTTCTCTTTTTTTATGAAGTCCATGATAATAATTTTTGTATATTAATTTGATGGATTATATTACTAAGATATTTATACGAAAGATGATTACTCATCCACTGTAAAGTTACCTTTTATACATATGTCATCAATTGATATGATTATATCATTTTACTACACTCTGACCATGAGGGTATAATATTTTCATTTTTCCACCATGGACCCTTGTTGTAAGTTGTCTTCATCATGAATATGAGGATGTATTCTTGAGATCATGTGTCCCACTAGTTTTGGTTCTATTTGATTAAATAGGTTCCAAGATATCAAATAAAGTTATTAACAACGGTTTATTTTCCCTCTTTTCCTTCTATTTTTATTTGGTATGGTAGAAAGAAGAAGTAATTCATGTCGATAATTGGTCTAAATAATATTTTTTGGAGTAAAAAATCCACATACATTTGAAAGAAAAATTGCATTGGATGTTACATGTTGTTATGGAATTTTCATATTATAAATGAAATGACCTCACCATTGGGTGAATAACATTAAATAGATGATCCTTATTTTTCAGATTATTAACCGTGGATGATATGTAAAGGAATTATTTTTTCAGGAATCATTATATGCATATTACTAATATTATTTTATGCACATTTGGTGCCTTTTTATATTACTTTGTACACTTCTTGCGACATTCTATAGTACCTTGATTTTAATGTAAATGATATTATTCTAAAAGTTTATGTAGGGATTAAATAAAATATTTGTCGAGATTAAATGGACCCAAAATTTCAATTTATAATGTATATGGTCATTTCTGAAGTATAAATTTTGATATATATAATTCAAAAATTTCATTGATTTTATCCATAGTTGAATATGAACTTAAATAAAATTGATTTTTAAAATGAAATGGTTTATGTAAGATGGGATTATAAATTAATATAAAATGTTATTTTTGTATATCATTTAATTGACACTATGTTTAGATGGATATTTTACGTATAATAGAGAATTGAAAATGAACGAACCTCATAATTGGGATGCATGATTTTTTATTAAAAATTATTTTTATCTATAAGTATCTAGACTTGGCATTAATATTATGAACATGGGTATGAGTCCTATATAGAGAGTCTTGTACTAATTTTAATCTTTTTAAATTCTTTTATAAATTGTTAAATCTTGTATTAAGGCATGAATTTGGAATTTTTAGATACATTCGACCATGATGGCCTCGAGTAATGCACCATGAAGGTCATTATGACCATTCTCTTGATGTAGTGGGACATATTCCACCAGTATAACCTACAACATTATCATATTATGAACCCCTAGTTATAGTGTTGAGACCCAAATCTTGACGTACATAGACATCACATTACTTTTTCATAATACTTAATACATGAAAAAAATATATACCCAAAGACTGAATTTGTATATTGTCTTCGGAAACTCGGAAAAAAATTATTCAATTTATTGTGAATGTTCTTCAACATCTCCCATAAAGTTCATCACTTTTTTTACCTAAAATCGTTATTTATATCCTGGGGAAAAGAAATCATAAAAAGGGTGATCTCAAATTCTCAATAATGGTATACATAGAGAACACAAAACAATCCATAAACATTTTAATGTAAAAAAGATGAGCATAAAATCTAAACATCAAAATCTTGAGCAATGACATAAAACCTGGCAGTACAGAAGGAATAGATCATAAATGGACGTTAATCAGGATAAAATATCCTTGTAATAAAACATGTAATTGGGGAAAAACTTTAAGCACATTATATTATTTTGATAGTAGCCATGGCATTGCTACCAAGACCATCATAGTGGACAAAGTCCATTACAAAAATAAGTTTACTTATTTTTCCAGCCTTGTATTACTGAACGTGATTTACTTGTCATTCTAGCCATGCCTATCTCATGAGATATAAATAATTACCAAATGAATTGGAGGTAGATATAGGTCTCACCCATCTCATATTTTAATCATTCTTATGTGTGCCACAAAATAATCATAAATCATTCATCATAACCCAATGAAAAAAATGGGTTTCGTAAACATCATCCCATCGTGACATAATCCATATAAAACAAATGGATATCATTTCATCATATTATAAATCATACCATTTAAATTATAGTTACATTATACTTGAAACATAAACATTCTAAATAATGTCATCTTAGATGGAAAAAACGTTTTGATAAAACACTTTAAATGAATTCTTGAGGAAAATATCATTTCTTCTTCAAAATCATTTTCATTTCACAAAATGCCACTCAATTTTTAAATAAAAGGATTTTATTGAAAATAATCATGAAATATTGTATAGTAATATTAATTATGAAAAGGCGTTATGAATCATTAAAAATCCATTCATGCCGTATAAGTAAAAAAACATTCTCCTCATGCTTTTACCGAAAAACTCAAAAAGGTACTTCGTATGGTAAAAAAAGAATGATGCCTTCCATAACACAATGTAGAAGTAAAAAGGGGTAAAAATGATACTAAACATACATAGAATAATATTAAACACTTTATGAAAACATTTTTTTGGATATGGATGAAAAAAACAACCTCATTAAATACTTACTTATAAGCAATCCTCAATAAAAACGAGATTGCTAAATTATCCCTTACCTTAGGTCCAATTTCTTCCATACGTATCTGAAACTCTTGTATAGTTGTTTTAATTATATAATTAACTGGTAACAAAACCCTAATAATATTTATGATATAATAAATGATTCACGTCAGGATTTATATTACCCGTTCATTTGTCAAATCCATGTTAAAGCAGCGTTTTGGGTAAAATCATTTCATCTATCTTATATGTTTCAACTTGTTGTTCTTGATATTATTACTTATATCCTGATTTACTTAATTCCATAATGTTAAAAATGATTTATATATCATATAAATTCAGTATATATATATATATATAATAGATAGATAAATGAAATGAAACACACTGTTCATGGAGACGGTAGGTCGTACGTATGCATTAACGATGTTTTCGTTTCCATATTGAATTGAATGGAATTAAGTAAATTAAAAATATATGTACATAAATCTAGTATCATTATTATGTCATATATTTCCTGATTATTTATTAAATATAATTTATATTCATACTTTAAGGTTTAATCATTGATAATGAATCTCATCTCGTCGTGGAGACGGTAATCCGTATGTACGCACGAGCGATGATATCATTCTCATAATTATTGAATGGAATTGGAGTGGATGATATAAATATCACAGAATTTGTATGATGTTACCATAACCAAATATATTTATTCATCACACCATTATACCCGTCCATGTAAGGTGGTGGTGGAAAAACTGATTACACCACGACGTGGAGACGGTATTCCGTACGTACGCACATGTGGTGATTTCATTTTTTGTTGGATGGATAGAAGGTGAAATGGGGTTGTTTAATATTTATAATAACATATAAGTATATTAGTTATACTGATGTTTTTACTTTATAATGAAACAACTGAAGAAGATGAGGTAGAAGAATAAAAAAACATGAAAGAATCAGTAGAATAGATTACAGCTTCTTCGACGCGCCTCCTCTTAACCTATTATTAGGGCACTAAAGATGGTCATTAAAGAATACCAGGACCTCTAGTAGGTTTCTATGGAAGTGGATAAGTGAAATTGGTAGGGGTTGTCCGATCTTGAAGGACCAAATTTGTGTGAAGAGGAGAGGGAGGTTGTTCCCCTTTATAAGGGAGGAGAGGGGCACCATTGGAAACCTAAAAAATAATAATTTAATATAAATTCAAACCCTACATAAAAACATCCAAAATGACACCAATATGATTCTTAAATGATATAGTGTTTTAATATAATCAACCAATAAAATTTAGAAATGTTGGAAATTTATTTTAATCCTTATCAACATGATATATCTTTATTTAATCTATTTAATGTTATTTGTGGTAAAATATTCTAATCATTAAATTTTTATAAATAATTACTTTTGTTTTGTGAATTTTACATAATTTGGTACTTTATGACATTTTAGACTATATAAATTTCAATTTATAATTTTTAAATATTTTTATGATTTTTAAAAAATATAATAATATGTTATTTTTATAAAATAACAATTCTGTTATTTTTGACACTATTCATTTATTTGAATTTAAATAAAATCCACACAGAGGATATATTCGAAATAAATGTTTAATAGATTAATAAAATGTCATATTCATCTAGAAAATTTGTGGAGAACATTAATTAGTTCATATAATATTTATTTTAATATTTATAAAACTATTTATTTCATATTTCTCTAAATCAAACAATAACTATATCATTTTTGTTTAATCATTTAATATACATATTACTTTAATAAAAATTAAAAATAAAATTCTATGATGATGATAAATCTAATATATTTCAAAAGAATACATTTACTCGATTTTATCATCTTAAAATCATTACTTGTAAATTGTTATATTTATTAAATTATTAAGGTTACAACTTTGACATCATTTAATGTAAAATAATATAAGTGTCATAATCGCTTTTATAAAGCTCCAAATGGTCAAATATTCTACCATTGGATGTTTATGGTTTATATATATATGACCAATAAGTTTTGGTCACGTTTTTGGGCCTTTTAATTGGTATTATTATTTAAATGAAAACTATATTAGTGATTTTTCACAAAGTAAATAATTTCTTGTATCATTAATGTATAAGCTATTAATTTAATTAAATATCTCTTAAAAATTACACATAAATTACCATTAAAAATATAAAAAAATTATATTTTATATGAGTATTTATAATCTAATTTTATTCTGTATAAACTTATATTAAAAATACATTAATTATTAATTTTTGAGTGAGTCACATTTCACTTTCTTTAAAATAAAATAAATTGAAGGACTTAATCACATCCAAGTGGGTTTCAATGGATTCCATTTCGACCCAAATATTCCTTAGAACGAAATATAATCATCGAATTGTATTAATAAAAGTGTTAAGGTAATTTTATAATATTATATTTACCCTTAATTACATGATTTACCTTTAACTATTGTAAATAAAATTTACTGTAGTTACTATTCATAGTGCCCAAAAATAAAAATTAGCCAATTAACATAATTTGGACCTACTGATTCCCAATACAGAATACATTTTTCTAAATTCAAATTATAGAAGTTGCAGAAATTAATTTAAAATTAATCTCATTTTTAAGGAAAAGAGTTTTAAAAGTTAAAACATTCCAAAAGATTGTAATGATTTTACATATGAATTCAATGTAAAATCAATGCTGATGACATAAATTATATTAAATGGTAAAAAAATATTATATTTATACTTTAAGAAAATTCTATATTATTATTTAACCATATAAATTTTTACGATTAATACTGTTGGTTTTTAATTAAAATATATCATGTTTTTATTATTCATTAAAATATGAAAGTTATTAGAAAAATATGAAAAATTTATCCAAAGTAAATATTTATATCCTGATTCCAAATAAGAGTTTTATTTTTTCAAATTGAACTTATAAACATTTAAAAACTATATTTAATGTGGGTGCGCCATCACAAGGTGACAAAACTGCATTTTATTAAAAATACTTATTTTAACCAAAAATTTTATTTTGTTCTTATAACATGTTTTAGAAAATGTTTAAGATAAATAATAATGTTATAAAATTAAAAATTTAGTAAATTATATTCATAAAGACTAGTTCATAGTAATATTATATTAATATATCGTTGTTTATTGATACTGAGTATTGCGTACAACACACGCAATTGAGAAGGTTGCTCTTGCGTGCACCACAAGCCATGAATAGTGTTTACGTATAATACAACTAATATGTTGTTACATATAGCAAAATATAATTTTGGTGTAGCTTACAACAAATGAAATCAATGAAATTAAAAGAATATTTTTCATAAAATCTCTTGGTGTTATATTCTACTCCCCTTAAAAACAATTTCGCCCTTGAAATTCATCGGGGTTATAAATGGTTTACTACTTTAAAGATTGTTTAATAGAATCCAACATCATATAAATAAATACCAACACTATACTTGAAAAACTAAAGTATGAAACATAACAGTTACCCAAATTAAGTAATCACTAGGTTTCCACATTGGAGAACATAGGTGAAAATATTGATATGGAAGAGAAATTTAACCATAAAGTTATGATGGTGAGTGGTAGAGAACATCGATATGAAAATGCCAACAATAACAATGCCATGAATTTGTGATGATCTAAGGAACCATCTGATTCATCAAATGTGAGGGAAATAGGGAAATGTTTTTGGTTTTCAAGATCATTTCCCGAGTGTTACAGAATTTTTGAATTAAAAGAAATACTTAAATGATTTTGGTACAATCTCACTGTTGTTTGTGCCTTGAACAATTTCCACTTCATCTCTTAACAAAATGAAGTTGAATTTGTGTTCCGTGAAGTGTTAGAAAATCATGCTATAGAATGATATGTCATTCCATCTGTCTCAAACATATGGTTAGAAAAAGTTATATACATAAGTCCATCTTATGTTAAGATTAATCGTATATGGTACCAAAAATGGACTTATACTTCATCTATCATACCAATTAATAAAATAAAACTGATTTCTACAAACCAAGGACTTCTTATAGGCCAATAGTTGGCGATAAAGGCCTATCTCACTTCAGTTGTGGGTTTGATTCCTGCAACCTTGTCTGACGCGATGGGTTGTCACCCGTCCTGCAGGTTGTCCTTTTTCTAAAACTATACTATTACAACACTTCAGAAATTATACCCAAAATTTGTAGGCTTAAACAATATTTTCTAATGCCTAACATAATCCATTCAAATCATTATGCGTATCCAAAATAATTCTGTCTGATCTCATATAATAATGATAAAGATTACCAGAGAGGTCATATAACTAGCATGTGAAGACCATCATTTATCCCCCATATATCATAATATATATCATATTGATCACATTAGAGACATGTAAATACCATAATCATGTATTCATGAAACATTAATTACCATAGTACCTTAGTGAAAAAAATAATGCTATCAAACGTTAACTCTTTACACATGCAAAAATCCCATAATTTCAATATACTCAAACAATGATGTCACTTTGTCCTTATATCAGTCAATAGCTTGTTAATACTATCATTTTCTCTTTATCCCTTCATTATGCGCATATCATATTCTTTCCAAAAATATCTGAATAACCATTCATGTTTACAGGTACCATTTAATATATAATTTCAAAAACATTAGGAAAAAAATAGTGTAACAATCCTTAGATATTTCTTTATTCCATAGTACCATAACATATAAAACATAACTCTTGATAATCATAAATCATTCCACTACCTTCTTAAACCATTAACCATGCTTTAAAAATTATTTCATCTCACATCTCATTCGTAGTCTATTCATCATCATCAACATAAATAGTACCCATATGACCATGATGATTCTCTTCATGAGTCATTCCCTTAGATAATTGGTTTGCATAATTCATGTACGTTCAACATTTAAAACATTAAACCATTGTTTATGTCTTAGAAATACCATTATCCTTGTCCATGGTGTTAACTGAACCTTTTCCATTGCAATTACTGGCTTTGTGTCGTTTTTTCCTCACCCAAAGCATCTTCCAGTTCCATTGAAACATTCTCCCTGATGCCTCTTACCACATTATTTACATGATGAAAATTGACCTTTCATTCCTCTGTGATCATAATGAAACATCATCGTTCTCTTATTAGATGAGTTAGGAAACTTTCTAATGATGATATTATTGATCATATTATGATATTTCTAATTAGGCATAATTACAATGTTTGGACTTCCAAATCCCATTTCATTTAGTTTCTCACGAAGAATATCATTCCATTGTCCATCATATTCCCCATTAACATGAATCTCCCTATTTCCATCCATTTTCTAATTCCCAAAAAGAATAAAGTGGGAGGAAAAAATCATACAAGGAAAACAACATAATAAAGGGGGAGTACCTTTAATATCTGACATATTAGGTTTAATTATAATATAGTTCTAGTAATTATAGGACTAAAACTAATACTTATACTTAACCTTAGGGACATTCCAAGACATGCCTTGTAATTATCTCTAGGGATCTCACTAAAGTTTTTACATCCTAGTTTCCAAAGGTTAACTAATCCTTTGCTCTGATACCAACTATAGAAGCCCAAATCATTACGTACATATAAATTAGATTAATTTTTCAGAATACTTAATACATGACCAAAAGAGACGCCCAAAGACCGTATTAGTTTAGTGTCTTTGGAAACTAGTAAAAAATCATCTAATAATGGTAAAAGATCTTCATCATCTCCGATAATGTTCTTCCCTTCTTTTACCTAAAACATTTATTTATATCCTGGGGAAATGAAAACATAAAAAGGGTGAGCTCAAATGCTCATTAATGGTAAACATAGAGAACATAAAACAATCCATAAACATTTGAACATAAAAAACATGAGCATAAAATCTAAACATCAAATCTTGAGCAATGACATAAAACATGGCAGTACCGAATGTATAGATCTGAAATGAAAATTAATCATGATAAAATATCATGGGAATAGAACATTTAATTGTTTCAAACCATTATACACATGATATGATTTTCATATTAGCCAAGGCATTGCTTCCAAGACCATCATAGTGGACAAAGTCCATTACTGACCCGGGTTTACTTCTTGTTCCAGCCCTGTATTACTGAACCAGATTGACCTGGAATTCCAGCCATGTCCATATCATGAGATATAAATCTTTTCAATATTAATTGGAGGGAGATATAGGTCCATCCCATCTCATATTGATATCATTATTACGTGTGCCACAAAACAACCATAAATCATTCATCATAACCCAATGATTAAAATGGGTTTCATAAACATCGTCACATCGTGAAATAAACCATATAAACCAAATGGATATCATTTCATCATAATAAAAATCAAACCATTTAGATTATAGAGACATTATATATTAAACATAATCATACTAAATAATGTAATCTTAGATGGAAAAAAGATTTGATAAAACACTTGAAATGAATTCTTGAAGAAAATATCCTTTCTACTTCAAAATAATTATCTTTTCACCAAATGCCATGCAATTTTAAAAGAAAACGATTTTATTAAAAATAATCATGAAATATTATAGAGTGAGATTCATTATGAAAAGGAGTTATGAAACCGTAATAATCTATTCATGCTGTATAAGTTAAAAAAACATTCTCCTCATACTTTTACAGAAAAAGTCAAAAAATACTTCATATGGTAAACAAAATAAATATTCCTTCCATAAGACAAATTAAAATTAAAAAATGGTTAAAAATGAATTTAAACATACATATAATATTATTAAACACATTATGAAAACTTTTTATGGACATGGTTAAAAGAAATAACCCCAGTAAATTCTTACGTATAAGAAATCCCGAATAAAAATGAGATCACTAAATCATCCCTTACCTTACGTCCAATTTCTTCTGTATGTATCTGAAACTTGCGTATAGTGGGATTATCCCTATTATTAACTGGTAATAGAAACATAATAATATTTATTATATCATATATGATTCATTTATGACATTATATTACCCGTTATTTTTTCAATTCCATGTTAAAGCATCATTATGGGTAAAATCGTTTCATTTATCGTACGTGTTTTAACTTATTGTTCTTGATAATATTATGTATCTTCTGATTTACATAATTCCAGAATGTAAAACATGATTTATATATCATATATATTCAGTATATATATATATATATAACAGATAGATAAATGAAATGAAACACACTATTCATGGAGACGGTTGGCTATACATACGCATGAACGCTGTTTTCGTTTCATTATTGAATTGAATGGAATTAAGTAATTGAAACATATATTTAAATAAATACAGTATCATTATTATTTCATATCTTTAATTATTATTTATTATATATAATTTATATTCATACTTTAATGGTAAATCATGGAGAACTATTTTCATCGCGTCGTGGAGACGGTAATCCGTACGTACGCACGAGCGATCATATCATTCTCATAATTATTGAATGAAATTAGAGTGGATGAAATAATATATATGAATCAGTATGATGTTATACATACCATATATAGTTATTATTTACACCATTATACACATCCATGAAAGGTGGTGGTGGAAAAACTGATTACACCACGATGTGGAGACGGTATTCCATACGTACGCACGCACGGTGATTTTGTTTTTCGTAGGATGGATAGAAGGTTAAATTGGGTTGTTTCATATTGATAATAACATATCAGTATATTATTTATACTTATTTTATTACTTTATAATTAAACTATTAAAGAAGAGGAATTAGAAGAATAAATAATCTTGAAAGTAGAAGAGATTACCACTTCTTCGATGTGCCTCCTCTTAACCTCCTCTTAGGGCACTAAAGTTGGACTTTAAAGAATACAATGACCTCTAGTAGGTTTCTATGGAAGTGGATAAGTGAAATGTAGAAGTGTTGTCCAATTTTTAAGGCTCAAATTTGTATGAAGAGGAGAGTGAGGTGATTCCCTTTTATAAGGGAGGAGAGGGTGACCTTTGAAAACCTCAAAAATATTAATATAATATAAATTCAAACCCCACTTAAAAACTTCCAAAATGACTCCAATCCGAAGCATAGATGAGATAGTTTTGTAATCTCATCAACCAATAAAATTTAGACATGTTGTAAATTTATTTTAAACCTTATAAACATGATTTATCCCTATTGAATCTATTTAATTGTATTTATGGTAATAATATTCTAACCATTAAATTAAAATAAATAATTACTTATGTGTTGTGAATTATACATAATTGGGTACTTTATGACATTTTAGACCATATAAATTTCAATTTATAATTTTTAAATATTTTTCTGAATTTCCAACAATTTAATAATATGTTATTTTTATAAAATAACAATAGTATTAATTTTGACACTATTTATTTATTTGAATTTAAATAAAATCCATACAGAGGATATATTCAAACGAAAATGTTTAACAGATCAATAAAATGTAATATTCATCTAGAAATTTTTTGGAGAACATTAATTAGTTCATATAATATTTAAGTTAATATTTATAAATCATTTATTTGATATTATTGTTAATAAACCAATTACTACATAAGTTTTTGTATAATCATTCAATATACTTATTATTTGAATAAAAATTAAAAATAAAACACTATGATGATGATAAATCTAATATCTTTAAAAATAATACATTTAGTAGAATTTATCATTTGAAAATCACAACATGAAAATTTTTATATTTATTAAATTATGAAGGTGACAACTTTGACATCATTTAAAATAAAATAATATAAGTATCATAATCACATTTATAAAGATCCAAATGGTCAAATATTATACAATTGGATAGTTATGATTTAGATATATACGACCAATAAGTTTTGCTGAGGTTTTAGGCCTTTTAATGGGTATTATTATTTTAATAAAAACTATATTATTGATTTCTTACTAAATAAATAATTTCTACATCATTAATGTATAAGCTATTAAGGAAACTAAATATCACTTAAAAATAACAAATAAATTACCATATCAAATAAAAAAAATTATATTTCAAATAAGTATTTATAATCAAATTTTTCTTCGGTATAACCTTTTATTAAAAATACTTTAATTATTAAAGTTTGATTGTGACATATTTCACATTCCTTAAAATAAAATAAATTGAAAGTCTTAATCCCATACAAGTGGGTTCCAATGGATTCCATTTCGACCAAAATATTTCTTATAAAGAAATATAATTATATAAGTATATTAAGACAAGTGTTAGGGTAATTTTATAATTTTATATTTACCTTTAATTACACGATTTACCTTTAACTATGGTAAATAAAATTTATCGTAGTTACTATTCATAGTGCCCAAAAATAAAATGTATCCTATTAACATAATTTGGACCTAGTGATTCCAGATATGCAATCAATTTTTTCAAATTCAAATCACAGATGTTTTAGAAGTTAATTTAAAAGTAATCCAGTTGTTAAGAAAACAAGTTTAAAAAGTTAAAACATTTCAAAATATTGAAATGAATTTTCATATGAATTCAATGTAAAATCAATGCTAATGACATAAATTATATTAAATGGGAAGAATATATTTTATTTGTACTTTAAATCCATTCAATATTATAATTTAACTATATAAATTTTTACAATGAAAAAAGATGTTTTTAATTAAAATATACTGTGTTTTCACTATACATTAAAATATAAAAGTTATCAGAATAATATGAAAAATTTATCCAAAGTAAAATTTAATATCCTGATTCCAAAGATAAATTTTATTTTGTCAAATTAAACTTATAATCATGTGAAAAACTATATTTAATGTGGGTGTGTCATCAAAAGGAGGCAAAACTGAATTTGTTTAAAAATACATATTTTACTCGAAATATTTATTTTGTTCTCATACCATGTTTTAGAAAATTTGTAAGATGAATAATAATGTTATAAAATTCAAAATGTCGTGAATACTATTCATAACAGCTAGTTCATAATAACATTATAACAATATATCATTGTTTAGTGAAACTCAGTATTGCGTACAACACACGCTATTGAGGAAGGTTGATCTTGAGTGCAACGAATGCCAATAATAGTGTTTGCATATAATACAAGCTAATACAGTGTTGCGTATAGCACAATATAATTTTGGTGTAGTGTAAAACACAAGACATCAATGAAATTAAAAGAATATTTTTCATAAAATCTTGGGGTGTTATATATAGCTAATATGGGTGTGAATTCCCAATTTCAAGAGGGACATAAAATGATTTATAATGATTGTTTATGGAGCACCATGACCTAACCCAACTATGGAAGATTTGAGGAATGAGTATCAAAATCATCATCATCACATTCTTTTTATGAGATAGAAGAAACTAGGTAATGGATTCATGGATAGATAATGTGATTTCAATTTTATGACATCTTGAAAGACCCACATGAAAGGGAAGTGAGGGTCACTAAATATATTCTTTATGATTATTACAACATATGGTGGGATTTTATTACTCAGACATATTTTCATCAGAATATTTCCTAGAGGTATTATAAAATAGCCTTATATGATAATTTATATCCCAAGGTATTGGGGTTTGATAGATGTAAAGAGTTTATGAACATGGAGTGTCCCACTCAATCTATCACTATTCAACCCATTTAATTGATCTCTAGTTTTTACGCATATTCTAGTGGGTGATGAGTTATATAAAGCTAAGTGAATTGAGGATGGACCCAATGTGTGAAATCTGATCATATATGAATATTATCAATATTACTACCATGTATAGGATAGTAAATTGGGAACTTACCATTGATCGTAACCTAAGAGAGACAATAGGTGCAAGATATCATTGTTCGACGCAATTATCAAGAAAAACATCGACCAATAGTAGGAAGTGTCTCTTAGAGATTAGACATTCTGATCATAGTAGAATAGTGTCTAGTCAGGTAGCCAGATGAGGTAGAATCAGCATGGTTGGCCAAGGCAAACAAAAAAGTAGTGTACTTGTGACTCATCATGTGTTGGTCTTGAAACAATATGGTTAATCATTAGATATTCTTAATAATTTTTTTAAAATATCCAATGAGATAGGCCTTTCACTAAATCCATGTTTAGGAAGGGGGTCATCAGATTATCATCATGCTGGGAGTTGGATGATGACTGGTCGATTAGGCTAATATGGTGGTCATGGTTCGGGTATCCCGACATAAGACATACAATACAAGAATATCAAACCATCATAGGGTATCCATGCTAAATCCCAGGGTTAATGTTCTAGTAAAATTCATGCATTTAAATAGATACCTTGATAGCAGAGTGCCATACCATTTAATGTGATAAGTACTATTGTTGTAGTCTATAAATTAGTATAGGCTCTTTTCAATAGAGTTGTTTCTCTTTCTTTAATATATGTTCCTATAATGGAGAACCATAGTCTCAATGTTCAGATTTCATGTGGTGTGACGACACTCAATACTCTTTTAAAAATTAGATCATGAACTGTATGCCAGACAAGGAGTTCACCATTGAGGTAGGTGGGTGTCTCTTTGAATGGGACATTTTTTCTAGATGATAGGGTTTGATACCATTTTTGGGATGGAATTCTTAATTCTATTCCATGATTACATTGATTTCAATTTCAAACGGATGAATTTCACATTACAATAGGGTGAGGTTTTTTTACAAGGAAGAATAGTATGTCCTGGAAATCCAGGGTTCACCCAAATATCATGGGCTCAGAGAGATGAAATCTTATATTTCTAGGAAATATATACATTATTAATGGAGGTTTCAAAAAGAATTAACTCTTTTGGTATGATGATTTAGAGAAATTTTATGAGATGAATTTTCAGCACTACCTCATGAGAGATTGGTAGGTTTTTCCATTGATCTACTTCCATGAGACACACTTGTATTCATACCTCCATACGGGATGGATAATACTGATCCATTAGATCTCAAGATGAATATATAGGAGTTGGAATATTAGGGACTTATATGAACTAGTTATTTATCTTGGGGTTCACTAATACTTTTTCCATAAAGGATGACAACACCCTAATCCATTTCAGGGATTATATTTTTATTAACTTAATTCTAGTTATGAAAAAGTATCCATATGATCATATTTTTAATATCTTCTACTGACTCTATGGATATAAAAAATTTAACAGGATTTTTCTGAGATTAGGTTATCATTAGGTGTGTGCTAGTTCATAATATATAACACATACAACCTTCTGTAGAATATATTTCAAATACTATAATTTGGTCCTACTTTTTTGTCTCACTAATGCATTAGTAGTCTTTATATAACTGTTGAACCGTGTTATCCATCATTATTAATATTTATTTATGGTGGTTTTTGGGATGTTATTTTGTTGTACTATGACATTATAAATATTAATATAAAAAAAATTGTTATTTTATTAAATACCCAAAGTGATCACGAGTTATATAATAATATTAAAATGTTACACATTTGGATGGATAAAGAGTACATCCAGGGTCACGTTATCTTAGGTAGATGAGTATTATTTTTCCCATAAATGGCGAGATCTATTGATTCCTATGAATAGCTCAAGAAATTATTTGATATATGATCTTTATTGGGTCTATGTGGTTAATGTAGGTTCTTCATTCTAGACTATTCACAATGAGAAAAACCTCTTACGGGATTTATGATCATGGGTGTAATGTTTAAATGGTGGAAATCCTATGAATCATCCATCCATGAGTTGAAAGGGAGGCCAGTTTCATTATCAATATTGGATTTTCAAGTTTTTTTTATAAAATACAATATTTATCTTGATGCACCAAGCATCAAGATAAGAAATTTTTCATTCATGACAGTCGAGTCATGTCATACAGATCTCATCATTTGAGAACACACCAGATTAATTGCCCAGTTCATGATATTTATTTATTAATTTATGTCCAAAAATTTCATTATTGGGGTTATTATTTACTGGGAGATCATGTTTTCGTTTATAGAAAACATTAAAAATCCTTAAGTAAAAATTTACATAGCATGAATCAAATCCCAGGAAATGAATGTTGGTATAATACCAACAATAATTCAACATCATGCTTGATTATACGCCTATAAAGGCATATGATGTTTCCAATTATCTATAAAGGAAGAATCAAATGCAGGTAGTTCAAGAGAGCAAATGTGTGTGCAATCTTATAGAGATATTTTCTCTGATTCTCTATGAGGTTCAATACTACAATGTATATTTTTTTAAATATATCATTATCAGTTAACTATTCACATCTTGAGAGAGTTTAAATTAGGATACTATCAGATATTTGGGGTTTGTCTAATGGGATAGTGTTATGGGTGATGGCCAGCATCATTCTTGGGTTGTTGATGAGAATAAGATCTTGCACATTCAGGGAATTATCTTGTTTCTGACATGTTTATAAGAGGTTTTGATGAAAGAGTATCATGAATCTATATTGGAATTACATCATGTTCTTATGAAGCCATATATGATATTTTTTTTCATTCACCACATTGATAGTTAGAGGTGTGAGAGACAATTCTAATGTTTCATCATTCCATTAAAGGATATTTGGAGATTTTTCATCATATAATGAAAAATATTTAAAAAACTCAGTCTTGAGAGAATTTATATACCAATCATCACTCTCTAACACTAGATTTATCGCTACGGAGTTAGGTTTTCTTATTTTTTTCACCTAGACATGGTCATATGGGGATTCCAAAACAAGGGAATTTACCACCATAGTGAATTAGGCCCTTTGAGATTATAGATAGATGGTCTGGTCTCTTATCACTTGTAGGTAACTCAATGTTAATGTCCCATTCATGGAATCTTCCATATAATTATCCTTCCTAAATTAATCATCTTTAGGAGGTTGAATTGTATGTTGGTTCATCATTTTAGGAAAATCCTAACCATAATTTTTATTGGGTTATAAAGTTTTTATGAGGAAATTGTATGCCTCTAGTAAAAGTGAAATTTTAAAACAACCATTGATTGTATGAGGCATAGGATCCGGAGGTTGAATTTTGTGCCTAGTGGTCAGAATTAGTCCCAAATGATACTTTACCATGTTTGGAATGTCAACATGGGGACCCATTTCTTTATGAGGAAAATATTGTGTGAAGATTAATTTTCTAATTGGTAAGGAAACATTTATTTTCGTTTAATTGAAATTTTTTACCCAAATAGATGTTCCTAATTAGGTCACTGTATTTATGGGTGAGTATGGGGCCTATATGGAGATCGAACCCCTAAATTTTGGAGGAAACATGTGGTCGGGAAAATTAGTATAAACCATTCCCCTTAGTCCACATGGTTTGATAAAATTGTGCATTATAGATCAATGATATGTCTGGGGCCACATGGGTTGTTCTAACCATGCCACACAGGCCACACAGTCATGCAAGTTTTGCGGTCACCTTAGCAGAGTTGTTTTGTAGTGGCTAAGCGCAGTTTCTCAAATATTGTGCCTACCCATGAAATGGGGTCATGGGATTGTTTTGGGAACATGGTTGTTGAATTTTTTTTCACATTGATGTGTGAAATAATGATGCCCCTTTAAAAATGTAGGAACTGTCAGTTTTTTCCTCTTGTTCTTTAAAACACAAACCCTTTTATTTCATCTTTCTAGCACATTTGTCCCACACCTCACATAGATCTCCCAAATGCAATACTCCAAGGATCTCTGATATATTCTCAATTTATAATCTTATAAACCCTCCATATATCTCATTGGATTCATACTTAAAATATATCCATTACTTTTTCATATTTTTTCATTTATATTACATTACACAATTTTTTTTGCATCCTCAAATTCCTTATTTTTATTACATTTATCTATTAGAGTGATTTATAAAACTCTGTATTAATATATTGGATAATATCTAGTTTATATTTTACTACTACGATATGTTGTCTGGTATCATGAATTTTTCATCATGTCTTGGTGTTTATGTATTACACCATTCAACCTCACGCCAAGTTTTCCAATTAACACCTGCTAAGTGGGTTTAGTATTAAATTAAATGACGGTATTGACATATATGACTAGAATACCCAATTAAAAACAATGGAGGTTAAGGTAATTAAACCACTAATTTGGTGACTTGTTCAATTGATTAAAACACCATGGTTGGTTTTTATAAAATTGATTTCTTTATTAATGTGTGACCATATACACCTCAATTTTTGGATTATAAATTTATTAAATTGTAAATTTAATTAAATGATAGAAGTAATTGAATAAAATAAACCCATTCCTTGGCCGTTTTTCCATTATCATGTAGGCTTGAGGTGTTTAAAAATCAAAAAATTCTCAATTATGTAGAGTTAGAGGATTAAAGTAATGAAAGGTATTCTATGACTATGATGTGAATTGATCATCCTTATCTTGTGGGAAAATTGCATATAAAATTTTTATGGATAACTGTATTAAATTTAAATCATAAATAGTATAATTCTTCTATGGCACCATGACCATTCCTATTTCCATATCGATAGTGAAACATGAGTTTCATTGTAGAAGGCCATAAAAAGATTCATTATTATTTTTAAATTAAATGAATTATAAATATATTTATCATTCAACATGGGTGACACATGGGTTCTCATAATAATACCATGGATGGAATAACTTATCAGGTGGGTTATATATGCAAAAGTGATAATTGGTCTCCCTATGTTGAATGACCAGGAAAAAGATAGGGGGATAATAATTTTCTATTCCAATGTAATACATAGGCTCCCTATCTGGAATATAAAAGATAGGGTCATAGGTTATATAATTATATATTCCATGACTGACACATGGGATCCCTTATAGGCTTCCATGGATGGACTTAGAGGGCAATGAATTTATACCAAACCCAGAGGGATACAAGGGTTCCCATGGAATATTTCTATGATAGAATTGTATGAGGACAGTTTCATGTTATTATTGGAGAGATAATAAGGTTTTAATTTATGAATTCCAAAGATAGACATAGTATTGATTTAAATTAATTAGTGAATTTAATATACGATGATATTTCAGTCGAAAGGAAAATTATTGAATTTATCAAATCCTTAATTATTTTGACATGATTATTATACATATCTTATTTATATATAATGAATGGGGGAATCTATATTTATTGGTTAGTTCATGAGACTTAATAATAAATTAAATATTGTTTGACTACTCAGGGGAATTTCATGGGTACCTGGACCTATGTGGGTTATTTATTTATATCTTTTCTTTGGTATATTTTAATGATACATTAATGCAATAATTAAATATTCTTGGACTAGAAAAATTATAATCCATTGGTGATGACATCATATCTATATGAGATGACTTGATTAGGTCCCCTTTGGGTACATGGGAAAACATCGAGGATACATGTAGGGATAAGGTAATGTTACCTTCTATGGATTCTTGATCACATTTCCAAGATGGTGTACAAGGGAAGAAGACTGATCATATAATTTATATTCTACTGGATGTTTCAATGGTACTTTTTGTCACCTTTATACCATGTTGTATATTTATATTCCCCTAATAAACCAATATTTCCCTTTTTAAAATAATTTGGTAATCCTAAATTTTTTATAGGACATTTTTGTATTAGATTACATGGATATTTATATGGTTTATTATTACTCTATCATTGATTTGTAACCATTTAAGCTTCCAGTATTTATTGAATTGGATATACCATTTTGATATGCTCTGATTCTGTGACTATAGTCTCTCCAATAATCCACTATGGACCCTTGCTACTCTTCAATAGAAATTAAAATATAGGGAGTTACTCTTGGGGTTTTGTCTTCCACCAGGTTTAGTTACTTATGATAGAACTAGGTCCAATACCTCAAAATAATATATAATAAAACATATTAATCCCTACTTTTATAAATAATTATATATCAAGAAACATTATCCAATAAAAAATAGTGTTATTATAGTTTCAATAAAGAATTTTCCCTTTAGTTCCATGAAATTCTCAAGAAATTCATTTTTCCAGAGGATTATGGTACCCTTTTAGGTCAACATGGTTTGTGTCTTTGAGAGAAATAAGGAAATTTTCATAATTTCCATGTACTATCTATCCAACCCAACAGGGCTATATATCATAATTACCATGGTTAGCCAAGGTTATTTCTCAAAAAATCTTGTTTTTAAGGGATCCACTAATATACACTCACATTATATTATACATTCCAGTAAAAGAATTCTCATAAACTGAATTCCCAATTGTTAAATTGAGAGTAAAAAATCTTCTTTTTGGGGTCTTTAGTAAATTCCTAAAATTTTCTAAATACACATCATTGATCTTGGAATATGAATGAATATCATTTATATATACTTCTCCAACCAATTTATGGTAATATATAAATATTATATTTGTTAAATCCCTAAAGTAAATATGAGAATTATTAAGTCTAAAAATGAATTACTAAAAATTTATAATTAACATACCTCATAAAGATTCTTTTTAAGGTTATATAATTATTATTTAACCTTAGCTGAGGATATAGAGATTGAATTTCAACCCTGGGAGAAAATTGAGATCCTTAACATTGATCAAAATGATCATTTATATTTTTTATAGGATATCATATTTTAATAATAATTTTTTTGAGTAGCAGATAATTCGAAAAATACACATAAACCAATATTTATTACAGAAAATGAATATATTCACCCTTGGTGAAATGATAGGGTAAATGAATCCCCTATCAATACTTTTATTCAGTTCCTTCAATAGTTATTATTATTCAATCAGGTCTATTCACCCATGGTCAAAATGATGTCCATAATCATTGTCCTGCTATTTCTAACTCTTCTAATGTAGATAAAGAAGTAACTGAATGTAGGTTCATTAAAATCAATAACCCAACTGATTTCAATGATGGTAAGAAGGGTTGCAGTTCTTCTGGGAATCCTTTTGTCCCTCATCCAGTTCGTTTAATGACTCAAAACAGGTGAGAAATGAGGGCCCTAAGGATATAAAGATTCACGACTCTAAAAATCCTACAAATCCCCTCACAATTATTATATTGTGGCTCACTAGAATAAACTCATGTCCCATGATCCTTTGGATGAAGCAGTAAGACATGAACATGTGGCTGCTGTTACAACCTCAGCCTTAGACATTGCTCAAAATAAGAAATCCACTACCATGAAGGATCCATAAGAAAAAGGTGTGGACCATGAGATAATTGACATCACTCAGTTGGAAATGGAAGCTATAACGAATAAATGAATGACCACTCAGACAACACAAAGACACATGAGTGTAGAAGACACTATAACACAGTTCTCAGGTTTTGGGTAGATCGTTGACAACCCATCAGGTTTGTGCAATGTTTTACATCAGGGAAAATATGCTTCAACTGATAGAGGTACACCATGTCCGTCATTTTTCAACCATCCTATAGTTATTTCTCAAGACACTAATAACAATGTTAAATCTAAAACCTCTAATAATCTGAGTATGATTCAAGATGATGATAATACTATCATTATTAATATAAATTCTATGGATTTACCTTCAAATGACCCTTGAAGTTATCCACTTTAGGATAATACTAAGGTAGGTAAAAAAAATATCCCCCTAACACTTCTAAAATTTTTCCGGAATCGAAAAATATCCCATACACTGATGAAAAAGTTAGAAGATCCTCTAGGAAAAGGGTATCAGAAACAAATAAAGGAGTTATTAATTTATATTTATTTTTAAATGATGAATCCCCTTTAGAATTTGAAGGGTATATCCATCTATGAAACTTTTTCTGTTTTAAAAATCATGATTAACACTCACTACCAAGTGTTTTTTTCTATTAACAAGACCAAAATAAATTTTTCGCCTATATTTCACATTCGTATCAAGATTGTTATTTTTAATATTGATCCAAAAAACTCATCCTATACTGAATTCCTATGAATTTTTTCGCCTCCTTCTTACAAAATGAATATGTTTCTAATGATTCAAAGCAAGTAGTTAAATGTGATTTTATTATTGATGGTACACTTTTATTCTCCTCTTTTGATTATGCTAAGAATATATATCCTAATTGGAGGCCCCTCTATAATGAACTATCATATTTGGGTTCTAATATAAAACACCTTGGTATGTGATTATAGACTTCAATTAAATTCTCAACTCAATAGAGAAAATTGGTCTATTCCATGATAATATTTCCACACGAGAATTTGAATCGATTCTGGATGATTTTTTCAGGGAGTGCATCCATATGTTGAGGATTCTCTATTTGTTTCCCCATATTCCCGCTATCCAAAAGTGTGTGGAATCTGTCACTTATTTAGGGTCTTTTTATCCTTGATTAAAATGGGAAGATGGGATGTCAGTTCCTCCATCTGTGGATTCATACATAGAGCTTTCTACATAGTCTAGGTCTCACTCATATACTAAATACATTGTTCATGAAACTATTCCCACTTCCATGTCTTTATAGATGCTGGTTAATTACACTGCTTCTGTCAAGACATTCCAAGGGGTTCGGTCAGGGCAACAACCTTCAGTTAGGGAGTAGTCATGTTGGACATCCCTGGAGTGTCTGGACACTAGAACACTATCACGTCTAGGTTTCTTCCCATTATGATAGGGCTTCCCAAGGGAATAGAAGATCAAGGCATCCCACGTCGAATGTGGGAAATTAGATTCCATAGGCATGTCTCTAAGGTTTTCCTTAGCTACCCTGGTTTGACATAGGGTATTCTGTTGGTTTAACGTCTAGTGAGGCCAGATTGGACATATCAGAACACTGATAAGAGTGTATCGGATCAGTGAATCCTCAGCGAGGAGCACTGATACTAGGGATAACATGAAGTTATTTACCATATTTCCTCTAAGAGGAGTGAGAAAATGAGTTGGTGTGACCCCACTGGGATGTGGTGGCCCAAGTCAGAATCAGGACGGATGATGGAGGGTTGAGAGTTATTGAAGAATGAAATGGAACTAACATGATGATGATGGTGATGTTGGGCTTGAGCCTCGATAATACCTTCTACGTATCCCCGTGATATGGAGTCAAAGTCCACATAGTTCAGAAATTGGTGGGTCCTTGAGGAAATGGACCCTCTGGATTGGTACATGAAATTGGGGTGTGTGTAGAGAACAACAACCCCTGGCATGATGTGGAATAAATTTGATTACTAGCGTAGGATGGTATGAAACTCATGGGGTAGACCAGATATTTGGATCCCAATAGGGGACTACAATGTCTTACCTTAGATTATGGGCTACAATGGCTTACAACTGAATGGGGTTCACAACGTCTTACAACTGAATAGGGAAAATGTTTTTGTTCCATCGAATAGGGAATGAAACGTCTTACCGCTGATTGGGTTTGACAATGGATTATCACTCAAAGGGATTCCAATTACTTTCATCTTATTGGGTAACACAACGAATTAGAGTCAATCGGGGAACACAATAGATTAATGTTGATTGGGGTTGGACCTCAGGGGGCTTCCTACGTACCCTTACTAAGAGACAAGGATCAAATCCCACGTAGTTTAGAATTGTGTGGTGAACCTACGTGAAGTGGTAGGGACAAATGGATGTGGGGATTGAACCTAAGTGAGGAATCCCACATACCTTCCTTGCATACAATAATCAATGTCTATGTAGTTCTGAAAGGATGTTGGTGAATTGACGTGAAGTGGTCAGGACCAATGGTTGTTGGGAATAAACCTCAAGGTGGTGTCCTATAGACCTTGCCTCGGTATGGATCAATGTCCACATAGTTAGGGATGGTTTGGTGAACCAAAATATAGGGGGTCAAAACAATTGGGTATTTTTCTTGAACCTCGTGGAGGTGTCCTAAGTACCTTGCCTTGTAAATGATCAAAGTCCATGTAGCCCGGGATGTTTTGGTTAACCAATGTGAAGGGGGTCAGAACAACTGGGGGTTGTCCTGGAACATCAGGGAGGCCTCTTATATACCTTTCCTTGGTAAGGATCAATTTCCAAAAAGTTCAAAATGGTGTGGGGGGTTACAATCTATAGAGGCCCAGAAATAATTGAGTGTTCAACGCTAACTCTATGCCCATGTCAGTCATGCTTGGTGTGTGAAACAAGAGGCCACAAAGACTTCACGATCACATCACAAAAGGTGTGTATGTGGGATGTGGTGTGAGGCTTACACATGGTTATCCAATCAAAAAGGTAATAGTATCTTATACATGGTTATAGAACATGGATATGGAGATTTGTACTTACTCCGGGATGGAGGCCCATGTGGCGATAAAGCCCAAAGGGAATGAGATTTGGCTCAGAAGTGATGAGGGTTTCAGTTCCCATCGCCCCATTGGTATTTTTTCCAAAGAAGTGAAGAGGGGGAGTAAGAATACTTCCTCCCACATGAAAAGATAGGGGCTTACACCAAGATGGTTTTCCATCCCTGGGGAATTTTTTTGCTCCTGCAAAGAGGATCACATTCAATGTGAGGATGATCTCACTCTAGTGGAGATGAGCGGGTGTGGAGAATGTCCAAGGTGGGGACCCCATGCATGATGAACGAGGTGAGGCCATAGTTTAACATCATGTGATGGGGATGATGGTGCTTGGAAGTCTAGTATCATGATTCTTGGACGAGGCGAGTTCACTCAGAACCCCCTAGGACATACATGACTGATACATACCCACCCTTGGGGAAGGGAATGCATTAACTATGCCGTGGTGAGTGGATTTCATGGAGTGATCCGTTGATGGGTCCACATTAGCGTGGATATGCTAATAATCAATAGACGCTAGCATTCCTATGAAAAGTAGCATGATGTGAAGAAACTCCACATGAAGAACCACCCTAGAGATCATGAAATCAATTTGTGGAAACCTGGAGGCTCACACGGGAAAAGGGGTTACGAAGCGAAGGGGATCACAGGTAGAAGACTCATGAAGCTCTGGTTCTCCTTCGAGTGGTGGGGCTTCGTGAAGGGGTTTGCTTCGTGAAATTAAGTGGATGAGCCTAGGAATATAGAATATATGCATATTTAAGGTGCTTCGCAATGTGGAATGGATTTTGCAGAGCATTGATTCACGAATAAAGGGTTCCCTATGAAGTGTAGGACTGTGATGCAATGTGCTTCACAAATCAAAGTTACCCTACCCGAGCATGTGGGTTACATGTGCATGGTAGGTTCTTTGGGAAGCATAATTGCTCCGTGAAGACCTGAGTACCCTTCGGGACCCCCTTCCATCATGGGTGCATGTGGGCTCCACGAAGGGCATCCCTCTTTGAAGAGGGGTTGAATTTATGAAAATACAAAGGATCATCATAATGCTAAAGTACTTCGAAGAGATCATTGTTCATAGTGAAGAAATTTCTTTGCGATCTGATAGCTATAAAGGAGAAAGGTTAATGTATCCATATTTGGACTTGAGGGGAGCACAATATTTATAGGCATGAGGCATCGTGAAGCAGATCTCTCTCGATGCATAGCTACATGGAATTTTTTGTAACCACAGAGCCTCCAAACTCCTTTCTCTGTGGAGGCTTTGAAAAAATCAAATCTGATCACAGAGACTCCCACCTCCTTGGTCTGCAGTGGCTTCTCAAACGTCCATTCAAATAATGGAGCCTCCCACCTCCTTGGTACACGGTGGCATCACAAATCTCAAATCGGATTGTGGAGCCTCCTACATCATTGATCTTTGGAGGTTTCCCAAATGTGAAATCAGATCATGGAGCCTCCTGCCTCCTTTCTCCATAGAGGCTTCACAAATGGGGTAGTTTCAAACCGGCCACGATGCTACGGGGCTCCGTGAATAAGAATCGTGAGGCAACACCAAATGATTTGCGTTTTCTCTTCCTCTTCCCTAATTTTGGTACAAAAAAAATACCCCCCCCCCTCAGACATGGAACAATGGAGAAAACGAGGGTCAAATTCTAAGGGTAAATTTCCAAAATTCCTTGGTAAAATGAGAATAAGACTCGTGAAGAATGTCTGTGAAGGAGGCTCACCAGGCGAAGAGGCGTCACATAGTCTGAGAGCACCATGAAGCCTGCTGCGGTCAGACACGCCATGCTTCACAAGGGGTTATAGTTTATAAATAGGGGAGGATGACCAATCTTTTTTCCATTCTCAACTCTAAATTTTGGAATTTAGAACTCTCAATTTGTGATGCTTCACGTACCCCATGATTGATATCCATGAATCGACATTTATGCATGAAAGCGCACAATAATATTTCGACTCTCTGGCGGTGCGCTCTACAGCTCACACCTGAAGGTCAGGGCAGGGCTCTGCGATTTCATTGCTAGGGCTGAGCTTCAGGATCGATCTTCCTTAACGGGAATTGAGAAAGTGTTTCACAAACCCAAACCAAATGGGTCCAAATTTCCAAAACCGAAATGGATCACCATGGGGATACCAAGGGGTCCTTCTGGATGCTTCTCGAAGGGAGGAAATGGTTGATAACTTGCATATAGGAGAGTTTCCACAAATCCATTCTGACCATAATTCTCTAGTAGTGTTGTAATAGATTTTGAAGGACTAACCACTTTGTATAATTCTTCCTTTGATGACTTTGTCCTAATAGCTGACGTCTTCATCCCTGAAGAGAGCATGGATGAGCCAACTTACTGGTTGAGGAACACGTCGTTCCAACGCTAATGGTTCAGGGAAACCGACGACCATACCCAGGGGGTCTTCATGCTTGTCAATGCTGAGTTTCTATACAATCATGTGATCAACATTGATGGGAAGGAAATGTAGCAAGAGACATCCCCCCGTTGTACTATAATATTCTAAAGGAATCCCCATAGAACCCAGAGAAGGGGTGGACTGACAAGTGGAATCTATGCCAAGGTGGAAAATTTATATATAACAAGGAATCAGACTACTGGGTATGTGCCTCATGTGAATAATTCAGTGTAGAGATGAGTTGAGTGGTGCTGTCTGAGCCGGTTTGGTGCTCCTAGTTCCAATTCGATCAACCGAAGCAGCTAATGCCAGAGTTGTTAAGCTGGTGGCCGTCGAGGACCAATCCCTTCCATTTTCACCCTATAGAGGTCTCCACCAGCCTATGGGATCTGAATCCAATTTCTAGGGTCCCAATACTAGGGGTAATTTACAATGAGTTCCTCCCTGTTTTGGGTGTGTGGGATGATCCAAAGTAGATGTCACCGCTAGAGGTGAAATTGATGGATCAGGTACCAAGAGAGGACAAGCAATCTATGAGGAACGTCCATTTCAAATGGTGGTTCAATAATGTCATGAACTTCATGAAAAATAGGTAGTTCTTTGTGAGGTCACTAACTTGACCGAAGGGGGATCAACGAGGAAAGAAGTAGTCATACTAGTGGATTTTGGAGGACAGCCAGTGGAAACCCTAGGGATTCAGTGTTAGTGCCAAGAAGAAACTGGTAGTCAGGTTGCATGCATTCTTTATGACACTCATTTGTGGTTGGATCCTACCATTGAGAGACACGAACATGGGTGTGAGACTGAGATTGTTAATCATGGCATCCATGTTAGCGATATGGGGACAGGTCATCCTCGACATCCCAATGCTCCCCAAACTATACAAGATGATGTGGAATATCAACAATGGATAGAACCCAAAGAGGATATGCGGTCCATTCCACCTCTTGTATTGGTGGATAAAAACACATGTTAGGGGAATAAATGAATATAAGAACCCCATTTCCCCTCTAGGATCAAATTTTCACGCGTCTATTCTGAATGATATGGGGAGATTTCTGGCCATGTGGACCCTGAATGTAGTGCTGAACATTTTTTGGAATGACGACGAGTTCAATTTCTACCTGTTCTCATTGCCAATAGGCATATTCACTGATTAAGACCAAGGAATGGAATAGAATCAGTCCGACATCCTGGCCTTTTGAGTTGGAGTCCAAGTGGCATTGGTGGACTCCAATTCCCTCTGTGAGTCGTACACCCTACACCGATGCGTGAGGCTGTTTTGGTGCATTCATTGATAAACCAAAAAGGTCTATTAGGGGTTTCATCATTAGTGTCACCCATGTGTGATGAGGCTGATGTGGCTCATGTTCATATGGTAATATGGGAAGATGCAGAATGAGCTGCCTCTACCCATGGTCTTCTTCGGGCTGGTAAAGTAATATGATAGTAGCTAGGGGGTGGCATACCAGGGGGAGATGCTGAAGCATCAGACCATCCATACCAGTGATGGGGTGCCTCCCCAACCTCATGCTCAGTGCTGGAACGAGGAAAGGACATATTATGGTGGATGGGCTGCTGTGGAGGAGAGGCATTCACCAGTTGATTGGGAGATGGTAGAGGTGGGCCCAACAGTCCCAGAGGATAAGAGTAATCTAGAGGGGAGGATGTAGAGACCCAAATCATGGCGTACATAGATATTACATTACTTTTTCTGAATACTTAATACATAACAAAAACAGAAACCAAAGGACTGTAATAGTTTAGTGTCTTTGGAAACTCAGAATATAATCTTATAATCTTGGTGAAAGATCTTCAACATTTCCCATTAAGATATTCCTTTTTTTCTTACCTAAATTCGTTCTTTATATCCTAGGGAAAAGAAAACATATAATGGGTGAGCTCAAATTCTCATTAAGGTTATTCATGGAGAAAATAAAACAAACCAAATACATTTCAACTTCAAAACATGAGCATAATATTTAAACATGAAAATCGTGAGCAATGACATAAAACATGGAAGTACAAAAGGCATAGATCATAATGGATCATCAATCATGATAAAATAGCATGGGAATAAAACATGTAATTGTGGAAACCATTAACAACATGATGTGATATCTATAGTGGCCAAGGAATTGCTGCCAAGACCATCTTAATGGACAAAGTCCCTTTCTGAACCGAGTTCACTCCTCGTTCAAGTCCTGTATCACTAAACCAGATTAACTTATCATTCCATCCATGTCTATCTCATTATATATATGTCATTACCTAATGAATTGCAGGGAGATATAGGTCCCACCCATATCATAATGAAATCATTCTTAATTGTTCCACAACATAAACATAAATCATTCATCATAACCAAATTAATAAAAAGGTTTTCATAAACATCATCCCATCATAACATAATCCATATAAAACAAATGGATATAATATCATCATAAGAGAAGTGAAACCATTTAAATCATAGAGACATTTTAATTGCATCATACAAATATTAAATTATTTCATCATAGATGGAAAATGGTTTTGATAAAAACTTGAAAAGAATTCATGACCAGAATATCCTTTCTCTTTAAAAATAATATTATTTTCACAAAATTCCACACAATTTAAAAAAAGATTTTATTGAAAATGACCAAGAAATATTTTAGAGTAAACATCATGAAAATAAGGCATTATGAAACCATAAAAATCAGTTTATGCCTTATAAGTAATAAAAAACATTCTTCTCGTACTTTTTCAAGAAAAGTAAAAAAGTACCTCATAATGTAATTAAAAGAATGATTCCTTACATATAATGTAGTAAAAGTAAAAAATGTGTAAAAATAACTTTAAAAATACATTAATCCATTTATAGAAAACACGTACATGGATAATAAATATAACCCCAGTAAATACTTATGAATAAATAATCTCGGATAAAAACGAGATTGGAATAAATATCCTTTACCTTAGGTCCGATATGCTTCGTATGTATCTGAACCTCCTGTATATTGATTTAAATAAGGTCATTTACTTATTAAAAAATCATATTCATTGTTATGATATCATATATGGTTCACTTATGACTTTATATTACCTGTTCTTTTGTAAATTCCATGTTAAAGCAGCGTTTTGGGTAAAATAATTTTATTTATTGTACGTGTTTGGAAATGTTGTTCTTGATATTGTTATTACTTATATCATGATTTACATACTTCCATAATTTTAATCGTGATTTATATATCATATATATTTAGTACATAATTATATATAATAGATAGATAAATAAAATGAAATACACCATTCATGGATATGGTAGGCCATACGTACGCATAAACAATGTTTTCCTTTCCTTATTGTCTTGAATGGAAGTAAGTAGATGACATATATATATATATATATATACGTCAATTAGCTATATCATGTCATATATTTCATTATTATTCATTATAAATATTGTATAATCATTCTTGAATGGTTAACATGGAGAATGAATCTCATCACGTCGTGGAGACGGTAATCTGTACGTACGCACGAGTGATGATATCGTTCCCATAATTATTGAATGGAATTGGAGTGGAAGATATATCAGAATCATTATAATGTCATAATAATCATATATAGTTTTTCAGTACTCCATTATACCCATCCATGCAAGGTGGTGGGGGAAAAACAGATTACACCATGACGTGGAGACGGTATTCCGTACAAATGCATGCACGGTGATTTTGATTTCCGTAGAATGTATAGAAGTTTGAATTGGGGTTGTTTCATAATTATAACAACATATCAGCATATTATTTATACTGATTATATTACTTTTAATAAAAATACTAAAATATAAGAAGATGAAGAGGAAAGAAACTTGAAAGAATCGATAGAAGAGATTACATCTTTTCGACGCACCTCCTTTAAGCTTCCTATTAAGGCACTAGAGTTTGTCTTTTGTGGAGACCAGAACCTCTATAATGTATTTAGGGATGTCAAGAAGGAAATTTGGTAGGGTTTGGACGAGCTTGAAAGCTCCTAATTTTTTCAAGACAAGAGGGAGGAGGTTCCCTTTTATAAGGGATGAGAGGGGCACTTTAGGAAAAAACATAAATTATTATTTTATAAAAAAGTCATATTCGGTTTATAATGGCTCCATAGAGACTTATTTAGAATATAAAGTGGGTACGGGTCGAAATCCTCTCAAAAAATAGGTTTTAGACAAGCTTAGGTTACTATTTTAACATTATCATTTATATTTTACTCTAAGTTAAATAATTTAACTTTTACCATCTCTTCTTGATTTCTAACACTATATGGTTAATAAATGTACTATAACAAGCCAAAAGAACCCCATGTGGTTCATTATTAATATATATAACTTTATATAAGTCATATGGCCGATACTTAGAATTTCAGAATAGAATAACAATTAATAATAAAATATTTGTTTTAAAATATATTTTATTTCAATTTTGACACTATTTGGTAATTGATTTGTGAAAAATCCATAACATCATGATTAGTTTGAAATAAGTTTATTAAATCAATAATAACATGTCATATTAACCTATTAAATTAGTTTAATTCATAAAAAGTCTCCAATTACATTTATTTGGGTATTTATAATATCAATTCTGTTAATATTTCATTAATATGGTAATTACTGCATCATCATTTTGTCATAAATAAATTAAATTATTTAATGTTTAAAAATTATAAATAAAATAACATTTTGTAGGAAATATTTCTATATTTCTAATTAATATTTATAGTTGAATATATATTATGTATATCCCTATATTAAAAAAGTTTTAGTTATTTAACATTGATTTTAACTCTTTTAACTCTTCTTTAAATAAAATTATAATAAATGTCCTAATCTAATCTAAATGGACCCGAATGATCATTTTTTAATCCTAAGGCTGTTTTCGGTCGAATTATACTTATACAATAGAATTAAGACATGTTTTAGGGTAATAATAATATCATATTTACACTTAATTACCCTATTTACTTTTAACTGTGGTGAATAAAAGTTAAAAGTTACTATTCACCAAAAATTATTTTTATCTTGTTGAACCACATTTTACTCCTTGATATTAATCGTCTCTCATGTATTTTTGAAATTTCACTCACAGAAGTGGTAAAATTATGTTTTATGTGAATTTGCAAATACTCCTATGAGCTGGGTAAAAGATGGTGAAATGTTCAATAAAATTTTTATATATCTAAAATTAATATAAATTGACTCCAATGAATTATATTGAACATATACAGTTATTAAGTATCAATTTATAACTAAAATAAATTTAAATAAATTATATAGTTATTTAAAAAAAAGTCAGTTTTAACTTATAACTCAGTGTTTTCACTATTCATAAAAAATTTAATGTTTTCAGAATAACACCAAAAATTCGCCCTAGTCTATTTCGATATTCTGAATCCAAAAATGAAGACAATTTGTGAATGATTAAATTTATAAAATTTCAAATTTTGGGTATTACTATTCATAATGGCTAGTTTATATAATATTTTAATAACATATCGTTGTTTAGTGAAACTCGGTATTGCGTACAACACACTCTATCGAGGAAGGTCGTGATTGCGTGTAATGCAAGCCAAGTCAGGGTTGCGTGTAGGGAAATATTCCTTTTTTCTTAGGTATAATAGAATCCAACTATATTTCATTTGTACATTGAATATATATATATATATACACACACACACAATATTTCATAGAATAACTTCTATAAAATGAACATAAAATTTTGTGTAGCACAATACATGAATAGTGTTGCATATACTGCAAGCTTATACAGTGTTTCGTATAGTGCATGATAATATTGGTTTAGCATAAATCAAAAGACATGAAATAAATTAAAAATAATATATCTTATAAAATCTCAGGATGTTATATTCTACGCCCCTTAAAATTAATTTCTCCCTCGAAATTCATCGGGGTTATAAATGGTTTATTACATGAGAGTTTCTTTCATAGAAACCCACATCACAAAAGGTAATACCAAAACATAACTTTAAAAAATAAAGTATGAACGGTAATAGTCACCCAAATTAACTAATCATTGGGTTTCCACAGAAGAGAACATTGGTGAAAATTTGGATATGAAAGAGAAATCCAACCATCACGTTCTTATGGAGAGTGGTAGAGAACGTGGCTATGAAAAAGCCATCAATCAGAAAGTCATAAATTTTCGATGATCTAAGGTACCATCTGATTAATCAGATATATGAGCACTAGGAAAACATTTTGGGTTTTCAATATCATTTCCCTAAATTGAAAATTTTAAATTAGAAGAAAAAATTACTTGATTTTCGTACAATCTCACTGTTGTTTGTGTATTGAACAATTTCCGCTTCATATATTAAGGAATTGAAGTTGAATTTGTGTTATTTGAAGTGTAAGCAGATCATACGATAGAATGGTATCTCATTCCAACTATCTCAAACATAAGGATAGCAATAGTTATATACATAAGTCCATCTATGGTTAGATTAATCATATATGGTTCCAAAAATGGATGTATTCATCGTATATCATACCACATAATAAATTGAAAGTAATTTTTACTAACCAGGGACTTCATTTTGGCCAGTGGTAGGCGATAAAGGCCTGTCACATTTCGGTTGTGGGTTCGATTCCAATAGCCTTGTCCGACGCGACATGTTGTCGTTCGTCCTACAAGTTGTCCTTTTTCTAAAACTATACTATTATAACATTCCAAAAATAATATTTAAAAAATGGTCTATCCTTAACCGATACTATCTGATGTCCGACATAATCTATTTTAAATATTTAGGCTTAACTAAAATACATATGTCCAATCTCATCGTATAAAGTTATCTATTACTTGAATGGTCACATAACAAGCATGTGAATATCATCATTTATCCCCCATATATCATAGAATATATCATGTTGGTCACATTCCAAACATGTGAATACCTTAATAATGTATTCTCTTGAAAAATTAATACTCATTGAACCTTAGTGAATACCTGAATAATGTCAAAAGATAACTCTTTCCACATACCAAAATCCCAAAAATTCTATATACTCAAACCAAGATATCACTTAGTCCTAACATCAATCATGAGCTCATGAATACCATCAAACATCTCATTATATACTTATCATTTCATTATGCACATATCATCAACCTTCAAAAAATATTTGAATAACCTTTCATGGTTACCGTTACCATTCATCATATAATTTCAAAAACTCAAGGAAAGACAACAGTGTAACAATCCTAATATTTTTCATTATTCTATAGTACCATACATTATTCTTTATAGACATACAATCATTCCACTAATTTCATAAACCACTGACTAAGATTCATCATTTCCTTCATCTCATATATCATTTGTAGTCTCTTCATAAAAATAAATACTACCCATACAACTATACTGATTCTCGTCATGAAATTTTCTCTAAGATCATTGGTTTTCATAATTCCCGTATATTCCACATTTAAAACATTTAACCATTGTTGATGTCTTAGCAATAACATTATCTTTATCCATGCTGTTAACTGAACCATTTCCATTTGAATTAATGGCTTTTTGTCCTTCTATTATACACCAAAGGAATCTTCCAGTTCCTTTTAAACATTATCATTGATGCCTCTTACAACATGATTTACATGATGGAAATTAAACTTTCTTTCCTCTATTATCATCATGAAACTCCATCTTTCTCTTATTTGCTGAGTCATGAAGCTTACCAAAGTTGATATTATTCATCATATTATGAGATTTCTGATTAGGCATAATAACTATATGTGGACTTCCATATCTAATTTCTTTTGGATTCTAATGATGAATATCATTCAATTGTCTATCATATCCTCCATTATCATGAATCTTCTTGTTTCCAGCCATTTTCAAAAACCCAAAAAGAAAAGTGTGAGAGGAAATAATCATAATAAAGGGGGAGTACCTTCAATATCTAACATCATAGGTTTAATTTTAATATCATTACCGTAATTTTAGAACCATAACCTATACTTATACATAACCTTAGGCACATCCCTAGACATTCCATAAAAATATCTCTAGGGATCTCACTAAAGTTTTCGCATCCTATTTTACAAAGGTTAACTAAACCTTTCCTCTAATAAAAACTATAGAGACCCAAATCTTGACGTAAATAGACATTACGTTACTTTTTCGGATTACTTAATACTTAACAAAAATAGACACCAAAGGACCGTAATAGTTTAGTGTCTTTGGAAACATGGAATATAATTTTCTAATCATAGTGAAAGATCTTCAACATCTCCCATAAAGATCATCCTTTTTTTTCTTACCTAAAACCTTCATTTATAACCTGGGGAAAAGAAACCATATTAAGGGTGATCTCAAATTCTCAGTAATTTTAAGCATGGAGAAAATAAAACAAACCATATACATTTGACTTCAAAACATGAGCATACTATTTAAACCTCAAAATATCGAGCAATGACATAAAACATGGAAGTATATCAGTCATAGATCATAATGGATCTTTAATCAAGGAAAAATAGCATGAGAATAAAACATGTAATTGTGGAAACCATTATGAACATTTTATGATTTCCATAGTAGCCAAGGAATTATTTCCAAGACCATCTTTGTGGACAAAGTCCCTTTCTGAATCGAGTTCACTCCTCATTCCAGTCCTGTATAACTGAACCAGATTAACTTACTGTTCCAGCCATGTCTATATCAGGAGATATAAATCATTACCCAATTCATTGGAGGGAGATATAGGTCCCACCCATTTAATAATGAAATAATTATCACTTGTTCCACAACATAAACACAAATCATGCATCATAACCGAAAGATTAATAAGGGTTTCTTAAACAACATCACATCCTAACATAATCTATTTAAAACAAATGGATATAATTTCATCATAACAGAAGTGAAACCATGTAAATCATAGATACATTATAATTGAAACATTCACATATAAAATAATGTCATCTTAGATGGAAATTGTTTTTGATTAAAAACCAGAAAAGAATTCTTGAGGAAAATATCTTTTCTTCTTGAAAATCATTTTCTTTTCACAAAATTCCACACAAATTTAAAATAAAAGGATTTTATTGAAAATAACCACGAAATATTTTGGAGTAAACTTCATGAAAATAATGCGTTATGAAAACGTAAAAATCTTTTCATGCCTTATATGTTATAAAAACATTCTCATCGTACTTTTTTCGGAAAAGTCAAAAAGTACCTAGTATGGTAATAAAAAGAAATATTCCTTGCATACCATGTAGTAAAATTAAAAAATGGGTAAAAATAACTTTAAACATACATGAAACCATTTTTAGAAAACATGGACTTGGATAATAAATATAACCCTAAAAAATACATACGAATAAACAATTCCGGATCAAAATGAGATTGGAATAATTATCCCATACCTTAGGTATAATATGCTTCGGGCGTATCTGAACCTCCTGTATAATGATTAAAATAATGTCATTTAATTAATAATGAATCATATTCGTTGTTATGATATCATATATGGTTCACTTATGACTTTATATTACCTGTTCTTTTGTAAATTCCATGTTAATGAAGCGTTTTGGGTAAAATTGTTTTATTTATCGTACGTGTTTGGACATGTTGTTCTTGATATTATTATTACTTATATTATGATTTAATTACTTCCAGAATTTAAATCATTCTTTATATATCATATATATTTATTATATATATATATATAATAGATTGATAAATGAAATGAAATACACCGTTCATGGAGACGGCAGGACGTATGTACGCATGAACGCTTAATTCCATTCCTTATTTACATGAATAGAAGTATGTAGATGAATTATATATATATTAATAAATTCAGTAGATTTATCATGTCATATATTTCATTATTATTCATTATATATACTTTATAATCATTCTTTAATGGTTAACATGGAGAATTAATTTCATCTCATCGTGGAGACGGTAATCCATACGTACGCACGAGTGATGAAATCGTTCCCATAATTACAGAATGGAATTGGAGTGGATGATATCTCAAAATCAGTATCATGTTATAATAATAATATATAGATATTATTTACCCCATTATACCCATCCAAGTAAGGTGGTGGTGGAAAAACAGATTACACCACGACGTGGAGACGATATTCCCTACGTACGCAGGCGCGGGGATTTCATTTTTCGTAGGGTGGATAAGAAGTTGAATTGGGGTTGTTTCATATTTATAAAAAAATATCATTATATTATATATAATTTTGTTATTAATTTATAATTAAACAACTAAGAAAGAAGAAGTTAAAGAAAAAAGAAATGTGAAAGAATCGGTAGAAGAGATTACCTCTTCTTCGACGCACCTCCTTTATGCTTACACTTAAGGAACTAGATTTGTTCTTTTGAGAATACCAGAACCTCTTTAATGTTTTTATGGAAGTTGAGAAGGAAATTTGGCATCGCTTGGCCGATCTTGAAGGCTCCTAGTTGTGTGAAGAGAATATGGAGGAGGTGACCTTTTATAAGGAATTAGAGGGGCACTTTAGAAAAAAAACTTATATTATTATTTTATAAAAAAGTCATATTCGGTATATAATGGCTCAAAAGAGACTTATTTAAAAGATAAAGTGGGTATGGGTCGAAAGAATCTCATCCAATAGGTTTTAGATAAGTTTAGGTTTCTATTTTAAATTTATCATTTATATTTAACTCTATGTTAAATAATTGAACTTTTACCGTGTCTTCTTGTTTTCTTACACTATATGGTTTATAAACATTCTATAATAAGCCAAAAGAACCCCAAGTGGTTCATTATTAAGATATATAACCTTATATAAGTCATTGTTTTGATCCATATATTTTTAGGAATAGAATAACAGTTAATAATATAATATTTGTTTTAAAATCTATTTTATTTCAATTTTGACACTATTTGGTAATTGATTTTTTTAAAAATCATAATAGAATGATTAATTAAAAAAAGTTAATTAAATAAATAATAACATGTCATATTAACCTATTAATTTAGTTTAATTCATTAAACGTCTCAAATTACATTCATTTGGGTATTTATAATTCCAATTTTGTTAATATTTCATTAATAAGGTAATTACTGCATCATCATTGTGTCTTAAATAAATTAAATTATTTAGTGTTTAAAAACTATAAATAAAATACCATTATATCAGAAACCTTTTTATATTTCTAATGAGTATTTATAGTTGAATTTATCTTTTGTATAACCCTATATTAAAAATTCTTTAGTTATTAAAATTTTATTTTTACTCTTTTAACACTTCATTAAATAAAATATAAATAATTGTCCTAATCTAATCCAAATGGACCTAAATGGTCATATTTTAATCCAATGGTTTTTTTGGTCGAATTAAACTTATCCGATAGAATTGGGACATGTGTTAGGGTAATAATAATATCATATTTACCCTTAATTACCCTATTTACTTTTAACCGTGGTAAATAAAAATAAAAAGTTATTATTCACCAAAAATTATTTTTATCTTCATGAACCACATTTTACTCCTTGATATTAACCATATCTCATGGATTTTCGAAATTCCACTCACAAAAGTGGTAAAATTATGTTTTATGTGAATTTGAAAATTCTCCTTGGAGCTGGGTAAAAGACGGTGAAAAGTTCATTAATATTTTTATATATCTAAAATTAATATAAATTGACTCCAATGAATTATATTGAACATACATAGTAATTCTGTATCATTTTTGACCTAAAATAAATTTAAATTAAATATATATTTGTTTAAATAAAAAGTTAGTTTTAACTAATTACTTAGTGTTTTTCACTATTCATCGAAAATTTAATGTTTTCATAAAAACACAAAAAATTCACCCTTGGCTAATTTCGATACTCCAAATCCAAAAATGAAGTCCATTTGAATGATAAAATTGATAAAATTTCAAAAATTTAGTATTACAATTCATAACGGCTAGTTTATATAATATTTTAATCACATACCGTTGTTTAGTGAATGTCAGTATTGCGTACATCACACACCATTGAGGAAGGTCACCGTTGCGTGTAATGAAACCCAAGTCAGGGATGCATGTAGGGATAGATTCCATTGATGTTATGTATAATAGAATCCAACCATGTTTCATTTGTACATTGAATATATATATACACTCAATGTTCTGTAGAATATCTTCTATCAAACGTACATGAAATTTTGTGTAACACGATCCAAGTATAGTGTTTGGTATACTGCAAGCTTATACGATGTTTCGTATAGTGCAAGATAATATTTGTTTACAATAAAACACAATACATGAAAAAAATTAAAAAGAATATATCTTATAAAATCTCGGGGTGTTACAGAGGTCACTCAGGAGGTTCCGCATGATATCCATCTGGGCTCTGGGGAAGCGGTTGTCCCACATAGACATTCCAGAGAATGATGTCTTCCCAGAAACATGGGACATTTGGGGATTTCAATAATAAATTTCTCAACCCATTTACGATGTGGAAACACCTGAACCATCATGGGAAAACTTTTCTGGGGATCATCACTATCAGGGTCGACTTTTCAGTATCCCAGACAGTGGCGAAGAAATACCTGGCCATGTTGGAGGACTTTGTGCACTCCTGGGGTGCCTCGAGTCCAATGACAGATTGGGTAAAAGTATTGCTGGTTCGAATGGCCCCTCTACAGTTATCAACTACGTAATTGAGGGATCACTTCCATTTGCTAGAAGAATCTGACAAATCCTCCTAGGGGAGGAGGCCGGTATAGGGAATCCTCTATAAGAGGTTGAAGTTGGTGACTCAAACACAAAACATAAAGAGTTTTCATAGGAATTATATATAAAAACCTATGTCCCATTACTGGGGAATATATTCAGGTTACTTTGGACTCCTCACTAATATATTAACTCCGCAGGGGGGCCTCATACACAGAACTAATTCCCATCCTAAATTTGATGCATGTGAGGGGACATCAAGATCAATGCATGTGGATATGGCGATTAGCACGTATTTCAGGGTAAGAACACCAATGGTGGTTCTTCTAGAGATTTTAGACATCCCAACAATATGTGGAGGTCCACACCATGGGATACAAATAGAAACAACCCAAGAATTATACCGAAAATTTGATCTCTGTAAGTCACCTCAATGAAATTTATGACTGACACCCATTGATCATGTCAACTGATGTCGGTTTAACTTTTTGTATGCATAGTTCTTCAAATCGTGTGGGCTACCTTGGAATGGATGGTTCGTATTCCTGGCGATGCCTTTACCAGGGGGTCACCAGTGGGCGTGGAGGTGGATATCCAAACAGACCAAGCTACGATGCTCTCGATCACTGGTGGGACCGTTAGCAGGACATGACATGAGATCATTGAGGTTGTATCTGATGATGAAGATCGATCAGACAACACTGATCCGACCATGTAACATCCTGATATTTTATGATAAGTAATATTTTTAATTTATTTTATGTCATGTGTTTTATGCTTCAACAAGATTATCTTGTGCTATACGCAACACTGTATTAGCTTGTAGTATACGCCACACTATTCATAGATTGTGTTTCACACAATTTCAAGTTCGTTTGAAAATAGTCATTATATGAAACATTGAGTGTGTATATATATATATATATTCAATGTATAACTAAATAATGGTTGGATTCTATTATAATGAATCAACAAAGGAGTCTTGCACAACACGCAACCCTTACTTGGCTTGCATTACACACAATCGCGACCTTTCTCGATAGTGTGTGTTGTACGCAATACCAGGTTTCACTAAACGACGATATATTGTTATAATATTATTATGGACTATCCTTTATTAATATTATTAACTATATTTTGAATTTTATAACATTATTATTCATCTTATAAATTTTCTAAAACATTTTACCTGAAAAAAATATATTTTTTGGGTAAAATAATTATTTTTCAAAAAATGCAGTTTTGCCGCATTTTGATGGTGCAACCACATTAAATCTAGTTTTCGACATTTTTATAAGTTCAATTTTACAAAATAAACTTCTTCTTTTAAATCAAGATATAAAAATTTACATTGGATAATGTTTTGATATTTTTTTGATAACATTCATATTTTAATGAATAGTAAAAACACACTATATTTTAATTAAAAACAACTTTTTTCATCGTAATAATTTATATGGTTAAATTATAATATTTAATGGTTTTAAAGTATAAATAGAATATATTTTTACCATTTAATATAATTTATGTCATTAATATTGATTTTACCTTGAATTCGTAGGTTAAGTAAATTCAATCTTTTGCAATGTTTTAAACAAAAACATGTTTTCTTTTGACAATGGGATTAATTTTAATATAATTTCTACAACTTTTGTGTATTGAATTTGGATAAATTTATTCCATATTTTTAATCAGTTGTTCAAAATTATTTTTATAAGAAACTTTTTATTTTTGGACATTATGAATAGTAACTACGGTAAATTTTATTTACCATAGGTAAAGGTAAATCTGGTAATTAATGGTAAATATAAGATTATAAAATTACCCTAACACCTGCCAAAATTATATTGGATGAATGAAAGATGACCCATATTACCTAAGGGTTTCAATAGATTCATTTTATGGACTTGTTTCTTTGAAAATAATTTAATTATTATTAAAACCCAAGAATGTAACAACATGTCACTCTCTTAAATTTTATAAGTATATTAATTTTAATTTAGTTATAACCATCATGAAACATCGAACATTAATAGTCCATATAAGTATAATAAATGTATCTACATCATATGAATTTACTTATAATTTTTAGGGATTAAATAATTATCATTATGAGTGACATAATAGTGATGTTGAAATTATTTTATTAAGAGAGATATCAAATAAATGGCTTTAATAATATTAAAATAAATATTATATGAACTATTTAATGTTCTCAAATAATTTTCTAGATAAATATGACAGGTTATTAATCTTTTAAATCTTTTATTTAGAACATATATTCTGTATATTGTTTATTTAAATTCAAATAATTGAATAGTGTCAAAATTGACACTATTGTTATTTTATAAATATAACATATTATAAAATTGTTTAAAAATCACAAAAATATTTAAAAATTATAAATTTAAAGTTATATGGTCGAATATGTTATAAAGTATGAAATTATGGACAATTAAAAACAAATAAGTAATTATTTTTTATAATTTTAAATTTAGAATGTTATTACCACAAATAAAATTAAATTGATTAAATAAGGGTAAATCAAGTTGATAATGTTTAAAATAAATTCCTAACATGTATAAATTTTATTTTTTGATGATATTTCAACCCTATTACATATAATCATTGGATTTGAGTCATTTTGGAGGTTTTTATGTGCGGTTGGGATTTAATATAAATTAATATTTTCTTATATTTCCAAAGGTGCCCCTCTCCTCCCTTATAAAAGGCCATCTCCTCCTTCTTATCCTCACACAATATGGAGCCTTTTAGCTCGGCCAAAACCTGTCCATTTCCCTTATCAACTTCCCTATAAACATACTAGAGTTCCTGGTCTTCTTCAAAGACCAATTAGAGTACCCTAAGAGGAGGTTTCAAAGAGGCGTGTCAAAGAAGAGGTAATATCTGTTACCAATTCTTTCAATTTCCTTTCTTCATCAACATAATCTTATTTGGTTGTTTCATTATATTGTAATAAAATCAGTATAAATAATATACTGATATGTTGTTATAAATATGAAGTAACCCCATTTCACCTTCTATCCATCCTACGGAAAACGAAATCACCGCGCGTGCGTACGTACGGAATACCGTCTCCACACCGTGGTGTAATCTGTATTTCCACCAACACCTTACATGGATGGGTATAATGGTGTAAAAAATAACGATATATGGTTATTATAAAATCATTCTGATTCATATATATTATACCATCGACTCCAATTCTATTCAATAATTATGGGAACGATATCATCGCTCATGCGTACGTACGGATTACTGTCTCCACGACATGATGAGATTCACTCTCCTTGTAAACTATACATGAATGATTATAAAGATTATATAATGAATAATAATGAAATATATGAAGTAATAATTCTACTGGATTTATGTATATTTATATATATATGTATGTCATCTATTTAGTTTCATTCAATTCAATAAGGAAACGAAAACAGCGTTCATGTGTACGTAAGGTCTACCGTCTCCATGAACAGTGTATTTCATTACATTCATAGATCTATAATATATATGTATATGATGAATATATATTATATATAAATAATGTTTTACCTTCTGTAATTATGTAAATCCGGATATAAGTAATAATATCAAGAACGACAAGTCGAAACACATACAATAAATGAAATGATTTTATCCAAAATGCTGCTTTAAAATGAAATTTACAAAGGAACGGGTAATATAATGTCATAAGTGAAACATAAATGATATCATAACAATGGATCTGATTATTTAAAAAGTAAATGACATTATTTAAATCATTATACAGGAGATTCGGATCCATACGAAGCATATCAGACCTTAGGTAAGGGATAATTTTATAAATCTCATTTTTATCTGAGATTGCTTATACGTAAGTATTTACTGGGATTATTTTTAAAATCTATGTCCATGTGTTCTAGAAGTGTTTTTATGTATGTTTAATGTACTTTTTACCCAATTTATCTTTTAATACATGGTATGTAAGGAATCTTTTTTTTGGTTATGTTACGTGGTACTTTTTGACTTTGATAACAAAAATACGAGTAGAATGTTTTTTAACTTATACGGAAGGAAAGGATTTTTACGGTTTTATAAAGCCTTATTTTCATGAAGCTTCCTCCAAAATATTTTTTGATTATTTTCAACATAATCTTTTTCTTTTAAAATTGCATGATGTTTTGTGAAAAGAAATTGATTTTGAATAATAAAGGATATTTTCCTCATTAATTCATTTCAATTGTCTTATAAAAACCATTTTCCATCTAAGATTAAATTATTTCATCTGTGTATGGTTCAAGTATAAAGTATCTATGATTTAAATATTTTCACTTTCCTTATTATTAAATGATATCCATTTCTTTTATATGGATTATGTGATGACTGGATGATGTTTATGAAACCCATTTTATTCTTTGGGTTATAATGAATGATGTATGTTTATTTTATGGCACAAGTATGAATGATTTCATTATGAGATGGGTGGGACCTATATCTCCCTCCAATTAATTGGGTAAAGATTTATATCTCATGAAATAGACATGACTGGAACAGTATGTAAATCTGGTTCAATGTTACAGGACTGAAACGAGGATTGAACTCGATTCCGAAAGGGACTTTGTCCACTAAGATGGTCTTGGCAGCAATGCCTTGGCTAATATTGAAATCATAACATGTGCTGAATGGTTTCCACAATTACATGTTTTATTCCTATTATATTTTATCATGGTTGATGTTCCATCATGATATATGCCTTACGTACTTCCACGATTTATGTCTTTGCTCATGATTTTTATGTTTAAATTTCATGTTCAAGTTTTTGCTTTCAAATGTTTATAGATTGTATTATATTCACTATGTTTGCCTTTACTGAGCATTTGAGCTCACCCATTTTTTGATTTCTTTTCCCCAGGATATAAGGGAAGTTTTTATGTAAGAAAAAAAGGGAAGATCTTTATGGGAGGTCTTGAGGATCTTTCACCAAGATTAGAAGATTGTGTTCCAAGTTTCCAAAGGCACTAAACTATTACGGTCCTTTGGTGTCTGTTTTTTTTATGTATTAAGTAATTCCCAAAAGTAATGTAATTTCCATGTACATCATGATCGGGTCTCTATTGTTGGTATTAGAGTAAAGGATTAGTCATTCTTTGGAAACTAGAATGCGGGAACTTTAGTGAGATCCCAAGAGATATTTCTAAGGTATGTCTAGGAATGTCTCTAAGGTTAAGTATAAGTATAGGTTATAATCCTACAATTATGGTAATTATCATAGAATTAAATCTAAGATGTTAGATATTTAAGGTACTCCCCCTTTATTATGTTGTTTTCCCTAGCAAGATTTTGTCCTCTCACACTATTCTTTTTGGGTTGTAGACGATGGCTGGAACCCGAAGGACCCGTGTTGATCAATGTAATGGACAATGAAATGATTGACCTCCTGAACAGACCAATGTTATGGGAGATGGAGTTGAAAATATTATTGATATACTTACAGAAGCTATGAATCATTCTGGTCTTCCAAATGAGCAGATAATGGAACAATATTCTATTGAGTCCTTCATGAGGAAATGTCCACCATATTTTAGTGGGTCTTCGGATCCACTTGTTTCTGAACAATGGATCAGTACCAATGAAAAGATATTTTTAGTTATTCAATGTTCTGAACATGATAAAGTCATCATAGCTGTATATCATTTGGAAGGTGATTCTAATCAATGGGGGAATCTTATCAAGAATACGAGGCCAAGAGATGAAATTGAGTCCATAGAATGGGATGTGTTCAAGAACCTATTTTTCAATAAGTACTTCCCTCGTATTCTTCAAACAAAGATGGAGAAAGATTTTCTTGAACTAAAGAAAAAGTGTGATGAATCTGTTGGTATATACGATGTGAAATTTAAAAGGCTTTCAAGGTTTGAATCTGGCTTTATCATCCAACATGAAAGTAAAGTTGATCGATTTTTCAGTGGCTTAAAACCAAGTCTTCGAAGGGCATTAGCTATAAGAGACTTTAGTAGAAATGTTGAAATTGTGCATTGTGATATCAAGGTAGAAATGGAAGTTTGTGTTACATATCCATCTCATCATTTTGACAAGAAACAAAAGATAGAGTTCAAGGGGAAATCTTAGAATAATGGTGAAAAGAATATGAATGTTTCTTTATGCACAAAGTCTGGAAAAAATCATGGTGGATATTGTCTTAAAGGGACTAGAAAATATTTTATGTGTGGAAAATAAGGTCATCGAGCAGATGAGTGTCGAAGTAATGGTAAAAGGGTTACTAATGATAAAGAAAAGACTGTATAGATTTCACCACCAACACTTCAACGCTTCAAGTGCAATGAAATGGGGCATTATGCTAATCAATGCTCTAATCCAAGAGTTAATGATGATCAACATGAGAATCCACTTTAGGCAAAGGACAAAGGGAAGTCACATGTGATCACTATTGGAGATGTTGATTATGAAAATGATGTGGTGGAATGATTAATTGTTTATGTAATGGGATTCCAAAATAATGCTGTATATAGTATCGTGGAATATTCGAATATATATGTATTGTTCTATTGTGGTTTCCAATAATTTTATGGTACCGGTAACCAGGGAAAGTGATTGAGATATTTTTGGAAAAAAGAACATATGCGCATAATGAAGGGATAATGAGAAAATTAAATGTTTGACAGTATTCATGAGCTCATGACTGATATATTGAAATAGTTATATCATGGTTTGAGTATATAGAATTTTGGGGTTTTGGTATGTGGAAAGAGTTAAATTTTTACAACACTCATGTTTTCACTAAGGTTCAATGGGTATTCATTATTCAATAGAATAAATGATTATGTTATTCAGATTTTTGTAATTTGACCAACAAGATATATTGTATGATATGTGGGGGATAAATGATGGTATTCACATGCTCGGCAGATGACATTTTTAGTAATTGATTTCTTTACACTATGAGCATGGACAGAAGGATTTTAGATATTCCTAAAGGTTGGAATGAATTATTTTGGACAGAAGGTAGTATTGTTTAATGATAGAACTTTATTCGATATTATTTCAAGAATGTTATAATTGTGCAGTTTTAGAAAAAGGACAACCTACAGGATGTGCGACAACCCGTTCCGTTGGACAAGGATGTGGGAATCGAACCCACAATAAGAAGTGTGAAAGGACTTTATCGCCTACCACTGGCCTACAGGAAGTCCCTAGTTAGTGGAAACTAGTTTTATTTTATTAAGCAGGATGATAAATAAAGTATAAGTCCGTTTTTGTAACCATATATGATGAATATCACCATAATATTGACTTATAACTTGTGCTATCCTTTTGTTTGAAACAGATGGAATGACCCATCATTCTATCACATGATCTGCTAACACTTCAATAATAACAAATTAAACATCATTTCATTATGATATGAAATAGAAATTTTTCAATTCACGAACAGTAGTGAGATTTTACCAAAATCATGTAAGTATTTCTTTTAATTCATCATCTTTAGGGAAATAATCTTGAAAACCAAAAATGATGTCCTAGTGCCCTTATATCCGATGAATCAGATGGTACCTTAGATCATCACAAATCTATGACTTTTTTATTATTGTTTTTTTTCATATCCATGTTCTCTACCACTCACCATCAGAACATGCTTGTTAGATTTCGCTTCTATATCCATATTTTCACCTATGTTCTCCTCTGTGGAATCCCAGTGATTAGTTAATTCGGGTAATCGTTACATTTCATGCTTTAGTTTTTAATGTTAAGTTTTAGTATTTCATTTTACAATGTGGGTTTCAATTAAAGAAACTTTCAAGTAGAAAACCATGTATAACCCCGACGAATTTCGAGGGAGAAATTCATTTTAAGGGGGGTAGAATGTAACAACCTGATATTTTATGATAAGAAATATTTTTAATTTATTTGATGTCATGTGTTTTCTTCTACAACAAGATTATCTTGTGCTATACGCAACACTGTATTAGCTTGCAGTATACACAACACTATTCTTAGATTGTGTAACACACAATTTCGAAGTTCGTTTGATAATAGTCATTCAACACAACATTTAGTGTGTGTATATATATATATATATTCATTGTATAAATGAAAAGTGGTTGGATTATGTTATAGAAAAAACAAAGGAGTCTTGCACAACATGCAACCCTGACTTGGCTTGCATTATATGTAATTGCGACCTTCCTCGATAGCATGTGTTGTACGCAGTACCAGGTTTCACTAAATGATGATATATTGTTATAATATTATTATGGACTATCCGTTATGAATATTATTAACTAACTTTAAAATTTTATAACATTATTATTCATCTTATAAATTTTCTAAAACATTTTATGTGAATAAAATAAAATTTTCGGGTAAAATAAGGATTTTTAAAAAAATGCAGTTTTGCCGCCTTTCGATGGCGCACCCCAAATAAATCTAGTTTTGACATGTTTATATGTTCAATTTTAAAAAATAAACTTCTTATTTTGAATCATGATATAAAAATTTACATTTGATAATGTTTTGATATTTTTCTGATAACTTTCATATTTTAATGAATAGTAAAAACACGCTATATTTTAATCAAAAACAACTTTTTTCATCGTAATAATTTATATGGTTAAATTAAAATACTTAATGGTTTTAAAGTATAAAGAGAATATATTTTTACCATTTAATATAATTTATGTCATTAGCATTGATTTTACATTGAATTCGTAGGTTAAATCAATTCATTCTTTTGCAATGTTTTAAACAAAAACCGGATTTCTTTCGACAACAGGATTAATTATAATTTAATTTCTGCAACTTTTGTGTATTGAATTTGGAAAAATGGATTCCATATTTGGAATCAGTGGGTCAAAATTATGTTAATAAGCTACTTTTTATTTTTGCGCATTATAAATAGTAACTACGGTAAATTTTATTTACCATAGTTAAAGGTAAATCGTGTAATTAAAGAAAAATATAAGACTAAAAAATTACCCTAACACCTATCAAAATTCTATTGGATGACAAAAAGATTACCCATATCACCTAAGGGTCAGAATAGATTTATTTTATGGACTTTTTTCTTTGAAAATAGTTTAATTATAAACCAAAGAAAGTGACAACATGTCACTCTCTTAAATTTTATAAGTATATTAATTTTAATTTAGTGATAAACTTCATGAAACTTCGAACATTAATAGTCTCCAGAAATCTAATAAAACTAACTACGTCATATGAATTTACTTATAATTTTTGGGGATTAAATAATTATCATTAAGGGTGACATTATAGTGATGTTGAAATTATTTTATTAAGAGAGATATCAAATAAATGTTTTTAAAAATATTAAAATAAATATTATATGAACTATTCAATGAGATCCACTAATTTTCTAGATAAATATGACATGTTATGAATCTATTAAATATTTTATTTAGAACATATCTTCTGTATATTGTTTATTTAAATTCAAATAAATGAATAGTCTCAAAATTTACACTATTGTTATTTTATAAAAATAACATATTATAAAATTGTTTAAAAATCACAAAAATATTTTAAAATTATAAATATAAATTTATATGGTCTAAAATGCTATTAACTATCCAATTATGGAAAATTCACAACAAATTAGTAATTTTTTGTAATAATTTTTTATTTAGAATTTTATTACCACAAATAAAATTAAATTGATTAAATAAGGATAAATCAAGTGGATAATGTTTAAAATAAATTCCTAACATGTCTAAATTTTATTGGTTGATGATATTTCAATACTATCTCATTTAATCCTTAGATTTTATTCATTTTGGAAGTTTTTATGTGGGGTTGTGATTTAATATATATTAATATTTTCTTATATTTCCAAAGGTGCCCCTCTCATCCATTATAAAAGGGAATCTCCTCCTTCTTCTCCTCATACAATTTGGAGCCTTTAATCTCATCGAAACCATGACCATTTCCCTTCTCAACTTCCCTAGAAACATTCTAGAGTTCATGGTCTTCTTCAGAGACCAATTTTAGTACCCTAAGAGAAGGTTTCAAAGAGGCGTGGCAATGAAGAGGTAATATCTGTTACCGATTCTTTCAATTTCCTTTCTTTTTCTACTTATTCTTCCTTATTTGTTTCATTATATTGTAATAACATAAGTATAAATAATATACTGATATGTTATTATAAATATTAAGCTACCCCATTTCACCTTCTATCCATCCTACAGAAAACGCAATCACCGTGCGTAAGTACGTACAAAATACCGTCTCCACGCCGTGGTGTAATCTGTCTTTCCACCGACACCATACATGTATGGGTATAATGGTGTAAAGAATGAATATATATGGATATTATAATATCACACTGATTCTGATATATTATACCATCCACTACAATTCTATTCAATAATTATGGGAACGATATCATCACTCGTGCGTACGTACGAATTACTGTCTCCACGATGCGATGAGATTCATTCTCCATGTTAACCATACATGGATGATTATAAAGTTTATATAATGAATAATAATGAAATATATGACATAATAATTCTACTGGATTTATGTATATATATATGTATGTCATCTATTTAGTTTCATTCAATTCAATAAGGAAGCGAAAACAGCGTTCATCCGTGCGTATGGTCTACCGTCTCCATGAACAGTTTATTTCATTCCTTTTATCAATCTTTCCAGTAATGGAATCGGGCAAGCAAGCTAGCGACGCGTGAGAGAGAGACATAGAAAACCATGCAACATGGTGTCGGTTAGAGTTCGAAGCTCAAAGCTCCGGTGTGGGTGGTTGGTGTTTGCGGCGGCTCTCGAGGTCGATAAGGATGGCAACGACGGGATCTGGGTTGCGGGTTTGCTTTGCTGGCAACTGTTTCTTGTTCCCTCATGTTTAGGGTTTAAGGGTTTGTGCTTTGTTTCTTTTAATGTGTGATTATTATTTTCTAGATTTGTCTCTATGCTTCTGGTCGGGGATGGTAATGTCTCCCGATGTTGGTTGGCGATCGGCTACGGTGGTTATGCTAGATGGCGCTCCTGGTTGGATCTACGAGTGTAAGACCGGTTAGGCATACTCTTCGGAGCACTCTGGACCCCTCTTGGTGTGTTTTGGCGTCTTCCATGGTGGTTGGCTCTTGACCACAGGTGATGGTGTTATTTTCGGACGTTGGTGAAGCTCTCCTTTGTCCCGATGGATGTGGTTCCCTGCTTTTTCTCTAGTGGGCGTGATGAAGTTTGTGGCATGGACGGTGGTTCATCTGTCACTGGTATTGCTCATCGGCGAGGCCGTGTGATGAGGGATGGTCGGTCGGGCGTTTCCGGCCGACGACATGATTGGTGGCGCGGTTCGAGGTGACTGTGCGGCTCGAGGACTGACGCCTGATGATGGCTCGTGGCTCGAGGTGGGGCACGTGGTGTTTGTTGAATCCGGTTTAAGTTTGAATTTTGGATTTGAATTCCGCTGAATATGGTTCGACTCTGGAATGTATGTGAGGTTTCTGGTTTTCCTCAAACTGGGTTGGGTTATCGGTTCCCTCTAACCGGTTTCTGAAAATGAAAAAAAAATAGATTGCTGAACATGGAATTTACAAAATAATGGGTAATATAAAGTCCTAAGTGAAACATATATGATATCATAACAATGAATATGATTATGTAATAAGTCAATGACATTTTTTAAATCATTATACAGGAGGTTCAGATCCATATGAAGAATATCGGACCTAAGGTAAGAGATAATTTTGGAAATCTCATTTTTAACCAAGATTGATTATACATAAGTATTTACAGGGGTTACTGTTAACATCTATGTCCATGTTTTTTAAATGTTTTATTACGTATTTTTAATGTACTTTTTTCCCATTTTGACTTTTACTACATGGTATGTAAGGAATCATTCTTTTGTTTACGTTACGTGGTACTTCTTGACTTTTCCGACAAAAGTACGAGGAGAATATTTTTTTAACTTATACGGAATGAAAGGATTTTTACCGTTTCATAAAGCCTTATTTTCATGAATCTTCCCAATAAATATTTCATGAATATTTTCGAAAAAATATTTTTCTTTTATAATTGCATGATGATTTGTGAATGGAAATTGATTTTGAAGAAGAAAGGATATTTTCCTCAAGAATTCATTTCAAGTGTCTTATCACAACCATTTTCCATCTATGATGAAATTATTTCATAGGTGTATGGTTCAAGTATAAAGTCTCTATGATTTACATGGTTTCACTATTCTTATTATGAAATGATATCCTTTTCTTTTATATGGATTATTTGAAGATGGGATGGTTCTTATGAAACCCATTTTATTCATTGGGTTATTATGAACGATGTATGTTTATTTTGTGGCACATGTAAGAATAATTTCATTATGATATGGGTGGGACCTATATCTCCCTCTAATGAATTTGGTAATGATTTATATCTAATGAGATAGACATGGATGGAAGAGTAAGATAATCTGGTTCAGTGTTACAGGTCTGAAACGAGGAGTGAACTCGATTCAGAAAGGGACTTTGTCCACTAAGATGGTCTTGGTATCAATGACTTGGATACTATGGGAATCATAACATGTGATGAATGGTTGCCACAATTACATTTTTTATTCCGATTATATTTTATCATGGTTGATGTTCCATTATGATATATGCCTTACGTACATCAACGATTTATGTCCCTGTCCAAGATTTTGATGTTTAAATTTCATGATCAAGTTTTTGCTTTCAAATGTTTATGGATTGATTTATGTTCACTATGTTCACATTCACTAAGCATTTGAGCTCACCCTATTTCTGTTTTCTTTTCCACAGGATATAAGGAAAGGTTTTATGTATGAAAAAAAGAGTTGATATTTATGAGAGATGTTGGGGATCATTCACCAAGATTAGAAGATTATGTTCCAAGATTCCAAAGGCACTAGACTATTACGGTCCTTTGGTGTTTGTTTTTTTGTTATTTATTAACTATTCCGCAAAAGTCATGTAATTTCCTTGTTGGTCAATCTCGAGTCTCTACAGGCCATATCTGATTAGACACCATATGCCGACCTTGCTTATGAGTTCTTGGGGGCCTTCCCTGCGTGTGATCCCGCCGACCCCATGGATCGGGAAAACAAGTCCTCTGATGAAGAAGATAGAAAATCACCTGTCACCGGTTAGGGAAGATTATTATGCGATTCATCGATGTCACTCCTGTAGAATAGTGGATAGAGTAGATGGGGAGGCTACAGTCTTAGCTACATCAACTGTGCGTTGGGGAGTGGATGCTCAACATCCTCACATGCTTGTCGGAGATCTCACGGTAGTGATGATTTAGGAATATGATTGTGTCCATGGTGTGGTTTGGCAGTGGAAAAAAGAGTTGAACATAAAGAGTCTCGAGGAGGCTGAAAATGAGATTCAACGACTGTAGGTTCGTGCACATGAGCATTCTGATTTCCTCGTCGTGCAATCATAGATCAAATAGCGTCTGAAATACCAGATGGAAGAGGACAAAGAGTATATGAAGAAATCTTTTGAAGATATGAGCCTCATCCGAACCAACGTGGAGTGGTCTCAGTTTTCAGCGGACAAACAGTGCGCCATTGGTTTTGAGGACGATTGGCAACTAAAAAGCCTATATCAAATCACGGACGCTACAAGCCATAGGGTGGTGTAGATACAATGATCCTTTGACGGGGTCAACCCATCTATGGGAGGGGTCGATCCTTAGGTGATGTGATGCATGTATCTTTTGAACATACTTTCATTATTTAATTATTTATGTTTGATGCATGCATGAGTTCTATTATTTGTTTTTGGCCTATTTAATTCCAGTTACATTCATGGAACATCCAAGCATCAATCCCTAAGCTCAGGTGGGTCAAGACTGATGTGAGAAATAAAGGATGTTCAAATTGTTATTCCATCTGAATATATGAGTGAAAACCAAGATTCGAGAATCTGATAATTGATCAACCAATACGAATTTCTAGGAAGAAAGGAAGGTACCTTACTAGAGAACGAAGGTATCACAGCAATCAAAGAGCCATATTTCCAGGGTTCTCTAGTGCATAAGAGGTTAATGTCGGGGGAGTTATAATCAATCCAAACATAGGGTAATGGGAGGTGTGAATTAAAATACCGAAGATTCAGATCACTGTGGGGTGGCGTGAAAATGAAGGATAACTGATGACCATGTTCAAAACACAATACCCAAATTGTGTAACCCCGGAATGGAGATAATAAATAAGGTCTAACTACTGGCCATGTTTGGAACATGGGACCGGCTGCAAAATATTATCCAATAGTCTTCTAGAACATTGGATTAAGATTGTAGGTGAGCCATAGGCCGGGCATCCATAATGTTAGGGGGTTATTTTAGACATGAAAGAAGATGAGGGTATGAATAAAGGGTATGCAAAGTGTGTATGGTTGAGTGAGGGGTTGTTTGACTAGAATTCAACAATATTGAAATTATGCCACCGTAGTGGAAACACCTTATGTGGGTGCATCGTTCAGATCTGGAGTCAAACATTATTTTGATCAAGAACTCTATGGTGATAATCTTGAACACAAAATATGGATGTGGAAGATGAATGGAATATTTCAACGTCATATGACCTTGTCCAAGGATGTGGCTGATGAGGAAAGAGGACTATGGACCATGGGGCTAGGACTAAGGAAAAATGCTTGAATGTGGCTACATAACCTATGCAGATGAGAATCAACACAACCTAGTTCACAAAGCACAGTGTTGTCAGAGACCAACCCTGGTAGGGGGAATCATCTCTAGCAAAAAAAGTAGTGCATCCCATACATATTTTGGGGAACACAAAACTTTTTTATGGTAGATAATCAGTTACACAGTTCTCCAAAATATTTCACGCCATGGGGCCGAAAAAGAGTTTGTATGATTTAATATTACGAGCGATGCATGTGAAGACAGGATTCCTGTGTGTTCCTACGTATCCTAGGAAGATGGGAATCAATCCGCATGTATTTCTAGAAGATGTCATGCAATTTGACATCTTGAGGAAATTATGTAGATATGTCTTATTTTAATTTCATAGAGCTTAGACCATAGATGGAATGGTGTGAGGGAGACACATGGTGTGGAAAGTATAAAACCCAACATGAATGGGGACATAATCCCATACCACAATGTGCTACCCAGGAAGGTTTTAGGTCAAGGGAACAAAAGTGGAGGTTGGGCTTTGACCATGTCAAAGTGCTTGGGGGGTTCCTACGTACCCCATGAGAATGGGATTCATGCCATACATAGTTCAAAAGATAGCATTGTAAGGAAATAGTTCTAGGGATAATAATGTCATGCAGGTCAGACCCTCACATCAAAGGAACCGACATTTGATAGATCTTGTTTGTCCCATTTGGTAGATGTTTGTTTTTTTTTGTGAAGCGATAATCCTAAGACAGATAATCCCGATATCCCTATAGGAATCATTCCAAATGTAGGAATTGACAAATGGTATGGTGGGTGACCAGTACACAACATGATGTCCCCTCGTGTGACGACATCAGCTTGCAGTTTCTTATTTTCATCATGTGGAGAGAACGATAATTTCACATCTTTAGGGTGATGTTATAGGACCCACTGGTGAATATTAATTTCATTCAATAAGGAAACAACAATTTAAAGTCACATGGGGCAATAGAGGAAGGCACCTGACATTATAATGCATACGAGACATGAATGAGGATGAAGTCCACATCAAACCACATGTTATTCTGAGGAAGAAACCCCTGGAGGAGTGACCAGCAGAGGACATAAAATATGTGGATGGACCTATGGATGAAACTTCCAAGTGTTCGTACATATCCCATGACGATTGGAATTAATCCATATATAGTTCTGGAAGATGTTGTGCAGTTTAACAAATTGCAGCTAGGATGTGGAGAGGTCTTAGTTTATGGTCATAGAGCCTGATCCACTGATGAAAATTTTTGAGGGAGACACGTGGTGTGGTAAGTATAAAACAATATGTGAATGAGGATATAATCCCATACTATATTGTTTTTTTTGGAAGATTTTAGGTCGAGGGACATAGGGTGGAAGTTAGGCTGGGCCCGAGGAAATGTGCTTGGGTGTTCTACGTACACCATCAGAATCGGAATCAATCCATAAGTAGTTATAAATATATCATGGAATGGTACTAGCTATGGGTATAATAAGGTCGTGCCGGTTTAACCCTCACACCAAAATAAACAGTATTTTATATATCATATTGGTTCCTTTGGGTAGATATGAGTTTTTTTAAGCGATAAACATAAGACATGAAATACTTGTATCTCTATAGGAATCCATCCTCATATAGGCATTGACAAATGGTACGGTGGGTGACTAACACTAAACAAGATGTCCCCTCGAGTGAGGATAGACAATGCAGTGTCGTTTTTTCCTCATGCAGTCCAGACAATAATGCCACAGTTTTAGGGTCATGTGATTGGGCCAACTAGTGCATTTTAATGTCACACAATAATGACAGAACAATTTAAAGTCACGTGGGGATAGTGGGGGAATACACAGGAAAAGATTAATCATACTTGACATGAATGAGGATGTGGTCCACATCAGATGACACATGATTACGAGGAAGACACATCTGGCCGAGGGACCATCAAAGGTCATAAAATATGTGGATGGACCTGTGCACAAAATTTCAAGGTGTTCCGATGTATCCCATGAGGATGGGAATGAATCCATACATAGTTTTAGAGATTATAGTTCATATTTCCTACGAAGAATATATGGAAGGAGATATTAGATTACGGACATAGAGCTCAGACCATGGGGAAGAGGAATTCTTCCAAGTTAGTTCATAACTTGATTCGATCCATAAGACCATGTGATTAAAACTCGCTGTGGGGAACAAGGTCGGAATAGGTCATTGAAACACATGTGAGACACAGAAATGGGAATTCGGTGTGGAGCCGCGAATGATGCCTTACTGCGGCTTTTTCCTCCTAACATGAAAATAAAAACCGAGGGATAGTACCAAGTGTTTCTAAATTTTACATTGACCTGATTGGGTAGAAAATGATGTGAATCATGCAACAGACATTTAGGGATTGATGGGGTTTGCATGATGATGGAGTGTATCTTTAGGGATTGATGGGGTTTTCATGATGATGGAGTATAACTATTGACAGTGTTCAACACATAGTATCAATATCTTGTATTTTAAAATGGGAAAAAATGAGCATCGGCCAGTCACCGTATTCTCTATCTGGGACTTATATCAATTCATTATTTAAAAACCTAAAGGAGGTTGTCTCAAAATGGTAGGAGAGACCTTGGACTGAGAATCCATGCCATTTGGGGACCTATTAGATGTGAATGATAATAAAAGACCAAATGGAAGGCAACATGAAGCATAAAAATGGGTGATAACATGTCTTTGTAGAATTTGAAACTCTATGCTCTAAACCAGAGTTCCCCTAAGAACATTGGAGAATTGCCAAAGAGGGTTGAGGGACCCAACTTAAGTGAAAATGAATCAAAAATATGATTTTGGAATAAAGAGAAGGAAGAACTCTTATAAGAAATATGTATGGGGCGTGGTTGTTAAAAACCTATCATGAATATGGACATAAGACCATACAACACTGTATATCCCTTTCAAAAAAGAACTCAGGAAAATGGTTCATAATGATGAGGAAGTTTCTAAGTAACAGGGATGGACCTGAAAACTAGATGTTCAGGTGGTCCTATGTATCCCATAATGACGGGAATCAAGACACACATAATTCTGAATGTGAAGTTTTAACTTCTTGTGAGATGAGTAGATGGAATTTGTATGGAAAGGAGAGTAACCCGATGTGAACGTGGACATAATCCCATGCATGAAATTCCATTTATAATTCCCGAAAATAACACAGACCAAATGGCTGGGAGAAAGGGGAGATGAACCTAGGCTAGACACGAAGACCGAGTGTTCGGGTTTTCCTATCTATCCCATAAATATGGGCATCAATATAGAATTAGTTATTGACATGTAAAGAAGTTTAACATAATTTGGTAAGCACGAATGGATGTAGAAGAGAAATCTCATGGGGACATGTATGGTGTGGCGACAATAGTCTGACGTGAAGGGGGACACGGAATCCACATTCCACCACACAATCATCAATGAGAACATAATCCAAAGGCTGGAAAGGATGGGGGTCCTAATATGGGATGTCATAGACAAGAATGGACACATCATCCTTTATGTGATTACTGCCCTTCCAAATCTATTAATCCTACGTGAGAAATGCTCAGTGTGGGAAAAAAGGAATAGGGTCAGGCACTCCCCAACACATAAGAGTATGGAAATGAGGGAAGAAGACCAGGAATGGTCTATTCCGACCAGATCAACATTCTTGCACAAGATGGGAGGATGCTTGAAGATGTTGTAGGACAACCTGAGTCACTACACCCAACATTTTTGAATCATAGGGGTGTTGACAACGATGGAGGATGGATGTTGACCATGTTGGAAACAAAACACCCATATCATGTGACCTGAAATTGGAATGATAAATGAGAGTTGATCAATAACAATATTTGAAACAGATGACTTATATAAACTTTTTGTTCTAGATCCTTGAGGAAAATAGACCAAGATGGAATGAGAGCCCTTGGGCTGAGCATCCATGCCGTTTAGGGGTCCTTTGGGTTTGAAAGATGACAGAAACCTAGGTAGAGGGGATGAGTGAGGCATGAATGTGCCTATGCATTTCAACATCATATAGGAGGAATAATGAGGAAGAGACCTCCCGGGAGGGGAATACATGATTCAGTCATGATAAACATGACATGGATTCTTTAAAGAACCTACATAACACCATGATCTATGTCCCAAAGGGGGATCATGGAATTTGGTGCTAGGACAAAGGATGATATGTTTTAGAATTTCTAGGTATCCCATAAGGATTGGAATCAATAAGTACATAGTTCTAGAATGGCCATGAAGTTTAACATCATGCGGTGAGGATGAGGGAGAAATAAATAATGAGAGGGGGCCATGTGTCGGTCATCATATACCTTGATCCGATGAGGCTAAAGGATTTTACATAATACTATGCGTCATCCTGCGAGAGAACTACATCCAGGGTGTAGTCAAAGAGAAAAATTGTGTCTGAGCTCGTGTCCAAGCATTCCTAAGTATCCCATGAAAATGGGGATCTAGCCATACATAGTTCTAAGTGTATAGTTTAACGTCATAAAGAACATAATAGTTTAAGGTCATGTAGGACAGTATACCATTTAACATCATGAGGGACGACATACTATTTAATATCATGTGGGACATGAGGTACTTCATCCACTCACACTCTAAGATCATGCATAACAACTGCTGAATAGTTCTACATCCTTCAGTTCGGTCAGACCACACATTCTAACATCTTGTGGTATATACAGAATAGTTTAAGGTTGTATGGGACCAGGTAACGTTTAACATCATGCAGGATGACGTACAGTTCAATTTCATATAGGAGGTAACAGTTTTTGGTCACGTAGGACCTCATTTTCATAGGAAAACTATTTCATGAGGAACATCGCATTGGTGGGAGGAGTGATACACTCACTATCCATTGTAACAAGGAAGTATACACCATTGGGATAATCCTTGTGAATGATATAAGGTTCTTCCCATTTGGGGTCCATTTGTGGTGGTTTCCTCCTAGGTTTCATTGGAGTTCTCAAGGACAACACCAATTCACCTTGCATGAAAGACATTAGGAAAACATTCATGTTGAAATATATGGTTATCTTGTTCTGATGTTACTCCAGATTGTGCAGGGCATGAAGCATATTTTCATCAAGGGCTTCCAATTTAGCCAGATGGTGTTCAGCTACTTTATCTTGAGCATGCTGAACATATAATGCAGTGCGTCATGAAGGTAATTGTACCTTGATGGGTAGGATGACCTCAGTTCTATAATCCATGGAGAATGGGGTCACCTATGTGGAATTATGTGTTGTCATTTGATAAGACCAGATGGTTTTTGAAAGATTTTCATGCCAACTCATTTTGTTTTGACCAACCATTTTCTATAGAATGTTATATAGGGTTTGTTTTAATGCGTCGATATTTCTATTTCCTTGTGTGTGACAACTTGAGGTATAGTTAGAACAGATCTTGTACTTGCCTTACAATTTCTTCAACTCGGTCCCCCAGAATCTAGCATCGTTATTAGTGAGGATGGCGTGAGGGAATCTGAACTTTTAGATGATATTGGATCTCACAAAGTAAACGATATAATAGGACTTTACCACCTTGAGTTAAACTGCTTCTTCCCACAATGAAATGAAATCTGTAGCGGTCAAGATGAACCTGCATTGGTGTGCTGTTAGCGGTGCATATGGTCCCATGACATCGAGTCCCTAGAACTCAATGGGAAAAGGGTACTTTGTAGTGTGGAGATGCTATGAAAGCTGAAAAACTATGTTGGCATGAATTTGGCATGCATGGAACCTCTTTGAAAACTCGATATTGTCACATATCATGGATAGCCAAAATCACCCCAGTCTCAAATTATGGTGAGATAGATTTGACCCGGTTTGATGAGCCCTGCAGAAACCGGAATGAACCTACAACATGACAAAAGAAATCTCAGCTCCTTGAATGCAACGGACGAGAACTCCATCAAACCTATTCTTGTAGAGGATCTGGTTAAGAACAGGACAGACCTGAAGGGTAAACTGTAATGTGCTATGTGATATTTCACACAAAAATGGTCGAATACAATGAGAGATTACCCATTTTGAGGTACTCGAAAAATGAGGTTCTCCAGTAAGTATTCAACTCAATCACTACATCATGATAACCTGAAGGTCCTAACGTGGAGGTGTTAGTGATAAGGTGGCTTACCTATGGGATATCGTTGTCATTTGGAGTGATGTGAGTAGTGACTCTCATGTGTGCCACATTGATAATCAAATAATATTGTTCAGGATCTTCCAGTGACGCAGCTAGGCATGCCAAGTCATCAGCTGGACCGTTCTTTGATTGAGGGAAATGAATTTCATTTAGAAGAGATCAGAACTGGGCCATCAATTGGAGTGTGTGTTCCAATAGTGGTATGAGATCTGGCTTTCTAAAGAAATATTTACAGCTGATCTACTTAATGAATAGTTCGGAGTCCCCTTTCAGATGAATGTGGGTAACATCAATCTCTAGGGACAACTCAAGGCCAGTTATGAGAGCTTGATACTCTACCTCATTGTTTGTGCAGCCTTCTGACAACAAGAATGAATACAACTAAATGACTTGTGTTGTAATGATGAAGACAACAACCAAGACTACACTTTTGATCTTGGGATCCTTGAGACTTCTACTGGTAGGGCTTTTGAATGCACCATAAAGGTTCATTTTCCAAGAGAGGGTGGCTTGATCTCTTGAGAGGATGGCCTCAATGGAAAAATCAAGGTCTAAGGACTGGTCAGTGGGAGTTAGATGGGTGCAATGAAAGTAATCCAATGCTTTCCATTTAATAGCCTTCTGAGGGAAAACATAATGTCAAACTGTTGAAGGATTACTACCCATCGAGCTAGAAGACATGTCATCATGGGGCTGTTTAGGATTTAATTCAGTGGATCCAGCTGGGACACTACCTGTACATCATGTTTCTTCGTGTAATGTTTGCAATATTTATACTATTAAAATTAGGGCAGGGAAAATCTTCCCGATATTGGATTATCTAGTCTGTGTATCAACAATCATGTGATTGAGATAGTAGATCCTATTCTTTATTACCTCGTTTTTTTTTGGCTATGAGTGTGTCGATAGATCATTCCATGGTGGTCACATAAAGGTCCAACGAATTCCCAGAGATGGGTGGCATCAAGACTAGAGGATGGATCATATAACTCTTGATTTCCCTGTAAGAAGTCTGAAATTCTTCATCCCACTCATAAATACTGCCTATCTACATGATACAAGAAATGGGGTTTCAGTTGTTGACCAAATTATCAATGAATCGGTGCATGTAGGACAAGTTACCTTGGATGCCTCTATTCTCTCAAATGTTTCTCGGGGGACACTTCTGGATAATATCCTTGTTCTTCTTTTGGTCGATCTCGATGCCCCTGTATCTGACAAGGAAGCGAATGAAGATCCTGGAGGTGACTCGATTGGAACATTTCAATAGGTTCATCTTTGTACACTAGGAATGAAAGAAGCCAAACACATTCTCAAGGACATTGAGATGGTCCTGATTCTTGAGAGATTTTACCACCAAATCATCCACGTAGCATTCCAATAGTGTACCCCGGATCGACCTAAATATGTGATGCATAACCGGTTGATAGGTGGCACCAACATTTTTTAGATCGAATGGAATGACATGGTAAGAAAATGTACATTATGGTGCCCTACAAGCCATAGAATCCTCGCCCTCAGGAGCCATTCAGATCTGGTTATACCTGGAGTACCCATCCATGAAGTAGAGGGTATGTGACCTAGTTGTATCATTGCTCAACAATTATATCATAGGAAGGAGAATATCATCTTTCGGAAAATGATTGTTAACATCTCGGAAGTTGATGTGGACTCTGATCTATCCATTCTTATTCCTGATTGGCACAATTTTGGCTATCCATATGGGGTACTGGACCTCCATAACCAAATTGTATATGATGAGCTTATCAACTTCGGCTTCGACCATGGCAGTATGGGAAGGGTGCATCTTTCTGGGAGGCTTCTTGAACTCATGATGATTTATTAGGATACAGAGGCGATGTATAGATTACTATGGATCGAGTCCTGGAATACGATCATAAAACCCAACAGACACATCACAGTGCTTCATAAGGAAGTCAACATACTATTATTTCTCCTCGAGAGGCATAGCAGGACTGATCAATGTGGGTTTCTGATCTTCTTCACTACTGATGTTCACGTGTACCAATTCATTGACTGTGTTGGAAACACCATCTTCAATGGTGGGAGGGGAATAATCTAAGTCATCTAATTCATTTATTTAGAAGGTATCCATGGTGGGAAGTGTTTTCTATGAGTCAAAAAATCCCGATGGGAGACTGTTACTAGCGTGAGAGGCGGTGGACACTGCATTGGGGGACTACTGTGCTGCCTAAACCCTAGTGATGAAAGATGTTGATATCTTCCTATCAGGTCTCAGACCAAGGATCCATTATTGATGATTTCGAATAAATATTGGTGTGTTAGATTGATTCAGTTTACTCTAGTTTGATATAACTAGAATGTATTATGTTTCGTTGTTTCAATGGGGCAGACATCACGGTACCTTATGGAAGTAGGTGACTCTAGGATCACCCATTCCTGATTTGTGATGGAGTATGAGTGGATCATCTGGCATATCTTAGACTTGGGAAAGTGTTCCCCACATTTTTCCATAAACAATAAAGAATTTTTCCATTTCTCGGGTTGTAACCTCGAATCTATGGATTTGAAAGATATAGGTATTATCCAGATCTATCAATGGGTCGGTCATAGTCGTAACATGATCTACCTTGTTATCATGTATCTACTTTACTTTTCTCTGGTAACAGTATGTATCGAGTTAGAGGTTTTAACAAGAGGAAAATGGAGATGCATCACGTTTAAGTATTCTCACTCGACCATTAAGGGTGTACTTGAGGAACTAATGATATGATGAAGCAACTGCCACATGTAGGTGGAGCCAAGTCCTTCACATCAACGCGTTGTATGCGGTGTCCTAGGAGACAACCCCGAACATTGTGTTGGCCACCAGACTACCGAATTGGGTATTTAAGTGGATCTTTCAAACCGATGTAAATTTTTTCCTGTAATATCCTTGTACATTTATGTTAGAGGGTCTCAGATCATTCTCGGACAACCCCAGTTTTCGCAGTTTCCGAGTCGGTGTTAGGTTGTTCCTTGAGCATGTGTCAACAAGATAGTGGAAAAGCTCCCTGCAAAAAAATGGCCAATGATATAAATTGGTTGGATGTTCTCCCAGATGGGAGAGCATTTATCTTATCTGTATAATGATATGATGGCTTAGCATTCAACATGCTTGACCATCTCATCCTTAATGGATTTTGCGGTTACGACATCCATCTCGAACTGGAGGGGGCTTCATAAAGCCTCAGTGAGGGCTTCACGCATATCTTTTAATAGGAGAAGGGTCTAAAAATTGGATAGCCACTCTGGAATTCTGGAATGATGTTTGAGGAAATCATACTTCTATTCGAGGGATGACCTTCTTCAAAAAGGATGTTTATCAGTGTGAAAAGGTATGGTGGGCCATGCCGGCTGGACCGGTTGCGGACTGGTGCTGGGAATATCCCTCTACCCACTAGCTGAAGTATGTTGAGTTACCTACAGATGTGGTCCAAATGACTGATACCGGTTCGTATCAGCGCGTGGCTGATAACAACGTAGTCGAAGTGCCTCCGCGTGATCCAGCAGCACAAACGGCGGTGAAAGCTGACCTGATGACAATAGAAGAGGAGGCTACGCATGCTGAGCTCTGCGCCATGCTTACTTTTTTGTTTCACTTGAATTCATGGTATGGCTAGATATACTAACTAAGGCACTCTAAAGACCCATATTATCATGGATCTATCGACACTGGCCATGGCTGGGAACATTGGGAGGATCCTCTTGGCGCTCCACGCCGTTAGAAATCATGTTGGGGTTTACCAGCTCTACTTTGTTAACAGAGGGGTACCCATGAAATTCACTTGAACAATCATGCAACACTAGGTGGATTATAGGAGAGATATCTATCCCTGGTGGAATGAATTCACTAAGATTATGGGATGATGATTTCATCAGCGGGGGACTATGTTTTCACTTGCACCGCAGATGCTTTCACTTCTGGGAAGAGGACAAGTGGGTCGTCGACGTAGAGGTATTGGATACGAGTGATGAAGAGTTTTATTAATGTTCAGATTGATTCATATGTGAAAAGATAATATCATGGGAACATGATAATACCTTACAATCCATCCAGTCATCAAACATTAGGGACCCTTGGTTAGAAACCTGGTGCCACTCGCCTTCGTTGTCACTTTTGCTATCGGGTTTCAAGAACACACATGCCACATGTAGTGGAGCTAAGCCCAACCTGGCTATGTTATAGTAAACATAGTCTTGAAGATAGTCTTTAAACACATAGAACTATTTGAGGTTGTCCCCCAGGATTCAGGGATAGGTGCAGAAATTGGGGTGATCAGTGAGATCCGCCTCTTCTGCTCTCCTATATTATGGGAAACATACAATCCCCTATTCCAAGGCACTTCAAAAATAACAGGGGACTATAGCCTCATTGAAGGAGTTGGTACCGTTTATATTTTTCATGAATGAGACCCTGGAAGCATAACCCTAACAAGGGTCTAGAGGAGCCTTTCAAGGAGGCGGATCCTGGTTATCTCACGTTGGTGGTGGCGGCGCATTACACGGGGGGGGGGGGGGGGGGGGGTCTACCGATTCTGAGGTGGGTACTACTGGGTCAGAGGATATTCAATAGGTTGAGGGACTCTGCAAGGATATTGAGGTGAATCTAGCAGTATTGATTACACTAGTCTCAGGGGCCTCTATATGTGGAAATGCAGCGAGATTATCCTTTTCATCCCTTCTTGAAGGAACTGCAAGAGGCAACGAGCGTGACTGCTTGGCCTGTTGTATGGATTAATGAAGGCATAGGGTCTTATCAGAAAAGTCTTGGAATCCCCTGGGTTGTTCTTGGTGATCATAGAGGGGACCAGTTCTATCGTGACATTCCCCATACACATTGTCACCAGTTTCTCCAGAGTCAATGGCATGTAAAGAGAGTATGTGAGCTATTTCCACCGGGTGAAAAAGTCTACGACGTGCTCATCAAGCATGCACTTTCACTTGATTAGGTCCTTATTACTCATCTTATGAGTGGTGGAACTGAGCTGGTAAAGAAATTTACTATGAAATTATTCCCTGATCGGTATTGATATGATGGGTAACTGTCTATACTAGAAAAACGAAGGCTCTTCCAATGTATATACAAAACATCCATGTTTTGCGGTCACCTGCTACACCAGAGTTCCCAACATGGGTCCACACCTTGAAATGAAGTGGTCGAGATTCTAAAGCGGGTCTCCCATCCTATTAATGGAGGAAAACGTTGGATTTTTGAAACATGGTGGTGCTGGAATATCATCCACCCATGATTGATATGGATTTCTATCAGGAGGGATGGCCACCAGTCACGTTTCCAATGCCTCTAGGTGAGGAATGATTGTCGCCATGGGATCATATGGGTGGTGATTATTTTCTTGACGTGGATCCCTATCCACCAGTGCATTGGCAGGCTCTTTAATGTTATAAGAGGGTCCATCGGCTCATGGAGTGTCTAGTGGGAAGACATGTGGAGCGGTTGAGGGAACCTGAGTTGTGTCCCAGGGATTGTCACGTCACTCGGGTGGATTTGAAGACACATAATACGCCCACTTTCCGTATTTTCCCACCTCAACCCTATCAGTCGGGGTAGGATGGTCAAGGTCACCTAGAGGCAATTCACTTGGGTGATGTTGTGCATTCCCCTGTTTCCCCGACTGAGTATCACCACATTTTGGCCATCGCACCCTGACATGCTCAGCAAGGAGGTCATCGACCTTCATCTAGGGTTCTATGATTTGCTGATGTAGTGCCACTTTTTCGGGATCATCCTCCATATTCTAAACTATTCTAGACAGGCCAGAGGGTTTGGTGACACTAAGGTGCTCATTGACCTTATATAGATTCCAATTGAAGTTTAATGACTTGGTAGGTACAAGAAGACCTAGAAAATTCCATTCTTGGGGAGTGATCCTTCCCTATAGATCCAATAGGTCAGATAATACATTGCCAGGTAGGTCCTCTCCAAGAATATATAGCATGTTCTCTCCCCAAGGTAGGTAATCCTTGTTAACCGCGACACTACCATGAAGAATATTCTTGATGTCTCTTGTAGAATCGGGATGGCGACGGATAAAACTGAAATGGAGGGCCATGTACTGCCCCCAACTATAGATCTGCATGTGGGGAGAAGCCTCTTCGATAATCTTGTGCAGCACATTAAAACTCTGGATGCATCGTTGTTGGAGTGTCTTATGGCGACCTGGTGACTCAGGGCACTAGGCCACGAGGAGTGCAGCCAAATCAACCAAACTACATTGTTACAAAATGTATTCTATGTGTGTCAGCTTTTTTGGGTAGGCCAATCATCGATGAAGATGATGAATGTGAGTTGCCCATAGGGTATGGAGAATGTATCCAACCACCTACTGGGTGAGTGCTTCCGGCACACTGAAATTTGGTGCTGCAACTAGAAAAAATATCTTCGAGAAATAGACTTCGGCAAGGTGTCCCAAAAGATCCTCGATATAGACTCCGGGTCTGGACCTACATTGCCCCAATCATCAACTAGAGACAACTGGTTAACCGATAGTGATACTGAAGCATATTGTTGAGGTGGGGGGCTGGTCAGTGGAGAATATAGAGATCAAGATGACAAACTGTCGAATCTAGGGCTATCCTCTGATGTGTGAAGTGACTTGGCCACCAAATCACTATATGATGGGCGGGTGAACATGTTTTCCAGTGTGGGGACTACAGATGTTGGCGGTGTACAATGTTGTTTCTCATTCACCATCGGTCCCTAGAATAAATATTTGTGATCTCAATTCATGGTAGTGAGTTCTCCTGGGGATGATGGTGGTGATTTCTCGGCCAAACCCTAGAGAGATTCCAAATATTCATCCTCCTAGATATAATTGTTGAGGGACGTGGGGATTTGGTGAACCTCACATTCCATAAGTATGAGGGTTATGTGCCACATTCCTACCCCAACCCTTGACACAAATGATTAAGGTGATGGTTCCACTGGTGATTTGTGTTTCACCAAAGAATCCGATAAGTAATAGGTTTAATCTTGGTTTGAGTCTTCCTGAAATTTTTTTTATGGTGGCGATGACCTTACTTCCATCCCCGAGATGGCTCTTCAGTACATGGTAAATTTCTAGTGCGAGGAGGACCTTTGGCCGAACTGGTGTTGGGACGGAGTGGGATTTCACCTGTGCGAGGAGAACAAGGACACATGTAAAATGGGACATGGGGAGGGCCTACGTTTCCACTAGATGATGTGCATAGGGAACCTCCGTGGGAAGTGATGGAGTAGGTAGGACCTCCAATGATGCTGGTAGGAGCATGGATTGGGCATAAATGCTTATTTCCACTAGCAGTTTTAGTTAGATGAGGGTCCTTGTACTGGTTACGTTGATCACGGGTAAGACGTCACTGATGGGTAGCGATAAAGCAATTTGGACCTTCATTCCTTATATTTACGAGGAGATGAGGACCTTCACTGGAATCTTGAAGGACATGGTCAAGTCCCCCATGCTAGATATTGACAGGATTTGTAACATCTCCACACCAGCGACCAGTGGCTGGAGGAATGACTCTGTACCTGATGACATGTGCGTGGAAGAGGCTTCCGTACTGATTGTCACTACCACGAGAAGGACCCTCAAATGGATTAAAGGTGGCATGGGGTAGAGCTAAACGCTGATCTTGGGAGAATGGAGGACTTGGATTTTCAATGATGGTGGTATGGGGAGGACTTCTGTACTGGGTGTTGTTGTCTCGGGTCAGTCTGTGGCTGGCGTTCCCTGCGCCAGCAACCGGGAGAGTCATCCCAGCCTTCCCGTGAGGCGATTGGGGCCTCGATCTGGGTTGGGTGTCTACATGCACCTACTAAGAATAAATAGTGAACTGATGGTAACATCGGTGGTGGCACGAGCCATGGTAGTCATGGACATTGAAGCCCCTAGGCATGTGTCATCATCATCCAGCGCTCGACGCTAGCGTCAACTGAACAAGATTGTGGCTGCCTGTGTAGGCACAAAGCATACATGTTCTTCAGATCATGGGTCTGGGTGACAAAACTAGTGCGGCCTAGTGGGGGACCACCTTGAGAGCCCCGGTAATGGGATCCTTGGTTGGGTACCCAGAAATCCCCCACCATATTGGTGTAGGGGTGGAATACGTCGAAGAATTCTAGGGAGAGGCTCATGAAATGGTTGTGCGTCAGTGTGGGGAGAAGTGTCTCCCTACCCAACTCATGGGGGAGGTAGTGACGGGGGGGCATAGATGACTCAAGGTCATGTTATTCCATGTCTCTGGTTGGGATGATCCCCTCCTCCACATATCATTAGACGATATCATTTATCACATATCGTTGGATGAACTCCGATGGGGAGATAGGTCATAGGCACCCAGAAGTTCTACATGAAGTGGTTGTCGTGGGGGAAATGAGGCCACACAGGATTCACACAATAATGTTAGCCCTACTTTTTTATCTTTAGGTGTGCGGTGATGGATTTTCAGTTATGACATATTGGGACATGAAGGTAGGGAGATAAAACCATTATTGCTGCAAAAAGGAAATCGATGTCTAGTTCCCCAGCACCATGCCATCTTCTAGGGCTGGTAAGAAGGATCCATGTTGAAAATGTCACAGATCGATATGTCCATCATTTGGAATACCCCATGTTCTGGAGAGTTTCATGCTAAGCCCATTATTTCCATAGAAATACCTGGAGCCGGATAACTAGATCTGGTGACACACTAGTCCACTGATGTCTCAAAATCTACTAATCTCCATTTTGATTATAATAACTTCACATCAGGTTCACCATTTATATTTATGACACTTTCTCACGGTTCCAATCCATATGTTGAAGACGTTCTATTTGTTTCCCCACATTACCACTTTCTAATGGTGGGAGGCATCCATCACTAATTCAGGGATGTTTTCTCCTTAATCGAAACAAGATGAAGGGATGTTGGTTCCTCATTTCATGGATTCCTCCTGGGAGCTTGCAACCTAGTCCGGATCTCCATCATAGACGTAATTCATTGTTTGTCAAACTCTTCCTTGTTCCTTGTCTTTATGGATACCGGTAAATTACACGGCTTCTCTCAAGACATTCCAAGTCATCCAGCAAGGGCAACAACGTTCGGTTAGGGAGTAGTCACGTTAGACATCAATGGTGTGTCTGGACGATCAAACACTGGCATGTTTGATTTTTCCCCTTATGATAGGGATTCTCAAGGGCATGGAATCCTGGGGAATCCCTCATCGAATTCAGGGAATTATATGCCATCGACATATCTCTATGTTTTCCATCATCTTCACATGTTTAACATAGGGTATTCCACATGTTTAATGTCCAGCATGGTCAGATCAGATTGGTTAGAACACTAATAAGAGTGTATAATATGGGTGCATCCTCTGGAAGGAGCAGTGATACTAGGAATAATGTGTAGGTAGTTACCCTATTTGTGCAAGGATCAATGAGTAAATGAGTAAGAGGGACTCCACATGGACGTGGTGGCCCAGGTGAGAATCAGGACGGATGATGGAGGGTTGAGTGTTGGTGAAGAATGTAATGATACTGACGTGTGGACAATAATGATGTTAGTCTTGAGACACTAAGAGGCTTCCTACGTATCATCGTGGAAGGGAATCAAATTCGATGTAGTTCGATGATGGATGGGACCCAAAGAACCTGGATTCTCCAAATTGGGGATTGAAATTGGGGTGTGTGCAGAGAATAATGACCATATAGAATGTCGGGGATTACGCATTATTAGTAACCCCGGTAGGTCTAATTCTCGAGGGTTATTTCAATGATGTGTGTCCCAAAATGGGACTACAGAGACTTACCATCAATTGTGGGATACAAAATCTAACCACTAAATGGGGTTCACAACATCTTACTACTAGATGGGGAACATGAGGGATTTCCATAAATTAGGTAATGCAACATCTTACTACTGATTGGTGTTGAAAATGGATTACTAGGGGAATGGTTTCCATTGGCTTACTGCTGATTAAAAAAAATGGCTTACCATCGATAGGGGAACAATATGGTTTACCGTCGATTGGGGTTGGACCTTAGGGACACTTCCTACATTCTATCCCTAGGAGACAAGGATCCATTCCCATGTAGTAAGAAATGGTGTGTTGAACCGAGGTGAATTGGTCAGGACCAATGGTTGTTGGGGTTGAACCTCAGAAAGGAATCCTACATACCATTCCACAGAGACATGGATCAATGTCCACATAGTTCGGAAATGGTTTTGGTGAACAGATGTGGTGGGGTCAGGACCAATGGATGTTGGTCATGAACCTCAGGGAGGTTTCCTACATTCCTTTCCATGGAAAGGATGAATGTTCACATTGTTTGGGATGGTTTGGTTAACCGAAGTGAAGGGGGTTGGAACAACTTAGTGTTGGGCTTGAACCTCAGGTAGGTTTCATACGTACCTTACCTTGGCAAGGATCGAAGTCCATACTGTTTATGATGGTTTGCTGAATAGACGTGAAGGGGGGTAGAAAAAACTGTGTGTTGGGATTGAACCTAAGGGAGGTGTCCTATGTACCTTTCCATGACAAGGATCATAGTCCATGTAGTTCGAAATGTTGTTGGGGCTTTAACCCTAAGGAGGCCTAGAGAGGATTTCATGGTTAATGCTTACTCTAAGCCCATGTGAGTCATTCTTAGTGTGAGAAGTAAGAGGAAGCCAATACAAGATGATCACGTCATGAATGGTATTTTTAGGGGATGTGGAGTGGCTCTTACACGTGGTTAGTCACCTGAAAAGTAAACATGGTCTTACACATGGTTAGCGGACCAGAGAGATGGAGATTGGGACTAACAGTAGGATGGACCCCTAAGTGGTGACAAAGCCCAATGGGAGAGGGATGTGGTACGGAAGAGAGAAGGTTTATGGTGCCCATCACACCTCTAGTATTTGGAATTGAAGAAGAGAGGAGGAGGGGTAGGAATACAGCCTCCCACAAGAAAGGCTAGGGTCTTACACCATGTTGGTTTCCCTTCTAAATGAATAGACGCTGCTCCAACAAAGAGGATCTCATTCCATGTGAGGAATATCTCACTATCGTGGAGATGAGAGGGTGTGGATAATGTCTGACGTGGGGACCCCATATATGATTCATTGGGCAAGGCCGCAGTTTAACATCATGTGTTGGAGACGATAGTGCTTGGAAGTTTAACATCATGTAGCATGGGCAAGGTGAGTTTACGTGAAACCCCGTAGGACTTACATGACTAATAATTATCCATAATTAGGGGAGGTAATGAATCACCAATGCCATGGTGAGGGGGGTGTCCTGGAGTGATCATCTGAGGGGTCCATGTTAGTGTGGATATTAGGAAAAGAAATAGCTGATAACAGGAATATGCAAAGAATCATGAGGCAATGCAACAAAACATGAATCACTGCCCATGGGACATTGAAATCACTTCGTGAAAACCAGGATGGTGGAATAGGAAAAGGGTCTGCATAAAAAAGGTGTTCATAGGATGAAGCCTCATGAATCTCTCGTGCTCTATATAGAGGAGGGGCTTCGTGAAATGGTATTCTTCGTGAAGGGATGTGTCCATGTGTAGGCATATGAAAAAAGTCCATATTGAAGGTTCTTCACAATGTGTAAATTCCTTCACATAGTAGAGAATCATAATGATATGGTGACCTGTGAAGCATAGAAATTCAGAGAAATGTGCTTCGCGAAGCACAATAAACCTACCTGATCATGTTGGTTACATGTGCATAGATGGTACTGTTTGAAGCAAATGTGCACTATGAAGACTTGAGTCCCCTTGGAGATCCTCTTATTTCATAGAGGACCTTGGTCCCCATGAAGGGAATCCCTCTTTAAAGAGGGGTTGAATTTAAGAAAAGGGAAAGGCACTTCGCGATGCTAATGTACCTTGAAGAGCTCATGGTTCAAAGAGTAGAAATTTCATCACAATTTGAGAGCTAAGAAGGAGAATGTTCAGAGGATATTTCCTTTGGTCTTGAGGGAGCCAGAAATTTATAGGCATGAGGTGTCGTGAAGAAGAGTTATCTCATCGGAGAGATAGAGGAAACTTTGTCAGAAGAATAAAGCCTCCCACCTCATTGCTCTTCGGCAGCTTCACAAACATCAATTTATTGATCTCAGAGCCTCCCACCTTGTTGGTCTGCTGCGGCTTCACAAACATCAAATTGGATCACAGAGCCACCCACATCCTTGGTCCTAACCTTCTTCGAAAACATCAAATCAGATCACGAAGCCACCATCCTCCTTGGTCCGCAGTGGTTCAGCAAATGTCAATCAGATCGTGGAGCCTCCCACATCCAAGATCTATGGTGGCTTCACAATGGGGATAGCTTTGTACGGACAACGGTGCTACGGGGCTCTGTGAACAGGCTTTGTGAGGTAGCACCAAAGGATTTTCCTTTTCCCTTCCTCTTCCCAAATTTTTGTGCCAAAAAAACCTTTATTGATGTAAAAAACCCTTATTGAAATAAATTTTACTGAATTCAAATATACATTGTATATAAAGAATTACAATAGGATGGTTGAAATTTGATTTGACAAAGCCTTCACGAATGTCCATTCTATAGAAAAATGGGACACCGTCTCCAACACCACCCTTCACAAGCTACACTCGAACCACCATCCTATTATAGTCAATGTCCCTACCAAAAATGTGAATCCTCATATAACATTTAGGTTTAACAATGTGGGTTTCAAACCCCAGAATTCCTTGACATCAGCAAAAACTATTGTTCTTTCATATCATTGTACAATGTTTCATTTTCTTTCTATGTAAAGTTAAAATAACATAAATATAATCTCAAAGTATGGTTTATCTCTTATGATAAAAAAATTAACAATAAAATCGTTCTTATTGACGATATGATTAATCATCTTCGAAACAATAACAATATATCTAACATTAATAATAATTCGAATCAGGTAATCAATATTTCAGTTAAGCTCAACTCTTTTCTCACCATTAAAGAGAAGATGAGGAAACATTCCATTAAGGATAATTTTTCATCTGATGGTGATAGAAATACAATGTTCAATAACTACCTTCAAAGAGGTAGGAAATATTTTACTCCACTATATTTTTTTTAAAATGGGGACAACCACTTAGAAAATGAAGATGATATTGATAATTATATAATTTCTTACATAGAATCCCTTTTTAATGACCCTAATAATAAAAATGACATCTTAACTTGGATCAACATGTATTCTAATCATTCTTCTTGATCATGAAATAAAGGACACCTTCTTTTTCTTAAATCATGATCATGCTCTTGTTCTTAATGGATTTAATAATGGTTTCTGTCAACATTATTGAGACTATATTAAATTTGATATTTTAACGCTTGTCAAATATTTCTTTTGTTCCAGTGTTCTTCCTCATAGTCTAATCAATAAATTTCTTTCTCTGATTCCAAAAGTGGAATATTCATCTGAGAATATTTTTTAGGCCCATTTCACTCATTAACACACTCTATTAAATCATCACTAAACTCACTGCTATTGGAATCTAGATTATCACATAAATAATAGTATCCTAGAACCAATTTGGTTTATTAATGGTATATCCATTAAATATTGTATTTTCTTGATTTTGAATGCATATATACTTTTAAAAAATGTTAACATAGGAAGTAATATTTCTATTAATAATCACTTTAATAACTTTTTTGATACAATGGAATGGATCTTTATCTTTAAGGTGCTACAATATTTTGTATTTAGTGATAATTTTAACACTACAATCAGAACTATATTTAAATCACCCACATATCAATTAGGAATAATATCTCTCATAAAGAATATTCAAAATGCACCAAATGTGTTTGGAAATGTGACCCCTTTCCTATATACTTTTTTCTATTATGAAATAATGTTTTAGTCACCTACTCACCCATCTTATTGAACAGACAAATCTTAAGACCATTAATGTATCTAGGAGTTTAAATTCTCCCACTCACATATTATATATTGATGATATCATCCATTTTCATACAAGGTGATATAAGAAATGTTCAAAACCTCAAAAAATAACTCTGTCACTACGAAGAGGTTTTTAGCCAATACATTAATTTGAGAAAATATGATATCTTATTTGGGAAAAACATTCCTCCTAATAAGAAATGCAATATTATTAGTGACACATGAATTAAAGAGGGATTTATTCCTTTTACTTATCTAGGTGTCCCCATTTTTTTGGTAAGACCCATATCCTGTCACATTTCTTCAATTGGTGACTAGGTCCTTCATCATCTATCTTCATAGAAAGGAAGATCTATCTCTATGGAATGCAGAATATTCCTTGTCAATTCTAATATTATTTGTAAAATGGTTTTTTCTTTGACGATTTATAAATGGCCCAAAAATATTATAAAATTATGAATACCTCAATAAAAATTTAAATTTAGAAAGGTCTCCTCTGGAAAGGAATCATGTGACCATCAGCTGGTTGACTTTTTACAAAACTATTGTTAAAAGTGGGATTGAAATAAAAAATATTATGTACATTACTAATGATCTGGAATCCATAATCCCTTATAACCTTCTCTAAAATAAATCTTACTTCATTTACTTTAGTAAAAATAGATTTCTTGAAAAACATATGAAAATAAATTATAATTATCTTAACTCTTTTATATGTTCATCCATAATGAAATCATTTTTTAGCATAATGAATAATTCCAGACGGATGGAATCTAGAGATTCCTCCCTGAACATCTGGTTGGATAATTGGTCTGGAACTCCCTTAATATCAATGGTTACCCTTGAAAAACCCATAAGAATACCAAATTTTCAGTCAAAGATATTTTTAGTTATCAAAATGATCATCTACATGACATCATTATTCCTTTCATTGACAACTACCCCTTCTCAAACATAGATAATTTTTTAATTTGGGAACTTACTCAGGATGGTATTCATAAATAAAAAAAAATTAAATCCTTATTTTCCTGACTCAGAGAGTGATTATGGTTAGATAATATAATTTTACAAACCATCGATAAATGATTCATAATTCAATATTATTTGGCATTTTTCTCGCAATAGGGTTCCCAAAGATCAGTGCGTTTAATTGTATGGAATTGAACTCTGTTCTAATTTTAGGCTCTATAATCAACACAGAGAAGATATAAATCAACTATTTCATTCTTGTTCCACTACTTCTTCCCTTTGGAACTATATTTTTGACATTTTTGATTCCATATGGTTTCTTCATGATTCTATAAAATATCAATTGAAGAGATGTGTGGAATAAGAAAATTCTTGGGAAATTAAGAACATTTTCCCAGTTGATGTTGCTGATCTTCATCATTCGACCCATTATGATAGAAATGATATTTTTCATAACATTTTATCATTTATCCATAATGAAAGTCAAATTAAGATCCTTATTTCCATATGTGAAGCTTCATCGATCCAAAAATCCCATTACAACGACCAAGTGAATGAATTTTTCATTCTGTAATAGCTTCAGATTGATGGATCTTTTTACAACCTCGAAAAACATTTAATGTTTTCAAGCAAGCTCATTTTCGTGTATGGAATAAAGTAAATGTATATGGTGCCTCTAATGGAATATCTGGCTCTATAGGTTGTAAATATATCTTCACAAACAATCATTTTCATATCCTTTGATGATTTTTGGAAGTTGTGGCATTACCACTTCACCGGATGCCAAAATGATGATTATGATACCTGTTATATCTTCCACAATGCACAATGGTTGGTACAACCTATGGATTGAGAGTGATTTTACTACCAATTTGATGGTGATTTTTAATGGTGTGACACATATTGTGTGGTCGATCACCACCCATTGGGTGGATTTCACATAATAACCTCTCGATATCAACTACATCATCACCCATATTTATTATTAAACTAACATAGTCATAGATAGAATTTCTAACAAGGTAGTTAATCACAACATTAACTAGCTCGATTATCTCCCCACATATTTATATCCCCATAATAACAAGGATTGTAATATAATTCTTTATTTTATAATACTGTTACAAATTTATTTTATATTATTCTACTCTATCTTTTCAAAATAATTGAAATGGGTATAGAAGAATGTATGAGTGTTATTGAAATCATAACTTTACAATATGGGGGCAAGATAGAAAATAATTAGGAAATATATAAACAATATATCTAAAAAATATGAATATATTCACTATTGAGTAAATCCCCAACCATTTGAGATTAATAAACTACATGGATAAGTAGTAAAACACAAATGATAGATGTAATTTCTATTAGGAGTTTCATTTCATCAATGCTATAATAGATGATGGCAGGTTGATTAAAAAGATAATATATAAATTACCTTACTTGAAAATTTATTATGCATATATATTATGAAGTCCAATATATACCAAAAATTACATATAATAAGTTAGATAGATAATAAAGATATATGAATGAAGAAATTTCCCATAAACCTAAACTGGATATGCATTATAAACATGAGAATAAATTATCATTATATTATGGATTTTTACTATTAACTGGTTATCTAAGGATTGGAGATGAAAATTAACATTACGTCAGGAATTTGATAATTTAATGGAATTCATAAGAATATGATCATGAAATATACATCAATATTTGAGTACACCTATCATTAAAACATATTTATTATTCTACCCACAATAAAATAATTGTTGAAAATGTTTTTGTTGACTATAAAAAACATTAATAAAAGTGATCCATCATATAATGGTGATATATCATTCCTTTTGTGCCAAAATCATGGAACAATATTTTCAATCAGTAAAAAATTATGTTTATCCATGGTTTTCTATAGTCATCACCTTTTTATATTCTTATTAATGGTTAATTAAGATATTTTGAATTAACTAAATCATATCTATCAAGAGAGTCTAGAAATTTGATTAGTCTAACACCCACTAATCATGCAGTAATTCTAAGCTATTAAGTACCCAATCCTCCAATTTTAGACTATTTACACATAGGATTATTATTATATAGTTATTCCCCTTTCAAAATACATAAATTGTGATGTAATTTTTTGGAGGACACACATTACACTCATTAACAAATCTATAGGATGTAATAATATACAGAGAATTGTCCCTTGAGTTTTAACCAGTGCTTCCAAATCCTAATCACCAAAAAAATTAACCCTTATCTGATACAAATATGGGGGGATCATAGAATAAAATACATAAATATTACATATATATCGATGAATATCTTATATATAAGATAATTATAAATTCCCTAAAACCATACATGTTAGGTTTCATTAAAGAATACATACATAGCATTTTTATTTCATTATGGAAAAAAGTTAGCTAAATATTCTTCTGTTATATTATTCTTCCAAGAAGTATCCTAGTTATAACTTTTCTTCATAACCTAATAAAAATATAAATGTGAAATGGTGAGATCAAATGATCAGTTATGGTAATAATATGCGATATAAATCAATGGTCATAATTCATCATAATGGTATGAGAACATTCTAAAAACATAACAATTTCTTAACGAATCAATTAATTATTAATATCCAATATTCATGGGATTATGTTTTATAATATAAAAAAACCATCTTCTAAAGATTATGGAATCAAAGGTAAGAAATCATGATATATGATAGTATCTCAAAAACATAAGAATGTTGTTCAGTCATGGTACTATAACACTATAAAATTCTAAAATCAATAATCACATTACTCATTAAGTAACATATAGAAAATTATTTTCTCCCATGATCATATGGTTAAAAAATATGGTCAATGCATATTCATGTGATATAAAAAAGGTCCATACATAAAGTTCTGAACAGGAAATCAGGTTCAAGAATAAAATTTTGACCTCATGAGTTATCAATGTTTACCTAATCTATTGGAGCACTATTATGGAACTACACATCACATAACCATAATCTATAAATGGTGCACATGGTCATTAATACATAAATATTTTTATCATAGTATAACCCTTGGAAAATAAATTGGGATTAGAGTGATTTATTCTTATCATAGTAATCATAATTTATTGTAACATGATTAATAAAATCATCAACAAAACATAAACATTAAAAACATGATGATAAAATAAGTGGATTAAATAATTGAATTATATCCCAAATGATGAAAAATTATTATCAATATATGTTTTTACAGCTGAAAAATTCATTTAAAAAGTTCCTAAAATATATATTTAGGAAGATACCCTTATGTATTTGAAATTAATCTATTAAATTCTAAAACATTAGAAAAATTGGGGAATAATTCATAAATTAAAAGTAACCTAGATATTTCTAATTGAGGGATTAATGCATTCAGATATTAATATAGATAAAATTTCTACTCATGTTGTAGAAGTTAAAAAAATCATTCTACTTACACCTACCAAAAAAACTATATTGTTTAGAAAATACCAAGATTAAAATATTTAATACTTCTTATGGAAATTTAAACATTATTATTAAGAAAATTAACAATAATTTTAGATACATACAAATGGTTTGAATTTTTTATTTTAAATAAAAGATATGGAAGTAGAAGGATTCTCGACCAACGAGATACATAAACAAGACTTTTATTCAAAAAAATCATGGAAATTTTGAGAACCAAAGAGTGGAAAATTGTACTAAAACATCAGAATTATATTAGGTCCTTACCTCAGTGGGAGAGGTCAAGCCTATGATGGAAGAAGCCAATGTGACTAGGGAAGAGGGTGCATAGCGATATACCTTTTATACTGGGATGAAATTGGATGTCACATGGCTCGGCCATTAAAATATTAGGGCTTTACCTCAGTGGGAGCACCCTGGAATGTGTTTTAGGAAAGGGGAGTAATATCATCTATCATCAAATGGATAAGAGAACATAACTCCATTGACTGATCACCATTACTCATTGAATGAAAAATCAGGTGATCTCCCTTATTCTCTAGAGTGGGGATGTTCACATCAGCGTCCCATGGTTGGAATCCATGTAACTATGGAAATGTATACTTATAGACTTTCATGGAGTCCAAACTATTGTGGGGAAAACCTCTGTGAATCCACTTAACATGGGTATGTAGACTCAAAGGGGTGCGTTGATCAACCGATAATCTGATCATATGGGTCTAGTGGCCATGGATGAGGATTTTTTCAAATGCATGGGGATTGGTTTGGGGAGGGGATAAAGAGTAATGGATGGTAACTGAGGGATGAGATTGGATCCTGAGGAAAGAATACACAATGACTCGATATTTTGAGTACTATTTTCTTATGTGGGATTGGGGGAGCTCCATAAACCATAGTGGTATGCGGGTAGAGGGGTTTCCCACTTACTGATGAAGTACATGGGCTTAGACATGGACCATTATACACCATAGTAGTATGTGGTCCTAAATGTGGTATGTCATACTGCTTTGGGATCCATTCACATACTGATACAGAACAATGCACTGGGATAAATCCACATAGCGATACACTATTTGGAACCCCATATTAAAGGAGGGTACTAGGGGAAATCATATTGGGGGGGGGGGGGGGTCATCTACGATAAATATATGGTTTTTGATTTCATCAATTAGGTTTGTAATTCTCCCATTATTATTAAGTCCCTTCATTTTATGGTTCTCGTCTAGTAATACCTACTGAAACAAGGTTTTTAGATTGGGGTTCACTAATGATTCAAGACTGAAGTTAGAATCATCTCCCAATTCTTACATTCAACCTCTGGGGTCTCCTATGAGATTTCTTTTTCCATCCTTTCTCAATTACATTTATTCTACTCTAATAGATATGTGGGGAAATAATATTTATCGGAATGCCAAACCATTTGCTAAATCTCGTGAATAGAAATATTGATCCATGGAAGACTCAGTCAACCGGCCTATGCAAAGGCTGTGGTTCCTGATTCATTGTTCGCAGAATATTTCCAATTTTCATTGTCTGCAAACTACTGAGTTCACAAGAAGGAAGGCATATGTCTTTTGAGTTTTTGATTCATATGGAGATGTGGTTCATGATAAATGGGTTCACTGGCCATCACTCTGTGGGCTAGCATCCTTCCAGCCATTCCATGTACTGGTGATTCATGGTTCATGCGGTTCGTGAGCCCTTCTCGATAATGGTACATGGGTCACATAAAAACTCTTTGATAAATTTAATACATCAATGATTCTTCTATATTTTTCAACACATTTGGAGTCCATTAACTTTTCTAGACATATAGAAATCCTTTCATACTTTTTTATGGTGATTATGGGATTATTTTATTCCCTTGGAAATTTTTATAAGACCCTAAAAATTCCACCAATCAGAATGGGGTCCATTCAGAACAAAAAGAAGACTATTCCTATGAATAAGTGGACCTGAACTGAAATGGTTCGCGGTAGAATTTATTGGTCCGATAGAGGGGACCACAACTATATATAGGGGACCATGTCATTTTTGTTTTATGGTTTCTCATGGAAAAAAGTTCTCTTAAATCTCCCTCTGCTTTCTCTAACTTTGGATACCATCACTTTTGTTAAAAAACGTGTTTTTGATCAACATCATAGGTGTCATGAACCAAAATTTTCACAATTTATTCTTCCTGTGAGCTGGATTTTGTTCAGAATATAAGATTTCCTTATTAATTCTCCATGAAATTATGTTTTAAAAATCATAAACACTCTATCTAATGGAAAATTTTATTTCTCCTATGATTTACCTTAATAAGATAAATTTTTCTTCCCCAAGAAATTTTTCCCCTTAACTTTGATTTCATTGATTATGATATAGTTTCTCTAAATATAATATTTTTTATTTCTATGTTTATAATTCGGTTTCATATATAAAACCTCTAAATCCTATAAATAATTTGACACAAAGTATTATATATTTAGACTCGAAATTCTTGTTCTGAATACTCTGAAATTCAGACTCCAAATTCTTCAAAAATTATACACTGAATTCTCTAAAATTGAAACTGTGAATTCTTTGAATTCAGACACTGAATTCATGGAAATTCAGACTCCGAATTTTCTGAAATTCAGACATTGAATTCTCTGAAATTCAGATTCAGAATTCCTTATAATTCAGACTCTAAATTTCTTAAAATTGAGACTTAGAATTCTTTTGAATTCAGATTCTAAATTCAATGGAATTGAGACTCTAAAGTCCATAGAATTATGATTCCGAATTCCATGAAAAAGAATATGAATATCCATGTAATATAGACTCTGAATTTTTATTTTCATAGACAAGGAACTTTATTTTTTCTTAGACTCTAGAAAATTGTATTTGATTAATTAACCATATTTTTCTTACACTTGTTATAGTTATGAAACAATGTAGTATATCTTTTTCTAACCAACAGTTGATTGAGTGACATGTGTAATGGACACTCCGAGATTCAGGGAAAAATATGATCGTTAGAGGAGGGAGCCGACTATTAGAGAAGTGACTATAAATAAGAGCTCCTTTGAAAAATCTCCACACATAAAGATAGTTCTAGAACACTAGAGACAACATGTTTTTGAAGTGATTTCTAGAGATAGAGACTCTTATGCTTTTTGCATACTGAACATCTTGTTCAGCATGCATCTTGCGACTCCAATTGTTGTTGTGTAAAATCAATGGCTTTCGGGGATAGGATGAAATAGGTACCGACTAACTTAAATTTAAAGGAATTATGTGGTTAGAAAGACATAGGTGGCGACAACCTTGAATTTTTATGGCTTGTGGGGATATCAAGAAAGATTCCAAGATTCCTGTTGAGGGATTACATGGTGTGGGTAAGATAGGCTTTCTTGAAAGTATACATCTACTAACCTTTATCCATGGTTTTTGGATACCCTACTCTTTGGGATAAAAAATATCATACTTCTTACCTGTTTTGTTTCATGTTTATATTCCTCTTAATTTTGATTAATACGGAAAGTATAAATCTCTTATACTTCCATGTACTACTGTATACTCTGATTATTAATATTATATATATGCATTTAGGTAGAATATTTTTCTTGTAAACTTTTCGTAAGTTTCATTTCCGAGACCCTATTTTCGCAACCTGAAAAAGTTTGTAGAATTAATAGGTCTTGTGAATTTACTTTCTTTGACCTTGTTAAAAATTGTTTTCCTTAAGGTTATAAATAGAAGTTTTATATCAATATTAAAGGCTCCAAAGGAATTTTTAAATTATACAATTCACCCCCTCTCTTGTGTATTGAGATTCTTCATCATATTTTGATCCTATAATTGGTATCAGAGGAGGTCTCTGAAATAATTATATTCACATATATGTTTTTCTTAGTAATGTTTTCAATTTTATAAATTTTACTTGCAAATTAATTTTAATCTATTCTTACAAACATTTATTATTAACATGTTTTTGTGGAAATATTTACAATTAAGGTTTATGAAATGAATGTTGGTTTGATTGACAATATAAATCCTACTTGACCACCTATTTTTTATGGGAATGATTTAAAATGTTGGAGAGATCGAATGAAGAATATTTTTATTAACACTGGACTGGAAAACATTTCCAGGCTTACTGGAGATTACCAGATTCCTGATAAGGAAGATTACACTTTTACTAACAATGAAAAGTCATAATATCAACTTATGTACTAGGTACACAATACTTTGTTGTGTTCCATGACCAGGAATATATATAGTCATATTTCTTATTGTGAAGCTCATTATTGTATATGTATGAAATTGGAAGTTACTAATTTTGGAACATCAAAGTTATATAAACTAGACGAGATATTATTATAATATAGTATCATGGATTCTTATTTCTTTACGGAGAACCAGTATGTGATGTGAAACAATGGCTTATGATTATTGTTAACAACTTACAATCTATGGGTGAAAAAGGCCTTGATGATGATGCTCTTGTGGAAAATATTATAGACATCATGCCTATTGTGGGGGAAACTAAGAGAAAATTTAATGATGAGAATATGAATGTACCTCAAATCACTCTTGATGATATTTTTAGAACACTTCATCATCATGAGATAAGAATGAAAAGAGATGCTGATATGAATAAGAAGAAGAATGGAAATGGAGTTGTACCCTTTACTAATAATAAAGAAAAGACTCCTAAAAGGGTTACACGATCCATGTAGAAGAATGTCAATGTTTTATATGAATCAAGTGGAAGTGAACATTTTGATAATTAACTAGATAATATTTCTAGACAGATGAAAATGTCAGTTAGGGAGAAATAATTTCAGTATAGATTTAAGAAGAAAGAATGAAAAGATATGAAATACTCATAAGTCACTAGTTATGGATGGAAGAGAGCAGGGAATATAAGGATAGATTGTACTATTCTTAATAAAAATTATATAAAGGAAAAATAATTTGGATAGTAATAGAAAGAAACACCACAAGGATAAAGCTAAGAAGGTTTTGAAAATCAATGCCTCCTGGAGTGCCAGTGGTTGTGACTCTTCTGATGAATCCATAGAGTATGAATGTTTTGGTTAGAAAAATTTTGGCCTAATAGCCAGGGTACCCATTTAAAATAATTGTCTAATGGCTAAGGTACACAATTATGAATCTATCACAAATTTATCACTGAATGAAAATTGTAATGATGATAAATATTATGAATTTTCAGATGAAGAATCTTCTTCTGATTAAGATAATACATTACCTACTCTTGAAGAAGTTTGTAGGTTTTTTAAAATTCTTGAGAATGAAAATTATAAACACATGAAAAAACATGATAAGGAAAATTAAAGAATTTCTATTATTACAAAAAAAGTATCTTATATATCTAATGATCATGATATAAATTCTTTTTATTTTGAAAGTATTAAAAAAAAACATGAGGGCGTTAATTATAAGAAGGATAAACTTTCCACAGATCTTGAAAATATAATTTATAAGAAAAATATTTTAGAGACTAAATCTTGTTTTAAAACTATTGTTTTTGAGGATTGAAACATTGTTATTAAACTAATGTTAGAAATATTTTCCTTGAGGAAATGTTTTTCAAACATTACCCCAGGAATGGAAAACTTTTACAAGATGTATTCTCAAATTTGACCTCTACGAAATCATTCTGGTTTTGCATATACCTATTCAAAACTGATTTTTAGTAATAACTACTTTTTTCATCAAATTTATCATTTCTGTACTAAATGTTATTGTGGTGGACATTGGGTGAAAAGGTTTCTGCTAAACAAAACTCAGTATTTAGGTTTTCATAAATCTTATTTTTCTATGTTAATGTGGATTCCAAAAATGTTTCTTTCTGAAATTTCTAGATCTATGATAGTTTGGGATCCAAAAGTCTAACTCTCATATTTTCAAGAAAATAAAGAATATACCAACCTCAATACGTGGTATATGGATAGTGGATGTTCCCAGCATATTACTGGTAACAAAACCTTCTTTGAAAAGATTATAAATACGAAAAGAGGAAAAGATACTTTCGTAGTTAATGATCAGGGATAAATTGTTGGTATAGTTAACATCGTTCTTCTTTGAAAAACCTTGATTTAAAATATTTTATTTTTTAATGGTTTAAAGCATGACCTCATTAGCATAATTCGGTTATTTGATGAACAATAACTTGTGAATTTTAGGAATGATAAGTGCTTTGTACACAATTCCAAGGAAGAGCTTATTTTTTCTTCTCATAGGAATGTTAATGTATACACACTAAATCTAGAAGTCCATAAAATCCATGATCTACTATCATGAACCAACCTGGGTCGACCCTAAACCATTCACTCGAGCCGGCCTGCGACATGGCCTCAAGCGCGTCACCCCTTACACCACAGGATGCCGACTAGCGGTGAGGGTGTAAGGTAAGTCAGGGGGGAGACTATACCCTCTTATCAATGTGATGAAAAATACAAAATACTACAACAATGGAAGTATTTTATATAATAATTAAACAGCAGAAAACATTTTCATTTACAAGGTTTGAATAAAATTGGTGAGCATCAGTTTATATAGAATATGAATGCATGACATGCTAGTGATACAATGGAAGCATTAAACAACGCAACATACTTACACATCAATGCAGAAGTAAATAAAAAAAGTCTCAAGCCCCGAGGGCGATCTCCATGAGCATCCCAAGCCCCAACTCGGTCCTTTGCTCCTAACACAAAGTACAAGAAACATAAACGACAAGGTCATGCAACCAAATTGAATCTACTCAGGTACCCCAGTGAAATGGCGGCCCGAGTAGGGTGGGAGATGCATATCTTAGTAGGCTGGAACAACCGGGGTCTAGCCCACTCTAGACCATGAAATACAATTAAACAAAGTTCTGGCATTTTCGAACAATAACGATACAATACAAACAATAAACGCCAGTCCAGGTTCCAAAAAGGACACCTGGCGGCAATACCTGCCTCGGCCCATAGCCGGAATAAGAACCTATTAAAAATAACACAAGTAAAATTGGTCCAAGCATAAAAACACTTTTTATCATTTTTGTCACATAATCTATTTATTCACTTATCATTTAAACTCAGAGTGGAAATCAATTCATTCTTACCTTTATTTATTTGATAACAGTTCACTCAGGATTTACCCACATCTCTCATTGTTTTCATTAATCATTATTATCATTCGTTTGGTGTTGAATGCCTTGTCAAGCACCCCAATTCCCATGTGGTGTAGATCACCATGTCTATCACCTCAAATCAAATTTGGTGTAGATCGCTATCTCTAACACCTAGATAATTATTCGGTGTAGATCTCCATGTCTAACACCTAGATAATAATTCGGTGTAGATCGCCGTGTCTAACACCCCGAATCACATTTGGTGTAGATCTCCATGTCTAAAACCTAGAAATAATTCGGTGTAGATCGCCATGTCTAACACCCTATATCACAAGCTTGGATAACCATGGGGAATGAATGCCATTTCCAAATATAACTTTTATATTGGTCTAGAATGCCATGTCTAGGACCCAGAATCTCATTTATTTATTACCATTTATCAATTAATTATTCACTCGACACAATTCCCATTTCATAATTAATTCTTCACATTTAATTATCCAAACCTGTTCTCAACTATTCCCAATTAGTTCCAATAATTAATTCTATTTAATCAGATTTCTGGAACTTGCAAGAAAAATATAAGGTAAACAAAAGTGTATGGAATCAACATTCCTCAATGATGGGTTATTAATGACATTAAAAGGTACATGCCAAAAAACTTGTTCAGGAAAGTCATTCAATTCAATCTATCGCGTTACATTTATAACATAAATAACATGGAAAAAAGGGTGGTGTTTAGTCGGGGAACACCCATGGGGGTTGCCAAGAGGAAAAGCGAGCACCCAGGATGGGCTTCACCATAAACAAAGGCCACAATGGGCATGAGCGAACCAGCCAAGAATTTCAATAAGAGATAATTAGGCATCTCAAGAAGGTTGAGACAAGTGGAACAAGACGTGGCATGAAAAGTGTCGAAGTAAAGGGAAGAGGGTAAACACCCTACCCTAAATGTTCAAATTACATGTTAATCCATGAACTTAGGAGGTGTCATGACTCATTTATTATTTTTCAAGAAGCAATGTCATTTGAGGTAACCAGTAAGGTATAAGTACAATCATGTCATTTATAACGTATAATGTCAATCATAAAGATTCATAAGACATTTAAGCATGCAAGAACAAAAAAATCTACTACTAAATTTTTATTTTGAAGGCAGATCACCTCCATTGGAAGAGTTTTATTAGAAAACTTGTCATTAATTTATCAAACAATTAATTTAGTGATATTTAGCATTTACTTTAAAACTCATTCAACACTTAACGAAATTACTATGTCAAACAATAAGGAAGGAAATCATGAAACACTATTGCTACATTTTTAGATTGAAGGTAGTGCACCTCGAAAGAAGGGTTTTATTATTAAATCATTAATTTAGTGACCAAGATACCTGTTTTTCCTTATTCCTGCAATTCACACAATTTTCACAGAAGTATTTAATTAGAACTAAACTTGCATAATTAAAATGGTAAGGAAGTTAAATATTAAAATCACTCTTAGTTTACTTAAATTTAAAGGGAAGGGAGAGGGACCCTACCTCCAGGTGGATCCATCCATCCACTCCGGCTCTGGGTGCTTTCTATCAAGAGTCGCAGCTTCTCCCCCCATGAGGAATATGTGATTTGACATACGTATAAGGACACCTAGCCTCTATGAACACGCTCCACATGGCTATGAGCATGCGCAAGAGGATCCTTACACATATACATAGACACATACACCTATCTCCGCTCACCTGCGCATGCACTTTTTATATATGCAATGGGGGTAACTAACCCCGCACGTGTATATTCGCTGCCATGGACAAATATGCGCACGCTGGGGGAACCCACATACATATAAATACGTACCTATACCTGTGAAGATGAGTCTTCTAGACTCTGGTGACTTGAAACCATGCCAAAACCTCCAACTCACTATAAGATAATCACTATGAACCTTAAGACAAAAAGATAAACCAATTTAGGCAAGGCAAAAACAACCAAAAATAATAAACCCTTATCTCGGGTGCTGGAGACAAACCAAAATGAAGGCGAACCACACCGTGAAGCTCAACGCACTGCCAAAGGCAAACCAGAGACTCATAAACATAAAAAGCCCCAAATTTAACAAGTGCGAAACAAATCAAGAGGTGAAATCCTTACGTCGAAACCATACCGATGGTTCAAATCCACCCGAACTGCTTTGCCTTCGGCGATGGTTTCCAGACGCTCATCATGGAGTCCCAAGGAATCATTCGCATGCCCTAAAACCAAACGAAAGCCAAAAATTCGGGTTACCACAAAAACCCTAAATTCGGCCAAACCAAACGGGCACCGAAAAAAGGGAAGAATCGTCAAGGAGAGGATTAATGACATATCTAAAGACTTTACCTTGGCGGATCAAATATCTAAGGTAAAGAAAATGGGATGAAATCATTCGTGGAAGGAGGAGGTCGCGTGTCGGGCTATTGCGCGCTGCAACGATTCGGTCCGAACCACTTTGTGTGGTTGTTGCGAGGTCGGCCGAGGGAGGAGGAGAGGGAGAGGGGGGTCGTGCGTGGCTCGTTGGAGAGGAGGGAGGTGCTCTGTGGGGTGTTCTGCCGAGTGAGGGTGAGAGAGAGTTAGTTTTGGTTTTTATTTATTTTATTTTATTTTATTTTTTTAATTAAAAAAAAAACCTAAACACACCCCAATTGCACGGTTTGACCTCCACGGTTAAACCTACGGTGCACAGTCTGATATCACCGCTTATAACGCTTCCAAAATGTGGGACCTTTCTCCGAATCACAGTTTTTAAAACTGACCCGTTGATAAAAGAAAAAGTTCAAAAACCTTTGTATTTTATCCGGTTCAAAACACGGGATGCGACAACCACCCCACCTTATAACTTCTCATCCCTACGAAGCCATTCGGGAACAACATAACCCTCACCCATCCTACTCTATTCAAGATGTCTTGCACAAAGGGTCATGTTTCATCTTCAAATGTCCAAAAAACGATCGAACATTTGTTAGGAAAGCGACACATAAGCCATTAAAATCTGATCCGACACTCATTTCCCAATCAAAACACCACGACGACACATGAGATTGTATAACCTGCTGAAAAAGAGTGACACGTGATTCTCAAGCCCAAAAAAAGGTCAAGGAAAACATGACCACACGTCCAAACAAAGGTTTTAATTTAAACTATGGGAGTCTCACTAGGGACAATGACACACGAACAACACCTCACGTCAGAAAACCCACGGTACAAGAAAAGCATTAAAAAGCTAACGGTGTTACCAACCATGGGATAGCTTCTTACAAAGATGAAACATCGACCCTAATGTCGGGTCACGCGAAAAAAATTCTCTAGGCTCAAAATACAATCATCAAGCCACTGCCAAGGAAAATAACTTCTACGGAGACACCTACGGTCTCGTTCCAAGGAAACTCGACGAGATTCTCAAAACTACCCCGTACACTAGGGTTTCAACACACCACCACGGGTTCCATTACCAAGCCCTTAACTTTTTATCTCATTTAAACTTTAATTATTTCAATGTTCCAAACACACATCAAGAAAACATGAATGTTTCGCACAAAAAAAACTTCCTTTTAAAATCATTAAACATTCATAGACATCCCGTCCTTATCAATCAAATGAGAAAAACAAAACCATTTAACCAAAGGGGAAACCTACGAGGGTCCTATTTTAATCATCATAGGTTCTTCAAAAAGCAGTCCCAAGAAATTACTCAAATCACTTTTAAAATTTCACACACCTCAACCGGGTTATCTCTTACAACACTTTTCAACTGACCTACTCGGGTCAAGTTGCACATTTAACAGTTAGCCAAACCCATTCAATTTCGAATTCAACCAACCATTCCATTTAATCATTTCACAATACATCAAGCATTTACATTTAATACGGGTTTCCATTTCCCAATTCATGAAGCGCCCATAAAATTCATGGATTGAAAACTGACTCCCCATTTAACAAAACTAGATTTAATTTTGCATTTTAATTTCCACAACTTTACATTTTTACCAATAGCCCCACAAATGTATTTATATCATGCTAAGAGTGGTTTTAATATATGGGTTACCCATTCCCAGTTGTAAGGCTCCCATACACCTTACAATCGAAGAATTGTTCCTGTTCATTCACAACCCTGGTGAAACCAAAGAAATACATGACATCATAAGCAGTAAACACAGAGTAACATGCTGAATCTATTAAAAACATGCTATAAAACAGGAGCATGGCACAGAATCATGACATATTATCACTCAAGCATGTTAGATCTACCACTAAAAATGTTATCTAAAAGGGAATTGTAAACAAGTACAATACATAGAATATTAATGGCACAAAATACATACCAGCAAGCATACAACTAATGCAACTACATGGCATGATATATATGCATGACATGTGAATCTCTAAGTGCCTATTTTGATGCATGCAATGCTTCTCCTTTACCATAAGAGGTTAAGGGTTAAATAATATAATTCTAATATACCATAAGATGCAGAAATTACAATAATCACTCAAGGTGAAATCATATAAATTTTTATATTGAAAAGCACGAAAAACTTTACCAACCTCGGTCACTTGGTCATTTCCCATATGTGGGGTGATCAGTCCCAAGCATGGCTATTAACCCAAGTGCTGACACATTCCTAGTCTCCTATATACCGATCACAAAAATAGAAGGACAAAGAAAAAAAAGAGGACCCTATGATACCATTTTGTCACAAACCAACCCGAGTCGACCCTAAACTGGTCACCTGAGCCGGCCCGCGACATGGCCTCAAGCGCCTCTCCCCTTACGCTAGAGGTTTCCGAATAGAAGCTAGGGTGTAAGGTAAATCAGGGGGAGACTATACCCTCTAATCAATGTGAAGAAAAAGGGAAAAATACAGAAACAATGGAAGTAATGTATACAGTAAGAAAATAACAGAAAATATTTTTCATTTATAATGTTTGAATAAAATTGGTGAGCATCAGTTTAAATAGGAGATGCATACATGACATGCTAGTGATACAATGGAAGCATTAAACCACGTGACATACTTATAGATCAATGTAGAAGTAAATAAACAAAAGTCTCAATCCCCAAGGGTGATCTCCATGAGCATCCCAATCCCCAACTCGGTCCTTTGCTCCTAACTCCAAGTACAAGAAACAACAATGATAAGGTCCTACAACCATATAGAATCTACCCGGGTACCCTAGTGCAATGGCAGACTGAGTATTGTGTGAGATACATATCTCAGTAGGTCAGAACCACCTGGGACTAGCCCAATCTAGACCATGATGTACATTTAAACAATGTGCTGGTATTTTTGAACAATAACGATATAATACAAACAAAAAACACCTGTCCAGGTTCAAAAAAGGACACCTGATGGCAATACCTGCCTCAGCCCATAGCCAGAATAAGAACCTGTTTAAAACAACACAAGTAAATTTCGTTAAATCAAAAAAACACTTTTTATCAATATTCTCACTTACTCTATTTATTAACTTATCATTTCAACTCGGAGTGGAAATACATTCATTCTTACCTTTATTTATTTGATCACAGTTCACTCAGGTTTTACCCACATCTCTCATTCTTTTCATAAATCATTATTATCATTCATTTGGTGTTGAACGCCATGTCAAGAACCCCGATTCTCATTTGGTGTAGATCACCATGTATAACACCTCAAATCACATTTGGTTTAGATCTCCATGTCTAACACCTAGATAATTATTCAGTGTAGATCTCCATGTCTAACACCTAGATAATTATTCGGTGTAGATCATCATGTCTATCACCCCGAATAAAATTTGGTGTAGATCACCATGTATAAAACCTATAAATAATTCAGTGTAGATCTCCATGTCTAACACCCTATATCACAAGCTTGGATAACCATTGGGAAGGAACGCCTTGTACAAACCAAACTTTTAAATTGGTCTAGAATGCCACGTCTCGAACCCAGAATCTCATTTATTTTTTACCATTTTTCTATTAATTAATTAGTCTACACAATTCCCATTTCATAATTAATTCATCAAATTTAATTATCCAAATTTGTTCTCAAATTATCCTAATTAGTTCTCATAATTAATTCTCCTTAATCAGAATTCTGTAACTTGCATGAGAAATAGAAGGTAAAAAAAGTGTATGGCATCAACATGCCTCAATGATGGGTTATTAATGACATTAGAAGGTACAATCCAACAAACTTGTTCAAGAAAGGAATTTAATTAAACTATCATGTTACATTTATAACTTAAAGAACATGGAAAAAAGGGGGGCGTTTAGGCTGGGCACACCCAAGGTGGTTGCCAAGAGGCAAAGCGAGCACCCACCATGGGCATCACCATAAACGAAGGCCACAATGGGCATGAGTGAACCACCCAATAAGTTCAATAAGAGATAATGGGGCATCACTGAAAGGTTTCGACAAGCAGCACAAGACGTGGCATGGCATAAGTGCTGAACTATAGGGATTAGGGTAAACACCCTGCCCTAATAGTTTTAATTATATGTTAAGTCATGAACATAGGAGGTGTCATGGCTCATTTATTATTTTTCAAGATGCAACTTCATTTGAGGTAACCTATAAGGTAACAGTAAAAGCATGTCATTTATCAAGTATAATGTCAAGCATAAAGAGTCATAAGTCATTTAAGAAAGAAAAAACAAAAAATCTAATACTACATTTTTATTTTTAAGGCAGCTCACCTTCAGTGGAGGAGTTTTAATAGAAAAAATGTCATTACATTATCAAATAATTAATTTAGTAATATTTAGCATTTAATTTAAAACTCATTCAACACTTAACAAAATTAAGAAGTCAAACAATAAGGAAGGGAATCGTGAAACACTATTGAAAAATTTTTAGATTGAAGGAAGTGAACCTCGAAAGAGGGGTTTTATTATTAAATCGTTAGTTTAGTGACCATGCAACCGCTTTTATCTTATTCCTAAAATTCACACGATTTTCACAGAAGCATTTAATCAAAACTAAACTTGCATAATTAAAATGCTAAGGAAGTGAAATATTAAACTCACAATTACTTTACTTAAATTTAAAGGGTAAGGATAGGGACCCTACCTCCAGGTGGATCCACCTATCCACTCTGGATTGTGGCGCTTTCTAACTAAGAGTCACTGCTGCTCCCCCAAGAGGCATATGTGATTTCACACACGTATAAGGATACCTATCCTCTATGCACAGGCTCTGCATGGCCATGAGCATCCACAAGAGGATCCTTACACATATGCTTGTACACATACACCTGTCTCCGCTCACCTGCGCATGCACTTTTTATATATTCAATGGGGGAAACTCGACCCTTACGTGTATATTCGCTGCCATGGAAAAATATACGCATGTAGGGGGAACCCACATACATATAAATACATACCTATTCCTATGTAGGCGAGTCTCCTAGACTCTGGAAACTCGAAACTGCGCCAAAACCTCCAACACAGTATAAGACATCCACTACGTACCTTAAGACACAAAGATAAACCAATTTAGGCAAGGTAAAAACAACCAAAAATAATAAACCCTTACCTCGTGTGCTGGAGAAAACCCAAAATGAAGGAGAACCACACCGTGAAGCTCAACGCACTGCCAATGACAAACCAGGGACTCATAAACATCAAAAGCCCCAAATTTAACATGCACGAAATAAATAAATAGGTGAAATCCTTACCCCAAAACCATAGCGATGGTCCAAAACCACCCGAACCGCTTCGCCTTCGGCAGCAGTTGTCGGACGCACATAAAGGAGTCTCAAGGAGTCATTCTCATGCCCTAAAACCAAATGGAAGTCAAAAATTCGGGTTACCACAAACAACATAAATTGTGACAAACCAAATGGGCACCGAAAAAAGGGACGAATCATCAAACCCAAGATGAAGGATGAATCTAAAGACATTACCGTGGAGGATCGAATCTGGATGGTGAAGAAAACCAGATGAAATCATCCGCGGAAGGAGGAGGTCGCGTGTCGGGTTGTTTTGTGCTGCAGCAGTTCGGTCCAAACCGCTTTTCATAGCTATTGTGAGGTCGGCCGAGGGAGGAGAAGAGGAAGAGGGGGGTCACGCGCGGCTCGTGGGGGAAGAGGGAGGTGCGTCGTGGGGTGTTCTACTGAGTTAGGGTGAGGGAGAGTTAGTTTAGGTTTTTCATTATTTTATTTTATTCTATTTTATTTTATATTAATTTTAAACAAAAACATAAACTCCCCCAAGTGCACGGTTTGACTCGCACGGTTAAACCTACATCACACAGTCTGATATCACCGCTTATAACGATTCCAAAACTCCGGACCTTGCTCCGAAGCTCAGTTTCTAAAACTGACCCGTTGATAAAAGAAAAAGTCCAAAAACCTTGGTATTTTATCTGGTTCAAAACACGGGATGTGACATCTACAATGTGTTTTTCCAATGGAAGATCCTTCATGGTTATTAAATAGAAGGTAAGGAATCTATAATCTTAGAAACCTATGGAAAATCTCTAAGAAAAGACTTGTTAAGGATCTACTGGAGCATAGATTTTATTCTTCAAAAGTATTTGATCCTTGTCAATATGGAAAGAAACAGAAATCAACTATTAAATCAGTCAGTGAATTCTCAACTTCTGATGCATTACAGTTGGTGCATAATAATCTATTTGTTCCATCATAATATTGAAGCATTGGAGGAAAATATTTTGAATTTTTCATAGTGTATGATTACACTAGATTTACATGGGTCTATTTTCCATAAATGAATTATGATGTTTTTTATTATCTCAGAATTTTTAGAGCCCATGTTTAAAATGATTAAAATTTTCCATTGACAACTATACATAGTGATCAGGGAGAAGAATTAAAAAATTCTAATTTTGAAACTTTTTGTAGTAAAAAAGGAATTAAATATAAAATTTCAGCACCATGAACTATTCAGAAAAATGGTGTTTTCAGAAGATGAAATAGAATTTTCAGGATATAACTAGAACCATGTTGAGTGAATATTAAATAGCCAAAAAATTTGGGTTGAAGCTATAAGTACTGCTTTTTATACTCTAAATCGAGTTTTGATTAGACCTTTTCAGAAAAAAAAAAACCCCTTATGAGTTATGGAACGGTAGAATAGCTAGGCATTCATACATCAAGGTATTTGGATGGAATGTATTAATCATGAATAATAAATATAATCTACATAAATTCACAGCCAAATATTATGAATGAATTTTCTTAGGCTACTCCACAACACCTAAGGCTTATAGAGTTTTTAATAAAAAAACTTGCACTATTGAAGAAAAAATACCTGTAAAATTTGATGAAACTGATCCTTTTGATTTTAAACTACCTCAACCTACAACTTCAAATGTATTTTAAAAAATTTATTATCGACCCCTGATATAAGATCCTTCTGATAAGGAAAATGTTCATGAAAATGTTTCTGAACAATTTACCCCAGAAGACTTTCTACCATATGTTGTTGAATAAGTTTTACAAAACCCAAACTAGTTGTTTCCAAAAAACCATCCCAGTGATATTATCATTGTTGATATAAATCAACCTATAAGGACTATAATATCCTTATGGAATGAAGTATAACATCTATAATTTCATTCTCATTTAGAACATAATAGCATTGATGATTCTTAAGGTGATGATAATTGGTTAATTCCATGCAAGATGGGCTAAATAAATTCTAAAGGAATAAATTATAGACCTTTGTTTAATGTCTTAAGTAATCTTATATTATTGGCATAAAATGGGTATTCCAAAATAAATTTGATGAAAATTGAATCATTGTAAGAAATGAAGCATGATTAGTTGCTAAATGCTATAATCAATGGAAAGGAATAGACTATGAAGAAACCTATTCTCCAGTAGCTAGACATGAATATATTCATATTTTACTTTCATTTGAATCATTATTTAATTTCAAACATTTTCAAATAGATGTTAAATGTGCTTTCCATAATGGTTATGTTCAAGAGGATGTTTTTATTGAACAACATCCTGGTTTTGAAGGAAAAAACATCCTGAACATGTTTTCAAACATACCAAAGAATTATATGGACTTAAAGAAGCCCCTAGACCCTAGTATGATAGACTTACAGTATTTTTTTATAAACTACTACATTAAGGGAAATGCTGGTCCAACCCTTTTATGAAGAATGTTAATAAAAATGTTTTGATTGTTAAAATTAATATTGAGGAAATTATATTTGGTTCAAATCAGCTATATTTATCCAATTCCATTATGGAACTAATTAAATCTGAGTTTGAAATGTTTAAGATGTGTGAGTTAAAAGTTTCCCTAGGTTTTCAAATTTCTATAAAACAAGAAGGAATATATATATATTAACACAAGTATATTAAATATCTTATTGAAAATTATGGATATGACAACACTAAGAGTATAAGTACTCCCATCAGTATCTCAAATTCTCTTGATCTTGATGAAGCTGGTAAACCAATGGATCAAACATCTTTTAGAGGTATGATAGGAATTCCTCATTACATAAAAGATTGTCATCTAGACTTAATGTTTCTAGTATTATTACGTGTACGATACCAATCCAATCCTAAGGAATCTCATGTAAATGATGCGAAATTAATTTTTTTTTGTACTTAAAGGGAACCATGTATTTTGGAATCTTTTATACTTCTGTAAATGATTACGTTTTAAAATTCTTTTTCGGATAATGACTTTTGTGGATGTATAATTGATAGGAAAAGAAAATCCAAAACATTTCACTTCTTAGGAGATTTATTCATTTCATGGTCATGGAAAAGAAAAACTCTGTAGAACTTTCCTATGCTGAAGCTCAATATGTAGTAGCTGGAAGTAGATGTGCTCTAGTGTTGTGGATGTAAGACACACTCACAGACTATGACATGAGTTTTAACAAAAAAAATTGTCTGTGATAATACTAGTGAAATTACCCTATGATGAAACCCTACACATCACTCTCATACAAAATGCATAGATATTAGGAATCACTTTCTCAGGGATCACACGCTAAAAGTTGATATCATTGTTCAATTTAACGGAACACAAGATCAACTTGCGGATATTTTCTCAAAATATTTACCCTATGATAGACTTTAATTCTTTGAATAGAAGTTATGATTGATAATTGTAATGTAGTCCTCCTTTTTAACATAATATTGAGTCCTATCTCCTTATAGTAAGAAACTCCTTTTCATATAGGGGTACATTTTATTGGAAATTAATATTTTTTCATAGTCAAATTTTTTTTTAGTTTATAATTTTTCATATTCTAAAATATCAAAGTTAATCAACAAGAATTTTCTTCATTATGGATAATTTTTCTAAGTAATCTGAAAGGTTTTTTTCATTCTTATGTTATCGTAATCATATTTTTTACTTGTTTGTATTTTAAATTGGTTTTAAATTTTTTTGGATTCACTTTTCCATAAATCCAAATGTTTATCTTAAAAACCTCAAATGATCGGAACCTATCAAAACTCATTCATTGGATATCATATCAACCACTTGATTTGATCTAATGTTTTTCAACCGTTGGATCTACCATGGAAGTAGAACCATCACCTCAATCGCATATATAAAGCCTCCTCAATGGTTTTCCATCATCATTTTTTTAATATTTCGTGTGCTGAAGTTCTGCATCTGTACTTAAGGTCATTCTAAAAATTCCTTGTTTCCTCAGTTCTGAATGTCTGCTGAAGCCTCTCATCTGAATGAAATGTCAACTGTTAAGGAAATATCTGAGTGATATATATATAGAGAAAGGTTAGTCGATGTGAATATTTATGCTATGTATGACTCTATCATATCTATGAATGTCATTCTGAATGGTTTAGAGAGTGTATGTGTATCAAAACTGGGGACACATGATCTGGTCAATCCAGGCTTGTTGACTGAGTTCTATGAGACAGAAAGTTTCTTTAATGAAGAAGGCAGAGAAAAGTTCTCTTTTATGTGTTATGAAAAAACCTACTCTCTTTCTTACAGCAAAGCAGCAAGTCTGATTGGAATTCCTTAAAAAGGAGAAGCATAGTTCTGTACTCACAAATTAATAGATGTATCAAGATCTCATGATATGAAAAACGATATAGAGTTTCTTGTCTTGAAAGAAGTGTTGTCACCATAGATTGTTCATTTGTCTATGAATATACAAATTCTTTAGCTATGGGTTCATGGATTTCTTATTCCGAGGAAAGGAGATAAGGATACGATGGAGAAAAGTAATATCTATGTCTTGGATTTCATGGTGAATATTAGGAATATAAAATTGTTCTAGTATATCTTCATTATGATTAAAAACATCATGAATGGAAATCTGAAGTATAAAATTAAAATGTATTCGGCTATTTATTCAATGATTATAGTTATTTACCTTTAGTATTTCAAAATTCATTTTAGTTTAAAGCTACGGAATTTCAATGTAATGTTTTTGAGTGATGATACTCTAAGAATAATGAAGATCAGTTTTTCTATTGATTACAGGGAATTTTATGATTCATTATTAGCTGAAGTAAAAGCATTGTCAAAGAAGCCAGAAGTGGCTAAAACCTATTAGAAAGGTGGAATGAAGAGGAAGGATATGTAACTAGAAGTGAATGGAAAAAACCATGTGGCCAAGGAATCATAGTCAGTAGCACCAAAACCAAAGAAGAAAAAAACCTAATCTGATGAAGTTGTGGGTAACTAGAGAGAGAATAAGAAAAATAAGAAATAAGGGGAGCCTATGTTTGTCTAGGACCCTGCTGAGGTAAAACCCTTAAAGGTAAAGGCTACTAATGATCTTGATATGGAAAAAAAGAGAATAATAAAAATAAGAGGTGTCTTCGGATGAGGTAATTCAATTTATTCTTAAGGATGATGATAATGAATCTAAAAAAATTTCGATACCAGAATATGTTTTATTATAACCATTACCAAGGACTCTGGGAATGAATGTGGGGATTCCATAACAACATCAATAAGAATAAATTTTTGAAGAGGAATAAGTGTAAGCATAATGAGAAGAAGAAGGAAGTGGGGATATTGACGACCTGATTAGGAAAGTGGAAGATTATCATGAGATGCACAATCATTATGAGAAATTATCAATCCAAACATCTGAAGCTGAGTCTTCAAATATTTCTACCCCAGGAAAATATGACAATGGTGAGGAAGAAAAGAGTAAATTTTCTAAAGGGGAAAGTAGCAATCCTGATTTTATCCAACAAGATGATTTTCGAGCAGGAGCCGATTAAGAAGATGTATAAGAAGATTAAATTGTTCTGCTATCAGATAGTGAACACAAATCATCCAAAACACAAGATATCATTCAGAAAGATGGTAAGGTAAAGTAGGTGGTAGTGGATACACCTACAAAATCTATTATGAAGAAGTAAGAAGTTGGTTCTCAATAAAAGAGGAAATCTGTTGAATTAGAAAAAGAATCCTCAGCTACCAAACTAATTGATTCAGAATCATCTTCCCTTGGGCATTTTTTTGTTGTTTATTCATTGAATAATCTGGATGGATCTATTCTCTTAATCCCTAGTATAGAATAAATATTCCAGATGCTTTAGCATACGATAAATCAGAAATCTGATTCAGTTTCCATAGTTATGGAAAAATCAGTTGGACTAGAGGTAGATTTCAAAACCTTCTTCATTGGTTATGAGGCTCATTAATGATCTTGCAAGAAAATTACAAGATGGTGAATGAATAAAATCTAGGAAATGATAATCATGGATGAATTTCATGATAATTTCAAGGATTATTTTCACCCAAAATATGGAATGATCAAGGATCTTATGAAATATTTTGAGGAAAAGCTAAACATTGAATAGACTACTCGAAGGCAAGAAGTTAAGGATCTGGATGGAAAGCTTAATTATTTGTCCATGAGTTGGAAGAGGGAAAGGGATATCAGAATTGAGATTGAAGATAATATTGTTAAGCAAAAAGAAGTGTTAATGCTCAAGCATAATTTCTTAAGGCACAAGATGAAAAAATTTAATACTTGGATAAGAAAAATAATGATCAGGATCTACTGCTCAAGTGTATGGAAGAAGACCAGAAGGAGATCGAGAATCTAAAAAACATTGTCAAGAATCCAATGTTGAATGAGAAATAATGATAATTTCATTCAATTTCGATCTTTTGTTGTATTTTATTCATTAGAAAAATTTTTCCAATCAAAATGAATTTTTCATTGTTCTACATATATTTTTGGTGGTTTAGTAATAATGTTTGAGGTACCAATTTTTTCCATTCTCTTTATTTATTTTTTATAATCACAATGAGGGACAAAGGAAGTATAAAAAGAATATTATGTATGATAAGATTTTCCTATGTAAGGGGAGTTCATCTAAAGAAGAGTCCCTATCAATGAAGGTTTTCATATTCAAGATAACATAATATATCATTCAGGAAATCAGGAATATGATCTTTAAGCATTCAAAAGCCTAATGGGGAGTTATTCATATTCACTTTTATTCATAGGTAAAGAGACATAAGTTTTTATTTTCAATTTCAAAAAAATTTTACGTCCTTATATTATATTTTGTAAGGATGTTTGTGCCTTCCAAAAAGGAGGATATTGTTGAGTCAATAATGATTCCTTATGAATTTTCCATTACTTTATGTTTTGAAAATCACAAACACACTATCTCAGGGAAAATTTTATTTCTCCTGTGATTTTCTTTAATAAGGAAAACTTCCCTTCCACAAGTAAATTTTATCCATATTGTTGTTTTCATTTTTTACCTATATATTATTTTAAAAAAACTCATTTTTTTAATAAGTGTATAATTTGGTTTCATATCTAAAAACTATGAAGTCTATGAATACTTAGATATATATTATTATTTTTTCTGAATTCAAATTCATGTTATGAATTCTTTGAAATTCAGACTTATAATTCTCTAAAATTCAGACTTCAGAATTCTCTGAAATTCCGAATCTGAATTCTCTGAATTCAGACTCTAAATTTCCTGAAATTCAGACTATGAATTCTCTAAAATTCAAACTCTGAATTCTTTAAAATTCAGACTTAGAATTATCTAAAATTTATGCTCTGAATTCTTTAGAATTAAGACTCCAAATTCCTTATAATTGAGACTCTGAATTCATAAGAATTTTTATTCCTAATTCATTGGCATTCAGACTCGAAAGTCTATAGAATTCATATTCTGAATTCCTTGAAACCCCAAATCTGAGTATCCTCGTAATATATACTCTGAATTTTTTTTTCTTAGACTTTGAAAAATATTCTCCCTTAGACTCTGAAAAAAAGGAATTTATTAAGAAACCAAAATTTTCTTAACCCTTATTATAGTTATGAAATGATTTCATACAAGCAGTTTCTAACAAACCATTGTTTGAGTGACATGTGTACAGGTCCCTCTGAGATTCATGGAAAAAGATGATTATTGGCGGAGAGAGCCGACCATTGACGAAGTGCCTATAAATAGGAGATCATATGAACGATCTCCTCAAATAATGATAGTTCCAAAACTCTAGAGACCACATACTGTTGAAGTGATTTATAAAGAGAGAAACATTTATGAATTGTGCATACTAAACATTTTGTTCATCTTACATTGTGCGACTCTGACTACCTTCAAGTTTGAGGACTTCCTTTGTTAAGAAATATATAGGTTCCGACAGCCTTCAAGTTCGAGGGATTGCAGGGATATAAAGATATATTCCTATATTCTTATCGAGGGCTTACCCTTGTTTGTGTAAGAGACAATTTCTTGAATTTATAAATCAAGGGCCCTTTGTCCAAGGTTATTGGATACCCTACTCTTTGGGATAACATATTTTATAATTGTTAGTTGTTTTGTTTCAAGTTAATTTTCCACTACATTTTTATTAATAAAGAATGTATAATTATCTTATTCATCATTTTACTCTTGTATATTCTGATTTGTAGGATTGTATATGATTTAAGGTAGAATATACACCTTGTAAACTTTTCTTATGTTTCATTTGTGGAACCATATTTCCGGAACCAAGCAATTTTTGTAGAACTAAATGGTCTTGTAAATTTATATTGTTTAACCTTGTCAGACATAGTTTTCATTAATGTTAAAACAACTGTTTTATAACATATTAATAGGTTCCAATTTAATTTTTAAATTATACCATTCTCCCCCTTCTTGGGAATTGAGAAACTACATCATATTTCAATCCTATAGATTTTGGGTTTTGTGAACTGTGTTGTGAAATATAAAACTAAAATCCAGACCTCTAAATAAGATAACTCTAAGAGGTTGTATGTCTCCCACACCGAGCATGATCCAAAAAACATAAAATTAAGATTTAAAATTGTAACATAATATTTTAAACAAAAAATTAAAATTTACTTTTAGAGGCCTAGTTTTGGGGTATAAGCCTTGCAAAAAACCCTTTTGTTCACTGGTCAACGCAATGTGGGCTAGAACTTGACAGGTGTTTCAGATATCTTGGTTGTACGCAGAATAATGCTTCAACGTACCGCATCGGTATTAAGATATTATCTTATCATATCAAGTAGCACATGGGGATTGCTTCCACGTATCATGCATCATGCGGGGACGGATTATTTCTTCCCATTTTTGGTAATAGTATGTGTACCCTATACAAACATTTTTATGTCCTTTGGGAAATTTGTGTGGCCTTTATGCAACAGTTATTATTTGACTATCCTTTTTAGGGATTTTTGGATATCCTTTTTCTAGCTAAAATGGATCTCTCATAGGATGTCTCGGGCGTTGTTTCTTCTTCTGAGGCTACAGCTACTACCACTCTTTCTAATTCTAATGAATGATCGAATAACATCTATTCTTTGTTTAATGAAAAAATTATTGTCATTCCATTTCACTAATTTTTGGAAAATCTGCTTATGGTGACTCAATGGGAATACCCAGATTTAGATATGCTTCCTCCTTATGGGTTTGGACTATTATTTGGTAGTGTGATTCCATCACCATATCCGAAAGATCATCTTGTTTTGTAGATAATTATCATATCTATCTTGAAGGCATTGATTTCATCTAAGGGGCTATACATTGAGAGAGATATTTCCTCTGGATCTATTGTTTTCTATGCAACTCGAGCATTAGTAGTGGTACATTAGAATGAAGACTACACTACCCACCACTACCAGATCATTGGGTGGAATGAAATAGCGAACAAGATGCATAGTAGGTCATGCATGTGGTATCTTCGGTCTTTAGGCTCGTTTGGATTAGATTGGTGGAGTATTTTTTTTGTTTTCCAGAGTTGTAAAGAATTTTGAATAGAGATTTAGATTGTGGGAGTATACGAGGTTTCTTGGGTATCTCAAACATACAGTCACCAACCCACTTCCCTTATTTCATATCTCCTTAGCAGGTGGATCCCATACAGTAATAAATTCTATTTAACCCATAGAGAGATTGGCATCAGTGCTTAGGATATCCGATTAATCACGGTACTCCATATTGTTGGGGTTATGTAAGATTACTTCCAACCTCCCTCCACTGTTTGGGATGATGAGGAAATAACACATACTTTGGACAAGAAACTCATCATTCATGTGAAGGATCTTTTGAAGGAAATTGGTCCTTCTCCAAAAGAGGACATACCTTATGTTGAGTTGTTTGGTGCCATTTTTAGGTATATGAGTCTAGATCCCGAATCATGGAATCCGAAGGTATGACCTACCAATACAAAACATAGGTGATTAGGTACCTTTTGGACCACCCTAGAATAGGGTATGTTTCATGTATGGGGATTTGGGCTCATCACTAATGTCGATCGATTATTTAAAATAGTGGCCTTCTAGAAATGTTTCTGAGATAGTGGATCTTACTAGTACTAGAATATAGAGGTGTGATAGGAAAAAAAATCATCATGGATGCTCAGTTTGGATACTGATTGATGCATGAATTTAGATATGCATGTATTGGCCAAGATTTATCTCCTACTGGGTCAGATTGCTGAGTGGAGCCACCTTACAGGATGACTCTGTCCATAAAAATTCTTTGGGGCTGGATATGATCCCACAAAAGAGTTTATACATTGGTCAATTCCTTACTAATACTACATACTACCCTCCAACCGTGACTTTAGTGTAACAACTAGGTTATGTCGGTGGCTTGGGATTGACAAGATAAGTGAGATAAGAAAACCAAAAAAATTGAACAAGACATTATGGGTTTACTCAATTTTTATGAATGTTTCTCTTATAATACATATGATTCACCTACTTAAACTATTATTAATTATGAAACCAAAGACATTGTCAACCATGGTTACTTACTGACATTTAGAAAAGAGGTCATGGTTTCTTGTATCGAAGGGGAGTTTTTTAGGGATACACACCATTTGGATTCAGTCTTCAATTTATCTATTTCCCAAAGTTGTTTCCTATCGCTATCAATAGTGTCTTTTATGAGAAGAATTTGATGATAACCCATCATCTATGGATGATGTTAACCCAGGAAGACATATAGTGCCATGCCAGATAGTCCGATTCTAAGAATTATGTACCCTTCCTTACCAGAATCTATAATGAGGCCTAGGATAAATCTTATCCTAATGTCCAATTAGTTAACCCGGTTCTTATCGTTTAAACATCCAAGGAATATTGGGAAAAATAAAGGAGAATAATAATATAGTAGTTGGACACTCTAAACCTAGAAATTTCCTCTGATATCCACTTTGCTCCCCCTGAGGAAAATTGTGAAAGACAGGGTTGTGACCTCACGGGCAGCTGAATGAGCTGCTTAAGATGCTTCTAGGATACCTCCATCGTTTCCCACAAGGAATATTTCCCAATGGTCTAGTGGCAATGAGATCTTTTGAAAGGTCTTCAATCTAGTTGTGACTGGTTCCCTTGTGCATTATGGCAGCTCCTTCGAACTGGGGAAGTTTCCCTTACTGGTAATGGCAATTTTTCAACACTTGCTGACAATTTTTTTGATGAGGATCCTGAGAGGGTGGGTCATTACCCTGAGGACCTCGAGACCCTCATCCATTCCAGAAGTGGTCACCACAAATACTAACATTGGGTACTTTCGATGCAACGAACAGAGATGGATGATGAGGATGGAAACATAGATGGATCACCTATTGCGGCTACTATGGATAAAGCTTCTCTTTTGGTCCCAACATCTATTAAGTGTTCATCTTCTCAAGGTCTTGAGTTTACACGGAATCCCAGGAAACATTTGTGGTTGTTGAAACCAACTCTGCTCCCCTAAAACAAACATCCAGCATTGGCAATCCCAGTCGCAACTGCCTTTCCTGATGCCTGGATGTTCTATGAATAACTGAGGGTGAATTCATCAAATGAAGATATATTGAGGCTTCTTTAGGGATGACGTTTTGACCTTCTATGTTTTGGGGTATCCATTTCTCCTATATGTATTTTGGCCAAATAAGAACCTAATGAAGTCGCTACCTACATGAATAAAATGGAAAAGTGTCTCAATGCATATATGGATAAGAATTACTAGTTTTACCATGTGGCATCGAAGTTATTACTCATACAATTGATGGGAGAGGCTATTTTATCTTCAACTTCTGGCCTGAAATTCTTTTCTTGGAGATATGTTAAAGGCACCCACTCCTCTTTTTTATTTTTCAGGATCCTGTAGGGTTTTGAGAAATGTTTCTTTCCCAAATTTATTCTACAAGAGGCATTACAACCTGCGAGTGATCCCTATCAATGGTAGAGAAACTACATAAGGATCCTGTAGAGCTCGATAACATGTAGAATAAGTCATCAGAGACCCCTCCATGAAATTTCCCCCTCAATCTCCTTGGGGTTCCCTCATTCAGGAGCCATCTCTGCATTAATAAAAGAAACAAAATTATGACTCCCAAGTGCTAATAAACATTAGGAGTTAAATCACATGTAATCGTTTATTCAACTAGTGGTTAAACCGAGTACCCTGATATTGTTGACTCACCAGTGTGGGTATGCATTTCGATGTAGGGCCTATCATTATCCACATTTCAGCTTCTCAGGAATCTGAGGCTCCCATCCCTTTTATAGAAAAGGGAGGGTCTCTTGAAATCGTGGTTGACAGAAGTGGGGGATCAGGGCCATCTGAAGATAATGAGGGAACTGTCGACCGTTTAGATGTGACTGATCCTAATCGGACGATATCATCCAAAATAGTGGAAGAACATCTCGATGATTAGGGATCATTCGACCATTTTGATCCGACTCTCATGGAAGGGGATATGGTAGACATTATGGTAGGGGATTAATCTAGTGGTGAGCCTGAAGTGCTATCAGATTATGGAGTGGCTTCAAAACATCAGGATCAAATTATTCTTGGTCAAATGACCTTTACCAATGTGCAGGGAGTCCCTTCAAAGATTTACACTATACCTACTCATGCTAACTCCACATTAGTCACAATTATTGGGGAGGCTAATATCCCTATCCTTCAAAATTTGGAGCATGCCATTATATAATTTTTCCAATTTTGAGAGAAGATTTGTTTTCAACCCCTAGGATCTCAGACAAGAACCATTCTCTGGACTATCTATACCTACATTCCTTATATAAATAATAAACCTTTTGAGGGCTTCCTATAGGGTCACTATGTCAGTTGAGTGCGGACCTTGGTCATTAGTGTTCTTAAGTGGTTGTGAGGTTCATATAATGATTGAAGATATGAAACCACTTGTTCAATGTAGAAGTATAGCTGCATAAGTGGGACGTAATGAAGCCGCCTCATCACTATTATCAAAATTATAAACACAAGAATTATCAATTTCGTGGAACACCCCTGTCTATCCTTTGATGCAACTACCAGGGAGGTGGTTGTTGTGGTATCGAGTTGCGTTGTAGCCACAGGATTGAGTCCCTCTCTTGTGGCGTTCATTCCAGCTAATGTTTCATTATAATGTAGTGACTCATAGACCGATCTAGAGGGCATGCATGGTCTTCTTCCTATACATAAAAAGTCATGTAGGAACATTTAGTGATTAATTTCTTATACCCTATAAATGAGATGCTAGCAAAGTTGTCAAAACTACATCTCTAATTTACGGGATTGGGTTTTGGTGGATTTGACAGTCATAGAATCGGTGATATAGTGTGGCAGGTGGTCGCTACTCAAGAATCAACTGGTATGCTTGAGTCTAAAGTTTCTATGCAAGAGTAGACAGATCATCTTATAGCTACAATGAAAATTCTCATGGAAGAAGCTACCAGCCATGTTTGAGATGTGGAATGGTTTGAAAAACAAACTCATGAATATAGAGACCTTGTTGAAACATCTTGACCCAGAAGTGGAGAAATATAACTAAAAACTAGAGTGGCTTAAAAAAGATAGGGAACGTTCCACAGTCACAGTTGAGGAGGGTCAATGCCAAATAAATGAAGTAGAGGGGACCTTCCTCAAATCCATGAGGGATAAAGAGGAATTGATGGCAAGAGCATAGGTCAATACTATGAATTTATTAATTTCTCTCCAAGCCGTTGAGGAGTCGCATCAATTTTTAATCCAACATTGTGACATTTTCAAACATCTTCAGCACCGACCATGTCCCACTTGTGAGGTGAGGCTCTAGGAAATGGATGCTCATTCATTTTTCTTTTAACTAAATCAAACTAATTTTCCTTCAAATTCTTGATCTTTTCCTTTTCCTATCTTGTGAATTGAAAAAAATAAATCATATAATCATCATTTCGATATGGTATTAATTTTAATCCATGATTCAAAACAAGTGAAATGATATAATAGAATCAAGACCTAATTTCAGCCTGAGTCGTGGGACTCAGAAAGCATAGTTACCCTATTGATGATCTTATATGAAAAAACTCAATAAATTTTGAGTTTTTTTCATTGTCACCCAAATTTTTTCAGAAGACTTTTATATATGGGCTAGCGGATATAACATGAATTTTTCATTGGATGCCCTTTGCGGTTTTTCGACCCAACAAGATTTATATCTCTTTTGATATCTAGAAACTTTTTTTCTCTTTAATCCATACCTGAAATATGTTTAACAAATTGACACTCGACTATTATCCATAGGTTCCCTTTGTTGATTTTCACTCTGGAGAGTATGTCGTCTTTTTCGATGGCAGTTGACAGTCTTTCCAATCAAACATATTACTGATTTTATTGGTCAAATATCTTTATAAAACAATATAATTAAGGAGCCCTAATTCAGGATTCATTAGTCCGGAATGTCCTATTAAATTTCAGAAAACAAAGAGGGATTTTTCTTGACCCTAAATTTGGGAGTTTTGGACATTTATGAGGCTTGGGAGTTGTTTTAGGTATACGATGGTAGGATATGACTCTCCTAGGAAAAAGGATTACTTTGATTTACGACTGCCTTGTAGGAATCATATCAAGAGACACCTGAGAATGATGTGAATTTTCAAAAAAAGGTGACGGCGGGACACGAGACTTCTATCTTCGATGGCCTGGGATGATTTACAACACATTGAATTTGTTATGATGTTGGGTTCCACAGTTGGTGTCCTATCTATGTGATGATTTCAGAAAGTATTATGGACTTTCATATCATCTTTCAGTAAACAACTACTCTAACACGGTGTTTACGTGTGTAAGGGAGAGTTGTTGAATGGTCAGTTCAATTAAAATTGTTTTTCATGTTTATGAATTTTTAAAGGGGAGGATCTATTAGCAATTTTCTAGAGGGGGTTTACAAATACGTGGGAGGGGGAGGGGGTATGACTATCATTTGAGTGAATGGAAACTAGAAATGACTCTTTAATGGAAAATTTGTCCACTGATTGAAGATCATATTATAGGAATAATATGCAGATCCACTTTGGCATTATGTGCATAGTCAAACATAGGGGTCTGTAGGACTAGCCTTCCATCTACAATGTCTATAAAGGATTATGGTGATTGGGACCCTTCTAAACATAGAATATGAACATTGTCAAGGGGTGTTCATGAGAATGAAAAGTGACATTTATTTTTGCTGAAATTCTATGGGAAACCCAAAAATAAGTGGGTGCATTTTTTTCCTTATATGCGAATCATCTTCACACATATGTATGATGTATAATTATTATACAAAAACCTCAAGAGAGACCAGATTTGTATCAGTCCAGCATGTTCAGATATATCCAGGACGTGGGTAGAAAGGATAATGGAATCAATTATCATTGAGGGCCCCTGAATCATGAGCGAGGTCACACGGCTTGAAATCCATTGGGCATTCTAATTTACGAGAGCAATCAACTGGGGAAAATTTTTCATTTAATTTATGGTAATCTTTTAGGCATCATATATAGTGCCACCAGGGCATGATGGGAATAGTCAAAAAATGGTTTCTACAAGACACTTTCCTTCCATCATCAATGTCCATGTTAGATTATGGGGAATCAAGATCTCTTAGTTCATGTAGTTTGAGATATATCCGGGGTGTATGCAGATAAAATAGAGACATTCAGGTTGTGATTCACTCATGGAGTAAGTTATCCCTTATGTAGATAAAATTCATACGTAGGATGAGGTATTCTTCCCATCTTTGAGGTACCCAATCATTTAATGTTGTACGACCAAGACGTAGGGTTCCTTACCATGAAGCGATCTGTGATATGCCTTTTGGGGTTATGCTACTAGGACCTAATTAGTGGACTAGTTTTCCATGATTTTGTGGTGAATATGTCACAAAAATCTATAATATCATGTGATCTATGATCTAAGTAAGAAATAAGGAATTAAAAGGATTATAGATCACCTCATAGGAGTTGAAAAATAAACAATAGGGAGAACATTAGGCTTAAAACAATGTTATGCAGTTTAAAGTCACACAACACTGATGATTATGGATTTGCAATTTAATATCATGTAGTGAGATCATGGGGTTCTTTACTGGGTAGGGAACTGTGACATCAATTGTAGGGTCATGCTACTAGGAACAAATTATTGGACTGATTTTCAATGATTCCATGGTGTATTTATCACTCAAATCCCTAATATCAGATGACCTATTTTCAATGTGAGAAACATGGGATTACAAGTATTCAAGATCATAATTTAAGAGTATAAAAATCATCAAAAGGTAGAACATTAGGCTTAAACCAATGCTATGCAATTTAGTGTCATACAACAAGAATGATACTAGCCTTGCAGTTTAACGTTATGCAGGGAGGACATAATGTTGTGCAGTTTAGAGTCATGAAGCTAGGATGGTATGTTGACACAAAGATCATTAGTATCATTGAATTATTTGTGATTTGGATGTTCTATAATTCCATAGAGATAAGTGATGAAAGAAGGTGTAAACCATAGTCTAATGGCATACTTGGATCAGGAGAAATGACAAGGGGCTTGGAAGCCATTTGGCATATCGAGGTAGGAGAGGATTCTCCTGAGGAAGAATTTTTATTTGATTGATGGTAATTTTTTTTGGAAACATATGATAAGCCACTAGGGCATGATATGCATAGTCAAAAAAGTGTCTATATGACACTTTCCTTCTACCATGGATGACCGTGAATGTGAATGGGAATCTAACATTTCCATAAGAATGAAGTTTGAAAAATGGGAATGATGAGTCTCAGAATGTAAGAAATATCTCAACACTAATTAGCCATGAAATACTAGAGCATCCACATAGATCTTTCTTAGTTGTATGGGGGGGGAGAATGATATTTTTACTTTATATGAGTTGGGGGTGGGAGGAATTTGCAGGACCAGGTAACATTAATAATCATGACACACATGACTGTTGATGATTCTCATAGTTTATTGTCATACATTTTTGACTTTTCATATACTACTGATACGATTCTGACATTCACATGGACGAAGGTGCATTTTTTAACTATGTATTTGTCTGGGATTCCAAATTTGGGCATCACTAAATATCCTTCTAGGGTAGGAACCAATTCTTACATAGTTCTGAACATTCCCTACAAAGTATTAGTCTATGCATATGGACATGCGAGGGAATTTTTTTTAGTGGTGGGTATGGGATTCCAAATCCAGGAATGACTATATATTCTGTAAGGGTCAAAATCAACCCACACATAGTACTGAATTTTCCTCATAATGATCAAACATAGACACAGGAGAAGGGGAATTTTTGTTTCAATTGATATGGATGATGGGTATACCTTATATCTCTATAGTTTCTTTACATAATGAAATCCTTGACAATGATCATAACCACATTTTAGTTATTCTCGATGTGAGAAAATGGTTTGAATATCGGTTCCATAAAAAATATGGGGAGATAGAGGACATGATAGAGGAATTTCTTTTATATTGTGGGGGCTAGGTCATGATCGAGGATCGATGAATTGCTATGTATCCTTCAAGGGCATGAATTAAGCCATACATAGTTCTCTGAAAGATCATGTAGTTAATTTTCATGTGATTAGGAGGATTTATGCTATACAGCTTAACGTCTTGCACCATTGACTCTATGTTGCATATTTTAGAGTCATGTATTGATGAAATTGGCATGACATTTTAATTTTATATTTCTGGGATGAGTTCTGTAACATTTAATGTCACATTGATAAGATTATAACTCATAGTTTAGGGTCATAGTTTTTGGACCATGTATGGGAATTGTTGATACATGATGTATTTCATTAAAAAATTGCCTATGTGGGAGTAACAATGAGATGTTTATTCATTGATATCAAGTAATATTATCCATTGTAATAGACCATATTTATGACATATGGTCCCTCCCTCTTTTGATTCAGATTTGGTGGCTTTTTCTTAAGTATCTTTGATGGGTGTGCTGGATACCCAGCATTGAAGATGATGGGTAGGTGAGGAGGTATTAATCATCAATGGGGACTAGGATTCCTGCCGGATCACTACATTGTGTGTCTTCATTGGTTGTTGTGATTTCATTTTCATCTAATAATTCTCTGGAAGAACATGCAATATACATATATTACATATACATACCAACAAATGTGTCAATGTTTCATTCTCATGAGCATATTCTTATTTTATGATCCAACATCTCCTCATTATTCCTCTTAGTGGTGAGGCAATGTGGAATGAATGGAGTAAGACTGCCACATTGGATAAGGATTCACGGAGGGTTCACCATTGATTCACCTCCGAGGGAAACATTAGTGCATGATTGAGAAAAATAGAAAATGGATTGATGGGTGACAAGAATTTTTCATTTATTATAGAATATTTCACTTAAAAATCTTTGTTTCATCCTAATATTCTTTTTCTTCCTTTTATGAAGGTCTTTATAAACACCACAGGGATTGGTCATTTTATCCCTTCTTTACTACGAGGGAGGTGCTATAGTCAAATAGTCCCAGCGAGCAACTGCATGAGGTCGATTGTTTGTGAAATTGGTCTTCTTAGGATATAACATCCTCAGATGGTCTCGAACACAATTATCTATGGATCCAAAAACAATAATTTCCTTCGGATCCAAGATTCATGGAATTATATTCAGAAGGTAGGCACTTTTTGGATAATTATTTGGATGATGAAACTTAACTACTCTATTGGTCCCGAGGATGGGAGGTTGGGCTAACCGTACCCATTGTGGGAAGGATTATTTCCTATTTGGGGACTCCTTTATATATTTATTTCATGTTCATATGTACTTAAGTCTTTGGTTCATTCCTAATGATTCATTCCATGAGATACCCTATTTTTTCTATATCATCATAGGAATACATGGATTTGATGCTACAGAGGTAATACAGAGTAAAGCGATAAAATAAGGTGCTATAGAGATTATAGTTATCTCGGTGGGACAGAAGCTGACTTGCTGCTGGGATCAGACTAATGAGATGGGTTTCTTATATATCATTGTGAATGAATTATATCCCACGTGGTTAAAAAACATGGGGCACACATTTTAGAGCATCCCATTTTAGGGGACATGTTTTGGTGGAAAATATTGGAAGGGAATCCATTTTGATCTCATGTTTGTAATAAGACATCCAACATATCTGGGTTTGAGCTATAATTGGAGTTCTCATTGTTCAGATTTGGATTGGAGCATACACGTGAGATATACCAATTTGAGTGGCAATTATTGGGTGGACCCTTTTGGATGCACACCCATTTTGAGCTCATGACATCAAGTAAGAATACTATGTATCTGGGCTTGACCAGAAATTGGAGTTCTTGTAGTTCAAATATGGTTTTGTTCCATATACATTGGGATCATCACAAATATCAATGGAAACTTCAGTCATACTCTATGTGAGAAACAAGGGGAAATGAGGGATCCGATAACTGACACACCTCCACTTCTGCTGATGTAAGAGGGTCGGCCAATGGTGGAGGATGCTGAGGAGACCAGATAAGAGGGTAAATAGTGATTTACCTTTCAATGTGGGATGACATTAGAGGTCATGTGGATCTGCCTTAGAAAATTGGGTACTTACTTCATTGGGAGCGCCATGAACATGTTCTAGGAAAGGGGAGGAATGTCAACTCTCTTCAAAAGGAGAAGCAAACACAAATCCTTCGATTTATCACCATTCCTCATTGAATGGATATTCTAGATATCACCATTAATCCCCAAAAAAGGGAGGTTCAAATCCTCATCACAAAGGTTGGACTTCATGTTTTCTTGGGAATGTAGACTTACAAACATCATTTGAGTCCTAACCTTTGTGGGGAGAGCCTTTGTGACTCTACTTACAATAGTTATGTAGACAAAAAGGGGCGCATCGATGCACCTGATGGTCTAATCATATGCGTTTGGGGGCATTAGAGGAGGATTTGGCTTGAGTATGGGGGATTGTTCGCAGAGGGACTATGGAGGACTTGATGATAACAATGTGGATATATTGGAGGAGGAGGAAATAATAACCAAAGACTCCCCATTACAAGTACAATTTTCTTATGCCAGATAGGGGGAGCTATGTATACCATAATGGTATATGGGTACGTGGCTCTTCTGCGTACTGAATTAGTACGCATGCTTCATCATGGACCACTGTGAACCATAGTGGTGCGCAGTTTTGTGTGTGGTCTATTACACTGATTTGGGTTCCATTTCTGTACTAATATATTACGTGGAGCCGTGTTAAATCCACATAGAGATACAATATACGAAACCCTATATCGAAGGAGGGTCCTGGTGACTATCATTCATGTTCAGTTCATTTGGAAGGAATATGTGGTTATCTATTTTACCAATTTGGTTCTCAGTTGATCCATTATTAGTATGTTCATTCGTTTTAGGGTTTGCGGCTTGTTATACCTGTAGAAACAACGTTTTAAATTTTTCCATCACTGATGATTCGAGAATAAATATAAAATCCTCATTGAATTCTTACTTCTAACCTATTGGGTCTCCTTTGTGCTTTATCTATCTGTCCTTTATCAATAACTTTTTTGATTCATTTATAAAGAAATGGGGAAATCAAATCTAGGGGTATGCAACACCATTTTTAGAATCCCATGAAGATATATCATGATCCACATAGGTCTCAGTCAACTAGGGTTTGCAGAGGCTTTGGTTCATCAGACATTGTTTATAGAACCTTGATAATTTTTATATTCTATAAAGTGCTGAGTTTGTGAGACAGTATTTGGATTTCTCCCGTGTTCTTGATTCATACAACTTTGTGGTTCATAGTCAACTAGTTTTACTTTACATCGCTCTGCAGGCAAGCACCTGGTGGGTCATTCCACATTTTTATGGTTCGCGGTTTGGGTATTCCACAAACCCTTCATAGTGATGGTACATAGGTCACTTGAAAACTCTGAGAAATTTATTTTCTCCATGTATCTTTTGAAGTTTTCAACTCATATTGAGCTCCTTAACTTTTCTAACTTGTAGTGATGGTTTCTTCTGTCTACAATGTGATTGTGGGTTATTTTCTTCCCATGAAAACATTTACAGGATCCTACAATATATAAGATATGGATGAGTTATAAATATCAATAAGGGAATAATATACTAATATCATATCATAAAAGAGTATATGTGATTAAATTTGAATAAAATTATGTCATTTGGTGGCGATACTAATTACATTGAACATGAATTCTTGAGGTATAATGATAAAAACAACACATCAATGGAATCTGAAATAATATAAAAAAGGACTTCATACGAATAAGTAAATGATAACTATCCATATATTATAACATAAGGTTATTTTTTAATCCTATTGTGTACCATAATTCAAATTTCATACGATATGTACAAAATTAAATTAATTAGAGGGATATATAATTCCATTCAAATCTACCACAATTATATTATGCTTATGCAATTGTGTGTCAAAGAGATCACATAACATAATAAAATCTTTTTCAATATTTAATCCTACCATTAATCAGTATGTGTTATATAGATATAATTCCCCAAATGAATTATGTATACATATAATTAGGTTAATACCTTTGAATATAAATTTTGTTGGTTATTAATAAAAAAATTCAAAATCATATTCAAGTAATAACATTGGATGTATAATATCTCTACCGAATGATTCTTGTAATGGATTAATGAGAATGAAAGGCGGTATCTCATTACATGGGCATACTATTAAAAATTATTTCTATGTAAAAAAATTATTTATTATGATCAATTTGAAATCAATACTATTAATTCTATGAAAACAATTTAATAAAGAAGAATATGATGAGAATCCATTACATGTGAGTTTCCTTCTAAAATATTTTAATTATATTATTATGATATTAAGAATAATAAGATGGAGGTTTAATGAGGGATAGAAATAGTAGAATCATAATAAATTCATTTTGAGTGATCTTGAAAAGGAAATTTCTATGGGTATTTATTGAAAAATTGTAGAGAATTATTTATTATTTACAAAAAAAGTGGTTGGAGTCTATTTAATTAAATATTTAATATCACAATCCATCCCGTGGTTTTAAATTTTTTTACCAATAATTATAGGTTTTAAAAAATTTATTATTTTAAGAACCCAAATAATTAAAATAAAACCATTCATGTCATGTACAGGTGACATGTTCATAAAATATTTTTTTGAAACTATAAAATATAATATAGTTTATTGATGATTAGTTATTGGTTTTTAAAAATAATAAAAATAAAAAAACACATTATTTTAAATCTAAAACCTATTTTGGCCATGGATTCACATTAATGTATTTATTACGTAACCATTCGATTATTATGATGTCATAATAAATATCATATATTTATACCATATTTAATTTTTACATATAAATTAGGATATGTTTGAAAATTATGAAATATTCAACATTAGATATTATAAACATGATAATTTGACAAATTATATTTATTTAAATAAAATAATGTTCTAAGAAGAGAATTATTACTTTAAAATAAATTTACTTATTTATTAAAAAATATTAGTTTTTTTGATAAGAAATAGAATCCAACCCTTACAAAAAAACGTGGTGATCCTTAAAATAGACCACAATTTTTTAAAAATTTATATAATTTAGTAAAACTATTCATTGAAAAAATTACATAAAATCCTGTGTATTAATCAAAATATGTTATCAATTGATACTAAATATTTTAAAGAAAATAGTATTGATTTTTTCATAAAAAAATTGTTTTTATCACACTCATAATAAAATAATGAATATATATATATATGTAATGAAAAGGGATCTATATAATCATTATTTTATTAATGTAAAATATAAAAAAAATCATTTTACTAGGGTGTTGGTTCGTAAGACCATATTAAACATGTCTATTCTCTAACAGTTAGGTGTGGGACATCAGATTTTTCATTGGATGGTTCAACAAACACAATTTACGTAGTGATATCTATGAGCTTAAATTTCCATTATAAATGATTTCACTAATATTTATACAATGGAATCTAGGAATATAATTTTTCAATTTAAGATCCTAATAATTCCATATTCTTTAATGGATTAGATAAATGGGTTCCATATGGTATGATCTTACTGGTTGAGGATATCACTTCTTGTTTCTATGACAATTTGAGTTTATTATAACCCCCTATATTTAATATTCATAGTTTTAATTGTATAGTGTTTTATTTACAATGTTTAGGATTTCTTTAGGCCTTTGATTCTTGATATGAAAATCATTACTATATTTATTAACAGTCTAATAATTAAATATAGTGCATGTGTTTTCCGTAAATTCAATTCTTTAAACATTATTTATTAATTTATAATGGAATTTGATTTATAAAGGTTTGGGTTATCAAATTATTCCCCCTTCTACAATTTAACCATTTTAATTTCATTATTTACAGTAAAAAAATTAGTGTACTTTTGTTTTTTAACATCCCATGGTTCCCATGTTACCCCCTCAAGCATATGTTTCAACCACAATACATTTACAAGGTGATTTGTCTTCATTAAAATAAATATTGTGATTATAATATAAAATATTAACAACTTTATCCTCATTAAAATTAATTCTCTAAAATTATCACCTATATATTCAGTACTTGTGAGCATTCCGGTATGTATATCTTTTTGTGGAATATATTGAACTCATCAAAAATTAGAGGTAGGTCATGTGGCCAGGATGGTTTATTTCCCACATAATTTAGGCCAAAAAGGATATAAAAGGGGCCTCTGTTTCTTGGGATATGATTTACCTTGTTATCATACCTCATGACTTCTTTCCATGATGATTTACATAGTAACACATTATATCAAACCTAAAATATATAGTTTTGTTGGTAAATATTTTCATAAGTTTTTTTATATTTTAAAGTTAATTATTATGAAACATAAGATTTGAAATTTTCTCTACCATATCATGGATTAGAACGTATTCCATAATCATTTTCACAACATCTTAAATAAAGCATGTTGGAGCACTATACATCTTCCCTTGCATAACCTCATATATTACCATTTAAATTCTGTATTTGAAATTGTTGATATATAATATGTGTACATATAGATGGTGATGATACAAAAATACTTGTAAATAAATTAATCCTATATTAATCATATTCTATAATTTATTAATAATTCTCTTTAGATAATCATCCCTTTGAGGGTGATAAGTGGGGTCAAAACATAGCTCTCTATCCAATGATTGGTGAAGGCTTGTCTAGAAACATGAGAAAACAAGCAGATATAAATCATATATAAGGTAATCTGGTACTCTATAAAGTATTTCCAATTTTTTCATTGTAATATATAGTTTTCCTATACATAAATAATCCTTGATAATTAATAAATGTGACGACTATGTAAGAGGATTGACTACTAATAATATAGGTTTATGTGAAATATATGTCCATCGGAGTCCTACAATAAAATAAATCGTTATGATTTTCTATTTAATTTTTTTTATGATTCATTATTTCATTGTAACCTTATACATTTTTCATTCAGCCTTGAATTATTGACATTCCAATCAAAAGGTTTCAAATTCATATATCAATTTATTCTTGTTATCCCATCAGAATTGATTCATATCTCAATAATTCTTAGTGATTCTTGGATAAATAAATATAGATGATCTATTCACATCATCCTTAAGTTCCTTGTTTAGTTATGGTTTTTGTCGGAAAGATATATAGGTCCTAAACCATATGACTCATTCTTTAATAAATTTGAACTCTATAGTATTAACATGATTTTTTTTATATCCTTTTTTTCTATTAAGTACTCGAGGATTATATTATGAATAGATGGATGAAAGATTAATTTTTCCATGTAGTATGGTTTTCCTACCATGATTCCCATGTCAATCCATTGAATTTATAAAAATATTGGATCTCTTTCAATCATATTCATGGATATAATAGAAATATCCTATATACTAGAAGTAACTAAAACATTATTCACCTTACAAAAATGTTTATGTATTGAATATTCATAATCATTTATCATATGTAACCCTATACGTTAGTGAATATTGATAGAAGTTTGTGGGTGTATATACCTTAGAATTTTATGATCCATATATATATTACAATTTAACCTATAGAGGAAATATTACCATATAATTATTCTATATAACACTATACTATATTCTAGTTCAGTATTTAGGTAGTTCTACTCTGAGATGATTAATTTTTCTAGGTATAGACTATCACATTCTCATTTTTCATATGAACGAAATCAATGTCATTTTGGACACATCCTTATATGACAATAAAACATTTACACTGTAGGGTAATGATACCATAGGTGTAGTGATTAATATATTATTTAAGACTATAAATACCTCCTCACATTAATTGATTTAGTATAAGATTATATAATTTTTGAGTTAGTTTTCCATGTTTGTTTTATAGTTATGATATATTTCCAAAAAAATGATGAAAATTGAATGATAATCTGTGGAAACTGTGGATCTAGGCCAAACAAAATTCTATAAAATCCTCCAATTTCGTTTATCTATAATGCATCCTAAAAAATTTCATTTCCAATGATAACATTCACTATAAATTATTCAATCCCCAATGATTACTAGCATATAAAATGTTTTTTCTATAACATCTCCCTTTTCATGACCTTTTAGATACCATTAAAATACTCATCATGTTCATATTTTTGTAGTTGTAGAAAATAATATCGTATATAATATAAATATCATAAAATTATTAAGGAAAACCCTAAAGAATTTATTTATTATTTCCTTGAAGATAGGTAGAGAATTATTGGGTCTTAATATATGAAATTTTAACTCATTATGGTTGTACATAATATGAGTATTAGTCAAGGGATATCCTTTTTATTCAACATTACATGATAATTTATATACCAAATATCCCCCATTTATAATTATTGGGTTTTACAGTGATGATCGAATGTTCCTGAATCCATAGATTTTTTTTTCATTATCATGATATTTTTGAGCTCTTGATTTTCAATATAGTGGCACTTTGACCCATACTTCATCTTGATGAAAAGGACTAGTGTACAGAACAATGTATCACATGTGTGTATAAACCCTTTATCTCCATTGTGTAGTAGTTACTTTTCTAGATATTAATATTTAAAAGTTGATATACAAAATGATGAAATATATATTAAAAAATATACCTTTATATGTTTAGAGGATAAAACAAAGTCTTTTCCAAGATGAAGAATATAAAATTATTCAGGGGACACATCAACATATTCTATTATAACTGGGATGTCATACATGATGATATTTTCCAAATTCTAAATCATTTGGACTAGATACAAATTCTTATAATTGAAAACTATTCTTTACGGTGATGATGATTCAAAAGAATATCAAGCCCCCCATAAATAATTTATAAATTTGAGGGTGATTCATCATATGAGGTGTGATTTTCTACTCTTGAAATTTTATGACTGTTCTATTCATTGAAAAATGTCCATACATATAATAACATCTAATTATTCTAAATTTTGTATCATAAGATTCAGTTTAAAATATAGAATACCATAATTTATAGGGTATAAGATATATTATTTTCATTAAAAAAATTAGTGATTTTAAATTTTATATTAAAACAAGTCATCTATGTTTTTAGGTAATGTTTAAATAGTTCTATTAAACTTTCATAATATGAATGAATTTATTTAACTATATTCATACTATAAGACCCTGAGCTTTTATAGACCATTTTTAGAATGAATTAAATTCTCATTTATGTACTGAAATGCACTAAGTAAAACATTACATTAAACTGGATCCTACTTGGTGTTTGTGTAATGCAACACCGACTTGGCATATGTTTTATGAAACACATAATGGGCGTACGATACATGAAACACTGAGTATCAACAAAAACTATGCCATTAATCTAATGTAAATGAAATAATTATAACACATATGATAAAAATTATAATATTAATTGTAATAAATACCATTCAAACATATTTTATAATTTTATTATAGAAATAAAATATATTGATAATAAAAGATATGATTCTTGGTAAAGACCTTCTATATTTAAAAATAATGTTCTCACGAATGAAATAATTTTAATAAAATAAAATTTATAAAATAATAGAATTTGTATTATGAAACAAACCCCATTTAAAAATATTTAATATAAAAATTATATTATGGTGATTTTTATATTTTTCTAAAAATATTAAAATATTAATGAATAGTGAAGAATACTACATTTTAATTCAAAACGATTTTTTCATCTATTTTATTTGTAGATTAAGATTGTAATTTTAATTTGGTTTGAATAATATCTTGATAATTTATTATAAATTAATAAATTATTGGTCATTTTAATATATATAAAATTTGGATTGGATATAAAAACATTTCAAACTTTTGAATGATTCACTTAAAAAAACAGGATTTTTAGTTTTGTCTATATAATAAATAAAAAATATAATATTCTAAATTATACAAATTTAATTAATTAAAATTTATTAAATAATTTTTGAATGAAGATCCTTATCACTTTGTATGGAAAATAATATTTTTAAAATAAAAAATGTTAGTCGGGTTAAAATATTATTTATAGTAGTAAAAGTAAAATGTTGACAAGGGATAAAATTCAAATTTAATATATTAATAGACATAAAAATAAAACATTTAAAGAGTTTTTGAGATGTTACTTAACCATAAAATTCATATAAAATATTAATTACATACCTAAGTTGTGTAATTTAATTCCACCTCTATATGGATATCTTTTAATATAACAAAATCAATAGATTAATTACTTTAACCCACCTCTCCTCAAGTATAAATAACAACCCACACCTCCCCATTTTGACCCAAAAATCATTTTTTGATTATTTAAAATTTTCCAAAACCTCTACCCCGACTATCCAAAATTCCAAGTGAATATGATCTCTTATAAAGACCAAATCCAATGACCATATTGGTATCTAAATGAGGGTATATTCAAGAGGTAATTTTCTCAATGTACTTCAATAAATGTATTTTATTTTCCTACCTTATCATATCCCACTTCTTCCATCAAGGAATTATAAATCCATAATAATTAATATAATATATTTTTATTATTGTAATGGAATATCTCATATCCATTTCATTTATCACCTCCTCTTATATAATGAAAATAAATTGTTTTCAATGTTATATCAGTTAATCACCTCTGTGAATAATTTTTTTGTTCTTCATCAATTACTTCCCTCATGACATGTATCAAAACTAATTTCCTGGTAAAATAATATTTTCATATTTATATTATAGCCTATTTACTATTATGGATAATTTATATTAAATATACCTTAATGATTTCAATATTGTCATAATAAGATTATATTGTTTGGGGACGTGTGGACTACAGCTTCATAAAAACATTGTGATTCCTTCAAACATCACATGGAATGTACTAAAGATTGTTTTAGTAAAAATATATGATATTAATAAAATAATAATTCAACTATACTGATATTATATATATAAATTTCGTTTAATTTAACTCTTTGAACATGATAATTAAGTAGAAATAGCATTTATACGTACGCACGACTTACTATCTCCATGAACTGTGTATTTCATTTGACATTATTATATTATATAGATTATTATAATAAACATATAATTAAATGAAATTATATTTAAATAATATTTTACATTATTTATTACATAATATTAATATAAGGACTAACAATATAACAAATCAAGACACGCCTGAAGAACAAAGAGAATATTACCTGTAGTGATACCTTAAAATAAAATTGTTAATGAACGGGTAATATAATTTCATAATAAAACCATATATAGTATTATGTATATGAATAATGATCTTTGAAATACATATAATGAATTTATATTTATTATACAGGAGGTTTGTATTAGTATCAATAGAGTAAATACCTGAGTTAAGGGAATTGCATCTCACTATTTATTTTTTTGTGATACATGCCTTATTCACATATCATTAAATTTATGTGGTGTATATGGTGCCCAAGAATATATTTTTTTACCACAAATACTTATTACTATATTCATGAACATTTAATGATAATTATTAAAAAAATAAATATTCAAAAAAAAGTATGATTTTTTTACATGATTTCATGAAAAAATAATTCAAATGAAATTCAAAATTCATTATATATTCCATGTAAAATGTTTTTAAATGGGTTTTAATGATTCTTTAATCTATTTTCAAATAAATTTAAAAATAATTTAGTTTTCAAAAAGTATAATGTTTTATAAACCATTTCTCAATGAAGTAATATATTTTCCTCACAAAGTGTTTTAAAAGAGAATTCAACATTATTCTTCTTATCAGTTAACATCCATTGATGCTACTCATGAAATTATTAGTAGTGGTCAAGTGGATACATTCATGTTCCTTATATGAATGGTTTTTTCATGATTCCATTTTCATTATGTGAACAATTTCAATTTCACGGGTTATATGTTTATGAAATCAACTCTTCATTCACAGATTATGTTTTTTGATGAAATGAATATGATGTTGTATTTATTTAATAGTATATATTATGTTTACATGTTTATTATACCGATATATATTCCTGGGTTATTGTCACGGACTAACCCGAGTCGACCCTAAACTGGTCGCCCGAGTCGATCCATGGCATGGCACAAAGGGAATTCTTGATTAATTACAGGTTGAAAAATAGACCTAAGCATCAAAAAAAATAAGAGGGAAAATATTCATCCCAAAAGGAACAAACAAGACTAGATAAATAAAAATAATTTCATATAATAAATTTAAACAAATTTATTTGAAAAAATGCAGCTGAACAGATTGACCAAAAAAATAAAAAAATAGAACCCCACTGACCATATCCTTATTTTTCTACTTGGAAACATCCATCCACTAAACCAAATATATCTATGATCCAGCACAAACCAGATAACCTGAACCAGAAAATATCCTACAAAAAAATCGGGTCTATCAACACTAGGAGGATTATGTTGGGTGTGAGTCAAACAATATTAGTGGACCACCACTGGAGAATGCATATATCTTCCTTTATGAAAACAATCTAATAATAATAGTTTGTGATACATATATAAAGATAATATTTTTACATAGAAAATACATTATTATATCCTACAACCACAATCCATTTCCCTTATAATTTAAACCATGGAAGAAGAAGTCATATAGGGTAAACATTCAAATTTAATAAATTACTTTAAAATTCTTACAAATCAACAAGAAACTATCAAATTTTCACACAAAAACCAAAAACCATGTACATTCATGAGATTCCACACAACAAGGAAACTTTTCTAAAGACTACTCGTAATGAGTAAACACGGTAAATCATAAGAACTCTGAGAAAAACCAGAACATACTATACATGTGACTCATCCTGAAGGCATTCCCTAATCAATGACATCATAACACCATAATGCCCTACCATCGACCCACCTGGCCTGGTCATGTTACCCAATCACATAGTAATAATCACATGTATCCACCTAATATGGTTCACTAGATAGTTGAATAACCAAGACTAGTGTAATAATTATTCTCAGTAAACCTCCTTGTTATGTCAGGTTCCCATGTTATGTTTCATAAGGAAGTGTGATGTACTATTCAAACAACATTCAACATATATACCCAAACACAAGACACAATCTACATCCACCCCTTGCACCACAATTTTAGTCCCTTTCCTAAAAATAATTACCATATGAAATATGTCACATACAAAGGACCCTCCATTATCACAATTAGCTAACTATGAAAGAGATCTAACTAAAGAACGGGTTTCCAAATATCCATTTCAAAATTCCAACCACGCCTTTAACTTTACACCATTCAACCATTTTCCAAGAATGTTTAGAAACCACTTCCAAAAAAACCCAAACATCATATTTTTACTAACGTGGACAAATGGCCCTTTAGACCAAGCATTCAACAAAAAGGTTCCCAAGTTTATTATTCAGAAAATAAAAACACTCAAAACATACAAATCTTCCAAAATTCCTTTAAAAACACTTTCACACCAACTATAATGTGTAAAATTACAGAAATTATATATGTTCCATCTTTCAGACACACACACACCTCAAATTCCAAACATGACATAGCTTATCCAACCACTCACCCAAGCCTGTTTCATAGCCAACAAGGACAAAACATGAGGAACATGTTATTAATCACTTTTAAAACCCAATAATAATAACCTTTTCCATTTTGGGAACATAGAAAAACATTATAGAAAATACGAGAAAGGGTAGAAGTGGTGTTCTTGAGGGGGACTAATTCTAGAGTACCATGTCCACTAGAATTCACATCCATGTGTGCACCTAGTGAACCCATGGATGTGTATTCCTCTAATAGAACACTATAAAAACAATAAATAAATTTGAAACCCATTTTCATAAAACCAATGTTTTCCTTTAACTCAAATCCAAACATTATGCTCATTTATAAAATACATCATATGTACTTGCAAAAAAAATATATTTTTAAAACACGGTTCAATCCTTACCAAGAGAAATCACCATGTTTCCCACATTAAATAGAAAATATTATCCAAACTAATTTAACAAAACATTTCATGTTGAAAATCCACACACAACCAATCATGTTTACCTGCGCAATTTAATTTACATTATAACGAACACATTATGAATAATATTCCTGGGATTAAACCAAGATTCATATAAAAACTTATTTTTATCAAAGCTAAACGTCTTCAAAACATCATAACAAAAATAATGTTGGTATCATATAGGTGTGTACTAAGGTAAAAAATTTATTAAAAGAATCATGAAACACATGGAATGCATTAGAAACGATGAACATGGAAACACCTACCAAAACGTTGTGTGAATGAAATAAAACTACAATGATAGGGAGATGTAATCCCATATAATAAAAATAATACCCTAGCCATATAAAAAATGAACCACACTAGACAATACTCAACCTAGGGTTAGGATCGGGATGGAAACCCCAATGAGATCCATGAAATTGAGAGAGGGGAGAGAGTAGAAGTGGCATGGGATGGAATTTATGGATAAAACATTAAGAATATCCATACACTCTTGATAAATCATCCCAAATGTGATCAAAATAGAAGATAGAAGAAGGTGGATCCTTCTGTTTGATATCCAATATATTGGTCTTCATTTGGGAGGTAGAATCTCCCAAAAATTTTTTGTTTAAATATTTTGAACACTGTAATATGATGCATTGTTTTTCTACACAGTTTTTTAAACTGTACGCAAGCTGTGTGACTGTCACTGGGAAACTTCTAAATAAATTTTGTTTTAAGTTGAATGATTAGATAAAACCATTCTAAAAAAAAGTGACCTGAAATTTTTCCAAAAACACTTAAACACCTCCCCCAAATACTTGTGAATCCCATACAATGATCCTTGAATGATTTAAACAGAATATAATGACGTTGTGGGTGTCACAAACTCCCACAAAGAATCTTTCACCAAATATCATCCAAAATAACGATTAATATGGATAAAATAAAACTAAAACCACCAAAAAAATGAATAATTTTGTTTGAAAATCCACACAAACCTCAACTAAAAATCCCAACATCGAGAAAAGAATAAAATAATGATGTAACAGATGTCAGGGTGTGACTGTTTTGATATAATTGTTTATGATTTTGAGGATCATGCATGTATGATTTCATTAGGAGATTTGGGGTACCTATATCACCCCAATTAATTGGTTAATTATTTATACATCATGATATAGGCTGATATAGTCTTGGTATTGAACAATTGTTATCAAGATAGTACGACGAGTTAATTCATGCTGATAAGATAGTAATGGTTTTGAACTAGGACCACCAAATGGTATGTGGAGTGAACCCATACTACTAAGATAGTCATTGAAGCAATGTATTATCTTCTATGTAAGTCATATAATAATGTTATTTGTTTTTTACAATTCCATGTTTTTTCTTAATGTTATAATTTCATGGATAGTGTTATTTAATTAAATATGATTCATGTCTATTGGAAATTAAATCATTTCTCTATGAATTATTTTTATGATATTTGACATGGAGGGTATGATCATTTAATTTTATGACCACATTCATATACCACTATCCTCATGTTTATATTTATTTGTTTCTATTATTTACCCTTACTAAGAATCTATGCTGACCCAATTTTATGTTTCTTTTCTTACTAGGTTGTAAAGATACTTATTTTGAATTATGTGTCTTAGAAGGGATATTGTCTGTAAGAACCCAAAGGGAGCTAATGAAACACACTTATAAATATTTTTTTATGTTTCCATGTTTCCAATGGAACTAGACTAGTACGATGTTTGGGAATTTTTTGTATAATGTTTTATGTATTCCTTAAATGTGATGAAATGATAATGTAAGTTAGTACTAGGTAATAATAGTTTGTATCAGAGTGATGTATTAGTTATCCATTGGAAACTAGGATGAAAAAACCCTTGTTAGCCCCTTAGGTATATTAATAAGGATATGTCTTGGGATGTATCAGAGGACAAGTATAAGGATGGGTTAATGTTTTGGAAAGTGTCATGGAATTTTGGTAAAGGATAGAGTAACTGGTTTCCTAGAAGAAAATATTTGTCTGGATACTATAAGGGAATGTGTAAATGACATAGATTTACATTGGGGTAATAACTACGACAAGATGTTAAGGGCCTGTCTCAGGGAAATATGGAACAAGACAACGAGCCATGTTGCACACCAGGTTTTCACCCCTTGGGGATAATCATTGGAAATTCACAAACTATTAACATACAATTATGAAGGATTAAAATATAAGTAGGATATTAATACCATTTGATAAACCTATGTTTTCATAGTTTTGAGGAATATTTCATAATTTAGACATCCTATAAGTTACTTTTAATGATTATGTAGTTCTTCATTATGATAAATGTTTTAGACTCAATGATTTGGGGTTTATTCCATGGTAGAAACCTAATGGAACCACATTAATGATTTTTATATACAATTCAATGAAGTTTCTCCTAAGAAACTGAATTTTATGCGATCTGAAATGAAAAACCTCATTGTATTCCTTAGAGAACATTCTCAATCTATGAATCACAGTGGAATTTTAAATTATCAAAGGAAGGAACAACATTCTATTATGTATTTCATGATGAAACATCCACCTTATTTCATAGGGTCTTCTGATACCCTTGTTTTCTAATAATGGATCACTACTACTCAAAATATATTCTAAGTTGCTCAGTGTTCGTAGCATGAGAATGTCGTTATAGATATTTGTTGGTAAGAAGGTGGATCAGATCAGTGGTAGACTCTAATCATGATTACGATGAAGCAAGATGGGATTCAATCCAAGGATTGGGATGAGTTCAAGAACATAATTTTAAATAATTAAATTCCTATAATTATTCATACAAATATGTATAAATAGTTCCTTGAGATAATGCCAATGGATAATGATTATTTTGGTACCTATAAGGATAATTTCCTGAGACTTTTGAGGTACGATACAATAATTATAAAACAAATAAAATGTAAATTGATAGGTTCTTTAGTGGATTAATTCCTTGTTTCAAAAGGACATTGGACATAAGAGACATTAGTAACTCTGAATGGATTGTGCATTTTTCAATGAAGGTTGAAATGGAGGTGGAAATTACATATCAATATTAGACGTTTGAGAAGAAGAGAAATATAGAGTTTAAAGGAAAATATAGAAACTGTGAATAAAATAATATGAACATTACATTGTGATCCTTGTGTTGGAGGAATAATGGATGTAATTTCACGAAGGGGTCTAACAAAAGTTTTAAGTGTGGAAAATAAGGTTTCAAAACAATTGATTGAAGAAGTGATGAAAAAATATTTCTACTAGTGATAATGGAGAGAAAGTTGCACAAAATGTTCTTCTCATACACTAATGATACATTAGTAAAGAGAATGTGCATTATGCTATTCAATGTCCAAATCCAAGGGATGGTGATGATGATAGATGAAATCAACCCCTACAGCCAAGGGACAAGGGTAAATATCAGAAAATATCTATTTTTGGAAAGGGTAGGGATAATGTCATAGTGAAAGTTACACTCACCATCCACTCTAGAATAAATAATGTCTTATTTTATTATAGATCTACACACTATATTAAATTTAAATAATTTTATAAGGGTGTTTAAATTCCTTAAAAAACAATTAGAGGTGGAATTACATGTGAAAACAACTAATGGTACAAAGACTACATCTTAGGTCATTGATTCATATCCTCTTGATGTTTGTGGGAATGCGCTTCTGGTAAATCTTTTCATTATTTTTTTGGTTGAAGTTGATGTCATCTTAGGCATAGTTTTTCATTCACTTCATAATGTTCATATAAATTTCAATGTAAGGAATGTTGAGTTTTATATTTTATAACCTCCAATGATCATCCATCAATTTGAAGATAATAATGAACATCCTATAGAGATTACATCCTTCATATGGATCTTAATTCCCATTCGAAAGTCTGTTTTATCATAAATGTTTAGGGAGAAATTTAAATTTATGATATGAATATCATTGATGATTTTCTTTATGTCAATCCAAAATAGTTTCATAGCCTTCAACCAAAATGTAATGTTGATTTCTCAATAGAAATAAGACCCGGTTCCACACAAATGTCAAAGACACTCTATAGAATGTCCTAGATTGAGTTGTTGGAATATATGAATTAACTCCAATTAAACAATGATATGGTATTTATTTGGCCATGTGTTACACCATGGGGTTCACTGGTTGTTTTTTTAACTAACGATTGATAAATGTGACACTCCATTTATTATTGGGTGTTGGACTAGATCAAAATCAAGAGCAAGTATCCACATACCTATATTGATGACTTTTTTGATCAACTGCACGAATCTCAATAAATTTATCATTTTGAACTTTGTTCATTATATCTTAAATTAAGTGTCAATAAGGAGGATATATCCAAGTGTTAATTCCTTAGAATGTATGGTAACTATAAATACATAGTGATTACTTTTGGTTGTACTAATTCCCCAATAATCTTCAAGGATTTAATGAATATAGTCATTATAGATTACATCACTATTTTTTTGTAGAATTTATATATGCTATTATTATCTATAAAAATATCATGGAATACCATCAATATCTCGTGAAAACTATACTCAAGACCATATAAAAGGAGAAGTTATATGAAAAATTTATAAAGTGGGACTTTTGGGTGAAAAAGGTTTTATTTTTGGGTCCCATAATCTCAATAGATGGTATAACAATGGATCCATCAAAACACAAGGATAATGAAATTGGGCCTAGACCAACCATGGTGATTGAAATATGTAGAGTTTTGGGTTATTCTGGATATTATTAATGATTTGTGTAAAATTTTACACAACTATCTAAAAATTTGACAAATATGACTCAGAAGGGTGTCAAGTTCCTATGAAAAAATGAATATGGGTAAAATTTCAATAAGCAAATGAAATGTTTGGTTAGTGCATCTATTATTATATTACGTTATACTAGAGATTGTTTTGAAATGTATATTGATGCATCCAATAAGGTATTGGGATGTTCTCTTATGAGTAATATTGTGGTTATAGCCAATTATTCACTACAGTTGAAGATTTGTGAGAAAAATTATCCATATCATGATTTGGAGTTAGCATCATCAATTTTTTTTATTAAAGCTATGGAGGATTTATCATTATGTTGAAAAGTGTGATATATATATTAATCATAAATGTCTAAAATATATTTTCACATAGAAGGAGTTGAACATGTGTTAGAAAATATAGTTGGAGCTGATAAAGGATTATGATTTCTCAATATATTACCACCGTGGGAAAGATGACAAGGTGTCTGATGCTTTCATTTGAATGTATCATGTCCTCTTATCCATGATGAGGATAACAATGAACCAATATTTCAAGATTTTAAAAGGATTAATATAGAAATCCAAAAGGAAAGGTCATTATGTAATCTTTCTCAGATGAATGGACAACCCTCTTTCTACGTTAAGATTAAGGAGGAGTATATAGATGATTATTTGATAAAAAAGTTATTCAGAAATGTTCAAAATCATAACAATGTAAAGGATAGAATGATATGGTTTTGGAATAGTGTATTCCTTACATTCATACTATATTTGATGTTGCATTTACTATAGGACGATCATAGTTCTTAATTCTTTATTTTTCTTGGAAGTAATGAGATGTTTAGGTATTTGTAATAATATTTCTAGTTGGATGCAATGAAGATATATTTACTAGTGTTTTTGTCCATGTTCTTAGTATACCGGCATGTTAAGATTGAATGACAGAAAACTAAAGTGATTTTGCATCCATTTCCTATACCGTAATGGAAATGAGATATCATCACTATGTATTTTATTAATAGAGTACCAAAATTTTTTAATGACATTAATGATATATGGTGGGTATTAAATAAACTTACAATGTAATCAAATTTAATTTCTATTAGAGGATTATTCTTTATGGATCATATGTTTATGATATACATTAAGGAAGTAGTGAGGTTTTATAGCACATTACATTGTATAATATCATGATCTGGGGATTACTAAGAATTTCATGTGAAGTTTGTACCATGCAAATGATATATAATTGAGTTTCAAAACTACTTATCATCCTCATATGTATGATCAATCTAAAAGAACTATTCAAACCCTAGATGATATTTTGATATATTGTTTGTTAGATTTAAAATGTTGTTCGGTTCAACTCCTTACAGCAGTTGAGTTCTATAACAGAAATTACTTTTACTAAATCTTTCATATGGTACCTTATGAAGCTATATATGAGATGAAATTTAGACCTCCAATTCATTGTGATGACGTTGGATAAATAAATATACTACAAACTAAGATCGCTAAAGAAATGGAAGAGGATGATAGTGCCATTCGACAACATATCATGGCCACTCAATGTTAGAAAAAAAGTAAACCAAATAACTGTTAGGGTGATATATAATATGATGTTTGGTGAAAAGGTGTTTCTAGAATCTCTCCATGGAATAAGGTCATGATGTTCATAACTAAATGTAAAATAAGCCCTAGGTATATCTTTCCCTTTGAGATTATTGATCGTAACAGGATGGTAGCCTATCTCTTGGAAAATTCTCTGAATATATCTCAAGTCCATGATGTGTTCTATGTATCTCTCCTATGGACATAGATAATAGGCTATTCCCATGTACTATACATAAAGTTCATACCACTAGAGCTTGATCATTCTTATATGGAAAAACCAGTTGAAATTTTATTCCGATGAAAGAATGTTTTATGAAATAATACCACTCACATTGTCAATGCTTTTAGGAAGAAGTCACCTGTTAATGGAAGATACATGAAATGTTTGGGATATTATGTAGTTGAATTATCCTTCGTTATTCACCAGAGTGATGAATTTTGATGGAAAATCATTTTGAGGGGGTAGAATGAACCCCCCTAAATTTTTGAAGAAATTTTTTCAAATAAATTTAATTTTAATTTATGTCTTGTAATGTACTAATTCATGAATTCCATTCACATATATCAAAAAAGGTGTATGTTTCACACAAAACTTCCTTGGTGTATTTTTCATGCAACACCAACTTTGTGTATGATACATGCAACAATGAGTTTCTTCGAAACATATTTTCATTTTTACTTTATAAATGAGATAGTTATAAAAACAATGTTTAATATATTTTTATGAATAGTGTTAACGTTTTTCATATATTGTTTTTCATTTTATAATATAATCAAATCATACTGATAATAAATGATATGATTGTTGGTGAAGTCCTTGTATTTTTAAACTTTATGTTCCCTCGAGTGAACCATCTGTATTGCTATTATATCAAAATTAACATTAGATACACCTAGATGTTTATATTGATGAAACAAACCACATTTTTCATTCATAATATAAAAATTATCTTATGGTGAATTTTTATTAATTTTTAGAAATGATTCAACATTTAATGAATGGTGAAAAATACTACATTTTAATTCAAAATTTATATTTTACCTAATTTATTAACATAGTTTGACTAAATCATTGATTTGTCTTAAATTATATTTAGATTATTTTTTATCAATTAGTCATATTCGGGTCATTGTAATATATTTGAAATTTGAATTAGATATAAAATATTTTAAAACATTTTAATATTTCACTTTAAAACCCCTCTCTTTAGTTTTGAATATGGAATTTCATTTAAATATAATGGTAAAAATGTGTGTATTGAATTAGTAAAATGTATTAGATATTCAGAATAATAAGTTCAAAATCTGTTTTTATGGTCAATATCATTTTTCATAAATAAAAAAGTTACCATTCTAAAAAAATTACCATAGTTAAAGTAAATATTTTAAAGGGGTTAAAAATAAACTGTAAAAGATTGGTATACCTAAAAACTAAAAAATTTAAAGGGTGTTTGAGGACTTTCTATAACATAATCATTCTAGAAAACATTAATTACAAGAAATATTTTGTAAAATAATTCCACATATATATGGTTATATTTAAATATAAAATAATCAATAAATTAATCAGTTGAACCAACCTATCCACTTTTAAAAAAACCTTACTTCCCCATTTAGACCTAATAATCCATGAAAATACTCAAATATCTACCCAAAACCATCCTAAACACTATATTCACCTCTATGTGCTACTTGTGTCGCCAAAAGATCATATCAAGGTCCCTCATCCATCTCTCAAGGAGGGGATATTGGAGATGTAATTTTGTAAAAGTACCTATTTTAAAATATTTTTTTGTATTCTACCCACCTCTAACATCCAAATAATAACGATAAATACTTAATAATTTATATACAATAGTGTTATGTTTCTAATGGAATATCTCAAATCTATTTCGTTTCTCACCTCCTCTTATTCAAATAAACGAAATTTTTTCCCATGTTATGTCGGTTAATCACCCACATGAATAATTTTTTTGGTTTTTTCCATTACCACCTTCATTGATGGTATTTAAAATATTTTTTTGGTAAATGATATATTCATATGAATAATATAGCCTATTTAAAATTCAGGAAATTTTATTTTAATCATACAATGATTATTTTCATATTGTGTTTATACGATAACATCATTTGGGAATGTGTGGACTACCGCCTCCTCAAATCAATGTTATTTGTTCACACATCACATGGAATATATTGAAGATTGTTTTAGTAAACATATATTATTTTACTTAAATTTTAATGATACATTATTGATTATAAATATATATAATTCATATATTTTTTTCTTTCAACACAATAATTAAATATATTAATTAATCATAGGTATAAACAGATTAATGTATCCCTGAACTGTGCATTCTAATTGATAATTCATTATCATAATGAATTTTATAATACACATATAATCAATATAAATTATAATTTAGTCAATGTTTACATTCTAGAAATTATTTTATAAATATAATGACCAATGATATAAAAAATTACTACACATGTAATGAACAATACAACTATTACCCAAAGTTAAACATTAACATAAAAATGTTAATGGGTGGGTAATATAAATATTTAATCAAACCATATATGGTATTAGATATAAGAATATTTTCCAATGATATATGTATAATAAATTTAAATTAATTATACAGGATTTTCGTATAAGTTCAAAGTGAGTCACTAATTGAAGTAAGGTAATTACATCTTGCACTTTATTTCTGGGAGATGCATGCTTTATTCACCGATCAATAATTTTTTGTGAAGTATATTCTTCCATTGAATTTATTTTATGCCGCTAATAATTATAAATATATTCATACCCTTTCTATGATATTTACATAATAAAATTGTTGTTCAAAAAGTGGTTTGAAGATACTTTAATATGACTTCATGGAAAATAGATTTAAAATGGCCTAAAAATCACTATTTGATACAAGGAAAATGGTTTTCATATGGTTTCAAATATTCCCTTATTATTTTTCATGTTTCTTTTAAAAAAAATTATTTTTAAAATATTTTTATATTTTAAAAATAAATTTTCAATGAATAATGATATTTTCCTCATGAAATGTTTTTAAAATAACATTAAAAATTATTTATCATCTTTCATAACATCCATTGATGTTACTCTGGCCTTTCCTGGTAGTTATCAAATGGTAACATTAATTTTCCTTCATGTAATGGATTATGAATGATGTCATGGTATTTAAAAAACCCATTTTCATTCACAGATTTTATTTTAATAAAATACATTTCTTCTTCCATTGATTTTGTTTTTGAGGAAATTATTATGAGCTTGTAACATTTCCACAGGTTTTAATATTGTTTCTTGATTATGACTCCAATTTAATTTGATGGGTTATGGTATTATTGTTCATGATTATAAGGCCCCGGCATTAAACCTTACTTAATATTGAATTAAATTAATAATTCACATTGAGAATCTTTTCAGGTTTAGAGTTTTGGATAATTAGATCATAAAACTTGCATTACATTCCACATTTAAACAAAGTGGTTACGTAAAATATTGTATTCATTTTTTCCATCAACGGAAACATATTTAAAAATAATGCATGGATTCCTTCTTGACACTTCCTTGACACCATCATCATATCATGTACCTTTCCCTTGACCCGTGATAAACATTTCAAAAAAAAACATGGGATGAGCATAAAAAGCTCAGTAAGGGTTATAAAAATATGGAAAGGAAATATGAGTTCATATATACATAAGAATGAAATCATACTTTACCCATAGAAGATAGTAATATCAAATCATGAATAAATCATAGAAATCATAAGACATAAAAGGTAACTTGAGGCATTCATAACATTCTTACGTAGGGTGTAACCCTCTTGGTTATGTTTGGAATACCCACCACAGTATATTCCCTAAATCTCTTCGGAGAAACCTTAACTTTTCACTCCTTCGCGTTACCCAATGCATTGGAGAGCTATATTGGGCTCACTCGCCCTTAGTTTATCACGGAACCAACCGTTTTAAAAATAATTCCCAAGAACCATAACATAATCGTATCACATAAAACATGCATAAATAAAACATAACATTTACACTTTTCAATCACAAGATATCAATACAATATATTGATATAAAAACATTATGAAAACCATTTTCAATACCAAAATAAATGAAAAAGTAAAAAAATTTATTTATTTTTCATTATGAAAAAAGTATGGCTTGTAGAGGAAGCCGAAACTCAAATATTGGTCCTGGAGGCGGAGAAGTCGTTGTCACCACATACGTATGACAAAAACATTCCCTTTTGTCGTTTAGTAAAAAGAATTGTATAAAAAATATTCCTTTCCGATAAATATAAAAATCAAAGGGGTTTATACACCGTATTAAATAAGGTTGTGTATAGAACAAAATATACCTCAATGAAAGGAGATTGAGACGAAGACCCATACAAAGACGATATCCTTGGATTAAGGATAAATCAATTAAATAATTATGTGTGACAAAATAATACACCAAAGATAATTTCATATTATGTGTAAAACAATCAGAGGTTATTAACACATATTCATAGAACGACAAACTCAAGGAGTACATGCTTATCCCAGAGAGTCAAAATTGGGTTAAAAAGTTCCCTTGCAAAAATTTGACAGCCTAGTGGCGTCACTAAAAAATTCAGAAAATGAGTTGATGAGAGATAAAAAGGGTATCTCATCACATTGAAAAAAAATTTAAATCACTAAGGATATATAAGAACATGTACCAAAAAAATGTTATGTGAATCAAAAGACATAACAAAATAAGTCTTCTAAAAAGAGGAGGGTGAAAGGTTCCCTTACCGACATGGGTATCTTTTGAAACATACACCCCGTGAAAGAAGGACAATACAACATTGATGTAAATACTCATAAATGAAATTATATTACACAATGAGTAAAATAATGGGTTTTACATACACCACTCAATGGAAATTGTGGAAAATGTAGCATAAAATCTCACGGGAATAAAAGTGAGATGAAAAATCCCTTACGAAAACTCAGCAGCCTAACGACACCACTTAAAACTTCCAAAAAGGATTGATGAGAGAGAATAGGTTATCTCATCATATGAACATAAAAATTGCAGTAATAGTAATATAAAAGAACATCCCAATAACAAGAAAGATGAGCATTAAAAGGAATGACATAAAGGAGTGTACTTAAAAAAAGAGGAGTAGGATCCCTTACCTCGGGTCTGACTTGACTCGATCTTTCTTTAATCTCCTGAATAATAAACATGAGTTAATTTCTACTTCCTTAAGAAACTTTTTCAATTTCATTATTCCTTTTATATCACTTATTACCATGTCATGAACACTATGTTTTTATTTAAGTTAATAATGGTCGTTTTACCGATAATTAGTACTTGATTCAAAAAAATAAACTCTTTATAATTACAAGTAGTTCTTGTGGTAAAATATCCATTATATCCAGAATTTTATTCATGATGTAGATATTATATATATCATATATATCCAGTATATTCATGAATTTATAATATTACATATCATTTAGAGTTAAGAAATGAAATGCACCGTTCATGGAGACGGTAAGCCGTACGTACGCATGTATGCTACTTCCATTTCTATTTTGTATTTAATGGAATTAAAACATAATTATACATAATAGTATTTTAATTCCAGTATGTTATCATATATAATATCATTAAATATATCCTTTATACGTACCACATATGGTATTAATGAATCAAATCACTTTGAGGGGGCAGTAGTCCGCACTTCCTAAAATGACGATATCGCGTATACCCATAGTGGAAGCCATAACGGTATTACATAAATGAAAAATAAAGAATCTTAAGGAAAACATAAACATATCATATATCATATATAAATTTAGTGACATCATAATGGCCACCATGAAAGGTGTTAAGAGAAGATTGAACAATCATCGTTTCGTGAGGCAGTAATTCGCCATCCACTGAAACAGTAAGTTTATTAACTATTAGACGAAGGTTTGTGTTAGTGTAGATCGAATCCATAATATAAAAACATACTAGTATATTTAAGATACTGGTTTTGTTAGAAAATAAAGGAATAAAAAGATATTAGGTGGGTGGAGAAGCGAAATAAAACAAAAGGACTCAAGTGAAGACATTACCTTAAAATCGGCTAACTCCCATTGGTTTGAGCTCAATGGCTTCATTGGGAAGAATTCTGACCAAAGTGAGGCTTCTAAGAGTTAGATAGAGATGTGGAGAGACAAAATGTGAAGGGGTTGTCCCGGCCAAAGTCTTTGTAAGTGTAGGTTTGGAGGTAGAGGTGGGGGCCTTTTATAAGAGGAGAGGAGGGGCACTCTTGGAAAGTAAAGAAATGTTCCTTTATTTTAAAATGATATTCAGATTTAATAGGTCCCACATTGAAATAATTAGAGGATAGGGTGATAAGGGTTCTAAATATACACATCCAATAGGTTTTCTACTTGTGTAGATCATAGATTTTACATTATCTTTTCATTCTATTTAAATCCTTTATTAATGAGTTAATCGCTGCATCATCATGATGTCATAAATAATTTAATATATTTAATGTATAAAAATTATAAAAAATATATAATGATGTTGTAAATATTTTTAGATTTATAATGAATATTTATAATCAAAACTCTGACTTGTATAACCCCATGTAAAAATTGTTTTAGTAGAACATCTCATGTTTGTGTAATTTTTACTTTAACATTAAATAAAAAGGAATTTATGTAATTTTACAACAAAAGTGGCTCCATGGGGTCCCCTAGTTGACCCATGGATTTTCATGGTCGGACATGAATCATCCAATGAGGATAAGACATGTGTATAGGTCATTTCATTTTATTAAAACATTATTCTTACCTTAAACTACACTAATTACCTCTAATCGCGATTAAAAACTTAATAAGTTATTATTCACCAAAAAATTATTTCAATCCCATTGAACCACATTTTACATATTAATGACAACCATTTATGTCTGATTTTTGAAATTAAAAACACAAAGGTGGAAAATTTTCATTTAAACGGAAAATCGTTTTTTGTCAGTACCACTTAGTGGTTTCACTATTCATCAAAACTTGATGTTTTTTAGAAAATTACTAATAATTCACCCTAGGCTATATTTTATATTCCGAATTCAAAAATGATGTCTATTTTACAATATTCAAAACATATAAGATGAATTAATTAATTTAATAATTAATTCCCGCTGTCAAAACAAATACCGTGTTTTTAAGAAACAATATCTATTAAAAGATTGACACTAGTTTAAGTTTAATTTCAATGTGAAATTAATTACAAAGACCACAATTGGATATAATGGTAAAAATATATTCTAATTTAACTTTAAAACCAATTTAAAAGGTAATATAATCATATGAATTAATTAGATTTAAAAGATGTTTTGAAGTAAGAAAAACATTTATCACTATTCATTAAAAAAATACACTTTATTGGAAAAATGCCAAATATTAACACAAACTAAATTTTGATGTCCCGATTCTAAAGAAGAAAATTTATTTTTTCAAATATTACACATAAAAATATTTAAAAGTGTATTTAATAGAGGTTCCCCATCAAAAGGCAGTTAATCAACCTTTTAAAGTATAATAGAATGTTTACGCTTAAAATTGGATCCATTCACATTTTTATTCCTCTAACATTTATTGTAAAAAGTAAAAATATTTGACAAACATATATAATCATTTTGTAGTCAGTTCTATTCATTCCCTCCATCACAACATCTAGTCATTAACTAGCATTTAAAAGAATATTATTTTATTGTTGGAGTGCAACGTAAGATTCCCAAGAAACTTGTTGTTGCGTGTTGGGTACGCCATCGAGCATAGTGTCCCCTTTAAATTTATATTAATATTTTATTCACAAATGTGGATAAATGTAAAAATTTCATACTCTTTATTTACCTGGGGTGTTACATCCTTCCGCCCTTTTGGGAATTGCATCCTTGCAATTTTAAAATTTGGCTTGGAAACTTCATTGAAAATCCCGAATCAGAACAAGAGTTAGTAAAACAATTACTTTAAAATAATGAAAGATAAGTACAATGGTCACCCGAGTTATCCCATACTAGGATTCCAAGCATGAAAATATGGACATGGAGGAAAAAAAGGGCCATGTTCTGATGGAGAGTGATAGTAAACATGTCTAGGAGAAAGTTAACCATAAGAAAATCACAAAATTGTGATGGGTTAAACGATATTCGATTCCCCAGTAGAAAAGTTTAAAAGACAAACCTTTTGTTTTAAGTTACTATTCATTGAGGATTTATTTTTGATCTTAAGGAAACATACTTACTTGTCATGTTGACTTTCAACTTTTACTAGATTTCTTACACAGACTCATACTTTCCCCAAAAGACGAGTATTTAGGAAGAATTGTTCACATTATGAGTACTATAATCAACTTCTAGAAAATAAACTAAACCACAAAAGAGAACTATATAATTCACATATCTTTAGACCTTATCCAAAACCAAAACCCAAAAGGTTAGTATAAGACCAGATAATCCAGAAAAGGATAACCCTTTATAAAAAGAAAATCTATTCTTAATCTCCAAAATTTGTCCAACAAAACCCAGAGATCAACGAGGACCATTCTATAAGCAATTTGTCCATAAAATTCTTCAAAGTAAAACAAACAAAGATTGAAAACCAAATATTTGAAGGATTTATTCACATAGTCTTCCAAGTTAAATCGTAACATTTATCTCCAAACAACATCTGTTGCTCCTAAAGTCTCTTATTGAAAAGTAATTATCCTAATCACATATCCTCCATGATAGGTTAATCATTTTCATAAATAACCCAATATCAACTTACTCATAATTAATAATGTCACCTGACTTAAAAGAATAAGTCATACTAACCACAGACTTCATGTAGTCCAGTGGTAGGCGATAAATACTAGTTGCACTTTGGTTGTGGGTTCGATTACCATATCATTGTCTAGAGTGACGGGTTGTCACATGGTCTGCGTGTGGTCCTTTTTAAAAAACTATATAATTCTCAAATCATTCCCCAAAAAGAGATAAAATCATCAAAAATAACCATAACATAATTTAACCTCAATTTTACCCCATGACTTTCCCTTCCATCATAACATATAGTAACCCATAATTACCTCAAAAGTAAGGATCATATAAACCCAAATGGTTCTTTATAACTACGTCCACAAAAGAACAGATAACTATTCCTTGAATAAAATTTTTATATATTAAACATCAGGGTTACACATACTATAAAAAGTCTTCTACTGTAACCCCATCCTGAAAAGAGACTTAATACTCTTAAGAATTTCACCATAACTCTTGAAGCCCTTATATGCTGACTTCTTACTCATTCAACATTCTTCATGATCTATTAACCATTCCTTTCCAACTTATTTTGAAATTCTTCTTTCCTACAAACAAAATCCTGAATCATATCCTAAGATTCCAAAATAGGAAAACAAAAGTTATGAAATAATCCATACCTTTGATTGGTCATTTTCAGTTTCTTCATCCTCAATCGGAATGGAATTAGGTATTGGTAAACGAATATTCGTATGATCTTGGTGATCCCATTCAAGAATCTTCTTCATAGGACATGTGTTTGCATAATGACCATGAACACCACATTTAAAACATTCAATTGATCCCTCAGAAAGAACTTCGTTCCCTTTCCTCGAGTCAAATGGATGCTTCCTTTTTCCATTGCTGGTTCTTACTTTATGACATTCATTTCCACATCTATAGCATATTTTTGTCCCTTTGAAACATTTTCCTAGGTGTTTCATTCCACATATTTGACACATAGGTTTTTGAACACACTTACCTTTATGATTATTACCTGTAGTTCCGTAGGGATTTGTTTCTCGCATATATGATGACTTAGAGAAATCACCAAGGTTTAGGTGGTCAGTTATGACTATAGATAGTTGGTTAAGGATAAACACAAGAGTTATCATTGTAGCTCCCATATCATTCAGTTTCTTGCTCAAAAAACTGTCACAATTTCCTTCACATCCACTGTTACTTTGGTGCATGCTAGATCTAACCATTTACTAAAACCAGAAAGGTCAGTGTGAGTATATCAACAAACCATCATGTACTAATGAGGAAGATAAACATGAAGATATACTTACTCATTCACTCTATCTAAAACTAGGACTCTTTATGAAATCCTAACCATTATGGAAATGTCAAATATGCTTAAAGAATACCCTAACCTCTAATGTTATCTAAACCGACCTCTGATACCAACTATAAGGAACCAGCCTTAAACCTTACTTAATATTGATTTAAATGAATAATTCACATTGGGGAACTTTTCAGGTTTAGAGTTTTAGAGAATTAGATCATAAAACATGCATTACATTCCACATTTAAACAAAGTGGTTACGTAAAAGATAGTATCCATTTTTTCCATCAACGGAAACATATTTAAAAATAAAGCATGGATACTTTCTTGACACTTCCTTGACACTATCATCATATCATGTACCTTTCCCTTGACCTGTGAAAAACATTTCATAAAAAAACTTGGGATAAGCATAAAAAGCTCAGTAAGGGTTATAAAAATAGGGAAAGGAAACATAAGTTCATATATACATAAGAATGAAATCATACTCTACCCAAAAAACATAGGCATATCAAATCATGAATAAATCTTAGAAATCATAAGACATAAAAGGTAACTTGAGGCATTCATAACATTCTTACGTAGGGAGTAACCCTCTTGGTTACATTTGGAATACCAACCACAGTATATTCCCTAAATCTCTTCAGAGAAACCATAAAGTTTAACTCATTCGTGTTACCCAATGCATTAGAGAACTATATCGGGCTCACCCGCCCTTAGTTTATCTCGGAACCACCCGTCTTCATAATAATTCCCAAGAACCATAACATAATCGTATCACATAAAACATGCATAAAGGAAACATAACATTTCCACTTTTCAATCACAAGATATCAATACAAAATATTGTTATAAAAACATAATGAAAACCATTTTCAAGACCAAAATAAATGAATAGTAAAAAATGGTATTTATTTTTCTTTATAAAAAAAAGTATGGATTGTAGTGAAATCCGAAACTCAAATAATGGTCATGGAGGCGGAGAAGTCTTTTTCGCCGCATACGTACGACAAAAACATTCCCTTTTGTCGTTTAGTAAAATTATTTGTATAAAAAAGATTAATTTTGGATAAATATAAAAGTCAAAGGGGTTTATGCACCGTATAAAAGAAGGTTGTGCATAAAAAAATATTCCTCAATGAAAGGATATTGAGACGAAGTCCCATACCAAGACGGTATCATTGGATTAAGGATAAATCAATTACATAATTATTTGTGATAAACTAATAAACCAAATATAATTGGATATTAAGTTTAAAACAATCAGAGATTATTCACACATAATCATAGAACGACATATTCAAGGAGTACAAGATTATCCCAGAAAATCAAAATTGGGTTAAGAAGTTCCCTTGAAAAAATTTGATAGCCTAGCGGCATCACTACAAAATTCATAAAATGAGTTGATGAGAGACAAAAATGGCATCTCATCACATGGACATAAAATTTAAATCAATAAGGATATATAAGAACATATCCCAACATAATGTTATGTAAATAAAAAGACATAACAAAAGAAGTCTTTTAAAAAGAGGAGGGTGAAAGGTTCCCTTACCGACATGGGTATCTTTCTAAACATACACCCCATGAAAGAAGGACAATACAACATTGATGTAAATACTCATAAATGAAACTATATTACACAGTGAGTAAAAATATGGGCAGTACATACACCACTCAATGGAAATTGTGCCAAATGTAGCATAAATCTCACGGGAATAAAAGTGAGATGAAAAATCCCTTACAAAAACTCGGCAGCCTAACAGCGCCACTTAAAACTTCCAAAAAGGATTGATGAGAGGGAATAGTGTCTATCATAATATGAACATAAAAATTATAGTATGATTAATATAAATGAACATCCCAATAACAATAAAGATGTGCTTTAAATGGAATGACATAAATGAGTGTACTAAAAAGAGAGGAGTAGGATCCCTTACCTCGGGTCCGACTTGACTCGATCGTTCTTTAATCTCCTGAATAATAAACTTGAGTTAATTTATACTTCCCTATGAACCTTTTTCAAGTTCATTATTCCTTTTATATCACTTATTACCATGTCATGAAAACTATGTTATTATTTATGTTAATAATGGTCGTTTTAACGATCATTGGTACTTGAGTCAAAAAAATAAACTCTTTATAATTACAAGTTGATCATGTTGTAAAATATCCATTATATAAAGAATTGTATTCATGACGTAGATATCATATATATCATATATATCCATCATATTCATGCATTAATAATATTACATAACATTTAGAGTTAAGAAATGAAATGCACCGTTCATGGAGACGGTAAGCCGTACGTACACAAGAACACTACTTCCATTTGTATTTCATATTTAATGGAATTTAAACATAATGATACATAATATTAATTTAATTCCAGCATGGTATCATATATAATATCATTAAATATATCCTTTATATGTACCACATATGGTATTAACGAATCAAATCTCTTTGAGGGGGCGGCAGTCCACACTTCATAAAATGAAGATATCGCGTATACCCATAATGGAAGCCGTAAAGGAATGCCATAAATTAAAATTACAGAAGCTTAAGGAAAACATAAACTTATTATATATCATATATAAATGTAGTGACATCATAATGGCCACCATGAAAGGTGTTAATAGAAGATTGAACAATCATCGTTTCGTGAGGCAGTAATTCGCCATCCACAGAAACAGTATGTTCTTTAACAATTGGAAAAAGGTGTGTGTAAGTGTAGCTCAAATCCATAATATAACAACATCCTAGTATATTGAAGATACTGTTTTTGTTACAAAAGAAAATAATAAAAATATTTAAGGGGGTGGAGAAGTAAAATAATACAAAAGGACTCAAGTGAAGACATTACCTTAAAATTAGGTAACTCCCTTTGGTTTGAGCTCAAAGGCTTCCTTGGGAAGACTTATGACCAAAATGAGGCTTCTAAGAGTTAGAAAGAGATTTGAAGATACAAAATGGGCAGGTGTTGGCCGAGCCAAAGGCTTTGGAAGTGTGGGTATGGAGGTAGAGGTGGGGGATTTTTATAAGAAGAGAGGAGTGACACTCTTGGAAAGTAAAGAAATGTTCTTTATTTTAAAATGAGTTTCGGATTTAAAAGGTCCCACATTGCTATAATTAGAGGATTAGGTGATAAGGGTTCGATATATAACCATACAATAGGTTTTCTACATGTGTAGTTCATATATTTTACATTATCTTTTCATTCTATTTAAATCCTTTATTAATGAGGTAATCGTTGCATCATCATGATGTCATAAATAATTTAATATATTTGATGTCTAAAAATTATAAAAAAAATATCATGATTTATGAAATATTTTTCTCCGTCTAATGAATATTTATAGTCAAAAATTTGACTTATATAACCCCATGTAAATTTTATTTTTAGTAAAACATCTCATGTTTGTGTCATTTTTACTTTAACATTAAATAAAAAGGTATTTATGTCATTTTCCAACCAAAGTGGCTCCATGGGGTCCCCAATTTGACCCATGGATTTTCTTTGTCGTCCATGACTCATCCAATGAGGGTAGGACATGTGTTAAGGTCATTTCATTTTATTAAAACATTATTTTTACCTTAAAATACACTAATTACCTCTAATCGCGATTAAAAACTTAATAAGTTACTATTCACTAAAAAATTATTTTAAACCCATTGAACCACATTTTAATTCTTAATGAAAACCATATATGTTGTATTTTTGAAATTCAAAACACAATGGTGGAAAATTTTCATTTAAATGGAAAATCAGTTTTTATAAGTACCACATAGTGGTTTTACAATTCATTAAAAATTTAAGTTTTTCAGAAAATTACTAAAAATTCATCTGAGGATATATTTGATATTCCGAATTCAAAAATGATGTCTATTTTACAAAATTCAAAACATATAAGTTTCATTAATTAATTTAATATTTAATTCCCGCTGTCAAAACAAATATCATTTTTTTAAGAAACAATATCTATTAAAAGATTGACACTAGTTTAAGTCCAATTTCAAAGTGAAATAAATTCCAATGACCACCATTGGATTTAATGGTAAAAATATATTCTAATTTCACTTTAAAACCAATTTAAAAGGTAATTTAATCATATAAATAAATTAGATTAACAAGATTTTTTGAATTAAAATACAACATTTTTCACTATTCATTAAAAAAATGTACTTTATCGGAAAAATACCAAAAATTTACACAAACTAAATTTTGATGTCCCGATTCTAAATAAAAATTTTATTTTTTGAAATATAACACATAAAATTATCAAAAAGTTGATTTAAAAGAGGTTAGACATCAAAAGGCGGTTAATCGACCTTTTAAAGAATATTAGAATGTTTACGCTTAAAATTGGATTCATTCACATTTTTTATCCTCTAACATTTATTATAAAAAGTAAAAATATTTTACAAACATATATAATCATTTTTCAGTTAGTTCTATTGATTCCCGTCATCACAACAGCTAGGCGTTAACTACCATTTAAAATAATAATATTTTATTATTAGAGTGCAATGTAAGATTCCCAAGTAACTTGTTGTTGCGCGTTGGGTACGCCATCGAGCATAGCGTCCCCTATAAATTAATATTAATATTTTATTCACAAATATGGATAAATGTGAAAATGTCATACTCTTTATTTACCTGGGGTGTTACAATGATTTTGTGGAACATGTATGTATGATTTTATTATGATATTTGTTCTACCTATATCTCCCCCTAATGCATTGGATCAAGATTTATATGTCATGGGATAGACTAAAAGGTTCTCGAGAGTGAACCCATGCAACTAATATAGCCATAGTAGTGAACAATGAAAACCAAGATGTTATGTAGAGTGAACCCATAATACTAAAATGGTATTGAAAAAAATTTCTTGGCTACTATATATATCATATTATATTCTTATGTGTTTTCCAAAATTCCATGTTTTATTCTAATGTTATGATTTTATGGATAATGTTATTTATTTTCTAATGATTCATGCATGCTAAATAGTCAATATTTATTCCATGATTTATTTCATTAATATTTATTATTATGGGAATGAGATTTTAATGTTATGATTATGTTACTATACCCATATTATCATGTTTATGTTTTTTAGGGTCTATTGATTACTCGTACGGAGCATCTGAGCCCAACCATATTTAGGTTTATTCACTACATAATTGACGAATATTCATATTATGTTTGATGTGTCTATGATATGATGTATTGAAGATGAAACTAGGGGGATTTAATTTTTCTCACTTATGTATCAGTGTTTATGATTTCCTGTTTCCAAAGTCATTAGACTAGTACAATTGTTGGGATTTTGTTTACATAACGTTTTAAGTATTCTGCAATAGTAATGTAATGTTAGTGTATTTCATGATTGTTTCATTACAAATACAAGAAATTAGTTGATAATAAATGGAAGATAATCCTACTGTTCACTATTTTTCTCTTCATCTAATCATTTAATGCATCCAAAATCGGTTTAGGGATATGAATTATTAATCAATTTGAAATTTAATGGGAATATATTAACATGGCTGTTATAATCTGTACAATAAATTTATTACACAACCTTTGAATATATAGTTTTCTATCAATATTATCGATAGTATATTTTCTAAGACAAAAATTTCGTAGTCATTTTTATTCCCCTTAGGATTTTTTGTAAAAGGAATGTGATTAACCAAATTATATACCCTAAGGGTTTCCATGTTGGTTTATAGTGTATTGAATATTTTCATGTGATTGGTATTGGTCATATTAATGTCCAATAGACCATTTTGGATTCATGAAACATAGTATTATATATTCTATATCTGCATCCATTTTGTATTTACAATAAATATATGAATTTTCCTAAAAAACAAATAATTCAATAATTTTACAAAAATTATTTATTTTCATCTATGGATTTAATTATCTATAAGGATTTCAAGAATTTTTCAGAATTTTAATCCGGAAAAAAATACTATTTCATTTTTTGATAATAACATTAAAAACCCATATAATTTACACAATTTATTTCAAGATTTATTACCTCAAGATACAAATAATTTAATTCAAAGGCTTTAGAGGCATTTCATATTTTTGAAATTAGATACACTGTCTTATAAAATAAAATGTGGTTATAATTAAAATATTTATAATCTTTTTTAAATTATCTTAAAGTAAAATTAAATTTTATAGTCTATATGGCTGAATATGGGGGTCTACATAAGAAACGAGTGAGGTATAATTCCTTGTATATGAAAAATAAAAACATAGAACAATGTAAAGTTGTAAATTTCAGTCAACATGCATAATATGATGACACAGAATAGTGATAATCATAATCATGAAAATTGATGCATTATATTTTTTTATAACATCAAGGAATCACATAAATGTGTTAATATCATAATATATTACATTTTATGAATATTTCATTGATATCTTTTGAGACATCATAACATACTTTTTTACCACCCATGAACAATACATTGAAAATCTAGAGATAAGAACATTACCCAATGCATTTGAGGGATATATAATTATGGGACCAACTGTGATAGAAAAATTGTGTACATGTTTCTATGTGCGACATTTAGCATAAAACATAAGAATGACTTTAATCACTTTAAATCCCATGATTATAGATTGTGGGTTATATTAATAGAAGTACCTAAATAAATTAATGACATGTAAAACTAGTTGAATAACCATTAGTGAAATTGGGGATGGGTATTTAAAACATAAAATCTCATTAAGGAAAGTAATGATATAATTTCTGTAACATACCAGGTGTATATAAATGTTCATAAAAGGGATTAACGTGGGTGAAATGTGGTATCTCATTAATTGGGATACATAAGGTTTGTAATTAAATTTTTACAAGTATATGGTGATATAAAAATGGAAAATACAAAGGATTTATAAAAATAATGTACTTAAATAGTGGAACGAAAAGAGAATACCTTACTAGATAGGTTGGTTCAAAATTCATGTGATGATATTCTTATGGGAATTCAAATAAATTGACAGTAATTTTGAGAGGAAAAGGGAGTGAAAATACATTCAAAATAGTTTTTATGGAAATTTAAACGGGGTTTGGCGAGTCTTTATAAGAAAATGAAGGATATTTATTTATTAATATCTAAACATCTATATTAGACTCACGATTTTAAAATAGATAAAATCATTAATGTTATCCTAGTTTATTCACATTGAATCTACCATGATTGAGTGATTTTAGATATATTATTAATCCAGGAAGAAAACTCATTAAAATATCACCATTCATGATGTATAAGTAAGTCACATTTTTAATGAAATTTTTTTAATTAGAATAATATATGACACATGATTTTTTGGTTTATTAATAGATTCCAAAATTAATCAAAAAATTAAAGAGAATAAGAATTTATATAAATATTTTCCTTTCATAATATTTATTACAACATGTTTAGAATATTAAGAGTTTATAATATTGGTTTTCTATTTTTAGATATTTTTATTTCCACACAATTATTGATTATATTAGGGAATTTTAAAGAAATCATCATTGGATAGTTTCTATATAATGAATTAAAAAATAATATTTTTTAAAAAATAATAATTTTCAAAAAATAATAATTTTATATTTTGAAAGTAATATCATATTTATATACATCATTTTTAACACAACCAACAATATGAACCTTATAAAAATTACACTGGACATCATTAAAATATATTACCATTTATATATAAATAAATATTTTATAATAATTATATCTAGGCCAAATAACATTTATGTCAATAATCATGTATTTATCAAAAACATTGTTTATTTTAAACTTTATAATTCCCAAAAATACCATATTGTTTTCTTCATATCGATGAATAAATATTACTAATTGAAATATATAATCAAATATATATATATATATATATATATATATTAATAATGATTGTGGACCATTATAAAAATTTAATAAAATAAAATAAAAAATTTTATCCTTAAAATGTTTAAATACAAAACACATAATCACAATCACATCCACCATAACGGTAAGTTGTGTGATTGTGGTATTTTTTTGGGGTTGTTCATTTTACATGGGTTGTTCTATGATCTTAGTGGGATTAATTTTCTCCTAATTTTGTTTCCTCATGTATTATTATGTATTCAGGTCATGTGACTGGTCTAGGGAAATTCTCAGTTGTTCGATCTCCCCATAAACACTGATAAATGGCCATCATAGGGAATAATATTGAATTTAAATTCCATCCCATCATCCTTCTATTTTAATTAAGTTTTACTATATCCCTTAATATATTAATATCTTAACATTAACTATAGAATGTATATATTAACAATGGTTATAATGTTTTATGATATTTTAATCTAGATATGTTAATTATGGATGTGTTTTATAAAGATTTAACTATGAATCAGTGTTCATGTGTTTTCTATAAATGCATTAACTAAAATTTTATCTATTCATTTAGATGAATTTTAATTACAATGGTTTTGGATGTTGAGAAATTAATTTGACGATAATAATTTCATACCACCTTCTAAACATTTTTTTTCTGAAAAACAAAATTTATGATATTTATAGATAAAATTTATTTTTATAAATTAGAAAATATATATTTAAATATATATTTTTACACATGAATTATTTATTTTCTTACAATATATATTCTACAAAAGTTATGTTACACCTATATCATTATGATATTATAAAACCCATAATATTTATAAATTTTTCTATTATCATTCACATAAAAATTAATATATTATGATAAATAAATAAAAAACAGAATATAATATTTTTATTTTGAATCCAAAATTAAATTTTGTTTTTATAATTTAAAATTATATATTAATTTATCTATATTTGAAATTGGAATATAAAATATAATTATTGTTTTTCGAGGAAAATGGTTTTTAAGAAGTAATCTATTATAATTATTATTTTATATGGGTTTATAATTAAGTTTATTTATTTATTTTTAACATAAAATGCAAATTATATCTTTTTATAATTTACTTCCATGAAATAAAAAATTCAAATACTAGAAAAATTAATTTTTTATAGAAAAATAATTTTAAGCATTATGTAAGATTATTAATTATTAATCCATATTAGTTACATTTTATCTACTAATTATTATTAATAATTATATATATATATATATTTCAATATATGATTACCTCTATTCATAATTATATTTAAATTGGTAATTTAAAATAGTTATGTATAACTAAATAAAATGAGTTTTAGTTTGTTATGGTTGTTTGGTACATCTGAAACAACATATTCAACATTGAATTTATATTAAGGGAAATTAAAAATAAATTTTTCCCATTATATGGAAAACAACATTGAATTCCTAAAATTTTAACTAGGAAAAACTTGGATTATTTACTATATATTAATCCTTATTCACTTTATCTATAAAATTCATGAACATGAATATAATCATAATTCTTGATATTTACCATTGACTTTACCCCTTAAAACAAATATCACTAGTCATAGTACAATATGTAATGCTATTTTCATATCAAATAATCATAGGGTTCTATAATATTCATTATTATATTTTGAGTCCCATGAATAATTTACATTTTATGTTTAACATATATTTTTTTCTTACCAACCGATGTAATCATCAAAAATTCTTATCCTCATACCCAATCCAATCACTCAAGATAATAATGTGATAAAATTTTATCATGAAAATCCAGACATGTACCTATTCTTGTCTTGTAGTTTGAATGGTTGTGACCTCTAAATACTACCTCTAATAGATCATGGGGTATACAATATCACATAGGGTAAAAAATAGACACGACAATGGGGAAATACCCTAGAATAACTAAGAAGTCATAAATAAACCACCAACAAAATTATATAATAATAAAAGAACAATTTTGAATACAATAAATATCATAAAATTCATAAACAATTTAGAACATATCATGACCCCACCTATGATACTTACCCCAAACCCCATAAATTATCAAAAACCTCTAAAATATTGTAACACTTATCTTAATCTCCAACACCATCTTTTGGATATGAGAAAAATAAATATAAAGAAATTCATACAGTTATACACTAAATAATCCTCCAAAAAAACATCTGATGAAAATTATGTGGAGTAAAACTAAATCCATAATGAGAAATTAATGAAATTAAATCATTAATTAAATTATGTACTGAATACTCCCTCCCCAATAATGCTCTCACAACAAGTAATAAAAAGAAGTATGCATTGTAATATTAGAAACTTATATACATGCTTGACACCCTAGTACATCATTCCCACTAAGAAATCATCATATACATGTACTCATCACATTCATGTTCTCCAAAAACATCTATAAGAATAGTCATAAAATTATTGTAATATATCACAACCAAAATATCATAATCAAAATCACAACCTAACTAAAAATGACCAAAGTCATAGATTAAAATACAAAGCCATCATAGGACATGTAACATTATAATAAATATTAATAAACCAAATATCATTTTTATATGAACATATAGTAATCGTAATAAATTACATCCATGATAATTCTATATTATGTTATTGTACACCTATAGGGTCGACATACACATGTAGGTCAAAAATGAGATCTATTACAGACAACACAAGTAAAAATAACATTAATTTATGTCACTACATACCAAATATCCTTATATAAATTCTATGTCTTGATTAATGATATCAGAATAGAGGACTATTAATGAATTTTTATACAATAAAAACTACAAAAATAGAAAAATTAAATGAATATATGTCATGAAAAAGATCAATTAAATATTGTACAAGCACAAATCCTATAGCTATAAACAATTATATCCTTCATATTCCACATCCAAGACTATATATATATTGTTTATGTAACATTTATAGTTAGTATAATCCACCCATTAACCTCTCATCCAAATGTGGATGTGGTATACAAAATCCCAAATGAATGTGTAGTTAAATCATCTAATTATATATGTCATGCAATGTATATTCCCATTTTCACTAAGGATTTCTCAAAAAATAAATCATAGATGATTGAAATGAAATATAAAAATATTATGTTGAATAAGGGTTCCCCACATCTTGTATGACACTCATATACTTATCCAAAACTCTATAGTTTAAATTTTTGTCCTCGTGTCCTCTCTCTATAAGTGATATCACACATCAATTTTCTCGTATTAAATATATATCTACACTATAAAACCCAAAATCAGACATCACATTAACATAGTTACTTATTATGATTGAAATCTATCAGATCCTATATAAAAATATTTATAGCTTACTTGTCCATATATTGAGTGTAGAAAAAATAAAATAATGGGAACCCATTAAAACATTGATTTATATACACTTTAACCATAAGAATCCAAAACCATCATATATAGTTATATGATAATCAAGATCCATTTAATTTCATATGAGAACATAAAATATAATTATAATCCATCATAGCACAAATAAGCCTATAAATGTACTATTTTTGGATGATATAGTGGGGTAGAAGAGTCATAAAAATATAATTTATGGGAAATGTAGAAATTATGAAACACATAGAAAACAAGTCCAATTATAATCATATAATTTCCTAAATTAATCTACATATAGAGAAAAAAACATGAGTGCATAAAAAATGTAATATCAGACATATAATTTGTGACAAAAACACTATTTATGATGTAATATATCTATAATTTCATACAGAAAAACCTAGTTTCTCTCCCAGAGACTGGGAAATTTGAAAATTTCTAAACACAAAATAATCACTACTAATTTACTAAAATTTTTCATTTATTATAAATAATTTATAAATCTTTATTAATTCATATTCATAAAATATTGTTAATGTTAGAATTAATCATTTAAATATATGATTATTATAGTTCAAAAAAAATTCTAGTTCCATATTCATTATCATTTAGTCATCTTTCCTCTTTATATATTATATTATTGAACACGTGCTATTCTACAATATTCATCATGAATCAAAAAAATTATAATCATATCCCGTTTATAATATAATTGTAATAATTCAAGAATAACCCCCCTTAAATAATCCATTAATTAATAATATGCATTATTTTGGGAAATAAGACACTATTATTGCTACTAACACAAGAGATATGCTCAAATTATAATAAGCAATCATCATCTAACATAATCATATCAAAACAATGTGGAAATGTGTTGGCATACAATCATAAAGTAAGGATTCCATCCAGAGACCACAATACAAAAAATATACCAAATAATTTTCCATTCCATACACAATATTCTTCAATCATATTCATCATGCTACAACATCAAGAACCTATAAATACTAAAACAAATTCCATTTTAATAAAAAAATTATCTATTTAAATTTAAATAATTTCAAGGGACCCTCTATTCTATATATGAATGGACAGGAAATTAATTTTACATTTATTTAGTATTAATTACTGTATAATAATTCTTCAATGAATATATGAAATTCTATAAAAACTATTGAGGTAAATCATTTTTACTCTAGTTTAAATTACAAAAATCAGCATCTTTCTTTACAATCATAATTTATCAATTTATTATGATTTTTTTGAATGAAACAAAACATAATAAATCAATAACTAATATTATTGTTAAAAAATAATTTGATATAGGAAATTTCTCATAATTTCCAACCTTAATAAATATAAATGGAACAAATTAAGAAATTCATATTCATTTATTCAATAATCAATGAGACACCACTCATATAAATTGTATGAATATAATCATACATATGCTATAAATAATGAAGAATAATGAAAATGGAAAGATAGAATAAGATAGTGATACCTTCGATTGAAGGTAGTCATCAAACAATTAATCAATTTAAGAATTAATTTCAAAGTCCCAGGATCATCCAAAATTCCCCCATTTACAATGAGGGTTTTTTTAAGTAGGAAATGTAATGTTTTCAAATAGAACACCATATTTCATTTTATAATCCTATATGGAAAACTGTTACAAAATGAGAGGGACTCATCACACGGTCATAACAATGATTCAATGATAACATTAAATTCCCAGTATGTCACTCCCCTTTTCATTACATAAACAACCATTCCATCATTATAAACTAGGTTGATCAAGGAATCTATAAAGGGGTTATACCACAATGTTTGACTCCATTTAATTCTTGACGATAAATCTAAGCATTTATTCTTATCCCGGTGGACCCTACACAAAATAATTGGATATCAATATAAAACAAATCTTTATAACCCATATAGATGTTTAGTTATTGACTTAATTATACTGGTCCTCATGGAATATTGTAAACCCTTCACACAATGTCATAAAATATGTTAAATTTACATATATGATTGTATTCATACATAAGGGTCACTTTTATAAGAAGGGGACATTAATAGGATATTTATACATTAACAACCCCCAATCCCCTAATCAATTTTTATTTCAATACTATATTGTGTAATGTTTTTAATGATATTTCAACCAAAAAAATCATAGCCTAAAATACTCACAGTATATGACCCCATGTGGGGACACATCATCACATTAAGACATGAACCATCTTTTGGAGACATTATATTTACATATTTTTTTATAGAGAAACCATCCATGATATTTCCCTCACCCTTATGACTGTCATCAAACATCCCAAGCCTCCCCAATACTTATGAAAGGTCAATGGAAGGAATTAAGATATAATTCATCCCATAATGCTTCAATTTGAATCATAGAACGAACTGATTTATACATTAAAGTACATATTATTTAAAATTTGTTTTTATTAAATATATCATGTCACATATTGATCAACATTATACATTTCGTTAATGTGAAAATATACAAGGGTACATATTTCATAAAAAAATTCATAATGGTTCCCTACTCTAATAAGATATTGACATGTTATGATGATATCTTATAAAGGATTTTGTTATTCTCAATATGTTGAATTAAAAATGGGTATCTAGTATTTCATGTATCAAGTCTGAGTTCTCATGAAATGACAAGGCTTCATCTCATGATTATTTCACTTTGTAATCTACATTATGGGATATTATGAGGATTTCCCCTACAATACCTCTTCCATATGTTGTTATTCAATCAGATATTCTTTTATAAGACCATGTGTAATAGTCCTCTGAAATTTAAAATTGTCGGTAATTTTTTTACTAGAATAAATAGATGTATTAATGAAACCAATGATGCAATATGTTTATACTAACTAGGATTCATTGGGTATTCCACGATCTAGATATTATTAAAGAATAAATTGATGAAGGATGTGTACCATTAATTTATAGAGTTAATATATTATACATTTGATTGATATTTAGTAATCAATATAAATTCCGTGGATATGGTGAAGTAGTAATGTTAATTTGGGATACACAATAAAATATATATCATGAATTAAGGTTTATGACAACAATATGAATTTATCTTGATGAGATATCTTGAAAAGTTAATTATATTACGAAATGTACAATAGAACATTATTGTGTATAACATGATATTGAAATCATCATCCTGGGTTCATTGACAAATTTCTTTATAGTATTCTTGGACTTTAGGTAATACCACTAAATAACAATAAGGATGAAGCCTAGTGGGTCATGAAATATATTATTATATTAATCTTTATTTAAATATATTTTAACTATGTTATTATAAAAAATAGTATTCACAAGTAAAATGAAGAGTTTTTTTAAATATTAGTATCATAATATATTAATAAAAATGATTTCATGTGGTAATTAATTAATTACATTCATATACAATACATATTTACTTATATATTAATTAAATGAACCAATATTGAATATTTTTTATAAAATTCGATAAATATTTATGAGGATTAGTGGACCAACATGAGGTCGAGAAATAATCATTAATTAATAAGATAATAAAATAATATTTATTTCTGGACGAGTTAACCCATGAATCAAGAAAATAATAATAATTGGTTTGATCACCGAATTGGAAAATTTAAGGGATTACTATATTAGAAAGGTAATATGTTTCCTTAAATAATATTTCACCCCAACCCATAACACTAAAAATGGAATGTAATGTAGATTTTTATATGGGGGATTTAATTGGGGAGTCATTATGAACAATAAATTCTAGATCTCTCTCTATCTTAATTTCTTGAGAATGCTTTATATTTCACTTCTTCATGATATATATATTCTCATCTGTCATTTTAATTCATATTAATTAGATTGAATGTATGATTTTTTATGCCTAAAGGAATCATCTTTCTGACACTATAGACCTAGAAGTCAAGAGTAAGTGCCTTACTTTATTATATTGGAATTATTACATTTTTTCAAATATTTAAGGACTAATTTGATTAGTAATTTCGGTAAACCAAATTACATATATGATAACCATATTATATTAGGTATTATAAAATTAAACATGATACATTGTAAAATGAAATTAATAGAATCCAATAAATATCGTTCAATGATTTCTTCTTCAGATCCTTTGGAATAGAAAAAAATAAGGGTGATATCAAATGCTTAATAAGTGTAATTACATTAGAATAAGTAATGTTCTAATTAGAATAATCATCATGGAATGGTGAATACGTGATCAGAAAAGCAATTTATATAACTGTATTAAGAAAAATAAATATGGCATGGAAAGAAACTAAAACACATGTCATATAATCAATAAATGGAAAATAGACTACATACATATACAATTTCAATGACAAAATATAATCGATAAATAATAACTAATATATATGAGGATAGTTCTTAATTAATGTATATTATGTTTCCTAGAAGTGTGATATATTAACAATCAGTACCTTTCATAAAAAGTTTTATAATATATTAGTTAAGAACCAATCATATTAGTTAAATGATTCATCTCATGAGACTGTTGAGGCATTGAGTGACTATCTATATAAAGGCCCCAACCATGTTGTACCTATCTAAATTGTTCCAAATTTATCAAATAATCAAATTGATTCATGAACAATGTGCCTAATTAAGTATATGTATTGAGAAAAAGATATATATTTACCAATATTTCCCTAGTTAATGAAAATAATGTCAAGTGCACACCATATATAAATATTCTATACTGATTAGGAAATAATTATACCCATCACATACCAATATGTATATATAAAATAAATATTAATTCAAATGGAAGACATTCATTTTTTAATGATTGTTTCAAAAATAATTTTAAAAATCATAAAATAATGTCACATTTCAATGAAAAATTTTACAACATGGAAATTATATAGTCAAACACAATTGAAGGAGATAATTCAAATTGAAACATATAATAAAACCAAATTTTAGTGAATAATGATATTATGTTTAAAAAATGGGATGTAGATACAGCACATTATACTGAATTATTATATAATAGAAAAATTAATGGAATGTAAATTGAGAAGAAATCTAATACTTTGCACTCCAATTTTTCTGTACTCATTTAAAACACTATTATAATTGTCTTATGTTGGTTATGAAATAAAAATAGAAACATAATAATATTTATAAACACACATATGGTCTTATTAAATATATTATTACCCATTTGTTGACAATATTTCATTATTTTCATCATTTCAGGTGTTAATTGTCAGGTTTATCAAGTATGTTTGACATTTTATATTTGTGATCCTTAGATTTATGATGAAATAATCATATAAATAATGTAAAAAATGATTTAAATATCATATATATTCATTCTATATGTATTTATTACAATTTATAAAATATTTTGTTATGAAATAAAATACATCATTCCTGGAGACTATAGGATGAAGGAAAGCACGAACACCACCTCTATTTACATATGGTGTTGATAAATTAGATAATATATATGTGTGTATAATATCATTCTATTATAATATTTTTTTTCAATATATCAGATAATTTTATAAAAAATATTATTAATATATTACATCTAATGTGTGAATGAATCACATCTCTTTAAGGTGGTTGTAGTTCACAAATCCACTAATGATTATATCACATTCTCACAAAATGGAAATAAATAAGGTATGTGTCATATAGAAATTCCATAAGAAAAAATAAAAAATAAATAAAAAATATATTATAATCTATTAATCACTCATTATTTCTAACCATGAAATTTTGTAATGGAAGAACGAATGAAATAAAATTATTTGGATGTAGTATTGTGTATACACAAATGATGACTGTGTATCCCATTTGATGGAAGTGAGTGCCGGATTAGGTCATGAAATAAATATAAAACAATATTAAATTATTTAGGTTACATAGTATATTTTGTAAATAGTATATACAAATAATTTAAGTGATGTAGAATGAAATTAAATAAATGTGATCGTTGAAAAACATTACATATTATTTTTTTAAATCCTCTTGGATTATAACAAAAGTCATCCATGTGTTTATTTATACCAAAATTGAGGCTTATATTATGAGGAGTGGTGTTTTTTGAAATAGTTTGGTCATTTATTGGATGATCCAAAAAAGCATGACGGGTATAGACAAGTGGGCGGTGTGAGATCCCTTTTATAGTGAATGAGGAGTTCAATTCTTATAAATATAAAACGGTAAACATTATCGGGAGGTCATTCGTACATAATGTGCATCCATCAATGTATAATATTATATACATGGATGTATATAGTCAATATGTGGCAAAAAAGTAGTCTTTTTACATGTTTCTAAGTCATTTAGGCCCTTAATATTATGTTTTAGTCCCTTGATAAGCAATATTTCCACTTAATTGTTGTACTCATTCACAAATTTTTTGGTCAAAAAATATTATTAACATAACAGAAATAATAAAAAATTATTATAATAAATATGAATTACATTATAACTAATTCCAACCAAATATTTCAAATAAAATAATTTTATATTAATCCCTCAGATGGGACGAGAAAAATTGATTTTAATGTGAAAATGTTCAAATGTTTATATATCTAAATTCCTTAGAAAATTTATTCTAATGAAATAGATTGTATATATAGAAGTCAAAATATTCAAATAATACCTTAAAATCAATTACAAATATTATTTACCACTATATATTATTTAGATGAAATGTTATTTTTCAATTAAAATATAGTATATTTCAATATAAATAAAAAATTATTCATCATTGAAAAATAATATAAATTTTCATTAATATAATTATGGCATCCATTATTCAAAAATAATGTATATTTTTAATATAATATTTATAAATTGAAATCTTCTTTTTTGAAAATAGGAACTCCATTAAAATGCGGGAAATCTTCTTTTAGAGAAAAATATCTTTTTATGCATAAAATTAAACATGTTGATAACATATGACAATAAAACCAGTTTTATGATGGAAAAAATAATTGATTTAATTTATTATAAATATATATCATTAATATCATTTAATAATAAAAATGAATATAATTTATTAATTCAAAAAACCTTTGGGTGAATTTTTTTTTCAATTAAAAACATTTCCTTTATATTCAATTTAATCATATATAAATTTACGATAAAGAAAGAAATACAACAACATATGTAAAAAATACTTCTTAAATTTAGTTAATCATTATCATAAATTTTAATACATTGGCTAGTTTATTACTATAATATAATAATATTAGTATATTTTTGTTCTGTAAAAATTGGACATGTGTATAATGTAGGTTATCGAGGGAACTTTGTATTGAGTGAAACATAAGTGTAATTAGGGTTACATATACCACAATATAATCACATTTTTGTGTAGATTATTATTTACATGGTGATTCATATAAATAATTCTAGTAGTAAAATATATATTATTTATAAATAAGAAATATTGTAATTTATTGTGGTGTTACATTGTCCCCGACATAAATTTATTAAATCCTTGAAATTCAAAAACGAACTCTTTAATATATGGTTTGATTTTTGAAAAAAAATTATTGATAAAACCACATCAAAAACTGGGATAATGAAGCATATTTTTATTTAGTGGGAAATAAAAAAAGTGAAAGTCACCAAAAATCTAGAATTTCGAATTGTAGAATATTTGTGAAGACATGGACAAGGAAGAGAAATATAAATATCATGATTGTATTGTGAGGTATATATAAAATTTTTAGATAATTTTGTTTATAATAATGAAAGAAAACAGATGTGTGGAAAACATCACTAAATATTACAGATGATGTTAATAATAAATCATATTATTTCCAATCTATTTTTACAAGATTTTATGAATTATTTCACTCTGTAGAATATTTGTGATTATAATTAGTTGATAAATTTCTATTTCATATAAACAATATAATACTTTGGTTTCACCTTTTAACTATTTCTACTTCATCTTTAGAATAGGTTGCATCATATATTGATGAAATAAATTGATATCTAAAACATTGTTGAAAGGTAAATTGAAACTATCTCATAAATGTTTAACATTATGTACCTTTCAGAGTATCAAGTTACAAAACATAATAAAGTCACTGAATTTTCATGATGAACTTATCATTAATCCCAACAAAAATGAAGTACCTCAAAATCATCACATAACCATCATATAAATACCTTCATCATGCATTCTCTTAAAATATGGAAATAACATTAATTACCAAAAATCATTATTTAGAACATGATTTATTCCATATTCATTATTGAAAAAATAGTTTATTAGGTATATTCCACAAATCCAAAATTGATATAGACTCCATCAACGATAGTATAGCATATTTCTCAATATATAATTATTTAGTTCTAAGGTATTCAGTAATATCTAATTTGAATTATCCAAATAAATCATATCTTTATCCAATCTTCATTATCTAATCATTTGTAACATATTATGTATTCTAATTCATGCATTTTACAATAATTTCAAACATTAAACATAATAACTTTTTTTGGTCATTAGTACCATTTATCATATGCTTTCAAATATTAATGTGAAATCAATGTAGTACAATCCTTATATATTGAATAATTTATATTATCAAGATGTAATTTATAAATAAAAAAATAACATAACTCTTTAATTATAACACAAAAACATTAGACATTCCTATTCATATGTGGTAATGCCATATGTTTTACCAAGATCAATTAGATTCTTCAAGTTATACTTAATATATGCATTGTGTATTCATCTTAATAGTTTCCCATATCATTATAGTTTTGAAATTGAATAAATTCATATATTTTATGGCCTATGAATAATTTATCATTGTGACCTTTATGTATACATTTATAAAAAAACCATAATTCCTTTTATGTATGTTCTAGTGTTTCTTTCCACTATTATCACATATTAGTAGATTATTCATTACCTTCTTCCTATTATCAATATTTTACGATGCCCTCATCATATTCATTTATTTCCATTATAATCTATATGACTTGTATAGTTATTTCTTTGAATTGATAGTACCTAAAACTCTTTCATTGTATGAAGAATTTGTTTGAGAGGACAGTGCCCCTCAGATACTTTTCACCTTCCCAATAATTAAATGGTCAATATTGCATTATGTGATTCATATGAAATTTATATCATATGTTTTTTATCCCTTTATGTGTATCTTCATAATCTATAACATTCTATTTTTCTTTTTTCCTTAAACTAAGAAAATTTGTCTTCATCTTAGTTTATGAACAGAAGGGAAATATTTATCAATGAATGTATTTGTAAAATAATCACATTGCATGATTTATATTTCCTCTTCCTCTATTGTATTTTGGATTAACAACATCCATTTTTCAGAATCTCTACTGGTAAAATAAATTGTATGTGTCATCATTTCCTTTTCAACACATCCAAATTCCAAAAATATATTCTCCACGTAATTATTCTATTTCATATCTACCATTTTATAAGTATTCCCACTAAATGATGGGGGAATATGTTAGATAAATAAATAATTAATCATAGAATATCACTATGGAATATGTTTATCCAACAGTGAATGTTTATCTATCATGACCAGATTACTCTACCATAATATATCAATCATATTATCAGTTTCATTACTAGCTGAATCGGCTTTCTCAGTAAGGAATTATCCTCATTGGACGTGAGTAATAACACACTTTTTCCTTACAATTTCCATTTCTAAACATTGGTAAATAATCTATTAGCTCATAAAATTATAATATTTATATAATAAAAAACATTTCATAACACTTTATAGAAATTGAATAATTTATGCATAGAAAATATAATAATATTAAAAGTGGTTTCATTGGGGATATTTTTAGATTGAAATCCATTATTGGGATTTCTAAATAAAATGTGAATTATCATAAGTGTACCCATATGATTAAAAAAATAGGTGTGTAATATGGCCCATTAATGTGTTCCAGTTTATGCATGAATTAGAACTGATGCACATTTTTTAGATTTATTACCCCTAGGTATATTGGTTCTAGAACCACGTCAACATGTAGTGTCCATATAGGGATTATTTCATCGAATTCCAATATAATCTTCACCATACCAAAACAATAATATTTTCTTATATAATTATCCTAAAGGTATACCTTAGGGTTATATTCATTAATTTTTTTTCATAAATCTAGTTTCTATGGTTTATACTAAAATTCCATTGATACTAAATCTAGCGCCTCAACCCACGAAGGAAAAAACTGGTGCCTCAGTTTATTAAATTGGAATGATTGCAATGAATAAAAACTCAATGTACCTATCACTTTTGTATTTTAATTAAAACATATTACATACATGATACCCATATTAAAGATTGATTTAGAAAATAAAACATGATGCATTATAAATCAAATGAGCAGTATCCTTGAATGCTAATTCAATGATTTCTTCCTCATATGTAGGGGAATTTAAAAAACGTAAGGGTGAGATGAAATTCATAGTATGGGTAATTAATTTAGAACAAGTAATTAATAATTTACCATAATAATCCTATTAGGGTAAAAAACTTATAACTCACTCCTTTTACATAATTAGATAAGGAAAAATCAGTATGGAACGGTAAGTGACTAAAACGCATGTGATTTTATCAATAAAGAGATAATAGACTACATCCATAGATACTTTTGAGGATTGGATATCATTTATACATAAGAATATTTTTTTAATTAAGGAAATTCATAATTGTAGTCTGACATTGCTCTTAGGTACATGTTAACTTTACCATCATGACTAATTACAAGATGTTTCTCAACACATCAGTTAAAAACCCATTTGGTTTTCCAAACGATTCATCTAATGAGACTACCAATGCATTAAGGGGGGATAAATTATTGATCCCCAATCATGTCATACATATCTATATCATTCCTAATATATGAAATTATCAAATTATGTGATGAATAATTACCCATATAAAATATTTGTATTTAGTAAAAGATATGAAATAACCAAAACTTCTACAACAAATCAAATTATTGACAATTAAAAAATTTCACTAATAATGGAATAGTATTTAGGAAGAAATTTTAAGAACCAAATAGGATTTGTTATGTTTATGTTATATTTTATTTCAAATGTTAAACTATCATAATTTAGTAACATTTACAAGTAATGGTGACAATCCAAAAAAGTTGAGATGATAATTACAACTTCTACCACATGGAAATTATCAACTCAAACCCCCAAGGATAAGATTATTAAAATTGAAACATAGAATACCATGATATCTGAGTGAATCGTGATATTAAAGGAAAAGTTTAATTATATAAACCTCATTAATGTTAGTTGGATCATAATAAATAGTAAGTATCAATGAAAAGTAAATTTAGATGAAATCCATTATTTTCATTCCCTTTTGGTATAAAATATATAAAAAAACTATAAAATGGTTTTAATAATGTTATTTTCTTATAATAAAAAAATATTCATATTTTTAATGTCATATAAAATGTTATTATAATATTTACTTTCTCATTAGTTAATAATATTTCATTATTTTTATCATTTCTGGATTTAAGTGTCATGTTTTTTTACTATTTTTTAAAAATTTAATTTTTTTCCACATATAATGATCATGATTTAATCATCTCATGTAATAATAAATTTATTTTCAAATCATATATATTCCTTATATATGTATTTATAATGTTCCATAAAATCTGGATATAGGAAATAAAATGCACCATTCATAGAGATGATAGGTCGTACGTACACGTGAACACTACTTATATTAACAAACTGTATAAAAAAATTATCTAATATATATATATTTAAATGTTATACATAAATTACTAAATTTATTTAATATATATCTCTTATTTTAATATATATCATATTTAATACATTATATTTAATTTTTGTACAAATCACATCGCTTTGAGGAGGCGGAAGTCCACATGTCCAAAAATTATGTTATCATATTTACACTAATTTGAATGAATGATGTAGTGAATTATTAAAAAATTAAATAATAATAAATAAAATATAAATAGTATATATGTCATAAAATATTAATCTATCATTATGTCCATTCATGAAAGGTGGTAAGGGAAGAACAGACAACCTCAGTTCATGAGGCAGTTGTCAGTTACACATGTGAACGATGTTTGTGTTTCCCATTTGATGAAATTCTATATTGGTGGAGTTTTTAAAATTGATATACCAAATATAATATATTTATTATACTTTAGTTATTATATAATTAATATATAAGTATAATATAATGGTTTTGTAATGAACTGATAAAAAATTGACCATTGATGAGTGTCACCTCTTATTTTGGACAATCCATTTGGTTTATATCAATAACCTTCCTTGGGTTGATTTCAACCTAATGGGAGGAATATATGATGAGTTTGTGTATGTTGTTAAAAAAATTGGTATGTTATTTAGGAGTAAAAATTCTTGAGATGTGTGAATAAATTGGAGTCGTCAGTGCCTTTTTATAGCGGATAAGGAGTGGAATTCTTCAATATATAAAAAAAGAACTTTCAGGAGCTATACATTAAATAATTATCCTAAAATAATGAACTAAATTTGATAAAATGTTTATTATGGTCTATATATTTACATAAAATCAATTTCGGGCATGTTTTAAGGTCAATTTGGAGCAATGGTTTCTTGTCTTTTCCTTTGTTGTGCTTCTTTTTCTCTTATTCATTGTAAATAATTTTAATTTTCATCACTTATTTATTTTTTATAACAAAAATTTTACCATTATAGATAATATAAATTATTAATATTAATAATATACTGTCCATTTCCCCAAATTCAAATCATTTAAGTGATAAAAATTAAATTCAAAATATATCCCATTGATGAGGCGGGAAAGAGGGGTTTTAAAGTGAAAATGTTCAATCGGTCACTTTGTTTTCATATATAAATACATTATAAAAGTGATTAAAATTAATATATTGTACTAATAGAGGTTAAATTTATCAAAAAAAAATTTAATACCAAATAATAATATAAATTAATCATATATGTTTTTGAGATGAAAATTCAATTTTGAATTACAATTCAATATTTTTCATTATTCATCAAAAATGATTTTTCACTTAAAAATACCAAAAAGAAACCATAATATAAATTTTACCACCATATTTAAAAAATTATTTTTATTATTTAAAATAAATTTATAAAATTTATATAATTTTGTTTTAAAATAGGTTCACCATTAATAGGTGGAAAACAACTATTAGATAAGTATAAATGTTTATGTACAAAATTGTGTTCATTCTTATCTTATAATTATTAAATTTATAGGATGAATTTTAATAAGAATAATTGAATATATAATAAATAAATTTCATTAATATCATTTACTAATTGAAATTAATTTAATTTGTTAATACAAAACTCCATTGGATTTATAATGTTTTTTATTATAAAAACATTTACTTTATATTAAATTGGATTCTATCTTAATTTGATAAAAAAATTATATAAACATATGAAAAAAATATTTTCCAAAACAAATTTAATCCATTGCATAAATTTTATTACATTTTATAGTTTATAAATATCATATAATATTATTAATAGTATATATTAGTTTATTTAAATCATAGTATTGTATGAAAAAAAAGATATATAACGAACTTGGTGTTGTGTGTAACACAATCCAACATAGTGTTGCTTATACTACAATCTAAAATCATTCTTGTATGTAGAATTACATTATTAATTATTTTTTATAAATACATATTGAATAAAATTATATTTATTCTGAAATGAAAATATTGTAATGTCATGGGGTGTTAAAATAATAATTGTCATGTGGAACAAAAAAAATATGACCAATCTATTATATAGAAACTAATACCCATTTTTTTGTAGGGAGATAAAAGGATCATTCTTGGATCACTATTTGAGGGATTCTACACTTAGATCATAAAATAGAAATAATGGTACCACAAAATTAATTTAGATGATAAATATTTAAATAAAGGATTAATCTCAAGAGTCTTATATACATTCAAAGACAAAATTATTTAAATCAATATAACATGAATGATCCTGTTAGGTTTAACGTGGTTGTCATGTTCCAAACTTTTTTTAGGTTATGAATTATATCTTAAATATATCAATTATTATCCATTAAATAAAAAACTCATGTGCAATTCCAGAAAATTATAATAACATCAGATTAACATAGAACTATCAGGTGGTATTATGGTGGTCACATTAAAATATGTAATTATTTATTTCATTATTTATAATTATGTTTTTCATGTTAATTTTCAGAACATGTTTTATGAATTATGAATCCATCATAATGATATAATCTTTCTCCACTTCATTTCTCATTCATATAATAATGATTAGTTTACAGTTAAGTATTAATGAATTTGAATAACTCTTTCAGAGGTGTCAAGAAATTTTTCTATATAACATCGTGTTTGATGGTGCGTACAACATTGTCACACACTATTTATATATGTTTATTTTACTAGGAAACTGATATTGAGTCACATTCAACATGTAATGAATAGACACTACTTTATGAAAAGAGCCATAGGATGTGATTTTTAGGAAACAATATCATTTAAATTTATAACAATTAATGCATTCTATGTGTTTTGGGAGTGTAAAACATGGCATCTTGTTGCACCATATAATTTACAAACAACTTGTTATTAATTCAAAATTCGTAAAATATAGAAACCATACAATTTGTGTTTAAATTACATATATCCTTCAAATATTATTTTTACCTCATATTTTTCTCTAGTAAGTACTTATTGATTCCCTTTTCATGTATATGATATATCTTATGAAGCAATGGAAATTAGGTTTGGTCAACAAGAACATTCAACATTCATTACCTATTTATGTGAAAGTATAAAATTCAATTAATTTACCCATTAAAACTCTTTTACCTATGTTATGTGACTCATTAAAATTATAGTAAACTCTTTTCATTATGTTTTATATTATAATTTTTTTAATAAATTACTTATAGTATTTAAAACTAGAAATCGTGTATATTAATTGTTGTATAGAGAATCAATATTCATTAAATAATATAGAAAATGTATTTTTCTTTTTTTCATGTTATAATTAATATGATATTATACACTATAAAATTTCTAAAACTGTTGTTTATTAACTATATCAAGGGTTTTTCTTTCATAAAATATAAACTGTATTATATAGTTCGAATAGATACTCCTATAGTTTCTTCCAAGTAAAAAGTTGTGTACTATTTCTATTCAATCTTAAATAAATTAAATTATTTATTTTATTTTAAATCACAGTGGATGGGATTCAAATGGATGATTGGATGAAAAAAATGAAATAATTTATTAATAAGATTATTAATAAGATTAATTCATCTATATTTTAATCAAATCATACAATGAATTCAAAAAAGTAATACCAAGTGGTTTAAATATTAATGTTGTTCCATGTGTTTTGAAAGACCCTTAGAAGTGACCAAACCTATGTATGATTTTGTTATAATTAATTAATTGTTATCATATTTGTTTAAAATTGGTTATTATAAATTTATATATAATAGCATATGTGTTATACCTCCCACTTTTATTATGTAGGGAATACATGTACATGGTTGTTTTGTATAACTACATTAAACAGATCATCTGGATCCCCACACATATGATTTAGATATAAAATATATTTAATAAAAGGATAACATCAAGGATCATTGAACCAATTCCAGGAGGAACCAAGGTAGAGGGAGTTCATGATGGAAATAAAATGAAATAGTAACATCCTAGATTTTTTCCAATGTGAATAATGTTATTTTTTGTTATAATTCAAGTAAATGGTCGTAAATTTGACGAATAAGTGGATCATGAAGATTTCAGGGGAACCTAACAATACTATGAATCTAGATTCTTGAAAGAGGAATGAAAACAGTGATGGAAAATTATTCTTAATTTTTTTTCCTAGGGATCATGGTTATGTGAGAGTTATAAAATCCTTGATAGATATATTTTTAATTTTTTGTACATCGTTAGTCAAACCCTGAAAAAACTATCTGATTTTCCCTCATTTTAGTAAATGGTTCATAGTTGGGGCATGGTTTGAACAAACCATGAATCAAAACCATGTAAAGAGTAAAAATTGTTTAATGTATGGATATACCCCTCTTTTATCAAGTAAATGTTTTTATATATTTTTACTTTCATTACCTCTAATCAAATTATCCTCTTTAGAGAGCACAACCCTTGATAATCTTCCTTGGATTAATTTTAGAAACTCTGTCTGTATAACATGTCTATCACTATCTGGAGAATCAAATTCATCTTGCTATCCTCCCCATTCTGCACCATTCTCATTCAATAGTCTTTCATCATCCATTTAACTATTTTTTTGAAAGCTCATTTGTCTCATTTAGATGGGAATTTTTTGGATTATTAGATTTTATCCAACCATGATTGAATCAATCAATGATACAAGATGTCTAAAGCTCTATGAGTATTAGGTAGGTGTTCATTGACATTTCCCATTGTTTCATTGCATTTCATAAATCTATCCATTGTTTCATAAGAAAATATTTTCTTATTTCACCTATATTTTTTATAATATAATTAAAATGGATTCATCGACATTCCCTTAGCTATCCACATATGTGTAAAATCAACCCATTAGGGTTATATCAATGAGTTATGCCATCCAATTAGATATTATTTTCCTTGAATGCGACATTGTTCCTTTTTTCTGTGTTGTATTATTTCCAATGTGGTATGTTATCACATAAGTAATTCATTTAATAATTTATTGTTGAATTCAATGTTAAACCATGAGTTAGATTACATTCCCCCATGCCTCATATGGATGGTAAGACTTATATTTAATTGACCAAAAGACTATGCCTTTTTAATTGTTAATTAAATAAATAATTCAAAAGGAAATGATTTAAAAAATGTGCGATGAATGAATTAATAGATTTTCCTTAAATGAGAATGCCTCTTATTGAAAATTACTAGTAATATCATTTCTTCTTTAGTTACTGTTACCAGCGCGATGACTCTGATACAGGGGGTGTTGACTAATGGACCACATTTATAGACTTTAATTCCATAGATGACCTTTTTTATGTTTGGATAATATTTTGGAGGTTATATTTTATATTCATAGGATGGGATCACCAAGAAGTGTCTATTATTATTCTATATGAGTGGCACTCATTCCACAGTGGAGATCACTCAGATAGTATTGATGGTATGATTGGTTTTACCATGCCATGAGATAGACTTGGGTCCATAAATGTGATACTTGGCACTGACTCAGAAGTCAATTCATGCTGTTTTCACACCATGCCATAATGACACTTGGGACTTCATATATGGGTCTCCATTGATAGACTCCATGCAATTAGTATTTTACTAAGCCCTTCAATTGATACATGGATAGTCTTTCTATATTTCCATGGATGGGCTCCAACATTCTTGACTTATTTATAACTAAGTGATAAAAATGTTTTCAAAGGTAAATAAATGGATTCAAATGATAATCGGCCAATTCATTACAAAAATTGGGACAATGTCCTATAATACAAATCATATTATTGGGAAATATTTACCCTATTTCTCATTACATTCCACACTTAATCATTTTGGTATCTCTTTATTTAGACGTATCATATTAGGCCGAAGTAAGAAGATGGGCCCGATGTCGACATAGAACCTAGTCCAATGTAATTATTTATTTAATCTATATTACATTTAAAATGTTAAGGATAATTGTGTATTTATTATTGTATTAACTATAAAGGAATCGAAATCATGGGTTTTGTTATTCTAATATTTTATCTCACAACTTTCGTAGGTGCCTTTCATACCCGAGTATACATTATGAATTCATGTCTTGAAAGAAGAAGCCATCCATCTTCTAATGCATGAATTACATTTCTAGGTTTGAGTTGGGAGCACACGATCTTGTCAATTCCAATGATGATAGGTTTAATAGTTTTGTATTTTTTGTTTATTTTGATATCATGTGGTATATTCTAGAATACCCTTTCCCATTTATCATCACTATTTTATAATATGTATCATTCTACCATCATAAATTTCCTCTACTTATTTCAGTAGGTTCCACAGTTTATTTAATTATCATTCATGTTTTTGTTTTTTCTCTCCACTAGTATCTAGTTGTTGGGGTTGTTTTAGTTGATTATAATATATATACAATGTTTCATTTTACTATGATCAATAAGGGTATTGATCTCCCAAGGACATAAATAAGTCCCTCACTTATACTTAGTAGCCTTTGAGATTCTAGGAGATTTTCTTATGGTCTGGTGGCCAACCATCTTAAGGTGCGTTTGAGTGGAACTCATTGCAGGATGCTACAAATATTTAAGAAAGGTATTATTCTTTTTTATTAATGTTTTTGTTTATATAAGAGACTAGTAAATCTGAATTTTGTGAATATCCTATTCTTAGTATTAGGTACCCCACATACAAGGGAAACCCCAATTACCTAGTATGGGTGAGTGTTGTTTCTTTATTGTGATTTTAATGGTTTAACAGGACTCCATCATTGTGTGGCACACAAATTTCATGAAGTTTATATTTTAGGTAATATTTATATGGTTCGTTTATCTCTATCTCAATGATATGAGGGTCCATTTATATCATTAACCACATTAGGAATAATTAGACTAAATTTTAATGCATCACACGATGCCATATCTAATTTTTGTGTGCATTGCATGTATTTCATGTGATTTCAATATGTTACATGATAGTATCTTCAGTAGTTTTATAGTACTACTACTGAAGATATAATTTTCATAATTTACCAATAATTTCACATTAGTTGGTTTAATGGGTGAGTTCCTACAACAATTTATCTGATCAAACCAAAGTCATTACCTGTTATACAACTTGTATGGTTTAAATTCGAAGATGACGTTAGTTGATATGCTCGTTGAAATTAAGAATTTGTATGGGCCCTTATGAATTATAATTACTAACACTATTAGATAGATATTTAATATAATAATAATTTAAATTATAATAAATTTGAAATGGGTAAAATCAATTGATTCATACATTAAGAAGGTTACATATATGTGATATGACACTTGGCCTGACCTAGTAGTTTGAAGTAGGTCACATCCCATTTAACCATTTTGTTGATAGTTCTTATCACCCATACCTAGATCCTATAGTAAGTAGATGGATTCACTTATTCCGAACTATATTTTTTGGGTGTTATTTTTTTATACAATTTTTGGTCAGTTATAAATCTTGTCTGAGGCATGCACTTTGAATTTTTACATCTATGAAACCCCAATAACCTCGTGATGTATGTGAGGAGAGTGGTCATGATCAAATGCTGGATGTGGTAGGCCTCGAGCAATCTGTGATACCTACTATATTGGAACCTGAGGAAAATATTATTGATCATCCAATCGGTGGAGATTCTTAGTTATATTATATCTATCTTCAATTCACGATATCATTGAAAGGTGAACCTCAACCTAGTCCTTCTATGGAAGAGATGATCGAGGATTTATATCATGAACATCCTTCTATTATTTTAGGGGATGGAATACCTGTGTCTATTGAACCATTATTAGAGGATATTATTTCAATTTCTAAGAACATCGATACTCTATCATAGAAGATTGTCACCTCCCACATTATTGGTTATGCGTATTCACCAATCCTTGGTGGGATGTTCAGACATTGACTATTGAACATCATGGAATGGCCTGTATGGATTTCTAGGTAGTGTTCTTTGACAACATCATTCCCCGGACCATGAGAAATGACCTTCTTCATTAATTCATGCACCTGGATCAAGGTTACATGTTAGTAATAGAATACACATGTCAAATCATTGAGATCCAAACTATTTCACTTGTCTTGACTGGTGATGAGATGAATACAAGGTGATTATTTAAGGATGACCTTTCATATTCTATTCAATTTTAGTTGAACAACATTCAACTAACTATTATTAAAAAATATCGTGATCATCGACCTTATCACTGAGTAATCCTAAGCGAATCAGGAGATGTCACGTAGGCCATCTTAGCTTTTAGGTAGACTAGAAGTTGTTTATCCCATGGAAGGAAATGAAATATCGATCATACATGAGGGGGAATTACATACCATGTGGTATATATCAACAAATTTTTGGTGTTTCATTAATGTGATTGGGGAGTTCATAAAAATACCCAGTGTATGAAGATCCTGATTAAGTGTTGGTATTGTTGGGGAATGGGTGACCGGTTGTATTTCTACTAATATTTTCCTTCTGTTATTATTTAATAAGTATCTTCTCCGACACCACTATCAGTTTTAGGGTGAGGGTAATCATGTCAAGAACGTATCTGGTATTCTACATGCCATTTAGGTCAAGCAGGTGGTCATGGTCAATGCTGTTAGGCACCAGAGTTATATCTCAGGTATAGTGGACACGATCGTGCTACTTAGGTACCATATCTGGGATACATTTTGGGAAATATCTATGATGTTTACATTAAGTCAGAAGATAATAATTTCAACCCCACTATAGTAAGAGATATAATTCTGGTAGCCTTTAATATATTATATAACTTATTTGATATTCGTGAATCACACTATTTTCTATCTACTACAACTATGGTGAGTATGGGATTTGTGGTTGAATAATACAATGGTGTTATGATCCTTGATAAATAGGTATAATTTTTAGAAGAGAATTTATGCCATTTCAGGTAGTTCAACTTGAAATAGGTGGGTACCATTTTCTATGGAGTTTTTAATGACCCACCTTTTGAACCATACTAAAACCCGAGGGAATTTGAACTTTTCGTTTACTAAACCGGTCTTTTTGAAGACCAGGCATTGGAACAAGGTTTAAAATATTGGAAACCTTCCTTTTAATGTTTTTGATCGTGGTTGAAGGCCTGTTATGTTTCTCAGGTGATGTGAAAGGTTTCAGAATCGTCAGACCCTTGTTTTTAAAAGAGCTGCATAGGGCACACACGGTCTGGATAACTGTGCAGCCCAAACCATGTGGCCTTAATAAAGGGGGGAGTGGCTTGCGCATGGGCTGGGAACGATTTCCCAAACCGTGTGCCTAGCCTGTGAAGTGATGACTTAGAGGCAGTGGACTTCGCAAGATTTGTGCATAGTTTGGAAAATCGTGCGGGTCAAATCGTGTGTGTGGGTGATATTAAGTTTTTGATTAAAATTAAAATAAAAGAAAATAAAATAAGAATATTAAAACCTAATCTAATCACTCCCTCACCCTCACTCACCCAAGCCACATGACCCAGCACCCGAGATGGCCCCCCCTTCATGCGATGAGCTCCTCTATATGACCTCCTCTTGTGTTTTCTCCCATCGATCTCCTCTCAATTTCTCACCGAATCATCAAGGAAATCCCTCTTCCTCCTCTCCTCTTGTTTTCTGGCTGGATTTTGGCCTCTCCATTGACCCGTACGGTTCAGCTGAACACTAGGGATTTGGGGTTGATCCATTTTCAGTTTTCTTTTTGTTCTAGGTCATGGAGAAGGTCAGTTGGGACTCCTTGGTGAGAGTTCTGACAACCACCACTGAAGACGTAGCGGTTCGGGTGGTTTCAGATCCTCGGGTTGGTTTGGTGGTAAGGTTTTCACCTCTTGCCTTATTTCGCACTTGTTGAATTTCGTGGTTTTGATGGTTATGAGTTCTTATCACGATGTTTATAGTACGTTCGAGGTTTTGGCATGGTTTCAAGTATCCAATGACTAGGCGACTTTCCTGTGACTTTTAGTTCCAAAGCACCAAGAGCTGGAGTGGGCGGATGGATCCACCTTTAGGTAGGGTCCCTCTCCTTACCCTTTTATTTTACATAAAGTAATAGTGAGTTTAATATTTCACTTCCTTAGCATTTAAATTATGAAAGTATAGTTCCAATTCAATGACTCTATAGAAAACATGTGAATTGCAGGAATAAGATAAAAAAGGTTGCTTGGTAACTAAACTCACGATTTGATAATAAAACCTCTCAATCATAGGTGTGATGTCCTCAAGATAAAAAGTAGTGTTATACTTTTTATGCTTTGCTGATGGATTTTTATGGTCCCTCTTGATGTTTTTTATGTGATCTTATGTGTTGAGACAAATAGAATGATATGGATATGATACGTGTGTTTGAGACAATTTTCCATGTTTAGGAAAATTGAGTATGGTGATAAAAATAGTGGGATGACTTAAGACTAAATTACTTGTTGCCTCTAGAAGTTTTCAAAGGGTTAAATATTGATAAATGTATCCTTTTATATGGGTTGGTGAAACTTAGAGAGAACATTCTACGATGGTACGACCACGCCATGGGAAAACGTAATGAGCATGACATATGTTAGTAAACTGAATATGTGAATATCGTGTTTTAAATACTTAAGATGGGTTTCCTTTAGTATGAACTTGAACGTGTTCGCTTATATATATGTGGTATGATTCCTTTATGGCTTATGAGGTAATTCCGTAATTTATATACTATAAACATGTTGTTTTGTGAGTGCGCACATGCTGATTCCACATAATGAATGATTGATTGTGAATTTGGAATGATTAATTGAAATTCATAAAAGGTACTGCCTTATGCATTGTAATATAAAGCTGATAATGAATTTTTATGGTTATGGATGGGAGGAATTTGTACCGCATGCCATCTACTGTGTATGATTATGGATGGAAGGCATGCATACCCCATGCCAGCTTATTTTGAATATGGGTGGGAGGCTTGTCTAACACACGCCTAATGTGATATATATACGTGTATGGAAGAGAGGCATTCTTACCCCTTGAAGGTTGATTTCTGTTGATGATTACATGTCTGGTTGGGAGGCAGTTATACCCCATTCTAGTATAATGAATGTGATATAAGGGAGGCATTATTACCCCTTTTCAGTTGATATAGTGATGAGAGGCATTCTTACCTCGTGCCCACTAATCTCGATTTATAGAACGGAGGAATTCTTACCCCTTTCCAGTTGACCTATAGGGATGAGAGGCATTCTTACCTCATGCCCACTAATCCTGATTAATGGGTGGGAGGGATTCTTACCCCACGCTACTTATTATCTAAATCCTTATATATATATATGTATGTATATATATATATATGTGGTGACATGATCCGGTTACTTTACCGGCAACGCGATGAAGCAAGTATAACCGTCAGTAATCCCTTGAGAACATGGACGAGTGTTATTTACTTATTTAATTATGTTTACTTACTTCTCCATACCTACTCACTGTTTAATTATTATACACTTTCTGGAATTGGTTAGACACCGGTGGTTCCGGCCTAATGAGATTTATATCTCAGACCCTACTCGGGCCGCCATTACACTGGGGTACCTGAGTAGACCTTCTTGTGTGCAGGACCTAGGTCGTGTGCTGTGTTGTGTGTACCTGAGGAGTTAGGAGAAAAGGACCAAGTGGGAGATTGGGATGCTCATGAGATTTTCCATCGGACTTTTCTGCCTTTTATTTTTGTATTCTTTCTAAAGTATAATATAATGTTTCTTGATTTGATAAATGTAACATCATCTGTACATCCATGTTTGTAAATTGGATTTTCCATCCATTTATAAAATGGTTACTACCTGTCGTTTTCATCTTTCATTCAATTGTTTACTACTTCCACTATGGAATAATATTTACTCTGATATTACTGATGCATTACTCTAATACGAGGGTATAGTCTCCCCACTATTCTTTCCTGAGACCCTCACTGCTAGTCGGCAACCTCTCATGTATGGGGATACGTGCTTGAGGCCATGGGACCAACTAGTCCAGCCACCGGTTCGATGGTAAGCCAGGACGGGACATTACAACGTGGTATTAGAGGTGTTTCTTTATTTTTTGACTTACTGTTTTGGGTTGGTAGACAGGAGATTAAGAAAGTGTCGTCACATGGGAAATAGCCTTTCATGGGACTGATCACCCCATTTACAGGAAATGACCAAGTGGCTTGGGCTGGAATTGTTGTTGGTTCTATTCGTTATTACAATTGATATGGTTTCACCTTGAGTGAATGTTTTATTTCATGTTGCCCATGGTTTATAAAATTCCTTGAATTTTACCCTTGGCCTGATATGGAAAGAATGTTCCATTCCAGGCATCATATTAGGCACATAATAATTAATATGTCATGCATGTGCCATGCCATGTAGTTGCATCTTTGCTTTCCATTATAATATTCTTAAGTGATTATATTCCATGCTTATGTGTTATAACATGCTCCTGTGATATAGCATGCTGCTGTTTTTTACTGCTTACGAGAACATGCTAGTTAATTTTTAATATGTAAATAATTTCATGGGTAGAAATATTTTGGTTTCAATTATGACGGGAGCCAGTTTTCATTTGTAGTGTGTATGGGTGACTTATAAATAGGAAAAGGTAACCCCTGTATTCGAACCACTGAAAAAGGATTCTATGTTTAAAATGATATAGTGAATTGGTTATGATTAAACAGGGGAGACAAATGCCAATTTATAAAGATTATGGGCGATTTATAGGTTGGTAGATGGCCATCCATATACTTGAACCGTTGTATGTGAGCATGATAAATTCTGGGTTGGAATCTAGTTTCGATAAATGGGAGCTAATTTTTAATCCATGAAGTGTATGGGTGATTCATGAATTGGTAAATGACAACCCATGTTAAAGGAATTGACCATGAGGTGTCCTGAAATGGTTTTAAATGTAAGATTTGTATGGTTTTAATTTTAAATGAATTGGTGAATGTCTATGTGCAACTGGACTCGAGTAGGTTAGATGGAAAGTGTTGTATGCGATAACCTGGTTTGTGGTGATTGAGAAAAATTTACCAACTACATTAGGGTTTCATTTTGAAGAACCCGAGGTGGATAAAAATGGGACCATAGTAGGTTTCCCTTTTGTTTAACTGGTTTTTTCACTTTTGATTGATAAAGATGGGATGTCTTTGAATGTTAATATTTTAAAAAGGATGTTTTTTGAAACATGCTTGTTCACCTTGTTGTGTAGTTGAATCATTTAAAATGGTTAAAGTTTAAACGAGATGAAATGTTTAGGGCTTTGAAATGGAACCTGTGGTGGTGCGTTGAAACCCTAGTGCAAGGGGTTGTTAGGAGTTTTGAGTGTGGTTTCCTTGGAATGGGACCGTGGGTGTTTCTGTAGGAGTTTTTTTCTTTAGCGGTAGCTTGATGACTGTCTTTTGAGCCTAGTGACATTGTTTCGCGTGACCCGGCTTTAGGGTCTATGTTTGATCTCCATAAGGGGCTATCCCATGGTTGGTAGCACCCTTAGAGTTTTAATTCTTTCCTTGTACCATGATTTTTCTGATGTGAGGTGTCGTTCGGGTGTCGTTTCGCCTTGTTGGACTCTTGTTTTTCTAATGACACCCTTTTTCGGATAGGTGGTCATTGGGTTTTGACTCTCATTGCTGATTTGGGTCATCTCCCCAGTAGAGTGGCACGGTGTTGAAGAATGTTTTTTTTCCAATGTTTGGGATGGATTTCAAATGACTCGTTCATTTTGACATGCTAGATTCATTGTTTTGAATCTTCTTCATTGTTTGGTGATGTGGTTTTGGCGGAGAAGAGGCACACGATCATTGCGGTGTTTGTGTACTAGCGTGCTTGTGCTTGGCTAGGTTGTCACCCTTCCATTCGGTGACTAGGACATTCCTATCGTTGGGAGAACGTCACGTCGAATCTGGTAAATGTGTCATTCCAAGTAATAGTGACAGTACCTAGAATTCCTTCTTGGAATGTTTTGTCATGTTTGAATGCTTTGAGGCATGCTTGTTTCAAATCGTGTTCATGTGTCGGGAGGTGAATCCGAGTACTTTCCGTGAAGATGACCAGTTGAGGTTCGACCGTTCTTCCTTCCAGTAGTATGGTATGATTAACTGGTATCCGTTCAAACCTATTAGTGTATCTTGTTTAGCGACTAACATGTCCCCTATCTTGTCCTCATCCTAGATGCACTAAGAGAGATTTGGCCTTATCTGCGCTAATTCTTAAATGACGGTGGGATTGTTCTGGTGGTTCTCCTTTGGCGTTGCACGTGGGATGCATGGTTTCTTGTTTGGTTTTATCTTGCAAAACATGATCCGAAGTTGGGTGTAGGCTTCGATGAACGTGGTGTGCTAAATGTAAGGAGCCTTGGAGAAAGGCGTTGTTGTTCTGTTCGAAATACGTCGGCCATCTATGCTTGGAATGTTCATAATGATCAGCTGGTGAGCATTGAATATTTTCCTATTTGGATTAAATAATCACGGTTTGACGAGAACCGTTTTAAGGCATGTCATTTGGTGGAGGCGAGTGCAGTTTGTGTCGGCCGATGCCTTATATGAGCAACCGGTTCGACTTGGGCCTTGAGGTTGATGGGGAATAGATTGTTTGATCTCTTTCAAATCAAACTTGGTGCTTTGTAGGGATGCTTGGGGAATGATTGGAACGATAATTCCAATGGTGGTCCTAATCGTTGTTGGAGTTGGTTGCTTATCGTTAAAAATCTAAGGCGGGAAGTACCTGTGGCTGAATGCTTGGCAAGATGATGATGAGTTCATGTCTCTGGGTAGATGGGATCAGGAAAAGCCATCTTTGTATTTTGTTTGGGAAATGAGCGTTGGCTCGAGTTATGGTGTCTTATGCACCGTATGGCGTTATGGATGCTTAAGGGTGTGTTGGATGTTTGTGAATTCAATGTGATCCTTTGAGTGATGATTCACGAATATTGTAGCTTGGGTGGTGGGTATGTTGTTCCCGAAGGCTTCTTGAGGACGAGAAGTTCAAAGGTGGGAAGGTTGTAATGACCCTCATTTTGAACCGGACTAAAACCCGAGGGAAATTGAACTTTTCGTTTACTGAACCAGTCCTTTGGAAAACCGGGCTTCATAACAAGGTTATGAAGGTTGGAACCCTTCCTTTTAATGTTTTTGGGCGTGGGAGAAATCCTGATATGTTTCTCGAGTGGCCTGAGAGGTTTCAGAATCACCAGAACCTTATTTTTGAAAGAGCGACAGAGGGCGCACGGTTGGCGCATGGTTTGGATAACCGTGTATCCCAAACTATGCGGCCTTATTAAAGGAGGTACTGGCTTTCACATGGGCAATGCATGGTTTTCCAAACTGTGCGCCTAGCCCATGCAACAGATGTCTTGGAGAGAGAGGACTCTACATGGTTTGCGCATGGTTTGGAAAACCGTGCGGGTCAATCAGTGCACATGTGTGAGTTCAGGTTTTTGATTAAAATCAAAATAAAATAAAATAAAATAAAAAGATTCAACCCTAATCTAATCACTCCCTCACTCTCACTCGCCCGAGCCGCGTGACCCAGATCCCTAGAGGGCTCCCCACTTCATGTGACGAGGTCCTCCCTATGGCCTCCTCTTTCGTTTTATCACACCGATTTCCTCCCGATTCTCTCCGAATCATCCTGGTAATCTCTCTCGCTCCTCTCCTCTTCTTTTTCAGCCTGATTTTGGCTTCTCTGTCGACCTGTACAGTTTCGATGATCCTTATGGCATTGGGGTTGATTAGTTTTTTAGTTTTATTTTGGTTCTAGGTCATGCAGAAGGTCTGTTGAGACTCTGTGGTGCGCGTTCCGAGAACCGTTGCTGAAGGCGAAGCAGTTTTGGTTGTTTTGGATCGTCGGGTTGGTTTTAGGGTATGTTTTTCACCTCATTCCTTGTTTTTCACTTGTTTAATTTGGGGATTTTGATGTATATGAGTTCCTAGAACATTTTTTGAAGTACGTTCGAGGTTTTGGTGTTGTTTCAAGTCCCAAATAAAGGGCGACTTGACTGTGACTCTTAGTTAGAAATATCCAAGAGCTGGAGTGGACAGATGGATCCACCATGAGGTAGGGTCCCTCTCCCTGCCCTTTTATTTTAAACAATGTTATAGTGAGTTTAATATTACACTGCCTTAAAATTTAAATTATGGATGTATAGTTCAGATTGAATGCCTCTATTAAAAACGTGTTAATTGCAGGAATACGATAAAAGAGGTTGCTTGGAAACTAAACTAACGATTTAATAACAAAACCCCACAATTAGAGGTGTACTGTCTTCAAGATAAAAATTAGTGATATAATTTTTATGATTTTCTGGTGGATTGTTTTTGTTCCTCTTTATGTTTTTATGTGATCTTTCATTTTGAGAAAAATAGAATAACATGGCTATGATATGTCTGTTTGAGTCAATTTTCCATGTTTAGGAAAATTGATAATGATGATAACCATAGTGGAATGACTTAATAATAAATGTCTTGTTTCCTCTAGAAGGTATCAAAGGGTTAAAGATTGATAAATATACCCTTTAATATGCTATGGTGAAACTAGGAGAGAACATGCTAGGTTGGTACGACCACGCCTTGGGATAAGGTAATGAGCACGACTTATGTTAGTAAACTAAATATGTGAATATCTTGTTTTAGATAATTATATGGGTTTCCTTTAGTATGAATGCGAACGTGTTTTCTTGTGTGTATGTGGTATGATTCTTTGAATGTTTTTTAGTTAATTCCATAAGTATTATACTATATACATGCTGAGTTGTGAGTGCGCACATGCTGATGCCACAAAAAGAATGATTGATTGTTAATGTGTAAAGATTACATGAAATGCATAAGAGGTAATGCCTTATGCATTGTAATATAATGATGATAATTAATGTGTACGGTTATGGATGGGAGGAATTCATAACCCATGAAATCTAATCTGTATGTTTATGGATGGGACACATGCATAACCCATGACATCTTATTTTGAGTATGGGTGAAAGGCATGTCTACTCCACACCTGATGTGATTTATATACGTGTATGGAAGGGAGGCATTATTACCCATTGACAGTTGATTTTTTTGATGATTACATGTCTGGATGGGAGTAATTTATACCCCATGCCAGTAGAATGAATGTGATGGAAGGGAGGCATTCTTACCCCTTGCCAGTTGATCTAGGGATGAGAGGCATTATTACCTCATTCCCACTAATCCCTATTTACAGAAGGGAGGCATTGTTACCCCTTGCTAGTTGACCTATAAGGATGAGAGGCATTATTATCTCATGCCCGCTAATCACGATTAATGGGTGGGAGGTATTCTTACCCCATGACTCAAATGACCTAAATGCTTATATATATACATATATTTGGTGACATGATAATGTTACTTTACCAGAATCAATCCGAAGCTGGTATAACCCTTAGGTGTCCCTTGGGAACCTGGACGGGTGTTATTTACTTTTTCAATTCTGTTTACTTACTTCTCCATACCTACTCACAGTTTAATTATTATACATTGTCTAGATTGGGTTAGACACCAGTGGTGCCGACCTACTAAGATTTATATCTCACACCCTACTTGGGACACCATTGCACTAGGGTACCCGAGTAGACCGTCTTGTTTGCAGGACCTAGGTTGTGTGTTGTGCTATGTGTACCTGAGGAGTTAGGAGAAAAGGACCAAGAGGGAGCTTGGGATGCTCAAGAGTTCTTCCATCAAGCTTTGATGTCTTTTCTTTTTGTATTGTTTGTAAAGCATGTTGTAATGTTTCCTTCTTTCATAAATGTAACATCATCTGTACATGCATGCTTTGTAAACTGACGTTTCACACCTTTTATAAAATGGTTACTACCTATAGTTTTCTTCTGACTTTTAATTGTTTACTGCTTTCACTATTGAATAATATTTACACTAATAATACCATTGCATTACTCGGATATGAGGGTATAGTCTCCCCACTATCATCTCCCAAGACCCTCACTTCTAGTCGGTTGCATCTGGCATACGGGGAGTCATGCTTGAGGCCATGTGACCTACCGGTCCGGCCACCGGTTCGATGGTAAGCCAGGCAGGGATGTAATAGAGTTTATTTTTCCTTGAGATGAATGGCTTAGATATCATTCTTAGTTTGTACTTTCTTATGCATTAACGAACATATGTGGGTTTTTATCATAATCATGTGTCTTTCACCTATCCCGATGGATACATTTCTATCCTTAAGGGAGAATGGGAATTATAATCCTGTTGAGATGGACTCAAGCATACTGGGCTATGAAAGTTAACATCCCAGATAGCCATTCTCATTATGACTGATTAGTGGTTGTAGTTGATAAAATTATCTTCGGTTTTTCATCATTTTCAGAATATATTCTGTGGTCATATCAAAAGATTAACTCATAAATGAGTGAGTGAATTCACCACTTATCTTTTTCTGGGTGCATCAACAATATCTATTCCTCCCTATAATATGACACATATAGAGCATTCGGAATATATGATGTAGCTTCAAGGCTTATAGGTTAAGAGTATTATTTAACCTAGCACATCGGCTTGGGGTTCATCTATCGTTTTCACCAAGAAAGAGGATGGTACCCATAGATTGTATATGAATTATCACCGATTGAACTAGTATAAAATGAAGTACACGTATCTTATACATATTATAGACAACATATTCAACTATCTATAGGGGTAAACAATTTTATCAATGATCAATTTAAGGATTGGATACCATTGGGTTTGTGTGAGGCCATCAGACATATCACATACAAGGTTTTGGAGCAATTACAGTCTGCTAAGGAATTTGGTTATTTCATTTTTTCTAATGAACCTGTCATATGACGTCATAGGTTTGGTGAATTTTTTTTCCACCGATATCTTTATTATTTTTTATTAGTCTTCAAAGAAGAAATATTAAAGTATTTTCTCACCATATATGATCATGCCAATAATATTGGCATAAAAAAGAGTACATTTGAAATCAAGAGCTTTATATAATGCCCAATAAATACATATTTTGGATCTAAAGATATTCCCTTTTTTTCCATATCCTAACTAAGAGAGGTATATCAGTTGACCTAGAGAAGGTGATCACTGTTGTTTACTTGGAGCAACCCATGAATTTGTTCGATAAGTGAAACCTATTAGGGATGGAGGGCTATTATAGGTTTTCATCTAATACCTCTCATGTCTAGCAGTGCTGCAAATAGGATTGACCAAGAAGGGTGTGATATTAGACATAAATGAGACTTATGAGATATATTCCTTGTAGATATAGATAAGAATCAAATCATCTCTGATTCCAATTCCAGCTGAGTCGGGAAGAAGAAATTTTGTATTTGTGACACTTCCGGAAATGGGATGGGGGGAAGATATGATGTAGAATGGTAGATTCATGGAATATGGATCCCACCAACTAAGGCTTCACAAGATGATCTATCACACACACAACCAAGATCTAGTTTTCATGGTTCATTCCCTTTTTTGTTGGAGGTACTCATTGTTCAGCGATATGTTATTTTCTTATGCAGACCATAAATGTCTCAAATACAACTCTAAAAAGTGATACATGAATTTGAGGCACGGAATGTCAGTTGAATACATACATTCATTAAAATTTGAGATTGCTTACACCCCTATAATGTGTAATGAGTTGCTGATTCCTTGATCTAGAATACTCAGAAACAAGACATCAATGAGGACAGTATTGAGTGGATGTTGATGGATTTGTTTTCGAAAATGAATATTATGGTTCAAGAAATGTACGAATAACTAGTTATACTGACACTAGTAGTGACTTACCCTCTCACAGTGTGGGTATATATAAATAAATTTTCATATATTTAGGTGTTGACTTATCAGAGAGAATCACATGGGAGAATCCACCTTATGGATGGGTTGTTCTTAGTAGTGAGATCTTTCTCTTCAATGGTTGTTTGTGTGTATCTTTAGATATATGAGAATAGATAATGTGTGAATTACATGAATCTAATTAGGATGTTCATAAAGGTCTTACCAATGATTACAATGATATGTTTCATAAGTAATTAGTCCAGGTATGAGGAGGAAAATAGAGGGTTTCACTATTCATTGCTCTACATGTCTGCCGGTGAAGGCAGATCACCAACAGACTAATAGACTTCTACATCCTCCCTAAGTTCTTGAGTGGAAGTGTAATTATGTCACATGAATGTTTTCGTAGTCTTATTGAGATCCCCTTGAGACAGTGATGTAGTGTGGGTAATTATCGACTGGTTGGCCAACGCTGCACACTTCCAACAAATCCTAGAGGATTTCACTTTTAATGAATTGGGAAGGATTTACATATAAGAGATGGTGTTATTTCATTGTGTATCATTATCTAGATATTTTTATTGATATACCAAAAATAAAAAATGGTTTTGGAATGGGTTGCAAAAGGCAACAGGTAAACATGTTCTCTCAAGTACTATATATCAACCATAGATTGATGGGATGTTTGAGCAGATGATTCCAATGTTATATGATATGATGGAAGCCTATATCCTTGATTTTGTAAGTACCATAGAGAATTGGATTCATATTGGTATGTTTTCCTTGGCAAATAATTTACAGGAAACAAGTTATATGGATTTGAATGAAGCACTATACTTTAGATTGTTTCAGTCACATATGTCCTAGATAAAGGCATGTGAGGTATCTCTATTATTTCCATTTCTCGATCAAGATCCATTAGAGTAGGTACAATAGGATGAAAATTTTACAAATACATCACAGTCTAGGAATAAGTCATATATCGATCATTAAATTAGACCACCAGTGTTTATGTTGAGATATTAGTTTTTTCTTCGTGTATGGCCCATGATGGGTCACATACAAATCTAGAGTCATGGAAACGTATCACTGATATATGAAGAGACTTTTGCGTATGTGGTGAGAGTTTGGCCAGTAGAATTTTAGTTGTTGTTTCCTTAGAGGAACTGTTATAGGAACAACATATTCCATGTATCTCATCTTTCATAGTATCCTCCCAACATGTCAATTTGTTTGTACCTAATGATATTGATCTGAAAGCAGATGAACCCTATGAGGCGACTCCAATACGTATCATTGAATCTATAGAAAAATTTCTTTGATCTAGTTCAGTTCATTTGGTTTGGGTGCTATAGAATGATTGATGCATGCTGGATGAGACCTTGGACCTAGATGATAATGTACATACTCAGTGATTGGAATAGTTCTTATACAATGTTATACTATACTTATAAGGCCAACTCGGGGATGAGTTGTCATAAAGAGGGGAGGTTGTAATGTTATGGATTTTATTTAAGTATTGAACTATTAATTTATAATTCATATTCAATTAATGTAATATAATGTGAGGTATTATAGATCAAGAAGGTTCTGGGGGGGGGGAGTCCGAAGCTTATTCAATGTCAGGGTCTCAAAAAACAGAAATCATACTAGGCCACAAAGTTTCTATACAACCGTGTGACCTATAGAGCATGTCTGTGCAAGTTTTCGGAAATCATTTATAGAGAAATTTTCCATAATATTTGCATGGTTAGTCAATCTATGCAAAAAAACATTTTGATGTGCCCGATATTGTAGTGAATGGTACATTGTTGGAGAGTGATTTTTCCTAACCATGCATCCAAACCATGCATAGTGTAAAAATGGTTGAAATTATAGATATAAATATCATTAATGAATTAAAATATATAATCTATTCGTCATATCATTTCATCTAGTTTTCTCCTCATACCCCAAGATCACAAACCCTTTAACTCCTCCTTATAGTTTTTAAGAAAGCACCTCCATTCTTGGTCTGTTTCTCACACCATCTGAAGCAAAAAATTCACCACGGTATTCTCTTACATCCTCACTACTCTATTTCACTTCTCTTCTATAATCGATTTCACTAATTGGGTACAATTTTATTTTCCCTATTTTCAGTGAATTTGATAGTTTCATTGAATTCTTCCATCCCATATCAAATCAAATGTATATACTAGATGTTGTAACATAGTCAAAGCTAATATATATTTTTGTGGCCTTATACCATCCGTTTATTGAGATTCATAAATAAAATAATTGTGTAGTGATCCATGATATTGTGGTTTTTTTCTTTATATTATTAAATTAAATTATAATGGATGCCACATCATGCCCTTGGATACTCTCTAATGTGGAGAATAAACTCCTTTTGTTGATTGTATTGAGTTGTTCCATCCAATTTGATTTTTTTTTATGTGGATACCAATGTGGTCCATTTTTCTAAATTCGATTTGTTCTTATCTAGTGTGTTATCAAATAATTGATTCCTTGATCCTTCTATAGTTTAATTTAATGGTGTACCATGAGTTATACAATATGCCCCCATTCCACTTATTGATGGATGGACTTAAATTGAATTGAAAAAAATATTACACCTTGATCCTTATGGATTAAATGAAATATTCCCAATAAAATGCGCTGACCATTGATCCTTGTATGAATTAATGGAATGAAATTAAATGAGATGGACTCTTATTTTATATGATTTATATTTTCCATCCATGTTTAGTTATTATTTCCATACTGACAAGGGTGATACAATGTGTTTTGACTTAATGATCCTTTGTATGAACTCTTATTCAGTACATATATTTTTTATGTTTTGTATATATGTCAGTGGAGATATTAGCTATGATCAAGAGGGGATCAACTTGAATTATCATATTTACCTCCATAATAGTGAAACTAGTTCATTTGGGTAGACCCGTAGGAAAGTCCCAATGGCACAGTTGGTTGTAAATTAACCTGAGAATGACTCAGGGCCCTACACATAATACTGGGTATGGACTCAGAGGTCAGTTCATACTATTTTCGATCCATGCCAGACTGAAACCTAGGAATTCCTACGTGGGTCACCTTGGATAGACACCTTGGCAATGGCATATTAATGATCCCATCAACTATTTCATAGAAACTCTCACCAAATTTCCATGGATGGGACAAGGTGTGTCACGTTGATTTAAAAATAATTGATAAAATGGTTTGCAATGATAAATAAATTGTTTCCAATGAGAATTATTTAATTGACTATAAAATATAGGGATGTATCCTCCAATACCAATCACATGTTTGGTGACAGTCTAGACTATAGAGCTTTACCTTATTCTCATTACCATTTTAGGATCCCATAGTTCAGACTTACCATCTTAGGACAATGTAAGTAGATTGGATGACTCTCCAAGTGAATCCCAGTCAAATGTAATTATTTATTTATTATGTATTACATTAAAATTTTTAAGGAAAATTATTTATTTATTAATTAATGTAAAGGAATGGAATAGAAAAAATTTGTGCCAGACTATTAATATAATATCTCACACCCTACTCGGGAACCATTGGTACCCATGTAGGCTTTATGGTTTCATTTATGGACAAAGGGAAGAATCCATCATCCAATACTCAATTAATGTTTCACAGATGTATATAAGACCATAGGGATGAGCCTATGATTGATATTCTAGATATATAATTTTTTAAATTTCTATATTTTTTGATATCATGTTCTATAAATTTTTTTAACCCATAACCCTCTGATTAGTTGTTTATTTATAACACATGAAAAACTATCATCAACATTTCATTTTGTTTATTTATTCAACATCCAAACTACATTATATTATATTATGTGTTTATGATTTTTTTATCCACTACTATATGGATGATGTCATTGCTCCTTTATTTTATTATATATATATATATATATATATGTTCCACTCTGATAAATGAGGGATTAGTCCCCCCATGAACGAACCCAAGGACCATATCGATAGTCGTAAGCTAATGGCGTTCAAGTAGATTCACTTGGGGTCTTGTGGACAACCGTATCAGAGCACTATTACATGGCACATGAGGATATATTTTACAGAAACCCTCAAATGTATTAAATTAATTGATATGTAGGATGTTTCAACTAATGTCAAAACAAAAAATGTAGTTCACCCAATTTTTATGGGTTTCTTTATTATCTGCTCAATAAATTAACCATTACAAAAGGAATATAATAATATAATTTAAATTTATGTTTTTAAATTATATTTAATAATTTAATTTATATACACAATATTACAATCACATCTTTAAATTGACTACTATGAAAGGATTGAATTGAAATAAATTAAGAAAATAATTTCTAAAATCATTATAAATACAATATATAAAATGCACTTGCTATTATAAGGACATATAAAGTATAAAACATGATAATATTATGGATAAAAAATAAAATACCTCAAATAAATATCATGTAAGGTGAATATTTAAATTAATTTATTATGATTGAGAACCTAGAATTAAGTGTTGGTCTAAAAAATTTTGGGACACATACAATTATTAAGTAGTTATTATGAATGTGTTTGGCTGAAATAATGATTTTACATGACATGAAGTAAACCAATATAGAATATGTATAGTTTGAATTCACATGTTGAGTAAAACAAAGAAAGGGATTGAGGATTGAGGATTGTACTCAATAGATCATAGTGCTCCAAGATTGGAATTATAAGAGACATTCCTACCTATTTACCTTTAAGTAATATAGGATTCCTTAATCTGGGTTATGTGAAAGATAATATATATCATTTCCAATACATTTTAAATTTAAATACAAATTCCAGGTTTAATTGTGAGAGATATTGGGGATTGATAAAATATTGGAAGACATATAATTAACATTATTTTATTTGATATTTGGAAATTATATAACATCTAAAAGAATCTAGTCTAAATTTTTTAAAATCAGGTGGATAGACCAACATCAACAACATTATACATGAGAAATGTAAAAGATAATGATAATATCAATATTAATAGTGAATTCTACGAATTTGAAATGTTTTTTTATTTTTAACTACTTATATAATGAATGTTATATGTGTTGTTGTAATGACCCGCCAATTATCATTAGATTGAGAGTACAACGGGTCATTACTAGGCCTTAAGAGACATCACGAAGACACCAAGAGGATGGAAATAAATTCCCAAGGGTTTCAAATATTTTTTTTTTTGAAGATTGTACATTTAAGAAACAGATCAAAAAACCGATGAACCCTAACCAAACATTCACTTTATAAGGCATGAAAAAATGAAAGACAACACAAATACTTCATGTATCTTAAAACCACATCAAAATATATAACAGTAGAAGAATAACAATGTATCAATGTACACAGCAGATAAATGATAAAAGACTCCAAAAAGACCACAAGACTCCATGATCCATAAATCCCAAGATCCACAATATTCTAAAAGACCAAACATCACTAGGTAGTGCTAAAAACGAAAGAAATGTTACCTTTTCCTCTGTCCCAGAACATAGAATATACAAAAGCACCAATGTTCAAAGCAGGGGTGAGTATAAAACTCTATAGGTTTTCCCCCAATTACTTCCCTACAGAGACCATTAGGATATAAAATTTAGTCCCATTTATATAAAACTGTTTATATAAAATAATTCACCAAAATAGTTTATAACAAAATATAAACTAGTTTCCAAAACAATTTATTACCAAAAGCATAAAAGTGAAATTGAAACCCATTTTTCTGACAAATTATTTTTTAGAAAATTAACTAAACAAAGTTGTAGTACCATTTATATATATTCATTATACATACCCAATTAATTCCAATCATTTACACCACCAACCATGAATGTTAGCTGGACCTCCCTATACTCACGAGTGGTGAGTTATCATTTCACATAGTCATCTTTGTTTAACTAATTGATAGAGGAAAGGCCTAGCCCTTATCCATCCCGTTAATGTTGGGGGAGACCCCTAACCCTTATCTGTACCTAATACACCAATTGATGGGGGAGAACCATAACACTTATCCACCCAGTTAATGATTGGGGAGACCCCTAACCCTGATCTATCCGACAAACCCGCGAACACACACAACAATCATGTCTAAAACCAAGTGTGCTCAACCAATTCAAACAATTTCAATAAAACTGTACTTTTATTTAATTTGAAATAATAAAGCCATTTCCAAACAACCATTTTACTTCAAAACAACATTAAATTTTCTTTTATAACATGTAATCCAAACCATGTTTTAATATTCCATAAAATCCATATTTTTAAATATCTATTTTAAAATTATGAACAAAAGAACTCATTCAAAATCCCCAATTTTCTGGATTTCACAAACTTCCACTCAAGAAGGTTTCCAATATGTATTCAAAAACCAAATCACTATAATTTCACACCACACATTCATTTTTAAATTATTCCAATCAATTATACTATGTGGAGTCAAGAAATAATCCTCCGACCTTGATGGTTTTGATGAAAACCCCAAAAAATGAAGAGAACACATGAAAATAAGGTAGATTCCCTAGGAATCCACCTTAGTTCTCTTCTCCTAGAAAGATCAAGACCCAACCACATAATACATGGAATCCAAAAACCAATATCTAACCTTAATAGGTCTATATCTAGGAAATCAAGAGAATAGGAGGATTTGATATATGTAGATCAATGAAACTGATCAAGAACGAAGAAGAATGACTGCATACCAGAAGAATCGGATTCCATTTTGAAAAGGGAAACCTTTAGATCACCTCTAGAATGATGGGAGAACCCTATTCGGAGAAAGGAGAATCAAAATCCCACATTATGACTGCTTAAGAAAAAAAAGAGCCACTTAGAGGAAAAATGGTGTGAGGTTCACTTTTTTAGGATCTTACATAAGTACCCACATAGTTATTTTGCATTGTTAGACAAACTGTGTGCTAGATGTACGTTAGACACTAACTAGGAAGACCCTCTCATAGAATCCTTGCATGGTCTCTCCAACCCTGCTCCAACAGTGTGGGATCCACTACCCCAAAAGGACTAACTATGGACGTTTTTGCCGCACAGTTAGGCAAATTTCAGTTGCCCGTGCAACATACAATTTTCCTTAAATCATCATTCAATGTTCTCCCAACACTCCCATTCACAACCCATAACTTTTAACCAAGAAAAGAATCAATTATGGGTTACACACTAGAAATCTGGGGGTACTAAATTCTCCCCACCATTGGTCGTTCCATCCTTGGAATATTAAAAACCCTCACCCAACTGAAAGTGTTCCAGCCACCACTCTTTTTCCTTTTCACTTTCTAATGATTCATCCTGAATCTGGCCATGATGGAATAAAACCCACAATATATGGGTTCTTTTTCTTTGCAATACTTTCCCTTTCTTATCCTCAATCCATACCAGGACATGTATCCACAAAGAATTCAGCTCTAGGACAACATTATCCTATATGATCACATGGTCAGGATCAGGAATATACTTTTTCAACTGAGTTACATGGAATAAATTATGCATCGAACTAAACTATGGTGGAAATTAAAACCAACATACCACCTCTATGACTTGTTCTAGTATCTATAAAGGGCCTCTGTATCTATGAGATATCATTCCCTGCTTCTCTAAATGACGATGTTCAAGCCTTGTAGATATCCTCAACGAGACATGATCACCCAAAACGAATGACAATGGTCTTCTATGGTGATCTGACTTATATTTCTGAAGACTCTGAGCCATATCCATCCTCTTTCTAATCAACTAGACTGTCTCTGTTGTTTCATGGAAAAGGCTAGACCCAACTAGTTTAGTTCCTCCTGTTTCCACCCATCATAGTGTAGAATGACAAGGACACCAATACAATGATTCAAAATGATCCAGGTTTATCAATGCCTTATAGATGTTATTGTTTGAGAACTCCACCAAGGGTATATTCTCATACTATGTGCCACCAAAATCCCTAACATAAGATCACAACATGTGTTCCAATTTATGTATCGTCCACTCATAATTTACTTCTATTTGTGCATAATATTCCTTGTTTGTAGTCAACTCAGTCCCAATGGCTTGTTGTAAGGATTTCTAGAAACAATATGGGAACCTTGGATCCTTTTTTGAGACTATTTAAATTGGTACCCCATGCCTCTTTAGAAATTCTAGAATATAGAATTTTGAATGATCCTCCGCTGTATGATTTTCACAAATAGGGATTAAATGGGTAGTCAAGGTAAGACGATCCACTATCACCCATATGTTATTCTGCTTCTGAACCATTATAAGAAGACCAAAAAAAATACATTTCTATCTATTCCCATTTCCACTCTGGGGTAGCTAAGATTTAAAAATACCGCATGTTCTCTAATGATATGATTTAACATAATAACATGTTATGCATCATGAGACGAACTCATCCACTTTGCCTTTCATTCATCTCCACCAAAAATGTTCGTTCAATGACTTATACATCTTCTGTATACCAGAATGTATAGCCCATCTCAAATGGTGGTATGTATGAAGTTTTTGTTCCTAATAAGCCATAAGTAAAACCATTAGATTTATAAAGCACATAATTTAACTCCCATCAAGTTTCAACCTCTCAATAGTCTTCCTGCCATTGAGTTTCGAACACATAACCAGAAATTATTCATCAGATGTTTGTGCCTCCTTGATGATATTTTTAAAATCAGTAAGTAGCGTAGTTGAGAAGAAAAATGTAAAATCATCTCCGTTTTCAAATTTTATATGAATTTCAGTTGGGTCATACATTAACCAAAATTCATCTGAAGCTTCTTTTTCCAACTAATCAGATGCCTTTTTAATCAATTAATGTGATACTAAATTTCCTTTTCCTAGTGTATACATCAACTAAATGTTGAAAATCTATAGATACTCCATCTATCTCATTTTTCTCATATTTAAATATCAATGTGATAAAAGGTGTTTCAAGCTTTTTTAGTTCGTGAAAACAATAAATTTCTCACAAAAGATATGAATTTTCCATGTCATCAAATCATTGATGACTACAGATAACACCGAATAATTTGTTGGGTAATTATTTTCATGCACTCTCAACTACCATCTACCATAAGCAACCACATAGACTCCATGCATGAGAACACAACCCAACCCTGATCCCGAAGCATCATTGTACACCACATACCCCATTCATGATTATGAAAAAAATCATGATAGTTGCTGATGTAATCTGAAATTTCAGCTCCTAGAAAGACTTATGGAATTCCTCTTTCCATTATAATGGAGAACTACTCATTTTCAGGGCTGTCAATGTCGAAGACAATCATGAGAAATCATGCACAACGCGTCAGTAGTGACTAAATAGACAAATAAAACTTCATATCTCAAAGACATTCTCCAGTGGTTTCTACGAGATAACAACTTATATCTTTTCATGATCAACAGAAACACCTTTTTCAGAAAGACATGGCCAAGAAAATGTACATCCTTTATCCAAATATCACACTTTGATAATTTGGAATATCAACGGTGATCTCTAAGAATTTGTAACATTGTTTCAAGGTGTTTCTCATGGTGAGACCAAGTCAATGAATACACCATGATGTCATCCACAAACACCACAACAAATGAATCCAGATATCGCTAAGATATCCAATTCCTCAAAGCCAGGTAGACTGATGGTTCATTCGTTAGACCGAAATGGATGACTTCATATTAATAGTGGCTATATATACTTAAAAAATCTGTCTTCGGAATATCTTTCTTCCAAACTCGCAATTAGTTATATCTGAATCATAATCCAATCTCGGAGAACCACCGAGCTCCCCTTAATTTATCATACATATAATCAAATTGTGTAAGTGGGTATTTATTCTTTATCATAAATTGGATAATTTTATGATAATCAACACATAGGCAAAGAGTTCCATATTCTTTCTTCATAAACAAAACATGTGCTGCCCGCAGAGACGTACTTGGTAGAATGAAGCCCTTACGATCATGTTCATCTTATTTCATATTAAATTCCTGTAACTCTATTGGTGCCAACCTATATGAGAGAAGGTAAATAGAACAGGTCAACAGAAAGAGTTCAATCGTAAAATCCACCTCCCTTATATGCGGTATCCCTGAGATGTTCTCAGAAAATACATCCAGAAATCGAACTACAACTACTAGAAGACTACTTTTCTCGATATCTTAAATTGGTGAAAAATTAAACAATTCCAAGTGATAAGAGATCGTTCCCACCATTGGTTCCAACAATCTCTTTTACCCATTCAATCCCATCCTCTCTCCTCTGAAGAGATGGTTAATTCCATCCTTTGTAGTGAAACTGACTAGTCTTTTATAATAATAAATGTGATCCTTAAACGTATTCAACGAATAAATACCCATTATTACCTCATAGGCATACATTCCATCATTGAGAAGTTCAATTTAATCTCAGCTTCATCAATAGTTATATAACATGCTCGACACACAATGTCTTGACATTCTATTTCATCGAGCAGATATTGTAGATTTAAAACATAAGGCATCGTTTCCAAATTTATACATATCAAGTCAACAACACGAGAAGAAATGAATGAATTTGATTCACCAATATCAAAAACCACTTGCAAAAGTGTGGAATTCCAAAAAAATTGTACCTATCACCATAGATAGTCCACCCTGATCATCGATAATCATCTGATGAGATACATACAATTTCTTTGTTGCTACAATTTTTTCCTTATTACCTTTCTTGGATTTCACTAGTTTCATCAAAGAATATGGTTTTTTTGATACCATAGCAGTGTCCCTGACACCCAACATTGTAAAAGTGTGACAAAAGTGCTTATGGTGTCCCATCTTGATGCAATATTGGCATTATCTAGGTTGTGTTATACAGTCCAGCTTGATGTGACTCAGTGAACCACACTGAAAACATCCAAGCCTGATTTGGGGTCTTAGAGGAAGGTAAATTGCTCATGTGGTCAGATTAATATGTTTTCCTCTTCCATGAGAAAAAGAGTGTGATTACCTTTTTCTCTTAGTTCTATAGTTCTCACCTTTTCTATTGAAGACAACAGAACTTAATCCACATGGATTTTAAGCAATGACAGATATCATAAACAATTTATCCGGTTTCAGTCCCAACTCAATCGTTTTAAAAGCCACAGTAATGATTTGGAACAACTTTTGGATCACATGTGGTTCAAGGGCAACCACATTCTCACTGGCCTTTTCCGAATGGTTTCTATGACACCTACAGGGTTCCATGTCCCAATCCAACAACAAACTCCATCAATATCACCCTCATGAAACTGTGGTATTATAATTTCATATTATATTACATCAACTATCACAACATTGTTTTCCAAAAAAATATCCATGTTCAACCATTTATGAGAACATTCATTATGCTATTTGAAATTTAACAATTTTCAAAATATGATATACATTCCCTTTTTCAAAATCATTCAATTGGAAAACAATTCCACACTTTTTCAAAAATCAACACTATTTCACAACATGAATCATTCTTCAAAATGATGTATGCACTCCTAGTGGGAATTCATTCCTCTGCAATGCATGTCATTCTCATCTCATTGTATAAACCCCTGATATTGAGATTTATAATATTCTACAAGTGTATTCAAAACACTTTTGTACCAAACACCATGGTAACTTAATGTTCTACATAAATGAGTTAGGTATATCCTTCTATGCTATACATTTCATGTTCTGGAAATCATACTCATGTCTATGATTCCATCCCAAGGAATAGATGAAATAGAATTCCAACACCATGCCCATGAACACTGTTGATTTTTACCACAAGGGACGGAGTAGACTAATACCAGTTGTTATGACCCGCCAATTCTCATTGGCATGGGAGTAGGGAGAGTCATTATTAGTCATTTAAAGACACCCCCAAGATACCAAAGGCTAGATGTAAATGTCGAAGGGTTCCAAATACACGTGAGGGACGATTTTACCTTTATGAAATAAACTAATAAACCAACCAACCCAAACCAAACATTCACTATATGATGAATGAAAAAATGAAAGGAAACTCAACAACATCATGTATATCAAAATCACATCAAAATATGCAACAATGGAATAATAACCATGTATAAAAGTACACAGTGGATTAATGAAAAAATAATCTAAATAGAACACAAGACTACATGGTTTATAATCTCCCAGATCCATAATCTATTAATATCACAAAAATCATGAGGTAGTGCTAAAAACGTTGGAAACGTTTCCTTTTTCCCTGTCCAACAATATTGCATCTACAAAACACTAAAGTTCCAATGAAGGGGTGAATATAAAACACAGCAGGTTCTCCCTAATGAATTCTCTACTCACGACACTAGAATAGAAAACAATGTAACATTTATATAAAAAATTATATAAGTCAATATACCAAAATAGTTTCTAACCAAATGTAACCATGTATGAAAATCCATTTATAACAAAAACCATACAAGTGAAATTGAAACCAATTTTTCTGTCATGTTATTTTTTCATAAAACATATCTAAACAATGATTTTTAACCATTTTTCAATATCCATTGACATACCATGTTCATTCCATATATCCACACAATAAACCATGCATGTTACTTAGATCTCCCTATACTCACAAGTGTTGATTCATTGTTTCACAAAGTCATCCCCAGTAAACCAATTGATGGGGGAGATTCCTAAACCTTATCCATCCAGTTAATGATGGGGGAGACACCTAAACCTTATTCTTCTCACATTCACCCTTTAAATGGGGAGGGGGGATCCATAACCCTTATCCATCCCATTAATGTTGGGGAAGACCCCAACAATTATCCATCCAACAATCCTATGAACCCACACCACCATATTGCCAAAAACCAAGTGTGTTCAACTAATTCCAACCATTTAAATAAAACTGTACTTTTATTGAATACTAATGAATAAAACAGTTTAAAAATATCCATTTCACTTCAATAAAACATTCCCTTTCATTGAAAACATCTAATCAAAACATTGTCTCAAAATTCTTGGAAGACCACATTTTTAAATCCCTATTTTAAATTTAAGAACAGAAGTACTCTTTTGAAATCCAAAATTTTCCAGATTTCCAAAATCATCTCTCAAGAAGGTTTCCAATAAGTTCTAAACAACCAAATCATAGTCAATTCACACCAAAAAATAAATTTTAATTCATTCAAATCAGTTCTAATATATGGATTCTAGAGAAAATACTCCTACCACAATGGTTTTGACGAAAACCCCTCATAACAAATATTACATAAGAGAACAGGGTAGATTCTCCAAGAACCAAATGTATATCTCTTCTCCAATAAATATCAACACCAAAACACATCATACATGGAATATAAACGCCTATATTTACCCCTAATAGGAATAGATCTTTGAAATCAAGAGATGATTAGTTGTATATCTACATAGATCTATGAAATCGAAAAATAATGAATAAGAACGATCACCTACCTCATGAATCTGGATTCGATTCCTCAAGGGAATCCTTTGGATCACCTATTTAATGATTGTAGAACATTTTTTGGACTTAGGAGAATAAAAATCCATATTTATAGCTACTTAAGTGGAAAAAGAGATCCACTTAGACCCAAAAACGTATGTTATCCAATTTTTTAGGATCTCACTTAAGTTCCCACAGGGTTAGTTCGCACAGTTAGAAAACCCGTGTGCTAACTGTGCTATAGAAAATACATATAAATACCCTCTCATAACATCCTCACATGGTCTCTCTAATCATGGTCCATCCATGCGAGTTCCACTACCTCAAAAAAACCAGCTACGCATGGTTAGGCAAATCATGCACTATCCATGCGACTTCCTATTTTCCTAAAAAAATCATTCAATGTTCTCCAAACTCTCCCATTCATCACCCTAAACATTAGAACCATAAAATGCATCAACAATGGGTTACATACCAGAAACTGGTTGTACTATAGTTGGTGTCCCTATTTCATAATCCTCTAACTATTTTGGTGATTGAGGATTAATTACATGTCTATGAGAAACACATGGTTAATGGGAAGTATGTTCAATGTTTAATGATTCCTTATACATTGTGTAAACTAAAAAAACCATTATATCATTGATTCACATGAAATGTCCAGTCATCCTTGTGATCCTTATGATTATATAGAAATACAATAATAGTTTATTACCTTTATGGCACTATTCTCTTTTAATATTGGTGAAGGAACACCATATGGACCTCCTGTAGTTAAAGTGATTTTCTTCATTCAACATGTAATAAATAAATGTTTTAAAATAACTATTAAATTTTGTAGTAAACTCATTATAAACTCACTTCATCAGAGATTATATATTTTTATATAGAAATTGAATATGAAGGACATATTGATGTCACCCTCGTATCTCCACCATCAAATTCGTTACATTGTTAGGGAACTAAATCATAACATGTATTCTTTTTTTTAAATACAATTAAATCCATAGTAATGATTACTGGGAATATGGTCCTCTATAATTATTATACATAAAACTATGAATTAAATAGGAAGATAAAAAAGGAAGAAAGGTAGAAAAATTTGGCCTACTTCAGATGTCATAAGATAGGTCACTAGAGGGATAACTGAATAGTGTGAATGAGGTAGGGTTATACAGAGGTTTGACCATCATTGAGTCTAACCATTAAATTTCTATGAATTGGAAATTCAATATCACATGTGGTTAACATTATTTTATAAAAAAAATTATGATCTTTATAAATTTCAATCTTTTTAATCAGGTGAGGTTGATTTGTGGGATTTATATAGAGCTATGTTTAGACCACTATCCAACAGAAGATACCAGCTCATATTTCCAACATGAACGATAATAATTCTTCATAGTTGTTACTATTTGATTGGAATTAACAAGGACATTTTTTATATATCTAAATAAGATATTGGAGGATTTATTTTAATGCTTTTAAAAAATGATACTTCTTTTAAAAAAAATTATAGATTATGGTAATGAACATTTACATAATGTTATATTTGTATTATATTATCATAACAAAGTGGTGTAAATATATAATGAATCTAATCATCATGACTCATACCAAAATGTGTTTTTGTATCACTACATAAGTCTTGTAATCAATAAAATATTGAATAAATAAAATTTTAATGGTTATTTGTATTTTCTAGAATTATATCCACATTGTATCACTCATATTGGTTTATATATTTAAATTCCCAATTATCAATTTTGTGGAAAAGGTGATAGCACCAATTTGAATCTAGAGTTAGTACCCGTTGATCTGTGAAGACTATTCAAAATTAAAGAAAGTATAGGGTACTCATATTTCATAACCATTAATGATGAGTTTTGTAGTTATAGATATATCTATACAATAAATTCAAATTATGGAATCAGTTGAAAAATTGAAAGAATTCATGAATGATATTTAGATCCAACATATAAAAATGATTAATAAAATCATCACTTAACATGGTGGAGAATATCTGAATTAGTAATTTAGTTACTATTTTTGGATTAAGAGATTTTATCCTCATTCCATTCAATTAATACACCTATGAGGAATGATTTATATTATTGAATGATATACACATTATTGGATATGGTGAGGTCAGTGATGAGTCCTAAAAATCGTCAACTATAATTTTTGGGATATGAATTATTTATAACAATTAGTGTATTTATCCTTGTATCGTATAAAGTAAAATATGGTATACCATACCCATTATAGTGGAATGGAAATTTTTTTCTCATACATAATTGCATGGGAATATGATGTATTAGTTATGCCTTAAACATGTAATAAACATTAACTCGGAGGTACAAATTATATCTTTATTTTATACTGCATTGATGAAAGGGGATATTAATTATATTTCCCCATTAATAAAATTGTAATTGTTTCAAGATATGGTATGTTTCATGGGAAGGAGAAGAACTGTAAAAAAGTTAATGTGGTCCAGAATGAATTAGATCATGTCAATTATCTGGATACCTAGCAGTTTTTAGAGTAAAATGTTCCCCAATAGTGTATCGAGAAAACTATACAGGAGAAACACATATTGTATATGAGAAAAAAGATTCCCGATAACAACAATATATTGGTCTTTCTAGTCACTATTTTTGGTGAGACAATATATTTTATAATAATTAATCTTAAACCTATGTTGATGTAGTAAGTGGTATATATGATCCCAAATAGAAATAATCAATGAATTATGAAATTAATTCCATATATCAATATGGTGTCTTTATTTTTTGGATCATCCATTATATTTAATGCTTGGTTTCTAGTATGAGTTTCAAAGAAAAATTATACCATGATGTTAAAATATTGACCAATAACTTCTGAGTAGTTTGAAATGGATACATGTGAAATCTAGGAAATGAATTTGATGAAACCATTTCACAGATCACATTTTGTAAATCCTTCACTATTTTACATTCCATAATCATATATCATGAATATATGGTTTGGAAAATTAATTTAATAACATCAAACCGTAATGAGAACCATTATAATATTTATATATGATCCAAAAAAATATTTTTATTATAGGTAATGATAATAATTCATAAATGTTTTGGTGGACCATATCTGAATTAAAATAGGTATCAAAGTCTTAGAGAATAAATTCTATATAACCAAAATGTAATACTATTTCTAAATATATAAATACAATTATTTTCTATACTAGTAGTTAAGTGGGAGTGTGAATGTTTTCATAAACGTATATGATGAATAATTTTTACTTATTAGAAAAGAGATACCATTATTATAGTTTTTTAATAGGTTTTCAAATACATGTTTCTATATGAAATACTCTTTTAAATTGATATATGTTTTTGGGGTCAGGATTGATCATGATAGTTCAATTAGATATCTCTTTCAATATCATAGTACATATAATGGCATGACATTAAGGAGATTCTCTATAGAACAATCCAATATGGGATTATTAACCATGTAACATGGTATTTTTCTTTCTATGAAATTTATTCCACATAGCCATTAGAATAGAAGAAAAATGCTAAGGATTCCTTATGAATCTGCAATTGGGTCAGCCATGTATGCCATGATATGTACCATGATATTTTTTTAAAAAATTATTGATTTACATTGATATTAGGAACAACTATAAGGAAAATATTGGATGTATATCAAAACTAGATTAATGTATCAGTGAAAAACTAAGTATATATTTATCATATATAGAATCGATGATGAGTTATACATCATGGGATATGAATATTTTCATTTTAAAACACATTATGATTCTTTTATATCATGTTAGGGATAAGTATTGACCATCAATGGCATTCCAATGAGTTAGAATACATCAAATAAAGTAGTGTTTTTTGAATTTACAAGGGTGTAAGAGTATATTGAAAAATTTAATTTTGTGGAATAAGTAGTACATATTTGATATTTCAGTCAATAGATAGATTTGGTTCCTTGGAGTAATGATGTTATCACAATTTAATATTATAATAATATAGTGGTGGTTCTCTCTAAATACCCATGGACACATCTTTGAACGAATCACACACCTTAAAAGTACTGTTAGATGAACTATTTTTCACGTATATTTGAAAGCAATGTAAATAAAATTTCCAAACTAGAAAACATGGCGGATCCCTTAAGAAAACGCCATTATCAATAAAAAAAATACCATCAAGTGAGTGTTAGTGGACAAAAATACATTGTCTAATATCTCTAGTACATGTGGGAGTCTATTAAATTGGCCCTTTAGAATCTACATGTTTTTAATTTATCATATATTTGTTTTTTAGTGAACATTATATTAAATATATAATTTCACATATTGATCATTATTCTTCAAAATATTAAGGGATAAAATATACGGTATATATCACCAAAAAATACGAAATACATGTTCCTCGTAATGATGAGAACCATGATGTACTATGATAATATCTCTTAAATATTTTCTTCTGGTCAGAATAGAGAATTGTGATGGGATAAATATTTTTCCATATATCTGTGTGAGTTATCATAATAGGATGATGCTTCATATCATGATGTTCACACAATAAAATCCTTATGATGGGAGATTACCAGGATAAACTCACTAGTAGGAAATCAACATGATTGTTTTCCATTAGATATTCCTATATGAAAACATTTTAAGTGTTTAATGTATTATTATTATTATATAGAAGTATTCATGAAACCCTTGATGTACAATGATAATGAGAAGTAATATATGACTTGTACATCATGATTGGTGTGTTATTAATGAGTAAATAAAGGAAATATTTTTCCTTAATGTATACAAATGTATATATTTTTTTATCTTTTTTTGTAAGGTAACTTTCAACAGAAATTATATTTCCATGGTGATACATTAATGTCCATTATTGAAAATTAATTATTTATATGTCAATAGTTTAGGTTTGTGACACAAGAATAGACATAAAATGGTTTTATATCATGAAAAATGAGTTATATTAATCATTTTACCCTTGAAAGTGGGTTTTTAAGTTGTGAAATCAGCTTCATCTTGCTGGGTGACATAACCCACAACTAGATAGTAATTATAGAATATATGTAAACAAGACTAATTCTGATCAGTGTGAATCCTGAAATCTCACAATGTGTTCTCATTGATCTCAAATAAAATCTATCTAAATTTAAATATTACATATAATTATATTCACAACTCCAATGTATAATTTCATTCAGTTTAGATCATAGAAATAAAATAAAATTTTCATCACAAAGTAATTATTTAATATCACATTTATGTAATATTTATTTTTTTATAAATAAATATTTATTTTTTATTTTTTTATTTGATAAATGCATAATAGGGTTATTAGGCCATGATGTGTTAGGATAATAGTGTTTAATTTCAAATATGATAAAATAATATTTATCATTGATCCAGCTACCACAAACATTGAGAGAGATAATAATAAAAATAATAGTACACTGAATGGGGATATTTAAATTATTAATATACTATTAAGGGCCATTGAGAAATTAAATAAAAATTAACACTAATGTAAAAATATATAAATACAGTAATATTATTATTTTAATTGGTTGGATCTAAATGGATAACCCATGTGAACAAAACAAATTATAGTGAAGTCACTCAACATCAATGAATGATCTCGAGCATCTTCTCTCAATTTTAAGAGATAATCATCTCTAATTAATATTATTTATAATAAAAACTAATGTTTGACACATAATTCATGTTATAATAATTATAGTAATAAAATAAAATACCATAAAATGTTAGACCATCCATGCTAGAACCATATAATCAATCAGAATTGTTAGAAGGGAAAAGTAAAATATGTGGTTCATTACTAGATTGATTTTGTGCTTGGATGCAATATGTGAAAAATGATGGAATGAAAGGGTTATTGAAGATTCATATTTTATCTGTAAAATATATCAAGGATGTGGTATTATCTCTTCACTATAATATTGTATTAACTATAAATTTAATATTACCGATCATCTATGTTTTTTGATGTACATTATGTTTTATTAGAATATTTTTTATTTTGAAAATACTTTGTTTCATGTACACCCTAGAATATTCGTTGAATCTGAGATTTTCTAACATGGTTGAATCTAGAATAGAATCCTCATTTATGTAATATACATCACATTAATCCACTTCTAGTGTCAAATGGGATTAATCTACATAAGAAACATATTCCACAAACATATGGGGATATAAATAGAATGAGTAGAGTTACTTATGAAATTAAAATGGGATACTTCTTGTATAATATAATATATAAATGGTTTATAAATTCTCTGGTTTAATAAAGTATGTAATATATCATGTTATTCCATGAAATTTATATTTGGTTGTAGATAAAACTACTATAATGCACATGATATATAAAAAGGGTGTATTCTTCATTTATAAATAATATATGGAGTAAGTGGTGATGTGATATTGTTTCTATTAATTTAAAATAGATCATATAGATCGTTAATTCTTTTTAGGAATATATTTTTCTAAGTATACAAGTAGTGAGATAGATAATCTTGATGAATCCATCAATCATCAATTATAAAAAATAATTCATGTATATAGTAGCTTCTATTGTCTATAAGGAAGTCTTATAGATAATCATTTTTATCATATATCCTGGGATCATACCTAGTATTATATACTATATTATAGTTTTCTATGATAAATCAATAACTATTGTATATTCCATGAATCCAGGATAACAATATAAGACAATCAATTAACATTATATTTGTAATGACCCATACCGGGTCGACCCTGAACTAGTCACCCCAGATGGAAAAGGCCCAGTCATGGGAGTCATTCCCAGTCCTCCGTGGGAAAAAAATTATGATGGGAATCAAATATATCACATTTTGGAATGATTTAGATAAAATATATCAAAGATATATAAAAAATCATGAGTACACATATAACAACCCTAATTTTTATTACATTACTATTATATCTTTTTAAAGATATACAACATAAAACCATTTCCCAAAGGGGATACAAAGGTTTAGTTTCTTGGGGAAACAATGATCATACATAAATTTTTCAACATAAAAATAATCATTTATTTAATTAATTATTCTCTAGCTTCTTAATGGCCTTTGAATTCTCCTTAGTAGAAGTAGTCACCTAGGATATATATCATAATGGGGTGAGCTAAAAGGACAATAAGAGGATATTTAAGAATATGAAATAATGTAACATGCAGTGATCATAATTATTATCATAATATCATATTCATAGGATTATAATCATGATAAGATGAATTTAAAAAACATTTGGAATGTGGAAATGCATAAAAATGAAACATCATGTCTGAGTGGTAAACTACCAATTATAGTTGGGAAAAAATAGAACATAATGTTCATGAATATTTCAATTTACGCAGGAGGTTATATATATTACCCAACTCTTTGGATTCCAATATAATTTTTGGTGCACCTGTCATATCTTGACATTTACATTCTACTATATAATTGTAGGCACATCTGTTGCATTACAACATTTTTATTACCATGTATCCCACATGGAACACATATCACTATTCAACATATAATAACACATAGAAAGGTATGGATTTAATTACACAATCATACATTAATAAACAATGGATTCCCTAATTAAATATAGAATAACATACTTGATATAGGAATCCTCAATCATTAATGAGGGAAAAAATATTCAGGAATAAATGGTTTTTAGAAAGAATAGTTCTTTTGGGGAAAATATGTATTTCATAAAATAAAGTAGAAAACATTTATGTACATGAAAATTCAAGATATTTATAAATAAATTATTATTATGTAATAACCACAATGAAAATGGAGTGAAAGAGTGATAACCCAAACAAAGAGAGTTGGATTCAAGAATTCCCCATACCTAGTTTATGAAATATTTCCTCACATTAATGTTGGTATAAACACATTTTGTTCATTAATTAACAACTCCATAGCCATCTATACCTGAATATATTTCATTATGGTCATATTATGTTCCCTTATGCTCCTATGGATGACTTATAGAGTTTTATTTCATCATTAAAAACTTTTTTTTAATAATTTTCATGATCAGTTTATTTGTATACATGAATGGAATTTGATTAAAATGAGTATGAATATCTATAATTCCTAATATATGTTATTAATGATCCTCCTGAAGCTTAAAATATCATTTAAGTTAATTTGTTATTTTTAATGAGGATGAATCTTTAGATAAGATCTTAGTGATAAACTTCTCGATTATTTTGGGAGATTTCTCTATAATGAATTTGATTCGTTTTGTTATTTTACATCATATGTTCATAATGAATACATGAAATTACATAATAAATATGACATTTATTATAATTTGTTTCATCCATAAATTTTGTTTCATGACCAGAATTGATGACGATAATAGAAATTGAAATCCATTAATCCTTGAATGTGATAAATTTTCACATAATGGACGATGTTTTTCATTTTTAGTGTAAAAGTAATGGAAGGAGAGGTGATGGAGAATTATTATATCAGTATAACAACATTAACGTATATTATGGTGCAATTGTTTTCATATCTTTTGGATGATATTTTGTGTAGAGATAAAAATAAATGAAATGAACTTGATGGAAAATAAATGAATTGGAAAGAGGAATTTACCTATAGAATTCATCCTCATTATGAGCCTTTTTAGGAAAGAGGTTTCGGTATTTTGACGATACTAAGTGCTCAGAGACTTGGGTAAGGGGAAAGGGGGGATATTTGAGCTGAATTTAGACAAGTATCAGGATTTAGATATTCAGGAGAAGTGGGTGTGAGGGGTGGTATTTATAGTGGAGGGGAGGGGTGTTTTCTTATTATTTTAGTCATTAGATTATCATTTTTCACCAGAAAAAAAATATTGAGGATTATTGAACTAAAAATTTAAATCAGACCATGTGAGTTTGAACCAATGGTTCTTACCGCAGTAATGACTAGATAAATATTTATTTTTACATATAATATATATATAATTAAAATTACAGCATTTTATTATTCAAAAAAATTCATAAATTCCAAAAAAAAACTATAAAATTAACCCTAACCATTTTTAGATGTATATTATTCAATAAATAACTCCATTTAATCAAAATAATTTTCCAAATATGAATAATTTATATTTAAATTATAATTTTCATTTACATAAAAAATACAGATTTTAAAATTATAACTAAATTTATAATAGGTTGAAAAATTATATAAGGTGTCATAAAAGTATATTAAAATTACTAGGAAAAAAAATTAATATATGAATAAATTTTATTTTATATTTTTAATTATAAAATCAAAATTAAATAATTAGGGCATATAAAAATACCAATCAATTAATTACTAATTTTATACAATTAATTAATTTATTTTATTGTTTAATTCATTTTTTATAATATGCCTAAATTATATTTATAATTTCATGGGAGAGGATACTATTCATTTCTTCTGTTTACTATTCATAAAGATCATTTTACTATTCATCAGGGTATGTTACTATTCAATAAAAAAATATGTCTTTCTTACCAGACTCCAAATATCTTACTAATCGTAACTGTGTATTCCATATTTGTCAAATTCAAATCATAGATGTATACATTTTTTTAACGGCTAGTCTAAAAAAGTAAAAAAATATTTTGTAGCATGATGTGCCCTTGAGTTTCATAATTTTATTTTATGTTACATAATTATAAAAAGGTAATTTCGATTGATAAAACTATTGTACATTACATTATAACACCCCTTTTGAAAATATTCCGTTGAAAATCATTTTTATATAAATAAGTGATGGTACTTCTTTTTCACCACGTCCAATGGATACTATTCTTCTTCTTCAAAATATGGTTCCTCCACAACACGTTGAATTTTTTTATATGATTTCAAAGAACCTTATCACTTTGGTCCATAATATATACTATCTGCTCCTCATTAGAGAGATTATCTTCCAACTATACCACATCTAAGATTATAAAATGTGAAGGATCTTGTATGTACTTCCTTAGGAGTGATATGTGGAACACCTCATGAACTTGATCCATATTTAGTGGAAGTTAAATCTAATAAGCCATAACTATTATGGGATCAAGTATCCGAGAAGGGAAAATGTACCTTGTCCATATAACAAATTTCATTTTTAATCACACGACTCTCTTCCATGGAGATATCTGAAGGAATACATTATCTCCAACATCAATCACCAAGACCCTTCGATAGTTGTCAACATAGATCTTTTATCGACTCTATGGAGAATTGTTATGTCACAATATGGATTAAACCTTATTTATCATGTCAATCACAAGATCAGGTGAATGTAGTTTTCATTCCCAAACATAATCCTAATAAGTTAGAGTTCTACATCTCTTCCCAAATAGAGATTAATATGGATCCATCTAATTACTCATGTGGAAGATTTTTTTTTGTATGAGAACTCAAAAAAATTGTGATTCTAATTCCATCAACCTTTGAAATCTAAACAATTGTCCCTTATAATATAATCGAGCATCTAAATAGTACATTCAAATTGGCCATCAGTTTTGGGGTTATAGTTTAGGATGAAATTATATTGAGTACTAAATGAATTTTATATACTCTTTCAATATTTAGATGTGAACAACTGATCACAATAAGTTATAATCAAGAGTGGAACCCTATTTTGACTCAATAATTCCTTCACATATATCAAAGCTATTTCTTCAAGAGGGAGATCTTCTTGAATAGAGATAAAGTGGTAAGTCATGGTGAGTTGGTTCACCACAAACCATATCACATTATTTCCATAGGAATTCGTTATAATACATGAGAAAAATTCCATGGTGACATTCCCACATTTATATATGGGTATAGGCAATAGTTTCTTCATTACTTTGGTCTTACGTCACTCATCATTGACTTGCTCACATATCAAGCTCCTTGAGTTATAGTCAGTATTCTCCTTCTTCATGTTTTCCCACAAAAATATGTCTTGTAGATCACAGTACATCATGGTACTATATGGATGAATAGATAATATTCTTCTATGTGTGTTATCAAATAGCTCTTTCATTATCCCATGCGATGAAGGAACTCCAAATCTTGTTCCAAATCGTATTAAACAATAATAATCAATATGGAACTCTTGCACCTTCCCCTACATTACTACATTAACCCTCTTTTGCAACATCAGATCATCCATTTGGGCCTCCTTAATCTTCTGTTGGACAGATGGTTGGAAAATTATTTATTCAAGGTAGGTTTTATTCTATAGAATTGTTATTTCCAAATACATCTTTTGTATACACATGAATATAGGGTCTTTTTCAATACACAACATGTATAGTGTTGCATGTTCTTTTATTCATAGTGAATTATATACCTTGTTCTCCTTTCAAGGATGATAATGAATATATAAATCATAGTCTTTTATTAAATCAAGTTGTCTCTTTGATTCATGTTGAGCTCCTTTTTTGTGAATATATACTTTAGGCTCTTATGATTGGTATATATGTCCCACTTCTCACCATCAAGGTAGTGCTGCCATATTTTCAAGGGAAAATCAATGGCAATAGCTCCAGATCATGCATAGAGTAGTAATTCCCATGGATCATTAACATTCATGAGGTGTACGATATCACATTATCATTTTCCATGAGTACAGAACCCTATAAATACATGGCAGTGTAACTGTATATAACAAACAGTATCCAATTATGGTAATGTGAGTACAGGTGTAGTGATAATCCTTATCTTTATCTCCATAAAGTATTCCTAATATTCTTTTGTTCAGACATACATTAAACCATTGCTTGTTAACATAGTTAGAAGGCTTGACAATTGTAAGAAATTTCTCACAGAACGTCCATTGTACCCTATTAAGAGAATAAAACTATGGATTTTTGTGACACAATAGGGTCTGGACCCTTCCTCAATTTCCATAGTTTTTTAATTTTCCGCATAAATTCCCTCACTTGTGATCACATGTCCCTATAACATGACTTGATTCATCAAAAAGTCACACATGCTGGACTTGGCAGACAACTTATCCTTCTTCAATGTCATCAAAAAAATTCTTATATATTCATAATATTCCTCCATTATCTTAGAATAGAGTATAATCCCATGGAAAAAACAACCATTATTTTTACTTGTTAATGTCTAAAGACTAAATACCCCAAATAAAAAAATCATTGAAATTAATATGTTTGAAGGGAATCACAAAAAACTCATAGTTCCCATTCCTTGTACAAAATGAATTATTATTAATATCATATTTATTCATCATTATCTATTGATATCCAAAATGGAGATCTACCATTTAGAAGTATTGAGATCCTATAAACTAATCAAATAAGTCACCAATCAATAGAAGATGATACTTGTTCTTTATAGGGATCTTGTTGCGTTTCAGATAATCGATACATATATTCAGTGTTCACTTCTTCTTCTTGACAATGACTAGTGGTGATCCCCACAGTGATTCACTAGGGAGTATGAGCACTTTATCCAAATTTTATATTATCTATTTATGTTACTCATATAGTTTTATATGAGATATATTATACAGACAATTTGAGATAGGAGTTGCTGAGATTACGAGTTTTATTGAGAACACCACTTCAGGATCTGAGGGAATTATAGGTAATTCATCAAGAAATTCATCACTATATTTCATTATGAATGGAATTTCCCCTAGGATTATACCATCCATTGAATCAAAAATTTTAGAATGGTATTCTATTTCACAGGTAATCAAAACCCACATTGTTGAAGGATTTTTCAATGGATATTCGTGATCATCCATGCATTTGTAGAGGAAAAATGGAAGGGGAAGAATAATAAATGATATTTCCATTTCCTAATATTTTATATTTGCTCTATATAACGATAGAAAATAAATTAGAAATATAGTATTGAATCCCTCCATGTAGAGTATCACAGTATTTTCTGGGAGAAACATTCTACATGTGACAATAGGAGAAGAGTACATCACACGAGTTTCAATTATTTAACCACACCACAAGGCATTTTTACAGATATACTTACTTTAGAGTTTTATGTAATTTAATAAATAGTTTAATAAAACAAATGATATATAAAAGAATGAGTAGAACTAAAATCAAATAATATATTTTCTATTCTTCATTGAATAGTTTGTGTGACTTGTATAACTTCATTCTCGTACTCTACAATAGTACTAGTGATGGAATAATCCTTCCCTTTCTTCATTGGATTTGGTGCCCAATGAAACTAATTACCCTTGAGTTCTCGAGGTTTATTGAACATGATTTCACAGATCCCTTTCTCTATACAGTTGTAGAATATGACCATGGGTGCTTCTCCCCTTTCCTCTACAACATTGTTTTTACATTTCATGTCTTTTATGAATTCATGATCTTAGTGGCTTTATCTCCCATAATTTAATCATTTCCCCATCCCATTGAATAAGTTAACATTATTTTTCTTCTTGTATTTTCAACATGTGGTTTGGGGAGTTTTCTTTCCACATTTCTCATTATTTTATATGGTTTGAAACTCCATTATTCATTTTTATCACCATAACCATGGGAACCTTCTCCATAATCCATATCAACATTGATAGAACATCGAAAAAAATTCTTCATAACTCCCAAAGACTAGAATTAGAATACACTTTAGAAGTTTTCAATTCAAACCACTAAATAATCTATCAGTTTTTCTATAATTTTTTATTAAAAAAGATGAATAAATTTTAAGGATGGTAATAATTTCTTTGTAGGTTGTGACATATTATCATTCATTTCTCCTCAACTCTTTGAATTCTCTATACATCAATGTTTTTTGAGTTTGAGGAAAATACTTGTTTAGAAATATTATCGTAAATTCTTACCACTCCATTTATTAAATTTATTCTCCTGACTCTATGTTCTTTATCAAATACCACCATGGATCGACCTCTCTATGTAGATGATAAACAACTCGAGTTTCCTTCTCCATATCCAAATATATAAGAATAGAGAACAACATATAAATCGAGTTCACCCACTTCACTGTGTGTAGTGGATTAGATTACCCACTAAACATCGATGGTCATTTTTGTATAAAACAATCGATAACCAATTTCTCCCTCTTAGGTGATGTAGGATGTTCCAAATTATTCATGTTATTGTTCATACCATGAGATTGATGGGTATGAATTAACATGAAATTTTGAATGATACCTCACAAATCATAGGGTATTTTATATGGGAAATCACTTCAAAATCCCTCACACACATTTTTGGCCTGGTTTCTCCTAGTTCCCACTATTTCTTACAATAGGAAAGGGAAAAACAAAACATAAGTTAAAAAATCATGAATACATGATTTATTAATTTTTATAATTTATTGTGAAGGAATATATTGTGGTATACCTATGTTTATGAATTCATATTTTGTTCTTACATATACTCAGTCTCATGTGAGAGGTTTTCACAGTGGTTCTCAAATCGTAATCCCCAAATAAACTAAATGGTCCTCTAATACAAACTGTAGATACCCTTCATTATCATACATTAATGTTTCATCATTTTCAAGATAAACATCTTAAAATAATTAGAGAAAGAGGATCCAAAGTTTTAGTGTCTTGGTAAAACTAAGACCATACACAACATTTACAACTTAAACATAAACATTTTCTTAATCCCATCTTAACTAGCTTCACAATAGATATTGAATTATCATTAGTACGAGTAGTCAACTAAGTATATAAATAAAAAAGGGGGGAGGTAAAATACTAGTAATAGGATATATAAGAACATGACACAATATATCATGGGGTGTAAATAATAATTATCATTATAATATATAAATGGGATCATAATCATGAGGGGATGCATTATGAAAACATGGAATAAGGAAATTCGTAAAAATGAAACAACATGTCTTAGTGGTAAACTACCACAGGTATTTGTAAAAAATCTAGAATAATGTTCACAAATGTTTTGATTTATTCATGAGTATATCCACATTACAAAATTTATTAGAGTTCTATATAATTCTGGTTTCATCTATAACATCATATCATTTACATTGCGCAAAATAATTTTGGGTTCACCTATCACATCAAAACATTTATATTATCAGGCATACCACATTGAAGATATATCAATATTAAACATAAAATAACCCATATAAATTATGGGTATTAATTTTCTAAGAATAAATTTAAATATTCCCCTTAACGATAGAGGGAATAACAAACCTGATATAATATTCGTCAACCATTAGTGATGGAAACAATCTATAGAAGTAAAAGGTATGTTTTTTAAAAGAAGGGTTGTTATTGAAAATATTGTGTTTGACATAAAATAAATTATAAAACAATTACATACTATAAACTTTATCATATTTATGAATAAATGGGTTTTATGAAATAACCATACTGAAAATGGTGTGAAAGAGGGAAAACCGAATGAAATAGAGTTGGGTTAAAAATTTCACCTTACCATGTGATCGAGTACGTTGCTCACTTTAATATCCTATATAATCAGATTAGATTCAATAATTAACAACTAAAGAAACTTTTTTAAATTAAGAAAATTCATTATTAAATTATTAAGTTCTCTTGTGGCCCTTTTTAGGAGGTATAGAGTTCAATTTCATCATTCGTGACATTCAGTTTTCAGAATTTTCACGATCGGTTTGTTTGTATACATGAATAGAGGTTTGTATAAAATGTGTATGAATATATGGAATTAATGATCCTATATAATCATAATTGTTCATATAATTTATTTGGTTAATTTTTTTGAGTATAAAAAATTAGATAATTTCTTAGTAATAAACACATGGATTATTTTTTGAGATTTTGCTACAACGAATATGTTTTGTTTTATTAATTCAAATCATCTATGTATAAATAATTCACAATATAAAATAATATATATTTCATATATTATATTTTTTATCAACCATAAAAATGGTTTCATGACCCAAATATATGATGATAATAGAAATTGAAAAGACTTCAAATTTGAATGTCATAAATTACACATCTCAGACAGTGTTTTTATTTTAATTATAAATGGATGAAAATGAGAGGTGATTTGGAATTAATAATTTTTCATAAAAACTATCCAGTATATGTAAGGTACTCACATTTTCATTCCTTTCAGATTATAGGAGTTGGGAAGCTAAAATTAAAAGAAATGAAACTGGAAAAAATTAATGAATCAGAAAGTGGAATATACATCTTGAATTTATCCTCCTTGCAAGCCTTTTTAGGGAAGAGTTTTCTCTCTTCAAATGACATAATGTTCTCTTAGATGTGGGTAATGGTTTCGGAAGGGTATTTACATAGAATTTATGAATATCTCAAGTCTTGATAGGTATGAGGATAAGAGGGTGTGAGTGGTGGTATTTATAGAGGTCGGGAGGGCGTTTTCATATTCTTTTAATCATTATATTATTATTTTGCTCATGAAAATCAATAGTGAGCATTATTTGGAAAAAAATCAGTAATTTTATCCTTGGAGTTTGAACTAATGGTTCTTAGATGAGCAGTAAGACAATGAATATCATTTTTCTCTTTTAATATATATATACTGTAAATTACTAAATATTACAATTTCCCAAAAATTCATGTGTTTCAGAAAAAATATAGAAAAATTACTGTAACCATTTATCAATATGTAGACTTAAAAAATGAACTTCTTTTAATGAAAATAACATTCTAAATGTGATTAATTTAATTTATAATTGAAAAAACATTTACATAGAAAATACATATTTTAAAATTGTAATTGTTTTTATAACACATTGAAAAATTACCCATGTTATTATAAAATTATCTTCAAAACAGAAGACATAAAAATATTAATATATGAATAATTTTTTATAAAATAATAATTTATAAAATTGTAATTAAATATTTATGACATAAATAAACACTTGTCACTTTATTAATAATTTTATAGTATATATTTAATTAGTCTATTGTATAATTATTTTTTTATAAGATGCCTAAATTTTATTTATACTATCATGTGGGAGGTTACAATTCATTTTATCAGTTTACTATTCATAAGAGTATTATTATTATTCCCAAGGGTATGTGACTATTCAAAAAAACTATGTTTTTCTGACCAGAATCCAATATCTTACTGATCGCAACCGTTTGGGTCGAATTTTATAAATTCTAACAATAGAAGATTAAAATTTCTATTTAACATCTAGTCTATAGATTCACAGAGTATTTATTATCAGGTTGTTCCATTGTTTTTCCTATTGTGATTTTATATTAAATAATTATATGAAGAGAATTTCCATTGATAAAACATTGGTTCATTTTAACGCGGCATAAATACAAGCAAAAAAATCTCTATATGAAGAAATATAATAACATATACATATCTAGGTACCATAGAAGCAAGAAAAAAATGGGAAACCAAAGGAAATAGAAAACTAAAACCAAAAAAGGATCATTTCTGATCTCCATTTGATCACATGGTCACCAATATCCATAGGACCATCCAACATAGTAGGTAATACCCATGTAGTCTATACATGTGCATTCATTAAATAGTCCAAAAACTCTAATTTAAGATAAATGTCTGAAAATAGGTTTTTTATCTTTAAAATAATCAAAAACTCTATCTAGAAATCAATCATCATAATTAAAACATGGTTCTCCATCATAAAATAGAAATTAATTTTTAAACCCAGTTGAAAAACAAAAGGCATGTAATAGCCATAACATAAGTAATGCATTATAGAAAAGAAAGTAAAAACTTTGTGAAATTACAGCGTATAACAATCAATATGGAAATAAATTTTATTAAACATTAACTATAAGAAATAAATAATAATATAAAAAGGTACCAATGTACTAGAAAATAATATAAGATCATACACATATGTAATTATGGGTTTATCTTAAACCCCCCTTAATGAAATACCTAAACATAATCGGTTCATAACAACCTTCTGGTGTATGGTGCACCTCTATAGAAAATAACCAACCTAGATAAGATAATCCTTCCTCAACAATGTAAAATCCTACCTAACATACCCTATTTCTAGGTGTGTAACTCAATATAATATTGGCTATAAATAAATTACTACTCAAAACATTAAATGAAATATATGAATCCCATGAAAATAATATAAAAAAATGTTATGATTTCATCACAATATTGGAATTAAACATAACACATAGATTCCACTATGTAGAGCTTTCCCACTATATAACACTAACTATGTGTAGGTCATCTCCTCAAAAGGATGAATAATGGGTTCACAAAATTCATAGAACACATCACTTGTTCTAACGGGGACTAAACAGAATGTGTAAACAAAACCAACTTCGAAAACCTCTCAATGTACCAACCACGCCGTAATAATTTCAAAATTAAAAAACAATCCAAATGAATATTCATATATTTACTATACAATTTAAAAAAAAATTGAGTCATTATTTAATATTGAAATTGCATAAATAGTCCTCTCATGTCAAGTTATTTCTAAACAATACATTAGGGTGGTAACCTGGATTATTTTTATAAAATACCAATAAAAACCCCATTTTAATCAAATTGGAAAACCAAAATCCAGATGTTAGACGTTTGGTAATGTTGTAATAAATTAGAATGACAGGGTGGATGAGAAAATGAAAAAGGGAGGATGTTGTTATGAAAAATTTTGTTTCAAAAATTAAATATTTATATAATTACCATTTATATATGTGTTCATATCTATATTATCACATAAATATCTTATATATGTCACCAAATTCTATTTAATATAAATGGACAACCATAATAATTTCCATGGGTAAAATAAAATTATCAGAATAAATATAATAGAAAAACTGTAGGATTCACATGCATTATTCAACCGAAATTGTGGGATCGAAACCCACACAGAAAGATTATTTAATAATTAAACCAAATTACAAAAACAAAACCATGGACAAACACAAACATTAAATATGCAAATTATTTTTATTAGGATTATTGTTATTTTATGAAAACCCTTATATACAAATACACATAATAATATCAAAAGTGTCCATTAACACACCATTTTAATCATAGTTAAATCATCTACACACCATAATAAATTCATCTAGAATATCAAAATATTAATAACACATTTAAAAATTAGTTTAAAAATATCAAGCATCACATTGAATTATATATAATGTAAATGGATGGAAACACCATCCTCGACTATGTTAAATGTGACTAAAATCCAAGATATGGATTTTCCAATCCCAGGAAGAAAACTAAAAACCGTCAAATCAAATAAATAAAACCACATAATAAACCCCCCACACTAGGGTTTGTGGGAGAGGAAATCCAAAATAGAAATAACAAGAAACAATAATATGATATTATAATATGATTAAAATAGACCAAAATTACAAAGAAAAATACTTAATGAGATTCACACCAAGGCCACTAGATGGTTCAGTAGTGTCTTGATTCATTTTTTACCTACTATTTGGAGTTGGTAACCTATTACTGACACAAACAATTTTGGAAACACTTATTTCATAACGAATATAATATATCCAAATGGATTATTTTTCTAAAAAACATTTATGGATGATTGAAAAATTGATTTGAGTGCCAAAAATTACCACACTAGAATCTCACAAGTGGGTGGCCTGATAGATTAGAAGAAGTAATCGACATGGGAGACTCTATAACAAAAAGTTCCTATGATATAGAATCATATTTGGATTGGGAACCTTCAAAGGAGCCAAGATAAAATAGATTTTCATCTACGAAGGACTTCTCTATGAGAACTAACTCATCTTGAAATGCATCATCAACTCGATTTCTAACCATTATTTTATAAGATGAGAGAAATAGATCCACAATCTCCAAATTATTACCCCAATCAATTAGAGGTTCTTTGAAGAGTTCCTTTATTTTGATATTTGGAGAAATTGGATCCATCTTTTTAATGAGGTTAACATTGAATTTCACCATTCAATGGCATTGATGAACACCCAAGAGCTCCACTACTTCATTCACCTTTACATCATTGGGTGTACACCATTAGATGACGGTGGTATTAACAACATTCCAATACATATCATCAATAAATAATGATGGTATGGTCACCTTCCATCAATCAAAACTAGTTCCACCAAATTACCTTAAAAATATCACTTTGTTTTGGATTTGGGAGTTTCCAAAGTCTAGAAAACACATTCGACTTCCTCAATCCACTCTACAACATCTAACATGCCTCAATCACCTTGTATAATGAAATACAAATAACAAGAGACTTAATATACAATGTTAATAGTGGTATGGGTGGGTCTACTATTAATGAGATACCCACTAAAAATCTAATGATCCAAAGGATATAATAACATCTGATAAGGTGGTTGAATCTGTTTCCTCCTTTTTATGTGTTTCAAATCATTTGTAACATAACTCTTCTGAAATATAAAATATAAAATCTATATCATCTTTTAATTATTACTCATTAATGAAATATTATAAATGAATTCAATGAAAAAATGTTTTAAAGGGTTTGACCATAGTGTGAGAACATACATATTTTACATATCCACTTCTATGGGTATATAAAAAAATCACTATAATGATGAAGTGGATACAACATGTGGAAACTCTAATTTTCCACATCCAATATCCCAATAAAAAATATTATACTATCTCATAATAGTTTATAATATAATTCTTTCAAAAAATTTATCTATAAAAAAGAGCATAACGACCATTTTCTCCTGAAGACATTTTCTAGAAACTTAGTCAGATGACCATATGTTTTATCCTTAATTGGATTGTCAAATTACAGTAGACTCATTATGATAACCCATTTCCCCAAAAAGGATTTCTAAAACTCTGATCAACTTATCAATCCAATCATATCAGGCTGATTTTTTTATTTTGAACTCCTCGTTTCTGTCCTCTCATTCTAATTTTCTCCATCTGATATTCGTAGTCTTATAATCTCAGTTTGGAAAAAAAATTTCGAATTTATAACTTATATAGACTTCTTAGTATGGATATAAATCTAATAAAATAAATATTCAATGTTCCTTCTTTTCCCAACATCCAAACAAGGAATTAATGTGTGAATGAAATATTCCACTATTTATAAGAAACACAGAATAGAAATGGAGATAAACTGAAATATTATTATTTAATACCATGGTTTTATATCTTTGAAAAATATTCACATTTAAATATAAACATTTATTTCTTCAAAAAAATTCAAATATACAAAATTTTCTTCAATCCTATGTAAATTACACATATTCATTATTGCAAACATTCTCATGTTAATATTGTTTAACATTATTCATGTTATAATTGTTATCTAACATTTTTTCTCTTTTCATTACAATTTGAATTTCATCATCTACTCATTATAATATAAATATGGACCTTTTCTCATTATGATATGACTCTCTTCATTATCTCATTAGGATAAAAATAATGACCTTATTATAAAGAACTGAATTTCATTCACAGAGTCATTCTAAATGGTTTTCCACCTCAAAGTCATTCTGATTGGCTATCCTACTTTTGGTTAGTCTAATTATTTTCCCTTATCAGAGTCTGTACAATGGAGTCCTCATAATGGTGTAATTCTAATTCCGATGGATTTATCATAATGAAAGAATTTTAATTATCATTTAATTATCATTATATTATAAACTCCAACATGTTCCATTGAATATCAAAAAACCTAATCACATATAACTCATTCATATTTATGAAAACATCTATGCATGTTACCTCTGGATCTGATGAAATTTTTTTCTTCATTCATGGAACAGATACAGTCATTATGATTCCTTCATTTATTCACAAGCATTTATAATGTTACATTTCATTACATTGGATATCTTCCTGACCATCAATGGATTATCATTTTAAAGGTGATAATATTTAAGAACATTTTAAATCCTGACATCACATTCTAAATTCAGCCTCTTAAGTAACAATATAATATTCATGATCAGGAACTTATCTATTTTTCAGATAATGGAAGATACAATCTTCCATCAATCCACAATTTCTAAATTTATATGAACTTATGTCTGCCGAAAATCATGAACACCATACTGATGGATCTGAATTCGATGGTTCATCTGATCAACAACATTATAAAATTTCCCACTTCCATATTCCTTACATATTTATTGTGAGGATATGCTTAGTCTGAATACCTGTGTTGGGAAATATATGTTTAAAATAACATTCTCATAAAAAACTTATGTCTTATTTTTTTTGGATCCTAAAATTTATCAAATCTCATAATTCTTATAAAATATAATTTTGATGGACTGGTCATGATCATGAATAATAGTGAAATTATTTCCCAAAGAATTATAGTTGTAAAAAATTTAAAATATTAAAAAAAACATCACAAAGGATCTTCAATATCCCACTTTTGATTTTCTAACAAAAATTACATACTACATTCTCTACCCTTATTTTTTTAAAAATCATATTGTGTAAATGAAATCAAGTTTAATGACTTATACCAAAACACAAAAATTCTCATGATAGAGTTTTATGACACCAGACTATTGGATAAAGTTACTTTTTTAAAGGAATTTTATCCCCTAGTAGAAATAAATATTTTTATCCATGTAATGATAACCCCCCCCCCCACAATTATATCTCCCTATATGATTTCATTTTCTATCCCTTGTTTTTTGATAAGTAGAGATTCAGAATAATTAAATAAATACACGTAAAAAGATCAAACAAATTATAATGTTTTAAATCTATCTCCCCCATTAACAAAATAATCCAAATAATGGTGGGGGACTTCCATATAATGTTTATGAAGTCATTAGAGGTGTACAAAAAAGAAGTTACAGCCACAATTCAATAAACCATTCTTTTGGGATTGCATTTGTGAATATTTCAGAAATTTGATACTTCATTATGATAAACTCCATAAAAACATCTACATTACCAATATTATATTTTATAAGGTGATAAATTCAATCAACATGATTTCATATTTTATATAGGACTTGATTTTTTGAAATTCCAATTACACTCTAATTTTTAAAATTTATCTTAAATTGTTTAGAAAGATTTATTTTAAAATTTTTCATATGATATTTATTCAATAACATCTATGTGAAATCCATTACATCCACAATAAATTCTAATTATATTGTTTTGAATGTTATGGAACATTAATTCGTATTCCCCCAATTAACACAAAATTCTTCCAAGAAAAATATTCTTTTGAAGGTTGATCTTTGATTCTTAAAAAATCCATCCCTAACAGAATTAGTGTAACCATGATTCTTCATTTTAGAATTTATTTTTTATTACAGCAAATATGAATTTGTTCCATTGACGTATCTCACAATTCGTTTTGCTGTAATTGTTTTTAAACATGTTGATTATTGTGATACATGGCATTCAAAGTCTCACAATAAAAAATTTCAGGCCTTGGGGAAGTATTGTAAAGATGAAATCAAATAATCTTTTGAATGTCATTCCTATTAAAAAATGTACTAGACTCATTCTTACTCATCATTATCCCCAATATGTTAAGAGTATTTTTCTTCTTTCTATTTTCCTATGTTTTACATTTGTACCAAATCCTCAAAATAATTTTTTCGGGATTTGAAAATGTATGTTTCATTAATTTGATCTTGTAATTAAAGGAAGAATGTTAATTATCCTAATATTTATTTTTCAAAGTTCCTTTTCGTTTCCTTAGAAAATATTTTACATACAACATCTCTCTTTCCAATAAATTTTTATATCATCCACATAATCAATTATGAATAGAGTTCTAAAGAAAAAATCTTTCACATATACTTTTTATCATCTTTTTCTTTATAAAATGAATACATTATCTACTAATTTTAATGATAATAATACCATTCACTTGGGGCCTATTTCATCTCTTACACGGACTTATTCAATCAATAGACATTTTTTTCATCCTCATTATGTAATTACCCACAAGGTTGTTCAATATAAACATATTTTTCAATATCTCCATCATGAACTGTTGAATTTACAACCATTTGGAAAAAACAATAATTTAAGTGATATAAAAATACAATTAACATTAAAATAAAGTATAACCTTGTAATGGTTAAAAGGTTTAATAAAAATTCACACTAGACATTTTTGTATATCCATTAAAAAAATAAAATATTTTTTCACTGATAGTTCTACATATTTATTCGACATTATTATGTTAACCCACTTTGTTCTCATAACATTTTTTCCATTTGTACATGCATCATCTTTTCATGTTTCATTTTTAATGTTGATACAACTACCCATTCATATAGTTAAACCATTTGTTGAGTATAATATATTTATGAAACTGACACTTGTTTAACTTTTGAGATAACTGATGTTTTATTTTATAATATCTTATTTATTATTGTTAGAAATGGATTCTTCTTAATCCAAATAATGTTATTGGACTAAAAATGTTTTTGTATTGTATGAAATTTCATATTTCATATTATATCAATGCTTTTATAATCTCCCATTTCTCCAGTATCATGGTTAGAAATTTTAACATTCTTTCCCTATCATTGGAAATATCCATTTTATCCTCGTAATCAATTTCAAAATTTTTTTTAAGGAATTGTTATGTATAGTTACATTCACATCTTATAAGACCACCAACATTTTTATTCATTTGTTCCAACCTTTTTAACTTCATCCATTGGGTTAATAACCCATAAATGTTTCTTCCTTGACATTATCATCATACATTATTAGATCTGTATATTTTTTATGTAAACATGGAATTCAAAAAACATTGTAGGAATCTAAGATATTTTATTTGTATGAAACATTAATTAAACAGTTGTGTAGGTTTCTTGTATCAGAAATCATGTATTTTGATTATGTATAATACCACTACAAGATTCTATCTTGTATAGGTTTTATAGTTTGAATTATGAAAACATTGAACTTCCATTTCCCACCAAAATTTTATTCTTTCTTTCTCCTAATCCATTTTGTTATAGATTATAAAGAGAACTATATTATTGTTTGATTCTGTATTTTCTTAGACAATTTTCAAAATTATTTCTTATAAATTCCGTTTTATTTTTTATTCCCATCATCTTTATATAAATCTCATATTTTATGTAATCTTTTTTTGAAAGACCTAAACATTTATACAGACTCTAACATGTGTTATATAAAAAATATTTTCTCATAAAAATGAAATCATAAATAAATGTGATAAAGATTAAATGTCCTTTAATTGATTGATATCTAATAAACACACATAAATCAGAGTTAATAATTTCAATATGTCATCTAGATTGAATCTCAACTCTATTATTAATTTGTTTAGTTATATTTGTTTTGTTATCAATTAATACAAACATTACTGAACTTATATTAAATTACAGAAAATTTCATATATAGTTAGAATTAGAAAGGTTGTTATTTTTATTCATCACAAGGTGACTATGTTTTCTATGGCACAATTGTTTTTCATCTCATGTAACAAAGTAACATGTGTTGTTAATCTCTATAATTCTAAAAAAATTACAACTCTTTATTTTTCATTTTTTGATAAATCTTCCACCATTAACACTTATAATGTTTAAAGTTTATTTTATAAAATTAATTTTCCTTAATCATCCCAATTTCGACATATAGTAGGTAAGTTTTCTAATCCCATCAAAAAATAAAATGTCATTATATTTCATATTTTTTTTAAATCACAACCACTTAGATTCTTATGATTTTTAAGAATCTATCATTAATAAATGTAACTACTCCTCCATTAGGACACTTAAAAGGTTTCTTGATTTTTTATATCACATGTTTGATGAAACCCCACTATAAAGTACCCATGGATTGTTCTATCTATGTGATTTTAATGATTTCTCAATAAAAAAATCTATTTCCTCAATATTCTTTTTTATATTTCCTTTTCATTTGTATAATAAGAAACTTTTTAAAGAAGGATATATAAATATCATTCATCATGATGACTAGACTGATAAATCTTCCTCAAATTTATTTCATACATTCGAATTGATTTTTTTTAAATTTTTCTAACATCTTAATATATTTATTTTATATCTTATTGTGGGTTATAAAAGATACTCATTCTTCTTCCAAAATTTCTATACCTTTATAATTATTCTTCTATAAAGTGAAATGTTTTTTATAAAATTATAAGCCATGTTCCCTTAGACTCCACAACACTAGTAATTGCTATAAAATCTTGATTTTCTATTGAATTAAGATCATTTTATATAGAAACATTGTTTATGGAGATAATTACTTCATGATTCTAAATACATTAGTCATGGACAGACATTCCCACTATGTATGTTTTTATATTTTGTATATGTGATAGGTTTCCCACATCACTTTTCCCTAAATCGTTCATGATAATTTGTCTAGAACATGAAATGATAAAAAATCCGGGGAACAATTGTTTTTTCTTAGTGAGGATTTCACATGACTATGCATTTTAGATTTCTCACCAACATTATAAGCCTCATATTTTACATTGGAGGATTTTTTTATGAATTCATTCATCTTACCCAAGGTACTATTAGTCACAATATGTTTTTATTGAAACTAGTTAACTTCTTATTTTTTTAACTATCACCATCCTTATGAGATATTCAGCAATATTTCCTGATATATAAATTTTATTTTTGTAGCAGATAATCTCGTGAATTTTTTCTTACTATTTCTTGATGACTTATTCCTCCCTAATAACTTCTTAACATTCATTCTTCACCAAACTAATTTTATTCAGTAGTGTTTTTTCTAAAGACATGAAACAAATACTATTATTATCTAATACTCTCTATAAGATTATTCTCCTTATCCTTTGTCACTATATAACGAGTCATCAACATTATAATCTTTTTTATGAATTTTTTGAACTTTTATTAATATTCATCTTTGAAATATTTGTTTTCAATTTAGCATGATTAATCATTCTTACTCAGCATGTGACTTTTGTCTCTAGTTTACATATTATTATATTTTTTGAATAATTTAATTATTTTTATCATTAATTCATATTTTTCTAGGATGTAGTGTTACATAATTATCATGATATTATCCAAAATTATTCTTTGGAAAATTCTTATCAAATTTGTTGATTCCACCTGATCTATAACATTTTATATCAATTGTATCATCCTAATTTCAGATTCATCCATAATTGTTATTGCATATATGATAGATTTTTTTTCATTCAATACATCATCCATCTATTCATTGGAGTCATAAGGATGAACATATTTAGCATCAGTAATATTGATTTTTCTCATATATTAAAAATCTAATTCTTCTATCATATTATTTTTGAATATAATACATTTTTTGGCTATATAACCTATATGAATGTTATACAATTCATAAAGAGATAAATCATCCTTATATTATAAAGATGAAATTTTAGAATCAAACATTATAGGATTTTTTTTTAAAATTTTCTTCACAATTTTAAAATCTTCCAAGACATCACCAAATCATATGGTGTTCTAACCAACTTCATTTACTCTACTAAAGTATTCATCAAGAGCATATTCACCTCTTATTATTTAGCCTTTATACTTAATAATCCATGTTTGTAGATTTTTATTCATCACACTGGAATTTACTTTGAAAATATATTCCATCATGTCCAACATACTCCTTGGTGTTTTGAGATCCATCACCTTTATATAATTTTTTTATTCAGAAATACGGATAAAATTCATATTTTTTTCATCATCAATGATATATATTTTATTATTAAAAGCCTCTAGGGAATTATTTTCAATAGGTGGAAGAGAATTTTCATAGGATAATTAACTTCCAGGCAAATAGACAGGAGATAAGTAATCATCCTTGTTATCCATAGATAATAATTTTATCAAAAAAATGTAATAATTTCTCCACTATTGAGAGAATATGGAATATCTATTATATATATTCAATAAATGATCCTTTTAACTAACACATATTAAATTTAAAAATGATTATATATAAGCTCGGAAGGGGTGGTTAAATTAGTTTTTCACCCTTCTAAGAGATTCAAAAGATTCATAACATAACCCTTGAAACCAATTAATGTTTATTCACTATTCATATTTTAGTAATTAATCATTCATTAAAAAGTTTGAATGAATGTAATGAATGCAATATTTACATGGTTTTGTCCTTAGTTTGGGAACATACATCCTTAACATCACCACTCTCGTGGGATGCTGGAAATTCAATATATTGAATAAGTGAATATAACTTGTGAAAACTCCCATTAGAAATGTTCTATATCTTGATTGGAATTATTTTACGGAATCTTGTTTGTTTAAAAAACAATCATATTAAAAGTTGATCTAAAATATAAAATATCCCAAAAACTTTTTCTCCATAAAAATATACTCTTAACATAGTGAGATTTCCTAGGATTGATCCTTAATAAGATAGTCTCATAATAATAGACACATTATAGTAACCCATTTTCTCAAATTTCACTTCTCAAAACTCTGCTCAATTGCTCAGTCTAATTATCTATGTATTATCATATGACTATAATCTTATCGTTATGATATATTCAGTCTGAAAAAAATAAAAATAAAATTATGAAATTATAATGATGTCCATGTATGAAATAAAACATCTTCAAGAAATATGCCTCACTATTCATTTTCTGCACATCAATATAGTTGTAATTGATGAATGTGATCTTACTCAATTAATGGGATACTCAGAATACCAATGGTGGGAAACAGAAAATTATATCCCAGTCAATCAGATTTACAAAAATATGGAAAACCCTACATTTAATCATGTAGTTTCATTTATTCAAGACCTCTCAAACATAGATACTTATCTTTTGTCTGATATAACATCCTTATCTCCATTTCAATGAACATCATCTGCTAAATATGATCATAATTTCATCCACTACTCATTAGGATATGCCATTCTTCCTCTCCTCATTATGATCAAAAATTCTTTCTATGGTCATTATGATCTGACTATCTTATTTTGGTCATTATTATATAACTCTCTTAATCATTTCATGTCGACGAACATCCTCATATAATTATACAGAACTATTATTCCCTCTCAGAGTCACTCTGGTTGGATTTCTACCATATTGTCAGTTTGATTGAATTTCATCCTCAAAGTCATTCTGGTTATCCTTAATTCCTAGAGTTAGCCTGATGGAATCCTCAAAATGATAAAATAACCATTGTGATTGATTTTTCGTAATGGTAGAATTTTAATTATTATGTAATTGTTATTATAATACCAACTACAATCTGTAACTTTGTTAATCATCAATCCTTATTAGATACAAATCATTCATAAATTTAAAAACATTTGTGTATGTAACTTCCGGATTCAATCGAATAATTTTCATGCTTCAGCGAACTAACACACACTCTATGATTCTGAAATGTATTAAAAATAATGTATCATGATGCATTCCATACATTAAAAAACCTCATGAAAATAAAATGATATCATTATTTGAATATATAATGTTTAATAAATTCGAAAATATTGAAGTAACATTTCATTATACATATATATCAACATCCATACATTGATTCTCAGTAAATTATTAATTGTTCTGATTATAAAAAATAAAACAATTACTAATTAAATAATTTTTTACATTCTATAGAAAAATATGTCTGATGAATCATTAACATCATGGTGATGGATATGAGTCTGATGTTGTGTCTGATCTACAACATTACAGATCATCCAACATATATTTTCCTTAAAAATTATGCGTATGTTATTCTCAGTCCAAAAATATGTGTGTAGGAAAACATTGTATAAAGAGAAACATTATCATAATAATAATTTCGACCCATTTTCTGTTTGGATATGAACATTCAAAAGATTTTAACATTATTATAAAAACACAATATGATGGACTTGGTCAGATTATGAATAAAAAACCTTCTTTTTCAAAAAATAATAATTCTAAGAAAATATAAATCATTGTAAAAAACCCAATAAAGGCTCCTCAAAACCATTGGGATCCTTTTGGGTATAATATTCTATAAAAAAACCAATTCCAAATAAACATAAATCTAAAATTAAATTGAATTAACATCCTATGCCAAAAAACCACAACCGTGAAACAAATATCCCAAAACAAAACCAAATATACCTTTCAAAATTCAATATTTCAACATCGAATTAAGAACCATTTTACGTCATGTAAACTTTACCAAAATACCAAAACAAATTTCCTAAAATAAGCTTAACAAAAAAAACTAGTTTTAAAATAATTCATTTTCTTGAAATTATATTCTTTTTTATAAACATTTATAAAATAAAACTTTTTTTAAGATAAAATCACCCAAAAAAACCAATCCCAAACACAACACCTTGTAGACCGCATAAAATATGGAACTAGTGTTAACACATAACCAAAACACATGCATTTTTATATTAGATTCTATGATTGAAAAAAACGCAGAAGTATTTTTAACCATCCACTGGGGAAACTCATGCGACTCTACTCAAAGACCGTCCACATTATAGCACCGGTTTACAACCATTTTTATTCCCCAAATCAAAAACCCAATAATACAAATAAGAAACCAAAATCATAAAACCACATATCATAATTAAATTATTGATCCCAATAATCCCAAAAAAATTTGGGATGTGAATGAGTAAGAGTTTTCAATGATCTTTCCCCCTCCCTCTCCAGTTCTAAAAATTAATATCATCAAACTAACTAATTCCCCCAAATAAAAAAGGGCCATATTTGATTCCATGTTTTTGTAAAACATCCTAGTTTGACCCTTAATTGGTCACTTGATATGTCCTGCAACAAGGCTCGATAGGCATTCTTGATCCTCTTAGACTGGAACCTAGTCAAATACATTTAAGATAACTTGGTAACAAGTAAAAATACAGATCTTATGACCACAAAAATGGTTGTAAATAATCATAACATGTAGATGAGACCATGAATCGATTTACCACTCCTTGAAACCATTAATTTTAATTTACCCTCATTTCAAGGATGACCATAGGGGTTCCTATCATGTATCAAACCATTAAAATGTTCAAACTGAGCCTACACATAATAAGGGTTCAAACCCATTTTCAAAAACATCTCAAGGATCCAACTATTCTATAACAATTTCGAAACTAAAAATAATTTCAATGGAAAATACCTAACATTCTAAAACCATTTACTAAAACAATGTTTTTATATAGTTTTTTCTCATAATATTCCAAATAATTATTTCAATTAATCTGATTTTAATCAATACTTCAAGGATCCAAAAAGGAGAAGTATTAGATAACACCTTTTAAAACTCATTTTATTCTTTTTCAGATTTCAAAAATCCAAGTGTAAGACATTAATGGTTTTTATAAAACAAAATGAATGATAGAGAATAAAATATTATGAAAATAGATGCTGGTGTTTTGAAAACCATTGTTCTAAGATTGTTGTTATTATGAAATTTATATTTATATGTCTGTTCTTATACATATTTCAAATTCATGAACCTATAGATGTGCCCATAGTCATAATAATAAGAATGGATAGCCAAATTTTTTTACATGGGACAAATAATATTCACAAATAAAACATCATACCAAAATACAATGATTCACACGCATGTATAAAACCTAAACGAGGAACCAAAATCCACAAAAAAGCTAATTTCTCAAGAAATACAATTTAAAATCCCATCCATGGAAAATATCCCAAAAACACATAATTTCGTTTTCAAAGTCTAATTTTTATTTTATAAAACATATTTTATACATACTTATATATTTATAGCTTAGAGATCCCTTTTAAAACTAATTTTAATCTTATTTTCAATAGTGAAACATCATACAATATCAAAATACTACATCAAAAACATCAATAAAACAGTCAAAAATTATATAGGAAATATCTATCATCTGATGGAATTCTTGAAAAAGTAAATATACATAAACACCTATCTCAATGGAATTTGAATGCGATGAGACTCTCAGAGAAGAACGAGGCCCTAGAAGAAAACATAACAACTTTATATCAAATAAATAAACCCACATACAACATCCCTCACCATAGGCATATTCCAGAAGTAACCCAATCAAAGATATAAAAAGAAAAAATGGGGGATGAAAAGATTAAAAATTCAATAAAACATACCTAGGATCTTTGGAGGGCATCAATAGTGGAAGAACATACATGGGAAGAAGGTTTGGGATCCCCCTTCATGCTCAAAAATTCATATAGGAGGAGAGGATGATTGAATTGAGTTGAAAACAGATGATAACAAAATGTTGAATTTATTTTTTTTAGATTATGTGAAATTCAAATGGTTTTACTACATGTATTGACAAACCATTCACAAACCATGTATGCCCTAGTGGATGGAATAGACCTCTGCATGACATTATTACATGATTTATGAAATCGTGAACCAATTGTGAAAACCAACATTATCAAAACAACAATAAGCCTCATATTATTTCTATACATTCCTATATAACTATTTTCATGTAATCCATTGGGTTCCATACACCGCCCAAAATCCAAATTCTTACTCTTTTTACAAATATGGTTTAGACCAAACCAGGCACAAACTATGTTTGAAAAATTAACAAGAAAAAAATGAACTACAAACTCCCTTTGCATAGACCATCCACAAATTTTCACCCTAAACCATGCTCTATAACCATGAAAATATCCTAAGCTAACTTTAACCCTAAAATCCACCAATACTCTCACCATAAACTTATTTTGAACCTTAATGGAATTATTAAACACAATAAATTAAATAAAAATAAATCAAATAATAAAATTGAGCTTGGGATATGATAAGATATTTTATCTCTAAAAATGTATTAGTCAAAGTTCAATAGTCGTAGTTAATTGACTAACCCAAAAAGATTAACTTTTAGGCACATTGACTGAAGACATATCAAAACAAAATAATGAATCTCGTGTGTGACCGAAATTATTATTATTTTTTAGATATTGAATAATGTTCAGTAGGTCAATTATGATTGTGGGATTCGTATACCCAAAATCTATGTTTGAACTAATTTCCATTACACATATACAACAAGATATATAATTATATTTTCACAAACCATGAGAATAATTTTTCCTCTACATGTTCTATATATAAGCTAATGTCAGTATATTATATATCATAAAAATTAATATGGAATTTCTCATTATTAATGAAAACCTATAGATATAATTAATATAAAATATAACATATTTATTAAGTTTTATAGATATCTTACTAGAAGTACATGTATGATTTCTAACAATCTTGTATTTGTTATTATAAATATCATTACTTATTCTAATGTTGATTGATGATGGTGATATTTGATACATGATATCATGGAATCTGAATATCTAAAATGAACACAACATGCATTAGTGGAATTATACATTCTTATCTGTGAACTTGAAAATTGGTCTTAAGACCTGAAATTATACTTATTGTATATATATGGTAAAATAAATTGATATGTGATATAATCCATGATATTTTATGTGTATAGTGAGGGTTATTTTCTTAGGTTAATCATTAATCATATTCAATTGAGAAAATAATCAATAAATGGTTTTTTCACTTCACTAAATCCATGGTTGTTGATGATAGTGGAATATCGTTTTTTGGGGATAAAAATAATTATAATAAAACATGTATGTTTAAAGACACATGATATGCATCTTTTTTATGATATATCGTGTGAAAAAAGTGATTATATTACATGTTTTACAATTATAGGTAAGGATTCCATTTAGAAAATGAACCTTATAATATTAGGAGCATGGACATGTTGCTCGACACCACACTTTTCAAAGAGTGAAACTCGATACTATTGAAATATGGTCTTAAATTTGCATATAAATCGTACTTTTTAATTATTTTACCAATTTCAATGACCTACAGTTTTGACACATTGTGGGTCCCCCAATGAGGATCCAGTGACGTATATATATGAAAAATCACAATAAAATGAATAATATATATTTTATTCTTTTTTAGAACAATATATATATTTTTATTAACACAATATCATGTTAATAATGGAATATAATGAAAACTATTTTATCAATGGATATAAATAATTAGTTTTTATGATAATATTTTAATAGAGATATGAGTCATGTGGTTGTGTCATATATTGTCACATAAAATAATATTGATGTCCCAATAATGTTATTATATATATTTGAAATTTGTGACAAGATTTCTCAAACAATATAGTAATAGATGGTTCATCTAGAAGAAAAAACGTATTAATCAACAAATGTACAATTACAAAATGTTTAAACAATCATATTTCAGAATATATAATAATCAATTTCCGGTTAATATTGTTCAAAAAAAATCGAGATCTTATATGTCTTCTCTACCATTTCATATAGTATTAATGAAAAGTTTGTATCATGCCAATACAAATTATCATTCATAGATCATATGATCATTAGTCTTTTGATTTTGAGAATATTAAAATATTTGTGGAACTAATCCCCATGATATAACATAGTAATAATAAATCAAATAAACCAATTTTTTTAAGAAAGAGAATATTCTAGAGGCATCAAGGTTGATATTATTTGATCAATAATTACTATTAAAAAGTGTTACTTTTCAACACCATCATATTAATTAAGGTATTATTTCAATTTAGCTTCCATACTTATTTGAATTACATGACATCCCTACATTTATAGTAATATTCAACCATGCCAAATTTTATTTTAAAAAATTTATTGAATGTAAAATTTAAAACAACTAGAATCCATGAATCCATATTGAAATTAATACTAGCATAAAAATTCTAGAAGTTACCATAAATTGCATAAATTTATAAAAAAAACTATATTCATTCTAGAAATTAACACATAGAATTATTATATCATTTTTCAATCATTCTGTGATAGATTTTAAAAAAATATATAGAAATCATCTAAAACATTTTACATCAATATGTACTTCATCCTTGAGTTATTAAATTCACTCTTTATAAAATATTATATATATATATATATATATCTCTCTTTTGTTCTATTTTATAGATTCCCAAACGTTCTAGAATCATATTCTTTTTACTTATATTTTACTTTCTTCACTTCTTTATTTGAATCCCTAATTTAAATAACACATTCATCACCATATATATATCGAAATAATCCTTTTGACACTGCTAATATTAATCTTTCATGGACAGTTCCTCTATTTCTATAATATTCAACACATAGATCAATTTAAATCCCATAAAAAATTATTTTGAAATTGAATTTCCTCTATTAGATTTTATAAATTATTTTGACTTTGAATTAGGAATATTAAATTTTATCCACTACCAATTATTTGTCATCATGATCAATCCCCTTAACCATTCTCTATAATTCACTTTGTATACAATTTCAATATTCTTATCATTATAGAGAAATTTTGGCATCATTTCAATGTAATACTTCAACTTTGACTCCTTTTTGGAATGAAAAAAAATAATTTTTTCATAATAATTTTTTAGATTTTATTATATTTATTTTATCATTAATAAATTATGATATCATAAAAATACATTTTTTGAGTGCTAACTTCAAGATGAACAATATTTGAATTTATTCCACACTTCTTACCTTTCATCATTCTTCATTAATGATAGATTATTTGTTTAAATTTTTATTTAGTGTTTTTTCTTCTACTATGTAGGATGTCTCCACATAGACTTCTTTCCTCACTATTTTTAGCATCATAAAATTTTGATTGTATATTTATATTTATGTGTTTATAGACATTCTTACCGCTCCCAAGTTTTGAAAAATATGATTTGTCGAATTTTGAAGTGATAATCTACCATACTATATTGTTGTTTCATCAATATCATCATATTCCTCTTCTCTCATTATATTTAAAAAAATTTCAATAAATTTTCCAACAACACCAAAATAAAAATACCTTAGTTGAATCATTACATGAATATTTTTTTTCCTCTTATCAATGATAATTAAATGAAATGGTTTTGTCAAATTTCACTTCAACATATTCTTCGTTAGTATAATTATTTTCGTTACAAATATCATCATGCACACTCTTATATATTTTAAAATAAATAATGTATTCTTCCAAAGAAATATTTACTATTACTTTTTATAACATTACCTTGTCAACTTTAATATGTAATAAATTTGTTAATAATTTTATCCTAATGACTGTATTAGGAATTCTATATTCATACACAAAAACATTAGCATATAATCTATTTAGACATTTATGTAGTATTATCTTAAACTATAGTGTCACTCACAATTTCACCAAAACATCTTATTTTTCTCATCATTTCAATAACTTGAGTGACTAATTCATCGAATATTTCATCACCAGTCACCGTGAGGGGTTCATATTTTATCTTCCAAAAATTTATAACATGGCCTTATATGAATTCACATTTATTTCATTCATGATATCTAATTTATCCCAATGTCCCTTTCCAATCATTATTCCAATTAATTTTCAAAACTCATTTATTAGAGATAGATCAAAAGAAAAAGTTGTTCAAAATAATAAGCTTTGAAGTTCTCATGCATGATAGTAAATTTGGAAGAGGCCTCAAATAATGACTCATTCAAAACGTTGACTCTCTATGTCAATCAAACAACCTTTTATTTATAGGAATTCAATGAATAATCATCATGATATCCAATGATAGGATTTTATCTACGATTTTCAGGAGGACCTAGACACCAAGAACTTCCATTATAATCTTTTAACTAGAAGCACGTCATTGTCCTGTTTCATACATATTGAAATGAGTTCCATTACAATAAAACAGTTTTCCATATTCAAGAGTGAACCAAAGGTCAATCTGATCGACTATCAATCTGATAGATTGTTAATCTAATGGATTTTTCAATCTGATGCATTATTAATATGATGGATTGTACGTTTCATTATATGTTTCTTATTATGTGCGGATATGATGCTAACAGTTCCAATACTCAAATTTTTTTACTAATATTTTCATTTTGAATAGAAATTATTTTAATTTTATTTGATAAGAAGAAGAAGATCATAATCTAGTTTATTCTTATTATGATAATTTTATTGGAAATTCATGAATACTTCAAATATATATATGTATGTTAAAAACAATTTAAAAATTTGTAAAAAAAATTGTATTTAAAATAATTTAGATATTTTATTTTTAATAATGAGTTTTTTATTTCCTAAAAAAAGAATATAAAAGTAAAAAATATAATTTAGATTCATCATCTGGATTGATATTAAATTTATTATAAAGTAAAATTTTGAAAAATCCAAAAGATCCCTAACCATATTTATAAAAGTGAACCACCTCCCTCAATGTTACACTTAAAATTCACTCTTCTATCTCAACTAAAATATGAACAATTATATTTTAAACATCCATAGACACATTCTAATGGTTTATTTATTCTTATAGGTAAAACTATAGTGCCCTTCATTGGATATCTAATGGATCTATTTTGTTGAAGTGTTAATCACTCTACCAAATCAAACTCTTTTTATACTCTTATATAAAACCTCTAATTATATGATATATATCAACATAACAATAAATATACTATCACTAATATTTTTAAATTTAATTGTAATCATGAACATACCACTATAAATCCTCTTTCCCATTAAACATGAAATAAATGTATTGCTCGGGCATATGTACGACTTACAGTCCCCATGAAGTGATATAGTTCATTTAACATCACATTATTTAATGATTCAAAATTTTGATGGGTTTAATATTTACATATGATATTTATGACATAATTATTAATCTAGATTTATAATATCATATATACCTTTAACCGTATAGACTTTGTAGAAATCCTAACATCGCTCATGCATACGTATGGATTAGCATCTCCACGAAGTAATGTAATTCATTTTCAATCATTATTTAACATTTATGGTAATGAGGATAAATTTTATGAATATATATGATACATATAACATGAAACCGATTCATTAAATATTGAATTTAATATAATTTTACGTATGATAATATTAGGAGAGAATTTAATCCTCGTTCATGTGAATGTACAGTGTACCATCTCCACAAATGATGTATTTTATTTTACAAATATAATGTATATGAATCACAATAAATCAAGATATACTATATATATATATAAGATATTTATGTCATGGTATTAATTTTTTAGATCATGGAATCATGATCCACGTAACAGGACCAAGTATAATAATTCAAAACAAGTATGATAAACAATGTTGTTATTATCCAAAACAAGTATGAAAAACATAGTAGTTATTACCCAAGACATAACATTAACATTGCATTTTTAATAATAGAGTAATATAAAATCATTTGTAAATAATATATTTTAATATATATAATAATATGGTTATTTTTTAGATGTATAATAAATATATTTTTACAATAAATAGGTTTGAACGTATATAAAGTAAGTCACGGCTTATGGTAGGGGTTTTCTGTCTCACATTTATTTTCCATGAGATATAATATGTGTAAACAACTCATTATTATATGTTATTTATATATTTTCAATGAATTTAATAGATTACCATATTTCTTAAATTAATGGGTATTTACTTATCCAAATTATGATATCTCTTTCATGAGGTTTATGGTTCAAAACATTCCAAATCGGTAAAGTATTTATGTCTCACATTTATTTTAATGGGGACATGCTTTACACTGGTTATTTTTTCTATGTGATGTGTATACTACACATTAACTCCTTTTATGAGTCTTATCTAGAATATTATGAAATTTCCATATCCATATAATTTTTATCCTTTCATGGAGAATATGATTCTACTGATTGTAAAGTGATGAGTATTTATTTTACAATCAAATTAATAATTTGGATTGTTCAGTTTTAAGTCTTTATTGAGGAATATTAACTTCCCATATACATGGTTTCTAAAAATGTTTTCAAAAATGAGTTTTATATCTTCTATGTATTTTTAATTTCATTTTAACCCATTTTGGACTATTTACTACAAGGTTTGAATGTAATCTTTTTTTTTTCCAAAAAAGGTGCATTGTTACATTTTAGTTAAATTTTGCAAAGGAATGACTTTTTAATTTAAATTCCATGAATAAAAATTTCCCACCATCATGAAGCCCTAATTATTTGATGTATTTTTTACAATTCTTCATGATTATTTATAAATAATGTTTTTTCATTTAAAATTGTGTATCATTTAATAAAAATATAATGTTTTTAAATAATAAAGATATCGTCCTACAGAATTGTTTTTATGTGATATCTAAAAATTATTTTCCATATGAGATTACAATATTATGACGTTAATTTTGTTTTGCTGGTGATATTATATAATGATAGCATTATTATTATTTTTAATAATAGGATCTGTTTTTGTTGGAATGATATTTTAAAAACCCATTACTTTTCTGTGGGTTATGTTATAATTGAATGATGTTTACGTAACCCATTTTAATAAATGGTATCTGATGTGATTAATGATTTATATTATTATGAATAACATATATAAGTATTTTATTATGTGATTTATGGAACATACATATCCTTCAAATAATTTGGGTGAAGAATTATATCTAAATAGATAGATATTACTTGAATGGGAAATGAATATTTTTTAGTAATATAGGACTAGAATGGGAGTAAATTTCGTTCAGTAATACATGGTTGTATTGGGGAGTGAATCCAATTCAGTAATGCACCTTTCCCACTTTTATTTTGTTGGAAATTATCATTGACTAATATGGAAATTATTTTCAATACATATTTTCATAAAAAAATTCATATCTTATGATATTCTCTAACCAACAATATTAATTTAATTAATTCATGAATTAGAAAAATAAAAAACAACATATTCATGATTTCTAAAAAAATGTGGTCTGAGGGAATCCCCTCTTACTAGATCCACTCATTCAGTGAAATAAAAATCCAAGAAGGGAAATTTCGAGATTGGAACGTCTTATGAAGCCTTCAATGCAGTGAAATTACCCCATTTGTTTCCCACCTAATATGTGTAAAAAACATCAATGTGGTTGCTTATATAACTCCTACACATCCGGATGAGATATTCAATAGACCAAGGTGTTTGTGACAAGATGCAAAAGGATTTAAAAATTATTTTGTAGTTTTTATCAAGCGTGGAAAGTTCAATATTGTTCTTCCTACAATGAGTGAGACTTGTCAACACAGTCCAGGTGTCATCATAAATAGAGTCTTAATTCCAAAGAATGTTGTGAATGAAATTATAATGACACCCCTATAATCAAAAAACACACCATCAACTTTCATATTACATATACTACATGAGACATCAATATTTAATTTTATTCATATACTAAGTTGGAAATAGAAGATCCACCTTCCTTTGAGATCAAAAGGGTCTCCTAATAAAAGAGTTATGCTAGCCAAAATTCGTCTGATAGAAGGTGATTGAGGGAATTCCAGGTGATGGGGATCTAGATAAATTAGTAGGATTTTTTTATGAGAACAAAAATTCTCTTTGATTTTGACTTACCATCATGCTGAATTTTATTTGAAGCCTACCAGATCAGCCAGTAGACCGTAGGGAATATCATTATGCACACTTTCCCCTAAATACTATTGTGTGCTGCACCAAGGAACCATAAGTACATGAAAGATCCTACATAGTTTCATGCTAGACTACAGTTAGATATGGAAAAGAGTTCCATAATATAAACACCCATTCTACTTAAAAGGAATAGATTCATGGAGGATTATTCTTGGGACTTGAACAAAAAACAACACCTTAAGGACAAATGAAAAAATGTGTTCCTAATTTGTTCATCGGTAAAAAATTTAGTATACTATATGATATATATAAGAATTTTATATTTTTAGGAATGTCCTTAAAAAAAAGTAGCTCCACCCATTTATCAGGATCAGTGAGGGAATATGTCATACAGTTATAGTCATTAACTGAAAAGGAACTATATTACAAGCCTATTAAGACAGACATATTAGTGGGAGATGAATGTTTGATGAGGTAGAATGAGGTCTGATTATCCTGATCCATGACTACATGAGTGAAATATAAAATTAAACTACATGATATCGTGATCATTTCTATACAAGATATGATTTTAAAATGTTTTGTTTATATACATATGTTTTAATATTATATAATTATTAACATCTCCATAGTTTACCCTTACTGAGAAAATAATCTCAATCATATCATTTATTTATTTTCCATAGGCCATAATGAAATTTTTTCATTTCTGAATACTAAAGGGTAATATCTTAGTGGGAAACATTGAAGATCATTCAGGAGACATGAATTTTCTGTTCTTTATTTCCAATGGACTAAACTGATTCCATAATTTGGAATGTTTTTTTGTATTATATGAAATGTTAGATAAAATGTTGTAATGTATATGTACATTAAGAATGGGTTATTATAGTTTGTATCAACATAATGGATTAATACAACATAGAAAACTATGATGAGAAAAACAAATTAATATCCCTAAAAATATGTCTATGTATAGGTTAAAATCCTATAATTTATCTAAATTTCATGGATAACCAATGATTAAAAGTATATTGTTAATGATTTACTATCTGTTCCCTATATTGTGTGGTTTTCCACAATTATTTGTGTTATTACAACTATACATCTATTTTTTATAAATGGAAAGAACCAGAAATAACTTGATTAAAGTTGAATGTGATAGATAATTTGCTGATGAAAATTCATATGTAATGATGGGTGTAGTGAATGATATTGTGACTATTAAAAGTCATAATTTCATAAATTGATAAATAATATCAAAATATTGAGTTTCATGACGCCTCTAATAAGATAAATATGTATTTTAAAGGTTACCATAAAATAATTAAAGTTAAATATTCTATTTTAAATTATATGGGATGTGGAATCAAGGATAATGATTCAAAGGAATTAAAAGATGATTTTGGTGTAGAAAATAATTTCAGAAAACAATTAATTGAAATGAAAAAGTTCATTTACCCCATTAGATAAGGATGATTGTATAACTAATTCATCAAAATTGTTAAATTGTTTCAATATAGAATTTATGAGAATTATGAAAATAGACACCCTAGGGGGAAATCTCATTGGCATGTCTATATGAGTAATGGTTATATTTATGATCACGATGATACTAATAATGACATATAATATGAAAAGAGTGTTAGGGAAAAAAATAATTAACCTTGGTTAATATTTTATGAAAATAGTGTATGGATTTCTTATTTATGTATTATAAATATAGAATAATATTGTAGAATTAATTTTATGGAATTATAGAATAATGAAACAACTAAGGGTTTCATCACTATTATTGTTCCATGTGTATTTTAATGTATATGTTGAATGGTACATGGAACAATGAAAATTTATTGATTTGGCAATGTGATATTTTTGGAGAACACATGACTAATAGAAATATTATAAATAATTTGTACATAATGTTGACTCAATAATGAAATATAGAGCTGTTTGACTATAATAAAATAAATGGGATAATGTTGTGGACCTTGGAAATAATATGAGGAATAATAGGTTTGTGATTTGATGGATTGAGTTTATATAATTTTTGGATAAATGGTATTTGTATAGATTTATTTTTGGAAATAATGCATGTTTTCACTATGGTTTTATGGTAATTTGGTTTATTCCCATATTTAATGATAATACATGATAATATTCTTTAGATGTTTTGTGTGTGAAACATACAAGATAAATCATGTTTTTTGGGGGATTAATGATATGTAAATTCTTGAAATTAATATATCTTCAATATAAATTTTTATATTTTAATATTTTAGAAGGATCATAAAGGAAAAAATTTATGATATTTATTATGTTGATATTTGGATAAGCTTTTATATATTAATTTATTATCACTCCATATTAGGATTTATGCATATTGGATAATTTGTGGTATCATTTTTGTTGTCATGTTAATAAATATGGAAGAAACTACCATTATATGGATTCCATGATTCAATTATTTAAAAACTCACCTTAATTTCATGGAATAATAGATTATGTGTGAGTTGATAAATGCACAATAAATTGAAGTTGTATGGTTATGAAATGTAATGAAATTAATTATATATTTATTCTCATGAAAATTTTTCAACTCTAGGGAAAGGATAAGGAAGCCAAATATTTTATCTTTATACCATCCTTTTCAATGAATCATATTTTTCCATGGATCATCATAAATTTAATCCTTTTTCACTTTTAGTCTTCTACTGAGCATATTCTCTATCACACTCCATTTTAACATGACTGTTAGATTTCTATTCCATGTAAATGTTTTCCCATTCCACCTATGTTATTCTATGTGTAAAACTATTTATGAGTTACATTGGGAAACCATTATGTTTCCAATTTTCACTTTTTATGTGGTTGTTTTAGTATTCAGTTTTACTAATTTTGTTTCTATGAAATAAAATTTCATGTATTAAATCCTTTACAACCTCGATGCATTTTAAGGAAGAATTTAATTTTATATGGGGTAGAGTATAACAACATGATATTTTTATTTAATGTATTTTTTTAGAATTCTTTTATTTCTTTGATATCTTTTGTTATATGAAACATCATCTTATATTGTGTTACTCGAAACACATAGTTTCTATGAAACATAATAATATTATTATTATTATTAAAAAATATACTTGTAAATTAGTCATCATAATGGTGGTTATGAACAACTTTAACTAAATAATAAACTTATGGTTATCACTTGTATATATAATTCAATTACCAATTAATTATAAATGAATATAAAATCCTAAATTTTAAAATAAAAGGAAACATTTTTCTAAAAAACTATATAAAGGTGCATAAATGTGTTTTATAAGAATAAATAAAAATTTCAATATTTATGGATTATATTAATGATATATATATATATATATATTATTAAATATAATTTTGAACATTAATTTAATTTTTTTCTATAACTAATATAACAACAAATTCGATTTTTTTTATAAAAGAAATATTTTTTTTTAAAAATGAATTTTTCCATATTTTTAAAGTGACTCTCTTAAAAGCCTTGTTTTGACACTTTTATAAATAATATATGTAAAAATAAACGTCTTAGTTTAAATACTAATATCAAAAATTTATTCTAGTATAAATTTGGTGTTTTTTTAAATCTTTAATATCTTAATGAATAGCTGAAATAAAATTTTTTTATGGAAAAATGTATTTTCATTTAAAACCTTTACAAGGTAAAATAATGTTTGGGTTAGTTTAAAATTTAAATATGTTAATTTTAAAATTAAATATTCTTATTATTGGTTTTTAAAACTGTTTTCTCCATGAATATATTATAAAAACAATTTATATGTTAAAAGTGATTTTTTTCAAAAGAAATGTTTTTCATTGTGTTTTGTTTGTTTTATTTTAAATTAAATTCTGAAACATAGGTTTTTGTATTTATAAAAATTGATTAAGCAAAAATATTCATAGTTTTAATATTTAATTAATATTTACCTCTTATTTTTTCCCCATATAAATAGAAACCTTGTAAAATTTTGTTACAATAGTAATGGGTGAATCGGGTAATTTGGGATAAAAAATGAAATAGACTATAAAATTACTATAAAACATTACCAAAATTTATTTGATTAATATAAATAGAACCTCCGCAAATATGGGTCTAAATTTATCTTTTCAATGGACACCATTCTCTAAAAATTACTTACATAAAATATAAATCACTGAAAGTATCAAAATGTCCATTTATCTTTCTTTAATATCCATTATGTGTCCACATGGGGAAAAAGTTATGTTAATAATGAATCTAACTAAATTTTTTTTTACATAATAAAAAAATTCATGATAAAATTTTTTTTCGGGTAACATATTTGAAATTATGGTATTTATAATATTATATTTAATAAAAATTTAAAGATGTCACATTCAGATTTTAAATAATATATAATTGTTTATATTAGTTTGCTAAAATATATATTGTACTATAAACACTATTATTAAATAAATATGATTTATCTATTTCATGATTTTCTATTTTCTATTTTTAGTTAAAAAATAAATATATTAAATAATTATACAACACTAATGTAGTGATTATTTTATTAGTTGAAATATCACATTAATGTTACAAAACATATTAACATTAACATAATTTGATACAACTAATGTTATTAAAAACATTTATTTATGTGATTTAACTTTTACGGATATGATTAAATATATGTTTCCATGTTAACTTCTTATCCACATATTTTGAAATGTTCATGTAAGAAATAGTTTCAAAATTGACACTAATGGTATTTTATCAATAAAATATTTTCATAAATTATATAAAAAATATTAAATCATAATTTAAAATACAAAATATTATTATATGGTTAAAAATCATATATATTTTTCATTTATTATTTAATTTCCATCACAAAATTAAAATGAACATCCTTTTAATATTGAAATATTTGATAACTTAATAAAAATTAGAACTGGTTAGCTAGTGGTTGATCAAAAGGATAATGTTTAAAATAATACAAAAACATATCCAAAATATTGTTTTTAATGACAGTAAAAGATTATATCATCTTATATTATAATAAATATACTATTGACAAAATTTGGATTGAGATTAAATTTAGTAGATATTAATAAATTGTGAAATTCCAAATGTTCACATCAATTAAATTATAAAAGGGAACCCTTTTCCACAATGATACACATCACATTGATCCTTCTTGACTAAACATAAGATAATAAATTTTGATATGCAATTTATGGCCACATTTTATATGTTCTATTATTCCCAAAAGACCAACTCGAGATCCCAGAGAGGAGATCAAAGTGATTGGTTTTGAAGAAGTGGTAATAGGTCTAACTGATCACTCTCATTTTACACAATAACATACCTGATATAAATTTGTTATATTAATTATAAAATAATAAATTAGGAATCCTAAATATTCGGAAATTTTATTATGATCATGAACATACCACTATACAGCCTCATTACCAACAAAAAAATTAATGTATGTATCGCTGGTGCATACGTACGAGTTATCGTTTCCATGTAATGATACGATTAATTTTCCATATCCATATTTTATTAGTGGGAGTTATGATGGAATTAATTTTTAATTATTCTATTAATTAATTATTTATTATTCTATAATTATAATATCATATCTACCATTTTACCACATAATCTATTGAGAAATGATAATGGCGCTCATTAGTATATATGATTTACAATCTTCACGATGCAATGTGATTCATTTTTTATCTATGTTTCACATGAATGTTAATAAGGATAAATTTGATGAATATATATATGATTATTATTACATAATAATGATTCATTAATTATAATATATCATAAAATGTTCATTCTTTTACTTTAACATGAAAATGAAAATATCGTTCATCCGTATGTACGACCAAACTTCTAAACAAACAATGTCTATTATTTTATACCTATAACTATTATTAATCACTATGAATACATATATACTGAATATATACATTATATTTTTATCATGGTTATTATTATTTACATTGTTAAACAATTATCTATTTAAGAGGACTGATGATAAAGAGTCAAAACTTGTAAAAAAAAATAGAAAGTAGTTATTACCCAAAACGAAACATTATCATTAAATACTTGATAATAGAGTAATATAATGAAATTAGTAAAACATATATGGTACTATATATATGAATATTTTTATGTTGTAGATTTAAAATTAAGATATATTTATTGAACATGTTCTTTGAATTTATATGATGGAATACAATACATAGGGTACGAGATTTCCATCTCACTTTTATTTTCCATAATATATAAACCATGTTCACCACTCATTATTTTGTGTGGGATATATACATAACATGAATGTAATAAATTGACACATTCCATAAATTTATGGGTATTTACATATCCATTTAATGATATCACTCTCATGGGGTTTAGGATTAAAAAGTTACCAAATCGGTAAGGGATTTATGTCTTAGTTTATTTTGGTAGGCAACATGCTTTATACAATACTTATATATTATATGTGGTCTATATACTACTGATGAATTAATTTTATCAGTATTAAATATACTATTATGATATTATTATCTCTATTTAATTTTTGTTCATTCATGGGGAATATGATTATACTAATTATAATTTGATGACCATTTATTTCACATTCTCTTAAATTTTTGGGATTGTTTAGTTTTAAGGATCTATTTGGGAATATTTATCTTCCATAAATAAATGTTATCTATAAAAAAAATTAACTATCATTTTATGGATATTTAAATTAATACTATTTTATTTTGACAGCTTACTACACTGTTTCAATTGAATACATTTTTTCATTTTACAAATAAGGTACTTTGTTACTTTTGGGAAAAAGTATAAATGGAACATTTCTTAACTTATACAAAATGGATATCATTTTACAATATCATTATGCCTTACTGATTTGATGTTTTCTTTAAAATATTCAATATTTTTTTAACATAATGTGCTTTCTTTTAAAAATTCACATCATTTTAATAAAAGAAAATGTTTTCGAAGTATAAATTATATTTTCTAATAGAATTATTTTCAAATGATCTCTCAAAAATATTTTCCATATAATATAACAATTTTTTATGTTAATAATGTTTTACTGGGGATAATATAAAATACTACAATTCAATTTATTTTGAATAGTGGTCTATATTTTTCATGTAGTGATATTTATGTTACCCTTTCCTTTTCTAGGGGGTATGATATAATTGAATGGTGTTTATGAAACCCTTTTCATTCAATGTGTTCTGATGTGATTATTAATTTATTTCCTAGTGGAACACATATGTGTGTTTTTAATTTTGTGATGGTTTGAAACTATATATTCCTATAATTCATTACTTAATGATTTATATCTCATATTATAGATAGTAATAGAATGGGAAATGAAATCTGTTCAGTAATTCTAGACTAGAATGGGAGTAGACATAGTTCAATAATATTGGGATGTACTTGGGAGTGAACCTGATTCAGTAATGATCTTTTTACACTGTGATAGTCATTGAATTATACTTGAATAATATAGAAATTATTTATATGATTGTTTTTTTGCTAAAATTTCATTTATTATAGAATGAGCTCATTGAATATGTTATTTTATTCTTTATGAATTTATATAATTTATTCCTTGAAATGATATCATTAAGTTTAATGTATATGATATTATTTTCAAATTTTTTGTTTAATTATTTATTATTTATGATTATGTTAGGATTGATATCTACCTTTTTAATCTTACTGAGAATCTGATATCCACCATTTTAAATTATTCACTTCCCAAGGTTATAAAGAAATGTTTTTGGTTGGAATTCTAATGAAGAATATCGTTGTTGGAATAATATAAAATCATTCATTGGACTAAAATTGTGTGATCAATGATTTGAAATGAACTAAACTAATACAAGGTTTGGGCATCTGTCTAAGTAATGTTTGAAACGTTCCATGAAATAATTTAATGTATATATATATGTTAAAAATAAGTCATTTTAATTAATATATTTATATATGAGTTCCTAATTTAAAAAAACAGACAATGATAGTCATGAAATATTTAATCCATTACTGTTGGAGAATATATGAAGTAAATCAATTCGAAAAAAGATAAAAATCAAATGATCGAGTCCAAAAATAATAGAAAGACTAATAAAATATTGATAAAATAAGAACAACATGTCGTATGATACTTTATTACCACTAGTAAACTATGAACATTTTAAAAGAACCATTTTTTCTCACTATGGTTCCATGACTTTCACAACTTCAAAAGACATAATGAGGTCTACATATTTCTTAGGGGTGTGTAGTGTGTCGGAAAAACAAGATCGGTATAATCTCGCTCATGTGTTAAAACATATTTCATTATATAAAAATATCAACATGATCAAATTAAAGGAATAAAATTAATTATAATCAGTTAAACACTTTTTATAAAGCAAACAAGGTAAAACCTTCCCCTTAATCTAGAGTGAAAAAAATTCTCATTATAACCATTTCAATTCGTATCACATATATAAAAACTGAAAATCAAATCCATGTAATACAAACCCAATAAAACCTACATCACACCATGGAACAATATAGTTTAGGTTTTAAAGATCTCTCAAACACAAACATAGATATTTCGGTGCATCAATCCCCCAAAAAATGCATCCAATCAATTTAGTGAAGGAGTACTGCCAAAAGATTACCACCAAATAGTTTCAAATATATCTCTAGGAGACTCAGTCAAGTGGGAAGAGAAACACCCCATGATTGAAACCCCTGATAGACAAAAAATGAGGCATATTTCTATACCATAAACATATATTCCAACGTATTTTCATGTGCTACATTTTCTTAATCATATATTTAAAATCACACTTCGAAACAAATTTTTTAAATCAATATAAAAATGATTTTAAATTGCATATTTTTTACCAATATTGGGGAATCCCATATATTAATAAAAAACTATATCCAACAAATCAATAAATATGGATAATACATTTATAATATATTTAAACAAACTAGATAATTCAAGGTACACCGAATATGGTATAGAGAAGGAATGATCTACCTCAACTCAAGTCACACATACGGGTAACATAATCCACTAACATAGGAAGGAATAAAAAGATAAAAATATCAGTTGTAGAATTAATTACCTACTCATAGAATTGAAATCTAAAATAAAAATAGATGATTGGTGGGGTAGATTGCAACCAACCTCATAAATATTCCCCCGTAAAACCACAACCAACAGAATTGTTCCCCCAAAAAATACCTCAAAATATAACTTAAGAGGATAAAAAACATCACCACATGTTTAATGAATTTAAAACACAGTGAAACACTACTAAAATTTTCTATAAAAATATATATTTCAAAAGGCTTCATCATTTGTATAATTTATGAAACCCCGAGGGAGAAAAAATGCTTCATAAATGAACTTAAAGGGGGTAGCCAAAAATCAATCCTGGAATTCTAAAGGATTCGAGGCTTGAAAACCAATGAATAAGAGAGTAGGGTTTTGAGTGAAGTCTACTAATATCCTAATGGGTATAAGTGGTTATAGAGTAATCGATCTAATTAGTGTTTAAAATATTCATAATCCACACACAATGAAAAATACATCACCTCAGTTTAAATTTTCATCGATATATTATTTTAGAGTGAAAATGAAGATATTACGACATAAAAAATGTAGAGCATAGAATGTAATTTATGTCTTTTCATGATTTCTGTGTACCATACCATTTATGAATTTTCCCCAACAACACATTTTTCTCTAAACTACACCATTACATTGTAAAAATATCTTACGTGTAATGCCCAGACTAGGATCTTCATAAACCTAAAATAACATATCTTAAATCCTTTGAACCTATAAAGTCACTATTATATATTAAAAAAGAATAATATTTGCTTTGTATTTTAAGAAATACCCACCATTTTTAATCCCATCATCGGGAATTCATTTGAAATAATGGTTCTCTATAAGGAAATGATACCACTTCTTTCTCACTGAAAAATCAGATTACCATTTCTGATGTGAATGTGGTCCCTATCGTCATAACACAATAACCAAATGTATATTAATATAATGGAATAAATTCACATGAGAATAAAATATATACACTATATACTCTTCAATTAAATTTATTGATCCTTATATATCTCTTCAAAACTAATAATTTGATAGGTATAATTATGTTACTTACTGAGATGATATATTTGAATAAAACAGTGGATTTCTATAAAATGGGAAGGTAATTTTGTCTGATTTGTATCCTAACAAATATTTTTAGTGATCTCAAATGGTCCAAATATATTGGATCCAACATTCCATGAATACCAAGACAATAGAGGCCCAACCTATGGGAAAATTCATGATATCCTAGACAGCAATGGAAAACTCCTAAGCATTTTGTCGGTAATCAGAATATGATTTCTATGGCCTCTGGGAAATAACTATATTATTAAATTAATCCTGAATGTTTTTTTTAAATAGATCAGTAATGTTACATGGTCTTAAAAGTGATGCATCTACCACATATTACTAGGAAGTAGGCGACCTCCATGTGTAACCATACAAATCCATGATGGAATCCATTAGTAGCAATGTAAAATAATTGTGGTTGTATCTAAACTCATACATTCCATGGTGGTTATTCAATGATCTAAAAAAATAATGATAAATGAATCTATAATATCCTAAAATATGTAAATAGTTTACTCTATCTGACCATTTTTCTATGGGTTGTAATCTATGAATATCAAATCACGACTCACCATTACCAAATGGATAATTTTTAAAAAATGGAAGGTAAACCTATGATCCCTATCTGAGATGTAGAAAATGGAACCCAATGTAATGACATGATATTCTATACATACTTATCATCAAGATAATAAACATTATTTTTGTCCTTGATAAAAATAAAAAGGGAAGATTACATCAAATGGCCAATCCCCACCATGATAGAATTCTTTCTGTGGGTATTTTGTGGTATTCTAACAATAATGACCATGGAAACATCATAAAATTTACATAACTGAACCAAAATATGTCAGGTAAATCGAAATGGATTCATATTCTAATTCATTATTTGTTGGTAGGAGTAATAGTGGGACACTGAATTAAAAATCCATGCTTCATTTCAAACAAACAGAAAGGTTTTCTCATGTCCTAGTACATTTTCATAGTTCTCAGGTAAATGGGTCATGAATAAAAATTTTAGAAAAAAAATTATAACCTCATATATTATTGGATTAAAACTAGATTTCTGAATTGGAGAATATCATTATGTGGGATAGTCTAACGAGAAATAGTCACCGCACCCAAAATGGTTTATCCCATTCCTCTACACTCATCATCATGCTGCTAAATCTATATCATAGGATCATGTAATGATGATGATAACTGACCAATGGTCATAACCACCACAAAACATTCTTCTTAGGAGATAATATACAACATATAGAATATCTATAATTGTCCCAATCTTCCTAAAATTCCAAAATTTTATGTGATTTTACATTCCTGGTGAGAACACCTATAATTACACTCCACTTAACTAGGGTCTAGGTGATTTCTATGTAAAACATCTGAAGGTATTCCAACTATCACCTATATCTTATATTCATTTATTTATAGTAAAATAATATATCTCATACTCTTATGTTCAGATAGGATGGTGAAACTTCCCTCAATGAGATATTATTGCAAACATTTACTCACATTCATAATAGCATCATGTTATAAAAAATGAGTTGGGTAATTTATTAATGGGGGATAATATACAGAAACTCATATTCCACAAAATTATCATCCTATATAACAACACATCCTATAATAAGATCCAAATCATCAAAATGTACTACATACCCCTTACCGAGATCATGTATGATCACAATAGGATCTGATGAAAGTTGTCATTTATGTTCATTTTAAAAAATTAAATTTCAAATCTTATGTAAGCCTCAAAATTTTCCTAGTATGAGAAGTAAATGATAATGATAACATTCAAACATCATATAATAATTGTTTATAGTATCTAGAATGACCATGAAATCATAGAATAACAAATATTTTATGTGGATCCTCCAATGGAAAGATATCCTTCACCATCTCAAGTTCAACTTATAATCCACATTCAAGAAAGAAAATTCCCTATGAACTTCACTTCAGGGATATAAAAATTAAATTTCAAAATAATTCCATATAAAATGTGATGCCCAACGATTTCAAAAACCAATCCCATATGAAGACAATAAGTTGAATCCTTAAAATCTCATTCAAGGATCCACATGTTATGAAGAAAGGATCGTTGTTTAATTGTAAAATTTAAAAAATTAGAATCCAATCATCCATAGTGAACTTAATACTAACATAAAAATTCTAGAAGATACCACAAATTGCATAAGTTTCTAAAAAAACTATATTCATTCTAGACATTAACACATTTAATTATTATATCATTTAGCAATCATTCTGTGATATATTTTAAAAAAAAATATTGAAATAATTGAAAGCATTTTACATAACTATGTACTTAATCCTTGAGTTATTAAATTCACTCTTTATAAAATAGTATATATATATATAGCATTTTTCTATTTTATAAATTCCCAATCGTTTGAAAATCATCTTCTTTTTACTTATATTTTTCTTTCTTCACTTCTTTCTTGGAATCCCTATTTTAAATAACACATTCATCACCATATATATATATATATATAATCCTTTTGTCACTCCTAATATTAATCTTTCGTGGATAGTTCCTCTCTTTCTATAATCTTCTACATTTAGATCAATTTAAATCCCATCAAAAAAAATTATTTGGAATTTGAATTTCATCTATTAGATTTTATAAATTATTTTGAATTTGAAATAGGTATATTAAATTTTATCCACTACCAATTTTTTCTCATCATGATCAAGCACCTTCATAATTCTTTATAATATTATTTTGTTACAATTTCAATATTCTTATCATTATAGAGAAATTTCTGCATCGTTTCAATGTAATCCTTCAACTTCGTCTCCATTTTAGAATAAACAAAATCATTTTTTCATTATAATTTTTTTAACTTTTATTATATTTATGTTATCATTCATAAATTATGATATCATACAAATACATTTTTTGAGTTCTAACTTCAAGATGAACAATATTTTAATTTATTCCACACTTCTTTCCTTTCATCATTCTTCATTAATGATAGATTATATGTTTAAATTTGCATTCAGTGTTCTTTCGTCAACTAAGTAGGAAGTCTCCACATAGTCTTCATCCTCACTGTTTTTAACTTCATCAAGTTTTGATTGTATATTTATATTCATGGGTTTATAAATGTTCCAACCGCTCTCAAGTGATGACAAAAATGATATGTCGAATTTTGAAGCAATAATCTACCATATTATTTTGTAGTTTAATCAATATCATCATAGTCCTCTTCTCTCATTATATTTAGAAAAATTTCAATTAATTTTCCAACAACACCACAATAAAAACACCTTAGTTGAATCATTACATGAATAATTTATTTTCCTCTTACCAAAGATAATTAAAAGAAATGGATTTGTCAAATTTCACTTCAACATATTCTTCGTCAGTATCATACTTTTCATTAAAAATATCTTCATCCAATATCTTCTATCTTTTAAAATAAATAATGTATTCCTCCCAAAAAAATATACTCTTAATTTTTATAACATTACCTTTTCAGCTTTAATATATAAAACAATTTTCAATAATTTTATCCTAAAGAGTGTATCATGAATTCTATCATCATGCACAAAAACATTAGCATAAACTCTATATAGACATATATGTAGTATCTTTTTTAAAACTATAGCGTCACTCACAATTTCACTAAAACATCTTATTATGCTCAATATTTCAATATCTTGAGTTACTAATTCATTGAATATTTCATCATCATTAATTATGAGGGGTTCATATTTGATCTTCTTAATATATAACTTGTCCCTATATGAATTCACATTTATTTCATTCATGATTTCTAATTTAACCCATTGTCCCTTTCCAATCATTATTCCAATAAATTTTCCAAACTAATTTATTACATAGAGATGAAAAGAAAAAGTTTTTCAAAATCATAAACTTTGAAGTTCTCATACATGGTATTAAATTTGGAAGAGGCCTCGAATAATGAATCATTAAAAATGTCCACTCTCTATGTGAATAAAATGAACTTTTATTTATGGGAATTCAATGAATAATCATCATGATATCCAATGATCAAATTTTATCTATGATTTTCAGGAGGACCTAGACACCAAGCACTTCCACATTCATCTTTTAACTGGAAGCACGTAATTGTTTTGTCTCATACATATTGAAATGAATTCCATTACAATATAATTTTTTCCATATTCATGAGTGAACCAGAGGTCAATCTGATCGAATATCAATCTGATAGATTGTTAATCTAATGGAATTGTCAATATGATGGATTATTAATTTGATGGATTGTACGTGCCATTATATTTTTCTTTTCAAGTGTGGGTATGATCGTAACAGTTCATACTCTCAAATTTGAATAATAATAATTTCATTTTTAATATAAATGATTTTAATTTTATTTGATAGGAAGAATAAGATCATAAAATAATTTATGGTTATTATGATAATTTTATTGGAAATTCATGAATACTTCTAATATATTTTAAATATATAAAAAAATATTTTTTCAATAATAAATTGTAAAAAAAAATTGAATTTAAAATAATTTATATATTTTATTTTTAATGATGAGTTTTTGATTTCCTAAAAAAATAATGTAAATGTAAAAAATATAATTTTGACTCAGCATCTGGATTGATATTAAATTTATTATAAATTAAAATTTTAAAAATTCGAAACGTTCCCTAACCATATTTATAAAAGTGAACCTCATACCTTAATGTTAAACATCAAATTCAATCTTATATCTCAACTAAAATATGAGTAATTATATTTTAAACATCCCCAGACAAATTCTAATTGTTTATTTATTCCAATAAGTAAAACAATACTACCCTTCATTGGATATCCAATGGATCTATTTTGTTGAAGTGTTAATCACTCTAACCAGTCAAAATCTTCTTATAATGTTCTATACCACCTTTAATTATATGATATATATCAACATAATTATAAATTTACTATCACAAATATTTCGAAAATTAATTATAATCATGAACAGACCACTATACAACCCATTTCCAATTAAACATGAAATAAATGTGTTGCTCATGCATCTGTACGACATACAGTCTCCATGATGTGATATAGTTCATTTTACATCACATTATTTTAAGATTAAAATTTTTTATGGGATTAATAATTACATATGATATTTATGACATAATTATACATCTAGATTTATAATGTCATATATACCGTTAACTATATAGACTTTGTAGAAATCCTAACATCACTAAGTTATACGTATGGATTAGCATCTCCACGAAGTAATGTGATTAATTTTCAATCATTATTTAACACTGATGGTAATAAGGATAATTTTTATGAATATATATGATACATATAACATAAAACTGATTCATTAAATATTAATGTTAATATACTGTTACTTATTACAATATTAGGAGAGAATTTAATCATCGTTCATATGAATGTACAATGTACCATATCTATAAATGATGTGTTTTATTTTATAAATATAATGTCTATGAATCACATTAAATACAGATATACTATATATATGTAAGATATTTATGTCTTGGTCTTAATTTTTTAGATCATGGAATCATGATCCATGTAACAGGACCAAGTATAATAATCAAAACAAGTATGAAAAACAATGTAGTTATTACCCAAAACATAACATTAACATGGAATTTTTAATAATAGAGTAATATAAAATCATTAGTAAATAGTATATTTTATTTTATATAAGAATATGGTTCTTTTGTAGATGTATAATATATATATTTTTATAATACATAGGTTTGAACATATATAAAAAAGTCTCAGCTTATGGTAGGGGATTTCCATCTCACTTTTATTTTCCATGAGATATAATACATGTAAAAAACTCATTATTCTATGTTATTTATATATTCTCAATGATTTTAGTCGATTACCATATTTCTTAAATTAATGGGTTTTTACTTTTCCAAATTATGATATCTCTTTCATGAGGTTTATGGTTCAAAAGATTTCAAATCAGTAAGGGATTTATGTCTCACATTTATTTTAATGGGGACATGCCTTATACACCAGTTATTTATTCTAAGTGGTATGTATACTGCACATTAATACCTTTCATAAGACTTATCTAGAATTTTATTAAATTTTCATATCCATATAATTTTCATCCTTTCATGGAGCATATGATTCTACTGATTTCAAAAGTGACGACTATTTATTTTACAATCACATTATTAATTTGGATTCTTCATTTTTATGTCTCTATTGAGGAATATTAACCTTCCATATACATGGATTCTAAAAATGTTTTCAAAAATGTGTTTTCTATCTTCTATGTATTTTTAATTTCATTTTTTCCCATTTTCTACTATTTACTACATGGTTTGAATGTAATATTTTTATCATTTTACAAACAAGGTGGATTAATACTTTTTTGGTAAATGATACAAAGGAATGTCTTTTTAATTAATATTCCATGAATAAAAATTTCCCTCCATCATGAAGCCCTAATTATTTGATGTATACTTTACAATTATCCATGATTATTTTGAAATAATTTTTTTTCATTTAATATTTTGTATCATTTAATGAAAATATTATGTTTTTAAATAAAAAAATACATTGTCCTATATAATTGTTTTTATGTGATCTCTAAAAATTATTTTCAATATGAGATTACAATATTTTGATGTCACTTATGCATTACTAGGGATATTATATAATGATAAAATTATTATTATTTTTAATAATCGTTTATGTTTTTGTTGGGATGATATTTTTAAAACCCATTACTTTTCTATGGGTTATGTTATGATTGAATGATATTTATGAAACCCATTTCAATCAATGGGTTCTGATGTGATTAATCATTTATATTATTGTTATTAACATATAAATGGATTTAATTATGTGATGTATGGAACATATATATCCATAAAATAATTTGTGTGAAGAATTATATCTCAATATATAGATATTACTTGAATGGGAAATGAACCTGGTTTAGTAATATAGGACTAGAATGGGAGTAAATTCAGTTCAGTAATAAATGGCTGTATTTGGGAGTGAACCCAATTCATTAATGGACCTTTTACACTTTTATTTTGTTGGTAATTATCATTGACTAATATGAAAATTATTTTCAATATATATTTTCATATAAAAAATTTATAGTTTATGTTATTCTCTAACCAACAACATTAATTTTATTAATTCATGAATTAGAAATATCAAAAACAACATATTCATAATGGCCTAAAATAATGTTATCTAAGGGAATCCCCTTTGACAAAATCCACTCATTCAGTAAAATAAAAATCCTTGAATGGAAATTGTGATATTGGAACGTCTTGTAAATCCTTCAATGCAGTAAAATTAGGACATTTGTTTCCCTCTCAATATGTGTAACGAAAATCCATGTGGTTGCGAATATAACTTGTACACCTTTGGATGAGATATTCAATAGATCAAGGTGTTTTTGAGAAACTGCAAAAGGATTTAAAAATAGTTTTAGAGAATTTATCAAGTGTGTAATGTCCATTATTGTTCTTCCTATAATGAGTGTGACTTGTCAACATAGTCCAGGTATCGTCATTAACAGAGTCTTCATTCCAAAAGAATATTATGAATTCAATGATAATGACACCCCTATAATCATAGAACACACCAACCCCATTTATATTAAATATACTACATGATACATCAGTATTTAATTTTATTCATATATTACGTTGGAAATAGTAGATCCACCTGCCTTTGAGATCAGAAGGGTCTCCTAATAAATGAGTTCTGTTGGCCAGAATTAGTCTGATAGAAGGTGATTGAGGGAATTCCAAGTGATGGTGATCCATATAAATTAGTTGGATTTTGTTATGAGAACTAAAATTCTCTTTAATGATGAGGTACCATCATGTTGAATTTTATTTGAAGGATACCAGATCATCTAATAGACCATAGGGAATATCATTATGCATGATTTCCCCTGAATACTATAGTGTGCTTCACCAAGGAACCATCAGTACATGATAGATCCTACATTGGATTCATGCTAGACTACAGTTCGATATCAAAAGGAGTTCTATAATCTACACACCCATTCTACTTGAAAAAATAGATGCATGGAGGATTATTATTGGGCCTTGAAGAAAAAACATCTCTTTATTGCCAAATGAATACATGCCTGCCTGATTTTTTCATCATTAGAAAATTTAGTGTACTATATGATACATATAAGAATGTTATTTTTTTAGGAATGTCCTTAAACCAATGTAGCCCCACCCATTTATTAGGATCAGTGAGTGAATATGTCATACAATTATAGTCATTAACTAAAAAGAAACTATATTATAAGACTATTAACACACACATATTAGGGGAGATGAATGTTCGATGAGGTCGAATGAGGTCTGATGATCATGATCCAAGACTAAATGAGTGAAATATAAATTTAAAATACATGATATCCTGATCTTTAATATACATGATATGATTTTCAATGTTTTTTATGTACGTATTCTTTTTTATTATATAATTATTAATATCTCTATAGTTTACCCATACTGAGAAAATTATCTCAATAATTTCATTTATTTATTTTCCCTAGGTCATAAAGAAATTTTTTCATGTCTGAATACTAAAGGGTAATATCTTAGTGGGAAGCATTGAAGATCATTCAGGAGACATGAATTTTGTGTTCTATATTTCCAATGGACTAAACTGATATCGTAATTTGGAATTTCTTTTTGTATTTTATGAAATTTTAGATAAAATATTGTAATGTATATGTACATTAAGAATGGGTTATTATAGTTTTTATCAACATAATAGATTATTACAACATAGAAAATTATTATGAGGAAAAAATATTAAGATCCCTAAGAATATGTCTACGTATAGGTTAAAATCCTATAGTTTTTGTAGATATCATGGATAACCAATTATTAAAAATATATTGTTAATGATTTACTATCTTTTCCCTTGATTATGTGGTTTTCCACAATGATTAGTGTTATTACATATATACTTATATTTTTAGTAAATGGAATGAAACAGAAATAACATGATTAAAGTTGAATGTGATAGACAATTTTCTAATGAAATGTCATATGTAATGATGTGTGGAGTGAAGGATATTGTGACTATTAAAAATCAAAACTTCTAAAATTGATAAATAATATCATAATATTGAGTTTCATGACCCCTCTTATAAGATAAATATGTAGTTTCAAGGTGACCATAAAATAATTAAAGTTAAATATTTTAATTTAAATTATATGGGATGTGGAATCAAGGATAATTATTCAAAGGAATTGAAAGATGCTTTTGGTGTAGAAAAGAATGTTATAAGAAAATTAATTGAAATGAAAAATTTCATTTAACCCATTAGACAAGGATGATTGTATACCTAATTCATCAAAACTATTTAATGGTTTTAATATAGAATTTATGAGAATTATGAAATTAGATTCCCCAGGGGGGAAATCTCATTAGCATGTCTATATGAGTAATGGTTATATTTCTGATCATAATGATACTAAGAATGTCATAAAATAGGGAAAGAGTGTTAGAGAATAAAATAATTAATCATGGTTAATAGTTTATGAAAATAGTGGATGGATTTCTTATTTATGTATTTTAAATATAAAATAATGTTGTAGAAGTAATTTTATGGAATTATAGAGTAATCAAACAACTAAGGGTTTTTTCACTATTATTGTTCCTTATTTATTTTGAAGTATATGTTCAATGGTATACAGAACAATGATAATTTATTGATTTGGTAATGTGATATTTTTGGAGAACACATGAAAAATAGAAATATTATAAATACTTTGTATATGATGTTGACTCAATAATAAAATAAAATTTTGTTTGATTATAATAAAATTAATGGGATAAAGTTGTAAACATTGGAACTAATTTGAGGAAAATTTGGATTATGATTTGATGGATTGTGTTTATATATTTTTTTGGATAAATGGTATATGTATAGAGTTTTTTTTGGAAACCATGCATGTTTTCACTGTGGTTTTATTGTAATTCATTTTATTCACACATTTAATGATAATACATGATAATATTCTTTACGTGTTTTGTGTGTGAAACTTACAAGATAAATCATATTTTTGGGGGATTTATGGTAATTAAATTCTTGAAATTAATATATCTTAAATATAAATTTTTATCTTTTTATCTTTTAGAAGGATCATAGAGGTAAAAATTTGTGATATTTTTTATGTGGATATTTGTATGATCTTTTATATATTAAATTATGATCTTTCCATATAAGGATTTATGCATATTGGATAATTTGTGGTATCATTTTTTTGTCATGTTAATAGATATGAAATAACCTATCATTATATGGATCCCATGATTCAATATTTAAAAAATCACCTTAATTTCATGGAATAAGATATTATGTGGTAGTTGATAGATGCACAATGAATTAAAGTGGTATGGATATGAAATGTAATGAAATTAATTATGTATTTATTATCATGAAAATTTTTCAACTCTAGGGAAAGGACATGGAAGCCATATATTTTACCTTTATAACATCCTTTTCAATGAATCAAATTTTTCCATGGATCATCATAAATTTAAGCCTTTGTCACTTTTAGTCTTCTATTGAGCATATTCTCAATCACACTCCATCTTAACATGATTATAAGATTTATATTCCATGTCCATGTTTTCACATTCCACCTATGTTATTCTACGTGTAAACCTATTTATGAGTTACTTTGGGAAACCATTATGTTTCCAAATATCACTTTTTATGTAGATGTTTTAGTATTCATTTTTACTAATAGGGTTTCTATGAAATAATATTTCATGTATTAAACCATTTATATCCTCGATTCATTTTAACAAAGAAATTAATTTTATGTGGGGTAGAGTATAACGACATGATATTTTTTTAATGTATTTTTTTAGAATAAATATATTTCATTGATATCTTGTGTTACATTCAACATCATATTATCTTGTGTTACTCAGAACACATATATTCTATGAAACATCATATTATTATTTTTATAATTAAAAAAGATACTTATAAACTAGTCATCATAATGGTGGTTATAAAAATTGTTAACTAAATAATGAAATTAGGGTTTTCACGTGTATATATAATTCAATTACCAGTTAATTTTTAATGAATATAAAATCCTTAATTTTCAAATAAAAGGAAACATTTTTCTAAAAAACTATTAAAAATTGAATAAATGTGTTTTATACAATTAAATAAAAAATTCTCTATTTAGGGATTATATTAATGATAGATATAAATATATATTATTAAATATAATTTTAAACATTAATTTAATTTTTTTATATACCTGATATAACAACAAATTTGATTTTGTTTATAAAAGAAATACTTTTCAAAAAAAATGAATTTTTCAATCTTTTGATAGTGACTTTCTTAAAAGCTTGTTTTTGACACTTTTATAAATTATATATGTAAAAATAAACTTCTTAGTTTAAATATTTATATAAAAATTAATTCTTGTTTAGTTTTGGTGTTTTTTTCAATATTTAATCTCCTAATGAATAGCGGAAATCAAATATTTTTATGGAAAACAATAATTTCATTTAAAACCTTTACAAGGTAAAATAATGTTTACTTTATTTTTAAATTTAAATAAGATAATATTGAAATTAAATATTCTTATTATGGGTTTTTTAAAACTATTTTATGCATGAATTTATTATAAACACAATTTATGTTAAAAGTGATATTTTAAAAAAACTTTTTTCATTGTGTTTTGTTCGTTTTACTTTAAATTAAATTCTAAAACTTAGGATTTTGTTTTTTAAAAAATAGATTAATAATTCATATTCATAGGTTTTATATTTACTTAATATTTACATTTTATTTTTTCCCTAAATAAATAGAAAACATGTAAAATATTGTTACTATAGTAAATGGTGAATCGGGTAATTTGGGATAAAAAACGAAACAGACTATAAAATTACTCTAAAACGTTAAAAAAATTTATTTGATGAATATATATAGAACCTCCAATAATATTGGTCAAAATTTAGCTTTTCGATGGACACCTTTCTCTAAAAATTACTTATATAAAATATAAATCACTGAAATTATCAAAAAGTCAATTTACCATTCTTTAATATCAATTATGTGTCCTCATGGGGAAAAGGTTATGTTATTAATGAATATAACTATAGTTTTTTTTACATAATAAAAAAACTAATGATATAGATTTATTTTTTCCTTTTTGGGTAACAAATTTGAAATTATGGTATTTATAATTTTTTATTTAATAAAAATTTAAAGATGCCATATTCATATTTTAAATAATATATAATAGTTTATATTGGGTTACTAAAAGAAATATTGTTCTATAAATAATATGATTTAATAAATATGATTTATCTATTTCATGATTTTCTATTTTCTATTTTTAATTAACAAATAAATATATTAAATAACTATACAACACTAATGTAGTTATTATTTAATTAAATGAAATATCTAATAAATGTTACAAAACAAATTAACATTAATAAAATTTGATATAACTAATTTGATTAAAGATTTTTATTGATGTAATTTAACTTTTATTGATATGATTAAATATATGGTTCGATGTTAACTTCTTATCAAAATATTTTTAAATGTTCACTTGAGGAATAGTTTCAAAATTGACACTAATGGTATTTTGTCAATAAAATATTTTCATAAATTATTTAAAAAATATTAAATCATCATTTAAAATACAAAATATTATTATACAGTTAAAAATTATATATATTTATAATTTATTATTTAATTTACATCACACAATTAAAATGTACATCCTTTTAATATTGAAATATTTGATACCTTAATAAAAATTAGAATAGGTTAGCTAGTGGTTGATCAAAAGGATAATGTTTAAAATAATACCAAAATATATCAAAAATATAGTTTTTAATGACATTAAAAAATTATATCATATTATATTCTAATAAATTTACTATTGAAAAAATTTGGATTGAGATTAAATTTAGTAAAAATTAATAAATTGTGAAATTCCAAATGTTCCCCTCAACTAAATTATAAAAGGGAACTATTTCCCACAATGATACAGAACACATTGATCCTTCTTGGCTAACCATAACATAAAAATTTTCACATGCAATTTATAGCCACATTTTATATGTTCTCTTATTCCCAAACGACTAACTCGAGGTCCCTTAGAGGAGATAAAAGTGATTGGTTTTGATGAATAGGTAATTATAAGGCCCCAGCCTTAAACCTTACTTAATCTTGAGTTATTACAAGATTACTCCTTGCGGATCTTTTCAGGATTAGAGTTTTAGAGAGTTAGAACATAAAACTTTCATTACATTCCACATTTAAACAAAGTGGTTACATAAAAGATAGTATTCATTTTTCCCATCTATGAAAACATATTTAAAATTAAACATGGATTCTTTCTTGACACTTCCTTGACACTATCATCATATCATGTACCTTTCCCTTGACCTATGAAAAACATTTCAAAAACATGGGATGAACATAAAAAGCTCAGTAAGGGATATAAAAATATGGAAAGGAAACATGGGTACATATACATATAAGAATTAAATCATACTATACCCATAAAACATAAGAACTTTAACATACCTCATCAAATCATGAATAAATCATAGAAATCATATGACATAAAGGTAAATTGAGACATTCATAACATTCTTACGTCGGGAGTAACCATCTTGGTTACGTTTGGAATACCCATCACATTACATTCCCTAAATCTCTTCGGAGAAACCTTAACGTTTCACTCCTTCGCGTTACCCAGTGCATTGGAGAGCTATATCGAGCTCACCCGCCCTTAGTTTATCACGGAACCACCCATCTCCATAACAATGCCCAAGAACCATAACATAATCGTATCACATAAAACAAATATAAAGGAAACATAACATTTCCACATTTCAATCACAAGATATCAATAAAATACATTGTTATAATAAAAACATTATGAAAACCATTTTCAATAACAAAATAAAAGAAAAGTAAAACATGGTATTTATTTTTCTTTTAAAAAAATGGCATGGCTTATAGTGGAATCTGTAACTCAAATAATGGTCATGGTGGCAGAGAAGTCGTTGTCGCCACATACGTATGGCAAAAACATTCTCTTTTGTAATTTAGTAAATGCTTCGTATAAAAAAATATTCATTTTGAATAAACGTAAAATTCAAAGGGGTTTATACACCGTATAAAAAAGGTTGTGTATAAAACAAAATATGCCTCAATGAAAGGAGATTGAGACGAAGTTCCATACCTCGGGTCAAACTTGACTTGATCGTTTTTTAATGTCCTGAATAATAAACTTGAGTTAATTTATACATGCTTAAGAACCTTTTTCATGTTCATTATTCCTTTTATATCACTTATTACCATGTCATGAACACTGTGTAATTATTCAAGTTATTGAAGGTCGTTTTAACGATCATTGGTACTTGAGTAAAAAATATGCTCTTTATAATTACAAGTTGTTCATTTATCCATTATATTTAGAGTTATACTCATGATTTAGATATCATATATATCATATATATCCAGTATATACATGCATTTATAATAATACATAACGTTTAGAGGTATGAAATGAAATGCACCGTTCATGGAGACGGTAAGCCGTACGTACGCATGAACGCTGCTTTCATTTCTATTTCTATTTTATGGAATGGAATCATAATTATATAATGGTATATTATAATCCCAGTATAATATCATATATAAAATCAGTAATTACATCCTTTATACGTCCCACATATGGCATTAACGAATCAAATAACTTTGAGGAGGCGGTAGTCCGCACTTCCTTAAATGAAAATATCGTGTTTACCCATAATGGAAACCATAAAGGTATGCCCAAAATGAAAAATAAAGAAGCTTAAGTAAAACATAAACATATTATATATCATATATAAATATAGTTTCATCTTAATGTCCACTTTTGAAGGTGTTAAAACAATTTTGAACAATCATCGTTTCGGGAGACAGAAATTCGCTATCCACGGAAACAGTATATTCTTTAACCATTAGATGTAGGTGTGTGTAAGTGTAGCTCGAATCCTTCTTATAACAACATCCTAGTATATTGAATATACTGGAGTTATTAAAAAATAAAATAATAAAAAGATTTCAGGGGGTTGGAGATGCCAAATAAAAAAAAGGACTCAAAAGAAGACATTATCTTAAAATCGGGTAACTCCCTTTGGTTTGATCTCAAAGGCATCCTTGGGAAGACTTCTGCCCAATGTGAGGCTTCAATGATTAAGAGAGGATGTGGAGAGAAAAAATGGGTGGGGTTTTGTGGAGCCAAAGGCTTTGGAAGTTTGGGTAAAGAGGTAGATGTGGGGGCCATTTATAAAAGGAGAGGAGGGGCACTCTTGGAAATTAAAGAAAAGTTACTTTATTTTAAAATTAGATTCGAATTTAAGAGGCCCCAAATTTATATAATTCTAGTATAAGGTGATAAGGGTACGAAATATACCCATAAAATAGTTTTTGGACATGTGTAGGTCATATATTTTACATTATATTATCATTTTATTTAATCCATTGTTAATGAGGTAATCGTTGCATCATCATGATGTCATAATTAATTTAATATATTTAATGACTAAAAATTATACAAAAAATATCATGATGTAGGAAATTATTTTATCTTTCTAATTAATATTTATAGTCAAAAATCGGACTTGTATAACCCCATGTAAATTTTTTTTTTGTAAAACATTTCATGTTTGTGTAATTTTTACTTTAACATTAAATAAAAGGTTATTTATGTCATTTCCCAACCAATGTGGCTCCATTGGGTCCCCATGTTGACCCATGAATTTTCTTGGTCTTTCATGACACATACAATGAGGGTAGAACATGTGTCAAGCTCATATCATATTATTAAAACATTATTTTTACATTAAACTACACTAATTACCTCTAATCGCGATTAAGAACATAAAAGTTACTATTCATCAAAAAATTATTTTAATCTCATTAAACATCATTTTACATCTTAATGAGAACCATGTATTTCGGATTTTTGAAAATCAAATCACAGAAGTGACAATGTTTCATTGAACTGAAAAATCAGTTTCTTTAACTACCACTTAGTGGTTTCACTATTAATCAAAAATTGATGTTTTTCAGAAAAATACCAAATCATCACCCTAAGCTATATTTCATATTCTATATTCAAAAATTATATCTACTTTAAAAAATTCAAATCATATTAGTTACATTAATTAATTTAATAATTAATTCTCACTGTCATGACAAATATCATGTTTTTATGAAACAATATATATCAAAAGATTGACACTAGTTTAATTCCAATTTCAATGTGAAATTGATTCCAAAGACCACTATTGGATTAAATGGTAAAAATATATTATAATTTCACTTTAAAACCAATTCAAAAGATAATATAATCATATAAATAAATTATATTAAAAAGAGGTTTTGAATTAAAATAAAACATTTTTCACTATTCATTAAAAAATGAACTTTATCAGAAAAATACCAAAAATTCACACAAAGTAAATTTTGTTGTCCCAATCATACAGAATAAGTTTATTTTGACAAACATAGCATATAAAATTTTCAAATGATATATTTAAAAATGGTTTTCCATTAGAAGGTAGTAAAACAATCTTTTAAAAATATTAGTGTCTTTCATGCTTAAGATTGGATTTATTTTCATTTTATGCCTCTAAAACACTATCTAATTCATTAATAGGCATAGATAAAAATATCTATTATTAATTACTTTCTTGGGATGTTAAATCCTTCCCCCCTTTAGAAAATGGCATCCCCGTAATTTATTTACAAATCGAATAAGTGGGTGTATTTATCCATCATTGCATTTTCAGATTCCCATGTTGACTCTTCAATCATGTTGTTTTTCCACAAAACCATTACCTGATGAATCAACTTTTTCCGTAACACTTGCTCCATGTGGTCAAGAATCTGGACCGGTTGTTCCTCATAAGATAGGTTCTCTTCCAGCTGAAGTACCTCTGGACTGAAAACATGAGATGGATCTGGCATGTACTTTCTCAGCATCGAAACATGAAAAACATTGTGTACCTGAGATAAACTCAGAGGTAAAGCCACTCAGTAAGCAACTGATCCAACTCTCACCAGAATTTCATATGGTCCAATGAACCTTGGACTCAGCTTTCCTTTCATACCAAATCGCATCACACTTTTGCATGGAGAAACCTTGAGAAAAATATGATCTCCTACCTCAAAAGAGACAACCTTCCTCCTATTGTCCGCATAACTCTTCTACCTGCTCTGAGCTGTTCTCATGTGTTTCTGTATCAGCTGAACTTTTTCTTCCATCTATTCTACCAATTCTGGTCTCATCAGATTCCTTTGACCCACTTCATCCCAAAAAGTTGGAGTTCGGCACTACTACCCATATAACGCCTCAAATGGTGCCATCTGTATACTGGAATGAAAACTGTTATTATATGAAAACTCAACCAAAGAAAGATGTTGGTCCCAACTTCCGTGATAATCCATCGAAAAAGATCATAGAATATCCTCCAAGGTCTGAATTGTTCGTTCTGACTGCCCATCTAATTGAGGATGAAAAGACGTACTAAAATTTAATTCAATACCCAATGACTTCTGAAGACCTTTCCAAAAGTTAGAAGTGAACCTGGGATCACGGTAAGATACTATGGAGGGAGGAACTCCATGTAACCTGACTATCTCTTTAAGATACAAATATGAAAGTTGATCTAGGGAAAAAGTATCATGTATAGGAATTAAATGAGCAAATCTAGTCAAACGATCAACAATAACCCAGATTGCATTATTACCTCGATATGTCTTCGGTAATCCTACAACAAAGTCCATGGATATATTCTCACATTTCCACTCTGGCACTGGTAGAGGCTGAAGCATCCCTTTGAGTAACTTCAGCTGTGCATTAACCTGCTGACAATTCAAACACTTCACAGTAAAATCAGCAATATCTCTTTTCATTCCATCCCACCAGTAATACTCCTGCAGATCTCTGTACATCTTAGTACTACCAGGATGAACTGAAAACGGAGAACTATGAGTTTCAATAACAACTCTCTCTTCTACGGTGAATCACAAGGCACACACAATCTCTTCCCAAATCTCAAAACACAATCACTATCAATGTTGAATCCAGGCAACTTACCCTTCTGAACCAGCTCTACCTTTTTCAGCAACTCGCTATCTTGCTTTTGTGCTTGCTTGATTCTATCTGATAGACAAGATTTCACTGATACATGAAACAATACAGAAGGACATCCTGCACCAACATCTTTTATTCCAATGTTCATCAAATCCTTAACCAATGTGTAAAGTCCCGAAAAATTCAAGGAAATTTTTTTTTCTTAATTTTCTTTGGATTTTTACAAGAACACAGTTTCTGACGGCACCTGATTCTGAGGACCGGTGTTCCCGGAATCATTTTCCGAAGTAAGGCTCGGGTATGTTCAGTGAATGGATGAGTGGGTTTTTCTAACTTTTGAATCGGTGCTCGGAATCAAATTCTGAGGGCACCGATAGAATCGCTACACCGATATTTGCTTAGAAACTCCTCTTCCGGAGTTGCGTTTTCTCAGTTGTGGTTTTTAATTTTTGGGCTTAAAGTTAAGAAATAAAATAAATTGTACGACAAACATTATTTTATTTCACTTATGCCACTTGGAAGACACTTGAAGCCACTTAAAACTACTTAAGATGAGTAGTTGCATATAGGGTGCTATCCAAAAATATCCTAACCTCTTGGTAGGATATTTGTGAGGTGGGGCCCGCACGAGCCCCATCATTTCTTTTCTGCTAAGTAACGCACCCATGAAAACACATCATTAGGAAAGTCAACGGATGCGTTTTCTTAATTTCTTAATGCACCAATTAATTAGGCGATTTTATTCGTTGAATTAATTCTATGAATTAGTTTAATCGTTTATTAACCTATTGTCAATCCGTTGGCATAATAATAAAATAAGACCAACGCACAACTTCTGGAAAAAAAGTTCGTTGAGAGGATTTGAAAGAAACCAAGAGTTCTTCATCCTCCTTCGCGAAGAATGTGAAGAACGCGAAGAACGGGAAGAACTCCGAGCACTCGGAAATCGAGGACGCGACGCCAAGTTCCGCGACGCCGGCAATTATTCTTAGGCGACGTTCTTCCGCGACAATCCAACCCCGCGACAACCTTCGATCGGTAGCGACAAGGTAGGTTGTTGCACTCTTTTTTTTAAAAAAAAATCCTTTGTGGATTAAATCAACAATATGGATTTAATTATTATTAATTATTTCTGTTGTTTCTTGGTCCTCAGAGTTCGTTGACACAGCGCCGGATACCGCGACGATGCGACGATCCCCTCCTTCCGCGACGATCAATTCTGCGAAGAACACGCGTGCGACAACTTGACGAGGTAGGGGGTTTTTGTTTGAGAACAATCTTTTTCCCATGATTTTTTATTTTAAAACAAAGAACCCGGTTTCATAAGAACAATTTTAATTCATTAAAATTGTTTTGGATATGTTTTCTATGTGTTGATTAATCCTCGCAACTGTTATCGCCTAACGCGAAGGGTGCGGTCCAAACGAACACGGCCCGACAACCCTCCGCAGTTCATCATTGACGCGCGGATTGGTGGGCGACGACAAAACATGCCGCAGGGACGATCTGTTGTTTCCGCAGTGAAGAACGAGACCCGGTAGGAGCTTCGGCGCAGACGAGAAGGAAAACGGTCCACCGGAGCAACTCTGGTGGCCCGCGGAAGCCACCGGCGGCGCCCCGGCGCGCCGCAGGACTGGGCCGCCGTGGCGGCGGCTGCCAGCGGACCCGCGGCCGCGCGGGTCCGGCTCACACGCACGGGACACGGCCTTTTCCGCATCTTCTGAATTCTGGCGCGACCCCTTGAGGGCCGCGGATTTTCCATTCCGCGGGGGCAGCGCCCCGCGGCTGCCCCACTCGGCCGCTCTTCCGAGCGGAGCCGAGCCGGCCCGACCGGCCGCGTCGTGCCCTGGCTGGACCGGGCTGTGCCGAACCAGGTCCGACCCAGACCCGGGTCGGGTCGACCAAGGGGGGGTTGGGCCGGGTTGGTTCGGGCCCAGACCCCCCGTCTCTGGATGTTTTCAGTCTTTCACTCATAACATGAGATACGACCCTCCGAACGACGCGCTGTCAGCGGAGATGCGATCCTTGGATTGAGACGGTCGTTTCGGTATATCGCACTCAAGGTTTCAGAATATTTTGGGTTCGGCCGGGTTGGATCGTACACGAAACCAATCGGGCCCTCGGAGCGGAAACACTCATATCTTGAGCTTCGGACGTCTGATCGACGTGTCGTCGACGTTGTTTTTTTCCTCTAAGTGAGACAGATCTTTTTTCCTACTCCGCCCGAGGTTTGGACACAGGTGGAGTACGGTCGGGTTGGTTTTTCCATAAAAACCAACCGGGCCCCTCGGCCGAAAAGGCCAATAACTCTCAGACCGGGCGTCTGATTGACGCCCCGTCTTCGACGTTGAGTTCCTATTGTTGATAAGGAACTTTTGGATACATCAACTCTGGACTATGTGTCAGTTGTTGTATCAGCCTCTCGGCTCGTGGAGCGGACCCTCCCGAACGAGCTTGTTGTGAGCGGGAACACTAGAGCTGGCTGCGACTGCTACTGTGACGACGACGACTGTGTAGAGATCCTCAGTGGAATCGACGGCGACGACTACAACACTAAGTGATACTTTGTGGGTTAGTGCTATAGGTCATGTGTGGGACCGATCCTATGTCGGTCCAATCCTATGTGGGTCAGCGCTCAGCGGTATTGTGTGGGCCATCACCTACAGGTCCTGTGTGGGCCCGATCCTGTGTGGGTCTTTGCGGGGGTTAGTTACCTATCGATCCTTTGTGGGTCAGATCCTTTGTGGGTCATTGAGGGGGTTAGTACCTATCGATCCATTGTGGGTCTGATGACTTAGATGGATCATTGATCATCTCTATCATCATTCGAAGAAGTATACTTGTGTGAGCTGAAACTATGTTTTACTTTCCTTTGTGGATTATGTTGAGATATCCTGTGTGGATTTACGTTTTACTTTCCTTTGTGGATTCTGTTGAGCATTCCTATGTGGATTTACATTTTACTTTCCTTTGTGGATTGTGTTGAGCTATCCTGTGTGGATTTCACGTTTTTCTTTCATGTGTGGACTGGGTTGTACTTGAGCTCGGAAGTTGGAGTCGAGCGAGAATTGATGACTTAGGTATATGTATGGGCATATACCTAAGCCGTGTCGGATGACACTTCGTGATTGTATCTTGCATTTGTGGTTTATCCTAGGTGGATTCTGGGAGACCTTTGGTGGTCTCGGGGTCCCTACTGAGTAGCTTATACTCAACCCTGCACGGGCTATGCTCGCAATACGTTGTGTTGGTTGTAGACGACGAACAACGCTGATTGTGGTGGAGGCTTGCGGACTAGGACGATACCTGGAGGTGGCCACTGGGCGAGGTGTACTCGGAGCAGTAGGCTAGACCCAAGGAACAGTGGAATCTTTCTGTACCCACCCTTCATGTGGGACTTCCAGAGGACGGCTCGACGTTGCGGCTTTAATTTTTCCGTTGCTGTTTTTTTCCCTTTCAGTTGTACTTTACAATTGGGATTGTATTTCTGGCCCCTTTACTTTTCCGTATTTACTGTTGTACCAGCATTTACTTAGTGTTTACATTTCCACTTGCTTAATCTGTGATTCTTGTTTACTTTACAAAGGCAATGCCTTCCCTTTTTACCGGGATTTATGCCTTGGTGCTAGTCGCCAGCCCCTGGCCTAGAGAAGGCGGGCATGGGGTAGTCACGGCATGGGCCCCCGAGGACGGGTCGTGACAAATTTGTATCAGATGTGGTCGGTTCTACCGCAGACTCTGATCATTCTTCTATGTGAAGCAATACTGTTTAGCATATTGGGTGTGGTTATCAGTAATGGGAGTCCAGTGTTGGTGTGGCGGCCGAATCCGACTTAATGCATGAAAACATTGAATGCATGTGTGTTTCAAGTTTTCTTTGTGATTACTTCATATCAGCTCACCAGGTATACTGTTCTGACCGTGGCTCACCAATTTATTTTTTCAGGATGGCCCCACAACGGCAGCTAGCTAGGGTTTCGAGAGTGGTACGTGATGACAGCCCGCCGAGCGACAAGGCCTCGGTACAGGGCCCTTTGACAGCAGAGGCACCAGTGGTACCTCTACCAGCCGAGCCGCCGATGCTTCCAGCACCGGCCGCTGATGATGCTTGTCGCCTCAGTGCACTGCACGAGTTACAACGCCAATGACCTCCCAGGTTCCACGGGGAGACGGACCCCCAGGCAGCGAAGGACTGGCTGGAGGCAGTTGTTCGATTTTTCAGACTAGTGAGGACACCAGTAGACCTCATGGTGATCCTCACAGCAAGCCTACTACACGCAGCAGCAAGACGATGGTGGATATTGATGCTCCAGGTGCACGATGAGGCCTCTCTCATCTGGACAGAATTTGAGGGCCTCTTCCACTCATAGTTTGTCCTGGCCACCCTCCGTGCGGTGCGCATCCAGGATCTTCTTCATCTGCGGCAGGGCAACTTGACGGTCGCCCAGTACTCAGCGAGATTCACCGATCTCTCGCGCTACTCGACTGACATGGTACGAGACCCGTTCTTCCGGGCCTAGACCATTGAGCAGTGATTGAGACACGAGATCAGGGCATTGCTGATCTCCCTCAGCTTCCCGACCCATGCAGGATTACTGGAGCGAGCCCTTTTGATCGAGATCTTTCTTTCTGAGACTTCTCCAGCGCCGAGACCTACCATGGGGCGACACGTAGTAGAGTCTTCCGCAGCAGGTAGTCGACAGATGACTCCGGGGTCCAGGTAGACCAGACCCTCATGCAGACAGCCTCAGGACACTGGCTTAGTAGTGCGGGTCACACAGCGTGGAGCCAGTCTTTCGAGAGGCAGGCAGTGCTACACTTGCGGCGTGTAGGGTCACATGGCTTGTGACTACCCAACCCACTATGCCGAGGAGTAGCAGATAGTTGAGGGGCCACCCAGGCAGAGGTAGAGGGTCGACCGTGGCGGTCCGTAGGGAGGAGGCGGACGAGGAAGAGGAGCTGGCCGAGCAGCAGGTGGTGGGAGACACTTTGAGGCTCTACCACCACCTCCACCAGGAGGCCCGCCCCGACCACAGGGAGCTAGAGGGAAGAGACAGGCACAGCTACATGCAGCGGAGGCCTACGACCACGGCACACCCGAGATGATTCGAGGTACGATCTGTGTCTATTCCACCCTTCCTGTAGTTCTTATAGACATAAGAGCGAGTCACTCTTTCATAACCGCTGCCCATGTTCTGAGCACTAAGATCCCGACAGAGCCGTTGGCTCGATCCTTACAGCTACAGACTCCTACGGGAGTAGACTCGACGATTACGCACTGGTGCCGGTAGTGTGAGATTACTCTAGGAGGCGAGAGCTTCAGCTGGGATCTTTTTTTAGCAGCTTCAAGGCCTTACGACTTCATCTTTGGCATGGATTGGTTAACTACAGTCCATGCACAGATTTACTGTATTAGGCGCAAGGTGCGATGTGTACGCACCGACGGGAGCAGGTTCACCATCATCGGAGAGAAGGGAGCCTTCGCAGCACAGGATGGACTTCCGTAGAGGAGAGGAAAGTCCATCAATCATCAGTTGGCTAGCCTCATCCTAGGAGCTGTTGACGTGCAGAGTCCTAGTTTTCCTGAAGTGGTGGATCAGTACGCGGACGTCTTTCCCGATGACGTTCCAGGGCTACCTCCCCATAGAGAGGTAGACTTTCATATTGACCTGTACCCCGAGACATCCCCAATATGAACTCCAGCGTATCGGATGGCCCCCGCTGAGCTTTGAGAGCTACGGGTACAGTTGGAGGACTTGCAGGGCAAGGGTTTCATACGAACCAATGTTTCACCCGGGGCTTCACCGATATTGTTCGCCAATAAGGAGGACGAGAGCTTGAGACTTTGAGTCGATTATCGTCTCCTAATCCAGGTGACAGTGAGGAACAAGTATCCGCTACCGAGGATTGACGACCACTTCAATCAGCTCAAGGGAGCACGGTGGTTCTCGAAAATAGACCTCAGGACCGACTATCATCAGCTCAGAGTTCGAGACGAGTACGTGCAGAAGACGACCTTCAGATGTCGGTATGACCACTAGGAGTTCTTGGTTATTCCCTTCGGCGTAACCAATTCTCCAGCAGTGTTCATGGGCCTCATGAACAGGATCTTTCGTCCATATCTTGATCGATTTGACGTGGTCTTCATCGACGACATTTTGATATACTCGACGACTGAGGAGGAGGACGTCTATCACTTGCGGGTTGTACTAGACATGCTTCGAGAGCACCAGCTTTATGGAAAACTCTCAAAGTGTTAGTTTTGGATATGTGAGGTCCACTTTTTGGGGCACGTTATCTCTGAGGTGGGAGTTTCAGTGGATCCTGCGAAGATTGAGGCGGTGCTAGCTTGGGAGCCACCCAAGAGCGTGACAGAGGTTCGGAGTTTCTTGGGACTAGCTGGATACTATCAGAGATTTGTGCCAGACCTCTCCAGAGTTGTGGCATCACTCTCATCTTTGACGAAGAAGGGGAAAGCCTTTGTGTGGTCAGACAGATGTCAGCAGAGCTTCCAGAAGCTGAGACAGAGATTGACCAGTGAACCTATCTTAAGGTTGCCTGAGGAGGGAGTAGGGTACGTAGTCTACTGCGATGCATCAGGGACCGGACTCGGATGTGTCCTGATGCAGGAGCGGGCAGTGATAGCCTATGGATCACTTCAGTTGAGGCAACATGAGCAGAAATACACTACCCATGACCTGGAGTTAGTAGCAGTGGTCTTCACTCCGAAGACATGGCGACACTATCTGATGGGTGAGTGCTTTATAGTCTTTTCTGACTACTAGTGTCTCAGGTACAACTTTTCGTAGAAGGACCTAAACTTGAGACAGTGGCGATGGATCGAGGTCCTCCAGGACTATGACTTTGAGATATTCTATACTCTTGGGAAGGGGAACGTGGTAGCTGATGCCCTCAGTAGGAGTACGGGCATTTAGCTACTTGAGGAGGCGACAGGGCAGCTAGCCGCTTTGCAGATATCCTTCGTGGATAGAGATGGAGCAGCCTTCCTTCAGTCTCTCACATTCACTCCTCCACTACTGCAGCGGGTCAGAGAGGCACAGCGTGGGGACGCCGACTGTGAGACACGACGTGCACAGTTATCCTCAGGACAGGAACCTGATGGCTTCTCTTTTGGAGCAGAGCACGACATCCTTTTTAGAGGAAGTACCTTGGTACCGGTCGCTTAACGAGAGGAGGTGCTGAGAGAGTTTCACTCTTCTCCTTTGGCGGTACATCCTGGAGTGGCGAAGATGTACCAAGACCTCAGACGATAGCACTGGTGTCCAGACATGAAGAAGGATGTGGTAGAGTTCGTTTCTCGATGCCTCACCTGCCAGTAGGTGAAGACAGAGCATCAGGTATCAGCAGGCTTGGTACAGCCCTTGGAGGTCCCGGAGTGGAAGTGGGATGGAAAATCTATGGACTTCATGACTAAACTTGCACACACTTCCAGAGGTCACGACTCCATATGGGTGATTGTAGACCGACTCACCTAGTCGGCTCACTTCTTACCCATCAGAGAGAAGGGTTCAGTGGAGAGCTTGGGGCGTCTCTACATTCATGAGATCGTACGGCTTCACGGTGTTCCATCATCTATCGTCTCCAATCAATATGATCCCTTTACTTCCCGGCTTTGGAAGGGGTTGTAGGAGGCGTTTGGGATGCAGCTACGTCTGAGCACCGCCTTTCACCCTCAGAGGGATGGTCAAACAGAGGGGACCATTCAGACTCTGGAGGACATGCTCCGCGCATGTGTCCTCGACTTTGGTCGTAGCTGGAAGGACCACCTACCCTTGGTGGAGTTCGCGTACAACAACAGCTACGACTCCACTATCATGATGGCACCATACGAGGAATTGTACGGAAGACCTTGCAGATCCTCTTTGTGCTGGACAGACCCTGGGGAGTCAGCACTTGTGGGACCAGAGATGGTCTGGGGCACGATAGAGAAGGTCCAGGTCATCCAGTAGCGGATGAGGACAGCTCAGAGCCGGCAGAAGTCTTATGCTGACAGGAGGCGGAGGCCACTAGAGTTTGAGGATGGTGACCACGTCTTCTTGCATGTCTCACCTCTACGTGGATTACAGAGATTTGGCCGAGGCAGAAAGTTGTCCCCATGCTTCATCGGACCATTCCAGGTCATCAGCAGGATTGGTGAGGTGGCTTATCGCCTGGCTCTACCACCTCAGTTGCACCGAGTGCACGACGTCTTCCACATATCTCAGCTGAGGAGATACGTGCAAGACCTGACACACATCATTGACCATGGGGAGCTAGACGTTGATGATGGGGCGACTTTTGCGAAGGTATGGGTGGAGATCGAGGATCGACAGGTGCGGGTCCTATGTGGACGATTGATTCCTCTTGTGTGCATCAGATGGCAGCACAGGAACCTCTAGTAGTGCACTTGGGAGCGGGAGGCTCGGATGCGTTCCCAGTACCAACATTTGTTTCCCCTAGTTAATGATGTATCTTTACAGGGACGTAAGGCCCTGATGTGGGATTGATGTAAAGACCCGTAAAATTCAAGGAATTTTTTTTTCTTAATTTTTTTTTGGATTTTTACAAGAATGCAGTTTCTGACGACACCTAATTCTGAGGCCCGGTGTGCCCGGAATCATTTTCCGTAGTTAGGCTCGGGTACGTTCAGTGAACAGACGAGCGGGTTTTTCTAACTTTTGAACCGGTGCTCGGAATCGAATTTTGAGGGCACCGATAGAATCACAACGCTCATATTTTCTATGAAACGCCTCTTCCGGAGTTACATTTTCTCGGGTGTGGGAATTTAATTTTTGGGCTTAAAGTTAAGAAATAAAATAAATTGTATGACAAACTTTATTTTATTTCACTTAAGCCACTTGGAAGCCACTTGAACCCACTTAAAACTACTTAATATGATTTGTTGCGGATAGGGTGCTATACAAAAATATCCTACCCTCTTGGTAGGATATTTGTGAGGTGGGGCCCGCACGAGCCCCACCTTTTATTTTCCGCTAGGTAACTCACCCGCGAAAACCCGTCATTATGAATGTCAACTGACGCGTTTTCTTAATTTCTTAACACACCAAATAATTAGGTGGTTTTATTAGTTTAATTAATTCTATGAATTAATTTAATCATTTCTTAACCTTTTTTCAATCCGTTGGTGTAACAATAAAATAAGACCAACACATGACTTCTGGAAAAAAAGTTCGTTGAGAGGATTTGACAGAAACCAAGAGTTCTTCATCCTCCTTCGTGAAGAACGCAAAGAACGCGAATAACAAGAAGAACGCCGAGCACTCGGAAATCGATTACGCAACGCCAAGTTCCGCGACGCCGACGATTCTTCTTCCGCGACGTTCTTCCGCGAGAATCCAACCCCGCGATAACCTTCGATCGGCAGCGACAAGGTAGGGGGTTGTGCTCTTTTTTTTTTAAATTTTCCATTGTGGATTAAAACAACAATATGGATATAATTATTATTAATTAAATCTGTTGTTTCTTGGTCCTTGTAGTTCGTCGACGCAACGCCGGATACCGCGATGACGCGACGATCCCCTCCTTCCGCGACGATCAATTCCGCGAAGAACACGCGTGGGGCGACGTGACGAGGTAGGGGGTTTTTATTTGAGAACAATATTTTTTCCCATGATTGTTTCTTTGAAAACAAAGAACCTGGTTTCATAAGAACAATTTTAATTCATTAAAATTGTTTTGGTTATGTTTTCTATGTGTTGATTAATCCTCCCAACTGTTATCGCCTAACGTGGAGGGTGCGGGCCAAACGAACACTGCCCGATAACCCTCTGCAGTTCTTCATTGATGCACGGATTGGTGGGTGATGACAAAACATTCTGCAGGGACGATCCGTTGTTTCCACAGTGATGAAAGGGACCCGGGATGAGCTTCGGCGCATACGGGAAGGAAAACGGACTACCGGAGCAACTCTGGTGGCCCACAAAAGCCACCGGCATCGCCCCGGCGCACCGCCAAACAGGGAGGCCGCAGCTGAGACCGCGACGGTGGTGGCCAGCGGACCCATGGCCGCGCGGGTCCGGCTCACACGCATGGGATGCGGCCTTTTCCGTGTCCGCTGAATTCCAGCGCGGCCCCTCAAGGGTCGCGGCTCTTCCATTCCGCGGGGGCACCGCCCCGCGGCTGCCATGCTCGGCTGCTCGGCCGAGCCGAGACGGACCTGCCCGACCGGCCGGGTCGCGCCCAGGCCAGACCGGGCCGTGCCGAACCAGGTCCAACCCGGACCCGGGTCATGTCGACCCGGGGGGGGGGGGGGGGGGGGGGGGGGTTGGGTCGGGTCGGTCCATGCCCAGACCCCTTGTCTCCGGACGTTTTCTGTCTTTCACTCATAACATGAGCTACGGGCCTCCGAACGATGCATCGTCGGCGGTGATGCGATCACGACGGTCATTTCGGTATATCGCACTCATGGTTTCGGAATATTTTGGGTTCGTCCGGCTTGATTCGTACACGAAACCAACCGAGCCCTCGGAGCGGAAACGCTCATATCATGAGCTTCAGACGTCTGATCGACGTGCCGTCGACTTCGTTGTTTTTCTCTAAGTGAGACGAATCTTTTGGCATACTCCGCCCGAGGTTTGGACGCAGGTGGAGTATGGTCGGGTTGGTTTTTCCTTAAAAATCAACCGGGCCCCTGGGATAAAAAAGCCAATAACTCTCAGACCGGGCGTCCGATTGACGCACCGTTTGCGATGTTGAGTTCCTATTGTCGATACGGAACGTTTGGATACATAAACACTAGAAAATGTGTCAGTTGATGTATCAGCCTCTTGGCTCGTGGAGCGGACCCTCCCGAATGAGCTTGCTGTGTGCGGGAAGCCTAGAGCTGGCTGCGACTGCTACTGTGACGACGACGAATGTGCAAAGATTCTTAGTGGATTCGACGGCAAAGACTACAGTACTCAGCGATCCATTGTGGGTCAGTTCTACAGGTCCTGTGTGGGCCCAATCCTGTGTGGGTCTGATCCTGTGTGGGTCAGCCCTCAGCGGTCCTGTGTGGGCCAGCGCCTACAGGTCCTGTGTGGGCCCGATCTTCTGTGGGTCTTTGCGAGGGTTAGTTATCTATCGATCCTTTGTGGGTCAGATCCTTTGTGGGTCATTGCGGGGGTTTGTACATATCGATCCTTTATTGGTCCGATGACTTAGATGGATCAGTGATCATCTCTATCGTCATTCGAAGAAGTATACTTATGTGAGCTGAAACTCTATTTTACTTTCCTTTATGGATTGTGTTAAGCTATCCTGTGTGGATTTACGTTTTACTTTCCTTTGTGGATTGTGATGAAGTATCCTGTGTGGATTTACGTTTTACTTTCCATTGTGGATTGTGTTGAGCTATCCTGTGTGGATTTCACGTTTTGCTTTCCTGTGTGGACTAGGTTGTACTTGAGCTCGGAAGTTGGAGCCGAGCGAGAATTGATGACTTAGGTATATGTATGGGCATATACCTAAGCCGTGTCAGATGTTACTTTGTGATTGTATCTTACCTTTGTGGTTTATCCTTTGTGGATTTTGGGATACCTTCAGGGGTCTCGGGGTCCCTACAGAGTAGGTTATACTCACCCCTACACGGGCTATGCCTGCAATACGTTGTGTTGGTTTCAGACGATGGACAACACTGATCGTGGTGGAGGCTTTCGGGGCAGGAAGGTGCCTGGAGGTGGACCACTGGGCGAGGTGTACTCGGAGCAGTACGCTGGACCCGAGGAGCAGTGGAGGCTCTCTGTACCCACCCTTCAGGTGGGACTTCCCGAGGACAGCTCGACGTTGCGACGTTACTTTTTCCGTTACTGTTTTTTCCCATTCAGTTGTACTTTACAGTTGGAATTGTATTTCCGGCCCCTTTACTTTTCCACATTTACTGTTGTACCAGCTTTTACTTAGTGTTTAATTTTCCGCTTGCTTACTCTGTGGTGCTTGTTTACTTTACAAAGGAAATACATTCCCTTTTTATCGATATTTACGCCTTGGTGCTAGTCGTCAGCCCCTGGACTATGGAAGGCGGGCTTGGGGTAGTCACGGAACGGGCCCCAAGGACGGGTCGTGACACAAAGGATCACGTTCCAAACACAACATTGTTAATAAAGCATTACTTTTTTGACTCAAAGCATCAGCCACTTTATTTGCTTTTCTCGGATGGTAATGAATTGTACAATCATAATCCTTTATTAATTATAGAAATCTCCTCTGTCTCATGTTAAATTCTTTCTGAGTGAATATATACTTTAAACTTTTTTGTTCAGTATATATTTTACACTTCACTCCATACAAATGATGCCTCCAAATTTTTAAAGCGAAAAAACAGCAGCTAATTCCAAATCATGTGTAGGGTAATTTAACTCATGAGTTTTCAACTGACGTGGAGCATAAGAAAATATCTAATCATTCTTCTTTAGGACACAACCAAGTCATTTCAATGAAGCATCAGTGTAGATAACAAACTCCCCTTTCCTTGAAGGTAGTGCCAGAGCTGGAGCATTCACCAATCTTCTTTTCAACTCCTGAAAACAATCATCACATTCTTGTGTCCAGATAAACTTAACACCCTTCCAAGTTAGCTTAGTCATTGGACTAGATAACCATGAAAAATTTATAATAAACCTTTGGTAATAGCCTGCCAAACCAAGGATGCTACGAATCTCAGTAACATTTGTGGGTCTTGGACATTCTTCAAAAACCTTTGTTTTTTAAAGATCAACAGTTATCCAATCTTTAGAAACAATGTGACCAAGGAAAGAAATTTGTTGCAACCAAAACTCACACTTTCTGAATTTCCCATACAATTTATTTTCATTTAAGGTTTGCAAAATAAACCTTAAATGTCTTTTATTCTCCTCTTTACTTTTAGAAAACACGAAAATATCATCAATGAAAACCACCACAAACTTATCCAAGAACTCATGGAAAATTTTATTCATTAAGACCATGAATACAACATGTGCATTGGTTAGCCTAAAAGGCCTTACTACAAATTCATAATGGCCATATCTTGTACGAAACACAGTCTTCGAAATGTCTACTTCCTTTACCTTCAGCTGGTGGTACCTCGATCTCAAGCCAATCTTTGAAAAAAACTGAGCTCCCTGGAGCTGATCAAACAAATCATTGATATGAGGCAAAGGATATTTGTTCTTAATTGTGATTTTATTTAAGGCCCAATAATCAATGCAATATCTCATAGAACCATCTTTCTTTTTAACAAATAAAACAGGAGAACCCCATGGTGATGTGCTAGGTCGAATGAAACCTTTCTCTAATAAATCTTGCAATTTCTCGTTCAACTCTAAAAGTTCAATTTGAGCCATTCAATAAGGGGGTTTTGAAATTGGATTATCATCAGGAACTAAGTCACCAGTAAATTCAACTTCCCGATCTTGTATTATTTTAGGTAACTCATTAGGAAAAACATCAGGTTACTCATTTACCACTGGAACATCAATAATCTGAACAGTTCCTTTGTTTTCAACAATATGTGCAAGGTAACATTCATTTCCATCTTATACATGTTTCCTGGCATCTTGGTATGTTATCAGCAAAAAGGGTTCATTCTTGTACACAAACTGAAAGTATTTCTGAAAAGAAACTTTTTTAGCTCTACAGTCATTCATAGCATGGTAAATAGAGATCCAATCCATACCCAGGATAACATCAAACTCTATTAGAGGTAAAACAATAAGGTTCGCAAGTAGGTTCTTTCCACAAATAAGGATAGGAAGATTCTTATAAATTCTTTTTTCCTCAAAATTTCCCCCAGGTGTTTTTACCAAAAGATCAGGAGTCATTTCTTGAGATGGTATTCCCATTTTACTAGAAATGTTTTCACAGATGAAGGAATGTGTAGACCCTGATTCAAACAACACACTGGCAGAATCTGAAAAAACAAACAAAGTACATGATACAACTTCATTTGATGGCCCGAAATCTGCTAAAGTAGTTACAAAGGATTTCACCACCCAATTCTGCTTGTAGTCTAACTGCTTTCCATTACTCAAGCACTTTTTCGGACACTTGTTTGCATACTGACCCATCTCATTGCACTTAAAACATTTCACTAACTGTAAATCAAATTTGGTCTTACCTTCACCTTGATCATTTTCTGTGAAATCACGAGCCTAATGTCCCATATTACCACATCAGTAGCACATTCCAGAATTCAAAAGACATTCCCCATCATGCCTTTTACCACATTTATCCCAAACTGGAAATTTAGTTTTCTTACCATCATACCTTTTTGAAGAATTATTTCCTTTCTCCTGCCACCTCAGTCTCTTCTTCTATTGGTTGTTATAGAACACTTAATCATCAGAAAACTCCATTTCCAACTTCTCAGCACATCGAACAAGATTTTCATAACTTTTGAACTCACGAGAAGCTAAAGCCCTTCGATATTTTGGCTTTAATCCTGAGTAAAAAACGATTGATTTTACTATCAAGGTCTCGGATATAATTTGGAGCATACCTTACCAATCGAGTGAACCATTCTTCAAAGTCAGCCACTGAGTCTTCATCTTGCCTCAATTCCAAGAATTTCTTTTCCATCCTAAGTCGAACAGCCTTAGGAAAATACTTCTCAAGAAACATACCTTTAAATTTTTCCCAGTCGAGAGCATCAATCTCATCAGCCTGCGTGATATTTTTAACCATCGACCACCACTGATCTGATTCACCCTCCAAACGGTAAATATCAAGACTAACCTTTTGATTGTATGAACACCCCATGAAATTGAAAATCTTATTCAGTGTTTTAATACACCTTTCAACTAGCACATGGTCAGATGATCCTCTAAATGATGGGGGATGTTGCCTCATGAAATGTTCCACCACTGACATGTTCCTCTGTGGTTGTTCTGGTTGATCTCGTGCATGGATATCACCACTATTTATCACTTGAGTCAACTGCACCATTACTGCAAAAAACTGTTTATTTCAAATTCCGACCATCTCAGGATCCTGATTCGGAAGGTTATTTCCTTCTGTATGCCTTCCTATCACTGCTTCCCTATTTCCTCTACGAAAAACCATTCTGAATAAACATGTCTTAGATGAAGCGACATGGTAATCTTCAAATGCAGTATCATTTCAAAAAATATTTTTGGATAATCATTTAATAGAATTATAAATCCTAAAGTTATCTAAACCGACCTTTGATACCAACTATAAGGCCCCAGCCTTAAACCTTACTTGATCTTGACTTATTACAAGATTACACCTTGAGGATCTTTTCAGGATTAGAGTTTTAGAGAATTAGAACATAAAAATTTCATTACATTCCACATTTAAACAAAGTGGATACATAAAAGATAGTTTTCATTTTTCCCATAAATGGAAACATATTTAAAATAAAACATGGATTCATTCTTGAAACTTCCTTAACACTATCATCATATCATGTACCTTTCCCTTAACCTGTGAAAAACATTTCAAAAACATGGGATGAGCATAAAAAGCTCAGTAAGGGATTTAAAAATATGGAAAGGTAACATGGGTACATATACAGATAAGAATGACATCATACTTTACCCAAAAAACATAAGCACTTTAACATTCCTCATAAAATAATGAATAAATCATTGAAATCATAAGACCTAAAGGTAACTTGGGGCATTCATAACATTATTACGTCGGGAGTAACCATCTTGGTTACATTTGGAATACCCATCACAGTATATTCAATAAATCTCTTTGGAGAAACATTAACGTTTCACTCCATCACTTTACGAAATGAATTGGAGAGCTATATTGGGCTCACCCACCCTTAGTTTATCATGGAACAACCCGTCTTCATAACGATTCCCAAGAACCATAACATAATCGTATCACATAAAACAAATACAAAGGAAACATAACATTTCCACATTTCAATCACAAGTTATAAATAAAACACATTGATATAATAAAAACATTATGAAAAACATTTTCAATAACAAAATAAAAGAAAAGTAAAATAGGGTATTTATTTTTCTTTTGAAAAAAACGGTATGGCTTGTAGAGGAAGCCGAAACTCAAATATTGGTCACGGCGGCGGAGAAGTCGTTGTCGCCGCAAACGTACAACAAAAACATTTCCTTTTGTCATTTAGTATATTCTTCGTATAAAAAAGATTCATTTAGAATAAACGTAAAAGTCAAAGGGGTTTATACACCATATAAAAGAAGGTTGTGTATAAAACAAGATATGCCGCAATGAAAGGAGATTGAGACGAAGTCCCATACCTCGGGTCCGAATTGACTCAAACGTTCTTTAATGTCCTGAATAATAAACATGAGTTAATTTCTACATGCTTAAGAGCCTTTTTCAAGTTCATTATTCCTTTTATATAACATATTACCATGTCATGAACACTATGTAATTATTCATGTTATTAATGGTCGTTTTAACGATCATTTGTACTTGAGTCAAAAATATGCCCCTTATTATTTCAAGTTGTTCAGGTATCTATTATACACAGAGTTATACAAATGATGTATATATCATATATATCATATATATCCAGTATATACATGAATATATAATATTACATAACGTTTAGAGGTATGAAATGAAATGCACCGTTCATGGAGACGGTAAGCTGTACGTACGCATGAACACTGCTTTCATTTCTATTTCGTATTTTATGGAATGGAATCATAATGATATAATGGTATATTATAATCCCAGTATAATATAATATATAAAATAATTAATTACATACTTTATATGTCCAACATATGGCATTAACGAATCAAATCACTTTGAGGGGGCGGTAGTCTGCACTTCCTTAAATGAATATATCACGTTTACCCAAATTGGAAACCATAAAGGTATGCCCAAAATAAAAAATACAAAAGTTTAAGGAAAACATAAACATATTATATATCATATATAAATAAAGTTTCATCTTAATGTCTACCTTTGAAGGTGTTAAAAGAATGTTGAACACTCATTGTTTCGGGAGGCAGAAATTCACCATCCACAGAAATAGTATGTTCTTTAACAATTAGATGTAGGTGTGTGCAAGTGTAGCTCGAATCCTTCTTATAACAACATCCTAGTATATTGAAGATACTGTATTTGTTACAAAAGAAAATAATAAAAAGAGTTTAGGGGGTTGGACAAGGAAAATAAAACTAAAGTACTCAAAAGAAGACATTACCTTCAAATCAGGTAACTCCCTTTGGTTTGAGATCAAAGGCTTCCATGGGAAGACTTCTGCCCAATGTGAGGCTTCAAAGAGTAAGAGAGGGATGAGGAGAGACAAAATGGGTAGGGGTTGGCCGAGCCAAAGGCTTTGGAAGTGTGGGTAAAGAGGTAGAGGTTGGGGGCCTTTTATAAGAGGAGAGGAGGGGCACTCATGGAAAGTAAACAAAAGTTACTTTATTTTAAAATGACATTCGGATTTAAGAGGTCTGACATTGATATAATTCGAGGATATGGTGATATGGGTTAGAAATATACCCATCCAATATGGTTTGGACATGTGTAGGTCATAGATTTTACATTATCTTTTCATTTTATTTAAATCTTTTATTAATGAGGTAATCACTGCATCATCATGATGTCATAAATAATTTAATATATTTAATGTCTAAAAATTATAAACAAAATATCATGATTTAGGAAATCATTTTATCTTTCTAATGAATATTTACAGTACAAATCTGACTTGTATAACCCCATGTAAAAATTGTTTTAGCAAAACATCTCATGTTTGTGTCATTTTTACTTTAACATTAAATAAAAAGTTATTTATGTCATTTCCCAACCAAAGTGGCTCTATGGGGTCCCCATGTTGACCCATGAATTGTCTTGGTCGGCCATGAAACATCCAATGAGGGTAGGACTTGTGTCAAGCTCATCTAATATTATTAAAACATTATTTTTAACTTAAACTACACTAATTACCTCTAATCACAATTAAGAACATAAACGTTACTATTCATCAAAAAATTATTTTAATCTCATTAAACCACATTTTACTTACTAATGACAACCATGTATTTCTGATTTTTTAAAATCAAATCACATAAGTGAAAAAGTGTCATTTAAACAAAAGATCGGTTTCTTTAACTACCACTTAGTGGTTTCACTATTCATCAAAAAATTGACGTTTTTCAGAAATATACCAAAACATCAACCTAAGCTATATTTGATATTCTGAATTCAAAAATGATGTCTACATCACAAAATTCAAATCATATAAGTTAAATTAATTTATTTAATAATTAATTCACGCTGTCATGACAAATAGGGTGTTTTTATAAAAACAATAAATATCAAAATATTTACACTACTTTAAGTCCAATTTCAAAGTGAAATTGATTCCAACAACCACTATTGGATTACATGGTAAAAATATATTCTAAATGAACTTTAAAACCAATTAAAAAGATAATATAATCGTATACATAAATTAGATTAAAAATAGGTTTTGAATTAAAATACAACATTTTCACTATTCATTAAAAATGAACTTTATCGGAAAAATACCAAAAATTCACACAAAGTAAATTTTGATGTCCCAATCATAAAGAATAAGTTTATTTTGACAATAATAGCTTATAAAATTGTCAAAATATAGAATTAAAAATGGTTTTCCATTAAAAGGTAGTAAAACAATCTTTTAAAAATATTAGTGTATTTCATGCTTAAGATTGGATTTATTTTCATTTTAAGCCTCTAAAACACAATCTAATTCATTAATAGGCATAGATAAAAATATCTATTATTCATTACTTACTTGGGATGTTACAGTAATAGATCTATCTGATCACTGTCATTTTACACAATAATATACCTACTATAAATTTATTTTATTAATTATAAAATAATAAATTAAGAATTCTAAATATTATGGAATTTTATTATGATCATGAACATTCCACTATACAGACTCATTCCCAACAAAAAAATTAATGTATGTATCTCTCGTGTGTACGTATGAGTTATCATTTCCATTTAATGATACGATTAATTTTCTATATGGATATTTTATGAGTGGGAGTGATGATGGGATTAATATTTAATTATTATACTAATTAATTAATTATTATTCTATAATTATAATATCATATCTACAATTTACCAGATAATATATTGAGAAAAGATAATGTCGCTCATTCGTATGTACGATTTACCATCTTTACGATGCAATGTGATTCATTTTTTATCTATGTTTCACTTGGATGGTAATAAGGATGAATTTTATGAATATATATATGATAAGTATTACATAATAATTATTATTTAGTTATAATATATCATAATATTTTCATTCTTTTACTTTGACATGAAAATGAAAATAGCGTTCATCCGTATTAACGACCAATCTCTTCAATGAACTGTATCTATTATTTTCTACCTATAACTATTATGAATCATAATGAATACATATATACTGAAAATATACATTATATTTATATCATGGTTATTATTATTTACATTATTAAACAATTATCTGTGTAAGTGGACTGAGGATAAAGAGTCAAAACCTGTAAAAAAAAGAAAGTAGTTATTACCCAAAACAAAACATTAACATATAAAAGTTTATAATAGAGTAATATAAAGAAAATAGTAAAACATATATTGTACTATAGATATGAATATTTTAATGTGGTAGATTTATAAAAAACATATATTTATTGTACATGTTCTTTGAATTTATGTAATGGAAATTAATACATACGGTACGAGATTTCCATCCCACTTTTAGTTTCCATAATATATAAACCATGTTCACCACTCATTATTTTGTGTGGTTTCTATATTTAAAATGAATGTAATAAATTGACACATTCCATAAATTTATGGTTAGTAACATATCAATTTAATGATATCTCTCTCATGTGGTTTATGATTCAAAAGTTACCAAATCGGTAAGGGATTTATGTCTCAGTTTATTTTTGTAGGAAACATGCCTTATACAATACTAATATATTCTATGTGGTGTATATACTATTGATGAATCAATTTTATCCATATTAAATATACTATTATGATATTATTATATCTATATAATTTTCAATCTTTAATGGGGAATACGATTATACTAATTATAATTTGATGACTATTTATTTCACAATCTCTTCAATATTTGGGATCGTTTAGTTTTAAGAATCTATTTGGGATTATTTATCATCCACATACATGTTATATATAAAACCCAAAAAAAATTACTATCATTTTATGGATATTTAAATTAATTTTATTATATATTGACTTCTTACTACACTGTTTCAATTGAATAATTTTTTTCATTTTACAAATGAGGTACTTTATTATATTTTGGGAAAAAGTATAAATTGAACATTTATAACTTATAAAAAATGGATATACTTTTACAATATCATTATTCCTTACTAATTTGATGTTTTCTTTAAAATATTCCAATTTTGTTTTAACAAAATGTTCTTTCTTTTAAAATTTTACATCATTTTAATTAAAGAAAATTTTTTCGAATAATAAATTATATTTTCTTATAGAATTATTTTCAAATGATCTCCCAAAAATATTTTCAATATAATATAACAATATTTGATGTTAATTATGTTTTATTGGGGATAATATACAATACTAAAATTCAATTTATTTTGAATGTTGGTTTATATTTATCATGTAATGATATTCATGTTACTCATTTCCTTTCTAGGGGTTATGATATAATTGAATGATGTTTATGAAACCCTTTTCATTCTATGTGTTATGATGTGATTAGTAATTTATTTCCTTGTGGAACAAATATGTGTGGTTTTAATTTTGTGATTGTTTGAAACTATATATTCCTATAATTCATTACTTAATGATTTATATCTCATATTATAGACACTAATAGAATGGGAAATGAACTATGTTGAATAATTCTATACTAGAATGGGAGTAGACATAGATCAATAATATTGGGATGGAATTGGGAGTGATCCTGATTCAGTAATGGTCTTTGTACACTGTGATGGTCATTTAATTATACTTGAATAATATAGAAATTATTTCTATGATTGTTTTTTTTTCTAAAATATCGTTTATTATGGAATTATTTAATTGAATATGTTATTTGATTCTTTATGAATTTATATGATTTATTCCATGAAATGATATCTTTATGTTTAAAGTATAAAACATTATTTTTAAATTTTTTGTTTAAGTACTAATGATTTATGATTATGTCCGGATTGATATCTGCCTTTTTAATTTACTGATTACCGGATCTCCACCATTTTAAATTATTACTTTCCCAAGGTTATAAACAAATGTTTGTGGTGGGAATACTAATGAAGAATATCGTTCTTGTAATAATATAAGATCATTCACTAGACTAAAATTTTGTGTTCAATGTTTCGAAATGAACTAAACTAATACAACGTTTGGGCGTCTATCTATGTAATGTTTGAAATGTTCCCAAAAATAATTTAATGTATATATAGGTTAAAAATAGGTCATTTTAATTAATATATATATGAGTTCCTAATATAAAAAAATAGACAAACATAGTCGTGAAATACTTAATCCATTACTGTTGGAAAATATATGAAATAAAACAATTCGAAAGAAGCTAAAAACCAAAAGGTCGAGTCCAAAAATAATAGAAAACCCAATAAAATATTGTGAAAATAAGAACAACATGTGGTATGATAATTTATTACCACTATCATACCACTAGTTATCTATGAAAATTTTAAATGAACCACGTTTTCTCACTATTGTGCCTAGACTTTCACATCATCAAAAGACAGAATGAGGTCTACATATTTCTCAAGGGGTGTGTAGTGTGTGAGCTAAACAAGATCTGTATAATCCCGCTCAGGTTTTCAAACATATGTCATTATATAAAAATCTGAACATGATCATATTAAAGGAATAAAATGATTGATAATTAGTTAAATATTTTTTATTCAGAAAACAAGGTAATACCATCCCCTTAATCTAGAGTGAAAATAATTCTCATTATAACCATTTCAATTCGTATCACATATATTAAAATTTAAATTCTAATCCATGTAATACAAACCCAGTAAAACATACATCACACCATGGAACAGTATATTTTAGGTTATCAAGATCTCTTAAACACAAACATAGACATTTGGGTGCATCAATCCCCCAAACAAATGCATCAAATCAATAGATAGAAGGAGCACTGCCAAAAGTTTACCACCAAATAGTGTCAAATATGTCCCTAGGAGACTTAGTCATTTGGGAAGAGAAACACCCCATGACTGAAACCCCTGAAATTAAAAAATGAGGCATATTTATATACCATAAACATATATTCCCATGTATTCTCATGTGCTAATTTTTCAAAAACATATATTGAAAATCATACATCGAAACACATTTTTTAAATCAATATAAAAATTATTTTAAATTGCCTATTTTTACCAATATTGGGGAATCCCATATTTTAATAAAATACTGTTTCCAAAAAATCAATAAATCATGATAATACATTTATATGATATTTAATTAAACTAAATAATTCAAGGTACCTAGAATATGGTATTGAGATGGAAGGATCTACCTCAACTCAAGTCACACATACGGGTAATAGAATCCACTAACATATGAAGGAATAAAAAGATAAAAATATCAGATGTAGAATTAATTACTTATTCATAGAATTGAAATCAAAAATAAAAATAGTGATTGGTGGGGTAGATTGCAACCAACCTCTAAATATTCCCCCATAAAACCACAACCAACAGAATAGTTCTCCCAAAAAATACCTCAAAATAAACTTAAGAGGATAAAAAACATCACCACATGTTTAATGAATTCAAAACACAGTGCAACACTGCTAAAATTTCCTATAGAAAAAAAAATCAAAAGGCTTCTGCAGTTATATAATTTATGAAACCCCCATGCAGAAAAAATTCTTCACAAATGAACTTAAAGGGGGGGTAGACAATTGATTAATAGAGGAGGGTTTTGAGTGAAGACTAATAGTATCTTAATGAAAAAAATGGTTATAGAGTAATCGATTTAATTAGTGTTGAAAATATTCATAATCCACACACAATGAAAAATGCATCACCTCAAATTAAATTTTCATCAATATATTATTTTAGTGTGAAAAAGAAGATATTACGACATAAAAAATTTAGATCATAGAATGGAATTTATATCTTTTCATGATTTCTGTGTACTAAACCATTTTATGAATTTTCCCCAGCAACACATTTTTCTATAAACTACACCTTTACAATGTAAAAAGATCTTACATGTTGTGCCCAGGATAGGATCTTCATATACCTTAAATAACTTATCTTAAATCCTTTGAACCTATAAAGGCACTATTAAATATTAAAAAAGAATATTATTTGTTTTTTTTAAGAAATACCCACCATATGTAATCCCATCATCAGGAATTCATTTGGAAGAATTGTTCTCTATAAGGAAATGAGACCACAACTTTCTCACCGACAATTCACATTACAATTTCTCATGATAATCTGGTCCCTATCGCCATAACACTATAACCAAATATATATAAATATAATAGAATACATTCACAAGAGAATAAAAATATACACTATATAATCTACAATTAATATTTATTGATCCTTATATACCTCTTGTAAAGTAATAATAATATAGGGATCATGATGATACTTACTGAGATGATATATTTGAATAAAATAGTGGTTTTCCATATAATGGTAAGTTAATTTTGTCTGATTTGTAACCTGACCAATATTTTTAGTGATCTCTAATGGTCCAAAATATATTGGATCCAGCATTCCATGAATCCGAAGACAATAGAGGCCCATCCTATGGGAAAATTCAATATATCTTAGTTATCATTGGAAAACTCCTAAGCATGTTGTCAGTAATCAGAATATGAATTCTATGGACTCTGGGAAATAACTAGATTATTACATTAATCCTGAATGTTTTGAAATATATAAGTAATGATACATGGTCCCAAAAGTGATGCATCTCCCACATATTACTATGAAATAGGTGACCTTCATGTGTAACATTACAAATCCAAGATGGAATCCATTAGTATCAATGTCTAATAATTGTGGTTGTATCAAAACTCTTACATTACATGATGGTTATTCCATGATCCAAAAAAATAATTATAAATGAATCTATAATATCCTAAAATATGTAAATATATTACTCCATCTGACCATTTTCTTATGGGTTGTAATCTACGAATATCTAATCATGACTCCCCATTACCAAATGGATGATTTTTCAAAAATGGAAGGCAAACCTATGATCCCTATTTGAGATGTAGAAAATGGAACCCAATGTAATGACATGATCTTCTACACATACATATCATTTAGATAATCAACATTATTTTAGTCCTTGATAAAAAAAGGGTGGATTACATCAACTGATCAATCCCCACCCTGATAGCATTCTTTTTTTTGAGATTTTGTGGTATTCTAACAATAATGACCATGGAAACATCATAAAATTTACATACATGAACCAAAATATGTATGGTAAAACGAAATGGATTCATAATCTAATTCATTATTTGTTGGTAGGAGTAATAGTGGGACAATGAATTAAAAATTAATGGTTCATTTCCAATAAATAGAACGGTTTTCTCAAGTCCTTGTAAATTTTACTAGTTCTCCGGTAAATGGGTCATGAATAAATATTTTAGAAAAAAATTGATAACCTCATATATTCATGGATGGAAACTAAATTTCTTAACTGGATAATATCATTATGTAGGATAGTCTAACGAGAAATAGTCACCTCACCAAAAATGGTTTATTTGATTCCTCTACACTCATCATCATGCTGGTAAATCTATATCATATGATTGTGTAATGATGATGACAGTTGACCAATGGTCATAACCACCAAAAAGAAATCTTCTTAGGTTTTAATATGCAACTTATAGAATATCCCTAATTGTTCCACTCTTCCTAAAATTCCAAAATTGTATGTGATTGTACTTTCCTGCTGAGAACACCAATAATTACACTCCACTTAACTAGGGTGTATGTGATGTTCATGTAAAATAAATAAAGGTATTCCAACATCACCTATATCTTATATTCATGTATTTATAGTAAAATAATATATCTCATACTCTTATGTTCAGATAAGATTGTTAAACTTCCCCCAATGAGATATTGTTTCAAACATTTATGCACATTCATAATAGCGTCATGTTATAAAAATTGAGTTGGGTAATTTTTTTATGGGGATTAATATACAGAAACCCATATTCCACAAAATTATAATCCTATATAACAACACATCCTATAATAAGATCAAAATCGTCAAAATATACTACATACACCTTACAGAGCTCATGTGTGATCAGAACAGGATCCGATGAAAGAAGTCCTTTATGTTCATTTTAAAGAATTAAATTTAAAATCTTATGTAAGCCTCAGAATGTTCCTAGTAAGAGAATTAAATGGTATTTAAAACATTCAAAAATAATATAATAATTGTTTATAGTATCTAGAATGACCATTAAATCCTAGAATCACAAATATTTTATGTGGATCCGCCAATGGAAAGATATCCTTCACCATCTCTAGGTCAACTAATAATCCACATTCAGGGAAAAAATTCCCTATGAACTTCACTTCATGGATATTTAAATTAAATTTCAAAATAATTCCATATAAAATGTGACACCCAATTATTTCAAAAACCAATCCCATTTGGTTATCATGCTCACAGTAGGACCTAAAATATAAAAACATTATCCCTAGAAGCTAAGATCCAGTTCTATAATTTATTACATTAGTATAGATCGAATATTTCAATCAAAAAGTACATAATAGTTTAGTATTTTTGGAAATATTTTTTCATACATGATACCCATTATACCCTGGGAATAGAAAATAAATCATAATACATATCAAAAGACAATAAATTGAATCTTTAAAAACTCAATCAATGATCCTTTCTTTATAAAATGTGGATCCTTTCCCATATTATATATTTCATGTCCAACTAATTCCATATATATCAAATAATTTACATAATTCAAAAACAAAAAAACATACTAAAAAATATACATATATAGTAAAATATATTTATTTACCATTATTTCTGCCATTTCTTAAATAACATTCAGGTAAAACATTGTATTAAAAATGGCTTATATATAGGAAATAATAAAATGAATATATTATGTATATATGCTATAATTAAACAAAAGAAATATAAATAAAAATTAATAATAATGATTCATTTCACACATAACTTTAGCATGATATAATTAATGGAATACATGTTTATACTAATGAATTAAAATTAAGTTATGTAATTTGTCACCACATTATAATCAGTCGAATCGTATTCCACAGAAATTTATTAATAACTAATTGAAATAATGAATTACATAATGACAATTATTTTTATGCTATGATATATCAATGTGTATGTAAACCACATAAAATAATTATTTTTTTAATAAGTCATATCGAAAATAAATAAAATGGAGATGAGTGACCCTTATCTTATACATCATTTTTGTCAAATTCACATTAAAATCATGTATGATAGTTCAATTATGGAAATTTATTTATAATATAACAATATTTATATTTATGATATACTATGTGATCCTTTTATAACATGCTAATTATTAATCTCTCCATATTTTCAATATTTCAATGAATAATTGTTTTCATTTTCGAGTATGTTTCAATGAGATATTTTATTATTCCTCCTAAGTAGATCATTATTTAAGAATATAAATAATGTAAACCATGATTCAAATTTCTTATGTATCCTATATATTTTTATTTAAAGTAATGGATAATATTTAGTGATAGGAAATAGAATACACCCTTCATGGATACGGTCAGATGCATGTATTCATGAATAGTGTTTCCAGTTTTCCATCATATTGGAAAAAAATAAAATAAAATTATATATTTGTATATTATAATTTTAATATAATTTTTATTTCATATAGAACATGTATTGTAAATAAAATCTTCCTTAATAAACTATATGGGAAATGTTAGTGAATCACATGGAATTGAGGAGTCAGTAGTCCAAATGCCGATGAATGATGTTATCATATTCCCAAAAATATAAAAATATGAAGGATTGTGTCATATTAATTATAAATACATATTTAATATATTTTATATCATATATAAACTAAAAATCCATCATTTTCAAAAAATTAAAGGTTGTAATGGAAGAAAAAATGACATCATTTTGTGACATGGTAGTCCAATATAAACATGAATGATTATTGCATACCCTTTTTGATTCAAGTGTGTGAATTTATTGAATATACCCTATAAATAAATAAATATATATATATATTGGATATAATAAATATATTATATAATAATAATATATAAATAATTTAATTGGTATAGAATCAAATATATTAATAGTGATCATTGAATAATGTTACATGTTCTTCAACGTACATCCTTTAGATATTTTATTAATGTTTCTAAGACTTGTATTTATAGAATTCCATGAAATCCATAACTCTTCAGAGTCTATTGATAAGAAACATGGTTAAATTTGGTCAAGATTGAAGGATGTAACTTGTTTTTGAGGAGACGAATAGAGTGGAATTTTATAATTGAGGTGAGGGGCACTTTTTGAAACTCTCAAAATATTAAAGTAACATAGAAATAATTTCCAATTGGATCTAAATTCATTATTTATATGATAAAATCATCTCTTATAAAAATATGTAGTTATTTTTAAATCACATTCAAACCCTTATATTTTGTTTTTAACCCTTACTTAATCCCGTAAATTTTTACCTTGCCAAAATTGATTTCTAATAATTAAGGGAAAATATAATAACTATAAAATTACAAAAGACCTATAAATGAATCATTGACAACATTTTACACTTTATTCAATTATTTTTGCTGAAATTCATATTTTTATGAATTTTTTATCTTTTAATTAGTTTTTTTATCTTAAAAAACATTAATGTAAATTTTGGTTCTATTTATTAAATTGAATTTTAAAAATATCAAAACAATAAGATAGATTATCCAAAAATAATTTAATTTACCCTAAATATTCCATTTTCTTCAATAAAATTAGTTTCCCACACTAATTATGTAAATTATTATTTATTTTAATACTGTATATAAATTATTTGATATTTCCATTGATAATATAATTACTAAATCACTATTGTGAAATAATATATGGAAATTATGAATCCAAAAAAATTAAAATAAAATTACATGATAAGTATAATGATTTTATATATAAAATGAATTTTTATATTTGAATTTATCCTATTAAATATTGAAACATGCATATCGTGAGGTGTGGTATAAAAAATTAAATCCCTTAATGGGTGTAGTATAAATGGTAACCAGATTATTGTTCTCCATGGAGAAATGTCTTAATCTTGGTGTCACATTAAAAATAACTGGTTTCAATGATTTAATAATGAAAGTTGTTATCATTATAAGTTTGTGAATCTATAATGAGAGAGAAGTTATTAGACTTATATTGGGTTTTCCCATTTTTTTGTGTGTCTCCTCTCAATGATTCATCTCATTTGGTCACCAGATGTACGAGTTATGGATTTTTATTTGACTGTCAATTTTTCTAGATGAAGGTTCCGGGAAGCATACATAAAAAGTATGACATAAAATGGAAACCATAATGACTTAATAACTTTATAAAATTAATTTTACAGATTAGTCTATGTTTTTTTGTTTTATTCCATGTGTAATCGCTTCAATTGGTGGTGTGTAGGACAATATGGCTTCTGTTATGGTGGTGGGGTCCATGCAATCTACCTGAAAAATTCTTCAACGTCATTGATTTTTAAAGGCCTTTAGATTCTTGAATCATCCCATACATTTTAGAAAAAGTTAAAGGAAATAAAATAAATATTTCCACATAAAAAATAATCTCTCAATTTGGAATTATATTTTTAATTAAATAAACAAAATACCCTTGACGTTAAAATCTGTGAAAAATCCAATATATGGAAATTTTCACATTTTTTCTAATTTTTATTCAATAATCATAATTTTATATTATATAAATAAAATTTAGACACATGGGTTTTATCATTTAATATCATCAACTCATCATCATTATTTGACTAATAATATGCACATAAATTTTCTCAGCAAATACCCCACACTTAAATCATGCTTTTCCTCATGTATACAATCTCAACATTTAAAATAATTAGGCACCAATTTTATTGTTATTAAAAATTCAATGAAATATAATAATAAAATTTTCAATTTCAATTAAAAAATTCAAAAATTCACATAAAATATCAATATGATATCTTATTTTTCAATGAATCAAATAATTCACATATTTTACTATTCCCCTTGGAAAATTGATGGAAATTATCTTTTAATTCATTCAAGCTCCACAATTCACTATAATAAAAACCCACATGTCATGATTTACCTCAAATTTGATTCTATTCTCTCATCACTCATGATAGAAACAAGTATATTAATTTTCATATCATAAGAACATACTCCATATCTATAGGCTTCTAAATGAACAACTTTCTCCACATTGTAAAGAATAAATGTATATAAAATCATTAGGGCATGAAATAATGATTCAACAGACTATGAAACATAAGGATGACATGATTCATTTCCTTATAAATTAAGTCTCAAGTATATGTTTTATATCATAAGTACAATTCATGATATCAAAAATTTTAATGAAGTTCTCCCATTAAAAGTAGCATTACCCACTTCCCCAAAACTCAAAATAAATGCTATCATCAAGTAAAAATAATTAATGATTTGTGCACTTTCTTGATTTTGTTTTTTATTTTTAACTTTTTTTAAATTTTTTTTTGAAACATCTAATTAGATCATACCCCAATTCTATCACCTAGCAATATACAATCAGAAGATCATCAGTCTGGGAACTGGTGTGTTTTTGTTTTCATAAATCACAACCCATTTTCTCATTTTTTTGGGTTCAGTTTTTCATTTTTTTCATTTTCTTTTATTCAAGAGGGAAAAAACAATATAGTATAATGATTGATTCTACAACCTTTTACATTTCATAAAATAGCACTCCTCACTATAAAATTTATATCATCACATCCCCCATGATTCCCTTCACCCCCACAAAAACATAAAACTATCATGAAGATACTAATAGGATGGTTGTAATGGATAAAAATTAATTGAAACATGGATTATCCAAATTAAGATAATTAATTGTCCCTATGGGATAAATGAGTTGTTGATTTAATGGTGGTAATTTATGTATTAGTGGATTTATAATTTTTCATCAATCATTATAAATGTTTTTTTGCACAGTCATTGATGTGAAATGTTTCAATACAAGTTCTGGTCGGTTACATTACCCATTATTGTTCAAGAAATGTGATCAAGAGATATAGGATGTAAATAGTCTAGAAATCCTCTCAAGAATGAGATATATGATATGGGATAATAGATTAAGGAATTTTTAATAATAAAAAATCAATTCAAATAAATTTTAGAAATTAAATAGATGCAAAATGGTTGGGAAGAATCATTTCCATGAAAAAATTTGTTCCCTCAAATCATCAGTCTTCAATAAAAATCCCCAATTCATTTGAAAAAAATAAATCTATATTTTTCTCATTCAATTTCATTATCATGGAATTATAAAACATCGAATTACATGAATCCTAAAAAACTCATGTCTCTTAGATAAGTCAAATAAAGAATTATTTCAAGTGTGTGCATGAAATTGTTACCATTAAAGCACTAAACAGGTTTTTGGAGAAATGTGTATGGTGTTAAAAATATAGACAATGAAAATGAATTTTTTTTACATGAATCATAAATCATCTTTTCCACAATTTGAGGATTCATATTTCTTTCGTGAACATAAAAAATAAAACAACTCAATTAATCATAAGGATTTGGTTATATAATATCAAAATGATAGAGGGAGGGGGCTTCATGTTGAACTACTTCTTATGAAATGATATTTAAATATAATTTTCTAGATAAAATGTAATGATAAATATTGGTACAATCCACCTAGTTGGCTCGGGATACTTTAATAACACCTGAGGTAAATACCAATAATAATCCAAGGTATGATGGTGGTTGGGGCTTCATTGACATGAACCACCTCATGTGGATTTTACCATCATCGAATTATTTGTTCTTGTTGAGGGGGATTCTGTGGATAGAGTACACCAGATCCACCCCCTTCACAATGTGTTATGACCGGTATGGTAGGGCTTGTTTGATGTATGAAACCTACTTCTATTTAGTTGAAACTTTTGCAACGTTCCCTTTCTCTTCTTTTAATCTGTCTAATTATTATTTAATTTCTTATAATACCTATAGGTGTTCCTCAATAGGATAATTTTCCTAGGTGTAATATGATATGGAAAAATAAGAAAATTTAAAACTATTAGTTGGGTTACTCATATTAGTATCAATAAAATTAAAAGAGATTGTGGTCAAGACTATATCATCTCTCAGAGTTGGTTCGACATTACACTCATCTTCATTTGAAAGCACCTCTTGGAGTTGATTTTCACCGAATGGAGGTAGGTTTTATTGATCTTAGACCTTGAGTTTTTCCTCTATATAATGAATGTATTCTTTGGAATTAGGAAGTACTAGTGGAACATATTTTGTGGCCATGAATCTTTGCAGTTCAATTCATTGTTCATCAATCATGCACATTAAATGTTGTTGTGGGAGCCATGTCACAATGCCTTATTGTTTTTTCATGGACATTATCATAATGGAATCAACTATATTGTATTTAATTTTCCATATAGCCTAATTATTCTTCCAATTAATGTGATTATCTATTTAATGTATTGTATGAATGGTCACTTGAAAAAATCATTGATGAAGAATTTTTTTTATAAAAATGAAATAAAATATACCTAAGATGAGAAAATAGAAAATTTTAATTAATTATTAATTATCTCCCTGGAAAAAGTGCCAATTTTTGTTGACACTTGTAGTGAGGTGTGTAGAAAACAATTAAATCCCCAAAAAGGTGTATTATGAACTGTAACAAGAATGTTGTTCTCCAAGGAGCTTTGTTTTAATCATGTAATCACTTTAAAAAAAATTAGAGTGATTTAAAAAAGAAATATGTTTCATTTTTATGGTTTTTGGATTTATAATTATAGAGAAATGATTGGATTAATATTGAGTTTTCCCATTGTTTTACAAGTCTCCTACAAAAATTTCAACTTATTTGGCCATCAGATATAGGACCTGTGAATTTTTAATTAACTCTTACTTTTTTTGGATAAAGGTTCATATAAGATTCTTTCAAAATGATAACAACCAATGGAAACATTAATTAATTCCAAACTCCCTCAAATTAATTTTATATATACACCTATCTGTCCTCAATCTATTCTTGGTAGAATAACATCAATTTGAGGTGCATAGGCTAATATGTGATTCTATTACGGTGGTGTGGTCTACGATGTCCCCAAGGAAAATTCATTTTCTCCATTGTTTTTATGGCCTATAGATGCTCGAATCCACCCCTATTCTATCAGACAATGTTAAATGAAATAAAATAAGGATCTCAGTAAAAAATAATCTCTCATTTTGGAATTTTATTTTTAAATAAATTTCAAAAATACCATTGATGTAAAAACCATTCAAAATCCAAGATTTATCACTTTTATCATTTTCTATAATTTTAATTCTCTAACCTAAATTGCCCATTAATTTAATAAAACATTCAAATACATGGATTTATTATTTAAATAAAATAAAAATTCATCATTATATTCATATATAAATGGAAATAAATTTTCCCTACACAATTGGAAATATAATATTTCCCAACGGTTCACAACCGTTGGGAAAGACCCTCTAACCGTTGGTATATGATATACCAACGGTTGTGATAATCGTAGGGAAGTAAGCCGTTGGGAAAAGGTTTTCCCAATGGTTTATAGGAAACCGTTGGAATAGGCTCACAAAAGCCACCCTATCCAAACGGTTCTTCCAAACCGTTGGGATAGTTTTTCCCAACGGTTTGGGAGAACCGTTGGGAAATATCAATATCCCAAACTCTTTCCCAACGGTTTAGAACTGTTGGGAAAAGAGATATTTACCAACGGTTCAATGAACCGTTGGTAAAAACATCTTTAGGATTATATTCAAACAGTTTTAAACCGTTGGCATACACTATGCTGCAAATTGCAGCACCCTGCAATTTGCACAGCCCCTGTCCATCCGGCCCCTCTCCATCAGGCCTCATTTTGACCTTATTTTCCATCCAATTACTGTACCTGCAATAAAATAAAACATACATATACAATTACGAACAAATTCATACACATTTAACATATAATGGATCCTGAAACTATACACATCCATAATTAAATTAGAATCCATAACGTAATTATAAACGTACATAATTCATATATAATTCAATTTAAAATATAGATGACAATTATATGTGGAATCCGAAATTCAATTCATAATTTGATCGGTTTTTTCTATACCATATATTTTTACATCAAATGATGTCCATTTTAGACAAAATACATACACCTGAAGTGATATCGGCCACACCGCACCTCATATTGAGGCATGGTTGACTCGTACACGTCACATTTGACCCATGGATCGTTGTGCTAAAGTATCGACACAATCCGAATGCGTTTGGTCGGTTTTCCGTATGCCAGTTGATGTTTTCACTTAAAATGATGTCCTTTTGAAACAAAAGACGGACACTATGAGTGGTGTCGACCACACCGCGTCTCCAATTGAGGCGGGGTTGATTCGTACACGTCACATATGACCCATGGATCGTTCTCCTAAAGTTTAAATGGAAACCGAATGTGTTTGGTCGGTTTTACGTATATACATAAAATGTTGTCCATTTTAAACAAATGAGTGACACTTAGACTAATCCTGACCACACCGCGACTCAGATTTATCCCGGGTTGGCTCGTACATGTCACATATGACCCATGGATCGTTGTGATAAATTATCAAAAGATCCCGAATGCGTTTGGTCGGTTTTGCATATGCCAGTTGTTCTTTTCATTTATAATCATGTCCATTTTAAACAAAAGAGACAGAGATAGAGAGGTGTCGGCCACAACCCGTTTCGGATTAAGACGGGGTTGACTTGTACATGTCACATATGACCCATGGATCTTTGTGCTAAAGTATCGTTAGAATCCGAATGCGTTTGGTCGTTCTTCCGTATGTCAGTTGATGCCTTTCACATAAAATGACGTCCTTTTGAAACAAAAGACGGACACTTTGAGTGGTGTCAGCCACACCGCCTGTCGGATTGTGGCGGGGGATGATTCGTACACGTCATATAGGTCCCATGTATTGTTCTCCTAAAGTTACAATGGAAACCGAATGCGTTTGGTCGGTTTTACGTATGTACTTAAAATGGTATCCATTTTAAACAAAAGAGAGCCATTTAGACTGATCCCGGCCACACCGCGACTCGGATTGACCCGGGTTGGCTCGTACACGTCAAATATGACCCATGGATCGTTGTGATAAATTATCAAAAGATTATGAATGCGTTTGGTCGGTTTTGCGTATGCCAGTTGTTCTTTTCACTTATAATCCTATCCATTTTAAACAAAACAGACACAGTTAGAGCGATGTCGGCCACACCGCACCTCGGATTGTGGCGGGGATGATTTGTACACGTCACATATGACCCATGGATCGTTCTCCTAAAGTTTCAATGGAAACCGAATGCGTTTGTTCAGTTTTCCGCATGTACATAAAATGGTGTCCATTTTAAACAAAAGAGAACCACTTAGACTGATCCCGGCCACACCGCGACATGGATTGAACCCGAGTTGCCTCGTACAGGTCAGATATGACCCATGGATCGTTGTGATAAATGATCAAAAGATTCGGAATGCATTTGGTCGGTTTTGCGTATTCCAGTGGTTCTTTTTCACTTATAATCATGTCAATTTTAAACATAAGAGACATAGATAGAGCAGTGTCAGCCACACCGCGTCTCGTATTGAGACGGGGATGATTCGTACACGTCACATATGACCCATGGATCGTTCTCCTAAAGTTTCAATGGAAACCGAATGCGTTTGGTCGGTTTTACGTATTCCAGTTCTTTTCACTTATAATCCTATCCATTTTAAACAAAACAGACACAGTTAGAGCGGTTTCGGCCACACCGCGCCTCGGATTGAGGTGGGGATGATTCTTACACATCACATATGACCCATGGATCATTCTCCTAATGTTTCAATGGAAATGGAATGCGTTTGGTCGGTTTTCCGTATGTACATAAAATGTTGTCCATTTTAAACAAAAGAGAGCCACTTAGACTGATCTCGGCCACACCGCGACTCGGATTGAGCCCGGGTTGGCTCGTACAGGTCACATATGACCGATGGATCGTTGTGATAAATTATCAATAGATTTGGAATGCGTTTGGTCGGTTTTGCGTATGCCAGTTGTTCTTTTCACTTATAATCTAGTCCATTTAAACAAAAGAGACACAGTTAGAACAGTGTCGGCCACACCGCTCCTCAGATTGAGGCGGGATTGACTTGTACACGTCACAGACGACCCATGGATCCTTGTGATAAAGTATCTACATAGTCCGAATGCCTTTGGTTGGTTTTTCATATGTCAATTGATGCTTTTCAGTTAAAATGAGGTCTTTTTGAAACAAAAGACAGACACTTTGAGTGGTTCCGGCCACAACGCGTCTCCGATTGAGGTGGGGTTGATTTGTACACATCAGATATGACCCATGGATCGTTCTCCTAAAGTTTCAACGGAAACCGAATCTGTTTGGTCGTTTTTCCGTATGTACTTAAAATGGTGTCCATTTTAAACAAAATAGAGCCACATAGACTTATCCTAGCCACAATGCGACTCGGATTCATCCCGAGTTGGCTCGTACACGTCACATATGACCCATGGATTGTTGGGATAAATTATCAGCAGATTCGGAATGCGTTTGGTCAGTTTTCTATATGCCATTTGATGATTTTCACTTAAAATGACGTCCTTTTGAAAAAATAGACGGACACTTTGAGTGGTGCCGGCGACACCATGTCTCCGGATTGAGCTGAAACTGCCGTGCAACATTATAAATATTATTCTTGATGTGTACACGCAGACGGAACGTCAATCAGATGTGCGGTTTGCACGGTACGACTCAGTATTCGTGTTTTAAGTAATGCGCGCGCTTCGTAAACACGCGTGAGGGGGGTCCAAACAGGCCGAACGAAGTCGGAATGGCCTGAAATTAGACAAAAATATGGGAGAGTGATTTATGAAGTGGTCGAGTAGACAGAACGTCAATCGGATGTGCTGTGTGCCCGCGGTGACCGACAATGCAATTCTGGTGTCATAAACGGCCAAAACGGGCATCCAATGGTCAAATTCATAGAGGACGACCTCAGATTTAGCTGAAACCACCGTGCAACATTCTAATTATTATTCGTGACGTGTACGCGCAGACAGAACGTCAATCAGACGTGCGGTTTGCACGGTACGACTCAATATTCGTATTTTAAGTGATGCGCGCGCATAGTAAACGCGCGTGAGGGGGGTCCAAACGGGCCGAACGAAGTCGGAATGGCCTGAAATCATAAGACTAATACGGGTGAGTGATTTCTGAAGTGGTCGAGCAGACGACACGTCAATTGGACATGCCATGTGCCCGCGGTGACCAACAACGCATTTCTGGTTTCATAAACGGCCAAATGGGCGTCGAACGGTCAAATTCATAGCGGACGAACTCGGATTGAGATGAAACCACCGTGAAACATTCTAATTATTATTCGTGACATGTACGCGTAGACGACACGTCAATCGAATGTGCAGTTTGTGCGTTTAGGCTCAATATTTGTGTTTTAAGTGATGTGTGCGCTTCGTAAACACGCGTGAGGGTGGTCTAAATGGGTCGAATGATTTCGTAATGTCCTGAAATCAGACGAAAAATACGGGTGAGTGATTTATGAAGTGGTTGAGCAGACGGAACGTCAATCGGATGTTTCGTGTGCCCGCGGTGACCGACAACGCAGTTCTGGTGTCAAAAACGGCCAAAACGGGCGTCAAACGGTCAAATTCATAGCGGACGACCTCGGATTGAGCTGAAACCACCGTGCAACATTCTAATTATTATTCTTGACGTGTACGCATAGACAAAATGTCCATCGGACGTGCGGTTTGCGCGGTACGACTCAATATTTATGTTTTAAGTGATGCGCGCGCTTCGTAAACGCGTGTGAGGGGGGTCCAAACGGGCCGAACAAAGTCGGAATGGCCTGAAATCAGACGACAAATACGGGAGAGTGATTTATGAAGTGGTCGAGTAGACGACACGTCAATCGGACGTGCCGTGTGCCCGCGGTGACCGACAACATAGTTGTGGTGTCATAAACGGCTAAAACGGGTGTCCAACGGTCAAATTCATAGCGGACGACCTCAGATTGAGCTGAAAACATCGTGCAACATTCTAATTATTATTCGTGATGTGTACGCGCAGACATCACGTCCATCAGACGTGTGGTTTACGCGGTACAGCTCAATATTCATGTCTTAAGTGGTGCGCGCGCTTCGTAAACGTGCGTGAGGGTGGTCCAAACGGGCCTAACGATTTCGGAATGGCCTGAAATCAGATGAAAAATATGGGTGAGTGATTTATGAAGTGGTTGAGCAGACGTTACGTCAATCGGACGTGCCGTGTGCCTGCGGTGACCGACAACGCAGTTGTGGTGTCATAAATGGCCAAAACGGGCGTCAAATGGTCAAATTCATAGCGGACGACCTCAGATTGAGCTGAAACCACCGTGCAACATTATAATTTTTATTCGGGACATGTACGTGCAGACGGCACGTCAATCGGACGTGAGGTTTGCGCGGTACGGCTCAATATTCATGTTTTAAAATGTGGGTTGTCCACGGGGGTCGATGATGTTCGGACGGGGGGTTCGCGAGAGCACGGCCCCCCCTGTGGCCAGCCCACCCCCCCCCCCCCCCCGGACAGCCCGCCCACCCCTCCTTGACAGCCCGGCCACCCCCATGTACATCCCTTCCACCCTTGTGGATAGCCCGCCCACCCCCGTACCCCCCTGGACACCCCGTACCACCCTGGGATAGCCCCGCCCACCCTCCCAAACAGCCCACACCCCCCTCCCCTGCAACCCCACCACCACCACCTTGACATACCAACCCCCCTGGACACCCCACACGCCCCTCCCCCACCAGGACACCCCACCCAGACCACCAGGACAGCCCACACCCCCTGGACAGCCCCGCCCACCCCCGTGGATAGCCTTTCCCACCCTCGTGGACAACCCCGCCCTACCCCGTGGACAACCCACCCACCCCCGTGGACACCCCCTACCCCCTGGACAGCCCAACCTCCCCCGTGGACAGCCCACCCACCCCCCTCGACTCCCCTTCTCCCTATGGGCAGCCCCCACCCCTTTGGATAGCCCGCCCACCATCCTGGACACCCCTACCCCCTATGGCCAGCCCACCCACCACCCCTAGACAGCCCGCCCACCCCTCCTAGACAGCCCGACCACCCCCGTGGACAGCCCGTCCACCCTTGTGGACAGCCCGCCCACCCCCGTACCCCCCTGGACACCCCGTACCCCCCCCCCCCCCGCCCCGGGATAGCCCCGCCCACCCTCCCAAACAGCCCACACCCCCTCCCCTATAACCCCACCACCACCACCTAGACATACCAACCCCCCTGGACACCCCACACACCCCTCCCCCACCAGGACACCCCACCCAGACCCCCAGGACAGCCCACACCCCCTGGACAGCCCCGCCCACCCCCATGGACAGCCTTTCCCACCCCCGTGGATAGCTCCGCCTACCCCCGGGGACAACCCACTCACCCCCGTGGATGCCCCCTACCCCCTAGACAGCCCAACCACCCCCGTGGACAGCCCACCCACCCCCCTCGACACCCCTTCTCCCTATGAACTGCCCCCACCCCCTTGGATAGCCCTCCCACCCACCTGGACACCCCTACCCCTGGTGGCCATCCCACCCCCCCCCCCTGGACAGCCCGCCCACCCCTCCTTGACAGCCCGACCACCCCCATGGACAGTTCGTCCACCCTTATGGACAGCCCGCCCACCCCCGTACCCCCCCTGGACACCCCGTACCCCCCCTGGATAGCCCCACCCACCCTCCCAAACAGACCACACCCCCTTCCCTACAACCCCACCACCACCACCTAGACATACCACCCCACCTGGACACCCCACACACACCTCCCCCACCAGGACAACCCACCCAGACCCCCTGGACAGCCCACACCCCCTAGACAGCCTCGCCCACCCCCGTGGACACCCCCTACCCCCTAGACAGCCCAACCACCCCCGTGGACAGCCCACCCACCCCACTCGACACCCCTTCTCCCTAAGGACAACCCCCCACCCCCTTGGATAGCCCGCCCACCCCCCTGGACACCCCTACCCCCGTGGCCAGCCCACCCAACCCCCTGGACAGCCCGCCCACCCCTCCTTGACAGCCCGACCACCCCCGTGGACTGCCCGTCCACCCTTGTGGACAACCCGCCCACCCCAGTACCCCCCCGGACACCCCGTACCCCCCTGGATAGCCCCTCCCACCCTCCCAAACAGCCCACACCCCCTCCCCTACAACCCCACCACCACCACCTAGACATACCACCCCCCCTGGAGACCCCACACACACCTCCCCCACCAGGACACCGCACCCAGACCCCCAGGATAGCCCACACCCCCTAGACAGCGCCTCCCACCCCCGTTGACAGCCTTTCCCACCCCCGTGGACACCCCCACCCACCCCCGTGGACAACCCACCCACCCACGTGGACACCCCCTACCCCAACAATCCATTATCCAAAACATATCAAATTGGGTTGAACACAATCCATAATTCCCACAATCCATTATTCAATACATGTAAACATTCAGGATAGCCTCCCCCAACTCTGATTTACATGTTTTGAACACTCTCCTTCCAAACATTGAATACAAAAACTTTAAATAAGTCTTCACAAACACAAACAATATCCTATTTAGATATTAATTTCAATAATCAATTAAACCACCAACTCCTGGAAAAAATCTATTCATTAAAACAACTACAACAATATGGTTGAGATCAAATTTTACCTATTCGTATGGGGGTGTACCTGTTGGGATGGGGGGTGCTGGTGTTCGGATTCGCGAGAGCAGTGGAGTCGGATGGGGTTCGCGAGAGTAGCGGAGCCAATAGATTAGGGCTCTTTCCGAATGGGGAGAGGAGATCACGATCTGGAATTTGGGGGAAACCTTTGCCAACGGTTTATAAAAACCGTTGGCAAAGGCACACATTTCCCAACGGTTCCAGTGAACTGTTGAGAAATGTGTGAATTTAGCACCCCTTTCCCAACGGTTCCAGTGAACCATTGGGAAATGTGTGAGTTTAGCACCCCTTTCCCAACGGTTCCAGTGAACCGTTGGGAAAGGGTCCACCGAAATTCCCTTTGCCAACAGTTTTCTTAAACCGTTGGAAAAGGCTCATTATACCAACGGTTTAAGAAAACCGTTGGTATACTACCGTTGGGAAAAGACTAAATTCCAGTAGTGCTATCAACCACCCCTTATTAAAAATATTTCATTTATTAATAATATGATTGATATATATTTTTCATTTATTTGAATTTAATTTTTTGAATGTCATAATAATATATAAATGGTGAAAAAGACATATATTAAAATTAAAAATAATTATGGATGACTTATTTCATCCAATATAATTGGGGAATGTGTTTGGGTCATTTTTGTAATCATTTTCATCTTATTTCACCCTTTATTACTCAATTTTTTCATAATATAAACTTTTACATGGTAAAAAAATTTCCAAATTTACTATTATTATTTTCCAAAAGGGACATATTTAAAAAATTGGGAAATTCTGATTCCAAATATAGAAACCGTTTTTCAAAATTGGATACACAAAATCTGCATACATTTTTTAATTAATCCCATATAAGTTTTGAAATAATAATTTTTTGAAGTAAAAATATTCAAATATATGAAATGTTATCATATACACATTCAATGTGAAATTGAATCCAATAATCCAAATTGAAATTTATTGATTTAAAATTGAACTATTTACTATTTAAAATTATTTTACAATATAATTTAACAGTATTACTTTATTTTGTGAAAATAAATTTTAAATTAAAATGTACTTTTTTTCAATATTGATCAAAAAATGACACTTATCAAAAAAACCACAACCACAATAAATTTGGATATCTGAATTTCAAAAATAGTTTTTTTCCAATAAAATTTATCAATGTTTTAATATTTAGTTTTAATTCAAAAGTACTATTAATAATTGGACAATTTCACTTTTAGGAAAATATTTTATTTATGAATATTAGATCTTGTCATATCTTATGCCTATAATTTATTTTAGATGAATATAAAAAAATTATTTTATTAACAACACATAAATTTAGTAATGTGGTCAATAAAATTAATTCTCACTAAAATAATGGCTAATTTATAATAATATTTAGTCGTTTGTTTAAGATTGGTGTTGTGTGAAATTGAATCTATTTAATAGTTTAAATTTAGAGATATACATACTATAATATCATTGGTACCAACATTCTCCCCACCATTAATACATTGTATCCCCTAAATTTTTAAATTTCATAATGAAAATAAAATATTGATAACTGCAGATTCCTTTTTAGTGATCACACAACGTAAAACGGTGTAATAAAACAACCTTTTAATAAGAGGAAATGGTAACTATGAAGGTCACAATATAATGAGTATTTTAAATAAGATCACATATGTGGAATGTAAAAATATAGAGATGTAGGAAAAATTAATCTACCATTATCAAATATAGGGAGATAGAAAATATGAAAATAAGAAATATAACCATAAAAAAACAACTAATTTTTATGGGATAAAATTCCATTGAATACACGGTAATAAAAGTTAAGGGAAAAATTTTAGTTCCAAAATCATTTTTCCTATAGTTGAGGGATTCTTTTTCTATCCACATAAAAACATGATAAAATAAACTTATCTAATTTCATTCCATGTCAAAAGAATAGTCCCATCAATTTTTTTGTGCTTCGATCTATCACTACTTCATTTCTTAATCCATGAGACAAATATTCAAGATAAAAATCTTATCTCAATAACAATAATTAACCAATTAGGTGGGGATGTATGTCCCAAATGTTTAGGCCTCCATAACCACTATGAATAGATATATAATTATTTTCTTCTCCCTTTAATTATTTTCCAAATGATAAATGAATGTAAACCTTTATCCAATATGATAAATTATACTTTAACACTAAAGTATACTATCTAATTTCAAACACAATCTTTTCAATTTGTATTTAATCATAACACTCATAAAAATATGTTTACCCAAATCCAATGACCAAAATTTTAGATTGAATTCCACTAAATTTTCAATCCATTTTAACATTAGATTCCCAAAAAACATAATATGACACATATTGTCACATTCCATGTATATGAATATTGTCATAACTAGGAAAGCTTAATGAAAACATGAATTATTCCATATTCCATATATAAAACACAGATATTTTGGATATATTCTTAAAATCCAAAAAGTCTATAATCTCTGTTGATGATATAATAACCACTTGTCAAAAAAATATTAAACTATTATAAGATAATAAGTACTACCGATTTTACATTATCAATATAAACCATCTATTTATTTCAACAATAATATCACAACATTAGGATCATGTTAAGAGTTATCTTTCCCGCAATCATTTATTTTAAGAAAATGTAAAATTGCCGCTGAATCACTTTTCTTAGTATTATTCATGAAATGATTTAAAATCCATAAAGAAATTACTATATTATATGAATTATATATTTCATAATTTTTGTAACCATCAAATCATTTATGAAATACTCAAATTACATAATTCTTCAATCAAAACACAAACATATTAATTATTACTCTTCTTATGTGGTAGTAGTGTTTTCTTTTGCATGTTTTAGTAGGCTCTATTGGGGTCTATTAGTCAAATTCAGGAGATGTTTCTTTGAATATATTCCCATATTATTGTAGTTGAAGAATTTTACATTGGAAGGCTTTTTATTACCCATGAAATCACAAGCATGGGGGCCTTTCTCTCAACACTTTTAGAAAACTCCCACTCATTTTCGGAAATTATTAGGAAATTTCTTTCCATAATGATCACATCTGGTAAAATAATTCCTTATCTTCATTACATTATCTAAATTTTTCCCAAATTTCCTATTATTATCATTATTTTCTATTAAGACATCATTCTTAGATAGTTATTTCTCAATCTCATTATAAAATTACGATATATCCCCTTATGATGATAATTTTTTATAGACTAGTTCACTTCGAAATGTTATCATAATAACATGAATGATATCATCCCTATTTTTTGGATCATTTTCATTGGTGTGGTCATAATTTCATCTATTAGGATACCTTTCCAAATGAATACATTCACAGGATATGGTCATTTCATTATGTATAATATCAAAACTTGTGAAATACTTATCACACGTGGAAATTGTTATGATTAGATTATATCATACCCATAAACATTGTTTTATTGGGATGTTATTCTATAAATAAACTAATATTCTACCACAGTGTTTTACTCTTTAATATATTATTTCCTTAATGTAGTTACTCTGGTTTCTACTATACTTTTTGGATACCAAATTTAAGTTACCCAACCCCAATATCAAGGATCTGCTTCCTTACATTATAAAATTATCATTGATATAAGATTAGAATTCCAAAGGACAAATTGGTTAAGTAATTTTTAACCCATATTATGTACATGAAATATAATATGTCTTTGGAAATAATAAAAAAATTATACATTACAAAATATAAAAAACTGCATCCTTAAAAACTCATTCAAATATATCTTCTTCATAACCCGGGGATTGGAAACATAATTTCGGTGTGATTAAATGCCTTATAATGTAAAATAAAGTTGAATCTAAAAGGACCAAATAATAATAATCAACATTTAATTGTAAATAAAATACCACACATTCAATTAATTAATAACATAAGAATAATAGGATTGGAATAAAAGATTATAAAATAATTCCACATAAATAAACACATGATCTTGGATCATGACCATAGATAATATAGAAAAAAAAAATTAATCACGTGGATTAATAATATATAGGGAATGAAATTTTTTGGATGTATAAATATTAATACAAAACCACTAAATAGTTATTATATATATCAATCCACATTCTAATTTAAGTATATGGTTATGAACCTGTCTGATTGAACCAACCAATTCATCTCATGAGACAAATGATGCATCAAGGGGCCTGGATTAATTGGTCACAAACCCATGGATTTCTTATCTAAAAATTACTCATATATCAGATAATATACTTAATTCATAAAAAATAATACCTATCAAAAAATTCATTATTGAGTTCAGGATATGGATTTTACATTACTTCACATGTTATTCAATTACCTTTCAAACCATTCATCATTTATTAATATTGTATGTGGAAGGGAAAGAATCAAATGAGATTATTATTTGTATATACTACATATCCACATAATAAAAGTCTAAATAATGTATAATATAATCAAATATAATTTCACATATTACTCTAGAATGAAAAAGTTAATGGAATAGATTTTTAACCCATTGAATGAAAATTGATTTAATAAATAAATTAACACTTTATAATTACTCATATCATACACACTGAAAATTTAATAGTAAATTAAATAAAAATTTAATACCGTGAATATAATGATATTTATGATATTATATATCAAGGAGTTTTTACACCACATAAAAGAAATAGGTGGTGTATAGGGAACATCTCATAGAAATTAATGTGAGACGAGAAACCCTTACCTTAAACATCCTTTTGGTTGATCTCCCTTACTCCATAAGTATAATTATTTTATGCTTGTTATTGATTTAATATAAAACCACATAAATTTTTTTTATGTCATATCTATTACCATTTTATAAAAAATTATTACATATTTTTTAATAATCCCTCAGTATTTTCATTGTTTTGTGTAATTACTACGTTATATTTCAAGTATGTTTTGATTTGTTATTTATTTTCCCTATTACATGGATACTAATTTAATAATGTAAATAATTTAAAAAATTATATAAACAAAATATATATTAATTATATTATTTGTTATAGTAATACAATATATTTAGTGATATGAAATGGAATACATTGTTCATGGAGATATTAGGTTGTACGTACACATGATTGTTGTATAAAATTACTCTTTATAATTAATTGAAAATAGTAAATTATATATATATATATATTATAATTAAAATATAATTTGGATGTTAAATATGATGAATATTTATATTAAACATATAATTTATACATTATCTAAAAAGAATTAATGAATCACATCACATTGAGAAAGCGGTATCCCACATGTCTACATTCAAAGATATCTTTTTACGAAAAAATAAAAATCCTGAAGTTATTTCTCATATAACAATTCCAAAATCAAAATGAAATTATATATATAATTTATATCATAAATATACTATAAATAAATCATTATTACCAACCTGTAAAGGTGGTAATGGAAGAATGAATGACATCGGTTTGGGAGGCGGTGGACCTGCGTACACAGGAATGATGATTCGATATCCAATTTGATGGAAGTGAGTGATCATGTAGGTCATACTCTTGAAATAACAACATCTCAATTTACTTAAGATACTAAGGTCATTATATAATAATTATATCAGAATAATTAATGGGTTGTAGAAATAAATAAAAAACATTTTTTATTGAAGAACATAATATCTTCTTCAATGGACATCCATTAGATCGCATATTAACCGGCATATTTTATGAATTTTTGGAAGAATGTTACCTCAATAACTGGTATAATGATTTTTATTTGACTAATAGGTAGAGTATTATTAATATATATATGTCTCAGTGAGATGTTAATAATCAAATTAATAAGTTTCATTTTATAATTAAGGTGAGAAAAACTTTTGCAAACTCTAAAAATATTAAATTAAAATAAATTAATTTTTAATTCAAAATGAATGAAATTTATTTATATATAATATATTATTATTTAGAGTTTAAATCTTCTATTCTGATAATTTTTTCACAAGTAAATGTAACATTTATACCAATATCTTTTTATATTAACACTTATTTAGTCCCATTATTTCTAATAGGTGACAACTGGAATTTTTAATATTTCAGGGTTAATATAGAAAATATAAATTGAAAAAATACCTAAAAATTATACATTGATGAAATTTTAGACTATATAATAAAATTTAGATCAAAATTAATATTTTTATAAATCTTATATATTTAAATGAAATAATATATATTTTAAAATATAATTAGTGTTTATTTTGAGGATATTCATTACATAAAATTTGGGAAAATCAATATAAATTCAAAAAAATAATTTAATAAACCCATACGATGAATAATTAATTTATAAAATACTTTTATAACATTAAAAATAACAAATTATATTTAAATTAATATTTTTAATATATATTTTGTTTTTGATATTAATAATAATAAAATAGTTAACACATCCTTAATGAGAAATAATTTATAGTAATTATTATTTCACTAAAAATTAAAAATAATAATCAAATTAAATTTAACTATATTGCATTTAAAATTAGTATTTATAGTCTAAAATATCCAATACATAGTCCCCTATTAAATAAATTTTAATTATAAAAAATATGATTATAATATCTTATTCTTTTATTTAAATAAAATTTTATTAATCTTATAATCAAATATAAATGAAAACCAAAGGCCATATATAAAAAGTTTGAATTATTATATACTACAGTTACACATCCCATAATTTTGGGTCCAGAGTTATCATTATTTTATAATCCTTATCATATTATTTTTACCCTAATTACATGATCTTAACCAAATTAATAATATACTGTGATAACAAAATTGCAAATGTTACTATTCATATGTTTGAATAAAAAAAGTAACCTCTTTAATAAAATTTGAAATTGTGATTCGAAATATGTAATTCATTTTTAGAAATTAAAATTTTAGAATTAGTAGAAAGAAATTAAAAATTAATCTTCCCGACTAGATGGAACAATGTGTTTCTAAATAAAAAATAAAAAAAATAATGAAATTTAATTATATTCATTGTAAATGGGAAATTTATTTCAATGGTCCACATTAGATTTTTTGATGTATTATAGATATTTTTATTCTATAATCCTATTTAAAATAAATTTTAATTATTTAAATAAATTAAAAAAAGTACATTTTTCAATTACAATTCACTATATTACACTATTTATTAGAAAATGAAATATATTTTAAAAAAGGAACCCAAAATTAAAGATATGTAAATTTTTATATTATTATGTTATGAATGAATTTAATTTTGTGAAATCAATTTGTTATTAAGTCAAAAATTAGTTTTCAAAAAAAAATTCCATTAAAATGTGATGAAAATTATCTTTTAGAATAATAGCTCTTCTATACATAAAATTTGATATGTTCATACCTTATGACTTTATAATCTATTATATTATTGTGAAAAAATATTTAATTAGTAAAATTTATATATAATAATTTTATTAATAGTAATCATTACTGCCAATTTAACGATTATGCTATAATAATTTATCATTGTTCATTTAAGAAGGGAGTTTCATGAAACCTATGATATCGAAGATATTATGTTAAAAAAGAGAAATACCCAAAAATCATGGGGTGTTCCATTATATAATCAATAATATCATCCATGATCACTACCATAAGATTCATGATACTATTATAACATCTAGTTCATCAAATCCCTCAAAACATCTGGACTCTTAGTCTGACCAAATTGCCTCACAAGAAACATCTAATGGAAATACATGTTCCCAAAATCTAAATATATAGAGATGTGAGTTTTAGAACCCAAAAAAATCAAGGTTATTTTGAACCTTTTCATTTACTAGATGGGTTGTATTTAACATGATGATTTGGAGCAGAATTCTGATTGTTGGAGCACTTTAACACCTTCTTTTTGGACTTGCGTAAAGCCCCAAGAGATCACATGAATATCCTATTGAGTTTTGGGAGTGATGGGTTATGAAACCATATTGTTTGGGAGGTCTTAAATAGGAGCAAGGATATTTAAATACTTTTTGTCTCTCTTCATCTAATCATAGGGTTCTTTATAGGATGGACAGTGGTGGTGCACAAGGGCTATGAATAGTTTCCCAAAATGTGCATCTAGTTTGCCCAGTGTCCACAAATGTATAGTGTAGGGGAATTGTTCATCACATAATTGTTGTAGTATTTGGATAACTATACAACCCAAACTATGTGATATTCCAATTTAAATAAGTTAATTTAAAATAATATAAACATAAATATATGTAGATTAATTAACGACTATTTTAATAATAATAAGAATAAGTTAAATGATAATATAATTGTTATTATAATCGTTATTGTTCGTATTAATATTATTCTTATGTTTGATTTTTAGGATTAATGGAGATTAAAAAACGGGGTCTCCACCCCCTAATACCCACTTGCAATACCCCCTGTGGCTCTCGTTGGCCGCGTGATGACACCCCCTTCTAAAATCCTTCGAATAATGATTTTTATCAGATTTCTCTGAGTTTCTTGTCTGATCCTTCACATTGACTCTCCTCCTCCCATCAACATCGAGTTTCCAACCCCTTTTTAGTCCATTCCTCACACCGGGAGGTTCCATTGAATCCTAAGATTAGGGATAATTTGATTTTCAATTTATTCTCATGTTTTAAGGTGTGTGAATAGTCTCTTGGTCTGTCTTTATGTGTGTTTGCAGCAACCACAGCTGAAGCTGAACCAATTCTGGTTGTCTTGGTTCTCGACTACCAATAAAATTAATTTTTATACCCATTATTTGGTATTGTCATTATTATTTTAAGTCCATTGATGACTTAGTATGCCCATCATTTTTTAGTGAGTTTTAATCAATCTCGAAGGTACATTCTCACATACATATGTTTGTATATGTATGTGTGTGTTTTTATATATATATTCCGTGTATGATATCCCTCGTGGAAAATAGAATAAGATATTTTGGTTAAGGATATATATATATGGATGTTTGTTCGTGTGAGTGAGGGGAAGTTCTAAGTAGTTAGCTCCAAATGTACCAAGATCTGAGTTTTAAACATGTTCCACCAAGAGGTAGGGTACCTATACATTTCCTCAAATTTTGTTAATGCATTAATTTATTTTTTACTAATTTTTTTTAATTTAATTTATGTAGTTATTTATTTATATTAAATTCTTTTTAAATTTGAATTTAGTACGTTTCATGATTTATGTTCTTATTGTAAAAAAAATTATTTTTCTGATATGAAATATCATGATTTGATAATATAACCCCGCAATGGAGGTGCACTACCTTCATGATAAAAATTAATTAATAGATAATTATGATTTCTTGGATTGATGTAATAATATTTCTTCTTCCTTGGTGTTACATTTGAGATATTTCAAATTTAAGAAATGGCCCCTAATGGCATTAGAAAAATCAATTTTCAATTTTTTAATTATTAATGAAAAAAGGAACCGTATATGTTCTAGTCCCATTTTTTGGAATCGAATTACATGTATAGGGGATTTACTTTTTTTATTGACGTCTTGTATCTAACCCATGGATAATTATAAGTATAATTGAATTGTTTTTGTAAATTTAATGTTTTGATACCATGGCTGATAAATGGATTCCCGTGTAGTAATTCCATGGATGGGCTCAGGTTCATAAATAAATAATTGGTTACATGAATATATCACCCATTATAATTATAATGGATGGTAGGGTAGTGGTCCTTGAATTTAGAAAATCTTATAAACAGATTAAATAACTGGTTTTTTGATACATGGAATTTTCATTGTAATGAAAGTCAAGGCTTGAACAAAATGAACATATTTATTAAATATTTCCTAATTAAATGGATTCATGCCCAATTATAATTTTCACACAAAATAAATGTAATATGTTGAGCCTTATGAAATTTATATGACTTCATTATCAAAATAAGAGTGGTATGCCTCAGTCTCGCCTTAGATTCTAGATTGAATTCCACGAGAACCTGAGAACCCCATTCTTAATTCAAGGACAAGGCCTTCTTAGGTTTAGAACCACTTTGATCCCGATCCTTATATATTCTTAGATTCATGGTATGGAACTGTAGGATCCCTCATTGAGAACTACATGATTTCTTGGATACACTCCTTGGATCAATCACTGAGAAGTTGGTTCCATGGTTAAACCCCATCAGTTCTAGTCACTACTTTGCCCCGTTTTACATTAAATGAAGTCATTGGACTCTAAAGGATTCTTATTGCGGATTTACTTGGATGATAATCCATAGATTACACTTTTTCCGCACTATTGGATGTGTCAGATACACTCTTTTGATCTAACAATTACATGTAAGTTCCATTGTTAAATCCCATCAAGCTGAGTAATTTTTAGCCCCATATTACCTTGGATGAACTCCTTGGACACGGTGGGCATATTTTAGTGGAATTCCATGGAGTATTATCCTAGTATTACACACTTTCTCATATCCAAGCTATAATTATTAGTGGGTTTTCAACCCTTGATGTATAAATTTCCTTGGATATTACCTTGCATCATTATTACTAAATATCATTAGAGGTTCCCTTATTACATATTAGAGCTTTCATTATTGAAAACATGTATCATATTTATAAATTGGTTATCAATTAATGTATTGTTTACATGTTCAGACACCATCAATGCTTTGAAGAAGGTAGAGTCATCTATTTCCCAAAAAAACAAAGACGATAGATTTTTATTTATTATATTTTTTATTATATTTTATACCTGCACACTATTTAATCCATATTAGATTTTTGGGATTAGGTTAGACACCATGGTTAGTGGACTACTGATATTTATATCTGACACCCTTCTCTGGTGTCGTTGGTACCTGAGTAGACCATATATTTACATGATATTGGTATGTTGATCTATTACTTATAAATAGGAGTAAGGATAAAAGGATAGAGCTAAAGCTAGAGATGCCAATGGATATTGTTCATGGGTATTTTCTATATATTATTTATTTTATTACTGTAATGTAATTAATGTTTTATGTTTTACATCTTTATATATGTGTCATCTAAAATCCATGCATTGTATAAATTTTTATTAGTCAGTCTCATGGACTCTTACCGTTTATTTTGAATTACATCGGACGACTAAGCCAGACATCTTCGAGATAAGTCAGCCTTGTGGCTTGACTAATTATATCTCCCTTGTTCAATGTATACAGTTGGATGTGATACCTTTTTCAAATCCTGTTTCTCATCTAATGGATAGTTTATTTTGTGGGAAGGTGATGTCTTTTGAGGAAATCATGGGCCACCAGGTTTTGTAATTCATATTAGTTTCGGTTTTCTCCTTTAAATTAGGTCCCTATTATGGAATTGGATTTAATAGGGTTCACCGAGTTAAAGAAATATCATGAGAAGTGCTTCTTCAACTCTTAAGAAATTTTATTTTTGGTAATTGCGACAGTTGAGGAACCATGACTTGGAATTGATCAATTTTACGATACGTAATAAAGGTGGGGATCACCTAATGAAAAATGTTTAATGAGGCTATGGCGTGATCGAGTTTCTATAATAATAGTCTCATGTAAGCTCTTTTCTGGTGTTTTAGTTCAAGAATGAGTGTTAGATCTGGTTGTAAAGTCTTTTGTGTGGAATTCCTAAGATGTTCATAATGGTGAGTTGGGCATGGAAAATGAAATGACACCATTCGTACAAAACTTCACGCCCCAGGTCAATTAAGCGATGTTTTCATTTTTTTCATATGTCTTCTTAGGGACAAGATGTTTTAAAGTAGATTGATTGTAGTGTTCCATGTTTTTAACCTAATAGAAACCCATGTGATTCTGAATCGTTTCATTTACTAGATGATTAAAATTTAAATCCACTATTTTGAACATAATTTTGTGTGTTATAATGATTTAATGTGTGTTTTTTGAGTTTTTAAGGCCCCAAAAGATCCATGAGAAGTATCATTGAGTTTAGGGGGGTGTTAGGCTCTGAATCCTTAATGTTTGGGTGGTCTGATAGAGGAACACATATTGTATGAAACAATGTAGGCCTATGTAGTAAACCATATGGTCCATTAATGTGGGATAATGGTAGTGCACATGGGATACAAACAATTTTTCAAACTATGTGGCTTTCCCTCACGGTGTGCAAAAATAGACATTTTACTCGCACTATTCATTGCAAGGTTGGTGCATGATCTGGCCTAAAATATCATTGAAACCATGATATGTGTATTTTTTATGAAATGGAATTAAGTAAAATAAAAATCAAATAGAATTAGATGAAAATAAAAAAATTTAATATCAACAATAATAATAATATAGTAATTGTTATTATTATTGTTGTTAATATAATTGCTATTAATTTGGTTTTTTCTATTTTTAAGGAAATGAAAAAAGGGGTCTCCTACCCCTCTAACCTTCTCATGATGCCCCCTAGCTCTCTCTCTAGTCACATGATAACACATCCATCCAGCCTCCTATAAATTATAGTTTATGTCAGATTTCTCCATGTTTCTTGTTTGATCATTCATGGTGAGTCGCTACTTCCCTTCAAGTTCTAGTTTTTTATTTTTTTCATTATATTCTCTATTGGTGAGGTTCATACGAACCCTAAGATTATGTATTTTATGATTTTGAATTTCTTCTCTATTTTTAGGGAGTGAAAATGGTCTCTATCGGTGTGTTTGTGTATGTTACGACAACTTCCTTTGTTGTTTAAGTGTCTTAGGTTGATTCAGTTAACTGCCCCCTTTATAGGTCAATATTTACATCTATTGATCATTTTGGATCCTTCGACGATTTTGGATGCATATCAATTTTTATTGATTTTTAATCAATCGTGGTGGTACGTGCTCACATTCATAGGTATGTATCTATGTAGATAAATAAATATCTTATGGGTCTGGACCCCCTCATGAAGTGGGGAATAAGTTCATTTTCTTAAGGATATATGTATGTATGTATGTATGTATCGATGTATGAATGTATGTATGTATGTATGTATGTATGTAGGTATGTATGTGGGTAGGTATGTATGTATGCATGTATGTATGTATGTATGTATGTATGTATGTATGTATGTATGTATGTAGGTATGTATGTATGTATGTATGTATGTATGTATGTATGTATGTATGTATGTTCGTATGTGTCTATGTATGTATGTATGTATGTATGTATGTATGTATGTATGTATGTATGTATGTATGTATGTATTTATGTATGTATGTATGTATGTATGTTTGTATATGTGTGCAGGTGTGAGGTGGATCTGAGTGGGCGCCGCAAAATCTATCATGCGACGTGTTTTAAATTTCTTCCCCCCTATGGTGGGGTCCCATTCCAGGCCCTCAAATTTTATAAATGAATTAAACTAATTTCTTACTGTACTTTTTTTAGATTTTAATTTACACAGTGAATTCTATAAATTAAATTCATCTTAAATGGGAATTTAGAGTGATTCATGATTTAATTTCTAAATGTAATAAATGATTTCTGTGATAATAAATATCATGATTTTATAGTAAAACCACTCTAATAGAGGAGATCCTTCTTTAATCTCTAAATTAATGATTAGATATTAATTTTTTACTTGGATTATTTTGTTGAAATTTTTTATTCCTTAATGTAGCATTTGAGATTCGTAATGTTTAAGACATAACCCCTAAAAGAATTATAAAAACAATGTTTCCATTTTAAAATTAATAATGAACCAAGGAAATATCTATGTGCATAGCACAATTTTTATAATTGAATTACCTGTGAAGGTGATTTCCTTTTTCCTTTGACACCTACTCTGTGAACCTTGGATCCTTATAAATATATTCACATGCATTGATAAATTGAATGCTTTTATAACTTTGGTGATTCATTGTTGTGAACGAACCGTAGATTGACTTGGGGACTACTAGTAACTACATCGGTATAATTACAAGGAATCAAGCCCTGATGGAATGATATTTTTATTAGTCTTGGAAGAATAAATACATAAATGGGTATTATATTTAAAATGAATAAACAAATTACAAAAAAAAATCTTCTTCTTTATATATAAACAAATAAACAACATTGAGTATATCTCTTCTCCATCTAGTAAATCCCATCATATATTTCATAGTAAACTTCTTGGATTCCTTGGGAATGATACATAATAAGGGTGGGGTCAAAAGCTCAGTATGAGAAAAGTAGAGCAGAAGAAATAATGATTCAATGAGAAAAGTCAACATGGAAAGGTAAATACCTGAACACACATTACAAGAAATCAACAAAGTGAATGGATTTGCATAATAAATACAGTAATGTGATAACTAGAAACACATACCATGAAGATAACTAAGAATTTAAAAACAAAAATGGTAAGGTTAGAAACTGAAATACATGTCATCTAAATAACTAAACATGAAATGTATCCGTAGATATTTGAAAAGATGTATCATGGATAAATATTGATTAAATTAGAAATAATGGAAATTCTTATTTCTGAAACGTTATGTTTCCCAATAACATGATACATTTACCAAAAAAATATATTTTAACCATTCCAACGTCTACAAATAATTCATCCCATGAGACTTGTGATGCATTAATGGGATATCAGTCACCGGTCCCAAACAGATGAATTTCATGCCCAATGCATTCCTGATATATCAAATAACTAATGTTTCTTATCATATACTTTTATTGAATAATGTTAACATATTTATCTATATTTCAACAAATAATAAAATAAATGTCAATATTGAAACCATATGTAAAATGTGATATAGTTTAGGCAATTGTAATATACCTGATAAATGAAAGGGAAAATTTAGAGAAAATTCAATTTCCCATAATATTATGGAATTGAATACATAAGGGTGACAATAAGATAAATCATATAAGTGAATGCGAATACTTTTCTTGGAAAAAAGAAAAGTAAACCCTCTAGAGGATGATTAATGATGGAATCAATATAACAAAAAAATGAAGTAAAATAAAAGGTTGTTGTCATTGATAAAATATGAGATTAAAATTTTTATATATTATTCAAGAAGATATCATTTTAATTTGAAAAACTATCTAATTTTTTTTAAAAAAATAAACCTTTCAATCCTGAAAATTAGGCATCAAAAAAATGGTGGCTGATAAATCCGTACATGTTGTTCGAGGTAAAACTAAAATATTTCTTTTACAGAAAAATGATAGAAAATTCATCAATAAGAAAGAGAGAATACTATTCCTTTGATACATTATTAATAGATAAAATGTTTATATATGAATTTATAATGTTTTAAAAAAAATCAGAAAAACATTTTCATAAAACATGGTTTCATTGAATAAAATAGTTTCTCCGACTAAAGAGAGAAATAAACATAGTTTTTTTTAAAATATTCTAAAACAATATTACTTCTAAAGAGTAGAAAAATGTTACTAACAAATTAAAATGGTCATGAATAACTAGATAAGAGTGAATGAGATTATTGATAAATCATTACATATATCCCTCAAATGGAAATTTCATTGAATGATAATTTAAATTAGTCTTGATGAAAATAGCCTTTAAACATTCCAAAATGTCCCATAAAACACTAAGTAATTTTTAAATCATAATCCGCATGAAATATAATATTAAATGAATGTTTTCAATACCATGATGATATTTGGTTTAGGATATTATATGTTAGTATTGTTGTATGTACACCATATATAAGAAATTTGTTTCACAACAATTAAGTATGCATCATGAAATGAATATAAGACAAGAAACTCTTAGTACGTGAGTTGATTTTGATTCAGGGGTTTCAAGATAGAGTAACATCAATTGAAACATTTAATATCAGGAAATAAAGTTAGTTTATGACATAATATATCAAAATGGGTTGTATCTATAGGAATAAAAATAAATAATTAGTTAATATGACATTAATCTAACAAATGTAAAAGGTGACATTGAAATCACTTACTATTGTAGTTAAACATTGTTCATCACTAAAAAATTAATAATAAATAAATAAAATATTTAAATAACATAACAATAATAGGTTTCATGATATTATATGTCAATGTTGATATAATTACGTCATATATCCTAAATTTGGTGTATAAAAAATAAGTATGCCTAATATAATGAAAATGAGACAAGAATCCCTTACTTTGTGATTCCATTCTGAAGAACATCCTTTAAATTTTTATATACTAAAAATATGTTAACTGAATACTTACTTCATAACATATTTTAGGTTTATAAGTACTTTTATTTCATTAATTACCATGATGTGTACAACTACCCAAATAATTATGTTTACATCATCTGTTTTTCACCAAATTCAGTTTATCTTTAAAAATAGCTATTTTTGGTCAACTATGGTCAACAAGGACATTATATAAAAACACTACAATAATATCCATTACATATTTATCATATTTTTATGTTAATTATATTTTTAAATTCCATCATTAAATATATTTATGAATATGAGGATATGATACAATCATGATGACAGTAGGCTGTATATACACATGAGTAAAATTACCATTTTAAAATGATCATTGTGGTCAAATGGTAAGTAAATAAACTCTTTAAATAATGATAATTATAAAATAAATATAATATTATTTAATAAAATATATTTATATTTATAGTTATGTGATGTAAAATCAATTGAATCATGTCGAGAGGGTTGTTGTCCACACATCCATGAACGACATTCTATCTTTTAAAGTGTGTGAAGGGGTAATAATAAAGATGATATAAATAATGATATTATATTCATATAAAAATAATTTTGTAATTAATATATTTTGGATGTTGTTTATGTCACATATGGTTAATTATTTCCATTCATTTATACATTCCATGTATCGTACCAACGAATGGCATCATATTAAGGGGGTGGTAGTCCGCACTTCCTCAAATGAGATTATCAAATTCACACAATTTGGAATGAATAAGTGTATGTTAAAAATTTAAATTAAAGATGGGTAAAACATTTTATATAACATGTATTTCATATTTAAAGATATTTTCCATAATAATGGCCACTATAAGAGGTGGAATTGTAGAATTGAACAATTGTTGTTTCGTGAGGCACAAATTCGACATTCACAAAAACAGTATGTCCATTTCCCATTATTTGGATGTGTTTATATATATAGCTATCATCTGTAAAATAAAATAATACTAGTATATTTTGGATACTGTTTTAGTTTGGTAATAACTGAATAAAGAGATTCTTGGGGTTTTAGAATTGAAATGAAATTTGAGGGATTGAGAGAATCCATTATCTTTCACTCATGTAACATCATTTGATTTAAACCAAAACGCATCCATGTGTGTTATTATGAACTAATGGAGGAATCTTTGTATTTGGGAGGGATGCTGGGAGCAGATTTTTTTAGGGATTATAAAAACATAATATGTTTGATATGTGTGGGGAAAGGATGATGTGGTGGCCTTTTATAGTGAAGTAAAAGGACTCACATGGTATTCATGAAAAGAACATAGGTGTGCAGATGTTATTAACTAATAAATGTATCACCATACAATCCAAAATATTAAATTTAATTTAATCAATTATATATGTATATAAAATTAGTTTTTATAAGTTTATTGGTCATTTTATCCCTTAATCATATGGTTTTAGTTCATCTTTATGCCAAATTACACGTTGATCACTATAATTAATTTTAATCCCAATACATAAAAAAAATTGTAAAAAATTTCTATTATATTCTAATAAAAAATATTTTCTATATTAAGTTTTTCTGTCATATTTATAAAATTCAAATCATAAATGTTGAAGAAATTTTATTAATGCTAATCTCACAGAGAGACGAATTTACTGGTTTTGGTAGAAAAATGTTCAAAATATTATTTTGATTTTATATTTAATTTAAAAGTTATATTGATAATAATGAAATGAATTATATTAATATATTTTTAACTTATCCAATGATACATTTAAAAAAAATTATAATATAATTATCATTAATAAATATTTAAATGAAAATGCAGATTTTAACTAAAACCTACTAATTTTCACTATTTACTAAAAAATGAAATTTCATGGAAAAATAAAAAAAAATAATCCTAAGAAAATTATGACATAATAAATTAAAAAATAAATTTTATTTTATAAATATTAATTAATAAAAGTCTCAATATTAATATCCAAAATCGGTTCGACATTTAATGGAAACAGAATACCTTAATAAAAATATTGGGTTTTGTGTGAAATATTAGGTGTTCTCTTATCATTTGCTTACAAAATTTATTATATGTATATAATAAACAATTGATTGAATATGTATCATATTTATTAACTTATCATAACTCAATAATTATAATTATTATAATCTGTTAATTTAAAACAACTTTGTGATCATAGAAATAGTTTTAAAAAATATAGACTTTTAATATTCAATTAGTTGTTATATTCATTTATAATGTATATATAACCAATGAAAACAGTCGTATAAATAATATATTTGATTAAATTAGTTAATTATATTCATTTTTTATATTTTATATTAAATAATAATTTTTTATTTATAGATTCATTCTTGCTAAAACATGGTATTGTGTATAGAGAAGGCCATCATAAAAGGTAACTTTTCCGTGAAACAAAAGATATAGAGGAAGGTCATTGATGCGAATGATTTATGAAAACTCAGTGTGGAATGAATTTCATACTCACTCAGGGTTTCATGTGTTGAATTATATAGAATATATTTTAAATTATCAATATATTATAATGTTTAGAGATATTTTATTACCTTACGCGCTTTCAATCAAATGTCATATAAGTTATCGAATATGATGTTCTTACATTTTTTTTTGGGCATCATGTTATCCCAAACATATTTAAATTATGTCATAAAAAATTAAAATTGTGGGTGGTGATATTTTTTTTTGATACTTACTATATTTGACGTCCCACAGTCTGAGAATGGTTTATAAGTAAACATCTATAAAAGGGAGAATAAAATGTACTATGTTCACACAGAATTCTATGTAACTAGGTATCTATGTAGGAAATATAAGTGGAATGTTTAGATATACACATAGAGGAAAATCATTAATATTTATATGGAGTGAATGAGGTAATAAATCAAAAACAATTGAATGATCAATCTAACATTGAGGGGCTCAAAGCCATCTATATTCGATAATATAGAAAGACATTAGTTTAATAAAATTTGTGTATTAATTTTTTCTATTTTTCTATCTTTTAAATATATTGGGAAATACATTATTGACCAATAATATTACTAAATTTTCATGCATTATAGGTTTCATTATCATATGAGAAGTCTGGATTTTTTTTCACTTTTTTCAAATTTTATTTCATCCCTTTACTCCCAAAAATTAATTACCTACACCAAAAAAACTATTCCTAAAGTAGTAAATGATAAATCCAATTAATAATAAGGCCTATAAAAGTGTGAAAATTCTTACTATTTTATATTAAGTATCTCCAAAAATAAAAATGGTTTATAGTTTAATTTCTAATCCTAAAAAGTGATACTACGGGTTCATCATTACTATTTATTTCCTAAATGACCTAAATTAAAACACTATAAATATACAAGGACATTGTGTAGGTCAGTGGTTGGAATTAAACCCTTATCATCCTTCAGTCATGGGTTCAATTCCCAAGGCATTTCTAGATTTATAATGTTTCCACCCTACATATAGGTTGTGCTTTTCTGAAAAATTATTAATATATCACCCAAATATAAATATGATAGACATCCTTTAAATTAATTTAATGAATAACTATAATTTTAAATAAAATTTTCAACACAACCTCCATACATAAATACCTAATCAATTTAATTTCCTCATTTTCCATCCTTGGTATTCCTTTTCTCAATAATATCATTTTTTATATTTCTTAATCATGAAAACATATCATCATTCTAAAACACCATAGGTTTATCCTAAGAAACATTTTATATATCCAGATCCTTCATAATGGGTTTTAAATAAAAAAATTGTTATCCTATGAATGTCCCCATGGAGTGTCAAACTAGGTGAATAGTAAGGCAAGTTTTCATATACTATGTTACCCCGAGTCATGCCGGATACACCTAGTCGAATTTTTCAGTCCTAGGTACATCTGTTCTAGAAAAATATCTACTTGTCGTATCAAGACAAGGATTTATCGCTTGGAAGACTTACATAATCTATACATTACTAAAATTATATGGTTTCAACTTTAATTCTTCGAATTCTGCTAAAGGGGTATGTTATATAAACTAGTTTTTCATAAATCTAGTTCATATTCCTTCTACTAAACCTCCCTTTGATAGAAACTATAGCTACCTAGCCCTAGATGGCCCAGATCCGGTGTCGTCTAGTCAATATATTTTCATTATGACACGAAATCAAGCCCCTAAGGACCGACTTATTTAGTAGTCTTGGTAAACCAGATACATAAATTAGTATTTTGATATGTTTGGATACACTGATTAACACATTTTTATTCATGTTGTTTCTAAATAAATAATTAAACGACTTCGAGTGTAACTATAATCCATCTAGTAAATCCCTACATATTTTTCATATTAATCTTCTTGGATTCTTGCTGAGTGAATCATAAAAATGGTGTGGTCAAATCCTCAGAATGAGAAAAATATAGTGGAAGAAATAAGGAATCAAATAGAATATAAAATATGGAATGGTAAATAATAGAAGACACATGCCATGAAATAATTAAATTTAATGGATTTGAATAAACAGTATTGAAATGAAATAACTGGAAATACATGACATTAAGATAAATTGGTATGAAAAAACAAATACAGAGAGGTAATAGACTGAAATACATGTCATATAAAAAATATAAAAGGAAATGTATCCTTTGATATGTCGACGCAAAATCTATAGGATAAAAAATAATAGAATTCTCAATAATGGAAATTATTATTTATTAGATTGCATGGTTCCCAGATCATGATACCTTTACCATTAAAATATAGTTTATCCCATCCAATTTATGCGACTAATTCATCCCATGAGACTAACGATGCATCAACTGACTATCATTCACGGATATCCAACCCTTGTATTTCATGTCCAAAGAAATCCAAAATATATCAAATCAATAGTTTTCCTTCTCAAATATCAATATTGAATAAATTATACATAATTTTTCAATATTACCCCAAATAATCATATGAATTTCAATTTTGACACCGTATATAAAATTGTATATGATTTCGACAATAGTAATATCAATGATAACTGAAATGGGTAGTTTAGGGGAAATATAATGATCAATGATCATAGGAAATTGAATTCATAATTGTTACTATAAAATAAAAATTATATGTGATTGTGCATATTATACTAGAAAAAATCAATAATAAACCATCCATATTATGAATAAGGATGGTACCAATACAACTAATCCAGATGGAGTAAAATAGAGGGTGGTTCTTATTGATGAAATAAAATATTAACTGTCAAACATATTATTTTGGAATATAAAATTTTAATGTGAAAAACTATTTTAAAATAATTTTATTTTTGAAAAATCTTTTTAAAATAAAAATTACACTTTAATGAAATTAAAACATATGAATCATTACAAGTTGAATGATGTAATAAAGAATATTCTTTTTGTATAAAAAATGATAGAAATGGACCCATTATGAATGTGATAATAAGATTCCACTAAAGAATTGGTAAATGAAAAAATAGGTAATATTTAATTTTAAAATAAATTTAATTTGTTTTGAAATCCTTTTAAATAAAACATGTGTTTTTTCAAGAAAACGAATTCTCTGACTAAAAAGAGAAAAAAATTATGGTTTATGAAAAAAAACATTTTCTAAATTCATATTAGTACAAAAGTGATGGAAAATAGTACTAAAACATGAAAATGGTCATGAATAACCAGATAAGAGAGAATGGTCTTTTTGAATAGTTATTATATAATTTCCTCAATTGTAAATGTCATCAAAATATCATTTAGATTACTTTTAAGTAAAATAACAATTAAGAATTCCAAAGTGTCCCATAGAACATTGAAATGTTTATAAATAATAATACTAGTGAAGGGATAATATTAAATGATAGTTTTAAATACAATGAAGATATGGGTTTCATGTTATTATATATTAATTTTGTAGTATATACACCATATTTAAGAATTTAGTTTCGCATAAATTATGTATTCCTCTTGACATGAAAATGAGACAAGAATCCCTTACTACATATATAGATTTTGAGGAAAGAGTTTAATGAAAGTGTAACATAAATTGTGTCATTTAATATCATGAAAAAATTGGAATAATAATATATTCTATTGGCTATTATATATTCCACCCAAAATAATTATATAGTGAATATTACATAAATATCATAGATTTAAAAAGATAGATAAAATTCAATTTCTAATGTAGTATCAAATGGATCTGAAACCCCAAAGGTAATTATACATTAATAAAACATTTAAATTAAAAAATATTATAGGGTTCATTATATTATTAGTAATTTTAGCAGTAATTACACAATATAAAAGACATTATATATACAATAATTAATTATGCATCATTTAACAAAATGAGACAAAAATCCCTTCCCTGGTGATTCCTTTCGGGTGAAAGACAATTAAATTCCTTTATAATAAACTTATGTTAACATTATTCATTCCTAATAACCTTTTTAATGATTATAATTACATTTATTTCACTTATTAACATTTTGTGTACAACTACTAATAGAGTTATGTTTACATTGGGTGTTTTTGAAAAAATTAAGCTTATGTGTAAAAATAACTATTGGTGGTCAACTATGGTCAAAGGGTTCATTATTTAAATCCCCAGAATAATATAAATTAAATAATTATCTTATTTTGACATCATTTATATTTTTAAAATCAATCATTAAATATTCTTATGAAAGTGATTATATGATACAATCATGGAGATGGTAGGTCGTATGTACACGTGAGTAACATTCCCATTATTATATGATAATTTTGAAAAGAATATAAGTAACTAAAATCCCTAAATAATTATTATCATATAATAAATATAATATCATTTAATAATATTAATTATATATATATAGTAATGTGATGTAAATGGAATCAAATCATGTCGAGAGGGTGGTAGTCCACATGTCCATGAACGACGTTATCTCTTTTAATGTGGGTGAAGGGTTAATAATGGAGATGATATAAATATATATATTATATTTATTGAAAGATAATTATGTAATTAATATACTATTGATTTTATTATTTCACTTTTGTTTAATTATATCCATTCAATTATACATTCCATGTATCGCACGAACAAATCTCATCACTTTAATGGGGCGGTAGTTCACACATCCTCAAAAGATATTATCCTAATTACACAACATGGAAATCATAATTGTATATTGTAAATAAAAATTACATAATTATAAATTATTTTAAATAACATATATAACATATATAAATAGTTTTCTCATAATAATTTCCACCATAAGAGAGGGTAATGGATAATTGAACCATCGTTATTTTGTGAGGCAGTAATTCACCGTTCATAGAAACAGTATGTATGTTGCCCATTTGAAGGAGTTGTGAGTAATAGTCTGTATAACCCTTAGTATAAAACCTTATTAGTATATTTAGGATAATATTGTAGTTATGTAATTACAAAATAAGTTAATTTTTGGGTTATAGAATGGAAATTATTCTACATATATTAAGAGAAGACATTACCTTTTAATCAGGTAACATCTTTTGGTTTAAAACAAATGGCATCCATGGAATGTATTATTCAAAAAGGGATGATTCCAGGTTAAGGGGAGGAATGTTGGGAGTCTATATGGGATGATCTTTGATGAACCTATGGGGATGGATAGGTGTGATGAATGAGTAGAGTTTGTTTTCTTTTATATGGAAGTAAACTGACATACTTTGTAATCTATAAAACAAGTAAGGTATGGACAAGTTATTTCCAAATAAATGGCACCCAAAACCAGCTAATACAATTAAAATAAGGCCAATAGAAAAAATAGTGCCATTAAATTAGTATTTTATATGTTAATAGATCAGTTGGACCATTAGACATAGGGTTTTAGTTCATTTTAATCATAATTACTCCATGACAACTTTAATTAATTTTAATCACTTTCACTACTAACGTATTTCCAAAACAGTATTTGATCTCATTAGAAACAAAATATTATATTTATTTCAGCGGTATGTATCTTATTTTCTAAATTAAAATCATAGAAGCCAAAAAGTTAAGATGAATGATAATCTCATAGTCATACGGACTAACTGGTTATAATTGACTAATGTTAAAAAGATAGTTATTTTTTATATTCAATTTACATTTAATATTGATTCTAATTAAATAAATTATATAAAATATATATATAACTGATCTAGTATGAATTTAAAAATTATATATTATTATTTAACATTATTTTTTTTGAAACGGAATTTTTTAACTAAATTCATAAAAGTGTTAAAATTTGGATTTATAATAGATTATCCTTTAAAAGGTGATTGAAGTGCCTTATTATCATATATGTTTGATGTGAAATATCAGTTTTTCTCTTATATTATGCTTACCCAATATATTGGATGAATATAAAAAATATTTTATTGAATATTTAAAATATTTATTATGTTTACATCACTCACTAATTTTAATTTCTTTGATACATTAAGGTAAAATTGCTTTTTGAGCATAAAGAATGATTTCTACAAAATTATCCTTTTCATATTCCATTAGTTATTATATTCATTTTTAATATATTTTTAGCCAATGACGTAGTTTTATAAGAAATATATTATCATAATTTAGTTAATACAATAAATAACATCTAGTTAATATTAAATAATAATGATTTAATTATATATTGTTTCTCGTTAAGATTCGGTATTCCATATAGAAGAAGACATCGAAGAAGGTCACATTGGCGTGTAACATAAGTTATATGGAAATCAATAGGTGTTGCATACATTTATGTATATAGAATATATTTTAAATATTAAATATATTATAAATTATACTACTATTATATTACCATATTCCCTTGTTGTTGTGTGTTATACACTCTATCCAATACAAGGTTCTTACATTAGTTTTTCCATTACTCACATTCTCCACAAAATATTTAAATTATTTACTTGCAATTTTAAATTGATCATGGTGGTATATTGAATGGTAATTATTATTTTTGAAATCCCATAGCATGATAATGGTCCATAAATAATCCTCTTTTAAAGAAATAATCGAATGTACTATGGCCACATGGAATACCATGTAATTGTGTCTGTGAGTGGGAGAAAGTATATGGAAAGTTGATATACATACTTGGAGTAAAAGTGTAAATATTTATATTGATTGAATGATGTATTCATTTTAAAATAATTTAATGATCAATGGATTATGGAAGGCCTCATATATATAAATATTTTATTATTTATAAGGCCATCAATAAGTAGAAATTTAGATATTAGGGAAAAATTGTATTTAAGTCATTTTACTAATGTCAGGTAATCCTTCTTATAAACATGATTATAATTAAATATTCTTACATGATAGGTTTCAATATCATATGATCAATAATAATTTTTTTTTTGTTTTGATCGAATTCTAATTCATACCATTACTTCGATAAATTAATTACCAGTAGAAACAAAAAATTATGCCTACAGAACTAAATATAATTCCAAAAGATCATAAGGAATATAAAATAATGAAAATTATTTATATTTTCTTTTATCTATCTACCATAATAAATATTTTTAATATATTAATTTCTAATCCTCAAAAGTGTTACTATCGTTTCATCATAAATATTTATTTCTTAAATTTTTTTACTAAAACAATGAAAATTAACCAGTTCCCTTCATAGTTCCATGGTTAGATTGAAACCATTATCATCCTTAAGTCCTGGGTCTATGTCTCATGACCAATCATAGTTTGTCCAAATATAAAAATCATTGAGATCCTTGAAATTATGTTTATCTCTGAATATAATCTTAACAATTGTTTTCAATACAATATCAATAAATAAATACCTCATCTATTTTATTTCCACATCTTCCTTTCCTTGGTCTAGGGTTTATTTATAATAACATTATTTATGTTTCTAAATTATGAAAACTTATATTCAATTTAAAAATCCTTAGGATTAACCTAGGTTACTTATTATGTATCCAAATACCTCAAAATGGTTTGTAAATAAAATGTGGATTATCCTATGCATATCCCATTGGTTTGTCAAACATGGTGCGCAGTAAGGCTCATTGTCGTGTACTTGGATACCCAAGGTCAAGCCTGAAATACCATGTCAGAATAGTTACCCATAAGTACATTTGTGCGTGAACCATGATCACTTATAGAATCCAGACATGGATTTATTTCTATGAAGACCCACATAATAGATACATTACCAAAAATTTTAGGGTGTTCATATATTCTTATTCAAATTTTACCTTAGCGTCATGTTCTCTAATATAGGTCTTCCTAAATCATGTCCTGATGGATTCCACAACATCTCCCTTTGATACCAACTATAGCTACATATCCCCAAATAGCCTACAACTACTGTCTGCTACAAAATAAATCCACACAATTACAAGGAATAAATCCATGATGGACTGATTGGTTTCGTAATCATGGTAAATTAGATACATAATGAGTATTTTCTTACAAAGTAATATAATGATTATAAAATTTTATTCATCTTTCTAAATTAATAATCAAACAAATTCAAGGATAAATATAATCTATATAGCAAATCCCTACATATCATTCATAATAAACTTCTCGGATTCCTAGGGAATAAGAAATAATAAGGGTGAGCTCAAATGATTAGTAATGGAAAAATATAGCAGAAGCAATAATGAATCAATGTGAATAATCAATTTGGAAAGGTAAATAATAGACAACACATTCCAGAAATTAAATAAACTAAATGGATGTTCATAAAAAATATATAATTTCAATAATTAGAAACATATGAAATTAATATACATTGGTAAGTCCAAAAATATATGAAAATGTACGAAAATGGAAATTATGTCATCTTAAAAATGAAAAATTTATTGTATTCATAGATATTTCAACGAAAAATATCATAGAGAAATAATAAAAAAATTCTCAATAAAGGAAATAGTTATTTCTCAGGTGTCATGTTTCTTAGGAACATGATAACTTTATAGTATAAAAATATTTAAACATTCCAATTTTAAGAACTAATTTTTCTCACGAGACTACAGATTCATTGAGGGTGTTTCATTCACAAGTCCCCAACCCACGTATTGTATATCCAAATCATTCCCCAATATAACATAAATAATGTGACTTCTCATATATCCATATTGAATTAAGTATACATATTTATCTAGATTTCCCGAAATATCATAAATAAATTTTCATGAAGTCACCATATATTAAATTGTATTCATCTTAGTTAATAGTAATATCCATGATAAATAAAATACATAATTTCAGGGAATTACAATGTTCAAGGATCATAAGAAATTGAATAATTCACAGTGAATAAAAAATAAATCAAGTAAGTGAATGTTATTAATAAAATTGACAAGAATTGGATTTACAAGGATCCTTCTTAATATAATTTATAAAGTGAATTATTTTATATATTGCATGATATATGTATCACCATATCAGAATTAAATGGACCGACTCATTTTCATAAATAAATAACTGATTAATTTTTCTTAGTACTCCTTTCTTGGATAATGAAACGTAGCAGATTGAAACATTTTTTTGGAAAATGAATTAAATTGATTATAATAATGGTTATATGCTACATCGTATTGTCACACTAATGAATGTAACATATTGAAACAAACAAAAATATTGATTAAAAATGATTTCATTAAATAGTAGTATTCCAACATATCATTTTCATACTAATAAAAGTTAATTTCTTGAACCTTATGAATTATATTTGACGCCATTATCAAAATAAGAGTGTCCTACCTCGATATCTCCTTGGATTCCCAAGGGAATTCATTGAGTAGTTGAGGACCCCATTATGAATTCAAGGATACATCTTTATTTGGATGAGACCCACCTAGAACATGATCCTTATATAACCTTGGATGTGATTTAGGACGTCGTAGGATCACTCTTGTAGATCTAAAAGATTCCTTAGAAATAGTCCTTATGTTTAGTAGTGAAATGTAGGTTCTATGGATAAATCCAATCGAGCCCAGTCATTTCATAGCCCCGTTTTAACTTGGATTAACTCTTTGGACTTGGTAGGACTATTATATTGGAATTAAAAGACATTATTACACTCTTACCCCACTAAAAGATTCTTTAGATACATTATATTAATTTATAATTGAAAATTATGTTCCTTGGTTAAATCCTACCACGTCTAGTCATTCTTAGATCCATTTTACATTAGATGAACTCCTTGGACATGGTAGGTGTCTAAATATGGAATTAATTAGACTATGATCCTTGTGTATCACTCTTACCCATAGCCAGACTACATTTATTAATATGTTTGATACTGTTGAGGAATATGTTTCCAAGGTTATTACACTGGAATGTCAATATTAAATATCATTACTAGTTTCCTAGTTACTTCTTGGATACATAATTATTGAAAACATGTCACTTATTTATAAATTGGTAATATAATAATTTACCGATTACATTTTTAGATACCAGCTAAGTAATAAAGTATGTATTGTCATCCATTGACCCATAGGAACTTGGATGGATGTTGTTTATTTCTTCAATTTGTTATTATAGTGTAGACATAAACAAAATTTAATTTATATTACACTATTAGGATTGGGATAGACACTATGGGTGCTGAACTATAATGATTTATGTCTCACACCCTACTCGAGTTCCATTCGTACCATAGTAGACCTTATATTTCCATGATCTAGGTTTATTATTGTATTACTTGTACCTGGGAGTTTGGAGAAAATGACAGAGCTGAAGCTTGGGATGTTCATGGATATCACCTGTACGAAATTATTGTCTTTTCATTATTATTGTACTCTAATATGAATCATGTTGTATTGTTTACAAATTTAGATTATGTATCACATTTCATCGTTTCATTTTATAAATTAGAATTGACCACTGTTATACTAATATTATATTATCATTTTACTGCTTTGTCATTCATTTTTTTACTAATTCTGATGTTGATTGTTATTTATTTCATTATACCACTATGTTACATTAATTATGTGGGTATTATCAACCCACTAAATGACTATTACACCCTAACTACTTGTCAAGAGCCTAAAACATATTGGGAGAAATGATTGAGGCTATGTGACCCCCCAGTACGACTACTAGTTTAATAGCTAGTTGGGTCGGAACGTTTCAATATTTGGTATATCATACTCTTAAACACTACTATCAAGATAATTGTAATGAATTTATATTTTCTAAAACCACATCAACGTAATTAAAAATTATTTAAATCATCCACATGGGGAAAATGATATTTTTCTTATACATAAAATATTTTTAAATCTTATAGTCCACACACAATGGAGGTAAATCATAAAACCACATAAGAAATAGTATTATGGACTACCTCTATGAAAATAACGTAAGAAAAAAATCATTCATGGTCTTATCATCCAACTAAATCATGAGATATTTTTGCTCCACTGGTGATATATGATATTTGGGTATTGATATTGGTTACATAACCGATACTATAAGAATCATGAATTCCAACTCATTATCAAGAGGAATATTGGAAAAAGCATCTTGGAAAACATTTGTAATGTCCATAACAACCAATGGAATAAAAAGAAATTACATCAGAATTAACAACAAAAAAATTCGAAAAAAACTTCATATATGGATGGAATGGTCCTTCAATACTAGAGATCAGATCTAAATATATCACCAACACATTTGAGATATGATCAATTACAAGGAACCAAACATACCAAGGAAAACAGGATGCAATAGTATGATGATCGATGAGCCAACCCATTCTGATGACGATTTCAAATTGTTCTATATTGACAATAAAGATACCCCAATGTAATTATTCATAAAAATTGAAGAGAACCAAAATAATATTGATATAATTACATTTTTCCCCTGCCCAAGAGGTGTCACTAACCCCATAAAATGGGTCTTGATATCTACATAACGATTCAAAAAATCAATATTATGGGTAAATAAAAATATATTGAAGGCAATCATATCAAATCTAGAATTCAATGTAGAAGATGTAATAATGATTTTATCACCTAATGTTAATGGATATATGAAATAAGTCACTTCAAACTCATTCCCAACATGATGGTGTGTAATGCATGATGCATATGGATGAATACCTATAGACAATGATGAATTTGAATACTTTTTAGTGGTGTTCGGAGCTGATGATCATTGACCATAAAGAGTCATAGACATAGAATGACATAATTCTTATGAATGATCATATCATCCTAAATAGTTTCACATATTCTTATTTTCATAAAATGTATGTTGGGTTTTTCCAAAAAATGATATACTGGTAGCAGTTAAGGGGAACACTACTAATGTCATCTAATATTATAGAGGAGTCATGCTATAGGGAACCAACTCCATCACTAATGCGATGCTCATATAACTCCCCATTATTTCCCAATTCACTATTAATGTTTCAATTAGTGGTAAGAGAATGAAGGAAATGTAAAATAATTCATGTAGTGAAATTTTATTTCGTTATATCACTCTATATCGTATCATCAATGGTTAAAATATTAATAAAAAATACATGTGATTTGATATTCATTTAAAAGCCAGTAAAATCTTATAATTCATTAGTTAATAATTCTATTATTCAACTAAAAAATGGTACATTCTATTCAGACCAATTTGTGAATGCGGATAGTAAACACACTGCTTTATGCAATTAGAGTAATTATATAGAATTTTCCATAATTATAGGTTCATTGTATAAGTAATTTAAAAATAATGTATTCAAGACCTTCTAGTATAATCCCAAATTCCAGTTTTCTTATACCAGAAATCCTCGATCACTTGAGAAGCCCCTAATTCTGAAAATTGTGAAAATAAACATGATATCCTCAGTTGTATGCAGGTTGTTGATGATCTTATTAATATTTCTTATCATGTCCTTCAGTAGTGGGGGATAATTAAAAAATTTAAATGTTGTGAGATATAGACATAATATATCCCATGGATGATCACTTTCTCCCCCATCCCCGGAATATAGTGAAATAACTGTATTAAAACATGGGGTACATTTTAGTACATGTAAAACACATATCACATGATAAAATCTAAAATATTCCATTCTAATGGTGAATTCCCTTGAAGAGAATATGTCACATCCTACTATATATCCCATGGGATATATCTTGGGGTACTGACACTTCAGAAAAATAAAATAAAATATAATACAATTGGATAGTCTCAACATAAACTATAAATTCAATGAATAAATATGTGATTAATATTAATGAACTCCAAATAGTAGAAATACATCTGAACCTCCCATTGTAACATAAGTATCTTCATGACATTAACTGATAGGGAACTCAACAGAACCAACTTCTAAAGTCCCAATAATTCATTATCTATTCCAACTAGATCACAAAATTGATCATAACATGGATATAATTTCAATTTTCAAAAAATATACTGATGATAGTAAAAAAAACTATCACCCATATCGAGCTTCCACATACCCTAAGAGATAGTCAAATCCCTATGTGTCGGAGGCAAGAACTCATGAAATAAAAACAACAAGAGGGGAATATATCGCCCAACCAGAAACTATAATGTGCTATATATATAAATAAAACACCACACGGGAAATTAGAAATATATAATCCACAATAGAAGGATGATGGAAAAAGAAAAATCACTGATGATAGTATAAAGAAACTCCCCAAAACATGTCTAAAATCAAAAGAAAAATACAAAAATTATAAGTCATCTACTCTAAGTGATAAGAAGATGATGCCCCGCTATATCACCTCCGACAACCCAATTATAGATGACTAGATCCTCAGAACCACACATCGGTGGATTTTCTTCATCTAAATAAAATTAAATTAAAATGTCTTCAAACATATAAAGGGCTGTATAGGATGTGATCCAAAAATATTCTTTAGGATCTCACAAATATGTTCCCTCAAGAGTATCTTTAAAATAATTAAATAATACCCAACAATAATTGAAATCGGTAATAAAATTCTTATAAACAGTTTCTATAAAAATGAATGGTAAAAAATTCCACTCTTTATATAATTATAATATTATCAAGGTAGAAAATTTTCATAACATATCTCATATATCAAAACTGTTAATAAAATCCATGAAATAAAAACCTATTCATAGGTACATCACACCAAGGGTATCTACACGTTAGGGTATCTAAAAAACTCATACCAAAACATTTAATATTTCATCGATGAAGACCCTATAAAAATTACCTGAATATAGGAAGTTGAGGAATGCCCTAGAATGTGAAAACCCATCATTTTATAAAAATTTCATTTGATAAAAATCCTTGAAATCTGAGGAACACTCCATGAGTAAATTCCAAAATGGTACCAATATACAAGGGTTATTGTTATTCCATCCACCTAGGTACCCAAGGCTTCCCCTGTGTTAATTTTTCTAAATAATTTCCTTAAACTAATTCAAAGATTTTTTTTGAAAATAAAGTTGATAATGATGTGAAAATTCTTTTTATTGTACCAAAATTGAGTGAAATCATCATTTCACATAATAAAAATTTCACTTCCACATATCATTTATTCATTCAATATCATTTATAATTTAGTTTAATAAAATATATTATTTAATTTTCTTTTATAATTGGTTATAGATGAAGAATCATATCTCAACTCAGTTTACACACACCGATAATGGGATCCACTGATATTGGAAGGAATGAAATGATAATAATTGAGGCCCCTAGAATTGATTACTGAATCCTAAAATGAAATTACACAAAAACATCGTGTGTATTCTTTATATCAAAACAATACTAGATTAAAAAAACATGTCATAAAGAAACCAAGAAGTGACTGAACCCAATAAAAAGATCATACAATAAATATGGAGGTTATTAAAGATCATGTTACTATAGGGTAAATAAATTAAAAATATATATACATGATTATTCTACATCCAATGGATATTTATAATAATAAATGTTTATTACTAAAAATAAGTGATGAAACCACCATGGAGATCAAATATTGAATAGAGGAACTTGAAAGGAGAGAAGAAAACCAAATCACACATAGAATCACCAAGTGTTTTGGGATATTATAATCAAATTGAATGATATAATGGTTATTTATGCAATGTTACAAGAATATACTAGGATTAAAGTATATTTAATGATCCATGTATTAATGGTGTAAAATACAATTAATACACAAACTATAAAAAATAATATAGCTCGGGTTAAATTTACAATGTTCGATTATTTGACATCATAAAATCATTTCACTTAATAGAAAAGTAATTTTCAATAAATGAAAGATTTTATTGAGTTCCAAATTTTTTTATACACCATTTTATAACATGTTACAGGAAAAACATTTACACCATAAATTTCACATTTATGACGTAAAAATGATCCAATAGGTAGTACCATACCCATGTAATATAAATACTCCCAATAAAATATCATAAACACTACGGACCTAAAATACCAATTTTAAATATCAAAAAATCATACATTTTAACTAGTATGTTACATATTAAATGAAAAATATCTAAATTCCATTCAATGCTTTCTCAAAGTCATCATAGTACAAATAGAATATTAAATAATGTTTCATGAAATATATTAGTGTAAATTTATATATTGAAAAAAATAATAATAATTAATGACATTATATTATTTATTATTAAATTAAATGATAATTTTTAATTTTTTAGTGTAATATAATTCTCTAAACAAATCCCACCATGGTCGGAAAATATTTAGTAAAACATAATAAAAATTATGTAAATGTTATGAGAAATAATATTAATGTTATTTAAAATATCAGTCTATAAATTCCATTAATTTTATTTATACTTTCATTTATTAGTGGTATAATATGAGAAAATATTTTCAATTTGTGGTTTTCATTTTATTTTTTATGACAATATAAGATGATAAAAAAAATTATTTAAATGTACATTATGTTAAATAAAATAATAATAAATAAATTAAAAATCATAAATATATTTATGGATGACAATGGGGATAGAATATGTTCTATAATTTACTCTCATGACTATTTTTGAGATAGTTTATATATTCTATGTTAAATTATAAAGGTTTTCTGTTGAAAAATTGATAGGATGTTTATGGTTATAATTAGTTAATGGAGGGGTTAAACCCAAATGAAATTTATCAAATTCCAAATAATACCCTCCATATATTGTTGGAAGGAAATTTTAAACCCTTGAAAATATTATATTTCAACTAAATTCAAATTTATGTCACTTTTACAAGAAATAAAATTTATTAAATTTAAATATTTAATATAATTCAATGTGTTCACATTCCTTTTCTCTAAAAGGGAACCACCTCACCTCTATTATTCACACTACCTTCTTCCACGTGGTTCAACAAAAAAAATCATAATCCTATTATAAATATATTTCTCTATGTTTTGGATTTTATGTTATCTTCAAAATAAAATACCAAGGGTATTTAAGAAGAAATAAAAAGGATGTCTCTCAAATAGTAAATAATTATGTTATCTGATATATTTTATATAGAATTTTATACTAATTCATTAAATTCTTTCCTAAACAATTAAATATAGTAAAATCTATATATTACATATACTTATATTTTATTAGGATAATTTCACAACAATTTTCAACTTCTTTTCACTCCTATGAGGAATAAAATCAGTATTCATGCATACCTATGGACATCCCCCTCCATAAAGCGATATGATTCATTTTTCATCACCTCAAACAATGATATATATAGTGAAGGATTTAATAAATGTATATGATATGTATTACATAATTTTATTTATTGAAATATAACATATCATTGCAATTGTTACCCTTCCTCCCGTTAAAAAATGAGAACATCGCTCTTATGTACTTGTAGAGTACACCCACTACGAGGCGTTGTGATTAAGTTTTTCATATTTTCATTTCATGGTAGAATATACATTTTTATTTTATTAATAAAATTAAAATAACCAATTTTTATTATTATATAAGTGATGGACCCATGACTAGTTTTTCCATGGTCAACCTTGCATTGTCAATTATCAGTTATTAACATAACATCCTCAAAACACATAACATCGATAGAAACAATAATTTAATTAAATATATCAACATACTAAATGAAATAAATTATTTAATAAAAAAGGAAAATAATATTGAAAAATTTTATAAATAATAAATTATATAACATATCGTTGTTATACAAGAATTTAAAGGATCTATATAGAACGTATGAACATTATGTAAGAGGTTTCGTAATTACCATTCCTTGGGTTATACATCAGCATAACATACAATTTTATTACATGAATATGTGTGATATTAACAATTAATATTTTATTTTGTATAAAAAAATGTGTTTTATGGATTAATATTTTTATTCATATAAAATTTGATGATTAATTTGTAACTCTAAATATATCATCTTGGTTAGGATTATTCCTCTCAAAATGGCATTCTTGAGACATGTCTTATATTACAATAACATAATTTTATAATATATATATATAACACCTATTTTGATATTACATCATAAAAAACACATTTATAATGATATTTAGTGCTACATTGATGTTAACTTTTTCTTGATATATTGATTCAACTATTATAAAAGTTGAAAGGGATTTCATGGTCATAATTATAATTCTTTGAGTCATAATTCTTGTTATGCGTGACTATTTTTTTCTCTTATTTACAAATATTAAATTTGATTTATACTATCATATTAATTCATATAAATTATGGGTTTTATAAAATAATGTTAGTTTTCTTCATTTAATGTATTTTTATTTAAACATTACATTTGATTCTATAGTTTCTCTTCCCATACTTCCTTATTTTTAAAAAAAATTTATTGATACACCAATATAAATTTATATGGTTTATAGGTTTTAAATGGAAACATAATATCCTTATTATATAAATAGTCATTGAATTTTTTATTGATTCTTATTTTTTTTCATTTAATTTAATTTTGTTTTTAAAAGATCACCAATGTTTTCGTCTCTAAAAGCATTTCATTAATCTTTTCAAGGGCATTAAAAAAAATTCCTCTTCAATATAATTTATCTTCTTCTAAGATTTTAATTTTCTGAACATATATTATTTGATAATATTATTTTCCATGATCAATGGAATTATGATATAATGTTCTAAAATTATATATATTACCAATTTCTATATTTTTCAATTTTGAGTCTCGTTACAATAATATGAAAATAATGTTTATTTTTAATGTTTATGATAGTATTACATTTTACGACAAACATTAACATTATATTATTTGAATAATTCATTACAGGAATCTATGGCTATTTAAAAATAATATATTTTTTCCTTTTTTTTAAATTTTTTTTAATGATATATATATAATAAATTATTTCTCTTTTATTCAATCAATTATTTTATATTTTCTTTTAAATAAATTTTTATGTATTTACACATTGTTTAATGATTCCATTATATAACTGATTAAATGATCATATGATGCGATTTTCTTCCATTTAATGAATTGATTATTATTTTTTGTTAACAATACTACATGAAAAACCATTTTCTTGTATGTATAAATATGAATATGATTGTTTTTGTTAAATGAATGAATCTATGTGTTTTGTTTAATGATATAGTACATGAATTATATTTATGAATGATGTATTGGGGTTTGAAATAAATCACTAGGACGCATTTTATAATATATAACTGGTGGAAATATTATTTACCTCCAATGCATTGGGTAATGGGATAGAGTAAAGTGGATGTATGTTACTCCTTCGTGACTGTAGACTTATGTTGCTCCAAAGAGAAGTTGTAATTAAATGACTATATATATCTCATTATAAATGATTTGTTTTTATAGATTTATGTTTAATATAATTATATATATGAAAAATCTATTTATATTCTTTTTTAATAATTTTTTTGTTCCATGATACCTATATAGATTTAATTAATGGTTTGATGTCCTAATGGATCATTTTATCAAAGAAATATTCCCACAGCTCATGATTGTTAACATTCAGGGCCATTGTCTTATATTTAATATTTATTAAATGACTAGTGGTTTATAATATAGGTTTAATTTTTATCAATTATATTGTTTTATAGGGATTCATATTGATTATGAAATTAGGAACACGTTCCCTTCTCACAATCATTTATGATATTCAATTATTAATGATCATCTTTCTCCTGGCATAGAATTTCAACTCACCATTTTTATTTTTTCAATTTCCCAGTTCTATAAATATTAATATTATTTGATTTTGTGTATAATTGTTTTTTTAATGAATTATATGTGAAATCATAATAATGAATTGTGAATTAAAAAAATCAGGTAATATTAGCGAAAATGATCCCATGAAAACATGAGTATTGTTCTGTAATAGTTTCAACCAATTGTCTTATTTGCTAAAATAAAACTGTTCATGGGTATCTAAGTGATACAATATTTTCTAATGATTTTGTATTATTTGGATAAAAAATTTGGGTCATGCTTATTATAATTAAATATTTTAATATAAATATATCACTATGGGTGTTTTCCAAGTAGCCTAGCATCCCTATTACACTATATGAATTCTTGGGAGAAAAACTAGATAACCCCAACATCACGGGAATTTGAGGGTAGGTGATAACATGGGTAAATGATGTGAATCAGGAGGCTAATGGAGACCTAAATGATCTTGGTTGTGCGTAGGGTGTTAGGTCTATTCACGGGATATGTTGGTATTGGTGTCAGACATGTGCTTGAGGGGGATTATCTGAAGTATGCCTTGTAATCTCCATATAGAATGATTATAAAAGGGTATCATGAACAATATAAACAAGGTTAACAGTAGTGGGATAAAAAAGCATCTATGTTGGTGGTTGGAGGAACATGTTCAATGAAAAAAGATGCAATAACATACAAACTAGGTAGTGAACTCAGTGTAAGACATAATAAAGAGGAATCAGTGACTTCTACTGTAGATAGTTAGGATTTCATTTAATGGACCCTTATGTTAGGTCATTTGGTCTTTATTTTATGATATATGCTGACTAGGCATACAGGTCATGTAATAGGCTCCCTCTAACCTAAAAAATATGTTTATCATGTTTCCTAATGAATTATAGGATTCCATCATACTTTTAATAAAAATATTTTTTATTTTTTATCATAGAATTTAATTGTGTGGATTTCGAGTTGTTATAGTTAGTATCATAATACGGTTTACATAACATATGATACTATGTTATTTTCATGTGAGGATAAATTAATATACTTTTATACAATCATGGGTTTATTTTGTGAAGGATTATCATACGATCGATTTCTTAGACAACCCTTCATGTTCTTTATGAAATAATATTTTAATTTGATTTATGATATTTTAAGAGATGTTTTATTAGGCGATGCTACTAGTAACCCATAGGTATATCATGTGTTTAACATCACATATTATTATGGTATTGATAAATAACATTTTATTGATTTAATATAATTTTAATATGATATAAATTTATTTAAATATGATATTTTTGAGGCTCATCCAGATATAGGGTTAAATGTTATTGAAATAATTGTATATGGTGTTTTGTAATTATTAGTAAATATTAGATAATAATGTATTGTTTATTTATATCATATATTATATATGTTGGGGTTTATATTAGCATGTGATAACCATTATATTTTCAGTAATTATTTCTAGAATAAACTTTCATTATTTTCTATAAAACATGGTCAGTTTGAAGTTGATTGTAATTCATCAAGAATTAAATATTATAACTCATCATTTTGAGTAAAAATGTTCATATAAAGGTGATCATTGATCAAATTATACATCGAAATTATTGAATCTCATTTAAATAATTTATGAAAATAAACAATGTTTATTTACATGGGTTGGTAGTGTATATGGTGAAGGAATTATCAAATTATTGGAAAGTGATCTTGAAATAAAAATATAAAAATATTACCTTCAAGTTTTATAAATTGATAGTCTTTCAAAAACTTCATTATATTATAGTTTTGTAACCATGATCATTATTATGATCATTCTCATTATTATGATCCATGTTATTTAAATCCCTTATCATTATTTGGATAATAATTTTATTATCCTTGTCTAATTTTTAACATCCTACTTGTTATTTCCTATTTCAATAATATTTATTTGTTCATATAGATGATCATTATGTTTCCCTTTCCTTATTTTCAAAAGGAGGTTCTGGAAACAATTTTTTACAATGTATGTTTTCAATGAATTTATTATTAAATTTTAATCCCTTTTATTACTATGTTAGTATTAAGTATTTGAAAATGAAATTTATTAAAGGGGGAGGAATAAGACATCATGTGATTTATAACAACACTATGTTTGATTGATTTTATGTGACATAACAGCATGCACAAATGATTAATGAAACATTTTTATTTATATATATATATATATATATTATAAACTAGTCATTAAAATAAAATATTTTATTATGAATACACAAATTATGTTATATATAAAATATTCAAAATCAATAATAATATAGAGATTAAATGTTAGTAAATTTTAACTCAATTTTAAAAAATATCATTTTATGATTCAAAAATAACTTTCCCAAAATAATGGTTTTTCATCATTATTATTATAATTTATTTATTCAAATAATATAAATTTCATATTTTAAATATTAAATCATCTTTGAAATCATCATATAAAAATAATATTATGGTAAAATTATTTTATTTTTATAAAAAAGATGATTTTTTATAGAGTCGTGAATAATATATAATTTTGTAGAAAAAACTTTTATATTCATAAAAAATTATAAGTATTAATTAAATTTGATCATTAATTAACTTGAGAATCATTTAATTAGAAATAATAAAACTCATTTCAATGGTTTTATCTTAATAGATTATTTTGGAATAAGTTCATTTTTTTCTTAATAAGTTGTATGAAAAAAATAATTTCAAAGGGATTTTCAAATTTATATTACAATTTTAATATGGATATTAATGGAAATTAATTTGATTAAATCAGATAAAATTTTTATTATCAATTTCAATTTTATAATTGTATGAATAACTGGGATTTTTCAACATTAGTTACATTTTATGAAAATGGTAGGAAATTTATTTGTTTTACGAAATATTACAAATTTGATGATATATCAATGAAATTAGTATAATATTAAAAGATTATGGAACTCATTGAAACAATCATGTTTGATAAATAATTTATATATCATAAAAATAAATTCATAACATTAAAATTATAAATAATTCAATGATATGTATCAAAATCATTTTCAATGATGATGTAATTAATTGGTAGATTGAAACTACCAAAATTAGGTGTCCTGAAATAATATTTTAGAATGAATAAGTCATTTCATGATTTTATTAATTAATATGATGTGTAATTGATGATATGGAATTATAGTTTAGAATATTGGACGTATATAACAACTATATTATAAAAATACATGATAAATTATTATGAGAGAAAAAAAGTCAAAAATAACATATTAAATATGTATTCATGATGTTGGTGTGATTAAATATAAATATTTAATTAAAATAAATTTTCATGTTTAATTAAAATAAATAATTATACATTAATGAAATATGTTTGATTTTTAAAATTAATATAATTATCTAAAACATTAACACCTAATTGGAACAACCTTTAGGGAAAAAGATTTAAAATAAATAAATGTTTTTAAAAATATTAAAAAAAATAAATTTTACATGTGATTAAAATTTTAAATATAATTAAAGATATTTACTAATTATAATAGATATTATATGATATTGGATTAGAATTTTTTGTATGTCATTATATTTTTAATATCAAGAAAATATTATGATAGTCAAGATGAAATTAATTTTACTATATGTTAAACAATATATTATTAAATTATTTTCAAATAATAAATATCACATTTCATTTTAGTTAACTCTATAACCAATAATCCAAATGATTGGGGATAAGGCCTCAAGTGCGTATCCACATATGTCTATGATGTTTGACTTTAACTGTGGGGATAAATGTAATTCCTTGTAGAGATTATACGTTCTAGATTAGTAAATAACAAAAAAAATCCTAAATAAATGAATGGTATCAGAATATAATAATAAATACATACCAATAAAAAATATTTCAATATCTAATCATTAATCTATGTACGAACAAGAAAATCCATAAATATAAGGCAACAAACATATAATAGGAAATTAATAAAATTGGTGTACAATAAAAAAGGAATAAATATTCAATAGATCCACCTCCTCTATGAATCCCAAGTGTATTATTTTCCCCAATTTCCATGTGATATATTTGGCCGGTTGTATATATTACTTCATTTATGTTGAAAATATTATATTTATGGCAACAAATTTCAATGAATTGTTGATTTAATTGGAATTGGAATAGTTTTTATTGGTCATTAGTTATATGTTGTATTCTGATGTATTTAATTTAATCAATAATTTATATTTTATGAAATAAGAAATTGGTTATAGTATCCCCATTGTACAATATTTTATCCCAAGATAATTTTTGGTAGCCTGTGGTGTATATGGATAATGCTTGAGGCCTTGTCTCGAAGAAGTCCAACTAATTCTTATATTGTGAAATATGGAATGAAATGATAATACAAATCGGGAAATAGTACAAACAAATCATGTAATATGATGTAAAATTTATTACCATGATCATTTTTTGTCCAATTGGATAATTTTATATTAATTTATTATCATTTATAATTGATAAAGTTGTTACCATGATTAGGGTTAAAATTAGTAAACAAAGGGGTTAATCCTAATGAGTTGGTTTATAATTCCACATAAAACTATAAAAATTTTATTGGTTGAAATATTATAACATCAATCTATCATTACATATTATATTTCGAAACATTGTTCATATTTATCATGAAAATGTATATATTATATTTATGTCCTTTTGTAATTCATTTTTTATTCATTATTTCTCTATAATATGTCACTACCTATCCTTTATAATCGAAAAAACCATAAAAAATTAACTAAAAAATTTAAAAACTTTTTTTAAACCTTTATTCATGTGTTAATAGTTCTAGGATCGTTATAATATAATATTGTGCGTCCTTAAGAAGGAATCAAAAGGATGTCTCTCAATGATGAGCTATTTGTTTTATGAGATTTCATAAATTTTAATCCTTATTTTTTCTCCATTGTTAACATATATTTTCCAATAAGATAAAATCAGTAAAACTATAAAGTGATATATTATAATATTAGTGGAATAATATTATTCATCCCCTATTTTGTCATATGATTAATGAAATAATCATTCATCCCTATATGTAGACGAGGAAATGTGATTGATTTTTCATTAGTGCACCATTATTTTGGTTAATATGATGGATTTAATAAATATACAATATACTTACATTATAAATTTGATACTATTCATATATTATATTACATACCTTCTTACCCTTCCGCACAATAAAAAATGAAATAATCACTCCAGTTTATGTGAGCAAAATAACCTATATAAAAAATATGTTATTCAATTTTCATATCCCCAACTCATGGGATATTGTAAAATTTGTTTTAATATAAAAAATTACAATCATGTAATGATTAATTAGATAGAAATTATTATATAACTTTATAATCATTATTTTTTATCCTACCAAATTTATTTTACATTTGTTAACCAAAATTATTCAAAAAACCCGATGTTGATGTAACCAATTAAGTATTTAAATACAACATTGTAATAAATTGATTACATAGTCTAATGATAATTAGATGGACCTAAAAAGGATATAGTTGTAATAAAAAATTAACATATCATTTTCTAATACAATTTAAATAAGGTTTATAGAATGTTTAGATTCACGGTAAGAGGCTTCTTAACTCAAATACCATTAATTTTTCTATGAATCTACTTAATTAAATATTTCACTCTGTGATTCCGTGTTAAGTGGCCTTAGATTGTATTATATTTTATATAAAAATCTATTAAATGATATATATGTTATCTATTATTTTATTTTATTATAAATTACTTATTTTTCACATTAAATAATGTTCCTTTCATGTTTTCTCTTTCTTGAGATATTCATTCAATTATTATAAAAGTCACATGAATATTTATTGTCTCAATTTCAATAATATGGGTCGTAATTTATGTCATAAACTATGAGTTACAATGTTTTTTCTATTATTACATAATTTTTTTAAATATATTCCATAATGTAAATAATTGATTGTAACAAATCAGGTTATACTACATAATTTTATAGCTTCTTGATTCAACCATTATCTAAACTATATAGTTTTTTCCTCTAAAAAATGCATTATTTGAGACATGTTTTATTTATGTTCCAGTATAAATTTATATGTGTATAAACTGGATCCTAAGAAATTAGTACATAATTATTTTTATACTCTTGAAATTTTATGTTTATTCACAATTTATTTCTTCCAAATGGTTTATGGGTTTAAAAAACCATAAACGAGTTTTCATTTAAAAGGATTAGTTGATGGATTTGAAGTCTTTTCACAAAACTATTCCGCCACTTTTTTATCTAATTTTTAGAATGTTTTTTAAAACAAATAAATTATATAGTAATTCTATTTTATATTATCTTTGACTATATTCTAAATGTTTTTAATGGATTTTCTTAATTCTTTCTACAATGACCATATTTGACTCTCTTTACAACAGATTAAAAACAATGTTGATTTTTAATATTTTCATCTTTAAAGTATATTCTTGACAGAATTACCTTTTTTTACATTAATATTGGGTTATATTTTCAAATGATTATTTTCAAATAGAATATTTATTATTATTATTTTATAATTTAGTTTTGGAATTATTGAATAAAATTGGTATATTCCCCTATTTTCCATTATTCATTTTAAATGTACATGTAAAGTTATTTCTACCTTTTCAACATACATTATTGAATCCAATGTTTCAATTGGGATATTTTTTATGATACCATTCAATTTCCATCTCATAATTTTTTAAGATTTTATTTTAATGATATTCTTAGTTTACCCATTTTTTATAAACAAGTAAACAATGATATGTAATTTTTGATGAAATGAAAGAATCAATGTGTTTTATAGAATTTTACTTGGAATCTAATTATAATCTAAAAATTGGGGTGTGAACCCAAATACCTAATGTACATTATCTAATACGTGATTTGTTGGTTTTTTATACTACTCTAATGTATTATATATAGATATAGTGTTAGATGGATTTAAGATTATCCTAAGAGAAGATGTTATTATTTTACTCAAAAGAGATGATGGAGTATACTAATTGTATATTAATCCTAAAATATTTTGCTATTTTCAATTATAGGGTAGTAATAATATATATGGTAATTATCTACTTTGGTCATTCCATTAATATTGTTTTATGGTATATACTTTCAAAAAAAATTAATACTTTTTATGAATTCAAATAGATACTTGGGTTAAACATTATTTTAACAAGGATCTTGATTTTGGACATATATAAATATTCTTTTATATTTAATAATTACTAATTTTCTCATTATTTATTAGTAATGTTTTATGTGTATTAATTTACATATATTATGGTCATTCACTTTGATGATTTCATCTTACATCTATCCTCATCAAATAATCACTAGAAATTTAATAGTTATTTCATAGGTTTACATTTAAATTTAATTTAATCTAATGAATAATTATGTTAAAATAACTATTTTTAGAAATGAAACATGCATGTATACATAAATCGGACATGTTGAAAATGTAATATGAAATATGAAAAGTGGGAATTGTGATAAAATGATCAATTGATTACATGGTTATTGATATTAAAGAGTTTTTCTCCTTCTCTAATAATTTAAAAATTTAATATCTATGGGTATGTATGTGATTAAATTTTACAGATTGGTTTTTAAGTTTTAGATTGATTAAATGGATAATAATTATTAGTATCAAAGGCATAAATAAAAATAATATTATTTTTTGAATTTAATCCAGGAGTATGAGTTTTGTGGAATTATAGTTAGTATACTATGGTTGTTCGAAAATAAAATGTTTAGATTAAAAATAATCATTTACCAGTATTATAAAATGTAATGGTATAATATATTTTAGAGTCAATGATATCCAAATAATTCTTAGGATCATTATAGTGGTTTTAAAATTTTAATTCATAGAATTATTTCATATTAGAAATTATAATCAATTGTATATAGTTTATTTCTTCATATTTATAAATATATATATTTATATTTATGAAGTAATAATAAAGTGTAAAATAAACTATAATAGATAATTATTCTTGGTTGGGTATATCCATAATAATATTATGACAAAGATTTGATGTATTTGGACAATTATTTTGTGTGTAAAATTGAAACAAAGATAAATTTATAATATTTGGAATATGTTCATGATATAATATTTTTTTCATAAATTGAATCAATTTAAACTGACATTCAATGAAAATTGAGGAATAATATATTAATGTTTCAAAATTTGTGATCAAATTATTTTTTTGGAATATCTTATCTCGGGATTTATTTTTCTACATATTTAAGAAAACATAAAATATAAATCCATTATTTTTCTAAAAAAAATTTAATTTTTTGTGTCTATTTTAAGTATATATATTTTTTATTTATTAATTGTAATTTTATATAATTATATTTGTATAAAATCATGTTTTGGGATAGTTTTTAATGAAAATTAAATAATAAATTAAAATGGAATATAGTTTTTTTTAATTTTAACAAAATAGAAGGTAAATTATATTTATCTTTCTTAGTGAATGATAAGAAAAATTTTAAATTAATCACATGATATTATATATCACCCATTTTGTAGAAAATTGAGACAAAACTATTAGTGTAATATTTTATAAATTATATAGAAAAAAATGATACTGATATTGAATTTGAATAAAATTATACAATTAATAGTTTTCACTAATTTTCATCTTCTCTATTTCACTATAAGGATAGATGACCAAATGGTTTTTATTATGAATTATGGAAAGTTGTTATATAAATGACAAGTTGAATGTGATTTTATGATACTACAATATGGTTAGTTTTGAATTTAGATCTCAAATTTGAAATACCATTTTTGGACCCACACAATCGGTGGGATTCTAAAATGGATCAACTCATTAGATGTATTTGAGTTCTCAACAAAACAATCAGATCAGAATTTTTTTATTTTAAAATATTTTTTTCATTTTTACTTACTATTATGGCTGCATAGATTTAGAAAATCATGTGGTGCAACCATACATGTATTTTCTCGAGGGTTATTATGTATGGATTATGATATCATGTTTCCATTGATTGTAATATCCCATATATGATTGATATCATGAAATTACTTTATCCACCAATGATATATTATGACTCATCAACTCCAATAACCTGACCACATTAGTATAATCAGGGGTTCACCTTATGATTCCACATCCATCAATACACATTCAAATTAATTGATATCGTGGTGATTTTTGTGATGAATAATTTCAATATTTTTACAATCCTCATAATGTTATTCTTCTAATTTATATCCCTCAATTTGGGTAGTTTGAAATTGAATTTCACAGATCATGATGGGGTCATCACAATTTGATGGGATATTTTCTATGTGGTTCTAGTTGATTTATTATGGTGATAAACACATGTAAATTTTATAATATTCGGATGCAAAGGCATAACCCTATGATGTTTTTCTTATTTAATATACCAGATGAAATTGGTTGTGGAATTTTTTAGAAAAATTTGGATTTAAGGTGTATTGTGTTTTTGAAACATCTAGAAGTGTTCTATACCTCATTTTATAGTGGTTCAACAAAGATATAATACTCAATGAGATTTTTAGATTTATGGTTACATAAATTTGGATATAAAATTAAATATTCCAACATATAATTTAATTATATGGAAATAGTGCCATGTGATATGTTATTTGGTAATAGTGTAATGCTTAGATAATTTTTGGATGGTGTATATGGGCATACCCAAGTGTAATTAACTCCCTAAAAGTTAAATTTTCACTTAATATTTATCAATGGTTTTTATATATAGTAATGTGTGTGTTTTATGATGTGTGCATAATTTAAGATATCAAACTTTTTCTAGAACATATATTATTATTTGAATAAAATAGAAATTAATAAAATATATTTTTCAAGGGACATAGTCAACCGTCACACTCTTATTGAATCATTTATTTCAAATTGTCAAAGGAAAAAATTTATATGTCTTCAATGTTTACAGAGACATTGGAATGATATAATTGAAACGAAATGATCAATATGTAGAAATACATGGAGACATGTTCCCTTAGTGAACCTCGAATATTGGAGTGTGATTTTATTATAATAGATATCCTATGAAATATAATTATGTAATCTTATTGTCCCATATTTTACATTGTTATAAATTATTAGGGATTGGGGAAACTATTCACACATCACTAGTATGTTGTCAAATATGTGATTATATATTGTGTGCTTGTATAAAGGGATGTATTAGTGGACTAACATAGTGGTCTATTGGAAATTTGATTGACATTATTCCATCTATACAAATTGATATTGTATCACATTACTATGAAGAAATTGATCCAATTTGATGAAAATATAGACAAGTAAGGATGTTAAGCCCTTTGTGTGATGGTTATTGACAATAAAATAATAATGGGATAGATGAAAATAGAATGTGATTTCATTATATTATTTATCATAGTAGACTATGTTGGAAATCAATATATTTTGTAAAAACCAGTAAAGTATAATAATGGTAGGTAGATTCTATTAATAATTGTTGTCACTTTACACTCGATGAATCAATGGTGTGATCCACATATAATCTCATAGATGTGTCAATGTTTCACCATAAAAAAACCAACCAAGAAATTAATTTGATATGTTTAGTTATTTTAAATACCCATGCTGACCAAAAGTATCCTATGATATTATTGAAGTGATACACTACAGTAATTATTTTATAACTGTGATTTTTATGTGAAATCATAGAATATTGAGTATTTAGACAAAATATTATATGGATTTCCATTGTTATAACCTAGTATTATGAATTTTATCCAATATTTTATTCTATGTATACTCGCTATGATATTGTTTCTGACACATCGATGACATGATTGATAGGATAACCTCTCTCTGATTTATACTATTTTTATAATTTTATAACATTCCTATCTTACTTGTTATGATATGAATTTTATCCCAGGATGAAAATAATAGATGGATAATTTCAGGAATTATTATTATTCTCTGGCTATGACAAGAATGTAATTATACATTATCATACCTTTCTTTATACATGATATATTGTGATGCATGTGATACACCCATGGATCTAGATTTCTAGGATTCTATAGATATTTTAGTTTATTACCTCAAATGATATTTCATTGATCATATTATTATGTTATTCAAATATTACTTCAATGGATCCATCATTGATCTTGATATTGTATAATTCCTAGGATACTACATAGGATCGTGTTTCTGTTAATGATATAATGAGAGGTATGGAAAATCCCAAGGAAATGTGCATGTATTTATTATTATATGATCCATTTTTTGGATTCTATGATCTTGTGTATAAACATGATGTGATTATGGGATACTGTTCCCTATCATTTTTTATGGTTTTCCATATTCTAAACAATAATATTTAACTAGTTGAAGCATGTATAGTTGAGAATGGGGGTCACTGTTGAACATGGGGAAGATGTGTGGTTAATTTATTATGATAATGATGATGTTATTTTTGGAATATAATTAAGGGTTCCCTAGTGAGTTATACTCACAGCATCCTTGGGTGGTCTTCGTTCTTTTTTACCCAATCAAAAATTTATTCTCATCAATTCATATATGCAGGATTTTCCCTGTGAATGATTGAGGGAGATCATTTAGATGTTGTTTAGATATAGAGTTTCTATAGGGTTTGGGAATTTTAATATAAAATCCTTTTATTTAATAATTTACCTTTTTTTATATGTAGAAATATCAATGTATGTCTAGTCCAAAGGTAATATTGTTTACATCGATAATAATTTTTTAATAGAATATTTTTTTTATTTCATTATAATACTCAATTTGTTAATATATTATATTATATTTAATTTTTTAGTGTTCCTTAAATATAATATAAGATTATATAATACATGTTGAGGCAGGCATGATCATTACTACTAGTATAAAACCTCTAGATAATGATGGATTTCCGAATTATGTGGATTACATCAATCTAAGAACTAGATAATTGATAATAGATCAGATATAAAATGGTTGAATCATGTAGTCATTTTCATTATAATAATATTTTAGTTATAAAAAAATAGGTATTATATATTTTTCTGTGATTTTTATGGAAGATAGAGATATATATTTGAAAAAACAATTCTTATGTTGATTCCATGTTACCATTTAAGTGGAATTATTATGCCAATTTTTTTTACAATTGAGATATATATTCATGAGGATGTTGTTTTTTATTCTATTTCGGGGTTTTCTCATGCACCATTATCATGAGACTGATTTAAATACATCATATATGAATCCTATAATTCAGATAATTTTTTATTAATGTTGGTGATTTATATTACTGATATAAGCAGATCAGTTATGTGTGCTATCATCATCTACTTATGTGGTATTTTTCTATATAATATTCATGTGGAATTCTACTAAACTGACATCTTTATTTCCCCAAATGAGAGGTTATGTGGATATTCTGGTGATATTTTAAATGATTTTAAATATACAAACAATCTATATATTATTTTTACAGTGATCCATATTAGGTGTATATTTTCAATTGATTACTTCATAGTTTTTCAAGATTAAAACCAATGATTCCATAATTAATTTTTAAAAAAACAAACATGTTGTTTTCCCATATATCTACCTTTTAGAATTATCCATAAAAAAATTTTATGTGTAGGATGCTAGACATATATCATTTTTGGAATACGTCAAAATAAAAAATGTGGATGATAATGTTTCCTTAAATGGGGTAATATCGTATGTTGATGACTATTGTGTATTAGTGATTCATTAAGGTGATGAATTATTATGTGACGCTTAATCTATATTGGTATCTGGGATCCCCAAAATGAGTATTAATATTTTTAATTACTTTTGGTTATTTATACATGATAAAATATTCCTTATAGAATAAAAATGCGTTGTGTATTGGTCTACCAGAAGCCCATGATTTTGTTATGTTGCAAAAGGGAGTGTGAGTTGGGTTTTGCGATCTGGCGGCATGGTAGTATACGTCATATGGGTTTAGATAAGATCGAATTACTAAATATTGGATATACACGGATCCCATTTGGTTTATTGAATGGTTAACAACCATGTGAAGGACATGGACTGGTTGGTTACATTAAAGGATCATGGGATTGGTGGCCCAGGGTAGTGATAAAGATTGACTCATGTTTCTCTTATATGTTAGTTGGTATTATGGATTTATTTTTCTAGGGATTTAAATTAAATATAACTATATCTAAAAATGACTTACACCTATGAAAATATTACACAGGGTCAGGTTATGAGTCATAGAGATTTATATGGATAATATTATTGCATATACTACATTGCTGGATGATATAGGGTTTGAACTACATTATGAAAATAGAGTTAATGGATGTTGAGGACAATGTTTTGCATGAACCTTGAGATAGTTTATATTAATGATTTATTTCGGTGTTTGGGGTGGTAAAGATTAAAAAATTCCATATATAGTTGAAATAATTGATATAGGGTCATCCATAGAGATTTTTATAATGATTATGTGGAATAACCATATGGATATACTTTTTTTGGGGAGTTTCTTATCAATCAATGATTTAATATTTTGTTGTGTGTACGTTCAGGAGTGTGAAGAGTCCATCCATTCAATGCTAATTTAGGAATTTAGATACAGGTGTGTAGATAAATCTATTTTCATTTGATTCATTATTAAATAAAATATTTTAGTTTATAATGTGATATTAGATGTAGTCCATATGTTTTCTTGGCCTCCAGATAGTAACTGATGATCTTAGGTATATTTAGACTATATGGTCATCAGTTCATGTGGAAGAGAATGATTGTAGATTTTTTCATTTTAGTAAGATACCACAATGTCAAATTTATTGTTATATTTGAACATTAGTGTGGTTGTTTAAATTCTCTCATGATGACTATATTTATTTATTCATCATGATTATAAATTGTGATATCACATCAATCAGAAAAGAGAATTCATTTCCATGAGAGGTCATATAGAGTGGGTGATGGGAATTATTTTGTGGAAATGTGTAAGATAAGTTTGAAACTACATCTTATAGATCATTAGATCGTATGAATTTCATTTATAGAGATGATTTTGAATTCTTGGAAAACCGTGTCTTTGGAATCTAAATTTCTGTGTTGGGACATAGAGTGAGGTGCACCATGAAACTAATTACGAGCCACCAAATAGATCCATACATTCTCATAGTAGAAAATTTCTATTAAATAGTACCTACATATTCATACAAACGAATAGTGGGTAGCTTGGGTTTTTATAAATAGTGTGCATCATGGATTCAGTCTCATAGTCGAACATCATTTAGATTTTTGAGATAGAAAATTATGATACAATCATAAAATTACTACCATTGTATGTGAGTTTTGATATTTGTAACAATATTAAGGTAGCATGAAAATGGTAATTTCAATATTCTAGATGTAATAATATATTAGGTATTTATATGATGTAAATTTAAAGAGAAATTTGAATATTTAAACCATGATAAGTGGTAATATATGGAACATAGAATTACATTATTATTCTTTTATATGTTTGTTTCAAAGATATGTTTTTCATTATTTTTAGTGTCCTAGAAGATATCATAATAAATTTATTATCTATTTCATCATGTTTAATTAATATTTTTAAAAGAAATATTTATTCATGGTTTCTAGATATTGTATGCTTCAATTAGAATATCCGTCGATACCATGTGACATAATTTTTCAAAGGGTTATAGAGCATGAATATATCAATATTGTTATGAAATAGTAAAAAATGTATAATTCATGTTTGAGCACATATACATGTTTAGTGAAAGATGTATAAAACCATACGTCCAGAAATTATGATACCCCAAATTTCATAATTATTTGATATTTACTTTTATTTCATAAATGATATTTAATCACCAGTATCATCCATCTCTTTTCATAGGATTTTTATTCTCTTTATCCAATTATTATTATTATCCATGTCAGCTACTGATTTGTGTATCTTGATATAGTTATTAATTGAAAACTAACTAGACTATGGTAAAATCATTTAATTATATTGGGGATTTTGACTGACATGCCTAGAAAAAATTTGAGGTGTTGACTTAATATCATTTCAAATAAATTGGATGAGCATACATCACGTAGTAAAATTTCATAGGGGAATTTATATATTTAATAAAAATTCACTATGAATCCTATACAGAAATTAGGATTTTTTATTGGGTCAAACTAAATATTAATAGACTAACTCACATATATTTTTAGTGTTTTCATTGGTAGATATACATTAATGAATTTTTAGTCAAAATTAATCTAAAAATTGTGATTCACATTTGTCATTGATTTTTATAATTGAGTAAATGGTTGTTTTTGAATATTTTTTTCATAGGGTATGGTAAAAGGAATGGACCATCATGGAAGAGTATTTTTTAGAAATACAAGAACAATTATCTTTTTTAAGTTAGGTGAACCCTAATAGAATCCTCATGGTTTAGAGTATATTTTTCTTTCATGTTGTATTTGGACTCACCTATGTCAGGGAAGAATATGTTTTTCTTGGAATTGAAGTAAATAAAATTCCAATGAACAAAATGATTATGTCAAGGGACATGATAGTAACATAATCTATGGTTAATGGCTCAACCAACAGTTGTAATGGTTATAATTATAAATGCCATCAAATTTAATAATATAAACATGATGTGTAAAAATGGAATGAAATCAATGAGACATTGATGACTATGTGATAAGTCACCATAGTGGACTTCATGTATAGGATAATGATGGATATGAAGTAGGACTATAAATAAACCAAAATGATCCATGGGATTCCTTCTACACATTAGACTAGATTATTAGATAATTACGATGGTTTTACTCTACCTTATGTATGTGAGCTCCCATGTAGGTAAATCCTAGGTGGTTTTTTCCACACCATTGAACACATAATAAATAATCATTAATAAGGAAAATATTCCAAGAGAATAAATTCATAGTCCACTTATATACATACATATAAGGATAAGTCCAATTCAACCAATTGGTTTTGTGCCTATATTTCCTTAGATATTTTATGATATCAAACACTCACTTGTGTGTCTAATTTATTCATTTGAATTCTATTCACTATCATTAATTTGAAATTATGACACTTCCATGATTGTACAAATGGATATCTTTAAAATAATAATATTGAATCATGCTCATCTTATAGAAGTCATGAAATATTATATTTCATGTCTTATATCCTGGAATATCATTTCATATTTGTATAAGGCTCTAAAATGAATAAAAGAAGGATATATTTGCAGGTAGGATAGTGAGATCAACACCGACTCATTGATGTAGGGAACCATCCATCTGTTACCAATAGGGTAGAATAATAGGATATGGAGGAAATATTAAATATATTGTAGGGGAACCATATGGATGGTATGTGTTATAAAACAACATAAATAATTCATTGTGTTGACCTATTGTCAGTAGAATTTCATTAGCAAAGCAGTTGGGGATTTTTAGTAGTAGGTAACTTAAATAAGTCCCATAGTATCAAAATGGATAATACTGAGTACCTAGTTGTGTTTAGACAACTTTTCTGAGTCCATAATAAATATTGTAAAAAATTGATATTTCTTGTCTTCTTCGATTTCAATAAAACTTATTTAATTTATAATCTTCCGAACCCTTTTTATTCAAATTAATATTTGTCAAAAATTTGATAAATATATACCAGCTACTAATAATGACTCTCTGATCCATGATTCATAAGTGAATATATGTAATATCCTTTAAATTTATATACCATTATAACACATATTATCTATCATTATCCAAGGATCTTCCACAACATCATCTATTAGTCTCACATTTCAATTTTTTAAACATCCTTACGAGTGATTTGGTAGTAAATCTGTAACATGTTACCTTATGAAAGTCTATCTCTTTTCATCATCTTCCTCAATGGGTTCATACAATTGAAATAATTAATGATGGGTTCCTAGCTATCTATAGTGATATATAGGGTTCTTACGTATCATAATTATATGGGTATTGATTCCTGAACACCTTTAATATGTGGATGTAAAAAAAACCTATCAACCTGATGGGTTGAGATATAAGCAGTCAAACTAATATATTTCAAATATCCACTATCATGAATAATTTTCTCAATAATTAATTTTAAACAATGATTCATTTATTATCGATATATATAATTTCATAAATTCAGTTTGATAATTTATATCATTCTTACACACTACATAAAAATTGATATAGAATTTATTTGAGATATATAAATTTAAAATCTATCATTATATGGGAGTAACCGGATTAATTTTGTTTAATTTCAAGATTTTTAGAATACAATTTACCTATTCAATGTGATTTTATTTTCAAAATTAATGTCCAACAAAGCCTATTTTTAACTACTCTATCCAAAAATTATATCAGGGGAAATGTTTTTATTTTTCTCAAAAATGTTTTTTCCTTCAAATATTTTATCTGCGTTGTTTTTAAATCATAATTCATTTCAATGTATGATATTTTTATGATGAATTTTAATTTTTACATGCATGATACTAACTTATAAGGAACAAAATATTATTATTTGAAAAATCAAATATATATTCTTCATGGTAGTATTACTAATAATATCTAGAAAATGTCTTTTCATGACTAATTTCAAACTAAAAAGAATTATATTAAGTGTATACCTCAATATGATATAATATTTGAAACTAACTTCAAACCTATAACTGAATTAGATTTTAGTCTTGATCATAATTAGTTTCATCATTTTTATGTTTTTAAATTAACTTTAAAAATATTTAAATTAATTGATCTCACAAATGAAGGAATAATTAATTTTATAGATAGTAGATTTGACTTGTATTTTCAACGATTTTTTTATTTTTATTTACATAATATTAAATCCATCACTTGTGTTATTATTTATTTCACCGAAAATTAAAATGGGATAAATGATCTCAGTGATTATTTTTCAATTAAAATCCACGTGAAATAGATATTCTAGTTACTTTAATGTAATAGGGTTCCCAAACTCACTTCCATAAAATAATTAATGGATGTGATGAAAATGGTTGTCTAATAAAATATTATATCATGGATGATGTAAAAAATAACAATAAAATGACATTTATAGAAGTATTCCAACCATGCCTAATATATATAGAAAATTATATCCTATAAAACAACCTATGATAACCCATGTGGAATTGAAGCTCCATAGTTTTTTTAATTTTCCCCAAATATAAGCATTCTATTCCTGAAAAATAACGTTTACAGTCGAACCGAAAATCTAAATATAAAATTACTTGAATTTTCATGATACAAATGAATTAAAAAAATGTCAGATCATTATAGGATTACCAACCAATAAAAAGAAGATAATGTAAAGAAACAATGTAAAAAGTATTACATTCCTATATACTAGAGTTCATGTAAAGAGTCTATATGCTAAAAATCATCTTCCATTTCATATGACACAATTTCAGAGTGGTTAATTGAACCTGATGATGAATAGATTGATGATAGTAACCATATTCTTATTTCCTACTCAACTACTTATTCTCCAAATTATTCCCCTATTATTATTCCTCATGACTTTCATGTCACCCAATTTATGATAATATATAATATAGTCATGTTGATCATTATAGGGTTTTTCATATTTATAAATTATTATATAAGGATATTGATAAACAATAAATGCACCAAAAAATGAAAAATAAAATATTCAAAATGATAATGAACTTCTCATAAAAGAAAAATAGATTATTATAAATAAATCTCTAGAATCCATTGGATATCATTAATCATAAATCTGTAATAAATGATATAAAAACATATCTATCCCAATTTAATATTTTTATAATATAAATAAAATATTAGGGCCTCAATAACCTAGAAATAAATGGGTTATTAATGGTTTCTAAAATCCTATAACAAGAAATAAAAATTCTTTTAAAACCATATTTATTATTGTAATATCACAAGTTATGTTTGGAAACTATTGTAATGTAATCTTCCATTAATTTTTAAATGTGATTTTATGAATTCACTACAAATAAGAGAAAAATAAATTTATTATTCATTTGATAATTTAAAAAATAAACCATCAATATAAAAAACATGAATTGGTAAATTCTACTGGGATAACATTTGAAGACCAATAACTTTTTTGGAACCAAAACCATTTTTTATATTATTTTGTATGTAAATTTTATTTTAAATAAACTATAATAGAAAAAAGAAAAATATACAAGGTTTACTCAATAAACATTTGTGACACATTTTTTAATTCAATAATGTCATCAGAATAGAAGGTTTGAATGCCACCATCAATGAGAACTCTATGAAAAAGATAATCAATGAAGGTACAATTTTTTTTCTAACTCAACAATTATTAATAAAATTATCTATCTATTTCAATATTTAATGATTTTATGAATTATTCAATTGTGTGATTATAATGTTATAAATTATTTTGAAGTTCATTTCTAAAATGTTTTTAACACAAAATATAGGCATTTATTTACAACCTATCAATATCACAATGGTGATAAAATCAATTTAATTACTCTAGCTAATCAAAATGAAAAATTATTGTGCATAGATTTTAGTGATCAATGGAATTGTAATAGATTCCTTGTTCAATGTATGACACACATACTTTTTAAATGCACTCATTATCACCTAGAATGAGTTTAACTAATATAGGTTTTCAATGATAACAAGGTTTTTGATTCATATGAACATGGTATGAGTAAATATTCCTCTTTTGATGCTAAAAAATTATCATCAATAAATGAAATCGAATTATATCATCTGGGATCATTCATATTATTTCAATTTGATATTATAATAAGTAAATAGAATATATTTATTATTTATTACCACATTTCAATAATAAATTAATCATTCATTTTTTATCATAAAATTTATTATTTTAAATATGTATATAAGATTTTAAAAAATAAAAATGGTATAAATATTCAATGAATTTTAATTGATGATGAAAAAATATTTAAAAACATTGAATTTGATGGAATATTTATCCTTAATGCTATAATCATTATATTATGATTCTCAATCCATTTAAATATTATTGTGTAGTAGAGCGGATAAATTGAGCTATCCATGAAATAACATTAATTCTGTTAAATGAATTTAATTTACCAAAATATTTGTTGGTTGAGGATTTGTATAAAACATAATTTAATAGTATTATCATTCTCATATTAAATTCTCTAAAAATGAATCCTTGTGAATATTGTAAAAATAAAAAATCCAAAGATTCCATTTTTAATATTTTTTCTTGAAAATAAATTATTACGAACATAAAATAAATTCATGAATTATTTACAAAATGCTTATGAATGTGAAATTGATCCGTTATTTCACTCAATAATTGAAAAAATAATCCATAATAAAAGGGATAAAAATTTATGAATCTTTCAGTGATTTTTTATGAAAATATAAAAATAATTATTCCTCTATATGTATTTGAAAATTTGTTTCAAATAACCATTGAATGTTCAATTATGTTAATGTAGATCAAAAATATCATTGAAATTCATTACCTTAAATATTAAATAAAATATATGTCCATCCCCATAATAATTTAATTGGATATATTTAATAATAATCTCATACTTGAATATTGAAACCACATGATGATAAATAGAAGCAGTTGTTCTCTCACTTAGTACTTAAAAATATCCACAATTCATATAAAGATGAAAATTAGTGTCTTTCTAGAAATAATGAAGTAAATAAATTTATATGATATCATGTATTAGCACATGTGGTATGACTTAATTATCATGTCATCATAGAAACATATTTTTTTCGGTAAAATTTTGATAATCATAATAATATTCCTTTTAATAAAGCATGTTTAGTTTATAATTTTAATAAAAAAGTTGAAGGATTCGATTATGGGGAACCCTTTTTACCCATTACATATATATAATATATTATAATATTATTGGAATTATCCTTTCATATCAATTTCATAATCATTAAAATGCATTTCAAAAATAGTCTTTGATTGGTTTTATTAGTGAAAAGGATTTTGTGGGACACCCATTTGTTTTTTCAGATATATTTTTTAAAAATAATGTTTTTAAATTTCCAAACACAAAATAAAATATAGAATACCCCTCCCCTAAATTGTATGATCATTTATGACATTATCTTTTATCGAAAGGTTTTAAAACTGGGGATGTTAATTCTACACTTCTTCTTGAACACATATAATGTTTTATATATTGAAAAATATTTTTTATATGGATTTAGTCAATAAAACTGAATATTACTGTATAAATATTTTTATTTAATGAAAAAGAATTTGATATGAACTTTTGGGGTGGAGTGAAATACATTTCCACTTTTCAAATTTCTCAAATAAATTATCATGGTTTTGTAAACCATGAATAATAAAATAATGACTTCTTAAAACATATATGTTTTGATCACCCCTTAGAAATCAGTATTCTAATGTGTACAATGTATGAGTAAATGTTTGAAAAGGATGAAAATCTAGCTGAAAATAAGCTTTGTATAATTTTTCTCGGTACTCTAATTTACCATAATTTCACTCTCCCCAAAATCATGTTCGTTTTAAGTCTATGTTCTCATTTTCAATGATATCTAATGTGTTCCCATTTCAAATATGTTTAAAATGATTTATCACTATATAAAAAGATCAAAAAAAGGTTTTATTTTATTATACAGAAGAATATTTTACTAAATTAACATATTTCACAAACAATTAATATAGATCGTTCCAACATGATTGTAGGGGAACATGTCTCATGTTCCATATAATTGTAAAATATATCATCTCATTGAGTTAAAATAAATAGAATGCAATTTCTCATTATACTGCCATAGTGGAATACAAAACCTCTGTGAATTGATGCTGAAAAATAATATGGATGAAAAAAAAACTATTAAATTAGGAAAACATATGTCCATATCAATATTAAAAAATATATTATGATAGTTATTAATCATAATAAATTAAAATATAATACACTCTTTCCCATAATATATTAATATTAGGCATAATTTTATTTGATATACTTTACCCCTTGGTGGTATATTAATGGATTTTATTTGTTAGGAATATCAAATCTCTAATATATTCACAATACACTTTATCATAATCATTTTGATTTAATTATAGATTATTATTGTAAGATAACATTGTTATTTTCATTATTTGACTATGTCGATGATGGGAAACATTTCAGTATAATATTTTATATTCGTGATTTGATTATTATTTTCCTCTATTCTCTTTTGGTTATGATCCATTTATCACAATTGCTATATTCTTTTAAGGTTATCCTTACCAATTTAATTGATAATTTCTAATTATGATGTACTTTTGTTATCAAATTACTTTTTAAAATAAAAAAAATTCTCTAATTTTTAGACATTCATGCTTTACTATGTAAAACATGTACTATATATCAATTATTTATAAATTTTTTATAAAATGTTTTGAATACATATATAAAAAATAATTATTATTTTATACTTATTTTAAATAATCATTTTTTATACCTCTTAAAGTGTTATTAATGATGAGTATAAATTTTCAATATATCATTGTCTACTAAAAAAATTCACGAAATTAATTAAAAAAATGGAAATTGGAGAATAGTGTATAGTTGTGATTCTACATCTAATTCACCATATTAATTCCAAATTTGTTAATAGAGAATTCATTAAATATTTTAAAACCACTGATTAAGGGAAGGGAAGGAATATCATCACAGTTATATAATCCAGATAAATTATTCATTTTCTTTTTCACTTTTGTATGTTCACTGATTTCTATATTTTATCTTATATTCTAATTTTTGTACACTATTTATATTTTTCATTATATTTTACTTCATGATTTATAAATAAATATTTATTTATATTTGATAATATATTTTTTATAAATTCTATCTCCCTAGGAAATATATTTTGTGTCAGTCTAGGTGTTATGAAATATTTATAAAATATATATATCTTAAATCTCTATTTTTATCTCTTAAAATATTTTAAATTTCCGATTATATTTTTCAATATCTCTTTTAAAATAAATCATGATATTCTTTCCTCGGGTTAATTAATTATTTGGTTCACCACTATCTCATTCACTTCAATAATGATAACCACAATATGGACAAGTATAATAAATTAAATTCAGGTTTTCAAGAAGTTAATGAATATTCAAAGACATCAAAGTGGGGGATTTTTATAATTAGAATACAAAAGGGGTGTTTTTTGAAAATATATAATATATTTTATTTAACATTTACTTCTACAAATGGGTGTATAATAACATTGGGTTATATAATATTACATTGATTATGAAATACATTTTTTTAATTTACCTCATAAGTATGTCACGTATCCCTATCCAAAAAATCATTAACCAAATTTATTTATCATTTATTATGGATTTAAATTTAATATATATTATCATAATATGTGTTTTTATAATAAAAAGGTGGATATTTTTATACCACTATCTCTAAATCTTGAATAGTTTTCATGACATGGTAACTCTATTGGGAATTAAATGCTTCCATATGACTACATTTTATTTCTACTAATATAACTACAAACAATGTCTATGATTGTCTAAATGAAGATCCTAATGAAAATTAAGAAGAAAATATTGTATATTGTTGATAAAATGGAAACATCATTTTTATTTATTATTTTAATGGAATATCATTAGAAAAACAATATTTTATTTTTTAATAAATAAATGGAGGGTAAGGATGAAGTTTGATAAGTGTAGTTAACCCTAGCATGTAGGAATATAGAATAGGTCTACCCTTATTCTATGTAATTAACTAAAATAGTACTAAATATACACTAGAATGAAACTGGAGGGGAAAAACAGGTCACTTATAGTTCCACAATCCCAATAATATTTTAGGAGTCCATCGGCCTATTAGTGGTGGAGCGCCATCAATATTTTGTTGGATTTCCAACAATAGTTTTTCATAGGTATTGCACTACCATCCCATTATAGTCTACACAATCTATAAAAAAGATCATTAGGGGCAGTTATTTCTTCATTTATTGGTGTTTTAAAAAATTGCATATTGCATCATCACTTGTTATTTAACATAAGATTCATTAATTTACCAAAGGGATTCATTTGTGTTTTTTTTAAGCATTTAGTGGTGGTTACTTGTAAATTTAGTGGTGTTTTTTATATAAAAAAATATTCATGGGAAATATAACCAAAATAATAGTAACTTTCCCTGAGCATTTTAGCAGTGATTTATTTTATCATTGATTATTCATAACCACTATTAAATACATTTAATTAAATGTTTTACTGGATGTTACTAAAACCAACCTCTAAATCATTATTTTTCCTATAAATATTTAAAAGAATTCAATAAAATAAAACATAATTATATGATAATCCCATAACACATATGTTATACATCAATAGTAATATAAAAATATCCACAATCATCATAAACTAAGTCTTAGAGAACCCATACATCTTTCAACTCATACCCAATTCATCAATATATACATATAAAATATATCCATCAACAACTAATAAACAATATACATCCATGTCACGACATACACTATATCATTCTACGTCCACATCATCTCATTAACAAAACCCCACCACTTCATGTCATCAATTGTAACATAATATAAAACAAAAAATACAACTAGACATAATAAGTTGAATTAATGTAGAATAACCAATAATGTATTTACATACCATGGAAACTAAGAACCACTATGACTAAATTATAATGGATTTCCTAGGTGAAAATGGTTTACCTTTTATATACTACTGATATCATTCACCTATAATGAAAAATATGACATTTAAGAAAAAATGAGAAAGATATAAGACACAAAATATATTAAAAATGCATCCCATGAAACGTTTAATTCTATTAACAAAACAGAATAAATATTTAACAGAAAAAAATAATATATAATGAAAAATATTTTTAATGAATAAATGTGCCTATTTAAGACAAGATAAAACAATTGAAATCAAAAGGGGATATATAAATACTATAAATCATATTTATAGTAACATACATTGTGATTGAAATTTACATAATAAAAAATATTTAATTAATTTTACTTTGAAAAATGATCAATATTTTAAAAACAACTTTTTGGTGATGTCCCCATGATTTTAGATCAATTTTAGGTCATTTTCTATAGTTTTGATCATTTCATGCTAGTTTGAGTGTTTCAAAATACTAAAAACATGTTTATGGAGATAAAGGGAAAGCAATAGTTCAGATTAATATTTTGTCGGTTCCTACATTTCACAATTAAATACATGGTCATTTTCCCTTAATATCATGGAAATCCAACATCATTTTCATATTTTTGACCTCACACCGCATGTTTTAAAGGATTTTTTACCTTTTACAATGTTTTTATCAATTAATTATGACCACACCAAACAATAGTTTTTCATGTCCTCTATGTTTACACATCAAAAACAACTCATAAGTGGTTTTTATATGATTGTACATCAATATAAGATCTTTTTCTATGGTTTTGATTATTACATGCACATTTATATGATTCAAAAAATTAAAAATGTATATATGTTCATAAAGGAAAACCCTAAATCGAAATGAAATTTTATCACTTCCGATATTTCAAAATTAAATATATGGTCATTGTCCAATATGTTTTGAGAAATTTGATTTTGTTTTCCTGGTTTTTATCCCCAAAACAGTTTTTTTCCAAGGATGTTGTGTCTTTGACAAGTGTTTATTGATTAATTCCGACAAAAATTCACATGATGTTGAATTTTTTTAATTTCATTCACATCCAAAACAACTTAGTGGTGGTTTTCACATGATTTCATGTCAATTTGAGAGTGTTTTCAATGATTTTGACCGTTCTGTAAATGTTTTAGTGTTTACAAACACTAAGAAATTTTTTGAAAACATAACAAGAAAATTATCATTCCAAATTATTTATCGTCGATTCCAACATTTTACAGTTAAATCAACAGTCATTATCCCTATATTTCAGGGAAATCCAACATTTTTTTCCGGGACATGACCCCCCAACACATGTTTTTAATTACTTTTGTATATTTTTGAAATGTTAATCAAGTAATTATAATAACACTGCATGTGTGATTGGCATGTTTTCAATATATAAATGGCATAGAAATGATCAGTGGTGTTTTCCTATTATTTCACATCAATATGATGTTGTTTTATATGGTTCTGACCATTCTATGGATGGTTTAGTGATTTAAAGCACTAAAAACTTGTTCTTATCCAAAACGGTTAACCCATAATTTAGAATGATATGTGATCTGTACCTATATATTAAAATTAAATCATTTGTCCTTTTCACCTAATTTCATGTAAATCTGACGTTGTTTTGTTTTTTTGACCCATGGAACTTATTTTTAAAGAACATTATACCATTAATAAGTTTTTACTAAAGAATTATGCCCATATTTTACGTCATAATGTTTTGTTTTAAGTGATTACACTTAAAAAATAACATACTGTTGGTTTTGAAATGATTGAACAACAATATAATAGCTTTTTGGGGTTTTTACAATTACCTGAATGGTTTAGTGTTCTAAAATACAAAAAATGAATTTATGACCATAACGGGAAAACCATAATTCTTAATGAAATTCAGTTGGTTCCAATATTTCATAATTAAATCCATGGTCATTTCCCCCTAATTTTGTGGAATTATAATGGCATTTTCCATGATTTTACTCCCCAACACAAGTTTTTAAATGGATTTTGTAACATTCAAAAGTATTTACTGAGTAATTCCCCCACACCAGACGTCTGATTAACATGTTTCCTACACTTACATGTTACAAATAACTAAATAGTGGTTTCCCATGGTTTCACATAAATTTAAGGATGTTTTCTATGTTTTTTCATATTCTATGTATGTTTTTATCTTTTAATACACTAAAAAAGAAAATACATACAAAAATTGGAAAATCATAATTTACAATAATGTGTTGTGAATTCGTACAATTAAAAATTAAATCCAATGTCATTGTACCATTATTTTAGCGAAATCCAATGTTATTTACCTATTTTTAACCCCATAACACTAATTTTTGAAGGTTGTTATAAGATTTAGATGATTTTACTGAGTAATTCTGACCACACGTCACATCAGTTTAAAATTTTATCTATGTGTACACATAAAAAACAACCTAAAATTGGTTTTAGAATTATTTTACTTCAATACGGTGTGGTTTTATACTATTTTTTGTATTATAGACATGTTTTACTGTATAAAAACACTAAAAGGGAATTTATGAAAAAAACAAGAAAACCGTAATTTGGAAGGTCATGTCGTCAGTTCCATTATTTAAAAATGAACTACATGGTCATTGTACCCTTATTTCAAAAAAATATGATGTTATTTTCTATGTTTTAACCCTATGACCCTTGTTTTTAAAGGCTTTTGTACCTATCAGAATGTTTACTGCGTTATTCAGTCAACACCACCTGTCAGATTTACGTGTTAGATATGCCTATCCATTAATAATAAATCATCAGTCGTTTTACCATGATTTCATATTAGTATTAGGTCATTTGATATGGTTTTGGCCTTTCCACACATTTATCGTGTTTTAAAACACTAAAAAATGGTTTATGAACGTAATGGAAAACCCTAATTTAGAATGACATGTCGTTAGTTCATAAATTTTAAAATTAAATCAAAGGACATTTTCCCCTAATTGTAGGGAAATCCAATATCTTTTTCATTGTTTTGAACCCATCAAACATGAAATTACAGGCTCTTATACCTTTTAGAAGTGTCAAACATGTTATTTTGATTGTACTACATGTCATATTGACATATTGTCCTTAAATATATGATAAAAACAACTTATAGGTGGTTTCCCACTATTTCATATAAATATAGTGTCATTTTATATGTTTTTGATAGTTCCATACATGTTTTAGGGTTTTAAATCAATAAAAACACCAATAACGGGAAAACCATCAGTCAGAATTGAATCTCTTCGGTTCCTAAATTTAACAACTAATACCATAGTATTTTTGATCTTAGAGGAGTCCGACCTCTTTCTTCTAGTTTTTACCCCCCCCCCCCAAAGGTTTCTAAAGGCTTTTGTACATTTTAAAATTGTTAACCGAGTAATTACGACCACACAACATGTTGTATTTATGTGTTGTATAGGAATACACATAAAAAAATGAAATGTTGTTTTCCCATTATTTAAAATCCGTGTGATTTCATAATCTATGTTTTTTACTATTCTATGATTTTTTTAGCATTTTAGAATGCTAAAAACGTGTTTACGTCCAAAACATGCCAACCATAATTCACAATGACATGTCATTAGTTCGTAAATTTCAAAAATATATTAATGTATGTAATCCCATGATTTATGTTCAATATTTTATTATTTTCGTGGTTTTTAACCCCTAACACTATTTCTAAAAGTTTTTTGTGCCATTAAAAAGTGTTTACAAACTAATTCTGACCACACCCAACGTCGGATTGAAGTGTTGTCTACACTTGAAAATACAAAACAAATCAATAGTTATTTACGCTGATTTGACAACAATATGGGATCATTTTCACTATTTTTGACCATTCCGTGATATTTTTAGAGTTTTAAATCACTAAAAATATATTTTTAACCAAAATGGGGATACAACCATTCGGAATTACATGTTGTTGGTTCATAGATTTCAAAATTAAATCTATAGTATTTTCCACCATATTTCAATTATTATAAAATCATTTTCTATGTTTTTACCACCAAAACATGTTTTTAATGGATTTTGTACCATTAATAATTGTTTACCATGTCATAATATATAAAAAGATATCCTACTATTTTCTAACATATGTATAATGATCTATAATTATTTTTTTACATACAGGAATCAACCACTTGTCAATATTGATCATGATGTGGTTAGTATGAGTCTAAATTCTTATTTTCAATATAAAATTGTCATTTATGTTTTATTTATGGATTCATTATGTGTCCTTTTCAAATGTTTGAATGGTTTATGGAATTTAGAATTTACCATGATGGTATAAGATATAAGGATGCATATTTCCTCAGAAATCATGTCGACCATCTATTGATATATAAAAACCAAATAATTTTCCATTTTTACCGCCAATTATTCCTTTTTGGTCTATATGTGTATTTTTTCACTTTTTCTATCAATATTTACAACTCTCTTTGTGAGTCTCGATCAAAAACAGTAATTGAACCCATATCTGGTATGACATTGATAGAAAACACTTCCCTACAAAAAACAGCTGATGGAGTGGGGCTAGAACCCATCCCCATACACATCCTACATTCCCCTTCCTAAAAATATTCCACCATCATCATTCAAAGAAATAGATTTTGATTGTGAAGGGTTCACATTCCAGAGTTCATGAATTTGAAAATGTTCATAAAATAATATTAACAATGATTTTTTAAAATATCCAAAAATCAAAATATTATATAATTAACAAATTTTTTAATATAATTTATTTTTATAAAAATACTATAAAAAATAATAATGAAAATTATTTTATAACAACAAGAAATCCTTCAACCGAATTTATTGGGGATATCTAGATGAATCATACTATGAAAAATTAGTATTGACTGATCCATGTTGCTAGCCCCTTTAATTTGGTTTATTGATTTTTTTTCTATAATATAATTATCATTATTATGTTTTAGTGGTAATAAAATTATTTGAAATGTTAATAATTATTACTTACTCCAACGTCTTAGGTAAGGTCATTTATAAAACCATCATCATGTTTCTTATGAACATTAAATCACATCTCTATTCAGCCAATGCAGTGACATGATTCATTGGTCATTAAAAAAAATAAAAACGTTTTAAAAAATAATAAGTAATAGAAAAATTCTATAAATAATAATGAACAAAATACAAAGAAAAATTTATCTTTCTCCAAAACAACTCTGAGACCCTGGATCTTTAGGAATTACTTTTTTCCCATGATTCACAATATTATTTAGATAATTAAATCAAATAATAAAAACATTAATAAAAATTAAATTTTTTTTGTTATTATGATACTATAAAATTTGAAATTAGCTCATGAGATGAATCTTTTATATCTCGACAAATTTCTTCTATTGGATATGAGACATACCTTCACGTACATTCTCATACATCTCTCATGATGTCATAGATGATTCATTAAACTTATTCCATAATCTCAATTTTAAATCTATAAATTTCGGGAAAAATATTTTCAATTTCCATGGGAATAAAACAGAGTGAGGGGCTTCAAAATGAAAAAAAATATAGTAATAAAAAAAATAAAAAATAAAACACAATATCTAGATTACTAAATTCTAATCATGTAATTTAAATTTGTTAACAAATAATGTTAAATTAATATTACCTTTACTTGATTATCAATGTCTAGCCTTTTCCATGTTCAAAAATATCCATAAAAATTTTATAATTAATATGAAATCTCACTATCCCAAAATAAAACATCCAATGAATATTCCCATATATTTTATCTAAGTCACCAAGAGGAACCTCAAACTCAACAAATGGAATGATAATCTTGAAGTCAGTCCGGTCCCATACATCTGTAATGTTAATATTTGTATCCATTATATATTTTTCATTATCTATTTGAAAAATGAAAATCATCATTAGTAATTTATAAGGATTTTTTATAAGAATACATTCATAATTGTAATGGTAACTCATCAATATTACATAGATAGAGGGGTGAAAAACTACTCCGTTGCTGACGATGAATCCGGAGGTGGGATACCAAAAAAAACTGCTCAAAAGGTCTTCTAATTATGAATCTCAAGAACAAAAGAATCACTATGATCTATAGAAGATTATGTTAGTGTTGGCATGGTCGAAAATTCTAATCGGCTACGATCCTAATCAATTTTTTATCTTGGAATCCCTACATTTCAAGTTGTAAAGGTATATTAAATTTATATAAAATGAAAAACGGCAACCACTATTTAAAAGAAATGAAAAAAATATAACAATATATATATTTCTATGATACACTCATTAATGAGAAACTATATTATATTTTCATTACCAATTTACATATTCAATTACCTTCATATTCATTATCATTCCTAGTATAATCCTCCATTGTGTTGAGTCCTTCAATTATTCCTTCTATGAAATGTTATAATATTTCTATACATTCAAGAAAAGTTGTTCAATGTTTTTGTGGTTGATGAGTTTCACCATCAAAAATCACCAATTTATCCCCACCACCAATATTAGTCAAGTATCTATGATTTATGTGTTCAACAAGACTCTAGACATATTGTATGTCATCATCTTCTTAATAATGAAAATTTTCTTATGAATCCAACATAAATGAATCTTTCTCTAAACATTAATTGCTATCCATAATGTGAGATATGATTACATAAGTAAAATGTAATGAATCATTCATTAATCCCCTATAAATTTTGACCCACATTCATTTGAATAAGACAAATGAAAATTGGACATGAGAGTTTAATTCAATTATTTAATTTTTCATCCCAAAGTATTCCACCAATAAAAATGTAAACTCAATGTAATTTTTAGTTTCGAAGTCTCTTACATGATAAATTGTGAGAAACATAAAACCTTGAATATCATAGGATTTGAATCCCTTGGCCCTTCTTAGTAGACATCAGGCCAAAAACATTAAATCATTTATTATTTGTTCAAGATTTCCATCATTATTTATCTAGAAAAAATAACTAATTATTTAACTTTTAACATAGGAAGAATAACTACATGTCAATAATCTAAATGAAAATTTACTTACACAATGTTAAAACCATTTGAAACCATTTATATTTACAGCTTTTGGTAATTCCAACTCATTTCGGTCTCGACCCCTTATTAACATATTTGATTGTAGTCACAATTCTCAAATAAGTAGATCTACAATAATACTATTTAGTGGAACATATCAATGTGCTTGTATAAACATCAATCCAGTCACTGTAAAATTTGAACCCATTGCAATTGTCTATCCAATAGTTTTGAATACTATTGACTGATTTTTAGAATTAGAATCATTGGAGATATTGTCTGTACATCCATCATGATTGAATCTAGTCTTGATCTCATCCAAATACCTATAATAGAAGGTCAATAACTCATTAGATATATAACCATTTGAAATAGTGCCTTATATTTGAGCTATACTCCTCATATATTATTTCAAATGTCAAAATAACCTGATGAAAAAATGAAATATATAAAAAAAAATTTATCCAATGATTGTATAAAATTGAAATCACCAATGAAAATTAAAAAATAACATAACTCTAAAAAGGATTCATCCATCGATAGTATATTAGTCCACCATTTTGAGATTCACCAACCAAATTATCATTAAAATAAACCATGTATGTGAAGAATATAGGGGAAAAATTCTCTAAATGGAATAATATAAAAAACAAATTCGTTCTATATATTTATCAAGATCGATTGGATTTAAATTTTTTCCAGATATCTCTCTAAGAAAGGTATGAAAATTAATTAGAACTGTAGTTACTTTTTCATGAAAACTATTAAGCAAATCCAACATCAAAAAATTCTCCATCATAATATGTGAGTAGTGAACTTTAAATCCATGTAAACTATGATGTCTTAAGTCAACAGACATATATAAGATACATTAATATACATCTAGAAATTTTACATTTCCTTATAGTCTGATGGAAGTCTTATTTATCAATATTTTTCATTGAAAAATACCCAAAAGAACCATTCATTTCTCATTTTCTCATAATCCATCAATTTTATTCATTGAATACGAGTCCTTATGACCAATAATGTGACCGACCTATTTACCCTAGTCATTATGCACTATAAAATTTACATTATCATATACATTCTTCAAAATATGCATTAAATAAAGATTATTAAGTACACAATTAAACTAATAATAAGTTTGTTTGAAAAATATTCTATATTTATTCTATTTTTGTCTTTTACCATCATCAGATACTATACCTCATAGCCTCTTCATCCTTATTTAAACTAATGACATTATACCAATTCTTTACTAATATTCATTAGATGTCCCAATATTTTTGAGCTAGATAAAACATTCAGTTACATTCTCATTTATATATCTCTATATAATCATGTCTTTTTAATACTAATTTTTTGATATGTATAAATTAATCGATGATCACCTGTAAAACATCAATTTCTAATTTGAGGTAATAGCTGAGTATGAAAATTAAAATAAAAAATTGGTCAAGGAAAACAAATTTTAGTGTTCCAAATAGATAAATATCCTTGTACATGAATTTCACTAATTTTCCTCATTAAATTAGCATAAATTTTGAGTAGTTTTATCATTGAAAAATCATATGTTTTAATTCCATCATCCATTAGTTCTCTTAATTATTTGATCAGAGGAAGAATTTATTCAAAATTGGCATTTCAAAGAAGTTTATTTCCAGGTAAATTAATTCAAATAATGAATTAATTTTTCATCATATACATCCATGGAATGATATTATAGGGGACAAAAACAACTGGAAAAAAGATATAATTAGTACATAAAGTAGAAAAGGGGTTAAAACCATAAGAATACAATCCTAGAAATACCTTCCTATGTTCTGATGAAAATTATTGATATTGTGTTTCAATCATATAATATGATGTTGATTTTTATAATCTCTCATCAATCCATAATTAGCATCCCAATAATGCCACATCATATCATATATAGTCTTAGACAATAATAATAATCATTTTAAGCATGGTTTCATAAGAACGCCACACAATACCATTCCAGGTGTTTTCTTATTTTGATTATTCTTAGGGTGTCGTTGATTTATAATCTTTTTTTTGTTCATTAGCTTTCATTCGCTTGTATGAAATCTTGATGATTATTATTTAACAGACTCCTTTCCATTGTAATTCATGCAATCATTAGGGAATGCACAGATCTTTTTATAATCAATTACATGTTTTTATGTCATTTGGCATCCCATTGAATGATACAAAGATCATTTATTCACTAAATACATAATGAATAAACTCTAAAATCATGTACATTTATTGGCTGTAATTCTAAAAAGTCATTTAAAATGATACAACATAATTTGAAAAGACAATATTGAATAATTTTACTATCCTTTATACAATTCATGTTATTTTTCTTCAAGTAGTTCATAAAAATCATTATTTTCACTGATTTTGTGAGCATGATTAACCGTATTAGGATCAACTAATGGTTTTTTATCTATTGAAATCCATGATGTTGACTTCTGAATAACCAAATACATTATTTCACAAATTAAGAACTCAATTCTCCTCTTCCATGTAATTTACCATATTTGTTGGGTAAATGTTTACTAAATTGAATGGAATTATTTTGAGACTAGACGCTTTGACGACACATAATTCCAATCCCCTATGAGCCCGAAATAGAATTATGATCTTCTTTTAGGTTCATTGAAGTAAATGTTTGAGAAGGGTTTCTTAACATTAAAAAACATGCTCAGATCTAAAATTTAAGGGCACCATCGAACATAGAATAGTGGAATTCGTCTAGAATGGATTTACATCGACTAGAAAGGGTAGACCAAAAGAGATAGTTTTCAGAATTTTTGGAATATTATAAAATAACATAAAAAGTTATTTTATTTTCTTTTCTCACCATTTAATGTTAGAAAACCATCACTACAATGAAACAATGAGGTTGAGACAATCCCCTTTAATGAGACTCCCTAACAAAAGCAAAATATAATTGTTGTTTCATTAATAAAATAGCATAACTATATAGAAACAAACCATAATAAAAACAAAATGACACATTTCTTTTTTAATGATCTACTACATTGGGGAATCACAAAAGGCATTTTTTCCTCTGAAGAACCTTTGGATAAAATCCCCTCCAACGACAGACGACAAAACCTAGTGAATTTATAGTGATGTCAATGCACCTCAATGAGTAGGACTGAAGGGTGACAGATGCGGATGGCTTCAAATGGAACATGACTCCTCACATGAGGATTTTATTACCGATGAGAACCATTCATGTGGGTGTTTAATTTTTTATTTTTCCCCATACTCATTCTAAAACAATGAATACAAATCAACCCATGAAAATGTGGATATACATATCGTGTGTTCTTATGGGAGGGTGTTTTTCATTGGATTTTTTTCAACAGGATTGATGATTATCCTATAGAACTATTATTCCAAGCCTCTCCTATTTTTAATCTTCAAATATGGAGGGAGAAGTCCGACACTAACAAGTCCTAGACCCTACTCACATGTGCGTTCTTCGTGGATGAGAATTCAAATTGGCGGCATGAAAATTTTGAGCCCTTCGCAATGATAGAGACACCACCCAGAGTTAGTAGGCGCATTGGGTGCCAAGAAAGGACCACCAGTGTGGATCCTGTGGACTGTGGGAGTTCCCTCCACCATACTGGCGGCGACGCTGGTGACTGCATGTGGTGGCCCATAGCAGCATCTTCATGCTGGAGGCGGTGATCCACGACAACACACTATGAGGAGCATAATGACTGGATCCTGCAGTGGATGTGCAGAAGATGCTGTTGTCCAGGGTCGTCGCTGGTGGAAGGACGCGACCCCTTTACTATGATGGTGTAGCAGCCCAAAGCTGATGTCCATGTCAGTGGAGAAGCCCATAGCCATGGGTCGCATTTCTTGGGGTGCGCGGTCCCATGACCATGTTGAAATGGTCTTTCCAGCCAGTTGGTGGGCCTTGTGATGGAACACTGAATGCGCTACGCATTTGGTCAATAAGATACAGCATCGCGACAACCCACATGTCAGGAGTGTGGAAGTGACCACTTTTCATGTCCTGGCCAAGTAGTGTACTGGTCCACCTCTAGTGGACCGGGTAGTGAATGGGCAGGACCCACCCCTTGGAATAGAACCATGTCATCGAACTAGACCAGCACCATTGGTATGTACCCATGCTAGTGGGATGGACCCGCACCATCGTGGTGGGCCAGACCTGCTACACAATTGACTACACTGAACTGAGCCAAACAAGCCCTGAACTAGGTCAGGTCAGGTCAGTCAAACTAAACAAAGTCATATAGGGCTCCCAAGATGGTTTCGTCAGGTTGATCTGACCAGGTCATACCGGGCCAAAAAGTAATTGGACCATGTATAAAATACTCCAATATAATTTAAAACATTATTATGATTTATGATCTATTTGTGGTATTGGAGACCTTGTAATAAGGAGGATATTTGGATATTATCTGCAGAGGCTGTCACAGATTCTAAATATCGATGAATGGATTGGGGACCAGCTCTCCTAGATTCATCTGCACTACGTGAACAAACCATATGGTTGGTTGTGACCTAAAAACTGATGACAAGATACCCTATATGGATTAGACACTATGGCCCGGTGGGAAGTGGCATCAGTGCGACCTGGCAGGCCCACGGTTGGGAGGGTCTCTATGTGACCCGATAGATCCATGGTACTCGAAAGGAGGAGAACCTTAGTATGGAAAAGGTGAGAAGAGAATTTTGTGTGACCCAGCATTCCCACATTGGGGAGAAGATTCCATGTGAAGTGGCATACACATGGTATTCATCAGGGATGAGTACCATAGTATTCCATGGTTAGTGGGAAGCATCTTTTCTGTAACCTAGTATACCCACAGTACTCATTGAGGGAAATTTCCTATGCTACCCATGGTGTTCGATGATATGACTATTTGTTTTACTTTCCTACCATAAATTATACCTACTATGAGTTTTCTTTCCTAAAGGTATTTATTTTGGATTTCATTGTGGACTTTCCTTTTTATTTTTTGTCCTTATTGAGTATATTGTTAGTCACCCCTACATGAGAATTGCTCCTACGTGTTGTGTTTGGTGAAGAAGATCACTGCCTTGATTGAGGACATGGTGGTCCAGGACCCTGTAGTTCCCAGTGAGACCAGGTATGTAGGGCGTGCTTCTGAGTATTTTAGCAGCTACTCGACACCTACCCATTAGGTTGTGTTTTTAGTAGGTTGCATTCCAATTTTCCATATAATATCATGTTATCAGATTAAATTTTATTGGGTTTGTATTCTTGAACATTTTTCCTATAAATTTTACTTTTTCTCAGTGATTCATTAGTGTCACGCATGTTTACATTTCTATCATTGGGATTTGGTTTTGTGTTCATGTGTACAGGTGCTCAGGACAATGCCTCACAATGCAGGTTGATGCCTTCAGCACTATTTCCCAACCCCTATCCTTCAGTAGATTGGAATGGGGTATATAAAAGAATGGCCCCAGGGATGGTATAATATCCATGTGGTATTAGTTGTTCAGATCTACCTCATTGAATGAGAGTCTATTGTTTTCTGTTTTGGAAACTGTGTTAAATGTTTTGAGTTCCACATTCACATTTTGTGAGACTAGTGTTGGTGAGGTAGATGACATATCCATATACTAGGACATTAACTTATGCTTTTTGGATCTACACATACATACAATGGTTTCGTGAATCATATAGGATTTGAGTGTTTAAATATATTTTTTCTAAAATAAGAGCCATCTCCCCAGGTATAATATATTGACTATGGTGTATCTCGATCTATATTATGATGTCTCCAAACAGACGACCAACTAGGATTATGATTCATGTCTGTTAGGATTACCCATCTACAGATGATGCATCGATTCAGGGACTAGTACAAGAGATGGCCCCGTCGGTAGGTTCAACAACATTACCACAGCCCATTGATCAGATGATACTACCAGAGTTACCAAAAGAGGATACAAGTAGGCTCAGGGCCATGTATGAGTTCCATAGATAGAGACCTTCTAGGTTCAAGGGAGAGATAGATCCTTAGGCCACTGAGGACTAGATGGAGGCGGTGACATTGTTCATAGGCTTAGTTAGGAATCCACTTGACTGAATGGAGATCATAGCTACGAGCCTTCTTCATTTCTCGATATGGAGATGGTGGAGCTAGATAATTCATACTCATGTATAGGTGACCCTCTCTTGGGACAACTTCGATCGGGTTTTCTGAGAGGAGTTATTCTCTGAGATGTTCCGCTCAATGCACATACGTTAGCTTCTTCACCTACTATAGGGAACCATGTCAGTGGTTGAGTACTCTTTGAGGATCATAAACCTCTGTCACTCCTCCATATACATTTTTTTGGACCTTTTCATCAAGTCCCAGAACTTTGAGCAGGGAATAAAATAGGATGTTAGTGCATCAACGGTGTCTCTCGACATCCCCACATAGACTGGAGTGCTGGAGAGGATCCTTCTTGTGGAGAGATTCCTAGTAGAGTACATGTTGATAGCTAGATGAACCAGTAGATACCAGGCCCATGATTCTTTAGTTATGAGAACTATGAAGTAGAAGAGGTGACCCAAGAATGCTAGATATTTTAGGGGACAACACCACGACTTCGGGTATGTTGTGAGGAGCCCCCATAGCAGAAGGAGTCAGCAGGGAACCTGGATGTGCCTCTTGAGCGGTTGGTAGAGACACATGGCTCCTGAATTACGGAACTAATTCACAAAATATCAATAGTTGGTTGAGGGAACACCAAGGAAATTGAAGACATTTGATTGTGAAGGTACGTAATGTGGCATACGTTGAAGGGGAGAAGGTCGAGCGGCAGGAGGTGGATGACGACTTGAAGTTTTACCACCACCACAACCAGGTGGTCCAACTCAGGCCTATGGGGGATGGTGGATAGGGGAGAGGACAACTTCAGGCGATGGAGGCCTATTAACATAGTGATATAAGAATTATTAAAGGTACGACCTATGTCTTATTCACCTCAGATTTAGTTCCTATAGATATAGGATCCATTCACTCTTCCCATTCCATATACATCCTTTGGGGATCATAGATTCTGGTGGAGTTTTTGGATTTATCCTTATGATTTCCACTCATACGGGAGGGGATTCAATGATTACACACTAGTTTAGGTAGTGTAATCTTACTATAGGAGGCGATAGCCTTGGCTGAGATCTCTTAGTAGTGGCATCAAGGCCTTACAATGGAAACTTGTGTATGGACTAGTTAACTATAATCGATGCTCTGATCGAATGTATTAGGCATAATCTCTGGTGTGACCGCATGGATGGGACCATTTCTTCCATCACCTATGAGAAGGGAAATTTTTCACCATAGGATAGAGTTTCTATGAGGAGGTGCAATCAATCACTCACCATTTTTCTAGCCTCACCCTTGGAATGGAGGAAGAGAGGAGTCTAAGATTTCTTGTAGTGGAGGATGAGTATGAGGATGTATTTCTTGAGGATTCTATGAGAATACCTCCTCTTAGGAATATAGACTTTGGCATTGAAATGTACCCTAGAATGAACACAATATCCATTCCTGCATATCGGATGCATCAAACTGAGTTTCATGAATTGAATGTATTGTTGGGTGACTTGTAGTTTAAAGGATTTTTGAGGCCATGTGTCTCACCATGGGAATCCCCATTTTTTTTCCAAGAAGAAATATAGTAGCTTTAGCTTATGTATGGACATATGGTTCCTGAACTAGGTGATCGTGAAGAATAAGTATCCACTATCGAGGATTGATGAACTCATATACCAACTAACATGATTGAGGTGGTTCTCGAAGATAGATCTCAGATCAGGATTCCATTATCGTTGGGTACAGGATGAGGATGTACCAAAGATAGACTTCAGATGTCCTTATTGCCATTACATGTTCTTGGTGATTCCCTTTGACATTACCAATGCCCCAACAATGTTTATTGGACACATACACATGATATTACAACCTTACCTCGATAGTTTTGTGGTTTCCTTCATTGATGACATCTTGGTGTACTCAACATTAATAGAGGATCATGATAAAAAATGCTGGATACTCCTTGATACATTCTAATAGAATCATCCCTATTGGATTCTCCCTAAGTACTAGTACTGGATTAGGGAGGTCCACTTTCTTAGACAAGTAATCCTAGAGGTAGCAGTTACAGTGGATCCAGTGATCATAGAGGTTGTTTTAGCTTGGGATCCAACTTGGAGCATGACTGAGGAACGTAGTTTCATGGGGTTGGTTGGATACTACCAGAGGTTCATACCTGACTTTTAAATGGATTGAATCACCTTTACTAGCCATGAACAAGAATGGAAATCCCTTCGTGTGTAAGTACAAGTTCCATATGAGTTTCTAGGAGTCTAGGAGTTGATTGATGATTGCCCCTGTCTTGATACTACCAAAAGAGGGTGTTGGGTATGTAGTATTATGCGATGCATCGATGACCAGATTGGGTTATGTATTGATGTATGAGATATCATTCATTTCCTATGGATCACATTAGTTGAGGTTATATGAGAAAAAATACACCACCCATTAACTGGAGTAAGCTGTAGTTTTATTTTTCTTGAAGATGTGGAGGCACTCCATAATAGGTGAATGGTTTATTTTCTACTCTAACCAAAAGAGTCCCAGGTCTATCTTCTCATAAAAGGACATAAACTTGATACAGTAGTGATGTCTATAGTTCTTCTTGGACTATTAATTATAGAATTTATATATTCTTGGAATGGGAACCATTGTGGCAGATGCTCTCATTGTGAAGTCAATTCTATATCTACTGAGTGAGGAAATGAAATACATAGTTTGGATGCATATATCTTTCATGGATGATTAATGAGAAGCACAAATTAATTCAATGACTATCACTCCTCCACTCCTTTAGAATGTTAGGGAGGAACGACATGTGTATGTTTACTGCGAGGCCCGACGTTCTCAGTTATCCTCTATACATACTCTTGATGGATCTTAGATAGGAGGGGACTCATCCTCCTTTTAAAAGGGTGCAACATTTTAACAGTGAATTTGTGGGAAGAGGTGATTATGAAGTTTCATACATCCCATTAAGTGGTACATCCTGTTGTGGGGAATATGAACCAGGATCTATGAAGTCATTACTGGTGGTCATGGATGAATAATGTTGCGGAAGAATTCATTTCAAGATGCCTCACTTGTCAGCTAGTGAAGGATGAGCATTGGGTTCCAGTAGGCCTGGCCCAACCCCTTGATTTACCAGTTTATAAATGGGATGGTAACTCAATGGAATTCATGACGGGGTTACCACGAACGTCCTGGGGCCATGATTCTATCTGGGTGATCGTTGATAGACTCACCAAGTCGGCTTAATTTTTACCCATTTGGGATCAAGGACCGATAGAGTGTTTGGAAAAAAACAACATCAAGTAGATTGTTTGGCTACATGGGGTGTCTTTGATGATCGTATCAGACCATGATGTACACATTACATCTCGGTTGTGGATGGTGTTGTACGAGGTGTTCATGATTTAGTTGTGCTTGGTCATAGCCTTTCACCCACAGATGGATGGTCTGATTAAACGGACCATACAGAACTTAGAGGAAATGATTAATTCTTGCATCCTCTATTTTGGTCGTAGCTGTAAGGACCACCTACCACTAGTAGAGTTTTAATACAACAACATATATCACTCCACCATTGGCATGACACCATTTTAGGCCTTGTACGGGTGGCCATGCAAATCACCTCTTTGCTGGAAAGGCCTAGAGGAATTAGCACAAAATGATCCAGAGTTGGTATGGGCTACCACTGAGAAGGTGTAGATCATCCAGGGGAAATGAGGACTGCATAGAGTAGGAGAACATCGTATTATGATAGGAGACAGATACCCTTGGAATTTGAGAATGGAGACCTCGTGTTCATTCAGGTCTCACCCTGAGGGGTTTTCCATGGATTCAGATGGGGAGGAATGTTATCTATTAGGTTCACCTGACTTTTCATATTCATAGAAGAGTTGGTGATGGAGAGTATTGGATAGATCTTCCCCCCAAAGGCACCAGGTGCACAAATTTTTTCACATGTTGCAGCTAATGAGGTAAGTGCATGACCCATCACAATTCATCGACTGGGGAAAGATGGACATTGAAGATGGGGCGAAAATTGTGGTGTTCCTAGCGGAGAGAGAGGACATATCATATCAGGCCCTTCATTTCTGGTCTCAAGTACAAATTCTTTGGCAGCATGATAATTTCTAAGATATAACATTGGAGTAGGAGGCTCAGATTTGTTCTTAGAACACCCATTTGTTTGTTTAGTCATGTTTCATCTTATGAGGACAAAGAGCCCAAAAAGGCAGAGTAATGTAATGTCTTGGATTTTTCATTTCAATTTTATTAAATTATATGGAATTATTTGGAGACTAGATGCTTTTATGGCACTTAGATCCGAGAGCCGATGAGCCTATAATATAATTTTGAACATTTATTAGTTCATTTACGTAAAAATATGAGTGGGTTTTTATTACATTTAAACCAATTAATGGATCACAAATATGAGGGCACAGTTGAACTATGAATGGACGGATTAGGCTATAATGGACTTTACCTCGACCAGAAAGGTGAACTGGATATGATAGTTTTCAAACATTTTATATAAATAAATAAAAAATAAAATGGATATTTTATTTTATTTTCTCATCATTGAGTGGTGGCACGCCAGCACTACGGTGCATCGATGACGCATTGACGATCCACATTAATGAGACTCCTTAATGGAAGAGAAACATACACATTGTTTCATTAATGAAATAGATTAAACACGTGGCAACATAGCATAATATAAATGATGCGGCGCTTTTCTCTGTTAATGAGATAATATGATGGTGAATAAAATTTTTATTTTTTCCTCAGACGAACCTATAGTGAAAATATTCTCCAACAATGAATGAGTAATTCCGGATATTCACTAGAGAAGTCTTCTCACATCAAAGAACGATATCGGAGGGCGATGGATGACGAGAGTTTGAAATATAACATGAATCCTTGTAGGTGGATTTCATTACTGATGAACCCCATTAATGTAGAGGTTTATGGTTTTTTGTTTCGTCCGTTATTAATATAAAATAATGAAGGTGGATCATCCAATGAAAACGGTTTATATGTGGATCATGTGTTCTTGTAGGGGGTCTTTTCCTTGGGTTTTTTTGAATTGGGACAGATGATTATCTCAAAGAAATATGATCCCAAGCCCAAATTTTTTTTAACATATAACATGGAGGGTTCAGGCCGACATGAACATAACCTGATTCCCTCGTCCTTGTTTTTTTTATGGTTGAGCATTCAAATTTTAGGAAGGGAAAATTTTAGGCCTTTGTAGGAAAGGCGACACCCCCTAGAGGCCAGAGGTGTAAGTGGCTCAAAAAATGGACCACCGTTATGGACCTCGTGGTGTGTAGAAGAGCCTTTTGGTGTCCGTGAGCTAGAGGAGGCATGCCACGACGATGCTCCAGTGTTACACCCCACACTTTGACGGTATTTTTCCCATTTAAGAATAAAATATCTTACGTTGTATGAAACATAATGTCCTATCAGACTGTGATAAGTCAAACAAGCTGTTATGAATAGTAAAACCCACTTATTGAAATTTTATACATTTTATTTTATAAAATGGAATTAATTTTTGGATTTGGAATATTTGAATTAGATTAGGGTTCATTTTTCGTATTTTTATGAAAAATATTATTTTTTTTTGATAAATTGTGAAAAACACTACATTTTTGGTAAAACCCGAGTTATTTTTTTCATAAATATATTTTTTATTTAAATTTTTTAGGTAAAAATAGATTTATAATACCTATATTATCCCAATGTAATTCATTTTATTTGTTTTATAATAAAATTTTATGTATAAAATTTTATTGAACTTTTTACCGACTTTTACCAACCTTTTATGGACGTTAACTAATTTGCATAAAACAAAATTTTACAGCTTCTATAAATTTAATTTCAAAAAAAGGAGACACACGGTTGATACCAGTAAGTAAAATTTGGTTAAATAAGATGAAAATATTTTTTTATGAATAGGAAACATTTACTTTTATTTACCATGGATAAGATTAAATAGGTTAATTGATGGTAAAAATTATTTATAATTACCTAATACATGTCATAATTTTATTGTATATGTGTATTTCGACCAAAATAAACAATAGGAATAAATTATGATCCTTTTGATCCATATGGATTAGATTAGGACATTTATTATTAATTTATTTCATGAAAATTTAAAAGTTTTAAATTCACATTTTCATAACTAATCAATTTTCTATATCATGATACACATAATATAAATTCAACTATAAAAATTCATAAAAAAGCTACAGATATTTCCAACATAATGGTTTTTTGTTTATAATTTTTAAAATAAAATAATTTAAGTTATTTATAACACAATAATGATTTAGTAAATACCTTATTAACGAATGATTAAAATAATTGATATTATAAATATACAAATAAATGTAAATTGAGACTTTTGATGAATTCCATGAATTTTATGGGGTTAATATGACATTTTAGGGTTGATTAGATGAATTTATTTTCAATGTAATCAAGTTGTAAAGACTTTAACAAAAATAAATTACTAAGTTGTTTCAAAATTGACAAAAATGCGTTTTTAAAACAACTATTATATTATTTATTGATATGACATTAATAAAAATAAATGGTTCGGCCCAAAGTCTTAAATAACGCTATATATATCTAAAATGAACCACATGGGGTTCTCTTGGATTTTTATAGTAATTTTAGTAACCATTTAAGAAAATAATAAAAGAATAAAAGGAAAATGATAATCTAATTAACAAAGAATTAAATATAAAAGATACGGAATTTATCAAGTTGTTAGGACATAAATAGAAATCAATTACTAAATATTGTAAAAATTGAAATAAATGATTTCTTAAAACAAATAATTTCTTATTGATAGATATGATATTACTGAAAATATGAGGTTCAGCCAAATGACATAAATAAGGTTATATATATCGATAATGAAATAATAGGGGTTCGATTGGCTTTTTATAGTATGTTTATTAACCATTTGTCATAGAATTTTATTTAACATTTTAACGTCTTTTACCCACCTTTTATGCCTGTTATAAAATTTTCATAAAACGTAATTTCAGTGCTTCTATAAAATTATTTTAAAAAAACCAAGAGACATGGTTGATATCAGTAAGTAAAATGTGGTTCAATATGATGGAAATAATTCTTGTTGAATCATAACTTTTGATTTTTATTTTCCATAGTTAAAAGTAAATAAGGTTATTATAGGTAAAAAAATATATGATAATTACCCTAAAACATGTCCTAATTCAATTGGATTCGTGTCTTTCAAACAAAATCAACCTTATAAAAAATATATGATCCTTTTGGTCCACTTGGATTAGATTAGGTCATTTATTATTATTTCATTTAATGAAGTGTTCAATGTGTTAAATTCAAATTTTCATAACTAAACCATTTTTTATATCATGTTACACATAATATAAATTAAACTGTAGATATTAATTAGAGTTCTAAAATTATTTCCAACATAATTGTATTTTATTTATAATTTTTAATCATTAAATAATATTATTTATTTATAACACAACGATGATTCCGCAATTACCTTATTAATGAAAGATTTAAATAATTGATATTATAAATATCCCACACATGTCATAATTCTATTGGATAGGTGTATTTCGACCAAAATCAACATTAGGAATATAATATGATATTTTTGGTCCACTTGGATTAAATTAAGACATTTATTAGTATTTTATTTTAAGATGAGTAAAAAGTGTTAAATTAAAATTTTCATTACTAATCCATTTTTTATATCATGTTACACATGATATAAATTCAACTATAAATATTAATTAGAACGAAAAAATTATTTCCAACATAATGGTATTTTATTTATAATTTTTATACATTAAATAATTTAATTTATTTATAACACAATGATGATGCAGTAATTACCATATTAATGAAATATTAAAATAATTTATATTATAAATATACAAATAAATGTAAAAATTGATGGTAAAAATATAATTAGTGGTAAATTCACATTTTCATTGATTTGTACATTTATTATTTTTTTATTTAGATAATAATTAAAAGTGTTAAATTCACACTTTCATAACAAAACCATTTTGTATATCATATTACACATAATAGAAATTCAACTATAAATATTGATTATAAATATTAAATGTTTTCCAACATAATGGTATTTTATTTATAATATTTAGACATCAAATAATTTAATTTATCTATAACACAATGATGATGCAGTAATTACCTTACTAATGAAATATTAAAATAATTGATATTATAAATATCCAAATATATGTAAATTGTGAGTTTTGATGAACTCCGTGAATTTTATAGGTTAACATGAAATGATATGGCAGATTAAATGAATTTATTTTTGATGTAATCAACTTGTATGGACTTTAACAAAAATAAATTACTAAATAGTGTCAAAATTGACATAAATGAGTTTTTAAAACTAATACTATATTATTGATTAATATGATATTATTAAAATATAAGGTTTGGTCAAAAGACTTAAATAAGGTTATATATATCAATAATGAATCACATGGGTTTCTCATGTCTTTTTATATTATGCTTATTGACTATTTAATATAATAATACAAGAATACATGGTAACTGATAAACTGTTTAACCAAGAGTGAAATCTAAATGGCAAGGACTTTAACAACCCGTAAGGACTTTATAAAAAATAAATTACTAAATAAGGTCAAAATTGACACAAATGAGTTTTTAAAACAAATTCTATATTATTGATTGATATTATATTACTAAAAATATAAGGGTCAACAAAAATAATTAAATAAGGTTATATATAACAATAATGAAAAACTTGGGGTTCGATTGGATTTTTATAGTTTTTTATTAACCATTTATTATAAAATTTTAGTGAACTATTTACCTTATTTTACCCACATTCTAGGCAAGATAATAAATTTTCATAAAAAGTAATTTTACCACTTCTATAAATTTAATTTAAAAAATCTAAGACACACTATTGATATCAGTAAGTAAAATGTGCTTCCATAATATGAAAACATTTTTTGGTGAATAGTAACTTTGGAGATTTCTTTACCACGGTTAAAAGTAAATAGTGTAATTAATGGTAAAAATAATATTATAATTACCCTATCAGATATCCTAATTCTCTTGGATAAGTGTATTTCGACCAAAATCAAACTTAGGAATAAAATATGATCCTTTTGGTCAACTTGGATTAGATTTGAAGATTTATTATTATATTATATAAATAAGTGTTAAAAGTTGTAAATTCATATTTTCATAACCAAACCATTTTTATGTCATGTTAAAACTCATATAAATTAAACTATAAATATTCATTAGAACGATAAAAATATTTCCAACCTAATGGTATTTTATTTATAATTTTTAGACATTAAATAATTTAATTTATTTATAACACAATAATGATGTAATAATTACCTTATTATTGAAAGAATAAAATAGTTTATATTATAAATATCCTACACATGTCCTAATTCAATTTGATAAGTGTATTTCGACCAAAATAAACCATAAGAATAAAATATTATCATTTTGGTCCACTAGGATTGGATTAGGACCCTTTTTATTAATTTATTCAAAGAAGATTTAAAAGTGTTGGGTTCACAGTTTCATAAATAAACCATTTTTTATATCATGTTACACATAATATAAATTCAACTATAAATATTATTTAGAAAGCTAAAGATATTTCCAACGTAATGGTAATTTATTTATAATTTTTAGACATTTAATAATTTAATATATTTATAACAGAATGATGATGTAGTAATTAGCGTATTAACAAAATATTAAAATAATTTATATTATAAACATCCAAATAAATGTAAATTGAGATTGTCAATGAATTCGATTTTAGGGTGGATTAAATGAATATTTTTAATATGTAATCAAGTTTTAAGGACTTTAAGAAAAATAAATCACTAAATACTGTCAAAATTGACATAAATGAGTTTATAAATAAAATATTATATTATTGTTTGATAGGAAATTACTAAAAATAAATGGTTCGGCCAATATACTTAAATAACATTATATATATAAATAATGAACCACTTAGGGTTCTCTTTGATTTTTATTGTATGTTTATTAACCATTTATTATAATAATACAAGAATACATGGTAAATGATATTCTATTTAACCAAGAATTAAATTTAAAAGATAAGGAATTTAATAAGTTGTAAGGACTTTAACAAATACCAATTATTAAATATTGTCCAAATTGACATAATTGAGTTTTTAAAACAAATACTAATTTATTGATTGATATAATATTATATAAAATATAAGTTTCCACCAAAAGACTTAAATAATGTTATATATATCAATAATGAACCACTGGGGGTTCTCTTGGCTTTTAATAGTAAGGTTGTTAACCATTTATTATATAATTTTATCAAACTTTTTACCGTCTTTTACCCACCTTTTATGCACGCTAAAACGTTTGCATAAAACGTAATTTTAGTGATTCTATAAATTGAATTCCAAAAAAAACAATAGGCATGGTTGATATGAGTATGTAAAATGTGGTAACTAAGATGAAATTAATATTTGGTGAATAGTAACATTTGACTTTTATTTACTACGGTTAAAATTAAATAGCGTAATTATAGGTAAAAATGAAATTATAATTTCCCTAACACGTGTCCGAATTCTATTGGATAAGTGTATTTCAACCCAAATAAACCTTTGGAAGAAAATATGATCTTTTTAGTCCACTTGGAATAGATTAATACATTTATTATTAGTTTATTTAAAGAATAGGGAAAGGTGTTAAATTCACTATTTCATAACTAATTTTTTTATATCATGTTTCACCTAATATAAATTAAACTATAGATATTCATTATAAAGATAAAAATATTTACAACATAATGGTATTTTATATTTAATCTATTTTCATTAAATAATTTAATTTATTTATAACACAATGATGATGTAGTAATTACCTTATTAGTGAAAGATTAAAAGAATTGAAATTATAAATATCCTAAAGAGGTTGTAATTTTATTAGAAACGTGTATTTCTACCCAAATCATCCTTTGGACTAAAATGTGATCCTTTTGGTCTTCTTGGATTAGATAAATAAATTTATTATTATTTAATTTTAACATGAGTTAAAAGTGTAAAATTAAAATTTTCATAACTAAACCAATTTTTATATCATGTTACACATAATATTAATAAAAATATTAATATTAATTAGAAAGAAAAAATGATTTCCAACATAATGGGGTTTTATTTATAACTTTTAGACATTAAATAATTTAATTTATTTATAACACAATGATGATGCAGTAATTACCTTATTAATGAAAGATTAAAAAAATTGATATTATAAATATAAAAATAAATGTAAATGTTGACGGTAAAAATATAAATAGTGGTAAATTAACATTTTAATTTATTAGAAAATTTATTATTATTCTATTTAAAGAAGAGTAAAAAGTGTTAAATTCGCAGTTTCATAACCAAACCATTTTCTATATCATGTTACAAATAATAGAAATTAAACTATAAATATTCATTTGAACTATAAAAATACATACAACATAATTGTATTTTATTTATAATATTTAGACTTTAAATAATTTAATTTATTTATAACACAATAATGATGTATTAATTACCTTATTAATGAACGATTAAAATAATTGATATTATTAATATCTAAATAAAGTTAAATTGAGAGTTTTGATGAAATCCAAGAATTTTATAGGTTAACATGACATGTTAGGGTTGGTTAAATGAGTTTTTTTCAAAGTAATCATGTTTTATGTGAAAAGACTAAAATAAATTACTAAATACTGTCAAAATTGACATAAATGAGTTTTTAAAACTAATACTAAATTATTTATTGATATGATATTACTAAATGTACAAGGATCAGCCAAAAGACATAAATAAGGTTATATATATCAATAATGAACCACTTGGGGTTCTCTTGGATTTTTATAGTCTGTTTATTAACTATTTATTATAATAATACAAGAATACATGGAAAATGATAAACTATTTAACCACGAGTTAAAACTAAATGTTATGGACTTCATCAACTTGTAAGGACTCTATCAAAACCCAATTACTAAGTAGTGTCATAAATTGACATAAATATGTTTTTAAGAAAAATAATATATTATTTAATGATATGATATTACTAAAAATATTAGTTTTATCCAAAAGACTTAAATATGTTTATATATATCAATAATGAACCACATGGGGTTTGCTTGCATTTTTATAGTTTGTTTATTAAAAATTTATTATAAAATTATACTGAACTGTTTATCATCTTTTAACCACCTCTGATGCACGTTAATAAATTTGTATATAACATAATTTTACCGCTTCTATAAATTGATTTTCAAAAATCTGAGAGGCACGGTTGATATTAATAATTTAAATGTCGTTCAATAAGATTAAAATAATTTTCGATAATAGTAACTTTTGACTTTTATGTACCATGATTAAAAGTAAATAGGGTAATTAAAGGTAAAATTGATACTATAATTACCTAACACATGTCGTAATTCTACTGGATAAGTGTATTTCCACCAAAATCAACCTTAGGAATAAAATATGATCCTTTTGGTCCATTTGGATGAGATTAAGACATTTATTATTATTTTATATAAAGAAGACTAAAAAGTGTTAAATTCACATTTTCATAACTAAACCATATTTATATCATGTTACACAAAATTTAAATTAAACTATAAATATTCATTAGATAGAATAAAATATTTCCAACATAATTGTATTTTTTTTTATAATTTTAGACATTAAATAATTTAATTTATTTATATCACAATGATGATGCATTAATTACCTTATTATGGAAGGATTAAAATAATTGATATTATAAATATCCAACACTTGTCTTAATTCTATTGGATATTTGTATTTCAACCAAAATCGACCATATGAATAAAATATGAACCTTTTGGTCCACATGGATTACATTATGGCATTTATTATTAATTTATTTAAAGCAATGATAAAAGTGATGGATTCATATTTTCATAACCAAACAATTTTTTATATCATGATACACATAATATAAATTGAACTATAACTATTCATTATAATGTTAAAGATATTTCCAACATAATGGTATTTTATTGTTACTTTTTAGACATTAAATAATTTAATTTATTTTCAACAAAATTATGATGTAGTAATTACCTTATTAATGAAATATTAAAATAATTGATATTATATATACACAAATAAATGTAAACTGAGAGTTTTGATGAAATCCATGAATTTTATATATTAATATGACATTTTTTGGCTGAATAAATGATTTTTTTTTCATAGAATTCAAGTTTTATGGACTTTAACAAAAATAAATTACTAAATAGTATCATAATTGACTTAAATTAGTTTTTAAAACTAATAATATATTAGTTATTCATATGAAATTACTAAAAATATACGGTTTGACCAAAAGGCATAAAAAATTCAATGTATATAAATAATGAAACACTATGCGTTCTCTTGGATTTTTTATAGTTAGTTTATTATCAATTTATTATAATAATACAATAATACATAGTAAATTATAACCTATTTAACCAATAGTTAAATATAAAAGATAAGGAATTTAAGAAGTTTTAAGGACATAAAAAAACAATTTACTAAATTTTGTTAAAATTGACATAAATGATTTTTTAAAACAAATACTATATTATTGATTGATATGATATTACGAAAAATATAAGGATCATCCAAAAGACATAAATAAGATTATATATACCAATAATGATCCAATTGGGGTTCTTTTAGATTTTTATAGTACGTTTATTAACAATTTATTATAAAATTTTATAGAACATTTTACCATATTTTACCCACAATTTATGCACGTTAAAAATTTGGATAAAACATAATTTTACAGCTTCTATAAATTGAATTTCAAAAAAATAAGAGGCACAGTTGATATCTGTAAGAAAAATTTTCTTCAATAAGATGAAAATAATATTTAGTAAATTGTAACTTTTGACTATTATTTACCATGGTTAAAATTGAATTGGGTAATTATAGGTAAAAATGATATTATAATTACACTAAAACATGTATTAATTCTATTGGATAAGTTTATTTCAACCAAAATCAACCATAAGAATAAAATATGATCCTTTTTTGTCCACTTGGATTAGATTAGGTCATTTATTTTTATTTTATTTAAAAACGAGTTAAAAGTGTCAAATTAAAATTTTCATACCTAAACCATTTTTTATATCATGGTACACATAATATAAATTAAACTATATATATTCACTAGAATGCTAAAAATATTTCCAAAATAATGGAATTTTATTTATATTTTTTAGTCTTTAAATAATTTAATTTATTTACAACACAATGATGATGTAGTAATTACCTTATTAATGAATTATTAAAATAATTGATATTATAAATATCCAACACATGTCATAATTCTATTGGATAAGTGTACTTCCACCAAAATAAAACTTAGGAATAAAATATTATCCCTTTTGTCCACTTGGTTTAGAATTTGACATTTATTATTATTTTATTTTATATGAGTTAAAAGTGTTAAGTTCAAATTTACATAACTAAACCATTTTTATATAGTTTTACACATAATATAAATTCAACTATAAAAATTAATTAAAAAGAAAAAATTATTTCCATCATAATGGTATTTTATAAATAATTTTTAGACATTAAATAATTTAATTTATTTATCACCCAATGATGATGCATTAATTACCTTATTAATGAAATATTAAAATAATTGATATTATAAATATAGAGATTAATGTAAAAATTGATGGTAAAAATATAAATAGTTCTAAATTTACATTTTCATAGATTTGTACATTTATTGTTATTTTATTTAGAGAAGAGTTAAAAGTGTTAAATTCATATTTTTATAACTAAACCACTTTTTATATCTTATTACACATAATAAAAATTCAACTATAAATAATCATTAGAAATGTAAAAAGATTTCCTACATAATGTTATTTTATTTATAATTTTTAGACATTAAATAATTTAATTTATTTATAACACAATTATGATGCCATAATTACATTATTAGTCAATGATTAAAATAATTGATATTATAAAAATATAATAAATTTAAATTTAGAGTTTTGATGAATTCCAATAATTTTATAGGTTAACATGACATGTTAGGGGTGATTAAATGATTTTTATTCAAAGTAATCAATTTGTAGGGACATTAACATAAATCAATTACTAAATAATGTCAAAATTGACAGATATGAGTTTTTATAACTAATATTGTATTATTGATTGATATGATATTACTAAAAATATATGCATCGTCTAAAAGACTTAAATAAGGTTATATATACCAATAATAAACCACATGGGGTTCTCTTGTATTTATATAGTAAGTTTATTAACTATTTATTATAATGATACAGGAATACATGGTAAATGATAAACTATTTACCCAAGAGTTAAATCAAAGTGATAAGGACTTCAACATGTTGTAAGGACTTTAAAAAAAATCAATTACTAAATAGTGTCAAAATCGACATAATTGAGTTTTTAAAAAAAAATACTATATTATTGATTGATATTTTATTACTAAAAATATAAGGTTCAGCCAAAAGATATAAATAAGGTTATATATATCTATAATGAACCACTTGGGTTTAACATGGATTTTTTTTTAATATGTTTATTAACCATTTATTATTAAATTTCATTGAACTTTTTACCATATTTTAACCACCTTCTATGAACGTTAACAAATTTTCATAAAACGTAATTTTACCGCTTCTATAAATTGAATTTCAAAAATCAGAGAGACACGATTAATATCAGAATATAAAATGTGGTTCAATAAGATGAAAATAATTTTTTGTGAAAAGTAAATTTTGAATTTTATTTACCACGGTTTAAAGTAGATAGGTTAATTAAAGGTAATAATGATATTATAAATACCCTAAAACATATCATAATTCTATTGGATAAGTGTATTTCAACCAAAATAAATCTTAGGAATAAAATATGATCCTTTTCGTCCACCTAAATTAGATTAGGGAATTTATATTTATTTTATATAAAGAAGAGTTAGATGTGATAAAATTACATTTTCATAACTAAATGATTTTTTTATCATGTTACACAGAATATAAATTAAACTATAAATATTCATTAAAAATATAAAAATATTTCCCAGAAAATGGTATTTTATTTATAATTTTTATACATTAAATAATTTAATATATTTATAACACAATAACGATGCAGTAATTACCATATTATTGAAAGATTAAAATAATTGATATTTTAAATATCCAAAAGATGTCCTAATTCTATTGGATAAGTGTATTTCAACCAAAATCATTCTTAGTAATATAATATGATCCTTTTGGTCCACTTGGATTAGATTAAGACATTTATTATTATTTTATTTTAAGAAGACTTAAAAGTTTTAAACTCAAATTTTCATAACTAAACCATTTTTTAACATGTTACACATAATATCAATTCAACTATAAATATTCATTAAAATTAAAAAATGGATTCCACATAACGGTATTTAATTTCTATATTTTACACGTAAAACAATTTAATTTAATTTTAACACAATGATGTTGTAGTAATAGCTTATTAATGAAAGATTAAAATAATTGAGATTATAAATATTCAAATAAATGTAAAAATTGATGGTCAAAATAAAAATTGTGGAAAATTTATATTTTCATGGATTAAGAATTTTATTTTTATTTTATTTAAAGAAGAGTTAAAAGTGTTAAATTCACATTTTCATAACTAAACCATTTTTATATCATGTTACACATAATATAAATTCAACTATAAATATTCATTAGAAATCTAAAATGATTTCCAACATAATGGAATTTTATTTATAAATTTTAGACATTATATAATTTAATTTATTTATAACACAATGATGATGCAGTAATTACCTCTTTAATGAATGATTAAAATAATTGATATAATAAATATCCCAATAAATGTAAATTGAGAGTTTTGTTGAATTTTATGAATTTTATAGGTTAATATGACATGATACGGTTTATTAAAATAATTTTTCTCAAATTTATCTAGTTTTATGAACATTAATAAAAAAATATTACTAAATAGTGTCAAAATAGACATAATTGAGTTTTTAAAACAATTACTATATTATTGATTGATATGATATTACTAAATATATAAGGTTCAGAAAAACGAATTATATAAGGTTATATATATCAATAATGAACCACTTGGTCTTCACTTATCTTATTATAGTAAGTATATTAACCATTTCATAAAATTGTACTAGAATACATGGTAAATGATAAACAATTTATCCAAGAGTTAAATCTAAAAAAATACTATATTATTGATTGATAGGATATTACTAAAAATATAAATTTTATCCAAAATACATAAATAGTGTTATATATATATCAATAATTAACCACTTGGGGTTCTCTTGACTTTTTATAGTAACATTATTAACCATTTATTATAAAATTTTATTGAACTTTTTAACGCCTTTTACCCACCTTCTATGCACATTAAACATCTCAATATAACGTAATTTTACTGCTTCTATGAATTTAATTTCAAAAATTTGAGAGATAAAATTGATATCAGAAAGTAAAATTATGATCAATAAGATGAAAATCATTTTTGGTTAATAATATCTTTTGACTTTTATTTACCACACTTAAAAGTAAATACGGAAATTAAAGGTAAAAATGATATTATAATTACCCTATGACATGTCCTAGTTCTATATCATAAGTGTATTTCAAACAAAATCAACCTTAGGTAGAATATATGATCTTCTCATCCACTTGGATTAGATTATCACATTTATCATTTTTTTATTTAAAGAAGAGTTAAAAGTGTTAAATTCACATTTTCATAACTAAACCATTATTTTATATCATGTAACACATAATATATTTTCAACTGTAAATATTTATTATAAAGCTAAAAATATTTCAAAAATATTGATATTTTATTTATAAATTTTAGACATTAAATAATTTAATTTATTTATAACACAATGATGATGAAGTAATTACCTTAATAAGGAAAACATAAAATAATTGATTTTATTAATAACCAATTAAAAAAAAATTGAGGCTTTTGAAGAATTCAAAAAAATTTATAGGTAAATATTACAATTTTGGGTTGATTAAATGAATTTTTTTTTGAAGTAATCATGTTGTAAGGACTTTAACAAAATTGAATTACTAAATAGTGTCAAAAATGAAATAAATGTGTTTTTAAAAAAATACAATAATAATGATTTATATGATATTGCTAAAAATATAAGGATCAATCAAATAACTTAAATAATGTTATATATTTCAATATTAACCACTTGGGGTTTTCTTTTCTTTTTGTAGTATGTTTATGAACCATTTATTATAATTAAACAAGAATACATGGTAAATGATAAACTTTTTAACAAATAGTTAAATGTAAAAGATAAGGTCAAAATGGTGACCTAAACCTTCCTAAAAAAATATGTTGAGTGTATTTTGACCCACAAAAACATTTTACTCAATTGAAATCTATTTTGAGACATTATAAACCGAAAATTATTGTATAATATTCTAATATTTCAAGCCTTTCCTAAAGTGACCCTCACCTCTCTTATAAAAGTGTATTTCCCCTTCTCTCTAAATCCAACCTCCAATACCAATTTTCATGGACAAAACCTACCCAAATATCCTCAAAGGTACCCTCAATTAAACTTAGGGTCCATAAATTTATTATAAATCCAACCTATGGATCCTTTTGATCAAATCCAATGGAATCACCTGATGAAGATGTTATAATTTCATCACCACTTTTCTATGATTTTTCTTCTTCCACTTCCTCCATTCTTTCGTCCATCCCAAAATAATTACTCCAGTACCTCCAACATACTGTGATGTTTTTATAAATATGGTACAACCATATTTATTATTCTATCTATCCTATAAATGACAAAGTCACCATTTCTGCGTACGTACGACATACTGTCTCCACGTCGTGGTATAGTTTGATATTCGACACTTAATTATACGTATGGGTATAATAATGAGCATAATTGGAGAAAATAATAAATTTAACATGTTAATTATTCGATCTATATGATATACCATCCAATTACATATGATTTTACCGTCAATAGAATGTTATTTTCGCTCGTGCATACGTATGGATTACTGTCTCCACGAATGTGATGAGATTTGTACCCCATCGTAAAAATTCAAGAATAATTTTCATTTTATGATTAAAAATAATGTTTAAGAACATAATATCATTTTGTATATGAATAAAATATTTCATATCCATAACAAAATTGACTTACGTTACAAAACATATGACGGAAAACGAATTAGTTAACACCAAAAACAGTTTTACTACTATCAAAAATAAATAAATATTAGAAGATCATATAAGATATAATATTTGTGTATGTGGGTCTTGTCTAATTTAACAACAATTATTTCACTACAATAAGTCAGGTTAACATACCCTTGATCAAGGAAAAGTTCAAGGTAATGGTTAGTTTAAAAAAGTCTTTATTATCCGAGGATGTTAATACGTAAGTATCTACTGAAACTTATTTATCATCCATGTCCATGTTTATTAAAAATTTATTTCAAAACATTTTTACTGTTTTCTAGACTATGTGTCAAAGACATTTATACCCATGGTTGAATTTTAATAATTTTTTTTAAAGGAATCATTCCATCATTTTCCAAACAAGGTACTTTATGAACCTTTTTACAAATTAAGGTAATAATGTTTTTTTAACTTATATGGTCGGTGCGGCTATTTAACACCATTATAAAATCTTCAAAGCATACCATACAAGTTTATAATAAAATTTTAAAAATGAATGTTTTCTTTTACAGTTGCATGAATTTAAATGATTTTAAAATATAAAGAAATATTTCTCTCAATTAGTCTTTATTTCATCTATGTCAACATCCTTTGATAGATTTTAAACTTGTTTGAAGTTGATTTATTAAGATAAAATATTCTTTATTTTATTGTCAGTTTTGTGTTATTTTAGACTATGGATGTATTGTTTTTATAGAATTCATGGTATATGGTTAAATAATAGATATTTCATATTCTAGTTTTAATACGAATGTTTGTGTTATGGTTCATCATTTTAATATGATAAATGCATTAGATGTAGTAGGTGATGGGAGGGGACTACTATATCTCCTCAATGAAACGATATGTATCATGAGACAATCATGTGTCTTGGAACAAGGTCTTGAGAAAATATTATTTTTATTTTTGGTATGGGGGATTGATTGTGTGATTATGACGTCCGACATTATGCATTCAATCAATATGTAATTAACTATTTATATTACATTAATTATTCGACTAACAGAATATCCATGTGAATAAGTAAATCCTATTATTTTGACGTCTAATTTACATATTTTTCTAGAGTTTAAATTTTAAAAGGCATTTTTTTAGTCTTATACATTGACTTAAATGTTTAAGCTTATTTATGAATGTTTCTTCTATATTGTTATCATTACTGAGAAATTGAGCTCACCCCTTTCCATTTTTTATCTTTCCCAGGATGTGAAGAAGTATTTTATGGTTGACCAGTAGGAATAGGGTAAGGGATATGAGTGTGTTAAAATGGGACACAATGTTGTGGTTTTTTCATTTCATGATGTAATGTAAAAAATATCTAACAATCTATTACATACATGGCTAATAGACTAATAGGTCTTTCGATACATGATCTCTTGTGATCATGAAAATGTTATGTAGAAGTGCAACGACTCTGGGTAAATATGGTTGTGGCGTAATAGTTGGTATTAGATATAATTTAGATCAAAACTTGGAAATTATATTTAGAAAAATTCTTTTTAGGGAACAATACCCTAAGATATACTTTCGGGATATGTACATAAGAACTTCCTAGGATTTTTGGAATGTTGAGATTTTGTGTATCTTATAAGAAATACATCAATGTCTAGGTATGATCAGGAAGAGGCGGCTCTAGCATAGATGTACCTAGGTTTGAAAACTCTAACAAGGAGTTTTGGGCTTGACTCGAGGTATCCTGGTACACGACAACGGGCATTGTTGCACTCTTGGTTTCGACACTCCCGGGGGATATGTTTTGGAAATTTTAAAATTTCGTTACAAACAATTAATAAGGATTTAGGAGTATATAGTTACTCAATGAAAACATTTTTTAGGATTAGGGATTATATGCACAATCTTCATAGTTTCTGTTAGGTATTTTTCTAGTTTGGAATTATGTATTCTGATTCATAAACTAATCTAGAGTATTCCCTTGATTAGAAATGGAAACTACTGGAAGGGATGGAAACCTTATCAATGCACGTAATCTATGTTGGGATTTCTCTCCAACTCAAGATAATTATAAGAGAGATTGTGATGCACCTGGTTCTGATCATCTTATTACCATACTGGGAAAACTCGCTAAGGTTATAAATATTAACCTTAACCATTTTGAGAACCATGATCCACAACGTGGAGAATAAATGTTAGACCGCTTCATTAGGAAACAACCAAAAAAATATAATGGGACTCCAAAACCAATTGTAGCTAAGAAATGGATAAGTTTCTTAGAGAAAATATTTTATTCTCTAGGGAGTAGAGAAAGGGAAAAAGTTAGCATGGTAGTTTTTCACCTAACGGGAGATGCAAATGAATGGTTTTAATTAATTCAAAACACAAAAGTGGATGAAATGGTTTTAAATATGGAATATAGGGATTTTAAAGATCATTTCCAAGAAAATTAAATTCTTTGTGACCATCGAGCAGATATGGAAAGACAATTTCTGAGTCTAAGGAAAAAATAGGATGATAATGTTGCAAAGTATGAGGCTATATTTACAAGGTTATCAAGGCATGTTGCAGATTATATACATAACCCAAAAAGTAAGACTTATTGATTCTTTAATGGGTTAAAACCATTTATCATTCGATAATTAGTCTCACAATCCTTCTCATCATATAAAGATATCGTCTCATTTACTATAAAGATTGAAAAGGAATTCTTTATGTCTTACGAAATTAAAGAAAAGTAGGAGACGAAGATTTCTGCTGAACACATTAGAAATGGAAATAAGCGGAAGAAGGGAAAAGTTGAATTTCCATCCTGTAGTAATTGTGGTCTGAAAATCCCTTGTACTTTCCGGAAGGTAATGGGAGTTTCTAACAAGTGTGGTGAAAAACGCTACCATGATCATGATTTCATGGGGTTGAAAATGGCTGTAAAGTTTGAATTCTACAATTGTAGAGAAATGGGGCATTATGAAAATGAATGTCTTAATCGCTAATGAAAATTACCTCAAAAAGGACCAAGGGAGAAATTCCAAGCTTATGTGATTACTACTTCTGAGGTTGATTCTCCGAAAGATGTGGTGGAATGTAATTTAATGGTTTCATAAAATTTAACCAATGCTTTATTTGATTCTTGATCATCGAATTGTTTCAAATCTTCCCGGTTTTCTATGAAAATTAGATATTTACAATTTGATTTAGCAAGGTATTTTTCAGTCAAAACTCATAAGGGAAGTATCATTGCAACAATGTTTTGTGAATCAGTTCCCATTAAGGCAGAGAAAGGTTATTTATCTACTGATCTTATCGTCATACCCATGATTGAATATGACATAATCCTCGGTATCTATTGGCTTTCGGGCCATGATGTGATTTTTTTTGAGAATAATGATGATAAAATTTTCAATGCTAATAAGGAGTAACTTATCTTTAGAGGATAAATATCACCATATCATTCTCATCTTGATCCACCCCATGTAGCTCTACTAAATTCAATTATTGTGTAAAAAGATAGTGAAATAACTATGGGTGAGGAAAGGAATGATCCAATAGAGGATGTACCTATTATGAAGGAATATGTTGATGTGTTTTCAGGGGATTTAAGTAGACATCCTTTGGAAAGAGAAATTGAGTTTTCCATTGATTTAATTCCTAGTTCAAGGCCCATATCGAAGACCCCTTATAGAATGGACACTGTGGAAGTAGTGGAACTAATGAAACAACTAGAGGAGTTGAGTAATAAAGAATTTATTATACCTAGTGTTTCTACATGGGGAACCCCAATTCTTCGTTTATTAAGAAAGACAGATCTATGAGGTTGTGCATTGACTATAGGGAGATCGATGCTTTAACAATAACGAACATGTTTCCCCAACATCGCATTGATGATTTATTTTATCATCTTCAAGGAGCCTAATTCTTTCAATGACTGGCCTTTGATCTGGATACTATTAGATGTTCAGGAAAAAGGAAGATATTCAAAAGACAACATTTTGAACTAGTTATGGGCATTACATGTTTACAATAATGCCTTTTGGACTAACTATTTCACCCTTTGTTTTCGTGGATCTAATGAAAAGCGTTTTCAAGGAATATCTTTAGGACTTAGTAGTGGTATTTATTAATAGTATCATGGTATACTATAAAAGCTATGAAGATCATTAAAATCACTTGTGCATTATTCTAAATACTCTTTATAGAAATGAATTATATGTAATATTCAGAATGTGTGAATTCTGGATTCATATTATTTCTTTTCTTTTACACATTGTCTCAAAGGAAGGAATATCTTTTGATCCTTAAATTACAAAAGAAATAAAAGAATATCCAGCGCCATCATGCATACCTAAGGTATACAACTTTATTGGTGTAGTATGTTATTATTGGTGCTTCGTCCAGAATTTTTTCTTGATTAGCTAACCCATTAACCAAGCTAACATGTAAAGGAGTTAAAAAAATTTGACAAATGATTGTGAATGATTTTTTGAATAACATAAGATAATATTAGTCTATGATTCTATCTTGATTCTACCATCAGGGAATGATGGATTTTTTATTTATAGTGATGATTCAAATAAAGGACTTGGTTGTGTATTTATGTATAATGATAGGGATATTACCAATTAATCCAGATAGCTAAAAATTCATGAAAAAAACTATCATACTCACGATTTGGAGATAGCAGCTGTAATAATTTCTTTGAAGATATGGAGAAACTATCTCTACGGTGAGAAATGTGAGATATATATCAATCAAAAGGCTTTGAAGTATAATTTCTAACAAAAATAACTCAACATGTGGAAAAGGAAATGGATTGAACTACTCAAATATTATTACTGCACTATACACTTCGACACGGGGAAGGTAGATAAGGTGGAAGATTTTTTGAGCTAATATGATCATGGAGTTTTTAACAAGATTATAATTGAATGGGATCCCATGTTCATGGGTCTAGTAAATATGGTTATAGGAATAATCCTATAAGGTGAAACATGAATAATTTTTCAAATGGTTTTCAAACCATCTTTAAAAGAAATGATAAAAAGTAATCAGGCTGATTAAGAAGAGTTTTAAAATAATATTAAAGCTCTGAATGATGTGAGATTGATCGACTGTGTATATGAAGATGGGATATTAATATTTTGGGAAGATACATTGTGTTATTGACATACCTAATCTAAAAATGGATTTTTTGGATGATTTTCATAGCTTTAGTTTCCCTATACATCCTAGGAGCAACACGATGTATTTAGATTTGAAGGAACATTTTTTGTTGGACAATATGAAGAGGGATATTTTCTGATTATGTGTCAAGAATTATGGTTTGTCATTAGGTGAATGAAAGAAGACACCACCCTAGAACAGTCATGCATCCACTTCCTATTCCTGGCTGGAAATGGGATGATGTTACGAAGGATTTCGTTATGGGGCTACCAAAGACTCCAAGATGGAATGATGATATATGGTTCATTATTGATTGTCTTACCAAGTCAGCACATTTTCATTCCATAAAAGAATATTTAAAACTTAAATGTTTAGTAGGAATATATATGAATGATGTTGTAAGACTTATTGGAGTACCCCTATCGATTGTTTCGGAACGTGATCCCAATTACACATCAGTATTCTAGAAAATTATTTGTGAAGGCAATGGATACTGAACTTGATTTGAGAACTGCCTATCATCCTCAAACTGATGGATAGTCAAAATATACTATTCAAACGTTAGAAGACATTTTTAGATCTTTCTCACTTTACATTGAAGGTATGTGGGATCAATATTAACCTATGGAAAAATTTCCAATAACAATAGCTTCCATTAGAGTATTCAGATGGCACCATTTGAAGCATTATATGAAAATAGATGTCACAGACCAACCTATTGGGATGATGTTGTGAAATAAAACATGTTTGCTCAGAATGATTTTAGGAAAAAATTGAAAGGATGATGGTTATCCAAACCCACGTCAAAGTGGCTCAAATAAGGCAAAATAGATATACCAATAACTGATGAAAGGATTTAGAATTTCAGGTAGTAGATGATATTTTCCTGAAATTATCCCCATATATTGGTGTTATACAATTCAGTATGATGGGTAAATTGAGTCCCATGTATATTAGACCATCGAATATTCTAAAAGGAATTGGAGTTTTAGATTATCTTTTGGTAATGCCTTCTAGTCTCTCAAAAGTTCATAATGTGTTCCACATATCACTGTTCAGAAAATACATGCTTGAGCCAATGCATGTACCCACGTATGATGGAATTGAACTGGAACATGATCTATCTTATTGTGAAGAGCCTGGCAAGATTATTCATAACAGAGAACAAGTGCTAAGAAACCAGATGAATGGTTTGGTAATGTTCTTTGAAGAAACCATATGATGGAAGAGGAAACGTGGGAAAATGATGAACTTATGATGAATAACCACCCAAATATTTTTTTGGAGTATTATTCTTGAAATTTAGAGGATGAAATTATTTGAAAGAGGGAATAATGTAACACCCCAATCTTCCATGTCATGTTTCCCTTTCATTAGTACAATATCTTGCATTCTACACAACTTCAAGTTCTAACACACCATGACCAGTCAAACTAGCCGTTATGAAAAATATTACCCTTTTTTAATAAGATGAATGTATGTTTTTTTTTGAATAGTAACTTTTGACTTTTACTAACCACGGTTAAAAGTAAATACTGTAATAAAAATTAAAATGATATTATAATTATCCAAACACATGTCCAAATTAAATTGGATGACTTTATTCCACCAAAATCAACATTTGGAATGAAATATGACCCTTTTAGTCCGCTTGGATTAGATAAGGATATTTATTATTATTTTATTTAATGAAGTTTTCAAAGTGTTAAATTCAAATTTTCATAACTAATTTTTTTTAATATAAGGTTACACATAATATAAAATAGACTATAAATATTCATTAGAAATATAAAATGACTTCCTATATAATGATATTTTATTTATAATTTATATATATTAAATAAATTAAATTATTTATAACACTAATGATGTTGTAATTACTACATTAATGAAATATTCAAATATTGATATTATAAATATTCAAATAAATGTAAATTTTGACTATTGATTAATTACATGAATTTTATAGGTTTATAGTACATGTTTGGGTTAATTAAAGGATTTTATATAAATGATAATGTTTATTTGGCTTCAATAAAAATCATTTACTAAATCGTGTCAAAATTGACATAAATGATTTTTTAAAACAGATATTATATTAATGATTTATATGATATTTATAAAATTATAAGGTTCTAAAAAAGGACATAAATAAGGTTATATATATCAATAATTAATAAATTGAGTTTATCCTTTCTTTTTATTGTGTTTTTATTTACCATTTATTATAAGAATACATGAATACGTGGTAAATGATAAACTATTTAAACAACTACAAGATAAGGATAATATGGTGACCTAAACCCATATAAAAACAATTGGATAAGAGTATTTCGACCCATACCCACCTTATCCTCTAAATAAATCTATTTGAAGCCATTATAAACCAAAAATGATTGTATGATAATCTAATATTTGAAACCATTCCATAAGTGAACCTTACCTCTCTTATAAAAGGGATCTTCCCCTTCTCTAAAAATCACACCTCTAAAACCATTTGGCTTAGCCAACCCCTTCACAAATATCATTCGAACTACCCTCACTACTCCCTAGGGGAATTAAATTTATCATAATGCCTACCTAAAGAGCCTTTTTATCAAATCAAAATGAATTGCCCGACGAAGAGGTAATAATTTCATCACCTCTTTTCAATGTTTTTCCTCTTCCACTTCCCCTTTCTTTGTTGTTTCCATACCAAAATAGTAACTCCAGTACATTATACATATTGTAATGTTATTATAAATATTGAACAACCATATTTATTATTATATCCATCCTATTATTGACAATGTCACCAAACGTGCATACGTACGACTTACCATCTCCACGTTGTGGTGTAGTTTTTTATTCGACACATAATTATTCAGATGGGTATAATATTGAGCATAATATGTGTGAATAATAAATAAAACATGTAAATGATTCTTTATATATGATATATAATCAAATTACATATGATTTCACCATCGATAGAATGATATTATCTCTCATGAGTACGTACGTATTACCATCTCTATAAACACAATGAGATTCATTACCCATCATAACCGTACAAGAATAATATTCATTATACGATTAAAAGTATTTTTGAGGAAATTTATATCATTATGTAAATGAATCTAATACATCATATCCATAAAAATGACTTACATTACAAAACATATAATGGAAAATGAATTAGTTAACACCCAAAACGATTATACTACTATCATTAACAAAGCAGTATTAGAAGATCATATACGATGTCATATTTGGGTATGTGGATCTTATGTAAATTAATATCAATTATTTCAATATTATAAAAAAGGTTAATGTACCCTCGACCAAGGAAAAGTACAAGGTAAGGGTTAGTTTTGTAATCTCTTTATTATCCTAGGTTGTAAATTCATAAGTATCTACTCGTACTTCTTTATAGTCTACATCCATGTTTATTAAAAATAAATTTCAAAACATTTTCACTATTTTATAGACTATGGGTTAATTTCATTTATACCCTTGGTTTAAATTTTATAAAATGAATTGAAAGGAATCGTTCTGTCGTTTTCCAAACAAGTAACTTTATGATCCTTTTGACAAATTAAGGTAAGAATTTTTTTTACTTATACAGAGGGTGCGACTATTTTACACCGTTATAACACCTTCAAAGTTTCCCTTACAATATTATACAAATATTTTCAAAATGAATGTTTTTTATAATTAACTGACTTTCTAAATGATTTCATAATAGAAATAGATATTTATCTCAGATAGTTTTGATTTCATCAATCTCAACATCCTTTGATTGATTTAACAATTGTTTGAAGTTGATTTATTATGATACAATATTTTATATTGTATTGAGGTTTTTGTGATATGTTTGACAATGGAAGTGTTATTTCTATACCATTCATTTATTATGGTTACAGTATTGACATTTCATATGATTGTTTTAATATGAATGTTTATGTCATGTTTCAACATTTTCATATATGGAATTCATTGGATTTAGTAAGTTATGGGTGGATTCCACTATATCTCCTCAATGCACCAGTATCTCTAATGAGAAAAAGTAATTTCATGGCACAAGGACTTGGAAAAATATTATTTTTAGTCCTAGAATGAGGCCTTGACTAAGTGGTTATGATGTTTGGAATTATGCATTCCATCATTATGATATTATCTATTGAAAATATATGTGACTATTCAAGTAGTACAATATCCATGAGAATATGTAAATGAGGTTATTTTTATTTATATTATCCATATTATACTGATGTTTAAGATTAAAAATTATTTTTTAGTCTAATGCATTTTTTAAATGTTTATGATTATTTATGAAAGTTTTCTCTATATTGTTATCCTTACTAAGAATCTGGGCTCACCCCTTTCGATGTTTAATTTTTCCCAGGATGTCAGGAAGTATTTTATGGATGTACTATAGGAATAGGCTAAGGGATATAAGTGTGTTCCTAGGGGACACAATGTTGTTGTTTTTCAATTTATTGATGTAATGTAAATCTAATGTATATATCTAGTACTTCCAAGGCTACTAAACTAATCTGTATTTCGAGACATGATCTATTTTTATCATGCCAATGTTATGTAATAATTCACTGACTCTGGGTTACTAGGGTCCGAGCATTACAGTCTGGAGGAGTGATGAGACTGTATCAGGCCGTGATTGTGCAACAGAAGTAGTTGGTCAGGATGGTGGTTGGTGAAAGGAAGCGTCCCACAGATGCAGTATGTGGTTGTCGGGGCACGTGGTCCCCTGTCCGCATGCAGTAGGTAAAATTGGAAAGTTGTCTGGCCAAGTGATGGAACCATGGATGCGTTATGCGTTCAGGTTACAGGAGGTGGCCCCATGGAAACCCGTAGGGCTGGAGAGATGATTTGGTTTCCTACTGAATCCCGATGAGGAAGTGGACAGGACTGCCTCTGGTAGATTGGGTAGGGAAATGGGCCGGACCCACCCATCTGGCTGGACCGACACCATCGGTCCAGACCCGTGACCTAGCTGGCCAATCCCGACTGAGCTAACCCAGACCTAATTCAGTTCAGGTCACGCTAGTGGAACTAAACCAAGGCTTATTTGGCCTCTGTCCCATATTTTTTGGGTCGGTCCGAAATCGTCGGACCAAGCCTAGACACAATTGGCCCATTTTTTTAAAAAATACCAATATCTATTTAACTGAGATACGATTTATGAGAAATTTAAGGCATTGGATTACTCGTGATGAGGGGGATATTTAAACATTATATGAGTAGGATATCATGGATGTAGAATTTATATAAATGGATTAAGGCGCAGTTCTCCCAGAATCAATCTTACTACATGTAGAAACCTTGTGTTTGGATGAGGTATAAATACTACTGATGAGAGACCTTATGTGGATCAGCGACTTTGGCCCAGTGGGAAGCTTCTTCTATGTGAATCAGTTTTCCCACAGTGGGGGAGGATCTATGTGACCCGACAAACCCATGGTACTCGATAGAAGGAATACCTCAGTATGGCCATGGTTGGAAGCATCTTTTATATGTCCTCCCAGGACCACAGTGGTGAGCTGCTTCTATGTGACCATGCATACCCACGGTACTAAATAAAGATAAGTTCCACATCAGTCCAAGGTTAGTGGGAAGTGGATACTATTTGACCCAGTGGGTCCCATGTACTCATTGAGGAGGATTTCTACAGCAGCCCAAGGGGATTTATTATATGACTAATGGTCATACTTTACTATTTTAAATTATACCTGATTTCAGTTATCTTTAATCATGCTTTTCTTTATGGATTTGTTTTTGGTCTTTCCTTGTTGGTTTGGGTTACGTACTGAGTATATTATTCCTCACCCTCGGACATGTGTCACCTACATGTGTTGTGTCTGGTGTAGATGATCGTCTCTTTGATAGAGGACATGGTGGACCATGACCCAGTGGTGCTAATTGATACCATGTAGGAGGTGTGTGCTTCTATGGATTCTGACAGTTACTCTACACTAATCCATCAGGAGGGTCTTTTAGTAGGAGCCCTTCATATTTTTCCTTGTACATTCCGTTTTTCAGTTTATCTTTTGTTGGGTTTCTATTCTGTCCCATTTGACATATAGTTATTAATTTTACTCAATGGTTGTTTAGTGGTATGCTTGTTTCTTTTCCATATATGGGATGTGGTTGTGTGTAAATATGTACAAGTACCCGTAAAAATTCCTCCAACATTTATGTTGATTCCTTTATCACTAGTCTCCAACCCCCGACCTTCAAGAGAAAGGCTAGGTGCACGTCATGACATGGGCCTCGTGGGACAAGTCGTGACATGCTAGGTCACATTGTATTTTGTTGACTGTATTTTCATTGGTTGAAAATTTAATACAATTTGATTCAGCATTTGAAAATAAAACATACATATCAAGTAGGAAACCATTTCAATATCAACTTCTCAGATACATTGTTTTCATTCACCCAACACATGAACATTCAATCAGGACACATAGATTTTATTCTATCATCCACCGCTCAATTTTCAATAAAGAAATATAATAATTCTTCCAAACCATTTATTCGTAAATATGTTTCTCTAGGTAAATTAATACAATAGTTATATATAAGTGATGAATTTTATTCTCCTTATACATTCAGATATAATGATATAAATGTTTAATAAAATTGGTACAATCTCAATTAAATGTCACCCAACATCCCCATTTACATGTTCATAACAACAATAAATGTAACTGGGATGAATAAAATAATGAACATTTCCTAAATAAACATTAAATATTATAACATGAATCAAATAAATTATTATTTATCTTAAATATTAATGAATAATGACATAAACATAATGACCACCTTATATTAAAATAATGTAAACCCATAAATTTTCAAAAATATATCAAATATGTCTTTATAAATTGATAGTTTTACGATAAAGTGTTGTTCATGGGAATATAAAACTGATTATTATTTTTAGTTGAATGAAGAATATTTATGGTTTAGGATGAGACCCAAGTGTATAGTATTTAAATTTAGATAAATTCTTGGAAAAATTAAAATTTAAAATTGATATGATGAAAACATTTTCTACATTTAAGATGTTAAAGATGTATAATTTTTAAATTTTTTATGTGTATATGATATTATTATTATAGGAGAAAATGATAATGGTGTATTCTACCCAAGTATTACAACTATGTAGGGTTTATTCCAAGGATAAACTAGCTAAATTGATCAATGTCTGAACCATTTCCCATAACCTAATTAAGACCAAGAGCACGACATTAAAATATGGACGAAAAGTATAATTCATATGGATATCATGATATGTCATGGATACTAGAAGTATTCAACTCAATGTGTCTATATACTGTTGAACTAGTTTAGTGTCACTTAAGAGTATTCCATGATTTTTAAAAATCAATTTTTTCTTCACATAACATTGAATCATATGTTCCTTCAAATTGATATAAACATAAAAAAACATAATATCCAAATAAATTTGAATAATTCGTATTCTGATTTTGAAAAAAAAATGATAAACAAATATCATTTGACCCATCAAAAACAAAATACACACTATAATTATTTCACTTCAAAATAAATTTAGTTAAAATAAAATCAATGAAACTATGTTGGTTTTTCCAGTTCCCATAACCAATATTAGATTATAATGCATGTAAAAATTAACCCTAAGTACTCTATAATTATTTGATAGATTTTATTGAACTAAATTATTTATCACATATGAATAGTACATGAATCATTTTGATAAATTAAAAAGGGCCAAATATCACATTTTCAATGCCTTTATCCTTAGATACCTTTCATGGGTTGCTGATGAAACCATTTTTGACCCAAAAACCAACCACCAATTGGACATGAGATAGAAAATAGTCTCAATTATGTATATATTAAAAATATTTGAGGCATTAACATATATCAAAAAATTATACTTCATTAATATATAATACACACAATGAAATTGTTAATGATATAGATCCCATAACAAACTTATACCATAAAAGGAATTAATTTTTAAATATGTCACAACATAAAAAAGTTGCCAATTTTTATAACTCCAAAAAAACAAAAAAATCCAAATAACACATTATAAACAATAAATAAATATATATATTAATTTTTAATGAATAAAAAACCTTATAATTTTTCTTATCACCCATGATTTTCCATGTAATGATACTCAATAAAAAATTTAGGGTGAGGATGTTGTAACCATTAAAGGGGGTTTTTTGTTTCCATTGAGTTTTGTACATGAATAGGGAGAGGGATTTCAGGGCGAGGTCCACATTCCCAATGAGGAGGGGAACTAATATGGGGATAGGGAGGTCTGTGGTGGGTCTATTTCACTGGTGAGGAGGGGAACCACGAGATAGGTACATGTATTTTAGAGAACGGTCGTGGGAGTCGGGTTGGATGGTGTAGGGTCACGGGGGATGGGGTCCCCACTGAGAAGGGAGTAGAAAGGTTGGAGAGGTGGGGGAATGGGGGTCGTGAGCTCAAGGCTTCTTCCATAGAGGGGGGGATAAGGTTGGCGGAGGATGGGGGGAGAGGTCATGGTCAAGTAGAGGGAGAAGGTTAGGGGTAATTATGGTTAAACAAACAATTATTTTATTTTTAATGGGGTCCAATCTAATTATAAAAACTATGACAAACTTACATTACCAGTTTCAACAAACCACCAATATAATATTATTTTTAAACTGAGTTTATTTCTAGGATTTTACAAGAACTAATGTTAATAAGAACTTCTTAATTGAAGGTATATGGTTTATTTGAGACACTTAAACCAATAATTTATTTATTATAGTAAAAATTCATCATTTATTTTTTTCATCATGAAAACACCGTAGTGATTCGGAAAAATTGACAAACAATTTGTGGATTATTTTATGAGGTCTTAAGTATATTTCAGGAAATACTAATAACCAATAAAAAATATAATCAGTGAAACAAAACCGATTAACTAAAAGATCTTCTCATATTATTTTAATATCCAAATCAAATTCTCTATTATTCATTAAGGATCCTATACAAAATCATCTCTCAATCCAACTATCAAATCAGAAAACATCCTCATATGAATATTGGGAGCATATTTTTTTAGGTGTTTCCAATGTAATCCTCTTTATTCTATTAATATTCTTCAATGTGGTCTCAATACTGTGAAAAGACATAGATGAGTTACATGGATATCTAAGGGGCTCAAAATCCATAGTAGAATCAATATGTTTCATATACACTACTATTATTAATTATAAATAACATATAAAAATAAACCTAATGGGAGTAGATATATAAGGTCACCCTAATATATTATCAAACACCATTATCACACATTTATTCCTCTCTCATTTATTTAATGCATTGGAATATTTAATCTTCATATTAATAGTCCCATAAATTTATTAAGATCATTTCCATTATGCTTATTTACATAATACATGTGAATATCCTTTTTATAATGTGAATTGAATTTATCATCGTATAATTATATTGAGTAATTTATTTTCATAGAATTATAATTTCAATATTTTCATGATTATAATATTCCTTTGGAATTTTTGTAAAAATATAAAAATATCAATTCAAACCTCCATTATTTCTATATACACCAACCGATATTTAGTTTCACCAATTTAAAATAATAATACTGAATTTGATGTTACCATTCATAACACATATTCCCAATATACCACACCGATCAATAACGTATATGGAAAATATGATGAATTGGTGGATATCTCTAATGGATAGTCTTTCACACCTATACTGTTTTTCCTCACCCATATCTTCTAGTTCCCATATTTCGGGATGAGATAAAAAAATCCAAATATTATCATCTCATATTGGGATATTTTATTATTAACATAGCCTATATGGGACTTATATTAGTATTTTGTAGAAGATAGTGTAGAAAATCGAGATTTTTTAACCCATACATCCATATATATTTGACGAATAATTTTTCAACCAAAGATGAGAGAAAAATACCATGAATGTGCATAATGATTTTACCCAAAGGATTAAAATGTTGATTTCCATTTTAAAAATCTCATTTGGAACTTATATCCTGTCATTTAATGTAAAGGGTTGTCATTAAGTGAAAAACTAGGGCACTATCCAATCAAAAACATACATGAAAACCCCTAATAACAAGGTCCAAACATCTCCCATTAAATCTATTTTATTAGTTTATAAATTTAACTTTGTATTTCATGATAGTCATTGAGAAAAATATACTATTATTATAGGATTATATTTTGTAATACATAACCATATTCTTTTAAATTTATTTTGTTAACAAGACCAATTTTATTTTTATTCTATGTTTGATGAATAAAATTTTATTATAAGAACATTATGAGGGGAAGGTAATTTTTTGAGAACACTTTTGGTTAACCAATAACTTGGCATAAACCTCACTGTGGAAAAGGAAAGAAACTCATTATCCCTTCACTAGGGATAATTTCTAACTATTGTAGTCCACCCACTCTTATACTAATTAAATGGTACCATGGTGAACCTTTCTCAACTTTTAGAACATCCCTCCCCAAAGTCTCCCACATTGGAATTCATTTATAAAAGACTAATCCATATCTTTTATAAAAATATTTTTAGTTTATGCACACCATCAAAAACCAATTTCAATTACATATTCCATTATAAAAGACTTCCTCTTATTTTAATCCCTATATAATATGGACCTCATTGAATTTTCAATCATTCATCCACATGATAATGAGTATTCCTATCAAATATGAATTAATGATGTGATTCCCAACTCTTGGAGAAAAACCCAGCTAATCAAAGTCTAAGCTTTATCATCCTAGGTGGTTGGTCAATGTCATAATTCACTAATGTTTCTAAAACTAGTTTTTATTCCTTTTTATATATAATACCTTACATGTTACCAATTATTGTTTCATCCCCATAAATAAAAACTAATCTATAAACAAAACCATCTTGGTTTCCCAAGTGTATGCCCTGATAATTCATCCACATAGGGCCATATTTCACAAGATTCTAGCCATCATTCATTATCTCAAAAAATTATGAGTGGTAACACATATCTTGTTACTTCTACATTGGTGTAAGAAACAATTCATTAAGCTATAAATAATTTTCTCCAACACATAATAATTTATTAGGTTTCACCCATCAGGTAATTCATATTATAAAAGCCTCACTCAATAAAAAATTTCCAATACATTGATGACACTGAAATCCACACCACATGATATAAAACATCATGATAATGTATACCCCATGCTTAATAAAAATTATTATAAAGGTTGAAATATTTCAAGATATATTTTACAACTCAAAAAAAAATGTGTTTTTATTTTTTTCAACCATGATTTAGAGAATGTCCCTTTGTGGACCGAATGAAAAAACCTCAAAATACAAAATTATCTTTCATATCAACCACTTGGGGCCATAGTCCCCATAAATCATCCTGAGTTAACCCTTATTAGAAGAATATAAAAATATTCCTACATATAATTTATAAAAACACCATGTTTTAATAAATTAAAATATCATAGCTTATGCAGAATACATAAAACAATATACAAACCAAATGCCAAAGACTGTACTAGTCTACTTCATTTGGAAACATAATAACATAAAAAATGGTACATAATTGAGTTACATTTTCATCAAACTGTTTCTTCATAACTATAAACCTTCCTAGATAGATCATAAATAATAAATATTTTCATAATATAGGTATGGAAGAATAATTTCGGGTGATATCATTTTCTCGGTAAGGGTAATAAATGGAAACATGTACGTATAAAAATGAGTTTAGGTGTATAAGAATGTGATCATAAAAATAAAATATCATAAAAAAAATATAAAATAACATATAAATGATTTATGGAATATATATTGGAAGTTCATAATACTTGAATCATACTGAAATTAAGAAAATAAGACACAAAACCATAGCAATTGAATGATACAGAGTATTGTGGAAGACACACATTATAAGGCCACATCATTAAACATTACCAAAACTTGAGTTAAGTTAAAAATTAAAAATGAGGATATTTTCAACTTTAGAGTTTTGTATTATTAGGTCATAAATATTAAATTTCATATCAAATATTAAAAATCATAAAATTCTACTCATTATCCATTTTTTATAAAATAAAAGATCTTAATAGAAAACAAGAATTCTTTTCATGATATAAATCTTCTTGATTTATTTAATTATATTACCCTACCTTATATCCTAGGAATAACATCTCAAAAACATGGTATGAGAATAGAATGTTCAGTCAGAGTTATGAAACAAGGAAAGAATACTTTATTCCATCAATACAAACAAGTCAATGAAATCCTACTTTTCAATCTTTACCATTACACAAAAGATCATAGGATTTATGAATAACACATGGAAATCATACAGTATAAAGGAGAATTGTGGAATTCATAACATACATATGAATTAGATTTCATTGCTACATAGGGATTAATGTTCGTAATATCGAAAATAGTATATCCCCTAAATCTAATAGAAGAATCATTAATGTTTACCTCTGTCACATTACACCATGCATTGGAGAGCTTTCTCGGACTCACTTTCCGTAGGATTATCACGGAACCACTCATATAAGTATATAATTCCCAATAACCATAACATATTCATAAAACACAGAATAAAAATAAATGAAAGATAAAATTTCCACATTGTAGTCACAATATATCATTTCAAGATATTGACATTATCAATTCCTTATCAAAACCGTTTAAAAAATATTATAAAGTTATTTTTGAATCAATGTGTCCAATACCACATTGAATATTTTAAAGGAATTGACATCTTAAAAACTAATTTTCATATAAATAAATCCATGAAACCATTTTGAAAACATATAAATTATTGTTAAAGGTTTATAAGACTAAATCTTTAAATCATTTAAATAAATTTTTAGTTAAAAGGTCCCTTACTACTTGAGAAAATATTTGAATAAAAATAATTTAAGAATTAAATTAAATTTAACCTATAATTTCATCAAAATAATGAGATATATGATATAATATTTAAAAGGATAGTATATACAGCTTACAGGTTTGTAGAGGTGCACAATATCAAGATATTCCGCAATAAAAAGAGATTGAGACGAAATCGCTTCTAAAAATTCACTAGCCTCACAACGTCACATTAAAATTCAAAAACTGAGTTGATGGGATAAAAAGGGGTCTCTCATAACATGTAAATAAATTTCAAAACAATAAGGATATAATAACATATCCCAACATAAGAAAATGGAAATTAAAATACATAACATAAAAGAAGTCTTTGACTAAAAGAGATGGGTGAAAGGTTCCCTTACGAATATCATTTTGTAAATAAAATAGATCAATTATGTGTATTCACTATAATTAAACATAAATACAATATAAATAATATATATGAAATAAAATTAAATTTCTCAAATAATTATATAATGATATAATCGAGAAGTAGAAGATCAACCCAAATAATGGAAATTGAGTTAAGAGGTTCTCTTACCTCGTGTCCGACTTGACTCGTTCATTATTTAATCTCCAGAATAATAAACATAAGTTAATTTAAAAATTATTTATTAAAATTTTCATTTATATTATTCATATTATATCATTTATTACAACATTATAACCATTACATAATTATTTATGTTAATATCTGTTGTTTTGTCGATATTTGGTACTTCAGTCAAAAATGAACTTGTTATAAGTAAAAGTTGTCTATGTGGTCATAATTAAATTATATCCAGAATTATATTAATGATTTAGATATCGTATATATCATAAATATCCACTATATATAAGTAATTATACTGTTACATGACATTTGGATATAAGAAATGAAATACATTTTTCATGGAGACGGTAAGCCTTATGTATGCATGAACGCTACTTTCATTTATATTTCATATTTGAAAACATAAGGATAAAAAATTATGTTATAATTCTAGTATAATATCATATATAATTTCATTAACTTCATCATTTAAATGTTCCACGTATGGTATGAACAAGTCATTTCATTTTAAGGGGGGCTATAGTCCACACATCCCCAAATTAAATTATCACATTTACTCATTATGGAACCCATAATGGTATGCTATAAATAATAAATAAATATGTATAAAGACAATATAAATATAATATATATCTCATATAAATAAATTTCATCATAATGGCATCCATTAGAGGTGGTAGGAAATAATTGAATGATCATCTTTTCGTGATGAAGAACTTCGCTGTCCAACAAAACGGAATGTTCGTATCCATTGAATTGAGGTGTGAGGAAGTGTAGTTAGAATAATTATCAAAAAACAACCTAGTATATTGGGGAAAATGGGTTTCATACATAAATTAAGAATAATAAGAGCATAAGGAGTGAATAAGTAAAATAAATGAAGATAACTTGAGGGAAGAAGTTATCTTCAAATCGGGTAACTTCCATTAGTTTGAACCAAAAGGCTTTATTGAATTTCCTTCTGACCAAATTAATAATTCTAGGTGGAAGAAAAGGATGTTGTAAAAGGGAGGATGGTCACTTTAGGAATGTCTGAAAATATTAATTTATTATAAAATGATGTTCGATTTCAAAAGGTCCCCGAATATTTAAATTCAAATATAAGGTGATTATGGTTTTATATACTCTTATACAGTGCGTTTTAGACAACTTTAGTGCATAGAATTAACCTAATCTTTTAGATTTTACCTTTAGTTACCTAATTTAACTTTTACCATGTTCAATTTTATATTAATTCAATATGGTTAATATATTTAATAAAAATTGAAAATAGACCAAAAGAATGGATCATTAATGACATTAGTATCAATATATATGTCATTTATTAGAATATTATATTTTTATGATTTTTTTAACATTTAATAAAATTTTATTTATTTGAAAAACTCATTTATGTAAATTTATAAACTATTTAGATCCAGAATTTTAAAAAATATATAAAAATATGAGATTTTCAAAAAATCTAAATTAATTCAAAGATAAAAAGTTTTAACCGTCTATAAAATTCGTGGATGGAATAATATTCTTCAAAATAAATTTATTTTAATATTTATAATATCATTTATTTAATAATTTAATTAATGATGTAATCATTACATCATCATTTTGTCATAAATAAATTTATTCCTATGATGTCTAAAAATTATAACTAAAATACCATGATGTAGGAAATATTTTTTATATTTCTAATAACTATTTATAGTATAAAATATCAGTTATATAATCCATTATTAAAATTATTTAACTAAGTGTTATATTTTTATGTTACATTTTCCTTAACATTAATTTAATTTTTATAAAGTGTTATTGTCAATTAAAAGTGGCTCCATGGGGTCCCCACATCGATCAAAGATTTACATGCTCACACATGTAGCAACTAATAGGGTTAGGAAACTTGTTAAGGTAATTTAATATTGTTAAAATATGATTTTTTACACTTATTTAACATATTTACTCTTTAACCAGGGTAAATAAAATATTTATTAAAATAACCATTCATAATGCCTAAAAATAATGGTTACAAATTTACACAATTTGGATATCCTGATTCTAATTATGGAACCAATTTTTTCAAATTCAAATCATATAAGTTACAGAAATTAATTTTAAATAAAATCTCGTAGTCAAAAACAAAAAAAGTGTTTTTAAGAAATAATAACTGTCTAAAGATTAAAACTTGTTTATGTTCAATTTAAATGTGAAATTACTTAGAATGAAAAAATGGATTAAATGGTAAAAATATGATCCTATTAAACCTTAAAAACGATAAAAAGAAAAATCTATCTATATAAATAATGTAAATTAAAAGATAGTTTTGAATTAAAATGCAGTATTTTCACTATTCAAAAAAATATGAACATTTTCATAAAAATACCAAAAATTTTCCCAATGTAAATTTTTATTGCCCACTTTTAGATAAGAATATGTTTTAGTCGATTGAAACATATAAAAGTAAAGATAGTAGTTTTAAAAATTCATCACCATCAAAAGGGAGTAAATCGACATTTTTAAGAATATTAGGCTATTTAATGCTTAAATTCAGATTCATTCTTATTTAAGTCATCTAATGTTTTTTTGATAAATTTAAAGACATGTAAAATACATATTTATTCATTTTATAGTTAGTTATATTCAGTCCCTAAAATACAATGACTAGGCATTAACTACCATTTAAAAAAATATTATATTGTTATTTTTCAGTATGACTCAGCCTTGAATGCAATATATGATTTCAGAGAAACAAATTGTTCTGTGTCTTGTATGCCATCTAACATAAAATCCCTTTTGAATTAAAATTAATATATCATTCACAAATATTAATAAATATGAAAATGTCATACTCTTTATTTACCTGGGATGTAACATCCTTCCCCCCTTTTGGAAATTGCATCCTCACAATTTTAAAGTTGTGAATGGAAGCTTAATTTAATATCCCACATTAGAAAAGGAGTTAATAAAAGTATCTAATTAATAGAAATAAAGAGAATATATATGTTCACATGAGATATCCCAAAATAGGATTATATATTGGAAAACATGGATATGGAAGAGAAAATAAGTTTCAAGTTCAGATGGAGAGTGATAGAAAACATGATTAGGAGAAAGTTAACAACCAGAAAATCACAAACATGTGATGGTTAAATAGTCCTTGATTCCCCAGTAGGAAAAATAAAAATATAATGATTTTTTTGTGTTCTTTTTCATAAATTTGAGGAATTTATTTATGATATCGACGAATAACATAAGGAAATATAATTAATTTTCAATTATAGTTTCTTCCATTTAATATTGTTTATCAACAACTCATTTTTTATTCAATCTATGAGTATTGAAGATGTCTTTTTCACACCATAAGTGATAGAATCAAATTTTAGATGATCACATAATCCACCAAAGATGATCTATATATTTTCCCTACCAATCGAAATTAACCATTACCAAAATGGTTAGTACAGGACCAGATAATCCATAAAAAGGATAATGTTTTCTAAAAATAAATATTACTCAAAATATTTAATATTGAACAAACAATACCCAAAGTTCATCAAAGACCATTTAATATACAGTTGTCCCCAAAATAATCCATCATAGATTAAAAATCAAAACACTTAAGGATTTTTTCACATTGTATTTCCCAGAAATCATTACATTTATCCCTAAATAACATCAATTACTCTTATAGTCTCATACTGAAGCATAATTACCCTAATCGCATAATCTATATGATATGTTAATAATTTCTATAAATAACCTTAAATATCCATATGTACACAATAAAACAAATATTCTTCCAAAATAAAATTCCAACCATTACTCTACAAATGAAATCCCATAGTATTCTATTTTCCGTAGGTATATAATGTTCCCAAAAGAGAAAATGTCTTCCAAAATAACTGTTATCACTTAAACACAAAATAATATTCTTACAGTAAGAATATCCATTTTATAAAACATAAAATTCCAAATAAAATTATTCTTGATCCATAAAATAATTTATCTAAAAAAATTAAGCTATGCTAACTAGGGACTTCACGTAGTCCCCTCGAAGGTGATAAATCCCAATTGCACTTTGGCAATGGGTTCGATTCCCACAGCTTTATCTGACATGATGGGTTGTCATGCGGCCTCCGTGTTGTCCCTTTTTATAAAACTCAAAAATAAACCTAACATGATTTAACCTCAGTGGTTGTCTTATTCCCTTAATTTTCATCCCAACTCATAAATACCTCAATATCATAATTCATGAAGTCTTATAAATATTGACATTATTTTACCTCAATAAAATAAAACTATTTAAAATTAAATAACATCGTACCTTGATCATGGTGTCCCCCTAGTTTCATCGCCATCTTGTTTTGGTAGAAATATATTCCAAGCATTGAAACAATGATTTAGAGATCCTTCAAAATCATTTTCTTACATTATCCAAATACACCTCATACATCCTGGGTCACAGTGGTGTTCATTGAAAAATACTTTTGGAAAACAATCATGTATGACATATAATTTCAAAAAATCTTTTAAAACTTGATTTTTATAAAATTTTCAGAATGATATTGAGATGAAACATTAAATAAATAGTTCTTTTAAAATATAATATGTATGTTCTAAAATACTATAATTTAAAAAAAAATATAAATAGGTTGTACAAGGGTCTCCTTCTTCATCACCTTTCTCTAAATCATAATATTCTTCAAAATCTTGTGATAATGTAAAAAATTGGAAAATTCCTTGATAATAATTACCTTTTAGGAAAATATGAAATGATTGACAAAATTTTATTTGATTAAATACCACTCATTATCCACGATGGAATCTATGTATAGCGGAGGTGTTTTATATCTCAAATAATTTCTTGCATGTGAGTGTTAGGTTAGAAAATGTTTCAGAATTGTATTGATAAGACTTTGAAATAATTATTTCAAGCCTGTCATCAGGAAGAGATAGGAATTTCATTTTAGATCCTCCTTCTTCAATTATTAATAGACATTCCATGATCTGAAAAAGTTACAAAATATGGATATAAATTAAGGAGTAGACATAGAGACTAACCATGTGTATATAAAAAACTCATTATCCATAATGTTTTCTAAAACTACCTTAGATAACAACTAAATGGACCCAGCCTAAACATTACATAATCTTGAATTAAGTTAATAAGTCACATTGACGATATTTTCATGTTTTTATTTTTAGATAATTAGGACATAACTATTACATTTCATCAAAATTATTACCAAGAATACACTTGTACTCATTATCCATTGTTTTCATAAAATAAATACTATTAAAAGAAAAATAATCATGATATAAATATTCATGAATTATTCCCTTCAGTAACCCAACCTTATACCATGTGAAAAAAATTTCAAAAACTTCGGATGAGCATAAAAAGATAAATAGGGGTCATAAATCAAGGATGAAAAATATTAGTCCATAAATACATACAAGTAAATAAAATAATACAATTCGACCTTTTCCATACCACACAAGATCATAGGATTTATGAATAACACAGGGAAATCATAATATATAAATGTGACTTGTTTCATTAATAACATACAAAAGTTGTAGCTTTCATAGATACGCAGGGAGTTAATTTTGGAATATCCATCACAGTATATTCTATAAATTTCTTAGGATAATCATAAATCATTACCTCTTTCACATTACCTTATGCATTGGAGAGCTATATCGGGCTCACCCACCCTAGGTTTATCACAGAAGCACCCGTATACATAAACAATGCCCATAAACCATAACATAGTCATTACACATAAAATTAGAATGATGGAAAGATAAAATTTCCACATAGGAGTACAAATATATCATTTTAAGATATTTACATAATCAATTATTTATCAACCCCATTTTCAGAATCATTTAAAACATTTAATACAATGATTTTTGAATCAATGTGTCCCATAACACATTGAATTTTTCTAACGAAATTGAAATTTTAAAACACTAATGTCCATATAAATAAATACTTAAAACCATTTTGAAAACATTTACATAATTGTGAATAATTTATATTATTAAATATTTAAAACATTTAAAAAAAATTAGTTAAAAAGTCCATTACCACTTGCGAAAATACAGGAATAAAAATAATTTAAGAATAAAATTAAATGAAACCTTTAATATCATGAGAATAAGGACGTTCGTGATATAATATGTCAAATGATATAATATACAACTTATAGGATAGTAATGGTTGACAATATCAAGATATGCCTCATTGAAAAGGAGATTTAGACAAAATCCCTTATGAATATTCGACAGCCTAAAAACATCACATTAAAATTTTGAAACAATGTTTATCAGAGAAAAAAGTGTCTATCATCACTTGGACATGAAATTTTAAAAAATAAATTTATATGAGAACGTATACCAACATAATAATATTGAAATTATTGTACATAACGAAAATGAAGTCTATGATTAAATGAGAAGAGTGAAAGTTTCCCTTAGAAAGAACATTTTGTAAATAAAATAGATCAATTACATGTATTCACTATAATTAAAAATAAAGAAAGTATAAATAAAATATATAACATAAAAATTCATTTCTCACATAATCATTAATGATACAACCGAGAAGTATTAGATCAACCCAAAGAATAGAAATTAGGTTAATAATATCCCTTACCTCATGTCTGAGTTGACTTGTTCGTTCTTTATTCTCTTGAAAAACAAACATATGTTAATTTCTAATTTATTTGAATAATTTATCAAGTTTATTAATTATTTTATATCACTTATTTCCACATTATAACCAATATACAATTATTTAATTTAATAACGGTTATTTTGTCGATATTTGGTACTTGAGTAAAAAATGAACTTCTAATAATTAAAAGTTTCCCATGTGTCAAAAATTACATTATCTCCATAATTATATTAATTATTTAGATATTCTATATATCATATATATCATGTATATATATGTATTTATAATATTAAATAACATTTTGAGAAAAGAAATCAAATGCACAGTTCCTGGAGACGGTAAGCCATATGTACGCACGAATGCTACTTTAATTTATATTTCATATTTAATAGAATGAATACTTAATGATACATAGGAATATTATAATTATAGTATAATATCATATATATAATTTTATTAACTCCATCCTTTATACATTCCACAGATGTCATGAACGAGTCATATCATTTTGTGGGGGCGGTAGTCCGCACTTCCTCAAATGAAATTATCGAGTTTACCAATTATGGAAACTGTAAAGGTATTATATAAATAAAAAATATATAATTATAGATAAACTATAAATATAATATATAGCACATATAAATAAATTACCATTATAATGGCCACCATGATAGGTGGTAGGAGATAATTGAACAATCATCGTTTCATGAGGCAGTAGTTTATCGTCCACAGTAACACATAGTTCATATCCACTAGATGGAGGTGTGTGGAAGTTTGGTTTAAATAATTATCATAAAAACACCGTATTATATTGAGGATAATGTTTTTTTAGATGAAAATTGACTAATAAGAGCATAGGGAGTGAAAAAGTAAAATAAATGAAGATAACTTGAGGTAGGACGTTAACTTTAAATCAGGCAAGTACCTTTGGTTTTATCCAAACGACATTATTAAATTTCATTATACCCAAATTAATGTTTATATGTGGAGGATAAGGATGTTGGGATCTTATTTTACATATTTTGGACAATTCAAGGGGTTTGAGAGGTGTGAGTAATGGGTTAGAGGTGGTGCCCATTTAAAAGAGGGAGGAGAGGCACATTAAGAATGATTGAAAATTTTATTTTACTATAAACAGAATTTTGATATAGAAAGGTCCCTGACTCATTTGATTCTTATATATGGTAATTATAGTACTAAAAACTCTCATAAAATGGGTTTTAGACCTATTTAGGGTATAAAATTAACCATATATTTTTGCATTAACTTTAGTTAACTAATTTATCTTTTACCATGTCCAGATGTATATAAATACTATATGCTTAATATATTTACTATAAAATTCCATGAGATGATAAAATGGATAATTAATGACATTTCTAACATCATATATGTCATTTTTATGTATCTTAGATTTTTAGTATAATTGTATCTTTTAATAAAATTTATATTAATTTTGAAAACATAATTATGTCAATTTATAAACTATTTGTATCAAGAATTTTAAAAAATCAATAAAAACTTCATTATTTCAAAATACATGCATTAATTAAAATATAAATAGTTTTAATCTTCTATTAAATTCATGTATGTCATTAAAATTTTCAAAATAAATTTATTTTAATATTTTTAATTTCAGTTATTTAAAACATTCATTAATGAGGTAATCATTACATCATCATTGTGTCATAAATAAATTTATTTATTTGCTTTCTAAAATTTTAAATAAAATACCATGATGTATGAAATAGTTTATGCTTTCTAATTATAATTTACTATTGAAAATATCACTTATATATATACCTTTATAAAAATTGTTTTACTCAGAGATATATGTTAAGTTACATTTTTCATAACCTTAAATTAATTTATATAAACTTTCATCTGGACTTACATGTGTCTCCATGGGGCCCCAAAATCATCCTATGGATTCCCATGGTCAGAAATGTATCATCCATTAGGTATAATAAATGTGTTAGGGTAATTTAATATTATTGTTTACCCTTATTTACCTGATTAACCCTATAATCATGGTAAATAAAATATTTAGTGAAGTTACTTTTAACAATGTCTACAAATAAAATTTACCAATTTACACAATTTGGACCTCCTGATTCAAAATATGGAATCTATTTTCCATATTCAAAACAAATATGTTTCAGAAATTAATTTAAAATTAATTTCTGTTTTCAAAACCAAAATGCTTGTTTTTATGAAATAATAACTATACTAAGATTCACACTTATTTATGTTTAATTTCAATGTGAAATTAAGTAAAATGACCAAAATTGGATTATGTGGTAAAAATATAATCCAATTATACTTTAAATAAAATAAAAAGAACAAGCTATGTATAAAAATAAATTATATTAAAAGGTAGTTTTGACTTTAAATATAGTATTTTTCACTATACATAAAATTAACATTATCAGAAAAATAATAAAAATTTACACAAAGTGAATTTTTAGGTCACTATTCTAAATAATAAATTTATTTTCACTAAATGGAGCATATAAGAGTGACAAAAATTTGTTCAAAAATGTGTTCTTCGTCAAATGGCGGAAAATCAACATTTTAATGAATATTTGAGTATTAAATGCTTAATCAAATTCATTCGTATTTTATGCCTCTAAAATTTATTGGATAAATTGAAAGACATATAAATTTTTTTTAATAATATTCTAGTTAGTTCTATTCATTCCCACCAATACAACGGCTATGGGTTAACTACAATTTAAAATAATATTATATTATTAATATTTTGTATGAGTCAGCCTTGGGTGAAACATAAGACTTCAGAGAAACCCATTATTGTGTTTCGGGTATTACATCGAACATAGAATCCCCTTTAAAGTAAAATCAATATTAAATTCACAAATATTAATAAATATGAAATTTCGTAATCTTTATTTACATAGGATGTTACAAGTATGCATAAAAAATTATTTCCATAGTAATTGTGGAATTTATTAAAAGTCTATATTAGTAGTATGGCTTCACTACCTATACCATCTTGGTTGTTATTGTTCACACCCATATCCATCCAAGTATTATGTGTTCACTCCTCATACCATCATTGTTGTCATGGTTCACTCCCATGGCCATCTTAGTAGTCAAATTCCAGTCCCAAGACCATATTTTTCTATATGAGGATACATAAATATTTACCAAATTCATTGTATTTACATATATTTCCCACATAACACATAATTAAATAAAACATACATGTTCCAAAAAATAATAAATAATCATATTATAACCCCTGAAATGATATTGGTATAAAAAATATATTTTTATTATAAGCTAAGAGAAAATAATAGGGTTAATAGTCATTTCATAAAAATCATAACACATGAAAAGAAGTGGGTTTCAAACTCATATAACCCATGAAAGATAAACATGTTTCATAAACATCGTGCCATTGAAAAAAAATCCATTTGATAAAATAATATGAATAAACATGTTGAATAATTTCTCCACAAAGGAATAGTAACACCATTAGATTTCATATTATATAGGAAATAATTTTTAATGATCTTTTTCTAACTTTTTATGATAAAAATTTCCAATTTACAATGTCAAAGTAATTTTAAACTAGTGTAAATTTTTAATATATTTTTTCTAGAAAATATATTTGGAAAAAATATAATGGAATAATTTAATACCATAAAACAATTTTAAATTTTTTTTCCTTGAAATTTATCTTCAAATTTATTTCAAATAATTTTTTAAAACATTTTTTAATTACAGACAAGTTAGAAAAAGGATTCCACATAAGTTTTTATAGTGGAGGTGGAGTTTCAATCTTGTAATGTTTGGGAAAAAGGATTCCACACAAGTTTTTTCCATTTAATGTGGATCTTATATTGGAGAAAACTCTATCCGAGGGGGGATATTTTCATAATATTGATAGTCAGTCACTTTTATAATGGTTTCTAGGTAGTTTCGTGTCTTACATTTATGGGTTATCACTTAATGAATTTAATATTTCTCTAAATCATTGTAATTATTTTTTATCACATTCACTAATAATTTTGTTAAAAAAATTGTTTTACCATATTATAATATAAAATTTATTTTGATTCCAAATATGGAATCAATTTTTAAAAATTATCAATAGATAAGTGGATGAAATTAATTTAAAATTAATCCTATAGACATGATGACAATGTTAGTTTTAACGTAAAAACATTCAACAGTTTTCGATGTATTTATTGTCAATTTAAAGGTAAAATTGATTAAAATGATATAAATTGGATTAATTAATAAAAAAAATTATATAAATAATAATTAAAACTAAAGAAAATACAATTTATCAATAAAAATAAATTATACGAAAATCATATTAGAATTATAATTTTGTATTTTTCAATATTCATAAAAAAAACTATCCTCACAAGAACATACTAAAAACAAAACATAACCTAATTTTTAGGTTTCTATTTCAATAATGAATTTAAATTTTAAATATTAAATTTATAAAAGATCCAAAATTTAGATTTAAAACTGGTTCTTGATTGAAAGGCGATAAAACTATTTTTATTGATATATAGTATTTTATGTGTCAAATTGGGTATATCATAATACTATTCCTATAAAATCTATTGGAGGAATATAAAAAATATTTTATCGAATATATGACTTTTTAATTAAATTAATATCATTCATTAATAGTAATTAATTAAATTTATTAATATAAATCAGTTTTTTTGATAAAAATTATCTTTATAAAATAATTACCTTTATATTCAACTTGTTTCCCTATTCATTTATAATTAGTAGATAACCAATGAATTAAAATCAATATTTTCATATGTAATTTAATAAATTAATAGTTTATTTAATACCTAGTTTATACATTATTAAATAACATAATTTTATTAATATATTGGGGTTTGGTAACACTTGTTCTTACATGTTATGCATGTCGTCAAAGAAAGTCAGTCTTGAATGTAATGTAACTGAACCTCAATGTTATGTGTATAGAAATATAAAATTTTTGTTGTGTTTAGTTCATGACTATCTTAGTGTTTATTATAAATAATGTCTAAATACATTCATTAATATATTTTAAACTATTTTTAGTGGTGAATGAAATAAGAAATATCAAAAATGTTAAATTAGTTCAAAAATAATAATTTGTAAAATCTCATGGTGTTACATTCTACCCCCTTAAAAATCTCTTCCCCTCAAAATTATTCAAGGAATTAAAGATTTAATAATTTAAATTTCCTTTCATTGAAGCCCACATTAGTATAATGTACACTGAAAATTCTTTTAAATTAAATCTTGACCACTAATGGTAACTAGAAGTAAAGCATAACTTGAGTCCACATAATAAAACATAGTTGGGAAGTGAAAAGGTGGAAATATAAGAGAAATATAACAATCATGATTCAGATAAAGATGGGTAGTGGACATTTATAGTTAAATGCTAAAAATCACAAGTCTATTAATCTTTGATGATCTAAGGGGATATTTGAATCTTCATAAATGGAGGTATCAAGATATCATTCTGGGTTTCAAGATTCTTCTTCCAAATGTTGAATAATTTTAATGAATAAATAAACTTACAAGATTTCTGTATAACCTTAACCTATATTTCTCCTTGATCAACATCAAGTATGTATCTCATCCCAAAAAATGAAGGCGATTTTTTCATTATCTAAGCATTAACATATCATGATATCCATGAAAACTCATCCCTTCTATTTTCATAATACATCTTCAAAATTTGTTAGAACAGGTCATCCAATATACTAGAATCCTTGTGAGGTTAGATAATAACTTAATCTCAAAAACATCATATGATGTTTAACATAAACATTCCACAAATGGTTATCCTTATAACCCTTATAATATATGAAAATTCAAACAACTATAATTAAGATCCTAAAATTAGATTAAAATTGATCCTCCATATATCACAAATCTTCTATTATTTTTATATTATAATCATATGAATACTCTCATTGTATAATCTCTTGAAATGTGGTAATAAACTGAATTGCAAAAAATAATTTTAGAAAACATGAATTCTTATTTATTCTACAGATTACTCGATATAATCCTCAAATAAGATAAGTTGTAAATTTCATCAATGATGACATAAACCACTTTTTTTACAAATAATTAATTAGTTCTATGTTCATTGATACTATCAAATTTAATTGATCCAAAACATTCATCTCATTATCTACGATGGGAATCGAATTTATATGTTTGACACATTAAGGGTTGCCATTCCATATTTAAAATACTTCCTTTTCTTTAAATCACTTTTCCAGTCAATCAAAATCATTCAACATAATATTTTAAATCCTTATTGAAATATATAAAATAAAAAATTTGTATATATTTCACCATTCATATAACATAATTATTGAAACACTTTCTAGTTAACATGGTCTGAGGATTATATAGTCGTGAAAATTTATCCCCAAATAATTGATAATATCCAACTAATCCAATAAAACTACAGATTGTAGTCATCATGGTTGGTCTATAAAAATATTCAATAGCATCTATCGATGATAAATCTATTTTTATACCATATCATGAGATTATGTGACCCAAAAAATGATACCTTTTGTATCAAAAATTAAAACATTGTATATTTTTCATATAGATTTTCATTACTAAGGGTATTTAGTTAAATTATCATGTGATTTTCATGATCATACTTTATTAATAGATAAGAATAACATCAATAAATATTACGACCAATAGGTCAAGGTAATATATACAAACTCTATACATTAAATCCATGAATATATCAGGGTAATTAGTTTGACCAGAAGAAATTCATATATATACATTGTGTTCATACTTTGTATGAAAGTTATTTTTGGTTATATCCTCTTTAGTTAACCACAATTCATGATATCCGAAATGATGTTTTATTTTGGAAATGTATTTTCCTCCACACAGTTGATCGAACAAGTCCTCAATATGGGGAAGTAGATACTTTTCTTTATTGGGATCTTGTTCAAATCCTGATAATTAATTCATAATAACATTGATCCATATTTCATTATCACACAAATAATAGGTTCAACCCATGGGGACACACTTGTTCATATGAATAACTTATCATTGTTTTCATAGAGTTGCTTCTTCAATTACTCCAACTCAGTTGGGGAAATTCTATAGAGGTCGTTGAAATTGGTAGGGAACTATGTATAAGTTCCATTGATGAATTAAAAATATGTTTTGGTGTATGTATTGGTAATTATTCTATGAAGGCATCCAAAAATTCCTAAACAATAATCATAACATCGTTGTAGATTTTCTTCCCAACCATTTGAGACAAACAACCCTCCTATATTGGAATTAATACCCATACACTTGATGTAATCTCCCTAAGAAGATCATACTTATCATCACATTGATGGATGGTCATGGGGGGTTTGATATATCAACTTTAACTTCCCTTACTTGACAATTTATGTGGAAATTATATAGATAAATCCAATCCATTCGTTACATCACACCAAATTCAAACAATAAAATAATGACCAGAGTCTCAGGAAGCACATTCCATCAAATATCAACTATATAAGAATCATCGACATAGGATGCAATCATCATACCATTATGTGTTTTCACATTAAATTCCAAATCTAATCATTTTTTTTAGAATCATAAAACCCTTATAAAAATCATTAGATATTAAAGAGTCATTATATCTAGAATCAAATAATGCATTAGTAGTTCTTGAGTGGATGGTTAGTGTTCCTTTTACCACGTCCTTATCAAACCCCTTAGCAGAAAAAGAAATTTCATGACATTTTACTTTTTTTCCCAAGGCATAAAAGGTTGTAGATGTTAATCATCATCGCCAGATTGGGAACTAGTTATCATCATTCCCATTATCCTTAGGAGTGTAGCACAGAAGCATGGGACATGAATTATGTGTATCATTGTCTATATTCGCACCGCTTGATAACCTCTTCTGATCACTTCATTAATCAAATGCCTGCTAGAATTTTCTTAAACACTTAATACATTTATTACATCCCTTAGGGTAATTTCTTACATTATTCTTTCTATACATATATCTTAAATTAATTCTTATCTTCTTCCATTCATTGGTTTTAGATTTCCATTTTAAATATATCTTCCATTTATTTTTCGAATCATGAGATTGGTACACGACTCCACCTCGATTTCAACATGAATTCCACAACGCACAATATATTCTTAAATTCTAATTTCAGATATGTCCAACTCCCATATAATTCATGTATTAATGAAATTTAATAAAATATAAACTTTGGGATTGGGAAGGATTATAATCTTTGATTCATGCCTCACAATCCTTGTGAAATTGGCCTCATACGTACCAACATATTCACCAAAACATTTCATCAACTTGAGGAACTGTTTCTCAATAATTGAATGAAAAATACAAGGAATTTAATTATTAAAAATAATTTTCTTGAACTCATGCCAATCCATTAATTAAATCAATTACATCATGCTTACTCATATTAAGGACTAGTATCCAAAACAGGTCTGCTTCTTCTTATTGCTAATAAAAAGCTAGAATGACTTTCTCATTGACTAAACACTGGATAATAGAAGAGATATTTCTTATAGTACATGTAAATTTTTCATTAACATTTATCTCATAAGATCCTATGAAATATGGTGCATGTTTCCATGTGAAAGAATCAATTGAATGTTGTTCCCACCCTTTCCCACTTGGGAGTCCATAATGATTTATATCTTAATAATGTTTTGTGAGCATATCAACAAAATTTTTTATTCCAAATCCAAATAATTTAGTTTCCCTATAGGATAATCTGTATATTTTCTGTTAAAATCAATATTAATGTTGTTCATTCGAGTTCCATATAGTGACTAAAACTAAAAATAATAGAGTTTGGAAAAGATATCATATCGGGGAAACACATAATCAAGAAACACCTCTTTTAGGAAGTATCAATTATGAAACCCCTTTAATCTATGAAACATTAGGTTTATTCATGGAAAATAATTTATAACATATATTAAAATCCATTCTGTTGGTTTTTGAATATATCATTAATTCCAAAATTATATCACCTATGAGTGTCAAACCAGGTGTCCTATAAGGCCCGTTGTCATGTACCAGGTTACACTGAGTTAGACCTTGCATATCTTGCCATAGTTTTTACCCATAGGTATATCTATACCAGATGCAAATCCACCTGTAGTATCTAAATAGTGATATATTATTAGGAATCCACTCACCCTATCCATTGCCAAAACTATAGGATATTTCCCTATTATTTTACTTATCCTAGGACTTATCGTTAGACATTACCTTAGTGATCCCACTAAGGATTTATCATCCTAGATTCAAAATGTTAACTAAACCATTTGTATGATAAAAAAATAGAGACCCTATATTTTCATACATTTACATTTTATAAATATCACATAGTACATAAAACATTATAAAAATATATTCTCGAAGACCATACTAGACTAGTTCCTTTGGAATCATGGAAACATAAACCCTAGTACATATGTGAGATACATTATATCCCACTAGGATATTCATGACTATAAACCATATTAAACATGTAATACATAATACATATCTTCATAACATCGGGAAGGAAACATCAAAAGTGGTGAGATTATCATTATGGATAAACAAGGGAGACATATAAGCATAAGTAAGTTCATAGGGGTATGAGAACCTGATCACAAAAATAGAATATCACACATGTCACATCAAAGATTTGATACATGGGTCATGGAATAAATATTGAATGTTTATAATACATTAATTGTATGGAAATAAAGAACATATTCGAAGAAACCATAACATATGAATGTGATATATAATTTTTAGAGACAAATCAACATAAAAAATTATTTCCATAGTAGTCAGGGCATTTTATCAAAGGCCACCATAGTAGTGTGGGTTCAATCCCGAAACTATTTTTCATCATGGATTACTCACATGACCATTTTAGTAATATTATTTCACTCCTTATACAATATTGTTAGTAATTTTTCACTCCCACTACCATCATAGTAGTGATGGTTTACTCCAAATACCATGATAGTCTATCTAACGAGATATAAATATTTACCCAATGCATTGGAAGGAGAAATACGTCCCACCCATCTCATAATGAAATCATGCATATATGTGCCATAATATAATAAAAAATCACATTATAACCCATAAAATGATATGTATATCATGAACATGTAATCATATCAAAAAATATTAAAAAATATACTATTTTTATAATCATTTATTTATAAGTATAAACCATGAAAAGATGTGATTTTAAAATGTATATAACCTATGAAAGATAAACGAATTTCATATACATAAAGTCACAAAAACATAAACAAATTAGATAAATAGTATGAATGGAAGCATTAAATCATTTCCATACAAATCTATCAGTAACATTTTAGGATGTCATCTTATATGTGAAATAATTGTTAAATATCTTTTAAAAAAATTTCTTGAGAGAAATAACATTAATATATTAAAGAACTCTTTTTAAATCAAATGAATTATTCGAATATATTTTACCTAGAATATATACTTGAAAACATATAATGGACTCTCAAAAATCTATAAAAAATATTAGAAAACTTTTTCCCTAAAATTGATCTTAAAATATCATTTGAAAACATGTTTTTTTAAATTAAACAAATTTCTTCTTGAATAGAGAAATACCATCATATTTTTCTTAAAATCTTCTTCTTGATTATATTTGTAACAAATCATTAAGAAATTTTACTCATACGAAGAGACACCTTTTATAAAAATAGGATAAAAACTCATCATTGTTCTTGATATATGGATCATAAAGATTCAATGATGGAATCATAATCCTAAGAAATATCGATAAGAAATTAGATTGTGTTAATAAACTCTTACTGTCACGACCCGCCCTCGGGGTCCGTGCCGTGACTACCCCAAGCCCGCCTTCCATAGGCCAGGGGCTGGCGACTAGCACCAAGGCGTAAATTCCCGGAAAAAGGGAAGGCATTGCCTTTGAAAAGTAAACACACACCACAGAGTAAACAAGCGGAAAGTAAATGGGCCAGAATACAAACCCAAACTGAAAGTAAAGTACAACTCGAAAAGGGAAAAACAGCAACTGAAAAGTAAAGCCGCTACTCCGAGCTGTCCACTGGAAATCCCACCTGAAGGGTGGGTACAGATAGCTCCTCTGCTCCACGGGTCCCGCCGTCCGCTCCGAGCACGTCCCGCCCAGTGGTCCACCTCCGGGTACCGTCCCGCTCTGCAAGCCTCAGCTAAGGTCAACGCTGTCCGTCGTCTGCAACCAACACAACGAAGTGCGGGCAAAGCCCGTGCAGGGGTGAGTATAAGCTACTCAGTAGGGACCCCGAGACCCCTGAAGGTCTCTCAAATCCACAAAGGATAAATCACGAAGAAAAGTACAATCACGAAGTAACAACCGACACTGCTTAGGTATATGCCCATACATATACCTAAGTCATCAATTCAAATACGCTCCAACCTCCGAGCCCAAGTACAACTCAGTCCACGCAGGAAAGTATACGTATTCCACATAGGAAAGCAAAATATAATCCACACAGGATTGCACAACACAATCCACACAGGAAAACAACAGGATTCAGCTCACACAGGTATACTTCTTCAAGGACGATAAAGATGATCACTGATCCATCTAAGTCGTCGGACCCACGAAGGATCGATAGGTAACTAACCCCCGCAAAGACCCACACAGGATCGGGCTCACACAGAACCTGTAGGCGCTGGCTCACACAGAACCGCTGAGCGCAAGGACCCACACAGGATCGGGCTCACACAGAACCTGTAGTACTGATCCACGTAGGATCGCTGAGTGCTGTAGTCGTCGTCGTCAAATCCACACAGGATCTCTGTACTGTCGTCGTCAAATCCACACAGGATCTCTGTACTGTCGTCGTCAAATCCACACAGGATCTCTGTACTGTCGTCGTCAAATCCACACAGGATCTCTGTACTGTCGTCGTCAAATCCACACAGGATCTCTGTACTGTCGTCGTCAAATCCACACAGGATCTCTGTACTGTCGTCGTCAAAGTCACAGTAGCAGTCGTAGCAGTAGAACAGTCGCAGCCAGCACTAGGGTTCCCGCACACAGCAAACTCGTACGGAGGGTCCGCTCCACGAGCCGAGAGGCTGATACATCAACTGTCACGAAGACCGAAGTTGATGTATCCAAAAGTTCCGTATCGTCAACAGGAACTCAACGCAACAGACGGCGCGTCGATCGGACGCCCGGTCTGAGAGTTATAGGCATTTTCGTCTCCGGGGCCCGGTTGGTTTTTAAGGAAAAACCAACCCGACCGTACTCCACCTGCGTCCGAACCTCGGGCGGAGTATGCCAAAAGATCCGTCTCAAAAAGAGGAACACTACGCGACTAACGGCACGTCAATCGGACGTCCGTAGCTCAAGATATGAGCGTTTCCGCTCCGAAGGCCCGGTTGGTTTCGTGAACGAACCAACCCGGCCGAACTCAAAGTAAACCGAAACCTTGAGTGCGATATACCGAAACGACCGTCTCGATCCAAGGATCGCGTTGCCGCTGACGGTTCGTCGATCGGAGGTCCGAGGCTCAAGTTATGAGCGAAAAACCAAAACTGGTCCGAAACGGGGGGTCCGGGTCCGGGCCGACCCGGCCCGACCCCCCCCCCCCCTCTGGACGGCGCGGCGGCCGGCGGCGGCGAACGGCGGCGGCGGACCGCGGCAGACGGCGGCGGCGGTTGGCGGCGGGGCGGCGGCGGCGGGCCGCGTGGCGGCGGCGGCGGGCCGCGTGGCGGCGGCGGCGGGCCGCGTGGCGGCGGCGGGTGGTGGGCCGCGTGGCGGCGGCGGGTGGCGGGCCGCGTGGCGGCGGCGGCTGGCGGACCGCGTGGCGGCGGCGGCTGGCGGACCGCGTGGCGGCGGCGGGAGGCACGCGGGGCTAAGCCCCGCGTTTCACAAAACGGCACAGCTATAAGCCGTGCCTTGCAAAAGAAACGGCCCCCGCGGGGGCCGGCTGAATAAAACCGGGGGGGCTTTGCCCCCCCCCCCTCCTTAAATGAACCGCCCCCCTCATTAAGAGGGGGGTCTTGAAGGTCCGGCCGGGGGTTTAATCCCCCGGTTTTTATGACATCCGGCCGGCCCGCTGGCCGGCCGGTTTTTACCAACGGGACCGGAATTTCTGGTCCCGCCCTCGACTTCCGACGCCGGCGGCCCGGCCGCCGGTCTTTCCTTCCGCCGCGGCCCGGAACCGGCCGCGGTCTCCTCGTCCGGCGCGGTGCGACGGCACCGCGCCCCATTCGCCGTGCCATGAATTCTTCCAACGCGGCGCGACGGCGTCGCGTTCTTGAAGACTCTCCTCGGCGTAGCGCGACGGCGTTGCGGAAAATTATAAGCATGTTCATCCGCGTGGTGCGACGGCACCACGCCACTTGCTTCCACCCGCTTGAATAAAACGAGAACTAAGTAGGGGGGGGTTCGGCCGTGTTCATGCGGTCCGACCCCCCTCACGTTAAATAATAACATAACTAAAGAAAATCCAAAAGCCTCACGTTTAGTCATGCTAAAAACCACGATTCAAGAATGGAATAAATTAATCAATAAATAAAAATCCCCTACCTCTGGTTTCAAGAACGAAGATCGTCAACGACCCGCGGAAGACGCGTCGCGGTGGTCGGCGTCACGGAAGAAGGACGTCGATGTCGTGAAGCGAGGATTCGAAGTTCTTTGACGACGATTTCGTCGCGGGAAATCGTCGCGGAAGAGATGACGCGGAAGAAGACGTCGTCGGTGTCGCGGGTATGGCGTCGCGAAAGACGATTCCCGAGAACGTGGCGTTCTTCGTCGATGTTCGAAGGTTCTTCGCGTTCTTCGTCAAAGCTTGAAGAAGAAGAAGATGAAGGCTCCAAATTCTCTCAAGGTGGCTAGAGAATTCTAACCCAAATAAAATAAGCTAAAGTCTTATTTTATTCACACAATTATCAATTTGAATTTCAAAGGTTTGAAATTCAAACAATTCAAACAATTCAACTCCATTAATTAACAAAGTTGTCATGTTATTAAATGAGGAGTTTAAGGGGGAAGTTGAGAGGTTATTAAAAGATTTAGGGGTTCGTGTGGGCCCCACCACACTTAATCCTCCCAAGGGAGGTTAAGTGGGTGTGGGTCCCACTTCCAACCCCCTTAGGTAGGTTTTTTTTTTTAATAAGTTTAAATAAAATTTGTTTTACACAATTTTATTTAACTTAACTGAAAAACCCCAAAATGTAACTTTCAACCCGCAAAAAACGCAACTCCCGAAAAGGTCTCATTAAGCGAAAATCGGCGCTGCGAGTTCATCGGTGCCCTCGGATTTCAATTCCGATCACCGGATCAAAAGTTAGGAATTCCCGCTCGTTCGTTCACTGAACGTACCCGAGCCAAACTTCGGAAATTAATTCCGGGCACTCCGGGCCTCGGAATCAGGTGCCGTCAGAAACCGCATTCTTGTAAAATTCTAAAGAAAATTAAGAAAAAATTTCCCTTGAATTTTACGGGTCTTTACATTACTCCCACCTCAGGGCTTTACGTCCCCGTAAAGCTACATCAAAAACTAGGGAAACAAAAGAGGATACTGAGCACGCATCTGAGCCTCCCGCTCCCATGTGCTCTCCTGGAGATTCCCGTGTCGCCATCTGTTGCGCACAAGAGGAATCGATCGTCCATGTAGGACCCGCTCCTGGATGACATGGACCTCTTTTGACGTGGCCCGGACCATCTCTGGTCCCACAAGAGCTGCAAGATTTCTTCTTTGCCGAAAAGAGAAACCTGGTCTCATCCCCTGGATGAACCACATTCTTTGCCTAAAACAGTCAATCCTAACATGGATGATACTAATCCATACTAAGGATGACGTCGTAAGGCCTCGACGCTACTACTAAGAGATTCAACCGTTACTCTCGCCTCCAAGGGTTGTGTCACACTGTCGGCATCAGTGTGTGGTATCTGGGCCTCCTCCAGTAGATGTCTCACAAGTGAGGGTCAAGTCAACAGCCAAAACTGGAACCTCTTAGTAACATTACGATAGAGGACAGGAACGAAAACATCACAAGGTATGCGTCTTTTATTATTGCAGCTCGTAATACAAGACGCTACACAAAAGCAACAAGGAACCAGAAGTACAAAGGATGTAACCACTAGTTCTGCTCCTGTCCATCGGCTCCCAGAGCTCCATGATCGAAGGTCTCGGCTGCCTGAAGCTGAGCTCTCCCCTGCGGTCAGGGTGGACCTCCTGGTGGTGGTGGTGGTAGAGCCTCAAAGCGTCGTCCACCACCTGCTGTTCGGCCAGCTCCTCTGCCTCGTCCGCCTCCTTCCTGCAGACCGCCACGGTCGAACCTCTGCCTCTGCCTAGGTGGTTCCTCAACCGTCTGCTGCTCCTCCACATGGCGGGTCGGGCAGTCACGAGCCATGTGGCCTCGCCCGCCGCATGCATAGCACTGTCTTCCACTCGAAAGACTGGCTCCGCGTTGTGTGCCCTGCACTGCTGAGCCAGTGCCCTGAGGTCTGGTCTGTCTGGACCCCTGAGTCATTCGTCGACTGCCAGCTGCAGATGACTCTGCCACGTGCCGCCCTGCGGTGGGTCGCTGTGCTGGTGTAGACTCAGCAAGGAATCTCTCGATCAGAAGAGCCCGCTCCAGTACTCCTGTCTGAGTCGGTATGCTGAGGGAGATCAGCGATGCCCTGATCTCGTGTCTCAAACCCTGCTCGAAGGTCCGGGCCCGGAAGAATGGGTCCCGTACCATGTCGGTCGAGTAGCGCGAGAGATCGGTAAATCTCGCCGAGTACTGGGCGACCGTCATGCTGCCCTGCCGCAGCTGTAGAAGCTCCTGGATGCGCACCGCTCGGAGGGTGGCCGGGACGAACTCAGAGCGGAAGAGGCTCTCGAAGTCCGTCCAGAGTAAGGATGCCTCATCGTGAACCTGGAGCATCAAGCTCCACCATCGTCCTGCTGCTGCGTGTAGTAGGCTCGCAGCGAGGATCACCATGAGGTCTGCTGGTGTCCTCACTAGCCTAAACACTCGAACCACTGCCTCCAGCCAGTCCTCTGCTGCCTGGGGATCCGTCTCCCCGCGAAACCTGGGCGGTCGCTGTCGCTGAAACTCATGCAGTGCGCTGAGGCGACGTGCATCGTCAGCGGCTGCTGCTGGAAGCATCGGTGGCTCGGCGGGTAAAGCTACCGCCGGTGCCACTACTGAAAAAGGGCCCTGCACCGAGGCCTCGTCGCTCGGTGGGCTGTCGTCTCGCTCGACTCTCGGAACCCTAGCTGGCTGCCGTCGTGGGGCCATCCTGAAAAGGAAACAGGTGCGCCACGATTAGAACAGTATACCTGGTGAGTTGGCACAAGTAATCACAAGGAAAACTTGAGACTTTCATAAAGCAGATCAGTATACCCGGTGAGCTGACACAAGTAATCACAAAGAAAACTTGAAACACACACGCAATCAATGTTTTCGTGTATTAAGTCGGAAATCAGAAGTCAGGGTCCTGGTGTACGGATACGTCGGCCGCCGCACCAACACTGGACTCCCTGGACTGATAACCACACTCAATACGCAAAACATTATTGCTTCACATAGAAAAGATCAGAGTTCGCGGTAGAACCGAACTCCTCTGATACCAATTTGTCACGACCCGCCCTCGGGGTCCGTGCCGTGACTACCCCAAGCCCGCCTTCCATAGGCCAGGGGCTGGCGACTAGCACCAAGGCGTAAATTCCCGGAAAAAGGGAAGGCATTGCCTTTGAAAAGTAAACACACACCACAGAGTAAACAAGCGGAAAGTAAATGGGCCAGAATACAAACCCAAACTGAAAGTAAAGTAAAACTCGAAAAGGGAAAAACAGCAACTGAAAAGTAAAGCCGCTACTCCGAGCTGTCCACTGGAAATCCCACCTGAAGGGTGGGTACAGATAGCTCCTCTGCTCCACGGGTCCCGCCGTCCGCTCCGAGCACGTCCCGCCCAGTGGTCCACCTCCGGGTACCGTCCCGCTCTGCAAGCCTCAGCTAAGGTCAACGCTGTCCGTCGTCTGCAACCAACACAACGAAGTGCGGGCAAAGCCCGTGCAGGGGTGAGTATAAGCTACTCAGTAGGGACCCCGAGACCCCTGAAGGTCTCTCAAATCCACAAAGGATAAATCACGAAGAAAAGTACAATCACGAAGTAACAACCGACACTGCTTAGGTATATGCCCATACATATACCTAAGTCATCAATTCAAATACGCTCCAACCTCCGAGCCCAAGTACAACTCAGTCCACGCAGGAAAGTATACGTATTCCACATAGGAAAGAAAAATATAATCCACACAGGATTGCACAACACAATCCACACAGGAAAACAACAGGATTCAGCTCACACAGGTATACTTCTTCAAGGACGATAAAGATGATCACTGATCCATCTAAGTCGTCGGACCCACGAAGGATCGATAGGTAACTAACCCCCGCAAAGACCCACACAGGATCGGGCTCACACAGAACCTGTAGGCGCTGGATCACACAGAACCGCTGAGCGCAAGGACCCACACAGGATCGGGCTCACACAGAACCTGTAGTACTGATCCACGTAGGATCGCTGAGTGCTGTAGTCGTCGTCGTCAAATCCACACAGGATCTCTGTACTGTCGTCGTCAAATCCACACAGGATCTCTGTACTGTCGTCGTCAAATCCACACAGGATCTCTGTACTGTCGTCGTCAAATCCACACAGGATCTCTGTACTGTCGTCGTCAAATCCACACAGGATCTCTGTACTGTCGTCGTCAAATCCACACAGGATCTCTGTACTGTCGTCGTCAAAGTCACAGTAGCAGTCGTAGCAGTAGAACAGTCGCAGCCAGCACTAGGGTTCCCGCACACAGCAAACTCGTACGGAGGGTCCGCTCCACGAGCCGAGAGGCTGATACATCAACTGTCACGAAGACCGAAGTTGATGTATCCAAAAGTTCCGTATCGTCAACAGGAACTCAACGCAACAGACGGCGCGTCGATCGGACGCCCGGTCTGAGAGTTATAGGCATTTTCGTCTCCGGGGCCCGGTTGGTTTTTAAGGCAAAACCAACCCGACCGTACTCCACCTGCGTCCGAACCTCGTGCGGAGTATGCCAAAAGATCCGCCTCAAAAAGAGGAACACTACGCGACTGACGGCACGTCAATCGGACGTCCGTAGCTCAAGATATGAGCGTTTCCGCTCCGAAGGCCCGGTTGGTTTCGTGAACGAACCAACCCGGCCGAACTCAAAGTAAACCGAAACCTTGAGTGCGATATACTGAAACGACCGTCTCGATCCAAGGATCGCGTTGCCGCTGACGGTTCGTCGATCGGAGGTCCGAGGCTCAAGTTATGAGCGAAAAACCAAAACTGGTCCGAAACGGGGGGTCCGGGTCCGGGCCGACCCGGCCCGACCCCCCCCCCCCCCCCCCTCTGGACGGCGCGGCGGCCGGCGGCGGCGGACGGCGGCGGCGGACGGCGGCGGACGGCGGCGGCGGTTGGCGGCGTGGCGGCGGCGGCGGGCCGCGTGGCGGCGGCGGCGGGCCGCGTGGCGGCGGCGGGTGGCGGGCCGCGTGGCGGCGGCGGGTGGCGGGCCGCGTGGCGGCGGCGGCTGGCGGACCGCGTGGCGGCGGCGGCTGGCGGACCGCGTGGCGGCGGCGGGAGGCACGCGGGGCTAAGCCCCGCGTTTCACAAAACGGCACGGCTATAAGCCGTGCCTTGCAAAAGAAACGGCCCCCGCGGGGGCCGGCTGAATAAAACCGGGGGGGCTTTGCCCCCCCCTCCTTAAATGAACCGCCCCCCTCATTAAGAGGGGGGTCTTGAAGGTCCGGCCGGGGGTTTAATCCCCCGGTTTTTATGACATCCGGCCGGCCCGCTGGCCGGCCGGTTTTTACCAACGGGACCGGAATTTCCGGTCCCGCCCTCGACTTCCGACGCCGGCGGCCCGGCCGCCGGTCTTTCCTTCCGCCGCGGCCCGGAACCGGTCGCGGTCTCCTCGTCCGGCGCGGTGCGACGGCACCGCGCCCCATTCGCCGTGCCATGAATTCTTCCAACGCGGCGCGACGGCGTCGCGTTCTTGAAGACTCTCCTCGGCGTAGCGCGACGGCGTTGCGGAAAATTATAAGCATGTTCATCCGCGTGGTGCGACGGCACCACGCCACTTGCTTCCACCCGCTTGAATAAAACGAGAACTAAGTAGGGGGGGGTTCGGCCGTGTTCATGCGGTCCGACCCCCCTCACGTTAAATAATAACATAACTAAAGAAAATCCAAAAGCCTCACGTTTAGTCATGCTAAAAACCACGATTCAAGAATGGAATAAATTAATCAATAAATAAAAATCCCCTACCTCTGGTTTCAAGAACGAAGATCGTCAACGACCCGCGGAAGACGCGTCGCGGTGGTCGGCGTCACGGAAGAAGGACGTCGATGTCGTGAAGCGAGGATTCGAAGTTCTTTGACGACGATTTCGTCGCGGGAAATCGTCGCGGAAGAGATGACGCGGAAGAAGACGTCGTCGGTGTCGCGGGTATGGCGTCGCGAAAGACGATTCCCGAGAACGTGGCGTTCTTCGTCGATGTTCGAAGGTTCTTCGCGTTCTTTGTCAAAGCTTGAAGAAGAAGAAGATGAAGGCTCCAAATTCTCTCAAGGTGGCTAGAGAATTCTAACCCAAATAAAATAAGCTAAAGTCTTATTTTATTCACACAATTATCAATTTGAATTTCAAAGGTTTGAAATTCAAACAATTCAAACAATTCAACTCCATTAATTAACAAAGTTGTCATGTTATTAAATGAGGAGTTTAAGGGGGAAGTTGAGAGGTTATTAAAAGATTTAGGGGTTCGTGTGGGCCCCACCACACTTAATCCTCCCAAGGGAGGTTAAGTGGGTGTGGGTCCCACTTCCAACCCCCTTAGGTAGGTTTTTTTTTAATAAGTTTAAATAAAATTTGTTTTACACAATTTTATTTAACTTAACTGAAAAACCCCAAAACGTAACTTTCAACCCGCAACAAACGCAACTCCCGAAAAGGTCTCATTAAGCGAAAATCGGCGCTGCGAGTTCATCGGTGCCCTCGGATTTCAATTCCGATCACCGGATCAAAAGTTAGGAATTCCCGCTCGTTCGTTCACTGAACGTACCCGAGCCAAACTTCGGAAATTAATTCCGGGCACTCCGGGCCTCAGAATCAGGTGCCGTCAGAAACCGCATTCTTGTAAAATTCTAAAGAAAATTAAGAAAAAATTTCCCTTGAATTTTACGGGTCTTTACACTTACGATATGGTAACATGGGATCATATCAACCATGTAAGAAAATGAAATTTAATGATGCTTAAAAAACCAAGATAAAGGTTATTCATTATATAACATGTTAAATAGTATCATGTATTCCTAGAAAAAAATATGTTCAAAACAAAACTTATGTCTCAATGAAGGCAGATTGAGACAAAACGGTCTTACCAATTTCATTACTTTTGAAACATAAACCCCGTAAAATAATGTTAATAGAAATTATTTAAAAATACCCATTAATTTATGAATATTAATTATTGAATACATTAATGGGATGTATATACACCATAAAAAAATAATGTAGTGGTGATCATTTCATGTGTCTCAATGATATTAAAAAGTGATATTCAATTCAATTACATTGTGACTTGACTCTCATCTTACTCGTACAAAAATCCTATATAATAAATATATGTTTATTATAAATATATCATAGAACCATATTATTATATCTAATAAATTATATGTTTTTCTTTTGAATTCATATTACCCACTTGTTAAAAATTCTAGGTTATGGTTTCATTTTAGGTAATATTTACTTTGTTCATTGCACGTGTCATAATTTGTTATATATTTGGTAAGTGTACATATTTCCTGATTTCCAAAAAGTAAACCAAGATGTAAATATCATGTATATTTATTATATTTCTATTATTATAATCAATATAATATATAATTATGAAATGTGGTACATTGTTCATGGAGATGGTAGGTCATACGTAAACATAAACGGTGTTTCCGTTTTATTATTTTATTGAATGAAAGAATGTAAATGAAATATAAGTAAATATATATCATTATTATATAATAATTACTATTAAATATATATACCTATATCATATAAGTTCACTAAAACCATCCATAATACATTCTACGTATAGTGTGGATGAATCACATCACTTGGAAGAGGTTGTAGTCCACATGTCCACAAACGATGCAACCATATATACAAAAAATGTAAAGCATAAAGTAATTTCTTATAAAATAATTACATAAGAATAAATAAATTATAAATATAATATAAATCCTAAATAAACATAGTTTCCATAGTAATTACCATCCATGATTGGTGTTAAAGAAAAAATGAACAATTATCTTTCTGGTGGAGGTAGTTCGCCATACACATATTTAGTAAGACAATTACCCATTAGATAGAAGTGTGTGTATGGTTAAGTAATAAACATAGTATAAAGACTAATAATTATATTTAGTATAATTTTTTATAAAATTTTAATATGTATTATTTAAATAGTGGATAAATAAATAAAACTAAAGCGGTTGACGGATAATTTTACCTCTTATTCGGGTACCTCCTTTTGGTTTTCACCCAAGGGATTCTTTAAATGGATTTTTGAGAAAGAGGAGACTTAAAGGATTAGGGGTAGTATTCTGAGAAACTATATTGGTGAATATTTTTTGAGCCAATTCAACTTGATAGGTGTGAGGAATTGGGAATAGGGTATTCCTTTTATAGAAGACGAGGAGTGGAATTGTTCAAAATTTTTGGAAAAAAATTCCTCGAACAGTTTTCCCATATAATGTTTTTAAAAAAATGGGAAAAAATAAGTACAAGTGATTATAGGATATAAATATGATCATAAAATGTATTTTTTACAAGTTTTTAGGTCGTTTAGGGTCTTATGTTTATGGTTTAGTCCTTTGATAATTTAATTCTTCTTTTTATAATTTTAATTAATTTCAATCAATTCAATAATACTTTTGGTGTTAACCAATGTTCAAATAAATAAAAATAATAAATTATTATGATTCAAAATATGGAATAAATTTTAAAGAAAACCAAAAAATCATAATTGAATAAAATAATTTAAATAATAATACCACATATGTGACAAGAATTCATATTTTAAATAAAATAATTTCAAAAGTATGCTATGTTTATATAGTAAATTTCAAGGTCACATTGATTTAATTAACCTAAATTGGGTTAATATATAAAAAATAGATCTAAATAAACTTTATATATGATTTAAAATATGATTTCACGTTATAAGTAAATTACATAAATGAACAGTTTTGAATTAAAATTCATTATTTTCTCTACTCATCAAAAAATGAAAATTAATAGATAATTTAAAAATAATTCTCCCAAACATATTTTTTAATTTTAAAATTAAAAATTGAATTTTATTTTTAAATATTAAATATTTAAATTTTCCAATATTTATATTTAGAATTGGTTTTCCATAAAATGGTGGTGAAACTTCATTTATAAAAATATTGGTTTTTATGAATGAAATTGGGCATGTCCTCATATTATGCCTTAAAAATCAATGGGATAAAAAAAATTCTTATAAATATATTAAATAAATATATTTAATTTATATCATTCACTAAAAGTAATTAATTTAATATATTAAGTTCAATCACTTTTCTTCACATAAAAATTCTCTGTTTAAAAAGAATTCCCTTTATATTCATTTGGTTTATAAATTCATTTACAAATAATATATGATAGAAATTCAACCTTATATTTTCCAAAGATAGTTAATACAATAATCCCCAATTTAATGGATAGGATGAATATTTTTAAATTATTAAAATTTATTAATATATTATTCTTTGATATCACCCTATCTACTGTGTTACGCAAGCCATCGAGGAATGTCAGTCTTGCATGTAACATAAGATAACCACGGTGTTATGTGTAGAGAAATGTACAATTTATATTGTATGTAATGAACTATTAATATGTTGTTTCAAATAAGTCAATTCCAACATAGTTCTTCAATATATAATAAACTATTTTTAGTTCTATGTGAAATGAAAAATATCAAATAGGACAAATTAATTTTAAAAATATATATCAAAAAATATAAGATTCTTACATCCTTTCATTGAGGAAATATTATACAGTGTTAAATCCTTTATAATAAATGTATATGTTTAATTTATATCTCACTAATAGGTCCATTTTCCCTCACGTGGAATCAACCATATCATTTATACAAATTCTAGATGAAATCATACCACAAAAAATGATACATTCACGTTGTGTGGTTTCAAAGTATTCCCTTAATGTGCAATAACCTCTTTGAGGTAAACCAAAAAAGGATTCTATTATGCATTTCCCAGACAAATAATTATAATAAACCATTCCCCATGATATTAATTTCAACATTATATTAATATTTTTATAGGTGTTCCATTCAAGATGACCATAAATATTATGTCATGTCATGTTTAGTTATAATGAATTATTTGGGTTATTATTCACTTCATTGGATTATATATATTACCATTTTTATTATCCTAGTCATTTTATAACAATGATTGATCACCTTCTTATATTTTGATAATTATTAGAGATCCTTATTATATGTCTTTATAAATATTACCATAATGTTAAGTACTACTATGAAATTAGAAGATGATGGAAATCCTTTAATAAATGTAAATGTTAACATTGATATTTTTATATTAATATTTAATGTTTATTCACATAAACACATGCCTATGGCTTATCACTTATAGATGTGTAGTTAGTCACATACATGGAATCTGGAAGCATTTATTAATACAACCAGAGCCTCTAAAAGAGTCATGTATTAGGAAATAACTCTCCCTAAATAGATATAGATGATCCTAACCACGTATTGTATTTAAAAAAACCCATTCCATGGAGAAACCAGAAATGTGGGTGAAAATATATACCTCTATTATTCTATTCCAAACTATCTAAAAATACCATGATTTAGTATCTTCAGATGATTCCTACAAAAAATAGTGAATTTGAATTGAATCATTCAATAAATACAAATTGAATTTCCCAAAGTGTCAGATAATTTTTTTCAAGAATTTCATGTCAACCAATATTGGTATCCCAACATTAATTTTCTAATTATATTAATTATTTTTTATCATTTTCTTAATTACGATACAACACTGATGGGTGCTTTTTGGTGTTCGTGGGTTTTAGGTTCCCCTTCCTAGAGCGCTCATTAATCTAAAGTGATAGAATCATTATCATTGAAATATTATTATGATTCATCTATCATACTATACTCAAATGGAAGTATCACCCACATATAATTTCTAGAAAAAATTTGTGAATTCTCTTGTAAAACATTATTTTCATCCTGGTACCATTCCAACAATAGTGAAAACATGTGATCACCTCACGTAATAATGAATCATAAACAATATAATGCGGGAATTTTGGGTGTTTCTTATAGACCCCATCACTAACTCCATCATATTTTGTAACCTCTCCAAAGGGAATTTAAATAAGTACCTATACTATCTTAGGGATAAAGATCAATAGCTCAACATCAACATTACCGTTCCACAAGTGTCACATTTTATGGATATTTGAATTAATAATTTCTTCTGATAATGTATTTACACCCCATTTATATTGACATACACTAAGGATGTTACCCAATAGACCAAATTATATACTAATAAGCCACAATAACTCATGAGGATGACTCATAAAGGATCTAATACATGATCACAATATGAACTAGAAGATGTACATCATCCCTATTAAGACACACTACATAATATCATATTTGAAAATAATTACTTAATCCCTAATCATTATAAAAATCATCAATTTAACACTTTTGGTTTCATAAGAATGTCAGTATATCCTATAATTTACTATGTGTAAGTACCATATTCAATCCACTATATCTGATCATTAGAGAAATATCCCTATGGAGATTAGATGGTATGAGTGGGAACATATTTGAACTCCCATTTATGAACATGGTCATACAAAATTCATGTTATAGAAGCACATAAGTACATAATTTTAATAACATATAGAATGACCATGATCCCATTAAAAATTTTATAATTCTATTATCATACCCAATGCATTTAAGTTGAATTATATGTTTGTAATATCATAGAAATCTCAAAACAACATCACCAAAAACCATCCCCCATCGATGTTGAGAGAGTATGTCTGTATATACTATAATCAAAATAAGGGAGTGCATGTAACACATGTCCCAACTATGAGGACTACCATCATATTCTAACTAAAATTATGGAGAGGGATCATATTTCCACAAACATTTAATAGGAAAATTAGTGTATTATACAAGATTATTTGTAACAAGAAGAAATTAAAGTATCCTATAAATATGAGGATTACTGAAGACACATTTATATGACATTAAGAAGGAAGTATCTTATTACATTCTGATTTGAGGGAACCAATCAAAATGTATATGTTCAAAAAAGGTCAAACATGTATTACTTTTTTATGTGAGGGGTGTCATTAGAAAATAAATAATAAATAAAAAATTAGACACACAGAAAGGATTTTAATCTTGGTTAATTTTATATTATAGCATGAGTATAATCTAAAATATGATCTTAATATTTCAATACAATATCCTTTGTGTATTCCCATATTCCAACATTAACCATAAATGATGTTAACAATATCTTTTAACAGTAATATATGGTTGTTTGAGATACTATTAACTCAAAAAAAAATTGGAGAAAAGTATCAACCATTTATTTTTTCTTAGGATATTATAATTTTAAATTATAGATGACATACATATATAATATTTTATGAATATATACATTTTTTAGGAATGATAATCGATTATAAGAGAACATCAAAAGATACAAATTATGAAAGACCTCTTCGGAATGGTAATATAACCAATAACATATTTCTTCCAATTTAAATATAATATATTTGCAACAAAAATGGTATGACCAATTTAATATATGGATTTTTTTCATTGTGATGGTCCTCCCCATTGTTATATTACTAAAAAAATTACTTTTCCTCTCTTGTGTTAATTTTAAATCTATAGAAAGTTCATATTGAGTAATAATCAAAGGATAAAGGTCATTTATTCATACAACCTCAACACCCATCTATGATATTTTAAAATTAACAACAGATGGATTGTGGATAAAGTCGAGGTCCAAAGAAAATTTAAATAGCATATACTCACTATTAAACTAATGTAATATATGAAAACAACCCTTATCTAATAAGATACTTTGAAAACAACCATGACTATTCAAAAAGATATAAAAATTATTGCCTAGTTGATATTATTATGAAATGGAATTGATGAAAAACATTATATGTATAACCTTCAAATTATTATTTTTTCACTTCCTCTTATTGATATGGTAACCTAGAGGTGTTAATAATGCTTAAGTGACTTTCATAAAAAATGTTTTTATATTCATTAGTTAAATTATAAAAAACAACTATACATTATGTATGACTACCATCTCAAGATCATTAGAATGATCTGTCATTAGTTTTACATTTATTCTATATTAGTATCAGAGAATCAAATGTTGGGGAAACATAGCACTTACATACGACATTATTTCCTTTTTAACATGATGGTACATTGAAATATAATTATTATACTTTAATCAAGTATGTTTTTTTTAAGATGTGGGGAATATAGATCATTTTAATTTACCTCGTACTTATAATAGTAACGTCTCCCAAAAGGGAAACATGCACAGTTATTGGGAAACAATGGTCCAATGAACAAAAAAGTCAAATTCAAGTTAGTCAATCAAATAGTATCATACAACCTTTATACTTCAAAATCATTTAAAATATTTAGTGTTTGATATTAATATGATGATTTTCAAAATCCTAAAAAATGGATATATGAACTTCTCTATAGATAATGTAAATATAATTGAATAATATTATACACTCAATAATGAGGAGGTTGGAATATAAATTTCCATTGCATCTGGAATTAACATGTCGAAAATAATGCAATGTAAATCAGTGTACATTAGATACCTCAATAATAAACATCTAAGTGTTTACCAAACAAGTAGGTTTGGTATTACTTTTCTGATTTCCATCACACAATCATTCATTAAATCATTATCATCAAATGGTATTAGTGATGTAATGATTAATTTAACCCCATTCTATAGGAATGAAGGATTTTTCCCCCCAAATCCGTGAATTTTTCTTTTTTGATTGGGTAGTAACATATAGTTTCTATAACCCCCAATATTGATTTTGCAATGTAATATACAAATATCATTTAGGGAGTGGTCATTATGAATGGTTGGGGACTCCATTAGGATCTCAATCAATTACTCACATCCAGGGGAGCATCCCAATGCGATAATGAAGCCCTATAGAGTCCATAATCCAAAACAACATGATAATAGGTGATATTAAATAGAGGAATATGAATTACCAATCGAAGAGGGTATAAGGAATTTTGATTTACTCTTTTATATAGCGGATAAAAAATTGGTTCTTATTTTCTTATATGGCTTGTTGATCATATTATACCTAAATATGTTAGAGGATATAAAATAAGAAATTTATACTAAGTTATGTAATGATAATCATTTTCCTGAAATACATTTGACACTAACTATATTTTAAAAGACATGAACACCAAACATTAAGGGATAACCTAAACAAAGAAGCTCCAAATGTTAATTTTCTTTGCCCTCCATGTTCCGTATCTAATTATAAATGGAATGGAAATGATATATATTACATTCTTCACAAAGTGTAAAATTTCCTCCCTACTATAGATTAATTATCAAAAAATTAGGATAATGTATACAGTATGAAATAACTCAATGATATATTACTTAGTGTAAATAATCACAATAAATACCATATTGATTAATAATTTTATGCTTATTCTACCACTCACTATGAAGGGGGTACAAAGTTGATGATATTATAGATTTATCACCATAATGGATCTAATTCCAAACGATTATTTTACATAAAATGGTGGTTGAGGAAGATAATGATTTTACTCAACTATCATAGAATCACACTAAATATCATGAAACACCCCTTATATTTTTTAATAATTGAGTTGAGAACCTTTATTTAATAGATAAAAAATTCATGATTTTTTTGAAAACATTTTTCTAGTAATCAGTTAGTGAATATTTCAAACGTAGCTCCTAATGTCCATTGAGTATACCCCAAAAATAAAGAGTTCCGTAGAATAGTTTCATTACCTAGTGCCTAATGAGAGGAAACAATACCATAAATGTATGGACACAACATTTCCTCATCCCATCATAGATAATTTGACCATCATTGCATTCATTAGAATCAGATATTTACAGAAAACAACACATTCTTCCCGTCCCAGTGTGGCCCTATTTTGTGAATACCTAGTCTTTAGAATGTTGAATAAATAATATTAATTATATAAACTCAATATTGAATAGAACTTGTCATGTGAAGTAGGCATACAGATAAATATATCAAGTGTTGGGAATACCTTTATTGTCATTTCCACTATCATTTATTCTCTTCGCTGAGTAATTTTATTATGATTGATCAGTCTAATTTCAACATGTATAAAAATTTATGTCTCCCTCATATGATTATTATATTGAATAGATTGACATTATCAGTCAATATTTAACTCCCATAGGAACAACTACTTGTGAAAATGTTAAATAATATACATCATGAATTTCATACATTTTAAATATAGTTAAGATACCAAAACATACACCATGATTTTATATCAAATAAACAATATATAGATTATTCCATTCAGATATTAAAGGGAAAATCTTGTTATGTAACAATTATTTGGTGAAATATTCTTGAAAAAATGGAACTTATACTATCATTCTTAATCTCGCACAAATACTTTCTATAGTGTCTTGATAGGATCTACATATTCCAAAACACATTTTAATGTTGAACTATATTAAAATCATTCACATGATAATTTGATAATAGTATAATGTTTCTAATTGTATGTAGAATTAAGAGACTGAAAAATTTCCCCCAAAAATTACTTTGTTCTTCATTACATCCTCACAATCATGTAAAATTTTAACATAATGTGGTCATTGTACATAAAATGAGATCAATTTAGTCATAGTGATTATTCTTAATTTTATTCAATATTATGTTATGAAAAAAAATTAAAGATTTACTTTTCCTTATAAACAACCTTTATGAAATGGTTATATTCAAATATGTGATACTAGGGAAAAATCTTATACAAAGATGATAAATTTAAAAAACCCTACGACATATAGAAAATAAATGACATGAATTCCATGAAATATGTGTGTAATATTAATAGTATTGGATTATATGTAATGTAGTAATTTAGGGTCATTTTATCTAAACAATATAACGAAATCAAACTGATGTGACACTATTTCTCTCTTCACCCTTCAAATACAAACCCTAGAATCTATACTCTATTTGTATTCATAATTGATGAATGGTGAATATGTTTTAATAAGATGATCACTTAACAAAACCAGAAATTTTCCAAACTCTCATGGATTTTATAACCCAACATTTCATATTATGAGAACCATAGAGTTGAATTGATCCCTAATCAAACAAATAGTTACATATCATCTATGATATTAATATCTAATTAGTATATCCATTACATGATAAATAATATTCAAATAATCATTGGTTTTACACCCATGATCAAGGAATTAGAGGATGATTTTGAATAATCTATAGATTCTAGGGAATATGTTTTCATGGATGGCCTCTATATCAAATTAATGTATCTATCAATGAATTTTAAAGTGATTAAAGTGATTAGACTCAAAGGGAAAAAATATAAGTGTGCCAATAATGAACATTTTTACATTGTGGTATCCTTCATGAGTAATTCAAATATAGAAAAAATGGTGACATTCTAATATGTTTTAAAAGATATGATTATTTTTTCATGTTTTCTATCCAACATGACCTAACCTTCTAGAGACAAAATGTATTTTATGTTCTATATAATCATTATATTCTTATAATAAAATGTTTTGAGTTTCAAATATTCATTCTATGGAATAATAGAATAATTTGAAATTAGTATCCCTAACATATATGTATAAATAGTGCAATAAAATTGATGTCATCATGGTGAATATCACAATCTTGAATGAAAATAACATCTCTAATGATATTTAGGATGATCATATTCATGTTTTTTTAGAGACCATAAAAATTCAAGATTGTATGTATTTCTGGTGTTATATATCATGGAGATATTTTCTATGTATGTTTATGTACAATTATCACATTCACAGAGAAGGCCCAATAGGTCTACATCCTAGGTGAAATTGGACAGATGTTAAATATAGGAATGATTAAAGATGGAAATATTCATTGAGATATTATTGTAATTTTTTAAGGATCATTCTATAATAATTTTAAAAACATATATTATTTTATAGTTAGGATTTCTTGTATCTATAAAATCTAACTATTCACAAATATAATTAACGGAAACAAAAAAAATATTAAAATAATTTAAAAGAAATCCCAATTTCAATATCCAATATCTTATTCTATATTTTTTCTTTTAGTTGGATGTTTTTTAATAAAATTTATGGGTGGTATTGGATTCATAGGAATACAGAGGTGTTGTTATAAATTTATAAATTTCTAATAAACCGTATCAATTGAATTGAAATATTATTATGTTCTATAGGTTCCCCATTATGAATCATGTGAATACAGATATGATAATGTTGGATTCTACAAGATGTATGGAATATATTTGTTTATAAGGGATGTTATTTGGGTCATGACCCTCAACATTATTTGGGATACTCCAATAAGATCTTTTGTCCAACTTTCTTGGTACCATATATTTCCCATCAATTTATCATTGAAAAATACCATCAAAATAGATATATGAGGGTCTTAAGACACCACATACCCCTTTCGAAATAGTAACAACTATTTCAACTGATGGGATAATATTAGATAGTGATCATGGATCATAGGTAATAAAATAAATCACAACTGATAAAACGCTTATCAAAAATTCTCTCTCATCATCTTGATGGTCAATAGCGATATTTTCATTGTCCATAGGACTAATGACTTCATCCACATTAATTTATGAAACGAAATATTACCAAATACCTCTTTTTATCCATATGATTTCTATATCACCTCTACATCCTTATGATGTGGGTATCTCTACGACCATTGAGGATAAAAGTATCAATGGACATTTAAACGAAAACACCCCTGAGTGTGGTGCAATATCAACTAAAATCTAAATATTGGGGTATTCATATATCATTCAAACTGAATGATGAATTCCCTTCATTATCTCTTGGATATAAAATTCACCACTCATCTTCCTACCTCAAATATAGTGAGATAAATTTATATAATTGGGATTATTATAAAAAAATATCAATAAAATTTGGATAAGAAATATATACCCCCATTGAGAAGAAAAAAATGGAGATCCTTAGTATATTAGTGGAGTCAAAAGACATGTTTACTGGCACATCCTTGGTCCCCAAGGGGTAGTAAGATTATATATTATCCGAAAAAAGTAAACGATAGTTTTTGAATAAAAAATCATAAATTTAATTATTTAGTCATGTTGTTTCTAGAAATAAGATAGTAAAATTATATAACTATCACATATAAAATAAATTTACATGAAGAATGTATCTAGATCTTACTACCAATGTTGAAGCAGGTTATAATAAAAAAAATAATAGAATCATATGATAATTACAATATCTATATTCTATGGTATAATTTGTCCATGACATACATATAAACCATTGAATTGATGTCTGTAATCAATTTTTGGAATAAAAAATGCTCTTCCAAAATGAAAACATCCCAATTTGAATGGCATAATTTCTAATCAATGTTACAACCAAATTTGAATCCTTTTTATTCATTTATAGGTACTGAAGTTATATTAAAATACATATTATCATGGCTGATGTCGATAGAACTATATTCAATATACCGTAATGACTTGATGGGTATCATCTAATTTTCGTCATATTAAAAGAATAATTTCTATATATCATCATGATAATTATTAAATCATAATATAAATCATGGGGAAAAACTATGAATTTATTTTTAGATGACATATATATATATTCATTATAATTATTTGAATATCATTTTAACATTAAATCAGACATTAACATTTGTTGAAAACTCGATTTTTGAAATTAATTCCCTCAAGATTTATTTTGGTGTAACATTAAAAAATATAATGGAATCACGGTCTGTCATTAAGTCTTTAATGTCATCCAATCAATGTTAATGGTAAACCATATTACGATTCATCTACAAAACCTCCAAAATTTGAGAGGAATCTAAGGCCATATTTCCAATATAATGAACTTCATCAACACCATTACTAATTAATTCATCTCTTGAATATATTAATTATGGAAGTGGTTTTATACTATTGATTGAGGAATTCTAAATATCCATTAATAACAACAAGAAGTAGCTCATTAACTCACCATTCGTGATGTTTCTAGTGGAATAAGATCATATTCACCTGAATGATTTTTTATAGATAATTATATTGATTCATTATATCATAAAATGATTAACTGGGTAATAAAATTAGTCTATACTATCTTATTCATATGATGATATCCACTGAGACACAATATTCTAATATTGAGGTTATTTATTTAGTTTTTCCATTATGACACTTATATTGAGAAACTATATTGAAAATAACAAGATCTAAATTAATATTCATATTGGATAACTCATGTATTCCATTGACATACTGATATAGTATAGAAATAAAATTTAATGGTTATTTGTCATGTAATTGATTGATAGTTGGTTCATGCTTATGATATCTATCCCGGGGAAATAATTAGAAAACATTGTTGTCAAATTGATAAATCTATAGAGTAGAACATAAAATATAGATATCCTTGAAGAATGTGTCTCTTTAATAAAGGTAAAATCCCATAAATTTGAACATTATTTTGATCATGATTCTAAGATCCTGGCATGGAAGAAAATGGAGAAAGTAAATGATGTCTAGGTTATTATTAGAATGTTTTCATTTCCCCTACCATGATTGGTAATACTAATTAATTTATTTTCTTTGCATTACGCACCAATTATGATTCATATTACGGATCCTTAATCATTGGTTTAGGGTTAACATTATATAGACCATTTAATTAAATTCCCAAAAAACATTATTTAATACTGGTGAATGGGGATATCATTAGTGAATATTACAACAATAAATAATAATGAATCAATTTTCCTAATTATGAAAATTATGTAATCATGGATATACTAAATCTTCCAACTCTGACCCACATTCACCAATTATAAAATGATCACAATGATAACATACCTAATGTTTTTACCATTCATATAGACCAAGATCTAAATGAGACTATTATTCTTATTTCTCCTAATAGGACGGTTTCCCCATTCATTCACAATAATTTAGTAGAGATCAATGAGGTCAACATAAAACCATGTCACGATCTATTCATGGAAAAAATATGAGATGGGATTAATTCTATAGAATTTTCCAATAATGTGTTTATTCACCATTGGGTAATGAATATAAACATTAATAGTGGTTGTTAATCCCATATGACCCACCAAAAAATGGATATGAAATATTAACCTTAGATGAATCATGGAATAAGTATTATGGTTCTAATTAAAAAATAAAATTTTATATCATTTATAGAATATCATTAATGAACCAATTTATCTAATATATTCATGTTTATTTAGTTCTATTGAAAACCAATGAAATATTAATAGATAATGTGAACCACTAATTTCAATACTAGCCCATATCATCTGTGTTTTGTTCATCAACCACTAAAACTGTTTCAAAAAATGAGTTGTTCTTGTAAAATTTCTATGTATAAAATTTATATCATGGGTAAATATCTCTTATATTCATCTATGATGATCATGAATATAATTATTACCATTAAAATCTTTTATACAAGGTCTTTCATTATGTCTCTCAAATTAGATGGAAAAATAGATCTGATAAAAAATTTAAAATAAAAAATTAGAACAATATTTGTTGTCACTCACAAAATATTTACTAACATTGAAACCATATTCTTCTATTATAACAATAAGTTTATATATCATGATTAAAACATCGAGTACACCCAGTCATCCTTCAATAATAATGTGGAGAACAAGTAGAAAGTTTTTATAAATAAAATTTATTCAAATATTAAAAAAATTATATTGAAAAAATATAGATTTCAAGGATAGGTAAGGTCATGAAATCCAAATGTAATTATCACTCTAGAACCTATATTGATATATATGTTACTCAATATGAATATACATATGGTAAAAATTAAGTCTTATGCAATGGATATTAACTTCACTAATTTTATATTTTGATATATAAATAGCTTACTTTTCCTAAATATTATGTTATTAAATTTTATGTGATTGATCATGAGGTTGAGAATATATTGTGCACATTTAACATTATAGAGTTCAATCAAAACTAAATTTTGTGATCCTTTAATAATAATGTTCTCAAATACTCATTCCTCTATAGGGATCTCATGAAAATAATCAGAACTGCTATAATGCCAAGGATGATTCCTATACAACTCACTAAAATATTGGAGGGGGATATCATGAAATTCAAGGTATAAAATAAGATAAAAAACTCTATAGAGACAATAAATAGATATTGTAACACACACCCTAGATAACACATGATTTGTGAATATTTATTTTTTATAACTACACAGTGGATCATGATTTATGAAATGTAAATAATTAAATTAAATTGTGAAAGTACATCAAAAAATTAACTAAGGATCCATGTGATTGTATTTAAAAAAATTTAATAGAGTTGATAATAAACTTATATAATTTATAAATATATAATATGTCATAGAGGTCCTTGAATCATAACTTTAAACTACAAGAAACATTCATTTAGACACCATAAAATTAATTATTGTGTACCAAAATACTATTTAGAATGAAATTAAACTACCCAGAGATGGTTCTTATCACATTATGATAAACACAAAAAAACTAAGTTCACTTAACCAGACATTAAACTATTCATAATATCAAAACAATATGTATATTATTCAAACACAATCCCAGTTTTTGTGGTATCCTTAATGTATGTTTTTTAACGATTATCCAATAAACAACACAAAAAATATTCCTCCTTTATACATAGTTTTATAAAATTATAATATTTTACTTGTGGTACAAACACGCAAGACCAAAATCTCTTATAGAACCTATCTATTTCTAAATTCATCCTTTATAATAGAGCTAAATCAATCTAATTATACACAATGTCTTATTTCATTATCCTAACCCAAGGTAAAAAATAAACCATCATATCATTTTTTCCCCTCTAATCACATTGGTTCATTAACAAAATCCTATAATAATAATAATTTTCTTGAAAATAAAGTGGTTTTATTATACCACATATAATATTCATTATAATTCCCAAATCATTTATTAGATGGCCAATAATTAATTATCAACACGTTTAAAGGGTTGTCCGTATATGAGTTCCAAAATAATTTTAAAAATTTATTACATTCATTATGATGTAAATAACTATAATGTACTAAGATTCCTAAACATTCATTTCATCTCATTGGATTCATAGTTATGTCTTATTTCTCACAATGACCATGAAACACATGGGAATAGAGGCTTGATGGAGAATTTATCAATTAATTAAAATTTTAAACATAAATCCTTTTATATGGAAGAATGAAATTTATAAAATACACCGGTATGGTGGGTTAAATTAATTCTATGAAGGAATATAATAAAATAACCAAAAGCACACATACATGGATTCAATAACATTCTAATATTTATTAAAAATATAAGAAAGATATGGTGGGATATTTTTTATGTGGAATAGAGGAATGATTTTGAAAATGAAGAAGATAGATGAGATTGAAAATAAATGTTAATTTCCAATTCTTTTTTTAAATTTATTTTTAATTTTTCAATAAATAGTTAATTATTCATCAAAAAATGATTTGCCTAGTCTTCGGTCTTAAATGATTAACCAATTGATGAAAAATTCTCATAGATCGCCACAAACAATAAAAAACCCATAATTAATTTTGGTATGAAATCATGATAAAAAATAATCTCAACAAAAAATATGATTTTTAAAAAATGATTACAAATGATTAAATATTTATAAAACCTGAATTGTATTGGTCATAAAATTTTGTTGTAACAAGATCGGTGATGCAAATAAGTAGAATAAATAACCAAACAATTCGTATTCCCCATGAAATTATTTATTTAGTAAAACTATTTTGAAATAAAAAAATTGAGAGTTACACATCATTACAAAAGACTTAATAAAATTAAGAGTACTCTACCCTTGATCTTTCACTCAAGAATGAGATCCTTTCAACTTGTGTCTCTGGCCTATACTCCACTCTAAAAAACCAATGATTATTTTGTCAAAATAATGATGGTGCCTTATTTTAATATTTTTATGATTTCCCATTTTTATTTCAAAAGATAATTATTATCATAATACCCTAATCTCACGTGACAATCATAATATTCATTGTACCCCTCTCATTTGATCAAGAAAAATCTTGAATTTAAAAACATCACTTGTTTAAAAAAAGAATGTTCTCTGACTAATTCAACTATTACAAAAGCTAGGTCGTGTATAATTATATCCTAAAATCATCACCACCCTTATAAATTAGTCAACCTGTCATGGTTTGGTTCTTGGCCAAATCTTGAATCTAATTCAGGATTTGGATTCAAAATCTATGTAAGAACATGGATCTCCATTTTTGGAATAATCCTTGATTTTGGATTACCTTTGAGGAAAAAGAAAGGGAAGAGGTTTTTCTAAGTATACACCATGTACTCCACATTATTTGCAATGTACCTAGATTTCCATGCACATCCATGTTCCGGTCATATGATGACCAGAATACATGGTCTTGTGGTCACCTGGAAAACCTCATAATTCAGTGGTAATTTAAGGCCACTATATGGAATCTATATTTAAATCAAACAACATTTAATTTTATTTTTAATCGATATATCAGAGTAGGTTTTCATCTCTTGTTCGTAATTGAATTCTTCTTCTCGTGTTTCATAGAGGAGATATCAACAATGAAAAATGAAGTTCATCCCCTGATTCTATGTTCAAGATCCAATTGAGACATCATTGGGTGTGTTGGAATCCTTAAGATGAGTTCTCAAAACCCATAGATAATTTCAACAATATTAGATGTCTCATATTAATTATTCAAGCTTGGGAGTTTTCACCACTTCTGTTGATCTATGCCAATCAAGGCCAATTCATGGGTCGAAGATAAATTATATCGATTGTATGATATCAAGGTAGGTGTTTTTTTCCTTTCATTTCCTTTATTTGGATTATATATTTTAAAATTGTTACATACCAATGTTTGGGGTATTTTGTGATTTTTAATTTAACCATGTTATTACCTTTTATGGTTTGATTATTTGATAAAGGAATGTTTCTTATGTGTAATGTTAATTACCTTGTTTATTGGACAAATCGTAGGAGTGTTTCCCTCATTTGATATTTTATGGCCATTTAGTCCAGGATTCCTATGACTCATCCCTTTTTTCCATGCCTTATTTCATTATGAAGGATTTTTTTTGATTATCTGAAATTCATATGATATTCAAGGATAATTTTATCCATGAATAAATTTCATATTACATAAGATTCATTGATATTATAAGCTCACAATTTTTTCAAGGGAACATGAGATCCTTGGACCAGGAAGACAACATGGACTTCCACATTATTTACATAGGACCATGAGATCCTTTGTGTAGATTATTTTCCCAGGGGTACTGACCATGAGAGACACCAAGATGGTCGTTTTTTATTACCTTATACAATGTCAACCAAGGTGTATTAACCATGAATGCTACCTAGGATGTCATTTATAATTCATTGATGCTCTGTCGATATAGGGGTACTGATTTTGAGAGGTGACCAGGTGGACATTTCTAATTGATATATGTTATGTTAAATCAAATGGGATAGATCGTGAGAGCTTTAAGAGAGGGTTGTTTGCGAATAATTGAATGATTGTGACAAGTCTTCCTAGCGAAAGCACAATCTTGGACCCAGTCATACATGATTTTTAGGTGGTATTTTGATACAAATATTTTTTTACTATCACTGGTTATACATATCATAGGATAGATCCCACAGTTTACATGATTCAATGGATGGAATAATAAATGTAAATAAATGTAATTGAAAACTGTAGGATTTATTACTTTTGAGTACTTACTATTTTATTTCACCCTTTTTTCATATTACTTATTATATATATTCACATACAATTGTGCATTGATCATTTGTTGATTTCCTACATGGATTCGTCTCTCACCACATTTGGTTCATGTTTTGGACCCAAACAGATTATATGATTGTAGATATAGAAAATTTCAAGTGCCCTTCTTCATATGGTACTTGATCTCTATTGGAGATGGAGATCATGGGACCACGATGTGTCTTGATATTATTTTGGACTTTACTTTATTATCTATAATTTGGATTCTGTAATTTATTTCATGCATTATGACTTGCTTGGATACTTTCCTAGACACATGTGACATGCATCATTTATATATATGCTACTGTTGTTATATTACAATTATTCTTTTATTGTTTACTTTTATTTGTATGGTATTACTACTTCTTCTATTTTTTACTTTTTGATTTAAACTATGTATAAACATTCAACAAGGTCATATATTCCCCATCATCACACCTTCTCCCTATCTTCTAGTCATTCTTCACTGGAATTTGGAGAAATGTGATTGATCTTATATGACAAACTGTGTTCGGGGAACTTTTGGGCAGCACCCAAATTTGAGATGTTACAAAGTGGTATCATAGGATTTTTATATTCTCTCTTGTATTAGTATTTTTTTACACTAAAAATGTATAGGAAGGAAATGTATTTTGTAAATTAGAAGTTCTTAGAAGTTGTTAACTCGTGTTTAAGGAAATCCCATGTTACCTTGATTATTTATATTTTTTGGGTTATCTATTGTTATAGATTATTTGATTTCAGCATTGGGCGATTCTTGTTTATTATGCTATTATCATTTATATAATTGATGTTATATTTCTATATCAACCCGATGATATGAGGGTATTCCATCTCTTTCATCATATAAGAACATCCTAGAGATCACATTCCATTCTTTCTTTTCATGAAAAATAGGTAGCATTACTAATTTCATATTGTTGTGATAGATGATTCTCTAGATATTAATGTTGTTATGATAGATGATATGATATAATACATTGTATTTTCTTAGGGTATTGGTATATGTAAAATTTTATTGGATGAATGCCAGGATTTTGACCTTGAGGTGTTATGGTGACTCTTGGATCAGAATTTGGTGGATCATGTTTGAACTTTAATTGAATTCTATTAATATATGAAATGAATATGGATGAAAAACATTGATTTCAGAGGATTATGGTCTCTCACGGGACGGAACATGGAATCCCTTGGAAAAAAATTATGATTTTGGGGTTCCATAGATGTTTCAGAGGCTTATTGCCTGAAAACCCTAGAAAACACCTCATGTGATGTTATAAAAATAGAATATGTGTACATATATTCTAGAATAGATAAAATTTATTAGGTACATTTCATGGACCATATGCACACGTCATGACATGTTTGGATAAGTTCTAAGAAACATGTGACATGAATCATCTATATATAGGCTACCTTTGTTTTATTAATGCTATTGTTTCATTGTATTCGACCATGTGACTAATGACATGTGTGGATAGAAATTTTGAGTACATAATCTATCTTGGGTGAACACACAATGTATTATTACATCGGCAAGATCATGTAGTTCTATCCATGTAGAAGTACCTAGGAAGAAGGGGATATAAAATTACACGATGTGTCTCATTAGTAATAGGTCGTGTGTATGGGGTGTAACAAAAGTAGGTTGGAAGAGGTACACACCCCTTTTAAGCCTTAAGGGAACACACAGTGTAGTGGTTATACATGTTGTTTAACCAAAATTTGTAAAAATAGAATGTTTTAATTGTCCTATTTTGTTCATAAACTTCTCATATGAATTTTCATTAATCATTCACTAAGGTGTGAACAGTACCTTGAAGAGTCATGCCACTTAGACGTCCTATAGTTTTACATCAGGTACATGGCTATGACCAGAAACAGAAATTGGAACATCAAGAACTAATAGTTGATCCTCTCGTCAATCCCATATTGGAACAAGCTCTTATATCCGACCCATGTGTTGTAGGAAAATTACATTAAGGCTTTTTCAGGATGATAATGATATTTCATGGAACACCACATCCTTACATGACTATGATAGAGTTAATGTGGGTGTTCCAGAAGTAGTATCCCCATGCATTTTCAAGTGATGGAGGACCACATGAATGATTTCTATCTTCATGATTCTGGAGACACCTCATGAGAGGAGGGTAAAGCAGACAACTTACATTCTATGTTATTCCTCTATGATATTTTGAGAAGTTATCTCACAATCATGACGTCCCCCGGACATGGATATGGAATACTTTTAGTGTAAAATCTTTGATTACCTATACCCAGATATATTGAAGGCCAACCATGCCCAGGAGTTCATGACTTTGGAATAGGGAGATCTTAAATGATGGATTACTCCTCTATCATTTTGAAGATTCAACACTTCGCACCTGTTTTGGGAGTTGATGAGTTATCACTGGCTAGGCAATTTGAGTATAGTCTTAGGTAAGGCGTCCTATAACTGGTGAATATTTTTAGGTTGACATCGGTGACTACTATAGTAAACCAGACACAAATTACTGATCAGAATCTGAGGGATTTTAGAGTAGTCTTCCATGGTGGTTCAGCATCCAAGGTTGGACTTCCTTCGATCGATAGTTGGAAGTGTTGTAGGGAGTTCACATGCGGTGGTTCATCCAGAAACGGGGATGTTACTTCACGTATACACGTAGTTTTCTGCTAATTTTAGAAGAATGGGAATACAAAACCATATGAAATGGGTGAGAGTGGTTTAGTTATGCCTCTAAATTCAGAAGACGGTCCACCCATTTCTCATTATTTAGGGAACTGGAGATTTCCATGACATTTAGTCCATGTAGGTGGTCATGGATGTGCTAGAAGGATGATAATATTTCAGCAACATCAGGGTGGATCATATTAGGGTAGTGAGGCAGGGTTACAGGGATACAATATAGGTCAGACATCTGCGATAGAACAAACCCTACATGATAAGGATCCCAGACCCTGTACAATTAGCGGTACAATTCTAGTTACCTCAGTTTTAGCTTCATTTATTTTTTATACATAGGCTTTCCATAGATTTATACATATTTTTTTTTGAGATCTTTGGGTGATGTATCATTACCTCTGATGATTTAATGATGCTAGAAACTCTGTTGAGAATTATGGATACTCGCGTACATCGGTGAAAGGAGTTCCATCTTGATGTTATTGGATGTTACTTCTTATGATACCTCTATGTCTTTGAGATGACAGGCATTGATTTCATTCTTGGAAGTGACTTTTTGGTCTCCTTTATGTCCTTTGTCAACTACTATCATCGTAGGGTGACATTTACATCACTAGAGGGAAGAACATGTATACAGAAGGGTGAATGGAATGTATAGGCAAGCATAGATGGAACCGAGTATCATTATATGGGATGAATTACAACCCATATTTCTATTTTATATATGGATTACTAGAGGACTTCATGGAGGGGATTTACCCCACTGGTGGATCATTTTAGAGATGAATTTATAGATGAAATTTCAGGTTTTCCTTTAGAGAGAGAAGTATATTTCTCTTTTGATCTTGTGCTTGGAGCGATACCGATGTCCATTCATCCGTATTGTATGGCTACAATAGAGTTACAGGAGCTCAAAAAGAAGATAGGGGAGTTTATGCAATGGGTTTCATCTGACCAAGTTATTATCAATAGGGTTTGACTATAGTTTTACATAGAAGCCAAAAGATACCCTCAGACGTTGTGTGGAATATCAGAAGATGAACTATTTGAAAATAATGAACTGATATCCATTGTTGAGGATTTATGATCTAGTTAATCAGATTAGAGGATCCCAATTGTTCTCAAATATTAAATTGAGATCCTGTTATCATCAGTTGCGCATTAGACCATCAGATATACCTCTTATAGCCTATTGGAGAATGTACGGTCTATACAAGTACATTGTTATTCCGTTTAGTCCAATGAACATGCCTGAAGGTTTCATGGAACTGATGAACTGAGTATTCCATCCTTATATGGATTATTTTGTGTTATTATTTGAGGACAATATCTTGGTTTACTCTCACACTCGACATTACCATGCCATCTATCTTGATATCATGTCGAGTACACTAAGTCAAAATTATTTATATGTTAAGATCACAAAATTAAAATTTGGGATGGATCAAATTCACTTCATTGGTCATTTTATCTCAGAGACAAGAGTATTAGTAGACCCTTAGAAGGTAAGAGTTGTAGTTTCCTGGGAACAGTTGCAGAACATCATTGAGGTATGGGGTTTTATAAGCTAGCTGGTTACTATAGACACTATTTTCAATACTATTCTTGCTTAGAAAAACCATTGACATGCCTGAATAAGAATGTAACAATGTACCTGTGGATATATTCCTATGATATCTCCTTTTAGAAGCTGAAAGTGTAGTTGAATTTAGCACCGATATGGATTCTTCCAGAACCAGGAATGAGTTACACCAATTAATAATATGAGTCTTTTATAGGTCTTGGAGTCATGCTAATGTCGGAAGAATGAGTCATTGTATATGGGTATTGTAAGTTGAGGCCACATGAGAGGAATTACCTGATGCTTGATATCGAGTTGGATGTAGTTTTTTATGGTTTGCGATGTTGGAGACAATATCTTTTGGGAGAGTATTTTTTGGTGTACACAGACCAGACGATCCTCTTGTATATCTTTACATAATGAGATCTAAATTTGAGACAATGAATGTGGGTTGAGTACCTTCATTATTTTTACATTGATCATTCCTATACACAAGGGAATGAAAACATAGTGGCAAATTTGTTGATTAAAAGGACTCAAATATAGGCAGTTCTGGAGGCCATCAATGAGTGGTAGCTTATGGAACTATTCTAACAGATGCATTTGGAGGTGCATGACAGATAGGGGAAGATATTTCATTCTTCAATTGTTTCAACCTTTACACTCTTGGGTCGAGTGTGAATGAGGAACCTATCAGATTCTGAAGGCCTAGTCCTACGAGAAACTGTGTCAGGTGAGGACCCTCCTCCTATGTGGGCCATATATGAGGATGAGGTTTTTCATTTTCATTGGCATGTATGGGTCTCAGCAGACATACATGAGCATTTTATGTGAGATTTTCATTCCATATTATGGGAATTTCATCCTGGTGTCCCCAAGATGTATCGAGATTTGCATCATCATTATTAGTGGCTAGGTATGAAGAGGGATGTATTTGGAATTTTTATGAGATGTTCCACCAGTGAGAAGGTGAAGGTGGAACATCATTGCTAGATAGGGATATTACAACAATTTCCCATTCCAGAATGGAATTGGAATTATGTTGCGATTGTTTTCGTGATATGGGTTTACCAAGGTCACCATGAGGAACTGATGATGTTTGGGTTGTTATCGACAAGCTCAGGAAGGATTCACATTTCTTACCAATTAAGGTATCCTTTAGAGTTGATGACCATGAAATAATGTGCATCTGAGAGATTGTAAATTTACATGGTGTTCTGAACTCTATCATTTTAGACTATGATGCTCGATTTACTTATAATTTCTGGAAGGGAAAACAATGGGATTTGTGTTTATAGGTATTTCTGATTATAGCTTACCATCCCCAGATAGATGGCCAGTTTTAGAACATGATTCCGATTTTGGAGGACATTCTTCGATCATCTATCCTAAATTTTGGGGGATCATTAGAAAGACACATACCCCTAGAGGAGTTTACCTACAATAACTATTTTTAGGAAATGATTCAGATGGAACCTTTTGAGGCTTTGTGTGGTAGAACGTGTCGATCATGCCTATGTTGGCTGGAGGGAGGATAGGCCACTTTGTTGGGACCTCATCATGTTCATGAAACCACTGATCAGGAAGAGATGATTATGATGAGGATGGTTACTAAAAAATATTACTAGAATTCATATGTTGATTGATATAGAAAACATTTTTTGTTCGAGGTTGGAGATCAGGTTTTCCTACATGTCACCCCAATATTACGACATAGTATGATAAGTGTAACACCCAGAGATTTTATGAGATATATTCATTTTAATTTCTTTGATGTATTCTAATGTACAATACACCAAGATTAGCTTGTACAATACACAACAAAATATTAGCTTGTAGAATACACAACACTATTCTTGGCTCGTGTTACACACAATTTCAAGATCGTTTGATAGTAGTTATTCTACACAACATTAAGTGTATATATATATATATTCAATGTATAAAAAAATGGAGTCTCTCACTACACGCAACCCAAACATGGCTTTCATTACACGCAATCACAACCTTCCTCGGTATCGTGTGTTGTACGCAATACCAGGTTTCACTAAACAATGATAAATTATTAAAATATTATATAAACTAACCATTATGAATATTAATACCCACTTTTTGATATTTTTAAATTTTATCTTTCAAAATGGACTTCATTTTTGGATTTGGAATATTGAAATTAGCCTAGGGTGAATTTTTGGTATTTTTTGGAAAACATTCAATTTTTAATTAATAGTAAAAACACTGAGTTATTGGTTAAAATAGAGTTTTTATTTATATAATTATTTATTTTATTCAAATATATTGTAGGAAAAAATAGAAACATAATACCTATATAAGATTTATTTAATTCATTGGGGTCATTTTATAATAATTTTAGATATATAAAAATTTTATTGAACATTTTACCGTCTTTTACCCACCTCCTTGGAGAATTTAAAAATTCACAAAAAAAATAATTTTACCACTTCTATAATTGGAATTTCGAAAATCTGAGAGACACAGTTAATATGAAGGAATAAAATGTGGTACAATAAGATAAAAATAATTTTTGGTCAATAGTAACTTTTTATTTTTAGTTACCACTGTTAAAAGTAATTACATTAATTAAGGGTAAAATGATATTATTATTTCCCTAACACATGTCCTAATACTATTGGATAAGTATAATTTGACCAAACACAACCTTAGGAATAAAATATTACCCTTTAGGTCCACATGGATTAGTTTAGGACATTTATTATTATTTCATTTAAGGAAGAGTTAAAATAGATAAAATCAATGTTTAATAAATAAATCATTATTAATATAGGGTTATACATAAGAAAAATTCCACTATAATAATTCATTATAAATATAAAAATATTTTACACATAATGTAATTTTATTTATATTTTTTAATCATTAAATAATTTAATTTATTTATGACACAATGATGATGCAGTAATTCCCTTATTAATCAAATATTAAAATAATTGATATTATAAATACCCAAATAAATTTAATTTGAGACTTTTTATGAATTAAAATAAATTTATAGGTTTATATAAACAATTAGTGTTGGTAGATGAATTCTGTTCAAAGTAATAATGTTGTTATGAATTTAGACAAAACAAAATACCAAATAGTGTCAAAATTGTCATAAATGGGTTTTAAAAAATATATTATATTATTAATTGATATAATTGTCCTAAAAATCTAAGGTTCGTCCAAAAGACTTATATAACAATATATATGACATTAATGAACCAATTAGGGTTCTATTGGTTGTTTATAGTGTGTTTATTAACCATATAGTGTAAGAATACAAGAAGACACGATAAAAGTTAAATTGTTTAAATTAGAGTTCAATCTAAATGATAAGGTTAAAATGGTAACCTATACCTGTCTAAAACCTATTGGTTGAGATTATTTCGACCCATCCCCACCCTATCCTTGAAATAAGTCACTTTAGAACCATTATAAATTGAATATGAATTTATTATAATATAATATTGTATGTTTTTTCTAAGGTTCCCCTCACCCCCCCTATAAAAGGTCACTCCTTATTCTCTCAGATTCACTACTCCCACGCCATTTGGATAGGACAAAACCTGCCCAAATACCCTCCCAAATATCCTCCCTTAATTCTAGAGGCCTTCATTTAGTCAGAAAGCTATCCTATGGAGCCCTTTTGATCGAATCAAAATAAATAACCCGAAGAAGAGGTAAATATCTCACCACCTATTTCAAGTTTCTTTCTTTTTCCAATTCCTCCTTCATTGTTGTTTCCATTATAGAATAACAAATATAGTATCTCATATATACTGTGATGTTTTTTATAAAAATGGTACAACAATATTAGTTATTTTATCCATCCTACGAATGAAAAAGTCACCACACGTGCGTACGTACGGCTTACCGTCTCCACATCGTGGTATAGTTTGTTATTCAAACATTTCATCATTTGAATGGGTATAATAAGGAGTATAAATGATTTTAATAATAAATATAACATTATTATTATTATTTATATATTCTATACCATCCTATTATATACGATTTTAATATCAAAAGTATGATATCATCGCTCGTACGTACGTACGGACTACCGTCTCCACAAACGCGATAAAATTCATTTTCCATGATTAACCATTCAATTATGATTTTAATGTTTATATAATAAATAATCATAAAATATATTACAAAATAATGATACTGGATTTATGTACATATATGTTTCATTTACATAATTCTATTCAATTCAATAAGGAAACAAAAACAGTGTTCATGCGTACGTACGACCTACCGTCTCCATGAACAGTGTATTTCATTCCATTTATTGATCTATCATATATATATATATATGATGAATATATATTATATATAAATATTGTTTTACATTTTGGAATTAATTAAATCATTATATAAGTAATAATGTTAAGAAAAACTAGTCGAAACATGTACAATAAGTGAAACGATTTTACCCAAAACGCTGCTTTATCATGGAATTTACAAAAGAACGGGTAATATAAAGTCATGAGTGATCCATATATGATATAATAAAATTTAATATGATTATGTAATAATTCAATGACATTATTTTAATCATTATATAAGAGGTTCAGATACGTATAAAACATATCAGACCTAAGGTAAGGGATAATTTTTTAATCTCATTTTTATCTGAGATTACTTACACGGAAGTATTTACTGGGGTAATATTTTTAATCTATATCCATAAAAATGTTTTTCATAAAGTGTTTAATATTCTTCTATGTATGTTTAAAGTAAGTTTTAACCCTATTTTACTTTTACTTTTTGTTATGGAAGGAATCTTTCTTTTGTTTACCATAAGTGGTGCTATTTGACTTTTCCATTAAAAGTACGAGGATAATGTTTTTTTTACTTATAAGGGTTGTATGGATTTTTACAATATCATAACACCTAATTTTCATGAAGCTTCCTCTACAATATTTCATGAATATTTTCAACGAAATCCTTTTCTTATAAAATTTCATGGCATTTTGTGAAAAGAAAATGATTTTGAAAAAGAAAGGGCATTTTCCTTGAGAATTCATTTCATGTGTTTTATCAAAACCATTTTCCATCTAAGATGACAATATTTTCTATATGTATGTTTCATGTATAATGTCTCTATGATTTACATGGTTTCACTTCTCTTATGATGAAATGATATCCATTTGTTTTATATGGATTATGTTATGATGGGATGATGTTTATGAAACCCATTTTATTATTTGGGTTATGATGAATGATTTGTGTTTATGTAGGGGCACATGTAAGAATGATTTCATTCTGAGATGGGTGGGACCTATATCTCCCTCCAATGCATTGGGTAATGATTTATATCAAATGGTAACTGGGATCCTAAAAACTTTATTGAGATCCCTAGATATATTTCTAAGGTATTTCGAGGGATGTCCCTAAGGTTATGTATAAGTATAAGTTATAGTCCTAGAATTACGGTAATGATATTAGAATTAAACCTAAGATGTTTGATATTTCAGTTAATCCCCCTTTATTAAGTTGTTTTCCCTAGAATGATTTTTGCCTCTCACACTATTCTTTTTGGGTTTTAGACGATGGCTGGAACCCGAAGGAACCATGTTGATCAATTTAATGGACAATGTAATGATTTTCCTTCTGAACAAACCAATGATATGGGAGATGGAGTGAAAAATATTTTTTAAATACTTACACAAGCTATGAATCATTATGTACATCCAAATGAGAAGAGAAGGGAACAATATTCTATTGAGTCCTTCATGAGGAAACGTCCTCCTTCTATCAGTGGGTCTTCTAATCCACCTGTTGCTGAACAATGGATCAGTACCATTGAAAATATATTTTCTATACTATGTTGTTCTGAACATGTAAAAGTCATTCAGGATGTTTACCATTTAGAAGATGATGTATACCATTGGTGGACTATAATTAAGAATACAAGGCCCCATGATTAAATTGAATCAATGGAATGGGACGAGTACAAGAACATGTTTGTCAATAAGTACTTCCCTCGTATTATTTGAAAAAATATGGAAAACGAGTTCCTTGAGCTTAATAAAAACGATGATGAATTAGTTGATATATACGAAGCGAATTTTACAAGGCTTTCAAGGTATGCATCAGGCTTTATCATCCAACCTGAAAGTAAAGTTGATCTATTCCTCAGTGGCATAAAACCAAGTCTTTGAAGGGCATTAGCTATAATACACTTCAGTAGCTATGAATAAAATTGTGTGTTGTGCTATCAAGGTAGAAATTGAAGTTGGTGTTACATATCCATCTCATGGTTTTTTCAATAAACGAGCGATGGAGTTTAAGGAAAAATATCAGAACAATGGTGAAAAGAAGATGAATTTTTCATTATGCACACAGTGCGGAAAGAAGAATGGTGAAGATTGTCTAAAAGGTACTAGAAAATGTTTTAAGTGTAGAAAAGAAGTTCATCGAGTAGTTTAGTGTCTATATAATGATAAAAAGGGTTATAATGATGTGAATAGAGAAAAGACTACATAGAACACTCCACCAACACTTCAATGATTTATGTTCAAGGAAATGGGGCATTATTCTAATCAATGCCCTAATCCAAGGGTTAATGATGATCGATGTGAGCATCCTCTTAAGGAAAAGGATAATGGGAAGTCACATGTGACCAAAATTTGTGATGTTGAGTATAAAAATGATGTTGTGGAATGATTAAGTGTTTATATAATGGGATTTCAAAATAGTATCATGGACTCTTCTTTATGGTATTGTGGAATTTTGGAATATCTATGTATTGGTTTTCAATAATTATATGGTACTGGTAACCATGAAAAGTGATTGATATATTTTTAGAAAAAAGATGATATGTGCATAATTAAGGGATAAGGAGAAAATGAAATGAGCTCATGATAGATATAAGGAAAAAGTTATATCCTTGTTTGAGTATATAGAAATTTTGGGATTTTGGTATGTGGAATGAGTTAGCTTTTTATAGCATTCATGTTTTCACTAAGGTTCAATGGGTTTTCATTTATCCATAGAATAAATGATTAAGGTATTCACTTTTTTGGAATGTGAACAAAAAGATATATCATATGATATATGGGGGATAAATGTTGGTATTCACATGCTCGGTTGAAGACTGTTCTAGTAATTTTTTTCTTTATATTATGAGCATGGACATATGTATTTTGGATATGCCTAAATATTGGAATGGATTATTTTGGACATAAGTTAGTATTGTTTATGGAAAGAAATTTTTTCAATATTACTGATGGGATGTTATAATAATTTAGTTTTAGAAAAAGGGAAACCTGTGGGACATGCGACAACCTGTCACGTCGGACAAAGTTGCGGGAATCAAACCCAAAACCGAAGTGCGGTAGGCCTTTATCGCCTACCACTGGCCTACAGGAAGTCATTGGTTAGTAGAAACTAGTTTTATTATATTAAGAGGTATGCTAGATGATATATATGTTTATTTCTGGAACCTTATAGGATTAATCTCACTATAAGATGGACTTATGTATCTAACTTTTACTAGCCTTATGTTTGAAACAGATGGAATGACCAATATTTCTATCACATGATCTGCTAACACTTCAAAGAAGAAAAATTAAACTTCATTTCTTTAAGAGATGATGTGGAAATTTTTCAAGGCACAAACAATAGTGAGATTATAACAAAATAAAGTATGTATTTCTTTTAATTCAAAAAATTTTCAACATTAGTGAAATGATCTTGAAAACAAAAAATGTTGTCCAAGTTACCTCATATCTGATGAATCAGATGGTACATTAGATAATCACAAATTCATGGCCTTGTGATTATTGTCTTTTTCATAGCCATGTTCTCTACCACTCTCCATCAGAACATGATGGATAGATTTCTCTTCTATATCCATATTTACCCCTATGTTCTCTTGTGTGGAAACCAAGTGATTAGTTAATTTGGGTAATCGTTATGTTTCATACATCATTTTTTAAAATTATGTTTTAATATTCCTTTTTACTATGTGGGTTTCTATGAATGAAACATTCAAGTAGTAAACGATTTATAACCCCGACGATTTTCGAGGGAGAAATTTATTTTAAAGGGGTAGAATGTAACACCCTGTTATTTTATGAAATATATTCTTTTTAATTTCATTGATGTCTTCTATTATAAACTTCTCCAAGATTATCATGTACTATACACAACACTGTATTAGCTTGCAGTATACGCAACACTATTCTTGGCTCGTGTTACACACAATTTCATGTTCATTTGATATTAGTTATTCTATGAAACATTTAGTATATATATATATATATTTAATGTATAAACAAAAAAGGAGCATTGCACTATATGCAACCCTGACTTGGCTTGCATTACACGCAATCACGAACTTCCTCGATAGCGTGTGTTGAACGCAATACCAGGTTTCACTAAACAATGATATTTTATTAAAATATTATATAAACTTGTAATTATGAATATTAATACCCTCTTTTTAAAATTTATAAATCTTATCTTTCAAAATGGGCTTCATTTGTAGATTTGGAATGTCTATATTAGCCTAGGGTGAATTTTTTGCATTTTTCTGAAAACATTCAATTTTTGATGAATAGTGAAAACACTGAGTTATTGTTTAAAACATACTTTTTATTTAAATAATTAATAATTTTATTTAATTTTTTGGGAAAAAATAGATAAATAATACCTATATAAGTTCAATTTAATTAATTTGAGTCATTTTATAATAATTTTAGATATATAAAAATTTTATTGAACATTTTACCGCCTTTTACCCACCTCCTATGAGAATATGAAAATTCACATAAAACATAATTTTAACACTTCTATGAGTGGAATTTTGAAAAACTGAGACACACGGTTAATAACAAATAGTAAAATGTGGTTCAATAAGATAAAAATAATTTTTGGAGAATAATAACTTTTTTACTTTTATTTACCACGGTTAAAAGTAAATACGGTAATTATGGGTAAAAATGATATTATTATTACCCTAACACATGTCCTAATTCTATTGGAAGTGTATAATTCAACCAAAAACAACATTAGGAATATAATATTACCCTTTATGTCCACTTGTATTAGATAAGTACATTTATTATTATTTTATTTAAAGAAGAGTTAAAATAGATAAAATCAATGTTGAATAACTAAAGCAGTTTTAATATTGGGTTATACATAAGATAAATTTGACTATAAATATTAATTATAATGATAAAACGATTTCCTACATAATGGTATTTTATTTTTATTTTTTAGACATTAAATAATTAAATTTATTTATGACACAATGATGATGTAGTAATTACCTTATTAATGAAATATTAACATAATTGATATTATAAATACCCAAATAAATGTATTTTCAGACATTTTAGGAATTACACTAATTTTATAGGTTAATATATCATATTAGGGTAGGATAGATGAATTTTTTTCGGGGTAATAATGCTGTTATAAATTTAGAGAAAACAAAATACCAAATAGTGTCAAAAATGACAAAAAATAGTTTTTAAAGAAAATATTATAATATTAATTGATATAATGGTCCATAAATTCTATGATTCGTCAAAAAGAATTATATAAAAATATATAGGAAATTAATGAACCAATTTGGGTTCTATTGGAAGATTATAATTAGTTTATTAACCATATAGTGTAAGAATAAAAGAAGATACGGAAAAATTAAATTGTTTCACTTAGAGTTTAATCTAAATGATAAGGTTAAATGGTAACCTAAACTTGTCTAAAACCAAGTGTTTGAGAGTATTTAGACCCATAACAACCCTAGCGTCGAAATAAGTCACTTTTGAGCCATAATAAACAGAATATAAATTTATTATAAAATAATATTTTATGTTTTTTCTTAGGGTTCCCCTCACCCATCATATAAAAGGGCACTCCCTCTTCTCTCACATTAACTACTCCCAAGACATTTGGATCAGCCAAAACATGCCCAAATACCATCTAAATTATCATCCCTTCATTCTAGATGCATTCATTTAGTTAAAATGCCATCCTAAGGAGCCCATTAGATCAAATCAAAAGGAAGAACACGAAGAATATGTAAATATCTCACCACCTATTTCATGTTGTTTTCTTCTTCCACTTCATCCTTCATTGTTCTTTACATTATAGAATAATAACTCCAATATCATATATATAATATGATGTTGTTATAAAAATGGTACTGCCATATTAGTTATTTTATCAATCTTATGAATGAAAATGTCACCACACGTGCGTACGTACAGCTTACCGTCTTCAGGCCGTGGTGTAGTTTGTTATTCAAATATTTCATCATTTGGATGGGTATAATAATGAGTATAAATGATATAAATAATAAATATAACATTATTATGATTCTGTATATATGATATACCATCCAACTATATACAATTTTAATATCAAAAGAATGATATCATCGCTCGTGCGTACGTACGGACTACCGTCTCCAAGAACATGATAAGATTCATTTTCCATGATTAACCATTCAAGTATGATTATAAAATATATATTACAAATAATCATGAATGATATTTAATAATAATCATACTGGATTTATGTGCATATATTTTTCAATTACTTAATTTCATTTAGTTCAATGAGTAAATGAAAACAATTTTCATGCGTATGTACGGCCTACCGTCTCCATGAACGGTGTATTTCATTACATTTATCAATCATTCATATATATTTATATGATGAATATATATTATATATAAATAATATTTTACATTCTATAATGACGTAAATAAGGATATAAGTAATAATTTAAAGAACAACAAGCCGAAACACATACGATAAATGAAACGATTTTACCCAAAACGCTACTTTAACATGAAATTTACAAAAGAACGGGTAATATAAAGTCTTGAGTGAACCATATATGGTATCATAACAATTAATATGTTTATGTGATAAGTCAATGACATTATTTAAATTATTATACATGAGGATCAGATATGTATGAAGCATATCAAACCTAAGGTAAGGGATAATTTTTTTATCTCATTTTTATCCGAGATTGTTTATACGTAAGTATTTACTGGGGTTATATTTTTCATCCATGTCCACAAAAATTTTTTTCATAAAGTGTCCAATATTATTCCATGTATTTCTAAAGTAATGTTTTCCCCTCTTTTACTTTTAATTTGTGTTATGGAAGGAACATTTCTTTAGTTTACCATAGGTGGTACTTTATGACTTTTTGGTTAAAAGTATGATGAGAATGTTTTTTAACTTATATGACATGAACGGAATTTAACGGTTTCATAACACCTAATTTTCATGAATCTTCCTCTAAAAGAAATAATGACTATTTTCGAAAAAAATACTTTTCTTTTAAAATTGCATGGCATTTTTTGAAAAGAAACTGATTTTCAAAAAGAAAAGATATTTTCATCAATAATTAATTTCAAGTGTTTTATCATAACCATTTTCCATATAAGATGACATTATTTCATATGTGTATGTTTAAATTTTAATGATTCTATGATTTACATGGTTTCACTTTTCTTATGGTGAAATGATATCCATTTGTTTTATATGGATTACGTTGTGATGGGATGATGTTTATGAAAACCATTTTATTCATTGGGTTATGATGAATTATTTATGTTTATGTTGTGGCAGACATAAAAATGATTTCATTATGAGATGGTTGGGACCTATATCCCCCTCCAATGAATTGGGTGAAGATTTATATCTCCTGATATAGACATGTCTGTAATGGAAAGTAAATCTGGTACAGTAATACAAGGCTGGAACGACAAGTAAGCCCGATTCAATAATGGACTTTTTCCACTATGATTGTCTTGGCAGTACTGCCTTGACTACTGTGGAAATCATATCATGTGATTAATGGTTTTCCAAAATTTCATTTTTTATTCCCATGCTATTATATCATGATTTATGTTCCTTTATGATATATGTCTTACGTACTTCCAAGATTTATATCATTGCTCAAGATTTTGATGATCAGATTTAATGTTCACGTTTTTGTAGTAAAGAGTTTATGGATTGTTTTATGTTCCCTATGTTTACCCTTACTGAGCATTTGAGATCACTCTTTTATTGTTTTCTTTTACCTAGGATATAAAGAAAGTTTTTAGGTAAGAAAAACAAAATTGGAATATCTTTATGGGAGATTTTGAAGATCTTTCACCATAATTATAAGATTATATTTCGAGTTTTCAAAGACACTAAACTATTACAGTCCTTGGGTGTATGTTTTTGTTATGTATTAAGTATTACCAAAAGTAATGTAATGTCCATGTATGTCAAGATTTGGGTCTCAATAATTAGGAGACATGGGTAGCTTCTAATGGGATACTTCCGGCATTTTGAGATTTTAGATAGAATTTGTCTAGCTACCTATCGGTTAAAGTTACCTTATAGGTATCTAGACATTCATGACGGCTTTTATGTTTCTCATCTATAACCTTACTTTTCTGACCTATCTCATGATTTTATCCTAGGGAGGTTATGCTAGATGAGGATGCATCATTTGAATAGCACATTATTTGGATTGAGGATAACAACACAAAGGTTCTATGTGGCCAGTATATTCCTCTGGTATGTGTGCTATGCCAGAACAGATGAGTTCAGGATCAGACTTGGGGGAGGGAGGATTATTGGCGATTGTACTGGCTGAAGTTGTTCATGAATTCTTCTTCACCGCCCTTTGAACGATAATTCGGGTCAGATTTATTTAGGGGGACGTTTTTAAGAAATCGGATCTCCATTTCAGCTATGAACCTTGATTTTGGGTAGTTTTTTAGGAATAATTAAGGGAAGATGGTTTTCTATGTACATGTTGTGTACATCGGAGTGCAAACCATGTACCTATCATGCCATGTAAAACCATGTTCTCGCATTGTAACCGCTAGAATACATGGTTGTGTTGTGACCTGGAAGACCGCTTAAGCTTGGGGATGGTTAATTCCACTACACGACATGTTGTTTTAAAGAAAATTTTGTGTTCTTTTTTTTATTTATCAGAGTGGGGTCATGTATCATGTACTTAAATTACATCTCCCTCCCATCTTTCATATAGGATCACTCGGAAACAATGAAAAAACATTGAACCCTAGATTCTCCATTCGATCTCTTATTGAGACACTATTGGGAGTGTTAGAATCCAACCAAAGTATTCTCAAACCCCTTATAGCATTTCATCCCAATTCATTCCCAAATTATAATTATTAAATGTTGGTTTTTTTCTCCTATTTTAAGATCTATGCCAATCTAGGCCGATTCAATGGTCGACATTTAGTTATATCGATTGTATGACATCGAGGTTGGTGGTCGATGCATTTCGTTGCTTGTCGTTGGATTATTTATGCTAAAAGTGTTGCATGGCCATTTTTGGGGTATTGCGTGATTTTTAATTTAACCATGTTATTAAATGGTATGGAATTATTGATTGATAAAGTATTTTTGTTAATGTTTAACATTAAATAAATTGCTAATGGGACAACCAGTGGGTGTGCTTCCCTCATTTCATTTTTTATGGCTATTTGGTCTATGTTTATTATAAGTAATACCATGTTATTTATTCCATCATTGATTAGGATGAAGTCTATTTGATTAATTGGAATTCCTATGATATGCATTATTAATGTTTATCCATGTATCAGTTTTAGATTACATGATCTTCACTGATATTATATGTAGAGAATTTTTCCAATGGACTGTGAGAGCCTTGACCAAGAAGACTGTGGGGACATCCACATTATTTACACAAGAACATGAGAGCCTTGGTGTAGATGATTGGACCAAGGGTGTTGACCCTGAGAAAAACCTAGGAGGTTGTTTATAATTACCTTTTGCTATGTTTACCCAGGGGGTACTGACCGGGAGAGCTACCTCAGAGTTTGTTTATAATTTATTTATGTTGTGTTGACCCTGATGTTATTAACCCTGAGAGTTACCCAGGAGGTCATTTATAATTTATTGATTTTATATTCACATGTGACTATTGGCTGTGAGAGATTCCCATGTGTTTATTTTTAATTGATCTATTATATGCTGAACCAAAGGGGTTAAACTTTGAGATATTTCCAATAGGGTTGTTTAAGAATAATTGAAGGATTTTGAACATTATTCTATGGAAAATAATACCCTCGGTCTCAGTATTACATGATTATTAAGATGGTCATATGAAATATCTATTTTGGTACATTCCTAGGGGATATAGATATTATTCTAGATCCCATGGATTACATAATTGAATGGATTGAATAATAAATGTAATTGATTTTATTTACAAATATTATGATTGTTTACTTTTTATTACATCCTAGTTTATTTATTCCCTTTTTTATATTACTGTTATATACATTCACTAACAATGAGGAACAGATCATTTTATGGGTGCCTATGGGGATCCTTCTCACACCCCCTTTTGGATATATTTTGGACCCAAATAGAGTATAATATTACTGGTATAGAAAAGGTAAAGCACCCTTCTTCATTAGGTATGCGACTTTTATTGGTGCTGGGGAGCATGGGACTAAGTTAAGGCTTGAGATGAAAATAGTGTTTACTTTATTTTCTATATATTGGTTTCAGTATTTTATTTCTTGTATTGTGACTTGTTTGGATCCATTACAAGGCACATGTGACATGAATAACTATATATATGCTCCAGTTGTTTTATTTCTGTCAGTGTCACATTGTTTACGTCTGTCTTATTGTATTACTACTTCCCCTATTATTTACTACTTGTTTTCCAATATGTATAATCTACCAATGAGGGTATATTTTCCCCATAATCACACTTAGGACCTTGACTTTAGTTGGTAGCCTCTAGCATTTGGGGAAATGAGATTGAGGATATATAACCAATCGAGTTCAAGAAACCATTGGGCAGTACCTGAATCCAGTAATTTACAATATGAAATATATTTGTTTCACACTACCCAAAGATAATCCAATCACAAAGAATTATTTTCACTCAATCGGTCTCCCAAGATTGATTAAATGAACTATATATTCCAGTCGTTAACTATGAAAGGGTATGTTTTTAAGAAATTCAATGAGAAATATCTTCAAACATCTACAGTAATCCTGTTTATGTTGAAAAATAACAATAAGAATGAGGTGATATCCATAATTATTAAATTATCCTTTTACTCCAGTATAGACATCAATAATACTGCATGATAGTCATTAAATGTTAAGGCTATCATTAAACATCACATTCGAGATTTAGTGAATCCCACAATTATAATACAAAAAAAATCAATCCTAACTTAAAAATAACTCTCAAGAATCATATTATTATTATTTCTACTCTATAAAAAAAGACCCACATGAAAATGCTCTAGGATGTCCACCAAGGTCTAAATAATCATGTTCAACAACAATCATGTTCCCAGTAGACCATAAATTTCCAAATAAATAATAAACAACGCCATAAAACATAAAATCATCATACCAAATCAATAGTGATGTCTATAAATCTCATGGAGATTTGTATTATTTGGAACACCACTAGTTCAATGGTTGAAATTAGTTGATTATTCCTCAAGTAGTCATAATTGGAATTTCCAACATCATGAATTCATCTGAACCAACATCGGTTGGTCTCAAACCTCGAATTCCTATTTCAATGAACAGGTGGTTCTATGAATATATTTTTTAATGCAATTTTGGGGTCATATTCATCCAATATTTCTTCAAATATATAACTCTTACAAGATGAACATCAAGACATCTAAACCCAATTTAGTGGTTCATGATCACTATTCTTCCTCAACATCAATAACTCGGAATCCATGATCCAGCTTCATTCTAGATTAGGTTTCCCTGAAGGATCGGCATTGGAAAGGATCTAAATCTCATAAATGTAATATTTTATATATTAAATTCGGTGAACAAATACGTCCACTCCAATCTTGGATGGCATTGGTTTAGTAAATGGTGTCACTGTTCTTCAAGATCTCAATGGCGTATGGCTTGATCTGAAACCATGGAGCGATGTCACCTCTCATGTTTTTAGTGTGAATCATCATTTTTCACTTTCTAAATGGACATCAATCACCGTTAATGGACATGTAAACCAATAAAAAATGGATTAGTGCTTGGATTATCTTCTTCTGTACTAGGTACTCAGCTCCCAATCTTCGAATTAAGATTCCATAGGCATTGGTCTACTCTTGTAAAATATTTTATCTTATGTGTGTGATAACAAGTATCCTATGAAACACTTAGAGAAATTCATTTAACATGTAATAACAATCAAATAATTTTTTTTCACCATCCTTCTCCATGTTTTTGGTGAGGTTATTTTGAAAAAAAATATGAGATATATTTTTGTCCTGCACAAACTGCATAGATTATCTTATGCCTCAATTTAACTTATAAAGAAGATAAAAAAGTAATCCTACGCTGCTTTCCCACAGTTATACAATCATGAATTATTTTATACATAAAATATTAGATAACCAAATATCATACACAGTATCATGAAAAAAGAGAAAATTAAAATTAAATAAATTTTAAATTAAACTAAATGAAAATAAATTATTAATCTATAAATTAAAAATTAAAAGTCAAAAAAATAATTAAATAAATTAAATTATAAATAATTATGGATTTTATGCGATGTCAAATAAAAGATAAATTTCAAAATAATGAATTCAATGAAATTTATCCATTAAAATAAAATATATTTAAAATGATAAAATAAAATTTATTTCATGAATATGAAATAAAAAATATGTGAAATTATGAAAAATAGAAAAAATAAAATCATTATAATGATGCAGAATATAACTAAAATGATATAAAATGATAACAGTCTAAATATTATAAACCAATTTAAAAAAATTCTTGACACACTCATTGTTTAGGTTTTAATTTAAATCATTTTACAAAAAACCGTTTAATATCATAATTAACAAAATAAATAACCAAGATAAATATAGTATCTAGTAAAATAAATTTTTTATTTATAAATATTTAGAAAAAAACGTGAATTTTATAAAAACATTCATGAATAATGGCCACATAAAATTCCCCCATTCCAATGTAATTCTTATCCTCGGGATATTACATATTAACTTTTACTATAGAAAAATAAATCTAAAAGGTTATAAGGTATAATTCCACATTGAATTATCCTTAAAATTCTTTTTTCCCATTGAAAATTTCATTTGAGAAATGTTATTGACCACTTAAAATCAAACGGATTCAGTGTAACATTATGTTTATGTTTTAAAAAGGTAATTTAAATAGAATATTTTAAAATGAATTGAATACATTATAATTTTCATCAAATAGGAAGTCCATGAATTTCACTACATCCAGGTGAAAAAAAAACAAAATTAAATGGAATAATAAATAGACACCCATCTTTTATTGGTGAAATTAATATTTATAAAAAAATAAATAACCCATCCATCTGCTTAAGTAAATAATGAAAGATATAATTCCGAATTTGTGGTTCAACCTGGGTTAGGATATCTATTTCAAAACACAATTTTATTCATAAAAAAAATTTCAAACACAAAATATCTTATTAAATGAAAATTTTAATACATCGTAGGAAAAAACATTGAAGACATGTTTTTCAAAATAGAAGTAAAAATAAGGTGCTTATTTAAATCAATTGAGTGATAGTAATTAATAGCCTCAATGTGGAAATAAAATCCTAAATATTATTAAAAAAATTAGCACATGAAAAATTAAAATCTAAACATTAAAAAACCAAATTAAAATTTTTAATTAATATTATGGTTTTAAATTTAATCACAGATTTGACTATATAAACACCCTCTCTAACACAATTAAAACTCTACCTTTTCCTCAATGTTAAATTAAATGATAAAAAAATTACTTTTATTTGTTAAAATTGTTTTTAGATTCATTACATTAATTAAATTTTTATGATTCAAAAATTAGTTCAATCAATATGATTTCCACACAATTATTATTTTTCAATAGAATAATAATGCTACACACATTATATTTAAGGCAAATACAATCAATTTAAATAAATTTCAAATAGTGGAATGAAAAAAATGAATACAATGTGAAGAGGGTGTAATTAATATTCAATTTTTTATCCAATTATATTATAAAAAATATGGAATATACTATTATAAACACCCTATAAAGCCCATAAAATGAACTTTAACAGAAAAATATAGGGATATGAATCCCCTACATATTATTTCACACAATGAATTGATTAAAAATCATTGAACCTAAATTTATAGAATCTTCATAATTTTGATTAAGAAAAGAATTAAATAAATTTATAATGTATAGTTATTCACACCCATGGGTTGCTTCTCATAAAGCAAAAAATTTAATTTCATCAGTTGGACTTCATTGAAAATTATTCTCTAAGCACCAAAATGGAATCCATTCACTTTGGATTCTCTTATTAATAAAGTTTAATATAATGACCTTTTAAAAGAATTGGTCCAAATTATTCTCCCAAACATTAAACAGATTTATTCTTTAACACAAAAATAATAATTAATTTTTCATACAACATTGTTATCAATTTTCTAGAAAAGAACATATATCTAGAATCAATGAGACGTACCTCATGTCCATATTGGAATTTTATATTTTGAATGAATTATTTTTGACAAACCATGGACATATCCTTGTAATTCCTAGGATTATAATAAGATTATATCCTAATCTCATATATCTCATTATGTTCTAGCATCCTCCTAACCCCAACAATCTTAAAATAAAGGATGAAATCCTCTACATCAAAATATGATTTTTTTTTAAAACATCATCGTTAAATGAAAAAATTTCAAAATTAATAGCCTATAAGAAGATATAAAATTTTATGATTTGAAAGAAGTTATATAATCACATAACACATAATATAATTTCAAATAAGCATCTTTTATAAAAGTAGACAATGTTTTCTCTTAAACAAATCCAACACACAACAAAAAAATTTAACTTGTCTACTAGACTGGGTAAGGTAAGGAGTTGTTTTCGTGGGAAGGAATCCATATTTCTCCAAAATGGATTTGAAATTATATTTTTTAATGTGAATTACAATACCATTCATAAAGTCATTGGGAACCCTAAATCTTGAAATGATATTTTTTTATAGTGAATTTGATTGCACTCTAAGATTTGTTATTTTAAAATGAAAAAATTTGACCCACTTAAAAACAAAATCTACAACCACAAAAATGTACCCATTACCAAATGAATATGGAAATTTTCATATAAATTAAAAACCACAAACCTAAAAAATTTACAATTCCAAAATACCCTTTTGAGGAAAATCCCATTTTATTCCAAAAATCCCTAACCATTGACTGATAAAAAAACTAACAACTATGATCCTAGAATCCTTAAAAAATGATGGCCCATAACATCCAACCGGTATGAATTTTTTATTATTCTATATCCTTAATGATGGCCACCCCAAGGTTATGAGTGAAGGAATCATGAATGTAAAGAATATCCTCTTCCGAAACACACCTATAATGAATTACATCATCACAAATTTTTATAAAAAGTGGGGCATCAAAAAGGAAGTGCATAATTTCATCAATGAATTTAATTCTTTTGTTGTGAGTAAAATTATTAGGGTTGGAACAAGTGACATTTTTTTTAAATATTCATACCATGATGATTGTTTATTTTAAATAGTGAGTGATTTTTTCATAAGTAAAAGTTTATACTATCACACTGCGACCATATCTTTTGTTATTATATAGACTAGAAAGATGATTTTCAATAATTTTTTAGCACCCTACATGTCCAAAATTCTGAAATCAAATTCCTATTGTAAAAGTAGCCATATTTTTATGCCTCGACCCCAGTTGACTAGACATTGTGAATTATTACATAACATTTGAATGATCATAAGAGATCAAGTCCCTAAATACTGATCATTTTAGTATCCTTGGAAGTACTAGATGCATACATAAGTTTTAAATGACATTATGAAATGAAAAAAAACAACATTTTGTCCCATTTGAACACACTCTTATCCCTTAGAATATTCCATCATGTTAATCATAATATACTTCTTTCCATCCTGAAAATAACTAAAACATAAAAAAGGGGTGAGACCAGATGCTCAGTAAGGATAAAAATGTAGTAGAAACTATTATAAATATGTATAAACATTTAATGAAATGTATAAAACTAAATAACCAGACTTTTATAATTAAACTTCATCATAATATGGAAAAGATAAGTCAAACAATTCCAGTTACTTATTCACTTGGATATTCTAAAAAACGAGAAAACATATGTAATATCAACACCTAATTTCATAATGATGAAATGGAAAATGTCGCACTTCATAACCACATAGTCAAGGCCTTGTTCCAAGACTAAAAATAATTTTGTTGTCAAGGCCTTGCTCCAAGACAATAATTTGTATCATGAGACTTTCTGATTCATCAAGGGGAACCATAGGGCTCAGACTGTCACTTACCACGCCCAATGTATTCATCATATGAAAAGGATGAAATGTAACAAATTTTTTTTAATAAACTCGCATATGAAATGATAATACTTCAACCAAAAAAAATTAATGACATAAAAATTTCACATCCACATTCAAACATATTAAATAACCTTTAACACAATATGAATGATTGTATCATAATAAATCAACTTCAAACAAGCGTAATATCTAACAAAGGATGTTGATAAAGATGAAATCAATCCAAAAACTATTTGAGTGAATTGTCTCTTTCTATATTGAAATCAATTAAAAGAAACGAAAAAATATATTTTGAAAATATTCTTATAATATTTTAAGTTAATATTATTAGGTTTATAATGGCGTAAAATTGTACCACCTGTTGTTTACATTAAAATAAACATTAATTTCATAATTTTATAAAAAGGTGACAAAGTACCTTGTTTTGAAAACGACGGAACGATTCACTTAAAAACATATTATAAAAAGTAAAATGAGGGTATAAATGAGTTTAACTCATAGTCCAAAAAATAGTGAAAATGATTTGAAATATATTTTAAAGAAACACAGATGTGTATGCTAAAGAATTCCTTGTAGATCTTACATATAGACAACCTCAGATAATAAAGAGATTGTAAAATTAACCCTTACCTTGTACTCTTCCTAAGTCGAGGGTATGTTAACTTACTTTATAATAGTTAAATCATTTTTAATAAATTATAAAAGAACCACATACATAAATATGATATTCTATAATATCCTCTAATATTTCTTTTTTAAAAATATTTCAATAGTATTATCATTTTGGTTTTTAAGTGATTCATTTTAATTTATATGTTTTATTTCGTAAGATCTGTTTGTTATGAATAGAATATATTTGATTTATATCTATAATGGTATTAAGTTATTAAACATTATTTTTAATCATCAAATGAAATTTATTCTTGAATGGTTTTTATGGGGAATGAAATCTCATCACTCCTTCGAGATGGTTAGCCATACGTACGCACGAGCGACAATATCATTCAATTGATGGTGAAAAAAAAGTAGTTCTATAGTATATTATATATACAAAATAATTACCATGTTATATTTGTTATTTACATCAATTATAATCATTATTATATCAATCCGAATAATGAAGTGTTGAATAACAAACATCACCATGACGTGTAGATGGTACGCCGTACACACGCACGAATGGTGACATTTCCATTCATGTGATGGATAGGATAATGAATATGGTTGTATGATATTTATAATAATATCAAATTATGTATAAGATACTTGAGTTTTTATTTTGGTACGGAATCAACAAAGGTTGTGGAAGTGGAATAAGAAATGAACTTTGAAAGAGTTGATGAAATAATTACCACTTCTTTGGATTCTTCCTTTTGATTTCAAAAAAAGAGCTACTTAAGTTGGATTTATGATCCAAATAAGGCCTCTAAGTTGAATTTATGGTAGTTGGGAGGATATTTGAGCTGGGTTTGGCTGATAAAAATGGATTTGGAGGTTTGAATTTATGATAAGGGGAAGTACCATTTTACAAGAGAGGTGAAGGGAACTTTAAGAAAACATTGAAATATTAATTTATTCTAAAATAATTTTCTATTTATATCATCTAAAAGTATATTTATTTATTGGATATGGTGGGGATGGTAGGAATTATATCAACCAATAGGTTTTAGATAGGTTACATCACCACATTAACCTTATCTTTTAGATTTAACTCATAGTTAAATAGTTTAACTTTTACCAGGTCTTCTTGTATTTTTATATTTCATTGTTAATAATGTGACTATAAAATGCCAAGAGAACCTCAAGTGGTCAATTAATGACATATATAAACATATATAAGTCCTCTGGACGAATATTATATTTTTAGTCATATTATATCATTTAATAAAATAATATATGTTTTAAAAACTCATTTGTGTCAATTTTGACACTATTTAGTAATTTTCTTCAAGTCATCACAACTTTATTACTTCAAAAAAATACATTGAATCACCCCTGACATGACATATTAACTAATAAAATTCATGCATGGCATTAAAAAAGTTTAATTATATTTATTTTAATATTTATAATACCATTGATTGTATTATTTCATTAATAAGGTAATAATTGCATAATCATTGTGTCATAAATAAATATACATATTTAATATATAAAAATTATAAATAAAAATAATATAATTTAAGAAATATATTTAGATTTTTAATGAATATTTTTTGTGAAATATATTTTATATATAACCCAATATTAATAATTATTTAGTTATTAAAATTTAAATTTAACACTTTTAACTCTACTTTAAATAAAATATAATTATAATATCATTTTTACAATTAATTACCTTATTTACTTTTAACCATGGTAAATAAAAATCATAAATTATTATTTACCAAAAACTATTTTTATCCAATTGAAAAACATTTGACATACTATGTTCAATTGTGTATGTCAGATTTTTGAAATCCAATTCACTAATGTGGTAAAATTACATTTTATGCAAATTTGTTAATGTGCCTAGAAGGTGGGTATAAGACGTTAAAAGGTTGAATAAAATTTTATATATCTAATCTTATTATAAAATGACTCCAATGAATTACATTGGATTAATATAGGTATCATATATCTATTTTGACATTAAAATTAATTTAAAATTAAAATTAATTATTTAAATAAAAAATCGGTTTTCAATAATAATGATTTGTTTTTTTATAATTCATCAAAAATTGAATGTTTTCTGAATAATACAAGAAAAATTCACCTGAAGATAATTTTCATATTGGGAATACAAAAATGAAGTCCATTTTAAAAATAAAATTTGTAAAATTTCAAAAAAAAATTATTACTATTCTAACAGTCTTTCTAAACGCCTAGTTCGATTGGTCTTGGTGTGCTAGAACTCGGGGTTGCATACAACACAAGCTATTGTATTATTAAAAGAGAAGAAAATCGTGGAAGCATGGGGTATTACAATTTTCCCGCATTCAAATAATTTCATCCTCAAAATTTCTAGAATACTACTGCATTAAATGATTTGGGTGTTTCTTCATCACAAGTTACTTAGGTTCCCACGTCGCCTCTTCCATCTTATGGTTTATCCAAATAACATTTACCAAACAGGTCATTCAGTTTCTCAACACCTGTTCTCCGGTATGAATAATTGTGATAGGCTCTTTGCAATTAGACATATAGGTTTTTAATTCTATTTCGTGATAGGTGAGTACATTCATTGGGTCTGGCTTCTATTTTCTCCATAGTGATATGTGAATCACATAATGAACATGGGAGAGACTTGGTTGCATTCCCAAACAGTAAGCTAAAACTCCAATTCGTTCTATAATTTCAAATGTTCTGATGTACCTGGGACTTAATTTACCCTTCTTATCAAATATTATATTACACTTCCATGGAGATAACTTTATAAAAACATTATATTCTATATTAAATTCCAAATCCTTCCTTCAGTTATCATCATAGATATTTTTCCTACTTTGATCTGCTTTGATGTGTGTTTGGATAAACATCACATTTCCATTGTTTCTTCAACATGTTCATGGACTACTTGTTTTCTTTAACCAATATCATCCCATAAAATTGGTTTCTGACATCACATTCCATATAATTCTTCATATGGTGCCAACAGAATACTTTAATGGAAGATATTGTTATAGGAAAAATATAAAAGAGGTAAATATTGATCCCACATACATTTAATGTAAAGTGAGAAAGATATCAACATGTTTTCTATGGTTGGAATAGTCCATTCTGATTTTCCATCAATTTGAGGGTGGTAGGCAGTGCTCAAACTTAGTTTAGTATCTGGGACTTTGTGAATAATTTTCTAGCATATTGATGTAAAATAGGGATCACGATCATAAACGATCGATAGGGGTACACTATGAAGTCTTAAAACAACATTAATATATAGTCTTTCGAAATGTTCAAGTGGTAAATATTCTCTTATAGCAGGAAAATGTGCTAACTTTGTAAGATGATAAACAATGACCCCTATTGCGTCATTTATTCTAAGTGTCTTTGGTATACCCAAATTAAAAGAACATTGAAATGTCATCCCATTTACACTAAGGTATGGGAAGAGGTTTCATTACTCCTCCAAGATGTTTTCTTCCAGTCTTAAGCTATTCATAAAACCATAAATCATGATACATAATTAGCGATATCACTCTTCATGTTGTCCCACCAAAAATATTCCTTCAAATCTCTATACATCATAGTGCTACTAGGGTGTATATAGAAATTGGATCAATGAGAATCATCCAACAATTTTCTTTTTATATTATATATATTTCGAAGACAAAATGTCTACCCATATTTCAAAACTCCTTCTACATATATGATGTCGATCAATATCCCATCATTCATTGCATTATTTTTCTTTTGAAACTCCTCATAATCAGTCTGAGAAATTTTTTCCTTTATAGTAAGGATTCTTGGAAACCATTTGATAAATTATTGATGCTTCACCTTCCATTATTATTACCATATCCATATTTACTAGATCCATGAACACAGGATCTCTTTCAACTGTCATCTTGTTTAGAACTCCGTGATCCTTTCTACTCAAAGCATCTTCCTCTGTATTTTCCTTCCCCATGTTGTAGTGTATAGTGAAATAATAATCCTTGAGTAGTTCAAGTAATTTCATTTGCCTCATATTGAGTTATTTCAGTGATAAAGTACACTTCAAACTCATATTATCAGTATATATATCACATTTTTTACCATAGAGATAGTGTCTCCATATCTTCAGATCAAATATAATAGCTTCTAACTCAATATCATGAGTATGATAGTTTTGTTCATGAATTTTTAGCTACTGTGATGCATCGCCAATAACTCTATCATTCTTCATAAGGACAAACCAAGTACTTTATTTGAATCATAACTATAAATATCAGACCTGTAATACACCAATGGTAGAGTCAAGAGAGGAGCATTGACTAATCTTCACTTCAGTTCTTCAAAAACTTCATTGGACTCTTTTTACAAAAAAAATTCACCACCTTAGGTGTGATCTTGGTTAATGGGCTAGAAATCAAGAAAAATTCGATATGAAACTCCAATAATAACCTACTAACCTAATAAAATTGCATACCTCAGTTATACTCTTCGGTGTTGTCTATTATTTTATTAATATTTTTTTGGAAGGATAAAAATATATTCCATCCTTAGAGACAATATGGACAGGAAAAGAAAACTCATGAATCCAGAATTCACACTTGCTAAAAATACAATATAATTTATTTATTCTAAGAGTCATTAGAATAGTGTGAAAGTGATTTTCATGATCTTCTTAGCTTTTGGACTATACAAAGATATCATAATTAAATACAACTATAATGTCTGCAAGATATTCATTGAAAATTCTATTTAACAGAACCATGAAAATAGAGGGTGCATTAGTTAGTCCAATAGGCATTATAATAAATTTTTAATTCATGTACCCAGTTCGAAATGTTTTCCTTAGAATGTCATCCTTTTTCACGCAAAACTAATGGTATCCAGATCGATGTTCAATTGTTGAAAAATATTGAGCTCCATGAAGTTGATCAAATATATCATCAATGCGAGGTGGGGGATACTTTTTCATTATTTCTATAGCATTGATCTCCCTATAGTCAATGCACAACCTCATAGATCCATCTTTATTCATAACAAAAAGAACATGGGCTCCCCATGGAGATATACTAGAGCTAATAAATAATTCATTTCTCAATTCCTTTAGTAGTTTCTTTATTTCCATTAATTCCACAGTCGTCATTCTATAAGGGGTCTTCGATATGGGCCTTGAACCCAAAAATAATTCCATTTAAAACTCAATTTTTCATTTTTTAGGATTTCCAGGTAAATCCTTTGGAAATACATCGACATATTCTTGAACAATAAGTACATTCACTATTTGACCATTCATTTTGTCACTTGTATTTATTTCACTCTCTTCCTCTACCATAATTGATTTTTGTAGTGCTATTAGGGCTGGATCTAGATGAGATTCATATGGTGTCATTTCTACTCTAATGATAAGGTATTCCTTATCATTATAAAAAATTGTAACCTCCTTCCTCTTACCATAAATTATCACATAATGGTCCGAAATCCAATCCATACTGAGGATTATATCAAATTGAATAGTGGATATGCCAACAAAATCAGTAGATAAATCATGTTCATATTCAATAATAGTAACTCTTTGACCAAACATTATTGAAATGATACTTCAGGTAATAATTTTCACTGACAACTCCCTTGTTAAATACAATTTGAAATATCTAATTTCATTAGAAAAATGGGATGATATTAAAGATTGAGATGATATAGAATAAAAAAAAATGAATGACATTAATATGGGGAAATGATTATTGTACCTTCCTCCACATCATTAGGAACTTCATCCTCAGTATTCCTGATCGGGTAATCTTGGTCTTTCTCCCTTTTCATTTTTTTATATAAGTTTCCTTGGTACATTGGACATTCATTTTCATAATACCACATTTGTCTGCAATTTTAACATTCAAAATTAATAGCCACATTCTTTCCATTGGACTCACCAGTATGGTGGCCTTTTTCTCCACAATTTTAATGGACTCCCATCATCTTCAGTCAAGTACCAAGGAGTTTCTTCCCACATTTATGGCAGGGTGGAAGGTTAACTTTTCCCTTCTTTCCCTTATTTCCTTTTTCAATGTGTTAAACAAATCTCTTCTTCTCTTGCTTCTCATTACGGTCATGAGACTTCAAGAATTATTTTTCCTCCTTGATAACACATGAGACTATATCTTCATACCATGAGACGGATTCTGAGATTAATTCTTGATAGAGAAATTATTTTATCCCGTCAAATATTTTATCAATATTACTTCATGGGTTATGTATATAATCTATAGCATTCCCTTTTAACCTTGTAATGTTATCCTCATACTTTTGTACATTCTTATCCTCCTTTTTCCTTATACATAGAAATTTAATTTCTATATCTTCTTGATGCTCATGAGGAAATTATTTTTCGAAGAAAATCTATTTTAAATACATACATTCAATATTTGATACTTCTTTATTTTATTTTGTGTTTGAATTAATGACCACCATTGATTTTTATCTTCTTTGAGGTGATAAACATTCATGACAACTTTTTCCCTTTCCATACTCCCCAAAGAATGAAATATTTTTTCTATTGAACATATACAATACTCAGCTATTTTTTTAGTCTCATTTAATGTTGTTGGTTTTTTCCTCTCTAAGCAGTCTAACATTGACCTTCCATGTTGTGGATTATGGTGCTTCATACTGGTATGTTTATTATTCATAACGTCAATGAGTTTTCCTTGTATGGTTTTCAGCTGATCTGCACCAGTTGCATCACCAGCTCCACTATAATTATCTTTAGTAGGAGGGAAATCCCTACATGGATTACATGCATTGATATTATTTCCATTCGTTCCACTAGCTGCCATTTCTACAAAATTCCATGAACTATATTAGTTTATGAATCGAAATACATTATTCAGTACTTGTAAAATACTTAACATAAATTTAACAGTTTGTGGAAATAATCCTTAATCATAAAACTATTATTTCAGGAATTATTTACTCATGAATCCTTCATGATGGTTTTTAAATAAATGTGAATTATCTTAAGAATATCCCCCAGTATTATAAAACTTGGTCCATAGTATGGCATGTTGTCATGTACCAGAATACCACAGGTTAAGCCAAAAACTCCCTGTCAGAGTTTTCACTCCTAGGTACATGTATAGAAAAACCACGTACAATTGTAGTATCCTGACAAGGATGCATTTCTTGGAATACCCACATAATGTCTACATTTCAAAAACTATTGGATGTTCTTATATACTAATCCTCAAAGTGTATCTTTGGTTAATGTTCTCTAATCAGAGTTTTTCTCAATATAGTTTGCATGGATTGACAAAACATCCTCTAATAACAACTGTAAGGCCCCGCCCCTAGTTACCAAGAATCAGTGCATTATTACATAACAGTGGCATGATCACAAGATATCATGTCCTAAAAGAACGATCTGTTTTGTATCCATGGAAGTAATAGATGCATACATATGTTTTACATTGTATTATGAAATTTAAAAACAAAAAAATTGTGTCCCCTTTGAACACATTCATATCCCCTAGCCTATTCCAGTAGGTTAATCCCATCATACTTCATTGTATCCTTGGAGAAATAAAACATACTAAAAGGGTGAGCTCAGATGCTTAGTAAAGATAACATTATAGCATAAAATATCATAAATAATAGTAAACATTTAAATTTATGTGTAAGACTAAAAATATGCTTTTAAACATAATGTTTAGTAAAATATGGCTTATATAAATCAAATAATCCCATTTACTTATTCACATGGATATTCTACTAGTCGAATAATCACATGTAATATCTATAGCTAATTTCATAATGATAGAATCCATAATTAAAGACATCATAACAACACATTCATGACATCATGCCCATACTACAAATAAAATTTTGTCAAGACACTATTTTATCTAATGAGACCTACCAATGCATCGAGTGGCTATAGTAGGCCCTGCCCATCACATACTTCCTCCAATGCATTCCTCATATGGAAATGATGAAAATTAACACAATCATTTGTATTATACTAGAAAAAAATTGTTAATACATTAACCATAAACCATGAATGAATAAAAAATAGAACATCCACTGTCAAACATATTAAAAACCCGTCAATACGATATGGAACATTGTATCATAAAAAATCAACATCAAACATTTGTAGAATCCAACAAAGGATGTTGACATTGATGAATTCAATCCAAAATTTTTTTTAATGACTTACCACTTTCTAATTTGAAAAAATTTAAATTTAAAGAAATCATTTATTTTTTAAATATACTTTTAATCTTTTAAGGTAATCATAGAAGGAGTAATTATGATGGAAAATCCATGCACCCACTGTATAAGTTAAAAAAAATTATTTCATTATTTTCTCAAAAAGCTCATAAATTACATTGTTTGGAAAAAGAAAGGAATATTCCTTTCAAAAAAATTTATAAAAAATAAAAGAAAGGTATAAATAACATTAAACCATAGTCTAGGAAATATTAAAAATGTTTTGAAACACATTTATATGAAACACTGATGTGGTTGATAAAGAAGTCCCAGTAGATACTTATGTATAAACATCCTATGATAATAAAGTGATTGTAAAATTAACCCTTACCTTGTAATTTTTCTTTAGTCGAGGGTAAATTAAACTCATTTATAATAGATAAATAATTTTTATTAAATTATAAAATAACCACATACATAAATATGATATCATATAAGATCCTCTAATATTTCATTGTTAATAATATTTTAGTTGTATCATTGTTTCATGTGTCAACTGATTCATTTTCGTTTATATGTTTTGTTACGTAAGTCTTGTTTTTATGGATATGATGTATTTGATTACTATCCAGAAAGGTATTAATTTCTTAAAAATTATGTTTAATCACAAAATGAAAAATATTCTTGAATGTTTACGATGGAGAATTATATCTCATCGTGTCTTGGAGACGGTTAGCCGTACGTATGCATGGGCGACAATATCATTATATTGATGGTGAAAATATATGTTGTTGGGTGGTATATTATATATATAGAATCATTAAGATGTTATATTTATTATTTACATCAATTATACACATTATTATACTCATCCAAATAATGATGTGCAGAATAACACACTGCACTACAACGTGGAGACGGTAAGACATACGTACAGATGTACGGTGACTTTTTCCTTCATCGGATGTATATGATAATGATTATGGATTCAGCATATTTATAATATCCTCAAATTATGTATAAGATACTAGAGTTATTATTTTTATATAGAAATAATAATTAAATAGGAAGGGGAAGATGAAAAGAACTTTGAAAGAGGTGATGAAATAATTACCTCCTCATCAGGTTCTTCCTTTTGATTTGAAAAAATGTGCTCTTGGTTGGGTTTCTGATCAAATAATGGACTCAAGTATAATGTGGGGAATTTAGGATGATATTTGAGCACGTATTTTCAGGGCCAAATGGATATGGAGGAGTGGAATTTAGAGAAGGAGAAGTTCCCTTTAATATGAGAGGTGAGTGACACATTATTAAAAGCATGAAATATTAATTTATTCTAAAAACATTTTCTGTTTCTAAAATCTCAAAATGGGTTTATTTCCTGGATAAGGTGGGATGGTCAAAATTCACTCAACCAATAGGTTTTATACAAGTTTATGTCACCATATTTACCTTATAATTAAGATTTAACTATTAGTTAAGTTGTTTATCATTTACCATGTATTATTGTATTTTTATATAACATGGTTAATGAAAAACTATAAAATGACAAGAAAAACTCAAGTGGTTCATTAATAACATATCTTACCTTATCTATGTCCTATGCCCGAATATTAAATTTTATAGAATATTAGATTATTTTATAGAATAGTATTTTTTTAAAAGATCATTTATTAGAATTTTGACACTATTTAGTATTTGGTTATTGTGAAAGTCATGGAAACTTCATTACATAGAAAAAAAATGCATTGAATCAACCCTAACATGAAAAATTCACATATAAATTTTTGTATGTAACCAAAATTTTCAATTTATATTTATTTTAATAATTATAATATAATTTATTTGATTCGTTCATTAATAACGTAATTACTACATCAAAATTGTGTCATAAATAAATTTAAATATTTAATGTCCAAAATATATAAATAAAATACCATGATGTAGAAAATATTTTTTTCTTTCCAACTAATATTTATATTCGAATTTATCTCATGTATAAACCTAAATTAAAAATGGTTTATTTATTAAAATTTCAATTTAATACTATTAACTATTCTTTAAATAAAATATAATAAATGACATAATCTAATCCATGTGGATCAAAAAGGATCATATTTTGGTCATAATGTTTATTTTGGTCGAAATTCACTTTTCCAATAGAATTACGACTTATATTAGATTAATTATAATATCATTTTTACCATTAATTACACTTTTTACATTTATTCATCAAAAAAAAATTCAAAAGTTACTATTCACCAAAAATTATTTTTTTCTTATTAAACCACATTTTTCATAATGATTTCAACCATGTCTCTTAGATTTTTGAAAATCAATTCACTGATGCGGTAAAATTACATTTAATGCAAATTTTTAAATGTCCCTATCAGATGGGTAAAATATGTTAAAATGTTCAACAAAGTTTTATATATGTAATAATATTATAAAATTACTCCAATGAAGTAAATTGGTTTAATATTGGTATTATCTATCTATTTTTACATTAAAAAAATTTAAATTTAAAAATAAATATTTGAATAAAAATTTGGTTTTAAATAATAACATACTGTTTTTCATTATTCATCAAAAATTGAATGTTTTATAAAAAAACAAAAATTTAACCTAAGATAATTTTTATTTTGAAAATCCAAAAATGAAGTCCATTTTTAAAAATAGAGTTTATAATATTTTCAAAAGTGGGTATTATTGTTTATATCAGATTTTTAAATGGCTAGTTTGATTTGTCTTGGTGTGCTAGAACTCAGGGTTGTATACAATTCAAGGTATTGTATTATTCAAAGAGAAGCGTACCATGGATTCTTGTGGTGTTACAATATTATCATCCAAGGTTATGAAACTATTTAGAATATCGGGAATTTTAAGGCAGAATGATCTCTGAAAACAATAACTATGTATCCAATTAGGTACTGCCTAAATTTTTTATTAGAAATGATAACTTGAAATATCTCCTTCTCAGGAGTGGGTTAATTTCGTTGAATAGAATCAAGCATCCAAAAATAATATTACACCACATGAAATATATTTATTTTCCTCTATCGTAAAACCATTCATGCATCAACTAAAAAAGGAATTGCAAAATGAACCAATGTAGATGTAGAATTTGAATTTCTATAATGGATACAAACATTCCCCTGGGTATCTATTTTATCATGAATTTTCTCATTTTTTTCATTGTTCCCAACATTTAATCCTTCGTTAATGGATACTACAAGGACAGGACATACCCGTGTACTATCTAAAATGGGATATATAATCCCTACATCAATAATTTTTAAAACCTTCCCTCTCATAACCTATTTAATATTTTGATTTATCAATATTGGAAACCCAAATCTTGGTTATGATTAGGATCCATGGGGATACTATTTATACATATGGTATGACTAATCCATTTGATATATTATTTGGTATAGAATATTTCAATTTTATACTTAAATAAAATTACAACTTTTCCTGTTTATTTTAATCTAATTCAATATAAATAGTGATGGACATTGATGTGTTTTTATCAAAAATAAATATTTTTGTTGTAATGGAAATGTTTTAAGATCATGTTGTGGTTGATCTTCCCATGAAGGTAGACTCTTAGGACATTGAGGTCCATGTGTTTTAACGTGTTTCTTATACTTATTCCTCAATATCAATCATTTTAACTCATCAACTATTTTCACCAGTGGTTGGTTCTTTCACATTCATAAACACATAAAACAATTTATATTTTTATCAAAACATTAAAAACATACTATCTTTTCTCACATTGTTAAAATATCCCCTAGTGGAAAATAAGGACCTACAAAAATGATAGGTTAATTATTGTCACACTCTATTTATAGGAAGAGATAGTCTACAGGCATGAAAAGTTTACTAACTACTACAAGACGATTATAAACATTTCATATGGGGTGGGTAAAATAATAGTCGACCAATTATAAGAAAATAGTGGTAGGTTGAAATTATCATAAACCATAAAATTTAAATTGTGATTAACATATCATATTAATACTTCTAGGAATGTCACAAATAGATTTAAATTTATGTATAACCCCTGGGGGGAAAGGAATTACAAAAATCCCTATATCTTTTTACTTTGGTGGGATTTTTTTGAAGAACAAAATTGAACTCTTAAGTGAGGTTGTATGTTGTTAACTCTTCCATAGTATTATTATATTTAATAGTTATATTAATATATTTTAATATTATGAAATATGAATATAATCGCATATAAACAGAATATTCATATAGGGATTTCAAGAAAGACCATAATTGAATCAAATTATATTATTTATTCCAAGATTTTGACCATTGAGCTAATGAGATGGATTTGGGAAAGTTAATAAGAAAAACCAATGCCATTAATTATTTGTAAAACATTTAATTCCATTTATTTTTTTCTAAATCTAGTGCCTTTTTCATTATGATTTTCTGATGTAATGTCTTCATTTAATTATGTTACATTAGTGCATTCCAAATTTACTAATTTAGTGTTTCCTAGATTTTTATGTATTAATTCTCAAAAAGAATTAGTTTTAACTTCCCAATATTCATATATATATATTTTTATTTTGTGTTTAAACCACTCATTATAACCACTACCATGACACTCTCCCTGGGATTAATACTAGTTGTACTTGGAAAATTCAATTTTTCCGTACCAAAAAACTCTCTAGCCATTCATCTGAATTGAGTTTGAAGATTGGTAAATTCAGTTTTAGGTGTTATATATTGAAATTTAATCCTACTTATCAATATATCCATTTTTGAAAGATTTTTTCTCTCAAATAACCCTTTTAAATTAGATTATCCTTCCCATTGTTTGATTGTAATTAGTCATTCGGGCTATTGAGTAAATCGAATTGGTTGTTCTCTTATCATTCTGTGTTCATTCCATGAATTTTTTGGATTGTTTTTTGGACAAGAGTTGCTATTGTTGGGAAATGTATCATCCCTAGATTGAAATCTAGGACCCCAAAATTAAAAATTAGAATCTTATTATGTTTTTGCAGACCAGTAGATGTTTATATAGAATTTATCAATAAGAGTCAACATCAATAATTGAGAACATTGATCTATAAGTGATTGATTTTGATTTTGAAACACCACTTATATTAAACATTATTTTTCATTATGGTTCATTATTTATTAAATTTGGTCCTTAATTTATTCTATTTGAGAGTAAATTTTCATAGCATAACCATTTTTATTTCCTCCTTTATTCAGTATTTTACTATTATAATTTTTATTGATAATTTAAAGAAATAGTTTAGAAAAGCTTTCTCAAATCCTCATTAGTATATTTCTAAATTTATCCTAGAATATATTTCACATAAATTCTGTCTTGAAGAAGAAAATCCTATATTAAAATTTTCCGTGAAGATATTATATGTGAGAAGTTTAATGGGTGACTACCTATAAAATTACTTAAATGGACCACAATAATCATGAAATTATTCACCATCTTCTAGAAAAAATATTCTTATTTTTGTTTGAGAATCACCATTAAGTAAGTCCGGATAGAATTTAATGAGAAATTAATTGTAAAAATTTATAATTTTTTAAAAAATATTTTCTTATAAAACTATGAAATAGTTCATTATGTTTATATTATGTAAAAAGGGAATCAAACACATATTTGGATCATCCTCTTTATGTAATTTTTGAAGATAATATTGTATACTGTTATAAACGTTCCTAATAAAGTCTAATGATACTTCATTAGATAAACAATTATACATTGGAAATATATAAATATTTGATGGTTTAAGATCATAATTTGGGGACCTAGTTTTCAATATAAAGTAAGATGTATTACTAGACACCTGTGGGAGTTGAAACACTATCACCATAGGATTTTCAATGTTATATAGGATGATTTCAGCTTTATAGTTTTGTTCATTTCCATAATTATTTATTTCATGAAGATATTATATTTATGTATTTTTTCATTCCATTGAACTATTTAATTACTTTTAATTTATCAATTCATTTGTTCTATCTTTCTATAAGAATAATGTGTGATCATGTTGAATAGTTTTTCAAAATCAGAACATGAGAGAATTTATTTTTTAAATTTTTATTTATTTAACATGTTATTTAATTTAATTTAAAATTTTAGGATTCATTTTTTGATGATTGAATTCTACCCCAGTAACCATACAATGAATTTTAGGGATAATTCATTTATTACCACAAATTTAAAACATTTAAAATACTATATTGAAGCAATAAAGGTATTAATTCCATAAAGAAGTTAGAATAAATGTTGTCCGAATAAAAAAATAAAAATCTAAAAGAAACAAACATACATGAATTCAATATTTATTATTATTTTTAAGAAGAAAAAAATGATAAAAATATTATTTGAGATTTATGAATTGAGATAGATGAATGATAATTTAAACTATGAATATGATCATTATAAAAGGATAGGGGAATTTGTACTTAGTATAAAATATAATTCATCTTTCATAGATATTAACTATGATTGTTTAAACAAACATTATCAATTCAATATGATTTACTAAAATAATAATGAGTATATGGAGAATTATATTATCACTCCACTAATGGTAAATATACAACCATGAAATGTTTGTGGAAATCATGATAAAAAAAGCTTACCAAAAAATTTACATCTGAAAAATGATTGAAAACATCTACGCATTTCAAAAAAAAAATTAGCTCGCCCTACAATTTTTATGATTTAAAATAATGATGTGAAATAGTATATTAAATATCCATTAAATTATTATTACCTAATATTATTTTTTTATCCAAAAAAAATTTAATTCAAAATATTAGAGTTACACATTAAGAGTAAATAACTATGAATAATATTATTAATATTCCCAATATTTTTCACTCTATAATTAGCTAAACTCATATATTATCTTATACGTTCCTTCTTCTTGAGAGGTCCATGCATGTTTACGTCAAAACAATTACAGAGTTATATTTTATTTTTTTTATTCATGCGGCTTTTATTTCTGAAAATAATCACCAACATACTTTTTTAATCTCTTAATTTTACAATTCTCTAAATAAACTATTGAATTAAAAAATCAACATGTCAATCAAAATAAACTAATATAACTACTCCTAACTCTACACTCACATATCAAGATATCCCCAAGTAATCATGAACCTTTCTCAAATTTTCATCCTATCATGGTCGAATCTATTTAATGATTTCGGATCACTGACTGCAATAGATTTTTTTCAGATGAAACATATAAAATCAAAGCACAAAGAACTCTTTTCCCTTAGTCTGTCTATAATAATTTAAAAACTAAATAAAATATAACAATTTTTAACTTTGAAATTGTAATGTATCAGTAATTTCAATGATGAAAATAATAAAAGGCCTATGGTAATCCTATCCAAGTGAAAAAATAAAAACAATATTGTGAAGAGAACCCTCTTCATCAACTTCTCCATTCACAACTGTAAAGGGATAAATATTACAACACAATGGTCATAAAATAATGGGATGTCTTAATAACATCACAATCAACATTCTGTGAAGCCCTCGATTTTAATTATAAATGACCAAACCAAAATAAGTAATAAATTTCAAGAATCATATAATTTTTGTAACTTCATTAAATAGAACTCCAAAAAATGAACAGCCTCATCTATCACATGAGCTCTGAATCACCTTCTTCAACAACATCCATTTTCATAGAAGGTAAGAAATTTCTTAATCAATATCAAATGATGATATATAACCTAAAATCACCATACTGAATAACTAGTGACATCCACACATGGATCATTAATGAATCTTATTATGTAAAACATTAATTCAAGAGTTGGCATCGATCAAATGGTCCTTATTCGGTCAAAATAGGAGACTTATACTTCTTGAACATGTCAGAAACCATATCAGTTAGGATTAGATCACAAATCTATATCAAATTTAATTGGTCACTTAAGATTAGAATCGACACCTAGGGTTTGGTGTTCTCTTCAAAAAGTATTTCCAAGACAATATAATTACATTAAATGGTTATTCGGCACAATGGAATGTGATACTTCAGTCAATGATCTCTATTCATCCTTGATATCAATGGATTGGAATCCATGATCCCACTTTCTTTTTTCCCAAGTGTTAACCAAGGATGAAAATTGGAATCAATCTAAATCACTTAAATGAAAACATACCTATATTTTATTTGGTTAACAAATTCATCCACATCAATCTTATTTATCATCAATTTTGAAGTCGATGTTAGTGTTCCCCAAGATCTCGATAGCGAAAACTTAGATATGAAACCATCGGGTGGAATAAACTCTCAGGTTTTTAGCATAAACATATTCAATGACCATCCTCTTGGACATCAATATGCATTAACGATATGTCTGGTGATATTTTAGTAACGGAAAATAATTTATTTTATATTTATTAAAAATTTATAAAATAAATTAAATGATTGTCATTTCTCTCTAGGGATTTGATCAATAACATAATAAAATAATTGAAATGATTTGTATTTATCTCTATCTTGTTTGGGAAATATTTTTAAAGGAAAAAAAATAAATTATTTTTTGAAATATGTAGAAAATCATGATAAAATTGTAGTTTTAAAATATTTAAAACCCTCCACCATCATTTCATTTGAAATAATTCCAATTTTGGGATGATTCAAAAACAATACTAGGAGAGAAATCTATTTCTCTCCATTTCACCCCTTATCATTTCTCTCCAATATATATTACCAATCCAAAAATCAAAAACCAATTTCTCCCCTCAATATCAATTATTTTATCTCAGTATCACCCCTTATAAACAATCACTAATAGACATGTGAACCAAGTGGCAACAGACTAGGCCTTGGATCAACTTCACCAATACATCATACTCAACTCCCCAATTTCAAAAACAAATTTTTGTGTCTACTATTTGACCATGCATAGTAGATTTTATATTACGTGGGTTGTAATAATTATCATTCTTAGGGACCTCCTATTTCATATTATATAACATGTATCATTGATAAAAGTTTTGTTAGGTGGAATCACTCTCCTATTTAAGGGCGACGTAGACTGTCTTATGAGGAGAATTTAAATATTATAGAAACTGATCCATATTTTAATACTATAAAATTGTATTTTTTTAGTAATATAAATAATTTAACTTCTTGGGCATGCCCAAAGTTATCCAATCGTGGATTATTTTACATAATTCATATTAAATATCCAAATATTGTACGTACGAACTTGGAATAATAGAAAATTAAAATTAATGTAATTCAAAATTTAAATAAAGAAAAATAAATTAATAATCTAATAATTAAAATTTTAAATACACAAAAATAATAATTAAATTAGAATTAAATGAAATTATGACGAATTATGGATAGAATGAATCTTAAAAACAATATATTAAATTAAAAACAAATAATTCAATTAAATTTAATAGTTAAAATAAATTATTTTGAAGGTGTGGAAATGATAATTATTTTATGCTTCTAGAAAACGTTAATGAGATGTTAAAAATGAAAAAAAAAATAATGATATCACTGCATAACAACATAAAAAATATGTTAAAAGATAAAAACAAAATTATTAAAAACAAAATTTACAAAAATGATTCACACATTCATTATTGATATGTTAATTTAAACATTTTTACACAAAAAATGATAATTTAAAAATTAATAACAAATAAACTTGATTCGTATATTATCTAAATAAATACATATTTTATGTGGTAATTTAAATAGAAAATGAATAAAATTTGGATTAATTCCTGAAATTATGGTCATATCAAGGTCCATGTGAAACACTTTGATTGGAATGATAATGATATAATATACATGATGTTATGGAAATTATTCCTTTGGATTTTATAGTAAATTTCAATAAATATAAATTACTATATGTACAATCTCTTGTTTGTCGAGGTGGATTGGTTATAACAACAACCAGGATATATGATATTATGATCAATGTAATAGATTCTTGGACTATTAAACTATTTTCTGATAAGAATTACCCCATTCATGGACTATATGTGGTTTGAATCCAATTATTAAGGGGTATATTGTGATGAACATATATAATATTATAGGTCAAGAAAAAAATTGTATATCAACTAAGAGTACCATTAATAAAAAGAATTTTTGAGTCTATACATTAAAATAGATCATTCGTATAATCCATTTTCATTGCTTTATATTTATTCTTATATCCATCATGTGAGTTTTATCAGTACAGAATAGGCCTCAAGTAATAAGTGTGGCATCGTTCCTAACATTATATGATACGTAGTGAATCCTGACTCTCTGATTAGAAGATCTATTAAAAATAATCCAATCTAGAATTCCACCTTTTAAACATATCAACCTGATCTATATAGAGTACATTAGAATAACATTCCTCTTTGATGGGTTAATTCTGGAAGTTCATCTATTTGAATTGTTTAGTTATCATGATTTATGATAACATAACATAAAAAATCATTCTCATATCATTCATTATATTCTTAGATAGATACTGATTTGTTTGGTTTCAAGTAATCACATGTATATAATGTAATACAATATATTTTATTCGATTTCTCATGATCTAGATCATGGGAGCAGTTTCATAACAACAAAGGTTTCTTGATTTTTTGTAACTATATAATATATAGTAATTCTTGGTTCATATATAATATTACCAAAAAAAAATATTTCACTGAAAAAAACTTTTCTCTTCATGAATAATCCTAATCATTATGTGTTTTTTGTTCATATACAATGAAAATTTTGTTGTCTATAGTTTCTGTGTCCAAAAAAAAATTCATAGATCTCTTATCCCATGAAATGGAAAATCAACCCCCAATAAAACTACTTGAGTATTGATTCCAAACACTTTTAAATAAATTTTAACTTCTTGATAAAAAATCATATGTTCAACCATAACATCTCACCATAGATCCACCTAGAGCTTCATTGTAGTGACAATAAATTATGTTCCAACAAACAGAGATTATGTTGTCTTATTTTATGAATTTGTAAAATATAAATGATGTTCCCTATATTTACGTCTCTTCCACATGAAATTGAACTATTTTTTATCAATCCTTGTTTTATGAAATTATACTACATGAAATATATGTCCTTGATTAGTGATTTTAAATTGGAAGATTGATGTCTATATAAAATGGTTTTAAACTACACAAAATAAAATGTTCCATAGCACATGACTATCTGGCATGATGGGTAGGTCCATATTCGGGTACACAATTTTTGGAATCCTATATTGGGAAATGGATTTATCTCAAGATTCATTTGAACTATATTAGGTTATTAATTTTTTATGATCTATGTTTGACATGATTATTGGGTATTTTAAGAAATATAGTAACATATAAACCATATATTCTCAACCCTTATAATAAAGATCATTCATTTTTACTCACCTAAAAGGGACTAAAATATTCCATCTACATTAAACATATGTGTGTAATTCCCTTATAACTATTTATAAACATCATCTTCACAAAGAATTTCAATAGTGCCCCATATTTCAAAAAATAATCAATTCTTATATGTAATGAGTACCTCCAACATTATTAAAACCGACATTTCAGCAATTCATGCATTCACTAGTATCACTAAACACTCATATCAATAATATATCCTACCAACAAGATGCGTGTTTTTATAATAAGTAAACATCAACTATATTACACACAAGGGAAATCATTTTATTGGAACACATCATTTAAATATAACCATTATTAATCTGTAATGTAACTATTCCATACAACCGCTCATGGAAAATTAGCATTGAGTTGTGATTTATATAATCATCATTTTATATTTGAATGGGTTTGGGACATTCATTTCAGTTAAACCCCGATTGAGATTTTTATTTCATATCCCATTTAACATGATTCATCCAAGCACTATATGATTTTACATTATTACCTCATTAGTTTCATAATTTTTATTAACATTGGTTTGTTTATTAAAATTAGGGGGTACCTTTCCCATTAAATAAATCATATCTAAGATTCAATTGGTCTTATCACTATGGCCATTGATTTTTTACCTAATTTATCAGATAATATACATTACCATTTTGAATATAGATAGAATCTTCTATAAACATTAAACTGATATACACATTATCTCAACCATTTTTGGTCCATAATTTATTACCTTAAATTGTATGTTTTCATCCATTTTGGAAATACAATATGCTAGTAATATTGTGAAAACATTAATTTCAAATCAATAGTAGCCTTACCACATGATTAACTATCTTGAATCATTATGGATAGTACTATATGACCTAAAACACTACTCCTCAATAGTGAAATTCACGTGACTAAAACTACTTAGGGAAGAGACCCGGAAATTTTGTAGATGGAACTTCGCAAAATGAGACACTAAAAATCATGTAATCTCTAGTTATGACCTATAAGCTTAGAGTTGAGGAAATTTTATTTGGAATGAATATAATATTTAGAATGATTTTGGGGATTGAAATCAAACATCAAAAAAATACAAGATAATATTTATAAACATTAGAGACCATAAAATCTAGAGGAATTACATATCAAGTAATCTAAATATGATAGTTGGTTTTGTATAGTGATGGTTATCTTTTGGAGTTCCAAAACCCCAAATTTTTACCCACTCAATATAAACCTAATTAATTACTCTTATGGTTTAATACCATTAACCAATTCATTTCTATTACTGAATATGCGAATATGACATGCAAGGAAAATTGGATTTCAACTAAATACATACACCTGATATGGCACTTCATATGTGTGCCTAAAATTTTAATCAAACCAGAATTTTCTCTCCATATTAAAAATCATGGACTGTAACCTGCATTCATATATACAATAATTTAATGGATCTATTATTAAAATACATTCTATGTTCATATAAGCATAAATTTCCCATTTCTTCATCAAAAACTCAATCACTATTAGATATGTTTCAAAATATCCATCTTCAAGTCACTAATTTTAATTGGATATCATTGATGTTACTCATCCAGGAATCAATTCAGTGAAATGATATCTCATCTGATATACGTACATGGTTTATCATCACGTGACACTAAACATCATAGTAAAAATACATGATATTCTAAACTATAAACAGAACGACCCTCCTCATAATGTAGATTACAGTTGGAATGATATCTCTATTCATTTCAGGGATTTCATATTCATTTCCATGTAGATTTTATTCCTATCATATGTAGTAAATATTATTAGTCAGTTAGATATTGTAATTTTTTTCAATGGTATAGATAATAAATATTTTCTAAGTATGGATGGGGAATTCAATATTAAACTAAATTCACTTATCACTATATTTAATGGTATTTAGATGTCATTAATATTTGGATGTCCTTACTCATTTTATAAGAATATCACCACACATTATGGTAAATGTGGTTAGGTCCAAAAAATAACCAACCTATGATACATCAATAATTTTCATAATGAACGTAAGACATCCTTATTATCATCATTATTATTTACATTTCATCTCTTATTAATCATATGTTTTTCATTACCTACATTTTCATGAATTATTCCTTGTCTATTAATCAAATTTAATCGAAATTAATAAAAAACCATAATTATTTGAATATCTTGTCATTAAACAACATATGAATGAATAAATCATTACTTTTTATTTTTAAAACTCAAAAATTAAATCCTATGAACAATTTAGGTCCCCACTTACCATTAATAGATATATTTTGATATTGGAAAAATTTATCATTTCATATGAAAGGGTCAGAAAACCAATTTTATTTATGTCAAGTAAAATGTGGCTAAATAAAAAGATTAATATTTTCATACTAATTAATTCTAAAATGAGGAATATGAATAGAAATATTAAAATAATGAAGATAACCCAATGATTAAGGAGTATGAAATGCATCAAATCATAATTCATGCAACGAATAATAGGATCCTAGCCTTCAAAATGTTTTCTCATTCCCATATATATGAAATGTTTATTTGGTATATTAATGTGACATATTGGTTCATGAAGCATCTTCTATGTTAGAATAAACATTCCAAACTACCCATTTATAACCATTATTTCATTGAGTTATATATAATTCCAAATAAATATAGACACTTTACTTTTTGTAGTGATGGTAATTAAAACTATATTCATCTGTGGGACACAACAAAGAGGTAGTCATCCAAATTTTCTATATCATTTCTATGACAATGGTAGTAATTCATATATCTATTCATTATCTACAATTGGAAGGAATTAATTTATATGGATCTGATCTACTATATGATGAACATACATATCACTATACCAATATAGGGACCACATAAAGATGAATTCATCTAAATGGACATACTCTAGTGCATGATGATGGTAAATTTTATAATAACAATTCATTACACATGCCTTAGATGAAATAATCAAAATGTAAAAACTCTACTATTATAGTGATTATATTTATTTATATATCCTTATTTGTATCATGATTATAAGAAAAGTAGCAATATCATAATGGACTACCTGTGAGGATGTTTGATAGATCAAATTCCTATAAACATCCTTGGGCTTTAACCATGAAGAAATATTTGTGAATTATGTAATTCAGACATATAAAAAAACATATCCATTTTACATTCAATGATCAAATGGATTCATTCTATCACCATTATTCCTGATAGATTTGTTGAGTCAATAAGGTTTTCCTTATGACTTTTCCATTCCTTCTTGTTTTGAAAATCACAAACACCTTATCTTTAAGGAAAATTGCTTTTATAAGGAAAAATGATTTCTTAAGGAAAATTGCTTTTATAAGGAAAAATGCTTTCTTAAGGAAAATCGCTTTTATAAGGAAAAATGCTTTCTTAAGGAAAATTGCTTTTATAAGGAAAAATGCTTTCTTAAGGAAAATCGCTTTTATAAGAAAAATTTATCGTTATCATATTTTCATTATTTTTCTTAAGTATGAAATTCGGATTCACTTTCTCGGAATCATTAAAACTGATAAAAAGCATTCTGTTTTAAGATTCGGTTCTGGACAAGAACTATAAGGAAGTTTCATTCCGAATTCCGGATATGAATTCTGACTTAGTTCTATTCCAGATTCAGGATACGAATTCTGAAGAAGAATTCTCATTACGAATTCTAATGAAGAAATCCCATTCTGAATTCTCATTACGAATTCCAATTAAGAATTCTCATTACGAATTATAATGAAGAAATCTCATTCCGAATTCTCATTACGAATTCTGATAAAGAATTCTTATTACGAATTCTGATGACGAATTCTCATTACGAATTCTGATGATAAATTCTCATTACGAATTCTGATGATGAATTCTCATTACGTTTTCTGATGACGAATTCCTATTCCGAATTCTTATTCCGAATTCACCTATTAAACAGAATCTGATTATCATTGTTTTATACACTCTGAATTTATTCACTCCGAATCTTCACTCCGAAATTTCTATTCCGAACCTTTCTGTTAGAGTTTAAAACGATGTCGTACATTCTGTTACACTTACTTTGTTATAAAACGATGTCGTCCATTTTGTTATAAACTAACCGTTGTCTAAGTGACACGTGTACAGGTCCCTCCGAACTTTAAGGAAAATATGACCATTGGAGAGGAGCTGACCTTACCTATAAATAGGAGCTCATTTGAAAAAGCTCGCAACGGATGGATGAACAATTTGGACTTTGTGCATACATGCTGTTGAAGTGATTTCTAGAGAGAGAGTCTCTTATAAACTCTCAAAGCTTCGTGCGACTCCGAATGTTGGTGATTACATTCGAGGGCTTCCGGGGATAGGAAGACAGAGGTGCCGACTACCTTAAAGATCGAGGACTTCCTTGCTGAGGAAGACAGAGGTTTCCAACTACCTTGAAGTTGAGGGCTTGCGGGGATAGAAAGACAGAGACACCGATCTTCGTATCGAGGGCTTACCCTGGTGTGGGTAAGACAGACTTGCTTGAAAGTATAAATCAAGGGACCTTTATCCAAGGATGTTGGATACCCTTCTCTTTGGGTTAAAAGACTATTATCTTGTTACTAGTAGTTTTACTACTTGTTTTGTTCCGCTGCAATTTTTATCTTAAGGAAAGTATAACTTTCTTATACTTCCTTACTTACTCTGATTCTTTTAGATTCTATACGCTTTAAGGTAGAATCTCATATTGTAACTTTTGTTAAGTTTCAATTTCCGGAACCATATTTCCGGAACCTACTTTTGGAATCCCTTTCCAAGTTCAGTTCGGTGTTAGAGGTGTTGTGAATTTACTTAGTTTAACTTTGTTAAACTTAGCCTTTCCTTTTCTTAAGGAAACTCTAGTTATTCATAACTAACTTTAAAGGTTCCAAAGGAATTTTTAAAGTATACAATTCACCCCCCCCTCTTGTATATTGAGAATCTCATATTATATTTCGATCCTACAATTGGTATCAAAGGTTGGAAACCTCTTACTCTTTACCATTCTTACATTTGGTATCAGAGCCAAGGTTACTGAAATACTTGTACTCACATACAAGTTTTTCTTGCTCACTTTTCTATTCCGAACTTTTTCATTCCGAACTTTTTCTCATTCCGAACTTTTTAATTTCGATTCTTTTGCTATTAACAAGTTTGTTTCCAAGTTATTTTCAAGTATGGCAGGAATGAATGTTGGATCTATTGACAATCTGAATCCTACAAGACCACCTATCTTTGATGGTAATGATTATGAATACTGGAGAGATCGTATGAAGACTTTTGTTATCAATACTGGAGTAGATAACTTTGTCATGCTTACTGGTGACTATAAAATTCCTGAAAAGGAAGTCAGAACCTTTACTAACCAGGAAAAGCAAGAATATCAACTCAACTATAAGGTACGCAATACTTTACTGTGTTCAATGACTAGAAATATATATAGCCAAATTTCTCCTTGTGAAGCAGCTAACTGTATATGGAAGAAGTTAGAGGTTACACACTTTGGGACTTCTAAGGTGATTGAGACTAGAAGAGCTATGCTTAGAGATGAATATCATGGCTTCAGTTTTCCTTATGGAGAACCTATCTGTAAAGTACAACAAAGATTTATGACTATCGTCACCAGTCTACAATCTATGGGAGAAAAAGGTTTAGATGATGAAGCTCTTGTGGACAAGATAATTGACATTATGCCAAATGAGTGGGAATCCAAGAGAACAGCTATAGATGAGAACAGGAAGGTTACTCAAATTACTCTTGATGAATTATTTGGAACTCTTCTACAACATGAGACAAGAATGAAGAGAGATGCTGAAAACATCAAGAAGAAGAATGGAAATGGAACAGTTGCTTTTACTTCAACTTCAAATCAGATGAAAGCTAAGACTCCTGAGAGAGTTACCAGATCCAAATCTAAGAAAGTCATTTTCCAATCCGAATCTAGTGAAAGTGAAGTTTCAGAAAATGAATTAGCCAATCTTGATCGAAGGATGAACAAGATAGCTGGACAGAGAAACATTCAATCCAAGTATAAGAAGAAGGATAGGAAAGATAAGAAAGATGGAGAAGTTACTTGTTATGAATGTAAAAGAGCTGGACATATTAGACAAGATTGCCCTATGCTCAGAAAGAAAGAAAGGAAGGAAAGGCATTCAGAAAGGAACAGGAAGAAGTATTACAAAGCCAAAGCTAAGAATGTTCTGAAAGCTAATGACACCTGGAGTGCCAGTGGTGGTGACTCTTCAGATGAATCTTCTGATTATGAATCTTCAGGACAGAAGAATCTTGGTCTTATAGCCAGATTACCTATTGAAAATCATTGTCTTATGGCTAAGGTAAGAAATGCTGAATCATTGACTAATGTTTCCTTAAATCCTAATGATAGTAAGTATTATAACTCTTCTGATGAAGAATCATCTTCTGATGAGGAAAATACTTTACCTACTTTTGAAGAAGTCTCTAGGTTTGCTGAACTTCTTGAGATTGAGAATTCCAAACTCAACAAGAAACTTGATAAGGCAAATTCTAGGAATTCTATTCTTACTAAAGAGATATCAGATCTTTCTAAAGAGCTTGATAAGAAAAATGCTGATTTTGAAAATATTTCAAAAAATCTTGAGGAAGTAAGTTCTGAGAAGAACAAACTTGCTAAAGAATTAGAAAAAGTAATTTCTAATAAAAATGTTTTTGAGCCTAACTCTAGTTCCAAAACTAATGATTTTGAAGATAAAAACTTGGTTGTAAAACTCAAGTCCGAAATTTTTTCCTTAAAGAAGTGTTTATCAAACTTTACCCATGGTAAGGAAAATTTTGATAAGATGTATTCTCAAATACGACCTTTAAGAAATAAATCCGGATTTGGTTATACTCAAGCAAAACCTGTTTTCAGCAACAATTATTTTGTTCCTCAAATTGCCCCATTTTGTACTAAGTGTCAATGTGGTGGTCACTGTGCAAGAAGTTGTTCCTTAAACAAAACCCAATCCTTAGGTTTTCATAAAGCTTACTTTTCTAAGAAAATGTGGATACCTAAAATTTTATTGTCTGGAAATCTCGGATCCAAACAAGTTTGGATTCCGAAAATCTATCTTTGTTCTTAATTTCAGGAAAATAAAGAAAGTTCCAGCAACAATATTTGGTACATGGATAGTGGATGTTCCCGGCACATGACTGGTAACAAAAGCTTTTTTGAAAAGATTATCAAAACGAAAGGAGGAAAGGTAACTTTCGGAGACAATGCTAAGGGAGATATTGTTGGTATTGGTAATATTGTTCTTTTGGGTAAAACTTTGATATCAAATTAAAGGATACATTATTCTTCAGTTTATCGGAACGCAAGATCAACTTGCTGATATTTTCACAAAATATTTACCTTCTGATAGATTTGAATATATTAAACAGAAGTTATGAATGATAACTGTAAGGTAATCTTCCTTAATTAGCTTTCTGTTGGTAAAATCTCCTTACAGTAATAAACTACTTTTCATAGGGGGAGTACATTTGTTTGTTTATTTAACAAAGGTTTTCAAAATTTGTTTTCAAATTTTTCGGAACAAAAATTTCCGGAATGGAACTTCCGGAACTACCATTTTCCAAAATGGATATTTTCGTACAGAATACTTCTGGAATGGAAGTATTCGTATTGAAAATTTCCGGAATGAAAACTTTCATACTGGTATTTTCATAATGAAACTTTCGTACTGGAACTTTCATAACCAGATTTTCGTACCAAGTTTTGTTTTTCATATTTTACTTTTTCGTATTGAGTTTTTCGTATTGAGTTTTTCGTATTGTGTTTTTCATAATGAGTTTTTCGTATTCAGTTTTGCGTATTGAGTTTTTCGTATTGAGTTTTTCGTATTGAGTGTTTCGTATTGAATTTTACGTAGTCGTCTTTATATTACCCATTACGAATAACTTTCCTAAGATAATCCGAAAGGTATGATTTCCTTACTGAAGTTTTCGTAATCATATTTTACTTGCTGGTAGTTTCTTGTATTTTGTTTTCGGATTATAGTTTTCTTAAATCTTTGTTTTAATAAAACCTCAAAAAGATCGGATTCAAGCTTTCAACCGTCAGATCTAATCGCAGATCATTCTAAACCGTTAGATCAACCGAGGAAGTTGAACCGTCATTCCAATGCCTATATAAAGGGGACCCTATTTTATCGTCCCACATCGATTTCAAGCTTTTGAATGCTGAAGCTATGACTCTCTGATTTAAGGCCGTTCCGAACTACAGATTTTCAGTTCCGAACTTCAGCCTTCTCAGTTCCGAACTTCTCAGAGACTTCTAATCCGAATGTCTGCAGAGTTAGCTTCTCAAGAAATGTCTTCAACCAAGCCCATTTCTCAGTGGTTAGTCTACAGAGAACGGTTAGTTCATCCGAATTTCTTCAGAAACTATGATTCTATTATTTCAAAAAATATCAAGCTGAATGGCTGGGAAGATGTTGCGGTATCAAAAACCGGCAACCAAGATGAAGTCTACTCTGATTTGCTTGTTGAGTTTTATGAGTCGGTTTCTTTCTTTGAGGAATACAATAGAGAAAAATTTTCTTTCAAATCGTATGACAAGACATATAAGCTATCTTACACCAAGGCTGCAAGCTTGGTAGGGTTAAGGTACGAAGGTGAAGCTGAATTCATTTCTCACGTACTGCCAGACTCTTTGGGTAGTTTCAACAAGGAGAAAACCTTAGAAATTCTCGGATTGGATGATGACAAGGCTCCGAAAATTGCAAGTCTTTCTACAAACTTCCGGATTCTGGAGTTATGGGTGCAAGGGATTATTGTACTGAGAAAAGGAGATAAGGATAGCTTGAAGAAGAGTGAGATATACATCTTGGATTTCCTGATAAATCTAAGAAAGTTCAACTTGATGAAGCATATTCTTCTCAACATTGATAATTTGAAGAAGGGGAATCTGAGAGCTCAGATTGTGATGTACTCGGAAATATTGTTGAAGCTGATAGTTCGGTTCCTAGAATCCTTCAAGGTTGCTTGTAATTATAAGCCGAAAGTTTGCAAGATCATGTTTCTCAGTGATGCAACTCTTAAAAGGATGAATATAGCTTTTAACAAGGAGTCAGGGAAGTTTATTGATCTACCTCCTCAAGTAGAAGTGACTCCGAAAGTGGCTGATCCAGAATCATCCAAGCCGGTAAGGAAAAGAAAGCAGAAAGAAGTGGTAGTCGATGCTGAGGATCCTAAGTCTAAGGAAGTCCATTCCGCACCTCCTAAGCCTAAGAAGAAGAAGTCATATACTGATGAGGTTGCAGCGAAGTGGAGAGCTGACAAGGAGAAGAGGAAGGAAGGAGATCCACAGTTCGGATTGGATCCTGCAGAGGCTAAGGCTCTGAAAGAAAAGGCTGCTGATGAGCTTGAGAAGCAAGCTAAGGAAAAGAAGCTGAAGAAGAAGTTGTCAGAAGCTGAGGCTGTGCAAGCTTTGTTAAAGTTTAATGAAATGGTTTCAGCAACCATTCCCGTTCCGAGATCTTTTTCTCTGGAATCTCTACCTGAGACTCCAGGAAGAAATCTTGTAACTCCGGAAGAGGCTGTTTCTACTGAGGAAGTAGAGCAAGTGGAAGAGGTTGAAGAAGTGGCTGAAGGAAGTGGTGAGACAGGAGATGTGCTCAAAGAAGTAGATGAATATAAGGGAACTCCTTCGGAACACCTCTCGCTCCGAACATCTGAAGCTCAATCTTCAAAGCTTGCTACTCCTGCAATGGAAGAAGAAAAGGGAGAAGAAGAAGTTACTTGTCAAGAACATATTTTACTTGATGCTGCTCAGATGGGAAATGTAGAAGCCAATGTTCAAGAAGTTGCTGATGAGGAAGATAAAATTGTTCAAGTCTCTGATAGTGAGAACAGATCTCCGGAACAGGTTTCAATTCCGGAAAAAGATAAGGGAAAGAAAATTCTTGCTGATACCCCGAGTTCAGAAAAAAGTATGAGGAAGGAAGATGGTAGCTCTTCTAAGAGGAAGTTGGAGCTTATTGAGGAAGAAAATTCTCCTAGCAAGATTTCTGATTCGGATTCATCATCGTTGGGGCACGATTTTGTTGTTCAGTCCTTGAAGAAGTTGGTGGGAACCATTCCGACCTTCTCCAGTATAGACTCTAGATTCCAGATGCTTCAACATACGATGAATCAGAAAACCGACTCCGTATCCATGGTTATGGATAAATGTGTTGAGATAGAAGCCCAGTTCAAAAATTTCTTTTTTGGTTACAAAGCCCATAAAAGATCTTGCAAAAGGATGACTAGCTGGTCGAAGAAGAATGTGGAAGAGATGAGGTTGCTGGATGAGTTTCAAGAAAATGTTAAGGATGCATTTCAAACCGAGGACAAGAAGTTTCATGAGATGACTGCATCTTTCGATGAGAAATTGACAGAGGAAAAGAACATTCGGAGTCAGGAAGTAAGAGATTTGAATGGAAAGCTCAACTCTGTTAATCAAAGTTGGAAATTTGAAAGGGATCATCGGATCAATTTTCTAGAAAGAATGAAGGCTCAGGAAGAGAAGATGAAATCTCAGGAAGAAAAATTGAAGGCTCAGGAAGAATTAATTGAGGCCCAGTCAGCAAGAATAGTTGCCTTAGAAAAGCAAGCAGAGGAAGATCACAAAGACCTCAAGAAAATCAAGACGATTTTTAAGGGGCTCATGTCGAAGGAAAAAGATCCGAAATGACCAATCCGATCTTTTTGTTGTAATCTGTTTTTATTGCTGACATTTCAAATATAATGAAAATTGTGCTTGTTGTTTCTATTGCTGTCGTTACTAATCTTTTCAGGTACTTTGTTATTTTTTTTTCATTCCCTCCAATTCTTTTTGAAAATCACAAAGGGGGAGAAGGAAAAGATCCTTAAGAAAAAGAGGAAATCTAATAAGAGTTTTTCAAAGGGGGAGAAAGGAAAATACCCAAGGAAAAAGAACTCTAATAAGAGTTTGTTTAAGGGGGAGTTTTTCCTTAAAGAAACATCACTCCGGAAATATGAATACGATCCTTAGAGTTTCAAAGCCTAAGGGGGAGTTAGTCGTATTCATCTATATTCCTAAACCAAGGGAGATAAGCTTTAATATGTTTCTTTCTTCTTAGAATAGCTTTTTCGTAAGGATGTTTGTGCTTTCCAAAAAGGGGGAGATTGTTGAGTCAATAAGGTTTTCCTTATGACTTTTCCATTCCTTCATGTTTTGAAAATCACAAACACCTTATCTTTAAGGAAAATTGCTTTTATAAGGAAAAATGCTTTCTTATGGAAAATTGCTTTTATAAGGAAAAATGCTTTCTTAAGGAAAATTGCTTTTATAAGGAAAAATGCTTTCTTAAGGAAAATTGTTTTTATAAGGAAAAATGCTTTCTTAAGGAAAATCACTTTTATAAGAAAAATTTATCCTTATCATATTTTCATTATTTTTCTTAAGTATGAAATTCGGATTCACTTTCTCGGAATCATTAAAACTGATAAAAAGCATTCTGTTTTAAGATTCGGTTCTGGACAAGAACTATAAGGAAGTTTCATTCCGAATTCCGGATATGAATTCTGACTTAGTTCTATTCCAGATTCAGGATACGAATTCTGAAGAAGAATTCTTATTACGAATTCTAATGAAGAAATCCCATTCCGAATTCTCATTACGAATTCCAATTAAGAATTCTCATTACGAATTCTAATGAAGAAATCTCATTCCGAATTCTCATTACGAATTCTGATAAAGAATTCTTATTACGAATTCTGATGACGAATTCTCATTACGAATTCTGATGATAAATTCTCATTACGAATTCTGATGATGAATTCTCATTACGTTTTCTGATGACGAATTCCTATTCCGAATTCTTATTCCGAATTCACCTATTAAACAGAATCTGATTATCATTGTTTTATACACTCTGAATTTATTCACTCTGAATCTTCACTCCGAAATTTCTATTCTGAACCTTTCTGTTAGAGTTTAAAACGATTTCGTACATTCTGTTACACTTACTTTGTTATAAAACGATGTCGTCCATTTTGTTATAAACTAACCGTTGTCTAAGTGACACGTGTACAGGTCCCTCCGAACATTAAGGAAAATATGACCGTTGGAGAGGAGCCGACCTTACCTATAAATAGGAGCTCATTTGAAAAAGCTCGCAACGGATGGATGAACAATTTGGACTTTGTGCATACATGCTGTTGAAGTGATTTCTAGAGAGAGAGTCTCTTATAAACTCTCAAAGCTTCGTGCGACTCCGAATGTTGGTGATTACATTCGAGGGATTCCGGGGATAGGAAGACAGAGGTGCCGACTACCTTAAAGATCGAGGACTTCCTTGCTGAGGAAGACAGAGGTTTCCAACTACCTTGAAGTTGAGGGCTTGCGGGGATAGCAAGACAGAGACACCGATCTTCGTATTGAGGGCTTACCCTAGTGTGGGTAAGACAGACTTGCTTGAAAGTATAAATCAAGGGACCTTTATCCAAGGTTGTTGGATACCCTTCTCTTTGGGTTAAAAGACTATTATCTTGTTACTAGTAGTTTTACTACTTGTTTTGTTCCGCTGCAATTTGTATCTTAAGGAAAGTATAACTTTCTTATACTTCCTTACTTACTCTGATTCTTTTAGATTCTATACGCTTTAAGGTAGAATCTCATATTGTAACTTTTGTTAAGTTTCAATTTCCGGAACCATAATTCCGGAACCTACTTTTGGAATCCCTTTCCAAGTTCAGTTCGGTGTTAGAGGTGTTGTGAATTTACTTAGTTTAACTTTGTTAAACAAAGCCTTTCCTTTTCTTAAGGAAACTCTAGTTATTCATAACTAACTTTAAAGGTTCCAAAGGAATTTTTAAAGTATACAATTCACCCCCCTCTTATATATTGAGCATCTCATATTATATTTCGATCCTACAAGATTTTCATACTTTATTATATATTGATAATAAATAAACAATTGAGAATTGAATGGTCAATAGTGAATAAAAATAATGCATCGGTGTTTTTATAACATTCAATATCAAAAGGATGATTATTATTTATAAAATCTATTCTAACATCAATTGTATAAAAATATTAATTTAGGCCCTCTATAGAGGCACATTTTAATTCCTTTGATATATAAGTTTTCTCAATGATGTAGTGAAACTCATCTATCATTGCATCATCCATGTATTCAATTGAACGAAAGAATATAACATTAGAAACTACCTTTTATTCTTAGTCATGGGTGTCCCAGATGAGTTGTTTGTGTCATAAAAATCATATGATAGTGAAATCTATTTTTATATAGGGGAGGATTGTGTGTGTAGCTTCATTATTAAAATGTAGTTTTTTCTCAATCTCCATTGATTCATAATTGGTCTACTCATTATGAACATAAGATTTATGTCCATGAAAGTATGATTTTATCCATATAAAGGTACCTATGGATTTTTCTATTTAATCATAATATTTAATGATCTAGTTCATAATATCATTGATGTATTAATATTTGAATCCCTAGTTCAGTTGAATCATTATGTAATAATATATTTAGTGAAGCTATATGCTCATCTAAATTATAAGAGAATCTAATTTTATCATCCAAATTCTTCTATATGATTTATGGAATCCAAATTATTATAAATTGAGAGTATCTAGGTTGAAATAGAAGTCTCTATAATAAAACAAAAAATATTCATAGAAAATATGACTTTTGAATAAGGAATGAAGGATTCATTTCATGTACAACAACCACTCCTATGGAGGAAAATCTACTCGAGATATGGGAAAGAAAAATAAAATTATTCCATGGTACTTCCCATAAGAAATTTTGTTTTATATTATAATATTATTTTTTAGTTTCTGATGAGGAGTTGTCAGACTTTGAATTCAGTTGAATTTTTGTTAGGGGGCACACTATAGAAGAAATTACTTTACGTTCCACCATTATTACAATTAAATTTTTTTGGTATTTTTCTCATTCGTTATTATTGGAGGCACCCTCATCGGCTCATCCTTTAATTTTCCCCCACCTATATACATGAGAGAAATGTATAGAATTGTAACCACATGAATCATTAGAAAATATAAAACCAAATAATTAATCAAAAAAATCCATCATAATGTTCTGAATGTTTGAAATGATCAATCAAAATATTAATGATTGTCATATTGGTCCTATTAATAACCCACATATTCAATGGAATCCCATTAAAAGATATTATGTTGCATTTATCAGGTATTAATTGGGTGTTATGAACTGTTGATTCAATGTAAAGGTTCACCATTTATATATACCATGCATACATCATAAAATTTTAAGGGGTTCTTCATGAAATTCATATATTAGGGTGCCATAATATTCCATGGTTGTGTTATATAACCCCGCCCCCTCATGAATATCCATCCATTGGTTTATGGTCAAAATTATAAGATCCACGTTCTATAAAAATTCAAAAACTTCAAGGTACACAGTTTTAGGAGGGATTTCATTTGACTTCTAGATTTGACCAGTGGATGACCGAGGGCCATTAAACATTAGTAACTTCTTAGGCCTATTAAGATTTATTGGGCATCACATTCATATATTCTGGCATGTTCACCACATTATTCATTTGAGGGGTCGATATTCCGTAATGTGTCGTAGATCATAGGACTCTCATGTAGAAATTAAATATAATTCAAAATATCCAATGAATATTAATTCTGGGAGAGAATATTAGGGAACCTTCAAACCCATTACAAGGACTCAGATGATGTAATAATGTGTATGCCAATGGATAATATAAGATTAAGATAATAAGATATACATGATCAGGTAAATGTGATTAATTTTCAAATGTATGAACCCATTGAAATATCATTTTCTAAAAATGATATATAATATGAACCCATCATTATATATAATTTTATCTCTATAGATGAATGGCGTTATTCACAAAAATATTTCATTTTCATTAAATCATAATTTTTCACTGACATGATGAGTTTGGAAAATAAAACGTGTATATAAACAATTAAAATGATTTCATATTTGACCAAGGATTCTAATATTTAGTCAATCGGTTCTTTATAATATAACCAAAGGTCCTAAACAATATTTTTTTTCATCATTTATCATATCGGTCGGAGGGTCACAATTGGGAGAGAATATAATCTATAATATTATTATATGTATCATCACAACCTTGTATCTATTCAATGTTAGTAGTATAAACATGAAAACAGTTCTTGGTAAAGTGGGTGAACATACCCAATATGATTTTTTAAAATAATTAATTGTTCATTAAAATTTAAGTATAAGGATATTCAAGACAAAATAACAATGAATATCTCATATATATAAAACAAGAACATACAATTATAAATATTTATACGGCCTAGATATGTCATTTCAATCATTAGAATATCTATCCATATGTTCTTTCCTTATTTTTGTTGGGATTAAATAATTAATGGTCATGATTATACATTAGTATGACAATCATGTGCTAGAAACATGTGAAAAAATAACCACTTGATAGGAAAGTTGACCAGTTATGTCATGGGAAGAATTTTGGGGTTGAATGTATACCCACATATATAATATTATCCCCATTTCCACTTGATAAAATAATTTCCCGAAAATCCCATCATCCACCCAATGAGAAAGAATTTTGTGAATTTGAATTAGCCCCCATAATTTGGGAGACTAAAAATATATTCATATCTATTTCAAATCTAACATTTCTTAATGCATTGATCCTTATTCACATGTCATTATTAACCTCCATATGTTTCTCATATATAATAAAGTGTTACTCATATTGGTCGTTCCTTGTGTACATTGGATGGGTAAATTGCAAAACAAAATATCAACTACAATTGGAACCGATGAGATCTTATAAACATCTAACATTGTAATCACTATTTCTATAATTTATTCTTTTATTATATTGGTTTCTAGAATTTAGTGGTCTTAAATTCATGAAATAGGTTCAGATTTCAAATGGTTGTAGGTCTTTATGATTTTAATAGTTATTCATATTTTTAGAAACCACAGAGTAATTTTGTAGTCATATTTTTATTTGGGGACCCAGTTTTTTTATATCATCTTGGGATTTATAATACTATTGGAGCCAAATTCCCCATCCTCCATTAATTATATCTTCTAATTTTTGAAATATTACCTAAATTTTAAGTAGTTGTAGTAATTTACAGGCTCATTTTGGTATGATTGGTTATATAGGGAGGCTACTAAAATATTCATTAGGAATTCAAGGGTGTTCTCCCATAAATGTTTTTAGAACCCATCATTCATAAGTAGGATTTTTTGATATTATTATTTGATATGAACGAATTATGTGTTTCTTCATAGTATAAAACATACACATTAGTAAAAAATATAGGATTGGATAGATGAAATGGTTATAATGGTTAATAATTTCATTTATTCTTCCTTATAATCATCACTATAGAAGATATGAATGATTTCCAATAAAGTATTGACTCATACTCTATGTATTGAATATGATGTTAAGTGATTTAAATTTCATTGTATGTGATAAAATTCAAAGGTGTTTCAGTAATTCCATCAAAAGGGTAAAAAAAAGTAAAAACAATAAAAAGTCTAAAAGATTCAAATTATATCATACTAATAATCTATTTAAAAAACATCAGAAGATAATTATTTCTCTCAAGTCATCATGATGATCTATGTTCTCTTAAAATTTCAACATACAAACCAATTCCCCCATGTCACCATTATTAGGTTCATGTACAAAACGCTAGATTCTGTCATCTCATTTCATCATTTTTTTACTTTTACAATCTATAATGTAGTGAAAAATTATTAAGTGAAACAATGGTAAGGGAACAATTATGATAATGATGAGAAAATTAATTGAAATGGGACTAAAGTGTGTAATATATTTTGGACTTTCCCGAGATACATGGGTTTAACAAAATTAGGGGGTCAACTTTGTTCTTATTTTTAACATTTCAATAATTAATTTTCAGGATCTGGATCTCTATAATAATCTATTGTAACATATGAAATGTTTGTTTTTAAAAGAGACATAGTGTCCCTAACCTATGAATTGTTTCATTTTAGTTCTCGTTAAACATAATTTTTAGGTGGGAAAATATTTTCTTCCATATTTAACTACTGTGTAATAAGGATATTAAAGGATTTTGGTCCCATGATGGATACACATAGTTCACATATGACCCTAATAATGATTCATATTTTACCAAACAAAATTTATCTTCTTAATAGAAAAACAATTTACTAATTTCCATGACCATTGAAAATGTTCACACATAATCTAAAATATTGATCAAGAACATGAATACCTACACGATTTCACCCATCAATGATGTGGTTATGAGTCTCTCATATCCATCATATTTTTCAACACACATATCCACCAGTCCCAAACAATTTCTCATGGCTAAACAGAAGTTCCTTGTCCCTTGTGATATATTTCAATATTTGACTATGAATTGTACCCAATAAGTCCATATTTCGATAATTTGAAGAAGATTGAGAGGAATCAATAGCTCCCCTTAACCAAGGAACAATGTATTTATTGTCTATTCTATTCCCCTCAAAAAATAACATAATTAAGAATACAATCAGAGAAACCATGTAAACCAAAAAATAAAAGTTTTTTAATCCCATTGTGAAATGGAAGAAGACCATATTTGTCAGAAAAAAAAATTAATTAAAGATTTATTGAAAGAGAAATTTATTATAAAGTAGATAATATAGTCTCAATTACAGGAGTTTAAATTATAAATTTCATTGTATTTTATTCTAATAATCATTTATTTTTTGAGTTATTGAAAATCAATACTATGTAGTAACTACAAAAATATAATAATTTTACATTTAGGGTACATAATTTCCATTATATAGGAATCTTATTAATACATCACAATCATTTAACATTAATAATAAAAATATCAACATAAGATATTCTTATAGAATCTTCACAGGTATTAAATTTCTTCATAACCTAGGTAATTATGAATCATTTTCACCATATGATCCCATATTCATAATATGTGTAAAAATGATATTAAAAAATAAAATATCATTATTGAACATAAGACGAGAATATTTTTATAATCATGAAACAAAATATAATTCATACCCAACATAGAATAGATAGAAAATCAAGGGATGTGGCTTTGAATACAATAATATATACATATTGATAGTGATAATAGGTTTCAATAAACATTATACCTAATGGAATATAATAATTATTATAATAATAGAAAATCTATATAAATAAATTATATATTAAAAAACATTATATAGAAACATTAAATTCATGAGAGACACCATCAAAACCCTAATTCAATGAATCAAAAATTTCCTCATGAATGCTTATCTAACAAAATTTATATCCCAATCCAAGGTATTAGAGGTCGATATAGGACCCCAACCATCATTCATAGTTATAGAAATGTTCCATATTAACACAATAATTCATCATATCTCTATAAATTCATAGGAAGATTAATAGGTTTCATTCATACCATCTAACAGAACCCTCAAATTGAAAATGTTTCTCATTCAAGATGTCACAATGAATCCGAAGAGATCAGATTTGTTTCATATAATTTTAAAATTTATTTATAGAGTGAAATCATTATTAATCCCATCTATAATTTTAACCTGATAAACCCTTTGAAAATGGTTTTCTAATGATATTAATAACTATCAGGTAAATACCATTCCTTCAATATAAACATTAAAAAGTTATTTACACCACTTATTTAAAGGGTATTGAATTAAGTGATTTTTAAGCCAATAATTTTATATAATATTTTTGAACACCATTAAATAAATGGATAAAAAATACAGTATTCATAGAGAAAATGAATTTGATTAATAGTTATGATTATACCACTACATCAAAAACTAGCTTTATCAGCGCTCAAAATGGGCTTTATCAGCACTAAAAAAGCGTTGTAAAGTTCAGCGCTGATAGGGGATCCCCTTTATCATCACTTATTAAGCACTGATAATGTTCCAATTTATCAGCGCTAAAAAAGCACTGATAAAATCCCCCATTATCATGGCAAAAAATATGCTGATAAAGGCATACTTTATCATTTCTACAAAGGCACTGATAAAGAAGACCTTTATCAGTGCCAAAAAAGCGCTGATAAATGTGTTTTATCAGTTCTATTTTAGTGATGATAAACTTATCCTTTATTAGTGATTTTTGAGCACTGGTAAAGGTGTCTTCTATCATTACTCTTTAGCGTGTATAATGGCCTCCTTCGTCATCCCTAAAAAAAGACCTGATAAGTGCCCTGTCTACTGCAACAATAAATTCTGTAGTAGCAGCACACCAGAACAACACTTGAAAACAATTCACCATCCCAACATGTATACCCATGAAAAATGAACACATAAATCATATGGTAATTACACCAATTATACCCATACAAAAATTATACCCGTACTCCTTTGACACATAATTTGCACGTGAATTAAATAAATAATGAATTCAATTCAAAATTCAGGGGGTTGGGGGGATGTTTAGTGGTTTGAGGTGGCTGTCCAGGGGGTAGGGGTGTCTCGGGGGATGGTTGTGTCCAGGGGGATAGCGGTGTCTAGGGGGGGGGGTCCAAGAAGTTCGGTGGTTCTCAAATTAGGGTGGGGGTTTCTGGGGGGGACTAGGGGTGTTTAGGTGGTGGGGTGGTGTCCGAGGGGATCGGGGCATCCAGGGGGTGGGGGTGTCTAGGGGGGTGGGGAGGTCTAGGTGGTTGGGGGCTGTCCAAGGGGGGTGGGGTTGTGTCCATGGAGGGGGTTGTCCTGGTTGGGGGGGGGATGTATATGGGGCGTCCAGGGGGTGGGCTATTTTCCAGGGTGTCGGGGGGAATTCCAAGGGGTGGGGGTGTCCAGGGGTGGGTGCAGTCCAGGAGGTTGGTGGGGCTTTCCAAGGGGGGTGGGGTGGTGTCCAGGAGGGTGGGATGGGGGTGTCCGTGGGGATATGGGTTTCTAGGGGTGGGGCATTCGAGGAGGATGGGGGCTATCCAAGGGTAGTGGGATGGTGTCAAACAAGGTTGGGTGTCCCGGTGTGGGGGGGTGGCTTTCTATGGGGTGTCCAGGGGGTGGGCTAGTGTCCAGGGTGTCAGGGGGGGATGGAGGCTTTCCAGGGGGTGGGGGTGTCCGGGGGGTGGGGTCCAGGGGGTTGTTGGGGGTATCTAATGGGGGTGGGGTGGTGTCATGGAGGGTGGGTGTGGTCGTCCATGGGTTAGGGGTGTCCAGGGGTGGGGATGTCCAGGTGGTGGGGTGGTGTCTAGGAGGGGTGGGGGTGTCGTCTAGGGGGGTGGTGGTTGTCCAGGGGGGTGGGGGTGTTCGGGGGGGGAGGGGTGGCTGTCCATGGGTGAGTCTAGGGGGTGGGGGTGTCCAGGGGATTGAGGGGGCTTTCTAGGGGTTGGGGTTTCTAGGTGGTGGGGTGGTGTGTAGGAGGGTTTGGGGTGTCATCCAGGGGGGTGGTGGTTGTCCAGGGGGTGGGGGTGTTCGGTGGGGGGTGTCTAAGGTGGGGGGGGGGGATGTCAATGGGAATGTCTTGGGGGTGGGTGTGTCCAGGGGGTTGAGGGGGCTTTCTAGGGGGTGTGGGTGTCTAGAGGGGCGGTGGTGTCCAGGGGGTGGGGTGGTCCAAGAGATGGTGGATATGTACAAGGCGGGTGGGGTGGTGTCCAAGGGGGTGTTGGTGGGGTGGCTATCCATGGGGGTGGGGGTGTCCCAGGGTGTTGGGGGAGGTGTCTAGGTGGCGGGGTGGTGTCTACGGGGTGGGGGAGTCCGGAGGTTGGGGGGAAAACCATGCCTTGGATTGAGACGGGGTTGACTAATTAACTCACAATGAACACATGGATCATTCTCTTAATTTATCAACACAATCCTAATGTGTTTGGTTAGATTTGTGAACGCCGGTTGTTGGTTTCACTTAAAATTATGTCCACTTTAAACAAAATATATCCCATTTGAGTGAAAACGGCCACACCATGCCTCTGATTGAGGCAAAGTTGACTCATATACGTCACAAAGGACCAATGGATCATTATCCAAATGGATCAACACAATAATAATGCATTTGGATGGATTTTCGTAGGTCATTTGTTTTTTTCACTTAAAATTGTGTCCATTTTAAACAAAAGACATACACATTATGTGACACTGGACACTCTATGCCTCGAATTGAGAAGGGATTGAATTTTACACATCCAAAAGGACCCATGGATTGTTATCCTAAAGGATCGACACAATCCTAATGCGTTTTTTTTGGATTTGAATATGTTAGTCATTGTTTTCACTAAAAATTATGTCCATTTGAAACAAAAGAGACACACTTTGAGTGATACCAGCCACACTGTGCCTCAGATTGAGGTGGGGTTGACTCATACACGTCATATAAAGACTCATGAATTGTTCTTCTAAATGATAAACACAATACAAATGTGTTGGGTTGGATTTTTGTAGGTCATTTGTTGTTTTCACTTAAAATTTTTTCCATTTTAAACAAAAGATAGACACTTTGATTGATACCAGCCACACCATGCAGCGGATATAGGAGGGGTTGACTCATAAATGTCCCAAACACATCCATGGATCGTTCTCCTAATGGATCAATGCAATATGAATTCGTTTGGTCAAATTTTCTTTGGTCATTTGTTGTCTTCACTTAAAATTGGGTCCATTTTAAACAAAATACTCACACATTGAGTGATACCATCTACACCATGTCTCAGATTGAGGTGGGGAAGAATTTTACACATCCAAAACACACCCATGGGTCGTTATCCTAAAGTAACAACACAATTCGAATGTGTTTGGTCAGAATCATGTACGTCAGTTGTTGATTTCATTTAAAATTTTGTCCAATTTAAACAAAAGAGAGACCCTTTGACTGATACAGACCACACAGTGCTTTAAATTGAGGCATAGTAGAATCTTCTACATCCAAAAGGACCCATGGATCATTCTTCTAAATAATCAAAAAAAATTGAATGCGTTTGTTAGATTTTCGTATGTCAGTAGTTGTTTTCACTTAAAATTGTGTCCATTTAAAAAAAAGACTGACACATTGAGTGATACCATCCACACCATGCCTCATTTTGAGGCTGGGTTGACTCGTACAAATCCACAACGCACTCATGGATCATTATCCTAAAGTATCAACACAATATTATTGTGTTTGGTCAGATTTTCATACGTCAGTTGTTGTTTTCACTTAAAAGTTTGTCCATTTTAAACAAAAGAGAGACACATTGATTGATACCGACCACACTGTTTCTCATATTGAGGCGTGGCGGACTTTTACACATTTAAATGAAACCATGTATTGTTATCCTAAAGGTTAAACACAATCCAAATGCATTTGGTCAGATTTTCGTACATTAGTTATTGTTTTCACTTAAAATTATGTCCATTTTAAACAAAAGAGAGACCTTTTGAGTTATACTAGCCACACCGTGCCTCAGATTGAGTTAGGGTTGACTCGTACACATCAAAAATGACCCATGGATCATTCTTATAAATAATCAAGTCATTCATAATGCATTTGGTCAGATTTTCTTAGGTCAGTTGTTGTTTTCACTTAAAATTGTGCCCATTTTAAATAAATGACAGACACTTTGACTGATACCGTCCACACCGTGCCTCAGATTGAGGCGGGGTTGACTCGTACACATCCTCAATGAACACATGGATTATTATTATTAAGTATCAACACTATACGAATGCGTTTGGTCTTATTTTGGATTGAGTCGGTGTTGACTAGTACATGTCCTAAACACACCCATGTATCCTTATCCTAATGTATCAACACAATACAAATGCATTTGGTTGGATTTCCGTACCTCAGATGTTGTTTTCACATAAAAATATGTCAATTTTAAAGAAAAGAGAATCACTTTGAGTGGTTCATCATTCATGCATTTTTCTAGTGCATATCATCTGTTAAAATAAAAAAATGACTCATTGGAGAATGGATGTTTTATTTAATAATAATTAAAATTTTCCTATGAACATTTAGATACAAAAATGTTTTATCTTATGATCATCTAAACCCCTCTCAAAAATGACCGCCAATTGTACACGCCCCCAAGTCAGATCTTCATGCTATTTGTGTACAATATGCCATTAGGTATGTGGCCCACTAGTTTCTGAACAAATATATATTTTCATTTGAGTATGAGGATTTTCGGAAGTCCATGTAGTACTACAAAAATATAAAAATAAATAATTAATAAATTAAATTAAATTAAACAGTAGTTGTTCTTGAAAATACCTCTTTATGGATGCTAGTTTGTTGATGAAAAACGATATCATTAAAAAATTTACAAACATAATAAAAGAAATATTTATTGTTTTTTGTTTTGGACACTTCATAAATAATTGACCATTAAAAGAATAAGTAACTTGTGTTGATATGTATTTTGATAGTGAAATTTTATTATATATACCATGATATTTATCCAGACGTAGTACTTTATCGCCTTCTAATGCTTAACCACTATCCTCATTCCTTTTTTAGATGATAATGATTCACCACCCTATCATAACAGAGTCCTATGTAAGAGATAATATAAATTATATTACATGATGTTTAGACCTAAAATGTATGATGTAGTGTTTTACAGATTCACAAACTTCATCATGGGTGGTCAGTTTGATGGATATCCTTGCTTTGAATCCAGAAAATAAATTATTGGAGTATCGACGTTCACCAAAATTAGCATCAAATGTTTCCTAAAAACACAAAAAGAAATAATTAATAAAAGAAGTGATAATATAATTGATATTATTTAATCATAGATTTTTACCCCTGCATGGTTGGTATTAGGAAGTGTTTGTCATCTGTAATCTTGCATCCACGTGTTTTCTGCAAGCAGTTCACTATTTCATTATTTTTTATGGATCTAATTTCTTTAGATGTGTTGATGTGGTATGAGGACTAACGAGTCTGATGTTTGGCTCAAGGGAAAATTCCTTCAACTATATTTCATATATACGTCTATCAACAATATAAAATTCAATTAGCCATATTTTTCACATTAGATCAGTTTTATGAATTCAATTCATGAAAACATACCTCATATATATATTTACAACTGCGACTCCTAGCCAATTGTTTTCAAGTACCTCATTTACCTTTTCTGGAGCAACACAATCTCGACTTTCCTCTCCGTATATATTCTTTTAGAAAAACACTATATGACTACTACCATATCCTAGCTTCATATCCACATGAGTCTTCAATGCAAGTAAATTTGGATAGTGAATATGTGGTGTTATTGTTTTTTCAATAGCTCTTTGGGATCAATTGGTCGATCCATTAGATGGTTTCGAGCTGATGTTTTTTACCCCCTTCCCTTTCTCCATCTATAATAACATTAATTGGTTTAGAACCATTTTTCATTAATTGTTAAAGGTTTATCTTGAAAAAGAAGGAAATAAATACCTCTTTGTCTGTATGTACTCTTAGACGTTGTGAAAACCATGAAATGAATGTCCTAATAGCCTTTTCGACCATATAAATATAATCACCATCATGTGGAATATGTAGCTATACCATTGGCTCAAGAGCTACAGTAATCGTCACTTTTAGATGATCTTTCAAAAGTGGTCTATTATGCATCATGTCATCTGGGATGTTGAATGTTGTAGACATAGCTACGAGATGATAGGTGGGTGTTGAAAAATATAAATCACAATCATTATCACCCTGTATAAGATCAGTATAGAAAAATTATTAGTGATTTTATAATTCACATTTCATGGAAACTATTATTAGAATATATATTACCATGGCTAAGACATCTCTTTGATGGGAATGTATCACCTCAAAGCTGGTGGGGGTGGGGTGGGATCTCTGCATGCCGGTTATTCCTGAGTTGCGTCTTCTCCTTGTTTCCCACCAATAAAATTTTCTAGCAACTCTCCCTGCCATTGAAATAGCTCTTCATGAGTTGCTAGTCATTTGATCATTTGATTAAATTTTTCATCACTATCATCATTTTTTTTCTTATCAAAATATACTCGGGGTGTCACCCCAAACCCCGCACCTCTAACATGACCATATTGTTCTGGCTGCTTCAAAGCTGTCGATTATAGGTCTACATCCACTACAAGATTAAATGATTTTTTTGACTATCTGATATAGGAAAATAACTAATTATTTTTATGTAATAGCAATTGAAAACAAATATTCTAATCATCTTCTCATAATTACACATATTTCTTAAATTTTTTGTGATCTCATATGTTAGCTTCCCTTCCTTATTTACACGTGTCTCTATCAATAGCACGTGATGTGGGATAGAAGTGAATTTTGATTTAGAATCATCAATATATATATAAATATTGAAAGATAATGTTGATGTTGTTTATTTCCACCTAACAGTATTACGATAAATTTAGAATACATACTATTTTATTTTTTAGTGAAGCATACCCCATCCTTGCTTTATGATAGAGGTATGTTGGTTTTGATGCACGTTCCTTATTTTTAGTACATAGTTGTTGTTTAATAAATGAAACATTGAAATCAAAGTGATGAATAAACATATCCTTAGACAACGTATTATCACCCACAATGTACCTAAAACTTCTCATCCCCACAGTGGCCAATTAATGAATCCCCTGCTTATTAGGATATCAGGTGAGCGTAGACAATGCGTGGGTGCATGTTTATTTTACCATTGGAATCTTTCAGGTGACATCTTGTTAAAATAGTGTGAAAACCTTGATGAATCCTTCCTACAAGCCTTAGTATATAATCCTTGTGTGAATCTTATACTATAAATGTACTCTGCAAGAGATTGAGAAAAGTAAGACATTGTTTCATTATTTTATTTTCTATTAAATTAAAGATATAATATCATAATGTTAGCGTAATTTCTTCCTAGATGACAACCTCCAGCTCGGTCACCAAATCATGCCATGAATCTATGTCAATCGGCACGCGTTGCCGAGTTACTACTCCAATGTAACTACTAAAAATATCCTTATTGGGATTCATATGTTGGCCTCATGCATTCCATCCGACATCAAATTTGATTCCTTTTCTTTTTGACTTATGATCTTTGGCTAAAACTGTTAAACTATGATGCACATTTGTCTTCTGTGACGTCGGTCCTTCATTCCTGACCATTTCATCAATATCAACATCATCTATATGATAGTCTGAAATGGTAGCAACGACATGTGCTGATGGTTGTCGGACCTCAACACCAGGAGCAACAACAGGTTCAGAAACCTGTTGTTGCTCTACACTGTGAGCAGCCGTAGCTGAAGTAGTAGCAGCAGGTTGAGAGACCTATTCAGCCTCAAGGTTAGGAACACCAGAACATGAGTAAGTCATTATCTGCAAAAGTGGTTGAATAGTTAATTTAGATTACATAAATTTAGTAATGATAAGATAATAACATGAGATAACAAGATCTATATTACAAACAAAATATAACCAGTTTATTGAACTCTCTTTATTTTTTTCAAAGGATGAAGGGATTTGACACCACTATTGATTATCCAAATCCCTTCATTACGGTCTCTTATAACATACAAAACATCATCTACATTGGGACCATTGTGAAATGATTGCGACATACCAATGAATGGATCATCCTAAATTAAATTTTCATTGGACCCTTCAGTAGTTTCGGGTGATAACATAACAATTGACAACATTCAGTTTGCGGGATCTAGAAAAAAAAACATATACCACTTATGATGCCAATATATACTATTCATCTTTGTACCTTTTGTTTCTAAAATCAACATTCACAAATCCCCATTCATCTATTCTAACACCATTGTTTTTATCAAACCATTTGAAATGAAAAATTATCAATTGGAATGTCATATAATCCAACTCCCCTATTTGTTTTTTAATGCCAAAGTATGACATATTTGCATATATTGAATTACTGTCCTTACTACCATAAACATGATTTTCTTCAGCCACTACTATAACTCCAATATTTTTCATGGTACTATCTTCATCATGATCATATTTATAGAATGTATAACCATTAATTACATAACCATTATATGATAATACTTACACAGTTGGTCCGGCAGCTATCCATCAAAGTCTTTCTGAAATTGAATTTGTATTTTCATCCAACTCCATAAAACAATGTTCTTGAAACCATCCTATAAACTGGTGATTATGTTTATTTGATAACCATTTTTCATCCCTAGATGGATTCAACTGCCTAAGAATTTATTTGTGAGTTTCAATATATGGAGCAACCTCCCAACATTGATGAAAAACATAAAGGTGGGCATGCTCTCGATCTGTAATACTAATTGTCACAACATCTCTTCCTGAAATTCCCTTATCGTCAATGCATCCAGTGTGACTATATTTTGGGAGACCAATTCTTTCCACATCAGATAGGTATTCGGTACAAAATTCAATAGATTCCTCAACAATATATCACTATACTATACAACCCTATAGAGGACTTTGATTTTTGACATACCATTTCAAAATCTTCATATACCATTCAATGGGGGTATATCCATCTATATTGCACAAGAACACAATGTCAAATCTCTTTCACCAAGTGAATCATCATATCAAAGAATGTTGGTGGGAAGAACATTTCTAATTCACATAATTGATGACAATTTCTTTTTCCATAGCTGGAAATTTTGATGGGTCTAAAACATTTCTACATCTATCATTGAAATAGAAACAAATTTTGGTTAACGTATGACAGACATTATTGGGAAAAATGCAACGTAAATCTATGGGAATTAGATCTTACATTAAAACATAGCTTTCATGTGGTTTAAATCCTTTTATCTTCAAATAATTCATTGAAACAATGTTCTTGATATTTTATGAATACCCATTTGGAACCTTTACATCATTGAAGAAGTTTCATAACTGATATCTCTCCTCTCTAGAAATAGTATAAGAAACTGGAGGAAGAAACATTCAATTTTCACCCTTCACGAGAGCCAACTCTTCTCATATTCCCATGTCAACCATGTCCAACCTTGCTATAATTCCATACTTTTTTCTGGGGCATTTAGCAACGTTCCAATAACACTATCCCATACATTTTTTTCCAAATGAATCACATCAATAAAATGTCTCACGTACAAACAATTTCATTATGGTAATTCAAAAAAAAATTGATATCTTTTTTCAACCGAATTTTTTAAGGTTTTTCAAAAATGGTTAACGAAAAATAGTGTTCACATATTTTACTTTCTCAAACAGCTGATCACCTATTAGTGGAGACGGTGCTACGCATTGTTCTTAACTTCCATTGAATGATGTTGTCCATGATCGGTACATATGCCGATGAGGTAGAAATCTATGATGTCCTAGAAACACAGGTTTCGGTGAATATTTCAACCAAATTGATTTTTTATCTTATTCTCACACAGGACACCCTTTAGTTCCTTTAATGTTATACCCTGAAAAATTTCAATAAGTAGGGATATCATTTATTGTCCCATACAATATCACTCTCAACATGAATTATTCACTTTTATAAGAATAATACAAATTTACACCTAAATCCCACAATAAATTCAAATCCTCGATCAAAGGAGCCAGATAAACATCAATATCATTACCTGGTTGTTTTAGTCATGATATAAGCATAGATATCATTATGAATTTCCACTTCATGCATAAATAGTGTGTCAAGTTTTAATTTACCAACATAATTTTCCATGTACTATGAGTACTAGTATGAAAACCAGAAGGATTCACTTCATCTAAAGATAACGCAAGACAAGGGTTTCTCGTCTCTTTACCAAATTCAGGATAATCATGATCAATTCTCCTCTATTGAGGAGAGTCTATCAGATGACGTAATTTTCAACCATTATTTCTCATATCTGAATGCCATGAAACTTTTCTTGCTGTTTCTTCACTTCTATATATACTCATAAACCTAGGAATGATTGGAAAGTACCATACAAATTTCATATGATTGGATTCATCTTTATTGTATCAAGAAGCACCACACTTTGGGAATTCTGTAATTGATTTTTTCTCCTTACGAAACAATATACAGTCCTTTGGGAAGGCATGTATTCTTTCATAAATCATACCCATCGAGTGTAGAATTCGTTTAGCATCATATGTTTGTCTTTGGAGATAATTTTCATCCGGGAGCATGCCATTAAAGAGGGAAAGTAGTTCTGTGAAACTGAAATCACTCCATCAATTTCCTACTTTCAATTAATACAACTTTAGTACATATGACAATGTTGTATATTTAGTGAAACCAACAAATAATGGCTTCTTTTCACAACTATTTAACTTCTCAATCAATTTTGGGAAATCACAGAGTTCATCTTCAATTATCATTATCATTTCCTCAATATGATCATTATCATCATTGACATCTGTAATCACATCCTCCATATGGTATTATTCATTATCCATATTTGTATTCATATCTGATGATCCATAAAATGCAGTTTTATCCTAGCCAGTAGGTACATTCTCTCTTTCTTTGTGTTTATTCCAACATTTATAAATCCGATATATTCCATGACATATCAAATATTCCTCCAACACCTCTAGAGTATGAAGTCTAGAATAACAACATTGTAAACACAGACAATGAATTTGAGAAGGATCCTTTGTGTGATCCTTTGAAAACATGATTAACTCTTTCACTCCATTATCATACTCTATTGTCAAACGATTAGCATCAATTAAATCATTATTCATCTCCATTCTATTTGAATCTCAAATATTTATATTTATGGTTCAATTACACAAAACAAGACTTCCAAATATTTTAAAATAGAACCACTTCTATGGTCAACTAGTCCATCCTTTTATACCTCACCAACCAAAATTACATATGGAAGAAAACCAGTAGCCTGCTCTATATGTAAAGAAAGGATTCTCATAATCTCTACAATATGGAATTCATTAAATATAATTAATTTAAATTCATTATAGTTTCCTAATATCACCCCAGTCCAAACACAAGAATAATCAAGAATGATACATCTACCACTCCTAGGTCTCTGACCTACGTTCAATATCATCATGCCTAATATTTTTGTTAAGCTCAAGTTGCTATCTTTAAATCATAGGGGGAATAATCACTTGTGTCGTTTATGGTCTCCCATGTTATTCCATATGAAAATGTTAACAAATATTATTGACCTATCAGCCCATTAAATCCTCATGAGTGTATAATTCTAAACTCCATCTTAAGTATAATATCAAATGAATATATATATATAAATTACCCCACATCCACTTCCCCACTAATCTTGTCATTATCACGCACTAATGGAATATTTCTTATGCTTGAACCCCTTCTATATAATCTCATAACTATATATCCACACATACACATGCCCTAAACACATAAAAACCATATCCACATCAGAACCACACATCACATCCTCAAACTCTCCTCCTACAATGCACAACCCCCACTATGTATCGACACCAAATACATGTAATCATGTCAAAAATAATATATATACACCAAAACTTAAAATCATTATAGGTTGTATATATACACCAACTGTGAGCCATTACCACTCATACTAAGTGTGAAGGGGGAGAAGAGATGAGGGAGTGGTTCTATATGTGTTCCCTTTATCACCTAGATATTGAGAAAATCACTCAGAACCAAAGTACCCATACAGATTTCAATCAGGTTACTTAACTCATGTGGTTGTGTGAAAGAAATAATAAGAAAATATAATAACTATATAGTCAGACATAAATCTCAAACAGGTGATAATAATCCAGCAAACCCAAGACGTACTAAATCTTAATGACATTCTATGGTTTCACCCATGACATGATAGCTTTAACCATTTTAGATCATCACAGATACCATGTTTTGAGACCACATGGCCAAAGAAATTCACCTCCCGAATCTAGAATTGGCACTTTGACAACATGGTATAAAATTTCTAATTCCTCAATATGTCCAAAATAATTAACAAATTAGGTATATGATCATCCAAAATTTTAGAATAAACCATGATATCATCCATAAATACCATAAAAAATAGTTGAGATACTAGTGGCAAATCTGGTTCATCATCATCATAAATATATATGGACTGTTGGTTCAGCCGAATGGCATAAAAAAATAGTCATAGTGTCTATACCTACTCCGAAATGACGAATTTTGAATATCAAACTCCATGATCCTGAGCTGGTGTTAACAAAACTAAAGAACGATCCTAGAGCCCCCCCCCCTTAGAAGATATAATAAATCATAGATATATGTCAATAGATACTTTTTATTGATCATAACCTAACTGAGAATCTGGTAATCAGCACACCAGCGAGGGGTTCCAATGTCTTTCAGGGTGAAAATCACCACTTCTTCCCAAGGCAACACACTAGGTTAAATAAAGAATTTGGAAACCAATTCATCCCACTTATTATTAAGTTACTTCAATTTAACTAGTTCAATATGGATTTATAGGATAGATATTGGTTTTTATCCATCACCAGGTTGATAGAGAACTCCACCTCCCTCTCTAGAGGTAGACCAAAATAGACTAAAGGAAACACTTTTTGAAATTCAATAGCTACTAGGAGAAGTTCACTATAATAGGATTCCGACTCCAATTAAATAGCATAAAAGGATATCACCCCACTCAAATCTGGAAGAAGAGGTCTAGTTCAACTCATCTTCAGGTCTGATTCTCTATGGAAAACATGGAATTCCCCATCGGGGGTAGTGAAGTACACCCACCGATGATAATAGTAAATCAATGATTTATTAGAAACTATCCCGTCCATTTTGAGAATAACATATAGGGGAATCATTTTAAGAACCAAAAAATATGATATGATCTAAATCTCTAAAAAAGAGAAAGCATGAGAGGGGAATCTGAGACCTTACACTCTCTTTATCCAGAGATATGTTTTAATCTCTATCACAAAAGCCCTGGGATCTATTATAAATTCAATAGTTCTATATTGAGGTTTGATATGAAATAATTATGGGAACCAATATCAAATAAAACATACAGTATAGAAAAAGAATTGGTAATGGTGCCTCTCACTATCACATGACCCACATCAGTTCCTACTGGTGATTAATCCACTGCATGAAGTTGTTTCATTCCTAATAAATCTTTCTAGGATCCCATTTTTATTGAATAATATTACTATGATTTGGTACCTATCAATATTTATGATTCCATTCCACTACACAGGGTAGTAAAAACGTGTATAAACCTCATCAAGTGGGTTTAATGTCTGTACAAGATGTAAATCTTCAATGCTTCCATGCAATAATGCTTTGAGTGATCAATCTGTCCACATTGAAAGAAGTCATTTGGACTTTACTTGACACTATAGATGATTTGGAGGAAGGTTTATATAAAATACCACCACCACTATTTTCTCCATGAGGCTCTTTCTACATTCTATTCCACTTATAGGAACCAATAAATCTACCACAAGGAATATAATTAACACTATATAACTATGAAATAATAGTAATTCCAATTTTGTCCCTTAAATCCCTATCTAGAACATCAAATTTTTAGGTAAACTTTATCATAAATACATGATATTGGATATCTGATAGAAGACCCATATAAAACCAATGGGACTTAAGATTCTTCTTTGAAAACACTTCAAGTGAAAACTGAGCATGTTTATCAAAAATTTTAGTATATTGAGTCAATGTATAATATCCTTAGATAAGGTTTAGAAACTCCATGGACTTAACCGATACCATCGAACCTATATATAATTGCACCGTAAAATTTTTTTTGATGTATATTCAATCTACGACCGCATTTATATTAACTTTAACTGTATAATCTCTATCATATCCTTCTAGACCCCCCAAGATTGAATATATCACAGTTTACATTAGTGGAATATGACATCTCCAAAAACTAAAATTGCCTTTAAATATTTCATAACCAATATGCTTCCTCCTAAGGATCACTTTTTCCTTAGAAGGATGGATATTTCAGATGAATAAAATCTTTGGCCTGATCTCCAATATTTTCTCTTTGAGGTTCCACCACTTTAGCCTAAATGGGGGTAGGTGAGGCTCCATAGACCACAGCTCCGACTATCTTCACTACTTCCTCTATGAGGATCTAGTTGGTAGGATGAATCTTGTTTTGGGTTCATTAGTAGATCCCTCATAAAGATTGATTATAAGTCTTATTAAGGGGATGGTATTATATAATATTAACAGAAAACAAGGAAACAATAGTCAAGAGACACAAGAACATAAACTATATCAATTAGAACTCAACCGGGGAACACTATACTCATATTAGGATTTGGGAAAATTCAAGAATTAGATTAATTAATTCCTCAAAGACACCTTTTTCAACCACCCATGGTAACTTAATGATCAATACAATAATATATATTTATACACTAACTCATAACATACTAGTTAAGTCTCGAAAATCATATCTCTTACCTACCATGTTATATCTAACCACATAAGTCAGCCATTACCCTTATAATCCGAGTAAAAAATACCCAATACATTGTAGCATGAAAGGGAAAATATATATGAAATTCATACTAAAAGCCCTATGTATGAAATTTAACCATTAAAACCATAACAGAAAAAATCAGCATTGTTGTCACATCATTCCTTAGAAGAATGTTCAGGGAGAGAGTCAAGAACAATAGAAAAGAAATTCACCTTAGAGGAGGGGAAATAGGGATCCTTCTCCACTACGTCGGGAGGGGATGACATGACGGCCAGAGGTGGGGGTGCAGAGGAGGAGCTTCCAAACGAAGAGAAATGGAGGAGTAGGGTTCGCGGGTAGTAGTGTTGATCAAAGAGGAGGAGAATGTGGGTTTGTGGGGAGGAAGATCTGCCAAAGGGGTTCGAGAGGGAGGATTAGTAGAAAGGCTACCGAAAGAGGTCTGACAACGTGAAGATAGGGGGTGGTGGAGGTCCGACCACATGAAGATCGGGGGGTTGCAGAGGGGTGTCATAGGATTATAGTACAGCGAGAGATTTACGTCATGATAAGCAAACGATACTGGACATAAACAAGTGTCAATCTTTTGATAGATATTGTTTCTTAAAAACACGCTATTTGATTTGACAGTGGGATTTAATTATAAAATTAATTAATTCCAATTATATGTTATTAATTTGGTAAAATAGACATCTTTTTTGAATTCGGAATATCAAATATAGCTTAGGGTGATTTTTTGGGTTTTTTCTGAAAAACCATAATTTTTAATGAATTGTGAAACCACTAAGTGGTAGTTACAAAAATTGATTTTTCGTTTAAATAGAACATTACCACTTCTGTGATTTGAATTTCAAAAATACAATATAAATTAATTTAATTATTAAGTAAAATGTGGTTCAATTGGATGAAAATAATTTTTGATGAAAAGTAACTTTTAAGTTTTATTAATCGCAATTAAAGGTAATTAGTGTGATTTAAGGTAAAAATGATATTATTATAAAATGAAAATATCTTGACACTTGTCTTAACCCTATTTTATGAGTCATGGCCGACCAAGACAACCCATGGGTCGATTTTTGGGACCCCATGGAGCCACATGGGTATGATAATGACATTAATGCCTTTTATTTAAAGTAAAAGTAAAAATGACACAAACATGTATTGTTTTAATAAAATAGTTTTTACATGGGGTTATACAACTAAGATTTATTACTATAAATAGTCATTGGAAATATAAAAATATTTCCTACATCATAGTATTTTTTTGTAATTTTTAGACATTAAATAAATTAAATTATTTATGACATCATGATGATACATCGATTACCTCATTATTTAACGATTTAAATAAAATGAAAAGATAATGTAAATTATAAGACCTAAACATGTAAAAAACTTATTGGATGGGTGGATTTAAAAACCTTATCACCTTATCCTAGAAATATATCAATCTAGTACCTTTAAAATCCAAAACTCATTTGAAAATATTGTAACCTTTCTTGACATTCCAAGAGTGCCCCTCCTCTCCTCCTATAAAAGGCCCCCACCTCTACCTCCTTACCCACACCTCTCAAGCCTTTGGCTCGGCCAAGATCTGATCATTTGGTCTCTCCACATCCCTGTCCTAATCATATAAGCCTTACCTTAGGTAGGAATCTCTTCAAGAAACCCTTTTGGTTCAAACCAAAGGGAGTTACCCGATTTTAAGGTAATATCTTCACTTGTGCTCTTTTGTTTTATTTTTCTTCTCCAACCCCTAAAATATTTGTGTTAATTTCTTTTGCAACAAAACCAGTATATTCCCTATACTAGGATGTTTTTATAATAAATATTATAGATACACTTACAAAAACCTACATCTAATGGTTAATGAACATACTGTTTCTGTGGATGGTGAATTTCTGCCTCATTAAACGATGATTGATCAATATTCATTTAACACATTAAAAGGTGGACATTAAGATGTCACCATATTTATATATCATATATAATATGTTTACGTTTTCCTTAATCTTCTGTATTTTTCATTTATGGCATACCTTTATGGTTTCCATTATTGGTAAACGCGATATATTCATTTTAGGAAGTGCGGACTACCGCCCCCTCAATGTGATTTGATTCGTTAATACCATATGTGGTACATATAAAGGATATATTTAATGATATTATATATTATACCATACTATAATTATAATACTATTATGTATCATTATGTTTTAATTCCATTAAATATGAAATATAAATGGAAGTAGCGTTCATGCGTACGTACGGCTTACCGTCTCCATGAACGGTGCATTTCATTTCTTACCTCTAAATGATTATGTAATATTATAAATTCATGTTCATAATAGATATATATGATATATATGATATCTAAATAATTAATATAATTCTGTATATAATTGATATTTTACCCCATTAACAAAATTGTGATTATAAAGAGTTTATTTTTTACTCAAGTACCAAGTATTGAAAAAATGACCATTATTAACTTAAATGATTACATAATGTGCATAACATGGTAATAAGTGATATAAAAGGAATAATGAACTTGAAAAATGTTCTTAAGAAAGTATAAATTAACTGATGTTAATTATTCAGGAGATTAAAGAATGATCGAGTCATGTCGAACACGAGGTAATGGGATCCGATCACTCTCTTTCTTTTTAAGTACACTTTTTTATGTCATTTATTTTAAAACTCGCATTTCTTATGTTGGGGGATGTTCTTCTATATTCATATTTATTTAAATTTTATGTTAATATGATTAGATTCCCTATTTGATCTCATCTATCCATTTTTGAAGTTTTATGTGGCGTCGTTAGGCTGCCGAATTTTCATAAGGGGATTTTCATCTCACTTTTTATTCCCGTGAGATTCATGCTACATTGGCCAGTATTTCCTTTTATTGGTGTATGTACTTCCCATTATTTTACGATTTGTATAATATAATCTCATATAGGGGTAGTTACATCTTCATTGTATGAACCTTCTTTCATGGGGTGTAGGTTTCGGAAGTTACCGAATTCGGTAAGAGAACCTTTCACCCTCCTCTCTTTAAAAGACTTCTTTTGTTATATCTTTTAATTAACATACTATTATGCTGGGATATGTTCTTATATATCCTTATATATGTAAATTTTATGTACAAGTGATTAGATACCATTTTCTCTCTCATCAACTCATTTTCTGAATTTTAAAGTGACACCGTTAGGCTGTCGGATTTCTATAAGGGAACTTCTTGACCCACTTTCAATTCTTTGGGTTAAACCTATAGTTCTTGATTTTATTATGCCAATATTATGTGTGGAATATCTATATTTTAATTTCTAAAAACCTTTTTGTAGATATTTTATTTCTTCACATAATCATCTCAGTGATAAATTCTATCGAACTTGTATGGGAAATGATAACTCAATCTCATTTAATTGAGTTAAATATTTGTCATTGGTTTTGTTTTTCCAAGATTATGTGTGAATGACCACTGAATGTTTCACACATAATATACACTTATATTGGGTGTATTTATATTTCCCACACATAATTATGTGATATATTTATCCATAATTTAAGGATACCATTTTTATAATGGATTTCATCTCAATTTATATTTACATTGATACTTCATTATTGTTATGAACAAATTCACTCTTATATGGTGTGTATATTGTCATTTGACATATTATATCAGGAATCCCTTTATTCTCATGATATTATAATGTTCATATTAAATGTTATTCCACAATTATTTGTATTCTAGAGTCTCTCATTTGGTTAAAAACTCTTTAAAAAAATATCGTTTTAAATGTTTTAAAGATTCATTATTCTAAATATTTATCTTTAATGTCCATGTTTTCAAAATGGTTTTTAAGTATTTATTTATATGGACATTAATGTTTTAAAATTATAATTCCATTAAAAGCTTCAAAGTGGTATGGGACACATTGATTCAAAAATCTCTTCTAAATGGTGTTGAAAATGGATTGATTAATTCAATATCTTGGAATTAATAATTGTGATTGAAAATGAAATATTGTTTTTGAAATGTTTATATTTTCAATATTTTATGTGTAATGATGGTACTTGGACATTTTATAGGTGGTTATGTGTTAATCCATATGATGGGTGGTGTCGTGAATACCAGGATGGGTGGTTACGTTATAACCTCCAATGCATTGGGTATGGAAGTCGGCCGTTTGGATATTCAATTAAGTATGTGTGGAAGCCAACCATATAGTTATTCCATTTAAGTATGTTTATGTCCCATGTTACATATATATGTTATGTGTTCATTATATGGGTTTTATGGTAAACTTTTGGTTACAAATGGGTAAGTTATGGTCTTTTATTCAGTGATGAGTTTTTACTACTTCATAAAGGTGAAAAGTAATACTTTGGTAAATTACTCATGGATTACTTTTTGTTTTGAAAAAATAACAGTTTTCCTTCTTTGTGTATCTTGTATTTGGATTTTTATGCTCATCCCATGTTTTTTAAATGTTTTCCACAGGACTTAAAGATGAATAGGGTCAAAGATGGGATCTAGGAAAGAAATTCTCTCTAAAACATAGAACTAGACATGTTTCTTTTTAGGGGTTTTTTTATTTTATGGAAACTTAGTAGAAGTGTCTACTATGTAATCTTTTGAGATGTAATAGTTATTACATAATTCTATAAAACTCTAAACCTGAAAAAATTCTCTATGTGAAATATTCATTTAATTCATGATTAAGTAACATTTAAGGTCGGGACCTTATACTCAAGGTATCACAAAATCCAACAAGGATATACCAAAATGTTTGAAATAAAACGATACCCTCACTTAGGTATATTCACATACATATACCTATGTTATCTTGTAATACATCTCAATCATTAGGTAAAAACAAAAGTCACTAACTCACCTCAACCTGGATTTTATTCTAAGGATAATATCAATATAAAACCTCTCATACCGGAGAACTCCTTCTCTATTAAGTACAACGGTCCTTTTGAATCACACTGAGGATCTTCCCACTAACCTTGGACTGCTACTATACTCCTCCTGTTGAGTACCATGGGTCTGTCGTGCTCACTCTGTGGCGCTCCCCACGATAGGTCTATCGCAACAACTAGGTTCTTCCCCTCAAAGCCTAAAAAGGTACTCCTCCTGTAGAGTACCGTAGGTCTGCCACCACAACCAGGAACTCCACCATAGTGGGTCTTCCACTACAACCAGGTGCTCACTACTGGGCCATACGAGTCACTCTGAGTCCCTCAATCAGTAGTCATCAAGTCTCATCCAGCTACAAGGTTCCTGCCCAAATGACTGCTCGTCTCTAGAAGATCCTCTCCACAAGCTATTGGTCGATACTTCAACTGTCACGAAGCCCCACGTAGAAGTATCTCAAAGGACCGCCTCATCATAGGGGTGTCAACGCAACTGATGTCACATCAAACAGACGTCATGTTTATGAGTTTTTAGCTTTTTAGTCTCGGGGGCCTGGTTGGATTCGTGTACGATCCAACTTGAACATATCTATACGTTACCCCAAACCTCAGTTGTGTATTCTGAAATGGACCATCGCGGTTCAAGGAAGGTAGAACCACTAATGGTTCATTAAATGAATGTCTGGTGCCATTGACATGGGAAAAGAAAGTAAAGGGTCGATAATGGGCTTGGGCTTGGTCTGACATGGTCAGACTGCGTCGGCCCATCCCATACGGGGACAACCCATTCTGGGTCGACCCGATCAGACCCGCTGGGTCTTACCCGGCCTGTTGTGCAGATCAGCTCGCTAGGTTCGGCCCAGTCCACTGGGCCCGGCATAGCGGACTGGTGGGGTCGTATGGCAGGGAGCTCATCGCATAGGTGTCTCAGCTCAGAGGCTGGGGCTGGTTTAGCCAACGTCGTGAGGAACGCGGTTCGGCGGCTCGGCCCAAGAGGTCGGTAGGGATCCAAAAGGCCATACAGGACGAGGGTAGGCCGATGGGGCACCGGGCAGGATTCCGGGAGGCCGCGCGGTGTTTGAAAATGCCTGTAGGGCACCGGGTGGGGCACATGCAAGCAGAAAAAGGTGCCAGGCAAGCCGACATGGCGCCGAACTGGCCGAAGAGGCGCCGAGGAGGGCATGCGGGCGGCCACACTGGAATTGCGTGGGTAGGCCGGCGGGGCACCGGGCAGGCCACATGGGACGCCGGGCAGGGCACCGGCAGGCCGGGTTGGCCGGTTCGGCCGGTCCCGGGCTGGCGCTGGCTGGCGGTGTTCATCCGAGAGCATCAGTGCGTCGTGGGGGCGGCATGATTTGCGGAGGATGCAGGTAGTAGGACCTTTGTTATTTCCACCTTCATCACTGCCGCCAAGAAAACATCACAAAAGATCGATAGAGGGAGTCGGTCCATGTTAGATTGTCCCTCACCCTCTATTTTTAGAGGTGATAGCAATTGGTTCATCAAAGGAGAACTAGGAACAAAAATTTCTTAAAAACCATTTCATCGATTCATTTCAAACTAATATGAGGGAAATAATGGTATATTACTCAAAGTAAACCCCCTACATTTTGATTATCAGTCGTCGTACGTTGAATGTGTCGCGGAACAGGAACGAAGAAGTTTTCTGTTTATTGTTTTCATCACACACACCCAATCTCAGGGTGCGTCGGCTATGGATGCCACTCCACATCGGTATAATCCAAGGAAGGAAGTCGAAGAAGGAATTTTTCCGGTGTTCTTCATTTTTTGTGGACATGAGTTCTTCATTGTAGGATGAGGTTCCTCATTGAGAGAATTACCTTCAATCACCCAAGTGAGTTCATTGCTCTAAATAATAGATAACTTAATCTATTATTTCATTGGCACAAATTCAAAAATGGGGAATTAAATTAAAAGGCTCCTCCAAATTAATGATTGAGTGTTGGCACATTTAAATAAATGTGTTGTCTCCATAATTATAGAGGAGGATTTGGAAAATTTCATTAGGGGAGTTGGTGGAACCATTAATTGGTGGGTTTAGCCTCGTGTTTCCCTCACAGCATAACCTCTCGCGGGAGGTTACGTTCCTGTGGTCCCCACGTCATAACCTCTCGTGGGAGGTTATGTTCGGGAGGGCCCCACTACCATAACCTCCCATGGGAGGTTAAGGTGTGGTGTTCCCACCTCCAAATTCTATGAAGATGTTTCAAATACCAACAATCACATGGCGGCACAATAAAGTAATGTGTTGCACACTTTATTTTTTTTAAGAAAACCCAAAAAACTATCTTTTAAGCTCGACCCATTGTTGTCAAAGTGAATGTCTCCTTAAGGGAATATCGGTGCTGCGAGTTCAACGGTGCTCTCAGATTTCAATTCCATGCACTGGTTCATAAGTTATAAAAATCCGCTCGTATGTTTACTGAACATACCTGAAAAAAAACATCATAAATTGATCTCGGGCACACCGGGCATCGGAATCAAGAGCCTTAAATTTCTGTGGACTCGTAAAAACCCCATGTATAAAACAAAATTCCACGGGATTTCCAGGTCTTTTCAAATGTAATTAACACGATAACAGATTTACTATAAGATAATGACTAATTAAATATATAAATTGTTTACTCTTAAAAATTATTATATTATAATATATTTCATCCTAAATCACCCTCTATTAAATTGTTGATTCATTTTCTTGGGTTCTCTCATATTCCTCAAACTAATTAATTATCATAATAAATCCTTCATAATGTATTTTAATGGAAGTTTCATTAACCATAACATACCCCTAGGGATTTTCTTTCTAGGTTTGAAGTCTTACTCTAACTAATCGTGCTCTATAGTTATGATTGATTTGATATATAATCTACCTTTTTCACAGTGATTACCCCTAGGTGGATATGTGACATAGAAACATCCACTTCCTAATATCCAAAATAGATTTAAATTTCTAGGATAACACAAAAATAAATATTTTACCAAAATAGTGGAATTAAAATGTATACAAATATTTCTCCCTTATACAAATAACTGGGTACTTCATTAATTTTATCCAATCAAAATCTAAAATAAATCAATATTATCCCAAATAACCTAAATGGTTATCTATACATATAAATTGTGATAAACCCTTATATATCAAATATAGATGGAAATGAAAAATTAAAAATTATTTTAATCTAATATCAATATATACTATAATAGTATCTAAAAACTTCTCTTATACCAACTATATCATTAGAGTCCCATACTCTTGGATCATGTACTAGAACACTTTATTAACATTCAATATTATACAAAAACAATGATGTGCCACGAATGTGACCATATAAATTAATGAAATTTAATTTGATAATTACATTATAATACAGTCTCATGATATTTTAGGTCTATAGTATTAGAGATATTTAAAAACATTAAATAACAATATTCGTTCCTTTTATACTATAGTGCATCATTCACAATATACATGAAACTGTATCATCCATAAAAATCCATCATAAACACTCAAAAAAAACAACAATTATACTCTACTAGAAACATAACACCAATTAAGTCATTAGATAACCTTATTAATTTTTAAACATAGTCATGGGTGATATTAGATACTAATTAGTGTTTATCATATGTATTAACAATCAAATTTCTTAATTAACAAAAAGATAATTTTTTATTATCATGAAATATAATAATAATAATATCATGAAAATCAATGATAAAAAATATTCTCATAAGTATTAGAATGACAAAACACATTAAATAAAAAAGATATGAAACACTATTCTCATTATAAGAGACATTAGATCATAACATGTTACATATAATAAGTATATAACTGAGAAACAACATTAAAATATGTCACAAAAAATTAAAGTGGAAAATTTTCTTTTATGTCCTATAATATTAGTTTATATTTTTATGAGAAACTAAAATATATTCTTGAATTAATTTCTCACGATAGATAAATCATTAACAAATGTATTAGTGGGTGATATATTACCCAACCCATCATTCAACCAAAAATATTTTTTCCAGTTGAAATTAATCATTCATCAAATCATAATAAACACATGATATGAAAAATGGGTTACATTTATCCTATAAAAAAGAAACCATTGAATTAAAAATTATTTCATTCAACACATAATAAAGATAAAATTGACTAAAAATAACATCCATATCCATACAAATAGGTCCCACATAAATAAATAATCAATTGGTTGATAAATAATAATAACATGAATGACCTACTGAAAATAAATATGTATCAAAAGATATTTAGTAACTTTCTAGGTATGTACTCCTTCACAAAAATAAAGAATCATATGATAATTACACTATATAGATATTCAAAATATTATTAAGATAACAATTTTATCAGCCAATATATATTTGTCATCAGGGTGATCATCCATCAATCAATGGAATAAAATAGTGTATTCATATTGGAATTACATAGGAAGAAATACTACAGTTATACAATGATGAATACTTGGAATGAGAAATACAGTGATTGATCATTACTCCAGAATATAATGTAATTACACATTAGATCCCTAAATACTAAGGAGATGTAATAATTTGATGAATGTTCTTTTTCAATTATCAGATATGTCAAGGAAGAATTCCATAGATGACAAACACCATTTTTGAAGATTTATATAACATCAGAAAAAATTAATGTATAATATTATTCCAATTAAAAAATGTATAATGAATTTTTTTTATAAAATATCTTGAAAATAATATATTATATAAATTAAGAATATTTAGAGGAAATGATTCATTATTTAATTAAAATTTTGGATTAATGATTTAATATCATGGTATAAAATCATAATTATGTGTCTTTAGAAATCATTTCTACCTTTCTCATTTAGAAGTTTTATTAACTAGTCTATTTTTAATGCTATTTTAAAAAAGGTGAAGTTAAATTATGGTAAAAATTTATTTTTGAGACGTATACTTAATAATATATCCATAAATAGATATAAATAATATCCATTGAAAAGTGTGGTGGAATATAAAAAAATATTTAGAAGTGATGTTAAACCATCTTAATATTTTTGAATGAATTTTTTGAAAACTACCTCATTAAAAGAGTTAATAAAAATTCTTGAAAGAGAAGGATGGAAATATATAGTCCACATGATGTTACAATGAAATATGATTCATATTATAAATCAGAAATTGGGAAAGAATGTAATATATTGATAAGTGGGGAATCCCCAAAAGAATGTGGATGAGAATTGTTCTCAACAGTGACATACAATTTGTGAATGAAATTCCTACCAAGATAAGATATCCATAAAAGGTTATTTCCAAATTACAAAAATAAAATTTACCATGAAATTAAATGTTATGGTTGAATAATATTATAATGAGGGAAATATGATCTATAGAATGAATTATAACTCAACCAATACGGTTGTGTTAATAAAAAACACAATCAACACAAGTATAATTTGAATCCAAATACATTTAAAAGTGAATAATATATGGATCATCATAGCCATAAGAATATGGTAAAATAAGTTCATTAGGTATTAATAAAACCATATTAGTGATTTTATGGTCCAAAATAAGTATGATGTATTTTTAAGGTAAATTTGTGATAAAGAACACATTATAACCACTATGTAAAAACCCCTTGTAGGATATAAATTCAAATTAAATATTAAATAGTAATAAAAATGAGAAAATCATGACAGAAAAATTAAATTGGTTTTTTATAAACCATTCTAATTAAAAAATTGTAAATAATTTGGAATATGACTCTAGGTGTAAATATTTGAGGGATTATTTCCTTACCATAATTATTGAAGTCCACTAATGCAGATGAATTACACATATAACAAAAATAACTATCTTAATAATTTCTTTTAGATCCATATTTTATGTATATTACATTATATATAAAACATTAATAATTTTCAAAAAGTTAATATTGGTTAGTTATTATCTATATTTGATATTGGGTTTTGGTAATTGGGATCCTTTTTAAATAAAATCATAATTTAAACGTTTAATATCAGTAATCACCAAAAGATCATAAAAAAATATCAAAACATTTATTTAAATTTATGAATTATAATTAATTATTATTTTTAATTACATTTTAAGGATATTTGGTTTACAGGTATAGTAGATGAAATTTTACATAGGAATGTTTATGTAATTTAAAAAAAAGTTGTTTTATATTTTTTAATGATTTTTACTTTAATATATTTATTTAAAAATAATAAAAGATATTTATTTTATATTGAATATAATATTTCATTGTTAATTAATTTATAATATTAATTGATTCAATTAATTTTTACCATCGAGGATGTTTTTAGTAAAAAAGACCTAACCATGAAAATTACATAAATAATTGATGAGTATGGCTATGGATGATGTTTTTTACGAATAATATCATAATTAAAATTACATAATGTTATTTTTTTGGATCATTTTTAGTGGTGGAGTATGAATAAATAGATTTTTATAATTAGTAATAAAACTAAATGTGAAATGAGATACTCTAATATTATATAAATTTGTGGAGCAACGAACAATCAAAAAAATTTAAATGAATTTTAATAGCGAGAAGAATGGGAACAATATAAATTGAATAAAATATTGAACATATAAATTTATGTAGTTTTTGGAATAATCCTCACTCCCATGGAGTGTTAGAACACATCACATGAAATTATAATCATATTTATGAGGTAAAATTTATGAGTAAGAGTCCCTATATCAAACTGAGCTCGTAATGGATCCTAGTTCTATAATAATCCACACTATTATTGTTCCACAAAGTGAATAGTAAGTCCACTATGATATAATGACACATATATTGATGCACCCGATTATATAGAATATGTATTATGATTTTAATAGAGATACATTATTTCTTCCAAATACTATTAGAGAAAGATCACAGTTCTATAGTGTTGGGTCAGTGCATATAGTCTGGTCTACTTCACATCAATTAGAGTTAATTAATTCTCTGATAAAATAAATATTCAAAAATTCAACCATGAGGATATTAATTCAATATTCCAATAATCTCCCACATTGTTCCTGATCTAATATGCTAACATTCTTTGATAATACTCACTCAATGAACCAACAGAACCAAGTCTTATCAGGTTCTTCAATCACATATGGGGACATTCAATGTTAACATCAATCCTATGGTTAGGATTCTTGAAATACATGCTTTTCCATCCATACTCCCATATTGTTCAACCATATTCTATTTCTCATTGTCTATTCAATAATGAACACCAATATAGCCACAATTGTTCCTAAAACTCTTTATCATAATCATATTTCTTATAATGTTTATTTGATTACTTATTCCATGAATATTCACAATTTAAAAAATAAATCTTATATTAATCCACTGAAAATATTTAATTAAAATAAATTAAAAATTTTCAATTAGAAAGAATAAGAACGGTTACAAGATGTATACCTCTATATTTGTAATATTGAAAAAATTACTCTCCAGTTAAATTAGTCACCTCTAAAGAGACCATAATCCAATCCATATCAATCATAGATTTTGTTATCACATTTTCTTCATCCCCTACAGTGGATAATTCCCACCATTATATAAATATGATATCTAGATTATTATTTTTTCTTTATAGTTAAATAAATAACCCATTGTTTTCCTCCTACAATAAATATCACCTTTCTGGCTAGTATACACACAACCCTACCATGATTTTCATTTCCCTAAGAATAAAAAAAACATTGTTTCTTCCATTAAGATAACTCAATATCCACAAAAAAGAGTCCAAATGTTATTTTCTATAGGAAAAAATAAAAACTCATAAAACTAATTGCATTATAAATATTAGTTTGAATACATACCATGGTATAAATCATGCATCGAAAAACCAATGAATATAGCCCATTTACCATGTAATAATCCTCTTCTAATGACATATTTTATATTTCCTATTAAAATTAAAATTATTATTCTTTGGGTATAATTTTTTTTCAAAATAATAAATCTATCAAAACCCATTCAAATGTATTTATCTATAATTGCCTAATATTTTAAGCTACATGATCTATCTTGACTATCATATCCAAATTTATACATTCTTCTATTAGGTCATTCATATAAAAATCCTTTAAACATTTCCCTTTAAGATCAATAGTCATCGTAATACATGATACAAAAATGGATATTTCATCAATGTACTAATTAAATATAAGGAATACCACACTACTGGGCTTGATATAAATGGATTTATTTGTTCCACAGTGTTTGCATACATTTTTTCTCATGTATATATCAAACTTCTTTTATTATTTATTGGGTACCATCATAAACCCATTTAAGCACATTTTGAGTTTTAAAATCATTTACCCTTAGGCTAAATATTCACATCCTTGCGAATATTAATTATAAATATCTACCATTTTATTTACATGAGGATAAAGTTCCTTTATGTAATCTTCTCAATATGTAAATCCATATTTTTAGTAATAATGATAATTACTCAGATTGAATATGCTTCACTAAGGGAGAAAAAATATTAATGGAAAGCACAATTATATTTTATTGAAAAAAATTCACCAATAGTAATTCTTTGTATATTCTCATTCCATAATATCATTTAATTTCATAGAATAACCATTATTTTTTTATTGATAAATTTCATTATCGTAAATGTTTTAACTCCCATATGTTTTTATCTTGTAATTAGGCTATATCAACCTTTATAGAAAACTCCCACTCTCTTAAACACATCAACATAAGTTACTATTGAAAAATATTAAATATATCCACCATTAGTCATTAAAAAATAGTTCATGGGTTACAAATACCATGGAATAAGACTTCTCACCGCAGTTGATCTTCTAATCTAATCTGGAGAAGAAGACTCAATTAGTGTAACAGTATCATGATCAAGTGAAACTCTAAAGACCGATTTAATCATTCATATTAATTATTTATTCATAACATCAATATCCATTGAATGGTTGTTCTTGTATACATAAACATTATGAAATATTACATTGGGGCTTCCAATGATAATCTTATTCTAATAATTCTATAATAGATAAAAAACACCTTATCAACATATATAAAAATAATTATCATTTGTACTAAGAATCATGTTTTCTGCTAGAATCAAAATCTATATTCACAAACACAAAATTAGAGAAGACTCATATATAGGATATTATAACTTTATTTCCATACCAAAAACTTAATATTTTTCATTCAACAAATGGTTCAAATAGAGTCCTACTATTGAGATATGATTCCATCTTAACTAACTATACCCATAATGTCTTTGTTAACCATGATTGTAACCCCATTCTATTATGAAATTCATTCAATATATAGTTTACCATTTTATCTAAACAATTATATTTTATTGTACTAGAATGAGTCATCTCCTATTAAGCTTCATTGTTATAATAAAATAGCTTGTATTCCAAACTATCTCACTAATGTACATTATCACACACCATGAATTTCTTCATGGAACATTACTCATTCTACACTAAGTTTTCCCCTAATAAAACTTTTTAAATAGATAATTTATTATTTTCAAAATTTAAACTCATTCAATAATTATCATGAAATAAATAATAATAAAATTATATTATTACCCTCAATGTTAATGTAATGATAATGACCCCCACTAATCTGGGTTCAAAAGTTCTATCTTCAAGGAATTTTATATTGCACATCTTATTTATAGGATACATTATTCTTCCCATAGAGATATAATATTCACATATTACAAAATCCAACATCATTAGCTGCAATAGAATTTCTATTTTTACAAGCACCAACATCCCTTTCTCACTATGTGTCTTAACATGTAGTTTTAATGTTTTTAACCCTTCATATAAAGTATAATTGCATGAACTTCTTTATGATATTCTATTATATATTATTATGTTCATTTATTTACTCTTTAATAAATGGACAGAGAACTTATATCAATTATCTATGTGCCACCAAAGAATTTGGTGATAAAATTATCATCATTAAGATATCAAATAGAAATGGGATTTATTCTTAGCCTAATGTTATACCTCACATTCTCAAGAGTCATCGAACACTCTCTATTGGTTTTAACCAATTCATATCCCTTCGCTAAAATCTTAACGGGATTTTCATCATGATCTACCAAGAGAAAAATTTTATGAATATAATTATTTTAGAAACCCTTTACTGATGTTGACTATAATTATTACGTTTATCTAACAATCCATGACTCCATCAGCTCATCCATTCCTAATATAAAATCATAATTGATTAAATGAGTTGTTTAATTTAATTTATTCGTTTTGGGAGTATTCTGATATTCTATACAGTCCATATTTTATTCTCTTATATTCCCATAAATAGAGTATTTAAGACATGGCCCATTTTACTACTCTCAACTCCTCCACTATGATTTTTATCCCTTCTTAAATTATTTGGTTTCATATTTTACCGTCTTCCATCATCATTAAATAAATGAACATAATATCTAAATAAATAAATTTCCCAAATATGATTTCATTTTTTCATTTCCTAAAAGATTAAAACCACCTTTATGTAAAAAAATATGTATTTATGGAATCAAATAATAAAATTTTAAATATTATTTTTACTCATCGGTCTCATACCATTCATTTATAGAACTATTTGAAAATGTAACATTTATAAAACTCTTTTTAGATTATGTTATTCTTAATTTGTTATTGATGAATAAATTTAAGTTGTGTTTTCTTTTAAATATAGTTATAAGTTAATTTCCCATAATAATGTACTTTATTTCAAAAAAAATTATATATGATAATACTACATTGCATAGAAATTATTCAAACATAAAATAAATTATGAAAATAATATTTACAAATTATGTGCTTTTATATTAATATTAAATTTTCAATCCCTGAAATATTTTGTCGAAATAAATTATTTAAAAATTCCCATTTAGAAGGATCAAATTATTTTTATGGTCAACTATTAATTTTTTTATTATAATTAATTACTATGAATAAATTATTATATACCCACATAAATATAAATTTAGGTACTTGATATATTGTTATTATAAGAACCCTTTAACACTCTTGGATGTCATTAACATTTCTAGATGAGGAAGATAATGATAAATAAATATTCATAATACACTTTTCCATTTTAGAGATATTGACCATTGAATAGTGACGTTGTATTATTGAAAATGATAATTTTTAACTTCTAAATCAACCATTAACTTCACTTATAAATGGTTAACACTTCTAAACCATCATGAATAAATATTATTTTGAATTTTCCATTAAAACTACGACATTTTATCATAAAAATATGTTTTATATATGATTTTATCACTATTAGATTCATTATTTCTTAAATTTCGAATGTGTTTTCCCTAGGAAAACTCTAGCTCCCAACATGTATATTACATTAACATGATCTTTTCCATTACACTTATATTTCTAAAATCATATATAAAATTATTATTATAATTAAATAATTTCCATTATTATGTTTATGTGAAATTATATTAATTGAATACAAATTATTCATTACATTCAATATATTAAGATATACTAAATCATTGAATCTGTGTATATGCAGACTACTACCTTCATAATGTGAAGTGTTTTATTTTTCATCACCTTTACGCAAGGATGGTATCAAGGATGTATTATATTAATAAATTAGTTTTCAATGTCAAAAATAAAATTCATAAATGGTATTTATCCCATGCAATCATTATATCCATACAAGGATAAATGAGACCATTAATCACACTTTTGGCTGACTACTCCATCAATTAACGATGAATTTTATTTTTTTTCTCATAACCAAAAATTTATTATAAAATGAATGTATTTTATGGGGATATGTGATTCTTATGACATGTTTTTTAATTTTAATATCTCACATTGTTGTTATAGAAATACATCCCCTTAAATTTAAATCATTCTAACACATTGCAATTTTGGTCAACTTCAGCACCTATTTATACTATGTCATATCCATTATATCATAAATTATTATAGGATATAATATAATTGTAATAGATTTTAACAACATTATATTCAATGTTTTAAAATTATCTTTCATTTATCTGTTAATATTTTAAATATTTATGAATATATGATATTTCAATTGTCAAACACATTGAAAACTATTTCATCACAACATTAATTTCCACACTCTCTATTTTTCTCACCCATCAAATTAAATTAGAATATTAATAAGATTTTAAAGATAATGATTATTATATAATTATTTATTTTGGAATGATGAACTTCAATCCAGATAGTTTGAATTGATCCATTTATAATGAACTTTTTCATGAAATAAAAAAATTAATGTTCTATCACCCCATGAAAAAATCAACATTAATCTAATAATAAAGTTAAAATATTTGGTTGTCAAAAAAGAGAAATGGTTCAAAAAAATTCATTTAATATATGATATAATTTATTAAGATATTTATTTTCATTATACATAATTATGTATAATAATCAAATAATAAGAAATACAAGGTAATGTTTTTTATGAAAAATTCATTCTTTTGAAACATATTTTGTAACAAGAACTGAATATCATTTAAGTGGTTTACATTCAGAATAATTAATATTTAATATCATGCCAAAAAATTATTCACGGAAATTTATAAAAAATTTAAATAACACTCTCTATCATTCATCGTGTATTGATTTAAATGTTCCTCATGTTGTAAAGGTTTTTCTTAACTAAAATCTTTTTTAATGATTCATAGTTTCTCTTCATGAAATTTTTTATGGTAACAATGTAATTTTTAAATTATAATTCATTATGTGGTATTTTTGATTTTATTCCCTACAAAAAACACACCATTAACTGTGCTTGAGTCAGCATTTAACAGCTATAGGAAAGTACCAACAGCCTTAGCACTATTAAAATTCCTTGAATTTTATTAGTGCTAAAGAAGAGTTGATAAAGGGTAACATAATCAGTGAAAATAAAAAGCACCAACAAATAATTCTATTTTATTTCTATTAAAATGGTCTGTTAAAAGACCCCCTTTGTTACTTATTTTATTTAACATCGATAAAAGTATGATTTATTGGCTCTTTTATGTGTGCTGATCAAAGTATGATTTATCATTTCTTTTATTAACGCTGAAAAAAGAATGATTTATCTACACGTTTAAAAGAACTTATTGGGGTAGAAATTATCAGTGCTTGTAAAATTACTAATCATGGGTAGCATTATAAACAGCTTAAAAAGAACTAATAAAACATACTTTTAGCAGCACATTTAGTAGCACGGAAAAAGGTTTAAACTGTAGTGTGATGCTGAAGCACACTACATCACCAGAAACAGGTCGAGTGTCATGCAACAACACACGACATAACATTAAATAGGAATAAATAATCTTAATAAAATAAAAATATATAAGTTAATTTAAATAACATTTATAAAAAATACAAGAAAAAATAAAATACTATTATACAGTATGTCAGTTGTATTTTTAACTAAAATTATTATCAATTTTGAATAAAAAAATGCACTTGGAGCCACAACAGTCATACCATGCATCATATTAATTTTTGGATTATACCTATATGTCCCAAATGACATTTGGATCATTTTACTAAAGTATAAAAATAATTCAAATGAATTATCATTGTTTTGATATGTTGTTTGTTTTTTCACTAAATTAAATGTAATTTTTGAATAAAAAGAAGCACTTTGGGTCATACCGGTCACACTGTGTTTTATTGAGGAGCATCTAATCCCTACACATCCCAAATGACTCATGTTTCGTTTTTCAAATGTATCAAAATAATTAGAATGATTTTCCTCAATTTTGAGTATGTCATGTGAGTTTTTTTATAAAAAATTTCATTTAAAATAGGAAACATTCAATTTGAGCCATACATGGGGCATCATGTGTGTTTTTGGCATTATACTAATTCATACACAACATAAATTAATTTTTAATTGTTTTTTAAAATTATTAATACAATCTATTCGTCTTTTATAGGTATTCATTGAGTGAAACTTTTTTGTAATAAAATTTCAGATTTTAAACTGATAACAGGAACATGGAGTCATACTAGTAACATCGTGCGTCAGATTGAGGTGTGGATTATCCCTAATCATTTCAAATGATTTATGTATAATTTTTCAAAATTTCCAAAAAAAAAATATTGAATGCATTTTCCTTGTTTTGAGTATGTCTATTTTTTTAACAAAAATTAAAGTTTCTTTTAAATAAAAAGATAGACTTGGAGTCGTATTGGTCACATTATGCATCGTATTGAGCTTCAGATAATCCCTAAATCTCCCAAATGATGTATGGATAATTTTTTTAAATAACCAAAATAATGTGAGTGTGTTTTCTCATTTTTGAGTATCTTAGTTGTTTTATCACTGAAATTAATGTCAATTTTAAAAAAACACAATTGGAGTCATACCGGTCACACCATGTGTCAGATTGAGGCATGGATTATCCATAAAAATCATAAATTACTCATGGATCATTTTCTTAAATTATCAAAATAATGAAAATGCATTTAATCAGTTTTGACTACACCACATGTGTTTTTACTATGTTGTCATTATATAATGGAAATACACACATTGATACAACAGGTGGAATTGTGTTTTGGTTTTACATTGGAATGTTTCATAAACATCATAACATAATTATGAATCGTTGTACAAAATTATCAATAAAATCCAAGATTAATTGCTCTATTTTCAGTGGGTGATATTTTTTGTATTAAAATTTCAATTTCAAACTAACGATGGACACTTCAATTTATATCGGTCACACCATGCATCAGATAAAAGTTATCATGATACCTAAACATCCTAAATGATGCATGGATAGTTTTCCAAAATTACCACAAAAAACTGAATGTTTTTTCGTGGTTTTTTATATGTAAATTTATTCAGTATAATTAATTTCAAATTTTAAAATAAAGATGCGCATGGAGTTATAACGGTCACACCATGCATCAGATTTAGGTGTCTCTAAACCTTACATTTTCCAAATGACTCATGGATCATTTTAATAATGTACCAAAACAATATTAATGTGTTTAAATAGTTTGGAGTACACCACATGTGTTTTTACTAAAATTTCATTTTAAAATGGAATCATACACTTCGAATGATACATGTGGAATCATTTGTGGGTATGCCATTAGAATAATTCATAAACATAATGAATTATGTATCATTTTTCCAAATTATCAATTCAATATGATGGATTTTTCTTTTTTTTACTGAGTGATACTTTTTTGTATTAATATTTCTATTTTGAACTCATAACGGACACTTAGAGTCATACCTGTAACACCATTCTTTAGATTATGGTGAGAATAATACATATATGGAAAAAATGACTTATGGACCATTTTCTTAATGTACAAAAAAAATCATATTTCTTTATCTCAGTTTGGAGTATATATGTTTGTTTTTTCATTACAATTAATGTTAATTTTGACTTGAAAGACATACATGGAGACAAACTAGTCACATCAGGCATTATACTGATGATTGGATGATCCCCCCACATTCAAAATTTCTTATGGATCAATTTTTATAATGTAACAAAACATTCTGAATGTCTTTTCACTATTTTGAGTATGTCTGTCATTTTTTTCACTAAAATTAATGACAATTTTGAATAAAAAATCACATTGAGTCACACCAGTCACATCACACATTAGATTGATGTTTTAATTATCCCTAAATGTCACAAATGATGTATGGATCATTTTATTAAATTACCAAAATGATACTAATGAGTTTCCTCAATTTTTAGTAAATCAGTTGTTTTTTCCCAAATGTAAATGTTAATTCTAAATAAAAAGATGCATTTCGAGTCATACCGGTCACACTATATGTTAGATTGATGAACAGATGATCCCTATATATACCAAATGACTCATGGATCATTTTCCAAAATTATTAAAACAATCAAAATCTGTTTCCTCAATATTGAGTATGCCATGTGTGTTATTTACTAAAAAGGTATTTTTAGCTATAAACATGCACAATGGATCTTATCATAGGTGATTTTTTTTTAACTTTTAAACAATTTTTCTCAATCAAAATCAAGGTATTATCCTTATTATAGTTATTTTCCCATCAATTTCAGATTTTTATGCCAACACTTATTGTCTTCCTCTACCTTAGTCTCTTACTCAGTCTACTCCTCTACCTCCTCCTCTACATTGATCTCTAACTCTTCTTCTACCTTCGAATATAATTCCTCCACTGAAATCAGCTACACCTATAATACCTCAACCACCTCCTCAATTTACCAAAACATTAAATATTTCTAGGTAAGCTCCTCGAAACAAATTTATTTCTTCCACTATTCTTCTCCATAAGAAAGAGATCAAAAATAAAATATAAGCATTATGACATTAATGCTTCACACACCAAATATCATTAAAAGTTTATAAATCATACTAGATAGAAAACATATAAGGTAATAAAAAAATGATTATTTGGAATACAATCTGACAAAATTTCTGTAGCCCACTCATCTAAAAAAAATTGAATCCTTTTTTGAGTAACTCTATTATAGACGATCCTAGCAGTTGTGAGAAAATATAGAGAAAAATGACTATAAAGTATATTTGATGAAACTTTAATTACATTTGAAAAATACATAACATGGGATTCTATTATTTTCATGAATTATGATTTCCCTCAAAAAATTTAAAACAAATCATTCAAAATCGATTTCATTATTTTTCTACAGACACTATAAAAACAGTAAGAAAAATAAGGAATTTTTTTAAAATTATTTGATAGTTAAATAATTTTATATATAACAAACGTTTTTTCATTTTTAGTGATCTATAAGATTTATCATTTCATACACTGACATCATTCTAGGATCTATCTAACATTATGCACCCTCCCTATCGTAAACAAATTTTCCTTAAAACACAAACTAATTTTTTAATTCGATGTTTATCTATAAAATATTGATTTTAGTGTATTAATTATTCACATTACACAATATATGCGTTAGACTAGTTTCATATCCATGGATTTGATCTATAAAATAAATATTTCTTTGGTCTATATTGACTTATATCAGAATCCAGTTCCTCTAAAAGAACAAACTCAACTATGTGATGAAAAAATTAAAAATATATTTTATGTGATTAGATAATATAGTTTTAACCCTACAATGTATGCTTAAATAAGAGTCTATCCTATGATTCTTTTTTATTAAACTCATTGAGTAACTCCCATTTTTTTTAAATGGATTCATCATTCAATGTAAATTTGGGTGTAAAAATGATACATGGATTAATGAATCCAAATCATGCTTCACATGATCATCCCATTATATAGTTCTAATTTAAACGCATGTAAAAAATACGAATAGTTATAAACATTAATAAATATATTTTGATCTCTATTTCTATAGATGTATTATGAAAATGTAACTTATCTTTGTATTCACAACTCTAATGCCCAACCATTCATAAATAAAAATCAAAATTAAACTCTCGAGAACTATTACATATATAAATGAACAAAAATATATGTTTTATTCATTTTCAATGTAAACCATATTTTTATCTTTAAATGTGATCTCTTTATGAATTTTTAATGATAATAAATGGTGCTCTGGAACTGGAGGGGAGAAGGTACTCTTGGAATGTTATTTTTTTTTCTGGGTCGATTTACAAGATTTTATTGATTCAACCTCTTGTTTCTGCGGCACATTATCCATATGTAATATCTTACCCCAATTTGAAAAATTATCATCCACATTTACTTGTTTATAAAATGAAAAAAATTGTTAATATGTACCTCAACTCTCATTATAATATTAGACATCCATGTTATGAAAAATTCAATAGCATCTTTGGGCATTGTAATATTCAGACCAATATGATGGATAAAAAACTCACTATTCAGCTCAGAAACTACCTCAATCCCAACTCTCATGTGAATTTTTATGAGGGGTTGATTTTTTACCTTTTCTCCTGAGATATGGTATACTGTACCCATTACATCATGGAGGTACATGCGTGTGGATAAATAAAAAGAACATAAAACTGTAACTGGCCAAATTTTTGTAATATAAAGTTATCGGAAGTTATTTGATTCAGAATTATGAGAAAGAGTAATGAAAAATTTTATTACCCCAGGTAAGGTATTTTTTTGGAATAACTATCATCAATTATATTGGGATCATTTGGATTATGTGAGGATCTTTTCTCCACCACCGTTTCTCATTTATACATTATTATACATCGGTCTACCAAACTAGAATGAAAATTAATATCTTGTAGTGTTTCATTTTTTTCTATAATAATATAATCATGTTAAATGTATTTTCATGTGGTTTTATATTCTATAAATATATTTGAGGATATAATCCAAATCATGATCCTCTAACACGAAAATATTGTCCAATTTGACTCAAACATACAGAAAGTTAATTTTCCTCTAGTAAAGTCCTTGGGGATTCTTTTGTCTAAACCCTATAAAAAATATGAACATATTTATTTATAGGAATTAGTTTTATTAATTATAACTAATTATAATTATTTCATACTTACTCACAATCCCTAAAATGATTTTCGATTTTCATGTACTAATATTCTCTCGTTATTTACAAGATCCACTTTTATAGTGCATGACGTGGAATGGGAGTGGAATCATATTTTGATTCATCAATATGGATATAAACAAGGAACATATTTTGTTTAATATCACATAATTATTCTTTTATTGTTGATTTAAATTACATTCCAATTCCTTATCTAATGTATCATACCTTGTCATTCTTTAGCGATTGGGGAATGTTAGTTTTGATGCACATTCTTTAATTTCAGGATACTTTTTTTTTGTTTCATAAATTAACAATTTTGAATCATTTTGGATAAAATAAATAATAAAAAATAATATATTATTGATAGAAATGCACCAAAAAAGATTTTTCATTGCAACAATTGCACAATGTAGTCCATGTTACCTAATTTATAATGGGTGTAGAACTAATTGGTGGGTGGGGCATTATTTTGACTTCATCATCCGTAAGATGTAACATTATTAGAAGACTCCTGAAGCCTCTATGGGCTTTTCAAGTGGCCATTAAGACAAATTTATTATATATATCAGCTAAAATTAATGAAATATCCAAGGAAAAATGGAAACTAAATCAACGTTTCATTATATAATTTTTTAGTAAAATAGAGTGAGTATATTTTAACATTACTATTATATCATTCCAAATGATTTCCATCATTATAGGTTGGATGTGGAATCATGAGTCAATATCAATTTTAAAATTCATCTTCATTGTGACCCCATGATAACCAATAAATGTGTACTTTTTGGGGTTAATATGTTGGTCTAGTTGATTCCATCCAACCTCAAATTTTTAACCCGGACTTCTTGCAATGATAATTTTATTCAAAAATGTGATATTGTGTCATTGTTGTTATTTAGTATTCATGTTTTTTGATCCCCTAATAATTACACAGTTTCATCATCAACAGTCTATTCTTCCTCTAGATTGGTAACATCATCATGTTGTGAATACATTTTCTACGTGATTTGTCAAACATTTAATTTCTCTTAAATAAAAAAAATACAATACACTCCATACCAAAATGTCCACAATTTCATGAATCATTCATGGAAATTTTTACTATCTTTAACAAATAAATAATACTTCAATACTATAGTACTACTAACCATCACTACCTCTATTTAATCCATCATCTGATGCTTGATTTCTGTACATCTCTTGATGATTGATTTTTGACTACTCATTCCCTATTTCAAACTAGCCTTCCCCCCATCACTATTTGGGATGTATGTTATTATTAAAATTAGGAAGCACACTGATGGGAGGAAGGTTGTTTTAAAATAAGGAGTCTGATCCATATAAAGAGATGGAAGATAATCATGAAACTAAGGATTGTAGTGTCATTGGAACCTTCACTAATGGAATCAATGAAAAAGTCTCCTTAAATTGGAAATATAGTACATCTACTCTAATGGTCTTGAAGAAATGAATATCACCCCAACTATATTGGACATCACTAATGTCTACTCATGGATTAATCACCTTCCAATTTTTGATACTTTTTTAATCCACTATAGGATCCCACCAATAACATACATCCCTTTAAAGGGTGAATTTTTCATTTTATACTTAGTATCGATCTAAATTTTTTTCACAATTATAAATAAAATTAACCTATAAAAATTTATTATTATAATATATTACTATAAAATATTAGAGGAACCATAAATATATCATTTAATTTCAAATCATATCACATAGATTTAAGTAGATATACAATTACCTTTAAGAAATGAGGATCAATATATGTTGTATCATAAATATGATATTAATTGGATCTTTCATATGGATATCCTGGGGTTCGAGTGGTGACATATTTTATATTAATGTAGATATTAATATAATTTTTCCCTTACAAAAATTAGTAATCTTTCCTAAAAAAGAACAAAATAATCTATATTAAATGTGAACCCCCTCCCACTCTCTATCTTTAATTTCCATTTTTATAAGTCATTTCATACTTTATATTTAAATTTAAATACGTCAGAAGCATTATTATAAATATAACTTTGAAAAAACATAATAATAATATCGATGAAGGGGGTTAGTAAATAAACTCATTCAATTAATCAGTTATATAAAACTAATCCTCAATAATAATTAAATAAAAATGAATTATTTATTTACTATTCATGTTTCTATTAATAAAAATTTATAATTGATTCCAGAAAACAATAATGACACATAAGAACATGAAATTTCGTATAGTCATACTAATTCATACCTATAAACTCCAAAATAAGTTGCATGACACTATATAATATTGGTAAAGAAAAAATAAAAAATACATCCATCCATGATAAGTATAAACTACCGACCATAAGATCAAATCAAAAATATCACAAATTATGTGTTTCATTCTAAAATTTCACCAAGAACCTAAACACCACCACAAAATTGAAGAAGGTTATATCAAAATAATGATTATATTAATGGAAAACTATCCAATCAAAATCAATAAAATAACCAACCACTAGATTCCCAAGTCTCAACCGACTCTACATTCACAAAATAAATATCATAAGATAGGTTTTCAGAGAAATATGGTTCCATGTTCCCCATGAAATTTAGAGTCTTGGTTAATATTGAAACAAAATGGGTCTCCTATAAATGATGGGATAAATCACTGAGTTTTATCCTAGGATAAATCCCATATTATCTTTTCTTTGAAAATTTCAAGAGAAATCTTTTACATGACACTATACATGAACTCATATAGTTAATCTCTAACATATCAAACTAAAGAGTCACTCCAAGACCACATGACAAATCCAAAATCATAAACACCAAAATAAAAAAACATCAACCAATTATAAAACATATTTTTCTTGAAAATCAACATATTTAAAAAATTAATTTAAAAAAACATCCATCAGTTAAAATGAAAAAGAAAAATATTTTTAGACTATATTAATAGTTAAAGACATTTATAAATAAAGGTGTTTCATTGTAAATAATTTCCATAAAAATATAGATTTATTACAAAGAATTTTTTTAAAACCCTCTAATAAAATAGTTTTTTAAAAATACCTTTTATGATATAATAAATTAATTTTGTAATAAAAATAAAAAAAATTAGAAATCAATTTTTTTTTCAAAATATTAAAAACCCATTTTAACCAAAACAAAAATTTAATATTTTTAAAACACTTCAGAACACTAGATCAATTTCATTTCAATAACATCAAACAACACTAACACCTCATTAGTTCACCACCCACAAGTTATAATTCACATTAAGATTAATTCAATAATTAATAGTTTTTTATGGAATTATAAAATGAAATTAAAAACTCCTTGAGGGTTTAGTGGAATCTTTTAAACTATCCACATGGACTCTAGAAGGTTTGATAGGCCATGGGACAAGACGTGTAGCTCCATTTATTCATCCTCTCTCAACCCTCGCTCAACAAAATAACAAAATCACTTAAACAATTTTGAATTTAAATATAAATTCGCATATAAAACACATAAAAACATCTATAATCTCAATCAAATTCCAAGACTCAAGCATAATGTTCCCTAGAATATCATTTATCTAAATGGGTGTGTCTTCATGAAACTACCCCCCACATGTACCTCTCGAGTTCTAGCATCATAAATCCATACTACCCTTACTAATAGAATAAAGAAGCACACTTTGAAACTTAGGAACTCTAAAGAACCTATGCTTGTATACCATTTTTCACAAACTAGCTGATATCATGTGTTAATGAAAAGGGATATAGATAACATGTCTGAGAAATGGGTATTCCTATTAAAGGTTTAACAAAAATCAATTTGATCATGCTATAATGCTATCATTACCTTTCCATTAGCATGTGATGCAAAATCGATTTTATTTTCCCATAATAGCACATACACATTTGTTGTCTAACCATACCAAATGAAAAAATCTTTCTCTTTTTTCAAAACCATTTTTTATAGAGGGAAATGATAAAATAGAACCACTCTTTGTATTTCCTTAGCAAGGAAAAGAGATATGGGGTACTTTGTGGTTAATAACATAGCCAAAATACAATATGCGGAACCAAAAACATCAAACAATGTTAGAAGAAAAAAAGAAAATAACATACATAGGATTAAATCCTTGATTAATCTAATGGATCATTGAGGAGTCGCTCACGAATAAGAGGAGTTCTGTGAGATATTGAGGATCACGAGTAAATGAGTCATGTTTTTGGTTTTTTTAAACAGGTTGATGACAATTTTAACATATAATTTTGAAAAAACCCGATAAAGACTCCTATTAATAGTTTCAAATTTATAAGCACTGATAAATGTCGAGATATATCAGTGCTAAAAAATTGTTGATAAAAGATTAAAAATATTAATTTGTTAAATAAGTTTTTTATAAATTTATAATTATTTAAAAAAAATTATTTTAATTTTTTAATTATTTTTAATATATATAGTAATTTTTTCATAATTATATGAATAATTATTTAAGAAATAATAATTATTTATTTATATTAATTATAAATATTGTAAAATTTCATTTAGAGATATATTTATTAACTAATATGTATTTACAAATATATTTTTAACATTAATAATGGATATATAATCTTAAATTCATGCATTTTAATAATTAGTGGAACTAAATATTTAAAAATTTCCACAATTAAAAAATATTTAATAAATGGATATATTTTATTAATTATATATAAGTTATTAAAAAATTTATATATATATATCGAAGTGGATGAATATATATTGAATGTACTAAAACATAATAATTTAATATATATAAATAAATAATAGAAAATTATCAAATAAAAAAATAAAAATAAAAACTATTATAAATGAATTCCATAACTATAGTTTTAAAAATATAAAAATATAATTTTCCAATTAAAAACATAATATATATTAAATGTATGAAGTTATTATGATATTATAAAACATAATAAAATTTGAATAAATTTCATAAATATTATGTGTATGTGTTCATCTATATTTAGTTAATATATTAATTTTTTGTGTTTGTGTATTCAAAAATATTAACATATATAAATATATATGTACGTGGAATAAATTAAACACACGGAGTTTTGTATAGGATAAATTGAAAAATCGAACAACAATAAAAATTAATAAGAAATTAATCTGTTTTTAATTACCATTAGATATATATTATACATATTAATTTTTTTACATCCATATTTCACATAAAATATTTATTATTATTAAATATATATGTGTGTTTATTAAATTATTTCATTTTTATCAATAATTTTTTAACTAATAAAATATTTCACATTTTTCATAATTTACTCATTTTATTTTTGTTTTTATTTTTATTTTTCATTTTATTCTAGACCTTTATCAGCACTAAACTATATTTTTAATCTGAAATTTTTATCAGTGATAAAAACATGAAAATAAATGACTCCTTTTATCAGTGTTAAAAATAACGTTCCGATAAAGGATTCCTCTATCAACGCTACAACAAGGCACTAATAAATTTTACCTTTTATCAGTGCTAAAAAATGAAATGATAAAGGGATTCCATTATAATCACTTAGTTTAGTTATGATAAAGGCTAACTTCATCTACACATTTTTTGAGCACTGATAGTTTCTGGTGTTGTTATATGTGTTTTTTGTAACAGTGATTCTAGGTATTTACTTCTTTAACTGATAAATCCCATTTTCAGTTGAATTTAACCAAATTAATTATGATTTCTATAAGATACATTACTAAAAAATGAGTTTGTTTGAGTTATATGTTTTTATTATTTTAGCCTTTCAATATTCCCATAATTATTTTATTTAAAAATTTATATATTATTATAATATATATTTTTTGTGGTGATCTCCCATTTTCACTCAAATTATGCTACTCAATTTTCCCTCATCTAAATTTTTAATATTATCAAGAATAAACCACTATCTCAAATTTGGTTTATTGATCAACATCCACATTTTCCAACCTACTAAATATTCTCCTCAATTATTGGGAAAGAAGAAATGGAATAGTTTCTCTGATTATAATAATAATCATTTCCAATTTTATATAGGGAAATTTAATAATCATTATATGAATTGGGTTTTCCAATTTTGGTTATTTAAATAATAAAAATTATTTATTCATTTTTTCCCTAATACTTATTCATAAAAAAATTACAAGTTATTTTTTGGACCGTGTTTGTGGTTCCCAATTGATTTTTAGTCAGACCTTTCCCAAGTTTCCATATGGAAGTTTAACCAAAACAAGATTAACGATTCACATGATCGAAAATAAAATTCACTAAAAATAAAAGATTGAGTTTGATTACTATGATTGGGTTTGGATACTATGATGCAATGAGGATTGGGGATGGTTGAATATCCTTGATGAATTTATTTATCATACTTTATTGATATACATGGTTGGCCAAGACTCTGAAAACTTGAGTTGCAGGAGTAAATGATTCCATATTTCCATTGATATATAATGTTTTATTTTTATTATGTTGGTATACCTTTTTTATTATTTTTTATTATTATTTATTATTATTTATAATTCATTACATAAAAATATGTGTATTTTATCTAATTAGTAGCACCCTAACCCCAAATACTACTAAGAAAATTTTATCATTTGGTAATTATTTCATCAGGTCTTATTATGCCACTAGTCCATGAATCGTAGAGTGGCATATGTATGGATCATTACTAGGTAATCCTACCCAAGTCTACATCAATTAAGAATTTATTCGGTCTTTTAATTCCAATAATTTTAGTTATAATAATTCATTCATTATCCGACATTCATTTTATTGTTCTTATATCTATTGTTTTTTTGATTTTATAAGTAATTTGTTTATTTGATTCATCATAGATTTTTGATTCATTGAGGGTTTGGGCGCTATTATTTTTGGATGACTAAATGTTGATCCAATATTATATTATTAGTGAATCTTTTTTAACCTAGAAAAATGTTATTTTTATCACAATGATTTGTTTTATATGACCTATTTAATTATATTTTTTATAACTGTGGATTATTTGAAAATGTGGTTGTCCATATAAGTTCTATGGTGGTTTGATAGAATATATGTTATTGTATTAGAATTCATCTGGAAAGGTTCTATATATCCCTTTTCACTTCTCTCGTTAATCCATTATGTCATCTTTAAAATTTTATTTCATTATACTGATTCATTGATTAAAAATTATCTATAAAATGCCTAATATTTAAAATATTTCAAATTAATTTTATAAACTAGACATGATTAACTGTAAAATATTTTATTTTTAGTTTATAAATTTTCTATTCAGTTGTATTTCTTATGATAAAGGTAATAATTGTTATTACTCGAGCTATTATATTTTTAGTTTTTGTTTATATATCAAATTATCAATTTTAAATTTGAATTTTTTAAAGGAATAATAATCTATATTTTTATAATTATATATGAAACAATTAGTCACTTATATATAATTTAAATTCATTTATATTATACATTCATTAAAATGTAGATATTTTATCTTTTGGAATGAGGGGACTAGGAAAAAATAACACCTTTATGGAGTTACTCCACTCCTTGATTTGGATACAGTGGGGTCATTGTAATGTCCATTTCCAAGAATGTTAGTTTTTATCATTAGTTTTTGTATCTGTTTTATATCAACCTTAAATGAGTTGATTATTATAAGAGATATTTGTAGTATTTGATCAGATTTGTTGAAGTAATTTGGAGGAAGGATAATAATACTGATTGTCTACATGCATTATGTTCCTGGTGGACTGAAATCATGTTCTAGTTTCTAGAAATGCGTTTAATTTTTCATATCATAACACTGGGTAGCTAGTGGAATATTATATATTATTTGTTAGCACTTTGTATTTTTTATTTTACTGTTGTTTGTTTTACCTTTTATATAATCAATAAATGATTATTTTTTATCCTTCATATTGTATAATAAATGGATTTTATTCTTTTTTAAAAAAATTGTTGTTTATAGTCATGAATTTGGTTTTTATTGTTATTTTCTCTTAGGTTTGTCTCATTTTCCAATTTTAAACGATATCATAAAAACCTAATGACCATGTTAGTTTAATAGAAATGTTATTTTTCTATCCTAATTATTAAAAATTTGTTTTTTTAATTTTTTATCAATAACATCATTTCTATGATCCAATGTAATGAAATTTATTATAATCTATAGTGGTAAATAAATTTTTTATATGTAATAATTTACTTGATAGAATAATATAATAGGTATATGAATATAGTATGATTTATTATGTTTGTAGAACATTATAATTTGTATAATTAATTGAATGGGTTCTTTATTCTTTGAAATTTTATAATCCATCCACGTTCTTGTGTGATGGGATAATTAAATGTTCAATTTCATTAATAACCATTCCAAATTCAAGTTTTACATGTTTATTCACTCTCCAAATAATATATTATCCTAAATGCGACAACACCGTGGATTTATAATTCTCCAGCTACAAAATTAAGAACTATAATATCATAATGTAGATAAAAATCTTTTATATATCCTCTTGGTATTGAGAGTTGTGTTATATTTTATTAATATTTCATTTTTTTCAAGAAAATATTATCCCAATAAATAAATTAAAATAAATATTTTTTTTCCAAAATATACTTTTTAGTTCTGAGTGGGAACCCTAAAAGTTAATTAAGACATCAAAATTTAATCAATTTTTGATATTACCAAGTCATTCATGAATTTTTTTAAAAAAATTCGGATCCTACAATCAAAGTAATCTCTATTCAATGGAGGTCCACCAGATGTCTGAATCCTTCATTATGTGATTCTCCATGGGTAAGAAAAATTATCCAAGCTATGAATGCAATATCACTATCATATTTTCTACTTGTTGAATCCATGTGTCAAAATATGTTATATTTATTTATCTAAAAATATTTCTCTTCGTTGAGGTCCACTTGAAGTGTTATTTCGAAAAAATGTTGGCTTCATCCTTTATAATATTAAAAAATAAATATGTATCTAGAATCACTTCTTTATTGTGTTGGATAATATCCAAGGTACTTTCTCTGTCATGTTTCTCCATGACTACATCATTTTTAACAACATCATCTTATTATAGCTTCTGATATGGATTTTACTTATTCATAACTTGTGATTTTTCAACCTTGTAAAAACTAGAGTTTCATACTCTTCAAGAAATATGAGTTTGGGGAATGATCTTGGGATAATACCAAATAAATATTCTTAAACTCTACCTCAATGAGCTTTGAATTTTGATATGATCTATTTAATAGGGGTTAAATTTGAGCGATCCATCCATTTTATTGACTATTTCCAATTATTGTAATGATAATCCCTAGAGTCATAGGTTCAATTATTATCATTATTCAATATAGAACCAACATCCAATATCAAGTTACCATCAAGTTCCCCAAAACAATTTGATTGAGTGTATGACTCTATATCACTCCAATATAATCCTATTTGGATATTGGAAATGGTATTCGTCATTTCTAACCATGTTATGATAGTTTTAAACCCTTCTATGATATTATTTTCTTCCATATATTCAATTATGGAGTTACATACATTTGGATAAAGATTAATGCATGGGGGAGACCACAACGTTTGAAAATACTAAGGAGGAGTATATCTTTCACCTAGACCTGAAAGATCAATGTGTCTCAAAGAACCCATAATAATTTATGAATTACATATTGAATACTACAAGACACACATAAATATTTTAATCATATATATTATTCATCTAAATTAGTAATGTTTCTAGTTCTAGAGAAATATCTGGGATAATCAATATTCTTATACCCTTCACACTCATGAAAATAATAAAAAGGCTGAGAATATGTTAAATTATAAGGGAAATACCTCTCCCTAGACTCTCCCATGGCATGTGGTACCATCTGGAGCCATTTTGTGTTACACATCAAAGTTGATAATATGGATGACACCCTCGGTTTAGTATTTATTTAAATAACTCCCTTATAATGATATTAAACATTTACATTTCAATCATCACCCAAGATCCATTAAGAGAGTCCTCGATGAAGATATTCTTTCTCCTCATGTTGGAAGACAAAAAAAAACACGACCTGGACAATTTTCATATGTGAACAAGAGAAAACATGATTCAAATCCTAACTACATATTCTATAAAACTTCCCCATCAATATAAATGTAAATAAAATCACCTAGATACCATGAGTAATAGATATAATCAAAAGTAAACTATGAAATGAGTTGGTAAAATTTATGAATATTATTATTAAACATAGGATTTGGCATGTAATCTTACTGATTGTCCATTGATTCCCTATATTTTGAAATGGAAGAGTTAGGTTCGGAATATTAATAACTATTTTTAATGATTTTTTCTGTGGAGTTACCCTTCCCATTGGGATACACAATTGTGATTAATTGTTTTCATTCCATATTAGAAATCAAAATGAAAAGAAATTTATCATCACTTTGTTGGAGTTTAGTCCAAATTCTAATCTTCGTAAATATGGGGAGAAATAATGGTTAAATAGTGGGAAATGGAAAAATCCTAGAAGAAAGAGGGTTTATGATTGAACCCTCCCCAACCCTAAAGGTGGGGGGATTAGAGATGTGGCACTGTCAACTATACCATCGATGAATCGTCCATAGAGAGGTCCACTAAATTATTCCCCCAATAATGAATCATCTCTTATTTCATTCAATAAAAACATATTTCCAATATGCACTTATGTATAATAAATATATGTATCGGTGGGGTGGTCACCACCTACTATGTATTTCTTAAATCATTCCACTCTTCGTTTCGTATATAAAACATATATATCCTTTTGAACATGTAAAATATATAGGAAATCATATCATATAATTGATCTTGTTTAATTTAATTCATGCTGAATTTATCAAGTTAGCATGAACATTTTGAGATGATTTTTTGAAGGTGTTATATCATAAAATTTATCCGCATGATTTTTCCATTTGAGAGATGTCTCAATGACACCGGTGGAGCCATTTTATCGAAATGTTCTTTATATATCTACACATAGTTTATTTTATCATATATGATGAAATTTTATACTATATAGGAGGGGTATGTGTATAAATTCATGGTTATATATATTCACATTCAATATTTTTCAAGATAGATATACAAAGGTTGTTCAACTTAAAAATGAATATATTATGGAACCTATGTCCTTTATTCCATGGGATTATCCCAAAATATCCCCATTTAAAAAGTATATTTAAATATTAAATAAATTAGGAATGAGTAAATCAAGTTAATGACCTTCATTCATTCCCTAGTAGTTTACACCATCCTCTAGTGATTATGATATGAACTTATTAGTTTAGCACAAACTATTTCTTTAAAAACCAGTTAATCAAAAAAACATTCATGAAAACATTTAACTGAAACAATTTAATGTACATTATATGAAGATTGGGTGTAATCAAGTGAATGGATAACCAATACATTTGGTTGTAACCCAAAAACAATTTCCATATAGCATACGTATGGTGGAAGATTAAATTACCATGGGGTAATTTATGACAAATTTAATTTCTTCTTGGTTTATATTCAGAAATAGATTTTAACGATTTATTTGAGGAAACATAATTTCGGTACAAATAATTTATCATTCATAATTCCTTATTACATTTCCTTGATTACATATTTAATAGTAATAAATATAAATTAATGAATAATATTATTTTAAAAATAAGAAATATATAATTTTGGTTTCCCAATATATAAACTATTATATTTTAGGTTATTATAGAGTATCATATAATCTTTTTTCCTCAAATGTTTCATTAACTGTATTGGTAGTAAACGTAATCTCATTGAAAAATTTTAGCATAAATTTATTTCTTTCAAAATTATCTATGGATAATTTTTAATATTATTTTAAAATTAACGTTCTTATGTTAAAAATAAAATGGTTATATGATATTAGAATGTAATGGAAAATGATAAAGGCATTTATACATAATAATATTTGTGGCATTCCAAAAATATAGTTCCTCCACAAAACAAAGTATAATTATTTTTATATATATTTCAATATTGAATATCATTCCTAGATGAACACCTCCAAACTTGTTAGATGTTTTGGGGAGGCTTGCATCATCATATTGACTAATTTTTGGAATCTATATCCTTTGTGTGCTAACAAAATTTATCCAAGTGAATGTATATGGAATTCCTCAATATGAACCAAACTCCTCTAATATATTTATTTATTTATAATCACATCATTCCCAAAATTACGTGTTGAGGAATATATTTATATTTTCTAGGATTTTTTTGATTCTATTAACTACATCTTCATGTAAAATATTAAATATAGTATAAAAGGTATAGTTTCACCTTATTCATTGAGTATTTTGAATCACATGGGTGGTATGAAGTGATATTAAAATATTTTAAATATTAATGTCCTTCTAGGAGAAACCTTAGAGAAATTTTACCCTATAAATTGACCATAACATATTAAATAAATTAATGGACATAAATTTCATTAACCATTAGTAAAGACTCATATATTTTATACACTATGGAATTAAAATTTATTATAATTACTTATAAATATTTATGATAATGTTTTATATCAAATATTTATATAAATGGTAATCTATCTCAAGAAACTAGTATAATCACAGGTAATTAACATCCCCATTATAGCATTCATGGAGGAAGTAATGTAATCTTTTTTTATAAAGGAAATGTCAAAGGGAGTATTTATTGTACGTTGATTTAGATGATAGAATATTATATGCAATTTATTTTCTTTTGATAGAGGTTTATTAGTCAAATATGAGAGAAATGGTGACCCACATCAATTAATATTGGGAAGTGGATTACCACCAATACATGGACACTGGAGACCATAATTCCACTATTATAATTATAGGTGTCTATAGAATCAACTAGTGAATTTAAAAAATAATGGTTTTTAAAAATGACCTTATACAAACATCGAACCATATTAAATATTCTCTACATATTATACCAATGTTGTTACACTATAAATGATGATATTATGCTATGTTTGTCAACATATAATGCATTTTAGTTGAGAAACTATAATTCCCATTATATTTATTTTATACATAAGATATATAGGATTATTAATGTGACTAATATAGGGTAGTTAAATATAGATTTGATACTTATATTAGGAAAAATAAAAATGTTTACTATTTATGTATCCTTTATTTTATCATGTTCACTATTTTATATAGATGTGTGGAATTTATTCGTATCTTATCATTTTATATCATTTTTTGACATTATATAGAGACTCATACATTATATATAATTAAAAACATCGAGTTAAAGAGTTTTAAAATAATTAAGGAAGTGAACATTCAATAGAAATTTGGAGTCTTATTTTAGGAATAACATTGATTTCAATTTCATTAATAATAATTTATTATATTTCATTCTATGAATGACTGGATAAACTAGTGTGTTGTTCGTGTTCATTTTTATTATAGAGTAGTATAATTTCTTCTGTAGTTATTTCTCATCACATACTTATTTATGGGTAAGATAATCATGTAATTTGAAAATTTCCTTATCATGAGTAGTTAGAGATTATAATGGATGAAATTTATTATATTATTCTTTAATCTATTGTATTCTCAAATAGTGAAAAATATTATCTATGATTTTGGTAATATATCCTTGTATTTTCATTGGGAATTCTTTATTTATGCCTCCCATATAAGAAATATATATCATCATTGACATTATGAAATGAACCCATCAAATCTCACTTCCTCTATATAGAATAGATCCATCTGTTTTGAGATAATTTAGAATAAAAATATATGATTTGGAGGTTAATTATTAAATTAGAATAAGGACATATATGAGTGGTTCATTTATTTTATATTCAATTTTGGAATATGTTTGACTATGATTCTGTGTGGACTATTAATAATTGAACTTGTAAAAAGAAAATCAACCTCATTTTCATGAAATTGATGACTGAGATAAATAGTTTATAGAGTTATAGTTTTTCTATATGATAGTAAAATTTATGGCCCAACATTATCTCTAAGTGAGGGTTGATGATTTTCAAAATATCTATTATTAAATCCATTTAAGTCATTATAACTATAATGATATTTGAATTATGATTAATTTTTATTACGCTATTTTTTAAAACATATTATTTATTATTCATTTATATTCATATCAATGGTATTTATTTTTGGTGAAGTACTATAAATATAATGTATTATGATGGGAATGGAAAATATAATTATAATGATTTATAAAAACTATTAATAATTATATTTTCAACCATGGTATTTTGGTGAAGATACAAGAACCTAGAACTGATGTTATGTTGGAATATAATCTCTAAGATAGACATATTTTTAGATTTTTAAAACATGATGTTTATAATGTTTTAAAATTTTCCATCAAATAATTTTTGAATATAGATCCTATTTCGTTTTTGGCATTTATAGCATTATTTTAATGAGATTATATATAATCATGACTCCAATTGAAACTGTATAGAAGATGGGTTAAAAATTCATACAATATGATTAATGTGAAATGAATGACTGAAAATTAACTTTTTCATTATCAAAATAATTTTGAGTGGAAAAGTGAGAAACCATATGACCATCAATGCAACTGAAACCCCATAACAGAGAAACGAACATAATGAAATAATAGGATAGGCTCCGCCCAAGCAACTACACTATGAAGACCAACCATCACAATTGCATGAACACGTAGAAAACTCCCTTTTACAGGAATTCATGGGCACGAAAATGATGACATGCATGAACCACTTTGGGATTAATTCTCGGAACCCCATCTGAAGTGGACCCATGTAGAATGTAGCATCTGTATCACCAATAAGTCACATCAGATCCAAAAAAGAAACTGACCACATGAATACTCAAACTGAATGATCATACTTCAGATATCAAACAATAGGTTCCACCAATTTAATTATCAATGAAATATAATTTTAGATTCCTAGAAACTGATTCCCTACACAATTTCTCGAAGATAGTATTTTCCTAAATGCATGGTACACTCAACACTAGACTTTCAAACATGAAAACCAGATTATCCTATGATTTAATATACTCTTCAGGGATGATCCTCCCTTTGTTGATTCCCCTGAAAAAGATTGGGTCCTTATCAATCCATGTGTATTTATCTTCATTGAGGGTCACCCATAAATACCTCCCAATCATGTTATATACCTCCTATTTAGTTGTAGTAATAAATAAAACCTGCTCAACCACTTATTCTTTATAAGATAGTAGTATTTCCCAGGGTTGTTCACCCATAGCCTCTAAATCTATTTTCATGGAATTCATCATATTAGCAGACAGGGTCTCCAAGGTAGAAAGTAAAGAGGTTCAGTCCTTTTGACTTATCTTTACTCTATTAATCCTATTGATCGTAGGATTTTGGACTTCTCCTTCCAACTGATCGGAATCATTTATTTTGGGTCCACTTAAATTGGCCTTGTATCCATCCATCAACATTGTTGGGTCATGGGTTGAACCAACCTCTTTATGTCCATCAAATCTATTGACCACTTGTAAAGGGGTCTGAGCCATCGAGCTACAACCTCAAGGCCTCCCCTCTGTAATTGTATAGACCACCTCCCTATCAAGCCCCTACTTCCCTTTATAATAATCACTATTACGTGTTTTCAACACCTAGTCATAAGAATAATTGGTTTCATCCACCTAATCACACACTAGCTTCTCCATACCAGTTGAAACACCCTCCATCTAGACCAAATCATAACTTTACCTCACACTCTTCATGAGAATCAGCTCATTTCAAGTGGTAGGACCGCAGAAATCATGCCTCATCCTTTGGAAAGACATAGAAACCTTGGTTTTATCAAAGGATATTTATTCCATATTCTCCAAAGAAGAACCTGAATTATCCTTCTATGGAACAAAGGGATCCACCAGAGAACTATGCAGAAAAAATCTTCTCTATAGGCATCAACAACTAGGAAACGTCCAATCGAGTCCATGAACTACTAGCTTTGCTACCGCAACCATTTCATTCCATCCCCATTTCCCTCTCATTTGACTTTCCCACCCCTCACAGACCTACTTAGTCTTTCCACTGTCTCTACTCACCTTCCATCCAGAAGATTGAACGCCCCAACAATAGCTAACCAAAGTATATCCCAACCTTCTAAAGGTAGAACTGAATTCCATCCATGTCTCATACACCACCAATTTTATTCAATTGTACTCCTTGCCAATTGTGGCCCAAATACACTCGAATGGAATCCTCGGCACATCCATATCTACATAGACCAGTGTGATGATAGGATGTCATATGGATTCAGATTGGATATCAGAACAATGGAATCCACCAACATGATTTCCAAGAATCCTAATGATAGAGGGATTTTGAATTATTAATAGTAAATTAGGGAAGCTTACCAAGAGAGTGGGTTCTCCTTTTCAACCCTTTTCAAATATCAATTTTCTTCTCCCTACTGAAATGATTTACTTTTCTCAAAAAGTACCAGATCTAGTTGATGGATTTCCCAATATTTAGTTGTCAGCTATGGGTTCATAGAATCATTAGCACTTCTAAACATCACTCTGGTTGATCAGTTTAAGCAGAGGTGACCATCGATGGACTCATTCGACAGGGTTGTCTTCAGTTGTTGCAATTTGTAGGAGAGGGACACAGTTGGTTTGCTTGATAGTCCTTGCATTATGGTTCAGTTCTTTTTGGAGGAGGACCACATCATTTCCTGGCCGAGTTCCCCACACATATTAAATTATAAATGTGAAATTCCAATATATGTATTGATGAAATGGTTAAAAATATCAGTTTTTTTATTCTATCCCAACAAGGTATGGGTTTCTGGAAATAACATGATTTTTATTTTATGAGACATTATTTAATTCCTATATAGAATAAAATGGTGGTTGTATGGGGTTATAGAATATTATTTTCTTATACAATTGATGGGGTTGAAATGGGTTTACATTGGTGATTACATGGAAATATGTATAAAAATGTCATACAAAAAAGATTAAATTTTATTATATAATGATATTTATACATTATATTATCATAAATTTAATTCATTGTTTCATTAGAACCACAATACCCGGAATGTTTTCTTATATTATTTAAATATTTTATGCAACACCATATAATTTTCTCCCCTTACATACAAAAGGGAACCTATATCTTCCATTATTCACACAATTTTATCTATCTATTATGAAATTCATTTTCAATGCCCATAAAATATTCATCCAATTAATTAGTTATCATTATCTATGAACATAATAGAATTATATGAATACTTAAGGATTAATACAAATATGAATCTTTCAAATAAGTAGTCACCTTACCCAACTCATTAAATGTATATTTATTCATTTTCATATTATAAATTAGTTTCATCTATTATAAAATAATTAATTAAAATAATAAAAAATAGAGGTTAATATAATTATAGAAATACCATTTTCAAACCCCAGTCCATAAAATGTTAATGGAAAGTGCTCTTATCTGTACATTTGGACTACCGCCTCTACATAATGATATGATTCATTTTCCATCACTATCTTTCATGGTTAATTAATATGATTAATTTAATTATTATATATGATATAATAGACATAAGAATCCATTTTATATAATATTTTGTACCTATAATCTTACTTTCTCATTCTTTAAAATAAAATAATGTCATACATCATTACATATAATCAAAATCTCAATTAAGTGATGTTTTTTATTTTTTGTTTCTCATTAAATGATTTTAATATGGAAATTTTAGAGAATATATTTAAAATTACTAATATAATAATTTTTAAATTAATGGTGAATATTTATTTTCCATGCATTATTTCAATCCACCAAAAAGTGTAAACCTCAATCATGTATACATATGGTCTACATTCTCAATGAAATCATTCAATTTATTTTTCATCACCGCTTTATAGTAATTATTGTAATAGTGTATATAATGAATACATTATATACATATATCATAATTGTGTTTCAATATAATTCAAAAAAATGAAAATTGTTCAGGTACCAACACTATCAAACGAAACCATTTATTGATAATAGACAATCCTTCACCTGAATTTTCTTTTTAGTGATTACATTAGTTATAAGTTGGTAACAGTAAATTATAATTGAATGTTATAAAATATGTTATTTATGTATCTATTTTTTAATATATTTAAAATAAACAATTATTTATTATATAGTATTCTCGATCATGTACAACAAAAAATTGGACATTATGTTTGAGTTTTTCATCCCACTTATGTTTATATAATACATATGATATATTCAATACTAGTTTCATTCATATAGTGTGAATATGGAACATTGAAATATTATATAATTAATATCATTAGATGATGATATTTTATGTATAATTTTATTGGGTTATTATTCTTATGTTTCCAATGTCTAAATGGATTATGTTACAATATTAATTTTTTCGGGATTTTATATGATAAATTTTGAGGAATGAAACAACCTATTTTTTTATTATCTAGTATTTTTATAAGTATTCATAAAATAATACCATTTCCCCCTATTTGGTACATATAATCATTCAGAATTTTTTTTGGATAAACATCAATTCATTATTGTTTGATCGATAATACTTTTCTTCCATACCAATATTATTTAAAACAGTTTTAAGAATGTTCATTTATATATTCTAGTGAACGAGTCATGTAATTTCAAATATATATGAATATAATTTTGAAGGATTTAAAATGATTTTTTAAAAATAATTAACATGTAATTTGTGGTTTTTTTAAAAAGTGTGAATTGGAAATTTGTTTTATAATTTACCATAAGAAAAATATTACATCATAATTACTATTCTTTAAACTGGAGCATAAATTTCATTATTTCAAGGTTATTTTTATTAAAAATAAATTTATCAATATTATATGAATTTTAAGTAAAAATGTTATATAAATTAAATGATATTTAACTCATATTTTCAATAATAGGTATGAATGTTCATTTAATGGTATTATTCATACGTGTAATCATTTAATAATTTTTATTATTATCTAGGGATATGATAATATGGTTCCATACATATTATTTAATTCTATGGAATATGATGATGAAAATTTAATAATTTCTTAGTGAAACCACTTTCCTACCCATAGATTAATTATGTCATGAATTAATCATTATAATTTTACTTTTCCATGGGTCAGCTATAATGAAATGATGGAATCATAATAGGACCCATTTCTCTTCCATAGTTTATCATATAATAAATTAGTGATGATAATTGGATATTACATCACACATATTTTCATTTTTTATTATATAACTAGTGTGCCTTGAATTATATATCCCAATGATGAATCGGGAAAATAAGGATGTCAAAAGAGATTATATGTATTATAATATAGTTTATATATAGATATGTAATGGAGGATATCTGATAAACTAGTAATTATAGTGAAATTTTAATATGTAAATGACAAAATATGGATTTAGACCAACCAAGTATGATATTCATGGAAGTGAACTATAATTTGGTAATGTTTTTCAATGAATATTTTTTCCCACAAAATTATTTCTTATGACTCGAATATGTTCACATTGATCCATTTGATTTTTAATGATTTTTCATCTTAATCTAACGTAATTTCTTATGAAAATTCCTTATTTTTTGATTAAAAATTCATGATATTTAATTTATTGGGATTGAATTAATTTAGTTATCATTATGGAATGAATCTTGTATAATTATCTTAGGATCAATTATAATCATTGATTTATTTCTATTTTATTAACAATTCACGAGAATTTGGAAACACCTCTTCTTATGTTTCCTTTCCCTAGGATATAAATTGTGGTTTTATATTGGGAATTCCTATTATGTTTCCAATTTGATAAGGTCATTTTAGGATATTGCGATGATATATCATTAAATAATATTATTATATATTGATTTTCAAAAGACTCAAAACCATTGCGGTGTGCTACAATAAATTTTCATTAGATGTTTTACATATTCAGAGAGAATAATATTGTATTTATCTATGAAATTCATGTTTAGAATGATTTTATATCAGATGAGAGTTTAGTTACATTAAGATATTAGTAATATTAAAAAAAATATTAGGAACCCTTATGAATATCTATACCATAAGAGAATATCATATGATATGGGACAGAAGAAAATGTGGTTATACTAGAAAAAAACCCATGTCTAGATACTGACATCTAGATTTTGTTATATCATGTATACAACTAGGGGTAAGAACACAAAATGATGTTGATTTGGTATGAAATCAATCATCACCAGTTCATGATGAGTGAACCTAAGAGAACAAACCTATTTGGGATCTCCTTGGGATATTCATTGGTTACCTCAAATTATCATTATACATATGTATAATGGATTTGAATAGATAATGACAACAGATAACATTTTTTAATCAAAAGGATTCATATATTTATTAGGTGTTTCATGATTTAGATATCTAATTAATTAATTTTAATATTATATTATATCCCAATATATTAAATTATATTTATATATCACACAAAAACTAATTGTTTTATTAAAAGACATTTGATAGAATGATAACATAGAGTTTGTGAGATGCATGATCAAATATTAAAGTACCCAATTAAAATTTTGTATATAATAACCTATATATCATGAAATGTGTAAATATTTGTAATTTCATATTCTCAGTTATTATATGTTGAGTTAGCAGAAAAAATAATTTTTTTTAATCATGTTTTCAATTTGGTTTTGTTTCTTATTTCCATTAATTATTTGTATTTATATCAAGAATTTTTCCCTAGAGTCGGGTCTATGTTTGGTTACCATAGAATCCCTTTACCTCCAATGGAATGAAGGCCTTCATTTTTTTTTTGATTTTTGATAATCCACCTTTCTTGTGGTGAGGTGGAACCCGTACAAGGCTCGTAGGCGTAAGTATTACCTGGCCCGTAGGCCTTAGAGGAATTCATTTACCGTAGGCTTCAAACATTACAAATAACCCAAACTAACTACTTGGAACTGCTCCTCCCCAGAATCTTCATTGTGAAATCATCTCTCCACCTTCGCATAGCTATTTGGCTAGGCTTTCCCATGCATGCACAGGCTTGTCCCGACGATAGGTGACATACCCTCTTATTCTTGTAGTCATTTTAGCTTCTGCTATGGTGAAAGCTCCTTGCTCCTCCTCTTACTAAAGTTTGTTCCTTTGTAGGGTTTTTGGATTGATTCTGTAGTTAACGTGACCTGAAGGCCTTGAGGTGGCCCAAAGACCTTACTTACCCGAATACTTGGGTGGCCCGAAGGCCTTAACGGACTCGGGGACCAGATCGGTTGCTCGAAGGCCCAAATGGGAGAATCTTCCCGGCTGCTACAGTTCCAAACACTGCATTCTACATTTCTTGCTATCGTACCTTCTATAGTACTACATAGTACCTACTATGGTGCTGTAAATTAGACTCTACCTGGATTTGATCCTGGGTCTCCTAGATGCACTTAAGGAGTCCTCACCAAATGGCCTGAGGCTCATGTGCCCATAGGATCCCAAAATTAGTATACTAGTAATATCAATATATAACAAATCACATACATGCCTACTTTCAAAATGATGGGTTTTTCCATTGATTGGTTTATCAGATGGTGTATCTAAAACCACTGTAATTTTGGGAATTCAAGGTTTACCCAAGGTATGATAGAATATTTGTTATAATATTATTTTTTGGCACACCCCCATTAGCTGGTGCATTATATAAAATAAATAATTTATTTATTTAATGAAAATTTAATGAACTAAATAGTTTCAGTATTTTATAGAAAATAATTATGGTTATCCACATAACCATCAGTTATTAAAGAGGGGGAGGAAGAATTTTTTGTGTTTCCAAGTAGGGGAGATGGATGACTGACTATGATCACGGAGAATCATGAGACTAAAAATGAACATAGATTATCCTCTTATTTATCACAACCAAATACACTGTTAACCAATAATCAATTGAAATATTATTTAATAGAATGTAATATTACAGTTTTCTTCCATTAATTTACAAATAAACATGGATTTTGGTTAATGATTTAATTTTTCATTATGATTTATTTTCATTGCATGACCCCTAAATTAATTGATGTTATTGATCAAGTATTCTTTTCTTTCACCTCTGATTTCACCCTAGTATCCATTCAATGTGTCTATTGGTTGAGATTACATCAAGAAATGTTATATATACCATATTCATGTTATTTTCCCTTACTTTTCGTTGTGTTCCTCTTAAATTTTCCATAAAATCGTTTTTTCACATTTTACAATTGGATTATACCATAAAAACCCCATAATACATGGTGTATTCAGAAATTATGATTGTATTGGTGTTCTAAAATCAAATCATGATCTATTGTGGGAAATCATCCTCAAAAACCAATATCATAGGTTGAATAAGGGGTATTTCATACATTGGTGAGTTAGCATATTAAATTTTTGGGACATGATATGTAGAATAAGGTTATGGTGTCATGGATATCACATCAATAAATGGATCATCACAATAATCCCTTGATCCTCACCCCTTAGCACAGTTTGAAGAGGATAAAGTAGTGGATGTGATGTGGACAAGAATCATGAAGGATTCATTAGTTTATGTAAAATCACTATATATATTCCATATATTCCAAGGACACAATCCATGAAGCCCCCTTGTTTTTGGGTGGTAAGGTTTTAGGGGTGACAAAAATTATATGGTGTTTCGGACCACATATATCTCATGTGACCCAATATTAGCATCTTGGTGTGTACCCCATGCATTAAAGGTATCAGAAATGACTAGGAACACGTTCCTAACTACAGTACATGTGAATAAAAATTTACACCAACATGGTCATATACTTAGAAATATATAGGAATGCATGGTATATATATAGAATATAGTTATAAGACGAAGTAAATAGGCACATGTTGATGTACACAGGTAGACGAGATGCAGCAAAGACACATCATGTATAAACTATAGACAACATTTACATTCCAATGTGACTTACACCTTTGGTATCTCATTCTCTGGTACATGTATTTCGTCCAATGAGTATCCTATCTATAATAGTTTTCTATGTAATACATGAAGGTATCATTTTCTCCATCATAAGAGATATGACATATGGTGTTATGAGCATAAAACTTCTTCAAGTAATTCTTGGATGATTGTAATGATAATTTTTGATCATCATAGATGTATTAGTTTTAGAAACCCCCTAACATTAATTGAAAGGGATCCCATATACATGTTCCATAGGTAGAGATTGAAACTAATGATACTACATTGAAATTGCACTCTATCAATAAAATTGAACCCCTTATCTTCAAGAAACAACAATGATCATGTTTTCAACTATAGATTCTACACCTTAGATTGTGGAGCGTAGTGGAGAGGTGTGATCCCACCACAATGGTTCCTATATATTCACACATGTTGTAAGGCATTAGAATTTAACCTTTTTGAGAAACATGTAGATTCATCTATCATTCTTTGGAAATGTAGATGGATATCACCTTTCTCTCTCACATGTGTTTTTATAGAATAATTAATGGGTTTTGTTTCCCTATTTGTTATGGGTTTTCAAGAAATTTATATTATATATTCCTCACTTCATGGTTTTTTGGGCATCATACTGGGTATGTATATACTCAAACATGTATTAGCATCTACTACATGTGTTTTAAATTAATAAAATTAAAGGTTGATCGACGATCATCACTATATAGCAAGATTTGTACTAGTGTATTGGTACCTATTAGATTTTACCATATTCTATCATAATCTTTATGGACTTCGAGTCATGAACTTTTGAATTCCTGTTTTCCAATCCATTTTATGTATTGTACCACATTTTATTGCATGTATTTTATAGATTTTACTTTTGTACTACACTATTGGTCATTAATTCATTCCTAAAGGTATCTCCATGTTTGATAAAATCACAATATGTTTAGAATTTAATTATATGTCTATATTGTTGCATAGAGATAGGTTTTAATGGGTGTATTGGTACATATCCTATAGACTAACATTTCAATGATATTCATTCTTAGTGACAGTGGATAGCCCCTATCCATTTATATGTGATCATAGCATATCGCATTGGGATAACTTTCGATGACGATGGCCCCGATAGGTTGGGTCATGATAGAAATTCTTCAAATTTTTTTTCCCCCATATCAACTTTTGGACATACCATGATTTGAGGATTTGTTTTACAATATTGGGAAAAATTGTCTAATTGTCTACATAGTATAATTAAGGTTAAGGGACCCATTCATGGTGTGGTGGATGGATGACATATCCATTCACCAGGATGCTAAATGAATACATATCAACTCAATATACTAAGAAAATATTTGTATGAAAAAAAATTTACATGTCTCATATAGAATTATGAATTTTTAAATTCAATAATATCTTGAGTTATCTATAAAAATATGTTAATATAAATTTTTTATGTCATGATAACATTTAGGATTCCACTGTGAAGACATCCATCATGGGTATAGATAGAAGATCATGATGATTTTCAATGGTGTGAGGATTCCTCAATTGAGAGATCTACTCATGAGGTGTGTAACGCCCCAAACCTAGTTACCTAGAGTCGGTGCATTACTTTTAAACATTGGCATGATCACAAAAGATCAAGTCTAGAAAGACCAATTAGTTTAGTATCCTTGGAAACACTAGATACATTCATAAATGTTACATTAAATCATAAAGTGAAAAACTACAATAACAAAGTCTCCATAGTCCTGACTCATATCCTCTTCTGACTATCCCTGCAGGTCATTCATAAAGTACTTCTTCACATCCTGGAAAATATTAAAACATTGAAAGGGGTGAGCTCAGATGCTTTGTAAGGATAACAATATTGCGGAAGCTTTCATAAATAAACATTAACATTTAAGGAAATGTATAACTAAAACAATTTCCTTTTTAAACATGAACTTCAGCATAATATGGAAAAAATAAAATTAAATAATTCCATTTACTTACTCACATGGATATTCTACTAGTCGAATAATCCCATGCAATATCAATAACCACTTTCATAATAATGGAATGCATAATGTCAGACCATCATAACCACGTTGTCAAGGCCTCGTGCCAAGAACACAAATAAGATTTTGTCAAGGCCTCGTGACAAGACACTAGTTTGTCTCATTAGACCTACCGATGCATCGAGGAGATATAGCTGGCTCCACCCGCCACTTATTAAGTCCAATGCATTCCTCATATGAACAGGTTTAAACATATCATAAACCATAACATCATCGTATCACATAAAACATGCATAAAGGAAACATAACATTTCCACATCTCAATCACAAGATATCAATAAAACACATTGATATAATAAAAAAAATTTCAAAACCATTTTCAATACCAAAATAGAAGAATGTTAATACTTTGTTTTTATTTTTCATTAAAAAAAGTGATGGCTTGTAGAGGAAGCCGAAACTCAAATAATGGTCACAGCAGCGGAGATGTCGTTGTTGCCACATATGTACGGAAAGAAAAACATTCCCTTTTTGACATTTAGTAAAATTGTTTGTATAAAAAATATTCCTTTTGAATAAACGTCAAATTCAAAGAGGTTTATACACCGTATAAAAGAAAGTTTTGTATAAAACCAAATATGCCTCAATGAAAGGTGATTGAGACGAAGACCATAAAAAGATCATTTTTAAAATAAAATATATCTATTATGTGTATTCACTATAAGTATACATAAAGAAAGTACAAATACAATATAGGACATAATAATATCTTGACATAATTTGAAAGTAGGATATTAACCCAAAGAATGGAAATTGGGTTAAGAAATTCCCACACCTCGTGTTCGACTTGACTCTATCATTCTTTAACCTCCTAAATAATAAACTAGAGTTAATTTATATTTACATAAGAACCTTTTTCATGTTCATTATTCCTTTTATATCACTTATTACCATTTTATGAACATTATGTTATTATTTAAGTTAATAACGGTCATTTTGTCGATCTTTGGTACTTGAGTCAAAAATAAACTTCTTATAATTACAAGTTGTTCATGTGGTGAAATATCCATTATATTCAGAATTAAATTCATTATGTAGATATAATATATATCATATATATCCAGTATATACATTTATTTATAATATTACATACCATTTAGAGGTAAGAAATGAAATGCACCATTCGTGGAGACGATAAGCCGTACGTACGCATTAACGCTACTTTCATTTCTATTTCGCATTTAAAAAAATGAAATAATAATAGTATAAAGGTGTATTATAATTCCAGTATAATATCATATATAATATCATTAACTCCATCCTTTATACATCCCAAATATGTAATTAACGATTCAAATCACTTTGAGGGGGCGGTAGTCCGCACTTCCTTAAATGAAAATATCGCATTTACCCATAATGGAAACCATAAAGGTATACCATAAATGAAAAATACAGAAGCTTAAGTAAAACATAAACATATTATATGTAATATATAAATATAGGGACATCTTAATGGCCACCTTTTCAGGTGTTATATGAGTGTTGAACAATCATCGTTTCGTGAGGCAGAAATTCGCCATCCACAGAAACAGTATGTTCTTTAACCATTAGATGTAGGTGTCTGTAAGTGTAGCTCGAATAATTATTATAACAACATCCTAGTATATTTAGGATACTTTATTTGGTACAAAATAAATGAATAAATAGATTTTAGGGGGTTGGATAAGAAAAATAAAATAAAATAACATAAGAGAAGACATTACCTTAAAATCGGGAAACTCTTTTGATTTGAGCCAATGGCTTCCTTGGGAAGAATTATGCCCAAAGTGAGGCTTCTATGAGTAAGGGAGGGAAGTTGGGAGATTATTTGGGCAGAGGTTGGCTGAGCCAAAAGGGTATGAAGGTGTGAGTAAGGTGGTAGTGGTGGGGGCCTTTTATAAGAGGAGAGAAGAGGCACTCTTGGAAAGATTGAAATGTTACTTTATTATACAATGCTTTTCGGATTATAAAGGTCCCACACTTATATAATTCTAGGATAAGGTGATAAAGGTTCGAAATATTCTCATCTGATAGGCTTTGGACAAGTTTAATGCTTATATTTTAAATTATCCTTCCATTTTATTAAAATCGTTAATTAATGAGGTAATCACTGCATCATCATGGTGTCATAAATAATTTAATTAATTTAATGTCTAAAAATTATAAAAAAAATATCATTTTGTATTAAATCCTTTTAGATTTCTAATTAATCATTATAGTCAAAAATATGACTTGTATAACCCCATTTAAAATTTTTTCTAGTAAAACAACTTATGTTTGTGACATTTTTACTTTAACTTTAAATAAAAGTTATTTATGTCATTTTCCTACCAAAGTGGCTCCATGGGGTCCCCAATTTGACCCATGGATTTTCTTGGTCGTCCATGACACATACAATAGGGGTAGGACAAGTTTAAAGGCCATTTAAAATTTTTATAATACCATTTTTACCTTAAATTTCATTAATTACCTTTAATCGTGATTAATTAAACTTAAACTTTACTATTCACCAACAATTATTTTAATCCCATTGAACCACATTTTACTTTCTAATGAAAACCATGTATGTAGGATTTTTTAAATTCAAATCACAGATGTTGTAATGTTTTATTTAAACGAAAAATCAGTTTTTTAACTACCACTTAGTAGTTTCACTATTCATCAAAAATTGAAGTTTTTCAGAATAATGCCAAAATTTCACCCTAAGATATAATTGATATTACGAATTTAAAAATGATGTCTATTTTTCAAAATTCCAAACATATAAGTTGCATTATTTATTTTTATAATTATTTCCCGCTGTCACAACAAATAGCGTGTTTTTAAGAAACAATATATATCAAAAAATTGACAATTGTTTATGTCCAATTTCAATGTTAAATTTATTATAATGACCACCATTGGATAAAATGGTAAAAATATATTTTAATTATACTTTAAAATAACTAAATAGTATAATTTATCACTATAACTTATTTTGATTAAAAAATTTGTCTTAAGTATTTTTCACTATTCATAAAAAATTGGAAGTTCTCAGAAAATTACAAAAAATTCAACTTAGGATAATTTCGATTTTCCGAATACAAAAATTAAGTCCATTTTGAAATATACAATTTCTATAATTTTAAAAAATGGGTATTACTATTCATAACGGATACTTTGATTAGTCGCAGTGTGTTAGAACCCGAAGTTGCGTACAATGCAAGCTATTGCATTATTGAATGAGAAGCGTATCGTGGAAGCATGGGGTGTTACATTCTCCCCTCATTCAATAAATTGCATCCTCGCAATTTGAAAATTTTATTTGAAAATAAAAGGTTGAAAAT